>OY728135.1:29859280-39859280 GCA_963277665.1 Viscum album | reverse complement strand
TAGATCGATATATGTGAACCTCGACGACAGATTCCCCTTAGAACGACGTAGATCTAAGAAAACACACAAAACGTTCATCCCACGATAACTTTAAAACAAGGAGGAATTAAGAAACAAGGCTCAAGAAGAAGGAATAACTCACTGCTGCGATTCCAACGCAATCGACCGTGCTCGAATCAGAGAACGGATGGCGAGGCGGAAGCTCGGAGAAGATTCGGTCGTACGGACGCTCTTGGTCGGTCAAAAACTGGAGAAGAAGACGAATATGAGGGTTAGGCATGACCCTGGTCCGTTTAATGAAAAAAAATAAAGTACACGGCATGTACTTTTTGAGTACACGGCGTGTACTTCAAATTTTCCGTACTCTGAAATAACCGGCCTCCACCTCAGCCTTACACACCGTGTGTGTGGCCCGGACACGGCCAGCACACAGCTTCGAGCCGGGGAAGAGTACACGGCGTGTACTCAGAAAGTACATGGCATGTACTCAGAAAGTACACGACGTGTACTTCTGAAATTTCCAGAAAATTCATTTTTCTCAAAAAAACTCCAGAAAAAGGAAAACGTACCTGAAAAGAAGATTCGGGTTCTTACAAACTTCCCCCCTTAAAGAAATTCATCCCCGAATTTCCCTAACGAGTCGGAGAAGAAGAAACCCTGAACAGCTTCGGCCACTGTGATCGTACATCGGCCTCCCTCTCCCAGGTCTCGTCCTGTACTCGTCTGTGCTGCCATAGCACTCGTACCAAAGGAACAGACCACCCGCAGAGAACCTTCGTACTATGATCGACAATCCGGATAGGATGCTCTTAGAACAACGCATCCGCTTCAAGCTCGACTTCCTCAGGTTGAAATACGTGAGAAGGGTCTGAAAAGTAACGTCGGAGTTGAGAGACGTGGAAGACGTCGTGCATGGCCCGATACCTCTGAGGTAGTTGCAACCGATAGGCGACCGGCCCCACTCTCTCCAAGACCTCAAACGGCCCTATGTACCGCGGTGAAAGCTTACCCTGTCTCTGAATCCTTTTGTGTCCCAACCTCGGTGCAACACGTAGGAAAACCTGATCACCGACCTCAAACTCTAGAGGTCGTCTCCACTGATCAGCATAAGACTTCTGTCGAGACTGTGTTGTATCCATCCTCTTCTGAACCAGCTCTATCTACTCTGAAGTCTCCTGTACAAGACGAGGTCCCAGTAAAGCTACCTCTCCTGCCTCTAGCCAGCATAAGGGTGATCGGCATAGCCTACCGTACAAAGCCCCGTATGGAGCCATCTGAATGGTCGCCTGGAAACTGTTGTTGTAGGCGAACTCCACCAGAGGAATATGCTTCTCCCAAGAACCGCCAAAGTCAACGATGCAAGCTCGGAGCATATCCTCAAGCACCTGGATCGTGCGCTCGGACTGGCCATCAGTCTGGGGATGGTATGTTGTACTCAAAAGTACCTGTGTACCCAAGGCCTTCTGAAGTCCCTATCAGAACTGAGAGGTAAAGAGCGCATCTCTGTCTGAAACAATAGAGTGTGGAACACCATGCAGACGCACGATCTCTCTGATGTAAATTCATCCCAGATCATCGACACTGAAGGTCTCCTTGATCAGCAAGAAGTGAGCAACCTTCGTAAGTCTGTCGACGACAACCCAAACAGCATCGTTCCCTCGAGGTGGTCTCGGCAACCCAGTCACGAAGTCCATTGCAACATCGTTCCACTTCCACTCCGGAATGGGTAACTGCTGTAAGAGCCCCACTGGTCGCTGATACCCTACTTTCACCTGCTGACAAGTAGAACATCTCATGAAAAAACCAGCAACATCCTTCTTTATACCTGGCCACCAGTACTGGCGATGAAGATCCTGATACATCTTGGTGATGCCAGGATGAACTCCCCAAACTGAGGAATGGAAATCCCGCATCAGCTCCTCGCGTATGTCTTCTGGCACCCATACGCATCCTTGAAAATGCAAGATCTCATCCTCGCCCACTGTCCATCTAGGAAGAGGGTCCTCTCCTGACACACTCTCCCACAGGACTAAGCCTTCCGAGTCTGATAACCGCTTCATCTGTACCCAATAAAGTAGCGTGGAGGTAACAGCTATAGAAGATAGAAAGGTATGTCCCCATCTGTCGTGCACCTCTAGATTCATCTCATAGAACAGAGCCATCAGCTGCCACTCACTACTAGCCTCCTGAACTACCTGAATCTGAGTTATCCTGCTCAATGTATCTTCCACGGTGTTTCCCTTTCTCGGTGTATAGGCAAGCTCGAAATCAAAGGACTATAGATATTAAACCCACCTGCGCTGCCTCAGATTCAGATCACGCTGACTGAAGATATACTTGAGACTCTTGTGGTTAGTGAAGACCACAAAGTGCTCTCCTAGAAGATAGTGTCTCCAACAGCATAAGGCATGAATAAGAGCTGCCAACTCCAGATCGTGCGTAGGGTAGTTCCTCTCATGTGGCATCAGCTGCCGAGACCCATACGCAACGACTCCATCTCCCTACATAAGCACAGCTCCCAACCCGATACCCGAAGCATCACAGTAAATAGTGTAGCTCTTTCCTGGCTCTGGCAAGACTAGTATCGGTGCTGACGTCAACCTCCCTTTCAGCTCCTGAAAGGCTGACTCACAAGAATCTGACCATAAGAACTTCACCCCCTTCTTGGTCAGACCTGTCAAAGGTGCTGCTAGATGAGAAAAGTCCCGAATGAAGCGTCTGTAGTATCCAGCCATACCTAGGAAGTTTCGTACCTCAAAAACATTCTTCAGCTGCTCCCAGGAAACTACAACTCTCACTTTCTCTGGGTCCACAGATACTCCTACCTCTGAGATGACGTGACCCAAGAAGTGAATCTGATCCATCCAGAAGTGGCACTTCAAGAGTTTAGCATAAAGTCGATGCTCTCTCAGTGTACTCAGAACGATCTCAATATGGGTGGAATGGTTGTGTCGAGTGTGAGAGTACACCAAGATATCGTCCACGAAGACCATGACGAAGGAATCCAAGTAAGTATGGAACACTCAGTTCATCACTGCCATGAAAACTGCAGGTACATTCGTGAGACCGAACGGTATGACTGTATACTCGTAAAGACCGTAGCTGCTCTTAAAGGCTGTCAGAGGTATATCTGATGGTCTAATGCGCAACTGATGATAACCGGACCTCAAGTTGATCTTCGAGAACACCCGGGCTCCTTGAAGTTGATCGAAAAGGTCATCAATCCATGGAAAAGGATATCGGTTCTTGACCATCAACTGGTTCAACTTCCGATAATCCACACAAAGCCGAAGGGTACCGTCTGCCTTCTTCGCAAACAGAATAGGTGAACCCCAAGGAGAAGTACTGGGTCGAATGAAACCCTTAGCCTGTAACTCCTCCAACTGTTTCTTGAGCTCCTACAACTCAGGTGTGACCATCCTATATGGAGGAATGGACACTGGTGCTGCTCCTGGCATGAGCTCAATAGAGAAGTCTACCTCACGCTCTGGAGGAAAACCCGAAAAGTCCTCTGGAAAAACATCCCTGAAGCGATCCACCACTGGAGGAAATTCCAACTGTGGAGTCCCCTGATCATCCAGATAAAGACTAGCAATCTGGGCCGTCACTCCTCCTAGCCCAAGATGCTCGAGTCCTGACCGACTCGCCCGAACGTCTCATTCGCCTCTATGAAGGAAAGATTCACCCTCTGGTGAAACGAAACTGACTCTGCGACGATAAAAGTCGATGACTACCCAGAAGGGAATCAACCAATCCATGCCAAGGATGACATCATAGCCTGCCATCTCTAGGACATATAGATCCCATAAGAAGTGATACCCTGCAACCTCGAGAGGGAACTCTCTACACTGGCGTACACTAGATGTCCTCGTTCCCAAAGGTGTGTCTAGTGTCAACGAGTCGGCAGAAGAAAAGATGCAGAGTCCAAGGCTCTCCACAAAAGCAACAGAGATAAAGCTATGCGTAGCACCAGTATCGAAAAGGGATGAAGATAAAACTGAGGCTACTAAAATCGTACCTCGAACAGTAGAAGGGTCGGGATCCTGCTCATGATAAGTCTGCTCTACGGTGAAAGACTGGCCTACACCGCGGCCCTGTGCCCCTGACTGACCACTCTGAGTTGAACCTCCCTTCTGGTGATGAGGGACTGGTGGCTGACCTCCACGGCCTCGACCTCCACCTTGGCCTGAACGGCTGGAAGAACTCCAGTTCCTTGACTGGTGAGAGACTGGTGGGGCTGCTCCTGAATGAGGAGTCATGGAAGAACCCCGGTCACCTACTGATGGTGAGAAAACCTGGCAGAAACGCTGGAGGTGACCCATATTGCCGCAAGATCGGCACTCCATGGGGTCTCTCTGGCACTGCGGCCTCATGTGCCCTGTCCGGCCACACTGGTAGCAGGTCACCTGGCTGCCTGATGATGCGTCTCGCTTCCTCGAATCACCGCGTATAGGCTCCCTACGGCGCTTCTTGCTGTCATCTGAAGGAAAGCTAGCTCTGGAAGCAGAACCGCCCTGACCCGCAGCTTCAGAGTCTCTCAGATTGCACTCCGCAATCAGTGCCTGGTTCACGATGGAAGTAATGGAAGTCAGCTGGAATATTTTCACCTGCAAGCGGATCTCCCGCCTGAGTCCATCCTCAAACTTCCTCGCCAAGAACACCCCACTCCTATCCCGAAGGGGTGTAAAATGTTGCAGATCAGTGAAACGAGAGGAATACTCCATGACAGATAGAGTACCATGCTCTAAGCTCATGAACTCCCGGGCTCGATCGGCCCTCAGGGTCTCTGGGTAGAAGTAGTCGTAGAATACACGCTGGAACTCCTCCCAAGTCATAGTCTGCTGCTGACCCAGCTGTGAGATCACGTCCCACCACCTCTTGGAGGAGTCTCGGAGCATGTAGGTGGCGAGCTTGACCCGCCTCTCTGGAGGCGTCTCCAGATGCTCGAATATAGTCATCATGGCTTCCAGCCATGACTCTGCAGCCTGAGGTCCTCCCTTCCCCGAGAACGTGGGAGGATGCTGCTGCTGAAAGACCCGCGTCAAGTCTGCCATAGACGAGGCAGGAGGAGGTTCTCCCTGGAAGGCCTGTATCATCCTCATGAAACCCTCCCTGAACTGTGCATCAGCGCCCGCAACTGGTACAACAACCGGTGCCAAGGTTGGCTCGGCTGGGGGATCGACAGGAAGTCCCTGATCAGCCCTGTCTGGTGTCTGATCACTGCCTAACGACAGACGTACGACTGGAGGACGTCTCGGAGGCATAGCTCTAAAAGATCAAAAGCACACCTTAGATCAGGAAAACAAGGACAGAGAACACAAGAGTAAAAAACGGGAACAGGGGAAGAAAAACACACAAGATTGCAAAACATGACTACACGGTGTGTATAAAACTACACGGTGTGTCTTCTTAAACCACTGACATGGGAGTGTACTTATTCCCTACAAGTCGTGTACACTTCAAACTACACGGTGTGTTGACCCCCACACACGGCATGTACTTGAAAACTATTCCCCTACCCGAGTCTCCTTGCACGGCTAACCCACACGGTCTGACTCAACCCGAGACTACACTGCATGTTCGAATAAAACACGGTGTGCACTAGACAAGGCTTCAGCGGTCCGTGTTGTTGAGTACACGGCCATGTACACAGCTGGACCTTACACGGCGTGCTCTGAATAAGAACGACGTGCATAGGCGAAGGTGACATCGTCCCATGTTGTTCGTGACACGGCCGGGTACCTGAGCAAGACTACACGGCATGTTCCGAACAAACACGTCGTGTGGAAAAGAAGTTCACGCCGGCCCGTGTTGTTCGTGACACGACCGGGTACCTGGACAGGACTACACAGCGTGTTCCCTATAGACACGGCGTGTTCTACCCAAGCTTCCCTGGCCCGTGTTGTTAGTGACACGGCCGGGTACACGACTCCGAACTCACACGGCGTGTACCAATGGTACACGGCGTGTTCCCGAAGTTACTCCCATGACACTGTGTTATGCTTACACGGTCAGTGACACTACCTGAAATCTACACGGCGTGTATCTAAAAAGTACACGCCGTGTATTCTGGGTTTTTCTGGGCAGTATCTCAGAAACTGCGCAGAATTCCAGAAACACTAAAAACGAGGGAAAAGATGCCAAATTCCGATCTGTGAGGGCCCATAACACCTCAAGAACCAAAATTTGGCATTCAATTTTAAGCAAGGAACAAAATAAACAATTTTCTAACATAACAGCAGAGATTCTATCAAGCAACTATCACAACAGCATGCATAATCTACACATAGCCTATCACAACATCATGCAATCGCTAATGCACCCTAGATGGCATGGTAAGAATGCATGGCATGTGATTCCTACAAGTGTCTATATGATGCATGAGATGGCATACCCTCGTATCATCGAGTTGCGACAGAAATAGAACCGAAATATCAAAACAATAACCACACAATTCATATGAATCACTCTAGGTGAAAACATACCAACCATAAAATCTCAAAACAAGAAAACTGCAATTAATGAGGTAGTATGGATTTTCCTTGTACACGGGTTAGCTACTCCCGAGCACAGCTTAATGCCAAGTACCGAATCTATCCTATCCCTGGCTAAGGTATCCAAATAGTAAAGCAAGAGGAAATAACTCCTCTGATACCACTTTGTAACGTCCTGAGTCCGGAGCCCCTCCATTGGTGCCCCATAACCGGTTCGCCACATGACCTCAAGTGCGTTTCCCCGAATGTCATGGGCTGTCGACTAGCAGCGAGGGCCTTGGTGAGTCGGTGGGGAAACTATTCCCTCATTCGGTAAGGTACACAAGGTAAGAAAACAACAATAAACAACAGAAGCAGTAAACGACATGCACAACAACAGAAACCAAACAACGGAAGCAATGTAGATATATAACTATGTGAAAATGATGCAGCAGGTACAAGTATCTAAGGAAAACAGAAAACACAACAACATGCTAAAATACAACTGAAACCAAGTGAAAAAGAGAAAAAAAAATAGTCTCCTCAGCATCGCAAGCCATGGCTCGGTCCCATGCTCCCCATCTCCGGATGCATTCAAGACCCTGAAGTAGAAGGGCGCTTGCCCTTGTCTATACTTGCAGCAACATAGTCTGCTTGGGCCCAAAAGCATGTCCCAAACAGGGTGTGAGATACAATCCCAGTATTTAATCACCCAAAGATTTGTTCCTACTAGTAAATGAATACATGGCAGTAAATAAACAAGAAGCAGTAAACAGAAAAGTACAAGCAGCTACAATCCACAGTTCTAACAAGTATAACACACAAGTAGCCAACAACAAGAAGAAAACAGGTAACCCTCTGGGTAGCTCTCACAGTCTAACCCCTATGGTTCAACCTCTAAGTACTAGCAACCCTCTGGGAGGCATACACAGTCTCACCCCTCTGGTTTAGCTACGTAAATTAAGCAGACTCTCTAGGGAAGCACTCACCGTCAATTCCCCCTATAGTCTCGTATCGTGCTAAAGGCTCTCTGGGGAAGCACTCAACGTCAATTCCCCATGTGGCCCGCGTTGTAGTTAAAATACACTCTGGAGAAGCCCTTCCGTCAATTCTCCACTTGGTCTCACGTCGTGATTAAAAGACACTCTGGAGAAGCCCTTTCGTCAATTCTCCCTTTGGTCTGCTACTCTAGGTTCTCACAGTCCTGAGTGACTAAACATGCTCAACGCGTTTGTATCATCCAAGTAAACCTCAAGAACTAATTGGATATCAACTAAGGCTCAACAGCAATAATAAAACAACAGTTCCACTATCCTACGACTAGGCATGGCAACTGGAAAAACGCCAAACAGGCAGAGAAAGCATGGAAAAGCAATCTGAGCACAAACAAACTACTCTAATCACAAGCAATAACCTCTACTAAAGCAATCAAGCAAAGAAGGCAAGCAACAATGGAAAAACAGGAAACACGCAATACCCCGTTCAAGGGTATTGGTGGAAATTGCAAAAAATATCCATCAACTTTCTACGAAAAGGCACAAACCACCTACCTGTATCCTAGGAGATCGATATATGTGCACCTCGACGACAGATTCCCCTTAGAACGATGTAGATCTGAGAAAACACACAAAACGTTCATCCCATGATAACTTGAAAACAAGGAGGAATCAAGAAACAAGACTCAAGCAGAAGGAAGAACTCACCGCTGCGATTCCAACGCAATCGACCGTGATTGAATCGGAGAACGGACGGAGAGGCGGAATCTCGGAGAAGATTCGGTCGTACGGACGCTCCCGGTCGATCGAAAACTGGAGAAGAAGACGAATATGGGGGTTAGGCGTGACCCCGGTCTGTTTAATGAAAAAAAAGAAAGTACACGATGTGTACTTTTTGAGTACATGGCGTGTACTTCGAATTTTTTATACTCCGAAATAATCGGCCTCCACCTCAGCCTTACACACCGTGTGTGTGGCCCGGACATGGCCATCACACGACTTCGAGCCGAGGAAGAGTACACGGCGTGTACTCAGAAAGTACACGGTGTGTACTTCTGAAATTTCAAGAAAATTCATTTTTCTCAAAAAAACTCCAGAAAAAGGAAAACGTACCTGAAAAGAAGATTTGGGTTCTTACAGTTTTTTGGGTGAAAGCAATGAATTGTGTGGCGTACTTGATCAACTGAAATCCTTCTTCTCTATTGTGGGAATAATTTATTAGAAGCTTATTGCTCTGGAAGGAATATTGATTTCATCCATCTCAAAGTATCTGGAGCACTCCCCTATATCCATTTTTATGGCAAGGAGAGGGACAAGCTTGATTCTAAGTCTTAAGCATGTTACTTTTTAGGATATGGCAATGAAAATTATGGTTTTTGACTCTAGTAAAAAACCTTCGAAAGGTGGTCAAAAGTTGAAACTTGATCTTAGATAAAGAAGTCATGTGGAAGGATTGAAAATTAGTAGATAACTATAATGAAATAAATTATTATCATAAGACGAAGTTAAATTAATTGTATGTACGAACATTATGGATGGTTCAGAGAATTTATAAAGAAAACTAGTACCAAAAACATCATACTGTATAAAGGGTTCTCTAGGAGGTATTCATATTTTGATGGTGTTTCCATGGATTGAAGTATTATAAATCTCAAATACTTCCTAGAATCAAGAAAAATATTTAGAAGTTAAATATCTATAAGTCACAGTAAAAGGAGGAGCATGGTCATAGAGGGAGTTTGGGAGATATACAAGAGAGGTACCAAGTAAAAAGGTATGGAATTGATCTGCACTACCCAATTATAACAGACGGTGTAGATCACAAGAGTCCAAAAGAGATAAACAATTTGGAAGAATAAAATCAATGGGTTATATCCATGAGGGATGAAATAGATTCCCTTCATGTGTCAAAAATATAGGATCTAATGGAGAGACCTTCTGGGAAGAAATTCCTTCAAAATAAATGGGTGTATTGGTTGAAGGAAGATGAAAACAATAGACTAAGGTACAGGTACAGGATAGTCGTAAAGGGGTTTTAATAAATGAAAGGTGTATATTTCTAGTGATATTTTCACCATTAGTTAAATATATGGTTATTTTGAAAATGTTGAGTATGTTTTTCATGGAAGGAATTCATCTAGAGTAATTGGACATGAAGACAACATTATTTCATAGAGACATAGATAAATAAATTTACATGGAGTAGTATATTGGTTTTGAGGAGAATCAAAACTAAGACCTTGTATAAAAGCTTAATCAGATCCTTTAAAATTTGAATAAGATGTCGAGGAATTTGAATTACAAGTTCAATGACTTCGTGAAAGAGTATAAGTTCATCTAGAGCAATTTTTACCATTGTTATTACCAGATGGGGTTTCATTATGGGAGTTTTAATATCCTTATTCTCTACATTGATGACATGTTGATTTTCAATCCATTAAAGGAATGGATCAGTGAGTTAAAGGTTTAATTATCTGGAAGTATCAAGATGAAAGATATCAGTCTGGTAAATAGGATTTTGGGGGTGCATATATTAAGAGAATTAAGTTTCAGTACTTTGTACCTGATCTAGTCAGATTATATCCAAAAGGTGGATCACTTAGACACGGGTGTATAAAAACTGATGACCACACCCATGGCCATATATTTCATGTTAAGTAAGGAGTGAAAGTTATCGTCACAGTGGAAGCCGGTTAGGCCCATGCCTAATGGTTGTTAGTTTAGAATCTAATGAATACATCATAATAACATGATAAATAATGAAATGACCCATGACTATATCTGAATAACCGGAATGAAATAATTTTAGAACCTTAAAGAGGATCTTCTCATGTTAAATTTATAATTGATTTAAAAACAAGAAGAATAAATTGATCTTGAGATCTTTATTCAATTTATATGTTGATCATATAAACCTATGTTTTAATGTATCATCATTGTGTCAAGAATATCCAAAGTATAATCTCTTTATAATTGATCCAAATGTGCTCATTTGATTTCAAAGTGTCATTGATGGTACTCGGGTGCTAACGTAGTGGTACTGATCTTCATGTGTTTCTTGCTTTGATCACCACATAATCCTTCAAAATGGATGAATTGATACTTGTTCTATTATTATTAAGAGGAAGAGGAAGTTGGAATAGATTCTCTCAAGCTTGATAGAAAACTGTAGAAAATTTCTTCAAGGATATAATTCTCTAGAGAGGATAAATTTTGTGCACAACAAATGATTTTCACACATGTAGATAAATGATACAATCTCATATATAGAGAGAGAGAGCTAGGGTTAAAGGATTGGTAATTTCACAAAGTTCCATAGTCAATCTCTTAATCCTCAATGAACCCTACATCTAATAATAATATTATTATTATTATTTCTTTGACATACACATGTATCATGGAAAATATTAATATCAAAAAATTAATTAATTTTTATTTAAATAATATTTAGTATATCATTTTCATTACTTAGAACCTTACTCGGTCAATCCACCTTTCTTGATATTTACTAAACCTCAAATAATAAATATTATTCATTTAATAAATAAATAAATATAATATTCATGATCTAATAAATAAATATTTATTTTTAATATTCAAGTCACACATAAATACGATGGATAAATATTTGCAATCAACAAATATTGAATAAATATCATTTCTTGATATGTAAAATAATATTTATTCTAATAATTAAATTCAAAATAAAATTTAATTGAGATCAATATAAACACTAAATGTGGGACCTTTTGGGCCTATTCCTCAGTGGAATTAGGAAGGTCTTATGAAATTCTAATATTAACATCTAAAAACATGTAGAGGCACCCCAAGAGTAAGCACATGAGCCTTATCCTAGTTGGTGAGGACTCAACAAGTGCATCCAAGAGACCCGAGTTCAAAACCCGGTGAAGACATAATTTCCAGGGGTACTATAGAAGTATTGTAGTCGTACTGTAGTAGGTATTGTAGCAGACACTATAGAAAACACTGTTCAGTACTGTAGCATCCGGAACTATTCATCCATTTGGGCTTTTGGGCCACTGGTTTGGGCCTCAGGTCCTTTAAGGCCTTCGGGCCACCCAATTCCTTTGGGCTAGTAAGGCCTTCGGGACACCTCAAGGCCTTCGGGCCACCTAAAGGCTTTCAAGCCACCTGAAATTGTGATTAAATGATCAGACAGACTCTACAAAGAGCAGACTCTATATGAGGATTCAGAGCAGGTGCATTCACCAGAGCAGAAGCTAAGTGGATTTTTGTAAAGACCCAGAAATTTCAAGGGAATTTTTTTCTTAATTTTCTTTGGGATTTTAGAAGAACGCAGTTTCTAACGGTGCCTGATTCTGAGGCTCGGTGTGCCCGGAATCATTTTCCGAAGTTTAGCTCGGGTACGTTCAGTGAACAATCGAGCGGGTTTTTCTAACTTTTGAACCGGTTCTCGGAATTGAAATCTGAGGGCACCGATGAACTCGTAGCACCGGCAATTGCTTAAGAATACCCTTTCTAGAGTTTTGTTTTCTTGGGAGGTGTTGTTTTCAAAAAAAGGTGAGGAATAAAAATATATTGTTTTACAATTATATTTTCATTTCTTATTATATAGTTTTAAGTGTTGTGTCACAACACTTTTCCCCTCTTATGTGGTTATAACCTAAGTAAGGGAGTTGGGGGTGGGACCCACTTGTATTTAACTACCTAGGTAGGATATTTGTGGGGTGGGGCCCACACGAGCCCCACCTTTTCAACTTCCTCGAAACCCCCCACCTTTAATTAAGGAAACGCACCTTCACCCCCCTTTTTAAATAAAGTCAACTCGTGCGTTTAATTAAATATTAAACGCCTCTATTAATTGGGCAGTTTAAACATTGAAATTAATTCAATTAATTGTTTGATTCAATTTTGAATTTCAAAGACATTTGACTTGTGTGTTAATAAAATAAGACAAGTCTTATTTTATTAAGGGGTTTGTTGTGCGTGAAGGCTTGGGAGAATTTTCTCAAGGTCTTGAAGTTCTTCCTCATCGAAGAACGTGAAGAACACCGACCTCCGACGAAGGTCGACAAGAACGCTGGATCCTCGGAGATTGACGACGCGACACCGATGAATCTTTTCTTCGCGACGCGATGATCCTCCTTCCGCGACACCTTCTTCTGCGACGTGCAAATTCGCGACGAACCTTCGTTCAACTTTTTCTTCGAGGTAGGGGGATTATTTTGTTTGTTCGTGATTACTTCCGCTGCCATTATTCATTTCAAATTGGGCCGCTTGTTATCGCAATAACGGGAGGAGGTCAGACAGCACGAACACGGCCGACCCCCCTCTCCCCTTGGTTGTTTGATATTGTTTGCGGCAGGATCAAGGCAACGCGGTGCCGAAGCACCGTGCGGGAAATATTAAAGTAAGGGCGGAGAAGCGCGGCGCCGTCGCGCCGCACTGGAGAACCAAAAAGGCACTACGGCCAAAGCAGGGCCGCGGCGGAGGGGCGCGGCGCCGTCGCACCGTGACGGACGGACCAAGGCTGTGGTGGAGTAGGGAACAGCGGCCGATTTTCGGCCGCCGGCATCGGAGCAGGGGGACGGGACCGCCCCGGTCCCATGGCGGCAGCGGCCGGCCGGCCAGTGCGGGCCGGCCGGTCGGGGGGAAGTGTCGGGGGTTGTAACCCCCGGCTGGCTAGGAGGAGCGGCCCCCCCACAAGTGGGCCGCGGTTTCATGCGGAGGGGCAGCACCCCCCCCCCCCCTCTTTGCTCAGCCGTTACGGCCGAGCCGCCTGGCTCGCTGGCCAGACCGGGCCGCGCCGGGCCACGCCGGGCCGCACCCACTGGGTCGGGCCACGCCGAAACGGGCCAGACCCAGACCTGGGTCGGGTCGACCCGGTTCGGGCCGGGTCGGACCGGGCCCAAACCCCCTATTTGCGGACCTCTTACGGTCTTTTGCCCATATCTTGGGATACAGACCTCCGATCGATGCACCGTAAGCTGCGATGTGATCCTTGGATCAAGACGGTCGTTTCGGTATATTACACTCAAGGTTTCAGAGAACTTTGAGTACAACCGAGTTGGTTCGGATACGAAACCAACCGGACCCTCTGAGCGGAAACGCTTATATCTTGAGCTCCGGACGTCCGATTGACGTGCCGTCGACTTTTTTGGATTCCTCTTGATGAGACAGAACTTTTGGAACACTTCGCCTAAGTTTTGGTTGTAGTTGGATAGTGGTCGCGTTGGATTGTACCCGAAATCCAATCGGGCTCCTAGAACGGAAAAGCTGATAACTTTCAGACCGGACGTCCGTTTGACAAACCGTCAGCGGCATTGGTGATCACGTTGAGAAACGGTCCCTATGAGTTTACCCTATGAGAGTTCGGGGTACATTTGAGATATGGCTGGGTTGGTTCGCACACGAAACCAATTGGGCCCCTGGGACAGAAAGGCTAGTAACTCACAGAACGGGTGTCCGATTGACGCATCGTCTATTGAGTTGATACCCCTATGATGATGCGGTCCTTTGAGATACTTCTTCATGGGACTTTGTGATACTTGGATTATCGACCAGTAGCTCGTGGAGCGGACCCTCCTGGAGACGAGCGTGCGGAGTACAGAGACCGTGTAGCCGGCTGAGACCTGATGACTACTTGACCAACTCGACTTGGAGTGAGTCGACTAGCCCAGTGGATAGAGCACTACTTTGTTTGGGTTCAGATCCATGGCGGACGGAGCACTACTCAGTTTGGGTGCAGACCCGCGGTACTCGTCCGGAGAGTACCTCTGCAGGCTATTAGGGGGGATGCACTACTGTGTTTGGGTGGCATACCCCGGTGGGAAGCACTACTGTGTTTGGGTGGCTGACCCGCGGTACTCGACAAGAGGAGTACCTCAGCAGTCTTAGGTTAGTGAGAAGTACCTCGGAGTCGTGACAGGACCACTGTACACTCCAGAGATGGGGCTCTTCAGCAGTTACGGTTTCGATAATGAAAATCCCGGTTTGAGCTGAGTCTATGACCATTGTGTTTACCTCATGATTGAGATGGGTCGCTTTATAACTTAGGTATATGTATGGGCATATATCTAAGTAGTGGTTATCCATTGATTTTATAACCTTTGTGTTTTCTCATGATTGAGATGGGTTACTTGATAACTTAGGTATAAGTATGGGCTTATATCTAAGTAAGGGTTATCTGTTGAGATTCTGCTTGTGGTTATCCTTGTTGGATTTAGAGAGACCTTGAGGGTCTCGGGGTCTCTACTGAGTATCGTTATACTCACCCCTACATGGGTTATGCCCGCACCTCGTTGTGTTGGTTGCAGACGACGGACAGCGCTGAAAGAGGCCGAGTGTTCGAGGACTTGACGGTACCCAGAGGTGGACCTCACGACGAGTCAGTATCCGGAGGTGGACTTCACGACGAGACGACACTCAGAGGAGGTTGACAGGCGAGAGCATTGTGGAGGCTATCTGTACCTACCCTTAAGGTAGGATCCATGGTGGACGATCCAGGAGCTGTGCTATCTGTACCTACCCTTCATGTAGGATCCAAGGAGGACGGACCAGGAGCTTCTTCCGTTCTACCAGTTGTTTGTCTTTTTCTGTTGTACTTTCGTTCAGTTGTAGTTTTACTTTCAGTTGGGTTTGTATTTTGGCCCACTTACTTTTCAGTATTTTCTTTTGTTCTTAGTGTATTACTTCCGCTTGTACTCTGTGGTGTTTTTTTTACTTTTATAAAGGAAATGTCTTCCCAGTTATCGGGAATTACGCCTTGGGTGCTAGTCGCCAGCCCCTGGCCTATGGAAGGCGGGCTTGGGGTAGTCACGGCATGGGCCCCGAGGATGGGTCGTGACAAATTGGTATCAGAGGAGTCGGTTCTACCGCATGACTTATTACTCTAATATTCCTTTTCTGTGAAGCAATAGTGTTAAGGGTACCGAGTGTGGTCTTCAGTTCAGGGATTCCAGTGTTGGTGTGGTGGCCAACGTATCCGTACACCAGGACCCTGACTTCTGATTTCCGACTTTGTGCATGAAAACACTGATTGCGTGTGTGTTTCCAAAAGTTTTAAAGTCAGCTCAAACCAGGTCAGCTCACCAGGTATAAATCGTTGACCGTTTCGCATCTGTTCAGGATGTCTCCTTGCAGACAGTCGGTTGGAGTTCTAAGATAGTACATGATGACGACCCACTGAGTGTAACACCCCAAGCTTTTACGGTACGCTTCTCTTTGAATAATGTGATAGCGTGTGTTGTACGCAACACCGAGTTCTAACACACCATAACCAATCAAACTAGCCGTTATGAATAGTAATACCTACTTTTTGAAATTATATATATTTTATATTTCAAAATGGACTTCATTTTTGGATTCAGAATATCGAATTTAGCCTAAGGTGAAATTTTGGTACATTTCGGATAACTTTCATATTTTGATGAATAGTGAAAATTACTAAATTTTAATTAAAAACAACTTTTTTAATCAAAATAATTAATAGTGATAAATTATGAATTTGAGTGGTTTTAAAGAATATCTAGAATATATTTTTACCATTTAATATAATTTTGGTCATTGGACATAATTTTACAATTAAACCGAACATAAACAAGTGTCAATCTTTTGATAGTTATTATCTCTTAAAAACACGCTTTTTGTTTTGACAGCGGGAATTAATTTTAAATTAATTTATGCCACTTCTGTGTTTTGAATTTAGAAAAATGGATTCCATATTTGGAATCAGGATGTTCAAATTGTGTAAATAGGTAACTTTTATTTTTAGACATTTTGAATAATTACTGCGGTAAATATTTTATTTACCATGGTTAAGGGTAAATCCGGTAAATAAGGGTTAAAAAATAATATTATAATAATAATAAATTACCCTAAAACGTGTCATAGCCTTATTGGATGATACATGTTCGACCATAGACATCTTTGGGTCGATTTTGGGACCCCATGGTGCCACTTGTAGGTGATAAGGACACTTTATTTTAATTAAGTTAAAATGAATACAAAAATGACACAAGCATATATCTTTTAGAAAAACAATTGTTAAATAGGGTTATATATGTTTGATTTTAGATTATAAATATTCATTAGAAAGATAAAAAGATTTCCTAAATAATGATATTTTATTTATAATTTTTAGACATTAAATAATTTATTTTATTTATGACACAATGATGATGCAGTAATTACTATAATAGTGAAAAATTAAAATAATTGATATTATAAATACCCAAATAAATATAATATGAAACTTTTAATGAATTAAACTAATTTTATAGGATAATATGATATATTAGGATTGAGTTAATTGACTTTGTTAGAAGTAATCAATCTGTTATGAGTTTCACAAAAATCAACTATTGAATAGTGTCAAAATTGACATAAAAGAGTTCTTAAAAAAAATATTATATTATTAATTGATATTAAATTCCTAAAAATCTAAGGTTCGGCCAAGAGACTTATATCATGATAGTTTCATCATTAATTGACCACTTGGGGGTCGCTTGGATGTATGTAGTAAGTTTATTAACCATATTATATAAAAATACAAAGAGACATTGTAAAAGTGAAACTAATTAACTTAGAGTTAATACTTAAAGATAAGGTTAATATAAGTACCCAAACCTGTCTAAATTCTATTGGTTGAGTTGTTTTAGACCCATACCCACCTTAAACTTTGAATAATAAACTTTGGATCCATTAGAAACCGAATATGAATTTATTATAAATTAATATTTCTAGCTTTTCCAAAGGTGCCCCTCACCCCTCTTATAAAAGGGAACTCCTCCTTCTCATTTCTTCACACCTTAAAAGCCTTTTGGTTCTGCCAAAATCTGCCCAAATACTCTCCCAACTTCTATCACTACAACCTAGGGTCCTTATTTTGATCAGAAATCCAACCTAATGAGCCCTTTTGATCAAATCAAAAGGAAGAACCCGAAGAAGAGGTAATGATTTCACCACCCTTTTCTAAGTTCATTTCTTCTTACACTTCTTCTTCCTTTGTTGTTACCATTCTAAAATAATAAATCCAGTCTCATATATATACTGTGATGTTATTATAAATATGGTACAACCATATTCAGTATTCTATCCACTCTTTGAATAACATGTCACCATACGTGCGTACGTACGGCTTACCGTCTCCACGTCGTGGTGTAATTGTTATTCAATATAATATTATTTGGATGGGTATAATAATGATGTGTAAATCATGTAAATAATAAATATAACATGTTAAGGATTCTGTATATATGATATACCATCCATTTATATATTATTTTAATATCAAAAGAATGATATTGTCGCTCGTGCGTACGTACGGACTACCGTCTCCACGAACGCGATGAGATTCATTCTCCATCGTATCCATTCAAGTATAATTATCATTTGATGATTTAAAAAATGATGTTTAAGGACTTGATATCATTCTGGATATGAATAATATAAAACCTATCCTTTACAAACATGTCTTACGTAACAAAACATATAAAAGAAAACAAGTAAGTTAACACCTGAAACAACGATAATACTAAGATATTATTATCAAATCAATATTAAAAGATCATATATGATATCATATTAATGTATATGATTATTGTATAATTTAATAACAATTATTTCACCATTATACAGGAGGTTAACCTACCCCAACCAATGAAAAGTACAAGGTAAGGGTTATTTCACAATCTCTTCATTATCCGAGGTTGTTTATACGTAATAATCTACTGGGATTTCTTTATCATCCACATCCATGTTTCTTCGAAATGTATTTCAAAACATATTTATTATTTACAAGAATATGGGTTAAAGTCATTTATACCCTTGTTTGACTTTTTATAAGAGGTTTATAAAGGAATCTTTCCGTCGTTTTCAAAACAAGGTCCTTTTTAACCTTTTCGACAGAATTATGGTAAGAATGTTTTTTTAACTTATACGGCGGGTGCGGCTATTTTCCGTAAAATCTTCAAAGCTTCCCTTACAAGCTTATAAGAATATTTTCAAAGAAAATGTTTTATTTTATATGGATCTTAAATGATTTCAAAATAAAAGGAGATATTTCTTTTAAAAGAATTTTGATTTCATCTATGTCAACATCCTTTGATGGATTTTAAGATTATTTGAAGTTGATTTATTATGATACAAAACTTCTATATTGTATTGAAGGTTTTGTGATATGTTTGACTATGGATGTGCTATTTTTATACCATTCATAGTTTATGGTGAAAGTATTGACATTTCGTATTCTAGTTTTAATACGAATGTTTATGTTATGTTTAAACCTTTTCATATGGGAATGCATTGGACTTAATATGTGATGGGTGGAGCCCGCTATAGCTCCTCGATGCATCGGTAGGTCTCATGAGACAAACTAGTGTCTTGGCACAAGGCCTTGACAAAATCTTATTTGTAGTCTTGGCACGAGGCCTTGACTATGTGGTTATGATAGTCTGGCATTATGCATTCCATCATTATGAAAGTGGTTATTGATTTTGCATGTGATTATTCGATTAGTAGAATAACCATGTGAATAAGTAAATGGCATTATTTCATTTTATTTATGACATACTATGTTAAATGTTCAAGTTTAAAAGTCTTTTGTTTTAGTTATACATTTCCTTAAATGTTTATTCTTATTTATGAAAGTTTCCGCTATATTGTTATCCTTACTGGGCATTTGAGCTCACCCCTTTTCTATGTTTTATTTTTCCCAGGAAGTGAAGAAGTAAATTATGAATGACCTGCAGGGATGTTATGTGGGGATATTAGTGTGGATTATGGATACATTGTGTTGTTGTAGTAGTTTTTCATTTTATGATGTAATGTAAACTTATGAACATATCTAGTGTTTCCAAGGCTACTAAACCAATCGGTCTTTCGATATTTGATCTTTCTTGTGATCATGCCAATGTTATGTAATAATGCACCGACTCTGGGTAACTAGGGTCGGGGCATTACAGTTGGTATCAGAGGAAGTTTAGTACAAACCTTGGAAGCTATATTTAGATAAACTCTGATTAGAGCACGTAGATCTAAGATGAACTTTGAGGATTAGTATAGAAGAACTTCCTAGAATTTTGGTATTGTAGAGATTTTGTGAGTTTTCCGAGCAATACATCCCTGTCTGGATACGAGCAGGTAGAGGCGGCTCTGGCACAGATGTACCTAGGGGTAAAACCTGAAAACACCGCTTTGAGCTAGACTCGAATGGGAACTGGTGCACGATAACGGGCCTTGCTGCACTCTTGGTTACGACACTCCCGGGGGATATGCTTAGGATAAATCTCATTTTCTTTAAAAATAATTATGAAGGGTTTATGAGTATATACTTCCTCAAAGAAAACATGTTTATGATTATGGATTATATCCATAAATAGTTCAATTTATGTCAAGTGTTTTATAAGTATGGGATTATGTATTTTGATTCATAAACTGATCTAGTTTATGCCATTGTTTAGAAATGGCACCTAGTGGAAGAAATGGAAACCGTATCAATGCACGCACTCCATGTAGGGATTTCCTTCCTGCTCAAGATAATTATAGTGGGGCTGGTGATGCAACTGGTGCCGATCAGCTAATCACCATACTGGGACAACTTACTCAGGTTATGAATAATAACCTTACCCGTATGGAGCACCCTGATCCGCAGCGTGGAGGATCAATGTTAGATCGATTCATGAGGCAACAACCACCAACGTTCAATGGGAATACAAATCCCTTAGTAGCCGAGCAGTGGATAAATTCCCTAGAGAAAATATTTCAGGCTTTGGGGAGCAGTGAAAAGGAAAAAGTTATCATGGCAGTTTACCGCCTCACTGGAGATGCTGATCAATGGTGGTCATTGATTCAAAACATGAAGGAAGATGATGAAGTATCAAATATGGAATGGAGGGAGTTCAAAGATCTATTTTTAGAAAAATACTTTCCTCGCGACCATCGAGCAGATATGGAAAGGCAATTTCTGAGTCTGAGACAAAAGGAGGATGAGAATGTCACAAAGTATGAGGCTAACTTTACAAGGTTAGAGAGGTATGCTAGAGATTATATTCGCAACCCAAGAAGTAAGATTGATCATTTCTTTGATGGGTTAAAACCATTTCTCCATCGAGCGTTAGTCTCACAATCCTTTTCATTGTACGAAGACATTGTCTCATGTGCTATCAAGACCGAAAAGTAATTCTCTAAGTCTTATGACTTTAAAGAAAAGAAAGAGAAGAAGAGACCTGCTGATCAATCTAGGAATGGAAATAAGGGGAATAAGGGAAAGGTTGAATATCCATCATGTGGTAAATGTGGGAAGAAACACCCCGGTGCTTGCTTGAAGGGAATGGGAGTCTGTTACAAGTGTGGTGAAAAAGGCCACCAAGCTCATGATTGCAAAGGGAAGAAGGAAGCCACCAACGTTCAGTGCTACAATTGCAGGGAGATGGGACATTATGCGAATGAATGTCCTAAGCGTCAGGAGAACTTACCTCAGAAAAGGCCAAGGGATCAAGGCCAAGCTTATGCTATAACTACTGCTGAGGTAGAAGCTCTGAAAGATGTGGTGGCAGGTAATTTAATGGTTTCCTCAAGTTTAGCAAATGCGTTATTTGATTCTGGATCATCGCATTGTTTCATATCTTCCCAGTTTGCTAAGAAAATTAGATATTTCCAATTTGATTTAACAAGGGAGTTGTCAGTTAAAACTCCTAAGGGAAGTATCATTGCAACAAAATTTTGTGAATCAGTCCCCATTAGAGCACATAAATGTTCGTTATCTGCTGATCTCATCGTCATACCTATGATTGAGTTTGACATAATCCTCGGTATGGACTGGCTTTCGGACTATGATGCGAAGATTTATTGTAAGAAGAAAGAGGTTACGATTCTTGATGATAATGATAAGGAACACCTTATCTTTAGAGAAGAATCGTCACCACCTAATTCTTATTTAGATCCACCCTCAATAGCTCAACTAAATTCAATTATTGGGGAGGAAGAGAATGAAATAACTGTAGGTGAGGAAAGGAATGTTCAAAGAGAGGATGTACCTGTTGTGAAAGAATTTGTAGATGTATTTCCGGAAGATTTACCTGGACATCCTCCAGAACGAGAATTTGAGTTTTCCATTGATTTGATTCCTGGATCAAGGCCTATATCGAAGACCCCTTACAGAATGGCTACTGTAGAGTTAGTCGAACTAAAGAAACAACTAGAGGAATTGAGTAATAAAGGATTTATTCGCCCTAGTGTTTCTCCATGGGGAGCCCCTATTCTTTTTGTTAAAAAGAAAGATGGATCTATGAGGTTATGTATCGACTACAGGGAGATCAATGCTATAACGATAAAGAACAAGTATCCCCTACCTCGTATTGATGATTTATTTGACCAACTACATGGAGTTCAATACTTTTCAAAGATTGAACTTCGATCTGGATACCATCAGTTGTGTGTAAAGAAGGAATACATTCCGAAGACATCATTTCGAACCAGGTACGGGCATTACGAGTTTACTGTAATGCCTTTTGGATTGACTAATGCACCCTCTGTATTCATGGATCTGATGAATAGAGTTTTGAAGGAGTATCTCGATGAATTTGTGGTGGTATTTATTGATGATATCTTGGTATACTCCAAAACCTACGAAGATCATGAAAATCACTTGCGCATTATCTTGAAGACTCTGAGGAGGCATGAATTATATGGGAAGTTTAGCAAGTGTGAATTGTGGCTTCATGAGATTTATTTTATTGGCCATATTGTCTCTAAAGATGGAATCTTTGTTGATCCTTCTAAGACCAAGGCAATCCAAGAATGGCCAGCACCTACGAGTATAACTGAGGTACGCAGTTTTATCAGTTTGGCAGGTTATTATCGACGTTTTGTCCAGAATTTTGCCCAATTGGCTAACCCATTAACGAAGCTCACACGTAAAGGGGTTAAATTTGTTTGGACAAAAGAGTGTGAAGAATGTTTTGAAGAACTGAAGAAAAGATTAGTCAATGCTCCTATATTGACTCTACCATCGGGGAATTATGGGTTCGTTATTTATAGTGATGCATCAAAGAAAGGACTTGGTTGTGTCCTTATGCAGAATGATAGAGTTATTGCCTATGCATCACGACAGTTGAAAATTCATGAACAAAACTATCCTAATCATGATCTCGAGTTAGCAGCTGTGATCTTTTCTTTGAAGATATGGAGGCACTGCCTCTATGGTGAAAAATGTGATATTTATACTGATCACAAGAGTTTGAAGTATATTTTCTCACAAAAAGAACTCAACATGAGGCAAAGTAGATGGCTTGAATTACTCAAGGATTATGATTGTACGATACACTACCACCCGGGGAAGGCAAACAAGGTGGCAGATGCTTTGAGTAGAAAAGACCATGGAGTTTTGAACAATATGAGAATTGAAAGGGATCCAATTTTCATGGATCTAGTGAAGATGGACATGGGAATAACCAGGGAAGGTGAAACATCAATGATTTTTCAAATGGTTGCCAAACCATCTTTACTAGAAAGGATTAAGAGTTCTCAGACCGATGATGAAGAATTCCAAAAGAAGATTAAAGCTGTGAATGATGGGAGATTGAGAGACTTTGTGTATGAAGATGGAATTTTGAAATTCGGGAAGAGACTTTGTGTTCCCGATTTACCTGATCTAAAAAGGGAATTACTGGATGATACTCATAGTTCCAATTTCTCTATACACCCTGGGAGCACAAAAATGTATAGAGATTTGAAGGAACATTTTTGGTGGGACAACATGAAGAGGGAGATTGATGATTTTGTGTCAAGATGTATGGTTTGTCAATAAGTGAAAGCTGGAAGGCAACAGCCTGGAGGAGTCATGCAACCTCTTCCCATACCAGAGTGGAAATGGGACAATATTACGATGGACTTTGTCATGGGGCTACCAAAGACTCCTAGAAGGAATGATGAAATATGGGTTATTCTTGATCGTCTTACCAAGTCAGCACATTTTCTTGCTATAAGAGAAGATCTACCCCTGGAACGTCTAGCAAGACTATATATTAATGAAGTTGTGAGACTTAATGGAGTACCCTTATCAATTGTTTCTGATCGTGATCCCCGTTTTACTTCAAGATTTTGGAAAATTCTTCAAAAATCCCTGGATACAGAACTTCATTTGAGCACTGCTTACCACCCTCAGACAGATGGACAATCAGAACGGACTATTCAGACCTTAGAAGACATGTTGAGATCTTGCTCGCTTGACTTTCAGGGTATGTGGGATCAATATTTACCACTGGTAGAATTTTCCTATAACAATAGCTTCCATTCGAGTATTCAGATGGCACCATATGAAGCGTTATACAGAAAGAGATGTCGTACACCAACCTGTTGGGATGACGTTGGTGAAAGAAAACTTGTAGGCCTAGAACTGGTGGAGGAAACGGTGGAAAAGGTGAAAGTAATCCAAAATCACATCAAAGCAGCTCAAAGTAGGCAGAAGAGCTATGCCGATAATCGAAGGAAGGATTTGGAATTTCAAGTCGGTGATCATGTTTTCCTGAAGGTATCTCCGTGGAAGGGAGTCATACGTTTTGGTAAGAAAGGTAAATTGAGTCCCAGGTACATCGGACCTTTCGAAATTCTAGAACGAATTGGGGTTGTAGCTTACCGATTGGCAATGCCGCCAAGTCTCTCCAAAGTTCACGATGTGTTCCACGTATCTCTGTTGAGGAAATACATGCCTGATCCAATGCATGTACTCACCTATGAGGAATTAGAACTGGAACCTGATCTATCTTATTGCGAAGAGCCCGTCAGGATTCTTGATACGAGAGAACAAGTACTGAGAAACCGGACGACGCGTCTGGTAAAAGTTTTGTGGAGAAACCATAAGATGGAAGAGGCAACGTGGGAACCCGAGGAACTTATGATGAAGAACCACCTGAGTCTTTTCATGTGATAAGTATTCTAGAAATTTTGAGGACGAAATTATTTGAAGGAGGGGAGAATTTAACACCCCAAGCTTCTACGGTACGCTTCTCTTTGAATAATGTGATAGCGTGTGTTGTACGCAACACCGAGTTCTAACACACCATAACCAATCAAACTAGCCGTTATGAATAGTAATAACTACTTTTTGAAATTATATATATTTTATATTTCAAAATGGACTTCATTTTTGGATTCGGAATATCGAATTTAGCCGAAGGTGAAATTTTGGTACATTTCGGATAACTTTCATATTTTGATGAATAGTGAAAATTACTAAATTTTAATTAAAAACAACTTTTTTAATCAAAATAATTAATAGTGATAAATTATGAATTTGAGTGGTTTTAAAGAATATTTAGAATATATTTTTACCATTTAATATAATTTTGGTCATTGGACATAATTTTACAATTAAACCGAACATAAACAAGTGTCAATCTTTTGATAGTTATTATCTCTTAAAAACACGCTTTTTGTTTTGACAGCGGGAATTAATTTTAAATTAATTTTTGCCACTTCTGTGTTTTGAATTTAGAAAAATGGATTCCATATTTGGAATCAGGATGTTCAAATTGTGTAAATAGGTAACTTTTATTTTTAGACATTTTGAATAATTACTGCGGTAAATATTTTATTTACCATGGTTAAGGGTAAATCTGGTAAATAAGGGTTAAAAAATAATATTATAATAATACTAAATTACCCTAAAACGTGTCATAGCCTTATTGTTTGATAAATGTTCGACCATAGGCATCTTTGGGTCGATTTTGGGACCCCATGGTGCCACTTGTAGGTGATAAGGACACTTTATTTTAATTATGTTAAAATGAATACAAAAATGACACAAGCATATATCTTTTAGAAAAACAATTGTTACATAGGATTATATATGTTGGATTTTAGATTATAAATATTCATTAGAAAGATAACAAGATTTCCTACATAATGATATTTTATTTATAATTTTTAGACATTAAATAATTTATTTTATTTATGACACAATGATGATGCAGTAATTACTATAATAGTGAAAAATTAAAATAATTGATATTATAAATACCCAAATAAATATAATATGAAACTTTTAATGAATTAAACTAATTTTCTAGGATAATATGATATATTAGGATTGATTTAATTGACTTTTTTCGAATTAATCAATCTTTTATGAGTTTCACAAAAATCAACTATTGAATAGTGTCAAAATTGACATAAAAGAGTTCTTAAAACAAATATTATATTATTAATTGATATTAAATTCCTAAAAATCTAATGTTCGGCCAAGAGACTTATATCATGATAGGTTCATCATTAATGGACCACATGGGGGTCTCTTGGATGTATGTAGTAAGTTTATTAACCATATTATATAAAAATACATAGAGACATTGTAAAAGTGAAACTAATTAACTTAGAGTTAATACTTAAAGATAAGGTTAATATAAGTACCCAAACCTGTCTAAATTCTATTGGTTGAGTTGTTTTCGACCCATCCCCACCTTAACCTTTGAATAATCAACTCTGTATCCATTAGAAACCGAATATGAATTTATTATAAATTAATATTTCTAGCTTTTCCAAAGGTGCCCCTCACCCCTCTTATAAAAGGGCACTCCTCCTTCTCATTTCTTCACACCTTAAAAGCCTTTTGGTTTGGCCAAACTCTGCCCAAATACTCTCCCAACTTCCCTCACTACAACCTAGGGGCCTTAGTTTGATCATAAAGCCAACCTAAGGAGCCCTTTTGATCAAATCAAAAGGAAGAACCCGAAGAAGAGGTAATGATTTCACCACCCTTTTCTAAGTTCATTTCTTCTTCCACTTCTTCTTCCTTTGTTGTTACCATTATAAAATAATAAATCCAGTATAATATATATACTCTTATGTTATTATAAATATGGTACAACCATATTCAGTATTTTATCCACCCTTTGAATAACATGTCACCATACGTGCGTACGTACGGCTTACCGTCTCCACGTCGTGGTGTAATTGTTATTCAATATAATATTATTTGGATGGGTATAATAATGATGTGTAACTCATGTAAATAATAAATATAACATGTTAAGGATTCTTTATATATGATATACCATCCATTTATATATTATTTTAATATCAAAAGAATGATATTGTCGCTCGTGCGTACGTACGGACTACCGTCTCCACGAACGCGATGAGATTCATTCTCCATCGTATCCATTCAAGTATAATTATCATTTGATGATTTAAAAAATGATTTTTAAGGACTTGATATAATTCTGGATATTAATAATATAAAACCTATCCTTTACAAACATGTCTTACATAACAAAACATATAAAAGAAAACAAGTAAGTTAACACCCGAAACAACGATAATACTAAGATATTATTATCAAATCAATATTAAAAGATCATATATGATATCATATTAATGTATCTGATTATTGTATAATTTAATAACAATTATTTCACCATTATACAGGAGGTTAACCTACCCCAACCAAGGAAAAGTACAAGGTAAGGGTTATTTCACAATCTCTTCATTATCCGAGGTTGTTTATAGGTAATAATCTACTGGGATTTCTTTATCATCCACATCCATGTTTCTTCGAAATGTATTTCAAAACATATTTATTATTTACAAGAATATGGGTTAAAGTCATTTATACCCTTTTTTGACTTTTTATAAGAGGTTTATAAAGGAATCTTTCCGTCGTTTTCAAAACGAGGTCCTTTTTAACCTTTTCGACAGAATTATGGTAAGAATGTTTTTTTAACTTATACGGTGGGTGAGGATATTTTCCACCGTTATAAAATCTTCAAAGCTTCCCTTACAATCTTATAAGAATATTTTCAAAGAAAATTTTTTATTTTATATGGATCTTAAATGATTTCAAAATTAAAGGAGATATTTCTTTTAAAAGAATTTTGATTTCATCTATGTCAACATCCTTTGATGGATTTTAAGATTATTTGAAGTTGATTTATTATGATACAAAACTTCTATATTATATTGAAGGTTTTGTGATATGTTTGACTGTGGATGTGCTATTTTTATACCATTCATAGTTTATGGTTAAAGTATTGACATTTCGTATGCTAGTTTTAATACGAATGTTTATGTTATGCTTAAACCTTTTCATATGGGAATGCATTGGACTTAATATGTGACGGGTGGAGCCCGCTATAGCTCCTCGATGCATCGGTAGGTCTCATGAGACAAACTAGTGTCTTGGCACAAGGCCTTGACAAAATCTTATTTGTAGTCTTGGCACGAGGCCTTGACTATGTGGTTATGATAGTCTGGCATTATGCATTCCATCATTATGAAAGTGGTTATTGATTTTGCATGTGATTATTTGATTAGTAGAATAACCATGTGAATAAGTAAATGGCATTATTTCATTTTATTTATGTCATACTATGTTAAATGTTCAAGTTTAAAAGGCTTTTGTTTTAGTTATACATTGCCTTAAATGTTTATTCTTATTTATGAAAGTTTCCGCTATATTGTTATCCTTACTGGGCATTTGAGCTCACCCCTTTTCTATGTTTTATTTTTCCCAGGAAGTGAAGAAGTAAATTATGAATGACCTGCAGGGATGTTATGTGGGGATATGAGTGTGGATTATGGATACATTATGTTGTTGTAGTATTTTTTCATTTTATGATGTAATGTAAACTTATGAACATATCTAGTGTTTCCAAGGCTACTAAACCAATCGGTCTTTCGAGATTTGATCTTTCTTGTGATCATGCCAATGTTATGTAATAATGCACCGACTCTGGGTAACTAGGGTCGGGGCGTTACACTGAGCGACGAGGCTCTGGTGTGGGGCCCCTTTTACTATATTGGCACCCTCGGGTGGTGTACCAGTAGCACCACCACCTGTTGGGAAGCATATGCGAATTTTCATACTAGCAGACGGTGCACGCTGACAAAGCGCATTGCATGAGTTCCAGCAGTAGAGGCCTCCGAGGTTACGAGGCGAGGCAGATTCCCAGACAGTAGAGGACTCACTGGAGGTGATTGTTAGAGTTTTCCGCCTAGCTAAGACACCAGTAGAGTGGATGGTAGACTTGGCTACCAGTGTTTTCCAGTGAGTGACCATGAGGATGGTCCGCGTAGTGATGAGGCTTCGGTACGTGGACCGATTCCTGAGATAGTGCCTTCGGGTAGTGTGTCAGCTATACATCACTACCCGTTGGTCAGCAGTTACAACCGGAGGTACCGGTAGGTGAAACATGTAGGCTTACTGCCTTACACGTGTTCCAACATTAGATACCCTCAAGTTTTGAGGCGAACCTGACTCACAAGCGGCTGAGGACTGGCTTGAGGAGGTGGCTGAGAGTTTTCTAGAGCACAGCTTCAGGCAGCGGAGCTCCGGAAGCAGGTGGACAGGAGCGGAACTAGTGGATTCCTTTTGTTCTTGGTACTTCTAGTTCCATGTTGTTGTTGCATTTGTGTCTTTGTACTATGAGATGAAATAATAAAAGACACTTATCTTCGTGATGTTTACTTCCTGTCCTTTTGTTTGGTTGATACTGAGAGGTCCCAGTTAAAACTATTGACTTGACCCTCACTTTCGAGATTCCTACTGGAGGAGACCTAGAGACCTCACGCTGATGCCGATAGCGTGACTCGACCCTTAGAGGCGAGAGTGACGGTTGGATCTCTTGGTAGTAATGTCGAGGCCTTACGACGTCATCCATGGCATGAATGCATCATTCATGTCAGGATTGACTGTATTAGGAAATGGGCGTGGTTCATCCAGGGGATGAGACCGAGTTTCTATTTTCGGCAAAGGATAAATCTTAGCAGCTCTTACAGATCGTAAGCAAGGAAGGTGCAGATCATCTAAGAGCAGATGAAGACTGCACAGTGCAGTAGGAAACAGGAAACCGGCGCCTGTCTTAGAGACTCGGGCGTGTTAAATGTTTCATGAAGAGGAAGCTTTAAGGAGAGATGAGTCTGTGAAGCAGCAGACATGGAGGCAGATCTAGGAGAGTAGCATGAGGTGGTGTACATTTTAACATGCTACAACCACCCGCCTTAGTTGTCCCCGCCAGGCTCAGGGAGATGGAGGGCAGGGGAAGAGTGCAGCTGCATGAGGTCAAGGAGTGTGACCCAATGGCTCTAAAAAAATGATTCAAGGGATAGTCTGTGTCCACTACTAACTGCCGTAGTAACAGATGTTGATATGAATCATTCCTTCCTTCCACAAATCTTGTCCTAGACCTAGAGTTTTCGGTAAGCCTTGGACTTGACCCTCACATCTGGAGATACCTTGGGAGGAGACTTGATAATCACACTTACGCCGACAGTGTGGTCTGACCCTCGAGGCGAGAGTTTCGATTGGAATCTCTTGGTGTCAGCGTCAAGGCCTTACGACGTTGGTCTCGGTATGGATTGGATTCACAGTTCATGCTTAGATTGACTGTATTAGGAAAAAAGGTTGTGGTTTAACTACGACGTCGGGATGGGTTTTCCTTGGTCGGTGAAAAGGAAACCCCAGGAAGCACAAGATAAACTCATGCATAGGAGGGTGCGGCCGATCACTCTTGAGTCGGTCAACCTTACCCTCGTGGCAGCAGGAGTTTTTGAGTTTTAGTTCTAAACAGGAATTGGGGACCTCTAGAGTTCGAGGATGACGATCACGTCCTTATACGAGTCTCACCTCGATGAGGTTTACGGAGATTTGGCTGAGGCGAAAAGTTGTCTCCAAGGTTCAACGGACCTTTCTAGGTCCTCATAAGGGTAGGCGAGGTGGTTTACCGCTTGACCCATCCACCTCAGTTTCACTAGATGCACAATGACTTCCACGTATCTCAACTGAGGAGATACGTGCTTGACCCAACACACATAATCGACCTCAGGGAGTTGGACGTCGATGACAGGGCGCCAGGCACGGGGTTCCAGTAGAGGTTGAGGATCGACAGGATCGGGTCCTACGAGGATGGTCGATTCCTCGGGTGCTCTTTCATTGGTAGTACGGGAATCTCCAGGTGAGCACATGGGAGCGTAAGGCTCATATGCGTGCTCAGTACCGCTTTTGTATCCCTAATTTGTGTTAAAAGCTTTACGAGGACGTAAAGCCCTGAGGTGGGAGTAATGTAAAGACCCGGAAATTTCAAGGAAAATTTTTTCTTAATTTTCTTTGGGATTTTAGAAGAACGCAGTTTCTGACGGCGCTTGATTCCGAGGCTCAGTGTGCCCGAAATCATTTTTTCGAAGTTTAGCTTGGGTACGTTCAGTGAACGAACGAGCGGGTTTTTCTAACTTTTGAATCGGTGCTTGGAATTGAAATCTGAGGGCACTGATGAACTCGTAGCACCGGTAATTGCTTAAGAAGACCCTTTCTGTAGTTTTGTTTTCTCGGGAGGTGTTGTTTTAAAAAAAAAGGTGAGGAATAAAAATATAATTGTTTTACAATTATATTTTCATTTCTTGTTAAATAGTTTTAAGTGTTGTGTCACAACACGTTTCCCCAATTATGTGGTTATAACCTAAGTAAGGGAGTTGGGGGTGGGACCCACTTGTATTTAACTACCTAGGTAGGATATTTGTGGGGTGGGGCCCACACGAACCCCACCTTTTAAACTTCCTCAAAACCCCCCACCTTTAATTAAGGTAACGCACCCGCACCCCCCTTTTTAAATAAAGTCAACTCATGCGTTTAATTAAATATTAAACGCCTTTATTAATTAGGTGGTTTAAACGTTTCAATTAATTCAATTAATTGTTTGATTCAATTTTGAATTTCAAAGATGTTTGACTTGTGTGTTAATAAAATAAGACAAGTCTTATTTTATTAATAGGTTCGTTGTGCGTGAAGGCTTGGGAGAATTTGCTCAAGGTCTTGAAGTTCTTCCTCGACGAAGAACGCGAAGAACGCCGACCTCCGATGAAGGTCGACAAGAACGCCAGATCCTCGGAGATCGACGACGCGACGCCGACGAATCTTTTCTCCGTGACGCGACGATCCTCCTTCCGCGACACCTTCTTCCGCAACGTGCAATTCCGCGATGAACCTTTATTCAACTTTTTCTTCGAGGTAGGGGGATTATTTTGTTTGTTCGTGATTACTTCCACCGCCATTCTTCATTTCAAATTGGGCCGCATATTATCGCAATAATGGGAGGAGGTCGGACCGCACAAACACGGCCGACCCCCCTCTCCCCTTGGTTGTTTGATATTGTTTGCGGCACGAGCAAGGCAACGCGGTGCCGAAGCACCGCACGGGAAATATTAAAAGAAGGGCGGAGAATTGTGGCGCCGTCACGCCGCGCCGTTGAAGACGAACTAAACCGCGGTGCCGTCGCGCCGCGCCGGAGAACCACAAAGGCACCGCGGCCGGAGCGGGGCCACGGCGGAGGGGCGCAGCGCCGTCGCACCGCATCGGACGGACCAAGGCCGCGGCCATAGGCTGCGGTGGAGCAGGGAACGGCGGCCGGTTTCTGGTCGCCAGCGTCTGAGTAGGGGGATGGGACCGCCCCGGTCCCGTGGCGGCAGCAGCCGGCCGGCCGGTCGGGGGGAATTTTCATGGGTCATAACCCCCAGCTGTCCAAGAAACATGATATTCCAAAGCCAATGGTGAGGGCTATTGGGTTTCAATAAAATAGTGGGAGACTAATAAATATTTATTTATTTATTTGTCTAATTTTATCAAGATAAAGTACTAAAATTATGCTCATCTTATTTTTAGAAATAGCATCAAAAATGACACCAAGCATATCATTGTGATCCATACTCAAGAAGGAAAACCTTCTCACCGGCACTAATTTCCAGGAGCGGTAAAGGCATCTATGGTTTATCTATTGTAATGAAATGAAATTGTATATGCTGGAAGAACCTTTACTAGTTGCGCCTGGAAATGAGGTGCACTACTAAAAATTGGACTATTTGTGACGGGTTATTTACGACGACACCTCATCACAAATAACCCATTGTAGAAAAGGGAATCATAAAAATCTTTTTTTGTGATGGGACATGGACCCGTTGCAAATAGTTTTCCTAAAGATTATTGAAAAAAATCATTTGTGACGGGTCGTTGCAAATATTTTCCCTGAGATTATTTTAAAAAAAGTATTTTTGATGGGCTGTCGCAAAAGGTCCCATTGCAAATATCTTAAAAAATAAAAATATAATAATAAATTTACATAAAATAATATCATTAATAAAAATAAAATAATATTAGAAAATAATAATAAAATAATACTGGAAAATAATAATAATACTAATATTAATAATATAAATAATATTAGTATAATAATAATAATATAATATTAATAATATTAATATTAATGAAATAATAATATTAATATTAGTAAAATAAAAAAATATAAAATAATAAAATAATATTATTAATAATATTATTAATATAATAATTACTTTATTATTATTTTTATTAATAAAATTTTAATATTAATATTAGTAAAAAAATAAAAAATTATAAAATAATAAAAACCTCAATATTCGTAAAAATATAAAAAAAAATAATAACAAAATAATAAAAAATAATAAATAAAATAATTAATAAAATAATAAATAGTTAAATAATTAATAGATAATAAATAAAAAATAAAAAATTCAATATTCACAACAATATAAAAAACACACTATATAGAAATGTAAATATTTAATATTATAAAAAAATTACATTCAAATAATTTATCATAAAAAAATATCACTGAGGGGGGGTCCTCTGGAGGAGCTGGAGGATATGGTGGAGGTAACTCCATCCCTAAACCACGATTCATACGTCGCATGTACTCCATTTGCTCATATTGTTGTTGTTTTCATTGACGCATCTCCTCCTGTTGTTGTTGTTGCTATTGTCGGATCTATTCTTGTCGTTGTTGTTGTTGCCATTGGAACATCTCCTACTACATCCATTGACACATCTCCTCCTACTCCCTATGCATACTCTCTATAAGATCGCTCTGAGCTCGCAACTACTCTTGATACTGTGCAACATATGATGATGACTCTCCATGAGCTTCTCTCGAGCAAGATGTTAACATTACATCAGTACCATAATAACTCTCAAGCATTAATTGAGATCTGATACCAATAACTCAGCCTTTCTTGAAGGCATACTAGGTTGCCTACATCCATGTTGCCTCATCAAATCGATGGGCACTGGTCTGAACCTCGGTTTCATCATGACTCTCAGTCTGTGTCTGAGATGCCACGACTTAATACGACTCCTTCAATTGCAATTTAAAATTAAAATAGGTAAAATATTATTTGCAGTTAACTTTAAAACTCAAAAAGAAATTATATTAACCACAATATGATGATTGTGATCACCTCTAATCTCTCTAGTGACTGGATCGATGTACATCCTACTATAAACGTCGAAATTTGTAACATCAGCCTATTCGACTTCCTATTTAAATATAAAATAAATCATTACATTTAAAGTTATATAAATTATTTAAAAAAATTACTTACCATATGTTCCCTGTGCATATTGAATGTACGGCTACTGGCTTGATGTGTCACCTCATGTCTCCCCTGGTTTTTTCAACCTACTGATGATCTTCTATGAAAACGTTCACCCAAACAATGTGAACATAATCCTTCCCAAACTTGAGATGAAATGTAATCAGGTCGGTGGGTGCAAGAATACTCATCAAACTCTATCACTCATGCTTTCTTCATTGCTTTCCTTCTCAAATTGTGCAAAAAATGATGGTAACGCTCACGTAAAAACCCCTCCCATGCATTCCAAAAATCTCCACGCATGCTCTCATCGATGGGATACTATAAACCCTACAAATAAATTATAATATCAAGTTATTAATTAAATAAATTTCAAAATAAATATTATTTATTTATGTACCAGCCAATGATCAAACATGCAATGCTGAACATCAATGGGAATCTCATCACATGTGACCCATGCTTTAAAAAAATAATTGCGCAATATAGCACTCCCTTGTTAGATAATTATATGTGAAAAGATGTGAAAAAAAAAGAACAAATAATCAAACAATTAGTATATAAATAAATTAATGAAAATGAACTAAAATACACAAGTAAACATACATTTGCATACATCGGTAAAAACCAAGATGTGGATGTTTCTCTAGGATAGGGTTAAGAATCATCAATCAGGAAAGACCACACCCCCTCCAAGTCCTCCCTAAACCCCCAGTAGTCTGAGGGTAAGATGATCCAACATCTTACTCGTCCAGAGGTATATCAGTCTCCTGTAACTGACAAAATAGATCCTAGTCCATATGAAACATGAAATGACTGCTGTTAGAAAATAGTTAAAAACAGCCATTATATATAGATATATATTATATATGATTATAACTATCATTTAACCGTGTCACTCTTCATTTGTATCCTCATCTTCATATCTGACAATGTCAATATCTTCATATTCCTCCTCAACATTATCAATTTTCATATGAGTTTTAGTTTCATCATCTCTTATCATTTCAAATTAATTTGTAATATCATTAACATCATCATCACCATCGACCCTTAAATATTGGGGTTTCATCATCGATATTTGTGTCTCTTCATGAAAAATATGGATTTGGATCAGTAACTTAAAAAAATTTAATTCATTTCACTTCAACGAAACAGCATTCACTTTGAGTAAACTGATTTTCCTGAGATTTAATTTTTATTATGCTTCACCAATCACCCAACTCTTTTGAGGAATCATAGTAATTTTCATAATAAATTTGATGTGTATAATGATACAATAAAAATGTTTCATTTACTATAAGAATATTTTATATTTAATATCAATGATTCTATGGGTCAGATGAACATGCAAGCCTCTCTCAGTATCAAACCACTGACATTTAAAAATTGTTATGTAATTTTTTCCCAGATAACACAATTCAATAATTTCTTCTAGTATGCCATAAAAGTCAACTTTAGATTCTCTATGATGATATCCTCTCAAGAATACACCACTATTCTTTTTTTATTCCTCATATTCACGTGTATGAAATTAAAAACCATTCATCACATATGCATTATAAGATTTTACCATTTTGGATGGTGGGTTACTCAAGACACACAATCGATTATCAATTTTATCAGCATGTTGAGATACCTTAAAATTTGTAAAAAAATATAAATATAACAAGTAATAAATTGATTATATATTTTAAACCATAAATAATTTATGTTACTAGTTTTTGAAACCAGTGGGAAAAATTATTTTAGTGATGTTCTTCAAGAGAAGTTGTTGTAATTTGTGGAAGTTGTTTCTTGATATGATTATCATATAACCTATAAATAAAATAATATTAATTTACTATAACAAATATTATATAATAAGTGATAGGATCACTCACAGTACAAATGGTATCATTTCATTACAGTTGAGTAGAATATATGTATGAGCTCTGTGGTGTTCATTATCTGAAATCCATCGTTCATGAACTCCACTAAAGCCAAGTTCAGGATGATTAAAAACTGATAATTTATTTCTCATATAATCATCAATATTTCCCTCATTATGGACCATATGGTTGTGTTTTGAGGGATATTCAGATTAAAAATAATGAGAGCAGAAAAAAAAAGAAATTTTCACTTGCAAATAAGCTTCTGTAATTGAGTTTTTAACTGATGCATTATTATGTACTTTCTTCTTCAATTTATGAATGAATCTCTAAAATGGTTACATCCATCAGAACTGCACTGGAACTCCATAGTTTTCTTCATGTGGAAAATTTAATATCAAATGTTCCATTAAGTCAAATAAAGCCAGCGGGAAGATTTTTTACAGTTTACATAAAGTTAAAACAATATATTCTTGTAGTATTTTTAGTGCATTATAGTTTGTTTTGGTTGAACAAATATCTCGGAAAAAATATGATATGTCTGTTATCGCATCCCAAATAATATAATTAAACAAACCTTTTGATACAATTACCAAAATTCTTTTCATTATAACATGACAGACATGAATTTTTAATTTGGTAATATGGCCATTTCTAACACATCTGGCCAAATTGGAAGCATAATCATCTGTAAGTCTCAAATATGAAATCCACTAACAAAATAATAATCAATTTTCTTTGGATAGTGTATAAGATGATTTTGTATTCATTAGCTTTTATGATCTGGCATTTTCAAACAGTTCGAGTTCTAGTCGCCTGAAAATTTGGACAAGATCTAATTATGCCTTTACATTATCTTTGGTCTTAGCTGGTGTATCCAAAACTGTATAAATAAATTATTTAAATAGTTATTCTCAATATACATGACATCCCACATATGATGGACCAACAAATCAGACCAATATGTTAGATACCAAAAAATGCCTCGTTTTATCCAATTGTGTTCTTTCCCAAATCCATCAATTTTTCTGTTGGTTTATTATTGGTCCAAATGTGATGGTAGGTAATGAAGAGACAATTTCTTTTACCTTTGTATCTGATATTATTGTTGGATTTTCATCTCTTTCAATTATACCTTTTTATGAAATGATATTTTTTCCTCTAAAAAGGATAATCGATTGGAAGGAATCTGAAATGACAGAAAAAAAACAAGGTTTTTTTTCATTGACGGGTATAAACTCTATTCTGTCTTTTATAAAGTATGCACATGATTTTGGGCCATGTGTACTTTATTCAGATAACATTATATATGATTGTAAGTCACTAATTTTTCACATCAACGTAGATTTTAGTAGGAAATTTTGTTTCTCAACAACATCATATGTACTGACACCATTACTCCCAAATGAATTTAACTCATCAATAAATGGTTTCAAATAAACATCAATATTATTTTTTGGATGTCCTATAATTAATATGGTAAAAAATATATATGTATCCTTCATCAATATCCAAGGAGGTAAATTTTATGGAGTTATAAAGATAGGCCAACATGAATAATGACTACTATAAGAACCAAATAGATAAAAAACTGTCAGTAGAAAGACTCAATCGCATGTTTGGGATTCTAAAGAAAAATATGGATGCACTTTGTCAAAAAATTTCTATGAATCACCATCAGAGGGATGATTTAAGATTTTACTAGTTAAAATATTGATTTTGTTCCATGACATCAATTTCATTGTGTTCGGAGACATAAATAAACGCTGCAATCTGGATGTAAGTAGGAAATATCTCAACTATTTTATAGGAATCAATGCAGACTTCCTTAGTCGAGGATATTTATACCTCAATTTTCCACATGTGAAATGACTATTCAATGACTCATTTTCACCATAATATAAGATGTAATCATTTTAACATGCATGAATCTTAGGATAACCAAGACTCAGATTAGAACCAGCCTCTTGCTCTCATAGAAATTTTTAGACAACGCATTTCCTTCAGGTAATAGTGTTTTGACCAAAAATAATATCTGATCAAAATAGTTATTTTACATTCCATTATCTGATTTAATAGTCATACATTTTGAAACCACTTAAAATTTTCTTATCTTGCATCAAGGATATAAGGTTTCCTCAGCAAACCTCATCAACTCATAACATTGATATAGTTCCAACTTAGGAGTTAAATTTAAAACCCATAAATTCCATAAAAAAATTGAAAATTAAAAGGGATTATTTCGAGACCATCCTCTGAGACGGCACGTGATTCTGAGGTCTAGAGTGGCCGAAATGTTTTTCCGAACTATTTTAAAGTTCATTTAAATAAACATGCGAGTGGGTTTTTTTAACTTTTAAACTAGTGACCAGATCAAAAATACAAGGGAACTGTTGAAATCAGAGTGTTGGTATTCTCCTAGAAAGGGCCTAATGTTAGCCGATGTGGGTTAATAGTGGAAAGTAGTTTTTGGCTGTAAATAAAATAATTGAATAATGTTATTTTATTTTCAAATCCTTATAACTCATAAATGGTAACTCAGATTGAAAATATGAGACTATCATTGATTTTATTAGAGTATTATTCCATTAGGTGGAGCCTAACATCGGTCGGTGCGGGCTGGCTGTGAAAGTTGGTTTTTGGTATGTAACCACAAATAAAATAATTTAAATAAAAGTTATTTTATTTTTGAATCATCATAACTCACAAACGGTAACTCAGATTAAAAATTTGTGACCACCGTTGAGTTCGTAACGAGATGTTATCCTTAAGTAGGACTTAACCTTGACCAGTGTGGGTCGAAGGAAAAAGTTATCTTTTCAGATGTTTTAAGGAAAAATAAAATAAACTTAAAAGTTTTATTTTATTCAAAATTGTTTCATTGCAACGCAGTGACGAGCTGACTATTTCATTCCATAAATGGAACCGTGTAACAACGCTGCAACGCAAAGTAATAAAAATGTTTTTTCATAAATGAAATAGCATAACGATGACGACTTAGCATAATAGAAATATTGTGGCACATTTTTCCCATTTAATGGGATAATAGGAATTGGAGATCCGATTTGGATCTTGAAAATCCCTCTAAGTCTCTAAAGGAAAACTATCCAATGATGAATGTCGGTGAATCGGAAAGCAGAAATGATACCCTTGGAAAGAAAATTAGAACAGAAGATTTACAGATGATGATGAACGATCATCCTCAAGAAATCTCCTTTCCCAGGTAGGGGTTTAAATTCTTGGTGAATTTTTATTATTCTGTTCTCCCCTCTAAACAAAGAATGTGGATCAACTCTCAAACAAGTTGATCCATGGATGGTTAATATTTTCAGGGATGGGGAAAATATTTGTGGGTTGATGCTAGGATTAAATCTTAGGTATTTATAACTCTATACTTCATGATCCTGCTAACTGGAATGATACCAGTCCAACACAAACAAAGTTTGGGTTGTTCAAATTGGGTGTTCTTTGTGATCCCCTCTATATCGCACTCTCTTCATTCTTTGTGGTTTAACGGATGGTGGCACAGCGGATTTTGAGGTACCAGGCAGAAGGGTCGTGTCCAGGTGGGTCGCAACACTTGTGAGAGACCACAGCACCCGGCCGCAGCACCTAGCCACAGAGGCAGCACCCAACCGAGGCACCCTGGTCGCGATGACAAGAAGGAGGCAGCACGCCGCGGTTGCTAGAGATAGGGAACACGACCACCTGGCCGTGTCAGAGGCGCATGCAGCATATATCCATGGTCCACAGACTACGGCGGCAAGTTGTACCCACGACAGAGCCAGTCCCTGTGAGCGGACCAACGTAGGAAGGCGGTACATCTCGGGCACTGCGTAGAAGGAGCGACCCGCCTGTTGCGGGCCGCAGTGTATAGTTGGAACATGGTCTCCATTGGACTGCATGCGGAGGGGAGGAGGTCGGACTCATTCGACTGTGTGTGGCATGAACTGGACGCCTAGCAGGCATCCAGGTAGGGAAAGAATTGTCCCACCATGCGGGCTGGGCTAGTGGCGCAAACCGGGCCACTGGGCGGCCCAGTTTGGAACACAAGTTGGCCCACTTTTTCAGGCTGGGCCGATGGGATAAAATTAGGTCATTGGGTGGCCTGAGCTGGGAAAGAACTAGACCACCTGTTGCGGGCTGAGCTGGATGGAACCGGGTCACTAAGAGACCCAGCGGGCTGGACCCATGGCCGAACAAGGCCAGGTCCAACAAGGCCCAATGGCCCTGGCCCAGTTTCCAAGATGGACCAGGCCAGCCCAGACTCGAACCATGTCGGGTTGGGTCAGTCGAACTAGGACGGGTCATGCGGGCCACCCGGGTCTGTCCTACCAGGTCGGACCAGGCCCGGACACAACAGTCCCTTGTGTACTAAAACACCAATATCTTTCAAAATGAGCTTCTGATTGGAGAGCCATTTGCAGCATTGGAACCCTCACGATGAGGTAGTTCTTTTGGAGTTACCCAATGAGACTTTCATGGTAGTTGATATGTGACTGATGACTTGAGGATTAGATTCTATCATAATCAAGCACGCTACATGCGTGAATCCTATAGCTAGATGAGACCCAAAGACTGCTTAAGAGTGGTTCTAAGTGACTGGGTATGCCTAGATGATAAGTGGCCCCATGTGGACCAGCTACAAGTGGATCTGTGTGAACCAGCTACAAGGGCTCTATGTGGACCAACTATAAGCGGACCTGTGTGGGTCATCTATAAGCGGCCCTGTGTGGACCATTTATAAGTGGCCTTGTTTAGACCAGCTATTATATCTTGAGTGGGAAGAGGCTCTGTGTAACCTGATAGACCCACAGTGGGGAGCGGATCTGTGTGACCCAGCAGACCCATGGTACTCATCAGGGATGAGTACCTCACCAGTCTAAGGTGTTTAGTGTTACGACGAATAGTCTTTATTTCCATACTTTGAGTTATACTAGGTGTGAGGAGTATTTTCTTTGTGATCCTATTGTATAGTCTTACTTTGTGGTCTTTCCTTTCTGGTTTGGGGTCCCTACTGAGTATTTTTTTACTCATCCCTACATGGGCTTCACCCGCATGTTCCGTGTCCCGTGTAGGTGATTGATGCTTCGATGGAGACCTTGGTGGTCTAGGACCAGGTGGTGCTCAGTGAGATGGGATGGACAGACATTTATATGGAGACCTTGGTGGTCCGGGACCAGGTGGTTCTTAGTGAGATGGAATGGATGAGTGTACCTCTATGGATACATATAGCTACCCTTCACCTACCCTTCAGGTGGGGTCTCCAGCGGACAGACTGTGGGAGTTGTACTTTCTTTGGTGGTTTTGGGCTTGTATTTTAGAATATTTTTTACTTTTAGTTTGTATTGTACTCTCATTATTTGTCTCAGTGATAGTTGCGGTTTACTTTGTGTTTACTTTTTGCAGTTTGATCTTTGTGTGTGTGTGCATGTTTAAAGGAAAATGTCTTCCCTTTTTGGTATATTCCTATTTGATGCTAGTCTCCAGCCCCTAGCCTATAGAATACGGGCTTGGGGTAGTCACGGTACAGGCCCTAGGGGATAGTTCATAACAAATTGGTATCAAAGGAGGTTGGTTCTACCAGAAGAACAGAGTATGTAAATTTTGATGGGGAAATAGTGTTAAGTGTTTCAAGTTCGGATTTCAACACAGGGAGTCCAGTGTTGGTGTGGTGGCTGACATATCCATAAATGAGTACCCTTAATTCTATTTTCCAACTTGGTACATGAAAACACTGGTTGCATGTGTCTTTGAGTGTTTTCCCATGATCTTTTTGAGTCTGATTCTACTCACCAGGTATAATAAATTGACTATGTTTCATCTTGATTCTCCTTTAAGATGCATCCACACAGACAGCCAGCCAGGATTCTAGTGTGTAACCACGAGGATGGTCCAAAGAGTGATGAGTCTTTGATATAGGGACCTTTTCTCAATATGGAGCCTTTAGGCGGTGTCCCAGGGATACCATCGCCCATTGGTTAGCAATTACTATTGTTGCTACTAGTAGAGGACGCATGTAGGCTCGGTGCCTTACACAAGTTCCAGTAACAAGGACCTCCCAATTTCAAGGGAGAGATAGATCCTTAGGTCACTAATTATTGGATGGAGGTGGTGACATGAGTTTTCTGCTTAGTAAGGATACCACTTGATCAGATGGTGGTTCTATCCAAGAGCCTTCTATAGGATGGTAGATGTGGAATAGGAGCTGGGAGAGCAGAAAGAGGTGGTATACATTTCGACATGTTACAACCACCACCCTAATGTGGTCCACACTAGTCTTAGGGATCTAGAAGAGAGGGGAAGGGGGTAGTATCATGTGTCCATCCTTACCTGCATAGTAGTAGATGTTTTGAGTTTTCAGTTCCCTACAGTGGTGAATGAGTACGAGGACGTCTTTCCAGAATATGTTCTAGGACTACCTCCTCACTGAGGGGTAGAATTATACATTGATCTATACCCCAAGACGATAATTATATCTACACCTTCATATATAATGGCTCCCATAGAGCTCTGGGAGTTGAGGGTACAGTTGAAGGATTTGTAGAGAAAGGGGTTCATACAGCCCATAATTTCACCATGGGTAGCCCCAGTGTTGTTCTCCAAGAAGGTAGACGAAAGCTTGAGTCTATGTGTAGACTTTCGGCATCTGAACCAGGTGACTATGAAGAACAAGTATCATCTACCAAGGATTGATGACCTCTTCGATTAGCTGAAGGGATCAAGATGGTTCTCGAAGATAGACCTTAGATCAGTTTATCACTAGCTTCGAGTACGAGATGAATACATATCAAAGATGGATTTCAGATGTCGTTATGGCTACTAAGAATACTTAGTGATGTCTTTTTGCATGATGAACTCCCCAACAGTGTTCATGGGACTCATGAACAGGATCTTCCAACCATACCTAGATCAGTTTGTAGTGGTCTTCATTGATGACATCTTAGTGTATTCAGTGTCTGAGGAGGAGCACGTGATACACCTGAGGATGGTTCTGTACATACTCTGAGATCACCAAATTTATAGAAAAATCTTGAAGTATGAGTTCTGGATTCAAAAGGTTCACTTTCCTGGGACATTTCATCTCAGAAGCTGGAGTTGCATTGGATCTAGAAAAGATAAAGGCGGTGCTTGCTTGGGATCCACCCAAGAGCATTACTGAGGTGAGGAGTTTCCTTAGGTTGGCTAGGTACTGTTAGAGGTTTTTTTACCAACTTCTCTAGAGTAAAATCACCCATTAAGGCATTAATAAAGAAAGGAAACCCCTTCGTGGGGACAGAAAGGTTCCATAAGATCTTTCAGCAGCTAAGGTAGAGTCCAACGAGTTCTCCTATCTTGAGGTTACCAGAGGAGGGCACCGACTACATGGTGTACTGTGACGCATCAAGAACCGGTATTGGTTGTGTCCTGATGTAGGGGAAAGTATTTATTGCTTATGGATCATGACATTTGAGACCGCATGAGCAGAACTATGTGACTCATGACTTTGAGTTGGCAGTGGTAGTCTTTGCACTGAAGATATGGCGACACTACCTTATAGGTGAATGATTCATCTACTACTCTAACCACAAGAGTCTCAAGTTTATCTTTTCTTAAAAGTATCTTAATCTAAGATAGCGATGTTGGATAGAGTTCCTTCAGTACTATGAGTTCGAGATATTCTATACTCCTAGGAAGGGGAACGTGGTGGCAGATGCTCTCAGTAAGAGATCAAGATCACAGCTACTAAACGAGGTCTCAAATCAGTTGGCCTCGCTTCAGATATCCTTTATGGATAGAGATGAGGCATATTATCTTCAGTAGAATTTAGTTTCCCTTCCACTCTTACAGTGAGTTAGGGAGGCGCAACTCAGAGATACCAGCTGTGAGACTACACGTGCCCAGATTTCCATAGGGCGTGCCCTTGATGGATATTCAGAAGGTGAGGAGCACGCCATTCTTTTTAGAGGATTCACCATTGTACCAGTGGAATTGAAAGAGTAGGTATTGAGTTAGTTCCACACATCCCCTTTGGAAGTAAATCTAGTTGTGGTAAAGATGTATCAGGACCTATGACATCAGTACCGGTGGTTGGGTATGAAGAAGGCAGTGGTAGTGATTGTCTCAAGATGCCTCACTTGTCAGCAAGTGAAGGCTAAGACCTAGGTTCCAGCAGGTTTGACACAACCCCTAGAGGTACTAGAGTGGAAGTGGGATGGGATATTGATATACTTCATGATGGGCTTACCACATACATCTAGGGGGAACAATACCATCTGGTTGATCATAGACCGACTCACCAAGTCATCCCACTTCCTACTAATTCTAGAACAGGGTTAAGTAGAGAGTTTGGGATGCCTCTACATGCAGGAGAGAGTTCAACTCCATGGAGTCCCATCTATAATAGTCTTAGATCATGATGCATGCTTTACATCCCAGTTGTGGAAGGGGTTTTAGGAGGCGTTTGGGACTCAGCTACTCTTGAGCATGGCTTTACATCCCCAGATTGGTGGTCAGACAGAGAGTACTATTCAGGTGTTGGAGTACATGCTACATGCTTGTATCTTGGACTTTGGTCATAGTTGGGAGGTTCACTTGCCTCTGGTGGAGTTTTTGTACAACAAAAGCTATCACTCCATCATTGTAATGGCACCATTTGAGGAACTTTACAGGTAGCCTTGCAGATCACCTCTATGTTGGACCGACCTAGAGGAGTCAGCACTCATGGGTTCAGAGTTGGTACAGGATACCACTGATAAGGTAAAGATCATCCAGGAGTGGATGAGGACTTCAAAGAGAAGGCATAAATCTTATGCGGATAGGTGGTGGAGGACCTTGAATTTTGAGTAGGGAGACCATATGTTCCTTTGAGTCTCACCCCAATGGGGATTGTGGAGATTTGGCCAGGGCACCAAGTTATCTCCAAGATTCATCAGCCCTTTCTAGATTCTGATTAGAGTTTGAGAGGTGGCGTACTACCTAGATCTTCCCCCATAGATGCACTAGGTGCACAATGTTTTTCATGTGTTGTAGCTGAGGAGGTACGTGCATGACCCATTTCACGTCATCGACTGGGGCTAGGTGGACATTGACGATGGGGTGATGTTTGCGGAGTTCCCGATGGAGATATAGGATCGATAGGATCAGGTCCTTTGTGGGTGGTTGATTTCTCTGGTGTGCGTTCATTGGAAGCATAGGAATCTCCAAGAGATCACATGGGAGTGGGAGGATTATATTCATGCTCAGTACCCCTTTCTATTTTATTAGCCCTTATTTTGTCTTATGAGAATGTAAATCCCTAAAAGGGGGTCATAATGTAATACCTCAGAATTCCATAATTTTTTTTTGAAAAATAAATGGGATTATTTCAAGACCAGGCTCTGAGACAGCACGTGATTCGAAGTCCTATAGTGGTAGGAATGTTTTTCCAAACTATTTTAAAGTTCATTTAAATAAACGTGCAAGCGGATTTTTTGACTTTTAAACTGTTGACCAGATCAAAAATATAAGGGCACCATTGAACTCAAAGCATTGGGATTCTCCTAGAAAGGGCCTAACGTTGGCCGATGTGGGTCAATAGTGGAAAGAAGTTTTTGGCTATAAAAAAATAATTGAATAATGCTATGTTATTTTCAAATCCTTATAACTCATAAAAGGTAACTCGAATTGGAAATTCGAGAGTATCTATAAGTTCATTAGAGTATGATTCCCTTAGGTAGATCCTAACATCGATCGGTGCATGCTGGCTATGAAAGTTGGTTTTTGGGATGTAACCATAAATAAAATAATTTAAATAAAAGTTATTTTTTTCAAATCCTCATAACTCGCAAACGGTAACTCAGATTAAAAATCTACGACCACCATTGAGTTCATAATGAGATGTTCTTATTAAGTAGAACTTAACCTCAACTAGTGCGGGTCAAGAGAAAATTTTGTTTTTCGGAATTTTTAAGGAAAAATAAAATAAAATTAAAAGGTTTATTTTATTCGAAATATTTTCACTGCAACGCAGTGACGAGCCGACTATTTCATTCCATAAATGGAACCGCGTAACAACGCTGCTACAAAAAGTAACAGAAACATTGTTTCATAAATGAAATAGCATAACGGTGACAACTCAGCATAATAGAAACGTTACGGAACATTTTCCTTATTTAATGGGATAACAGGAATTAGAGATCATATTTGGATCTTACAAATCCCTCTGAGTCTATGAAAGAAAACTATCATACAACGAAGGCTAGTGAATTAGAAAGTGGTGGTGATGCCCTTGGAGAGTGAATTTGAACTGGAGATCAATGAACGACGATGAACGATCATCCTTGAGAAAATATCCTTTCCTAGTTAAGGGTTTAAATTCTTAGGGAACTTTTATTTTTCTATTCTCCACTCTAAAAAAATAATGAAAATCAACTCTCTAACAAGTTTATCCATGGATGGTTAATATTTGTGAGTATAGAGAAAATATTTGGGGGTTGATGTTGGGATTAAATCTTAGTGATTTATAACTCTATACTTCATGATCCTGCTAACTAGAAAAATCCTAGGATGACACAAAAAAAGGTTGGGTTGTTTAATTCGGGTGTTCTTTGTGATCCCTTCTATCTATCTATCTCTTCATTCTTCATAGAATAACAGGTGGTTTTGTAGCGGTCGTTGAGGCACCAAGCGGAAGGGCCATGACCAGGCGGGCCACGGCACCTGTGAGAGACTACGGCAACTAGCCGCGGTGGCATCACCCAACCACGGCCCCATGGACGCGGCGACAAGCGGGAGGCAGCGTGATAGAATCACACCACAGCGGTAGTAGGATCCACCAGTACGGAGGTTGGTAGCTTGCAGTAGGGGGTGCGGCCACCCAGCCACGTCGGAGGTGCACGCGGCCACACAGCCACGTCAGAGGCACACGTGGCACAAAGCCGCAGTCTGCAGACTTCGACGGCAGGCTTGACCCGCGACAGAGTCGGTACGTGTGAGCGGGCCAGTGCAGAAGGGCGGTGCTAGTCAGGATCCGCATTCGAGGTGTGGACCTCCTATTATAGGCCACAGCATATATCTGGCATGTGGTCCCCATAGGACCGTGTGTGGCATGAACCGAACACCTAGCAGGCGTCTGGGTATGGGAAGAAATGGACCAATATGTGGGTCAGGACAATGGTTCAAACTGGGCCGCTGGGTGGCCCGAGCTAGAACATAAGCCAGCCCACTTTTGCGGGCTAAGCTGGATGGAACCGAGTCGTTGAGAGACCCAGCGGGATGGACCCACGGCCAAACCGGGCTGGGTCTAATAAGGCCCAATGGCCCTGGCCTAGTGGCCAAGTTAGCCCAGACCTAAACCAAGTTGGTTCTAGTCGGTCAAACAAGGTTGGTTCATGCAGGACCCCCGGGCTGGGTTGGCCAAGTTGATCCGACCAAGTCAGACCAGGCTCGGACATAACTGGTCCCTGTTTACATATCTTTCATAATGGGATTTTTATTGGCATTCTATTTGTAGCGTTGGAACCCTCTCAATGAGACAGTTCTTTTAGCATGCTCTAAGGAGACTTTTGTGGCAGTTGAGATGCAATCGATGACTTCAGGAGTAGATTCTCCCAGAATCAAGCATGCTATGTGCAGGAATCTTGTAGTTGGCTGAGACCCGAAGACTGATGATGAGTGGGTCTAAGTGACCCTATAGTTCTAGATGATAATCATCCCTATGTGGACTATCTACAAGCGGGTCTATTTGTACCAGCTACAAGCGGATCTCTGTGAACCAGCTATAAGTGACCTTGTGTGGACCAGTTATAAGTAGCCCTATGTGGACCATCTATAAGCGGCCCTATGTAGACCAGTAATGATAGCCTAAGTGGGGAGAGGCTCTATGTAACCCGACAGACCCACAGTGGGGAGTGGCTCTGTGTGACCCAGTAGACCCATGGTACTCATCAAGGATGAGTACCTCAGTAGTCCAAGGTGTTTGGTGTTACAACTGATAGCTTTGCTTTCCATACATTGAGTTATACCTAGTGTAAGATATCTTTTCTTTGTGATCTTGATGTGTGGTATTAATTTTTGGTCTTTCCTTTATGTTTTGGGGTCCCTATTGAGTATTGTGTTACTCACCCCTACATAGGCTTCGCCTACATGTTTCGTGTCCCATGAAGGTGATCGATGCTTTGACGGAGACCTTGGTGGTCCGATACTAAGTGGTGCTCAATGAGATGGGATGGATGGACACTTCGATGGAGACCTTGGTGGTTCGGGACCAGGTGGTTCTCAGTGAGATGGGATGGACGAGTGTACTTCTATAGCTACAGGCAGCTACCCTTCACCTACCCTTCAGGTGGGGTCTCCAGAGGACGGACCGTGGAAGTTGTACTTTCTTTTGTGGTTTTATGCTTGTATACTTGCCCCTTTTTACTTCCAATTTGTATCATTCTCTTAGTAATTGTCTCAATGAAAGTTGTGGTTTACTTTGTGTTTACTTTCTTCAGTTTTATCTTCGTGCGTGTGTATAGGTTTAAAGGTAAATGTCTTCCCTTTTTTGGGATATGTTTATTCGGTGTTAGTCGTAATCCCCTAGCCTATGGAAGGCGGGCTTGGGGTAGTCATGGAATGGGACTGGGGAGACAGGTGGTGACATTAAATCAATATCATCTTGAGTTTTAGTTTTTTGAAAAGATGGACCTACCATATCATGTACTAAATTTTTAAACCGTGATGGATTCGGAACCAAATTATTAGTATCTTCTCTGGAAATGCTTTCACCATGTTGATACCAAAAAACATAATCTGGTTGAAAACCAAAATGCAATAGATGACCTCCAACATTTTTAAATTTGTCAAACGTCCTCAGAGAATATTTTTTACAAGGAAACTTAATTTTTCCTTATGAAACAAATTTTTGTTTTGATGATGCAAATGATAATAAAACTTCAGCACCCTCAATATATATAGGATTTAAACCAGAACCGTTTGGATTCTTGCACCGATTTATCCAAGCATGATCATATAATAATGATTATTTTTGACTTCCTTGTTCCATATTTCTCTAAAAAATATAATATAATTAGTTTTTTTGAATAATTTGATATAAGAAAAACACTATCTAAAAAAGAAAAGAAATTTAAATTCACTTTTCTAGCAATTTATAATAATTTCTATTATTTCATAGTTATTTATAGTATTTGTTTTAAAGTTTATACTAATCTACACTAATTTATAATAATTTATACTAATTAACTCTAATTATTGGTAATTATAGATAATTTATACTAATTACCGCTAATTACGAGTGGAATAATTTCCAACAGATTGGTGGAAGCTCTTTTGCTCGACAGCTCATCTCCTTGCAACTTTCTCTGACTAAAATCACTATGAAAAATATTCTCCAACATACGAATATCCATTTTTTATGCACGAGAATGGAGAGTAGGGAGGCCTCATCGTGCTTCTCTCCATTCTCATGCATACAAAAATAAATATTCGTACATTAGAGCAGATTTTTCATAGTGATTTCAGTGAGATAAAGTTTCAAGAAGATGAGTCATCAGGAAAAAGAGCCTCTTTTACCCGACTACTTATCTCCTTGAAAATTTCTCTCACTAAAATCAATATGAAAAATCTACTCTGATGTACGCATATCAATTCTCATGAATATGAAAATGGATATCCATACGTTGGAGCATATTTTTCATAGTGATTTTAGTGAGATAAAATTGTAAAGAGATTAGTCTTCGAGCAAAAGGAATGTCGCCAATCCACTAGAAATTATTCCATTTTATTATGAATTTATTATGAATTATTGCTAATTAATATGAATTATTTCTAGTTATTGTGAATTATTGCTAATTATTGTGAATTATTGATAATTATTCCTAATTATTGCTAATTATTCCTAATTACTACTAATTATTCCTAATTACTGCTAATTATTCCCAATTACTGCTAATTATTCCTAATTGTTCTTAATTGTTCCTAATTATTCCAAATTATTTTTAATTGTTCTTAATTAATCCTAATTATTCCTGACTAATCCTAATTATTCCTAATTAATCATATTTATTACTAATTATAACTATTTATTACTATTTATTACTATTTATTACTATTTATTACTATTTATTACTAATTATTACAAATTATTACTAATTATTCCTAATTATTACTAAGTATTACAAATTATTCCTATTTATTACTAATTATTACTATTTATTATAAATTATTATTATTTATTAATATTTATTAATAATTATTACTAATTATTACTAATTAATCCTAATTATTACTAATTAATCCTAATTATTACTAATTAGTCCTAATTATTACTAATTAATCCTAATTATTATTAATTAATCCTAATTATTACTAATTAATCCTAATTATTACTAATTAATCCTAGTTATTATTAATTAATCCTAATTATTATTAATTAATCCTAATTATTACATCATCAATGATGTCATTAAACACCTGAAACTCAAAAATATATTTTTACTATTCACCGAAGATTCAACTATTTTTAAAAAATCCCAAAAATTTACCCTAACCTAATATCGATGATCTGAATTCAAAAATGAACTCCATTTTATGAAAACAATTTTCCAAATATTTTTAATTTAATTTTTAAATAAAATCATTATTTATTCCAAATAAACAACTTTAAATCCATAACTCGTTTTGTAACACCTTGAAAACATAATCAAGGTCCCATAAAATTATCGTATAACTATAAAAAAATAAAGTAACAATTTATGATTAAATTTTATGAAAACAAATTTTCATTTTAAATTATTAAATTAATTATAAAATTGTAAATAAAATATTTATGACCTACAGGAATAACAAAACTTATACTATGATCATTTTTTCACTTTTAAGATGTCTAAATTGTATTTATACATTCATGGGTGAAGCTTCTATTTTTTTGGCCCATTTACTATTCATTACTATTCATAAGGGTATGTTACTATTCATACTCTACTATTCACTAAAAGCAAGTTGATCTTATTAGACTCTAAATTTATTACTAATCACAACTATAGAAGACCATTTTTTGAAAATCATTTCACATTATTAATTATTTAAAGTTTACATGAATATTTTAAAATACCCTTTTTACAAAATTCATCAATAATATTCATCCTATATTTATCCGGACATTTGAAAATCACAAATTTTACCATAATAAGAAATAACAATTTTATTTATACCAAGGGATTACAAAAAAATATCTAATGACTCGTTACAAAGCCCCTTATAACACCTGCATAAGACCTAAGTGTAAGGTGTGCTATGGTGATACAATATTGGGGCAGCTCGGACAACATTTCCTGAGTGTTGATTTCTATCATCTTGAACTTCTCCCTTAGGCAATTTTGTTCAAGCTTCACATGTTGAATCTCAGCTTAGGCTTGGTCCAGAGCAAATCCCAGAGATGCAACCTCCTTCCCAAGCTCTAACAGATGGGATTCATACGGCCTGAGTCTACTGGATGAGGTCATCGACTCTTCTTTCTGTATTTACCAAGATAACTTGTATTTATAAACAATAATTGTAACATTAAGAGTTTAGTTTCCAATGGTCATATTGACCAACGATCATATAATATTCGAAACCCAATGGTATCACTTCATTAATTAAAGTATATAGTTTGTGGAGTATAAAATGAAATAACACACAAATTTAGGAAACAAATATTATTCAAAGTTCAGGTCATTACATTCTTCTCCCCTTAAGAAATTACATCCCCGAAATTTTAACTCGTGCCCTAAGAAGAGAAAAGGTTTGGGTACTTCTTCCTCATAGACTCCTCTGGTTCCCACGTGGCTTCTTCGCATTCGTGGTTTCTCCATAACACCTTAAAAAGGTGGATAGTCTTGTTGCGTAGAACCTTGTCTCTACAATCCAAGATATAACGACCCATACTTTACATACATTGTTAATTCTTCAAAATTGAAGCACACTTATTACAACATATGACAAACCCACAAAGGACCGCATAGGTATAGTGTCTTTAGAAACTGGGAAACATAAACAACTGGTTCATAAATCTTCTACAGTGTCTCCCATTTATTTCATCATATCTAGGGTCCCTTTTAGCATATTCTACTTAATATCCATCTTCCTGACCTGGGGAAAAGAAAACATAAAAGGGTGAGCTCAAATGCTCAGCAAGGGAAAATAAAGGAAATAAAAATCATATCATATCTTTTTGAAAATCATAACCTGCAAAAGAGATCATAATATCTTAACATGGAATAAATCATAGAAGAGAAAATGAGATCCCCATAATCATAAAAATGAAACTTGAAACTTTGTGGCATGCACACATAATCATGGAAAATCATTTCTTGTTAGTCATGACTCATTTCCAAGACTATCTTAGTGGACAGAGTCCCTTTCTGAACCGAGTCACCCTCGTTCCAGTCCTGTTTCACTGAACCGGTATAACCTACCATTCCAGCCCTGTCTATCTCATGAGATATAAAATCTTTACCCAATGCATTGGAGGGAGATATAGGTCCCACCCATCTTATAATGAATCCTTTCTTATGTGTGCCACATAATCATAAAACATACATCATCGCATAACACATGTAACAAAAATGGGATTCTTGAAACATCATGACATCATAAATCAATTCATATAAGATAAAGGAATTCATAAAAATAATTCCATCACAACATGATCAAATCAATGTAATAATAGGGATAAAAATAGAAACCTTTATTATCTTAGATGGAAAATAATTTTGATAAAACACTTGAACTTCATTCTTGAGGAAAATATCCTTTCTCCTTCCAAAACACTTTTCCTTTCTTAACATGTCATACAATTTTAAACTAAAAGAAGTTGATTAAAAATAAACTTGAATACTTGTAAAGGAAGCTTCTTGGAAATAATTTTTTAGAAATCCATTCATGCCGTATAAGTTAAAAAAAACATTCTTCGTACTTTTGTCGGAAAAGTCAAAAAGCACCTCGTATGAAAAACGTCAAAAGATTCCTTTCATAATTTTTACTAAAAACTCACCGAAGGGTAAAATTGGATTTAAACAATTGTAGTTGGATGGAAATAATATTAAATATTGAGGAAACATGGATGTGGATGATAAAATACACCCCAGTAAATACCAAAGTATAAACAATCTCGGATAAAAATGAGATTGTGATATTTCCCTTACCTTAGGTCCGATTTGCTTTGTACGTGTCCGAAGCTCCTGTATAATGGTTTAAATAATGTTATTGACTTATTCCAGAATCATACATATTGATATGATATCATATATGGTCATATTCTTAGCTTCTTATTAGTAATATTTCATTGTCACTTGTTACTCGGGTCTTTATTGCCTTTTGTTCTTATGCGTGTTTTGTCGAATAAATTCTTATTCTTCTTTTAAGGTTATAGATACCTTATATCCAGAATGGTATTAGTGTAACATATATCATATTTATTCATTCAATTCATTTATATAATTACTATGTAATGGTGATCATGTAGAACGAGTCGCATCACATCGTGGAGACGGTATTCCGTACGTACGCACGAGTGATGATATCATTCCTATGATCGTGGAATTGTATTGGAGTATATATATATTATTTCAGTATCAATATTACTTAATAATAATCATAAATAGTAACTCATTACACCATTATACCCATCCTTGTAAAGTGATGGTGGAAAATAGATTACACCACGGCGTGGAGACGGTATTCCGTACGTACGCACGCGCGGTGATTTCATTTTTCCGTGGGATGGATAGAAGGTGAATTAGGGTTGTTTAATATTTATAATAACATATCAGTATGTAAGTAATACTGATGTTATTACTTTATCATGAAACAACTAAAGAAGAAGAAGTTGAAGAAGAAAGAAATTGAAAAGATCGGTAATGGATATTACCTCTTCTTTGGAACGCCTCTTTGAATCCTCCACTTAGGGAACTAAGATTGGTCTTTGAAGAAGACCAGGACCTCTAGGATTATTCTAGGGAAGTGGAGAGGAGAAAATGGTAGGGTTTGGCCGAGCTTGAGTGCTCAATTTGGTGTGAGGAGGAGGGGGAGGAGGTGCCCTTTTATAAGGGAGGAGAGGGGCACCTTAGGAATATCTCAAAATATTATTTTATATTAAAGTCAAAATCGGTTTATAATGGTTCCAAAGGGTCTTATTTAGAATATAAAGTGGGGATGGGTCGAAATCCTATCAACCAATAGGATTTAGACAAGTTTAGGGAATTATTTTAACCTTATCAATTAGATTTAACTCTAAGTTAAATAATTTAACTTTTACCGTGTCTTTTTGTTTTCTTTCACTATATGGTTAATACACTTACTATAACATGACAAACGAACCCCAAATTGTTTATTATTAATATATATATCCTTATCTAAGTCATTTGGCCGAACCTTAGATTTTTAGGAATAAAATAACAATTAATAATATAATATTTGATTTAAAAACTATTTTGTGTCAATTTTGACACTATTTGATATATGATTTTTGTGAAAGTCATAACAGAATTATATGTTCGAAACAAGTTGATTAAATCAACATTAATATATCATAGTAACCTATAAAATTAGTGTAATTCATAAAAAGTCTCAAATTACATTTATTTTGGTGTTTATAACATCAATTATGTCAATATTTCATTAATAAGATAATTACTGCATCATCATTGTGTCATAAATAAATTAAATTATTTAATGTCTAAAAATTACAAATAAAATACCATTATGTAGGAAATCGTTTTAGCTTTCTAATGAATATTTATAGTCGAATTTATCTTATGTATAACCCCATATTAAAAATGATTTACTTATTAAACTTTGATTTTAACTATTTTAACCCTTCTTTAAATAAATTAATAATAAATGTCCTAATCTAATCCAAGTGGGCCTAAATGGTCATATTTTATTCATAAGGTTGTTTTTGGTCGAATTACACTTATCCAATAGAATTAGGACATGTGTTAGGGTAATAGTAATATCATATTTACCCTTAGTTACCCTATTTACTATTAACCGCGGTAAAAAAAGTAAAAAGTTACTATTCACCAAAAAATTATTTTTATCTCATTGAACCACATTTTACTTACTGATATCAACCGTTTCTATCGGATTTTTGAAATTCCATTCACAGAAGCGGTAAAATTAAGTTTTATGAAAAATTCAGTTTTTAACCTACCACTTAGTGGTTTCACTATTCATCAAAAATTGAAAGTTTTCAGAAAAATACCAAAATTTCACCCTAGGCTAATTTCGATATTCTGAGTCCAAAAATGAAGTCCATTTTGAAAAATAAAATTTATAAAATTTCAAAAAGTGGTTATTACTATTCATAACGGCTAGTTTTAATAGCATATTGTTGTTTAGTGAAACTCGGTATTGCGTACGACGCAAGCTATCGAGGAAGGTCACGATTGCGTGTAAAGCAAGCCAAGCAAGTGTTGTGTAGAAAAAGATTCCTTTGATAACATAAAAGTCTCGGGTGTTACATTCTACCCCCCTTAAAAAGAATTTCGCCCTCGAAATTCGTCACATTGTAACAAACAGATGAGGATACTTCTCCCTCATCATATCCTCAAGCTCCCATGTAGCTTCTTCAAGTTGGTGGTTCCTCCATAAAACTTTCACCAATCGAGTGGTCTTGTTTCGTAGGACTTTTTCGCTACGATCCAGAATCTCTATCGGCTGTTCTTCATAAGAAAGATCTTGCTCCAGTGGTACAACTTCTGAGCTGAGTACATGTGAAGGATCTGGTATGTACTTTCTCAGGAGAGATACATGGAACACATCGTGAACTTGAGAGAGATTCGGTGGAAGCGCCAATCGGTAAGCTACCTTCCCAACACGATCCAGTATTTCGAAAGGACCGATATATCTAGGGCTCAACTTCCCCTTCTTTCCAAATCTCATAACCCTCTTCCAGGGAGATATTCGTAAGAACACTTTATCACCCACTTCAAACTCTAGGTCTTTTCTCCGGTTGTCGGCATAACTTTTCTGTCGACTCTGAGCTGCTCTTATGTGTTGTTGAATAGATCTAACCTTTTCTGCCATTTCATCAACGAGATCAGGTCCTAATAGCTTTCTTTCCCCAACTTCATCCCAGCAAGTTGGAGTCCTGCATTTCTTTCCATAGAGAGCTTCATAAGGAGCCATCTGAATACTGGAGTGAAAGCTATTATTATAAGAAAATTCCACCAAAGGTAGGTGTTGATACCAACCTCCCTTGAAATCCATAGAGCAAGCTCTCAACATATCTTCTAGGGTTTGAATTGTTCTCTCAGACTGACCGTCTGTCTGGGGATGATAAGCAGTGCTGAAACTCAACTCTGTATCCAGAGTATGCTGAAGACTTCTCCAGAACTTCGAGGTAAATATCAGATCCCGATCAGATATAATAGAAAGTGGTACTCCATGCAATCTTACCACTTCCTTTACATATATCCTGGCAAGCTGATCTAGAGAGAAATCCTCTCTAATAGCAATGAAGTGTGCAGACTTTGTAAGACGATCAACTATGACCCAAATAGAATTATTGCCTTTGGATGTTTTAGGAAGTCCTGTGACAAAGTCCATAGTGATGTTTTCCCATTTCCATTCGGGTATGGGTAATGGTTGTAACATCCCCTTAGACTTCTGTCTCTCAGCTTTAACTTGTTGACAAACCAATCATCGAGAGACATATTCAGCAACATCTCTTTTCATGCCATCCCACCAGAAGTACTCTTTCAGGTCCCTATACATCTTCGTGCTTCCAGGATGAATAGAGAATGAAGAACTATGAGCCTCATCCAGCAGCACCTTCTTTAATTCGGGGATGGGAGGAACACAAACCCGATTCCTGAAATTTATTATCCCATCACAATCAAGGTTGAATTCAGGAACATTTCTCACCTTCTTTTGTACCTCGACATCTTCTTTCTGTGCCTCCTTAATCTTCGCATGTATAGATGGTTGAACATTCATTTGAGAAAGATAAGATTTTTTCCCTTCCATTATAATTCCAAGATCCATCCTTTGTAAATCCATAAATATTGGATCTTTTGTGATCCTCATCATGGATAAACTAGCATGGTCTTGTCGACTTAATGCATCTTCCACCTTGTTTGCTTTCCCAGGGTGGTAATGGATTGAGCATTCATAATCCTTAATCAGCTCCAACCATCTTCTTTGACGCATATTCAGCTCCTTTTTTGTGAAAATATACTTTAAACTTTTATGATCAGTATAAATATCACACCTTTCACCATAAAGGTAATGCCTCCAAATCTTTAATGAAAAGATTACCGCAGCCAACTCCAAATCATGTGTTGGGTAATTTTTCTCATGGATTTTCAACTGTCGTGAGGCATAAGCTATCACCATATCATTTTGCATAAGGACACACCCCAATCCCTTCTTAGATGCATCACTGTAGATCACAAACCTTTCTCCACTACAAGGAAGTGTGAGCACAGGTGCACTGGATAACCTTCTTTTCAAATCCTTGAAATTCTCTTCACATTCCTCTGTCCAGACAAACTTAACTCCTTTCCGAGTCAACTTGGTGAGTGGATTAGATAATCGTGAAAAATCTTTTACAAAACGTCGATAGTATCCAGCCAAACCAAGAAAACTTCGGATCTCAGTTACTGTTGTTGGTCTTGACCATCTTTCGATAACCTCTGTTTTTGCTGGATCCACAAATATCCCCTCTTTTGAGATTATGTGACCCAAAAAGGAAACTTTTTGAAGCCAAAATTCACACTTGGTAAATTTGGCATAAAGCTTCTCCTTTCTCAGGGTCTTCAATATAATTCTCAAGTGATCTTCATGCTCTTACTTGCTCTTTGAATAGACAAGAATATCATCTATAAAAACTACCACAAATTGATCAAGATAGTCTCTAAAGACTCTATTCATTAGATCCATGAAGATAGCAGGGGCATTAGTAAGACCAAATGGCATCACTATAAATTTATAGTGTCCATACCTTGTACGGAAAGCCGTCTTTGGTATATCCTCCCTTTTGACCCTTAATTGATGATACCCTGAATGAAGATCAATCTTGGAAAAGTATTGAGCTCCGCGTAGTTGGTAAAATAAGTCATCAATGCGTGGGAGAGGATATTTGTTCTTGATAGTGATCTTGTTAAGTTCTCGATAATCAATGTAGAGTCTCATTGATCCATCTTTCTTCTTAACAAATAGAACAGGTGCTCCCCAAGGTGACGCACTAGGGCGTATGAATCCCTTATCAAGATTCTCTTGGAGTTGCTTCTTCAATTCCTGCAACTCAATTGGGGCCATTCTATAAGGTGTCTTTGAAATTGGCAAAGCGCCCGGTACGAGTTCTATTGAAAACTCAAACCCGGTAATTCCTTCGGAAAGACATCATCAAACTCCCGTACAATGGGCATATTCTTAATCGTGAGTTTCTCACCAACCATTTGAGATAAATAACCTTCATTTAGTGGAATCAAGACCCATAAGATGGAAGGAATTTCCACTGGAAGGTTATGTTCATCCTTGCATTGATAAACGATCGTAGATTGATCTGGAATATGAAATGTGACTTCCCTTCTTTGGCAATTGATATGAGCTCCATGTAGAGAAATCCAATCTATGCCAAGAATCACATCAAATTCCACTAAAGGAAGGATCACAAGATTTACAGGAAGCACTTTCCCACAAACTTCGATCGGAGAAGAATTATAAACTTTTGATGCGACTGTTGTGCCATTAGGTGTTGTCACAGCTAACTCAACATCTAATTGTTGAGGTAATATGGTGATACCCTTAGAAAATTCTTTAGAAATAAAAGAGTGGGTGGATCCAGAATCAAATAAAACATTTTCTACTTTAGAGTGGATGGTAAGTTTACCTTTCATCACTTCGTTATCGTACTCCACATCGCTGATAGAAATTGCATGTGACTTTCCTTTGTCTTTAGCCTTAAGATTTTGTTGACGTCGACCATCATCATCAACCCTTGGATTTGGGCATTGATTGTCATAATGCCCCATCTCCTTGCACTTGAAACATTGAAGTGTAGTAGGTTCATTCTGTGTATCCCTTCCTTTGTATGCATCATTAGACATCTTCTTCCCATTATCGCAGCATTCAAATGCCCGATGACCTTCCTTTCCACATTTAAAACATTTACTTGTCCCTTTAAGACAACTCCCTCCATGTTTCTTTCCACACTTTGAGCATAAGGGAAAGTTCATCTTCTTTTCAGTGTGCTCTTTAGATTTTCCTTTGAATTCCATCTTCCTCTTCTTATCAAACCCATGTGACTGATGGGTTACTCCAATCTCCATCTCGACTTTGAGAGCACATCGAACGATTTCCTCGTAGATATTGCATTCCCTTATGGCTAACGCCCTTCGAAGACTTGGTTTTAAGCCACTAAATAATCGATCGATCTTACTCTCAGGTTGGATAATAATACCAGAAGCGTACCTTGCAAGTCTTGTAAAATTTGCTTCATAGGTACCAACAGATTCATCATCCCTTTGCTTCAGTTCAAGAAACTCTTTCTCCATCTTTGTTCGGAGAATACGGGGGAAGTACTTATTGAAAAATAAGTTCTTGAACTCGTCCCATTCCATAGACTCAATTTCATCCCTTTGCCTCGTATTCTTAATAAGATTCCACCATTGATCAGCATCTCCTTCCAAACGATACACTGCTAGGATGACTTTATCATGCTCAGAACATTGAAGAACTGAAAATATCTTTTCAGTAGTACTAATCCATTGTTCAGCAACTAATGGATCAGTAGACCCGCTGAAAGAAGGTGGACGTTTCCTCATGAAGGATTCAACAGAATGTTGCTCCTTCCTTTGCTCGTTTGGAAGTCCTGCATGATTCATAGCTTGAGAAAGTTGTGTGAGCATGGCTACAAGATTTTGCATTCCAGCTCCCATATCGTTTGGTTGCTCAGGGGGAAAATCATTGCATTGCCCATCGCATTCCGCATTAACACGGTTCCTTCGGGTTCCATCCATTGACTAAAACCAAGAAGAATAGTGTGAGCAACACTAATTATAATAGGAAAACCACATAATCAAGGACAAAATTTCACACTTAAGGTTTTATCCTAGGGTATTCATGGCCATTTCTAAAACACTAAGATTGTGTTCTATGCTTAGACTTATCCTTAGGGTTCTTACTAAGGCTTTCACATCCTAGTTTCCAAAGGTTGACTATACCTTTCCTCTGATACCAACTATAACGACCCATACTTTACATACATTGTTAATACTTCAAAATTGAAGCACACTTATTACAACATATGACAAAACCACAAAGGACCGTATAGGTATAGTGTCTTTAGAAACTAGGAAACATAAACAACTGGTTCATAAATCTTCTACAGTGTCTCCCATTTATTTCATCATATCTAGGGTCCCTTTTAGCATATTCTACTTAATATCCATCTTCCTGACCTGGGGAAAAGAAAACATAAAAGGGTGAGCTCAAATGCTCAGCAAGGGCAAATAAAGGAAATAAAAATCATATCATATCTTTTTGAAAATTATAACCTGCAAAAGAGATCATAATATCTTAACATGGAATAAATCATAGAAGTGAAAATGAGATCCCCATAATCATAAAAATGAAACTTGAAACTTTGTGGCATGCACACATAATCATGGAAAATCATTTCTTGTTAGTCATGACTCATTGCCAAGACTATCTTAGTGGACAGAGTCCCTTTCTGAACCGAGTCACCCTCGTTCCAGTCCTGTTTCACTGAACCGGTATAACCTACCGTTCCAGCCCTGTCTATCTCATGAGATATAAAATCTTTACCCAATGCATTGGAGGGAGATATAGGTCCCACCCATCTTATAATGAATCCTTTCTTATGTGTGCCACATAATCATAAAACATACATCATCGCATAACACATGTAACAAAAATGGGATTCTTGAAACATCATGACATCATAAATAAATTCATATAAGATAAAGGAATTCATAAAAATAATTCCATCACAACGTGATCAAATCAATGTAATAATAGGGATAAAAATAGAACCCTTTATTATCTTAGATGGAAAATAATTTTGATAAAACACTTGAACTTCATTCTTGAGGAAAATATCCTTTCTCCTTCCAAAACACTTTTCCTTTCTTAACATGTCATACAATTTTAAACTAAAAGAAGTTGATTAAAAATAAACTTGAATACTTGTAAAGTAAGATTCTTGGAAATGATTTTTTAGAAATCCATTCATGCCGTATAAGTTAAAAAAAACATTCTTCGTACTTTTGTCGGAAAAGTCAAAAAGCACCTCGTATGAAAAACGTCAAAAGATTCCTTTCATAATTTTTACTAAAAACTCACCGAAGGGTAAAATTGGATTTAAAAAATTGTAGTTGGATGGAAATAATATTACATATTGAGGAAACATGGATGTGGATGATAAAATACACCCCAGTAAATACCAAAGTATAAACAATCTCGGATAAAAATGAGATTGTGATATTTCCCTTACCTTAGGTCCGATTTGCTTTGTACGTGTCTGAAGCTCCTGTATAATGGTTTAAATAATGTTATTGACTTATTCCAGAATCATACATATTGATATGATATCATATATGGTCATATTCTTAGCTTCTTATTAGTAATATTTCATTGTTACTTGTTACTCGGGTCTTTATTGCCTTTTGTTCTTATGCGTGTTTTGTCGAATAAATTCTTATTCTTATTTTAAGGTTATAGATACCTTATATCCAGAATGGTATTAGTGTAACATATATCATATTTATTCATTCAATTCATTTATATAATTACTATGTAATGGTGATCATGTAGAACGAGTCGCATCACATCGTGGAGACGGTATTCCGTACGTAAGCACGAGTGATGATATCATTCCTATGATCATGGAATTGTATTGGAGTATATATATATTATTTCAGTATCAATATTACTTAATAATAATCATAAATAGTAACTCATTACACCATTATACCCATCCTTGTAAAGTGATGGTGGAAAATAGATTACACCACGGCGTGGAGACGGTATTCCGTACGTACGCACGCGCGGTGATTTCATTTTTACGTGGGATGGATAGAAGGTGAATTAGGGTTGTTTAATATTTATAATAACATATCAGTATGTAAGTAATACTGATGTTATTACTTTATCATGAAACAACTAAAGAAGAAGAAGTTGAAGAAGAAAGAAATTGAAAAGATCGGTAATGGATATTACCTCTTCTTTGGAACGCCTCTTTGAATCCTCCACTTAGGGAACTAAGATTGGTCTTTGAAGAAGACCAGGACCTCTAGGATTATTCTAGGGAAGTGGAGAGGAGAAAATGGCAGGGGTTGGCCGAGCTTCAGTGCTCAATTTGGTGTGAGGAGGAGGGGGAGGAGGTGCCCTTTTATAAGGGAGGAGAGGGGCACCTTAGGAATATCTCAAAATATTATTTTATATTAAAGTCAAAATCGGTTTATAATGGTTCCAAAGGGTCTTATTTCGAAGCTAAAGTGGGGATGGGTCGAAATCCTATCAACCAATAGGATTTAGACAAGTTTAGGGAATTATTTTAACCTTATCAATTAGATTTAACTCTAAGTTAAATAATTTAACTTTTACCGTGTCTTTTTGTTTTCTTTCACTATATGGTTAATACACTTACTATAACATGACAAACGAACCCCAAATTGTTTATTATTAATATATATATCCTTATCTAAGTCATTTGGACGAACCTTAGATTTTTAGGAATAAAATAACAATTAATAATATAATATTTGATTTAAAAACTATTTTGTGTCAATTTTGACACTATTTGATATATGATTTTTGTGAAAGTCATAAAAGAATTATATGTTCAAACCAAGTTGATTAAATCAACTTTAATATATCATAGTAACCTATAAAATTAGTTTAATTCATAAAAAGTCTCAAATTACATTTATTTTGGTGTTTATAACATCAATTATGTCAATATTTCATTAATAAGATAATTACTGCATCATCATTGTGTCATAAATAAATTAAATTATTTAATGTCTAAAAATTACAAATAAAATACCATTATGTAGGAAATCGTTTTATCTTTCTAATGAATATTTATAGTCGAATTTATCTTATGTATAACCCCATATTAAAAATGATTTACTTATTAAACTTTGATTTTAACTATTTTAACCCTTCTTTAAATAAATTAATAATAAATGTCCTAATCTAATCCAAGTGGGCCTAAATGGTCATATTTTATTCATAAGGTTGTTTTTGGTCGAATTACACTTATCCAATAGAATTAGGACATGTGTTAGGGTAATAGTAATATCATATTTACCCTTAGTTACCCTATTTACTATTAACCGCGGTAAAAAAAGTAAAAAGTTACTATTCACCAAAAAATTATTTTTATCTCATTGAACCACATTTTAATTACTGATATCAACCGTTTCTATCGGATTTTCGAAATTCCATTCACAGAAGCGGTAAAATTAAGTTTTATGAAAAATTCAGTTTTTAACCTACCACTTAGTGGTTTCACTATTCATCAAAAATTGAAAGTTTTCAGAAAAATACCAAAATTTCACCCTAGGCTAATTTCGATATTCTAAGTCCAAAAATGAAGTCCATTTTGAAAAATAAAATTTATAAAATTTCAAAAAGTGGTTATTACTATTCATAACGGCTAGTTTTAATAGCATATTGTTGTTTAGTGAAACTCGGTATTGCGTACGACGCAAGCTATCGAGGAAGGTCACGATTGCGTGTAAAGCAAGCCAAGCAAGTGTTGTGTAGAAAAAGATTACTTTGATAACATAAAAGTCTCGGGTGTTACACAATATCTCCACCGGCTACTCCTCATAAGAGAGGTCATGTTCCAGTTGTACCACCTCTATATTTAGTACATGTTAAGGGTCTGGTATGTACTTCCTCAATAGGTATACATGGAAGACATCATGAACTTGTGCTAGATTTGGAGGAAGTGTAAGCTGATAATCCACTGCTCCCATGCAATCAAGGATTTCATAGGGGGCAATGTACCTAGGGTTGAGCTTCCCTTTCTTCCCAAACCTCATATCTCTCTTCCAATGTGAAATTCGAAGAAAGACTTTGTCACTAATATCAAACTCCAAGTCCCTTCGATGGTGGTTGGCATATCTCTTTTGCTGACTCTGAGCATCCTTAATGTGTTGATGGATGGCATGAACCTTTTATCTCATCTCTTGCACAAGATCAGACCCAAGAAGATTTCTCTCACCATCTTCATCCCAACAAGTAGGATTTCTACATCACTTCCCATATAGAGCTTCATAGGGTTCCATTTGAATGCTAGAATGGAAGTTGTTGTTTTAAGAGAACTCAACTAAAGGGAGATGTTAATCCCATCCACCTTTAAATTCCATTGAGCATGTTCTCAGAATTTCCATAAGTGTTTGAATAGTCATTTCAGATTGTACATTAGTTTGGGGGTGATAGGCCGTACTAAAATTCAATTTAGTGCTCGGAGAAAGTTGAAGACTTCTCTATAATTTTGATGTGAACCTTGGATCATGATCAGATATGATAGAAAGTGGAACTCCATGCAGCCTTACCACTTCCTTCACATAAATCATGGCAAGTTGATCAATAGAGAAATCATCCCAAATGGAGATAAAATCGACAGTCTTGGTGAGTCGGTCCACAATAACCCATATCGCATTATTTCCTTTGGAAGTTATTGGGAGACCAGTGATGAAGTCCATAGTGATATTGTCCCACTTCCATACTGGTATGGGTAGTGGTTGTAATACCCCTTTAGAAAGTTGTCACTCTACCTTCACTTGCTGACATACCAGGCACCTTGAAGTGTAGTCAGCAATCTCCCTTTTCATATTATCCCATCAATAATGATCACGAAGGTCCCTATACATTTTTGTGCTTCCAGGATGTATAGAGAAAGTAGATCTATGAGCTTCATCCATCAGATCCTTCTTTATTTCTAGAATAGTTAGAACACATAGTCTTGTATGAATTTTCAGTACACCTTCTTGATCAATATTGAACTCAGGAAACTTCCCATTCTTCACAGCCTCAAACTTCTTCTGTAACAAAGGATCTTCTTTCTGATCTTTCTTGATCTTCTCTAGTAATGACAGTTGATAAATAATTTGGGTTAGGGTTGATGATGTCTCTTCTCTTATAATTCTCATGTCTAACTTCACTAGGTTATTGATCAAAGGATCTCTTTGAATCCTCATCATGGAAATAACAACTGGATCTTTCTTGATTAATGCATCAGCGACTTTGTTTGCTCTTCCAGGATGATGATTAATTGAACAATCATAGTCATTATGAAGTTCTAACCATGTCCTTTGTCTCATGTTCAATTACTTTTGTGTTAAAATATACTTAAAACTTTTATGGTCTTTGTATATATCACATTTCTCTCCATAAATATAGTGTCTACATATCTTCAAAGCAAAAACGACCGCAGCCAGCTCCAGATCATGCGTAGGATAGTTCTACTCATGAGTCTTCAACTGTCGAGATTCATAAGCAATGAATTTGTCATTTTGCATGAGGATGCACCCAAGCCCTTTCAGAGATTCATTGCTAAAAATAACAAATCCTTCTCCACTAGAGGGTAGAGTTAACATGAGTGCAGTAACCAATCTCTTCTTCAGCTCTTGGAAACTTTCTTCACACACCTTTTTCCAGATGAACTTGACCCCTTTTCAAGTTAACTTGGTTAATGGATTAGAAAGTCATGAAAAGTTTTTTCACAAACATCTTATAATATCCTGTTAATCCAAGGAAACTACGAATCTCAGTTATTGTTGTAGGATGAGGCCACTCCTCTGCAAATTTTTTCTTTGCAGGGTCAATTGTGATTTCTTCATTGGTTACAATGTGCCCTAAAAAAAGCAACTTGTTGCAACCAAAATTCACATTTTCTGAACTTCCCAAAAAGCCCCTCCTTCCATAGATTTTTCAAAATAACCCTTATATGATCCTCATGATCCTTGAGACTTTTAGAATATATCAGAATATCATCAATAAAAACTACCACAAAGTTATCAAGGTATTCCTTAAATACTCTATTCTTCAAATCCATAAAAATAGCAGGTGTATTATTCAGTCTGAAAGGAATAACAACAAACTCATAATACCCATATCTTGATCAGAAGGAAGTTTTTGGAATATCTTCTTTCTTCACCCTCAATTGATGATAACCAGATCGAATATTAATCTTAGAGAATAATTGAGCCCCACAAAGTTGGTCAAATAAGTCATCAATTCTTAGAAGAGGGTATTTTTTTCTTTATTGTGATCCCGTTCAGTTCTCTATAATCGATGCATAGCTGCATTGATACATCCTTCTTCTTCACAAATAGAACAAGAGCTCCCCAAGGAGATATACTCAGTCGGATAAAACCCTTCTCCAAAAAATCTTGGAGTTGTTTCTTTAACTCCTCCAACTACACATTTTCCATCCTATAGGGGGTCTTTGATATCGGATGGGATCCAGGTATGAGTTCAATGGAGAACTCTACCAATCTTCCTGTGGGAGGTCTGGGTAACTCCTCAGGAAATATGTCAACATATTCCTGGACGATGGGGAAATTTTCTATCCTCAAACTCACATTTCCATCTTCTTTTTCACTGATCAAATCTATAAAGAATGATATATAAGGTTCTTATAGACAAAGATCAGGTTGAGATATCTCTACTTAGAAGATAACTATAGGTTTTCCATTCAAGACTACTGAGATTTCTTTGCTTCTGCATTTGATCTTAGCATTATACTTTGAGAGCCAGTCCATCCGTAGTATAATGTCGAATTCTAGCATGGGAATGACTACTAGATTTGCGATAATATTGTTCTTGCTAAATTAAATACCAGAGTTTCTAAAAACTGATGATGCTTGGATAATCCCACTAGGAGTCTTGACTGATAAATCTACTTTTAGAAAATCAGGGGTTGATTCTAAATTCTTTGCAAACTTGGAGGAAATAAAGGAATACGTAGAACCATAATCAAACAAAGTACTTATTTGATTTGAGAGAACAAAAAGAGTACCTTCCACCACATCATTCAGCGCTTCAACTTCGTCCGTAGTGATTGAAAAAGTAATACCTTGTTCCCTTGTTCGTTGCTGAGGCTGATGGTGATTCCCCTACACTACCCTCAGATTTGGATAGTGATTGGAAAAGTTCCCAAGTTGTATACACTTATAGCATTGGAAATAAGGTAGGTAATGTGCCATATTCCCTTTGTTTTTAGTGTTGGGAAGTTGTGGCTTCACCTCACTACGAAAATTCCACACAATGTGTCCATCTCTACCACACTTATAGCACTTCCTGCTCCTGGGCAGGTTGTTCCTCGAATGCTTCTTCCCACATTTATTACACGTGGGAATTTGTACTTGCTTTACTCCTATTACTTGATAGAATCTCCTCCCTAATCTTGGGTTCATTTATCTTTTTTTGCCATTGGATTTATGAGACCATTGCGTCTCACCAAACTCTAGTTCTACTTTCATCGCACTTCGCATGATCTCCTCATAGTTATCATAATCTCAGTTGGATAGATTCTTTCACAGATAAGGTCTCAGTCCACTGAAGAATCTGTCAACCTTACAATTTTGGATCCATGAAAAATATAGAGGTGTAACGTGAAAGCCTTGTGAAGTTCATCTTGTAGCTTCCCACAGATTTATTCTCCTTCTGCTTCAGCTTGAGAAACTTCTTCTCCATTCTTATTCTCATCGATCGAGGGAAATACTTGTTGAATAATATCCCTCTGAACTCTTCCCACTCCATAGCTTCAACCTCCACTCTTGGACTCATGTTTTTAATCAGTTCCCACCACTGATCAGCTTCTCCCTCTAAGTGATAAATAGCCAAGGTAACCTTCTCTTATTCAAAATAGTGGATCAGATAAAAGATCTTATTGATAGAGTTAATCCACTATTCAGTAATCAATAGTTCGGTATATCCAATGAATTTTGGTGGTCTTTGATGCATAAAGTATTCAACAAAAAGTTGTTCTCTTCTTGGTGAGATCGGCCTCTCAGCTTGATTCAAGTTATTTCCCATAACTTGAGTTAGTTGGTTCATCATTAGTATGAAAGTTTCTATTCTGGATTCCATCAGAGGGTCGTCAGTGCATGGTCTGTTGCAGTCACCATTTGCACGGTTCCTCCTATTGCCCTCCATTTTATAAAAGAATAAAACCTTAGTGAGAAGATTCTTTCATTTATAAATCTTTTAACTATAAAGTATTTTATGTCTTAAAACTTCATGCTTTAAATAATTACATTTCTCTATAAATCCTTCATAATGATTCATAAAAAGCTTATGATTAACCAAACATATCTATCAGGAGTGTCATAACCAATAGTGTAGCAAGGCCCATTGTCACGTACCAGGATACCCCGGGTCAAGCCCGAAACTCCTTGTTAGATTTTTCACTCATAGGTACATTTGTGCCAGATCTGCCTCTGCCGGCTCGTATCCAGACAGGGATATATTTGCTTGATAAAATACTTACTCAATACTCACCAAAATAACAGGAAGTATTCCTATATTTAAACTTTTTTATATGATTATTCATAATTTTTTTATAGCCTAATTTCCATAAATAACTAAACTATCCTTTGATACCAACTATGGCATCCCACCTTTTTAACATAACCTTTCATTACATTTTACAAACAGAGGATCTTTAAAGTATAGTGTCTTGGAAATCAAGAACATAAAACATGAAAACATAAAAAATTCTTATAATATTCTTGTAGGGATTCATCATAAGTTATTTCTAAGTATAATTATTTCATCTCATAACCTGGAGACATACATCAAAATAAAGGGTGAGCAGAAGGCCCGGTAAGGAAAGCAAGGGAATCAGTTTACTTGTGAAATCAATAAGAACTTGATAAAAAACATAAAGACATGAGAAATGGAAGTACAGGAATTTCATAATGAAAATAACTTGAATAATAACATGAATATGTGGCTACAATATTTAATTTATACATTCATGAACATATCACCAAGGTTCATCCCCAAGGTATCATAAAAATTAACATGGTTATGCACCAAGGTATCGTGAAACTTGTCATCTCTAGAGATTAAATTCTTTACCCAATGCATTGGAGTGATATCACGGTTAACCTTTAATATGTATTTATATTCATGTTATCCACATAGATCATAATCAAAAATTTCATAAATAACCCATATAGAGTAAAATTAATGGGTTTCACTTCAAAATCGTGACGTTTTAAAAGTTCTTAAAATCTTGATCATTATGTCATTTATAACCCATAGAAAGGGAGTGAAGGTTATATGTATGTCAATTACAGAATAAAATAGATAAATTTTATGTATTTATGAATACCCTTGGAAATAAAAATAGATTTGTGTATTCATATAAATAATACAAGAAATTTTCTTGAGAAAAAGAGAGATTTTTAGACGAAAATTATGTAGCATAACGGCTATATAACATGGTTTTAGAAAATGTTGAAAAGAGAGGGGGAAAGAGTCACCCACTCATAAAAAAATCATAATACATTATGAGTACAGAATAAAAATAAATAAGTTCATGGTATGGATATTTGAAGGAAATACCACATGAAAATTAAACTCAAAAGAAAAGAGAATATGCGATTTCTTTTACGAAAATCCGGCAACCTAACGGTGTCACTTAAAAATTCAGAAAATAAATTGATGAGAGAATAAAGGGTCTATCATAATTTGGAAATAAAATGGACAATGATAATAATATATAAGAACATACTACCACATAATAAGATGGAAACTAGAAGACATAACTTAAGAGGAAATCATGACAAAAAAAGGAGGGTGGAAGGTTCCCTTACCTTGAAGAGTGACTTCAAAAGCTTTAAGTTTGGGACCTTGGGGGGATTGAAGGCACCTTGGGAGAACTCCTTGGGAGTTAAAAAGACTATAACTTATTTTATAGGGATTTTGGAATGAAATTATTGAGGGAATGTCATGGTATTTATAGGAAAAGTGAGGGAATATTTAATAAATTTCCAAGGGACACCTCATCAATGGTATTTGAAAAACCATGGACTTTCCCATGGTATTTTATCATGGTATTGTTCACTTGGGACACCTAATAACATATATTACTATTCAAAAGTCGAAAAATTTTATTAAATCATGATTACATCATCAATGATGTCATTAAACACTCGAAACTCAAAACTGTATGTTTACTATTCACCGAAAATTCAATTGTTTTAGAAAAATCCCAAAAATTTACCCTAACCTAATATCAATGATATGAATTCAAAAATGAACTCCATTTTATGAAAATAATTTTCTAAATATTTTTAATTTAATCTTTAAATAAAATCATTATTTATTCCAAATAAACAACTTTAAATCAATAACTCGTTTTGTAACACCTTGAAAAAGTAATCAAGGTCCCATAAAATTATAGTATAACCATAAGACAATAAAGTAACAATTTATGATTAAATTTTTTAAAAATAAATTTTCATTTAAAATTATTAAATTAATTATAAAATTGTAAATAAAATATTTATGGCTTACAAAAATAAAAAAACTTATACTATGATTGTTTTTTTACTTTTAAGATGTCTAAATTGTATTGATACATTCATTGGTGAAGTTTCTATTTTTTGAACGATTTACTATTCATAAGGGTATGTTACTATTCATACTTTACTATTCACTAAAAAAAGTTAATCTTATTAGAATCTAAATTTCTTAATGATCACAACTATAGAAGACCATTTTTTGAAAATCATTTCACATTATTAATTATTTAAAGTTTACATGAATATTTTAAAATACCCTTTTTACAAAATTCATCAATAATATTCATCCTATATTTATCCAGACATTTGAAAATCAAAAATTTTACCATAATAATAAATAACAATTTTATTTATACCAAGGGATTACAAAAAGTATCTAAGGCCTCGTTACAAAGCCCCTTATAACACCTGCATAGGACCTAAGTGTAAGGTGAGCTATGATGATAGAATCTTGGGGCGGCTCGAACAACATTTCCTGAGTTGTGATTTCTGTCAGCTTGAACTTCTCTCTTAGGAGATTCCGTTCAAACTTCACATGTTGAAGCTCAGCTTGGGCTTGGTCCATAGAAAAGCCCGTAGATTCTACCTCCTTCCCAAGCTCTGACAGATGGGATTCGTACGGCCCGAGTCTACTGGATGAGGCCATCGACTCTTCTTTCTATATTAACCAAGATCACTTTTATTTATAAACAATAATTGTAATGTTAAGAGTTTAGTTTCCAATGGTCATATTGACCAATGATCATATAACAGTCAAAACTCAATGGTATCACTTCATTAATCAAAGGATGTATTTTGTGGAGTATAAAATGAAATAACACACAAATTTAGGAAACAAATATTTTTCAAAAGTTCGGGTCATTGCAATTTATCTTTCTTTTTAGAACACGATGTTATTTCCTCATATGATGAGAATATTTTGGAGACTACTTCCCTGTGAAATATTGACTTAACATCATAAAATATGTTATCATTCTTACTCTTCAGGTCATCTGCATTGGTGAGGTTCACATTATTTTTTCTAGGAACCATTTCTAAACAATGGAATACACTAGATTAGATCATAACATTATGAAACATAATGTATAATACAAAAAAAAAGTGAAATACTTAACATAAATTTAAAAAATTATGCATAGATAATCTCATAATCATAAACATTGTTTCTTTGGGGGCATATTTACTTTTAAATCATTTATAATGGTTTGTAAATAAAATATAAAATATCCTAAACATATCCCCTAGGAGTGTCAAACCGGATGCAAAGTAAGGCTCGTTTTTGTGTACCAGGCTACACCAAGTTAAGCCTGACACACCTTATCAGAGTTGTTACCCCTAGGTACATTTGTGCCAGAACCACATCCACTTATAATATCCAGATAGATATGTATTGCTAGGAAGACCCACATAATCTCTACCTTACCAAAATTCTAGGATGTTTCTATATGCTTATCCTGAAAGTATATATTAGGGTTATGTTCCCTAATCTAGTTTCTAAGGTTTCTACTAAACTTTCTTTTATACCAACTATAACAACCCTGACACCAGTAGCCTAGATTCGAGGATCTTTTAATTAAAATGGAATAGATACAAGAGATAACATCACCAAGGATCGATCAGTTTAGTATTCTTGAAGAAACTATATACATATATGTTTCCCTTATTACATTGGTAATTAAACATAGTACATAAAAATATAGAATAAACTGCTTCATGTCACTTATTCAAAGATTTCATCTTCAAAACCTGGGGAAGGAAAACAAATAAAAGGGTGAGATAAATTGATCAGTAAGGGTTATATGAAACTATAATAAGTGAAGTAAATGAAATAAGGTATAGATATTATGGAAAGGTAAATAATCTGAAAAACACATTCCATCAATACACTGATAATGATAATGTATCCATATATTTTTTCATAGTGAAAACCACATAGAAAGTAATAATTGAATGTTGAATAAAGAAAATGATTATTAATTGGACATCATGTATTGGGAACATGATTCATTATAGCTTCAATAAAATTTAATCCTATGGTTAAAAACCCATATGATTCTACTTAGAAACAAACACGAAGGGTTTGTCCCCAATTATTTTGTCTCATGAGACTTGTTGATGCATCGAGGGACTATAGCGGGCTCCACCTGTCACTGCAGGTCCAAAGCATTCTTCATAAATAGATTAAATTCATGAAAAATATGAATTATCAAAATATCTATATTGAGTAGAAGATTAAATAAAGGACATTGACATAGATGGAGATACTTTTAAATGAGACCATTAAAAAATGTTGAGGAAAATATTCTTTAAACATTTCAAAGTGTCTCATACCACTTTGAAACATTTAAATCATAATCCCTATGAAGGAATAACATTAAAAGAAAATGATAATATCATGAGAATAATAATATTACTAATATGATATATCAAGCATAGTACATACAGAATGCATAAGGAATAAATGGTGAACAAGGCATATATCTCATAGAAGTAAAAAAGAGATGAGAAAACCCCTTTTTACTTTAAAAAGAAGAGTTATTTTGGAAAATAATTTGTACTTGTAATAAAATCATATTGTAAACATGTATATCCCAGAAAATAAAATGTACGGACAATGAAATTATGTTTTAGGCATAAATTATGTCCAACATGTAAAAAGAGTTTTTAAGAAACTTTAGAATTTAGCCTCTTTAGTGATGTTTAAGGGAAAATATTAAAGAGTCTTTAAAATAGACAAAGGATTAATTGTTTTCATAAAACCAGAAATGAACTAACATAGTTTTTCATGATAAAAATATTTATTTTCTAAAAATATTGGTTTCTTAAAACAGATTATGGATGGTACTTGAAAATGGGTAAAAATTTGGAAAGTTCTCTTAATTGAGGCCTGCTTATAGGGAGGAATTGAAAAGAGAACCTTATAAAACATGTATTTACCATAAAAGAAAGATGAAATGATAGGGATACTGTAAAGACCCGTAAAATTCAAGGGAAATTTTTTCTCAATTTTCTTTGGAATTTTACAAGAGCGCGGTTTCTGACGGCACCTGATTCCGAGGCCCGGTGTGCCCAAAATCAATTTCCGAAGTTTGGCTCGGGTAAGTTCAGTGAATGAACGAGCGGGTTTTCTTAACTTTTGATCCGGTGCTCGGAATTGAAATCTGAGGGCACCGATGAACTCGCAGCGCCGATATTCGCTTAAGGAGACCTTTTCCGAAGTTGCGTTTGCCTAGGAGGAGATGTTTAATTTTCTGGATGAAATGAAGAGTAAAATAAATTTGTTATACAATATTTATTTTATATCTTTAATGTGGTTATAATCTTTTGTTGGAAGTTGGGTGGTTTAACCACCTAAGAGAGGATTAAGGTGAGGAGGGGCCCACCCGAGCCCCACCTTTTCAAATTCCCTAACTCCCCTCTCTCCCTCTTAAAGGCTTGTCAACTTAACTTTTAATTAATTATACAACTCATGTATAATTAATAAGTGAGTTTAATTTTGAGTTTTTGAAATTCAAACTCTTGAATTTCAAAGGTTGGGTTGTGTTAATAAATTAAGTGTAAGCTTAATTTATTTTTGGGTTAGTTCCTTTGTTACTTGAGAGGATTGGGAGAATCGTTGAGGGACTTGAAGATCTTCTTCGTCTTCGACGAAGAACGTGAAGAACGGTTCTTCTCCGACAAAGAACATCGATCCCACGACCTTCGAGACTCGGCGTCCCGGATTCTTCCGTCTTCATCTTTCTCCTCGATAAGGGAGAAGTCGCCGACCGTGGTGATCATCGCCAACAACAACGTACCTCCCTTCTTTGTCATAGCGACAAGTGAAGAGACGTCGTTTTCTCCTCGGACGCACCCCGACGTCCACGAAATCTACGTCCGAAGCCGCGACGCCTTTCTCCGCGATAACCGATGTGCGACGTCATTTTTTCAAGGTAGGGGTTGTTGTTATTTGTTTATTTATTTATCCTTGTTCGTGGTTCTAGCATGACTAACGTGAGGATTATAAATATGTGTTATTGTTTAACGTGAGGGGGGCCGGACCGCATGAACATGGCCGAACCCCCTCCTTCGTTCTTGTTGATATATCTTGCGGGTAGAAACAAGGTGGCGTGGTGCCGTCGCACCACGCGGATAATCGCACGATTATTTTGTGCGGCGCCGTCGCGCCGCGCCGTGGAAGGATCATCAAGAACGCGACGCCGTCGCGCCGCGTCGAAGGATATCAAAAGGCACGGCGGAGGGGTGCGGTGCCGTCGCACCGCGCCGGACGACGAACACCGTGGTCGGTTCCGGGCCGCGGCGAGACGGAAAGACCGGCGGCACACCAGGCCGCCGGCGACGGAAGCCGGAAGGGGGACCGGTTCGCTGGTCCCGTTGGAGAAAAACCGGCCGGCAAAGTGGCCGGCCGGATGGTCAAAATCCGGGGGAAATTAATTCCCTCGGCCAGCGGTCAAAGCCCCCCCCCCCCCCCCCCATTTAATTGGGGGGGGCGGTTTCCTTGAGGGGGGAAGGCGGCCCCCCGTTTTCCAAACAAGCAGGCCCCCCATGAGCGGGGGGCCGTTTGACAACAGGGGCGCGGCTGATTGTCGCGCCGCCAAACCAAGAAGCGGGGGGCATTGCCCCCCCCCCCCCCCCCCCCGCGCGCTGCCTCCGTGCGGCGCCAGGCCGCCGTGCCGCCAGGCTGCAGTGCCGCCGCGCCGCCAGGCCGCCGGCCGGGCCGGGTCGGCCCGGACCCCCCATTTTCGAGACAGTTTCGGTCTTTTGGCCATAACTTGAGCCACGGACCTCCGAATGACGAACCGTCTGTGGAAACACGATCCTTGGATCGAGACGGTCATTTCGGTATATCGCACTCAAAGTTTCGGAACACTTTGAGTTCGGCCGGGTTGGTTCGTTCACGAAACCAACCGGGCCTTCGGAGCGGAAACGCTCATATCTTGAGCTACGGACGTCCGATTGACGTGCCGTCAGTTTTGTTGTGTTCCTCTTAGTGAGACGGTTCTTTTGGCATGCTCCGCCCGAGGTTTGGACGCAGGTGTAGTATGGTCGGGTTGGTTTTTCCTTAAAAACCAACCGGGCCCCGGGGACGAAAATGCCAATAACTCTCAGACCGGGCGTCCGATCGACGCGCCGTCTGTTGCGTTGAGTTCCTGTTGACGATACGGAACTTTTGGATACATCAACTCTGGACTTTGTGACAGTTGATGTATCAGCCTCTCGGCTCGTGGAGCGGACCCTCCGAACGAGCTTGCTGTGTGCGGGAACCCTAGTGCTGGCTACGACTGCTTCTCCAACAGCGACGATTGTGCAGAGATCCTCCGTGGACTCCGACGACGACCATGCAGAGATCCTCAGTGGACTGCGGCGACGACTGTGCAAAGATCCGCAGTGGACTGCGACGACTACTGCACTCAGCGATCCTACGTGGATCAGTGCTACAGGTCCTGCGTGGGCCCGATCCTGTGTGGGTCCGATCCTGTGTAGGTCACTGCGGGGGTTAGTACCTATCGATCCTTCGTGGGTCCGACGACTTAGATGGTTCAGTGATCATCTTTATCGTCATCCGAAGAAGTATACCTGTGTGAGCTGAATCTTCTATTTTACTCGATAGAGGTGGTGCGCTTGGTTGTAGCGGCAGACCCGCGATACTGGAGACGAGCGTACGGAGTACGGAGACCGTGTAGCCGGCTGAGACCTGAAGACTGCTCGACCGACTCAACTTGGAGTGAGTCGACTAGCCCAGTGGACGGAGCGCCCGGTATTTGGCGGCAGACCCACGGCGGACGGAGCGCCTGGTAGTTGGCAGCAGACCCGCGGTACTCGACTGGAGGAGTACCTCTGTAGGCTATTTGGGTGAGCGCCCGGTATTTGGCAGCAGACCCTCAGCGGACGGAGCGCCCGGTAGTTGGCGGCAGACCCGCGGTACTCGACAGGAGGAGTACCTCAGCAGTCTTAGGTTAGTGAGCAGTATCTCAGAGTCGTGACAGGACACTGTACACTTCAGAGATGGGGCTCTTCAGTAGTTACGTTTTTGATAATGAAAATCCTATGTGAGCTGAATCCTGTTACTTTCCTATGTGGATTGTGTTGTGCTATCCTGTGTGGATTACGTTTTGCTTTCCTGTGTGGAATACGTTTACTTTCCTGTGTGGACTGAGTTATACTTGGGCTCGGAGGTTGGAGCGTATTTGAATTGATGACTTAGGTATATGTATGGGCATATACCTAAGCAGTTTCGGTTGTTACTTCGTGATTGTACCTTTCTTTGTGGTTTATCCTTTGTGGATTTTGAGAGACCTTCAGGGGTCTCGGGGTCCCTACTGAGTAGCTTATACTCACCCCTGCATGGGCTTTGCCCGCACTACGTTGTGTTGGTTGCAGACGATGGACAGCGTTGATCTTGGCTGAGGCTTGCAGAGCGGGACGGTACCCGGAGGTGGACCACTGGGCGGGGCGTGCTCGGAGTGGACGGCGGGACCCGTGGAGCAGTGGAGCTATCTGTACCCACCCTTCAGGTGGGATTTCCAGTGGACAGCTCGGTGTAGCGGCTTTTACTTTTCAGTTGCTGTTTTCCCTTTCGAGTTGTACTTTACTTTCAGTTTGGGTTTGTATACTGGCCCATTTACTTTTCCACACTTTCAGTTGTACTCTGCTTTTGTTTAGTGTTTACTTTCTGCTTGCTTACTCTGTGGTGTTTGTTTACTTTACAAAGGCAATGCCTTCCCTTTTTACCGGGATTTACGCCTTGGTGCTAGTCGCCAGCCCCTGGCCTATGGAAGGCGGGCTTGGGGTAGTCACGGCACGGACCCCGAGGGCGGGTCGTGACAAATTGGTATCAGAGGAGTTCGGTTCTACCACGAACTCTGATCTTTTCTATGTAAAGCAATAATTTTTAGCGTATTGAGTGTGGTTATCAGTCTAGGGAGTCCAGTGTTGGTGCGGCGGCCGACGTATCCGTACACCAGGACCCTGACTTCTGATTTTTGACTTAATGCAGGAAAACATTGATTGCGTGTGTGTTTCAAAGTTTTCTTTGTGATTACTTATAACAGCTCACCAGGTATACTGTTCTGACCGTGGCGCACCTGTTTCCTTTTCAGTATGGCCCCACGAAGACAGCCAGCTAGGGTTCCGAGAGTCGAGTGTGACGACAGCCCACCGAGCGACGAGGCCTCGGTGCAGGGCCCTTTGTCAGCAGTGGCACCGGTGGTAGTTCTACCCGCCGAGCCCCCGATGCTTCCAGCACCAGCCGCTGACGATGCACGTCGCCTCAGCGCACTGCATGAGTTTCAGCGCCAGCGACCACCCAGGTTTCGCGGGGAAACGGATCCCCAGGCAGCAGAGGACTGGCTGGAGGCGGTCGTCCGAGTTTTCAGGCTAGTGAGGACACCAGCAGACCTCATGGTGATCCTCGCGGTGAGCCTACTGCACGCAGCAGCAGGGCGATGGTGGAGCCTGATGCTCCAGGTACACGATGAGGCCACCCTCATCTGGACGGACTTTGAGAGTCTCTTCCGCTCAGAGTTCGTCCCGGCCACCCTCCGTGCAGTGCGCATCCACGAGCTTCTTCAGCTACGGCAGGGCAGCTTGACGGTCGCCCAGTACGCGGCGAGGTTCACCGACCTTTCTCGGTACTCGACAGACATGGTATGGGACCCCTTCTTCTGGGCCCGGACCTTCGAGCAGGGATTGAGACACGAGATCAGGGCATCACTGATCTCACTCAGCATCCCGACCCAGGCAGGAGTGCTAGAGCGAGCCCTCCTGATCGAGAGTTTCCTGGATGAGTCCACAGCGAGACCTACCGCAGGGAGGCAGATAGCGGAGTCTTCGGCAACAGGTAGCCGACGGATGACTCAGGGTTCCAGGCAGACCAAACCTACCAGTGGCCGACTGCACGACTCAGGCTCAGTTGTGCGGGGAAGCCGGGGTGGAGTCAGAGTCAGGCGTGCCGAGAGTGGGCAGTGTTACTCCTGTGGCGGGATTGGTCACATGGCTCGTGACTGTCCGACCCGCCATGCTGATGATCAGCAGTTAAGTGAAGAACCTCCCAGGCAGAGGCAGAGGTTCGACCGTGGCGGTCCGCAGGGAGGAGGCAGACGAGGCAGAGGAGCTGGACGAGCAGCCGGTGGTGGGCGACGCTTTGAGGCTCTGCCACCACCACCACCAGGAGGTCCACCCCGACCACAGGGAGTAGGTGAACATGCGAGAGCTCAGCTTCAGGCAGCCGAGGCCTTCGATCATGGAGCTCTGGGAGCCGATGGACAGGAGCAGAATTAGTGGATACGTCCTTTGTACTTCTGGTTCCTTGTTGCTTTTGTGTAGCGTCTTGTATTATGAGCTGCAATAATAAAAAAACGCATACCTTTGTGATATTTTCGTTCCTGTCCTCTTTCGTGATGTTACTAAGAGGTTCCAGTTTTGGCTGTTGACTTGACCCTCACTTGTGAGACATCTACTGGAGGAGACCCAGTTACCACACACTGATGCCGACAGTGTGACTCAACCCTTGGAGGCGAGAGTAACGGTTTAATCTCTTAGTAGTAGCGTCGAGGCCTTACGACGTCATCCTTGGTATGGATTAGTATCATCCATGTTAGGATTGACTGTATTAGGCAAAGAATGTGGTTCATCCAGGGGATGGGACCAGATTTCTCTTATCGGAAAAGAAGAAATCTTGCAGCTCTGGTGGGACCGGAGATGGTCCAGGCCACGACAGAGAAGGTCCAGGTCATCCAGGAGCGGATGAGGACAGCACAGAGCCGGCAGAAGTCATACGCTGACAGGAGGCGGAGGCCACTAGAGTTCGAGGATGGCGACCACGTCTTCTTGCGGGTCTCACCTCGACGTGGTATTCGGAGATTTGGCCGAGGCGGCAAGTTATCTCCGCGCTTCATCAGACCCTTCCAGGTCCTCAGTAGGATTGGTGAGGTGTCTTATCGCCTGGCTCTACCACCTCAGTTGCACCGGGTGCACGACGTCTTCCACATGTCTCAGCTGAGGAGATACGTGCACGACCCGACACACATCATTGACCATGGGGAGCTTGACGTTGACGATGGGGCGACTTTTACGGAGGTCCCGGTGGAGATAGAGGATCGACAGGATCGGGTCCTGCGTGGGCGATCGATTCCTCTTGTGCGCATCAGATGGCAGCACGGGAATCTCCAGGAGAGCACATGGGAGCGGGAGGCTCAGATGCGTGCTCAGTACCCTCATTTGTTTCCCTAGTTTTTGATGTATCTTTACGGGGACGTAAAGCCCTGAGGTGGGAGTAATGAAAAGACCCGTAAAATTCAAGGGAATTTTTTTCTTAATTTTCTTTGGAATTTTACAAGAGCGCGGTTTCTGACGGCACCTGATTCCGAGGCCCGGTGTGCCCGGAATCAATTTCCGAAGTTTGGCTCGGGTACGTTCAGTGAACGAACGAGCGGGTTTTCCTAACTTTTGATCCGGTGCTCGGAATTTAAATCTGAGGGCACCGATGAACTCGCAGCGCTGATATTCGCTTAAGGAGACCTTTTCCGAAGTTGCGTTTGCCTAGGAGGAGATGTTTAATTTTCTGGATGAAATGAAGAGTAAAATAAATTTGTTATACAATATTTATTTTATATCTTTAATGTGGTTATAATCTTTTGTTGGAAGTTGGGTGGTTTAACCACCTAAGAGAGGATTAAGGTGAGGAGGGACCCACCCGAGCCCCACCTTTTCAAATTCCCTAACTCCCCTCTCTCCCTCTTAAAGGCTTGTCAACTTAACTTTTAATTAATTATACAACTCATGTATAATTAATAAGTGAGTTTAATTTTGAGTTTTTGAAATTCAAACTCTTGAATTTCAAAGGTTGGGTTGTGTTAATAAATTAAGTGTAAGCTTAATTTATTTTTGGGTTAGTTCCTTTGTTACTTGAGAGGATTGGGAGAATCGTTGAGGGACTTGAAGATCTTCTTCGTCTTCGACGAAGAACGTGAAGAATGGTTCTTCTCCGACAAAGAACATCGATCCCACGACCTTCGAGACTCGGCGTCCCGGATTCTCCCATCTTCATCTTTCTCCTCGACAAGGGAGAAGTCGCCGACCGTGGTGATCATCGCCAACGACAACGTACCTCCCTTCTTTGTCATAGCGACAAGTGAAGAGACGTCGTTTTCTCCTCGGACGCACCCCGACGTCCACGAAATCTACGTCCGAAGCCGTGACGCCTTTCTCCGTGATAACCGACGTGGGACGTCATTTTTTCAAGGTAGGGGTTGTTGTTATTTGTTTATTTATTTATCATTGTTCGTGGTTCTAGCATGACTAACGTGAGGATTATAAATATGTGTTATTGTTTAACGTGAGGGGGGCCGGACCGCATGAACACGGCCGAACCCCCTCCTTCATTCTTGTTGATATATCTTGCGGGTAGAAACAAGGTGGCGTGGTGCCGTCGCACCACGCGGATAATCGCACGATTATTTTGCACGGCGCCGTCGCGCCGCGCCGTGGAAGGATCATCAAGAACGCGACGCCGTCGCGCCGCGTCGAAGGATATCAAAAGGCGCGGCGGAGGGGCGCGGTGCCGTCGCACCGCGCCGGACGACGAACACCGCGGCCGGTTCCGGGCCGCGGCGAGACGGAAAGACCGGCGGCACACCAGGCCGCCGGCGATGGAAGCCGGAAGGGGAACCGGTTCGCTGGTCCCGTTGGAGAAAAACCGGCCGGCCAAGTGGCCGGCCGGATGGTCAAAATCCGGGGAAATTAATTCCCCCGTCCAGCGGTCAAAGCCCCCCCCCCATTTAATTGGGGGGGCGGTTTCCTTGAGGGGGGCAGGCGGCCCCCCGTTTTCCGAACAAGCAGGCCCCCCACGAGGGGGGGCCGTTTGACAACAGGGGCGCGGCTGATTGCCGCGCCGCCAAACCAAGAAGCGGGGGGCCTTGCCCCCCCCCCCCCCCCCCCCCCCGCGCGCTGCCTCCGTGCGGCGCCAGGCCGCCGCGCCGCCAGGCTGCCGCGCCACCGCGCCGCCACGCCGCCGCGCCGCCGGCCGGCCGGGCCGGGTCGGACCCGGGTCGGCCCAGACCCGGACCCCCCATTTTCGAGACGGTTTCGGTCTTTTGGCCATAACTTGAGCCACGGACCTCCGAATGACGAACCGTCTGCGGCAACATGATCCTTGGATCGAGACGGTTGTTTCGGTATATCACACTCAAAGTTTCGGAACACTTTGAGTTCGACCGGGTTGGTTCGTTCACGAAACCAACCGGGCCTTCGGAGCGGAAACGCTCATATCTTGAGCTACGGACGTCCGATTGACGTGCCGTCAGTTTTGTTGTGTTCCTCATAGTGAGACGGTTCTTTTGGCATGCTCCTCCTGAGGTTTGAAAGCAGGTAGAGTACGGTCGGGTTGGTTTTGCCTTAAAAACCAACCGGGCCCCGGGGACGAAAATGCCAATAACTCTCAGACCGGGCGTCCGATCGACGCGCCGTCTGTTGCGTTGAGTTCCTGTTGACGATACGGAACTTTTGGATACATCAACTCTGGACTTTGTGACAGTTGATGTATCATCCTCTCGGCTCGTGGAGCGGACCCTCCGAACGAGCTTGCTGTGTGCGGGAACCCTAGTGCTGGCTGCGACTGCTTCTCCGACAGCGACGATTGTGCAGAGATCCTCCGTGGACTCCGACGACGACCATGCAGAGATCCTCAGTGGACTGCGGCGACGATTGTGCAGAGATCCGCAGTGGACTGCGACGACTACTGCACTCAGCGATCCTACGTGGATCAGTGCTACAGGTCCTGCGTGGGCCCGATCCTGTGTGGGTCTGATCCTGTGTAGGTCACTGCGGGGGTTAGTACCTATCGATCCTTCGTGGGTCCGACGACTTAGATGGTTCAGTGATCATCTTTATCGTCATCCGAAGAAGTATCCCTGTGTGAGCTGAATCTTCTGTTTTACTCGATAGAGGTGGTGCGCTTGGTTGTAGCGGCAGACCCGCGATACTGGAGACGAGCGTACGGAGTACGGAGACCGTGTAGCCGGCTGAGACCTGAAGACTGCTCGACCGACTCGACTTGGAGTGAGTCGACTAGCCCAGTGGACGGAGCGCCCGGTATTTGGCGGCAGACCCACGGCGGACGGAGCGCCTGGTAGTTGGTAGCAGACCCGCGGTACTCGACTGGAGGAGTACCTCTGTAGGCTATTTGGGTGAGCGCCCGGTATTTGGCAGCAGACCCTCAGCGGACGGAGCGCCCGGTAGTTGGCGGCAGACCCGCGGTACTCGACAGGAGGAGTACCTCAGCAGTCTTAGGTTAGTGAGCAGTATCTCAGAGTCGTGACAGGACACTGTACACTTCAGAGATGGGGCTCTTCAGTAGTTACGTTTTTGATAATGAAAATCCTGTGTGAGCTGAATCCTGTTACTTTCCTATGTGGATTGTGTTGTGCTATCCTGTGTGGATTATGTTTTGCTTTCCTATGTGGAATACGTTTACTTTCCTGTGTGGACTGAGTTATACTTGGGCTCGGAGGTTGGAGCGTATTTGAATTGATGACTTAGGTGTATGTATGGGCATATACCTAAGCAGTGTCGGTTGTTACTTCGTGATTGTACCTTTCTTTGTGGTTTATCCTTTGTGGATTTTGAGAGACCTTCAGGGGTCTCGGGGTCCCTACTGAGTAGCTTATACTCACCCCTGCACGGGCTTTGCCCGCACTACGTTGTGTTGGTTGCAGACGACGGACAGCGTTGATCTTGGCTGAGGCTTGCAGAGCGGGACGGTACCCGGAGGTGGACCACTGGGCGGGGCGTGCTCGGAGTGGACGGCGGGACCCGTGGAGCAGTGGAGCTATCTGTACCCACCCTTCAGGTGGGATTTCCAGTGGACAGCTCGGTGTAGCGGCTTTTACATTTTAGTTGTTGTTTTCCCTTTCGAGTTGTACTTTACTTTCAGTTTGGGTTTGTATACTGGCCCATTTACTTTTCCACACTTTCAGTTGTACTCTGCTTTTGTTTAGTGTTTACTTTCTGCTTGCTTACTCTGTGGTGTTTTTTTACTTTACAAAGGCAATGCCTTCCCTTTTTACCGGGATTTACGCCTCGGTGCTAGTCGCCAGCCCCTGGCCTATGGAAGGCGAGCTTGGGGTAGTCACGGCACGGACCCCGAGGGCGGGTCGTGACAGATACATTATTTTGGAACATATACATAGAATTCAAAAAAAGTATATAAAAATAAGGAAGGGTTAAATTGAGGTAATGAGAGAGAAAGCGTAACCCAAATGAAAAATGGATGTTCGGGGAGAATCCCTTACCTTATGTTCGAATGTGTTATGCACTTGATCTTAATGTCCTGAATAATAAAATTAAATACATTAATTAATTAATTTATAACCTTTTATACATGTATTTGATTTATTATAATTTTATTAATTTCATTTATGTCCTTTTTAATGAGTTATAAGATACAATTTTATCATTCGGCAGCGTTCGTTTCCTTGGTTTTCATGATCAGTTTACTTATATACATGAATAAAAAATCATTTAAAATGAGAATAGTTGTCCATAATTAAAATTATATGTTATTAATGAACTTAAATAATATTAAATGGTTATATATTTCATTGATTTGTATGGTATTGGGATGAATCATTATATAAAATGTTAGTGATAATCGTTTAGATTATTTTGGTGTTTTTCGATCATCATGAACTAGTTTTGTTTTATTAATTAATATTATGATATATACTGGTTCAAAACTTTAAATAAGATTAAATTAATATATTTTAATTCTTTTTAACTATAAAAATTGTTTTATGACCATCCTTGAAGTCAGAATTAAAAAATGAAAACACGTCATCCATGAAGGCGGTAAATCGGCACCTCATGGACGATGTTTTCATTTTTAGAATAAAATGAATAGAAGAAGAGGATTGATGGTATATTTTCCATTGAAATAATAAAATTAAATTATATATAAGATACTATAGTTATCATTCATATTTAGAAATATAAGGTTAAGAGAGTCTAAAAAAGTGAAAAGAAAATAAAGAACATGATAGAGGATTTTTACCTCTTGAATTCTTCTCCTTGAGAACCTCCTTAAGGGTATTTGGTATTTTGCTGAGACCATAACCTCTTGAAAATGAAGAAGAGGTTTGGGAAGAGGATTGGTGAAAAATTGGATAATCTTAAAGTCTTAAGAGGTGTGAGGATAAGAGTGGTATTTTTTTATTATTTTATTCATTAGTTTATTATTTTGGATCAAGACAAGAAATAGTGATGATTCCATGAATAAATATGGTAAATAGAGAAGGATGGTTTGATATTATGGAGATTTAATTAGTGATAACTCAAGTAATAGTTTATTTAACTTATATTGTAGATATACCATAAATTACTATATTTTACTATTCATCAAAAATTCAACTATTTTAAAAAAATATCAAAAATCCAACCTAACCATTTTTTGAAGAGTAGAATTCCACAATTAACTCCATATTATGAAAATAATTTTCTAAATAAAAGAAATTTAATTTTTAATTAAAATTATCATTTATTCGAAAAATGTCGACTTTAAAATTATAATCAATTTTATAACACTTTGAAAAATTAATTAAGGTCCCATAAAATTATATTATAATCATAAGATAACAAAAATATTAATTTATGAATATATTTCATGAAAATAAATTTTCTTTTAAATAATTGTTTTAATTATAAAATTATGAATAAACATTTATGTTTCACAAAAATACTAATAGTTAATTTATCATTTTTTAAAACATTTATTTACATATTCCATGATATAAATATATTATATTTACATTCATAAGATATATAAATTCTATTTATACTTTCATATGTTAGGTTACTATTAAAATCATAAATAGACTATTAATATATCGAAAATGACAGCTTTATAAAAAACAATATTTTTCACTTATTCACTGGAAAATAAATATTTTCAAAAAAAATACCAAAATTTCACCCTAAGATAATTTTTACATTCCAATTTTAAAATTGAAGTTTATTTTTTCAATAGAATTTATAAATGTTTTAAAATTTAGTTTTAAAACAAGTGCGTCATTAAAAGGCGATAAAACTATGTTTAGAAAAAAATATTTTCTTTTAATGTGTAAAATTGGATTCATTCTTATCATATGCCTATAAAATCATTTGGATGTATTTAAAAACATTTGAATAAATATATTATATATAAATTTCATAATTTGGTTAATACGATTAATTCTCACCAATTTAACGACTAGTTTGTAACAGAACTTTAAAATAATGATATTTAATTGTATATCATTATTTGTTTAAGCTTGGTGTTGTGTGAAACCTATGTTGTCGAAGAAATTAAATTTAAAAATACATACCATAAAATCTTGGGGTGTTTCAGATATTCTCTGCCACAGCTTGAGGGAGGTTTATTTATGTTATTACCAAGTTGATTCTCAATTTCATTCTTATATTACTTGAATTTATTAAAGTAATGTGACTTATACCTCATAAGTATACATATCAATATATAATCAATTAATTAGTAAAATTTATAAAGTTTGAGAATCCACCCCTCACTTGAACTGAAAAAGGTCAACACATATAAGTATAAAATAATTCAAGAATATTCATGTCCCTTTCACATGTTCTGCTAATAGGGATTTTGTCTTTTTTTCTTGAAAACAAGCATGATAAATACCAAGTGGTTTTAGTTCAAAAGAATCTAAATATCAATATTGGTATAATTTAGTCAATCATTTTTCAATTACATGACCTAGCTTGTGATACAATGGTTGGGTGTGATATAATTCATGTGAATTAGATTCATTATCGATTTTCATTACTTGGTTTGTGTAATCCAATACATAAATATTGTTAAGAGTTGTCACACTATAACATATGTTGTCTTTGTAGAATAATCAACATTTATTCCCAAATTTGAAAATAAATCCATTTTTATCAAAACTAGAAATGGAAATGATTTTTTGGTAACTGATGTCACATAATAAAAATTCTTTAAAACCAAGTTCAATCTCATTAGAAATGTGAATTGGTAACCTCTAATAGCTACTATAGTGATATTTCCTCTATTAGCGGCTTGTAGATCCATATCACCTCATACAACTCTTCTAAATCTAATTAGTTCCTATAATTGAATAAAAATGTGAGCACCACAAGTTATTTTTGATGCTCCATTCCCTCACAGAGTCCAAGGAATGACAAAGGGGAGTACCTCAAGCAAAAAAAAAGAAGAACAGAGAGGGAAGAAGAATCAAATGTTGCAAAGGCATTAAGGCGCGCAAGTCACTTGCGCACCAGCCTTGGGCATGCACGTAACTTGCGCGCCAGATGTGAGGCACGCAGGTCACTTGCACGCCCACATTGAAATTTCGTCCTAATCTCCGGAGGCCTATAAATACTCCCTGTGGGCCCTCATTTTCTGAGAGTATTTTCCAAAAATCAGATACAGAGCTATGGGTTCCCAAGTCTTTGTCTGACATCTTCCGAACACTTCTAAGGTAATTCTTTACCTAGAATGGAATCTCTAAAGAGGAAGAATAAGTTCTAAGTGTTAGAAATCATCAATACTTGTGCGCCTAAGTGTTCATCCCTTAAGGGAAATGAAGACACTTGCGCGCCACCTTGCCCTCTCAAGGGAACTTGCGCGCCACCCTTCTGGAAGCCTCTAGGGATGATACTAAGGGCTTGAGTTCAAAGTCACCCAAAGTATTACCCTATGGTTTTCTATTTCCCAAGGTGACTCATGTCGCACAAGTCTACTTGCGCGACTAGGACTTGTGCACCAGAACAATACTTGCTTGCCTCATTCCTAGTCACCTCCTTTCCTCAAATCCACCTATCCTCTTTAAGACATATCCTTCAAAACCCTCTTCAAAGCCACTTATGGCATGGTTTCTTTGTTGGATTCCTTATCTGAAAGGAATTCGGTGGAACATCTCCCAAAACCTCATGACACATAACTTTATGTCACTACGGTTAGAGATTTCCTCCGTTCAACATTGTCCCTTAAAATAATAGAATCTTTAATTCTAGGAATCCTTATTAGGAGTAAGCCCCAAGTCCTTTTCCTTTAATTTTGGGCATCCTTCTCAGAAGTAAGCCCCAAGTTAGCGTATCCAAATCTCCATAAAGCACAAATACCTTTATGGACCCTGTTCCTGGGCTTCTTTATTGAAGTAAGTCCTAGTCTTCATCTACTTGGGCAGTCATACGTACGTAATCCCCACATCATTCCTTGTGACCGCATCTTTTGTGTCACAATCGTCAGGTTTACGGATGCCTATTGTTTCTCACACCGAGCATGACTCACGTGAGCTTAGAGTGTAAAAGTAACCATGAAATATCTTCATGGGAAGTTATTCATACATAAGCCCCACACTTCACTTGAACTACGTGGACTTTGATCTCTACCTTAAAAGTAGAGTACGTAGGAATCCTTTTTAAGGTTCAATCCCATTAACCATTAATTCTCATTTTTTCCCATATAACGTTAAATTATATACTAATTCCCGAACTACGTGGGTTTTGATTCCTTTTTAACAAGGATACGTAGGTAGCCCATCTGTGGGTACAATCCCAACTCTAAGATAATTCATGTATTTCTGGATGACAATAAACCCCAAGTGCTTCACTGAGTAGCTTTAAAACCAGTATGGTCATCAATGACCAAGAGATTTTTACATAATGTACTAAAGGATACCATTGACCAAGAACCTCCAATACACATGGATGATTCTATATCGATGAAGAAGCTTAAATACATATAAATGATTCTCTAAATCCCAAACATATTAATTATTGATTGTAAAATCTTAGGGAAATCTCATTTTCATGCTTGGTAAATTAATAAGGATTCATGAACATATCTTAAATCTATAAGAGAGCCCCAGAGTAGGCAATAATCCCCCCCCCCCAAAAGGGTGCAATGAGCCCGACCTCCCATCCTCTCGACCAATGCAAATTCTTAAGCCACATCAATCCATAACTAATGAGAACCTACCTTTGGAAAGTAGGTCCAAATGGATATAGAATCATTAGGTGTTTCTGGTTCCCCAAATAAACCCATTGGAAACCGATTGGAAAGTTTGAACCTTAAAACAAACGAGGTCATCCCCATTTTTGAGAGCAAAACAAAAATGGTGAACCTGTCGTGAATCCTTAACCAAGTTAAATGATGTTTTACCTATTTGTTAGGCTCCTATTAAACTAAATATGAGGGCCAATAAAGCAATAAATAATATATGTTCTCATAAAAAAGATGTAGCTCTGACCAGGATTATCTTGATTATGTTTTCTATATCAAACAGGCACTCCTTTCTCAAGATCTCTCAGCAATCCAAATGGCTTCTCTAAAGTTCACCCCCGTGAATGCCTCAGCTGCTACTTCCGTTGGATCCTCATCTGCTCTGAGGATGACATCACCCACTCAACTCCTTCAACGCTGGGTCTCGAACGTGTTGGTCAAGGAGTACCATCAGCACAGTACCATCCCGACTTTGGAGGCTACCCGACAAGCCCTCCAAGTCAACAACGCACCCCGGTCATTCGGACAACGACGACCAGCGGTCAAGAAGCAGGCGGTGCCAACCACCGTCTTCAACCATTTCGGGTCATTATCACCGGAACGTAACAACCAGTCCCTCCCATACAATAGGGAGGTTGATCTGGAGGTCACTCAGGGCCTCTATTCCAGGATGCATGAGTCCTTCCCGAGGACTCCCACCAAAAATTGTAGCCAGACTCGTGCGGTAGTGCACCCTCAACATGATGAGGGTGTCGCCTCCAGGTGTTCGGCTCAGGTTCCACAAACCCGAGCACACAAGACGAACCACCAAATGCGATGACCAGTCAACAGGGAGTAGATTATTACATCTTCCCCCTCCAGAGAATTCCATCAACCTAACTTGATGGCAAGTAACGAGCGGGCACACACACCCATCTGTTCTAATCCCGCTGTCCAGTAGACTCATCTGGAAGCAACCCGCCTTTCCCGCCAAGAAATTCCAGCATAGTACTATAGACAGGAACATACACCTATTTATAAATCATCATCTAGTCAGTAGGCTCATTTGAATACATTTTATGAATCCCGCCAACCTAATGTGTTGACAACTGGTAAACAGGCACATACACCTGCTTACCCTCATCAATTCTGCTAGCAGTCTCACCTACCATTTTTGAAAGAAGTTTTTCAACCACGTTTGGTGGAGTATAATCAGTAGGCACATACACCTTCTAGTATTAATCAAGCTAACCAACAGTCTCGTTTGGTAGCTTTTGGATATGTTAATTGGAAAGCCCCAATGACAAACAGGAGGAAGATACAAAATTTTGCCCCACACACATGAGTGTTGTCAGAATCCACTGACAGGAAAAGGAGGACAGGAGTAGGCACACACACCTACTCCAAACCCAGAATGAACGTATATTCCTGTTCTGGTAGCTAAAGTCACCAAGCACATTCTGTCGATGGTGAAAGAGCAGAAGCAAATACCTGCTCATATCCTAGTTACTTGTCAGGATATTATAACAACTTCAGCAGCATCTAAGGGAAAGAAACACAAATCTATCCCTATAAGTGGGGTGACTCATCATTATGTCACCCCGGAATAGATACACGCCTCTATTCCAATTCAGGAGGGTCGTGGGGCATACTCCCCCATGTCATATGGACAACCGAGTCGGGCACATACACCCGATTCAAATTAGGATCGTCAGCCTAACCTGGCCATTTCTCCTGAGCAGGCACACACACCTGCCCACAGTAACCACTTCTGTCAACAAGTGGTTTCCAATGCAAGTAAGAAGGCGTCCACTAAAAAGACCCATCCAGCACAGTTGAAAAATCAAAAGCCAATCTGAAATGAGGCCTTGCTCAATGCTGGAGTCCTTGAAGCCCTCATACAATTATCTATTGAAACTCGAGATTCTACTCTCTCATTTCCCAATAGTGGGAACAATAATTCTGAAGGTCTTCATCAAACACTTCCTCGTGAAGGATTTATTCATGTCAATTCAGTCGATCTCGAAGTTTCATCTTCAGATGATAGCTGCGATAACCCTCTGTGTAGCCAGAAGACCAAGGAGAAAAATGTTTCATCTTTTGTTGTAACCCACCATGGTGGTCCTCCCCATGTTGATGAATTTAGCTGTGAAAGTCCTCTCTACAGTAGTAATTTGAATTTATTGTAAAATTATCCAATGTAAAATGTAGTGGCGAGAAAGCCCTCTTATCTTGAGGCACTTGAAAATGCGAATCCAGTCATGTCTGATGCTTTATCGCTAGAAGGTGAAATAATTTCTTAGCGATAAGACAGCTCGGGGCATAGGTCATTCTTCGAACCACCCCTGGGTCATTCATCTTCTAATTTGACAAATGAATCCTCTACCAATCTTTTTGAATCTGATGCAACAAAAAGGAAGCACCAACTTTGGTCCAATCAGGTAAAAGAATATTCATCCAATGATAAAGGGGGAGTACTGAATATGAGAAAAAAACTGGTGAAATGTGAAGTACCAGTCATGTTTTGGCCTTTGACTGACTCTCAGTATGATATTCCAGAAATCTTTACGGAAGATTTTATTCATGATGTTCATCTCAACATACGGAAGACTCTTTGTCAATTAAAAAAATATATTACCTTATGATGAATATCAAAATCATGACAAGGTAATAAAAGGGTTGCCACGCCAAATTGACTTGGCATCTCTACTAGTTTCCTGACATCCAAGGGTTAAAAAGTAGCATAGATCCCTTCAACGCACATGTATTGGCGCATTAGAAAATTTGCTCTAGTTAATTACTGATGCCCCATCTAGCATTCATATCAGAGGATGGGGTATCCATGGAGAATTTCATTTCGTTGCACTCTCCAATCAACAAAGCCCGCCAAAAGTGGTCTCATGAAATGTTATTGACCACGGTTGACTACAACCAACTGATTTTGTGTATAATCAAAGGATTACTCAAGAAAATTTCTCAACTAGTTCTTCCAAAGTCAGGCATACAAAGAAAAAGTTGTCGAATTTCTCTTGCATCAAGAAAATGAGAATGTCGAACAGGCTTCCCATTTAGAGAATGTGTATCATTAGGATCAGATGATACATCCATCCCATTCCCGAACTAAAATCTACAAAATCAGGAGAGCTATTAAGAAAATTTCAGTTATAGTATCTCAAGAGTCGTCTCAGCTTTCCAAATTGGGGAACCCTTCAATCCAACCCTCGAAGTAAACAAACAGGATTCGAGGAGTTGAGTAAGAAATACAGGAATATCCTCAGTCCTCCAAATTGGGGACTTTTTCAAATTTTCAATCTATTCCTCAGTAAAAGTTAGTCTTCTCTCGATTAGGGAAGAAGACACAAGATGAACGCAGAGCGGAATTATCAGGAAATTCCCTCCAAATTACAGTTTATAAAGAAGTTTTTGAGGGATCATCCAAACAAAAGGTAAAGTCTCGTAACAAACTTTAAAAAAGACAGTATCGCATAAATGCTGACAGAAATGCTGCAACGTGTTATACATCGATAAATGTCATCAATACCATTGTTACAGATCCCCCGGAACATAAGGTCCGCTCATAGGAATCAGATGAAGAAGTTATTATTCAAACAGAAACAAATTAAGGTGGCGTGCATACCAAAATCCAGAAGGTTTCACAGAGGCAAGACATTCCTCCGGGTAACACCCTTCTATACTCCAAGAAGGTACATACCAAAGAAAAGGGTAAAAAACACCCTACCTCTGGAGAAGGTCAATCACTCTCATTAGAGGAAAGGTTCACGTAGAAGGAGGAGGAAATGAAGGAGTTTAGGAGATTGAATGCAGAACTATTTCAAGGTAGTCTCCCTCCTAAACATGCTGGAGTAAATCAATCAAGGGAATTTGTCGCAGTTACTGGGGTAGATCAATAATTTCCCCCATTTCAAGCACACCCACACAGGTCCAATCCTATGGGTTATGCACAACAACAACCGGAAATACTACCATCAGTGGCAGTACCAGTCACCACACCCATCCAAACTCCAATTGTTGTACCTACTCAAGTCCAAGCTCAACGAGATGCTTCTCAAGCACTAATGACTACCATTGAGTCATTAACAGCTCGATTGGAAGCTATGGAAGGACGAAGTGCACCAGTGAAACCAGAGAAGAAGGTCTACCCTGAATGGGTAGATCCAATTCCTCCTCCTCTAAACTTTTCAAATGTCACCTTCCCCATATTCAATGGTTCAGGAGATCCCAAGCATCATTTAACACATTTTGTTTCTCACTGCGATCCCATGATGGGAACTCCTCAACAACAATAAGCATTTAAGCTCAGGTGTTTTGTGCAATCGTTACAAGGACCATCCTTTCTCTGGTACACAAGTTTTCAATCCAAATAAATTATTGGATGGGAAGATCTCCGCCAAAAAATCTTGTTTCAGTTCAGCTCAACGCTGCAGAAAATGACAGTTTTTTATCTCACAAATTTCAAACAAAGGGATAATGAAAGAGTTTCAGATTTCATTGTTTGGTGGAAAGAATTAACATATTCCTTGAACCTAGTACTCCCTCAAGAATAATTGCTACCCATTTGTGTGGAAAATATTCGCGATGAATTGCGCACACCGTTGATCCCTATGAAATACACAGGAGGGTTTCAGGAACTTGCTTCAATTACCCAACAAGTGGAGAATTCCCTTGCGGAAACAAAAGCTAAATCCTGTGTAATTCCATCAATTCCAAGAAGGAGAATAGGGAGGTCAGAGGCTGATACAGTTACACTTAAGCAAGCATCTGTACCTGCTTCCACTTCAAAACCTTCATCATATCGAAGGGCTCCACCTCCTGAGCGTCAACAATAATGACTGCCTCATCAAGATGATCAAAGAGATCAAAGGTGGAAACAGTTTGAGGATTTAAAGAACAAATTTTATTCTTTCTGGAATGAACAAGTTCCTGGTTACTTCATCTCGGCTCTGGAAAACAATATGGTTTAGTTTCCAAGGCCCAAAAGGCCAAACAAGGAAGGAGATGAAGACCTCCCCAACTATTGCCCATTTCATCAAATGTTAGGGCATCCCATCCAGGAGTGTTTTGTTTTCAAAGACCTCCTACAAAAGATGGTGGACTCTAGACAAGTGAAGCTGAAAAGTTCTTCAGCCCGCGTAGCATGTGTTACTGCTATTGATCCAGAGGAAGAAGGTGAGTGGCAAGAAGTCAAAAGAAAAAATGCACAGAAATATGATGATTGGATGGTTAAGAAAATGAGCAACCGAACTCATACCATTTTAAAAACACAATTGAATCAACCAATTGTGTCTTCTTCTATGTAGGCCATAGTAAAACCCCCTTCATCAGAAGGAAAATCCTCAAAGAAGAGGTGTAATTTGAAGAAAGAAGAGTAGTCAGAAGAAGACGTGATCGTGTCAAAGCCTAATTTGTCTTTAACTTTGGCAGATTTTATGCCATCTGATTCAAAAGCACGAGAACTGACCCACCAAATAGCACAACCTGAACTGTTCCATCAGACAGAATCTTCATCAGATGAAGAACTGATCTTCGGCTCTGTTAACATGATTCATTTAACAGATCCCTATGCCAGTGATGGTTTTGATTATGATGAACCTAATTTCCCTGTATCCAACAGAGAAGTTAGAGGAAAAGGAAGGGGTCTAGGGCCCAGAGGAAGATGTGGATATTTTAGAAGCCACTATTCCAATCCTACCCCTGCTAGAACTGTATATGCGGCAGAAACTCGTGGCAAATCCCTTCAGCGGGCTCAACAAGAACACAGAAATTCTTCCACACATGGCAGGTTCAGTCCTAACACCATTATTCTGGAGGACCGGTTAGAGGTTACACCATCTTCCTCTCAACAAATAGGTAGACCTACTCAATCTAATCTACCAAATCCAGGAGTGTTTCCAATTCCTTCCCTGATACAAGATGCATCCACAGACAAAGCATCAACTTCCAAGGAACCTACAAAACCACATTTTCATTATGGGAATCACAGACCTTTGGAACAAAAGTATGATGTCTTGAAACATTTGGCTCAAGTACCGGCCAAGTTATCAATTATGGATGCCTTGAATCTATCAAAAGATCTTCTGGAGTCACTTATTGAGGCTTTGTCAAGTCCTCAAGAGTTCGAAATTGAAATTGTTGTGGCTGAAGTCTACCATATGAAGAATGATCCTGTAGAATGTCATGTAGTGTTATCTTTTACAGATAAAGATGAATATGATGTTGTACAGGGACACATTAGACCTTTTTACCTATCTGGAAAGGTCAATGACATAGACATCCGACGATCTTTCATTGATAAGGGCTCAGGAGTCAACCTCATTCCCATTCAAACTCTCTATCGATTGGGCCTCACCGAATCTGATTTATCTCTTTTTACTTTGATGTTTCAAGGATATGGTAAGAATGAATAATAACCTATGGGTGAAATTGTACTCAGAGTCTAGTTTGGAGATCATGTTTCTAATTTAGATTTCATGGTTGTTCGTCAGGACACAGCCTTCAACATTTTTCTTGGAAGACCATGGCTACATCAACATGCAGCCATACCTTCATCATCTCATCAATGTCTCAAATATTGTTTTGATGGTCAAATTGGGACATTGTATGGTGACAATGCCCCATTCAAAACATGTGAATCTCAATACATTGAGGAAAAATTTTATCACATGGAGGGAAAGGAAAAATCCATGGCAAATAAGGTCACAAAAATTAATGCTCCAAATGGTTTGGAAAAGATTCCAGTAAACCCATTCATACATGTGAGTACATATTATGTGTTACCTATCATTCAAATTGATAGGATAGACCTAAATCCAAACACTCTTATTGAAACTTCCATAATGTAAATTATGAAAATCAAGTCATATAGCATGGGAGAAATTGTTGATTCACCAAGCAGTGATGAAAGCTTAAATGGAGATGTCTTCATTTCATCCACTGAAATCCAGCAATTCTATACTTCATCAACCAGGCCAGAATCAACCAGGCTGGAAGAAGTTATAGCAATACCAGAGGAAAACAGTGATTTCGATTCTCAATCCATCATCCCCTCTTTGTCACCCCAGGAAAACCCTTCATCATCAATAGGGTCTGAAATGGAGGCCTCTTCTTCGAGATGTTCAAATTATAACCTATCCCCTAATTGTGAAAGTTCTACTTCGTCATCTACTATGCAAGTAGAAACATAAGAATAACACATTTTGAAGAAGAAGATGAATATTTCAGGGATTCTCCTCCAGCATTTGAAGAGGGTATCTCTACCACTATGGATGAACTCATAGAAATAAATCTGGGTACAAAAGAAAATTCACGCCCCACTTTCATTAGTGTGGCCATGAATCTTGAAGAGAAAGAAATTTATACTTAATTTATAAAACAAAATCGAGATGTATTTTCTTGGAATTATACATAAATGAGAGGTCTTAATGCTGATGTTTTCCACCCATCATTTGGGTTTGCTAAAATAACATTGAGGATTCAAGAAAGCGGCAAGAAGAACACACCCAACTCATGCCTTCAAAATTGCAGTTGAAGTTGATAAGCTCATCAAGGCTAACTTCATTAGAGAAGTTCAATATCCTAAATGGATAGCTAATATTGTCCTTGTGAAAAAGAAGAATGGACAAATTAGAGTTTTCATCGATTTCAGAGATCATAATTGGCATTGTCCCAAGGATGATTTTCCAGTTCTGATCAAGGAACTATTAATTGATACAACAGTTGGCTATGAAGCTCTTTACTTCATGTATGGTTACACTGGGTACAATCAAATACGAATGGCCCCAAAATATGAAGAGGCCATAGCTTTCAGAGCTTCTTAAGGCGTGTTTTTCTATCGGGTAATGCCCTTTGGCTTAAAGAATGCAGGTGCAACGCATCAACGTGCCATGCACCATATCTTCAAACCCTTCTTAGAGAAATTTGTCGACTGTTATATGTATGATCTGGTTATTAAATCCAGACAACGTCTAGATCACTTATTTGATATGGAAACCATATTCAGCAAACTTCAGAAACATAATTTGAAGATGAACCCCTTGAAATGTGATTTCAGGGTGACCTATGGAAAATTTCATGGCTTTTTCATACGCCATCGTGGTATCAAAGTTGATCCTGAGAATACAAAATCAATCATCAACATGTCACCTCCTATAAATTTGAAGGAGTTAAGAGTAATTCAAGGAAACTTGGCCTATATTCGGTGTTTCATTGCTAATTTGTCCGGCAAGTGTTTACCCTTCACCAAATTGATGAAGAAGGGAGTCACCTACCAGTGGAGTGAGGAATGTCAAGAAGAATTTGACATCCTCAATAAATATCTCTTTAGTCTACCGGTGTTGATGCCACCTGTTGAAGGAAGACCTCTCATTCTCTATGTGACAGCTTTAGAGCGATCATTGGGTGCCTTCCTCGCCCAAAAGAATGATGTTGGGAATGAAAACAGCCTTTACTATCTCAGTCAAACTATGCTTGAGGTAGAAACTCGATACTAAAGTATTGAAAGGTGTTGCCTGGCATTAATCTTTGCAGTTTAGAAATTGAGATACTACCTGCAACATCATCAGGTCTAATTGGTATCCTGCAATAACCTGCTCAAATTCATCCTCAGTCATCCTATGCTTATAGGATGTAAGGTGGGAAGTTATTTTGCAGCAGTTCGATATCCAGTATGTGTCTTAAAAGGCAATAAAAGGCCAAGCTATGGCCGATTTCCTTTCTAAACACCCATCGGGTGAAGATACATCTTTGAATATTGAACTTCCTGATGAAGAAGTCTTCTCTGTTCAAGATAACTCTCAAACAAGGGAAATTTATTTCGATGGTGCCTCCAGAAGTCTGATAAGGAAGAGAATGGAAGATCCTAAATTCAACAAAGTTGGGTTAGGAGTTATGCTTGTTTCCCTAGAAAAGGCAGTGTTTCCTTATTCTTTCTTATTTTCGGGAGGTGGTACAAACAATGAAGCAGAATATCAAGCTCTCATCAAGGGCTTATAATTAGTGCTTCAAGCACAGGTGAATCACTTGAAAGTAAAAGGTGATTCATATTTGGTAATCAAACAAATCTACGGGGATTATACCATCAGAAAGAAAGAGTTAATCCATTTTTGAGATTACGCCAGAAAGTTAATGGAGGAATTTCCCTTGGAACCAACATTATCTCATGTCCCGCGATCACAAAATGACCAAGTTGATTCCCTGGAAAATATAGACACAGCCCTGGCAGATCCAAATCGGGACGAGACAATCATCAACATTGCCCACCGTCGTATGGTTTCACCATTCATTCCAAGAAGAATAGAGGAGATTAATGAAATTAGTCCCATCTCTAAACCATATGGTCATGCTACAGGATGGATGACACCTATCAGGGAATACATCCAAAATGGGGCACTTTTACCTGATAGAGCTAGGAGAGAACAAGTCCGGCGATGTGTGGTCAATTTTACTCTTCATGATAGCCCGAATCATCAAAAAATTATCTACAAGCGAGTTTTTGATGGAATTATCTTCAGATGTATTGATGGTGAAGAGACAATGGTTGTCATGAGTGAAGTTCATGTAGGAGTTTGTGGTTCCCACCAGTCTAGACATAAACTTTCTGATCAAATTCGAAGGTTGGGATACTTCTGGACTTCAATGATACAAGATTGTGTTGACTTCTCTAAGAAGTGTCATTCTTGCCAAGTATGTTCCAACTTCATTCATCAACCCCCAGAGTTGCTTCATAGATCTAAATACTCGTGGCCATTTTCCACATGGGGAATGGATGTAGTAGTACCTTATCCTCCAGCTACATCTAATAAGTTTAAGTATATTCTTATTGCTACTGACTTCTTTTCCAAATGGGCAGAGGCAATACCTCTCAAAGAAGTTAGTTCTAAATGAATTGTTAACTTCTTCAAGTCTAACATCATTAGCATATTTGGTGTCCCTCATACTATATTGAAGGAAAATGGCACCAACTTCTGTTCATCTGAGGTGAGAAAGTTGTATCAAGAATAAAACATCAAATCCAACCATTCATCTCAGTATCATGCAGCGGTCAATGGCCAAATAGAGGCCTTCAATAAGACTCTTTCAAACATACTGCAAAAGATGGTGGATAAAGATAAGAAATCATGGCCTAATAAACTTTTTCATTCTTTATGGGATTATCGTACCACCACCCGCACTGCTACGCGGTCAACTCCATATTCGTTGGTATATGGAACAGAAGCAGTCTTGCCCATTGAGGTTCAATTACCTTCACTCAGAGTAGCCATTTGTGATCAGACATCCATAGATGAACAATCTCAGAAGCGATTTGATGAATTGGAATGATTAGATGAGAAAATATTGTGCACCATGCACTACTTGGAAGTCTATCAGAATCGAATAGCACGGGCTTTCAATAGAAAAGTTTATCTTCGTTCGTTCATTCAAGGAGAATTGGTATTGGTCCTCAGAACTTCAATGATACCAAGAAAAAAACCTCCAAATCTTGAGCCAAAGTGGGAAGGACCTTATTCAATGCATAAGGTGTACTCCAATGGATCTTATTCTTTAATCTCAATGGATGGAGAACTCATCATGACTCCAACCAATGCTAGATTCCTGAAGAAGTATTTTGTGCAACAAAAATGCTATCATCCTGCATGACGTTAAACTGTATGTGCTTACTACATGACGTTAAACTACACAACTTTTGTCCTAACTACATGATGCTAAATTGTGCAGCAATGGTCCATGCATATGACTTTAAACTATTTTCACTTTCTTCCTGGCTATACGACGTTAAACTGTACACCCCTATGTCCTACATGACGTTAAACTGTAAACAGTCCCTTATACGTCCTACATGATGTTAAAATATGCCTACGTCCTACATGACGTTAACAGTGCCTACGTCCTACATGACGTAAAACTGTATTGTCCCCCATGATGTTAAACTGTGTGTTCGTCCTACAAGACGTTAAACTGTAAATCCCCCTCATTCTTCCTACATGACGTTAAACTGCAAACATCCTACATGACGTTAAAATGTACATGTTCATCCTACATGACGTTTAAACTGTGAAAAAGTCCCTTAATACATCCTACATGACGTTAAACTGTGCACATGTCCTGCAAGATGTTAAACTGCACAACAATACGTCCTAGCTACATGACACTAAACTGTACAGCACCCTTTGTCCCACATGACGTTAAACTGTGCATCGTTGGGGTTGTTTCTACCTCTTTTTTCTCACACCGAGCATGACTCACGTGAGCTTAGAGTAAGCTTCAACCATAACACCCTCTCTGGGCTGCTAACCACGCATAAGTCCCAACACCATCTTCGGGTCGTTGTCCTCAAGTACAACTCAATCACCAATTCACTCTCAATCGAACTACGCGGACTTTGATCCTTGCCTTCTAGGATGGGTATATAGGCAACCTCCCGAGGTTCAATCCCAAAACCAATATCTTCACGTCGGTTCACCTCCATCCCATACGATGTTGATCCGTGAAGCCCAAAACCAATATCTTCACGTCGGTTCACCTCCGTCCCATACGATGTTGATCCGTGAAGCCCAAAACCAATATCTTCATGTCGGTTCATCTCCTTCCCATACGATATTGATCCGTGAATCCCAAAACCAATATCTCCATGTCGGTTCACCTCCGTCCCATACGATGTTGATCTGTGAAGCCCAAAACCAATATCTTCACGTCGGTTCACCTCCATCCCATACGATGTTGATCCATGAATCCCAAAACCAATATCTTCACATCGGTTCACCTCTGTTCCATACGAAGTTGATCCGTGAAGCCCAAAACCAATATCTTCACGTCGGTTCACCTCCTTCCCATACAATGTTGATCTGTGAAGCCCAAAACCAATATCTTCATGTCGGTTCACCTCTGTCCCATACGATGTTGATCCGTGAAGCCCGAAACCAATATCTTCACGTCGGTTCACCTCCATATCATATGATGTTGATGCATGAATCCCCCCCCCCAAAACCAATATCTTCACATTGGTTCACCATAGTCCCACATGACGTTAAACTATGTACGCCCCTTTTGTCCCCGCTACATGACACTAAACTGTGCAGCACCATCGTCCTTGCTATATGACGTTAAAATATACAGTCCTCCATTTTCCTCACTGCAAGACATTAAACTACATAGCAATACGTCCTAGCTACATAACGCTAAAATTGTGCAGCACCGGTCCATGCATATGACCTTAAACTATTCGCACTTTTGTCTTGTATGACAATAAACTACAATAGTCTCTGACACCCTCACCTGAGAGGGAATCATTATTGACATTTATCTCCAATCATGTCATACTTCAAGGACTACGTACATACATGGCAATGCCCAAACCTTTAATCTTGGGTCCAACCATCATTACACTAAAGTCCCCTTTCACCCTTCACATGTATGAACCAAATCTATACATAGGGTATTTCAAGAACTATGTGCGGATTGATTCTCATATCTATGGGATACAAAGGAACGTTCGAGAATCCCTCGAATCTAGCCCCAAGTCTTTGGGCCTAACCCCAAACTCCAATTTCAGTCCCTTGGCTGAAAATTCCCCCTGCGAGCACATGAATGTGGTATGAAAACCCTAGCCTTTATTCACATCAGGTTTATAACAAACACATGATGCGTCTCCCTAAGTATGGTCCGAGATCTACGACCCTAAACTAAGATCTCCTATGATCTCATCCCACGTGACGTTAAACTATATTTCAAGAACTACGTATGGCTTGATTCTCATCCTAATGAGATACGTAGTGAAGTCCAGCATCTCAATTCAGGACCCAGCCACAACATGATTATGGTCAGCATTGGTCTATGTATCTCCTTCATGCATTGGACAATACCCATTTTCATGTTTCATACTCCAAACCTTAAATACTTTCATATCTCCATAACCCTTTTCTTGACTTCTGGTCACAAAATGTTTGATACCCGGGAATTCTTTTGCCTGACCATGCAGCACGTGCCCTTAGGCGGTCTTGCATAAATAGTCTACATAATGGACGTTCCATCCAAAAGATGCTATTATTTGACTATGCAGCCAATGCCCTTAGGTGGCCCTGCATAATTTAACCCCCCTAACGGGTTTTTCAAATAATGGTAGCTTCATTCTTGAGGGGGAAATCTATTTTTTCATTATTGGTCTTAATGACGATATGTAGGGATCCACAAAAACATCCATCCTTAACATATTTGTCCCATACTCTTTTTCATGATCTGAAAGTATTCAAGTATATGGTTTATATTTGCCTTCCCTACTTTTGGTTCAGACCTTCGTAGGAGTGACATCCATCCAATTCTTTAACAATATTTATTGGGAATATCCTCTCCATATTAAAGTACCGCTCTCCATACAGCAGACTCTATACTTTGGGAAATTTGAATCTCCATAAACTTTCACCGGGTTTTAGCAATAGAAAAGTAAAATTTCTTAGAGTTATTTTGCCTGACTATGCAGCACGTTCCCTTAGGTGGCCTTGCATAAGTAGTATACATAACGGACCTGTCATCCAAAAGATGCTATTATTTCACTATGAATCCAATGCCCTTAGGTGGACCTGTATAATTCAACCCCCTAACAGGTTTGTCAAAAATAGTGGTAACTTCACTATTAGGAAATACTTCCTCTAATGCCTTTTATCCCTTTTTTCATATCATCCTTTAGATTCAAAATTTCTTAAGTCATAGTTTACATGTTTTCCACCATACTTGAATGTGGTAATATGTTTTCAAACAAATTATCAAGGAATTGAGTCAATTTTAATCCATTCAGTCAAAGATATTCAACCTTAAACATTATCCTTTTTATGTATGATGTGCATGAATTTAAACTGCCAACAAGAGACAGGGTACTCATTAAATTGGGAACCTATAAAGGGAACTCTGAACAAAAGTCGAGTCCCAGCTCACTATACGTACATTTTTTATGATTTAGGAAATATTGAGAAACAAAAAGATGCAAAGTTTGTGGGGTTTTTTGTATAATCCTAGTAAAAATAAAACTATTCTTACTAGGCCCATTGGCTTGGGTAAAAAAAATTAAAGCAGTTAGCACGATAATGTAGGTACAAATGATTGAAAATGAAATGTATTTTTCATTGATGCACAAGATTAGAAGAACATCCATAGATTGGATTCTCTTCTATTTTTCAAGAATTACAAGGGGCTTTCAACATAACTTTTCATTTGATTTACGGCATCCCGCAACCCTGCACGCCAAAACCTGCACGCCGCAACCTGCGCACCACTGAACCCTGGTTTCTCTTTTTCCTCAGAGTCAAATCCTCTTTCCTTTTTCGGATCCAACTCTGAGGGGGGACTTTTTTTGATTCTATGTTCCATCACATATCCCAAGGAATGACAAAGGTGAGTACCTCAAGAAAAAAAAATAAGATAGAGGGAAGAAGAATCAAATGTTGCAAAGGAATTAAGGCGCGCAAGTCACTTGTGTGTCAGCCTTGGGCGTGCATGTCACTTGCGTGCTAGATATGAGGTGCGTAGGTCACTTACACGCCCACATTGAAATTTTTTCCTAATCTCAGAAGGCCTATAAATACCCCCTGTGGGCCCTCATTTTCTGAGAGGATTTTCCAAAAATCAGATACAGAGCTCTGGGTGCCCAAGTCTTCATCTGACGTCTTTCGAACACTTCTAAGGTAATTCTTTACCTAGAATGGAAGCTCCAAAGAGGAATAATAAGGCCTAAGTGTTATAACTCATAAATACTTGTGTGCCTAAGTGTCCAGCCCTTAAGGAAAATGAAGACACTTGCACACTGCCTTGACCTCTCAAGGGAACTTGCGCGCCGCCCTTCTGGAATCCTCTAGGGATGATACTAAGGGCTTGAGTACAAAGTTTCCGAAAGTATTACCCTATGGTTGTCTATTGCACAAGGTGACTCATGTCGTTCAAGTCTACTTGCGTGACCAGGACTTGTGCGCCAGAACAATACTTGCACGCCTCCTTCCTAGTCACCTTCTTTCCTCAAATCCACCTCTCCTCTTCAAGACATAGCCTTCAAAACCCTATTCAAAGCCACTTATGGCATGGTTTCTTTTTTGGATTCATTATCTGAAATGAATTCTGTGTAACATATCCCAAAACCTCATGACACATAACTTTATGTCACTATAGTTAGATATTTTCTCCGTTCAACCTTGTCCCTTAAAATGAGAGAATCTTTAATTTTGGGTATCCTTCTCAGGAGTAAGCCCCAAGTCCTTTTCCTTTAATTTTGGGAATCCTTCTCAGGAGTAATCCCCAATTTAGATTATAAAAATCTCCATAAATCACAAATTCCTTTATGGACCCTGTTACTAGGCTTCTTTCCTAAAGTGAGTCCTAGTCTTCATCTACTTGGGCAGTCATATGTATGTAAGCCCCACATCATTCCTTGTGACCGCAAATTTCATGGCACAATCATCAGGTTTACTGATACCTCTTTTTTCTCACACCTAGCATGACTCACGTGATCTTAGAGTGTAAAATTAACCATGACATATCTTTATGGGAAGTTATTCTTACATAAGCCCCACACTTCACTTGAACTACATGGACTTTGATCTCTACCTTAAAAGTAGAGTATGTAGGAAGCCTTTTTAAGGTTCAATCCCATTAACCATTAATTATCATCTGTCCCATATGACGTTAAACTATATCATAATTCACAAACTACGTGTGTTCTGATTACTTTTTAACAAGGATACGTAGGTAGCCCATCTGTGGGTACGATCCCAACTCTAAGATAATTCATGTCTTTATGGATGACAATAAACTCCAAGTGCTTCACTGAGTATCTTTAAAAATAGTATGGTCGTTAATGACCAAGATATCTTTACATAATGTACTAAAGGATACCATTGACCAAGAACCTCCAATACACATGGATGATTCTCTATCGATGAAGAACCTCAAATACATATAAATGATTCTCAAAATCCCACACGTATTAATTATTGATTGTAAAATCTTAGGGAAAGATCATTTTCATGCTTGGTAAATTAATAAGGATTCGTGAACATATCTTAAATCTATAAGAGAGTCTCAAAGTGGGCAATAATTCCCCCCAAAAGGGTGTGATGAGTCCGACCTCCCATCCTCTCGACCAATGCAAATTATTAAGCCTCATCATTCCATAACTAATAAGAACCTACCTTTGGAAAGTAGTTCTAAATGGATATAGAATCATTGGGTGTTTCCAGTTCCATGAATAAACCCATTGGAAACCGATTGGAAAGTTTGAATCTTAAAACAAACGAGGTCATCCCCATTTCTGAGAGCGAAAAAGTTATATATAATACCTAATTTCTATAAATAGATATATGGAACTCAATAATGAACACACTTGAAGATTCCCCTTACTTCTTCATGAGGGTATAATTATTATTCCAACGGAACTTCTTACCACATGAAAAATAGAAAACTTTTTATTCCCTTTCTTTCCCCTTGATCCTCCTCTTCTTGTAAGGTCATTGTGAAGAAGTTTTAGAGTTAGAGTTATTCCTAGATCTCTTCTCCTGGTATTTACTCTTATTCACTATAAGGATAGAAGTATTTTCAAGTTTTGTGTCCTTATTAATTTTTAAAACTAGAGTGAGGGGATTAGGGAGATAGTTCTCAATGTTATTCATATTAAAATTCACAACAATTTTTTAGAATCTCTGAGGGAGTGATGGAAAAATGATATTAGTGAACAATTCAATGGGAAATAGAAACATCAGAATTTCTAGGTGCACAATGTAGTCAATCTTGACTAAATGAGACCTAGATGGTGCACCCTCTTTGATTTTTCTTATTAAGAGTGCCTTGGAGATATCAAAGCACTCATTTCTAGTTATCTACTGATAAAAATCATGGATATGTTTGAGCATGTCATATGAATCCATGGTCTTATGATATTTCATGAGTTTACCAAACATGGATGAAATCATAAAACATTGGGCATATTTCTCATCATCCAAGTTTTTTTCATAGAGAGTGATCTCTTAATCACTTGCCTCCTTAACAGGCAGATCGGGAATTGGTGATTCTAGCACATTGAACTTATGTTCATGGGGTAATACAATGCATAAGTGCTTATAACATTCCTAGAATTTACTTCCAATAAGGATACTGTCTTTATCTAGAATTTATTTTAGGGATAACATGGTTGATTAAATTCCCATTTTACTGCAACAATATAAAATTATAAATAAATACTTTATCTTGATTATCAAAATATGCAAGATGAAATAATTTAATTTTATTATTATCCTATCACTATTTTAGAAAGTTCCAATATAACTCACCATTGGACACATGATATCTTGTAATGTGGACATTCTAGTGGTAAGGATATATATTTCCCCTCATATAATCTATATTAATACCATGAAAATTATAAATATTTAGGTAGTAAATCTTGTCAACTATTATCTTATTGTTTCGTGATCCATTGAGTGGACTCCCCAATATTGAAATCCTAATTTGGATTTCCTCAACACTTGCCTCTAAATTTGTATTGAACAAACTAAGGTCATTAAATCCAATAAAATTTTGATCAAATCAACCCACTATCATTGTTAAGACTTACTGATAATTAAAAGTGTCATTGATGAAGGTCTGAAATGACACTTTAACTATAGGAGAAAATTAATTAAAAAAATGGAAGGATTAGCCTAATTTAATATTTGATTGAGGTATTTTTGTTAATTATACACATACATGTCTTGTTAATATTATGTGTATTTTATTAAATTAATTAACCATGTCTTTGATCAAACTAGTTTTTTGAATTATATAAAAGCCACATTTGGGGTGGAGTGGGAACCCAAACAAAAATGGAACACTTACGACAGTGACGGTCCAAAAACAATAGATTACAGTGAAAGAATTTCATCATTAAAAGAAGAAAAAATAAAATAATATGCTTCATAATGAAAGTTAAAATCATATTTATTTAATTCAAATGAGTGATTTTTAGAATGCGTGTGTGTTTTACCATAAAAATCAACCCATTATTGTTTGACACTAAATCATGGGCCAATACTAAGGTTGGTCAGCTCACACTACTTCCCTTAATTATTTTGCTTCCTACTTTAAGGGGAAAGGTTTCCAGGGAATTTCTCAATGCATGAATCCCCAAGAATGTGGAATGAGTTCTAAAGGACCACCAGAGAGAACACAGTGGCCTACTACTCTTCCAGAACCACTCCACCAAATAATTTTAATCCCATCTTGAATGCTTTTTAATTCATTAATTTATGTGATCACAATAAATAATCCATAAAAATTAATCAAGCACTTGAAAAAAAATAAAAAAAAATGTGGCATGATCATGAGATTTCTAATGATTGGTTTATAGAGTGAATAATAAAATAACTCATTACCCTAGGGGGAATAAACTCATTGAGTCAGTCATTACTCAAGTTACATAATTCCACCATCAGCATTTATATCTTATGGGTTAATTTCTCCTCAGATCGAGTCTTAAGTCACCTCCTATACTAGTATCTCCATCCTTTGCATGTGTTTACTCACATGGAGGTGGAGGAACCATTAAAATGGTTAACAGGTTTACATAAAAGAAATCGTGGACATGTAGGTCATGTATAACAAAGGCAAGGGATGAAACATGATGTTATTAATTTATTCCTAATTTTTTATCCACTCCATTTATTTATTTTTAAGGAAAATTAAATAATTGGTGTGAAATACCCATGTTTTAAAAATAAATATAATTTAAGATCATTGTTTGAATTAATACATATTCAAATTAGATTACTATTTTGATAATATAATTTAATATACTGATCTAAAAGATTTTATTTGTGTTTTTTATTATTCCTTATTCAAATAACTACAAATAATTCAACTGGATCATTGTCTAATTTAGCCATCTAAAGGGCCATATGGACCACAAAAGTAGGCCCACCAAATTTGTGGAGAAAAAGACTAGCCATGAAGATTAAATTTCTCAGCTCAATTGAGAAGCCCAAATTTAATGAAACTCCAATATGTTTGAGGATATACAAACACATATTGGATAAAAAATTTAAGTAACAACTCAACCAATAACTTTCTCAATTGATTCATGAAATTCCAACCCCTAATTCTATAGAGGATTTGAAAACAGTCCATAATTATTGACTTTTCTCCCAATCCACTTACCCAATCAATTTCTGAAGTTTGGCTCGGGTACGTTCAGTGAACGAACGAGCGGGTTTTCCTAACTTTTGATCCGGTGCTCGGAATTGAAATCTAAGGGCACCGATGAACTCGCAGCGCCGATATTCGCTTAAAGAGACCTTTTCCGAAGTTGTGTTTGACTAGGAGGAGATGTTTAATTTTCTGGATGAAATGAAGAGTAAAATAAATTTGTTATACAATATTTATTTTATATCTTTAATGTGGTTATAATCTTTTGTTGGAAGTTGGGTGGTTTAACCACCTAAGAGAGGATTAAGGTGAGGAGGGGCCCACCCGAGCCCCACCTTTTCAAATTCCCTAACTCCCCTCTCTCCCTCTTAAAGGCTTGTCAACTTAACTTTTAATTAATTATACAACTCATGTATAATTAATAAGTGAGTTTAATTTTGAGTTTTTGAAATTCAAACTCTTGAATTTCAAAGGTTGGGTTGTGTTAATAAATTAAGTGTAAGCTTAATTTATTTTTGGGTTAGTTCCTTTGTTACTTGAGAGGATTGGGAGAATCGTTGAGGGACTTGAAGATCTTCTTCGTCTTCGACGAAGAACGTGAAGAACGGTTCTTCTCCGACAAAGAACATTGATCCCACGACCTTCGAGACTCGGCGTCCCGGATTCTTCCGTCTTCATCTTTCTCCTCGACAAGGGAGAAGTCACCGACCGTGGTGATCATCGCCAACGACAACGTACCTCCCTTCTTTGTCCTAGCGACAAGTGAAGAGACGTCGTTTTCTCCTCGGACGCACCCCGACGTCCACGAAATCTACGTCCGAAGCCGCGACGCCTTTCTCCGCGATAACCGACGTGCGACGTCATTTTTTCAAGGTAGGGGTTGTTGTTATTTGTTTATTTATTTATCCTTGTTCGTGGTTCTAGCATGACTAACGTGAGGATTATAAATATGTGTTATTGTTTAACGTGAGGGGGTCCGGACCGCATGAACACGGCTGAACCCCCTCCTTCGTTCTTGTTGATATATCTTGCGGGTAGAAACAAGGTGGCGTGGTGCCGTCGCACCACGCGGATAATCGCACGATTATTTTGTGCGACGCCGTCGCGCCGCGCCGTGGAAGGATCATCAAGAACGCGACGCCGTCGCGCCGCGTCGAAGGATATCAAAAGGCGCGGCGGAAGGGCACGGTGCCGTCGCACCGCGCCGGACGACGAACATCGCGGCCGGTTCCGGGCCGCGGTGAGACGGAAAGACCGGCGGCACACCAGGCCGCCGGCGATGGAAGCCGGAAGGGGGACCGGTTCGCTGGTCCCGTTGGAGAAAAACCGGCCGGCCAAGTGGCCGGCCGGATTGTCAAAATCCGGGGGAAATTAATTCCCCCGGCCAGCGGTCAAAGCCCCCCCCCCATTTAATTGGGGGGGCGGTTTCCTTGAGGGGGGCAGGTGGCCCCCCGTTTTCCGAACAAGCAGGCCCCCCACGAGGGGGGGCCGTTTGACAACAGGGGCGTGGCTGATTGTCGCGCCGCCAAACCAAGAAGCGGGTTGGCTTGCCCCCCCCCCCCCCCCCGCGCGCTGCCTCCGTGCAGCGCCAGGCCGCCGCGCCGCCGGCCGGCCGGGGCGGGTCGGACCCGGGTCGGCCCGGACCCGGACCCCCCATTTTCGAGACGGTTTCGGTCTTTTGGCCATAACTTGAGCCACGAACCTCCGAATGACGAACCGTCTGCGGCAACGCGATCCTTGGATCGAGACGGTCGTTTCGGTATATCGCACTCAAAGTTTCAAAACACTTTGAGTTCGGCCGGGTTGGTTCGTTCACGAAACCAACCGGGCCTTCGGAGCGGAAACGCTCATATCTTGAGCTACGGATGTCCGATTGACGTGCCGTCAGTTTTGTTGTGTTCCTCTTAGTGAGACGGTTCTTTTGGCATGCTCCGCCCGAGGTTTGGACGCAGGTGGAGTACGGTCGGGTTGGTTTTGCCTTAAAAACCAACCGGGCCCCGGGGACGAAAATGCCAATGACTCTCAGACCGGGCGTCCGATCGACGCGCCGTCTGTTGCGTTGAGTTCCTGTTGACGATACGGAACTTTTGGATACATCAACTCTGGACTTTGTGACAGTTGATGTATCAGCCTCTCGGCTCGTGGAGCGGACCCTCCGAACGAGCTTGCTGTGTGCGGGAACCCTAGTGCTGGCTGCGACTGCTTCTCCGACAGCGACGATTGTGCAGAGATCCTCCGTGGACTCCGACGACGACCATGCAGAGATCCTCAGTGGACTGCGGCGACGACTGTGCAGAGATCCGCAGTGGACTGCGACGACTACTGCACTCAGCGATCCTACGTGGATCAGTGCTACAGGTCCTGCGTGGGCCCGATCCTGTGTGGGTCCGATCCTGTGTAGGTCACTGCGGGGGTTAGTACCTATCGATCCTTCGTGGGTCCGACGACTTAGATGGTTCAGTGATCATCTTTATCGTCATCCGAAGAAGTATACCTGTGTGAGCTGAATCTTCTGTTTTACTCGATAGAGGTGGTGCGCTTGGTTGTAGTGGCAGACCCGCGATACTGGAGACGAGCGTACGGAGTACGGAGACCGTGTAGCCGGCTGAGACCTGAAGACTGCTCGACCGACTCGACTTGGAGTGAGTCGACTAGACCAGTGGACGGAGCGCCCGGTATTTGGCGGCAGACCCACGGCGGACGGAGCGCCTGGTAGTTGGTAGCAGACCCGCGGTACTCGACTGGAGGAGTACCTCTGTAGGCTATTTGGGTGAGGGCCCGGTATTTGGCAGCAGACCCTCAGCGGACGGAGCGCCCGGTAGTTGGCGGCAGACCCACGGTACTCGACAGGAGGAGTACCTCAGCAGTCTTAGGTTAGTGAGCAGTATCTCAGAGTCGTGACAGGACACTGTACACTTCAGAGATGGGGCTCTTCAGTAGTTACGTTTTTGATAATGAAAATCCTGTGTGAGCTGAATCCTGTTACTTTCCTATGTGGATTGTGTTGTGCTCTCCTGTGTGGATTACGTTTTGCTTTCCTGTGTGGAATACGTTTACTTTCCTATGTGGACTGAGTTATACTTGGGCTCGGAGGTTGGAGCGTATTTGAATTGATGACTTAGGTATATTTATGGGCATATACCTAAGCAGTGTCGGTTGTTACTTCGTGATTGTACCTTTCTTTGTGGTTTATCCTTTGTGGATTTTGAGAGACCTTCAGGGGTCTCGGGGTCCCTACTGAGTAGCTTATACTCACCCCTGCACGGGCTTTGCCCGCACTACGTTGTGTTGGTTGCAGACGACGGACAGCGTTGATCTTGGCTGAGGCTTGCAGAGCGGGACGGTACCCAGAGGTGGACCACTGGGCGGGGCGTGCTCGGAGTGGACGGCGGGACCCGTGGAGCAGTGGAGCTATCTGTACCCACCCTTCAGGTGGGATTTCCAGTGGACAGCTCGGTGTAGCGGCTTTTACTTTTCAGTTGCTGTTTTCCCTTTCGAGTTGTACTTTACTTTCAGTTTGGGTTTGTATACTGGCCCATTTACTTTTCCGCACTTTCAGTTGTACTCTGCTTTTGTTTAGTGTTTACTTTCTGCTTGCTTACTCTGTGGTGTTTTTTTACTTTACAAAGGCAATGCCTTCCCTTTTTACCGGGATTTACGCCTCGGTGCTAGTCGCCAGCCCCTGGCCTATGGAAGGCGAGCTTGGGGTAGTCACGGCACGGACCCCGAGGGCGGGTCATGACAGATACATTATTTTGGAACATATACATAGAATTCAAAAAAAGTATATAAAAATAAGGAAGGGTTAAATTGAGGTAATGAGAGAGAAAGCGTAACCCAAATGAAAAATGGATGTTCGGGGAGAATCCCTTACCTTATGTTCGAATGTGTTATGCACTTGATCTTAATGTCCTGAATAATAAAATTAAATACATTAATTAATTAATTTATAACCTTTTATACATGTATTTGATTTATTATAATTTTATTAATTTCATTTATGTCCTTTTTAATGAGTTATAAGATACAATTTTATCATTCGGCAGCGTTCGTTTCCTTGGTTTTCATGATCAGTTTACTTATATACATGAATAAAAAATCATTTAAAATGAGAATAGTTGTCCATAATTAAAATTATATGTTATTAATGAACTTAAATAATATTAAATGGTTATATATTTCATTGATTTGTATGGTATTAGGATGAATCATTATATAAAATGTTAGTGATAATCGTTTAGATTATTTTGGTGTTTTTCGATCATCATGAACTAGTTTTGTTTTATTAATTAATATTATGATATATACTGGTTCAAAACTTTAAATAAGATTAAATTAATATATTTTAATTCTTTTTAACTATAAAAATTGTTTTATGACCATCCTTGAAGTCAGAATTAAAAAATGAAAACACGTCATCCATGAAGGCGGTAAATCGGCACCTCATGGACGATGTTTTCATTTTTAGAATAAAAGGAATAGAAGAAGAGGATTGATGGTATATTTTCCATTGAAATAATAAAATTAAATTATATATAAGATACTATAGTTATCATTCATATTTAGAAATATAAGGTTAAGAGAGTCTAAAAAATTGAAAAGAAAATAAAGAACATGATAGAGGATTTTTACCTCTTGAATTCTTCTCCTTGAGAACCTCCTTAAGGGTATTTGGTATTTTGCTGAGACCATAACCTCTTGAAAATGAAGAAGAGGTTTGGGAAGAGGATTGGTCAAAAATTGGATAATCTTAAAGTCTTAAGAGGTGTGAGGATAAGAGTGGTATTTTTTTATTATTTTATTCATTAGTTTATTATTTTGGATCAAGACAAGAAATAGTGATGATTCCATGAATAAATATGGTAAATAGAGAAGGATGGTTTGATATTATGGAGATTTAATTAGTGATAACTCAAGTAATAGTTTATTTAACTTATATTGTAGATATACCATAAATTACTATATTTTACTATTCATCAAAAATTCAACTATTTTAAAAAAATATCAAAATTCCAACCTAACCATTTTTTGAAGAGTAGAATTCCACAATTAACTCCATATTATGAAAATAATTTTCTAAATAAAAGAAATTAATTTTTAATTAAAATTATCATTTATTCGAAAAATGTCGATTTTAAAATTATAATCAATTTTATAACACTTTGAAAAATTAATTAAGGTCCCATAAAATTATATTATAATCATAAGACAACAAAAATATTAATTTATGAATATATTTCATGAAAATAAATTTTCTTGTAAATAATTGTTTTAATTATAAAATTATGAATAAACATTTATGTTTCACAAAAATACTAATAGTTAATTTATCATTTTTTAAAACATTTATTTACATATTCCATGATATAAATATATTATATTTACATTCATAAGATATCTAAATTCTATTTATAATTTCATATGTTAGGTTACTATTAAAATCATAAATAGACTATTAATATATTGAAAATGACAGCTTTATAAAAAACAAGATTTTTCACTTATTCACTGGAAAATAAATATTTTCAAAAAAATACCAAAATTTCACCCTAAGATAATTTTTACATTCCAATTTTAAAATTGAAGTTTATTTTTTCAATAGAATTTATAAATGTGTCAAAATTTAGTTTTAAAACAAGTGCGTCATTAAAAGGCGATAAAACTATGTTTAGAAAAAAAATATTTTCTTTTAATGTGTAAAATTGGATTCATTCTTATCATATGCCTATAAAATCATTTGGATGTATTTAAAAACATTTGAATAAATATATTATATATAAATTTCATAATTTGGTTAATACGATTAATTCTCACCAATTTAACGACTAGTTTGTAACAGACATTTTAAAATAATGATATTTAATTGTATATCATTATTTGTTTAAGCTTGGTGTTGTGTGAAACCTATGTTGTCGAAGAAATTAAATTTAAAAATACATACCATAAAATCTTGGGGTGTTTTAGATATTCTCTGCCACAGCTTGAGGGAGGTTTATTTATGTTATTACCAAGTTGATTCTCAATTTCATTCTTATATTACTTGAATTTATTAAAGTAATGTGACTTATACCTCATAAGTATACATATCAATATATAATCAATTAATTAGTAAAATTTATAAAGTTTGAGAATCCACCCCTCACTTGAACTGAAAAAGGTCAACACATATAAGTATAAAATAATTCAAGAAGATTCATGTCCCTTTCACATGTTCTGCTAATAGGGATTTTGTCTTTTTTTCTTGAAAACAAGCATGATAAATACCAAGTGGTTTTAGTTCAAAAGAATCTAAATATCAATATTGGTATAATTTAGTCAATCATTTTTCAATTACATGACCTAGCTTGTGATACAATGGTTGGGTTGATATAATTCATGCGAATTAGATTCATTATCGATTTTCATTACTTGGTTTGTGTAATCCAATACATAAATATTGTTAAGAGTTGTCACACTATAACATATGTTGTCTTTGTAGAATAATCAACATTTATTCCCAAATTTGAAAATAAATCCATTTTTATCAAAACTAGAAATGGAAATGATTTTTTGGTAACTGATGTCACATAATAAAAATTCTTTAAAACCAAGTTCAATCTCATTAGAAATGTGAATTGGTAACCTCTAATAGCTACTATAGTGATATTTCCTCTATTAGCGGCTTGTAGATCCATATCACCTCATACAACTCTTCTAAATCTAATTAGTTCCTATAATTGAATAAAAATGTGAGCACCACAAGTTATTTTTGACGCTCCATTCCCTCACAGAGTCCAAGGAATGACAAATGGGAGTACCTCAAGCAAAAAAAAAGAAGAACAGAGAGGGAAGAAGAATCAAATGTTGCAAAGGCATTAAGGCGCGCAAGTCACTTGTGAACCAGCCTTGGGCATGCACGTAACTTGTGCGCCAGATGTGAGGCACGCAGGTCACTTGCACGCCCACATTGAAATTTCGTCCTAATCTCCGGAGGCCTATAAATACCCCCTGTGGGCCCTCATTTTCTGAGAGGATTTTCCAAAAATCAGATACAGAGCTATGGGTTCCCAAGTCTTCGTCTGACGTCTTCCGAACACTTCTAAGGTAATTCTTTACCTAGAATGGAATCTCTAAAGAGGAAGAATAAGTTCTAAGTGTTAGAAATCATCAATACTTGCGCGCCTAAGTGTTCATCCCTTAAGGGAAATGAAGACACTTGCGCGCCACCTTGCCCTCTCAAGGGAACTTGCGCGCCACCCTTCTGGAAGCCTCTAGGGATGATACTAAGGGCTTGAGTTCAAAGTCGCCCAAAGTATTACCCTATGGTTTTCTGTTGCCCAAGGTGACTCATGTCGCACAAGTCTACTTGCGCGACTAGGACTTGTGCACCAGAACAATACTTGCTTGCCTCATTCCTAGTCACCTCCTTTCCTCAAATCCACCTATCCTCTTTAAGACATATCCTTCAAAACCCTCTTCAAAGCCACTTATGGCATGGTTTCTTTGTTGGATTCCTTATCTGAAAGGAATTCGGTGGAACATCTCCCAAAACCTCATGACACATAACTTTATGTCACTACGGTTAGAGATTTCCTCCGTTCAACATTGTCCCTTAAAATAATAGAATCTTTAATTCTAGGAATCCTTATTAGGAGTAAGCCCCAAGTCCTTTTCCTTTAATTTTGGGCATCCTTCTCAGAAGTAAGCCCCAAGTTAGCGTATCCAAATCTCCATAAAGCACAAATACCTTTATGGACCCTGTTCCTAGGCTTCTTTATTGAAGTAAGTCCTAGTCTTCATCTACTTGGGCAGTCATACGTACGTAATCCCCACATCATTCCTTGTGACCGCATCTTTTGTGTCACAATCGTCAGGTTTACGGATGCCTATTATTTCTCACACCGAGCATGACTCACGTGAGCTTAGAGTGTAAAAGTAACCATGAAATATCTTCATGGGAAGTTATTCATACATAAGCCCCACACTTCACTTGAACTACGTGGACTTTGATCTCTACCTTAAAAGTAGAGTACGTAGGAATCCTTTTTAAGGTTCAATCCCATTAACCATTAATTCTCATTTTTCCCATATGACGTTAAATTATATACTAATTCCCGAACTACGTGGGTTTTGATTCCTTTTTAACAAGGATACGTAGGTAGCCCATCTGTGGGTACAATCCCAACTCTAAGATAATTCATGTATTTCTGGATGACAATAAACCCCAAGTGCTTCACTGAGTAGCTTTAAAACCAGTATGGTCATCAATGACCAAGAGATTTTTACATAATTTACTAAAGGATACCATTGACCAAGAACCTCCAATACACATTGATGATTCTATATCGATGAAGAAGCTTAAATACATATAAATGATTCTCTAAATCCCACACATATTAATTATTGATTGTAAAATCTTAGGGAAATCTCATTTTCATGCTTGGTAAATTAATAAGGATTCATGAACATATCTTAAATCTATAAGAGAGCCCCAGAGTAGGTAATAATCCCCCCCCCCCAAAGGGTGCAATGAGCCCGACCTCCCATCCTCTCGACCAATGCAAATTCTTAAGCCTCATCAATCCATAACTAATGAGCACCTACCTTTGGAAAGTAGGTCCAAATGGATATAGAATCATTAGGTGTTTCTGGTTCCACAAATAAACCCATTGGAAACCGATTGGAAAGTTTGAACCTTAAAACAAACGAGGTCATCCCCATTTTTGAGAGCAAAACAAAAATGGTGAACCTGTCGTGAATCCTTAACCAAGTTAAATGATGTTTTACCTATTTGTTAGGCTCCTATTAAACTAAATATGAGGGCCAATAAAGCAATAAATAATATATGTTCTCATAAAAAAGATGTAGCTCTGACCAGGATTATCTTGATTATGTTTTCTATATCAAACAGGCACTCCTTTCTCAAGATCTCTCAGCAATCCAAATGGCTTCTCTAAAGTTCACCCCCGTGAATGCCTCAGCTGCTACTTCCGTTGGATCCTCATCTGCTCTGAGGACGACATCACCCACTCAACTCCTTCAACGCTGGGTCTCGAACGCGTTGGTCAAGGAGTACCATCAGCACAGTACCATCCCGACTTTGGAGGCTGTCCGACAAGCCCTCCAAGTCAACAACGCACCCTGGTCATCCGGACAACGATGACCAGCGGTCAAGAAGCAGGCGGTGCCAACCACCGTCTTCAACCATTTCGGGTCATTATCACCAGAACGTAACAACCAGTCCCTCCCATACAATAGGGAGGTTGATCTGGAGGTCACTCAGGGCCTCTATTCCAGGATTCATGATTCCTTCCCGAGGACTCCCACCAAAAATTGTCGCCAGACTCGTGCGGTAGTGCACCCTCAACATGATGAGGGTGTCGCCTCCAGGTGTTCGGCTCAGGTTCCACAAACCCGAGCACACAAGACGAACCACCAAATGCGATGACCAGTCAACAGGGGGTAGATTCTTACATCTTCCCCCTCCAGAGAATTCCATCAACCTAACTTGATGGCAAGTAACGAGCGGGCACACACACCCGTCTGTTCTAATCCCGCTGTCCAGTAGACTCATCTGGAAGCAACCCGCCTTTCCCGCCAAGAAATTCCAGCATAGTACTATAGACAGGAACATACACCTGTTTATAAATCATCATCTAGTCAGTAGGATCATTTGAATACATTTGATGAATCCCGCCAACCTAATGTGTTGACAACTGGTAAACAGGCACATACACCTGCTTACCCTCATCAATTCTGCTAGCAGTCTCACCTGCCATTTTTGAAAGAAGTTTTTCAACCACGTTTGGTGGAGTATAATCAGTAGGCACATACACCTTCTAGTATTAATCAAGCTAACCAACAGTCTCGTTTGGTAGCTTTTGGAGATGTTAATTGGAAAGCCCCAATGACAAACAGGAGGAAGATACAAAATTTTGCCCCACACACATGAGTGTTGTCAGAATCCACTGACAGGAAAAGGAGGACAGGAGTAGGCACACACACCTACTCCAAACCCAGAATGAACGTATATTCCTGTTATGGTAGCTAAAGTCACCAAGCACATTCTGTCGATGGTGAAAGAGCAGAAGCAAATACCTGCTCATATCCTAGTTGCTTGTCAGGATATTATAACAGCTTCAGCAGCATCTAAGGGAAAGAAACACAAATCTATCCCTATAAGTGGGGTGACTCATCCTTATGTCACCCCAGAATAGATACACACCTCTATTCCAATTCAGGAGGGTCGTGGGGCATACTCCCCCATGTCATATGGACAACCGAGTCGGGCACATACACCCGATTCAAATTAGGATCGTCAGCCTAACCTGGCCATTTCTCCTGAGCAGGCACACACACCTGCCCACAGTAACCACTTCTGTCAACAAGTGGTTTCCAATGCAAGTAAGAAGGCGTCCACTAAAAAGACCCATCCAGCACAGTTGAAAAATCAAAAGCCAATCTAAAATGAGGCCTTGCTCAATGCTGGAGTCCTTGAAGCCCTCATACAATTATCTATTGAAACTCGAGATTCTACTCTCTCATTTCCCAATAGTGGGAACAATAATTCCGAAGGTCTTCATCAGACACTTCCTCGTGAAGGATTTATTCATGTCAATTCAGTCGATCTCGAAGTTTCATCTTCAGATGATAGCTGCGATAACCCTCTGCGTAGCCAGAAGACCAAGGAGAAAAATGTTTCATCTTTTGTTGTAACCCACCATGGTGGTCCTCCCCATGTTGATGAATTTAGCTGTGAAAGTCCTCTCTACAGTAGTAATTTGAATTTATTGTAAAATTATCCAATGTAAAATGTAGTGGCGAGAAAGCCCTCTTATCTTGAGGCACTTGCAAATGTGAATCCAGTCATGTCTGATGCTTTATCGCTAGAAGGTGAAATAATTTCTTAGCGATAAGACAGCTCGGGGCATAGGTCATTCTTCGAACCACCCCTGGGTCATTCATCTTCTAATTTGACAAATTAATCCTCTACCAATCTTTTTGAATCTGATGCAACAAAAAGGAAGCACCAACTTTGGTCCAATCAGGTAAAAGAATATTCATCCAATGATAAAGGGGAAGTACTGAATATGAGAAAAAAACTGGTGAAATGTGAAGTACCAGTCATGTTTTGGCCTTTGACTGACTCTCATTATGATATTCTAGAAATGTTTACGGAAGATTTTATTCATGATGTTCATCTCAACATACGGAAGACTCTTTGTCAATTAAAAAAATTTATTACCTTATGATGAATATCAAAATCATGACAAGGTAATAAAAGGGTTGCCACGCCAAATTGACTTGGCATCTCTACTAGTTTCCTGACATCCAAGGGTTAAAAAGTAGCATAGATCCCTTCAACGCACATGTATTGGCGCTTTAGAAAATTTGCTCTAGTTAATTACTGATGCCCCATCTAGCATTCATATCAGAGGATGGGGTATCCATGGAGAATTTCATTTCGTTGCACTCTCCAATCAACAAAGCCCGCCAAAAGTGGTCTCATGAAATGTTATTGACCACGGTTGACTACAACCAACTGATTTTGTGTATAATCAAAGGATTACTCAAGAAAAGTCCTCAACTAGTTCTTCCAAAGTCAGGCATACAAAGAAAAAGTTGTCTAATTTCTCTTGCATCAAGAAAATGAGAATGTCGAACAGGCTTCTCATTTAGAGAATGTGTATCATTAGGATCAGATGATACATCCATCCCATTCCCGAACTAAAATCTACAAAATCAGGAGAGCTATTAAGAAAATTTCAGTTATATTATCTCAAGAGTCGTCTCAGCTTTCCAAATTGGGGAACCCTTCAATCCAACCCTCGGAGTAAACAAACAGGATTCGAGGAGTTGAGTAAGAAATACAGGAATATCCTCAGTCCTCCGAATTGGGGAATTTTTCAAATTTTCAATCTATTCCTCAGTAAAAGTTAGTCTTCTCTCGATTAGGGAAGAAGACACAAGATGAACGCAGAGCGGAATTATCAGGAAATTCCCTCCAAATTACAGTTTATAAAGAAGTTTTTGAGGGATCATCCAAACAAAAGGTAAAGTCTCGTAACAAACTTGAAAGAAGATAGTATCGCATAATTGCTGACAGAAATGCTGCAACGTGTTATACATCGATAAATGTCATCAATACCATTGTTACAGATCCCCCGGAACATAAGGTCCGCTCAGAGGAATCAGATGAAGAAGTTATTATTCAAACAGAAACAAATTAAGGTGGCGTGCATACCAAAATCCAGAAGGTTTCCCAGAGGCAAGACATTCCTTCGGGTAACACCCTTCTATACTCCAAGAAGGTACATACCAAAGAAAAGGGTAAAAAACACCCTACCTCTGGAGAAGGTCAATCACTCTCATTAGAGGAAAGGTTCACGTAGAAGGAGGAGGAAATGAAGGAGTTTAGGAGATTGAATGCAGAACTACTTCAAGGTAGTCTCCCTCCTAAACATGCTGGAGTAAATCAATCAAGGGAATTTGTCGCAGTTACCGGGGTAGATCAATAATTTCCCCCATTTCAAGCACACCCACAGAGGTCCAATCCTATGGGTTATGCACAACAACAACCGGAAATACTACCATCAGTGGCAGTACCAGTCACCACACCCATCCAAATTCCAATTGTTGTACCTACTCAAGTCCAAGCTCAACCAGATGCTTCTCAAGCACTAATGACTACCATTGAGTCATTAACAGCTCGGTTGGAAGCTATGGAAGGACGAAGTGCACCAGTGAAACCAGAGAAGAAGGTCTACCCTAAATGGGTAGATCCAATTCCTCCTCCTCTAAACTTTTCAAATGTCACCTTCCCCATATTCAATGGTTCAGGAGATCCCAAGCATCATTTAACACATTTTGTTTCTCACTGCGATCCCATGATGGGAACTCCTCAACAACAATAAGCAGTTAAGCTCAGGTGTTTTGTGCAATCGTTACAAGGACCATCCTTTCTCTGGTACACAAGTTTTCAATCCAAATCAATTATTGGATGGGAAGATCTCCGCCAAAAAATCTTGTTTCAGTTCAGCTCAACGCTGCAGAAAATGACAGTTTTTTATCTCACAAATTTCAAACAAAGGGATAATGAAAGAGTTTCAGATTTCATTGTTTGGTGGAAAGAATTAACATATTCCTTGAACCTAGTACTCCCTCAAGAAGAATTGCTACCCATTTGTGTGGAAAATATTCGCGATGAATTGCGCACACCGTTGATCCCTATGAAATACACAGGAGGGTTTCAGGAACTTGCTTCAATTACCCAACAAGTGGAGAATTCCCTTGCGGAAACAAAAGCTAAATCCTGTGTAATTCCATCAATTCCAAGAAGGAGAATAGGGAGGTCAGATGCTGATACAGTTACACTTAAGCAAGCATCTGTACCTGCTTCCACTTCAAAACCTTCATCATATCGAAGGGCTCCACCTCCTGAGCGTCAACAATAATGACTGTCTCATCAAGATGATCAAAGAGATCAAAGGTGGAAACAGTTTGAGGATTTAAAGAACAAATTTTATTCTTTCTGGAATGAACAAGTTCCTGGTTACTTCATCTCGGCTCTGGAAAACAATATGGTTTAGTTTCCAAGTCCCAAAAGGCCAAACAAGGAAGGAGATGAAGACCTCCCCAACTATTGCCCATTTCATCAAATGTTAGGGCATCCCATCCAGGAGTGTTTTGTTTTCAAAGACCTCCTACAAAAGATGGTGGACTCTAGACAAGTGAAGCTGAAAAGTTCTTCAGCCCGCGTAGCATGTGTTACTGCTATTGATCCAGAGGAAGAAGTTGAGTGGCAAGAAGTCAAAAGAAAAAATGCACAGAAATATGATGATTGGATGGTTAAGAAAATGAGCAACCGAACTCATACCATTTTACAAACACAATTGAATCAACCAATTGTGTATTCTTCTATGTAGGCTATAGTAAAACCCCCTTCATCAGAAGGAAAATCCTCAAAGAAGAGGTGTAATTTGAAGAAAGAAGAGTAGTCAGAAGAAGACGTGATCGTGTCAAAGCCTAATTTGTCTTTAACTTTGGCAGATTTTATGTCATCTGATTCAAAAGCACGAGAACTGACCCACCAAATAGCACAACCTGAACTATTCCATCAGACAGAATCTTCATCAGATGAAGAACTGATCTTCGGCTCTGTTAACATGATTCATTTAACAGATCCCTATGCCAGTGATGGTTTTGATTATGATGAACCTAATTTCCCTGTATCCAACAGAGAAGTTAGAGGAAAAGGAAGGGGTCTAGGGCCCAGAGGAAGATGTGGATATTTCAGAAGCCACTATTCCAATCCTACCCCTGCTAGAACTGTATATGCGGCAGAAACTCGTGGCAAATCCCTTCAGCGGGCTCAACAAGAACACAGAAATTCTTCCACACATGGCAGGTTCAGTCCTAACACCATTATTCTAGAGGACCGGTTAGAGGTTACACCATCTTCCTCTCAACAAATAGGTAGACCTACTCAATCTAATCTACCAAATCCAGGAGTGTTTCCAATTCCTTCCCTGATACAAGATGCATCCACAGACAAAGCATCAACTTCCAAGGAACCTATAAAACCACATTTTCATTATGGGAATCACAGACCTTTGGAACAAAAGTATGATGTCTTGAAACATTTGGCTCAAGTACCGGCCAAGTTATCAATTATGGATGCCTTGAATCTATCAAAATATCTTCTGGAGTCACTTATTGAGGCTTTGTCAAGTCCTCAAGAGTTCGAAATTGAAATTGTTGTGGCTGAAGTCTACCATATGAAGAATGATCCTGTAGAATGTCATGTAGTGATATCTTTTACAGATAAAGATGAATATGATGTTGTACAGGGACACATTAGACCTTTGTACCTATCTAGAAAGGTCAATGACATAGACATCCGACGAGCTTTCATTGATAAGGGCTCAGGAGTCAACCTCATTCCCATTCAAACTCTCTATCGATTGGGCCTCACCGAATCTGATTTATCTCTTTTTACTTTGATGTTTCAAGGATATTATAAGAATGAATAATAACCTATGGGTGAAATTGTACTCAGATTCTAGTTTGGAGATCATGTTTCTAATTTAGATTTCATGGTTGTTCGTCAGGACACAGCCTTCAACATTTTTCTTGGAAGACCATGGCTACATCAACATGCAGCCATACCTTCATCATCCCATCAATGTCTCAAATATTGTTTTGATGGTCAAATTGGGACATTGTATGGTGACAATGCCCCATTCAAAACATGTTAATCTCAATACATTGAGGAAAAATTTTATCACATGGAGGGAAAGGAAAAATCCATGGCAAATAAGGTCACAAAAATTAATGCTCCAAATGGTTTGGAAAAGATTCCAGTAAACCCATTCATACATGTGAGTACATGTTATGTGTTACCTATCATTCAAATTGACAGGATAGACCTAAATCCAAACACTCTTATTGAAACTTCCATAATGTAAATTATGAAAATCAAGTCATATAGCATGGGAGAAATTGTTGATTCACCAAGCAGTGATGAAAGCTTAAATGGAGATGTCTTCATTTCATCCACTGAAATCCAGCAATTCTATACTTCATCAACCAGGCCAGAATCAACCAGGCTGGAAGAAGTTATAGCAATACCAGAGGAAAACAGTGATTTCGATTCTCAATCCATCATCCCCTCTTTGTCACCCCAGGAAAACCCTTCATCATCAATAGGGTCTGAAATGGAGGCCTCTTCTTCGAGATGTTCAAATTATAACCTATCCCCTAATTGTGAAAGTTCTACTTCGTCATCTACTATGCAAGTAGAAACATAAGAATAACACATTTTGAAGAAGAAGATGAATATTTCAGGGATTCTCCTCCAGCATTTGAAGAGGGTATCTCTACCACTATGGATGAACTCATAGAAATAAATCTGGGTACAAAAGAAAATTCACGCCCCACTTTCATTAGTGTGGCCATGAATCTTGAAGAGAAAGAAATTTATACTTAATTTATAAAACAAAATCGAGATGTATTTTCTTGGAATTATACATAAATGAGAGGTATTAATGCTGATGTTTTCCACCCATCATTTGGGTTTGCTAAAATAACATTGAGGATTCAAGAAAGCGGCAAGAAGAACACACCCAACTCATGCCTTCAAAATTGAAGTTGAAGTTGATAAGCTCATCAAGGATAACTTCATTAGAGAAGTTCAATATCCTAAATGGATAGCTAATATTGTCCTTGTGAAAAAGAAGAATGGACAAATTAGAGTTTTCATCGATTTCAGAGATCATAATTGGCATTGTCCCAAGGATGATTTTCCAGTTCTGATCAAGGAACTATTAATTGATACAACAGTTGGCTATGAAGCTCTTTACTTCATGTATGGTTACACTGGGTACAATCAAATACGAATGGCCCCAAAATATGAAGAGGCCATAGCTTTCAGAGCTTCTTAAGGTGTGTTTTTCTATCGGGTAATGCCCTTTGGCTTAAAGAATGCAGGTGCAACGTATCAACGTGCCATGCACCATATCTTCAAACCCTTATTAGAGAAATTTGTCGAGTGTTATATGTATGATCTGGTTATTAAATCCAGACAACGTCTAGATCACTTATTTGATCTGGAAACCATATTCAGCAAACTTCAGAAACATAATTTGAAGATGAACCCCTTGAAATGTGATTTCAGGGTGACCTATGGAAAATTTCATGGCTTTTTCATACGCCATCGTGGTATCAAAGTTGATCCTGAGAATACAAAATCAATCATCAACATGTCACCTCCTATAAATTTGAAGGAGTTAAGAGTACTTCAAGGAAACTTGGTCTATATTCGGTGTTTCATTGCTAATTTGTCCGGCAAGTGTTTACCCTTCACCAAATTGATGAAGAAGGGAGTCACCTACCAGTGGACTGAGGAATGTCAAGAAGAATTTGACATCCTCAATAAATATCTCTTTAGTCTACCGGTGTTGATGCCACCTGTTGAAGGAAGACCTCTCATTCTCTATGTGACAGCTTTAGAGCGATCATTGGGTGCCTTCCTCGCCCAAAAGAATGATGTTGGGAATGAAAACAGCCTTTACTATCTCAGTCAAACTATGCTTGAGGTAGAAACTCGATATTCAAGTATTGAAAGGTGTTGCCTGGCATTAATCTTTGCAGTTTAGAAATTGAGATACTACCTGCAACATCATCAGGTCTAATTGGTATCCTGCAATAACCTGCTCAAATTCATCCTCAGTCATCCTATGCTTATAGGATGTAAGGTGGGAAGTTATTTTGCAGCAGTTCAATATCCAGTATGTGTCTTAAAAGGCAATAAAAGGCCAAGCTATGGCCGATTTCCTTGCTAAACACCCATCGGGTGAAGATACATCTTTGAATATTGAACTTCCTGATGAAGAAGTCTTCTCTGTTCAAGATAACTCTCAAACAAGGGAAATTTATTTCGATGGTGCCTCCAGAAGTCTGATAAGGAAGAGAATGGAAGATCCTATATTCAACAAAGTTGGGTTAGGAGTTATGCTTGTTTCCCCATAAAAGGCAGTGTTTCCTTATTCTTTCTTATTTTCGGGAGGTGGTAGAAACAATGAAGCAGAATATCAAGCTCTCATCAAGGGCTTATAATTAGTGCTTCAAGCACAGGTGAATCACTTGAAAGTAAAAGGTGATTCATATTTGGTAATCAAACAAATCAACGGGGATTATACCATCAGAAAGAAAGAGTTCATCCATTTTTGAGATTACGCCAGAAAGTTAATGGAGGAATTTCCCTTGGAACCAACATTATCTCATGTCCCGCGATCACAAAATGACCAAGTTGATTACCTGGAAAATATAGACACAGCCCTGGCAGATCCAAATCGGGACGAGACAATCATCAACATTGCCCACCGTCATATGGTTTCACCATTCATTCCAAGAAGAAAAGAGGAGATTAATGAAATTAGTCCCATCTCTAAACCATATGGTCATGCTACAGGATGGATGACACCTATCAGGGAATACATCCAAAATGGGACACTTTTACCTGATAGAGCTAGGAGAGAACAAGTCCGGAGATGTGTGGTCAATTTTACTCTTCATGATAGCCCGAATCATCAAAAAATTATCTACAAGCGAGTTTTTGATGGAATTATCTTCAGATGTATTGATGGTGAAGAGACAATGGTTGTCATGAGTGAAGTTCATGCAGGAGTTTGTGGTGCCCACCAGTCTAGACATAAACTTTCTGATCAAATTCGAAGGTTGGGATACTTCTGGACTTCAATGATATAAGATTGTGTTGACTTCTCTAAGAAGTGTCATTCTTGCCAAGTATGTTCCAACTTCATTCATCAACCCCCAGAGTTTCTTCATAGATCTAAATACTCGTGGCCATTTTCCACATGGGGAATGGATGTAGTAGTACCTTATCCTCCAGCTACATCTAATAAGTTTAAGTATATTCTTATTGCTACTGACTTCTTTTCCAAATGGGAAGAGGCAATACCTCTCAAAGAAGTTAGTTCTAAATGAATTGTTAACTTCGTCAAGTCTAACATCATTAGCATATTTGGTGTCCCTCATACTATATTGAAGGAAAATGGCACCAACTTCTGTTCATCTGAGGTGAGAAAGTTGTATCAAGAATAAAACATCAAATCCAACCATTCATCTCAGTATCATGCAGCGGTCAATGGCCAAATAGAGGCCTTCAATAAGACTCTTTCAAACATACTGCAAAAGATGGTGGATAAAGATAAGAAATCATGGCCTAATAAACTTTTTCATTCTTTATGGGATTACCGTACCACCACCCGCACTGCTACGCGGTCAACTCCATATTCGTTGGTATATGGAACAGAAGCAGTCTTGCCCATTGAGGTTCAATTACCTTCACTCAGAGTAGCCATTTGTGATCAGACATCCATAGATGAACAATCTCAGAAGCGATTTTATGAATTGGAATGATTAGATGAGAAAATATTGTGCACCATGCACTACTTGGAAGTCTATCAGAATCGAATAGCACGGGATTTCAATAGAAAAGTTTATCTTCGTTCGTTCATTCAAGGAGAATTGGTATTGGTCCTCAGAACTTCAATGATACCAAGAAAAAAACCTCCAAATCTTGAGCCAAAGTGGGAAGGACCTTATTCAATGCATAAGGTGTACTCCAATGGATCTTATTCTTTAATCTCAATGGATGGAGAACTCATCATGACTCCAACCAATGCTAGATTCCTGAAGAAGTATTTTGTGCAACAAAAATGCTATCATCCTGCATGACGTTAAACTGTATGTGCTTACTACATGACGTTAAACTACACAACTTTTGTCCTAAATACATGATGCTAAACTGTGCAGCAATGGTCCATGCATATGACTTTAAACTATTTTCACTTTCTTCCTGGCTATACGATGTTAAACTGTACACCCCTATGTCCTACATGACGTTAAACTGTAAACAGTCCCTTATACGTCCTACATGATGTTAAAATATGCCTATGTCCTACATGACGTTAAACAGTGCCTACGTCCTACATGACGTAAAACTGTATTGTCCCCCATGATGTTAAACTGTGTGTTCGTCCTACAAGACGTTAAACTGTAAATCCCCCTCATTCTTCCTACATGACGTTAAACTGCAAACATCCTACATGACGTTAAAATGTACATGTTCATCCTACATGACGTTTAAACTGTGAAAAAGTCCCTTAATACATCCTACATGACGTTAAACTGTGCACATGTCCTGCAAGATGTTAAACTGCACAACAATACGTCCTAGCTACATGACACTAAACTGTACAGCACCCTTTGTCCCACATGACGTTAAACTGTGCATCGTTGGGGTTGTTTCTACCTCTTTTTTCTCACACCGAGAATGACTCACGTGAGCTTAGAGTAAGCTTCAACCATAACACCCTCTCTGGGCTGCTAACCACGCATAAGTCCCAACACCATCTTCGGGTCGTTGTCCTCAAGTACAACTCAATCGCCAATTCACTCTCAATCGAACTACGCGGACTTTGATCCTTGCCTTCTAGGCTGGGTATATAGGCAACCTCCCGAGGTTCAATCCCAAAACCAATATCTTCACGTCGGTTCACCTCCATCCCATACAATGTTGATCCGTGAAGCCCAAAACCAATATCTTCACGTCGGTTCACCTCCGTCCCATACGATGTTGATCCGTGAAGCCCAAAACCAATATCTTCATGTCGGTTCATCTCTGTCCAATACGATGTTGATCCGTGAATCCCAAAACCAATATCTCCACGTCGGTTCACCTCCGTCCCATACGATGTTGATCTGTGAAGCCCAAAACCAATATCTTCACGTCGGTTCACCTCCGTCCCATACGATGTTGATCCATGAATCCCAAAACCAATATCTTCACATCGGTTCACCTCCGTCCCATACGAAGTTGATCCGTGAAGCCCAAAACCAATATCTTCACGTCGGTTCACCTCCTTCCCATACAATGTTGATTCGTGAAGCCCAAAACCAATATCTTCATGTCGGTTCACCTCTGTCCCATACGATGTTGATCCGTGAAGCCCGAAACCAATATCTTCACGTCGGTTCACCTCCATATCATATGATGTTGATCCATGAATCCCCCCCCCCGAAACCAATATCTTCACATTGGTTCACCATAGTCCCACATGACGTTAAACTATGTACGCCCCTTTTGTCCCCGCTACATGACACTAAACTGTGCAGCACCATCGTCCTTGCTATATGACGTTAAAATATACAGTCCTCCATTTTCCTCACTGCAAGACATTAAACTAGATAGCAATACGTCCTAGCTACATAACGCTAAAATTGTGCAGTACCGGTCCATGCATATGACCTTAAACTATTCGCACTTTTGTCTTGTATGACAATAAACTACAACAGTCTCTGACACCCTTACCTGAGAGGGAATCATTATTGACATTTATCTCCAATCATGTCATACTTCAAGGACTACGTACATACATGGCAATGCCCAAACCTTTAATCTTGGGTCCAACCATCATTACACTAAAGTCCCCTTTCACCCTTCACATGTACGAACCAAATCTATACATAGGGTATTTCAAGAACTATGTGTGGATTTATTCTCATATCTATGGGATACATAGAAACGTTCGAGAATCCCTCGAATCTAGCCCCAAGTCTTTGGGCCTAACCCCAAACTCCAATTTCAGTCCCTTGGCTGAAAATTCCCCCTGCGAGCACATGAATGTGGTATGAAAACCCTAGCCTTTATTCACATCAGGTTTATAACAAACACATGATGCGTCTCCCTAAGTATGGTCCGAGATCTACGACCCTAAACTAAGATCTCCTATGATCTCATCCCACGTGACGTTAAACTATATTTCAAGAACTACGTATGGCTTGATTCTCATCCTAATGAGATACGTAGTGAAGTCCAGCATCTCAATTCAGGACCCAGCCACAACATGATTATGGTCAGCATTGGTCTATGTATCTCCTTAATGCATTGGACAATACCCATTTTCATGTGTCATACTCCAAACCTTAAATACTTTCATATCTCCATAACCCTTTTCTTGACTTCTGGTCACAAAATGTTTGATACCCGGGAATTCTTTTGCCTGACCATGCAGCACGTGCCCTTAGGCGGTCTTGCATAAATAGTCTATATAATGGACGTTCCATCCAAAAGATGTTATTATTTGACTATGCAGCCAATGCCCTTAGGTGGCCCTGCATAATTTAACCCCCCTAACGGGTTTTTCAAATAATGGTAGCTTCATTCTTGAGGGGGAAATCTATTTTTTCATTATTGGTCTTAATGACGATATGTAGGGATCCACAAAAACATCCATCCTTAACATATTTGTCCCATACTCTTTTTCATGATCTGAAAGTATTCAAGTATATGGTTTATATTTTCCTTCCCTACTTTTGGGTCAGACCTTCGTAGGAGTGACATCCATCCAATTCTTTAACAATATTTATTGGGAATATCCTCTCCATATTAAAGTACCGCTCTCCATACAGCAGACTCTATACTTTGGGAAATTTGAATCTCCATAAACTTTCACCGGGTTTTAGCAATAGAAAAGTAAAATTTCTTAGAGTTATTTTGCCTGACTATGCAGCACGTTCCCTTAGGTGGCCTTGCATAAGTAGTCTACATAACGGACCTGTCATCCAAAAGATGCTATTATTTCACTATGAATCCAATGCCCTTAGGTGGCCCTGTATAATTCAACCCCCTAACAGGTTTGTCAAAAATAGTGGTAACTTCACTATTAGGAAATACTTCCTCTAATGCCTTTTATCCCTTTTTTCATATCATCCTTTAGATTCAAAATTTCTTAAGTCATAGTTTACATGTTTTCCCCCATACTTGAATGTGGTAATATGTTTTCAAAAAAATTATCAAGGAATTGAGTCAATTTTAATCCATTCAGTCAAAGATATTCAACCTTAAACATTATCCTTTTTATGTATGATGTGCATGACTTTAAACTGCCAACAAGAGACAGGGTACTCATTAAATTGGGAACCTATAAAGGGAACTCTGAACAAAAGTCGAGTCCCAGCTCACTATACGTACATTTTTTATGATTTAGGAAATATTGAGAAACAAAAAGATGCAAAGTTTGTGGGGTTTTTTGTATAATCCTAGTAAAAATAAAACTATTCTTACTAGGCCCATTGGCTTGGGTAAAAAAAATTAAAGCAGTTAGCACGATAATGTAGGTACAAATGATTGAAAATGAAATGTCTTTTTCATTGATGCACAAGATTAGAAGAACATCCATAGATTGGATTCTCTTCTATTTTTCAAGAATTACAAGGGGCTTTCAACATAACTTTTCATTTGATTTACGGCATCCCGCAACCCTGCGCGCCAAAACCTGCACGCCGCAACCTGCGCACCACTGAACCCTGGTTTCTCTTTTTCCTCAGAGTCAAATCCTCTTTCCTTTTTCGGATCCAACTCTGAGGGGGGACTTTTTTTGATTCTATGTTCCATCACATATCCCAAGGAATGACAAAGGGGAGTACCTCAAGAAAAAAAAATAAGATAGAGGGAAGAAGAATCAAATGTTGCAAAGGAATTAAGGCGCGCAAGTCACTTGTGTGTCAGCCTTGGGCGTGCATGTCACTTGCGTGCTAGATATGAGGTGCGTAGGTCACTTACACGCCCACATTGAAATTTTTTCCTAATCTTAGAAGGCCTATAAATACCCCCTGTGGGCCCTCATTTTCTGAGAGGATTTTCCAAAAATCAGATACAGAGCTCTGGGTGCCCAAGTCTTCATCTGACGTCTTCCGAACACTTCTAAGGTAATTATTTACCTAGAATGGAAGCTCCAAAGAGGAATAATAAGGCCTAAGTGTTATAACTCATAAATACTTGTGTGCCTAAGTGTCCAGCCCTTAAGGAAAATGAAGACACTTGCACACTGCCTTGACCTCTCAAGGGAACTTGCGCGCCGCCCTTCTGGAATCCTCTAGGGATGATACTAAGGGATTGAGTACAAAGTTGCCCAAAGTATTACCCTATGGTTTTCTATTGCCCAAGGTGACTCATGTCGTTCAAGTCTACTTGCATGACCAGGACTTGTGCGCCAGAACAATACTTGCACGCCTCCTTCCTAGTCACCTTCTTTCCTCAAATCCACCTCTCCTCTTCAAGACATAGCCTTCAAAACCCTATTCAAAGCCACTTATGTCATGGTTTCCTTTTTGGATTCATTATCTGAAATGAATTCTATGTAACATATCCCAAAACCTCATGACACATAACTTTATGTCACTATAGTTAGATATTTTCTCCGTTCAACCTTGTCCCTTAAAATGAGAGAATTTTTAATTTTGGGTATCCTTCTCAGGAGTAAGCCCCAAGTCCTTTTCCTTTAATTTTGGGAATCCTTCTCAGGAGTAATCCCCAATTTAGATTATAAAAATCTCCATAAATCACAAATGCCTTTATGGACCCTGTAACTAGGCTTCTTTCCTAAAGTGAGTCCTAGTCTTCATCTACTTGGGCAGTCATATGTATGTAAGCCCCACATCATTCCTTGTGACCGCATATTTCATGGCACAATCATCAGGTTTACTGATACCTCTTTTTTCTCACACCTATCATGACTCACGTGATCTTAGAGTGTAAAATTAACCATGACATATCTTTATGGGAAGTTATTATTACATAAGCCCCACACTTCACTTGAACTACGTGGACTTTGATCTCTACCTTAAAAGTAGAGTATGTAGGAAGCCTTTTTAAGGTTCAAGCCCATTAACCATTAATTATCATCTGTCCCATATGACGTTAAACTATATCATAATTCACAAACTACGTGTGTTCTGATTACTTTTTAACAAGGATACGTAGGTAGCCCATCTGTGGGTACGATCCCAACTCTAAGATAATTCATGTCTTTATGGATGACAATAAACTCCAAGTGCTTCACTGAGTATCTTTAAAAATAGTATGGTCGTTAATGACCAAGAGATCTTTACATAATGTACTAAAGGATACCATTGACCAAGAACCTCCAATACACATGGATGATTCTCTATCGATGAAGAACCTCAAATACATATAAATGATTCTCAAAATCCCACACGTATTAATTATTGATTGTAAAATCTTAGGGAAAGATCATTTTCATGCTTGGTAAATTAATAAGGATTCGTGAACATATCTTAAATCTATAAGAGAGTCTCAAAGTGGGCAATAATTCCCCCCAAAAGGGTGTGATGAGTCCGACCTCCCATCCTCTCGACCAATGCAAATTATTAAGCCTCATCATTCCATAACTAATAAGAACCTACCTTTGGAAAGTAGTTCTAAATGGATATATAATCATTGGGTGTTTCCAGTTCCATGAATAAACCCATTGGAAACCGATTGGAAAGTTTGAATCTTAAAACAAACGAGGTCATCCCCATTTCTGAGAGCGAAACAGTTATATATAATACCTAATTTCTATAAATAGATATATGGAACTCAATAATGAACACACTTGAAGATTCCCCTTACTTATTCATGAGGGTATAATTATTATTCCAACGGAACTTCTTACCACATGAAAAATAGAAAACTTTTTATTCCCTTTCTTTCCCCTTGATCCTCCTCTTCTTGTAAGGTCATTGTGAAGAAGTTTTAGAGTTAGAGTTATTCCTAGATCTCTTCTCCTGGTATTTCCTCTTATTCACTATAAGGATAGAAGTATTTTCAAGTTTTGTGTCCTTATTAATTTTTAAAACTAGAGTGAGGGGATTAGGGAGATAGTTCTCAATGTTATTCATATTAAAATTCACAACAATTTTTTAGAATCTCTGAGGGAGTGATGGAAAAATGATATTAGTGAACAATTCAATGGGAAATAGAAACATCAGAATTTCTAGGTGCACAATGTAGTCAATCTTGACTAAATGAGACCTAGATGGTGCACCCTCTTTGATTTTTCTTGTTAAGAGTGCCTTGGAGATCTCAAAGCACTCATTTCTAGTTATCTACTAATAAAAATCATGGAGATGTTTGAGCATGTCATATGAATCCATGGTCTTATGATATTTCATGAGTTTACCAAACATGGATGAAATCATAAAACATTGGGCATATTTCTCATCATCCAAGTTTTTTTCATAGAGAGTGATCTCTTAATCACTTGCCTCCTTAACAGGCAGATCGGGAATTGGTGATTCTAGCACATTGAACTTATGTTCATGGGGTAATACAATGCATAAGTGCCTATAACATTCCAAGAATTTACTTCCAATAAGGATACTGTCTTTATCTAGAATTTATTTTAGGGATAACATGGTTGATTAAATTCCCATTTTACTGCAACAATATAAAATTATAAATAAATACTTTATCTTGATTATCAAAATATGCAAGATGAAATAATTTAATTTTATTATTATCCTATCACTATTTTAGAAAGTTCCAATATAACTCACCATTGGACACATGATATCTTGTAATGTGGACATTATAGTGGTAAGGATATATATTTCCCCTCCTATAATCTACATTAATACCATGAAAATTATAAATATTTAGGTAGTAAATCTTGTCAACTATTATCTTATTGTTTCGTGATCCATTGAGTGGACTCCCCAATATTGAAATCCTAATTTGGATTTCCTCAACACTTGCCTCTAAATTTGTATTGAACAAACTAAGGTCATTAAATCCAATAAAAGTTTGATCAAATCAACCCACTATCATTGTTAAGACTTACTGATAATTAAAAGTGTCATTGATGAAGGTCTGAAACGACACTTTAACTATAGGAGAAAATTAATTAAAAAAATGGAAGGATTAGCCTAATTTAATATTTGATTGAGGTATTTTTGTTAATTATACACATACATGTCTTGTTAATATTATGTGTATTTTATTAAATTAATTAACCATGTCTTTGATCAAACTAGTTTTTTGAATTATATAAAAGCCACATTTGGGGTGGAGTGGGAACCCAAACAAAAATGGAACACTTACGACAGTGACGGTCCAAAAACAATAGATTACAGTGAAAGAATTTCATCATTAAAAGAAGAAAAAATAAAATAATATGCTTCATAATGAAAGTTAAAATCATATTTATTTAATTCAAATGAGTGATTTTTAGAATGCGTGTGTGTTTTACCATAAAAATCAACCCATTATTGTTTGACACTAAATCATGGGCCAATACTAAGGTTGGTCAGCTCACACTACTTCCCTTAATTATTTTGCTTCCTACTTTAAGGGGAAAGGTTTCCAGGGAATTTCTCAATGCATGAATCCCCAAGAATGTGGAATGAGTTCTAAAGGACCACCAGAGAGAACACAGTGGCCTACTACTCTTCCAGAACCACTCCACCAAATAATTTTAATCCCATCTTGAATGCTTTTTAATTCATTAATTTATGTGATCACAATAAATAATCCATAAAAATTAATCAAGCACTTGAAAAAAAATAAAAAAAAATGTGGCATGATCATGAGATTTCTAATGATTGGTTTATAGAGTGAATAATAAAATAACTCATTACCCTAGGGGGAATAAACTCATTGAGTCAGTCATTACTCAAGTTACATAATTCCACCATCAGCATTTATATCTTATGGGTTAATTTCTCCTCAGATCGAGTCTTAAGTCACCTCCTATACTAGTATCTCCATCCTTTGCATGTGTTTACTCACATGGAGGTGGAGGAACCATTAAAATGGTTAACAGGTTTACATAAAAGAAATCGTGGACATGTAGGTCATTTATAACAAAGGCAAGGGATGAAACATGATGTTATTCATTTATTCCTAATTTTTCATCCACTCCATTTATTTATTTTTAAGGAAAATTAAATAATTGGTGTGAAATACCCATGTTTTAAAAATAAATATAATTTAAGATCATTGTTTGAATTAATACATATTCAAATTAGATTACTATTTTGATAATATAATTTAATATACTGATCTAAAAGATTTTATTTGTGTTTTTTATTATTCCTTATTCAAATAACTACAAATAATTCAACTGGATCATTGTCTAATTTAGCCATCTAAAGGGCCATATGGACCACAAAAGTAGGCCCACCAAATTTGTGGAGAAAAAGACTAGCCATGAAGATTAAATTTCTCAGCTCAATTGAGAAGCCCAAATTTAATGAAACTCCAATATGTTTGAGGATATACAAACACATATTGGATAAAAAATTTAAGTAACAACTGAACCAATAACTTTCTCAATTGATTCATGAAATTCCAACCCCTAATTCTATAGAGGATTTGAAAACAGTCCATAATTATTGACTTTTCTCCCAATCCACTTACCCAATCAATTTCCGAAGTTTGGCTCGGGTACGTTCAGTGAACGAACGAGCGGGTTTTCCTAACTTTTGATCCGGTGCTCGGAATTGAAATCTGAGGGCACCGATGAACTCACAGCGCCGATATTCGCTTAAGGAGACCTTTTCCGAAGTTGTGTTTGCCTAGGAGGAGATGTTTAATTTTCTGGATAAAATGAAGAGTAAAATAAATTTTTTATACAATATTTATTTTATATCTTTAATGTGGTTATAATCTTTTGTTGGAAGTTGGGTGGTTTAACCACCTAAGAGAGGATTAAGGTGAGGAGGGGCCCACCCGAGCCCCACCTTTTCAAATTCCCTAACTCCCCTCTCTCCCTCTTAAAGGCTTGTCAACTTAACTTTTAATTAATTATACAACTCATGTATAATTAATAAGTGAGTTTAATTTTGAGTTTTTGAAATTCAAACTCTTGAATTTCAAAGGTTGGGTTGTGTTAATAAATTAAGTGTAAGCTTAATTTATTTTTGGGTTAGTTCCTTTGTTACTTGAGAGGATTGGGAGAATCATTGAGGGACTTGAAGATCTTCTTCGTCTTCGACGAAGAACGTGAAGAACGGTTCTTCTCCGACAAAGAACATCGATCCCACGACCTTCGAGACTCGGCGTCCCGGATTCTTCCGTCTTCATCTTTCTCCTCGACAAGGGAGAAGTCACCGACCGTGGTGATCATCGCCAACGACAACGTACCTCCCTTCTTGGTCATAGCGACAAGTGAAGAGACGTCGTTTTCTCCTCGGACGCACCCCGACGTCCACGAAATCTACGTCCGAAGCCGCGACGCCTTTCTCCGCGATAACCGATGTGCGACATCATTTTTTCAAGGTAGGGGTTGTTGTTATTTGTTTATTTATTTATCCTTGTTCGTGGTTCTAGCATGACTAACGTGAGGATTATAAATATGTGTTATTGTTTAACGTGAGGGGGGCCGGACCGCATGAACACAGATGAACCCCCTCCTTCGTTCTTGTTGATATATCTTGCGGGTAGAAACAAGGTGGCGTGGTGCCGTCGCACCACGCGGATAATCGCACGATTATTTTGCGCGACGCCGTCGCGCCGTGCCGTGGAAGGATCATCAAGAACGCGACACCGTCGCGCCGCGTCGAAGGATATCAAAAGGCGCCGCGGAGGGGCGCGGTGCCGTCGCACCGCGCCGGACGACGAACACCGCGGCCGGTTCCGGGCCGCGGCGAGACGGAAAGACCGGCGGCACACCAGGCCGCCGGCTATGGAAGCCGGAAGGGGGACCGGTTCGCTGGTCTCGTTGGAGAAAAACCGGCCGGCCAAGTGGCCGGCCGGATGGTCAAAATCCGGGGGAAATTAATTCCCTCGGCCAGCGGTCAAAGCCCCCCCCCCCCCATTTAATTGGGGGGGTGGTTTCCTTGAGGGGGGCAGGCGGCCCCCCGTTTTCCGAACAAGCAGGCCCCCCACGAGGGGGGGCCGTTTGACAATAGGGGCGTGGCTGATTGCCGCGCCGCCAAACCAAGAAGCAGGGGGCATTGCCCCCCCCCCCCCCCCCGCGCGCTGCCTCCGTGTGGCGCCAGGCCTCCGCGCCGCCGGCCGGCCGGGGCGGGTCGGACCCGGGTCGGCCCGGACCCGGACCCCCCATTTTCGAGACGGTTTCGGTCTTTTGGCCATAACTTGAGCCACGGACCTCCGAATGACGAACCGTCTGCGGCAACGCGATCCTTGGATCGAGTCGGTCGTTTCGGTATATCACACTCAAAGTTTCGAAACACTTTGAGTTCGGTCGGGTTGGTTCGTTCACGAAACCAACCGGGCCTTCGGAGCGGAAACGCTCATATCTTGAGCTACGGATGTCCGATTGACGTGACGTCAGTTTTATTGTGTTCCTCTTAGTGAGACGGTTCTTTTGGTATGCTCCGCCCGAGGTTTGGACGCAGGTGGAGTATGGTCGGGTTGGTTTTTCCTTAAAAACCAACCGGGCCCCGGGGACGAAAATGCCAATGACTCTCAGACCGGGCGTCCGATCGACGCGCCGTCTGTTGCGTTGAGTTCCTGTTGACGATACGGAACTTTTGGACACATCAACTCTGGACTTTGTGATAGTTGATGTATCAGCCTCTCGGCTCGTGGAGCGGACCCTCCGAACGAGCTTGCTGTGTGCGGGAACCCTAGTGCTGGCTGCGACTGCTTCTCCGACAGCGACGATTGTGCAGAGATCCTCCGTGGACTCCGACGACGACCATGCAGAGATCCTCAGTGGACTGCGGCGACGACTGTGCAGAGATCCGCAGTGGACTGCGACGACTACTGCACTCAGCGATCCTACGTGGATCAGTGCTACAGGTCCTGCGTGGGCCCGATCCTGTGTGGGTCCGATCCTGTGTAGGTCACTGCGGGGGTTAGTACCTATCGATCCTTCGTGGGTCCGACGACTTAGATGGTTCAGTGATCATCTTTATCGTCATCCGAAAAAGTATACATGTGTGAGCTGAATCTTCTGTTTTACTCGATAGAGGTGGTGCGCTTGGTTGTAGCGGCAGACCCGCGATACTGGAGACGAGCGTACGGAGTACGGAGACCGTGTAGCCGGCTGAGACCTGAAGACTGCTCGACCGACTCGACTTGGAGTGAGTCGACTAGCCCAGTGGACGGAGCGCCCGGTATTTGGCGGCAGACCCACGGCGGACGGAGCGCCTGGTAGTTGGCAGCAGACCCGCGGTACTCGACTGGAGGAGTACCTCTGTAGGCTATTTGGGTGAGGGCCCGGTATTTGGCAGCAGACCCTCAGCGGACGAAGCGCCCGGTAGTTGGCGGCAGACCCGCGGTACTCGACAGGAGGAGTACCTCAGCAGTCTTAGGTTAGTGAGCAGTATCTCAGAGTCGTGACAGGACACTGTACACTTCAGAGATGGGGCTCTTCAGTAGTTACGTTTTTGATAATGAAAATCCTGTGTGAGTTGAATCCTATTACTTTCCTATGTGGATTGTGTTGTGCTCTCCTGTGTGGATTACGTTTTTCTTTCCTGTGTGGAATACGTTTACTTTCCTGTGTGGACTGAGTTATACTTGGGCTCGGAGATTGGAGCGTATTTGAATTGATGACTTAGGTATATGTATGGGCATATACCTAAGCAGTGTCGGTTGTTACTTCGTGATTGTACCTTTCTTTTTGGTTTATCCTTTGTGGATTTTGAGAGACCTTCAGGGGTCTCGGGGTCCCTACTGAGTAGCTTATACTCACCCCTGCACGGGCTTTGCCCGCACTACGTTGTGTTGGTTGCAGACGACGGACAGCGTTGATCTTGGCTGAGGCTTGCAGAGCGGGACGGTACCCGGAGGTGGACCACTGGGCGGGGCGTGCTCGGAGTGGACGGCGGGACCCGTGGAGCAGTGGAGCTATCTGTACCCACCCTTCAGGTGGGATTTCCAGTGGACAGCTCGGTGTAGCGGCTTTTACTTTTCAGTTGTTGTTTTCCCTTTCGAGTTGTACTTTACTTTCAGTTTGGGTTTGTATACTGGCCCATTTACTTTTCCGCACTTTCAGTTGTACTCTGCTTTTGTTTAGTGTTTACTTTCTACTTGCTTACTCTGTGGTGTTTTTTTACTTTACAAAGGCAATGCCTTCCCTTTTTACCGGGATTTACGCCTCGGTGCTAGTCGCCAGCCCCTGGCCTATGGAAGGCGAGCTTGGGGTAGTCACGGCACGGACCCCGAGGGCGGGTCATGACAGATACATTATTTTGGAACATATACATAGAATTCAAAAAAAGTATATAAAAATAAGGAAGGGTTAAATTGAGGTAATGAGAGAGAAAGCGTAACCCAAATGAAAAATGGATGTTCGGGGAGAATCCCTTACCTTATGTTCGAATGTGTTATGCACTTGATCTTAATGTCCTGAATAATAAAATTAAATACATTAATTAATTAATTTATAACCTTTTATACATGTATTTGATTTATTATAATTTTATTAATTTCATTTATGTCCTTTTTAATGAGTTATAAGATACAATTTTATCATTCGGCAGCGTTCGTTTCCTTAGTTTTCATGATCAGTTTACTTATATACATGAATAAAAAATCATTTAAAATGAGAATAGTTGTCCATAATTAAAATTATATGTTATTAATGAACTTAAATAATATTAAATGGTTATATATTTCATTGATTTGTATGGTATTAGGATGAATCATTATATAAAATGTTAGTGATAATCGTTTAGATTATTTTGGTGTTTTTCGATCATCATGAACTAGTTTTGTTTTATTAATTAATATTATGATATATACTGGTTCAAAACTTTAAATAAGATTAAATTAATATATTTTAATTCTTTTTAACTATAAAAATTTTTTTATGACCATCCTTGAAGTCAGAATTAAAAAATGAAAACACGTCATCCATGAAGGCGGTAAATCGGCACCTCATGGACGATGTTTTCATTTTTAGAATAAAAGGAATAGAAGAAGAGGATTGATGGTATATTTTCCATTGAAATAATAAAATTAAATTATATATAAGATACTATAGTTATCATTCATATTTAGAAATATAAGGTTAAGAGAGTCTAAAAAAGTGAAAAGAAAATAAAGAACATGATAGAGGATTTTTACCTCTTGAATTCTTCTCCTTGAGAACCTCCTTAAGGGTATTTGGTATTTTGCTGAGACCATAACCTCTTGAAAATGAATAAGAGGTTTGGGAAGAGGATTGGTCAAAAATTGGATAATCTTAAAGTCTTAAGAGGTGTGAGGATAAGAGTGGTATTTTTTTATTATTTTATTCATTAGTTTATTATTTTGGATCAAGACAAGAAATAGTGATGATTCCATGAATAAATATGGTAAATAGAGAAGGATGGTTTGATATTATGGAGATTTAATTAGTGATAACTCAAGTAATAGTTTATTTAACTTATATTGTAGATATACCATAAATTACTATATTTTACTATTCATCAAAAATTCAACTATTTTAAAAAAATATCAAAATTCCAACCTAACCATTTTTTGAAGAGTAGAATTCCACAATTAACTCCATATTATGAAAATAATTTTCTAAATAAAAGAAATTTAATTTTTAATTAAAATTATCATTTATTCGAAAAATGTCGATTTTAAAATTATAATCAATTTTATAACACTTTGAAAAATTAATTAAGGTCCCATAAAATTATATTATAATCATAAGACAACAAAAATATTAATTTATGAATATATTTCATGAAAATAAATTTTCTTGTAAATAATTGTTTTAATTATAAAATTATGAATAAACATTTATGTTTCACAAAAATACTAATAGTTAATTTATCATTTTTTAAAACATTTATTTACATATTCCATGATATAAATATATTATATTTACATTCATAAGATATCTAAATTCTATTTATACTTTTATATGTTAGGTTAATATTAAAATCATAAATAGACTATTAATATATTGAAAATGACAGCTTTATAAAAAACAAGATTTTTCACTTATTCACTGGAAAATAAATATTTTCAAAAAAATACCAAAATTTCACCCTAAGATAATTTTTACATTCCAATTTTAAAATTGAAGTTTATTTTTTCAATAGAATTTATAAATGTGTCAAAATTTAGTTTTAAAACAAGTGCGTCATTAAAAGGCGATAAAACTATGTTTAGAAAAAAATATTTTCTTTTAATGTGTAAAATTGGATTCATTCTTATCATATGCCTATAAAATCATTTGGATGTATTTAAAAACATTTGAATAAATATATTATATATAAATTTCATAATTTGGTTAATACGATTAATTCTCACCAATTTAACGACTATTTTGTAACAGACGTTTTAAAATAATGATATTTAATTGTATATCATTATTTGTTTAAGCTTGGTGTTGTGTGAAACCTATGTTGTCGAAGAAATTAAATTTAAAAATACATACCATAAAATCTTGGGGTGTTTCAGATATTCTCTGCCACAGCTTGAGGGAGGTTTATTTATGTTATTACCAAGTTGATTCTCAATTTCATTCTTATATTACTTGAATTTGTTAAAGTAATGTGACTTATACCTCATAAGTATACATATCAATATATAATCAATTAATTAGTAAAATTTATAAAGTTTGAGAATCCACCCCTCACTTGAACTGAAAAAGGTCAACACATATAAGTATAAAATAATTCAAGAAGATTCATGTCCCTTTCACATGTTCTGCTAATAGGGATTTTGTCTTTTTTTCTTGAAAACAAGCATGATAAATACCAAGTGGTTTTAGTTCAAAAGAATCTAAATATCAATATTGGTATAATTTAGTCAATCATTTTTCAATTACATGACCTAGCTTGTGATACAATGGTTGGGTGTGATATAATTCATGCGAATTAGATTCATTATCGATTTTCATTACTTGGTTTGTGTAATCCAATACATAAATATTGTTAAGAGTTGTCACACTATAACATATGTTGTCTTTGTAGAATAATCAACATTTATTCCCAAATTTGAAAATAAATCCATTTTTATCAAAACTAGAAATGGAAATGATTTTTTGGTAACTGATGTCACATAATAAAAATTCTTTAAAACCAAGTTCAATCTCATTAGAAATGTGAATTGGTAACCTCTAATAGCTACTATAGTGATATTTCCTCTATTAGCGGCTTGTAGATCCATATCACCTCATACAACTCTTCTAAATCTAATTAGTTCCTATAATTGAATAAAAATGTGAGCACCACAAGTTATTTTTGACGCTCCATTCCCTCACAGAGTCCAAGGAATGACAAAGGGGAGTACCTCAAGAAAAAAAAAAGAAGAACAGAGAGGGAAGAAGAATCAAATGTTGCAAAGGCATTAAGGCGCGCAAGTCACTTGTGCACCAGCCTTGGGCATGCACGTAACTTGTGCGCCAGATGTGAGGCACGCAGGTCACTTGCACGCCCACATTGAAATTTCGTCCTAATCTCTGAAGGCCTATAAATACCCCCTGTGGGCCCTCATTTTCTGAGAGGATTTTCCAAAAATCAGATACAGAGCTATGGGTTCCCAAGTCTTCGTCTGACGTCTTCCGAACACTTCTAAGGTAATTCTTTACCTAGAATGGAATCTCTAAAGAGGAAGAATAAGTTCTAAGTGTTAGAAATCATCAATACTTGCTCGCCTAAGTGTTCATCCCTTAAGGGAAATGAAGACACTTGCGCGCCACCTTGCCCTCTCAAGGGAACTTGCGCGCCACCCTTCTGGAAGCCTCTAGGGATGATACTAAGGGCTTGAGTTCAAAGTCGCCCAAAGTATTACCCTATGGTTTTCTGTTGCCCAAGGTGACTCATGTCGCACAAGTCTACTTGCGCGACTAGGACTTGTGCACCAGAACAATACTTGCTTGCCTCATTCCTAGTCACCTCCTTTCCTCAAATCCACCTATCCTCTTTAAGACATATCCTTCAAAACCCTCTTCAAAGCCACTTATGGCATGGTTTCTTTGTTGGATTCCTTATCTGAAAGGAATTCGGTGGAACATCTCCCAAAACCTCATGACACATAACTTTATGTCACTACGGTTAGAGATTTCCTCCGTTCAACATTGTCCCTTAAAATAATAGAATCTTTAATTCTAGGAATCCTTATTAGGAGTAAGCCCCAAGTCCTTTTCCTTTAATTTTGGGCATCCTTCTCAGAAGTAAGCCCCAAGTTAGCGTATCCAAATCTTCATAAAGCACAAATACCTTTATGGACCCTGTTCCTAGGCTTCTTTATTGAAGTAAGTCCTAGTCTTCATCTACTTGGGCAGTCATACGTACGTAATCCCCACATCATTCCTTGTGACCGCATCTTTTGTGTCACAATTGTCAGGTTTACGGATGCCTATTGTTTCTCACACCGAGCATGACTCACGTGAGCTTAGAGTGTAAAAGTAACCATGAAATATCTTCATGGGAAGTTATTCATACATAAGCCCCACACTTCACTTGAACTACGTGGACTTTGATCTCTACCTTAAAAGTAGAGTACGTAGGAATCCTTTTTAAGGTTCAATCCCATTAACCATTAATTCTCATTTTTCCCATATGACGTTAAATTATATACTAATTCCCGAACTACGTGGGTTTTGATTCCTTTTTAACAAGGATACGTAGGTAGCCCATCTGTGGGTACAATCCCAACTCTAAGATAATTCATGTATTTCTGGATGACAATAAACCCCAAGTGCTTCACTGAGTAGCTTTAAAACCAGTATGGTCATCAATGACCAAGAGATTTTTACATAATTTACTAAAGGATACCATTGACCAAGAACCTCCAATACACATGGATGATTCTATATCGATGAAAAAGCTTAAATACATATAAATGATTCTCTAAATCCCACACATATTAATTATTGATTGTAAAATCTTAGGGAAATCTCATTTTCATGCTTGGTAAATTAATAAGGATTCATGAACATATCTTAAATCTATAAGAGAGCCCCAGAGTAGGTAATAATCCCCCCCCAAAAAAAGGGTGCAATGAGCCCGACCTCCCATCCTCTCGACCAATGCAAATTCTTAAGCCTCATCAATCCATAACTAATGAGCACCTACCTTTGGAAAGTAGGTCCAAATGGATATAGAATCATTAGGTGTTTCTGGTTCCACAAATAAACCCATTGGAAACCGATTGGAAAGTTTGAACCTTAAAACAAACGAGGTCATCCCCATTTTTGAGAGCAAAACAAAAATGGTGAACCTGTCGTGAATCCTTAACCAAGTTAAATGATGTTTTACCTATTTGTTAGGCTCCTATTAAACTAAATATGAGGGCCAATAAAGCAATAAATAATATATGTTCTCATAAAAAAGATGTAGCTCTGACCAGGATTATCTTGATTATGTTTTCTATATCAAACAGGCACTCCTTTCTCAAGATCTCTCAGCAATCCAAATGGCTTCTCTAAAGTTCACCCCCGTGAATGCCTCAGCTGCTACTTCCGTTGGATCCTCATCTGCTCTGAGGACGACATCACCCACTCAACTCCTTCAACGCTGGGTCTCGAACGCGTTGGTCAAGGAGTACCATCAGCACAGTACCATCCCGACTTTGGAGGCTGCCCGACAAGCCCTCCAAGTCAACAACGCACCCTGGTCATCCGGACAACGACGACCAGCGGTCAAGAAGCAGGCGGTGCCAACCACCGTCTTCAACCATTTCGGGTCATTATCACCGGAACGTAACAACCAGTCCCTCCCATACAATAGGGAGGTTGATCTGGAGGTCACTCAGGGCCTCTATTCCAGGATGCATGAGTCCTTCCCGAGGACTCCCACCAAAAATTGTCGCCAGACTCGTGCGGTAGTGCACCCTCAACATGATGAGGGTGTCGCCTCCAGGTGTTCGGCTCAGGTTCCACAAACCCGAGCACACAAGACGAACCACCAAATGCGATGACCAGTCAACAGGGAGTAGATTCTTACATCTTCCCCCTCCAGAGAATTCCATCAACCTAACTTGATGGCAAGTAACGAGCGGGCACACACACCCGTCTGTTCTAATCCCGCTGTCCAGTAGACTCATCTGGAAGCAACCCGCCTTTCCCGCCAAGAAATTCCAGCATAGTACTATAGACAGGAACATACACCTGTTTATATATCATCATCTAGTCAGTAGGCTCATTTGAATACATTTGATGAATCCCGCCAACCTAATGTGTTGACAACTGGTAAACAGGCACATACACCTGCTTACCCTCATCAATTCTGCTAGCAGTCTCACCTACCATTTTTGAAAGAAGTTTTTCAACCACGTTTGGTGGAGTATAATCAGTAGGCACATACACCTTCTAGTATTAATCAAGCTAACCAACAGTCTCGTTTGGTAGCTTTTGGAGATGTTAATTGGAAAGCCCCAATGACAAACAGGAGGAAGATACAAAATTTTGCCCCACACACATGAGTGTTTTCAGAATCCACTGACAGGAAAAGGAGGACAGGAGTAGGCACACACACCTACTCCAAACCCAGAATGAACGTATATTCCTGTTCTGGTAGCTAAAGTCACCAAGCACATTCTGTCGATGGTGAAAGAGCAGAAGCAAATACCTGCTCATATCCTAGTTGCTTGTCAGGATATTATAACAGCTTCAGCAGCATCTAAGGGAAAGAAACACAAATCTATCCCTATAAGTGGGGTGACTCATCATTATGTCACCCCGGAATAGATACACGCCTCTATTCCAATTCAGAAGGGTCGTGGGGCATACTCCCCCATGTCATATGGACAACCGAGTCGGGCACATACACCCAATTCAAATTAGGATCGTCAGCCTAACCTGGCCATTTCTCCTGAGCAGGCACACACACCTGCCCACAGTAACCACTTCTGTCAACAAGTGGTTTCCAATGCAAGTAAGAAGGCGTCCACTAAAAAGACCCATCCAGCACAGTTGAAAAATCAAAAGCCAATCTGAAATGAGGCCTTGCTCAATGCTGAAGTCCTTGAAGCCCTCATACAATTATCTATTGAAACTCGAGATTCTACTCTCTCATTTCCCAATAGTGGGAACAATAATTCTGAAGGTCTTCATCAGACACTTCCTCGTGAAGGATTTCTTCATGTCAATTCAGTCGATCTCGAAGTTTCATCTTCAGATGATAGCTGCGATAACCCTCTGCGTAGCCAGAAGACCAAGGAGAAAAATGTTTCATCTTTTGTTGTAACCCACCATGGTGGTCCTCCCCATGTTGATGAATTTAGCTGTGAAAGTCCTCTCTACAGTAGTAATTTGAATTTATTGTAAAATTATCCAATGTAAAATGTAGTGGCGAGAAAGCCCTCTTATCTTGAGGCACTTGCAAATGCGAATCCAGTCATGTCTGATGCTTTATCGCTAGAAGGTGAAATAATTTCTTAGCGATAAGACAGCTCGGGGCATAGGTCATTCTTCGAACCACCCCTGGGTCATTCATCTTCTAATTTGACAAATTAATCCTCTACCAATCTTTTTGAATCTGATGCAACAAAAAGGAAGCACCAACTTTGGTCCAATCAGGTAAAAGAATATTCATCCAATGATAAAGGGGAAGTACTGAATATGAGAAAAAAACTAGTGAAATGTGAAGTACCAGTCATGTTTTGGCCTTTGACTGACTCTCAGTATGATATTCCAGAAATCTTTACGGAAGATTTTATTCATGATGTTCATCTCAACATACGGAAGACTCTTTGTCAATTAAAAAAATATATTACCTTATGATGAATATCAAAATCATGACAAGGTAATAAAAGGGTTGCCACGCCAAATTGACTTGGCATCTCTACTAGTTTCCTGACATCCAAGGGTTAAAAAGTAGCATAGATCCCTTCAACGCACATGTATTGGCGCATTAGAAAATTTGCTCTAGTTAATTACTGATGCCCCATCTAGCATTCATATCAGAGGATGGGGTATCCATGGATAATTTCATTTCGTTGCACTCTCCAATCAACAAAGCCCGCCAAAAGTGGTCTCATGAAATGTTATTGACCACGGTTGACTACAACCAACTGATTTTGTGTATAATCAAAGGATTACTCAAGAAAAGTCCTCAACTAGTTCTTCCAAAGTCAGGCATACAAAGAAAAAGTTGTCGAATTTCTCTTGCATCAAGAAAATGAGAATGTCGAACAGGCTTCTCATTTAGAGAATGTGTATCATTAGGATCAGATGATACATCCATCCCATTCCCGAACTAAAATCTACAAAATCAGGAGAGCTATTAAGAAAATTTCAGTTATAGTATCTCAAGAGTCGTCTCAGCTTTCCAAATTGGGGAACCCTTCAATCCAACCCTCGAAGTAAACAAACAGGATTCGAGGAGTTGAGTAAGAAATACAGGAATATCCTCAGTCCTCCGAATTGGGGACTTTTTCAAATTTTCAATCTATTCCTCAGTAAAAGTTAGTCTTCTCTCGATTAGGGAAGAAGACACAAGATGAACGCAGAGCGGAATTATCAGGAAATTCCCTCCAAATTACAGTTTATAAAGAAGTTTTTGAGGGATCATCCAAACAAAAGGTAAAGTCTCGTAACAAACTTGAAAGAAGACAGTATCGCATAAATGCTGACAGAAATGCTGCAACGTGTTATACATCAATAAATGTCATCAATACCATTGTTACAGATCCCCCGGAACATAAGGTCCGCTCATAGGAATCAGATGAAGAATTTATTATTCAAACAGAAACAAATTAAGGTGGCGTGCATACCAAAATCCAGAAGGTTTCCCAGAGGCAAGACATTCCTTCGGGTAACACCCTTCTATACTCCAAGAAGGTACATACCAAAGAAAAGGGTAAAAAACACCCTTCCTCTGGAGAAGGTCAATCACTCTCATTAGAGGAAAGGTTCATGTAGAAGGAGGAGGAAATGAAGGAGTTTAGGAGATTGAATGCAGAACTACTTCAAGGTAGTCTCCCTCCTAAACATGCTGGAGTAAATCAATCAAGGGAATTTGTCGCAGTTACTGGGGTAGATCAATAATTTCCCCCATTTCAAGCACACCCACACAGGTCCAATCCTATGGGTTATGCACAACAACAACCGGAAATACTACCATCAGTGGCAGTACCAGTCACCACACCCATCCAAATTCCAATTGTTGTACCTACTCAAGTCCAAGCTCAACGAGATGCTTCTCAAGCACTAATGACTACCATTGAGTCATTAACAGCTCGGTTGGAAGCTATGGAAGGACAAAGTGCACCAGTGAAACCAGAGAAGAAGGTCTACCCTGAATGGGTAGATCCAATTCCTCCTCCTCTAAACTTTTCAAATGTCACCTTCCCCATATTCAATGGTTCAGGAGATCCCAAGCATCATTTAACACATTTTGTTTCTCACTGCGATCCCATGATGGGAACTCCTCAACAACAATAAGCAGTTAAGCTCAGGTGTTTTGTGCAATCGTTACAAGGACCATCCTTTCTCTGGTACACAAGTTTTCAATCCAAATCAATTATTGGATGGGAAGATCTCCGCCAAAAAATCTTCTTTCAGTTCAGCTCAACGCTGCAGAAAATGACAGTTTTTTATCTCACAAATTTCAAACAAAGGGATAATGAAAGAGTTTCAGATTTCATTGTTTGGTGGAAAGAATTAACATATTCCTTGAACCTAGTACTCCCTCAAGAAGAATTTCTACCCATTTGTGTGGAAAATATTCGCGATGAATTGCGCACACCGTTGATCCCTATGAAATACACAGGAGGGTTTCAGGAACTTGCTTCAATTACCCAACAAGTGGAGAATTCCCTTGCGGAAACAAAAGCTAAATCCTGTGTAATTCCATCAATTCCAAGAAGGAGAATAGGGAGGTCAGAGGCTGATACAGTTACACTTAAGCAAGCATCTGTACCTGCTTCCACTTCAAAACCTTCATCATATCGAAGGGCTCCACCTCCTGAGCGTCAACAATAATGACTGCCTCATCAAGATGATCAAAGAGATCAAAGGTGGAAATAGTTTGAGGATTTAAAGAACAAATTTTATTCTTTCTGGAATGAAAAAGTTCCTGGTTACTTCATCTCGGCTCTGGAAAACAATATGGTTTAGTTTCCAAGGCCCAAAAGGCCAAACAAGGAAGGAGATGAAGACCTCCCCAACTATTGCCCATTTCATCAAATGTTAGGGCATCCCATCCAGGAGTGTTTTGTTTTCAAAGACCTCCTACAAAAGATGGTGGACTCTAGACAAGTGAAGCTGAAAAGTTCTTCAGCCCGCGTAGCATGTGTTACTGCTATTGATCCAGAGGAAGAAGGTGAGTGGCAAGAAGTCAAAAGAAAAAATGCACAGAAATATGATGATTGGATGGTTAAGAAAATGAGCAACCGAACTCATACCATTTTACAAACACAATTGAATCAACCAATTGTGTCTTCTTCTATGTAGGCCATAGTAAAACCCCCTTCATCAGAAGGAAAATCCTCAAAGAAGAGGTGTAATTTGAAGAAAGAAGAGTAGTCAGAAGAAGACGTGATCGTGTCAAAGCCTAATTTGTCTTTAACTTTGGCAGATTTTATGCCATCTGATTCAAAAGCACAAGAACTGACCCACCAAATAGCACAACCTGAACTGTTCCATCAGACAGAATCTTCATCAGATGAAGAACTGATCTTCGGCTCTGTTAACATGATTCATTTAACAGATCCCTATGCCAGTGATGGTTTTGATTATGATGAACCTAATTTCCCTGTATCCAACAGAGAAGTTAGAGGAAAAGGAAGGGGTCTAGGGCCCAAAGGAAGATGTGGATATTTCAGAAGCCACTATTCCAATCCTACCCCTGCTAGAACTGTATATGCGGCAGAAACTCGTGGCAAATCCCTTCAGCGGGCTCAACAAGAACACAGAAATTCTTCCACACATGGCAGGTTCAGTCCTAACACCATTATTCTGGAGGACCGGTTAGAGGTTACACCATCTTCCTCTCAACAAATAGGTAGACCTACTCAATCTAATCTACCAAATCCAGGAGTGTTTCCAATTCCTTCGCTGATACAAGATGCATCCACAGACAAAGCATCAACTTCCAAGGAACCTACAAAACCACATTTTCATTATGGGAATCACAGACCTTTGGAAAAAAAAGTATGATGTATTGAAACATTTGGCTCAAGTACCGGCCAAGTTATCAATTATGGATGCCTTGAATCTATCAAAAGATCTTCTGGAGTCACTTATTCAGGCTTTGTCAAGTCCTCAAGAGTTCGAAATTGAAATTGTTGTGGCTGAAGTCTACCATATGAAGAATGATCCTGTAGAATGTCATGTAGTGATATCTTTTACAGATAAAGATGAATATGATGTTGTATAGGGACACATTAGACCTTTGTACCTATCTGGAAAGTTCAATGACATAGACATTCGACGAGCTTTCATTGATAAGGGCTCAGGAGTCAACCTCATTCCCATTCAAACTCTCTATCGATTGGGCCTCACCGAATCTGATTTATCTCTTTTTACTTTGATTTTTCAAGGATATGATAAGAATGAATAATAACCTATGGGTGAAATTGTACTCAGATTCTAGTTTGGAGATCATGTTTCTAATTTAGATTTCATGGTTGTTCGTCAGGACACAGCCTTCAACATTTTTCTTGGAAGACCATGGCTACATCAACATGCAGCCATACCTTCATCATCCCATCAATGTCTCAAATATTGTTTTGATGGTCAAATTGGGACATTGTATGGTGACAATGCCCCATTCAAAACATGTGAATCTCAATACATTGAGGAAAAATTTTATCACATTGAGGGAAAGGAAAAATCCATGGAAAATAAGGTCACAAAAATTAATGCTCCAAATGGTTTGGAAAAGATTCCAGTAAACCCATTCATACATGTGAGTACATATTATGTGTTACCTATCATTCAAATTGACAGGATAGACCTAAATCCAAACACTCTTATTGAAACTTCCATAATGTAAATTATGAAAATCAAGTCATATAGCATGGGAGAAATTGTTGATTCACCAAGCAGTGATGAAAGCTTAAATGGAGATGTCTTCATTTCATCCACTGAAATCCAGCAATTCTATACTTCATCAACCAGGCCAGAATCAACCAGGCTGGAAGAAGTTATAGCAATACCAGAGGAAAACAGTGATTTCGATTCTCAATCCATCATCCCCTCTTTGTCACCCCAGGAAAACCCTTCATCATCAATAGGGTCTGAAATGGAGGCCTCTTCTTCGAGATGTTCAAATTATAACCTATCCCCTAATTGTGAAAGTTCTACTTCGTCATCTACTATTCAAGTAGAAACATAAGAATAACACATTTTGAAGAAGAAGATGAAGATTTCAGGGATTTCCTCCAGCATTTTAAGAGGGTATCTCTACCACTATGGATGAACTCATAGAAATAAATCTGGGTACAAAAGAAAATTCACGCCCCACTTTCATTAGTGTGGCCATGAACCTTGAAGAGAAAGAAATTTATACTTAATTTATAAAACAAAATCGAGATGTATTTTCTTGGAATTATACATAAATGAGAGTTCTTAATGCTGATGTTTTCCACCCATCATTTGGGTTTTCTAAAATAACATTGAGGATTCAAGAAAGCGGCAAGAAGAACACACCCAACTCATGCCTTAAAAATTGAAGTTGAAGTTGATAAGCTCATCAAGGCTAACTTCATTAGAGAAGTTCAATATCCTAAATGGATAGCTAATATTGTCCTTGTGAAAAAGAAGAATGGACAAATTAGAGTTTTCATCGATTTCAGAGATCATAATTGGCATTGTCCCAAGGATGATTTTCCCGTTCTGATCAAGGAACTATTAATTGATACAACAGTTGGCTATGAAGCTCTTTACTTCATGTATGGTTACACTGGGTACAATCAAATACGAATGGCCCCAAAATATGAAGAGGCCATAGCTTTCAGAGCTTCTTAAGGTGTGTTTTTCTATCGGGTAATGCCCTTTGGCTTAAAGAATGCAGGTGCAACGTATCAACGTGCCATGCACCATATCTTCAAACCCTTCTTAGAGAAATTTGTCGAGTGTTATATGTATGATCTGGTTATTAAATCCAGACAACGTCTAGATCACTTATTTGATCTGGAAACCATATTCAGCAAACTTCAGAAACATAATTTGAAGATGAACCCCTTGAAATGTGATTTCAGGGTGACCTATGGAAAATTTCATGGCTTTTTCATACGCCATCGTGGTATCAAAGTTGATCCTGAGAATACAAAATCAATCATCAACATGTCACCTCCTATAAATTTGAAGGAGTTAAGAGTACTTCAAGGAAACTTGGCCTATATTCGGTGTTTCATTGCTAATTTGTCCGGCAAGTGTTTACCCTTCACCAAATTGATGAAGAAGGGAGTCACCTACCAGTGGACTGAGGAATGTCAAGAAGAATTTGACATCCTCAATAAATATCTCTTTAGTCTACCGGTGTTGATGCCACCTGTTGAAGGAAGACCTCTCATTCTCTATGTGACAGCTTTAGAGCGATCATTGGGTGCCTTCCTCGCCCAAAAGAATGATGTTGGGAATGAAAACAGCCTTTACTATCTCAGTCAAACTATGCTTGAGGTAGAAACTCGATATTAAAGTATTGAAAGGTGTTGCCTGGCATTAATCTTTGCAGTTTAGAAATTGAGATACTACCTGCAACATCATCAGGTCTAATTGGTATCCTGCAATAACCTGCTCAAATTCATCCTCAGTCATCCTATGCTTATAGGATGTAAGGTGGGAAGTTATTTTGCAGCAGTTCGATATCCAGTATGTGTCTTAAAAGGCAATAAAAGGCCAAGCTATGGCCGATTTCCTTTCTAAACACCCATCGGGTGAAGATACATCTTTGAATATTGAACTTCCTGATGAAGAAGTCTTCTCTGTTCAAGATAACTCTCAAACAAGGGAAATTTATTTCGATGGTGCCTCCAGAAGTCTGATAAGGAAGAGAATGGAAGATCCTAAATTCAACAAAGTTGGGTTAGGAGTTATGATTGTTTCCCCAGAAAAGGCAGTGTTTCCTTATTCTTTCTTATTTTCAGGAGGTGGTACAAACAATGAAGCAGAATATCAAGCTCTCATCAAGGGCTTATAATTAGTGCTTCAAGCACAGGTGAATCACTTGAAAGTAAAAGGTGATTCATATTTGGTAATCAAACAAATCGACGGGGATTATACCATCAGAAAGAAAGAGTTAATCCATTTTTGAGATTACGCCAGAAAGTTAATGGAGGAATTTCCCTTGGAACCAACATTATCTCATGTCTCGCGATCACAAAATGACCAAGTTGATTCCCTGGAAAATATAGACACAGCCCTGGCAGATCCAAATCAGGACGAGACAATCATCAACATTGCCCACCGTCGTATGGTTTCACCATTAATTCCAAGAAGAATAGAGGAGATTAATGAAATTAGTCCCATCTCTAAACCATATGGTCATGCTACAGGATGGATGACACATATCAGGGAATACATCCAAAATGGGACACTTTTACCTGATAGATCTAGGAGAGAACAAGTCCGGCGATGTGTGGTCAATTTTACTCTTCATGATAGCCTGAATCATCAAAAAATTATCTACAAGCGAGTTTTTGATGGAATTATCTTCAGATGTATTGATGGTGAAGAGACAATGGTTGTCATGAGTGAAGCTCATGCAGGAGTTTGTGGTGCCCACCAGTCTAGACATAAACTTTCTGATCAAATTCGAAGGTTGGGATACTTCTGAACTTCAATGATACAAGATTGTGTTGACTTCTCTAAGAAGTGTCATTCTTGCCAAGTATGTTCCAACTTCATTCATCAACCCCCAGAGTTGCTTCATAGATCTAAATACTCGTGGCCATTTTCCACATGGGGAATGGATGTAGTAGTACCTTATCCTCCAGCTACATATAATAAGTTTAAGTATATTCTTATTGCTACTGACTTCTTTTCCAAATGGGCAGAGGCAATACCTCTCAAAGAAGTTAGTTCTAAATGAATTGTTAACTTCGTCAAGTCTAACATCATTAGCATATTTAGTGTCCCTCATACTATATTGAAGGAAAATGGCACCAACTTCTGTTCATCTGAGGTGAGAAAGTTGTATCAAGAATAAAACATCAAATCCAACCATTCATCTCAGTATCATGCAGCAGTCAATGGACAAATAGAGGCCTTCAATAAGACTCTTTCAAACATACTGCAAAAGATGGTGGATAAAGATAAGAAATCATGGCCTAATAAACTTTTTCATTCTTTATGGGATTATCGTACCACCACCCGCACTGCTACGCGGTCAACTCCATATTCGTTGGTATATGGAACAGAAGCAGTCTTGCCCATTGAGGTTCAATTACCTTCACTCAGAGTAGCCATTTGTGATCAGACATCCATAGATGAACAATCTCAGAAGCGATTTGATGAATTGGAATGATTAGATGAGAAAATATTGTGCACCATACACTACTTGGAAGTCTATCAGAATCGAATAGCACGGGATTTCAATAGAAAAGTTTATCTTCGTTCGTTCATTCAAGGAGAATTAATATTGGTCCTCAGAACTTCAATGATACCAAGAAAAAAACCTCCAAATCTTGAGCCAAAGTGGGATGGACCATATTCAATGCATAGGGTGTACTCCAATGGATCTTATTCTTTAATCTCAATGGATGGAGAACTCATCATGACTCCAACCAATGCTAGATTCCTGAAGAAGTATTTTGTGCAACAAAAATGCTATCATCCTGCATGACGTTAAACTGTATGTGCTTACTACATGACGTTAAACTACACAACTTTTGTCCTAACTACATGATGCTAAATTGTGCAGCAATGGTCCATGCATATGACTTTAAACTATTTTCACTTTCTTCCTGGCTATACGACGTTAAACTGTACACCCCTATGTCCTACATGACGTTAAACTGTAAACAGTCCCTTATACGTCCTACATGATGTTAAAATATGCCTACGTCCTACATGACGTTAAACAGTGCCTACGTCCTACATGACGTAAAACTGTATTGTCCCCCATGATGTTAAACTGTGTGTTCGTCCTACAAGACGTTAAACTGTAAATCCCCCTCATTCTTCCTACATGACGTTAAACTGCAAACATCCTACATGACGTTAAAATGTACATGTTCATCCTACATGACGTTTAAACTGTGAAAAAGTCCCTTAATACATCCTACATGACGTTAAACTGTGCACATGTCCTGCAAGATGTTAAACTGCACAACAATACGTCCTAGCTACATGACACTAAACTGTACAGCACCCTTTGTCCCACATGACGTTAAATTGTGCATCATTGGGGTTGTTTCTACCTCTTTTTTCTCACACCGAGCATGACTCACGTGAGCTTAGAGTAAGCTTCAACCATAACACCCTCTCTGGGCTGCTAACCACGCATAAGTCCCAACACCATCTTCGGGTCGTTGTCCTCAAGTACAACTCAATCGCCAATTCACTCTCAATCGAACTACGCGGACTTTGATCCTTGCCTTCTAGGCTGGGTATATAGGAAACCTCCCGAGGTTCAATCCCAAAACCAATATCTTCACGTCGGTTCACCTCCATCCCATACAATGTTGATCTGTGAAGCCCAAAACCAATATCTTCACGTCGGTTCACCTCCGTCCCATACGATGTTGATCCGTGAAGCCCAAAACCAATATCTTCATGTCGGTTCATCTCCGTCCCATACGATGTTGATCCATGAATCCCAAAACCAATATCTCCATGTTGGTTCACCTCCGTCCCATACGATGTTGATCTGTGAAGCCCAAAACCAATATCTTCACGTCGGTTCACCTCCGTCCCATACGATGTTGATCCATGAATCCCAAAACCAATATCTTCACATCGGTTCACCTCCGTCCCATACGAAGTTGATCCGTGAAGCCCAAAACCAATATCTTCACGTCGGTTCACCTCCTTCCCATACAATGTTGATTCGTGAAGCCCAAAACCAATATCTTCATGTCGGTTCACCTCTGTCCCATACGATGTTGATCCGTGAAGCCCGAAACCAATATCTTCACGTCGGTTCACCTCCATATCATATGATGTTGATCCATGAATCCCCCCCCCCCCCGAAACCAATATCTTCACATTGGTTCACCATAGTCCCACATGACGTTAAACTATGTACGCCCCTTTTGTCCCCGCTACATGACACTAAACTGTGCAGCACCATCGTCCTTTCTATATGACGTTAAAATATACAGTCCTCCATTTTCCTCACTGCAAGACATTAAACTACATAGCAATACGTCCTAGCTACATAACGCTAAAATTGTGCAGCACCGGTCCATGCATATGACCTTAAACTATTCGCACTTTTGTCTTGTATGACAATAAACTACAACAGTCTCTGACACCCTCACCTGAGAGGGAATCATTATTGACATTTATCTCTAATCATGTCATACTTCAAGGACTACGTACATACATGGCAATGCCCAAACCTTTAATCTTGGGTCCAACCATCATTACACTAAAGTCCCCTTTCACCCTTCACATGTACGAACCAAATCTATACATAGGGTATTTCAAGAACTATGTGCGGATTGCTTCTCATATCTATGGGATACATAGGAACGTTTGAGAATCCCTCGAATCCAGCCCCAAGTCTTTGGGCCTAACCCCAAACTCCAATTTCAGTCCCTTGGCTGAAAATTCCCCCTGCGAGCACATGAATGTGGTATGAAAACCCTAGCCTTTATTCACATCAGGTTTATAACAAACACATGATGTGCCTCCCTAAGTATGGTCCGAGATCTACGACCCTAAACTAAGATCTCCTATGATCTCATCCCATGTGACGTTAAACTATATTTCAAGAACTACGTATGGCTTGATTCTCATCCTAATGAGATACGTAGTGAAGTCCAGCATCTCAATTCAGGACCCAGCCACAACATGATTATGGTCAGCATTGGTCTATGTATCTCCTTCATGCATTGGACAATACCCATTTTCATGTGTCATACTCCAAACCTTAAATACTTTCATATCTCCATAACCCTTTTCTTGACTTCTGGTCACAAAATGTTTGATACCCGGGAATTATTTTGTCTGACCATGCAGCACGTGCCCTTAGGCGGTCTTGCATAAATAGTCTACATAATGGACGTTCCATCCAAAAGATGCTATTATTTGACTATGCAGCCAATGCCCTTAGGTGGCCCTGCATAATTTAACCCCCCTAACGGGTTTTTCAAATAATGGTAGCTTCATTCTTGAGGGGGAAATCTATTTTTTCATTATTGGTCTTAATGACGATATGTAGGGATCCACAAAAACATCCATCCTTAACATATTTGTCCCATACTCTTTTTCATGATCTGAAAGTATTCAAGTATATGGTTTATATTTTCCTTCCCTACTTTTGGGTCAGACCTTCGTAGGAGTGACATCCATCCAATTCTTTAACAATATTTATTGGGAATATCCTCTCCATATTAAAGTACCGCTCTCCATACAGCAGACTCTATACTTTGGGAAATTTGAATCTCCATAAACTTTCACCGGGTTTTAGCAATAGAAAAGTAAAATTTCTTAGAGTTATTTTGCCTGACTATGCAGCACGTTCCCTTAGGTGGCCTTGCATAAGTAGTCTACATAACGGACTTGTCATCCAAAAGATACTATTATTTCACTATGAATCCAATGCCCTTAGGTGGCCCTGTATAATTCAACCCCCGTACAGGTTTGTCAAAAATAGTGGTAACTTCACTATTAGGAAATACTTCCTCTAATGCCTTTTATCCCTTTTTTCATATCATCCTTTAGATTCAAAATTTCTTAAGTCATAGTTTACATGTTTTCCCCCATACTTGAATGTGGTAATATGTTTTCAAACAAATTATCAATGAATTGAGTCAATTTTAATCCATTCAGTTAAAGATATTCAACCTCAAACATTATCCTTTTTATGTATGATGTGCATGACTTTAAACTGCCAACAAGAGACAGGGTACTCATTAAATTGGGAACCTATAAAGGGAACTCTGAAAAAAAGTCGAGTCCCAGCTCACTATACGTACATTTTTTATGATTTAGGAAATATTGAGAAATAAAAAGATGCAAAGTTTGTGGGGTTTTTTGTATAATCCTAGTAAAAATAAAACTATTCTTACTAGGCCCATTGGCTTGGGTAAAACAAATTAAAGCAGTTAGCACGATAATGTAGGTACAAATGATTGAAAATGAAATGTCTTTTTCATTGATGCACAAGATTAGAAGAACATCCATAGATTGGATTCTCTTCTATTTTTCAAGAATTACAAGAGGATTTCAACATAACTTTTCATTTGATTTACGGCATCCCGCAACCCTGCGTGCCAAAACCTGCACGCCGCAACCTGCGCACCACTGAACCCTGGTTTCTCTTTTTCCTCAGAGTCAAATCCTCTTTCCTTTTTCGGATCCAACTCTGAGGGGGGACTTTTTTTGATTCTATGTTCCATCACATATCCCAAGGAATGACAAAGGGGAGTACCTCAAGAAAAAAAAATAAGATAGAGGGAAGAAGAATCAAATGTTGCAAAGGAATTAAGGCGCGCAAGTCACTTGTGTGTCAGCCTTGGGCTTGCATGTCACTTGCGTGCTAGATATGAGGTGCGTAGGTCACTTACACGCCCACATTGAAATTTTTTCCTAATCTCAGAAGGCCTATAAATACCCCCTGTGGGCCCTCATTTTCTGAGAGGATTTTCCAAAAATCAGATACAGAGCTCTGGGTGCCCAAGTCTTCATCTGACGTCTTCCGAACACTTCTAAGGTAATTCTTTACCTAGAATGGAAGCTCCAAAGAGGAATAATAAGGCCTAAGTGTTATAACTCATAAATACTTGTGTGCCTAAGTGTCCAGCCCTTAAGGAAAATGAAGACACTTGCACACTGCCTTGACCTCTCAAGGGAACTTGCGCGCCACCCTTCTGGAATCCTCTAGGGATGATACTAAGGGCTTGAGTACAAAGTTGCCCAAAGTATTACCCTATGGTTGTCTATTGCCCAAGGTGACTCATGTCGTTCAAGTCTACTTGCGTGACCAGGACTTGTGCGCCAGAATAATACTTGCACGCCTCCTTCCTAGTCACCTTTTTTCCTCAAATCCACCTCTCCTCTTCAAGACATAGCCTTCAAAACCCTATTCAAAGCCACTTATGGCATGGTTTCTTTTTTGGATTCATTATCTGAAATGAATTCTGTGTAACATATCCCAAAACCTCATGACACATAACTTTATGTCACTATAGTTAGATATTTTCTCCGTTCAACCTTGTCCCTTAAAATGAGAGAATCTTTAATTTTGGGTATCCTTCTCAGGAGTAAGCCCCAAGTCCTTTTCCTTTAATTTTGGGAATCCTTCTCAGGAGTAATCCCCAATTTAGATTATAAAAATCTCCATAAATCACAAATGCCTTTATGGACCCTGTTACTAGGCTTCTTTCCTAAAGTGAGTCCTAGTCTTCATCTACTTGGGCAGTCATATGTATGTAAGCCCCACATCATTCCTTGTGACCGCATATTTCATGGCACAATCATCAGGTTTACTGATACCTCTTTTTTCTCACACCTAGAATGACTCACGTGATCTTAGAGTGTAAAATTAACCATGACATATCTTTATGGGAAGTTATTCTTACATAAGCCCCACACTTCACTTGAACTACGTGGACTTTGATCTCTACCTTAAAAGTAGAGTATGTAGGAAGCCTTTTTAAGGTTCAAGCCCATTAACCATTAATTATCATCTATCCCATATGACGTTAAACTATATCATAATTCACAAACTACGTGTGTTCTGATTACTTTTTAACAAGGATACGTAGGTAGCCCATCTGTGGGTACGATCCCAACTCTAAGATAATTCATGTCTTTCTGGATGACAATAAACTCCAAGTGCTTCACTGAGTATCTTTAAAAATAGTATGGTCGTTAATGACCAAGAGATCTTTACATAATGTACTAAAGGATACCATTGACCAAGAACCTCCAATACACATGGATGATTCTCTATCGATGAAGAACCTAAAATACATATAAATGATTCTCAAAATCCCACACGTATTAATTATTGATTGTAAAATCTTAGGGAAAGATCATTTTCATGCTTGGTAAATTAATAAGGATTTGTGAACATATCTTAAATCTATAAGAGAGTCTCAAAGTGGGCAATAATTCCCCCCAAAAGGGTGTGATGAGTCCGACCTCCCATCCTCTCGACCAATGCAAATTATTAAGCCTCATCAGTCCATAACTAATAAGAACCTACCTTTGGAAAGTAGTTCTAAATGGATATAGAATCATTGGGTGTTTCCAGTTCCATGAATAAACCCATTGGAAACCGATTGGAAAGTTTGAATCTTAAAACAAACGAGGTCATCCCCATTTCTGAGAGCGAAACAGTTATATATAATACCTAATTTCTATAAATAGATATATGGAACTCAATAATGAACACACTTGAAGATTCCCCTTACTTCTTCATGAGGGTATAATTATTATTCCAACGGAACTTCTTACCACATGAAAAATAGAAAACTTTTTATTCCCTTTCTTTCCCCTTGATCCTCCTCTTCTTGTAAGGTCATTGTGAAGAAGTTTTAGAGTTAGAGTTATTCCTAGATCTCTTCTCCTGGTATTTCCTCTTATTCACTATAAGGATAGAAGTATTTTCAATTTTTGTGTCCTTATTAATTTGTAAAACTAGAGTGAGGGGATTAGGGAGATAGTTCTCAATGTTATTCATGTTAAAATTCACAACAATTTGTTAGAATCTCTGAGGGAGTGATGGAAAAATGATATTAGTGAACAATTCAATGGGAAATAGAAACATCAGAATTTCTAGGTGCACAATGTAGTCAATCTTGACTACATGAGACCTAGATGGTGCACCCTCTTTGATTTTTCTTGTTAAGAGTGCCTTGGAGATCTCAAAGCACTCATTTCTAGTTATCTACTGATAAAAATCATGGAGATGTTTGAGCATGTCATATGAATCCATGGTCTTATGATATTTCATGAGTTTACCAAACATGGATGAAATCATAAAACATTGGACATATTTCTCATCATCCAAGTTTTTTTCATAGAGAGTGATCTCTTAATCACTTGCCTCCTTAACAGGCAGATCGGGAATTGGTGATTCTAGCACATTGAACTTATGTTCATGGGGTAATACAATGCATAAGTGCCTATAACATTCCTAGAATTTACTTCCAATAAGGATACTGTCTTTATCTAGAATTTATTTTAGGGATAACATGGTTGATTAAATTCCCATTTTAATGCAACAATATAAAATTATAAATAAATACTTTATCTTGATTATCAAAATATGCAAGATGAAATAATTTAATTTTATTATTATCCTATCACTATTTTAGAAAGTTCCAATATAACTCACCATTGGACACATGATATCTTGTAATGTGGACATTCTAGTGGTAAGGATTTATATTTCCCCTCCTATAATATATATTAATACCATGAAAATTATAAATATTTAGGTAGTAAATCTTGTCAACTATTATCTTATTGTTTCGTGATCCATTGAGTGGACTCCCCAATATTGAAATCCTAATTTGGATTTCCTCAACACTTGCCTCTAAATTTGTATTGAACAAACTAAGGTCATTAAATCCAATAAAATTTTGATCAAATCAACCCACTATAATTGGTAAGACTTACTGATAATTAAAAGTGTCATTGATGAAGGTCTGAAACGACACTTTAACTATAGGAGAAAATTAATTATAAAAATGGAAGGATTAGCCTAATTTAATATTTGATTGAGGTATTTTTGTTAATTATACACATACATGTCTTGTTAATATTATGTGTATTTTATTAAATTAATTAACCATGTCTTTGATCAAACTAGTTTTTTGAATTATATAAAAGCCACATTTGGGGTGGAGTGGGAACCCAAACAAAAATGGAACACTTACGACAGTGACGGTCCAAAAACAATAGATTACAGTGAAAGAATTTCATCATTAAAAGAAGAAAAAATAAAATAATATGCTTCATAATGAAAGTTAAAATCATATTTATTTAATTCAAATGAGTGATTTTTAGAATGCGTGTGTGTTTTACCATAAAAATCAACCCATTATTGTTTGACACTAAATCATGGGCCAATACTAAGGTTGGTCAGCTCACACTACTTCCCTTAATTATTTTGCTTCCTACTTTAAGGGGAAAGGTTTCCAGGGAATTTCTCAATGCATGAATCCCCAAGAATGTGGAATGAGTTCTAAAGGACCACCAGAGAGAACAAAGTGGCCTACTACTCTTCCAGAACCACTCCACCAAATAATTTTAATCCCATCTTGAATGCTTTTTAATTCATTAATTTATGTGATCACAATAAATAATCCATAAAAATTAATCAAGCACTTGAAAAAAATAAAAAAAATGTGGAATGATCATGAGATTTCTAATGATTGGTTTATAGAGTGAATAATAAAATAACTCATTACCCTAGGGGGAATAAACTCATTGAGTCAGTCATTACTCAAGTTACATAATTCCACCATCAGCATTTATATCTTATGGGTTAATTTCTCCTCAGATCGAGTCTTAAGTCACCTCCTATACTAGTATCTCCATCCTTTGCATGTGTTTACTCACATGGAGGTGGAGGAACCATTAAAATGGTTAACAGGTTTACATAAAAGAAATCGTGGACATGTAGGTCATGTATAACAAAGGCAAGGGATGAAACATGATGTTATTAATTTATTCCTAATTTTTTATCCACTCCATTTATTTATTTTTAAGGAAAATTAAATAATTGGTGTGAAATACCCATGTTTTAAAAATAAATATAATTTAAGATCATTGTTTGAATTAATACATATTCAAATTAGATTACTATTTTGATAATATAATTTAATATACTGATCTAAAAGATTTTATTTGTGTTTTTTATTATTCCTTATTCAAATAACTACAAATAATTCAACTGGATCATTGTTTAATTTATCCATCTAAAGGGCCATATGGACCACAAAAGTAGGCCCACCAAATTTGTGGAGAAAAAGACTAGCCATGAAGATTAAATTTCTCAGCTCAATCGAGAAGCCCAAATTTAATGAAACTCCAATATGTTTGAGGATATACAAACACATATTGGATAAAAAATTTAAGTAACAACTCAACCAATAACTTTCTCAATTGATTCATGAAATTCCAACCCCTAATTCTATAGAGGATTTGAAAACAGTCCATAATTATTGACTTTTCTCCCAATCCACTTACCCAATTGAGTTGAAATTTTTTGGTTATAAATTCAATAGTTAGGTTCACGAATTTTTATAATAAATGGTTTCAAACTTAAGGAATATTCTTGGTATAAAATCCATTCACATTCATGCCATCAAAATATCTAGGATAATTCTGGACATAAACACATGTTTTTAGAAAATAGCTATATCTTTGGATTAAAAATTCCAATATCCACCAAATTTGGTGGGTTAACTTTACAAATCCATATATATAAATTTTAAGAATAATATATCTTGAGATTCAACTTTATTCATGGTCAAATGGTCGATTCAACAAGAAGGGAAGTTTTGGAAGGCAAACAGTCCACTACCTTGGGCTATAAATACCTTACCCTCTTCTCATTTTAAAAGGTTATAACTTTAGTGATCAAAGAGGATAATTTTAATGACCATAACCTTTCAAATGGACAAGGAGGAATTTTCATACTCTTGTTTAAATAATAGAGACCTCTCCTCCACTTTTCATTTCATGTTTGTTTTCATTTGTTTTCAATTATCATCGTGTAAGTTTGTTTTCATTTAAATTTATTTTAATGAATGGTTTCCATTATCTAAAATAATTTCTTAATCAAAATTTTGTAGATTTGTTATTAATTTCTTAAAATACATTCAATTTTGGTATAAATCCTTCCCTCCTTCAAATTCTCATTCAATCTAAAGTGATTGTTTTACCTCTCTTCATTTTTCATGTGTGTGTTCGGCACACAACTCTTGTCGTGTTCTCTTTATTTTATTTCTAAATCATCACCCTTAACATCACAAACCAAATTATTAACCACCTAAATGGATAATTAAAGTATTGAATTTGGTTGATTCATAATTTTGGGATGTAAATGATTGAGATCTTTCTCTCATTTAACATTCTTTGAATTAATATTGTGTATGTCAAAAAAATATTTTATGGATTAATCACATGTTTGGTTTAGCATGTGGATTCCATGGATTATCAAAAATATAAATACATTCCCATAAAAAATTATTTATTAAGATCAATACCCAAGTTGAGGCTTGGATTAAATCCTCAATATTTTCTAATTCCAATTAAAATCATCTTATGAAGTGGGGGCTAATTTAATGTAATATATTAGAAAGCTTAAGAATGTCATAAGATTACATACCCACTAATGAACCCGCCTCAATATTTATCAAATTTTTAAATCAAACATCATCCATTAAACAATTTAATTAAGTTCTGTAAACAAACATCTCAATCAAAAGACAAAACAAAAACAATTAACTCCAAAAATAGTATCATCATTGAGGATTCCACCTGAGTGCCGCTATACACATGATAGCAAAGAACCAGACCTTTAAATGGTCGATAGTCGATAATCATCCCTGATTCAACATGAAAACCATTGCTTTAATTTAATAAATAAAATAATTAAATTAAAATAAAATAAATCCATCACATCCATTATTTTATATAATCTCATAATCATCTATGCATAAAATGAATAAACATTTAAAACAATGAGTTATCATTCATTTTGATCATTCTTTATTAAGATAAATTTCCTGAATAAATTAATTATCTTATTAATTAATTCATTCATTTATATTATATCCAACCAAAATTTCCTCAATATTCTCATCAATTGTATCTTTAAAAAAATAAAATTAATTATTTTTTTTAAAATTAATTAAGTACACAATGTGTACTTGGAGGAAACATAGATTTTACTTGTCTGAACTACCTAGCATGGTCCTTATTATGTATTGTGAACTCACACGGCATGTAGCGCACATGGTATATCTCATAATTACATGATTTGTACTATCAATAAATGACATATGAACACATATTGAATTGTGTGGTGTATACTGCTTTTAATGAATATAGAGTGTAAGGACCATACACGGTGTATAGTTCTAGATTTTACATGGAAATTAATTAAGAATTTAATATTCTATTAAAACATATCATATGATGTGTACTATAAATTAATGACACGCTAACATATGTTTATTGGGTTTAATGATATAATTAATTAATTATTATTTTCCACATAATCATGTAAGTGATACACAATATGTACAAGTCAACTACACAATATATATTTTGCTCACTGTTTGTCCATGATACATGCCCAAGGACTAAGTTTGTATTTCATCATTGATATTTATATGGTACGTGGCGTATACAATAGATACATGTCATGTAACTTCTGAGTTACATGAATTTCAGTCCATACATGTCATTTAATAAATACATGACGTGTATTTGACACTGTGATTTCCTTCACAAAAAACAATGGACTGCATGGTGTATATGCCAACTATACATCATGTATTCTAGTAAGCCATGTGCTAGACTAGCTTGATCAATATTCATTATGTAATGAATCCATGTTTTTTTTTATTACATGATGAATTGAAATAAATCTGTGACTCATTCTAGTGCAATAAACTAGGATAGAAGGTGTGTACCTTTGGGCTACACATCATGTAACCCCATGTTATCTGGCCAAAATCATCGGCACCTCTGGATTGATTATTTGGATGTTCTTCATTTTTTTCAACCTGTTCTTGGTCATATGAAGGTCAATGAATAATAAATTTTAACTTTTGAATAAATAATGATAAACTAGAAATGAAATACTAATTGAAAATGCATAAATAGATAAGAATTTAATAAATAATTATAAATTTGAACTTGATCAATTTGATACCACTTGAAGTTTTTGGGAGCAGTAAAAGTCGATCGAGCTAATGTATAATGATGGTTTTTCATTAAATATAGTGAATAAATCATAATCATGATGAAGAACCACATGTCTCGTGATTATATCTAAAACCCATAATGAAATAATAACAGAACCATAGATATGGTCTTTTTATATTAAATTTATAATTGATTTAATAACAATAATAATACATTGATCTTGATATATTTATTTTATGTAAGTGTTAATTGTATGAACCTCCATTTGGTTGTATCATCATTGCGTTGATAGGATCCAAAGTAGAATCTCTCTATTGATAATCCATGGGTTCTCCTTTGATCTGAAAACATTTCTAATGGTACTCTAGGTGCTAGCATGGTGGTACTGATTGTCTTGTGTCACTTCCATTGATCTCCACACAATCCTTCAAGGTAGAAGAATTGATACTTGTTCTCTCATTCTTGAGAGGGGGGTAAAGTGGAAGAGATTCTCTTGATTTTGAGATAAAACCCTAGATAAGTTCTTTGAGGAGAGAATCCTCAATAGAGGATAAATATTGTGCACGAAAAATGATTCTCACACATGTGGAGAAATGATATAATCAGGTATATATAGATATGGGGTTAGAGGATTAGTATTCACATAAAGACCCTTAGACAATATCTTAATCACCAATGAACCTCATGTCTATTATTATTATTATTATTATTATTATTATTATTATATTTTATGTGCACATGTCTCCTATATGATATAAATATTAATAAATTAATTAATATTTATTTAAATTATAACTAGTATATCATTTCTTTTCCCTAGTACCTTACTCAGCCTACCCACCTTTCTCAGTATTCCCCAAACCTCGAATAAAAATATTATTTATTCAATAAATAAATAAATATAATATTCATGGTTTGATGAATAAATATTTGTTTTTAATATTCAACTAACACATAAAAATAGTTACTGGATATTTTCAATCAATAAATCCCAAATAAATATTATTCCTCGATCTAAAAAATAATATTTATTCCAATAATTGAATTCAAAATAAAATTTAATTAAGATCGATAGAAACACTAAATATGTGACCCTCTGAGCCTCTTCCTCGGTGACATTGGGTGGGTTTTTCTAAAGTCTAATACCATCATCTAGCAACACATAAATTCACTCAATATGAATAAGTTAATCTTGTAATTATAAAAAACACATATAAATGATCATTGTGTAATATAATCTCTTTGTATTGATATCTCATCAAGTGGTATGAAAACTTATGACATCAAACTATATGTTTGATACATCTTTCTTTGACTTCATGAAATGAACCAATATGTACATCATGACCATGGAATTTAGTTTGATAATTTCATTCCAATTAAAGGGTCAAGATAGAAACTTTCATAAATATGGAAGAGAAAAATCTTTCCCCAACTTATTCATTAATAAAATATAACTAGTGACGCATCCAATGTACCCAACTTTGCCTCAAACATATGTCATCACAATTTATAGCAATACATCTAAGCATGTGACTCGTGATATACATTAATAATAATCTTAAAGTCTAAGGACCATTACACATGTTCGTAGACAATAATATCCAATGACACATAACATGTGTAATTCCTATAGGAAGGTTCATCCTCATAATCTTCAGTCTTAGAGATTACTAAGTGTGAACTTTATAAGATGAATTCTAGTACTCTTACGAGTATCCTCCATCTAATAGTCTGCATCATTTATGTCCCATCAGACGATGTCATACAAATATAGGACATATAGTTTAAGAATATTATTGTTTATAAAAATCCCTCTAGATGGTACTTTTGGGTTGATTGTGTTTGTTGACATGGTTTGAGGTTGTTGACAAAGGTCGGTTGTCAAGGAGGCATGAATATTGAGAACAAATGACTGAACTGATCTTGCGGAGAAAAAATGTATGAATTGATCATGTGGAGCATGAAGGAATGAACTGATCTCACATAGCACAAAATTATGAACTGATCTCACAGAGTGAAAATGTCTGAATTGATCTTGTGGAACATGAATTTATGAACTAATCTCGTGGAATTTGAATGTCTAAACTAATCTCTTGGAGAGTGAATGTCAGAACTGATCTTGCGAAGAAATCATATAAAGTGCTTGAATATATCACATGATTATCATAGGATCTCACAGGGAGATCATGAGAATCACCTGAATACATTTCATGATTGTTAGATAATTTCATGGAGATATTATTTGAATCACCTGAAGACATCGCATGATTATCAAAGGATCTCACATAGACATCATGTGAAGTGCATGAAAACAAAGAAGCTGGAAATGATGGAGATATAGTCATTCAAAATCACATGACCTCATGATTGTCTTTGGATCTCATGATGGGATATCACAGAGTGTTTGAAGACAATGTCACTAAAATTGCATGATTATCATTTGATCGTAAAATGGGATCATGTGATGAACTGGAAGAAAATGGTGTTGTCCACATGATTGTATTTGGATCTCATGATGAGATCACGCGAATCACCTAAAGATAATGTTGATGATCACATGAATCTCTTGAGACATGCAATAGGTGATCATGTGAAGCACATGATGACGATTTTTGAGGCGGTGGAATGGATGGCTAACCACAATTTATAGAGTTAAGTCAGTGGATTTATGCCTATAAATAACTTCTAACCCATCCTTAAGAATTAAATAAGTTTTCTTAAGTTGTTTAATTTGAAGAAAAAGTATTTTTCATGACCTAAACAATGTCTTGCGATGGAATCTTACAATCTATGTAATCAGTAGAAAATCTTGTGAAAGGATCTCATGAAGGAGCCTCATGAAATGAAGTATGCGATGGTTGTTTTCATGTATAGGTAGACCTATTGATTTCTTGTGATCCATGTGATATAAATAAGGTCTCATGATCTGCATGATCTAAACAAGGTCTTGTGATCTATTTGATCTAAAAAAGGTCTTGCGGTATGTGTGGTCTGAACAAGGTCTCGTGATCTGCCTAAACTAAAAAAGGTCTCTCAAAAGGGTTTTTTGAAGTGTGTTATACACTGGGAATAGGTAGACCTATTAGATTCACATGATCTACATGAATGTAATAGAGTCTCATGGTGGAGTCACGTGATATTCATGATCTAAAGGGTGACTCGTGAAAGGGTCTTGTGGAGGAGTCTTGCAGAGGAGTTTTGTGCAAAGGTGTTTGTCATCTCATTGATGAAACAAGAGTATAAATACACATGAGTGTGAATCGACTCAAAACTAATTGTCATAAGAGACTAGTGGAGGAGTAATGCATTCACTTTAAAGAGAACACAGTGAGATTTAAAATTATGAATGGTTGTAAACCAGAAGGGACAGTGAGTTCACTATAAACTTTGTAAATAGCAGTGAGCATTAGTGTATTTGGTACATTGGAACATTTCATTTTTATTCTCCTTGTACCTATCCCATTGAGGGTGAACCAAGTAAAATTTTTTTGTCTTGTAAATTTTTTAAGTTCCATTTATATTCATCAATGGAAAAGAGAGAGAATAGATTTTTTTCTAACAAAGAAACAAGATCTGAAGAGACGGTTGTTTTAATCTATCATTCCCTAATTCACCTCTTCCCCTCAGGGTATTTAACCTAGTTTGTCTAACAATTGGTAGCATAAAAAAGGTTAAAATTAGTATTTTCATCTCAGAGGTTTCAGTGAAGGTTGTTAATCACAAATTAATTCTGATCTTTGGTAGAAAAAAATTTCAATTGTGGAAGAAATTGATGCAATGCTACTTCTGATCATTTAGTATAGATGTATTTACAGCTGCGATGTATGGTATTTCTACTAGTGTGTACAGTGGAGTTTTATCATAAGAAGACTTAAGAGAATTGGATTTTGATTCCAACAGAATCAATTCCTTAGGAGGATCTTTATCAAACACAATATACACGAAGGTGGTGCCATGAAAGTCAATTCATGCCATGTGGGAAAAGATGTTAAATATATATGAAGTCGATTCAAAATTCAGAGAAGCAAAATTATAGGTTTTTTGGAAAAAATATGACGATCTGAGAATGCATTCCAATGAGTCTATAAATACATTCTTTTACTGGGTAAATGTTTTCTTAGAATACATGAGTGGTCTCAAAGAAAATATTAAAGATGTAAATATTTTTAAGTGCATAATACTTCCACCTCGGTTCAATCCAAAAGTATCTCTATTGGAAGATAAATATCTATAGGAGCTAACATTGGATAGCTTACACAGTACTCTTGTTGCATACAAGATGCGAAATAATGGTAATGAGTTTGTGGAAAAAAGAAAATATAAAGAGGTGGATTTCAAGGACATCAATAAGCTCACTATAGAGGATGGTCAGGAAGAAGTAGAGGCAGATGAGGTGATATCATTCATTTCCTCAAATATACGAAGAGGAAAAGGAAAGTTCAAATGGAAACTTTCTCTAGTATGATTTCAATGTGGAAAGTTTGGACATACTATAGAAAAGTTCCCCAAGAAGTTTCAATACGATGATGAGGATAAAGTAAAAATTCCCATGAAAAAGTCTTTTGTTCATGTGAAAGGTATGCAAAATTTGAAGCGAAATTTATTTAAGAAAAAGAATCTTATTTCACTAGAGAATGAAAGTTTTGAAGAAACTCAAGTAGAAGAAATGGAAGACTGTAAGGATCATGAAGAATATATTATGGTGGTGTTTTTGGGTAATCCTAATTCAAGAGAAGGAAATTACGATGATAAAGGATAATTTGAAAGAAGAGTTACCATTAGGTTAAATTAGAAACTTGTTGTAGAATCGTCGTGAGATGCAACGACAGAAATGAGAAAACGAAAGAAAGAAAGCAACAAGGACACAGCGATTTACATGGTTCAGGAATAATCCCTACGTCCATGGGAGAGGCAGAATTTCACTATATCGGGAGCACAAATTACAGAGGTTTTTTCAGTAGTAACCCTAGCCCGAAAATGGGCTATAAAACAATGGAGAAGACGATCATTGTTCGAAAAGTGAGTCTAAGTTGCTACAGTGAACGGCGACCAGCTTTGTCAAAAGCGCTATAGTGGATGCCGGATGGAAGACAAAAGTGCTATAGTCCAGTTGACCTTGAAGTCTGCAATTCTACAGTGTTTGTCGGTGTCGGTCGGTCAGCTCCGTTACAGTAGTCAGAGATTCTACAGTTTCGGGCCACAAGCATTCGGCCCAATCGGATCGGGCAACACCAATCCAACAAAACTGTGCTTGAGGAGATAGATGTCTAGAGAGCTAAAATAAAGAAATCCAATAGGTTGGTTCATGATTCCAAACTCTATATATAGAAGTAGGAATAAGAGAACTCTAAGATAAAGGCTGAAATTGAAAATCTTAGATCTAAAAAGTAAAATAACTCAGATAAATTCATTTAGTTTAAACTCAAAGTTAAAGAAAAAACCAAGGTTATTGATGGTTTGACTAACATAATAAATGATCGAGTCAAACGTATTGAAGAAATTGAGGAAGTTGTCAGCCTACGAAGAAAGGTGAAGGATCAAGAGAAACTCTAGACTCCTGATATGATTTTGGGAAAGTAGGTTCCATAGGAAACTAAAAAGTGAAATTATAATTCAAAGGTCTGAAAAAATAGTCAAAGGAATTTCTGGAGAAGAATATGTCATATTAGAATGAAACTAATGGCACGAGATTTAATCACAAACAAAAATCAGTAATGGTTGATGACAAACCACAAGCTCTCAGTCTAATCTTGAAGATTAATTTGGGTATGAATCAGAATCAGAATATTCAAGGAACTCAAGGGATAATCAATGGTGCAGAAATGATGCACATGAAAACACCTTGTATCAGGTGTTATTACTATGGAAATATGGGGAATTTTCAAATGTATGTTCCATAACCAAGTGGTATTAATAGGAAAAAATGAAACAGATGCATCCAAACAGAGTTCAATATTCTAGGAATTCTTTTGATGGTCATTGTTTTTGGTGTGGAGGATTCAGACACATGTCCAGATATTGCTCATCAACAATGCATAGGAAGGTGCTGAAGAAAACCTAAAGAAATTACATACAGAACCCCAAGGGAACATCGAATGATCTAATAATGAAAAATAAATTTTCATCTTTTCAAGATAAGGTTGGACCATCATACTCAGAAGAATATTAAGAATGTTATTCAGTATCAAGTATGAATCCAAATACATTAATCAAAAGGAAAAGAGTTGAGTAGTCAATGGTTGTAGAGATTACCTTCAAAGCATCAAATCACACTGGAATATAGATTATTGATAGTGGATGTGCCTCCCATATGATAGTAAATACAAATATTATGACAATAATTAAGAATGACAGGGAAGGTTTTATAATATTTGGAAATGATAAAGGCCTAAAGATCATTACCTCAGGGAAAGACAAGTTTGGGGGAAGACATGAGACGTGCAGATTTCTTGGTTGTTGAAGGTCTTAGTCACAAAGTACTAAGTTTCGTTCAATTGTGTGACTTGATACATTCTATAAGATTTACTTGAGTTCTCCCAAATTTATCATGTGATCATACTCATTTGTGTGATTCTTTTCAAGAAGGAAAGATTACTCGGAATACGTGTAAGGAAAAAGATAAAAAGGTCAACAAGAGTTATTGAAATTGTGCTTATTGATGTATGGGGACCTATTTAACCAAGATTTATTGATGTGAAGAGATATTATGTCCTTTTCATTGATGATTTTAGTATAATAGCATGGGATTCAATTATCACCCACAAGTTCGAGGTGTTTAGTTGCATAACACGTTATCAAAGAGAGGTTTAAAAGATGATAGATCAAAAGATTTGTAAGTTTTGAAATTATAATAGAATAGAGTTTACAAATATCCAAGTGGAGGATTATCATGAGAAACATGGGATAAAGAACCAAGTTTTAGTAGTAACAACTCCACAGCAAAAATAGAGTGGTTGAGAGAAGAAATCGGATTATCAACAACATCATCAGAACAATGCTTATTGAGAAAGACCTTCTAGAGAAGTTTTGGAAAGAAGCAGTTGTGACATCATTCCACATTTCTAATAGATCCTTATTATGCCCAAAGGAAGAAAATACTCTATACGGTTTTTGGTATGTAAAGAATCCAATATTTAAATACTTTCTAGTTTTCATGAGTATGTGTTTTATTCTCAATAAGGAGAAATAAAGGAAGTTTTAATCCTGTGGGGATGAAGAGATATTTCTCAATTACTCATGAAAAATAAAATCATATAAATACTTCAACAAGTGACTAGGAAAATTTATGGAGAGAAATGATGTTTTTGAGGTGGAAAATGAGTAGAATATTCAAAAAATCCATGAACATTCCCAGGAGGATAATGATGAATAAGTGAGAAGATTGGGGGAGTGAAAATAACTGAGGTAGATTCATAAGAAGATTCAGATGATGAGAAAAATAAACCTATAAAGAAACCAAAGAGCCAAGCTGAAATTGATAGGCAGAATATCATCAGGGATCAGATAGCTCTAGTGCAGATGAGGAGGATGAAGACTCTACAAAAAGCGTCCTTATTATCACAATTATAGATAAAGTGTTTATAATAAGCTTCAAGAGATGAGATTTGGGTTCAAGAAAAGAACGAAGAACTTGACTAAATAGAAAAGAATTGGAAATGGGAGATTGTTTTGAGGCCAATAGATAATAATTTTATTAGGATTGAATGGGTTTTCCATAACAAGATGAATGAATATGGATTAATAATTAGAAATAAATCATGATTGGTGTGAAAGGGATACTCCTAGATAGAGGGTATTAATTTTGATGAAACATTTTCACCTATTTTAAGGTTGGAAATAATTTGACTATTTTAGGTCATGGTAGTGCAAAGGAAATTCAATGTTTTATAGATGCATGTCAAGTCAGTATTTCTGAATGGGGATCTGGAAGAAGAAATTTATATTGAACAGTCAGATATTTTTCTCATTCATGAGGATGAGAACAAATTTTTTCGATTAAATAAGTCTATATATGGGTTGAAGCAATCACCATGAACATGGTATTCACGACTTGATCAGTATTTGAGGAAGACCAGTTTCTAGTGTGGTGAAGTTGATTATAATATCTATGTCAATAAAAATAGTAATCAAAGAATGATGGTGTTAGTATATGTCAATGAAATAATCTTTGGTGGGTTAAATAAATCATAGTATAAATAGTTTGAAGAATTCATGAAATAAAAGTTCGAAATGTCAATGATTGGGGAACTAAAAATTTTCCTTGGTTTATAGGTAATGTAGGGAATAATTGAAACATTTATTTCTCAGTCAAAATATGCCAAGGAGGTTCTAAGAAGATTTAGAATGGATTATTCCAAAGAAATGACAACTCTGGTTGCTACATGGATGAAACTATCAAGGGATGATGAAGTCAAATAATTTAATATCATTGAATATAGATAGACCATTGGAATTCTATTATACTTAACAATGACATGAACTGATATTGTTTTTGTCACATGTCAGGTGGAATAATATTAGAGTAATCCCAAATAAATCCACTTACTTACAGTAAAAAAATACTTCGGTATATTAAGGTAATGTGAATTTCAGTTTACTAGGCAATGAAAAATCTCACCAAGAGTTATTGGGATTTACATATGTAGATTGGGCCGGTTTAACAGATGATCTAAAGTCAACATCAGGAAGTGCATTCTATCTTGGTGGGCTATGTATTTCTTGGTTAAGAAAGAAACAAGATTGCATTTCTTTGAGCACTGTAGAATCTGAATATATTACTGCTACTCAAGCTTGCACACAGTTACAGTGGATGAAGCAATAGCTCAAAGATATGGGAGTTAAAGTGGAGTTTTTGATCAGAATTCATTATGATAATTCAAGTTCTATAAATATTAACAAAAATCTAGTACATCACTCAAGGAAGAAAGAGAATTTAAATAAAATATCACTTTATCAAAGAAAAATTGGACCATGGACTTGTGAAGTTGGAGTATGTGTCTATGAATTATAGGTTATAGATGTCCTGATGAAGACCTTTCCAAGAGAATCTTTTGAATGGTATTGACTGCCTCTTTGAGTTCATTCAACTACCCACACTTAAACAGTGTGGATGTGGGTCCCCCTTCTCCCCAAGGTATGGTGTGTTTTCCTCTATATACTAATATGTGTTCTTTTCCATGTTGCAAACTAAAAAGGAGTGACATTTGGGTTCATTAACAAAGGGGGATAAAATGTATTAATCAAGACATGGGGAGAAGCTGATAGAGGGAGAAACAAAATAGGGTAAGTTTTAAATCTGAAGATTCTAAAATTGGTCTACCAATAAATAAGAATCATACAAAGGATTTACCTTTGGGTTCATGATACAAGTAGTAGAAATGTGTGGGTTAAAAAGTGATCTATAAGGATGATCTTGTTTTATCTTTTGGTGTTGAGAAGGTTTATGATGGACGGTTCAAGAATAAAGTGATTCATCGATGATCTTTTTATGATACTCTTATTTATCATGCCAATATTGAATCATGTGGGCTTATAGTATGTGTTAAGGAAGTCATTTTTCACTATCAAGATTTGCAGAAGGAAAATGGTTTCACATGCACGTGACTTGTCAACAAGTTGGATCTTGAAGATTATAAGTATTTTCAACAAACCCAAAGGGAGATATTTTTGGAAAAAATCACCCATAATGATAATTTTGGGTTGATCGTGTTTTTTTATAAGGTATGAGGTTGGTGAAAAAGGTTGGTTGTCAAAGGAGGCATGAAGAGTGAGAATGAATGTATGAACTAGTCTTATAGAGAACGAATGTCTGAACTGATATCGTAGAGTGAAAATGTCTGAAATGGTTTCACGAAATGATAACATGTGAGCTGATCTCATAGAGCGTGAATTTCAGAACTAATCTTGCATAGTAGTCATGCGAAACACCTGAATACATCTCATGATTTTCTGAAGATCTCATGAAGATATCATGAAAATCACCTTAATAAATCACATGATTTTTAGAGGATCTCATGGAGAGATCATGAAAAGCATATGAAGACATCACATGATTGTCATAAAATCTTGTGGAGAGATCATATGAAGCGCATGAAGACAAAGAAGCTGGAAATGATGGAGATATCACACGGTCATTCAAAATCCTATGACTGCATGATTGTCTTTGGATCTCATGATGTGATCTCACAAAGCGCTTAAAGAAAATGTCATTGACACTACATGATTTTCATCTGATCTCACAATGGGGTCATACAAAGTGCTAAAAGATAGTGTCATTGGACACATGATTGTTTTTGGATCTTGTGATGATATCACGTGAAGTGCCTGAAAACAATGGTGATGATCACGTGAAGCTCTTGCGACATGCAGCAGGTGATCATGTGATGCGATCACAAAAATCATGTGATGCCAATTGTTGAGGTGGTGGAATAGATGGCTAAATTCAATTTACAGAGTTAAGGTGGTGTATTTATGTTTATAAATACCTCATAACCCATCCATAAGAACTAGACAAGTTTGCTTAAGTGGTTTGATCTGAAGAAAAATTATTTATCATGACCTAGACAAAGTCTTATGCTGGAGTATTGTGATCTACATAATTGTTAGAAAGTCTTAAAAAAGGTTCTCAGAAAGGAGTCTCGCTAATTGAAGTGTGGGATGGGTGTTTGCGTGCATAGTTAGAGACTCGTTGATATCTTGAGATCTGCATGATCTAAAAAAGTTCTCCCAATATGTGTGATCTGAATAAGGTATCACAATCCACATAATTTGAACAAGGTCATATGATCCACATAAACATAAGGTCTCTCAAAAGGGTCTTGTGAATAGTGTTATGTATTGGGCATTGGCAGAACGATCAAATTCACGTGATCCACATGAACATAATAGAGTCCCGCGGTGCAGTCATGTGATCCACGTGATCTGAAGGGTGACTCACAAAAGTGTCTTGCAGAGGGGTCTTGTGGAGGAGTCTTGTGAAAAGGTGGTTGTCATCTCATTTATGAAACAAGATCATAAAGACACATAAGAGTGTGAATTAACTCAAAACTGATTTTTAGAAGAGTCTAATGGAGGAGCAGTGCATTCACTTCAGAGAGATAGTAGTGAGATTTCAAATTGTGAATGGTTGTAAACCAGGAGGGGCAGTGAGTCTGCTCTGAACTTTGTAAACAGCAGTGAGCTTTAGTAGATTTGGTACATCAGCACATTTCATTTGTATGCTCCTTGGACGTAGCCCAGTGAGGGTTAACCAAGTAAAATTGATGTGTCATGTGCATGTTTTAATTTCCATTTATATTATGCAATGGAAAAGCGAGAGAATATATTTTTTTTCTAATGAAAAAACAATATTCAAAGAGGAAATTGTTTTAATCTGTCATAACCTGATTCACCCCCTCTTAGGTTTTTTAACCTAGTTAGGCTAACAAATATCATATAATTTCAAGGTTCACATCATAGCAGTGAATTGTTCTGACCTTTTCAATGCGATGGATGCTCTAGGAAATTATCACATTAAAGTTGCGTAGAAGAACAATCAATATGTGATAAGTTATTTATTCATAACCATGTATTTGTATATATATAGATAATTTAAAGTACAAAGTATAGATCTAGGGCACTAATTCCTCAAGGAGAACGTACCGCAGATAAAAGTTGAGGTCGAATACATAGTGAAGATTTCATATGCATTAACTGGTGAAAGTTTTATGTACGCCATGGTTTGTATCCTTCCAAATATTGTACAAGTGGTGGGATTTTTTAACAGATATATATATATAACCCCATAATAGAACATTAGCAAGTTGTGGAGTGGATTCTATTATACTTAAAGGGTTTTATAGGCATGCCACTTTGTTTTAGAACAAATGATTCATAATAAGGTTTTGTTGACTTTGACTTTAGTGGAGATAGAGAAACTTAGAAAAGTACAATCGGATATGTCTTCACTTATGATGGAACAATATTTAGAAAGTTATTAAAGCTTTAATTGGTAGTTTCAATATCAAAAATAGAGGTGATGTATGTCGCATTGATGGAAGCTGGAAAGAAGTTGATTTGGATGAAAGGTATGTCGGAGGATCTTAGATGGAGGTAAGATGATGGGATATACTTTTGTGATTCATAAAGTGTGATTCACATATCCAAAAATACAATGATCCATTTAAGGATAAAGCACACTCAAATGAAGTATCACTTAATTTGAAATTTATTGGAAGACATAGCTTTGGACATCCAAAAAATTAAAGGGACTCGAAACTCAGAAGACATGTTGACAAAGGCTATTTTTTGGGATGTATTGAGGTGGTGTTGCGCCTCAGTTAGGCTAGGATGACCATGAGGCATGGTGGGGGAACCATGATTACTGCAACAGAAGATTCAAGGAAGGAATTATGTTGAATCTAATGAATAAATTGATGGTGAATCATGGAAAATGATTCCCAAGTGGTATATTGTAAATCTAGATCATGTGAAAACCATTTTCCAACCAAAGTAATTATTATAACGAATGAAGAAACTTTGGGTGCATAATTTTTGATGGTTTGGATGGCAATGGTGGAGCAAAAACGATCAAGGTCCAAGGTTCCTAGACAATAGGTAGTCAAACGATGAAAATTGTACGACATTGGTCAGATAATATAGATGGAAAACACATTTGGTAGGTGTGTGAGAATTTACCTAAATATAAATTCTCATGGAGGTAGTGCAGGAAATCAAAAAAGGACAAAATCATAAGAATCGTCTTGTGAAACCATCTGCAAATAACACTATTGACTGAGTGAAGGAGTTAATGTGGTGGAAGTATTTCACCAAATGGATGAATCAGTTATGGAGATCAATCAAGGTGAACTTCATGCCATAATGATCATATGGAAGTGACTACCACACACACCACTTAGATCCTACTACAAATGGGAAGGTTAAACATGTGTGATTGGATATGCGACAGTGAGAGATGAACTATGAAATTTTATTCCACTTCCATTTAATTGAATAAAGGAGTTGCAGTGTTCCCATCATGTATTAGGATGCATGTTTGAACCATGTAAAACTTGTGTTGTTCCATTGTATTTGTTTCTTTCTTTCATTGTCTTCCAAGAATCTTGCATACGTGCATCCGGAGGTTGTGAATTGCAGCACAGTGATTCGGGTGTTATGTCTTCCAAGTTTTGGACATAGTAGTGTGAGATCATTTTCAGCACTTTTTTACATCCTTTAGTAAGTTCTAGAGGATATTGTATGGTTTTTTTACCAGACAATAGTCATGAACCCAAAAAAGTGGTTAAAAGTTCAAACCATAAAACGAAAGGTTAATTGGAAAGTTTAACAAATGTTTCTTTGGATATCCATCCAAGGTAATTGAAACCTATAGGAGATGACATGAAGGAGGGGTAATGATTGCGTATGATGAAATATCTAAAGGGGTTTGAGAAACTCCATGGAAATTCAGTGTTAGGTATCGATGTTATCGAATCTGTTTTTTTGAATTTGAAGGGTATATGATACCAAATGTATATTTTAAAAAGTTCAACATCAAAGCAATAATTTATAGAGCTTTTAGTTTACATTAAAATGATAAATCAAAGGGTTGTTGAATCATGAAATTGAATGCAAATAAATTTATCAACCTCAAATGGATCTAAGTAAATGATGTGTGATTTTATCTCATTTCTATTATATGATAAAACAAGTTGTTTTCAAATAAGGAGTTATTTTAAAAAAAATATGAGGTGATGGTTTTAATACACATGATTATGATTCATCAGATTCTATAACATGTTTTTGTTGGAGTTTGTGTCTAATAACCAATTTATTCATACTTTAAATTACATGTATATTCACATACTTGATTATTAAATGAATATTTTATCACATATTTTTTTTTTCTTCTACATAAAATTAATGTGATAATGTCCTAGAATATTTTTCACATTAAAAATGACATATATATTTCCCCGCTATGAGGAGAACCTTGATATACAATTACAATATTCTTAAACTTAGTCCTACAATCATGTGACGTCATCTGATGGGATACGGATGATGCAGACTATCTAGTGTGAGTACTCGTAAGTGAATGAAACTTTATGTCATGAAGTTTGCATTTGATAATCTCCAAGATCGAAGATTATGTGTACAGGACCACCAAAAATAATTCCACATGTTTGTGTGTCATTAGATATTTTTATTTACAAGCATGTGTAATGATCCTTAGATTTTAGTATTAATATTAATGCATAGCATGAGTCATGTACTTAGATGTATTTTCGTAAACTATGACCCCATATATTCACAAAGAACTTAGGTACGTTGGGTGTTTCATGAGTGGCATGTTATTAATGAATAAGTTAAAAAAAGATTTTTCTCTTCCATATTTGTAACAGTTGATATATTTACCCTTTTATTGAAATGAAACTATCAAATTAAATTTCATGGTCATTATGTACAAACAAATTTATTTTAGGTAGTCAAATAAAGACATAACAATCAAAAAGGTTGATGAAATGGGTATGCAGCCTTCTTGATGAGATATTGAGATAAATAGATTATATTACATGGTAAGTATTTGTATGTGGTTGTTTTCATTATGACATTAACTTCTCTCTTGGGTGTATTTACGTGTTGCTATACTGATATTGGAATTTAGGCCAACTTTCCTAATGTCATTGAGGAAGAAACTTAAAGGACCACACACTGAGTTTTTTCATTGGTCTCAGATAAATATTATTTATATTTAACATTTGGAAAAAATATTATTTTCCAAATCAATAGATAATATTTATTCATTATTTATTGATCACACATATTAAATAAATATTTATTTTCCAGATAGTGTGTAAATATTTTTTTGTTTGTTTATTGAATGAATAATATTTATTTAGATATTTATTCGGGGTTCAATAAATATTCAATAGGATGGGTGAACCGAGTATTGAGTTCGGTGATAAATATTTATTTACCATACTGTAAAATAATATTTATCATTGCATGAGTTAGCGCACACCATTAAAAATTATTATTATTATTATTATTATTATTTTACATGACATGGGGCACATTATGGGTTTAATATAATGTTAAGTTCCTATGTATAATTATGAAATATTTTAACCCTAACCCTAGTCTTATAAATAACTGGTTATATCAGTTGTAGATACAAATTATTATAGATAAAAATTATTTTAGATACAAACTATTGTGGATACAAACTGTTGTAGATACAAATCATTGTGGATAAAATCTATTCTGTATAACATTATCCACCATAGAGAATTCTCTCCAAAAAAGAAAAAGGAACGTCTCTAGGGTTTCTCTCAAGAATGAGAGAATTGACTCTTTACCTCCATACTCCTCAGTCAAAGAGATCAAAACCGATTCTTTTAGGCCGAAGGAATCGTGACAGTGATCAAGGGAGAAACGCGAGACAATCGGTATTGATGTGCCAGCTCCTGGAGTATCATCTATGACACTTTGAGATAAAGGGAACATATGTGCATCACTACTGGAGAGATTGTACACTTGCATCTTCAAAGCGCAACAACAAAGCAACTAAACGGTGTTCGAACGATCAACCTCTTCTTCAAAGAAAGAATCTCAAGATTGGGTTAATTTTCTTCTTATAAATTAATTATAAATTTAACATGAAAAGATCCTATCTTGATTATGGTATTATTTATCAAGGGTTTATTCTATTTAATTCATTTCTCATGAAAAAAAATCATGTACACGTTGGATAATTCGTTGAATATGAAAAAGGCCAAGTTTGGCCTGGTCCAAATAGGTTCTTATGCAGCATCTAGAACCTAAAAGTGGTATCAGAGTGGTCACATTAAAATTTATATTTATTTATTAAATGTTGATTGATTTAAGAATTTATTGTTAGTTTTTCATTTCTGTAATTCATTATTTAAAATCTAAATTTTGAGCTCCTCTCTTCTTCTTCATTCTCGCTCGTATAATCAAAAATGGGTTAACAATATACAAGTAACATCTGAAGAACTCATCTGGAGGTGCTGAAAATTTTGGTCAAATAACATAATATTACATGGTGTGTAGCTCATTGATACACATTACGTATCCATGTACTTCATTAAAGTTTGTGGCCAAGAAACACGCTTAGTACCTAGGTGTGTGTCGTGGATGGATGGTGAAGAATCGCACATGGTGTGTAGCTTGGATTTTATACATCGTGTATCTTACCCAGTTACGCAAAAAATAAAATTAATTAATTATTTCTTTAAACCTAATTAACATGTGTTTGTATGTCATTTATCGATAGTACACATTGTGTGATATGTTTTATATATATTAAATGTTTAATTAATTTCCATGAAATTTTCAGAACTATACGTCATGTATGATCATCACACGGCATGAACTCCACGTGCATTAAAAACATTACACACCACATAATTTACATGTGTTTATGTGTCATTTATTCACAGTACATATCACACAAGTACGTAACACGCCATGTATACTAAATTTTGGGTGAGTACACAGTACACAACAAGGACCATGATGGATAGTTCGGACAAGTACACAGTCTGTTACCTTCTAAGTATGCATCGTATACTTAATAAATTTTAAATGAAATCAATTTGTTTAATTTTTTTAAAATTACATTGGATAAGAATCTCAAAGATAGTTTGGATGAAAATTTAGGATAAATGAATTGATTAATTTATAAAGATAATAAATTAATTCAAACTCATTTTATCTTGATTAAGAACGATTGAAATGAATACTGGTTTATTAAATGCATATTCATTGATGCATGGATGATCATGAGATTAGGTCATCCTGTGTATGAGTGTTTCATTTAATTTAATTATTGCATGAGTTTTATAAATTATCACTATTAAATTAAAATTATGGTTTACGTGTCATCCCTCCCTCATTATGTATGGGTTTGTGTGCTCATGGTTTCTTTTATGTAAACATCCATTTTGCTTCACTTCACCTGCATGTGAAGCGAATGCGCTGTAAGGATGAATCTCTCAGATGCATGGAGTTGATTTAAAATGGAATCGAGGTGAAACCAACTCGGGTAATATACAGGACAAAGGAAGAATGTTGCAACTCGATCCAAGACTGGCTCGAGGAGTTTTTTCCTTAGGGTCAATGTTTTATTTATTGTCTTCTCAATAAACAAACTGGTAGATAAAAGCTCATGATCATGTCACATGTTTATTCTATCATATGCAAGGTTATTTATTTTATTGTATGGATGTTATGTGTTCATCACATAAATTAATGAATTAAATAACAATCATGCTCCGATGAAATAAAATAATTAGATTAGGCATAAAAATTGATTTTATCAAAAAAACATGGTTAATTAATTATGTAAAAACAACGCAATATTAACAAGACATGTTTAGACATAATAAAAAAAATCTCTCAATCAAATATTAAGTCAGAAAAACCTTCCATCATCTGGATCATGATGCACTCATTGTTAGTGTCAGTTCGGCCTCCATCAGGGAAAATTAATAATCGAAAAATCTTAACAAAAATAGTGGGTTGAATTAACCGAATTTGTATTAGGTTTAATAATCTTAGTATATCTAATAAAAATTTAGAGGCAAGTGGTGAGAAAATACAGTTTAATATTTCTTTATTGAGGATTCCATTAAACATATCAAGGAGCTACAAGTTTGTAATTGTAAAGACCACCAACTTAAATAATTTCTTATAATTTTCATGGCCACCATCTAGATTATAAGAAGTAGAATAGGGATCATTGCCACTAGAATTTCCATTAGATACAAATTTTGAATCCAATGGTGAGGGCTATTGAGTTTGATAAAATTGTGGGGGACTAGTAATTAAATTTATTTAATCTTATGTATTTTTGTAATCATATAAAGTACTTATTTATGATTTTATTTTTTTTGTAGTCAAATGGAAAGTTCATCGACCACATTATCTTTATGATCAATTATAGAGAAAGATCATCTCCTTACTAGCAATGAATTCCAAGAATGGTATAGGCACTTGTACATTGTATTACACCATAAACAAAAGCCTTATGTGCTAGAAATCCCAATGTCTGATCCTCTTACTATGAAGGTGAGTGATGAAGATTTCATCGACTATGAGAAACACTTGGATGATGCACTAAATGTTCAGTGTTTGATGGTTTCATCCATGACTAACAAACTCATGAAAACTCATGATCATGGATGCTTATATCATGCTCAAAATTCTTTGTGATCTTTATTAAGAGAAAACTAGCCATGAGAAGTTTGAAATATCCACGGTGCTCTATACCAAAAAACTTGGAGAATGTGCATCAATTGGACCTCACGTAGTTGAGTTGATTGGCTACAGTAGGCATCTAGAATTTCTAAAGTTTCCATTACCTAAATAATTACACACCAATCTCATTTTGACATCACTCCTTCAAAGTTTTTCCTGTTTCATTATGAATTTTAATGTGAACAATATTGAGAAGTCTCTCCTAGATCTCCTCACTTTACTTCTCCAAGCTGATAAGGACATGAAGTGTAAAAAGTCTTGTTCTTATGGTGATCAAGAGGAAGGGGAAATGAAAGGCTCTCAAACTAACTTTTAAGTCCAAAGCTTCTTCGAAACACTCCTGTAACACCCCACCCCTACCTCATTGGCTTAAGGAGGTGGTGAGGGCTACTTGGCCTTAAGCGACGTTCCCAAGGCTCCAAAGGCTGGCAATAAATGCCGAGGGCTTCAAGATCAAGTTGGGGAACGATTTTCCCTTAGGAAAAAACCAACCAAACCATCCATTAACAGCTATTATATGATGCATATCAATTCCATTACCCAACCAAGCATTTCCAAGAGACAACCAAGTTGTTCCACAACACAACTCAAAACCAATACAACCAGACATGTCCACACAACATCAGAGTACACTGCGGAAACTAAACAACCAAACACCACAAGCCATTCCACCACCACAGCTCCATACCAAGATCCATGCTCCAAGCTCCACCAAGGGATCACAATTCTCCACTAAAATAGGGTGATGCCTTACCTTTTCCCACATCACGGTACACGACATCTGTAAAGACACCACAGTGCCAAAGCAGGGGTTGAGTACTAAAACTCAGTAGGATTTCCCCAAATGACTTCCCTACACATGCCACTAGGATAAAACCATCAGCACATTTATATAAAAGAGTTTATATAAGATAATCATAAGTGCAACCATTCCCATAAGCCAACCATGCTCTTACCAGGCCATCACACCCAAACCAAGCAACCAAGGGAAAGCCAACCAAACAAGCCACAATCATCGCAACATTTACACATTAGCACAAAAATTCCATCTTGCAAATCAATGCACAACAAGCAACCAAAACGGTGGGAATTCCGCCCAACCCGTTCACCCATTCATACCAAAACAATCAAAATGGTGGGACTTCCGCCCAACCCGTTCACTCATTCACAACTAGCGGTACTTCCCGACCACTACTCATATGGTGGTTCTTCCAACCACTATCCATCCCTTTTTTATAGTGAGACTTATCGCCCACTTCCATACAACATTTCAATCAAACCAACCCAAGCATAAACCCACCAAGGTCACAACAACATGCAATCAACCAATTCCATTGCATATCAATCTACTTCAATAAATCACCCATTTATTGAAAACCATTTTCCATGACAAATAACATTTCAATAAAACAACCCTTTTATTGAAAACCCTTTCCATCAATCATTTTCACAAATAAACCATATCATCCCATTTTAAAATCTTCATTTTAAAATCCACAAGAATAGCATTTCACCATAAAACACCCTTTTTCCCAAAAATCCCCAAAACATCACCCAAGGAATTTCCAACCAATTTTGCATAACAATTCACAATTAATTTTCAACACAACAATTAATTTTAATAAGGAACCACTAGTTCTAACCAAGTGGAGTCGAGATAGAAGCCACCTACCTCTAGGGTTCCCGAGAAATCGACCCACGAACAACCGCGCCTCAAATCCGGTGAACGCACCACTGAAACCTCTCTAGATCCCTTTCCCTAACATCCACAAGCCTCAAAATTAACATCCAATGAAACTACAACCCTAGATCTACACACAACAAGTGTAGATCTAGAAAACCACGAAAGAGAGGAATGTAGATCTAGAGGAAAACACAAGAGAAACAAGAGGAGAGACTTACCCGGGAGAAACCACCTTCAAACCGCCTTGAAACCCCTTTGAAACGCTTCCAAATAGAGTGAGAGAGCCTCTCCAGCCCCTGAGAACCTGAAATCCCAAGTGAGGATCAAGTGGGAGGAGGATTGGAGTGTTTTAGGTTAAGCTTGAGGGAGCTCGGAACTTATAACCCTATTTTTAAGTGGTCGCACGGTTAGCCCGCACGGTTTGGAAAACCGTATGCTAACAGTGCACACTCTACTGCCTCGGGATCAAGGGTCTGCACGGTTGCCTCGTATGGTTTTGAAAACTGTGCATAGGCCGTGCGAAGCCTACTGTCTCCCTTGCATGTTTTCCTGGGGAATCTGCACGGTTTCCACTAACCGTGATCGAACTGTGCACCCCTTTAAAAGCCTCCAAACTCATCCAAAACCATTCCAAACACTCCCAACCTCTTCCCAACTCATCTCATGCACTTTAAACACATAAAAATTCATAAAAAAAGGCCACATACCTCAAAACGGGGGTACTACATTCTCCCCACCATTGGAATTTCCATCCTCGGAAAGTAGTGAACCCGCCCTTTGTCGAAAGAGCTCGGGCCACTGCTCGACCATGTCTTTATCCCACTCACAAGTCTCCTCTTGAATCTGACCTTGTTTCCACAAAACATGAACTAAACCGATGCTTTTACCACGCAATACTTTCTCTTGCCTATCTATAACCCGCACTGGCACGTGCACTAATGAAGCATTTGGTTCTAGCTCAACATGATCCCATCGAATCACATGGTCACGATCTGGATGATACTTTTTCAACTGCGACACATGAAACACATTGTGCACCACACTGAACCTAGGTAAAAAAGCCAAATGATAATCCACCTCACTAACCTGCTCAAGAATCTCAAAATGCCCAATATACCTCAGAGATAACTTTCCATGCTTCCCAAACCGACGATGTTCTAATCTAGGAGAGATCCTCAAGAACACATGATCACTCACCTCGAACGACAACGTCCGTCGACGATGATCCGCATACGATTTCTGATGACTTTGAGCTGTCTCCATTCTCTTTCTGATCAACTTGATCTTCTCCATAGTCTCCTGGACAAGGCTCGGTTCAACTATCAAGGACTCACCTGTTTCCACCCAACATAGTGGAGAATGACATGGTCGTCCATACAACTCTTCAAACGGAGCCATCTGTATGGATTCCTGATAGCTGTTATTGTATGAGAACTCAACCAACGACAAGTGCTCCTCCCACAAGCCACCAAAATCCATGACACAAGCCCGCAACATATCCTCCAGAGTTTGTATCATCCTATCGGATTGACCATCCATATGAGGGTGATATGCTATACTCATCGTCAACTGTGTTCCAAGGGCTTACTGTAAGGATTTCCAGAAACGAGATGTAAATCTCAGATCTCTATCTGATACAATCAAAACTGGAACACCATGCCTCTTTACCACCTCCCGGATATAGATTTTGGACAGATCCTCCACCGTATGAGATTCACGAATCTGGATGAAATGGGCTGACTTCGTTAGCTGATCCACTATCACCCAAATGGCATCGTGCTTTCTGACCATTCTTGGGAGACCTGTGACAAAATCCATCACTCTCTACTCCCACTTCCAAACAGTGATTGGTAAAGACTACAACATTCCTGTTGGCATCTGATGCTCTGCCTTGACCTGCTGACAACTCAAGCATCTCGAAACAAACTCATCCACACTTCTTTTCATACCAGCCCGCCAGAACTGCGCTTTCAACGCTTTATACATTTTCTGAATTCCAAGATGAACAGACCACCTAGAATGATGATACACCCTGAGAAGATCCTCCTGAAAAGCAACTGGTACTACCATCCGATTCCGAAAACACAAAACTGAATCTTTATTCAGTTTCCAACCCTCAATGGTCTCCCCACCATTGAGTCTCGACCCCATGGTCACACACTCAGAATCAGATATTTGTGCCTCTTTAACCAGGCCAACCAAGTCAGGAATCAACAAAACCGGAAAGAAAACCTCTCTATCACCCTGGTGCTCACATTCCAACCGAATATCAGCTATAACCGAAATCAACTGCCACTGGTCTAATGCATGTTTCACCACCTGAGCATATGATTTTCTACTTAATGCATCTACCACCGAATTTCCCTTACCGGTGTGTACATCAAGTCAAAATCAAACATCTGGAGATATTCCATCCATCTCCTTTGCCTCAAGTTCAAATCCCTTTGTGAGAAAATGTGCTTCAAGCTCTTATGATCTGTTTATACCATGAATTTCTCACCGAAGAGATAGTGACACCACACTTTCAAAGCATAGACCACTGCTGTCAACTCCAAATCATGAGTTGGGTAGTTCTTCTTATGCACCCTCAACTATCGTGATCCATATGTAACCACATGATTCTCTTGCATGATAATGCACCCCAACCCTAATCCTGATGCATTGCAATACACCACATACCCTTTTCTTAATTCTGGAAAAACCAAGATTGGTGCTAATGTAAGACGACCCTTTAGATATTCGAAACACTACTGACACTGTTCATTCTACTGGAATGGAACATTCTTTCTTGTCAAAGCTATCATCGGTGAAGCCAAATGTGAAAAATCATGAACAAAACGCCGATAATACCCAACTAGACCAAGGAAACTCCGTATCTCAAACACATTCTTTGGCGGTTGCCACGAGAAAACAGCCTCTATCTTTTCTGGATCCACTGAAGCACCCCTTTCAGAAATCACATGGCCAATAAAACGAACTTCCTGTATCCAAAAGTCACACTTTGACAATTTGGCATACAACCGATGATCCCTCAAGATCCCCAGCACCGTCGCCAAGTGCTGCTCATGCTCCACCCTTGTTTTTGAATACACCAGAATATCATCTACAAACACCACCAAAAATGAATCCAGATATCTCTGAAATATCTGATTCATCAATGCCATAAACACCGCTGGCACATTCGTTAGACCAAAGGGAATAACCACATATTCATAATGGGCATATCTACTTCTGAAAGCTGTTTTAGGAATATCCTCCTTCCTCACCTGCAATTGATGATATCCCGGCCTCAGGTCGATCTTGGAGAACCACTGGGCTCCCCTCAACTAGATGAATAAATCATCGATTCATGGAAGTGGATATCTATTCTTTATCGTAACTTGGTTAAGTCTACGATAATCAACACAGAGCATCAAGGTTCCATCCGCCTTTTTCACAAACAACACCGGTGCTACCCATGAAGACATGCTAGGCCAGATAAACCCTTTGTTTTCTAACTCTTCCAACTGGATTTTCAATTCCCACAATTCAGTTGGTTCCATCTGATAAGATGGAAGTGAGATAGGACTGGTCCCCGGAAAGAGATCAATCGTAAACTCCACTTCTCTTATGGGAGGTAACCTAGAGAATTATTCAGGAAAAACATACATGAATTGATCCACCGCTGCCAAAGGAACACTCTGATCAACACCCTCTACCAATTTCAACGACAAAACCACCAACTGATACGATAACGTACCCACTACTGGTGCAAACAAACTCGTTGCACCCTGCCTTTCATGCTTCCCTCCTCTAAAGAGATGTCTAACACCATCGTGTATCGTAAAAGCCACTGTTCGCGCATCACAATCGATGTGGACCTTAAAATCCACCAGCCAATCCATTCCAAGGATTATATCATACCCATCCATCTCAAGCATTGAGAAATTCCACACTATCTCAACCTCGCCCACAACGATACAACATTCTCTACACAAGAAGGCTCGACACTCTCTTCGACCCAGAGGAGTTTGAAGTTTCAAAATCAAGGGCATAATTTCTACCCTTAAACCCAGAAATTCAACCACGTGTGCAGCAATAAAAGAGTGTGAAGCACCCGTATCAAACAACACTTGCATCAAGGTAGAATTTAAAAGAATAGTACCTCGCACTGTGGATGGTCCTAACTGATCATCCACCATAACCTGCTCAGCTCCAAACACATGTTTGCTTGCTACACTCTGCTCTTTATTGCTCTGCTGAGGTGTCGTGGTATTCTGAGAATCACCATGACCCACTTTACTCTGCTGAAGAGGAGTGTGTTGTTGTCCCCATCCCATCGAAGCATACGACGTCTACGATCCCTGAGGAGTGTCACGCACACCTGACCTTGGAGCATTCCAACAATAACGCTGCAGATTCCCCATCTACTTACAATTATGACATGCTTGAGGTTGTGTCGTACAATCCCGCTTGATGTGGCTCGTAGAAACACACTGAAAACATCTCTTCTTGCTCTAGGGCTTCAGAGGAAGATTTACCGATCCTGTCGTCGGATTATATTCCATATTCCCACGCTGGTAATAAGTGTCCCTCTTCCATTTGAACCCAGTGTTAGATTTACCACTATTCCCCATGGGTACCACCATGCTTCCCCCGCTCAGAGCTCCCAACAGATCCCGCTCAGCTACTGAGGCTCTATTTACCATCTCTGTGTAATCATCTGTACACAGCACCTCTATCTTTGAACGGATTTCTTGCCTTAGTCCCACTTCAAAGATCCTTGCCTTCAACGATGTGTTACCCGCCACCTCAGGTACAAACCGCACTAAGTTCATAAACTTAGCTGCATACTCCATCACAGACATAAGGTCTTGCTTCAAACTGAAGAAATTAGTCGTACACTGAATTCTGAACGTATGTGGGTAGAATTTTTTATTAAACATTTCCTTAAAGCCTTCCCACATCATACCCTGGTCCTTCCCCACATGGACTACCAACTCCCACCACTGAAGGGAAAGATCTTCAAGCATATACATATCCAACTTCACTTTTAACTCTACCGGTGTTCCCAAGAACTCGAAGATCTTGTTCATTCTATTCAACCATGCTTCTGCCCTCTCCGGCTCTGAATCACCCCTAAAGATGGGAGGATTCTTCTTTTGAAACTGAACCACATGATTCACATTCCTTGGTTCATCCATTTTGTTTCCACTTTCCACAGCTTGGAAAACTTGCACTATGCTTTGCACTAGCTGCTGGTTCACCTGAGGCTCAGGTGCTACCACATTCTCAGTAGCCTCCTCCAGTTGGTCTCTACGACACCTACCCGGTGCCATTTCTATAACTAGAAAACAAACAACCATGAGTCTCACTTCCGTAGACATCACGAAATCCTATTTCAAATCACATTACACAACATTATCACAACATGGCTTTACACCCTTTTTCACATGTGCCATGTTTCACCATTTTGAAAACCAAGCCATTTTCAAAATACCAATTTATTCACATTACAATTTCACACATTCATATCACATCATAAATCATTATACCTCAATGAAATATTCATCCTAGTGGGAAGTCATTTCTACTATGCATGTCATGCTCATCTCATTGGCTACACCCACGACAATGAGATTTCCAATGCCTATAAGTGTCTCCAAAACACTTATGTACCCAACTCCCTGGTAACTTGAATTTCAGCATAAAAGGGTTAGCTACGTCCTTTTATGTTATACATTCCAAGTTCCGACATTCCTACACCTTGTTACCATCCCGACTCAAGGAATGTAACATAATGAATTTCAACACCAAATTCGAAGATCAACTCCAAAGGACCAAACAAACTAATACCACTTGTAACACCCCACCCCTACCTCATTGGCTTGAGGAGGCGGTGAGGGATACTTGGCCTTAAGTGACGTTCCCAAGGCGCCAAAGGCTGGCAATAAATGCTGAGGGCTTCAAGATCAAGTTGGGGAATGATTTTCCCTTAAGAAAAAACCAACCAAGCCATCCATTAACAGCCACTATATGATGCATATCAATTCCATTACCCAACCAAACATTTCCAAGAGACAACCAAGTTGTTCCACAACACAACTCAAAACCAATACAACCAGACATGCCCACACAACATCAGAGTACACTGCGGAAACTAAACAACCAAACACCACAAGCCATGCCACCACCACAGCTCCACGCCAAGCTCCAAGCTCCAAGCTCCACCAAGGGATCACAATGCTCCACTAAAGGAGGGTGATGCCTTACCTTTGCCCACGTCACGGTACACGACATTTGCAAAGACACCACAGTGCCAAAGCAGGGGGTGAGTACTAAAACTCAGTAGGATTTCCCCAAATGACTTCCCTACATACGCCACTAGGATAAAACTGTTAGCACATTTATATAAAACAGTTTATATAAGATAATCACAAGTGAAACCATTCCCATAAGCCAACCATGCTCTTACCAAGTCATCACACCCAAACCAAGCAACCAAGGGAAATCCAACCAAACAAGCCACAATCATCCCAACATTTACACATTAGCACAACAATTCCATCTTGAAAATCAATGCACAACAAGCAACCAAAATGGTGGGACTTACGCCCAACCCGTTCACCCATTCATACCAAAACAATCAAAATGGTGGGACTTCCACCCAACCCGTTCACCCATTCACAACTAGCGGTACTTCCCGACCACTACTCATATGGTGGTTCTTCCGACCACTATTCATCCCCTTTTTATAGTGAGACTTCCCGACCACTTCCATACAATATTTCAATCAAACCAACCCAAGCATAAACCCATCAAGGTCACAACAACATGCAATCAACCAATTCCATTTCATATCAATCCAATTCAATAAATCACCCATTTATTGAAAACCATTTTCCATGCCAAACAACATTTCAATAAAACAACCCTTTTATTGAAAACCCTTTCCATAAATCATTTTCACAAATCAACCATATCATCCCATTTTAAAATCTTCATTTTAAAATCCACAAGAATAGCATTTCGCCATAAAACACCCTTTTTCCCAAAAATCCCCAAAACATCACCCAAGGAATTTCCAACCAATTTCGCATAACAATTCAAAATTAATTTTCAACACAACAATTAATTGTAACAAGGAACCACTAGTTCTAACCAAGTGGAGTCGAGAGAGAAGCCACCTACCTCTAGGGTTCCTGAGAAATCGACCCACGAACAACCGCGCCTCAAATCCGGTGAACGCACCACCGAAACCTCTCTAGATCCCTTTCCCTAACATCCACAAGCCTCAAAATTAACATCCAAGGCAACCACAACCCTAGATCTACACACAAAAAGTGTAGATCTAGAAAACCACGAAAGAGAAGGATGTAGAACTAGAGGAAAACACAAGAGAAACAAGAGGAGAGACTTACCTGGGAGAAACCACCTTCAAATCGCCTTGAAACCCCTTTGAAACGCTTCCAAATCGAGTGGGAGAGCCCCTCCTACCCCTGAGAACCCGAAATCCCGAGTGAGGCTCGAGTGGGGGAGGATTGAAGTGTTTTAGGTTAAGCCCGAGGGAGCCCGGAACTTATAACCCTATTTTTAAGTGGTCGCTCGGTTATCCCGCACAGTTTGGAAAACCTTGCGCTAACCGTGCACACTCTATGCCTCAGGAGTAAGGGTATGCACAGTTTCCTGGGGAATCCGCGCGGTTTCCACTAACCGTGCTCAAACCGTGCACCCCTTTAAAAGCCTCCAAACTCATCCAAACCCATTCCAAACACTCCCAACCTCTTCCCAACTCGTCTGATGCACTTTAAACACATAAAAATGCATAAAAAAAGGCCACATACCTCAAACTGGGGGTACTACAGCTCCTCTAATAGAAGGAAAATCAAGGTACATGCAAGAGAATGGGATTTCGTCTACTTTGCATGTGACAAGAAGGGGCACTGGAAGAAGAATTGCACTGAGACAAAGAAAAAAGGGTAAGCTTCATGTCTATTCATTATCAGGTGCAATTTATCAGTTTTTAAAAATTGGGTATTAGATACAACATGTGATGCTCATATATGTATTCAAATATTGGAACCTAGTAGATTCAGGAAGATTTCTCGAGGTGAGATAGATATATGAGCAGCCAACGAAGCTAGACTTGTTGTTATCATTGGAGGCTACCACCTCATGTTGTCTACTGGAATGATTTTGGTTTTAAAAGATTTTTATTATGTGTTATTTGTTACTAAAAACATTATTTTTGTGTGCAGACTTAATGTAGATGAATTTATTTTCATATTTGGGAATAAATGATGCTTCTTTTATAAAGATGAAATTTTTTATGGTAATGCATATCTAAACAACTGTCTTTATGGGTTGGATTACACAAACCAAGTAATGAAAATCGATAACTAATTAAGTTCACATGACTCATATCACACCCATTTGTGGCATCACCGACTAGGTCATGTAAATGAAAAAGTGCTTGAATAGATAACACAAAGATGGATATTTAGATTCTTTTATCTAAAACCACTTGTTGTATGTCGCGCTTGTTTACAAGGTAAAATGACCAAAGCTTCATTTAGTGGCACAGGTGAAAGGGTCACATAGTTTCTTGAGTTGGTTCGTATTGATATGTGTGGATCATTTCCAATTGAAGTAAGGGGTGGATACTCATACATCATAACTTTTACTGATGACTTTAGTAGATATGGATATGTTTACTTAATGAGGCATTAGTCTGATTCCTTTAAAAATTCAAGGAATACAATAATGATATTAAGAATCAACTTGCTATGAAAATTAAGAAACTTCACTCAAACCATGGAAGAGAATATCTTAACCAAGTGTTCATTGATTATCTACGAGAGCGTGTGAAAGAAGGAATCGCACCTTGCTAGACATTGAAAGATTTGGTTTTCTAGTCATCAAAGATGGTGACTCATTATTAGTTGATAATGATGATCATGTACCCAACAATGAAGCAGTAAATAGAATAGAAACTTCCAAATGGAAATAAGTCATGAATTTTGAAATGAATTTCATGTACCAAAACTATGTTTGGATTTTGGTAGATCCTATCATGGATGTAAATCCCATTGGTTATAAATGTGCATCGAAAAAGAAATTGGATGTGGATGAACAAGCCAGTACCTATAAGGAATGACTAGTTGTGAAAGGGTTTAAACAACGTTGAGTCAGACTATGATGAAACTTTTTCACCAGTTGTTATCATGAAATCCATCAAAATTATACTTTCCATAACAGTTTACCATGACTATGAAATTTGGCAGATGGATGTCAAAACAGTTTTCCATAACGATAACCTTTAAGAAGATATTGGCATGACACAACCATAAAGGTTTGTGACTCCAAATAAATCCAATAATGTATGCAAGTTGCAAAGATCCATTTATGGATTGAAGCAAACATTGAGGACATGGAATATTTGTTTTGATGAAACCATAAGTGAATTTGGATTCATCAAGAATGAGTGTCAGACTTGTGTTTATAAGCAGTTCAGTGGGAGGAAAATCGTTTTCTTGATAATATATATAGATGACATGTTACTAATCAGAAACGAAATATAAACCTTTCAAACCATTAAGACTTGGTTAAATTCATGTTTCTTTATGAAATACTTAAGTAAAGCAGTATATATTCTTGGGATCAAGATTCATCATGATATCTCCAAGACACTGCTTAGACTAAATAAAAGTACATACATCGACAAGATACTGAAAAGATTTAGTATAGAACAATCTTAGAGGAGATTGTTACCAATGTCACATGACATTCATCTCTCCAAAAAAATATGTCCTCAAACACATGAGGAGAGACCGAGAATGACAATTATTTCATATGCACCATTGATTGGTGTTGAAGAAATGTTGGGAGTCGCATCGACAAAATGGTTTGTAGATGAAGAAACAACAAAAACAAAAAAAACACAGACGTGACGATTTATGTGGTTCGAGAAAAATACCTATGCCCACGGAGAGGCAGAATCACTTCACTAATTTGGGACCAAAATTACAGGGAGAATCATAGTTTCACACACATAAACCCTATCTCAAATTGAGCTAATAAAGCAGATGGTGTACTGTTCCACCAACCGCACAGTAAGCCCAGTATGCTGTAGTGTCACAGCCACCCAAGTCCAAGATGCTATAGTACATCTATCTCCAAAGTACAAGATGTTACAGTGCCCTGTCGGTGTCGCTCGGTCAACTCTTCTGCGGTGCCATGTCGAAGTCCACACTGCTACAGTGCCCTATTGGTGTCATCGATCAGTACTGCTACAATGAGTAAGCATTGTGGTCTGGTGTGCAATCTGGGCCGCTAGCATTCGACCCAACTTCATCCAAATGGATCAGGCTACACCATTCCAACAATTGGATCAGTCATGTATGTTATGATATGTCCTAGGCTAGATGTTGTCTATGTCTTAAGTGTGGTAGGAAGATGCCAAGTTGACTTAGGTAACCACCACTGGATGGAAGTAACCATAAGTATATGAGGCGTACTGAGGATATATTCCTGGTTTATTGAGGAGATGAGGAAGTATTTATCAGGGGATATACAGATGCTAGTTTCCAAATAGATCAAGATGATCTAAAATCGCAATAAGGATACATATTCACTCTCAATGGAGGTGTTTTGAGCTGGAAGAGTGCCAAACAAGTCATGGTCGTCGATTCTACAATAGATTCCGGGTATATTGCAGCTTTTGAGATGGCTAAAGGAGCGATTTTGATACACAATTTCATTGAAGATCTTGACATAGTGCCTAGTAGTAAATACCCTATCACACTTACTATGATAATACTGCAACAGTGACTCTTATAAAGGAGTTGTGGTCACATCAGTGGATGAAGAACATACTCTGAGAATATCATTTCTTGAGGGATTTTTCTCAGAGAGGTGACGTCATAGTAAGCAAAGTTTAACAGCTGTTGGAGTTGGTGTCCTAGAACCAACTTCTTCATACTTTAGATTACATGTATATTCATAGACTTGAATATTAAATGAATATCTTATTTCATATTGTTTGTTTTTCTGGATAACTTTAATGTGATAATGTTCTAGAGTATCTGCCAGTTGAAAAGGGCATAAGCAGTTCTTTACCAGGATGAGAACCTTGATATGTAATGACAATATTGTTAAACTTAGTCATACAATCGTATGACGTCATCTGATGGGACACGGATGATGCAAACTGCCAGGTGCGTGTGAATACTCGTAAATGAATGAGTCTTCATCTCATGAAGTTTACGCTTGATAATCTCCAAGCCCGAAGATTATGATGACAAACCCGCTAGTAGGAATTCCACATGTTTTCATGTCATTGGATGTTTTTATCTATGAGCGTGTGTAATGATCTTTGGACTCTAAAATTATTATTAATGTATATCATGAGTCATGTATTTAGATTTATTTATGTAAATTGTGATGTCATATGTTCACGATGAAGTTGGGTACATTGGGTGTGTCACGAGTGGTATATTATTAATGAATAAGTTGAGAAAAGATTTATTTCTTTCATCTTCATGAAAATTGATATCTCAACCCTTTAATTGAAATGAAATTGTCAAACTAAAGTCCATGGTCATGGTGTTTGGATGGGTACATTTTAGAAAGTCAAAGAAAGATGTATCAAACACATAGGTTGATGACACGAACATGCAACATGCTTGATGAGATTTTGAGATAAAAGGATTATATTACATGGTAAGTTATCATATGTGATTATCGTCGTTGGAACATTAACTTCTTCATCTCATGTGCTTGTATGTGTTATTAGAAGTTGATATTGAACTTTAGGTCAACTTGCCTAATGTTACTAAGGAAGAAACCTAGAGGGTCACACACTTAGTGTTTCCACTGATCATGGTTAAATATTATTTATATTTAACATTTATAATAAATATTATTTTTTGAACTGAAAGATAGTATTTATTTAGTATTTATTGATCGCAAATATAAAATAAATATTTATTCAGCAAATAGTGAGTATAATATTTATTTATTTATTTATTTATTGAATAATATTTATTTAAATATTTATTCAAGGTTCAATAGATATTTAGAAGGATGAGCGGACTAAGTATTGAGTCTAGAGAAAAATATTTATTTACCATATTGTAAAATAATATTTATCATTGTCCGGGTTAGAGTACGCCATGAGGAAAAATAAAATTATTATCATTCTATATGATATGGGGTTTTTTATGGGTTTAATATATTGTTAAGGGTTTGTGTAATTAAGTAATATTTTAACCCCATCCTTATGCTTATAAATATCCAATTATATCAGTTGTAGATAAAAACCGTTGTAAAAACAAACCATTATAGATGCAATCTGTTGTGCACAACATTCTCCACCCTAGAGCATTCTCTCCAAAAAAAGGAATGTCTCTAGGGTTTCTCTCAAGAATGAGAGAAGTGACTCTTCTCCTCCATCCTCTCCAACCAGAGATCAGAACTGATTCTTCTAGGCTGAAGGAATCAGGGTAGCGATTAAGAGAGCTACACAAGACGATCGATACCACCATGCTGACACCCGGAGTATCATCAGCGATACTTCTAGATCAAGGGAACATGTATGAATCGTCACTAGAGGGATTCTACACTTAAAACGTAACAACAAAGCAACTGAACTACATTTGAACAATCAACCACTTCTTCGAAGAAAGAATCTCAAGATCGACGTAATTTTTTTCTTATAAATTAATTATAAATTTAATGTGAATAGATCTCCTCTTGGTTCTGGCATTCTTTTTCAAGGGTTTCTTTGGTTTTATTCGTTGGTCATGACAATTTTTCCATGTACGTGTCAAATAATTCGTTGAATCCAACAAAGGTTGAGTTTGGCCTGACCCAAATAGACATTTTCATTGTGTTTGGAACCAACAACTTGGAAAGGTAAAGATAAAAATGTTTTATCCACATTAAGAGTTTATCCAGATTTTCGTTGAAATATGAGGGATATGATCCCACCACCCATCGAATGCATATTTTAAAGAATAAAATCTTCTTTTCATAAAATGGTTCAGACACATATAATGTCTTATATGATATAAAAACAATAGTTTACTTGTTAAATATTCTCACTAAAGAAAATAAGAGTTTTTTTCTAACACAAATGAGTTTGTATAACTTAGCATTATATTTTAAAGAGAATGGTGTCTAAGAGGCTAGTGGGGATATGTTTAGACTTTGAAAAATCAAAAGTTAACAAATAAAATATTATACCAATCAAAACTTAAAATGAATGTCGCTTTATGTCCTAAAAGGTTTAGGGTGTGTCAGTAAAAGATTAATGTAAATAGTTACATTAGCAACCAAAAGATTTTAATGGTAAAGTTAGATGAAAAGGTTTCAATGATGATGATGATGATGATGGACTTAGGGTTGTTCTAAGTAAACGACATAAGTTATTAACATTGAAACATTAGATGTTGTGAATTTAAGGAGTTTGTATACTATGATCAAAGAGTTGAACATCAGGAAGATGATTCCTAAGTCTCATCGTTATTCAAATTGTCTTACTATATAGATGTCACTCACTAAATATTATAGTGAGAGGGTTTTATCTAATGATCACATGGAGATATGACAAGAATTACATAGAGATGTAATGAGATTAACAAAGTCCTAAAAGTGCACCAAACATTGGTTGATCTGACAGTTTATCATGTGTGATATGATGAGACAGACAATCTCTACTTTACCAATCTTTCACGTTGGATGCATATATTACATGAAATAAAATGATAATCAGCATCTTAAAGTACAACTTTGAGTTATCCTAAAAAAAATTCAAAAAGTATTATAGGTTATGATGAAATATTAACGTTGACACGAGTAGGATTCTTGTATCGAGATATAGAATATATTCATGAGGCACAAAATAAGTTTTGTGTGTTGGATGGACCAAGAAGTATACCACATGGAGTATCATACATTATCTTTGGTATATTATGGATGCATGGTTCATATTTGGACTTCTCCATACCTGAGGTTTGTGAGATATCTAGCATGACTCTTCATACCTTAATACTTTTCTTACACAAGCCTTGAGGCTCAACCAATCAATGATTGTTGGGTATATTTTTTATCAATTTGTCGATGGAAGATAAGCCAAGATGGGATTTTTCCTCTCATATGACGAGTATGACAACTGAGCCCTCGATTGAGATAGACTTCAAAAGTGCACGACCGTGTCTAGATAAGACATGATGTGTTTATATATTGGATGAGAGGCATGTGGTGTGCTCATCCATAAGGGTTAATGACATGTGATGTATTCATCATCATGATCAATTTATACTCAAAGAATCGAGAATGTTTGAGTAATTACACAGCATTGGCATACTTTGTGTCATGTGGTTTGGACAAAGGGACCATATAAAAATGCATATTTTCATATGATGCTGGTGGAGACAGGTATAGAGATACATGTGTTTAATGGATGTCATATCGGATCCCTTTGTAGCTTGAATAGCGTCGTAGTTTTGCAAGAGGCCGCTCTTTGTTTACATTTATGGACTCGGGAATTCATATTTGTTGTCAATGTATAAAGGCTCATGGGGTCACACTTTGTGATTGAATGAATGGGGATTAAGTTTTATGAAACTCATAGAGTTGCTATAAAAGTGTTTTAAAGTTTATCCAAAAAGAGTTTTGGATGAATATTCACAATGTGTCACATATGATAAGATACAGGGTGAAGTTGACAATGACTTTCTAAAAGTGTTTTGAAAGTATTCAAAAGGAGTTTTAGATATGATTTCACAGGTTATTGTATATGATACAATATAAAGTGCAATGGCACAAAGTCTTTGAGCATTTAGTGCAAGTGAGAGAAACACATATGATGTGTTTGGGTTATATCATATTATACAATTTAGGTATGTCGTATGCCATGAAATGTAGATTTCATGCCACTGCCTTAACTAATCATATCATATGATTGTTGCGGAAACCCCAAGAGTCGCAGCGACAAATAGGTTTGCAGATGAAGAGAAGACATAACAAAAGAACAAGAAGAAAATGAACACAGACATGGAGATTTACGTTGTTCGAGAAATGATCTGTATATCCACAGAGAGATCGAAATTTTCACTATGATCGGGAGTATAATTACATGGTACAATTAGAATTTCAGACACATAGAAACTCTAGCTCGAATGAGCTCATAAAGGAACACAGTGCAATTGTTCCATCAACCGCACAGTAAGTACATTGTGTTATAGTGTCGCGGCCACCCAAATTCAAACTACTATAGTGTCGGTGGCTAGAAGTCCGCAGAGCTATAGTACTGTGGTCTCTAAAGTCTAAGACGCTACAATAATCATGTCAAAGTCTGCACTGCAGCAATGCCCTATCGATATCGTCTGGTCAACTCTGCTACAATTCGATCAAAGTGGTGGTCTGGTGTGTAGTCTGGACTGCTAACATTCAGCTCAACTTCATTCAAACAGATCGGGGTACACACACGATCCCAACAACAATTGGGCTGAATTGTATGACAATGTTATAAATAGAATCATCTGGTACGATTCACTCTAACATCCAACAATTTAATGGGAGCAGAGCGTTAATATGTTAACTTCAGAATCATTATCCACGAAAGTAATCATAAATATAGCACTTCATTTGATGAAACGCATGAGACAATCGATGCATCCGTGTAGGGGTGAACACTCAAACGTTATGTAACAAATGAGTTAATGTGTGAACACTCAAATGTCCTGAGGGCTACATAAAGAAGCCACTACCATTTTAGGGGTGAGCGTGGAATGGTTTGGTTCGATTTTAACAAAAAAACAAACCCAACCACAATTTATGATTCAGTTTTTATATATAAAAAACAAACCATTTAATAATGGTTTAGTTCGAATTAGAAACTTTTTAAACTATTAATTTGCATTTTGATTCGATTTGAATTACGGATTAACCTATTTTTTATACCAACATCCTAGGTATAGATCTATAATATTTTATAATGATTTGTTGATAATTTGAACGAAATTTATACATAATCATCGAAATGACGACATGAAATCATCTTTGACCTAAAAATAAAATCTCAAAGATGGTTAGGGTTAGGGAATGGATGGATGGGTTAAGCCAAAATAAAATTAGAAAATTGTGCTTTGACTAAAAATGGATGTGGTTTGGTTTAATATGTGTGGTTTGGTTTGACACTTGAACCAAACCAAAAACCACAAGTCTATTCAATCCACACCACAAACCAAACTACAAGAAAAAAAACAACTATGTAGGTTTGTTTTTGTTCAGTTTGCGGTTTGAGTGGTTTTGTTTTTTCCCACCCATGTTGGATTGGTCTAGCTCGATCTGGTTGGATCGAATGCTTGTGGCCCACAAGTTTGTAGCACTTTTGACAAAGCTAGCAGACTTTCACTGTAGCGACGCAGACTTAGCCCATTTTTCAGGCTAGGGTTACTACTGCAAAACTCTGTAATTTGTGCTCTCGATTTTAGTGAGAATTCTGTCTCTCCGTGGACCTAGGGATTATTCTCAAACCACGTAAATTATTGTGTTCCTTGTGTTTTCTTTTCTTCTGTATTTTATCTCGTTTCTCGTTTCTGTCATTACGACTCCCGGCGTTTTCGCAACAACCCATAGTGTGTACGTGTGCGCCCACACTCCTGCTTGGTTTCTCATACTCAAAGCTCTCTTCCCCTCCCTTTACTGCACGGGAGGCAATAGCATGTCGTGGGAACAAAGGAGGGTAATGACCATGCGATGACTGATTCATGCCAACCTATGTGATGAGTGATTCATGTCAAACCACTACGATGAAGTCAATAGTTGATACTCTTCGGTGTTAGGTACACATGAGTTCTTCATTCTATTTATACATGGTTTTTGCCTTTTAAGGATAATAAATCTTTAGATGTGGTTTCTTATTGCTTTTGTTGAGTGAATTAAGTGTTAATCGGTCCTTATACACCCATCAGTTCCACCCAACCAACTCCTATGCTATGCCCGGCCCCTGAGGGCAAAGGGTCATTTGATTTCCGTAATTGAATGACGATCATGCAATTAATGGACTACATGATTGGATGGCTTACGAGTCATGGGGAGATTGATCCAACTCCACTTCACCCCCCCCCCAACAACTACACCAAAACCTAGTCGTCGTCACTGTCATCAGTGCTCATTGCTGCTGATCACAATTTCCCACCAGCTATCCTCTTTACCCCCAACTAGTACCATTGAGTTTGTTTCTTCAGAAGGCCAAGCGAGAGTTCGGGAGGAGGTTTCTTGTTGCTTCTATTTAAGGGTGTAATTTTGGCTTGGCGGCCCGAAAGCCCAAGCGGCCCGGCAAAGCCCGCATCGGGCCAGGCCCGGCTCGGGCTGTAGGTTCCGCGGGTCGGGCCTGGGCCTTTCCAAGAAGGCCCGCGGGCCATGCCGGGTCGACCCGAAAAAGCCCGACCTGCTGGACCGCGGGAAGCCCAGCCCGCTGCGCTGTAAAAAATATAACGGGGAATCTGCGGGCCACGAGCTCCCAAGGCTGCGCCTGGACCAACTGGTCCAGGCGCTGCGCCTGTAAGATAATCACCACCCTATATATATATATAGATATATCTATATATATGTGTGTGTGTGTGTATATATCTATCTGTATATATCTATATATATCTGTATATCTCTATATATATCTGTATATATACATATATATATACATATATACATACATATATATATCTGTATATATACATATATACATACATATATATACATATATGTATATATATCTATACATGTATCTATATACATGTATCTTTCTCTATATATGTATCTATATATATGTGTGTGTGTGTATTTCTATATATATGTGCATATATCATTATATATTAACAAAAAATAATATTATATATATACATATAAGTATTATTATATATAATTATAATGTGCGTATAAATATATATATACAATGATATATAATTATATATATAATATCGTATATATATAAACAAATCCACTAATAATATATGTCAATTAAGTGTGGTTTTTAAAAATCCATTAATATATATATATATATGTATATGTATATGATTTAATATAATATATATATAAACAAAGCTATTAATATATATATATATATATATATCAATGATTTAATATTATATATATATAATAACTTGTTGTATATTAATAAAAAAATAACACTCATCTAATGATGTTCGTGCAAGTCTCTCAACTTCATTAATTTTTTTTATGTTCCAACATGCATATATTATATATACTATACATATATAAATCTATTTAGAAAAAAAAATTAACTCACCCACTACGACGCACCGCCCAACCCCTAATTATTATTTTTATAATTTTCTCATATTATATATATATATATCAATAATTTAACATTATATATATATATAATAACTTCTTATATATTAATAAAAAAATAACACACTTACCCAATGTTGTTCGTGCACACCCCTAACCTCACTAATTTTTTTTAAAATATGATGAAACATGCATATTATATATATGTATATATAAAAAGAAATCTGCTAATATATATATATATATATATATATATATATTAATGATATGATAATATATATATAAACAAAGCCATTAATATTATATATAAAGTTATTAATAACATATATCAATTAAGTGTAGCTTTTAAAAATCCATTAATAATATATATATATATGAGTTAATATAATATATATATATAAACAAAGCTATTAATATATATATATATATATTTGTATGTATATGATTTAATATAATATATATATATATATACAAAGCTATTAATATATAGATATATATATCAATGATTTAATATTATATATATATCATAACTTGTTGTATATTAATAAAAAAAATAACACTCAATGATGTTCGTGCAAGTCCATCAACTTCATTAATTTTTTTTAAGTATGTTGCAACACGCATATATTATATATACTATACATAAATAAATCTATTTAGAAAAAAAATTAACTCACCCACTGCGACACACCCCCCAACCTTTTGTTATTATTTTTATAATTTTCTCATTGTATATATATATACCAATCATTTAGCATTATATATATATAATAACTTATTATATATTAATAAAAAAAATAACACTCACCCAATGATATTCACGCACACCCTCAACCTCAATAATTTTTTTAAATATGATGAAACTTGCATATTATATATGTGTATATATAAAAACAAATCTCATATATATATATATCAATGATATGATAATATATATATATATATATATAAACAAAGTCATTAATATTATATATAAAGCTATTAATAATATATATCAATTAAACGTGGCTTTTAAAAATCAATTAATAATATGTGTGTGTGTGTGTCAATGATTTAATATTATATAATAACTTATTTTATGTTAACAAAAAAAATAACACACTCACATAATGATGTTCGTGCATGTCCCACAACCTCATTAGTTTTTTTTAAAATAAGTTGCAACTTGCATATATTATATATAAATTTATTTAGAAAAAAAATTAACCCGCCCACTGCAGCGCACCCCCCCACCCCCTAATTTTTTTTACAATTTTCTCATATTATATATATATATATATATATATATATATATATAATAACTTATTATATATTAACAAAAAAAGAACTACTCACCATATGATATTCGCACACCCCTTTTCATAAATAAGCTAAAAAAATAAATGTTAAAAAACGTTTAAATAACAACACCCACTGTTGTGCACCCCGCAATAACTCATTAATTTTTTTAATTTGTACATAATATATATAAATTCACAGACATGTAAAAATCTATTTAGTAAAAAATAACATATCCACCCACCGTAAAATATTTTTACATAAAACGTGTTAAATGTTTAAAAAAATACATGTAAAAAATATGCGTTCAAAAAAAACGTTTTAAAATAAACGTCTAAAAATATATATAAAAAAATGTTTTAAACAAATGTTAAAAAATAGTTTAAATAAAGGTTTAAATAAAAATGTTTAAAAAAGTTTTTAAAACAAACATTTGAATTAATTTTTTTAAAACAAACAGTTAAAAAATACTTTTTACATTAAAATATGAAAAAAAGTTAAATGTTTTAAATAAATACTTGTAAAAAGCATGCATTTAAAAAAAATCAAAAATGTTTTAAATTAATCATTTAAAAATAAATGTAAAAAACGTTTTAAACAGATGTTAAAAAATGGTTTAAATAAAAATGTTTAAATAAAAAATATTAACAAACGCTTAAAAAATTATAAATAAGTTAAAAAAATAAATGTAAAAATGTTTTAAACAAATGTTAGAAAAACTTTTACAAAAAACATGCATTTAAAAATAAATGTAAAGAAACGTTTTAAATAAATGTAAAAAAAATGTTTAAATAAAAAAAAATTAAGAGAATTATTTTGAAAATATTAAAAGTCCACCATGGCACGACTCAAAAAGCCCGGCTCGGCCCGAAAAAGCCCGACCCAACCCGATGGTTTGGGCCGGCCCGAGGCCGGGCTCGGGCCGCCTCATGGGGTTGGTTGGGCCGGCCCGGCCCGTGTTGCGGAATCGCCGGGAGACACGACAGAAACGAGAAAAAACGAAAAGAAAGAAAACAAGGGACACAACGATTTACGTGGTTCGGAAAAAATCCCTACGTCCACGGGAGAGGCAGAATTTCACTATGATTCGGGAGCACGAAATTACAGAGGATTTCAGTAGTAACCCTAGTCCGAAAATGAGCTATGTAAAACAATGGAGAAGACGATCACTGTTCGAAAAAGTGGTCCGCGTCGCTACAGTGAACGACAGCTGGCTTTGTCAAAAGCGCTACAGTAAAGTTGACCCCGAAGTCCGCACCGCTACAGTGTCTGTCGGTGTCGGTCGGTCAGCTCCGCTACAGTGGTCAGTGGCCCGACTCTTTGCATGGTAGGCCCGGCCCGGCCCGACCCTGGGCCGGGCCGGGCCGGGCCGAAATTACACCCCTACTTCTATTGTGGTATTAAGTGTTAATCGATCCATATACACCCATCAGTCTTGCCCTGCCGACTCCTATGCTACGCCCAACCCTTGAGGAACTGAAGGGCAATTTGATTTCCTTAATTGAACGACGATCATGCAATCAATGAACCACATTATTGGATGGCTTAGGGGTCGTGGGGAGTTAATCCAACGACTCCCCTTCACCCCCCCCCCCCAACCCCCAACCACCACCACCACCACAGTTACTCTTCTCTCAACTTCCCCAAAACATAATCGTTGTCGCCATCATCATTGCTTGTTGTCGCTGATCGAAATTTCCCACTAGGTGTGTCCCCTTTACCACCAATCGTTACTACTGGGTTTGTTTCCTCATAAGGCTAAGCAATCAGGTTGCAGAAGATATAGATTAAAAAATGATGTGATGATTCTCCCTCCCCACCTCGGTTCCAAACACCACCGCATGAGGTGGTAGTGCAACCACATTAGTTCCCTACCGTAGCTTCTACCAACAGTTCACCCCATTACAGAATCGCGCTTCCACATCAAGTCACAACAATAGTCTGGCCACATTTCCACTCCAATTACTTGTCCCACCTGCAACAAAATACATGCAACAACCATCAAAATGATTATTGGAAACTCTACCTAAGGTCTGAATTGGAACTCAAACCCCTTTCAGATATCTGTATTGTCCCACAACCTTCGGGTCAAAGCATTTGGTGATGGGACCTGATCACAGGACACACCCAAAGATGCAAAGGAGGTCGTTTGTATCCAGTGATATTTTTTAACAAAGCCGATTATAAGTGCACAACACATGAACCTAGAACCTCAGGCAATGCAAGGCAAGTCGCTACCACTGGACCACATGCTCAAGTGCTTAAAAAGGCACATATCCTCATTGAGACCTGATCAATGCACACACCTTAAGATGCACAGAAGGTTGTTTGTCTCCAGTAACATTTACGAACATCATTGCTACTAAGAGGACTTGAACCCAGAACTTTGGGCAACGCAAGACAAGTCTTTACCGTTGGACCACATGCTCAAGTGCAGAAGAGGGTAATTGTATCCAACAAATTTTTTTTTTTGACAATATCACGACTAAAAGGGAACGAACTCGAATAGTGCAAGACAAACCACTACCTTTAGACTACGATGGAAAAAAAATGCATGTCCACCACTAGGATCAGATCAATGCATGCACCTTAAGATGCACATAATATTGTTGCATCCAACGATATTTTTTTTCCTGTCGTTGGTAAGAGGACTCAGACCCATAACATCATGAATAATCTCTACGTCCACGGAGAGAGAGAATCACATCAATATGAAATCTAAGAGAACAATTGCAAAAAGATCTCGAAGTTTCTCACACAGAAAAACTCTAGCCCAAAATGAGCTAATAAGAACAAAGCACTATTTCACCAACTAAACAGAAAATCCATTGTGCTACAATGAAAGGTGACTGGAAGTCCGCACTACTACAGTATTGCAACCACCCAAATCCTAGTTGCTACAGTAGTCAGTGGCAAGAAGTCTACCAAACTACAGTATCTTTGTCTCCAAAGTTCGAGTTGCTACAGTAGTCGTGTCAAAGTCCGCATTTTTACAGTGTCATGTCGGTGTAGGTCAATCAGCTTTGCTACAGTCAATCAAAGTTGCTACAGCGACTCAAAATTTGAACCGAAGATCTTCGGGCCCTGAACCCCCGAAATAGAGGCGCGTTGCCCCCCACAACCCCCCCCCCCCCAACAAGCTCACCACATAGCTTGACCTGTAGAGCTGCGATCTGGTGTGCAATATGAGCCGCAAGCATTTGACCCAACATCATCCAAAACAAATCGGGGTACACCAATCCAACATATACCAAATGCTTAAGTGCAGAACTTGTGAGCCCCTTCCAAAACCCTATCGACGCATGCACCGAAAATACATTTCGTATCGAATGACATTTTTTAGCAATGTCTAGAGCCTTAGACAAGTCAAGCTACCACTGAACTACAGGCACAAGTGCGAAAAAAGGTACAGGCCCCCCACCAAAATCCAGTCAACAAACCCTACGATGCATAGAAAGTTGTTTTGATCCAAAGACATTTTGACTTTTTGACAATGTTGATGCTAATAGGACTTCAACTCGAAACCTCGGACAATGCAAGGCGAATCGTTACCACTGAATCACATTAATGCAAAAGATGTTTCAGGGAACCAAGACACCCACACAGCCAAAGTGAGATACAAACTAGGGTAAAGGGTGGAATGGTGGTTGATTATGATATGTAGTATTTGCCCACTTTATTTATGCAAGATATACATTTAACGTCAATAAAAGAAATGAAGAATATGTGGAGAAAGTTTTGAAGACTAACATATAAATGCTTAATAAAATGAAATGATAGTCTCATGCCAATGGAAACTTCAAATACAAACTTATGCAAGATGGGAAGAACAACATGATCAATAGATTACAAAAATGATTCAAGACTTGGTAGATGGAAATAATCACATAAAGATGCACTTCAATCGAGTAATGAGTTTAGAATTTTTAGATATGCACAAGTTTTTTAAGAAAACTACTTGGTAAGTAGTGAAAAAACTACTTCCAAATCAAACCTAACACCTCAAACATCTCTGACTGAAAATTCAAAACCGTTATCAGACAGACCTGACAATATGCTCTGTTAAGTATTCAACCACCTCATCGTTGAGACTGAACAATAAACAATATCCATGGCAACCTGCAAGCCCAGTGTAATACAAACTACCGGACCTCAAGTTCCAAAACAAACACATTATACAACAAAAATCCAACAAAGGGGATGGGATCCTTCATGATTCAATACACACCAGATAAGCATAGATTATAAAAGAAAACTCACTTCCAGAGCTTGGCGGTCTTGTCATGGCTTACCGAAGCAACGAGGCCATTCAGGGTTGACACCCCCAAGGAAGTGATCAAGCCATCATGCGCTGCCAGGGTCATTGTCTTGTTCACACTCATGTTCCAAAGCTCCATCGACTGCAACTCAAACACAAATACTCATGCATTTGGAGCCCAATAGTTACCATCTATTTGAGTTACATTATGAAATTTAATGGTTCGAATCTCAGTCATCCATTTCACTGTCATTATGATCAATAAATGATAAACATTGAAAACAAGTGCGACTTGCCTGGTAACAGCCGACCACGAGCAGAGATGAATAGGTAGGATGGAAGGCACAAGAAAAGAATTTGTTGCCGTTGCAGCTCAATTCATGCACAGATTCCCCTTCAGATCCTGGTCTCCACACCCTCACCGAGTCCTCGCTCACTGATGCCAGATACTCACCGGAAGAATCCCAGCACACTGACGTTATCGACACCGCATGTCCCTGCATTTACAAAACCGCTTGTTTAACAGTAAGGACGTATTTTGTATGACAATTTAAATAGCTTTCCACTGTAACTTAATAGGCTGGCTGTATTATAACATCACATCTGTAAAGTGAAGTCAAATACTACAATTTTATTCTAGAAATTTTCTGCTGTAATATAAGATTGTAGTGCGAGGTCAAATATAAAATACCGAAAAAGAGGTGGGGGGATAAACAAGTAATGAACCTGTAATGTATGTCGGCAACGTTGGGTTTCAACTTCCCATATGGATACATCATTGCCCATGGTTGTCGCAAGATACCTTCCGAGGCGGGGTTGAAATCTCATCTGAGAAGAAGCCCCCTGTAGAGATAAACAAGAGTGAGAATAGGGAGCTTGGAATTCAGAACCCGTTTTTTAGGCTAAAATAATTTTTCTCTAAGAAAAAACAAATTTCTAAAATTTAGAAATGTAAAAGATTTTTTCAGAACGCAGAATCTAAGGCGATTTTTTTTTTTTTTTTTTTTTTTGAAAAGCTGTTCTCATTGGCATTTAATCTGAAGTAAAAAAAATTTGTTTCTTTTTTATATTACTTCCTTAAACCACACCCCAAAATCAATTATTTTTTTTAACTGAAACAAATGAGCTCTCCATTTGATAAAATGAAAAAGCACAGAACAATTTGCAAAAGACTTCTACCTTGAACACTCCAGTGCAGCTGCCATTGTTGATGCTCCAGAATCTGATCTCACCATCCCCATCGCAAGAGCAGATGAGATCTTCTTTATTTGGATGAAAATCCAAAGACATGACTGTGTTAGAATGCCCAGTAAACGTGCGTAGTGAATATTCCGGCTGCAGAATCAGCGGTTCATCAAGAAAAAATGTCCGGGTATGTTTTGTATGGTGTAGCTTTGGTAAAGGAAAATGAATTGGAAGATGAAGATGATTCTCTAATGTTTGGAAGGCAATATTATAATGTTCAAATGGCCATCATCATTCTTTCATTTCCATGTACATTCCAATTCCAATTAGTTTTCTCTCTTTCTCTTTCCCAGGTCATACCAAACAGGGGTTAAAAGCAGTCATTCAAAAACCAACCCTATCCATCACGGAAACAAAAAATGGCAGAAAACCACATCAAGAATGAGAGAGGACGTAAAGAGCTTCAACTGACATTGTCAACATCCCAAACTCGGACCGTCCGGTCATAAGAAGAAGTTGCGAGACGAGGCATGGTTGGACTGAAACGAACATCAGTAATCATCGATGAATGCTCTTCAAGCGATGCTTTAGACTTCAACGAATCCGTACACCACAACACTGCCTGTATCAAGATTATCATGACATGAAACACTGATTTATCAGCACAAGATATTATTGGAACATTAAGACTTCGTTTCATTTTGAAAATCATTTCTTGTTTTCATTTTAAAAAAATGTTTTAAAAGATGCGGGAAAATATTTTCAATAGCAGGAGAAAACAAGAAAGTGTATAATTTACCTCTTCTCTTGCACTTTAATTTTTCAGGAAACATGAAAACAAGTATTTGCCCCCTCCAAAAATCATTCAACTTCATCTTCATTTACTAAAAAATAATTTTTATTTAAATAATCTAATACATTTTTGGAAAAATGAAAAACAGAAAATGTTTTCCAAAAACTAAATGTTGCCTAACAGTTATCTGATAATCTCTGCAGTGTCATTGCTCACTTTTTTATCCTGCCCACCAGTGGCAAGAAGTTTCCCATCTGATGAAAAGTGGCAGCAGGTGACTTTGCTTGTACTCGCTTGAATGGAGCTGATTTCCGAAAATGTGAACTCTGAAGCAACAGGATTTTAAATTATTCATAGCAGACAAAGAAACATCAAACAGCAGCCACAACATATGTTTTCAAATTTTAACTTACAATGCAGGAGGTTAATTTTTTTTCATGTGAAAGATTATGCCCATCCGGTAGTAGGTACCCGCAACAAAGAATCCATGTAGAACATTCCAATGATACAAATTTATGTTAATTTGTAGCCTAAGTCAATCATGAGATGATGGCATGGATAACATATTGTATCATGTATTTACTCATTAATAAAGATATTCCCTTCATCATTCAGTTATGTTGGACTAAAATTTGACATGATATATGATATGATAATAATAGCCTGAAGTGAACTATATTTCAGATCATCCATTCATTCCTAGGGAAATAATGAAACACTAGTGTGCGTAGGAATCATACAGAGAGATAAAACGCACTCATGTAATACGAGAGTCTGTATTCTGGATTAACCCACTTTAATGGATTAACCCGCTTTGATGTGTGAGTAGGGATCATACAGAGACATAAAACTCACTCATGTAATACGGGTTAGAGTCTGTATTCTGGATTAACCCTCTTTAATGGATTAACCCACTTTAATGGATTAACCCGCTTTGAAAACATCACATGAATCGTCATGTGTTAACAATGTTTTCCAAGTGGACGCTAACAAATAGTCTTTCAACCCAAGCTAGAAAAACTTCATACATCTGAACTTTCATGTTTTGACATTATTCATGTGTATCAATTTCTATAGCCTACTTGAAAAACAAAAAACCATGAGATTGGTTGTGAGATTGAAACTGTCCATGTTCTATACTCAAAATCGATATCTTGAACAGAAAGAAGCGACATTAAAAATGAAAAAAATCTTTGATGACTTAGATAGCAATGATTTACTGCCAAGTATCGCTCATTGTTTATCATGATTATTGTCAGTGTTGTAAGGGCCTAAAAAGCCAAACAAAGAGTTCAGTGAATGTGAATTAATAGTCAAAAGAGTTTGGATGTGTTAAACCCTCTTTTGTTTTATTATGGGTATTTCCAAGTCCCACATCGGAATACTCCCCTGTACATTCCACTTTTTCCTTCTATAAAAGAAGAGTCTCACCTCATCTTGAAGGTAAGTGGGTTTCCCCATTCTACATGGTATCAGAGGGATTTTTATCCCGAACCCTCCCTCCCTTGCGGATTCTCGGCGTCCTCCCGGCCCCGCCTCTCTCCCTACTGCCCTAGCCGTTCCCGACGGGCCTCCCCTCCTGTCCCGGCGCAGCCCTCTCGCCCAGCTCCTCTCCGGCCTGCCCATTCCCGGCGGCTCTCCCTCCCAAGGCACTCCCTCCCAGCGGCTCCCCGCGGCTCCCGATGCCCTCACCTGCACGGCCCCCGTCCCGGCGACCATCTCTCCCGGCGGCTCTCTCCCCGGCGGCCCTCTCTCTCCCCGTCGCGGCCCTCCCTGCTCCTGCACGACGACCGCTGACGGGCCCTCCTCCCGCTCGGGACTCTTCCGCCCGCGGCTCCTCCTGCGACCAACCCCAGCAACGGCTCCCTTCCCAGCGGCGCTCCCGGCCAGCCCCACCGTGCGTGCGCCCAGCCCCTGTGGCTCACCTCCCGGCGGCCCTCCATCCTCTCAGCGCGGTTCTTCCCGTTGGCGTCCAAGCCCCGACGGCCTCCCGCGCCTCCCGCTGCTCCCCGGCGTCTCCGGCTCCCCGGCATCTCCGGCTCCCCGGCTCCCAGCGCCTCGCCCCGGTGCCTCGCTGCGGCGCATCCCGCCCAGGCGCCTCACCCTCGGCGACTCGCCCCGGCGCCCCGCCCTCGACGTCCCGCTCTCGGCGGCTCGCCCCGCTTCGCCCCGGCACCCTCACCCTCGCCTGGCGCGCTCCCGGCACCCTCGCCTGGCGCCTCCCGCAGCTCCAGCACCTCCCGCTGCCCCGACGCCCCCCGCCGCTCCAGCGCCTCCCGCTGCCCCGGCGGACCCTCCCGGCAAAGCGCCCTCCTCCCGGCGGCCCTTCCAGCACGCGCACGTCCTGTGCCCGATCATCCCGCCGGCCCGCTGCCTCAGCTCCCGACGCTTCCATGGCGGACTCCTCGGGACGTGGTCGTGCTTCACGTCGTCCACGTCCCTTCTGTCACCATTGTGGCAAGTTTGGCCACCTGATCGCCCGATGTTGGGTCCTGCATGGCCGACCATCTCCGCACCTGCGACAGGGACAGCCCGCGGTCCGGGACGTGTCCTCGACTGTCGCCTCTCTTTTCCCGTCTCTGGCCCTGTCTATGGCCGACCTCAAGCGGCCTCATGATCCCCCGGCCTCTGTCCGACCCGCTCCCTCCTCGGCTTCTCTGGCTCGTACTGTTTGCCCCACTGCCTTGGTCAGCCATTGCTCCCCTGCATGGCTGCTGGACTCAGGTGCCTCCGACCACCTCACCGGTGATGCTGGTACGTTGACGTCTTATTGCCCATGTGCCGGTTCTTCAGCCATCACCGTCGCTGATGGCTCCACTATCCCCATAGCGGGCTTCGGCGCCTGCTCCCTGACTCCTTCGAAACATCTACCCTCTGTGGCACATGTGCCCCGCAGTCCCTTTAATCTGCTTTCCATCAGTAAACTGACTAAGGATTATAACTGTGCGGCCATATTTACCTCTTCTGGTGTTGTGTTTCAGGAGCAGACTACGAACCGGGAACTTGGTCGAGGCCGGCTTCGAGACGGGGTCTACATGTTCGAGGGGCCCGCACCCATTGCTTGCACGTCTACCTCTCCTCGGGCACTTGATCTTCATTCCCGATTAGGGCACCCGCCTGCATCCACCATTCATCAGATGTTTACGGACTTCAGTAGGACTCCTACTTTTCATTGTGAGTCATGCTCTTTTGCAAAACATCATCACTCTTCCTACATTCCTCGCACGGATACACGGGCCTCCCACCCCTTTGCTCTGGTTCATTCCGATGTTTGGGGCCCGTGTACCGTTCCGAGTCATTTGGGCTATAAATACTATATATCCTTCATTGATGACTATTCGCGAATGACGTGGCTTTACCTTCTTCGAGAACGCTCCGAAGTGTTTTCCACCTTCCAAACCTTTTTTAATGAAATTAAGAATCGTTTTTCTAACTAGGTCAAATGTCTCTGCTCGGATAATGGGCGCGAGTATCTCTCCACTTCTTTTCGGCAGTTTCTCCGAACGAATGGCATCCTTCATCAGACCTCCTGTCCTGATACACCCCAGCAGGACGGCGTGGCCGAGCGGAAACACAGACATATTCTCGAGACTGTCCGTGCCCTCATCTTCCACCGACAGGTGCCTCTGCTCTTTTGGGGCGATGCCATTCTCACTGCTACCTACCTCCTAAATCGCCTTCCTTCTTCTATCCTTAAGGGGGAGACTCCCTTGCGGGCTCTTTTTCCCACTCTCCCTCTTCATTCCCTCCCTCTTCGAGTGTTTGGCAGCTTGTGTTATGTTCGTGACACTCGCTCTGGCCGCACCAAACTCTCTCCCAAATCTCTTCGCTGCATATTCCTCGGTTATTCCCGCACTTAGCGCGGATACCGCTGCTTCTCCCCGGAACATCGCCGGTATGTCATCTCCGCAGATGTCTCCTTTGTGGAAAGTTCTCCATTCTCCTTTCCCTCTCCTCCTCCTGACTCTGCCATCGATGACTGTCTTCCCCTCATCATCCAGCCTCTTCCGGATTTGCCTCCTCCTACCTCTCCTCCTCCTGACCCTGTCCTCGATGATTGTCCTCCTCTCCTCATCCATCCTCCACCGGCGTCAACCCCTGTTGACACCCATTTTGGTCAGGTCTACTCCCGCCGTCCTTCGTCTGTATTCGCCGTTCCGGCCAGTGACACTGATGCTCCGGCTTCGTCCGCTGCTCCTGCTCCGCCACCCGCGGACTTGCCCATTGCCCTACGGAATGGTACTCGCTCCTGCTAGAGTACTCCTCTATTTGCATCTTCTTACAGGGGTTTGTCCGCTATGGAGACGGTTTCTATACCTCGCACAGTTGGTGAGGCCAAATCTCACCCCGGGTGGCTCGCAGCCATGCGGGATGAATTGCAGGCTCTGGAGGAAAACCATACTTGGGATCTTGTCCCCCTTCCAGCAGGCAAACAGGCAGTGGGCAGCAAATGGATTTACACGGTCAGGCTGAATCCCGATGGTACTCTCCATCGCCTCAAAGCCCGCCTTGTGGCCAAAGGCTTTGCTCAGACATACGGAGTTGACTACTTTGATACCTTCTCCCCGGTTGCCAAGATGGCCTCTGTCCGGCTATTCATCTCTCTCGCCGCCCATCATCGGTGGCCTCTTCATCAATTGGATGTCAAGAATGCACCATGGCTTCCTTGAGGAAGAAATCTATCTACAGCAGCCCCCCGGATTTTGTGCCGCCGGCGCTGAATCTCGCGTCTGCCGTCTCCGCCGCTCTCTTTACGGCCTCAAGCAGTCTCCCCGTGCTTGGTTTGGCCGCTTTAGCACGGTCGTCTGCGACTTTGGGCTTTCCCGCAGTATGAAAGACCACACTGTCTTCTACAGGACGACTCCACATGGCTGCATCTTATTGGTCGTCTATGTGAATGATATCGTCATCACCGACAGCGACTCTGTGGGTATCCCCCATCTCAAGGCCCATCTTCACCAACACTTCCACACTAAGGATCTTGGTCCTCTCACATACTTTCTCGGCATCGAGGTTTCCTACTCCTCTGCCACCATCTCCCTCTGCCAACAGAAGTATGCATTGGATATGTTGCACGATGCTGGGCTGACTCAGGCCATTGCGGTCGATACTCCTCTGGAGCCTGGCGAACTGTCTCTTTATGCCTCCTCGGCTCCATACCCACATCCCGAGCGGTAACGTCGATTGGAGGGCAAACTCAATTATCTCACCATGACTCGACCCGACATTTCCTGTGCGGTAGCCAAAGTGAGTCAATTTATGGAGCATCCAACCACATCTCAGTGGGATGCTGTCATCCGCATCGCCAAGTACATCAAACGGGATCCTGCCCGTGGTCTTCACTACTCCCAGCATCCTCATCAGCATATTGAGGCCTTTTGCGATTCTGATTACGCTGGCTGCCTTGCCACTCGGAAATCTACCTCTGGGTTCGCCATTTTCCTGGCAGGCAACCTCATTTCTTGGCGCAGCAAGAAACAGACGGTCGTCTCTCGCTCCAGTGCCGAGTCTGAGTACCGTGTCATGGCCACCGTCACTACCGAGATCCTTTGGCTTCGGCAACTCCTCCAGGAGTTTGACTTTCCTCAGCAGACTTCTGCTCACATATGGTGTGACAATCAGGCAGCCACTAAAATTGCTTCGAATCCCGTCTTCCATGAACGCACGAGGCATATTGAGGTGGACTGTCACTTTCTTCGCCACCACCTGGAGCACAACCATGTCAGCTTTAGCCACATTCCGACGGCCGACCAGCTTGCTGACATCTTCACCAAAGGCCTCCCTGGTGCTCGCCTTGCCTCGCTCGGTTCAAAGCTGGGGATCCACCACATCTGACACCCAGCTTGAGGGGGAGTAGTTATGGGTCTTGTGTGGTGTCATCTTATTCTTTTTTGTGGGACTCGTTGTCCAAGCTGGGTCTGTCCAGCTTGAGGGGGAGTGTTAAACCCTCTTTTGTTTTATTATGGGTATTTCCGAGTCCCACATCGGAATACTCCCTTGTACATTCCGCTTTTTCCTTCTATAAAAGAAGAGCCCCACCTCACCTTGAAGGTAAGTGGGTTTCCCCATTCTACAGGATGAAAATTGAATCAAGATGTTGCTTCAATTTAGTTAGTGGTTATGTATCTTGTATGTGGGAGGGGTGTTGATTCAATTTAGTATGTGGTTTAACCTATTCTGTATTTTATCTCTTTATTCGCTCTAAAGGATCTCTTTTAACATTTCGATTTCAAGAATCCTAGAGGATCCCCCCCAACTACACCCCCTCCTCCCTCGACCACTCTCCCCCTTAACGGCCCACCCTCGTGTGTGCTCGCTTCCTCACCAGATCCTTTGCACCCTGATGCCATCACTATCCCATCGCCACTACCCCGCACCCTCCCTCAAAGATTTAGTCATAAGAACGTAGACTACTAACTTCTAGGAATCAAGCTCTTTCAATGCTCTAGAGGGATTTTCTTGCCTCGCCTAAAAGCATGTTGATAGAGACATACTATGATGTTTGAGTTTCTGTTGGAGGGGTATTTTTGTAAAGGGCTAGTTTGTTGGGGGAGTTGGAGTATGTTATGGGGGGAATATTGTTGTTAGAGGGGCCACGTGGTGGTAGGGGATCTCATAGGATCCTTTATAAATAAGAAGGCATGGGGGAGAAAAAGGGCGGCGAGAGTATATTTGGAATCGGCCACTTTGGCTTGGAAATCGGTCGGCGGGCTTGGGCGGGAGTCTCCCAATCTTCTTCTTCCTCCTCCTTTCTACTGTATTTTGGTTACTTATCTTCTATAATACAAGGTGTTGGTCCTCTGTTTCTATCAACTGGTCCGACCTGCCTTCTTCCTCCAACCAACACCACCTGTAGTGATTCTCCATCTCTACGCGACTTGTTGTAACTCGACCTGCCGTTGGCTTACCGTTCTTCCACGAGTTGCGCGCTACCGGGAGTCCGCTCAGACGCATCACGCAGTCCCGCTTCACGTTTTGCGTCACTATGCCCGACCGACTCTCGCCAGACGTCGCGCACATCCACTAACGTCGGCTTCCGCAGAATGCGACGACGCCACTTCCTGCTCGCGTCCGACCTACCTTCTTCCTCCGGCCAACACCTCCTGTAGCGATTCTCCATCTCTACGCGACTTGTTGTAACTCGACTGGTCGCTGGCTTAACGTTCTTCTTCCACGAGTTGCACGCTACCGGAAGTTCGCTCAGACGCATCACGCAGTCCCGCTTCACGTTTTGCGTCACTACGCCCGACCGACTCTCGCCAGACGTCGAGCACATCCACTAACGTCGGCTTCCCCAAAAGGCGATGACGCCTCTTCCTGTTCGCGTCCAAGGTGCCACACCCTACCGTTTTTTGTCGGACGCCTCGCACCCTATCGATTTCTGCTCGCGTCCAAGGTGCTCGCCTCTTCCTGCTCGCGTCCAATTTCTTCTTCGGCGGCAGTGCATGCTCCCAACTCATGACCCAAGGAGCCACGCACCACCAGGAAGTCGGTTTCCACTCTCCAGCAGTGAGTCCATTCTGGATCGTTGTCCATACAAGGAGGTGTGCTTACAGTTGCACTCGCAAGAGTGCAGTACACCGTCCGCTGATTTTTTATAATTACTCTCCCCCCAAAAAAAAAACCGAACGCAAAAAAAACGAATCTACACAGGGTGTTCCAATTTTTTTGGGGGCGCATAATACTGCCGAAGGATGGCGATATCACAAGATGAGGTGGTCCAGCAACTCAGGCAGATCCAAGCAACTCTAGCCTCGATCCATCAACACCAGCTTGAACACGAACAGGCGATGACTTCCGCACCTGCTGTTCGCAAATTCTTCGACGCTCTCGAGCGACGTCGAGAGCAGATGCCGCAGTGCGCGACTGTTGCTCGACCTCCCATGATGACAAAGGTGCCTCTGGTGCAGTCAGGGGCGACGACAAGGCCGATGGTATCGGAGCACAACAATACGGTCAATGTTACATTGTTGTGCGATGAATTTCCTACACTGCTACCGCTGGTTGCTCGACCAATGCTGGTTCTGGCGGTTGATCAGCCGAGGGCGACTATAGAACAGTGTCGCTTTCTCGGACGACTGGCACCAGCACTGACAAGTCAATGAAGGTCATGGGATACGTTGAAGCAGCGATGACTATAAAACGTCTCACGCTAGGCCAACAATACGGTCAATGGGTGGCTGGCGACACCTTGACATGGGGATATAAGTCACATATTTTCCATCCACTACAATATCATGCCAAGCCAACGCATCAATCATGTTTGTCCACTACCTGTGGGTCTTTTCTCTTAGAGTGGTATTTTTGTAATGGGATAGTTTGTTGGGGGAGTTGAAGTCTGTTATGAGGAGGGATATTGTTGTTAGAGGGGCCACGTGGTGGTAGGGGATCTCATAGGATCCTTTATAAATAAGAAGGCATGGGGGAGAGAAGGGGCAGCAAGAATATATCTGGAATCGGCCACTTTGGCCTAGGAATCGGCCGGGCTTGGGCGACAGTCTCCTGATCTTCTTCTTCTTCCTCCTTTCTGTTGTATTTTGGTTACTTATCTTCTATAATACAAGGTGTCAGTCCTCTGTTTCTATCACATGTCTTGAATTTATATGCAAGAGAAAGAATTGTCTCATACACTATTAACGACATTCTCTGCACTTGATAGTTATCCTCGACTTGTCAGCAAGCTGAACTACCTCAATATGACCAGACCAGATATCGCTTCAATGAAGGCTTTCTATGATGCGGACAGGAGATTGTTGTACTCTGATAATGAATGCACTAATGTGAATGCATTTTTTGATGCAGGTTATGTACGTTCTCTATCCTCCCAAAGGTCCAAGTTTGGCCAATGGGTGCAACCTTTTTTTCCAGAAGATTGATTATCCATGTTATACCCTGGGGCGAGAGGAGGGGTGAATCAGGATGTCAAATTTTTCTTTTTATTTAAGAAAAATTTCCCCACGGTGGTAGGAACTCAATAAACGTGCTTGAAAGAACACGCAAGCACAAAAAAACATAAAAGCAGAAATAAAATGGAATTCAGCGGTTTTATTCAAATCACCGTTGAGGGCTAGTCAAATGTGCATACGCCAACGATGTGTTGGTCGTGCCAGAATCCACTAAATGTCAATGGATTTTGTGGATTATAATTGTTCGGCTATAGTGACTCTGTGTCAAGCGCGCTGCCTTTGCAATGGGGTCACGTCCATCAACTCCTTGCGAACTGCTCTGGATGAAGCCCGCCTCAGTTTATCGAATTCAAGATCATTTCCCAGTTGTCCAGAACATATGATTTGATCTGCATCATGACAACCTCAATTAGATGCTACAATATACTCTTTGTTCTCCAACAAATCATCCTGAGATCTTGGTGTGAAAATATCTACCCAAACGCGGAACAAAGTGCACCGTGGACTCCCCCAGCGGACCACCGCCGCAAGCTGCGTTCCTCCTCCACATACAAACCCAACAACCCACGTACTCCCCTTCAGGCACTTAGCTCACAAACGAACTTCATGAGATTCTCTCAAGGACCGACTTCACGGAACGAATCTGCCTTCGAGAGCTTTGGTTAATGAATGGATTAGTGGGGTATTTATAGGCAAAGGCCTCCGTCAAACTCACTAACCACCAAAATTATCGTTTAATCCCATAGAGAAATACCCTTCACAACACTCACAAAATCTCTACCTTGTGACCGCATACTTCACTGAAGACAGCGTACTCCACTGCTCGACCAAGTACTCAACTTCGCGGTCGACCGAGCCCCTTCGCGGAACAGACTTCCGTGAACTCCCATCAGTAGATAGGGGTCAGTAGAGGCCCCCTGTAAGATAGTTGAACCATCCAGCCAGAAGGGGCGGACTTAGTGAGGTTCAGAGGGGGGAATCGTGACAGCGGGACAAAGCATCAGCTGCATAATTCTGACTCCCTGGTTTGTATTTGATCTCGAAGTGGTAACCCAATAATTTAAATATCCAACATTGTTGGTCCGCTTATCTAAATAAACGAATGGACGGCCCGAAAGATAGTCGCCAGTGCTGAATGGCCAAAACCAAAGCAATGAGCTTTTCATAGGTGAACTTCCTGAGATTTGTAGGGGATAAAAGTTTTGTTGAAGAATGCAATGGGGCGTTGATGTTGCATGAGAACGGCACCAATGCCCCATCCGGACGCATCACATTCAAGCTCAAAAGGGGCAGAAAAATCGAGTAGTGTGAGAACAAGCCTAGGTCATAAGTTGATGCAGGTGTTTGAAGGCCAATTGGGCTGTCGAATTTGAGAAGAAACCCTCATTTTTAGTGAGGGTTGTTAGTGGTTGAGCGATAGCACAGTACCTGTTAATAAAACGGCGATAAAATCGAATGAGGCCAAGAAAACCCCGCACCCCGCGGACTGTTGTAAGGGCAGTCGCGAATGGCCAGAATTTTGGCCGGATCCATGGCTACACCTTGGGTGGAAATGACATGGCCCATGTATTCAATTTGTTACTGGACGAAATGACATTTTTTGCGGTTCACAAGGAATTGATTGTCCAGGAAGACCTGGAGGATAGCAGCAAGGTGGGTCTGATAGTGTTGTCAATCAGCGTAGAGGAATCAGAAATTTATCGAGTATAGTGGTCTTGTTGAGAACACGGTAGTCGATGCACATATGCCAAGAATTGTCCTTCATAACTAACAAAACAACGTTGGTGTTGAAATTGGGGCGAATGAAATCAGTCTTCAAAACGTCTTTTAACTTCGTTCTACCTCAATTTTTTGCGAGTGCGAATAACGGTAAGGGTGCACCACAATGGGACATGTGCAAAGATGGTACATATATATTAACCAATACATAAAGGTAATTGTGGGCAAGTCTCTATTGACCAGAACTAGTGGCAATCCCCCAATTTGAAAAGCATTTTGTGGGAATGTTGGACTTCCAAGGCGAGGAGATGGGTTAAGTTGGGTGAAATGAAGTTTTGGGTGACCCCGCTATCGATTAACAACAGGACAAGAAAACCCCCCAAAGACAATTCAATTTTCACGGAGGTGGTGGGATTGGTAACAGAGCAGCCCTAGTGGAGGGGGTAAAACCAAATCACTTGACATTCGGCGTCCTCCAACGCGGTTGGCGGTGGATTATCATCAACAAGGAGGTCCAAATCAACGACAGCAGTGTCGCCTTCGCCGAGAATGAGGATGCGACGTTTGGGATATGCGCAACATTGTGTGGGAGTAGGGGAGACCACACCGAAAACAGAACCCCTTCTTACGACGATCGTCCAATCCTTGTGTTGTCAAGTGGCGGATTTCGCAGCCTGAGGATGAAAAATGTCGAGGAACATCCAAAGGGGGGCTCGAGACTCCTTTAGTGAATCGAGAGGACTGGCGCCCGACGAAGAGGACAAAGAAAGGAGCCGATCGTGGAAGTGGTTTCCACAGAGTACGATCATGAGTGGTTCCAGAAACACGATGGGCCCCTCCGTTACTGTAGGCGGTGTCCCCCAGCGAAGAGCCAGTTCAAAGTGGCGGGCAAGACGCATTGCCCGAAGTCGTGTATTGGGGACATGAATCTGCACCTAAGAACGGATGTCCTGTAATTGGTGCCAAAAATACCCAAGACACTGAGGCTCGAGAATTCTGGGTAAGAAAGAGGCCAAATGTTCGAATTGTTCCATGAATTCCTGAACCGTTCTTTGTTGATGAAGTGTTGCCAATTCTTCATACGGGTTCTGGATCTCAAGACCACTAAAACGTTCCATGAGTTCAGTTTTAAATAATGGCCATGATAAATTTGGACATACCTCCACAAGGATAGTGAACCAATGTATGGCGACACCATCCATACTGATTTGCAAGAGCTGGAGCTACAGTGTCTGGTGTTTGATGAACACGAAAATATAATTCAGCTCGAGAAGCCAACCCCGAAAATCAAAGCCATCAAAGATGGGAAACTCCACACGACGGCAGATGGAAGAATGATCGGTCGGGTGGCTGGAAGGCGGCATTGGAGCCCTGATCAAGACCAGGAGGCAGCGGGCGAGGTGAGATGTCTCCAGTAGAACCTGAAGTCGAGGCAATCCCTAGCGGGCGAAGCGCATCATCCTGAGGTTGTTTATCAGTGCGGCGCATCATGAGTTTGCGGAACTCAATTTGCTTGACGCATTCCAAATCCCAACGGTTTTGGCTGAGTCGAAGCTCTTGAACACCTTGGTGGAGGCTCTCAACGGTAGATGAGAGACTGGATAATGTGGTCTCAATAAGATCCAAAAGTTGGTCGAGGCCATCAACGCGGGGCTGTGTGCGGGTCTCCCAACCCACGTGGTCCAGCAACTGAACCCCCCTCCCCAAAAGTTGTTATTCTGTTGCCAGCCCCCTCCCTTCCTGGAATAAACTTTATATTTTCCAGAAAGGTCATGAATCCTATTAGTCCCCTCCGTAGTCCGTTTCGCGCCTCCCGTCCCCACTGTTTTCTCCAGGAAAAATTTAAAAAAAAAAAAACTCCTTTTCCCCTCCCCAACTTCCGTTCTCAGTCCCATCCAACCTCCAACCTCCAACCTCCTTCCATTCAATCAGGGTTTTGATTAGCTCCAATTTTCAACATTCCACAGCCTCACAGGCAGTTCGCAGCTGCTACTTTCCGAACTAAAACCGTTGAATTTCCTCACATCGCCCTCTGATTTCTGCCGTCGAGGTTTCAATTGCCAATAATGTCTCCTTCCATTCAACCAGGGTTTTGACTAACTCTGATTTACACCATTCCAATTAACTATGATTTCCATCAAGGCGGGCTTTCATTCATTGAGACTAGTGTTCATCACTCAATTACACTACCAGGAAGTTTTACATGAATCACTCAATTCCCGTCTTTCGGTTTACCAGCACCCCTGAATTTTTGAAACCTTATGAGTATTTTCCTTTCCACACGCGATTTCCAATTACTCCATCACCCATTGCTAGGATTCTCTTCCTTCTCTGAAGACACCGGCATCCCTGATTGTGAAACCCGAAAATTATGTTCCCCTTCGATAATTTTCACAGACAAGCACTCTCTGTTCATCGGTGCAGCAGTTCTTTTCTGTGTTCCACGATACCCAATTCTCGATTTCAAAACTATAAACATATTTCCTTTATACAAATTCTAGAAAATTAGAGAGTCGGTTCCGGTCTTTAAAAATCGCATGGTTGATTAAATTTTCCTCTCTGAAAAAGGCCTACGAAATTTCAGCTCAATTCATGTCAGCCTTGTGCCCCTCCTCAATGTTGTCCGTGCACTCATATATATTGCATTTTCCATTTGAAAAACTAGAATTATACAGGTTTTTTTATTATAATCACTACTGGTTTGCATTTGACCCAATGGCCACAGAAAACAAAACATATACAAAAGTGTTTGGGGACTTCGAGCTAGGTTTGGCAGTCTTTATTTACATTAAAATATGCATATAGGTGAAAATGTGTATTGTGCTTCGTAGATTTATTGTTTTTATTCATGATGTCTAAGTTGAATATATATGGATTTTTCTATAATTTATATCTGTTACTTCACGGCACCCTTTTATTGATGCTGCAGTTGATCCTACATTTTATATATCATTCAGATGTCTTGTCAAATTTTTATGTCATTCCAATATATGTTGCTTCCAATGCTCGTGTTCCCTAAAAAGTAAGAGGTGTGTGATTCTTTTTACTTGACATCATCACATGATATTATGGAAATTGTTCTAATTGGAGCTCTATGTGCCTATTTAAGTGATCCTCATTAGATAACTTTTTATCAAAAAATGAATTTACTTGCTTCCGTAACTTTTGCATTAAAAAATCAATTTACTTGCATAATATTAGTACACTTTTGGCCTGCTGGTGTTTAAGATTACAATGGCAGACGAGGATGGTGGTAAATGAGGATGATGGTATACAACCCCCGGACGACGCCCTCCTGCTGAATAATGTTTCCCTCCAACAGACGTGTGTCACCCGAGACGACACCCTCCTCCCGCCAACTAATGATTCCCTCCCACAGATGTACGCTGCCTAAGAAGATGGCCTCCAGCAGACACTGCCCTAATTCCTGAGAAAAAGACGTCTTGCAGATTTCAGAAATCAAACAAAGAATTTGGAGCCAACAATTGAGTGAGGTGGTGGAGGATTGAAGGTCTCCCACTGGGTCTCTAAAGGTGAAGTTCATGGATTTTGATCTGAACACAACCATGTTCACCATGGTAAGAGGCCAGGACACCAAAGAGGCAATGTTTTCTTCGTTCTTGGCTTTAAGATCTTTTGATCGATGTCTAAATGACATTTTTTTCTTCTCAGTTGAAAGAGTACACACTGAATCAACCTGAAGCTTACAAGATCAAAGTTGGCAACCAAGCATTTCTTAAAACCTATTGTCTCTCTTTGATTTTTATATTTTTTATTTAGACTAACTTTTAGCTCCCTAATTATTTTAATTGCCATTTTATCATCATAGTTTTATCTCTCTTGAATTATTCTCAAAGTAAATTCCAGATGTATGGATTTTCATAAATACCAGGTTAAGTTATGTTCATTTTACCCCTTCCCAAAATCTTTCCTCGCATCGTTTTCCATCGGTTCTACTCACCGACAACATCTTCTTCTTCAAACCCTACCTGGCGGCCCCTATTTTATGTCACTACAAATTATCACTCCCTCTTGTATTGCATCTCAGGATGTCGGGTATTAGACCAATGAACCGTTTGATATAAACTAAAATGTGATGCATAACATAGAAAATGATATGGTTATATCGTTAAGGGCATGGGGATGTCTATGTCGTATGGTACAACATATAAAGTGGACTGCGATATGTGATATCGAGTGCATACCACGCCACTCAAATGGTTTCATTTCGGTTATGAATCATTGTGATGGTTCATTTATGCCTTGAAGTTATATTATAATCATTGAAAGGTTCAACAATCATAACAACCATTTGTTACGAGTAACGTATGGCAGCGGCCTAATGTTGGCAGACGACGCCCAACCTCCTTCGTTGATTGAAATAGGGTTATATAAAGGATATGATCCTTCCCATTAGGGTTTGGTGATTCGTTAAGCCAAACATAAGCTCTCTTCCTCCTTGTTCTCCAATGTCTTCAAGGATAAGGTATTGGGACACCTTTGGAGTTCGAGGGGTCCTCACATAGCGCGAACGTGAATTCTAGTGGTCGGTGTTCCACAAGTGTAGGCAGGAGGTCGAGTGGTGTTGATTAGTGATCTTCCTCAAGCATACTCCATAGAAATGGCGAGTACTTTATGTGAGACAACATTTTCAAATTTTTAAACTATTTTTCAGTAGAAATTAACTGATAGGTATCTGAGCAAGCAGTGGACGGGAACATGTTGGATTGGTGTTGCCCGATCCGGTTGGGCCAAATGCTTGTGGCCCGCAACTTTAGCGAAGCTGACCGACCGACACCGACAGGCACTGTAGCGGTGCGGACTTCGGGGTCAACAGTACTGTAGCGCTTTTGACTTCCAGCCGACAGACACTGTAGCACTTTTGACAAAGTGAGCCGCCGATCACTGTTGCAACGCGGACTACTATTCAGAACAGTAGACCGTCTTCTTCATATGTAGCACATTTCGGGCTGGGGATTTGATTGTTGGAAATCCTCTGTAATTTTCTGTGCTCCCGAATCATAGTGAAATTCTGCCTCTCCCGTGGACGTAGGGATTTTTCCCGAACCACATAAATCACCGTGTTCATTGTTGCTTTTCTTTCTTTCGTTTTCTTGTTTTCTGTCGTTCTGTCTCCCGGTGATTCCGCAACAACTGGTATCAAAGGGAGGTTCGGAATTCTCCAACGATGGCTCTGGATGAAGGCAAAGTGAAGATCGATCGCTTCGATGGAACTGATTTCAGTTTCTGGAGGATGCAGATCGAGGATTATCTTTATCAGAAAAAGATGCACTTGCCGCTTCTGGGTGTGAAGCCAGCGGAAATGGAGAAGTCGGAATGGGAGCTACTGGATCGACAGGTTCTGGGTGTTGTGCGCCTGACGTTGGCCAAAAACGTGGCATTCAACATCAGAGAGGAGAAGACGACGGTGGACCTGATGAAAGCCCTCACAAATATGTACGAGAAGCCTTCTGCGGCTAACAAGGTGCATTTGATACGACGATTGTTCAACCTGAAAATGGTTGAAGGGAGAGCTGTTGCAGATCATATCAACGAGTTCAATACCATCATAAGTCAGTTGTCATCGGTGGACATTGACCTTGGTGATGAGGTATGTGCTCTGGTTTTATTATCTTCGTTACCTGAAAGTTGGGAAGCAACTGTAACAGCTGTGAGCAGCACTTCGGGGAATACGAAGATGGCTCTGAAGGATATAAGGGACCTAATCCTTAGTGAGGATGTTCGAAGAAGAGAATCAGGCAGATTCTCTGGTTCTGCTTTGAACGTTGAAGGAAGAGGAAGGTACCCACAGCGGGACAACCGTAGAGGACGATCGAAGTCGAGAGGAAAGAGCAGAGACAAGGCAAAGGGGTCTGGTCCTACCTGCTGGACATGCGGGAAGAAAGGACACGTCAAGAAGGAGTGCAGAGATAACCGGAAGGGACCTGAAACCAGTGGAGCAAACGCGGTAGCTGAAGGAACTGATGACGTGCTACTGCTCAGTGTGGACAGCCCGATGGAGTCTTGGATTTTAGACTCTGGGGCGTCTTTCCATTCTACATCGGAGAAGGGTTTCCTGAACAATTTTGTTTCTGGAAATTTTGGCAAGGTGCATCTTGCTGATGACGAGCCCTTGCAGATTGTGGGGAAAGGAGATGCACGGATCAAGACCAACAGTGGGAGCTTGCTGGTTCTGGAAAACGTGAGGTACATCCCTGGTTTAAGAAGAAATCTCATTTATGTGGGACAGCTTGATGATGCAGGGTTGAGTACCACATTCACTGGTGGTGCATGGAAGATCACCAAAGGAGCTATGGTCATAGCTCGGGGAGCAAAGAATGGCACCCTGTACAACATGACAGAAAGTTGCATGGACATGGCTGCATCACTGGAAGCTGTCGGAGGTCCTCAATTGTGGCACTATAGACTCGGCCACATGAGTGAAAAGGGGATGAAGGTGCTGGCAACAAAAGGATTGCTACCAGAGCAAAAGTCGGTGGAAGTAGGCTTTTGTGAAGATTGCATCTTTGGAAAGCAGAAGAAGGTGTCCTTTGCAAAAGGAGGCAGAACACCGAAGGCCGGAAAGCTGGACCTGGTGCATACAGATGTTTGGGGGCCTGCACCAGTACCATCTCTCGGAGGGTCACAATATTATGTGACATTCATCGATGACTCAACGAGGAAGGTATGGGTTTACTTTCTGAAGAACAAATCTGATGTGTTTAAGATATTTCAGAAGTGGAAAGTCATGGTGGAGAACGAGTCAGGAGCAAAGCTGAAATGTTTGAGGTCTGACAATGGTGGAGAATATGGCAGTCAAGAGTTCAGGGAATTCTGTTCTGAAAATGGAATTCGGTGGGAGAAGACAATCCCAGGAACACCACAACAGAACGGTGTGGCAGAAAGGATGAATAGGACACTGAATGAACGTGTCAGGAGCATGAGGCTGCATTCGGGGTTACCCAAGACCTTTTGGGCTGATGCAGTGAATATGGCAGCATATCTCATAAACAGGAGTCCCTCTGTGCCAATGGGGGAATGTCTACCCGAGGAACTTTGGTCTGGTAAGGAGGTAAAACTCTCACATCTACGAGTCTTTGGCAGTTTAGCATATGTTCATGTTGATGCTAATGCAAGGGACAAGCTTGATGCCAAGTCCAGAAAATGTTTCTTTATTGGCTATGGTGGTGAGGAGTTTGGGTATCGCTTTTGGGATGATGTCAACAGGATGGTCATCAGGAGCCAAAATGTGGTATTCAATGAAGGTGTCATGTACAAAGATCGTCATGCAGTTGAAGATGAAAATGGGAACATTGAATCAGAATGCAAAAAGCAAGTGGAGCTTGAAGGTGTGTCTGAGCTTGAGAAATCCGAACCGGTGAAACCTACTACTCCAGTGGAGTTGAGGAGATCATCAAGGGTGAGAAGGCCCGTGCAGAGGTATTCACCATCATTGCATTACCTTTTATTGACTGACGGTGGAGAACCAGAATGCTTTGAAGAAGCAATGCAGCTGAAGGAGTCGAGCAAGTGGGAGCTGGCTATGAAGGAGGAGATTTCCTCATTGCATGAGAACAACACTTGGGAGCTGACACCTCTGCCAAGAGGAAAGAAAGCATTACAGAATAAGTGGGTCTACCGGGTCAAGGAAGAACATGATGGAAAGAGGAGGTTCAAGGCAAGGCTGGTGGTGAAAGGCTTTCAACAGAAGGAGGGAGTAGATTTCACTGAAATCTTCTCACCAATAGTAAAGCTTACCACCATCCGGGTGGTTCTCAGCATTGTGGCGTCAGAGGATTTGCACCTTGAGCAGCTTGATGTCAAGACTGCTTTCCTTCATGGAGATTTGGAGGAAGATATCTACATGCAGCAGCCAGAGGGATATGTAGAGTCTGGAAAGGAAGACTTGGTGTGCAAACTCCAGAAGAGCTTATATGGACTGAAGCAGGCACCGAGACAGTGGAACAAGAAGTTTGATTCATTTATGTCTAAAAATGAATATAAACGATGTGGCATGGATCAGTGTTGCTACATCAAGTCTTTCGGTGATGAATATATTATATTGCTTCTGTATGTGGATGACATGCTCATTGCAGGATCATGTATGCAGAGGATTAATGAGCTGAAAGGGCAACTGGCTGAGGAGTTTGAAATGAAGGATCTTGGAGAAGCTGGCAAGATTCTGGGAATGAAGATCAAGAGAGACCTCACAGCTGGAACATTAATGTTGTCACAGGCTGATTACATTGGGAAGGTGCTGAGAAGATTCAGCATACTGGAAGCAAAGGCAGTCTCTCTTCCATTGGCGAGTCATTTCAAACTATCAAAGGAGCAATCACCGAAGACGGCAGAAGAGGTGGAGTACATGGAAAAAGTTCCATACGCATCAGCTGTGGGAAGCCTGATGTATGTCATGGTCTGTACTCGACCTGACATTGCTCATGCAGTGGGAGTTGTGAGCAGGTATATGGCTAACCCTGGAAAACAACATTGGGAAGCTGTGAAGTGGATACTGAGGTATTTGAAGGGCAGCAAGGAGGTATCTCTCTGCTTTGGGAAAGGAACTTCATTGCAGGGGTATGTGGATGCTGACCTTGGAGGCGATGTCGACAGCAGGAGGAGTACCACGGGTTATGTTTTTACCTGTGGAGGGACTGTGGTAAGTTGGATATCACAATTGCAGAAGGTGGTGGCTTTATCCACCACAGAGGCAGAATACATTGCTGTAACAGAAGCTGGGAAAGAGATGGTTTGGCTGAAGAACTTCTTGGATGAATTGGGAAGAAAGCGAGAGGAGAATGTATTGCACTGTGACAGTCAGAGTGCTATACATCTTGCCAAGAACCCAGTGTTTCATGCCCGGACGAAGCACATTCAGTTGAAGTACCATTTCATCAGAGGTTTGATACAGGATGGGTTGCTGACTTTGCAGAAGATATGTGGAACCAACAATCCGGCAGACATGTTGACAAAACCTATGGTGATACAGAAGTTGAGGCACTGTTGTGCCTCTGTTGGTCTCCACTGATGAACGGAGGATGAGAGGCAGAATGATGGAGGACTTGATGGGAGCAGAAGAGGAAAACAGTTTGTATTTCATGAATCTGTGAAAGCGCGGCACTGGTGAGTGAAGAAGATGAAGAACTTAGATTAAGTAAGTTGTCTTCATCAGTTGCATCGAAGAATAGCAGTGCAGCGGATCAGGCTAAAAGTGGGAGATTGTTGGATTGGTGTTGCCCGATCCGGTTGGGCCGAATACTTGTGGCCCGCAACTTTCGCGGGTCGAGCTGTAGCATCACTGACCACTGTAGCGGAGCTGACCGACCGACACCGACAGGCACTGTAGCGGTGCGGACTTCGAGGTCAACAGTACTGTAGCGCTTTTGACTTCCAGCCGACAGACACTGTAGCACTTTTGACAAAGTGAGCCGCCGATCACTGTTGCAACGCGGACTACTATTCAGAACAGTAGACCGTCTTCTTCATATGTAGCCCATTTCGGGCTGGGGATTTGATTGTTGGAAATCCTCTGTAATTTTCTGTGCTCCCGAATCATAGTGAAATTCTGCCTCTCCCGTGGACGTAGGGATTTTTCCCGAACCACGTAAATCGCCGTGTTCATTGTTGCTTTTCTTTCTTTCGTTTTCTTGTTTTCTGTCGTTCTGTCTCCCGGTGATTCCGCAACAGAACAGGCGACTTGTATTGTATAAATGAGGGAGAAGGAAAATCAGGAGGCGCTTGCACTCCTGCCCAAGCTGCAATGGCTGCTCCCAAGCCGATGGCTGAACTGCCTTAACAGCCTAACATATATTCTCTTTCTATCCCCTTACTCCCCCCCCCGAACTTATATAATAATTCTCCAGCCCCACATGCGGCTCCAGAACCTTCTCATCTAACAAACAAATAGACTCACCCTAAAAAGACTCATGTACCCATTATTACTCACCACACCTAGACTTGGTTCTTATCACTAGTCACCCCTTCAAATCAACCTTGTCCTCAAGATTGAATGTGGGGAACTGGTTCCTCATTGCGGGCTGCCTCGAGGCCTCACTCTGCTGCCCCTTCTTCATTTCCAGCATTGTCCTCTCCCAGCAACAGCACCCTCAAGTGTGGATCGAGACACCTGTGCATGGGCCTATAGAGTTGACTGCAGCGGGAAAAAAGGCCATTGCAGCGTCAATCCTCCCACTCTGGGTGGCCAAGTGTCGAACACCTCACCCATAAAGGGTGGTGTGAGTTGGAGGCTCGGGGCAAGCTCCATTCACGACGGCCTCTTCATGTTTGGCTGGTTGGAGAATAACCCTATATGGTTAGTGCGGTCCCGAACGAATTGGAGGATGTCGCATCTCAGACTCGCGGACCTTTATGAATTTGCAGGACCCTTTGTCATGGAATTGAGAACTCTCACCTCCTATGATAACGAGTTCCACATTTCAAGCTAAGCGCATGTCTTGCAATCGGGTTGATGGGTCGTGAATGCAAACCCACCATCAAATGTCATCGTCCTCACGTTGGCGAGATAGCAAGGATGTCAAATACTCAAACTGCTCAATATAGTCTTGGATGGGTCCCTACTGTTGGAGGGCTGCAAGCGCTTCGTAAGGGATCTGAATTTTCAAGCCGCTGAAACGTTTGATCAACTCCTCTTTGAACATGGCTAACGTTAGGGTGTGGGTAAGTGCATTGTCATGCCTCTAGTTTTAGCAATGTGCGAGTTGTTTTCTTAGCACGGTTGAATGGTATCATTTCTAGATACCTCGAGGACACTTACCCTCTGTGCTTAGTGGGTTACTTCCAAATCCTTATCCGTGTTTTCTCATGTCTGGTCTCACTGAGGATTACTCTAACTAGGTCTGACACTTCATGATCTATGGGGAGGGGGATGCTTTGCTCATAACTCTATATGTTGTGTTGGTAAAACACGGGATCAATGATGATTCATGGGTAGAGAAAATATTCAGGAAATTAGCAGTTGATAGAGATCATGTAGCCCATGGGCACAACTGGGTAGCAATCAAGGGCATCAGGGTCATCGCATAGGAATACAACCTGGGCAAGGCAAGCTGTTAGAGAGGTCAGAAAGGGTCCCACCTAGAAATAAGGAGGAGGCTGCTAGGCTGTTATAAAAAGGGAAGGCTGGAGAGAAGGGAGAGAAAATATTCAAGGAATTGGCTTTGGCTTGGGCGGGATCTATCCTGAGTGTCTTCTCCATCTTCTTCCTCCTCTTTTGTAATTTTGTGGTTCGATTCATATAGATATATACACAAGTGGACCTGTGTTCCTATCAATAAAAATGTTGATACTCTCTGATTTTATACATATATATTTATTATTGTGAGCTAATTTGTTCCTAATCTAGTGGCATGTGTGGGAAGTCTTGGGGATTGCCTATTGAGTTGTTTACGCACCCTCATCATATGCACCTTGGTGCGTATGCAAACGTTATTTATAATGATACAGGTAAGAGGAAGATCTCCTACTTTTCTAGTGGAGCATCTTGATGCTACAGTTGTGCTCGAGAGGAGGTGGAGCTTGGAGATGGTCTTGTTGTGGAGTTGGCCAGGGTGCCACAACGGTACCTTTGTGTCATTGGGTTTTGTAAACTTATGTGGGGTATTGTTGACTGTTGCGACTATGATTATTGTCTAGTTATGTTCTATTGGAATTGGAAGGCTTTTATCAAGCATCATATTTCTTTGGTGTCTAGAGGACGCACCTAAGATTAGTGGCATTTATGTCATGCCCAAGCAAATAGGTCGGGATTGGGGTGTTATATTCCTAGTATCAGAACTTCTATACCTTGGATTCGATTGAAGATCCTCCCGCCGCACTAGATTAAAAGCAAAACCATCATGTCGTATCGAAGTGTCAGTAATGATATCCTTTTAGGGGTATTCAAATTGTTATTTGATCTGTGCATTGTTTCTACATTGTTCTAATAAAATTTTGATTATGGTTGTTCATTGGTTAAGTTTTCTAGCTTACGATTGCTTTATTTCCGCTCTGTTTTTTACTTTGGCATTCGGATTTGATCGGAAATTGTAACTTCGGATCATCGAGATATTTGAGTGGGATGAAAAATTAATAGTCTGTTTTGCGAATACAATTCACTCCCTCCCCCTTGTAGTTGTCATTATCGCATCCTTATGGGACGTCAATTGGTACCAAAGCCTGCTCTTCATTTAATCGGAACTTGTTCCTATTTCCTTACAACAGGGCTACCTATCGGAACTATCGAGAATCTGAATACGAGTCAACCACCTATTTTTTATGGAGTGAATTATGATTACTGGCGTGATCGGATTAAAACCTCTATGATCAATAATGTAGCGGAGCATTATTTGTCGATGACAAAAAATTATAAGATTTTGAAGAAATTTCACATTTTACTTTAGGAAAAGTTGGGGTATCAAGCAAACTACAGAGTTCAGAATACATTGTTGCGTTCAATGACTAAAAATGTTTACAGTCAAATTTCTTCATGTGAAACTACGAATGATATATGGAAGAAATTGGAAATTACATATTTAGGAACTTCCAAAGTGTTTCTAGAAGGGTGATGATGCGGGCAGACTATCAAGTTTTCTACTTCCTTCCGGGAGAGTCAATTGCAAAGATGGATCAACGTTTTACGACTACAGTTAACAGCATGCCGCTTAGTGAAAAGGAAATCACAGATGATTAGTTAGTTGAGGTCATTGATATTTTGAACCTTGATGATTTAATTGGAACTCTCATTCAGTGCGAGAGTAGACTGAAGAGAGATGTTGAAAAGGACAAGATGGAGAATGGAGTGGCTTTTGCTTCGACTTATGGTGCCTTAAATTCTGAAGTTGTATATTCCAGAGAGAATGGTTCTAAGCTAACTATCTCGAAGAAGAAATCTAAATGTTCATTGGATGTTAGCAATACAGAAGCCAGGGAAGAGTACACCCTTTTGCACTGAGTGTAAGAAGGGAGGTCGCTAGAAGAGTCGATGTTCATTGAATAAGGTTCAATCTTTCAAAATTCATATAGCTTTTATTTCCGAAGAACTAGCAGGTGTTCAACATCATAGAGTTTAACAGATGTAGGTTCTGAAGGTTTTATTCACTAACATTACCGGACCCAAGCAAATTTGGGTACCAAGATCTTAGTTCCATTGATTTCAGGATGGAAGGTTGAATACCAGCAGGTTGAACATTTGGTACATGGACACTGGTTGTTTTCGACATATGACAATAAACAAGTCCAACTTCCGGAAATTACAGAAAGTGAAGGGTGGAAGTGTTACATTTGGAGACAACGCGCGGGAACATATTTTCAAAATTGGTGATGTTTTCTTTCTCAATAAGACTCTTATTTCAAACGTTCTTTATGTTTTAGGACTTGAAACCTTTTTATTTACAACACAAGCAAGGAAATAAAACCGGCCCAATTAGCTCTTTATATTTTAGGACTTAAGCATAAACTATTTGATGAGGGTTGCTCCGTGAACTTTGAGAATGATAAATGTATTGTTACAAGTGCGGAAGGAGTGCACGTGTTACCTGTCGAGAGGCGTTATAATGTTTACACAATAGATCTAGAAGAGCTTCAAAACTTACCTTACATTAGTGAAGATGAGGATAAGTCATCGCTCAAGCAAAAGAGGTTAGGGCACGACAATGCTCGGACCTTAACTAAACCTTCTAAGAGGGGTCCTATGAGGGATCAACCGGAGCTTAGGTTTAACTTTACCAGGATCTGTGATCTTTGCGGATTTGGTAATCAACAAAAAAGCTTTAGACCTACCAGTGAGGTCTCAGTTTTATGTTTTTGTTCAAAAGGAGAAAAAACCCACTAGATTATTGTTCAGTTATTGTTGGAAGCGATCAGTGGTAAATTTGTAAATTCTGAATTTGAAACTTTTTGTAGTAAGAAAAGTATTACTCGTAATTTTTTCAAAACTACAAACTCTGGCATGAGTACAGCCTACTACATTATGAATCATGTTTTACTTCATCCGATTTTAAATAGAACTTATGAGTTGTGGACCGAAAGAAAACAAAAAAATTCTTAGTTCAGAATCTCCAGATGCAAAGTGTTCATCTAAAGTTTGATGAGACTACCCCTTCTGAAAGCTAGTCTAACATAACATTCATGGCTAAAAGCTAGATTAACGGAAGTTACCATTCAGTAGTCGAGGAACAATCTTCGTTTTTACCTAGAAACCAGTCGATCTTGAGGAATCGCCCCACAGATAATATCATTGGTGGTTTAGATCAGTCGGATAGAACTAGAAGTTCTCTACGAAATGAATGTGAGCATCTTGCATTCTGATCTCAACTCGAACCTAAAACAGAAGATGATGTGATGAAAGAAGAATAGGAAGGTGGAGGGGAAGGGTTGTCCGTTGGGTTCATGCCGCTGGAGTGAAAGGAAGCTGTGAATGGGACTTGGGACTGGAGTGTTGCGGTGTAGAGGGTGGGGGGCTACTGGACAGGGTATATAATAATAATGTCAGGGGCATTGTTGTAAATACCATAATAGGTATTGGCAGGATAGTTAGAATAGTGGTTGCCATGATTTTGTAGAAAAGTCAAATATTTAATTTATATTTAACATTTAATAACATTTAATTGCTAATTATGATTGATTTTAATAATATAATTTAACTTTTCGATAATTTTAGTATTTATAATTTAATTTTTGGTGATTTTATTTTTTATATCGAATTGATTCTATAATATATAATAGAATTTAAATTACCAAAAATAAATATTATAAAGCGTTTATTATTTATATATGTAGATACTTTTTTAAAATATTATTCATTATTTAAGATTTTTTTATTATCGTTTAAATTTCATTCAATTCTCGTAATTATAAAGTTTTAATATAAGGAAATTATATAATAAATATTAGTTAAAAATAATCTATATTTAAAAATAACGTTGTTAGGCCGAGAGCCCCCTATTGTGAATACTTTATAAGGGGGAAGAGAGTCGGTCAGTTGGCGGTTGCGTAAGGGTAGTGGCAGCGTTGCGTATGGGTAAGTGTTGCGTAAGGGCAGTGTTGTGTGAGGGTCAGCTGCGTATGCGTCAGTGTTGTGAGGGTCACTGCTGCGTCAGGGCAGTGTTGTGTGAGGGTCAGCTGCGTATGCGTCAGTGTTGTGAGGGTCACTGCTGCGTCAGGGTGAACGTAAGGCTGGTTTAATAATGCTCATGTGAGCTGGCTACAACTAGATGACACCAATTCCGGACATCTGAAATATTTGGGAATTCTGCTGGAAGCAGTTAGACTGGAGCAGTGGACACTCTCCAGGAACCGAAGCTCTCGCCAAAGAGGAACGCGGAGGTGGACTTTCCTTGTTTTCACCCTTACTAAAGACATTTTACTCTCAAATTATTTTTAAGGCAGCCGATGTAATGGTTACACTAGTTTCATTCGTAACTCTCATTCTCATCTTGATTGTGACACTGTTAGATTAAAACCTAACAGTTTTAATGCTTTCATTGAGAAGAAATATGTTGTCTATGCATCGGGATAATCGGGAGCCGAAGGGCCGACGGCTGTGTGATAGTTTCGAACAGAAAAAATCTTGAGTGCGAACAAGAATGGACAGTAGAATTGTACATGTTGAGACGATGTTGGAGAAGATACTGCAGAAGCTTTGACGAAACTGAGCAGACACAAGACCAGAAGATGGCCGCAATGCAAAATAACATAGATCAGATAATTCTCAATCAGGAGGCAGGAGGGCAACGGTTTGTAATCGAGTAATTGCAGCAGGCGGAGGAACGAGTGGTGGCGAAAAACTTAGTTTCACAAGGTCCAGTGGTGGATAACGGACTGCGGAATTTGTCGAATAAGTTAGAATTACTTAGGTTCACTGGTGACAATCCATTTGGATGGATAACGAAAACGGAGACATACTTCCGTATAGTACAGATGATGGAACAAATGAAATTGTCGATGGCACAACTTTGCATAAGAGGGGCAAAGTTATAGTGGTTTCTGCGGAGGCAAAGCTCGAATCCGGAGATTCATTGGGACAAATTCAAACTGGCGCTTATGGTGGAGAGGTATGTACAGACGACTGATGGAGCAGGTAGCATTACCAATTCCGGAATTTCAAGAGCTTTGGTATATGAGCCTTTTTATGAGGGGATTACGGAAGGAGATAGAAAATAGAGTTTTTACTCGTGATTCAGAAAATAAATATTGGATGCTAAACTTGGCCAGGAAAGTGGGAAAGGAGTTAATTGGGGAAGGAGTGTTAAAGTTTTATCTTGAGAAGCCAGCATTGTCGACAGGAGCTCGAGAATCTAGTTATGGTGTGCTAGGCCAACATGCTTACAAGCCCGTGGCAGATCGAACCCCAAAAGATAGTGGCTTAGAGTTGGTGGGGTTGAAAGATGGAAAGGAGTCAAAGTACGAGAGTATCAGTCGACAGGAGCGAAAAGAAAGGTGTAGAATGAGGAAACCCCCTTACTCTCAAGGTAAGGTGGGGGTCTGCTTTTATAGAATGATATGGTGAAAGATACAAAGGGGTATTCCGATGTGGGACTCGGAAATACCCAAAATAATAAAAAGAGGGTTTAACACTCCCCCCAAGCTGGACATGCCCAGCTTGGACAACGAGTCCCACAAAAAAGAATAAGATGACACCACACAAGACCAAGACATACTCTCCCTCAAGCTGGGTGTCAGATGTGGTGGATCCCCAACTTGGAACTAAGCGAAGCAAGGCGAGCACCAGGGAGGCCTTTGGTGAAGATGTCATCAAGCTGGTCTGCTGTCAGAATGTGGCTAAAGCTGACATGTTTTTGCTCCAGGTGGTGGCGAAGAAAGTGACAGTCCACCTCAATATGCTTCGTGCGTTCATGGAAGACGGGGTTCGAAGCAATTTTAGTGGCTGCCTGATTGTCACACCATATGTGAGCAGAAGTCTGCTGAGGAAAGCCAAGCTCCTGGAGGAGTTGCCGAAGCCAAAGGATCTCGGTCGTGACGGTGGTCATGGCACGGTACTCAGACTCGGCACTGGAGCGAGAGACGACCGTTTGTTTCTTGCTGCGCCAAGAAATGAGGTTGTCTGCCACGAAAATGGCAAACCCAGAGGTAGATTTCCGAGTGGCAAGGCAGCCAGCGTAATCAGCATCGCAAAAGGCCTCAATATGCTGATGAGGATGCTGGGAGTAGTGAAGACCACAGGCAGGATCCCGTTTGATGTACTTGGCGATGTGGATGCCAGCATCCCACTGAGAGGTGGTCGGATGCTCCATAAATTGACTCGCTTTGGCTACCGCACAAGAAATGTCGGGTCGAGTCATGGTGAGATAATTGAGTTTGCCCACCAATCGACGGTACCGCTCGGGATGTGGGTAAGGTGCCGAGGAGGCATAAAGAGACCGTTCTCCAGGCTCGAGAGGAGTATCGACCGCAGTGGCCTGAGTCAGCCCAGCATCCTGCAATATATCCAATGCATACTTCCGTTGGCAGAGGGAGACGGTGTCTGAGGAGTAGGAAACCTCGATGCCGAGGAAGTAGGTGAGAGGAACAAGATCCTTAGTGTGGAAGTGCTGGTGAAGATGGGCCTTGAGATGGGCGATACCCACAGAGTCGCTGCCGGTGATGACGATATCATCCACATAGACGATCAATAAGATGCAGCCATGTGGAGTCGTCCTGTAGAAGATAGTGTGGTCCTTCATACTGCGGGAAAGCCCAAAGTCGCTGACGACCGTGCTAAAGCGGCCGAACCAAGCACGGGGAGACTGCTTGAGGCCGTAAAGAGAGCGGCGTAGACGGCAGACACGAGATTCAGCGCCGGAGGCACAAAATCTGGGGGGCTGCTGTAGATAGATCTCTTCCTCAAGGAAGCCATGGAGTAAGGCATTCTTGACATCCAATTGATGAAGAGGCCACTGATGATGGGCGGCGAGAGAGATGAATAACCGGACAGAGGCCATCTTGGCAACCGGTGAGAAGGTATCAAAGTAGTCAACACCGTATGTCTGAGCAAAGCCTTTGGCTACAAGGCGGGCTTTGAGGCGATGGAGAGTGCCATCAGGATTCAGCCTGACGGTGTAAATCCATTTGCTGCCCACTGCCTGTTTGTCTGCTGGAAGGGGGACAAGATCCCAAGTATGGTTTTCCTCCAGAGCCTGCAACTCATCCCGCATTGCTGCTAGCCACCCGGGGTGAGATTTGGCTTCACCAACCGTGCGAGGTATAGAAACAGTCTCCAGAGCGGACAGACCCCTGTAGGAAGATGCAAAAAGAGTACGCTGGCAGGAGCGAGTACCTTTCCATAGGGCAATGGGCAAGTCCTCGGGTGGCGGAGCAGGAGCAGCGGACGAAGCGGGAGCATCAGTGTCACTGGCCGGAACGGGGGATACAGTCGAAGGACGGCGGGAGTAGACCTGACCAAAATGGGTGTCAACAGGGGTTGACGCCGGTGGAGGATGGAGGAGGAGAGGAGGACAATCATCGATGGCAGGGTCAGGAGGAGGAGAGGAGAACAATCATCGATGGCAGGGTCAGGAGGAGGAGAGGTAGGAGGAGGCAAGTCCGGAAGAGGAGAGATGATGAGGGGAAGACAGTCATCAATGGCAGAGTCAGGAGGAGGAGAGGGAAAGGAGAATGTAGAACTCTCAACAAAGGAGACATCCGCTGGGATGACATACCGGCGAAGGTCCGGCGAGAAGCAGCGGTATCCGCGCTGAGTGCGGGAATAACCAAGGAATATGCAGCGGAGAGATTTGAGAGAGAGTTTGGTGCGGCCAGGGCGAGTGTCACGAACATAACACAAGCAGCCAAACACTCGAAGAGGGAGGGAATGAAGAGAGAGAGTGGGGAAAAGAGCCCGAAAAAGAGTCTCCCCCTTAAGGATAGAAGAAGGAAGGCGATTGATGAAGTAGGTAGCAGTGAGAATGGCATCGCCCCAAAAGAGCAGAGGCACCTGTCGGTGGAAGATGAGGGCACGAGCAGTCTCCAGAATATGTCTGTGTTTCCGCTCGGCCACACCGTTCTGCTAGGGTGTATCAGGACAGGAGGTCTGATGAAGGATGCCATTCGTCTGGAGAAACTGCCGAAAGGAAGTGGAGAGATACTCGCACCCATTATCCGAGCAGAGACATTTGACAGAGATAGAAAAACAGTTCGTAATTTCATGAAAAAAGGTTTGGAATGTGGAAAACACTTCGGAGCATTCTCGAAGAAGGTAAAGCCACGTCATTCGCGAATAGTCATCAATGAAGGAGATATAGTATTTATATCCCAAGTGACTCGGAATGGTACACGGGCCCCAAACATCAGAATGAACCAAATCAAAGGGGTGGGAGGCCCGTGTATCCGTGCGAGGAATGTAGGAAGAGCGATGATGTTTCGCAAAAGAACATGACTCACAATGAAAATTAGGAGTCCGACTGAGGTCGGGAAACAGCTGATGAATGGTGGATGCAGGCGGGTGCCCTAATCGGAAATGAAGATCAAGTGCCCGAGAAGAGGTAGATGTGCACGCAATGGGTGTTGGTCCCTCGAACATGTAGACCCCGTCTCGAAGCCGGCCTCGACCAAGTTCCTGGTTCGTAGTCTGCTCCTGAAACACAACACAAGAAGACGTAAATATGGCCGCACAGTTATAATCCTTAGTCAGTTTACTGATGGAAAGCAGATTAAAGGGACTGTGGGGCACATGTGCCACAGAGGGCAGGTGAATCGATGGAGTCAGGGAGCATGCGCCGAAGCCTGCTATGGGGATAGTGGACCCATCAGCAACGGTGATGGCTGAAGACCCGGCATATGTGCAGTAAGACGTCAGCATACCAGCATCACCGGTGAGGTGGTCGGAGGCACCGGAGTCCAGTAGTCAGGCAGGGGAGCAATGGCTGACAAAGGCAGTGGGGCGAACAGTACGGGCCAGAGAAGCCGAGGAGGGACCGGGTCTGACAGAGGCCGGAGGATCGTGAGGCCACCGGAGGTCGGCCAGAGAAAGGGCCAGAGACGGGGAAAGAGAGGCGACAGTCGAGGACGCGGCCTGGACCGCGGGCCGTCCCTGCCGCGGGTGCGGAGATGGTCGTCCATGCAGGACCCAACATCGGGCGATCAGGTGGCCAAACTTGCCACAATGTTGACAGAAGGGACGTGGACGACTTGAAGCACGACCACGTCCCGAGGATTCTGCCATGGAAACGACGGGTAGCTGATGCAGCGGGCGGGGTGGGATGAGCTGGCGCAGGACGTGTGCATGCAAAAAGGGCCGCCGGAACGAGGGCGCGCGGCCGGGGACGAAGGGCGCGCTGCCGGGAAGTGGTGAACCGCACCTGGACAGAGGGCTGCGGGAGGGAAATAACGCCGGGAGAGAGGGCCGCTGGGTGAGGGGAGCCGCGGAGCCGCGGGAGGGCGACGCGGGGAGCCGGGACGCCGGGGAGCCGGGAGACGCGGCAGGCAGGAGGGCCGCCGGGGAGCCGGTTAACGCTGGAAGAGAGGGTCGCTGGGTGAGGGGAAGCCGCGGGAGGGGCGACGCGGGGAGCCGGGACGCCGGGGAGACGGTAGCCGCGGCAGGAGGGTCGCTGGGGAGCCGGGAGCGGGAGCCGCGCCAGGCAGAAGGGCCGCCGGGAGCCGCGCCAGGCAGAGGCGCGGGAGGAGCGGGAGGAGACGGGCGAGGGTGGTCGGGAGGCGTCGGAGGCGCGGAAGCAGCGGGAGGTGGGGCGCGGGGAGCCGCGGGAGGGCGACGCAGGGAGCCGAGACGCCCGGGAGCCAGGAGCCGCGGCAGGCAGGAGGGCCGCCGGGGGAGCCGGGAGCCGCGCCAGGCAGAAGGGCCGTCGGGGGAGCCGAGGCGAAGCGCGCCGAGGGCGAGGCGTCGGGGGCGAGGCGCCAGGGCGAGGGCGCTGTGGCGCGACGGGAGGGCCGCCGTGAGGGAGGGCCCCCTGGAGGGAGGGCCGCCGGGAGGGAGGGCCGCCGGGAGGGAGGGCTGCCGGGAGGAGTAGGGCAGAGCCAGAGGGGGGGGGGGGAGAGGCGGGGTCGGTCAGAACCGGGAATCCGCTGGGAGGGAGGGTCGGGATGAAGATCCCTCTGATACCATGTAGAATGAGGAAACCCCCTTACTCTCAAGGTAAGGTGGGGGCCTACTTTTATAGAATGATATGGTGAAAGATACAAAGGAGTATTCCGATGTGGGACTTGGAAATACCCAAAATAATAAAAAGAGGGTTTAACAAAAGGAAACAAAAAAGATTGTGTTTCTGATGCGGACAACCATATGGCCCCCCCTGCATTGATGTCCTGAAAAACATTTGCGGCTATTGGTTGTAGGAATTCGAGGAACCGATTGAAGGTGGAGAGGATGAGGGAAGTCCACATAAGAGTTCCGAGCAATGTGAATTAGTTGAAACATGTATCCATGAACCGAAGGAATACAAGAGTTCACGTGAGAAGCGGGTGGATTCAATAATGTTTAATGGATACGTTTCTCAAGTACCAAATGTGGTACTCGTTGATAGCGGAGCTAGTCATAATTTTGTGACAAAGTCACTTACGAAAATGGCAGGGGTGGACGTTAGCCCAACAGCACCATTTGGAATTAAGTTGGGGGGTTGGGTGGAAAACTATATCATGGGGGAAATGCAAGCAGGTACAGGTGTTTCTGGAACAATTCAGAATTGTCATCGATGCTTTTGTTTTTGATATTGGGGGACCAAATGTTGTCCTGGGTATGTGGTGGCTAAAAACCTTGGGTTTTGTTATGACCAATTGGGAGTATAAGATGATGGAATTTACTTGGGAAGGCCAAGCTGTAAGATTACAGGGAATTACAGACTTCGGGGAAATCTGATGAACTACGATTATCTTACAGAAAACTGTTGTTTATTCAGAGGGTTGGATGCGGGAAACAGAGTTTGCGTTACCTAATGAAGGTCGCGGAGAAGAAGAAGAGTCGTGGAGGAGAAGAGTTGGAGTATCAATACTTGGTGAAGTTGCATTCAAAGTTTGAGTCCTTGTCCGAAGATCCACAGGGGGTTCCACCAAGTCGGATTACAGACCATGTAATCACCCTGGAAAATAGAGCTGACATACGACCATGTAAAATTAGCACATCATTTAAAAGATGAGGTTGAGGGGCAAGTGACCGACATGTTGGAGAAAGGGATTATTCGTCATAGCAACAGCCCTTATGTTAGTCCGATGATATTAGTTAAAAAGAAAGATGGCAGTTGGCAAATGTGTCTCGATTTCCGTGCATTGAACAAATTGACAGTTCCTGACAGGTTGCCAATACCGATGATTGAAGAGCTACTGGATAAATTACATGGCGCTCAGCATTTTACCAAACAGGACTTAAAGCCGGGTTTCCATCAGATTCAAAAGCGGACAAAGGATGTGAGTAAGACTGCATTCAGGATACACGAAGCACGTTACGAGTATCTTGTATAATACCCTTCGGACTTACGAACACACCAGCGAATTTCCAGTCAACTATGAACATACTTGTATGCAGCAAAAATTGGGCAGTACATTTTCAGCATTTAACATCCGTTAGACTTGAAAGTCAACAAGAAAACGTGTTTCTTTGGCCAATCAACTGTTGAATATTTGGGGCATATTGTTTCCTGAATAGAAGTATCAATGGACCCAAAGAAAGTTGACTGTGTTCAGAATTGTCCAGCCCCACAGAATGTGAAAGGGGTGCAGGGATTTCTTGGGCGCACTGGATATTATCGGAAGTTTTATTCAAGATTGCTGGAAAATTCTCAAACCATTAACAGATTTGACAAAAAAAGATGGGTACCAATGGACTTCCATGGTCGAGTTAGCTTTTAAAGGATTGAAGCATTGTCTTATGAAAGCACCAGTTCTGGCATTACCCCACCTCCACAAACCTTCCGGAAGGGGGGTGGGGGCTGTGTTAATGCAGGAACAGTGGCTTATTTTAGTAAAGCATTAGCTGAGACAAAACTTTCAAACAGTGTATGATGAGGAAATTATAGCTTTGGTTTTGGCCGTAAACTATTGGAAACAGTATTTGTTGGGAAAACACTGTAGTTTATACTGACTACAAAACTCTCAAGCATTTGTTAACACAGCACATTCCTTCCATAAATCAACAGTGTTGGCAAGCCAAGTTGTGAGACTTGGATTTCAAAGTAATCTACAAACCAGGGAAAACTAATCAGGTCGCCAATTCGCTGTCCAGATTAGCAGAAGGAGACTATTCTTCAGCAACCGAATTACTCAATTTATGTACAACTGTTTCGGGACTGCCCAAGTCTCAGGGGCATGATGTGATTATGGTTGTTGTGGACAGATTATCCAAATATGCCCACTTTGTGCTGCGTCCCCATCCATATACCGCTAAAATGGTTGTTGAGATTTTTGTCAAATAGTACAGTCCCATGGAGTTCCTCAATCCATTTTAAGTGATCAGGATCCACTGTTTATTAGTAACTTTTGGGCTCGGTGTATTCCCAGGGAGGAATATTGTTACAACACTACCACACATTCCTCTTAAAATTAACCCTTTAGAGGTAATTTATTGCCGACACCCACCAACTATCATGCGCTATTCAAAGTGGGAGACTCAGGTGGCACGATATTATTGACCAATCTTAATAACAACTTGTTTGGATGTTACTGCCTATCGACTCTCATTGCTACAAATTTCCAGATTGCATCCAGTTTTCCACGTCTCCTAGTTGAAGCGTGCTGAGGGAAATTTTCCTCTGTCAGCCAACTTGCCACCAGGTTTATCCGGCGAAGTGGAATTTTTTGCAGAACCCAATGAGATTCTTGCTGTGCGGAAGACTTTGGGAGGATCTGGCAGTCAGTGGCTTGTAAAATGGAAAGGCTTGTCTGGTCATGAAACTACTTGGGAAGATTCCAAACATATCCAAGAGCAATTTCCAGACTGTCACTTAGGAGACAGCGTGAATTTTGAGGTGGGGGGAATTATTAGACAGAGACCCCCTATTGTGAATGCTTATAAGGGGGAAGAGAGCCGGTCAGTTAACGGCTGTGTAAGGGTAGTGGCAGCGCTGCGTATGGGTCAGTGCTGCGTGAGGGTCAGCTGTGTATGGGTCAGTGCTGCGTAAGGGTAGTGTTATGTAAGGGTCATTGGCAGTGCTGCGTAAGGGTGGCGCTGCGTGCGGGCCAGTGCTGCGTGAGGGTTAGTGCTGCGTGAGGGTGAACGTAAGGCTGGTTTAATAATGGTCACATGAGCTGGCTATATAAGTCAGCCAGCTGACCCCAATTCGGGACATCTGAAATATTTGGGAATTATGTTGGAAGCAATTAGACTGGAGCGGTGGACTCTCCCAAGAACCACAGCTCTTAGCAAGGAGCGTGGAGGTGGTCTCTCCTTGTTTTCACCCTTACTGTAATGCATTTTAATCTCATTCGTAACTCTCATTCTCATCTTGATCGCAACAATATCATATTAGAACCTAACATATTCAATATCATATTTTGTTATATTAGATATTAAAATATAAAAAAAAAAAGAAATATATAAGAATTTATTTAGAAAAAAAATAATTAAATAATTCAAGATGTTATTAATATTATAATTTAATACATTTAATAAGATAATAAAATTCCAAATTAATTTAATTTTTTATATGAATTTAATTTAAATATTACTTTCACATTTAATTTAATAATTTAATCAAATAATAAATACTATTTGATAAGAAATACATGTTTTTGAATAATTAATATAAATTTTATTAATATCATTTTATCTTGAAATATAAAGAATTTAATAACGTCAAGAGAAGCTAAAAAATCATATGAATATAATATCCTTAGAATATATAAATTTACTAGGCATTCCACTACTAGACTCTGTGCAAAAGGTAGAGCAAAATATTTTAGTAAAAATATGAATTTACTAGGCATTAAAAAAGAACAGTAATTAAATTTTGGATAGCTTAAGTTTATAAGAGATCTAACCATAGAAATAACTGGGGAGTCAATTAAAATGTTATCAACAATTAATAAACAGATAATATCAAAAGTTGATTTGGGAATAATAAGAAACAAAGACTTAAAGAAGATTGACAACCATGGAAACATTCTAGCCGACTAAATGGTAGTCCCGTAGTTATGGTAGGGATAACTCAGAGATGCACAAACTTAAAATAAATGTGTCCATAAATCAATAGACTTTAAGAATCAGATGTTACTACCCATGAACCCATGTCACAAGGTGCCCTTCATATCAAGAATCCAATAAAAACTTGAAAGGAGTTTGACTTCAAGTAACATAACATGATTGAGCCCTTGATAGGCTTTAACAAAAAAATGCATAAAATGAAAACAAAACATACTGAAGAGGCGCATGATGATCTATGGGAATGTCATTGGTCCAATAAGTGATTTCAAAAAGTAACCACCTATGATCGGCCAAGAAAGTGGTTGGAATATTATAGAAAGCTCTAAGATCAAAAGAGAACTTCAGCCAAGAGGTAATGGTTTCATGACTGGTTAAGACACGAATGTTGGAGAATGATTGGTTAAGACATGAATGTTGGAGAATGATTGGGATGTTATTCAATGACACGTATTCCATTGAAAACTCCAATATCTGAACTTAAGCAAGCTAATTAAAGTAACCCCTTGATTAACAAGGCTCTGCAATAAAGCCTAAGAAACAAAATCCAAAGTTTTCAAGTACAGGTATTTCACTCCTACGTTATCATTTAAACGCTGTCTAAAACACTTGCTAAACTTCTAAAATGGCTATGTCCCATGCTTGGCGAATAATGTCATGAGTGCAATATATAAAACAAAAACAGAACATACAAAGAGATTAGTATTCCTCTTCTTAAGCATGAAAGAAAGCACAAGCCATACCTTTGCCAACATCCATACCACGGCCAACTGGATCCCTGGTGTCAGTATCATCATGAGACAGGAAGGACTCAACATTATCATCAAGGGACCCATCCTCCACAAAATGTTCCATGTCAGCCTGCAATTCAATATCCTTATCACCCCACTGCCAAAATGGAATGCCAATGAGAATGTATGCAAGAAAAAACAAACCTTCTTTCACTGAAACCAGAACATAAAAAGTGCACTCACCAATTGATTTGGTTGAGAAATTAGAGTACCAGCAACATCTGTGCCAAACATCATCAAGGGCTTTGATGAACTATTACTATGAGCCAACATGGGCATCGGTAACACATCTCCAGGAGTCTGGGTTGAGGGAGTTGAAGGAGCTGAGCCAGGTGAGGGCCCAGCAGTATTTGCAGTTCCTGAGCTATTGGCAGGACCGGAAGATGACCCAGGCTGCTTTCTCTTTCTGACAGTCTGATTTTTTGAAGCCTTAAAATGCACAAAGGGATTTTCTGTTAGGAACCCATCCCAATGCCATTATGCAAAACACGCTGCTTAGATATGGGCATATATCACCACAGTGTCAGTTTTAATTCAAACATAATGGAACAAATGATTTGGTGGATGCAGCCAGATAAGTAGTCTATATTGTTTAAGGAGCATTCTTGCTAGTAATAGATAAAATCAGTGACAATTATGTTTACAAAATCCATCTTCCAAAAAAGAAATGGACATTCCATCCAAATTGGGAAGACTCCTGCCCATTTAAACAATAAAACTGGCGCTCCCATAGATTCCACCCAAATTGGGAGTCCTGCCTCCCTTAAATGACAAAACTAAGTCCCTCGAATTCGACCCAAATTGATGCAATTTACCATATAAAATTGTTGTATAACTTTTTCAGTATATATTGATTTATGAATAAAAATTCCAACTTTCGGATGTTCAATTTGAATTTCCAGTCTTTCATTTTAATTTTTTTCTTTAAATATTCTAGTATCATAGAAACCGTGTTGAGTCTCAATAATGTTCAAATCATCAAGATATATTGCAATGGTAACAAATTCAAATTCAGATATCTTTACGAAAACACATGGACATATTGGATCATTTTTATAACCCTCTTTCAACAACAAAAAAACACTCACACGGTTATACCACCACATACTGCAAACATCTTTATGACTGCTTTAATCCATATAATGATTTGTTCAAGTTAATGAAATAAACCTCATGAGATCTAAACATGCTACAGACATCTCGAATCTTTCAAGAATTTTCATAACATCATTATCAATGTTACCATATAGGTATGCAATCAACACGCCCCTGTTCATGTATAATGCAAGCCATGAGATAATGAATGATAATAACATCCATCAAAATGCATGCCATGAGATAATGAAAGATAATAACATCCATCACAAAACAATTTGTTTCATCGTAAACAAATCTCAGGTCATTGAGGAAAATCTTCAGCAACTAATTATACCTCGCATCTTCATTTTTTTCATTTCTCTTTCGCACAAGTACCCATTTATAACCAATGATAGAAATCCACACCAAGAGTAGAAGATAATAGACAACTTGTATAGAATATGATCACAACTAGAATCTGAATTACAGGCGGTGCGCGGAAGAATGAACGGGCAAGAAGAAAGATGGAGGAAGAAGAACTCGAGAGGTGACGGGCCGCACTCCCGCCAAAGCCCAAAGGCCGGCCTTCCAAGCCAAAACGGCCGAACTAAAGGAATTAAATCCTCCCCCTCTTCCATCTCTCCTCTGCTACCCTTTTATAACATCCTTATTACATTTCACGTGTGGCCAATCTATCCCATCTAGAACATTCCCCCATTAATAACCACCTTATTCCCTCTATGCCTGGGTCTCTATCACTCCCATCGCCTTGAAAATCAGTCTTGTCCTCAGGACTGAGGAAAAGAAACTGATTGCGGTCCCTCCCGCGGCACAAAATCTCCAAGCAATTAGCCAAATGACTCTTCCTGCTTCATGGCGCAGGAAAAATTGTGGGCGACACAGTAGGGCTTCACCGATGCGCCATGCAATCTTCCATATTCGCCTCCCTGCCTCAGCATCCACTATTAGCTCAACTCCCTGCTGTTTTAGAAAATAAAACCCCATATGTTCCATACTAGGTTTTAATTTTATTTGAAATTGAGGCTCCACTCCTTGCGGCCGCAATTTCTGTTGTTCGTCGTCGCCTGCAAGCACAACCATTGACTCTCTGGTACCGCTACTGCCCAATCGCACGTCGGACTCCATATCCAATGTCGGCCAACCTTCGTCACCCCTGCTACTGATGTCGTCTGTTCGCGAGCTAGGCGCCTCCAGAGCTGGCATCGGCCGATCAAAACGCATGTATACGACAATGAGCAGGTGACTGATGTTGCATGTTTCCAGTAAGGTTCGTCGATAAAAACACATCTCGTCCCGCCAAATTAAACCGGTCATAGTTGTCGGTCCACAGGCCCCTCATCCCGCTAACACCGTCGTCGGCACCCGCAAGAGATGCTGCAATGAAACTTGCACCGAGCGCTAGTGTCGACGGTACACCAAAAGATGTCGAGGGCGCCTCAAGCAGCCCAGACGATAGAGGAGGCAGAGTCGCCTCCTGCTGCACCTTCGTTTCGACAGTCACCACATGTTGTGGCAAGTGCGGTTCAGAAAATTCTGTCGGAAGTCCCTTGGCCATCCCTGGCGTATGCAAGGTCCTCACGTCCATCGGTTGCTGCAACTCCTCCCAATGATGCATCCAGAGTATAAATGTTTTTCAGAATTCCACCTCCTCGCGGCAATGTCGCTCCCATTTTGCCTCCCACACCTGGTCGGACCGCATTTGTTGGAGTCGAGCGATGATGTCCAGGCCACCCAGGTGAGTCGCGCCTGTTGTAGGTCAGGAGTCTCCAGCTGCATCAGTCGTCCCTGGTGAAGTCGACCTCGCGTCTGGTAGCGAGGTCAGAGGTGTTACCTGAAGAGTTTCTCGTCATGAGTGAAATCGCGACAGTGTGTGGTGAGTCTCCTCCATGGAAAGTTCCTCAGGTTAAAAGCAAGTTGCGCGCACCTTTGTCGATCAAGACCAGGCAAGTGTGCCACGGCAAGTTGAACCAAATGATAGAAATCCGCACGAACAATAGAAGATAACAGACAACTTGTATAAATATGATCACAACTAGCAGCAGAATTAGAGGCGATGCTTGGAAGAAGGAACAGACAAGAAGAAAGATGGAAGAACACGAGAGGCGACAAGTCGCACTCTCGCCCAAGCCCAAAGGCCTTCCAAGCCAAAATTGCCAAACTAGCAGAATTATATTCTCCACCTCTTACATCTCTCCTCCGCTACCCTTTTATAACATCCTTATTACATTTCACACGTGGCCAATCTATCCCATCTAGAACATTCCCCCATTAATAACCCCCTTATTCCCTTTATGACCAGGTCTCTATCACCCGACTAGTGTGACCCCTATTGAGGTGTTCACAATCAATCCAAAAACCTCACATTTATCAAGTGAGTCTATTTTGGATCGGATTCCAACTTTTCAATATTCAATGATATAATAGTCGACAACAACAACAACAAACAAGCCTTAAACCCTATTAAATTAGGTCTGCTACAGATAGAGATAGAGAACTAAATACTTGTATATTGATAGAACAAGAACATAAATACAGGTGGGAGGAAGGAGAAGAGTGAAAAATGAAAGAGAAGCTCAAGAGTTGACTAGGAAGCCCCCGCCCAAGCCACAAGGTTGAACCCAAATCCCGGGTCTTTGAGAAAAATCTTGAGCAATTGATTATTACCTCAGAGGTTTCTTTTTTACATTTCTCTTTCGCACAGGTACCCATTTATAACCAACTAGTGTAACCCCTATTGAGGTGTTCACAATCAATCAATCAAAAAACATCACATTTATCAAGTGAGTCTAATTTGGATTGGATTCCAACTTTTCATAATTCAATGATATAATACTTGACAACAACAAACGATCATTAAAAACAATTAAATTGTGTATGCTACAGATAGAGACAGAGAACTGACTAGTTGCATATCGATAGAACAAGAACAAAAATACAGGTGGAAGGAAGGAGAAGAGTAGAGAATGGAAGAGAAGCTCACGAGTTCCTCAGGAAGCCCGTCCAAGCCATAAGGCCGAACCCAAGGACAAGATGAATCTCTTTGCCCTCTCTCCAGCTCATCCCTTATTTATAGGGGCCCTTCTAACAATTTGTAGGGCCCCCAAAATATTCCCCTCAAGATTATCATCATATTCCCCACGACCCCATATTATTCTCAACATATTCCTCTTTGTTGGATTGGTGTTGCCCGATCCGGTTGGATTGAATGCTTGTGGCCCACAATTGTCGCGGGTCGAGCTTCGCGGTGAGCTCGTTGGGGGTTGCAGGGGGCAACACACCCCTGCTCCGGGGGTCCGGGGGCCAAAGGCCCCCGGCCCAATCTTGTCAGCATTGTAGCATCTCTGACTACTGTAGCGGAGCTGACCAACCGGCAGTCACTGTAGCGCTTTTAACAAAGCTGGTCGTCGTTCACTGTAGCGACGCAGACTCACTTTTCGAACAGTGATAGTCTTCTCCATTGTTTTATAGCCCATTTTAGGGCTAGGGTTACTACTGGAAAAAAAAACCATTTGTAATTTGTGCTCCCGAATAGTGAAATTCTGCCTCTCCCGTGGACGTAGGGGTTATTCCCGGACCACATAAATCGCTATGTCCTTGATGGTTTTCTTTCTTTCGTTTTCTCGTTTTTGTCGTTGCATCTCCCGACGATTCCGCAACACCCTTAACTTCCTCCAACTCCCTATGGACCACAGCCAGTTGCCCACACCCAGCATATTCCACAAATTATTCTAAACATATATTTTAAGACATTATTACATCAGATTCATGCAGAACAATATGTCATAAGATGTTGTATTAATATTCAATACATCGAATATACATGTAATCAAAGTATAAACAGTCGGTCCTAGGACACCAACTCCTACAAACTCTCACTTGGACTAGAGCCAATTGCCTACGACTTTCACTCCACTAGACCTCACATGATAATCATGTTTTTGATGAATCAAAGGGCCTGTCACATTGTCTTCCATGGAAATACCGCTCACTGCAACCTCACCTCAATGAGAAAAATCTCTGAAGAGATTATACTTATGAAGTATGTGTTTTGTTCGCTGATGTGATCTTCGCTCTTTTGCGAGAGTAGTCACTGCAAAATTAACACAATAGTGTGATAGGATCTTTACTGCTAGGTATCACTGTTGGTTTCGGGCGCAACGGAAGCGTGCATTAGTGGGCGATATATTAAAATTTCTTTTAATTATAATTGCCCGAAACCATAAGCGAAGATCTTGCATGTCAAATTTATAATTTATTTATTTAATATCTGACGAAATGAATATATAGGCTTAAGACCTTTCTTCGTTGATAAATGTTGATCGTCTGAAAAGATCCTTTCGGATTGCATTCGTTGTGCTATGAGAATCCAAAGATAGAATCCCTCTAGCGGTAATCCACACATGCTCATATGATCTCCGAGCAATGTCACTTGATCTCCAAGTGCTAGCGCGGCGAATCAAATGTACTTCGTTGTTCCTTCTTGATTGCCCGTTCTTCAGTCTTAAAGAAATCTCTCTTGCATTTCTCGTTCTTGAGAGGGAGAGAGGGGTCGAGAGAGAATATGTTGTGTGCAGCAATTCCCTGTTTCGATTGCACCGATTGATACTCTACACAATAGACATAACATCTATTTATAGAACTCGGGTTTAAGTTAAAATAATTATTTAATGCATGTCGCCCATGAAATAATATAATAACCTTTAATAAACCGCATGCCACATAATAAAATAATATTATTATTATTTTTGGAAGCTCACCAACTTGTGCAATAACAAGTATTATTTAACTGACTTGTTAATTAATATTTGTCACCCGACTCAATCTTGGTTTGTTCGAACTCCAACATTTATTGAATACTTGAATAAAATATTTTATTTTGTTAAATAAATATTTTATTCACAAATCATTAAATAAATATTTATTAAATATTCAATAAAATAAAAAAAATATTGTATTCACAATCCGATGAATAAATATTTATTTAATTTATGCGATCAATAAAACTTGAAAAAAAAATTATTCCTCAGTCTTGAGGATAACATTTATTCCATTAATCAAATAGAATTTAATCGAGATCAACAAAAACACTTAGTGTGTGACCCACTAGGATTCTTTCTCGTTAACATTGGGCGGAATTGCCTAAAGTCCAAAATCATTATCTAGCAAAGGGTCAAGGCACCCAAGACATACGAACGCTCACTATGTAATATAATCTTTTGGTCACAATATCTCATCAAGCAGATTGCACATCTGTGTTTTGTATTTGATACGTCTTTCTATGACTATATAGAATAAACATGTCGTTATACCATAGCCAGGGAATTTAGGGCGACGGTTCTATTCCAATCAAAGGGTCGAGATATAAACTTTCATAAAGATGAAAGGGACAAATCCATCCTTGATTTATTCATTAATGACATGTCAATCTTGATGCACCCAACGTACTCTACCTCGTCGCGAACATGTCTCACGGTTTTCGTCATCAAATCTAAGTGCGCGAGTCATGACATGCATTAATGATAATCTAAAGACCATTACACACTCGCAGATAGGAATATCCGATGACACCAAAACATGCGAAATTCCTACTGGCAAGTCTGTTCTCATAATCTTCCTTCTTAGAGATTACAAAGTACAAACTTCATGAGAAGAAACCTCATATGCTTACGAGTCCTCGCACCTAACAGTCTAAATACTATGTGTCACATCATAGTACGTTATTCAACCGCATAACTATATCAAGAATATGATAATAGAATTTCAAGGTTCTAATCATAGCGGATAACTGTTATGAACTTATCAATGCTACAAATACTCTTAAGACATTATTACATTAATGTCACGCAAAATAATGAACAATATGTAATAAGATGATTAATTAATATTCAATACATCGAATATGCATGTAATCAAAGTACAAACAGTTAGACCTGAGACACCAACTCCAACAACCACATCAAACTCTTGAACAAAATTGCACATCCATACTGCTTCTTTAGCTGCCTCAAAAGCCGCAATATACTCGAACTCTGTTGTAGAATCTGCGGCCACATCCTGCTTTGAGCTCTTCCAACTCACAGCACCTTCATTCAAAATGAAGATGTATCCTGTTTGAGACTTCATGTCGTCTTAATCTGTTTGGAAACTAGCATCTACATATCCTCTCATGACTGGTTTCTCATTTCCTCCATAGACCAGGAATATATCCTTGGTACGCCTCAAATACTTAAGGATAGTCTTGACTGTCATCCAATGGAAGTCGCCTGGAGCAGCTTGATATCTACCTACTGCACTCAAAGTACACGACATCTAGCCTCGTACATAGCATAACATACATGATTGACCCAATCATTGACGCGTATGGAATCCTTGCCATTTTATTTCTTTCCTCATGTGTTTGAAGACACATTTTCCTGGAAAGATGAATGTCATGTGACATTGGCAATACTGAACTTTTTTAGTATCTTATCAATATATGTATCTTAACTTAGGTCGAGCAATCTCTTCGATCTATCACGATGAATCATGATCCCAAGAATATGTTGTCTTGACTAAGTCCTTCGTGGAGAACCATTTATTCAACCATGCATTAAAATACTGTAATACTGGTATTTCGTTTCCAATAAGTAATATGTCATCAACATATACTATTAAGAAAACGACCGCACTCACACTAAACCATTTATAGACACAAGGCTCACATTCGTTCTTTATAATGAAACCAAATTTAGTTATGGCTTCATCAAAATAAATGTTTCATTACCTAGATGTTTGGTTTAATCCATAAATAGATTTTTGCAACTTGCATGTCTTGCTGACATCCTTTGAAGTCACAAACTCTTCGAGTTGTATCATATAGACATCTTCCTGAAGGTTCTCGTTAATGAAGGTTGTTTTGACATCCATTTGCCAAATTTTGCAGTCATGATAAGTTGCAGTGGCAAGTAGAATTCTGATAGATTTCAGCATGCAACTAGTGAAAAGGTTTCGTCATTTCAAAATCCATGGCTTCTTGCCACTTGGCAACAACTGTGTCATTTATTGTTTCCTTGTAGGTTAAAGGATCATCATTATCCACTAATAATGACCCACCATCCTCAATGACTAGAAAACCATATCGTTCTGATTCTCTAACCTCTCTTGTACTCTTACGCAGTATTTGTGCCTTTGGAACATCTTCTTCCACAGGGTGAAATTTGTTCATGTGTCAATTCTTGTGTATCTTGGTATTGGACTTCATTGAAGTCTATCTCACTCCCCCTATCTATTTTAGAGATATGATCATTCTCAAGGAATATGGGATGCCTGTCAACCACAACCTTTTCGCCTGAAGGATTGTATAGGCAGTATCCTCCTGTTTCCTAGGGATATCATGTAAAGGTACACTTTGTGTCTCAGGGTGCAAGTTTGGTACGTGAAGAGGCCTTAACAAATGCTTCACACCCCCACACATGTATGACAATACGGGTTTCTTTCCATCCATAATTGGTTTGGAATACCGTTTGCCGCTTTACTTGGCACTGGGTTTAATATGCATGTTGTTTGTAACGCGTATCTCCAAAAGAATAATTGAAGACTCGCATGACCCATCATTGATCACACCATGTCCAACAAGGTGTGTTTCCTCATTCACTAACATCATTCCATTAAGATGTATAAGGTGGAGTGACTTGGGATAGAATCTCAAACTCCTGTAAATAATTAATGAAGTCTTGATTAAGATATTCTCCACCACGGCCTGAGCGGGGTTTCCTAATCTTCTCATCAAGCTGGTTCTCAACTTCATTCTTGTACTCCTTAAATTTATCAAAAAAATCTGACTTATACCTCATCAAGTAGACAGTCATATCTACTAAAATCGTCGATAAAAGTTATGCAATATGAGTACTCACTCCTTGCTTCAACAGGAAATGGTCCACACACATTGGTATGAACTAATTCAAGAATCTCTTTAGCCCTTTCACATTTTCCACTAAATGAGGTTTTGGTCATTTTGCCTTATAAACATACGTGACATCCACCACCAAGTTGGTTTTAATTCAAAAGAATCTAAATATCCATATTTGTGTAATTTGGTCAAACGTTTTTCATTTACATGACTTAGTCGGTGATGCCAAAGTTTAGTGTGAAGTCATGTGAAGTAATTTCGTTATCGATTGACATTACTTGGTTTTCGTAATCCAACACATAAAGATTGTTATTTAAATGTGTCTTACCGTAACAAATGTTATCTTTATAAAAAAATCAACATTTATTCTCAAACGTGAAAATAAATCCATTTGTATCCAGTCTGGATACAGAAATAATGTTTTTGGTAACAGATGGCACATAATAACAACTCTTTAAAGACGAAGTAGTCGTCGATAGCTACAGCAACAAGCTTAGCTCCGTTGGCTGCTCATAGATTTACCTCCCTTCGCGGTCAATCTTTCTGAATCTACTTAGTTCCTATATTTGAATACATATGTGAGTACGACAAACTGTATCCAATACTCAATTTGTAGAAACAAATAAATTGCACTCGATAACAAACACACCCGAAACTTCCCCTTCTTTGACTGGGAGCAGTTTTTCTTCCAATAATCTTTCATGCCACATGCGAAACATACATCATCTCGTTCCCTTGTTTGCCCCTTGATCTTCCTCTTCTTGGAATAGCATTGCGAAGAAACCTTTTCCTTGGGGCTCTTTGCTTGGTATTTTTGTTTGTTCACCATAAGGATGGAAGGTTTTTCACGTTTCGTCTCATTATCAACTCGGCAAAGAAGAGTGAGTAGATCTGGAAGAGACTTCTCAATGTTGTTCATATTAAAATTAACAACAAAACTGAAGAAGCTCTGAGTGAGTGATGCAAGAATAAGATCAGTGTGCAGTTAATCAGGGTGTTTAAACCCTAAAACCTTCGGGCGCTCAGCCAATGAGTTTAACTACATGAGGTCCAACTGGCGCTCTTTCTCCAAACTTGCTATGGAAAAGAGCTTTGGAGATCTCAAACTATTCATGTCTAGCTCTATCCTGATATAGGCCAAGGAGATGCTCGAACATGCTATAAGCATCTATGTTTTCATTAAACTTCACAAGTTCACTAGACATAGACAAAAACATCAAACATGAACGTTGACCGCGTCGTTCATATATTTTTCATAAACTAACTCTTCATCACTCACCTCCTTGATAGGCAGATCGGACATTGAGTATTCTATCACGTAAGATTTCCGTTCATGCCGCAACACAACCCGAAGATGTCTAAACCACTTCTGGAAGTTACTGTTAGTGAGGAGATGGTCTTTCTCCAATATAGATCATAGGGAGTGCGAATGACGAACTTGCCATTTTTTTCTACAAATATAAAAGGGCAGATTATCACTACTTCGCTTGATTACAAATTATGTGAAAAAAAATAAAATTAAGCTTATTAAATCTCTCACTATTTTATCAAGTCTCGATAGCATTCACCATTGAATTCAGAATATCTAGTTGTTTTGACATTTTAGTAGCAATGATCCATATTTTCTTTTTTTATAATCCAAACGGAAGCCATTAAAATTACTAGAAAGTATTTAGGAAGACAGCCTTGTCAACCGCGGGTTTGCAGCTCATTGATCCGTCGGGTGGACTCCCAAAAAACCAAAAACCCTGACTCAAATTTGCTCAACACTTGCCTCCAAATTTGTATTGGACGGGCAAAGGCCATTAAACTCAATACGGATTCGGTTAATTCAACCCACTATCTTAGTTAAGACTTCCCGATAATTAAAAGCCTCGACAAAGGTTGAACCAACACTTAAATTATGGGTTCATCTTAACTCAGACAATCAAAGGCTTAATGGCTTGATATTAACCGATGTATTTTGTTTTATTATGCATAAATTTTATCTTGTTTTATCTTTTACATGTTTTGTTAATATTAAGTGGATTTGACTTAATTAATTAACGATGTTAAACAAAACATTTACGCATAGTTCATTTATTTAAATTCCGTCTTTTCACATAAATTCATTTATTTATATGATTGTGGTCTTGTATCCATAAAATAAATAATGCATGGACAAAAATGATTAAATAAATAAATAACATGATCATGAACTTATCTAACTGTTGATTTATTAAGCGGACAATAAATCAACTTATGACCTAGGGGAATAACACTTAATGTCGGTCTTGGCATGAGTTACAGCATTTCATTTATCCACATGTGTATCACGTGGGTTGGCATCATCATAGTTCTGTCTTGAACAGACTTCGTAATAAATGGAAATTACATAAATAACCTTGAACATGCAAGTTCTACATAATAATGAAGGGAGAGATGACACGCAGACCGTCATTTTAATTTAATAATAAATAATTGCAAACACGTGCAATAAATTAAATTAAATAAAGCCAACTCATACACAAGTCTGGTCAAACTCATGATCAATCGTACACATGCAACGATTGCGCATTTAATAAGATAAAACATGCACGAATTAATCTGATTAATACACAAGTCTGGTCAAGCTCATGATCGATCGTACACATGCAACGATTACACATTTAATAAGATAAAACGTGCACAAATTAATTCGAGTAATTATCTTATTAATCAATTGATTCATTTTATCTTATTTTATTCAATTGTTTTCAAATTCTCATCTGATGTGATTTTAAATAAAATAAATTATTTTATTTATTTAAAACTCAAAAAAACAATACACATCTTTATACTTGGAATCAACTCAGTGATTATCCGTCTGAACTACTCAGTATGGTTTAATTATATATAATGCACTCATACGACATATTGTGTACACGACATGTACCGTCAACTTAATGACCCACGGAACATATGAAAATTATGTAGCCTATGCAGTTTAATGTGTTGAGTCTTTAATATACAATAACCATACCTGATTCATAGTCTCAAATATTACGAAGAATTAATTAAACATTTAATATAATATCAAACCTAACCATCGGCGTGTTGTCAATAAGGTAGGAGTTTAATTAATTTTAATATTTCCTCGTAAACAGGTAAGTACACGACATGTACAATCCAGCTATAAGGCGTATACTTATATTCACTGAATATCCACAGTACACGCGTAGGGACTCATCATGTACTCCTCGCGAACATTTATGAATTACACAACGTGTTCTTCTAGTGCATTAATTACACGACACAGTTTGACTCCGTGTTTTCCGTCTTGAAAACACGCGGACTACACGGCATGTAGTCAAACTACTCAGCGTGTACTCCGGCAAAGTCGTGTGCCAACCTGGCCGGTTTACACCCGGTGCATTTATTACACGCGGCGTGTACTTACTAACATGACGATCCAGAATCCACATGGGCATCCCTGGGCAATGGACAAGGATCCACGACGTGTAACATGGGAGTACACGTCGTGTAGTCTTGTGTTATCCAATCAGGATCCTTGGCACCTTCAGATGGGATCTTCATATGTGAAATTCATTAATCATTAACCGATCTTGGAAATATTTGCGAGAAACAAAGATGAAGAAGAGATTTTGACAATACGAATTAAAACTTGAAATGGATCTAAGCTTTTAAATACGCAACAATCAACAATCAAATAAATAATCATAAATTTGAAACGTGATTGCTCGATAACAATTTCTAGGCACAGCGGAAACTCCAGGGAGGGCGATAAATCAAAAGATTTCATCGATCAGATAGATCATTCACAATATTGTTAGTGACGTGAACGCCATGACCAACGAAATATTTCCATCGGATATTGACGTAAGGAAACCCGAAACCCAAAGAGAGGATCTTTCACATTAAATTTAAAATTAATTTATTCAGATATGGAAGAATAGGTTTGCTTAGGTTCTTTCTTCAATGTAGATATTGATCGCCCAAAAAACCTTTTACAGATTAGCTTTATTGTGTTGTAAGGATCCAAGTGTGGAATCTCTTTAGCGGTGAACCACACATGTTCCTTTGGTCTTCGAGCAGCGCCAATTGATTTTCGAGTGCTAGCACGGAGAATCAATCGTCATGCGTCGTTCGTGTTGATCGTTCGTCCTTTGATCTTGAAGGAATCTCTCTTATGTTTTTCGTTAAAAAGAGGGAGAAAGAAAAAGGAATTTGGAAGAAAAATTCGTTGTGCGCAACGATTCTCTATTTCTCGATTAATTCTACACAGCAGACAACCATTTATTTATAGAGCCAGGGGCTTAAGTTAAAAATATTATTCAATTGCACGACGTCCCTTATATAATATAATAACCTTTATTAAACCTCATGCCAAAATAATATTATTATTATTATTATTTTATGATATGCGCGTTAACTGGCGCAAAAATAAACAAATATTATTTTACAAGCTTGTAAATTAATATTTATCACCAAATGTGGTCTTGGTCCGTTCGAACTTTTCGGCATTTATTGAATACCCGAATAAATATTTAATTAAATATTTTATTCATCAATAAAAATATTTGCGATCCATAAATGTGAATAAAATTATTTCTTGTGGGCATTATGCGGATGTGCCTAAAGTCCAAGATTACCGTCTAACGGGTCAAGGCACCCAAGAAAAAAAAATTAATGTCGCAACGTCGACAACCACAAACGAATGTTCACTGTGTAAATATCTAATCAAACAGGTTGCACATCTGTGTCACCAACCTATATTTCGATACGTCTTTCTTTGATTATCTGAAATGAACACGTCGTTACATCATAGTCATAGAATTTAATGCAACGGTTCTATTTCAATCAAAAGGTCGGGATATCAACTTCCATAAAAATAGAAGAGACAAATCATTTCTCAATTTATTCAATAATAACACATCGCTTGTGACGCACCCAACGTATTCAACTTCGCCATGAACTGTTATCGTGATGGTTTAGGAAATACATCTAAGTGCGCGAGTTATAATATATATTAATAATAATGTTAAAGTCTAAGAACCATTACACGCGTTCGCGGATAGGAATATCTGATGACACCAAAACATGCGGAATTCCTACCAACGTGTTTGTTCTCATAAAGTCTCGTCTTGGAGAATACCTAGTGCGAACTTCATGAGAAGAAGCTTCATCCGCTTACGAATACTCGCACCTAACAGTCATGTTCTATGTGTCCCATCACAAAACTTTATCCGACCGTAAAACTATATTTAAGAATGTCGTCATTACACTACAAGGTTTTAATCAAAGCGGGGAACCTCTATGACCTCATCAATGCGACGGATATTCTAGGATATTATTACATCAAAGTCATGCAGAACAATGAACAATATGTAAAAAGATGTTTTATTAATATTGAATACATCGAATATACATGTAATCAAAGTACAAACAATTGGTCCTAGGACACCAACTCCAACAATTCTCTTTCGTACTTTTATTTTTATGTCCGAGTAAAAACAAGCAGCACATGAATGCCAACCACAACTAATTGAGGACTATGTTGTTGAAGTCCTTTCAAAAGTGTCTTTCCTACAAATGGGATGTCAGGCAATATCTCATATCCCCCCTTCTTCCCCGATGAGATTGAGGGAGATGAAGGTGGGGGTTCCTCCCCTAACACGTCTCATCCCCCCGCCGAATTGGGCCTGTGTGTGCTGCTGTAAACTGGGTCGCAAGGGCTTCTGCCACGAACCCCCGTCCCGTGCATAAAAACCGTGTAGGCCTCCATGAACCGCTTCTTGTAACTCTGTGCATAGCTCGGTCCACAGTCGTTCAGCACTCTTGCCAATCTGGGAAGCCCCTGGAGTTGGCTTATCTTCTTTTCGTACTTTCAGCTCCTAGTGGCGCATACTCGCAACTTTAAGTCTCCAGGATGTCGTTGATTTAGCTTCAAACAGTGTGGGCAATAGAGCAAGTGAAATGTCTTATGCACCGTCAGCCAGTTGCATAGGTTGAAGGATTAAAAGTGAAAATGGAGAGTAGGTAAACACGGGGGAGCAAGGTAGAGGAGAGAGTAGGTAACTCTCCCTGCAGGGTCGGTGACGCGAGTCTGTTACATCCTCCTTTGTAATCGCTAACTGTGCATTGGTCTGTAACCACGATTTCGTTTGACCTCACAACTCCTGCTTCCCTTGTCATCGACTGTGCGTGAAGTTTTTCGCGACTTACCACGATGTCGACACCCTCCCCTGTCAGCGCCTCAGATTGTCACAATCGTGAGCAGCGGGCGATACGAATGTTGTTGATGCACCAGCATCTCCTCTATGGATAGTGATGATCGCCCATTGGCTCGCGGCGAAAAAAGTGTAAATGGCGCCTCATTCTTGTCTGTGGCCGCATTTGTTGCTGAAGATGGGTTTAAGAAAGACACATGGGACGTCTAGATCACCTACCTCTTGTCCGACTTTTTTGTTTGCCTCCATCCAAGCGTGCACCAATCTCCAGGCAGTGCAGCAAGTGAAGCTCTTCTAGAATGCAACTTGCTCCCTTGTAAATGAAGTCATTGTCAATGCCATAGCTTAAAAGTTGTCCATGTGGTGCTTCCGGGCAGCAAGACGAGGTTGGGGACAGGACTCCATGGTCGCACGGCAACAAGGAGTAATGAAGAATCCGGCAACGTTTCAGGCAGTGCTCCCCTTCGACGGAACCTTTAGGTAGTGCTATGTTCTCCTCCCCCGTAAGGACACATCTGTCAAGTGGGACCAAGTGACAGAGACAGAGAACCGACTACTTGTATATTGATAAAACAAGAACATACATATAGGTGGAGGAAGGAGAAGGGTAGATAATAGAAGAGAAGCTGGAGAGTTCCCCAGGAAGCTCCGGCCCAAGCCAAAAGATCGAACCCAACTACAAGATGAATCTCTCTACCCGCTCTCACCAACTCATCCCTTATTTATACGAGCCCCTTCAAACAACTTGTGGGGCCCCCAACATATTTCCCCCCAGGATTCACGGCATATTCCCCCTAGCCCAAAATTATTCCCAATATATTCCCCTTAACTACCTTCACCTCCCTATGGACCATAGCATATGGACACCTAGGATTCCCAACATATTCCCATGGGGCCCACCCTTTTAACAACCTATGGGGCCCCCATCATATTCCCCCAGGATTCCCAACATATTCCCCTTGGCCCCCAGATTATTTCTGGCATATTCACCTTAACTACCTTCACCTCCATATGGACTACAGCCCCCTGCCCACTCCATAAAGACCCGTTTAACCCCTCTTGGAATACGCTTTACAGGTTGTGTTCAGGTTTCTATCAGCTACATGGATCAAACATCACCAATTAGGTCTATTGAAGACCGTATTTTCATTAAAACCATTTAGAACAGGATCACTTTGAATGATTTGTTTAAGAGACTTTTTAGGTCAACCTCTATGCTTTTAATAAGTGAATTAGTCATTAAGCTTACCCTATTAACAGGTGCATTTCTAGTTCTTCTAACGTGTCCAAACCATCTTAATCTAATCTCAATAATCTTCTCATCAATCGGAATAACTCTTCTCGCGAATATATTCATTTAGAACAAGATCACGTTGAATGATTTGTTTAAGAGACTTTTTAGGTCTACCTCTACTCTTTCAATGAGTGAATTAGTCATTAAACTTACCCTATTAACAGGTGCATCTCCAGGTCTTCTTCTAACATGTCCAAACCATCTTAATCTAATCTCAGTAATCTTCTCGTCAATCGGAATAACACCAATTTTCTCTCGAATATATTCATTTCTAATTGTACCCATCTTAGTATATGCACATGTTCATCATAACATTTTCATTTTCACTGTTGTTTTTTGTTCAAGATGTCTGGTCAAAGGTCAACACTCACTGCCATATAGAGTAGTAGGTCTGATAATAGTCCTATAAAATTTACCCTACAATTTCAAAGGATTTTTACGATTACAAAGTACTTCAGAAATCTTTCTCCATTTTATTCACCGGTTTGAATCTTATGAGAGACATCTGCATTCCATCACATGAAGAAATGAGCCTAAATGTATGGGTTCAAAGTCGAACCTTGATGCGGTCATATTGAGACAAGAAAGTTTAAAGAGTTTTAACTTGAATCAAACTCCCTTCATATATGTCTTGGATGAATTTAATATATGTCACCATCACCCCTTTTTTTTCAAGAGCTTTCAATAAAACCTTTCTAGGAACTAACACTCCTCTCGTATCTACCTCTGTCTCGTACCAAACACGATTTTTAACTATCTGCATGTTCATTTTGTTTATCAAACCATTGTTCCTTCATACCAAACGTAACCCAAATGTAGCCTTAATGCCTCGTTGATTTACGAGTGAATGGGAGACTTGGATGAAATATTTTAAAAATTCATTCGTCTATTAAGACTGTAGTGTCTGGTTAGAGAACATAAATTGAATGAACAGTGACCTTGTCCAATCAATATTCCAGACCAAAACAGTGTGCAACCATAGTTGTTTATGGAGCGCAGTGCAAAATGGCGATGAGGGTCCTTGGCACTATGGCACACGGCGTTGCGCATGGAAATTTCATTTATGGCGCAAATATTACATATAAAAAAATTAGAAATATGAAAAATTAATTAAAAAACAAAAAAAAACACATAAAATATAAAGAATATATAAAAAACATCAAAGCCAATAAAAAACCAAAATTAAAGAATAGCATAGATAAAATGAAAATAAAATATGGTGTCGCCTCCAGCAGCAAGATGCGGGCCTCCAACAGCAAGATGCGGGCGAGGAGGGGTGTCGAGTGAGTCGTAGTCGCTAACTCCAACTGATTTGCTCCTCTGTCATCATCCACACCGACCGAAAAGAGAGAAGATGGAGCCTGGGAGAAGATGCATGAAGGGCGGAGAGAGGCAAGTTGGGCTGGGGTCAATCAGTTGCCATTAGGGTCTCACGCTGGGCCGATAAGGGTTCAAAAAACGAGCAAAGGGGAAAGAAAAAGAGGCGCGCTATGACGCACGCTATCGCCATCGCTAATGGCGACATGTCACACACCAATGGTGTGCCATTCCATTTGCACTTCGCCAAGGGCATGGCAAGGCGCATGGGACCATGGCGCACACCTTAGTGTCATGGCGCGAAAAGAGAGAAGATGCATGAAGGGCGGAGAGAGGCACGTTGGGCTAGGGTCAATCAGTTGCCACTAGGGTCTCACGCTGGGCCGATAAGGGTTCAAAAAACGAGCGAAGGGAAAAGAAAAAGAGGCGCACTATGACGCACGCTATCGCCATCGCTAATGGCGACATGCCACACACCAATGGTGTGCCATTCCATTTGCACTTCGCCAAGGGCATGACAAGACGCATGGGACCATGGCGCACACCTTAGTGTCATGGCGCGCTATTAATAACTATGCATGTAACAAAATATAACCAATCAAGAACACAATAATTGTCAGATTCATAGACAATAACAACAAACCCTTAAACCCAATTAAATGGGATCAGCTACATGGATCAATTGTCGCCAATTGGCTCTACCGAAGACCGTATTTTCATTGAATTAGAATAAGATCTCAAATGATTTGTTTAGGGGTCCCTTTTAGGTCTACCTCTACTTTTAATAAGTGAATTTGTCATTAAATTTACCCTATCAACATGTGCATCTCTAGATCTTCTAACATGTTCAAACCATCTTAATCTAGTCTCATGCAACTTTTTGTCAATCGGAGCCACTCCAATTTTCTCTCAAAGACAGTCATTTCGAATTTTATTCATCTTTAGTATGTTTACATGTCCATCTTAACATTTTAATTTTTTGTACCATTATTTTTTGTTCAAGATGACCCGTCAAAGGCCAACACTCACAACCATATATAATAGTTGGTCTGATAACAGTCCTATAAAATTTACCCTTCAATTTCAAAGGAAATATACAATTAAAAGCACCCCAAAAAAAATTCCTATGAGAGACAATAGCATTAAATCTCCATCACATTACAGAAATGAGCCTAAATATCGAAAATGATTAACTTTAAATTGATAGTCTCTTTAGATTTTGCAACAACTATATCATCAGCAAAAATCATGCAAGTATATCATCTTAAATAGCCTCTTTGGATTTTGCAACAACTATATCATCACCAAAAATCATGCAAGTAGGTATCTCATCTTAAATATGCTTTATAAGTCCATTTAAGGCCAAAGCAAAAAAGTATGGGCTTAAAGTCAAACTTTGATGCAGTCCTACCAAGACGGGGAAGTTTGTAGTATTACACACTAGAGTTCTAACTCGAGCTAAACTCCCATCACACATGTCTTGGAGAGTTTGATATACGCCACCTGCACTCCTTTTCTTTCAAGAGCTTTCCATAAGCCCTCTCTAGGGACTTTATTATATGTTTTTTGCAAATCAATGAAAACCATATGGTTTTTTATTGATAATACTCCATCAAACCTCTAATCAAATAAATCACTTCTGTAGTTGAACATCTGGGCAAAAAACCAAATTGATTGTCTAAAATTTTAGTTTCTCTTCGAATCTTGTGTTCAATCACTCTCTCTCAACGTTTCATGGTATGACTCACGCTTAATATATCGATAATTCCCACAGTTACAAGTTTTGAATGTTGAGTATCAATAAGTGATTTTCCATGAAAATTACAAAATGAATAGATAGATACATTTAGAAAGATGGACTGTGGAGGTTTAGAAAAGCAGGGTAACATGTAACATATACAATTAGAAGGCAGACCTGGTCATTTCCTCGATAAGTGTTACCATCCACTGTGACACTGCCAGTGCCCACAGTTTTATCTTGTGGGTGAAGATTGTAATTTGAACCCGGAGCTTGCTGATTTAAAAGAGCATGTTGTTGAAGTGGCTGCTGCTGTTGCTGCTGATTATTCAGCTGCTGCTGATTATTCAGATGTTGCTGTTGCAATTGTACCATTCTTAGCTGAAAATTTAAAAGAAAAAAGTCATCAAATTAAAAACCATGAAAGAATGGGGTAAAACCCAAGAATGTGCAAACATAAGTGCAAAGTGGGGAAATGATTAAGGTTCTGCTTGACAATACTTTGAAAATTGCATGTAACACTTATCACTTATGATAAGTGTTTTTGTACAAGTGTTTCCAGATTGCTTATTGAAAATGTTTAACCGCCATATCTAAAATTTTAAGTGTAAATGCTTTTTTCAAAAACAGAAAAACACCACATAGCTTACGTTTAACAACGCTTGTTGATCAATTGCTTAGAGCACTTGCCATTCAAAATATGTGTTTCTGTTTAAATGCTTCCAGATTGCTTATTGAAAAAATACTTTTCTGCCACTTATTTAAGCAGTTTTTCAGAAACAAAACAAACACGGCTTATTTGTTCAAAATGCTTATAATAAGAGAAAAGTGCTATGAGAACCTTTTAGCAAGTGCTGTCAAAAGCAGTCATATGATAAGTAATAAGTGCTACAAGCAGTTTTCAATAAGTGCTGGTAAATCGAGACTAACAGGGAAATAGCACCTTGGCTATTGCATCTGAATCACTACGAGGCAACATAGGGCCACCAGTTTGCAGTGGTGGGCCAACATTTGGCACGACATCACCAATAGAATTTGAAATGCCCCGGTTATTCATGATCATTCTCAGCTTCCTGCCATCGATATCGTTGGCTGATGTAGATGTCAAATTTTGCTGCGCAAGCAATAACTGTTGCTGATGTTGTGGCGAAATCATCTGAATTTGATGGAATGGCTGAGGAGTCGGCATGAACGATTTTTGCTGTGGAAAAACAGAACGAAGATGATCGAACCCCTACAGAGGTTGGGAAAAAAGATTAAAAAAACAACTCATAAAGAAACTTGAATAAACCTCCTGATGTCTCTATATGGAGAAACAAATCAATGACAGCAAAATATTCTAAAAGAAACCAAGCCATCCAAATAAGTAAATAAATAAAAGGGTTGGACCCAGCATTGAATAGTTCTTTAGAAACAAGCATTTTGAATAAAATGAAGCCAGAAAAAAGGAAAAAATCGGTAAATCTTTGACTTAAATTTGAAGGGCATAATGCCAGCAAATATCCGTCACCTCTAAGGAAATACAAAGCACACATGTTCATACATCTCATCCTTTTAATGCATCGAGACTAATACAGATGGGCACATATTATGACCGAAGTTTACTGAAAATGGAAAAAAGAAAATATGAATTTTGAACATAATTTCAGTAATACAATTTGTGCAGCTTGATCAGGTTTGCCACAAAACCTATGAGACAAACAGCATAAACATATTCAATCATACTTTGATCACCTACTCAGATTGGTCAACATTTTCCCATTAGGGCATTTTTCACTGACAACAGCACAAAGTTAACTGGGAAAGGACAGAAGTAAAATTACAAAACAGTATCTTCATTGCAATAGAAATCACAGCTAATTTTTTGAAACGGTCCATTACAATCTCATGCAACGAAGATTATATGATCACGCAACACAAAGAAGATAAAAATAAATTGATAACGAGATTCAATTATTCTATAAAAATACTTTGGAAATTCCAGGATAAAATTTTTAAATGACTGAACACGCGGGTTGATGAGTGATAACAACCAAATAGAAAATGATGAGGACACTTACGGTAAGAGGCCATCCTATGAGACAAACAGCATAAACATATTCAATCATACTGTGATCACCTACTCAGATTGGTCAACATTTTCCCATTAGGGCATTTTTCACTGACAACAGCACAAAGTTAACTGGGAAAGGACAGAAAATATGAAAATAAATTGATAACGAGATTCAATTATTCTATAAAAATACTTTGGAAATTCCAGGATAAAATTTTTAAATGACTGAACACGCGGGTTGATGAGTGATAACAACCAAATAGAAAATGATGAGGACACTTACGGTAAGAGGCCATCCTTTAAGAGTTAAACTGTTGCTACTTTGATTTGATCCTACAATTAGAAAAAAAAAAATACAAATTGTCAGAAGGTTGATAGCACATTATAGTTAGAAGGTTAGTAAAAAAAAAAAATAATAATAATAATAATAATAATAATAATACCTATCATTGAACCCTCAGGCCCAACAGCTCTAGGGTTCAACACTTGACTCATATCTGTCTTGATATCCTGTTTTCCCACTAGTTATAAGGTTGCAGAAGTAAGAAGGAAAAAAATACATATTGCAATTCAGAAGTGAAATAAAATAGTTCTCGTACCGATGTAGACCCTGAAATTTGCTGATTTCGAGCCTGAACATGTGGAGACATGCTGCCAGGGGCACCATGCAATACTTGTCTGCTCAGAATAATCAAAGCACCAGTAAGCACAGCAGCATGGCACCCAAAAACAGCTTAAGGTGCATATCATTGCAAGACACCTCGATGAATTAATTCATCCATGTTCCATGGCATTTGTAGATAGATACACAGCAACATCCAGTTATTACACACCAAAAAGGGAAAATGATCCGCACATGATATAATTGGAATAAAATATTTGCTGAATTGGGTATCATTTACTGAAGGCAACAAAGCAGCCACATATCTTTTGTCAAAAGAGAAACACGCCCCAGCATAAGACACCATACTATAAAACACTATCATGAGCTTGTCATTTGACAGCACTTCTGAAAACTGCTTATAGCACATATCACTTATGATAAGTGCTTCTATACAAGTGTTACCATATTACTCTGGCTCCTTCTGAAAACACTTGCTCAAAACAGCTTACTCTGGTTTCTATACTTGTGATAAGAGCAAGTGATACGAGCTTCTACATGAGCATTTGAGATTGCTTACTGAAAAAGCGTTTTTCTGCCACTTAGTGGTTTTCTTTAAAAATAGAAACGTATGTGCTTTTTCAGAAACAAAACAAACAGTACTTGTTTTTCCAAACTGCTTACCATAAGTGATAAGTGCTATAAGCAGTTTCCAGCAGTAAGTGTAGTCAAACGGACCCATGTAGAAAGTGTTTTTTTCCTGCCACCTATTTAAGTGGTTTCCTTCTAAAAGTTGGGAGCGGGTTTTTTCCAGAAACAGAACAGACACCGCTTATTTTTTCAAACAGGTAATCAAAATTGATAAATGCTATACGCAGTTTTCAATAAGTGCTGCCAAAAGGACCCTTATTGAAAACGAGCTTCTCCAACACTTATTTAAGTGGCTTTCTTCTAGAATTTAAGTGCAGGTATTTTTTCAGAAACTGGACCAACAGTTCTTATCAGAAGTGTAAGTGCTATGAGTGCTTTCAGTAAGTGTTGCCAAACATGTACTTAAAACACAAAACAGAAGGAAAAACACAATGCCTATAAATTAAAAAATGCTTAAAAAATCAATGGCCCGATTAATAAAAATTCGCTGATGCAGAGAATTACCCTGAAGATTGGCCAGATACCGCAGCAGACTTCAAAATTGAGGCATGATTTGGATCCAAAAGCTGGCCCACATTATCACCGAATCTTTGCTGTGGGACATAAGATACAGTAGTTACAACAAAGCACACACTGCAAAAATATCATTTTAAAGCAAATACCTTCATTGCAACGTCATCCAAAGAATCCCTGTGAAGTGGCAGCTTCAATCTTTCCTCGTACATTTTGGTCGCCAAGGAAGTTGCATTTCCAGTGGTTTGTCGCACAAGGGGGTCATTCCCAGCAAGACCACTGGCAGTACCATTCAAAAAGTTGGGACTATCTCTTCGTTGTTGTTGCTGCTGCTGCTGCGGCTGCGGCTGCTGTGGTGTTTGTTGATGTTGCTGCTGTTGTTGCTGTTGCTGGTGTTGTAAAGCTTGTTTCTGCAATAAGAGCTGTTGTAACTGCAGCTGCTGTTGATGCTGATGTTGAGACTGCTGAGGCTGTTGCTGATGTTGTGCTGGTTGGGACTGCTGCTGCTGCTCCCTCGCTTTACTTAACTGTGTCTGGAATTTTCATACCCATGCGCAATAAGAACCAAATGGTGCATGGAAAACACAAAATAATAATACAATCACAGCCTTGGGTGCTTCACATTTCTGTCTACAAGTTTTCACAAACACATGTGCATGTGCATCTATGCTGGACAAAAAAATCCTTAAGATAACACATATTGAAAATCGCTTATCACTCAGGGTAAGCGCTTCCGTAGAAGCGTTTCTAAATTGCATATTGAAAAAAGTGCATTTATGCCATTTATTTAAAGAACATTCTTCAAGAATTAAAGTGTAAGCAGTTTTTAAGAAGCAGAACAAACACCAATCGTTTTTTCAAACTGCTTAGCATAAGTGAGAAATGCTATAAGCACTTTCAGCAAGTGCTGTAAAACACAGCCTTGATTAATCAGTTCATAAGTTCGCCTTGCATTAGCATCATGGACAGGTGAACCTGTCGCAAGCAATGGCAGCCATCCATATAAATCACGGCAACATGAAAACACAGAAACGACCGGTCGATAAAATACAACTCGCTGGGAATGCAATCTGGTCCTTGTTAGAGAACAGAGTAATATCATAGGAATTACCCAGTTAAAAAAAAATCTAAAACAAGTGTGAAAAGTCTGGTCAATTAAGGAATGCCAACTACAACAGATAGCAAGCTGCAAAACTGTAATTGGAACGAATCTACAGCAACAATATGTTCAGTGAAAATAAAAATATGGATCATGGGATTTTCAAGAAAATTTGTAATTTGTATACATTTTAAACAAGTTTGAATCTTCATGCAATTTCAGTGCTACTCCATCGTTGTCATTAAATTTAGAGATTAAATCAGAAGAAACAGTCAATGGACAAACGCATAATGGATTCAAGTAGCCAGACCTAAATAGTTGAGATTGGGATTTAATCAACAATATGTTCAGTGAAAATAAAAATATGGATCATGGGATTTTCAAGAAAATTTCTCTCTGACACACACCAAGAGGTGACACAAATATATACTGCATAGAAAACCAGGAAAAGGAGAGGGGAAAACACAAATCAAGTTTTGATTTAAATTTGTAACCCTGGAAACACAGACAACCTTGATGTTATCTAACAGCATTCTAGTTTCTCATCTCCCTAATATTATTGTTGCTAGAAATCGAAAAAAATGACACAGAACTTGTAGGTCAGTGCAAGGCAGAGTACCATGCTAAATAGCCATTGCACATAAAGTAACACCAGAAAGTAGTTGATACCGGCATTTGGATGAATGTTGGGGGAAGGAGAGATTCTTGACTCTAATGTGGGATTGTATAAGTAGCAGTAAACAATTTCAACAAAAACACTCAAAAATGCCTTAAAAGTGAGTGTGCTATTAGCATGCGTAAAAGTTCACGTGTCTAAACCAACCTCAATATATGAAGCAGCAACCTCTGAATGTTTCTCATTGGTCCTCGCAATAAATATATCCCAGAAAACAGACCACCACTCAAAAAGAAAGCCTCCTGGGGCATCAATGGCTGAACAAGCAAGTTCCAATCGAATGTATATTTAGGAAATAATCATAGAGGAAGATTCCCTTCTAATTTACAGTTTTGTTTACGATCTTACCAACCGGGTCTGAAGACACTTTTCCTTCAGTCTGGAACGCTTGTGCAGAAGCCTTCAAATCCCTCTTCACTAGATAATCGTGAATGTAAACATCCAGCCTGTTCCATATAAAATAATAATAAAATTAACAAATAGAACGAAATTAATCCCACCGGCCCCTGTTCAAAGGATGAACAACAGAAGCAATTTAGGAGCACAGGCGCAAGGATGGGAATCATGACGCCAGAGAAGGAAAGCGTTTATTATTACAATGATATCAGCAAATAAAAAACATTTAATAACACTCGAAAACTAAAATTTATAACCCCCGGAAAAAGGAAGAAAACAATAATAGCCAGTATGAAACATGTAACCCAGCGAGACCGGCGGATATCTCGAACCCTAAAATGGAGAAGAAAACAAAATCCGCAAAAAGAACTCACATTTTATCTGCTTCCCAGTTGGTCTGCGACATGTTGCTCAATCGACAGCTTTAGAGAGAGCTGAATTGTAATGTCAAAATACACCTTTAACGAGTTTGGAGCGTAATGCTTACTGTCACCTCCCTATCGGACTCTTAGAAGATTAAAACGTGAAATGGGAGCAAAGTGAAGAATTTTGCTCCGCTAAACGAAGATTAAGAGCATGATTCAACGAGCATCCAAACGAGGGCGAGGTGAAGCGAATAGGCGGAGGAGAGGTGGAAACAAATGAGGGATGGAGAGATTTTCGTCGGAAAGCAGGAACAGTACAGAGAGAGAGACATCAATGAGCATGGAAGCCGAACCAGTTGGTCAGGTCACGGACCAATCAAAAAACGCAGAAAATAATCAATATTTTGTGAATATTTAAATTCGCAGGGACATTAAAAACATTAAAAAAACTGAATTTTGACTTTATTTTTTACAAAATTATCCCCGTTTAGCGTAACCGTCAAAATGATCCGAACTGTTGGACAAATTGTCGCAAGGCCCAAGTCTGAATTAGTTTAATATTCAAAATCAATACTCAGATCTAAATTCAAATAACAAATTTAATACTCTTATATTATTCATTCAATTTATTTATTTATTATTTTTATAATGTTTTTTTAGAGTAAAACTGCATGAACCTGAAAATAATATCGTTTATAACATTGTAAAATAATAATAATTTATATGAATGTATTTGGGTTTCTATACCCATTAATAGGTAGTCAAACCCTTATTCCGATTTAATCGGACTGACCACCAAGTACCCTCGTTAACAGATAACCATTATCATCCTTAATTTAAAAAAATATATATATATTTAAAAAATTAATAGTAAACCATGTTTCTTAAGATGCGTCTTTTCATGATCTGATTATAAAAAAATAAGTGCAAAATTGATCTCTCAAAACAAAAATCTTAATCAAATTTAAACATTGAAGACATCGCTATCACAAATCGGCGAGCGTTGGGTTTTATCAATGTTAAGCGTAAAGCGTCGATAAAAGTCTTGCCACTAAAAGCACTAACTAAAATAGGTAACATTTATCAGCGCTAAAAAAAACATTGATAATGGCATATCATTTATCACCGCTTTTTTGAGCGTTGATAGAAGTTTTTAATAAAAAAAATATTAATATGTATATATATATAATTATTGTATTTACATTCAAAAATATTGTTTATTTGTATACATTAATTAAAAAAAACATGTTTATAATTAACATAAATATGATATATTAATATATATTTTTTAATAATTCAAATATATATATGATGTTTAAAAAAATATATTTATAAGATTATAAATAAATATATATATATATAAATAATTATAAAATTATAATAATTTTTTTAAAATAATAAATACATTTATTATATTTCTAATTCGATTTATGGGGCAAAGATGTGCCGGATAAGCCCGTATATCTCTCATCTCATCTCTTTTTTTAGGATGACTATCTTCTCTTTTCAAAAGCCACACATGAAGAATGTTTTACGATCTGTCATTTGACCCACCTTTATGAGGGGGTTTCAAGACATGGTTAATCAGGCCCAATCAGAAATCTCTTTCGGTACTGGTGTTCCACCGATCAAGAGAGCAGAGTTTTGCCTCGCTGCAGGTATTTAAATGGTTGATAACCATAATAAATATTTTGGGCTGCCTACGATGGTTGGTCGTTCAAAAAAAGAAAAATTTCCATCCACTTTGGATAGAATTGAGAAAAAAAATGCAATGCTGGACCCGGAAAAGAATCTCAAAAGGGGGAAAAGAAACTCTTATCAAGGCGAATCTTCAGTCTATCACAAGCTACGCCATGTATACGTTCAAGCTTCCCGGAGCTATTATTGACCAAATTCATTCCCACATTGCCAGCTTCTGATGAGGCCACAATAATAGGAAAGATAAAATCCATTGGATTGCATGGAAATCACTCTGCACTCCCAAAGTGGGCGTAGGAATGAGCTTTCGGGATCTCCGTCTTTTTAATGATTATCTTTTGGCGAAGCAGGGTTGACGCCTTACGATTCAACCATCATCTCTCTATGCGCGGATTCTCCGTGCAAAATATTTTCCCCACTCGAATTTTCATGACTCCTCGCTTGGTCTCTGCCCCAGCTTCCTCCGGAGAAGTTTAAGGGGATCACAAAAATTATTTGCTAAAGGAATTGGGTGGAGGATTGGGGATGACACGAAAATCAATATTTGGAATGATCCTTGGTTGATAGATAACGATGACATGTTGGCTACTTCCCCGACTTTTCCTGGATCCGAGAATGCCACTGTTCGCTGCCTTTTTTATGATGTTGGTAATGTTTGGTGTATGGACAAAATTAATTTATGGTTCAACGAAAGGGATAAAAGGACCATTCTTAGCATTCCCTGCGTGATGGATGTAGGGCGGGATTGTCTCTTTTAGAGCAACGACATTTCAGGATGTTGTTTAGTGAAATCAAGCTACATACTTGTTCTTGATGCTCATATTGTGGATGGGGACGGGCTCTGTAAAACGTAATGGAAAATGAAAGCCCCCCAAAGATCTGCTACTTCTGGTGGCAGATTTGTACTTGTATTCTTCTCACTCTGGATTTCCTCTCCTTCTAATATGTTGCTAATGACCCGCAATGTCCCCTGTGTTCGGATGAGTTGGAATCTCTTATGCATGCTATCATCCACTGTCCAAGGGCTAAGGCGGTTTGGATAGAACGGGGATCTCCTACGGAGCTTCTGTTGGATACGGCACCAGATCTCCCATAATTGTTGATGGTGTGGTATTCCACATTCTCTGCTGATAAGGCCGCCTCATTATGCTTGGTGGCTTGGATTATTTGGATTAGATTGAATGATTTCATTTTCAACCACACATCAAAATCCGGTGCTTTTTGGATTGAACGGAACACTTCCCGGGTTGATGCATGGAATCATGATTATGCCCATAACAGGTTCTCTGGTCTTCGCCCAACTGATGCTAGATGGAGCCCCCTGAAGGGATTCTCAAGATCAATGTCGACATTGCACTTTCTAAGGATGGAGTTATCGGGGTTGGTTTGATGGTCCAGGATCATTGGGGTAAAATCATTGTTGTCAGACATGAGTCGAACCCGCGGTTGTTGAAGCCCACGATGTGCTTGTCGGTTTGACCTTTGCAATGGATTGTGGATGGAATGCTGTCTATATTTAATCTAATCGTCTCACCATCATCAACGCCATAAACACAACAGATCACGGTCTCCAATCGTTTGGCTTCATGGTTAGGAACATTCAGTCTCTCAGTTGCAAATTCGCGATTTGTTCCTTCTCCTTCATCGAAAGGGGAGGAAATGAAGCAGCCCGCCATTTGACTACTTGCAGTCTGTTTGGAGAGGACCACCTCTGGTTCGATTGTCTCTCTTCGTGGATTCTCACTCCTGTTTCTTTAGATCTTCATGATAAATATATCATCTCTCGTTTTGTCAAAAAGAATGATTTGCATTATTTATGTTCATATATTGATGCGCGAGTATAATTGACGTTGTATGATCATAAGTTTGTTTGTGGACATTGTGGGTTGTTATGTTCTATATTATGATGACACAAGTATATGTTATGTATCCATGACTCATGAATACTCGTTTATACTTTCCCCAGATACTAACGGGGAGGATGAGCATCGAAGTGCTACTGCCTTGAATGTTGACGAGACATGACTCATCTCAATTGATGAGTCACCTGATGACAGAGGCGGACTATGGTCGAGGGTCAAGACATGGAGGAGGGGACGACATCCCCGTGGACGAGGTGGACGAACCTCTCATCATAGCATGTGTACTCGTTCTCAAGTTGGATGATTGTTTTTGTGTTTTGGACATCTTTGTTTTTTTTGTCCCTCCCCTCTTTTTGTACCTCTTTTATCATCTCTTTAACAAACGGGTTGGGGTCTTTAGCCCTAACTTTTTCTGTTTAAAAAAAATAAAAAAATTTATAAATATATACAAATATTTATAATTATAATTATAAATAAAAATATTTATATTTAAATAATTATAAAATTGTAATAAAACATATTTATTATATATAATTATAAAGATGTAATTGTACCCCAAGCACCTAATATATATATATGTATATATAATTATAAATATAATAAATATATTTACTATAATTTTATAATTATAAATAAATATATTTTTATTTAAATAATTATAATTACATATTAATATATACATATATATATATATATATGTTTATATAAATTTATTTACAATTATACATAAATACCTTTTAAATATATTTATTTATAATCATGATATATATATATACATATATAAATAATTATAAAATTATAATAAATATATTTAAATAATAAATATACTCAAAAGGCTTAGAAAACAGGCGAACTTGCTCCTAAAAAATTTATTAGAAAATAAAGATGACAAAGAAAACAAAGAAGGACGAGGTCAAACACAGACAAGCCCTCATACATACTAGAAAACAATAAGTGAAGAGAATTAGGCATCCCCATAATCATGACCAGAGCCATTATCAGCGGATTCTCAGTCTGACTGTGAGTGACCCTGATTGAAGTGCACAACATACTTCTCCCTAAACTTTTGTTGATCTATAGTGAGTTGCCTCGTAGAACGACCACAACCCCGTGTTGCAACCCCATCATCACGACCATGCCCCCGTGTTGCAACCCCATCATCACAACCTTGTCCCCGACCACGTGATTTTGGATGACGACCCCGTTTTCAAAACTTGGGTTGCCGCCATGCCCCTTCCGGATCACCCCTCTCCAATTCAACAATTTGATCCATAATTTTTGTTTGCTCACCATGCCCTGCATCACAAAGAGGGCTCTCACCAGGTGTCGACAGAACAGTGGTATCCTCCTCGGTAGTCGCATTCCCTCCGAGGGCGCAATCAAAAACTCGAGCATTCCCTACTTCATCATGAACACCCTTGAGGAGTCAATGTTGCATTCATTAAATGCTCCAGGTGCTGTTTACCTTTACTGCTTCTTGAGGCTTCAACAGTATCTTTTTGGCCCTCATCATGAGATGAAGTGTCTTTGACTTAACCAGAGCTTTTTCTTACCAGAGCTCTGTATAGAGGCAACCCTTTGGCGGTCCAGCTCAACACCAAGATGTGCATCACCCTGTGCGCAGATGACTTCCTCAAGCCCATCCTTCTTCTGATTGCCAGGTTCAACAGGAAGTCCATCCATTGGTTGAACTTCATCGACCATTACCCGGCTAGCAGTCTACTCTATCATGGGATTCATTCCTTCCCCATCATTCATATTCTCAACCAATGGATTAATCAAATTGCAATTGACCATAGAGTAACCATTCTTCTTACAGCTGGAGAAAAAAAGTTTTTTTTCCAGCATTCAGAGTCCAAATGCCCTATATTCCCACATATCTTGCAAAAGGAAGGCTTCTTCTCAAACTCTCTTGAGAGTTCCGACAGTCGATCAACAACAAGCAAAAGAACCAAATTCGTAAGAGTTGAACTTAGATCAACATCCACAAGCACTCTAGCAAAATGCCCAAAGCGCACAATCTCTGTTTCTTTATCAAATTTGATTGGAACCCCAACAACGACGACAATATCCCAAAGTGCGGGCAATGAGATATTATCATATAAATATATGTATAGTTATATAGAAATATTTTAAATATATTTATTTATAATTATAATTAGAAATAAATAAATATATAAATAATTATAAAATCACAATAAATATATTTAAATAATAAACATACCTATATATTAATAAAAATATATATAATCATATAAATATATTTATAATTATATACAAATATTTATAAAATAACAATAAATATATTTATTATATTTATAATTTTATAAATATATATAATCATATAAAAACATATAATTATATAAATATATTTATAAAATTATAATAAATATATTTAAATAATTAATATTTATTTATTTATTTAGATATTTATCCACACTTTTTTAGCACTGAAAAAGACTCCACTTTATCAACGCTAAAAAAGCACTGATAAAACTAATCTTTATCGATGCTAAAAAAGTGCCGATAAAACCAGTCTTTATCGACGCTGGAATTTTAGCACTCATAAAGACACGTTTTATCAGTACTTTTTATATTAGTGCTGATAAAAGTACTCTTTATCGGCGTTTTTTTGAAAATGCTGATGAAAGCGTTACACGTTCTTATAAAATGAATCATAGCAGTTTCGCCCTCCTTATCCCTTCAAGATTTCACGGAACCGTAGTGTCGTTGCCACTGCTCTCCCTGTCATCGCTCCCTACCTTCGCCTTCGTCGTTGTCGTCGCTCCCTTCCATTGTCATCGTTGTCGCTCCCTGCCATCGTTGTCGCTCCCTACCATCGTCACTCCATATCATCGTCGCTCCCAACCGAACTCTCACCGCTCTTCATCAAAGAATCACCATTGCTCTAAGGTATGAGATTTTTTCTTAATATTGTCTTCATTTGGGTCAGATATTTCGACATTTCCTCGACCTCTTTCACTTATTGATGAACCATGAGAGGGACTCCTCAACAGTCTATGTGGGTGTTGGGATGCGTCTTAGTTCACATGGAGTGTCAAGGTGACATTAGTACAATGACCAACATAATGGATGAGACTAAACAATCATTGATACCAAATGTTAGCAATGTCTTATGCTCAACACACGGAGTACACATAAAAAAGTCTTAGAACGTGAAAGACGAAGAAAGAAAATACAAGGTTTTTTTACAGGATAAATATTGGCTATGTTTTCTAGTGGACTTCAATTGTTTTATTTACAAAAAAAATATTCTTATTCAAATTAATTTTGAGGGAATAAAAAGGGAACAATCAAAGAGTATTGGTGGAATAAAGGGGCTTCTAAATTATTTCCCATGGTGTAATGTCTAAAATAAGATATAATAATTAATAGATCTCATTTGAATATGGGTTCCTACCAACTTTCTATTATTTTCTTGGTTGTTTCATCCATTCAGTGAAAATAAGTAGGGTTAAGTTGGATAATATGGATAGGAGAGTCATATTCCAATATGGACCTTGGTTCCAGTCTAAGGCTCTAAGGTTTTCTGTTGTTTCAAAATATAAGAAAGCACAAAATGTAAAGACTTTATAAGAGATGTATGCAACAAAGAACACTAGTAATTTTAATATTCTTGATGTGTTTAGTCTAGGACTGCTTGTAATGTTTTAGGAGTTTAGAACTTCTATACAGAATATTTGACAACACTACACATTCAAGGAAAACTAATGAAGCAGAGGAGATGATGGTTTATCTTGGTTATTTTATAATCACAATGGAATATTTAGGCTAGGTGTGAAAATTGACATAAGTGATATTTTTAAGAAAATATTAAAGGAATTTCCTCACTTAAAAGATAACACGAGCATTAAATCTAGTATAACTAAAAATTCACATTTAAGTACCTATAGAAGGATTAATTGATAATGTAACAGGGGAATAACTAAACTAGTCCCAAATAAAAAATACATTTGGATAAAGGGCTGTATGATGAAAACATTTCAACTAAAAAATGGGTGAAATCATTTATGGAACTGATGCATTCTGATATTAGTATAGTAAATATTAGTGCAGACTAACCCCACTAAGAGGCCTAAAAATCCTATATTAGAATTTTCAGGGCCATGAAAACCCCTAGATGTTTCATATGCTTCATTATTGCAGTGTTAAACATTTCTCATATATATATGGTCTTCATGTTTCTGACCATGACAACAACCAAAGGCCTAACATTTTTGAAGTTCAATCTTCGAGGTTTTAGTGATGTCTCAACCTCTAAATTTTTTGGTTCAGTGTTAGGAATGGGAATAGACTCTATGTTCATGATTTCTCTCAAGGGTTTAGTGATTAATGATCCCAAAAAATAATCAGATGTTTCATATTTAAGAGATTCAAGCCAAGAAGACAGATTCCCCTCATGTGAATAAATTAAATCAATTTATTCTTGACTCAAACATCCTTTAACAATTCCTTGATATTCCCCAAGACCACTTTAAACATTCTGCAACCAACTCACCTCATGAAACTCCTTATTATCATCACTAATCTGAGAGGTTGGATTATAGATGTTGAGATCAAGGCTCATATTTTCAAAGGTTGTCATATCCCCATTCCTAAATCACATGATTGGGTTAATTGTTTCTAGGAAGGGATGACCAAGAATGATGAAGTTTTCATGTAACTAGATTCTCCCTTTAAAGTTAGGGAAGGAACAACCTAAGTGGGCTTGGGTACTTTACCAGTTTTAATTCTTTGTAATTCAAATTTTAATGATGAAACATCATAATTCATTTTCTCCATTAGTTTACATAATTTCTCAAGTAATGGTTTTAGAATAAATTGGATAAGGGGCTGAGTTGGTTGGTTTATCTCAAGAGGATATTTAAGTTGTTGTATGAATTGTTGTAATTTCACTAGAGGATGTTTGAATTTGTCTTGTTGTGATTAAAATAGGTTATGAGTTAGAAATTTTTGTGGAGAGTAGGTATTTAGACCCTGTAACCGACTGAGTTGTTAATTATTCTTCCAAAAAAAGCCTGGATGGTCATTGTACCTTAGACTAAAATTATTTTAATGTTGATGCTTTTAAAAATTTAAATCATTGACCTCTACAGATAGTCCTCCTAGAAGGACCTTCTTGATTTAAGGAATGGTCAGGTAATCATCAATCCTCTGGCTATTTTTTCACAAATTGTGCAAACAAGGTCAATAGTTTGAACTCCACAGACCTTCCTATGGTCTATCTCTTTAACCTCCATAGAGAGGGATAAAATTTTAGCCATAAGGATTTCATTATCCCTAAGAGTATTAATCCAACTATATTTGGGAAGGTTCTCATAATATAAAGTGGTTCCCCATGTTTGGTTTTGTTCAGTAAGTCCTTCTAGATATTCATAAGCATAATTTAGGGTTTTGTTTTTGAAGCTCATGTTACACATCATATCTATGAAATGTTTGCTTACTGTAAATAATACTTCATAAAATATTTGAATTTGTTTTGGGATTGAATAACCATGGTGAGTTACCATGTGTAGGGTACCTTTAAACCTTTCCCATGTTTTATAAAAAGAATCTCCCTCATTTTCAAAAAAGTTTTTAATAATCTTTTTAAGTCTTTTTTTGTGGTGGGGAAAGTATTTTTTGGAAGAATTTAGAGGATAACACTTACCACCGATGGAGTAATTCTTTTGTTAAATTCAATTACCTATTTCCTTTAAAGCACAATGAAATTATTTGAAACATTCAAATGTTGGGTTCCCTTTATTTGGAAAACCCCTTTTTGTGTATTTATTTTGTTAAATATTAATATTACCGAATCAAATTGGATGGATATGAATAGAAAATGGATGGATTCCAATTGTATGAAAAAATAGTATGAAGATGAGGTGAAAGAGTTCATCAAGTTTTCAAAAGATAGTGCATATGACCCTTCTCAAATCCTTTATCTATGTTTACACTATTTTTATTCAAGACTAATTAGTCCAGAGGAGTTGGAAGAACACCTGACCTATCACAAAATTGATCGAAGTTATAAATGTTGGAATAGACATGAGAAAAAATCAAATGTAGTTAGTGTATAGGATAACACTATGTTTTATGGATCATCTGATATGATTACATGTGTGGAAAATGAAGAAGATTGTACCAAGGATGTGATTACAAGTGTGAATGATGATGAAGATCATATTGAAGAAATGGAAATGACAATTGAAGATGAACTTCGTGATTTTACAAAATTGTTTGAGAAGATAAAGATATATCTAAAGACACCATTGTATGCTAGTTGCACTAAATATACAGCATTGTCAGCCATACTGAAGTTGTATAATTTAAAATTTGGAAACTTTTAGAGTGACGCCAATTTTACTGAACTATTTGCTCACTTGAATGATATGATCTTGGAAAATAATGAGCTCACTATCCAAACATATGATGCTAAAAGAATGCAACGTTCAATGAGTATGATCTTTAAAAGAATACATGCCTATACAAATGATTCTATACTATTTTTCAAGGACCAAAAAACACTTAAATAATACCCAAATTATGGCGCTTCTCGACACAAGAAAGATGAATTGGGTCCTACAAAAGCTGTATGGTACTTTCTAATCATTCCAAGGTTTAATCGCCTATATAGAAGTGATGAGACTTTAAGGTAATTGACATGGCACACAGATACAAGAAATAAAGATGAGAAACTTTGTCACCCAACAAACTTCTCTTAGTGGAAGATAATTAATCACGAATATCCTGAATTTGGAAATGAGCCAAGAAACATTCGTCTTGCATTATATACAGATGGAGTGAATCCTTTTGGTTTTCAAAGAAACACTCACAATACATGGCTAATTATATTGGTAAATTATAACTTTCCACTATGGTTATGCATGAAACAAAAATACATTATGTTAACTATGCTTATATCAGGACCAAAATAACCAGGTAATGATATTGATGTTTATTTGAATCCATTGATTGAAGATTTGAAATTATTGTGGGATTCAAGTGTAACGTTGTATGATTATTACATAAATAAAGATTTCATTTTGAAAGCCATGTTTTATGGGATAATAAATGAATTTTTTACTTATGGAAAATTTTCAGGATATAACATTAAAGGAACTCAAGAGTGTTCCATTTTGAATAAGGTACATAGTCAATTAGGTTGAAACATTCATCAAAGATTGTGTTTTTAGGACATCACATATTTTTACCTCGATGAAATAAGTACCGATCTTGGACGACATCATTTGATGGAAGTTTAGAAGAACGTACAACACCATCTCCACTAATAGATGATCAACTATTTGAGAAAGTAAAAGATATGGAAACTACTTTTGGTAAACCATTTTCGAAAAAACTTACAAAAACCAGTTGGAAAAAGAGATCAGTTTTATTTTGAATCACCATACTGAAATTGTTTGTATGTCAGATATTTTCTTGATGTTATGCATGTTGAAAAAATGTATGTGATAGTGTAATTAGAAAATTACTAAATGCACCTAAAAAAATATGAAATTAAGGATAAATTAGACGTGTTTGACATGGGAATATAGGAAGAGTTGGTGCCAATAAAGGGTGAAAAATGAACCTTTCATCCTCAAGTTGCTTACACTCTTTCAATGCAGGAGAGATATCAATTTTACAACTTCTTGAATGATGTAAAGATTCCAGAGGGGTATTCATCGAATATCAATAATATCATGTCAATGACTGATTTAAAGTTAAAGGGTTTGAAATCACACGACTATCATGTTTTGATGCAAAATCTAATTCATGTAGCTTTACGCTACATTTTTTTCCAAGAATGTCCGTCATACAATAAACAAGCTCTGTTTCTTTTTAAAAGTTATATACAGTAAAGTTATAGACCCAACAAAATTTCCAACTATGAAAAATGAAATTGTCATCTTATTATGTGAATTGGAAATGTTCTTCCCACCATAATTCTTTGATACGATGGTTCACTTGATGGTTCACTTAGTAAGAGAGATTAGACTATGTGGTCATGTAAATTATAGATAGATGTACCCCATTGAATGGTATATGAAGATTTTGAAAGAGTATGTCAAAAATTGAAGTCAACCAGAGGGTTGTATTGTAGAGCGATATATTGTTGAGGAAGCCATTGCATTATGGACTGACTACCTGTCCAGTGCGGAAAGAATTGATCTACCGAAATCTCATCACACTGGGTAACTTGTGTGTGAAGGAATTTTTGGAAGAGGTATTTTCACAATAAATATTACAGATTAGAAGTAGGCCCACCTTTATGTTTTTCATAACAGTTTGGAGGTTTCCCCACATATTGAAATGCAAAAAAAAAATTCCTAGGCATTTGAATCCATTAAGGGCTAAAATATGGATATCAAATACACATAATCAATAGTTTATAGGATGGTTTCAAGAACATATTTTTAAGGAGTCAGATGAAAATCCATATTCAATTTTAGAATGACTTTGATGGCTAGCCAGAAGACCAAGTGTGCATGTATTATCTTACAATGGTTATGTAATTAATGGTTATACGTTTTACAAAAATTAACATGATGAAGGTGGTACCATGAAAAATAGCGGAGTTAAACTTGTGGCTGAAATGATTCATGTTTCTGGTACTAAGGAAAAAAATCCAATTTATGTGAATATGTGATACTTTGGAATCATCAAACAAATATGGGAGTTAGATTACATGACATTCTAAGCATTGATTTTTTAATGCAAGTGGATTGATAACAAGAGTGCTGTTAAAATAGATGAATTGAGATTTGTGAAAGTGGATTTCAGTAAGTAAGGGTACAAAGATTAACCATTTATAATGATATCACAGGTAGTAAAAGTATTTTCTATTCCAGATACCGTAAACTGAAAGTGGTCAATTATTCTGTTATCGACCAAAACCACTAAAGGGTCAAATGAAAATTTAATTTAGGATGACCCTTTCACTGGGATGTCTCAATCATTTCATAGTGGTCCTAATGTAGATGGGGTTCGCATGTCATAAGAGACCACAATTAAGGGATTTGGATACTCGATAAAGGGGTCGAATCTCTTCAGCCTTAAAAAAGAGATTTCAATAATCAAGTTATATATTTTTAATATACATTGCATTACATCATGTTATTATCTATTCTCTACTGTATTTATGTTATATAAATTAAATGTTAAACCACTTCTATAGATAATGACTTATGTATGTGCTGATACTCCCAATCCTAGGGAACAAAAGGTTTCTCAACCTGCTACTACTCCCAGTGTAGAGGAACAACGACCTTTTGCACGTGATGGTGCTCCCAATCTAGATGAACAACAGGTTTCTCAACCTGTTTTTATGCCCAGTGCATAGATACAATGACCTTATACACATGTCGATGCTACCAATCCAGAGGAACAATGCTGAATCTGAGGAAATTTTATGCGATGAAGAATCGATGATGTAGAAAAAACAAGAGCATCGTAGTGTGATGGTGTTAGCAAAAATTATTAAGGTGAAATGAAAAAGCATCAAATTCGAGTTCAAATGGAATGTGTAGGGCCAGGATGTTAACCCCAACAAGGCCACGTTCATTAGTTACATTGAGCTCATCACTCGACAACGCATACCGATTGATGTAGCTTCATGGAACCATGTTTTTCTCACACTTAAGATACTTATTTGAGAAGAGATTATGGTAACATTATGATGTCATTTCTTTATTTTACTAAAAAATAAAATAATGAAACATTGAATTACTTTTCATCATCCTTTGTAGAGTGAATCTATAATAGATGACTCCCACAAGAAATTTATATTAATTCTTACTAGAAGGATTCACATAGGCTTTCACACAATTCCAACGAGATTTCATCTTAAAGACGCTGAAGAGAAAATAAACCCACACCCACCGCTTATGTATGCACACCTGATAACCCAAGAAGCATGGGATGCATTTACTGGCCGTTGTGCAAAGATGTCTTTTTAGGTACATTGTGACTGGTAATACAATGTTTGACAATATGTGTATTCATCACTTTTATTGAGAATTTTTTATTTATGAAACAACAATCGAGTGCTGAAAATAAGGAATGCGCAACAAAACCAACATACCCCTACCATAAAGAAAGGATGGGGTACAATTCACTTGAAAAAAAAATTGGTACATATTTTAAATCTACCACAATACTTTTATGTGACATGAAACAATAACATAATTATATTCATTTTCTCATATGTAGATTTATGAATCTAAAACCAAATCCACTTCTATTCCATATCATGTGCTATAGAAGGAGGCATGTGTAAATAAATATGGAACACTAATAGATGAAAACACACAAAAAGTGCGGGAAATGTGTGTATATATAACATAATAAAAATTTGTTTTGCTTTAAATCACTATTATAAAATAATGATTACTTATTTTCCTATATTTTCTATTTGACTTAGACATAGGAATCATCAACACCAGTAATAGATGAACACCTACTATTGGTGGTCTTGAAGCGGCCAGAACAATATGGTCGTGTCATAGGTGTGAGTTTTTGGGTGACGCCCCAAACATATTTTGAGAAAAAAACAACAGGAGGATAAAGATAATGCAATGGTATAGATGAAAAAAATTAATTTCCCTTGAAGAAAAATTTCACTGGCATACTGAGTTTCTATAAAATGTTATGGGGGGGGAGAAAAGAGAAGAAACCACTCAATAAAAACTAGTGTGTAAAGATCCTTCCCCTCCCCCACCAGCTTTGAGGTGAGTCATTACCCTCAAAGAGTTGTATTAGTTGAGGTAATCAATATTCTAATAATTTTTTATGTGAAATGTGAATAATACAGACACCGATACCTTTCTCGTACTAATATTTTACATGATGAAAATGACTGTGATTTATATCTATAAACAACCACCCATCACCTTGTTATGAGGGCCACCATGTTCAATATCTAAGATGAAAATCTACACAACAGGCGACTTCCAACAGGTCATGTGATAGTGGGGATTACCATAGATCATAAGCCAAGCACCAAGCTACCTATTATACTTGATGACACAAATATTCATACAATTTTCCAAGCTGTTGGAAGATTCATAACATAACCATCAAATCTTGTAAAAAAACATGTTGGCAATGAGATATTCATTTTCAATTTATTTTTCATGCTAAACCTTTAATAATTAATGAAAAAAGGTATGAACTGATGAATGCTATTATAGATGGAAAAAGGGAAGGGGTGAAATGAAAGGTCAAATCAAAACCATCTAAAGGATCAACCAACCAATCGAAATGATCTCTCAAAAGAACCTTTACCCCACCCATTCAATATCTGCATTTACTAACATTGAAGGTTCATGCAGATACAAAGTTATAAAATGGTAGTAATCACATAGTTGATTTTGATGAACAAATGTATAGAGAAGATGTTACATACTACATTTCTCTTGAAAATATAAATGAAATCATCCACTATGAATGACTAGGAGGATCAATTGTAAATGTATACATGAGGTATGTTTTCATGATTTGTTTTTCCAAAAGCTGATATACTATGTTAATTATGTCTAAATACATTTCATATTTTTTGTAGGCTTATATATCAATACCAATTTAAGGGATTACCCCATCAAAATAAATTTGGACTCATTAGTCCTCATGTCACTTCTACAGAACAAGAATAAATATATTAAAACAATGAATGAAATGGTGACAAAACTAGAAAAATCATTTGAAAGAAAACTTTCAGATGACAAACTCTTCTTAATACCAACATTGTAGGGGTAAAACTCTATAATTTAATCACATAAAATATATTTTCATTTCTTTCTTTACTTACTCCTTTTTATGTTTTAGGCAACATTGGATGCTCATTGTAATCAATTTGGATACTCCAAAGATCTATTTCATAGATTCACTGCATGAATATCCAACAAATCGATCACACATGATAAAGTTTTTCAATTTTTAATACACTATATCCAATGTTTTAGAACTAAAATTAAAGTTACATATTTTATACTATGTTTTAATGAGAATTATGTTATGATAAGTCGATGTATAAATATCGTGAAAATCATGGCATAAGGACAACCCATGCGCACAAGGAGCCTAGAAAGTTCTAAAAGTGGACAAGTATTGGGGTATATATAATAATATTTCACTATTCAAACACATATCAAAACAATTTATTTATTTTTCTCAGTGTTTCTATAGTGTCTGAATAAACAAATGGAAAAGATTGTGGTTATTATGTTTGTAAATTTATGAGAGAGATCATATTCTATTAACAAACCAGTATCCCTGAAGAGGTATTTTCAAAGATAATTACTATTTCATTTAAAATATTTATTAATCCTTTGTGTATTTATATTTTTCCAGTACTAATATGACTGTTGAAAATTATTGTATTCACGAGATGACATAAATTTGTTTAGAAACAAATGAGCAACATACCTGATGGAAGAATGTACACAAATAACATGAAGATGTGACTTTCATAGAAGTAATGGATTGTTTCATATTTATGTTTAATTTATTTCTTTTTAGTATTAATCATATAAAAATTGTTTTCTTATACAGGTGGATTCTTTTGTATGAGTTGTGGTGGTTCGTTCAAAGCTTCTCATGTTCATAAGAGATTAGACTTTGAGGCTACAACTGAGATAATAACAACAAGGAAATGAGCCAAGAATATATACAACCATCATGAAAAGGTCATTTCCTACTAATTATTTAATTAATTTTCTCATCATTTTATCTACTATTTGTAAGTTACTTTCCTTATCATTTTTATCTAATAATTATTTTGTTTTTCCATAGATCCTTTAAGAATTCATATTTTTCTTTCAACTATCTGAAAAAATCTACAAAAGATATGAAATGTTCCTTTCTACCACTATTACCACACTTTCCATTGCCTTTATTTGTAGAGCTTCCAATACTATATATTGATTCAATGTTCTTAGCTGAAAAACCTTTATCGTTGTTGAAAACCAGAAGAGTAAAGGAAGGTTTTTTGGCTAAGAACATCGACTCAATATATGGTGTTGGTAGCTCGATAAAGAAAATCAATGAGATAGTGTCACTGATATGACTCCATATGCGTCTTTTTATTTAAAATTGACATTAATTTTAGTAAAAAAGACAAGTGACATAATCAAAAATTGAGAAAACTCATTCATATTATTTCAATAATTTAGGAAAATGATCCATAAGTCATTTTTGACGTGTAGGAATCAGCCTCACCTCAATCCAATACACGGTGTGATAGGTATAATTCAAAGTGTTTCTATTTATTTAAAATTGACATTAATTTTAATAAAAAGAACAAGTGACATACTTGTTGACTCCTATCAAATAGTCATAAGAAAAACCACAAAGGAAGAAACATCCGAACATGGATATTATTTTCCCATTGATAGTAAGGAAGAAGAGGATTATTAAAGACTTGCGATTGCATGACCACTACAAGGTCACATGAAGTCTCCATGCAAGGCGCCTAGCCCACGACAAGTATCATGGAGCCCTCCTCAACGAGCACCCTTGTTCGCTAGTAGCTGAACAGTGATAGCTCGATGAGAATCCCCCATTTCGCATGATTTATCATTGTAAAGTAGCTGACAAATCGTCCGAAATCCTTCAAAAATCAAGGGAAGCAACATTTCAAAGAAGAGACCCCCATTGGTCACACAGATCATGCACCAAATAATCATTAGGAAGAATAAAATCCCTAGATGACATCCAAGCCATCTTATGAGACCTCTGAGCCTTCATCACAAAGAATAAGGAGATAACTAGGAGGAGGTGAGAGGGGATCATGGTCTCTGAAGGACATGCAACATGCCCCTGAAAACATGTGACGCACCACGACCTGTTTAGTGCACCTCACAAAACCCCTTTGGCTAGTCAGTCATGTCACATGGAAACTTTCGAACAATTCTGTGGCCCTCTAAGGACAAACACATGGTTTTGACCACAATACTTGTGCACTCTCATATGATCCACATTGGTCACACGAGACACCATTGGAAAATCGAGTAAAAGCACAGATATTACTCGAGTAAACTCGTATACATCCCAACCCTTGTAACATAAAATGAAGGGGATCAAAAGGGAGGACTTGAGTGGTGTCCGCGGTTGCTGAAGGACATGAGACACACACCTCGAGCGATCCACGAGACCTCGGTGTCATGACCTCATCACCTCATGAAGTCCCTTTGGCTTGTCAACCTCGCTGCTCGGAAGCCCACACGTGCATCCGGATAACTCCACGGTGCTCTAAAGACAGATGGAAAAACTTATCCCCTACATGCTCGCACAGTCTTCATATGACCCATATTGGTCAAGTGAAACATCACCAAAAAATCAGGCATAAAACCTAAACATTGATCATGAAATCCCGCATGACCCCAAACCTTTGTGAAATAAAACAAAGGAGATAGAAAAAGAGGAGGTGAGCGGGGTCCGCGATCACTGAAAGACATGCGACACACCCCTGAAGACTCGTGAAACACCATGATTCCTTAGTGACATGCCCACCTCACCTCATAGAAGACCTTTGTCTTGAGGACTTTTCCACAAAATGCTCATGCACCATACGACCCATACTGGTTATGCGACACATCTCAAAAAAGAGAGAGGAAATACCCTCAATACCATACGTACAATCTCGAGTGACTCCCAACCTTCACCACATAAAATGAAAGTGATAGGAAATGAGAAGGTGAGCAGGGTTCGCGGTCGTCGAAGGGCATGTGATGCGCCCAACGCACCCTCAGCATGGTCCTGCAAGACCCGAGAAAAGCCATCCAAGGACTCGCGAATGCCTTCCAACAGTCATTTGGATTTCATGAAGACCCTTAGACACGTCGACATGACGACATGGAAGTCCTTCGAAGCGCAAGTCCTTAATAGTTGGCAATAATCTGATAAAGGATGGATGGACTTGCGGCCGCTGAAAATCAGGCAGTACCCTTGACGCGGTCCACTACAGAGACTCATGAAATTGCGTAACGCTAGACCCCGCATCGACTCCAGTTTGGACTCATGCCAGATTCTCCACACAAACTGGTGAGTACGCAAATGGATACACCTATAAATTCTCTACTTCAACTCAGAAAAAGGGTTCGTTTTGTTGGTTTGTTGGTTGGCTAATCGAACGCTAGAAGTTTGGACCCAAACCGTTGCTACACACGTCAGCACTCAAACTTCGGGCTTCTGCACACATCCGATCATGAGACCGATCAACTTTTTTCTAGGTAATACACCAGTGGACCACATAAATAGTCATGTTCCATGCATAAAGTCCTTCACATAATCAATAAAAGATTACGTGAAGGACTTATGGTGAGACATGAGAAAACCATATTGCATGTCCTCTAGATCATGTGAAACCCAAAAAAACTGACATTGAACCGAACCAACACACTCGCAACACAAGGGTAAAAAAACTAGGATTCAAAGCGGAAAACCCAAGAGGAAGACATGATCACAGACCTCCATGTGCTTCACATGTTTCAATCAAGAATACGCGACGACACCAAGTCGCGCCACCCGAACCTCATGACATCCCTTAGACACATCATATGGGATATTCAGAATGCCCCAGACATGTCAGGACAAGTCTTGCATACCCTTCACGGACACCACTTGGATCCTACAAACCCTTTGGGTTTGTCACCCCAGACTAGAAACTTCCTCAAGATGAACTGCCTGACTCATATAATAGTGCCCACTCATGTCAGCCAAGTCTCGTCGACACATCTGGACATGACAATCCAACTCTCACGGCGTACCCTCTAAACATGCCGACCTGGTCCCATGATTTCCCCCAAGGTGTCAGCCAAGACATGCGACACCCTCTGGACATGTCGTCCTGGTCCCGTGATGTCCTCTCACAGTGTCAACCAAGACACACGACATCCCTCAGATCACGCAACCATGACTCTCGCAACACCCTCCACATGCGTCAAGCTTGGTCATGCGATGCCCTCTAGGTTATGCAAACAGGACCATGAAACACCTTCTAGATAAGAAGACATATTCACCAGGGTAGCCTCAGTGTGTAATCCCCAACATCTGCAAGAGAATTATGAGGACTCTGATTCCCGCCATAACTGGGATACATAGGAAACCTCATTAAAGGTCCGAGCTCCATATCAAACACTCCAAGTACTGCCCCAATACACAGACCCCATATCCATACGCCATGAGTCTGATCACGTACTCCCCCTTATTTTTCACAATGAGCATGAATCATGTGGGATTAGGGGGATGTAAAAAACACCTCATTAGGCATCAAATACCCATCCACTAGGGCAGTATCAGTGTGTAATCCCCAACATCAACCGAACTACAATGAATTTAATTCTTGCCATAACCAGGATATGTTAGACGTCTCTTCCAGACTCGAGGTCAAATATTTTGTGTTTTGACACCCCCATATTAGTCCTTATTGTATGATGTTAAACTGCACGGATCAACCGAAATACGATGAATCTGATTCCTGCCATAACTAGGATACGTAGGATATCTTTTCCAGACTCGATCTCAAATATTTGGTGTTTCGACACCCCCTATATTAGTCCTTACCACATGGTATTAAATTGCACGGATCAACCAAACTACATGGGTTTTGATTCCTGAAATAACCAGGATACGTAGGATGCCTCATAATGGATCAATCCCATCCTTGGAATATTAACCGCCTCCATAAAAAGGAGCATGGCCTGAAGTACTTGGTCATATGGTTTCAGAATATAAGTAATCACTCATTACTGGAAAATGATGAAGAACCTTAGATACATACATATGGATTCAAAAAAGAGATCCCAACCTACCACACATAAAAGAGAGTTAACCCATAACCGTTTTAGGGTAATTAGTCCCGCATCAGAATTAGGAATAGATTCATGAAAATGTCTTAAATATATAAGAGAGTCTTGAAGTAGGCAACAATTCCCCCCAAAAGGGTGTGATGAGCCCAACCTCCCATCCTCTCGACCAATGAGAGACCCCAAGAGTCACTGGGCCTGAAAACCCAGACGACCGCTGACCTTTGGAAAATAGGTTCGTACCCATATATGGATAGGGTAACCATTGAGAGTTTCAAGGAAAAGTGACAATGGTAACATAACGAGCGGAATCCATTCCACACCACAAAATCCTAAAAAAACAAAAATGGTGAACCTGATGCAAATCTCTGAAATAAAAAAATGACCAGGTTATAATCCATTAAACTATTCCATTTGTCCCCTTACACAAACAAAAATGGTGAATCTGATGTGAATCCCTCTAATAACAGATAATTGGGTTATAATCTATCAAGCCACATGTCACGACCCATCCTCGGGGCCCGTGCCGTGACTACCCCAAGCCCGCCTTCCATAGGCCAGGGGCTGGCGATTAGCACCAAAGGCGTAAATCCCATTAAAAGGGAAGGAATTGCCTTTATATAAGTAAACAAACACAACAAAGTATGCAAGCTGAAGTAAACACTAAGTAAACTGAGTACAAAAGTAAGTGCTGAAAAGTAAATGGGCCAGAACACAAACCCAACTGAAAGTACAGTACAACTGAAAAGAAAGTACAACAGCAGTAAAGTAAATCAGCAACCACCGAGTCGTCCTCCAGCTATCCCACCTGAAGGGTGGGTACAGTTGGTCTTCTCAGCTCCTCAGGTCCGGCCGTTCGCTCCGTGTACGTTCCACCTGATAGTCCACCTCCAGATATCGTCCTGCTCCTCAAGCCTCAACCACGATCAGCGTTGTCCGTCGTCTGCAACCAACACCATGTAGTGCGGGCATAGCCCGTGCAGGGGTGAGTATACAATACTCAGTAGGGACCCTATGACCCCCGAAGGTCTCCCAGAATTCACAAAGGATAAACCACAAAGGAAAGATACAAACACGAAGTATCAACCAACTCTACTTAGGTATATGCCCATACATATACCTAAGTTGTCAATTTCAATTCGGCTCCAAATCACGAGCCCAAGTACAACCTAGTCCACACAGGAAAGCACAACCCAGTCCACACATGAAAGCAATTCAATCACATCGATGATAATGATTGAAAATCAAGACTCAGCTAACACAGGAATACTACTCATGAAGAGGGGTGGATATGATAGATGTAGTCTCTGAATCATCTTCCCTGCCGAACCCATGTAGGATCTAAGTATAGAAGTTGTCACTGCCAAACCCACGTAGGATCCTAGTACAGTAACCATCGCTGCCGAACCCACGTAGGATCCAAGTACAGTCGTCATCACTACCGAACCCATGGAGGATCCAAGTACAATCTTCCTCGCTGCCAAACCCACGTAGGATCCAAGTACAGTCATCCTCGCTGCCGAACCCACGTAGGATCCAAGTACAGTCGTCATCGTTGTCGCAGTCGCAGCCAACTCCAGGGTTCCTGCACACAACACGCTCGATTCCGGGAGGGTCCACTCCACGAGCCAAGGGGGTCGATACATCAACTGTCACAAAGTCTAGCGTTGATGTATCCCAAAGTTCCGTCTCATCAATAGGAACTCAATGCAACAGACGACGCATCAATCAGACGCCCAGTCTGAGAGATATTGGCTTTTCCGTCCCAGGGGCCCAGTTATAAATATGCTCATTTCTAACCCAGCCGATATCCAAATTCATCCGAAACTCACTTAGAGTATCTAAAAAGGACCGTCTCATCGAAAGAGTCTCAATGATGTAGACGACGCGTCGATCAGACACACGATCCTTAAGTTATTCACGTTTAAGTGAATAATGGGCCCGACCTTTTTAGCCCAGTGGACCGACGGGTCGGGTTGACCCAGTTCGACGGGTCCGACCTAGCAGAGGTGTTGGACCGGTCCGAAGGGAATACTCAAGTCGGCCCGGAGGGACGCGGCCCGGCCCGAAGTGGCGCGGTCCGGCCCGGCGGGGCGCGGTGCGGCGCGGCGCGGCCCGGCTCGACACGGCCCGGCGCGGCCCGGCTCGGCCCGACCTGGTGCGGCCCGGCTGGGCGCGCGGCCTGGATGGCCGAGCGGCTCGGCCGAAGCCGAGCGGGCTCCGGGGGGGGGTCTTCTACACCGGAAATGCCGCCCTTCCCCAAACCAGCCGGTCCTCTAACGTGGTGCCCTCCTAGCGCCGCGACTCCTCTTCGCAAGGTCGACCGATGGGACGACCGGTTCTTCTGCCGAAGCGGCCCGCGTTGTGGGCCGCGGTTTGTTCCGCACAACCGGCGTGATGACGTCGGTTCCCTTCATCACGATCACAGCATGGCGCGATGGCGCCGTGTTTTTCCTCCGCCTTCGGTTGCGAATTCCAGAGGAATAAAGTTCCAGCGGAGGGTTGTCGGGCCGTGTTCGTTCGGCCCGCGCCCTCCGCGTTAGACGGTATCACATGGCCAAGAATGCACAAGGTTCACAAAACACAACTAACAATTTTATTCTCAATAAAATTGAATCAACACACCCTACCTAAACAAAAGATGACGAGCGTTGGCGTCGTGGGATGAGGGTTCGTAGACGTCGACGGAGAGCGTCCGAGGAAGAAGTGGCATCTCCCCTTTTTGTCACGGAGAGAAGATTGAAAGGCATGACGTCGTTGGCGAGTTCCCGCATCGGTGTCTCCTCCCTTTTCGCGGAGGAAGAAGAGTACGGAGAAACCAGGGTCACTGATTCGATGTTCTTCGTCGAAGAGTTGACGTTCTTCGTTGAGGATGAAGTTCTTCAAATAAAACTAGAGCTCTCTCTCCAAAATCTCAACACAACATGCCAACCCCAAAAATAAAATAAGGCTTCCCTTATTTTATTAAATCATGCCATACATTCAAATTTACAAAATTCAAACACTTAATTAATTAATGAATAGTTTCAATTAATTAATTAATGTGTGTGTTGGCATGCAATAAAGAGGGAGAGAGGGAGAGTTACTTAATTAAAGGGAGTTAACAAGTTTTAAAGGGGGAGTTTATGAGAGTTATGGAAATGTGAAGGGTTGGGGCTCGTGTGGGCCCCACCTCACATTTATCCTCACATGGGTAGTTAGGATGTTAGTGGATCCCACCCTAAATTCCCCATGTAGGTTATAACCACTTAATATATAAAAATAAAATTGTTCCACAATTTTATTCACATCTCAATTAATCCACACAAAAATAACTTATTCTCCCATACAAACGCATCTTTGGTAAAGGTCCTCTTAAGAAATTACTGGCGCTGCGAGTTCATCGGTTCCCTCAGATTTAAATTCCGAGCACCGGTTTAAGAGATAGAAAAACCCACTCATTCGTTCACTAAACGTACCCGAGCAAAACTTCGGAAAATTATTCCGGGCACACCGGGCCTCGGAATCAGGTGCCGTCAGAAACTGCATACTCGTAAAATCCCAAAGAATTTATGAAAAAAAATTCCTTGAAATTTACGGGTCTTTACACCACATTTATTTCCCCTTATATGAAAATAACAATGATAAGCTCGACATGAATCTATTAAGCCACTTTTATTTGTAAACCATATACAAACAAAAAAATAAGACCATCATAAACCTAGATCACTACAGGTCCATCCTCATGCTAACAATTACATGCAAGTAGAATGGTGAAAAGGGAATACATGACAATTGTGATGACCATGAATATCTTATTGAGAATTATTATGCCTATGATATGGCATTTATTGGTGGACTTGTTCCTTATTGTCTGCATGATTTCAAACTCCCAATCTGAGAGAATGTCTTCATCTTACAACACTCATTTTGGCACTTCATCCACCGCCGCGACCCCCACGGTTCGTAAAACAGTCTCACTAACCAAATGACTCCAGCAGAAGGTAGAAAACATGATGATTCAGAAGTACCACTGATATGGTACAATCCCGACCATGGAAGCTTCTCATGAGATTCTGTAAGCACGTCAGCCGATGAGTCCACATCGCTCTATGAAGGTTACCACTAAACCAGTGGACTTCATCACCACGACCAATCACTTCAGGAGCCTATCCCCGAAGCATGACAACCTCCACCTTTTGTACCAGATGAAGGTGGATCAGGGGGAAAAATTTAGCTTCCCCACGGTTCAGGTACCACCAAAGAGGGCACATACTAATCTTCGTTGCCATCATCATCATACTAGTACCCATTAATCGCTTGCTAAGGGTACCTCTCGATAGGCAGCCACCATAGACACCCATGCATGGGCTCTGCCGAGGAAGACTCATCAGAGAAAGAAGATGTTGGATACCCAGGAAAGGGATAATACCCCCACTCCTACTGATAGTGCCTACCAACCTACTCTGGCAGGGACCAGCCAACATGATTATATCCCTGCTCGCTCATAATGAGTCTGTGGGCATATTCCCATAGTAAAAACGGGGGAGGCTCATACTCCTACCCCCGTACGTGAAGCCCATCAACATATCTTGATGGAACATAGAGGATAGAAGTGGGAACATATCCCCACTTTAATAGAATATATTATTCAATAGGTTATGGAGATAGAAAATGTGTAGGATTACATCCCCACAAACTTTGCTAAAATGAAAATACATTTTAGCAAGAACTGAAGAACTCTGATGACATATTTCGACACTATTTCAGATCAAGGTATATACACATACTCCTATCTCTATAGCCAGGTTAACTCAACACTCTAATCATCATGATCAAGTGGTTATACTAGAGAAATCACACATTATTTCTCCTTCCTGAGAGGATTATTGACATATCCCAATGAAGGTTGAGGAATCATACCAGAATCATAATCCCATTCCAACCGGAGTCAACCAGGTGAGAGAGACACATGGCTCGGGACAGGGGAACATGCCTATCGAAGAAGTCCCGTGACATAATCTGAAGGCCCAGGATCCGGCCCATATCCCCATTCTGGTTGATTCTAACCAGGTGAGAGTGGAAAAAGCCTTGGGAAAATCTCATATTCATGTCAATGAATCTTCTCAGCATACTCCAGTAGATCATATAAACAAGGCACATATTCCTACTTCTACCAATGAATGATGCACCAACATTATTCCAAGGAAATACAGAAGAAGGCTCATATTCCTTCTTCAAATCCAGAGGTCTATCAGCATATTCCTACAGGGAATGCATATTCAGACTAGGCGTATACTCCTGATCCAACCAGGGCCAACCAGGTGAGAGCAGAACACACCTCGAGGCAGGCTCATACTCCTACCAATAAAGACCAGTGAAATATCCCAAAGGCTCAAGATCGGCCCCATACCCTGGTCTTGACTGAGGCTCACCAAGTGAGAGTGGCACATGCCTCAGGATAGGATCATACCCCTATCGACAATGAGGCAGCTTATCGACATATTCCACAACTCCTCAATAGTGGTCTCATATCCCCACAACACCTGGTGGTTATATAAAAATTCTGGTAACCACCGTACAACATTCCTATATCCCTACACAACCATTAAAGGTAGGTCAACATACCCCGAACATGACTCAGAACATGATTAATATTTCTAATCTTCTCAATTCCATTGTTTTTGAGGTTGTTCGAGACACATTCTCAACACCACAAGGGTCGGTCAACTCTTCTATCTAAGCGGAAGTAGGAGACATTCATTACCACGATAGTCCTCATCGTGGTAATGTGGAGATGGATTATAGGGACTCTACTCCTGGAATCCACCACATTCAACCTCCCCATGATGATATCTCCAATGGGTAAGGCATTCCTCCCTTTGTCCAGACACCTTCGTATAGAGAGGTGAACCAAACACCAACACCTTCGTATAGAGAGGTGCTTAAAATACCAAGGTCAAATGTATATAGTTCTCCATCAATATCCAACAGCACTCCACTCTCGTCAGCAAACAACCATCAGAGTCATCTTCTATAGTCTGACCGAATGGAGGCATGTAAGTATGAAGAAGAAGAGGCTGACATTGACATATGGAGAGATTTAGCTGGAAATAAACTCTCCATCACGTTCTGGTGATGCACCCGATTTGTGTATACATTTTCACATAGCCTATTGAAAAATAAGAACAAGTTTTCAGAAAATACCTATTTCTTAGTGAACAAATACTTTGATTTTGGTGATCTTGTTCATTTTCAAGGGATTTATGGCCAAATACACAAAACTAGGGAGAACTGAGAAAAAATTTACAACTACACGGCGTGTACTAATATACACGCCATTTACATTCAAGCACATTCAAGCTCAGACACGGGTTGACCAGGACAAGTACATGCCCAAGTAACCAGAAACTGGTACACACCGTGTTCACACCATACACGCCGTGTATTACATTCTAGAAGCAATTGGTGGACGAGAGGAGTTGACATGCCCATGTGGCTGGCTGAAGGAGACACGCCATGTTCCAATGATACATGCCGTGTATACATTTCTAGAAGCAGTTGGTGGCTGAAAAATGAGACTACACACTGTGTATGGTAGCACTACACGCCGTGTATATTTACCTACCAGGATGCTCCGTGTTCCAAGTCAAAGATGGTGTGTTAGGTCGCCTACCAGCGGAGAAAACGAAGGCAAAAACGTGTTGAAAAAATTACACGACGTGTACTTTTTCTACACGTCGTGTAGTTAAGTTTTCTATAAAAGGTGTCCTTGGCCTCCGATTCATAGGGTGGTGTTTTGTGGAGAAAAGGGTTGAAGTTCTGAAGGAGAGAAGTTCTGCCGCCATAATACCATCATTCTACCATTTACCGAAGAATCACTTCCACCTCGAAGCTTCAAGCATGATCAAATCAGGTATTAAGAATTTTGTGCTTACATTCTTCTCCATGTGTAATTAAACACCCAGTGTGTTGGGGTTGTGGGAGATGATGAGTTGTAATTTAAATTAAGTTGCTATGAATGTGTTTGTTATATTAACCTCCTCTTATTCTTCTTAAATCACTTCATATTATCACTGGAAATTCTGTACCAGACCAAGGGCTGAATTTTCAGGGATTCAAAAAGAAGAACACCAGCGAATAATTTCATGACCATTGGAAGTATTCGTCAACTCAAAATGGACTAAGCCAAATAAAGATCTGTTAAACACTAACTACCAGACTAAGGAGTTAGTTTTTTCAGCTCTAAATATAAAGTCCACCGGACCAAGGAAACTTTATTACAAATTGAACCCAAAGTGTTGGGTTATTATGAACAACACAACCTCATAATCAATTTGATTTAATAATCAAATTATCATAAATCCATAACCCCAATGCATTTCTCTCTGTATTTTCATCAAAATCAATTTTCCTATATTTTCATTTATTCATTAAGAAATTTATTAAATAAACTTAAAACTAGTTATTCTTTATAATCCAAACAACAAAAATCAACTCTAAATTCAGAAAACTTCCTTAAAACAAAAATAAAAACTAAGTTAAACAAGATAAAAATAACTCCTTTTCCCCTATGGATCGACCCCTTACTAGTGTTATACTTGTTAGGGTAAAAATAATTTGGGACACCGATAATATTCCTTCGGTGAAACGACTCGCCAAATTTTTGCATCGTTGCCGGGAGAAGAAAAGTTACTTTTAATATTGTTATAATCAAGTTTGTATCAAATTTTAGTGAGAATAAAAATCATAAATTTACAAAAATATCTTTTCTAATCTCATTTATGTTTATATTTATCTTTCCTCATTTAAGCTTGATGTTTTTTTGTTTTGTGGAGGTCATTAGGTGTATGAGTGGTTACCTCACACGTTCCAAGAATGCTAAGTCGTCAGAGTTTTTCCCAACTAACCTAGAGATCGAACGAACACTTTTGAGGCACCAAAGAGCACTCATGGATGATCACAATCACAAAAACCCCATGGCACATAACGATGAAGGAAATCTAGCTGTTGTCTAAGGAGTTGGACATCCACTAGGACCTGATGAAAACCAGAACCAAAAAGCTCCACATGATCGAGAATACCATCCACAACAGCTTCAAAAATTCCAACCAGAGCAGATGCCATTTCTACATCCAGGTCAAGGGCCATACTATGCCCCTTAGGACTAACAATACATGTCGTTTCCCCTTCCACATCAGCCACCTCCATGTCGTACTCACATGGAGTATGGATTGCCATCCATTCACGGAGCTGACATGGGCATTGTCCGTCCACCGGTGCAAGCCCAACACTTCAAGATCAAGCATGCTATCATGCAGCTAATCCAGAACACCATTTAATTCGGCGGCCTTCCCAGTGAGGATCCCAAAGCCCATATCTCCAATTTTCTGGAGGTCTGCGACACATTCCACTACCATGAAGTGTCTACAGATGACATATATCCTTTCCTCTTACCCTTCTCTCTAAGGGATAAGGCAAAAGACTGGATTAAAGGATTACTACAACGATACATCCTCACATGGGAGGAGATATCCTAGGCGTTCCTGTCCAAATACTTCCCACCCTCGAAGATGGTGACACTACGGAATGAAATCAACAACTTCCAGCAGCATGACTCAGATTCATTGTACGAATCATGGGAGAGCTTCAAGGAGATATTGCAAAAATTCCCACACCACAGACTTCCACTTTGGATGCAGGTCCAAACCTTTTATGGAGGTCTGATAACTAATACCAAGTCTGTGGTGGATGCTGCTACTGGAGGTATGGTAATGAGGAAGTCCCCCGAAGAACTCTTCGAACTACTGGAAGACATGTCTTCCAATAGTTTCCAATGGAATTCCGAGTGGGGCACACAGAAACGAGGTATGCATAACATTGATGCAACTACCATGCTAGCTACCCAGTTGGACATTGTGTCCAAAAAGACCGACACACTCAATCTGAAGGGCACGTCCCAAGTACATGCGGCAAACCATCCGGTGTGTAGCGAATGTGGTGATAACCACATCATGGGAGAATGCTCAGGTTCTGCTGGAGGCACATCCTCAAGTGAGGTGAGTTATGTTACACAAAACCGAGGGCTAAACTAGTACCAGTAGTACCAGAACCCGGCATGGTGTGATCAACAAAACACAGATTGGGGACAACAATAGCAGAATCCGTCGCCCCAACGACCACCCAGCTACAACCAACCTCCTTATTAGAACCAATACCGGAGGCAACAATAGCCCCAACATGGCTCTTATCAACCACAAGGGTATCAGAACCCTCACCCGCAACAGCCGTGACAAACACCACCTCCACCAGCTCAACAACCACCTTAGCAGGAGAACACCTCAAGGTTAGAGGATCTCATGACCAAATTTATATCTAATGCTGAGACCGATTTCTAAAATTAGGAGGCTTGTATTCGAGGCTTGGAGAATCAGATTGGCCAGTTGTCAAACCAACTCTTGGGAAGGAAACCTGGTACTTTACCGGGTACCACAGAGAAGAACCTGAGGGAGGAGGCCCATGCTGTCATGCTCTGGAGTGGAAAAGAGCTCTAACAGAAGCAACCAACACATCCAGGTGCACCCACAACCCTTGTTGATGAAGAAGGTACACATTCATACCCCTCATCATTCGAAGGCCCACATAAGGAGGCTTCACAGAATAAAGGGAAGGAGGTTGTAAAAACCTTTGAGCCTGCCTTACCCTTCCCAGAGAGATTGAAGCAAAGAAAGATGGACCACCAGTTCAACAAATTCATGGATGTGTTCAAGAAGTTTCACATAAATATTCCATTTGCAGAGGCACTGATGCAGATGCCCACTTATGCCAAATTAATGAAGGAAATACTCTCCAATAGGAGAAAGATGGAGGATTTGGGCACCATTGCCCTAACCAAGGAATTTTCTGCAGTCATCCAACACTCAATTCCTCCCAAACTCCAGAATCTAGGTAGTTTCACTATTCCCTATACCATTGGACCATGCGGGTTTGGGAAGGCCCTCTGTGACTTAGGGGCCAGTGTGAACCTCATGTCCCTTGGAGTTTTCAAAAATCTAGGTGAAACGCACGATCGATTATCGCCTATTGACCGGTCAAAGTTCTGGTACTCTGCTAATGTGTATAGCAACACTCGGGTCGAATCCTTGGTGATGATACTTTGTAATAGTCGTTTGTTTTTTAGTTGATTGTATTTTGATTAGGGGGTTTGTTTATAGAGCTTAATTGAAATGATTGATTGACTATAATTTATTTAAAAAATTAATAAATATTGGGGTGATTTCATTATTAGGTAGTTAAGCTTGTGATATCCTTGAGCTTTGCTTTATATTGCATTAAATTAACACCCATGTCACAATATGATGTTGATTTGAATTCCTAAGTGTTAAGGCTTTAAACCAAGCCTTAAATTAACTTAGGATTCTAATAATTACCACTACTTGTTTATGGTAGTGCATTTATGGTTCCAATAATCCATGGAAACCACATGTTAAACAAAATATGTCATTAATCCATGACATGTTAAGTCCAACATACACAATGTTAATTCAAAGAATATTCATCGAGCAAAAGCTCTCAATCACTTAACATACCTAAATTATAACTCACCCCAATGAAAGATTTACTCAGCCATTTGGGTTTTTAATAATCTAGTTATAATTATTATGATTATAAATTAAGAAGAGAATAAAAATGAAGGGATAAGAAAAGAGTGGTATGTCGACACACACACACACGAACAATGATGATAATTAAAAACGAACTTTCAATTGAATGAGGAAGCAAAAGAAGGGAATGGAATTCAAATGTATTTAAACTATTTTAAGAACATAAATATTAAACTATATAAGGTGGATGAGAATAAGATATATTGAAGAAGAAACTTGCATTAAAACAGAATTACAAAAGAAAGGACTTACAAAATTACAATAATGAAGAACATAAAAGTAAATGAAAACAAAGAGAGGAGGAAAGGTCTCTCAAGTGAAAACTTGAGTATGTAAGGTCCTACCAAGACTATGTCAAAGATTTTGTCGTGCCAATATTATCTCCTCTCTTCTTAAATGCCAACCCCTCTCAAGGAGTGAAGGGGAGAGTATGTATAGCCCAAGGAGTGGACTGTTTGCATTCCCAATCTGTCCCTCCACTTGCATCGCCAAGTTGGCTATTAAGACAGCAGAATCTTGAGAAATCTCCTTCTTCAAAGTTGTAGATAATAAAGTTGGACGACCTCTCTAAAAATTTGGATTCATTTGGACGTATTTATCCAAAGTTATGGCTGGTTTATTAAACAAATTTAATCTTTCCATTTCAATCCAATCTTTTTAATTTCCAAAATGTGAAAGGGTTTTTTAATAGGATGATTCCTTCAAAACCAAATTATGTATTAAACAAAGTTGGCAGCCTATATCTCCTATTTCACACTGAAAAATCTCAGCTCTATTTTATGCATAAATCACGAGATATGTCATAAATACTATACTGATTTTATTTCTCAGCCAGAATGGTGGGCTGGACTTAAAAGCTTTATTTGGGCCCCTTGTTCTTAGATTTGGGCTTTGAAATTTTTATCCATGATTCTTTTGGATAATAATGAACATATGTTAGAGTTTCATAAAATTTGGGCTTTAGGATTTAGACCAGGAACTCAATCATCATGGCTGGTTCAGTTTCTTCACAAATTCTATAGGTCATCTTATGTGGTAAATGTGATCCTTCAAATGGCAGAATTGGCCCATGATACCTTCTAATGAAATGTTGTATATTGAATTATGAGTCCTAAAAAATAAGAACCACACAATTTGGATCATTAGGGTGAGAGTTATGAATAAAATAGTAAACTGACTCAATTGGACTACTTCTACACAAATTATGCACATTTCATATCAATTCAGTAAAGGGAGTATATAATAAGTCATGAAAATATTAATAACATCAACTCCCCCACACTTAGTTTTGTGCATGTACTCATGTGCAACAAATATGAAAACATAACAAAATCATTTTCACTCACCAAAAAATATTAAAATTTTGTTTTCTTCAATCAGGGTAGGTTTAGACTATTTCACTCATCCATTTTGAATTCCACCACAAGTTGTTACAGAAACAATGTTACAAAACTAATTCATTTTTTCATGCTCAAATTTAGAAATGGAAAATGTGGACACTCCAAACTCACACCTCTCAAGATGATAAAATTTATTTGTGGAGGTTCACTCTTTCACCAACCAAAAGTGAAAATCTTAGAGTTTGAAAGAGATCTCAGCTTCAAATACCTATCCAAAGTGAAAAATAATCAAGAGGTATTTTTAAGGGGTTTTTCTGTGGCTATGGGATGGTAGGAATATAATGTCCAAGAGAGAGAAGAAGAGGTTTAAAACACCAATATAGAAAAATCAATGCACATTTTTTTGAAATAAAACATGGAAGGAAATGAAAACACATATTTACAAGAGAATGATTGTGTGAATAAAGACACAATAGAGGAAGAAAATATAAAGGTAATGAGAAGATGGAATATTTACAAAACACAAAACTTCTCCCAATAAGAATATAATGCAAGTGTTCTTTTTTTTTCTTTTTTTTTTCGAAAGTTGACCTTGAAACAGATCTCATACTCATATCCCAACCCATGATTGATCTCCTCACGGCACTAATTGTAATAGTTATAACAAGATCAAAGGTTGAGTAAGAGTGATTTTTGACCCACCCAAGACACAACCCATTTTTTTTCATTTTTTTTGATTTTTTTTTTCAGCATTGTTGATTTTTTTGAACACTTTTCAATAAAATTTACAAAATTACATAAATGAAAGTACATTACATTCCCCAAAACACACTGAATGAAAATCTCTCCCCCACACTGAAATGGATGCTTACCCTCAAGAAGATGATAACTCGTTGAAAATCAATAATAGGGTACCCAAACAATGAAATCCATTCCCCCCCACACTTAAATTTTAAAAAATTATGCAATGAAAATACATGTTGATATTGGGTGGGGAAAGGTATTGGGCTTGTAATGTGGCTATCAAGGAAAAGGTTTTCATAGGCTCGAAGGGGATTTCAAAAAAAGGATTAATGTATGGTTAATGGGAGACTATTTGGCTATTATGATTCTCATGTGGTTCAGAAAATGCCTCTATCATATTAATGCACACTAAAGTAGGAAATTTAGCTTGAAGGTCCACAAACCCAAGACTCACAAATGGGGGTGAAAACACACATTTTGAAAATATGGCCATAGGTGGCCTTGGCATGAAAGCAAATGTTGTTCCTCATGATTCGAGAAAAGTATTTTCACTCGGTTACTCCAAACTGACGTCACTTTACATTTCGATGAGGTTTGTAAGAGAGCCTTCATTGAACTCAAAATAGCTCTTACATCTTCCCCGATAATCCAACCCCCAGATTGGTCCTTACCCTTTGAATTGATGTGTGATGCTTCTGATAGAGCTGTTGGGGCTGTTCTTGTTCAAATAAGAGAAAATATTCCTCATGTCATCTATTATGCCTCAAAAACATTGGATGAAACTCAATCTCACTACACTGTCACTGAAAAAGAACTTTTAGCAGTGGTTTTTGCCTTAGATAAATTCTGGTCCTATCTCTTAGGTGCCAAAATCATCATCTTCACAGACCATTCTACTATAAAGTTCTTACTCAAGAAAAGTGATTCCAAACCGAGGCTAATAAGATGGATCCTAATGCTCCAAGAGTTTGACCAAGAAATAAAAGATAGACCAGGAAAAAAAACCCTGTGGCTAATAACTTGAGTAGAAGTTCTAATTCTTCTCATTCTGAAATCATCGATCCTGAATTCCCCACTGAGCACCTTTCATCTCTTACTCCAAAGCTACCATGGTATGCCCCAATTGTAAATTACTTGGTTTCTGGTGTTTTTCCTGAATTTTTTTTCAAAAGAACAGAAAATGAAGTTGAAAAGTGATTCGAAATACTATTTTTGGGAAGAAAATAAACTTTGGAAAACTGGGACAGACATGGTAATTAAGAGATGTGTTGATGAAGATGAACATTCCTCTATCTTAGAATTCTGTCATTCAATGCCTGGTGGTGGCCACATTGGACCACAAAGGACCTCCCGAAAGGTCCTAGACTCTAGATTCTTCTGGCCTTCACTCTTTAAGGACTCACATGAGTTTTGTCAATCATGTCCCACTTGCCAAAAGTTTGGCACAATTTCAAAGAGAAATGAAATTCCCCAAAAGCCTTTTATTTTCTGTGAGATATTCGATGTTTGGGGTATCGATTTCATGGAACCATTTCCCCCTTCCAATGGATTCTCATACATCCTTCTTGTAGTTGATTATGTTTCTAGGTGGGTCGAGGCTAAACCCACTAGAAAGGATGATTCACATGCTGTTAGTGAGTTCCTAAAGACACACATCTTCCATGTAGTGTTCAATGAATTCTGAAATGATACTCATCATACACCTCTGGAATGTTGCAGGATCATTACAAAGGCCAAAAGGCATTCTTCTATATGCATATGTTCCAAAGGGGCATGTGAAAGTAGTCTTTTCTTGGTCCTGAGGTGCGATTGGGATGTGGAAGTAGCCAGTGTATCCATTAAGAAAGCAATAGTGCGACTTTCTGGCTAATCATTCTAGCATGTGATCAAGGAATGGAAGATGGTAATGATCTTTTCGGGTTTCAACATTCAATTTTCTATAGTCGATGCACACACGCCATTTGTTCTTCACTCGAGTTGTGATTACATCCCCATGTTCATTTGTGACAACAGTTATCCCACCCTTCTTAGGTACAACTTGAATTGGACTAACCCATTCACTATCATAAATTGGGTAGATAATACCAGCTTGAAGAAGCTTGGTGATCTCTTCCCTAACTACCTCAAGTATTAGTGGATTGAGTCTTCTTTGTGGTTGTCTAATTGGTTTGGATGACTCCTCAAGATGGATGTGATGCATGCAAAGGGCATGGTTGATTCCTGGTATGTCATCTAGGGTCCAACCTAAGGTCTTTTTGTTTTCCTCTAACACTTGAACAAGTTTGGACTCCTCAATTTCGGTAAGTGAAGAAGAGATTATGACATGATAAGAGTGATCATGGAAAAGGAATGCATATTTCAGGTGTTTAGGAAGAGGTTTGAGATCAGTCTCATCTCTCATTTGTGGGTTAGACATCTCAGGAATGGATGAAGGGACTTCAGTTGCTTCAAATTCATTTTCCTTAATACTGTCCAAGGTGGAGTAGTAGAGATCAGAGTTGACGTGGGATTAAAAAGAGTTTTTAAGTTCCTCTAGATTGATGGAGTCTATGAATGAGAGGTCCACATCAACTTCACCATTTATGACTTTGTTAATCATGGTGCAGATTTCACAAGATCATTTGTCATTAGAACAAGACGAACATGGTGTATTGGGGTTTAATTTACTCTTAGAAGTGTACTCATAAGCATGGACAAAGTCATCCGTCTATATCTCCTCTTTTACATTGCAAAATCTCAGCTCGATTTGATGCTTACATCATGAGATATGTCATGAATACTATACTGATTTTATTTCTCGGCCAGAATGGTGGGATGGACTTAAAAGCTTCATTTGGGCCCCTTTTTCTTAGATTTGGGCCCTGAAATTTTTATCCATGATTCTTTTGGATAATCAAAAACATATGGTAGAGTTTCATGAAATTTGGGCTTCGGGATTTAGACTAGGAACTCAATCATCATGGCTGGTCCAGTTTCTTCACAAATTCTATAGGTCATCTTGTGTGGTAAATGTGATCCTTCAAATGGAAGGATTTTTCCATGATACCTTCTAATGAATTTTTTTATATTGAATTAGGAATCCTACAAAAGAATAACCACACAATTTGGATCAGTAGGGTGAGAGTTATAAATAAAATAGTAAACTGACTCAATTGGACTACTTCTAAAAATGCTCAAAAATTATACTTAATATTAAAACATTAATATTTCACACAAATTATGCAAATTTCATATAAATTCAGTAAAGTGAGTATATAATAAGTCATGAAAATATTAATAACATCACTAGGGATCCATGATTTGAAGCCTACCCGGGTAGCCCTTCAACTTGCTGATCGATCCATCAAATATCCAAAGGGACTACTGGAGGACATGCTGATCAAGGTAGGTAGGCTGATCCTTCATGCATATTTCATCATCCTTGACATGGAAGACAACCAGGAGGCACCTATCATTTTGGGAAGGAATTTCTTGGCAACTGGGAAGGCACTCATTGACGTGCACCAGGGGGAGCTAATTTTTCAGGTAGGAGACGAGAGAGTCTCCTAAAATGTCCTCAAGGCCGTCAAGCATGCATCATCACCCAATCATGAGGGATGTTATGCGATAACTACTGTGGATGATCGCTTAGTGGATAATCTGGTATGTTCTTTTATTTATGATAACTTTATCATTCTAGACATTTCAGTTGAAGAAGAGCCTGAGGACCTACAATTCCTAGAAGGCCAGGGCAGCTACTATTGGGACCATTATCCATCATAGAGCTCAGGTAAATGAGGTAAGTGGGTGAGCCAATGACCTAAAACAAAGGCGCTTCCTGGGAGGCAACCCAAATGATACACATCGTTTCCCACCTATATACACGACATGTACCTTTTCCTTTTCATTTATTTTTTAACTATTATAAAAATATTGTTTAACTAATAAATAAATAGGGATGATGTCGGTGTCGATGGTAAGGTCAGTGGAGTTTATCCAAGCCATCACCAGTTCAAATATTCCCTGACCCACCTTCGGCATGAGGATTCTTCCTTTTTATCCATGTGTTTTCTTAAACGGTGTGCATGGTAGTTTTTCATATATATATATTTGCTTATAAGAAAACCCATGATGGGGATGGATCAGTTGGTCAAGATCATAAACCAGAACCAAAAGACCCAGGTTTGAATCTTGACAACCATCCCATTTCCATCATTTACCCTTTCAATAAAACCACACGACGTGTATTTCAATATATGTCATGTGCGCCCTGTTTTCTTTCTAAAACTGAAAAAACATTTCCATATAAAGTAATTAATGCGGGTGAAGTTGGAAGATTGGAAAAGTATCAGCCCTAGATCCAAAAGACCCGGGTTCAAACTCATCTAATCTCCTTGCTTCATCCCCTTACTGTATAATTAAAAACCACACGCCGTGTATTTCTTTCTTCCTGTGTAGTATAGGCTGTATACATTAACTATATATAAACGATAAATTAGAGCACCGGTAAAACCCTTTCTTCAGTGGTTGAGGGCTTCCGTTCGGAATGACCGATCACCGGTTCGAACCTCGCCCCAAGCACCAGACCAAAGGTTGTACTTATCTTTTTCCACTTTTAAAACACATGACGTGTATTTACCGATACATTACGTGTATAGTTTTATTTTTAAATTTTGTATATACACATATATATTTACTTTTACTATTTTAATTATTAATATTAACTATTATATAGTTTACTATAATAATTATATATCTATATATATATCTATATATATATTATTAAAAAAAACGAGATACACGGCGTGTAGTCTATAATACACACCGTGTACCTTGGCTATAAAAGCCGCAGACCACCTGACTTCAGGCCGTGTCATGCGACGCCTCCCCCTCTTCCCGTTTTCTTCCCCCATACAACACCCGACCCCCTTAGCTCAAATCCCTAGATTTTTTTCATTTTACCTTATGATTTCTGCTATATTTTGATCCTCGGTCTAGGTACACTCTTCTACACCCTCTATTTCAAGTTATTATAAGTGTTTAGGGTGATTTTGGGATCAGCCAATTGTTCGGATTCCGCGATACATGACCACAAAATGAAGAACACACGTTGTGTACTTTTGTACATGACCACCCACTAAATGCTTTGCAATTTGACTATACACGGTGTTTATGTTTGGTACACACCGTGTACCATCCCTGATTGTGCCTGAGTATCTTTTACACATGGCCTCACAAACCATTTTCATAAACACGACATGCGTGTTCGGTACATTCCGTGTATGCTATTTCTTTTGGCCCATCCGTGTGTAGCACTTCACACGGCCTCACACACCATTTTCTAGTACACGACGTGTGTGTTTGGTACACACTGTGTATGACATTTATTTTGGCCAGCCTGTGTCTAGCCCTCCACACGACCATGTTACCCCTGATCTTGAACACGCCATGTTGGACGTGTACATGGCATGTCTTATATTATTAGAACTGCTTACATAGTGGTCGTGTCCTTGCCAATACACAACTAGGTCCACTTTACATGAACACAATATGTATGTTCGGTACACTCCATGTATTATTTCCTGGTCTATCCCCTGCTCCCTCAGCATGTTTATCCAGAGAACACGGGATGATACTCAGCTTTCACTACGCGCCGTGTACTTTGGATGTACACACCGTGTAATTTTATTTTTCAGTTTTCTCATATTTTCTTTGTTTCCTTTTTATTTTCTTTTTCTTTTGTTTGGTTTTTATTTCTCTTTCAGGTTATGGAAGACCGAGATCCTTCACGAGGGAAGCGGTCGACCTTCGCCACTGAGGGAGAGAGGCCCATCTATTGTCGGATCCGACTCCAGCCTACGACACTACCAGATTCGGAATCTTCAGTCTACCAACTCCCTCCATTGGTCGTCCTACCACCCCTCACTCCCTCAACCAAGGTTGGTCTGAGTAGCACCACACCTCCACTATCTCATACCGAGCCTCATACCACCATCATTCCTTCCTTCCCAGATGCCACTCCACCTGAGATCTCCTCCTCCATAGTTGGCCCCTCATCGACCTTCCCATCCAGCGGCCCTCCACCTACTGCAGTCGATCCACCCCTAGAGCCAGCTCCCGCTGCAGCATCTCCACTTGGGCCAAGACCTGCAGGTGGTCCTTACCCTTGTATGGTGTTCCTGGTCACCGATTTGGCACAAGGTCCGACGTTTCTCTCACCGGCCGATTCCGTTGAGCAGCCGCTATCTAGATAGCAGTATCCCTCAGTAGCTAGGAATCTGGGGAGAGTTAGAGGATCTCATTAGACATACTCCACTGCTCGCTATTTTCCAGGTCAACAATACTATATTCCACGATTTTTTTTGGAGTTCATTACTTCATTCGAGTTTGACGGAGTTGAGTGCCGGGAGACACCTGATGATGCGGTACCCTTGGTTCGGTTCTGGTTAGGCGGATGAAGTTTTTCCCTTACCATGACCAAGTTTAGCTGAGGGTGCGGTTTCTATCCTCATCCCATCACCCCACCCCCTGTTTCTACCCTGAACAGGCCCAAGTGCTCTGAGCTCATTACTATGTGGTGGGAGATTTCTAGGCCTGACCACCACTACACCCCTACCTCACAGAAGAGTACCCTTATTATTGACCCCATCCTTCGTTTCACCCATCAGTGTTTCAACGCCATCCTCTTTCCCCGCCATGAGGATATGGGGGTCATGACCGGTCGTGACATGGATCTCCTTACCTGTGTCATCCGGTAGGACTACCCGGACCTCCCATACCCTGCCGCCTCCTATTTTCATGCCATGTTTACCAGCCGTCAGGGAAACCTAAATGATGGGTTTTACGCCACCCGCCTTTCCCACCATCTTAGGGTTTTTGAGCCTTCTCTACCCCATGACCTGTTAGGTTCCCCCCAGTGGATGGACTATCTCATGCTTATTCACATGGGATTGGTCCGGAAGTAGGGGGTGCCTACGTCCTTGCCTAGGCCCCACCCCGCCCACCTACTGACCCTCATACACCCACCGATGCACCTCCTCCTCCTTCACCACCCCTTCCAGCTTCCCCAACCCACCCCATTCTCCTACCCCCTTCATCTATCCTACCTTATTATATTCCACCTCCTACCCACCCTACCCCCACACCTCGGTCGATCTCACCTTTTCCCTCCACCTAGCCGCGATGGAGCAGCACTTAGTTCATATCGACAGCCACCAGGACCGCCTGGAGTAGATGTTGGGGCTTATTCTTCAGCATCTTGGTATTCCACTGCCACTCCACCTACCTCTACCTCGGTTCCTAACCCTTCTTCCATAGCTCCATAGCCCTTTACTACACTGGCCGCACATTTTGTTCTCTTATCCACTGTGAGCCCAGCTGCTGCTACTACTGCTACCACCACTGCTGCCAGTCTAGGGAGTGTTTCCGAGCTTCCTATACTGAGTCTAGACCCTGTGGATCTTACTTATACGACTTCCCTTCTGGGTGCAGATTCCGAGCCTCCAGTTTCCACAGCTCCTGATCCTTCTCTCTCGGCTAGTTCTGTACCGGATGATGCCTCTTCTGAGGCGACCCCCTGACTAGTTTTTGGACTTATGTTTTTAATTACATATATTTGTGATATCTTGTGCCTGTGTATGTTGTGTATGCTTGTAGTGTTATCTTTTTCCCACCATCACAGGTACTTTGGCACGTTTTGGGCTGTACTATTACATCTTTTCTTCGCCTAGACACGAGGGTAGTATTCTTTTTCCATTGTCTTATTTTCTTTCTTGGTTTACTTCTTTCCTTACTTCCCCTCGTTCTAGTTCACTATTGTGTCCCCACCTTACATTGTTCATCTTTTTGGGCACATGGAGGACCACATGCGATATTAAGTATGGGGGGGGGGTCTCTCGACCTCTTTAGTCTTTTACCTTTTTAGATTCTAGGAGACATCATTATTAGAAGATATATTTGAAAATGTGAAGACATTTTTTTTGTTAATCATATTTTTAAATAATAAAGTTGAAAGTGGGATTTTTTTTAAAAAAATTTGCATGTTCATTTTGGTTCTTAAGTGTTTTAAAATGATTGTTGATATAATTTAAATTGCAACTTGTAATCCTTGGATAATTACATCAATTAGACTAATCAATTATTTGCAAGTCATGACCTGATTATCTCTTTATTTATTTTTCCCACTCCTGAGAGGTATTCTAAACCTTTGGTCATATTATTTCTAATGCCCTCTTTATTGAGAGATTCTTAGAATATACATAACTACCAGAATTTTCAAGTTTTCTTTTCGAAACATGAGGAATTTTTGAATTACATTAAAATGATTAAGGCATTAGATTGTTTTAACCCCTTTATCCTGAGACCTACCCCACATTTTATCTTCGCGAATCCCCTAGAAACCATGAATAGCCTTTATAGGAAGCCACATTACAAGCCTATTTCCCTTCCTACCCTAATTATTTTATGATTTTTCATGATTATTCATTTGATCTTAAAATAAGGGATTGAAAACACATGGCATACTTCTGCGAATTTTCATGAATTTAAGTATGGGGGAGAGCTTCTTGATTATTTGGGGCAATAAGGGTTCCAAACCTCTATTCGTTGAAGTTCTGAAAGGTCCCCTTTTTATGAAAAAAATGGTACAAATAAAGGTACCTTATACTCACTTGTTGGTTTGTGAACCCTACCTACCCATCTAAAGGAGATGGTGAGATAATTTGTTTGAGCTTGTTGAGGACTCTTTTAAAATGAGCTTAATTTTGAATATCATGCATTGTTATTTAATAATTTAGCCTACTTTTCCAAGCCTCAGAGTTATTTTCACATCTTTACCTTCCAACCTTTAGCCACAAAAACATCTGATCCTTATTGAAAAGCCCTCATGATTTCTGTAAATCAATTTTCAGAAGTGGAGAACTAGATTTCTTGCAAACCTATGGATAGAGTGTATATATCTTTGATTGAGAAAAACTTTTATTTAAAATTTCTTGAGTGTTGAGTATATTATCGGTGAGGTAAATCATCAAGTGGATTTCTTATTTTTGAAAGGTTGAAACATGTGTTAAAAGAGGATGAAAGTATTTACTTGAATTATATATGAGGCATGATTAGAATATCTCCTAAATTAAAACAGTTTTGTATTCTTTTTGAACTTTTATCCTGTAACTTATTATTTACATTTATGATTAACTAAATTCCTTCCTTTTTAAATATAGAATATTTTAATTAGATGTTGATATTTTATTGAGGGAAATAAAATGACTAATTATGGGGGAGTTTGATGCACCCGATTTGTGTATACATTTTCACATACTCTATAGAAAAATAAGAACAAGTTTTCATAAAATACCTACTTCTTAGTGTACAAATACTTTTATTTTTGTGATCTTGTTCATTTTTAGGGGATTTATGGACAAATACACAAAAAATGGGGAGAACTGAGCAAAAATTTACAACTACAGGGCGTGTACTAATATACACGTCATGTACATTCAAGCTCAGACATGGGTTGACCAGGACAAGTACATGCCCATGTAATCAGAAATTGGTACATGCCGTGTTCACACCATACACATCAGGTATTCCATTTTAGAAGCAATTGGTGGAAGAGAAGAGTCAAGACGCCCATGTGGTCGGTTGAAGGAGACACGTCATGTTCCAATGATACACGCCGTGTATACATTTCTAGAAGCGGTTGATGGACGAAAAATGAGACTACACGCCATGTATGGCGGCGCTACACACTGTGTATATTTACCTACCAGGCGGTGCCATGTTCCAAGTCAAAGATGGTGTGTTAGGCCGCCTACCAGCGGAGAAAATAAAGGCAAAAATGCATTGACAAAAGTACACGGCGTGTACTTTTTCCACACACAGTGTAGTTAAGTTTTCTATACAAGGAGGCCTTGGCCTCCAGTTCAGAGGGTGGTGTTGTGTAGAGAAAAGGGTTGAAGTTTCTAAGGAGAGAAGTTCTGCTACCATACTACCGTCATTCTACCATTTACCGAAGAATCACTTCCACCTCGAAGCTTCAAGCATGATCGAATCAGGTATTAAGATTTTTGTGTTTACTTTCTTATCCATGTGTAACTAAACACACAGTGTGTTGGGGTTGTGGGAGATGATGAGTTGTAATTTAAATTAAGTTTCTATGAATGTGTTTGTTCTATTAACCTCCTATCAGTCTTCTTAAATCACTTCATCTTATCACTGTAAATTCTATACTAGACCAAGGGAAAAATTTTTAGGGATTAAAAAAGAATAATACCGACAAATAATTTCATGACCATTGGAAGTATTCATCGAATCAAAATGAACTAAGCCAAATAAAGATCTATTAAACACTAACTACCGGACCAAGGAGTTAGTTTCTTCAGCTCTAAATATAAAGTCTACCAGAGCAAGGAAACTTTATTACAAATTGAACCCAAAGTGTTGGGTTATTATGAACAACACAACCTCATAAGCAAATTGATTTAATAATCAACTTCTCATAAATCCATAACCCCAACGCATTTCTCTCTATATTTTCATCAAAATCAATTTTCTTGTATTTTCATTTATTCATTAAGCAATTTATTAAATAAACTTAAAACTAGTTATTCTTTATAATCCAAACAACAAAAACCGACTCTAAATTCAGAAAACTTCATTAAAACAAAAATAAAAACTAAGTTAAACAAGATAAAAATAAATTATTTTTCCCTGTGGATCGACCCCTTACTGGTGCTATACTTGTTAGGGTAAAAATAATTTGGGACACCAATAATATACCTTTAGTGAAACGACTCGCCATCTGGCCCCTCGCTACTTCTAGCTATGAGATCCCCAATGATCTAGAAAAGGAGTGCATTCCTTATCTTTTCCATAATATATGGGCTACTCATTATTGAATGAAGGATTGACATATTTATTATCCAGGATATGAGTGTCACCTTTAGACCATTAGGATACTCTATTGCTATCTTGGCCTAGCTGCTATCTCCATGGTCCGAGATCCAAAAATGGAAAAGCACAACACAAATTTGCAACACGCTTGCCGCCATTGCATCATGACACTTTGATAGTTGATCTCCGAAGCCACGCCAGGCATCTAAATTCGAGGATGGGGACAGTATGGAACGTTACACTTCACCACTCCCCTAGAACATCAGATCCCCTTAGACATGGAATATTGAAATGTTATAGCCTCCGACAAGGTTAGAGGACCAGAAAATGCTAAGGTTAGTTGGTCACCGCAACAGAATACCCTCGCTCCAACAATGCATAGACATCACAGACAGGGATAGAGGATAGCTAATATGACTTCAAACTGGGCCCCTCAAGGTAATAGAAGAAAATTATAAGCATGAAGATCAAAGTTACGATCACCCGGAAAACTACCCACAAGGAATGATCCTCATCATGGGCTGCCATCGCACCCAGCTCTCACACAAGCACAACTGCGCTCCATCATAAAGACCATAGTAATAGCTACCATAACGACCGTCCAAGAATAGAATCGCCTCCTAGACCAGGAGAACATTTTCCACTACCTCCACCCCTCAGGTCATCAGTTCCTAATAAAATTTAGGTCATGATTGAAGCGGTACCAGACAAGCCCCAACCCATAGGGCTGGGGGAATTTATATCTCAATAAACATCTCCAAATTCATTATCCCCTAAAAAAGGATGGGGAACATTAGAAACAATTCCAGATCACCTCAACCCTAATGGACTAGATACAACTACATCTTTATTTCTAATCATAGCCCCAGATAAACCCCAGCCCACAGGGTTGGGGGAATTTTTATCATCATCATCACTATAGAGGGAATCAATATTCTCTAGGTTGGGAGGAAGATATCAAAGGTCGGCGTCCCACTAGTTCCTCCTGCCACAAGACAAACCTCTGTTGGTTGGTGCTCGTTCAAAAATGCCGACCGGAAATTACCTCAAGGTCACCATTTATAAACCAAGATAAGAGGAGTGTGCAGTGAAAGCAACCAGGCCCCGCTAGGGTCGCAATCCAAAACAGCCCAATAAGGCCAAGGGTTCGAATAACAACCCTAATGAAAGCCTTACAGAAACAACTTTCCATGTCAAAAGCAATGACTCAACCACTATTACTCAATATTCCTTTGTGAACATCGTCACTGTTAACATGGTGTAAATGTATCAAGATCAAGATGTATAGGGCCACAACAGGGAAGATATAACCTAGGAGGAGGCTGATTTGGATGCACAAAATGAGGTTTCTCATACCCAGAATCAAAGAAGGCTCCAGAATTTGGCACCACCAAATAATGAGTTTGCAACCTCCTCAGTGGAATATCTTTAAAGATAAAGGGAAATAACTGACTGCACTTAAGTTTCCATATTTGGAAGAGAAATTATTGCAATATGAGAGTGAAATACGAGCTCTCTAGAATCTCAATTAGGAGCTACTTAGAGGAAATATTCCCATTGGGTATCATATCCATCTAGAGGTGAATATTCTCCCTCCTATGGTTGATCCACCAACCAGAGAAAAGTCAGAATATCAGATTGGATCTGGGTCTAGAAAACCCATCCATATAAACGAGGGAGCTAAGAATGATTGGGACCCCCTCGTTACAAAGACAACCTCTCCCTCACCAAGGTAACTCCTCAGTCATAAGAAAAATAGAGGATCAATGGGAGATGAAAGTAGTACTACCTTATCATCCCCACCCACTCCCTACAGATGAGAGGTGACTCAAAAAATAGTGCCTCCAGAATTGCTCACTGCCATTGAATCCCTAGCTACTTGGATGGAAGACATGGAAGGGAGACACACGCTAGTGCAACCTGAGAAGAATACATATTCCGAATGGGTAAACGATACCCCACCTCCACCCAACTTTAGAAATCCTACCTTTTTAAACTTTAATGGTGCATGCGATATAGAGTAGCATCTCACACACTTCATGTCTCGTTGCAGGCCAATGATGGGACCTCGAGATCATCAAGAGATGACCAAGCTGAGGTGTTTCGTATAGAAATTAATAGGGCTAAACTTCGTTTGATATAATAATCTACCTGCATGATCTATCATGGGATGGGAAGACCTTCGTCATCAATTTCTTTACCAATTTAGTTCAACATTGAGGAAGACGATGATTGTTGACCTGAAAAACTGCAAGCAACATAGAAATGAAAGGGTGTCCAACTTCATAGAAAGGTGGAAGAGTCTAACTTATTCGCTTAGCATACCTCTCTCATAGAAAAAACTACTGGAACTCTATGCTGAAAATCTCAGGGATGAGCTGCAAACACCCCCAATCACCATAAAATATCTAGGTGGATTCAGATAGTTCACTGAAACAGAACTACGTCTTGAAGAGGATATTCAATGAACCCAATACAAGTCTCAAACCATGCCCACAACACAAGGAAAAAATCCAAGAAGAGCGGAAGCTGCACATTCCACCCTCAAGCCCGCAATAGTCCAAGCACCCAGGAAAGCTCCAAACCGCACAACAACTTTTTCTAACTGACATCAGCCACAAAATGTCCCTCAACCAGAAGCACAGAGAAACCAAGACCGCCTAGGATTTCAGGAACAAATGAACAAGGTGTACTCCTTCCGAAATGAGCAAGTCCTGAGATACTTCTTGGAAGCCGTGGACAACAACCATCCCATGCTTCCACATCCCAGGAAGCCCGATGAAGTCAACCTCAATGATCGTCCCGATTACTACCCTTTCCACAGAAGGTTGGGTCATAATATCCAAAACTATTTCATCTTCAAGGATATCCTTCAAGGCATGGTCAACTCTGGAAAGGTGACATTAGACGGTCCTCCAGAACAAGTGGCTTGCATAACCATTTCCTAGTCAGAGGAATATGAAGGATGGAAAAAAGTTCCTACCAGGAAAGCACAAATGTTTGACAACTGGATGACTCGTAAAACAGTTGACCGAGCTCACAACGCCCTGAGGACACAGTTGTGAAAACTCACAATAGATCCACCACCCAAAAAGGAGAAGATTCATATACCTCCCAAGGGTGGGTGTGACCACTGAAAGTAGGAAGATATAGAAGAGGAAGAGTCATATTATACTCTAAAGCAGATTCTAACTCTTGAAGATTTCTTCCCTGCAATATCTGCAACACGAGAACCACCCCACCAAGTGGAATCCTCATTATGTGAAGAGATCATATTTGGTTCCATCAACATAATACACTTGGTGAACCCATTCTTTGATGATGAGTATGCCCCAAAATATGATTTTATCACGTATAACAGGGGAATGATAGGCCGCATGCACCGAAGCTGAGGATATAGAGGACAATGCAGCACTAGTGTAGAATTTTTTTTTTTACATTGGTTTTTTATGTCAGTTTTTGGTAGACGTTATTAAAGGAGATGTTATAAATATTTTTTTACGTCGGTTATTTTAAAACCGATGTAAAAAACATAAATCCAAAGCATTTTTCACGTCGGTTTCTAAATAATCAACATGAAAAATGATTCAGAGTCGTGATTTATTACATCAGTTTTTAAATAACCGACGTGGTATATAGTTTATTATGTCGGTTATTACATAACTGACGTAATAAACTATGCCTCTGAAGAGTTTTTCACGTCAGTTTTTAATAACCGATGTAAAAAACAAGTTTTTTACTTCGGTTATTTTTATAACCGATGTGATAAACTAGTCTGCAAAGCATTTTTCACATCAGTTAAACAATAACCAATGTAAAAACAGATATACTACATCGGTTATTAAATAACGGACGTAAAAAACCATTCCCATACATTTATTAAAATGGTTATAAAATAACCGAAGTAAAAACCATTTTTTTAACAAAACCACTAAACCATTACTATGCTCTGCCAAAGAAGACCTGAAACAAGCAGAAAATAGACCAAAACCAGACCAAAAACCAGACTAGAATCCATACTAGAAAAACATAAGAACTAGACCAAAATAAGAAGAACCAAAGAAAAATTAAACATTCACATACATAACATTCAAAACTTACAATGTCAACTAAAAAAAACCTAAAACCCTTGGACAACCCCTACCCCCATAGACAACCCTCACCCCACTGGATAGCCCCCCACACCTAGCCACCCCTACCCCCTGGACACCCCACCCCCTGGAAAACCCCCACCCCCAGGACACCCCCACCCCCAGGACACCCCCACCCCCTGGACATCACCCCTACCCCCCTGGACAGCTCCCACCCCCTAGACACCACCCCACCCCACTGGATAACCCCTACACCATGGACACCCGCCCACCCCCCTAAACACCCCCACCCCTGGACATCCCCCACCCCCTGGATAGCCCCCACCCCCTGGACACCCTCCCACTCCCTTGGGCACCCCCATCCCATGGACACCCTCCCACCCCCTGGACACCCCCACCCCCTGGACACCCCCACCCCTTGGACAACCCCCGTAACTCCTAGACACCACCCACCCCACTGGACAACCCCCACCCCTGGAAACCCTCCCACCCCTACCCCCTTGGACACCATCCCACCCCCTGGACAACCCCCACCCCCTGGACACCCCCACCCCCATGGACAATCTCCACCCTACTGGACATCCCCCCACCCCTGGACACCCCCGACCCCCTTAGACAACCCCACCCCCTGGACACCCTCCCACCCCCTGGACACCCTCCCACCCCCCTAGACAGCCCCACCCCCTGGACACCCGCCCACCCCCTGGAAACCACCCCACCCCACTGGACAGCCCCAACCCCCTAGTCACCCGCCCGCCCCTTGGACACCCGCCCACCCCCTGGATAGCCCCCACCTCCTGGACAGCCCCCACCCCCTGGACACCCCATCCCATGGACACCCTACCACCCCCTAGACACCCCTACCCCCTTAGACATCCCACACCACATAGACACCCCTACCCCTTGGACACCCTCCCACCCCTGGATAGCCCCCCACCCCTGGACACCCTCCCACCCCTTGGACCCCACCCCACCCCTGTCCCCCATAGACAACCCCCACCCCTAGACATCCTCCCACCCCTTGGACACCCCCACCCCACTGAACAACCCACCCCACTGGACACCCCCACCCCCTGGACACCCCCACCCCCTGGACCCCCCTGGACAACACCACCCCCTGGATAGCCCCCACCCCATGGACAGCCCCCCACCCCTGGACACCATCCCACCCCCTAGACACCACCCCAACCCACTTAACAACCCCCACCCCTGGACACCCTCTCACCCCTACCCCCTTGGATACCCTCCCTCCCCCTTGGACACCCCTACCCCCTTGGACAACCCCCACCCCCTGGACAGCCCCCACCCCCTTGACACCTCGACCACCATGGATAGTCCCCCCACTCCACTGGATGCCCCCATCCCCTGGACACCCCCTACCCCCTTAGACAACCCCACACCCCTTGGACACCCCACCCCCTAGACACCACCCCACCCCACCCCACTGAACACCACCCCACCCCCTGGACAGCGCCCACCCCCTGGACACCCCCACCCCCTGGACACCCCCACCCCCTAGACAACCCCCACCCCCTGGACACCCACCTACCCCCTGGACACCACCCACCCCCCTGAACAGCCCCCGCCCCCTGGACACCCCCACCCCCATGGACACCTCTACCCCCTGGACACCCCCTTACCCCCTGGACAACCCCCACCCCCTGGATAGCCCCCACCCCCTAAACACCACCCCACCCCACTGGACAACCCCCACCCCTGGACACCCTCCCACCCCCTACCCCCTTGGACACCCTCCCACCCTTTATACACCCCCTACCCCCTTGAACAACCCCCACCCCCTGGACAACCCCCACCCATGGACACCCCCACCCCCACCCCACTGGACATCCCCCACCCCACTGGACACCCCCACCCCTGGACACCCTCCCACCCCCTACCCCATTAGACACCCCCGCCCCCTAGACAGCCCCCACCCCCTGGACACCCTTTCACCCCTGGATAGCCCCCTACCCCCTGGACACCACCCCACCCCCTGGACACCACCCACCCCACTGGACAGCCTCCACCCCCTGGACACCCTTCCACCCCCTAGACACCACCTCACCCCCCATGGAAACCCCCCAGGACACCCCCACCCCCATGAAACCATTACTATGCTCTGCCAAAGTATGAAACGAGCAAAAACCAGACCAAAAGCATACCAAAAATAGACCATAATCCATACCATAAAAACATCATAACTAGACCAAAACAAGAAGAACCAGAGAAAAATTAAACATTCACATATATAAAATTCAAAACTTACAATGTTAACTAAAAAAACCTAAATCCAACCAAAAAAACTACCAAATACACAATTATAATTACAATATTCAAAATTACATTTTACACTACAAACAAACTAAAATCCAATCAAACCTATAAAATAATTTTACCATTCCACTTGTAAGTGTTTGACCTCTTGATCACTATAGGGTTGAGGGTCATCAAATATATACAAATTAAAAGGAAAGTAGTTAACATGTATAATGAATAAATCAAATGAAATATTATGGAAAAGTTTATTAGGAGATCTTACTAGGTCAAACTTCACAAGTGTTCCAGTTGTAATTATTTCATACATAAATCTTAATATATAATATACGCATTCGATGATGCCTTTTTGTTCATGAAAATTATGTTTAAATGAGTGTCAATTCAAAATATAATTTTTATGTAATACATCTAAAAGTACAAATTATAAATGGATATTTACCTTTACTTTTACATATTTGATCTTGACACTCTTTTTCTTTGTGTTTTTTCAAAAGTAGGCCCATCCCCTATTAGAAAATAATATGAATGGGATAAATTTAAAATTAATTATAATATAAAAAACTATTAAGAAATTAAAACTTACTTTTCCAACATATTCTTAAAACTTCCCCGCACATTTCCATGGACAAAGCATATCCAATAAAGTGTTTTTTCCCTTGGATAAAAAACACCTAACATCCAATGATCACTGATATAAAAGAAAATTGAAGGTTAGTGTTTTTTTTATGTTAAAATATAATGAAAATTTTTCTAGATATATGTTTCATACCTCTCACAAAAAGGCATCATCTAACACTTCATGATTATATTCTGTTCAAATCTTTCAACAATATAAAGCGTTCTTTGTTCCTCATCCAATGCATGTGCTTTAAGGGAAATAAAATGTGGGTCCATGAATCCATATACATCTATATTCTCATTCTTATCACACATGTTATAAAGATGCCTAATAAAAAATAGACATAAGTATACATTTTTAATAAATATAATGCAGATAAAGGTGTTAAGACTTACATGGAAAAAATATACACCACGTTGATGCCCAACTTATCTCCAGTAACAAGATCCATGATATCATTTTTAAAAATCCCCACATTTATTACATGTCCACAAATATGATCTTCTATTGGAAAAGGATAATGATCTGCCAACAAATTTGAATATCTTGACAATCTGTCAAGACTACTAGAATCTGTATCTGATGTCATACCCATTTGTCTTTGTTGTTTTCTATATAGTATTTCCTTACCTTTGAATTATTACTGTAAATAAATAGAAAAATATATTAGTTTTCAAATATTAAAACAAATTTAATAAAAAATAAAATAAAAGATATAAAATACATACCTCTATGGTAATGAGTCGCAGAAGTCTGAATGGACAAAATAAAAAGTGACCGATACTATGTCCAACTATCGTCACCTCATCTGTAGGTAATGGTACTCGAGCTGATCTATCTATAATATCATGTACAATAACCCTATGATTATCTACCTCTAACTGTTGATGATGAATTGTATCTCCTATACAATATACCAACCCATATGCAACTATATGATAGCGAGGATCATCAAAATAAAACTCACAATAAGTAAGAAGTTATGGAAGAGGAATAAGATAAAAAATGGGGTATGCAGGTTGAGGTGAAGGATAAATAATGGGGTTTGGAGGTGGGGGAGTGGGAGCTGCTGGCAGAGGTGGAGGATAAATAATGGGGTCTGCAGGGGGAGGTGGAGGAGTGGGAGTTACAGTCTAAAATTTTCTTTGCATGTATGAAAACATAGACTGTACCAACGCTCTAATATTTTCTTCCAGTGTCTCATTGATATTATGAACTTAAACCTCCAAGGATTCTATTTTTTTATAAACACCCTCAATAGAATAAGTTGAGGAACGTGGAAACACTTTTCTTATCGATACACCCATCGGGTATCCTTGTACATGACCAAGGTGTTTGGGCTTTCCCAATGCTGAAGATAAAATATCTTGCCTACCAGCAGTTGTAAATACCCCTTGTGTGCTCTTCTCCTCAAGATAATCCTGTATTAATTAATTTAACATTTCTGTAATGATTCAAATTATATAAAGAATATAATTAACTTAAATAAATAAAATAAATATCTTACAATCCTCTCAGATACAATTATTGATTCTTCCGAAAGATATTTCCCCTTTCTACTCATCCGAGATCTCTTCCATTTTTCATGTCTAGATGGATGGGATGGAGGGGAAACCTTTCCAGAGCTTGAAGACCCATCTCTAAGTTTTTGTATTTTTTTCACCATCATTTTTTCTTCCAATAAACTATACCCTCCCCAAGATAAACTATGAGGGTATACATTTTTAGATTGGATATCCTGATGAGATGCCCTTGTTTTCTGTAAATTTAGAATAAGAAATCATTAACAAAACATTAATAAGATCATTTATATAAAAAAACTTATAAAAATTTACATTTCCCTTACCAAAAATAAATCTTTTCTTCTACTGTCAACAAATTGTTTCCATGTGTCTTCATCTATGAAAGGATATATATGACATAGACTATCATATTTCCTATGACCAAAAATGAAATTAGATGTGAGGGTTTATTTGAAATCCCTCCATCTCCTAACAGTTATCGATAAAAATTTCCTCCTAACTCCTCCAGTGTCAGGAATATCAAATGTCATCTGATAAAGAAGAGGTAAAACATATTATAATATAAACATTTAAAGATTAGTCAAACAATAGAAAAAGATCTTACCAAAATTTTCTCCCATAATTGAGATATTATCGCTTTGTCCACACTTCTCCAATCATCATACAAAATGCTTACTTTTCTTTTACCCTAAGTTGATACAGAACTCTTAAAATCTTTTTGCATTTGGACCTCTAGGAATATCATTTTCATCAAACTCAATGATTATCCTTTAGTCCTGGCTATGGGCAATGGATAATTTTGGTAAACGTGTGTAACCATGTTTACTAACTCTTGAACTCTTCTTTGTTGTTATGGGAGCACATGAAGAATATTGGGGAACATCAAGAGCATGTGAATGTTCCTCCCCAAATGTATGATCATGATGCTCATATCTAGAATCATGTGGTTGATCAAATGATTGACCTTTCATTATCCTTCAAATCAAAAAATAAAACATTAGTTCACAAATATAAAAATTCAAATATTATAATACTAATGAAAACAAAAAATGAAAAACTGAATTAAGTTACCTAATAGTAAACATGGCAAATATGGTAAGCATGTTAAACAATGGTAAAAATGGTAAACATGGTAAACATTGTAGTGTAATTTTCATTCAAAAAAATCAATAAATATATAAGTCACATAAAGTTAAAATATGGTAAACTATAGTAAATAGGGTAAACATGGTAAACATGGTAAACATGGTAAACATGGTAAACATGGTAAACATGGTAAACATGGTAAACATGGTAAACATGGAAAACATGGTAAACATGGTAAACATGGTAAACATGGTAAACATGGTAAACATGGTAAACATGGTAAACATGGTAAAGTAATTGTCATTAAATAAAATCTATAGATATATAAGTTACGTAATGGTAAACATGATAAACTAAACTAAACAAAATTAAAATAAACAAACATTTCTACTTATTTGTTTTAATATGCATTTTAATAAACAAAAAATTACAATATCTAACATTTTATGAAATTAATAAATGTAAATAATAAATAAAAATATGTTACTTGAAATATTAGTAATGTACAAATGGATTTTTCCCAAATTCCTTCATCATGATCATTCCTTATGGTACAAACCATGTCTTCAACATGCTCATCATTATTTTCTGCTAATCTTTCCATGGAAGTAGGGATCTCACATAAATCACCATCTTCATCAAGTTTATCCTCACCAAAATATCATTTTTTCATTTTAAAACAATATACCACTACATATATGATTGATCAACAATATATAAAATCTATTTTTCATGTGTTACCATTATAAAAGAATCTTCTGGGTCTTCCAATCTATTCAGATCAACAATTGTCATTCCAAATTCATCATGTCTGAAACTATTGTTATTGATAAACCATTTTCAGTTAAAAATGGGAACTTTAATTTTATAGTAATAAACCTCACATATTTCTTCAATGACTCCATAATATGCACTTGATGCAAAAATTGGGTTTTTGTCTTTAGAACTCGAAAAATGCATTGCTTCTGCAAACACCAATACACCACTATTCTGAACTGCACCCCTATTGTCCTGAGCTTTCATATGAAATGTATAGCCATTAATGTCATACTCAGACCATGTTATCATATTTAAACTTGGACCACCCACTAACCATATTAATGTCTCTGATACATCTGATCTACCAAGCAAGGTCTTTTTAAACCATGGCAAAAATGTTTTATTGTGCTCATTCAAAATCCACATTTCTTTCTTCTTTGGATGACATTGTTTTAAATCATTAATATGAAATGTGATATATGGTTGAGAATCAACTATGTTATTCAAGATATATAATTGTACCTTCTTCATCTGTTCAGCTGATAATGATTTGACTTTCAAGCCACGAATCCCCTTTACCTCATTATTAACTCGTTCATGGCAAGATGGAGGCAAACCTACACTACTACAAAATAAAGCTATATCCATGGTTTGGAACCATGACTATAGGCCCAAAAACCGTGTCTATAGGTTATAGCCACGATTTCATAAACCGTGGCTGGTATTGGCATGGCTATAGGGTAAAACCTATAGCCACGGTTTTCAAATCGTGGCAGAATCCTAAGTCTGGCAATATATATAGCCACAGTTTAAAACTGTGGCTATAGGCCTGTTGCCACGGTTTTAAACCGTGGCTATATGTACCCCCATTCCATAAAAAAAAACAGCCCCCCTGCCCCCTTCCCCAGCACTGCCCCCTGCACTCCCCCCTACCCACTACACTTCCCCCACAACCCACTGCACACACCCCTGCCCCTGCCCCCTGCACCCCCAGCCCACTGCACCCCCCCTGCACACACACCCTGCCCCCTGCACTTCCTCCCATCCCACTACAAACCCCCCTACCCCAAGCAAACCACCCCAGGCCCCTAACCCTTCTCCAGCCCTCCCAGGATTATTTAACTAATGCAGATCACCCCCATTAAAACAAGATAACATAAAAAAAATACCCACAATGTGATACTATGGGTACACCCACAACCTCTAGAAAACAAAACAAACATGTTGTGACCCCCCAGACTAGGAGCCCCCCTCTCACAGACTCTTACACTTCATTCTTAGAGGATGACCACAATAATATTAATGGGATGGGGCCAAGGGATAAAAAACACCGATCATGTAGTAGGATCACCAAAGGAGTCCCTAGTACTAAAATCCCTAACACAATTCAATCCTGATCAAAAGAACATTATGAGGCCTCAATTTCAATTCCAGATGAACGTCTTCCAAAAAGACCGAGGATCGTAGAAAATGTCTCTACTATTGAATGATCAGAGGTAGAGGCTGGAATGAACTATCACCACATAGTGCTATTAAAATATTGAGTTAGAACATTCATGGGTTTGGAAACCCGCAAAATGTTTGAATTCTCATGCGTAGGTGTGAAAAAAGCCACCCTGATAGGGGTCTCCTATCTGAAACCATGTTGGAATGAAAGGACATAAAAAATGGGGTGATCAATGTCGACATTCAAGGGTTTCTCCCATTGGCTTGGTAAAGCCATGTATGGGTTCTCTACCTCTTATGAAGGGATAATACAGTTGTCGAAATCAAAATCTTCTCTCCCAACCATATTGTTTCTGCAATCCACTAACATGATTCCCCCTCATGGGTGTTCATGGGATTCTAGAAATGGCCAACACTGAGGAAAAAATAAAGGTAGTGGAACCCTCTTAATAGACTTTGTAATGAGTCATAGATAACCCTCCTCATTGGTAGATAATTCAATGAAATTATGTACAACTCATCGAAAAAATGGGGTGCTCACTGACAATCGCTGGTGGTGTTGGATTTCGTTAAAGAAACCCATAATGAAGATCTAAGGGACTTGGGTTACTCATGCTACCCCTTTATCTAATTTAGGGGATTATATGTGGTGACCCACATTAAAGAACGCCTTGACAAATTTCTGGGATCATATGAGTGGATCAACATCTTTAAATCTGTTCAGGTTTCTCATCTCCCTTTTACTACTTTTGACCATACCCCAATCCTCATTGATTTCTCACACGGGGATGGGGGACCCATATTTGAATGATCCTTCAGATTTTAAGTCTTCTTGGTGAGGGAGGATGACTGTGTAGATGTGGTCTACTTGGGGTGGTTGATTAGTCACTAAAAGTGGCTAATATTCATTGTTAAGTTCTTAATATTAATGTGTTTAAAAGTTCATAAACATCAATTTTAGTCCAATTCAGAAATTGAACTTCATTTCCCATCATTGTGCAATTCATGCTTAAAATGTCAATTTGGGCCCACTCAATAATTTGCTTGTGTAAATTAAAATATTCATCATTTTAATTTGAAATTTTGGGATATTATTGATCACTTTGTTTGGAACATTTTATCTTTTAGGTCCGATGGATGAATCCCAAAGGAAGATGGAGAATTTTGCGCCTGAAGGCAGAAACATGCTGGAAAAAGCATAATGGGCCTAAGGCCCATCAAACAAATGTGGGGCCCAGAAACCAAGCCCAATGAATCTCAAATTTATACAGTAGAAAGATAAAAATATGAGGATCATTTTATTCAACTGTGGCCGGAGCTAATTCTGATGTTATCATGATGATAAAGGGATCTGAAGTTTAGATTTAAATGGTGGACTCGTCATTAATGCGCAGAAATCCGTTCCACCATTTCGACCATAACTTCTAAACGGCTAAGCGAAATTTCCTGAAATTTTTACAGCTCATATAGGACACATGGAAGAAGATATTTTATATTTATGACACCTCCGGAATCGGCCTTCTTCAATTTCGAATTCATACGTCAAAATGGAGGACGAATCTGGACAGTTTTCCGGGTCAACTTCGAAATGTCAATTTCCTTTTGACTCTCTTAATTGTTGAGGGGTGAATTAATTGTTGGGGGATGTACCTAAGGCTCCTAATATTCCTATATAAGGAGCTATTGGTGAAGGGAATGCGTGTGGAATTTTTTCTTATCATCTTGGATGCTTTGTTTCATTGTAATGTTTTGCTTCCAAATTTCATTTGTAATGTTTTCCATTTCCATGTAAGTTTTTCTTTTTGTTCTTAATCAACTTCTTCTCTTATATATTTTCCATTTCATTTATTAAAACTTTATAATCACAAAGCACAGTGATATCTCTGTGTTTTTGTGAATTAGTTCACACATAGGTGTGAATTTCATTCACACACACGGAGGAGTGCTCGTTATTTCCGCGATTTTAATTTCTTCAATCCAATTCTTGTTAGTCATCTTCCGCCCACCATTGAGAGTATACCATCAATGGAGGGCTAAACCCTTAATGGGTTGATCTTATGAGGATGCAAAGGCTGGGTTGAATGTTATTTTATGAACGAATTGTTGTTAAATGGATAATTAATTTAAGATATCCATTCTTCAGTTATTTCTACTCTTCATCTTTACTGTGTTTGAGCAAAATAAATTCAATTACTAAATGACCATATACCTCGGAGAGATCATGAATTTGGTTCTCTAAGTGTATAGGGGATTAGTAATTGTGTTTAGTAAGCACCAAACCAGAAAATGATGAAGGTAGTGTTATTTTTGAAGAATGGATTCATCAAGAATTAATAAAACCAAAATTGTTTAAAGAAGTAAAATTCATTCAATCCACCCCAAGCATAATCCTAGATCAACCCATTTTCATTAAATTGAATTCACGTAGGTGTATTAGTGTTATTTAAAACATCTAAATCAAAACCAAAGTTGGCTACTTCATAGCCCATCCTTCACCAAATCATAGCGTCTCAAGGTTACTTCTTCGGTCCCTGTGGACTCGACCCCTACATGTACTACATCGATCGCTTTTACCCGTAGGGTAAATTTGGGCGCAACCAAATTTTGGCGCCGTTACCGGGGACCAAGTAAGTTCTTTAGACCAAAAACCTTCTTTTCTTACCCCCATTCTTCTATTCTCATCCCAATTCTCTTATCTTTTCCCTTTCTCGTTTTTTTTTTCTTTTGGCGCATGTCCGCCTACACCCGCGATAACTCAAACAGATTAGTTAGGGTGGATACTCCTAGGGCTGGGGAGTCAAGCACTAAAAGAGGTCTATTTCCTTTAGATCCAAATCTTCCTAATACTCCAAATTTAGACGTTGAGTTCGATACAATGGAGAATCTCCCACAAAACCAAATCATAAACCGGGGAGGGAACCAAAATAACGGGCAGGACCCTAACTTGGGAATTGTTGCAGACCCGACCATGAATGACTACCTCACACCAACCTGGACCAATGCACCCTCATGCATTAGGCATGATAACATAGGATATGCCCAATATGTTTTCAAACCCCATGTCCTGAACCACCTTCCAACCTTTCATGGGATGGAGTCTGAGATGCCTTACCTTCATGTTAAAGAATTTAATGACATTGTCGAAACCATGTGCCCACCAAATCAAATTGAATCTGCTAAAATGAGACTTTTCCCTTTTTCCCTTAAAGACCGAGCAAAGAATTGGTTAAACAATTTGAGACCAGCATCCATTCACTCTTGGGACCAACTTCAACGAGAATTTTATAAAAAATACTTCCCCCATCACAAAACAATTGCACTTAAAAAGAGCATACAAAACTTTTTTGAAAGAGAGGGAGAAACATTCTACGAAACATGGGAAAGGTTCAAGGACACATTAAACATGGTACCGCACCATGGTTTCTTAATCCCAGAACAAGTGAGAATTTTCTATGAAGGGTTGGGTCCCGGAAACAAACAATTCATTGATATGATGTGTAATGGAACCTTCAAAAACAAAGCCCCAAATGATGCTTACGAGTATCTAGAAAATCTTGCTGAACAAAACCAAACATGGGGAACATCACCATACTATGAGAAGCCACCCAAATCTGGTGGAATGTACAATCTTGGAGAAGAAGAAAACCTTCGAGCAAAACTTGCTGCACTCACGAGGAAAGTTGAGGAGATTGATCTTAGGAAGGTCCACAAAACCCAAACTGTTGAGCTTGTTTGTACAATTTGTGACAAGAATGACCACAAGACTGATAATTTTCCAACCATTCCTTCCATCAAGGATGTTCTTTTAGGAGGACCACCAGAATAAGTTAATGCAATGAACTTTCAAAAGCCACAATTCACGAACACCTTCAATCCAAGGTATAACGACCATCCGGGCTTTCGTTGGAAGGACAACCAACAACCAACACAACAACAATGTATCAACCCATACCCTCAACAAAACTTTCAACCTCATAATCAGTTCCAACCACAACTGGTCCAATTCCAAAATCCTCATGTCCAATATCAACAACCTATCCAACAACCAAAGTATCCTCCTGGAATAAACCCACAAGCTCAAGCACCAACCCAAAATGTTCCACAAAGCCTTCTAGAACAACTGTGCAAACAAATGGACAAAATGAACTCAGAATTCTCATCCATTAAACAAGAACTTCAAACCATAAAAACTGGAAAGGCACCCATGCCCACACAATCCATTCCACAACAAACATCAAGGGGAGAGACAATTTTCACTCAAACAACTCACGAACAACTAAAGGCTGTGACAGTTTTAAGAAGTGGGAAATCAATTGAAAAACCTGAACAGATAAAACCATGTGAAGCTTCAAACTCTAATGAAAATTCAAATGAACTACAAGATCAAACTGATGAAACTGATAATAATGTGAATGAAACAACACTTCATCAAACAACTCCACAATCTGCACCATTTCCTCAACGCATGAGGGGGAAAACCAAGCCTGAATTGAGTGAAACATTGAGGGAAATCTTCTCACAAGTCAAGTTGAACATTCCCCTTCTCGATGCCATCCAAACCATACCTTCCTACTCAAAATATCTTAAGGACTTGTGCACTTTTAAAAGAAAATTTTCACATAAAAACCAAGTCCTTTTGGCTGCTAATGTGAGTACCACCATTCAAGGGACCATTCCTCCTAAGATGAAAGACCCAGGATGCCCTTACATAAATGTTGAACTAGGAGAGAACAAAGTTGTAAAAGCCTTGTGTGATCTAGGTGCTAGTGTGAACCTCATTCCTTATGCCATGTACTGTCAGTTAGGGCTCGAAGAACTCCAACCCACATCTGTCACTCTTCAACTTGCTGATCGTAGTGTTCAAGTTCCAAAGGGGATCTTAAAAGATGTTTTGGTAAAAGTTGAAAATTTCATTTACCCAGCTGACTTCATTGTTCTGGACAATCACCCAAGCTTAGGTCCTAGGGAGCAAACCCCAATCATACTTGGTCGTCCCTTCCTTGCAACAATCAACTCTGTAATCCGAGTCCGAAATGGGAACATGACCATCACCTTTGGGAACATGAGTCTAGACTTGAACATCTACAATGCAAACTCTCAAATTGGGGATGATGAAGAGATCCATGAGGTTAATTGGATTGGTAGTGTTGATAATGAACTCAATGAACATCAAGGAGTTACAGAAGGATGGTTAAGTCAAGAAGAGATTGATTTTCTTTATTCACATGAGGGAAATTTGCCTCCTTGGATTGAATCCCTTTCAGACAGCTCTATTGATGAATTTCTAGAATCACCAATCAATGATACCATGGTTGAAATCAATAACATTGAGTCCATATCCATTCATGACACTACTCTGGAAAATTTAGTGGATGAAAATTCTGCTCACAAGGAACCAATTTTGTCAAGAAATCTGAACAAAGAAACTAAGTTCAATACAAAGTCTCAACCATTCATGGAAAGTCATGACCAATCTGATCTTGAATTTAAAGTCTTACCTTCATCACTAAAGTATGCTTTCTTAGGGGACAATCAATCCTTTCCTGTTGTCATTTCTTCCTCCCTTGAATCCGATCATGAGAGGATGCTTCTAGATGTTCTTAGGAGACACAAGAAAGCCATTGGGTGGACCCTATCTGATATCCCTGGGATTAGCCCACTTATTGGGACTCATAGAATTATTCTTGAATCTGAGTCAAAGCCATGTCGTCAACCTCAGAGGCGACTCAATCCTAATCTCATGGAAGTAGTGAGAAAAGAACTTTTGAAATTGTTAAAAGCCGGTATCATCTATCCTATAGCTGAGAGTGAGTGGGTTAGCCCAATCCATGTGGTTCCAAAGAAGGCTGGAATCACTGTAATAACCAACAAGGATGGAGAGATGCTTCCAACAAGGGTCAGTAGTGGATGGAGAGTTTGTATTGACTATAGGAAGCTCAACTCTTGTACCAAGAAAGACCATTTCCCCTTACCCTTTATTGATCAAGTCCTCGAGCGAGTGGCAGGTCATCAATTCTATTGCTTCCTAGATGGATTCTCAGGGTATAATCAAATCGAAGTCTCCTTAGAGGATCAAGGAAAAACAACCTTCACTTGTCCATTTGGAACTTTTGCCTTCAAACGCATGCCCTTTGGGTTATGTAATGCCCCTGGTACCTTCCAGCGGTGCATGATGGGAATATTCTCGGATATGGTGGGGGATTTTTTAGAGGTCTTCATGGATGACTTCTCCATCTTTGGGGATACTTTTGAGGGATGCCTTATAAATGTTGAAAAGGTTTTGTCAAGGTGTGAGGATAAGAATCTTATACTAAATTGGGAAAAATGCCATTTCATGGTAAGGGAAGGACTTGTTCTAGGTCATATGGTATCTGGTAGAGGGATTGAAGTTGATAAAGCTAAGGTTGAAATCATTCGTCACCTTCCCTCTCCTAAAACTATTAAGGAAGTGAGGTCCTTCTTAGGACATGCTGGTTTTTATAGAAGGTTCATTAGGAATTTCAGCTCTATTTCTCGACCACTTTGTGCTCTATTGGTAAAAGATGCTCCATTTTTATGGACAGAAAGCTGTGAGGAATCATTATCTACACTCAAGTCAACTCTTATATCTCCACCTATCATGCAATCTCCAAATTGGAAACTTCCTTTTGAGCTCATGTGTGATGCAAGTGATTTCGCTATAGGAGCAGTCTTAGGACAACGGTGTGAGAAAACTCCACATGTCATTTCTTATGCAAGCAAATCTTTAAATGATGCACAAATAAACTACACCACCACTGAGAAAGAGTTGCTTGCTGTTGTCTTTGCCTTAGAGAAATTCAGGTCTTATCTCTTAGGATCACCCATCATTGTCTTCACTGATCATTCAGCCCTAAAATACCTTTTCCAAAAACAAGATGCCAAGGCTAGATTTATTAGGTGGGTCCTTCTTCTTCAAGAGTTCGATTTAACCATTAAGGATAAAAAGGGTGTTGAAAATATTGTAGCTGATCACCTCTCTAGGATGGAATTCAAAGACAACTCACACCACCTCTCTGTGTCTGATTCATTTCCCGATGAGCACCTCTATTCAGTGAGTGATTGCCCTTGGTATGCTGACATAGCAAACCATTTGGTGACGGGTGACATTCCAAAATTCATGGGGACCCAAGCTAAGAGGAAATTCCTTTCTGATGTAAAACACTATGTGTTTGATGATCCTTACCTCTTCAAGTTCTGTCCTGATCAAATCATCAGGAGATGTATTCCCGAGTCTGAGCAAGAGTCCATTCTAAAATTTTGTCATGGAGAGGCATGTGGAGGCCACTTTTCAACAAAGAAAACCACTGCAAAGATCCTACAAAGTGGTTTCTACTGGCCGAACCTTACTAAGGATTCCTTCCAATTCTGCAAAAGTTGTCCTCAGTGTCAGAAATTAGGATCCATTACCAAAAGGAATCAAATGCCCCTCACTCCCATTCTGGTCGTTGAAATCTTTGATTGTTGGGGAATTGATTTCATGGGACCCTTTCCAAACTCTAAGGGATACCTCTACATCCTCTTAGCTATTGATTATGTCTCAAAATGGGTTGAAGCCATTCCCACCAAGTCCAATGACCACCATGTTGTGATCCGATTTTTGAAAGAGCATATATTTTCTCGATTTGGAATTCCTAGGGCTATAATCAGTGATCGTGGAACCCATTTCTGCAACCGCCCATTCGCTTCACTCATGTCTAAGTATGGTATTACTCATAAAGTTTCCACTGCATACCATCCTCAAACCAACGGTCAAGCTGAGTTGGCAAATAGAGAAATTAAACAAATTCTTGAAAAAACTGTCAATCCCTCTAGGAAAGATTGGACCGAGAAACTCTTAGATGCCCTTTGGGCATATCGAACTGCTTTCAAAACTATCCTAGGCATGTCACCGTATAGATTGGTTTATGGAAAAGCATGTCATTTACCTGTAGAAATTGAGCATAAGGCCTTTTGGGCAATAAAAAAAATGAACTTTGACATTTCTTTGGCTGAAACAAAAAGGAAATTAGATCTTAATGAACTCGAGGAACTTAGGATGGAGGCTTATGAAAATTCAAGGATCAATAAATCTAAAGTTCAAGCCTACCAATCTAGGAATCTCAAAGTCAAACACTTTGAGCTAGGAAAATTTGTGCTCTTGTATAGTTCAAAACTTCATCTACACCCAGGAAAGCTAAGGTCCAGATGGTCTGGTCCATACCTAGTGCATCATGTGTACCCTCATGGGGCAATAGAGATTCAGGATCCCACAAGTGGTCATGTCTTCGAAGTCAATGGTCATAGGTTAAAACCATTCATTGAATCATTCAATAAACAAGAAACCAAGGAGGAGTTAACTGAGCCAACATATGAACCAGAGAATAATTGATAGATTTAGGGTACAAGTCGGGCTAACGACGTTAAACAAAAGCGCTGCACGGGAGGCAACCCGTGGTTTTCATGTTTCCAATCAATGGGAATCATCTTTTGTTTCCTTGTGCTTAATTTTGTTACTTTTTTTTATATATATAGACTGTTGACCTGTTCTTCTTTTATGAGTAAGGATGGGTATGAAAAGGGAGCACCGTATTCATCCGTGTCACGCGGTGTGATCCCTGAGTAATACCTTACCCAGAAATTTAAAGAAGACAATGTATCATCAGTTTATTTTATTTATGTTTTTGTAGGTTTAAAAAAAAAAAAAATTTATTAGACTCTTGACCTGTTCTTCTTTTATGAGTATGGATGAGTATGAAAGGGGAGCACCGTATTCATCCGTGTCACGCGGTGTGATCCCTGAGTAATACCTTACCCAGAAATTTAAAAGAAGACAATGTATCATTAGTTTGATTTAAAAAAAACATGAAAATGATGGTACTTGGAATTAAATAAATCTTTTTGTTGTTTGTTTTGTCTGCTTTGTCCTTCTTTTTATGGTTCAGGAACTATTTTGTGTGATACATGTTCAATCAAGGAGGTGCCTGCATCCCCAAAGAGATCAAAGGAGTAATTTGGAGCATCATGAACCTCAACTTTAAAAACCAGGTGAATTTGTTCCATGTTTGTCATTCTCAATTTTATCTTTGAACTCCTCTCCTACCCCCTTCTATGTTTTTTTTTCTTTAAACACTGGGGACAGTGTTATTCTAAGTTGGGGGGGGATAAAAAATTGATTTTTTTTGAATAAGAACTTGCATGAAAAGAAAAATTCCATTAACCATAAACATGATAAAGACACATTGCAAACTCTAAAATTGGATATCAAATAAATTTTGCATGCCTTGATTCTGATTTTAATGCAAGTTTAAGTTCATGAGCATAGTTTTTGGAAAGTGCAGTTGTCCAATGTGATTTTTCAAAGTTTACATTTTCATCCTCTTAATAAAAATGCCACAATGCACGTCTTTTGGATTGTGGGTGTAAATTTGAGTTCTTGGGTCCCTTTCATTATAGCATAGGGTTCTGGGGTCACTTTTAGTTTAATTTGAGTATCCAAAAAAAAAAACAAAAAAAAAAACAAAAAAAAGACCACATAGAGCAATGTTTTGTCCAAATGCGTGGCGTCCGGCACTTGGGGATCGTGACTCCATAGTTGTCTTGCCCAGAGTTAGGCTTTATATCTCTATTGTAGAGCATGAAATTGACAAAATGCGTGGCGTCCGGCACTTGGGGATCGTGACTCCATAGTTGTCTTGCCCAGAGTTAGTCTTTTCATATCTATTGTGGTTAAAAAAAATCAAAAAATAAAAAATAAAAAAAAGGATACTCATCTTAAGGTTTAATGTGATTCCCACCTAGCGCTTCCATTTTTTTCCCCTTGAACAATAAAATGGGCCCCATATCTTTTATGATGCACAACACTTTATCATGCTTAATTTGAATTGGATGAAATGTGGCGATGAATTTGAACAAAGGAATGGGCTTGGGCTTGGGATATGCATATGGACCTAGCTTGTTTTAAATGATTTTGAAGGGTTCCATAATTTTTTTGGTATGAGATCTTTTGAGTGAGAAATGTGTATTTAAATGTTTTTGGAAAAGGGGATTTCAATTTCATATTTGTAATTTATTTTGCTCGGGACTAGCAAAACTCAAGTTGGGGGGTGTGATTAGTCACTAAAAGTGGCTAATATTCATTGTTAAGTTCTTAATATTAATGTGTTTAAAAGTTCATAAACATCAATTTTAGTCCAATTCAGAAATTGAACTTCATTTCCCATCATTGTGCAATTCATGCTTAAAATGTCAATTTGGGCCCACTCAATAATTTGCTTGTGTAAATTAAAATATTCATCATTTTAATTTGAAATTTTGGGATATGATTGATCACTTTGTTTGGAACATTTTATCTTTTAGGTCCGATGGATGAATCCCAAAGGAAGATGGAGAATTTTGCGCCTGAAGGCAGAAACATGCTGGAAAAAGCATAATGGGCCTAAGGCCCATCAAACAAATGTGGGGCCCAGAAACCAAGCCCAATGAAGCTCAAATTTATACAGTAGAAATATAAAAATATGAGGATCATTTTATTCAACTGTGGTCGGAGCTAATTCTGATGTTATCATGATGATAAAGGGATCTGAAGTTTAGATTTAAATGGTGGACTCGTCATTAATGCGCAGAAATCCGTTCCACCATTTCGACCATAACTTCCAAACGGCTAAGAGAAATTTCCTGAAATTTTTACAGCTCATAGAGGACACATGGACGAAGATATTTTATATTTATGACACCTCCGGAATCGGCCTTCTTCAATTTTGAATTCATACGTCAAAATGGAGGACGAATCTGGACAGTTTTCCGGGTCAACTTCGAAATGTCAATTTCCTTTTGACTCTCTTAATTGTTGAGGGGTGAATTAATTGTTGGGGGATGTACCTAAGGCTCCTAATATTCCTATATAAGGAGCTATTGGTTAAGGGAATGCGTGTGGAATTTTTTCTTATCATCTTGGATGCTTTGTTTCATTGTAATGTTTTGCTTCCAAATTTCATTTGTAATGTTTTCCATTTCCATGTAAGTTTTTCTTTTTGTTCTTAATCAACTTCTTCTCTTATATATTTTCCATTTCATTTATTAAAACTTTATAATCACAAAGCACAGTGATATCTCTGTGTTGTTGTGAATTAGTTCACACATAGGTGTGAATTTCATTCACACACACGGAGGAGTGCTCGTTATTTCCGCGGTTTTAATTTCTTCAATCCAATTCTTGTTAGTCATCTTCCGCCCACCATTGAGAGTATACCATCAATGGAGGGCTAAACCCTCAATGGGTTGATCTTAGGAGGATGCAAAGGCTGGGTTGAATGTTATTTTATGAACGAATTGTTGTTAAATGGATAATTAATTTAAGATATCCATTCTTCAGTTATTTCTACTCTTCATCTTTACTGTGTTTGAGCAAAATAAATTCAATTACTAAATGACCATATACCTCGGAGAGATCATGAATTTGGTTCTCTAAGTGTATAGGGGATTAGTAATTGTGTTTAGTAAGCACCAAACCAGAAAATGATGAAGGTAGTGTTATTTTTGAAGAATGGATTCATCAAGAATTAATAAAACCAAAATTGTTTAAAGAAGTAAAATTCATTCAATCCACCCCAAGCATAATCCTAGATCAACCCATTTTCATTAAATTGAATTCACGTAGGTGTCTTAGTGTTATTTAAAACATCTAAATCAAAACCAAAGTTGGCTACTTCATAGCCCATCCTTCACCAAATCATAGCGTCTCAAGGTTACTTCTTCGGTCCCTGTGGACTCGACCCCTACATGTACTACATCGATCGCTTTTACCCGTAGGGTAAATTTGGGCGCAACCAGTGGTCGAGAGAAGACAATGATGTTAAAAATAATATTTATCAGGGGGACACTAAACATAAACAATATAGTTACACAAAATATCTCCATCCAGATATTCAATGTGATTAGATTGATAAAAGAATAAATTCTCTTATTTCACAAGCCCCTATGGATGCTGGAGTTTCATGTATTTATAAAATGGAAGCATAACTCAATGTTACCCTCAAAAGAATGGATATTTTCTGGTCTTTGAGAGCGAGGGATGATCATATGAAGGATGTTGATGCAACCACCCTCTATTTCCACCAAAAGGCCACTGAACATTACAGAAATAACCACATCTTTTTCCTTACTGATTCTGATGGAAGTTCTGTATCAAATCATAATGATATGTGTAATAACATTTTTCTCTTTTTTCATGACCTTTGTACAGTGGGGTAGTCTCCCATTTATCCTAATATAAAGAATGACTCAGACTGGTTGTTTTAGATGAGTTTAATAAGTCAATTATGTGTGATATTACAGATGATGATATCCTAATGAACTTAACCAGAACCATTCAATGAAAGCACTAGTCTATGATGGTTTCCATTCCTTTTTTTCAAGAAGTTCAGGCAAATTATTGGAAGGAATGTTTCGGGTCTAATATATGTTCTTTGGGTGGGATATGACTACTTTTACTCAATCAATGAAACTCTTATAACCCTTATTCAAAAAATAAAAAATAAAAAAAACATCATTGGTCACTAATTTTAGACTCATCGGCCTCTATAATTTTACTTATATTCTCCTAAATTCCAGTGAATCAGATATGGCCATTGCTTCCCTCTATTGTTTCTGAAAATCAAATTTCCATTTTTCCTAAGAGACTCATATATGATAATTCCATATTGTCCCATGAAAATTTTCAATATATGAAAACATAGAATAAATAGTAACAATGAATTATTCCATGGAAACATGACTTGAAAAAGGCTAATAATAGAGTTGAATGGTCTTTCCTAATGTTTGTGTTGACTAAGATTGGATTATTATATCATGGAAGAAGGATAAAAACTTAGATTCATGCCAAAAAGACTTGCTTGTATGGGAAAATAGAGGCAAGAAATAGCATAATGGAAGATTTGTCCAAGGAGAATACAAATGTAGGTGGAAGGGGGCTGGTGTGGGCTAGATGTGGCTGGAGTAGGGACAAATCATGGCATTACCGCGGCGTGACCGCGGCGTGACCGCGGCGTGACCGCGGCGTGACCGCGGTGTGACCGCGGCGTGACCGTGGCATGACCGCGACATGACCGCGACGTGTTGGCCCAGTCCAGCAACATTCGCAGGGCAGCATCTTCCGGCTAGGAGTGAAGGGAGCGGGAGAAGGCTGGAATGCTGGTAGAAGGGGGCTGGTTGTAGGTGTTGGGGGGATGGTGCGGGATGATTCGAAGGTGGCAGGGGGGGATATTGCGGGCTGGAATGTTGGTGGTAGCGGGCTGAAATGAAGGTGGAAGGGGGGTGGTGTGGGCTGGATGTGGCTGGAGCAGGGCCAAATCACGGCATTACCACGGCGTGACCGCGGCGTGACCGCAGCATGACCGCGGTGTGACCGCGATGTTTTGGCCCAGTCTAGTTTCATTATGTAATTTTATGGGCCTTTTGATGAGTTATAGGGTTTAATAACATTGTTCAGGAATGTTCATTTTTATGGTTTTCTTGAGTGGTTCACTTGTATTCTTAAATGAATTTTCATGTAGAACATGGATAAACATCCAGAAATGATATTTCAAGTTATTAATGATACTCTAGAAGTTTAAATGATCTTATAATAAATTATATGATATTCCATGTGAATGAATCATTAGATAAGAATTAAATGATGATTGTTTGGGTTAATTTGGTCATTTTTTGACCACAATGAAATTGTTTTGATTAATCATTTAGTAATATGTACATAAGATAGTTAAAGAACATTAAATAGTTCACCCCCCTTCCAGCCCCCCTACCCTCCTCCCCCCTGCCCTACAGACACCCCCTGCCCTCCTTCACCCTCCCCCTCTGTCAGTTTTCCCTCCCCACCCTGCCCCCTGCCTTCCCCATGCACCCCCTGCCCCTGCCCATTCCCCCCTTCCATCCCCCCACCCCTGCCAGTCCCACATGCCCCTGAAAATTCCCCTCTCTAGAACCTGGACACCCCCACTCCCCCTACCCTTCTTCACCTCTCCCCTGCAGACCCCCCGCCCTCCTGCACCCCTCCCCTATGCCCTACAGACCCTCCCCCCTTGCACCCCTCCCCACTGCCCTACAGACCCCCCCGCCCTCCTCCCCACTACCCTACAGACACCCCCCTGCCCCCCTGCACCCTCTCCCCATGCCAGTTCCCCTTGCCCTCCTACACCTCTCCCCTGCAGACCCCCCACTCCCCCCTACCCTCCTCCCCATTGCCCTGCAGACACCCCCCTGCCCTCCTGCACCTCTCCCCTACAGACCCCCCTTCCCTCCTGAACCCCTCCCCTATGCCCTACAGACCCCCCCTGCACCCTCCCCCCTGCCCTCCCTCACCCTCCCCCTACAAGTTCCCCCCCCCATGGACAGATCCCCCCAAACCCGGACAGGACCCCTGCCCCTTGCCTACTGCCACATCAAAATCATCATAAAAAATGAAGAAAAATGGATTCTTGAAGCTATTGCATTGAACATCCTGTAATTACAGGACATACCTGACTATATAGACTTTGAGAGAGCTTCCCAAGCAGGATTTGCAGCATGAAAAAATAATAGGGATCATCCTCAATCAGGAACGTTCCTAAAACCGATGACGAGTGTAGCCCTTCACTTCTGCAATACCATAAACTACTTAATAACTAGACAATTCATAACTAAATATTAGAATAATACATGAATGATTAAAGAAAGGGACAGAAAAAAAGAGGCATAAACACTTACATAATAGGCCATTTAATCATGCGGTAGGTTAAAGAGGTGAGTGACACATAACAAACAAGTTTTTTGGCTTAAAATATCGTTTCATACATAAATATACAACTCACAAGGCCTAGAGGATTTGTCTACAACTCAATTCAAAGTGTAGAATTCACTAATTGTAATTTACTGTGGAAAGTGTAGGTGGGTTTAAAGAAAGTACTTCTAAGATTAAAAATAACAAACTCTGGAATTATTCTATCCAACAAGGGGACTAAGGTATGAAATTCATATTTGGAGGCATGAAAAGATGTTTTTTTCCATCATATATCTTGTGAAAGAAGTTTCTTGAGAAAGGAGGAGTAGAGATGAGAATGAACACCAAATGGGGAGAATTTTGTAACCAAAGAGCTTGTGTGTTGGTTTTTTAAAAATAAAAAATTATGTAAAATGTTTAAAGCATAGGAATATATTAATGAAATTATAAAAAGAGAATTCTTAAGGAGATATAGAGAATTGGTTCACATGGAAGTATATGGATGCGCATGTGGAGGTGGAAAGTCAAATGGTGTTTGATGTTGTTTATTATGTTTATTAAAGAATAATCAGTAGTTGTAAGGATTTGGAGCTTACAATGAATTATCAGGAGCAAGATAAAAGTGATATGGTGAATGAAAATTTCACAACAGACTGCCCCATTCCATGGTGAATGAGGATGAGAAATTTTGGAGATGGAGATGGAAGTGGTTGGATATTAAGGGAACTAGTTATTAAAAAAGATCCATGCCATGAAGAGGAAGAAAAATTCCATAATTCCAGATATGGGTAATGATCAAAATAAAGAACAAAGGGTATGGAGTTTGGGGAGTTAGCTGAACCATTTTATAAGACCACACAATAACGGACATCACAACACTAATATGAAAAGGAGCAGATCATGAAACAATATCCTAAGAATTTATATTAATTAACAGGAAATGTCTTGAACAAAATAATACACTGTGCCACACCTAGAATTAGTGTGGAAAAATTAGAATAGGAGATTAATTATCAAACATTGAATGAAAGGTGTATGTTGCTGGAATATATAAAACTGATGTAGCAGCAGCTATGGAAAAGAAGAGGAGAATACATAACATATTGAAAATCTACTTTTTTAGAAGTTGTAGAAAAATAGTAGCTTAATTATTTTTCAAAAATAGAATTCATAGAATGAAAAAGGAGTTTCACCAATAAAATGTGAAGGTTTACATAAAAAAATTGTGTTCTCAATATAAACTTGAAACAGAAAGAAAATTAAATAGTTCATACTATTGAGTATGAAGATGGCATTATTGTAGTACTTGAAACAGATTGCTGAGAGGTTTCATCAGAAGGCATAACCTGTAATACAATGAAATTTATAGTCAGACCACAAAAATAATGATTCATCATATTCAAAACGGGGTTTAATAATGTATTTCTAAAGTTTATTATACTAACAATATAAAAAAACAGCAATGTATAATAATAGAATGTATTTATTATGATAACATCAATTATTGGATGTGAACATAAATGAGTTGGATCAATTATGTTATTAAATCAATGTATAATTGTGATGTACTATTCATAAAAAACAATAATACATAATAATAAATATACCAACATAATTGAGTTGGATCTCTTATGATTAAAATTTCAATTGTAGTTTACAATTGTTGTGTTAACAAACTTGATTTTAAGTTGGTTTTTTCTAAAGAAACTCTAATCAACTCCTCTAATTGAAGAAATAACACTTCCTTGGTTATTATAAATACGTATGATTATTAAATTCTATGTATAATTGATGTTATAAAAACAGTTTAAAATACATCATTATATATTAATCATAATGTATTTTTATGATTTCATCAATTATACATTATAATTTGTTAACATACAAACTCAATTATTAATACATCCTAACAGATTCCCTTAAAATATGTTAACATTTTCAAACTGATAATATTCTTGAATTGAAATTGATTCAATTCAAGATGTACTATTTGATTTAATTATGATGTAGTGTTGGTATATTAACATAACTATGAATGTAATATGAAGAGTATTTCATTATAATTGATTTGGATTTCTTCTCTAGATGTACATATGATGATTTATTTAATATACAAAAAATATATCATAAGTATGGAAATAATATACTAACAGTACATCATAATAAATACATATGATTATATATATATATATATATTATTTCTCTCAAAACTCTTTCTCCTCTATATTTTTTTCTCTTCTATTTCTATGTAAGATTTAAAATAACTGTCTACTATAAATTCACTTACACATATATTGGATTTTTTCCAATATAAATTCTTGGAAAACAAGTTCAAACAGGAAGTCACTAATATTAATGCGCTTATTCTCTATATAAGTGCATACTAGTACTCCATAGTGAAAAATCAATGCATACAGGAGCTATGTCACACTTATTTTCTATGTGAGTGAAAAATGGTAATGCATACTGGAAATAAGCACATACCTAAATATATATACTGGAAAATAAATACAAATATATAGCTATATAGATAATAATTGCATATAGATCAATGTAGTTACTAGTTATTAATGGCTTAGTCTTTGTCAATATAACGCTGGTGTAGAAATATTTTTCACCAAAATAGATATTAAAACCCATTTAAATTCACGTGATTATAACACTGGTTTTTAGAAAGGAAGTGGTTTTTTAGACTATTATGGAGATAAAAAGAATTTATTATGAACAGGTGGAAAAAACATCAAGTTCCAATCAAGGATGTGTTCATCCCATTTAAACGAAGATATCCCAGACTTATAAGAGATTTTGGAACAATGGGATTTCATGTAAGAATTTTAAATGTGATGATCGAAGATGATGACTTGGAGAACAAGAAACAGAATAGAGAAGATACCTTGAATTTCAGCATAAATAAAATGGGAATAATGATTAATGAATAAAGTTATAGGATTGAAGCGATTTCCAAAGAACGTTTTCAAGTAAATTTCCATGGATATGGAATTGAAGGCAAGCATCATTCCATTATGAGGCTATTAAAGACAATGTTTTTTATTCAATGGATAGTGTTCCCTATTCTAGTTGAATAAAAATGAAATATTGGAGCCTCCAATTTCCTTATTATTTTGGTTTCATAAATATAGAATATTTAACAAATGAAATTCCTATGTTTTGCTGAGGATGAGTAGAGTGGTGTCGAAGCAAGGTAGTGGTATGTCAATTCAAATGTTGCTGTCCGAGATGTATTCACCAAAAAAATATGATTGGTTTTGAGTTCAAATGGTTGATGGATATTAATAAAGTGAGTTTTTTGGGTGTTTTGTCTTTTGAAAGAATGGATATTGAAATGTGGAGAATCTTGAATTCATGTATGATGTTGACATAGGTTGGAAATAAGGTTTTGGATGATTAAGATGACTTGTGTAAGTGAGATACGTCACGTTAATCATGGTAACCCATGTTCCAAGGGCACTATGGAAGGGTACAAAAAATGATTTAAAAACAAAAAAAGCCCTAATTTATAATTGAAAAGTTAATTTTGAGGCAAATATTTTGATCTTGAGCTAGTGAGTGAAGCTGTTTAATGATTATAGAGATTTCTTGAGTTCCCTGGAGAATGTTTCGGGCAAGGTAAGTCACGATTGAGATCTGGTTGGATGAATAATCTTGGACTTGTTTATGTTCTTAATGAAGTTATCTATGGTTGAAAGAATCTGACATGTTTATTGTTTAGTGATACATGGCATTTTGATCATTGATAGTAGGAGAAGTTTCTGGAATTTTTTGTAGAAGTAAAAGAAGTGTGAATTAAGACAAAATTTTATCCAGGTATATCAGACACAATGCCTCAGCCAACAGAAAATGGGTTTTTTTTCATTTAGTTAGTAGGGATGAGTTCTTGTCACATGATAGTAAGAGTGCCTAGTTAAGACTTACATGGAGAGGATGTTGAGGATGTGTAGTGTTAAGGTGGTTTACGAGGCTATGAGCTTGAGAAAAATATTTTAAAGTCGAGAACATTAAAATAATGAGGGATAATAAGGAATCATTAGATAACACACTAGAACTCAAGAAAGTCTACCTGCCAATATTTCCAAATTTTTCCAGATTTCCTAATTAGACAATTTTTATTCATTAGATAATTTTACATTGTGGTTCAACAGTTTCCTCTTCAATGCTTGAGTGAGAATGATCTTAGAATGATAGCCTTTCTATTCTTCTTGGACAGATGTGCTATGTCTTTGTTTAATCTCTTAGATGAAAAAACAATTGACATTTTAGTTTACAAAAAAGTTTATTTTATTGGTTTTAGATGTGATGTGATATGATATGAAACTATAATAGGGTGAGAATTGTAAAATAAAAACCAAAAAAATAGTCATCCTAGTCTTGTTGATGTTGACCAGATGATATAATCTTCCAATCAAATCACAGAACAATAGGGTACAATATAAATTTGTGGTGAATAAAATTATTAGCACTTAAAAAATAGTTCATCAAATAGAATGTCAACAATAGAAATTATAAATACAATGATATATAAAAAATAATGTATTGAGTAACAACTCAAATATCCCTAAAGAATATCAATTAACAAAAAAATACAACTATGAAACCCTTAACTTTTAGAACTATTTGACATGTGCTTTGTAACCTAAGCCAAGGTATCTCAATTCTGTCCCCAAGATGTTCCTCGACTGAAAACCCATTGTTATATATCAACAACCAGTCCTTGTACACTCTATTCTCCAAGAAAAAAAACCCCTTCACCAATCTAAGAAATGAAAAATTTATTACTAACCATGGAATCTGTTACTCTCAATGGATCAACAGTAGCCCTTCATCATGAATTATCATAAAAATCGGGTTCTATACCGTATCTATTTGATCTCAATAATTGAAAAAAAATAATTACAAGAATAAATAATTATATATTTTACAATGTAAACAACACAAGTGTATTCTCTATGAAAATCTCCCTAATGAAAATAAAATCAAAATCACTCTTGGAAACAGGCTAGTCGAAACATGAAAACAGGCTATTAAATATCAATGATCATGAAAGTAAAAATTACAACATGAAAGACAATAGATAATTTACAACAAATATCTCAACATATGTTTAATTTGGTCAGAAATAAATGAATGTAAGATGAGGATTCATATCATTCTAAGAGATATAAGAATTGTTATTACCTACAGGAAGGGGTGAATCATGATAGGAGGGAGCCAGAATGTTCATTCCCTTGGCAGGAAGGGTTCATTCGCGAGAGCAGGGAGCGGGTAGGGTTCCTTTGACATATCTGGAGAGGGTAGTGTTCCTTCACCTGATCCGATGTCACGAGAGCAGGGAGCGACAGAGCGGGTAGGGTTCCATTGTGTGAGCCAATGTCATGAGATCAGGGAGCTAATAGAGTCCTTCACAAGAGTAGCAGGAAGGGAAGGGAATTTCGGTCGGGCGGAGGACAGGGAGCTCAATCTTGGAGAGGGGAAGCATCAGCTGATGCACCGGATAGAGGAGGTACACCCGAAAAAGGGTATGTGGGAGGAGAGAAATGCGTAAGGGGTGGAGGAACCGAGAATAGAGATGTCGCGAATGTATGAGCTGTGAATGGAGAAGCCGGTGAGGGTGAAGGAATTCCATGCTCATCGCATGAGGAAGGATGGGATTATGATTCATTAGGAAAGGTGAATCATCATATTCTTATCACATAATAAATCTTATACTTTTCATATATGGAAAGGTAGGGTACTCTTGTGCTCATCACAAAATTCTAGTCATGATTTTAGGTCTAGTGGGGACTAGTCTCCTTATGCTCATCGCATAAGTTTGGTCACGATTTAAATTCCAGTGGGGACTAATCCTCTTATACTTCTCACATAAGACAAATAATGGCAGAATTGTCTATAATATCATCATATAACCTATTCAAAATATTATGGTGACCAACCACTCATGGAAGGTCCATACCAATTCTGATATTTCCAATTTTAATCCCAATTTTGATATTTCCAATTTTAATCCCAATTCATGGAGAATCCCCTACTTCTAGAATAAGAATTCAAATTTCATCAGGATTTCACAACCCATAACAACATTAGTCATTACTTATAAGATATGGTTTGGGAGAGGCATGGGATACCCTTATCTATTTAAAAACAATATTTGGGTTAATAAAGGTTTGTAGTATTCTTTGGGATTATTCAGTATGTAAAGTACATATTGTTATTGTATTATCAAGGATATGTGGATGATATCTATGGGATTCCTATGTGAGTGTGTGTGTGTGTGTTACACCCTAATACGGACCACCCAAAATGAACCAAAACATGGATTCTACATGACCTCAAGTTCACCTAACCATACACCAAATTCTTCTAACTAGTGGTGAGGTCCTCGAATATTCATCAGGACATTGTTCTCTCTAATATAAGGCCTGAGGGTCATGGCCAAATCTACTGAAAATTTGGCATCACCCGTCAATATAACAGACATCACAAAAACTTGTAGAAACAAAATAGAGATCCAATTAATCCCCCACATTCTATACTAAAAATAAATAAATCTATATATTGTAGAAGATTAAAATAGCTTAGAAGAAATAACAGAAAAACATAGAATCATATATAAATAAAATGTAAAGATCATCAATACATGCTAAATGATAACTAAAATAAAATTGGAATATAGACCAACTAACATAATACAGCCTAATAAATCCTTCTCCTCTGCAACTTACTAGAAATTTACTACATTTACATCTCCAATAAATACTTGTACCCTAAGAGAAAACAAGAAGGTCTCATCATTTATATTGAAACCCAGGTCGTGTATATGAGTTTGGGTGAGTCCAATGACCTAGGTGGAACCCCCAATTCCTCAACAATACAAATTAGTTGGGCCAATGCACTGTATGGAGGAGGAAGGACCAAAGAAGGGTATAAAGGAACCCTTCTGCCGACGCACCGAATGGATGAGGACCGCCCAAAGAATGGTATGGAGGAAGGGAGTACCGCTCAAGGGATGGAGCAACCCCGAATGGAGAAGCTGAGCCGCGATTGAAGAATCCGCGCTGTGAATGAATGAACCGCGACGAGGGATGGAGGAACCGAAGCCGGAGAGGACGGGCGATAGAGGACAACAGCGAGGGAGACAGAGGAAAGCCACGGGGGAAGAGAGGAGGGAACGGTGAGAGAGGCCTTCGGGGAGGAGGAGAGGCCGTCGGGGGAGGAGGGTGCCGCGGTGAGAGGGTCGCGTATCAGGGATGGAGGAGGAGCCCGACTGGAATTGAAAAAAAATGGGACGCATATCGGGGATGGAGGCGAAGCCTGATGGGAATCGAAAAAATAAGGGAATGGAATAGTGTAGACACGGTTTAAAAAATAAACCGTGGCTATAAACCAGCTATAGCCACAGACCTATAAAACCGTGGCTATAGGTCTGTGGCTATAGGTTAAATTTCTAGTAGTGCTATGTGCTGCTATACAACCAAGTAGATCATACAAAACTCCAAAACCTCCTCAGAAATATACTTTTGAATAATGGAGGATTTAGGTCTATATGGATTCTTAACACACCCCTTCAATATTTTCATATACATTTCAAAAGGATACATCCAATGAAGATATACAGGTCTACAAATCTTTATTTCTCAAACTAGGTGAACCATTAAATGCACCATTATATCTAGAAAATGAGGAAAATACATTTCCAATTGAAAAAGTATAGAAATTGCATCCATTTTCAAAATGTTCAAATCATTCACATCAATCACCTTTTTACAAATTGAATTGAAAAAATAACACACCTTCATTATAGTCTTTCTGAAACGGATGGGAAATATTCCACGCAATGCAACTGGTAGAAGTTATTGCATCATGACATGACAATCATGAGATTTCATACCTATCAACTTCAAATCCTTCAAAGAGACAAATTTTTTTACATTTGAAGAATAACCTTGAGGCACTTTTGTATCATGAATACACTGACAAAAAGCTAATTTTATTCCTCTTGGATAATGTATGACAAGCTGGGGGAAGAAATGTTCATCTTCTATTAGGAGTGGGAGCTAACTCTAAACGTATTCCCATTGATAGTAAGTATAATCTTGTAACGACCTGAACTTTTGAATAATATTTGTTTCTTGAATTTTTGTATTATTTTATTTTATACTCAACAAAACTATATCCTTTAATTAATTAAGTGAGTATAATTAAAATAATACCCCTGGGTTTCGACTGTTATATGACTGTTGGTCAATATGAACATTGGAAACTAAACTCTTAACATTATGATTTTTGTTTATAAATACAAGTGATCATGGTTTATTAATACAGAAAGAGGAGTTGATGGCCTCATCCAGTAGACTCGGGCCATACGAAGCCCATCTGTCAGAGCTTGTGAAGGAGTTTGCATCACTAGGCTTTACTCTGGAACAATCCCAAGCTAAGCTTCAACATGTGAAGCTTGAACGAAATCGCTTAAGGGAGAAGTTCAAGCTGATATAAATCACCACTTGGGAAATGTTGTCTGAGCCGCCCCAAGATTCTATCACCATAACACACCTTACACTTAGATCCTATGCAGGTGTTATAAAGGGCTATGTAACAAGGCCTTAGTTACCTTGTGTAATAATTTTGTATAAATAAATTTTTTATTTATTCTTATGGTAAAATTTTTGTATTTCAAATGTCTGGATAAATATAGGATGAATTTATAGAAGTTCCATGTTATTGATGAAATTTTGGAAAAAATGGTATTTTAAAATATTTTTTATACTTTAAATAATTAATAATGTGAAATTATTTTTAAAAAATAGTCTTCTACAGTTGTGATTAGTAAGAAATTTAGAGTCTAATAAGATCAACTTAATTTTTAGTGAATAGTAAAGTATGAATAGTAATATTAACATTATGAATAGTAATGTTACCAATGGAATATTAACATCACTTAAGAAATTATAAATATAATTTAGGCATCTTGAATGGTGAAGTGATATAACACCATAAGTTCTGAAAATTTGAAAATTTGTAATCCTAATGTACGGTTACCACTACCATAAAGTGGATTTTAGAAAATTCAAAAAAAAGAGAGATTTGAGGATATAACAGCATAAGTACATAACTGTTTCATAAATTATTAGTTAAGTATTTGTATTTTTCAGGTAAATAATGTTTTTACTTAAAAATTAAATATCTCATAATTATAAAATTATTTTTATAAAATGGATTTCATTTTTGAATTCAGAGCATCGATATTAGGTTAGGGTGAATTTATGAGATTTTTATAAAATGTTTTGTTTTTCGGTGAATAGTAAAAATAAAGTTTTGAGTTTCAGTGTGATTAATGAAATCATTAATGATGTAATAATGATGTAATAATTCTTGTTGACTTGTGAATAGTAATATATATTATGAGGTGGCCCAAGTGGCCAATACCATGGGCAAATACCATGGGCAAACCCATGGTTTTGCAAATACCACTGATGAGGTGTCCCTTGGAAATTAATAAAATATTACCTCACTTTTGCTATAAATACCAACCCATTCCTTCATTACTTTCATTCCAAAATCCTCCTCAATGAAGCTCTAGTCTTTTTACCTTCCAAGGATTCCTCCCAATGCGCCCTCAAGCCCCCCAAGGTCATAAACTTAGAGTGTTTGAAGTTACTTTTTAAGGTAAGGGAACCTTTCACCCTCCTCTTTTTAGTCATGAATTCCTTTATGTTATGTCTTCTAGTTTCCATTTTGTTAAGTGATGGTATGTTATTATATATCCTTATTACTTTCCATTTCATGTAAAATTGATGAGAGACCCTTTCCTCTCCCATTAACCGATTTTCTGAATTTTCTAGTGACGCCGTTAGACTACTGAATTTTTGTAAAAAAAATCGCATCTTCTCTTTTCTTTTGAGTTTAATTTTCATGTGGTATGTCATTAAAATATCAACACCATGTTATTATCTCCATTTTATTCTATAATTATACTATATCATGACTCTCTTATGAACGGGTGACCTCTATCCCCTCTCTTTTTAATGTTCTCTAAAACCATGTTGTATAGTCGTTATGCTGCAGAATGTTCGTCTCAAAATCTCTCTCTTTTTCTCAAGAAATTATCTTATTTTATTTATGTAAATACCCAAAACTATTTCATTTATAGGTTTATTCATCAAGGCATAAAATTTATATATTTTATTTTGGAATTTACATACATATAACCCTCACTCCCTTTCCATGGGTTATAAATGACATAATGATCTTGTTTTTAGGCACTTTTTTTTAAAACATCACAATTTTGATACGAAACCCATTTATTTTATTCTATTTAGGTTATTTATGAAATTTTTTATTATGAACAATGTGTATAACATGAAAGTAAATAAATAGTTCTCTAATGCATTGGGTAAAGAATTTAATCTCTAGAGAGGACAAGTTTCATGATACCTTGGTGAATAACCCTGGTATTTTTATGACACCTTGGGGATGAACCTTGGTGATATGTTCATGAATTTCTAAATTAAATTTTATATCCACATATTAAATTTATGATTTATGTTCTTTTTATTATGATATTCCTCTTCTTCCATTGCTCATGTCTTTATGTTTTTCATCATGTTCTTATTGATATCACAAGTAAACTGATTTCCTTGCTTTCCTTACTGGGCCTTCTGCTCACTCTTTCCTTTTATGTATGTCTCCAAGTTATGAGATACAGTAATTTTATTTTAGGATGAACCTATGATGAATCCTAAAAAGTGTATTAGAATAATTTTTAATGTTTTCATGTATATTGTTCCTTATTTCCAAGACACTAGAATTTGAAGATCCTCTGTTTGTAAATTGTAATGAAAAGTTATATAATAAAAAGGCGGGATGCCACAAATCTTGCATTCAACCCATATTTACTATTTCCTTTAACATCTAACAATGTTCCAATCAATATGTCGTAGATATTCTTCTCCACATGCATGACATCAATATTATGTTTCACTTCATGATATCCCAAATATGGTAGCTCAAAAAATATTGACCTTCTCATGAAAACTGCCTAAGTTTAAGAAATTACTAAAGATTAGTTTGCATTCGAGACAGATGAGTGTCTGAGTAGAAATTAGTCTTACATAAGAGCAGGGCTCACAATCAGGACTCACAACACAGACTCATGGCAGGACTCATAATTAGGGTTTTTGAAGAGGTCTTGCGATATGGTAGCATCAGGAGAGCTTTGGAGAAGGAGGAGGTCATTGGAATGAAATGTCCTCCACACCCCCTATATATAGGTGGTTTGCGGAATACCAAAGGTTTCCCAATAGACCGAATGTCACCTGAGAGCACGTGTTTGTGACATCACCAAGGACTCTAATGGGAATTTAGTTGTCCTCAAGACCGCGTCCTTGTCCCCTCAGACATCACTCCTGGGGGGAGGGGTATTTATCAACACCTGCCAAATATGCATTAGAAAAACCACAAAGGAATAAAAATTCAAACATGGATATTATTTTCCCCACAAGAGTAAGGAATAAGAGGATGGTTAAAGACTCATTATTTCATGACCACTGCAAGGTCACACAAAGTCTCCACAAAAGGCGATTAACTCACAAAAAGTCCCACAGAGCCCTCCTCAACAAGCACCCTTGTTTACCAGTGGCCAAACAGTGACAACTGAATGAGAATCCCCCAAGATGCACAATTTTTCATTAGAAAGTACCTAAAAAACCATCCCCCAATGAGCTTGACTACATGAGGCCCAACTGGGGAACCTTCTCTAAGCTTACTCTGAAATAGTGCCTTAGAGATCTCAAACCTTTCCTGTCTTTATCTCTCCTGGTAAAGACCACGGAGGTGCTCAAGCATGCTATAAGCATCCATGTTTTCATGAGACTTCATGAACTCACTAGACATTTATGATAGTATCAAACATTGAATGTCGACCGCGTCATTAATATGTTTCTCATAGACTATGAAATCCTCATCACTCGCCTCTTTAGAAGGCGGATCAAGTAATGTTGACTCCAAAACATAAGACTTCTGTTCATGGCGTAGGATAACCCTAAGGCGTCTAAACCATTCCTGGAAGTTACTACTGCTGAGGATGTTGTCTTTATCCAGAATTGATCATAGAGATAATGTGGTTGATGAGTTTTTCATTTTTATTCTACAATTAAAAGAGTAGATAATTAGTACTTTCTTAATTACATTTTATAAGAAATAATAATTTTTATTAAGTCTCCCACTATTTTATCAAGTCCCAATAACCCTCACCATTGAACTTGGAATGTCCATTTTCCATGAAATTATAGTGACAAGGATCCATGTACCCCTTCGCATAACCCCAAAAAGGGTTGGTCAAGCTATTAGAAGGTATTTTGGTAGTAATTTCTTTGAAAAATACAGGCTTGAAGCTCTTTGATATGTTGAGTGGACTCCCCAATCCTTAAATCATGACTTTGGATTTACTCAACTCTTGCCTTCAATATTACACCAAGTCTAGCAAGGGCTACTCCTCTTGATGTAATATGGTTAAGTCAACCCGAAACCTTTCATAAGGGATTCCTGTATAAAATTAAGTGTCCCAACAAGGGCTGGTCAAACTCATAGTTTTATTGAGTTTTTCCCTTAATCAAGTAACAGAAGGATTGTTCTGACTTAATATTTTATTTTAGGGATTTTTTATCTCTTGTGCGTGAATTTATTATTATCATTATCACACACTTTTTAATATCAAGTGGAATTTACTTAAGTGATTAACCATGTCTTGATAATACTTACCCATAAGTCTAGTTTATTTTAGTTCCATATTGCATGCCTATTTAATTCATTAATTATGTGATCGTGAAAACAAATCCATAATGATAAACCATGCAACTGACATAAATAAAATAAAGTAAATGGCATGATCATGAGCTTATCTAATGATTAGTTTATCTATCGGTTGATAAACTAGCCTTGACCTAGGAGAGAAACACCTTGAACCTTTTGGGTTCATGTTTACAGCTTCCACCTGTCCACCTCTGTATCTCCTAGGATTGGTTTCGTCACGGCTTCATCTTGAACCACCTCCACTAGCTTGGGAGTTCCATCCATTACATATGCCTTTTTTTAACTCACATATAGGTGAGGGGTAAAAATGGTTTTTACATAAAAGAAACCTCAGGCACGCAAGCCCTACATATTAATGAGGAGAAGGCTCACAGGACAAAAAATTTAATTTAAATAAATAAATTAAAAGAAACCATCCACATAAAAAGGTCTAGGTCTAGCTCATGATCATCCATACAAGGAATGATATTTATGCATAAATAAAACTAGCAATAAATTCTTTAATCATTCTTGTTTAAGATAAATCACGCTTGAATCAATTAATTATCATCTTTAATTAATCAATCCTTTTATCTTAAACCATTTTCTGAATTTCCTTGAGATTTTCATCCATCATAATTTTAAACAAATAAATTCATTTAAAATTATCTTTGTACGTAACTTGTACCTTGGAGGCAACCCGGTGAATTCCTATTCATAATTACCCAATGAGTAGAAATGAACACTACACAGATGTTAAATTAAACATACATATATAAAACACCTATCACATGTTGTGCCTCAGCTTTATGCCCACACGGTGGTACATGTCCCAAGGGTTTGTATAATATAATAATAAATTTTAATAAATCTATGTAATTTGGATGAGTACACGACGTGTAGTTCCAACTACACGATGTGTGTTATTTTTCACCGTCTATCCGAAGTACACGCCCAGGGAAATGATGCGTGAGTATACTTCAGAAATCTTCAGAGTACACAACATGTCCAATGGGCCACACACAATGTAGTTCCTCGTTACACGGTCTCCAGCCGGGCAAGCCGTGTACGAGGTACACGGTCCAACCCTAACCTGAAGGGACTACATGCCATGTCCATTGGGCCACATGGCATGTAATCCAGAAACCACATTTCACCTGTTCCTGGTCAACACATAGAGTCATTTAAGACTTATAAAGACTCTAACACACGACTTGGTTTGGAAGACCGGTTCGATGCATTGAATCTTGACTACAAGATGTGTACTACTGAATACACGCCGTGTGTTCTAGTGTTGTACGACCAGGAAGCTTTGGCACCTCCGGATGAGATCCTCTGTTTTATTTTAATCAAAATTAAAAGAAAAGATCATTTCTGTAAGGTGAATGAGAAACGAAAGAGGAGGAATAGATCTCGAGATTCAGATTTTCAGAATGATTAACTTGAATTGAAACAACTAAATTATTAAATGCGTAATTCATCAAGGAAATATTTAAATAATTATAAACTATGATGTAACCCCTCTGATACCACTTGAAGGTTCCGGGCGCAGCGGAAGCATGGTTGGGATGGTACCAACTTTGATTTTTACCATGATCAATGATTATTCCGGGATCAATATGATGATGAATTCCAGTCTCCACATATTATATTCAAAGATTTAGATAAAGAAGAAAGAGGCCAGAAACCTTAGAGAGAATCTTGCACATCATGTTTATAATTAATTTAAATAATTTCATAAATAAAAATAATACCTGTATCTTTGGTATTTTTCTTTATTGATGAAGTTGATCATCCGGAATGACTCTTCCAGATTATCTCATTGTTCTTGTAAGGATCCAAACTAGAATCCCTCTAGCGGTGATCCACACGTGCTTCGATGGCCTCTGATCAACACCGCTCGTTCTCCAAGTGCTAGCACGACAAAATGAGTGTCTTGTGTTGGTCGTTCTTGATCGCTTGTTCTTTAGTCTTGAAGAACGTATCTCGTTCTTGAGTGATTGGGTAAGGGGAGGTTTTATCTTTTGTAATTCTTGAGTTCTTTCACTTTATTGAATAAAATTTCTTTCTTATGTGAAGTCACTTTCTATTTATAATAGTAGTTTTTATTATCAAGTATGATCGAATTTGGTTTTTTATTATGTGGTTGATTTTTCTTTGGTTAGTGATAATTATCTACCTCTTCTAGGTTCTAGTTTATATATGATTTAATAGACCAAATATTAGTGGTAAAGTACTCGATGATCATCAGTACATGTGACAAGGGTAGTGGATATTCTTGATTGTTTGGGATAAACAAGACCTGATCTGGTATTTCCTAAGTTAATTAAGGATATCCACTACAACTCTCTAACATAAGGGAAAATAGTAGAGAAAACTAAGATCCTGACAAGGTTTACTCTCACCATCACCATTTGGCCAAGGGAGTGAGACGAAACAATCATGGAATCTCACTTTAATCGACTTAGCACAAGAGGATTGGATAAATTAGAACTAAGATATCATTTTATTTGGAAAACCAACATTGACTTGATCACCCTTCTCATATCATAGTTTCCAATCATTTCTTAGTCAAATTTCTTTTAATATTTTACTTAATTAATTTGTTTTGTTTTTTTTTCTTTTGTTTCTTTTCAAAATCAAACAATTTAAAAAAAAGCTAATTTTTCCTCTAATTTAAAGGTGACAACTTGATTTTTGTGTGCTCCTTTCTAGAGACAACCTATTTGACCACTACACTACATTTTGAATTCGGAACTAATTATATTTTCCACACCCCACAATGTACATATGTCAAAAATTGGCGCTATTACCGAGGAGACAGTTCCAACAGTCTAATTCTCACATTTCATAAATAAATTTCTTCCCATTCATTAAAAAAACTATTTTTTTCCATTATGTATTAAAATGATTATTATTTTGAATGGATTGACTACTCATAGGTGAAGAAACCCATAGTTAAATCAACTTTGTCTATAAAATATGACGTTGTTCTTTTTTCTTGAAAGATTAGGATACACTACTATAAAAGAGGCATTTAACAACACTAGAATATGCCTTTATTAGCACTAAAAAAGCACTGACTATCGCAACATGGTTAAAAAGAATAGAATTTTATCAGCACTAGAGAAGTGATGATAAAGGGGTGCTTTATCAGTGCTAAAAATGTAATGATAACCATTTTATCATCACTTTCAGAAGCACCGATAAAATACACCATTTATCAATGCTTTTAATTATCACTGATAAATGGACCCTTTATCAACTCTTTTAAAATCGTCGATAAAGTATTCATTTATCAATGAATTTAGTAGTGCTGATAAAAGGGAATAATTTAGTGTGAGTTACAACACATTACAACACCATAAATAACACTATAAATTAGAAAAAATAGATACAAATATAGAATTTAAATGAAATAAAATTTATAACACAAATATAAGAAAAAAACACTATTATAGAGAAAAAGAATGTACCTGTATAAAAGAATAATCTACCCCTACTCAAGAAAAATAATGCACCTATATAATAAAAAAATCCTTATGTTAGTAATAATATAAATAAATAAATCAAATATAAAGTGTTAATTTTAAACTAAACTTTGAGTCTTACTAAGAACACTGTGTATTGGATTACGTTGCGGTTGATTTTTACACGTCACACCATTTATTGTTCATCTTCAAGCATTATTTATATGAAAATTAACTGAATAATTATAAGATAAAAATGATAATTAAATTAATTAAGTAATAGAAAATATAATTATGAATTGTTTTCCTAAATTATCAAGACAATCCATGCGCGTTTTCTTGGTTTTTAGTGAGTGGCACTTTTTGAACTAAAATGTTAATTTTAAAGTGATGACATACAATTTAAGTCATACCAAGAACATCATGTATCAAATTGATATGGGGATAATTCCTATACATCAAAAATGACTTATGAATTGTTTTACTAAAGCATCAAAACAATCCTAATTCATTTTCTTGGTTTTGAGTATGACACTTGTGTTCTTTACTAAAATATCATTTTAAACTTGAAACACACAATTTGAGTGATATAATTCACATCATGTGTGGGTTTGAAATGAGAATAATTCATACATGTCATAATTAAATTATGAATCATTTTCATAAATTATCAAGACAATCTAAGTGAATTTTCTTGGTTTTTAGTGAGTGACACTTTTTTGAACTAAAATGTCAATTTTAAACTGATAACAAATACTTTGAGTCATAACAAGAACATAATGTATCAGATTGAGATGAATATGATTAATAAATGTAAAAATGACTTATAGATTATTTTACTAAAGTACCAAAACAAACCAAATGTGTTTGTTCAGTTTTGAGTATGTCAGTAGTCTTTTTTATAAAAATTAATGTCAATTTTGAATAAAAAGACGTACTTGGAGTCATACCGGTCACACCATGAATAATATTGAGGTGTGGATTATTCCTATGAATATCAAATGACTTATGTATAATTTTCCTAAAGTATCAAAACAATCCAAATACATTTTCTTGGTTTTGAGTACACCATTTATGTTTTTTACTAAAATGTCATTTTAAATTGGAAACACACACTTTGAGTCATACCGGTCATATCATGTATGGGTTTGATGTGAGACTAATTATTACATGTCACAAATTAATTATTAATTTTTTTTCAAAATTATCAAGAAAATATGATAATGTTTTCTTAGTTTTCAGTGAGTGACACTTTTTAAAATAAAATGTCAAATTTAAATTGATAACGGACACTTTGAGTCATAATGGTAACATCGTATATTATATTGAGGTGCATATGATTCCTACATGTAAAAAATAAATTATGTATCATTTTAATAAAGTATAAAAACAATACAAATGTATTTTATTGGTTTTGATTATGTCATTTGTCTTTTTTACTAAAATTAACGTCAATTTTGAATAAAAAGAAACACTTGGAGTCATACCGGTCACACCGTGCATAATATTGAAGTGGAGATGATTTATACACATCCCAAATGACTTATGAACCATTTTAATAAATTATTAAAACAATATTAATGTGTTTTATCATTTTTGAGTATGCCACTTGTGTTTTTTTACTAAAATGTCATTTTAAACTAAAAATGTTCACTTTGAGTGATACTGGTCACATCATGTGCGGGTTTGATGTGAGACTGGTTCCTGCACATCAAAAATAAATTATGAATCGTTATCCTAAATTATCAAGACAATCTGGGGATGTTTTTTAGTTTTTTAGTGAGTGACACTTTTTGAACTAAAATTTCAATTTTAAACTAATAACGGATAATTTGGGTCATACCGCACACATCATGTATCGTATTGAGGTGTGGATGATTCCTACATGTCAAAAATTAATTATGGATAATTTTTCTAAATTACTGAAATAAAAATAATGCATTTGTTTAGTTTTGAGTATGTTAGTTATCTTTTTTACTAAAATTAATGTCAATTTTGAATAAAAAGACACACTTGGAGCCACACCAGTCACACTGTGGGTTGGATTGAGGTTCAACTGATTCCTAAACATCCCAGATGACCTATGGATTATTTTCCTAAAGTATCAAAACAATAAAAATGTTTTTTCTCAGTTTTGAGCACGACACTTGTGTTTTTTTTACTAAAATGCCATTTTAAACTGGAAACAAACACTTTGAGTCATACTGATCACATCGTGTGTGAGTTTTATGTGAGATAAATTCCTACACATCACAAATGAATTATTAATTTTTTTCCTAAATTATCAAGATAATCCGAGTATGTTTGATTGGTTTTTAGCGAGTGACACTTTTTGAACTAAAATTTCAATTTTAAACTGATAATGGACACTTTGATTCATACTAGACACATCATGTATCATATTGAGGTGACGATGATTCCTATAACACCTTAAGTTTTTTTGAATTATTATTTTTTGAATTAATTTATTCCTTTTTATGTTTTTCATTTCACACAATACTGAAAATAGTTATTTTATATATATTAAAGCACTAAGTTTAGCTTGCATTATATGCAATTCCAAGTTAATCATGCACTACATGCAATATAAAGGTTAGATTTATCTATAAGAAACAATGAGTTTAACTTACGTTACACACAAGATTGAATTTCCTTGATGGATTGTGTAACACATAAGATCGAGTTTTACCAAACAAGAATATATTATTAAAATATCATTATTTAATATATTAAGACTTAACCTAGCCATAAAGTTAATGAATATGAATAATATTAATTAACTTATGAAAAACTATGGTTTAAAAAAATAGAAAATAAATTAATTAGTTATAATGAATATAATAACCAATTGAATATAAATGAAATATTTTTATAGAAAACTATTTTTATGCTCACAAAGTTTTTTTATCATAATAAATTAAATTAATTACAATTAGTGAGAGATATTAATGTAATATAAATAAATAAATATATACATATATATAGATATATATTATATTCATCCAATATATTTTATGGGCCTAATATAAGAACAAACCCAATATTATATATACAAACCTATATTTTTATTAAGGCACTTTTACTGCCTTTTGATGTAGAACTTATTTTAAATAGAAATTTTGGAAATTTTAAAAAATTTATATGTAAAAATAAAATTAATTTTTAAAATATATACATAAAAATTAGGTTAAGGTTATTTTTTGGTATTTTATGTGAAGTTTCACTTTTTAATGAATAGTAAAAAATACTGAAATTTAACTTAAAACTGTTTTTTATCTAATTTATTGATAAGGTTAAATTATATTTTGAATTTATTTAAAGTATAATTAGATCAAATTTTTATCAATTTATCCATTTTAGGTCATTTTAATCAATTTCACATTGAAATTATTTATAAAAAAATATAACTTTTAAATGTTTTTACTTTAAAAACCCGCTTTGTCGTCCCGTCTATGGGATTAAATTTAAATTAATTTCTATCAATTATGTGATTTGAATTTTTAAAAATGGATCCCATATTAAAAATTATAATAATTTATAATTTATAAAAATATTAACTTAGTTTTGATCAAAAATATTAGCGAAGGTAATTAAAATTAATTACAATGATTAAGATTAAGTTAAGCTTAATAAGAGACTAAAACCTAAACTTAAGGCTTAATATGACCTATTAACTTGTCCAAAAGACTTTTTATGGAGATATTTAGACCCTATACTAAATTTTCTATACTTTTAACCATTATTGGATCCACATTCAATAAAAAAAATGTGGGTGGGGTTTTCCTTTTCCAAAATATTACAAGAGTACCACTCCTCCTCCGCTATAAAAGGCCTTCTCTCCTCCCACTTCCTTACACCTCTCAAGCCACTTAATTTCAGGAAAGATATGATAAATTAAGTTCACAAAATACCTAAATTACTATTTTAATCATAAATTTGATCATAAATCCATCCAAGGAATCCCTTTGGTGCAAACCAAAAAGAGTTACCCAAAGAAGAGGTAACATCCTTCCTCAAGCTCCTTTCTTTTATTTTTTCTCCACCCCCTAAAATCACCTTGTTTCATAATTATATAAAAAAAATTATATCACAAATATACTAATATGTTTTCATGTTAAGGGTTATATCTACACTCACACACACCTCCATCTAATGGGTAATGAACTTACCATTCGTGTACGACGAACTATTGCCTCACAAAACAACGATTGTTCGCTTTTTTCCTTTCCCACCTTTAAAGGATGGTAATTATGATGAAAACTATGTTTATATATGATATATATGATATATATAATGTATTTATTCTTCTATATTATTTTATAACACATTAATTTATTCTTTCCATTATGTGTAAACATGATAACATCGTTTGTAGAAGTGTGGACTACCGCCTCCTAAAAGCGATGTGACTCGTTCACACACTACTTGGAATTTATTAGGGATTTTTTAACAAACTTATATGATATAATAATTCTACTAGAATAATTATATATATTAACACACAAATATATATATATATATATATATATACAGACACTTATATGCCATTTACTCTCTTTCTTCCAATATGACAATAAAACAGAAACAATGTTCATGCGTACATACAGTCTGTCGTCTCTATGAATGATGTATTACATTTCATAATTCTATATCCTATATATTATTATAATACACATATAATTAATATAAATTATATTTATATCATGGTTTAAATTCTATAAATAATGATATAAGTATAAGGACCAAAGATATAACAAATTAAGACACATGTGAATAATAAAGCGATATTACCCAAAGTGAAACCTTAACTTAAAATTGTTAACAAGAAGGTAATATAAGGTCATAATAAAACCATATATGGTATTATATATAAGAATATTATTATATAAAATATTTATAATAAACTTACATTTATTATACAGGAAGCTTGTATGAGTACAAAGAGAGTCAAGACACATGGTAAGAGAATTTCATATCACTCTTTATTTTCATAAGATACATGTATTATTCACCACTCACTTATTTTGTGTGGTGTATGTACTGCACATGAATTTATTATATGAATTTTATAATTAAATTTATGGGTATTTACACATAAATTTTATGATATTTCTTTCACAGGTTTTAAGCTTCAAAAGTTACCAAATCAGTAAAGTAATTTTGTCTCAATTTGCCTTCTTTGAGACACATGCCATGTTATGCACCTATATTTTTATAGGAGGTGTATAAACTGAATTTGACATGTTATATCATTAATATAATTGTTTTCATGATATTTTAAGCTCCACATAATTTAATTTTCCTACATGGGTAATATGATTCAAAGTTACCATGTGGCAAGAGTTTATTGAAACAATCTCATCTTTTATCGATATTGGTTATGGTCACGTTTTCATTGATGAAATATTATGATCCATATTTGAAAAAAACTCATGAAATTTATTATCCTATGGTTAGTCATTATGTATTAATGTATTAGTACCATTTACACTCTTTGTTATCTATGATAATTAAGATTATTTTTAATAAAATATGATCTTACCTCTCTATTCGGTCGAAAATCCATGTTCCTTCAAAACCAAAATTTACAAAAATAGGTTTTCAAGAATATTATAATAATATCCTATGATCTTTAAAATAAATTTTTACCTTTTTTTCATTTACCAATGTTTTAAAATGAGTCTTCTTGTCGCTTTCCAAATAAGGAATTTTTCTAACCTTTTTACCGTGCAAAAGGAATGTTCTTTTTACCTTATATGACATGTATGGATTTACCCACCATAATTTATTTAAAGATTAATTTTAATGTTTAAAAGGTTAATTTTTAAGAAAATGTTTTTAAAATCTATTTTAAAAGAAATTATTTTCAAAACATTTTCAAGATTTTTTTATAATTTTTCAAATTATTTTTCAAGGAAAGTGGTTTTCAAGATTCTTTTATTAGTTTTCAAGGAAAAAAGTTTTTCAAAAGTTTTTAAATATCCTTTATAAGTTTTTAAAGGATAAATGATTTCAAAAATGTTTTAAATGATTCCTTTATACATTTTAAAGTTTATTTTTATGAAAATGGTTTTCAAAAGGTTTTATGTTTTAAGAAAAAAATTTCAAAGGAGAAAGGGTAATTTCCTCAAGAAATGTTTTTTAAAGATATTTCAAAATTATTTCCCATATAAGATAACATTCGTTGGTGTTACTCATACCTTTATGGGAAAATGATTCAATTTTTTCATTCATATTATTTTTATGAATGGTTTATGTTTTGATGACATGATGTTTATGAAACCCATTTCTCTTTCACAGGTTATATGCTTTTAAAACCCGCTAAATTCATAGGTTATGATTTTGATGAAATGATTATGAAAACTATATATTTTTCTATAGGCTATGATATGATTACATGTTTATGATACCCAATTTATTTCTTGGGTTATGTTATGAATATTTTTTATAATTTTGTGGCACATGTATGGATGATTTCTTTAAGATATGGGAGAGACCTATATCTACCTCCAATGAAATAGGTAAAGATTTATATATCATGAGATAGACTAAGATAGTCTTGGGAGTGAACCTTGACTACTAAGATGGCCATGAGAGTGAACCATGACTACCAAGATGGTATGGGGAGTGAACTCATACTACTAAGATGGCCATGGGAGTAAACCATGACTACCAATATAGTATGGAGAGTGAACCCATACCACCAAGATGGACTTGGTAGTGATGATTTTACTACTATGGAAATCATTTTATATACTTACGTGTCTGCCAAAAACTCCATGTCTTATTTCTATGTTATGACTTCATGACTTATGCTCTTAATTCCCTTATGATTATTGCCTTATGAACTGAAAATATTTATGATACATCTCATGATTATGATATTTAATATGTAAGTTATGATATTAATATGTTATGCTCATGTTCCATAAACTTTTTTTCATGTTATTCTTATGTATTTCATTTATTTACCCTTACTGAGCATTCGAGCTCACCGCTTTCTTATGTTTCTTTTCTCTAGGTTATGAAGAAATGTTTTAAGTATAAATATTAAAAAGGGAATATATTTGTGAGAAAAATTGAAGATATTTCACTAAGTTAGAATATTTTTTTCCATTTTTCCAAAGACTATATACTATTACAGTCCTTGATCATGTACTTTTGTAATATGCTGAATATTCATGTAAAATGATACAATATCCATATACGTTAATCATGAGTCATTATAGTTGGTATCAAAGTAAAGTTTTAGTCAACCTTTGGAAACTAGGATGATAAAATTTTGGTGTGATCCCTAGGTATATTTATAAGCATATGTTTAGGGATGTCTCTAAGGATATGTATAAAGATGAGTTAATGTTTAGGAAAATGTTTTCGAATCTTGGTAAAAGGATAGAGTGAGTGGTTTCCTAGAAATAAATACCTATCTAAATACTAAAAGTGGATGTGGTTTTGGAACAAATGTACATAGGGGTAATAAATCTGACAAGGAATCCCGGGCCTAACTTGGGGTAACCTAGTACATGACAACAGGACTTACTGCACACCCGATTCAACACTCTTAGTGGATATGCTCTTTTAATTCACAAACACTTCACAAACCATCATGAAGGATGCAAATAGAAGTTAGATATGAATAAACTAGTATAATCCTAATGTGTCCACAATTAAAAAGCTGGTGTATAATCTAGACATCCTATAAGTAATTTTTTCATGATTATGTGGTTTTCTTCTATGATATGTGTTTCTCACCCTGTGATTTTTGGTTTTAGTTGATGGATAGAAATAGAAGGAACATGGTTCACATTTAATGATTTAGATGTGGAAAGTATGGGAATTATGTGAATTAATTTCCCAAGTGAAAATCCTATAAAAAGAATTAGGAAGGTGGTATGAGTATTGTTTATACTTCTGAAGATAAAGATACTGAAAATGACATGTGAAAGGTATGTAATGCTCTTCTAGTATTTTTTATATTAAGCATAAGAATAATGAATAGATTAAGGCTTTAGAACCTTAAAACATGATTCATATTTCATATTATAGGAAAGAGGTATTAAGGAATAAGTTGATGAATCCCGAGTAATGGTTCAAAAATAAATTTGGATGAATAAGTATTTATGTTTTGGAATTAAAAGATTATGTAATATGAATCATGAAATTTATAAGTATTTTTAGTTTAAGTTTTCATTAAGGATTGAAAAGGACATTTTTAATTGTGATGAAGACACAAAAAAGTGATATTTAATTAGGGTAAGGTAACCCTTAATTAATGTCTGACATTGAGATAATGATGTTTGGATAAAGATATTTTGGATATGAATAAGTAAATTAGAAGGTCCAGATTACCCTAGAACTGATTATTGACAAAGCGGTCTATGTCATAAAGGATGAAGTTTACAACTTATTGTATTTAAAGAATGCATCTGGTAATCATTGAAATAAGTAATAATGAAAGTTTTTGAAAATTATTTATAGTAATTTAGGTTATTACCATGTTTTAAGGGAATATTCGATGAGGGTATTAACATGTTTGGAATGAAAAAAACAAGTGGTACTTTATGATATATGGGGGATCAATGTTAATATGATTTTGTTACCTTATCTCTAAAGTTTGTATTTTCATCTTTCAGAAGGGTTATAGGGTTAACCATTTATGGAAAGATTAAGTTAAACTTTGGATAAAGTTTGCGAGAATAAAGTATTATCTCACAACATGAGGATTTATGCATATTGGATAACCAATTATAAAAACTTGGTGTTGATGATTATTGATGACATATGAGATGACATATCATGGATCTCATGATCTGTTAGTGCTTTAGGAATGAAAAATTCACCTTCCTTTTTCGATAAAGAGGTTAAGTGGATCAAGGAACAATAAAGGGTGAGGTTGTCCTGAAATCATAAAAGTATATATTTTCATGAAAATTATTTAACTTTAGGAGAAAGGATATTGAAACCAAAAATTTTATCTCAGTATATTCGTTTATGATGAATTAGATTGTCCCTTAGTTTATCATATATTTATGGCTTTGTGATTGTTAACTTTCTCCTGAACTTTTTCTCTATCACTCTCCATCAGAACATGATGGTTAGATTTCACTTCTATTTCCATGTTTTCACTTGACACCTATGTTCTCCCATGTGGAAACCCAGTTATATGTTACTTTGGGTAACCTTTATGCTTCAACTTTCCTTCTTAAAAGGAAGTTTTAGTATTCATTTTTATGATGTGGGTTTCTAAGAAAGAAACTTTCAAGTATTAAAAATTCAATAAACCATATTAATTTTGAGGGTGAAATTAATTTTAAGGGGGGTAGAATGTAATAACTTGAGATTTTGTGAATTATTATTTTTGAATTAATTTATTCTTTTTGATATTTTTCATTTCACGTAACACTGAAAATAGTTATTATATATATATTAAAGAACTAAGATAGATTTTGTTATATGAAATTCCCAGTTAATCTTGAACTAAATGCAATATAAAAGTTACCTTTATCTATAAGGAACACTAATTTTAGCTTATGTTACAAAAAATACCGACTTTCCTCAACAACTTACGTAACAGGTAAGATCGAGTTTTACCAAACAAGAATATATTATTAAAATAATATTATTTAATATATTAAGACTTAATATAAGAATCAGTTTTTTTAGCCAGTAAGACTTTGAAAATTTCTTGATGTTATTCCAGAGCAGGGCGTTCAGACGGCATGTGATTCTGAGCCCCGGTGCAGCCGGAATTAAATTTTAAGTGCATTCACACTAGACATGCCAAATAAACAGAATAACTCCAAAACGGTTGATTGGATGGGAAAACTGAAGGCACCATTGAGTTCAGAATGTACTATTTACCCTAGGAGGGGTGTAACTTTTGCGGGCGCGACCCTTCTGTGGAAAATGCCACCAGGGGTGTTTTCATAATTTAGCGACCTCGGGCATGAAATTTACAACTTTTGAATGGAGGCTCGGATTAAAATTCTGAGACTTCCGTTGTGCTCAGAACATGGTTTTTACCCTAGAGGCAGCTTAATCCCGACCCCGCCAAAAGTTTGGGTACGAGGGTTTAAGACTTAATTAATTTTTATTAATTGAGTTTATCTACTTAAAACCTTATTCCCATACCCCTTCTTCCCCTCATTTCTCCTTGGAAGAATCCACCTCCCTTCAATCTCCTCTCCTCCACCACTCCAAGGCGACACGATGCTCTGGCGGACCGTTCGTGAAGCTACGAGCTATGCCCAACGAGGTAGGAGGTTACGTTTTCATTTTTGATTTCTGTATCTTAATTGAATTAAATTCGTTGCATCTTAATGTTTTCCAATCGTCGATATAAGACCATATATGTGTAGGGATTAATCTGAGCTTTCCGACGCCCTTTCCGTATTGAATTTTCGAGTCCCGGGGTGTCTGGGGTGACCCTGAGAAGTTTTTCCGGCCAATCTTCTCGTTTTCCGGTGGTTCCAGGGGTTTCAGGCGGTCTGGGATGGCGGCCGGCGGCGGCGCAGCTCCCAAGCAGCGGCGAATTTACGTGGCGCGGTAGGCTCTAGGTGGCGGCGGGCAGAGGTCGTCGGTGAGGGTGGACCGGGGGTCGCGGCGCGTGACCCCGTGAGGGAGACTGAGACCCGCCTTAGGCGGGTCTCCGTGCTGACCATCGACCGGCCACGAGGGCCGGTTGGCGCGGTGGACCGCAGGACTATGGCTGGGCCATGTGGCTGAATCGCGGGCCAGCGCTGCGAGCCGGGCCGACCGGCGCGGGCCGGCCCAGGCCGGGTGGACCGGCCGGACCGGGCCGGTCTAGCCCAAAGGGGTTCATCCCCTTGACTTCGGACACCCATAACTTCCACTACGGGTGTCCATTTTGTGTTATGTCTACGGAAGTGCAATCCTCAGCTTGAGACAAAGTTTTTGAGATGGTCTCGAGAATTTTCAATTCCCGAGATGGGGGTTCGGTGGTGCGACACGCTCGTTAAGTACTACACCGAGATTCTTTCTTCGGATGGCGCGAACACATCCGGAGTCCGTTTAAGGCGCCATCAGCGGAGTTGTGACCCTGGCGTCAAGACGAAGTGGTCCAGGGTGGTTTCAGGCATTGAAGCTGGAGTTGAGGCGTGGGCCCTGTGGGCCTACTTTTAAGCTGTGAGCAACGTTTTGCGACTTTTTCATTTGACGTCCGTTTGGGGCGAATGAGTAGTCGTTTTGGCATGTTTTTTCGAGAGCATCGTGATGAAACAGTTCGCCCAACCTCTTTTGGGATTGAGGTGTGGGCCCCACGATACGCCGTATGGGAATAAAGTGGTGTTGAATAACTTTTTCGTCGGGAGTCCGTTTCCAGCGAGTAAGTAGTATATCTCATGTGTTTTTCCGCGAGGATTACAACGGTGTAATCTGTTTGGGTGTGCAGAGCCTCTTTCAAGATCTCATTAAATTTGGAAACATGAAAGGATGTTGGTCAGAGGTTTCTTTGACGCACTCTGACCCAACGCACGGTCGCGATGTTAGAGATACCCAGTGATGGCGCGGGCAGCGCAGAGTTATCAGACCAGTTCTGGGTTTACCCTCTGGGTGGGCTGGGCAGTGGGTTACCCATTGACTTTAGGGTTTACCCTCCGGGTGGGCTGGGTAGTGGGTTACCCTTTGACTTTAGGGTTTACCCTCAGGGTGGGCCTGGCAGTGGGTTACCCGTTGACCTTAGGGTTTACCCTTCGGGAGGGCCAGACAGTGGGTTACCTGTTAACCTTAGGGTTTACCCTCCGGGTGGGCTGGGCAGTGTGTTACCCATTGACTTTAGGGTTTACCCTCCAGCAGGGCTGGGCAGTGGGTCACCCAACAACCTTTTAGGATTTACCCTCCAGTGGGGCTGGGCAGTGGGTTACCCGATTACTTCTTTCAGACTTAGGCCTTTTCTATAAGGCTAGTCAGTGACTTCTCTCCGTGATTACCAGAGCATGACTCTTGGTTGTACAGTTTAGCGATGTGGCGGCTTTGATGTGCGGGACTATTGGGCATCAGTGATGGCTACCCTTAGAGCTGTTGGCGACTTATCCTGGGCTGAGCTTGGAGATGGAGATCCCCTTACTCACTCATTTGAGTTTCTTGTTGAGAATATATATATATACACCCTACTTTTGTTCCCACTCCTTGGGTTCAGTTACTCTCCTTTTAGGAGGGGGGAAGACATGCGGGGTATGCCACATGCTTTCCGTGTCTATATCTTCTTGGTTGGGATGAGTCTACTTTATTTCTTTCATTGGGTTGAGCTTCACTCTCTCTATTGTACTCTTACACTGTTCTTTGTTCGATCTACTGCTCACCATTTTAGTACCTCCTTTGTTTCTCCCTCAAGCTTTTGGGGCATCCTATTGAGTATCCTTATACTCACCCCTGCTTGGGCTTTTCCCGCACTTGGCATGGCCTTGCAGACGACGGACAGGTCGATCGAGACTACGAAGGAGCGTAGAGGACACAACAACTTGGTCTGCGTTCAGTGGACGCAGTAAGAATTTCAGGTGTGAGACTCACCAACTATTTACTTTCGTTTACCTGTTGCCGGGTTGTGGCACCTTTCGGGTTGGACGTGTGTTTTTCCCCTTTTTCTGTTCAGTATCTGTCAGTACTTTTTAGCACTTTACATTTTCCTTTTTATAGGTTGATGCATGACTGTGGTTGGGTTATAGTTGTTTTTTCCTTTGGTTTTCTTTTTTACTCTGCACTTCTGCATTGAGTGGGCTGTGTGTGTGTGTAAATGTACTTAGGCAAAGGCCTCCCCGAGATTGTTATGACTTCGGCACTTGTCGCCAGCCCCTGGCCTATGGAGGTGGGCTTGGGGTAGTTGCGGCTCGAGACCAGTAGGGTCGGGTCGTGACACTTAACCTAGCCATTAAGTTAGAGAATATGAATATTATTAAATAACTTATGAAAAACTATGGTTTATACAAATATAAAATCAATTTATTAGTTATAATTAATATAAGAACCAATTGAATATAAATGGAATATTTTTATAGAAAACTAATTTTATGCTCACAAAGTTGTTTTATCCATATAAATTAAATAAATTACAAGTAGTGAGTTATATTAATGTAATATATATATATATTATATTAAATAAAATATTTTTTATATTCATTAAATAGATTTTATAAGCATAAGATAAGAACAAACCCAATATTACACATAAAAACCTAAATTTTTATTAAGACGCTTTTACCACCTTTTGATGGAGAACCTATTTTAAATCTAAATTTTTGAATTTTTTTAAATTTTATATATAAAAATAAACTTAAATTTTGAAATATAAACATAAAAATTAGGTTAGGGTGATTTTTTTTTAATTTTTCTATGAAGTTTCACTTTTTAATGAATAATTAAAAATACTGAAATTTATCTCAAAACTTCTTTTTCATCTAAGCTATTGATAAAGCTAAATTATATTTTTAATTTATTTTAAAGTATAATTAGATTATATTTTTATAATTTTATCCAATTTAGGTAATTAGAATCAATTTCATATTTAAATTGGATATAAAAACCTACCAAACTTTTGAATTTTTTTTACTTTAAAAACCCGCTTTGTCGTCCCGTATACGGGATTAAATTTAAATTAATTTCTACCAATTATATGATTTTAATTTGAAAAAAATGATCCCAAATTTGTAATAATAATAATTTATAATTTATAATAATATCAACTTACTTTTTTACCAAAAATATTAGTGAAGGTAATTAAAATTAATTATAACGACTAAGATTAAATTAAGCTTAACAATGGAGTAAACCCTAAAATTAAGGCCTAATATGACCTAGAAACTTGTCCAAAATCCATTAAATGAAAATATTTATACCCTATCCTCCCTTTTATTTACGTTTTACCCTTTTTTGTCCACTTTAATTAAAAAAACATGGGTGGGGTTTCCCTTTTCCAAAATATTATAAGAGTGTCACTCCTCCTCCACTATAAAAGGCCTCATCTCCTTCCACTTCCTCACACCTCTCAAGACACTTAAGTTCAGACAATATAGGATAAATTAAGTTCCTAAAACCCCTACCTCCCCTATTTAATCCTACCTTTTGGCATAAATCCATCCAAGTAATCCCTTTGGTGCAAACTAAAAGGAGTTACCCAAAGAAGAGGTAACGTCCTTCCTCAAGCTCCTTTATTTTATTTTTTATACACCCCCTAAAATCACCTTATTTAATGATTATATAACAAAAAAAGTATCCTAAATATATTAATATGTTTTAATATTAAGGTATTTATCTACACTCACACACACCTCCATCTAATGGGTAATGAACTTACCGTTCGTGTACGACGAACTGCCACCTCAAGAAACAATGATTGTTAATTTTTTCATTTCCCAACTTTCAAGGTTGGGAATTATGATAAAAAATATGTTTATATATTATATATATGATATATATAATGTATTTATACTTATTTAATTATTTTATAACACATTACTTTATTCTTTTCATTATGGGTAAACACGATAACATCATTTGTGGAAGTATAGACTACCGCCTCCTAAAAGCGATGTGATTTGTTCACACACTACCTGGAATGTATTAAGGATTTTTTAGTGATATTATATGATATAATAATTATACTAGAATAATTATATATATATATACTTATATTTAATTTACTCTCTTTCTTCCAATATGACAATAAAACAGAAACAATGTTCATGCGTACATATGGTCTGCTGTCTCCATGAACGATGTATTCCATTTCATAATTATATATCATATAGATTATTATAATACACATATAATGAATATAAATTATATTTATATCATAGTTTAAATTCTATAAATCATGATATAAGTATAAGGATCAAAGATATAACAAATTAAGACACATGTGAAGAACAAAGCAAATATTACCTGAAGTGAAACCTTAACATAAAATTGTTAACAAGTGGGTAATATAAGGTCATAATAAAACCATATATAATATTATATATAAGAATATTTTTCTATAAACTATGTATAATAAAATTAATTTTATTATACAGTAAGCTTGTACAAGTACGAAGATAGTCAAGACACAAGGTAAGAGAATTTCATCTCACTCTTTATTTTTGTGAGATACATGTCTTATTCACAATTTGATTATTTTGTGTGGCGTATGTAATTCACATAGATTCATTATATTAATTTTATACTTAAATTTATGGTAATTTACACATCAATTTTATGATCTTTATTTCATGGTTTTTAAGTTTCAAAAGTTACCAAATCAGTAAAGTAATTTTGTCTCAATTTGCCTTCTTTGAGACACATGCCATGTTATACACCTATATTTTTATAGTAGGTGTATAAAATAACTTTGAAATTATATATCATGAATATAATTATTTCAATTATATTTTAATCTCCATGCAATTTCATTTTTCTACATGGTAAATATGATTCAAAGTTACCATGTGGTAAGAGTTTATTGAAACAATCTCATCATTTATCAAGATTGTTTATGGTCACATTTTAATTTTTAAAATATTATGATCCATATTTTAAGAACACTCATGAAATTTATTCTCCTATGGTTAGTAATTATTTCTTCATGTATTAGTACCATTTCCACTCTTTGTTACCTAAGATAATTAAGAAAATATTTTTAAGAAAATATGACCTTACCTCTCTCTTCAGTCGGAAATCTGTGTTCTGTCAAAACCACACTTTCCAAAAAAAGGATTCTAAGAATATTATTATAATATCCTATTATCATTAAAATACATTTTTACATTTTTTTTCTTTTACCAATGTTTTCAAATGAATCTTCTTGTCACTTTTCAAACAAGGCATTTTTCTAATCTTTTTACACTGAAAAAAGAATGTTCTTTTTACCTCGTACGACATGTATGGATTTACCCACCATCATTTCTTTGAAGCTTACTTTGAATATTTAAAAGTTTAATTATCAAGAAAATGTTTTTAAAAGTTATTTTCAATGAAATGATTTTCAAAAAAATTTCAAGATTTCTTTATAATTTTTCAAAGTATTTTTCAAGGAAAGTGGGTTTCAAAAGGTTTTTAAGATTCTTTTATTAATTTTCAAGGGAAAATGGCTTTCAAAAGTTTTTCAAGATACTTTATAAGTTTTAAAAGAAGAAAGGATTTCAAAAATGTTTTCAATGCTTCCTTTATATGTTTTCAAGTATATTTTCATGAAAATATTTTTCAAAAGGTTTTACATTTTAAGAAGTATTTTTTAAAGGAGAAATGACAATTTCCTCAAGAAATGTTTGTTAAAGATCTTTCAAAATTATTTCCCAAATAAGATAACATCTGTTGGTGTTACTCATACCTTTATAGGGAAATGATTCAATTTTTCCATACATATTATTTTTATGAATGGTTTATGTTTTTATAACATGATGTTTATGAAACCCATTTATCTTTTACGGGTTATATTCTTTTAAAACCCACTTCATTCATAGGTTATGATTTTGATGAAATGATTATAAAACCTGTATCCTTTTGTACAGGTTATGATAGATTACATGTTTTTGATACCCATTTTATTTCACAGGTTATGTTATTAATATTTTTTATGATTTTTTGGAACATGTATGTAGGATTTATTTAAGAGATGGGTGAGACCTATATATCCTTCCAATGCATTGGGTAAATATTTATATCTCATTAGATAGACTAAAATGATCTTGGAAGTGAACCTTGACTACTAAAATGACCATGGGAGTGAACCATGATTACCAATATAGTATGGGGAGTGAACTCGTACTACTAAGATGACCATGGGAGTGAACCATAACTACCAAGATAGTATGGAGAGTGAACCCATACTACCAAGATGGCCTTAGAAGTGATGATTTGACTACTATGGAAATCATTCTATATGCTTATGTGTCTATAACAAATTCCATGTCTTATTCCTTTGTCATGCCTTCATAACTTATGGTTTTATTTCCCTTATGATTCATGTATTATGAACTAAAAATATTTATGCTACATATCATGATTACGATATTTAATATTCAGACCATGATCCCAAAATGTTATGCTCTTGTTCCATACACTTTTGTTCATGTTATTCTTATGTATTTAATTTATTTACCCTTACTGAGCATTCGAGCTCACCCATTTCTTATGTTTCCTTTCTCCAAGTTATAGAGAAAGTTTTTAAGTATAAGTATTAAAAAGGGAATATATTTGTGAAAAAAGTGAATATATTCCACTAAGTTAGACGATTTTTTCCATTTTTCAAAAGACTCTATACTATTACAGTCCTCAAGCATGTACTTTTGTAATATGCTAAATATTTATCTAAAATGATGTAGTATCCATATATGTTAAGCATGGGTCATTATAGTTGTTATCAAAGGAAATGTTTATTCAACATTTGGAAACTAGGATGAGAAAAGTTTGGTGATATCCCTAGGTATATTTATAAGGATATGTCTAGGGATGTCTCTAAGGATAAGTATAAGGATAAGTTAACATTTAGGAAAATGTCATGGAATCTTGGTAAAGGATAGAGTGAGTGGATTCCTATAAATACATACCTATCTATATACTAAAAGTGGATGTGGTTTTGAAACAAATGTACATAGGGGTAACAACTCTAACATAGTGTCCCGGGCTTGACTCAGGGTAACCTGGTACACGACAACGAGCCTTACTGTACACCTGGTTTGACACTCCTAGGGGATATTCTTTGGGAATTCACAAACACCTCACAAACCATAATGAAGTATGTAAATGGAAGTTGGCTATGAATAACCTAGTATAATTCTAATGTATCCATGATTAAAAATTAGGCGTCATAATCTAGACATCATATAAGTAATTTTTTATGATTATTTGGTTTTCTTCTATAATATATGTTTATCACCCTATGCTTTTTGGTCTTAGTAGATGGATAGAATGATAAGGAACATGGTTTATATTGAATGTTTTATATGTGGAAAGTATGAGCATTATGTGAATCAATTTCTGAAGTGGAAATCCCATAAAGAGAATCAGGAAGGTGGTATGAGTATTGCTTACATTTATGAAGATAAAGAGACTGAAAATGATATGTGAAAGGTATGCGATGCTCTTATAATATTGTTTACATTAAGAATAAGAAGCATGAGTAGATTAAGGTTGAGGAAACTTAAAACATGATTTATATTTCATATTATAGGAAAGACGTATTAAGGAATAAATTGATGAAGCTTGAGTATTGTCTTAAGAATAAAGTTGGATGAATGAAGTATTTATGTTTTGGAATTCAAAGATTATGTAATATGAATAATGAAATATATAAGTATTTTTTAGTTTATTTTTTCATTAAGGATTTAAAAGGACATTTTGAATGGTGATAAAGACATAGAAAAGTGATATTTTGATTAGGGGAAGGTAACCCTTAATTAATGCATGAAGTTGAGATAATTATGTTGGGATAAAGATATGTTGGATATGAATTAGTAAATTGGAAGGTATGGATTACCCTGGAACTAATTATTGAAAAAGAAATCTATGTCATAAAGGATTAAGTTTACAACTTATTGGATTTAAATAATGCATCCAGTAATAATTGGAACAAGGAAGCATGCATGTTTTACAAAAGGATTTATGGTAATTTAGGTTATTACCATGTTTCAAGGGAATATTTGATGAGGGTATTAACATCTTTGTAATGAAAAAACCAAGTGGTAATTTTTGATTTATGGGGAATCAATGTTAAGATGATTTTTTACCTTCTTTCTAAAGTTTTGGATTTTCATCTTTCATAAGGGTTATAAGGTTAATCATTTATAGAAAGTCTAAGTTAAACTTTGGAAAAGTTTTTGAGAATAAAGTATTATCTCACTACATGAGGATTTATTAATATTGGATAAAATATTATCAAAAATTGGTGTTGATGATAACTAATGACAGATGGGATGGATTATCATGGATCTCATGATCTGTTAGTGCTTCAGGAATGAAAAATTCACCTTCCTTTTTTGGAGAAAGATGTGAAGTGGATAAAGGAACAACAAAGGGTGAGGTTTTCCTGAAATCATGAAATTATATATTTTTTTGAAAATTATTTAACTTTAGGAAAAAGTATCTTGAAATAAAAAATGTTATCCTAGTACCTATGATTTTGATAAATTAGATCATCCCTTAGTTTGTCATAGATTTAAGACTTTGTGATTGTTAACTTTCTCTTGAACTTATTATCTATCACTATCCATCAGAACATGATGGTTATATTTCACTTTCATTTCCATGTTTTCACTTGACACCAATGTTCTCCCATGTGGAAACCCAATTATATGTTACTTTGGGTAAACTTTATGTTTCTAACTTTCCTTTTTAAAATGAAGTTTTAGTATTCATTTTTATGATCCAGGTTTCTAAGCAAGGAAATTTAAAGTATTAAAAATTAAATAACCCATACTAATTTTGAGGGAGAAATTAATTTTAAGGGGGGTAGAATGTAATACCTTTAAATTTTGTGAATTATTTTTTTCAAATTAATTTTTTTTTATATTTTTCATTTCACGCAATACTTAAAATAATTATTTTATATATATTAAAGCACTAAGTTTAGATTGAGTTATATGAAATTATAAGTTTATCATGCACTACACACAATATAAAGGTTACCTTTATCTATAAGGATAACTTATTTTAGCTTACGTTATACACAAGACTGACTTTCCACGATGGCTTTCATAACACGCAAGATCGAGTTTTACCAAACAATAATATATTATTAAAATAATATTATTTAATATATTAAGACTTAACATAGCCATTAAGTTAGAGGATATGAATAATATTAAATAACTTATAAAAAACTATGGTTTACACAAATATAAAATGAATTAATTAGTTACAATGAATATAAAAACCAATTGAATATAAATGAAATATTTTTATAGAAAACTATTTTTATGCTAAAAAAGTTGTTTTATCCATATAAATTAAATTAATTATAATAAGTGGGTGTTATTAATTTAATATATATCTTATATATTCAATAAAATATTTTTTATATTCATTCAATAGTTTTTTAGGCATAATATAAGAACAAACCCAATATTACACATAAAACCTATATTTTTATTAAGGCGTTTTAACAACTTTTGACGGAGAACCTATTTTAAATATAAAATTTTGAACTTTTTTAAATTTTATATGTAAAAATAAACTTAATTTTTTAAATATAAACATAAAAATTAGGTTATGGTGAATTGTTTTCTATTTTTTGTGAAGTTTCACTTTTTAATGAATAATGAAAAATACTAAAATTTATCTCAAAAATTAATTTTCATCTAATTTACTAATATGGTTAAATTATATTTTTAATTTATTTTAAAGTATGATTATGTAATATTTTTATAAATTTATCCAATTTAGGTCATTGGAATCAATTTAATATTGAAATTGGTTATAAAAACCTAGCAAACTTTGAACGTTTTTTACATTAAAAACTACTTTGTCATCCCTGTTGAGATGGTATGTGAGTATGATATACTCTATAATACCAAATGTAGGATTGAAATAATTGATATACTGAATAAAGTATCTAATGATGCTCAAAATACAAGAGGAGGGGGGTGAATTGTATTCTTTAAAAAATTCCTTTGGAACTTTTATAGATGGTTATGTTTAACAAGGTAATTCACAAAAGCTCTAGGTTATATACACTTGCTTGATTCCAGAAATATGATTCCGAGAAAGTGATTCCGAAAATATGGTTTCGAAAAATGAAACTTAATGAAAGTTTACAAAGATAAAGGTTCTACCTTAAAGCATATAGAATATTACAAAATCAGAGTACTAGTATAAGGAAGTATAAAATAGTTATAATTTCCTCAAAAAATAAAATGTAGTGGAAAACTTGTAACAAAACAAGTAACAAGTAGTAAATCTTTTAACCTAAAGAGTAGGGTATCCAACAACCTTGGATAAAGGTCCCTTGATTTATACTTTCAAGAAAGTCTGTCTTACCCACACCAGGGTAAGCCCTCGATACAAAGATCAGAGTCTGTCTTGCTATCCCCGCAAGCCCTCAACTTCAAGGTAGTCGGCACCTCTGTCTTCCTCAGTAAGGAAGCCCTCAAACTTTAAGGTAGTCTACACCTCTATCTTCCTCAGAAAGGAAGTCCTCGAACTTTAAGTTAGTCAGCACCTCTGCCTTCCTATCCCCGAAAGCCCTCGATTGTACACAGCCACAATCGAAGTCACACGAAGCAATCTGAACAAGATGTTCAGTACGCACAAAGCATGAGAGTCTCTCTCTAGAAATCACTTCAACAACATGTAATCTCTAGAGTCATAGAACAGTGTTGAGCTTGTTCAAATGAGCTTCTATTTATAGGAACAACACCAATAGTTGACTCCCTCTTCCAATGGTCATATTTTCCTTGAATTTCAGAGGGACCTGTACACGTGTCACTCAAACAACGGTAAGTTAGTAACTGAATGCACGACACCATTTTATAACAAAAACAAGTGTAAGAAAAAATATGGTCACATAACAAAAATCCAATATTTGGAATGTAAGGAAATATGAAAGTTCAGAGTCTAACTAAAAATGAATTCGAAGTCTATAATACAAGGATATTCAGATTCTATTTTATACGGAATTCAGAACCTGAAATCTATAGAATTCTAGAGTCTGAATTTCAAGGAAATTCAGAATCTAGTATTCACAAGAATTCGGAACCTGAACTTACAAAGTTTGGAGTCAAAGTTCATGAGAATTCAGAGTCAGAACTTACAAAGTTCGGAGTCAGAGTTCATGAGAATTTGGAGTCAGAACTTACAAAGTTCAGAGTCAGAGTTCATGAGAATTCAGAGTCAGAACTTATAAAGTTTGGAGTTAGAGTTCTTTAGAATTCAGATTCTGAACTTACAAAGTTCGGAGTCTGAATTCAGAGAACTCAGAGTCAGAACTCATAAGAGTTCGAAGTCTGAATTCAGAGAGCTCAAAGTCTGAATTTGGAGTCTGAAAATAAAATTCTCTTTATCTAAGTATTATATGATTCTGGGGTTTTAGATATGAAACCAGATTTTACACTTAGACAAGATAATGAACAATGAAAAAACATGGCAAAGATAAATTTCCTTGAGGAAGGAAAATTTTCCTTATAGAAGTAAAACATAGGGTAAAATGAAATTTTCCTTGAGATAAGGTGTTTGTGATTTTCAAAACAATAAGGAATGGTAAAGTCATATGGAAACCTTATTGACTCAGCAATCTCCCCCAAGTATGAAGGAATGGAAAAGTCATAAGGAAAACCTTATTGAGTCAACAATATCCCCATTTTTGGAAAGCACAAACATCCTTATGAAAAAGAATATAAGGACTTAGAATTTTTATGCTCTTGAAAATAAAACTTATCTCCCTTTACTTATGAATCAGAGTGAATACGACTAACTCCCCCTTAGGCTTTGAAACACTAAGGATCGTATTCTAGATTTACGGAATGAGATTTATCTCGAGTACAAAAATCTTTGTAATGAAAACACCTCCTTAGATAAACTCCCACTTACTTAGGGATATTTCTTCTTTACTTAGTATTCTTTTTTCCTTTCTCCCCCTTTGTGATTTTCAAAAAGAATTTGAGAGAATGGAAAAGATATTATAGTACCTGGAATATTAGTACAAAACATCCAAACAAACACAAGCAACCAAAATTTCGTTAAGATAAGAAGAATTTGTACAAGGAAGAAAATACAAAAAAAGATTGGATTGGATCTATTTTCCTTCCTTCTCCCTGGGTATCAATTTCTTCACTATGGTTTTCAGATTTTTGAGTTCCTTGTGGTTTTCCTCTGCTTTCTTTAGAAGCTGATCCCGATCCTCTGAATTCTTCTCTAAAGCTTTGATCTTTTCTTCCCGAGCCTTCAGAGCCTCTGCCTGCGCCTTAAACAACTCATCTTGCTTAACTAGCTTCTCTTTGATCTCAATCCGAAGATCCATTTCCCTCTTCCAACTTTGGGCAATAGAAAATAGCTTCCCATTCAGATCCTTTACCTCTTGAATCTGAGTATTCTTCTCAAGGGTTAGCTTTTCCTCAAAGCTAGTCACGAGATCCTTGATTTCACTATCTTCATTATCAAAAGCTTCCTTAACTTCATGTTGAAACTCATTAAGCTCTCTCAAATATTCAACTATTTTCTTTGACCAGCTAACCACTTTTTTACAAGATTTATTGTGGGCATCATAGTTAATGAAGAAGTTATTGAAATCAGTCTCAAGATTTACATACTTATCCATCACCATGGATACTGAATCCTATTTTTGATTCAAGATGTGTTGGAGCATTTGACATCTTGAGTCAATGCTTGGAAAGATCAGAATGGTGTCAACAATCTTCTTTAGTGATTGAATGAAAAAATCATGTCCTAGGGCTGATGATTCGGAATCTGAGACTTTGCTTCGTGAGGACTCTTTCTCTAGCTCGACAAGCTTCCTATTCGAAGATCTACCAGCTTCCTTTTTCCTTAAAACAACTTTAGTATGTGTATCCTCAACCACCTGTTTCCCCTTATCAGTTCTCGAACATATTCCTCACCCAGAGACTCATGTTCGCTGTCAGACAGTTGAACAATTCTATCTTCATCTATTTTCTCCTTCTCAGCTCATGCCTCAGCATCCTTAAGATGAATGAAATGTTGATTATAACTTTCTTCCTCAAATATTTTGTTCACTTCATCTTCAGATTTGTCATCTAATCCAGGAGTATCTAGATTTGAATATCCAGCTTGAGAGGTTCGGATTGACAATTTCTCAGATGGACTTTCCTTCTCATGAAAGTCCTCCACTTGCTTAATCAAATCTTCTGTATCATTACTACTTTCTTCTTCTTTCACTTCTTCCACAACTTCTTTCTATTCAACAACCTTCTCTTTGGCTTTTTCCAGAGTCATGTAATTCTTCTCCGGAGTCTCAAGTAAGGGTTCTACTAGGAAGGATTCTGGTACCAGAATATTCTCAGATGCAATTTCAGTATCCCTCAAAAGGGATTGCACAATCTCAGTCTCAAACATCTTTTTCTTTTTCTTCTTTTCCTTGGATTTCTTCTCAAGCTGATATTCTATCTTCTATTTCAAAGCCTTTTCCTAAGCAGGATCCAAACCAAAACTTGGATCCCCTACTTTTCCTATTCTTTTTGTCTTCCCTCCATTTAGCTACAACCTCATCCGAAAAAGATTTCTGCTTCTTGGGCTTTGGAAGCACGGATTGAGCTTCCTTAGCTTTAGGGTTTTTCTCTTCTTCTTCCACTTCCTTCAAATTCCTAATCTTTCCAACCTTTTTTGATGGTTCATCCACTTCTTTGTCTTTCAGAACAACTTCATCTTCCTCCTCTAGTAAGTCATAGAATTCTCTTGACTCCTTAGAAAAACAAACTTTCATCCTTTTCAGGATATCATCACTAATTAGCATGAATTTTCAATTCCTCATCTTGGAACTGCAAGGGATTTTAAAAGACTCAAGGCAATGAATAATTAGCTTAGATAGGATGGCTGGATACATGATTATCTGAGCTTTTAAGTTCCCATTCTTAATAATCTCAATCATAATGAGAATATGCTTCATCAAGTTGATCTTCCTTTGGTTTACCAAGAAGTCCAAAAAGTACATATCACTCTTCTTTAATGTGTCCTTGTCACCCTTTCTCGGAATGATAAAACCCCAAACCCACAATTCAAGGATTCGATTATTTGTATAAAAATGAGCAATATTTGTAGTCTTGATATCTGAAAGTCCAAGACACGCCATAGCTTTCACTTTGACAAAACTTACTTGAACATCCGGCAATTTATGGGAATAGAAATCAGCTTCCCCATCAAATGGAACTCCAACCAAACTGGCTGCCTTTGTATATGATAAAGCATAGTTATTACCATATCTTTTAAAGGGAAACTTCTCAATGCCTTCTTCCTTAAAGAAACTAACTGATTCATAGAACTCAATAAGCATATCCGGATACACGAAATCTTGAGCTCCTGGATTTGATATGCAAACGCTTTCCCATCCATTCAACCTAATGTTCTTGGATATAATGGAATTGTACTTGGAAAAGAAATTAGAATGCACCAATCTCTCTCTGTATATCTGACACTCCGAAATCAGCTTGACAGTTTACATATCTTGAAAAGGAACTTCAACAGACATTCGAATTTGAGCAAGATTTGAGAGGTTCGGAACGAGATTTTGAAAGGGGGCAGAGCTTCGGCACGCAAAGACTTGTAATACATTGTGGGAAAACCCTTCAGGGGGTCCTTTATATAGGTGTTATAAGTGATGATTCATCTTCCAAACTCGATCCAATGGTTGAAAAACCTTCTATTCAGATCTGACGGTTGAAATGACAGCCACAAGAAAAATTTGGCAGGATCCGATCTTTTGAGTTTTTTTTAAGAAAAACATTCGGATTTAAGGAAACTAGAATCTGAAAAAATTAAAATACAAAAGAAAATAACAACAAGTAAATTATGACTACAAAAACTTAAGAAAGAAAACATACCTTTCAGATTGCGAGGAAGATTATTCGTAATAGGTAATAATCTTCTTGAAGAACTTTAGATTCCAAAAAATGACTACGAAAACCTTTATTATGAAAATTTAAAGTACGAAAATCTTTATTACGAAAAACTTTAAAAACTTCATTATGAAGAACTTGAAAAACTTCATTACGTAAAACTTGAAAAACTTCATTAGGAAAAACTTGAAAAGCTTCATTATGAAAAACTTGAAAAACTTTATTACAAAAAACAAGAAAAACTTCATTATGAAAAACATGAAAAAATTCATTACGAAAAACTTGAAAACCTTCATTACGAAAAACATGAAAGACTTCATTACAAAAAACTTGAAAAACTTCATTACGAAAAACTTGAAAAACTTCATTATGAAAAACTTGAAAAAATTCATTACGAAAAACTTGAAAAACTTCATTACAAAAAATTTGAAAAACTTTATTACGAAAAATTTGAAAAACTTTATTACGAAAAATTTGAAACACTTCATTACGAAAAATTTGAAAAAATTCATTAAAAAAAACTTGAAAAACTTCATTACAAAAAACTTGAAAAACTTCATTACGAAAAACTTGAAAAACTTCATTACGAAAAATTTGAAAAACTTCATTACGATTTTTTTTGAAAACTAACAAGCAAATGTACCCCCCTATGAAAAGGAGTTTATTACTATAAGGAGATTGGTTCAACAGGAAGTTAATGAGGAGGATTATCTTATGGTTATCATTCCTAACATCTTTTTAATGTATTTAAATCTATCAAAGGGTAAAGATTTTGTGAAAATATTAGCAAGTTGATCTTGCGTTCTGATAAATTGAAGAATGATATCTCCTTTTTGTGTGTGATCCCTAAGAAAGCGATGCCTAATATCTATGTGTTTTGCACGAGAGTGATGTACAGATTTTTTACTAAGAGAAATGACACTTGTATTATCACATAAAATTTGTGTTTTGGTAAAACTCATACCATAGTCTACGAGTGTGTGTTGCATCCACAACACTTGAGCACAACAACTTCCAGCTGCTACATATTCAGCTTCAGTAGTGGAAAGTGCTAATGAGTGTTTCTTCTTGCAAGACCAAGAAAAAAATAAATCTCCTAATAAATGAAAACTTCTGGATGTACTTTTTCTATCCATTCTACATCCACCAAAGTCAACATCAGAAAAAATTTTCAAAACAAAATCATTTCCAGAGGTATAGAAGAGTCCTAAATCCATGGTTCCCTTTAAGTAGTGAAAAATTCTTTTCACTACCTTTAAATGAGATTCCTTAGGATTGGATTGATATATTGCACATAAGAATACTAAAAACAATAAGTCTGGACGACTAGCTGTCAAGTAAAGTAAAATTCCTATCATACCTCTATAAGATGTTTGATCTACTGGTTTCCCAGCTTCATCAAGATCAAGTGTATTTGAGGTACCAATGAGAGTACTAATACTTTTAGTGTTGTTATATCTATACTTTATAATAATATATTTAATATAATCATGTTAGGATATATATATATTCTTTTGGTTTTTGAGAAATTTGAAAACCAAGGAAAAATGTTAACTCACCCAACATACTCATTTCAAACTCAGATTTCATTAGATCCGCAAAGGAATTGGTTTAATATTGCTGAGTTGATCCAAATATAATGTAATCAACATAAATTTGAACAATCAAAACATTTTTATTATCCTTTATAAAAAGGTTTGGATCTGTATTTCCCTTAAAGTAATTATTTTGAAGCAAAAATCCTGTAAGTTTATCATACCAGGCTCGGGGTGCTTGCTTAAGTCTATAAAAAGATTTGGTAAGTCTAAAAACATGTTCATGATGTTTTGTATCTTCAAAACGAGTAGGTTGTTCAACAAAAAATTCCTCTTGTATAAAAACATTAAGGAAATCACATTTCACATCTATTTTAAAAAGTTTAAAATTAAATAATGCTGTAAAGGAAAATAAAATATGAATAGATTCAAGTCTGGATAATAGAGCATTGGTTTCTTCATAGTCTATTCCTTCTTGCTGATTATATCCTTTTGCAACTAATATGTCATTATTTCTTACTATGATTCCATTTTCATCACACTTATTTCTGAAAAAACATTTTACTCCAATAACAGAAGTTTCCTTAGGTCTTTCAACCAAGGTCCAGACTTTATTCCTTTCAAATTCATTTTGTTCATCTTGTATAGCTTTTATCCATTCCTCTCACCTAAAGCTTCATTAGTGATTTTTGGTTCTAATTGAGATAAAATGCTAGATGCTCTACTTCATTTATTAAGGAACATCTAGCCCTTACAGGTTGATTCACATCACTAATGATACTATCACTAGGATGATTCTTAAGAAAAAACTAATTTGGGTTTTGTAAAACCTGTTCATCAATGTAGGGTGGGAAATATTCTGGGGTAAATGTTTCAGAAATATCTTATTGGACATTTTCCTTATCAGAAGGATCTTCTATCAAGGATTGATAATCATTTTTTGAAAACACATATGAAGATGTAGGTTGGGGTTGCTTAAAAACATAGGGATCAGTTTCATCAAATTTTACATGTACTGTCTCTTCAAGAGTACAAGTGTTTTTATTGAAAACTCTATAAGCCTTAGAAGTTGTGGAGTAGCCTAAGAAAATTCCTTCATCAGATTTTGGTGTGAATTTGTGTAGATTATCTTTAGTATTCAGGATGAATACCTTGCAACCAAAAACCTTGAAGTAGGAAAGTCTAGGTTTTCTACCATTCCATAACTCATAAGGTGTTTTATTAAGAAAAGGTCTGATTAAAAATCGATTTATAGTATAACAAACAGTACTTACAACTTCAGTCCAAAAGTGTTTAGCTATAGAATACTCACTCAACATGGTTCTTGTTATCTCTTGAATAATTCTATTTCTTCTTTCAATAACACCATTCTGTTGAGGTGTTCTAGGTGCTGAGAATTTATGAGTAATGCCTTTTCTACTACAAAAAGTTCCAAAATCAGAATTTTGAAATTCTCCTCCATGATCACTATGAATAGTTATCAAAGGAAGGTTTTTCTCATTTTTAACTTGGGATCTAAAACTTTTGAAATAAGAAAAATCTTCAGATTTCTTTGCTAGAAAATAGACCCACATAAATCTAGTGTAGTCATCAATTAAGACAAATACATAATATTTGACACTAATGATTCCAGTTTGTGTTGTTCCAAAAAGATCCATATGCACTAGCTGTAGAGCATCAGTAGTTAAAACTTCACCAATTTATTTAAAACTAGATTTATGTTGCTTTCCATATTGATAAGGATCAAAAACTTTTTAAGAATAAAATCTAAGATCTGGTAGATCCTTAACTAATCTTTTCTTATAAATTTTTCATAGGTTCTTAAGGTTACAGTATCCTAACCTTCTATGCCATAACCAAGATCAATCTTCCATTACACTAAGGAAAGTTAGATCTTGGCTCCTAAGGTATTCTAAGTTTAGTGTGTATACATTCTCTTGCCTATGGGTAGAAAGAATAAACTCTTCCTTAGAATTGTGTACTAAGAACTTATAATTCCTAAAATTCAAAAGGTAACCTTCATCACATAATTGGATTATGCTAATGATATTGTTCTTAAGACCTTAACAAATAAAAAAATTTGAAATCAATGTTTTTCCAAGAAGAACGATGTTTCCTATACCAATAATTTCTCCCTGAGCATTATCTCTAAAAGTTACTTTTCCTCCTTTTGTCTTGATAATCTTTTCAAAGTAGTTTTTGTTTGGCAGTCATATGCCAGGAACATCCACTATCCATGTACCAAGTATTACCGTTGTTACCTTCTCTATTTTCATGAAAATAAGAAAAAGTTAGGTTTTCAGAATCCAAACTTTCTTGGATATGGAAATCTCAGAAAGCAAAATTTTAGGCACCCACATTTTCTTAAAAAAATAGGCTTTATGAAATCCTAAAGACTGAGTTTTGTTTAAGGAACAATTTTTTCCCAATACCCACCGCACTGACACTGAGTATAGAATTAAGCACTTTGAGGAACAAAATAATTGTTAATAAAAACTGGTTTAGAACTAGTATAACCAAAACCAGAACTATTCCTTAGAGGTTGGATTTGAGAATACATCTTATCAAAATTTTACTTACCTATGGTAAAGTTTGACAAACACTTCCTCAAGGAAAAAATTTTGGATTTTAGTTTGATAACCAAGTTCTTGTCTTCTAAAACATTTGATTTTGAACTAGAGTTAGGCTTGAAAATATTTTTCTTATAAATTACATTTTCTAGATCCTTAGAAAGTTTATTCTTCTCAGAATTTACTTCCTCAAGATTTTTTTGAAATACTTTCAAAATAAAAAATTTTCTTATCAAGATCTTTAGAAAGATATGATATTTCCTTAGTAAGAATAGTATTCCTAGAATTTTCCTTATCAAGCTTTTTCATGAGTTTTGAATTCTCAATCTCAAGGAGTTTGACAGACCTAGAAACTTCTTCATAGGTAGGTAAAGTATTATCTTCATCAGAAGAAGATTCTTCATCCAAAGAGTTATAGTATTTACTATCACTATAATATGAATTCAAGGATATATTGGTCATAGATTCAACATTGTGTACCTTAGCCATTAAGTAATGATTGTTAATAGGTAGTATGGCTATTAGACCAAGATTCTTCTATCCAGAAGATTTGTAATCTGATGATTCATCTGAAGAGTCTCCACCACTAGAACTCAAAGTGTCATTATCTTTCAAGACTTTATTATCTTTAGCTTTGTAGTACTTCTTTCTATTTTTCTCAGAATGCTTTTCCTTTCTTTCTTTTTCTCTTGAGTATAGGACAATCAGGCCTTATATGTCCATCTCTCTTTCAATCATAACATGTGACTTCTGAATCTTTCCTATCTTTCCTTTCCTTCTTTTTATATATGGATTGAAAGTTCTTCTGTCCAACAATCTTGTTCATCCTTCGAGCAAGATTTGCTAACTCATTTTTTGAGGATTCACTTCCACTAGATTTAGATTGAATAACAAATTTCTTAGAATTGGATCTTGTAACTATCTCAGGATTCTTGGCTTTCATATGATTTGAAGTTTTAGTAAAAGAAACACTGCCATTCCCATTCTAATTCTTTACATTATCAACATCTCTCTTCATTCTGGTCTCTTGTTGAAGAAGAGTTCCAAAAAGTTCATTAAGAGAAATCTGAGTAACCTTCCTATCCTCATAAATAATAGTTCTCTTGTATTCCCACTCATTTGGCATAATGTATATGATCTTATCAACAAGAGTTTCATCATCTAATCCTTTCTCACCCATGGATTGTAAAATATTCACAATAGTCATGATTCTTTGTTGCACATTACATATGGGTTCTCCATAAGGAAAGAAAAAACCATGATATTCAGCTATGATCAAGGCTCTTCTTGTTTCAATTACTTTGGAAGTTCCAAAGTGAGTAACTTCAAGTTTATTCCAAATACAATTTGCTGCTTCACAAGATGAAATTTGGCTATATATATTTCTAGTCATAGAAGAAAGAAATGTATTGCGTACCTTATAATTCAGTTTATATTCATGCTTTTCTTGATTGGTAAAGGTATTAACTTCCTTTTCAGGGATTTTATATCCTCTAGTAAGCATAAAAAAGTTATCTACTCCAGTATTGATAACAAAATTCTTTATATGATCTCTCCAATATTTATAATCATTTCCATCAAAGATAGGTGGTCTAGTTGGATTTAGGTTGTCTATGAAACCAACATTGATTCCTGCCATCTTAAAGAAAATCCTTTCCACAAAAACTTGTTAATATAAAAATATTTGTAAACAAGGAAAATATACCTCAACAAGAAAAATATAGAACAAGAGTATCTCTAAGTAAAAATGAATCCGAACTTTATGAGTCCGAAATTATGATTATGAGAATAAGAATAAGATGAATTCTCTTCTAAATCTAATCTTGAGATTAATTTAGATTGAACCAGTTCCCTGATACCAATTATTGATAAGGTATGTGAGTATGATATACTCTATAATACCAAATGTAGGATCAAAATAATAGAGATACTGAATAAGTATCTAATGATGCTCGAAATACAATAGTGGGGGGGGGGGGTGAATTGTATTCTTTAAAAAATTACTTTGTAACTTTTAAAGATGATTATGTTTAACAAGGTTAAACAAGGTAATTCACAAAAGCTCTAGGTTCTATACACTTGTTTGATTCTGGAAATGTGATTCTGAGAAAGTGATTCGGAAAAGTCATAAGGAAAACCTTATTGACTCAACAATCTCCCCCTTTTTGGAAAGCACAAATATCCTTATGAAAAAGAATATAAGGACTTAGAATTTTTATTCTCTTGAAAACAAAAATTATCTCCCTTTACTTATGAATCAGATTGAATACGACTAACTCCCCCTTAGGCTTTGAAACACTAAGTATCGTATTCTATATTTCCGGAATGAGATTTATCTTGAGTACGAAAATCTTTGTAATGAAAACCCCCCCTTAGATAAACTCCCCCTTACTTAGGGATATTTCTTCTTTACTTAGTATTCTTTTTTCCTTTCTCCCCCTTTATGATTTTCAAAAATAATTTGAGAGAATGGAAAAGATATTATAGTACCTGGAATATTAGTACAAAACATCCAAACAAACACGAGCAACCAAAAGTTCGTTAAGATATGAAGAATTTGTACAAGGAAGAAAATACAAAAAAATATCGGATTGGATCTATTTTCCTTCCTTCTCCCTGGGTATCAATTTCTTCACTATGGTTTTCAACATTTTGAGTTCCATGTGGTTTTCCTCTACTTTCTTTAGAAGCTGATCCCGATCCTATGATTTCTTCTCTAAAGCTTTGATCTTTTCTTCCCGAGCCTTCAGAGCCTCTGCCTGAGCCTTCAACAAATCATCTTGCTTAATTAGCTTCTCTTCGATCTCAATCCGAATATCCCTTTCCCTCTTCCAACTTTGGGCAATAGAAAATATCTTCCCATTCAGATCCTTTACCTCTTGAATCTGAGTATTCTTCTCAAGGGTTAGCTTTTCCTCAAATCTAGTCACGAGATCCTTGATTTTACTATCTTCATTATCAAAAGATTCCTTAACTTCATGTTGAAACTCATCAAGATCTATCAAATATTCAACTATTTTCTTTGACCGACTAACCACTTTTTTTACAAGATTTATTGTGGGCATCATAGTTAATGAATAAGTTCTTGAAATAAGTCTCAAGATTTACACACTTATCCATCACCATGGATATTGAATCTAATTTTTGATTCAAGCTGTGTTGGAGCATTTTACATCTCGAGTCAATGGTTGGAAAGATCGGAATGGTGTCAACAATCTTCTTTAGTGATTGAATGAAAAAATCATGTCCTAGGGATGATGATTCGGAATCTGAGACTTTGCTTGGTGATGAATCTTTCTCTAGCTCGACAAGCTTCCTATTAGAAGATCCACCGGCTTCCTTTTTCCTTAAAACAACTTTAGTATGTGTATCCTCAACCACCTGTTTCCCCTTATCAGTTCTCGAACAGATTCCTCACCCAGAGACTCATGTTCGCTGTCAGACAATTGAACAATTCTATCTTTATCTATTTTCTCCTTCTCAGCTCCCGCCTCAGCATCTTCAAGATGAATGAAATGTTGATTATAAATTTCTTCCTCGGATAATTTTTTCACTTAATCTTCAGCCTTGTCATCTAATCCAAGAGTATCTAGCTTTGAATATCCATCTTGAGAGGTTCAGATTGAAAATTTCTCAGATGGACTTTCCTTCTCATGAAAGTCCTCCACTTTCTTAATCAAATCTTCTGTATCACTACTACTTTATTCTTCTTGAACTTCTTCCACAAATTATTTCTATTCAACAACCTTCTCTTGGGATTTTTTCGGTGTCATGTACTTCTTCTCCGGAGTCTCAGGTACGGGTTATACTAGGAAGGATTCTAGTACCAGAATATTCTCGGATGCAATTTGAGTATCCCTCAGAAGGGATTGAACAATCTCAGTCTCAAACATCTTTTTCTTTTGCTTCTTTTCTTTGGATTTCTTCTCAAGTTCATCTGCTGTCTTCTATTTCAAAGCCTTGGCCTAAGCAAGATCCAAAACAAAACTTGGATCCCCTACTTTTCTGTTCTTTTTGTCTTCCCTCCATCTAGCTACAACCTCATCCGGAAATGCTTTCTGCTTCTTGGGCTTTGGAAGCTCGGATTGAGCTTCCTTATCTTTAGGGGTTTTCTCTTCTTCTTCCACTTCCTTCAACTTCCTAATCTTTCCAACCTTTTTTAATGGTTCATCCACTTCTTTTTCTTTCATAACAGCTTCATCTTCCTCCTCTGGTAAGTCATAGAATTCTCCTGACTCCTTATAAAAACAAACTTCCATCCGTTTCAGGATATCATCACTAATTAGCATGAATTTTCAATTCCTCAGCTTGGAACTGCAAGGGATTTTAAAATACTCAAGGCAATGAATAATTATCTTAGATAGGATGGATGGATACATGATTATCTGAGATTTTAAGTTCCCATTCTTAATATTCTCAATCATAATGAGAATATGCTTCATCAAGTTGATCTTCCTTTGGTTTACCAAGAAGTCCAAAAAGTACATATCACTCTTCTTTAATGTGTCCTTGTCACCCTTTCTCGGAATGATAAAACCCCGAACCCACAATTCAAGGATCCGATTATTTGTATACAAATGAGCAATATTTGTAGTCTTGATATCTGAAAGTCCAAGACACGCCATAGCTTTCACTTTGACAAAACTTACTTGAACATCTGGCAATTTATGGGAATAGAAATCAACTTCCCCATCAAATAGAACTCCAACCAAACTGGCTGCCTTTGTATATGATAGAGCATAGTTCTTACCATATATTTTAAAGAAAAACTTCTCATTTACTTCTTCCTTAAAGAAACTAACTGATTCATAGAACTCAATAAGAAGATCCAGATACACCAAATCTTGAGCTCCTGGCTTTGATATGCAAACGCTTTCCCATCCATTCAACCTGATGTTCTTGGATATAATGGAATTATACTTGGAAAAGAAATTCGGATGCACGAACCTCTCTCTGTATATATGACACTCAGAAATCGTCTTGACAGTTTACAAATCTTGAGAAGGAACTTCAACAAACATTCAGATTTGAGCAAGATTTGAGAGGTTCGGAACGAGATTTTGAAAGGGGGAAGAGCTTTGACATGCAAAGGCTTGTAATACGATGTGGGACAACCCTTCGGGGGGGTCCTTTATATAGGCGTTATAAGTGACGATTCATCTTCCAAACTCGATCCAATGGTTGAAAAAACTTCTAATCAGATCTGATGGTTGAAATGATAGCCACAAGGAAAATTTGGTAGGATCCGATCTTTTGAGGTTTTTTAAGAAAAACATTCGGATTTAAGGAAACTAGAATCTGAAAAAATTAAAATAAAAAAGAAAATAACAACAAGTAAATTATGACTACAAAAACTTAAGAAAGAAAACATACCTTTCGGATTGAGAGGAAGATTATTCATAATAGGTAATAATCTTCTTGAAGAACTTTAGATTCCAAAAAAAACGACTACGAAAACCTTCATTACAAAAATTTCAAGTACGAAAATCTTCATTACAAAAATCTTCATTACAAAAAACTTGAAAAACTTCATTATGAAGAACTTGAAAAACTTCATTAGGTAAAACTTGAAAAACTTCATTAGGAAAAACTTGAAAAACTTCATTATGAAAAACTTGAAAAACTTTATTACAAAAAACTTGAAAAACTTCATTATGAAAAACTTGAAAAAATTCATTATGAAAAACTTGAAAACCTTCATTACGAAAAACTTGAAAAACTTCATTACGAAAAACTTGAAAAAATTCATTACAAAATACTTGAAAAACTTCATTATGAAAAGCTTGAAAAACTTCACTACGAAAAACTTGAAAATCTTCATTACAAAAAATTTGGAAAACTTTATTAAAAAAAATTTGAAAAACATTATTACGAAAAATTTGAAAAACTTCATTAAGAAAAATTTGAAAAAATTCATTAAAAAAAACTTGAAAAACTTCATTACAAAAAACTTGAAAAACTTCATTACGAAAAACTTGAAAAACTTCATTACAAAAAATTTGAAAAACTTCATTACGAATTTTTTTGAAAACTAACAAGCAAATGTACCCCCCTATGAAAATGAGTTTATTACTGTAAGGATATTGGTTCAACAAGAAGTTAATGAGGAGGATTATCTTATGGTTATCATTCCTAACTTCCTTTTAATTTATTTAAATCTATCAGAGGGTAAAGATTTTGTGAAAATATCAGCAAGTTGATCTTGCGTTCTGATAAATTAAAGAATGATATCTCCTTTTTGTGTGTGATCCCTAAGAAAGTGATGCCTAATATCTATGTGTTTTGAACGATTGTGATGTGCATAGTTTTTACTAATAGAAATGAAACTTGTATTATCACATAAAATTTGTGTTTTGGTAAAACTCATTCCATAGTCTGCGAGTGTGTGTTGCATCCACAACACTTGAGCACAACAACTTCCAGCTGCTACATATTCAGCTTCAGTAGTGTAAAGTGCTAATGAGTGTTTCTTCTTGCAAGACCAAGAAAAAAATAAATCTCCTAATAAATGACAACTTCTGGATGTACTTTTTCTATCCATTCTACATCCTCAAAGTCAGCATCTGAAAAACTTTTCAAAACAAAATCATTTCCAGAATTATAGAAGAGTCCTAAATCCATGGTTCCCTTTAATTAGTGAAAAATTCTTTTCACTACCTTTAAATGAGATTCCTTAGGATTGGATTGATATCTTGCACATAAGCATACTGAAAACATTAATTCTGGACGACTAGCTGTAAAGTGAAGTAAAATTCCTATCATACCTCTATAAGATGTTTGATCTACTGGTTTCCCAGCTTCATCAAGATCAAGTGTATTTGAGGTACTAATGGGAGTACTAATACTTTTAGTGTTGTTATATCCATACTTTATAAGAAGATATTTAATATACTCATGTTAGGATATATATATATATATATATATTCCTTTTGGTTTTTAAGAAATTTGAAAACCAAGGAAAAATGTTAACTCACCCAACATACTCATTTCAAACTCAGATTTCATTAGATCCGCAAAGGAATCATTTAAAGATTGCTGAGTTGATCCAAATATAATGTCATCAACATAAATTTGAACAATCAAAACATTTTTATTATCCTTTATAAAAAGTGTTGGATCTGAATTTCCCTTAAAGCAATTATTTTGAAGCAAAAATCCTTTAAGTCTATTATACCAGGCTCAGGGTGCTTGCTTAAGTCTATACAAAGCTTTGGTAAGTCTAAAAACATGTTCATGATGTTTTGTATCTTCAAAACCAGGAGGTTGTTCAAAAAAAAACTTCCTCTTGTACAAAAACATTAAAGAAATCACATTTCACATCTATTTGAAAAAGTTTAAAATTAAAGAATGCTGCAAAGGCACGTAAAATATGAATATATTCAAGTCTGGATCCAAGGGCATTGGTTTCTTCATAGTCTATTCCTTCTTGTTGATTATAGCCTTTAGCAGCTAATATGGATTTATTTCTTACTATGATTCCATTTTCATCACACTTATTTATGAAAACCCATTTTACTCCAATAACAGAAGTTTCCTTAGGTCTTTCAACCAAGGTCCAGACTTTATTCCTTTCAAATTCATTTAGTTCATCTTGCATAGCTTTTATCCAATTGTCATCACCTAAAGCTTCATTAGTGATTTTTGGTTCTAATTGGGATAAAAATGCTAGATGTTATACTTCATTTATTAAGGAACTTCTAGTCCTTACAGATTGATTCACATCAATAATGATACTATCACTAGGATTATTCTTAAGAAACAACAAATTTGGGTTTTGTAAAACCTGTTCCTCAACATAGGGTGGGAAATATTCTGGGGTAAATGTTTCAGAAATATCTTCTTGGACATTTTCCTTATCAGAAGGATCTTCTATCAAGGATTGATAATCATTTTTTGAAAACACATCTGAAGATGTAGGTTGGGGTTGCTTAAAAACAAAGGGATTAGTTTCATCAAATTTCACATGTACTGTCTCTTCAAGAGTACAAGTGTTTTTATTGAAAAATCTATAAGCCTTAGAAGTTGTGGAGTAGCCTAAGAAAATTCCTTCATCAGATTTTGGTGCAAATTTTTGTAGATTATCTTTAGTATTCAGGATAAATACCTTGCAACCAAAAACCTTGAAGTAGTAAAGTCTAGGTTTTCTACCATTCCATAACTCATAAGGTGTTTTATTAAGAAAAGGTCTAATTAAAATTCGATTTATAGTATAACAAGCAGTACTTACAACTTCAGTCCAAAAGTGTTTAGCTACAGAATACTCACTCAACATGGTTCTTGTTATCTCTTGAATAATTCTATTTCTTCTTTCAACAACACCATTCTGTTGAGGTGTTCTAAGTGCTGAAAAGATATGAGTAATGCCTTTTCTACTACAAAAAGTTTCAAAATCAGAATTTTGAAATTATCCTCCATGATCAATATGAATAGTTATCAAAGGAAGGTTTTTATCATTTTTAACTTGGGCTCTAAAAATTTTGAAATAAGAAAAAGCTTCAGACTTCTTTTCTAGAAAATAGACCCACATAAATCTAGTGTATTCATCAACTAAGACAAATACATAATATTTCCCACTATTGATTCCAGTTTGTGTTGTGCCAAAAAGATCCATATGCACTAACTACAGAGCATCAGTCGTTAAAACTTCACCGATTTATTTAAAACTATATTTCTGTTGTTTTCCATATTTATAAGGATCACAAACTTTTAAAGAATAAAATCTAAGCTCTGGTAGATCCTTAACTAATCTTTTCTTATAAATTTTTCATAGGTTCTTAAGGTTACAATGTCCTAACCTTCTATTCTATAACCAAGATCGATCTTCCATTACACTAAGGCAAGGTAGATCTTGGCTCCTAAGGTATTCTAAGTTTAGTGTGTATACATTCTCTTGCCTATGGGAAGAAAGAATAAACTCTTCCTTAGAATTGTGTAATAAGCACTTATAATTCCTAAAATTCACAAGGTAACCTTCATCACATAATTGGATTATGCTAATGATATTGTTCTTAAGACCTTAACAAATATTTTTTTTTGAAATCAATGTTTTTCCAAGAAGAACGATGTTTCCTATACCAATAATTTCTCCCTGAGCATTATCTATGAAAGCTACTTTTCCTCCTTTTGTCTTGATAATCTTTTCAAAGTAGTTTTTGTTTGGCAGTCATATGCTGGGAACATCCACCTATCCATGTACCAAGTATTACCGTTGTTACCTTCTCTATTTTCCTGAAAATAAGAAAAATTTAGGTTTTTGGAATCCAAACTTGATTGGATATGGAAATCTCAGAAAGAAAAATTTTAGGCACCCACATTTTCTTAAAAAAATAAGCTTTATGAAATCCTAAAGACTGAGTTTTGTTTAAGGAACAATTTTTTGCCCAATACCCACCGCACCGACACTGAGTACAAAATTAATCACTTTGAGGAACAAAATAATTGTTAATAAAAACCGGTTTAGAACTAGTATAACCAAAACCCGAACTATTCCTTAGAGGTTGGATTTGAGAATACATCTTATCAAAATTTTCCTTACCTATGGTAAAGTTTGACAAACACTTCCTCAAGGAAAAAATTTTGGATTTTAGTTTGATAACCAAGTTCTTGTCTTCTAAAACATTTGATTTTGAACTAGAGTTAGGATTGAAAACATTTTTCTTATAAATTACATTTTCTAGATCCTTAGAAAGTTTATTCTTCTCAGAATTTACTTCCTCAAGATTTTTTTGAAATAATTTCAAAATCAAAAATTTTCTTATCAAGATCTTTAGAAAGATATGATATTTCATTAGTAAGCATAATATTCCTAGAATTTTCCTTATCTAGCTTTTTCATGAGTTTTGAATTCTCAATCTCAAGGAGTTTGGCAGACCTAGAAACTTCTTCATAGGTAGGTAAAGTATTATCTTCATCAGAAGAAGATTCGTCATCCAAAGAGTTATAGTATTTACTATCACTATAATCTGAATTCAAGGATACATTGGTCATATATTCAGAATTGTGTACCTTAGCCATTAAGTAATGATTGTTAATAGGTAGTCCGGCTATTAGACCAAGATTCTTCTGTCCAGAAGATTTTTAATCTGATGATTTATATGAAGAGTCTCCACCACTAGCACTCTAAGTGTCATTATCTTTCAAGACTTTATTAGCTTTAGCTTTGTAGTAATTCTTTCTGTTTCTCTCATAATTCTTTTCCTTTCTTTTTTTTCTCTTGAGTATAGGACAATCAGGCATTATATGTCCATCTCTCTTTCATTCATAACATGTGACTTCTGAATCTTTCCTATCTTTCCTTTCCTTATTTTTATATCTGGATTGAAAGTTCTTATGTCCAACAATGTTGTTCATCCTTCGAGCAATAATTGCTAACTCATTTTCTGAGGATTCACTTCCACTAGATTCAGATTGAATAACAAATTTATTAGAATTGGATCTTGTAACTCTATCAGGATTCTTGGATTTCATATGATTTAAAGTTATAGTAAAAGCAACATTTCCATTCCCATTCTTATTCTTTACATTATCAGCATCTCTCTTCATTCTGGTATCATGTTGAAGAAGAGTTCCAAAAAGTTCATTAAGAGAAATCTGAGTAACCTTCCTATCCTCATCAATAATAGTTCTCTTGGACTCCCACTCATTTGGCATAATGTATATGATCTTATCAACAAGAGCTTCATCATCTAATCCTTTATCACCCATGGATTGTAAAATATTCACAATATTCATGAATCTTTGTTGCACATTACATATGGGTTCTCTATAAGGAAAGAAAAAACCATGATATTCAGCTCTGATCAAGGCTCTTCTTGTTTCAATTACTTTCGAAGTTCCAAAGTGAGTAACTTCAAGTTTCTTCCAAATACAATTTGCTGCTTCACAATATGAAATTTGGCTATATATATTTCTAGTCATAGAAGAAATCAATGTATTGCGTACCTTATAATTCAGTTGATATTCATTATTTTTTTGATTGGTAAAGGTATTAACTTCCTTCTCAGGGATTTTATATCCTCTAGTAAGCATAACAAAGTTATATACTCCAGTATTGATAAAAAAATTCTTTATATGATCTCTCCAATATTTATAATCATTTCCATCAAAGATAGGTGGTCTAGTTGGATTTAGGTTGTCTATGGAACCAACATTGATTCCTTCCATCTTAAAGAAAATCCTTTCCACAAAAACTTATTAATATAAAAATATTTGTAAACAAGGAAAATATACCTCAACAAGAAAAATATAGAACAAGAGTATCTCTAAGTAAAAATTAATCCGAACTTTATGAGTTCGAAAATCTGATTCTGAGAATAAGAATAAGATTAATTCTCTTCTAAATCTTATCGTGAGATTAATTTAGATTGAATCAGTCCCCTAATACCAATTATTGAGAAGTTATGTGAGTATGATATACTCTATAATACCAAATGTAGGATCAAAATAATAGAGATACTGAATAAAGTATATAATGATGCTCGAAATACAATGGGGGGGGGGGGTGAATTGTATTATTTAAAAAATTCCTTTGTAACTTTTAAAGATGGTTATGTTTAACAAGGTTAAACAAGGTAATTCACAAAAGCTCTAGGTTATATACACTTTCTTGATTCTGGAAATATGATTCTGAGAAAGTGATTCCGAAAAGATGGTTCCAGAAAATGAAACTTAATAAAAGTTTACAAAGATAAAGATTCTACCTTAAAGTGTATAGAATCTTACAAAATCAGAGTACAAGTATAAGGAATTATAAGATAGTTATACTTTCCTCAACAAATAAAATATAGTGGAAAACTTGTAACAAAACAAATAACAAGTAGTAAATCTTTTAACCCAAAGAGTAGGGTATCCAACAACCTTGGATAAAGGTCCCTTGATTTATACTTTCAAGAAAGTCTATCTTACCCACAACAGGGTAAACCCTCGATACGAAAATCAGAGTCTGTCTTGCTATCCCCTCAAGCCCTCAACTTCAAGGTAGTCAACACCTCTGTCTTCCTCAGTAAGGAAGTCCTTGAACTTTAAGGTAGTCAGCACCTCTGTCTTCCTCAGCAAGGAAGTGCTCGAACTTTAAGGTAGTTGGCACCTCTGTCTTCTTATCCCCGGAAGCCCTCGATTGTACACAACAACAATCGAAGTCGCACGAAGAAATATGAACAAGATGCTCAGTACACACAAAGCATGAGAGTCTCTCTCTAGAAATCACTTCAATAACATGTAATCTCTAGATACATAGAACAGTGTTGAGCTCGTTCAAATGAGATCCTATTTATAGGCACAACACCAATGGTCGGCTCCCTCTTCCAACGGTTATATTTTTCCTTGAATTTCGGAGGGACTTGTACACGTGTCACTCAAACAATGGTTAGTTAGTAACTGAATGCATGACATCGTTTTATAACAAAAAAAAGTGTAAGAAAAAATATGGTCACATAACCAAAATCCAATATTTGGAATGTAAGGAAATATGAAAGTTTAGAGTCTAACCAAAAATGAATTCATAGTCTATAATACAAGGATATTTAGATTCTGTTTTCTAAGGAATTCAGAACCTGAACTCTATAGAATTCCAGAGTATGAATTTCAAGGAAATTCAGAATCTGGTATTTACAAGAATTCGAAACCTGAACTTACAAAGTTCGGAGTCAGAGTTCATGAGAATTCGGAGTCAAAACTTACAAAGTTAGGAGTCAGAGTTCATGAGAATTCGGAGTCAGAAGTTACAAAGTTTGGAGTCAGAGTTCATGAGAATTCAGAGTCAGAACTTACAAAGTTTTGGAGTCAGAGTTTATGAGAATTCAGAGTCTAAACTTACAAAGTTCAGATTTTGAATTCAGAGAACTCAGAGTCAGAACTCATAAGAGTTCAGAGTCTGAATTCAGAGAGCTCGGAGTCTAAATTCGGAGTCTGAAAACATAATACTCTTTATCTAAGTATTATATGATTATGAGGTTTTATATATGAAATCGGATTTTACACTTAGACAAGATAATGAACAATGAAAAATTATGGTAAGGATAAATTTCCTTGAGGAAGGAAAATTTTCCCTATAGAAGTAAAACATAGGGTAAAATAAAATTTTCCTTGAGATAAGGTGTTTGTGATTTTGAAAACAAGAAGGAATGGTAAAATCATAAGGAAACCTTATTGACTCATCAATCTCCTCCAAGTATGAAGGAATGGAAAAGTCATAAGGAAAAACTTATTGACTCAACAATCCCATCTACAAGATTAAATTTAAATTAATTTCTACCACTTATATGATTGGAATTCGGAAAAATTGATCCCATATGTGTAATAATAATAATTTATAATTTATAATAATATTAAATTATTTTTTGACCAAAAAGATTATAGTGAAGGTAATTAAAATTAATTACAATGATTAAGATTAAATTAAGCTTAACAATGGACTAAAACCTAAACATAAGGCCTAATATAACTTAGAAACTTGTAAAAAATCCATTAAATATAAATATTTAGACCCTATAATCCCCTTTATTTACTTTTTACCATTATTGGGTCTACTTTCAATAAAAAGACATGGGTTGGGGTTTCCCTTTTCTAAAATTTTATAAGAGGGCCACTCCTCCTCCACTATAAAAGGCCTCCCATCCTCCCAATTACTCACACCTCTCAATACAATTAATTTTTTAAAAGATATGATAAATTCACTTACCAAAATCCCTAACTTCCTCTTGGAATTATAACTTTGGGTATAAATCCATCCAAGGAAGTCCTTTGGTGCAAATCAAAAGGAGTTACCCAAAGAAGAGGTAACATCCTTCCTCAAGCTCCTTTATCTTTTTTTTTTTTATACCCCCTAAAATCACCTCATTTCATAATTATATAAAAAAATTATCTTAAATATGCTGAGATGTTTTCATATTAAGGGTTCTACCTACACTTACACACAACTCCATCTAATGGGTAATGAACTTACCGTTCGTGTACGGTGAACTATCGCCTCACAAAATGACGATTGTTCATTTTTTCTTTTCCTAACTTTAAAAGTTGGGAATTATGATGGAAAATATATTTATATATCATATATATTATATATATAATGTATTTATTCTTATTTAATTATTTTATAACTCATTCCTTTATTCTTTCCATTATGTGTAAACATGATAACATCGTTTGTGGAAGTGTGGACTATCGCCTCCTAAAAGCGATGTGATTCATTCACACACTACATGGAATGTATTAAGGATGTGTTTAGTGAAATTATATGATATATATGATATAATAATTCTACTAGAATAATGAAATATATACACACATATATATATATACTTATATTTAATTTACTCTCTTTCTTCCGATACAACAATAAAATGGAAACAACGTTCATGCGTACGCACGACCTACTGTCTCCATGAACGGTGTATTAAATTTCACACTTATATATCCTATAGATTATTATAATACACATATAATGAATATATATGATATTTATATAATTATTTAAATTCTGGAAATCATGATATAAGTATAAGGATCAAAGATATGACAAATTACGGCACATGTGAAGAACAAAGTGAATATTAACCAAAGTGAAACCTTAACATAGAATTGTTAACAAGTGGGTAATATAAGGTCATAATAAAACCATATATGGTATTATATATAATAATATTATTCTTTAAAATATTTATAATAAACTTACATTTATTATAGAGGAAGCTTGTATGAGTATGAAGGGAGTCAAGACACAAGGTAAGAGAATTTCATCTCACTCTTTATTTCCATGAGATACATGTCATATTCAACACTCAATTATTTTTTTGTGGTGTATGTACCCCCCATGAATGTATTATATGACTATTATAATTAAATTTATGGGTATTTACACATCTATTTTATTATATTTCTTTCACGGGGTTTAAGTTTCAAAAGTTACCAAATCGGTAAAGTAATTTTGTCTCAATTTGCCTTCTTTAAGAACATGCCATGTTATGAACCTATATTTTTATAGGAGGTGTATAAACTACCTTTTAAAAGTTATATCATGAATCTAATTATTTTCATGATATATTAAGCTACATTTAATTTTATTTTTATACATGAGGAATATGATTCAAAGTTACCATGTGGTAAGAGTTAATTGAAACAATATCATCATTTATCGAGATTGTCTATGATCACATTTTCATCGATGAAATATTATGATCCATATTTCAAGAATACTCATGAATTTTAAACTACTTTGGTTAGTTATGATTTATTCATGTATTTTCACCATTTTCCCACTCTTTCGTATTTAATATATTTAAGAAAATATTTTTAAGAAAATTTTACCTTACCTCTCTCTTCGGTCAGAAATCTGTGTTCTATCAAAACCATGCTTTCCAAACAAAGTTTCCAAGAATATTATAATAATATCCTATGATCTTTAAAATATATTTTTACCATTTTTTTCTTTTACCAATGTTTTCAAAGGAATATTATTGTTGCTTTCCAAACAAGGCCTTTTTATAACCTTTTTAACGTGCAAAAGGAATGTTCTTTTTACCTCATACAACATGTATGGATTTACCTACCATAATTTCTTTGAATATTCCTTTTCATGTTTAAAAGGTTAATTTTTAAGAATTTTTTTTAAAGGTGATTTTCAAAGAAATGGTTTTTAAAAAAAATTCAACCTTTCTTTATAATTTTTCGAAGTATTTTTCAAGGAAATTGGTTTTAAAAAGGTTTTTAAGATTATTTTATAGGTTTTCAAGGAAAAATGGTTTTCAATTTTTTTTAAGATCCTTTAAAAGTTTTGAAAGGATAAAGTCTTTCAAAAATGTTTTCAATTCTTCCTTTATATTTTTTCATGTTTATTTTAATGAAAATGGTTTTCAAAAGGTTTTACGTTTTAAGAATAAATTTTCAAAGTAGAAATGATAATTTCCTCAAGTGATGTTTTAAAAGATCTTTCAAAATTATTTTTCATCTAAGATAACATCTTTTAGTGTTACTCATACATTTTTGGGAAAATGATTTGATTTTTCTATTCATATTATTTTATTGAATGGTCTATGTTTTGATGGCATAATTTTTATGAAACTCATTTCTCTTTCATGAGTTATATGATTTTAAAACCCACTTCATTCACAGGTTATGATTTTGATAAAATGATTACGAAACATGTATCTTTTTCCAAGGTTATGATATGATTACACATTTATGATACCTATTTAATTTCATGGGTTATGTTATGAATATTGTTTATGATTTTTTGGAATATTTATGTATGATTTCTTTAAGAGATGGGTGGGACCTATATATTCCTCCAATGAATTGGGTAAATATTTATATCTCATGAGATGGACTAAGATAGTCTTGGGAGTAAACCTTGACTACTAAGATGGCCAAGGGAGTGAACCATGGTTACCAAGATAGTATGAGGAGTGAACTCATACTAATAATATATCCATGGGATTAAAACATGACTACCAAGATGGTATGAGGAGTGAATACATACTACTAAGATGGCCTTGGAATTTATGCCTTGACTACTATGGAAATCATTCTATATGCTTATGTGTCTATGAAAAATTACATGTATTATTCCTATATTATGCCTTTATGACTTGTGCTCTTAATTCACTTATGATTCATGCCTTATGAACTTATAATATTTATGATATGTCTCATAATTATGATCTATAATATGAAGGGTATGATCTTCAAATGTTATGCTCATGTTATATACACTTTTATTCATGTTATGCTTATTCATTTCATTTATTTACCCTCACCAAGCATTCAAGATCACCCCTTTCTTATGTTTTTTTTCTACAGGTTATAAAGAAAGGTTTTAATTAGAATTATTAAAAATGTAAGATATGTTTATGAAAAATTAAAGATATTTCACTAAGTTATAAGATTTTGTTCCATGTTTCCAGAGATATAAACTATTACGGTCCTCGGGCATGTACTTTTGTAATATACTAAATATTCATCTAAAATGATGTAATATACATGAACTTTAACCCCAGGTATATATATTCATAAACATAAAAAATAACTTATAGATTGTTTTCCTAAATTATCAAAACAATCTGAATGCGTTTTTTGGTTTTGAGTATGTCTGTTGTTCTTTTTACTAAAATTAATGTTAATTTTGAATAAAAAGATGCACTTGGAGTCATACTGGTCACACCATGCATTGTATTGAGGTACGTCTGATTTATATACATCCCAAATGAATTATGGATCATTTTACCAAATTATCAAAATAATATGAATGTGTTTTCTTGGTTTTGAGTACATCACTTGTGTTTTTTTACTAAAATTTCATTTTAAACTTGAAACACACACTTTGAGTGATACCAGTCACATTGTGTGTGAGTTTGATGTTAGAATGGTTCTTAAAAGTAATAAATGAATTATGAATAATTTTCCTAAATCATAAAGGAAATCCAAGTGTGTTTTCTTGCTTTTTACTGACTGACAAGTTTTGAACATAATGTCAATTTTAAAGTGATAACATACACTTTGATTCATACCATGCATACCATGTATAAAATTGAGGGAAGGATTATTAATACAAATAAAAAATGACTTATGGATCATTTTCCTAAAGTAACAAAATAATCCTAATTTGTTTGTTCAGTTTTGAGTATGTCAGTTGTATTTTTTACTAAAATTAATGTCAATTTTGAATAAAAAGACGCACTTGGAGCCATATCGGTCACACCATGAATCATATTATATTGTGGTTGAATCCTACATGTTCCAAACGAATTATAGATTATTTTAATAAAGTATAAAAAATATTAATTATTTTCCTTCGTTTTTAGTACTCCACTTATGGTTTTTTACTAAAATGTCATTTTAAACTGGAAACATGCACTTTGAGTCATACCGGTCACATCATATGTGGGTTTGATGTGAGACTGATTCCTAAACATAAAAAATGAATTATAAATCATTTTAATAAATTATCAAGAAAATTTGAGGGAATTTTCTCATTTTTTAGTGAGTGAAATTTTTTGAACTAAAATATCAATTTTAAAATGATAACAGACACTTTGAGTCATACCAGACACATTGTGTATCAGATTGAGGTTAAGATGATTCTTATACATCAAAAATGAATTATAGATCATTTTCTTAAAGTACCAAAACAATATGAATGTGTTTTATTGGTTTTGAGTATGTTATATGTCTTTTTTAATAAAATTAATGCCAATTTCAAAACAATCTGAATGCATTTTTTAGACGATGATAAAATCAAACATAACATAATAATTATTTATTAAAAAATGGGAATATCCCTATTCCCATGTATTTTTTATTGATAATTATGATGAGTTTTTTTATGAATGAGCTTGTGAACATGTATCATTTTACATAATGAATGTGCACATTCATAATGAATGTTACTTTTAGGGATTTCACAAGCATTTGTGATATTATATCATGAATTTAATTGATGATATAATAGCCCAAATAATTCCACCACGCACCAAAGTGAAATAACTATATTTTTCTTTTCTGAAAATTCATGATTTAGTCGATGAAATTTTGTATTTATTTATTTTTTAGAGGTTTTGGATCAAGCTACTAGCTTCGTTTTCAAAGGGGCATTCGTTTGTATTTTTTTTCTTTGCAATTTCATTTAAAGAGGTTTTTTCATTTTTGGGGATTTATTCATAAAGTTGTTTATTTTCATTTGATTTGATGTTTCCTTTGACACCATCCCTCCTCGATGACCATGATCTCTCAATGTGTGTTGTCCTCGAATAATTATCTCATACACCTACTGGCTTCGGTGGTTGATTACACACATATTTATTCAAACATTTAAGTGGGATTATATACTTGTTTTATGATTGGATTGGTGTTGTATGACTCTCAAGTGACTATTGGATCCACTGTTAAGACCCTTTCTTTATAGTGTATAGAAGTCATGGGTTATTTTTTTTGTTTAGTTTGTTCTTGGTGAGGGGTTTCAAAAACTTAAGTAATATTTGATAGTACTTGTAATGTGCTAATAGAAATTGTAGCCTATGATAAGTATTTTGAAAAAAATAAGCGGTGTTTGTTTTGTTTCTAAAAAAATTATCCACTTAAATTCCTATATAAAATCACTTAAATAAGTGGTGATTTTTTTTCAATAAGACACCTAAAATAATTTCAAAATGGATATTATCTTAAGTGAAAAGTGTAGTTCTCACCTTTAAACAATTATTCTCAAACACAATCTTGGTATGATCCTCATTCTACTCCATTTACCAACAAATGTATTGTTTGAAATCCAGCATTTCATCTTCTCCTCCGCCTTAGTTTACCACTCCACCTCCTCCTTAAACTCATTATTTGACTCTTCCTCCACCTCTAAATCCACCTCTATCTTATACTCTGCCTCTGCCTCTACCTACACCTCTTCATTTTCCTCCACCTCCTCCATTTCCCAAAAAAGTTTTTGTTTATAGGTCAAAATTTCTAAACAAATTGATTTCCTCCATTATACTTCTCCTTGAGAAATAGATAAAAAATAATATATAAGCATTATGACACTAATGATTCACAACCCAAATATAATTATAAGGTTATAAATCAAACTAGATCTCAAACATAACATTTAATCACCTAAATATGTTGTCGGAAAACATTATGACAACATGTACACTACCCACTCATCTCTAAAAAAATTTAATTCTTCTTTTGAGTACGAAGGTTGTCAAAAATATTGATAGTACTGAGAAAATATAGAATAAAATTATAATGAAATATATTTAACAAAATTTTAATTACCTTTGTAAATTACCTTTTGGGGGATGCTGGTATTTTCATGCCTTATGATCTCTCTCATAAATTTTCAAACATAGTATCCACAATCGATGCCATTATCTTGCTTCAGACACTGTAGAAACATTGACCAAAATAATTAAATTATTTTTAAATGTTTTTATAGTTAAATATTTCTATATATACCTTATTTTTTTTTCCATTTGTAGTAATCCATTGGTTTTATATCTTCAGACACTGACTTCATTCCATGATTTAGCCTATATTTAGCGACCACCCTATCATAACAAACTTCTTGTTAAATCACATATCGAAACATATAATTTAAATTTTATCTATAAAATATTGATTATAGTGTATTAAAAATTCATAATACACATCATGCGTGGTCAGTTGGTTGGATATACATACATTGAATCCAAAAAATAATATTTGGGGTATCCATATTGACCGAAATCAACTTCCAATGTTACCTAAAAAACAAAAAAAAGTAATGAAAAAATTGAAAATATATTTTATGTAATTAGATTGTAGAGTTTTACTACTGCATTATAGGCATAAAAAATAGTCTATTGTCTAATATTTTTTGATCAAACACTTAGAGTAACAAATATATTTTCTTCTCAATTTCTTCCTTATCTAAAGTAAATTTTTTCCATGGAAATGATATAGGGATTAATGAATCCAAATTGTTCTTCACACAGTTTCCCTTTATATAATATTAATATAAATTCCTATAGAAAATATGAATAGTTATTAACTTTAATAAACATACTAACTCACTATTTGGATATGCGTATTATAAAAATGCACCTTATGTATGGGTGTTGACAGATACAAATCACATACACCTATACCCTACAGAATTTAGTCATATAAAGTTATGAGAAGTTATTTGATTCACATTTAGGAGAAAATGTAATGAAAAAATTGATTACCCTGGGTAAGGTATGCCTAACAACCCATAATTCTATCAATGAAATTTTCCTTCTTATAATTATTTCATATAGTATAAATCACATAAAATTGATTATAGAATGCAATATAAACTTTATAAATGAAGAATGAATGGAATAAGAAGTATTTATAGAAATTAAGGAACTTAACCAATGAAATAGTAACATGGACATTGGAATAGTAATGTGACCATTAAATATTGTAACTTGACCAATAGAACAGTAACCTCACTTATGAAATTATAAATAAAATTTAGGTATCTTATAAATGAAAACATGACATATTTATATAATTGAATAAGTAAATAAATGTTTAAAAATGATAAATTAAGTATGAATATTTTTTATGAAACACAAATGCTTATTTACAATTTTATAATTAATTTAATGACTTAAAAGATATTTTATTTCCATAAAATATATTCATAAATTAATATTTTAATTTATTATTATTATAATATAATTTTATGAGACCTTAATTAATTTTTCAAATTGTTATAAAAGTAGTTATAATTTTAAAATTGATATTTTTTGAATAAATGATGATTTTAATTAAAAATTAATTTTATCATATTTATAAAATTATTTTAACAAAATGGAGTCCATTTTTTAATTCTACACATCAAAAAATGGTTAGGGTGAATTTTTGGGATTTTTCTAAAATAGTTGAAATTTTGGTGAATAGTGAAATATGATAATTTACGGTATAAGCTAAATACATGTATTATTGAGTCATTATTGATGTATGGATAATGTAATAACCATTGGTTAAAAAAATATCTATTTACTATATTTAGTCACAATAATCAACACTATTCATAGTCTTGAGCCAACATAATAAACAAATGAATAAAATAATAAAAAAACACTCATCTCCTCCACTATAAATACCACCCTCGCCACCTCTTCTCCTCACACCTCTACAGCCTTTAAGCTTATCCAAATTCTACCCAATACTCTTCCAAAGTCTCTCCCCCATGTCCATGATCCTTTGGTCTCAATAAAATACCAAACTCAAGTGCCTTAAGGAGGTTCTCAAGGAGAAGAATTCAAGAGGTAAAAACCTATTTCTTTTTCTTTTAATTTATTTTCAATTTATTTTCTTTTAGTTTCATTTCCTCACCTCCCCTTATCCTGGTGACATAATAAATCCAATATATTTTATATACTATAATATTATTTTGTTAATGGAGCAACCCATTTTTATTTCTTTTACCCCTCCCTTTTTGTTCTAAAAATGAAAATATCATCTGTGATGTATTAATTTATCGCATTCAAGGATGATGAGTTTTCAATTTCCATTACCTCCTTCAAGTATGGTAATAAAAAAATTTATGGTTAAAAAATATTATAATATATGTATTACATCTTATTTAATATTATAGAATTATTATATATATAAAGAATATTAATTAATAAAACAAAAATAGTTTGTGATGATCGAAAAAACACCAAAATAATCTAAACGGTTATCATTAATATTTTTTCTAATGAATAATCCTCAAATTTGGTATCAAAATGATATATAATACCATTTAATATTATTAAAGTTCATTAATAAAATATAATTTTAATTATGGACAACTATTCTCATTTTACATGATCTTCTATACATGAACACAAGTGAACCAATCATGAAAATCAAGTAAATGAATGCTCTAAAAAAGTGAAATTGAATCTCATAACCCACAAAAAAGGCCATAAATGAACTTAATAAAATTATAATAAATAAAATAAATGTATAAAAGGATTTTAATTAATTAATTAATGAATTTAATTTGATTATCTAGGACATTAAGTTCAAGTGCAGAATAATTTCGGACATAAGGAAAGAGATTCTTTCCGAACCTCCATTTTTCCTTTAGGTTCCGCTTTATCTCTATTTAACACAATGTAATTATTATTTATTTTTATATAATTATTATAAATTCAATTTATTTTTTTTAAAACTTATTTATCTAGATCAGTTTATCCATCTTTGATGGAGAAATACATGTTTTAAAAAGGTTCCCTTCTCAATTATTACCAATAAGCAAGCCCAATTAAGGGTAACTTCCTGATTTCTTACCAATTTTCAAGCACCATAAATAATCTATTATGAGACACCATTATTTTTATAAAATCACTAATTTTATCATAAAAAATTATCTTTATTCATTTTTGGTTTGATACAAACAATTGTATTTTTTCTATTTTAAAGAATCATTAAAAATTTTCCTTATACCGCACTTAAGTGGCCCATTTCTAAAGTTTATTGAACACTCTTTATACATGTTTTCAATTTAGTTTGAAATAAACTACCATGTTTTATACCTATTTTCCCTTATTAATGTCTATGTATTATTTGAATCCATTATTTCATGGAAACCCTTATGATACGCTCATTTGTTATGCCTTATGACATGTTTACAATACCCACCCCTTTCCATGGGTATCCCTTATGTTTATTCATTATGTATAATTCTTCATTTGGAACAAATATTCATGAACATGTTATGATGGGTGCAACCAGATAAAATTCCAATGCATTGGGTAATGTTTAGTCTCATGAGATGTCATGTTGGAATAGGGAGTGAACCTAAATCCTTTATGAGACTTTGTCCGCCATGTGCAATGAGCTTGGAAGTTAGCCTTGGATCATGCTTATATCATCTTGTATATTGTATGTTGTTTTCAAATTTCTATGATACCATTATTACATGATACCATTTTATACATGTCATGATAACTTATGTTTATTCATGTTCCATGCCTTTTTATGTCATCATGTTATGCTTTCTAACCCCTATGTTATGATTTATTTCTATGTTTATACTCTTACTATAATTTTTATCTCATCCATTTGTTCATGTATTCCCAAGATTATCCAATCCAAATGTAAGAGCTCAATGGAATTTAGGATCTCATTATGGATATAAAATATTTTTTTGTTTGTTTTGGTTTTATATTTTCCAATTATGTACCTAATCTTCCAAAGACACTAGAATTTATGATACTTGGTTGTATTTGATGGTTAATTATGCTTAAAATCATGTAAAAATATGTGAAAAGGCTAGGTCTATTATATTTGGTATTAGAGGATGGTCAAGTTTTTTTGGAGATTAGTACTATATCACTTTTGTAAGAAACCTAGGGATAATTCTGTCACTATGAATAACCTATATTAAAACTTAGGGAATAAAAAATTAGGATATGCTTTTCATCTACAATTTTATCCTTATATGTTAAAAGTTTGATTTTTTATATTCTTATTAGCTAAGTATTCAACCCTCTAATTGTAATTTCTTTTTCCTAGTTAAAGGGTGGAAATAGGAGAACTTGTGCCAATAATCGTTATGAGAGGAAATGTGATGATTTCCCTAATGAAATGCCAAATATAATAAGAAAGAGTGGTCAAAACTTCATGATAGTACTTTCTCAATTGTATCAAGTTATGAATAATAACTTGAATTGCATGGAACACCCTCCTTATCCTAAGAGAGATCAAGTTGTGGTCGAATCCTTCATGAAAGGCCTCCTATGTTTAGTGGATCTTATAATCCCCTCCTTGAAAAATAATGGATTAAATCTATTGAGAAGATATTATCTATCCTATAGTACTCAGAAGAAGAGAAATATTCACTGTCAGTATATTGTTTTGATGGGGAAACTGATTAGTGGTGGACACCGATCAAGAATATAAAGTCTAAGGAGGAAATTGATTCCATGGAATGAGAAGATTTCAAGAAAATATTTTTCAATAAATATTTTACTTGAACCATTCATCTTAAGATGGAAAGGGAATTCCTTAGACTGAAGCAAAAGGAAGAAAAGTCTATGCGGGCATATGGGGAAAACTTTACTAGGCTTGAAGGATACACCTATGACTTTATCATAAACACCAAAATCAAGGTAGATCAATTGTTTATCAGACTAAAGTCAAGTCTATGAAAAGAGTTAGTGATTCGAGACTTTGATAGCTATGAGGCGATTTTCCTTTGTGCCCTTAAGGTTGAAATAGAGATCAGATACTCTCAGTGGTCTCATGGGGATATAGATAAAAAGATAAAAATGAAGTTTAATATGGGAGGATCAACAAATAAATCCCATGATGGAAAGAAAATCCAACATTCCACATGTAAAAAATATGGGAAGAAGCATCTTGGGAACTATCTAAAGGGAACGAGGAGATATTTAAAATGTGGAAGAATGGGGTATCTAGATAATAAATTCCAAAGGGATATAAAGAATACCACTAATGTGGAAGAAGAAAGGAAGGTTTAGATCAACACTCAGCCTGAAGTGCATTGTTTCAACTTCAAGGAACATGGGCATTACCATTGTCCCAAGCCAAGGGTTGTTGGAGGCAATCAACAAAAACAACTTCTAAGAGAGATCACTCTTCACATCCCAAAGCATCCTCCAATTCTATACAAGTGTAAGGAGGAGGATTTAATGTTTTTTGACTGAACCTCCTAGAAAATCTTATCATTCTTAATTTGGTAGATTTTGATTCTATATTAATTAGGAATGGTTTGACTATCTTTATATAAATCCAACATCAACTATCGGGAAAGAGAGATCACTCTTCACATCCCAAAGCATCCTCCAATTCTATACAAGTGTAAGGAGGAGGATGAATCTCTTTAAGAATCATTGTCTCAAGTGTGGATATTAGTTTCTTATGAGAAATTATATCTATCTCAAATAATTGAGACAAAGGAGAAAATCATGCTCGAAGATATTCCCACTATGAGGGACTACACTGATGTATTCCTAGAAGAGTCATATGGTCTTCCTCTTAATTGAGAGGTCAAGTTCTCAATTGAACTTATTCCCAGATCTCTACCTATATCAAAGAAACCTTATATAATGAAAACCATTGAGTTAGAAGAACTGAATAAGCAGTTACATAAGAATCTGAACAAGGGTTTTATATGCCTGAGTGCTTCACTATGGGGTGCACTAGTCCTATTTGTCAAGAAGAAGGACAGATCAATGCGCCTCTACATTGATTATCGTGAGCTCAATAAAATCCTGATAAAGAATAAGTATCCCCTGTCACATATAGATGACTTGTTCGATCAACTATATGGGGATAATTATTTCTCTAATGTGGAACTTCAGTCAGGATATCACCAATTAAAGGTGAGGAAGGAAGATATTCCCAAGACTGCCTTTTGAATGAGGCATGGATACTATGAGTTCATAGTGATGCCCTTCAGACTCACTAATGGTTCACTAGTTTTCATGGACTTAATAAATATAGTATTTATAGATTACCTCAAAAAAAATTTGGTAGTCTTTATTGATGATATTATGGTATACTTCAAGAGAAAGGAGGAACACGAAGATCATTTAAACATTCTGCTCAAGAACTTGTGAAGGGAGAAACTATATGAAAAGTTAATTAAATGTGAGTTATGTATGGAGGAAGTTTCATTCTTGGGGAATTTTATCACCAATAAATAAATATATATAGACTCTTCTAAGACAAAGATAATTGAGGAGTATCCTAGGACACCATATTTAATGGAGATTCGTAGTTTCTTTGGTCAAGTTGGGTATTACCGATGATTTTTGGAGAAATTATCATGATTTTCAAACCCAATAACCAAGATAACTCAAAAGGGATTGAAGTTTTTCTATACTATTGAATGTGAAGACTACTTCAAAGAGTTTAAAAATAGGCTTATCATTGCATCAGTGCTCACACTACCAATAAGCGGGGAACTATTTATGGTGTACAATGGTGATTCAAAGAAGGACATAGGATGTTTATTGATAAAAAATGATAAAGTGATAGCCTACACCTCAAATTGGTTGAAAATTAATCAGAAAACTATCCCAAACATTATATGGAGTTGGCGGATATGATCTTTGTGTTGAAAATCTAGCAGAATTATCTCTATAGGGAGAAGTGTGAGATATATACTGATCATAAGAGCCTAAAATATATATTCACATATAATGATATTAATATGTTCTAGTGAAGATGGTTAAATATCATCAAAAATTATGATTGATCAATCTACTACTATCCTGGTAAAGAAAATAAGGTGGAAGATTCTCTACGAAGAAAGGATCTTGCATCTCTATCAATGATGAGAATTGAGAAGGATCCAATGTTCTTAGACCTACAAAGGATGGACATAGAAATTGTTAAGGAAGGAACATCATAAATCCTTTCTCAAATGATCTCTCAACTATCCCTTATAGATAAAATAAAGGATTCTCAAAGAAATGATGAAGAAATTCAGAAAAAAGTGGAAGCTATTAGAAATGGGAAATCCTAAAATTTTAAAATGGATGAGAAAGGAGTCATGAGATTTGGGTCATGAATATGTGTACCATCCAATCTAGAGATAAATAAAGATCTTCTAAATGTCACACATAGCTCAACCTTCTCTATTCACCCAAGAAGTACGAAGATGTATCAAGATCTTAGAGAGAACTATTGGAGGGAAAATATGAAGAAAGAGATTGCTGAGTATACATAAAAGTTCCTAGTATGTTAGCAAGTGAAGACTGAAAGGAAAAAGTCTAAGGGGATGATGAAACAATTACCCATACCAACATGGAAGTGGGAAAACATCACCATAGACTTTGTCACAAAACTTCAAAATACATCCAGAGAAAACAATGCTATATGGGTTATTATGGATCATCTTATAAATACAGCTCACTTTATCACAATTTGAGAGGACTTATCACTAGATCAACTTGAATGGATATACATCAAAGAAGTGGTAAGGCTGTATGGAGTACTACTATAGATTGTATTCGATCAAGATATTATATTTACCTCTAAGTTCTGTAAAATTCTCCAACATTATCTAAATAATGAGTTGAAATTCAATAAGACCTATAATCCTCCAACTAATGACCAATCTAAGAGGACTATTCAGACATTGGAAGACATGTTGAGAGAATGTTCTATGGAATTAAAAGGAGGATGGGACCAACATCTACCTCTGGTAGAGTTCTCTTACAAAAAAAGTTTCCACTCGAACACCCAAATGGCTCCATATGAATCCCTTTATGGGAAAAGATGAAGAACATTGGTATTCTGGGAAAAAGTCAGTAAACAGAAGCTGCTATGACTTGAAATGGTTGAAGAAATGGTAGGAAATGTGAAAACCATTCAGCAAAATATTCAGGCAACCAAAAGTCTATAGAAGAGTCATGCTTATAATCATCGATGAGACCTAGAGTTTAAGGTTGAATACATGTTATTCCTCCACATATCTCCATGGAAGAGGATCATGAAACTTGGAATGAAAGGAAAGCTAAGTCCTAGGTACATTAGCCCCTTCAAGATTCTTGATTATGTTAGAGATGTGTCATATCGACTAACACTTCCACCAACCATTTCTCTACTACATTATGTATTCCACATATCCCTCTTGAGGAATTACATACCAAATCCATCACATGTACTGAATTTAGAGATGGTATAGTTGGGAAATGATATATCTTACAAGGAGTAGCCAATGAAGATCTTGGACTATAGAGATAAAATTCTATACAACAAGACTACTCACCTGGTCAAAGTACTATGACATAACCATAAGTATAAAGAGAAAACATGGGAATTGGAGGAATAAATAAAGGATAAGTACCCTCATATGTTTTCCCATTATTTTTTAAAATGAAATTTTGGGGAAAAAATTTCATAAGGGGGAAGAATATAACGACCCAAAATTCTACCAATGAAATTTCCCTTCTTATAATTATTTCATATAGTATAAATTACATAAAATTAGTTAGATAATGCAATTTAAACCTTATAAATGAAGAATGAATGAAATAAGAAGTATTTATATAAATTAAGGAACCTAAACTAATGGAATAGTAACATGACCTTTGGAATAGTAATGTGACCATTAAAAATAGTAACCCGACCGATATAATAATAACCTCACCTATGAAAGTATAAATAAAATTTAGGCATCTTATAATTGAAAATATGATATATTTATATAATGTAATAAGTAAATAAATGTTTTAAAAATGATAAATTAAGTATAGATATTTTTGTGAAACATAAATGGTTATTTATAATTTTACAATTAATTTAATTAATTAAAAGAAAATTTATTTTCATAAAATATATTCATAAAATAATATTTTTATTTTTATTATTATAAAATAATTTTATGATACCTTAATTAATTTTTCAAAGTGTTATAAAATTAGTTATAATTTTAAAATTTATATTTTTCAAATAAATGATGATTTTAATTAAAAATTAAATTTCTCATATTTAGATTTGTAAAATGGATTACATTTTTGAATTCTACACATTTAAAAATTATTAGGGTGAAGTTTTGGGATTTTTATAAAATAGTAGATTTTTTGGTGAATAGTGAAATATGGTAATTTACGGTATAAGCTAAATACATGAATTATTGAGGCATGGTTAATGTATGGATGATGTAAGAAACATTGGTTAGAACACACAGGCACTAGTTACTTTATTTAGTCATAATAATCAATACTATTTATAGTTTTGATCCAAAACAATAAACAAATGAATAAAAATAATAAAAAACACCCCTCTTCTCCACTATAAATACCACCCCTCACCACCTCTTCTCCTCATACCTCAAAAGCCTTGAAACTTGTCCAAATTCTGCCCAATAATCTTCCCAATTCTCTCCCACATGTTTAAGAGCCTTTTATCTCAATAAAATACCAAACTCAAGTGCCTCAAGGAGGTTCTCAAGGAGAATAATTCAAGAGGTAAAAACCTATTTCTTTTTATTTTATTTTTTTTAATTTATTTTCTTTCCATTTCCTATCCTAACCTCCCCTTATCCAAGTGACATGATAACTCTAATATATTTTATATAATTAAATTTTATTGTGTAAATGGAATAACCCATCATCATATCTCCCCCCTTTTGTTCTAAAAATAAAACCATCGTCCGCAGTGTGTTAATTTATCACATTTAAGGACGATGAGTTTTCAATTTCCATTAACACCTTCAAGGATGGTAATAAAACCATTTTATGGTTAAAAAATACTATAATATATGTATTGCAACTTATTTAATATTCTGAAACAAGTATATATACACAATATTAATTAATAAAACAAAAAAATTTTGTGATGATAAAAAAAAACGCCAAAATAATCTAAACGGTTATCATTAACATTTTATCTAATGAATAATTCTCACATCTGAAAAAATGATATATAAGACCATTTAATATTTTTAAATATCATTAATAAAATATAATTTCAATTCTAGACAACTATTCTCATTTTACATGATCTTTCATACACGAACACAAGTGAACTGATCATGAAAACCAAAGAAATGAATGCTCCCAAACGATGAAATTAAATCTCATAACCCACCAAAAATTACATAAATGAACTTAATAAAATTATAATATATCAAATACATTTAGAAAATGTTTTTAATTAATTAATTAATGAATTTAATTTGATTATCCAAGACATTAAGTTCAAGTGCAGAACAATTTAAGACATAAGGTAAGGGATTCTTTCCAAACCTCTATTTTTTCCTTTGGGTTCCGCTTTTTCTCTATTTAAACCAATGTAATTATTATTTATTTTAATATAATTATTATATATTCTATGTATTTGTTCCAAACTCATGTATCCAGATTGGTTCATCCTTCTTTGATGGATAAATAAATGTTTTAAAAAGGTTTCCTTCTCAATTCTTCCCAATAAGCAAGCCTGATTAAAGGGAGATTCCCGATTTCTTGCTCATTTTCAAGAACCATCCATAATATGTTATAAGACACCATTATTTTTCTAAAATAACTCATTTTATCACGAAAAAATATCTTTATTTATTTCTGGTTTTATACAAACAATTGTTCCTTTTCTATTTTAAATAATTATTAAAACTTTTCCTTATACCGCACCAAAGTGGATCATTTATAAAGTTTCTTAAACAATATTTTTACATGTTTTCACTTTATTTTGACATAAAATATAATTTTTATGGTTATTTTCCATTATTAATTTACATGTATTATTTAAATCAATTCTTTCATGGACACCTTTATGATACACCCATTTGTTATACCTTATGACATGTTTATGATACCCATCCCTTTCCACAGGTGACCCTTCTGCTTATTCCTTTTGCATGATTATTTATGTGGCACACATATTCTTGAACATGTTTTTATAGCTGTACCTAGATAGAATTCCAATTCATTAGGAAATGTTTAGTCTCATGATACATCATGTTGGAACATGGAGTGAACTTAAATCCTTTATGGGACTTTGTCCGCTATGTGCAATGAGATTGGCAGTTAGCCTTGACTCATGCTCATGTCATGTTATATATTATTTACAAATTCCTATGATACCATTATTACATGATCCCATGTAATACATGACATGATTCCTTATGTTTATTCATGTTCCATGCCTTTTTTATGTCATTATGTTATGCTTTCTAACCCTTATGCTACGCTTTATTTCTATGTTTATACCCTTACTGGGATTTTTAGCTCATTAATTTGTTCATTTATTCCCCAGGTTATCCTATGAAAATGAAAAAGCTCAATTAAAGTTAGGATCTCATTAAGTAGATTAAATAAAATATGTTTTTATTTTGGTTTTATGTTTTCCAATTACATACCTAATCTTCCGAATACAATAGAATTTACAATACTTGGTTGTATTTGATGATTAACTATACTTAAATTCATTTTAAAATATGTGAAAAAGGCTAAGGTAGTTATAGTATGGATTTGGGAGGAATGAATAGCCTCAAAGACAGTGGGATCATTTTGTTTATGTGTGGATCTTTTTCCACCACTGTTTGACTTTGATCCTTTCTCATACATTGATCCGCCAAACCAGACCGAACAATGATATATTAGAATGAGTATATTTGTGTATTTAAACATTTCACAATATTATATGTATCTTCATGTGGTTTTATCTTCTCGAAATATGTTTGAGGATAGACTCAAAAACCTAATCCTTTAACATGACCATATTGTTCTGACTGCTTCAAAGATACTAAAAATAGTTTTTCTTCTGGTATGATTGTTGTTGATTATTGTGTTTAAACCATATAAAAAAATATGAAAATAAATAGATATTTTTATGTAATACTGTTATAAAGCATAAAAAATTACAATTATGTTATACTTACACATGTTTCACATACCGTTTTTATGTTTTCATAAACTAGTTTACCCTCCTTATTTACATGAGCCTCCTTTCAGAGCACATGACGTGAGATGAAAGTGGATTCATATTTTGATTCATCAATATTAATATAAAAAAAGGGACATATATTGGTTAATATCACATAATTAAACTTTTATTATCAATTTAAAATATATACTAATTTATTCTCTTATAAAGCGTACCCCATCCTTGTTTTGCAATAGTGGTACATTGGTTTTGATACACATTCTTTATTTTCAGCACTCTTTTGTTGTTTCATAAATTAATTTTTTTGATTCAAGTAAGATAAAATAAATAATTTCAAATAATATATTATTGACTATAATACACCTAAAATGATTTATCATTATAACTATTGATGAAATCAATCGATGTTTCATGCTTTATAATGTGTGAATAACTAATTGGTGGGTGAGGATTTACTTTCCCCTTAGCATACCTAAGATGTAACTTCGTAAGAAGAGTTTGAAAGCCTCTATGGTATTTTCTAGTGGCCATCAAGATAGATTTTTTATAGAAATATTATAAAATAAACTAACTTTGTAAGGAACAATGAAAATTAAATCAATGTTTCATTATATAATTTTTTGGTAAAATAGAGAAAGTATATCATAACATTACTGTTATATATTTCCAAAGGATTTCCTTCGTTACAGGTTAGACGTGGCACTATGAATCAATGTAAATCGACACATTCATCATCATTGTGACCACAACATAACTGATGGACATTGACTTATTGGGGTCAATAGGTTTTCCACATTGATTCTAACCAAATTTAAATTTTATACCATGACTTCTTTTCTTGATAGTTTTATAAACTTCTTGTCTTGATAGTTTTATAAAAAACTGTGATGTTGTGTCATTGTTGTTTTTTCATCAACATGCTGTTGATCCCCTATTAATTCTATAGTTTCCTCATCAATAGTCTGTTCTTCCTTAGGATTGGTAACATCAATATGTGTAGAATACATTATCTTCATGAGTAGTCAAACATTTAATTTTTCTTTAATAACAACAACATAAATATGAAGAAAGGATTTGATAAGGGTTGCATGTAAGCTCTATTGAAAACTTGATGAACTCTTTAACTCCATCTTCATACTCTTTTGTTAAAAGATTAGTGTGAATCCATTTTGAAGGAAATGGGTAATTGAATTTAACTACATGTTTATACTCTTTAACTCTATCTGCACCTATGTTGCTTGAACTACTTTGAGTATTAGTCATCCCATACTGGGTACCGATGATCATTTTTGATGACTATTACTCAGAGTGGTTCAAGCAATATAGAAGAGGTGAGGGATGAGTCTCAAGAAAAAAATTCAATAATAACTATTCGGGAGATGAAGCTGGTGAGGATGAAAGTTTTCTCCTTAATACAATTTAAATTATCACATCTTAATTTAAAATTTAAAATCTCATCTCAAAATACTAAAAGTCCCTTGACACTACCATGAGAACATCAACTCATCCCCATTGAGTTGCACAAAATCTAATCTATGTTACTAGTCCTTTTCCATCACCTGTATCTCAAATACAAGAGATCTATATCCAATTAGGTTCATGCGTAGGGTGTGCGTATAAAAATAAACAAGTAAATACTAACAGGGCCCCTAAAATATACAACAACGCATATATTTAAGTATATGTTCAAATTAGTAACACTCAAAATACACATGTAAGTCAAGTCATTATGTACTAACTAGGAAACCATGATAATCAAATGTACTAACTTCATTTCATACTAGTGAATTATACAAATCATACCATAATTTTATACCATGGTTGTTCCCTGACATTCTAATTTGGTATCATAAACATCAAATTCCTTAATCAAATAATAAAACATGATAATCACTTAAATATTTATATTATAGAACGTGTAATACATAATAATTGATCAAGATTCTATATAATCCACGTTTTCTCAAATATAAAATAATGAAAACCATTAAACATCATTGATTATGTTCAAAACTAGTATAAAACCCTTATCAATGGAGTTATTTAATCAGTATTGAATTATTTAAATCACGAATAAGATATTTCAATGGTTAATAAAAAATAAATTCTCCATTTTCAAAAAATACTCTAAAATACATACATTATAAACTCTTACATATCCTACATGATATAAATATTGTGAAACTAATATAGATAAACTTATCCTTAAAGGAAACCATGGAGTAATTTATATATTTAATGAGAAACTATTTGCTACATCTAATTATAACAAAAAACTACTCACAAATTTGTTTGAAAAACAAAATAAAACCTAGCACTTATTATTTTTAAAAAATATGTCTATCCCATGTATACTATAAACCCACTCATATTCAAAAAATAAACTAAATGAAATTTTAATTATGGCTTCTAAAATATTTCATTTCAAAAATATAATTCAATTTCCATCACAACATACCACCAACCACAATGGAATCCCAACAAATACTTTTCAATTTAACTATCTTGAATTTATCAATTCATTTATGGTAAAAATTACCACAATCATAAATATAATACAATATTTCTAAGCAACACTAAATTTTCTAATGAAAAAATTTAACTTAACACCTTTAATAATTCTTGCATGTGGTATATCATCATCTCATTATTCAATAATATATTCAGTATGTGAAATTATATTCATATTTATATTCAAATTGTGCATGAACAACAAAAAATAATCAAATGAAAGAAAATATACAGGATCCACCATAAAATTCTATCATTTTATGATAGAAACAAACTCCATTTATTTATTCAACTATATAAACTATGCAACACTAATCATCCAATATTAATTAAGTGAAAATCCACACCTATCATTCTATGAAATTTTATGAAGATGATTCGCTCAATAGATTCACATATATTCATAATTATTCTTATTGACTTAATTTTTTTTTCATATTCATATGCATTCCATACTGTGGAAACAAGATTCAAACAATGATAATCCACACTATATAAAAGGTAACAAGAAATAATATAATAGAAACATCAATAAAATCACATTCAGTTGCAACAATGGATGGAGATGCAGTTCATAGTGGTCTCATATGAAGTTGGAATGAGTTTATAGAGTAGGGGTGACATTTTGTAGGTATTGGTAGGTGGGAGAGAGATATATATATATATATAGATAGAGATGAGATGTAGGGTTCTTCATGGTTAAGAATAGTGAAAAAATGAAAACTGCAGAACCCAAAAAATCAAACAACGAGAGAGGAAAAGGAGAAACTAAGATACCTTGGATTATAGCATTGATTCTTCTGAGAGAACGTAGAGGAGTAGCGCCAGCAGCAGGGGAGTTCCATGAGATCTTGATAATCATGACTGAACAAGTCCCAGTTAGGGTTCTTTTAAAAAGATTAGGGACACTTTTATCAGTGCTTGCAAAAAAGTGCTGATAAAGATCCCTTTTATCAGCACTAAATTGATAAGCACTGATAAAAGATATCTTTATCAACGCTAAAGTTTTAGTTTTTATAAAGATGTATTTTATCTACATTTTTTAGCGCTGATAAAACTCTATCTTTATCAGTGCTAAAAATGCACTAATAAAAGGAAAATTTATCAGTGCTAAAACTTTAGGGCTGATAAAGGATTTATAATTATAATTATAATTATTTTTTTTGTAAATATATTTATATAATTATATATTTGTTTATTATAATTTTATAATTATTTAAATATATAATTATTTATTTATAATTACATTAATACTTAAAAAAATATTTTTATTTATAATTATCAATATATAATTTAAAAAATATAGTAAATATACATTTATAAATATATTTATAATTATTTATTTATAATTATAAATATATTTATATCATTATATATATTTATATAATTATATATATATATAATAAATATACATAACTATAAATATAATAAATATATTCATTATTTAAATATATTTATATCATTATATATGTAACACCCCGACCCCAGTTACCCAGAGTCGGTGCATTATTACATAACATTGGCATGACCACAAAAGATCAAGTCTCAAAAGACCGATTAGTTTAGTAGCCTTGGAAACACTAGATACATTCATAAGTCTTACATTACATAATAAATTGAAAAACTACAACAAAATCTTGTCTTCATATTCCCTCATACTATCCCTATAGGTCATTCATAAAATACTTCTTCACATCCTGGGAAAAATAAAACATTGAAAGGGGTGAGCTCAGATGCTCAGTAAGGATAACAATATAGCGGAAACTTTCTTAAATAAACATAAACATTTAAGGCAATGCATAACTAAGACAAAAGCCTTTTAAACTTGAACTTCAACATAACATGGAAAAAATAATTTGAAATAATGCCATTTACTTATTCACATGGATATTATACTAGTAGAATAATCAAATGCAATATCAATAACCACTTTCATAATGATGGAATGCATAATTCCAGATTATCATAACCACATAGTCAAGGCCTTGTGCCAAGACTAAAAATAAGATTTTGTCAAGGCCTTGTGCCAAGACACTAGTTTGTCTCATGAGACCTACCGATGCATCGAGGAGCTATAACGGGCTCTACCCATTACTTATTAAGTCCAATGCATTCCTCATATGAACAGGTTTAAACATAACATAAACATTCGTATTAAAACTAGCATACAAAATGTCAATACTTTATCCATAAACCATGAATGGTATAAAAATAAAACATCCATAGTCAAACATATCACAAAACCTTTAATATAATATGGAAGTTTTGTAACATAATAAATCACATTCAAATAAGCTTAAAATCCATCAAAGGATGTTGACATAGATGAAATCAAAACTATTTGAGAGAAATATCTCCTTTTTTTTTGAAATAATTTAAAAGTCACATAATTATAAAATAAAACATTTACTTTTAAAATATTCTTATAAACTTGTAAGGGAAGCTTCGACGATTTTATAATGGCGGAAAATATCCGCACCCTCCGTATAAGTTAAAAAAAGACATTCTTACCTTAATTCTGTCGAAAAGGTTAAAAAGGACCTTGTTTGGAAAACAACAGAAAGATTCCTTTATAAACTTCTTATAAAAAGTAAACAAGGGTATAAATGACTTTAACCCATAGTCTGTAAAATAGTAAGAATGATTTGAAATACATTTTTAAGAAACATGGATGTGGATGATAAAAAGGTCCCAGTAGATAATTACGTATAAACAACCTCGGATAATGAAGAGATTGTGAAATAAACCCTTACCTTGTACTTTTCCTTGGTTGAGGGTGGGTTAAACTCCTGTATAATGGTAAAATAATTTTTATTAAATTATACAATAATCATATACATTAATATTATATCATATATGATCTTTTAACATTGCTTTGTTAATAATATCTTAGTATTATAGTCGATTCGGGTGTTAACTTACTCATTTTCTTTAATATGTTTTGTTACATAAGCCGTGTTTGTTATGGATAGGTTGTATCTTATTCATATAAAAAATGATATCAAGTCCTTAAAAATTATTTATAATCATCAAATGAGAATTAGACTTGAATGGATACGATTGTGAATGAATCTCATCACGTTCGTGGAGACGGTAGTCCGTACGTACGCACAAGCGACAATATCATTCTTTTGATATTAAAATAATATATAAATGAATGGTATATCATATATACAGAATAATTATCATGTTATATTTATTATTTACATCAATTACACATAATTATCATACCCATCAAAATAATAATGTTTTGAATAACAATTACACCACGACGTGGAGACGGTAAGCCGTACGTACGCACGTATAGTGACATGTCATTCAAGGGATGGATAGAATAATGAATTTGGTTGTTCCATATTTATAATAATATCTCAGTATATAGATGATACTAAATTTATTATTTTATAATGGAAATAACAAAGAAAGAAGAAGTTGAAGAAGAAAGGAACTTGAAAGAGGGTGGTGAAAACATTACCTCTTCTTCGGGTTCTTCCTTTTGATTTGATCAAAAGGGATCATTAGGTTGGATTTATGATCAAAATAAGGCCTCTAGGTTGAAGTGAGGGAAGTTTGGAGGATATTTGGGTAGGTTTTGGCCGAGCCAAAAGACTTTGAATGTGTAAATTAGTGAGAAGGGGGAGTGCCCTTTTATAAGAGGGGTGAGGGGCACCTTTGGAAAAGCTCGAAATATTATTTTATAATAAATTCATATTCGGTTTATAATGGCTCCAAAGTGGATTATTTAAAGTTTAAGGTGGGTATGGGTCGAAATCCTTTCAACCAATATATTTTAGACAGGTTTGGGTCACTATATTAACCTTATCATTTATATTTAACTCTTAGTTAAATAGTTTGACATTTACCATGTCTCTTTGTATTTTTATATTATATAGTTAATAAAATTACTATATACCTCCAAGTGACCCCCAAGTGGTCCATTAATGATACACATATCATTATATAAGTCTCTTGGATGAAACTTAGATTTTTAGGAATTGAATATCAATTAATAATATAATATTTTTTTAAAAAACTATTTTATGTCATTTTTGACACTATTTGGTATTTGATTTTTGTGAAAATTATAACAACATGATTACTTCAAAAAAACATAATTAAATCAATACTAACATGTCATATTAACCTATAAAATTAGTGTAATTCATAAAAAGTCTCAAATTACATTTATTTGGATATTTATAATATCCATTATTTTAACATTTCATTAATTAGGTAATTAATGCATCACCAGTGTGTCATAAATAAATTAAATTATTTAACGTCTAAAAATTATAAATAAAATACCATTATGTTGGAAATATTTTTATATTTCTAATTAATATTTATAGTCGAAAATATAACATATATAACCCTATGTAAAAATTATTTTTCTAAAAGATATATGCTTATGTCATTTTTGTATTTACTTTAACTTAATTAATATAAAGTGTCCTTATCACCTACAAGTGCCTCCATGGGGTCCCGAAATCAACCCAAAGATGCCCATGGTCGGACATGTATCAACCAATAAGGTTAGGACATGTTTTAGGGTAATTTAATATTACTATAATATTATTTTTTTACCTTTATTTACCGGATTTACCCTTTAACCATGGTAAATAAAATATTTACCGAAGTAATTATTCAAAATGTCTAAAAATAAAAGTTACCTATTTACACAATTTGGACCTCCTGATTACAAATATGAAATCCAATTTTCTAAATTCAAAACACAGAAGTGACAGAAATTAATTTAAAATTAATTCCCGTTGTTAAAACAAAAAGCGTGTTTTTAAGAGGTAATAACTATCAAAAGATTGACACTTGTTTATGTCCGGTTTAAATGTGAAATTATGTCCAATGACCAACATTGTATTAAATAGTAAAAATATATTATAAATATACTTTAAAACCACTCAAATTCATAATTTATCACTATTAATTATTTTGATTAAAAAATTTGTTTTTAATTAAACTTTAGTAATTTTCACTATTCATCAAAATATAAAAGTTATCCGAAAAGTACCAAAATTTTACCATAGGCTAATTTCGATATTCCGAATCCAAAAATGAAGTCCATTTTGAGAGATGAAATAAATAAAATTTCAAAAAGTAGGTATTACTATTCATAATGGCTACTTTGATTGGTCGCGGTATGTTAGAATTCGAAGTTGCGTACAATACACGCTACTGTATTATTCAAAGAGAAGCGTACCGTGGAAGCTTGAGGTGTTACAATATATATTTATATATATATATATATATATAATAAATATACATAAACTAAATATATTCATTGTATAAATATATTTATTACAATTTTATAATTATAAATACATTTTTATCATTATATATATTTATATAATTATATATATTTAATAAATATATATAAATATAAATATATTCATTATTTAAATATATTTATTATAAATTTAAAATTATTATATATATAGTTATTTATTTATAAATAAATGAACAATACTTTATAGATATATATATATAGCCCATAGGGTGCTGTTGAGTGGTAGCCATCCCTGTGGGTCTCAACATGGCCTCGAGTTTGAATCACACTGAGTACATTCCTTCACTGTTTGTTACCTGCTTTTATTTATAATGTACCCCTTTCCCTGAATAAACTGAGTGTTCGACCTCAACTTTTATATATATATATATATTATGAATATAAATATAAATATAAATATAAATATAAATATAAATATAAATATAAATATAAATATCAATATAAATATAAATATAAATATAAATATAATATATTCATTATTTAAATATATTTATTATAATTTTATAATTATTTAAATATATATAATTATTTATTTATAATTATATAAATGATTTTTAAAAAAATGACATTTATTTATTTATAATAATTATAAATATACAAATGCATAAATATAGTAAATATACATTTATAAATATATTTATTTACAATTATTTATTTATAAATATTTATTTAAAAATATATTTTAAACATTATTAATGAATATATAATATTAAATACATGCATTTTAAAAATGAGTAAAATTGAATAATTAAAAATGAGTATACTTTTAAAAATATTGAAAAAATTGATAAGTTTTATTAATTAAATATACATTATTAAACAAATATGGATATATATATATATATATATATATATTGAAGTTAAGATGAATACATATTGAAAATACTAAAACATAGTAAATAAATATATATAATAAAATAATCGAAACTGATTAAATTAAAAAATAAAATAAAAAATAAAAATAAAAAATAAAAAATATAAAAAATGAATAAATAACACATAATTGTAATAATATTAAAAATAAATACATAAAGTTTTCTGATTAAAAACATAATATATTAATATATCATGTTATAATGAAATTCTAAAATATAATAAAATTTGAATAAATTAGATAAATATTAGGTGTATGTGTTTCTATATAAGATTTTATTAATTGTGTGCATTGTATATAAAAATGCATTAATTATGAATATGTATGTGATATTAATGTAATACACATTTGATATATGTTAAATTGAAAAATCAAACAATAATAAAAATGAATAAAACATTGATATGTTTTTAATTATTACATTTTATTCATTTTCTATATATTTATATTTAGTATATATTATTTATTACTATTTATAATTAAAAAATATATATATTATGGTTATTAATTTTTATTAATAATTATTTCATTATTAAATTTTTAATTAATTTTGTAATTTATTCATTTTAATTTTTTTGTTTAATTATTATAATTTATTCATTTTATATATCTATATTTAATATATACTATTTATTAATTTTTATAATCTATATATATGTGTTTTAAATTTATTCATTTTAATCAATAATTATTTAATTAATAAAATGTTTAATATTTTTCTTAATTTACCCATTTTTAATTTTTATTTGTTTAATTATTTCATTTTATTAATTTTACATATCAGCATATTTAATATATATTATTTATTAATTTTTATAATTTATATATATGCATATTCAATTTATTCATTTTTATCAATAATTATTTAATTAATAGAATTGTTAATATTTTTTTTATTTTTTATTTATTTAATTATTTCATTTTATTTTGGACCTTTATCAGCACTAAAAATAAAGTGATGATAAAGGGTACCCTTTATCAGCGTTAAAAATAAAGCATTGATAAAATGTACGCTTTATGAGTGGTTTTTTAGGGCTGATAAAGATCACCTTTATGAGCGTTTTTTGCTAGTATTGATAAAGGCCAACACTGTTAAATGTATCTTTTATAGTAGTGATAGCCTAAAGACAAATCATCGTACATGAGAAATTCAAGAACCTTATCCAGGAGCTTAAAGAGACCCTTGAAAAACCGATGGTTGAAGGATTGGCCATAAAATTAACTAAATTCCTAGATTACTTCCCTGAATTTTATCAAGAAATGGCCAATTCAGAAGTAGAGTCATCCTTGTATCCTCCCAACGTTTCTAAAAAACTTCCTTAGGTACAATATCAAGAAAAATTGGTCAAAAATAATATACACGACCAATTTAAAGGGATGAGAAACACACTGGATGACTTGTCAAGAAAAATGGAATGGATAACTGCATATTTTCAAGCATCATCAGAGCAGTTCGAACTTGAACCAAAGGATAATAAGGAAGCAATGGTCTTCCCTGATTTTTTTGAGGACAACCAAGAATTTGAGTCCAAGATCGATGAGTATCCACAACCCAACCATTTGAAGAACCAAGTTGGGGATAACCATGATGAGCTAGAGTGAATTCATGATGAGGAAGACTTTCTAGTTGAGCTATGTGCAGGATATCAACAAGATCTGGATGACTTATGGAACCAATGCAAGGAACAAATTAATCTCCCCAGTCCCTATAAAGTATAATATCTAGCACTATTTCATATCTTGCTAGCTATGGAAGAGGAAGACTCCACCCAAGTGGTGGAATTTTAAGAAAATACGGAGGAACCACATTATTTTCCTCCATCCACTGAGACCCAACTCCAAGAGGCACTCATCATTGAAGAAGAGATTGAATATGAACCAACTAAGGAATTTGATCTTATCTCAAACTCAATTTCATTTAATTTTATTGAATCTGAATTGAGTATTAATTTCCACTGATTTGAATTTTCAGATCTTGACAATCCTTGCTTTTCCTTAGAGGAAGATGAACAAACTAGACATGCACCTATTGAGGAACAAATGGAGCTCCCAAAATTTATTTAACACTAATTTATGTAATCCCATGAGGAATTACACATTTTTGTGCATGAGGAAATCAAGACAGAGACTGATCATATTAAAAGGGATAAATTTCTTATTAATAATTCAAATTTAAATTTTATTCAAGTAAAAATACTTTCTTATTTTTCCTTTTATCATTAAATTCACACATCCCATGTTGATCCAAAACTCAAAAAATAATTTTGTGGTTGAACAAGTAACAACTAAGAAGAAGGATGATACAAACTTCATCATAACCCCACCATGAAAGTTGTACTTATTTGTGAAGGGGGTATATCTGGTATACTTTGTTCATGGAGTCCTCAACAAAAAGGAAGAAGTTCAATCTAGAAAGAAGAAGTGCTGGTGGTTCATCTCAAAGATACTCTACCCACCATCATATTGGGGATAATCTACTATAATTTCCCATATGGTGGTAGTCAAAACCCAAGGCCCATTTGGGATATTAATCTAAGATCCACCCTTCTTTTCATTTCCTTTATCATTCCATTTATCTTTTATTTTCTTTCAATAAATTTCTTATGTCATCTTCTTTAAATTTTAATGAAGGTTTTTAGTGACCAACATTTTGGAGATTAATTCAACATTGAACTACCAAAAATTTAGGATGTACCTTTCCTTTACACTTACTTTCTTGCTGTGATTCAATTAAAAATATGCTTACATGTTATATATACTTGAATTCATTGATAACACCGCATCATTTAAGCGTGGGGGAGGGAACCTTTGTAGTTTAATATTTTCAATTTTTGGTTATTCTATTTTTAATTTTTTGTGTGTTTTTGAAACCCGTGAGCTTAAATGATTATATTTTCCATTTTTCAAACCCATGTCAATGAGTTAACCAATTTATCCCATGAAACTGAGCTTAAATTAATGCTAAAAAATGAATTTGTTTCAAGTTAAAATCTTTGGGAATTTCATGAAAAGTACTTTTATTTTTGAATCACATTCCACATTTCACTATCTTTAACTTTGAAATCACTTTCCCATGAGGACTCTGAACACTCTTTTTTCATATTATTTACATTAATCTCACTTTTTGAGTGAATCAAACTATACTTTCTTTAACCATAATTTTATTTATTCCTGTCAAAACTTAAGGGTTTGAGGTAATTTTGTTTTAAATGATTGGGTCATTTATTTAGTTTTAAATACACCTTTCTAAGACAATAATTTTCATTCTAGAATTACTTTTACATTTAATACTTGTATCCCTTATAATCCATGAACAAATTATTAGGTTAGCCACATTATAAGCCAATTTTCTCTATCCAACCTGCTCTTGAAGTAAAATTTCATGATATAGTTTAACTTAAGTGTGGGGGAATCTATATTATGTTGTGATACATAATTTGGTGATAATTTGGGTGGAAAATAAAATTATGAATCATTCTATCAAAATTTGTTCCTTTTTAGAGCTTTCAAGGAAAAGAAGATGTGCCTTTCTAAAGCTTCCAAAGGAGAAAGAAAGTTGTGCCCATCTGGAGATTTAAAAAAAACTTGAAATTTTGGGAATTAGTTTTCGCGACAAAGATAAAGAATTAGAGAATGTATGAGATTTAAATTATAAAAAATTTTATATTATTTTGAAGCATATTTTATGGTATGGTGAGTGAGGATGATAACATACTTGAGTGAAAATTAGAATCATTCAATTTTTCATCAAAAAGAGCCAAGCCCTCCCCCTTAGGCCTCAATTTTTTTGACATCTAAATCCTACCATCATAAAGACATAGAACAACCATAAATATCTCCCATGATAAGTGCATATCCTTAACTCACATCTGGTAAATATATAGGAATTTATCAAGCCTATGGTGACACTTGCGAGGGTTTGGATGAGGAAAGGCTTGTTGGAAATTGACATTTGTGTGATGAGAGAAAATTCATGTGAGGTTGGTGTATTTTGCGCATGGTAGAAGAAATGAAGTGAAAATATATTAAATTATATTAATGGAGAACTTGAAATAATGGTTTTTGATGAGGCATGGTATCTTTTGTTTCTTGTTGAAAAATTGGTTAATCTCATGAGTATGTGTTTTGAATTTGCTTTGATTTGGATTTAATGATTACTTATCTAGGAGTCCAAGTGCTAAGTGTAGGGAATTTGATAAAGATACTATTTTAATCATTTTTCATATGTATTTCAATGATTTAATCCATTCTAATTTCATAATTTTATTTCATTTGCATCATTTTTGGATTTTTGGTTTGTTTTGGGTTAAAATATGAAAATTGCTTAATTTTGGAATTTTAACAGATTTTTATCACTTTAGTATTTCAATCAAAAATTTTAAATTATTGATTTAATTAGAGTGATTATTTTTTAAGATTCATTTATTTATGGGCTTAAACTTATTATTCTGGGAACAGAGCTAATTCTAACATCCATAAGTCCAAAAAATCAATCAAGTTAATAAAGATTTCAGGCTAACAGAATGGGATCCACCTCAGTAAATGAGGCATAACTCAGGATAAATAAATCTAATTGATGTTATTCCAACTGTATTTGAAATAGGAATCAAATACTCATTTTAACATTTAATTTCATGGAGATATTAACTAATTAATGTGTACATTGAATGATCCTAAGTATAGAAAGATTTAGAGAAACTTTTTCCAAAAAAAGTGTGACTCATTAATTATGTCATAAATTATTTTATATGTTTATAAAGACTTTAAAATTTTTATGGTAGATAGAAAACTCAATTTCTCATAACTTATAATAAGTAACTTATAGAGTTTCTACCATCTAGTGTGCATAACAGGAGACAAATTCTGGAGGAGAAATTCTATACTTTTCTTTTCCCTCTTTTCTTTTTCTTAGTTTTATAATGCCTTTTTCTTACCCCTTATTCTTAGTTACCCTTCATATGGAGGGGTATAAATTCTAATTTATTGGGGAATGAGAGTTTTTCTCTTTTGTAATGTTTGAGTTATTATGCTTTATTGAATAAAATTTCTTTCTCACTTCTATGAAGTTGCTTTCAATTTGTAATAATGGTTTTTATTATCAAGTAAGATCATATTTGGTTTTTGATTCTATTGTTAATTTTGATCTATTCAATGATAATTATCTCCCTTTGATAGGTTCTGGTTTATATACAATGGAATATTCCAAATTTTAGTGTTGAAGTACTCTATGATTGTTAGTATGTGTGGGAGGGGTAGTGGATATTCTTGATTGTTTGAGACAACAAGACCTGATTGGGTATTGCCTAATTCAATTGAGGATATTCACTAAAAATATCTTGAAAAAGGAAAAATATTAAACCAAAATAAGATCTTGGAAAGTTTTACTCTCACTATCACCATTTTACCAAGGGATTGAGAGGAAGTGATCATTGAATCTCACTTTAATCGGCTTAGTAGAAGAGGCACTGGTGAAAAACATGATTTAATGTCGTTTTTAACCGACGTTTATAAAGGAAATGTAAAAAATATCATTCCCGACATCGGTTTTTAAAAAAACAACACCAAAAATGATCTTGGTTAAGGGTTTCAGCGTCGGTTTTGGAAAAAATGATTATGAAAACCCCCTCTGAATAGGTTTCAGCATCAGTTACTTTAAAAACCAACACCGAAAACTGAATATTTTTTTTTAAATTTTGATGTCCGTTTTTAAAAAACCGACGCTGAAAGTTAATTTTTTTATAAAATTGAAAATATTACACTTCCAAAATAATCAAAACCCCTATAATAAAAACACAATATACAACAGTCAAACAATATTTATCATTGACTAAAAATCTACAACTTACATGATTTTATCTGTTAATCTAAAAACTATCTACACATTTTTATTATAAATTAGAATTAAAATACACATACCTGAAATTTACAACATGATCATTGTTGGTTATTATTGTAGTATTCATTTGATTATTAGTATGTTCAAACACTTATTATATAAAAAGAGTTAGTTTTTTGAACCCATATGTAATATTATTCATAAATATTAGAATATACATACCTCAAATCCTAATCAAACTTAAAAAATAGTTCTCTAAAATAGAATGAATATGGGTAAGATTATATTTAGAATAAGACTGGGTATCATTGAATTCTTACAATAACATTGAATGATATGAGATAAAAAAAATAAAATAATATGGAAGAAAATATAAAAAAATTAATACAACTAACATTATCAAATTCAGTAGTTTCCCCAGTTGTGATTATCTCATACATGAATCGTAGAATATAATAACCACATTCAACATGTTATTTTTGACGATGACACTACAATTAAAAAACATTAAACTGATAATACAAATCAATATATAACAAAAAATCAGAATAAAATCTAATATAAAAACTAATTACCTATACTTCTACATATTTGATTTTATTTGGTGACTTTATCAACATGTATTCCTTGTTAAATTTTTTCCATGAACTACATTTTCATATATATGAACTAATAATACATGTCTAAACAATGATAATTAAACATAACAAGCTTATAAAAAATAAAAAAAACTTACCTATCTAATAAGGTGGAAAATATTTTACGAACATTCCTTGATAAAGAGCAAAACAAATATAAGGTGCATTCACTTGGGCACAAAACACCTAACATCCAATTACCCCTACAATAAAAAAAGTTCACAATTAATGACATTATAATGATCATTAGTTCATAATTATTTTTATGTTCTTACTTATCAAGAAATGGAAAAAACCAACACTCAATATTTGTATGTGATAATCTCTCACAATATATGCAACTCTATCAGGATTATTCACATGTTGTACTTACATGGAAATGAATTCTGGATCTATAAAACCTTAAATTCATGTACTTTCATTTTGTAGAAGAATCATGTGTAGATACCTAATTTAAAAATAAAATATAGTTAGTAAATTTAAAACCATATTTTATTAAAGAAATAAAAATTAAAATGTCATTTTACTTACATGGAAAACAAATACACCACATTCAAGCTGAGATCTTCAAAATTAACTAGATGCATGATATCTTCTTTGAGTAATCTCAATAAATATTCTCTTCCATATAAATCGGCCATCATACAAAACTCATAGATAGAATTAAAGAAATAATAATCCTGATATAATCTTTGTATCCCATAAGAAATATATTAAGTATCAACAGTCGATTGTTCCTGAACATTTTGTTTCATTTGTGCAGCTTCTTTTTCTTTTAGATAATACTATATAAGTTAATTGTTAGAAAAAATTATAAGTAATTTTGAATCATTTTTAATTAATATTTAAAAAAACAAATACCTCATATGAAATATAATGAAGAAAACCAGTTGGAAAAAGTAAAAAATGACATAGAAAATCCCCAACTCTGGTGATCCCCTTAGAAGGAAATGGTAGTAGAGCATTAGGATCTATAATATCGAGTACTGATACTCTAAATTGACTCATCTTCATAGGCTAGTGATGTAAAAAATCCCCCAAAAAATACATGAGTCCTAACACAACAATATGTATATGAGGATCTATAGCAAACAACTCACAGTATACGTTTTGCTCTGAGCGAGGTGGTGGAGGATCAAAGTAAGCAGATGGGGCAGGGTAGTCTAGGTGAGAAGGCTGGGAAGGATGAAAAATGAAAAAAATATATTAGTGTTTATAATTTTTAAACTAGAAAAACTGATGACAAATAAATAATATACTGATTGGTTTGAGCGATGAGGTGAAGGATCTGTCACGACCGTCCTCGGGGCCCGTGCCGTGACTACCCCAAGCCCGCCTTCCATAGGCCAGGGGCTGGCGACTAGTACCAAAGGTGTAATCCTAATAAAAGGGAAGACATTTCCTTTAAACCTGTAAACACACACTGACTGAACACAAGCTGTAGAAGAAACAAGTACTAAAATAGAAAAGAAAAGTGTGCTGAAAGTAAGTGGGCCAGTATACAAACCCAACTGAACAACAAGTACAAGTAAAAATGGAAAACAACTCCTGGATCATCCATCGGGGAATCCTACCTAAAGGGTAGGTATAGAACTAGAACAAATCATCCCTGCAGTACATCCCGTCTAGTCCAGCTCCGAGAAGCCTCCCATCCATCACCCTCAGCCTCAATTACTACTGTCTGTCGTCTGCACAGAACACAATAAGGTGTGGGTGAAGCCTGTGCAGGGGTGAGTATAACAATACTCAGTAGGGGACCCCGAGACCCCTGAAGGTCTCCCAGAATCCACAAAGGATAAACCATAGTAGAAAGATACAATCACGAAGTATCAACCAACCCTACTTAGGTATATGCACATACATATACCTAAGTTATCAATCACAGTCCGGCTCAAACTCTTGAGGCCAAGCACAAACCATTCCACAAAGAAAGTAAAGTCAATCACCATGATGATAATGGTTGAAAGACATGAATCATCTCACACAGGTATACATATTTCGTAGAGTGATAGAGATGATCAGATGTAGTCACTAATTCATCTAAGCTATCGGACCCACACAGGATACAAGACCAGCTAAGTTGTCGAACCCACACAGGATACAAGACCAGCTATTATGTCGGACCCACACAGGATACAGGAACAGAAGTCAGAACTATCAGAACCATGGAGGATCCCGGTACAGTAGTCATTGCTGTCGAACCCATGAAGGATTCTGGTACAGTAGTCATTGCTGTCGAACCCACGAAGGATCCTGGTAGAGTATCATCGCTGTAGAACCCACGGAGGATCCTATCATCTCAGTTGAAGCCAGCCCTAGGGTTCCCACACACAGAACTCTCGATTCCAGGAGGGTCCTATCCTCAATCCAAGTTTCGATACATCAACTATCACGAAGTCCTGAGTTGATGTATCCCGTAGTTATGTCTCATCATAAGGAACCCAACGCGACAGGGGCCCAGTTGGATTTACGCTCGATCCAAACCTGAACATTTTCCAAATTTGTCCAAAACTCACTTAGAGTATCCCAAAAGGACCGCCTCGTTGTGAGGGTCCCAGGGCCGTAGACGACACATCAATCAAATGCGCGGTCTAGGATTATTCGCATTTAAGCGAAGACGGGCCCGACCCGTCTAGCCCAGTGGGATGGCGGGTCCGACCCGGTGGGGCGCGACCCACTCGCGGACCCGGCCCACACTATGGTCCGGTCTGGTCCGCCCGGCGGCACCATGTGGCGCCGCCTCCTTCTCTGCCCCGGCCGGCCGTAGTCGGCCGGTTCGACCCAACACACGCCACCCATGCTGTAGGCAGTGGTTCTCCCCACGTGGTGCCTGCGGGTGCCTCGATTCTCGAGCCCGGCTGGCATGCGGCCGGCTAGTTCACCCAGCCGAGTGGCCCACGGACACAGGCCACGTCCTCCTCCATGTGGCATTTGCGAGTGCCGCAGTTCTCCAGCGGGCCGACCGGATTGGCCGGCCGGTCGTCCCGCGGACCGGGCGGCCCGAGCGGCCGTTGGTCCCTCCACGCGGCCGGCGCGTAGCCGCCTCCGGTTGCCTGTGCCGACGCCCGGTGACCCACCTTATACGGACCACCGAGCTCACTTCGGTGGTCGGAAATTGGATCCGTCTATGCCTGGGGTCCTCCCGGGATGCCAACCTCAACGCTGGACCCTCTGGATTCCGTTGCTGCCACTTTGGCCCATCGCCCATGAAGAACGCAACAAGCTGAAGAACATCACAAGATCAGCGGAGGGAATCGGGCCACTTTCGGATTGGCCCATACCCTCCACATTATCAGATCATAACATGGTTCAATAAAGATCATCAACAAGATCGATCCATCCCAAATCTAAACCCCGCATGAAATTCTTCCCTTACCCGCAAGAATGATCGAACCGCAGATCAGCCTGTTCATTGGCTGGTTCGCGTTTGTCATTTAGAAATAAGAAAGGAGAACGTAAATCCCAAGAAAGGTAAATCCCCCTACCTCGTATTTGTCTTAGTATGTTGACAAGTCACGGAAGACGGACGTCACGGAAAATAGACGTCGTTCCGTCAACATCGTAGGAGGTAGAGCTCGGTGAAGACGAGTCGAGACGACGCCCTCGGTGCACTTCGTGGGTGGCAGTGCTTCCCTTCCTTTCTCCGGTTGAAGAAGTAAGTTTATGCTTCACTTTCTTCGGAGACAAGGAGAGTTCTTCATTGGAATAGGTCATTCTTCATTGGAAGAAGTCATTTCTCCAAGAGTTCCCCCAAAGCTATTATGTGTCAACCCAAACTAAAACAATATCCTACCTATTATTTTATTCATGCCATGCATTCCAAATGGAATTTAAAAGAATTAAAATATCTACAAATTAATGAATTAATTGTGGGTGCTCAATTCATTAATTAATGGGTGTTGGAACTTTAATGAGAGAAGGTGGAAGGTTCAAAACTAAATGAGGAGAGGTGTCTTTATTAATTTCAAGGGAAGTTTAATAGACTTCCCCCAATTAAATAAAAGTTACATGGGGGTTAAAGGGGGTTCAAACTAGAGTGATCCCCACGTAGTTATAACCTCCCAAGGGAGGTTAGGGTGTGGTGGGCCCCACCTCTAACCTCCACTTGGTGGTTTTAACCACAAATAAAATAAAAATATGTACACATATTTTTATTTTATTTTATTTAGAATCCCAAAAAATCAACTTCCAACCTCGATAAAATGCAACTGCGGTAAAAGTATCCTTAAGCGAATACCGGCACTATGAGTTCAGCGGTGCCATAAAATTTCAATTCCGAGCACCGGTTCAAAAGATATAAAATCCCGCACATACATTTACTGAACATACCCAAGAAAAACTTCAGAAATTGATTCCGGGCACACCGAGCCTTGGAATCAAGCGCCGTCAGAAATTGCAGACTCGTAAAAATCCCATGTATTTAAAAAAAAAATTCACAGAATTTCCAGATATTTAAATTTTCCCTACCTCATAGATTTACATCCCCATAAGCTACAACTCATACTAAAGGAACAAATGTGGGTACTGAGTGCGCATCTGAGCCTCCCGCTCCCATGTGCTCTCTTGGAGGTTCCCATGCTGCTAGTGAACATGCACCGGAGGAATCGACCATCCATGTAGGACCTACTCTTGTCGATCCTCAATCTCCACTGGAACCTCCGTGAATGTCGCCCCGTCATCGATGTCCAACTCCCCGTGGTCGATGATCTGGGACAGGTCGTGCATGTATCTCCTCAGTTGAGATATGTGGAAGACATCGTGCACCTGGTGCAACTGAGGTGGAAGAGCCAGGCGGTAAACCACCTCGCCTAATCTCCTGAGGACCTGGAACGGTCTGATGAATCGCAGAGACAACTTGCCGCCTCGGCTAAATCTCCATAGACCTCATCGAGGTGAGACCCGTAGAAAGACGTGGTCACCATCCCCGAACTCTAGTGGTATCCATATCCTATCAGCATAGGACTTTTTACTGCTCTGTGCAGTCTTCATCCGCTCCTGGATGATCTGCACCTTCTCCGTCGTAGCCTACACCATCTCTGTTCCTACAAGCTCTAACTCCCCTGGGTCAGTCCAGCACAGAGGAGATCTGCAAGGTCAGTCGTAAAGTGCCTCGTAAGGTTCCATCCTGATGGTGGAGTGTTATCTGTTGTTATACGCAAACTCTACCAAGGGTAAGTGATCCTCACAGCTACGAACGAAGTCGAGGAAACATGCACGGATCATGTCCTCGAGAGTCCGAATGGTCCTCTCAGTCTGACCATCCGTCTGAGGATGGAAGGCGGTGCTCAAGTGAATCTGTATCCCAAAAGCCTCCTGCGACCCCTTCCACAGCTGATAAGTAAAACGATCATCTCGATCGAAGATGATCGTCGATGGAACACCATAAAGCCATATGATCTTTTGTACGTAGAGGCATCCACAGATCTCTACTGAGCCCTTCTCTCTGATCAATAGGAAGTGGGGCAACTTGGTGAGTCGGCCAACAATCACCTAGATAAAGTCGTGTCCTCTATATGTACGTGGAAGTCCCATCACGAAATCCATGGATATCCCATCCCACTTCCACTCTGGGACCTCTAAGGGATGAACCAAGCCTGTTGGAACCTGGTGCTTCACCTTCAATTGCTGAAAAGTGAGGCATTGTGAGACAAACTCAACTACTTCCTTCTTCATACCTGGCCACCAGTGCTATCATCGGAGGTCCTGATACATCTTTGCCACTCTTGGATGTACTGCTAAAAAAGATGTGTGGAACTCCCGCATCACTTCCTCCTAAAGTGAAAATGGTACCATGGTACGTCCTTTGAAGATAATGACGTGTTCCCAACCTTTAGAAAATCCATCAGGTTCCTGCCCTGTGGATATCTGAGCATGTCGTGTCTCATAGTCAACATCCTCACACTATGCCTCCCTGACTCGCTGAAGAAGTGGAGGAGTGACTGTGAGAGACTGTAGAAAGGATGATCCATCTCGATCCACAACAGATATCTACATCGTGTCCAACTTCTCAGTCGCCTCTCCTAGTAGCTGAATGCCTGATCTCCTACTGAGAGCATCTACTACAACATTCCCCTTCCCAGGAGTATAGACTATCTCGAAGTCATAGTCCTGGGAGAACTCGAGCCATCATCGCTGTCTCAGGTTCAAGTCCTTCTGTGAGAAGATGTACCTGAGACTCTAGTGGTCAGAGTAGACTGTAAAACGTTCGCCTATAAGATAGTTTCGCCACATCTTCAAGGCGAAGACCACTACTGCTAACTCTAGGTCATGGGTAGTGTAGTTCTACTCGTGCTGTCTCAGCTGACGAGAACCATACGCGATCACTACTCGATCCTGCATCAGGACACACCCAAGTTCGGTCCTTGATACGTCACAGTAAACTACATACCCAACGCCCTCATCAGGTAGCCTCAAGATGGGCGCACTGTTAAATCTCTTTCTTAGCTCCTGAAATCTCTTCTAGCATCTCTCTGACCACATGAAGGGTTTCCCTTTCTTTGTCAATGCTAAAATCGGTGATGAAACTATGGATAAGTCTGGCACAAATCTTCGATAGTACCCAGCCTATCCCAGAAAACTCCGTACCTCTGTCACACTCCTAGGTGGATCCCAAGCAAGTACTGCCTCGATCTTCCCTAGATCCACTACAACTCCAGCCTCTGAGATGATGTGTACAAGAAAGTGAAACTCTTGAATCCAGAACTGGCACTTCAAGAGATTACCATAAAGCTGGTACTCTTGGAGTGTATCCAGTACTACCTGCAAATGGTAATCATGATCCTCCTCAGTAGTCGAGTAGATCAGTATGTCGTCGATGAAGACTACGAAAAAGCGATCGAGGTAAGGCTGGAATATCTTGTTCATGAGACTCATGAACACTACTGGAGAGCTGGTTACGCCAAAGGGCATAACCAAGAACTCGTAGTGTCCATATCGACATCTAAAGGCCATCTTCTTCACATCCTTGTCCCGAACTCTGAGCTGGTGATATCCTGACCTAAGATCTATCTTCGAGAACCATCGTGCTCCCTTGAGCTGATCAAAGAGGTCGTCAATCCTTGGGTGTGGGTACTTGTTCTTCACGGTCACCTGGTTTAGGCGATAGTAGTCAACACACAGTCACTAGCTCCCATCCGCCTTCTTGGTGAAAAAAATCAGGGATGCCCAGGGTGAAACACTGAGTCAGATGAATCCCTTCCCCTATAAATCCTTTAGCTGTACCCGCAGCTCACGAAGCTCGACGGGAGCCATCCGATATGCTGGAGTAGATATCGGTGTCATCCCGGGGTACAAGTAAATGTAGAAGTATATCTCTCTGTGAGGAGGTAGTCCTGGAATGTCGTCAGGGAAAACATCCGCGTACTAATCCACCACAATAGGAAAACTCAGACTCCACACATCAATTGCTCTGAGGATGAGACTAGCCAACTGATGTGTGATCGGCTGTACCCTCCTCTATGTAAGTCCATCCTACATTGAAAAGGCTCCCTTTTTTCCGGTGAAGGTGAACCTGGTCCCATCCATACTGATACACCGCACTTTGCACTTAATACAGTCAATCTGGGCATGAACTGTGGATAACCAGTCCATACCCAAGATGATGTCGTAATGCCTCGATGCTGCTACCAGAAGATCCCAGCCAAAGCTCTCGCCTCCTAGAGTAAGCTCACACTGCCGACACCAGTGCGTAATCGTCGAGTCTTCTCCCGTATGACTCTCTAGCTGTAAGGATTGAGCCAACGACTCCATCAGAATCTATGAGCTCCAAACGAGGGTAGTGGAAATAAAAGAATGACTCACACCTGTGTCTATAAGTACTGCAGCAAGGGTGGAGTAGACACAGATAGTACCTCGAATCATCTCAGGTGTGCCGTGGTTATAGGCCTCAACTGCCTGGAGCTGAGCCTACCTCTGTCCGCCTGCTCCCTATGGTCGGGGTGGATCTCCTGGTGGTGGTGGTGGTAGAGCCTTGAAACGTCGTCCACCACCCGCTGCTCGGCCAGCTCCACTCCCCCGTCCGCCTGCTCCTGGCGGACCACCACGGTCGAAACTCTACCTCTGCCTAGGAGGTCCCTCTACTGTTTGATGCTCATCTGCAAGGCGGGTCGGGCAATCACGAGCCATGTGGCCCTGCCCACCGCATGCATAGCACTTTCTTCTCCTCGTATAGCTAGATCTGTCTCGTGTGCCCCGCACAACCGAACCTATATCCTAGGGTCACCCACCTGATGGCCTAGTCCGCTTGGTCTTCTGCGACATCTGTCTACTGCTGGCTGTAGAAGACTCCGCTACGTGTCTCCCTGTGGTGGGTCTCGCTACTGGTGACTACTCAGCGAGAAAACTCTCCATTAGAAAGGCTCACTCTAGCACCCCCACGTACGTCGGGATGATGAGGGGGATCATCGAAGCCTTGATATCATTCCTGAGTCCCTGCTCGAAGGTCCAGGCCCGGAAGAATGGGTTTCGTACCATATCCATGGAGTAGAGCGAGAGGTCAGTAAACCTCACTGAGTACTGAGCTACTGTCATGATGCCCTACTGTAGATGAAGTAACTCTTGAATCCGCACTACACGAAGGGTGGCTGGAACAAACTCTGAGCGAAAGAGACTCTCGAAGTCTGTCTAGAGTAATGATGCCTCGTAATGAACCTGGAGCATCAGGCTCCACCATCTGCCTGCTGCTTCATGCAGGAGACTCGCCACAAGGATCACCATGAGGTCAACTGGTGTCCCTAACAATATTAAAACTCTCACGATAGCCTCCAGAAAATCCTCAACTTCCTGTGGGTCCGTATCTCCCCAGAACCTGGGAGGCCTCTGGTGATGGAACTCGTGCAATGCACTCAGGCAGCGTGAACTCTCTACTGCTGAAGCTGGTGGTAACGGTGGCCCAGCGGGTAGTGGTACCGCTGGTACCTCTACTGTGATGGTGCCCTGCACCGAGGCCTCGTCGCTTGGTTGGATACCATCTCATACGTAACTCAGAACCCTAGCTGGCTACCTTCATGGGGCCATCCTAAAAAGAAATAGGTGCACCACAGTTAAAACAGTATACCTGGTGAGCTGACACAAAGTAATCATGAAGAAATTTTTTTCAAAGGAAACACACACGAAATCAGTGTTTTCGTGCACTGAGTCAGAAATCAGAAGTTAGAGTCCTAGTGTATGGATACGTCGGCCGCCGCACCGACACCGGTTTCCCTAAACTGATATCCACACCCAAAACACTTAACACTATTGTCGCTTAAAAAATAAAATTCTAAGTTCTACGGTAGAACCGACTCATCTAATACCAATTTGTCATGACCGTCCTCAGGGCCCATGCCGTGACTACCCCAAGCCCGCCTTCCATAGGCCAGGGGCTGGCGACTAGCACCAAAGGCATAGTCCTGATAAAAGGGAAGGCATTGACTTTAAACCTGTAACACACACTGACTGAACACAAGCTATAGAAGCAACAAGTACTAAAATAGAAAAGAAAAGTGTGATGAAAGTAAGTGGGTCAGTATACAAACCCAACTGAACAATAAGTACATGTAAAAAGGGAAAACAGCTCCAGGATTGTCCATCGGGGAATCCTACCTGAAGGGTAGGTATAGAACTCGAAAAACTCGTCACTGTGGTACGTCCCATCTAGTCTAGCTCCGAGCAGCCTCCCATCCGTCACCCTCATCCTCGATCACTGCTATCCGTCATCTGCACAGAACACAACAAGGTGCAGGCGAAGCCCATGCAAGGGTGAGTATAACAATACTCAGTAGGGGACCCCGAGACCCCCGAAGGTCTACTAGAATCCACAAAGGATAAACCACAATAGAAATATACAATCACAAAGTATCAACCAACCCTACTTAGGTATATTCCCATACATATACCTAAGTTATCAATCACAATCCGAATCTAACTCTCGAGCCCAAGAACAAACCATTCCACAAAGGAAGTAAAGTCAATCACCAAGATGATAATGGTTGAAAGACATGACTCAGCTCACACAGATATACATCTTTCGTAGAGTGATAGAGATGATCAGATGTAGTCACTGATTCATCTAAGATGTCAGACCCACACAAGATACAGGACCGGCTAAGCTGTCGGACCCACACAGGATACAGGACCAACTATTCTGTCAGACCCACATAGGATACCGGAACAGAAGTTAGAACTGTCGGACCCACGGAGGATCCCGGTACAGTAGTCATCGCTGTCAAACCCACGGAGGATTCCAGTATAGTAGTCATCATAGTTGAACCCATGAAGGATCCTGGTACAATATCATCACTGTCGAACCCACAGAGGATCCTGTCATCTCAGTCGCAGCCAGCCCTAGGGTTCCTGCACACAACACGCTCAATTCCGAGAGGGCCCGCTCCTTGAGCCAAGTGTTGATACATCAACTATCACGAATTCCTGAGTTGATGTATCCCGTAGTTATGTCTCATCATAAGGAACCCAATGCGACAGACGACGCGTCAATCAGACGCTCGGTCTGAGAGTTATTGGCATTTCCGTTTCAGGGGCCCGGTTGGATTTACGCTCGATCCAAACCCGGCCGTTTTCCAAATTTATCCAAAACTAACTTAGAGTATCCTAAAAGGACTGCCTAGTCACGAGGGTCCTAGTGACACTGACGTCGCGTCAATCAGACGCGCGGTCTAGGAGTTATTCGCATTTAAGCGAAGATGGGCCTGGCCCGTCAAGCCCAGTGGCCTGGTGGGTCGGCCCAACCCGGCTCGGCGGGTCTGACCCGGCTGGGGGTCAGCCCGACCCGGTGGGTTGTGGCCCACCCGCGGACCCGGTCCATGCGGCGGGCCTGTCCGGTCTGCCCAGCGGCGCCACCTCCTTCTCTGGCCCGGCCGGCAGTAGCCGGCCGGTTCAGCCCATCGCACGCGGCCCATGTTGTGGGCCGTGGTTCTCCCCACGTGGGGCCTGCGGGCGCCACGGTTCTCTAGCCCGAACGGCACACAACAAGCCAGTTCGCCCAGCTAAGCGGCCCGTGTATGCGGGCCGCGTCCTCCTCCACGCGGCTCGTGGGGGTGACACGGTTCTCCAGCGGGCCAGCCGGATCGGCCAGCTGGTCGTCCCACGGACCGGGCAGCCCGAGCGGCCGCCGGTCCCTCCACGCGGCCGGCGCACGACCGCTTCTGCCACCACTCTCTCCAGTCTCCGGCGCCGCCGCCCGGTGACCCACCTTTCGCAGACCACTAGGTGCGCTCCGGTGGTCGGAAATCGGATCCGTCTATGATGGGGGTCCTCCCAGGATGCCGCCCTCAACGCTGGACCCTCCGGATTTCGTCGCTGCCACTTTGACCCATCACCCAAAAAGAATGCAACAAGACGAATAAAATCACAAGACTAGTGGAGGGAATCAGGCCGTGTTCAGATTGGCCCGCACCCTCCACGTTAGCAGATCAAAATAGGGTTCAATAAAGATCATCAACAAGACTGATCCATCCCAAATCTAAACCCTGCATGGAATTCTTCCCTTACCCGCAAGAACGATCAAACCGCGAATCAACCTGTTCGTTGGTTGGTTCGTGTTCGTCGTTTAGAAATAAGAACAGAGAACGTCAATCCCAAGAAAGGTAAATCCCCCTACCTCATATCTGTCATAGTACGTTGACAAGTCATGGAAGATGGACGTCATAGAAAACGAACGTTGTTCTATCAACATCGGAGGAGGTAGAGCTCGGTGAAGACGAGTCGAGACAACACCCTCGATGTACTTCGTGGTCGGCAGTGCTTCCCTTCCTTACTCCGGTTGAAGAAGTAAGAAGATAATGCTTCACGTTCTTCGGAGATGAGGAGCATTCTTCATTGGAATAGGTCATTCTTCATTAGAAGAAGTCGTTTCTCCAAGAGTTCTCCCAAAGCTATTATGTGTCCACCCAAACTAAAATAATAGCATCCCTATTATTTTATTCATTCCATGCATTCCAAATGGAATTCAAAAGAATTCAAATATCTACAAATTAATGAATTAATTGTGGGAGCTCAATTCATTAATTAATGGGTGTTGGAACTTTAATGAGAGAGGGTGGAAGGTTTAAAATTAAATGAGGAGAGGTGGATTTATTAATTTTAGGGGAAGTTTAACAGAATTACCCCAATTAAATGAAAGTTACATGGGGGTTAAAGGGGGTTCAAACTAAAGTGGGACCCACCTAGTTATATCCTCCCAAGGGAGGTTAGGGTGTGGTGGGCCCCACCTCTAACCTCCACTTGGTGGTTTTAACCACCAATCAAATAAAAATATGTATACATATTTTTATTTTATTTTATTTAGAATCCCCAAATATTAACTTCCAACCTCAATAAAATGCAACTGTCGTAAAGGTCTCCTTAAGAGAATACCGGCGCTGCGAGTTCAGCGGTGCCCTCAGATTTCAATTACGAGCACCAGTTCAAAAGATATAAAAACCCCGCACGTACGTTTACTGAATGTACCTGAGAAAAAATTCAGAAATTTATTCCGGGAACACCGAGCCTCAGAATCAAGTGCCGTTAGAAACCGAAGACTCGTAAAAATCCTATGTATTTAAAAAAAAATTCATGGATTTTCTGGGTCTTTATAGGATCGAAGTAGGCAGATGAGGCAGGGTAGTCCAGGTGAGTAGGCTGGGAAGACCGAAAAATAAAAAAGTTATATTAGTGTTTATAATTTATAAAATATAAAAACTGATGAAAAATAAATAATATACCTGGGAAGGATGCTCATACGAGGTAGGGTAGGCAGATGGGGCTGGGTAGGTTGGGTGAGTAGGCTAGGAAGACTAAAAAATGAAAAAGTTATATTAGTGTTTATAATTTATAAAATAGAAAAATTGATGAAAAATAAATAATATACCTGGGAAGTCTACTCATATGGGGTAGGGTAGGCATATGGGGCAGGGTAGTCCGAGTGAGCAGGCTCAGAAGGATGAAAAATGAAATAGTTATATTAGTGTTTATAATTTATAAAATAATATACCTAGGATGGATGCACAGACTGTGACTATCTTTCCAAGTGTTCTAACAAAGCCTTCTGCACTACTGATTTAATTTGATCACCCATAGACTATTTCATATTTTTCAGCTCAGATTTTAATGATTCTATTTCCGGATCTCTTTATTGCTTACTCCGAAAAAAAAACCTTTTGAATACAAACACCTTATTAGTATCCTCTAACATGTCCGGGGTGTTCTGCCTTTCCCAAAGTAGTGGGTAGGATATCCATCCCACCCTTGGGGATAAAAGAGCCCTATGTATCTTGATCTTGAAGTTCATCCTGAAATGAAAATGAAAAAGTTATATTAGTGTTTAAAATGTATAAAATATAAAATTGATAACAAATAAATAATATTTACTTACAATTGTATCAGCTAATTTCTTAGCTTCCTCTATAAGACACTGTTCATTTTTCCATTTTCTTGATCTTTTCCATTTTTCATGGTGAGTGAGAGGAGATAAAGGACCATGTTGAACCTATTCTGAACCACTACTAGATCAAGCTCTTAATGCTTCAAATTTTTCTTCAATCATTTTCTGCTCTAAATACAGATACTCTCCATGTGATAAAGTATGATGTTATACATTTATCAAATGAATCTCTTGATGAGATATCCTGGAGTCCTATTATATAAAAACAAACTACTAAGTAATTAGAAAAATATATAATAAATTTTACAATATAAAATAATTATCATACCTGAGATTTTTCTTCATGACGACTATCAACAAATCACTTCCATGTATCTTTATCTATAAACTGATAATTGAGGCATGGGTTTTCAAACCTTCTCTTTCCATTTTTTTTCATTTTTGTTTTAAAATATCTCCATTGAACCACCACTAAAGAGATACGTTTTTTTTAATTTCTCTGGTTTCCTCAAAATTTAATTTCATCTGTAATTAAATAAATTAAATATGTCATTTAAAATATTTAATATTCAAAAAATGAGATAAAAGAAATCAATTAATATATTTTACCATCACAGCCTCCCAAAGTTATTTTTTCTCCATCCTTTCCACTGACTTCCAATCAGGATATAAAATACTAATCCTGCAATGGCTCTGCGTCGATATATAAATGATAAACTGAACTTCATTTAGGCAAGTTGCATTATTATTATCATCAAAATAGATGTGTAATTTGTAATCATCATGAGCAATTAATAGTTTTGGTAAACATGTAATACCACGTTTACTAACTTGAGAACTTGATTTTTAGTAGTAATAGGAGAAGTCTCCTCTACCGAGGACACATCAGTAGTCCTGCAATTTTTTTATAAATTAATAGTTTTATTTCATTAAATAAGTTTATTACTAAATATTTAATAATATGAAAAAATATACATACCTCAGTAACTAATCCTCTCTATCTTTATCTGACATTGCTACTAGAAAGTGTAATGAAATTTTGTGTACCTACATATCATTATAAAATTGAATATTTAGAAACAAGAAAGAAAAAAATAAGTAAGTAAAAAATAGGCATGCGTTAGTAAGTTTCAAAAAAAGAAACAAAATATAAATATTTACCAGAAAAATTAGGAGACTAATTTAGTGTTTTCTCACAAGCCTTCATCATGATCATTATATATTCCATGCACTATGTCTATCTTCTACTCATTGTAATCATTTGAAAATTGTGTAATAGATGAATAAGGCTTATGTAAATCAATAACATCATCAATATCATCATCATCACCCAAATGATATATTTTTCTTTGCAAAATGATGGACCGCTGATCATTCGAGGGATCAATGACATAAAATACTTGTTTTTCATGTGTCACCATGATAAATGGTTCCTCATTGTAATAAAATCTTTTCAAATCAACCAGTTTAAGCCCATATTCATTATATTTCACACCACTATTACTATTAACCCAATTACACTTAAAAATAGTGACTCAAATTTCAATATAATCAATTTACTATATGTCTTAAAGAACTCCAAAATATGGCGTTGAGGAAAAAATTGGGTTTTTATCTTTGGCACTCGAAAAATGCACTACTTCTGCAAAAACCATCACACCACTATTCTGAACGGTACTATTGTCATCCAATTTTTTTGTGTAAAATGTGTAACCATCAATATCAAAACCAGACCATGTGATCACATTAAGAGATGTCCCCCTACTAACCACTTCAATGTTTTTGATGCAGATATATTTGTGGCGGATTTCTCTTTAAACCATGAAACAAATGTCTTCTTATGCTCAATCATCAACCACTTTTTGTTTCTTTTATGATATTGTAACTTTAATTCAGCAATGTGTGAGGATATATATGATTGAACCTCATATATTTTGTTCAAAATATATAAATGTGCCTGCATCACTTCATCACATAGAATGAACTTTACCTTTAAGACTCAAACCCCTCTACCTTCACTATCAACTATCATATGTTGAGATATAGGGACACCAATATGGCCCAACTCATACAAATAATCAGTACAAAACTCAATCACCTCCTCCGATACATATTTTTGAACAATAAAGGCCTCTGGTCGATAAGTATTTTTAACACATCCCTTTTAAATTTTCTTATATCTTTTAAAAGGATACATCCATCGTAAATAAACATGCCCACATATTCTTATCTCACGTACCAAATAAATCAGCAGATGAACCATTATATCAAAAAATTTAGATGGGAAATACATTTCTAGTTGACAAAGAATAAGAGTTTCTTCATTCTCCAACACATCTAACAAATTTGGATAATTTTTTTTCTACAAATGGATTTGAAAAAATTATATAACCTGATGATAGTATTTTTGACAGCTATTGGTAATATACCATGCACTACTACTGGTATAAGTTGTTGCATCAATACATGGGAATCATGAGATTTCATACCTATTAATTTAAAATCCTTCAATGACACCAAATTAGTCACATTTTAAGAAAAACCACTGGGTACTTTAATACCACGAGGACACTAACAAAAATTTATCTTTTCAATATTGCTTAATATGTGACAAGCTAGAGGTAAATATGTTTTTTTTCCTTTCATAGTGGAAGATAAATCCAAATGTATTCTCATTAATATCAAGTCTAATATAGCATGCAATCCATCTTTTTTATTTACTTTTATGTATAACAAAGTTCCAATCAAACTATCACATATGTTTTTCTTAACATGGATAACATCAATGTTATGTTTTATCTCTTAAAATCTATAATAAGGTAGTTCAAAAAAAAAAGACTGCTTCTCCTAGATATTTCTTTGAAGACTAGAACTTTTTTTCTTTCCAAATGTTAAATCAATATTTTTCACCTTGTCATAATATTCTTCACTTGGTAATGGCTGAGGGGAAAGGTTTTATTCTTGTAAACCATTAATTTTTTTTTCAATCTATGATAAGAATGTTCAATTCACAAAATTCTTCGATGTCCCATGTACACTGTATTTCTTCCATTATGAAATTGATAATATGAAGTCCGTTATTCAAAAATTGGACATGATTTATGTCCCTTAACACTATATCCAAATAAGTTTCCATATGCAGGAAAGTCGTTTATAGTGAACATTATCATAGCATGCAAAAGAAAATACTCTTTCTTGTATGCATTGAAAACTTTAATACATTTCTCCCATAGCAGTTTCAAATCATCAATAAATGGTGAAATATACACATCACTATCATTTCCTAGTTGTTTTGGTCCATAAATCATCAATCTCATCATAACATATTTTTTATTCATACATAGATGTGAGAACAAGTTGTAAACTACCAGAAAAATAGGCCATGAACTATGTTGGCTACCGAGGCTCCGATATGGATTCATTCCATTAGTACAAAATCCAATTATGATATTTCTAACTTCACTTCCAAAATCATGATTTTTTTTATCAAAACTCTTCCACTATGGTGAATCAGCAGGGTGACATAAGTTACCATTAGAGATGAACTCATCTGAATTCCATCTTAACCTTTTTGCATCAATTTAATTTGAAAATAGATGCTTTAAATGAGGAATTATTGGAAGGTACCAAATTGATTTAGCATGAGTTTTGATTCTGGTACCTAAGAATGAATCATAATTGAATTATCATAATTGTATGTAAAAAATATTGGATGATATCATTAGAAAGTACAAAATTGATTTTTTCACGACGTTATATGACAGTACTTGAGAATGAATCTGAGTTGACTTTCCCATCTATCTTATAACGCGATGTCCCTCATCTAGGAAATATTTATAAATATTCATATTCTTTTCTATATAGTACAAAATCATTGGGGAAAGCATGTATCTTTTTATACCCCAATCCCATTGGGAATAATATTTTCTTCTCCTCGTAATTGGAATCTAGAATCCCGTTGACTTATGGAAGTAGATATTTTAAAAGCTCAAGTAATCTAGATAAACTTTTATCACTACACCCATTTTTTAAGTTAACTAATCTCAAACTGCTGATAACATTGTATATTTACTACAACCTAGGAATATTGGTTTCTCAGAATCTCCATACAACCATTTAACAGTTACTGTTTTTTGATGGTTTGAACACCTAAATCATGAATTAATTCTTCAATATGATCCTCTGCCTCATTATGAATATTGTTATCAACATTGGATGTTTAATCTTTAGTTCTTTCACCATGCCAGATCTAATGTATATAATTAATGCTAAAACCATAACAAATGAGATGATCCTTGATTTCTATGGAGTTTAAATTTCTCATATTCAAACACTTTACACATGGACAGAAAATCAAATCAATGTTTTGAAGATTTTTTTAGAAAATTAAAAGAATTCATCAACTCGTTTTTCATATTCACTAGTGGTTCTTTGTAAATGTATCCAATTACGATTCATTCAATACCTGATATCACAATATAACTAGTGAATATATTAAAACATATAAACATTTATATATATATATATATTTACAGATAAATTGTAAACAAAAACACATTTAATAAAAACTATTGATAATCAGATAGAAAACATCAGATATGAAACACATTTACAAATAGTAAACTTTTTATTTTTATATTATATACATGTGTTATGTTAATATTATAATTTAATTATAATATCAATCTTCTAAAATTTATTAGTTAATTTTACATAGTTGTTTCATTATTTCAATGTTTCATGTTTCAAAAGTATTAAAAATTGCATTAATTTAACAAGCGAAAAATTACTTATTATTAGTAATATGAAATAATAATTAGAGTAAATGTTCATATTATAACTGAAATAAATCATAATACTCCCAAAATTATGACAGATGAAATTAAATACATAACTAAATTGGTATATATGAGAGAATGTTCATTTTTATGGTACTGTGAGGTTGATAGATTTGAATTTTTTACAATTTTGAGTCTTCATGATCTTCTCTGGATCGCGAAAGGTAGAGTTTTGTACAAGTTTGTTGGCACGAAGGAGTAGAAACTATCATGAGAAAAATATATGTGTTTATCACACTAGTTTAGCTTCACAATGAACTGAGTTATGTGAATCAATTCATAAATTCAATATTCTTATTAATACTCACTGGTTTATGCGATGATTTTTTAGAAACCTCAAATCAGTGAAAATGTTCGCTGTGTATTGCGATGAGAATTAAAAATAGAGAACCAAATATTTGTGCAATGGTTTCCAAAATGAGTATATTACTGTGTAAAGAATGGTAACTATGTTCTTGTGCAGAGAGATTGTTTTAATTACGTGCACATACTGTGAGTCCAACAGTTAGTGTGACATTCTATCATGCCAAGGAAGAACACACAATGACAATGTGTCTTGTGTGATAGAATAATGTGTGAAAGGGTCTGTATGATGAAATAAGTGGATAATTTCATACATACATAAATGAATAATAATTAAAGATTATATTCATAAGCCCATTCAAGTAAAACTGTGTGAAATCTCGTGTCAAATATGCAGAAAAGCATGATGTATACAATATGGATTCATAAAGATTATGTGAATATTTCACGTGAGTGAGTATTGCACAAAAGACATTATGTGTGATTGGGTTTTCATGAGAGAAGCATGGATAGAGAGTGCGTGCTTCCAAAAGTGTATGTAATGTTGAGAAACAGTTATGTGTTTTCATACATCATACAACAATAGAGAGATATTATTGTGGGAAGTGAGCATCTTGTGTATTGAAGGAAGCAGAACTATGTGAATTCATCCAATTGAGTGAGTAAACTATTAATAATTTTGGCAGTGTTAAAATACACAAAAGAACAGTGAAGTGACAGTATGTGATATACGTGCATGAAGGCAGTACAATGAAAAAATATGATTTGCATTTATACACATGAAATATTGCATAAAAATAAAAAGTTCATGTATTTTATTTTACATGCACGAGGTACATGAAATCTAAATTTAATGACAAGTGTGAATTGGGTTTTTGAGAGTTAAGACAAAGCATTATATTAGAAGTCAATTTGCAGAGCATTGATATATCATGCTATGAATGAGTCACATGGACTTGCATATGATTCATTCTATACATAAAAAATTAGAATCTTTATATATTAAAAATATGAAGCAACAGTAGTAGTAGTCCCATGAGTTATTTCATGTTGTGAGTAAGAGTATAAAAAAATATTTAGTTTCTTTAACTCTAGGAACGACTCTATTATTTTTTATTCATTGTATACATATAGGGTAATAATTTCTAGGTTTTGTTATTAGATAATTTTAAGAATTTTATTTCACTATAATTGAGGAAGTGGATCAAAATTTGTTGGTTTAAGCGACACCCTTGGATAGATTTTCAATCTACATTAACGAGTGGATAAAATCTAAACAAATAAAGATAAATTGAATTGAACCAAATCAAACTAACTTGGCCTAAACAGACTCAATCATATTTAATCCAAATTGAAAAATCTTAGACTAAACTAAATTAAACAAAAATAAAGTAAATTTACATGGGATGATCACTTTTAGGGATAACTATTAACCATGTTCAACAAATTTATAAAAAATTATAATCTAATAATTGAAGAAAATCAAAAAAATAATTAAATTATAACTAATTTATCTTCAAAATTTTAAAAAAACTCACAAAATTTGGAGTTTAACACAAAAATATAACCAAATATGAACTTTGATCCGTAGAATGCTTTGGAATATTAAACACTGCAAGATTTATACAAAATATTATTGTAGAAATGAAAAATAAAGATGAACAACAAACTAAAATCAAACTGTGGTTAAATGTTTCCGGAAATAAGATTCTAAAGAAAAAATAACCCATATATGATGAAAAATGGGGTGATAATCAAGAAATCATATCGTAGATCATGAAAATAGAAGAAAATTGAAAAGAACAGTGGTTTGAGATCACAAATAAGCCTTAAAAGTCATTGCGAGTCGATGGGAGTCATCGCAGTTAAGATTTCGAAGATCCAAAACATGAGGGTTTCCCTATCCCAACTAATTTTAAGACTTTGGGCATCAGTTTTTACAAAAACTAATGCCTAAGAGTCCAAAACATATTTTTGGCGTCAGTTTTCTCAAAAACTGATGCCAAAATTATATATTTTTTAATATATGGTGTCTGTTTTACAAAAAACTGACACCATAAATATATAATTTTTAATATATGGCATCGGTTTTCCAAAAAACTAATGCCATAAATATTTTTTTAATATATGGATTTGGTTTTTATAATAACTGATACCAAAATATCCTGAGTTTGGGATTAATGGCATCGGTGTTTGTAAAAACCAATGCCAAAATGTTTTTTTTATTTTCAGCATCGATTTTTTGAAAAACCGACACCATATATCATACCTTTTGAGGTTTTTGGAATCGTTTCTACTAAAAACTGACACCGAAAACCACTTTTAAAAATTTTTGGGGTCGGTTTTTAGTAAAATCAACGCAAAAAATTTCTCCCACATACTATTAGCGTCGGTTTAGAAAAAAAGGACGTCATTACTTCAACTTTAAATCTAGTATTTATACTAGTGAGGATTGGATAAATCTGAACTAGGATAACACTGTAAATGAAAAAAATGACCCTGACCTGATCACCCTTATCATATCATAGTTTCCAATCACTTTCTGAGTCAATTTTCTTTCAATATTTCACTTAATTATTTTTTTGTTTTGTTTCTTTCATTTGTTTTCAAAATCAAATAATTTCAAAAAAACAGGCTCGTTTTCCTATAATTTAAAGGTGACAACTTGATTATTGTGCACTAATCTCTAGAGACAAATTAGGTTTACCACTATAACACATTTTAACTTAGGAAATAATTATTTTTTCCATACCCCATGATAGGCATGTGTCATTCCACTACATTGTATTTTGTAGAAATCCTACTCACTGAAACTTCACCTCTATGAGAAAATCCATCAAGAGTTGATACTTCTGAAGTATATGCTTCATCTGTTAATGCGGCCTAGGATATTTTGCAAGATCCACCACTATAATATTATCACAATAGAGTGTGATATTATCTTTATTATTAGGTATCATGTCAATCTCTTTGATGACGTTGTGTATCAATACTACTTCTTTAGATACATTAAAAGCCACAATATACTCATAATCTGTTGTAGAATCTATGACCATGACCTTCTTTGAGGTCTTACAGCTCACAACATCTCCATTCAAAGTGAAGATGTATCTCGTCTACAATTTCAGATCGTCTTGATATGTTTGGGAACTAACATGTACATATCCTTCGATGACTAGTTCTTCATCTTATCCATAAACAAGAAATATATCCTCATCATTCCTAATAAACTTAAGAATAGTCTTGATGGACATATAATGGAGGTCACCTAGGTCGGCTTGGTATCTTCCTACCACACTCAAGGTGTAGGTTACATCTAACCTAGTACACAAAATAACATACATGTCTAAACCAACCACCAATGTGTATGGAATCATTTTCATCCTTTGTCTTTCCTCATGTGTCTGAGGACAAATTTTCCCAGAAATATGAATTTCATGTGGCATTGGAAACAATACCCTCTTGGATTGTTCTATACTGAACTTTTTAGTATCTTTTCAATATATATACTTTGACTTAGATAGAACAGTCTCTTAGATCTATCACGATAGATCTTGATCCCAATAATATATGATGTACCACCTAAGTCCTTCATGGAGAAACATTTATTCAACCAGGATTTAATAGATTGTAAGAAAATATTTCATTTATAATAAGTAATATTTTATCAACATAAACTATTATAAAAACAACTACACTTATAATAAGCTACTTATAGATATAAGGCTCATGTTCATTCTTTATGAAACAAAATTCTATTATGGAATCCTCAAACCAAAATATTCCATGACCCGAAGCTTACTTTAATCCATAAATAGATTTTTTCAACTTTCATACCTTATTGGCATTCTTTGGAGTCATAAACCCTTTGGGTTGTGTCATAAACCCTTTGGGTTGTGTCATATAGGAATCTTCCTAAAGGTTCCCATTAGTAAATATTGTTTTAGAATCTATTTTCCAAATCTCATAGTCATTGAAGGACATAATGGAAAGTATAATTTTGATGGATTTCAGAATTGAAACTGGTGAAAAGGTTTCTTCGTAGTTTATACCTTAACTCTATTTGAACCCTTTTGAAACCAATCACGCCTTATAGGTATTGACTCATCCATCCATGTCTAGTTTCTTCTTGAATACGCATTTTCAACCAATGTGATTTATATCTACTAGAGGATCTACCAAAATACAGACTTGGTTTTGGTACGTGGAATCCATTTCAAAATTCATGGATTTTTGCCACTTGGAAACATCTATTCCACTTATTACTTCATTGTAGTTTTGAGAATCATTATTATTAAATGATAATGATTCACCATCCTTGGTGACTAGAAAACCATACCATTTTGGTTCTATAACCTCACTTTTACTCCCACATAATACTCGTGCCTCTAGAACAACTTCTTCCATAGGGCTTTGTGGAAATTTTTCATGTGTCAACTCTTGTATACCTTGATCATTGAATTCAATGAAGTATATCTATCTCCCACTATCTATTTTAGATATTTTATCCCTCTCATGTAATATGACATTATATTTCCACTTTAACTTCTTTGTCTAGGGGGTCATAGAGGTAATAAACCCTTATTTCTTTGGGGTATCCAATAAAAGTACACTTCATTCCTTGGGGAGAAAGTTTGTTACCTAAAGAGGCCTTAGAAAATGATTTACAACCCCACAAATGTAAATTTGAAAACACAGTTTTTCTTACACTCTATAGTTCATATGGAATACCAATTATTGATTATTTAGAACTTGGTTTAGTATATGTGCTACTGTCTATAACATGTATCCTTAAAAGGATAATAAAAGGCTCACATGACTCATTATTGATCTCACCATGTCTAACGATACATGGTTAATCCTTTTTCTTACATCTCTCCATTGAGGTATATAAGGAGTGAGTTGAGATAGAATCCTGAACTCTCATAAATAACCAATGAATTCATGATTAATATATTATCCACCATAGTTTGAGTGGAGTTTCTTAATATTATTACCAAGCTAGTTCTCAAATTCATCATTGTATTATTTGATTTTATCCAAGGAATCCAACTTATACCTGATCAGGTAGACATATCCATGTCTACTAAAATCCTATGTAAAAGTTATGAAGTATTTTTACCCACCCCTTTCTTCAATATGAAATGGTCCACACACATTGGTATGAACTAAGTCAAGAATATATTTTCACCTTTCACCTTTTCCACTAAATTGGGATTTGGTCATTTTTCCTTGTAAACACACATGACATATACCGGGTGGTTTTAGTTAAAAATAATCTAAATATCCATATTGGTGTAATTTTTTCAAAAAAAATTGTTTACATAACCTAGTCAGTGATGTTATAGTTGGGTGTGGTATGTTCCATGTGAAGTTTCTTCATTATTAATTTCCATTACTTGGTTCATTTAATCCAACACATTAAAACTATTATTTAAAAATTCCTTACTAGAATAAATGTTTTCTTTATAAAAGAAGCAACATTTATTCCCAAATTTGAAAATAAATAGATATTTATCAAGTCTTGATACAAGAATAATGTTTTTGGTAATGGATGAAAAATTATAACAACTTTTCAAAACCAATATTATTCCAGTTGGCAATGTCAGGTAGTAGTCGTTGATAGCCGCAACAAAAAGTTTGGATCTATTGTCTTATCATAGATCTACCTCCCTTTGGTCAATCTTACTAAATATACTTGGTTCCTATATATGAATAAATATGTGAGAACCATAAGCTTTATCTAATAACCAATTTTTAGAAATAGATAAATTTCACTCGATAACAAAAACACATGAAGCACCCCTTAATTCTTTGGCTGGGTAAAGTTTTTCTTCCAATGACCCTTCTTACCATATGAAAAATAGAAAGTATCCTCCTCCATTTCTTACTCATTAATCTTTCTCTTATTGGAAGGGAGTTACAAAGAAGATTTGGGCTTAGTGATCTTCACTTGGCCTTTTCGTTTATTCACCATAAGGATGAAATGATTTTCATGATTCATCTCCTTAATGAATTGGAAAAGAAGAGTGATCAGATCTAGGAGAGACTTATCAATTTTCTTCATATTAAAATTAAGAAAAAAGCTAGTGAATCTCTGAGGTATTGATTAAATTATGATATCGGTGCATAGTTTATTAGTGATTTTAAACCCCAAAACTTATAGGCACTCAATATAGCCAATGAGTTTGACCACATGAGGCCTAGTTGGCACACCCTCTTTAAGCTTACTCTGGAAGAGTTTCTTAAAGATCTTAAATTGTTCCCATCTTTATCTCTCCTGGTAAAGAACACAGAGATGCTCGAACATGCTATAAGAACCCATGTTTTCATAAGATTTAATGAGTTTACTAGACATATATAATAACATTAAACATTGAATGTCTACTGCATCGTTCAAATTTTTTTTATAGAAAAAGGACTCTTCATCACTCACCTACTTTGTAGGTGGATTTGATAGTGAGGATTCTAGCATGTAAGATTTCTATTCATGGAACAACACTACTCGAAGGTGTATGAACCATTATTGGAAGTAATTACCAGTGAGGAGATGGTATTTATCCAATATTGATCATAAGGATAATTTGGATGAATAGATTTCCATTATTTTATAATTATAAAAGAGCATATTATTATCACTTTTATTGAAAACTAATTATGTGACATATAATAAATTTAATTTTATTAAGTCTCCAAATATTTTATCAAGTCCCAACAACCCTCATCATTGGACTTAGAATTCATATTTTTTTAGGAAATTCTAGTGGAAATGATCTATATTCCCCCTTACATAACCCCAATAAGGGTTATTCAAGCTACTTGAAATTATTTAGTTTGGAAGGTCTTTAATAAATATAGGCCTTAAATTATTTGATATTTTGATTGGATTCCCTAATTTAGAAATCCTGACTTGGATTTCATCAACCCTTGCCTCCAAATTACACCAAGTATATAAAGAGATACTTCTCTTGATGTAAAATGGGTAGGCCCATCCAAAATCTTCATAATAACTCCCCTTATAAAAGTAATTTTCCCAACAAGGGTTAGTCAAACACTTAGTTCTATTAGTTTCACTAATCATTAAGTAATATAAGGCTAAGTTTGACTTAATATTTAGTTGAGGGGTTTTATTTATTATGCATAAATTTTATCCTACTTTATCTTTTACATGTCTTGTTAACATTAAGTGAATTTTACTTAATTGGTTAATTATATTTTCCAATTTATTTAAATTACATATTTGAATATTAATTCATTTATTTATGTGATCATAGTCTTGCATAAATAAAATAAACAACACATAAGATAAAGATAAATAAATAAATAAATGTCCCAATCATGAGCTTTTCTAATGGTTGATTTAATAAGAAGCTAAACAATCAACCTTTTACCAAAGGAAAAACTCCTCATGTCAGTCTTGGCATGAGTTAAAACATTACACCTATCCACCTATACATTAACTAGATTATAATAATCTTGGTTTCATCTTGAACAAACTCCATGAACCTTGGGGTACATTATTTATTACATGAATTTATAACTAACATGCAGGTGAGGGGAACCAAATGATTGGTTAAGAAGAATTACATAAATAAATTTGGGCATGCATATCCAACATAATAACGAAGGAAAAGATGACTTGTAGGCCATCATTTTAATTTCATAATTAATAATTGAAAAACCATGTAATTAATTAAATTAAATAACACCAACACATACACATGTCTTGGTCAAGCTCATGAACAATCATACACATGAAATTTTTACCCAAAATTACACTGACTAACATTCATTTATATTCATTATTTATTATTAATATATATTATATTAATTAATTAATTAATTAATTACCTTTCATCTTAATTACCATATGAATTTTCTTAGAGATACCATAAATTGAAGAATGAATAATTACAGATAATTAAAATAAATTAATTGAGCATTTAATAATTCTTTAAAACCTTATTAAAATTTCTAAAATATTAGGTTCCAATCAATATAATAAGGTTTTAATACTAAATTTATTTATTTAATGTTATTTAATTATGTACTTTATTGGGAGACTACATGGAATGTACTTATGAGCTATGCGTTGTGTACCTCGATTATCGTGTACATGGGATACATGTTTGCAGATTTGGTGCGTACCTCGACTAGACTACATGGTGTGTACAAGACAACTACACACCATGTATCACTCTTTCTATGTGCCAATATAACCCATTCAAGGGCTCAATGTCTTATTTGGATGCGAGACAACACAACATGTATACCAACTACATGCCTAGCTGTAGCAGGCACCATAGCAGTACTATGCTGGTACTATAACAAGTATTGTACCAAGTACTATACCAAGTACTGCAGAAGGTACTGTTTAGTACTGCAGCAGCCAGAACTATTCATCTTGGGCCACCAGTTTGGGAGTAGAGTCCTTAAGGCCTTCGGGGCACCCAAGACTTTGGGTCAGTAAGGATTTCGGGCCACCTTTAAGGCCTTCGGGCCACCTCAAGGCCTTCAGGCCACATGATCAGTGTAGTTACCCCAGATAGACACTACAAAAAAGGAACAACCCTAGAGGAGGATTTAGAGAATTTACACTCACCAGAGAAGAACCAAATGGATTTTGAAGAATGAGAGGGTATGACTATGCCATTGGTACCAGCTTGTGCTTGCACGGGAAGCCTAGCTAGATGACCATGTGAAGGTGGGGAGATACCATCACAATGCAGATGCTAGGGAGGGGCAGTTCCTTATAGTTATAGTCTGGTTGAATTCCGTAAGACCTTCGGGTCATGTAATCTCTTAAGCCTACGAGCCATGTAATATCTAAGCCTATGGGCCTTGTAAGGGTTCCCCCTTATCCCTTGAAAGGGGGGTTATCAAAAATCAATAAAAATGAAGGCCTTCAGGCCATTCGATCATGTAGACTACATGGTGTGTGATCTGACATGTTGTGTGCTAGTTTGGCCTAGTCTACACATGGTGTGAAATAAATTCACTGCATGTAGTCACTAATCAGTGTATCACATATCCCATGACATGGATAGGTACAGTGAACTTGGGTACACAATGTGAAATCCGGATACTCATCGTGCAATCCCATGAAATCTGACCAAAATCTGCAACACTTATCAATGGAATCTATGTCAGTTCTTCATATTTTCATGGTCCTTTAAGAAAATAAAACACTGAATGATGATTGTTAATATGTCAAAAACATGTTATTTAAAATCATATTAAAGAATAAATATTCTATAAATGAAATATATAACTACTATTGTTCATATAGATCAATAACCAAATAAATAATTATAAATTTGAAATGTGACCACTCTAATACCACTTGAATATTATGAGTGTGGAAGAAGCACCTAGGTGGGAAATAAACCAAGAAGGTTTTTTTGATTTGTTGGATCATTTTTAACATTATAAATGATATGAAATATATGACCAACAAAATATTTTCATTGAATGTTGACATAGAGAAACCAATAACTCAGAGAGGTTCTTTTCATGTTAAATTTATAATTAATTTATTTAAGATTGGAAGAAGTATTTACCTCATCTTAGGAACTTTCTCTGATGGTGATGTTTTTGATCATAAAAAAACATGTTTCTAGATTAACGTCATTGTACTATAAGGATCCAAGTGTAGAATCCCTCTAGCGGTGATCCACACATGCTCCTTTGATCTCCAAATGACACTAATTGATTTTTGGGGTGCTAAAACGGAAAATCAATTATCTTTAATTGTTTGTGTTGATCACTTATAGTTCCTTAAATCTTGAAGGAATATCTTTAGCACTTCTCATTATTAATAGTAAGAGAGGAGGAGGAATAGAGAGATAATTCCATTGTGCACAATGATTCTCAAATCTCGATTAACTACACAATAGATATAATAATCTATTTATAGAGTTGGGGTTTAGGTTAAAATATTATTTAATTGTATACCTGACCTTAAATAATATAATAATCATCATCAAACACCATTTCATATAATAATAATAATAATAATAATAATAATAATAATAATAATAATTGTAGTAATAATTTATAGTGTACACTAACTCACATAATGATAAATATTATTTTCCGGCTTGCAAATAAATATTCACCATCAGACATAATATTAGTCCACTTCAAATCCTCAACATTTATTGAATACCCAAATAAATATTTGATTAAATATTTAATTTATCAATAAAATAAATATTTTATTCACAATTAAATGAATAAATATTTATTAAATATTTACATAATCAAATAAATTATTTAATGAATATATAATTATTTATTATCTTGCTAATATTAGCGATCAATAAAAATTGAATAAAATTATTTCTTGGTCTTTAGAATAATATTTATTCCAATAATTAAATTCAAATAGAATCTAATCGAGATCAATAGAAATAATTAGTGTGTGACCCTCTAGGATTCACTGTGTAATAGACAGAACTTAATGTCTCAAAGTTGACAACAAAATACAAACACTCACTGTGTAATATAATCAATTTTTCTCAATATCTCATCAAGCAGATTTTACATCTACACCATCAACCTATAAGATTGATACGTCTTTATTTGACTATTTGAAATAAACACATTGTTACAGCATGATCATATAATTTAATGCATTATTTTTATTCCAATCAAAGGGTTGAGATATCAATTTCCATAAAGATGGAAGGGAAAAATACTTAACTTATCCATTAATAATATATCATTTGTTATGCACCCAATATAATTTACTTTTTGAAAACATATGGCATCATAGTTTTGGTCAATAAATCTAAGTGCGTCAGTCATGACATTAATTAATGATAATATTAAAATCTAAGGATCGTTACACACTCTCATAGATAGGAATATCTAATGAAACCAAAACATAAAGAATTCCTACTGGTGGGTCTATTCTCATAATCTACCATATTGGAGATTACCAAGTGAGAACTTCATGAGAAGAAGCCTCGTTCGCTTATGACTGCTCACACCAGACATTATACATACCATGTGCCCTATTATAGTATGATATTCAACCATAGAACTACATTTAAGAATATCACATGACACTTAAAAGTTCTCATCATATAAGAGAACTGATATGACCTCATAAATGAGACAGATACCCTAGGTTACTATTATATTAAAGTCGTGAAAAAATGAGAAATATTTAATAAGATGTTTTATTAATATTAAAATGTTCAAATATATATGTAATCAAAGTATAATCCATTAGTTATAGAACACCAACTATAATAGTCTCTCCCCCTCTTCTCTCTCTTGATTCCACATGGTTTGGGGTGTTCTTATGGTGTTTTCTTAGGCGATTTAAGGTGATTCATCTTCCATTTTTATCCATTCTTCTCCCCTCTCAATTTATCTGATTTTCAGTTATCTCTGGCTAGTGTTTGATGATTATTTCCACCAAATCATGGTGTAAATCATACATTTTAATGGGTATTTTGAGTGTGATGGATAAAGGGAATCCTGAGATGATGAACACATGTCATCATACACTTTTGTGATGAAGGTGAATCATCATATGAATTTATTCATGGATTTGATTAAATTAAATTAAATTGGAGTTTTAAATGATGTCACGTAATAGGGAATTGTCTCAGGATGGGACTAGGAGTTGTTAGGGGACTTATATGAGTGGTTGGTCATAGTTTTGATGTGATGAGGTTGCTCAGGGAGTTATTGGATGTTTATTCATAATTAAATTAATTTTTAAATTAATGATAAATTATTATAAGTGAATTGAATAATTAATTATAAATAATTTATAATTAATTATTTGATGAGTGGATTGAGTTAGTTTCTTAGAAGTTTAGACGAGCTTGGACTCTGCTTGAACAAGCTCGTGTGAGAGTTATCGGGCTGTGTTTAAAAGGGAATAACTTTTTTAATAAGGTAAGTGGTCCCTATGCATTCCCCATTTTGGAAAATTCATTTGATATGTGGTATGGGATATTTGATCTATCCATCAAGGTAAACCAACCATTTTATTTAAATAAATTGTTCTATTTAAATAAAATCCCTAGACTAGACAAAGTTCCAAGGGATACAACAAACCATTATGCTCTGGTTTGATGCCTTGTCCACCGATGGTCATGGTGCTGATTATTAATGCATATATATGACACTTGGGTCCTAAGGGGTATAAATTAAATGAAGGGAACATAATTTATTGACCTTAATGCAGGATCCTTAAACACCTCCTTGTAGAGGATTGTGTTAGACTTGGGTTATTGGCCCCAGTAGGCCTTTATGATAATATGAGATTCCTTAGAACCATTTGGCTAGTGAGATGATATTTACTCTCCCATTGAGGTGTGATTACCTAGGTGGGTATCCCCTACATAGATTGATGGATAGGTTGGGTGTGTGAGGACTAAATTTTGATGAATTGGAAAATGGATGGGCTTCAAGCCACCCCCTTATGTGGAACTAATTAGTGCTTTCCTATGAGGACAACGAGGTCATGTTATGATCATGATTATGTTGAGGGATGTGATTCAATCTATGTAACATGTGATGAACCGAGAGTTAATATTGAGATTTAGGATGCCGTGTGAGGTGTTCATGCTTGATTTGACCTAGGGGACCCTAGAGGTTTCCCCCGAGATATGAAAACCCCTAAGAGGGTGTGTGTGATAATAGATAGTGATGATTGTAGGTGTCACCTTAGAACCTGAATCAATTTTGTGAGCTTGATATGGTGTCAATGAATGTGTTAGGTTGTTCACTTGAGAGACTGATCTCTATTATGTGAGATGGGTTGGGCATATATACAACACTTATGAGTTATGTTTTGCGAGATATTATGGGAGGGATGCACTATCCTCAATAATTTAAGTGGAATAAATAAGTGGATACCTGATATTAGGCCATTTAGTCTAAATGGAATACTTAGGGCTGGATGCCTAGGATTTGGTTTTTGAGTATGTTACTATAGAATGCCTTGGGAAATCCCTTTGGGTTCAACTATGATGCCTACTTGATTAGAGTTACTTGGAAAATCCCACTGTATTCTACCTTTGAATATACATGGAATTCCCAGGACATTGAGATTCCACATTCAGGTCTATATGATTCCCAAGAAATTGCTCTTAGGAATCAGTCATGGGACTGATACTACTGGATTATCTAGGGTTATCCCCTAGGAATTAGTTATATTCCTGATACTATTGGATTTATTAGGGTCATAACCCTAGGAATCAGTTCTTTCATCTTCTTTTGTATGGTCATTGGGCTCAATACTAGTTAGAATGGTTGTGTGATGTGCTTAAATACACTCTGGTATTGACCTAAGTAGCTATAGTTGACCTTGGGTGTAATGTTTGAACTTGTGGATCAAAACTGGTTATATATTTACATTTCTACACTATATTTATTTATTCAATTGAACATGTAACATGCACATGTACTGTATTTACTAGTTATGAACATGATTATACTGGTGGTTCCCTACTCAGTTGTACTCATACCCTTCTCGAGCATCCATGATACTTTGATACCTAAGCAGATTTCACTGATCACAGTTTCAAGTTGGGCAGAGGCCCATAGTTACATGATCGTGTGGGATAACTTGAATAGAGTGGAGATTAGGATTGAGGTATGACCCGAGGAGGGTAGTGGATCCCTGTGTACTTTCAATTAATTTATTTCATTTAGTAAATTATGATGGGTCTAGTGGGTGATCAATCATTGTATGCTGACACAACTGTGGTTTTGTATGATTGTATGCTTCCGAACTCATTTGATACAACATGTTGTAATTTATTTCTTTTATATACTCTGATTATTATTTGTTTATGGATAGTTTTTGGTTATTTCTTCCATGTTGTTCACTTTGATATGGGGGTATAGTCTCTATATAATACCACCATAGACCCCCATTTCTAGTTAAAAACCTTTGAAATATAGGGAGACACACCTAAGATCCTAATGGATCTCTGTCTAGGTCACTAATTAGTGGTTCAATCCCAGGGTGTTAAAAAGTGGCATCAGACCATGATGTGACTAATTTCACAAAGTGTATCAGTTTTTTTGTTATTTTTTTACTATTTGTGGAGATGATAAATATTGATTAAGAATGTGTCATAACTTGTGATGAACCTTGTCCTGGTGCACCATGAACACCTTTATCAAGGAGAATTATAGGTTACTAGGGATATTAGATTGTTGTTCTTGGTTTTCACCATTACAATTGAATTGGATTTTTTGAAACTGATGATCTGTTATTTATTAGAGATTTATGATTTAGTGGTTTTTGGAACTTGGACCATTGGAAAGAGGTCATGTAAACATATCATTCTTGGCATGTAGGACTCACATGATATACAACTATCTGTGTGTAATCGATATCACTGATAATTAGGGTTCAAATATTTAAAGTGTCAAAAAAAATTATATGACATTTTCCGATATAGATTATTAGCATTATTCTACTCATCTGAACCATGATGTATTTTCATCTGATGACGGGTCATGTGAATTCTATGGAGGGGTGATCCTTAATGATAACTATGCAGTCCCTCTTATGAGGTATGTATAGTGACCTTGGTAGGTCGATATAGGTATTGGATGCCTTTATGGTGATAAACCCCTTGTGGGTTATTATGGTACTAGTTTCAAAAATAAAACGGGTTTGTTTATTTTAATAATCAACAACAACCTATAATTTTTTTTACATATAGTTTCTTGGTAGCATTTTACTTAATCGAACCACATGACTATGGTTTTTCTCAAAATAAATCATCATACGATGATTCCATTATATATGTATATGAGATGAGATCATGGTTCTCGAGGGGATAGTCTCGTATATAGATGATGGGTGAGGATGATTACCCTATTAGGCTGATGATTTGTCCTTTTATGCTTGATATGTGTATATGCGAGACCCAAGAGGGGGTGTTGGAATATGATTTTCCTTAAGATATTTGAGATAGGGACATAAAGGTGCTACCCATGAGTTGTGACTTATTTGATACATTGTTTATGGGCTAGGTGGGTGATCCCATTGCCTTCAAGATGTGGCTCAAGGTATTAGTGGGCCATGTATTATAGTTAAGATGAGATGTAATATGTATGAGGGTAACATGAGAGAGGGGTTAGCCTATGACTTATGAATTCCCTTAGATATGGGAAGAATGGGTAGATGCTTTGTGTTATGTGATCAGTGCATGGGAGGTGCTACCAAGTATATGATATGGGCATGGCGATTCCCCGAATTTCATGATGTAAAGTACTTATAGTGCTTTGGTATAGAATTTTGGTTTTTATGGGTATAATAAGTAAGATGCCTAATCTTGATGTTTTTAGATGTGATCTCCAATGATATAGTGAGTTAGGATCTTAAAATGGTCATATCTAGGATTGATAGATCATGGGTAGATGCTACTAATTTTGAGATGACTTATATCGATGGGTGGTCATGTAGTAGACCATGGCATTGGTGAATTTATCAATTTTGAAGAGGATCATTGGGGATGATCCATCTAGATGGTATTACCATGTTGTGATCATGGCTGGTATTTAAGATCATGGTCCTAAGTTTGATGATGTGCAACTCATGGGAGTGTAAGTCTTATTTCTATGATTAGGTTGTATAGGAGAATACTTCCATCAGATTCATATGAAATTGAGATGGATATCTGAGCGGTCATGTGCAAACTGAGTATTGATTGAGTTATGAAACACTTGCAAGATTAGTCACCTAAGGGTTTTGATGAAAATTATAAATGTGCATCTATGATATAGGATAAATTAGAAATGTATCTAGTGTGGTGACATGTTCGATTTGGGTTTGATCCTAGTCAGGTTGACAGGATGAAGTAGCATGGCTTGGAAGGAGTGACACATGCATGATGATGAAACATGTTGAGGCTACCCTCAAGGATAAGTATAAGTAAATCCATATAATGGGGAGTGTACTATTGGTCATGGATAGTGTGGTCTTTATTATAGAAGGAAATTCAATGGGTTTCTAGGATGATGTTCTTAATTGGCTAGAAATGATTAGAGTTTGATCTTTCATGATGGAACTTATATATGAGTGAGATGACCATGTATAGTTATCATGTGTAGTGATATATAGAGTATTGTCCATGGAGTCATGAACCTCATGCTGATAGGGTCGTCGATGCGATGAGACTGATCATTGGATGATCAAGATGAAATTTGGATACTGATGAGTAGGTAAATCCAATTTTATCTAGTTCATTAGTGAATACCAAATTTTAGATTCAGATGTGATATCAGATGGAGTTTGTGTATGGGAATCAATATCAAGATGGTTTTGGACATGATCTTAGGATTTATCAGTCTAAGGGTGTGTCGATGATCAAGGTGAGAGCATGGAGACTGGTTTGGTTGGTTGGTGATAAAATTGTGGAAATATGCTGAGTGTTTGGATCAAAATTCAGTGTGGCTTCTTAGAAGATCTAAAAATTACTTTTAGAGTTAAGGCACCATGATCAGGAAATGAGAGAACACAATGATGGGTGAAGCTGATCATTTCGGGAATGGTCAGCTAGAGGTAGACTTACCACTATTTTTATATGAATATGGTTGTGATGAGATAGAAACTACACCAAGCATGTTGTTGGGAGACTAGAATTGTGTTTCTATAGGTGATTCTGATGGTGGATAACACCATGGATTGGAATCGGACCTTATAAGTACAAGATTATGTTTGGGATAATTTTATGTTGTGAATGAATTGATTGATGACACCATCGTGTATTAGAATAGATGGGTGTAGGTAAGAATTGTTTTGGTGTTTCAATGATGGTGATGAGCATTATCTAGGGTTTTTGATGAACAGTGTGCCTCATGTTTGAATTTTCATAGATAAATCTTGGTTATATTTTCAGGGTAGGACAAAATGAGTTAGTTATAAATTAATGACCCCAGTAGGACAATATTTATGTTTTAAAGACCATAAATCCTTCTTGGGGATGAGAAGTGTTATAGTGGAGAGTTTATAAAGAACCTCATCTGTATGGGTTAAAAATTTCAATGAAAATTTGAAATATATAGTTTTGGTGAAGGGTTCGTCTTGAGAAACAAAATTCAGATTGCTATTATGAACTTTGGAACATCTTAAGGAGGTGTTATTGGATGTGGGTTGAGGCTTGTTAGGTGATTTTAGTGCTTTAGTGGATGGAAGAGTGAAGTTGGGTGAACTTGTAATGAAACTTCACTATAGGTACACCACCATGAGGAGGATCATTGCATGGTGAAGGGTGAAACACCCAAGTCAAGGGCATGGATACATGGGATAAGTGTGGTTCCTGGGAGAGGAACCTATGGGAAATGAGTAGGGAAAATGACTATTTCTATGGATGTGGAACAATAGAAAAGAGAGAGAGAGAACCATTTATGTTGTGTGACATGGGATATGCCATATGTCTTGGTTAGGTGGGTGATTTTTCATCGTGGTGTAGGCAAACACTCCATGGCACCCTAGGCTGGGGCATTTCGATGGGCATTCTGGCCCTTAGCATTTCACTATGGGAAATGATGAGGGAAAAAATGCCCAGGCTAGGTGTTTTTTCAGGTGTGTTGGTTATAGGTTCTTTCCTATGGGAAACAATCAAAACCACCACGATGTGGTGCATTACATGGTGGGTGTTTATATGGTGAAGGGTATGGGAATTTAGCTATGATGCCAGGCATGTTGGGGGTCCATGAGGGGATGCCTAAAGGCAGACCATGTCATGGTGTATTCTATGATGTGCCTTTATTTTCTAAAAAGGGATATAATAGCCACTTTTCCCCACTTATGGTAAATCCCTTTCCCTTCTCTCTTTTCCTCACTCATGTGTGACATCTTGGAGGGATTTCCCCCTCTCTTATCTCTCGATTCCCCATAGTTAAGGGTGTTATTGTGGAATTTTTTGGCGATTTAAGTTGAGTTCTCTTCCATTTTTTATTCAAATTATTCCCCCTTGGTTTCTTTGATTTTTAGTTATCTTTGGCTAGGGTTTAACAAAAATTTACACCAAATCATAGTGGGAATCATCCGTTTTTGTGTGTGTGATGGATATAGGGTTTCCCAAGATAATGATACACATTTTCTCATGCCATTGTGATAAAGTTACATTATAATATGAATTTATTCATGGATTTTGATTAAATTAAATTAAATTCATGTTTGAAACAATACCGCATGATAGGGAATTGTCCTAGGATGGGTTCTAGAGTGTGTTACGAGTCTTCCACGAGTGGTTGATCACAATTTTGATGTGATGAGGTTTCTCGATGAGTTATCGAGCATTTATTCAAAATTAAATTAATCTATAGATTAATGATAAACTATTATAAATTAATTGAATACTTAATTATAAATCATTTATAACCAATTATTGGATATGTATCTTGAGTTAGGTGTTTGGTAGTTGATATTATCTTGGATGATGCTTGGATGAGATTAGATAAGAGTTGTTGGTTAGGCTGTAGGAACCATCAATTCTTATGGCCTTGTATTAGTTTAAAATTTATGCTCAAACTACTTACTAACTAACAAAAGTGGAGTATAACTAATGTAAGATTATGGTTGAACCCACATATAACCAGTAGAGAATAATTATAATTCAATAATTAATACCAATTAAACTACTCAGAATGAAAATTACTTCCTATATTAAGAGAACTACCAATGATGATGAGATGTAAAAGAATTTTCATGATGAGGATAATCTTATAACAAAGTAGAAAACATGTGATTATAGTAATGATGTTTTTAGAATTTGGTCATAGTGAATCCCTTAGTCTAGTTAGAAACTCTCCACTCTCCAATATCACCTTTTATAATGTTCATGTACTTCGGTTCACATAAGATGTGGGTAACCCACAACTATATTTAAATATAGAGTAATAACTAACCCAATTGTCATGGTGGAAGACTCACTCTAAAACTCACACTAAAAATTACTATAACAATCAAAGACAATAATCATTCCCAATAAAATGAAATATATTAAATCCACACCACACAAAATTAAAATAAAATAAAGGATATAAAAGAAATAATGAATGCGATATCCCAACATGAAAACCATAAAAGAAACTCACTTTAATTAAAATAATCCTCTTTACATCTCAAAACCCATCACACAAACCTAACCTATCATGCTATCCATGAAATGTTGACTATAAAAGAAAAAAAACATAAGAGGGACTCTAGATCAACCTCTAGTAGAAAGTAGCTGAGGAATAACTCCAATATATAATCCCTCTGATGTGCACAATAGCCTCCCTTATATAAACACGAGCCTCTTCAAGATATAACTTTGACATATTTATTTATATTTCACATCACTTATTATATCTTTACTTATATTTAATTCTTAGAATCATACTCTAACTCCTCCAAATAGGTGTGCAATCCATATGTGAATATCCACTACATTTCCCATAAAATAAATCTCAAATTTTCCTTGAGAGATAAATTCAACCAAATCTAATATATCTTTTATATTAATTCTTTACATCATGAGTAGTATTTTTGTGGCATGAACACATCTCACCTCAAACTATCTATTAGGTTCAATAGGTCAAATACCCTAGGGGGGGTGGTGAATCAGGGTATGATAGATTCAAACTCCCACCCCTTTGGATCTTATTTCATCATTAAACAAAAAACACTTCTCACTTTCTCCCGTAACAATATATGAATAAAAATGAAATCATGCACATGTCACAAAAATTTTACTTGGTTCACCCTCATTGGGCTACATCCATGGAGCATACACTGACGATCTTATGATGTATCAAATCCACTAAATCTTTCTTCCAATTACAAGGTTCATGATAGATCTTATATTCCCAGGCTCACTACCTTTACAATATTTTAGGGTATTCTCACCAAATTCCCAAGGTTCACTCCCTATGTCTCTTCCATTGGATCACTGCTGGTGGGAAGGATCACCATCTTTCTCTTCCTTCGCTCACTGCTCTTAAAAGGGATCCACACATAGTTTATGGACTTGTAGATCCCTTAATTTTCATGAAAGTATGCATTATCAATTATAGGTAGATGCTCATTTGAAGTCCCTTTTTCACCTATAGATGAATTAAACTTTTCCACATACTATTAGGTTAGCATAAATTACTTTTTAGAACTATTTTTGTGCTTTTTCAAGCTTCCTTGAGTCCTCTATGAACCACCTGTATTCCTCTAAATACCACTTTTCTTCCTCACATACTGATTAGTGGGTATTCTACATGGATTGACTCTTCCACATACAACCTTATCTTCCATGAATCGACCTCCTTTGCGGATCGCTTCTCCTATGCTTCTGCGTACCACCTTTGCTTCATGGGATGTCTTTGCATCCTTGAACTGTCTCTCATCCATAGACTACCTCTGCTTTTGTAGACCAACTCTTCTTTGTGTACTGGGTGTTCCTCCTTTGTGTACTGCATCTTCCTTCTCTGCATACCACGTTATTTTTGGGCAATGGTTTCCTGTAAAAACCTTCAGTAAAATTATTTCCTTGCAAACCACTTCACCATTCACATAATTCTCCCTTGCGAACCTCTTTCAGAATTCACTAAATTCCTAGAGAAAAGATTTTTTCTTATGAGAATATCTTTCTTTAATTATGGGATTATCCCTCCTTATATAGGCAAATAGATCCAAAAAAATATGCTAATATGAGATTACCCAAATCTTCAATGTGGCACAACCTTCACTGTGTACTGCTTCTCCCGTGAACCATTCTTGCATACACGGTCTGCGTACTGACTTTTATCCTTTGAGACATCCCAAATCACCATTATGTTTTCATGAACGATTTCCTTTGCAAATTATCAAATCACCACCTCATTTCCGTGAATAAAAATCCATCTCGTGTACTTCAAGATTTCCACGTACCACATGCCTTTACTGCGAACCATTTTCTCCCCACGAACTGTTCCCATACACGATCTACATCTCACACTTTTCGCTTATCTACCTTTTCTGATTTTCTTCGACATTCCACATACCAATTTTTCAATAAGAAAACCATGCTTCATGGTACACGTACTGCATTCCCCAATGCGGAAGTCATACTTTTCCAAAAACCAAACTACCTATTTTGAGGTCTAAAAATTTGGCAAACACTGGGAAACTGTACCACCTTAAAAATGTGCTTTAGAAAACACCAACCAAGATCATTCGCGGTTATTTGGATTTTTTAACAAACACAAACACACCCAAAACATACTAAGAGGACATCTTATGGGATTTCCCCCCCAACAATCCCCCCCTTTGGGTTTTTTGACAATTCTTCTAAAAAATATACCTCGTTAAATCTCCTTCAATATTATATCTACATTTTCTTCTTAAAATTAAGATAGCAATCAAGGATTTAATCAACACATACTCTAAGCCCACATGAGCCATTCTCGGTGTGAGAAACAAGAGTGTAATGCAAAGTTCATCAATGAATCACTTATTTCCATTCCAACACCACTCTTCTTATTTCATCACGAACCTCAGCTATCATGATATGTATCCTTTGATAAATCACATCTAGAATCATTAGATTTAATACCCCCTCTACGTCACTTCTCCCCCAATCAGTTTCAACTCATATCAGCTTCAACTCCCCCTATCTCGCTGCTCCACCTAACAGCTTCTCCTCATGTCAATACATTAGAAAAAACACACCATACCTCAAGGAGATGGGGGAGGGCACATCCACACTTTTTCAAGTGCGGGGAGTTGACTGGACTCCCAGAGCCAATCGATGCCTTTAAAATGTTTCTTTGAATAAGGCCTTTATCAAAATGTCTGTAATGTTTTGTTTTTTAGGAAAATAATCTAACTTCACAAGTCCTTGATTAACTTTCTCATTGATAAAATGATATTTTATTTCAACATACTTTGTCCTTGAGTGATGAATGAATTTTTTCTAATATTTATAGAACTTGAATTATCACAATGGATTCCGATCAGAGACTTCACTTCAACTCCCATATCATCAATCTAATGCTTCATCCACAATAACTATATACAATCAGTGGCTAAAATATACTCAGCTTCTATAGTGCTCAATGAAATATAATCTTTTTTCTTTCTCAGCCAAGAAATACACAACCCACCAAGATAGAAGGCACCTCCTGACATTGACTTCCTATCAACTGCTGATCCGACCCAATCTGCATCTATATATCCCAATAACTCTTGTTGAGATTTTTAATTATATAGAAAATCAAAATCCATAGTTACCTTGATATAATAAAGTATTCCTTTCAATGAAAGCATGTGTATTTCCTTGATATTACTTTGATACTGTGCTGCTTGAAATGTGGAAAAAAAATATTAAGTCTTGTTGCTGTCAAGTATAGTAAGCTACCAATTATTTTCCCATATTCTATAACATTAACTACATTGCCTTCATCATCCCTTGAAAATTTCATTTGATTATCCACTAGAGTCATCATTTCCTTGGAATTATCTATTCAAAATCTTCTCAAAACCTCCTTGAAATATTTAGATTAAGAAATGAATGTGTCATTATTTCCTTGTGTTACCTATAAACTAAGGAAAAACATTATCTCACCAATCATTGATATTTTGAACTCACTTTTCATGAACTTAGAAAACTATTTGCACAGTGCATCATATGATCCTTTAAATATTATTTCATTGACATATAATAGTACCATCATCCTTTGATTACTGTCATGGTTTAAATATAGATTGTAATTAACTCCACCACACTAAAAACCAAGCTTCTTAAGAAACTGATCTAGCCTTGAATACCATGACATTGATGCTTGATTCAAACCATATAAATACTTCTTCAACTAAAAAACTTTGTTCTCATATTCATGAATCATAAAACCATTTGGCTTCTCAATGTAAAATTATTCTTCCACAATTCCATTTAAAATGTTGACTTGACATCCATATAGAAAACCTTAAACTTTCTTTGAACTACTATGGCCAAGAATAATATAATTGTCTCCATCCTTGAAACAGGTGAAAATGTCTCATCGACAATAATTACCTCTATCTGGGAGTACCCTTTACACACTAATCACGATTTTCTTCGAATAAAAACACCATATTCATTCATTTTCTTGTGAAACACCCATTTTTTCTTGATGACATTCTTATATTTTGGCCTTGAAACAATCTCCCACATTTGATTCTTCTTAATTTGGTCAAGATATTTATTCATATCTTGAACCCAATTATCATCTCTAGCTACTTCACTAAAACATTTAGGCTCAACCTATGATAAGTATGATGCTTGCTGTAGAGTCTTAATAGGTGAAAATGTCTCATCGACAACAATTCCCTATATCTGGGAGTACCCTTTACACACTAATCATGATTTTCTTTGAATCACAACACCATCTTCATTCATTTTCTTATGAAACACCCATTTTTTCTTGATGAAATTCTTATATTTTGGCCTTGAAACAATCTACCTCATTTGATTCTTTTTAATTTGGTCAAGATATTTATTCATATCTTGAACCCAATTCTCATCTCTAGCTACATCACTAAAACATTTAGGCTCAACCTGTGATAAGTATGATGCTTGCTATAGAGTCTTCATCTTCCTTGTCTGCACTAATGCTGTTTGATCACCAATTATGTTTTTTCTGTCAATTTAAGCTCTTATTGATGATATCTATGTAGATACTAATTTATTCTCATCCTTATCATCATCCGATTCTTATTATGAATAAACCTCTAGAACTGGAGCATCTCCTGATCTGCTTATTTCTTTATCACTATCATCCTAAGACTGATCATGCAATTACTGAATGTTCTGATCATTCTCTACTATGATTATATCATGGATTTCGACAATCTTTCCTAGCCTATTGTTTAAGAATTTATATGATTTTCCTTTCTTTGAATAACCAAGAAACATCCCTTTATCTCCACAGAATTCAAACTTCATATGTTTCTTTTTATTGAGAATGAAACACTTACTTCCAAAGATTCAAAAGTACTTAAATGATGTATTATTTCCATACCATATCTCATATGAAGTCTTCTCTTCTTTAAAACATAATAATTCTCTATTTTATGTGTAGACTCCCATATTCATTGATTCTTTACAAAATTTCTCTGGAAGGTATTTTTCAATGGGAAATATTCAGGTCCTGTTATTGACAATCTGATTTCTTCTGTCAACTACTCCATTTTGCTATGAATTCATCACTACTGAAACTTGATTCCTTATCCCATGATCCTCAAGATAATCCTATACTTGGAAATTCATGAATTATGTTCCATTATCTATTCGGATCTTCCATATTGTCTAACCCAACATCTTCTCAACCTCCCTTCGATATGTTTTTATGCAACTGAATGCCTCAAATTTATGGGTAATGATTGAAACCCATGCCATTATACTACAATCATCAATAAAGTGAACATAATATATCCTCACATCAAGATCTCTTGGTGATATTGGTCCACACACATCAATGTGTACCAACTCAAGTAATCTTGTTGACATTTTCTCATTTTCCTTATATGTCTTTCAAATGATCTTCCCTTGTTGGCAGGTATCAAACTTATGTGTAAAATCACGTGATAATATAGGGAGATCTCTAAAAACATCATATTTCACCAGATCATCCAAGGAAGTTTGGATCACGTGTCCAAGATTCTTATGCCGCAAATTATTTTATTCTTCCTTGGATAGAAATCACATATATTCTTCTCCACTCACAAGATAGAGATTCCCTTTTGTACACTTTCCCTATAACACAACAACACCATCTTTTTCCATGATGACACGTAATTTCTTGGAAAAGCTTATGGCATGTCCTGAGTCACAAAATTGACTTAAACTTAACAAGTTGTGACTAAGAACTTAAAAAACCAATACATCTTCATGTATCATGTATTTTTCCCCAAACTTTTCTTTCTGAGAGAAAATAATTTTTAACCCTTCATCATTGAAAAACCTTATGATACCTTCTTTATCATACCTGATTCCCATCACCAGATCCTTGTTTCCTGTCATATGAGAGGTGCATCCACTATAAATGATCCATATTCTAGTGCGATCTGATTCCTTGAACATAATTTATATAACCAATGATTGCTTAGATATTTTCTTTTTGATCCATGTTTTTGACTTCATACATGTTATAGATTGATACTCTTGATATTTATTAGAATATGATGGACCAACTTCATCTTATAGATTTACAAATCGATTTTGTATTTTCAACTCATTTGATGATACATTTGTCTGCTGCTTATATCCAACCTCAGTCTTCTTTATTACATTTTTTTATTGTTGATGAGGAATATATTTCCATGTGTCCAAATCCTCTACACCTGAAATAGTGGCCATCAAATGATGAACTAGAAAATTGAGCTCTATATGATGGCCTATAGTGGTTATGTTCTCTTTGATATCTCTTTGCTATGGAACATTTTTTTTTTGAGTGTCCCATATTTCCACAATAATAGCATCTTATGCGGGGTACATTCCTGTGTGGAAATAATGCACCATTTTTTGTCACTTGGGTTCTCTAAATCTTCTGATTCCTCTTCATAACCAAATCAATATTTACACTCATAGTGGGTACTTGTGGTATAACTTCAACCATTACTGCTTTCAGTTTTTGATCAAGCCCCATACCAGACTTATCATTTTGATTTGACGATTTATTTTGTTCTACTAGATATCTATGCTCCACTTTTATCTTTTTTGGTTCCCATGTTATTTGTTTTCCTGATGTTGTCCTATGATTCAACAATTTTTCTTGATATTTAACACTTCATCACAAACCAATGACTTCCTATTAAAAATATTTGATATGTTTGATTTGATCTTTTCCAGTTTCAGTAAAACTATCAATCTCTCTTATCTTATCTTCAATTTCGAGTGTGTACTCAACCACTTTTTCTAAGATTTATGGCATTGAAGACTTCACTTTTTCAATTTCTTGATTCAACTCAGAATTCTATTCTTCATACTATTTCATATAGAGTTTGGTATCATGAAAAAATTTGTTATATTTCTTTGTTTTGGCTCTCAAAACATCTATTTCTTCAAGAGAAGCTTCTAATTCATCATGAAGATCAACTCTTCCTTCAATTTCTACTTCTTCAATGTCAGTTTCTTCTCTTGTTAAGGAATTTACAAAAACTTCCACTAAAGAAACTAATTTATGATCCCTGCAGTCCTCTAAATCTTATGCATTATATTCTTCTAAACTTTCATCTTCTTTTTAAAGAAGGTTCTTATTTTTGAAGATATTTCTCTTATAAATTCTCCTAACTTTCTCATTAGATGAGTAATTCTTTTGGGGAATTTCATTATTATCTTCATAGTCATCTTCAAACTTCTTAAGACACTTTACTGAAAAATGTACAATATTTCAACATCGGAAGCATGCAAGTGGAAGTTTACCTTTGAACTTTCCTCTTCCTCTTTGCATATTTAAATAGATAAATGACATGACATCATCCAAACTATCTTTATCCTGACTATATTCAACATATATATTCTTCATGTCCTTAAAATCCTCTTCTTTAGACTTACCCTTTTCTATTGTATCGTTATCATAATTTCTCATTTCATATTCTATAAGGGTACTGTGTAAGTTATCCAGTGTCAGCTCTTTTGGATCTTTATCTTCCCATATTGAAACTTTCAGATTGAATTGAGGTGGAAGTTTTCTCAAGATATGCTTCACAATATTTATATCTTCAATGAATTCTCCAATACCCTGCATGTCTTCCACAACAACATTTACCCTGTCGAAGAATGCATCAACAAACTCATTGGGGTTCATTCTGAGATCCTCATACTTATTCTATATAACCTGCAGCTTTACTTCTCTCACTTTTGAGTCTCCCTCATAAATATTCAAAAAAAAATTCCCACATAGCATGTGATTTTTTACATGACATAACCTTTGTATAAATTGAATTTGATAGGGATCCCCCTAAAGCATTTATACCTTTAGAATCAGCATCCAATTCCCTTATTTAATCTTATGATAAAGCACAACTATTGATATCAGGTGAGATTCCATGCATAGATTATGTGAAGACATCCATTCCTAATGACTAGAAGTAGTGCTGCATCTGATTCTTCCATAGTTGGAAACTATTCCCATCTAATATCATAATCCCTTTGTGATTGAACAACTTTATTTCTTCTACTAAGAGAGAACCACTAACTTTTAACCACCCTTTAATACCAATTGTTAAGTCCACTAGCTCAAATACCCTGAGGGGGGGGGGGTGAATCAGGGTATGAAAAATTAAAAATCATACCCCTTAGGATCTTATTTCATCATTAAACAAAACACACATCTCTATTTCTCCCATAGAAATATATGAATAGAAATTAAATCATTCACAAGACACAATGATTTTTCTTGGTTCACCCCCACTGGGCTATGTCCAAAGATTATACATTGATGATCTGCCGATGCACCAAATCCACTAAAACTCACTTCCAATTACAAGGATAAGGCTAGATCTTATATGCTTAGGATCACTACCTTTAAAATGTTTTAGGGTCTTCTCACTGCATTCTCAAGGGTTACTCCCTTTGTCTCTTCCTCTGGCTCACTACTAGTGGGAATGATCACTGTCTTCCTCTACCTTTTCTCACTGCTCTTGGAAGAGATCCCCACACAATTTATGTACCTGTAGGTCCCTTCATTTACATGAAATAATGCATCCTAAATTATATGTAGATGCTCATTTGAAGTCCCTTTTCACTTGTAGATGAATTCAACATTTCCTCGTACTGTTAGGTTAGAAAAAATTGCTTCCGCAAACTGTTTTTGAGCTTTTTAAAGCTTCCTTGAGTCCTCTGTGAACCACATGGATTCCTCTGCATACCAACTTTCTTCCCCACGTACTAAGTAGTGGGTATGATATGTGTATTTCCACTTCTGTGTATATCCTCTGCTTCCACGAACCGACCTCCTTTGCAGATCGCTTCTCCTCTGCTTCCACATACTACCTTTGCTTCACAGAATGTCTCTACTTCTACGAACTGTCTCTTGTCTGTATACTACCTCTACTTATGCGGACCAACTCTTCTTCACGTAATGCATGTTCCTCCTTCATGTACCATGTATTCCTCCTCTATGTACCACAATTTTTTCTGGCTACGATTTCTCACAAAAACCTTCCGTGAAATTGATTCTGCAAGAACCAATTCACCCTTCATGGAATTATCCCTCACAAACCTCTTTCATATTTCACCAAATTTTGAGAGAAAATATGTTTTATTATGAAAATTTATCTCTTTACTTATAGTATTAGTGCTCCTTATATAGGAAAATATATCTACAAAATCCACTAATATGAGATTACCCAAATCTTCAACGTGGTATATCCTTCACCATGTACCACTTCTCCCGCGAACCATTCTTCCCTACGTGGTCTACGTACTACCTTTATTACTTCATGGTGGCCCAAATCACCATAATGTTTTTGATAACAACACCCTCTATGTATAACATCCCGCCTTTTTTATAACATAAACTTTCATTACATTACACAAAACTGAGGATCTTTAAGGTCTAGTGTCTTGGAAACCAGGAACAAAATACATGAAAGCAACATAAATCATTCTTCTTAAACACTTGAAAGGCTTCTCCTTAAGTTCATCCTAGGTTCATTACTGCATCTCATAACCTGGGGATATACATCAAAAGAATGGTGAGCAGAAGGCCTAGTAAGGGAAACAAGAGGAACATTTTACATGTGAACTTGATATACTTCAATAAGGACATGAAAAGAACTTTAAGGCATGAGAAAGAAATCATGAGGCATTTCATAATAAAAAAAACATTTTTCATAACTTGAAGATGTGGCTACATCATTTAACATAGAAAATCATGAACATATCACCAAGGTCCATCCCCAAGGTGTCATTTGAAAATTACCAAGGTTATTCACCAAGGTATCGTGAAAATTGTAATCTCTAGTGGTTACATCATTACCCAATGCATTGGAGCGCTATCAGGGCGCACCCTTAAATTTTCCTTTATTATCATGTGAGCCACATATATCATCATCAAAAATTTCATAAATAACCCATATAGCATAAAATAAATGGGTTTCATTTCATAATCACAACGTTTTAAAAACTGGTTTAAAGACATGATCTTTACGAGGTTTTAGAAGACATTAAAAAGAGAGGGAAAATGGGTCAAACATTCATAAATGACCCATAAAACAGTAAATGGACAGAATAAGAAGGATACATGATCATGGTAATGAAATTTTAAGTACATACCATTTGAAATGAAAAACATGGAAGGAAGAAAAAAAATTAGATTTCTCTTATGAAAGTTCGGCAGCCTAACGGTGTTACTTAAACTTCAACAAAAATGATTTGAAAAGATCAAATAGGGTCTCTAATCATGTGAACATAAGAGTTAAGTATGATAGATATAGAGATAATTACCCAACATAATTAAAAAGGAACTTGAAAGACTTGACATGAAAGTAGAACTTTGAAAAGAATGAGAAGGGTGAAAGAATCCCCTAAAAAATTCGGCAGCCTAACGGCGCCACTTAAAACTTCAAAATACTGAATTGAAGAGATAAAATGGGGTATCTCATAATATGAAAATAAGACTCCAGTATGATAGATATAGAGATCATACCCCAACATAACAAAAAGGAACTTGAAAGAATTGACATGAAAGTAGAACTTCAAAACGAGAAGGGTGAAGAACCACTTAAAAATTCGGCAGCCTAACGACGCCACTTAAAACTTAAAAATACTGAATTGGAGAGATCAAATGGGGTCTCTCATAATATGATCATAAAAGATAAGTATGATAAATTTAGAGATCATACCCCAACATAATAAAAAGTAACTTGAAAGAATTGACATGAAAGTAGAACTTCAAAACGAGAAGGGTGAAGAACCACTTAAAAATTCGACAGCCTAACGACGCCACTTAAAACTTCAAAATACAGAATTGAAGATATCAAATGGGGTCTCTCATCATATGATCATAAAATATCAGTATGATAAATTTATAGATCATACCCCAACATAATAAAAAATGAACTTGAAATACTTTACATGAAAATAGATCTTGAAAAATGAGAAGGGAGAAAGAATCAGTTACAAAAATTTCGACAGCCTAACGGCGCCACTTAAAACTTCATAAAAAGAAATAATGAGAGTAAGAGGGGATATCTCATTATATGAACATGAAAAGGTCAGTAAGAGGAGTCTAGAAGAACATCCTCCAACATAAGAACATGGAGCATAAAAGGAATGACATAAAAGAGATTACTTGAAATGAAAGAGAGAGGTCAGATCCCTTACCTTAAAACGTGACTCTTGAAACTCAAAGTTTTGGACCTTGAGGGCTTGGGGGAACCTTGGGAGGAATCCTTGGAAGGTAAGAAGACCAGAACTTCGTTGGGGGAGAGTTGGGAGTGAAAACTAAAGGAGGAAAGGGTGGGTATTTATAGGGAAAGTGAGGGGACAAGGCAATAATGGCCAAGGGACTCCTCACATGTGCTTTTCTCAAACCCATGTGCTCTCCCTTGGCATTTATCAAGGAGTTAGGCCACATGGGGCCCCCAAAACAATAATTCATCACCCTTGTCCGGCCAACCCTTAAAAGATCTCATGACATCATCATGACACAGTTATGATGTCATTAAACATACCGAAACCCTAAAACTGTATTTTTACTATTCACTGAAAATTCAACTTTCTCAGAAAAATCCCAAAATTTCACCTTAACCAAATATCAATGCTCTGATTTCAAAAATTAAATCCATTTTATAAAAATAATTTTCTAAATATTTTTAATTTAATTTTTAAATAAAAACACTATTCATCGAAAATTCATTTTTTTCAGAAAAAACCCCAAAAATTACCATAACTAATATCGATGCTCTGAGTTCAAAAATGTAATCCATTTCATAAAAATAATTTTCTAAATATTTTTAATTTAATTTTTAATTAAAAAACACTATTCACCTGAAAAAACTAATACTTGAATAACAATTGATGAAACTGTTATTTACCCATTTTATTGAATCTCATTACTTAATCTAGGTGTCTAAATTATATTAAAACTTTCTTTGAGTGAAATTACTAATCCATTTGGTCACATTACTAATCCTAAGCGTAAAATCACTATTCATAATTTACTATTCATCAAAAATCAAGTTGATCTTATTAGACTCGAAATTTCGTAGTGAACATAATTGTAGAAGACCATTTTTTGAAAATCATTACACATTTTTATTTATTTAAGGTTTACATAAACATTTTTAAAATATCCTTTCTCTAAAATTCATCAAAAATATGAATACTATATTTATCCGGACATTTGAAAATTCATAAACTTCATCATAAGAAGAAACCCCAATTTTTATTTAAAACAAAGGATTACACAAGGCAATTACGGTCTCCTTACATAGCCCCTTATCACACCAGCATAGGACCTAAGTGTAAGGTGTGCTAAGGTGAGAGAATCTGATGGAGGCTTGTCCAACATCGCACGAGTAGTAATTTCTATCAGTTTGAACTTCTCGCGAAGGCGATCCCGTTCTAGCTTCACACGATGAAGTTCAGCTTGGGTTTGGTCCAGAGCAAAGCCCAGTGGTGCTACCTCCTTCCCAAGTTCTGTTAGATGGGCTTCGATCGGTCCAAGACTACTGGGTGAGGCCATCGAATCTTCTTTCTATATTAATTAACCAAGATTGCTTGTATTTAGAGACAATAATCAAAACATTTAGTTTCCAGTGGTCATATTGACCAATGGTTAAATAATAGTCAAAACCCAACAGTCTCATTTTAATTATACTCATGTTATCAAATGAAACATTTTTGTTGAGTATAAAAATAAAATAAAATAAAACATAAAATTAGGAAATAAGATTTATTCAAAATTTCGGGTCGTTACAATCTTCCCCCCTTAAGAAATTGCGTCCTCTCAATTTTTAAAATTGGGTTTTGAAATTTCATTGAAAGTCCCACATCGGAAAAGGAGTCAGTAAAAATATTACTTTAAAAGAAAGAAAGGGAAGTACAAAGGTCACCCGAGTTAACCCACACTAGGATTCCATGTAGGAAAACATGGACATGGAGGAGAAAACAAAGGGTCAAGTTCTGAGGGAGAGTGATTGAGAACATGATTAGGATAAAGTTAACCATAAGAAAATCCCAAACTTATGATGTGTGTAAACGGTCTTTGATTACCTAGTAGGAAACGTAAACCAACAACATTTTTGTTTTACGTTTCTTTTCATAATTTTGAGGAATTCATTTACTACATAGAACAAAAACATAAGAAAATATACCTACCTTCATGTAGAGTTTCATCCTTTAATAAGTTTCTACCCAAAAATAATCTTTTCTCCAAACGACGAGCATTCAAAAACACTTGGTCTCATCAAAACACAAGAATCATCTTCTAGAGAATCATATAATACACAAAAGATTAACCATCTATTTCATCTATCTTTAAACATTATCCCAAAAACAGAAAGGGTAAGGTAAAACAACTTTTCAAAAAGAAATAATCCCATAGGAATGGAAACTACTTTTAAATCTTCAAAGTTCCATGGTACTACCCAGAGTTCATCATAGACCATTCCGTAAATAACTGTCCTTAAAAATCCTCAAAATAAACCAAACTAAGATTGAAACCCAAATACAAGAAGGATTTGATAACATAGTCTTCCAAGGTAAACTTTATCATTCATCTCCAAACAACATCAACCACTCCTAACATCTTATAAAAAAAACAACTAACCTAAACATATTTACCCCAAGATAGGTTAATAATTTCCATAAGTAACCTAAATTACTATAAGTACGCCTTAAATTCCTCGATTCTTCAAAATATAAGTCAACCATACTCCTCAATAAAAATACCGTAGTAATCTATTTACCTCGATCATATAGGGTCCCCAAAATAGTGAACGTCTTCCAAAATAATAATCATCTTTGAATCCCCTAATCATCTCTGTCATATTAATACAGCAATCATCACATTTACTATCACATTGGTTTTTGGGACATGTTCTTCCATTTCCCACTATTAACTAAGAAGATAAAGTATAATTAGGGGATTAAATACTTCGCCAATAATCATGAAACGGAAACTTTAAGCATAAAAGGATAAACTTGTAGAATAAAAGTATATCCTAACTTGTGATCCCCTAGGTTCCAATCTAGGTTATCCATGATCGTATATTCTTATGTGAATCTTTATTTTATTTTATCTTTGTTCCTTTAATAATGGTTCATACTAAGCTTATGAATTTACCAAAGCATATCCCCCGAGAGTGTCGTAACCAAGAGTGCAGCAAGGACCATTGTCCTGTACCAGTTCCCGTTCGAGTCTAGCTCAAAGCGGTGTTTTCGGGTTTTACCCCTATGTACATCTGTGCCAGAGCCACCTCTACCTGCTCGTATCCAGACAGGGATGTATTTGCTTGGAAACCCCTTACTCAATACTCACCAAATATCTGGAAGATTTCCTATATTTAAAATTTTATATAGGGTTCTTCCTAAAGTTTTCATATCCTAATTTCCACAAATAACTAAACCATCCTTTGATACCAACTATAACATCCCACCTTTTTTATAACATAAACTTTCATTACATTACACAAAAATGAGGATCTTTAAGGTCTAGTGTCTTGGAAACTAGGAACAAAATACATGAAAGAAACATAAATAATTCTTCTTAAACACTTGAAAGGCTTCTCCTTAAGTTCATCCTAGGTTCATTACTGCATCTCATAACCTGGGGACATACATCAAAAGAAGGGTGAGCAGAAGGCCCAGTAAGGGAAACAAGAGGAACATTTTACATGTGAACTTGATATACTTCAATAAGGACATGAAAAGAACTTTAAGGCATGAGAAAGAAATCATGAGGCATTTCATAATAAAAAAAACATTTTTCATAACTTGAAGATGTGGCTACATCATTTAACATAGACAATCATGAAAATATCACCAAGGTCCATCCCCAAGGTGTCATTTGAAAATTACCAAGGTTATTCACCAAGGTATCGTGAAAATTGTAATCTCTAGTGGTTACATCATTACCCAATGCATTGGAGCGCTATCAGGGCGCACCCTTAAATTTGCCTTTATTATCATGTGAGCCACATATATCATCATCAAACATTTCATAAATAACCCATATAGCATAAAATAAATGGGTTTCATTTCATAATCACAACGTTTTAAAAGCTGCTTTAAAGACATGATCTTTACGAGGTTTTAGAAGACATTAAAAAGAGAGGGAAAATGGGTCAAACATTCATAAATGACCCATAAAACAATAAATGGACAGAATAAGAAGGATACATGATCATGGTAATGAAATTTCAAGTACATACCATTTGAAATGAAAAACATGGAAGGAAGAAAACAATTATATTTCTCTTATGAAAGTTCGGCAGCCTAACGACGTTACTTAAAATTCAAAAACAATGATTTGAAAAGATCAAATAGGGTATCTAATCATGTGAACATAAGAGTTAAGTATGATATATATAGAGATAATTCCCCAACATAATTAAAAAGGAACTTGAAAGACTTTACATGAAAGTAGAACTTTGAAAAGAATGAGAAGGGTGAAAGAATCCCCTAAAAAATTCGGCAGCCTAACGGCGCCACTTAAAACTTCAAAATACTGAATTGAAGAGATAAAATGGGGTATCTCATCATATGAACATAAGACTCAAGTATGATAGATATAGAGATCATACCCCAACATAACAAAAAGGAACTTGAAAGAATTGACATGAAAGTAGAACTTCAAAACGAGAAGGGTGAAGAACCACTTAAAAATTCGGCAGCCTAACGGCGCCACTTAAAACTTCAAAATACTGAATTGGAGAGATCAAATGGGGTCTCTAATCATTTGATCATAAAATATCAGTATGATAAATTTAGAGATCATACCCCAACATAATAAAAAGTAATTTGAAAGAATTGACATGAAAGTAGAACTTCAAAACGAGAAGGGTGAAGAACCACTTAAAAATTCGACAGCCTAACGGCGCCACTTAAAACTTCAAAATATAGAATTGAAGATATCAAATGGGGTCTCTCATCATATGATCATAAAATATCAGTATGATAAATTTAGAGATAATACCCCAACATAATAAAAAATGAACTTGAAATACTTTACATGAAAATAGATCTTGAAAAATGAGATGGGAGAAAGAATCAGTTACAAACATTTCGGCAGCCTAACGGCGCCACTTAAAACTTCATAAAACGAAATAATGAGAGTAAGAGGGGATATATCATTATATGAACATGAAAAGGGAAGTAAGAGGAGTATAGAAGAACATCATCCAACATAAGAACATGGAGCATAAAAGGAATGACATAAAAGAGATTACTTGAAATGAAAGAGAGAGGTCAGATCCCTTACCTTAAAACGTGACTCTTGAAACTCAAAGTTTTGGACCTTGAGGGCTTGGGGGCACATTAGGAGGACTCCTTGGAAGGTAAGAAGACCCGAACTTCGTTGGGGGAGAGTTGGGAGTGAAAACTAAAGGAGAAAAGGGTGGGTATTTATAGGGAAAGTGAGGGGACAAGGCAATAATGGCCAAGGGACACCTCACATGTGCTTTTCTCAAACCCATGTGCTCTCCCTTGGCATTTATCAAGGAGTTAGGCCACATGGGGCCCCCAAAACAATAATTCATCACCCTTGTCTGGACAACCCTTAAAAGATCTCATGACATCATCATGACACAGTTATGATGTCATTAAACATACCGAAACCCTAAAACTGTATTTTTACTATTCACTGAAAATTCAACTTTCTCAGAAAAATCCCAAAATTTCACCTTAACCAAATATCAATGCTCTGATTTCAAAAATGAAATCCATTTTATAAAAATAATTTTATAAATATTTTTAATTTAATTTTTAAATAAAAACACTATTCATCGAAAATTCATTTTTTCAGAAAAAACCCCAAAAATTACCATAACATAATATCGATGCTCTGAGTTCAAAAATGTAATCCATTTTATAAAAATAAATTTCTAAATATTTTTAATTTAATTTTTAATTAAAAAACACTATTCACCCAAAAAAACTAATACTTGAATAACAATTGATGAAACTGTTATTTACCCATTTTATTGAATCTCATTACTTAATCTAGGTGTCTAAATTATATTAAAACTTTCTTTGAGTGAAATTACTAATCCATTTGGTCACATTACTAATCCTAAGCGTAAAATCACTATTCATAGTTTACTATTCATCAAAAATCAAGTTGATCTTATTAGACTCGAAATTTCGTAGTGAACATAATTATAGAAGACCATTTTTTGAAAATCATTACACAGTTTTATTTATTTAAGGTTTACATAAACATTTTTAAAATATCCTTTCTCTAAAATTCATCAAAAATATGAATACTATATTTATCCGGACATTTGAAAATTCATAAACTTCATCATAAGAAGAAATCCCAATTTTTATTTTAAACAATGGATTACACAAGGCAATTACGGTCTCCTTACATAGCCCCTTATCACACCAGCATAGGACCTAAGTGTAAGGTGTGCTAAGGTGAGAGAATCTGATGGAGGCTCGACCAACATCGCACGAGTAGTAATTTCTATCAGTTTGAACTTCTCGCGAAGGCGATCCCGTTCTAGCTTCACACGATGAAGTTCAGCTTGGGTTTGGTCCAGAGCAAAGCCCAGTGGTGCTACCTCCTTCCCAAGTTCTGTTGGATGGGCTTCGATCGGTCCAAGACTACTGGGTGAGGCCATCGAATCTTCTTTCTATATTAATTAACCAAGATTGCTTGTATTTAGAGACAGTAATCAAAACATTTAGTTTCCAGCGGTCATATTGACCAATAGTCAAATAATAGTCAAAACCCAACAGTCTCATTTTAATTATACTCATGTTATCAAATGAAACATTTTTGTTGAGTATAAAAATAAAATAAAATAACACATAAAATTAGGAAATAAGATTTATTCAAAATTTCGGGTCGTTACACTATGGATTCTCTAATCACCACCTCATTTCTGAAAACAAAAAGTCATCATGTGTAATGAAAGCCTTTCGCATACCACATTCCTTCACCATGAACCGTTTTCTCCCCACGAACCATTCCAGTACGCAATCTGCATCTCGCACTTCACGGTTCCCTACCTTTGTTGATTTTCTTCGAAATTCCATTTACCAATTTTGGAATTTGTGAACCGTGCTTCTTGGTCTGCATAATGCGTTACCCTATGCGGAAATCATCCTTTTCCCAAAAACAAACTCCCGATTTTGAGACCCAAAAATTTGGAAAACACTGGTAAATTTTTCCACCTTAAAAACCTACTTCGGAAAACACCATCCATGATCATTCATGGTAATCTATATTTTTCAACAAATAGAAACACACCCAAAACATACCGAGAGGACACCTTGAGAGATTTTTCCCAACAATATCCATGCATGGTTATGTAATCTTCTTGAAACGTCCATCCATAACCATGTTATGAACTCATATTCATCAAAATGTAGTGTTTCTATTTTCATGTTCACAACATGAACAAGATAACTTTGAAATGAAAACATCTTTATGAATAATCAATCACCACCATCTTGTGAAGGTTTCAGGCACAATAGAAGCACCGAATGGGGCATTCCCAAATCATTTTTTTTATATAATCAATGATTAATATTAGATTTAGGTGATGATAAATACCATGATATATGGAATTGAATAAAGTATTAATTGGATATTTAATCCTATAACCAAAATGTATCATCATCACATATTATTTATAAATAATTTAAACAATTAAATAATTACCTTGCAATAAATAATTTCTTCATTGATGGATCTGACAACATCTCTATGTTGTACCATTATTGCATTGTAGGAATAAAGAGTAGATTCCCTTTAATGGTGATTCACACATATTCCATGAACCTTTGAACATCACTATAGGAATCTCCGGGTGCTAGCGCAGTAGATCTTGACACTTGCATCATTCGCCTTTGATCACCTTAAGAATCTCTTAAAGAAGGATTTTATTTGATCTCTATATACTCGAGAGTGGTGGTGGAGGATGATAGATATATATTTTTGAGATTATTCTTGGAGAGGTAGCTGTCCAAGTATTTGAGAGAAATATTTTTGGAAGTCATTGTGCACAAAAAAACAAATGACCACCCAATTTAAAAAAAAATAATATAATTGGGTTTAAATACTGATAGGCTTAAAAAATAATAATTGCACATGTGCACTTATTATTTCATTAATCCCCACAGAGCCCCATTTCTATAATAATAATAATATTATTATTTCTTGACATGTGAAAAAATCATGAATTAAATTAAATATTATTTATTAAAATATTATTATATATATATTATTTCTCACTGGACCATTAAACCTAACTCTCCATTCCTCTATAATATTTATCAAGCCTTAAATGATGAAATTTTATTTAATAAATAAACATCACTTCATTATTTACACATAAATAAATATTATATTATCTAAATACTAAATAAATATTTATTAAATATTTTGCTCACAAAATATTCTCTCGAATAAATGGTGATGAAATATAATCGATCTAACAAACATGAATAATTATTAATCCACACATGAGAATAATATTTATTCAACTTGTTAAATAAATAATAATAATATTATTTAACTACTATTTTGGATACAATTAGTTTGCGACCCTCTATGCCTCTTTCTTAGTGGCATTAGGAAAAGTAGCCCAATGTCTAAGGTTAGAGTATAGAAACATGCCAAGGAACCCATTGAGAAATAAGTTAATTCTGTAATGTCCTAAAACCTCATACAAATTCTTACCATGTAATATAATCCCTTTATCACAATATCTCTAATAAATCAGGTTGCATGCTGGTGCCATCAACCTATATGCTCAATGTATCTTTTTTGACTTTCCAAAAATTGAAATTGCCTATAGAACACAATGGACATGGATTTATTTAGGATATACCATTTATATCAAAGGGATTGAGATATCATCTTCCTTTAAAGAATATAAGGGAATAATTATTTATTGCATTATTCATTAATGAATTATTACTCATGATGCACAAAACGTATCCTACTTCCCTGCAAACACCTATCATCATGGTTTTTTCAATACATAAAAGTACACAAATTATAATATTAATTTATAATATTATTAAAGTATAATTACTAATACACAAATCCTTAGATAGAAACATCCAATTACACATATAAATATGGATTTCCTATTGGCTGGTATCATTCATATAATCTCATATAATAGAAATCACTACGGGAGTATACCATGAGAAGGTACCCTAAATCCTTATGAGTCTCCACCCCTGATAACCTGTATCATTTGCATCTCTCAAATGATTTCTTCTATATATAGATCAAATATTTAAGAATACTATCATGAAAATTTTGGATTTTCATCATAATAGAGAACTGATATGACCTTTAAGTGTAAAAACTACTCTCAAGAAATTACCATATGATATGTTACAAAGAACAATCATTATGTGATAATGAGTTTAATAATATTAAAAACTATTAATAATTATAATTATAAATTATATAGAATTTGGTTTTAGGAAACCAACTACAACAAACTTCCACTTTCACTAGATCCAACTCCTAACAACCTTTACTTTTCTAGATCTCATATGATACTCAAGCTTCTACTAAGATGATGCTTTAGTCAAGGGGTATTCCATGTTTTATACTATGGGAACTCTACTTATTTTAACTTCACCCCTCTACCTTAATATATGATACTTCAAGAGTGTATGATTTATTCATTGATGTGACCTTGAATCTTTTTCAAGATCCACAACTATAGTATTATCATAATACAATGTGATAGGTTCTTTACTACTAGGTTCTACATCAAGATCCTAGAAAAAGTTTTGTATCTAAACAAATTATTTGGATATATCATAATATTTTATATACTCAGAATCCACTATAGAATGACAAAAACTAGATTCTTTGAACTCTTGTAGCTTAAAAATCCTCCGTTGTTATTGAAAACATACCATAATTGTGACTTCAGATCATTTTGATCTATTTGAAAAATAGAATCAGTATAACCCCTAGTGACTAGATCCTTGTCTCCTCCATATACCAAGATCATATCCTTAATTATTCTTATATACTCAAAGATATCCTTAACATTAGAACAATGTTGTTCTCCTAGACAATATTTATATATTCCTACCATGATCAATGCATAGTAAACATCAATTTTATTATATAACATTGAATACATGGTTGATCCTATCACTGGAGAATATGAGATATTACTCATTATATCTTTATCCTATTGTGTCTGAGGAAACATTTTCTTAGAAAGATTTATACCATGTGAAACTAGAACCAATACCATCTTGGATTCTTCCATACTAAATCTATTTAGTATCTGTTTAATGTATGTACCTTGACTTAGTCCAAGAATCCTCTTGGATCTATCACGAATGATCTTAATCCCTAAAATGTAAGCTATTTCACCTAATTAATTTATGGAGAAACAATTGTTTAACCAGCATTTAAAACACTATAAGAACAGTATGTCATTTCCAATAATTAACATGTCATCAAAATACACTACTAGGACGAAAATCACATTCCCACTAAAATTCTTGTAAACACATGGATCGCATTCATTCTTAATGAAACCAAATTCATTTATAGATTCATTAAACTGAATATTCCATGAATTTGATGCTTTCTTCAATCTATAAATGTATCTCTACAACTTTAATATCTTTTTGGAATCACTTGGAGTTACAAACCCTTTTAGTTGTGTCATATAGACATCTTCCTGAAGGTTCCCATTAATTAAAGATGTTTTGATGTCTATATGCCAAATTTCATAGTCATGGTAATCTAATATAGTAAGTAGAATTATTATGGACTTAAACATTAAAACTGGTGAAAAGGTTTCATCATAGTCAATTCCTTGAAATTTTTAAACCCTTTATACACTATCCTTGATTTATAGGTACTTACTTTACCTTCCATGTCTAGTTTTCTCTTTAATACCCATTTATACCCTACAAGATTTACATCAATTGGAGGATCAACCAAAACCCACACTTGATTCTAATACATGTAATATATTTCATAATTCATGAGATATTTCCATACTGCTTTATCTGAGATCTCTACTGCCTATTTGTAGAATATAGGTTCATTATTGTCAACCAATAATGAGTCACTATCTTAGGTGACTAGAAAACCATATCTCTTTGGTTATCTTACCTCTTTATTGCTTCTACATAGTACTTGTGTTTTAGGAACAACTTCTTCCATGGGTAACTATGGAATTTGTTTTTGTAACAACTCTTGTGTATCTTGAGCATCAACTTTATGGAAATAAATCTTTCTCCCACTATCCTTCTTGAGGTTGTGCTCCCTCTCAAGAAATATGAATTTTCTAAAAATAATCAATTTCTTTTATAAGGGGTTGTATAGGTAGTATCCCTTTATTTCATTAGGATACCCTATAAAGATACACTTTATGCCCTAAGGTACTAGTTTGTTTCCTGATAAGGACTTAAAAAATGCATCACAACCCCATACATGTGTATTCAACAAAAATAGTTTCTTTCCAGTCCATATCTTGAAGGGAGTTTCATTTTCCACTTTAGTTAGTACTCTATTTAGTGTGTATATCATAGTTTTTAATGCATATCCTCAAAAGTATAATAGAAAATCTGTATGAATCATCATTTAACTTACCATGTATAGCAAGGTACAATTCCTATTTTCACTAACACCATTCCACTGTAGTGTATAAGGTGGATTGATTTGAGATAGAATCAAAAAATCCCGTAAAAAGTTTATAAAAAATCTTGGTTAAGATATTTACCACCTCAATTCTATTGAAGCTTCTTTATCTTCTTTCCAGTTTGATTCTCTAATTCATTCTTGAATTATTTGAATTTTTCAAAGGATTCAGACTTATACCTCATCAATTATACATATCCATACCTACTCAAGTAATCAGTAAAAGTTATAGAATAAGAATACCCACCTATATCTTATATTATAAATGGCCCACACACATTATTGTGTACCAATCCTAGAAGCTTTATGAACTCTTCACCATGTCCACTGAATTGGTGGTTTTGTCATTTTTCCTTATAAAAAAGTATGACATCTTTCAAGTAGTTTTATATCTAAAGAGTCTAAATAACCATCTTGATATATCTTTTTCAAATGATTCTCATTTACATGACCAAGACGGTGATGCCATAGCTGGGTGTTATACGATTCATCTGAACATGATTCATTATTAATTACCAATACTTGGTTTTCATAATTTAACACATAAAGACCATTATTTAAATGTTTCATACTATAACATATGTTGTATTTATAAAAGAGACAACTTTTATTTACAAAATTAAAAATAACACCATATGTATCTAGGAAGGATATAGAAATTATGTTCTTAGTAATAGTTAGTACATAATAAAAATATCTTTAAACCAATATCATTCTTATTGGTAATGAAAGGTGGTAGTTTCCAATGTATAGAGCAGCCGGTCTCACACCATTGGTAACTTGTAAATCCACCTCTCCTACGTAAATATTTCATAATCTAATTAATTTCTATATTTGGATATAGATGTGAGAATCATAAGCTATACATAATACCCAATGTGTAGATATTGAAAGATTACACTTGATAATGAATACACCTTTAACTTTCCCTTGCTTCTAGGTGTAGTTTCTATTCCAGTGGCCTTGATTACCACATCAAAAACATACTACTTAATTTTCCTTTCCCTACCTTTGGATATTCCTCTTTTAGGAAGGATAATGCTTGTGAGCTTTAGACTTGATATGAGTTTTGGCTCCCTTTGAATTTTTCTTCCATTTATTCTTCACCATAAGGTATGTGGGTTTTTCACACCCCATGTACCTATCCACTTTGTGAATTAGAGTAAGAAATTTAGAAAAACTCTTATAATTATTTCTAATGTTATAATTAAAAATAAAACCAGAGAAGGAATTGGGTAGTGAGAAAAACATGAGATCCATGCACAACTCATTTGAGAATTTAATCCCTAAGATGTCTAAGCTATCAATGTAGCCAATAATATTAACTACACGAGGCCTAGATACCACTAACTCTCCAAGATTCATTGTAAAAAAATAATTAGATATCCTATATCTCTATTGTCTTATATTCTCTTGATAGAGATCCCAAAGGTGATATATCATTCTATACACATCTACTCACTCATGTTGCTTTAAAATTTCTTTGTTCATGGATGATATAATGAAACACTAAAAATATACGGAATCATTAAAATATTTTTCATAAAGATACAACTCTTCCCCACTATCCTCTTTAACAGGAACTTCAGGAATAAGTTCTTCCACCACATTCAATTTCCTTTCATGGAATATGATAACATGTAATCACCTTTGCCACTCTTGGAAATTTGTGTTATTGAGAATGTTATACTTATAAAGTATAGATCATAGTGATATGTTTGAAGTCATGTTTATTATTGCTTATATAAATAAGATGTTTATAATTTTAGTACTTTATCTGATAAAAGATATATAAATAAATATTATACTATATTTATTAATCTCCCACTATTTTATTGATACACAATAACCCTCCCTATTGGATTCAAAATATCCTATTTCTTGGACATTCTAGTGGAAAGGATCCATATTCCCCTTCTCATCACCCTAAATTTTACTAGTCAAGAAATTTTAAAGGTTCTAGGTAGACATTCCAAATTATAACTATATTAACTCATAGTTCCTTAATATTTTGAGTGGACTCCCCCATCCTAAAATACTTAAATTGGATTTCATCAACCTTTGCCTCTTAGTTACACCAATTCTTACTTTAGTATTCAAACCTTGATATAAACTAATTTAATTCAACCCAAAAATCCAATTTATAATTCCTCAATAATTAAAAGTAACCCAAATTTGGTCAGTCAAACACTTTGAACTATGATTTAATTTTAACTTAAGTAGTGGAAGGATATACTAACTTAATATATATAATTGAGGAATTTTTATCTTTATACATAAATTTTCCATTTTTATATTTATTACATTCTTGTTAATATTAAGTGGATTTACTTAAGTTATTAACCATTTCTTAGATAACATTTATACATAATCTGAATTATTTTAGTTTTATCTTGCATGCTTGTTAATTAATTAATTCATGTGATTGTTTTAAAAATCCATAATAAAATAACCATAAAAATTGATAGAAATAAAATATAAAGTGGCATGATCATGATATTTTACTAATGGTTAGTTTATAGAGAAGATGATAAAATAATTGTTGACTTAGGGGGAAAACCTTGAAGCATTTATGGTTTGTGTTGTAGATTTACACTCTTAGACCTATGTATCTCTCTTGGATTGGTTTCACCTTAGCTCCAAACTTGAACTGCCTCCACTAGATTTGGAGTTCTATCCATTACATATGTTTTTACTCACTCACAGGTGATAGGAACTAAAGGATTGGTTAAAGGGTTTACATAAAATAAACCATGGGAACACAAGACCTTACATAATGAGAGGAGGGATGACGTATAAGTCATCAATTTAATTTCATAATAAATTAAAATAAACCAATAATATACAATGTTCTGATCTATTATCATGATCATCCACATACATGAAATGAATTTCACATTTAATAAAAACAAAATTCAATTATAATCATTCTTATTTAAAATAAATCATGATCAAATCAATTAATTATCTTATTTAATTAATTTATTCATTTATCTTAATTCTCATCCGAATTTTCTTGAGATTCTCATCCAACATAATTTTAAATAAATTAAATAAATTTATTTAAAATTAACTATGTCCAAAATATGTAACTTGGAGGCAACACAGTGAGTACCCAACCGAACTACCCAATATGTATTATATTCATAAATTATTTACTCATGCAGTATGTGGCATACAAAACTTAACACGTAATTTCATGGTGTGTACTATCAACTTAATGAACACATGGAACACATTTTATTTATGTATCATGTTATGTTTCAATGTACATAGAGTAATAACTGTATTCTAACTTATATATGATATACAATTTCAAACATTACATAAAAATTAATTAGAAATTTAATATATATATATATATAAAACTCATTACATGGAATGTACTATCAACTTGACAACCACAATAAACACATGTTGATAATTTTTAATCAGTATAATAAATTTCGGTGTAATTTGGTAATATACACGGTGTGTACAATCTAGATGCACAACATGTATATTTCTCACCATTTATTCGTGACACACTCCTAGGGGATTGGTGTGTAATCATTCCATGAAAATAATGGAGTACATGGTGTGTACATGGGATACACAATGTGTGGTGTAATTCCCCGACCCCAGTTACCCAGAGTCGGTGCACTATTACGTAACATTGGCATGATCACAAAAGATCAAGTCTCGAAAGACTGATTAGTTTAGTAGCCTTGAAACACTAGATACATTCATAAGTTTTACATTACATCATAAAGTAATACAAAACTACAAAAACATCTTGTCTTCATATCCCCTCATATTATCCCTTCAGGTCATTCATAAAATACTTCTTCACATCCTCGAAAAATTAAAACATTGAAAGGGGTGTGCTCAGATGCTCAGTAAGGATAACAATATAGCGGAAGCTTTCATAAATAAACATAAAAATTTAAGGTAATGTATAACTAAAAAAAATACTTTTAAACATGAACTTCAGCATAATATGGAAAAAGTAAAATGAAATAATTCCATTTACTTATTCACATGGATATTCTACTGGTCGAATAATCACATGCAATATCAATAACCATTTTCATAATGATGGAATTCATAATGCCAGACTATCATAACCACGTAGCCAAGGCCTCGTGCTAAGACTACAAATAAGATTTTGTCAAGGCCTCATTCCAAGACACTAGTTTGTCTCATGAGACCTATCGATTCATCGAGGAGCTATAGCGGGATCCACCCGTCACTTATTAAGTCCAATTCATTTCTTATATGAAAATCTTTAAATATATCATAAACCATAAACCAATCGTATCACATAAAACATTCATAAAGGAAACATAACATTTCCACATTTCAATCACAAGATATCAATAAAACACATTGATATAATAAAACCATTTTCAATACCAAAATAAAAGAAAAGTAAAACTTGGTATTTATTTTTCATTTAAAAAAAGTTATGGCTTGTAGAGGAAGCTGAAACTCAAATAATGGTCACGGCGGCGGAGAAGTCGTTGTCGCCACATACGCAAGACAAAACATTCCTTTTGTCATTTAGTAAAAACGCTTCATATAAAAATATTACTTTTGAATAAAAGTAAAATTCTAATGGGTTTATACACCGTATAAAATAAAGTTGTGTATAAAACAAAATATGCCTCAATGAAAAGAGATTGAGATGAAGTCCCTTACCTCGTGTCCGACTTGGCTTGATAGTTCTTTAAACTCTTGAATAATAAACTAGAGTTAATTTCTAATTTATTAAGAACCTTTTTCAAGTTAATTATTCCTTTTATATCACTTATTACCATGTTATGAACATTATGTAATTATTTAAGTTAATAACGGTCATTTTGTTGATCTTTGGTACTTGAGTCAAAAAATAAACTTCTTATAATTACAAGTTGTTCATGTGGTAAAATATCCATTATATCCAGAATTATATTCATGATGTAGATATCATATATATCATATATATCTAGTATATATATGCATTTATAATATTACATAACATTTAGAGGTAAGAAATGAAATGCACCGTTCATGGAGACGGTAAGCCGTACGTACGCATGAACACTACTTTCATTTCTATTTCGTATTTAATGGAATGAAATCATAATGATATAAAGGTGTATTATAACTCCACTATAATATAATATATAATATCATTTACTCCATCCTTCACATTTACCACATATGGCATTAACGATTCAAATCACTTTGAGGGGGCGGTAGTCCGCACTTCCTAAAATGAAATTATCACGTTTCCCCATAATGGAAATCATAAAGGTATGCCATAAATGAGAAATACAGAAGCATAAGGAAAACATAAACATAATATATATCATATATAAATATGGTGACATCTTAATGTCCACCATGAGAGGTGTTAAAAGAAGATTGAACAATCATCGTTTCGTGAGGCAGTAATTCACCACCCACAGAAACAGTATGTTCTTTAACCATTAGACGAATGTGTGTGTAAGTGTAAATAAAATACTTCTCATAACAACATCCTTGAATATTGAAGATACTGGTGTTGTTACAAAATAAAGGAATAAAAAGAGTTTAAGGGGTTGAAGAAGCAAAATAAAACAAAAGAACACAAGTGAAGACATTACCTTTAAATCGGGTAACTCTTTTTGATTTGAGAAAAAGGATTACTTGGGAAGACTTATGCCCAAAGAGAGGCTTATAGGAGTAATATAGGGAAGTTGAGAGAGTATTTGGGCAGAGTTTGTCCAAGAAAAATGGCTTTGAATGTGTGAATAAGGTGGTAGAGGTGGGAGCCTTTTATAAGAGGAGAGGAGGGGCACTCTTAGAATGTAATGAAATGTTACATTATTATGAAGTGATTTTCGGATTTCAAAGGTCCCAAAATTATATATTTCTAGGATAAGGTGATAAGGGTTCGAAATATACCCATCCAATAGGTTGTTTACAAGTGTAAGTCTTAGATTTTACATTATCTTTTCATTTTATTTAAATCGTTAATTAATGAGGTAATCGTTGCATCATCATGGTGTCATAAAAATTTTAATTTATTTAATGTCTAAAAATTATATAAAAAATATCATGATGTAGGAAATATTTTTAGATTTCCAATTAATATTTATATTTTAAAATTTAACTTATATAACCCCATTTAATAATTGTTTTAGTAAAACAACACATGTTTGTGACAATTTTATTTTTACTTTAAATAAAAAGTTATTAATGTCATTTTCTTACCCAAGTGGCTCCATGGGGTCTCCAAGTTGACCCATGGATTGTCTTGGTAGGTCATGACTCATAAAATAAGGGTAATACAAGTGTAAAGGTAATTTCATATTATTATAACATTATATTTACCTTAAATTACACTAATTACCTTTAATCGCGATTAATAAAACTTAAAAGTTACTATTCACCAAAAATTATTTTCATCTCATTGAACCAAATTTTTCTTCCTAACGACAACCATGTATGTTGGATTTTTGAAATTTAATACACAGAAGTGGTAATGTTTCATTTACACGAAAAATTAGTTTTTAAACTACCACTTAGTGGTTTCACTATTCATAAAAATTGAAGTTTTTCAGAAAAATACAAAAAATTCACTCTAAGATATAATTGATATTCTGAATTTAAAAATGATGTCAATTTTACAAAATTCAAAACATATAAGTTTCATTAATTAATTTAATAATTAATTCCAGTTGTCAAAATAAATAGCGTGTTTTTAAGAAAGAATATCAATTAAAAGATTAACAATTGTTTATGTCCAATTTCAAAGTAAAATTAATTCTAATGACCACCATTGGATAAAATGGTAAAAATATATTCTAATTATACTTTAAAATTACTCAATATTATAATTTATCACTATAAATTATTTTGATTAAAAAAGTTGTTTTTAAGTATTTTTTACTATTCATCGAAAATTGGAAGTTCTCAGAAAATTACAAAAAATTAAACTTAGGATAATTTCGATATTCCGAATCCAGAAATTAAGTCCATTTTGAAATATAAAATTTATATAATTCAAAAAGTGGGTATTACTATTCATAACAACTACTTTGATTGGTCGCGGTGTGTTAGAATCTCGAACTTGCATACAATGCAAGCTATTGCTTTATCGAAAGAGAAGTGTACCGTGGAAGTTTGGGGTGTTACATGTGGTATCCAAGTTACATGGTCATCAGTCATGTAAGCTGTGTAACAGAATACATGGACCATCTTTGAATAATAGACTACACATCGTGTATGGATATTACATGCCGTGTAGTCTGGCTAACCGTGTGCCAACTTGGATTGATCAACAAGTGGTGTATTTAAATAAAAACCACATGTAATAAATTCACACAACTCGAATTAATTATGAATTAATTCTTGGTGCACTGAACATGAGTATATAATGTATACCAATGGGCTACACAATGTGTAATCTTGTGTTAACCAGGCATAATCCTTGACACCTCTAGATTATTTCTTCAAATGTATTTCATTCATAAAATTAATTAATTTGATTATATTTTCAAGAACGAAGAGGAAAAAGAGTAGATCTTGTGATTTAGATTAAAGAAAGATTAGAAAAAAATTGAAAGCTAATGATAAATACATAAATCAATAAATGATATTTAAATAATTATAAATAATTATGTGACCCCTCTAATATCACTTGAAGGTTTTGGGCATTATGGAAACACCCGATGGGTCATGAAAAACTTGAATTTTTGTCATAACTGATAATTAATATGATATTTACATGATGATAAATTCCATGATCAATGGAATTGAATCAAAGGTTAATTGACAATTGAATGGAGAAACTAAGACGCAGAATCATCACATGTTATTTATAATTAATTTTAATAATTAAAGAATTACCTTGCGATGAATTTTTCTTAGTTGATGGATTTGACAATGTATCTATGTCATGATATCATTTTTCTGTAGGAATCAAGATTTTATTCCCTCTAGCAGTGATGCACACTTTTCCATGAACCTCTAAACATCATCGTAGGAATCTCTAAGTGCTAGCGTGGTAGATCCTGATACTTACATCATTCACATTTAATTTACACAAGAATCGCTTGAATAAGGATTCTCTTTGATCTCTATAGATTCAAGAGTGGTGGTGGAGGAGGAGTGCTCTCTATTATTAAGAGTTTTATTATAGAGTAAGATCTCTAGGACTTCAAGAGAATTCTCTTTGGATACCATTGTGAACTATAAAACAAATGAAAACCCACTTTTGAGAAATAATATAATTGATTTTAAATACTGTTAGGGTTAGAAAATAATAATTGCACATGTGCCCTTATTATTTCATTAATCCCTAAAGAACCCCATGTTTATAATAATAATAATAATTATTATAATTATTATTATTATTAACACATGAAAAACTGACAAATTAAATTAAATATCATATATTCAAATAATATTCAATATATATTACTTCTCACCAGACCATTAAAGACGGTCTTCCATTCCTCCACAAAATTTATTAGGCCTTAAATAATGACTATTTATTTAATAAATAAATATTACTATATTATTCTATAATAAATAGATAAATATTATATTCACTAAATAGAAAATAAATATTTATTAAATATTCTACTCACAAAATATTCTGTTGAATAACTGGTGACAGAATATATGTGATCAATAAAACATGCATAATTATTAAACCACAAGTGATAATACTATTTATTCAACTTGTTAAATAATAGATAATATTATCATTTAACTTATATTCTGGATACACTTTGTTTATGACCCTCTAGGCCACTTTCTCAGTATCATTAGGTGAAGTAGCCCAAAGTTCAAGGTTAAAATCTAGTAACACTCCATGACACCCATAGAGAAAAAATTTAATACCTAAAAAATATAAAACCTCCTACGAATTCTTTCTATGTAATTTAATCCCTTTATCATGATATCTCTAATCAAGAAGGCTATATGCTGATGCCATCAACCTATATGCTTGATGTCTCTTTCTTTGACTTTTTGGAAATTGAACTTGCTTATAAAACACCATGTCCATGGATTTATTTAGGATATATCATTTATATAAAAGGGTTTGAGATATAAACTTCCATTAAAGAATAGAACATAAAAATACTTTATAAAATTATTCATTAACAAATTATTACTTGTGATGTACCCAACACATCCTACTTCACCACAAACATCTATCATCACATTTTTCATCAATACATTAAATTACATAACTCATAATATCCATTAATAATAATATTAAAGTCTAAGGACTAATACAAACATCCATAGGTAGGAATATCTGAAGACACATATAAATGTGGATTTCCTACTAGCGGGTTTTGTTCTTATAATGTCCTACACTAGAAATTACCAAGGAGGTACACCATGGAAAGGTGCCTCAAATTCATATGAGTCTCTACACCTAATATCATATTTCATTTGTGTCCCTTAAATTATTTATTCTAGTTATATAACACATATTTATGAATACTATTGTGGAACTTCTGGGTTCTCATCATAACGAGGAACTTCTATGGCCTTTCAGTGCGACAACTATGCTTAGGAAATTATCACATGCTATGTTACAAAGAAGAAAAATAATGATGTGATAAGGAGTTTATTAACATTCAAAACTATTAATACAAGTAATCATAAAGTATATATAAGTTGGATTTAGGACACCTACTACAACACCTCATTTGTAAATGACACAAACAACCTCCTTCGTGTTACAAATAGAACCTGAAAAATATATATCTCCACAGTTTTTCACTTCATGATATGAACCAAAACATTTTTGGTATAAAAAATACCTTATTAATCACTAAATCTCACCCAAGACATTTACACAAATATCCCATACCCTTATGTAGCTTCACAGCTGATTTTTTAGCCTTTACATATTAGCTCGTTACCCTTACACATCCATACATTGCCACCCATGAAATTTATATAGTTTAGATAAACCATTACATGAGTATATATGTAGAATCTTCTACATTTACACATCCATTTTTTTCAATTACTTTATATAGGGACTTCATTTACCATCAGAGTATTCCAAATTGATCATCCAAGCTTCATAGTTGATCTCATGGGAGTTCCAGGCTTGTGTGGTGGTGTATTCGAGCTTGTACCCAAACATCTAATGGTGATCATGGAGTTATTTGGTGTCTTAGTGTGGTGGTTCAATGATTTATAGAGCATGATCAGGTAGAGAGCGATCCATATGAGATGATGACATTTTTTTAGTGGGGAACAATACCTATGATATGATAACCCATATATTTTGCACACTTTATTTCATGATTTTTTACATAAAGACATACTTAATACAACCCCATAAGATAGAGAGGCATAGTGTATTTGGGAAATAGATACAAAGAAAAATAACTTAAAACATGTATATAACTATATTATTTAAAACTCCATAACATTCCCTTAAAATTCATTGAACTTCTAATATTGCACAAGATAACACAGGGACGTATATAAGAAAGAGGTGAGCTATAAAGACCAGAAATAGAATAATAAAATCATAACATGATAAAAGTAATACATGTGAATCAATAAGAATATAAAGGTGATATAAAAAGGTTGATAATCATAAACATGAACATCGAATCATGATATAAGATGATAACATCAAGGGAACATAGGAATGTGACAACAACACAAAACATGATATCATAAACATAAGTCAAGGATAACCTCCAGGAAATCATAAAATAGTGTGCTTAAGATAACCTCCAATGCACCATACATGGAATCTCATGATATAAAAACATTATCTAATGCATTAGAGGTCTATATAATTTCTAGTCCACTCGTCACATTTATATCATGTACATGCATTTGCGTTCCACATAAATCATACAACATAAAAACATCCTTCATCACTTTTAATCTCATTATTAATAAGTGTGGGTTACATACATGGAATTCAACAATAAATTAAGTATAAGTACATTTAGGTGAATAAATTTTAGTGGAAATGGAGATGGGTATTCACTACACAAATGTCTGGCATGGAAAATCGTAGGATAATTTTGGCAACATAATGAGTGTACATAAGGATTCATGTAAGGGTTTAATAAGAGTAAAAAGTGGTATGTAATTACTTTGAAATCATAAGGAAAATAAAATTTATGTGTAAAAAAATATTCCAACATGAAAATTTGGAAATCAAAATTCATAATACATATGAAGTGCTTGAATAAAGGAGGATAAAGAGAGGACCCCTTACCTTGAGAGGGCACTTCTAAAAGCTTGGGAGGATCTTTTTAAGAGTTTTAGAGCTCCTTGGGAGGGGTTTAAAGAGGTATAGAGAGATTAAATTCACAATCAATGGGTTTTGAGAAAATAGAAGTGATAGTTTGGGTGGGTATTTATAAAACAAGAAAGGGGAATTCTTTATTAATTTCTAAACTTAGGTTTTGGACTCTATAATAAAATAATCAAAGCCACAAACCTCCACATGGGTTTTACCTTGTTTCCTGCCAAATATGAGTGGTTTTTAATATTTTATTATTCAAATAACCAAACATATTAAAATAATAATTTTTATGATGTTGAAGTGAGTCATGTTCATATAGAATTAATTTTAAAACCATAAAATATAATATTGGTTTGGAGGATTTAATAAAGGATTATAAAATCAATAAAATAACTTCAAAAACACATTATTTTAAAATAAAAACACAATTTTGGTCATGGTAACTCTTTATAGTATTTATCACATCACCTTTTGGACATTAAGATGTCATAATAAGAACCATATATTTATACCATATTTAATTTTTACCCAAATTTTTTGACAATTCCAGAAAATTATGAAAAATTAACCATTGGATAATTTTAACACGATGATTTAAGAAATAATATTTATTTTATCAAAATAATTCTCTAAATATGAGGATTTACTTTTTTAAATAAAAATCCCTATTTATTTGAAAATACTTTTTTATGAGAATTACAATTTTCTGACCCTTAAAAAGATTACACTAGTCTTCATTAAATTATATTTTAATTTATATATAAATAAATATTATTTAATGATAATATTATATTAAAGTAATATTTATTTAAAAATTCACGAATTTATCAAAAAATGTGTTAAAACCATATATTTTCCAAAATATACAATTTTGGTTTCTTCATATCAAAATATAATTTTCATTAACTTATATATAATTGTATATATAAAGTAATAATGAAAAGAGAAAAACATAGTTATTATTTTATTATAAAGAGAACACAAAAATTACTACTAATATGCCCTAAGGGCAAGGTGTGTGGTGGTGGTGCTTTCTTAGGGTTGTTCGATGAACATGGTTTGAGTCACGATCATGATAAGATTAAACTTCTCCCATAAATGGTTTAACTTAAGATTCATTTATTGAATCTCATCTTGGGATTGGTTAAGGAGAAATCACAATGACATCTTTTCCCTTAAGATCACTAATAAGTAGGATTTATAGGGTACAATCCTACTAGTTGAAGTCATCGATTCTTTTGTCTGTTTCAATTGAACTTTATCGTAACCCTTAATATACTAACCTTAATGGTCCTTGTACAATAACCATATTATTAACGGTTAAGATGCTTAAAGTTATATTAAAACTGATAGGCTATAAAAGTATAAAATAATCAAAGTAGTTCATGTGTTTTCTATAACTACCCTACTTAATAAGAAATTTATTCATTTAAAAAGGGAATTTCATTTATAAAAGTTCAGGTCATTATTCTTCCCACCCTTTAGAAATTTCACCCTTGAAATTTTATTTCATACAATAAAATAGACAGGGGTACTTTTGTTTCATTTCCTATTTTGGTTCTCATTTCGCCTCCTCAAACTTGTGGTTTCACTACAACACACTAACCAGGCGAGTTGTCCTATTTTGTAGAAATTTGTCTCTACGATCTAAGATCTTCATCAGATACTCCTCATATGAAATATTGTTCTCCAAGGGTACCACCTCTAGATTTAGTACATGTGATGGGTCTAGTATTTAATTCCATGAAAGGTATATATATAACATATCATGTAATTAGGATAGGTTAGGTGAGAGTGCTAGAAGATAGTTTATAGCTCCGATGAAATCAAGGAACTCAAAGGCGCTGATGTATCTTGGACCAAGATTTCCCTTCTTCTAAAACCTCACGACTTTATTCCATATAGATATATGAAGGAAAAATTTATCTCTAATATCAAACTTCAAGTCTCATTGACGATTATCCCTAGAGATTTTCTATCAACTTTGTATGGATTTTATATGATGTTTAATGGTTTAAACCTTCTCTGTCATCTCTTCGATAAGATTTAATCCTATAATATTTTTCTCTCTAACTTCATCCCATCATGTTAGAGTCTTACACATATTCTCATAGAGATCCTCATAAGGTTCCATTTGAATACTAGAATGGAAACTGTTGTTATATATAAACTCTACTAGGGGAAGGTGTTGGTCCCAACATCCTTGGAAATTCATTGAACACAATATCGACATATCCTCCTAGGTTTGAATGGTTCTTTCAAACTAACCATCTGTCTGAGGGTGATAATCATTATTGAAACTCATCTCTATATCCAATGGTTTCTAAATACTTCTATGAAACCTCAATATAAACCTAAAATCTTGATCAGATACAATGGAGAGTGACACTCCATTTAGTCTTACCACTTACCTTTTATGTATCTTGTTGAGTTAGTTAAGAGAGAAATATTCCTTGATAGAAATGAAATGTGCTAACTTTGTAAGGTGATTAACTACCAACTAGATAACATTATTACTTGTAGATTTCATGGGGAGTCCTTTTATGAAATCCATAGTTATTTTTTCCTATTTCTATACTGATATGGGAAATGATTACATCATACCCTTAGATTTTTTTCATTCAAACTTGACTTGTTATCATACCAAGAATCGATATATAAATTCTAAAATCTCCATATTTATGTTATCCTACCAGAAGTTTTACTTCAGATCTATATATATCTTAGAACTTCCTAGGTGAATAGAGAAGGATGAGCTTTGTAAATCGTCCAAAAGTTCCCTCTTCTACTCTAGTTTTTATGGGACCCATATCCTAGTTCCAAACCTTATAACTTCATATTTAGCAAAGTTAAACTTTGAAATATTCACTACCTTCCTCTAAATCATATCATCATTGTTTTGGGACTCCTTGATCTTCTCAAGAATGGATGGTTGAGAAGTTATTTGATAAAGGTAGGATAAATTTCCTTTGATGATTCCCATGTCCATCCTTTGTGTGTCCAAGATGATTAGATCCATTTCAATCATCATCATAGATAGGGTTGTGGGATCCTTTCTACTCAGATCATTTTCCACTTTGTTCTCCTTATTATGATGGTAATGGATTGAAAAGTCATAATCCTTGATCAAATCTAACCACCTTATTTGGCACACATTGAGCTCTTTTTGTGTGAATATATACTTGAGGCTTTTGTGATCCATATATATGTCGCATTTCTCCCCGTAGAGATAATGATTCAAAATATTTAATGCGAAGATAACTAAAGCCAATTACATATCATGAGTTGGGTAGTTTTTTCTCATGGATCTTTAATTGGAAGTAGGCATAGGCTATCACTTTTCATCTTACATGAGTACAAACTCAATACTTTTTTGGATGCATCATTGTATATCACAAATTCTTCACCACTGGTGGGTAATGTGAGAAAAAGTACAATGATTATATTCTTCTTTAAGTCTTTAAATATCTTCTTGCATTCATCAGTCCAGACAAACTTCACTCCCTTTCAAGTTTGATTGGTTAATAGTTTTGATAATCATGATAAGTTTCTCACAAATTGACAATGGTACCTAGCAAATCCAAGGAATCTATAGATCTCTATCATAGATTTTAGTCTAGGACATCCTTCAATTAGCTCTATTTTTGAAAGATCTATAGATATCCCTTTACCATTTATAACATTTCCCATGAATTTTACTTACTACATACACAAATTTCATTTACTATACTTTGTATAAAAATTTTCCATTCTCAAGGTATTTAATACAAAATTCAAATACTCCTCATGTTCCTTATTAATTTTAGAGTAGATAAGAATATTTTCTTTAAATACTACCACAAATTTTTAAAGTTAATCCCAAAAGACTCTATTCATTATGTCCATGAAGATATTTGAATCAATATTGAGTATAAATGACATCACTATGAACTCATAGTGCTCATACATTGTAGGAAAATTAGTCATAGGGATATCCCCCTTCTTCACATTAACTTGATAATGTATTGGCCAAATATCTACCTTAGAGAAGTACCGAGCTTGAAATAGGTAATCTAAAAAGTCATCAATCTTTGGAAGAGGATAATTTTTCTTTATCTTGATTTTTTTGAGCTCATGATAATAAATGAAAAGGAACATTGACCCATCCTTCTTCTTAATTAAGAGGACTGACACACCTCATGGTGAAGTACTTGGGCATATAAACCCTTTATCCATATTCTATTTAGTTTCTTCTTCAGATATTTGAGTTAAATAATGGAAATTATATATGGATACTTAGATATTGGAAAATATCTAACTATGATTTCTATTGAGAACTCAACCTCTCAATTTGGTGGAATACCAGAAAATTCTTTCGGAAACACATCAATATATTCCCTTAAAATGGGCATGTCATCAAGGATGATTTTTTCCTTAGTCTCAATCATTTGATCTAGATATTATTGCTTATAAGGAAATAATATTCATGATTGATATTATTTTTCTAAAGTAGAACAATATTTATCCTTTTAATTGTATATAATCAGAGGGTGATTGATGATACATAGGGTTATTTCCTTCTCTCGACACTTTATTTTAGATATTTATAAGGAAAGACAATCCATACCAATAATTGAATTGAATTCCTATAAAGGGAGTATAATAAGGTTGATTGGTAAGTTCAACCTACAAATATGGATATGGGATAAGTTATATACTTGGGATGAAATAATTTCCCCATATTTTATTTCCACAGATAAATCCACTTCCATATTTTGAGGTGGTGTTTGAATAGTTTTATTAAATTTTCATGATATGAAAGAATGTGTATAACTATAATCAAATACTACATTTTCTATATTTTAATGTATAACTAGAGTACCTTTAACCATATCATTATTGGGATTCAACTCAGTAGTTGTTATGGAATAAGATCTCCCTTAATCTCTAGGCCTTAGAGGTTGCTGTCATCAGTCACTACCAAAAACCCTTATCTTAGTACATTTATTCACATAGTGTCCATATCACTTATAGTTGAAACATTGGATAGCAGGTTCAGGGTTGACTGGATCATTATTTTCTTCTATCACATTGGGGGGTTTCTCCCATCACCATTCTCTAGCTAGGTTCCCTTCTTTCCAACACCTAAATTGTTTCCTTATCCCCCTCAAGAAATTTACAAGATACTTCTTACCACACTTTTGACAAGTGGGATATTATAATTTATGCCCCCCAGAAGATTTATCTGTCACTATGCCAGAATTAAAATCCATTCTCTGATTCCTATATACTAACGCATGAGAACCTTGAGATTTAGAGATCTCTATTTTGAATTTGAGGGGACATCAAATAATTTTCTCATAGTTTTCAAAGTCTCAAATTTCCAAGGCTTTTCATAGGTTTAAATTTATCCCACTAAATAAGTGGTCAAATTTACTTTTGGGTCCAATGAAAAATCTAGAGGTTCATCATGAAAGTATTATGAAGTTCACCACATACACCCTGATAGATTCATAATCCTTTTTCTTGAGTCCAAGGAACTCCATCTCTATTTTAAATGAGAGTGTGAGGAAAATATTTATAATAAAAAAATTTCTATAATTATTTATACTCCACAGTTTTGATCTCCTCCTTGAGCTTCATATTCTCAATCAGCATCCACTATTGATCAGTTTCTCCCACCACACGATAAATAGATAGCACTAACTTCTCATCCTTAGAGAATTGAAGTAAAGAGGATCTTTTTAATGGAATTGATCCATTATTTTACAATTAAGGGATCAGAATATCCATTGAGATTTGTAGGCCTTTGTCACATAAAGGTATCAATTGTAACTTTCCATTTATTAATGGAATGTGGGTGTTCCTCATGATTAAAGTTTATATTAAAAATTTATGATAATTGAGAAATTATTATCATGAATTTCTTGATCCCTGCTCCCATCAAGTTGGGAATCTCATTTGGGTAATCATCACATTGCCCCACACATTGGTTATTGACCTAGTTCCTCTTATTTCCAACCATTGACTAGAATAAATGGAAAATTAAGGATGATAATTTTTAAACTATTAAACAAATAGAAGGGATATTATTAAAATTGAAGGGACAAATCATAAATAACATATATTCTTGAACCTATGAATTTATAGGTTTTAATCTAAGTTATCCATGGTTTATTTTCCAATATAAAATTTCATAGTAATTTTTTTACCTTCATAATGGTTTGTAAATAGATTTTGAATTTACCAAAGCATATAACTAAAGAGTGTCAAAATATGTGCATAGTGAGGCCTATTTATCATGAACCAAGTGACAATTGAGTTAATACCCAATGCAAAATTTACAGTGTAATTACCCCTAGGTTTAACTATGTCAGAGCCACACCCACTTATAGAATCCATACATGGATTTTATTGCTTAAAAACCAATTAATATATACTTTAAAAAAATTTATGTATATTTACCTATGTTTAGTATTATCCCTAAGGTTTTACTAAAGTTTTCTAATCTTAATTATAAAAAATAACTAGACTTTCCTCTAATACCAACTATGAAAACCCATATCTTTTGTACACTTTATTTCATGATTTATTATATAAATACACAATTAATACAATCCCATAAGATTGATAGGCATAATATATTTATGAAATTAGAAACATATAATAATAAATTAAAACATGGATTTAACTAAATTATTTATAACTTCATAACATGCCCTTAAAATACATTAATCTTTTAATGCTGCACAGGATAACCTGGGGGTGTACATAAGAAAGGGGTGAGCTATAAAGCCCAATAAGGGAATTATCAAATCATAACATGATGAAAGTAATATATGCGAGTCAAGAGGCATATCAAGGTGACATATAATGGGTGAGAATCATAAACATTAACATCAAATCATGATATAATATATGATATCAAGGAAATATAGGAACATGGAAACAATATAAAACATGACATCATAAACATAATTCAAGGATTATCACTAATACTTCATAACTTAGTGTGCTTATGATAACCTCCCATGAACCATACATGGTATCTCATGAGATAAAAACATTACCCTATACATTATAGGTCTATGTAATTTCAATCCTACCCATCACATTCATATCATGTACATGCATTTGTGTGCCACATGAATAATACAACATAAGAATATATTTCATCAATTTAAATCCCATTAATAAGGAGTTTGGGATAAATACATGGAATTACCTAATAAATTACATATAGGTACATCTAGGAGAATACATTTGAGTGAAAATGGATATGGGTATTCACTATACGAATGTTTGGCATGGAAAATCATAGGATAATCTCAGTATCATAGTTGGTGTACATAAGGATTCATGGAAGATTTTAATGAGAGTTAAATATGATATATAATTCCTTATAAATCATAAGGATATTAAAATTTATGTTTAAAAAACTATTCTGAAATGAAAATTTTAAAATCAAGAGGCATAATACAAAGGAAGTGCTTGAATAAAGAGGATAAGGAGAGGATACCTTACATATAGAGAGTGATTCTAAAATATTGATAGGATTTTATTAAGAACCTGGGAGAAACTTTGGATGGGTTCATATAATGAGAGGGAGGTTAAATTAATTCTTAATGGGTTTTGAGTGAAGAGGAGTGGTAGGTTTTGTGGGATTTTATAGTAAAAGAGTGGGGAATTCTTTATTAATTTATAAAATTATGTTTTGGAATCTATATAATAGAATAATAAAAACCACAAACCATAAAAGGGTTTCTATGAAAGAAGAGTGGTTTTAAAGATTTAATAAGTAAAATAACTTAATGTAACACCTGAGGATTTTATGAGAAATATTTTGTTTTTATGTTATATACATCATCAAAGGAATATTTCACTACACACAACACTAGCTTGGCTTGCTTTACATGCAATCGCGACCTTCCTCGATAGCTTGCGTTGTACGCAATACCGAGTTTTACTAAAAAACGACATGCTATTAAAATATTATTAAAACTAGCTGTTATGAATAGTAATACCCACTTTTTGAAATTTTGTAAATTTTATTTTTCAAAATGGACTTCATTTTTGGATTCGGAATATCGAAATTAGCCTAGGGTAAAATTTTGGTATTTTTATGAAAACTTTCAATTTTTGACGAATAGTGAAAACACTGGGTTACTATTTAAAAACTAACTTTTTATTTAAATAATTATTTATTTTATTTAAATTTATTTTAGGTCAAAATTGATACATAATATCTTTATAAGTTCAAAGTAATTCATTGGAGTCATTTTATAATAATTTTAGATATAAAAATTTTTTATTGAACTTTTCACCGTCTTTTACCCACCTCCTAGGAGAATTTTCAAATTTACATAAAACTTAATTTTACCGCTTCTGTGAGTGGAATTTTGAAAATCTGAGAGACATGGTTAATATCAAGGACTAAAATGTGGTTTAATGAGATGAAAATAATTTTTGGTGAATAATAACTTTTTACTTTTTTTTACCACGGTTAAAAGTAAATAGGGTAATTAAGGGTAAAAATGATATTATTATTACCCGAACACATGTCCTAATTCTATTGGATAAGTGTAATTAGACCAAAAACAACCTTAGGAATAAAATATGACCATTTAGGCCCACTTGGATTAGATTAGGACATTTATTTATTTAAAGAAGGGTTAAAATAGTTAAAATCAAAGTTTAATAAATAAATCATTTTTAATATAGGGTTATACATAAGATAAATTTGAATATAAATATTCATTAGAAATATAAAAATATTTCCTACATAATGGTATTTTATTTGTTATTTTTAGACATTAAATAATTTAATTTATTTATGACACAATGATGATGTAGTAATTATCTTATTAATGAAATATTGACATAATTGATGTTATAAATACCCAAATAAATGTAATTTGAGACTTTTTATAAATTACACTAATTTTATAGGTTAATATGACATATTAGTATTGATTTAATTAACTTTTTTAGAACTAATCATTCTGTTATGATTTTCAAAAAAATCAATTACCAAATAGTGTCAAAATTGACATAAAACAGTGTTTAAAACAAATATTATATTATTAATTGTTATTTTATTCCTAAAAATCTAAGGTTCGGCAAAATGATGTAGATAAGGTTATATATATTAATAATAAACAACTTGGGGTTCGTTTGGCTTGTTATAGTAAGTTTATTAAACTTATAGTGTAAGAAAACAAGAAGACACAGTAAAAGTTAAATTATCTAACTTAAAGTTAAATCTAAATGATAAGGTTAAAATAGAAACCTAAACTTGTCTAAATTATATTTTATGAGAGTATTTAGACCCATACCCACCTTAGATTATAAATAAATCAATTTAGAGCTATTAAAAACCGAATATGACTTTATAATAAAATAATTTTTTTAGTTTTTCCTAAGGTGCCCCTCTCCTCCCTTATAAAAGGGCACCTCCTCCCTCTCTTCCTCACACCACTTTGAGCCTTCAAGATCGGCCAAACCCTAAAAAATTCTCTTCTACACTTCCCTAGAAAAATCCTAGAGGTCCTGGTCTTCTTCAAAGACCAATTTTAGTGCCCTAAGAGGTGGTCTCAATAAGGCGCTTCAAAGAAGAGGTAATGTCTGTTACCGATTCTTTCATCTTTATTTCTTATTCCACTTATTCTTATTTAGTTGTTTCATTATGAAGTAATAAAGTCAGTATCACTCATATAATGATATGTTATTATAAGTATGAAACAACCCTATTTCACCATCTATCCATCCTACGGAAAATGAAATCACCGCGTGTGCGTACGTACGGAATACCGTCTCCACGCCGTGGTGTAATCTATTTTCCACCACCACCTTACTTGGATGGGTATAATGGTGTAAATAATAACTATATATGATTATTGTAAAGTAATATTGATTCTGAAATAGTATACATACACTCCAATACAATTCCACGATCATGGGAATGATATCATCACTCGTGCGTACGTACGGAATACCGTCTCCACGATGTGATGTGAATCGTTCTACATGATCTTCATTGAATAATGATTATATAAATGAATTGAATGAATGAATATCATATATATTACACTAATACCATTCTGTAAATGAGGTATCTATAACCTAAAAATAAGAATAAGAATTTATTCGACAAAACATGCATAAGAACAAAAAGTAATAAACACCCGAATAACAAGTAACGATGAAATATTACTAATAAGAAGCTAAGAATATGACCATATATGATATCTTAAAAATAAGTATGATTTTTGAATAATTCAATGACATTATTTAAATCATTATACAGGAGGTTTGGACACCTACGAAGAAAATCAGACCTAAGGTAAGGGGAAATCTCGCAATCCCAATTTTTATCCGAGATTGTTTATACTTCAGAATTTACTGGGGAATATTTATCTTCCACATACATGTTTACTCAATATGTAATATTATTTATATCCTCCTACATTTTTTTAAATCCAATTTTACCCATCGGTGAGTTTTTAGTAAAAGATATGAAAGGAATCTTTTGTCGTTTTTCGTACGAGGTACTTTTTGAATTTTCCAGCCAAAGTACGAGAAGAATGTTTTTTTAACCTATATGGTTGGAATATAATTTTAGAACATTATTTCCATGAATCTTCCTTTACATGTTTTCAAGTTTATTTTTAATCAACTTATTTTAGTTTAAAATTGTATGACATTTTAATAAAGGAAAATGTTTTTGAAGCAGAAAGGATATTTTCCTCAAGAATGGAGTTTAAGTGTTTTATCAAAATTATTTTCCATCTAAGATAATATAGGGTTCTATTTCTATCCTTATTTTTACATTTATTTGATTATGTTATGATGGAATTATTTTTATGAATTCCTTTTATCTTATATGATTTATGTTATGATGGCATGATGTTTAAGAATCCCATTTTTATTACATGGGTTATGCTATGATGTATGATTTTGTGGCACACATAATAATGGTTTCATTATGAGATGGGTGGGACATATATATCCCTCCAATTCATTGGGTAAAGATTTATATCTCAGGAGATAGACATGGCTGGAACGGCAGGTTAAACCGGTTCAGTGAAACAGGACTGAAACGAGGAGTGAACTCGGTTCAGAAATGGACTTTGTCTGCTAAGATAGTCTTGGAAATGATTCTTGACTACTAAGAAATGATTCTCTATGATTATGTGTGTATTCCAAAAAGTTTCATGTTTTAAGTTATGATTATTGAGATTACATTTACTACTATGATTTATCCCATGTTATGAAATTATGATCTGTTTTGCAGGTTAAGATTTCCAAAATGTTATGTTCTTATGAATATGATGTGATTGATTTTTCTTTTGTTGACCCTTACTGAGCATTTGAGATCACCCTTTTGTATGTTTTCTTTCCCCAGGACAGGAAGAAGGTTATTAAGTAGGATATGCCAAAAGGGACTCTAGATATGATGAAATAAATGGAAGACAATATAGATGCTTTATGAACCAGTTGTTTATGTTTCCCAGTTTCTAAAGACACTATACCTATACGGTCCTTTCATGGTTTTTTTATATGTTGTAATAAGTGTACTTCAATTTTGAAGTATTAACAATGTATGTAAAGTATGGGTCATTATAGTTGGTATCAAAGGGAAGGTATAGTCAACCTTTGGAAACTAGGATGTGAAAGCCTTAGTAAGAACCCTAAGGATAAGTCTAAGCATAGAACACGATCTTAGTGTTTTAAAAATGGCCATGAACAACCTATGATAAGACCTTAAGTGTAAAATTTTATTCTTGATTCTGTGGTTTTCCTATTATAATTAGTATTACTCACACTATTCTTCTTGGTTTTAGTCAATGGCTAGAACCTGAAGGAACCGTGTTAATGCGGAATGCGACGGGCAATGCAATGATTGTCCCCCTGAGTAACCAAACGTTATGGGATCTAGAATGAAAAATCTTGTAGCCATGCTCACACAACTTTCTCAAGCTATGAATCATGCAGGACTTCCAAACGAGCAAAGGAAGGAGAAACATTCTATTGAATCCTTCATGAGGTAGCGTCCACCCCCATTCAACGGGTCTACTGATCCATTAGTGGCTGAACAATGGATCAGTACCACTGAAAATATATTTTCATTTCTTCAATGTTCTGAACATGATAAAGTCATCTTAGCAGTGTATCATTTGGAAGGTGATGCTGATCAATGGTGGGATCTTATCAATAATACGAGGCAGAGATATGAAATTGAGTCCATGGAATGGGACGAGTTCAAGAAATTATTTTTCAATAAGTACTTCCCTCGTATTCTTCGAACAAAGATGGAGAAGGAGTTTCTTGAACTGAAGCAAAAGGATGATGAATCTGTTGGTACCTATGAAGAAAATTTTACAAGACTTTCAAGGTACATTTCTGGTATTATTATCCAACCTGAGAGTAAGATCGATCGATTATTTAGTGGCTTAAAACCAAGTCTTTGAAGGGTGTTATCCATAAGGGACTTCAATAGATACGAGGAAATCGTTCGATGTTCTCTCAAGGTTGAAATGGAGATTGGAGCAACCCATCAGTCATATGGGTTTGATAAGAAGAGGAAAATTGAATTCAAAGGAAAATTTAAAGAGCACACTGAAAAAAAGATGAGTTTTCCCTTATGCTCAAAGTGTGGAAAGAAACATGGAGGGAGTTGTATTAAAGGGACAAGTAAATGTTTCAAATGTGGAAAGGAAGGTCATCGGGCATTTGAATGCCGCAATGATGGGAAGAATATGTCTAGTGATGTGAACAAAGAAAAGGCTACACATAGTGCACCTCCTACACTTCAATTTTACAAGTGCAAGGAATTGGGGAATTATTCTAATCAATGACCTAATCCAAGGGTTGTTGATGATGATAGATGTCAACAAACTCTTAAGGCTAAAGACAAAGGAAAGTCACATGCAATTTCTATCAGCGATGTGGATTATGAGAACGAAGTGGTGAAAGGTACACTTACCATCCACTCTAAAGTAGAAAATGTTTTATTTGATTATATATCCACCCACTCTTTTATTTCTGAATACTTTTCTAAGGGTATCTGCATATTACCTCAACAATTAGATGTTGAGTTAGCTATGACAACCCCTAATGACACAACAGTCGTATCAAAAGTTTATAATTCTTCTCCGATTGAAGTTTGTGGGAAAGTGCTTCCTGAAAATCTTGTGATCCTTCCTATAGTGGAATTTTATGTGATTCTTGGCATGGATTGGATTTCTTTATATGGATCTCATATCAATTTCCAAATAAGGGAAGTCACATTTCATATTCCAGATCAATCTATGATCGTCTATCGATGCAAGGATGAACATAACCTTCTAGTGGAAATTTCTTCCATCTTATGGGTCTTGATTCCACTAAATGAAGGTTATTTATCTCAAATGGTTGGTGAGAAACTCATGATTAAGAATATTCCCATTTTACGGGAGTTTGAAAATGTATTTTCGGAGGAATTTACGGGTCTTCCACCAAATCGTGAAGTTGAGTTTTCAATAGAACTCATACCGGGTGCTTTGCCTATTTCAAAGACACCTTATAGAATGACCCCAATTGATTTGAAGGAATTGAAGAAGCAACTCCATGAGAATCTTGATAAGGGATTCATACGCCCTAGTGCGTCACCTTGGGGAGCACCTGTTCTATTTTTTAAGAAGAAAGATGGATCAATGAGACTCTGCATTGATTATCGAGAACTTAACAAGATCACTATCAAGAACAAATATCCTCTCCCACACATTGATGACTTATTTGAACAACTACGCGGAGCTAAATACTTTTCCAATATTGATCTTCATTCAGGGTATCATCAATTAAGGGTCAAAAGGGAGGATATACCAAAGACGACTTTCCGTACAAGGTATGGACACTTTGAATTTATAGTGATGCCATTTGGTCTTACTAATGCCCCTACCATCTTCATGGATCTGATGAATAGAGTCTTTAGAGACTATCTTGATCAATTTGTGGTAGTCTTTATAGACGATATTCTTGTCTATTCAAAGAGGTAGGAAGAACATGAAGATCACTTGAGAATTATATTGAAGTCCCTGAGAAAGGAGAAGCTTTATGCCAAATTTACCAAGTGTGAATTTTGGCTTCAAAAAGTTGCATTTTTGGGTCACATAATCTCAAAATAGGGGATATATGTGGATCCATCAAAAACAGAGGTTATCAAAAGATGGTCGAGACCAACAATAGTAACCGAGATACGAAGTTTTCTTGGTTTGGCTGGATATTATCGACGTTTTGTAAAAGATTTTTCATGATTATCTAATCCACTCACCAGGTTGACTTGAAAAGGAGTTAAGTTCGTGTGGATGGAGGAATGTGAAGATAATTTCAAGGAGTTGAAAAGAAGGTTATCCAGTGCACCTATACTCACACTTCCTTGTAGTGGAGAAAGGTTTTTGATCTACAGTGATGCATCCAAGAAGGGGATGGGGTGTGTTCTTATGCAAAATGATATGGTGATAGCTTATGCCTCACGACAGTTGAAAATCCATGAGCAAAATTACCCAACACATGATTTGGAGTTAGCTGCGGTAATCTTTGCATTAAATATTTGGAGGCATTATCTTTATGGAGAAAGGTGTGATATTTATACTGATCATAAAAGTTTAAAGTATATTTTCACACAAAAGGAGCTGAATATGCACCAAAGAAGATGGTTGGAGCTGATTAAGGATTACGACTGCTCAATTCATTACCACCTTGGGAAAGCAAACAAGGTGGCATATGTATTAAGTCGACAAGACCATGATAGATTATCAATGATGAGGATCACAAAAGATCTAATATTTATGGATTTACAAGGGATGGATCTTGGAATTATAATGGAAGGGAAAAATCTTATCTTTCTAAAATGAATGTTCAACCATCTATACATGTGAAGATTAAAGAGGCATAGAAAAAAGATGTAGAGTTACAAAAGAAGGTGAGAAATGTTCCTGAATTCAACCTTGATTGTGATGGGATAATAAAGTTCAGGAATCGGGTTTGTGTTCCTCCCATCCCAGAATTAAAGAAGGAGCTGCTGGATGAGGCTCATAGTTCTTCATTCTCTATTCATCCTGGAAGCACGAAGATGTATAGGGACCTGAAAGAGTACTTCTTGTGGGATGGCATGAAAAGATATTTTGCTGAATATGTCTCTCGATGCTTGGTTTTTCAGCAAGTTAGACAGAAGTCTAAGGGGATGTTACAACCATTACCCATACCTAAATGGAAATGGGAAAACATCACTATGGACTTTGTCACCGGACTTCCTAAAACATCCAAAGGAAATAATGCTATCTGGGTCATAATTGATCATCTTACAAAGTCTGCACACTTCATTTTTATTAGAGAAGATTTCTCTCTGGATTAGCTTGCCCGGATATATGTAAAGGAAGTGGTAAGATTGCATGGAGTACCCCTTTCTATTATATCTGGTCGGGATCCAAGGTTTACCTCAAAGTTCTGGAGAAGTCTTCAGCATACTCTAGATACATAGTTGAGTTTCAACACTGCTTATCATCCTCAGACAGATGGTCAGTCTGAGAGAACAATTCAAACTCTAGAAGATATGTTAAGAGCTTGCTCTATGGATTTCAAAGGTGGTTGGGATCAACAACTGCCTTTGGTGGAATTTTCTTATAATAATAGCTTTCACTCTAGTATTCAGATGGATCCTTATGAAGCTCTCTATGGAAAGAAATGCTGGACTCCAACTTGATGGGATGAATTTGGGGAAAGAAAGCTATTAGGACCTGATCTTGTTGATGAGATGGCAGAAAAGGTCCGATCTATTCAACAACACATAAGAGCAGCTCAGAGTCGACAAAAAAGTTATGCCGACAACCGAAGAAAAGACCCAGAGTTTGAAGTGGGTGATAAAGTGTTCTTACGAATATCTTCTTGGAAGAGAGTAATGAGATTTGGAAAGAAGGGAAAGCTGAGCCCTAGGTATATCAGCCCTTTCGAAATACTGGATCATGTTGGGAAGGTAGCTTACCGATTAGCGCTGCCACCGAATCTCTCCCAAGTTCATGATGTGTTCCATGTATCTATCCTGAGAAAGTACATACCTGATCCTTCACATGTACTCATCTCAGAAGTTGTACCGCTGGAGCAAGATCTTTCTTATGAAGAACAGCCGATAAAAATTCTGGATCGTAGCGAAAAATTCCTACGGAACAAGAACACATGCGTGGTGAAAGTTTTATAGAGGAACAACCAATTTGAAGAAGCTACATGGGAGCTTGAGGATATGATGAGGGAGAGTTATCCTCATCTGTTTGTTACAAAGTGACGAATTTCGAGGGAGAAATTCATTTTAAGGGGGGTAGAATGTAACACCCGAGACTTTTATGAGAAATATTTTGTTTTTATGTTATATACATCATCAAAGGAATCTTTCACCACACACAACACTATCTTGGCTTGCTTAACATGCAATCACGACCTTCCTCGATAGCTTGCGTTGTACGCAATACCGAATTTCACTAAACAACGATATGCTATTAAAATATTATTAAAACTAGCCGTTATGAATAGTAATACCCACTTTTTGAAATTTTTTAAATTTTATTTTTCAAAATGAAATTCATTTTTGGATTCGGAATATCGAAATTATCCTACGGTGAAATTTTGGTATTTTTCTGAAAACTTTCAATTTTTGATGAATAGTGAAAACACTGGGTTACTATTTAAAAACCGACTTTTTATTTAAATAATTATTTATTTTATTTAAATTAATTTTAGGTAAAAATTGATACACAATAGCTTTATAAGTTCAAATTAAAACATTGGAGTCATTTTATAATAATTTTAGATATATAAAAATTTTATTGAACTTTTCACCGTCTTTTACCCACCTCCTAGGAGAATTTGCAAATTTACATAAAACTTAATTTTACCGCTTCTGTGAGTGGAGATTCAAAAATCCGAGAGACACGGTTAATATCAAGGACTAAAACGTGGTTCAATGAGATGAAAATAATTTTTGGTGAATAGTAACCTTTTACTTTTTTTTACCACGGTTAAAAGTAAATAGGGTAATTAAGGATAAAAATGATATTATTATTACCCTAACACATGTCCTAATTCTATTGGATAAGTGTAATTCGACCAAAAAAAACCTTAGGAATAAAATATGACCATTTAGGACCACTTGGATTAGATTAGGACATTTAATATAGTTAAAGAAGGGTTAAAATAGTTAAAATCAAAGTTTAATAACTAAATCATTTTTAATATAGGGTTATACATAAGATAAATTAGAATATAAATATTAATAAGAAATATAAAAAGGTTTCCTACATAATTGTATTTTATTTTTGATTTTTAGACATTAAATAATTTAATTTATTTATGACACAATGATGATGCAATAATTATCTTATTAATGAAATATTGACATAATTGATGTTATAAATACCCAAATAAATGTAATTTGAGACTTTTTATGAATTCCACTAATTTTATAGGTTAATATGACATATTATTATTTATTTAATTAACTTTTTCAAACTAATCATTCTGTTATGAGTTTCACAAAAATCAATTACCAAATAGTGTCAAAATTGACATAAAATAGTTTTTAAAACAAATATTATATTATTAATTGTTATTTTATTCCTAAAAATCTAAGGTTCATCCAAATGACTTATATAAGGTTTTATATATTAATAATAAACAACTTGGGGTTCTTTTGGCTTTTTATAGTAAGTTTATTAAACTTATAGTGTAAGCAAACAAGAAGACACGGTAAAAGTTAAATTATCTAACTTAAAATTAAATCTAAATGATAAGGTTAAAATAGAAACCTAAACTTGTATAAATTCTATTGGATGAGAGGATTTCGACCCATCCCCACCTTAGCTTCAAAATAAATCAATTTGGAGCTATTAAAAACCGAATATGACTTTATAATAAAATAATATTTTTAGTTTTTCCTAAGGTGCCCCTCTCCTTCCTTATAAAAGGGCACCTCCTCCCTCTCTTCCTCACACCACTCTCTTCCTCACACCACTTTGAGCCTTCAATATCGGCCAAAACCTGCCAAATTCTCTTATCCAATTCCCTAGAAATATCCTAGAGGTCCTGGTCTTCCTCAAAGACCAATTTTAGTTCCCTAAGAGGAGGTCTCAAAGTGGCGCTTCAAAGAAGAGGTAATGTCCGTTACCGATTCTTTCAACTTTATTTCTTCTTCCACTACTTCTTATTTAGTTGTTTCATTATGAAGTAATAACATCAGTATCACTCATATACTGATATGTTATTATAAGTATGAAACAACCCTATTTAACCATCTATCCATCCTACGGAAAACGAAATCACCGCGCGTGCGTACGTACGGAATACCGTCTCCACGCCGTAGTGTAATCTATTTTCCACCACCACCTTACTTGTATGGGTATAATGGTGTAAATAATAACTATATATGATTATTTTAAAGTGATTCTGATTCTGAAATAGTATACATACACTCCAATACAATTCCACGATCATGGGAATAATATCATCGCTCATGCGTACGTACGGAATACCGTCTCCACGATGTGATGCGACTCGTTCTACATGATCTTCATTGCATAATGGTTATATAAATGAATTGAATAAATTAATATGATATATATTACAATAATAAAATTCTGTAAATGAGGTATCTATAACCTAAAAAGAAGAATAAGAATTTATTCGACAAAACACACATAAGAACAAAAAGTAATAAACACCCGAATAACAAGTAGCAATGAAATATTACTAATAAGAAGCTAAGAATATGACCATATATGATATCATAAAAATAATTATGATTCTGTAATAAGTCAATGACATTATTTAAATCATTATACAGGAGGTTCGGACACCTACGAAGAAAATCGGACCTAAGGTAAGGGAAAATCTCACAATCTCAATTTTTATCCGAGATTGTTTATACTTCAGAATTTACTGGGGAATATTTATCATCCACATCCATGTTTCCTCAATATGTAATATTATTTATATCCTCCTACAATTGTTTAAATTCAATTTCCCCCTTTGGTGAGTTTTTAGTAAAAGATATGAAAGGAATCTTTTTGTCATTTTTCGTACGAGGTACTTTTTGACTTTTCCGGCCAAAGTACGAGAAGAATGTTTTTTTAACTTATACGGCCGGAATGGAATTTTTGAAAACTATTTAAATGAATCTTCCTTTACATGCTTTCAAGTTTATTTTTAATCAACTTCTTTTAGTTTAAAATTGTATGACATTTTAATAAAGGAAAATGTTTTTGAAGCAGAAAGGATATTTTCCTCAAGAATGGAGTTCAAGTGTTTTATCAAAATTATTTTCCATCTAAGATAATATAGGGTTCTGTTTCTATCCCTATTTTTACATTGATTTTATTATTTTATGATGGAATTATTTTTATGAAGTCCTTTTACCTTATATGATTTATGTTATGATGGCATGATGTTTAAGAATCCCATTTTTATTACATGGGTTATGCTATGATGTATGATTTATGATTTTGTGGAACACATAATAATGGTTTCATTATGAGATGGGTGAGACCTATATCTCCCTCCAATGCATTGGGTAAAGATTTATATCTCATGAGATATACATGGCTGGAATGGCAGGTTAAACCGGTTCAGTGAAACAGGACTGAAACGAGGAGTGAACTCGGTTCAGAAATGGACTTTGTCTGCTAAGATAGTCTTGGTAATGAGTCTTGACTACTAAGAAATGATTCTCTATTATTATGTGTGTATGCCACAAAGTTTCATGTTTTAAGTTATGATTATTGAGATTACATTTCACTACTATGATTTATCCCATGTTATGAAATTATGATCTCTTTTGCTGGTTAAGATTTCCAAAATGTTATGTTCTTATGAATATGATGTGATTGATTTTTATTTTCTTTACCCTTACCGAGTATTTGAGCTCACCCTTTTGTATTTTTTCTTTCCCCAGGCCAGGAAGAAGGTTATTAAGTTGGATATGCCAAAAGGGACTCTAGATATGATGAAATAAATGGGAGACAATATAGATTCTTTATGAACCAGTTGTTTATGTTTCCCGGTTTCTAAAGACACTATACCTATATTGTCCTTTCATGGTTTTGTTATATGTTATAATAAGTGTACTTAAATTTTTATGTATTAACAATGTATGTAAAGTATGGGTCATTATACTTAACATATTAAAATAATTCCATTGGTGATGTGGAAGTGAGTCATGTTAAAAAAGAATTGATTTTAAAACCTTAAAATATAATATAGGTTTTGGAGGATTCAATAAAGGATTATAAAATTTATCAAATAAATTTAAACAAATTATTTTAGAGGAGAAACATAATTTTGGTATTGGATACTCCTTATAATATTTATTACATCACTTTTTGTCCATTATGATTTCACAATACAGATTGTATATTTATACCATATTTCTTTTTTACCCAAAAAATTCAGTAATCTCAGAAAATTATGAACAATTCACCTTTGGATAATTTAAACATTATGATTTCAAAAATAATATTTATTTATCAAAATAATTATCTAAATATTATAATTTAAACTTTTAAATAAAAAATCCCCATTTACTGAAAATACTTGCTTTTACGACAATAACAATTTTCTGACCCTTAAAAAGATTGCATAGGACTTAATTAAATTATATTATAATTTGTATATAAATAAATATTATTTAATGATAATATTATATAAAGGTAATATTTATTTCAAAATCATTGAATTTATAGAAAAAAGTGTTAAAACTATATATTTTTTGAAAATAATATTTTTGCTTCTTCATATCAATATATAACTTTCATTAACTCGTATATAATTTTATATATAAAGTTATAATGAAAATTTAAAAGTAAAATTATTATTTTAGGTCAAATAAAATTCACAAATTTATACTACTAAGGTCTAGATACATGACCCCTTATTACACTAGCATACACCCTAAGAGTAAGGTATGCAATGGTGGTGCTTTCTTAGGGTTGTTTGGTGAACATGGTTTGGGTCGTGATCTTGATAAGAATGAACTTCTCTCGTAAATGGTTTTTATCAAGATTTAGTTATTTAATATCAACTTGGGATTTTTCAAAGACAAATCATAGTGACACCATCTCCCTCAGAAGCTCCGATAAATGTGCTTCATAGGGTATGATCCTACTAGTTGAGGCCGTCATTTCTTTCATCTATGTCAATTTGACTTTATAAAAACCCTTAATATATTAACCATAATTTTACTATACAGTGGATATATTATCAATGGTTAATATTATTAATGTACTTTTAAAACTGATAGACTATAATAGTCTAAAATAACCAAAATAGAGCATGTGTTTTCTGTAACTACATTAATTAATAATAAATTTATTTATTTAAAAAGGGGATTTCATTTATAAAAGTTAGGGTCCTTAAATATGAGTTTCATGATCCCAAATAATTTTATTTTGGGTCTAGGAACTTCCTTTTATATCAGTATGCTATATTCATTGGCTTAGATGAGCAGCTCCTAGGCTACCTCTCGAGACCCTCCTGCCGAGTGCTTCCCTACATTAGGTGCTATGCATATTTGGAACTATTAATTGTGGTGTTGACCCATTTAGACCTTTTTGTGTAGTAATTCCCATTTTTTACACCTTCAATCAAACATACTTGGAGAAATTCTTCAAAAAAATCATTAATTTCTTTTAATAGAATTTCTTCTAAAAACACATATATATATACATATATATATATATATATTCATATTTGTTTTCTAAAAAATCATTTAAATTTTACTTTTACCCAAAAAATAATTTAAATAATTAATACGTGGGCATGATTATCAGTTAGATTAAAAAATTAATGGATTTAAATTTAAAAATCCATGCATAAAATCAAGGCATCAAATCCCCCCCTGTAGTGACCCAAATTTTCTCGGTTAGTATTTTTCTTGATCATGAGTTTTTAGAGTCCCAGGACCACCCTAGGGGTAAATAAATAAATTTAATCTAATAGGTGATCTCAAAAAAATTATCTAATGATTTAATTGATTCTAAAGTGTGGTGTTTACTATCGGGCTAAGTCAATGTGGGATTATAAGCATGGAATGAATTTTAAAAAAATATTTTTTATAAAAAGTATTATTTTAAGTTCACACATACATATTTGCGATGAAACACTTATATATATTTAATGGAGCATAAAATGAAAAAATCAACACCCAATATGAGTTTATAATGTGTGATTTACCCAAAGTGTGATATAAAATTAGTTCACATTGAGACCCTTTGGTGTTTTCCATCATAGGTGGATTAATTAATTAATTTTATGAATTATGGTTAACCATATAAATCATCTATTCATATTTATATTATGTTACTCTCTAGGGTTAACTTTTGTCGACAATGTGAGCCCTAGATAAAGGGGGAGGGTTTAGAGAGGCTGAATTTGGTGGCAATAATGTTATATCAAAGGAACATGACCTGATTCACAGTGATGTTGATAAGGGATGCATCACAACTATGATGGATTGAAGTGTCAAAGATTCACCATAATGTAGGATTATTATCATTGTTTCATATATATATATATCTCTTCATCCTTTTTTATTATTTCCTTTATAACTTATTCCCTTGACGTAATGAAAATATGGAATTGAGTTATAAATTGAATAAATAGAATACACACAAAATATTCAATTTTTAGAAGGTAATCAATGTAAAATGATTATAAATGTTATCATTTGAATTATTAATGAAATATTTCATGTAAATATTGATTAATTTATTATAAATGGATTAAAATAATTATTTTATTTATAGAAATTGTTCAATGTGGCATTCAATTTCATCTAAGTTTATTGGAACTTTATCACATAATATTTCCCCGCATTCCTCAAATTCTCAACCAATCTTTATTTTACTTTCTTCAAAATACATCATTGAGAATTCATATCGGGCACTTAGGCTTCCCACCCACCACTTTTCATTTATCTTTTATTTGAATTTTGATATTGTATTTCATGCCATGATTCAATGATAAAAATGTAATCTTGGATCAGTTTCTCATGGATGGTAGGGTTCATCAAATGTGGCTTTGGGTGTGGTTATAGGGATATAGGTGTAGGGTTTTAGTAGTGGATGTAAGTTGATGTAGTGGTGGTGAGAAGATGAAAAGTCAGTGGTAGAAATGGTGGGTGTTATGGGATATCCTTGTGGGTCAATGTGTGTTCCTACATGAAGATAAGGGATAATGACTTGAGACTTAAAGTATGGTTAAATAATAATTCCATTTATTTATTATGGGTATAATAAAATTAAACACACACACACACCCAAACCCATGGGATGGTAAAGATAAGTCATATCCCCCCAATGGATAACCCATATATAATGGAACAAGCATTTTGTATATAAATATCACATCTTAATAGATGAATATTCAATACATAACATTACGATCCATGCCATAACCATAAAGGTTTAGTGTATTTAGAGACTAGATACATAAAAATCTTATTTAGGTTCATTATTCATCATCTATTATAAAGTTATTCTCACTTTTTACCCTCATTTATATACCCTACTTAAAACCTTTCTTCATAACCTAGGTAAAAAAATATAAGAAAGGGTGAGCTCAGATGCTCAGTAAGGGTAAACATAGGATATTAAATTGATGATCATATGAAAACAAAAGATAAACATAAGGGTATGAGATTATTATCACAACTTAAAAATTTTATACCCAATCTATAATGGATCAAAATTATGATTCATGGCATAAAACTTTATCATTTAAAAATACATGAATAACAAGGGTGAGATATCATCACTAATCAATCATGAACCATGAGTTCAAATTATAAGCATAAAAAACATGTCAAAAAAGTCTGACACCACTATAGGTATAAAAACCATTTAATATGTCAATATTAACTACCAATACCATCATATAATAGTGGATCTAGCATCAATACTTGTTTCCTATATCATAGTGTATCATGAATCATCACATGTTTCCTATAGTGAATTTGACATCCCTACCTATTTACCATAGTAAATCAAGCACATCAACTTGTTTCCCATTGTGTATCAAGAACATTGAATTATTTCCCATAGTTATTTCACGAGATATAAAACTTTAATCAATTCATTTTAGGGATATAATGGACCCAATAATCACATAATAATAATCCATTTATAAATATGTCAAAGGATCATAAAACATGTATCATACCATCATAGCATAACCCATAGAAAATAAACAGATTTTGTAAAAATATCATCATCATAATCATAGACCATACAAAGAAATAATAAGGATGATATAATTAGATCATATCCTTATTAAATCATAATTAATATCAAAGGATATTGTCATAAATGAAAATTTTCTTCAAATATCTCTGTAATTATTCTTAAGGAAAATACATTTTCTTTTTAAAATCACTTATTTAAATTGTAAAAATTTATAAAATATTATGGAAAACATTTTAATAAAAAATAAACTAGGAAAATTTTAGATTAATCTTCAAATAATTTACCATTAATGAAGTTGGGAAATTCCATTCATGCCAAGTACGTTAAAATAAAGATTCCTTTCACATTTTTTGTAAAAATTAAAAAGTGACTCATTCAGAAAGAAACAAGACAATTCCTTTGATTTTTTATAAAAAGTCAAAAAATGGGTAAAAATTACTTTAAAAATTCATGGTATAGTAGTAAAAACTTTATTTAAAACATTTTAATGAAAATACTAACATGAAATAAAAAGATTCATAATCGAATAGTAAAACATAGTTAGTTTTCATTAAAAACATTCTTTTAGCCTCTTGAGTACTTAAAGTGAGGAAAATTAAAGGAAAACATGTATTATAAAAAAATAACTAGATTATAAGAAAATTGAAGTTATTTATCATATGAGAATCATATAATTTTTTTAATGTAAATTCAAGCATAAATAATTCTGAATTAAAAGGGATTGAGATGCAAATCCCTTATCTCAAGTCTTATCTCACTTCATATGCATTCGAACCTCCTATATAATAAATATTTATTTATTATACATGTATTATAGAAATATACCCACATATATATATATAATATCATATATAACTTAATTATAACATCTTATCACCTATTTATTAACAATTTTTATTAAAATCACTGTTTCAGGTGATAATAGATTAATTTATCATGCATGTTTCAGTTCGGCGGTCCCGATCCTTATACTTTAATCATGGTTCCATAATATAAAAAATGTTAATAATGATATAAATATCATATATATATATATATATTTATTTGTATTCATCCATAAAATATAGATATAGAAAAATAAATTACACCGTTCATAGAGACAACTGGCCGTACGTACGCATAGACGTTATTTTCACTTTTCAACGGATGGAAAAGAATAAAGAAAAAAAATAACCATTAAAATATAATTATATATATATATATATATATATATATTTCATTAAATCTATCCTTATTACCATATTTTTAAAACAGAATAAAAAAATTACATCCCTTTATGGAGGTAGTAATCCACACGTATGCACGAGCGATGTTACCATTTTCTAACAGATTGGAAGATAAGAAGGTATATATGATATTATAATTCCAAAGCATAATTTTATCATTAATATAATATATAATCATTAAACCCATCATAATAACCATCCATGAAAGATAGTGATGGAAAATTAATTATATCGCTACATGGTGGTAGTAATCCACGTATACGCACGAGCGATACTTTCATTTCCCATTTGATGGAATAAATGGTCTATATTGGTAATTAAATCATCATAATAAAATTTAAGTATATTTAAAATAATTATTTTATTATTTCATGATAAATTCTATAGATTTAGAGGTGGTATAAGAATAAATAAATTGAAAAGTTTGGGTAATGCAATTACCTATTCTTCGATAAGCCTCCTTTAGATACCTTATTAAGGACCCTTATAATAGTATTTTAAAGATACCGGTAACTATAATTCATGTATATAAAATTTTATAATATAATAGGGCAGGTTTTGGTTGAGATAAATTGCATAAATGGTGTGAGGAAGAGAGGATAAGAGATTCCCTTTTATAAGTGAGGAGAGGTGCACTCTTTGAATTACTTAAATTATTAAATTAATATAAAATAATTTTCAGGATAAAGTGGATAAAAATTATTATATTTATAATATATTATGGTTATGAGTCTAAAAAATCTCATAAAATAAAATTTGGACAAGTTTTGGTGATTTTTTACCCTTACCCCTTGTTTTAAACCCCGTTACCCCTTTTAACAATTACCACAATATCAAAGTTATTTACACTTTAAGGGTCAAGAATGTTACTTTAAAAAGGAAAGTGACAAATAAATGGATCATGGTTCATATTTTCAACCATATACAATTAAATTTGATGGATATAGGATTTTTATGAATTTTAAATAATTTATTAAAATATTTTTTATTATAAAATATCATCAATGTCATTTTTGGAACTATTCATTCACTTTGACTTTAAAGTCATCAAGATAGTCATGTAATTAGAATATAAACCTTTAAAACATATATAATATGATATATTTTACTATTTTTTTTATAACACAATAATTCACCCAAATTGTATTACTTTGTATATTTTTAAAATCATTTGTTTTATTTTTCTATTAATTGAATAAACATTATGTCAACGTGACGTAAGAATTTAAGATAATTATTCAACAAATAATAATTAAAAATAAATTAATACAAAAAAATTATTTTTTATCTCAAATAAACATTTATAATCAAACTTATCCTATTTCTATCCTTATGTGAAAAATTTAGATATATTAAATTCAAGAGAGTGACATTTTGTATTTATTCTTTCCTTATATTAATATAAAGGTAATAATCAAAGAAATATGGCACTAAGTGGCCATATATTATATAATTGGATAAGAATATTCTAATTAAACTCATATAATAGGATAATTGAATGTATCAGAGAAATTTTAAAGCCTTATCCCAAATTTTTAACCCTTTTTAACCCATTTTACCCTTACTGGGGTGATAAATATTTACTAAGGTTTCTATTAGTAAAGATAAAAAATAAATGGAAAATATTTATGAAATTTAAAAAACTTGGTTCCAAATATGTAATATATTTTTCCTGATTGAATTTATATAATTGGAAAATTTTAATTTAATACTAAACCAACAAAATGCGATGAAAAGCAGCTTTCGAGAAAAAAATGTTTTCTGAAATAAAAAAGTTTTTATATCAAAATATAACATAAAATTAATTCCAATGACCATAATTAATTTATTGATAATATAAATAAAATGATTTTAATTTTAGAACCATTTTAAAATAAAATTTATCTTTTTAAATACTTGAAATGAAAATACAATTTTGAATAAAAATTAGTATTTTTCATTATTTATAGAAAAAATTAATCTTTTCAGAAAATTCTAAAAAATTAAATCTAAGATAATTTTGACATGATGATTTAAAAAATGAATTTATTTTTATCAAATAAATTTTCTAAATGTGTTATAAATTGATTATATTATTTTCTCATAAAAAAAAATAAAAACCATTTTTGAGGAAATATGTATTTTTAAAGCATATAACGACTCTACTAAAAATATATTTGCTTTATTTAAATCTTGATACATTTTTTCTTAAAAATGTTTCTATTCCCATTTAATATTCCAATTTAATAACCATGTTATATTGATATACTATATTATAGTTCATTTAGACCCAAGTTTGTGTGTATCTCAAGCTATCGAAGAAATTAAATTTATTTGAAGAGAAATATTTCATAGAATCTCAGGGTGATACATTTTACCCCCTTTAAAATGAATTTCACACTAAAAATATCATCACTTTGATATAAAAAATTGATTATATCTCTATTTCATCACATCCTTATGTTCCCAAGTATCTTCCTCTAATTTATGGTTTTTTCAAAAAACTTTGACTTGGTGAGTGGTCTTGTTTTGTAGCACTTTCTCTCTACAATTCATAATCTCCAATAATTATTCATAAAAATAGATATCTTTCTCTAGCAGTGAAACCTAAAAGTTATGTACATATGAAGGATCAGGTATGTACTTCCTTAGGAGGGATACATGAAACACATCATAAACTTGAGAGACATTTGGTGGAAGTATCAAATGATAACCTACCTTCCCAACGCGATCAAGAATCTCAAAGGGAATGATATAACCAGGTCTTAGATTACTTTTTTTTTCTAAATATAATAACCTTTTTCCGAATAAATATTCATAGAAATATATTTTCACAAACTTTGAACTCCAGATCTCATTGATGATTGTCAGCATAAATTTTCTATTGACTCTGATCTACCATTATATAATGTTGAATTGCTCTAAATATTTCTATAATCTCCTCAAATACCTTAGGTCCAATAGTTTTATTTCTACAACTTCAACACAACATGTTGGAGTTATCACTTCCCGCCACATAGGGATTCATAAGGATCCATATAAATACTCAAGTGAAAGATATTATTGTAAGAAAACTTAACTAAAGGAAGATGTTGATACCAAAAACATTTGAAATCTAGAGAAAAAGATATTAACATATCCTCCAGGGTTTGAATGTTCCTTTTAGACTGAAAATATTTTTGAGGATTATATGTAGTACTGAATCCCAAATCTAAATCTATATCTTATTGAATAAACCTAAAAAACTTTGAGTTAAACCTCATATACTAATTAGATACAATATAATGCGGTAATTCATTCAATCTAACCACTTTATTAATGTATAACCTGGAAATCTAATCAAGAGATAAATCTTTTTTAATGTAAATGAAGTGTACTGAATTTGTAAGACAATAAACTATAACCCAAATAATATTATTTCATTTAGATGTTGTTTGGGGGTATAATGACAAAATCCATGGTAATGTTTTTCCATTTCCATTTAGGTATGGGAAATGGTTCTAACATCCCCTTATAATTCTATCTCTCAACCTTAAATTTTTGACATACTAGGCATCGAGATACACACTCTTCAATATCCCTTTTCATGTTGTCCCAAAATAAATATTCTTTTAGATATCTATTTATATTTATATTTATAGGATGAATATAGAATGATAAAATGTGATATTAATCTAACACATCATTCTTAAATAATGGTATTAATGGGACACATACTCAGTTCCTAAACCTTATCATTCCATCACAATCATGGTTTAATTTAGGAACATTTCTCACATTCTTTTATAGTTCCACATCCTCCTTCTACACCACTTTAACTCTCACATGGATAGATGGTTGAAAGTTAATTTTATAATTATATGGTATATACTATTTATTTAGGATTTAAAGTACCATCTTATAAAATTTATAAGTATTAGATATCTTCCAATCTTCATCATGGATAAACTAGAATGGTCCTTCCAACTCTAAACATCTTCCACCTAGTTCACCTTCCTAGGGTGGTAATGTATTGAGAATTAATAATCATTAATCTTATCGAACCATCTTCTCTAGTGTATATTAAACTCTTTTTTTTGAATATATACCTTAAACTTTTATAATACATATATATTTCACACCTTTCACCATAAAGATAATGCCTCTATATCTTCAACAAAAAAATTACCACTGAAATCTCTAAATCACGAGTAAGGTACTTTTGCTCATGTATTTTTAATTGGAATGAGGAATATGTTATCACTATATCATTATACATAAGGATACATAATAGTCTATTTTTTATGTATCACTATAGATCAAAAACCATTCTTCATTGTAGGGTAGTGGAATCACAACTACGCTGACTAAATTTATTTTAAATTTCTTGAGTTTTTCTCACCTTCATTTATAAAAAGGAATTTGGAACAATTTTGATTTAACTTAGTGAGTGTATTAGTCAACCATAAGAAACTTTTCACAAAGTTTCAATAACATCCAGATAAACCAAGAAAAATACAGATCTCAGTCACAGTGGTTGATCTATGCCATCTCTCAATAACTTGTATCTTTGAATGATCCATAAAAATACTCTCAAATGAGATTATATAACCCAAGAATGAAATTTTTTGAAGCCAAAATTCACAATTTTTTAAATTGTCATACAATTTATCCTTCCTATGAGTCTTAAACACAATTATTAAATGATCTTCATAATTTTACTTAATCTTCAAATATATAAGAATATCATCTATAAATACTACCACAAAATGATTAACATAATATCTAAAGACTATATTAATTAAATACGTGAATATTGTAGGGGAATTAGTAATTCCAACTGGAATCACTATAAATCCATATACCCATAACTCTTATATAAAGTTATCTTGGTTATATCTTCATTCTTAACCCTCAATTAATGATATCCATAATAAAGTTAGATCTTAGAAAAGTATGGAGCTCCTCACAATTGACTAAAAAAATCATCAATACAGGGTAGATGATACTTGTTCTTGATAGTGATATTTTTAAGTTCCCGATAATCAATAAAAATATACATTGACCCATATTTCTTATTAACAAAAAGAATAGGTGTACCCCATAGTGATGCACTAGGGTGTATTAATCCCTTATCAAGATTCTCCTAGAGTTGATTATTTAATTCATTTAACTCAATTGAGGTCATTTTATAGTGATTATTTAGAATATGTGTAGCACTAGGTATAAATTCTATTGAAAAATCAACTTCATGATTTGGAGGAATGTCATGAACTGTCCCCAAGGACCCATTCCATGACTAACCCTAATCCCAACTTCCATAGGCCAGGGGATGGTGACTAGCACTGAGAAGTAATATCCCAAAAAGGGAAGGAATTTTCCTTTAAACCTGTACACACGTACAAAACACAAACTAAAAGTACAAAGGGGACAAAAAACAATCCCAAAACCACAAAATAAAGTACAAATGGGCTATAATACAAGCCCAAAACCACAAAGGAAAGTAATACTACCCCGGTACATCTGCTCGAGGCCCTACCTGAAGGGTAGGTGAAGGGAAGCTGCCTGTAACTGTAGTAGTATGCCCATCCATCCTGTTTCACTGAGCACCACCTAGTCCCAAACCACCAAGGTCTCCGTCGAAGCATTCGTCTATCCCATCTCATTGAAAAAAACCTAGTCCTAGACCACCAAAGTCTTTTTTGAAGTGTCTATACATCCCATATCACCGAGAAACACCTGGTCCTAGACTACCATGGTCTCTGTCGAAGCATCGGTCACCTACATGGGACACAACACGTGCAGGCGAAGCTCGTGCAGGGGTGAGTAACACAATACTTAATAGGGACCCAAAACCACAAAGGAAATACCAAAAAGGAGAGTATGTGCAAGGTACTATCAGTACACCACTTAGGAAATTACAAAAAGTACGCTAATTACACCACTGAGGAGAGTGCTCCAAGTACACTAAGTATACCTCTAAGGAGAGTACTCCAAGTATACTAAGTACACCACTGAGGAGAGTATGAAAAGTACTCTAAGTAAACCACTGAGGAGAGTACACAAAGTACAATAAGTACACCACTAAGGAGAGTAAACCAAGTACACTTAGAGTCATATCATGTGGGTATAATATAGAGTATATAAAGAAAGACCATCAGTCGCAACACTGAACACCATGGGCTGCTGTGGTACTCCTCCCTGATGAGTGTCGTGGGTATGCTAGGTCACACAGAGCTGCTCCCCACCATGGGCCTATCAAGTCACATAGAGCTTCTTCCCACTAGCCTTGGACTGCTATGGTACACATCCATGATGAGTATCATGTGTATGATGGGTCATATAGAGCCGCTCCCCACTGTGGGCTAACCGGGCCACATAGAGTTGCTTCCTACTTTGGCCATCATACTGAGAGATTTCTTCATGATTAGTATCGTGGGTTTGTCGGGTCAAACAGATCCACGCCCCACCATGGGCCTATTGGTTTACATAGATCCAATTCCCACTAGCCCATTGTAGATGATCTACATAGGGTCTCCTGTCAGCAGTCTTCAGGTCTAAGTCAACCATAGGGTTCCTGTATATAGTGCGCTTGATTTTAGGAGAAACTTCTCCTCATGCCATTCATTGAATTTCAAATTCCATTAAAACCTCCTTAGAGTATTAAAAATGAACCTCCTCATCACAAGGGTTCCAACACCACAAATGGAACATCAATCGGACAACCGGTTTGATAGATATTGACATTTTAGTAAACAGGGGCCAGTTGTGTCTGGGCCCGGTCCGACCTGACCAACCCAGCCAAGGGGCCCCACATGCCCTGGTTTGGTTCGAATAAACTGACCCAACCCATTTAGGATCTAGGATGGCCCGATTCAGCCCGACCAGTGGGCCAGGACCATTGGGCCTTGCTAGACCTGACCCGGTTTGGCTGTGGGTCCAGTCTGCCGGGTCGCCTAGGGACCTGAATTTATCCGTCCCAGCCCACAACTAGCGGGCCAATTTTTTCCTAGCCCGGGCTGCTCTACGGCCCGGTTCGCCCACCCCAGTCTGACATGCTTGGCAAACCAATCCTCTCCATCCTGGACACCATGTGGCATCCAGTTCGGTGCCCCACGACTCGGACCGTATGGCGGACCAGTCTTCTTCAGCCCAAACCGCTCTGTGGCCTGGTTCGACTGCATGCGGCTGGCAGGAGCCAGTTTCATTTCCTCCCACATGAAGTCCCTGTTGGACCATGTGCCAGTACACTATGGCCCAAATGGTGCAGTTATCCCTTATGACGCGGCCAGATGTCCATGTCCCGCCTCCTCCAGCCACCGAACCGAGCGCCGACGGCTCCTACTGCTCCACCATGGCCCGAGTCAGCCATAAAACCTCCTTCGGTGCGACTTTGTGGGGCGCTGCCACCCACTCATGGACATATCTGTGGGAAACCACCAAAAATGATTTCCACGGGACACCGGGTCCACTCCGGTGTTCTGTTCTGTGAACCGTATGCGCCGACGGTCTTCTCGGGTGACCGTCTTCCCTGCTACGACCTCAGTATTGACTTACCGTCAATTCAGAGTTGTGTCCACAAAGAACACGCAAGAACACACAAAGGATGAGGGGATCAGGACTTATTTTTGTCGGCCCACACCCTCTTTATTAGAGGTTTAGAAACATGGGGAATATTTAAGGCTCTGTCAAAGTAATATCTCGATACAGAACTCCGATGCAAAAAAATTTCCCACAAGAACAAGCGACCCGTGGATCAACCTGTTCATGGGTTGATTTGTATTTGTTGATTTAGAAAGATGAACGAGGAAAATTGATAGATTTAATATTTTATACATTTTTTATATGTATTTGAAATATTTATATCCCCCAAATTCATCAATTTAAGTTTAATTACATCATTTTTGGATTTTATGGTATGTTTTGTGTTAAAATTGGAAAGTTTCCTAATTTTGGGAATTTAACAGATTTTATATGTTTTGGTAATTTGACCATATCTTTTATAATATAATCTCAATTTATGTTATTTTTTTAGGAAATCTAAAGTTTTGGGATACAACTTTTTCTTCTAGGACATGATATAATTCTACCATTAAGGGATCCTAAAAATTCCATTAAGTTAGCGAAAGATTCTAGAAAACCACATGGACCACACATCAGTTAATCAATCATAAATCAGTTATAATAGATCAAATTATGGTGATTAAAATTGTAATGGTCAACCAAGTAATATATGAGTATCTCTATGGAATATAATGGAGATTGAGATTCATTAAGTTAGATATTGGATGGGAAACATTGAATGAAGATTTTAGGAAATCTCACTGAGAAAAAGTCATCCTCAATAAATATTACATATCATTATCTATAACTGTCCAATTAATTTGAGATTTGGAGGAATGAATGGAAATTTGATTTTTATAATTATATAAGAAATGAACTTTGGGTGATTCAAGGAGTGGTGCTAAACTGGAGAAAACTTTCAGAGGACAGAATCTGCTGGACAATTTTTCTTATTTTCTATTTCCTTATTTTATTTTTCATAGTTTTGTAATGACTTATCCTTCCCTATAAATCTGTATTAACTTTACCATGGTGGGGTAAAAATTTTAATGATTGGGTAAGTGTAGTTTTTCTATTTTTTAATTCTTTAGTTCTTTCATTTTATTGAATAAAAATTCTGTCTCTTTTCTTCAATGTGGTTTTCAATTTCATATAGAGGTTTTTATTATCAAGTGTGACGGTATTTGATTTTTGATTTTGTTATTGATTTTTTATTTAGTAAATGATCATTATCTCCCTCAAATAGGTTGTGGTTTATATACGATGGAATAGACCAATGCTTAGTGGTGAAATACTCAACGATTGTCAGTACGTGTGAAAGTGGTGGTTAATGTTTTTGATTTCTTGGGATAAACAAGACCTGATCGGGTATTGACCAAGTCAATTGAGGATATTTACTATAACTGTATTTAACATGGAAGGAAATTAGACCAAACTGAGATCTTGGTAAGGAATTCTGTCACTATCACCATTCGACCAAAGGAGTGAGAGGAAACAATCTTTGAATCTCACTTTAAACAACCTAGCAGAAGAGGTTAGAATAAAATAAAACAAGGATAGAATTTCAATTAGAAAAACAACCCGACCTAATCAACCTTCTCATATCATAGTTTTCAATATTTTCTTATATTAATTATTTTTGTTCCATTTTTAATTTTCTTTCCAAAACCAATAAAATCTTAGAAACCACCCATTTTATCCTCTAATTAAAAGTGAAAACTATTTTGTGCACAATCCTCTCTAGAGACAACCTATATTACCCACTTTAATGCATTTTAGCTTAGATTATATTTGTTTTGTCACACCCCATGACAAACATGTGTCAAAACTTGGCACCGTTTCCGAGGAGGCTATGACAACAACCTAATTGTAAATATTTGATTCGTTTTAAATTAGAAAAAACATAAGAAATATTTTTCCATGATGTTCTCAAATTATTTTTCTTTAATTCACGGAACAATTATCCACACGTGAAAGATCCAATTATTGAATCACCTTGGTCTACAGAGGATAGTGTTTCTCTCTTTGCTAAACATATTAGGGGAGATCGAATCCAAATCATCAAGGAGGATGAATTCAAGGATCTCATTCAAGACCTTAAAGAAAACCTTGATTACACAGTATTGGAGTGATTGTCTAGAGAATTAATCGAACTCCAAGATTATTTTCCAGAATTTTGTCATGAAATGGTTGAGGTGTAACAAGAAGAGGAAATTTGAACAAAAGATCAATTGTAACGACTTCATGAAGAAATACAGGACCTGGGGAGAAAAATGGAATGGCTAATTGAATATGTTCACACATCCCAAGAGAAAACCAAACCGAAACTTGATCCATTAGTGGAAGTGGATTCCCCTTTAATAATTGATGTTGAAGAACAAGGGGAGACCATGATGGAATTAATAGAAGATCCATTTTTCCCTTCTCAAGCATTGCTTAAGAATATCAATGAATAAGATGTTCCTTATGAAGTAAGTACAAGAGATTAACAAGATCTAGATGAGTTCTGGAATGAGTGTGAGGAACTACTTGATCCCCTTACTACTCATAATGTATAAGATCGAGCATAATTGAAGGAATACACTACCAATGTGGTGGAATTGGAAGAGAATATTGAGTAACTATACTACCTAACTCAATCTAGAGAATCTCTACTCCATGAGGCACTTCCCACTGAAGAAGAAATTGAAGCTGAGAAAAATCAGGGAGATGATCTTTTCATGAACTCATTATCTTCTAATTTTATTGAAACCGAATTGAGTATTACCTCCCCTTGCTTGAAATTTTCATATTCAGACAACAGTTGTATTGCCTTGGTGGATGAAGATGAAAAAGAATATTCAACTGAAGAGGAACATCTGGAGCTCCCCAAACTTATTGAATATTTATTGGAGGGAGTTCAAGAGGATATCCACATGGATTTTACTAAGGAAAAGGGATGAAATATTCTTAATTTAGAAGGGAGAAATTTGATATTGAAACTTCATGCTTTAACTTTGTTCAAATAGAATTATACTCTGAATTTCCCTTTGATTTTTTCAATGATACAACATACCTTCAACAACCACTGGAGAATGAAGAGGAGGATGTGAAATTGGAAAACAAGAAATATTAGGACTCATTAATTGTCCTACCCCCACCAAGAAAGTTTTATTTTATTGTCCTAGGGGTGGATTTGGTGTAATATACCCATGGTGTCCTAAAAAAAAGGATGAAGTTCATGATTTAAAGAAGACGTTTTGTTGGTTCATGAGAAAGAAACTTTACCCACCATTAGATTGTAGATGACCGATTAGAACTACCCATCTAGAGGCATTGAAAACCCAGGGCCCACTTTGGGGATTAAACCAAGATCTATCCTTATTTTTCTCATCCTATTTCTATTTTATTTTATTTCAATAAATTTCTTATGTTTTTTTCTTTTTTTGCAGGTTATCAGTGTGAAACACTTAGGATCTTAACTCAATGTTGCAATACCAATAAATCTGGTCGTACCTCTACTTTACACTTGATTGCTATTGTGATTAATTTTAAAATATGCTTACATTTTAAATAAACTTGAATTAATTGAGGAAATTTCATCATTTAAGTGAGGGGGAGGGAACCTTTGTATTTTAGGATTTACATTTGTTGTTTGCTTTTCAAAAAAATAAAAAAATTGCATGTTTTCAAAATTTTGTGTGTTTAGTTTTCAGTTTTTGGTGTGTTTTTGAAAATTTTGAGCTGAAATGATTATCGTTTCCATTTTTGAAACCCATGTCATTGAGTGAACTAATTTATTCCATGAAACTGAGCTTAAATGAATGCTAAAAATGATTTTGTTTCAAGTCCAATTATTTGGTAATTTCATTAAAAGTACTCTGATTTTTGAATCTCATGACACATTTCACTGTCTATATCTTTGAAATCACTTTCCTGTGAGGCTTCTAAACCATTTTTGTCATATTATTTTCATTATACTCACTTATTGAGAAAACCAAACCATTATTGTTAAAACCATAATTTGATTTATTCCTTTCAAAACTTGAGGGTTTGAGGAACATGTGTTTTAAATGATTGAGACATTTATTTGGTTTGAAAGAACCCTTTTCAAGATAATCCCTTTCATTCTCACCCACATTGTAAATTTAATCCTTGTAGCCCTTAAAAGCCATGGAAAACCAATTAGGTTAGCCACATTACAAGCTTATTTTCCCCATCCAACCTGCTCTTGAAGTGAAATTGCATGATCTAGTTGAACTTAAGTGTGGGGGAAGATGTCTTATGTTGTGCTACCTCATTTGGTGAATCTTTGGGTGGAAAATCAATTGTTCAAGAGACATGTGTACTACTGAAAAATTATTCTATTGAAAGATTTGCCTTTTCTGGAGTTTTCATGATAAGAGAAGCTGTGTCTTTTCTGGATCTTCTAACAGAGAAAGAAAGTTATGCCTTTTCTGGAGCTTTCAAGAAAAATCATGTTTGAGAAGAATGAAATTATTTCTACTGAAATGATAAGATGTTTTAATATTAATAGATTTTTCATGATGAGGGAGTTGAATTATTACTAAGGGGAGTGAGTAGGATACCATACTTGAGTGAAAATTAGAATTGTGAAATTTTTCTTCAAAAAGAGCCAAGCCCTCCTCATTCAGCCTTAGAATTTTTATCATCAAAATTATACCAACTGGAGGCCACAGAGAAACCTTGCAAATTCCTCATGATAAACACCTGTCCTTGAATCACATAGAGTGGAGAAATAGGAATTTATCAAACCTATGGTGACCCTTTAATGGTTTGGGTGAGAAAAACCTTGTTAAAAATTGACATTTGTGAGATGAGGGAAAATTAATGTGAGGTAGGTGTCTTGTGTGCATGGGATAAAAAATGAAGTGGAAATATAATAATTGATATAAATGGAGAACTATAAATAACTTTTTTTATGAGGCATGATATCTTTTCGTTTTATGGTGTGGATTTGGTGGATCTCATGGCTATGTGTTTAAAATTTGATGTGATTTGATTTTAATGATTACTTGTCCAGGAGTCCAAGTGATAAGTGTGGGGGAATTGATAGAGTTAATATTTTCTACATTTTTATATGTATTTAAAATATTTAAATCCCACAAATTCATCAATTTAAGTTTAATTACATCATTTTTGGATTTATTGTATAATTTGTGTTAAAATCGGAAAGTTTCATAATTTTGGGAATTTTACAGATTTTATGTGTTTTGGTAATTCGACCATATATTTTATAATATAGTACCAATTTATGTGATTCATTTTTTTAGGAAATATGGAGTTTTGAGATACAAATTTTTCTTCTGGGACATGATATAATTCTACCATTAAGGGACCCTAGAAATTCCATTAAGTTGGAGAAATATTCTAGAAGACCATGTGAACTTCACATCAGTTAATCAATCATAAATTAGTCATAATATCTCCAATTAAGGTTATTCCAATTTTAATGGTCAAACAAGTAATATATGAGTATATCTTTTGAATATCATGAAGATTGAGATTCATTAAGTCAGATATTGGTTGGGAAACATTGAATATATATTTATCTATAACCTTCCAATTAATTTGATATTTGGAGGAATGAAATTAAACTTGATTTGGATAATTCTATAGGAAGTGACCTTTGGGTGATTCGATAAAGAGTGGTGCCAAACTGGAGAAAAATTTCAGAGGACAGAATCTGCAGGATATTTTTTATTATTTTCTCTTTCTTTCTTTTATTTTTCATAGTTTTGTAATGCCTTATCATTCCCCATCAATCTCTATTAACTTTAACATGGTGGGGTAAAAATTTTAGTGATTGGGGAAGGGTAGGTTTTCTATTTTATAATGCTTTAGTTCATGAACTTTATTGAATAAAAATTCTATCTCTTTTCTGCATTGTGGTTTTCAATTTCATATAACAGTTTTTATTATCAAGTGTGATCATATTTGATTTTTGATTCCATTATTGAATTTTTCTTTGGTAAATGATCATTATCTCCCTCCACTAGGTTTTGGATTATATATGATGGAATAGACTAATGCTTAGGGGTGAAGTACTTGATGATCATCAGTACATGTGAAAGCAGTGGTGAATGTTTTTGATTACTTGGGATAAAAAAGACCTGATCGGGTATTGCCCAAGTTAATTGAGGATATTTACTATAACTCTCTTTCACATGAAAGGAGATTAGACCAAATTGAGATCTTGTTAAGGAATTATATCGCCATCACCATTCGAATAAAGGAGTGAGAGGAAACAATCATGGAATCTCACTTTAAAAAACTTAGCAGAAGAGGTTAGAATAAAATAAAACAAGGATATAATTTCAATTAGAAAACTGACCCTGAACTAATCACCCTTCTCATATCATAGTTTTAAATCTTTTTTTCTATTAATTTTTTTCATTCCATTTTTAATTTTCTGTCCAAAACCAATAAAATCTCAGAAACCACCAATTTTTATCCTCTAATAAAAAGTGAAAATTGTTTTGTGTGAACTAATCTCTGGAGAAAACCTAGGTTACCCACTTTAATGCATTTTAACTTATGTTATATTTGTTTTTTTCATGCCCCACGACATGCATGTGTCAGAAATCAAAATCAAAATTAACCCCACCTAGAGAAGGTTCGTCATTGGTGTTGATCCGTTCAAAGATGTTGGTGTTCGTCGATATCTAGTCCCATATCCGTTCTATAAGGCATTGTTTCCACTTTCTGATTCACTGGAATTCTTCGTTGGAGTGAAATCCTTCACCGTCTGTCAGAGAAATTCCATCTCTGATTCTCAAACCTGTTATCTCATTAAAAGATAAATATGTCACAATGTTTCTGTTATGTTGTGTCATCACGTTGTTACTTTGTTTCATTTGTGAAACAACATATCTGTTATGCTTTAGTTAAAGAGTTGATATGATTTTTCATTTATGGAATGAAATAGTTTTATCATCACTATGTTACAATTAAACAATTATTTTTGAATAAAATAAAATTTGTAAGTTTATTTTTTTTACATAAAACGTCTGAAAATTAACTATTTCCTTCGACCTGCACCGGTCAAGGTTAGGTCCATTCTTAGGTAATGTCACCATTCTGGATGCAACAGTGCCCTCATATTTTCAATCCGTGCACCCATTTACAAGTTTCTAAATCCACACATGAGTTCCATTTTAATTTGCTAAAAAAAGTTCCAAAAACTATCTCTCACCCTCGACCCACACCGATCGAGGTCAAGCTTAATCTAAGGGAAACACACTATCATGAGATCAACATTACTCTCAAAATTCCAATCCAAGTTACCATTTAGGAGTTATAAGGATTTGAGAATAAATTAATTGTTACTTAATTATTTTATTTATGGCCAAAAACCAACTTCCACTATTGGCCCACGCCGACCAACGTTAGGCTCTGCCTAAGGAAATCATAACCTTTTGATATAAATGGTGGTATCATATTTTCAATCCAAGTCACAATTCATGAATTATAAGTATTTGAATAATTTTATGTAATTATTTTATTTGTGGTTATGCCATTTTCAGGTTTTCTCACTGGAGGCCTGCATCGACTAAACTTAAGTTGTTCTTAGGGTAAACTTTCCATCCTGAATGCAACGAAACCATTGTATTTATGATTCAGGTGCCTGTTTCAGATTTATTCCAAGTTTTCAATAAAACCGCTCACATGCGCTACTTAAAACTTAACATTTTTTGATGGATCAGTCTGGGCACTCTGGGCCACGAAATCGCACGCCGTCTCAGCTCCTGGTCTTTAAATAATCCCATTTAATTTAAAAAAAATCATGGTATTCTGAGGTATTACATTAATCCCCCTTTTGGGATTTAAGTCCTCGTAATCCAAAACAAGGACTAATCAAACAAAAGGGGTTATTGGGCACGAATTTGAGTCTCTCGCTCCCATGTGCTCTCTTAGAGATTACTGTGCAGCCAATAAACATGAACCAAAGAAATCGACTATCCAAGAAGGATATTCCACTGTCGATCCTCGATCTCTATCGGAAACTCCAAAAAAGTCACCCCATTGTCAAATCTCTAGCACGTAGAGGTATCCTGATCCCTCTACTGAACTCTGCTCTTGGGTAGTTAGGAAGTGGGCTAACTTGGTGAGTCGGTCAATGATAACCCATATGGTATTGTGTCTCCTAGATGTACGTGGTAAACCCGTCACGAAGTCTATCGATATTCCATCCCACATCCACTCTGTTACCCCGAGGGGTTGTGTCAAACCTGATGGAACCTGGTGCCTAGCCTTCACTTACTGACAAGTGAGGCATATGGAAACAAACACTGCCATTGCCTTCTTTATCCCCGACCACTAGTACGAACGTTGAAGGTCCTGGTACATCTTCACTTCACCTGGAAGCACCGCCAAAGGGGATTTATGGAACTCCCTCAACACCTCCTCCCGCAATGCCATTGGTACTATGGTGTGTCCTCTGAAAAGGAATATGTTCTCCCCAACTTTTGAATATCCATCAAGAGCATGCCCTATAGACATCTGGCCATGTGTGGTCTCAAAGCTAACATCTTTGAGTTGTGCCTCCCTGACTCAATGTAAGAGTGGAGGGGAAACCACCATCGACTGAAGATAAGCTGTCTCATCTCTATCCATGAAGGATATCTGAATCGAGACTAACTACTCTAAGGCCTTGTTCAGTAGCTGTGAACTCGATCTCTTTATGAGAGCATCTGCCACCACGTTCCCCTTCTCAGAAGTATATACTATCTCGAAGTCATAGTATTGGAGGAACTTTATCCAACATTGATATCTTAGATTCATATTATTTTGAGAAAATATATACTTTAGAATCTTGTGGTTAGAGTATATGATGAATCGTTCACCCATAAGGTAGTGTCACCAAATCTTCAGTGTGAAGACTACTAATGCCAACTCAAGGTCATAAGTTTCACAGTTCTACTCATGTGGTCTCAATTTTCACAATCCATAAGCAATCACTACTTGACCCTATATCAGGACACAACCAATCCCAATTTCTGATGTGTCATATAACACCATGTAGTCAGTGCCCTCCTCTGGCAGCCTCATGATAGGAGAACTCATTATGCTCTGCCTTAGCTGCTAAAAGCTCTACTGGCATCTTTCTCTCCACAAATAGGGTTTTACCTTTTTTGTAAATGTGTTCATGTGTGATGAAACTTTGTATAAGTCGAGTACAAACCTATTATAGTAACCAGACAACCCAAGGAAACTCCACACCTCAGTAATGCTCTTAGGTGGTTCCCAAACAAGCACCACCTCTATCTTTGCTGGATCCACCAAAACTCCATCTTTTAAGATGACATGTACCTGGAAGTGGACCTTTCATATCTATAACTCACACTTAGAGATATTACATTAATATGGTTCTCTAAAAGTGTGTCTAGAACCATCCTTAGGTGTGTCACATGCTCCTCCTCTAATGCTGAATACACTAAGATGTCATCAATGAAGACCACTACAAACTGGTCTAGGTACGGCTGTACGATCCTGTTCATGAGTCCCAAGAACCTATCTGGGGAATTTTTCATGCCAAAAAACATAACTAAGTACTCATAGTGGCCGTAGAGACATATGAAAGCCATCTTTGAGATGTCCTCATCTTGCAATCGAAGCTCGTGATAGCCTGATCTGAGTCTATGTTTGAGAACTGTCCCACTTCTTTCAGTTGATCTAAGAGATCATCAATCCTTGGTAGAGGATACTTGTTCTCCATGGTCACCTGGTTTAGGCATTAGAAGTCCACGCACAACATCTAGCTTCTTTCTGCCTTCTTAGCGAATAACACTGGGGCTGCCCATGGCGAAACACCGGGCCTCACGAACCCCTTCCACTGCAAGTTGTCCAACTATACCCTCAGCTCCTGGATCTCTGTGGGATCTATACAATATGTAGGTGTAGATATAAATTCCATAACAAGGTAAAATCAAAGTATAAATATACCTCTCTATGAGGTGGTAGTATGGGAACATCCTCTAGAAAGACATCCTCGTACTCATCCAAGTCTCTAATATTGATGTCGGTTTCCTGCTTTCCCACTGCTGACATCCACTCGCTGTATCTGCTCATCCAAATAACTTTCAACCACAATGGTTCTCTCTATTACCCTAGAATAATTAGGAATATATAGAAGAATAGTGCTATATCGGATGTCCCTAAACACATCTCACTTGGAGGTCCGATCCCTGAAGAACTGTTCATATTGTATTCATCGAGTACCTGGAAAGGTTGGTACGCCTCAATGAATACTTAGCTACTGACATGTCATCCTTCCAAAGCTATAGAATCTATTGGGAACACATAGCCCTTAGATTTTATGGAAAGAACCCCTTATTGGAGAGAGGTTCTCAAGATCAGTCTATAGAAAAGTCACCTCATCATAAGATTGGGTAATCTCAACCCCATCATTTACCTACTAAGCCACGTTGAAGGATCACTTCTAGGACTACCATTTGATCTAATGGTGCACTGACTAGATGAAAAACTAAGTCACCACATCAATCCATTCCTTAGCTTCTTGTGGGTTGGGCTCGCCTAAAAAAATTAGGGGTCTCTATCACTAAAACTCATGTAAGGCACTAAGCCTACATGCGTCCTCTACTAGTAGCATTGGTAGTAACTGCTGACCAACGGGTGATGGAAAAGTTGGGACACCACCTAAAGGTTCCATCTCAGGAAACGATCCCTATAATGAATCCTCATCACTCTGTGGACCATCCTTGTGGTCATGCATTGGAATCATGGATATCTTTTTGCGTAGATGCATCTTAAAAGAGATCAAGATGAATCACGATTAATAGATTATACCTGGTGTGCTGAATCTAACTTAGAAAGACCATAAGAAAACATTTGAAGATGCATGAAACTGGGGTTTTCATGTACCGAGTCAGAAAGTAGAATTCTAGGACCTAGTATATGGATACGTCAGTCACTGCACAAACACTGGACTCCCTGACCTGAATGTCGAACTCAAAACACTTAACACTATTGCCCCATAAAAAAATTACAGACTCTCAGTTCTTCTGGTAGAACCAACCACCTTTGATACCACCTTTTCATCATCCGTCTCCCAGGGCCTGTGTTGTGACTAACCCCAAGCCCACCTTCCATAGGCCAGGGGATGGTGACTAGCACCGATAAGGCATATCCCAAAAAGGGAAGGCATTTGCATTTAAACTTGTGCACACACACACAACACAAACTAAAAGTACAAAGTGACCAAAATAAAATCCCGAAACCAAAAAGGAAAGTACAAATGACCTGGTCTGTCTGCTCGAGACCCTACCTGAAGGGTAAATGAAGGGTAGCTACCTGTAGCCGTAGTAGTATGCCCGTACATCCCATCTCACTGAGCACCACCTAGTCCCGGACCACCAAGGTCTCCGTAGAAGCGTATGTCCGTCCCATATCACTGAGCACCACCTGGTCCTGGACCAACAAGGTCTCTTTCAAAGCGTCTGTCCATCCCGTCTCACTGCGCACCACCTGGTCCTGGACCACCAAGGTGTTCGTCGAAGAGTCGATCACCTACATGGGACACTACACATGCGGGCGAAGCCCGTGTAGGGGTGAGTAACACAATACTCAGTAGGGATCCCAAACCATAAAGGAAATACCACAAAGGAGAGTATGCACAAGGTACTGTCAGTACACCACTGAGGAGAGTACACCAAGTACACTAAGTACACCACCAAGGAGAGTACACCTAGTACACTAAGTACACCACTGAGGATAGTACACCAAGTACACTAAGTACACCACTGAGGAGAGTACGCCAAGTACACTAAGTACACCACTGAGGAGAGTACGCCAAGTACACTAAATACACCACTAAGGTGAGTACACAAAGTACACTAAGTACACCACTGAGGTGAGTACACTAAGTACACTAAGTACACCACTGAGGAGAGTACACTAATTACACTAAGTACACCACTGAGGAGAGTATTCCAAGTACACTATGTACACCACTGAAAAGAGTAAAAATAATACACTAAGTACACCACTGAGGAGAGTATGCCAAGTAAAATAAGAGTCATCTCATGAAGGTATAATCTAGAGTATAGAAAGCACGACCATCAGTCGAAACACTAAACACCTTGGGATGTAGGGGTAATCCTCCCTGATGAGTACAGTGGGTATGCTGGGTCACACAGAGCCACTCCCCACCATGGGCATTTTGGGTCACACAGAGATGCTTCCCACTAGCCTTGGATTTCTAGGGTACACATCCTTGATGAGTACCATGGGTATGCTGGGTCACACAGAGCCAATCCCCACCGTGGGCCTGCCGGTTCACATAGAGCTGCTTCCCACTTTGGCCATCATACTGAGGTACTCCTTCCTAATGAGTACCATGGGTATGCCGGGTCACAAAAATCTGCTCCCCAATGTGGGCATACGAGGTCACACAAATCCTCTTCCCACTGGGCCATCACAGTTGATCAACACAGGGTCGCTTGTTAGCAGTATTTGGGTCTCAGTCAGCCAAAGGGTTCCTACACGTAGTGTGCTTGATTCTAGGAGAAACCGTTCCTCAAGCCATTCATCACATTTAAACTTCCATTAAAACCTCCTTAGAGTATTCCAAAGGAAACAACTTGTACCAATGGTTACAACACCGCAAATGGACTATTAATCAGACACCCGATTTAAGAGACATTGACATTTTAGTAAACAGGGACCGGTTGCATTTGGGCTTGATCCGACCCGGTCAGACAAACCAAACCAACCTGGATCGGGGGATGTGCATGCCCCAGTTTGGTTTAACTGACCCGAACCGACCTGGTTTGGGTTTGGGCTAGCCTGGTCTGGCTCGACCAGTGGGTTAGTCCCATTGGGCCTTGATGGACCCAACCCAGTTTGGCTATGGTTTCAGTCTGTCGGGTCTCCCAGACAGCTTGATTTATCTGGCCTGGCCCGTAACTGGCAGGTTAGTTTGTTCCCAGCCTAGGTCTCCTAGCAGCTCAGTGTTATTCCATTAGCGCGACCTGCAATATAAGGCCCACTTAATCTAGCCCGAGTCACTCTGCGGTCCGGTTTGCACACCCCGGTCCGGCCTGGATGCCATGTGGCATTCGGTTTGGCGCCCCATGGCCCAGACCACATGGAGGGATGATCTTCTTCATCTCGGGCTTCTCCATAGCCTGTTTTGGCTGAACACGACTGGAAGGAGCCGACCACCCTTCCTCTCGCACGCAGTCCCCGCTGGACCATGTGCCAGGGCACCATGACTCGTGCGGTGCGGGATGCCCTTCTGATGCGGCCAGATGGCTGCGTCCCGCCTCTGCCAACCACCAGCCCGAGTGAAGGTGGATACTTATAATCCTCTATGTCCTGAGTCGGCTGAGACACCTCCTTTGGCATGCCTCCACCCACCCACAGCTGCCGCCACGAGCCACTGCCAACGGTCGCCAGCGGTGCTTTCCACGGGCCACCAGGTCTGCTCTGATGGTCTGTTCTGCGAACCGTCTACGCCGACGGTCTTCTCGAGTCTCCATATTCCCTACTATGACCTCAGTATCATATTTCCATCAAATTGGAGTTGTGGCCATGAAGAACACACAAGAACACACAAAGGAAGAGGGGCTCATGCTTTGTTTGTGTCTGCCCACACCCTCCGTGTTAGAGATTTAGAAACATGGGGAAGATTTAACGCTTTATCAAAGTTGTATCCTGATACCATACCTTGATGAAAAATACCCCCTCATAAGAAAAAGAATATTGTGGATTAACCTATTAATGGGTTGATCCGCATTCGTTGTTTTAAAAAGAAGAACGGGGAAAATCAAAATCAAAATTCACCCCTGCCTAGAGAAGGTTCTTCGTTGGTGTAGATCCATTCGAAGCCGTTGCCATTCATCAATCTCTACTCCTGGTTCCATTCTCCAAGGAGTCATTACTGCTTTCCAATTTATTTTCATTCTTCGTTGGAGAGAAATCCTTCACCATCCGTCAGAGAAATTCCATCTTTGATTCTCAAACCCGTTATCTCATTAAAAGAGAAATGTGTTGCAACATTTCTATTACACTGCATCATCACATTGTTACTTTGTTTCGTTTATTATACAACATATCTATTATTCTTTAGTTAAATAGTTTCTATGTTGTTTTGTTTATGGAATGAAATAGTCAGCTCATTACTGCACTACAATGAAACAATTATTTTTGAATAAAATACACTTTTTAAGTTTATTTTTTTCTTAAAATGTCCAAAAATTGACTTTTTCCCTCGACCCATGCCGGTCGAGGATAGGTCCATTATTTGGTAATGTTGTTGTTATAGATGCAACGGTTCCATCAGAATTTCAATCCGGGCACCCATTTAGAAGTTTCCAAAACTGTGCACGTGCACCATTTTAATTCACTAAAAAAAGTTCCAAAAACTTTCTTTCACCCTCAACTCATGCCGGTCGAGGCTAAGCTCCGTATAAGGGAAAAATGCCCTCACAAGATCAATGGTACTCTCATATTTACAATCTGTGTTACTTTTTGTGATTTATAAGGATTTTAAAATAAAATAATTGTTAATTATTTTATTTACGACCAAAAACTAACTTCCACTATTGGCCCTCGCCAGCCAACATTAGGCTCTGCCTAAGGAAATCATAACCTCAAGAGCTCAACGGTGGTACCAAATTTTTAATCTGAGTAACTATTCGTGAGTTAGAAGCATTTGAAAACTAAAATAATTTTATTTATTTATTTTATTTATGGTTATTCCATTTTCAGGTTTTCTCACTGGAGGCCTATGCCGACTAAACTTAATTCGCACCTAGGGTAAACCCGCCATCCTAAACATAATGGTTCCCTATTTTTTCTGATTCGATCACCTGTTTAATATTTATTACACTTTTTTAGGAAAATCATTCACGTTTACTATTTAAAACATAACATTTTTCAATGTATCATTCTGGACACTCTGGGCCTCAGAATCACACACCGTCTCAGCACCTGGTCTCAAAATAATCCCATTTTTTTAAAAAATCATATAATTTTGAGGTATTACAAGGAAGACTAAGAAAATATTCCATAAAAACACCAACAAACTCTCACATAATAGGCACATCCTTAAATCTGAGTTTCTCTCTAACCATCTAAGATAATCTCCCTTCATGGATAGGAATTAAGACCCAAATGATAGAATCAATTTCCATTGGAAGTTTTTATTCATCCTCACATTGATAAATGATCATAGGTTTATTCACAATATGAAATGTGACTTCCCTTCATCATAAATTGATATAGGTTCCATATAAATAAATCTAATCCATGCCTAGAATCACATCAAATTAAACTAGAGGGAGAATCACAAGATTTACAGAGGCGATTTCTTATAAACATCAACCGTAGAGGAACTATAGAATTCATATGTGACCATCATACCATTAAGAGTTTTCACTACTAAATCAACTTCTAATCATTGAGGTGGTAATTCTATACCCTTTAAAAATTCCTTAGATATAAAAGAGTGGGTTGCGTTAGAATAAAAAAAGACATTAGTTGTTCTAGATTGGATCATAAGTGTACTTTTCACCATGTCATTCTCATAAACAAATTTTTTCAGTTGTGATCATAAGAGATTTACCTTTGAATTTGGTCTTAATATTTTCTTTATTCCAATCATCATCATAAACCTTCAGATTCTTGCACTGGTTGGCATAATTCCCATAATCCTTACATTTGAAGTATTGGAGCATGGGTGGTACATTAGTTGACATTTTCCCTTTATATATTATATAAAATATCCTCTTCATAACCTTTAGATGTAACACCCTAATATTTTATAAATAAAACTATTTTTTATAGTGTATACGACATGAAACAACAAACCAAAACGAACCATAAAATATTATTATTTAAATATGACTGTTATAACCCAACCATTAAAATTGAGTGTATGAATATGATTAATTTATTTATGAAATATATATAAATATCCTTATGAATATTAATTTATTGATGAATTATTAGTAAATAATCACTTAATTTTTAATGAATAAATTTTATTCTTCAAAAAATCTATTTTCTTCAAAAATGTTTTTATTACTTTTTGTAAGTAATATTATAATTAATTTATGGAATATTTAAAAAATTTATTTTATAAATTTAAATTATTTTTTAAAATCATCATATCAAAATTAATATAGGGTAATTTTTTGTAATTTTTCTAAAATGATTTATTTTTCAGTGAATAGTGAAAATTACTGATTTTTCAAATACTGTCACTTCTTTTCATTAAATAAAATAATTTAAAAGTACCATTATATTTTAGATTTTGTGTTAAAGTTAAATAAAAAAATTTATTTATAACAATCTAATTAATTTAATTTTAATCAAAAAATTTCAAGATTTTGGTATAAGTTTATTTTTTTGCTTAAAAATGTGGTTTTCTCTAAACTATTTAAAGTGCATAAAGTTTATCTATTTTAATTAATTAAAATAGAATCTAGTAAGGAAATATTTTAATGATATATATATATAATATCAATTTATATAATTTAAATTAATATAATAATTATTTCTAGTCAGAAAGTTAATATAAGATCCTCAATTGCTCGAAAAATGCATTTTCATGAAGAACCACCTTTTATCACGTTTTGCAGGTTTAATTTTAAATTAAATCCTACCAATTATGTGAATTGAATTTGATAAAATGGATTAAATATTTTTAACAAGAATAAATAATATTATTTAATAATCTCAACTTAATTTTTGGTCATAATGAATAGTAAAAACACTAAAAATTAATTACCGCAGTTAAGGTTAAAACAAGGTTTTGCGTGTTACATGCGCATGTGTTAAAAAAATAATTTTAAACACCCATAGGTTTTTTATTTTATAAATTAGATTTAATATTTATAATAATTGGGTCTAAATTATATAATAATTCCCATTTTATTTTTAGGCTTAAAGGATAAATTACTTGGGTAAAGACTAATTTCCAGGGTGAAAACTAAAATGGTAAAAGTGAGTAACCATAAAGGTAAAGGAAATAAAATGTTTAAAAAATATTTAATTTTTAGTGGTGTAGATTTTACTTGACCACATCTTCCCTCCAATACATTAGTTATCAATTTTTTAGGCACATATCTTGAGAGCAACTTCCCATTATTGAATAATTTTGTGTATTTACAAAAATGCCACTCATTCTCACTTATAAAAGGGAACCTTATCTTATCTTATCTTTATACTTAAAAAGAATTTTGTTTTGGCCAATAAATACCAAAATACATTAATTAATTCCCTTTAAACTTTTTATAATCCTTTTATTTATTAGAAAACTCTCATTGGAAGGATTTTGGTGAAAACCTAAAGAAGTTGTTCGAAGAAGAGGTACTGTTCTTAACCGAGCATTTTTGTTTTATTTATTATTAAAAATAATTCAAATATTATTAAAACACTATGAAATTATATAATTATTATCTCAAATATAATTATATTTTATTATTTTAATTTTATAACCTACATTCATCTCCTCTACCATTAAATGGTAAACCAAACAATTGTTCGTGTGGACGACAGACTATTGCCTCATGAACTGATGTAATTCATTTTTGATGATCACCTCTCACAGATTTTTATGATGATTTACTTAATATATATATATATATGTGATATTAATGAAATATTTACCATTATATAAAATTAATATATCATATATTTTCGAACCATTCCATTCACTGAAAAATGATAACGTTTTCTTGTGCGTACGTGTGGACTGCCACCTCCACGAAGCGATATGATGCATTTTTCATCACTGTATCACATGGATGATATATATAAGAATATTTAAATAAATAATATTTTATTTATGACATAATAATTATTTTTAAAATATAAAATAATACTTACCTTCTTTCTATCATGATCGTTGAAAAATGGAAATGTTACTCATGCATAGTACGACCTACCATCTTCATGATTGTAATATAGTTCATTTTTCATAACCATTTTTCATGGTTGGTTTTAAAATTATATTTTATGCATAAAAATTATATTTATTTCCTAATTAATATTCTATAGATTATGGAACAATTACTTCTTTTACCATAGTCAACCTACCGAAGTCATTTTGGACATATGAATCAAATATCATCAAAACATCTGACATAAAATTAATTGATTAAGAAAACAAATATAACATGGTAATAAATAAAATAAAAGGAAAAATAAACTTGAAAATTGTTCTTAATAAAGTAAATAATTAACATAAGTTTATTATTCTGGAAGATAAAGTATGTACGTGATGAGTTGAACTTGAGGTAAGGGGTTTCTTAACTCAATTTCCATTCATTGAGTTATACTCCCACTTCACTAACTATGTTATTCCATGATTATGTGTGAAATGACTTCAGTTTATATTAAGTTGTATTTAAACTTATTTTTTTGTGGATTTAATTTTTTTTACACATAATCACTTCATTAATTAATTCTGAATTCAATGATACAATATTTGTAAGGGATTTCGTCTCAATTTCACTTCATTGAGGCACATTTTAATTTTATGCACCTAATTTATTTTATATGATGTATATGATTCCCATTTTACTTATTATATCATGAATCATTAATAATTAATGGAATTTTATGTTATAATTATTTTTTTACTTCATCTAAGGGTATTTTATTTAAAATTTACCAAAATGGTAAAGGTTTTATGTTACAACCTCATTTCTTTTAGAGGTAGTTTATTTCAAGGTTCTTTTTGGGGAAATAATATACAATTATTTTATTTAACCACATATATTTTATTATTCTCTATTAATGAGGTTTACATGTTTGGTTTCCATTTCCTCCATTATTGAAAAAAGAAACATCAAGAAAGTTATTTTTATGTAATACCGATCTTTTATCTTCTTTTAGATATGAAATCTTCCCATTTTTTGTCTATATTTACCTTAAAATATTTTAAATAATTTTTTTACTATTTTCCAATGATTTATTAAATATAAATTTACTCATTTTTTAATTTTCTTACAAAATTATTTAAAATGAATATTTCTATCATTTTCCGAACAAGGTGCTTCTTGAATTTTTTTATAAAAGTATGAAAGGAATTTTTACTTTTATGTTTTAAAATATGAATAGAATTCCCCCATCATGAATAATCAATGGTTTGAAGATTACTTCACAATATTTCATGGTTATTTTTAAATAAAACTATTTCTATAATATTTAGAAATTTTTTATATTTTAAATAAGTTATTTCAAAGTGAAAAAGGCATTTTACTCTTGAAATATTCCGTGTGATATTTGAAATTAATTTTTATCAATGAAAAATAACCTTTGATGTTACATATTTCTTATAAATTATATGAATATGTCTCTTATATATATACCTAGCTCATTATCCCTTCATTTTATGGGGAAATAAATGACTTAATTTCATTTATCAAATGATTTCTTTATGAAATCTCCTTTAATTGTGACATGAGGACAAATCATGCAACCTGTTACTTTCCATGGGTAATTCTTATTTTTATACATTATGATTGATTTACTTTTTTTGGAACACATAAGTATGTATATGTTATTATGGGTGTGCCTAGATAGCTCTCCAATTAATTGGGTAATGTTTTTCTTCTCACGAGACATTATGTATGGGATGGGGGAGTAAACCTACTCTATTATGGGACTTTGTCCACTATGTGATATTATATTGGCAGTTATCCTTGAATCATATTTATGCCATGTTATATATTTTTCCCAAATTACTTAGGTTTCTATGATCTTATGATATTCTGTTCTTTATGTTATGCTTCCATGTGATTACACATGAGCCTTCTCCTTTATGATATCATGTTATACCTTTGACTAACACATTATGTTTCCTTGTCATGTTATTCCATTATTTTAATTTTTATCTCACCCATTTATTTTATGCATTTATCAGGTTATCTTATACAGTTTTAGGAGTTCAAAGAGATCTAGGATCTCACTAAGGAGAATAAAAATCAATATTTTATGTTTTAGTTTATTTTAACATTTTATGTACCTAGTCTTCCAAAGACACTAGGAATCATGATATTCAGATTTTAATTAATGTATGTTTATGTTACAAATCAAGTAAAAATATGTGTAAAATTTTGGGTCTCTATATCTTGTATTAGATAAAGATCTAGTTATTTTTGGGGATTAGGATTAGAGAACTTTAGTAAAAAAACTTAGGGACAAGTCAAAGTATAGGATAACATTCTATAATTTTTATAATGAAGATATTATGTGATTTTCATAACAATAAATCCATATCTAGATTCTATAAGTATATGTGGTTTTTTAATAGATTCATTAATGTATAATAACCTTGAAAAGAGTTGGTTGAGTGTATCTTAACCATCATTATGATTCAAGATGAGTGTGTCATTACTGCACACCTGGTTTGACACTCTTAGGAGATATGATTATGTTAATTCACATTTTCTTTATAAACCATCATTAAGGATTTGAATAAATGATAATCATGGATGAACTTGGTTAAACCTAAGGTGTCATAAATTTAAAATAAGGTGTCATGATTTATAAATCCTATAAATTATTTTTCATTATTATGATTATTGATTCTCATACTATGTTTTTTTAATCAATGTCTAGAACCAAGAGGAATGGTGTTAATGCTAAATGTGATGGATAATGTGGTTATTATGAGTAACCAAATGAGATGATGACCAAATTGAAATATATTATGATTATTCCTAATCAATTATCAATATATATGATTAATAACTTTTACCTTAACCAACTCTCTAACTTGCCAAAGATGATAATGATAGATCCCTCTAAGAGCTTGGGGATAGGAGACCATGGAGGAAAGAATGATCAATTTCCTTAATTTCATAAATGTGGGAAGATACACCAAGGATAATTTCTTAAAGGAAAAGGATTTTTTTATGTGTGTAAAATAAGGGTATAAAGCATCAAATTGCTGAGGAAAAATGATGATTTCATTGGAGAGAAATAAATTTCATCATAAAAATCCATTTATAGTTCATTATATTAAATGTGTGGAACCTATACATTATTTGAGTCAATCCCCTCTTCTAAAGATCAGCTCCTAGACCAAGGAAAGACCTATGTTATACCAACCATTGAGGTGAAAGTATTTATGTATTGTTAATTAAGAATTATATTATAGAATTATATTTATCAAAGGTGTTTGTTTATGAGAACCACAAAACATCTAAGGATTATATTATTTGTAGAAGAATATAATTTTTTAATGTGTCTTTATGGTGGTTTAGGTAATTTATGGAAATTATTATCATATCTTGGAGATTATATTAATACGGAATATATGTTTTCTGGTATGATACTTTAAGTGTGATTGATGTTATTTTGAGTTAAATGTTAAATTTATCTTGGAAGAATACGTGATAAAATATTTACAATATTTGGGTTTTAATATTAGTCTAGAATATTTTAAAAAAATTTTAGTTAGTTATTTATCAAATGATCTAATTTGAAGTTTGAGTGACTGACTGAAACTTATTCTTTTTTGATTTTTCAAATAAGTCACTTTATGGGTTAGTGAGAACCAAACAATAAAGTAGAACCATAGGCGAGTGGGATTTGGAACCACTTCTAAATCCAGACCCACCCAAAAGAGAAACCAAACAACAACTAAATCCTCCCAAAACACACCAACAAAAGAGCACTCTAAAAGTTCAAACATTACCATGACCACCTGCACAATTCAAAGAATCATCAAATCCAACGAACCCAACCAATTTGGGGTTGTGCATGATGGAGCATGATGAAATGGCAGAGGGAACCAAAGAAATGTTGAACCGTACAGATGAAAAACTCCACGACATCTGCCGTAGCAACAAACTGGTCCCAGGATAAATGGCCGGTGTCCGTGCAAGCGCCTACGTGCGTCCCACACCGTGGCTGCCCACGTAAACCCTAGGCAATGATCCTGCGCATCAGAAGAGCCAACCCAGTGTCGAAGCGGAAGAGAACAAACACACCAGATCTGAAGATGGGTAGAAAAACCCCTCGACACCGTAGTAGCTACAATATGATCCCAGGTTGAACTGCTGTTGTCCATGAAAGTTCATGCGTGCATCTCACAACATGGATGCCCATGTAAACCCTAGGCGATGACCCTGCACATCAGAAGAACCGACCCGACGTCGAAGCAGAAGAACAGACACATCAGATATGAAGAGATATGGAAAGATGGGGACCTGCAGCATGAAGCACAACCAAGACCGGAACTGGACGATACGCCACATTGGCCATTCGTGGCAGCTTCAGGCTAGGGCTCGGTGGGGGAGTGGAAGGTCGATCCGTCGATGCCGGAAACCTCACAGCGGCAGGAAAGGGGAGGCTTCGTCGTCGCGGACATCAGCTTCAAGAAAGCCGTCGATGAAAGTAGACTCGAAATGAAGGGAGCTGGGGAGAGATGTCATTTTTCTGTTCTCATAGACAAAGGAGATGCAGAGTCGTCCGAATCTGGGAGGGAGACTCGCACGATGAGGTTTAAGAGAAATCTTTATTAACCTTTTTTTACAATGTAGAATTTCAAAAAAGGTATTTTCAAATTATAAACCTTTGATTAATTAGTTCAAGTTAAAATTTCAAGGACTAAATTGATTAATGGGATTGGGATAATGTAACACCTTCAGACTTTTAAAAATAAAACCATGTTCGATAGCATATACGACACATAATGAGTCTAAACGAACCATGAAATATTATTATATAATTATGATTGTTATAACCTAGCCTTTAAATAAGTAGGTATGAATAAGATTAATTACTTTATGATATATATATAAATATAATACTCAGTATAAATTTATTTACAAATTCTTAGTAAATAATCACTCAATTTTTAATAAATACATTTTATTCTTAAAAAAATACATTTTCTTCAAAATTAAATTTTATTGATTTTTGTGAGAAAATATTATAATTAATTTCTAGAAATTTTATAAAATATATTTTATAAAATTAAATTAATATTTGAAATTATCATATCAAAATTAACTTAGCTTTAAATTTTTAGATTTTTCTGAAATGAATGATTTTTCAATGAATAGTGAAAATTACTGATTTTTCAAATACTGTCATTTCTTTTCATTAAATAAAGTAATTTAAAAGTCCAATTATATTTTTTATTTGGTTTTAAATCTAAATAGGAATTATTTTATTTATAATGATCTAATTAATTTAATTTTAATCAATAATGTTCAATATTTTTGTATAATTTTATTTTTACACTTAAAAATGAGGTTTTCTTCAAACTGTTTTAAGTGCATAATGTTTATCCATTTTAATTAATTAAAATAACCCATAATAAGGAAATATTTAAATGTAATATGTATATATATATATATATTATATCTATTTATTTGAATTTAAATTCATATAATGATGATTACTAGTCATAAGGTTAATATAAGATCATCAATTGCCTGAAAAATGCATTCTCCTGAGAAACCGATTTTCATCAATTTTCATCGAGTTTTACGAGTTTAATTTTTAAGTTAAATTATACCACTTCTATTAATTTAATTTTATAAATTGGATTCCATATTTTTAATTATCATAATTAATATTAGGAAATAAGTTCAACTTAAATTTTGGCCCTCATGAATAGTAAACATAATAAAAATCAATTACTGTGATTAAGGTTAAATGAAGGTTTTGCGCATTACTACGCATGTGTTAAAATTAATTTTCCACACACATAGATTTTTTATTTAAAAAAATCAAATTTCATATTTAGAATTAGTGGGTCTAAAAGGCCCATTTTATTTTCTAGGCCTAAAGAATAAATTACCTCGGTGAAAACTAGTTACCATGGTGAAAACTAAAATGGTAAAATAGAATAACAATAAAGTTAAAGGGAATAACATGTTTAAAAAATGTTTTTTTGATTATAAGGTGTGTATAAAACTTATATCCCCTCTAATTAATTATTTATAAAAATTTAAGGCACTTTTCTTGAGAGTGACTTCCCATTATTGAATAGTTTTGGGTATTTTCAAAAATATCACTCCTCACTTATAAATGGGAACCACCTATCCTATTTTATTTACACTAAAAAATCATTTTTATTTATAAAAAACATACCCAAATACCTTACCATGTCATATAACTCTTTTATTGATTATAAAACCATCTTAGGAAGGATTTTGGTGAAAAACTAAAGAAGTTTTATGAAGAAGAGGTATTATTCTTAACCGAGGGTTTTTGTTTTATTTATTCTCAAAAATCATTTAAATATTATTCAAACATGATGATATAACAAAATCATTTTCTCCTATATACTAAAATATTATTATTTTAATGGGATAACCTGAATCCATCTCCTATTCTATCAAAGTGGAAATGAAACCATCATTCGTGTGTACGACAGACTACCGCCTCGTGAACCGATGCAATTCGTTTTCCATCATTACCTCTAACGATGTTTATGATGATTTATTTAATGTATATATATTATATTAATGAAATATTTATAATTATGGGAAATAATATATCATATATTTTCTTACATTTTCATTCACTGAAAAATGATAATGTCATTCGTGCGTACGTGCAGACTACTACCTCCACGAAGCGATGCAATTAGTTTTTCATCACCTCATCACATGGATAGTATATATAAGTGTATTTAAAGAAGTAATATGTAATTTATTATATAATTACCATTATTAAAAGATAAAATAATACTTAATTACTTTCCATCATGGTCGTTGAAAAATGGAAACGTTACTCATGCATACATACGGTCTATTGTCTCCATGACTGTAACATAGTTCATATTTCATAACCATTTTTCATGTTTGGTTTTAAAATTTTAATTTATATATAAAAATTATAATTATTTCATTGTTATTATTCTATACATTATGGAATAATTACTTAATTTACCATATTCAACCTACCAAAGTTAGTTTAGACATATGAACTGAATATCATCAAAACATATGATGTGAACCCAATTGATTAAGAAAATAAATATAACATGGTAATAAATAAAATAAAAGGGATAATAAACTTGAAAAAGGTTACTAATAAAGTAAATAATTAACATTAATTAATTTTCTAGGAAGATAAAGTATGTATGTGATGAGTCAAAGTCGAGGTATGGGATTTCTTAACTCAATTTCAATTCATTGGGTTATACTTATACTTCATTGACTGAAAATTCTCTTTTTATTTGATTTTAAAAATCTAAATTAAGGGTGAGTGGTAACCCAGATCAAACCATACATGAGATAACTGATTCAAAATTCAAATTTCAAAAACCCAAAAACCAGCATCACGACCGCTTCTTTCACGAACTGTTTTTCAACACTATCATCACAAATCAAAAGCCAACATTATGCACTAGCAGGTCAGATCTCGAGCCATGAGCTGCCTCTAATTTAACTCTACAACGACTACTGGAGGGAACACACCGAGCTGAAGGCTCCTGCTCAAATCCCCTTCTGGAGAAATGATATGATATTTGTAAGATATTTCATCTCAATTTCCCTTCATTGAGGCATATTTTAATGTTATGAACCTAATTTATTTTATATGGTGTATATTCTACCCTTTTTACATATAATTTTATTAATCCTTATTATTTCATGGTATTTTAAGAAATAATTCATTTTACTTCATCCAAGGGTATTTTATTCGAATGTTACCAATGCGGTAAAGGCTTTATGTTACAACCTCCTTTCTTTTTGAGATTGTTTATTTTCAAGGTTCTTTTGGGGTAAAAAATATAAAATTATTTTACTAAGCCAAATATATTTTATTATCCTTTTTAATGAATTATTCTTACATTTTTTTGTTTCCATTTCAACACTTATTGAATAAAGAAACATCAAGAAAGTTGTTTGTAAGCAATACCGATCTTGTAACTTATTTTAGATCTAGAATATTTCTCATCCATGTCTATATTTTAATTACAATATTTTAAAGAATGTTTTTAATATTCTACAATACTTTATTAAAGATAATTTTTCTATGTTTTACTTTTTATACAATTTTTTTAAAATGAATCTTTCTTCCATTTTTCAAAGAGGGTAATTTTTATCTGTTTTTAAAAAATTGTGAAATAAATGTTTCCTTTTAACTTATATGGAATGAAAATAATTTAACACCATCATGAATGATCAATGATTTAAATATTACATTACAATTTTACATGGTTCTTTTCAAATAATTTTTTTTCTATAATAATTTGTATTTTTTTAAATAAGTGATTTCAAAGTGAAAAGGGTATTTTTATCAATAAATATTCCATGTGATCTTTTAAAGACATTTTAATCAACAACGATAACCATTGATGTTGTGGATTACTTTTAAATTATGTGTATATATATGTTATATATAACTTTATCATTCCACCTTCATTTTATAAGGTAATACAATCCTTAAGTTTATTTATCAAATTACTTCTTTATGAAATCTCCTTCGATTGTGACATGTGGAAAGATTATGAAACCCATTACTTTCCATGGGTAATTCTAATGTTTATACCTTATGATTTATTTCATTTTTTGGGAACACATATGAATTTTCATGTTATGATGGGTGCATTTAGATAGTCCTCCAATTAATTAGGTAATTTTTTAGTCTCATGAGATGTTATGTATGAGATCAAGGAGTAACCCAAATCCATTATGGGACTTTTTATACCATATGATATTATCTAATAAGTTATCATTCACTTATTCTTATGTCATTTTATATATTTCTACCACATTTCTTAGGTTTCTATGATCTTATGATACCATGTTCTTTATGTTATGATTCCATGTGATTAATTACAAGCCTTCTCTTTTATGATATTTGTTCCCACATTTCTAGCATATAGATTGCTAGAATTTCTTTCCACCATGTGATTTGTTCATGTTCTCATGAGACTCCATCTTAATTTTCTTATCAAAACCATAGTAGTGGTGGGAATATTGAATTTCCATTTCTACCTTGAGTGCACATCAAACGATTTCTCTATAGTATTTTATATCTAATGATTAGAGACTTTATTTTAATACACTAAAAAATAAACCATTTTTCATTTCAGGGTTTATGATTAAACTAGAAGCATACCTTGAAAGTCTTATAAAATTTACCTCATAAGTACCTATGGATTCATCATCCTTCTACTTAAGATAAAATAATTCCCCCTCCATTTTGTATATAGAATACAAGGGAATTACATACTAATAAAATATTATCTTAAACTCATCCCATTCCATGGATTAAATTTTTACCTTTTCCTTACATTATTAATAATATTACACCATTTATTCAATTTTACTTATAAATAATAAATGTATATGAATTTGTTTTCATGTTCCAAGTACTAGAGAATAGAAAATATCTTCTCAGTGTCGCTGATCCATCAATTAGATACTAGTGGATCAAAAGAACCACTAAAAGAAGGTGAATGTTTTCTCATGATAGACTCAACAACATGTTGTTCCCTTCTTCGATTATTTGGAATATCTACATAATTCATGGCCTGAGAAAGTTGTGTGAGAATAGGAACATGATTCTATATTCCAGCTCCTATAGAATTTGGTTTCTCAGGTGGAAAATAATTTCATTGTCCACCACATTCATTATTATCATGATGTCTTCTGGTTTGAGACATTGACTAAAACCAAAAAAGCAAAGTGTAAGCATCAAACTATAATAATCAGAGTGAGCTATCATATAATCATGAAATATCATTCATAATATGTCTAAATCATGACACTTTCTTCCCAAATTATGGAACCTTAGGTTTAACCTAGGTTATCAATGGTCATTAACAAAACTTTAGGATGTTATCCTATACTTAAACATATTCCCAAGGATATTTTACCATTTTTTCTAACCCTAATCTCCAAATATTTACTAAGACCTTCTCTGACACCAACTATAATAGACCAATCATTTCATACATAAATATCACATCTTAATAGATGAATATTCAATACATAACATTATTATATATTCCATAATCATAAAATTTTAGTGTCTTTGGAAACTAGATACAAAAACATCTTACTTAGGTATATAGTTAATTATCTCTCATAAAGTTATTCTCACTTTTTTCCCTTCTTGACATACCCTATTTAAAACCTTTCTTCATAATCCAAGGAAAGGAAACATAAGAATGAGTGAGATCAGATTCTTAGTAAGGGTAAACATGTGAGATATCAATTGATGATCATATGAAAACATAAGATAAATATAATGGTATGATATCATGATCATAACTTAAAAAATTTAAAACCAATCTATTATGGATAAAAATCATTATTCATATTATAAAACTTTATCATTTGAAAATACATAAATCATAAGGTTAATAGATCATCACTAATCAATATTAAACCATGAGTTGAAATTATAAGAATAAAAAAAACATTTCATACAAGTGTGACACCATCATAAGTATAAAAATCATTTCATATGTCAAGTTTAACTAATTATACCATCAAATTATAGTGTACCAAGCATCAAAACTTGTTTCCCATATCATAATGGATAAATCATCATCGCTTATTTCTTATAGTGGATTATACATCCCTAAATATTCTTTATAGAGGATAAAACACATTGACTTGTTTACTGTAGTGAATCAAGCACATAGACTTGTTTCCCATAGTTATATCACGTGATATAAAATTTTAGCCAATTAATTATAGGGATATAATAGAACCAAACATGACATAATCATAGTCCATTTATTTAGATATCATAATATCATAAAACATTTATTATACCATTATAAAATAACCCATGGAAAATAAACAGGTATCATAAACATCACATCATCATAATTGTAGACCATCCAAATAAATAATAAGGATGGTATAATTAGATCATATCCCTAATAAAGCATTACTAACATTAAATTATTTTATCATAGTTAAAATTTTTCTTTAAATGACCTCTGTAATTATTCCAGAGGAAAATACTCTTATATTTTAAAATCACTTATTTAAAATGTAAAAATTTACAAAATACTATGGAAAAAATATCTGTTAAAATAACCTTGGAAATTTATAAAGTAATATTCAAAGAATTTATCAACCATGATGGTGAGAAATTATGTTCATACCAAGTACATTAAAACAAATATTTCTTTCACATTTTTGGTAAAAAGTCAAAAGTGACTTGTTTGGAAAATGAAAATAAGATTCCTTTGATTTTTCTATAAAAAGTAAAACATGGGTAAAAATGACTTTAAAAATTCATAGGGGAATATTAAAAACATTCTTTAAAACATTTTAAATAAAATATATATATGGAAGAAAAATATTCCCGACTGAATAGTAAAACACAGTTGGTTTTCCTTAAAAACATTTTTTCAGGATCTTAAGTACTTAAAGTGAGGAAAATGATAGGAAAACATGTATTATATATAAATAAACATAGGATAGTAAAAATTAAATTTATTTATCAGATAATTATCATATAATTTCCTCAATTTAAATTTAAGCATTAGCAATCTCAAATAAAATGGGATTGAGATGTAAATCCATTACCTTAAGTATCATCTCGCTTCATACGCATTAAAAACGGCTATATAATAAATATATATTTATTATAAATTTATTATATAACTATAATTATATATATAATACCATATATTATTTAATTGTAACACATTTTCACCTATTTATTAACAATTTGTTATTAAAATCACCATTCTAGGTGATAACTGTTTCATTTCTCATGCATGTTTCAGCTCAACAGTCCCGATCCTTGCCCTTTGATCATGGTTCAATCATATACATAGTTATAATAATGATATAAATATCATATATATTAATTGTATATATATTTATAATCATCAATAAAAGGTATGTATAGAAAAATGATTTACCCCATTCGTGGAGATAATAGGTCGTACGTATGAATGAACACTGCTTTCATTTTTTGTTATATGGAACAAAAGAATGGTAAATAAAAATTAACCTTTAAAGAATAATTATTATATCACACACACACACACACATATATATATATAATATTTTCATTAAAGTTATACATATTACCATCCATGTAAAGAAGAATTGAAAAACAAATAACATTGCTTCGTGGTGGTGGTAGTCTACACATACGCATGAGTGATGTTATAGTTTTCCAATGGATTGGATAATAAGATGGTAGACAAAATATTATAGTTATATAATAATAATTATATCATAAATATCATATATAAATATTAAACCCATCATAATAACCATCCATTAAATATGGTGATGGAAAATGAATTGCATCGTTGTGTGGAAGCGATAGTCCACACATACACACAAGTGATATTTTCACTTCCCATTAAATGTAACAAAGATTGGATATTGGAACTTACATAATAAAAATAACATTTTAGTATATTTATGATACTTATGGTATTATTTTATGATGAATACCATATATTTAGATGAGGTAGAAGAAATAAATTGAAATAGGTCGGGTAAGACGATTACCTCTTCCTTATTAAGCCTTCTTTAGATACATTCTTAAGAACCCTTAGAATGATATTTTAAGGAGAAAATACCTATAATTTATTTATAGGTAAGTTTATAATATAATATTGTAGAATTTTGTTGATCTAGATGGATCAAATGTTGTGAGGAATAGAGGAGAAGAGGTTCCCTTTTATAAATGAAGAGAGAGGTCACTCTTGGAATTACTTAAAGTATTAAATTAATATAAATTAATTTCAAGTTAAAGTAGATCAAAATTTTCATATTTAAAATATGTAGTAGGGAAGATTTTTAAACCTATTATACAATAAAATTTGGACAATTTTAGGTGGAGTTTTCACCCTTATCCCTTTATTTTAACCCCTAATTACCCCTTTTGACAACTACCATTATATCAATGTTTTTTAATCTTTAAGGGTCAATAATGTTACCATAAAAAGAAAAATTATCCATAAATAGATCTTGGTTGATATTTTAAGCAATATCCCATTAACGTGCTCTAAGATAAGTTTTTTTTATTAATTTTAAATCATTTAATAAAATATTTTTTATTATAAAATATCATTAATGTCATTTTTGGAACTATTAATTTACATTGACTTTAAAGTCATCAATATAGTTATGTAATTTGAATATAAACCTTTAAAATATCCATAATATTTTATATTTATCTTTAAATTTTATCTAACATAATAATTAACCTAAATTGTTTTACTTTTAACCTTTATAAAATCATTTATTTTATTTTTTATTAATTCAATAAATATTGTGTCGGTGTTGCGTAAGCATTTAAAGTAATTAATAAATCAATAAAAATAAAAAATAAATTATTATGATAAAAAATTACTCCATAATTAAAATAAACATTTATAATCGAACTTATCCTCTTTTTATCCTTATATAATAATTTTATATATATTAAAGTTAAGAGAGTGACATTTTGTATTTATTCTTTTCTTACATTAATATAAAGGACATAATAAAATAAATATGGAACCAAGTGGCCATATATTTTATAATTGGATGGAAAGTTATTGACTCCACTCATTCAATAGGATAAAGGTAAGTGTTAGAGAAATTTTAAAGCCTCACCCTAAAGTTTTAACCTTATTTTACCCTTACCATGGTGACAAATATTTACTAAGGTTAATATTCATAATGATAAAAAATAAAAGGGATCTATTTACAAAATTTGAACATCCTAATTCCAAATATTTAATATATTTTTAAATATTCAATTCATATAATTGGTAGAATTTAATTTATGATTAAACCTGCAAAATGTGATAAAAACCATTTTTTGAGAAAAAAATGTTTTCAGAAATATAATTTTTTTATACCAAAATACAACATAAAATTAATTCTAACGTCCTTAATTGGATTATTAATAAAATAAATGAGCTATTTTTACTTTTAAAACTATTTAATAAAATATAACGTTTTTTAAATTCTTGAAATGAAAATATTGGTTTCAATAAAGATTAATTGTTTTCATTAATCATAAAAAAATCAATATTTTTAGAAAATTCTCAAAAAATCACTCTAAGAAAATTTCGACATGATTATTTTAAGTTCCATTTTACAAATAAATTTTCTAAAAGTGTAAAAAACTAATTATATCATTTTCTCATAGAAAGTAATAAAAACATTTTTTGAGGAAAAATGTATTTTAAAACATATAATGACTTTAGTAAAAATTTATTTGCTTTATCTAAATATTTAAACATTTTTTTAAAATGTGGTTATTCCCATTCAATACACCAATTTAATGGATAGGTTATTAAAATATACTATATTATGGTTCATTTAGACTTGATTTTTTCATGTATCACTATAATAAAGGGAATTAAATTTATTTGTTGAGAAATATATCATAGAATCTATTAGTGTTACCCCATCCAACCAGCCCTTTACATTTAATATAATAAAGCCCCATTGGTTTAATGGATTTAAGGTCCAAATTAAATGGCTCTAAGGACCACTATTGGATGGTTATAATTCCCCTTCATTTGATGTCCCAAAGGCCCTACTTTCATCAACAAGTACATGGGTCTTCACCCCTTCCCAGATCATGTCTACGTCACCACTTTCCTGCATCACTAACTTGACATCAAGATAGATGATTCAAGACATATAGATGGATGATTCAAGACTAATATTTCATACCTAATTCCGACTCATGATATGAGCCTTGAGTCTAGTCAAATATGCATCGTGTAATTGATATAATAAAATGTATATTTTTCACTAAGCATTTTTTTTGGCCAAATAGGTAGTCTATCCTAAGTATATTTCCACATTGATTGTAATGAAATGATATTTTTGTGCATAAAAGGTCATTTGTAAGGAAATATAGGCATATTTATATTTTATCCCTGTAGAACCCACACCGGGCATCATGTGTGTCCATCAAGCATTTATTGTATTCATATTTGAGCATACGAGTAGTCTATTTTGAGTGTTCTTCCATATAGAATGTGATGTCAACTTTCATATCAACATCTAAAGAGAGGTTCATGGTTATGAAGGTATTATTTATCACCATCAATGTTGGGGGTGATGACATGGTAATCTCACCAGGAATAGATTGGGTTCATAATATATCCCTTGCATTACCAAGGCATGAGATCCTTTATCTTGGATGAAAGATAGGGTTTGAGGTATCTCCCTTGAATACCTAGGGTGTGAGATACTCTATCTTAACCTTCAGGTAGGGTTTTCATCCAACCCCCTATGTCCAAGGGGGAGAGATCTCTTAACCACAAGGTATTATCCTCATAGGGTTTATGGTTTCTCCCTCACATGTTGAGGCATGAGGTCCTCTATCTTAACTTGTGGTAGGATTAGGTATCTCCCTAAAATTTAAGGAAGATCCTTTATCTGATGGTGCACTTGGAAGTTGAGGTGTCTTCCAGTGGGGTGTGAGATTTTCTATGTTTTTCTTGAAGTGGTTATTTAGTTTTTTTGTCATGGGTAGTTGTGGAAGATGGATCAATGGTATGATATTATTAGACTAGAGGATGTGATGTTTCCTTATATTATGAGCATAATTCAGGGATGATCATGCACTACTTCTTGGGTTTTGGTGGTAACATAACTATTATAAGCCTATAAAATATAAGATTCCATGAGACTTGTGATTCCTAAGCACCTTGGGGGGTTACCTTTAAGATGTCATATATAGCTGGATATTGAATTTAGGTTTCTTAGAATATTTATTATTCTGGGAAGCTCTAGTTTCTCATGTGATGTGGAATTTGAGGATAGATCTGAGATGATTAAGACTTCTCTATGTCCCTGAGGTTTATAGTTTTGAGCATATTTGGATTCTTCTTCTTTTACTTTCTTCTAGTTTCCCTTTAATATCAGGATCTTTGAATTATCTTGGTGTTCTATTTTCTCTTTGTTTTCCTCCTAGGAACCTCTCATATCAAGAGTTTAGTAGACCTACTTATTTGTGATTTCTTTGTGGTTTTTGGGGCATCCTACTAATCATGTATAACCACTCTTATACGGGCCTTAGGATTACATGTCTTATGTTAGTATATATGACGCATGAGTTTAGAGATGGTTTTAGTGGACATGGAGATAGTGTGGTGTAACTCCCCGAACCTAGTTAGCCCAGATCTGGTGCATTATTTTAATACATTGGCATGATTACAAGGAATCAAGTCCCAAAGGACCGATCAGTTTAGTAGTCTTGGAAAATAGATTACATACTTGAAATTTACATTACAATTTCTAACATAAAATACAACATAGATAATACTTTGAGAACTCCATTATTCTCTTAGCTTAAACCTGCATATAAATCATATTATGCTTCTTTTAATCCTAGGAAAATAAAACATAAGAAAGGGGTGAGTTCAAATGCTTAGAAAGGATAAACAATATTGCGGAAGCTATCATAAATAATCACAATATTTTATGGCAAGGAATAAAATTGAAATACAATACCTTTAAACATAAAATTAAGCATAATATGGAAAATATAAATCAACTAATTCCATTTACTTAATCACATAGATATTCTATTAGTCTAATAATAACATGTAACATTAAAAACTAATCTTATAATGATGGAATGCATAATACTGGACATCTTAACGAAAACTTCAAGGCCTCATGACAAGACCCTAAATATAAATTTTTCCAAGGACTTGTGCCAAGAAATTAGTTTGTATCATGAGACCTATCGATGCATCAATGAGATATAGTGGGTCCCACCCATCAATTACTAAGTCCAATGCATTCCTCATATGAAAATGTTGAAACATAACATAAACATTCGTATTAAAACTGACATACAAAATGTCAATACTTTGACCATAAAACATGAATGGTATAAAAATAACATATCCATATTCAAACATATCAAAGCTCATTAAATACAATATGTAAGATTGTATTATAATAAATCAACCTCAATCAATAATAATATCCAGTAAAGGATGTCGACATAGTTGAAAATGATCAGTAAAACTCTTTGAGAGAAATATCCATTTTTTGTTAAATCATTTAAAAGTCACACATTTATAAATGAAGTCATTTAAAAGATATTTTTGAATAAAATTGTACCATACCACTTTGAAAATTTTGAAAGGTATTAACATTTTAAAACAATCATGTCCATATTAATAAATCCTTAAAATTATTTTGAAAACATGGACATTAATTAAAAATATTTATAAAAATAAATCATTAAAAAATTTAAAATGATGATATTAATAAATATTCTCTTCCAAAAAACCTTAAAATGTTCATTTTAAAAACATTTTTATGAAACATAGACATGGATTATAAATATTTCCCAGTAAATACTTAAACATAAACAGTCTATGATAATATTAAGATTAAAGAATTAACCCTTACCTTATACTTTCCTTTAGTCATGGGTACGTTTAACCTCATATATAATTACCATATTATGTTATTAAATTATAATAGAACCATATTAATATTTATGATATCATATATTATTCATTTATTACTTTATACTACCCATTTAATAATAATTTTCATCTTAAAGTATCATTTTGGGTAATAATCGCTTTCTTTATCATACGTGTTTCAACTTGTTATTCTTGATCGTATCACTTAGATCATGATTTAAATACTTAAAAAATATAAAGCATGATTTATATATCATATATATTCATAATATAAATATGTATAATAGATAGATATATGAAATGGAAACACCGTTCATGGAGATGGTAGTCCGTACGTACACATGAACATTGTTTCCGTTTTCTTATCGTATAGTATGAAAGTATGTAATCGAAATATATTTATCGAAATAAATATATATTATTCCAGTAGAAATATTATTTCATATAACTCATAATTAATCAATATATATATATATATATATATATTTATAAAAATTCTTGAAGGGTGATTGTTGAAGATGAATCTCATCACGCCGTGGAGACGGTAAGCCGTACGTACGCATGAGCGACACTATCATTCTATTGATGGTGAAAAAGTGTCTAATTGGATGTTATATTATATATAAATAATAATTAATATGTTATATTTATTATTTACATCAATTATACTCATTATTATATCCATCCAAATAATGAAGTGTTGAATAACAAACTACACCACGACGTGGAGATGGTAAGCCGTACGTACGCACCTATGGTGACTTTGTCATTCATAGGATGGATAGAATAATGAATTTGGTTGTACCATATTTATAATAACATATAATTATTTATAAATCACTGGATTTAAATTTTTATTATGGAAATAATAAATAAAGATGAAGTAGAATAAGAAAACAACTTTGAAAGATGTGATAAAATAATTTCCTCTTCTTCGGGTGCGTCCTTTTGATTTGAATAAAAGGGCTCCTTAGGTTGGATTTATTATCAAATTAAGGAATATAGGTTAAAGTGAGTGTATTTGGGAGGATATTTGAGTAGTTTTTGGCCGATCCAAATGGATTTTGAGGTGTGAATTTGAGATAAGGGGAAGTACCCTTTTATAAGAGGAGTGAGGGGTACTTTAGGAAGATCTTGAAATATTATTTTATTATAAAATAATTTTAGATTTATAATGGATAAAAATAGATTTATTTTGAGGGTAAAGTTGGGATGGGTCGAAATAATCTCAACCAATAGGTTTTAGACAAGTTTAGGTCACCATATTAACCTTATCTTTTAGATTTAACCCTTAGTTAAAAAGTTTAACTCTTACTATGTTTTCTTGTATTATTACACTATATGGTTAATAAAATTACTATAAAATGCCAAGAGAACCTCAAGTGGTTCATCAATGACATATATAACATTATTTGAGTCCTTTGGACGAATTTTATATTTTTATAAATATATATCATTTAATAAAAGAGTATTTGTTTTAAAAACTCATTTATGCCAATTTTGATACTATTTAGTATTTGTTTTTTTTGTGTGAAAGTCATAATAACTTGATTGCTTCAATAAATAAATAAATAAATTTAATCAACCCTAAAATGTCATATTCAACTTGAAAATTATTGTATGGCATTAGAAGTTTCAATTTACAGTTATTTTAATATTTATAATATTAATTATTTTAATCTTTCATTAATAAGGTAATTACTACATCATCATTGTGTCACAAATAAATTTAATTATTTAATGTCTAAAAATTATAAATAAAATACTGTGTTGTATGAAATATTTTTATCTTTATAATGAATATTTATAGTTGAATTTATATTATGTATAACCCTATATTGAAAATTATTTAGTTATTAAAATTTGAATTTAATACTTTTAACTCTTCTTTAAATAAAATATAATAAATGTCATAATCTAACCCAAGTGAATAAAAACAGATCACTATTTTGTCCTAAGGTTTATTTTTTTCAAAAAACACTTATCCAATAGAATTAGAACATGTGTTGGGATAATTTTATATTATTATAATATTATTTTTACATTTAGTTACCCTATTTACTTTTAACCGTGGTAAATAAAATTCAAAAGTTACTATTCCCCAAAAATTATTTTAATTATATTGAACCACATTTTACTTACTGATTTCAACCGTGTCTCTCAGATTTTTGAAATTCAATTCACAGAAGTGGTAAAATTACATTTTATGAAAATTTGAAAATGGGCCAAGAAGGTGGGTAAAAGACGTTAAAAAGTTCAGTAAAATTTTATATAACTAATTTTATTATAAAATGAATCTAATGAATTACATTGAACTAATAAAGGGATTATGTATCTATTTTTACTTTAAAATAAATTTAAATTAAAAATAATTATTTAAATAAAAAAGTTAGTTTTTATGTGCTATGCAGTATTTTTCACTATTCATAAAAAATTCAATGTTTTTATAAAAATACAAAAAATTCATCTGAATCTAATTTTAATATTTTTAAATTGAAAAATAAAGTCTATTTTACCAAATTAAATTCTTAGGAGTGTCTAAAATTAATTTTATTATTGTTCACAAAAGGACATAAAAAGTAGTTATTTTAAGAAAATAGTTTTTTAAAATATATAACTATTTTAACAAAACTAATACATTTCATTATAAACACTATAAATAAAATTTAAAATTTATTTATTACTATTCATATCACAATATTTAATTGATAAATGGATATATCGTTTAAATAATTATAATACTAATGTGTTGTTTTGCAGAAACTCAATCTTGTGTATAACGCAAGCCAAGTCGGTGTTGCGTGCAATATAAGCTATTAAATTACTTTAAAGAGATAACATACTATGAAATCTGGGGTTATAACATGTGGTTTTTTCAAATCTAATTCCCAATGATTCTTGGTGATACATTATGAAGTATGGTGGCTCATGATGATAATAATGGATTCCGTGAATATAGAGTGATCTTGGAGTACAGGTAGTATAAAGGAGATTCTTAGTGCTTTATGTTTCAGAGGCTTGTCAAGTGTATTGTTTTTCATTTTACTCATATAGTGGGTTATATTTGTATTCATTATCACATACATGCATTGTTAACTATTCATTTGATTATATATATATATACTACTAGTATTTTGTATCATATTATGTATTGGAGATATGTGATTATTATAGGATGTTGTAGGTTAAAGCCTAACAAATTATGAGATATTGATAATGAGTTGTAGTCACAAGCCCCTGGACTGTTGGAGGTGGGATTAGGGTGGCACTATCATCTTACCATCAGCTTGGGTGGGACCCTAGTGGGTTGGGTCTTATCAAAGTGGTATTCAAGCGGGTCTGTCCTAGGGACGATGTTTGGAGTTAGTAACCATATGAGGACTGACTTGAGAATTAGGGAAATGATGTTAAGGGGGTATTAATTTTGGTTAATAGACCAAAGAGACCAACGTAGGTGTGTTGGTTGACATATCCTTTTTTCAAGACTTTAATAATCTATTATTCTACCCATAACTTTAAGATATCATTGTCGGGTGCAACTAAAGTTTGTACATGCATTATATAGTGGTTAATCGTGATCTTTCATGTCCTTCTTATGTCATCTCATCCAAGTGCTTAGTCTCTTGTGAGTTCATCCTATTAATTATAGGGTGATACTCATTTATAAATATCTTATATGTATATTCATGACTATGATGACCTCATTCCTGAGGTAGGTCCCCCTCTCTTTTAGTTAGTGGGAAATGATATAATGTTTTCTGAGACCCAATTGATAGATATACTTTCTCTACGATCTGAGGAAACTTCTATACCCTTCATGTTTAGTACATGATTTTTATATAATATATGTTGGTTCATGCTTAGTGGGTTTTTACTATCTATGTTTGGATATGCTATGTATATTTTGAGGATTAAGGTGAGCTTGTTCCTTAAGTGATAAGGGGATCGACTAGAGTCTGGGACTCCCATTTTCTGTTTGGTTCATCCATGCACTGGAAAAATGATAATTCTTACTTAGGGATGATTCTATGACATTGTGGTCTTATAGGAGGAGATTTTACTTTTACTAGAACTCAAAATGGGACTGATATATTATATATAGAGTTTGATCCCCTTTCCACGATAGATTTTTACCATAAGATTTTGAACTTTCCACAAGGTGGCGTGACCATGTCTGAGTACGTCTCAAGGCCTGCAGGATTTATAAGGTGTATCATGAGAAAAGTTTTATGGTGTGATAGTTCAATATCTATTATATGGTGTAGATACTCTAAAGTAATAACATGATTTTTGACTATGTTTTATTGTAACACTATTTCTAACTAGTTCATGTTCAAAATCAGTAGTCAGAGTGGAAAGATGAAACACATATAGGATGCCCATGGTCGGGCAGTAGTGGGTACTGATCTAATTAAAACTTTTGTATGTACTCCATGCACTCTCTTACTTGTTGAAAAAATCACAAGTAATTAACCACGTGTCGTATGTTTGGGTGTTGGATATTCCAGTAGAACCCCTTGCTAGACCCTTATCAACTAATGGGTTTTCTTTGATGGTGGAGTTTATTTACTTACCCTTCTGGTGAAGTGGGTCTATCCTTGATGGAGAAATCAGTATTTTCAAAGATTTAATCCTAAAATAGAAAAGGTTTAGTGGTAACCACCTCAACATAGATTGGTTATCTATTGCTGGTACTGTGAGGTATTGATATTTGAGTTGATAATGTGGATCCTTTCTTCAGTAGTAAGTGAGATTCCCTCCAATGCGGGGATCAAGTCTAACCCATTGGAAATTAAGATAATATAACTATACAATAGTTATCATGAATTCATATCCTATGTGTAAATTGAAGAAATTTGCTTTCGGTGATGTTGAGGAATGCTTGAACGCTTCCGAAGGGTGACCCCTAGTTGAACCTTGGTGAGTGGTTGTCATATGCATCAACTTGTTTTTAGAAGATGATGTTGAAGTATTGCAAAGTGGGATGATTAGATCCTTTGTGAATTTTTGGTATATTTAGCTAAATTTCTCCTTGAAACAATATTTTGTGGTTCTTATAAGGAATTTGAGTTATTAAAATGTAAAATATGGATTTGGGGAGTGGCATTGGTCTTTATGAAGATGAATATATAGTGGACGATAAGATTAGAGTGGAGTAATAGTGTCATAGTGGTTGAATCTTTATTTTTGAGGAATTTGTGTCTGATAAATGGTGGTGGTATGTGAGAAAAATTTATTTGAGATATTGATTTAGTTTGGAAAGGGAGATGTTACTCACCTTCAATCGATAGTGATAACCTCACACTTTTCCCATGTATGAAGGACACTATGGTGGTGATGCTGACTTAGTAATCTTGTAAGTTTTTTCTCAAAGGAGGGGATCACATTATCCACATCCTTGAGTTGATATTGGTTACCTAATAATTCTTGTATGTATATCATAATGGATATTTTGAGTGAAGAAAAGTCTTGAAATCTTAGTCCCCGATATGGAATGCCCAATAAAACTGTATGGGTGTACCCATATCATAAAAAAACTTTGTTATGTGATGGAATATGAGGTTTACTTCTGAGTTTTGGAATGTTTGTTTCTTATGTAGGTTCATTCTTGGGGTCTGGAGCCAACAGATCAGGGTCATCTAAGTAGTGAGGACTATCCACTTTGGATTATGGAATATTAGGCCATTTGATAGGTAGTGGTGTGATGATAAATAGTTGGTGGATATTGGTGCAGTGTCTTATGTACTCATCGATATCTTTCATAAGAGTGTGATGAAAAATTAACTAGGATATCTTTGATAGTGGATGAAAATTTGATGGTGATCGAGATGAAGATGAATAATTTTCATAAGTGATATGTAAAAGTTTAGGAAGAAGGCTCGTGTTTCTCTTACCCCATAAGATAGAAATGAGGAAGCTGATTCCATGTAGTTTGGTGATAGATGATAAGTCTGTATAAGATAACTAAGATCATAATACCTTAAATATTTTCTAGTATTATCATGGAATCTAGTAAATGTTTAGTGATGTGATGTGGCGTATATGAATTTCTCTCTTTCAAAAACCATCTAAAACACTCTTTAAAGGTGGGGGGTTAGGTGACTCCACTATAGTAGAACTTATTGATGAAATAATTTTAGATGAAGATAGATTTTGGGTGCATATTCTTGGAAATACTTGTATAGAGAAAACATATTTCCCCAATTATTTCTTGCTTTATAACATACCAATGCTAGTATCTTCGTGAATGGAAGTTCATGTATAATTCATAGACAATGATGCACCAAGATTTCTTAGAGATCTAAAATCTATATAAAAGGAAGTTCATTAGATGTTGGGGTGTTTCTCTATGAATTTGTGTTGGTATATTTCTTATTATGAGTCCTTAGATGTCTCATTTTTTAGGATGAAAAGTTTTAAGGTGGGGAAGTACAGTGCCACAAATTTTTCTCAGTGGGGACTTGGCTTGATTTTGAGTTTTTAGAGTCCCAAGACATCCTAAAAGGTAAAATGGTGAAATTTATCTATAAGTTGACCTCATGAAAATTATCTAATGATTCTTTTATTTTTTAAGTGTGGTGCTTACCACTAGGCTGAGCCGGCATGGGATTACGAGCATGGTAGTGATATGATAAAAATATATCAAGTGTAAAAAAAATATTATTTTAAGTCCATATGTACATATTTGAAATGAAACACTTATATCTATTGAATGAAGTGTCAAATGGAAAAAATGACACCACAGTTGAGTTTGGGATGTGAGTTTTACCCTATGCATGATATAGCTTTGGTTCACATTGAGTCCCTTGAGTGTTTTCCATAATAGGTGGATTAATTAATAATTAGATGAATCATGGAAAACCATATAATTATTTTATTTATATCCCTATTATGTTACTATCTAGGGTTATTCATTTTTGACAACATGAACCCTAGAGAGAGGGAGAGATTATAGAGAGGCCGACTTTGGTGGTGATCACATCAGATCGGAGGAACAGGACCTAATTTATGGTGACATTGATGAGGCAAGCATCACAACATATATGGATTGAAGAATTGGTTTTTATACATGATACAAGAATATTATTATTGATTAATATATCTCAATTTTCATTATTTTTTATTCTTTCCTTTTTAAATTATTCTCTTTAAGTGACATGAATATGAAATTGAGTTATAAATTAAATAAATCGAATAGATGTAAAATATTCGATTTGTGAAGGATAATCAACGTAGAATGATTATAAATATAATCATTCAAATAATTGAGGAAATATTTCATGGATATATTACTTTGTTTAATATTAAAAGATTAAAATAATTATTTGATCGCTAATGGTTGTTCAATGTGATGTTCAATTTCATCCAAGTTTATTGGAACTTCATCATGTGATATTTTCCCTTGCATCCCTCAAATTCTCTGCCAATCCTTGTTTTAGGATCTTCAGTAAATGCCATTCAAATTTAGATATTGGATTTCACATTGCAGTTCAATGGTGGAAACCTAATGCTATATCAGTTTCACAGGGACGATGGGGGTATTTGGATGCAGCTTCCGGTGGATGGAGGTATGAGGTTCTAGAATTGGATGTCGATCGATGCAATGATTATGTGAGGACATAGTGGAAATGGTAAAAATAATGGGTTTCATGGGTTGGGAATTAAAGTAGGGTTAGATAATAATAATAATAATAAATCATAAGAGTTATATCCCACCCTTATATAATGATGATGATTGAAGAACCTTTATGATATTTTGTTTTAACAAAGTTTTTGTATTTGTTGAAAACTAACCTTTTTGTATAATAATGTTTTTGTTATTTGGGAATCATACCTAGTCCATTATAATGAGATTTTGTAAGAAATTTGAAAGTTGTTGAAAGAATAAAATCCATCTGCATCAGATTCAGGTTCATCATAATGAAGATTCATAGGACTCAGCGTTTGTTAGAAAGTTAGATGTTGTTGTTTAAAGAAGTCATATTTTTGATGAAGATTTTTGAAAGAAGATTGTGAAGTCAGGAGTTAGAAAGTTTTCATACTTTCTAAAACAAATCATATGATGCTTTTTTGGTCATGAAGTTCTCACAAATCATGAAAACTCTCATGATAAAAGCTTTTGAAGATATGGCGGAGAGGTTTGAATAATTTGAAAGTTGAAGTATGGAGATTCCATCAGAATGAGAATTTCATCATAATAATATTTCCATCATAATGGTAAAATCCATCATAATGAGAATTACGTCATTTTGATGATTCCATCCGGATAAATCTAAAGTCATTTAATAATGAGATAATAAAGAAAGAAAGATTGCAATGATCCAAGAAATAAATAGAAATCATAATGATCTGAGAAAGAAATAGAAATCATAATGAGATAAGAAGGATAAAAATTTATAATCACTGATAAGGATACATAATTCATAATCAATGTGAAGGATACATAATTCATAATCATTGAGAAGGATACAAAATTCATAATCACTAATAAGGATATAGAATTTGTAACCACTGATAAGGATACAAAATTCATAATCACTGAGAATGATACACAGTTCACAATCACTGAGAAGGAAACAAAATTTATAATGAGATGAGAAGGAAATAGATTCGTAATAAACTGAGAAGAAAACATATTCGTAATGAGCTGAGAAAGAAATAGGTTTATAATGAGCTAATAAGGAAACTGATTCATAATGAGATGAGAAGGAAGCAGATTCTTAATGAGTTGAGATAGAAATAGTTTCATAATGATATGAGAAGAAAATATATTTTTAATGAGTTGACTATGAAGAAGATTCAAAAAGAAAATTCCATAAGTTTTATAAATAGTTTAAGATGTCAAACTTGAAATTATTTTTTACATAAATCTCAGAGAAATCTAAAGAGAATTTAATAATTCAAAGTTGAAGTTTAAATGCAATTTATTTTTAGAGTTTTGAAATTTGAGGAAGTTGGGAATGTTTTCAAGTTTCTTTGTTTTGTTTTAAATGTATCCAATAAATACTTACTTAGATAATTCATTCATAATTAGAATTTTCATGCAAGAAGAAAAGGTGGAGAGTTGAAGAAATCAAGTGAAAGTCATTTCACGCTAGAGATCTCATGAGGAGGATCAGGCAGCTGAATGTTTGTTTAACGATTTGCGTATTTGTGAAGAGTTTGAGTTTTTTAGATTGATAATGGTTTCATCGTATTGGGAGAATCATATCTAGACTCATCATATTGAGAGAATCATATCTAGACTCATTATATTGAGAGAATCTGATCCAGACTCATCATATTGAGATAATCAGATCCATAATAAATGTATTGAGAGAATCATATCCATACTCATCATATTGAGATAATCAGATCTGGACTTATCATATTGAGATAATCTGATCCAGACATATCATATTGAGAGAATCAGATCTAGAATCATTAGATTGAAAAAATTTGGTCTAGCCAAATCAGATTGAGCAATTGTGAAGAATTTTTAAAAAGTCTTTATTATTTTGTTTGGATCAATTTTTTATAAGAAAACATTGTAATCTAATGAGAGTCGGTATAATCTTTCCTATAGAGATATCAAAGGTTTCTAACAAGAGTTAGCATAATTTGTATTCACTTATTCATAATAGTGGATTTCCATAGACCCATATGAGTGGATATGATAAGGATGTAGGTTCTCACACCGAGGCCAAACCTTGTAACTCTTTTTTTTCATTACCTTATTTCCTAATTTTTCATACATGAGTATTTAATAAAATTTGATAAGAAAATAAATATTAATAGGTTGTAGGGGTTATATTTCTAAGAGTTTTAAAACTTATAAAAAGTGAACAACTAATTCAACACCCCCTTCTCAATTGTTATTCGATCCTTTAAAACTTCAATTGATATCAGAGTGAAGGCTCCCTTGCTAAATCCTTATCATAGATAATATCAATTCTGTTAGTGGTATAGGTATTACTATATTTTATGGAAAAAATTATTATGGATGGAAAAATAGGATGATTCATTATCTTCTATCTCTTGGCCTTGATGTTGTTGATGCTACTTCTATTGGTTTTCCACTTATTGAGAAATATGCTACTATAATGTTTGTTGATAAGAGAAATATATAATTTATGGAAAGGCTAGAAATTAAATCCTTATGTCCTTATCAGAGAATGTTTATCAGAAGGTTATGGTTCTAAATACTTCAAAAAGTATGTTGGAAAAGCTGGAAAGTATTTTCAAAGGAAATACTAAAGTGGTGGAATCAAAGCTACAAATCTGGCATAGTAAGTATAAAGACATGAGAATGAGATATGAAGAAACTATTGATGAATACTTCATGAGAGTAAATGAAATTGTTTGCAATATAAGAGGATTTAGAGATTTCTTGGAAGATTCTAAAATTGTGAAGAAAATTATGAGAAACTTTATGGATAGGTTTGATTCTAAAATTTCCTCTTTATAAGATAAGGATGATTTATCTCTTGATGAATTACATAAATTTATTGTTACTTATAAAAAGAGAAAATATCCAATGTTTAAAAATAAGATGAAAGCTGAAATGGATTTTAAATCTATGAGAAAGTAGAAAATTCAATATATTGAAGATGTTGATCCTTGTGACCCTAAAGGTAAAGAGGATGATGAGTTGAATAACAAAATCATGTCTCTTATATGCATGCACTATCAAAGAGTAAGGATAATTTATGGAGTTAAACTTCCTCTCAAATGTTTTGAGTGTGGTGGAATCAAAAAATTTGCAATGAATTTCCCCAAGAAGAATGTTTGAGAATATTGAGATGATTATGATGAAAATACTCGGTGGAAGGAGTGGAACAAAAATGATAAAGAAGAAAATTCATCCAATTAATACAAGAATAAGTTTACTAAAAAATAAGTATTTTGAGTAAAAAAGTTAATTCAGACTCAAATAACAGCAATTCTTATAAAGATTAAAATACTGATTTTTTTAACCCTCATTAAAAATTTTGAGAAAGAAAAAGATTACTCAGATAGTGAAGAAGTTTTTTGAGGAATATTATAGAGAGTATAATCTCATAATAGAACTTGTTACATGTCTTAAGCAAAAAAAACTCTCAAGAAAAAAATTAGAGTAATGAATAAATATTGTGAATAAGTTGCTAATGGAATAAAATATGTCATTAAGTAGAAGGATGAATACATTCAAGAGATCTTAAGTTACAAAATAAGAATTTATGAACATAGAAATATGATTTAATATATCAGCAATAAGATATAAGCTAAGGAAGAAGAAGTTAATAAGTTTCAATCAAAACTTATTGAGTTCAAAAATACCTTGAGTAAGATGAATGAAAACTTTAAAAGCCTCAAAAGTAAAATATGAGACTTCTAAAGTTGTTAAGAAGGATCAAAAAAAGAATTAGGTGAAATATTCACCCACTAATAATAATGTTTCATATAATTTTTTCTAAAATTTTAGGGTTCCAAAAAAATTATTGGGAAATATTGTGTGGAAGAAAGATGTGAGAAACCTATCACATATAGAAAATATAAATACCCACTCCAAAGGATATATGGTCCCCATCCTGAGTATGATAGATTATAAAGAAGTTATAAACCTCCAAAAAGTTTCAATAGAGAAAGAAATTATTTCAATAAAAAATCAATATTTTATGGTTATTGCTGGTTTTGTGGAATCTATGGTCACATAGCATATAATTACTAGAACAACTTATCCTTACCTGGAATAAGGTTTGAGAAAAGAGGAAAAAATAGTGAAAGTAGAATGAGAAACTTTCCTAACTTATAGAAAGTTGAAAAAGTGAATTCTCAAGATATTAGAAACATTCCAAAAATAAATTAATTTGAATTTTTAGAATAAGTTTCTTGAATATTTGATAAGTTTGGTTATCATGCTGAAAAATATATGACACTCCTTTAGGAATAAGTTTCTTATAATGGATAATAAAATGAAGCTGGAAAGAAGAAATTTGTGGAAATATATTTTGTTTTTTGAGACAACCCTAAAAGAAAGTAAGATAAATAAATCATGGATACTTGATATTGGTTGTTCTTCACATATTACATGTGATATAAAAATATTGAAACATTTTGAAATTCATGATGGATGATTAGTTACCTTTGTTAATGATAGTTCCTTAAAAATCATAGGAATCAGAACAACAGATATTGAAGTGGAAAAGTTGAAATCTAAAGAAGTTTTATTTGTTAATAGAATAAAACATAACTAACTTAGTTTAATTCAACTTTGTGATGATGGAAAATAAGTTATTTTTATAAAATATTTATGTATCATCAAAAGTGTGAAAGATAGAAAATTTATTACAAAAGGAGAAAGAGCTAGTGGGAATCTCTTCCAAATAGGGGAATTCAACAACTCATGTTACTTGAGTGATGAAGATGAAAAAAATTGTGGTACAGAAGACTTTGTAACCTTGGAAAGAAAAGGATAATTTTTTTTCAAAAGTTTATGCCATTTGAAACTTTCTATAACTGACAAGAAGAGAATAAGATGTTTGTGTAACTTGTAAAAAAGGGAAGATTACTAAAAAAAGTTATAAAAGAGTTGAGATTCAAACTAACAGAACACTTTAGCTTATTCATTATGATTTATGTGGGACGATGATACATCAATCAAAAAAAGGATATTTATACTTTATCACTTTTATTGATGATTTCATTTGGACGAAAAACATAATATTTATGAAGCACAAGCTAGAGGATATTGAAATGTTCAAATTCTTATGAAAATATTTTGAGAAATAATTGAGGGTTTCCATAAAAAAATTGAGAACAAATAATGGTACCGAATTTGCTAAAAATACTTTTGAAACTTATCTAAGAAAGCATGGAATCAAACATTAGTATAGTGCTCCTTATAATCCACAAAAAATGGAGTAGTAGAAAGAAATAATATAAGTTTGGTGGAAATCGGAAGAAGTATGTTAGAAGAATACAAACTTTCAAAATTCTATTGTAGATAATCTATTAGTACAGTTGTACATGTTCAAAATATATGCTTGTTGATACAAAAAACTATCATGACTCCTTATGAAATGTGGTATAACAAAAAACCTTTTTTGAAATACATCAATGTTTTTAGAATTCCATGTTTTTTCAAAATTAAAAATCTGGATTTGGGAAAGTATTATGAGAGAGACAATGAAAGAAATTTTATGAGTTATTCACCAAATGGAAGAAGTTATAAATTTTAGAAAAAAAAAACATTTATAAAAATTTTTGTACTCATATTATGTGAAGTTAATTGAAAATAAAATTTCCTTAAAAAAGTTTTTAAGAATGTTGAGGAGGATAAACTGGAGAATTCCAATAATAGTGAAAGTAATTCAAAACATTCTTATCAAGATTTATAAGAATCGTGTGATGAGGAAATTTCATTTGGGAATGAAAATTTGAAATTTATTACCTTATAAAAACATGTTGAATCTGTAACACCCCAAGCTTCCACGGTACGTTTCCCTTCGAATAATGCGATAACGTGTGTTGTACGCAACCTCGAGTTCTAACACACACCACAACTAATTAAACTAGCCGTTGTGAATAGTTATACCTACTTTTTGAAATCATATATATTTTATATTTCAAAATGGACTTCATTTTTGGATTCGGAATATCGAAATTATCCTAGGGTGAAATTTTGGTACTTTTCGGATAACTTTCATATTTTGATGAATAGTGAAAATTACTAAATTTTAATTAAAAACAACTTTTTTAATCAAAATAATTAATAGTGATAAATTATGAATTTGAGTGGTTTTAAAGTATATTTAGAATATATTTTTACCATTTAATATAATGTTGGTCATTGAACATAATTTTACAATTAAACCGAACATAAACGAGTGTCAATCTTTTGATAGTTATTATCTCTTAAAAACACGCTTTTTGTTTTGACAGCGGGAATTAATTTTAAATTAATTTCTGCCACTTCTGTGTTTTGAATTTAGAAAAATGGATTCCATATTTGTAATCAGGATGTTCAAATTGTGTAAATAGGTAACTTTTATTTTTAGACATTTTGAATAATTACTGCGGTAAATATTTTATTTACCATGGTTAAGGGTAAATCCGGTAAATAAGGGTTAAAAAATAATATTATAATAATACTAAATTACCCTAAAACGTGTCTTAACCCTATTGGTTGATACATGGTCGACCATGGGAATCTTTGGGTCTATTTCGGGACCCCATGGATCCACTTGTAAGTGATAATGACACATTATATTAATAAAGCTTAAATAAAAATAAAAATGGCATAAGCTTACATCTTTTAGAAGAACAATTTTTATATAGGGTTATACATGTTGGATTTTCGATTATAAATATTCATTAGAAAGATAAAAAGATTTCCTACATAATGATATTTTATTTATAATTTTTAGACATTAAATAAGTTATTTTATTTATGACACAATGATGATACAGTAATTACTATAATAGTGAAAAATTAAAATAATTGATATTATAAATACCCAAATAAATATAATATGAAACTTTTAATGAATTAAACTAATTTTATAGGATAATATGATATATTAGGATTGATTTAATTGACTTTTTTCGAAGTAATCAATCTGTTATGAGTTTCACAAAAATCAACTATTGAATAGTGTCAAAATTGACATAAAAGAGTTCTTAAAACAAATATTATATTATTAATTGATATTAAATTCCTAAAAATCTAAGGTTCGGACAAGAGACTTATATTATGATAGGTTAATCATTAATGGACCACTTAGGGGTCTCTTGGATGTATATAGTAAGTTTATTAACCATATTATATAAAAATACAAAGAGACATTGTAAAAGTGAAACTAATTAACTTAGAGTTAATACTTAAAGATAAGGTTAATATAAGTACCCAAACCTGTCTAAATTCTATTGGATGAGTTGTTTTCGACCTATCCCTACCTCATCCTTTGAATAGTCAACTTTGGAGCCTTTGGAAACCGAATATGAATTTATTATAAATTAATATTTCTAGCTTTTCCAAAGGTGCCCCTCACCCCTCTTATAAAAGGGCACTCCTCCTTATCATTTCTTCACACCTTCAAAGCCTTTTGGTTCGGCCAAAATCTGCCCAAATAATCTCCCAACATCCATCAATACAACCTAGAGGACTTAGTTTGATCAGAAAGCCAACCTAAGGATCCCTTTTGATCAAATCAAAAGGAAGAACCCGAAGAAGAGGTAATGATTTCACCACCCTTTTCTAAGTTCATTTCTTCTTCCACTTCTTCTTCCTTTGTTCTTACCATTCTAAAATACAAACTCCAGTATCTCACATATACTGTGATGTTATTATAAGTATGGTACAACCATATTCAGTATTCTATCCACCCTTTGAATAACATGTCACCATACGTGCGTACGTACGACTTACCGTCTCCACGTCGTGGTGTAATTGTTATTCAATATAATATTATTTGGATGGGTATAATAATGATGTGTAACTCATGTAAATAATAAATATAACATGTTAATGATTCTGTATATATGATATACCATTCATTTATATATTATTTTAATATCAAAAGAATGATATTGTCGCTCGTGCGTACGTACGGACTACCGTCTCCACGAACGCGATGAGATTCATTCTCCATCGTAACCATTAAAGTATAATTATCATTTGATGATTTAAAAATGATGTTTAAGGACTAGATATAATTCTGGATATGAATAAGATACAACAACCATGGCTTATGTAACAAAACATATAAAGAAAATGAGTAAGTTAACACCCGAAATGACGATAATTCTAAGATATTATTAACAAATCAATGTTAAAAGATCATATATGATATCATATTAATATATATGATTCTTGTATAATTTAATAACAATTATTTCACCATTATACAGGAGGTTAACCTACCCCAACCAAGGAAAAGTACAAGGTAAGGGTTTACTTTACAACCTCTTCATTATCCAAGGTTGTTTATACGCAATAATCTACTGGGATCTCTTTATCATCCACATCCATGTTTCTTAAAAATGCATTTCAAAACATTTTTACTATTTACTAGAATATGAGTTAAATTCATTTATACCCTTTTTTACTTTTATAAGTGTTTTATAAAGGAATCTTTCGGTCGTTTTCAAAACAAGGTCCCTTTTAACCTTTTCGACAGAATTAAGGTAAGAATGTTTTTTTTAACTTATACGGCGGGTGCGGCTATTTTCCGCCGTTATAAATCCTTCAAAACTTCCCTTACAAGCTTATAAGAATATTTTCAAAGAAAATGTTTTATTTTATATGGATCTTAAATGATTTCAAAATAAAAGGAGATATTTCTTTAAAAAGAATTTTGATTTCATCTATGTCAACATCCTTTGATGGATTTTAAGATTATTTAAAGTTGATTTATTATGATACAAAACTTCTATATTGTATTGAAGGTTTTGTGATATGTTTGACTGTGGATGTGCTATTTTTATACCATTCATAGTTTATGGCGAAAGTATTGACATTTCGTATGCTAGTTTTAATACGAATGTTTATGTTATGTTTAAACCTTTTCATATGGGAATGCATTGGACTTAATACGTGACGGGTGGAGCCCGCTATAGCTCCTCGATGCATCGGTAGGTCTCATGAGACAAACTAGTGTCTTGGAACAAGGCCTTGACAAAATCTTATTTGTAGTCTTGGCACGAGGCCTTGGCTATGTGGTTATGATAGTCTGGCATTATGCATTCCAACATTATGAAAGTGGTTATTGATTTTTGCATGTGATTATTCGATTAGTAGAATATCCATGTGAATAAGTAAATGGAATTATTTCATTTTATTTATGCCATACCATGTTGAAAGTTCATGTTTAAAAGGCTTTTGTTTTAGTTATACATTGCCTTAAATATTTATTCTTATTGATGAAAGTTTCCGCTATATTGTTATCCTTACTGGGCATTTGAGCTCACCCATTTTCTATGTTTTATTTTTCCGAGGAAGTGAAGAAGTAAATTATGAATGACCTGCAGGGATTTTATGAGGGGATAATAGTGTGGTCTATTGAGACATTATGTTTTTGTAGTAGTTTTTCATTTTATAATGTAATGTAAAACTTATGAATATATCTGGCATTTTCCAAGGCTACTAAACCAATCGGTCTTTCGAGATTTGATCTTTCTTATGATCATGCCAATGTTACGAAGTAATGCACCGACTCTGGGTAGCTGGGGTCGGGGCGTTACAATTGGTATCAGAGGAAGTTTAGTACAAACCTTGGAAGCTAGATTTAGATAAACTCTGATTAGAGCACGTAGACCTAAGATGAACTTTGAGGATTAGTATAGAAGAACTTCCTAGAATTTTGGTATTGTAGAGATTTTGTGAGTTTTCCGAGCAATACATCCCTGTCTGGATACGAGCAGGTAGAGGCGACTCTGGCACAGATGTACCTAGGGGTAAAACCCGAAAACACCGCTTTGAGCTAGACTCGAACGGGAACTGGTGCACGACAACGGGCCTTGCTGCACTCTTGGTTACGACACTCCCGGGGGATATGCTTAGGATAACTCTCATTTTCTTTACAAATCATTATTAAGGGTTTATGAGTATATACTTCCTCAAAGAAAACATTTTTATGATTATGGATTATATCCATAAATAGTTCAATTTATGTTAAGTGTTTTATAAGTATGGGATTATGTATTTTGATTCATAAACTGATCTAGTTTATGCCATTGTTTAGAAATGGCGCCTAGTGGAAGAAATGGAAACCGTATCAATGCACGCACTCCATGTAGGGATTGCCCTCCTGCTCAAGATAATTATAGTGGGGCTGGTGATGCAACTGGTGCCGATCAGCTAATCACCATACCGGGACAACTTACTCAGGTTATGAATAATAACCTTACCCGTATGGAGCACCCTGATCCGCAACGTGGAGGATCAATGTTAGATCGATTCATGAGGCAACAACCACCAACTTTCAATGGGAGTACAAATCCCTTAGTAGATGAGCAATGGATATTTTCCCTAGAGAAAATATTTCAGGCTTTGGGGAGCAGTGAAAGGGAAAAACTTATCATGACAGTTTACCGCCTCACTGGAGATGCTGATCAATGGTGGTCATTGATTCAGAACATGAAGGAAGATGATGAAGTATCAAATATGGAATGTAGGGAGTTCAAAGATTTGTTTTTAGAAAAATACTTCCCTCACGACCATCGAGCAGATATGGAAAGGCAATTTCTGAGTCTGAGACAGAAGGAGGATGAGAATGTCACAAAGTATGAGGCTAACTTTACAAGGTTAGCGAGGTATGCTGGAGATTATATTCACAACCCAAGAAGTAAGATTGATCGTTTCTTTGATGGGTTAAAACCATTTCTCCGTCGAGCGTTAGTCTCACAATCCTTTTCATCATAAGAAGACATTGTCTCATGTGCTATCAAGACCGAAAAGGAATACTCTAAGTCTTATGACTTTAAAGAAAAGCAAGAGAAGAAGAGACCTTCTGATCAATCTGGGAATGGAAATAAGGGGAAGAAGGGAAAGGTTGAATATCCATCTTGTGGTAAATGCGGGAAGAAACATCCTGGTACTTGCTTGAAGGGAATGAGAGTCTGTTACAAGTGTGGTGAAAAAGGCCACCAAGATCATGATTGCAAGGGGAAGAAGGAAGCTACCAACGTTCAGTGCTACAATTGCAGGGAGATGGGGCATTATGCAAATGCATGTCCTAAGCGTCAGGAGAACTTACCTCAGAAAAGGCCAAGGGATCAAGGCCAGGCTTATGCTATCACTACTGCTGAGGTAGAAGCTCCGAAAGACGTGGTGGCAGGTAATTTAATGGTTTCCTCAAGTTTAGCAAATGCATTATTTGATTCTGGATCATCGCATTGTTTCATATCTTCCCAGTTTTCTAATAAAATTAGATATTTCCAATTTGATTTAATAAGGGAGTTGTCAGTTAAAACTCCTAAGGGAAGTATCGTTGCAACAAAGTTTTGTGAATCAGTCCCCATTAGAGCACATAAATTTTCTTTATCTGCTGATTTCATCATCATACCTATGATTGAGTTTGATATAATCCTCGGTATGGACTGGCTTTCGGACTATGATGCGAAGATTTATTGTAAGAAGAAAGAGGTTACGATTCTTGATGATAATGATAAGGAGCACCTTATTTTTAGAGCAGAATCGTCACCACCTAATTCTTATTTAGATCCACCCCCAGTAGTTCAACTTAATTCAATTATTGGGGAGGAAGAGAATGAAATAACTGTCGGTGAGGAAAGGAATGTTCAAATAGAGGATGTACCTGTTGTGAAAGAATTTGTAGATGTATTTCCGGAAGATTTACCTGGACATACTCCAGAACGAGAAGTTGAGTTTTCTATTGATTTGATTCCTGGATCAAGGCCTATATCGAAGACCCCTTATAGAATGGCCACTGTAGAGTTAGTCGAACTAAAGAAACAACTAGAGGAATTGAGTAATAAGGGATTTATTCGCCCTAGTGTTTCTCCATGGGGAGCCCCTGTTCTTTTTGTTAAAAAGAAAGATGGATCTATGAGGTTATGTATCGACTCTGAGGAGGCATGAATTATATGGAAAGTTTAGCAAGTGTGAATTCTGGCTTCAGGAGATTTCTTTTCTTGTCCATATTGTCTCTAAAGATGGAATCTCTGTTGATCCTTCTAAGACCAAGGCAATCCAAGAATGGCCAGCACCTACGAGTATAACAGAGGTACGTAGTTTTATTGGTTTGGCAGGTTATTATCGACGTTTCGTCCAGAATTTTGCCCGATTGGCAAACCCATTAACGAAGCTCACACGAAAAGGGGTTAAATTTGTTTGGACAAAAGAGTGTGAAGAATGTTTTGAAGAACTGAAAAGAAGATTAGTCAATGCTCCTATATTGACTCTACCATCGGGGAATGATGGGTTCGTTATTTATAGTGATGCATCGAAGAAAGGACTTGGCTGTGTCCTTATGCAGAATGATAGAGTTATTGCCTATGCATCACGACAGTTGAAAATTCATGAACAAAACTATCCTACTCATGATCTCGAGTTAGCAGCAGTGATCTTTTCTTTGAAGATATGGAGGCACTACCTCTATGGTGAAAAATGTGAGATTTATACTGATCACAAGAGTTTGAAGTATATTTTATCACAAAAAGAACTCAACATGAGGCAAAGGAGATGGCTTGAATTACTCAAGGATTATGATTGTACGATACACTACCACCTAGGGAAGGCAAACAAGGTGGCAGATGCTTTGAGTAGAAAAGACCATGGATTTTTGAACAATATGAGAATTGAAAGGGATCCAATTTTCATGGATCTAGTGAAGATGGACATGGGAATAACCAGGGAAGGTGAAACATCAATGCTTTTTCAAATGGTTGCCAAACCATCTTTACTAGAAAGGATTAAGAGTTCTCAGACCGATGATGAAGAATTCCAAAAGAAGATTAAAGTTGTGAATGATGGGAGATTGAGAGACTTTGTGTATGAAGATGGAATTTTGAAATTCGGGAAGAGACTTTGTGTTCCCAATATACCTGATCTAAAAAGGGAATTGCTGGATGATTCTCATAGTTCCAATTTCTCTATACACCCTGGGAGCACCAAAATGTATAGAGATTTGAAGGAACATTTTTGGTGGGACAACATGAAGAGGGAGATTGCTGATTTTGTGTCAAGATGTATGGTTTGTCAACAAGTGAAAGATGGAAGGCAACAACCTGGAGGAGTCATGCAACCTCTTCCCATACCGGAGTGGAAATGGGACAATATTACGATGGACTTTGTCATGGGGCTACCAAAGACTCCTAGAAGGAATGATGCAATATGGGTTATTGTCGATCGTCTTACCAAGTCAGCACATTTTCTTGCTATAAGAGAAGATCTACCCCTGGAACGTCTAGAAAGACTATATATTAATGAAGTTGTGAGACTTCATGGAGTACCCTTATCAATTGTTTCTGATCGTGATCCCCGTTTTACTTCAAGATTTTGGAAAAGTCTTCAGAAATCCCTGGATACTGAACTTCATTTGAGCACTGCTTACCACCCTCAGACAGACGAACAATCAGAACGGACTATTCAGACCTTAGAAGACATGTTGAGATCTTGCTCACTTGATTTTTAGGGTATGTGGGATCAATATTTACCACTGGTAGAATTTTCTTATAACAATAGCTTCCATTCGAGTATCCAGATGGCACCATATGAAGCGTTATACGGAAAGAGATGTCGTACACCAACCTGTTGGGATGACGTTGGTGAAAGAAAACTTGTAGGCCCAGAACTGGTGGAGGAAACGGTGGAAAAGGTGAAGGTAATCCAAAATCACATTAAATCAGCTCAAAGTAGGCAGAAGAGCTATGCCGATAATCGAAGGAATGATTTGGAATTTCAAGTCGGTGATCATGTTTTCCTGAAGGTATCTCCGTGGAAGGGAGTCATACGTTTTGGTAAGAAAGGTAAATTGAGTCCCAGATACATCGGACCTTTCGAAATTCTAGAACGAATTGGGGCTGTAGCTTACCGATTGGCAATGCCGCCAAGTCTCTCCAAAGTTCACGATGTGTTCCACGTATCTCTGTTGAGGAAATACATGCCTGACCCAACGCATGTACTCACCTATGAAGATTTAGAACTGGAACCCGATCTGTCTTATTGCGAAGAGCCCATCAAGATTCTTGATACGAGAGAACAAGTGCTGAGAAACCGGACGATGCGTCAGGTAAAAGTTTTGTGGAGAAATCATAAGATGGAAGAGGCAACGTGGGAACCCGAGGAACTTATGATGAAGAACCACCCGAGTCTTTTTATACAGTAATACCCTAGAAATTACGAGGACGCAATTATTTGAAGGAGGGGAGAATGTAACACCCCAAGCTTCCACGGTACGTTTCCCTTCGAATAATGCGATAGCGTGTGTTGTACGCAACCTCGAGTTCTAACACACACCACAACTAATTAAACTAGCCGTTGTGAATAGTTATACCTACTTTTTGAAATCATATATATTTTATATTTCAAAATGGACTTCATTTTTGGATTCGGAATATCGAAATTATCCTAGGGTGAAATTTTGGTACTTTTCGGATAACTTTCATATTTTGATGAATAGTGAAAATTACTAAATTTTAATTAAAAACAACTTTTTTAATCAAAATAATTAATAGTGATAAATTATGAATTTGAGTGGTTTTAAAGTATATTTAGAATATATTTTTACCATTTAATATAATGTTGGTCATTGAACATAATTTTACAATTAAACCAAACATAAACGAGTGTCAATCTTTTGATAGTTATTATCTCTTAAAAACACGCTTTTTGTTTTGACAGCGGGAATTAATTTTAAATTAATTTCTGCCACTTCTGTGTTTTGAATTTAGAAAAATGGATTCCATATTTGGAATCAGGATGTTCAAATTGTGTAAATAGGTAACTTTTATTTTTAGACATTTTGAATAATTACTGCGGTAAATATTTTATTTACCATGGTTAAGGGTAAATCCGGTAAATAAGGGTTAAAAAATAATATTATAATAATACTAAATTACCCTAAAACGTGTCTTAACCCTATTGGTTGATACATGGTCGACCATGGGAATCTTTGGGTCTATTTTGGGACCCCATGGATCCACTTGTAAGTGATAATGACACATTATATTAATAAAGCTTAAATAAAAATAAAAATGGCATAAGCTTACATCTTTTAGAAGCACAATTTTTACATAGGGTTATACATGTTGGATTTTCGATTATAAATATTCATTAGAAAGATAAAAAGATTTCCTACATAATGATATTTTATTTATAATTTTTAGACATTAAATAAGTTATTTTATTTATGACACAATGATGATGGAGTAATTACTATAATAGTGAAAAATTAAAATAATTGATATTATAAATAACCAAATAAATATAATATGAAACTTTTAATGAATTAAACTAATTTTCTAGGATAATATGATATCTTATGAATGATTTAATTGACTTTGTTCGAAGTAATCAATCTGTTATGAGTTTCACAAAAATCAACTATTGAATAGTGTCAAAATTGACATAAAAGAGTTCTTAAAACAAATATTATATTATTAATTGATATTAAATTCCTAAAAATCTAAGGTTCTGCCAAGAGACTTATATTATGATAGTTTAATCATTAATGGACCACTTGGGGGTCGCTTAGATGTATATAGTAAGTTTATTAACCATATTATATAAAAATACAAAGAGACATTGTAAAAGTGAAACTAATTAACTTAGAGTTAATACTTAAAGATAAGGTTAATATAAGTACCCAAACCTGTCTAAATTCTATTGGATGAGTTGTTTTCGACCTATCCCTACCTCATCCTTTGAATAGTCAACTTTGGAGCCTTTGGAAACCGAATATGAATTTATTATAAATTAATATTTCTAGCTTTTCCAAAGGTGCCCCTCACCCCTCTTATAAAAGGGCACTCCTCCTTCTCATTTCTTCACACCTTAAAAGCCTTTTGGTTCGGCCAAACTCTGCCCAAATAATCTCCCAACATCCCTCACTACAACCTAGAGGCCTTAGTTTGATCATAAAGCCAACCTAAGGAGCCCTTTTGATCAAATCAAAAGGAAGAACCCGAAGAAGAGGTAATGATTTCACCACCCTTTTCTAAGTTCATTTCTTCTTCCACTTCTTCTTCCTTTGTTCTTACCATTCTAAAATAAAAACTCCAGTATCTCACATATACTGTGATGTTATTATAAGTATGGTACAACCATATTCAGTATTCTATCCACCCTTTGAATAACATGTCACCATACGTGCGTACGTACGGCTTACCGTCTCCACGTCGTGGTGTAATTGTTATTCAATATAATATTATTTGGATGGGTATAATAATGATGTGTAACTCATGTAAATAATAAATATAACATGTTAATGATTCTTTATATATGATATACCATTCATTTATATATTATTTTAATATCAAAAGAATGACATTGTCGCTCGTGCGTACGTACGGACTACCGTCTCCACGAACGCGATGAGATTCATTCTCCATCGTAACCATTCAAGTATAATTATCATTTGATGATTTAAAAATGATGTTTAAGGACTAGATATCATTCTGGATATGAATAAGATACAACAACCATGGCTATGTAACAAAACATATAAAGAAAATGAGTAAGTTAACACCCGGAACGACGATAATTCTAAGATATTATTAACAAATCAATGTTAAAAGATCATATATGATATCATATTAATATATATGATTCTTGTATAATTTAATAACAATTATTTCACCATTATACAGGAGGTTAACCTACCCCAACCAAGGAAAAGTACAAGGTAAGGGTTTACTTTACAACCTCTTCATTATCCAAGGTTGTTTATACGCAATAATCTACTGGGATCTCTTTATCATCCACATCCATGTTTCTTAAAAATGCATTTCAAAACATTTTTACTATTTACTAGAATATGAGTTAAAGTCATTTATACCCTTTTTTACTTTTATAAGTGTTTTATAAAGGAATCTTTCGGTCGTTTTCAAAACAAGGTCCTTTTTAACCTTTTCGACAGAATTAAGGTAAGAATGTTTTTTTTAACTTATACGGCGGGTGCGGCTATTTTCCGCCGTTATAAATCCTTCAAAACTTCCCTTACAAGCTTATAAGAATATTTTCAAAGAAAATGTTTTATTTTATATGGATCTTAAATGATTTCAAAATAAAAGGAGATATTTCTTTAAAAAGAATTTTTATTTCATCTATGTCAACATCCTTTGATGGATTTTTAGATTATTTGAAGTTGATTTATTATGATACAAAACTTCTATATTGTATTGAAGGTTTTGTGATATGTTTGACTGTGGATGTGCTATTTTTATACCATTCATAGTTTATGGTGAAAGTATTGACATTTCGTATGCTAGTTTTAATACGAATGTTTATGTTATGTTTAAACCTTTTCATATGGGAATGCATTGGACTTAATATGTGATGGGTGGAGCCCGCTATAGCTCCTAGATGCATCGGTAGGTCTCATGAGACAAACTAGTGTCTTGGCACAAGGCCTTGACAAAATCTTATTTGTAGTCTTGGCACGAGGCCTTGGCTATGTGGTTATGATAGTCTGGAATTATGCATTCCAACATTATGAAAGTGATTATTGATTTTTGCATGTGATTATTCGATTAGTAGAATATCCATGTGAATAAGTAAATGACATTATTTCATTTTATTTATGCCATACCATGTTGAAAGTTCATGTTTAAAAGGATTTTGTTTTAGTTATACATTGCCTTAAATGTTTATTCTTATTGATGAAAGTTTCCGCTATATTGTTATCCTTACTGGGAATTTGAGCTCACCCCTTTTCTATGTTTTATTTTTCCCAGGAAGTGAAGAAGTAAATTATGAATGACCTGCAGGGATTTTATGAGGGGATAATAGTGTGGTCTATTGAGACATTATGTTGTTGTAGTAGTTTTTCATTTTATAATGTAATGTAAAACTTATGAATATATCTGGCATTTTCCAAGGCTACTAAACCAATCGGTCTTTCGAGATTTGATCTTTCTTATGATCATGCCAATGTTACGAAGTAATGCACCGACTCTGGGTAGCTGGGGTCGGGGCGTTACAGAATCTAAAAACAATATCAAAAATCAGAAGGGTCCAGTTCATACAAGAAGAAGTTGAGATTAGATAATCAAACTTAACTTATCTCAAATGTTTAACTGAAATCAGTTTGATAAGATATTAAAAAAAAATAATGGGTAAATGATATGAATGAAGAGTTGGATCAGATTGAAAAGAATGAAACCTGGGAACTTGTTTTATGAAAAGAAAATTCAAATTTTATTAGAACAAAGTGTGTTTATAGAAACAAATTGAATAAGAATGGATAAGTTTCAAGAAACAAAGAAAGACTTGTTTATAAATGATATGCACAGGTGGAAGGTGTAAGTTTTGATGAAACCTTTACCCCCATTGCAAGGCTATAAACTATTCAAATGTTTCTTACAATGGATACTCATCAGAATTAAAAAGTTTATCATTTTAATGTAAAGTTAGATTTATTAAATAGTGAGATTGAGGAATAATTTTACATTGAATAACCTTGTGGGTTTCTAATTTATGAGGATGAAAACAAAGTTTGTAAATTTAAGAAATCTTTGTATAGGCTAAAACAATCTCCACATTCTTAGTATTCTAAACATAATTTTTTTGATAATCTTGAAATTTTATAAAGGAAAATTTGATAGCAACATATATGTGAATAATTTTGACTCCATAACTCTAATTATAATTTTTTATGTAGATGATATAATTTTTTCTGGAGATAGAGAAGATGTTTGTACAAGATTTTCTAAGGAAATGAAGAATAATTTTGAAATCTCTATGTTAGGAGAATTAACTTTATTCCTTATATTATAAGTTTAACAAAAGTAAAAATACATTTTCTTATCTCAAGAAAAGTATGCTACGGAATTTTTAAAGAATTTTGGGATATCATAATCCAAATAAGTTTCAAATATTATTTTAGTGAGCACAAAGTTGTGTAAAGATGAATCCGAAATAAGTGTGAATCAGAAAGACTTTTATAAGTTAATAGGAAGTCTTGTTTATGTTACAACCTCATGGAATGATATTATTTATACCATGAATTTTTTTCCAGGTATCAAATTAATCCGAAATAATCACATATGTTGTTAGAAAAGATGATTCTAAGATATGTGAAAGGAAAAACTTCAAATGGGTTGTTATACCAAAGAAATTGTGAGATGAAGTTACATAGTTATACTGATTCCGATTGGGATAAAGATTGTAATGATATAAAATCAACCTTAGGAGGAACATTTTTCTTGGGTGAATGTTGTGTGGGTTGGCATACTAAGAAAAAAATTTCAGTATCTTTGAGCATAACTGAATCTGAATTTGTTGCAGCTACTCATGACTTTACTCCAATGATGTGGATGGAAGTTCAAATGGAATATTTGAAAATAGAAGTTTCTAAACCATTGAATATAATTTATGATAATCACATTGAAATTTATCTTTCTAATAATCCTTTACAACATTCAAGATTAAAACACATTGATACAAACTTTCACTTTATAAAAGATAAAGTTTTTTCTAGAGATGTTTTGCTAGAATACATTTCGACAATGCATCAGATTGCTGATATCTTTACAAAATCAATACTGAAATAAAGGGTTGTGGAATTGAGGTTAAAAATTCATGTTCATCCTCCTCCCATGTATTCCTAAACCTAATATGGATGAACCAACACCATGATTTAGATTATATTGAAAATTGAGGAGAGAAATTAATAACTTCATCCTTTATAAGAAGTTTTTACTTATATTTATTTTATGAATCTAAAGCTGTGGTTATCAAAAAATGGGCTAGATAAAAAGAAAATTAAGTGGAAAATATTAATGTGAGAGAGATTTTATATTTACTTGGCTGAAAAATTTTATTATCACCGTGGGATGAGATTCCTTAAAAAACATTACTATATCTAGTAGTGTGGTGTTAAGACACTCTCTTTGGAGAAAAAATATATTTTGATAAAATAAAAAAAAACAAGTTGTTTAAAAAATCTGAGTTGTGAAAAAATAATTCTGAGATTTGGAAAAGTTGTTAATGAGGGATGTCAACAAATCTAAAGGGGGGGATTGAAGAAACTTTGTGATAAATATTTTTAAAAAATATTTTTTATTTGTTTACAACTAACCTTTTTTGTATAATAATGTTTTTGTTATTCAGGAATCGAACCCCGTACATCGTAATTAGATTTTGTAAGAAAGTAAAAAGTTATTGAAAGAATAAAATCCATCTGCGTTGGATTCAGATCCATCATAATGGAGATTCATCAGACTCGGTGTTTTTTAGAAAGTTAGATGTTGTTTTTTGAAGAATTCGTATTGTTGCTGAAGACTTTTGAAAGTAGAATGTGAAGTTAGGAGTTAAAAAGTTTTTATACTTTCTAAAAAAAATCAGACGATGATTTTCTAGTCATTAAGTTCCCACAAATCATGAAAAATCTCATGATAAAATCTTTTTAAGAAATGGTGGATAGGTTTGAATAATTTCAAAGTTAAAGTATGGAGATTACATCGAAATGGTAATTTCATTGTAATAGGATTTCCATCGTAATGGTAAAATCCATTGTAATGATAATTCCATCATTTTGAGGATTCTATAGGGATGAAGCTAAAGGTATATCATGATGAGATGAGAAATAAAGGAGGATTGTAATGAGATGAGAAAGAAATATAAATTGCAATGATCTGAGAAAGAAATATAAATCACAATGAGCTGAGAAGGATATAGAATTCATAATCACTGAGAATGATATAGAATTAAAAATCACTAAGAAGGACACAAAATTAATAATAACTAATAAGGATACAAAATTCATAATCACTGAGAAGGATATAGAATTCATAATCACTAATAATGATACATAATTCATAATCACTGGGAAGGATACATTATTTGTAATCAATGAGAAGGAAACAAAATTCATAATGAGATAAGAAGGAAACATATTCAGAATGGGCTAGGAAGGAAACATATTAGTAATGAGCTGATAAGGAAATAGATTCATAATGGTTTGAGATGTAAACAGATTCATAATGAGTTGAGAAGAAAAAAGATTTTTAATGAGTTGATTATGAAGAATACTCAAAAGGAAAATTCAAGAAGTTTTTTTAAAGAGTTAAAGAGGTCAAACTTGAAATTATTTTTTGTGTAAATATTAGATAAATAAAAAGAGGATTATAAAAGTGAAAGTTGAAGTTTAAATGTGATATATTTTCAGATTTTTGAAATTTGAGGAAGTGAGGAGAGTTTTTAAGTTTCTCTCTTTTTTTTTCAGAGTCACCTATAAATACTTTCTTAGATCATTCGTTTGTAAGTGGACTTTTCATGCAAGAGAAAAAGGCATAGTTTTGAAGAAATAAAGTGTAAGTCATTTCCAACTAGATATCTCATGAGAAGGATTAGAAAAATAAATGTATGTTTACCAGTTTAAGAATTTGAGCAGAGTTTGAGTTTTTTAGATTGAGAATGGGTTCATCATATTGAGACCATCGTATTGAGAGAATCAGATCCAGACTCATCATATTGAGAGAATTAGACCCAAACTCATCATATTGAGAGAATCATATATAGACTCATTGTATTGAGAGAATAAGATCAAGACTCATTATATTGAGATAATCATATCCATAATCATCATATTGAGAGAATTAGATCTAGACTCATCATATTGAGAGAATCAGATCCAGACTCATCATATTAAGAGAATCAAATCCAGACTCATTTTATTGAGAGAATCAGATCTAGAATAATTGTATTGAGAGAATAGGATCCAGACTGATCGTATTGAGAGAATTAGATCTAGACTCATTATATTGAGAGAATCAAATCTATAATCATTGGATTGAGAAATTTGGATCTATCCAATTCGGATTGAGAATTCAGACAGAGCAATTGTGGAGTAGTTTCAACAAAGATTTTATTATTTTTTTGGATCAGTTGTCTTATAATCAAACATTTTAGACTGGCATAAGTTTTTATAATCTTTCCTTTTGGGAGATATAAGGTGTCTAAGGGGAGTTGGAACAAGTTTTATTCACTTATTCATAATAGTGGATTTCCATAGACGCATGGGAGTGGATATGGTAAGGATGTAGGTTCTCACAATGAGGCTGAATCTTGTAAATATTGTGTGAATTACTTTATTTCCTAATTTTTCATGTATGAGTATTTACTACAGTTTGATAAGGAAATAAATCTTAACAGGTTGCAGGGGTTAAGTTTCTAAAAGTTTTTAAACTTATAAAAAATGAACAACTGATTCAAACCCCTCATCAGTTGTTATTTTATCCTTTGGAACTTCAATGATGATTATAATAATAAGATCATCATCATCATCATCATTGTTTTTTTTGGTTGTAACTTCTTTATATGTCTTTAGCATCTCAACCCAGACATCGAAATGGACAACTCAACACCAATATTGAGTGTCTAATTACAAATTTTGGAATGATCCCTAAGACCCATCAAATATGAATCTTGTATTCAATATGATAAAATCACTACTATAGATATGGGATTTAAAAATTCTATAAAGAACCTTTGTTAGCCCAAAAAATGTGTTGATTTTGTAACCACCTTTAAAAGAGGTCAATTTTATCAATACTAAAAAAAGTTATGATAAGAGTATTTTTTTCTATAAATAGGTTAATTATTCATAGGGGAGGCCACTCTCACTTTTATCAATGCTAAAAACCCACCAATCCTTTTTCAATGCTCATCAGGCCCTCCAGACTTCTCTTTATCAGCACGCTAGACCATCACTCCTCCTCACACCCATGTGTCCTTCACTTGGATTTGAACCTGAGACATCCACCTTCAAAAACCTGTGCATTTACCACTACTCTATTTTGTTTTGTTCTTTATTTTATGATATATCTATATCTATATATATAGTTACATTTTTTATCCATATATTTATTCATATATTTATATATATTTATATAATTATTTTTAAATACATTTATAAAATATGTTTTGTGTGTGTGTTTATAAACACACACACACACATTTATATATATGTGTGTGTCTATAAATAAAATTATACATATTTATATTTATTTACATATATTATATATTAATATTTATGTACATGTATTATAATATAGAGATAAATATATACCTATTTGTTAATACAGACACACACAAATATATATATATAAACATTATGTATACATTGTATAGGTATATAAAATTTCATACATTTTTATTTTAAATAAAATTTATACTATTTTTTATTTAGATATGGTTTATATATTTACAAAGATACCTTATATGTAAATATGTTTACATATTTATTTATGAAATTAATTTTTTATGAGTAGATATATGGAAATATGTATAAATGAGTATATATTTAATTATAAATAACACTAAAATATTAAAAATTATAAAATTTTAATGTCATAATATCCATATGATTGTAATACCTGAGAATAAATTGAGACCATATCAAAAAAATATAATAAAACTCCCTTAAACGAGATTGAAATTCAATCAAAGGTTCAAAAATTAATGTGTCTCGACAAAAACATTAGTTTTAGAGTCCTTCTAGGAATTTTGAGACCTTAAAAAAATGATGATCAAGGATTCCCTTAATTATTATTCAATATATTTAGTTAGGTAAGAATAATACAAAGATACACAAGAGGGGGGCGAATTGTGTATTTTCGATAATCTTCACAAATTCTAGATTTTTACTCTCTTTGCGATTTATGAAAATATGCAACATACTCTTCTATAATAAATATGAGTAGTGGATAAATAGTAAATATAAATGCATCAATTTATATAGTGGTTTGGGGCACAAATATCCCCTAGTACACTCCACTAATTCTCTCTCAGCAAGATTGATGATTTTTACTAGAAAGGTCCTCTTATCAAAAGACCTTCAAATGCACAGCTAAGTACAGGAAGTTGACACCTTTAAAACAAGGCTAAATAGAGCCTTCTAGTTCTTTTAGAAGGAACTGGTTACCCAAATATTAGTATAATAAGTTGACTCTTACTCCACAACGGAGTATGAGTAGTTGAAACTCCAATAAATCAAAAGAGTTTCATTTGATGATGGTTTGGATTGAACTTCACAGTTGCCAAAATGAATAACAAAATATGTATATTCTTCTTTAAATATTAAAGTCTTCAAGAAATAATAGCTATGAAGAGATCCTGGTTGCAATTTATCTTTAATAAAATTAGCAACCGATAAGCAGTAATAGTTCCAGTAGTACGAGGTTGAAATGTATTACTTCAAAGTATATACTCTCTTAGAAAATAATAGAGTCATTCATTATTTATAGTAGTTATTATATAGAATATATTCACAAAAAAAGTTTAATATCACATGTATCATATTGATAGAAAATATATTTTGATCATATATATTGCTTTCTTTCGATTGAGCAGATCCAATAAAGTTTCCTGAAAGACCATTGATATTAAAATTCAAATCATTCAAAAGAGTCATAACTTTCCTTAGAAATAGTAATGAATTAATCTAATAAATACAGTTCTTTGAATCAATCATAACGATCCTTTAAATCGGTCATAAAATAGCTTTGAATAGATCTTTATTTTTGTCAAGACTGTTGTGTAAATCTTGGATAAAATTACAGATTTAAATTTTCATCGTTGAATAGTCCAACATAGGGTTCCTTCATGTAATGAAAAAAATAAAAAACATAGAGTTGATCATAAAAGTAGGGATGATGTACCATATGTTTTCTCCATCAAACATAGGGTGCCTTACTTATGCAGGGTTGATCATCCATACTTTCCCTTTTTACAAACGTAAGGTTCCTTATAAATGTAGGGTTCCTGAACCAGACTTTATGATAATATAGAGTTGATGATTCATATGTGTTGTTTTGAATGTAGGGTTTATTCCTTATGCTATGATTTTCAATCTAGGGCATGGACAATGTTTCCAAAATACACTAAAATTTGTTCCAAAATTTTTGATGAATATTCATTGTGCATTAATAACTTGAATATATTTCCAGAATAAATATTACAAAGAATATTAATTTCATGAAATTCAATTAAAGTAATATCATTAGTAAAACAAACAAGGGTATTTTTAAGCATCACAATGAATAATATTTATAGAGTATTTTTGATACAATACATACCCAAAAATATCCCCCTTTTTGATGATCACAATCCCCATAAAGTAATTTACATAAAATATAGAATTTTTTAAACACTAATAAATAGTATGTTAAAGAAAATATTTTATATTTTGAAAATTAAAATCTCTTAGTATTATTTAAATTTCATAGTATTATTTAATAAAATAAATATATATATATAACTGATAATGTTTGTATTTACCCAATTTTGTCCCCCTTTTTATGATATAAAAAATAAAGTATATGAAAATAGATTAAAACACATTCAATGTAGCATATAACTGGTAGTGAATGTTTTAGTTAATATGAAAGAAAAATAAGACATGTGGTCTAAAAGTGGAGATGAACAAACAATGAAACATATAAATTATATAGAGAATATAAAAAATCAATGTAGTTTTTTATTATAAAGACTGTATAAATAAATATGTAGTTTTTTGTTTTAAAATAAAAGATTAAACATGAGGGTTAGTAGAAGTTGAATGTTTTTGAGTAGGAGATTTTTCTGGTTCTAGAGAATCCTGAGAAGTTCAAAAACCTTCTTTTAACTCTACCAAATATCCTAGTAAAATTTTTGTAAGACTGTCAGCCAACTACCTTAACAATTTTTTTGAATATTGTCCCACTTTCAAACTCTGAATCAGATTGAATTTTAAAAATTCATGAAAATTTTCCTCTATTTGCATAAACTGAGTAAGCTTATCACTGAATTGGTTGAGAAGTAATCTGATGCTAGGTTTACTTGAAGTGATCTTTTCGAAAAGATATTTATGACTATCCAAAATCCCATATAGAGGTACACTATTACATTGAAGAGACTGAAGCCTTTCATTCATATAATCCATTACTGAAGTGATTAGTTGAAATATTCTGATCAGGTCTGGTTATATTGGTGGTGGAGAAGTATAATCTCTTGAATGGATGAAACGTAATTTAATTGATTCAAACTAACTACCCAAATACCATTTTAAATCATTAAAAAATGTTTTGGAAATAGATTAAGATTTGAGTTTCCCAAACTGATCTATTATTTCTCTCTTAAATGCATCAAACACTATTTTTAAAACAAACTTTTCTTTGAATTATTATAAATGAGTCTGAAGAGACTCTGATTCAAACCTTGGAACATATGATTTTCTCAAATCGTCAAAATATTTTCTTGCAGATTCCAGTTCTCTATGAATACTAGAGTTATCCTCCTATACCTTGTTAAACTTTATTACGAGATATTCTATCTTATTTGATAGAGAATCAGATGATCCTTCATCTGTGTTTCTGGATTGAGGGGCTTCTTCCATAATAGCTAAAAACTTAACCGAAGTCTTTTCACTTGAAAAATAAATACCATCATGGACCTCTATCCTTTCTCTAAATACAAAAACTTTTCTTTCCATGGATTGTCAGATAGTAGAGAAATACTAATTTTCAATAATTTTAGTAGTTTTAGTTGTTGATTTTTGAACTTGATCTCCTTATTAAGTTATTTGTTTCTAATGATCTGATTGAAGGGAAAATTTCTATTCTTGAACTTTACTTTCAACTTTTTGGTCCTCAGTTCGATCTATTATTTCCAAAGGAATTGATGGAGTTTCATCTCCAGGTCCATGTGTTTCTACGTATGGATCCTCATGCTTGGGCTCTTCTCTGATCCTTGGCCTTATGAAAAGTTCCTCATGAGATTCTTCTTCTGATTCTTCCTTATCATGATCTGTTGAATCATAATATATTTTTCTTTTAGTAGTTCTAGAAACACATTCTATATGGGACTCTCTAACATCTTCATTTATTAAATGCACTGATCCTAAAGACTTGAGAGTTTCTTTATCTCCCCAGGAAACATGACCCGATTCTTTTTGATTAGTTTCACTCACTAGAAACAATTTTCCTTTCACTATACTCCTAAAGAAGCCTAATTTTCTAAGATTACTAGCATTTAGAACATTTTTGTGGTGAAATATATCTCAAGAATAAATATGACGAATCTTATTATTTCTGTACAGAAGAAGTGAAATGATCCGACCATAGGGATAAAATGACATCCTTGCTTTTGAATAGAAGTAGTGATGCAGATATTTCAGCATATATTTGTGAAATTTTAAATTAATATCATTGATAAATAGGAACATTATATACATGTATGGGTATAATTTTTTTCTAATTCTATGATCCTTGGAATTATGGCTGTCTGAGAATAAACTTTACCAACACTTTCTATTCAGCCTCAAGATATTTTAAAAACATTTTCCTAATATTGGTTGAACCAAAAAAGGAAAGACATGATATCTTATGATTTTTGGTCCTTATTTCTAATTTGATCAAATATTAAAATAGAATACTCCTTTATGAGGTCATTTTATGATTTTAGAAATTTCTACTAAGGAGATTGAAATATCCTTATCATATACCTGCAAAGAGATTATATCCTCTGTTTCCCCAAAGATAAACTAAACATTCTTATATAATTACTTCAATTCTATCTCAAAAGGAAATTCTGTATTTTCTTCATTAGATAGAAATTCCAAATCTTGAAATGCAAGATCTTTCTCGAGACAAATATTCATCTAGAACAACCATTCAAAATCAATGACTTTTTCTTGAAGAATCTTCCTAAAGGGGACACGCTAACACTTCATATTTCTTGGATCACCTTCATCTCTTCACTTTGACTTCATCATTTCTGAGAATCTGAAGGTTGGAGGTATTCAGATTCTAGCGTTTGGAAGAAATATGAAGGCTATGGTAGTTTAAAAGGTTTGAAATCGAAGGGTAAGAAAATATGAAGAGTTTTTCTGATGTTTTGATGACACAATCTTGTTTCTCATGAAGATTACATAGGGTAATCATTAAATTTTAATTTTTGAAAATATGTAATTTAAAAAAATGAAATAAAATTGAGATAAATTCTTGTTTAAACAGAAATTAAATAAACAAAAACTGAATAGACTTAAAATAAAAATATTGATAGAGAAATTACTAAAATAAATTAATAATAATTTATTTAAAATTAAATATTCTTTACCCCTTAATAAAATCAAAACTTGTATTGCGAAGTGGATTTGTAAAAATATCAACTAGTTGATATTTGGTATTTATAAATTCTAAAGATATATCATTTTAAGGATATGATCTATTAGAAAATTATGCCTTATATCAATTTCATTAGTCCTAGAATAACTTATAGTATTTTTATAAATACTAATAGCTCTAGTATTATCACATAAAATAATTATATTATTAAAATTTAGTCCAAAATCCAGTAGAGCGTGTTTTATCCACAACACTTGTGCACATAAACTTCTAAAAGATATATATTATATCTCAGTTATTGACAGAGTAACTAAATGTTATTTCTTACTCGACCATGATACTAAGGATTTCCCTAAAAAATGATAGGTTCTTGAGACAATTTTTCTATCTAATATAAATCCTCCAGAGTCAACATTTGAATATGAAATCAAATTAAAATAAAAAGTTTTGGGGGTAAAGTATAGATTAAAAAATAGTTCCTTTTAAATATCTAAAATTATTTTAACAGTAGTAAGATGAGATTATTTTGAATTTAACTAAAATCTAGCACATAAACATACAAAAACATTATGTTTATTCTTCTAGTAGTAAGATATACTAAACTACTAATCATACCTCTATATAACTTGTTGTCAAATATTTTTCTAGCTTAATCTAAATAAAGTTTTATATTAATACACATGAGATTTGTACAAATCTTACTGCTTTATAGTCCAAACATCTTTTATAAATCAATAATATATTTACTTTGATTTAAAACATTTCCATAATATTTTTTTGATAAATTTGGAATAAAATAAAAAATAATTTCCCCATCATACTCATTTCAAATTCTTTTTTTCATTAGATTTAAAAAATCATTACAAAGTTTTTTTATTTTTTGAATAAAAAATAGCATAATCAACATAAATTTTTAGAAATAAAATATTAATACAAATAATTTTCTTAAAAAGAGTAGGATATACATAGAAAATCTATTTACAATAAAAAATAACTCAATCTTTCATACCATGCTCTAGCTGCCTTTTTAAGGCCATAAAGAGATTTAATAAGTTTAAAAACAGAATATGGTTTGTGAAAGTTTTCAAAACCTGGTGGTTGTTCAACATAAAATTCCTCCATTAAATATACATTTAAAAAGAAAAATTTAACATCCATCTAATATAATTTAAAATTCATATAATATACATAAACTAGAAGAATTCTAATTTCCTATAATCTAGAAATAAGTGAAAAGGTTTGATCATAATCTATTCCTTATTATTGATTATATACTTTTTCTACTAATCTATATTTGTTTCTAGTAATGATCCCTTGACCATACTATTTATTTATACAGATCTATTTATTTTCTATTATTAGATAATTGGATATTCTTTCTATTAATTCCCAAACTTCATTTCTTCTGAATTGGTTTAGTTCTTATTGCATGGATAACAACCAAATCTCATCTTCTAAATATTATTCAATATAATTAGGTTCTAAATGAGATATAAAGGTAGAAAATCAAGCTAGGTTTCCTATATTTATTCCAGTTCTAACTCCTGTGTCTAGGTTACCTATAACTGTTTCTAAAGGATGGTCCTTTAAGGTTCTAGATTATCTAGTTAAACCACTTTCAGGTTCTTTAGTTTCATGTTATTCTAGACTAGACTGAATTTCATTTATGTTATTTTCAAAATCAATCTTAGGGGAATCAAGTATCTTGTTGTCAAAAGAGTTAGTTCTATCATCTGTTTGATTTTTCTCTTTAATAAATGGGTCAGTTTCATCAAACTTCACATGAACTGATTCTTCAATAATCCTTGTATTTTTATTAAATACTCTATAGGATTTAAAATTAGAAAAAAATCCTTGAAATATTCCTTTATCATATTTTGGATTGAATTTACCATGGTTATACTTAGTATTAAAGATGTATACCTTGCATAAAAAACTTTAAAGTAATTTAATTTAGGGTTTCTATTATTCCAAAGTTCAAAGAGAGTCTTATTAATAATTGGTATTATTAAAACTATCTTCATGATATAGAAAGGTGTGATTACAACTTCTCCCAAGAAATAGGTAGGAAAGATGTATTCATTTTTCACAGTCCTTTCTATTTTTTGAATAATTCTATTTCTTCTTTCAATGATTCTATTTTTTGAGGTGTTCTTGGTGAAGAGAAGGTGTGTTTAATACTCAGATTTTAGAAAAAAAAAATTAAATTATTAATTCTCAAATTCTCCACCATGATAACTTCTTAATTAAATTATTTTAAAGTCTTTTACATTTTGAAAAATTTTGTAAAAACATTCAAAAATGGTTAATACCTTACTTTTGAGTTTTAGAAAATTATCCTGAGTAAATCATGAAAAATTATCAAATAAAAACATAAAAATATAATTTTCCAACCAAACTCACTACCCTATATGGTCCAAACAAATCCATATGGAAAAATTATAATGGTTTATATGTAGTAATTTTGTTAATATATTTGAAAGATTATTTATGTTGTTTGCTGGTTTGTCATGCATCACAGAATCTATCATTGTCAAATTTAAGAATATGAAAATAAAAAATTAATTTTTTCTTAGATAATTTATGTAAAGAATATATATTATAATGTCCATATATTTTTTTCTATATCCATGAATCATTTTTCTTAGTAGTTAAATAATTCAATTTCTCTTTTCACAAGGAATTTAGATCCCAAGTATAAACATTTTCAGTTCTAGGTGATCTGAATTTAATCAGTTTATCTTTAAAAACTGATCAGGAATTGTTAGAAAAACCAACATAAAACCCATCATCACAAAGTTGAGAAATACTAATAAGGTTGTTCTTTATCCCTTGTACATACAATAATTTATTAATTGAGATTTTCTTTGGATCTAAAACTGTTCTAACTCCAACAATCATTCCTTTTGCACTATCTCCAAAAGTGACTAGGCCTCCTTCTATTTTTGTCAAGGTATGAAAGTTAGAAGATTCTCCGATCTTATTCCTTGAGCATACACTATCCATATACCATATAACATTTTTTTCCTATAAAAATTCTCCTATAAAAAAATTTAAACAAAAGTTTGTTTTGGTTCCCATATTTTCTTAGATCCAGCTGTGTAAACAAGAAAAGACCCAGTAATCAAGATATGCCTTATTTTTCCAAAATTTATGATACTTTTTTCAAATTTTTTTTGAAATAAAATCTTTTCTAATTCCACTTATTTGAAGATTTATTAAGTAACAGTTTTCAATATAATGACCTTTTATTCCATAATAAAATAAGGTAGAATTTAATGAATTTGGCACAAAATATTTTTTGTATAATTTTGATTTTTAAACCTTGCTTCATATTCTATACCTTTATCATTTAATAACACTCTTTATAAGAATCTCTATTAGAGTTTTCCCTCATTTAGTTAAAATAATATCAATACTCTTATAATATTCAACTTCATCCTGTAATTATTTTACAATTTTTTCATGAACAATACTTTTTGATGTAGATGTATTGAATTTTTAAATTAGTTATTGAGGTTTCTTTAGAATTGTGTATCTTTCACCTAAAACAACATTGTGAATATTTTTTAATGATTTATTATTATTTTATAAATAATCATATTTCTCTTATAGCACTAAATAATAATCATCCAATTTACCATTTGAGTAGCTATCAGAGTCAGAGAAAAAACAGTAATAGGTTTGCACCTCTTATTATTTTTTATCCATAAAGCACATATATACTTTCAGATTTTTTTTCTCTTTTTTTGAATCATATTTAGAAGAGTTTCTGGAGTCTTTAGACACATACCATGCATCTTTCATATCTCTCTTTTATTTATGTTCATAATAATCTTTCTTTTGATATTTATTTTCTATCCTTCTTCTTTTTTTATTTCCTATAAATCATTTTTTTATTATTTTGATAAACTACTTCCATGGATATAGTGGGAACTGCACATAGTTCAAAACATAAAACAATCCAAAACATAAAACATCACACAATCGACAGAATTCAAAATTAAAAATTCAAAATCATCAAAACCAATAGAATCCCGTAAATCATGGTATTAACCCAAACTACTGCACCATGTCGGGTTAACTGTGCATCCGTAATCGTTATCCCATCACCACCAACCATTCCAAGCCACAAACATAGTATCATCGAGAAAGAACATCAACACAGTTTTCATTGTTGGGGAAGACCGATGAAACCGTGAACCAGAGAATGTGAACACCCGAATAAAAACCTGAAAAGACATCATAATATACCTCCTAGAATGAACACACTGATGCGACCATCGACACTAGACCCAATCCACAAAAACATTGGTGAACTCTAGTCGGAGTTTACCTAAATCCTCCAACAACGTGAGATAGACTCCTAAAATTCCTCTAGGAAGAACACGTTCCACAAAATGGGGCTGTTGAAGAAGCCAGATCGAGGAAGAACAGAGGCCATCCTATCATCGCTTCACCATTTCTGTTGTCATCCTCAGTGCAACATAGACTCTCCCAGAAGAAGACTCGTTGCAAGCTTGAAATGAAAATCCCATCACCACTATCAATACTGCACACAACGACCAGATCCTTCCAACTTACCCACAACCGATTTAGAAACAAGATGGAAACCTTTACCACAATAGCTGGAACTTGAAAATTATAACTTCACCACGCTGCAGTGGGATTCCCTAGCTTGCTCGAAGGGTAGGGCATGGATAAAGCCTAGAAAATTCTGAGATTCTCTGAGATGCTCAAACCCACTGAGTCACACAACATCACCATAAGAAGAGAAACCACACACTATAGGATCTCCGAGTAGAAGTGCGAAGGAGAGAAACATCTTCATTATCTTGGTTACTTTTTATCCTTATTAAAGGATTTTATGAAGCCTCTTTTATTCTTGTAGAATTTTCTAAGCTTTCTGGATAGCTGAGCTAGTTCCATTTCAGATTCTGAACAGTCTAAATCATAGTCAATTTGGACATCTTGTTATTTTCTTTCATTCCTCTTAGATGTGACTTTTAGGGAAGTATTTTTCCTTTTTATAATCTTGTGATATTTACCTTAATATTTCATTTCTTCTTCATACATCATCAAGGTTCTAATTATTTCTTTTATAGTTAAATTCTTAACAGGTGATGATTGTTGAATAGTTGTAGATATGCCCTTCCATTTTGTGGGTAGTACTATGAGTATTTTTATCATTAGATCTGATTGAATGATGGAATATACCAATACAATAATATTATTGATAATTTATGTCAACCATCCATTCATTTGTGTAATAATCTCACCATAGAAAATTCTAAAGGTGTCAAAGTTTAGTTTTTTAGTAGCATATCTAATTAGTCTGATTTTATCTATTCCTTCATATGTGATAGTGATTGTCTGCCACTTTTCATAGGTAGTAGGACATTGTGATAGTAGATTGAATTCATTAGGTCTAAGTCCAAAAATTATGACATTCATTTCTTTTGAGTTGATATCATATTCAACTTCTATTGTGGAATCCCAAGTTTTTGGTTTCTCAGGAATCACATAAGGATTGATGATCTTCAAATAAACTTTGAATCCAATATTCTTTAGATAGATCATAATTCATGATTTCTAGAATCCATAGTTGTCACCATTAAAATATGGAGAATGAATCATTGATATACCTTCTTTCAAATCATCCATTTTTGTAGACCTTATTATTTTAATATTGCTAGAGCTTTATCTGTTTTATCGAAAAGATAAATTTGATACCAATTATTAGGTCAGAATGATACAAAGATACACAAGAGGGGAGGGGGGAGAACTGTGTCTTTTTGAGAATCTTTATAGATTCTAGATTTTAACCCTCTTTATGATTTATACCGATATGAAGTGTTATCTTCTATAAGGAATATGAGCAGTTGATAAACAGTAAAGATAAAAACAACAATTTTTATAGTGGTCTGGGGCACAAAGATCTCCTAGTCCACTCCACTAACATTATCTAAAAAGCATGATGATTTTCACTAGAAAAGTACTCTTTTCATAAGATATTAAAATCCAAAGTTGATTACATGCAGTTGAAACCTTTACAAAAAGGCTAAACAGAGACTTATGGTTCTTTTAAAAGGAACTAGTTATCCACAACTTAGTGCAATAATCTAAAACTTAATCCAAAACTGAGTATGAGTAGTTGAAAATCTAATAAATCAAAAGAGTTTTATTTGATGATGGTTCATGTTGAACTTCATAGTTGCAGTAGAAACTAACAGAATATAGATATTCTTCTTCAAAGATGATAGTCTTTAATAAATAATAGCTGTGAAGATATCCTAGTTGCAATTGATCCTTAATAAAAGTAGAAAAAAATAAGAAGCAATAGTTTAATCAGTATGGGATTGAAATGTAGAACTTCAAAGTATAACCTCTCTTAGAAAACAGCAGAGTCATTTTATCTTTTTAGTAGTTCTTATAGAGAATATATTCCCACAAAAGAAGTTGTATATCACATGTATCATATTGATAGTGAAAATATTCTAATAATATATATATCTTTCTTTTAGTTGAACAGATCCTAGAAAGTCAACTGACATATCATTGATATTTAAATTCAAATCATCCATAAGAGTTGTAACTTTATTTAGAAATATGAATGATTTAATCTATTGAATATGGTTATATGAATTGATCACAATGAACCTTTAAATTAATTGTAAAATAGATTTGAATAAATCTTTATTTTTATCAAGACTGTTGCATAAATCTTAGATAAAATCACAAATTTAAATCTCTATAGTCGAATAGTCAAACATAGGTTTACTTCATGTAATGATAAAATAAAATACGTAGGGTTGATCATAAAAGTAGGTTTGACGTACCATACATTTTTTTCATCAAACTTAGGGTTTCGTACTTTTATAGGGCTGATTAACCATACTTTCCATTATTACAAACATAAGGTTCCTTACAAACATAGGGTTCCTAAACCATAATTTTCTATAATGCAAGGTTGATGATTCATATGTGCTATTCTAAATGTAGGGTTCATTCCAAATGCTACGCTTATCAACGTACTGTATGAACAATGTTTTTAGAATATGATAAAATATACTATGAATGTTTTGATGAATATTCCTCATGGATTAATAACTTGAATATATTTACAGAATAAATATTGTAAAGAATATTAATTTCCTGAAATTCACTTAAAGTAATATCATTAGTATAATGAACAAGGGTATTTATGAGCATCAAAATCAATACATTTATAGAGTATTTTTGAGAAATACATTCAAAATAGATTTTTTTAATAAAATTTGATTTGAAATATGGTAGAGCTTAAATGGACACTTGGATCAAAATTTATGGTCATTTGAAGTTCAAGTAATGTTTTTAAGTTATTATAGATCCTTTATTAATTTATTGAATTTTTTTTATCACCAAATCATTATTAAATGACTATCTCTCAATAATAATTAGCAATATTTTAATTAATATTATTTTTTAATTAGTTTATAAACCATTTTGAAAAAATATCTTAAATATCAATTGTAATTACATATTTAGTATTATATAAATCATATTTTTATGAAATATATTATGTTTATATCAATATAAATATATTAATATATTAATATATTATTTTAATTTTTATTTATTAAATATACATTTTATCAATGCTATAAACAAGCATTTTAGCACTTATAAATGACATACTTTTATCAATGCTATTTTAGCACTGATAAATATACCTCCTTTATCAACACTTTTTTTAACACTAATAAAGGATAACATTGAATAAACCCAAATATGCAGCAGTGAATGCATATATTTTACAAAGTGTCCATTTTGGGAAAATGAATACTCTATCCTGAGTATTATTCAATTTAAACCACAATTAAATGATCTTTTTGTTAATTTAAGGCTAGTTGTGAGGCGAGATAGGCATATTTACATTTTAACACCATAGGACTAGTAATGGGATTTAGGTGTGTTCATCAAGAATTTACGAGATTCAAATTTGGGTGTGTGGTTTGTCTATTCTGAGTGTTTTTCCACATAGAACATAATAGTGACTTTTCTAATGACTTTTGAAGAGTGTTGCATGGTGATGAAGGTAGTTTTTCTCACCAGAGATGGTGGGGGAAATGATAAGGTAATCTCAAAGAGTATAAATAGGGTTTATAGTATCTCCCCTTTATTCCTAGGGTGTGAGATCCTCTATCTAGGATAATAGATAGGGTTTGTGATATCTCCACTACATAACCAAGGTGTGATATCCTCTATATTAACCTTCATTAAAGGTTTGCATCCAACCCCTTGTCGATAAGGGGGAGAGGTCCCCTAACCATAAGGTATTCTTATGATACAGTTTTTTATATCTCCCTCACACATAAAGGTATGAGATCCTCCATATTGATTATAGTTGGGTTAGTTACCCCCCATGAATAGAGGAGTGATACTCTATATGAGGGTTTAATTAACGATTGAGGTGTTTGGAAGCAGGTTGTGAGATTCCCCATGTTGTTCTTGAAGTAGTTACATGGTTTTCTTTCATGGGTTGTTGCAGAGGCTGAATCGATGGTATAATATCGTCGTACTAGAGGACAAAATGGTTCCTTGTCTAATGAGCATGTTTTAGGTATGAGCAATCTCTTCTTATTGGGTTCTAGAGGTTACATGACTATTAAAATTCTATAAAATATATGATTTTTTGGGACTTTTGATTTCTTAGCACTTCAGGGGGGGTAAGATGTGGTATATAGATGGTTATTGACTTCAATATTCATGGATTCTTTAGTATTATAAGAACCTCTAGTTTCTAGTGCAATGTGGAATTTTAGGATTAGAGTTGAGATAACTGAGAATTATCCATGTACCTAAGACTCATAGTGTTGAGCATATCTAGATTCTTATTCTATGACTTTCTTCCAGTTACCCTTTAGTACTGAGATCTTTGATCTATCTTGGTGTTCTATTTATCCTCTTTGTTTTTCTCATGGGCACCTATTGTATCACGAGTTGATATGAAATATTTATTCATGATTTCTTTGTGGTTTTTGGGGCATCCTATTGAGTATGTTTATACTTACCCTTGCAAGGGCCTTAGGACCACATGTGTTGAGTCAGTGTAGATGATTTATAGGTTCATAGATGGTCTGAGTGGATGTGGAAAATAGCATGGTTTGTTCAAATTTTATGCTTGGTGATTCTTTGTGATTCATTATAGAGTGTGATGGATCTTGATGATGGTTATGACTATTTTGGCTAGATACTTCTCCTTAATTATGTATAACGCGTAGGATCTTCTCTGTGATTTATGTTTTATAGGCTTATTAGGTGTATTGTTTTACCTTGTACTCATATAGTGGGATGTATTTTTTATTCATTGTTGAATGCATTCATTGTTTACCATTTGTTGGATTATAAATATATATATATCATACTAGTATTCTGGATCATATTGCATATTGGATATATTTTTTTGTTACATGTTGTTATAGGATAAACCCTCTTATATTGTTACATATGCCAACTTGGTGATAGTCATCATACCTTGGCCTATTGGAGGTGGGATTAGGGTGACACTCTCTTCTTTCCACCAACTTGTGTGGGGGCCTTGGTGGGTCGAGTCGATCACCCACACTTAAACAATTCTCATCCAAAATTATATATCTCAAATCAAACTATAAGGAATTCCCATGCTACTAATATTTAAATTTCAAGGTAACAAAATTAAATAATTATCAATGAGGAAATTAAATTTTCAAGAATCACATAAAAATTATTATTCAAATCCTTAATTTTCAAAGAAACCAATCAATCATTTATTTTACTTTTACCCTTTGAAAATTTATGGAGCATCTCCTAACTTCCATTCAAGATTTTTTTTAATTTATCATTATCATGCATTCCACTTGTGATCTACCTGACTTTGATTTTTTATCTCTCACCCCACAAAATAATAATTTAATGGAGTTTTTCTCATACCTTGAATACATTATCCTTACCATAATATTGAAATGAATCTCGAATCATTAACCCTTAAATAAATAGTTCATATTCAATCATGAGGACATAACATTAAAAGACCATATGAATTTGAGTCTTTGGGTTGGTGGTTAAAGATGTAAAAAACAAAAAAGCTCAAAAATGTATTTTAACTCTAAATATTATAGTATTATAATCAATTTTAAAGATTAATTAAAGTACCATATTCAAAATTAAATTTCCCCATACTACCTAATCTCAATGTAGGCTCATGAAGAACACAAAATCACAATGAATAATACACCCTTTATTTTTTCTACTTTTTATCATTTTAAAAATTTGTGCTTGAGAAAAATCTCACACTCCTTACTATAATCATATTTGATCTCCTAATGAAACTAATTATAATGGTTATAAAAAGTCCATCGGTTGATCTATGTGTGTTTTTTGACTCACCTGAGATACAACCCATTTTATTTACTTTTTTTTCATTTTTTTCATTCTTATTTTTTATCAATTTTTTTGAAAGGGATAAGAAATATAGTACAATGAATGAATACCCATGAAACATTCCCATAATCCCATGATGAAATAACCTTATAGTTTCATTAATCAGTTATGTCAAAATAAAAATTTATAGTCACCTGAATATACTAACTACTAATACATAGAATAGTGATGATATGGGGTCAATCCCATAAGGAAAATGGCTATAATTATTCAATATTTTTAATTGTTTTTTGTAAAAATTTAATCGAAAAATAAAATAAATAAACTACTTTGTGAGATGGATTATACTAGCCTAAAATAAATATATTAAAGATAGAGGGAAGTGATTTTTTTATTGAAGTATGTTTCTTCATTTATTTTATTAAATATGATATTTATTTGTGTAAATATTATTGCTTTTCAGCCTCCACTAGATTTATCTAAATCAATCTAATTCTCTATCGATTTATCCTTTAAGCAAATTAGATGTATGCCATTTAATATATATGGAAGATGAAGTTAAATTTGGATCTAAATCTCTCCTTACCTTTATTACATTGATGGTTTTCCTATAAATTTTATTGCTTTCGCTATGCATTTATAGGATATGACATGGTGTGATCCAAAATGATATTAATTTAAAACTATGGTAATCATCCATTTAATAAAACTCATATATCCGTTTAATTATTATTTATCCATTATTTATCTTTCAATCAATATGATTAATTATTTATTTGAAGAATAAGAATAGAAAAATAAAGATAAAAATAAATGTGTAGTGAAAAATTGAAAAAAATACCTTACTCTCATAATGTATAATTAAATTCAAATTACACAGTGAAAAGAAAAAAAAGTAAAATTGAAATCCTAAATTAATTAAAAAACTAGTCGATGATAGATATATTCCTCTACTCTTGCTTCAGATGTCGGGTTGAGATATCCCACCGAATCCTACGTTAGTATTGGAACCTCCTTTCGGCCATGTGAAATTCTACTCATGGTTCTCCCTACAGTTGTGTAATCCCTAATAAAAAATAGCAGGTTGGTATTTATAGATAATTAACTCTTTATCTTTTGAAATAACCTAAGATATATTTTCTCTCTTTATTTGAATTTTGAATTCTATTCTTTCCTTGTTGGTATTTTTCTTGTTGAATTAATCATCCTGTTACTATAAACTAGTTATTTACCTAGTATTTCTCAAATATCCATATTTTGATGAGTCTTCCTTGATTTAGGGAGTATTTAAACTCTTTATTGTTGGTGAGAACTGATGCATTTTTTTTAAAATTTTCCCGAGTACATCTTACAACACCATGGATAGCCTAAAAGTATTGGTCATTTAGAATTGCAAGTAACCGACCCCTACAATGTGGGAATTTCCTTCGCAACATAACCCATGCATGACATGCATGGATTCTTCAGAAACTATGGTGTAGTGGTATTATTCAACACCGTAACCTTATTATCTCTAAACTTTTCCACTTCCATTTGATCACCCTCTATATCACAGACTCTCCTCGATTGTGAAGTATTCCTATTGGTTGCATTGTTATGATGCAACGCTGGTGCTATGATCACAAATTGTTTCTTCTTCATTTTCGGGCTAATGAGAGCCATGTCACAATGGACAGAAAATAGTGCATCCATATTAAACTCAAGATAATAAGGATCCACGACACATCGATTAGAACCATAATACAACACTCATTTTGTTTGGGATCCCCTTTGAACTCTACAATATAAGGGAAATCCTATAGTGTAGTGGTCTTCAAATTATCATTAGCAGTGAGATCATCATCCCATGGCCACATAGGGTTCATTATTCTTCTGTTGAGTCTCCATGATAGTTGTCTCAGACAACATAGGTGATCTTTGGTGGTACAAGATCTTGGCAGTGGCTCATTTCCTAAGTCCGATCTTTTCCAACAGCTTGTATGGACTATGGTTTTCATGGTGGTTAGGAAATGTTGAGGGTAGTAGAGGTGGTGAGGGTGTGTCTGAGGTGGGTGATTCATGAGATGGGTGAAACAATGCCTCTTTTTTATGAACATAACCTGGTGCACAGATGCACCCCATATTGAAAATTTTAGCATATTTCTTCCTCTTAATAATTAAAGCACTCCCCACCAATGGATTAAATGCCTATATCAGGGATAGGCACCTATAACACTCACACATGGAGTTTTTTTATACATTTTCTGATTTTTTTACAATGACATAGGTTAATTTTTTTAAAAAAAATATGCTACAAAGGTGGCATCATTGATGCCGTCTTTTCTCCCCCGCGCCACCTTTGGCCCAGATCGATGAAACGACAAAGGCGGTGGGGGGATGCTACCTTTTCCTCAACTCCCTATAAAAGGGCAACCCCCTTCTCCTCACTCAATTCTTGCCTTCACCTCTCCTAAATTCTCTCTGTATCTCTCTAAAAAATTCATTTTCTATATGGGTTTTTGCAAAGCATCATTTAGAGGTATTTTTATTTATTTAATTTAATGTTTTTTATTTATTTAATTTAATTCTTTTTAGTTTTAAATATCTCATTTTTTAATTAGTTTAGGGAGTTCTTAATATTTTGTTTATTAGGTTATGTAATTATTTATATATAGTTTGAAATAATTATTGTTAGTAGTATAGATTAATAATAGATTAAGTATAGATTAACTTCGAATTAACTTAGGATTAAGTATTGTGAAATTTTGGTAGCAGGAAGATTATGTGGTTATCTAGGAAATCAAATCTCTGTATGGATACAAACAAGTGGATATGGCTCTGGAACAGATGTACCTAGGAGTGAACACTACTGGAAAATGATTCTATACCCATGGTTCAAAACCATGGGTATAGACCCCAAAACCATGGGTATAGGCTATACCCAGGGTTTGGCGAACCATGGTCATTGGTCGCATTGGTATAGGTTCATGACCTATACCCACGGTTTGGAAAAACCATGGGTATAGGTTTTTCCACCATGTCATAACTCTATACCCACGGTTTGGAAACCGTGGGTATAACATATTTTACAAAATAGCGGCCCGTGGGATTCGATCTCGCGACCACTTCTCCATTCACGGGTGGCCTTACCACTACCCCATCACCGCATATATATATATATATATATATATATATATATATATATATTATTAAATATATTTATTTAAACCGTGGGTATAGAGGAATAAACCATGGGTATAGAACTCCTGCCAATTTTTTTTTGTTCCCGCGAAAAAAATAAATTTCCCGCGCACACGCAGGAAACCTATACCCACGGTTTGTCAAAACTGTGGGTATAGGTTTTTTTATCTGATGACTATACCCTCTGTTTTGGGGAAAACCATGGGTATAGGTCACCCTATCCCCATGGTTTTGGGAAAACCGTGGGTATATGCATTTTTTGATACCCTATACCCACGGTTTAGAGAAAACCTTGGGTTTAGGGTAGCCTATGCCCACAGTTTGGGGAAACCGTGGGAATAGGCTATCAAAAAAATCCTATACTCATGATTTTCCCAAAACCATGAGGATAGGGTGACCTATACCCACTGTTTTCCACAAAACCGTGGGTATAGGTCCATTTTCCAATAGTGGAAAACTCTGACAAGGAGTTGCGGGCTTGACCTGGGGTATCCTAGTATACAACAACGTGTCTTGTTGCAATCCTAGTTTGACACTCCCAAGGGATATGCTTAAGATGATTCATATTTTCTTTATAAACTACTAAAATATCTAAGAAAAAATAAATTAAATTAGTATATTTTTCAATGATAAAATGATAATTATGATGTTATAGAATGAAATAAGGACAAAAGAATTAACAACTGAAAGATATTATTAGTAATTAAATCTGTTTTAGTAGTTTAATTAGTTATATATAGTTTATAAATAATACTTATTATTAGTAATGACTAATTATAGACTAATTAATGATAACTTAGGATTAAAAATGAATACATATGATTAGATAATTATAAATAACTAATGAAAATAATATGATTAAGGATTAAAGAATAAATTATTAAAGAATAACTTAATATTGATTAACTAGTGATTAAAGATTGAGTGATTAGTTAAAAAAGTTATTATTAGTAATTAAAGATGTTATGTATTAAGTAGTTTAGTTAGTTGTATATAGTTTAGAAATAATACTTACTATTATAAATGATTAATTATAGATTAATTAATGATTACTTAAGATTAAAAACGAATACATATTATTAGTTAATTATAATTAACTATTAATATTTGTTACAGTATCATAATTCTGATGAAAGAAACATTTTTGACATAGTGAGTCATGTTTTCCTGTGTGTATTGCTATGGGGAGATTATTTAAACTAAGCAAGGAGCTTCTTATAGTACACAACCAATAATGGTGGTCAGTACAACTGATTGTGTAACCATAAATGACCTTCAAAAGAGAATTTGTGGTTCCTTAAATCGAGGACCCGATCAAGAGATCAAGTTTATGAGTTATAGACATTTGCAATTCCCGAAAACACTATGGCATCTAGATTGTCCATTGGTTGCTGATACACAATGGGTATAAGAAATTAATTTATTTTCTCAATGGTAATATGGTACCATGATGGAGTTATACGTTGATGTTGCTACTGTACAATAACAACGTCCAGTTGTACGAAGACGTATAATTACAAGAGTGGTTCAAGACAATCCGCCCTATGAAATTGAGCCTATTCTAAATGATACAGCAGAAGAGGACAACCTAGATGATCTCCTGGATATACATGTCAATCTGAATTCCATTGCGGAGTTTCATAATGACAGATCAGATGGTGACAACAGTGCTGATGAGGAGGGATCAGCTGATGTTAGGAAGGAGGTTTCGAGAAATGTATTAGCTGTACATCAACCTCGACCTACAATAAATCATCCACCACTCCTTTCATCATGGCTAGAAGCAATGACACGTGTGCCTAAATTCGACAATAATATTCAGACACTAACAACTAAGTTCCCCAGAGTTGTACCAGATAGGTTTAGTGAGATGGACAAAACCTTATATATTGTAAGGAATTTTCCAAGTAAAGATGCATTAAAAAGAATGATAAAGATATTTCATATTGAGAGGCACTCTAGCTATATAGTTAATGAATCATGCCATAGTAAATATGTCATATGGTTTGAGAAGTATGGGGATGATTGTAGATTTATCTTGAGGGTGATTCTGGACATTACATTTGGAGGTTAGAGAATCTTGAGGATTGAGACGGATCATACTTGCGTTCAGCCAAGCCTCACACAAGATCATACCTCATTGGATACAAAATTTGTGTTATCTATTATTTTTGAGATGATTAGGACATGTTAAGATGTTCCAATAGACCTTGTACAAGAGAGGATTCAATATAAATTCAGTTATAATATTTTCTATAATAAAGCATGGATGGAGAAACAGAAGGCAATTGTGAGGGTCTATGGTGATTGGGATGACTCATATCACGTGTTGCCACAATTTCTATCCATAATGAGGCATTATAACCAAGTTGTCTTCCATATGGATACAAACGAATATGTGTCTCATGATAACCGACTTGATCCTTCTCGTGTTTAATTTCATCGGTTGTTCTAGGAATTCCTTACCTGTATCCCCACATTTCGTTTCAGCAAATAGTTTATTTAGATTAGTGGAACATTTCTATACAGAAAATACAAGGGCATATTGTTGATTATGGAAACCCAAGATGGAAACTTTTCACCTATTCTGCTTGCCTTTTCCATTATATAGAAAGAAAACTATGAATCATGGAGTTGGTTTCTGTCATGTATCATCAACCATTTCACTAACATTCAGGGTGTTTGTTTGGTATCTGATCTTCATTGGGAAATTAATGAGTAAATCAATGTAGATCCTGATACATGGAGATACTCAAATTCACATCATCAGTTCTGCATTAGACACATTGATAGCAATGTGCATAAAAAATTCCATAACAAACCGATGAAGAAGGCAATCACGAGGCTCAGTACGCATTGTATTTGTTATTTTTTACAATTAAAACATAAAGATAAAATCAATTTATATGAAATATCATCTATTCTATGTAGAATATGAGTTGGACCAATGATGTTTTGAAGAATGTTTTGAAAAAATCCATCAGAATAATCAAGAAGTTTATAATTATATGATGCAGATTCCAAAAGAGAAATGGACATTGGCATATGACGGGGAGAAGAGGTATGAACACATGACGACAAAAATTATGGAGTGCATAAATGGTGTCTTCAAATGGATTTTCAAGCTGCCTATAACCTCCCTAGTTAAGGAGACATTATATCGATGCATGAATTAATTTTTTGATAGAAAAAACTAGAATCAGATAAAATACAACAGGGGATAAGATACGGAAGACACTTTCAATGAGAGATTAAAAAGAATATTGAAGAAGCTTCTGGTTATCACGTCTGCCTTTTTCAATGATAAGACTCTTGATTTGAAGTTGAAGAGTGTTCAGACCCCATCACAAATCGCATCAGTGAAAAAATGGTGGTATTACTAGAAAAAAGGCAATGTCAATGTAGAAACTTTCAGGCCTTGCGGTTTCCATGCACACACACCATCACAACATGTGCCTCTATGAACATATCATGGGAGGCATATGTTGATCCAGTGTACTAGATGGATACCATTTCTAACTATTATGTTTCACCATAGACACCTATTGGAGAGTATCATTATTTCCTAATTCCTGAAGGCCAGCTGATAGTGATACTTGAAATGAATCAGTTACGTCCTCATAGGAGACTGAAGGCCAGTAGGATGCGTAATGAGATGGAATGGATTCAAGAACAAGGGAAGAGTTTGTGATACATGATATGCCATGAATAAGGTCATAACTTAAAACTATTCCCTAACGTTGTTGGGTCGAGTTCAAAGTCTCATCCAGAATGATGTATTGTCTTCATTGTGACATTCTCATATTTTAAATTAAATGTTGTTATCTCTTCTTTTTTTTCCTCAGTTTTATAAAACTCAAAACCCAAAAGCATAACACTTAACCCAGAAATATGTTTCCTAAACCTTAGTATCAAAATTTAAAACCCTAAACCCTCAAACCTAAACCCCAACCCAAAACATCTTCCCTTTACCATGGTTTTTGGTAACATTTTGTGTGATATTTTAATAAACTATTCTATAATGAAATAATAGTATCATAATGATTAGCATAAGTTATTCAATACAGATAATTAGATAAATTTCTAAAACATCATTAGTAATTAACATGTTTTATCTTAATCCAATCCATAATTAGTTAATCATAAAGCTCCTCCAAAATATGTCTAACCAAATTCAAGACCCAATAATTTAGATAATAGAATTTATTTCATAAAAACATTCATGCTTTAAAGAAATAACATTCTCCTTATTCCATAAATAAAATCTTAAATAATATAATTTATTTCATAAATCCAAAAGAAGAACACTTAACCCATATTGTAAAGTAAATTTTATTATCTCTTTATTTTCTCAGTTTTCTAAACTCCAAAACCCAAAAGTATAACACTTATCCCAGAAACATGTTTCCAAAACCTTAATATCAAAATTCAAAAACCTAAACCCTCAAACATAAAACCCAACCTAAAAAAATATTCCCTTTAACATGTATTTTGGTAACATTATTTGTGATATTTTAATAAACTATTCTATGATGAAATAATAGTATCATAATGATTAGAATAAGTTATTCAATACAGATAATTAGATAAATTTCTAAAACATCATTATTAATTGACATGGTTTACCTTAATCCAATCCATAATTTTTTAATCATAAATATCCTCCAAAATATGTATAACCAAATTCAAGACCTAATAATTTAGATAATAGAATTTATTTCATAAAAACATTAATCCTTTCATGAAATAAATTTCTCTTAATTAATTAAATAAAATATTATATAATAGAATTTATTTCATAAATCCAAAAGTATAACACTTAACCCGTATTCTAAAGTAAATGTTATTATCTCTTTTTTTTTTCTCGGATTTCTAAACCCCAAAAACCAAAATCATAACAATTAACCTAGAAACATGTTTCCTAAACCATAATATCAAAATTCAAAACCCTAAACCCTAAAACCTAAACCCCAACCCAAAAATATCTTCCCTTTACCATGGTTTTTGGTAGCATTATTTTTGATATTTTAATAAACTATTCTATAACGAAATAATAGTATTATAATGATTTGCATAAGTCATTAAATATAGATAATTAGATAAATTCTTAAAACATAATTTGTAATTGACATGGTTTATCTTAATCCAATCCATAATTAGTTAATCATAGATCTCCTCTAAAATATGTCTAACCAAATTCAAGAAACATTAATTTAGATAATAGAATTTATTTCATAAAAAACATTCATGCTTTCAAGAAATAACTTTCTCCTTATTCCTTAAATAAAATCTTAGATAATAGAATTTATTTCACAAATCCAAAAGCAGAACACTTAACCAATATTTTAAATTAAATGTTATTATCTCTTCTTTTTTCTCTCTCATATTTCTAAACCCCAAAACCCAAAAGCATAATACTTAACCCGGAAACATGTTTCCTAAACCTTAATATGAAAATTCGAAACCCTAAACCCTAAACACTCGAACCAAAACCCCAACCTAAAAACATATTCCCTTTACCATGGTTTTTGGTAACATTATTTGTGATATTTTAATAAACTATTCTATAATAAAATAATAGTATCATAATGATTAGCATAAGTTTTTCAATACAAATAATTAGTTAAATTCCTAAAACATCATTAGTAATTGACATGGTTTATCTTAATCCAATAAATTATTAGTTAATCATAAAGCTCCTATAAAATATGTCAAACCAAATTCAATACCCAATAATTTATATAATAGAATTTTTTTCATAAAAACATTTATGCTTTCAAGAAATAAATTTCTATTTATTACTTAAATAAAATCTTAGATAATAGAATTTATTTCATAAATCCAAAATCATAACACTTAACCCATATTGTAAATTAAATGTTATTATATCTTATTTTTTTCTTAGTTTTATAATGCACAAACCCAAAATCATATCACTTAACCCCGAAACATGTTTCCTAAACCTTAATATCCAAATTTGAAACCCTAAACCCTAAAACCTAAACCCCAACCAAAAAATCATAAACCTAAAACATAAAATCTTACAAAAAAATTTAAAAACCTAGATATATTCCCTTAAAGCATGTATCAATTAATAAAATTATTAAAAAGATATTTTCATTAATAAAATTATTTCACAACATAATTTTTTCCATCTATTTTTTTCTCTTATTTCATCTTATTATCTTTATTTCATTCAAAACCAAAAGAAATGGAGAATTATATTTATTTTGGTAAAAATAACTTCATAGAACAACGTGAATAAACATGTCATGTCTTCCATTCTATAAGTCAAAAAATTATGCTAACCATAACATTATATTTACATTTTACACTCATGACTCATTTCATTTGTTTATATACAGATGGATGATACCATACTAATCACTTAGCAACCTACCCATATTTCATAGGCCATGTTAGAGAGTCATCCAAATCGATTGATCAATGTGCGTCGAGCGCACCATTTCCATCACATTAAGCCTCCACATGCCATTAGACTATACTTGCACCGTGCTGGCTTCTAGGGCCTTGCCATATCAGATTTCACATTTGTAGATCATTACCTACTTGTTGCCCTTGTTGAGAGGTGGAGACTAGAGACACACACATTCCACCTTTCTGAGGGAGAGATGACCATCACCCTCAAGGATGTTCCAGTTCTTCTCAATCTTCCTATCCAGGGGAGACCCATTATTAGATTCACTCATACATCTTGGCCAGACCTTGCTCAGTGCTTTTTAGACGTTGATATTTTGTCTGACCATAGGGTTACATATTGAGTGTCCATACATATGCCTTTGTTAGAGTCACATATTTCAAATTTATAGGATGATGATGATGAGTAGGATATCATGGGTTACACCCATGCATATATATTGTGGCTCACTGGCGGGACCATGTGTACTAATCACTCGGGGATGCACGTGCACATGATGTATCTACCCCTACTAGAGGACTTTGATCGAGATGGGATGTAAAACTGGGGATCAAACTACTTGGCATACACATACAGAGCATTATGCAGGCTATCCCACAAGGACCGTATAGGGCTCAGGGGATGCATCATCCTTATTCAGATGTGGGAATGAGAGTGCATCCCAGCATTCTGCCCTGACCTTGCCAATCCGCCGATCGAGATGAAGGTACTGCATGGCGCTCCACGTGGACACTGGTATGATAAGTCATTTATACTGGTTTCTGATTCTACTATGATTTATTAACTATAATTTCTCATTATTTTTCACTATTGATGATATATTTTATAGGTGGTGTCAGCGACACAATTTTGACGCGGTTATGAGACAACATTTGGGTGTATATCAGTGACAGTTGGACAGTCTCTTACCTAATCAGGTATGTATATACAATTTATCACTATCTAACATATTTAATAATAACATCAATTTTGGTTTTTAGTTAGGTTCTTTTTTGACAAAAGCACTTGTCATTTCATATTTCATGGCTTGGATACTAGAGTATTACTGACCAGTTTCCAGAAAAATGCATTGATGGGCTTGAGGATGCTATGGCTGTAGTGTCCCTCATTCACATCCATATTATTGAGTGGCAGTAGCCTGACCGAGTCATGTGCCAGTTTTTCCGTACTCATTCGATTCCATTACCATCGAGAAAAACAGACAGACTTCATGGGATGAAGTTGACAGGAAGGCAGGATGATGACTGGTCCCGAGTACATTCCAAATTTATTTACTGCGGGCATAGACATGCAGAGTTTCATATTCTAGGTGTTCCTATGAATCGATTCTCTCTTTCAGAGCATGTTGAGTATGCGCCATGGTATAGACTAAAGTCTATTCTATATCTTACTGAACCCGACATTGAGATGCAGAGGATGGTAACTCAATAAATTTCCATTAATTTTTTTATTGAACTATTTTATAATTCAATTTTAATCTCTCTACATGGAATTCACATAGAGCATCTTGTTCACATGAGTGATGAAGAGGTGGAGGGGGTCTTTAGCTGGGCATCCATCCATGCTACAATGCTGGAGGCGATGACATATTTTCATGCACTTTATGAGAGAATCTTCGTGTGTCCGGCCTAGAGAGAGGAGGTTCCTACCACAGATAAACATCATGTAGCTGCTGCTGGTGCTAAGGATCCATGACCATGGCGATGTAGATAGCGTCGTACTGCATGTGAGGCCTCACCTGTTCCACAGGAAGAGGTCATCCCTTTAGTAGTCCAGGATTAGCCGATTCAGGATGTGCCTTAGGTGGCATGGGATATGTATTTCCTAACAGGATATCCACAGTTTTCTCCATCTTGGGCTCTAGATCCATCATAGCCTTGGGATCCATAACATCCTTGTATTCTAGATTCATCGCCGTCTTGGGGTATAGCTCCATCGTAAGCTTGGTTCCCCACTGCGATAGAGGCAGGTCCTTCTACCACCCTAGTGTGAGAAGGATCTGGAGGGCAGTATGAGATGCATTTGACCTCTCCTCCCACTAACACATAGACAGAGGATGCACTAGTCTATGTTCCATTTCCAAAGGATCGGCCTTCTCTAGGTCATCAGACTCCACTGTGCATTCGATGCGGACGTCCTATTACCAGACCTCCATGTGGGATGGAATCTCCTTGCCACAAACATAGACATTGATTGTACATGTTTGTTTACATGTTTTATGTCTACTAAAATCAAAATAATATTATTACCATTATATCTTCTTATATATTTATCCAGAATTTCAGTTTTCATTTATATTTTAGGCACAATTTATATTTGACAACTTTCAAAGTCGACTACTTAAAACATAGAAATAATTAGTAAATTTCAAGTAAATAATGTTAAAAGATTAAAAAATATACAATATAAAAACAATTTAAATAAAAAATAAAAGATATCCTAATCATCTAAAAATTTCTTGAAAATAAAGAGTTTCTTAAATAAAATAAATAAATTATAATGAAAGGAATGTAAGAAATGTAACTCAGAAGTGAGAGCGAAAAGAATGAATGTCGAGGAGGATCCTAAGACACATACTTGAATTTTAAGGCCTATAAAATCTAAACTATATAACCTATATAAATAAAAATTAAAAATTCATCTACTAGTTATATTTTTAAGCAATGTTTAAAATTTTATTCATATCGGTCTTATAGTTTATATTATATAGTCCAGAAAACTCACGTACTTGAAAATTTTTTAAGTTTCAATTAGGTGGATTAGAAAACTTATAAATAAAATTTCACCAAGATTTTTTAAAAAATTATTTTTATTTTAGACTACTAGTAATATTTCTAAGCAATGATTAAAATTTCATTCATATCGGTCCTATAGTTTATATTATATAGGTCAGAAAAGTCACATACTTGAAACATTTTTAAGTTTCAAGTGGGTATATTAGAAAGATTATAATTAATTTTCACCAGTATTTTTAAGAAATTATTTTTATTCTGGACTACTAGTTATATGTTTAAGCAATTTTTAAAATTTCATTCATATCGGTCTTATAGTTTATATTATATAGTCTAGCAAAGTCACGTACTTGAAACATTTTTAAGTTTCAAGTAGGTGGATTAGAAAGCTTATAAATAATTTTTCACCAATATTTTTTAATAATTTATTTTTATTTTGGAATACTTGTTATATTTTTAAGCAATTCTTAAAATTTCATTCATATCTCTCTTATAGTTTATATTATATAGGCCAACAAAGTCATGTACTTGAAACATTTTTATGTTTCAAGTAGGTGGATTAGAAAGCTTATAAATAATTTTTCACAATCATATTTTAAGAAATTTTTTTGGACTACTTGTTATATGTTTAATCAATGTTAAAAATTTAATTCATATCTATCTTACAGTTTATATTATATAGGCTAGCAAAGTCACGTACTTGAATACAAGATAAATTATGTTGAATCATTAAGTTATATATATATATATATAACCATACAAACATAATAATAAAACGTTAACATTTTAAATATATAAAAAACATAATTAAAATATAAAAAAATTAGTGTTTTAGGGAAAATGGGGCATTTGCGATGCCGTCTTTAAGCTATATTTTTTTTAAAAAAATAACCTAGGACATTTTAATTTTTTTAGAAAGAGTATAAAACAAACTCCTCACACATGATCAAATGGTCCTGTGCCAACATTAATAGGATCAATGGGATTTGGCCCAACCTATACACTCACATGCCTGTGCACGACCTAGATACCTTCTACCACCCATGTGGGTCTTCCCCATGGCTTTATTGGCCGGTCTACCATCATAGGATAGTTACGAGGATTGAATCCATGGGTTGAGGGCTAGTGTGGGTTGGCCATATTTTTTTACAAAGTTTATTTCACCCTACAACATACAAAAATACTAATATAAATAATACATTATAAAACATGCATTTTTTTTCAAATATTTAATTTATTTTTCACAATTATTATCCAAAATATCAGTAGACCAAAAATAAATATTATAAATTAATACATGTGTGTTTTATACTAAAAACAACTGACAATTAACAATTAAAAATTTCAAATTTATACTAAGAAACTGACTCATCATATCCTACACACTTAAATCATGCTTGTAATCAATCATGTACTCAATTATGAATTCAAAATCACAACCACATTTTACCAATATTTAAAATTCAAAATTAGTGAAACCAAATAATTCTCAATGGGGGAAAATAATTCTCAAATTACACATATAAAAAATGATTTAAACTTATCATTAGGCACAATGAATTTGAAATTATCAATGTAAAATGATGGAGATTCTCATCTCTTTCATTCAAGTATTTCAATTCATCATTACTAACATTCCAATTTATGACCAATCTCACTATTTTTTTCTTCTCAAATCACTCAAGGTAAAATTTAAATGTGAATTTTTTCTCATACCTTGAGTACATGCACCAAACTTATAAATTTGAAAAATATATACTTTCTCCACTTAGTAGATACAAATTTCACTAAAAGTAAAGAGGAATTTAAAATAAGGATAAAATGATTCTAAGGTTAATGGATGATAGAAAATTTATGTATGAAAGTTAAGCTAAAATTTAGGTTAATGTCTAAGTGTTAATCATGATAAACAATGTAAATCCAATTACATTATCCACTTCAAAAAGTGACATCTTCCCCCAAAAATCCCAAACTCAAGTAAGTCCATGATCAATGAAAATAATGAATGACTTACCCCTATATTTTTTTTATTTTTTTGGAAAATTGAACTGGACAAGTCTCACATCCATCACCCACCCCCAAATGATAAAAATTATTGGTCAAGTGATAGTGATTTTTGACCCTCCATAACTCAACCCACAATTTTTTTATTTTTTTTGTTTTCCTTTTCCTTTCTTTTAGAGGTGTAAATATTAAAAATAGTGACAGTTACATGGAAATGCTTCTCAAAATCTGATGAGGCACCTAAGAAACACTTCTCAAATAATAATATCTCTTTTTCTATGAAATCCATCTTCCCCCACACTTGAACTTTGAACATCATGAAAAACATTAGAGTAAGGGTTGGAATGTATAAATTGGATTGAAATATGGCTATTCCTATAAAAGTACATCCATGGACTCTAAGGGATAAAATGAGGATGAATGTAAGGTGGATCTTAATGATAATGTCTATATCAAACAAAAATACCTCAATCAATTTTCTAATGAATTTTTATAATCATTGTTTTGACAAGATTAACATCAAATCCTAGTAGGTTACATGCCCCAAGTTCTATCAAGAAACTTACTAAGAAAGATTGGGAAATTTTAGTATAGTAACCTATCAGGAATGTTTGAATTTAATTAAAGATAATCAATCATGGCATATGAAATAAAAATAAATCAATAAAAATGAACTTATAAAATTAAAATCATGAACGATGGAAGGTAAATTTTAGCAACATGTGACTACAAAGAAAAATAATGATTTATTGATTTTAAATTCCTATTCTTCACTCTAGTAATTTAATTTTCCCTATTTTACCTTTTCAATTCTTATTTATCTTAAAATTAAACTAAGTCATATTGGGGTTACTTACAAAATCTTATTTATCATTGATCAAAAGTATGTAAATATCTAAGTGTGGTCAAGATTTGTTTTTCATTTAAACTCAAAAAGTAGATTGTGGAAAAAATAAGGGATTGTAATTAAATACAGAATTTTAAATTTTACTCCACTTAAAATTGAATCTCTTATTTTTTCCCTTTTCTTATTGTAGTATTCATTGTACATTGAATCTTTATGGACCTAAAAATATCATACATAAAGTGAATGTGCAGGGCCATTACATAATAGTTCAGAAATCATTAAGGGGATGCACTCATAAACTATATCCTAAAATAGAAATGAAATTAAAGAATAAAAAACGTGGGTTTCATTAAAAAAGTTCTTTGATTTTTTTTATTCGGATCAAACTTACCTCTCACTATCAACTGATCAAAGGTAAGAAAGAGGTTACCCGGCCTGGATCTAAAAATGGTCAAAGTTGTGATTCTTTCATGTATATGGTTCCTCTCCCTTTTTCAGAAACCAAATTTACCCCTACTCTATCTAAAATATTATCAATGTTTATGGGTTCAATATATTGGGGTTTGGACCTTCTTGAATAATCAAATGGTAGTTCACTAACTACCCAAACTTACTGACCCTCTTTGATCACTTCTTGGACAACCTCGTCCCCACTATTTCTAGAATTTTCTATAATTTTTTTTCTTTATTCTCATTTTCAAGCCTCTTATTTTAGTTTTAAAGTAGATAAGTCAGATCTTTTTACTAGGACAATAATATCCTAAACTTTTTTAACTCATCCTCTCTTAACTCATCACTTTCCTCATCCAGTATTTTCATTTCCCAGTGAATGTTGAATTTCAATTCCTTTCAAGAAACTCTAAAACATAATTCTACATTTTGAACATTAATCAATTCCATTCATGTTTTTAGGAATGGTCTTCCAAAAAATTATTGGGGTCATCTCCTCATCCATGTGCAGTACCAAAAAATTTTATGGAAATTAGAACTTGTATGCTTTGACAATGATATCCTCAAGTAGTCCATGAAGAAGTATCATTATTGTGCCTCCCAATATAATCCTAACTCAAGCTGGATTCATCACTCTTAAACCAAGGATCTTGAATATTGAATATGACATAATGTTTAAACTTTCATGTAAATCACAAATATCATTATCAAACACATTAGGACCAATATCAATAGGAATGGAAACAAAGTACCTGGATTGTTTTTTTCTTTTGTAGGCTCCTTGATACCATGAATTAATAATACCCTATCAATGGGATGGTTACTAATTCCTTAAGTTTCATTTTTTTCTCCACCAACTCCATTATAAACTCTATATAGGTTGGCATGTTCGTAATCACCTAAAAGAATGGAATGTTGATGTGCGGTTTCTTGAACATCTCTTGGAATTACCCCATATTCTAATTTAAATTTTCTTGCCTTAATCACTCCAAAAATGAAGGTGGTGGTCAATATGGTAGTGGATATTCTCAAATATACATCTCAACTTTACCTTTTCTTATCTTTCTTTAATTAGTTTTTATATTTTCATGAGCTTTTAGTCAATCTATTTTTCAACTTGTTTTCATTGTTTTCAATTACTTCCTAGGTTGTCTTGCCAATCCTTGGGGTGGTGGATTTGAGATGACCATGTCTTGGGAGTTATGTATCACCCAGTAAGGTTCCATTTAGCCTCTCTTTCAATTGGCCATAAATATATACCACTTGGATCTACAAGTTCCTCATGGGATCCCATTGATTTCTTGAGTCCTATTTCAATTTCTAAATGGATATAACTTGATTCAAGAGTATTTTGTAAACTTATTTAGGGAATCTCTTTTTGTGTTCGTAAAACTCACCAAGGTCTCTTTTAAAGATTGATATTGACTTGTAAGTGTTGGTACTTGGTGTTAGGGTTGAAATCATTATACCCTGGTTAAAATCCTTGGCCTTGTGGTGGATCTTTCTATTGTTGTTATGGAATCCATACCAGTACATAACTTTGTTTATTATAATATATGCAATTAACATCTTCACAACTCATACCATGGTTATATTTATTATCCTTTATTTCCTCAAGTTTCCTTGAAATCTCATTTATTTTTGTAGCAACCCAGCTATTGTCCACCATGTACACTCCTTGCACAACCTTTACTTGGTCCTATTTCCATTGGAAACTATTTATGGATTTTTTTACAAAAAATTATAATTATATTCCATGAAATTCCTCATTAGTGAACCTTAAACAACAATTTCAGTAATTGACCTATTAACCTACAACGAATATTTGTAAAACATTTGTATTAGAATCCATATTTCAATTCCATGATGAGAGAATCAACTTATCAACCTTTTAAACCTCTTTTTTGAAATATATAATTAATATTTAGTAAATTGTTAAAAATTAAGTATATTTATTTATAGATACATTGATTTTGAAGGTGTAAAAACGATGTCAATAAATTTTTTACCAAATCACCCCAAGTTGTATTTGAATGTGGAGGTTGGATCTGAATCCATTCTCATGTCTTTTCCTTTAATGAGGATCCGAATAAGAGAAAAATCACTATGTTTCTTTGGATTTTATTGAATTGGAATGTATCAAAAAATTCAAAAAAAACTCCTAATATGAGAATTGGGGTCTTTATTTTGTGGCTCGATGAATTGAACTGAGTGAATGCTCATTTTAATGATCTACAAATTTATCTTGAAGTGTTAGGACATGATTGAAGGTACTAAGATGCTTGAATGAACCCCCGTGTTTGAGGTTCTTCTACAGTCAAATAGTACTTGCATCCTTTGATTCTATCCTTGAACCTCTTGGATTTCTCCTTGATAAACTTCTTGTAATGCCTCCTAGCTATCCCCTAGAACTTCTTCTCTGCCTTCCATGATGTTCACATCTCCTTGTATATGGTTTTGTTTTTATTTTCTAATTGTGATTTTGATATTGGGATCAAAAGGTGGAAATCCTTCCTCATATTTCCCCCTAGTGGAGTATTCATGAGTAGAGTTCAATACTGAAACTACACCATAAGAAGACCAAGTGTAAAAAGATGAAAAAAAGAAAAAAAACTGAATTGAAAATTTCTAAAAAAATTAAGCATTTCTAAAACCATTTCCCGAAAATGGAAATAGTTTTAACATCAACCAAGATCATTGTTACTTCTCTTGGTGATGTCAAAATAAAAATTTATATTAACTCAACTATAGTAACTACTAAATAATAGAATATTTATGAGACATGGTCAATCCCACAATAAAAAGGGATATAATTATACAATAGTTTTTATGATTGTTTATCACAATTTAAACTAAAAAGAAAATAACTAAACTAATTTGTGAGGTGGATTGGAATGACCCAAAATAAATAAAAATAAGGAAAAAGAGAAGTGAGATGATATTGAGGGATTTTTTTGTACTTATTTTATTAAGCATGTGATTTATTGGTGTAACTAATGTTTCTTTTCTGCATCTACTAGATCTAACTAAATTATTCGGCTTCTCTCTTGAGGCCACCTTTAACCAAATGATATAAATGTCGTTTAATCTCTATATGGAAGAAGTAGTTAAGGTCATATCTCAATATCCCACTTAACTATATAAAAATGAGGTTAATACTCTAAATTTCATTACTTTTTCTATGAATTTAGAGGATACTATGTGGTTTTATTCTAAATTATATTAAATTATAATAGTGGTAATTATCCCTTTTATTAAAATCACCTCTCCCTCAAATTATTAGTTATCCATAATTTATCTCTCAATCAATATGAATAATTATTGGTTCAAGGAAGAGTAATAGACAATTAGTGCCAAAAATATGCTATGAAAAATTGAAATCAAATACCTTACTCTCACAATGAAAAATGAAATTCAGATTACATAGTGAAAAGAAAAAAAGAAAAAGAGAAATCCTAAATTAAGGAGTAACATGGTTGATGGAAACCATCTTCTTCGACTCTTGATTTGGACATTGGGTTTAGATCTCTTGCTACCTCCTATGTTATCAATGGAACATCCTTTCAAACTTTTTAAATTCATATCAGGGTTCTCCCTCCAGGTGTGTACTCCCCAATACTGCAACAATAAGCTAGTTTTTATAGAGATAATCAACTATTTATCTTTTGAAATCTCCTAAGTGATAATTTCTCTCTCTATTTGGATTATGAATTTTATTCTTTTTCCATTGGTATTTTTCTTATTTAATTAATCATCCTCATACTATAAACCATCACTTAACCTTATCTTTCTCAAATATCCATATTTGGATAAGTCTTCCTTGATTTAGGGAGTATTTAAAATCCTTATTTTCAGTGATTCATGATGTGTTTATATTTTTAAAAATATTTTTGAGGATAGCCTATGGCACCCTTGATATCCTGAAAAGTATGGGGAATTTAAAATTGTAAGTAATAGATCCCTAAGGTGTGGGAATTTCCTTTACGACATAGCCCATGCATGGATTTTTCATGGACCACAGTGAAATGGTATTAATAAATGCAACATCCACATTCTCTGTAAACATTTACACTACCATTTGACCACCCTCTACATCACAGACTCTCCCCCATGGTGTAACATTCCTCTTGGTTGCATGACTACAATGCAGAACTGGTGCTACAGTTACAACTCGCTTCTTCTTCATTTTCGAGCTACTAGGATCCATGACACAATGGCTATACAATGGAACAACCTCCTTCAACTTAGGATGATAGGGATCCAAAACAATCACACATGAGAGGGGTTAAGCAGTGCTAATTTTATTAGTATGAAGAGAACCCAGTACACAGACGTGTCCCACATCAAAAATATCAATGGATTCGTTATACTTAATAAGTAAAGAGATCCCCACTAATAGAATAGATTCTTGTAGTAGAAACAGGCTCCCACAACACTCACTCATGATCAAATAGGCTTGTGTTGATATACATTGGATGAACTATTCAACCTACATCATAAAAACATACTACTATAAATGAATGAAACAATTATTTTTTCATCAGTTTAACTTCTTTTTCACAATTTTTATCCAAAATCATAATAAAAAATGAATATTATGAATTAATACATGGGTGTTTTTCACTAAAAATAATCGACAATTAGAAATTAAAATTTTCTAATTTATGCACAAAAACTGACTCATCATATGAAAACAACCTCCACATCTTCTCCTCATGAAAAACGCATATTTTCTCTATGCATAACCTCTCACTCACACTTATTCAATTGAATATCATTCAAAGTACAAATAGTAATGATAGGAAAGATATAATGGACTTGTAATATTGATCTTCCTAATAATTTCATTCATGGTTTATACAATCTTAAATAAGGATAAATGTAAAAGGTGGTCTTAAGTAAAGGGGATCAAAATAAAAATGCCTCAATTATTCTAAATGTGACATCATACAATTATAACTTCAACAAGATTAAATTAAAGTTCTAGAAGTTAGACATGTCCCAAGTTTATCTCCAGAAATATTCATATAAATAATGATAAATATTTAGTTTAGAAGCCTCTTAGAAACAAGAACATATGATATACGAGTTAATCACTCATGAAATATATATTGATAACTGTTGACGCCGAATTTCAGATAGGGATAAGATTGGGATGATAAATAACAACAAAGACATTTGGAGGGTGAGTAGAAGATTTCGTGACCTGAGTGGTAGTCGCGCACAAGAATTATGGGATGTGCATGAGAGTTCCTCCGACATGCAAATCCTTACGCGCCCAATGCGACGTCAAAGGCAGGTTTCCGTGGCGACCCACCAGAAACCACCAAAGGCACTGGTGCACAAGAGTCTAGGGAGGCACAAAAAACTTCCTACAGTGTGTAAACCATTGCATTCCCAATGAAATGTCAAAGGGACCCTTTCGCGACAGCGTTCTCAAAAAATCAGTTAAGGCACGAGCGCAATGGGAGAGCGTGTGCGCAAGTTACCCGGCGGCACAAAAACCCTTCCACGCCCAATGCGACGTCAAACACCCCCTTCTGTGAAGATCCTCTTGTGCGCCACCTCTGGGGGTTTCATCTATAAATTGAAATGAACCCTAGACCCTTTAGAATAGTTACATAAGACGAAGCAACACTCCGCTATGTGAAAGACACACCATCTACCACCACGCGAAAAACACTATAACCTCAAGGTATTGGATCTTGAACGACAGGTCCCATAAGGGTCCTCCTTCGAGTGGGCCCTCTTGGGTATGATCCTCACCCATTTACTTTTAACCTAAGTACTTTGTGCACAATATATATCTCTTGCGTGTGAATTCCCTTCGCATCAGGCCGATTTTGCGCACATCCTTCTGGTTTGCACGCAGCCACCCCATCTTGCACGCAGATTCCCATCTTGTGCACGTCCCTCCTTATGTGCTCCATGTGCCGTCTTTACCTTAGGGAACCATGTACGAACTCCTATTACGCACGACACATCTATGTCATGCACCTTTCTCCAGTACGACCCTCCAGGTTCATACAAAGCGACTTCAAAGTCCCTTGGGTGGTGCTTTATGCTTTGTTGCTTAGCCTTATGCTTCTTCGCATAGGCATGCTAATGACTATTGATTTTTTCATAGCCACAATAACATGGCCCCCTCAGTGGATCACCCCACGAAACCCCCTCACCACAGCGTTGTTGATTCCTTCCCTTCCCCAAGGGTGGGCGAGTATCAGTTCTGTAAGTCCTAGGGGTGCGGAGTGAACCCGCATCGTTCAAGCTGTAGGATGTTAAACTTGAAGGCACCATGGAATGAGATCCTCTTTGCTGGAGCAACATCGGTCTGTGGGGAAGGGAAACCAACTTGGTGTAAGATCCTAGCCTTTCTTGCAGGAGGTAGTACCCATACTCCTCCTTTATTATTCAGTGCCAAAGAATAAGAGGAGGGATAGACACAAGAACCTTCGTTATCCTATCCCTCTCCCTCTGGGCTTTTTCGCCATCGGGCCTCCATCCTAGAGAAAGTACTAATATCCATCTCCTTGGGATGCTAACCACATGTAATCCCCTGTTTCCTCTTTGGGCCACTAACTGTGTGTAAGCCCCATTCTACTTCCCACTGACGCACCTTTTACGATGTGATCGTCATGTCTTTGCTACCTCTTGTTTCTCACACAAAACATGACTCACATGGGATTAGAGTAAGCATCGACCATAACATCTTCTTTGGGCTACCCTAGAGTGTAAGCCCCAAAAATTCCAAACTACGAGGACTTTGATCCTTTCCAAGGTAAGGTACATAGGAAACCTCCCTGAGGTTCTATCCCAACACATTCTAAACTATTTGGACTTGATCCTTGCCATGGAAAGGTATATAGGAAGCCTACTTGAGGTTCAAGACCAACACTTATTAATCCCGACCCCCTTCACATCGGTTCACCAAACCATCCTGAACTATGTGAACTTTGAGCCTTGCTAAGTCAAGGTATGTAGGAAGCCTCCTTGAGGTTTAAGCCCAACACCTACTAGTCCCGACCCCTTCACGTCGGTTCATCAAACCATCCCAAACTACATGGACTTTGATTCTTTCCAAGGCAAGGTACGTAGGAATCCTCCTTGAGGTTCAAGCCCAACACCTACTTGTCCCGACCTCTTCACGTCGATTCACCTTCATCCCACAAGACATTAAACTACATCCCTCATCCCGACCTATGTGGACATTGATCCTTTCCAAGGCATGGTACGTAGGAAGCCTCCCTAAGGTTCAAGCCCAAAACCTACTTGTCCCAACCCCTTCACATCGGTTCACCTTCATCTCGCATGATGTTAAACTGTATCCCTCATCCCGAACTACGTAGAATTTGATCCTTGGAAATGAAAGGTATGTAGTAATCCTCCTTTAGGTTCAATCCTAACACACTACAAGAAAAACGCCATTTAGCGGAGGTTATTTTTGCGTGTAGCGGTGGTTTAAACCGCCGATACATGGTTTGGTGGCGGTTTCTGTAAGCCGCTACGTAATACGGCGTCACCAATCTATTAGCGGCATTTATTTCCATTTCGCGTCGGTTTAAGGAAAGAGTCATAGCTTCCTCATTTCACGGCGGTTTTAATGAGTTTATTGGCGGTTTTTTACGAGCCCTTGATATCAGTTTATTCACGGCGATTATAACCGCCACGAATAAACTCAAATCCAGCAGCCGTAAAACTGCCACTGAAGTCACGAGAACCGCTGTGGAATGAGGTAGCTACGATGAGACTATGTAGCAGCGGTTTAAACTTCCGCAAAACATAATTTTTTTTTACATTTCACGGCGGTTTTCACCATTTAGCGGCGGTTTAAACCACCGCTAAAAGCTGACCAGAAATTTTTTTTGCTTCCGCTACACCACTGCCCTGAAAAATAAATCCAACCAGAAATACCATATTGTACATACCAACAGACAACAAGAAACATCAACCAAGAAAACTAGTATAGAATAAATTGAAAAAAATAAGTAAACATTGACATGCTATATAAGAATGAACCATATTGTACATACCAACATACAAGAAGAAACATCAACCTAGGAAATCAGTATAGAATAAATTGAAAAAAAATATATGATAAAATAAACTATAAAACATAGGTCCATTATTTTTCTACTATCCAAACATACATCTAGCTGATCCTTCTTGATCCCCCATAATATATATCACTTGAAAATGAAACATTAGATCTACATGCGTGTTGGTGTTCCCATATAGGGAGTGAGCGTAAAACACAGTTGGGTATCACCTAGTGAACCTCATATCACCATCCTATAAACTATATACATGTATTATAATATAAATTATTCATCAATATATAGCATGAAAACAATAACTTTTGGTTATTGTGTGCTAACTAAAACACAAAGATTCTAGACCTCACATTCATCGTCCAATATTGAAAGAGAAGGCATCCCACTATACAAACCCAAACGGGTACCCTACAACTTAGTGTAGGGTCCCATAACTGAGTCTCAACCTCTACCCTCTCACTTAGGGTACATTCTCATACAAAATCATGATCTCACATCAAGTATCATACTAATATTATCACACTCTGTGGAAGGTCCCATACAATATCTCAAACTAAATCTCATACCTCTACCTTGCCACTTAGGATGGGGCCATAGAACAAGTAATGTATTACATATCACAACTCTAACCACCACTAAAGGTTATTTGTTACATTATATCAAAAACCTCATCTAAAACCATATCTTATACTAACATGCACTCACTTAGGGTGAGGTCTCATCCCATACAACATTCCACATCCCAACTTAGCTTTCTCTGAGAGGGTAACACATTCAACAAAATATAACCACCCTTACAAATCTCATCAACCAAAATCATTAACATAATACATAGCTACACAATACTACCAGTCATCCTAGGTCCATAGTTCATACCCACAAAACTAGCATGACCCACAGGTCACACCTAGACACATTAAAAACAAAAAACCTATCATATAGGTCAATTACCACTCACAAGGGCCTCCTAGTAAGACAAATTACAAGGGACTCACCAAAGTGTCCACAACACTATCCCCTTGATCACTATGAAATGACCCAATTTGCTCAACACATCAACAATGGGTTTAACTCCTAGTAATCCAAAATCTCAACTACCAATTCAAACACAGGCCTAAATGGAATGATGTAAACCACACTCGAGAAATCAAGACATAAAAAAAAAATCAGAAATCAATAAAATGCATAAAAGGAAACATGAGAAATCAAGGAAATTTTGGGACATGAAAATTTTTGGTGGAAAATATGTGCCACAAATGTTACATATACAAAACAACTGTTCCCATATTTATTCAACACATCGACAATACAACTACTCACGATCCGATGATGCATCGTCACCCTCTCCATCTTTATCTCCACATTTTACTGTCACCTGTAAGAACATTATATTGAAAATTAAATACAGTTGCATATTTATATTAAAAATTTAAACCAATGAAAGTTATAAAACTAAATGATTTTGATTTTTTGTGATCTAACTACATACCACCAGTCTATTCACTACCACCGGGGGCATATCTGCTCATATTCTGAAGTATTTCAGTCAAATATTTCTGCAAAGCAGATATATGATCCCCCTACTGGTGAACTTTGTTTTGTAGAGAAACAATCTCTTTCTGAGCATCTCTGGGTATGGGCTGACTAAATCCAGGAGTAGATGCAGCTGCCATCCCCAGTGTCCTGCTAAAAACCTCAGATGGTACGGGTCCCAAACCCATCCTGCGCACTCTACCAGGATGCTCCTTCCCAAGGACTTTAGCAACCGGGTCATCCAGGGAGACTGAGTAGGACTGCGCAGGATTGGCATCCCATAGTTCTTTAATTTTTACCTATAAATCAAATATCAATATATATTAACACAGTAAAAACTAATAATAAGTTATTATAATAAAAAATTTACTTCATACCCCAACTTCTTTAGCAGGCTCATTAACAAAACTTCCATCTGATTTCTTGTGAACATCCAACCACAGTTCAGTTTGGAATGCTTCGTACCCTAAACTCTATGAATACATTAAGAAAAGATAAATAAACAACTAAATATATTAAATAGATAATATTGTCTTATAAATATTTAAACTAATTAAAAGATTACCAATGTCGTTCAGCTTCTAGAAAATCCTTTTGAGCCCACAATGTGAGGGATGACTTGCTTAGCCCGATTTGATGCATTCTGTCTTGAGAGATCCTGAAATAAATAAAATGAAATTTAATAGTAATGTATTCAATGTCATGTCCTCTTCATATACATGTATAAATGTAAAATGAGGATAATATAATAATATATATTTCAATACCATCCGCTTCTCATCAAGATGTTTGTCAACAAAAACTTTCCACTGTTCTTTCGGTACCCCACTGGGTAGCTTCTCATTAATTTATTGCACAGTCAACGAAGTATCGTTGACATCACACCACAATCTCTATTTAAAATCTTTCCATTTCTTACCTATATTTTTCAATGTCCACTTCTATGCTATCACATCATCAACTATAAAGTGGAAGAACATCTGTATACAGAAATTCATTTTGAACATATCAGTAACATGACATTCAATTAAACTATAATGTAATAAATTTACCTTTATTTGAGAATCAAAAACTTCATTTTTCCAACTTGGAGGCATATTTATCCAATAATCATAAGAAATAGGAAGGGAAATGGGCTCTGCTGCCAGCTGGGCTAGAATCTGGCCAAGTAACCCCGCGACATCATCCATAGGGACCCCATAGAAATCAAATCGCATGAATATCTTCTCGCCAGTCATATTCCAAACATCTGAACTTTGTATGTTTTTCTCCACGATTGCATTTTTTTCATCTTCAATTAGAAAACAATTAGTAAAAATGAAATGCAATAAATTTATTTAATTAAAATTTGTACCTATGACAGTGACACTCAAGTATGCCCGTGATGAACTGGAAGGGGCGTGTCGCTGCCCCACTGCTAAGGCTCAGAAAGGGGGATTTGACGACTCAGCCTCTAATGGGACATCCACAGATGGTGTAAGAGATGGCGCAGGGGGAGATGATGTAGGGATGTAGGCAGCTGGTGCCTCAGATGTCGTAGGAAGGGAGCCATATGGATCATCATCTGTCACAGAACTAGATGAAATAGTGTACTGCTTCCTCCTTGACATTCCTGTCATTTAATCAAATAAAATTAAGTTCAGAATATATATTTCAAAAAAATTATGCAGGAAAAAAATTAAAATGATAATAGATGCCCAGTACCAACAGACAAAATATATATAACAATGATAATGAATGAATGCAAAAATGAAACAAGTGGTTGATGAATAAATAAATAATTGTATATACAATCATTTTCCCCTTCAATAATGTTAGTTTCCTGCTCCATTGCTTCATCCACTTCATTAATTTTTTCTAGACTAATATTTTCAATATCATGATGGACAAATAATTTTGCTTCTTGTTGTTGATTAAATTCAATTTCATAGGTCAAATTTTCCACTTCATCACCCATGTCATACAAATATATTTGTATTACGTGAGCAACTACACTCCACCCTTCATCAAAAACATCATTCACATAATATACCATTTTTTCTTACGATGCTAAGATATATGGATCAGGCAGTTCACGATCACCAACATCCATCAAAGCGAGAGAAGTTTACAGAAGTAAATTGTAAGGAATTTCTTTTAACACCTCTGATAATATCGACCCATTTTCATTTGAATAAAACAACAGAAAAATGTTCGTGGTAGTTTAATTCAATAATATCATGCATCTTTCCATAGTATTCCACTTCAGAAAATATAAATATATCACTATTCTGTGTTTTCAAACCCACTTCTCGATCGACTGTATGAAATCTAAAGACATTCACATTATAAGCGTTGAACTTTCTAACTTGGTTTAGAGGAACTCTAGCATGAAACTTCAAATATTCTGACACCTTTGCTCGAGTATCAGTATTCATGATCTGAAAAAAGAAATATACTTTATTAGATTTACAAAATGTATGTGTCAAACTAATATTCGTATTTATTACAATATTTATGAACATACATGTCGTGCAAACCATTCTACAATCTCTTTATTAACAGTTTCGTTATATCTTTCTCATTTTGTGTTCGGCCTATCATTATTCTCTTTGTTTGTATCCTCAACTCTTCAATAAATGGATCTACAATTTCACTATTCAGCAACACATATCTATGTGACTGTAATAATTCCAATTCAGTTAGTGTCACATTTGAGGTCCTCCCAACTGATCATCCAATAGCCGTAAATATTTTGGATTTCTGATGTATTTGAGATTGATTCAATGTGTCGTCAATAAGTACAACTTGATTAAATCTTGTCTCAATATCATCCAAGTATCAAGAACAAAAGGTAAGACACTCCTCATCCAAATAGCCATCAGCAATAGAGCCTTCTGGTTGAGCTTTATTTCTCACGTATGATTTCAAATGCCCAAGATATCTGTGAAATAAAATAAACAAAATTATGCATTTAATTAAGTACCAAATTTTTTTTACTTAACTGAAAAACATATAAATAAAGTACCTCTCAATTGGATACATCCATCGATAATGAACAGGGCCTCCTAATTTAGCTTCCTCAACCAAATGCACAGTTAAATGCATTATTACAGTAAAAAAGGACGGAGGAAAGATCATCTCCATTGCAAAAAGGGTCAATACAAACCTCTCCTAGATGTTTTCAAGATGAAATGGATGTAGAGATTTCTCACATAATTTTCTGAAAAATGTGCAGAATTGGAGTACAACAACAATAATTTTTTCAGGTAATAATGTACACAATGCCAATGGTAGTGACTGTTGTAAAAAAATATGTGAATCATGACTTTTCAATCCATGTAACTTACGATTCTTCAAGTCAACACACCTCGAGATGTTACTTGAATACCCATTAGATACCTTAACATTCTTTAAAATTTTAGGGAATGTATCTTTATCCCTATTTTTATTGCAAAAATTACTGGAGGATACTTTTCATTCTCATCTAGACATAGATCGTGTTTTATGTTCATTGCTTGTAAGTCTTTGCGAGCATTGAGATTATTCTTCAACTTTCCATGCTCATTAATCAATGTGAGAATCAAATTGTCACATAAATTCTTCTCAATATGCATCACATCAAGATTATGCCACAACAAATTAAATTCCCAATACGAAAGTTTGAAGAATATATTTTTTTCCTTCCATTGTTGTGTTCCGATTTCACTTGACGATGCACTTCAGACCCGTTTTCCATTATCATTAAAATGACGAACCTTCCCAAATTCTGTTTCAACATTTTCAAGCTGTGTCAATATTTCAGAACCAATTAACAACTTTGGAGGTGATCTACGATCAATGGAACCATTAAATTTTGATCTGTTCAGCCGAAATCTATGAGATGCATCGAGAAATCTTCGATGACACAAGAAGCACCATTTTATACTATGAGGTATCCATTTGGGCTCAAAATCAAAGTTATAAATGGGACAAGGCCAACCTATGTAAGTGTTCCAACTAGATAAATTCCCAAGCCCAAGGAAGTCACTAATGGTCCACATTAAAGTAGCATGCATTTTGAACATTGTTTTAGAAGAAACATCAAATGTCTCAACACCATTTCTCCATAACTCCTGTAATTTGTCAATCAAAGGCTGCAAGTATACATCAATATCTTTTCCAGGCATTTTTTGTCCAGGAATAATCATCGAAAGGATAAAAGATTTTTGTTGCATACACATCCACAGAGGCAGATTATAAGGGATCAAAATAACTGGAAAAATGCTATAACTAGTACTCAAAGTCCCAAATGGGTTGAATCCATCGGTATCCAATCCCAATAGAACATTCCTAGGATCAGCTGAGAAATCTAGATGTAATGAATCAAATTTCTTCCATGATTGGGAATCTCGTGGATATCTCACTAACCTATCATTGTTATTATCTACAGAATTCCACTTCATGTATTCAGTGGTTCTAGATGACATGAGTAATCTTTGGAATCGAGGATTTAAAGGAAAGTAATACAAAACCTTTGAAGGTGTGTTCCTTTTCTTCTTCTCCATGAAATTATGTTCATTCAGACTTCCAACATCACCTTTTTCCTTCCATATAGAAGAAGAACATTTCTTGCAATTCTGTCTACTTGAATCCTCTCCCCAATAAAGCATACAATCATTGGGACACACATGCATTTTTGTATAATTCAGACCAAGCTTGTTAACAACTTTTTTCATATCATAAAAAGATGCTGGATTTTTTCTTCAGGAAATGCATCACAAATCAATTCCAATATCATGGACATTGCCTTATTTGTAATTCCACATATACATTTGATATGGTACAACTTCAGTAGAAATGAAAGCTTTGAATATTTCAAACACCCACTATACAACTCTTGATTTCCATCGTCAACTAAATCATGAAACACATTTTCCTCAGTGATGTTTTATCTTACATTTGGATCTATAGAATCAAGAGGAGGATCCAATGATATGTTACAATCTTGATCTGCCTGTGTTACTGTCTCAAAAGCATCACTTGTCACGTTGCAATTTGTAGCACCCTCTTCTGGTTGTTCTGATATGTTTTGATGCTGATAGTGGTGTCTTGCAGTGCCAAATGCATCATTTATGAGGTTTTTCATTTCATTTTCCATTGTCGATGAACTTGGGACCTCATTCTGTGGGTTAACATCAGTTCTCAATATTTCTGTAACGTTCGATTCTCCATGCCAAATCCAACAAAAATATTGACCATGGAATTGCTTCAGTATTAAATGTTCATAAACTTCATCTCTCTTCAACCATGTTCTAAATTTACATTTAGGACATGGAAATTTTATTCTCCCTTCAACGGATCGATTAGAAATTGAAAAATCTAAAAACTCATTCAATCCCTTAACATACTGAGGTGTGTTCCTCGGTAATGTGATCCATCTTTTATCCATGTATATCACAATGTGCCTACACAATAAAAAAAAAATTAAAACACATAGTTACTACTAAATAGAGAAATAGATTCATATATACGATAGTATAAGATTACAGAAACATAATATAATAAAGATGATCCCCTGAGTTAGATATGAACCCTCTAGTGTTTAGGATAGAGGAAGTTTCTTTGGTAAAGAGAAATAGTGTGCTAACAACGTGGTAGCTACTTTACCATGAAAACCAAAGCACATTGTTAATTTGGAATAACCCTAACCTAAGTTCTCTATAGAGTCTTCATATAAAACTCTAATATCGAATAAATCTATTATAAATAATTTTTAGGGAAAACCTTATGATTATTACAAAACTAAACACATTATTAATTTGGAGTGACAAAAACCACGTGAGGGATGGTAGTCTTGAGGCATGATAAGTGGTGGTGTTTATGGAAATGCATGATGAAATAACCTGGGAGATTATGTTTTGAGGTTCTACGAACCTTGTGTGGATTTAATTCCTAAACTTATCTTTGGTGTATTCACATAGAAAAGTGTGGTGGTGTGACTTGAGAGTGATTTGGATCATATATGTGTTAGTGATCATGAGTGGAGAATTATGGTTAAATGGGACGATCGAGGATCTGACCATGTAGTTGAACTAAGAGTCAGATTCAGACTTCGGTGTGGGAATTGAACATTTTTGTTATTGCTTGAGTTTTAAGGCATCATGGTCGGGATATGATAGCGCATTGGTGGGTGGGATTGAGTGCCTTTGGTATAATTCATCTAGAGAAGGACTTACTAGTGTTGTTGCATAAAAATTTGGTAAGGTGGAGACCACATCAGAAATGGCGTTCAAGATACGACTGATGTGGTTTGGGGATCAAACTAGGGTATTTGAAGAATAGTTGATGTGTCTGGGCTTGGTGTTTGGAGTTTCATAGTAGAATCATGTTGCGAATTTGGAGATGAAATGTGGGGTGTTGGTACTATCATCAAGGACAACATAATAAGATAATCAGAATCACATAGGTGGAAATAGATCCCAGAAGGAATTCTCTCTAAACATTATATTCGGAAACTTGGAAGAATTATATTCATCCAAAGCACTACAATAAGTTAGAATGAATTCAATACCATTCACTTCAACACACAAAAGAAATTTATACAAAGTAAAGGGATGTTATTATTGAGTAACACATGTTTGATGGACTCCATGATCGAGTATCAAAAGTATAAGGAACTCCATACCTAAGTGTCATAATTCATTATAGTCAAGTAGGCCTTATAAATAAAAAGGTTATCCATTTCAAAAAATAATGAAAAATACAAAGATAGATATTTAATGAAAGTGATTACTTTCATACAAGACTATACATATTAATGAAAAATCATCTAATTTGGATAACATATAGTGAAAGAAAATACAAATAAAATTTAAATACAAAATAAACCTAGTTTAACTATCTCACAATAAAATTTACCAAAAAAAGTAACAACCATATTCACAACTCAAAACATCTCAATTTGATCCCCGAAAAGTCACAACATTCCAATATAATATTGAAACACTTTTTTAATATCACATTTATTTATCATTAAGGCATCACTTAAAATATTTATCCTATAATGATTAAGAAAATAAATATCCTTCTAGTAAAATTGATGAATATAGATCGACAGGAAAGTAGGTAGTGTGATTTAACAAACCTACACTTATATAAGGAAATGTTTTAGAATACATGAATTTATTATGATAATGTGTAAAAAAATAATCTTAAATTATTATCTAAGTCTTGGAAATTGAATCTACATAGAGATAAATTCCTAATGTGGAAATAAGTAGAATCCCCTCATACTCATTTACCTAGAAAAATTTCTCATCATCTTCATGATGAATCTAGAGTGGAACTTATATAAGTGTAAACCTAGTCGTGTTCAGGTCATAAATTCACATAGAAGTTTTCTACAAGAAAAAATATCAAATATAAAAGAATAAAAAAATCTCAATAGGTTCAAAATAAAATAAAGAAAATCATTTAGAATATATCATTGGAATTACAAGACTATCCATCCCGTGGTAGTTCATTTATCACATGAAAACAAGTACATATCACTATATAATGATTGCACTGATCCAGTAGTATTCTATAATTAATTATATAAGTACTAATGTTAGAAAATATATAATTAGTGTCCTTATATAGGAATGAATCAAATATCATAACATATACTGGATTATCTAGCCTATAAGGCTAAACTCTAATACCTCTAACACCACTACCCTAGTTTTAATAAAACAATCGAAATATCATTAGTAATTAACTCTAATACCTCTATAATGACTCAATTCTTCAAGAACCTAACCTAGGTTGGCAATGAAATTGAGTTTAAAAAAGATTCAAAAAAACTTATTTCAAACCTTAGGGTTCGTATAGGTCGCCGGGGTCACCAGGGGAAGCGGGGTCGCTGGGGTCATGGGGTCACTGGGGTCGCGGGGGGCTGGGGTCGTGGGGGAAGTGGGGTCATGGGGTGCAGTCAGGGTGGGGGGGAAGGGTCAGCGTTGTAAAAAAAACATGTTTCGTGGTGGTTTATTATAAACCGTTGGGAAACCATTTTTAAAAAAGGTTTAGCGGCGGTTCCCAGAACCGCCCCTAAAAAACCGCCACTAGAATAAATTTTTGTTGTAGTTACACCTGCTGGTCCCAAACCATTCACGTTGGTTCACCAAACACTTATGAACTACATGGAATTTGATCCCTGTCTCCTAGGCTAGGTATGTAGAAAACTTCCCTGAGGTTCAATCCCAACACCCATTGGTCCTGACCACTTCATGTCGATCCACCCTTTTCCTGCATGATGTTAAACTGTAATACCCATTTTGTCTTGGAAGACTCTGAAATGTACCCATTCAAACTATGTGGGATTGATCCCTGTCTCCTAGGCAGGGCACATAGTAAGCCTTCCTGAGGTTCAATCCCAACCAACGGTAAGCTATTGTGATACCCCAATCGACGGTAAGCCATTGCATTCCCTAATCGACGGTAATCCATTATGATCTCCATCAAGTGGTAATCCATTACGATCCCCATCCAGCGGTAAGCTATTTTCGTCCCTTTCATTGAGAACCATGTCTCTGGTTCGTCCTAGTTGAGTCAGACCAACCCCTGGCTGCTAACCACGCATAATGCCCAACATACCATCGGGTCGCTGTCCTCTACGCACACCCCAATTCTATGCCCCATCTCGAACTACATAGACTTTGATTCCCTACCACAAGGATATGTAGGCAGCCTACCGAAGGTTTAAAACCATCACTTATTTTCTATCCTGATCTCTCCCTAGATCCTATGTGTTTTAGGAAGGTCATGCCCCAACCTGGAGGTTCTACTTCCTCCGGATCCCATCCATGGGTCCCATCCATACAGGACAACTCCTCAGGTGTCCCATCGCCCCACCGAACTACGCATAATTTGATTCACTACAATGGGGATACATAGGAAGTATCTTAGAGGATCAAGACCAACACTACTATCACCTTCATGAAGGTTCCATCTCATTACCCCACTACTTCATTCAACTCTCCACCATCCATCCTGATTATTTCCCAAGACACCACATCCCGGTGAAATCATGCCACCCACTTTCTCACTGCTCCTAGCAGCAACCGGGTAACTAACCACACGTTAGCCCCATCATCAGTAATCCCTCCAGGGGTTGCACCCAACTGATCCACTCTTGTCAGGGTTTTGATTAGTCCAATCTGTCTCTGCTAGACATTAAACCTATGACATACCTTGTGTTAAACATGGGAAGCTGAGGAAAAACTCAGAGACATGCCTATGGAATATAATTCCCTGCATTCAACGTGAGATTCCTTAAGCTTCCATGCCCTCGAGAAGCCCTATCATAAGGGGAAGAAACATAGATGAACCAGTGTTCCAGCATCCAGACACGTTAGCGATGTTCAATGTGACTACTCCCATGACCGAAGGTTGCTGCCCTGACCGGACCCCTTGGAATTTCATGATAGAAGTAGAGTAATTAACCATCGTCCATGAAAACATGGCACCATGAATGAGATTCATGAAACACGACTCAAATCTATGAAGAAGACCTGGACTAGGTAACGAGTTCCGAGGAGGAATCCATGGAAGGAGGAACCAACATCCCATCATCATATTTCAATCAAGGAGAGAACGTCCCTAAATAAGTGACGGATGCCACTCACCTTTGGAAAGAGAGAATGTGGGGAAAAAACTACATTTCCTCCTCCAAAAGAGATGGATTCACGCCCTAGAGAAAGCACCAGAAACAAAAATGGTGAACCCAACATGAATTTATTCTCCTCAATGTGGATATTAGTAGCGTTTAAGACATCAGTGGATGTGCGTGTCACCAGATACAACTATCCGATGCCAGTTTCCACCAAGAATATAGTGGGCCTGGCGTGAAACTCACCATAAATTGGGGTAGTTAAATGTTTTACATCTTGATCTATGACATTGTCAATGTGGATCCTTCTTATCATCCATGGAAGATAGAATGGTGTTGTGGCACTGTACGCCGATTTCCTTCTTGCAGCACTAATGGTTTAATCTCCCTGCCTTCCAGGACCCAAGACGTCATATTAGGAAACAGATCACTGCCCACCTAATGACACAGGGTCAGGGGAAATGTCATCATGGAAATCCCACATGGCTTCATTTCCCCCATGGAATCCTCTATGTCGACAACTGCTGGGTGCCCTTGCCCCATCTCCTAATATGAATTCGTTCATAGAAGGGTGATAAATGAACTCGTCCGATGATACGAGGAGGGGGGGATCATCCCAACCAAGGACATGGACTAATAGGACACAGAGGAATCTGCACCTCATCGCCACAACCACCGCCCAAGGGATGTACAGGGAGCCACTTCTCCCCACTCTGACGCACAACTGTTTCAGGAGCCTCTCCCTGGAATGCTTCGATGACTCCCTCCCCTACGCCGAGGAGGTGAGGAATGTACGGGCTACCCCAACCAGGATCCAATTCCAAGGGCTCCCAAGGATGGGACCCTCTATGCCACACAAGTGCCACCACCCAGCCCCACGGGCTGATGAACACATAATCTATGCACTTTCACTGCCAGCCCCAATTTGGCTGACCCGACGCCAGCGTTGGGTGCAGGCTGAGGAGGATGCTCGCTGTGGGGCGTCAATTTCAATGACTACTGTGGCTCGTTCCACCAACGATGTATAACATCATTCCCCTATTTACTCTGAATAGGGGAACTCATACACCTGACCCTTATTGAGGCCCAACCACCCCACGGGTAGGCTGGGTCGACTCTCCTAGTTTCCGGCCCAGGTAGTGCCCACTGCGGGCCGACCCACGACAACGACACCTGGTATGGAGGTCCTCCCCATACCGCCAACATTGATAACATGAGTCCTACCCTCTCCCAAGTTTGGCATGGAGGTCCACCCCATGCCACCTTTAACCCAGATGAGGGTCCTCCCCACTGCAGTGATGCTCAGTATGGAAGCCTCCTTCGCACCCACGACCTTAGGTATAGAGCCGTTCCTCCTACCACATGTCTCCAGTGTGAAGAAGTTATACATCTAGTCAACCTATAGAGTGGGGGTCTTCCCCATCTCCTTACAACCATTGACGAAGGTCCTCCTCATCCCAAAAACCGGAGAAGCAGAGGTCTACCTCACTTCATAAACACCTAGCACAGAGGTCCTACCCGTGTTTTTCTTAGCTAGTACAAGGAACCTCCTCATACCAACACTGTTAGGGGACACAAGCATGGAGGTCCTACCCATATTCCCACCAGCTCCAGTGGAGGTCCTACCTAATCCGACACTTCTCGCAGAGACTCCCTCAACACGTCATCCAGTGGACATGGAGGTCCTCCCCATATTCCCTTTGACATCTGTCCAGGTGCTCCTCACACACCATCTCACTCAGGAGGAAGTCCTATCCACCCCAATAGTAGTTTGGCTGAAGGACCTCCTCAATCCAGAAATATACCATATCTCGAAGATCCATCCTAGGGTAGGAGGGTGGGTCTCCGCCACTATAAAATGAACTATGAGAAGATTTAGACTGAGATTAAACCTGTATGGTTCTCATATTCTAATTCATAATATGATTCGTCAATGGAACCCTCACCTCGATCCTATGTGTCAAGGGCTGGGGCAGGGATGAGGTGTATCAGCCTCATACTTCTAGAATTCAATGTCCACCAGATCCCTGCCTCCCTCCGCAAATACATCCAGGAGGACGAGGATTTGGCATCTCCCCAGGGTCTGGTCGTGCAATCACCATCACTATCACTAGGAGCACTCTCTACCATGAATAGAGATAAAAAAGAGTTGTTTTTTTGGACCGATGGAAAATGAGCAACAAGATAGTCCACCACCAGCAAATGTAGTCCCTACACCAGAAACTGTGTTTTCCAGCCCATCTTATCACGATGTGCTGGCTAAGTCACTACACTCTTTGGAGGATAGACCAAGATGCGCTGGCTTGTCAGCCCGCTCACCATATTCTCTATCGTCCAGCCTATTGTCTTAGAGGTCTTCTTCAGTACTTCTACTGATTCCCCGACCGTCTCTAGTTGATGAGTAGGGCAACCAAGGGCTAGACCCCGAGTCTGAGATGAGGAGCTTGTGGGACATTCTTGCGGAAGACTATTTATCGGAGATGTTTTGTCTAGTTGGAACACTAAATTTCAGGGCACCAGAAGCACTCATCTAGTAGGAGGTTGTATGCCTTATCTAGAACCTAAGGGAGACTCACTTTCATCTTTTTCATTGACTAGTGGCCTACCCCAAGAGTCAAGCGCACTTCAAAGACATTGGTCAATAATTCTGTTTGGTTTATTTGGCCGCACTCCCCGTGGCCCAGCGCCCTAAGTCACCAGGCCGCCATAGGACCCTAAAAAAAATGCATTCAGAGATTTAAATATGGCAATAAGATAATCAAGGCTTCTTCCCCCCACATTCATATCCATGTTTGGGGGAAGTATGTGGCCCTCCATTTCATTTATATCCGATGTCAGCCCAACTTTATAGGAGATATTGAGGATATGACTCTAGGTATAGTCACGGTTAACATGGCCGATTTATTGGAGGAAGAGATGGAGATAGAACTCCTTGGAGAAAACTTACCCCCTAGGGGAGTGTCACAACTTTTGGACCCATCAGGAAGGGTTACTCACCAACATAGAAATATACTAGGTCTTCTTGTGACCACCGAGGCATTGGTCCTCAGTCGAAATCCCAATAAGGGTAAGGATAACCTCAGGGCTGTTAAACCCTCTGACCCATCTGGGTTAGTACAAAAGAGGAGGACAATCCCGAAAAATCCGCATTGCGTCAACAACTCATAGAGCATAGGAAGATGGTTGATGACCTCCTTGATGAGCGTGTTGCAGTGCGATGAACATACTATGGTGATCCTCGACTGGGGCAGCAGGGGCAGGCATAACTTCCCCCCTATGAATTGTCTCCAGGTGACCATGACCATCCTACCCACACAAACAGGTTAGAGGCTGGAACTTATGGTAAAAGGGCGTGATAAGTGTCACCAAATCTACCTGAGTGATGTGACAATTCCCGAGACCCAGCTCAGGTTCCCCCAGCCGCTCCGCAGGTCATCCCACTAGCCACTCCATGAGTCATTAGGCCTGCTTATCATGTTGAAGAACCCGCCTATGCACTGGTGGTCAGGGATCCCCATCAAGATTGGAACCCCCACCTAGATGATCCAATAGAGGCACTCATTGCCCGCCTCTAGAAGTTGGAGGCTCGGTAGGTGGTAATCTCTCTTGATGGTAAGTTTTATTCGGAATGGGTGGATGATATGCCAGCACCCTCGGGTTTCATAAATCCCACATATTCCCCCTTTAATGGGACATGCAACCCAATGTAGTATCCATCCCACTTCATCTTAAGGAGCGGACCCATGCTAGAAACTCCGGCACAACAGGACGCTGCCAAACTCTGATGCTTCGTACAAACATTGGAAGGACCTGCATTTGCCTGGTACAACTAGCTACCCATCGTGTCAGTAGCCGGATAGGAAGATATTCGTAGGAAATTTCTTTACCAATTCAGTTTCACCACTTAGAAGAAGAGTATTTTAGACCTCTTTAAATGAAAATAGAGGTCTGAAGAGTGCGTCCCGGACTTTGTCGCCTGGTGGAAAGGAATCACCTACTCCTTGGACATGCCGCTGACTCAGGAAAAATTGCTGATAATGTGTGAGGGGAATGTCAAGACCAAATTGGTCCCCTCTCTCATTACCCAGAATTACCTTGGGGGATTCTAGGATTTCTTCGATAAATCCCAGAACCTAGAGGAAGCTTTACAGCAGGCCAAGCCGACACGACCGTTGCCTCCTGCAATTCCCGTTAGAAAGGACACTAAGGTTGAGCCCACTGTGGTGGGCCAAATAGAGGCCCCCAGGCAACTAGATTTATTACCAGTGGAGCCAACTCTATAGACTCACAGAGGCCCTCCACCTCAGGTGCATCTTCCAGCCCAGCAGTGCCCACCTCAGAATCAGTAGCCGCCCCCCGCATAATGCACTGCCACCACCAAAGTGAGATAACTAGGTTCCTCCTCTTCGACAGGATCCTCCAGACCCCCATAAAGGTCAGGCTCCCAAAGACCCCTTTCTGTATAGATGAAACTAGACCTACTCATTCAATGAGGATCATGTTCCCAGTTAGTTCTACAGTTCCCTAGAACATGCACTTATATACTAGCCAAAATGCAGGAGACCAGAAGAGGAAAATATTACTGATCTCTCCAACTACTACCCCTATCACTGGATCTTGGAAAAAACCTTAAAACAGTTCTATGTGTTTAAAGACTTCCTTCAAGACCAGTTTGATAACAGCATATTCAAGTTAGGCCCATCTTTGGCACAAGTGCCATGTGTTTTCGTGAAGCCAGACAATGAAAGTGACAGTGGAGGTGAGTGGCATCAGGTTTCTGACCCCAGATCCTAGAAGTATGATGATTGGATGGCTCATAAAACAGTCGCCCATGCCCATGGTTTTATCTATGCATGTATGAATTGACCTAAAACTTCAGAATATTCCACGTCACCTGTGGCCATTACCTCTACATCAATGGCTCAACCGTCCTCTTCCCAAAAGGGCATGCATTAGTGACGCAAGGGAAAACAAAGTCCCCCACCGACTCCATCATAATATCGTACTCTTGGAAACTTAATACCCCTAGAGATGGAAATTTCCCACCATAATACACTTAGTGGTGGAGGGTTATTCAAGTGAAAGTCAAGGGTATGCCTAGGTTAACACCATGATGCTAGTAAACCCCTACATGATTACTGACAACGAGGAGTGCCAGACGGAGCTTCCCAACATCCCCAGTTGTCGCCAGCGTCGACGGAGCCATGGCTATATGGGACATCAGAGTGAATCATCTAGAACTTCCATCCAGGTTGGGAATTCCACCGAAACTAGACAGTAGGCCAAATGCAAAGCGCAGCATGCACAACATTCTCATCTGATGTCATCAGGTCTGCCTTCTCCGCCGTTTGTGCTACTAGATCAGGCAAAGCTGCCCCAACCGCACCATGATCATCCATGCTCTGCTACAGATTGGTCTCAGTCATCTGGACCTTGTCCAGTAGTCACTCCACAAGTTTTGACCAGTGAGCAGTGAGACATTCTCAGCACCAGTCAGCCGCTGGTCCAGCTGGCAGGGCTCTCCATACCTCCTGCCAAAGAGCGACCTCTTGTAAGCATAAGTTCACACTTGGAATGGAAGTATGATGTCCTAAATAATCTTTCCATCATTATAGTGAGGATATCTATTTTTTAGGATCTTCTCCTGTCAGTGTATATGCATGAAGCCCGCATTGAGGATTTAAGAAGCCCCCTCTAGTTTGAGACAGAGGTAGTAGCTGTAGAAGCCTTCAATGTTGAGGCAGTCGAGCATGTTGAATGCCAGACCATTATCTAATTCTTAGGAGAAGTTGAAGGCTCTCCCATACAGGGGAACATCCACCCACTTTACATCTCCAGACATTTTAATGGTGTGTAGGTTCGTCACTGTCTTGTCGGCACCAGCTTTAGGATCAACCTAATCCTGACTCAGACACTGAACAAACTAGGGTTGTCTGAGGATGATCTGAGTCCCTATGATCTGAAAATTCAAGGTTATGATAGGACAGAATAGACACCAGTAAAAAATATCCATCTAAATACCTAGTTTAGTGGCCTAGTTTCCAGCACCGAGTTCATGGTTGTATCCCAAGTCATAGCCTAAAATGCATTGATGGGTTGGCCATGGCTCCACCTGCATGCGGTGGTCCCTTCATCGTATCACCAGTGCCTTAAGTAATCCCTTAATGGTCGAGTGGGCATACTCCAAGGAGAAATGTCTCCCTTTTCATATTGTGAATCCCACTATCTAGATTCCAACTATTATAATAGAAAGGACATGCAGATTCAGACTAATGAGGTTGAACATGCGATGATTGTGACCGACCTGTGGACAGTTCTGGGGGATACCTACATTTTCCAAATCCATCGATTGGAGGCTATGACCCCAGATATGGGAAAATGATTTTTTTGTCTCTAGAACAGGTGGGAACCACATTACCAAGTCTAAGTGACTTCAGAATATCACCTCGTATTCCCACACAAATCAGGGTCAGGTGATCCCAGAGCCCCCTTCCCCCATAAGGTATCGGGATGTCCGCCCCATGGCAACAACAATACACCATACTTGTTTGTTTATATGGGCTGGGATAAAACAGATCAAGCTAACACAACACTATTTCTTCGATATCATCAAGTGTGGCCCCTTAGGCTGAAGACCAGATGAGATCATATCAACAACTTTCATTTCCATGGTTTCAGTAGTATAGCAGTCCCTTAATGCAGTGTCTACCGCCGCTCAGGATGGTACCCATATCCCATCAGGATCTGTCAACTCAGAGGAGACTCCTCCTACTAAGGACCCCTCCTTCATAAGTGAAGAATAAGGCTTAAAGAATTCTCCTCCTTCCTTCAAAGAGGGTGTCTTTACCATAATTGATGAACCAGTGTAGGTGAATCTCGGTGGTGAGATAGATCCGAAACCCACATTGATCAGTGCCACTGTGCCTCTCGAGGAGAGAAAACAATACATTTACTTCTTGAAGCATCACCATGATGTATTCTCCTAGAGTTACAATGAGATTTCGGGAGTAGATCCCCAGGTTGTCATCCATCACCTCAGTCTCCCAGCAAATCACCACGGGTTTAAGAAACATCCCATAAAGATGCACCCTTCTCATGGTGCTATAGTCGAGGCTGAGGTTGATAAGCTCATCAGAGCCAATTTCTTAAAGGAGGTGTAGTACCCCAGATGGATATCCAACATTGTTCCAGTCAGGAAGAAGAATAGGTAGATCAGAGTCTACATTGACTTCTGAGATCTCAACTGTCAATGTACGAAGGATGATTTTCCCCTTCCCATGACAAAATTGTTGATCGATGATATAGCTAGGTTCCAGGACCTCTTCTTCATGTATGGGTACTCCAGGTATAACCAGATCTAAATGGATGTCGAGGATGAGGATTCTACAGCCTTCATGGCACCACAAGGCACTTTATGTTACCAATTCATTCCCTTCGGTCTAAAGAATGTGGGTGCCACCTATCAGCGAGATATGCATCACATATTTAAGTCGGTCCTTGGGTCACTAGTGGAATTCTATGTGGGTGATTTGGTGGTCAAATATCACCAACTTTGGGACCATATCAAAGACCTTGAGAAAGTGTTTGTCTTCCTCCATTATCACCACCTGAAGATGAACCCATTGAAGTGTGCCTTCGGGGTCACCTTGAGAAAGTTTCTAAGATTATTTGTTAGATACATGGGCATTGAGATCGACCCATAGAAGATCAAGGCCATTATATAGATGTCTCCTCCGAGCAATATTTGAGAGCATCGAGGCTTCCAAGTCCTGTTGGCCTACATACACTGATTAATTGTGAATTTGGGCGATAAGTGTAATCCCTTTTCTCAGATCATGAAGAAAGGAACTGTTTATCAGTGGGACAAAGAATGTCAGACTTCTTTCAAGGAAATAAAGTAGTATCTACTCCAGCCTACGGTCTTGATGTTGCCTATTTCTGGAAATCCACTGGTCCTTTATGTGACCACCATGGAATAATCCCTCAGCACCCTTCTCGCCCAGAAGAAAAATTAGGGAATAAAGAACAGTCTATACTATCTCAGCCACACACTCCTCGATACAGAGACTAGATACTCCCCTATCGAGAAAAGCTTCATTGCACTGGTATTGATAGTATAGAAATTGAGACATTACTTGAAGCACCAAGAGGTACAACTGGTGTCCCAGGTAGATCTACTGAAGTACATCCTGAACCTCCCCATGTTGACAGCTCGTCTAGCTCGGTGGGCAATGATTCTCTAGTATTTCAACATCAAGTTTGTCTCTCAGAAGGCTATCAAGGGGAAAGCGTTGGGAGATTTCCATGCCTCCCATACAACTCTTGTGGACCAGTCTCTGGAACTTGATTTTCCCGATGAGGCAATCCTCTCAATAGACTAAGTCATCCCATGTTTTAAAATTCACTTTGATGGTGATTCCCGGAGCCCTACCAGAAAAAGGCTCAATGACCCTGGACTCAACACAGTAGGCCTAGGTATTGTATTCATAACTCCAACACAATATGTTTTTCCATATTCATGTAAAAGGGGACTTTGAACTAGTCATTATACAAAACAACGGTGACTATGTCGTCAGAAAGCTAGAACTCATACCACTATTGGAATGCACCCTCCAGCTGATGGACCAGTTCCCATATCAGCCAGAAGTTACCCATGTCCCTCGATCCGAGAACGGTCGAGCTGATGCCTTGGCTAGCCTAGCTGCATCTCTTGCAGAGATTGATCAATATTATTTGATTATCCATGTGGTAAACTGAAGATTCATCACCCCCGCCACTCCAGGTGATGATGATATCCCACAGGTAAGCCACATTACCACTGGCACCTCCACGTCATGACCCCCAAGTTCCCCTGACGCAGTGTTGGAAGTAACTCCTGATTGGAGGACCCCCTTTGTCGAGTATCTCCAGCATGATAATCTCCTAAAAGATTGATCTGAACGCGAGTGAATCCAATGCCGTGAATTGTAGTTTACTCTTCAGATAAGTCCTGGTCTTGAGATGATCCTCTACAAGTGCAGGTTTTATGGGGTTCTCCTCCGTTGCATTCAAGGAGTTGAGATTTCTCAGGCCATGCAGGATGTTCATTCTGGTTCCTATGGGGCTCATTAGATTGGGCTAAAACTATCTCACCGGATCTAGAGATTGGGGTATTTTTGGCCCTCCATGATCCATGAATGCATCGAGATTTCCCAAAGGTTCCATGGATGCCAAATTTATGCCAATTTTGTGCATTGGCCACTGGAGCCTCTCCACACTACCAAGTACTCTTGGAACTTTTCATTCTGGGGACTCGATGTCATGGGACCTTATCAACTGGCGACAACTCATTAATTCAGGTTCATTATGATCGTTACGAATTTTTTTTCCAAGTATAAAGAGGTAGTACCATTCAAGGATGTCAAGGCCCATTCTATCATTGAATTTCTGAGCTCCAACACCATCTACCTATTTAGAGTCCCTCAATCCATTCATACCGATAATGGCAGCAACTTTCAGGTAGTTGACTTGAAGAAATTGTTCTCCTAGTACAACATCCATTCTAACTATACCTCTCGCTATCACACACAAGAAAATGTGATGATCAAGGCATTTAACAAGACCCTCTATAACATTCTGTAGAAAATAGTTGGTCAGAACAAAAATAGTTGGCCAGAAAAATTATCTAACACCGTTTGGGCCTATCAGACAATGACTCGCAATTCCACACAGGTGACCCCGTACCCCCTTTTGTACGGAATGGAGGCCATCCTGCCCATAGAGATTCAGTTTCCTACATTATAAACAACTATTTATGATCAGAAAGCACCAGATAAAGTAGCTAAAATCCATCTGGTTGAATTAGAAGCCCTCGACGAGAATAGGCTTTGTGCCTTGCACATTCTATAAAGTCATCAGAACAAGATAGCTAGATCATTCAACAAGAATGTTCGCCTCCGATATTTCTTGCAAGGTGACCTGGTGTTAGCCCTGAGAACACCAATTATACCGAGTAGGAAACCACCCAAGTCAGATCCCAAATGGGAAGGACCTTACACCATTCATATGGTTTATCCCAATGGTTCATACTTCCTAGTTACTATGGATGGTGAGCGTATAACTCCTCCCACCAATGCCAAGTTCCTCAAGCAATACTTTTCTTGCGAAAATAGGGTCCTACATGACCTTAAAATATTATGTACCACATGACATTAAACTGAATGTCCTCCCACAGGATGTTAAACTGTATCTGGTCCTCCATGACCTTAAACTGTTATCTCCCACATGAAATTAAAATATATGTTGTCCCGTAGTACATTAAACTTTATCTGGTCCTACATGACCTTAAACTATTATGTCTCACATGAAATTAAACTGTATGTCGTCCCACATAATGTTAAAATGAAAATAGTACCCCACAACCTTAAACTGTCAAACGTCCTTGCTGCATGATGTTAGACTACACAACACTTTTGAGAACCACGTATGGATTGATTCCCATCCTTGTGGGATACATAAGAATTCTTGGACGCCTTGTCTTGAGTCCAGCCCCTAGATTCCTCTTTTATTATCCCATGGGTATAGTTTTTCCAGAGGATCCCTCATGGTTTCATGTATTCTTCTTTGGCCCCACTCATGTCAGGGTTACTATGATCACACTATGTGCCCTCTTCTCGTTCTTCTATTCTCCCATGTCCTCACTGCACAATGTTAAACTGCATGGACTTTAAGAACTATGCGTGGCTTGATTCTCTTCCTAATAGGATACATAGAAATGCCCGGACATTTTGGCTGTCAGACCATCCCCAAACTTCAGGATCTCCCCTCGGGTTAGGAAACATGGTGTGATGTTAGATTTTTCCCTCCTTTATGTCAGGTTCATCATGACCGCACCATATATCCCTCTCCCTAGAGATCTCTACCTCTTTCACCATCTTACTTGATGTTTAAATTGAATGGGAACATTTATGCTTCACACACTCCCTTTACTTGGGAATTCATTATCTTTAACATCCAAAAGTGCCCCTGAACAGTAACGATACTTAGCCTAAGGGCTCTCCTATCATTTCGGTCCAACGCCATCGAGGGCCTCAAACAAAAAATTGATACAAGTCCCACATTGTGAACATGTTTAAAAGTCGATACTCATTTGTTGTTCCCATTTCAGGTCAAATGATATGAATGATATGTTTTGAACATGGTCAACAACTATCCTTCATAGTTGTCACCACCACCATATATCCCAAATATTGGGTGTAGTGGTTCATGCTACCCCTCTATCCCTTCAGATGACTTTCTGCTTTGGGTAGGAGTGTGAGTATGGCTGTCGTACCCTTGAATGTTGGGAAGAGTTGGGTCATATTCCTTATTTCCCACACCAAGAATTGCTCACATGGGATTAGGAATTTTGGGAAGGCAATACCCGCATGAAGGGTCATGTGTCTATGGTCCGAGCTCTAAGACCTTAAACTAAGATCTCAATCGTCCTCATTGCAAGACGTTAAACAGAAAACTGGCCAGGGTTTCTTATCTTAGGTACCTCCCCCCTTTTGGGTCCCTTGACCCAAGTTCTCCCTCAGGACTGTGCGGTATGGCCTAGAATATATGTCTTCATTCACGTTGGGCTATTTTTTCCATGCTGCATACATCCCCTAGGAACACCCCTCCACTATCGTCCTCACCTCAAGACATTAAACTAAAAACTGGATGGGGCTATCCATCTTGGATCCCTTGACCTTTTCACCCCCTTGGTCCAAGTTCTCATTTGGGGATTCTATGATATGTCATGATCTTGTGTCCTCATTCATTTCAGGTTACTCTCCATGTCATACACACTCCTTGTTGAGATACCTTAACCCTATTTCCGTCCTTTCAACTTGATGTAAAACTGTAAAGCATCTTCCAGAACTATGTATGGATTGATTTCCATCCTCATGGGATACATAGGACCGCCTAGACATTTTGTCTTTGGGTCCAGCCCTGTTTCTTGGAAACGTCTTCATCTCTCTGGACCCTTGGCCTTAGTTCTCTAGAAGGGAGGGTATGTGATGTGGTATGGGCTTATGTCCGCATTCATGTCAGGTTTTTAACACCCATTCCATGTAACTATTTCTCCTAATAACTCCTCCTTCCCCTATTCTACACTCATCTCCTTGAGTCAGCTGCTCTTGAATTGGGTCCCTCGACCCTTATTGTCAGTTCACCAATGAGCCCAAGAGCACTCTGGTTTAGGACCTCGAGTGTCGGATTTTACCTTGACATGATCTCTCCCATTTTTAGGATTGATGTTCCCCTTCATTTCTTCTATGTCCAAAAGGGCCACCAAATAGTACAGATGCTCGTCCTAAGGGCTCTCCTATCATTTCAGGCCAACACCCTCAAAGACCTTGAACGAAAATTTGATACAAGTCCCTCATTGCGAACACAGTCACCTGTCAATGTTCATTTGTCGTTCCCATTTCAGGTAATGGGATATGGATACTATGTTTCAAACATGGTCAACAGTTATCCTTTATTTTCACGCCAATCCCATCAATTCCTAAATGTTGGTTGCATGATTCACATCATTTTCCACTCAATCAAGTCTGATTAGAAATTTGAAACTCTTGGTACTATCCCTTAGTGCACATTTTCACGATAGGAGGAAAAACACAGGGTACTGCTTCATTCAAGGTTCCACACTGATTTCCCCTTTCATGCATTCCACACATTACAAAGACCTTCTCCACCCTTGTTTCCCACATTGAGCATAACTCACATGTGATTAGGGATTAGATCAAGGTTTTCAATCGCTTGAAAGAGTTTCTCTTCTCCATGGTCCGAGCTTTAAGACCTTAAACTAAGATCTCCTTTTACATCCTTTCCATAAGGCATAAGAACCATAACTCTAGAACTATTAATAGCTTGATTCCCATGCCCATGGGACACATAGGAACACCCAGACATCTCGTCTTTGGGTCCATCTTAGGTTCCGCTAATTACCTCTTCTATTCGGCCTTGTGGCCCTAGCTTTCATAGAATTGAGTGGTGTGGCGTAAGACTTATGTCCTCATTCACGTCAGGTTTTCAATATATGCACCACATACTTCCCTTCTAGGATCTAGTCTCTCATGCCCATCATCCCACAAGATGTTAGACTGCTCCCTCAGAACTACGTATGGATTGATTCCCATCCTCGTGGATATGTAAGAACACCTGGAAGTTTTTTATATTGGTCCAACTCTATATTTTATGAACTTTTCTAGCCCCTAGACCCAAGGTCTCCCCCAAAATTGTGCATGGTGTAGTGTAGACCTCGTCCTCATTCATGTCGGGTACTCTTTATCATGTCATGCGCATCCCCAAAAAAAACACATTTCCCCTATATGTGTGCAAGACATATGACCTTAAACTATGATTATGAGTCCCATATGACTTTAAAATGTCACGTCTTTATTGAATGACATTAAAATGAATTGGTAGGTCTTATCATACGACCCTAAACTATGACCTGGCTGCACAACCAAAAATGGCACTGCATTGTGATGTCCTCACTTGAGGGGACATCACGTTGGGTATTGATCATCCACCATACCATTTGTCAATACCTACAAGTGGATTGATTCCTATAGAGACACAAGGATTATTTTTCCTCAGTTTATCGCTTCACAAAAAAACACACATATATCCTAAAGGACAAACAAGATCTATCAAATGATGCTACTTTTGGTGCGTGGACCAGACCCGCATGACCTTATCATCCCTGTCATAGGTACCTTACCATGACATATCAAGAACTACATATAGATTGATTCCAATACTCATGGGATACATAGGAACACCCAGACATTTTGTCTTCGGGTCGATCCTTAGGAATCTTAAATCCTTCCTCCCCCTATTCTTCGGCCCCTTGGCCCAAACTCTTTTGAGAACATGTGGTGTGAAAAGTGCCTCTTGGGGGTCTCATTTATGTCAGGATATGTACCACATCGCACATTCCCATTCTGGGTAACCATGTAACTTCATCTCTACCCTAAAAAAGTTCAGGATACCTGGTAATAATTATGGGATTCGCTAGTTTCCTCGCCAGAGAGGATTCCCTCTACCGGCATTGGTATCTGACCACTCCGTACTTTAAGAACTGTGTTTGGATTGATTCTCATCCGCATGGGATATGTAGCGACATCTGGGCCTTTTTCCTCAGGTCTAACCCCAAGATCATTAGTCCTTTGGGCCCCTTGACCCCAACCTCAGTCCAATCTGTATGACCTTAAAACTATGTGCAGCATCCAGGTCATGCAATCTTAAACTATTACATTCATCATCGACATACTTATGATGTGTTCCAGATTCTCACCAAATATTTTCTGTCTAGAAGTAGGTATGAACCTTGATTAGAACGATGCACCCACCTAATGTGTTTCCACCACGGTGGCATAATTTCAAGAGCGTTAGACTCCATTCGAACAACCAATCACTCCACCCTCCATGCTTTGCGTGCCATTTATTTGGATCCTCAACCTTTTTCATGTCTAAAAGTACCCCCTAACAGTATGGATGGTCGTCCTATAGCTCACCTACTATTCTAGGCCAACTTTTTGAAAGACTAATGGATACCATTTTGAGTCAGGATCCGTGTTTCGAACATGGTCAGCGGTCGACCCTCGTTTGTTATCCTCATTTTAGGTTAACGTAATAGGGGTACTTTGTCTCGAAAGTGGTAAAAAATTATCCTCTATTGTCATGCCAACCTCATAGAATTCTGGATTTCTAGTATCCATATTCACACTTTCAATTCCCCTATGTTTGGATTGATTCTAACGCCCCCGACGTTACCCCGCTCATGCACTAGAGCACATTGGGGAAGTGAAAATTCGACTGTTCGGAGAGATTCATTCTCTAGTCAAGCCTTCCCCTTTCTTCTTGAAAGCCTAGATGGGTCGTTTATACCCCAAATTACTGAAGTTTGGTTGGAGCTCCCACATTCAAATGAAGTAATGACGCAACCATCTGTTGTTTCTCACATTGGGCATGACCCACAAGATCTTAGGGATGGATTGGTAATTATTTTATGATTGTGGTCAGAATGAATTAAAATAAACAAGAAAGTAGTCTGTCCATGCATGTAGTTAAAAATAAGAATAAACAAAAAAGAGATAAGTTTATGAGTTCAAACAAAATAGGGACCTTAGGTATCAGTGTCTTTGATGGACTGCTCTAGTGTTGCCACCTTCTGCCTTGTGGCCTCCAGGACTGCTTCCCGCTCCCTGAGATACTTCTCTTTATCAACGACTGCAGAGAGTAACTCATTGGCCCTAGCATGTTCTTACTCTTGTTCAGACTAAATCTCAATCATTTGGTGACCCTCCTACACTACCTTCCCCTGGGCGTCCTCTAGCTGGACCCTCAAATGTTCAATGAGGTCAGAGTGGGTTGGGATGAATGCCCTCATTTATTTGGATTTCTCTTAGAGACGTCAGACTTCTTGCTAAAATTTAAGGAATTCCTGGGTAATCACTAACTCCTTTTGGAACTGGGAAATGTCAGAGTGTTGGATGTTCTCCCGTATGTTTTCAGCCATGTAGTTTCATATCATTATATGAAGACAGTGAGCGTCCACCTCCAACATAGAGAAAGTGTATCCAGGTGCGAAGCAAGTCCACCTCGCTTAGTCATTCTGCCTATGACTGGTTGAGAAAACATTTGATGCACTTCCACACCTTACTCCACATCATGTGGATCTCCTCAACTGCCACTAGGTCATAATCATATATCTCCTCAGGGTTCATGGGTCTATACTTCAGATTGGCAACCAGGAGTTCAGTGGTAGGGTTCCCTTTTGAAATAATTTCTTCTTTAGCAGCTTCACCCTCACCAGCCTGGAACTCTACCTCGACAACATCATCTCCCATGAATGTAGCCTCTGGCTCTACGAGCACTATGATAGGGTTAGCTTGAATGTATGGATCTGTAGGAGTTGGTGTAGTCATTGGCATGGCTCTTGCATATGTTCCTGAGTCAATGTCTTGTCGAGCCTCCAATCTTGCAATTAATGAAATGGGAATTGATATCTTAGTTATCTGAGATTTATGATAAAAGTTGATAGATGACGAGGATAAATAATTACAAGATCCAAGCGCGGTATCATCCAGTGCATGTGTCAGGGTAGGATCCGCCCCTATAGGAGATCCCTCAACACTTGTAAGCTCAATCACTAGAACCAATTCTTCCTGAATGATGGGAACGACAGGGAACTCAGAGGCTGCCATTTCACCCCATTCTTCTGGCTCATCACCGCCAACTTCAACCATAGCTGGTTCCCCACTTTGCTCAGTTTTGAGGATAGTTTCTCGAGGAGGTCCTCTTGCTCCCATGGGTACTTCTTCAACCCATATGGGGAAGGCTTCCGGGACACCCTCGTACATATGTTCCTAAACAGGATGAAATTTGGTTGATAAGTTAAGATTGTGAGAATGGAGAGTCTAGCAGAGACAAGGGTTAAACTCACCTCAAGCTTCTCAACTAGTTCTGGGTTAGATCCTAAAACCTCGCCAGTCTCACTAGGGCTTCACTGTCAATCAGTTTTTCCTGAAGGTCCTTCACTACTGAGGCCTTCAACCACTTCCTATTTTTCATCTTCTTCATCTGCTTCTTCTTCATCTTCTTCCTCTCCTTCCCCTCCCTCTTCTTCTTCCTCTCTATCCTCCTCTTCAGATGGTATCTTTTCTGGGTCATGTTTCCGGTCGAGCATTACTTTCACTAAGAGGTGTGTCTCTTCATATCACCCCCACTGGCATGTGTACATATCCATGGATGTCAGGTATGCATGCCGATGATGAAAATTTACCCTATCCACCACCTGTATGTGCCTTATGTCTGGAAGGTCGATCCCGGTACTCACCATACTCCACCACATCTCTTCTATGGATATAGATTATCGTAGCATCCTCCAGGTATACTAGAGATATGGGAAGATAACATTGGAAGTTGAATTTAAGAAGTGCTTGAGATGCTTCCTAGGAAGTTCCCTAGTTTTCCCACAAGGTTGCCCGCGGGACCACCCCTCCTTAGAAGGTAGAGTCACGTTCTCGGCTTGCAATGCTCATGATGATGAATTCCCATCCTGCGCCATGCTAGAAACCCAACCCATTATTTGTCTCATCACTCCCGTGGCACTTCTTCTACCTCCCTGCTCTTCAGGCTCCACACTAGCCGCCTTCAGTTTTCGGATGCGTTTCCGAAGAATCGCCTAGGGATACATTTTTGTCCAGTGTTTAGCATACTCTATTGATAGGCCTACACTAAAATTAGTGGGGGGGGGAGTGATGACTTCACCAAGGCCTGGAGTCATGAACATAAGCAACAGTTAGTGAAGGATGAAAGTATTTTTCTCTTCTTAAACCTTTTTATAAACATTATTTGGAATTCAGTGAATGCACCCAAACTGCCTGGTGAACCTTTTCGGAACGTACGGTTTGAAAAAGTTTTTTTCTTCAATTCGAGCTACCAGCACACAACCCTCAATGCTTTTTAGGTATTCTCTCTGATCCCATGGGCCCTTCCCATTATCTACCATCTGAACAACCAGGGTCCGGAACGGGTGAAAGTTGAAATGGGTATGGCTGCTGATCTTGAGCTTGATCCCTTCCTTTGTGAGCGTCAGTGGGTGGATTTCAGCAATGTTCAAGAGGTATGGATGAATACCATCACCTAGAGGGATAATGGCATTTAGAAAGTCATATCCACGATATTGGGCTGCAACCCAACCATGAAGTATTTGGAATTGTCCGTATATCCTTATGAGTGTACTTCCCCTCGAAATACGCCCCAGAATGCTGTATAGCTTAGCCAACACAGGCACACCCCCAAGATAACCTTGTTCTTCTCCCCCATGATCCTGACCATCACTAGTGTCCATGGGTAGCCCCCATCCTTATGTCCCTCACTAGAAACAAACACCCACTCAAGAATGCATCAATGAACCTGACATATCGTACATTCGGGTTCCGAATTTTGTTTATCCTGAAGCCCCATGATTGGTGCTTTCCTACTTCCAGGACCATCCAATATTATCCCACCTTTACCCTCTAATATGTGTTCGAGCATTGCTTCCATCAGACTGACATCTTCATGGACCTATCTTGTGTCATAAAAAGACTGAACCATCCTAGATATGATATGTCCTTTAGAACATATTTTATCTTCAACTTCTCCTAGGCCAATTCCCGCAGATTCCATGTCAGGCTGGGGGTGTGCATCTTATCCCCCTAGACATTCTCTGTTGGGTGGAACTCGTTGTACTGGTACCCCTCCAAGGGGATTTCCCCAATACAATGGATTTCCCACAAACTAATACCTACCTACCCGTGGTGGAGGTGGAAGGTGTTGGTTTCGGGAGACCAGTGACTGAATAACTCTGGTACTAGGTCCTGATACCGGTATAAGTAAAACTGGGATTTCCAAATAGCTTCAAAAAGTTCGATAAACCAAAGATTCGGCCCAAAATCCTCACATTTTTGGCGTACCCAGTACGCCTAGGACCATTCACTTATGAAGTTTTCTCTGGACCTGAAGTCCCATTCCATTCAACCCTTCGTATCATCAGTAATACTACTTATGAATGTGATCGTGTAAAGAGAGGGAGATTCCTTAGGATCCAGATCACTCCACAATAGTCCTAGTCTTTGGAGTCAGGATATAGATCGTTGTGTTCTGCATTTACCTAGGAGGATGGCCATTTTTTGTGATACTGAATTCTGGAAGTCTGTACTCACATGTCACCCATGTCCACGGTGTATCCATTTCAAATCCAGGCATCAACACCTACTCCAGAATGATGAAGTTCTATAACAGCAGGCTGTCGCTCAGGACATAATATTTGTGATCTTGCGTAAGCATGCCAAAAAGCATCTGATTGTTATACATAAACCTCCTTGCATAAAGAATCTGGGGGTTCATGATCATCTGATTCCTCCTTGAAGTTGTAGTGGACTCCCTCTCCACATCAATATGTTGGGGAACCATTTTTATCAGGCTTTCAGAAATCCTAAGGGCTTTATAAAAAATAATGAAAATATGTGCGCAAAATAGTTGGGTTCATGCAAGAATGCCACTAGAATTGAGCAGAACGAAACAAATGGAGGCAGCACGCAAGTTATCCGCACGAGCACAAAGCACAAGATTGGCTGTTGAAAACTGCACGTAGATCAGAAACTTTTTCACACATGAGAGCAAAGGGTCTGTCATATGGAAAAAGTCAAAGTGGGGGCCTCGGGGGGGGGGGGGGGACATATTTATAGGCGGGGAACTTGTCTTCTGCGCATGTGAAAGTGGTTTATTCACCCAAATTCCATTTTTTCACGCACCATGCGGACGCTTCCCTACTTTTCGACGTGACCCTCAGAATTCAACCTTCGGGTCCCCCTTCAGCTCTAATTCCGAGGGGGGGGGGCATTTGTTGATGCCAAATTTTGGATAGGGCTAGGATTGGGATGATAAAGAACAACGAAGGCATTTGGAGGGTGATTAGAAGATTCCATAACCCGAGAGATAGTCGCGCACAAGAATTATGGGATGCGTGTAATATTTCCTCCAGCGCGCAAACCCTTGCGCACCCAATGCGATGTGAAAGGTAGGATTCCGCAGTGACCCACCAAAAACTACCAAAGTCACTGGTGTACAAGAGTTTGGGGAGGCATGAAAAACTTCTTCCAGCACACAAACCCTTGCATTCCAAATGCGACATCAAAGGGACACTTTCATGGCAGTACACTTGGAAAATTAGTTAAGGCACAAGCACAAAGGGAGAGCATGCACGCAAGTGACCTGGTGGCGTGCAAAACCTTCTGCGCCCAATGGGACATCAAACAACCCTTGTGCACATATCCTTTTGTGAACCACCTCCGGGGGTTTGGGCTATAAATTGAAATGAACCCCGACCATTTGGGATGGTTACAAAAGACAAAGAAATGCTCTACTACGTGAAAGACACACCTTCCATGACCGCATAAAAAACACTATAGCCTCAATGTATTAGATCTTACATGACATGTCCCCCAAGGGTCCTCCTTCGGTTGGGCCCTCTTTGGAATGATCCTGGTCTATTTCCTTTTACCCTAAGTGATTTTTTCATAAAAGATACCTCTTGAACGCGAATTCCATTGGCATCAGGCTGATTTTGTGTGCATCCTTCTGGTTTGCGTGCAGCCACCCTATCTTGCATGCAACTTCCCATCTTGCACACATCCCTCCTTGTGTGCTCCATGTGTCATCCTTACCTTAGAGAACCATGTCCAAACCCCTATTACACACGACACATCTGTGTCACACACCTTTCTCCCGTACGACCCTCCAGGTTCATACGAAGTGACTTTAAAGTCCCTTGGGAGGTGCTTTATGTTCCATTTCTTAGCCTCATTCCTCTTAACATAGGCACACTAATAGATATTTCTTCTTCGCATAACCATGCTAACGTGGGACCCTCAATGGATCACTCCACGACACCCCTTTACCATGGCGTTTCTGATGGCTTCCCTTCCCCAAGGGTGGGTGGGTATCAGTTATGTAAGTCTTAGGGTTGCAGAGTGAACCTACATCGTCCGAGCTACAGGACGTTAAACTACCAAGCACCATCGTCCTCAGCACATGATGTTAAACTGTGACCTCACCTTGTGCATCATACATGGGGTGACTCATCTTGTACATTCTATATGCCCAATCATCTCCACGGGAGTGATATCTTCCTCACATGGAATGAGATCCTCTTTGCTGGAGTGGCGCTGGTCTACAGGGAAGGGCAACTACCTTGGCGTAAGCCCCTAGCCTTTCTTGTAGGAGGTAGTACCCCTACTCCTCCTTTCTTCTTCAGTGCTAAAGAATAAGAGGAGAGATGGAAATATGGACCTTCGTTATCCCATCCCTCTCCCTCTAATATTTTTCTCCATCGGGCCTCAATCCTGGAGTAAGTCCCAATCTTCATCTCTCTGGGCTGCTAACCACGCGTGATCCCCTGTTTCCTCTTTGGGCCACTAACCACGTGTAGGCCCCATTCCACTTCCCACGGACGCACCTTTTGTGATGTGTTGTCCAGGTCTTTTCTTCCTCTTGTTTATCACACCGAGCATGACTCACGTAGTCTTAGAGTAAGCATTGACCATGCCATCCTCTTTGGGCCACCCTAGAGTGTAAGCCCCAACAATTCAGAACTACGGGGACTTTGATCCTTGCCAAGGAAAGGTATGTAAGAAACCTCATTTAGGTTCAATCCCAACACATTAATAACTACAAGCACTTTGATCCTTACCAAGTCATGGTACATATGAATCCTCCCTTAGGTTCAATCCCAACACCTATTGGTCTCGACCCCCTTCAAGTCGGTTCACCAAACCACCACGAACTATGTGGATTTTGATCTTTTCCAAGGAAAGGTACATAGGAAGCATCCCTGAGGTTAAATCCCAACACCTACTCATCCCGAACCCTTCACATCGGTTCACCAAACCATCCTAAACTACGTGGACTTTGATCCTTGACAAGGCAGGGTACGTAGGAATCCTCCCTGAGGTTCAAGCCCAACACCTACTTGTCCTGACCCCTTCACATCGGTTCACCTTTGTCCCATATGACGTTAAACTGTATCCCTCATCCCAAAATATGTGGACTTTGATCCTTGACAAGGTAAGGTATGTAGGAAGCCTCCCTGATGTTCAAGACCAACACTTACTTGTCCTGACCCCTTCACATCGGTTCACCTTCATCCTGCATGACGTTAAACTATATCCCTCATCCTGAATTACGTGGACTTTGATCCTTGCCAAGGAAAGGTATGTAGGAAGCCTCCTTAAGGTTCCATCCCAACACCTACTTATCCCGATCCCTTTACGTTGGTTCACCTTTGTCCTGCATGACTTTAAACTGCATCCCTCATCTAGAACTACATGGACTTTGATCCTTGTCATTGTAAGGTACGTAGGAAGCCTTCCTGAGGTTCAAGCCCAACACCTACGGGTCCCGACCAATTCATGTCGGTTCACAAAAAACATCCAAACTATTTGGAATTTTATAATTGTATTCGAGGAAAGGTATTTAGTAAGCCTCCCTGAGGTTCAAGCCTAACAACCATCTGTCCTAACCACTTCACATTAGTCCACCCTCTTCCTTCATGACGTTAAACTGTACACCCCATTTTTGTCCCACAAGACTCTAAAATGTACCCATTCGAACTACATAGGTTTTATCCTTGTCTCTTAGGAAAAGTATGTAGGAATCCTTTATAAGGTTAAATTATCACTAGTGGTAAGCCATTGTGATACCCCAACCGATGGTAAGCCATTGCATTCCCCAATCGACAGTAAGCCATTGTGATCTCCATATAGTGGTAATATTTTGCGATCCCCATCCAGCGATAAGCCGTTGTCGTCCCTTTCATTGGGACCCATATATCTGGTTTGTCCTAGTGGTGTGAGACCAACCTTGGGATTATAACCACATGTAAGCCCAAACATACCTTCAGGTTGTTGTGCTCTGTGCACACCCCAATTCTATTCCCCACCCCGAACTATGAGAACTTTGATTCCCTGCCACAAGGATATGTAGAAAGCCTCCCTAAGGTTTAATCCCATTACTAATGTCCATTCCTGATATCTCCCTCAATGATATGTGTTTAGGGAAGGTCATTCTCCAACTTGGAGGTTCTACTTACTCCGGATCCCATCCATGTGTTCCATCCATACATGCCACCTCCTCAGGTGTACCGTTGCCCCACCGAACTATACAGACTTTGATTCCCTACCATGGGGATATGTAGGAAGTCTCTTCGAGACCCAAGACCAACACTACCGTTAAATTCATAATGGTTCCATCTCATTCCCCCACCACTTCATTCAAATCTCCATCATCCATCCTGATTATTACCTAGGTTGTCACATCCTGGTGAAATCATGTCACTCACTTTCTCACTCCTCCTAGCAGAAACTGGGTAACTAACCATGAGTTAGCCCCAGCATCAGCGATCCCTCTAGGGGTTTCACCCACCTGATCCAGTATCTTCATTGTTCTGATCAGTTCAATCCATCTCCTCTAGATGTTAAACCTGTGACATACCCTGTGTTAAAAATGGGAAGCTGAGGAAAACCTCAGAGAAATGCCTATGGAATATAATTCCCCGCATTAGATGTGGGATGAATTGGGATTACACGCCCTTGAGAAGCCCTATCATAAGGGTAAGAAACCCAGACGTACCAGTGTTCTAGCTTCTAGACACGCCAGCGATGTCCAAAACCACTACTCCCATGACCAAAGTTTGCTGCCCCGACCGAACCCCTTGGAATGTCCTGGCAGAAGTAGCGTAATTAACTGGAATCCATGAAGACATGGCACTGAGAATGGTATTCAGGAACCACGAATCAAATATATGAGGGAGACTCAGACTTGGTAATGAGTTTTGAGGAGGAATCCTTGGAAGGTGGAACCGACATCCCATCATCCTATTTTGATCAAGGAGAAAACACCCTTGAATAAGAGATAGATGTTGCCTGCCTTTGGAAAGTGAGAATGTATGGAAACAGCCTCACGTAATCCTCCAAAAGAGATGGATGTGCACCCCGGTGAAAGCATCAAAAACAATAACAAATCAATCAAAATGAATTTTAGAAATCAAAGAATGAAAAATATAATGAAATTTCATATTCATAAATCAACTCATTCCCCTAAATTTTTATTCATTAAATCAATACCCTATTCTTGTACCTACTTATTCATCATCCATTTTACCCATTTAGTCCTGTTGACAATGAAATCTAAAACATGTAACCATAGGGTTCCTAAATTTTTTTTTGTATAATAGATAAAAAGTGTATAAAAAATCTAAGGCGGGACATGCATTTTCAATTTAAACCTCAAAAATATATTTGAAAAATATACAGGATAAAAATTATAAAGCACTAAAAAAATACCCCCTTTTATCCATGTGTCCCTTTTTTTTGTTTTTTTATTTTATTCCTTGAAAGTTATAGACCTAAAAAATTAAAATACTCATGAAGCACAAGGTATGTGCACTATTAAACTCAAAAATATTAAGTGAATTGAACCTACAACAAATATATTCCAAAACTTATTTCTAATAATAAATTAAAAATAAATTATTAAAAATTAATAAAAACATGGGTTGCCTCCTGGAAGTAATTTGTTTATAGTCATTTAGAATAACCTTACTCTTTTGGATTATGTAATATGAGTATGTATAAAGCTAAACATATTGGATTTGTAAAATTATTATTTTATTGCACATCTGGGTTGCTTCCTCTTCTACTCCTTATTATTATCATCTTCTCACTTGGTGGAAGATAGTTCTTGGTGGTAGACATCCCCAAGGATTAAAGAAGAAGTTTATGGGTTTTCCATATCTAAAAAAACTCCTATTTATATTCAAATACTGGATATTTGTTTTTTCAAATTCTTCCATGATCTCTTCATGTTCAGTAACTAACCCTTCTTTTTCTTACTTCTCTTTAACTATTTTTGAAGGCTTTTCATGATCAGTGAGTTCTAGAGATGCATCCTCCACCATTTCAATCATATATTTAAATAATTATATATATATTATAACCTCTTACTCTTAATTTACTTATTCATTATACCCTTCCTCTTTATCCTTATACTCAATAAGTGTTAAGGTGTATTTCCTTGCAAATTTATATTCAAATTCATCCTGAGGCGCAACCTTGGGTTCAACTTCAAATCCATCATCATTCTCAGATATCCCTACATTTTTTTCTTGATGTTGTCTTACTTAGTATTTTTCTAGGACTCCTATGCTTCTTTATCCATGTTATATAGGAGTTACAACCCTTATTTGATTTCTTGTTTGATGATTCAGAGGAATAAATCATCCAAACTTGGGAATGGTTGGGGAATCGATGTTGGAATTTATTTCTCAAATCCTAGGATTTGGATATTCCTTTTGAGTGCATCAATTTATTAGGACAAATTTTCTAGTTTTCAGGTAGATATGGTCCTTCTTATTTACTTTTACCTATATAGAAAATTACAAAAACCCAATCATGTAAAAGGAAAATAAATGAAAACCTAAGCTAAAACTAAGAAGCATAAAAGTGGGATAGAAAAGTCATTATCCTAAACTATTAAACTAAATTATTCTTCACTAATTCCCTAATAATGATAAAAAATTGGACAATACATATGCATCATCAATTCCCATAGACTTGGACTATTTTATAATTTATGCTCTAACTAACTACAAGTTTAGTATAGCTAATGGAAGCCCAAGGTTGAACCCACATAGACTTGGTAGAGAATGATTTAATTCAATAATTAAGATCTAATAAACTAATCTTAATGAAAATAACATCCTATTCTAAGAGAACTACTAGTGATGATGAGATGTACCTGGGCTTTTCAGGCTCGAGATTATCTTATAAGAAAGTAGAAAACATGTGATGATAATAACAATGTTATTGGAATAAGGTCTATAACGCATATACCCTAGAATCCGAGAGACAGTGCATTATTTTATTAAATTGTAATGATTAAAAGGAATCAAATCCCAAAGGAAATATTAGTTTAGATGTTTTTGAAAACCATATTACACACATGATGTCCATTTTACATTGGTGAATAGAGAATAAAACATGATACATAATAAAATGAAATGAAAAATATCCATGAAATTTTATTAAAATAATTATTATTTATAACATAGAGAAAGGAAACATAATAAGGGTGACCTAAAATTCTCTGTAAGGGTAAGTAAAGTGGAATAAATAACTAACTAATGAGAATAAATCAACATAGAAAGGTAAATATCTAATCACACATTCCATTCAAATAACTAGATAAGGAAAAATAAACATGGAAAGGTAGAAAACAAAAACACATGACATTTAATCAATAATATAAGAATGAAATAAACCATGGATATTATAACTAATTGAATAATCACATGGAATAGTAATAACTGAATACATAATGGTGGAATTCATAATGATGGATATCTAAAACATATCATCGAAACATTAATTTCAAGGATTCAAGACAAGAATCTAATACTTTCAAGGATTGATGATAAGAATCTAATAAATGGGTAAGGCCTCATCCAAAGTCATATCTAGTTTGTCCCATGAAACCAACCAAATTCATTGAGGGGCTATAGTGAGCCCTTCCCATCACATATGAATTCCAATGCATTCCTCATATGTATAATAATCAATTTAATTAATAAAAAATATGCCTTATCATCAAATATTCATATTGAATAAATAATATAGCTTTATAAATAATTATCTAGTAGAGGATAAGTAACAGTAAGGGATTTTGATGTTGATTAATGGAAATACCATTTAAAAATCATTAAAACATACTTGAGGAAAATAATCATTATATTCCAATGTGTCCCATACTGCTTTGAAACATTTTAATAATAATACCCATGAAGTAATAATAATAAATGAAACTTATAATATCATGAGAATAATTATATTCATGATATAACATGTTAAAGATAAGTATACACACCATATATAAGCGAATTGGTGCATAACAACAAATACGTCTAAATGGAATGTTAATTGAGATAAAATCTCTTACCACTTTTTAATAATTTATTTAAAAGATTGTTAATTTATAAAATAAAATATTTTTGTTGAAAAGAACATTTTAAAATTGTGAAGGAAGATTCAAAATATTATGGTGTCATGATATAAGAAAATTTTGTTCATACTGTATAAGTGAAAAAAAATTTCTTTTACTTTTTTAAGAAAATTCATGAAGTACCTTGTTTTGGAAAAAGATAAGAAGATTCATTTTAAAAACTTTTGTGAAAAGTCAAAAAGGATTAAAAATGACTTTATAAAATCATTTGATAACAATAAAAACATATTTTAATTTTTTTTAGAAAAAAATAACATGGAAGAGAAATATTCCCCAGTGGAGACTTAAACACAAACAATCCCAAATAATGATGAGATTGTGAAATAAATACTTATAACTTTATAATCAATAGAATAATATTACCATGAAATAAAAAAATATTGATATTAAAATACCATGATATTCATAATAATACTCAAAAAGTGAATTCATGGGTGGTATATTCACCACACAAAAGGAACAAGTAGTGTATAAAACATGTGTACCACAAAAATAAAAGTGAGAAAAAGATCCCTTACCACACACATCATTTTTAGTTGTATGTGATTTTTCCTCAACTATAATGGTTTAAATAATTTTATTAATTTATATCATAACCTTATTAATGTTTATGATATCATATATTATCTTCTTATATTATTTTATCACTCATTTGTTAATAATCTTTCAACATTTCACTATTTCAGGTGTTAATTACCCAGTTTTTCATGTATGTTTTGACTTTTTATTTGTTGTTCCTATTACTTAGATCATGATTTAATAACCTCTATAATTTAAACCAATATTAAATATCATATATATTCAGTATATATATATTTATAATAATCCATAAAATGTGGATATAGGAAATGAAATGCACTGTTCATGGAGACAGTAGGACGTACGTACACATGAACACTACTTTCATTTCTTTTCCACATTAAAAGAATTAAAACTAAATGATATATATGTATATTATAATTAAAATATCTTATATAGTTCATATATATCACATATTTTTATTAAAACCATCCTTTATACATCCATGTATAGTGTGAATGAATCACATCGCTTTAAGGAGACAATTGTCTACACTTTCCCAAACAATGTTATCATAGTTACACAAAATAGAAAGCATGAAGGTATGTTTTATATAAAAAATAAAGAAGTATTAAGACAACATAAATATCATATATATCATATAAAAATATTTTGTTAATCATAATTCTAAACTGTGAAAGGTGGTAAAGGAAAAACAAATGAAAACGTTTCGCGAGGCAGTAGTTCGTTGTACATCAATGGTAAATTTGTTATTGATTTGATGAAACTATGTGTATATGTAGGTATAAAATTTAACATAACAATATATCATTATATTTAGGATACATTTTCTATTAAATGATCATGGAATAATAATAAATTAAGGAGTTGGAAAAGAAATAAATTAATATGATCGTTGAAGAACATTACCTCTTATTTGGGTAAGTCCTTTTTGTTTATACCAAAATTCTTCCTTGGTTATATTTATTACCAAAGTGAGGCCTCTAGAATGAGAGTAGGGAAGTAGGGAGATTATTTGTGTAGGTTTTGGTCGAGATATAAGGCTCAATATGGTGTGAGGAAGTAAGGTAGGAGGTCCCCTTTTATAATTGAGGCGAGGGGTACTTTTAGAAACTCTCAAACTATTAAATTAATATAAATTCATTTTCTATTAAAAATGGGTCCAAAGTGAGTTATTTATAACATAAGATTATTATGGGTGTAGTTCATCTCAACCAATAATTTTTAGACAAGTTTATGTCACATTATTACCCTTATCTTTTAGAATTAACCCTTTGTTAACTCTTACTCTGACAAATTGACTTTTTTACTCTTTAATGGTTTATATATTTACTATAAAATGCCAAAAGAACCATAAATGAGTAATGTATTAAATTTTAAACTTTATAAAAATAAGTTGGTCTAATTTTATATTTTTATGAATTTTATATCTTTTAATAAAATATTATTTATTTTAAAATATCATTAATGTCAATTTTGACACTATTAATTTACTAACTTTTATAAAAATATCCATACACAAAATAAATTCAAATAAAAAACCTTTAATAGAACCCAAATATGTATATATAATTTATAATTTTTTATAGCATCAGTTATATCAAATTATATTTATTTTAATATTTTAATAAAATTTATTTGATATGTCCATTAATTAAACAAAATCTGCATCTTCATTGTGCTAGCCTTTAATTTAATTATTGCTTCCCTTAAATTAAAAAATAAATTATAATTATGAATATGAGAATTTTATATTTCTAATTAATATTTATAGTCGAAATATATTCTTAATAACCATATATAAAAAATTTAATTATTATTAGAAACATGAGTAAGACATATTGAACTTTCCTTAGAATAAAATACTATAAAAGCCTTAAAGTCATCCAAGTGGATTCAAGAGCTCCCAAAATCAGCCCAAATATGGTTTTGGTCAAAATTAACTCATAAAATAGAATTATAAAAAAGTGTTAAGGTAATTTTATAATTCTTATAATATTATTTTTACCCTTAATTACTTGATTTACCCTTAACTACTGTAATTAATTTTAATTACTTTTACTAATATTTTTGGTAAAAAACTAAGTTGATATTATTAGAATAAAAATATCATACTAATTATAACTGTTTATTTCCTTTTTACAAATTCAATTCACATAAGTGACAAAATTATGTTTAATGCTAATCCCATAGATGGGACAATAAAGCGAGTTTTAAAGTAAAAACGTCCAAAAGTTTGCTAAGTTTTAATCTAAATTTAATGGTAATTTGTTTTGAATTACCTAAATTAGTTTAAATGATATAAAATTGGTCTAATTATACATCAAAACCAAATAAAAACATAATTTAACTATATAAATTAATTATATGAAAATGCAGTTTTGAACTAAAATGCAATATTTTTCACTATTCATCAAAAAAACAAAACTTCTCAGAAAAATACAAAATATTCAACCAAAGTTAATTTTTATATTCATATTTAATAAAATAAGTTTATTTTTCAAATAAAATATATGAAATTGTTAAAAATTGGATTTAAAATAGGTTCTTCATTAAAATGAGGTAAAAATGTCTTTATAAAAATATTGAATTTTATGTGTAATATTGGGTTTGTTCTTATCTTATGTTTATCAAATATATTGGAAGCATGTCAAAAATATTTAATTGAATATATATATATATATATCATTAATATCACTCACTAATTGTAATTAACATAATATATCAGTATAAAACAACTTTGTAAGCATAAAATTAGTTTTTCATAAAAACACCCCCTTTATATTCAATTGGTTCTCATATTCATTTCTAATTAATTTTTAACCAATATATTTCCATAAGTTAGTTAATTATATTCATCAAATCCAAATTAACATCTAGGCTATATCTTATTATATTAAATAATAATATTTTAATAATATATTGTTATTCGGTAAAACTCGGCCTTGCATGTATCGCAAGATAACTCAATGATGTGTGTAACATAAGATTACCATGATATTGTGTAAAAAAGTAAGCTAGAAATGAAATTAAATTTATTCAAAAATAAAAATATTGTAAAGTCTTGGGGTGTTACAATCTCTGCACCTTAATTAAATTGCATCCTCATAATTTAAACTTGATCTCAGTAGTCTGGGGTTTGATATTTAAAAATAAACAATTTTTGAAAAACCCACATCATAAAAAGGGTTAAAAATAGATTTTCTTAATAAGAGGGAAAAAGAAATGATAAGGTCACAAAAAAACAAGTCTTTTGAATAGGATAACATTAGTGAAGACATGGATATGGAAGAGAAGTATAACCATCATGTTCTGATGGGGAGTGATAGATAACATTTTCATAAGAAAGTTATTGACCGCATAGCTATTAGGGTTGGTGTCCTGAGAACCAAATATTTATATTTTGATTACATGAATGTACACTTATTATATATTGTTCATTGTTCTGCATGATTATAATATAATAATGTCCTAGAATATTTGTTGCATTAATAAGGTCATGGAAGATCCCCGTTATGATGAGAAACTTGAAATGCTATAACAATATTCATAAATAAAGTTCTACGGTTGGATGACATACCATTATAGGACACATGGTATATATACCATCATGTGTGAGTAATCCTAATAAGACGAGACTCTCTCTCATGGAGTTCGCACTTGGTAATCTCCAAGATGGGAGATTATGAGAATAGATCCTCCAGTAGAAATTCCACATGTCTTGGTGTCATCAGACATTGCTATCTACGAGTGAGTGTAATGGTCCTTAGACTTGAATATTATCATTAACTCATGCCATGACTCACGCACTTAGATTTGCTGACGAAAACTGTCATGAAGACAGTTGGCAGAGAGTAGGGTACGTTGGGTGCATCACAAATGACATGTTGTTAATGGATAAGTTGAGGATGGATTTGTCCCTTCCATATTAATGGAAGTAGATATCTCAGGCATTTTGATTGAAATATAACTATCCCTCAAATTCCATGGCCATGGTGTCACGATGAGTTTATTTCTAGAATTCAAAGAATGGGGGATCAAGCATATTAGGTTTATGAAACTTCCATGAAAACTTCTTGATGAGATATTAAGACAAAGGGATTAAATTACCCGGTAAGCGTTCGTATGAGGTGACACATCAATGTGGAGTCAACTTCTTTTTCTTGGGTACCTTGACCCATTTCTAGATAGTAATCTTGGATTTTAGGGAAGCCCGCCTAATTCTAACGAGAAAGAGGCCTATAGGGTCACACACTAAGTGTATCCAAGTATCTCAAGTAGAATAATTATTATTCATGTATGTGGTTTAATAATAATTCAAGGAAGCCTAAATTGTTTTAATGTTGGAGGAAGAATAAAATTAAAAACAAGATATACATGATGTGTACATTGAATGTACACACCGTGTAGTTTTTATTTTAGAAAGGAAATGAAAAATGAAAACAAGATATACACGCTGTGTACTTTGAATGTACACACCGTATAGTTTTCAAGGGAAAACTAGTACACACCGTGTATTAATGATTACATTCTGTGTAGTTTTTCCAGTCGGGATTTTGAGGAAATAATATCATTTTATTAAATGATATTTATTATAATCAGCGTGTGTGCATGTTAAGGAATTATTGATTAGACATGGGGTTTTCAATAAGAGTTAATGAAATAAATAAAATGCGTAACAATTTTATTTATTGTCCTAAATCTATAACCTCTTACCCGATTATAAATATCCTCACAACCCCATCACTTTTCCTAAGAATCGTTGTGCACAACAATTTTGGAGAATTCTCTCAAGACCAAAAGAATTCCATCCTCTAAGAATGCTCTAAAGACTGAGAGAGATCCACTTCCATAGGATCAAGATGATCTAAGGCGGACAATGAAAGCAAAGGCTTCTCCACTCTAGCACCTATAGATTCCTTTGGCGACATCAAGAGATGCGTGGTGCACTTATGGATCACCACTAGAGGAAGTCTATACTTGGCTTCTACGACATAATGACAAATCATATCGGAATGTGATCATAAATATAAATGAAGAAATAATTCCATAAAAGGTACTTATTGTCAATTAATTAAATTAATTATAATCAACCTCTGATGATCCTCCTTTGTGGTTCCAGGAATATTCTTCTTCTTTGTCTATTTCTATGATTCAATCCGTGGAGTCTGGCATTTATTGTCGTATTGATCCCAGATTGATCATTTCTAATGACAAAAAGCCAAGTGGGCACATCCACCCATGAGCTTACACTTCACCCAGGACCTTCAATTGGTATCATAGGGGTCAGAACTTTGATTATAGTTATTTAATTTTTTTTTAAAAATTTATACATTTATATTTGATTCAATTCAAAATAAATCGTTCTATAAAACTGAATGAATGAGATCTATTCTTCCTCCTTCGTTTCTCGATTCACATCATATAAATGAACTTTTAATTTGAATTTTGATTAAAATAAAACGAGGAACTCAGCCAGAGGAGCCGCTCATTCGGTCTGTACAACACAAGAATGCATGACGTGTAGTAATAACTACACACCGTGTACTTAGGTTCGACGAACCAGTACTGGTCTTCCAAACCCACACTGTGTAAATTGAGCATACCTAAGTTTTTATAATACCGTGTTGACCAGAACTGAATGACACGTGGGAACTGGAATACATGGTGTGTATGTTGAATCAACACGCCGTGTAGTCTGATCTGACCCAGGTAAAATCATGTACAAGGAGAAGCCATGTACTGCGTACATGGGATTGCCATGACAGTAACCATGTAACAAGGAAATACACACTGTGTTAGATTAATCTACATGTCATGTAATCCAAAATTTCCAAAGCATAGAAAACATGCCAAAGCCCCCGGTGTGTACTTTGGATAACAGATGAAAAAAAAAACACATGCCATGTAATATATCCTATATGCTGTTTACTTTACAGAAATGGAATTTCACTAGGTTTCATCCAAATTAAAAAGAAATGTACAAGGAATATGGATGAGAAGAATCTCAAGGAAATACAGAAAGGAATTTAAGATAAATAATTGATGAATTATATGATCATAATTAATTGAATTCAAGCGCGACTTATCTTGGATAAAAGAATGATTAAAAGAATTTGAATACTAAATATGTGTAAATGTCATTGCATGCTATGGATGATCATGAGATAGACCAAATACCCTTTTTCTGTGTATGGTTTCATTTAAATTTGTTGTCCTGTGAGCCTTCTTCCAATAAAATGTAGGGTCTATATGCCCATGGTTTCTTTAATGTAAACCCCATGTAATAGAGGATCTCCCAAGCCAGAGGAGATGGTTCAAAATCCGGAGATGAGGATAAACCAACCCAAAAAGACACAAAGGTGGATAGATGGGAGCTGCAAAAACACGAACCATCAGGTTGAAGGTGTTTTTCCCTAGGTCAGGGTTAGCTTATCAAATCCACTAGATAAGATAACCAATAGATGCTCATGATCATTCCATATTATTTTATTTCTATCTTATTTCATGGTTTATTTATTATGTATGTGTTGTAACATTCACATAATCAATGAAATAAACAAGAATGAAAAGATGGAATAAAATAAAAACCGGACTACGCGTAAACATTATCAGAACATGGTTAATCACTTATGCAAGAATCACTTAATATTAACAAGCATGTGATAATGAGAAACAGAGCATAAAAGATTAAAATCCATCAAATACCTTATTAAGTCATACCAAGCCTTCTGTTACTTGATTAAGGGCATGAGTCTATAAAACTATGTGTTTGACCAACCCTTGTTGGGACACTTACTTTTATAAAGGAAGCTCTTATGAAAGTTTTGGGTAGAATTAAACATTTAAATCAAGAGAAGTAGCCCTTTCTAGACTTGTTGTCAAAAGGAGGCAAGTGTTCAGGAAATCCAGGTCAAGATTTCAGGATTAGGGAGTCCACTCAACAGATCAAGGAACTGTAAGCTCATAGTTGGAAAAGACCCGCCAACCTAAATACCTTTAAATTTATTGACCAAACCTTGTTGGGGTTATATAAGGGGGAATATGGATTCTTTCCACTAAAATGTCATCACAACTGGACATTCCGATTTCAATGGTGAGGTCCATTGGGAATTGATAAAATAGTGCAAAAATTAATAAATTATTTTATTATTTTTCATAAAATGTTATCAAAAGGTACTGATAAATATGCTATATTAATTTGTAAAATCAATATGAAAAACTCGTCAACCAAATTTTCTCTATGATCAATTCTGGATAAAGAAAATATCCTCACCAGTAGTAACATTCAAGAATGGTTTAGGCGCCTTTAGGTTATCCTACATCATGAATGAAATTTTTACGTGCTAGAGTCCTCATTTCCTAATTCTCCTACTCAAGGGGTGAGTGATGAATATTTACGGGTCTATGATCAACATTTGAGCGATGAACTTGACGTTCAATGTTTGATGTTGTCATCAATTTCTAGTGAGCTCATGAAGTATCATGAAGACATGGATGCCTATAGAATGCTCGAGAACCTATGTGGTCTATACCAGGAGAGAGAAAGGTAGGAAAGGTTTGAAATCTCCAAGGCTCTATTTCATAGTAAGCTTGGAGAGGGTGCCCCAGCTGGGCCTCATGTAGTCAAGATCATTGGCTATATTGAGCGCTTGGAGGTTCTAGAGTTTAAACTCCCCAAAGAACTGGGTACTGATCTCATTCTTTCAACACTCCCCCAGAGCTTCTCTAACTTTGTTGTAAATTTGAACATAAAAAACATTGAGAAGTCTCTATCTGATCTTCTTATCCTCATTTTTCAAGTGTAGAATGATATGAAGTGTGAAAAGCCTTCTATCATTATGGTGAATAAAAGTAAAGGGAAGGAGAAGAGATTTAAGCCCAAAGATTCTTCAAGGCCTTCCAAGAAAAGGAATATCAAAGGGGAGATAAGAGAATAGGAGGCTATTTGTTTCACATGTGGTAAGAAGGGCCACTGGAAGAAAAACTGCACCCAGCCAAGGAAGCAAGGAGAAGCTTTAGGTGCATTTGTTATCAAATGAAATATATCTATATCTACCAATTGGGTATTAGATACTACTTGTGGTGCTCAAATCTGTATCCAAATACATGAACCAAGTAGATTTAGAAAGATTGACTGAGGTGATGTGGATCTGCGAGCAGCCAACGAAGCCAGACTCGTTGCTGTAGCTGTCAGAGACTACCACCTCACATTTCCTACTGGGATGGTCTTGGTATTAAAAAAATGTTATTATGTACCCTATGTAACCAAAAACATTATTTCAGTATCCATATTAGATACTGATGGATTCATCTTCAAGTTTGTAAATGAATGTTGCTACTTTTATAAAGATAGCATTTGTTTTGGTAGAGCACATTTATATAGCGTCCGTTATGTGTTAGACTACACAAACCAAGTAATGGTAATCAATAACAATGTTAATTCACATGAATCATACCACACCCAACTTTGACATCACCGGTTTGGTCATTTCAATGAGAAACGTTTGACAAAATTACATCATGATTTGTATTTAGATTATTTCGAACTAAAACCACTTAGTGTATGTCATGCATGTCTACAAGACAAAATGACCAAAGCCCCATTAATTGGGAAAGGTGAAAGGGCTAAAGAGATTATAGAATAAGGTCACACATATGTGTGTGAACCATTTCTAGTTGAAGCAAGGGGTGGGTTATTGTACTTCATAACTTTTATTGATGATTTTAGTAGATATGGATATATTTACTTAATGAGGTATAAGTCAGATTCTTTTGATCGGTTCAAATAATACAAGAATGGAGTTGAGAACCAGCTTGGTAAGAAGATTAAGAAAATACTCTCAGAAAGAGGAGGAGAATATCTTAATCAGAACTTCATTGATTTCTTATGGGAGTTTGGGATTATATATCGACTCACTCCTCCTTACATGCCTCAGTGGAATGGTGTAAGTGAAAAAGGAGGAACCACACCCTTTTGGACATGGTGAGATTAATGATGAGTCATGCGAGTCTTCCATTATCCTTTTGGGGATATGCATTACAAACAGAAGCACACATACTAAACCAAGTACCAACTAAATTGATAAATGGTATACCATACAAATTATGGAATGGACACAAAGCCATGTTATCAAATTTACATGTGTGGGGTAGCGAAGCATTTGTTAAGGCCTTTTATGGTAAAAAGCTTGCACCCCGAGGCAAAAAGTGTACCTTTATAGGATATACCAATTAAACAAGGGGATATTACCTATAAAACCCCTCATATAAAAAGGTTACAGTGGAAAGACACACCATATTCCTTGAGAGGAAGCACATCTCCAAAAGAGATAGTGGGAGTGAGATAGACTTTGATGAAGTCAAGGATCAAGATACACATGAGTTGGTACAAGAACAGATTCCACAAAGCCCCGTGGAAGAAAAATCTGTTCTAGAGACACAAGAACTGCATAGAAGCATGAGAGAGTTGAGAGAGCTAGAACGATATGGTTTTCTTGTCACCGAGGATGGTGACTCATTATTGGTATACAATGATGATCCTCTTACCTACAAGGAAGCAGTTAAAGGCATAGACGATGCCAATTGGAAGGAAGCCATGAATTCTGAAATGGATTCTTTGTACCAAAACCAAGTATGGATTTTGGTAGATCCTCTAGTTGACGTAAAGCCTGTTGGTAATAAATGGGTATTCAAGAAGAAACTGGATATGGAGGGACATGTCAACACCTATAAGGCCCGACTGGTTGCAAAAGGATTTAGACAACGTCAAGGAATTGACTATGATGAATCCTTTTCACTGGTTGCGATGCTGAAATCCATCAAAATCCTATTGGCCATTTCTTCTTACCATGACTCTTTAATTTGGAAAATGGATGTCAAAATAGCATTCCTTAACAGGAACCTCCAAGAATATGTCTATATGACACAACCTGAAGGGTTTGTGACTCCACATGATGCCAAAACTGTATGCAAGTTGTAGAAATACATTTATGGATTAAAGTAAGCATTAAGGTCACAAAACATTCTTTTTGATTAAGCTATAACAGAATTTTCCTTTATTGAGAATGAATGTGAGCCTTGTGTATACAAAAGGTTTACTGGAAGTGCAGTCATTTTCCTAATAGTATATGTTTATGACATATTACTAATCGAAAACTAAGTACCTGTCTTACAGTCAGTTAAGGCATGGTTAGATAAATGCTTCTCTAAGAAATAATTGGATGAGGGACATATATTCTTGGGATCAAGATCCATCATGATAGATTCAAGAGAATGATGGGTCTAAGTCAAAGTACATACATTGACAAGATACTGAATAGATTTAGTATGGAATAGTCCAAGAGGGTATTGTTTCCAGTGTCACATGGCATTCATCTTTCCAAGAAAATGTGTCCTAAAAAACATGAGGAAATAAAGAAAATGGCAAGGATCCCTTACACATCTGTGATTGGGTCAGTCATGTATGCTATGCTATGTACAAGGCTAGATGTTTATTATACATTAAGTGCAGTAGGCAGATATCAAGATAATCCAAGAGAGCACCGTTGGATGTCAGTCAAGACTATCCTTAAGTATCTGAGGCATACTAAGGATATGTTCCTAGTTCATGGAGGAGATGAGGAATTATTAATCAGAGGACATGTAGATGCTAGTTTCCAGACTCATCAATATGACATGAAGTCACAGATTGGATACATCTTTAGTTTCAATAAAGGTGCAATGAACTGGAAGAGCTCAAAGAAAGGTGTGGTCGCATATTCAATAGCAGAGTTCGAGTATATCACATCTTCTGCGGATGCTAAAGAACCAGTATGGATGAAAATATTCGTCTAAGAGTTGGATGTCGTACCTAGCAGTAAAGATCCTATCACACTCTATTGTGATAATACTGCAGCAGTGGCACTTTCAAAAGAGCCAAGGTCACATCAGCGGACAAAGAACATACTTCAGAAGTATCATCTCTTAAGGGTTTTTTCTCAGAGAGGTGAAGTAGCAGTGACTTGTATTTCCACGAAAGACAACGTGGCGGACCCCTTGACTAAAGCCTTTACTCAGCAGAAACATGAACATCATGTGAGGTCTAGCGGAATAAAAGTCATAGGAAGATGGGTCTAGTATAAGTGTGAGTTTGTTAGGGTTGGTTTCCTAAAAACCAACTGTTTATACATTGATTACATGAATGTACACTTATTATATATTGTTCATTATTCTGCATGACTATAATATAATAATGTCCTGAAATATTTGTTGCATTAATAAGGTCATGGAAGATCCCCGCTATGATGAGAACCTTGAAATTCTATAACAATATTCTTAAATAAAGTTCTATAGTTGGATTAAATACTATGATAGGACACATGGTATACAGACCATCACATGTGAGTACTCATAAAAAGACGAAACTCTCTCTCATGGAGTTCGCATGTGGTAACCTCCAAGATGGGAGATTATGAGAACAGACCCACCAGTAGCAATTCTGCATGTCTTGGTGTCATCAAACATTGCTATCTAGGAGCTTGTGTAATGGTCCTTAGACTGGAAGATTAACATTAACTCATGCCATGACTCGCGCACTTAGATTTGCTGACAAAAACCATCACAAAGATAGTTGGAGGGAAGTAGGGTACGTTGGGTGCGTCACGAATGACATGTTTTTAATGAATAATTCGAAGAAGGATTTGTCCCTTCCATATTTATGGAAGTAGATATCTCAGTCCCTTTGATTGAAATATAACTGTCGCTCAAATTCCATGGCCATGGTGTCACGACGAGTTTATTTCTGGAAGTCAAAGAATGACTGATCAAGTATATAGGTTTATGACACTGCCATGAAACCTTCTTGATGAGATATTAAGACAAAGGGATTAAATTACACGGTAAACATTCATATGAGGTGACACGTCAATGTGGTGTGAGCTTCTTTCTCTTGGGTGCCTTGACCCATTGGAAGATAGTAATCTTGAAATTAGGCAAGCCTGCCTAATGCCAATGAGAAAGTGGCCTAGAGGGTCACAAACTAAGTGTATCCAATTATATCAAGTAGAATAAAGATTATTCTCATATGTGGTTTAATAATTATTCATGGAAGCCTAAATCATTTTAATGTTGGAGGAAGAATAAAATGAAAAAAAATATACACGCCAAGTACATTGAATGTACACGCCGTGTAGTTTTTATTTTAGAAAGGAAATGAAAAATGAAAACAAGATATACACGCTGTGTCCATTGAATGTACACGTCATGTAGTTTTCAATGAAAAATGAGTATACGCTATGTATTAATGATTACAAGCCATGTAGTTTTTACAGTTGTGATTTTGATAAATAATATCATTTTATTAAATGATATTTATTATAATCAGCGTGGGAACATGCCAAGGAATTAATGATTAGACATGGTATTTTCAATAAGAGTTAATGAAATAAATAAAATGTGTAACTCGTTTATTTATTGTCAAAAATCTATAACCTCAAACCTAATTATAAATATCCTCACAACCCCAACACTTTTCCTAAGAATCGTTGAGCACAAAATTTTTGGATAATTCTCTCAAGACCAAAAGAACTCTATCCTCCAAGAATTCTCTCAAGAACGAGAGAGATTCACCTCCATTGGATCAAGGGGATCTAAGGCGGACAATGAAAGCAATAGCTTCTCTATGTTAGCACCCGAATATTCCTTTGGTGACTTCCAGAGATACGTGGTGCACTTGTGGATCACCGCTAGAGGAAGTATACACTTTGATTCTTTGAAACAATGACTAATCACATCCGAACATGATCAGAAATATCATGGAAGAAAGAATTACCTAAAATTTACTCCTTGTAAATTAATTAAATTAATTTTAATCAACTTGTGATGATCCTCCTTGGTGGTTCTGGAACTATTTTTCTTCTTTGTCTATTTTTGTGATTCGATCCGTGGAGTCTGGAGTTTATCATCATATTGATCCTGGATTGATCATTGCTAATGAAAAAAAGCCAATTGGGAACATCAACCCATGAGCTTCTGCTATGTCTGGGACCTTCAATTAGTATCAGAGGGGTCACAACGTTGATTATAGTTATTTAATTTTCGTTGATAATTTATGCATTTATATTTTATTCAATTCAAGATAAATCGTTCTATAAAACTGAATAAATGAGATCTGTTCTTCCTCTTTTTTTCTCAATTCACATCAAATAAATTACCTTTTAATTTTAATTTTGATTAAAATAAAATGAGGAACTCATCCGGAGGAGATGCTCATTCTGTATGTACAACACAAGAATACACGACGTGTAGTAAAAACTACATGACGTGTACTTAGGTTTAACGAACCGGTACTGGTCCGCCAAACCCACACCGAGTGAATTGAGCATAGCTAAGTTTTTATTACACCGTGTTGACCAGAACTGAATGGTGCATGGAAATCGGAATACATGGAGTGTATGTTTAATCAACACGCCATGTAGTCCGATTCGACCCAGGTGAAACCGTGAATAAGGAGAAGCCATATACCGCGTACACAGGATTGCTAGGCTCATAACCGCATAACAAGGAAATACATGCCGTGTTAGATTAATCTACACGCCGTGTACTCCAAAATTTCCAAAGTACAGAAAACACACCAAAGCCCCCAGCGTGTACTTTGGATAAAGGGTGAAAAAAATACACGTCGTGTAATATAGCCTACACGCCCTGTAATTTCCAGAAATGGAATTTTACCAGGTTTCCTCCAAAGTAAAAATACATGTACAAGGAATATGGAAGAGAAGAATCTCAAGGAAATTCCGAAAGGAATTTAAGATAAATAATTGATTAATTATAAGATCATAATTAATTGAATTCAAGCGTGACTTGTCTTGAATAAAATAACTATTAAAATAATTTGAATACAAAATATGCTTAAATGTCATTGTATGCCATGGATGATCATGAGATAGACCAGAGACCCTTTGTATCTATATAGATTCATTTAAATTTATTTAATTGAAATTCATTGGCCTGCGAGCCTTCTTCCAATAAAATGTAGGGCCTGCGTTCCCATGGTTTCTTTAATGTAAACCCCATGTAATGGAGGATCTCCCAAGCCAGATGAGATGGTTCAAAATCCAAATCTGAGGTGAAACCAACCCAAGAAGATAAAAATATGGATATATGGGAGCTGCAATAACACAAACCACCAGGTTCAAGGTGTTTTTCTCTAGGTCAGGGTTAACTTATCAAAACCACTAGATAAGCTAACCAATAGAAGCTAATGATCATGCCATCTTATTTTATTTCTATCTAATTACATGGTTTATTTATTATGTATGTGTTGTCACATTCACATAATTAATGAAATAAACAAGCATGCATAGATGGAATAAAATAAAAACCAGACTATGCATAAACATTATCAAAACATGTTTAATCACTTAAGCAAGCATCCCTTAATATTAACAAGCATGTGATAATATGAAACAAAGCATAAAGAATTAAAATTCCTCAAATACCATATTAAGTCAGACCAAGCCTTTCGTTACTTGAATAATGGAAAGACTAAATAAAACTATGTGTTTGACCAACCCTTGTTGGGACACTTAATTTTATGAAGGAAGATATTATGAAAGTTTTGGGCTAACTTAAACATTTTACATCAAGAGAAGTATCCCTTGCCAGACTTTTTGTAAAATGGAGGCTAATGTTGAGGAAATCCAAGTCAGGATTTCAGGATTGGGGAGTCCACTCAACAGATCAAGGAACTATAAGCTCACATTTGGAAAAGACCTGCCTACATAAATACCTTTAAATAGCTTGACCAACCCTTGTTGGGGTTATGCGAAGGGGAATATGGATCCTTACCACTAGAATTTCATCACAACTAGATATTATAAGTTCATTGGTGAGGGCCATTGGGACTTGATAAAATAGTGGGAGAATTAATAAATTCATTTATTATTTTTCATAAAATGTAATCAAAAGGTACTAATAAATATGCTCTTTTAATTTGTAGAATCAATATGAAAAAATCATTACCCACATTTTCTCTACAAAGAGATTTAAGCCCAAATCTTCTTCAAGGCATTTCAATAAAAGGAAGATCAAAGGGGAGGCAAGAGAATAGGAGGCTGTTTGTTTCGCATGTGGCAAGAAGGGCCACTGGAAGAAAAACTGCACCCAACCAAGGAAGCAAGGGGAAGCTTCAGGTGCATTTATTATCGAATGAAATCTATCTATTTATACCAATTGGGTATTAGATACTACTTTTGGTGCTCAAATCTATATCCAAATACAAGAACCAGGTAGATTTAGAAATATTGACCGAGGTGAGGTAGATCTGCGAGCAGCCAACAGAGCCAGACTCGCTGCTGTAGCTGTCGGAGACTACCACCTCACATTGCCTATTGGGACGGTCTTGGTATTAAAAGAATGTTATTATGTACCCTCTATAACCAAAAACATTATTTTAGTATCCAGATTAGATACTGATGGATTCATCTTCATGTTTGGAAATGAACGTTGCTACTTTTATAAAGATAAAATTTGTTTTGGTAGGGAACATTTATATAACAACCTTTATGTGTTAGACTACACAAACCATGTAATAACAATCAATGAAAAAGTTAATTCACATGACTCATAACACACCCAACTTTGGAATCACTGGTTAGGTCATGTCAATGAGAAACATTTGAAACAATTACATCAAGATGGGTATTTAGATTCTTTCGAACTAAAACCACTTGGTGTATGTCATGCATGTCTACAAGGAAAAATGACCAAAGCCCCATTTTGTGGGAAAGGTGAAAGGGCTAAAGAGATTATAGAATTAGTTCACATAGATGTGTGTGGACCATTTCCAGTTGAAGCTAGGGGTGGGTTCTTGTAATTCATAACTTTTACTGATGATTTTAGTAGATATGGATATATTTACTTAATGAAGTATAAGTCAGATTCTTTTGACCAGTTCAAAGAATACAAGAATGAAGTTGAGAACCATCTTGGTAAGAATATTAAGAAACTATGATCATATAGAGGATGAGAATATCTTAATCAGGTCATCATTGATTTCTTACGAAAGTTTGGGATTCTATCTCAACTCACTCCTCCTTACACGCCTCAGTGGAATGGTGTAAGTGAAAGGAGGAACCAAAACCTGTTGGACATGGTGAGATCAATGATGAGTCATGCGAGTCTTCCATTATCCTTTTTTTGGGATATTCATTAAAAACAACATCACACATACTAAACCAAGTTCCAACTAAATCGATAAATGGTATTCCATATGAATTATGGAGTGGACACAAAGCCATGTTATCAAATTTACATGTGTGGGGTAGCAAAGCATTTTTAAGGCCTCTTCAGGTAACACGCTTGCACCCTGAGGCACAAAGTGTACCTTTATAGGATATCCCAAGGAAACAAGGGGATATTACCTATAAAACCCCTCAGATAAAAAGGTTACTGTGGAAATACATGCCATATTCCTTGAGAGGGAGCACATCTCCAAAAGAGATCGTGGGAGTGAGATAGACTTCAATGAAGTCAAGGATTAGGATACACAAGAGTTGGTACAAGAATAGATTCCACAAAGCCACATGGAAGAACAATCTGTTCTAGAGACACAAGAACTACGTAGGAGCATGAGAGAGTTGAGAGAACCAGAATGATATGGTTTTCTTATCACTGAGGATGGTGACTCATTATTGGCTGACAATGACGATCCTCTTCCCTAAAAGGAAGTAGTTGAAGGAACATACGTTGCTAAGTGGAAAGAATCCATGAATTCTGAAATGGATTCCATGTACCAAAACTAAGTCTGGATTTTGGTAGATCCTCTAGATGACATAAAGCCTGTTGGTAATAAATGGGTATTTAAGAAGAAACTTGAAATGGAGGGACAATTCTTCACCTGTAAGTCATGACTGGTTGCAAAAGGTTTTAGACAATGTTAAGGAATTGACTATGATGAAACCTTTTCACCTGTTTCAATGCTAAAATCCATCAGAATCCTATTGGCCATTACCGATTACCATGACTATGAAATTTTGAAAATGGATGTCAAAATAGCATTCCTTAACGAGAACCTCCAGGAAGATGTCTATATGACACAACCAAAAGGGTTTGTGACTCCAAAGGATTACAACAAGGTATGCAAGTTGCATAAATCTATTTATGAATTAAAGAAAGAAACAAGGTCATTGGACATTCGTTTTGTTGAATCCGTAACAAAATTTGGATTTATTAAGAAAGAATGTGAGCCTTGTATCTAAAAAAGGTTTAGTGGAAGTGAAGTCATTTTACTAATAGTATATGTTGATGACATATTACTAATTGGAAATGAAGTGCCTATCTTACAGTCATTTGAGGTATGGTTAGATAAATGATTCTCTATGAAAGACTTGGGCGAGGCGACATATATTCTTGGGATCAAGATCCATCGTGATAGATCCAAGAGAATGCTGGGCCTAACTCAAAGTACATACATTGATAAGATACTGAAGAGATTCAGTATGGAATAGTCCAAGAAGAGATTATTGCCAGTGTCACATGGCATTCATCTTTCCAAGAAAATGTGTCCTTAGACACATGAGGAAAGAAAGAAAATGGAAAGGATCCCTTACTCATCCACGATTGGGTCAGTCAAGTATTCTATGCTATGTACAAGTCTATATGCTGCTTACGCATTAAGTGCGGTAGGCAGATATCCAGATGATCCAGGAGACCGACATTGGATGGCAGTCAAGACTATCCTTAAGTATATGAGGCGTACTAAGGATATGTTCATGGTTTATGGAGGAGATGAGGAACTAGTCATCAGAGGACATGTAAATGCTAGTTTCCAGACTGATCAAGATGACATGAATTCACAGAATGGATACATCTTCAGTTTGAATGGAGGTGTAGTGAGCTGGAAGAGATCAAAGCAAGGTGTGGTCACAGATTCTACAGCAGAGTCTGAGTATATCGCAGCTTATGAGGTAGATAAAGAAGTATTATGGATGCAAATCTTCATCCAAGATTTGGATGTAGTACCTAGAAGTAAAGATCCTGTCACACTCTTTTGTAATAATACTGTAGCGGTGGCACTTGAAAAAGAGACAAGGTCACATCAGTAGACAAAGCACATACTTTGGAAGTATCATCTCTTGAGGGATTTTTTTTAGTGAGGTGAAGTTGCAGTGAGTAGTATTTCCACAGAAGACACCGTGGTAGACCCCTTGACTAAAGACTTGACTCAACAGAAACTTGATCATCATGTGAGGTATATCGGACTAAAAGTCATAGGCAGTTGTCTCTAGTCCAAGTAAGAGTTTTCTAGGGTTGGTTTCCTGAGAAAAAACTGTTTATACTTTGATTACATGAATGTACACTTATTACACTACTGGAAATATGACCTTTCCCAAAACTTCTATACCCCCTTTCCCAACGGTTTGGCCAAACCATTGGGAAATCCCACATTGTGGCCACTTTTCCCAACGGTTTTCAAAAATCGTTGGGAAAGGTTAGGCTTTCCCAATGGTTTGGCCAAACCATTGGGAAAAGTCCACTTTGTGGACACCTTTCCCAACAGTTTTGTCAAACCGTTGGGAAAGGGTAGGCTTTCCCAACGGTTTGGCCAAACCGTTGGGAAAGGTCCAATTTTTGGCCACTTTTCCCAACGGGTTTGGCCAAACCGTTGGGAAAGCCTACCCTTTCCCAACGGTTTGGCCAAACTGTTGGGAAAGGTCCCCAATATTTCAACATCCCTACCAAGATTCAGGGACCTATACCAATGGTTGTCAAAGCCGTTGGTATAGGTCTATACCAATGGTTTTGACAACCATTGGTATAGGTCCTTTGATTTTTTATCGGATCCTCTTAACCAGAACATTCTATAAATCAAAATTTAAAATAATTATGATAATAAATATATATAATTATGAAATTATGTTCAAAAAAGTCATGTTAGGTTAGTGGTTAGGTCATTCAATGATAAACCGGAGGTCCTGGGATCAAATCCCAGTGAATGTTTTTTGGAAATACATATACCAACGGTTTTAAGGAACCGTTGGTATAGATTTTCATATTACTTATACCAATGGTTTTCAAAACCGTTGGTATAGGTATATACCAACAGTTTTCCAAAAACCGTTGGTATAAACCTAACCCAACGACTTACTTGAATACGGTTCTCCAAACCATTGGTATAGGCTATACCAACGGTTCCAAACTGTTGGTATATGTTAGTTTTCCAGTAGTGTTATATATTATTCATTTTTCTGCATGAATATAAAATAATAATTTCTGGGAATATTTGTTGCATTAATAAGGTCATGGCAGATCCCATCTATGATGAGAACCTTGAAATGCTATAACAATATTCTTAAATAAAGTTCTATGGTTGGATGCCATGTTATGATAAGAAACATGGTATACAGACCTTCATGTATGAGTACTCATAAGAATACAAGACTCTCTCTCATGGAGTTCACACTTGGTGATATTCAAGATGAGAGATTATGAGAACAGACCCACCAGTAGCAATTCCACATGTATTGGTGTCATCGGACATTGCAATCTACAAGCGTGTGTAATAGTCCTTAGAATGGAAGATTATCATTAACTCATGCTATGACTCGCACACTTAGATTTGCTGATGAAAACCATCATGAAGACAGTTGGCGGGAAGTATGGTACGTTGGGTGCATCACGAATGACATGTTTTTAATGGATAAGCCAAGGAACGATTTGTACCTTCCATTTTTATGGAAGTAGATATCTCGGGCCCTTTGATTGAAATATAATTCTCGCTCAAATTCCATGTCCATGGTGTCACAATGAGTTTATTTCTATAAGTAAAAGAATGACAGATCAAGAATATAGGTTTATAAAACTACCATGAAACCTTCTTGGTTAGATATTGAGACAAAGGGATTAAATTATATGTTAATCATTCGTATGAGGTGACACGTCAATGCGGCGTCAACTTCTTTCTATAGTGTGCCTTGACCTGTTGCTAGATAGTAATCTTGGACTTTAGGCAAGCCCGCCTAATGCCAATGAGAAAGAGGCCTAGAGGGTTCCACACTAAGTTTATCCAAGTATCTCAAGTAGAATAAAGATTATTCTATTATGTGGTTTAATAATTATTTAAGGAATCGTAAATCGTTTTAATGTTGGAGGAAGATTAAAATAAAGAAACAAGATATACACGCCGTGTACATTGAATGTACACACCGTGTATTTTTCATTTTAGAAAGGAAATAAAAAATGAAAACAATATATACATGCCATATACATTTAATGTACACACCGTGTAGTTTTTAGTGAAAAATGAGTACGCGCCATGTATTAATGATTACATGTCATGTAGTTTTTCTAGTCGGGATTTTGAGGAAATAATATCATTTTATTAAATGATATTTATTATAATCAGTGTGGGCGCATGTCAAAGAATTAATGATTCAACATGGGGTTTTCAATAAGAGTTAATGAAATAAATAAAATGCGTAACGTGTTTATTTATTATAATAACTCTATAACCTCAAACCCGATTATAAATATTCTCACAACCCCAACACTTTTCTGAAGAATCGTTGTGCACAACAATTTTGGAGAATTCTCTCAAGACCTAAACAACTCCGTCCTCTAAGAATGTTCTCAAGACCGAGAGAGATCCACCTCTATCAGATCAAGGTGATATAAGGTGGACAACACAATAAAAGTCTTCTCCATGCTAGAACCCGATGATTCCTTTGGCGACGTCCATAGATACGTGGTGCATGTGTGGATCACCCCTAGAGGAAGTCTACACTTGGATTCTGTGACGGAATGACAAATCACAATGGAACATGATCATAAATATCAACAAATAAATAATGTCATAAAAGATACTTCTTTTCAATTAATTAAAATAATTATAATCAACCTGCGATGATCCTCCTTTGTGGTTCTGGGACTATTCTTCCTCTTTGTCTATTTCTGTGATTTGATCTGTGGAGTCTGGCATTTATCGTCGAATTGATCCCGGATTGATCATTGCTAGTGACAAAAATCCAAGTGGGAAAATCCACCCATGAGTTTTTCTACGCCTGGGACCTTCAATTGGTATCAAAGGGGTCACAACGTTGATTATAGTTATTTAATTTTCATTGATAATTTATGCATTTATAATTGATTCAATTGAAGATAAATTGTTCTATAAAACTGAATGAATGAGATCTGTTCTTCCATCTTTTTTTATGGATTAATATCACAAAAACTACCTTTTAATTTTAATTTTGATTAAAATAAATTGAGGAACTCATCTGGAGGAGCCTCTCATTCTGTCTGTAAAACACAAGAATACACAGTGTGTAGTAAAAACAACACGCCACGTACTTAGGTTCAACGAACCGGTACTGGTCCACCAAACCCATTCCATGTGAATTGATCATACCAAAGTTTTTATTTCACCATGTTGACCAGAACTGAATGATTCTTGAGAAACCTGAATACAGGGCGTGTGTGTTGAATCAACACGCCGTGTAGTCTGATCCGGCCTAGGTGAAACCATGTACAAGGAGAATCCATGTACCATGTACATGGGATTGCAAAGCTGGTAACCGTGTAACAAGGAAATACACGCTGTGTAAGATTAATCTATACACCGTGTACTCCAAAATTTTCAAAGTACAGAAAACACGCCAAAGACCCCGATGTGTACTTTGATAAAGGGTGAAAAAATAAACACCTTGTAATATAGCCTACACGCCGTGTACTTTCCAGAAATGGAATTTCACCAGGTTTCCTTCAAAGTAAAAAGAACTGTACAAGGAATATGGATGAGAATAATCTCAAGGAAATTTAGAAAGGAGTTTAAGATAAAGAATTGACTAATTATAAGATCATAATTAATTTAATTCAAGTGCGACTTATCTTGGATGAAAGAACGATTAAAATAATTTGAATACTAAATATGCATAAAAGTCGTTGCATGCTATGGATGATCATGAGCTAGACCAAAGACCCTTTGTGTGTGTTTTCTTTCATTTAAATTTATTTAATTTAAATTCTTTGCTCTGTGATCCTTCTTCCAATAAAATGTAGGGCCTACATGCCCATGGTTTCTTTAATATAAACCCCATGTGATGGAGGATCTCCCAAGCCAGAGGAGATGGTTCAAAATCCAAAGCTAAGGCAAAACTAGCCCAAGAAGATACAAAGGTGGATAGGTTGGAGATGCAAAAACATAAACCATTGGGTTCAAAGTGTTTTTTCCTAGGTCATGGTTATCTTATCAAAACCGCTAGATAAGATAACCAATAGAAGCTCATGATCATGCCATCTTATTTTATTTCTATCTGATTGCATGGTTTATTTATTATGTATGTGTTGTCGCATTCACATAATCAATGAAATAAACAATCATGCAAAGATGGAATAAAATAAAAACCAGAATATGTGTAAACATTATCAAAACACGGTTAATCACTTAAACAAGCATCACTAAATAATAAAAAGCATGTGATAATGAGAAACAAAGGATAAAGAATTAAAATCCCTCAAATACCATATTAAGTCAGACCAAGCCTTTCGTTACTTGATTAAGGGAAAGACCCAAAAAAACTATGTGTTTGACCAATCCTTATTGGGACAATTACTTTTATAAAGGAATATATTAAGAAAGTTTTGGGATGACATAAATATTTTACATCAAGAGAAATAGCCCTTTCAAGAGTTGTTGTAAAATAGAGGCAAGTGTTGAGGAAATCCAAGTCAGAATTTTAGGATTGGGGAGTCCACTCAACAGCTCAAGGAACTCTAAGCTCACAATTGGAAAAGACCCACCTACCTAAATAACGTTAAATAGCTTGACCAACCCTTGTTGGGGTTATGCGAAGGGGAATATTGATCCTTGACACAAGAATGTCATTGAAATTGGACATTCCGAGTTCAATGGTGAGGGCCATTGGGGCTTGATAAAATAATGGGAGAATTAATAAATTCATTTATTATTTTTCATAAAATGTAATCAAAAGGTATTGATAAATATGCTCTTTTAATTTGTAGAATCAATATGAAAAACTCGTCAACAAAATTTTCTCTGCGATCAATTCTGGATAAATACAATATTATCACCGGTAGTAACTTTCAGGAATGGTTTAGGCACCTTCGAGTTATCCTATATCATGAATGAAAATTTTACGTGCTAGAGTCCTCACTTCTTGATTCTTCTGCCCGAGGGGCGAGTGATGAAGATTTCTTGGTCTATGATCAACATTTGAGCGATGCACTAGATGTTCAATGCTTGATGCTGTCATCAATGTCTAGTGAGCTCATGAAGTCTCATAAAGACATGGATGCCTATAGCATGCTCGAATACCTCTATGGTCTATACCAGGAGAGAGCAAGACAAAAAATTTTTGAGATCTCCAAGGCTCTATTTCAGAGAAAGCTTGGAGAGGGTGACCTAGATGGGCCTCTTATAGTCTAGCTCATTGGCTACATTGATCACTTGGAGGTTCTAGGGTTTAAAATCCTCAAAGAATTGGGTACCGATCTCATTCTTGCATCACTCCCCCTGAGCTTCTCTAATTTGTTTGTAAATTTCAACATGAACAACATTGATAAATCTCTATCTGATCTTCTTATCCTCATTCTCCGAGTGGAAAATGATATGAAGTGTGAAAATCCTTCTATCCTTATGGTGAATAAAAAGAAAGGGAAGGCGAAGATCTTTAAGCCCAAAGCATCTTCAAGGCTTTCCAAGAAAAGGAAGATTAAAGGGGAGGCAAGATAACAGGAGGCTGTTTGTTTTGCATGTGGCAAGAAGGGACACTCGAAGAAAAAATGCACCCAGCCAAGGAAGAAAGGGGAAGCTTCTAGTGCGTTAGTTATCAAATTAAATCTATCTATTTATACTAGTTGGGTATTAGATACTTCTTATGGTGCTCACATATGTATCCAAATATAGGAACCAAGTAGATTTAGAAAGACTGACTGAGGCGAGGTGGATCTGTGAGCATCCAACAGAGCCAGACTCGCTGCTGTAGCTGTCGGAGACTACCACCTCACATTGCCTACTAGGATGGTCTTGGAATTAAAAGGATGTTATTATGTACCCTATGTAACCAAAAACATTATTTCAGTATCTAGATTAGGTACTAATGGATTCATATTCAAGTTTATAAGTGAACGTTGCAAATTTTATAAAGATACCATTTGTTTTGTTAGGGCACATTTATATAATAGCCTTTATGTGTTAGACTACACAAACAAAGTAATTGCATTCGATGAAAAATTTAATTCACATGACTCATACCAAACCCAACTTTGGTATCACCGGTTAGGTCATTTCAATGGAAACGTTTGACCAAATTACATCATGATGGGTATTTAGATTCTTTCGAACTAAAACCACTTGGTGTATGTCATGCATGTCTACAAGGCAAAATGACCAAAGCCCCATTTTGTGGGAAAGGTGAAAGGGATAAATAGATTCTAGAATTATTTCACACAGATGTGTGTGAACCATTTCTAGTTGAATCAAGGGTTGGGTTATTGCACTTCATAACTTTTACTGATGATTTTAGTAGATATGGAGATATTTACTTAATGAGGTATAAGTTAGATTCTTTTGATCGGTTCAAAGAATACAAGAATGAAGTTGAGAACCAACTTGGTAAGAAGATTAAGAAAATCCTCTCATATAGAGGAGGATAATATCTTAATCAGAACTACATTTATTTCTTATGGGAGTTTGGGATTCAATCTCAACTCACTCCTCCTTACACGCCTTAGTGGAATGGTGTAAGTGAAAGGAGGAACCACACCCTGTTGGACATGGTGAGATCAATGATGAGTCATGCGAGTCTTCCAATATCCTTTTGGGGATATGCATTACAAAAAACCACAAACATACTAAACTTAGTACCAACTAAATTGATAAATTATATTCCATATGAATTATGGAGTGGACGCAAAGCCATGTTATCAAATTTACATGTGTGGGGTAGCGAAGCTTTTGTTAAGGCCTCTTTAGGTAGCAAGCTTGCACCCCGAGGCACAAAGTGTACCTTTATAGAATATCCCAAGGAAACAAGGGGATATTACCTATAGAAACCATCAGATAAAAATGTTAGAGTGGAAAGACATGCCATATTATTTGAGAGGGAGAACATCTCCAAAAGAGATAGTGGGAGCGAGATAGACTTCGATGAGGTCAAGGCTCAAGATACATAGGAGTTGGTACAAGAACAGATTCCACAAATCCCTGTGGAAGAACAATATTTTCTAGATACACAAGAACTGCGTAGGATCACGAGAGAGGTGAGAGTACCAGAAAGATATGGTTTTCTTATCACCGAGGATGGTGACTCATTATTGGTTGAAAATGATGATCCTCTTACCTACATGGAAGCAGTTGAAGGCACAAAAGTTTCCAAGTGGAAGGAAGCCATGAATTCAGAATTGGATTCCATGTACCAAAACCAAGTCTTGGTTTTGGTAGATCCTCCAGTTGATGTGAAGCCTGGTGGTAATAAATGGGTATTCAAGAAGAAACTGGACATGGAGGGACAAGTCAGCACCTATAAGGCAAGACTAGTTAGAAATGGTTTTAGACAACGTAAAGGAATAGACTATGATGAAACCTTTTCACTGGTTACGATGCTGAAATCCATCAGAATCCTATTGGACATTACTGCTTACCATGACTATGAAATTTGGAAATTGGATGTAAAAATAGCATTCCTTAATGGGAACCTCCAGGAAGATGTCTACATGACACAACATGAAGGGTTTGTGACTCCATAGGATGCCAACAAGGTATGCAAGTCGCATAAATCCATTTATGGATTAAATAAAACATCAAGGTCATCGAACATTCATTTTGATGAAGCCATAACAAAATTTTTCTTTATTAAGAACAAATGTGAGCTTTGTGTATAAAAAGGGTTTAGTGGATGTGCAGTCGTTTTTCTAATAGTATATGTTGATGACATATTACTAATTGGAAACGAAGTACCTGTATTACAGTCAGTTAAGGCATGGTTAGATAAATGCTTCCCTATGAAAGAATTGGGGGTGAGGCAGCATATATTCTTGGGATCAATATCCATCATTATAGATCCATTAGAATGCTGAGCATAAGTCAAAGTACATACATTGACAAGATACTGAAGAGATTTAGTATGGAAAAATCCAAGAGGGGATTGTTGCCAGTGTCATATGGCATTCATCTTTCCAAGAAAATGTGTCCTCATGAACATGAGGAAAGAATGAAAATGGCAAGGATCCCTTACACATATGCAATTGGGCCAGTCATGTATGCTATGCTATGTATAATGCTAGATGTTGCTGACACATTAAGTAAGGTAGTAAAATATCAAGCTAATATAGGAGACCAGCATTGGATGGCCGTCAAGACTATCCTTAAGTATCAGAGGTGTACTAAGGATATGTTCCTGGTTTATGGAGGGGATGAAGAACTAGTCATTAGAGGACATGTTGATTCTAGTTTCCAGAATGATCAAGATGACATGAAGTCATAGACTGGATACATCTTCAGTTTGAATGGAGGTGTAGTGAGCTGGAAGAGCTCAAAGAAAGGTGTGGTCGCAGATTCTACAGTAGAGTCTGAGTATATCGTATCTTCTGAGGCAGCTAAAGAAGTAGTATGGATGCGAAGTTTTTTCTAAGAGTTAGATGTAGTACCTAGAATTAAAGATCCTATCACACTCTATTGTGATAATACTGCAGCGGTGGCACTTGTAAAATAGCCAAGTTCACATCAGCAGACAAAGCACATACTTCGGAAGTATCATCTCTTGAGGGATTTTTCTCAGAGAGGTGAAGTTTTAGTGCACCGTATTTCCACGGAATACAATGTGGAGGAACCCTTGACTAAAGCCTTGACTAGGTAGAAACATGATCATCATATGAGGTCTAGCGGACTAAAAGTCGTAGGCAGTTGGCTCTAGTCCAATTGGGAGTTTGTTAGGGTTGGTGTCCTGAGAACCAACTGTTTATACTTTGATTACATTAATGTACACTTATTATATATTGTTCATTTTTCTTCATGACTATAATATAATAATGTCCTGGAATATTTGTTGCATTAATAAGGTCAAGGAAGATCCCCGCTATGATGAGAACATTGAAATGCTATAACAATATTTTTAAATAAAGTTCTATGGTTGGATGAGATACTATGATAGGACACATGGTATACAGACCGTCATGTGCGACTACTCATAAGAAGATGAGACTCCCTCTCATGGAGTTCGCACTTGGTAATCTCAAAGATGGGAGATTATGAGAACAGACCTGCCAGTAGAAATTCCACATGTCTTGGTGTCATTAGACATTTCTATCTATTAGTGTGTATAATGGTCATTAGACTAGAAGATTATCATTAAATCATTCCATGACTCGCACACTTAGATTTTCTGATGAAAACCATCACAAAGAAAGTTGGTGGGAAGTAGGGCATGTTGGGTGCATCACGAATGACATGTTGTTAATGGATAAGTCGAGGAAGGATTTGTCCCTTCTATATTTATGAAAGTAGATATCTCGATCCCTTTGATTGAAATATAACTGTCATTCAAATTCCATGGCCATGGTGTCACGATGAGTTTATTTCTAGAAGTCAAAGAATGAGGGATAAATCATAGAGGTTTATGACACTACCATGAAACCTTCTTGATGAGATATTGAGAAAAAGGGATTAAATTACATGGTAAGAATTAATATGAGGTGACACGTCAATGCAGCATCAAATTCTTTTTCTTGGGTGCGTCAACCCATTTCTAGACAATAATCTTGGACTTTAGGCAAGACCGCCTAATGCTAATGAGAAAGTGTCCTAGAGGGTCACACACTAAGTGTATCCAAGTATCTAAAGTAGAATAATGATTATTCCCATATGTAGTTTAATAATTATTCAAGGAATCCTAAATCATTTTAATGTTGGAGGAAGAATAAAATAAAAAACAAGAAATACATGCTGTGTACATTGAATGTACACGCCGTGTATTTTTTCATTTTAGAAAGGAAATGAAAAATGAAAACAAGATATACACACCATGTACATTGAATGTACACGTCATGTATTTTTCAATGAAAAACGAGTACACACCATGTATTAATGTTTACACGCCGTGTAGTTTTTTCCGTTGGGATTTTGAGGAAATAATATCGTTTTATTAAATGATATTTATTATAATTAGCGTGGGTGCATGTAATGGAATTAATGATTCGACATGGGGTTTTTAATAAGATTTAATGAAATCAATAAAATGTGTAATGCGTTTATTTATTGTCATAACTCTATAACCTCAAACCTGATTATAAATATCCTCCCAACTAGAACACTTTTCCTAAGAATCATTGGGAACAAAAATTCTGGAGAATTCACTCAAGGCTGAAGGAACTCTGTCCTCCAAGAATGATCTCAAGACTGAGAGAGATCCACCTATATCAGATCAAGGCGATCTAAGGTGGAAAACACAAAAAAGGATTCTCTACGCTGGCACTCAGAGATTCCTTTGGCGACGTCCAGAGATACGTGGTGAACATGTGGATCACCGCTAGAGGAAATCTACAATTGGCTTCTCTGATACAATGACGAATCACATCGGAAAGTGATCAGAAATATCAATGAAGAAATAACTCCATAAAAGGTACTACTTGTCAATTAATTAAATTAATTATAATCAACCTGTGATGATCTTTCTTTTTGGTTTCAGGACTATTATCATTCTTTGTCTATTTCTGTGATTCATTCCCCGGAGTTTGGCATTTATCATCGTATTGATCCCGAATTGATCATTGCCAATGAAAAAAATCCAAGTGGTCACATCCACCCACGAGCTTCCGCTCCACCTGGGACCTTCAATTGGTATTAGAGGGATCACAACGTTGATTATAGTTATTTAATATTCGTTGATAATTTATGCATTTATATTTGATTCAATTAAAGATAAATCGTTCTATAAAACTGAATGAACGATATCCATTCATCCTCCTTTGTTTCTCGATTCACATCACAGAAATGACTTATTTATTTTAATTTTGATTAAAATAAAACGAGGAACTCATCTGAAAGAGCCTCTCATTCTGTCTGTACAACACAAGAATACACGGGGTGTAGTAAAAACTACACACCATGTACTTAGGGTCAATGAACTTGTACTTGTCCTCCAAACCCACACCGTGTGAATTGAGCATACCTAAGTTTTAATTACACCGTGTTGACCAGAACTGAATGGTGCTTGGAAATCGGAATACACGGTGTGTATGTTGAATCAAAACGCTGTGTAGTCCGATCCGACCCAGGTGAAACTGTGTACAAGGAGAAGCCATGTACCGCGTACACGGGATTGCCAGACCGATAACTATGTAACAAGGAAATACATGCTGTGTTAGATTAATATACACACCATGTACTACAAAATTTACAAAGTACAGAAAACACACCAAATCCCACGACGTGTACTTTGACTAAAGGGTGAAGACAAATACACTCCATGTAATATAGCCTACACGCTGTGTACTTTCTAGAAATTAAATTTCACTAGGTTTCCTCCAAATTAAAAAGACCTGTACAAGTAATATGGATGAGATAAATCTCAAGGAAATTCAGAAATGAATTTAAGATAATGAATTGATTAATTATAAGATCATAATTAATTGAATTTAAGCATGACTTATCTTGAATAAAATAACAATTAAAAGAATTTGAATACTAAACATGTGTAAATATTATTTCATGCTATGGATGATCATGAGCTAGACCAAAGACCCTTTATGTGTGTATGGTTTCATTTAAATTTATTTAATTTAAATTCGTTGACCTATGAGCCTTATTCCAATAAAATGCAGGGCCTGTATGCCCATGGTTTCTATAATGTAAACCCCATGTAATGGAAGATCTCCCAAGACAGAGGATACGATTCAAAATCTGAAGCCGAGGGGAAACCAACCCAAGAAGATACAAAGGTGGACATGTGGGAGCTGTAAAAACACGAACCATCAGGTTCATGGTGTTTTTCCCTAGGTCGGGGTTAACTTATCAAAACTGCTAGATAAGATAACCAATAGAAGCTCTTGATCATGCCGTCTTATTTTATTTCTGTCTAATTGCATGCTTTATTTATTATGTATGTGTTGTCACATTCACATAATTAATGAAATAAACAAGCATGAAAAGATGAAATAAAATAAAAACCAAACTATGCATAAACATTATCAGAACATGGTTAATCACTTAAGAAAGCATCACTTAATATTAACAATCATGTGATAATGTGAAACAAAGTATAAAGAATTAAAATCCATAAAATACCATATTAAGTCATACCGAGCCTTCTGTTACTTGATTAAGGGAAAAAACCAATAAAACTATGTGTTTTACCAACCCTTGTTGGGACACTTACTTTTATAAAGGAAGTTCTTATGAAAGTTTTGGGTTGACTTAAACATTTTACAACAAGAGAAGTAGCCCTTGCTAGAATTGTTGTAAAATGGACGCAAGTGTTGAGGAAATCCAAGTCAGGATTTCAAGATTGGAGAGTCCACTCAACAGATCAAGGAACTGTAACCTCACAGTTGGAAAAAACCTTCCTACCTAAATACCTTTAAATAGCTTGACCAACCCTTTTTGGGGTTATGCGAAGGGGAATATGGATCCTTACCACTAGAATTTCATCGCAACTAGACATTCCAAGTTCAATGGTGAGGGCCATTGGGACTTGATAAAATAGAGGGAGAATTAATAAATTCATTTATTATTTTTCATAAAATGTAATCAAAAGGTACTAAGAAATCTGCTCTTTTAATTTGTAGAATCAATATGACAAACTCATCAACCACATTTTCTCTACGATCCATTATGGATAAAGACAACATCCTCACCATTAGTAAATTTTAGTAATGGTTTAGGTGCCTTTGGGTTATTATATGCCATGAAAGAATGTTTTACGTTTTGGAGTCCTCACTTCCTGATTCACCTGCCCAATGGGCGAGTGATGAAGATTTTTTGGTCTATGATCAAAATTTGAGTGATGCACTCGAAGTTCAATGTTTGATGCTGTCATCAATGTCTAGTGAGATCATGAAGTCTCAAGAATACATGGATGCCTATAGCATGCTCGAGCACCTCTATGGTCTATACCAGGAGGGAGTAAGACATGAAAGGTTTGAGATCTCCCAGGCTGTATTTTAGAGAAAGCTTGGATAGGGTGCCCCTGCTGGGCCTCATGTAGTCATGATCATTGGATACATTGAGCACTTGGATGTTCTAGGGTTTGAACTCCCCGAAGAACTGGGTACTGATCTCATTATTGCATCACTACCCCAGATCTTCTCTAACTTTGTTGTAAATTTCAACATAAACAACATTGAGAAGTCTCTATCTGATCTTCTTATCCTCATTCTCCAATTGGAAAATGATATGGAGCGTGAAAACCCTTCTGTCCTTATGGTGAAAAAAAGGAAATGGAAGGTGAAGATCTTTACTCCCAAAGCTTCTTCAAGGCCTTAAAAGAAAAGGAAGATCAAAGGGGATGGAAGAGAACTGGAGGCTATTTGTTTCACATGTGGCAAGAAGGGCCACTAGAAGAAGAACTACACCCACCCAAGGAAGCAAGGGGAAGGTTCAGGTGCATTTGTTATCAAATGAAATCTATCTATTTCTACCAATTGGGTATTAGATACTACTTGTTGTGATCCAATGTATATCCAAATATAGGAACGAAGTAGGTTTAGAAATATTGACCGAGGAGAGGTGGATCTGAGAGCAGCCAAAGGAGCTAGACTCGCTGTTGTAGATGTCGGAGACTACCACCTCACATTGCCTACTGGGATGGTCTTGGTATTAAAAATATGTTTTTATGTACCTTCTATAACCAAAAACAATATTTTAGTATCCAGATTAAATACTTATGGATTCATATTCAAGTTTGAAAACTAATATTGATACTTTTATAGAGATAGCATTTGTTTTGGTAGGGCACATTTATATAATGGCCTTTATGTGTTAGACTACACAAACCAAGTAATGGAAATCGATGAAAAAGTTAATTCACATGACTCATACCACACCCAACATTGGCATCACTAATTAGGTCATGTCAATGAGAAAATTTTGACAAAATTACATCAAAATGGGTATTTAGATTCTTTTGAACTAAAACCACTTGGTGTTTTTCATTCATGTCTACAAGGCAAAATGACCAAAGCCCCATTTAGTGGTAAAGGTGAGAGGGCTAAAGAGCTTCTAGGATTAGTTCACCCAGATGTGTGTGGACCATTTCCAGTTGAAGCAAGGGGTAAGTTCTTGAACTTAATAACTTTTACTGATGATTTTAGTAGATATGGATATATTTACTTAATGAGGTATAAGTCTGATTCTTTGGATTGGTTCAAAGAATACAATAATGAAGTTGAGAACCATCTTGGTAAGAGGATTAAGAAACTCCGCTCAGACAGAGGAGGAGAATATCATAATCAGGAATTCATTGATTTCTTACGGGAGTTTGGGATTCTATCTCAACTCACTCCTCCTTACACGTCTCAGTGGAATGGTGTAAGTGAAAGGAGAAACCACACCCTGTTAGAAATGGTGAGATCAACGATGAGTCATGCGAGTCTTCTATTTTCCTTTTGGGGATATGCATTAAAAAAATAATCACACATACTAAACCAAGTACCAACTAAATCTATAAATGGTATTCCATAAAAATTATGGAGTGGATGCAAATCCATGTTATCAAATTTACATGTGTAGTGTAGCGAAGAATTTGTTATTGCCTCTTCAGGTAACAAGATTGTACCCCATGGCACAAAGTGTACCTTTATAGGATATCCCAAGGAAACAAGGGGATATTACCTATACAACCCCTTAGATAAAAAGGTTACTGGGGAAAGACACGCCATATTCCTTGAGAGGGAGCACATCTCCAAAAGGGATAGTGGGAGAAAGATAGACTTAGATGAAGTCAAGGCTGAAGATACACAGGAGTTGGTACAAGAAAAGATTCCACAAAGCCCCATGGAAGAACAATCTATTCCAGAGACACAAGAACTGGGTAGGATCACGATAGAGGTGAGAGAACTAGAACGATATGGTTTTCTTTTCATCGAGGATGGTGACTCGTTATTAGTTGACAATGATGATCCTATTACCTAAAAGGTATCAGTTGAAGGCACAGACGTTGCCAAGTGTCAAGAAGCCCTAAATTCTGAAATGGATTCCATGTACTAAAACCAAGTCTAGATTTTGTTAGATCCTCCAGTTGATGTAAAGACTATTGGTAATAAATGGGTATTCAAGAAGAAACTGGACATGGAGGGACAATTCAGCACCTATAAGGCACAATTGGTTGCAAAATGTTTTAGACAACGTCAAGGAATTTAGTATTATGAAACCTTTTCACCGGTTGCGATGCGGAAATCCATTAGAATCCTATTGTCCATTACCGCTTACCATGACTATGAAATTTGGAAAATGGATGTCAAAACAGCATTCCTTAACAGGAACCTCCAGGAATATGTCTACATGACCCAACCTGAAGGGTTTGTGACTCCAAAGGATGCCAACAAGGTATGCAAGTTGCAGAAATCAATTTATGGATTAAAGAAAGAATCAAGGTCATGGAACATTCATTTTGATGAAGCTGTAACATAATTTGGCTTTATTAAGAAGGAATGTGAGCCTTATGTCTACAAAAGTTTTAGTGGAAGTGAAATCGTTTTCCTAATAGTATATGTTGATGACATATTACTAATTGGAAATGAAGTACCTTTCTTACAATCAATTAAGGCATGGTTAGATAAATGTTCTCTATGAATGACTTGGGTGAGGTAGCATATATTCTTGGGATCAAGATCCATCGTGATAGATCGAAGAGAATGCTGGGCCTAAGTCAAAGTACATACATTGACAAGATACTGAAGAGATTCGGTATGGAACAGTCCAATAAGGGATTGTTTCCAGTGTCACATGACATTCATCTTTCCAAGAAAATGTGTCCTCAGAAATATGATGAAATAAATAAAATGGCAAGGATCCCTTATGCATCTGTGATTGGGTCAGTCATGTATGATATGATATGTACAAGGCTAGATGTTCCTTACACATTAAGTGCGATAGGTAAATATCAAGCTGATCTCAGAGACCGCCATTGGATGGAAGTCAAGACTATATTTAAGTATGTGAGGCGTACTAAGGATATGTTCCGGGTTTATGGAGGATATGAGGAACTAGTTAATAGAGGACATGTATATTCTAGTTTCCAGACTGATCAAGATGACCTGAAGTCACCAACTGGAAACATCTTCCGTTTGAATGGAGGTACAATGGGCTGGAAGATCTCAAAGCAAGGTGTGTTCATAGATTGTATGGTAGAGTTTGAGTATATCGTAGCTTCTAAGGCAGCTAAAAAAGCATTATGTATGCGAAGCTTTATCCAAGAGTTGGATGTGGTACCTAGCATTAAAGATCCTATCACACTCTATTGTGATAATTCTACTACGATGGCACTTGAAAAATAGCCAAGTTCACATCAACGAATAAAACGCATAATTAGGATATATCATCTCTTGATGGATTCTTCTCAGAGAGGTGAATTTGCAGTGAGAAGTATTTCCATGGATGAAAATGTGGCCGACCCCTTGACTAAAGCCTTGACTTAGCAGAAACATGATCATTATGTGAGGTCTAGGAGACTAAAAGTCTTCGGCAGTTAGCTCTAGTCTAAGTGGGAGTTTTTTAGGGTTGGTGTTCTAAAAACCAACTGTTTATACTTTTATTACATGAATGTACACTTATTATATATTGCTCATTGTTCTGCATGACTATAATACAATCATGTCCTAGAATATTTGTTGCATTAATAAGGTCATGGCAGATCCCCGCTATGATGAGAACCTTGAAATGATATAAAAATGTTCTTAAATAAAGTTCTACAGTTGGATTACATACTATGATAGGACACATGGCATACATACCGTCGTGTGCGAGTACTCATAAGAAGATGAGACTCTCTCTCATGTAGTTCCCACATGGTAATCTCGACGATGGGAGATTATGAGAACAGAACCTCCAATAAAAATTCCACGTGTCTTTGTGTCATTAGACATTGCTATCTATGAGCATGTGTAATGGTCCTTAGACTGGAAGATTATTATTAACTCATGACCTGAATCACACTCTTAGATTTGCTGACGAAAACCGTCATGAAGATAATTGGAGGGAAGTAGGGTACATTGGGTGCATCACGAATGACATGTTGTTAATGGATAAGTCGAGGAAGGATTTGTCCCATCCATATTTATGGTAGTAGATATCTTGGTCCCTTTGATTGAAATATAACTGTCACTCAAATTCCTTGGACAAGGTGTCACGACGAGTTTATTTCTTGAAGTCAAAGAATGATGGATCAAGAATATAGGTTTTTGACACTGCCATGTAACCTTCTTGATGAGATATTGAGACAAAGGAATTAAATTGCATGGTAAGAATTCATATGAGGTGACACGTCAATGAGGCATCAAATTCTTTCTATTGGTTTCCTTGACCCATTTCTAGATAGTAATCATGGACTTTAGGCAAGACTGCCTATTTCCAACGAGAAAGAGGCCTAGAGGGTCACTCACTAAGTGTATCCAAGTATCTCCAGTAGAATAACGATTATTATCATATGTGGTTTAATAATTATTCAAGGAGGCGAAAATCGTTTTAATGTTTGAGGAAGAATAAAATGAAAAACAATATTTACACGCCGTGTACATTGAATGTACACACCGTGTAGTTTTCATTTTAGAAAGGAAATGAAAAATGAAAACAAGATATACACGCTGTGTACATTGAAAGTACACACCGTGTAGTTTTCAATGAAAAACGAGTACACGCAGTGTATTAATGATTACACGCTATGTTGTTTTCCCAGTCGGGATTTTGAGGAAATAATATCATTTTATTAAATGATATTTATTATAATCAGCATTTGGGAATTTCAAAGAATTAATGATTTGACATGAGGTTTTCTATAAGATTCAATGAAATAAATAAAATGCGTAACATATTTATTTATTATCATAACTCTATAACATCAAACTCTATTATAAATATCCTTAAAACCCCAACACTTTTCCAAAGAATCATTGTGCACAATAATTCTAGAGAATTCTCTCAAGACTGAAAGAACTCCGTCCTCCAAGAACTCCCTCAAGACCAAGAGAGATCCACCTCCATCAGATCAAGGTGATATAAGGCGGAAAACACAAGAAAAGGATTCTCTATGATAGAACCCAGATATTCCTTTAGCGACGTCCATAGATACGTGGTGCATGTGTGAATCATCGCTAGAGGAAGCCTACACTTGGCTTCTGCGATGCAATGACGAATCACATCGAAACGTGATTAGAAATATCAATGAAGAAAGAACGCCATAAAAGGTACTTATTTTCAATTAATTAAATTAATTATAATCAACCTGTGATGATCCTCCTTTGTGGTTCTGAGACTATTCTTATTCTTTGTCTATTTATATGATTCGATCCATGGAGTCTGGCATTTACTGTTGTATTGATCCCAGATTGATCATTGCTAATGACAAAAAGCCAAGGGGGAACATCCACCCATGAGATTCTGCTATTCTAGGGACCTTAAATTAGTATCAGAGGTGTCACAATGTTGATTATAGTTATTTAATTTTTGTTGATAATTTATGCATTTATATTTGAATCAATTCAAGATAAATTGTTCTATAAAACTAAATGTACGAGATCTGTTCTTCCTGCTTCATTTCTCGATTCACATCACCAAAATGACCTTTTAATTTTAATTTTCATTAAAATAAAAAGTGGGACTCATCCAGAGGAGCCGATCATTTCGTCGGTACAACATAAGAATACACGATGTGTAGTAAAAACTACACGCCGTGTACTTAGGTTCAACGAACCAGTACTGGTCCTCCAAATCCACACCATGTGAATTGAGAAAACCTAATTTTTTATTACACTGTGTTGACCAGGACTGAACGACGCGTGGAAACTGGAATACATGGCGTGTATGCTGAATCAACACGCCGTGTAGTCCGATCCGACATAGGTGAAACCTTGTACAAGGAGAATCCATGTACCACGTACATGGGATTGCCAGGACGGTAACCATGTTACAAGGAAATACACACCGTGTTAGATTAATCAACATGCTGTGTACTCCAAAATTTCGAAAGTATAGAAAAAATTCCAAATCCACTGGTGTGTACTTTGGATAAAGGGTGAAAACAAATACATGCCGTGCAATATAGCCTACATGCCTTGTACTTTCCAGAAATTGAATTTCACCAGGTTTCCTATAAAGTACAAAGACCTGTACGAGGAATATGGATGATAATAATCTCAAGGAAATTCAGAAAGGAATTTAAGATAAATAATTGATTAATTATAAGATCATAATTAATTGAATTCAAGCATGACTTATCTTGAATAAAAGAACAATTAAAATAATTTGAATACTAAATATGCGTAAATGTCATTGCATGCTATGGATGATCATGAGATCGACCAAAGACCCTTTTTGTGTGTATGGTTTCATTTAAATTTGTCTAATTTAAATTCATTGGCCTGTAATCCTTCTTCCAATAAAATGTGGGGCCTGCGTGACCATGGTTTCTTTAATGTAAATCCCATGTAATGGAGGATCTCCCAAGACAGAGGAGACGGTTCAAAATCCAAAGTTGAGGCAAAACCAACCCAAGATGATATAAAGGTGGACAGGTGGGAGCTACAAAAACATGAACCCTCGAGTTCAAGGTGTGTTTACCTAGGTCAGGGATAGGTTATCGAAACCGCTAGATAAGCTAACCAATAGAAGCTCATGACCATGCCATCTTATTTTATTTCTATCAGATTGCTTGGTTTATTTATTATGTATGTGTTGTCTCATTCACATAGTTAATGAAATAAAAAGGCATGCAAAGATGGAATAAAATAAAAACCAGACTATGTAAAAACATTATCAGAACATGGTTAATCACTTAAGAAATCATCACTTAATATTAAAATCATGTGTTTTTGTGAAACAAAGCATAAAGGATTAAAATCCCTCAAATACCATGTTAAGTCAGACCAAGCCTTCCGTTACTTGATTACAGACAAGACTCAATAAAACTATGTCTTTGACCAACCCTTCTTGGGACACTTACTTTTATAAAGGAATCTATTATGAATGTTTTGGGTTGACTTAAACATTTTACATCAAGAGAAGTAGCCTTTGCTAGACTTGTTGTAAAAATGAGGCAAGTGTTGAGGAAATCCAAGTCCAGATTTCAGGATTGGGGAGTCCACTCAACACATCAAGGAACTATAAGCTCACAGTTGGCAAAGACCTTCCTACCTAAATACCTTTAAATATCTTGACCAACCCTTGTTGGTGATATGAAAAGGGGAATATGGATCCTTACCACTAGAATGTCATATCAACTAGAAATTACAAGTTCAATGGTGAGGGACATTGGGACTTGAAAAAATAGTGGGAGAATTAATAAATTCATTTATTATTTTTCATAAAATGCAATCAAAAGGTATTGATAAATCTGCTCTTTTAATTTTTAGAATCAATATGAAAAACTCATCAACCAAAATTTCTCTGCGATCAACTCTAGATAAAGACAATATCCTCACCAGTAGTAACTTTCATGAATGGTTTAGGAGCCTTCAGGTTATCCTATCCCATGAATGAAAGTTTTAGGTGCTAGAGTCCTCACTTCCTAATTCTCCTACCCAAGGGGCGAGTGATGAAGATTTCATGGTCTATGATCAAAATTTGAGCAATGCACTCGACTTTTAATTTTTGATGTTTCCATCAATGTCTAGTGAGCTCATGAAGTCTCATGAAGACATGAATACATATAGCATGCTCGAGCACCTATGTGGTCTATACCAGGAGAGAGAAAGAGAGGAAAGGTTTGAGATCTCCAAGGCTCTATTTCAGAGCAATCTTGGAGAGGGTTCTCCAGCTGGGCCTCATATAGTCAAGCTCATTGGCTACATTGAGCGCTTGGAGGATCTAGGGTTTAAACTCTCTGAAGAATTGGGTACCGATCACATTCTTGCATCACTCCCCCAGAGTTTCTCTAACTTTGTTGTAAATTTCAACATGAACAATATTGATAAGTCTCTATCTGATCTTCTTATCCTCATTCACCAAGTGGAAAATGATATGAAGCGTGAAAAGCCTTATGTCCTTATGGTGAATAAAAGGAAAGGGAAGAAGAATATCTTTTAGCCCAAAGCTTCTTCAAGGCCTTACAAGAAAAGGAAGATCAAAGGGTATGCAAGAGAACAAGAGGCTATTTGTTTCGCATGTGGCATGAAGGGCCACTGGAAGAAAAACCGCACCCAGCCAAGGATGTAAGGGGAAGCTTCAGGTGCGTCTGTTATTGAATTCTATCTATCTATCTCTACCAATTGGGTATTAGATACTACTTGTGGTGCTCACATCTATATCCAAATACAGGAACCAAGTAGATTCAGAATGATTGACCGAGGTGAGGTGGATCTACGAGCAGCCAACGGAGCCAGACTCACTGCTGTAGTTGTCAGAGACTACCACCTCACATTGCCTAATGGGATGGTATTTATATTAAAAGGATGTTATTATGTACCCTATGTAACCAAAAACATTATTTCAGTATCCAGATTAGATACTGATGGATTCATCTTCATGTTTGTAAATGAACGTTGCTACTTTTATAAATATAGAATTTGTTTTGGTAGGGCACATTTATATGCCGACCTTTATGTGTTAGACTACACAAACCAAGTAATGGCAATCAATGACAAAGTTAATTCACATGACTCATACCACACCCAACTTTGGCATCACCCGTTAGGTCATGTCAATGAGAAATGTTTGAAAAAATTACATAAATATGGATATTTATATTCTTTTGAACTAAAACCAATTGGTGTATATCATGCATGTCTACAAGGAAAAATGACTGAACCCCATTTAGTGGGAAAGGTAAAATGGATAAAGAGCCTCTAGAATTAGTTCACACATATGTGTGTGGACCATTTCTAGTTGAAGCGAGGGGTAGGTTCTTGCACATCATAAATTTTACTAATGATTTTAGTAGATATGGATATATTTACTTAATTTGGTATAAGTCAAATTCTTTTGACAGGTTCAAAGAATACAAGAATGAAGTTGAGAACCATCTTGGTAAGAAGATTAAGAAAATCTGCTCAGAGAGAGGAGGATAATATCTTAATTAGGACTTCATTGATTTCTTACGGGAGTTTGGGATTCTATCTCAACTCACTCCTCCTTACATGCCTCAGTAGAATGGTGTAAGTGAAAAGAGGAATCACACATGGTGAGATCAATGATGAGGCATGAGAATCTTCCATTATCCTTTTGGGGATATTCATTACAAACAACAACACACATACTAAACCAAGTACCAACTAAATTGATAAAGGTATTCCATATGAATTATGGAGTGGATGAAAATCCATGTTATCAAATTTACACGTGTGGGGTAGAGAAACATTTGTTAAGGATTCTTTAGGTAGCAAGATTACACCCTGAGGCACAAAGTGTACCTTTATAGGATATCCCATGGAAACAAGGGGATATTACCTATACAACCCCTCAGATAAAAAGGTTACAGGGGAAAGACACTCCATATTACTTGAGAGGGATCACATCTCCAAAATAGATAGTGGGAGTGAGATATAATTCGATGAAGTCAAGGCTCAAGATACACAAGAGTTGGTCCAAGAACAGATTCCACAAAGCCCTGTGGAATAACAATATGTTACGGAGACACAAGAACTGCATAGGAGCATGAGAGAGGTGAGAGAACCCAAATGATATGGTTTTCTTGTCACTGAGGATGGTGAAACGTTATTGGTTGAAAATGATGATCCTCTAACCTAGAAGGAAGAAGTTGAAGGCACAGACGTTGCCAAGTGCAAGAAGCCATGAATTCTAAAATGGATTCCATGTACCAAAACCAAGTCTGGATTTTGGCAGATCCTCCAGTTTATGTAAAGCCTATTCGTAATAAATAGGTATTCCTGAAGAAACAAGACATGGAGGGACAAGTAAACACATATAAGTCACGAATGGTTGTAAAAGGTTTTAGATAGCTTAATGTAATTGACTATGATGAAACCTTTTCACTGGTATCGATGCTGAAATCCATCAGAATCCTATTGGCCATTTCAGCTTACCGTGACTATGAAATTTGGAAAATGGATGTCAAAACAACATTCCTTAATGGGAACCTCCAGGAAGATGTCTACATGACACAACCTGAAGGGTTTGTGACTCCAAAGGATGCCAACAAGGTATGCAAGTTGTAGAAATCCATTTATGGATTAAAACAAGCATCAAGGTCATGGAACATTTGTTTTGATGAAGCCGTAACAGAATTTGGATTTATTAAGAAAGAATGTGAGCCTTGTGTCTACAAAAGGATTAGTGGAAGTGCATTAGTCTTTTTAATAGTATATATTGATGACATATTACTAATTGGAAATGAAGTACCTATCTTACAGTCAGTTAATGCAGGGTTAGATAAATTTTTCTCTATGAAAAACTTGGGAGAGATAGCATATATTCTTGGGGTCAATATCTATCATGATAAATCCAAGAGAATGCTGGGCCTAAGTCAAAGTACATACATTGACAAAATACTGAAGAGATTTAGTATAGAACAGTTCAAGAGGGGGTTGTTGCCAGTGTCACACAAAATTCATCTTTCCAATAAAATTTGTCCTCTAACACATGAGGAAATAAAGAAAATGGAAAGGATCCCTTACGGATCCATGATTGGGTCAGTCATGTATGCTATGCTATGTACAAGGTTAGATGTTGCTTACTAATTAAGTGTGGTAGGTAGATATCAAGCTGATCTAGGAGACCTCCATTGAATGGCGGTCAAGACTATCCTTAAATATCTAAGGCATACTAAGGATATGTTCCTGGTTTATGGAGGAGATAAGGAACTAGTCATCAAAGGACATGTAGATGCTAGTTTCCAGACTGATCAATATGACATGAAGTCATAGACTGGATACATCTTCATTTTTAATAGAGGTGTAGTGAGTCGCAAGAGTTCAAAGCAAGGCGTGGTTGTAGATTCTACAACAGAATCTGAGTATATCATAGCTTCTGAGGTACCTAAAGAAGCAGTATGGATGTGAAGCTTATCCAAGATTTGGATGTAGTACCTATCAGTAAAGATCATATCACACTCTATTGTGATAATACTGCAGTGGTATCACTTGAAAAAGAGACAAGGTCACATCAGCGGACAAAGAACATACTTCAGAAGTATCATATCTTCATGGATTTTTCTTAGAGAGGTGAAGTTGCAGTGAGTAGTATTTCCATGGAAGACAACGTGGTAGACCCCTTGACTAAAGCCCGGACATAGCAGAAACATGATCATGATGTGAGGTCTAGAGGACTAAAAGTCACAGGCAGTTGGCTCTAGTCTAAGTGGGAGTTTTTTAGGGTTGGTGTCCTGAGAACCAACTGTTTTTACTTTGATTACATGAATGTACACTTATTATATATTGTTCATTGTTCTGCATGACTATAATATAATAATGTCCTGGAATATTTGTTTTATTAATAAGGTCATGGAAAATCCCTGCTATGATGAGAACCTTGAAATGCTATAATAATATTCTTAAATAAAGTTATATGGTTGAATGGCATACTATGATAGAAAACATGGTTTACAGACCATCACGTGCGAGTACTCGTAAGAAGACAAGACTCTCTCTCATGGAGTTCGCACATGGTATTCTCCGAGATGGGAGATTATGAGAACATACCCTGTAATAGCAATTCCGCCTGTCTTGGTTTCATCGGACATTGATATCTACGAGTGTGTGTAATGGTCCTTAGACTGGAATATTATCATTAACTCATGCCATGACTTGTGCACTTAGATTTTCTGACGAAAACCGTGACGAAGACAGTTGGCAGGAAGTAGGGTATGTTGGGTGCATCACGAATGACATGTTGTTAATGGATAAGTCGAGGAAGGAATTTTCCCTTCCATATTTATGGAAGTATATATCTCGAGCCCTTTGATTGAAATATAACTATCACTCAAATTCCATGGCCATGGTGTCACTATGAGTTTATTTTTGGAAGTCAAAGAATGACGGATCAAGCATATAGGTTTATGACACTGCCATGAAACCTTCTTGATGATATATTGAGACAAAGGGATTAAATTACATTGTAAGCATTCGTATGAGGTGACATTTCAATGCGGCGTTAACTTATTTCTCTTGGGTGCCTTGACCCGTTTCTAGACAATAATCTTGGACTTTAGGCAAGCCCGCCTAATGCCAAATGAGAAAGAGGCCTAGAGGGTCACACACTAAGTGTATCAAAGTATATCAAGTAGAATAATGATTATTCATGAAGGTGGTTTAATAATTATTCAAGGAAGCCTAATTCATTTGAATGTTGGAGGAAGAATAAAATGAAAAACAAGAGATACACGCTGTGTACATTGAATGTACATGCTGTGTAGTTTTAATTTTAGAAAGGAAATGAAAAATGGAAACAAGATATACATGACATGTAAATTTAATGTACATGCCATGTAGTTTTTAGTGAAAAATAAGTGCACGCCATGTATTAATGATTACACGTCGTCTAGTTTTTCTAGTTGGGATTTTGAGGAAATAATATCATTTTATTAAATGATATTTATTATAATCAGTGTGGGTGCATGTCAAGGAATTAATGATTCAACATGGGGTTTTCAATAAGAGTTAATAAAATAAATAAAATGCATAACACATTTATTTATTGTCATAACTATATAACCTCAAAGTTTATTATAAATATCCTCACAACCCCAACACTTATCCTAAGAATCGTTGTGCACAATAATTTTGGATAATTCTCTCAAGACCTAAAGAACTTCATCCTCCAAGAATGCTCTCAAGACCGATAGAGATCCACCTCCATCAGATCAAGGCGATCTAATGCAGACAATACAATAAAAGGCTTCTCCATGCTAGCACCCAAATATTTCTTTGGCGACGTCCAGAGATACGTGGTGCGTGTGTGGATCACCGCTAGAGGAAGTCTACCCTTGGATTCTATGACGCAACGACGAATCACATCAGAACGTGATCAGAAACATCAACTAAGAAATAAGGCCATAAAAGGTACTTCTTTTCAATTCATTAAATTAATTATAATCAACCTGTGATGATCCTCCTTTGTGGTTCCGAGACTATTCTTCTTCTTTGTCTATTTCTGTGATTCGATCCGTGGAGTCTGGCGTTTATCGTCATATTGATCATTTCTAATGACAAAAATCCAAGTGGGTGAATCCACCCATGAGATTATACTATGCCCGAGACCTTCAATTGGTATCAAAGGGGTCACACCATTGATTATAGTTATTTAATTTTCATTGATAATTTACGCATTTATATTTGATTCAATTCATGATAAATTGTTCTATAAAACTGAATGAACTAGATCTGTTCTTCCTCCTTTGTTTGTCGATTCAAATCACAGAAAATTTAACATAATAATATATCATTATATTTAGGATATGTTTTCTATTAAATGATCATGGAATAAGAATAAATGAAGGAGTGGGAAATGAAATAAAATTAAAGTGATTGTTGAAGAACATTACCTCTTATTTGGGTAACTCCTTTTGGTTTATACCAAAATCCTTCCTTGGTTAGATTTATTACCAAAGTGAGGCCTCTAGGATGAGGGTAGAGATGTTGGGAGATTATTTGGGTAGGTTTTGGTCAAGATATAAGGCTCAATATGGTGTTAGGAAGTAAGGTAGGAGGTCCCCTTTTATAATTGAGGCGAGGGGTACTTTTAAAAACTCTCAAACTATTAAATTAATATAAATTTATTTTCTATTAAAAAAGGATCCATAGTGGGTTATTTATAAGATAAGATGATGATGAGTATAGTTCATCTCAACCAATAATTTTGAGACAAGCTTATGTCACATTATTACCCTTATCTTTTAGAATTAACCCATTTGTTTAACCCTTTAATTCTTACTGTGACAAATTGACTTTTTTACTCTTTAAGGGTATATATATTTACTATAAAATGACAAAAGAACCATAAATGATTAATGTATTAAATTTTAGAGTTTATAAAAACAAGTTGGTCAAATTTTATATTTTTATAAATTTTATATCATTTAATAAAATATTATTTATTTTAAAATATCATTAATGCCAATTTTGACACTATTCATTTATTGACTTTTATAAAAGTATCAATACACAAGATAAATTCAAATAAAAAACCATTAATACAACCCAAAAATTTCTAGTTAATTTATAATTTTATTATAACATCAGTTATATCAAATTATATTTATTTTAATATTTTAATTACATTTATTTGATATGTCCATTAATTAAACAAAATCTGCATCATGATTGTGCTAGCCTTTAATTTAATTATTTATTCCCTAAAATTTAAAAATAAATTATAATTATGAATATGAGAATTTTATATCTCCAATTAATATTTATAGTAAAAAATATCTTCTTAATAACCATATATAAAAAATTTAATTCTTATTAGAAACATGAGTAAGACTTGTTGGACTTTCATTAGAATAAAGTACTATAAAAGCCTTAAAGTCATCAAAGTGGCTTAAAGAGCTCCCAAAATCAGCCCAAATATGGTTTTGGTCGAAATTAACTCATAAAATAGAATTATAAAAAAGTGTTAAGGTAGTTGTATAATGATTATAATATAATTTTTACCCTTAATTACTTGATTTACCCTTAACTGCTGTAATTAATTTTAATTAATTTTACTAATAATTTTGGTAAAAAACTATGTTGATATTATTAGAATAAAAATATCATACTCATTATAACTATGTATGTCCTTTTTTACAAATTTTATTCACATAATTGACAAAATTATGTTTAATGCTAATCCCACAAATGAGACAATAAAGCAGGTTTTTAAAGTAAAAACGTCCAAACGTTTGCTAAGTTTTTGCATCTAAATTTAATGTAAATTTGTTTATAATGAGCTAAATTGGTTTAACTAATATAAAATTGGTCTAATTATACTTTAAAACAAAATAAATACATAATTTAACTATATAAATTAATTAGATGAAAATACAGTTTTGAACTAAAATGCAAAATGTTTCACTATTCATCAGAAAATGAAACTTCTCAGAAAAATACAAAATATTCAACCAAAGTTAATTTTTATATTCAGATTAAATAAAAGAAGTTTATTTTTTCAAATAAAATATATATAAATTGTTAAAAATTATATTTAAAATAGGTTCTCTATTAAAAGGCGGTAAAAATGTCTTTATAAAAATATAGAATTTTATGTGTAATATTGGGTTTGTTCTTATCTTATGTTTATAAAATCTATTGGATGAATGTAAAAAATATTTAATTGAATATATAATATATATATTACACTAATATCACTCACTAATTGTAATTAATATAATATATTAGTATAAAAAAACTTTGTAAGCATAAAATTATTTTTTCCTAAAAACACCCCTTTTATATTGAATTGGTTCTCATATTCATTTATAATTAATTTATAACCAATATATTTTCATAAGTTAGTTAATAATATTCATAACATCCAACTTAACATCTAGGTTATATCTTATTATATTAAATAATAATATTTTAATAATATATTGTTATTCGGTAAAACTCGGCCTTGCATGTATTGCAATATAACTCAATGGTGTGTGTAACATAAGATTACCATGATATTGTGTAAAAAAGTAAGTTAGAAATGAAATTAAATTTATTCAAAAATAAAAATATTGTAAAGACTTGGGGTGTTACATTCTCCGCACCTTAATTAAATTGCATCCTCATAATTTAAACTTGATCTCAGTAGTCTAGGGTTTGATATTTGGAAATAAACAATTTTTGAAAAACCCACATCGTAAAAAGGGTTAATAATAGATTTTATTAATAAGAGGGAAAAATAAATTAGAAGGTCACTAAAAAACAAGTCTTTTGAATAGGAGAACATTAGTGAAGACATTTATATGTAAGGGAAGTATAGCCATCATGTTCTTATGGGGAGTGATAGAGAACATGTTCATGAGAAAGTTATTAACTACACAACCATAAACCAAAGGTGGGAAGTAAAAGTAATTGAAATCATAAAAAATGATGATAATATGATTTTTTTGTTTTAAGACCCTTTTAATAGAGTTGATAAATTATTTCACTTTCTAAAGATATAAGTAAATATACATACTTGATACATTTCTATAAGCACAATCTTATACCAATGCCTTGAACTATTTAAACTTCTTTTTAGGAGGGGTTTCATCACATGGTGAAGTAGTACATTAATTTATAAAACCTAATCCAAAGTTTAATCTAAACCATTTATTAAATGTTTAACCTTATGAAACTTCCAACTATTATGATACAAAATTCTATAATGTTCTTCTATACTTATCCTCAAAGTCAATATTAGGGATATGTCCCCTAATCTATATTTTCTAAATCTAGTTTTCAATATTGCTTCTAAACTTCATCTGATACCAACTATAACACCCCGATCCTAGAATCTTGAAGACGGTGCATTATCTTATTATATTGGAATGATTACAAGGAATCAAATCCCAAATGACCAATAAGATTATTAGATTTGTAAATCCAGATTATATACATGATACCCATTTTACATTAGGAAATGGAGAATAAAACATTATACATTATAAAATAAAATGAATAGCCTACTTGAAATATTATTCAAATAATTATTCTTTATAACATGGGGAAATGAAACATAATAAGGGTGAGTTCAAATGCTTAGTAAGGGTATGCAAAGTGGAATAAATAACGAATAAATGAGAATAAATCAACATGAAAAGGTAAATAACTGATAACACATGCCATTCAAATAAATAGATAAGGAATAATCAATATGGAAATATATATAACTGAAACACATTCCATTTAATCAAAACATAATAGTGTAATGTATAATAAGGGATATATATAACATATCATCGAGGCTTTATGAAAATAATTTAATACTTTCAAGGATTAATGCCAAGAATCTAATACTATCAAGGCTTCATGACAAACATATAATAAAAGGGTAAGGCCTAAAACAAATCCATATCTATTTTTTCCCATGAAACCTATCAATTCATTGAGGGGTTATATTGGGCCCCTCTTGTCACATATGAAATCTAATACATTCCTCATATATAAAATAATAAATTTAATTAATAAACAATGTACCTTATCATAAAATATATGTATTGAATAAATAATATAGGTTTATCAATAATTCCCCAATGGTGGTTAAGTAAAAATAAGGGTTGTTGATTTTTTTGAATGCAAATACCATTTAAAGATCATTAAAATATTCTTGAGTAACATAATGATTACAGATTCCAAAGTCTCTCATACCACTTTGAAACATTTGAATCATAATACCCATGAAGTAATAACATTAAATTAAACTTATAATATCATGAGAATAATGATATTCATGATATAGCATGTAAAAGGGTAGTATATACACTATATAAAATTGAATTGGTGCATAATAACAAATCACTCTCAATGGAATTTAAATTGAGATGTAATCCCTTACAACTTTGTAATCATTTATTTAAAAGGATGTGCATTTATGAAGGAAAATATTTACTTTGAAAATAACTTTATAAAATTTTAAAGGAAGCATAAAAACATTAGGTTTTCATGACAAAATGAAATTACATTCATGTCGTATAAGTTAAAAACCCTTTGCTTTTAATTTTGTAAGAAAAGTCATAAAGTACATTGTTTTGGAAAATGACAAGAATATTCCTTTAAAAACATTTTGTAAAAATTAAAAAAGGGGTAAAAAGGAATTTAAAAAATAATTGTAGAATAGTAAAAAAAATTTGAAAATATTTTTAGAAAAAATAACATTGAAGACAGGTATTCCTCAATTGAGAATTAAACGCAAAAAATCCCGAATAATAATGATATTGTGAAATAAATACTTATAACATTATAATCAATAGAATCATATGACCATGAAAGAAAGAAAATTATATAGATATGAAAATAAAATTATATTCATAATAATAATAATAAAATACATTCATGGGTGGTATATTCACCACAAAAAAGAAACAAGTAGTGTATAAGGTATGTGTCCCATTGAAATAAAAGTGAGAAAAAGATCCCTTACCACACATTTACTTTTTAGTTTTATGCGATTAACCTATAGTATAATGGTTTAAATCATGTTATTAATTAATATAAGAACCATATTAATATTTATGATATCATATATGATCTTCTTATATTATTTTATCACCCGTTGGTTAATGATCTTTCATTATTTTCACTATTTCTGGAGTTAATTGCCTAGTTTCTCGTGTATGTTTTGACCTGTTATTTATTGTTCCTATTACTTAGATAATGATTTAATCCTATAAAAAAATTAAAACAAGATTAAAACATCACATATATTTAGTATATATATATATATATTTATAATAATCCATAAACTTTGGAGATAGGAAATGAAATGAACTATTCATGGAGACGACATGTCGTACATACTCACGAACGCTACTTTCATTTCTTTTTTGTATTAAAAGAATGAAAAGTAAATTGTACATATATATATATATATGTATGTATATTATAATTAAAAAATCATATCTATGTCATATATATCATATATGTTTATTAAAACCATCCTTTGTATGTTCTATGTGCAGTGTAAATGAATCACATCGCTTTGAGAAGGCGATAGTCCACACTTCCATAAATGATGTTATCATAGTCAATCAAAATAGAAAGCATGAATGTATTTTTTATATAAAAAATAAATAAGTATGAATATAACATAAATATTATATATATAATATAAAGATATCTTGTGCATCAGAATTCCCAACCATGAGAGGCAGTAAAGGGAAAATGAACAACATCGTTTCGTGAGGCGGTAGTTCACCATACACGAATAATAAATTTATCACCCTATTGATGGAAGTGTGTATAGGTGTTGGTAGATACATTAACATAATAACATATAAATATATTTAGGACACTGTTGTTGTTATATGAGAATTTTATAATAATAAATTAAGGAGTGTGGAAATAAATAAAACTAAAGTGATCATTGAAGAACGTTACCTCTTATTTGGGTAACTCATTTTGGATTATTCCAAAAGACTTCCTTGGTTTTCTTTCTTCACAAAGCTAGTATTCTAGGATGAGGGGATGGAATATGTAAGATTATTTGGGTAGGGTTTTTTTGAGCTATAATGCTCAATGTGGTGTGAGTAAGTAAGGGAAGAGGTTCCCTTTTATAATTGAAGTGAGGGGTACTTTTGGAATCTCTAAAACTATTAAATTAATATAAATTCATTTTACATTTCAAATGAATACAAAGAAAGTTATTTGAAATATAAGATAATTATGGGTATAAATTATCTCAACCAGTAATTTTTATACAATTTTAGGGCACATTATTACCCTTATCTTTTGGCATTAACACTTCGTTAAACACTTTAACTCTTACCATGACAACTTGACGTTTTACTATTTAAGGGTAAATATAGTAACTATAAAATGACAAAAAACCATAAATGAGCCATTGATGACATTTTAAACTTTATAAAAATATTTTTTCTAAATTTATATTTTTATGAATTTTATATCATTTAATAAAATATTATTTATTTTAAAATATCATTAATGTCAACTTTGACAATATTCATTTTTGACTTTTTGAAAAGTATCAATACACAAGATAAATTCGAAAAAAACCTTCAATACAACCCTAATATGTATATTTAATCTATAAAATTTATGGATGACATAAATTATATAAAATTATATCTATTTTAACATTTTTAATAACAATTATTTGATATGTCCATTAATTAAACAATTACTGCATTATCATTATGCTAGCCTTTAATTTAATTATATATTATCTAAAAATTAAAAATAAATTATAATGATAAAGATAAATATTTTATAATTCCAATTACTATTTATATTCTTATATATCTTCTTAACAACCATATATAAAAAATATAATACTTATTAGAAACATGTGTATGATATATTGGACTTTCCTTAGAATAAAATACTATGGAAGACTTAAAGTCACCTAAGTGGCTCCAATAGATCCAAAAATCATCCCAAAGATGGTTTTGGTTGAAAATAACCCATAAAATAGAATTTTAATAAGTGTTAAGGTAATTTTATAATGCTTATAATATTATTTTTACCCTTAATTACCTGATTTACCCTTAACCAATGTAATTAATTTTAATCACTTCTACTACTTTTTTTGGGTAAAAAAATAAGTTGATATTTTAGAATAAAAATATCATACTTATTACAACTATTTATGTACTTTTTTATAAATTTAATTCACATAAGTGAAAAAATTAAGTTTAATATTAATATCGTAGATGGGATGACAAAGCAAGTTTTTAAAGTAAAAACATCCAAATGTTTGAAAAGTTATTACATCTAAATTTAATGTGAAATTGTTTCCAATGAACTAAATTTTTTTAAATTATATAAAATTGGTCTAATTATACTTTAAAACCTAATCAAACCATAATTTAACTACATAAATAAATTAGACGAAAATGCAGTATTTTTCACTATTCATCAAAAAATGAAATTAAAAAAAAATACAAAAAATTCAAAAAAATAAATACTTATATTAATATTTAATATAATAATTTAATTTTTTCAAATAAAATAGATAAAAGTGTCCAAAATTTTATTTAAAATAGGTTCTCCATTAAAATGAGTTAAAAGTACCTTTATAAAAATATTCATTTTTATGCATAATATTAGATTTGTTCTTATCTTATAATTATCAAATCTATTGTATTAATTTAAAAAATATTTTATTGAATATAATATATATATATATTAAATTAATATAACTCAATAATTTTAATTAATATAATTTATTAGTATAATTTTTTTTGAGCATAATCTTTTTTATAAAAACACCCCCTTTATACTCAATTGGTTCTTATATTCATTTATAATTAGTCTGTAACTGATGAATTAAACCATATATTTTCATAAGTTAGTTAATAATATTCATAACTTCCAACTTAAAAAATAGGTTATATATTATTATATTAAATAATAATATTTTAATAATATATTGTTGTTCGGTAAAATTCGGCCTTGCATGTAATGTAAGGAAACTCATTATTATGTGTAGCATAAACTTAACTTGGTGTTGCGTATAAAGTAAGCTATAAATGAAATTAAATTTATTAAAAAATGAAAATATTGTAAATACTTTGGGTGTTACATTATCCCTACATTAAATAAATTTCATCCTCATAATTTAAACTTGACCTCGATTGTTTAGGGTTTAATATTTGGAAATAGAAAATTGTTGGAAAACACACATCGTAAATAGGGTTAGTAAAACATATTATTAATAAGAGAGAAAAGGAAATTAAATTGTCACCACAAAAAATAAGATTTTTAATAGCACAACATTAGTGAAAACTTGGATATAGAATAAAATTCTAACGATCATGTTACGATGGAAAGTGATAAAGAACATGGTCATGAGAAAGTTGTTGAACAGAAAACCATAAACCAAAGGTGTGAAATAAAGGTCATTGATATCATAAAAAATGATGATAATAGGACAACATTTTTTTAAGTACCTTTTCCTAGATTTGGTATTTTTTTTCAATTTCTAAGGATATAAGTAAATATACATATTTGATACATTTCTATAATCAAAATATTATCCTTGGGCATTTAAATACTTCTACTTATTTTCTTAGCACAAGTTTCATCACATGGTAAAGTAGTACAATAATTTATAAAACCTCATCCAAATTTCAATTTAAACCATTTAATAAATTTGAAACCTTATAACTCTTCCAATTATTAGGATTAAAAACTTTATAATGTTATTCTATACTTACCCTCAAATTCTATCTTAGGGTTATGTTTCCTAATCTATGTTTTCTAAATCTAGTTTCTAATATTGTTTCTGAACTTACTCTGATACCAACTATAATTCCCCAACCCCAGAAGCCCAAATATCATGCATTATTTTATTACATTGGTATGATTAAAAAGAATAAAATACTAAAGGACCAATCTATTTAGAAGTTTTGAAAATCTAGATTATATATATGATACTCATTTAATATTGGGAAATGGAGAATAAAACACAATACATAATAAAATTAAATGAACAACCTACTTGAAAGCTTATTCAAAGAATTATTCTTTATAACATGGGGAAAATAAACATAATAAGGGTGATCTAAAATACCCAGTAAGGGTAAGTAAAGAAGAACCCATAATGAATCAATGAGAATAAATTGACATGGAACAGTAAATAACTGATAAGACATGACATTCAAATAACTAGACATGAAATAATCAATATGGAAATGTTGGTAACTGAAAGAAATTAAATTTAATCAATAATATTAGAATAAAACCTAACCATTGATATTATAACAAGTTGAATAATCACATGGAATAACAATAACTAAATAAAGAATGGTGTAATACATAACGATGGATATCTAAAACATATCATTGAGGCTTTAGGAAAAAAATATAATACTTTAAAGGATTTGTCCCAAGAATTTAATATCATTAAGGATTCATGCTAAGAATCTAATAAGTTGGTAAGGCCTTGGACAAATACATATCTTATTTTCCCATGAAACCTAAATATGCATCGAGGGGCTATAGTAGGCCCTGCCCATCACATACATAATCTAATGCATTTCTCATATGTAGAATAATCAAATTAATTAATAAAAAATGTTCCTTATCATAAAATATCCATATTGATTAAATAATAAATTTTTATCAATAATTCCCCAGTGGAGGATAAGTAATAGTAAGGGTTGTTGATGTTGATGAATGAAAATACCATTTAAGGATCATTAAAAATTTATTGATAAAAATAATCATTAAACTTTCCAAAGTGTCCCACACCACTTTGAAACATTTGAATCATAATCCCCATGAAGTAATAACATTAAATTAAACTTATAATATCATTAGAATAATAGGATCAATGATATAACATGTCAAAGAGAATTATATACACCATATAAAATTGAATTGGTTTATAACGATAAATAAGTATCAATGGAATGTAAATTGAGATAAAATCTCATACCACTTTGTAATAATTTATTTAAAAGGTCGTGCATTTATAAAGGAAAATATTTTATTTGAAAATAACCTTGTAAACTAGTAAAGGAAGATTCCAAAAATTAGGTTGTCATGATAGAAGGAAATTCTGTTCATGTCGTATAAGTTAAAAAAATTCCATTTATTTTTGTAAGAAAAGTCATAAAGTACCTTGTTTTGGAAAATGACAAGAAAATTCCATATATTTTTTTTTGTAAAAATTAAAAAGGGGTAAAAATGAATTTAAATAATAATTGGATAATATTTTAAAAAAATTAAAAACATTTTTATAAAAAAATAACAAGGAAGAGAAATAGTCCCCAGTGGATACTTAAATACAAACAATCCCGAATAACGATGAGATTATGAAATAAATACTGTTAACTTTATAATCAATAGAATCATATTCCCATGAAATAAAGAAATTTATATGGATATGAAAATACCATGATATTCCGAATAATACTCATAAAATGAATTCATGGGTGGTATATTCAACCCACAAAAGAAACAAGTAGTGTATAAAGCATGTGTCGCACAGAAATAAAAGTGACAACAAGATCCCTTACATTACACTTCCTTTTTAGTTATACATGATTTAACCTTCTGTATAATGATATAAATAATTTTATTAATTTATATCAGAAACTTATTCATATTTATGATATCATATATGATCTTATTATATTATTTTATCATCAGGTTTTTAATAATATTTCATCATTTTCACTATTTCGGGTGTTAATTGCCTAGTTTCTCGTGTATGTTTTGACATGTTATTTGTTGTTTATATTAATTAGATAATGATTTAATAATGTAAATAATTTAAATAATGATTTAAATATCATATATATTCATTATATATATATATATATATATATATTTATAATAATCCATAAAATTTGGAGATATGAAATTAAATGCACCGTTCATGGAGACGGTAGGCCATACGTACGCATGAATGCTACTTTCAACTCCTTTACATATTAAAAGAATGAAAAGTAAATGATATATATGTATATTATAATTAAAATATCATATATATATATATATATATATCACATATATCATATATTTATATTAAAACCATTCTTTATATGTTCAATGTATAGTGTGAATGAATCACATCGCTTTGAGGAGGCGGTAGTCCACACTTCCACAAACGATGTTATCATAGTAACACAAATCAGAATTCCTAAAGGTATGTTTTATATAAAAATTAATTGAGTATTAAGATAACATAAACATCATATATATCATATAAAAATATATTTTTGATCATAATTCCCAACCATGAGAGATGGTAAAGGAAAATTGAACGACATCGTTTTGTGACGTGCTAGTTCGCCTCACACGAATGATAAATTCGCTACCAATTTTGATAGAAGTGTGTGTAGGTGTAGGTTGATACTTTTACGTAATCATATCTAAATATATTTAAGATAATTGTGTTATTATATGATCATGGAATAATAATAAATGAATGGGTGGAAAACGAAATAAAACTAAAGTGATCATTGAATAATGTTATGTCTTTTTTGGGTAACTCCTTTTGGTTTATACCAAAAGTATTCCTTAGTTTGATTTATTCCTAAAATGAGGCTTCTAGGATGAGGTTTTAGAAGTTTGAATATTATTTGGGCAGGTATTGGTTGAGATAGAAGGCACATTGTGGTGTGAGAATGTAAGGGAGGATGTGTCATTTTTTAATTGAGGTGAGGGGTACTTTTGGAAACTCTCAAACTATTAAATTAATGTAAATTAATTTTCTCTTAAAAAAAGGACCAAAAATTGAGTTGTTTAGAATATAATATGATTATGGGTTTAAATACTCTCAAAAAATAATTTTTATAAAAGTTTAGTTCACATTATTACCCTTATCGTTTGGCATTTACCCTTTGTTAAACCCTTTAACTCTTACCGTGATAACTTAACTTTTTTACTCTTTAAGGGTTAATATGGTTACTATAAAATTCAAAAATAATTATAAATGAGTCATATATGAAATTATAAAATTTATACCAATAATTTAGACATTTTTTATATTTTTATTAATTTTATATCATTTAATAAAATATTATTTACTTTAAAATATCATTAATGTCCATTTTGAAATTATTCATTTTTGAAATTTTTTAAAATATACATACACAAGATAACTTAGAAAAAAAATATTTAATACAATCCCAATATTTATGGGTAATATATAATTTTTTTGGATGACAGAAATTATATAAAATTATATTTATTTTAATATTTTTAAGACATTTATTCGATATGTCCATTAATTATACAATTACTCCATCATCATTGTGCTAGAATTTAAATTAATTATTTCATCCCTAAAAATTAGAAATAAATTATCACGAGGAATATAATTTTTTTATTTCTAATTAATATTTATAGTCCAATATATATTCTTAATAACCACATATATAAATGTAATACTTATTAGAAACATAAGTAAGACATATTGGAATTTACTTAGAATAAAATACTATAAAAGACTTTAAGTTATTCAAGTGGCTCCAAGAGCTAAAAAAATATGCCCAAAGATGATTTTTATTAACACTGACTCATAAAATAAAATTATTACAAGTTTTAAGGTAAATTTATATTTCTTATAATATTATTTTTACCCTTAATTACAAGATTAACCCGTAACTACTATAATTAATTTTAGTTACATTTACTAATATTTTGGGTCAAAAGCTCAGTTTAACTTATTATAATAAACATATCCTACTGATAACCAATTTTATGTCAGTTTTTTAAAATTTAATGCACATAAGTGACATTATTTCCAAAACAAATTTTTAAAGTAAACAATGTTCAAAAAGTTTACTATGTTTTTGTATCTTAATTTAATGTGAAATTGTTTACAATGACCTAAATTGATTTAAAAAATATAAAATTGGTATAATTATACTTTAAAACCAAATAAAAACATAATTTATCTATATAAATAAAATATATGAAAATGTAGTTTTCAACTAAAATGCAGTATTTTTCACTATTAATCAAAAATAAAACTTATTAGAAAAATTCCTAAAATCCAACCAAAGTAAATTTTTATATTCCAATTTAATAGGCTAATTTTAGTTTTTCAAATAAAATATATAAAAGTGTCAAACATTGGATTTAAAATAGGTTATCTATTAAAAGGCCATAAAAGTGTCTTTATAAAAATATTGATTTTCAGGCGTAATATCGGGTTTGTTCTTATCTTATGCTTATCAAATATATTGGATGAATTTCATAAATATTTGATTGAATATATAATACATATATTAAATTAATATCACTCACTGATTTTAATTAATATAATTTATTAATATAAAACACTTTGTGAGCATAAAAATAGTTTTTTATAAAAACACTCCCTTTATATTCAAGAGGTTCTTATATTCATTTATAATTAATTTTTAACCAGTGAATTCAAACATATATTCTCATAATTTAGTTAATAATATTAATAACCACCAAATTAATGATTAGGTTATATCTTATTATATTAAATAATAATATTTTAATAATATATTTTTGTTCGCTAAATCTCACCCTTGCATATAAGGCAAGAAAACTCATTATTGTGTGTAGCGTAAGCTTAATATGGTGTTGTGTAAATAGTAAGCTAGAAACAAAATTAAATTTATTCAAAAAAGAAAATATTATAATGTCTTGGGGTGTTACATTCTCCCCACCTTAATTAAATTTCTTCCTCATAATTTAAACTTGATCTTGGAAGTCCAGGGTTTGATATTTGGAAATAAAAAATTGTTGAAATAACCACATTATAAATAGGGTTAAAAAAACATCTTCTTAATAAGTGGGAAAAGTAAATGTGAATGTCACCACAAAACTAGGATTTTTGAATATGAGAACATTAGTGAAAACATGGACATAGAAGAGAAGTTTAACCATCTTGTTCTGGTAGAGAGTAATAGAAAAAATGTTCATGAGAAAGTTGTTGACCACAAAACCATTAACCATAGGTGTGAAATAAAGTTCATTGATATCATAAAAAATAATGAAAATATGATTTTTTTTGTTTTAATACCCTTTTCCTAGATTTGAGAAGTTTTTTTACTTTATAAGGTTATATGTAAATATACATACTTGATACTTTTCTATAATCACACTCTTTTCCTTATGCCTTGAACTATTTATACTTCTTTTCTTACCATAGTTTCACAACATGGTGAAGTGGTACTATAATTTATAAAACCTCATCCAAATTTCAATTTAAACCATTTCATAAATGGTTAACATTATGAACCTTACAAGTATTATGATCCAAAACTATAGAATGTTCTTCTATACTTATCCTCAAGGTCTATATTAAGGATATATTCCCCAATCTATATTTTCTAAATCCAGTTTCCAAGATTGATGCTAAAATTCCTATGATACTAGCTGTAGTGCACTGAACCTACAATCTTGAAGACGGTGCATTATTTTATTACATTGGAATGATTAAAAGGAATAAAATCCTAAAGGAACAATCAGTTTATCTATTTTTGAAATGCATATTACATACATGATACCCATTTTACATTGAGAAATGGAGAATAAAACATGATACATAATAAAATGAAATGACCAACCTCCTTTAAATCTTATTAAAATAATTATTATTTATAACTTACAGAAAGGAAACATAATAATTGTGAGATCAAATTCTAAGTAAGGGTATATAAAGTGGAATCAATAATGAATCAATGAGAATAGATCAACATGATAGGTTAAATATCTGATAACAGACACCATTCAAATAACTCGATAAGGAATAATCAATATGTCAAGGTAGATAACTGAAACACATTCCAATTAATAAATAATATGATAAAGAAAATTAACCATCAATATTATAAAAAAAATGAATAATTACATGTAATAACAATAATAGAATACATAATGGCAGAATTTATAATGATGGATATCTAAAACATATCATTGAGGCTTCATGCCAAGAATCAAATATTTTTAAGGCTTCATGCCAAGAATATAATACTATTAGGGCTTCAAGACAAGAATATAATAAATGGGTAATTCCTTGTCCAAATCCATATATAATTTTCCCATGAAACCTACCGTTGCATTGAGGGGAAATAGTAGTCCCCACCTGTCATATACGAAATCCAATGCATTCCTCATATGTAAAATAATCAAATAAATTAATAAAAATGTGCCTTATCATTAGATATCCATATTTAATAAATAAAATAGTTTTATCAATAATTACCTAGTGGAGGATAAGTAAAAATAAGGTTTTTTGATGTTGATGAATGGAAATACCATTTAAAAATCATTAAAACATTCTTAAGGTAAACAATCATTAAACATTCCAAAGTGTACCATACCACTTTAAAAAAATTTAATCATAACACCCATGAAGTATTAACATTAAATGGAACTTATAATATCATTATAATAACGAGTTTCATGATATAACATGTCAAATGGAATTTTATAAACCATATAAAAGTGAATTGGGGAATAACTACAAATAAGTCTCAATGAAATGTAAATTGAGATGAAATTCCTTACCACTTTGTAATAATTTATTTAAAAGGACACACATTTATAAAAGAAGATATTTTATTTAAAAATAACATTGTAAACTTTTAAATTAATCTTCAAAACATTAGGGTTTCATGATGGTGGGAAATTCCATTCATTCCATATAAGTTAAAAAACATTCCTCTTACTTTTTAAGAAAAGTCATAAAGTACCTTATTTTAGAAAATGTCAAGAAGATTATTTTCATTTTTTTAAAAGTCAAAAATAGGTATAAATGAATTTAAAAAATAATTGGATAATAGAAAAATCATGTTTTTAAAACTTTTTATAAAAAATAACATGGAAGAGGAATATTTCCTAGTGAATATTTAAACACAAACAATTTTGAATAACGATGAGATTGGGAAAGAAATACTTATAACTTTATAATCAAAAAAATATATGCCCATGAATAAAATAAAATTATATAGATATTAAAATTACATGATATTCAGAATAATATCCATAAAATACATTTAGGGGATGTATAATCACCACAAAAAAAGAATAAGTATTGTATAAGGCATGTGTCCCCCCAAAATAACAGTGATACAAAGATCCCTTACCTCACAATTACTTTTTAGTTTTACATGCTCTAAACTCTTGTATAATGGTGTATATCTTGTTATTAATTTATATCATAACCTTATTCATATTTATGATATTATATATGATCTTATTATATTGTTTTATCACCTATTTTTTAGTAATATTTCATCATTTTCTCTATTTCTGGTGTTAATTGCCTTGTTTCTCGAGCACGTTTTGACATTTTATTTGTTGTTCATATTAATTATATCATGATTTAATAATCTAAATAATGTAAAAAATGATTTAAATATCTTATATATTTATTATATACATATTTATAATAATTAATAAAATTTGTAGATAAGAAATGAAAAGCACTGTTCATGGAGAGGGTAGGTCATATGCACGCATGAACACTACTTTCATTTCTTTATTGTATTAAAAGAATGAAAAGTAAATGATATGTATGTATATTATAATAATATTATCATATTTATGTCATATATATCACATATTTTTATTAAAACCATCATTTATATGTTTCATGTATAGTGTGAACAAATCACATCGTTTTGAGGAGGCGATAGTCCACACTTCCACAAACCATGTTATTGCAGTTACACAAAATAGAAAGAATGAAGGTATGTTTTATATAAAAATTAAATAATTATGAAGATAAAATAAATATAATAAATATAATATAAAAATAGCATGTCTATCATAATTCCCAACCATGAGAGGAGGTAAAGGAAAAACGAACGACATCGTTTCACAAGGCAGTAGTTTTCCAAACATGAACTGTAAATTCGTTACCCATTTGATGGAAGTGATTTTAGGTATAGGTTGAAACTTTAACATAATAATATATTATTATATTTATGATACTTATTTTATTATATGAGAATTTAATAAAAATAAATGAAGGAGCGGGGAAAGAAATAAAACTAAAGAGATTCTTGAAGAACGTTACCTCTTATTTGGGAAACACCTTTTGGTTTATACCAAAATCCTTCCTTGGTTTGATTTATGACAAACTTTAGGATTATGTGATGAGGGTAGATAATTTTTTAATCTTATTTTTCCAGGTTTTGGTCTATCTAGAAGACTCAATGTGGTGTGAGGAAGTAATGGAGGAGGTTCCCTTTTATAATTGAGGTGAACAATACTTTTAGAGACTCTCAAACTATTAAATTAATATAAAATCATTTTCTATTAAAAATAAATAAAAAGTGAGTTATTTAGAATATAAGATGAGTATGGTATTAAATAATCTCAAAAAATATTTTTTAGATAAGTTTAGGTCACATTATTACCCTTATCTTTCGGCATTAACCCTTTGTTAAACCTTGTAACTCTTACGATGACATCTTGGTTTTTTAGTCTTTGAGGGTTAATATAATTACTATAAAATGCCAAATGAACCATAAATGAGTTCTAGATGAAATTTAAAACTTAATACCTATACTTTTTATGAATTTTATATTTTTATGAATTTAATATCATTTAATAAAATATTATTTATTTTAAAATATCATTAATGTCAATTTTGACACTATCCCTGTCTTGACATTTAAAAAGATATCAATACACAAGATAAATTAATTTTTTTAATAAAACCCTATTATGTATATATAATATATAAAATTAATGTATGAAATCATTTATATCATATTATATTTATTTTAATATTTTTAATAACATTTATTTGATATGTCTATTAATTAAACAATTACCCTGTCATCATTGTGCTAGCCTTTAATTAATTAATTTATTCTCTAAAAATTAAAAATTAATTATGGTGACGAAGATAAAGATTTTATATTTCACATTAATATTTATATTTGAATATATATTCTTAATTTCCATATATAAAAATTTAATACTTATTAGAAACATGTGTAAGACATATTGGGCTTTCCTTAGAATAAAATACTATAAAATACTTAAAGTCATCCAAATGGATCCAAGTACTCAAAAAATGGGTAAAAATATGGTTTTGGTAGACACTAACTAATAAAATAAAATTAGGACAATTGTTTAGGTAATTTTAGAATGATTATAATATTATTTTTACCCTTAATTACCCGACTTACCCTTAATTTCTGAAATTAATTTTAATTACTTTTACTAATATTTTTTGTCAGAAAATAAGTTGATATTTTTATAATAAAAATAAAATACTGATTAAAATTTTTTATTTCAATTTTTCAAAATCTAATTTATAAAAGTGACCAAATTAAGTTTAATTCTAATCCTATAGATATGACGATAAAGCGGGTTTTTATAGTAAAAACATCCAAAATATTTCTTTGTTTTTGTATCTAAATTTAATTTGAAATTTTTTCCCATGAACTAAATTGGTTTAACTGATATAAAATTTTCCAAACTATACTTTAAAACCAAATAAAAACATAATTTAACTATATAAATAAATTAGATGAAAATGTAGTTTTGAACTAATATGCAATATTTTTCACTATTCATCAAGAATTAAACTTCTCAAAAAATACAAAATATACACCCATTGTAAATTTATATATTCAAATTTAAAAGAATATTTTTATTTTCTAATGTTACATATATTAAAGTGTCAAAAATTGGATTTAAAATAGGTTCTCCATTAACAGGTTGTAGGAGTGTCTTTATAAAATTATTGATTTTTAGGCATAATATTGGGTTTATTCTTATCTTATGATTATAAAATATATTTTATGAATGTAAAATATATTTTATTGGAAATATATTATATATATTATGTTAATATCACTCAGTAATTGTAATTAATATAATTTATTATTATTAAAAAAATTTGTGATCATAAAAATAGTTTTTCTACAAAAACAATCCCTTTATATTCAATTGGTTTTTATACTAATTTGTAATTAATTTGTAACCAATGAATTCAACCATATATGTTTATAATTTAGTTATTAATATTCATAACCTCCAACTTAACAACTAGGCTATTTCATATGATATTTAATAATAATATTTTAATAATATATTGTTGTTCGGTAAAACTCAGCCTTATATGTAACACATGACAACTCATTGTTCTGTGTAACATAAGTTTAACATGTGTTTCATATAAATAAAGATATAAAAAAAATTAAATTTATTCAAAAATAAAAATACTGTAAATTCTTGGGGTGTTACAAGATCCTAGTGAATCCCTTGGTTTGGGTTTCCACTCTCCACTCTCCACTCCCCAAGGTTACATTTTCTAATTGTCTTGTACTTAAGATCACATAAGAGGTGGGTAACCCAAAACCATATTTAAAAATAGATTAAGCACTACCCTAATGGTCTTGTGGAAGTCACACAATATTGCTCACTCTAATAATCACAATAACACTCACATGCAATGGGGATGCTCAATACAATAAAATAATAAATCCATACTTCCTCATCCATCATACAATGATCATGAAAAATGAGCATAAAAGAAAGGATTGAAAATAAAAGAATGAATGTGAGATCCCTACATGGAAACCATAAAATAAATATAATTTTATTAAAAAATTCCATTTACATCTCAAAACCTAACAAAAGAACCTACCCTCTCATGTTAGACATGAGATAATATTAAAAAAACCCTTAGAGGGACTCTACAACAGAGGTTCCCAAACTTGTACTCCCAGATCCAGTGTTAAAACACTTTATTTAAACACTATATTTGATAAAATACAAACTAAACATATTTTTATTTTATATAATTTCCATAAATGAAACATTACATCATAAAAATAGTCACATAATCCCAAGAAAGGTAATTTTAATTCATTTGAGGAACAACTAAATAAGATACTTATTTTATGATAATTGTGAACATTTACCCATAATTTAACTACACTAGACTCCCTTCTAGTCTCTTCATAAATTATACTCATTTTTATAACCTGGGGAATGGAAACATAAGGAATATGTGAGCTCAAATTCTCAGTAAAGAAATAACTCATAAATATATCATCAAGGGTTAGATCATAATCATATGAGACAACTTGTCAATGAGAGAAATATATTATTAAAAATAACATGGAATAATAATATTTGTCTAAAATAAATAATATAATGACTTGTATTATCAAATGATCAAACATATTCCATGGATTAAGAGTTCATAAACATGAAACAATAAACATGATCGATGGTATCATATTATAAGCATATAATATAGAAATGTGGCATAAATAGAAGCATATAAAACTATAATCCAATGGATAAGGAATTAATACCTGATTATCATAACACATTGGGTTTATCCTAACAACCTATGTACTGTCTTGGGCCTGGAATGACAACCAGTGTACCCTCTTGGGCTTGGGGTACAAATTATGTAGCCTCTTTTCCTTAGGTTACTACCCATGTACCCTATTGGGATTGGGACACTACACTTGTACCCACATGGGATTGGGATATTACCCATGTACCCTCTTTGGTTTGGTATACTACCTGTATACCCACTTGGGCTTAGGATGAAAACCTATGCACCGAATTTCAGATCATGAGATATAAAACTTAAACCAATTTATTGGAGGTAAATATGGGACTCCACCCATCAATAATTATTTTCCATACATTTGTGTTCCAAGAGAATATGAAAACATTCACATTTAAAACACCACTAAATTATCCTGTGGAAAATTGATGAGTTTCATGAAAATCTATATAAAATATTTCATAACCCATTTAAATAATGTAGGTGTATGGCGGTATAATAATATACCCCAATTTAATAGAAGTATAAATAATTATCTTAACATAAATGAAAAATACCTTTTGAATACAATTAAGTTAATCAATTGGAAAAATAAGTAGAAATTCTCCTTTTCATTTTATAACCATTAAAAATTAAGTTTATTTATAAAAACCATTTTAAAACATAGAAAAGAGTATTTATCAAAAATAATGGACATAATGAAAAAAATTATTTTTACATGGAAAAAACATAAAAATATATTTTAGAAAACATTTATAATATTATCGTAATATAAAAAAAAAGTCACAGGTCAGTTTCAAAATTTATTTTCAAAAAGATGAAGTGGAAATTTTTTGAAACATTTTACTTTAAAAAAATAAACCTTAAATAATTTATCTTTAATAAAGACATAAAGTCCATATTAATGAAATATGGAGTGAAAATATTATTTTGAAACTCAAAATATTTTTCATATTTTAAAATACCTTTGTTTAAAACCCGCATTATAAAAAGACTAATAAAACCTTTTTTTGAAAATTAAAAAAGGGAAATATGAATGCCACATGAGATAACACATAATTAAGTTTCATAAAATGAGAAAATTGATAGGAAGGGGAAATATAGACATGGAATATAAACCATAATCAAAGTGTATTAGAATTATTCTTAATAAAGATATACTTTTTGAGAAATAAATTCATCAATATAAAAGTTATGAATTAAAAAAGTCACTTTCCCTAGATAGGAAAGTCATTATAGTTTCATAATAAAACAAAATAAAACTATCTTTTAAAACCATAGTAAAAAAGGAATCATTATGACTCAAGAAATAAAGCTGAGTCAAGAAAAACCCCGTACGAATATCATAATCATTAAAGTAATAATCTGTTAGAAAGGAATTCATGAGAATGAATTATAAATCAGAAAAAAATAAAGAAGAATTACAATTTTATTCCACCATAGGATAAAATTAATCAAATTATAAGAATATGTTTCAATAATAATCACTATAACCCAAGGAAACAAAATTGAGTTATGAAAAACCCTTAAAAACATCGTATTTTAAAAAAAGAATCATTTTTAGGGATTTTATAAGATATAATGGTAAATACCCAGAAAAATGGAGTATATAATTAATAATATAATAATATGGAATAAAATACTTATATTAATATATTTCAAAAATAATAATTACAACTCAATGAAAAAAATTGAGTTAACAAAAACCCTTACCTTTAATACCGCTTAGTCGAAACAAAAATTGAGTTTAGAAAAACACTTACCTTTAAAACCACTTAGCCGAACATGCTCTAAAATACTTTATAAAAAATAAATACTCTAAGAACCCACTTAATGACCTTATTCATACATAGAACCTTTTATAAACATTATTTATAATCACTTATTAAAAATATATTAGTTAGTTATATTTTATTTTTATTATCAGATGTTATTAGCTTCGATTGTTTGTTTAGTACTAGTTTTGTAATTGGTGTGTTGATTCTTGTTTATAGATTCCAATTTAATAATTATAATATCACTATATTTACTGTAATATATGTTTTATAATGATTTATATTGTTATAATTTCATTTCATAAGTATTTTAGTTACAATTCATGATAATGAAGTTGGTGACGATCTTGTTTTGGTGATTTTCCTGAAAAGTGGGTGTTATCTTAATAACCGGTTAGATATTTCCATTAAAATTCTAGAAAAAAATATAACCATTATTTAATTATAATTTTCAACTATCACCATTATTTATGTTTTCTACCCATGATTGAAATTTATATTATTGTTTTTGTTGGTGGCTAAACTGGCCCAGACAAGAACAAGTTATAATCTATGGGTGAGTATGGTTAATAAAATGTTTTATTTGGTATAATATCATTATTATATAATAATAACAATTTTCTTATGTGTTATTATTGTGGTTAAAAATATTTAAATATATTTGGATATATAATAAACAACTATAGTAAAAAATAAAAAATGTTACTTTCATAGAGGCGACTATCCACACGTACTCACTAGAGACACGTTAATTTTCCATAGAATGGAAGGAATATAGGGAATGGTTTATAATTTAAGAATATTAATAATTTTAAATATACCATATTAATACATTAAATATACTTTTAGAACCATCCATGTAATGTGGTGATAAAAAATTAAGCACGTCGTTCATGGAGGCCGCAGTTCACACGTTCTCATGAAAATGTCTTCTTTTTTTGAATGGTTTTAGAGGGACATAGAAAATAAATATTAAATTACTATAAATTTTTTTTAGAATATTAATAATACTGTTTTTATCATAATTTTATGGAAATAATTGGTTTCAGGGGGGAAAATAATAAAATAATTAAGAGAACTCAGTTGAGAACATTACCTCTCTCTTTGGATGTTTTCCCTTGGGTAATACCTTATGGATCCTTGGATTGACCTTTTGGATTGAATAAGGATTATAGGTTGTGGGTAGAGAGTATAAGATATAATTTGGTAGAGTTTTAGTCGAGATAATTCTTTAGAATGAGTTGATAAATGAGGCATGGGTGAGCACCTTTTACAGGTGAAGAGAATGAAATTTTTGGTAAATATAACTTTTTAATATAAAGAGAGCACATGTTTCACATGGAAAGTGGATAAAAAGTTGAAAATAATGAATTTGGGTATGATTTAAGGTTGATAATACATCAACCATTGATTTTCACACTTATTTTAAACATGTTTTTAAGTCTTTTACATTTATATTTTTTTAATTTTTCATTTTTTTTACTTTGGTAATTAATTTTTAACTAAATAATTTAATTTTAATGATTAAAAATAAAATGGACCTTATTCAATAATTTAAAAAATATTGGTTGAAAACATTAATTACAATGTATAAAATAAAATTTATATTTTCAATAAGAAATAATTTCAACATTAGCACATGTAACACGTAAAAATCCATCTTTAGAAATAGTTTATTTTTAATAATAAATGTCGTATTTATGAAAAAATTCATAATTATGTTCATTTTAATGATATTAATTGGTTTATTATTAAAAACAGTAGATTTATGATAATCAAAATAAATCTAAAACCTAATTTGTCCTTGATAAAACTTAATTAAAAGAGAAATACTAAAAATAAATTTTATTAGCAAAATATTTTTAATTTTCAAAATTGAAAACATGTGTTTTATAAATTAAACATATTATTTTTAATTGCATACTATCACTTCATATATAAATTTTTAATTATGATTTTTATAACTTTTTATGCTATAATTACTGTTTGATATATTCATGAACACTGTGGTTTTACTTCACCTAAGAATCAATTATTTCAGAAAAATATAAAAAATAAATATTAAGATAACATTGATAGGCCTAATCCAAAAATGAATTTCATTTTTTAATAATTTAAATTATATAATTTATGAATTTAACTTTTAAATGGAAATATAAAATATAATGAAAACCTTTTTTATAGGAAAATTGTTTTTTTAAATATTAACTATTCTTATATCCTATCAATCACTAATTAAATTTATGTTAATATATTATTAATATCAAGAATATATTTTATACATGATATATTTATTTTCTTAAAATAAAAACTCAAAACATATAAAAATTAATTTTGTAGAAAAATAAAATTTTAATCATAAATTGAATTTATCCTTATTACAAACTTAATAATTACTATTGTATGTATGTTAATTTATTTATTTTTAAATATTATATGCATATTTTATTAAAATAATTTTTGAGTGATGATTCTTTAAAATTAAAAAACAATAAAAAAATAGTTCTTTGAAAAATAGTACTTTTATATTAACTATTCTTAACCAAATGCCATTAAAATTAATTTTTTATATTCTAAATAATTTTACTAATATCTTGATTTTTGAAGAAGGTGACATGAATTGGTTTCCCAATTCATGTCGAATGGAATTTATTAAAATTAAAGTTTACAATGAAAACATGAAGTGTAATGGATTTACACCATCCCAAAACGGAGAAAACAACAAAATACATATAAAACCTTAATGTATCGAGTAATGAGTCTTCAAATAGGCTCAAATAAGATCCAACGAGAGTCCATGACCTCCACTACAGAAGTAGAATCATATTGTCCAGTCCAGACATGCATTATCCTCCATTCCATGAAATTTCCTGCTTCAAAACTGAGACTTCATGTGAGTGTTACTTCTTTGAAAGTGAGAAAGATGATCCATATTTCTCATCAAAATTCACCCAAAGAAAAAGATATTCATCCATATGGAGAGATTCCATAATGGATTCATTATCACAGTGCATAGAACATGAAGACAATCGGGGTAGCATTCCAAAATGTTTCAGCATGCTGGAGAAGAAAGAATTCCATCCAAACAAGCGGTTATACATCAGCAACTCTGTACTGGACAGATGAAGTGCACAGTCTATTCTGCAGAGCAATCCAGATGCATACTTCCATGGGAAAAACATGAACCAACCTTCACGCCAATAGAGTAAAACCATGCTTTAACAGGGAGAAAACATCCTATTTGGAAAGAAAACCAACATCAATCCAGAATTTCCTTCAGTCACTTCAAAGCGAAGGCAAATTCAGAGTCAAGGTAGGACCACCACTTGAGAGAGGAAGGAAACCGACTTGCTTTCCATTACAGTGAACCAAAATAAAATTTTCAGCCATAATATAAAGCCAGCAAATTCCAAAAAAGAGCCAGAGAAGAAGTATGTAAACCAACAAGATCCTGGACACATAAATCTGACACCCAAAAAATTGCAAATGTAGTAGCATAGAAACAGAATGAAACCATAGGATCTGAAAACACACAGCTGAAGTCAGAAGATAGAATCAATGACATCACATAAAGGACACTTTCAGAATCATCGAGAGGTTTGTAAGTTCATCTTCAATTTCTCATTGAAAATGAATCTCTCAGCCTTTAAGTACTGTTCAGAATTAATAATCCCCCGTTGTAACTCTTGTTGAGCAATTTCTTGTTGCTTATCCATGTTGTAAATCCGTTCCTAAATATCATCTTCTATGAATTGATGTGAGTAATAATATAAGACTCTGCTGGATTCTTGAATTGTTGGGTTTTCTAACTCTTTTTCATAAGCATCCTTTTTGTTGACATCCGTCGATCTAGTAGCAATTGTCCTTTCTATTTTTGAATAATCCTTACGCCTTTTAGTTTTCATTGGTTTCGGGATAATGAATCCATCAGCGTCTACCAATGGATTTTTCCCTTTTTTAGCCATGGAATTCAGGTACACTTCCTCTAGTTTCCCAGGTTTGTTTTCTTCCTCTGTTGATGAGTCCTTATCAGATTCATCATTCTGATCCTTTTGTCCTTCCTCTTGATCTGCATTGACATTTAGGGCAGGACATTCGTTACTTGTGGCAATTGTTGGGTTCACATCAAGATACAAGGCACGATCTTCCATAGAATGATGAGCATGATCCTTAACAGAAACTTGTTGAGTACTCCTATTCTCCACAGGGAAAGGTTCTGTAGCATCATCAACCGCCCTGACAAATTCTCCAACTTGATTCTCAGAAATGCAAGTTTTTTTTCTGACATACTTAACCACTAAACTAGTGTCTCTACTCTCATCAGCTATCTGACAAGACTCCTTAGAAGTGCTTGGAACATTAGAAGTACTTGGAGTTTTAGAAGGGTCAGAGATCTTAACATCGACAGGAAGAGGATCTTGTGATTTAGAATAAATATTGGAGACTTTTTCCACCCATTGTGATTTTATCTGTTTTGGAGGAGGAAACTCTAGCTTTACACATCTATTGAAATCATGACTAGTTTTAAAACACTTGATACAAAAAAACTGGACGGTTTTCAAAAACCAAATTCTGAACAAAAACCTTATCCCCATTCTGAATCCAAATGCAGTTTGGAAGATCTTTTGAAAGATCGATTTCAATGCATACTCTTGCAACCGAAGGTCGTGTCAAATTTGTAGTAGCATAGTCCAGCTTTATAGGATTTTTAAAAAGGTTGGAAATAGAAAATAAAGAATTTCTTTTAAAAATATGAATTGGCAATTCTGGAAAGGAAAGCCATATAGGAACAATGGGAGGTTCAACACCAGCAATGTAATCCGGAGTCCATTTTAGCACTTTCAAGGTGGTTCTCCCAATATTCCATGAACCATGCATCCAAAATCGATAATAATCCGTATCCGATGAAAAACGAAACAACACATTAGAAGAGTTCAATAAATCGATTTGGAAATCGGTGAAACCTATCTTTTCGAGAGTGTTTCGAAGGAATATGAGCGAAGGGTGATGTTTTGGGAATTTTCCGATCAAGGCGAAATGTAAATCTGAGGCAAGCGCGATTACCTCATCCTTGGTGAATGATATGGCATTTAATCCCCGGTGTCTGAATGCTTTTGGAGCAAACTGCTCTTCAATCTTTAGGTCAGTGGATGAATCACCCACAACTACTTTGGCGAAAGTTCGAGCATCTCGAATCCCTTCTCTAGGGTTTGCATCACCGATGCCCGCACCAGACAAAGCCCTGGCTCCCGATCCCGCTCCCATCCTCCTTATGTTTTTTCCCAAATGTATTCCCATGTTGGTGTATTACTAATATCTTGATATTAATATCTTTCTTTGAGTTTAAAATCATATCATAATATTAATAATAATACATGACACGTAAATATAAATATTTTATAATATTTTAATATTATATTTTTATTTGATTATTTATTATTTGTGAATTATATTATTTTATATTTTCTACTAACAATACAAAACTTCAGTATATGTAATGATCCGATCCTGGTCAATCCAAACCATTACCTCTGTCGGCCCACCACATGACTCGTAGTGCATTCCCGATCACCATGGGTTGGTGACAAGCACCAGGCATAACAAACTATCTATTGGGAATAGTTTCACTACTGGTAAACTGGCATGGCCCATCCGTGAAATGGGACGACCACACCAATATCCATAGAGCCAAAAACATAAAAAGGAACTTCCAAAGTATTCAATAATGACTAAAAAAATACCATAAACAATAATGTACATCATATACAAAATATTCCATAATAGGACATATACATGGTATCTCAAGTTTTATTCACAAAACTCAAAATAAATGGGAACAATTCCAAAAAAGTCCTATACATATATCCCAATGGATAGAAGATACCAAAAACAACTCCACATGAGCCAATACCTATGAGACCATATCTCTTACAAAAAAAATTGGATGACGGTAATCAAGAAAAGGAACCCTGGTACATGGTGACCTTTCCCTTACCTTTATCCTACAAAATAAAATCGACATACACCCAAAGGAATATTTTGGGTGGAATAAAAATATTCCAATATGATACTAATATGAATATATTTAAGTATTTTACAAATAAAAACCAATAAAGTAGTTTAAAAACACTTTTCAGAACTAGACCACTTTGAAAACATACTATTTTCAAATAAACCTTTTAAATTCCTTTGGGTTTCCATTTCAAATTCAATGTGTTTTCAAAATAATTTCTCAAAAAAACTCAAATAAATAAATAAGTCCCCAAGGAACAAAATTCTTAAATACGCAACAATCAAGGGAAATCATAAAATCACCATCAAATAACCAAATAAATGGTAATGTACAACATATATCTCATCATATTAGAATAACACTAATCAAATACATAAAGAATATAAAAAAACCAGAATGAGTAATGTGAACCTAGGGATCTAACCATTAGGACTATTGTGAGTGATTCTAAACAAGTCTGCTATCTAACTAAGAAATAAAGGAAGCTCTCACAGTCTTCCTCAGACCCAACTAAAAGAGCTCACACAGTCTCTCAACAACCAATCATGGAATCTCTCACAGTCTTCCCACCCAAAGGATCTCATGGTACCTTGTAAACCAAAATATAATCTCATATTTTCATCCCTCCAAAGTCTCACATATTCCCTTGAAAAATCCCCTCGCTCACACCCCACTTAACCCATGTGCTAATCTATTGCACACAATCACAAAACTTGTTCCACATAAATAAAAGAAACATCGCAAACCATTTTCATAATCAAACATACACATTTGTTCAAAACACCATCAATAATGTAAAATAATTTCTAAAATAATTTTAAAAATAAATTTAAATTAATAAAATCCCTTTGATTCATTTTAACAAACACATGGTGTGCATACAATCAACACCCTTTGGAAAACCCACATCAAACCACCAAATTGCCAAATAAATCCATAAAAAACAAAAGAAATTGGATAAAAATATACCATAAATTTTTTCAATTTAAATAACATAAACTGAAGGTTATTATAAATTTAAAGGTAATCCAGGTCAAATTCCCTTAAATAAATACATCTACCATAGATTTAGTCCAAATCTTGTCGTCTCCGATGAAAACTATTCTGAAGAGGTAGAAAAAGGCCTCACACACCTAATCCATAATAAATCAAAGAAAAACCCCTATAACACACCCTAGATTTAGTTAACACCACCCCTAGGGTTCCACACTTCCATAAAATTGATGAAAACTCAATACGAATGGGAGAGGAAGACGAAAAACCGAAGGATTTGAACTAACCTCAAGCCAAGTTTCCAAGAAATCAAGAAAAATACACCACCAAAGGAGACAGGAAGTTCCAAAACCAAGGATAAGGGGATGTTAATGATGGGAAGAATAAGTGAGGTCTAGAGTAGGTATAAAATCTATAAGGGAAAATGGTAAATTACAAAATTTTAGTTGACTTGGACTAGCCACATGACTAGTCAAACCATGTTCCAATCATGTGGGGCTACTGTCTCCCCAAAATTGAGCTGCATAGTTACCCATAAGTGTCACATAGTTTGGAAAAACATTCCCAAACTATGAAAAGGCGCATTGTCACCACCTGCAACCCTCTTACATGGTTAGCTGCACGGTTAGGAAAACGATGTGCTAACTGAGTGCCTTTTTCCACCATCCCAAAAATTTCCATTTCCAACCCCGATACCCAAGAACTCCAATAATGATCCAAAAGGTAATTAAAACTCAGAATTAGATGTACGAGTGACCCAATAGTTGTCCCACCATGCCACTTTATTCCCTTATAAAGTCCTCAATAATCCAAAATAAATATATGTGAGTCCATTAACTCCTAACCAAATCTTCCCATTCCCATGTGTCATAGATATAACCACCATGCTGTTATAGAACAAAAACCAATAGGATCTAATTTTGATGGATTACCTTGTTCTGATGATCCATGATACGAACGGACTACTCCATAATGGTGTATTTTATCTTAAACTCTATGTTCTCCCACTACAATACCTAAGATGGGTTTGGATGGTATCTCTTCAACTGGGAAACATGAAAGATGTTATGGATATAGGAATACCATCATAGAAACTACAACCGATAGGATACCTTCCCTTGATTCTCAATAATAATAAATTGTCTTATATAACATGGAAACAACTTCCCCTACTTACCCAAGAAATGATGCCCCAATTCACTTGATACCTAGAGAAACACCTGGTCACAACCTAAAACTCTAGAGGGGGATGAAAATTATCAGAATACAAATTCAAGAAACTTTGAGCTATCACTAAGTGTTTCTGAATCAACTTCACCATATTGGCCATATCTTGGGAGAGACTCGGTCTAACTAAGTAATTATATCCCACCTCATTCCAACACAGTGGGACTCGGTATGGAAATCCATATAATTCCTCAAATGGGGCCATCTTGATCAAGGACTAATAATTATTTTTATAATAAAACTATGAAAATGGATGGTTCTTTTCCCTTTAACCCCCAAAATCAAGAACACTTGCTCGCAACATATTCTCAATGGTCTGGATGGTCCACTTAGACTAGCCATCCATCTACAGGTGATACATGGTACTTAACTTCAAATTTATTCCCCATGATTCTTATAGTCCCTTCTAGAATTGGGTAGTAAAATGAGCATCCCAGTCTGACACTATCACCAAGGGAAATCCATGAAGCTGAAAAACCTCTAAAACATACAAGCGTTCTAGGTCCTCTACCTTCATCAAATCCTTGATGGGAAGAAAGTAGGATGATTGAATCAAACAATTTAAAATCACACATATGGAATCTTCCCCAATCATAGTATGAGGTAGAATGATCACTAAATCCATTGAGATCGCATACCACTTCAACACTAGATTGGGAAGTGGCTGTAACAACAAGTATGGTATCTGATGCTCCACTTTGATCCTCTATAAGGCAAAACACTTGAAGAAAAAACATCCACAACTGCACATCTCATATCAGTCCTCCAATTTTGACCTCTCAAGTTATAGAACATCTTGGATCCCCTAGGTTGAATGACCCAAATAGAATGATGTGCCTCATTCATAAACTCCTACCTCAAGATTAAAGGAACTACCATCTAAATTTGAAAGATGGGAGAACCATTGAGAGATTGATACCACTCACCTGAGTTATCCCCATTATTTAAAGAACTAATAATCTATTGTGGCTAAAAGTCAGATATTTTATGACTCCCAACTCAATTTATAAGATATGGCATGACCTGGAAACTAGACAAGAAAATCCACACCCCATACTTTTACACATTCAGACTCAAATAAAAAAACAAACTCATTAAACTCAATCATATATTGATTTCCAAATAGCTTGCACTAAAAGATTCCAACTGAATGTGTCAGTGATCACATTCTCCATCCCAAGTGTATATAAAATATCAAAATCTAAAGTCTGTAGTACTCCACCCAATGTCTTTGTATGAGGTTATGGTCCCTTTGTGTAAAAATTAACTTCCGGAAATTTTGGTCAAAATAAACTATGAAGTGGTCCCCAAAGAGATAATTTCTCCATATATTTAACACATGAATCACAAATACAAATTCTAGGTCATGGGTGGGAAAATTCTTCTCATGTGGGCGTAAATTCCTATATCCATAGGCCATAACAAGGTAATCCTACATCATCACACACCCCAATCCCATACTAAAAGCATAAATATACACTACATAATATCTCCCAATCTTAGGAGGAATAAAAGATAGTACATATTTCAAAGGGTCCTATAACTGCTCAAAAGCACTATGAAACTTCTCAACCCACTCAAACTTCACCCCTTTCCTAGTCAAAGCCATCAAGGGAGAAGCTATCCTAGAAAATACCTAAACGAAATGCCTATAATACCCAACCAATCCCATTAAACTATAGATATCAAATAATATATTGGGATACTCCCAATAAATGACTACTGAAACTTTATATGGATTCCCTAAAACCCCTACTTCAAAAATCACGTGTCCCAAAAAATTCACTTCCATGATAAAAAACCAGCCCTTGGAAAAATTCTCATACAGAATTTGTTACCTAAAAACAAAAAAAACCTCTATATGGGAATCATGATCTTCATTTCTATTGGAATACACCAAGATTTCATCCAAAAACATGATTATAAATAAATCTAAAAAGTTGTGTAAAATTCAGTTCATCAATTCTATAAAGACCACTAGATATTTGGTAAACCCAAATGTCATAAACAAATACTCAAATTTTCCATACTGGCTTTGTAAGGTGATCTTTGTAAAATCCTCTTCCTACAACCTAAATAAGTCATACCCAGATCTCAAGTCTATCTTTGAAAATGAATAGGATTCCCTAAGTTGATCAAAGAGATCATCAAATCTAGGAAATAGATATTTATTCTTCACAGTCACCTAGTTAAGCATACGATAGTGTATGAAAAGTCAGATAATTTCATTCATATTATTTGAAAATATCACCATAGAATCCCATTATGACATGTTGGGATAGATAAATCCCTTTCCCTCAAGATCCTATAAAAAATCATTCAACTATTTCAGACCGGCTAGAGCTATCCAATAATATGGAATGGAGATCAGGCCCATCCAAAGGAGTAGGTTGATAGTGAACTTAAAATTTCAATAGAGTGAAAACAATGATAAATAATATGAAAATTCATCTAGGTTCTTTTCCATGTTCACTAAAATCTCACCCTCATAACTCTACTCAATTACATTAAGAAACAACCTGGAAAGAAAACATGAGATTAACCCCAACACTGAAAAACTGGTCCTTCCATCCTTGATCATGGATCCCACTCACCCTGAAAGATGTGAGTGCTTCTTTTAGGTGTAAGGAATTAGACCCAATGAAGATAATGATTGAACAGTGACTTTAATTTAATCAACCAATCCATACTTATGATAAGGTCAAAAATTTCTAGGTGAAAAATCAGGAAGTCCCACACAACTTCCACACGAGCTACCAAAACATGACACTCAGGGCACTTGAAACCTTTCTCCTTCTTCCTACCCAAATGGTTTTGAAAATATATAAAATATGGAATGAAATCATATTGAATACAAAAATCATCAATCAATTTCAATAAAATGAATGAATGTTATGTCCCAGAGTTAAAAAAAACTAATTCTATAGAAGATGAAATAAACATTGTACCTCTTATAATGGTTGGCTTGAAATTTGAGTCCTCTGGAACAACCTCTACTTCATGGGGGTTCCCTAAATTAGAACTACCCTATATATTATTACCCTGATTAGAATATCTCCTACCATGAGGGTGATATCCTCCAACCTTGGAAGACTCTAACTACACCCGAGAGCCTTTTGAAAAAGTGGACCCACACTGTTCCACTATAAATCCAATTGGCTGAAGTGCTAAAGATGAACTAGACATCCACACTGGTGGTATTCCCTCAGAGTCTCTATGAAATTAGGCCTGATATTTACATAATTCCCATATTGATAAAAAACAATGGGATTACGCCTTAAATACTCCAAAAGACCTAAACCTAATGGCCATTGGACACACATGCCACTTCCCCACCGAGAGTCATCCCACTTAAACTTATACACTGATGAATAGCTCTAGATTACACCTACTGGAAGAGCATCACTGAGACCTATCTTATAAGTCAAATAAGCCTCCACCATATCTTCCTTATCAACCACCTATGAATAGGTCAGTAGGAAGAGAATAATGAGAATAGATATTATCTCCATCCTCAATACCATTTCAAAACACTGATCTTTATGATAATATTTCACGTGGAGATTCAATGAAACATGCACCAATTCTATAAAATGGGTGGAATACTCCATCATCTAATGATCCACTTTATATAACTTCAAGAACTCATGGGAATTCAACACCCTCAAGCCACCTTGAAATTAGTCCACATGATATCCTCATACCTCCCTAAGAGAACCATCAACTCCCACCACATCCTTCCCTATCCTTCCAACACATATATAAATAGGCCTAGTTTAGAGGTCTCAGGGGTCTTCAAGAACTCAAATATCCACTTGATATGATACAACCACTCCTAAAGATCATTGGGTCCCTTGTTTCCATAGAACCATGGTGGATCTTGTCTTATAAACTCACGAGCATAGCCCATAGTCTAAGGCTTTTATTGGTCACTAATTTGACCCAAGGATTGGATTATATAAATCATAGAATATACCAAATCTATATCAATATGAGGGTTCACCTATAGTGTGTTATCCAAAACACCCTCTCTACACTTGGAAAAAGTTCTTCTGGGTGACATCATCTACAAGACACAAAAGCCCAAGATTCATCAATCATAATTCAACCTCAAACCACATCAAATAACTGAAAGAAATCCACCATAATGGGTAAGAATAAGAAACACTAACATCATAAGAAACTCCAAATGAAAAATGAGCAAAAAAAAATCTCAAGAATTTTACACTATGCATGGTTTGGCATCACTATTAGAAAAATTTTGCACCGACCATGCAGGTGTTATTGGAGGCTGGAAGATAAGGATGCACAAGCTATGAACAGTTACTACTAACCATGCACAATAACCGTGCGCCTCCTCCATACCTCCATGTTTCACCCCCCAAAACTCAAAATTACCCACAGACTCGCCAATGACTCAACATAAACCATAAAATTCTTCAAATATCCTCAAAATAACCCATAACTGGGCTCAAAACATAAAAAAATCCTAGACCACCCATGGATACTTGAGGTTTGAAAAAAAGAATAGATGGATAGGAACTCCCCCATTTCTACCTCTTGAGTCCCAAAGTTTCTATCTCTAGTATATTACTGACTCCCAAATAATAACATACTCTATTACCATTTTTTAATGAACTGACTTGGGTTGATCCAACCCATTACCCAAGCTAGCCCTGCACATGGATCAAAGAACATTCCAAATCACCAAAGGATGGCAGTTTCATCATTAGTAAACCACCATGACCCCTACATGAAACATGATGACCACAATAATATCATCAGAGTAAGAAACATAAAAAGAAACATCCAGAGTACAGAATAAATACTATGCAGATATAATAAACAAAAATTTACAACATATACAAAAATTTACATAATAATACATAAACATGTTATCTCAATACAAAATCCCAAAACTCAAAAGAAAGGGGAAAAAGTCTAAATAAGGAATGCACATACATCCCAATGGATATAAGATACAAAAAATTACTCCACATTAGCTAATCCTTGTGTGACCATGACTCCGTGATAAAACATTAGATGGAGATAGTATAGAAGAGCCACCATGGTACATGGTTCCCTTACCCTTACCTGCATATTGAAAAATAAAATCTCTATATTACCAAAGTCATATGTTGATTTTGAGGCAAATATCCCACTAGGATATCACTAAGAATCTATTATAAAATTTTACCCATGAAAACCAATAAACTATTTTGAACAAACGTCTCAAAATTAAAACACTTTGAAAATATACCATTTTCAAATATTCTTTTGAAATCCCTTTAGTTTTCAATTTCAAGTAAAATGTGTTTTCCAGATAGTTTCATAGCACAACTGAAATAAATAAACAAGGACACAAGGGAAAACATGCTCCAAATACCTAACAATCAAGGAAATTTATATCATCACCATAAAATAACCAAATAAATAGAAATAGGATTTATACATCTCATTATAAAAAATGGCACAAATAAAATGAAAAAAGAATATAAACCAACCCAAAATGAGTAATTTGAACACAGGGATCTAACCACCAAGCCTATCATAAGTGAGTATAAAGAAGTTTTCTAGCTGGATAAGCAATAAAAGAAGCTCTCATGGTCTTCCCTAGGCCCAACTCCAAGAGCTCACATGGTCTATCGAAAAGAAATCATGGAAGCTATCACAATAATCCTACCGAAAGGATATCACATTCCCTTAGAAATAAAAATGGAATCTCATATAGTCTTCACTTTAAAGTATTACATGGTCCCTTGAACACCCCCTTTCTCACACCTTGGTTAACCCATGTGTTACTCAATGCCGCACAACAATGAAACATGTTCCATATAAATCAAAGCCACATCAGAAGAAATTTTCACAATAAATCATGACCATTTTTTTAAAAAATCATTCAATAAGGAAAATCCATTTCTAAACCCATTTTATAAATCCATTTAAATCCATGAAATACATTTGATTCATTTTATCAAACACTTGGTGTGCATATAATCCACACCCTTTGGAAAATCCACTTTTAACCACCAAAATTTTAAATATATCCATAAATCACAATAAACATGGGATAAACATCCACCATAAATTAAAAAAATGACAATTTATACTACACAAACAAAAGGTGATTAGAAATTTAAAGGTAATCCATGGAAAACACCCTTAAATAGAGACACCTACCTTGGATTCGGTCCAAAAATTGTAACCTCCAATGAAAACTACCCGAAAGAGGTAGAACTAGGCCCCACACACTTAATACACAATAACTAAAACAAAAACCCCATAAAACACCCTAGATTTATCCAAATACACCTTTAGGGTTCCACACTTCCAAAAAAATGTATGAAAAAGTAAGAAGAAGGTGTGAGGAAAAAGAAAACACAAATGATTTAGACTTACCTAAAAATAAATCTCCAAGAAATCAAGAGAAATACACCACCAAATGATAGGGGAAGATCCACCAACAATTATAAGGGAATATTCATGATGAGAATATAAAATTATATCCAAAGGAGGTATAAAATCGACAAGGTAAAATTGGAAAATTATTATATTTTAAGTTCCTAGATAGGTCTAACCATTTTTATAACCATGGGCCAACCATACAGGGCTATTGTATCCCCAAAATTTGAGACACACTGTTACCCCTAGGTGTCACACGGTTTGGATAACTATACCCAAAACATGAAATACTGCGATATCACCACCTAAAACCCTCTCGTATGGTTAGCCGCATGGTTAGAAAAACCATTCACTAACTACACACCTAGGTCTTACTTCCCAAAAATTCCCATTTCTGACATCTGACACCCATGAACTCCATAAACAAACCAAAAGGTAAATAAAACTCAAAAGTAGACATACTAAGGACCTTATAGGTGTCACAATATACCTATTAGATACATGTATATCCAATGACCATATTTAAAATGTCCATACTTCCAATCATTATATTTATAATGATAATAATTTATTACTCTTTATATCCTAATATCATTCTTCCCATTTATTAAATTATTTCCCACCTTGCCTATAATAATTTTAGTGATTTTCCTTATTATCATAGTTCTGATCAGGGTTATGATATTCATAGTGGACCATGAAGATAAATATGATAAGTTCATTGTATTTTTATGTACTTTTTTATTTATTATACCTATATTTTTCTTATTTTAGATTATTTTTTCATCATAATAATACATTAATGTTTATTTAAAATTTTAATATTTTATCTCAATAAAATTTTGCACATTTTATTTCATTTCAGTGTTGAGTGTTAATGAATCTATTCAATATGTTATTTAATAAAAGGAAAATATATAATAAAATCTCGGGGTGTTATATTATCCCCCTCTTAAATAAATTGCATCCTTATAATTTTAATTATTACTCCCAAATTAAAGAACCTAAGGGATCCATAAGAAACCCAAGATATATTTTCTACTAAGATACCAAAATCAAAATCTTAGATATTATGAGACTCATCATTTCTTTCATAATAGTCATGTGTTAAGATTTTTCTTTATCTCAATAATTTATACCATTTATGTTTTTTTAGTTGGTTATATGAGTATCTTGGGATAATCCTTACATAGATTCATTTTTGTGATCTTATTTCCAATAAAATACTAAAATAGAAATGGTTATGATAATATCTAATAAAATCAGAGTACATGATCGTATCATTATGAAAACTCAATCCAAAGATTTTTTCTCCAATGAACCCTTAATTTTAACGTATGAAACTTTTGGTTCAATTATGATATAACTAGTTTAATCTATAACTACTTCAGTTTAACCTCGATAGTCCACAGTTATTTTCTAATTAGGTTCTATAACCATACATGGTGTATATTACATCCATGAATTCTGTTTAAATCCTTCATAATTATTCATAAAGTGAATTTGAATTGGCCTAAGTATATTCCCAAATTTGGCTAGGTTCGAAGTCTTAGGCTCACTCATCATGCACCAAGTGAAGATTGAGTTGATACTCAACTAGAATTTTTAAGGGTGATTACCCCTAGGTACATCTGTACCACAACCACATCAACTTTATAGTATCAATAGGGATGTAATTGATAGGAAACCACACAATATCTCCTTTACTAAAACTTCAGGATGTTTTCCTATATTTAGAATTATCCTTAGGGTTTTCACAAAAGTTCTATTATCCTAATCCTCACAAGAAATAAAATAATCCCCAAAATAACTAAACCCTACTCTGAAACCAACCAAGGAACCCCATTCCTACACTCTCAGATTTGGTACTCAAAACAAATTCTTTAAACATTATATTTGATACATACCAATCTAACTATATCTTTCTTTTACATCATTCCAATAAGTTAAATATTAAATCTCAAAAATAGTAACACAATCCCAATAATGAAAGGTTTAGTATCTTTGAGGATATTCTATATAAGAAACTTATTTTATGATACTTTTGAACATTTACCCATAATAGAACCACAATATACTCCCTTATAGACTCCTAATAAGTTATTATTATCTTCATAACCTATGGAATGGAAATTGTAACAAACCAGCCCAGGTCAACCTGACATGTATCCCCATTTGGATCACCATAAGAACTCAAAAATTCCTCTATAAAAACCATATGGGTTAGATCAATAATGAGGGTTTAAAATATACCATGGGGAGACTATACCCTTAGGACATAGTGAAATAACCATAAAAATAACTAAAACATTCACAAGGATAAACAAAAGAGTACACATAATTAATATACTAAAACAATTACATGCTCTAATAAATGAAATGTAGCATAAAATAATATATAATCAAAAGCATGAAAAATATAAAACATCTTATCATCCACTAGGCCAACTACATACAAAAAATAAATAAAACTAAAAATAAATTCAATATGCTCTACTACCAACCCTGAGCCAAACCAAATACATGATCTCTATGATGCTCGAGATGCACCAACTTGATCAAGTGGCTCCACACGAGTGGATTCACTCTATAAATAAACATTGGGCCCTGAACCCATCCATCGTGCAACCCGTGTTCCAACCTGATAGCAAACATTAGGTAATCACGCACACTGAGGTGCATGTATAGGGGGTGGAAAATAAATCACAGTATGCCACCCCAATGGTGGACCTGTAATATACTATCATAACAAGTGATTTAACACATGAAATTCTCAGCCAAGTCAAAACTAATAACATATAAAATAAAAATAATCAACTACATAAAAATGGAAAGAGGAAAAAAACAAAAAAGTAGCCAACCATGGGTTCTAGACTAACACCTGAGGTAAATCTACCCCGCTCTATCCCACACCAATGGATTTACAACATGTGGCTCACCCAACCACATGACAACTAGTGCTTCTACTAGATCTATACAGGAGATCCAAGATGTATAAATATAAAGGAATGAATACCAGACCCCAAGTAATCACCATAGGCATCCACGTGACAAATCACATCTACCAGTCTCCAGGACTCTAATAGCACGATCTGAACTGATGATTTGAACATCTAAGTTGACACAACTGGAGAACATATCAATACTTAATGTACCATAGAATGATTCAGGAATCTGATATGAACACAAAAACTGGTGATATCTATACCTAAACCCATGAGAGAACAATATCCATGGAACTAGGATTGCTTAGTATCCATGATAAAAAAGACCAACTCTATGAGTACCTTATCACCTCACAAGCCTAAAGCCACTCTATCCAAGGAACATAATCAACTAGAGGGGGGTTTTACTCATCCATATCATCCATTATATCCCTAATAACGTAAAAACCACAAAAAACCAATGGAGTAGAGAACTAGATCAAAAATGAGGGCTAACACCTAATCCATGATATCCAAAGTGTCTCCATCTCAACCAAAGTCATGAACAAAAACTGACTAAAACATCATGAACAACATCCAACTGAATGTGGGATGATCAAACCATTAATTGACCATCAAAAAACCTAAACTAAAAGCACTGATCAAATATCATTCAACAAATCATGAAGCCTCCATTGGTCCCCTAGATCTTTGGATCCAATAAACAACCTCCACGGGCTCTCAATAGCCAACCTTAGGTCCAAACCAAAACTTGGGGCTCCCACACTCCTTAGGGTCACTACATAAAGTGATTACCAATAAGGGAATCCCCTTCTACCCAATGCAGAAAAATCCCAAACAACCCATAGTGGACTCCAACAGATCCTTGATCAATAGTGCACCCAGTGAACAACTAAAACAAAAGCACACCTACAAGGTAATTCACAACAGCCCTCATGAACACCAAAAAAGTGAGACCCTACAAGGGATCCTATAAAAATAAATACCTTATGGGAACTCCCACCTATGAAAACCTAACATTCCTTGTGAACATCCCATGATCAGGTCCCAAATCTTTCGCAAGGTAAACTAAACAAACACTATGAAACTTGGGTATTATCAACCGCCAACTATGACAACCACTAATCAGATGATCAATAACCAGATCACAAGGGAATACTCAAGAATGTAATCTCAATATCCCAACAAAACAAATACATAAGAACCATCCCACAGTGGAAATATATTCCAAAGGATCCAATAAATATGATACTCAAACACATGATCTAAATCTCAACTGCTCTAACCTTGAGTATCCTATCTCATTACATAAGGACAAACGAATATCTTGTTAGAGATATTATATGATCCCATTTTATGGAATATATCTAAATAAAATAAAAAAAAATCTATATGGAATACTCAAGCTAGTTCGATCACCAATATCACAACCCTAATGACAAACCATATTTTATTACACCTCAATTCATGAATTATTACATAAAGGTACACATAAAACAATCCTAGAAGATCATGAAGCCTAATGTCTTTGAGAAATTAGGTACACAAAAAATCATCTTTAAACATGGATACAATAAAAATATTTTAAAGGGGAAATATATATTTGGTCATGGATAAATTTTAGGTTATATATTACATCAATTTTTGGGTCATTATAATGCCATATTACACACTGTATATTTATACTGTATTTAATTTTTATCCAAGAATTTGATAGTATCCAAAAATTATGAAAAATTCAATGTTGGATAATTTTGACGTGATTATTTAAAAAATAAAATTTATTTTATTCAAAAAATCATATAAGTATGAAAATTTACACTTTTAAATAAAAAACCCACATTTATTGAAAAATTCTATTTTTTGACAATACTAGTTTTCTAACCTTTATAAAATTATTTTTTGACTTTATAAAGTTGTATTATAATTTATATTTATTAAATATTATTTAATAATAATATTTTATTGAAATATCATTTATTTAAAAAATTATTAAATTCATTAAAAATACTTTCTTTATTGAAACTAAATATTTCCCATAAATACATTTTGTGTTTCATCATATTGAAAACCAATTTTATCAAAATTATTATGTAATCATTTTAAAGTAATAATAAAAGGATAAATGTATTCATTAATTTATTAGAAAAAATAAACATAAAAAAATTCATACTATTAGGGACAAGATACATAACCTCTATTACATCAGTGAATTCTCTAAGGGTAAGGTGGATGATGGTGATATTTTATTGGGGTGGTTCGACATAAATGGTTTGGGCCGTGATATTGATGAGCTTGAAATTCTCTTGTAAATGTATTTTTCATTCTTTAGTTATTGAATCTTTCCTTTTTCTTGGTAAAGGGAAAATCCTAGGGATTCTATCTCCCTCTTAAGCTCCGATAAACAGGCTTTATAGGGTATAATCCTATCGGTTGAGGCCATCGCTTATTCCATCTATTTCAATTGGGCTTTATCGAAACCCTTTATATATACTAGTCATATGATCACTATTTAATGGCTATATTATCAACAGTTATGATGATTAATGTTATTTTAAATTTGAAATATGATATAACTATTCAAAATAGCCAAATTTGTGCATGTTTTTTATAACCTCATTTCTTAATAAGGAATGTGCTCATTTAAAAAGGGAATTTCATTTATAAAAGTTAAATATGTTACTTTATTCATACCTTCAAAAATTTCACCATTGAAATTTTAATTTCATACACTAAAATAGATGAGGGTAGTTATGTTTCAACACTTATTCTAGTTCCCATGTTGCTTTCTTAAACTTGTGGTTCTGTCACAACACTTGGACCAGCTGAATCGTCTTGTTTCATAGAACTTTGTATCTATGATTTAAGATATTCAGTAGCTATTCCTTAACTGAAAGATCATTTTCCAATGGTACCACCTATGGATTTAGTACATATGAGGGGTTTGGTATGTAATTTCTCAATATGGATACATGGAACACATCATGTAATTGAGATATTTTAGGTGGGATTACTAGTTGATAGGACTCCGCTACGATGAGATCAAAGATTTCAAATAGATTAATGTATCTTGGACTAAGCTTTCCCTTCTTAAAAAACCTCATGAATCTATTCCATGGTGATATATAATGGAACAATTTATATACAACCTTAAACTCCTTGTCTCATTGATGATTATATGTAGATCTTTTCTATTTAATTTATGTGGGTTTCATAATGATGAATGGTTTGAACCTTATCTATCATCTATTGGATAACATCATTTTCCCATCAACTTTCTCTCTCTAGATTAATCCCATCAAGTTTCATTTCAACACCTATTCCCATAAAGTTCCTTATAATGGGACATTTGAGTGATAGAATGGAAACTTTTGTTATATGAGAACTACACTAGGGGAAGGTGTTGATACCAACATACTTGGAAATCAATTGAACATGATCTTATCATATCTTATAGAGCTTGAATGGTCCTTTCAGACTGACCATCCATATGAGTATGATAAGTAGTGTTGAATCACAGTTATATATTAAACACTTCCTAAAGGATTCTTTAAAATTTTGAGGTAAATCTAGAATCTCAATCATATAATATATAGAGTGGAACTCCATGTACTCTTAACTTATATATATCTTGGTGAGTTTGTAAATAGATCAATATTCCTTGATAGCAATGAAAATCAATGACTTTGTAAGGTGATCAACTACCACCCTGATGGAATTATTTCCTCTAGATGTCTTGGGGAGTTCTATGTTAAAATATATGGTTATGTTTTCCCATTTACATATTGGTATGGGAAATGGTTGCATCATAACCTTATACTTCTGTTGTTTAGATTTGACTTGCTGAAAAACTAAGCATTGGGATATGAATTCTGAAATATCTCTCTTCATGTTATCCCACCAATTTTTTTTCTTCAAATAACTATACATCTTGGTTATTCTTTAATGAATAGAGAAAGTTGATCTAAGTGAATTATCTAGAATTTCCCTCTTTGATTATGGTTTTGATGGGACAAAAATACAGGTTTCAAACCTTATAACTCCTTTTTTAACAAATTTAAACTCTAAAATATTTTCTATATTCTTCTATAGCACCTCATCATCATTATAAGACTCCTTAATCCTCTCAAGAATGGATGGTTGAGTAGTTATTTAAGAAAGGTAAGATAAATATCCTTTTATTATTCCCATATCCATTATTTGTATATCCAAGAATACTAGATCCCTTGCAATATTCATCATGGATAGGGTTTCAAGATCCTTATAACTCAGAGTATTTACCAAAATTTTCACCTTCCCATGATTTTATTCGATTGAATAATCATAATCCTTGTCCATCTCTAACCACCTTCACCACTCCATATTACACTCCTTTTTATTGAATATAAACCTAAAGATTTTATAATCCATATACATGTCACACTTTTCCCTATAAATATAATGCCATCAAATCTTTAATGTGAAGATTAATGTAGCCAATTATAGATCATGATTTGGGTACGTCTTCTCATGGATATTTAGTTGGTGAGAGTGATAAGTTATCTATTTTTCATCTTGAATGAGTATACAACCCAATCCATTTTTGGATGCATCGTTGTAGATCAAAAATGAATCCCCACTGATGGGTAATGTGATCACAGGTGCAGTGATAATCCTTTTCATCATCTCTTTAAAACTTTCCTAACATTATTTATTCCCAAAAAACTTGACTCCCTTATGAGTAATCTTGGTTATTGATCTTAAAAAATATGATGATTTTCACACAAATACATGGTAATACCCATCTAATTCACGCAATCTATGGATTTATGTCATAGATGTTGGTTTGGGACAACCTTTAATTACCAATGTTTTTGTAGGGTCCATGGGTATCCTGTTGTTAATTATAATATTGCCCAAGAATTTTAATTTCTCAAACTATAATTATCATTTATTTTACTTCACATACATCATTTATTTTCACATGGTCTTCAATATAGTATTTAGATAATCAACATGTTCCTTATTTATTTTAGAGTAGATGAGAATATAATATATAAATACCACAAAAAATTTGTCTAGGTAATTTATAAAGACTATATTTATCAAGTATAATAATATTTATAAATCATTAGTAAGTCAAAATGGAATCACTATGAACTCATAGTGCTCGTAACTTATATGAAAATCAGTCTTGGAAATATCCTCCTCTTTAACATTTACTTGATAGTTTCCTGATCAAAGATCCACCTAACAAAATTATTGAGCTCCAAATAGTTGATCAAACAAGTCATAAATCCATGATATATGATAATTATTATTTATCGTGATCTTGTTGAGCTCAAAATAATCAATGTCGAGGCACATTGGTCCATCCTTGTTATTGAAAAAGAGGACTGATGCACCCCATAGTGAAGCACTTGGGAATATGATCCCTTTTTCCATATTCTTCTATAGGTCATTCTTCAGTTCCTTAAGTTCAATAATAACCATTCTATATATAGTGTTGTATACTGGAAAATCTTCAAGTATATGCTCGATTGAAAATTCAAATTCTCAGATAGGAAATTAACCAATCAATTCATTGATAAACACATCAGTGAATTCAATTTCAATGGGAATGTGAAAAAGGTTGATTTTTTTCTTTAGTCTCAATCATTTGAGCTAGATATTCTTGATCATAGGGCAATAATATCCATTATTGAGATGATGATACTTAATGAGATTCATCCTACTCCTTGAAAATGTATATAATTAGAGGACGATTCATGATATGGAGGGAGATTTCCTTATGTCAGTAATTTGTGTAAGATTTGTGTAAGGAAATCCAATAAATACCAAAAATTAGATCAATTTATTCTAAAGGAAGTATCATAAGGTTCACTAGGAAGTTAAACTATCACGACCCGCCCTCGGGGTCCGTGCCGTGACTACCCCAAGCCCGCCTTCCATAGGCCAGGGGCTGGCGACTAGCACCAAGGCGTAAATCCCAGTAAAATGGGAAGGCATTGCCTTTGAAAAGTAAACATCACCACAGAGTAAGCAAGCGGAAAGTAAACACTAAACAAAAGCAGAGTACAACTGAAAGTGCGGAAAAGTAAATGGGCCAGTATACAAACCCAAACTGAAAGTAAAGTACAACTCGAAAGGGAAAACAGCAACTGAAAAGTAAAAGCCGCTACTCTGAGCTGTCCACTGGAAATCCCACATGAAGGGTGGGTACAGATAGCTCCTCTGCTCCACGGGTCTCGCCGTCCGCTCCGTGCACGTCCCGCCCTGTGGTCCACCTCCGGGTACCGTCCCGCTCTGCAAGCCTCTGCTAAGGTCAACGCTGTCCGTCGTCTACAACCAACACAACGTAGTGCGGGCAAAGCCCGTGCAGGGGTGAGTATAAGCTACTCAGTAGGGACCTCGAGACCCCTGAAGGTCTCTCAAAATCCACAAAGGATAAACCACGAAGAAAGGTACAATCACGAAGTAACAACCGACACTGCTTAGGTATATGCCCATACATATACCTAAGTCATCAATTCAAATACGCTCCAACCTACGAGACCAAGTACAACTCAGTCCACACAGGATAGTAAACGTATTCCACACAGGAAAGCAAAACGTAATCCACACAGGATTGCACAACACAATCCACACAGGAAAGCAATAGGATTCAGCTCACACAGGTATACTTCTTCAGAGGACGATAAAGATGATCACTGATCCATCTAAGTCGTCGGACCCACGAAGGATCGATAGGTAACTAACCCCCGCAAAGACCCACACAGGATCGGGCCCACACAGGACCTGTAGGCGCTGGCTCACACAGAACCGCTGAGCGCGGACCCACACAGGATCGGGCCCACACAGGACCTGTAGCACTGATCCACGTAGGATCGCTGAGTGCTGTAGTCGTCGTCGTCGAATCCACACAGGATCTCTGTACTGTCGTCGTCGAATCCACACAGGATCTCTGTACTGTCGTCGTCGCAGTCACAATAGCAGTCGTAGCAGTAGTAGCAGTTGTAGCAGTCGCAGCCAGCACTAGGGTTCCCGCACACAGCAAGCTCGTTCGGAGGGTCCGCTCCACGAGCCGAGAGGCTGATACATCAACTGTCACAAAGACCAGAGTTGATGTATCCAAAAGTTCCGTATCGTCAATAGGAACTCAACGCAACAGACGGCGCGTCGATCGGACGCCCGGTCTGAGAGTTATTGGCATTTTCGTCTCCGGGGCCCGGTTGGTTTTTTAAGGCTAAACCAACTCGACCGTACTCCACCTGCATCCAAACCTCGGGCGGAGTATGCCAAAAGATTCGTATCACTAAGAGGGACACAACACAGCTGACGGCACGTCAATCGGACGTCCGTAGCTCAAGATATGAGCGTTTCCGCTCCGAAGGCCCGGTTGGTTTCGTGAACGAACCAACCCGGCCGAAATCAATGTAAACCGAAACCTTGAGTGCGATATACCGAAACGACCGTCTCGATCCAAGGATCGCGTTGCCGCAGACGGTTCGTCATTCGGAGGTCCGAGGCTCAAGATATGGCCCAAAAACCGATTCTGGTTCGAAACGGGGGGGTCCGGATCCGGGCCGACCCGGCCCGACCCCCCCCTGGGGCGGCGCGGCGGTGCGGCGGGCCACGGCGGCCTGGCGCCGCGAGGTGGCTGCACGCGGGGGAACAAGCCCCCGCTCTTCATCTGGCGGCGCGGCATAGCCGCGCCGTTTTTTTTTAAAAACGCCCCCCCCCCCCCCACGTGGGGGGCCTGCTGGTGCGGAACCGAGGGGCCGACTGCCCCCCTCCTTCAAAGAACCGCCCCCCTCATAAAGAGGGGGGTTTCTTATGAGGTGGCCGGGGAATTAATTTCCCCGGTTTTAATGGTATCCGGCCGGCCAGCTGGCCGGCCGGTTTTCTCTAACGGGACCGGAAATTCCGGTCCCCCCTTCGGCTTCCGACGCCGGCGGCCCGGCCGCCGGTCTTCTCTTCCGCCGTGCCCGGAACCGGCCGCGGTCTCCTCGTCCCGCCGTGGCCCGGAACCGGCCATGGCGTTCGTCATCCGGCACGGTGCGACGGCACCGCGCCCCTTCGCCGTGCCTTGATTCCATTCAACGCGGCGCGACGGCGTCGCGTTCTTGAAGATTCTTCCTCGGCGTGGCGCGACGGTGCCGCGTAAAATATTTGCACGATCATCCGCGTGGTGCGACGGCACCATGCCACTTGCTTCCACCCGCAAGAATAAACAAGAACGATGGAGGGGGGGTTCGGCCGTGTTCGTGCGGTCCGGCCCCCTCACGTTAAAATAAATAACTCAACTTAAACATTCAAAAGTCTCATGTTTGACATGCGAAATCCACGATCAAGAAATGGAATAATTTAAGAATAAAATAACAACCCCTACCTCGGGTATAAGGTTTGAATATTGTGAACGTTCCGCAGAAGACGACGTCGCGGAGGTCGGGCGTCGCGGTAGCCGTTCGTCAAATCCGATGACGAAGGAATGCGTTCGAAGAGACACGTCGTTGGCGAAACTTGTACGCCGACGAAGGTTGTCCGAGGAAGAAGTGGCGTCCCCTTTCGTTGACACGGTAAACGAAGAATGGAGGTGCGGCGTTCTTCGTCGGAGCTTGAATGTTCTTCGTCAAGATGAACGTTCTTCGAGTTCCTCGTCAGAGTTGAAGGAGAAGAAGGAAAAGCTCTCCACCTCTCAAGAAGACAAACAAATAACCCCCAAAATAAAATAAGACAACATCTTATTTTATTATCACATAACACATTAGAATTTCAAAAGTTTGAAATTCAAAAGGTTTAACTCCCATAATTAAAAGTAACTCAAGTCATTTAATTAGGGGTTAAGCAAGTTGAGAGAATTTGAAAGGATTAGGGGTTCGTGTGGGCCCCACCACACTTAATCCTCCCAAGGGAGGTTAAGTGGGTGTGGGTCCCACTTCCAACCTCCTTTGGTAGGTTTTAACAAGTTATAATAAAATTTGTTCTATACAAATTTTATTTAACTCAAACTAAAAACCCCTAAAACTAACTTTCAACCCGCAACAAACGCAACTCCCGAAAAGGTCTCTTTAAGCGAATATCGGCGCTGCGAGTTCATCGGTGCCCTCAGATTTCAATTCCGAGCACCGGAACAAAAGTTAGGAATTCCCGCTCGTTCGTTCACTGAACGTACCCGAGCCAAACTTCGGAAATTAATTCCGGGCACTCCGGGCCTCAGAATCAGGTGCCGTCTGAAATCGCGCTCTTGTAAAATTCTAAAGAAAATTAAGAAAAAATTTCCCTTGAATTTTACGGGTCTTTACATTACTCCCACCTTAGGGCTTTACGTCCCCGTAAAGATACATCAAAAACTAGGGAAACAAATGAGGGTACTGAGCACGCATCTGAGCCTCCCACTCCCATGTGCTCTCCTGGAGATTCCCGTCCTGCCATCTGATGCGCACAAGAGGAATTGATCGCCCACGCAGGACCCGCTCCTGTCGATCCTCTATCTCCACAGGGACCTCTGTAAAAGTCGCTCCATCGTCAACGTCAAGCTCCCCATGGTCAATGATGTGCGTCGGGTCGTGCACGTATCTCCTCAGCTGAGATACGTGGAAGACGTCGTGCACCCGGTGCAACTGAGGTGGTAGAGCTAGGCGATAAGCCACCTCACCAATCCTGCTGAGAATCTGGAAAGGTCCGATGAAGCGCGGAGATAACTTGCCACCTCGGCCAAATCTACGAATACCACGTCGAGGTGAGACCCGCAAGAAGACGTGGTCGCCATCCTCGAACTCCAGTGGCCTCCGCCTCCTGTCAGCATATGACTTCTGCCGGCTCTGAGCTGTCCTCATCTGCTCCTGGATGACCTGGACCTTCTCTGTCGTGGCCTGGACCATCTCCGGTCCCACCAGTGCTGACTCCCCAGGGTCTGTCCAGCACAAAGGAGATCTACATGGTCGGCCGTACAACGCCTCATACGGTGCCATCCCGATGGTGGAGTGGTAGCTGTTGTTGTACGCGAACTCCACCAAGGGTAGGTGGTCCTCCCAGCTACGACCAAAGTCGAGGACACATGCGCGGAGCATGTCCTCGAGAGTCTGAATGGTCCTCTCCGTCTGACCATCCGTCTGAGGGTGAAAAGCTGTGCTAAGATGTAGCTGCATACCGAACGCCTCCTGTAACCCCTTCCAAAGCCGGGAAGTAAAGCGGGCATCTCGATCGGAAACGATAGATGATGGCACGCCGTGGAGCCGCACAATCTCCTGAACGTAGAGACGTCCCAAGCTCTCTACTGAGCCCTGCTCTCTGATGGGTAAGAAGTGTGCCGACTTAGTGAGTCGGTCAACAATCACCCAGATGGAGTCGTGACCTCTGGAAGTGTGTGGAAGTCCAGTCATGAAGTCCATAGATATGCTGTCCCACTTCCACTCCGGAACCTCCAAGGGCTGTACCAAGCCTGCTGGTACCTGATGCTCTGCCTTCACCTGCTGACAGGTGAGGCATCGAGAAACGAACTCTGCTACAGCCTTCTTCATACCCGGCCACCAATGCTGTCGTCTGAGGTCCTGGTACATCTTCTCCACTCCAGGATGTACCGCTAAAGGAGAAGTGTGAAACTCTCTCAGTACTTCCTCTCGCAAAGCGACAGGTACCATGGTACATCCTCTGAAAAGGATGTCATGCTCTGCTCCAAGGGAGAAACCATCAGGTGCCTGTCCCGAGGATATCTGTGCACGCCGTGTCTCACAGTCAGCGTCCTCGCGCTGTGCCTCCCTAACTCGCTGCAGTAGTGGAGGAGTGACTGTGAGAGACTGAAGAAAGGCTGCTCCATCTCTATCCACGAAGGATATCTGCAAAGAGGCTAGCTGCTCCGTTGCTTCCTCAAGTAGCTGAATGCCCGTTCTCCTGCTGAGGGCATCGGCTACTACGTTTCCCTTCCCAGGAGTATAGACTATCTCAAAGTCATAGTCCTGGAGGAACTCGAGCCATCGCCGCTGTCTCAGGTTCAGGTCCTTCTGCGAGAAGATATACCTGAGACTCTGATGATAGGAAAAGACTGTAAAGCGCTCACCCATCAGATAATGTCGCCATGTCTTCAGAGCGAAGACCACTGCTGCTAACTCCAGGTCATGGGTAGCATAGTTCTGCTCATGCGGCCTCAACTGTCGTGATCCATAGGCGATCACTGCCCGCTCCTGCATCAGAACACATCCGAGTCCGGTCCCTGATGCATCGCAGTAGACTACGTACCCTACTCCCTCCTCAGGCAACCTCAAGATAGGTGCGCTAGTCAATCTCTGTCTCAGCTCCTGGAAGCTCTGCTGACAACTGTCTGACCACACGAAGGGTTTCCCCTTCTTCGTCAAAGCTGTGAGTGATGCCGCAACTCTGGAGAAGTTCGGAACAAATCTCCGATAGTATCCAGCTAGTCCCAAGAAACTCCGAACCTCAGTCACGCTCCTGGGTGGCTCCCATGCTAACACAGCCTCAATCTTCGCGGGATCCACTGCAACTCCCGCCTCAGAGATAACATGTCCCAAAAAGTGGACCTCACGTATCCAGAACTGGCACTTCGAGAGCTTAATATAAAGCTGGTGCTCTCGGAGTGTGTCAAGAACAACTCGCAAGTGATAGGAGTGCTCCTCCTCTGTCGTAGAGTAAATCAGAATGTCGTCGATGAAGACCACGACAAACCGATCGAGGTATGGCTGAAAGATCCTGTTCATGAGAGCCATGAACACTGCTGGAGAATTGGTTACACCGAAAGGCATAACCAAGAACTCATAGTGGCCATACCGACATCTGAAGGCTGTCTTCTGCACATCCTCATCTCTGACTCTGAGCTGATGATAGCCTGACCTGAGGTCTATCTTCGAGAACCACCGTGCTCCCTTGAGCTGATCAAAGAGGTCATCAATCCTCAGTAGCGGATACTTGTTCCTCACTGTCACCTGGTTCAGGCGACGATAGTCAACACAAAGTCGCAAGCTCCCGTCCGCCTTCTTGGCGAACAATATCGGGGAAGCCCAGGGTGAAACACTGGGTCGGATGAACCCCTTGCCCTGCAAGTCCTCCAACTGTACCCGTAGCTCCCGAAGCTCGGCGGGGGCCATCCGATATGGTGGAGTGGATATCGGGGCTGTCCCGGGGTACAAGTCAATATAAAAGTCTACCTCTCTGCGAGGAGGTAGCCCTGGAACGTCGTCGGGAAAAACGTCCGCAAACTGATCCACCACTGCAGGAAAACCAGGACTCCGCACGTCAACTGCTCCAAGGATAAGGCTAGCCAACTGATGAGTGATGGGATGTCCTCTCCTCCGCGGAAGTCCATCCTGTGCTGCTAAGGCTCCCTTCTCGCCGGTGAAGGTGAACCTGCTCCCGTCGGTGCGTACACAACGCACCTTGCGCCTAAAACAGTCAATCTGTGCATGGACCGTAGATAGCCAATCCATGCCCAAGATGACGTCGTAAGGCCTCGACGCTGCTACAAGAAGATCCCAGCCGAAGCTCTCGCCTCCTAGAGTGAGCTCACACTGCCGGCACCGGTGCGTAATCGTCGAGTCTGCTCCCGTAGGAGTCTCTAGCCGTAAGGATCGAGCCAACGGCTCTGTCGGAATCTCCGAGCTCCGAACAAGGGCAGCGGCTATGAAAGAATGACTCGCTCCTGTGTCTATAAGAACTGCAGCAAGGGTGGAATAGACACAGATAGTACCTCAAATCATCTCGGGTGCGCCGTGGTCGTAGGCCTCTGCTACCTGGAGCTGTGCCTGTCGCTGCCCGCCAGCTCCCTGTGGTCGGGGTGGACCTCCTGGTGGTGGTGGTGGCAGAGCCTCAAAGCGTCGCCCACCACTGGCTGCTCGTCCAGCTCCTCTGCCTCGTCCGCCTCCTCCCTGCGGACCGCCACGGTCGACCCTCTGCCTCTGCCTCGGTGGTCCATCAACTGACTGCTGCTGCTCGGCACGGCGGGTCGGGCAGTCGCGAGCCATGTGGCCCTGCCCGCCGCATGAGTAGCACTGTCTGCCTCTCGGAAGACTGGCTCCGCGCTGTGTGCCCCGCACTGCTGAGCCAGTGCCCTGAGATCGTCTTCCTGAAGGTCTGGTCTGTCTGGACCCCTGAGTCATCCGTCGACTGCCTGCTGCAGATGACTCTGCCACGTGCCGCCCTGCGGTGGGTCGCTGTGCTGGTGTAGACTTAGCAAGGAAGCTCTCGATCAGAAGGGCCCGCTCCAGTACTCCTGTCTGAGTCGGTATGCTGAGGGAGATCAGCGATGCCCTGATCTCGTGTCTCAAACCCTGCTCGAAGGTCCGGGCCCGGAAGAATGGGTCCCGAACCATGTCGGTCGAGTAGCGCGAGAGATCGGTAAATCTCGCCGAGTACTGAGCGACCGTCATGCTGCCCTGCCGCAGCTGTAGAAGCTCCTGGATACACCCCGCACGAAGGGTGGCTGGGACGAACTCCGAGAGGAAAAGGCTCTCAAAGTCCGTCTAAAGTAGAGATGCCTCATCGTGCACCTGGAGCATCAAGCTCCACCATCGTCCTGCTGCTGCGTGTAGTAGGCTCGCAACGAGGATCACCATGAGGTCTGCTGGTGTCCTCACTAGCCTAAACACTCGAACTACTGCCTCTAGCCAGTCCTCTGCTGCCTGGGGATCCGTCTCCCCGCGAAACCTGGGCGGTCGCTGGCGCTGAAACTCATGCAGTGCGCTGAGGCGATGTGCATCGTCAGCGGCTGCTGCTGGAAGCATCGGGGGATCGGCGGGTAAAGCTACCGCCGGTGCCACTACTGGAAAAGGGCCCTGCACCGAGGCCTCGTCGCTCGGTGGGCTGTCGTCACGCTCGACTCTCGGAACCCTAGCTGGCTGCCGTCGTGGGGCCATCCTGAAAAGGAAACAGGTGTGCCACGGTCAGAACAGTATACCTGGTGAGCTGATATAAGTAATCACAAAGAAAACTTTGAAACACACACGCAATCAATGTTTTCGTGCATTAAGTCGGAAATCAGAAGTCAGGGTCCTGGTGTACGGATACGTCGGCCGCCGCACCAACACTGGACTCCCTGGACTGATATCCACACTCAATACGCTAAACATTATTGCTTCACATAGAAAAGATCAGAGTTCACGGTAGAACCGAACTCCTTTGATACCAATTTGTCACGACCCGCCCTCGGGGTCCGTGCCGTGACTACCCCAAGCCCGCCTTCCATAGGCCAGGGGCTGGTGACTAGCACCAAGGCGTAAATCCCAGTAAAATGGGAAGGCATTGCCTTTGAAAAGTAAACATCACCACAGAGTAAGCAAGCGGAAAGTAAACACTAAACAAAAGCAGAGTACAACTGAAAGTGCGGCAAAGTAAATGGGCCAGTATACAAACCCAAACTGAAAGTAAAGTACAACTCGAAAGGGAAAACAGCAACTGAAAAGTAAAAGCCGCTACTCTGAGCTGTCAACTGGAAATCCCACCTGAAGGGTGGGTACAGATAGCTCCTCTGCTCCACGGGTCCCGCCGTCCGCTCCGTGCACGTCCCGCCCTGTGGTCCACCTCCGGGTACCGTCCCGCTCTGCAAGCCTCAGCTAAGGTCAACGCTGTCCGTCGTCTGCAACCAACACAACGTAGTGCGGGCAAAGCCCGTGCAGGGGTGAGTATAAGCTACTCAGTAGGGACCCCGAGACCCCTGAAGGTCTCTCAAAATCCACAAAGGATAAACCACGAAGAAAGGTACAATCACGAAGTAACAACCGACACTGCTTAGGTATATGCCCATACATATACCTAAGTCATCAATTCAAATACGCTCCAACGTCCGAGCCCAAGTACAACTCAGTCCACACAGGATAGTAAACGTATTCCACACAGGAAAGCAAAACGTAATCCACACAGGATTGCACAACACAATCCACACAGGAAAGCAATAGGATTCAGCTCACACATGTATACTTCTTCAGAGGACGATAAAGATGATCACTGATCCATCTAAGTCGTCGGACCCACGAAGGATCGATAGGTAACTAACCCCCGCAAAGACCCACACAGGATCGGGCCCACACAGGACCTGTAGGCGCTGGCTCACACAGAACCGCTGAGCGCGGACCCACACAGGATCGGGCCCACACAGGACCTGTAGCACTGATCCACGTAGGATCGCTGAGTGCTGTAGTCGTCGTCGTCGAATCCACACAGGATCTCTGTACTGTCGTCGTCGAATCCACACAGGATCTCTGTACTGTCGTCGTCGCAGTCACAGTAGCAGTCGTAGCAGTAGTAGCAGTTGTAGCAGTCGCAGCCAGCACTAGGGTTCCCGCACACAGCAAGCTCGTTCGGAGGGTCCGCTCCACGAGCCGAGAGGCTGATACATCAACTGTCACAAAGACCAGAGTTGATGTATCCAAAAGTTCCGTATCGTCAATAGGAACTCAACACAACAGACGGCGCGTCGATCGGACGCCCGGTCTGAGAGTTATTGGCATTTTCGTCTCTGGGACCCGGTTGGTTTTTTAACGCTAAACCAACCCGACCGTACTCCACCTGCGTCCAAACCTCGGGCGGAGTATGCCAAAAGATTCGTCTCACTAAGAGGGACACAACACAGCTGACGGCACGTCAATCGGACGTCCGTAGCTCAAGATATGAGCGTTTCCGCTCCGAAGGCCCGGTTGGTTTCGTGAACGAACCAACCCGGCCGAACTCAATGTAAACCGAAACCTTGAGTACGATATACCGAAACGACCGTCTCGATCCAAGGATCGCGTTTCCGCAGACGGTTCGTCATTCGGAGGTCCGAGGCTCAAGATATGGCCCAAAAACCGATTCTGGTTCGAAACGGGGGGGTCCGGATCCGGGCCGACCCGGCCCGACCCCCCCCTGGGGCGGCGCGGCGGCGCGGCGGGCCGCGGCGGCCTGGCGCCGCGAGGTGGATGCACGCGGGGGAACAAGCCCCCGCTCTTCATCTGGCGGCGTGGCATAGCCGCGCCGTTTTTTTAAAAAACGCCCCCCCCACGTGGGGGGCCTGCTGGTGCGGAACCGGGGGGCCGGCTGCCCCCCTCCTTCAAAGAACCGCCCCCCTCATAAAGAGGGGGGTTTCTTATGAGGTGGCCGGGGAATTAATTCCCCCGGTTTTAATGGTATCCGGCCGGCCAGCTGGCCGGCCGGTTTTCTCTAACGGGACCCGAACTTCCGGTCCCCCCTTCGGCTTCCGACGCCGGCGGCCCGGCCGCCGGTCTTCTCTTCCGCCGTGCCCGGAACCGGCCGCGGTCTCCTCGTCCCGCCGCGGCCTGGAACCGGCCACGGCGTTCGTCATCCGGCGCGGTGCGACGGCACCGCGCCCCTTCGCCGTGCCTTGATTCCATTCAACGCGGCGCGACGGCGTCGCGTTCTTGAAGATTCTTCCTCGGCGTGGCGCGACGGTGCCGCGTAAAATATTTGCACGATCATCCGCGTGGTGCGACGGCACCACGCCACTTGCTTCCACCCGCAAGAATAAACAAGAACGATGGAGGGGGGTTCGGCCGTGTTCGTGCGGTCCGGCCCCCCTCACGTTAAAATAAATAACTCAACTTAAACATTCAAAAGTCTCATGTTTGACATGTGAAATCCACGATCAAGAAATGGAATAATTTAAGAATAAAATAACAACCCCTACCTCGGGTATAAGGTTCGAAGATTGTGAACGTTCCGCGGAAGACGACGTCGCGGAGGTCGGGCGTCGCGGTAGCCGTTCGTCAAATCCGATGACGAAGGAATGCGTTCGAAGAGACACGTCGTTGGCGAAACTTGTACGCCGACGAAGGTTGTCCGAGGAAGAAGTGGCGTCCCCTTTCGTTGACACGGTAAACGAAGAATGGAGGTGCGGCATTCTTCGTCGGAGCTTGAATGTTCTTCGTCAAGATGAACGTTCTTCGAGTTCCTCGTCAGAGTTGAAGGAGAAGAAGGAAAAGCTCTCCACCTCTCAAGAAGACAAACAAATAACCCCCAAAATAAAATAAGACAACATCTTATTTTATTATCACATAACACATTAGAATTTCAAAAGTTTGAAATTCAAAAGGTTTAACTCCCATAATTAAAAGTAACTCAAGTCATTTAATTAGGGGTTAAGCAAGTTGAGAGAATTTGAAAGGATTAGGGGTTCGTGTGGGCCCCACCACACTTAATCCTCCCAAGGGAGGTTAAGTGGGTGTGGGTCCCACTTCCAACCTCCTTTGGTAGGTTTTAACAAGTTATAATAAAATTTGTTCTATACAAATTTTATTTAACTCAAACTAAAAACCCCTAAAACTAACTTTCAACCCGCAACAAACGCAACTCCCGAAAAGGTCTCTTTAAGCGAATATCGGCGCTGTGAGTTCATCGGTGCCCTCAGATTTCAATTCCGAGCACCGGAACAAAAGTTAGGAATTCTCGCTCGTTCGTTCACTGAACGTACCCGAGCCAAACTTCGGAAATTAATTCCGGGCACTCCGGGCCTCGGAATCAGGTGCCGTCTGAAACCGCGCTCTTGTAAAATTTAAAGAAAATTAAGAAAAAATTTCCCTTGAATTTTACGGGTCTTTACATAAACACACAAATTTTGATAAGAAAGAAGTTATATACTTGGGCTGTAATAATTTCCCCATTTTTATTTTAATTTATATATCCACTTCCATGATTTATGGTAGTGTTTTAATAATTTTACTAATTTTATGTGATATGAAATGATGAGTATAACTAGAATAAAAAAGTATGTTTATAATCCTTGAATGAATAACTAGAATACCTGTCACCACTTCATTTTCAGTATCCACCTCAGTATTTATGATGGAATAAACTCACCCTTGCTATATTGGAGGTTGTTACAATTGATTATATGTAACAATCCTTGGATTAGGTAATTGTCTTTCATAATTATTCTGTTCTTTGTAATTGAAAAACTAAACTTCTAGATGAGTGTTAACTAGATCATTCCATTCTTCCATCACATTTGTGGTATTCTACCACCTATAGTCCCTAGTTAGGTTCCCTTCCTTCCCACACCTAAATCATTTACTCATCCCCTCTTGGAAATTTACTAGGTTCTTATTCCTATACTTTTTACGAGTGGGATGTTGAGATTTCATTCCATTGTTATATTTATCCATCATAATACCTGAATAAAACTCTATTTTCTACCTCTAATACATATGAAAACCTTGAGATTTTCTTATCTACATTTTCACTTTGAGGGAAAACTGGACAATTTCATTGTAGCTATAAAAGTCCCAGATTTATAAGGATTTTTGTAGACTTAGCTTCGTACCACTAAAGAAGCGGTCAAATTTAATTTTGGGGGTAATGAAAAATATGAAGGGGTATCATGCATGACATGTGAAGTTTTCATAATATGAGCGGATGGAGTCATCATAATTTTTCTTAGGGATAAGGAAGTACCAATTCATTTTAAGTTGAAGAGTTTTAGGAAAATATTTATCAAAAAAATTATCCAGAATTCCTTCTCCTTCATTACTTCGACCTATTCTTCAAGATTTATATTTTTGATCAATAAAAACCATTGATCAGCTTCTCCCTCTATGTGGTAAACAACCAGTATTCCTTTACATTTATTATATCATCGAAATATGGAGAATATATTTTCAATGGAGTTGATCTATTGCTTTAGGATTAATGAATCATAAGATCCATTGAAATGCAGAGGTCTTTTTCATGTAAAGGTCTCAATCACAACATACTCTTTCTTAGTGGCATTCGATCATTCCACACGATTCAAGTTTCAGTTAAAAACTTGAGTCAATTGAGAAAATATTGTCACAAATTCCATGATTACTACTCTCACCAGGTTGTACATTTCATTTGGGTGGTCATTACACCATTCTTCACATTGGTTATTGACTTGGTTCCTCCTATTCTCAACCATTGACTAGAATAAAAGGAAAATTAGGGTTGATTTTTTAAACGAGTAATCACATCAATGGTAAATCATAAAAATTAAAGGGATAACTCATAAATGATATATATTAATTAACCTATGAATTTATAGGCTTCAATATAATTTATTTATAATCTATTTGAAAACATAAATTCTTATGGTTATTTTTGTTCCCTTAATAATGGTTCGTAAAGAGCTTGTGAATTTACCAAAGCATATCACCCATGAGTATCAAAGCAGGTGTACAGTAAGTCCCATTACTGTGTACTTGTTTATGATTGAGTCCATATCAATATCCCCTTTTTGGGTTTATTAACCCTTGGAACCTCTTTGCAAGAGAAACATCTACTTGTAGTATCCACACATGGATGTATTTTTTGGAAACCACTTACTATATACTTTACCAATATTTAGGGAAGTTTTCTTATATTTATTCTTATCCCAAAGGATATTATATAGAGTTTTATAATCCTGATTCAAAATATATGTAGCACCCCAATATTTCACAGTAAGTTATTTTCTTTAATTCAATAGCCTACGCTACACGCAACACTGAGTTCAAGCACATCACGACTTTCCAAACTAGCTGTTAAAAAGAATTTATGAATAGTATTAACTGAATTTTGAATTTTATATACTCCATATAATTTTAGAATCCATATTATGTGTTTCTTAGACATAATATAGGAACAAATTCATTTTTTCAGATAAAAGAAGTATTTTTCAAAAAAATGCAATTTTACCACCTTTTAATGGAAAAATATTTTTAAAACCAATATTTGAAACTTTTATATATTAAATTAAATAAAATTAAATTCTTCTTTAAAATCGGGACATAAAAATTTATTTTGGATAAATTTTTGGTACTTTTCTAATAACTTTTATATTTTGATGAATACTTAAAAATACTAAATTTTAGTTGAAAGAACTTTTTAATTGAAATAAATTATAGTGTAAAATTATGTATTTGAATGGTTTTGAATTATAATTATATTATATTGTTATCATTTAACACAATTTAGGTGATTATACGTAATTTCACATTAAAATTTTACATAAACACATGTCAATATTTTGAAAGTTTTTACTTTTTAAAAACCAGTTTTTCAGTTTTGACAATAGGAATTAATTTTAAATTATTTAATGAAAATTTTATGTTTTGAATTTGGTAAAATAGAATTCATTTTTGAATTTGGAATATCAAAATTATCTTAGGGTAAATTTTTGGTATTTTTCTAAAAACATTCAATTTTTGATGAATAGTGAAAAACACTACATAATTCATTGGATTCATTTTATAATAAAATTATATGTATAAAATTTTATTGAACTTTTTACTGTCTTTTACCCACCGCATAGGAGCATTTGAAAATTTACATAAAGCATAATTTTACTGCTTCAGTGAGTTGAATTTCAAAAATTTGAGAGACACTATAGATATTAGTAAGTAAAATTTGCTTCAATAAGATGAAAACAATTTTTTGTGAATAGTACATTTTTACTTTTATTTACCACGGTTAAAAGTAAATAGGGTAATTAAGGGTAAAAATGATATTATTATTACCCTAAAACTTGTCCTAATTATATTGGATAAGTGTAATTTGACTAAAAAAACCTTATGAATAAAATATGATCCTTTAGGTCCACATGGATTAGATTAGGACAATTTATTATTATTTAATTCAAAGAAGAGTTAAAAGTGTTAAATGTGAAGTTTAATAACAAAACCATTTTTAATATAGGGTTACACATAAGATAAATTCAACTATAAATATTCATTATAAAGCTAAAAAGATTTCCTACATAATTGTATATTATTTATAATTTTTATACATTAAATATTTAAATTTATTTACGACACAATGATGATGCAGTAATTAACTAATTAATGAAATATTAAAATAATTGATATTAAAAATATCCAAATAAATGTAATTTTAGACTTTTTATAAATTTAAATACTTTTATAGGTTAATATAACATGTTATAGTTGGTTAGATAAATTCTATTTGAAGTAATAATGCTGTTATGAATTTAGAAGAAATAAAATATCAAATAGTGTCAAAATTGACATATCAGAGTTTTTAAAACAAATATTATATTATTAATTAGTATTCAATTCTTGAAAATATAAGCATCGGCCAAAAGACTTATATAATGATATTTGTATCATTAATTAACTACTCAGTGTTCTCTTGAAAGTTTATAGTAAGTTTATTAACCATATAATATAAAAAAACAAAGAGACATGGAAAATGTCAAACTATTTAACTAGGAGTTAAATCTAAAAGATAAAGTTAATATAGTGACCCAAACCTGTCTAAAACCTATTGGTGGTGTGGTTTTAAACCCATAACTACCTTATACTTTAAATAATTTATTTTGGATCCATTAGAAACTGAAAATGATTTTATTATAAAATAATATTTCTAGCTTTCCCTAAGGTGCCCCTCACCTCTCTTATAAAAGGGAACTCCCCCTTATCTCTAATTCACACCTTCAAAGCCATTAGTCTTGGCAAAAACCTGCCCAAATATCATCCCTTCATCATAGAGTCCTTTCTTTAGTCATAAATCCAGCTTAATGAGACCTTTTGATCAAATCAAAAGGAAGAACCCGAAGAAGAGGTAAATATTTCATCACCTCTTTCAAGTTCCTTTCTTCTTCCACTTCCTCTTTCGTTTTTGTTTAAATTCTAAAATAATAACTCCAGTATCTTCTATATACTTTGATTTTATTATAAATATGGTACACCCATATTAATTATTTTATCCATCATTTGAATGACATGTCACCATACGTGCGTACGTACGGCTTACCATCTCCACGTTGTGGTGTAGTTGTTATTCAATACATTATTATTTGTATGGGTATAATAATGATGATTTATAATTGGTATAAATAACAAATATAAGATGATAATTATTCTGTATATATGATATACCATCCAATTATATATGATTTTAATATCAAAAGAATGATATTGTCGCTCGTTCGTATGTAAGGTTTACTGTCTCCACGAACGCGATGAGATTCATTCCCCATTGTATCCATTCAAGAATAATTTTAATTTGATGATTAAAAATAATGTTTAAAGACTTAATATCATTCTGAATATTAATAAGATATATCCCATCCATAACAAACATGGTTTACGTAACCAAGCATATAAAGGAGAACGAATCAGTTAACACCCGAAACGACAATAATACTAAAATATCAATATTAGAAGATCATATATGATATAATATTAATGTATATTTTTATTTTATAATTTAATAAAAATTATTTCACCATTAAATATGAGATTAACTTACCCTTGACCAATGAAAAGTACACGATAAGGGGTTTCTTATCTCACATTTAATTCCGTGAGATTTCCATTGTTCGCCACTTATTTATTGCATGTGGTGTATTGTGTACTTTCATTTGATATATATTATCATGATTCTCATTATATTCATATTAATATGTGATTAAGTTTTTGGTTATTAACTTTTTTTCATACGACTCGATTGATTACAATGAAGTAAGGGGTTTTCATCTCACTTTTATTCCTGTTATATTCATGCTATATTGGCCACTATTTCCTTTTGTGTGGTGTATGTACTGTCCAAGAATGTATTCTTAGTGTAATATAATTTAATTTATGAGTATTTACATCTTAATTGTATGATCCTTCTTTCATTGGTTGTATGTTTCATATGTTACCAAATCGGTAAGGGAATTTCAAATTTCAATTTCCACTCAGTGGGATTTACGCATACTTCATTGATTATTTTACTCCAAGATTATGTGTGGAATCACTATTTATTATTTATGTAGTAATTTAAACTCCTATTTGTGTGGATATAATTTTGATACACATAATCACTCCATTGATAATTTCTCAAGTCATTGATATAAACTTGATCTTAACTCAATTTCCATTCACTGAGTTAAACATCCAAGTCATTGGTGTTGTTTATACAAGAATATGAGTGAATGTACTATGATTGATTTACACTGAATATCCAATCATATTGAGTGTATTTATATTTTTCACACAAAATTATGTCATCGATTTATCCTTTACCTAAGGATACTGTATTTATATGGGATTTCATCTCAATTTACATTCCTTTGAGACATCTTTGTTGTTATGAACCAATTCACTTTTATATGGTGTATATACTATACTTTGACATAATATATAATGAAATCCTTCATTATCATGGTATTATAATGTTTTGATTACCTCAATTGTTTTTATTCTAGCGTCTCTCATTTGGATAATAAATCTAACTAAAATACCATTTTAAATGTTTTAAAAATATATTCTTCTAAATCTTACTCATTAATGTCCATGTTTTAAAAATGGTTTTAAGGTTTTATTTATATGGAAATTAGTGTTTTAAAATTAAAATTTCTTTTAGAAGTTTTAAATTGGTATGGGACAGTTTTATTCAAAAATCTATTTTTAAACGACTTCTTGAAAAATAGTGTGACTTTTAAATGTTTTCAAGAAAAAGGGGGATATTTCTCTCAAATAGTTTTGATGATTATTTTTTTTTCTATGTCAATATCCTTAATTTTTCTTGATTGAGGTTAATATGTTACAATAAAATATTCCATATTGTATTTAATGAGTTATGTTTGACTATGAATGTGCTATTTTTATTCTATTCATGGTTTATGGATAAAGTATTGAAATTTCGTATGCTAGTTTTAATATGAATGTTTATGTTATGTTTCAAGATTTTCATATGAGGAATTCAATGAACTTAGTAAGTTATGGGTGGAGCCTGCTCTAGCTCCTCGATGCATCCGTAGGCCTCATGAGATAAACTAGTGTTTTGGTACAAGGCCTTGAGAAAATCTTTTTTGTAGTCTTGGCACAAGGCCTTGACTATGTGTTTATGAAATCTGGCATTATGCATTCCATCATTATGAAAGTGGATATTGATATTGCATGTGATTATTAGACAAATAGAATATCCATGTGAATAAGTAAATGACATAATTTGATTTTATCTTTGCCATATTATGCTGATGTTCAAGTTTAAAGGGCTTTTGTTTTAGTCTTATACATTGCCTTAAATGTTTATTCTTATTATGAAAGTTTTCGCTTTATTGTTATCCTTACTGAGCATCTGAGCTCACCCCTTTCTATGTGTTATTTTTCCCAGGATACGAAGAAGTATATTATGAATAACCTGCAGGGATAGTCTATGGGATCTCAGTGTTGTCTATGGAAACCATTTTGTTGTAGTTTTCCATTTTATGATGTAATTTAAACCTTATGAATGTGTCTAGTACTTCCAAGGCTACTAAACTAATCAGTCTTTAGAGACTTTATATTTTGTTATCATGCTAATGATACGTAAAAATGGTCCGACTCTGGGCTTCTGGGGTCGGGGCGTTAAAGTTGGTATCAGAGGAAGTTTAGTACAAAACTTGGAATCTATATTTAAATAAACTCTTATTATAGCACATTACCCTAAGATAGTCTTTGAGAATTAGTATATAAGAACTTCCTAGAATTTTGGTATTGTAGAGATTATGTGGGTTTTCTAAACAATACATCCCTGTCTGGATACGAGCAGGTAGAGGCGGATCTGGCACAAATGTACCTAGGAGTGAAAACTCTGACAAGGAGTTTCGGGCTTGACTCAAGGTATCTTGGTACATGATAATGGGCCTTGCTGCACTCTAGGTTACAACACTCCCGAGGGATATGCTTAGGATAATTCACATTTTCTCTACAAACTGTTTTGAAGGATTTTAATATAAGATGAAAATAAATAACCGTCGTTAATCCTATGGTGTTTCAGATTGAAAATAAGGTGTAATGATATTCTCAAAATGATTTTATGACTCACACTATGATTTCTTGTGTTAGTCTATGGTTGGATTCCAAGGAAGTCATAGTAACATTGAACATGATGTACAGGGTGGGCACAATGGAGGAAATGAGCAACCAAATGGAATGTTGATAGGTGTAAAAGATATCGTGTTCATGCCGAACCAGGTTTCCAAAAATATGATCAACAACATATATATTAACAAACTCCCGAACTCAAAAAAGAAGAGAAAGGCGGTGAATGATACGAGATCCAGCAGTGGAGACCATGGAGAAAAGAAATCTCAATTTCTATCATGCAGGAAATGTGGAAGAAGAAACCTAGGGAAGTGTCTTAATGGAACAAATAAATGCTTTATGGGTGGGAAAGAAAGACATACAGTAAAGAATTTCCAAGGAAAAATGAAGAGTACTATAGAAGAAAATAAAAATGATCCAAAGAATCCATTTACAGTCATTTTCCATAAATGTAGGGGACCTGGGCATTACCTGAGTGAATGCCCTATTCTATAGGATAACCCCTTGGTAAAGGAAGAACCTATGTGGAAATAAATGGATGGATAAATGTTTAAAAGTATTAGTGCTCTTTGTTGGTGGGATTACTTTAGAAGAATTTTCTCTTATGTGTAACCCTGCAGTTTATTATGTAAAAATGCTATTTTAGGAAGAATTGGTTTTCTATTGTTGATATAGTTATAAATAACCATTTTGGTTTATATGATCCTTGAATTTGAGATAATTACATGTTATTAAATTTTGGGATGAAAATGCGAGGTATGAGATAACATTTGTGGTGAAATTATGTTATAATTATTTTGAGGAATTCATCTCATTTTGGGAAAGTTATAAAATATATATATTTTTTGAAAAATGACAACACACAGACCCTGTGACAACCCATCGCGTTGGACAAAGCTGCAGGAATCAAACCCAGAACCATAGTGCGATTGGGATTTATCACCTACCACCGCAATATGTGAAGTCTCTAGTTAGTGTGACTAATTATTTTTAGTTAAATGATTTTATTGATCAATAATAATCTGATTTGGGATATTATTTCTTATCAAATGGATATTCTTAGTATAGGAAAATTATTTAGGGATTAAGTGATAAATGTTACTTTGGAAGACATTCTCTCTGTTGGGAATACTATATGCTTAAGAAAAATAGAACACTATGGGATTTCATTTTAGGAGTTATGGTAGATTTTTATCTAAGTTTTTATTGTGTATTTATAGTGATTTGGGTTATTTCTGGAAATTATTAACCTATCATAGAGAATATGTGATTAGTATAATTACTTTTAAGTATGTGACTTTAAGAGTAGTCGATGTTATTTGGAAATACAATTTGATGTGGAAGACTGCGTAATCAAATTATTATATGTTTTGGGTTTCAATATTAGTTTGGATTATATTGATGGAATTTAAGGACAATTGTTCATTGAATGGTATTTATTTAACTTCGGGTATTTTTGGTTTAATTTTAGAAATTAAGATAAGTATTTCTTTCTCTAAAGGATTATCCTTTTTGGGGATCATCTGATCTTGTACTAATCATTTTGGTTTTGGTTAATCTATAAAGACTATGTAAATATATATAGTTTATCCTTTGTGGATTATGTGATTCTGTAGAAGTTGATTCTAGCACTTCATGTGTGACCAAGTCATCTTGAATACTCATCGTTTGAAAAAAAGATGAGTTAGTGGTAGAAATTTATTAAAGGATAAAACTATACTTAAAAAGTAAGTATATCTCTTTAGGTTTTTAGTCAATCTCATAAATAAATCCCCCAACTTTATGAAAGGAACTTAAAACAAAAAACGTTATCCGTTTACTTTTGATACTAGGAAACTAATGAACGTTTATCTCATCAAAAGTTTGTGGTTTTCTTGTTGTTAACTTTCTTCTAAAGATGTTTTCTGTCACTCTCTACTAGAACTTGACACTTATTTCATCTTCCATATTCATGTTTTCCTACATGGAATCCTAATGTGGGTTATCTCTGGTGACCATTGTAATTCTCTTTTTTTCTTTTAAATAGATATTTATTTTGACTCTTTTTCTGATGTGGGACTTTAAATGAAGTTACCAAGCCCAATTTTAAAATTGTTAGGACACAATTCCCAAAACGGGGGAAGAATGTAACACACCAATATTTCATAGTAAGTTATTTTCTTTAATTCAATAGCTTGCGCTACACGCAACACTGAGTTCGAGCACACCACGACTTACCAAACTAGCCGTTCAAAAGTAGTTATGAATAGTATTAACTGAATTTTGAATTTTATATACTCCATATAATTTTAGAATCCATATTATGTGTTTCTTAGACATAATATAAGTACAAATTCATTTTTTTCACATAAAAGAAGTATTTTTCAAAAAAAAAATGCAATTTTACCACATTTTAATGGAAAACCCTTTTAAAAAAAATATTTGACACTTTTATACATTCAATTTAATGAAATTAAATTCTTCTTTAGAATCGTGACATAAAAATTTATTTTTGGATAAATTTTAGGTACTTTTCTAATAACGTGTATATTTTAATGAATACTGAAAAATACTAAATTTTAGTTGAAAACAAATCTTCTAATCGAAATAATTTATAGTGTCAAATTAGGTATTTGAATGGTTTCGAAGTATAATTAGATTATATTTTTTTTATTTAATACAATGTATGTCATTATAAGTACTTTCACATTAAAATTTGACATAAACACATGCCAATCTTTTGATAGTTTTTACTTTTTAAAAACTCGCTTTTCGGTTTTGAAAAGGGGAATTAATTTTAAATTAATTAATGAAACTTCTATGTTTTTAATTTGGTAAAATATAATTCATTTTTTAATTCGTAATATCAAAATTATCTTAGGGTAAAGTTTTGGTATTTTTCTAAAAACATTCAATTTTTGATGAATAGTGAAAAACACTACGTTATAGTTTAAAACCGACTTTTTATTTAATTAATTAATTATTTTATTTAAATTTATTTTAAGTCAATATATATATATATAATACCTATATAAGTTCAATATAATTCATTGGATTCATTTTATAATAAAATTAGATGTATAAAATTTATTGAACTTTTTACCCGTCTTTTACCCGCCTCCTAGGAGCATTTGCAAATTTACATAAAACATAATTTTACCACTTCTGTGAGTTGAATTTAAAAAATATGAGAGACAAGGTTGATATTAGTAAGTAAAATTTGGTTCAATAAGATGAAAATAAATTTTTGAGAATAATACCTTTTTACTTTTATTTACTACGGTTAAAAGTAAATAGGGTAATTAAGGGTAAATAAGATATTATTATTACCCTAACACATGTAATAATTATATTGGATAAGTTTAATTTGACCAAAAAGAACCTTAGGATTAAAATATGATCCAATAGGTCCACTTGGATTAGATTAGGACATTTATTATTATTTAATTCAAAGAAGAGTCAAAAGTGTTAAATTCAAAGTTTAAGAACTAAACCATTTTTAATATAGGGTTACACATAAGATAAATTCGACTATAAATATTCATTATAAATATAAAACGATTTCCTACCTAATTTTATTTTATTTATAATTTTTAGACATTAAATAATTAAATTTATTTATGGCACAATGATGATGTAGTAATTACCTAATTAATTAAATATTAAAATAATTGATATTACAAATATACAAATAAATGTAATTTGAGACTTTTTATCAATTAAAATACTTTTATAGATTAATATGACATGTTAGGGTTGGTTAGATCAATTTTTTTCGAAGTAATAATGCTGTTATGAATTTAGAAAAAACAAAATATCAAATAGTGTCAAAATTGACATAAAAGAGTTTTTAAAAAATATATTATATTATTAATTTATATTTTATTCCTAAAAATATAGGTATCGGCCAAAATAGTTATATAATGATATTTGTATCAATAATGAACCACTCGGGGTTCTTCTGAGAGTTTATAGTAAGTTTATTAACCATATAATATAAAAATACAAAGAGACATGGTAAATGGCAAACTATTTAACTAAGAGTTAAATATAAAAGATAAAGTTAATATAGTGACCCAAACCTGTATAAAACCTATTTGTGGAGTGCTTTCAACCCATAACTACCTTATACTTTAAATAATTTATTTTGGATCCATTAGAAACCAAAAATGATTTTATTATAAAATAATATTTCTAGCTTTTCCTAAGGTGCCCCTCACCCCTCTTATAAAAGGGCACTCCCCCTTCTCTCTAATTCACACCTTCAAAGCCATTAGTCTTGGCCAAAACCTGCCAAAATATCCTCCCAACTCTCCTCCCTTCATCATAGAGTCCTTTATTTAGTCATAAATCCATCCTAATGAGACCTTTTGAGCAAATCAAAAGGAATAACCCGAAGAAGAGGTAAACATTTCATCACCTATTTCAAGTTCATTTCTTCTTCCACTTCCTCTTTCTTTGTTGTTTACATTATAAAATAATAACTCCAGTAACTTCTATATAATGTGATTTTATTATAAATATGGTACACCCATATTCAGTATTCTATCCATCCTTTGAATGACATGTCACCATACGTGCGTACGTACGGCTTACCGTCTCCACGTCGTGGTGTAGATGTTGTTCAATACATTATTATTTGGATGGGTATAATAATGATGTATAATTGGTATAAATAATAAATATAACATGATAATTATCATGTATATATGATATACTATCCAATTATATATTATTTTAATATTTAAAGAATGATATTGTCGCTCGTGCGTACGTACGGATTACCGTCTCCACGAACGTGATGAGATTCATTCCCCATCGTATCCATTCAAGAATAATTTTCATTTGATGATTAAAAATAATGTTTAAAGACTTAATATAATTCTTAATATCAATAAGATACATCTCATCCATAAGAAACATGGCTTACGTAACCAAGCATAGAAAGGAGAACGAATCGGTTAACACCCGAAAAAACAATAATACAAAAATATCAGTATTATAAGATCATATATGATATCATATTAATGTATATGGTTATTTTATAATTTAATAACAATTATTTCACCATTATACAGGATATTAACTTACCCTTGACCAAATAAAAGTACAAGGTTAGGGGTTTCTTATCTCACATTTAATTCCGTGATATTTCCTTTGTTCGCCACTAATTTATTGCATGTGGTGTATTGTGTATTTCCATTTGAAATATATTATCACGATTCTCTTTATATTCATATTATTCTGTGATTTATTTGGTGGTTATTAACTTTTGGTCATACAACTCGATTTATTACAACGAATTAAGGGTTTTTCATCTCACTTTTATTCCTGTGAGATTCATGCTATATTGGACACTATTTCCTTTTGTGGGGCGTATTTACTATCTAAGATTGTATTATTGGTGTAATATACTTTAATTTATGAGTATTTACATCTTAATTGTATGATCCTTCATTCATGGGTTGTATGTTTCATTAGTTACCATATCGGTAAGGGAATTTAAAATTTCAATTTCCATTCAGTGGGATTTACGCATACTTCATTGATTATTTTACCCCAAGATTATGTGTGGAATCATTATTTATTATTTATGTAGTAATTTAAAATCCCATTTGTATGGATGTAATTTTGATACACATAATCACTCCATTGATAATTTGTCAAATCATTGATATAAACATGATCTTAACTCAATTTCCAGTCATTGAGTTAAACATCCAAGTCATTTGTGTTGTTTTTACAAGAATATGAGTGAATGTACTATGATTGATTTAAACTGAATATCCAATCATATTGAGTGTATTTATATTTTTCACACATAATTATGTCATTGATTTATCCTTTGCATAAGGATACTGTCTTTATAAGGGATTTCATCTCAATTTACATTCATTTGAGACTTCTTTGTTGTTATGAACCAATTCACTTTTATATGGTATATATACTGTCATTTGACATAATATATAATGAAATCCTTTATTCTCATAGTATTATAAATTTGTGATTAATTTAATTATTTTTATTCTAGCGTCTCTCATTTGGATAGTAAATCTTACTAAAATACCATTTTAAATGTTTTAAAAATTTATTCTTCTAAATCTTACTCATTAATGTCCATGTTATAAATATGGTTTTAAGGTTATATTTGTATGGAAATTAGTGTTTTAAAATTCACATTCCTTTTAAAATTTTTCAAGTGGTTTGGGATAGTTTGATTCAAAAATCTATTTTTAAATGACTTCTTGACAAATAGTGTGACTTTTAAATGTTTTCAAGAAAAGGGGGATATTTCTCTCAAATAGTTTTGATGATTATTTTAATATATTTAAATATCTTTCATTAATCTCGATTGAGGTTAATCAGTTACAATAAAATCTTCTATATTGTATTTAATGAGTTATGTTTGACTGTGGATGTGCTATTTTTATTCCATTCATGGTTTGTGGATAAAGTATTGAAATTTCGTTTGCTAGTTTTAATATGAATGTTTATGTTATATTTCAAACTTTTCATATGAGGAATGCATTGGAATTAGTAAGTGATGGGTGGAGCCCGCTATAGCTCCTCGATGCATCGTTAGGCCTCATGAGATAAACTAGTGTTTTGGCATAAGGCCTTGAGAAAATCTTATTTTTAGTTTTGTCACAAGGTCTTGACTATGTGGTTATGAAGTCTGGCATTATGAATTCCATCATTATGAAAGTGAATATTGATATTGCATGTGATTATTCGACTAGTAGAATATCTATGTGAATAAGAAAATGGAATTATTTGATTTTATCTTCTCCATATTATGATGATGTTCAAGTTTAAAGGGCTTTTGTTTTAGTCTTATACATTGCCTTAAATGTTTATACTTATTATGAAAGTTTACGCTTTATTGTTTTCCTTACTGAGCATCTGAGCTCAACACTTTCTATGTTTTATTTTTCCGAGGATGCGAAGAAGTATATTATGAATAACCTTAAGGGATAATCTATGGGATCTCAGTGTAGTATATAGAAACAATGTTGTTGTACTTTTCCATTTTATGATGTAATGTAAACCTTATGAATGTGTCTACTACATCCAAGGCTACTAAAATAATCAATCTTTCGAGACTTGATCTTTTGTGATCATGCTAATGATACATAATAATGCACCGACTCTAGGATTCTGGGGTCGGGGAATTACAGTTGGTATCAGAGGAAGTTTAGTACAAACATTGGAAGCTAGATTTAGATAAAATCTGATTAGAGCACATTACCATAAGATAGACTTTGAGGATTAGTATAGAAGAACTTCCTAGAATTTTGGTATTGTAGAGATTATGTGGGTTTTATAAACAATACTTCCCTATCTGGATACGAGCAGGTATAGTCGGACCTGGCACAAATGCACCTAGGAATGAAATCTCTAACAAGGAGTTTTGGGCTTGACTCGGGGTATCTTGGTACATGACAACGAGCCTTGCTGCACTCTGGGTTACGACACTCCCGTGGGATATGCTTAGGATAATTCACATTTTCTTTACAAACCGATTTGAAGGATTTTAATATAAGATGGGAATAAATAACCATCATTAATCCTAAGGTGTTTCAGATTGTAAATAAGGTGTTATGATATTATCTAAATGATTTTATGACTCACACTATACTTTCTTGTGTTAGTCTATGGCTGGATTCCAAGGAAGTCATAGTAACGTTGAACATGATGTACACGGTGGGAACGACGGAGGAAATGATCAAATAAATGGAATGTTGATAAGTGTAAAGGATATCGGGTTCATGCCGAATCAATTTTCCAAAAATATGATCAACAAAATATATATTAACCAACTTTCGAACTCAAAAAAGAAGGGAAAGGCGGTGAATGATAAGAGCTCCATTAGTGGAGACCATGGAGAAAAGAAAGCTCAATTTCCATCACGTAGGAAATGTGGAAGGAGAAACCTAGGGAGGTGTCTTAATGGAATAAAGAAATGATTTATGGGTGGGAAAGAAGAACATAAAGTAAATAATTGCCGAGGAAAAATGAAGAGTACTATGAAATAAAATAAAAATGATCCCAATAATAAATTTACAGTCATTTTCCATAAATGTAGGGGACCTGGGCATTACCCGAATGAATGCCCTATTCTTTCGGATAACCCCTTGTTCAAGGAAAAATCTTATGTGGAAATAAAAAAATGGTCAAATTTTTAAAAGTATTAGTGCTCTTGGTTGGTGAGATTCTTTTGTAAGACTTTTATTTTATGTGTAACCCTGCAGTTTATTATGTGAAAATTCTATTTTAGGAAGAATTGTGTTTTATATTTTTTATATAGTTATAAATAACCATTTAGGTTTATATGATCCTTGAATTTGAGGAAATTACATGTTATTAAATTTTGGGATGAAAATGCGGGGTATGAGAAAACATTTATGGTGCAATTATGTTATAGTTATTTTGAATAATTTATCACATTTTTGGAATGTTATAAAATATATTTTTTTTTGAAAAAGGAAAACATGCATACTGTGTGACCACCCATCATTTTGGATAAATCTACATGAATCGAACCCACAACCATAGTGCGATTGAGATTTATCACCTACCACCGGACTACGTGAAGTCCCTAGTTAGTGTGACTAATTCTTTTTAGTTAAATGATTTTATTGATCAATAATAAGTTGATTTGGGATCTTATTTCTTATCAAATGAATATCCTTAGTATAGGAAAATGATTTAGGGATTATGTGATAAATGTTATTTTGGAAGACATTCACTCTGTTGGGAATACTATATGCCTAAGGAAAAAAGAATACTATGGGATTTCATTTGAGGAGTAATGGTGGATTTTTATCTATGTTTTTATTATAGATTTATAGTGATTTGGGTTATTTATGGAAATGATTAACCTATCATAGAGAATATGTGAATATGTTAATTACTTTTAAGTATGTGACTTTAAGAGTAGTCGATGTTATTTGGAAATACAATTTAATGTGGAAGACTACATAATTAAATTATTATATGTTTTGGGTTTCAATATTAGTTTGGATTATATTTATGGATTTTTCGGAAAATTGTTTATTGAATGATATTTATTGAACTTCGGGTATTGTTGGTTTAATTTTAGAAATTAAGATAAGTATTTATTTCTCTAAAGGATTATACTTTTTGGGGATCATCTGATCTTATACAAACCATTTTGGTTTTGATTAATCTCTAAAGACAAGGTAAATATATATAGTTTATCATTTGTGGATTATGTGATTCTCTAGAAGTTGATTCTAGCGCTTCAGGTGTGACCAAGTAATCTTGAATAGTCATCTTTGAAAAAAAAAGATGAGTTAGTGGTAGAAATTTATTAAAGGATAAAACTATACTTAAAAAATAAGTATATCTCTTTTATGTTCTTAGTCAATCTCATAAATAAATTCCCCAAATTTATTAAATGGAACTTAAAACAAAAAATGTTATCCGTTTAATTTTTCTACTAGGAACCTAATGAATGTTTATCTCATCACAAGTTTGTGGTTTTCTTATTGTTAACTTTATACTAATGATGTTTTCTATCACTCTCTACTATAACTTGACACTTATTTCAGCTTCTATATCCATGTTTTCCTACATGGAATCTAGTGTGGGATATCTCAGGTGACCATTGTACTTCTCTTTTTTCTTTTAAAAAGATATTTATATTGACTCTTTTTTCGATGTGGGACTTTAAATGAAGTTCCCAAGACCAATTTTAAAATTGCGAGGACACAATTTCCAAAAGGGGGGGAATAATTTAACACCCCAATGTTTCATATTAAGTTATTTTCTTTAATTCAATAGCTTGCGCTACACGCAACCCTGAGTTCGAGCATACCACGACTTACCAAATTAGCCGTTCAAAAGTAGTTATAAATAGTATTAACTAATTTTTGAATTTTATAAACTCTATATAATTTTAGAATCCATATTATGTTTTTCTTAGACATAATATAAGAACAAATTCATTTTTTTCTGATAAAAGAAGTATTTTTCTAAAAAATGAAACTTTACCACCTTTTAATGGAAAACCCTTTTTTAAAAAAATTATTTGACCCTTTTATATATTAAATTTAATGAAATAAAATTCTTCTTTAGAATCGTGACATAAAAATTTATTTTGGATGAATTTTTGGTACTTTTCAAATAACTTTTATATTTTAATGAATACTGAAAAATACTAAATTTTAGTTGAATTTTTTTTATAATCGAAATAATTTATAGTGTTAAATTAGGTATTTTAATGGTTTGGAAGTATAATTAGATTATATTTTTCTCATTTAATACAATTTAGGTGAATATAAGTAATATCACATTAAAATTTGACATAAACACATGTCAATATTTTGATAGTTTTTACTTTTTAAAAACCCGCCTTTTGGTTTTGACAAGGGGAATTAATTTTAAATCAATTAATGAAACTTCTATGTTTTGAAATTGGTAAAATAGAATTCATTTTTTTAATTCATAATATCAAAATTATCTTATGGTAAATTGTTTGGCATTTTTCTGAAAACATTCAATTTTTGATGAATAGTGAAAAACATTACATTATAGTTTAAAACTGACTTTTTATTTAAATAATTATTTATTTTATTTAAATTTATTTTAAGTCAAAATAGATATATAATACCTATATAAGTTTAATAAAATTAATTGGAGTCATTTTATAATAAAATTAGATGTATAAAATTTTATTGAACTTTTTATCGTCTTTACCCACCTCTTAGAAGCATTTTCAAATTTACATAAAACATAATTATACCACTTCTGTGAGTTGAATTTAAAAATTATGAGATACACGGTTGATATCCGTAAGTAAAATGTGGTTCAATAAAAATAAAATAATTTTTGGTGAATAGTAACTTTTTACTTTTATTTACCACGCTTAAAAGTAAATAGGGTGTGTAAGGGTAAAAATGATATCATTATTACCCTAACACATGTCCTAAATATATTGGATAAGTGTAATTAGACCCAAACCAACCTTAGGAATAAAATATGATCCTTTAGTTCCACTTGGACTAGATTAAGACATTTATTATTATTTAATTCAAAGAAGAGTTAAAAGTGTTAAAACCAAAGATTAATAACTAAACCATTTTTAATATAGGGTTACACATAAGATAAATTCGACTATAAATATTACTTATAAAGATAAAAATATTTCCTACATAATGGTAGTTTTTTTATAATTTTTATACATTAAATAATTAAAATTATTTATGACACAATGATGATGCAGTAATTACCAAATTAATGAAATATTAAATTAATTGATATTATAAATATCCAAATAAATGTAATTTGAAACTTTTTATGAATTACAATAATTTTATAGGTTAATATGACATGTTAGGGTTAGTTAAATGATTTTTTTTCGAATTAATAATGCTATTATGAATTTAGCAAAAAAAAAACAAATAGTGTCAAAATTGACATAAAAGAGTTTTAAAAGACAATATTATATTATTAATTGATATTCTATTCCTACAAATCTAAGGATCGGCCAAAAGACTTATATAATGATAGGTGTATCATTAATGAACCAATTGGGGTTCTCTTGGATGGTTATAGTAAGTTTACTAACCATATAATATAAAAATACAAAGAGACATGATAAATGTCAAACTATTTAACTAAGAGTTAAATCTAAAAGATAAAGTTAATATAGTTATACAAACCTATCTAAAACCTATTGGTTGAGTGGTTTCAAGAAATAACCACCTTAGAATTTAAATAATTCATTTTTTATCCATTAGAAACCAGAAATTATTTTATTATAAAATAATATTTCTATCTTTTCCTAAGGTGCCCCTCACCCCTCTTATAAAATGTGTACTTCACCTTCTCTCTAATTAACACCTTCTAAGCAATTAGGATTGGCCAAAACCTGCCCAAATATCCTCCCCACTCTACTCCCTTTATCCTAGATGCCTTACTTTAGTCATAAAGCCAAGCTAAAGATCCCTTTTGATCAAATCCTAAGGAAGAACCCAAAGAAGAGGTAAATATTTCATCACCTCTTTCAAGTTCCTTTCTTCTTCCACTTCCTCTTTCTTTGTTTTTTCCATTATAAAGTAATAATTACAGTATATTCTATATACTGTGATTTTATTATAAATATGGTACACCCATATTCATTATTCTATCCATCCTTTGAATGACATGTCACCATACGTGCGTACGTACGACTTATCGTCTCCACATCACGGTGTAGTTGTTATTCAATAAATTATTATTTGAATGGGTATAATAATTATTTATAATTGGTTTAAATAATACATATAAGATGATAATTATTATGTATATATGATATACCATCCAATTATAGATGATTTTAATATCAAAAGAATGATATTGTCGCTCGTGCGTACGTACAGATTACTGTCTCCACGAACGCGATGAGATTAATTCCCCATCGTATGCAATCAAGAATAATTTTCATTTGATGATTAAAAATAATGTTTAAAGACTTAATATATTTTTTCATTTTAATAAGATACATCTCATCTATAACAAACATGGCTTACGTAACCAAGCATATAAAGGAGAACGAATCAGTTAACACCCAAAACGACGATAATACTAAAATATCAATATTAGAAGATCATATATGATATCATATTAATGTATATGGTTATTGTATAATTTAATTACAATAATTTAACCATTATAAAGGAGATTAACGTACCCTCGACCAAGGAAAAGTACAAGGTAAAGAGTTTCTTATCTCATATTTAATTCCGTGAGATTTCCATTGTTCGCCACATATTTATTTCATGTGGTGTATTGCGTACTTACATTTGATATATATTATCATGATTCTCTTTATTTTCATGGTATTCTGCGATTAATTTGGTGGTTATTAACTTTTTGTCAAATGAATCGATTGATTACAATAATTAAGGGTTTTTCATCTCACTTTTTATTCCCGTGATATTCATGCTATATTGGCCACTATTTCCTTTTGGGTGGCGTATGTAGTGTCCATGATTGTATTATTTGTGTAATATAATTTAATTTATGATTATTTAAATATTAATTGTATGATCCTTCTTTAATGGATTGTATGTTTCATAAGTTACCAAATCGGTAATGGAATTTCAAATTTCAATTTCCACTCAGTGGGATTTACACATACTTTATTGATTATTTTACTCCAAGATTATGTGTGGAATCACTATTTATTATCTATGAAGTAATTTCCACTCCCCTTTGTGTGGATTCACTTTTTATACACATAATAACTCCATGGATAATTTCTCAAGTCATTGATATAAACTTGATCTTAACTCAATTTCCATTCATTGAGTTAAACTTCCAAGTCATTGTTGTTGTTTTTAGAAGAATATGAGTGAACGTCCTATGATTGATTTACACTGAATATCCAATCATATTGAGAGTATTTATATTTGTCACACATAATTATGTCATTGATTTATCCTTTACCTAAGGATACTGTCTTTATAAAGGATTTCATCTCAATTTACATTCTTTTGATACTTTTTTGTTATTATGCACCAATTCACTTTTATATTGTGTATATAATGTCCTTTGACATAGTATGTAATTAAATCCTTTATTATAATGGTATTATATAGTTTTAATTACCTCAATTGTTTGTATTCATGCGTCTCTCGTTTGGATAGTAACTCTAACTAAAATAAAATTCTAAATGTTTTAAAAATTTATTCTTCTAAATATTTATCATTAATGTCCATGTTTTAAAAATGGTTTTAAGGTTTTATTTATATGTACATTAATGTTTTAAAATTACAATTACTTTTAAAAGTTTCAAAGTGGCATGGTACACTTTGATTCAAAAATCTATTTTTAAAAGTATTCTTGACAAATAGTGTGCCTTTTAAATGTTTTCAAGAAAAAGGGTGATATTTATCTCAAATAGTTTTGATGATTATTATCATCTATGTCAATATCCTTCATTATTCTCAATTGAGGTTAATATGTTACAATAAAATCTTCTATATTGTATTGAATGAGTTATGCTTGACTGTGGATGTGCTATTTTTATACCATTCATGGTTTGTAGATAAAGTATTGACATTTCATATACTAGTTTTAATACGAATGTTTATGTTATGTTTAAAAATGTTCATATAAGGAATGTATTAGACTTAGTAAGTGATGGGGGGGCACCCGCTATAACTCCTAGATGCATCGGTAGGTCTTATAAGACAAACTAGTGTCTTGGCACAAGGCCTTGAAAAAATCTTATTTGTAGTCTTTGCACAAGGCCTTGACTATGTGGTTATGAAGTCTAGCATTATGCATTCCATCATTATGAGAGTGGCTGTTGATATTTAATGTGATTATTAGACTAGTAGAATATCCATGTGAATAAGTAAATGGATTTATTTTATTTTATCTTTTCCATATTATACTGAAGTTCAAGTTTAAAAGGATTTTTTTAGTCTTATTCATTGCCTTAAATGTTTATGCTTATTATTAATGTTTTGGCTTTATTGTTATCCTTACTGAGCATCTAATCTCACCCCTTTCTATGTTTTATTTTTCCCAAGATGAAAAGAAGTATATTATGACTGACCTTTAGGGATAATCTGTGGGATCTAAATGTTGTCTATGGAAAACAATGTTGTTTTAGTTTTCCATTTTATGATGTAATGTAAACCTTATGAATGCATCTAGTACTTCCAAGGCTATTAAACTAATCGGTCTTTCGAGACTTGAACTTTTGTGATCATGCTAATGATACGTAATAATGCACCGACTCTAGGCTTCTGGGGTTGGGGCGTTACAAAATAACTAAAATTTCATTTGATACTAACTATGAAAACATATATTTTATTTCACCTTAATTAATTAATTATTACATAGAGGTTCACATAAAAAAATCCCCAAAGACAATGGAGCCTAATGTCTTTGGGAAATTAAGTACACAGAGAATCAACTTGATATATAGATAAAAAAATTATTTTAAAGGGGAAATAAACGTTTGACCATAGATACCTTTTATGATATATATTACACCACTTTTGGTTCATTATTATGTCATAGTACATAATGTATATCTCTACCATATTTAATTTTTCCCAAAAATTTAGCTGTCTCCAAAAATTATGAAAAAATCACCATTGGATAATTTAGATATTCTAATTTCAAAAATAATATTTATTTTATCCACAAAATTTTCTAAGTATTATAATTTAAAATTTTAAATAAAATATCCACATTTATTGAAAAATACTGATTTTTTGATAATAAAATTTTTATAACCATTATAGTTTTTTGACTTTGTAAAACTATATTATAATTTTTATTTGATAAATATTATATAATAATAATATTTTATTAAAAAATAATTTATTTAAAAAATTCTTGAATTAATTAAAAAGTGTATCTTATTTGAAACTATATATTTCCCATAAATACAACTTGTGCTTCATCTCATGGAAAACCAATTTTATCAAAGTTATTATTTAATCATTTTAATGTAATAATAAATGGATAAATAAAATCATTAATTTATTATAAAGAAATAAACATATACAAATTCACTCTATTAGGTTCTAGATATATAACTCTTTATTACACTAGAGAATTCCCTAAGGGTAAGGTGTCTGATGCTGAGATTTTCTTGGGGTGGTTCGACATACATGGTTTGGGAAGTGATCTCAATGTGCTTGAAATTATCATATAAATGATTACATTCATGATTTAGTTTTTAAATCTCAGATTGGTATAGGTCAAGGGAAAACCCAATGATGCTATCTCCCTCATAAGCTCTGATAAATGAGATTCATAGGGTACAATCCTACTGGTTGAGGCCATCAATTGTTCTATTAGTGTCAATTGGGATTTATCATAACCCTTTATATGTTCTAGTAATATGATCACTACTGAAAAGATATATTATAAACAATTATGATGCTTAACAGTATTTTAAATTAGAGATACCATATAACTATTCAAAATAGCCAAAGTAGTGCATTTTTTTTCTATAAATTAATTTATTAATAGGGAATTTACTCATTTAAAAAGGGAATTTCATTTATAAAAGTTTGTGTCATTACAATCCTTACCCAGGTCTCAAATGTCACAACCTAATCCCTAGGAGGATTCTAAAACCAAACCTTGAAGAAATACTCATAAAAACGCTCACCCAATATAAAAAAGCATCCAAATAGCCTTTTAATACCTAAAGGATACCTCCATCATGATCTATGCCAAAAAATCCTTATAACAAACTCCTCTTATGTCCAATTATAACTCCATGGAGAACAACAGAAAAATAGGACAAGTAAGGAAAAAAGTACACAATGTCTACTTGGGGTACACAAAGTGTAAATCCAATGGTCTTTCCTAGAAATGTTCCTTAGGCCACTTATAATGAACATTTCCAAAGAAGATGGTGTGTATGACCTGTACATGGGATGTAAACCCACATGGGGTACTTGCCCATATACCTCTTCCCACTCAGTGTGTTCAATTACTGACTACACGATGTGTACCACCCTGTGCATGGCATGTACCACCCCATACATGGGGTGTAACTAACACGAGGTGCCTATCCATGTACCCCCACATGGGGTTTGGCCAAGAACAATATACAACCATTGGTTGTGTATCTCACACGGTATCTGGTTGTGTACCATACATGGCCATGTGCCCCTAGTACACCCTAAGTCACCATTACATGAAGTGTTCACCAGATACATGGTATATATTCCAAAAAAACAATTTCCCCAGATAATAATAACTCACAACAAGTTTTATCTAAACCAAACACCATGTACACAGGTATTTCGGAGCGAAAAAACCCCTAAATGGCCTGAAACTTTCGATTTCTCCCCAAAATCCACAGATCAACCCACATGGGGTCCCCAATAACCCATTTTAGGCTTTAAAATTTTAAACACTTAAAATATAGGGGTTTATGGTGATAAAAAATAGTCTTACCTCTAGGTGGAAATCAATTATGCCGTTCACTAGCTTTATGCCATGCACTTACTGAGCCTCAATCTACCTCAAGATGAGCTCCTTGGGGGACACCTACTCCTCCCTCTCCCTCTCTCAAAAGAATACCATAAATGGGGAATCACATTGGGATGTATGTGAAAATCCAAAGGGAAAAAGAGAAAATAACAAAGAGAAAAATAAAAATAAAGAAAACTGAAAAATAAAAAGAAAAGAAAAGGGGCTCATTCCCAACCCCAATGCCCAATGAAAGGTAATACCCCACCTAACAAAAACCCCCATTCAAGACTCAAACGCAGAGATAAAGTCTAAATATGAAATTTTATTTAAAATATATGACCAAACTAACATGTGAAAATACATTAATATTTAATTAACTAAATATTAAATATTTAGTAAACATTAAAATAACTCTGATTTACACCAAACTCATTTCCTAGGGTAAAAACCCTATTACATGACCAATGGAGTGGTTGCAAAAATAATCTAAGATCATCTTATAGAATAAATTATCACCCCCAAATACTCTCGAGAACAAAAAGGATCAAATTTCCCCTTATTTTCACAACCCATGATGATGGGTGGAATCACAAACTCTCCACTACTAATGTTTCTCACCCTCGAGAAGCTTTGGTGGTCAACCAACAACCGTGACCTCCCTTAAGCACTGGAATAAAAAATGAATTGTAGACCATCCAATGATTAGTATTAATGAATCCACATCTCTCTCCCAATATGAGAGACATTCTACTATGACCAATATAGTTCACCCCACTACAAGAGTATCCTTAGCTTCCCCCACTACTGAAATGACAAACAAAATGGCTGATGCTGCATCCATCACCAAACATAATGGATAGATGTGACAAATAAAATCACACCTAACCACAAACATGAAACCCAAAACCAAAATTATCAAAATAACACTTAAATGAGGCTCACAACTTCCAACATCCAATGGTGAACTCCACACCACAAGGATGTCCTTAAACATATCTCAAATGAGAAAAATGAATCACACTGTCGTGGGTCAAGTTCCAGCAAAACTAGGTTAATGTGCATAAAACCCCTAACCATGATCCTCATGCAAGTTAGTTCAAAAAATCAGATCAACCTTGGCACTCCTCTTAAAAATAAAGGCATCTCCCTCATGCTAAGATAAAAAATAAAAACCACTCTCTACTAAAGCATCAACCCCAAGTTCCAAGCATCCAACTACGTTTCCACTATGCTACCCAAAGAACAACCAAAAGCAAGAAGGGATAAAGGTATAACAAAACCTATCCTCTCAATCCATAAATGAGACTTGGAGCATTACCAATGCTCCACTTCTCAAAAAATAAACATTATCCTGCCAAACTACACTCGGGTGATATAAGAGATCAACAGACCCACCAAGGAAGAAATGCCATGCCCACCTAATCCATCTATGATAATAGGTACACGACCCCCACTGCATGACCTATAAGACAACATGTATCAAGAAAAAATTCCTTATAAGCAACATAATTTTGGGTATTCAGTGAAAACAGCGCCTCAGGGTAGCTCAAGACCATTTCAAAGATCCCTCAGAAATACATCCCCTCATCAATCTAACAACAAGGTGCTTAGGACCCATTACTGACCCACAAGGGTCTCCATGAATCCCTCAATGAATGGAACAAATCTCCATAACTGGTGAAAATATATTCATAATATCTATATGACTTGTCATAAAAATAAAATATAAACATGCAGTTCAACTGAGTAAAATTCCACCAAGTACTTTTACGAGAAAACACCATATGTGTAGTTACTAACAATTTAAACAACCAAAACTACATCATTAGTAAAAACACCATATACTAGAATATATCAAGTGAATACTACATGCTTAGAATTATGCATAAATACTGGCATCGTTCACATGAGACAAGATCCAAAAACCATAATAAACTATAAATCTACAAACTAAAGTTCATCACACTAGGTGAAATCACAAAAAAAAATAGAAACCAAGAATAAAAATCCCATACCTTGGAAACTTGGACATCACATTGGAAAAGGTTTTAATGACATACTAGTTAGTTATAAATTACAAGTTTCAAAAAATTCCTAGACCACTTATTGACCAACTCCCCAAAATCATAAAACTAAACAACTTTGATACCATTTTGTAACGAACTAGCACAGGTCGACTTGATATGTCACCAAATCTGTATTTCCATAAGACCTCAAGAGTTCCTCCACAAATTATAAAGGATTCTAACTAGCGGTGAGGGTCTAAAAGATACATTGGGGAGGCTATACCATTTGGTCAGAGCACAATAGCAGTGGAAATAATCAAAACATACATAATGATAAATATCATAGTACGCATAATAGATTGTTCGAAACAAAGGAATGCTATAATAAATGAAAGTATACAAGTATACATACTCACAATAATGAAAACATACAAAAATCAGTATTCCATTGGTCTAACCACATATAAAAAATAAAAAACTGAAAATAAATACAACAGGATCTACTGTCAACACTAAGACAAAGCACATACCTGGTCTCCACGATACTCAAGCTGCACCAGGTCTATCCTAAGGCTCCAGAGGAGAAGCTCTACTTGGTCAAAAAACACTATGCCTCTACTCCATCTATCATGAAACATATTCTCCAACCTGAAAGTAGACATTAGGTATACATGAACACCGAGGATCACATACATTGGGTGATAAATAAATCTCTGTAGGCTACCCCTAATGGTGGACCTATAATCTCTTTTTATAAAAAGTGTGTCCACATGTGATATGTATATCCTAGTTGAAAATAATAATAACTAGAATAAAAATAGTAAACTATATAAAAAGGGAAGTGGGTAAATAAAAACAATAAAGTATCTAAACACAGGTCCTAGACTGACACCTGAGGTAAATCTATCCCTGCTCGAGCCCATAATAGAGGATTTACAACACATGGATTACTCAACTACATGGAAACTAGTGCATCACCTATATCTACAAAGTAACTCCAAGAAATCTAAATTTAAAGGAATGGATACTAGAACCTAGGTACTAATTATAGGTACCCATATGAAAAAGTGCATCTACCGGGATCCAAGACTCCAAAATCACAATCTGAACTGGTGAAAAAAACATCTAGGCCGACACAACTATTGAACATGTTAGTCCTGAATGTCCCAAAGAATAAATCGAGCACCATCTATGGACCCAAAAATTTGTGGAATCCATAAATAACTTATGGAGTGAAAAATATCCATGACCTCTAGAGTTATCAGGATCCACAGTACACAAGACCCACTCCGTGAGTGCCTTGAAACCTCATGAGCTCAAAGCCACTCTATCCAGGGAACATACTAAACTAAGGGGGGTGGTTGTACTCATAGAGATCATCCATTAGCTACTTAATCCTATATAACTACAAAAAAACCATAGAGTAGAGAACTAGATAAAAAATCAGGTCAAATGCATGATCTATGATACCCCAAGGGTCTCCTCCTCAACCAAAGTCTTAATTATGAATCATCTCAAACCTTATGGTCAATGAGCAATAAAATTTGGGATGACCGAACCTTGAAACTACCATCCAAATAGATAAACTAGAAACATTGATCAAATATCAGCCAATAAAGAAGGAGTCCTCCCTTGGTCCCCTGGATCCTAGTATCCAACAAAAATCCACTACAAGATCTCAAAGAACCACCTTAGGGTTAAACCAAAACTCAGGGATCCCATGGTCCCCTTGGTCACAACACAAAGTGACAACCAACTAGGGATTCCCCTTATATGCCCAGGATCTCAGGTCATGAATACACAAAGATCCAAAAATGGCCTAAAGGGAATAGAAATAGAAGGAAACCCTATGAGGGTTCCTACAGATCATCCAAAATCATAGGTCACATCCAGTTCAAAAACATCCTAATTAGCCCTTAGTGGCCTCTAACTGATCCTCGATCAATAACTCACCTAATGTGCATCCAAAATCAAAGAACACCTACAAGGGAGTTCACAATAGTCCTTATGAATACCTCAAAATAAGGACCCTAAAAGGTATCCTTAGTATAAGACAAACCTCGAGGTCATAACCATGTAAGAAAAACCTTATTTGACCTTCCCATTAAACAACCCATCCTCAAGTTCCAACTCACGCACAAGGTCTACCAAAGAAACACCATGCCACTTGGGAATTATCAATCACTGAATAAAGAAACCAATGATCACTTGATTAGTTACCACCCCACAAGGGAAGCCTAAAGGGTCCATAAAAATCATCTCAATAGATCAAAAACAACTAATCATAACTTCCATACAACAACATAAAGATACCCCGAATTCTATAATAGTCCTGATCCTAAAAAAAAGGATCTAAACCACAACTACTATAACCATGAGAAACTGGTATTGTCATTAAGGGAAATACCAAGATCTCCTCAGAGATAATATATAGTATTATATTACAAATTCTATTTGAAGAACCTAAAATAGATCTCCATGACACACTCGAGCCAGACCAATCACCAAGCTCACAAGCCTCACCCATGCCTCACATCTCACAACCCAAACCTAAGAGGATTATTAAACCAAGACTCAAGGAAATAATCCTAAAAATTATTTCCTAGACTAAAACACCATCCATATGAATTATAAATTCTTAAAGAATATCCCCATCATAATCTATGTGAGAAAATGATCTAAATGGATTCATTTTATTTCCAATTCTGACTCCAGGGTGAAAAAGAGAAAAAACTCACCATGGAAGTAAAAAATTACATGATATGTACATAGGGTATACAAAATTTACCCCAAAATTTCCTCCCTGTCTATGTTTCTAAATACACTTAGTTTATAATTATCCAAAGTACATGGCGAGTATACCCTATATAGGGTGTGTAACCCAACATGGGATACCTTCCTATGTACCTCGGCCCACTCAACAAGTACACTGCCTAACTGCATAGTGTATACTACCCCATAAATAGTGTGTAGAAAACATAAGGTGAACATCCATGTACCAAGCCATGTATCCCACCCAAGGTCTGCCCAAGCATACTACATGACCACTGGTCATCTACCTCACATTGGATCTGGTCGTGTACCCTACATATTTATATTCCTCCACCACACCTCAAGTGTCTAGTACATTGTGTGTACCCCTTATAAACAGAGTGTAGTCCCAAAAAATCATATTCCATGATTAGGAATAACCCACTAAGCGTTCTCTTTGAACCACATGTTGTGTACATGGGTATCCCCAAACAAAAAATTCCCTAAATAGTTTGAAATGCCCAATTTCTCCCCAAAATCCATAGATCGACCCACACGGGGTCCCCAATAAATTATTTAAGGATTTAAAAACCTTAAAATTTTAAAATATTGGGATTTATGGTGAAAAAAAAAACATGAATATCTTTAGGTGGAAACTGCTGATGCTTCACACCTTATATATTCCTTGCACTCGCCGAACCTCGAGCTACCTCCAGACGATCTCCCCAGGTAGCACCTCCACCTCCTACCTCTCAATTTTCTATACCTCTCCCTTTCTCATCCAAATACCCAAAAGGGTAATCCCATAGGGTAATATGTGACAGTTCATATTGGAGAATAAAAAAGAAAAAAAGAAAAAAGAAAAAAAGAAAAAAGAAAAGGAAGAAGAAAAAAGGGCCTCGAGCTCGACCTAGGCACCCGACCCAAGGTTCTGTCTTTATTAGGAAAAAACCACCATTATATAATCATCCAAAATGATGGAATCTAAATATGACATTATATTTAAAATATATGACCAAACAAAAAAACATGAATAAATTTATATTTAATTAATTAAATATTAAATATTTTTTGAAAATTAGAACGACTCAAATTTCTAATAAACATTCGTCCTAGGGTAAACACCATATTTAGGGACAAAAAGAGTGTTCAAAAAAATTATTTAGGATCATATTATTGAATAATTTACCATTTATTCTATTAATACTCCCAAGAATAAAAAGGTTCAAATTTCACTTGATTTTCACAACCTATGATGATGTGAGGTATCATAGAAGCACAATAAAGGGGTGAGATAAAACAACCAGTAAGGAAAAATATAATCAACATACAATCAAAGGTTATATCATAATAATATGATAAAACATGAGTATGATATAAATATTATATTTATAATAACATGGAATAATTACTGTTGTCCCCAAGGTGTAATAAAATGACCTATAATCTCAAATGATCAAACATATTCCATATAATAGGAGTGAAGAAATATGAAATAATAAAAATAACCAATGATAGCATAAAATAATCATATAACATATAAATTTGGTAAAATAAAAATCATATGAAACTAGAACCTAGTGGAGAAAGAATTTCTACATGATTCTCATAACATAGTGGGCTTGGGATAATGATCCATACACCCTTTTAAGCTTGGGTTGACAAATTGTGTACCCTCTTAGGCTTGGGATACTGCCCAAGTACCCTCTTGGGATATTTATACTACTAATGTACCATATTGGTCTTAGTATCTACCCATGTACCCTCATAGGCTTGGGTTACTACTCATGTGCACTCTTGGGCTTGGGTTACTACCTGTATACCCTCTTGGGATTTATCTAACAACATCATACCCTATTTGAGCTCATAATATATAAAACATAAACTAATTCATTTTAAGGTGATATTGGACCCCACCTATCAATAATAATTACTTATAAATTTTTGTACCAATAGAATAAGAAAATATTTATATTTTCAAACACCACTTAATTAACCCATAGAAAATAGATGAATTTAATTTAAAATTCCATAAAATATTTCATAATTCATCGATATAAATAAGATGAATGGTGGTATATGAAAAAATACCTAGAGTAATATAAGGAGAATATGAGATATTGACATAGATGAAAAATATTGTTTTAAGATTATTAAGAAAATTAATTTGAAAACTAAGAATAAATACTTCTTTTCATTTTAAAACCATTACGAATTAGGTTTATTTAGAAAAACCATTTCAAAACATGGAATTGATTTTTTTTAAAATAATGGTTTTAATGAAAAAATAATGCATTCACATGGAAAACCCATTATATGATATTTTATAATACATTTTTAACATTATCATAAAATGATGGAGTTATGGGTCAATTTCAAAAGTTATTTTCAAAAAAAGTGAAATGTTTTTTAATTTTTTAAATAAGGGACTTTAAATAATATATCATTAAAATATATATAAAAACTATATCAAAGAAATGTGTCATGAAATATAAAACATACAATCATAATAGGAAAACACTTTTTAATATTTCAAAATAACTTTGTTGAAAACCTACATCATATAAAGAGTAATAAAAAATCATTTTGAAAAGAGGAAAAGATAAATATGAAGGAAATATAATAAAAAAATATTTATGTTTCCAAAAAGGATAAAATTGGAAGAAAAAAAATATGTACATGGAAGATAAACCAAGATCAAAGAGGATGATAATTATTCTTAAAAAAGATATAATTTTTGTGAAATAAATTCATCTAGGTTAAATATTTTAATTAAAAATTTCAATTTACCAAGAGATAAAATTCATTATAGTATCATCATAAAATAGAATAAAATTATCTTGTAAAACCATAGAAAAAACTGAATCATTATGACTTAAGAAAGGAAGCTGAGTCAAGAAATACCCCTTATGAATATCATAATCATTGAAGTAATTGTTAGAGTTGGTGGTGTATAAAAAACTATTTGTAATTTTGGTTACATATATAGTAAAATATTTTAATATTAATAAAACAAATTATTACATATTATTTATTGTTTTTCATAACATTAATATAATAATTTCCTAGAGTATTTAACATATTGATAAGGTTGTAACAGTTCCCTACTATGATGAGAACCTTGAAATTCCATGATGATATTCTCAAATATATTTTATATAGTTGGATAACATATAATTATGGGACACATATAATTTTTACCATTAGGTACAAGTAATTTTAATAATATGGCACTTCTTCTCATGAAGTTTCCACTTGGTAATCTATAAGATAATAGATTATGAAAACAAACTATCCTGTAGGAATTATGCATGTTTTATGTGCCATCAAATATTTTTATATACCAGTTTGTGTAATGGTACTTAGACTTTATTATTATTATTAATTATTATAATGACGCATTTAATTTGATGTACTCATTAAAACTATGATTCCATATGTTCACATGAATTAGGGTACGTTGAGTTCGTCACAAATGATATGTTATTAATGAATAAGTCGAGAAATTATTTGTCCCTTTTATTTTATGGAAGTTGATATATTTACCCTTTGATTGAAATTGAACCATAAAATTAAATTCCATGGTCATGGAATAATGAGACTTTATTTTGGATAGTAAAATAAATATGCATCGATCACATATGCTGAGGACACGTGTGTGAGATGATCTTGAGGTGATATTGTGAAAAAGTGATTATATTACATAGTAAACATTTGTGTGAGGCTTTTGATGTTGCAAGATTAACTTACTTATATTTAAATCCTTAACCCATTTCTAAATAGTAGTATTGGTCTTTAGGAAATCCCACATAATGAAAATGATAAAGAACCATAGAGGGTCACTTAATAAGTGTTTCGTTGATATTAATAAAATTCAATTTGAATTCAATTATTTGATGAAATATTATTATCAAGATCGAGGAAAATTTTTATTCATGATATATTGATTGTAAATATTATTCTCAAGGTACTAATTACCAAATTATTAATTAATAAATAATTTATTTAATTACGTGAATATTTATCTAATTTTATTTTCTAGAATGTGAATAAAATATTTATTTTATTCATTGAAAATTTGAAAAATATGCATCCTTATGACTGTGAATAAAATATTTATTTATGAATAAATGTTTAATTAAATATTTATTTAGGTATTCTATAAATATCAAGAATTACTAGAGAACTAATATTATCTCTGATGATAAATATTAATTTGTAAACCAGTAAAATAGTATTTATCATTGCACTTGTTAGTACACACCATAATACTAATAATAGTAGTATTATTATATGACATTGGTTTAGATGAACTTTATTATATTATTTAAGGTCCATTGTTCAATTAAATAATATTTTAATCTTAATCCTAACTCTATAATTAGATAACTATTTAAATTGTTTAAGGTTAATAAATAATTGTGGAACATTGTTCATAACATACTTCTCTATAGATTACTCCTATCACCACTTGAGGTCATCTACTTTTGGACCCCCTATGCAATTATAGTATATTGAAAATGGTTTTTTAATATTAATAATATAATTGAATAAAGATCCTAATATGAGGTATTTTTTATTTCAATCTAATTAAATTGATTATAAATTTAATGTGAAAAAAATCCCTTCTTGGTTCCGGCCTTTCTATGTCAATATTGGATGAAAAATTTCATTGGTTATGAAATTTATGTATCACACTATTGGAGAATGATCTATAGATTCTGACAAAAATATTTATAGAAATTCACCCAAAAGGCATTTCTACTATGTTCCAAATATTCATGTGGTATCAGAGCATCCACGTTTAAATTTATAAATATTTATTTGATTGTTGATTGTATATACAAAAATGTGGTCAGTTTTCATTTCCATATTATTCATTATTTAATACAATTTTTAATTAATATGTTTTGAAATTTTAATATTCTTCAAGAAAGATTCATATTTTCTTGAGGCCCAATAATAGATGAAAAATGTCCAGAGATGCCATTGAGAGGTGAAAACGTTTGTGGCCTGTAGATTGGGTTACACAACGTGTAACTGGAGTACACATAATGTATCCAAGTTCATTACCCCTAGATCTATCATGGGATACATGATGTACGCAAGAGTTATTACATGTTGTGCATTTACTGTACACCATGTATTGACCAAGCCAACTTGGCACATGGTTTTTCAAACCATATGATGCGTGCGTAGCTGGTGTACATGTCATGTATTATACATGGCATAGTGAAAAAATTTACGCTAATTGTGAGGTTAAATACACAGTTTTACACCTCATGAGACTGATATCCAAGAATATTAATAAAAAACAAGGCTTGTAGTTAGCATAAAAATCATAAAAATAATTAATCCCCTCTCCTAAAAATCATGCTGAGTTAGTTGGTTTTTTACACTAACACATGATAAGAAGATCATAGAGCCTAGAACTCATTAGTACACACTATAAAATCTAGCCAAGATACACACTGGATATCCTTGTGTTTATCCTGGTCACACGAAAACCATACCACATGAAATGTAGCCCATTAGTACACACCATATAATATGGATGAGGTACATACTAATTCCTTAAGAGTTTATCTCAAATTCATAACAATCAAGGAACACATCATGTAGCTCATTAGTAAACTCCATATAATCTCCCAGTAAAGGAAAGAATTAAATTTCATTAAAATAATTAATTTCAGCATTAAATCCCAATTACTCTATGGTAACCAATTGTGTCTGACTGTATAATAAAGGTTTTTAAGAATTGATAAATTCTCAATTAATTTATTTTAATTATTTATAATTATTGGCATTATAATTTATTTTCCCTAAATTCCTTTATAATGGGTATCTCCATTATACTTCAGATAGTTATTATGATAAATAAAATTAATTAATTAATTAATTAATTAATACAATAACATCTATATTAATAATAAATAACAAATTTAATTGAATTATTGGTAGTGTACTTTTGTATATTCATTGCATATGTATGAATGATCATGAGATCTGAACAGACCTGTGTGTTAGTTTATTTTATTAAATTTAATTATATTATATGAGTTTTCAATTATTTTTTAATTAATTTATTATGATGGATTGTGTGTCATCTCTCCCTCTTTTAAAATATGACCTTTGTTTCTAAGTTTGTTTATGTCATTACCCTTAACCAATCCTTTGGTTCCCCTCACCAACATGTGAGTTTGGAAAATATGTTATAAAAAAGTATCCCAAGGCATATGGAGGTGGTTTGAGATAGAATAGAGATGAAACCAACCTAGGTGATACACAGGTTGATAGGTGGATTTATTTAACTCATGAAAATATCGATATAATGAGTTTTTACCCTAGGATCAAAGGTTTATTTACTATCTTCTCAATAAATTAACCATTAGATAAGCTCGTGATCAAGTCATGTATGTATTTATTTATTTCTATCTAATGCATGATTTATTTTATGGATACAAGACCATGATCACATAAATAAATTGATTAATATGAAAATATGTAATTTAAATAAATTTATTATGCATAATTTTTTTTATCGAAATATGACTAATAAATTAAGTAAAATCCACCTAATATTAACAATAAATGTAAAAGGTAAAAGGAGAAAATTATTATGTAAAATAAAACAAAATCCCTCAAGTTATTATTAAGTCATAAAGCCTTTTATTACTTGATTAGGAATAAAACCATAGAACTAAGTGTTTGACCAACCTTCATTAGGACACTTACTTTTATCATGGAATTATTATGAATTTTTTTGGGTTAACTTAACCAATTTATATCAAAAAGAGTATCCCTTTCTATAATTGATGTAGTTTAAAGGAAAGTGTTGAGGAAACCCACGTTAGGGTTTCTATATTAGGTATTCCACTCAATGTATCAATGAGGATCAAGACCACAATTAAAAAAAAACCCATCTACCAAAATACCTTTGATCAATTGACCAAGTCCTCGCTTTGGTTATGATAATGGAAATATGTATGATTTCCACAAGAATGTCTTGAGTGATGCGACATTCCATGTTTTATAGTGAGGACCATCGATAATTTATAAAATAGTAGGAGACTTAATAAAATTAAAATTATTATTATGTCTTAGATAATTTATAATTAAGCAAGGTAATAATAATATGGTGTTTTAATATTGTAGAATAATGTTAAGTTCCTTAGCCACATTATCCCTATGATCAATTTTGGTGAAAGGCCATCTCCTTACTGGTAGTATCTTTTATGAATGGTTCATATGCATATTGGAAGTGTTTCTCTATGATTAAAAATATTATGTTCTAGAATCCTTAGTGCCTGATCCACTTGCTAAGGAAGCAAGTGATGTGGAGTTTTCTATCTATGATAAACATATGAGTGATGAGTCTAATGTTCAATTTTTATCATTTTCATTCATTTATAATGAACTCATGAAGTCACATAAATACATGGATTCTTATAGCATAATCTACTATCTGTGTCTTATTTATCAGGAGATAACTAGATAGGAATGATTTGAGATATCCAAGGTGAAATTTCAGAGAAAACGTTGATAAGGTGTGATTATTGGACCTTATGTAATCAAACTCATTGGCTACATTGAGTGCCAAAAGGTTCTAGGGTTAAATATACCTGATAATGTTTGCATTGATCTCATCCTTTCATCACTCCTTAGTGCTTCTCCACTTTTGTTTTGAATTTTAATATAAAAAACATGGAAAAGTCTATCCCATATTTTCTCACACTACTTTTCCAAGTTGGCAAGGATATGTAGTGTTAAAATCCTTCTGTCCATATGTTGAATAAAAATAACTACCAGGAAAATATATCTAAGTACAAATATTTTATTCAACACCCTTCCAAGAAGAGAAGGATCAAAGGAAAAGAAAGGGAATGGGATGCTATCTATTTTTCATTGGAAAGAAGGATCGTTGGAAGAAAAACTACACCTAAAAAAATAAGAAAGGGGAAACTTCAAGTGTATTTTTTATCAAGTGAAATTTATCAATTTATAAAAATTGAGTATTAGATAAAGTATATGGTTCTCACATATATATTCAAATACATGAACCAATTAGATTCTAGAAGATTTCATAGGGTGAGGTAGATCTATGAGAAACCAACAGAGCAGAACATATTATTGTGGCTATTGGAGACTATCACCTCACATTGCTAATGAGAATGATCCTTGTTTTCAAAGATGGTTATTATATGTCTTCAGTCACCAAAAAGATTATATCTATATCTAGACTTGATATAGATGGATTTATTTTAAAATTTAGGAATAATTGTTTTTTATTTTATAAATAAATCATATTTTATGGTAAGAAATATTTAAATAATTATCATTAAGTGTCACATTTTTAAAACCAAGTAATGACAATCGATAACAAAACTATTTCACATGAATCATACCACATATAATAATTTATTCTCTAGTTAGGTCATGTTAATGAAAATCATTTGACCAAATTTTGACAGGATTAATATTTGGATTCTTTTTATGTAAAACCACTTGGTGTATGTCACACATAATTTCAAGGAAAAATGCCAAATCCTCATTTATTGGAAAAGGTCAAAAGGACAAGGAGCTTCTTGAGTTAGCATGTATCGATGTGTGTGGAACATTTCTAATAGAATCAAAGGGTGGGTACCCATACTTTTTAAATTTTAATGATGATTTTATCAAATATGGATATGTCTACTTGATGAGGTATAAGTTAAATTATTTTGATAAATTCAACGAAAATAAGAATGAAGTTGAGAAAAATATTGGTAAAAATATTAAGAAATACCACTCAGAAATTGGTGGATAATATCTTAATAAAGCATTTATTGATTACTTATAGTATGTCGGGATTCTATCCCAACTCAATACTCATTATAAACCTCCATTGAAAGGTGTAAGTGAAAAGGGGAACCACACATTGTTAGACATAGTGAGATCAATGATGAGTCATGTGATTCTCCCATTATCCTTTTGGGGATATGCATTACATACAACAACACAAATACTAAACTAGTTTCTAACTAAAGTGATACATAATTTTTATACAAATTTTGGAGTGGAATGAAATTGGTGATGTCATACTTATATGTGTGTGGGTGTGAATAATTTTTTAAGGCATGTTCAGGAAATACATTTTCACCTTGAGGCATAAAGTGTACCTTTATAGGATACCACTTGTAAATGAGGGGATATTACCTATACAACCCCTCAGAAACAAAAGAAAATTTTGGTATGACACACCATATTCCTCGAGAGGGAGAACATTTATAAAATTGATAGTGGTAGAAAGATAGAATTTGATGAAGTCCAGGCTCAAGGAACACAAGAGTTGGAATAGGAATAGATTCCACAAAGCCCCTGTGAAGAAGAAGTTATAGAGATATAAGTATTATATAGAATTATAAGAGAGGATAAAGAACTTAAAATATATGGGTTTCTAGTTACTAAGTATGGTGAATGATTATTATTAGATAATAATGATCCTATAACCTACAAGGAAATAGTAAGTGGCATAGATTTTTCCAAATAGAAAGAAGCTATGAATTCCAAAATGTATTCTATGTACCAAAACCAATCTTGTATTTTGGTAGATCCTATAGTGGATATAAATCCCATTGGTTATAAATGAGTATTCAAGAAGAAACTAGAAAGAGATGGAAAATTTAGTACTCATAAGGCATGACTAGATGAAAAAGGGTTCAAACGGAGTTAATACATAGACTATGATGAAACCGTTTCACCCATTTCAATGCTTAAATCAACCAAAATTCTAATTTCCATTATAGTTTCCCATGACTATGAGATTTGAAAATTTGATATGAAGATAGCCTTCCTTAATGGGGACCTTCAATAAGAAGTCTATATGACACAACCTGGAGGGTTAATGACTCCAAAGGATACCAACAAGGTATGAAAATTTTAAAGATACATTATGGATTAAAGTAAGAATCTAGGTCATAGAAAATCAATTTTTATGATTACATAACATAATTTGGTTGCATAAATAATTAATGTGATCCTTATGTATATAAATAGTTTAGTGGGAGTGATTTAATTTTTGTAATAGTTTTTGTTAATGACATACTACTTACTGGAAATGAAATACTAATCTTATAGTCTGTTAAATCCTTGTTAAACACATGATTCTTCATATAGGACTTAGGTTAAGAAAAATATATTCTTGGGATTGAAATCCATGATTATAGATCCAAGAGTCTTCTTGGACTAAGTTAGAGTATACATATTGACAAGATACCAAAGCGATTTAGAATGGAACAATTCAAGAGAGGATTGTTTCAAGTGTCACCTGACATTCATCTTTCTAAGAAAATGTGTCCTCAAACACATTAATAAAGTAATAGGATGGGATGGACTCCATACGAATCGATGATTGGTCCTGTCATGTATGTTATGCTATGTACTAGGCTAGATGTCACCTACGAATTAAGTGTGGTTGGAATATATCAAGATGACCTTGGTGATCGCTATTGGATTATGACAAAGATTATACTTATGTATCTAAGGTATAATAAGGATATCCTTCTAGTATATGAAGTATATGAGGAAGTATTCATTAAAGGATATGTGGATACCAGTTTCCAAACAGATCAATATGATTTGAAATCACAGTTGGGATACATCTTTATTCTCAATGGAGCTACAGTGAGCTGTAAGAGCTTAAAGAAAGTCAAGTTCATAGATTCTAAAATAGATTAGAAGTATATTATGGATTATAAGGAAACTAAAGAAGTATATTTGGTACAAAACTTCATCCAAGATCTTGACATGGTACCTAATAGAAATGACCCAATCACACTTTATTGTAATAATAATGTAGTAGTGTATCATTTGAAAAAGATAAGGTCACATCAATAGAAAAAGAACATACTCTGAAAGTATCATCCCTTGAGGTATTTTTATTAGATAGGTGACATCATAGTGAGAATTATATCTATGGAACGAAACATGGTGGTCCCCTTGACTAAAACATTAACTTAGTAGAAACATGATCATCATATAAGTTCCAGTGAAATAAAATATGCAGGCAGTTAACTCTTATCCAGGTGGAAGCCTATTGAAGTTGGTGTTATAGAAGAAACTGTTTGTACTTTAGAGTTGTGAATAAAATATTTATCTATGAACAAATATTTAATTAAATATTTATTTGAGTATTCGATAGATACTGAGGAGGACGAGAAAACCAATATTGTGTTTGGTGATAATTATTAATTTGAAGCTGATAAAATAATATTTATCATTATTCTAGTTAGTGTACACCATCAAAATAAAAATAATATTATTATCATATAACATCGGGTTATATAAGGTTTATTATTTTATTAAATGGTATTAATACAATTAAATAATATTTTGTCAGTGACCCTAAATCCATAAATAGATATCTATGTATATTGTGAAAGGATAATTGATAATTGATAATCATTGTGCTCACTAGACTTCTCTATAGATTCCCCTTTCTCTCATATTCTCAAGAAAAATAATAATAATAGATATCCCTTCAATCCTGATGTAACATAATGATATCAAGGCAAGTAATGAAAGACAATCGATATACTGTTCTAGCTCCCAAAAAACTATTGGTTTTGTTTGTAGATCAAAGGACCACTTGTGGATCACGACTATAGGTTCTCTACTTTGGGTCCTACCTTTTTAATCATGATATAAAAAAAGGTTTTATATAATCAACAATATAATCAATGAAATATCTTTACTTGAATTATTATTTCATCCAAACTATTTAATATTATTATAAATTTTATATGAAAAAATCTCCTCTCTTGGTTGTGAATTTTTATGTCAATATTTGATGAAAAAATTTAATTGGTAAGGAATTTTATGTCTTTAATAATTGGAAAATTATCCATCAAATCTGATAAAAACCTTTATTGTTATTCACCCAAAAGATTCTTCCACTGTATTCGGAACCTTCAATAATAATACTTCAGAAATGAATTCATGAGGAATAAATATAAATTCACAAAACAATGGAATTAAAATCTTATTCATATATTGGATAAAATGAATCAAAATAGAAAAATTGGTTTCAATAATGATCATTATAAATATAATAAAGGAAATTGAGTTTTTAAAAACCTTTATAAACATCAAATTTTGATGGATGAATCATTTTAAAAATATTTTATAAGAAATAAATGTAAATACCCAGAAAAAATAGAGGAAATACATTATAATACAATCATAGGGTATGACATACCCAAATTATAAAGAGCCAAAATTTTCATACATATATATCAAACCTTTTTAGATTAATATTCATAACATAACATAACAATACACACTAGAATCATTTAGGTCTAGTGCATTTGGTAACTTGGATACATAAACAAGTGGTTCATAACTAAACTACATTACCTCCCACTATGTTATTCATAACTAGTACCCTTATTAGAAATATAATATATAATACATTTTTTCATAACTTAGTGAAAGGAAACATAATAAAGGATGAGATCTAATGATTAGTACGGGTAAAAAATGGTGATATCAACATAACATGAGCATAAGGGTATGAGAACATGAGAAAAACAATTTAAAACTATATCCTGCATATCATATATTATAAACTTGAGTCGTGGAATTAATCTTGGTATTTTATAAGACATGAATCATAAAGAAACTAAAGAACATAATCTGTGATATCATAACATTGATACAATACATAGATTTGTGGCATACACATAAGCATAGAAAATCTTATGTCAAGGCTACAAACAAAGATATTTATAACATGTTAGTATTGTGATAACCACACATGTACCCGCTTCAGGCCTAAAATCAAATATATTACAACCTATTGTTTTGATCATGGGATAACCTCCCATTTACCATCTTGTTTCAGTCTTGGTAAAATCAATTGTGTATCTTCTTGTTTTGTGTTTAGGATAACTTCATATTCACAATTCTTTTTTTGGGCTTGGGATAACCTCCCATGTACCCTTTATGCTCATAAAGAATAAATCATTACCCAATAAATTCGAGGGATATGTAGTCCCCACCTTTCAAATAATATATACATTTAAATTCCATGAGATCATAATACATTCATCATATCATAACTTGTGAAAATGATACAAATTTCATAAACATTTCATCATAGTATAACCCCAGGGAAAGAAACGAGTTTCATAAACATATTATCATCATAATAATTAACATAAAACATCCATAGAAAGAATAAGTATGGTACCATTACATTATATCCATAGTAAAACCTAAGTATAACCAATTTTTGTTGTTGTTTATGAATAAAAATTCCATAAAAATATTATTAAAACATTTATAAGGAAAATATTTTTACCATTTTGAAATCAATTTTTTAAAATATAATTTTTTTTCAAACATTAATGATTTTTTTATTATTTTAAAATAACCTTGGAAACTTTTAAATGAGTCTTTAAAACATTTATTTTTCATTATGGTTAAAAATACCATTCATGCTTCACATGTTAAAATAATTATTCCTTTCACATTGTTGGTAAAAGTAAAAAAGTACCTCATTCAGAAAATGGAAAGAAGATTCCATTAAAACCATTTTTAAAAAATCAAATATGGGTAAAAGTGACTTTAAAAAATATTTTTATAATAGGAAAAGAATTATTTAAAATATTTTTAGTAAACATGGACATGGAATAGGAAGTATTTTCGACCAAAGAGGGAAATAAAGTCATTTTACTTAAAAACATTATTTTTGTCTATTTAGTTAATAAAGAGAGTTAAATGAAAGTAAAACATTTATTATATATAAATAACAATAGGTTAAGAAAATTAATTAATTTCTTGAGAGTTATATCATAATATTTCATTATTGAAAACTTAATCACAAACAATCTCGATATATAATGGGATTGTAACATCAACCCTTTACAACTTTGGTAACTTTTGAATCATAAAACCATGAAAGAATAAATTTAAATGACACTTTAAATGTCATTATAATAAATAAATTATTTATATAACATGTCAAAATTTCTTTATATACATCTCATAAAATAATATAGGTTCATAACATAACATATGTCCCAAAGAAGATAATTTGTGACAAAAATCCCTTTCCCCAAGTCCTGACTTTCTTCGTATAAGTTAACACCTCCTTTATAATAAATATCAGTTTATTATAAATATATTACATAACCATAATAATATATATCATATCATATATTATTACTAATAACCATATAAAACCCATTTATTAATAATTTCTTGATAAAATCATGTTTTGGGCAATAACTACTTCATTTTTTCTATATGTTTTGGTTTAGTATTTTTGGTCCTTTTAATTTGATCATGATTAAATAATATAAATAATGTTAAAAATGATATAAATATATTATATATTTATTTATAGAAATCCATTAATGTTAGAAATATAAAATTAATTATATCAATCATGGAGATGGTAGGCCGTATGTATGTATGAACAATGTATCCATTTTCTCATTGAATGGAAGAGAAGAAAGGTTAATAATATATCAAATTTAAATAATAATTTCTATTTAATATATATAATTTAATTTAATTAAATATATACTTATTATTATCCGTGTCAAAATAAAACAAAAAACACATTACAGCACTTAGTGGAGGCGGTAGTCCACACGTATACACAAACAACGTTTTCATTTTCCAATGAATTAGAAGGTAAGAAGGTTTATGTGATATTATAATCAAAAAATAATAATTTTTACATAAATATAATATAAATATGTTAAATTCATCATTATATCTAGTTGTGAATAGTGGTGATGGAAAATTAATGACATCGGTTTGCGAGGGAGTAGTCCACTGTACACACGGTCGATTGTTTCACTTCCCATTTGATGGAAGATGAAATGGATGTGAGTTATTACACTGACATAATAAAATATAAGTATATGGGAGATAATTATTATATAATATAATCATAATTTATTAATATTTTATGGATGTGGAATAATACATACAATAAAAACGCTCTATTAAGAATGATACATCTTCTTCGGACGACCTATTTATGTTAGCACAAAAATCCTTATCAGGAAGGGTTAATAATCAAAATAAGGACTATAAGAAGTGGTGAGGGAATTAATTAATAGATTTTGGTAGGGTTTTAATGAACCAAAATGATTTTTAAGCAGGAAGAGGAGAGGATAGGGGGTGCCCTTTTACAAGTGGGGGAGATGACAGACTTAGAATCTTTGAAAATAAAAAGCTATACCCATGTTTCAAAAATTCTAAAAGGATAAAAATTGGTTTTTTATCAAACCTTATACGATATAAGGTCAAAATAATTCCATAAAATAGTATTTTGACAAGTTTTTTAGTCATTGTAATCATTATATTTTTAGTTTAACCCCCCATTAAACCTGTTTTGACCTTAACCGTGGTAATTAATTTTTACTGTCTTTACTATACATTATGAGAGAAAATTAAGTTGAAATTTTTATATAATATTAATTATTATAATTTATAATATAAAATCCATTTTTTCAAATTTAATTCATAGAAGTGGTATAATTTAATTTAAAATTAAACATGCTGACATGATGAAAAAAATGACTTTCCAAAGAGAAGTTTCATAAGTATAAAAAGTTTTAATAAAAAAATTAAATATTAAATTGATTATAATGAAATAAACGGGATTAATTATATAATAATTTTAATAATTTTAATTTTATACCATTTTAAAATATAATATAACTTTGTAAATAATTTAAACGAAAAGGAAGTTTTCAATAAAAATTAGTATTTTCACTTGTCATTAAAATATTAAAATTTTGAAAAAAATATGAAAAATTCCCCATAATATTATTCTGAAATTTTTATTCCATAAATGATGTCAATTTTTTAGAATAAAGTTTCTAAATTTTTAAAAAAATTATTTTATTTTTTGTTCATAACATGAAATAAAATATTTTTTTTTGAAAAATGTATCTTTAAAACATATAAGGACTTTAACCAAAATTAAGTACATTTTTATCAATATATTTTCCATAAATAAAAACTTTATAATTTATTTTAAAATTTTGTTTATTCATATTTATATTTCCCAGTTTTAAAGCTATGTTATTTTGGTTATATTTAAATAACAATATTAATATCATATTGTGGTTCACTAATACCCAATGTTGTGTGTAATTCAAGATATTGAAGAAATTAAGTTTATTTGAAAAAAATATATTTCCTAAAATATCCGGGTGTTACATTCTACCCCACTTAAAATGAATTTCATCCTCATAATTACATCACTATGATACTAACTACTAAGGATACTTATACCTCATCATATCCTCAAGTTCCTATATAACTTCATCAAGTTTGTGGTTTCTCTATAAAACCTTAACTAGGTGTGTGGTCTTGTTTCATTAAACTTTCTCTGTATGATATAAAATCTCCACATTTTGTTCTTCATTTGAATGATCATGATCCAGTGGTAGGACTTCTTAGTTTAGTACATGTGAAGGATCAGGTATGTACTTCCTCAAGATAGTGACATGAAACACATCAAGGAATTGAGAGAGGTTCAGTGGAAGTTCCAAGTGATAAGCCACTATCCACACTTAATAAATAATCTATAAGGGTCCAACATACCTTGGGACTAACTTTCCCTTCTTCTTGAATCTCATAACTTTTTTTTCATGGAGATATTCATAGAAACATTTTCTCACTAACTTAAAATTCTAGATCATGTTGATGATTATCATTATAACTTTCTTATCAACTCTGAGCTTCCCTTATGTGTTTCGGAATGGATCTAACCTTATCTAACATTTGTTTAGCTATCTTAAGTCACATTAGATTTTTTTCCCATCTTTATCCCAATATTTTGGTGTCCTACACTTCTTTTTATAGAGGTATTCATAAGGATCCATATGAACACTTGGGAGAAAGATATTATTATAAGAAAACTTTACTATTGAATATTTTGATCCCAAACATAGTTGAAATCCATAGAATAAGAACTTAGTATACAATGTAGGGTTTTAATTATTTTCTCCGACCAACCATCTATCTGATGATGATAAATAGTGTTAAAACTCAATTTCATATCAAGAGTCTGATGAAGACTTATTCATAACTTCAATGTAAACCCTAGATCTTGATTAGATACAATAGAATGTGGTACTCCATGAAATCTTACAACTTCTTTAATGTATATTCTAGAAATATTATCTAGAGATAAATATTATATGATTGTAATGAAGTGTGATGACTTTTTAAGGTAATTAGATATAACCCATATAAAATTGTTCCCTTTAGATGTTTTAGGGTGTTTGATGAAGATATCCATAGTGATGTTTTACTATTTCTATTCTGGTATGGGTAATGTTTGTTTCATCCCCTTATGCTTTTGTCTATCAGACTTAACATACTAACATATTGTGCACCGAGATACAAACTCTGTAATATATCTCTTCATACTATCCCACTATAAATATTATTTCAAATCTATATACATCTTTTTAATTCACGCATGAATAAAGAATGATGAAATATGAGATTACTATAACATATCCTTTTTTCAAATATGGTATGGATGGAGCACATATATGGTTCTATAACCTTATTATTCCATCATAATAAAAGATAAATTTAGGAACATTTCTAACCTTTTTATACAACTCTACATCTTCCTTCCGTGCCTCTTTAGTCTTCACTTGTATAGATGGTTAAGCATTCATTTGGGAATGATAAGATTTATCCCCTTACTTCAATATTTCTAAATATATCCTTTGTAATTCCATAAATATTGTATCTTTTTTTATTCTTATCATAGATAATCTAGTATGATCATTTAGACTCAAAGCATCAGAAAACTTGTTCACTTTCCCAAGGTGGTAATGTATTGAGTAATCAAAAACTTTAATCAACTCCAACAAACTTCTCTGGAACATGTTCAACTATTTTTGTGAAAATTTATACATTAAAATCTCATAATCACTATATATGTCACAAATTTCTACATAAATATATTTCATCAATATTTTAATAAAAAAATTACCGTATCTAACTCCAAAATCATGAGTTGGGTAATTTTTCTCATGAACCTTTAATTATCATGATGCATGAGCTATCCACATATCATTTTACATGATAATTAATCCTAGTACCTTCTTCAACACATCAATTTATCTTATAAACCCTTCTCTATTATAGGGTAATGTAAGAATTGGTGCATTGACTAAACTTCTCTTTAGTTCCTTGAAATTTACTCACATCTATCCATCCAAAAGAACTAGGATCCCTTCTGAGTTAACTTGGCGAGTGGATTAGAAAACCCTAAGAAATTTTATACAAACCATTGATTATATCCATCCAATCCAAGAAAAATTAGGATCTCAATCATAGTGGTCAGTCTGGGTTAGTTCTCAATAGACACCATCTTTGATGGATCCAAAAATATAGACTTGCTTGAGATTATGCGACCTAAAAATGAGAAATTTTGTTTCCAAAATTCACACTTCATGATTTTTTTTATAAAAATTATCCATCCTTTAGGTCTTTAGTAAAATCCTTAAATGACCTTAATACTCTTACTTTATTATTGAATATATAATAATAGCATATTTAAAGACTATCACTAACTGATCAAGGTAATCTCTAAAGACTCAATTCATTAAATCCATGAAGATAACATGAGAATTAGTAAGACCAAATGGAATCACATTATACTCATAGTGTCTATAACTTGTATGGAATGTTTTTTTGGGTATATCCTCCTCCTTTACCCTTAAATGAGGATATCCAAAATGGAGGTCAGTACTGAAAAATTATTGAGATCCTCACAGTTTATCAAACAAGTCATCAATATGGGGTATATGATACTTGTTCTTGATTGTGATCTTGTCTAGATCCCTATAATCAATTTAGAGTCGCATCAATCTATATTTCTTATTAATAAAAGAATAGGTTCACCCCAAGGTGACACATGTATGGATAAATACATTATGAAGATTATGTTGGAGTTTCTTCTTCAATTCTTGCAACTCAATTAGGTCTATTCTATTTGGAGTCCTTGAAATTGGTGTAGTACCAAGTATGAGTTCTATTTAGAACTCGACCTCAGGATTCGGTGGAATACAATAGAAATATTTTGGAAATACATTAATAAACCCCCTTACAATATCCATATCATCAATGTTGAGTTTCACCCCAACCATCTGAGATAAACTCACATTTTAAATAGGAATCAAGACCCATATAATGTGATCGATTTCCATTAGAATTTCATATTTATCATCACAAATATAGACAATCATGGGTGGGTTCCAAATATCAAACATGAATTCCATTTCCTAGAAATTTATGTGTTTTTATGGTAAAAGATAATCTATCCCTAATATAATATCAAATTCAACCGGAGGGAGGATAATAAGATTGGTAGGTAACACCTTCCCACATACATCAATAGGGGAATAATTATATACTTGAGATACAATCTTCATACCATTATGGGTTTTCACTACTAATTCAACATATAATAATTGAGGTGGTATTATTATACCCCTATAAAAATTATTTAGATATAAAAGAGTGGTACATCTAGAATAAAATAATACATTAATAGTTCTAGAGTGGGTTGTAAGTGTACTTTTCACCACATCATTATCGTAAAACTCATTACAAATATTGATCACATGTGATTTACCATTGTTTCTTAGCTTAAGAAGTCTCTAACATTGAACTTCATCATTAACCTTTAGATTTTATCATTGGTTAACCCAATTCCCATACTCCTTGCATTTAAAACACTAGAGTGTTGGTGGTGAATTATGTGGAGATTTCTCTCTATCTAGACCATTAGCTAACCTATTCCCATCACTTCATAATTCATATGCTTGATGACCTTCCCATACATACTTAAAACATTTATTTATCCACTTAAGGCAATTTACTCCATGTTTCCTTCCAAACTTTGAAAGTAAAAGAAAACTTATCTTCTTTTCCCCATTGATTTTGATAATCCACCTTTCAAGGGGTGAGGTGGAACCCTTACAAGGCCCATAGGTGTAAGTATTAAATGGATCGTAGGGCATAGAGAAATTAATTACCTATAGGCTTCATGCATTACATACAACCTAGACTAACAGCTTGGAACTGCTCCTCCCTAGAATCTTCATCGTGAAATCAGCTCTCCACCTTCGCATGGCTGTTTGGCTAGGCTTTCCCATGCATGAACAAGATTGTCCCGATAGTAGGTACCATACCCTCTCATTCTTGAAATCCTTTTAGCTTCTTCTATGGTGAAAGCTCATTGCTCCTCCTCCTTTTGAAGCTTTTTCCTTGCAGGTTGTCTGGTTTGCATCTACATTTAAGGTGGCCAAAAGGCCTTGAGGTGGCCCGAAGGCCTTACTGCCCTGAAATCCTAGGTTTCCCGAAGGCCTTAATGGAATTGGGGACCAAATCCGTGGCTCGAAGGCCCAAATGGGGGAATATTTTCAGCTACTACAGTGCCAAATAGTACCTGTTATAGTTCCTTTTATGGTACCTGCTACAGTTTTGCATAGTCCCCTGCTACGGTACATGATACATTACTGCCAAGTATCCAGAAATTATCCTCTGCCTGGATTTGATCTTCGGTCTCCTGGATTCACTTAAGGAGTCCTCACCAACTGGGCTGAGGCTCATGTGCATTCTTTTCCCCATGGTTTTTAGAATTTCCTTTCAATTCAATCTTTCTTTTCTTATCAAAACTATGAGATTAATGGGCAACCCTAATCTACATTTCCACATTTATATCACATCAAAACAATTTCTTCATAGATATTGAAGTCCCTTATGGATAACTATCTCTAGAAACATGGTTTTAAGACATTAAAGAATCAATAAACTTTACTTTAAGGTTGAATGATAATCCTATTAGCATAGCTCATGGGTCTTATAAAATTCACCTCATAGGTACTGATAGATTTATCACCATTACTCTTTACCTTAAGGAACTCCTTCATTTTAAAATGAAGAATACGAGTAAAGTACTTATTAGATTAGAATATTTTAAACCCATCCCTCACCATGGAGCCAATTTAATATTTTTACCTTGTATTATTGATAAGATTCCACCATTGATCTACTCCACCTTATAAATTAGTAATGATAAAAATGAAGTTTTCATGTTCCAAACACTGGAGAATGAAAATATCATTTCAATGGTACTAATCCATTTCTCAAAAACTAGTGAATATATAGAACCAATAAAATAAGTTGGACATTACTTCATAAAGGACTCAAAAAATGATGTTCCCTCATTTTCTCATTTGGAATTTCAATATGATTCATAACTAGAGACAATTTTGTGAGCAAACCAATAAGATTTTTTATTCGAGGTCCCATAACATTTGGTTTCTCAGGAGGAATATCATTTCATTTAATTTCACATTCTTCATTAACATAGTTTCTTTAGGTTCTATCCATTAACTAAAACCAAACATTATAGTTTAAGTAATAATAATCATAGTGGTGAACCTCATAATCATGAAAAATAACTTATAGGATGTATAAATTATGACACCTTATTTTCAATATATGATACCATATGATTAACCTAGGTCATTCATGGTCATTATTCAAATCCTTCAAGATGGTTCATAAAGATTTTATGAAGTTTCAAAACATATTCCCTGGGAGTGTTAAACTAGGCATGTGGAAAGTTCCATTATCATGCAAAAGGTGATGATTGAGTAAGATCCCAATGTACCCTTTTTGGAGTTATTATCCCTAGGAACAACTATTCCAAAGACACATACACTTGTAGTATCTAGACATGGATGCAATTTCTTGGAAACCACTCACCCTATCCTTCTTCAAAATTCCATGAAATTTTCCTATAATTGGAATTATCCTCAGAATTATCATTAGACATATCCCTATGGACTTAACTTGAGCCTTTTCATCCTAGTTTCAAAAGGTTAACTAAACATTTATTTGATACTAACTATAAAGATCCAAACATTTCATACAATGATATCACATCTTAGTAGATGAATATTCATTACATAACATAATAGTCCATTCTATAATTGTATAGGTCAAGTAACTTTGGAAACATGGATACATAACGAACTGGTTCATAATTTGACCACATTATATCCCACTAATTTATTCATAACTAACACCCTTCTTAGAAATATCATATATAATACCTTTATTAATAACTTAGGTAAAGTTAAATTAAGAAAGGGTGATATTAGATTTTCAGTAAGGTTAAACACATAAGATATCAACATAACATGGGAATAAAGGTATGATAACATGATAAAAACATTTTAAAACTATACCATATATATAAGATATTATAAACTAAGTCATGTCATAAATCTTGGAAGTTAAAAATACATGAATCATGAAGGAATCAAAGAACATAATCCATGAGAAAAAAACATTGGCATAAGACATAGGTTTGTGTCATACATGTAAGAACAAGAAATCTTATATCAAGGAAACCAACCAAGGCATTCATAACATATTATTCTTGGGATAGCCACTCATGTACCTACGTTGGGATTAGGATAACCTCTCAAGTACCTTTTTTGGTCCTGTAATAACCTCCCATACACCCTCTTGTTTTAGGATTGGGATAAACTCCCTTGTACCCTCTTCTTTCAGGCATGAGATAATCTCCCATGTACCCTCATTTTTTGATCTTGGTATAACCTCCCATGTACCCTTTATTTTTTGGGTCTTGGGATATCCTACTATTCACCCTTGGATCTCATAGAACATTAATCATTAACCAATGCATTGGAGGTAGATATAAGTCCCATATAACAACCCTCCTTTTTATTACACATTTAAACATGCTTTATTACATAAAATTTCACTTAATACAACTTCAAGGATCAAGAGGTATAGTTTATTGGGAAATTAGTAACATTACATAACAACTTAAAACATGAAATACAACATATTTATTTCAAACATCTTTTACATGACCAACTCATTCCTTCGTACTTAACACTGCATGGGATAACCTGAGGACATACATAAGAAATGTGTGAGATATAAATCCCAATAATGGAGTAAAATAGGTATAACATGAAGAACACAATACATGTTATGAAATAGACATATCAATGGAGCATAATAAAAACATGAACATAAAGGCATGATATAGCATGATTATCATAACATGGAAATGTGGCAACAACATACAACATGACATTATCATGATCCAAAGCTCATTGCACATGGATTAGCTTGATTAAACCCTCATTGTACATGAATTATCATGAGTAAACCCTAATTGAACATGGTGTATCATGATACTAAACATTACCTAATTCATTAGAGCGATATCAGGGCGCACCCTTTATAATCATTTTAATCTCATTCTTAAGTGTTCCACATATATCATATAACATGGAATCATTCAACATCATAAGTTACTGAATGATAAAGTAATGTGGAATAAATACATGTATGTCCCAAATCAATAAGTATATGTTTATAGATGTGAATACCCTTGATAGAGAAATGGGTATGGTATTCACAATGTGATGATTTTGGCATGGAAAATCATGGTGTAATTTTGGCAGCATACCGACGTCATATAGAAATTTATAAAAAGGGATGATGAGAGGTAAAGAGGTATATAATAATATAGACTTGAAATGATCAGTATAAGTGGTATTTAGGAACATATAACAACATATGAAATTGAATTCAGATTCATATTATTAATGAAATTCTTGAATGGAAATGAGGAAAGATAAATCCCTTGCAAAATTTTGGCATGGTAACAGATGTACATAGAAAGAATTAATGAGAGATAAAGGGGTATCTCATCATTAAAAATTATGTGTGGAAGTATGGGGGAGGTTCTAAAACAAACCCCATCATTTTTAATTAAAAAACAAAAGGGTATAACAATATAAGGAAACTTGGATAAAAATGAGAATGGAAGGAAACCCATACAAAATAGCGACATAGTAACAGGTGTGCTTAAAGGATCATTGGGGGGGGGGGGTTAATGAGAGTGAAATGAAGATCTAATAATTTATAAATAAAATATACTGTAGGGGGTTCATTGAACATTATAACCAAATATATAAAAATGGAAATCAAGGAGCATAATATAAAAGAGGTTCTTGAATGGAAATGAGAAGAGGGAAATCCCTTACGAAATTTCAGCATCGTAACAGATTAGGTAATGGTATAAGTGAGGAAAGATAAATAATCCATAATTCACATAAAATAAAATTCAAAGTAGTGAAGTGATTAAAAAATAATTACAATACAACCAATTTAAATTAAGAAGTCTAATTTCATAAAAGGTTCTTGAATTGAAAGGAAGAGATGAAGCTGAGGATCCCTAACTTGGATGTGTGATCCAAAAGGCCAAGGAGAGGATTTGTGGGAGATTGGGGGTGACTTGGGAGGACTATAGATCATATGGGGAAGAGTTTGGTATAGATCAAAATGGTTTTAGGGAAGATTAATGGGATATTGGGTGAGTTTATATAGGAAATGTGGGGAAATTCGTTATTATTTTGGTTTTGGACCCTACACACTAAAATATTCAAAACCAAAAACCATCCCATGGTTTTTACTAGGGTTTCTAGAAAAGGTTATTGGTATAAATTATTTTAAAACAATAATGCCTTATGATATTAAAATATCACCCTTGCTTATGTGGAGGTGAGTCACACCCTCAAGGAAATGAATTTAAAATCATAAAATATATTTGACATTTTGGAGGATTCACTAAAGCATTATAAAATAAGTAAAATTAATCTAAAATAATATTATTTTAATGGTAAAAAATATATTGGTCTGAGATCCATTATAGTATTTATTACATAATTTTGTGGTCATTATGATGTCATAAAACACATTTTTTATTTATACGGTATTTATTTTTTACCGAAAAATTTGACTGTCTCAGAAAATTATGAAATATTCACCATTGGATAATTTCAACATCATGATTAAAAAAATAATATTAATTTTAACTAAATTATTTTCTAAATATGTTGATTTTTAATTTTAAATGAAAACTGATATTTATTTAAAATCCACGGGTTTTGACAAAAAACAATTTTCAAACATTAATAAAAATTACATTTGACTTCCTAAAAATTATATAATCATTTATTATTCTTAAAATTAATTTTAGAATAATATTTTATTAAATAATTAATTATTTTAAAGATTCATTAATTCCTTAAAATAAATTCTTTAAAAATATACTTTTTGTTTTATTGTATAAAAATATAACTCTTATCAAACCAATTACCTAATCATTTATAGATAAGGAACTGATCTAATCATTATTTATAAGAATATTTTTTATAATATTATTAATAAAAACATTATTTTAATTTAATAATGTATATATTTCTTAAAAGTACCATTTTTACCATAAGAATCAATTTATCAAATTCATCATTTTTTTAAGAAAGATTATTATCATAATGGAATTGATGGAATATGACATTTATTTATAAAAAGGGATTACCCAAAAATTAACTAATACCATGTTACATAACCCCTTATAACACTAATATAGGACCTAAGGGTAAGGTGTGTGATGGTGACCAACTCTTCGGGTGACTGAGATAACATCACATGGGTGGTAATATCTATTAATGTGAAATTCTCCCATAGGAAATTCCGTTCATGCTTAAAATTTTGAATCTAGACTTGGGATTGGTCAAGATATATGCCTAGTGATGCTACCTCCTTTCTGAGATCCGAAATATAAGCTTCATTCGACCCGAGTCTATTAAATGAGGCCATCCTCTCATTTGTCTGTGTCGAAAGGATTTTTTTTTAAAACATATATTTATATCGGTTGAGTGATCATTGTTAAATGATTATATTATGAATGGTAATGATAATTATTGGTCATTTAAACCCAATAATAATAATAATAAGAGTGTATGTGTTTTCTATATCCATAAGACATTAAAAAAAAGGTAATTTTATTCATAAAAGATCAGGTCATTATAACATTCTCCTCTTAAGAAATTTCAACCTCAAAATATCCTTTTCCCACACTAAAATAGATGAGGGTAACTCTGCCCCTCACTTCCCCCGATTACCACATTGCTTCATCAAACTTTTGGTTTCTCCATAACACCTTGATGATGGGCATCATCTTATTTCATAGAAATTTTTCTCTAAGATCTATGATTTTCACCAACTTCTCTTCATACGAGATGTCATTCTCCAATGGTACGACTTCTGTATTGAGTACATGTGATGGGTCACATATGTACTTCCTCAAGAGTGATACATGAAATACATCATGTACTTGAGACATGTTTGGTGGGAGTTCTAGTCGATAAGACACTGATCCAATGCGATCAAGGATCTAAAAAGGGGTTATATACCTTGGACTAAGATTTATATTCTTCCCAAATATCCTAACTATCTTCCACGGTGATATGCATAGGAATACCATATCTCCAACATCAAAGTCTAGGTCTCATCAACTGTTGTCATCACAGCTCTTTTGTCAATTCTGAGAATCTTTGATGTGATACTGGATGGTCTTAACCTTCTCCAACATTTCTTCAACCATTTATGGATCTAGAAGTTTTCATTCCCCAAATTCATCCCAACATTCTAGTGTTCTACACCTCTTCCTATAAAGGGATTTATAAGGATCCATTTGAATGCATGGGTGTAAACTATTATTTTCAGAGAACTCAACCATAGGAATATGTTTATCCCATCCTCCTTTTAATTCCATTGAGAATTCTCTCAACATTTCCTAAAGTGTTTGGATAGTCGGCTCATATTGACCATCAATTTTAGGATTATAAGTTGTACTGAATTTTAGCTCGGTATTCAGAGCTTGTGGGAGAATCTTCCATAACTTAGAGGAAAATCTTGGATCTCAATCGAATATGATCAATAGTAGTACTCCATGAAACCTTACCACTTATCTTATGTATGTTTATTTTATTTGATCCAATGATAAATACTTATGAATCTTAATAAAGTGTTCAGTCTTTGTAAGATGATCCAAAACAACCTAGTTAAATTTTTTCCTTTGGATTTATTTGGAAATCCAGTGAAAAAGACCATGGTGATGTTTTCCCATTTCAATGTTGGTATGGGTAATTGTTGCATCATCCCCTTAGAATTCTATCTCTAAACCGTAATGTGTTGACATACCAGAAACATTGATGTATGCTCAACATTCGCCTTGTTCATGTTATCCCACCAATAATGCTCTTAGATATATCGATATATCTTTGTGTTTCCTAGGTTAATGTAGAAATTCAAACTATGTGCATTATCCAAAAGTTCTTTCTTTAACTATGTATTTGATAAAACACATAGACTTGACAGAAATCTCACAATTCCTTGTTTATTAACATTGAACTATGAGAATTTCCATTTTCTAATTATTTCCACTTTCTTTTGAATTCCCACATCATATTTTTAATTATTCTTTAACATTTCCAAAAGAGATGGTTGAGAAATAATTTGTGAAAGGATTGATGATGTTCCCTTATTTATGATTACCATGTCCATATTCATCAAATATAAGAAGATTTAATCCTTTTCAATTACCATCAATGAAATAGTTACTGGATCCTTTCTACCTAGAGCATCTGCCACTATATTCGCTTTCCCAAGATGGCAGTGAATTGAGTAATCATAGTCTTTAATTATCTATAACCATCTTCATTGGCACATATTCAACTATTTTTGTGTGAATATATACCTGAAGCTTTTTTGATCCAAATATATTTCACACTTTTCCCCAAATAGATAATGTCGCCAAATTTTCAGTACAATGATCACAACTGCCAACTCCAGATCATGCGTGGGATTATTTTTCTCATGAATTTTCAACTACCTTGTGGCATAAGCAATTAATTTTTCATTTTCCCTCAAATTATATCAATGTAAAATAATAATATTTTCAAGATGAAAATTCCCACAAACATCAACATGTGATACAACACTTATAAAAGTTTTCCCTAATAATTTAATATCATTTCTGGTGGGGACTTAGTGTTCTTAGAAAACATAAAAGATATTATAATATCACATAAATTGAAATAAATTATGATATAAAATACTTTTTAGTTGTGGTTATCTTTAATTCATTCATCATTATCCATATTATCATAGGACTTTCTGTGCTCCCTTGATCATTGAGATTGTTGATTCTCATCATGCTTCTCAGCACTTGCAATAGAGCATCAACATAGATAATGCCCGACTTCTCCACATTTATGGCACAGAACTATGTATGATTCCTTATATGGAACTTTTCTTCCATCCATCACATTATCCATTCTTTCATGGAAATTGGATACTTTTTTCCTTTCCTTTCAACACTTAAAACATCTCCTAGTCCCTTTGTGACATTTCCCTTGGTGCCTCATTCCCCACTAGTTGGACGAAGGAAATTGGGTCTTCTTTTACTTATCACATTTATCAAATGGACTTTCATGATATTTCATATTCCTATTTCTTGATGTCATTGGGAATTCAAAAAATTACCAATTTTTAATCATGAATTTTGAAATCTGGTTTTCCATAATCATGATATGTCCTACTTAAGCTCCCATTTGATTGGGAATATCATTGGGACATTCATCACACTACCCTTAGCATTGATTTTTAGCTCAATTCCTCATATTAATATCCATTGGAGAGAATAAAAGAAAAATTAGGGATGATTATCTTAAATAGTTTAACATATAATGAGGAATCCAATGATAAAAAGGGATAACTTATAAATTACATTTATCTCCTTAACTTATAAATTTCTAAGCTTCGATCTAAGTTATCCATGATCTACTTCCTAACATATATCCTTAGAAGATTTTTTTGTTCCCTTAATAATGGTTCGTACTAAGATTATGAATTTAATGAAGCATATCCCTTGGGAGTGTTGAACCATGAGTGAAGTAAGGCTCATTGTCATGCACCAGTCCCTGTTTGAGTCTAGATTAAAGTGGTGTTTTTTAGTTTTAACCTTAGATACATTTTTTCCAGAGCCACCTCTACTTATTAGTATCCAGACATAGATGTATTTTATTGATAAAAAACCTACTCTATACTCACCAAAATTTAGGGATTTTTTATTATACTTAGTCTTATACCTATGGCTTTCACTAGGATTTTCTAATCCTAATCCCATGAATAACTAAAACTATCCTATGATACCAACAATAACAACCCTGCTCTTTATTACACATTAAAACAATATTTATTACATAAAATTACACTTAATACAACTCTGAGTATCGATAGGTATAGTGTATTGGGAAATTAGGCACATTACATAACAAATTAAAACATGAAATACAATATATTTATTTCAAACTTCTTTGACATGAACAACCCATTCTTTCATACTTAACAATACATGGGATAAACTGAGGACATACATAAGAAAGGGGTTAGATATAAAGACAAGTAAGGTAGTAAAAAAGGAATAACATGAAGAATAAAATACATGTTAGGAAATAGGCATATCAATTGATCACAATAGAAACATGAACATAAAGGCATGATATAACATTATTATCATAACATGGAAATGTGGAAACAACATACAACATGATATTAGAATGAGCCAAGGCTCATTGCACATGGATTAGAATGAGTAAACAATAATTTACAATGAATTAGAGTCATTAAACCCCCATTTCACATGGATTATCATGATACTAAACATTACCCAATGCATTGGAGCGCTATTAGGGCTCACCCTTCATAATCATTTTAATCTCATTCTTAAGTGTGCCACATAGATAATATAACATGGAATCATTCAACATCATAAGTTACTCCATGATCAAGTAATGTGGTATAAATAAATTTATTCCACAATAAATAAGTATATGTTCATAAAGGTGAATACCCTTTATAGATAAATGGGTATGGTATTCACTACATGATGATTTTGGCATGGAAAATTGTGGTGTAATTTTGGCAACATAATGGTATCATACAAAAATTCATAAAAAATGATGATGAGAGAGAAAGAGTTATATCATCATTTAGGCATAAAATGGGATGTATAAGGGATATTTAAGAACATATCCCAACATATTAAATGGAATTTAGATGCATATTTTTAAATAATTTCTTGAATGGAAATGAGGAAAGATAAATCCCTTATAGAATTTTGACATGGTAATAAGTGTACATGGAAGGCATTACTGAGAAAGAAATATATATCTCATCATTAAAAAATAAGTATAGACATATGGGGGAGGTGATAAAACATAGCCCATAATTTTTAATTGAAAAATAAAAGGGTATAACAATATAAGGAAACATAGATTAAAATGAAAAATGAAGGAAACCCTTACAGAATATCAGCATAGTAACGGGTGTGATTAAAAGATCATATGGGGGATTAATGAGAGTGAAACAAAGGTCTAATAATTTATAAATAAAATGGATATTAGGGATATTATGGAACATCATAACCCAAGATATAAAAATATAATTTAAGAAGCATAATATAAAACAGGTGCTTGAATGGAAATGAGAAGAGATAAACCCCTTATAGAATTTCGGCATAGTAATGACTTAGGTAATGGTCCAAATGTGGGAGGATAAATGACCCATAATTCAAATAAAATCAAATGGAAAGTAGGTAAGTGATTAAAAAATATTTTAAATACAACCAATTCAAATTAAGAAGGCTAATTACAAACAAGGTTCTTGAATTGAAAGGAAGAGAGGAAGGTGAGGGTCCCTTACTTAGATGTGTGATCCCAAGGGCTTGAAAGAGGCTTCTTGGGAGCTGGGGAGTGCCATGGGAGGACTATAGAGAGTATGGTTCAATGGTTTTTTGAGATTCAAAGGGCTTGAGTGAAGAGGAATGGGAGATTGGGTGGGTTTATATAGGAAAGATGGAGGAATTATTTATTATTTTGGTTTTGGACCCTACATACTAAAATATTCAAAACAACAAACCATCCCATGGTTTCTGTAAAAGGGGAGTGGTATAAATTTTTTTAAAAGGATAATTTCTGAATAAATTAAAATATTTCCCTTTATTATGTGGAGGTGAGTCACACCCTCACAGAAATGAATTTAAAATCATAAAATATATTATACATTTTGAATCATTCACTAAGGAATTATAAATATGTACAATAAATATAAAATAATATCATTTTAATAGAAAAAAATATATTGGTCCTATAATACCCTTTATAGTATTTATTACATCTTTTGGGTTCATTATGATGTCATAAAACACATTTTGTTTTATAAGGTATTTAATTTTTACCCAAAAATTCGACAGTCTCAGAAAAATATGAAAATTCACCGTTGGATAATTTCAATGTCCTGATTACAAAAAATAATATTAATTTTATCTAAATAATTTTCTAAATATTTTAATTTTCACTTATAAATGAAAACCAACATTTATTAAAAATTGACAGGTTTTGATAAAAATAGTTTTCAAACCATAATAAAAATTAAATTTCACTTCATAAAAATTATATTCTAATTTATTATTCATAAATGTAATTGGATAAAAATATTTTATTAAAATATTAATTTTTTCAAAAATTCATTTATTCCTTAAAATAAATTCTTTAAAAATAAACTTTTTTTATCATATAAAAAATAGAACTCTTTTAAAACTAATTAACTAATCAATTATAGATAAGGAACTAATATAGTCATTATTTATAAGAATTGTTTTTATAATATTATTTATAAAAATATTATTTTAATATATTAATGTATATATTTCTAAAAATTATCATTTTTCACTGGAGAATAAATTTATCAAATTCATTATTTTTTTAAGAAAGACTATTTTCATAAAAGAATTGATGGAATATGAATTTTATTTATGAAAACATATTACACAACAAGTAAATAACACCTTATTAAAAAACCCCTTATAACACCCGCATAATACCTAAGGGTAAGGTATGCATTGGTGATAGAATCTTTGGGCGACTCGAATAACATCGCCTGAATGGTAATCTCTATTAAGTTGAACTTCTCCCATAGGCGATTCCGTTCAAGCTTAAAATATTGAAGCTCGCCTTGGGATTTGTCAAGAGAGAATCCCAGTGACGCTACATCCTTTCTATGCTCCAATAAATGATCTTTGTAAGAAATGAATCTACTGGATGAGGCAATCCTCTCCTTTGTCTATGTCTAAAGGATTATTTTTAAAAACTTTTATTTATATTGGTTGTGTGATCACTGTTCAATGACTACATTATGAACGGTAATGATTCTTAATGTTTATTTAAATCCAATAATAATAATAATAAAAAGAGTGCATGTGTTTTTAATATCTATAAAACATTAAATGAAAAGGAATTTTATTCATAAAAGATCATGTCATTACATCACACCCATCATATAATCCATAATTGTTTTCCACAAGATCATAAACCATTCATTATATCATAACCCATTAAAAGGAAATGGGGTTCACAAAAATTTCATCATAGTATAACCTATGGGAATGAAAAGGTTTCATAAACATATTTTCATCACAATAATAAACATAAACCATCCAAATAAAGAATAAGGATGGAACAATTGGATCATATCCCTAGTAAAAAATAATAAACACTTAAGGGTTTTTGTAATTTATGAATAGAAATTCCTTAAAAATATCATTAAAACATTCTTAAGGAAAATATAAATTCCAATTTGAAATAAATTATTTAAAATATAAAAATTTATTTAAAATTAAAGAAAATATTTTATTTTAAAATAAAATTTTTATAATTATAAAGAAATATTTAAACCATTGAGTGGTCATGATGGTGATAAATTCCATTCATGCTGTACATGCTAAAATAAAGATTCCTTTCAAAATTTCAGTAAAAGTCAAAAGTACCTAGTTCAGAAAACAACAAGAAGATTACCCTAATTTTTTTATAAAGAGTTAATCGTGGATAAAAATTAAATCAAAAAAATATTAGGATAAAATTAATTAGTTTATTTATAACATTTGAAGAAAACATGGGCATAGAAGAGAAATTTGTTTTGATTGAAGAGAGAAATAAATTAATTTTTCCTTAAAACATTATTTTGATCTCTTTAGTTATTAATAAGAGAAAAATGAAAGGTAAACACATATTATATTGAAAAAACAATAGGTGAAAAAAGTCATGAAGTTTATGAGAGATATATAAAAATATTTCATCATCTAAAACTTAATAATAAATAATCACAATAAATAATGAGATTGTAAAATAAAACCATTACCACTTTGGTAACTTTTCAATCATAAAAACAGTGAAATCATAAATTTAAATTAAACATTAAATATAATTATAATAAATAAATTCACGATATAACATGTAAAAGGGTTTGTATAAACATCTTATAAAATAATATAGGATCCTAACATAATATATGTCCCAAATAGGGCAATTTGAGAAACAAATCCCTTACCTCGAGTCTTCGACTTTCTTCATACACGTTCACACATACTATATAATAAATATAGGTTTATTATACATCTATTATAGAATCATAATCATATATATCATACCATATATGATTTACTTATAACCGTTTATCATCCGTTTGTTAATAATTCCTTGTTAAAATCACATTTTGGTTATTAACTTCTTTGTTTTTCATGTATGCACTGGTTTGGTAGTTTTGGTAATTTTACATTTATCATGGTTCCATCATCTCCAGAATGATAAAATTGATATAAATATCATATATATTCATTATATATTTATTTATAGTAAACCATTAAATTTATATATAGAAAATTAATTATGTCATTCTTAGAGACGATAGGCCGTACGTACGCATGAACGTTGTTTCCATTTTCTCAACGATTAGAACAAAAGAAAGGTAAATAATATATCACATTTAAAAAATAATTTATATTTAATATATATTTATTAAATAAATTATTATTACCATCCATTTCAAAATAAAATGAAAAACTTATCACCTCACTTCGTGGGGGCGGTAGTTCACGCGTACACACGAGCGACATTATCGTTTTATAATGAATTTGAAGGTAAAAAGGTAGATGTGATAATATAATTATTAAATTATAATTATTTCATAAATATAATATAAATATGTTAAATCCATAATTATATCCATATGTGAGATGTGGTGAGGGAAAAATGAATTATATCATTTCGCGAGGTGGTAGTCCACTGTACACACAATCAACAGCTCTATTTCCCATTAAACAAAAGAAGAGATAGATGCTCGTTATGGAAATAACATAATAATATCTTTGTATATGGGATATAATTATTTATTTATATAATCATATTTAAATAATATTTTACGGAGCTTGGAGAAGAAATAAAATAAAAATACTTGGGTAAGAATGATACATCTTCTTTGAACAACCTCTATAGGTTAGCAATAGAAGCCTTCTTATGAGGCTTTTATAATAAAAATAAGGCCTATATGAAATGTGTATGGAATTAAAGAATATATTTTGGTAATTATTTTCATAAATAAAAGGATTTTTAAGTATAAATAGAATATGATAGGGGGTTCCCTTTAATAAGTGGGGGAGAGGACACACTTGGATGTTTTGAAAAGAAAACGTTATACCCACATTTTAAACATAAAAAAAGGATCTAAAATGGCTATTTACAGAATATTAGATGATATAAGGTCTAAATATTTCCATAAAATAAGTTTTGGACAAGTCTTTAGGTCATTTTAACCCAATATATTTAGTTTAACCCTTCGGTAAACCCATTTTAACCTTAACCGTGATAATTATTTTTTTACTTTTTTTACTATTCATTATAATTAAAAATTAACTTGAAATTATCATATAATATTAATTATAATGATTAAAAATATGTAATCTATTTTTACAAATTAAATTCATATAATTGGTCGAATTTAATTTAAAATAAACCCATACACGTGATGAAAAGGCAGTTTTTTGAAGAGAAAATTTTCATAAGTAGAAAAGTATTAAAATAAAAATTTAATATAAAATTTATTATTATAAATTGTAATAATTATAACATAATTGAACTATTTTTAATTTTATACCATTTTAAAACAAAATATAACTTTGTAAATGAATTAAATGAAAAGGTAGTTTTCAATAAAAACTAGTATTTTTCACTATTCATAAAAATTACAATTTCTAGAAAAATCGCAAAAATTGACCCTAATATAATTTTTAAATATTTATTAAAAAAATAGTTTTATATTTTTAAAATAAATTACTAAAATTGGAAAAAATTAATTTTATAATTAGTTCACCAAAAGAAATAAAAATTAGTTTTTTGAAAAAAATGTACTTTCGAAGCATATTGAGTTTATGGAAAATAAAGTACTTATTTATCAGTAAATTTTATTTATATAAAACCTCTATAAATTATATTCAAAATGTGGGTATTCCTATTCATACCACCAATTTTAAAAGCTAGGTTATAATGGCCTTGTTTAAATAATAATATTAATAGTGTATCATAGTTGTTTGAAACTTGGTGTTTCGTGTAGCACAAGCTATCAAAGAAATTATATTTATTTGAAAAAAAATCATAAGATATTAGGCTGTTACACAAATTATAATAATAAATTTTAAAAATAACTATCATTACTCAATGAATGAAAACCAAGTTAACATAAAACCTTACCTTTAATACCACTTAGCCGAATGTTTTTTAACCTCCTCTATAAAAGTTAACTATCTTAATAACCTATTTAAGAACCTTATTAATACATATAAAATTTTATAAAATTTATTTATAATCATTTTTTATAAATATATTTGTTACTTATATTTTATTTTCATCATTGGATGTTATTATATTCGATTTTTTATTTAGTACTTCTTTCTTAATAGTGGCATCAATTATTATTTATAGATTCAAAGTTAATCATTATGAGATAATTATAAGTACTGGAATTGATTTTTTATAATTATTTATAATGTTATAATTTTATTTCATAAGTATTTTAGTTATGATTCATTAAAATAAAGTTCACGATGAACTATTTTGGTAATTTTCAAGAATAAGGAGTTATATCTTAATTACATGTTAGATATTACCATTATCCATATAGAACAAAAAAAATAATTATTCAATTATTTTTTTCTAATATCACCAATAATTATGTTTCCTTAGAAACCCATGATAGAAATTTATAGCATTCTTCTTTTAGTTGGTTAAACTAATGAAAATAATAACACGTTTTAATCTATAGGTGAGTATATGTAAAAAATTAATTACTTTGGAATAATATCATTAATATATAATATTAGTTATTTTATTTTTATTTTATTAAGGTGGGTAAACATTTTTTAAAAGATTTGGATACATAAGAAAATACTAGAGTGATAAATGAAGTATGTCACCTTCATGGAGGCAGTAGTCCGTATATACGCATGAACGACATATTTTTTTTCCAAAAAATAGAAGGAATATATGGAATGGTTTATAATTTAAGAGTAATAATAATGTTTTAAATATTATATTAATCCATTAAATATACTTTTATAACAATTTGTGTAAGGTGGCGATGAAAAATCAAGTACGTCGTTCATGGAGGTGGTTGTCCGCACGTACGCATGATGATGTATTCATTTCTTGAACGACTTCTGAGTAAGGTAGAAAATGGATATTACATTACTATAAAAACATTTAATATTATTAATAATACTTATATTACTATAATTTCAAGGAAATAATGGGTTTTAGGGGGTAAAAGAAGAAAATAATTAAGAGAGCTTGTTTGAGAACGTTACCTCTCTTTGGATGTTCTCCCATGGGTAGCAATTTAAGGTTCCTTAGATTAGTATTTTTGAATGACCAAGGATTTTGGGGTGTGGGGAGTGAGTGTTGGAGATACTAGGTTATATTTTTAGTAGAGTAAATTATTTAAAATTAGTGGATAAATGGGGTGTGGGTGAGCTCTTTTTAAAGGCGAGGGGAATAAAATTTAATTAAATATAATTTATTTATATAAAGAGAGTACAAGTTTCACATGGAAAGTGGATACAAAGTAGAAAATAATGGATTGGGAAATATTTTATGGTTGATAATACCTTAACTATTCATTTTCACACATGTTTTAAACTGGTTTTTAAGTCTTTTACTCTTATTTTTTTTACTTTTACCATTTTTAGGTTTTACAATGGTAATTAATTTTTACTAAAATAATTTACTTATAATTCCTAAAACTAAAATAGGACTTATTACATAATTTTTTCCTACTTACAATAAATATTAAATCCATTTTATAAAATAAAATCAATATTTTTAGTAAAAATTATTTTCAACATTAGTACATGCATTGTGTAGAAATCCGTTTTTAGAAAAAGTGTATTTTTAAGCATAAATGATGTGTCTAGGAAAAAATTATCAATTTTGTTGATTTTGATGACATTAATTGGTTTATTCTTAAAAAAAGGATAATTATGTTACTTTAAAATAAATCCAAAACCTAATTCTTCCCAGTAAAATATAAATTAAAAGAGAAATACAAAAAATAATTTTTATTTGATAAATATTTTTAATTTTTAAAATGTTAAACATGCGTTTTATAAATTCAAAAATTTATTTTTAAATTAATATTTTCACTTCATAAATACATTTTTTATCATGAATTTTTTTATACATATTTATGTTTTACTTATTGATATAGTCATAAATGGTATAATTTTATTTCACTTAAAAACCAATTATTTCATATAAATACCAAAAAATCATCCTAAGATAATATTGAAATGATAAATAAAAAATTAGGTTAATTTTTTGTAATTAAATTTTATAATTTAGTAATTTAAATTTTAAAGGAAAATATAAAATATAAAGAAAACTATTTTTAATTGTAAAATGGTTTTTTAATATTAATTATTATTATTCTCATTTCCTATCAATCACTAATTAAATCTGTGTTAATTGATTACTCATATCAACACTATATTTTCTCCTTGACATATTTAGTTTTTTTAAATAAAAATCCATTGCATATAAAAATATATTTTTTAGAAAAATACAATTTTATGCCTAAAATGAATTTATCCTTAATATATTCCAAACAATAACTATTGAATGAATGTTGATTTTTTAATTATTATAAATACATTTCATTAAAATAAATTTTGAGTTAAGAGTAGTCAAAAATAAAAAACCCTAAAAAATAGTTCTTTGAAAAATTTTATTTTGATATTAACTAATTTTTACCAAATACAATTAAAATTAAATATTTTTTTCTAAATAATTTTACTAATCCATTGATACTAACATATATTATTTAATTTTACATCATATTTTAATATTAATAATAATATGTAACACATAAATATATATTCATAATATATTAATATTATTTTACTATTTTATTATATTTTTTGAATTATATTATTTTAAAATTTATAATGAAAATACAAAACTTATATAAACCTATTAGATACATGTATATCCAATAACCATATTTCTAAAAATCATATTACAATGACCATATTTAAAATGGTCATAATTTATTCTTATATATATATATATATCATTATACCATTTTCCCATTCATTCAGTTATTTACCAGCATGCCTATAATAGTTTTAGTGCTTAACCCAATTTTTATAGTTGTGAGCAGGGTTATGATATTAATGGTGGATCAAGAGGATATTTATTATATGTTCATTGTATTTTTATTTACGTTTATATTTATTATGATTTTATTTTTCTTAGTGTTGATTATTGTTGCATTGTCATAATGAATTAATGATTATTAGGAATTATAATGTTTTATCTCAATAGAATGTATAAAATTTCATTTAGTTTTGGTTTTGAGTGTGAATAAATATATTCAACATAGTATTTAATAAAAGGAAATTTTATAATAAAATCTAGGGGTGTTTCATTCTCCCCTATTAAATAAATTACCCCTCATAATTGTAATTATTGTTCACCAATGAATGACGCTAAGGGGTCTATAAGAAACTCAAGATATTTTTTTTACTAAGATATCAACCTCAAAATATTAGATATTATGAGACTAATCATTTCCTGTATTATGAGACTCATCATTTCCCTTTATCTTGATATTTTGTATCAATTATGCTTCTTTAGTTGGTTATGTGAGTTTATGGGGATAAACCTTTTATAAAATCATTTTCATGATGCCATTTACAACTAAATACTAAATACAAAATGGTTATGATAATATCTAATAAAATTAGATTAAATTATAGAATCAATATGAAAAATAAATCCTAATATGTTTTCTCTAATGACACATTCATTTTAAACTATAATAATTTTGGTTAAATTATGATATAACTGGTTCAACCTATAACTAATTCATTTTAACCATAGTTGTCCATGGTTATTTTCTTATAGGTTCCTTATCCTTACTTGGTATATTTTATATCCTTGAATTCTAGTTAAATTCTTCATAATGGTTTGTAAAGTGAATATGAATTAACCGAAGCATATTCCCTGAATCTATCCAGACGTCCAATCTTAGGCCCACTCATCATGAACTGAGTAGATATCAAGTTGATACTCAATTATCCTTTTTTATCGGTGATTACACCTAGGTGCATCTATTCCAAAACCGAATCCAACTTCTAGTATCCAGACATAGATGTAATTTCTTGGAAACCACACAATCAGTTCTTTACCAAAAATTCATAATGCTTTACTATATTTAGACTTATCCTTAGGGGTTTCAATTAAGTCCTATTATCTTAATCTCCAAAAGCACTAATATAATCCCCCAAAATAACTAATCTATTATTTGATATCAAATGAGGAACCCCATTCTCATATTATCAGATTTTGTGCTAATAAAACTTTCTTCTAACCCTAGATTTGATACAAACCAAGGTAAATGTATCTCTATTTTAAATAATTTATGTAATTTAAATATTAAATCTCACAAATAATCAAAAAATACCAATAATTTAAGGTTTAATGTCTTTTATGTTTAGCTATATAAGAAACTTATTTTATGATACTTGAGAACATTTTTCCATAATCAAACTACACTAGACTCCCTTATAAACCCCTTATAAGTTATTATCATCTTCATAACCTAGGGAAAAGAAAAACAAGGATCTTTTTATCTCAAATTATATTTAAGGGGGAAAATAATTACTATATCATCAAGGGTTAGATCATAAGTATATGAGAAAACATGAGCGTGAGGGGAATATAATATTAAAAATAGAATAGAATAATAAGAGTTGTCCACAACACAAAATAGAATGTCATGTAGTATCCAATGATCAAACATATTCCATAGAATTAGAGTGTATAAATATGAAAGAATTAACATGATCCATGGTATAATAAAATAATAACATAAAATAGAAATTCTGAAAAAGAAAAAGCATATGAGACTACAACTGACTGAAGTGGGCATTACTATTTAATTCTCATAACAGAGTGAGCTTGGGCTAATAACATATATACCCTCTTAGGCTTAGGCTGAAAAAATGTGTACACTCTTAGTCTTAGGATACTACACATGTATATTTTTGGGTTTGGGATGATACTTGTGCACCCTATTGAGCTTGGGATTTTGGGATACTACCGAGGTACACTCTTGTGCTTGGGATACTACCCGTATACCCTCATGGACTTTGGCTAACAACCCTTTTACATTCTTTTATATCATGAGACATAAAACTTAAACTAATGCATTGGTGGGTTATATAGGAACCCACCCATCAATAATAAGTACTCATACATTTTTGTTCAAAGAAAAAATGAAAACATTCACATTTCATACATCACTTAATTAACCCATGGAAAAGAGATGAGATTCTTGAAAAATTACATATAAAATTCCATAAGTTATCTAGAAAAAGAAGCTTTATGGTGGTATATGAACATATAACCATTGTAATATAAGTATCATTATGGATGTTTCCATAGATTAAAAATATATTTTCAAGATAAAAGGGTAAATTAATTTTAAAATAATGTGAAAATACCACATTTAATTTTAAAACCATTACAAATTAGGTTTATTTAGATAAAATATTTTAAAAAATAGAAATTAAGTGTTTTTTGAAAATAATGGTTGTAATGAAAAAATAATGTGTTCACATGGAAAAACATAAAAGGAGATTTTATAAAACCTTTTTAATATTATCATAAAATGATAAAGTTATGGGTAACTTTTAAAAGTTATTTTCAAAAAGGTGAAGTGAGTTTTTAAAAACATTAATTTTTAAAAAATGGAACCTTAAATAATAGATCCAAGAAAATTATATAAAGGCCATCTCAAAGAAATGTGGATTGAATGATAAAACATATGATTATATAATGAAAAACCATTTTCATATTTTAAAATACCTCTTTTAAAAACCCGCATCATAAAAAGATTAATAAAGCCTACTTTTGAAAAGAGGAAAAGAGAAATAAAAAGGCCACAAGAGACATGATTAATAAAAATATACTACTTTTTTAAGGCCACATGAGACAAATCATAATTAGGTTTCCAAAAATTAGAATATTTGAGGGAAGAGAGAATATGGAAATGGAAGATAAATTGTCATCAAAGAGGATATGAATTTTTTCTTAATAAAGATATAAATTTTGTGAAAGAAATACAACAATGAAAAATATTTGAATTAAAAATTTCAGTTTCCCCAGAGAGAAAATTAATTATATTATCATCATAAAATAAGAGAAAACCATCTTTTAATTCCATAATAAAAAAGAAATCATTATGACTCAAAAAGAGAATTTGGGTTAAGAAAAACACCTTACAAATTTCATAATCATTGAAGTATTTATTAGAGTTGGTGTTATAGAACAAACTATTTTTTCTTTGTATTATATGTATATTCAAATATTTTAAAATTAATAAAACATCTTATGACATATTGTTCATTGTTCTTTATGACCTTAATGTAATAATGTTCTAGAGTATCTATCACATTTATAAGGTCATAATAGTTCACCACTATGATTAAAACCTTGAAATTCCATGATGATATTATTAAATACAGTTTCTAAGGTTAAATAAATCAATATAATAGAAAACATAGAATATTTTCTATTAGGTACAAGTACTCATAAACAAATGATACTTATTCTCATAAAGTTTTTACTTGGTAATCTCAAAGATAGGTGATTATGAGAACAAACCATCCTATGGAAATTCCACATGTTTTATGTGTCATGGAATATTCATATAAATGAGCATGTGTAATGGTCCTTATACTTTAATATTATTTTCAATCCTTTTCACGACTCATGTAATTTGATGTACTGATGAAAACCCTAACTCCATTTGTTTACAAGAAGTAGGTACACTAGGTGCATCATAAATGAAATGCTATTAATGAACAAGTTGAGGAAGGATTTTTCCCTTCTATTTTATGGAAGTTGATATCCCAAAACATTTATTGAATTGAAACCATCACATTAAATTCTATGGACATGGTGTAATGATGTGTTTATTTAAGATAGTCAAAGAAATATGTATCAACACTACTGGGAAGTTGGGTTTTCCCAATGCTTTTTTACCAACGGTTCTGCTGAACCACTGGCATATATGTATAAAACAAGTATTTCCCAACAGTTTTAAGAAATCGTTGGGAAATACAACAATTTTTCTCCCTTTACGAATGGTTTTACAAAACCGTTGGTAAAGCCCATGACTTAGGAAGGCTTTCCCAACGGTTTGTGTAAACCGTTGGTAAATCTCACCTTTCCCAATGGTTTGTTAAAACCGTTGGGAAAGTTTTACCCTAAATTCCAAGCGAACCCGAGATCCCATCCACGCGATTGAACTGCTAAAATTGAGACCTAAGATCTCTCTCGCGTGGAAAATCATTCCACCAGATCCATACTCAATCACAAGGTTGGTTTGTTCTACAACTAAAATCTGTAAGTAGAACGTTATGTTTAATGTTTTGCATCTAATTTTTTTCTTTTATGTTTTTATTTGGATTAAACCTAAGGTTTGGCAGTATGTATACCCAACAATTTAAATTGGATTTGTTATTTTTTTTTTCTGTTTTTGTTATAGTGTCATGTGTGAATCAATTTTTTGTTCTGTTTTTGTTTTATGTTTTTGTTCTGGTGGGAGGTGCTGGGGGTGCAGTAGGTGGGGGGAGGGGGTGTGCTGGTGGTGTGTTTAGGTCGGGGGAGGGGGTGTGCTAGTGGGGTGTTGAGGTGGGGGTTGTATAGGTGGGGGTGGGGGTGGGTTGTGCAGGTGGGGGTGGGGGGAGGGGTGGGTTGTGCAGGTGGGGGTGCAATTAGAGGGGGGTTGTTGTGCAAGTGGGTGGAGGGGAGGGGAGTGTGCAGGTTGGGGGGGTGGGCTGGGCAGGTCAGAGTCTTGGGGGGGGGGTGAGGTTGGGGTTGTACAGGTGGGGGTGGGGGTGGGTTGTGCAGGTGGGGGTGGGGGAGGGGGGCTGTTCAAGTGGAGGGTGAAAGTGGAGGGGGGTGTTGTGCAAGTAGGTGGGGGGAGGTGAGTGTGCAGGTTGGGGGGGGGGGGCTGGGCAGGTGGCAGTCTGTTAGGGGTGAGGTGGGGGTGGGGTGTACAGGTGGTGGTGGGGGGAGGGGGCTGTGCAGGTGGGGGTGAGGGGAGGGGGGTTGTGCAAGTGGGGGTGTGTAGGTGGGGGTGGCTGTGCAAGTGGGTGGGGGGGAGGGTAGTGTGTAGGTTGGGGGTGGGATGGGCAGGTGGGAGTATGTTGGGGGGTGAGGTGGGGGGGGGGTGTAGTGGGTGGATGGGAGGGGGTTGTGCAGGTGGGGGTGGGGGAGGGGGGTTGTGCAAGTGAGGGTGCAGGTGGGGGGGGGGGGTTGTGTAGTCGGTGGATGGGAGGGGGTTGTGCAGGGGGAGTCTGTTGGGGTGAGGTGGGGAGGGGGGATGTGCAGGTGGGAAGTCATCACTTCCATAGTTCACCAATAAGCATGGGGAATTCATCACTTCTAGAGATTTGGATAGTTTTGAGGCCTCTTTGGTTTTGGTTCTTGTTTAGTCATCTTGATGAGTAAGGCATCAGATGATCTAAAAGTGACATCAACTATATAGGATGAATTCCTTCTCCCACAACACATTTTTCTAGAAATAATATATCCTTGGAAGGTTGTGGGAGCCATTTAGAATCCAATGCCCCAACATTTTCCCAATTGCAAACTTGATACCATCATGTTATCAAGTCACTAATCCTACCAAATTTAATTTTCACTAAAAAATACTATTCTAATCCTTAACACCCATCTTTTGTTTTTCATAACAAGAATGAAAACCCAATTAAATCTCATAGCTCTCAGTCACACCCCTGTGGACAGCTCACCCACCCCCTGGATACCCCCTACCCCCTGGACAGCCCTGCCAACCTCGTGGACAGTCCCCCCACCCCCTGGACACCTTGTACCCCCTGGACAACCCCGCCACCCCCGTGGAAAGCATGCCCACCCCCTGGACAGCCCCTACTCCCTGGACAGCTCCCCAAACTCGTGTACAGCCCGCCCACCCCCTAGACACTCCCCCACCCCCCCGAACACCCCCACCCCCTGGACACCTTGTACCCCCTAGAAAGCCCCCCCCCACCCCACCACTGTGGATAGCCCACCCACCCCCCTAGACACTCCCTCCCCCCTAGACAGCCATGCCACCCTCGTGGACAACCCGCTTACCCCCTGGACACCCCGTACCCCCTGGACAACCCCGCCACCCCCGTGGACAGCCCACCCCCGATTACACAGAAGCAAATAACTCTGCATTTCCCCCGATTTCCAGAAGCCCCCGCGCAGGTGAACCCTAACATGAGGTCTTCTATCTGATCGGCTGCAACTCCCCCATCCAGGTTAGACTCCTTCAACCTCTTCCCAAATACAAACATAGAAGCCCTCATTGAGGTAATTTACATGGTTGGGGTAGTGGGGTAGGTAGTTTTCCTTTTTTTTAGTGGGGTGATATGGTAGTTTCTGTGGACTTTAGTTTGGGTGTTATAAAATGTACTGACTTTTCACAATATTTCCATTTTTTAGAATGAATAACTTATTTAAAAAACTCTCTTTACACATTCTGCATCTTTCATGAAAATCCTTCACTTTGTAATATCTTGAACAATGTTTTATCAGGTCTATGGTGTCTTCTTGGTATGTGATAAATGAAGAAATTACAAAAGACATATCACCTCAAATCTAGGCGCACATAACTGAATTAATTAGTATATCTTTACATTGTTTTAATAGTTCACTAGATCAACTAGAAACTCCTTCCTTTATCATTTACTTAAAAATATTTTCTATTAAATTTCAATCCTATTGAATTGTTTATGAAAAAATGACTTATATAAATTCTTTTTATAGAATGGACAGAAGTTGGATGTATAAAACCGATCGGATCTCAAGCAATTTTCAAAACAATTTGGAGAGCTTTATAGATTTTTCATTTCACAATGCTTGAGATAGTGGTCGCATACACTGGCCATGTTGCAATTGTGTTGGTACACCTTGGTTGAGCCGTGAAGAAGTCAGCTACCACATAACCAAAAATGGATTTCAACCAAACTACTTTGTGTGGTATCACAATGGGGAGAAAATGAAATCTCAAATTGGTGATGATCGAAATGAAAGGACTGGAATGGAGAATTTGTTAGATGACCAGTTTCCATTTATTCGTCATCATGAAAAAGAAAGGACTTTGACTCAAGAAGACTTCGATCTGAGGATAGCTGATGCATCTAGTGAAAATGATGATATTGATAGGGTGAACAAATTGAATGATGCTGCCACGACTCTAGTATATCGACAATGCGATAAAATGAAAAAGCTGGAATTTTTAATCCGATTGTTTCATGGGAAAACTATGTATGGGATTTCTAATACAGCAATCGATTACATTCTTACACTCTTGAAGGATTTACTTCCAGATGATGCAGATATTCCCTCAAACAACTATATGGCATGGAAGTTAGTTGAGGAACTTGGATTTTCAAGAAACAAAATTCATGCTTGCCCGAAAGAGTGCAGTTTATTCTGGGAGGAAACCGCTGAATGAAATGATTGTATAAAATGTGGCACATCCCGCTGGAAGTCAAAATCTGATGGAACACCATCTCACGTTCCACAAAAAGTAATGTGGCACTTTCCATTGATCCCCAGACTCCAGAATCTTTTTTTGTCTGATGACATATCAATAAAAATGAGATGGCAAGATACCGAGAGAAAGAAGACTAATGATGAGTTGGTTCATCCTGCAGATGGATTTGCATGGCAGAGATTTGATGCTTGACATACTGATTTTACAGTTTACGTGTGTAATTTGAGGCTGAGTCTTTCATGCGACGGTTTTAATCCGTTTGGGTAGATGCTTACTTCGCAAAACACATGGCTAGTTTTTATACACATTTATAATCTCCCCCCATGGTTGTGTATGAAAAAACCTTTCACTTTCATGAGTATACTCATATCTGGTCCTTCTGACCCCGGCATTGATATTGATGTATACATGCAACCTTTAATAAAAGAGTTGAAAGTTCTTTGGGATGTGGGTGTGCGCACATATGATGCATGTTCGAAAGACATATTTCAGATGCGTGTTGTGCTTATGTGGACGATCAATGATTTTCCAGCTTATGCAATGATGTCTGGATGGAGCACAAAGGGAAAACTGTCTTGTCCAGTTTTTATGAAGAATACACGATCCAGGAGACTGAAACATCGCTGTAGTTTCAGTTTTATGGGACATCGACGATTCTTGCCAAAGGATCATCCATATATAATGAATCGTTGAAGATTTGATAATACTATAGAGACTGATGATCCACCTTAGCATATGTCTGGAACTGACGTGCTTAATGAATTGAAATATTTCATTTTTTTTGTTCGGGAAGGGTCAAATGAAATCTGGAAAGAGAAAGAATGTTTCCATTGAAACCTATTACAATTGGGGGAAGAGGAGTATCTTTTTTGATTTGCCTTATTGGTCAACCAATTTTTTACGTCATTGCTTAGACGTAATGCATATTGAAAAGAATATATGCGAAATGTTGCTTTCGGTTCTTCTAAATGTCAAGGGGAAGACAAAACATGATTTGCGATCTCGACGTGACTTGGTGGATTGGGGCATCGGACCAGAATTGCATCCTGTGCGTATCAGTGAAAATAAATGGAAACTTCCATGTGCTTCTTATGTGATGACACCTATGAAAAAAAACAATTTCTGGAAGTATTAGAGACTATTAGAGTTCCCGATGGCTATTGAATCAACATATCTAAACGGGTCAACAGAAGAGAGTTGAAGCTAAAATCTTTTAAGACTCATGATTATCACGTTATACTTCATGAGTTTCTTCCAATAGAAATCCGTCATCTTTTGTCCAATAATGTAAGGGTGGTTTTTATTCGGTTGTGCCATTTGTTTAGAGATCTTTGTGCTAAGAAGTTGTCCAAGTCTTTCTTGCAAAAAATGTTGACAGATGCTCCATTAATTTTGTGTGAGTTGGAGAAAATATTTCCTCCATTTTTCACATGCATGCTGCATCTGACTGTCCATATTCCCACTGAAATACTTCTCAGAGGACCTGTTTCTTTTCGTTGGATGTATCCAACTGAAAGAAATATGTTCACATTAAATTCTTATGTCCGAAACAGAAACCATCCCAAAGGTTCTATCGTGAACGGTTACTTGGCTCAAGAATGTATGGATTTCTGCTCGATGTATTTGTCTGATCTTACTACAAGATTGAACAGACCAATGAGAAATGAAGAAGAATAGTATGAGCAAATTGAACCCAGTTTTCCATCACTTCCTCAAGCAGGAGGAATTCTTGGATCATATACATTGAATACATTAAGCCATGAAGAGCGGGAGATGGCACATCGCACAGTTTTGTTCAACTGTGATTTGTTCGATGACTATATCAGGTAACTAAATTGATTATGTATATCTTATATATATATCTGTTAAACTATTCATATTTTTTATCTACAGGGAACATAAAACAATGATAAATATTAAGCATCGTTCGTTATATTTGAGAAGGAGAGAGACTTTCCATAGCAAAGAGTTTTATGCTTGGTTTAAATTTAAGGTATAAAAAAATTAATGTTTAAAATAATTATATCAATATTTAATTAAGTTTAACAGTCATTTATATTGCAGGTATTGAGTTTGTCTGCTGACTCTGTCTCTGAGGAAATAAGATCTTTGGTTTTTGGTCCTAATACCGTGGTTCGTGACTGTAAATCAATTGTTATCAATGGGTACAAATTTATTGTCACTGAACGAGGAAGGAACACGAGAACACAACATGATGGTGTTATGGTTACTACCACAACATATTGTTATGCCAGTGCATCAGATAGTAGACCGCGATTTGAAAATGTGGGTTATTATGGAGTTGTTGAGAAAATAATAATTTTGGATTATTACTCTCATGGACGAGTCATAATGATGAAATGACATTGGTTTGATTCGATGACGAGACATGGTACATTTATTGATGATTGTGGATTTCAAGTAATTAATATGACTCACACTCTTGCTACCGAAGAACCATATGTGTTGGCATCAATGGCTAAACAAGTTTTTTATGTCAAAGACCAACTTTGACCTGAATTTGGGGTCATAGTTGAAGTAATTCCAAGAAATATTTTTGATGATGGTGATGAAGGAATTGACACTATCCCTAGTGCCATTGGAACCAATCCATTTATTTCTTTTGATGACTCAAATAGCTCAATTGTCACAGTTGATTGTGAACCTGAAGTTGTGGTTGAAAATATATAGAATCATTCATCCATGTTCTCAATGCTTTTGGTTTACCTAGAGTTGGGTTGTTAATGTTGGTAATATTCAAATTGATTTAGTATTGATCACAAATATGTTTTAGCTGACTTGACCATTATGTGAATTTTCAATTTTTATTGGTTGCAGTTTTATTTGAATTACATTTTCTAATTTGGAATTGAACTGTATTCAAACATAGTCAAACAATATTTCTAACTTGGTGAACATTACAACTTGTATGATTTATTAAATCCATTCAAGATCTTTTAAAACAATTGATAGTTGACTTGACCATTATGTGAATTTTCAATGTTTATTTATTGCAGTTTTATTTGAATTGAATTTTCTAATTTGCAATTGAACTGTATTCAAACATAGTCAAACAATATTTCTAACTTGGTGAACATTACAACTTGTATGATTTATTAAATTCATTCAAGCTCTTCTAAAACAATTGATAGCTGACTTGACCGTTACGTGAATTTTCAATGTTTATTGGTTGTAGTTTTATTTGAATTGCATTTTCTAATTTGGAATTGAACTGTATTCAAACATAGTCAAACAATATTTCTATCATGGTGAACATTACAACTTGTATGATTTATTAAATCCATTCAAGCTCTTCTAAAACAATTGATAGCTGACATGAACATTATGTGAATTTTCAATGTTTATTGTTTGTAGTTTTATTTGAATTGCATTTTCTAATTTGGAATTGAACTGTATTCAAACATAGTCAAACAGTATTTCTAACTTGGTGAACATTAAAACTTGTATGATTTATTAAATCCATTCAACCTCTTATAAAACAATTGATAGCTAAATTACCTATGAATCCCCCTATTCCCTCATATATTTAGTTTTTTGGGTTACACATTAGTTTTCTTTTTCTAATTAATTACAGATTTTTTTTCAAAAGTAGGAAATGAAGGCAATTGAAGAGAGACGAAGGCAAAAAATGATGGAGAACAATCATCAAATGACAGAGATGGGCATTCCACCATTAGTTCCTACAGTGAGTAAATTATTTCAAATATATATATATATATTTAAAGAATATATAATGTCATGTGATTAATTTTTTTGTAATCATTTTTGTAGGATCCACCTATACGTCGATAGTTATTCGACGAGGAGCCTAGTACTGGTCCTAGTACTCAGGCTGGTGGTACGAGGAGGGTTCGTACCAGAGGTGGACGAGCAACTGCGCGTACCCGACTAGACCATGCCCCTCCCACTGACATTTCATCCTTCCCACATTCTGATCCCGGTGTGTCGTTAGAGACACACAAGATATTTAGGCCTCCCATGTTTTCACTACTTTCTGCATCTTCTGGCCCATCATTTTCACATCCCATGATGATTCCCACTCCCCAGTCAGCGTTTGGTCAGACAGTTGTCCCATCTTCTTTTCCTTCTACTTCTATCTCTCCGAGCTTCTATATTCCATCGTCTTTGACTCCTGTTCCACCACAGGGTGTTCCATCAGTTTCTGTGGATCCAGCAGCGCTCAGCGATCAGACCGGCACAAGTATGTTTATAGAACCCTAACAAATTTTTATAGTAATATTTATTTTCATTATAACATGTTTTGATAAAATATTTGTTTTTATTTCATGACAGATACGTCTACTGACAGGAGGCGTGGGTGGGGGTGTACATGCATGCGTTCGGCGTGGAACCACCGCACACAGGTTATGGTGGATTATAATGAAGACAACCAAATGGTTGAGAAAATAGGGCAGAAATGTCGGAGTTTTTTGGTGACGCTTTCCAAATACTCCGACATCATTCCCATCATCCCACTATCGTGGAGACATTTGCCACATGAGGTCAAGGATAGAGCTTGGACAGAGATATGGGTAAAAAAATCTGTTCTATTTAATGCCATGAATTATTTTTGTATTTATATGAATTAATATTTTGATTTCAGCTTCGATTTAATTTTCCCGATGGTGAGGGTGCACGATCGGAACGTCTAAAGGATTTAGGTGAGATTTGGAGAGCCTACAAGCATGAGTTGTATATTGACTAGGTTGCTAGAGTTGGCACTGTGTTAGAGGAGGTACTAGTGGTGGATGATTGTCCTATAGAGCAGTATCGTCAGATGATTACTCATTGGACGAGTACCCATTTTAAGGTATTAATAACATTTAAGGTATTTAAATAATAACTTTCATGTTTTTCATTAATAATATTTGTTGCATTTTCTAATTTTATTTAGAAATCATCTGGAAAAAATAAAAAGAACATTGATGCAAAAAAATACCTCTACACACTGGGACACACTATGATGCCTGATCATGAGAGGAAGCAGGTATGATAATTGTTTATAAGTTTTCTTTATGACTTACACTTTATTTTGTTTCTTCAATTATTTAATAGTTTTCTAAAGTTTTCAGATAACTTTAGTTTTCAATGTCATTGTAGAGGCAAATACAAAATATTGAAGGACATGTTCCTCGAGCAAAACTGTTTTGCTCGAGTAGACGAAAAAAGGATGGAAGCACCGTCAAAGAAGCGACTCAACAGCAGATTGTAAGTTTTAATCTGTTGAATTTATTTTTTAATATATATTTTGTAACTTAATGATATATTTATATTTGTAACAGGCTGCTTTAGAGGCCCTTGATTCCCAAGAAGCATACAATTTTGGGCCAACAGATCAGTTACATCAGGTGTTGGGAGAGGAGCATTCTGGCAGAGTACGCTGCCGACCTAGGATAACCCCGATGAGGTATTGGCCCTCCTCAGGTACGAGCTGTAGTGCCACTGAGCTACAGAAAGTTAGGGCACAAGCAGAACAGGCTGAGAAAAGGGCCATAGAGACGGCATAAGAGTCTTCTAGGGAAAACGGTGCGTTTATGAAATTTATTGAAGTTCTACGTCCTACACTTCCAGCAGAGGCCAACCCAGCTTTTGATGAGTATATGTCATCGATACATTCTATATATGGTGCACTAGGTGGAATTTCTAGTGGTGGTTAGGACGATGTCCATCTTGACGATGATGATGGCGAGGAGTCTGATGCGGAAGAGGAGGGAGAGGAGGAGGGCGAGGCGGGTGGCGAGGGCGAGGAGGAGGGCGAGGATGAGGAGGAGGGCGAGGGTGAGGAAGATGATGGAGATGAGGACGAGGGTGATGATGATGATGGTGATTATGGTGATGTTGGTGATGGTGATGTGGGACAAGTTTATCCATTACATTTTTTACTGATATTACTGAGATTTGATATTTAATCTATTCTAGTTGTTGGTTTTATCTAGACTCGTAGCATAGTATTGGAGTTGAGTTATTTTTATATATTATCTATTTTTATGGATGTTGTTGTATTTTAGTGGTTGTGTGTTTGGGAACCCCCCTCCTTCCTGGACCCTGGAAAACCCCCCACCCTCCTCCCTGGACCCCGGATAGCCCTGCCGGACAGCCCCCAGATAGCCCCCGGACAGCCCCCCACCCTCCTCCCTAGACCCCGGACAACCCCCCGTACAGCCCCCCAGACAGCCCCCCGGACAACCCCCCACCCTCTTCCTTGGACCCCTGACAACCCCACCGAAAATCCCTGGACAACCCCCAGACAGCCCCCCGAACAGCCCCCCGGACAGCCCCCTGGACAGCCCCCCCACCCTCCTCCCTGGACCGCAGACAGCCCCCCGAACAGCCCCCCGGACAGCCCCCCAGATAGCCCCCACCCTCCTCCTTGGACCCCAGACAACCCCCCGAACACCCCCCGGACAGCCCCCCAGACTGCCCCCCGGACAGCCCCCCGGACAGCCCCCCAACCTCTTCCTTGGACCCCAAACAACCCCCGTACAAAGGATTCTCATAAAATGGACAACATTTTAAGTACATACGGAAAACCGACCAAACACATTCATATTGTGTCGATACTTTAGAACAATGATACATGGGTCATATGTGATGTGTACGAGTAAACCCCGCCTTAATCTGAGGCACGGTGTGGCTGAAATCACTCTAAGTGGCTCTATTTTGCTTAAAATGGACAACAATTTAAGTACATATGGAAAACCAACCAAACACATTCGGTTTCCATTTAAAGTTTTGGATAACGATCCATGGGTCATATGCGACGTGTATGAGTCAACTCCGCCTCAATCTGAGGCGCGGTGTGGCTGGCACCACTCAAAGTGTCTGCCTTTTGTTTCAAAAGTACGTCATTTTAATTGAAAAACATCAACTGGCATACTGAAAACTGACCAAACGCATTTGGATTGTGTAGATACATCAGTACAATGATCCATGGTTCATATGTGACGTGTACGAGTCAACCCCGCCTCAATCTGAGGCATGGTGTGGCCGCCACCATTCAAAGTGTCTGCCTTCTGTTTCAAAAGTACGTCATTTTAATTGAAAAACATCAACTGGCATATGGAAAACCTTAAAACGCATTCAGATTGTGTTGATAATTTATAACAACGCTCCATGGGTCATTTGTGACGTGTATGAGTCAACACCGCCTTAATCTGAGGCACGGTGTGGCCGGAATCACTCTAAGTGGCTCTCTTTTGCTTAAAATGAACCACAATTTAATTACTTACGGAAAGCCGACCAAACCCATTCGATTTCCATTTAAACTTTAGGATAACTATCCAAGGGTCATATGTGACGTGTACGAGTCAACGCTGCCTCAATCCGAGGCGCGGTGTGGCCGGGACCACTCAAAGTGTCTTCCTTTTGTTTCAAAAGTACGTCATTTTAATTGAAAAACATCCACTGGCATACAGAAAACCGACCAAACGCAATCTGATTGTGTCGATACATTAGAAAAACCATCCATGGGTCATATGTGACGTGTACGAGTCAACCCCGCCTCAATCCGAGGTGCGGTGTGGCCGCCACCACTCAAAGTGTCTGCCTTTTGTTTCAAAAGGACATCATTTTAATTGAAAAACATCAACTGGCATACGGAAAACCGACCAAATGCATTCAGATTATGTCGATACATTATCACAACGATCCATGGGTCATATGTGATGTGTACGAGTCAACCCTGCCTCAATCCGAGGCACGATGTGGCCTCCACCACTCAAAGTGTCTATCTTTTGTTTCAAAAGGGTGTCATTTGAAGTGAAAAACATCAAGTGACATACGGAAAACTGACCAAACGCATTCGGATTGTGTCGATACATTAGTAAAACGATGCATGGGTCATATGTGACTTGTACGAGTCAACCCCACCTTAATCTGAGGCACGGTGTGGCCAGAATCACTCCAAGTGGCTCTCTTTTTCTTAAAATGGACAACAATTTATGTACATACGGAAAACCAACCAAACGCATTCAGTTTCCATTGATACTTTAGGAGAACGATCCACGGGTCACATGTGATGTGTACGAGTCAACTCTGCCTCAATCCGAGGCGCGGTGTGGCCGACACCACTCAAAGTGTATGCCTTTTGTTTCAAAAGAACGTCATTTTAATTGAAAAACATCAACTGGCATACGGAAAACCGACCAAACGCATTCGGATTATATTGATACATTAGCACAATGATCCATGAGTCATATGTGACATGTACGAGTCAACCCTGCCTCAATCCGAGGTGTGGTGTGGCCGCCACCACTCAAAGTGTCTGTCTTTTGTTTCGAAAGGACATCATTTGAAATGAAAAACATCAACTGGCATACGGAAAAGAGACCACACGCATTCGGATTGTGTCAATACTTTAGAGAAACGATCCATGGGTCATATGTAATGTGTACGATTCAACCCCGCCTTAATCTGAGACACGGTGTGGCCGAAATCACTCTAAGTGGATATCTTTTGCTTAAAATGGACAACAATTTAAGTACATATGGAAAACCGACCAAACACATTCGGTTTCCATTGAAACTTTAGGATAATGATCCATGGGTCATATGTGACATGTACAAGTCAACTTCGCCTCAATCCGAGGTGCGGTGTGGCCGACACCACTCAAAGTGTCTGCCTTTTGTTTCAAAAGTACGTCATTTTAATTGAAAAACATCAACTGGCATACGGAAAACCGACCAAACGCATTCGTATTGTATCGATACATTAGCACAATGATCCATGGGAAATATGTGATGTGTAAAAGTCAACCCTACCTCAATCCGAGGCGCAGTGTGGCCACCACCACTCAAAGTGTCTGTCTTTTGTTTCAAAAGGACATCATTTGAAGTGAAAAACATCAACTGGCATATGGAAAACTAACCAAACACATTCGGATTGTGTCGATACTTTAGCACAATGATACATGGGTCATATATGATGTGTACGAATCATCCCCACCTTAATATGAGGCACGGTGTGGACAGAATCACTCTAAGTGGCTCTCTTTTTCTTAAAATGGACAACAATTTAAGTACATACGTAAAACCGACCAAACGCATTCGGTTTCCATTGAAAATTTAGGAGAACGATCCATGGGTCATATGTGACGTGTACGAGTCAACGCCGCCTCAATCTGAGGCGTAGTGTGGCTGGAACCACTCAAAGTGTCTACCTTTTGTTTCAAAAGTATGTCATTTTAATTGAAAAACATCAACTAGCATACGGAAAACTGACCAAACGCATTTGGATTGAGTCTATACATTAGAAAAACGATCCATGGGTCATATGTGACATGTACGAGTCAACCCCGCCTCAATCCGAGGTGCGGTGTTTCCGCCACCACTCAAAGTGTGTGTCTTTTGTTTCAAAAGGACATCATTTGAAGTGAAAAACATCAACTGGCATACGGAAAACCGACCAAACACATTCGGATTGTGTCAATACTTTAGCAGAACGATCCATGTGTCATATGTGACATGTATGAGTCAACCCCACCTTAATATGAGGCACAGTGTGGCCGGAATCACTCTAAGTGTCTCTCTTTTGCTTAAAATGGACAACAATTTAAGTACATACGGAAAACCGACCAAACGCATTCGGTTTCCATTGAAACTTTAGGAGAACGATCCATGGTTCATATGTGACGTGTACGAGTCAACGCTGCCTCAATCCGAGGTGCGGTGTGGCTAGCACCACTCAAAGTGTCTAACTTTTTTTTTTCAAAAGTACGTCATTTTAATTGAAGAACATCAAATGGCATACGGAAAACCGAACAAACGCATTCAGATTGTGTCGATACATTAGCAAAATGATCCATGGGTCATATGTGACGTGTACGAGTCAACCTCACCTCAATCCGAGGCGTGGTGTGGCCGCCACCACTCAAAGTGTCTGCCTTTTGTTTCAAAAGGACGTCATTTTAATTGAAAAACATCAACTGGAATACGGAAAACTGACCAAACACATTCGGATTGTGTCGATACATTAGCACAACGATCCATGGGTCATATGTGACATGTACGAGTCAACCCCACCCCAATCCGAGGCGCAGTGTGGCCGCCACCACTCAAAGTGTCTATCTTGTTTTTCAAAAGGACGTTATTTCAAGTGAAAAACATCAACTAGCATACGGAAAACCGACCAAATGCATTCGGATTGTGTTGATACTTTAGCACAACGATCCAGGGGTCATATGTGATGTGTACGAGTCAAACCCGACTTAATATGAGGCACGGTATGGCCGGAATCACTCCAAGTGGCTCTCTTTTGCTTAAAATGGACAACAATTTAAGTATATACGGAAAACCGACCAAACGCAATCAGTTTCCATCGAAACATTAGGAGAACGATCCATGTGTCATATGTGACGTGTAAGGGTCAACTCCGCCTCAATACAAGGCACGATGTGGCTGGAACCACTCAAAGTGTCTGCCTTTTGTTTCAAAAGTACGTCATTTAAATTGAAAAACATCAACTGGCATACGGAAAACTGACCAAACACATTCGGGTTGTGTCGATACATTAGCACAAAGATCTATGGGTCATATGTGATGTGTACAAGTCAACCCCGCCTCAATTTGAGGCGTGGTGTGGCCGTCACCACTCAAAGTGTCTGTCTTTTGTTTCAAAAGGACATCATTTGAAATGAAAAACATCAACTGTCATACGGAAAAGAAAACAAACACATTCGGATTGTGTCGATACTTTAGCATAATGATCCTTGGGTCATATGTGACATGTAAGATTCAACCCCTCCTTAATCTGAGTCACGGTGTGGCCGGAATCACTCTAAGTGGCTCTCTTTTGCTTAAAATGGACACCAATTTAAGTACATACGGAAAAACAACCAAATGTATTCAGTTTCCATTGAAACTTTAGAAGAACGATCCATGGGTCATATGTGACGTGTACGAGTCAACTCCGCCTTAATCCAAGGCACGGTGTGGCCCGCACCACTCAAAGTGTCTACCTTTTGTTTCAAAAGTACGTCATTTTAATTGAAAAACATCAACTGGCATACAGAAAACCAACCAAATGCATTCGGATTGTGTCAAAACATTAGCACAACGATCCATGGGTCATATGCGACGGGTAAAAGTCAACCCCGCCTCAATCCGAGGCACGGTGTGGCCACCACCACTCAAAGTGTCTGTCTTTTGTTTCAAAAGGACATCATTTGAAGTGAAAAACATCAACTGGCCTACGGAAAAGCGACTAAACGCATTCGTATTGTGTCGATAATTTAGCACAATGATCCATGGGTCATATGTGACATGTACGAGTCAACCCTGCCTTAATATGAGGCACGGTGTGGCCGGAATCGCTCTAAGTGGCTCTCTTTTTCTTAAAATGGACAACAATTTAAGTACATACAGAAACTGACCAAACACATTCGGTTTCCATTGAAACTTTAGGAGAACGATCCATGGGTCATATGTGACATGTACGAGTCAACACCGCATTAATTCGAGGCGTGGTGTGGCCGGAACCACTCAAAGTGTCTGCCTTTTGTTTCAAAAGTATGTCATTTTAATTGAAAAACATCAGCTGGCATACGAAAAACCGACCAAACGCATTTGGATTGTGTCGATACATTAGTACAATGATCCATGGGTCATATGTGACGAGTACGAGTCAACACCGCCTCAATTCATGGCGCGGTGTGGCCGGTAGCACTCTAGGTGTATGCATTATTTTTAAAATGGACATTATTTCAGGTAAAAATATATGGTATACAAGAAACCGATCAAATCATGAATTGACTTCCGGATTCCACATATAATTGTCATCTAAATTTTAAATTGAATTCTAAATGAATTATGTATATTTATAATTACGTTATGAATTCTAATTTAATTATGGATGTGTATAGTTCCACCATTATATGTTAAATGTGTATGAATCTGTTCTCTATATGTAAGTGTTAGTTGGTTATTTCAGGTACAATAATTGTATATGTATGTGTTAGTTTATTGCAGGTACAATAATTGGATTGAATTGGTGTGAAAATTGGAGACCTGGTTGCAAATTGGGGAGCTGCTGGGCAAATTGCAGAGCTGCTGTGCAATTTTCCCAGCCGAGGCTATGCCAACGGTTCAAAACCTTTGGCATAGAATGTCTAGGTTTTTTTACCAACGGTTCATAAAACCGTTGGTAAAACTGTTTTCCCAAAGGTTCTAAACCATTGGGAAAGAGGAGATTTTGGGTTTTTCCCAACGGTTTTGAAAACCATTGGGAAAAACATGGTAATTTTCGGCACTTTATCCCAACGGTTGTAAACCGTTGGGATAGAGCTTTCCTAACGGTTTTCCAGAACTATTGGGATAGGGTAATTTTTCTCCCCCCTATCCCAACGGTTCACTGTAAACCATTGGGAAATGTTTTTCCCAACGACTTACTTCCCTACGGTTTGCAGAACCGTTGGTATAACATATACCAACGGTTCTGCAGCCTTTCCAAACGCTTCTAAACCGTTGGGAAATCCTATATTTCCAGTAGTGCAAGCACATTGGTTGATAACATGTGTGCGCAACCTAGTTGATGAGATATTGAAAAAATGGATTATATTATATAGTAAGTGTTCATGTTTGGTGGTAAACATTGTGACATTAACTTCTTTCTTTTAGATTCCTTTACCCATTGCTAATAGTAATCTTAGAATTTAGGAATTTCTGTCTAAACCAATGCGAAATAATCCTAGAGGGTTACACATTAAGCATTTTAGTTGATCTAAATTAAATTCTATTTGAATTAAATTACTGGAATAAATATTATTCACAAGACTATAGAATAATTTTATTCAAGATGCATCTCTAAAATATTATTCATAAGTTAATAAATAATTATTTACCCATTTAGAAAAAATTTATTTAATCATGTGAATATTTTATAAATATTTATTTGCTAGACTATGAATAGAATATTTATCTTATTTAATGAATATTTGATAAATATTTATTCACCTGACTGTGAATGGAATACTTATATATTAATAATTATTAAATTAAATAACTATTCAATTATTGAATAAATGTCAAGGAGGGAAAGCAGACCAAGATTATTTCTGGTGAAAAATAATAATTTTCAATCTGGTAAGATAATATTTTTCATTTTGATAGTTATCAAATACTTTAAAAATAATAATAATTTTACAATTATATGGCATGAGGTTCGTTGAGGCTTATTATATTATTTAAGGCTGGTTGTGTAATTAAATGATATTTTAAAATTATCCCTAACTATATAGATAGATTTTTATGTATATTGTATAGGTTTAATAAAAAATTAAGAATCATTGTGCACAATAGAATTATATCTAGATGCTTCCTTCTCTAATCTTCTCAAGAACGAGAAGAATAAAAGATATTCCTTCATGATTTAAGGAACATAAAGCATTCAAGATGTAACGCCCCGACCCCAGTTACCCAGAGTCGGTGCATTATTACATAACATTGGCATGATCACAAGAAAGATCAAATCTCGAAAGACCGATTGGTTTAGTAGCCTTGGAAACACTAGATATATTCATAAGTTTTACATTACATCATAAAATGAAAAACTACTACGACAACATAATGCTTCCACCGTCCACACTATAATCCCCTCATAATATCCCTGAAGGTCATTCATAACTTACTTCTTCACATCCTGGGAAAAATAAAACATAGAAAAGGGGTGAGCTCAAATGCCCAGTAAGGATAACAATATAGCGGAAACTTTCATAAATAAGAATAAACACTTAAGACAATGTATAACTAAAACAAAAGCCTTTCAAACATGAACTTTCAACATGGTATGGCATGAATAAAATGAAATAATGCCATTTACTTATTCACATGGATATTCTACTAATCGAATAATCACATGCAAAAATCAATAACCACTTTCATAATGTTGGAATGCATAATGCCAGACTATCATAACCACACAGTCAAGGCCTCGTGCCAAGACTACAAATAATATTTTGTCAAGGCCTTGTGCCAAGACACTAGTTTGTCTCATGAGACCTACCGATGCATCGAGGAGCTATAGCGGGTTCCACCCGTCACATATTAAGTCCAATGCATTCCCATATGAAAAGGTTTAAACATAACATAAACATTCATATTAAAACTAGCATACGAAATGTCAATAATTTCACCATAAACTATGAATGGTATAAAAATAGCACATCCACAATCAAACATATCAAAAAACCTTCAATACAATATAGAAGTTTTGTATCACAATAAATCAACTTCAAATAAGCGTAAAATCCATCAAAGGATGTTGACATAGATGAAATAAAAATTCTTTTTAAAGAAATATCACTTTTTATTTTGAAATCATTTAAGATCCATATAAAATAAAACATTTTATTTTAAAATATTCTCATAAGCTTGTAAGGGAAGCTTTGAAGATTTTATAACGGCGGAAAATAGTCGCACCCGCCGTATAAGTTAAAAAAACATTCTTACCTTAATTTTGTCGAAAAAGGTTAAAAAGGACCTTGTTTTGAAAACGACGGCAAGATTCCTTTATAAACCACTTATAAAAGTCAAAAAGGGTATAAATGACTTTAACTCATACTCTAGTAAATAGTAAAAATGTTTTGAAATACATTTTTAAGAAACATGGATGTGGATGATAAAGTGATCCCAGTAGATTATTACATATAAACAACCTCGGATAATGAAGAGATTGTGAAATAACCCTTACCTTGTACTTTTCCTTGGTTGGGGTAGGTTAACCTCCTGTATAATGGTGAAATAATTGTTATTAAATTATACAATAATCATATACATTAATATGATATCATATATGATCTTTTAATATTGGTTTGATAATAATATCTTAGTATTATCGTTGTTTCGGGTGTTAACTTACTTGTTTTCTTTTATATGTTTTGTTACGTAAGACATGTTTGTAAAGGATAGGTTTTATATTATTCATATTCAGAATGATATCAAGTCCTTAAACATCATTTTCAAATCATCAAATGATAATTATACTTGAATGGATACGATGGAGAATGAATCTCATCGCGTTCCTGGAGACGGTAGTCCGTACGTACGCACGAGCGACAATATCATTCTTTTGATATTAATATAATATATAAATGGATGGTATATCATATATACAGAATCATTAACATGTTATATTTGATATTTACATGAGTTACACATCATTATTATACCCATCCAAATAATATTATATTGAATAATAATTACACCACGACGTGGAGACGGTAAGCCGTAGGTACACACGTATGGTGACATGTTATTCAAAGGGTGGATAGAATACTGAATATGGTTGTACCATATTTATAATAACATGACAGTATATATATGATACTGGATTTATTATTTTAGAATGGTCACAACAAAGGAAGAAGAAGTGGAAGAAGAAATGAACTTAGAAAAGGGTGGTGAAATCATTACCTCTTCTTCGGGTTCTTCCTTTTGATTTGATCAAAAGGGCTCCTTAGGTTGGCTTTATGATCAAACTAAGGCCTCTAGGTTGTAGTGAGGGATTTTGGGAGAGTATTTGGGTAGAGTTTGGCCGAACCAAAAGGCTTTGAAGGTGTGAAGAAATGGGAAGGAGGAGTGCCCTTTTATAAGAGGGGTGAGGGGCACCTTTGGAAAAGCTAGAGATATTAGTTTATAATAAATTCATAATCGGTTTACAATGGCTCCAAAGTTGACTATTCAAAGGTTAAGGTGGGTATGGGTCGAAAACAACTCAACGAATAGAATTTAGACAGGTTTGGGTACTTATATTAACCTTATCTTTAAGTATTAACTCTAAGTTAATTAGTTTCACTTTTACAATGTTTCTTTGTATTTTTATATAATATGTTTAATAAACTTACTATATACATCCAAGCGACCCCCAAGTGGTCCATTAATGAAGAACCTATCATGATATAAGTCTCTTGGCCGAACCTTAGATTTTTAGGAATTTAATATCAATTAATAATATAATATTTGTTTTAAGAACTCTTTTATGTCAATTTTAACACTATTCAATAGTTGATTTTTGTGAAACTCATAACAGATTGATTACTTCGAAAAAAGTCCATTAAATAAATCCTAATATATCATATTATCCTATAAAATTATTTTAATGCATTAAAAGTTTCATATTATATTTATTTGGGTATTTATAATATCAATTATTTTAATTTTTCACTATTATAGTAATTACTGCATCATCATTGTGTCATAAATAAAATAACTTATTTAATGTCTAAAAATTATAAATAAAATATCATTATGTATGAAATCGTTTTATGTTTATAATGAATATTTATAATCTAAAATCCAACATATATAACCCTATGTAACAATTGTTTTCCTAAAAGATATATGCTTGTGTCATTTTTGTATTCATTTTAACTTAATTAAAATAAAGTGTCATTATCACTTACAAGTGGATCCATGGGGTCCCAAAATCGATCCAAAAATGACCATGGTCGACCATGTATCAACCAATAGGGTTAAGACACGTTTTAGGGTAATTTAGTATTATTATAATATTATTTTTTAACCCTTATTTACCGGATTTACCCTTAACCATGGTAAATAAAATATTTACCGTAGTAATTATTCAAAATGTCTAAAAATAAAAGATACCTATTTATACAATTTGAACATCCTGATTACAAATATGGAATCCATTTTCCTAAATTCAAAACACAGAAGTGGCAGAAATTAATTTAAAATTAATTCCCGCTGTCAAAACAAAAAGCGTGTTTTTAAGAGATAATAACTATCAAAAGATTGACACTTGTTTATGTTCGGTTTAATTGTAAAATTATGTCCAATGACCAACATTATATTAAATGGTAAAAATATATTCTAAATATAATTTAAAACTACTAAAATTCATAATTTATCACTATTAATTATTTTGATTAAAAAAGTTGTTTTTAATTAAAATTTAGTAATTTTCACTATTCATCAAAATATGAAAGTTATCCGAAAAGTACCAAAATTTCACCCTAGGCTAATTTCAATATTCCGAATCCAAAAATGAAGTCCATTTTGAAATATAAAATATATATGATTTCAAAAAGTAGGTATTACTATTCACAACGGCTAGTTTAATTAGTTGTGGTGTGTGTTAGAACTCGAGGTTGCGTACAACACACGCTATCGCATTATTCGAAGGGAAACGTACCGTAGAAGCTTGGGGTGTTACATTCTCCCCTCCTTCAAATAATTTCGTCCTCGAAATTTCTAGAATACTTATCACATGAAAAGACTCGGGTGGTTCTTCATCATAAGTTCCTCGGGTTCCCACGTTGTCGCTTCCATCTTATGGTTTCTCCACAAAACTTTTACCAGACGCGTCGTCCGGTTTCTCAGTACTTGTTCTCTCGTATCAAGAATCTTGACGGGCTCTTCGCAATAAGACAGATCGGGTTCCAGTTCTAATTCTTCATAGGTGAGTACATGCGTTGGGTCAGGCATGTATTTCCTCAACAGAGATACGTGGAACACATCATGAACTTTAGAGAGACTTGGCGGCATTGCCAATCGGTAAGCTACAACCCCAATTCGTTCAAGAATTTCGAAAGGTCCGATGTACCTGGGACTCAATTTGCCATTCTTACCAAAACGTATGACTCCCTTCCATGGAGATACCTTCAGGAAAACATGATCACCGACTTGAAATTCCAAATCCTTTCTTCGATTATCGGCATAGCTCTTCTGCCTACTTTGAGCTTCTTTGATGTGATTTTGGATTACTTTCACCTTTTCCACCGTTTCCTCCACCAGTTCTGGGCCTACAAGTTTTCTTTCACCAACGTCATCCCAACAGGTTGGTGTACGACATCTCTTTCCGTATAACGCTTCATATGGTGCCATCTGAATACTCGAATGGAAGCTATTGTTATAGGAAAATTCTACCAGAGGTAAATATTGATCCCACATACCCTGAAAGTCAAGTGAGCAAGATCTCAACATGTCTTCTAAGGTTTGAATAGTCAGTTCTGATTGTCCGTCTATCTGAGGGTGGTAAGCAGTGCTCAAATGAAGTTCAGTATCCATGGATTTCTGAAGACTTTTCCAAAATCTTGAAGTAAAACGGGGATCACGATCAGAAACAATCGATAAGGGTACTCCATGAAGTCTCACAACTTCATTAATATATAGTCTTGCTAGACGTTCCAGGGGTAGATCTTCTCTTATAGCAAGAAAATGTGCTGACTTGTTAAGACGATTAACAATAACCCATATTGCATCGTTCCTTCTAGGAGTCTTTGGTAGCCCCATGACAAAGTCCATCGTAATATTGTCCCATTTCCACTCCGGTATGGGGAGAGGTTGCATGACTCCTCCAGGCTGTTGCCTTCCAGCTTTCACTTGTTGACAAACCATACATCTTGACACAAAATCAGCAATCTCTCTCTTCATGTTGTCCCACCAAAAATGTTCCTTCAAATCTCTATACATTTTGGTGCTCCCAGGGTGTATAGAGAAATTGGAACTATGAGCATCATCCAGCAATTCCCTTTTTAGATCAGGTAAATCGGGAACACAAAGTCTCTTCCCGAATTTCAAAATTCCATCTTCATACACAAAGTCTCTCAATCTCCCATCATTCACAGCTTTAATCTTCTTCTGAAATTCTTCATCATCGGTCTGAGAACTCTTAATCCTTTCTAGTAAAGATGGTTTGGCAACCATTTGAAAAAGCATTGATGTTTCACCTTCCCTGGTTATTCCCATGTCCATCTTCACTAGATTCATGAAAATTGGATCCCTTTCAATTCTCATCATGTTCAAAACACCATGGTCTTTTCTGCTCAAAGCATCTGCCACCTTGTTTGCTTTCCCCGGGTGGTAGTGTATTGTACAATCATAATCCTTGAGTAATTCAAGCCATCTCCTTTGCCTCATGTTGAGTTCTTTTTGTGAGAAAATATACTTCAAACTCTTGTGATCAGTATAAATCTCACATTTTCACCATAGAGGTAGTGCCTCCATATCTTCAAAGAAAAGATCACAGCTGCTAACTCAAGATCATGAGTAGGATAGTTTTGTTCATGAATTTTCAACTATCGTGATGCATAGGCAATAACTCTATCATTCTGCATAAGGACACAACCAAGTCCTTTCTTTGATGCATCACTATAAATAACGAACCCATCATTCCCCGATGGTAGAGTCAATATAGGAGCATTGACTAATCTTCTCTTCAGTTATTCGAAAAATTCTTCACACTCTTTTGTCCAAACAAATTTAACCCCTTTACGTGTGAGCTTCGTTAATGGGTTAGCCAATCGGGCAAAATTCTGGACAAAACGTCGATAATAACCTGCCAAACCAATAAAACTACGTACCTCAGTTATACTCGTAGGTGCTGGCCATTCTTGGATTGCCTTGGTCTTAGAAGGATCAACAGAGATTCCATCTTTAGAGACAATATGGCCAAGAAAAGAAATATCCTGAAGCCAGAATTCACACTTGCTAAACTTCCCATATAATTCATGCCTCCTCAGAGTCTTCAAGATAATGCGCAAGTGATTTTCATGATCTTCGTAGGTTTTGGAGTATACCAAGATATCATCAATAAATACCACCACAAATTCATCGAGATACTCCTTGAAAACTCTATTCATCAGATCTATGAATATAGAGGGTGCATTAGTCAATCCAAATGGCATTACGGTAAACTCATAATGCCCGTACCTGGTTCGAAATGCTGTCTTCGGAATGTCTTCCTTCTTCACACACAACTGATGGTATCCAGATCGCAGGTAAATCTTTGAAAAGTATTGAGCTCCATGCAGTTGGTCAAATAAATCATCAATACGAGGTTGGGGATACTTGTTCTTTATCGTTATAGCATTGATCTCCCTGTAGTCGATACATAACCTCAGAGATCCATCTTTCTTTTTAACAAAAAGAACAGGGGCTCCCCATGGAGAAACACTAGGGCGAATAAATCCCTTATTATTCAATTCCTCTAGTTGTTACTTTAGTTCGACTAATTCTACAGTGGCCATTCTATAAGGGGTCTTCGATATAGGCCTTGATCCAGGAATCAAATCAATGGAAAACTCAACTTCTCGTTCTGGAGGATGTCCAGGTAAATCTTCCTGAAATACATCTACAAATTCTTTCACAACAGGTACATCCTCTATTTGAACATTCCTTTCCTCACCCGTAGTTATTTCATTCTCTTCCTCCCCAATAATTGAATTTAGTTGAGCTATTGAGGGTGGATCTAAATAAGAATTAGGTGGTGACGATTCTGCTCTAAAGATAAGGTGTTCCTTATCATTATCATCGAGAATCGTACCCTCTTTCTTTTTACAATAAATCTTCGCATCATAGTCCGAAATCCAGTCCATACCGAGGATTATATCAAACTCAATCATAGGTATGATGATGAGATCAGCAGATAAAGAAAATTTATGTGCTCTAATGGGGACTGATTCACAAAACTTTGTTGCAATGATACTTCCCTTAGGAGTTTTAACTGAAAACTCCCTTATTAAATCAAATTGGAAATATCTAATTTTCTTAGAAAACTGGGAAGATATGAAACAATGCGACGATCCAGAGTCAAATAATGCATTTGCTAAACTTGAGGAAACCATTAAATTACCTGCTACCACGTCTTTTGGAGCTTATACCTCTGCAGTAGTGATATCATAAGCCTGGCCTTGATCCCTTGGCCTTTTCTGAGGTAAGTTCTCCTGACGCTTAGGACATGCATTTGCATAATGCCCCATCTCCCTGCAATTTTAGCACTGAACATTGGTAGCTTCCTTCTTCCCCTTGCAATCATGAGCTTGGTGGCCTTTTTCACCACACTTGTAACAGACTCCCATTCCCTTCAAGAAAGCACCGGGGTGTTTCTTCCCGTATTTACCACAAGATGGATATTCAACCTTTCCCTTCTTCCCCTTATTTCCATTCCCAGATTGATCAGCAGGTCTCTTCTTCTCTTGCTTGGCTTTAAAGTCATAAGACTTAGAGAATTCCTTTTCGGTCTTTATAGCACATGAGACAATGTCTTCGTACGATGAAAAGGATTGTGAGCCTAATGCTCGATGGAGAAATGGTTTTAACCCATCAAAGAAACGATCAATCTTACTTCTTGGGTTGTGAATATAATCTCCAGCATACCTCGCTAACCTTGTAAAGTTAGCCTCATACTTTGTGACATTATCATCCTCCTTTTGTCTCAGACTCAGAAATTGCCTTTCCATATCCGCTCGATGGTCACGAGGAAAGTATTTTTCTAAAAACAGATCTTTGAACTCCCTCCATTCCATATTTGATACTTCATCATCTTCCTTCATGTTTTTAATCAATGACCACCATTGATCAGCATCTCCAGTGAGGCGGTAAACTGCCATGATAACTTTTTCCCTTTCACTGCTCCCCAAAGCCTGAAATATTTTCTCTAGGGAATTTATCCATTGCTCAGCTACTAAGGGATTTGTACTCCCATTGAACGTTGGTGGTTGTTGCCTCATGAATCGATCTAACATTGATCCTCCACGCTGCGGATCAGGGTGCTCCATACGGGTAAGGTTATTATTCATAACCTGAGTAAGTTGTCCTAGTATGGTGATTAGCTGATCGACACCAGTTGCATCACCAGCCCCACTATAATTATCTTGAGCAGGAGGGCAATCCCTACATGGAGTTCGTGCATTGATACGGTTTCCATTTCTTCCACTAGGCGCCATTTCTAAACAATGGCATAAACTAGATCAGTTTATGAATCAAAATACATAATCCCATACTTATAAAACTCTTAACATAAATTGAACTATTTATGGATATAATCCATAATAATAAAAATGTTTTCTTTGAGAAAGTATATACTCATAAACCCTTCATAATGATTTGTAAAGAAAATGAGAGTTATCCTAAGCATATCCCCCGGGAGTGTCGTAACCAAGAGTGCAGCAAGGCCCGTTGTCGTGCACCAGTTCCCGTTCGAGTCTAGCTCAAAGCGGTGTTTTCGGGTTTTACCCCTAGGTACATCTGTGCCAGAGCCGCCTCTACCTGCTCGTATCCAGACAGGGATGTATTGCTCGGAAAACTCACAAAATCTCTACAATACCAAAATTCTAGGAAGTTCTTCTATACTAATCCTCAAAGTTCATCTTAGGATTACGTGCTCTAATCAGAGTTTATCTAAATCTTGCTTCCAAGGTTTGTACTAAACTTCCTCTGATACCAACTGTAACGCCCTGACCCTAGTTACCCAGAGTCGGTGCATTATTACATAACATTGGCATGATCACAAGAAAGATCAAATCTCGAAAGACCGATTGGTTTAGTAGCCTTGGAAACACTAGATATATTCATAAGTTTTACATTACATCATAAAATGAAAAACTACTACAACAACATAATGTTTCCACCGTCCACACTATAATCCCCTCATAATATCCCTGAAGGTCATTCATAACTTACTTCTTCACATCCTGGGAAAAATAAAACATAGAAAAGGGGTGAGCTCAAATGCCCAGTAAGGATAACAATATAGCGGAAACTTTCATAAATAAGAATAAACATTTAAGGCAATGTATAACTAAAACAAAATCCTTTCAAACATGAACTTTCAACATGGTATGGCATGAATAAAATGAAATAATGCCATTTACTTATTCACATGGATATTCTACTAATCGAATAATCACATGCAAAAATCAATAACCACTTTCATAATGTCGGAATGCATAATGCCAGACTATCATAACCACATAGTCAAGGCCTCATGCCAAGACTACAAATAAGATTTTGTCAAGGCCTTGTGCCAAGACACTAGTTTGTCTCATGAGACCTACCGATGCATCGAGGAGCTATAGCGGGCTCCACCCGTCACATATTAAGTCCAATGCATTCCCATATGAAAAGGTTTAAAATAACATAAACATTCGTATTAAAACTAGCATACGAAATGTCAATAATTTCACCATAAACTATGAATGGTATAAAAATAGCACATCCACAGTCAAACATATCACAAAACCTTCAATAAAATATAGAAGTTTTGTATCACAATAAATCAACTTCAAATAAGCGTAAAATCCATCAAAGGATGTTGACATAGATGAAATCAAAATTCTTTTTAATGAAATATCTCTTTTTATTTTGAAATCATTTAAGATCCATATAAAATAAAACATTTTCTTTGAAAATATTCTCATAAACTTGCAAGGGAAGCTTTGAAGATTTTATAACGGCGGAAAATAGCCGCACCCGCCGTATAAGTTAAAAAAACATTCTTACCTTAATTTTGTCGAAAAGGTTAAAAAGGACCTTGTTTTGAAAACGATGGAAAGATTCCTTTATAAACCACTTATAAAAGTCAAAAAGGGTATAAATGAATTTAACTAATACTCTAGTAAATAGTAAAAATGTTTTGAAATACATTTTTTAAGAAACATGGATGTGGATGATAAAGAGATCCCAGTAGATTATTACATATAAACAACCTCGGATAATGAAGAGATTGTGAAATAACCCTTACCTTGTACTTTCCCTTGGTTGGGGTAGGTTAAACTCCTGTATAATGGTGAAATAATTGTTATTAAATTATACAATAATCATATACATTAATATGATATCATATATGATCTTTTAATATTGGTTTGATAATAATATCTTAGTATTATCGTTGTTTCGGGTGTTAACTTACTTGTTTTCTTTTATATGTTTTGTTACGTAAGACATGTTTGTAAAGGATAGGTTTTATATTATTCTTATTCAGAATTATATCAAGTCCTTAAACATCATTTTCAAATCATCAAATGATAATTATACTTGAATGGATACGATGGAGAATGAATCTCATCGCGTTCGTGGAGACGGTAGTCCGTACGTACGCACGAGCGACAATATCATTCTTTTGATATTAATATAATATATAAATGGATGGTATATCATATATACAGAATCATTAACATGTTATATTTATTATTTACATGAGTTACACATCATTATTATACCCATCCAAATAATATTATATTGAATAATAATTACACCACGACGTGGAGACGGTAAGCCGTACGTACGCACGTATGGTGACATGTTATTCAAAGGGTGGATAGAATACTGAATATGGTTGTACCATATTTATAATAACATCACAGTATATATATTATACTGGATTTATTATTTTAGAATGGTAACAACAAAGGAAGAAGAAGTGGAAGAGGAAATGAATTTAGAAAAGGGTGGTGAAATCATTACCTCTTCTTCGGGTTCTTCCTTTTGATTTGATCAAAAGGGCTCCTTAGGTTGGCTTTCTGATCAAACTAAGGCCTCTAGGTTGTAGTGAGGGATTTTGGGAGAGTATTTGGGCAGAGTTTGGCCGAACCAAAAGGCTTTGAAGGTGTGAAGAAATGGGAAGGAGGAGTGCCCTTTTATAAGAGGGGTGAGGGGCACCTTTGGAAAAGCTAGAGATATTAGTTTATAATAAATTCATAATCGGTTTCCAATGGCTCCAAAGTTGACTATTAAAAGGTTAAGGTGGGTATGGGTCGAAAACAACTCAACCAATATAATTTAGACAGGTTTGGGTACTTATATTAACCTTATCTTTAAGTATTAACTCTAAGTTAATTAGTTTCACTTTTACAATGTCTCTTTGTATTTTTATATAATATGGTTAGTAAACTTACTATATACATCCAAGAGACCCCCAAGTGGTCCATTAAAGAAGAACCTATCATGATATAAGTCTCTTGGCCGAACCTTAGATTTTTATGAATTTAATATCAATTAATAATATAATATTTGTTTTAAGAACTCTTTTATGTCAATTTTAACACTATTCAATAGTTGATTTTTGTGAAACTCATAACAGATTTATTACTTCGATCAAAGTCAATTAAATCAATCCTAATATATCATATTATCCTAGAAAATTAGTTTAATTCATTAAAAGTTTCATATTATATTTATTTGGGTATTTATAATATCAATTATTTTAATTTTTCACTATTATAGTAATTACTGCATCATCATTGTGTCAAATATAAAATAAATTAGTTAATGTCTAAAAATTATAAATAAAATATCATTATGTAGGAAAGCTTTTTATCTTTCTAATTAATATTTATAATCTAAAATCCAACATATATAACCCTATGTAACAATTGTTTTGCTAAAAGATATATGCTTGTGTCATTTTTGTATTCATTTTAACTTAATTAAAATAAAGTGTCATTATCACTTACAAGTGGATCCATGGGGTCCCAAAATCGACCCAAAAATGCCCATGGTCGCCCATGTATCAACCAATAGGGTTAAGACACGTTTTAGGGTAATTTAGTATTATTATAATATTATTTTTGAACCCTTATTTACCGGATTTACCCTTAACCATGGTAAATAAAATATTTACCGCAGTAATTATTCAAAATGTCTAAAAATAAAAGTTACCTATTTCCACAATTTGAACATCCTGATTCCAAATATGGAATCCATTTTCCTAAATTCAAAACACAGAAGTGGCAGAAATTAATTTAAAATTAATTCCCGCTGTCAAAACAAAAAGCGTGGTTTTAAGAGATAATAACTATCAAAAGATTGACACTTGTTTATGTTCGGTTTAATTGTAAAATTATGTCCAATGACCAACATTATATTAAATGGTAAAAATATATTCTAAATATACTTTAAAACTACTAAAATTCATAATTTATCACTATTAATTATTTTGATTAAAAAAGTTGTTTTTAATTAAAATTTAGTAATTTTCACTATTCATCAAAATATGAAAGTTATCCGAAAAGTACCAAAATTTCACCCTAGGCTAATTTCAATATTCTGAATCCAAAAATGAAGTCCATTTTGAAATATAAAATATATATGATTTCAAAAAGTAGGTATTACTATTCACAATGGCTAGTTTAATTAGTTGTGGTGTGTGTTAGAACTCGAGGTTGCGTACAACACACGCTATCACATTATTCGAAGGGAAACGTACCGTAGAAGCTTGGGGTGTTACACAAGATGAAAAACATAAGATGATTGATCTTCTGTGCTAGCACTGGAAAATATATTGGTGTTTTTCCAAGATCAAAGGATGTAGTGTGAATCATAACTACATGGGATCTACTTTGGGTCCCTCTAAATAATGAAGTTAGAACGAGAAGGGTTTCTTATGATGAAAAATATCATGTAAGAAATATCCTAAGATGATTTATTATTTATTAAAATCTATTTAAATTAATTATAAATTTATAATGAAAAATATACCCTCTTGTCTATGACATTTCTATGAAAATATTCGATGGAAAATTTTCATTAGACATGACATTTAAATCTTGCACAATTGGTTAATGAACCATTGGATCCAATAAAAACATTTATAGTTATTCACCTGCAACATGACTTCACTATGTTTGAGACTTTTGAGTGGTATTAGATTGGTCATGTTTAAATTTATAATTATTTTTTTTGATCATATATATGAAATTGTGGTTATTTTTCATTACTAGAGTATTCATTATTTAATTTGAAGTTTAATTAACAAGACTTTAGAATTTTAATATTCTTCATTCAAGATTCAAATTTTATTAAGTTTCAAGAATAGATGAAGAACAATCAAATATTCTATTGGGAGGTGCAAAGGTTTTTGGCTTGTAGATTGGGTTACATGGCATGTAGCCAGAGTACACCTAATGTATAGAAATTCACTACACTTGGATGTTTCATGAGATACGTGGTGTTCAAAGTAGTTGTTATATGTGGTGCATTTATTTTAAACCATATGTTGACTGGGCCAACCTAGCACATAGTTTATCAGACTACATATTGTGTAGCTAGAATACATGCCATGTAGTCTACATGCTATATCGGTGAAATTCATGTGAATTGTGCGTTCAAATACATAGTTTTACACCATGTGAGACAGAAAACCTATAATATTAATGTAACACATGATTCCCAGTTGGCATACATTCCATGTAAATCATAAATCCTAGTTTTCAAAAAATACACTGAGTCAATTGGCATGTTATGCAGACACATGAAAATAAGACCACATGACATGTAGCTGATTATTACATGCTGTGTAATCTGGTCGAGAAACATACCAAATCCCCTGGTGTTTTTCCTATATTGATGAAAAATTGATAACATGACATGTAGCACATCAATACACACTGTATAATTTGGATAAGTAACACAACAAAGACCTATTCATTTATCTCAAATATACAACAGTCAATGTACATGACATATAGATTATTAGTACATTCCTTATAGTCTCATAATAAAGGTTATAATTAAATTAAATTGAAATAATTAATTACAATATTAAAACCCAATTATACTTTTAGAACCAATTTTGTTTCACTTTTTAATATTGGCTTTGAAGAATTGATAAATACTCAATTAATTATTTGTAATTATACTTAATTATTGGTTATTTTATTTATTTTCCCAAAATTCCTTTATAGTTGGTATCTCCATGAGATAATGGATATTCATTAAGATAAATAAAATTAATTGATTAATTAATTAATTAATATAAGTGTGTTTACCCTAATAATAAATAACGAATTAAATTGATTACTATGCACTGTATTTTTTCATATTCATTGCATCTATATGGCTGATCATGAGCTCTGGGGAGACCTGTGTATCAATTGGTTTTATTTTATTTTATTTTATTTCATGAGTCTATAATTATTTATTGTAAAATTAAATATTATGGATTTCATGTCATCTCTCCCTCTTTAATTATGTAGGACTTACATGTCCAAGATATTTATGTAATTCTCATTAACCAATCCTTTGGTTCCCTTAACTTGTCTGTAATTTATAAAAATATATAATAATAGAAGTATCCTAAGGGGTATGGAGGTGGTTCAATATGGAACGAAGAAGAAACCAACCCGGGTGATACATAGGTGGACAGGTGGATTCCTACAGCTCATGCCAAGACTGGAATAAAGAGTTTTTTCCTAGGATCATAGATTGATTTATTGTTTTCTCAATAAATAAACAATTAGATAATATTATTATTAGTTTATTTATTTGTTTATTTATTTTAATCCTTTTCATGATTTATTTTATGAATGAAAGACCATGATTACGTAAATAAATGGATTAATATGAAAAAATATAATTTAAATAAATAGATTATGTGTAAATGTTTTATTGAAAAACGATTAATCAGTTAAGTAAGATCTACTTAATATTAATAAGATATGTAAATGATAAAATAAGAAATATTTTATGCATGATAAAATAAAATTGGTCATGTTAATATTAATCCATTAATCCTTCTACTAGTTGATTGGAATGAAACCATAGCGCTAAGTGTTTGAAAAACCCTCATTGGGAATATTAATTTTATTCAGGAGGTCCTATTAATTTTTTGGGTTGACATAACTAATTTACATTAAGAAAAGTATCCATAATTATAATTTATGTAACTTGAAGGTATGTATTGAGGAATCCAGGGTTTCTGGATTGGGGAGTCTACTCAACGGATCAAGGAGTTATAATCCCACAGTTGGAAAATACCTACCAACCTAAATACCTTTGAGTAATTGACCGAGCCCTTTCTTGGGTTATGAGAAGGGAAATATGGATCCTTGCCAATATAATTTCTTGAGTGATGAGATATTTTGAGTTCAATGGAGAGGGGCGTTGAGAATAGATAAAATAGTGGGTGACGTAAAATTTAAAATATTTTTATCCCTCACATAATTTGTAATCAAGAAAGGTATTATTAACATTGACTTTTAATATTGTAGTATAATGGAATATTCATCAACCATATTATCCCCTTTATCAATTTTGGAGAATAAAGAAATTCTTATTGGAAGTAAATTTAAATAATGGTTCAGATTCCTACAAGTAGTGTTGTGCTACGAACGAAAATATTACGTGCTAGAAACATTTGATCTTGATCTTCCTACTAAGGAGGAAAATGATGAGGAGTTTCTTTTCTATGATAAACACATGATATATGTAGTCAAAATTCAATGTTTAATGCTTTTATCAATTTCTAATGAACTCATGAAGTCACATGAAGACATGTATTCTTATATCATACCCTAGAATCTCCAAGGTATTTATTAGGAGAGAGATAGAGATGAATAATTTGAGATATAAAAGGTGCTCTTTTAGAGAAAGATTAGAGATGGAATGCCATCTGGGCCTCATAAAGTAAAACTCATTAGATACATTGAGTGCCTAGAGGTTCTAGGGTTTAATATACCTGATGAAGTGCACATAGAGGCCATAATTTTATCACTCTCTTAGAAATTATCCATTTTTTTGTCAATTTTAGTATGTACAATATAGATAAATCTCTCCCAGATCTTATCACAATACGTATCCCAGTTGACAAGGATTTGAAGCATGAAAAGCCTTCATTCCTAATAGTGAATAAAGAAAAATCCATACAAAGAGCTCTAAGTCTAAAGATTATTCATAATGTTTTTCCAAGAAGATAAGGATTAAGGGATAAGAAAGGGAACATTATGTTTTCTGTTTCACGTGTGGGATGAAGGGAAACTAGACGAAAAATTTCACCCAATAAAATAATCAAGGGGAATATTCAGGTGTGTTTTTATTTATAAAAATTTATCTATTTCTACAAATTGTGTATTAGATATAGTATGTGGTGATCACATGAATATTTAAATATAATAACCAAGTAGATTCTAGAATATTTCTCAAGGTGAGGTAGACCTATGAGAAGCCAATGGAGCCAGACTTACTACTATAGATATTAGAGATTAAAACCTCATATTACTGATGAGAATAATCTTGGTTTTAAATTATTATTATTATGTTCCTATAGTCACCAAAAAATTATATCTATATCTATACTTGATATAGATGGATTTATTTTCTAATTTGGGAATTATTTTTTTTCTTTTATAAATAAAATATATGTTATGGTAGGACACATTTAAATAATAGTCTTTATGAGTTTTATTATGTAAACTAAGTAATGGAAATTGATAATGAAAATAGTTCACATGACTCATACCACACCAAAAAATGACATCACTGGTTATGTCATGTAAATTAAAATCCTTTGACCAAATTACACCAAGATGGATATTTGAATTCTTTTGAATTAAAAACACATGGTGTATGTCATTCTTGTTTGAAAGGAAAAATAACCAAACCACATTAAGTAAAAATGGTTAAAGGATAATGATATTTTTGAATTAGTTCATACCGTAGTGTATAAACCATTTATGGATGAAGCAAGGGGTATGTACTCATATTTCATAACTTTTATTGATGATTTCAGTAAATATGAATATTTCTAATTTATGATGAATAAGTTAGATTCTTTTGATAAATTCAAAGAATATAATAATGAAGTTGAGAACCATCTTGGTAGGAAGATTAGGAAACCCCACTTAGTCTGTGGTGGAGAATATCATATTCAACTTTTCATTGATTAACTTAAAGAAGTTTGTGATTCTATCCCAATCCACTCCTCCTTATACACCTTAGTATAATGGTATAAGAAAAAAGAGTAACCACACCTTGTTATACATGGTAAGATTAATGATGTGTGATACATCTATTCCACTATCCTTTTGGGCATACACATTACAAACAACAAGAAAAATACTAAATCAATTTCCAACTAAAGTGGCTGGTATTCCATATCAATTGTGGAGTGAAAAAAAACATATCTTTTCATACTTACATGTTTGGGGGTGTGAACTGTTTGTTAAGGAATCTTCAGGAAAGAAACATAAATCTCAATCCACAAAGTGTACCAATATAGGTTAACCTAAGTAAATAAGTAGATATTACCTATAAAACCCTATAAAAAGTTAATTGTTGTAATACATTCCATATTACTTGAGATGGATCACATATATAAAAAGGAAATTTGAAAAAATATACACTTTGATGATGTCCTAGATCAAGGTACACAAGAGTTGGAACAAGAATATATTCCAAAAATCCCCATGTAAAAAAGAATTTTTAGAGACATAAGTACTAGGTAGGAGTATATGAGAGGTTATAGAACCTGAAAGATATGGATTTATAGTCACCAAGTATGTATTTTGGTAGATACTCTAGTTTATATAAATAAGATTGGTTATAAATGGGTATTCAATAAGAAACTATACATAGATAGATAATCCAATACTTATCAGGAACAACTGGTTGTAAAAGGGTTCAAACACCATCTAGAAAAAGATTATAATGAAATATTTTCACCAATTTATTTGATGAAATACATTAAAATTCTACTTTATATTACTTCTTACCTTGACTATGTGATTTGGAAAATGTATATCAAAATAGACTTCCTTAGTGGGAACCTTTTGTAAGATGTCTATATAACACAACCTTAAGGGTTTGTGACTTCAAAGGATACCGATAAGATATCAAAATTTTAATGATCCATTTATAAATTAATAAAATCAACCTGATCATGGAACCTTTTATTTGATGAAACCCTAACGAAATTTGGTTTCCTAAAGAATGAATGCGAGAATTGTGTTTATTAACAATTTAGTGGTAGTGTGATCTCTTTTTTAATAGTTTATGTTGATGACATACCAGTTATTGGAAACAAATACCAGTCTTACATCCCATTAAATCCTATTTTAACACATGATTCTCCATAAAGGAATTATTTTAAGTAAAATATATTATCTGGATCAAGATCCATCAAGATATATCTAAGAGGATTTTTGGACTAAGTTATATTACATATATTGAAAAAATATTGAAGAGATTCCGTATAGAGAAATACAAGAGGCGATTATTTCTAGTGTCATTCGACATTCATATTTCCAAGAAAATGTGTCCTCACACACATGTATAAAGAGTTAGGATGATAAGAACTTCATACATATTGGTGATTGGGTCAGTCATGTGTGCTATGATATGTACTAGGCTAGATATTTTTAACAACTTAGTGTGGTAGGAAGATATCAAGCTGACCCAGGTGATCACCGTTGGAAGACAATCAAGGATATCCTCAAGTATCTGAGGCCTACCAAGGATATATTTTTGGTCTATTAAGGAGATAATAAACTATTCATCTGAGGATATGAATATTCAAGTTTACAGATAGATAAAGATGATTTAAAATTGTAGCCATGATACATATTCATTCTCAATGGAGTTGTATTTAGCTGGAAGAGATCCAAACTAGCCATGGTCATAGATTATATAGTAGAGTCTGAGTATAATATAGATTTTGAGGAAGATAATTAAGTAGTTTAGATATAGAACTTACACCAATATCTTGATGTGTTTCCTATAAGTAATGAACATATCAAGAATTATGGTAATAACACTGTAGTGGTGGCTCTTGCAAAGGATCTAATGTCACATCAGGGGATTAATCACATACATCAGAAGTATCATCTACTGAGGTATTTTTATCAAAAAGGTGACATCATAATGATTAGAGTATCTATACAAGACAACATGGAGTACCCCTTGAATAAGGCCTTAACTCAGGAGAAACATTATCATCATGTGAGGTCTAGAATACTAAAAGGTATAGGAATTTGGATTTAGCCCAAGTGGTATTCTGTTGGAGTTGGTCTTCTAGAACTAATTAATTATATTTTAGATTACCTATATATTAATAGATTTTAATATTAATAAAACATATTATTATATAAGGTTCATTATTCTATATGACTTTAATACAATAATGGCATAGAGTATCTTTCGCATTGATAAGGTCATAGAAGTTCCCTTCCATGAGAGAGACTTATAATTCCATGATTATATTATTAAATATATTTATACGACTAGATAGCATGATATGATAGAGCACAAATAATGTTGACTGTATGGTGTGAATACTCATGAGAATATGATACTTCTTATCATAAAGTTTTCATATAGTAAACCCAAAGAGTGGACATTATGAGAAAAACCTACATGTAGGAATTTAAAATATTTTTGATATCATCTGATATTTCTATCTGTGATCATGTGTAATTGTCCTTAGAATTTAGTATTTTTATTAATTATGATGATGATCCATTCACTTTGATGTATTAACAAAAAATGTGATTCTATATGTTTGTGGGAAGTAGGGTGTGTTGGGAGCATCACAAGTGACATGTTATTAATGAATAACTCATGGAATGATTTATTCCTTCAATTTTATAAAGGTTTATATATCATCCCTTTTATTGAAATAGAACCATCATATTAAATTCCACATACATGATGTAATGATGATTTTATTTTAGATAGTCAAAGAAAGATGTATCGAACAAATAGTTTGATGACATGTGTGTGCGACCTTCTTGATGATATATTTTGAAAAAGAGATTATATTATGTAGTAAGTGTTTGTCTGTGTTTGTTGATGTTATTAGATTGACTTATTGCTCTTGGATTCCTTGAACTATTGATAGAAAATATTTTGTACTTTAGGTAGGTCCACCTAATGGAAATGAGAAAAAGACTAGAGGGTCAAACACTAAGTGTTTTCATTGGTCTTAATTAAATTCTATTTGAATTTAATTTTTGGAATAAATATTATTCATAATACTAAGGGATAATTTTACACAGTATATATCGATCACAAATATTATTCACAAGGTAATAAATAAATATTTATTCATTAATACATAATTTATTTTAATTTTTTGAAATTTAATAAACATTTATTTTCTAGGTTGTGTATGGAATAATTATTATACTTATTGAATATTTGATAAATATTTATTTACCAAATTGTGAATTGAATAATTATTTATGAAGAAATATTTAATTAAATATTTATTCAGGTATTTAATAAATATTGAGGAGGAAGAGAATACCATGATTGTGTCCAGTAATAAATATTAATTTGCAAGATGGTAAAGTAATATTTATTATTACACTAGTTAAAAAATGCCATAATAATAATAATAATATTATTATATGACATGGGGTTAGATGAGGTTTATTATATTATTGAAGGGTTGTTATGAAATTAAATAATCTTTTAACCATAAACCTAACAATATAAATATATATTACGTTTATTTAGTGGGATTAATTGAAAATTGAAAATCATTGTTCACAATAAACTTCTCTATAGATTCCCCCATCTCTCATATTCTCAAAAAGGAGAGGAACAAGTGTGATTCCTTCAAGAATAAAGGAAATTTAATCGATCATGACGAACAATGTAAGATGATAAATCTATCATGATTTCATCCGATAATATATTCATGTTGTTTTGAGATCTAAGGACCACATATGGATGATTGGTATATGGGCTCTAATTTGGGTCCTCCCTATACAAAAATGGTATACCGAAAAGGGTTTCAGATGTCCTCCAATATAATTGAAGAAATTTCATATAGTGAGGTATTATTTAATACAATCTATTTAAATTTATTATAAATTTAATGGTAAATGATCCTATCTTAGTTTTGGAATTTCTATTTCAATATTCAATGGAAAAAATTCATTAGTAATGATGATTACATCTTGGACAATTGCAAAATGATCTATCAAATACAACAAAAACCATTATGGTTATTCACCCACAAGGCACTTCCACTATGTACCAAACCTTTAGTAATGATCCTTCAAAAAGGAATTCATGAGAAAAAATTATTAATCCACTAAAAAAATTGGAATCAATATTTCATTCAACCATATAATAAAATCAATAAACATATAATAATTAGTTTTAAGAATAATCATTATATCTTGAGTAAAGGAAATTGAGTTATGAAAAACCATTACAAACATTGTATATTGAAGGAAGAAATATTTTAAAGGTATTATATAATAAATAAATTAATATAATCCAAAAAAGTGTAAATACATCAGAATACAATCAAATAGTAGAATATACCCAACTTATAAGAATAAATTTTAAAAATAGAAATCATATATTAATACACTAAAATTGAGTTAACAAAAACCCTTAACATTAATGTCGCTTAGCCAAACATGTTATAACCTCCTGTATAAAAAAAATAACGTTCCTAATGACATATTTTATAACCTTATTTGTACTTATAATCTTTTATAAACCTCATTTATAATAATTTATTACCAATATATTAGTAAGTTATATTAAATTTTCACTATCAGATGTTATTATATTCAATTGTATGTTTAGTACTAGTTTAGTTATAGAAGTGTATATTATTGTTAATAAATTAAAATTTCATAATTATGATATCATTAGGTACTAAAAAATATGTTTTAGAATGATTTATAAAGATCTAATTTCATTTGATAATTATTTTAGTTATGATTGATGACAATGAAGTTGATGATGAGCTTATTTGTTTTTAATTTCCAAGAACAAGAAGTGGTATCTTAATAAAAATTCAGATATTGTCATTTTAATTCTATATCAAAATTCAATAATTATTTCATTATTACTTTATAATATCACCAGTAATAAGGTTTCCTTATTTACCTATGATATAAATTTATAGCATTGTTCTTATTGATGGTTAAATCGACCTAAACAATAATAAGTTAAAATATATGTGTGAGTATGGATAAAAAATGATTCCTTAAGAATAATATCATTATTTTATAATAATAATTAAATTATTTATATTTTATTATGTTGGATAAAAATATTTTAATATATTTTAATACATTAGAAAATACTAGAGTGAAAAACAAAATACATCACTTTTATGGAGGTGGTAATCTGCACGTACACACGAGTGACATGTTCATTTTCAATAAAATGGAAGAAATTTAGATAATGGTTTATATAATAATAATATTAATAAATTTTTTATATAAATATACTTTTATAACCATTTGTGTAAAGGAGTGATAAAAAATCAAGCACACCATTCATGGAGGTGGTAGTCCGCATATACACATAATGATGTATTCATTTTTTTAATGGTTTTAGAGGGAGGTAGAAAAATGATATTATATTACTATAAAAACATTTAATAATATTTAAAATAATTATTTTATCATAATTCCAAGGAAATAATTTGTTTTATAGGGTAAAAGAAGAAAATAATTAAGAGATCTCGGTTGAGAACATTACCTATCTCTTTGGATGTTCTCCCATGAGTAACACCTTAAGGCTACTAGATTTATATCTTGAAAGGGATAAGGATTATAGGGTATGGGTAGAGAGTGAAGGTGATAATAAGGTACATTTTTAGTTGCTATAATTCTTTATAATTAGTAGAGAAATGGGGTGCGGGTGATCTTTATTTACAGGTGAAGGGAATATCATTTGTTTTTGAAAATATAACTTCTTAATATAAATAGAGAATACACTTCACATGTAATGTGAATACCAAGGGGAAAATAATGGAGTGGTAGATGTAGTAAGGTTAAAAATCCCACAACAATTAATTTTCACACATGTTTTTAACATTTTTAATTATTTTACTCTTAGATTTTTCACTTTTTAAATTTTACCTAAGTAATTTACTTCTAATGATCAAAAATAAAAAGAGACTTATTAAATAATTTGTACCTACATATTAAAAATAATAAATCTGTTTTATAAATTAAAATTAAAATTTTTAATAAAAAATAATTTCAACAATGGAACATGTAGTGCGTAAAAACATGTTTTTAGAAAAAGTGTATTTTTTATATATAAATGTTGTGTTTAGGAAAAAAATTATTAATATTGTTAATTTTAATGAAATCACCTAGTTTATTATTTAAAACAATTATAGTTTTTTACATTAAAATATATAAAAAACCTAATTTCTAATAGAAAAAAATTAATTAAAAGAGAAAGACTAATAATAATAATTACTATAAAATTATGGAAATTTTTTAAAATGTTAAACATGAGTTTTATAAACTCAACATAGTATTTTTAAATTATTATTTTCACTTAATAAATACATTTTTTGTCATGAAAAATGTTATATAAATTTTTTTATATTATACTTTCTTCATGATATAGTCATAAACACAATCGTTTTAATTTACCTAAAAATAATTTATTTTTGAAAAATCCCAAAAATTCATCCTAAGATAATATTGAAATGGTGAATCCAAAAATAAAGTTCATTTTGTCTAATTTAAATTTTATAATTTAGAAATTTAATATTTAAATGGAAATATACAATATAATGAAAACTATTTTTAATAGGAAAATGGGTTTTTAAATATTAAGTATTCTCATTCTTATTTCCTATCAATCACTAATTAAATTTTTGTTAATTGACCATTCATATGAACAATATATTCTTATCAACGGTATATTTAGTTTCATGAAATAAAAATTCATAGCATATAATAATTAAATTTTTATAAAAATATATTTTAAGCATAAAATGAATTTATCTATATTCCATGACTAACAAAAACTATTAGATGAATGGTTATTTTTTTAAAATATTATATATAAATTTACTTAAAATATTTTTTTTGAGTGAAGAGTAGTTAAAAAATATAAAAACTAAGAAAATAGTTCTTTGAAAAAAGTTACTTTTATATTAACTAATATTCCCCAAATACCATTAAAATTAATTAATTATATTCTAAATAATTTTACTAATACATCGATATTAATATCTTTCTTTAAATTTTACATACTATGATAACATTAATAATAATACATAATAACCACACACATATATATTTATAATATTTTTATATAGTATTTTATTTCATTATTTATTATTTTTGATTTATATTATTTTAAATTTTCCACTTATAGTACACAAATTTAATATACCTATTAGATACATGTATATCCAATGATGATATTTCCAATGACTACATTTCCAATGACCATACTTATAACAATCATTTTTTGATGAAGATCATTCTTCCCATTAATTCACTTATTTCCCACCTTACCTATAATATTTTTTGTGATTATCCTTTTTATTTAGTTTTTATTAGGGTTATGATACTTATGGTGGACCATGAGGATAAGTATTATATGTTTATTATATTTTTATATGATTTTCATTTATATTACTTTTATTTTTATTATTTTTGATTATTGTTTCATCATAATAATGCATTAATGTTTATTTGGCATTGTAATGTTTTATCTTAATAAAATGTACCACATTTCATTTCATTTTGGTGTTGAGTGTGAATGAATCTATTCAAAAAATTATTTAATAAAAGGAAAATATATTCTAATGTCTTAGGGTGTTAGATTATACCCCTATTAAAAAATTCAACCTCATAATTTTAATTATAATTCACTAATGAAATAAGTTTAGGGGTCCATAAGAAACTGAAGATATATTTTATACTAAGATATCAATCTCACAATATAATATACTATGAGATTCTGGGGATAAACCTTTTACATATTAATTTTAATGATCCCATTTCCAACCAAATACTAAAACCAAAATAGTTATGATAATATCCAATAAAATAAGAGTAAATGATTAGATTAATATTAAAACTCAATCATAAGATGTTTCCTCCAAGAACACATTCATTTTAACCTATGGTAATTTCGATTCAATTACGATATAAGTGGTAAACTTATAACTAATTTAGTTTAACCTCTTTTTTCAATGGTTATTTTCTTATTAAGTTCTCTAACCTTACTTGGTATATATTTTAACGTATTGGCCGGAATAACTACTAAACCCGTAGCCATACTAGTCTCTAAATGGCCTCAAGAATATATCCTCTTATGCTAGAGGCTACCGACTAGCAGCATGTGTGTAAAGGTTGTTCAGTGGGGAGAGTATACCATTATATTCAGAGTATCACAATGGAAAACCAGACAAATAAATATCAAGCAACGATATATGCAGTATAAATCAATGATCAAATAGAGGAAGAAAAATGTAATATCAACTGAATATAGAAATTATCAATGCTAGTTTATATAATAATTCATGCGAGATGATATTCTATAAGCTAAAAGAGTAACATACAACAAGATTTACAAATTATTACAACACAAGACTCAAGTAAATAAAAGAACTAAAAATCCCAAAGCAAATCCCCACAAGCATCCAGAGCTCCAGATTAGTCATGTGATCCTAAATCCGCAGGTACAAGCAAAACAGCATAAGTAAAGGTCCATAGTCCTGTAAACAAGAATGTCTATATAGGTAACAATTGTACCTGAGCAGGGTGTGAGATAACATATCAGTAGGCCGGCACCCATAATGTCTAGCCCAATCCAATTTTTTCAATATATAATTAAATAAGTGTGTAGGTAAATAGTTAAGAAACAAAATAAAATAAAATTTCCCATGGCATGTAAACTGCTAAAACAGTGATACTAAACTATCCTTTTAAGGATCCATATACAAGATGGTTAATATCCTATAACAAGGTAGCTACAAATAATGTAAAAATAAACAATGCATACATTCCATACAACCTAAAGAGTCAGAACATTCACGATTGAGCCATATAATCCCACATGTCACAATTTACCACTGCCAAGTCATATAACCGAATTTTTCATATATATCATTGTTGTGCTGAATGTCAAAGAGTTATACCATGAAGGTCTGGATCCAATGTGTCGAAGACGAGGTCATCGTCATTGATTCCCATGAGCATCTTGATGTAAACTCGGTAAAGGAACTGGTTGGAGTATTAGGAACATTTCATACCAAACATGTCCTACGTGAGTCCAAGAAACCCATATCCAAGGGGTAGAAAAGACCAATGAATCCCATGGAATCATGAACCAAGGGGAATAATCAACCTGAGGCCTCCACTATAGTGTTCAAGGTTTATCGAGAGTCATATATAGAATCTATAAAATCAATCATCCATTTCATATCATTTAACATTAAACAACACATGAGTCCACCCACTTATAAACAACCATTTACATTCATTACATATAATGAGTATACCCACTCATTTGTCAACATTTATATTAAATTACATTCATTGAGTATACCCATTCATATAACTATTTACATTCAAACAAGTCACATCGGTATACCCACCCATTTATTACGAATTATATTTATTTATAACAAATGTGTATACCCACCCATCAATATCAATTCACATTTTCTAAATAACCATTTATGCAATTCAAGTTCATATAAGCCATTAAGTTAAGGGAATCACATTCCAAGGAAGGAAACATCTCCTACCTCTAAATCCAATTTCATTCAACTTAAAATAGGCTTCCTACATCTAGGCAAGCATGAGTGAACACCCCTTGGGTGGTTCAAATCAGAATTAATAATTCAAACAGAAGGGATCTATTTGGAACATAGAAGGTGAAATGGTTTTATTAATGTTCATAAGGGAAAAACTCAATTTACTAATTTCATTATAGGTTATGTTCTAAACTTTCCTTATTTCACACTTTGTTATCTTGCATAAGGGAAATCCCAAGCATTAATCCAAACAATTATTAAACAACTAACCACTACCTTTTTAATTAGAAGATAACATACCTCCATTGGAGGGGTTTTACTATTAAATCATGACTTTGTTCAAAAAACAAATCATTTATCCCAATTAATAAATTCATTCTAGAATTACAATTCAATTTACCAAATAAGAATCAAAATTCACCTTATTTAAAGAATAACTTAAATAATTATTAAATTTTAAGGGCCAAGGATATTAATCATACCTCAAGAAGTAGACTAAACTGAACAACTTTGGAATTACACACCTTTGATGAAGACCACTCTACACTTGAACGAACAAAAAATCTTATATATATTTATATACCTGTTAATATGATGTACACAATCCCCCCACCATGAGGGAAAATTCACAAGGAGGATATATATATATATATATACATACCTATGCATGTGTGTAAAAGTCTTTGAGATACCACTAAATGATATAATTAATCTATAAGGGACCCAAAATCTCTAAAGACCCAAAATTTAAAAGGTGAAACCAAACAGAAGGTGAAAACCCTTACCTCAGACGGTGATGACATACCGAATCGAACTAATCCACCACTCATTTGGTGGTAGATGTCAGAACTCACATGAAGGTTCCCTGAGTGAGCCACCACATACCCTATAAATAGAAGAAAAACAAAAATTAAAATAAACCTACCCATAGGGTTTCATCCAAATGGATCAGGGAAATTGGAAGACCAAAAATCAACTGGAAAGAAAGAGGAGAGGGATGCAGATGACTTACCATGAAGAATCAGAGAGAATCCTAGAATAAAATGGTTGAGATCAACACACCATGAGTGAGCTAGAGGGAGGCATCAACCATGACTATGGAGAGCCCAAGGGGGGGGGGGGGCTGCATCGTGACCCAAAAGAGGGAGAGTTGAGGTAAAATAGTTTTTATTTTATTATTGTTATTTTAGTAAAATTAATTAAAATTTTATAACAAGTCATCACGTGAAATTTGGGATGCACGTTTTAGAAAACTGCGTGCTAATAATGTGCCCTCTACTGGGCACCTGAGTCACCCTGCACGGTTTTTCCCGCATAGTTTGCCTAACCATGAAAAAACTGTGAAGTGAATAGTGTTGAAGTACTACCCAATTGCCTCTAACTGTGTGGGCTAGACACATGGTTTGACAAATCATGCACGAACTGTTTCCACCGCCACTACTGTACCTACACAAGGCTTCATGATTTCTTGCTATGGGACACATAATTTTAGACAAACCATGCACCCAGTGTTGACCCATTAAAACATGAATTTTTAGGTACAAAATTCTCAGAACTCCTCATGAAACCTGAGAAAATTCTTTGGCCTTTAAATCACATTGAAGTGATCCAACTCTTCAAAATCCATTCTGAGGCTCAATTTTAAAAATGGCCCATCCGATAATTACCAGAAATTTTAATTTCCTCTAAAAACCACTCAATCCAAAATCATGAGATTCTACATATATTATATCCTTTAGTTTCATTTAAATACTTCACAGTGGTTTATAAATAGAATGTGAATTAACCCAAGCATATTCCCCGAGTCTGGCTTGGTGTGAATTCTTAAGCCCACTAATTATGCACCAAGTGAAGAACAAGTTGATACTCAAATAGCCTTTTTAATAGTGATTACCTCTTGGTGCATCTGTACCACAACCACATTCCCTTTATAGTATTCATACTGAGATATAATTACTAGGAAACCATAAAATATCTTCTTTACCAAAACATTCAGATGTTTTTCTATAATTAGACTTATCCTTATGGTTTTCACTAAATCTGTATTATCCTAATCTCCAAAATAACTAAAATAATATCAAAAAATAACTAAACACTTATCTCATATGAACTGAGGTAACCTAGACCCTCACTCTTAGATCTGGTGTGAATTTTTTTAAACACTAAATTTGATACAATGCAACATATTTTTATCTTTATTTTATGTCATTTGAAAAAGTTAAATATTATATCTCACAAGTAGTCACAGAACCCCGGTAATGAAAGGTTTGGTGTCTTTGATGATCATATACATAAGAAACTTATTTTATGATTCCTTTGAATATTTTCCCACAATCAAACCACACTAGACTCCCTTCAAGAGTCCTTATAATTTATTCTCATCTTCATAACATAGGGAATGTAAACATAACAAAGGGGTGGGATTAAAGTCTCAATAAGGTGAAAAATAATCACCATATCATCAAGGGATAGATCATAATAATTTAATAAAACTTTATCATGGGAGAAATATCATATTAAAAATTACATGGAATAATAATATTTGTCCACAATGCATAATTGAATGAATTACAATATCAAATAATAAAAAATATTCCATGGAATTGGACTGCATAAATATGAAATAATAAACATGATTCATGGTAGAATAACACAATCATTTAACATAGAAATGTGGAAAAAGAAAAGGCACATGAAACCCAAACATAGTGAAGTAGGCATTGCTACCTGATTTTCCTAACATAATGGCCTTGGGATAAAAACCTATATACCCTCTTGGGATTAAGATGGAAACCAATGTACCCTATTAGGCCTGTACTACTACCCATGTACCCTCTTGGGATTGGGAAACTACTCATGTACCCTATTGGGCTTGGGATACTACCCATGTACCCTCTTGGACTTAGGATAATACTCATGTACCCTCTTGAGCATGGGATACTACTCGCGTACCCTATTGGGATTTTATTAACATACCATGTAGCCTATTTGAGATCATGGTATATAAAAATTAAACTAATGAATTTGAGGGTGATATAGGACCCCACCCATAAATAATAATTTCTCATATATTTTTGTGCCAAGATAACTTTAAAACATTCATATTTCATACATCACTTATTTAACCCATGGTAAAGAGATGGGATTCATGAAAATTTCCATATAATATTTAATAATACATTTAAAGAAAAAATGTGGGTGGAGATATAGGAACATATCCCCAGTGTAACATAAGAAACATTAAAAATGTCAGCATAGATGAAAAATTCTTTTTCAAGACCATTGGGAAAATTAATTTGAAAAATAAGAGGAAATACCCCTTCTCATTGTAAAACAATTTTGAATTATGTTTATTTAGAAAAAGAATCATCTTGGAAGGGATTGTTTTTTGAAAATTATGTTTGTAATGAAAAAAAATATTTTCACATGAAAAAAAACATAAATTGATATTTTAGAAAACATTTTCAACATTATCATAAAATTATGAAGTTATGGGTCACTTTCAAATGTTATTTTCAAAAAGGAGAAGTTCCTTTTTTTCAAAACTTTTACTTTTTTAAAACATTATCCTTTTATAATAGAGCATATAAAACAGTATAAACAAAGAAATGTGGAGTGAGACATAAAACATATGGTTATAAAATTAAAAACCTTTTAATATTTTAAATACCTCTATTGAAAACCCACATAACAAAAAGTGAAAATTAAACCTCCTTTTGAAAAGAATAAAATAGAAATATAATGAACACCTTAGATAACACATAATTAGGTTTCCAAAAAATAACAACATTATATTAAATAAAAAATATGGACATAGAGGATAAAATAACATCAAATAAGATGATAATTAGTTCTAAATAATGATATATTTTATTGAGAAGGAAACCCATCAAGTTAAAATATTTTCAGTGAAAATTTCAATTTTCCCAGAGAGAAAAGCCCTTATAGTATCATCCTAAAACATAATAAAACCATCTTATAAAACCACAGTAATAAAGGAATAATTTTGACTCCAGAAAGGATGTTCATTCAAGAAAACCCCTTACGAATATCATAATCATTGAAGTAATTATTGGAGTTGGTGTTCTAGAACCAACTATTTATTATTTTGATTACATATATATTTAGAAATTTTAATATCAATAAAATATTATATTATATATTTTTCTCTATTCTGAATGACTTTAATTTAATAATGTCCTAGAGTATATTTCAAATTAATAAGTTCATAATACCTCCCTAATATAATTAGAAACTTTAAATGACATGAAGATATTATGAAATATATTTTTACAGCTAGATAACATAATATGATGGAACACATAGAATATTGACTATCTGCTATGAGTACTTTTAAGTAGAATTTACTTCTTATCCTGAAGTTCACCCTTGGTAATCTCCAAGATGAGAGATTGTGAGAACATACCCACCTATATGAATTATACATGTTTTCAGTTTCATTGAATATTCTTAGTCGTGATCCTATGTAATGGTCCCTATAATTTAAGATTATTATTAATGATTCTCATGACTCACGTAATTTGATGTACTAACCAAAATTTTGACGCTATATGTTCGTAAGAAAAAGCGTACATTGGGTGTGTCACGAATGATATGTTAATAATGAATAAGTCAAGGAATAGTTTTCCCTTTTATTTTATGGAAGTTGGTATCCCAAACCATTGATTGAAATGAAACCATTGAATTAAATTCCATGTAAATGGTGTAACAACAAGACTATTTCATATAGTCAAAGAAAGATGTATCAAACACATAGGTTGATGACATGTGTGTGAGACCTGATTGATGAGATATTATATCAAAGGGATTATATTACCTAGTAAGTATTCATGTGGGGTTGTAGATGTTGTGACATTAACTTATTTCTCTTGGGTTCTTTGACCCATTGATATAAATTATTTTTATACTTTAGGTAATAATCCCTCATTCCAATGAGAAATAATCTTAGAGGGTCACACACTAAGTGTTATTATTGATCTCAATTAATTTCTATTTTAATTTAATTATTTCAATAAATATTATCCTCAAGACTAAGGAATAATTTTATTCAAGATACTTTAATCACAAATATTATTCATAAGGTAATAAAAAAATATTTATTCATTAATAAATAAATAATTTAATTATGTGAATATTTAAAAAATATTTATTTTCTAGAACATGGATAAAATATTTATTTTATTTATTGAATATTTGATAAATATTTATTCACCAGACTATGAATATAATATTAATTTTTGAATAAATATTTAATTAAATATTTATTCAGGTATTCAATAAATGGTGAGGAGGATGGATATATCAAGATTATGACTGATAATAAATATTAATTTGTAAGCAGGTAAAATAATATTTATCATTTCACTAGTTAACACATGCCATAATAATAATAATAATAATAATAATAATAATAATAATAATAATAATATATGTCATGGAGTTATATGAGGTTTATTATATTATTCAAGGGGTTATTTCAATTAAATAATATTTTAACCTTAATCATAACTATATATATATATATATATTGTAGGGTTAATGAACGATCGAGAATTGGTGTGTATAACAAACTTCTCACCAGATTCCTCCTTCTCAATTTTTCTTATGAACAAGAAAAACAAGATATATTCCTTCAATCTTAAAGGAACTCAAATTTATCAAGACAAACAATGAAATATAATCAATCCACTGAGCTAGAACCTAAAAATTTATTTTTGTTTTTTGGAGATCAAGGGACCATGTGTTGATCACTGCTAGAGGGGCTGTACTTTGGGTCCTCCCTTTGCAATGATGATAGACCGAAAAGTGTTTTGTATGATAAAAAACATCATCAAAGAATGATCCTAATATGAGGTATTATTTCTTACAAAATATTTATATTAACTATAAATTTAATAGGAAAATTATCCACTCTTGGTTTGGACATTTCTACATCAATATTTGATGAAAAAATTTCATTGGTCACAACGTTGATGTCTTACACTATTGTTGAATGATCCATCAAATTTGACAGAATTGTTTTGGAATATTCCACTACAATTTGCTTCCACTACGTCTAGAACCTTTTAGTGATATCAGAGTGGTCACGTTTAAATTTAAAATTATTTATTTTATTATTGACCGTATATATGAAATTGTGGCCAGTTTTCATTTCTAGATTATATATGATTTAATATTAAGTTTAACATACATTCATTAAACATTTTAATATTCTTTATTCAAGATTAATATTTTATTAAGGTTGAAGAATAGATAAAGAACAATCAGTGATTCCATTAGGAGGTTCCAATGTTTCTGGCCTATAGATTTGTCTACACATCATGTAGCTAGAGTACACATCACATACCCAAGTTTAATTCACCTAGACATTTTGTGAGATACATGGACACTAAGAAGTTATTACATGGGGTGTATTTTTTGTACATCATGTGTTGATAGATCCAACCTGACACAAATTTTGTCAAAATAAATAGCATATAGCTAGCATACACATCGTGTATTGTTCATGGTATAATGATGAAATTCATACTAAATAGGTGATAAAATACACAATTTCACAATACATGACACTAATATTCTGGAATATTAATGAAAAACATGACGTGTAGATAACATAAAAATTATGTAAATCATGAATCCCCATGTCCAAAAGACATTTCGAGTTAATTGGCATGTTACATGGACACAAAAAAGTAGACTACACTAAATGTAGCTCGTTAGTAAATGATGTGTATTCTAGACAAGATACATGCCGAAGCCTTGGAAATTTAGCTTGATCACGTGAAAACTAGAAAACACGATTGGTATCTTATTAGTACATGTCATGTAATTCTATTGAGGTAAACACTAAGGCCCTAAGTGTTTATCCCGGATACATGACAATTAAGGAATATGGTGTGTAGATCATTAGTACATGCCACATATTCTTCCAATAAAGAATAAAATAAAATAAAATTATAATAATTAATTACAACATTAAAACCCTATTAAAATATTGCCACTAGTTGTGTTTGAATATATGATAATGGTTTTTAAAAATTAATAAATTCAAAATTAACTCTTTCTAATTATCTGTAATTATTGGTCATGCAATTTATTTTCAATAAATTCATTTATGATGGGTATCTCAAGGAGACATTAGATAGCCATTAAGATAATGAGAATTAATTGATCAATTACTTTATTAATTAATAGGAGTGAATTTACCTTACTAATAAAGGATGACTTTATGTGAATGACGACTAGTGTACTTTTTCATATTCATTGTATATGTATGAAAAATCATGAGCTCTAACCAAACCTATGTATTAGTTAGTTTTATTGAATTTAAATTTACTTCATAAGTTTTCAATTATTTATTATTAAATTAAATATGATGGATTTCAGGTCATCCCTCACTTTTATTATACATGACTTGTGTGTACAAGATTATTTAATAAATTCCCCTTAGTCAATACTTTGGTTCCTATCACCTACATGTGAGTTATAAAAATTTATAATAAAATAAGTATCCCAAGGCACATGGAGGCAATTAAAGATGGAACTATGATGAAACCAACAAGGGTGATACACATTTGGATAGGTGTATTTCTGCAACTTGTGCCAAGACCACCATAAAGAGTTTTCCCCTAAGACCATACTTTGATTTATTATTTGTTTAATAAATCAACCATTAGATAATCTCAGGACTATGTAATGTTTTTATTTATTTGTTGTTATCTTATGTATGATTTATTTTATAGATGAAATTCCATAATCACATAAATAAATAGGTTAATAAGAAATGATGGAATTTAAATAAATAGATTATGTGTAAATGTTTTATCTAAACATGGTTAATCATTTAATTAAAATCCAATTAATATTAAAAATACATGTAAAGGATAAAAAAAGACAAAATTTATAGATAATAAAAAAAATCTCATAAGTTAATATTAAATCATCAAGCCTTCAATTACTTGATTTAGAATGAAACCATAGAACTAAGTGTTTATCCAACCCTAATTGGGACACTTAATTTTATTGAGGAGTTCTTATGAAAGTTTTTGGGTTGAATTAACCATTTTACATCAATATAAGTATCACTTGCTAGACTTGATGTTTACTTTGAAGTGAGTATTGAGGAAACCTGAGTAAGGATTTTTTGATTGAGGATCCTACTCAATGGATCAAGGATATGTAAGCCCACATTTGGAAAAGAAATTCCTACCTAAATACTTTCGAGTAATTTACCATTCCCTCACCTAGGTTATGAGAATATAAATATGGACCCTTTCCAATATAATTTCTTTGTGTTATGTGAAATTATGAGTTTAATAGTGAGGGCCATTAAGACTTGATAAAATAGTGAGAATCTTAATAAAATTATAATTATTATAATGTCTCACATAATTTTTAATCCAGAAAGGAACTAATAATCTGTTATTTTAATATTTTATAACAATGGTAAATTTTTCATCCACATTATCCCTATGATAAATTATAGATAAAGATAATCTTTTTATTGTCAATAAATTTCTAGAATTTTTTAGAAGCCTACAAGTAGTGTTTCTCTATGAGAAAAATTATTACATGCTAGAATACTTAGTGCCTAATCCCCAAATGATGTGAGTGATGGGTAATTTACTATCCATGATAAACATATGATCAATGCATTCAATGTTCAATGTTTAATGATTTTATCTTTATCTAATGAATTCATAAAGTCACAATAAGACATGGATACTTATAGAATGATCTAGCATCTTCGTAGTTGATATGTGCATTACATGCATCAATTTTATGGTATTTTAATACATTGATTTATGAAAATAATTGATGAATCTTTCCATTTTGTGAATGATTTGATTTGTTTTATATTTTATGGTTGGATATAACCAATATTTTGAAAACGAGAAAAATGAGATAAATACAGGAGCTAAAAGATTCTTCACGCCATGAAGCATTGCTTCACGACATGACACCGAAAATTTAATGATACATTAGAGCTACACAATTTCAGGAATCCATTTACAATTCATGTATTTCTTTACACGATGTGAGTTAAGCAAGAAATGATGTTACCACATTTTATAATTTGTGATGTATTACACATTTTGAAAATCCATTACATGTTCTGTACACAATACATGTCACGAAAGTTTGAGGTAGAGAAAGATGTGAAGAATTAACTACTGATGTAGATTGCATTCCATGTAAACTTACACATCATGAACATTTCGAGAAAGAGAAAATTGTTATGTTGGGTCACCGAGGGTTTGACGCTACCCCTTATTTATTCCAAATTCGGCCACTACTTTGAGGAGTCTTAGACTGAGTGGAGCGAGGGGAAACTGTGAGATCTGAGTGAAATGATATAGATCCCTACTTCAACACTGTTCTTTGCCACCGTTCCTTCTCGGGTTTCCATGATGCTCATTATCATCATGCCTAGCATGAGCGAGTATCTTTTTCTATGTCGATTTATGTGATTATAGGGGGAAGTTCTGTTAGGGATTATTTATATTTATTATTCATGTTTTGGATTGCTGAAACTCCGAATTTCAATTATATTCTTCTTCTTTTTTCAATTGCATGACCATTTATTATTATTTGAGGATTATTATTTTATTTCATCTATTAATTTCCTTCTTTTTCATATGACCATTATGAAATATAATGTAGTTATGTTTAAATAGGGTTTTGGGTCACCTAGTTTTGTGATGGCACCTAGTAGATGATCATTACAATTGAGTAATCATAGGATTAATATATGATACCCAGAACAAGTATCCCTGCAGACCCAATTATGATACCAAATATGAATGAAAAAATATTCAATTGAGTCCCTAACAAATGAACCTGGAAATCATTGAACCTATATTTTCTCATCTCTTATTTTGAAACGGAGTATTTTTCACATTATTTATATTTCTCCAAAGAATCATTAAATTGCAATTTTAATTTCATTAATTACTTTATAGAATACATACCACCATTGTTGGTTGGGCATTCATACTTTCCAAGTACCACACTTTTGTAGTTAGTTTGTTTGAGTATTATTTTTTTTATCAAATCTATGTATCCCTATATGAATTTAATGATTCCTTATAGACTTTCAATGTTATATATTTGGAGAGAGATAGAAAATAATGGTTTATGATATACATGGTTATCTTTCAGCGAATACTTAGAGAAGCTATGACAACTGAACCTCATGTGGTCAAATTCAATAGATAGATTGAGATCCTATAGGTTCAAGTGTTTATGTTTCTTAATGAAATTCACACAGATATCATCCTTTCATTACTCACTTATGGATTCTGTAGTTTTTTTCAATTTCAATATGAAATACATAGTGAGGTATATCTATGATTTTCTCACACTACTTCACCACGTTGATAAGGATATTAAGTGTGAAAAAAATTCCATACTTATATTGAATAAAAGGATAGGTTATAAAAATATATCTAAGTACAAATATTCATTACAATGTCCTTCCATGAAGAGAAGGATCAAGGGAATGTAAGAGAACAAGATGTTGTATTTTTTGCTTGTGGAAAGAATGGCCACTAAATGAAAAACTGAACATAGGGAAAGATGAAAGGGGAACATTTAGGTCAATTTTTTATTGATTGAAATTTATCTATTTATATAAAATTGGTTTTAGATAAAAATGTGGTGATACTATATTTATTAAAATATAGGAACCAAGTAGATTTCAGAATATTTACCAGGATGAGGTGGATCTATGAATAGTTAATAGAGCCAGACTTGCTACTGTGGATATTGGATACTACAACCACAAATTAACAAAATAAATTATCCTATATTTAAAATATTTCTATTATATTCCTTCAGTCACTAAAAATATATATCTGTATCAAAATGTGACACAGATGGATTTATCTTAAAATTTGGGAATAAATGTTGTTTCTTTTATAAAGAAGGTATATTTTTTGGTGATGCATATTTAATTAATGCTATTTATGTGTTGGATTACACAAAAAGGTGAAAAGGGAAAATATCTTCTTGAATTAGTTCGTACTAATGTGTGTGGATCATTTCTAGTCAAATAAAGGGGTGGGTACTCATACTTTATAAATTTTACTGATGATTTTAGTAGATTTGGATATATCTACTTGATGAGGTAAAGTCATATTATTTTGGTAAATTTATAGAATATAAGAATGAAGTTGAGAACCATAAATTTGTGGCAAATATCTTAAAAAAGTCTTCATTAATTACTTAAAGGATTTTTGGATTCTATCCATCCTCACTCCTCCTCATACACCACAATGGAATGGTGTAACTGAAAATAGGAACCACACATTGTTTTACATGGTGAGATCAATAACGATTCATGTGAGTCTTCCATTATCCTTTTGAGGATACACATTATAGACAATAACAAAAATATTAAACCAATTTCTAAATAAATAAACATATGATATTTTGTACCAATTTTGGAGTGGAAAGAAACCTGTGTTATCAAACATACATGTGTGGGGGTGTGGAGTGTTTTTTAAGGCCTATTTATGTAAAAAAATTGCACCTAAAGGCATAAATTGTACCTTTATAGGATACCCCAAGGAATCAAGGGGATATTACCTATAAAAACCTCATAAAAGATTGTAATTTTGAAAATACATTTGAATTCAAGGATTTTATGTGTCCCTTTTAAACCTAACTCAAGTTTTTAACAAAAATATTGCATTATGGAAGCAACCAAGGTTGTTTATCAATGAGTGTAAGGACCTGAACTTAAAAATTATATATTCAAGTATTTTTAAACTAGAATTATATTTCCTTAATTCCCAAATATCTTTTAGATTTATAGTTTTAGAGAGTTAGGCTAAACCCTTATATAGTAAATACATAAATTATAAGTGGACACTTATACTCAGTATCAATTGTTTCCACCAAAGGAAACCATTTTAAAATAAAAAAATGTATTCTTTTCATGTAAAATCATCATATTTTCCCCCTTATTCTCATAATTGTCTTTATTATACCTTAAATCTTGTGAAAAACATTTCGAAACATTACAAGTGCATGAAAGATCAATATGTGACATAAAGGAAGGGAAAACGCTAGCCTAGTGAAAAAAATTAAAACCCATGTAATACTTAACTTTAGCTTAAATTTTATTGGTGTGTTGAAATAAATTAATTTCTTAGGAAAACAAACAATCTTTTAGATCAAATAAAATCATTAAAACCCATATAATGGAAAAGAAAACCCTTTTTGGAATCTTTGATCATCATATTTATAAAACCCTTTCAAAACCAGTTTTAAATAGAATAATCATATTAATGAATTTAAATATAATCACTACACAATGTAATATAGATCTATAATGGCACTCACCCTTCATATAAGCTATATCAGGCTCACATGTGAGCTATAAGAGGGATCAACCCTTCATATAAGGTATATCAGGCTCGCCCATTTTTTGTGAGCTATAATGGGGATCAAAACTTTGTATAAGATATATATGGATCAACTGTGAGATATAATGAGGCTCAAACCTTAATTTAAATAGATTAACCACTATGAAAAACCTCAAACATTGGAGTACTCAATGCATTGGAGGTTATCACGAAACCACTCATCGTTGGTTTATCACGAAACCACCTGTCACAGGTTTATCAAGTAACCACCCATCATTAGTTTATCATGTAACCACCAATCATTAGGTTATCAAGTATCCAACAATAATTATAAAAATCTCTAAATAACTATATCATAATCATAAAACATGAATAATTTCATTATATAAATATTCATAAATAAAATATCCCTTTTCATTTTAAAATCTCATATTTTATAAGAACAATGAACGTATAAAGAAAAAAAATTTATTTGAAAATAAACTTATAATATTTTAAAGTAAGAATCAAATAATTACGTTATCCTTATAGTGGGAAAAAATGATCATGACATATAATTTTAAAAAACCATCCTTTCATATTTTTGTCGAAAAAGTCACAAAAAACCACTTTTAGAAAAAGAAAAAAATAATAATTTCAAAAAGTCTTATAAAAAGTAAAATATGAGTTAAAATGGATTAAAAAATCATAATAAATAGAAAAAACATTTTTGGAATAAATTTTTTAAAACACATACATTGAAGAAAAATAGAGTTGTAAGGAATCTTTAAAAATATAATTTTTAAAAGAAAGTCTCTTATAAATATCATTACATTGGAGTGAGCATCAATAAAATGAATTGTTTATATTTTTTCACTGTAAATACACATAAAAAAGTGTAAAAATCATAATATATATTAAAAATTCAATTCATAATTAATCTTAGCATGACATAGGAAAGGAGTATAAGTTTAACTCAAAGAATGGAATTTGGGTTAAGAAATCCTTTACCTCACGTTTGACTTCCTTAAAATGTGTTTGAACCTCCTATATAATGGTTCAAATAAATTTAAAAACTTGTTATATAACTATATTAACATTTATTACACCTTATTTGATTATTATATATCATTTTACGACATATTAATTAAAAATAATTCATTATTTTCATGGTTTCAGGTGTGTTTGTTTCATGGTTTCATGATCGGTTCATTTGTGTATAATTATGGACGTTCTTGTAAAATAGGATTATAGATCCAAAAGTGAAATGGAATTGTGTTAATGAAATTATATAAATATTAATGGTACCATATATAATTTTTATTTTTTATATTAGGATGATTCATTAGATAAAACATTAATGTTAAATGTTTAGTTTATTATGGAGGGTTTTCCAAACATCACAAACTAATATAATTTTATTTAATATTATGTATATATTTGTTGAAAAACATTAAATATTTTATAATACACCTATTAAAATATTAAATAACCATAATTTTAGTTTTTTGACCATCTATGAAGGTGGTAAAGGAAAACGAACAAAATCATTATTCACAGAGGTGATAGCTTACATAACTTGGACAATGGATTTGTTTCTTTTAATAGGAGAAGATGATAGATGAAATGGATATAAGATATTTCATTAGAAACATAAAACTCCAGTATATAAATGATTCTTTATTTTTCATTCAATTATGGATGAAGGAGATGAGGAGGAAGTATAAAAAGAATATAAATTAAGAGAGGCACTTTTAGAAAATTGCAACCTGAATATCATCTCCTTGAGAGACCCTTTAGGACCTTTAATTTGATATTTTTTTAAAAATAGAAACCCAATAAATTGGGGAGAGTGATTATTAATGGTTTTTGGAGAGATTTTAAGATCTATATGGATTTTGAGTTTAAATGGGATGGTGAGGGGTGGTATTTATACTTGAGGAGATGTGGGTTAAAGTGATTAAAGTAATGAATATTTTAAATTTAAAGCCAACCACATTGAGGTGGTATTAAATAACACAACTTTTTTTCTAACAACTAATATTTTAGAGGCTATTTATGTTTGATTAATTTCTAGAAAGAGCATTAAATGTAGTATTTTTTAGGTATTTTAATCCTTTACCGTTTTAACTTTAACCCTTTTCATTTTTTACATATACCGCGGTAAAGAATTGTTTTTACCATGGTAACTTTTTTTTATGCCTAAAAATGAAATTTAACTTAAAACATAATTTAAACCATATTATTTCAAATATAGAATATATTTTACCTAATTCAATTAACATAATTGGAAAAATTTTATTTAAAATTATTCCCACATATACAATGAAAAAGAGGGTTTCTAAAGTGAAAAGTTCAAAAGATTGAAATGTTTTTATAAAAATATTTTAATTTAAAATTGATTTAAATGAAAAAAATTGGATTTATTTATGTATAATTAAACTAATTATGATTTAAGACTAATATAAAATACAATTTAACTATATAAATAAATTATATGAAAAAGTAGTTTTCAGATAAAATGTTTTATTTTCCACTATTCTTCAAAAATGAAACTTGTTAGAAAAATACCAAAAATTCACCCTAATAGAGTTTTGATATATTTATTTCATAAAATAGGTTTATTGTTTCAAAATAAATTTATAAAAGTGTCAAAAATATGATTTAAAATAGGTGCTTCATGAAAATGCGACAAAATTGTATTTTAGAAAAATATAACTTGTTATGCTTAAAATTAGATTTATTCTTATCTTAAGTCTATAAAACTTATAGGATGAATTTAAAAAAAATATTTAATATATAAAATATAAATTTTATTAATATATTTGACTACAATTTGTTAATTTAATTTATTAAGATAAAATTCCATTATAGGCATAAAAAAAGTTTTTTTATAAAAATACACCCCTTATATTCAATTGGTTTTTTATTTTTATTTATAATTAATTGGTAACCAATGAATTCAGTTTATAAACTTGTTTGTATTTTCGTAATTTAGTTAATCTAATTCATTCCCTCCATTAAAATGGCTAGATTATAATAGTCACATGTAAATAAAAATATTTAGTCCTTTGTGTCAGCATGATGTGGCGTATCTTATATGATATTGAGCATAAGGTTTCCTTTAAAAGTTTCAAGATGTTATATTATCCACAATTTAAAAAATTGCATCCTCACAATTCGAAATCGGTTTTGGTAACTAAGGTTTGACATTAAAAAAGTACTTTTTCTGAAATCCCACATCAGATAAAGGGTTAATAAAATATCCATTTGAGAAGAGAGAAGGGAAAGTACGAAGGTCACCTGAGATAACACACACTAGGTTTACATGTATGAAAACATGTATGTAACACCCCAAGATTTCATAGTGTGTTATTTCTTCAAAATAATTCAATAACTTGCACTACAGGCAACACTGAGTTCAATTGCACCATGACTTACCAAAAAAAAAAGCCATTAAAAGAGGTCATGAATAGTATTAACTAAATTTTAAACTTTATATAATCATTATAATTTTAGAATCCATATTATGAGTTTCTTAGTCATAATGCAAGAACAGATTCATTTTCAGTATTGCACTTTTATCAACTTTTGATAGTGAAACCTTTTTAAATACAATATTTTAAACTTTTTGACTAAATGGAGACATAAAAAAATTTAAAATGAAACATCCCAAGCTTCCACGGTACGCTTTCCTTTGAATAAAACAGTAGCGTGTGTTGTACGCAACTTCGAGTTCTAACACACCGTAACCAATCAAACTAGCTGTTATGAATAGTAATACCTACTTTTTGAAGTTATATATATTTTATATTTTAAAATGGACTTCATTTTTGGATTCGGAATATCAAATTTAGCCTAAGGTGAAATTTTGGTACTTTTCGGATAACTTTCATATTTTGATGAATAGTGAAAATTACTAAATTTTAATTAAAAACAACTTTTTTAATGAAAATAATTAATGGTGATAAATTATGAATTTGAGTGGTTTTAAAGTATATTTAGAATATATTTTTACTATTTAATATAATGTTGGTCATTGGACATGATTTTACAGTTAAACCGAACATAAACAAGTGTCAATCTTTTGATAGTTATTATCTCTTAAAAACACGCTTTTTGTTTTGACAGCGGGAATTAATTTTAAATTAATTTCTGCCACTTCTGTGTTTAGAATTTAGGAAAATGGATTCCATATTTGGAATCAGGATGTTCAAATTGTGTAAATAGGTAACTTTTATTTTTAGACATTTTGAATAATTACTGCGGTAAATATTTTATTTACCATGGTTAAGGGTAAATCCGGTAAATAAGGGTTAAAAAAAATAATATTATAATAATACTAAATTACCCTAAAACGTGTCTTAACCCTATTGGTTGATAAATGGTCGACCATGGGCATCTTTGTGTCAATTTTGGGACCCCATGGATCCACTTGTAAGTGATAATGACACTTTATTTTAATTAAGTCAAAATGAATACAAAAATGACACAAGCATATATCCTTTAGCAAAACAATTGTTACATAGAGTTATATAAGTTGGATTTTCGATTATAAATATTCATTAGAAAGATAAAAAGATTTCCTGCATAATGATATTTTATTTATAATTTTTAGACATTAAATAATTTATTTTATTTATGACACAATGATGATGCAGTAATTACTATAATAGTGAAAAATTAAAATAATTGATATTATAAATACCCAAATAAATATAATATGAAACTTTTAATGAATTAAACTAATTTTCTAGGATAATATGATATATTAGGATTGATTTAATTGACTTTGTTCAAGTAATCAATCTGTTATGAGTTTCACAAAAATCAACTATTGAATAGTGTCAAAATTGACATAAAAGAGTTCTTAAAACAAATATTATATTATTAATTGATATTAAATTCCTAAAAATCTAAGGTTCGGCCAAGAGACTTATATCATGATAGGTTCATCATTAATTGACCACTTGTGGGTCGCTTGTATGTATATAGTAAGTTTATTAACCATATTATATAAAAATACAAAGAGACATTGTAAAAGTGAAACTAATTAACTTAGAGTTAATACTTAAAGATAAGGTTAATATAAGTACCCAAACCTGTCTAAATTCTATTGGTTGAGTGGTTTTCGACCTATCCCCACCTTAACCTTTTAATAATCAACTTTGGAGCCTTTAGAAACCGAATATGAATTTATTATAAATTAATATTTCTAACTTTTCCAAAGGTGCCCCTCACCCCTCCTATAAAAGGGCACTCCTCCTTTTCATTTCTTCACACCTTCAAAGCCTTTTGGTTCGGCCAACCTCTGCCCAAATACTCTCCCAACATCCCTCACTACAACCTAGAGGCCTTAGTTTGATCAGAAAGCCAACCTAAGGAGCCCTTTTGATCAAATCAAAAGGAAGAACCCGAAGAAGAGGTAATGATTTCACCACCATTCTCCAAGTTCATTTCTTCTTCCACTTCTTCTTCCTTTGTTCTTACCATTATAAAATAATAACTCCAGTATCTCACATATACTGTGATGTTATTATAAATATGGTACAATCATATTCAGTATTCTATCCACCCTTTGAATAACATGTCACCATACGTGCGTACGTACGACTTACCGTCTCCACGAACGCGATGAGATTCATTCTCCATCGTATCCATTCAAGTATAATTATCATTTGATGATTTAAAAATGATGTTTAAGGACTGGATATCATTCTGGATATGAATAAGATACAACAACCATGGCTTATTTAACAAAACATAAAAAAGAAAAAGAGTAAGTTAACTCCCGAAACGACGATAATTCTAAGATATTATTAACAAATCAATGTTAAAAGATCATATATGATATCATATTAATATATATGATTCTTGTATAATTTAATAACAACTATTTCACCATTATACAGGAGGTTAACCTACCCCAACCAAGGAAAAGTGCAAGGTAAGGGTTATTTCACAATCTCTTCATTATCCGAGGTTGTTTATACGTAATAATCTACTGGGATTTCTTTATCATCCACATCCATGTTTCTTCGAAATGTATTTCAAAACATTTTTACTATTTACAAGAATATGGGTTAAAGTCATTTATACCCTTGTTTGACTTTTTATAAGAGGTTTATAAAGGAATCTTTCCGTCGTTTTCAAAACAAGGTCCTTTTTAACCTTTTCGACAGAATTGAGGTAAGAATGTTTTTTTTTAACTTATACGGCGGTGCGGTTATTTTACGCCGTTATAAAATCTTCAAAGATTTCCTTACAAGATTATAAGAATATTTTCAAAGAAATTGTTTTATTTTATATGGATCTTAAATGATTTCAAAATAAAAGGAGATATTTCTTTTAAAATAAGTTTGATTTCATCTATGTCAACATCCTTTGATGGATTTCAAGATTATTTGAAGTTGATTTATTATGATACAAAACTTCTATATTGTGTTGAAGGTTTTGTGATATGTTTGACTGTGGATGTGCTATTTTATACCATTCATAGTTTATGGTGAAAGTATTGACATTTCGTATGCTAGTTTTAATACGAATGTTTATGTTATGTTTAAACCTTTTCATATGGGAATGCATTGGACTTAATAAGTGACGGGTGGAGCCCGCTATAGCTCCTCGATGCATCGGTAGGTCTCATGAGACAAACTAGTGTCTTGGCACAAGGCCTTGACAAAATCTTATTTGTAGTCTTGGCACGAGGCCTTGGCTATGTGGTTATGATAGTCTGGCATTATGCATTCCAACATTATGAAAGTGGTTATTGATTTTTGCATGTGATTATTCGATTAGTAGAATATCCATGTGAATAAGTAAATGGCATTATTTCATTTTATTTATGCCATACCATGTTGAAAGTTCAAGTTTAAAAGGCTTTTGTTTTAGTTATACATTGCCTTAAATGTTTATTCTTATTTATGAAAGTTTCCGCTATATTGTTATCCTTACTGGGCATTTGAGCTCACCCCTTTTCTATGTTTTATTTTTCCCAGGAAGTGAAGATGTAAGTTATGAATGACCTGCAGGGATATTATGAGGGGATTATAGTGTGGACTGTGGAAACATTATGTTGTTGTAGTAGATTTTCATTTTATGATGTAATGTAAAACTTATGAATATATCTAGTGTTTCCAAGGCTACTAAACCAATCGGTCTTTCGAGATTTGATCTTTCTTGTGATCATGCCAATGTTATGTAATAATGCACTGACTCTGGGTAACTAGGGTCGGGGCGTTACAGTTGGTATCAGAGGAAGTTTAGTACAAACCTTGGAAGCTAGATTTAGATAAACTCTGATTAGAGCACGTAGACCTAAGATGAACTTTGAGGATTAGTATAGAAGAACTTCCTAGAATTTTGGTATTGTAGAGATTTTGTGAGTTTTCCGAGCAATACATCCCTGTCTGGATACGAGCAGGTAGAGGCGGCTCTGGCACAGATGTACCTAGGGGTAAAACCCGAAAACACCGCTTTGAGCTAGACTCGAACGGGAACTGGTGCACGACAACGGGCCTTGCTGCACTCTTGGTTACGACACTCCCGGGGGATATGCTTAGGATAACTCTCATTTTCTTTACAAATCATTTTGAAGGGATTATGAGTATATACTTCCTCAAAGAAAACATTCTTATGATTATGGATTATATCCATAAATAGTTCAATTTATGTTAAGTGTTTTATAAGTATGGGATTATGTATTTTGATTCATAAACTGATATAGTGTATGCCATTGTTTAGAAATGGCGCCCAGTAGAAGAAATGAGAACTCCAGAAATGCACATGATCCAAAGAGAAGGAAGGATCATATCTTTCATGGTCTTAAGCTAGAATTTATAAGAGGAATAGTCTCCCATGTATTATCATCATGTGAAGAAATAATATCATGTGTTGATAAGATAAGTAAAGAGTTTACTGAGTCCTATGGCTTTGAAGGGAAGCAAGAGAAGAAAAGGATGGAAGAGAGAAAAATGGATAAAGGGAAGAGGGAAAAGAAGAATTTTCCCATATGTGGTAACTGTGGGAAGAAACACCCTGGAACTTGCCTGAAAGGAATGGGAGTTTGTTATAAGTGTGGAGGAAAAGGGCACAAAGTACGTGACTGCAAGGGTGAGAAAATGGTTTCAAATGTACAATGCTTCATTTGCAAGGAGTTTGGACACTACGCCAACCTATGTCCCAGTCATCAGACTATGCCGCAAATGATGTTAGTGGATAATAATCAAGTTATGATACTACCACAGATGAAGAGGAATGATTAGAGTTCTTATGTTGATTATGTCAATTGAGTGTTGTATCAACAATGTACTTGTTATAATAAATATGGAGTATATAAGGATTGTACTGCAGTACTATTTCATTAAGGACTTGAGATTGTGTGGAACAATGAAAAGTGACTCAATAGCAGGATAAATTTTTGGAAAATATATGGTTGAGAGAATGATAAATCATAATATAATTCTGATACTGAGGTAGTGATTTTGGAATAATACATGATTATTTTGGAAAAAATATATTGGATATTCTTGACTACCTTGGAACTGATTAATGATTTGTATATTCCATCATTGTTGGGGTTTAAAACATTTTTGGATTGATGAAGTATATCCAGCATTCTATATGGAATAAGGGAGCATGAATGTAACCAATAAGGAATATGGTAATACATGATGAAGGTATTCATATGATATTACGGGGTAAAAAGGATCTATATTATGTTTACCTTCCTTATAAATGTTAGACTGTGAGTTTGGACAGAATTATTTTGGATAGTTCTAGTTTGGATTATTTTGGATTTCCATAAAAGGACAACCCGGAGGTCGGGCGGCAACCGGTCGCGTCCGGAAAGGCTGCGAGACATGAACCCGCAATCGAAGGGCGATAATGGTGTATCACCTACCACTGGACCATGAGATGTCCTGGATTAAATAATGTAGTTTTTATTAAAAGATCATGTAGATGAATTATAAATTCGTTTATTTTAGAACCCTATAGGAATAGTGTAAATAGAATTTTTTTACATTCTATTATCTTTTAGAGTGAAAGATGAGTTTGTGGTAGAAATTTATTAATGGATAAAACTCTAATTATAAAGTAAGTATATCTCCTTATGATCTTAGCCAATCTCATAAATAAATTCCTCAATATTAAGAGAAGCAACTTTGAACAAAAATGTTTTCCTAGATGGTACCTTAAATCATCACTAATTTTTGGCTTTGGGATTGTTGGCCTTTTTATAGCCATGTTCTCTACCACTCTCCATCAGATAATTGATGGTTAGATTTTTCTTCCATATCCATATTTTCCTACATGGAACCCTAGTATGTGTTATTTTCGGTAATCTTCATACTTTCGACTCTTTATTTTAAATAGAGGCCTCATTAATTCATTTTTCGATGTGGGATTTCAACTAGGATACTTTGAAACGTCAAAAATGTGTTATCCTAATACCCTATGTTTTGTTGAACCGATGGTATTTCAATTCATCATAGATTGATGAATTTAAGGACCTCAATTTTATACTTGTTTGTGATTGATGACCTCAATCACTACCTATAAATATTTACGTTTTTCCTCCGATTATATGTCTCCAATTTCCACCAATGTTCTCCTAATCGAGATCATAATTTGGTGGTGACCCTTTGATTTCTCTTTTCCTCATATTAAGACTAAATTTTAGTAACCCAATTTCAGATGTGGGTTTTCCCACAAATATATTTTCTACTTTCAACCTTTTATTTTTGAAGAAAAATTTCAAATTGCGAGGACGCAATTTATTGAAGGAGGGGAGAATGTAACACCCCAAGATTTCATAGTGTGTTATTTCTTCAAAATAATTCAATAACTTGCACTACAGGCAACACTGAGTTCAATTGCACCATGACTTACCAAAAAAAAAAGCCATTAAAAGAGGTCATGAATAGTATTAACTAAATTTTAAACTTTATATAATCATTATAATTTTAGAATCCATATTATGAGTTTCTTAGTCATAATGCAAGAACAGATTCATTTTCAGTATTGCACTTTTATCAACTTTTGATAGTGAAACCTTTTTAAATACAATATTTTAAACTTTTTGACTAAATGGAGACATCAAAAAATTTAAAATGAAACATCCCAAGCTTCCACGGTACGCTTTCCATTGAATAAAACAGTAGCGTGTGTTGTACGCAACTTCGAGTTCTAACACACCGTAACCAATCAAACTAGCTGTTATGAATAGTAATACCTACTTTTTGAAGTTATATATATTTTATATTTTAAAATGGACTTCATTTTTGGATTCGGAATATCAAATTTAGCCTAAGGTGAAATTTTGGTACTTTTCGGATAACTTTCATATTTTGATGAATAGTGAAAATTACTAAATTTTAATTAAAAACAACTTTTTTAATCAAAATAATTAATAGTGATAAATTATGAATTTGAGTGGTTTTAAAGTATATTTAGAATATATTTTTACTATTTAATATAATGTTGGTCATTGGACATGATTTTACAGTTAAACCGAACATAAACAAGTGTCAATCTTTTGATAGTTATTATCTCTTAAAAACACGCTTTTTGTTTTGACAGCGGGAATTAATTTTAAATTAATTTCTGCCACTTCTGTGTTTAGAATTTAGGAAAATGGATTCCATATTTGGAATCAGGATGTTCAAATTGTGTAAATAGGTAACTTTTATTTTTAGACATTTTGAATAATTACTGCGGTAAATATTTTATTTACCATGGTTAAGGGTAAATCCGGTAAATAAGGGTTAAAAAAAATAATATTATAATAATACTAAATTACCCTAAAACGTGTCTTAACCCTATTGGTTGATAAATGGTCGACCATGGGCATCTTTGTGTCAATTTTGGGACCCCATGGATCCACTTGTAAGTGATAATGACACTTTATTTTAATTAAGTCAAAATGAATACAAAAATGACACAAGCATATATCTTTTAGCAAAACAATTGTTACATAGAGTTATATAAGTTGGATTTTCGATTATAAATATTCATTAGAAAGATAAAACGATTTCCTGCATAATGATATTTTATTTATAATTTTTAGACATTAAATAATTTATTTTATTTATGACACAATGATGATGCAGTAATTACTATAATAGTGAAAAATTAAAATAATTGATATTATAAATACCCAAATAAATATAATATGAAACTTTTAATGAATTAAACTAATTTTCTAGGATAATATGATATATTAGGATTGATTTAATTGACTTTGTTCAAGTAATCAATCTGTTATGAGTTTCACAAAAATCAACTATTGAATAGTGTCAAAATTGACATAAAAGAGTTCTTAAAACAAATATTATATTATTAATTGATATTAAATTCCTAAAAATCTAAGGTTCGGCCAAGAGACTTATATCATGATAGGTTCATCATTAATTTACCACTTGTGGGTCGCTTGTATGTATATAGTAAGTTTATTAACCATATTATATAAAAATACAAAGAGACATTGTAAAAGTGAAACTAATTAACTTAGAGTTAATACTTAAAGATAAGGTTAATATAAGTACCCAAACCTGTCTAAATTCTATTGGTTGAGTGGTTTTCGACCTATCCCCACCTTAACTTTTTAATAATCAACTTTGGAGCCTTTAGAAACCGAATATGAATTTATTATAAATTAATATTTCTAACTTTTCCAAAGGTGCCCCTCACCCCTCTTATAAAAGGGCACTCCTCCTTTTCATTTCTTCACACCTTCAAAGACTTTTGGTTCGGCCAACCTCTGCCCCAATACTCTCCCAACATCCCTCACTACAACCTAGAGGCCTTAGTTTGATCAGAAAGCCAACCTAAGGAGCCCTTTTGATCAAATCAAAAGGAAGAACCCGAAGAAGAGGTAATGATTTCACCACCATTCTCCAAGTTCATTTCTTCTTCCACTTCTTCTTCCTTTGTTCTTACCATTATAAAATAATAACTCCAGTATCTCACATATACTGTGATGTTATTATAAATATGGTACAATCATATTCAGTATTCTATCCACCCTTTGAATAACATGTCACCATACGTGCGTACGTACGGCTTACCGTCTCCACGAACGCGATGAGATTCATTCTCCATCGTATCCATTCAAGTATAATTATCATTTGATGATTTAAAAATGATGTTTAAGGACTGGATATCATTCTGGATATGAATAAGATACAACAACCATGGCTTATTTAACAAAACATAAAAAAGAAAATGAGTAAGTTAACTCCCGAAACGACGATAATTCTAAGATATTATTAACAAATCAATGTTAAAAGATCATATATGATATCATATTAATATATATGATTCTTGTATAATTTAATAACAACTATTTCACCATTATACAGGAGGTTAACCTACCCCAACCAAGGAAAAGTGCAAGGTAAGGGTTATTTTACAATCTCTTCATTATCCGAGGTTGTTTATACGTAATAATCTACTGGGATTTCTTTATCATCCACATCCATGTTTCTTCGAAATGTATTTCAAAACATTTTTACTATTTACAAGAATATGGGTTAAAGTCATTTATACCCTTGTTTGACTTTTTATAAGAGGTTTATAAAGGAATCTTTCCGTCGTTTTCAAAACAAGGTCCTTTTTAACCTTTTCGATAGAATTGAGGTAAGAATGTTTTTTTTAACTTATACGGCGGTGCGGTTATTTTACGCCGTTATAAAATCTTCAAAGATTTCCTTACAAGCTTATAAGAATATTTTCAAAGAAATTGTTTTATTTTATATGGATCTTAAATGATTTCAAAATAAAAGGAGATATTTCTTTTAAAATAAGTTTGATTTCATCTATGTCAACATCCTTTGATGGATTTCAAGATTATTTGAAGTTGATTTATTATGATACAAAACTTCTATATTGTGTTGAAGGTTTTGTGATATGTTTGACTGTGGATGTGCTATTTTATACCATTCATAGTTTATGGTGAAAGTATTGACATTTCGTATGCTAGTTTTAATACGAATGTTTATGTTATGTTTAAACCTTTTCATATGGAAATGCATTGGACTTAATAAGTGACGGGTGGAGCCCGCTATAGCTCCTCGATGCATCGGTAGGTCTCATGAGACAAACTAGTGTCTTGGCACAAGGCCTTGACAAAATCTTATTTGTAGTCTTGGCACGAGGCCTTGGCTATGTGGTTATGATAGTCTGGCATTATGCATTCCAACATTATGAAAGTGGTTATTGATTTTTGCATGTGATTATTCGATTAGTAGAATATCCATGTGAATAAGTAAATGGCATTATTTCATTTTATTTATGCCATACCATGTTGAAAGTTCAAGTTTAAAAGGCTTTTGTTTTAGTTATACATTGCCTTAAATGTTTATTCTTATTTATGAAAGTTTCCGCTATATTGTTATCCTTACTGGGCATTTGAGCTCACCCCTTTTCTATGTTTTATTTTTCCCAGGAAGTGAAGATGTAAGTTATGAATGACCTGCAGGGATATTATGAGGGGATTATAGTGTGGACTGTGGAAACATTATGTTGTTGTAGTAGTTTTTCATTTTATGATGTAATGTAAAACTTATGAATATATCTAGTGTTTCCAAGGCTACTAAACCAATCGGTCTTTCGAGATTTGATCTTTCTTGTGATCATGCCAATGTTATGTAATAATGCACCGACTCTGGGTAACTAGGGTCGGGGCGTTACAATGTACATGGAAGATAAAATATAACACTGAAGGAATGATAGATAGTGATATAGAACATTTTTGTGATAAATTTAATAATCACTAAACCATACATCTGTGATATATTGAAAGACCATTGATTTCTCAGTATGAAAAGTAATTAGATAAAAATTTTTTGAAATAATTTTTCTAGAGTTGAGGAATTATTTTACATCCTAGTCTAAGAACATAAGGAAATATACTTACTTGAAAAGAATAATGTCATCCCCATATTATCTCTAAATGATGAGTATTCAATAATAATTTTCAGGCCTGTTGTATCAGAATTAACTTCTACGAATCGAAAAATACGTAAAATTATTACTATATATTCCCATTTTCTTAAGGAATTAACCAAATAAAAAATGGTTAGTGCAAGATAAAGTAATTTTCCAAAAATAATAATCCTTTATATGATGGAAAAGTACGTTAATCTCCAAAATTATATAGTAATACCCAAAGTTCAACATAGATTATTTAACAAATATGTATCCTCGAAATTCTTGAAAATATTCCTAAATAAAATTGAAAACCAAAAATTAGAAGGATTTTATCACATAGTCTTAAAAGATAAATTTAATATCCATCTTCAAATAACATCAATTAATCTTGAATCTCATACCAAAAAGCAATTTTCCTAATAATATTTAAGATATAATAATTATTTATATAAATAACATGAATTGTCGTAAATCATATAAGTTTCAAAAATACAACTCATCCTTTAATTTCTCAAATAAAATTCCGTATTATTATATTTACCTTTATGATATAAGGTTCCCAAAATAGTGAATGTATTTCAAAATAACATTTATCACTTAATCTCTAAATCAATTTACAATCCCTTGGTTATCATTATGATAAAACATATGATCCAAAAATAAAATTATTTTTTATTAATAAAATCATTTACCTCAAAAGTAATATATCATACTATCCAGGACATTACATTGGCCAGTGGTAGGAGATGCAACCTTGTTTCCCTTTAGTTTTAGGTTTGATCCCCATGGAATTTCTGTACCTGAAGGGTTGTCACCCATCCTGCAAGTTTCCTTTTTTCTAAAACTACATCAATATAATCCTTATAAAATTATAGAGATGTTAGAAACATACTAAAAAATAACCTTAATATAATTAATATTAAATAATGTTTGATTCTCAAAGGTTATCTTATAACATCCATTCTGTATCCCAAAAACTAAGAACTCATAATTACCTCAAAATCATATATCATTTAAACCCAAAGGCTTTGAATTCCATCAAACTTATTTCCAACAAAATTAAAGGCATTATTTCTCAAGTAACATTTTTAATATCATAGGATTAAGGGTTACATGTAAATTAAAATTATCACATTTTTACCAATTTTTAAAGGTATCAATTCCATCTAAAGTATGTTTCTAAATTTATCAAAACAAAACTTACTATTGAAAAAACATTAGGCATTTAATGTTTCCCATAATATTCATAAAATACCACTATATCATAAATATGAAACCTCAAAACATAAACACATCCTTCATTCAACTTCCTTCTTAAAATATTAACCATGATTCGTTATCTTATTCCTTAATATTTTATTCTTTTAATCAATGATATGACTTATATCCTTATGATTCATCAATATCAACCAAAAAATGTTGCATACATAAAAAATAAGAAACAAATTTGTACCTTAAATCCATATTTGTAGATCTTATTGATATTACCATTATCTTTATACATGTTTTCCTACTTTTAAAAAATAATTTTTCATGCCACTTAGGATATTTCATTTTTTATTAGAGTTAGAACAGTTTAGATCTTAAAATAAAATGAAAAATATACCATGGAAAATAATTTTTTTATAGAAATGAACAAGTGTTGGAAATCTAAGATAATTTATTATAGGTGATTTTAATACTAATGAAGCTATAAAAATAATTTGAACAATATTTTTACATAATAGTGATGATAAAATCATTAGAGAGGGATAAGAAGGTTTTGAAATATCTCTATCCTTCTATATTGGTAAAATTTCCTTAATCTGTAGAAAATAATATGACTTAAACATGAAATGAATTATTAATAGAAAAATACTATATAGGGTAATGATAAGAAATCAAAATTTTTATAGTAATCTAATCCTTCAACCCCTTATATCTCTGTTGATTTAAGTTTTTATATGATCCACCTAAATTACTTTAAACCTAAAAAATACTCCTTATGATAATAAAACTTGTAGTTATGGAGGATCTTTTAAATTACACTCAAATAACATCCTAGCCTCTAAATTTATCTAAACCATTATAAGATACCAATTGTAAGTACCCGACCTTAAACATTACATATTCTAGGTATTTTAAACTATAATTATATTTACTTCATTCCGAAATATATTTTATGTTTAGTGTTTTAGAGAGTTAGGAAAAACCCTTACATAGTGAACCCATAAATTACAAGTGGAAACTTATACCCAATATCCATTTTCCACCAAAAGAAACCATTTTTAAATAAAACATGTTTTTTATTTGTGTAAAATTTTCATATTTTCCCCTTGTTATCATTTTGTCTATATTCTCCCTTAAATCCATTGATTTGTTTTAAACTTGGGATGAGCACAAAAGCTTAGTATGGGAAATAAAGGAAGGGAAAATGTTAGTCTAGTGAAAAACATGAAAAAAATTTAATATTTACCCTTATCTCAATGTTCAATTGGCTATGGAAATAAATAATTTTCTTAGGAAAACACACAAACTTTTATCTCAAATAAAACCATTAAAACCCTTAGAAAGAAAAAAAAATTCTTGGAAACTTAGAGCATAAAATTTATAAAACCCTTTCAAAACCATTTTTTAACAGAATAAACATATTATTGACTTAAAATATAATCACTAAATTTTTTAATAAAGAGATATAATGGGGTTCACCCTTTTTATAAGCTATATTGGGCTCAACTTTGAGCTATAGTGGGGATAAAAACATTGTATAATCTATATTAGGATCACCCGTTTTTCATGAGCTATAATGGGGCTCAACCCTTCGTATAAGCTATATAGGGCTCAATAAGGAGCTTTAAATGGGCTCAAACCTTTATTTAAATGGATTAACCAATATGTCCAACCTCCAAATCCAAAGTACCCAATGCACTGGAGGTTATTATGTAGCTACCTATCCTTGTTTTATCACAGAACCACCCACCATTAGTTTATCACGTAACCACCTGTAAGTAGTTTATCATCTAACCACCGATAATTATAAAAAATTACAAAGAACAATATCACAATCATAAAACATTAATAATTTCATTATATAAATATTCATAAGGAAAATTACCCTTTTATTTTAAAATATAATATTTTTAGAAAAACTATGCATGTAAAAAGGAAAACATTTTATTTGAAACAATATTTGTAATATTGTAAAGTAATATTAAAATAATAAATCCTTATGATGGTTGGAAAATACGTTAATGTCTTATAAGTTAAAAAACATTCTTTTCATATTTGTTTCGGAAAATGCACAAAGAATCACTTTTAGAAGACGAAAAAAATAATAATTTCAAACAATTTTTTAAAAAGTAAGACATGAGTAAAAATTAAATAAAAATAATAACAATATAATAGTAAAAAAATTGATTTTTTTTTAAAACACATACATGGAAGAAAAATAGATTTTTAAGGAAGCTTTAAAAAGATAATTTTTAAAAGAAAGTCTCTTATAAATATCATTACATTGGAGTGGGCATAGATAAAATGAATTGATTATATGTTTTAACTATAAATCTACATAAATAAAGTGTAAATACAAAATAATATATTAAAAAGTCACTTCACAAATAATATTAGCATGAAATATTCAAGAAGTAGAAGTTCTACCCAAAGAATAGAAATTGGGTTATGAAATCCTTTACCTCACGTTTGACTTCCTTAAAATGTGTTGAAACCTCATGTATAATGAGTCAAATAAATTTATTAAATATTTATATAACTATATATATATATATAATACCTTATGAGATGATTTTAAAACATTTTATGAAACATTGATTAATAATAATTTAGTATTTTCATGGTTTTAGGTGTGTTTGTTTCACGTTTTCATGATCTGTTTATTTGTGTATAATAATGGATGTTCATGTAAAATGGGATTAAAACTCTAGAAGTGGAATGGAATAGTATTAATTAACTTATATAAATATTTATGGTAACATATGTAATTTTTATTTCTTACATGAGGATGATTTGTTAGATGAAATGTTAATGATACATGTTTAGTTTATTTTGGCGGATTTTCTGAACATTACAAATAAATTTCATTTTATTTAATATTATGTATATATATTAGTTAAAAAACATTACATAGATTATAATATACTTATTAAAATATTAATTAACTATAATTATAGTTTTATGACCATCCATGGAGGCAGTAATGGAAAATAATCAAAATCCTTATTCATAGAGGTGATTAACTAACATAATAATGACAACACTTTCGTTTATTTTAATAAAAGGATTTGAGTAATGAAATGGAAATGAGATATTACATTATAAAAATAATACTCAATTATATACATGATTATATATTTTTCATTCATTTATAAATAAAATAGGTGAGGATAAAGTAAAAAATAGAAATTAAGAGAGACACATTGAGAAAATTACCTCTTGAATATCACCTCCTTGAGAGACCCTTGAGGACCTTGGATTTGCTCTTTTGGTGATTCAAGAAGCACTAGAAATTTTGAATAGTTAGTATGAGAGTTTTTGGTATACATTTTTGGATCTAAAAGTCTTTTAATTATAAATGGGGTGATGAGGGTTGATATTTATACTTGAGGATAGATGGGTTTAAGTGATTAAAATAACGAATATTTTATATTTAAATCCAACCAAATTTAGGTGGAATTAAATTACAAAATATTGGATGAAAATTAATATTTTATAGGATATTTAGTTTTTATCCAAACCTAAAAAACTATTAAATTTTTAGTTTTTAGGTATTTTAATGCTTTACCCTTTTAACTTTAAGTCGTTTCATTTTTTTACCTATACTGCAGTAAATATATTTTTTACTATGGTAACTATTTTTTATGCCTATAAATTGAATTAAACATAAAATATAATTTGGAACTTAAAATTAAAAATATTAAATCCATTTTAATTATTTCAATTCAATAAATTGGATAAATTAGATTTAAAATTAATCTTGTAGGCACAATGGAAAAGAAGTTTTTTAAAGTAAAATGTTTAAAAGATTGAAATGTTTTTATATAAACTTTCATTATGAAATTGTTTAAAATAAAAAAATTGATTTTATTGATGTATAATTGAACTAATTATAATTTAAAAACAATTTAAAATATAATTTAACTATATAAATAAATTATATGAAAAAGCAGTTTTCAGATAAAATGATGTACTTTTCACTATTCATCAAAACATGAAACTTATTAGAAAAATACAATAAATTCACCCGAATATAATTTTTATATTATGATTTAAGAAATTAAGTTTATTTTTTTTAAATAAAATTATAATTTTTTTGAAATTTATATTTAAAAGAGGTGCACCATCAAAAGGAGACAAAATTTTCTTTTAAAAAAATCTAGCTTTTTATGCTTAAAATTTTATTTATCCTTATCTTAAGCTTATAACTTTTTTATATGATTTTGAAAACATTTTATTGAATATATAACATATAAATTTCATTAATATCTTTAACTAATAGTTTTTAATTTGATTTATTAAGATAAAATTCCATTATGGGCATAAAAATAGTTTTTTATAAAAAAACCCTTTATATTCAATTGATTTTTTTTATTTTTATTTGTAGTAGATTGGTAACCAATGAATTAATTTTATAAAAAAATTATATTTTAATTATTTAGTTAATCTCATTAATTCCATACATTCCAACAACTATGTTATAATATTCACAACTAAATAATAATATTTATTCAATTGTGTAAGCTCGATCTGGCATATCTTATAATATATTAGTCATAGTGTTTCATTTTAATGTTTAGGGATGTTACAATTAGACTTCCCCATATGATATTCCTATCATGATTTTTTTATTTTCTACTTTTAAAAAATTAATTGTTTTTAAGGTTGATAACTATTTATGAAAAAGGGGTAATTATAATTTATAAACACACATGGAATTGTAAACATAATCAAAACAACTGAAAACAAATTAAAACAATTAGGGATTAATTAAACTAAATTAAGAAGCAACAATATTACTAGTAATTCTTATTGAACAATCATTCCTCACCATTTTAAACAGGTTTCACAACCATAAATATTTTAATGAAAAGATTGAAATATATAATATAATAGGTTATTTAGTTCATTAAATTGAATTCTACAACAAAAATGTCAGTATATTAGCTTTCTACAATATCCAATCAATGCAATCAACAATCACCAAATACATTGACATTATCGAAACCCATTGTAATCACAATGTTTGATTTAAGATTGATAAATTTAAACAATGAGAATCTACTTAAAACACATACTTGAATTTAAATAACAAGATAAGTTTAGATATCATCACAATTCAATTGGATATGTGTTATTCTAAGAATAAAATAATTTTTTTTAACAAAGTGAAAAAAATATAAAAAATTCAATCAGTGATCACATTTTAAAACTCAATATTCTGGAGAGAATTACAATTGAAAAATAAAAGATATAAAAAATCATAAGGACATCACCATGAGAACCCACTACCTTCGACCACTAGAAATTTATCCATACATCACCGTGGTGAAATATTGAGCTCTGATATCTATCTTCATCACATCAGAAGTTGAAGAAGCTATCCAGAAGATCTCTTAGTTTCCTTCCATCTCTATTTTGTATTCCGTTTCTAAATATCCCTATAAAAATTAATGTCTTCCACCAGTTATTTATTTATTATTATTTGTTATTTCATTTAGAAAATGCCACAACACCTTTATTCTAGGTCTAATTTGAAATTAAATCCTTCAATTATATCTCTCATGTTTGACAAGGGATATTTATTTGTTTCCTATGTAGTAAACAATTAATTCCATCTAAACACCCCAATGGTACTCAAGAAACTTCCTTCAATATTGAACTTGAGTTAATCACTGATAATGCTTGGGAATTCACCCACTATGACTTAGAAAGAAAATATATATGTCAAAATAATCTTCTCTAGTCAACCCTACATTGGATATTTATCAACTCAATAATGGTTGAATTAACCTTGGGGGGGGTCAAAATAAAAAATATTGACTTGGAATCCATTATTTAAATGGGAAAAACTAATTGGAGAATTTATCCATGATTTTTTTAACTCACCTATGATGTTGAAACCATGAGTTAAGGGTAAATAGAATCCCTCATAATCTTCTAATAACTATAAAAGAACAAAACTATATCATGAAATCATCCTCATCTAACTACAATAAACATAAACTATAAATTTATTATTTAAATACAATAAATTTGTTTCGGTCTAACTAGAAACATAAATAGAGGAACTCTTTAATATTAAACCCAAATCTAAAATATTCAACAAGTGGAATTGAACTCATGTGTGCCTCAACTTGGACCAAATCTTGTTCATGGAAAACCTATTATAAAAAAATCATGTTCTTGAAATCCTCAATTAAAAAGTGAAAATGGAACAACAAGCATGTGATTCATTCGATTTGAATGAATCAGGCTCCAATGTTGGATATTTGTTTATCATTATCTTTGATGGTGGCTCAGAAACATCAGACTTGGGTGTTCTAATATGTTTAACATCACTCTATCATTCTTCCAAAAAATATATCCAAGAAAAATAATCTTCTTCAAATTGGTTTCATCAGGATCTTAGTGGTAGATTCATCCTACAATTTCTCTAATTAATGACACACATTCAGATGCTTCATTATGTTTAGATTCATTTCGGTCTCTTTCTCATTTGGATTCACAGTGGAGACTTCATCAATAGTGTAAACAAACAATGTCATAAAAAATTCTGGCTTCATTTAAAAATTCAATGGTGAGAAACTCAGTTACAGCACCGTCAATCAACTGGTTTTGGTTAGAAAGAGCTTAACATCGGTAGAAACAGGAAAAATAGAGCTTTTCTAGGACTAATTTCAAATTTACACTTGGTAAGCCTTTTATTTCAGGCGTTTCAAAAGATATTAGTTTGATTCATCCTCCATAAAATCCCCAGTTTGGGTATAATTTCATTTCCAAGTTTAGTTTACCTCAATCTTTTCAGTAGTTCATTCCATAGATGGTTGTCACACCCTTTATTTATCAATGGATGGAGGAGGGTGGATGTGTGGTGGGTAGCCAAATCCACTAACTCATCCAATAGAGAGGAGCACCAAGTGGTGATATTTGACTATAAATGGTAATATCCTACTACCATTTTAGAATCTCATCACTCAATATTCAAAACAATATCTTCCATTTGTTTATGGTATTTTTCATGTTGGTTTCCCAATTATTCAATAGAGAGATCTTATGAGGGTTTTATCATTGTTATAGTGGGGGAATGTGTACCCAATTTTACATATAGGGGTCCGTCTATTTTTCTATGGATTTTTACACCTTTCATTTTGGGGATTTTCCATGTTACTTCTACAGTCCTTTTATTTCCAGATTTTTAATTTATTTTATCTCTTTATTATCTCTTCATCATTGGGTCAATCATTTACAATACTAGAAAGTGGTATCATAGAAAGGTTTTGGCCCAATTCTATTCACCTTTTTAGGTATTAATAATTCTCATTAATTTGAGTATGGTATGTGATTATGACTCTGATATATCTTTTACATAAGTAAAAAATTTATTGAGATTATTAAATACACTATTTTGAAATAGAGGAGGTTATGGAATAACAGCTTGTCCATATGGCAGATAAATTTTAGATCGAGAAATTCAATTGGAATAATTTTCCATTGTGGAAAATAAAGATGCAGGAAGCACTATGGAAGGATAATTTCCTATTGGAAATTTGTGAAAATCCAGTAGGTGTGACAGAGGAGAAATTGAATGACATGGATAAGAATTTTATTTCTAACATAAATTTTTCCTTTTCATATGGGGTGCTATCAAGAATTCAAGATAAAAATACGGTGAATGAAATATGGGATACTTTTGAAAAGATATTTAAGGCCAAGTAACTGTACTTATTTTTTTCCTAATGTTAAAATTTTACACTCTTTGAATAGAGAATTCATCTTCATTGACTGACCACATTAACACCCTCAATAGCCAATCTTCTTAGCTCATGGAATTGGGCTATACAATTGTAGATACTGAACATGTGATGATTCTACACCAGATTTGTTCAGATTCATGTGACCAACTCATCATCAGCCTGAAAAAAAATATCCTAATAGATATGATTCTCTTCAATGATGTGGCAACTGCAGTTCTTTAAGAATAATATTAGCATAAGAATAAGGAGGAAAAATAGAAAAATTTTCACCAAGAAGATGTTATGTCAATGGAGAGAAGAAGGATGATAGAGCATGGTTTCAATGGGATCCAAAATCATGGAAGGCTTAAATCAAGTAGTACAAAAAAATGTCACATGTTATAATTATATCAAGAAGGGGAATATCAAGAAGGATTATTGGAATAATAAGACTAGTGAAACGAGATATCAGTGAAATTTGGTTATTACTTTTGATATACTAGTCAGTGAAGCAGAAATGACTATTAGAAGCAGGAAGAATCTCAATGATTCATGGATAATTAAATCAGGAGTGACATGGAACAAGAAATCTCAGTGAGAATGGTTTGATTAGTATAAAAATATCCTGTAATGACTTTTGGAAATGGGTAATGATCATACCCTGAAGATCATTGGAGTCGGTACCACCAAATTGAAGATGCATGATGGTATTGTTTGAACCGTTCAAGGAGTATTCCATGTGGAGGTATGGAAGAAGAAAATATTGGCTTTGAAAAAAATTTATGATATTAGATGAAAGGCTCATATCGATAATGGAGTGATGAGGAATTTGATGGGTGTGCTTGTGGTAATAAAGGCAGAGAAGATATTAAAGAACTTATATGTTCTTATGTGTTAAAATTACAATGATGTGGAGACAATTTTTATAAATTAACTCGAAGGAAGCATTGATGATATCATGGAATCAAAATCTTATCCATGTGTTAGAACGAGGCTTGAATATTTTTTTTGGATTAGAAGTTTTTTTCTAGGATTGAAAAGGTATCCTTACCATTTTTTGAGCATTGTGTTTTGATCATGCATCATAGGTTAAAGTTTATGTTGTCAATAGATAGAAGTAATGTGATCTTATAGTTGATCCATTCTGACATTTGAAAATAACTAGTTATATCCCTAGGAGGAGCAAGGTACTTTGTATCCTTCATTAATTATTATTCCTGGAGATATTGGGTGTACCCAATCAAGAGGAAGGTGGATTTTTTTTAAGCCTTCAAAACATTAAAATCATGGAAGGATATTGAATTTGGAAAGAAGATCAAGTGTATGATGATTGAAAATAACATAGAATATAAAAGCAAGAAGTTTGATAATTTTTTTCATTGGGAAGGCATCAAGAGATAGTTCACAATGGTGTACACTCCTTAGTAGAATAGAGTGGGAGCATACATGAACAAAACATTGTTGTATAAAACAAGGGTGATGTTGAAGAATGCAGGAATTTCTAAAATATTCTGGGAAGAAGTAGTGAATACCACCTATTCTGTGATTAATATATCTCCTTCACTAGAAATTAATATAAAGACAAAAATGGATATGAGGATGGGTAAACCCAATGACTATTCTATATTACATACTTTTGGAAGTCTGGTGTATTCATTATTTAATGAATAGGAATGATCAAAGTTGGGTTTGATATCCAAGAAATGTATCTTCTTGGGGTACACTGATGGTGTGAAGGGGTATCATTTGTTGGAACACACTTTCTGTAAACTTATCATCAGTAGAGATGTCATTTTTGCAGAATACAAGGTGAAATGAAAATTTATTGAGACATGGAGAAAAAAATGCTTAAAGTACAATAGTATAATTAGAGGATAAATCCATGGGAGAACTTATTTCCTCTAAGAAATTTCTAGATTACAAAGATCAAGTATCTATTGATTCTAGATGATGATGTTCAACTCGGGTGAAAAGGTCTCCAGTATAGAACTCAGACTATGTCACTAAGAGTAATATTGCATACTGCAAATTGAAAGAGGATGGAGATACATCTTATTCTATGGAGGAAACCAAGAGTCTAGATGTATCCTCGTAGATGGATTTTATGCATGAGGAACTTAAATCCCTTCAGAAGAAAAATACTTGGGATCTTTTTCCATTACTTAATTGAAGGAAAGATATAAGGAACAAATGGGTCTTTAAGATCATGTGGGATGGAAAGGAACATGTTGAATGATATTGTGAAAGACTTATGGTCAAAGTATAATCTCATAAATAAGGTATTTATTTTAATGTAATATATTCTATTTTTAGATTGGCATCTATTTGGATAGTTTTGATGATGTGTGCTATATAAAATTTACATCTAGAGTAGTTGGATGTAAAGAATCATTTTCTCTATGGTGATATTGATTAAGATTTCTATATGATTTGTCTAAAAAGTTTTAGAGAAGAAGGTAAAGATAACTTGGTTTATAGGTTGAATAAATGTCTGTACGATCTCAAGCAGGTACTGAGGTGTTGGTATAAGAGATTTGATTTCTATATCATGATCCTTGGATACATTAGACTAAATTCATATCCTTGTTCATATTTCATGGGTTTACATGGTAATGATTTCATCATTTTTCTGTTGTGTGTGGATAAAATATTGATCACAGGCCCTGACAATGATTAGATCCATGAAACTAAGGCATACTTGTCTAGGTTATTTTATATGAAGCACTTGTGACCAGAAAACAAGATTCTTAGGAAGCATATTTACCAAAAAAATGGTATTATTTGGATATCATAGTATAATTAAATACAGAAATCCCTAAAATGGTACAATAAGAAATAATGTAAGCCAATATCTACACCACTTCCCATTAATTTCAAGTTATCCTCTACGATGAGTCATAATAGTGAATTAGAGAGGATATAGATGTCTCAAGTACTGTATGCATCAATAATGGGTAGTCTGATGTTTACTATGGTTTGTACTAGACCAAACATTCCAAATGCATTGGGAGAAGTTAGTTGGTACATGTTGAATCCAGGATGGTGGAATTAAAGCATAGTGAAGTGGATCTTGAGATTTATCAAGGAGGACTCATATGATGCATTATATTATGGAGGATCAAATTTCACTATCAGAGGATATTTCGATTCATATTTTACAGGTGAGTCTAATCAAAGGAAATACACTACTGGTTATGTTTTTACACTTATAGGAGGAGCTGTGATATGTATTTCAAAGTTACAATCATTTTTGATGTCATACACAACAGAGTAAGAGTACATGGAAACTACACATGCTTGCAAATATGCAATTTGGTTGAGAAATTGTGGGAGGATCTTGGGCACAGATAAGGGTAGATTATATTATTTTTTGAAATTTAGATAACCTTGAACATTGAAAGGAACCCTTATTTTTATTGTGGGACAAATAAAATTGGGGTAAAATATCACCTTTTTCAAGATGTGGTGGATTAAGGAAGTGTGGACATGCAGAAAATTCATACTAAATAAAATTTGGAAGATTTATTAATGGAGGTGATTGAATCTTAAAAGTTCTGATGGTGTATATCCTCTAGTGACCTCACAGATGAAGGACCATATACAACCCCGAGGGGGGGGGGGTGAATCAGGGTGTAAACTTTTTCTCTTCTTTAATAGATCTTGTTACCATGTTGGTACGAACCCTTTTTAAAACTTTTAGGATGGATATGTGCAGTAATTAAAACATTCACATTCAGATAGACGACACATCATTTTTTTACTTGGTTCTCCACTAAGGGATACTTTTAAGGAGCATACGCCAACAAGTTTCCGGTAAAACCCAATTCCACTAATTTTCACTAGTTGTGGATTACAAAGGTTAGGGCAGAGTCACTCTGTCCCAGGAACACTACCTAAAGGTTCAGGGATAGATCAATGCTTCCCTCAAATCACTTCCATTGACTCCCCTTGGCTGACTGCCTTGGGTGATGTCTCACGCAGTTTATCGACTTAAAGGCCGCTTCAATAGATTGGAATGGAAGTATTTGTCTCTATTCAGCATGATACACTGATTACATCGAATTTCCAAATTGATGCTCTTTTATATTTATTTTTCCCCTTTAGTGAAATTACTGAATGAAGTAGAAATTTTTCCGCTTTCTTCGCAAGAATCACAAACTCCCTTTTTGATGTTTTAATTTCTGTGAACTGTTCCTGATTTAGTGAAGTGTCTCTAATCTGCGTACAACGCCTGCTCTGCGTACCACGCCTACTCTGCATAGCACGCCTGCTCTGCATACAACACTTGCTCCATATACAGTGCCTTCTCCGTATACCATGCCTTATCTACATACTGTGCATGCTCTTTGTACCGCTCCTACTATAAGGACCTTACTTTCTCCACGCACCACGTTGTCTCCGTGCACCGCGCTGTCTCCGCGCACCATGCCCGCTCCGCATACCATGCCCGCTCTGCGTACCACGCCTGCTCCACGCACCACCTCTATATACCGCTTCTGCGTACTACCTTCACATACCTCCTCTGTGTTCCACCTTCGTGTACCATTTCTTTATTCTATGGCCCTCTTCTTCAAAGTTTGTGAATTATAACATCTCCCACATACCATTTTTTTCTCTAAAAAATCTCAGATGCAGACTTTTAGTTAGAATTTCACAAACCATTTAGTCTTTAGCATACCCCTTCATCCTACATAGAATATCTCATGTGTACCACTTTCAAACATAGCCGAGCACTTCCACAATGATGACATTTTTTTATCAAATTCACTCTAACTTAATGATGAGATTAGCACTCATTATATAGTAAAATAGCTCCGCAAATTTCACTGATCTATTTTACCCAAATTATCAATGTGGGACAAACTTCATCACATACTGAACTCCATCCATGTATTATAAGCCTCAAATGTGTACTGTGACCCTTTGGAAAACTGTGAACCTTTACCACGTACCATGTGTCTGTCAGTCCACGTACTACATCTCTTCCGCCAATGACGAACCATTCCACATACCAAAACTCCTTCTATGAAGAACCATTTTTGGTACCATGACCTATTATGAAAACTATTCCACCTTCACTAAATACCTTCCTGTGAACCATTTTCGAAACATTCCAAGTACCACACGCCTTCACTACATACCATCTTTGTGAACCATTTTTGGTTATGTGCACCGCTCCATGAACCATTTCCACTGCAAGGTACGCAACTTTGAACCATTCTCAGAACAAGGTATGCGATCCATGTTCTGAGGTACATGATTTTCTTCCTTTTCTGATTTCCTTCTCCATTCCACATCTTGTTCACTCCTATGTAGAAATCCTTTCATTGACATAATTAAAATCCTAATTTGGAGGTGTAAAAGTTTGGAAAATGCTGGAAAACTACACCACCATAAATATCTGCTTAGGAAAGTACACCCATGCTTATTCCCTTTCATCTGGATTCTTCAACGATTAGTATCTTTCATCACAAACTCCTTCCACCATGATAAAAAATATTTGATCGATTAGTTACAACATCATTAGATTCTCTAGAAAATTTACTACAACTTTCCAACTTCCCTGTCCTCCAGCAACATTAGTCTCTCTAATAAACACTAAATATGACTGGCATCATCTTCTCAACTCTGTACGATCATTATTAAATCATCAAATCACCACATGACCCCTCATAAAATGATTCATGTCTCTTCATGTTGGCTCTTTCATGGTATCCTAGAATAGTGAGATATTTCACGATCACTTTATAACTTGAAACCATTCAACACTCTCTGATATGGTTTCATTATTGTATAAAATGTATCACCTTTGATGCATGTATTTTTAATTTAAGATTAGTACAACAATATTCTGAATCATAACTCTAAATAATTTTGGAGTTCTTCATTATATCCTTCTTTATTTTGATCTTCATTGAAAAATATTGATAACAAATAAAACCTTATACACAAAGTGCTCCCAACAATATCCCCCTTTTTATTTTTTTGTAAATACGATAATGTCCTCCTCAAATGAATGTGTCAATATCAAAATGAGAATATTATATCTCCCCTTACTTTCCTTTCACTTATCTCACTCTTATTGAAAAGTAATACAAAGTTAATGGGAAAATGGTATCAATCTTTTCTTAAAAAATGTTCCATCAGTCATTTCACTCTAAGTCTACTTGAGCAATGCTTGGTGTAGAAAACAAGAGGATTTTATTTTGACAATAAGACTATCTATTATTCACTGATCATGATACCTCATTAGATGAGAACTCATGTAAATTTTCTTCAAGTATTTTCCACTTTCATTCCAGGATGAAGAAATTGATTGTGATAGGGAATAATCAACCTGAAACTCCTACACTCACTTCAACAAACAGATAAAAAACATTCAAGTGAAATCAGCAGGATAAGTGGCCTTGGGAAACTTCCATTCTTCTAATTCAATTGATTAATTTAGTTACTCCCCCTTTTTAAAATTATCATCATTCTGAGTAACCAAGGATGTGATATTTAGAAATGACATACCTTTTCCAATGACATATTCTTCATGATATTTCCAGATTAATTGAATTTAATACCAACTGAAGTTGATACTGATTGAAATAATAATTCTGGCAGCTTCTTTATTTGTATCCCCATCAAGGGAAACACCATTCATCATCTTAATCAAGGATGATCCTTCATCATTTTATCCTTTGAATATCAATTGAAGAATCTTCCAAGTATGGAAACTTCTTCAGCTTTTGTATCTAGAATTGACAGCCCTATCCACTTTTTAGGTTCTCCCTATGAAATCCTTCTTCACCTAATTTCCTTCGTTGTAGTTACAAATAAAATTCAAAAATGATTAATAGAATATGGTGATTCCTCCTTGCATCATCAATTTGAGCTTCATGGTTGATATGCTTTTCTCTACCAAGTTTCTCCATTTACGCCATTCTTCATGATTGCACGTCTGAACATGTGTTTTGATAAGTGTTGATGTGGCATGGATCTCTTCACATTCTCTTCTGCTTTGTGTGGAGGATTTTTCTTCTTAACATCCATCATAAATGATACATTTTTACTTCTATTAAGGACTTCTTCATTATCTGGTATTAAGGTTAGACAAACTTTTGCAATGTGACCAGATTTCATACATCTCTCACACAAAACATTTTTAACACATATTTTTTCCTTTGGTTTTCACTCTCTCGTGCACTTTATCTTCATCATGTTGAAGTTTTAATTTTCCTTTAGCACCATCCTTAGCCTTTTCATCTTCATGCTTCCTAATTCTTTACAAATCTTCTAGACAGATGACCAACATGTCATTTGGAACTGTTGCAGCAGGTTTGGATCTTTGACATAGGTTCATCTAAGTTTCATCCATCTTAGATTCTCTTTTGGATGAATTGATCTTCAATTTCATAGGTCCAAAGTCTAGGGTCTTCTCATCTTCCCTACTTGAGATCTTTTTGGAGAAATGTGTGTTCACAATATTCTTATGATTTCTTCCCAAGATAGATTCTTTATGATTAGCCAACATCGAAGGCCTTTTTTATTATCAGCAATGAATGAATGTTTATATGGGTATGTACCTACCTTGTGGCAACTGCTATTTCATATATCATAGATGTTATCAAGTGTTCTGAATTTCTTTATGGTAAACAGATGCTTCTAGATATACATATGTTTCTTATTCTTCTCTATTTTTCTTCCCTTTGATATAGCTTTTCTATATGATTTTTCTTTTAAGGGATTATACCAACAATCTAGTGCACAATTCCCAAATTTGTTACAACACCAACATTGACCCAAAAATATTGTCTTCTTTGTATTAGGTTATTGGGCCATCTTCATGACTCGTTGTGCTCTTTTTGGAGAACCACCTTCCACATTCTTCTTTCTATACACCCTAAACATGGTGATAGGTGACTTCTCACCTTTCCTCATCCATACTTGTTTTTAATTTCTCTTCCAACCTATACTGCCTGTGGAAACATATTTAGAAACATGGGTACAAGATGGTTTGGATGGTACCTTATTCTTCTCAGCTGCTTGTGATAGATCAATGAGTGAATCCATGATCTTCTTATCACATGTTGGAGTTATCTTGACAGTATAATCCTCCAGTGTTTAATGAGTATTAATAGAAATTATTTCTTGAGATAGATCATCAAGAGTTGTCATAATCTTCTTGTCACATGTTAGAGGTATTTTAGCTTTAGAATCATCCAGTGAGCATTGAGTACCACCAGCAATTGTTTAATTATTTTTTGAAGTCTCAATATGTGTCTTATCAAGATTGGTCAACTAAGAATCCAATTCTATACATTTCTTGTTGATAAATACCTTATAATATTCAATTATAGTCATCTTCTCTTTACAACCCTTCTCCATTTTATCAACTTCTTCCTCATGCATCATCATTTTATTTGGAATAAATGGGTCACGTTACTTGATCTTCTTGGATATCCCTTCCAATTGTATACCCTTGAAGTTAGTGAAAATTTTCAATTTCCCTTAAAGAAAATGGATATTTTTTTCAAGATCCTTTTTAACTCTCTCTTCCTCTTTAGCTTATTTGATCAATTTTGATGTATTTGTTTTATGTTTCCTCCTTGTTTCTTCAAAGGATTCAATCTATCTGGAGAGCTTATAGAATCTTGATATTTTCTTTACCAAGCATTTCCTCCATAGAATATTCTTCTTTTCTTAGCTGGTTTATTTCCACCTGCATACTTTGAAATATTCTATAATTACCAATGACTCTATTTTAGATATATCATAAATATATTTTTGTAGTCTATCAATTTCATTTGAGGATGAAGATTGATCAAGGGAGAAAACACATACCTCTTGATCTACCTGATCTTTTCTTTCCAGGCATGAAAAATCATTATTTTTCAAATGGCTTGGAGAACAAGATACTACCTCTTCTTTAGATAATAAGGACTTATTCAATGGTCTATTCTCTTTATTTTTCATGTTTGTCATGGTCTTGATGGGTATAGACTTCTGCTAAGAGGTAACTGAACTTTCATTAAGACTACTCTTCATTGTTGTCTCAGGAAAGAAAACTCAAATCCTCTTCTGAATAGAATTACTGAAGAGTATCCAACATATGTAAAACTGACTCTAATACCAATTGAATAACCCTAGAACACCCTGAGGGGGGGGGGGTGAATCAGGGTGTCAACTGTTTCTATTATTTAATGGATCTTGTTCCCATGTTGGTAGGAACCCTTTTTAAAACCTATATGATGGATATGTGTAGAAATTAAAACATTCACATGTAGATAGAAAACACATCACTTTTTTATAATTGGTTCACCACTAAAGGATACGTCCAAGGAGTATACATAGAAAGGTTTCTAGTCATACCTAACTACACTTATTTTCACTAGTTGTGGATTACAAAGGTTTAGGAACAATCACTCTATCCCAGGCACACTGCCTAAAGGTTCAGGGATAGCTCACTACTTCCCTCATATCACTTCTGTTGACTTCCCCTTGCTCACTAACTTGGGTAAAGTCTCACTCAGTTTATCGACTTGAAGGTCTTTCAACATATTGGCATGGATGTCTTTGTTTCTATTCAGCACAAGACAATACTTGCTTCGAAGACCCAAATTAATTCTATTTTAAATTTAGTTTTATGCTTTAGTGAAATTGCTGAATGCACTATAACTTCTTCCCCTATCTTCACTAGAATCACAAACTCTATTTATGTTGTTTTCATTTCTGCAAACTGTTCCTGATTCTGTGAACTATCTCTAATCGGCATATCGTGCCTGCTCTGCTTACCACAGCAGCTCTGCATACCACGCCCTCTTGATGTGCCACACCTACTTCATGTACCATGTCTGCTCCGTACACTATGTCTGCTCTGTGCACCACGCCCGCTCTGCTCACCGCGCTCGCTCCGCAGACCTTGCCCGCTCCGTGCACCATGCCTGCTCCACACACTGCCTCTATATACCACTTCTGCATACCTCATTCGTGTACTGACTCTGCATTTATTCTTCGAGTACCACATCTGCGTTCTACCTTCACGTACAGTTTCATCCTTCTGCAGACTTATTCTTCAAATTTTACAAATTATATCATCTCTCGCATACCATTTTTTTCTGTGAAAATATCTTTTGTGGACTACTCCTTCGAATTTTGTGAACAATTTTGTCTTTCACATACCACTTTATCCTACACATAATCTCTCTAGTGTACCACTTTCAGACTTAGCCGATTTCATTCATATTACTGATATTTTCTTATCAAATTCACTCTACCTTAATGATGGGATTAACACTCTTTATATAAAAAAATAACTCCAAAATTTTTTCTAATCTCTTTTACCCAAATTTTAAATGTGGGAAAAACTTTATGGCATACTAAACTCCATCCGCATACTATAATCCTCAACCATGTACTGTGACCCTTTGGCGAACTGTGAACCTTCACCACATACCGTGCATCTGTCAGTCCATGTACTGCATCTCTCCTGCCGATGAAGAGCTATTCTGCATACCACAACTCCTTCTATGCTGAACCATTTTCAGTACCACGACCTATTCTGTGAACTGTTCCACCTCCACCACATATCGTCCTGTGAACCGTTTTCGGCAACATTCCACGTACCACACGCCTTCCCCACATACCGCCTATGTGAACCATTTTTGGTTCAGCATACCGCTCTACGTACCGTTTATACTAAAAGGTACATGGCCACGAAACATTCCTGGAACATGGTATGTGATCCATGTTTGAAGGTATGTGGTTTTCTTTGCCGATTTCATTCGCCATTCCACATCTCGTTCACTCCTATGAATAAATCCTTCCATTTCCAAAAATAAAATCCTATTTTGGAGGTCCATTTTTTTTGAAAACGCAAGAAAATGACACTACCATAAATATCTGCTTTGGAAGAACACCCATGCATCTTTATAATCATCTGGATTCTTCAATGATCCGAAAATTTCATCACAAACTCTTTCCACTGTGATAAATACTCTTTGAACGGTCAGTTTCAGCATCATCCGATTCTCTAAGGAAAGTACTGCAACTTCCCGACTTCCCTATCTTACAGTAACATTAGTCTGTCCACTAAACACTGAATATGGATGGCATCATCTTCAAATATCTATATGATAATTCTTAAATCTTAAAATCACCACATAACCCCTCATTCAATGATTTATTTCTCTTTAGGTAGTCTCTTTCATGGTCTCTTCGAATAGTGAGATGTTGCATGATAACTTTATAACTTGAACCCTTCAACACTCCATGATATGGTTTTACTATTGTATACAATGTATCACATTTGAAATATATATTTTGAACTTAATATCAGTTAAACAATCATCTGAATTATAACTCTCAATAACATTAGAGTTCTTTTTCATCTCCTTTATTTTGATCATCATTGACAACTATTGACAACAAATACAACCTTATACACACAGTGATCCCAAGAACAAAGATTTGATAAGAATTATTTAAAAGATAGAAAGGATTTGTGATGTTATTGGTTCTCAATCAATGAATAAGTGGAATATGTGTCAGTAGTTCATTCCATGGATATTTTCCTCCCCCTTTATTTTTAATGGGAGGCAGGAGTGTGGATGTGTGTTGGGTGGCCAACCCATCGACTCAACCAGTAGAGAGGAGTAGTAGGGGGTGAGGGATGACTATAAAAGGAAAGATCCTCCTCCCATTTAAGTATCTCATCACTCAGCAATCAGCACCATAACTTCCATTAGTTTTTTTTATTCTCTGAGTTGGTTTCCCCATTATTAAAAAGAGTTATCTCATGAGTGTTTTCTCCTTGTAACAGTGAGGGTGTGTGTACCAGATTTTACCCATAGTGATCCTTCTATTTACCCATGGGTTTTTACCCCATTTATTTTGTGGGGTTTTCCATATTATATACAATGCCCATTCAATTCCATATTTTCACTTTATTTTATCTCGTTATTATCGCTGCACCAGGGGCTCAATCATTTATGACCCCAACAAATATTATTTAGAAATATAAAATAACATGTTGGATAAGTATCCTATGTAAAATTATATTATGCATTGGGGATTTTTTTCTTATGGGGTTCATTTTATCTTATGCACTTAAAAAATATATCTTGCTGGAAGCCTCTCAATTCACTTATGTGGTAGATAATTTTTATCTTAAAAAACACTGCTTTAGATTCTTTAACTTAAAGAAAAATTTTACACACAAATGAGATAGATTATATTACATGAAATCCATCATAACTATCCTACATGATTTATCTTCAATGAACATTCTTCACTACAAATAAAAATAAAACAAATAAAGAATTAAAAAAATAATTTAATAAAAAATAAAATAAAAATATATTAACACGATAAAATAAAAATTCACAATGAAAATAATATAAGACTTGGAAATTGAATTTTAACAATGCAGACTAAAAATTGGCATAAACATAAATATGAAGCAATTGAAATTATAATGTACCAAAAATAAATTTAAATAAATTGAAATAAAAATTATACTTCAAAATAAAATATTCAAAGAATTAAATAATTAGTAATTCAAACAGAAAAATAAACAACAGATCAAAGAATTAAATGATTTAAATATTAAAAAAAATAAAACTATTCATAAAAATTATAATTTCCATAGATTATTTAATAATATTAAAACTTCAAAAAAAATTATCAAATAATTTAAAAAACACTATTATGAGAATATTTCTATATAAAAACACATTAATTTACCATAATTGAAGTGAAAAAACTGAAATAAATAAGACCAAATCAAATTCATCCACAATAATAATTTTCTTGTCCTCAAGAAAACAATAATCCATGTTTATTGGTATGAAAAGAATATTATGTTTAAAATACTTGATAACCAAAAAATTGGGTTTCAAAATAATTTATTCTTTTTATTTTCATCAAAAGTGAAAATATTTACCCTCAATAAATTAAATTTTTTTGGTTCAAAATGATTCATTTTTTAGAAATATTGTTAACCTTAAAATTTAAAAAACAGATTAATCCCACTTCAATTTTCATTTAACTAAAATTCCAAACTTCTCTTCACCTCCATGAGAATAGACTCGCATAATTTTCTATAAAAATAATTTAGAAACTCTATTTGGATGATCAAACATAATAATTTAAAAGGTAAAATAAATAACTCATCCAAAAACTTAAATAATATAATAATAAGTTAATATTTGATTAGGATATTCATTTCATAATTCATTTTAATTAATATTTTCTGAGTTTAAATCCAAATTAAAAAATTCTTTAGAAATGATAATTTTATAATATTATCACAATCTTTTACCAATTTCCATTGAATTTTAAGACGTAAGTGAAATTTTTTTCTCCCTATTAAATCCTAGTGGTATAGTATAATTAACCTAAAAAATTGTATACACAACATTCAATATTAAATGAAATTTAAAACCATTAAAAATGATTAATTAAAACATGAAAAAAATCAAATATCAAAAAAATTTATGGGTTTTAATGAGTTCATATTATTCAAAAATTTAGCATATTAAACGACCATATCACCCACACTAAAACTAAACATTGTCCCTAATATTGATTCTAAGGTGGAGTAACATGTGAATTCAATTTATAAGTTCAAAACATATTTGGGAAATCAATAGTTTAAAATCATATATGAAGGGTCACAATAAAGATAAAAGTATTTTTACACACAAAAAAAATATCAACATATAACATGAAAACATTATACCTATTGGTTACCAATTAAATAATTCATTTCAATAGTAAAGTGAGTAAATTAATGCATGTGAAAGAAATTAGTCAAAAAGATTTGTAAAAATAGAGTATTACTAATAAAAAATACACAATAAAAAAACCTATTTAATGATATAAACTATAATGTTTCGGCACCAAAATCAACATGATAATACTATTAAATTCAAATTGTTATTTTGACCTATTAATTTCAAAGTTGCATCATTAGGAAGATATTATAAATTAGAAAAATGTTTAGAATTTTAATGTAAAACTCCACTAAAATAAAATATCTTTTCTTCTTTAGATCCACTAAAAATTACCCCTTCTTCACAGTTACAAAGTTCCTATGGTTAGCTTAAAATCACCTAAATATAGAAACACCTAAAGATGTAATTCCATAAAAAAATCAACTTAAGTAAAATAAAACCAGAGTGTTTGAATTAAGGTAATTAATAAAAAAATTCAACTTATAGATTCTTTTGATCAGCATAGATTTTAAATCTTCTAGTCTAAGAGGAAAATAAATTTGAGAATAGCCCCATGTGGGTTATTTATGTTAAAAAACAAGAAAATCAACTTTCCATAAAGCTCAATTTATTTTTTGGTAAGCACCAAAAAGAAACATTATGAATAATCACAACACTATAAAAGGATAAACCTTCTCAAACACTTATTCCAAACAAAAAAACAAGGGAAGAGAAAATCTGTATTTTTCATTGGTTTTCAGCTTCCATCAACCTGAACTCCTCCCCTAGAGCTTCCTTATTACCTTTATGAAATAGTTTCGACCTATTTCCATTAATAGTGAATGGGACATCCTTTACATGATCTCTAATATTCATTTAACCAAAAAGGAAAAAATGAGTTAAAATAAAAGAACCATTCCATTTAGAATGAAATTTACATGGTAAAATCATCAGCTTGAAGTTTTATAGAATAATATTATCTTCAATCTTGAATTCTTTGTTCAAAATCATCTTTTTATGCACAAACTTTTTTTCACCTTAAAAATACTATCATTTTTATAATAATTGTATTTCATTTCTTATAACTCTTTCAAATAAAGTTTCCTCTCTCTTCCATCTTCAAATATATTCATATTGCATGATTTGAAAACCCAAAAATCTTTATGCTCTAACTCTACAAGAAAATAAAAATCTATTCCAAAAACTATCCTATAAGGTGAAATCCCTATTGGGTACTTATTGGAAGTCCTATATGCTCAAAGAGTATCATCAATACTTAATCTCTAATCTACCATGTTAAGGTTAATAATTTTCGTAAGAATATACTTGTTATATATATTTTAAACTTTAACCATTCAATTATTTTAAGGATGATGGGGTGTAGAAACTTTATGACTATCACTATATCGTTTGAATAAAGCCTCCAAAGTCCTTTTAAAAAAATTTGTACCTTGGTTTATGGGTATAAATATTGGAATCCCAAACCTATAAATAGACTTCTTTTGAAAAAATGAGACACCAATCTAGAATCATTAGTCTTAGTTGTAATATATTCAATACATTTGGACATATATTCCACTATAAATATCCAAAGGAATCTGGGAAATGGACCCTAAAATCCATACCCAAAACATAGAAGAAATAAAAAAACAAAAAAGGATGTTGTTACAATATCCCACCCCTCACCCATTGGCTTATGAAGATGTGGAAGTGCTAATATGCCTTTTGTATCCCCAAGGCACTAAAGGCTAGAAATAAATGAAAAGAGATTCATAAATAATTGTGGGATAATTTTACCATTTAAAATAAAAAAAGCAAATGATATAACCAAAACAAAAAACCCACAATATGATGCATGAGAACATTGTAATACAATTCAATATAATACCAACTGAAAAAGAAACCAAACTACAAAATGAACCATATTAGAGTAAAAAGTGGAAACTAAAACAAAACAAACTCAAAGATGTTGTAGAAAACAACTTAGAAACTCAGAAGAGTCTCAAATTTCCAAATCTATAGTCCATTCCCATGGTATCATGGTGCATCTCTAAAGAAATTAGATACATTTTTTCAACCTATGTCTCGATATACAATATCTGCAAACACACCAAAGTGACCAAGTAGGGGGTGAGTATAAAACTCAGTAGTATTTCCCAAAATTAATTACCTACTCACACATATAGGTTACAACATGTTATCATATTTATATGAAATAAATTTATATTAAATAATTTTGAACAGTTTATCTAAAAACCCAAACCATTTCTAAGAAAAACATTATTCTTTGGAAAGAAACCAAACAATTCATTCAAACCATTTCTCAAATCCATTTGGAATAACCAGTTTCATTCCACATAACCACACACACACACTCAATCTTTCTGTTACCATTAAATGTGGAACATCATGTCCATACTCCATCCCTTTGATGATGGTACTTCACAACCATTATCCATACAATTCAACTCAATCCCAACCACTATGACAAAAAAAAACATTCCAAACAAATTGTGCCAATCCATTTCTATAAATCAATACTTTTATTGAAAACAAATTCCAACAAATTTTCCTTGCATCAAAACAAAAAAAACCATTTTAAAATCAACATTTTAACATCACTTAACAACGTCACTTTCAAAACAACCAATTCTTACAATTCCCCAACCCATCACTAAAGAGTGTTTCCAATTAACACTACACATAAATTTCTCAATTAAAATCAAGAAAATAAAACAATTTGAAATCAATACATAAAGTTCTAATAAGAGGAGTCGAGAGTGAATCCACCTACCTTACAAACTTTGGAGTAAACAAAGAGCGGTCCAACACTCTAAAAACATGGATTAGATCATCCAAAACCCACATTAGATCTTGTTCCCTATCATCAACAGTGTCATATATCATCATGATTGGAAAAAAATGGATCTATACCCTATAGATTATATCCATGAATCAAAGAGAGGGAAGAAGAAAAAAACTAAGGGAAACCACCAACAATGAGCATTTACCAAGGAATTCAGGCTTCTAATTCACCAAGAACTGCCAAAGGATTACTCTTGGATCAAAGGGTAGGGTATCTATAGCCATTGTAAGGAGATAAATTATAGTTAAGTTCAAATTAAGTATTAAATTAAGGTTTAAGGGGATTATTCATATTAGATCCACAAAATACATATCTAATTTTCAACGTTGTATAGTTTAGGTGCACGATTAGGCAAACCGTGCACCATCCACTAACTCCAAACACCACTCGCATAGTTTGTTCACACGGTTAGTAAAACCATGTTCCAACCATGCTTAGATCTTTATTCAACATCACAAAATTTCTTTTAGGTGGACACACGGTTTGGCCAAATCATACACCAAATGTGCATCTATATAGTGACCTCTATTTCTATTTTAATGGTTTCCTAAAGGTGTTGCACAGTTTCTACTAACCATGATAAAACTACGATCCCCTAGAAAATCCACTAAAAACATTCTAAAACTACTCCACACCCTCCCAAAAACAACCCAATTACTTTATATACTTAAAATACATAAATAAAGGGTTAATTACCTAAATCCCGGGGTGCTAAATTCACCCCACCATTGGTATTTTCGTCCATAGAAAGTAGAAAATCACCATTTTCTTAAAAGATTTTGGTCCATTTCTCAATCATATCCTTCACATGCTCCCACATTTCCTCCTGAATCGGACCATGTGTCCATAAAACCCACACTAGACTAATTATTTTACTACATAAGGCTTTATCTTATCTATCCATAATCCAAAATGACAGATGAACCAATGCATCATCCAACTCTAGGTTAACATGATCCCATAAAATCACATCGTTTGGATCAGGTTGAAACTTATTCAATTGATATACATGAAAATCATTATGCATTGAACTGAACCTTGGTGGAAAATCGAACCGATTTTCCACCTAACCATCTCGTTCAAGTATCTCAAAAGAACCTACGTATTGAGAAGATAACTTGAACTACTTCCTAAAATGATGATTCTAAAGACTTGGATAGATTCTCAAGAACCCACGATAACTTACGTCGAATGAAAATGACTATAAACAGTGAACCATATACAGTTTATAATGAATATGAGTCATCTCCATCATTTTCTTGATCAACAGAATCTTCCCTGTTGTCTCTTAGAAAGGATCATTCCAAAAAGTGAAGTCTCACATATTTCCACCCAAGAAAGTGGAGAATTACAAGGATTCCCATACAATTATTTAAAAATACCCATATGTATCAGGTCCTGATAACTGTTATTATACGAGAACTCTAATAATAGTATGTGCTTATCCCATGAGCCACCAAAATCCATTGCACAAGCTCAAAGAATGTCTTCCAAATTTTTTATTATCATTTTGGATTGTCCATCCATTTGAGGATGGTACACTAAAATCATGATTAGACAAGTCCCAAGTACTTTCTATATGGATTTATAGAAACGATATGTAAAAATTAGATCTCTGTCCAATACTATAAAAACTGCTATGATATGCCTCTTTACCACTTTTCAAATATAGATTTTAGATAATTCCTCCACCACACGAGATTCCTGAATATTGATGAAATAGGATGAATTTGTGAGCCAATCGATTATCACTCACATGGAATCTTGTTTCCAAACTATCTTTGGGAGAACAATCACAAAATCCTTGGATATCTACTCCAATTTATAAATAGGAATAGGTTAATAATTCAATATACATATTGTTCCTTGGTACACTACCTTAACATGATGATATGTGAGGCATATAATAAAAAACTCAACCACTTTTCTTTTCATAATAACCCACCAAAATTTTTTATTTCATCACATTATACAAATTATATATTCCAGTATGAACAACCCATCTTCAATGATGGTAAGCATGAAGAATTTATTCTAGACAAGCCATAGGTATTACCATCCGATATAAAAACCACGACTCTAAACTCCCATACAACTTCCATCCCTCAATGGTCTCCCCACTATTGAGTTTTTACATCATAGAAACACATTATGTATCATATTTATATGCCTCTTCAAACTTTAAAACCAAATAAGGAATAAAATAATCTATAATTAAAATTAAAATTCTACCTTATTCATCACAATCCAAGTGAATTTCAGTTATCACTAACATTATGTGTGACAGATCTAAAGCTTCTTTTTCAAACTAACTATTCAAATTTTTGAATAATTCATCCTCCTTCGAATTTCCTTTAACCAATGTATACATTAATCCAAATTTGAACATTTAGAGATGCTACATCCATCTTCTTTGTATCATATTCAGATTTATTTGTTATAATATGTGTTTCAAGATCTTATGATCTGTAAACACCATAAATTTCTCACCAAAGTGGTAATGATGCCAAGTATTCAAAGCATGGACTAAAAAACTAATCCCATATCATGTGTTGGGTAGTTATTCTCATGAAACCATAATTTTCATAATCCATAAGAAACAACATGATATCCCTGCATGAGAAGACATCCCAACCCCATTCCCATAACATCTAATACACCACATGCCCTTGTCCTAATTATATAAATAACAATATTGGTGCTGATGTAAGGTAAACTTTAAGATCTTGAAAAGAATTCCAACATTCATAATTGCATTGAAATGGAAAATTTTTTCTTGTAAAAGTTGTCATTGGTAAAGCTATTTATGAAAAATAATGAACAAATCATCAGTAATAACCATCCAGACTAAGGAAACTATGTATCTCAAATACATTCATTTGAGGTTTCTAAGAGATCACATTCTCTATCTTTTATAGATCCTTAGAAACCCCTATTTCATAGATTACAAAGCCAAGGAAATGTACTTCTTGTATCTAAAAATCACACTTTTAAATCTTAACATACAAATGATGAGCCCGCAAGATACCCAACACTGTCTCCAAGTGTTACTAATGCTCAACCCTTGTCCTCAAATAAACCAATATGTCATCCATAAACACCACCAAAAAAGAATCTAGATACATTTGAAATATCTGATTCATCAATTTCATAAAGATATCTAGTTTATTCATAATACCAGAAGGTGTAACCACATAATCATAATTTCCATATATACACCTAAAATATATTTTAGGAATACCATTATTCTAAACCTTTAATTGGTGATATCTTGATCGTAAGTCAATTTTTGAGAACTGTTTTTTCCCTCAATTGATCGAATATATCATCAATTCATGGAAGTGGATATATATTCCTTATCCTAAATTTGTTAACATTTGATAATCCACACACAGCCAAAGAGTTTTTTACTCATTTTTCACAAAAAAAATGGATAATTCGCATAGAGACATATGTTTCACATGAATGAAGTTATGTTCCACCCATGTGACATGGACTAGATGGTCTAATGAGGACTAGATAATCTATCCCTTTTATCTCGTGAAGGAGATGTTGTAGTTAAATGATTTCTTATTATATTTTACACTTTTTTTTCATCAAAAATATATGTCTAGCTTGACCCGACAATTTTATTATAAGAGGTTCAGTGTATTGTACAATCATTCAATTTGGGTTCACCACTTTTTTATCTCTAGTGGAAACTCCCAATATCTCACACATCCATAACTAGGTATGGACCTACTTTCCAATGGTCAGTGGTCCTTTTTGGGTCCAAACCCAATGATTCTTAAAAACTCACATTGGTCAATAGGATGGGTGGACGAGCACATCACACCCTTTTTGGGGGGATTATTTTTACTAATCTAGCACTCCCTTATAGATTTAAGATATATTTTAGAATCTATTCCTAATCATGATACATGACCAGTTACCCTAACAAAATTATCATATGTTAAATCATTTTATATGAAAAGAGTCAATCCTCTTAATGAATCCATATGTATGTATCCAATGTTCTTAATCCATTTCCAATTTGTGGGTAGCTGATTATATGTAGAAAATTGACCGACAAGAACTCCAAAGTTTGTTTTCATCTAGGGAGGTGGTTAATATTTCAAGGATGGGATTGATCCATTATGAGGCATCCTACATATCCAGTTTTATTATAGGAATAAAAACTCAAGTACTTAATTAAACCCATAAAGTTTAATGTCATACAGAAAGGAAATATATGGGGGAAATTAAGTTCCAGATATTGATCTTTATCCATAAGGAGGTGTCCTACATATATTAGTTATGGAAGGAATGTAAAAAATCCATTCCATAGGGGCTCGTACTGCGGCTACCCCAAGCCCGCCTCTAATAGTCTTGGGGCGGGCGACCAGAGTTGAGTAAGAATATCCCATAAATGGAAGGGATTAGCCTATATTACCTATTCAAATTTGCACATATTCAATCCCACAAAATGATAAATGTAAAAAAATTTCAAATAATGCATGCATGGATCCAATATCCCCCAATACAGTATGAAAATAAAGTATTGAAAACAAACATGGGGAAGAAAACAAGCACAAAAAAATTGTAAAGAGTACAACCTTCTCCAAGGGAAAAGACTATGTCAAAAATCATGCTCATTGTAAAAAACTCAGTCAGTTAAGATCCATCTATACCCCAGATACTCCCTATCCTCCTAGGACACTGTCAAAAGGGCTATAGTTTGCATAAGACATAACACATGTGGGCAAAGCCTGTACATGGTTGAGTATAACAATACTTAGTAGGACACCCTTAAAATAATAAAAAAGAAGTACCATGTATATCCATATCAATAAAAGATATAAAAATTAATGTATAATAGAAAAATCCTAGATATAATCAAGAAAGACATCATGCCACCAGGAGATCATAACCAACTTTCAGCCATAGGATTCTGCTGGAAGCAATGCTCGTTCTAGGATAACTCACTCCATGAGACATGATATCATCAGAGACACTAAAAAAAGAGGTATATCTCATTGGTCTCCACCCAAATAGAACTCATTGGTCTAATAATACTATGATTACCAGAGAGGGGCCATGCCCAGAACCGATGGTGTACACCATGAACCCAATTTGGATCAACCAACTACGCAGGGAATTGTACATCAATGATTCCACAAACCCTAATGATGTAGCCTTCTAGATGTAGGAACAAAGGTCTGATCATGGCGGGTTTGATAATTCCAAAAACACTAACTAGGGGACAAAGGCTGATAGAGGACCACACTCAAGTCTCACGTAGGGACACCACAACTCTATCTGAGACACGACCTCTAGAGGGGATCAAAATCCAATGATGTGGATCTAATGACACACTAAAAACTAGAGATAAGGGACCAAAGGAACACACTCAACCAATAATTGTCCAAACTAAGAAAATGAAGACCCTCAAACACTCATGATGGGAGTCCACAGTGTGTTCCAAGGGGTGCACTACATGTCTAGCTATCCCAAGTCCTTCTTTTGTGGAAGATCCTCACACGACATGTAGTCTCCATGAACATGGAGTATAGAGTGAGTTCATAACATATAGAGACACAAGGAATCCTTAACATGTCACTTGGATGTGTATATGTACTGGTACATGTAAGACATGAAATGTTCGTATGGAAGTATACGGTGTGTCTGTTCCTATGTACTCCATTCCATGTCTATTTACTTCCTATGTACACACCGAGTCAACTGGGGAGGGTCACACGCCATGTGAAATGGGTAACACATTGTATGATCCTTAAATTTGTCCAAAACCTAGAACCGTAACCAAGGGGCCCCACATAATGTGTAGATCTAGTTTACATGCCGTGTTCTGTGGGATTTTATAGAAACACAGATCTGTACTCCAATCCTATTCTCCATTTCTCTATCCTTCATTCTGAATGTTCCATGCTGGGAAACTCAAGGGGAAGCCTCATTTGAGTCTTGCTATTAAGAATCATCAAGCTCCGACCTCAGATCTATTGGAATAATGGATCTAAGCACGATTCATCATTGTATGTCTAAGAACACCTAAGAATGTGGAATCATGCATCCATCATCATCTTATTTGCTACCGAAACCACCGTCTCACTTTATTTTCATCATGACAATCCTAGATCTATGATATCATATCATTATTCCATGGAATATGTGTGAAATAATCGGTTGATCAAGATTCATCGAACCCCAGACAAGCAAAGAATTCCCAGGTTGAATCATAGAATTTGTTGAGAAAATAACATAAAAAAATGAAAGGAATAATCCTTAATCGATGTTCATGTTGATCTAGATTAATTTATTTAAGATAAACAGGGAATAGATTCAAGTAATTCTCCTAAATCACCCTATAATATACCCATTCTAAAAATACGCATGATCCACAGATCAATCCATTGGTCGATTGATCCAAATTCATCATAGGAATAAAAAATAGGGAAGAATCCACATAAAAAACATCATAACTAGATTTTGGATCAATCGTTGATGAAGAATGGTTATGTTTTTGTCATTGACACGATCCTCTAACACCACTGGCATGATGATTTATGATCTTATTCTGATATATTATCATCCACCAAAAAATCTATCTTCTAACAGCGTCTAGGTCTCCAAGGTTTAGATAATAACCCTCAGAAAATTTCCATAGTCATATATTTGAAGAATATGTAGGTCGCTGCACTTAAAAAAATAAAATAAAATCTTAAGTTAATTTATTTTATTAATTTTGCGCCCAAGAAAAATATTTCACAAACAACCCGCACCTGCTAATGTTAAGTCACACCTAGGGTAAAACATCCATTTTGGACTCAACAATACCCTTGGATTTCTAATATGAGCACCGATTTAGGATTTATTCCACATTTTCAAGAAATTTGCATGTGCTTGCTATTAAATATATAAAATATATTTAATACATTTATTTCAGTCACACTGGGCCTTGGAATAACATTCTGTCTTTGGGGCTGGTCTCGAAATATATATATATAATATTTAAAAATAATACAAGAAAAATATGAGTTGTTATATTGTCCCAAACTTAGGGATTTTTATTCCAAAAAGAGAAAACTACTCTAAGAGATGGGGGTACTGGGCTTGCATCTCGGTCTCCCACTCCCTGGTCCTCTCTTGAAGGTTTTCGTGCTACCTCTGGACATGCATAAGTGGAATCAATCACCTGTGATGGATCCTCTCATGTTGATCCTCGATCTCTACTGGGTACTCAACAAAGGTCATTCCATCCTCAATGTCCATATCATCCTAGTTGATAACATGCGATGTTTCATGCAAGTACCTCCTCATCTGCGACATGTGGAAGACATCATGTACCTAGTCTAACTGTGGAGGTAGAGCTAAGTGATACGCCAACTTGGAAACTCTACGTTGAATCTGAAAAGGGTCAATTAATCTCAGAGATAGATTTCCGCCATGACCAAATCTCCTCAATCCACATTGAGGTGAGACCCTTAAGAACACATGGTATCCTTCCTCAAACTCCAAAGGCCTTTATCAGCTATCAAAATAAGACTTATGATGTCTTTGTGTAGTATTCATCCACTCTTGGATGATCTTCACCTTCTCAATTGTAGCTTGCACCAACTCCGGGTCAAGGAGTGCCGAATCACCTGGATGAGTCCAAAAATGGGTCAGACTTCAGGTTCACCCATAAAAATCCTTGAATAATGCCATAAAAACAGTGAAATGGTTTCTATTTTTTTATAAAAAATCCACCAGTGTTAGGTGATCCTCCCAACTATGACCAAATTACGACGTGAAAGATTGCAGTATGTCCTCCAAGACCTGAATGGTCTACTCTGTTTGGCTATCATTTTTTGGGGTGGAATGCTGTGTTCAAGCATAATTAGGTCCTAAATTTCTCCAATAATCCATTTTAGATTTGGGATTTGAAGTGAGTATCATGGTCCCAAATGACCATTGATGGAACTCCATGGATTCAAACTATCTTCTTCATGTAGAGGCATCTCAATCTCCCTACAGAACTATGTTCTAAAATTGTTAATAAGTGGCCCAACATGGTGATTCGGTCTAAAATCACCCATATGGAATCGTGTCCCTTGGATGTACATCGAAATCCCATAATCAAGTCCATGGATATCTCATACTACTTCTATTCTATCAGCTCAATAGGTTGGGTTAATCCCACTAGAACATGGTGTTCAGCCTTCACTTTCTGACAAGTAAGGCATCAAGATACAAAATATGCAGCTCATTTCTTTATGTTTGGACACCAAAAATAACATTGGAGGTCTTGGTATATGTTTTTCACACATGGAGTTACCACTAAAGGAGATGTGTGACACTCTATTAGAACCTCCTCTCGCAGCATCACTAGTACCATCATGCATCCTCTAAAAATAATGACATACTCCCCACCTTCTAAAAATCCATCATGAGGATGTTCAGTGGATATATGAGTATGTAGGGTATCATAGTTGGTCTCTGCACCTTGAGTATCCCTAAAACACTGTATAAGGAGTGGGTTAACAAATATAGAACAATGAAATGAAACATTATCCCTATCCACAAAGGACAACTATAATGAGGCTAAATGCCCTGAAACTTCGGAAAAAAACTGAGAATAAGATATCTTGCTAAGGGAAGCTTCTACCACGTTCCCCTTCCTAGGAGTATTGATAATATCAAAGTTAAATTCCTTGAGGAACTCTATCCACCACTTATGTCTCAAGTTAAGATTATTATGTGATAATATATATATATGAGACTCTTATAAATTTATCTCCCATCATGTAGTGTCACCACATCTTTAATGCGAAAACTACTGCTACTAACTCAAGGACATAGGTTGTATAGTTCTGCTCATGTGGTCTCAACTATCATGAAACATATGCAATATGTACTTTCCTCTACATTAGAACACAACCAATTACAATCCCTGATGCATCACAGAACACTACTTACTCGACACGTACATCTGATAACCCCAATTTTGGAAAAATATTCAACCTATGCCTCATCTTCTAAAAGAACTATTGGAACTTTTCCATCCATACAGAAAGATTCCATTTCTTGGTCATGTTGTCAAGGGTGCTTCCACTCTGGAGATGTTGGGTACAAACATCCAATGGTACCCATCCAATCTAAGGAAACTACATACCTCGATAACACTCTTGGGTGGCTCCTAATCTTGTACTGCCTCAACCCTCACTAGATCCACTATAACTCTATACTCTGAGATGATGTGTCCCAATAAATGGACCTCTTGAATCTCAAATTGACACTTTGAGAGATTCCTGTAATGTTTATTCTCTTGGAGTGTGTCCAAGACCATCCTCAAGTGTCTCTCATGATCCTCCCTAGATATCAAATACAATTGGATATCATTGACGAAGACTAGAAAAACCAAATCAAAGAAAGGCTAAAATATCTAGTTCATGAGTCCCATGAACACTTCTGGGTCATTCATCATGACAAAAATCATCAAAAATTATTCATAGTGACTGTAATGACATCTGAAGTTTGTCTTCGTTATATCCTCATCCCGTACTCACAGCTGGTGATAGCCTAATCTGAGGTCAATCTTTGAGAACCATTTCACCCCTTTTAACTGATCAAAGTGGCTATCAATTCTTAGTAGTGGATACTTGTTTTTCAATGTCACTTATTATAGGAACTGATAATCCATAAAAAAATTCAATATCTTATCTACCTTCTTGAAAAAAACTAGGGCTAGCCAAGGGGAAATGCTGAGTCTCACAAACCCCTTTTCCTGCAATCCATCCAACTGCACACTCAGCTCACAAATCTTGACAGACCCAATATTCTGATGCTGATATTGATTAAATCCCTAGATGAAATTAGATGTAGAAATCTACCTCTCAGTGGGGAGGTAAACCTAGTACTTCTTCAAGAAATACTTCTTCATACTCAGCCTCCACTATAGAAAACTGATATAACAGTGCATCCACTTCTCCTAGAGTCATGCTAGACAACTAGTGAGTAATCAACTATACTATCCTATTCCTAATCTTTCCACACTCTTTCAAGTTTCCCTTTTCTCCCACAAATTAAAACCTCATTCTGTTACTATGGAAACACCAAATCCACTGCCTAAAACAATCAATATGGGTATAAATTTTAGATAGATAGTCCATACCCCTGATGACATCATAAGGCCTCATTTCTGTAATAAAGATATCCCATAAAAAAAATCTCACCTTTAAGCATTCGTTCTAATTGTTGGCACAAGTGTGAAACCACTGATTCACCTCTCATCAGAGTATCCTACCATAAGGTTCGAGACAAAATATCTAACAGAATATCTAAGTATTGAACCAGAGAAGTGGAAAGGAAGGAACTTCTAGAACCTTTGATTATCAATACTACAACTAAAAGTATAAAAGACATAGATCATACCTATTATCATCCCTAGGGACTTGGGTTCATAGGACTCCATAGCTTGTAGATGGACATGTCCCTACCCACCAGCTCCCTGAGCCTAGAATAGTCCACATGGGGTGTTGGTGGTAATAGGTCAAACATTCAACCACATCCTGCTTCCCTATTGGCCCCTCTTCCCCATATGCCGCCCTAAGGACCATCTTGATCCTACCTCTTTATCTATCTTGGAATCCCATTGACAATCTATTGATCAAATATATAATGGGTTGAAACGTCTCATGACAGATGTCCCTGACCGTCACAAGAGAAACACTGCCTATCCCTTGGCTAATTCGAGCCACCCTGAGATCCCTGCACTATTGCACCAGAGTCTTGGGATTACCTCCTTAAGTTTCTTACCCGCTTGGATCCCTATGACTACCATAAGATAACTACTTCTAAAGACTCAAATACCATGTTCCCACTGCTATCTCCCACTATTGGTGTCTTCTCTACCAGAAAAGTATTTACCAATAAGGCTCGGTCAAGCACTCTAGCATAAGTGGCAATGATAAGTGATACCACTGAATCCCTAATATCTGGGTGGAAGACCCACTCAAAGGTCTAAGAACTAAATATCTAGTCCCATAACATATCTAAGTAGTAATGTGAGAGATCAGTAAACCTCACTGAATACTCCACTTTGGTCATATTTCCCTGCTGTATATGTAAAATCTCTAATTTTCATATTGATCTCAACATGGCCTGATAATACTCCTCTTTGAAGAGACACCTGAAGTGTATCTAGGGGAGACCTGTCTCATTGTGTGACTGAGTCACCATGATCCACCATCACCCCAAGGATCCATGAAGGAGAATTTCTACACGTACTATCATCTAATCGGTAAGCATCCTCACAAGGTGGAAATGTGAGTTACTGCCTCTATCCATTCCTTAGCCACCTTGGGGTTTGGATCATCCCAAAACCGGGATGTAACTACCTCTAAAACTCATGCAATGAACTCATCCTGCACGCATCATCAGCTATTTGTTCTAGTAATTTCTACTTATAAATGGGTGGTGGTATAGATGGTAACCCACCCAAAGGTGCTATCTTTAGTTCAAATTCTTGTACCGATGCCTCATCACTATGCAGATCATCCTCATGATCATGCGGTGGAATCCTTGCAGGATGTCTATGTGGAGGAATTCTAAAATAAAATAAGATATACCATGATCAATAGAGTATATCTAGGGATCTAATTCAATAAGGACATGGAAAACATAACCATTCCTATATTATGCATATACCATTGTTTTACCCACAACCAGTGTTCTCATGTACCGAGCTGAAAAGTAGGTTATCTAAGTTCTGGTGTATGGATACATCCACCGACACAACAACACTATATTCCCTAGCCTGAAAGATGAACTAAAAATACTTAACACCTTTTCCCCCAACCAATATCAAATACTCAAGCCCTAAAATATAAATGACCTCCTCTAATACAACTCTATCATGACATGTCCTAGAGGGGCCTGTACCACAACTACCCCAAGCCCACCTCTAATAGGCTAGGGGCTGGTGACCAACACCAAGTATGCATATCCCACAAATGGGAGGCATTATCCTAATGTACATGTACACACACACACACACACATCTCCAAGACAACACAATTCTGAAATGTAAAAGAATTGAAATAATGCATGCATATATCTAAGATCCCACAATAGAGTATGGTAGTAAAGCACTGAAAATAGAAAAGGGTCTAAACAAAAGCCCAATCAAAACTATAAAGAGTCCAACCTACTCCAAGGGAAAGGAATAAGTCAAAAACATGCTCCCAATAAACACCATGGTCTGTCAAGATCGAGCTATTCTCCATCCGCTCCCTATCCTCCTAGAACACTGTTAAAAGGTCCATTGTCTACACAAGACACGACACATGTGGGAAAATATTATGCAGGGGTGAGTATAAAAATAATCATTAGGACACCCCAAAAACAGTAATAATTAAACACAAAGTATATTAAGCTCAATAAAATATATAAAAATCAATTTATAATAGAAAAAACCCAGATATACTCAAGAAAGAAACCATGCCACCAAGTGGTCATAACCAACTATCAGCCACAAGATTTTGCTCGAAACAATGCTCATTACAAGGTAAATCCTTCCATGAGCCATGATATCACCAACAACACTTAATGAAGAGGTCTATCTCATTGGGAACCACCTAATGAGAACACATTGGTCTAAGAATACTACGATACATAGATAGGGGGTCATGCCTAAAACCAATAGGCGACACCACAAATCCAATATGGATCAATCCTCGATGTAGGGGGATCATACGTTAATGATTCTACCAACCCTACCAATGCATCCTATTAGATGAAGGATCAATTCTCTTCTTTTGGAGGTCACATTGATTCCACAAACTCCAAATTGGGCCCAACCATTATTCTGGAAATTATTAAAGCCATATTTTCCCCATGTTAAAGCCCAATTGGCGTGGGGGAATTTTTTTAAGAACTATGTGTGTCTTGATTCACACCCTGATGAGATAGATTGCGACACCCATATATCTAATCTTGGGTCCACTCATAGTCAAAAAAATCTACCAATCCCTATGTATGGATCCTCACTGGATAGGAAACATTTCAAGAACTATGTTTTGACTCATTCTTTCTTTAGTGAGATACATAGTGATTCAAATATCTCTAATCTTATTTAAAATCACAATTAAACTAAAAAATCGCATTTAATACCTATGTATGAATTCAAAACTTCACAAGGAATAATTTTTTAGAATTACATGTGGCTTGATTATTTCCCCAAGAAAGATATGTAGTGACACCTGTGTCCTATACCCTAGCTCAGCAACAACATTTATATCATTTGACATGTGTTCGTCTTCATCACAATCACATTACGTTAAACTGCATGGGATCTCAATAACTAAGTATGGATTGATTCTCATCTTTATGAGATATGTAGCTATGATTTGATCATATCTCATGGAATAGACACCACATAATATAAACGCCCCTATCCTTCATTTGCATTTCCCCTATACTGTAGAAGAAATGGTTATGAATTCTTCTTTCTCACACTGGTCATAGCTCATGTGGGCTTAAGATCTTGGTAAAGAAGCTCCCCACGTGATAAAGAAATATCAATTCACATTGGGGTGACCTTGGTCTTGGCTAAAAGGCCTTAAAAGACACACCATATGTCCTTATTGCATGATAATAAACTGTACGATCTCCACAAGAACTATGTGTGGCTTGATTATTATCCCATTAAAATATATACTGAATCATATGCCTTAAGTCATAATCCCATCCAAATGGTAAAGAAAAATGAACCTATCTTATATACAAACAAATATCCATGCATATTATTTTATTTTTGGTCCCATCATTAAAGGGCCCATGATGGAAAGAAAGATGTCCCCCTTTTACATATGATCTAGATCTATGTAAGGGACTTCCAACTCATGTCCAATAGTGATATGAAGATTTCCTTTGTGATTGTACCTATTTAATCTATATGTCATAATCCTAATATTGAATATTTTAAAATCTTAATAATATTCCCATGACTTCTAGTGGAAGAATGTCTTATATATGAGTGCTCTTTTGCTTAACTATGATGTAATACAACCTAGTTGATTTTTCATAAAATAGGCCAAAAAATGAGTTATTCCACCATAGGATTCCATTGTTTGACTATGCATTACATACTTTAGTTATCCTTTCATAAAAAACGCAAAAAAATAGGTTTATAAAATACTATAAACATTTACCTTAGGAGAAGCCTATTCTAGCCCTATATGTTTGATGGCAGTATGCTGGAACCTGTGATTTATAGTCAGCGACCATCCCTTCCATATTTTTCCCATTTCCTCCTTCCAAATCTAAGAACCTCCAAGACCATGGTTTAAAAATTCACCATTCATGTCAAAAATTTGTATGAACAACCTTGGATCGATAGGTCACATGTCATCTATCATTTCCACAATATCATAATCATAGTCGTATGACCTAAAAATACAGACCCCATGATTCTTGTGCTTGGATCAAGCCTGCAAGGGAAACCTCTTTTCCCCATTCATCATAAATTTTGACTTGAAATACCCCTTCTACATTCATTTACTTTTCTGTCACAAACCAAGCTTCGTGCCTGGGGAAATCCAAATATCCGCAACCTCTAATCGTCTTTTAGTGATCAGATTTTGGAATTCATGAGGACTTCTTTGCCTGACTATGATGTAACGTGCCCCAATTGGATTTTCATAAATTTATCAAAAAATTTAGATCCTTTCAGCCAAAGGATTCCACTATTGACTATATAGTATGTTACATAGTTTTATTTATATAAAAAATCCCATAAAATGGTTTTATCAATTAGTAGTAACTTCATCCTCGAGAGAGACCTCCTCTAATTCCATATCACCTTTTACCATACCAATCTTTGAATCCAAGGATCCCCAATCACAACTTAAAATTTTATAATCTCACACCTAAATATGGTAGCAGATTTCCAGAAAAATTATCATGAATGGTTGATTCATGAACATTTCGTTCAAAGTTACATACCTTAAATTGTTACCCCTAATGTTCTCACTACATGAATTTTAATTGAATAAAATAATTTCCTTGTTGTATAACTTTAAAACTATATATTGTAACATCTTATTAATAAGATGTTAAACTATACAATAGAATCCTTTCCTTAAGACATTAAACTACACAGTCAAAGTCCTAGTCTCATGACATTAAACTGCATGATATTTTAACCCTTTCAAGAGAGGGACATTTCCACCTTGAAATCTACAATCTTACAAAATGTACCCTCCTTTACTCAAGATTAATTCGTGTAGGATTGGTTTCCCATTAATTAACAATGTCAATAATGATATTCCCTTCATTCTCAGACACCTTACTTTTATAAAACCACTCATTGTGGTCTTGAGAAATCTGAATCTCCATTGATTCCTTCAACTATCAACAATATAATTTGAGAAATTCTAATAACTCCTTTTATAAGGCCCCAGCCTTAAACCTTACTTAAACTTGAGTTATTACAAGATTACACATTGAGGATCTTTTCAGGTTTAGAGTTTTAGAGAATTAGATCATGAAACTTGCATTACATTCCACATTTAAACAAAGTGGTTACATAAAAGACAATATTCATTCTTCCCATCAACGGAAACATATTTAAAATATAACACGGATTCTTTCTTGACACATCCTTGACACTATCATCACATCATGTACCTTTCCCTTGACCTGTGAAAAACATTTCAAAAACTTGGGATGAGCATAAAAAGCTCAGTAAGGGTTACAAAAAATATGGAAAGGAAACATGAGTTCATATATACATGAGAATGAAATCATACTTTACCCATAAAACATAGGCACTTTAACATACCTCATAAAACCATGAATAAATCATAGAAAACATAAGACATAAAGGTAACTTGAGGCATTCATAACATTCTTACGTAGGGAGTAACCCTCTTGGTTACGTTTGGAATACCCATCACAGTATATTCCCTAAATCTCTTCGGATAAACCTTAAAATTTCACTCCTTCGTGTTACCCAATGCATTGGAGAGCTATATCGGGCTCACCCGCCCTTAGTTTATCACAGAACCACCCGTTCTTCATAACAATGCCCAAGAACCATAACATAATCGTATCACATAAACATGAATAAAGGAAACATAACATTTCCACATTTCAATCACAATATAACATTTTAGGATATTGAAATAATTAATCCATTCAAAAAGAAACCATTTCCAAAACCATTTAAAACATTTAATAAAGAGATTTTTGAATCAAAGTGTCCCATACCACCTTTAAGCTTTTAACATTTTAAACCATTAATATCCATATAAATAAATCCATAAAACAATTTTTAAAACATGGATATTAATAAGAACAAATAATTAAAACATTTAAAACGATATTTTGGTTAAAGGGGTTTTACCAAAATTAGAGACACTTGAATACAATAATCGAGGAATAACATTTAGTCAGAACTTTATAATATCATGAGAATAAAAGGATTCATGATATAATACTCCAAAGGATAGTATATACACCATATAAGAGTGAATTGGTGCATAACAACAATGAACCCTCAATAGAAATGTCAAATGTGATGAAATCCCTTATAAAGAAGGTATCCTTAAATTAAGGACAAATAAATCTCAAAAATATGTGTGACAAATATATATACACCCAATATAAGTGGATATTAAGTGTAAAACAATAAAAGGTCAATCACACATATTCAATGGATGACATATTCAATGACTACAAGTTGAACCCAAAGAAATCGAAATTGGGTTAAAAAGTTCCCTTGACAGCCTAACGGCATCACATCAAAATGAGTTGATGAGAGATAAAAAGTGTATCTCATCACTTGGACATAAAATTTACATCAATAAGGATGTATGAGAACATATCCCAACATAAAAATATGTAAATTTAAAGACCCAATAAAAGAAGTCTTTTAAAAAAGAGGAGGGTGAAAGGCCCCCTTACCAACTTGGGTAACTTTCGAAAAGTACACCCCATTGAAGAAGTGTCATACAATGAATATTTAAATACCCATAAATGGAATTATATTACAAAAGGAGTGTAATAATGGGTAGTACATAATCCACTCAAAGGAAATTGTGGCAAATGTAGCATAAATCTCACGGAAATAAAAGTGAGATGAAAAATCCCTTACGAAGACTCGGCAGCCTAACGACGCTACTTAAAACTTCCAAAATGGATTGATGAGAGAGAATAGGGTCTCTCATCACATGGACATAAAAATTACAGTATGATTAATATAAAAGAACATCCCAATCATAAGAAAAAAGAGCTTAAAAGAAATGACATAAAAGTGTTTACTTAAAAAGAAAGAGAGGAGTAGGATCCCTTACCTCGGGTCCGACTTGACTCGATCGTTCTTTAATCTCCTGAATAATAAACTTGAGTTAATTTCTACTTCCTTAAGAACCTTTTTCAAGTTCATTATTACTTTTATACCACTTATTACCATGTCATAAACATTATTTAATCATTTAAGTTAATAATATTTGTTTTACCGATATTTGGTTCTTAAGTCGAAAGTGGACTTCTTACAATTACATGTTGTTCGTGTGGCCAAATGTTTATTATATACAGAATTGTATTCATTATTTAGATATCATATATGTCATATATATACAGTACATTCATGCATTTATAACATTACATAATCATTTATAGGTAAGAAATGAAATGCACCGTTCATGGAGACGGTAAGCCGTACGTACGCATGAACGCTACTTTCATTTCTATTTCGTATTTTATAGAATGGAATAATAATGATATAAAGGTATATTATAATTCCAGTATAATATCATATATAATATCATATTTCCATCCTTTATACATCCCACATATGGTATTTAACGAATCAAATCACTTTGAGGGGGCGGTAGTCCGCACTTCCTTAAATGAAGATATCGCGTATACCCATAATGGAAGCCATAAAGGTAAGACAAAAATGAAAAATACAGAAGCATAAATAAAACATAAACATATTATATATCATATACAAAAATAGTTACATCATAATGGCCACCTTTGAAGGTGTTAAATGAGTATTGAACAATCATCGTTTCGGGAGGCAGAATTTCACCATCCACGGAAACCGTATGTTCTTTAACCATTTGATGTAGTTGTGTAAGAGTGTAGCTCGAATAAATCTTATAAAAACATCCTATTATATTTAAGATACTGGTGTTGTTACAAAAGAAGTAAATAAAAAGAGTTTAGGGGGTTGGAGAAGCAAAATAAAACAAATGAACATGAGAGAGTGAATTACCTTTAAAAGTGTAACTCCTTTTGATTTGAGCCTAAAGGCTTCCTTTGAAAGGATTCTGCCCAAAGGGAATACTCTAGGATGAGGAGAGGGATGTGGAGAGAGTAAATGGGCAGGGTTTGGCCGAGCCAAAGGCTTTAGGAGTGTGTTAAATGAGGTAGAGGTGGGGGCCTTTTATAAGAGGAGAGGAGGGGCACTTTTGGAATGTAAAGAAATATTACTTTATTTGAAAATGTGCTTCGGTTTCAAAAGGTCCCAAATTTATATAATTCGTGGATAAGGTGATAAGGCTTCGAAATCCACTCATGCAATAAGTTTTTTACATGTGTAGGTCATAGAGTTTACATTATCTTTCCATTTTATTTAAATCGTCAAATAATGATGTCATCGCTGCATCATTATTATGTCATATATAATTTAATTTATTTAATGTCTAAAAATTATAAAAAACTACTATGATGTAGGAAATCTTTTTAGATTTCCAATTAATATTTATAATCAAAATTATGACTTGTATAACCCCACTTAAAAATTGTTTTAGTAAAACATATCATGTTTGTGTCAATTTTACCTTTACATTAAATAAAATGTTATTTATGTCATTTCCCAACCAAAGTGGATCCATGGGGTCCCCAAGTTGACCCATGGCTTGTCTTGGTCGTCCATGATACAACCAATAGGTTTAGGACAAGTTTCATGGTGTTTTCACATTCTTATAATATCATTTTTACCTTAAACTACACTAATTACCTCTAATCGCGATTAAAAACTTAATAAGTTACTATTCATCAAAAAATTATTTTAATCTCATTGAACCACATTTTATTTCTTAATGACAACCATGTATGTCGGATTTTTGAAAATCAAAACACAATGATGGCAAAATTTCATTTAAACGGAAAATCAGTTTTTATAAGTACCACTTAGTGGTTTCACTATTCATCAAAAATTGAAGTTTTTCAGAAAAATCCCAAATATTCACCCTAAGATATATTTGATATTCTGAATTCAAAAATGAAGTCTGTTTTACAAAATTCAAAACATATAAGTCACATTAATTAATTTAATAATTAATTCCCGCTGTCATGACAAATAGCGTGTTTTATGAAACAATAAGTATCAAAAGATTGACACTAGTTTAAGTCTGATTTCAAAGTGAAATTGATTCCAACGACCACTATTGGATTTAATGGTAAAAATATTTTCTAATTTCACTTCAAAACCAATTCAAAATATAATCTAATCATATAAATAAATTAGATTAAAAAGTGGTTTTGAATTAAAATACAACATTTTACACTATTCATTAAAAAAATGAACTTTATCGGAAAGATACCAAAAATTTACACAAAGTAAATTTTGATGTCCCGATTCTTAATAAGAGTTTTATTTGCTCCAAAAGAACGTTTAAGAGTGAACAAAACTATATTTAATGACGGTTCTCCATCAAAAGGTGATAAGTGAACCTTTAGTGAAAACTAGGGCATATACACCTAAAATTGAATTCTTTCCGTATTTTAAGCCTTTATCTTTTATTGTATAAATGTAAAAATATTTAAGAACATATATAATCATATTTTAGTTATTTATATCCATTCCCTCCATTACAACGGCTACATGTTAACTACCATTTAAAATAATATTATTTTATTATTAGAGTGCAACGTAAGATTCCCAAGAAACTCGTTGTTGCGTGTTGGGTACGCCATCGAGCATAGCGTCCCCTTTAAAGTCATATTAATATTTTATTCACAAATATGGATAAATATGAAAATGTCATATTCCTTATTTACCTGGGGTGTTACATCCTTCCCCCCTTTTGGGAATTGCGTCCTCGCAATTTTAAAATTGCGCTTGGAAACATCCTTGAACGTCCCACATCGGAACAAGAGTCGGTAAAACAATCACTTTAAAATAATGAAAGATAATCACAGAGGTCACCCGAGTTAACCCATACTAGGATTCTAAGTATGAAAATATGGACATGGAGGAGAAAACATAGGGTCATGTTCTGATGGAGAGTGATAGAAAACATGTTTAGGAGAAAGTTAACAATAAGAAAATCACAAACTTGTGATGGGTTAAACGGTGTTGGGTTCCCTAGTAGAAAAAGTTAATAGACAACATTTTTGTTTTAAGTTACTTTTTATTGAGGAATTTATTCATAAGGAAGCATAATCACTTATCATGTTGACTTTCAACTTTTACTAGATTCCTTAGTCAAACTCATATTTTTCCAAAAGACGAGTATTTAGGGAGACTTGTTCGCATTAAGAGTACTATAATCAACTTCTAGAGAATCACCTAATCCCCAAAAGAGAACTATATACATCCCATGTATTTAGGCTTTAACCAAAACCAAAACCAAAAAGGTTAGTACAAGATCAGATAATCCAGAAAAGGATAACCCCTTATAAAAAGAAAATCTATTCTTAATCTCCAAAATTTGTCCAACAAAACCCAAAGTTCAACGAGGACCATACGATAAACAATTTGTCCATAAAATTCTTCAAAGTAAACCAATATAAGATTGAAACCCAAATATTTTAAGGATTTAGTCACATAGTCTTCCAAGTTAAATCGTTACATTTATCTCCAAACAACATCAGTTGCTCCTAAAGTCTCACATTGAAAAGTAATTATCCTAATAACATATCCTCAAAAATCAACATACTCTTAATTCATAAAATCATATAACTAAAAAGAATCAGTCAAACTAACCAGGGACTTCACGTATTCCAGTGGTAGGCGATAAATACCAGCCGCACTTTGGTTGTGGGTTCGATTCCCGCAGCATTGTCCGACGCGACGGGTTGCCACACGGTCTGCGTGTTGTCCTTTTTCCCAAACTATATAATTCTCAAATCATTACCCAAAAAGGGATAAAATCATCAAAAATAACCATAAAATAATTTAACCTCAATTTTATCTCATGCCTTTCACTTCAATCATAATATGTGGTAACCCATAATTACCTCAAAAGTAAGGATCATATAAACCCAAATGGTTCTTTATAACTATGTCCACAAAAGAAAAGATAACTATTACTTGAATAAAATTTGCCTATATTAAACATCAGGGTTACACATAATATAAAAAGTCTTCTAATGTAACCCCATCATCAAAAGAGACTTAATACTCTTAAGAATTTCACCCTAACTCTTGAAGCCCTTATATGTTGACATCTTACTCATTCAACATTCTTCATGATCCATTATCCATTCCTTTCCAACTTATTCCGAAATACCTCTTTCCTACAAACAAAATCATGAATCATATCCTAGGATTCCAAAATAAGAAAACAATAGTCATGAAATAGTACATACCTTTGATTGGTCATTGCCAGTTTCTTCATCCTCAATCGGAATGGCATTAGGTATTGGTAAACGAATATTGGTACGCTCTTGGTGACCCCATTCACGAAACTTCTTCATAGGACATGTGTTTGCATAATGACCATGCACACCACATTTAAAACATTCAATTGATCCCTCAGAAAGAACTTCTTTCCCTTTCCTCAAGTCAACTGGATGCTTCCTTTTTCCATGGCAGGTTCTTGCTTTATGACCTTCATTTCCACATCTATAGAATATTTCTGTCCCTTTGAAACATTTTCCTAGGTGTTTCTTTCCACATCTTTGACACATAGGTTTTTGAACACACTTACCTTTATGATTATTACCTGTACTTCCGTAGGGATTTGTTTCTTGCATATATGATGCCTTAGAGAAATATCCAAGGTTTAGGTGGTCAATCATGACTCCAGATAGTTGGTTGAGGATAATCAAAAGAGTTCTCATTGCAGCTCCCATATCATTCAGTTGCTTGCTCAAAAAACTGTCACAGTTTCCTTCACATCCACTGTTACTTTGGTGCCTGCTAGATCCAGCCATTTACTAAAACCAAAAAGGTCAGTGTGAGTATATCAAAAAAACCATCATGTACTAATGAGTAAGATAGACAATAAGATATACTTACTCATTCACTTTATCTAAAACTAAGACTCTTTCTGAAATCCTAACCATTATGGTAATTGTCAATTATGCTTAAAGAATACCCTAACCTCTAAAGTTATCTAAACCGACCTTTGATACCAACTATAAGGCCCCAGCCTTAAACCTTACTTAAACTTGAGTTATTACAAGATTACACATTGAGGATCTTTTCAGGTTTAGAGTTTTAGATAATTAGATCTTGAAACTTGCATTACATTCCACATTTAAACAAAGTGGTTACATAAAAGACAATATTCATTCTTCCCATCAACGGAAACATATTTAAAATATAACACGGATTCTTTCTTGACACATCCTTGACACTATCATCACATCATGTACATTTCTCTTGACTTGTGAAAAACATTTCAAAAACTTGGGATGAGCATAAAAATCTCAGTAAGGGTTACAAAAAATATGGAAAGGAAACATGAGTTCATATATACATGAGAATTAAATCATACTTTACCCATAAAACATAGGCACTTTAACATACCTCATCAAACCATGAATAAATCATAGAAAAAATAAGACATAAAGGTAACTTGAGGCATTCATAACATTCTTACGTAGGGAGTAACCCTCTTGGTTACGTTTGGAATACCCATCACAGTATATTCCCTAAATCTCTTCGGATAAACCTTAACGTTTCACTCCTTTGCGTTACCCAATGCATTGGAGAGCTATATCGGGCTCACCCGCCCTTAGTTTATCACGGAACCACCCATTCTTCATAACAATGCCCAAGAACCATAACATAATCATATCACATAAACATGAATAAAGTAAACATAACATTTCCACATTTCAATCATAATATAACATTTTAGGATATTGAAATAATGAATCCATTCAAAAAGAAACCATTTCCAAAACCATTTAAAACATTTAATAAAGAGATTTTTGAATCAAAGTGTCCCATAACACCTTGAAGCTTTTAACATTTTAAACCATTAATATCCATATAAATAAATCCTTAAAACAATTTTTAAAACATGGATATTAATAAGAACAAATAATTAAAACATTTAAAACGATATTTTGGTTAAAGGGGTTTTACCAAAATTAGAGACACTTGAATACAATAATAGAGGAATAACATTTAGTCAAAACTTTATAATATCATGAGAATAAAAGGATTCATGATATAATACTCCAAAGGACAGTATATACACCATATAAGAGTGAATTGGTGCATAACAACAATGAACCCTCAATAGAAATGTCAAATGTGATGAAATCCCTTATAAAGAAGTTATCCTTAAATTAAGGACAAATAAATCTCAAAAATATGTGTGAAAAATATATATACACCCAATATAAGTGGATATTAAGTGTAAAACAATAAAAGGTCAATCACACATATTCAATGGATGACATATTCAATGACTACATGTTGAACCCAAAGAAATCGAAATTGGGTTAAAAAGTTCCCTTGACAGCCTAACGGCATCACATCAAAATGAGTTGATGAGAGATAAAAAGTGTATCTCATCACTTGGACATAAAATTTACATCAATATGGATGTATGAGAACATATCCCAACATAAAAATATGTAAATTAAAAGACCCAATAAAAGAAGTCTTTTAAAAAAGAGGAGGGTGAAAGGTCCCCTTACCGACTTGGGTAACTTTCGAAAAGTACACCCCATTGAAGAAGTGTCATACAATGAATATGTAAATACCCATAAATGGAATTATATTACAAAAGGAGTGTAATAATTGGTAGTACATAATCCACTCAAAGGAAATTGTGGCAAATGTAGCATAAATCTCACGGAAATAAAAGTGAGATGAAAAATCCCTTACGAAAACTCGGCAGCCTAACGGCGCTACTTAAAACTTCCAAAATGGATTGATGAGAGAGAATAGGGTCTCTCATCACATGAACATAAAAATTACAGTATGAGTAATATAAAATAACATCCCAATCATAAGAAAAAAGAGCTTAAAAGAAATGACATAAAAGTGTGTACTTAAAAAGAAAGAGAGGAGTAGGATCCCTTACCTCGGGTCCGACTTGACTCGATCGTTCTTTAATCTCCTGAATAATAAACTTGAGTTAATTTATACTTCTTTAAGAAACTTTTTCAAGTTCATTATTACTTTTATACCACTTATTACCATGTCATAAACATTATTTAATCATTTAAGTTAATAATATTTGTTTTGCCGATATTTGGTTCTTAAGTTGAAAGTGGACTTCTTACAATTACATGTTGTTCGTGTGGCCAAATTTTTATTATATCCAGAATTGTATTCATTATGTAGATATCATATATGTAATATATATCCAGTACATTCATGCATTTATAACATTACATAATCATTTATAGGTAAGAAATGAAATGCACCGTTCATGGAGACGGTAAGCCGTACGTACGCATGAACGCTACTTTCATTTCTATTTCGTATTTTATAGAATGGAATAATAATGATATAAAGGTATATTATAATTACAGTATAATATCATATATAATATCATATTTCCATCCTTTATACATCCCACATATGGTATTTAACGAATCAAATCACTTCGAGGGGGCGGTAGTCCGCACTTCCTTAAATGAAGATATCGCGTATACCCATAATGGAAGCCATAAAGGTAAGACAAAAATGAAAAATACAGAAGAATAAATAAAAAATAAACATATTATATATCATATATAAAAATAGTTACATCATAATGGCCACCTTTGAAGGTGTTAAATGAGTATTGAACAATCATCGTTTCGGGAGGCAGAATTTCACCATCCACGGAAACCGTATGTTCTTTAACCATTTGATGTAGTTGTGTGAGAGTGTAGCTCGAATAAATCTTATAACAACATCCTAGTATATTTAATATACTGGTGTTGTTACAAAAGAAGTAAATAAAAAGAGTTTAGGGGGTTGGAGAAGCAAAATAAAACAAATGAACATGAGAGAGTGAATTACCTTTAAAAGTGTAACTCCATTTGATTTGAGCCTAAAGGCTTCCTTTGAAATGATTCTGCCCAAATGGAATCCTCTAGGATGAGGAGAGGGATGTGGAGAGAGTAAATGGGCAGGGTTTGTCCGAGCCAAAGGCTTGAGGAGTGTGTTAAATGAGGTAGAGGTGGGGGCCTTTTATAAGAGGAGAGGATGGGCACTTTTGGAATGTAAAGAAATATTACTTTATTTGAAAATGTGCTTCGGTTTCAAAAGGTCCCACATTGATATAATTCTTTGATAAGGTGATAAGGCTTCGAAATCCACTCATCCAATAAGTTTTGGACATGTGTAGTTCATAGATTTTACATTAGCTTTCCATTTTATTTAAATCGTCAAATAATGATGTCATCGCTGCATCATTATTATGTCATATATAATTTAATTTATTTAATGTCTAAAAATTATAAAAAAACTACTATGATGTAGGAAATCGTTTTAGCTTTACAATGAATAATTATAATCAAAAATATGACTTGTATAACCCCACTTAAATTTTTTTTTATTAAAACATATCATGTTTGTGTCAATTTTACTTTTACATTAAATAAAATGTTATTTATGTCATTTCCCAACCAAAGTGGATCCATGGGGTCCCCAAGTTGACCCATGGCTTGTCTTGGTCGGCCATGATACAACCAATAGGTTTAGGACAAGTGTCATGGTGTTTTCACATTCTTATAATATCATTTTTACCTTAAACTACACTAATTACCTCTAATCGCGATTAAAAACTTAATAAGTTACTATTCACCAAAAAATTATTTTAATCTCATTGAACCCCATTTTACTTCTTAATGACAACCATGTATGTCGGATTTTTGAAAATCAAAACACAATGATGGCAAAATTTCATTTAAACGGAAAATCAGTTTTTATAAGTACCACTTAGTGGTTTCACTATTCATCAAAAATTGAAGTTTTTCAGAAAAATCCCAAAAATTCACCCTAAGCTATATTTGATATTCTGAATTCAAAAATGAAGTCTGTTTTAAAAAATTCAAAACATATAAGTCACATTAATTAATTTAATAATTAATTACCGCTGTCATGACAAATAGCGTGTTTTATGAAACAATAAGTATCAAAAGATTGACACTAGTTTAAGTCTGATTTCAAAGTGAAATTGATTCCAACGACCACTATTGGATTTAATGGTAAAAATAATTTATAATTTCACTTTAAAACCAATTCAAAATATAATCTAATCATATAAATAAATTAGATTAAAAAGTGGTTTTGAATTAAAATACAACATTTTACACTATTCATTAAAAAAATGAACTTTATCGGAAAGATACCAAAAATTTACACAAAGTAAATTTTGATCTCCCGATTCTTAATAAGATTTTTATTTGGTCCAAAATAATTTTTAAGAGTGAACAAAACTATATTTAATGACGGTCCTCCATCAAAAGGTGATAAGTGAACCTTTAGTGAAAACTAGGGCATATACACCTAAAATTGAATTCTTTCCGTATTTTAAGCCTTTATCTTTTATTGTATAAATGTAAAAATATTTAAGAACATATATAATCATATTTTAGTTATTTATATCCCTTCCCTCCATTACAACGGCTACATGTTAACTACCATTTAAAATAATATTATTTTATTATTAGAGTGCAACGTAAGATTCCCAAGAAACACATTGTTGCGTGTTGGGTACACCATCGAGCATAGAGTCCCCTTTAAAGTCATATTAATATTTTATTTACAAATATGGATAAATATGAAAATGTCATATTCCTTATTTACCTGGGGTGTTACACCTTTACCTGACTATGCTGTAATATTCCCCAGTTGGAATTGAATAAGTTTCTCAAAAATTTTAGGGTTTTCATCCAAAAGATGCCACTATTTGACTATGAGGCCTGCACCCCAGTTTTCCTTGCATAAAATACCCACAAAATGGGTTTTTCAATCTGTGGTAACTTCTCCCTTAGAAAAAAACCATCTCTATTTCTAAATATCATGCCTTGGATTCAAGAACAAAAAAAATATGAAATAAGATTCCACACTATATATTTGAATATTCTAGACACATTATTGACCGACAAACCCTGATTGAGTCATTATTTAAATCTTTTTGGTCAACTATTCTTGACTTAAAAAACTATCCCTACTAGTCTGACATTCCTGAATTTAAACATTCTATACAAAGAGAAAAAATACTCACCATATTAGAAACCTTCAATGGGAACTTTGGAAAAAAATTTAGTCTCATCTCACAAGACCAATACTCTATATGTTTTAAGAAAAATATCGAGTGATAAAATGATAAAAGACATAAAACAGGTTAGGAAGAAACCAGGAAAGGGAGTCCTAAGAAAAATCCAAATCTCACTCGCTAGGTCACTTTGAAAAAAGTAGAGAATATTTTACCATCCTCACCACAATGGTTATGAAGGAATAGAAAAACATATTTTTTTACATAAATCAGTTTCAATTTTAGGTTACAATCACATGAAGAAAATAAGTATGAATACATAAGTGATCTGGAATAAAAAAATAATCCTTTTTATTTATGTAATGAAATGTAGAGAAACTTCCACATGTCAGATCCCTCTACCCAATTTTATAATTTATACTTGATATGGGATTTGAGAAGTTGAATTACCCCCTGGGAAACTACTACAGCTTTCCAAAGATCATTTGTTTATGTAACAATAGCTTCCTCAATTTTATAAACATTTTCATGCTAAGTACTGATGACAACTATGCTTCATGTTGAAGCCCCTTCTAGATATTGATGAATTTGGAATAACTCTTATCATGTGGCATGTAATTATTCTTTGAGGTGAATTATATGGACAAACTTCTCATCAAGGAGATTTTGATACTCCTCCACCTCTTTGGAATGGCTGGACTCAGCTTGGATTGTGGTTTCTATAATTTCCTCAAACTGACCGGCCTGCCACACCTCATCCTACTGAACTCTTCAATCATATTCCCTCAGTTTTAGAATCACCTTCACCATGTCATGGATCTCACAATAATTAAATCTTGAATGGAAGTTGGAAAAGTTGTGATGACATGTCCTCAAGAGGCGTCTCCCTGACTATCTTCGAGACATCTATCTAGACAAGAAGATGCATATGAAAAAACCCTCTTGAATCAGTTGATCATCCTTAGACCCACTTTTAGAAGTAGAGATATAATTCTGGATCATTTCACTCAATGAGCTACCCTATTCCACTCCCTTCAAAGTAGCCTCTAGCCTCACCTATAGATATTGGTGGAGGTGGCATGGAAGCCACCATCTCAATCTGAACTTTGAAAGTTGATGACAATGAAAAGAAAATAAAACATCTCATTAAAATCAGGAAATCAATAAGTGGAAAGAGTAGAAAAATATCCAAAACCATTGATGACACTCTCCCATTGTAAGATCAACTGTCGGAACTGATACCTCTCTAGCTCCCCCAACCTTAACTCTCAGGGTCGGGTCCTCCTAATGAGAAGAGTCCTCTTGAGTTTTCTCAGTAGCTGAAATCAAAGACTAATTAGAATCCCCCACATTGGGAATCTCAAATACCATTCCTTCAACAAAAAGAGTGGGATGAACTTGGATTCCTTATTATTGAAGATAATTGAATACATTCTCTTCAAATAAAGCTATATAACTTGTTATCTAATGTGAAACATCAGGTGAAATAAAATCAGCTATGTTTGAAAAGTGAAAGAATGATCAAACTCACATAATTCCAATTACTTTTGTAAATATAAAAACTCCTTAATGGAACCTGGGATGTCAAGGTTTGTATTAATTAATTCCAAAAGTTCATGATATGAATCCTCAAGTATCACAACCTCATCACCAGTAAGGATATACAATGAATGTTACCTAGAATGCAAATTGGTTTTACCTTCGATCTGGTCTACATATTTCTTAGAAGGCATAACATCGCTGGGCCTCTAGAGTCAGGGTCAGCATTAAAACCTTCAACATACTTCCTAAGAGTCCTACTATCCCCTTAAGGAGAAACATTAAGGCCAACATTGACTGTGGAATGGCCCCTGGTGTAGGCGAGGTACCAGAAATATCATGAAGAGAGAAAATTCAAAAACATCATAGGATGCCTAAGGGGGTGCATATGAAATTAACATGACCCTCTTCCTTCTCTATGGAAATTGGGTTAGATGAATCCAAATCTCTTGAAACATCACCAGTCAAGATGATGGATTCATCAACATGAATTTGTACCTCCCCCAAAGCATCCTCCTTGACCCTTGATGGACTAGTAATAAAACCCTTAACGGAGGAATGTGATTAAGATCCTGCAAAATATGAGTATGGTTAGAGATTATGTTGAGAAATTCATGATATCAAATGATGGCATGAAGTCTTACCATGATGCATTCACTATACCAACTTTAATTCCCTCGTTTTCTTCCTCTCATGAGATAATAAAGAACATGTATCACTCTTATTGGTAGTAGAGACCTAAGATGATAGTGGAGGAGTTCCCCCACCATCACCTCAACCATAGTACTCTAACCTGGGGGTAGTTCTGGTGACTCACGTTCACCATTCAATGCCTCAATAGGAGTACCTATGGGACTATACTTTGGTAACTGAGGAACCTTTTCCACTTCCCCTCCATCTCCCCTCTTTATTTTTCTCCACCAAGCTGTAAAATAAAATCCCCTAAAGTTTAAGGATGATGGGTGAAAGGGAAGGAAATAGAAATAATAAAAGAGAAATACATCCAAAAGGAAAATATAAATATCCCATTCCTCCTTAGGATGAATACTTACCCCTTCAAACATTCCTCGGTCTAACATGTCAGACACTCTCTTTAAGGCTGAGACTTGATCATCGATTGTGTATAAAAAAGTCCCCAACTCAAAGAGATACTTTGTTACCTAAACCAAATTATTGTAAGGATGATATTAGAGGGCTGTAAGATATCAAACAACTTTGCAAATCATAAACCAGCTTATAGAAACTCCCATGAATCCCTAAAATCACGAGTCATGCTCTACCAAAATTGAACTGCTAAGGGGTTCATGTAGTTTGGATCCGATATGGATGGCTGTGAAGAATACTCAACAACTTTTGTTTAGGAATCCTCTTTAGGAATCCTTCCCCAATAAAAGTAATGTGGGATAGAATATGAGCCTCATCATGACAGTGAAGGCTAGACCTCCTTGGTACAAGAGACTGGGTCTTCTCAACTCTAGCCTATTTTGTAGTCTTTTCCCACGATCGTTTTGAGGGCTCCAGAGCTTCATCATCATCATATTCAACAAAATTATTTTTATTTTGATTCCATGACCAGTGGTCATTTTTTCCTCGACACATTAAATTCCTTTTTTTAATTCCCCTTGAGTGTATGAAAATATCCACGCCTTAGAATACCCAACCTCTAGCTTGATCGATGCATCTGACGGAGGCAGCATGATCAACATTTTAGATACCTCCATGGACATTAGAATCCAAAGCTGATGGTCTACCATCAGGTGCTTCTCAAGACTAACATGAATAGAGTGAATGATTCTGGAATATTGAAGAAATTTAAATTGGTGTGTGAATCGATACAAAGAATAGGCCTCACAAATGATCTCACTGTCAATTTGAGGAACTAGTACACTGTCTATGAAGGCTATCATGTGCGACCTCATCTTGTAATTGTGTTCATTTCCATCATTGGTAAATGTTCCTATAGCAGGGTTACCATGTATAAAGAAGGTAAATTCTACCATTGCATTTATAATCCACAAAAAATCATTATACTTTAGGTTCAGGGGTTGAATTCCAGATACACAATAAATGAATGGATAAAATCGTTGGTTGGGGATTAAATCGAGCTCATCATAACATAAGAACTGAAATGTGCTACGACCCATCCAAAAAACACTTGAAAAAACCCATCAAACCTAAATAGGGCTTTCATGTAGTACACATACAGAAAAAATCGAAAGATCTTTTCCAAGAATGCTAAAACCAACCTTGTGTACATCCCCTATGCTAGTTTGGTCAGGTCAAAAATATTCCCCAACCTCACACCTCCATTGGAATCATAGAATCGAAACAGGTAAATACTTAGTCACATTGTGAGTAAGCAGGTTAGAGGAACCTTCACATCAAATTCTGGATTAACCTTATAACCCCAATGCATATGCTTTCCTTTCTCAAATGTGGGACATAAAGTTCCATAATCAGCTCAATTCTCTATGGTGGGCATATTGTGGGGAGTTGAAACATGGGAACTTCCCCTTTAAGTTTTAGAAAATTTCTCATCCAGGTTTCTAGATGGATTTCACCCATAGGTTAAAGATCCTTGTCTATTAGTTTCTTCTCCACCTTATAAAGATTGTGGGACAAGGGTAGTGTGAATTTAGTGTAATTCCATGATGACTATGGCATTATAAACTGATCATACATCTCCCTAAGAATTCCCCCCAAAAATATGATAGACATCCCATAGGGTAATACTAACTTCACCATGCGTTAGATGGAAATAATTCATCTCTAGACTCCATCATCTAAGAAATTCAGGGATAATGTCTGGGTTCTCATAGACATAATTCTTCCCAACCTGGATAGCCTCATAAATGTAGACGTCTTATAGATCCTTCTGGAACTCCATGTATGTTCGACACACCCAATACTTCCACATCCACTGGGTCCTAACACCCCCTCCAGAGTGGAAGTCCTAGTCTTTCTCCCAAACATGTTATTGATCTATCTATAAGGTATGAAATGTTGAATGGTTACAATTTGGGATCGAATCCACAATATGTGACTTCATGTATAGATTTATTTTTTTGACGTTCATGATGCAATCAATTAGATATTTACCTTAACAGATATTGTCAACCTTGTAAGAGATGTTGTCATAGGGGCGGTTGGTATGCCTCACAAACCACGACTTTGGAAAGTAATTCTTAGGCCCAGGGATGATAGAGTCACTCATAATTTAATGTTTATATAATAAAAGATAGACTCTTTTTGGGTATTCCTGATGATAATGCATCAATTGATTTGGTAGATTCAGTATAGTAGGCTCCATCATGTGAAAGTAATCTGGCCCAAAGGCTTTGATCATCTCTAAAGAATGAGCAACAACCTATGCAGCAGAAGTCATTACAGTAGTATAAGTCATTGTAGTAACCGATGAACACATACAAGAAGGCACCAAGTTCTCCAAGTTATGAAATTAATTAATTATTTTTTCTGAAGAATTCCCAAAAAATTGGAAAAGTCTGATGGTTGCACAACCTCTTCGACCAGGTCCCGCACACAACCCTCTCAGCTAGGTACTTCACCCACATCTCTCAACCAGGTGTATCTCTTAGACATTCTGCTGTGGTGGCTCTACATAGCACCACCGCTCAGGATAAAATATAACAAGGAACTCCGTGTGAGACTTTTATGAAATAGGGAACACAACACAACTAGGTGAGAGAAAAAAACTAGCGACCAAAGTGAAGAAAATGACAAAGGTGGATCATGGTATTTATAGGCACTGTTGGTCTGCACTCGATACCTATCATAGGAAGCTGTGATTTTTGGATGTACAACTAACCTATGTAGTCAAGCTGCAATACTGACCTACATGGTTGGTAATAATCACTTTCATAATCTTTCCCCTATTCTACCTCATGACTCAACCCTTTTTCTTTGATTAGATCCAATCATGAGTGAGGGATTTTATTAAAACTTAATTTCATCAAAGGAAATTAAAATATTTTGAAATATATTTTAAGTACATTTAATTAGTGAAGATACCCAATAATTATCGAAGAGGCCTCACCAAAGGGATATACTAGCACCTTCATGCCAACACTTGCATACCAAAAGACATGCGCAGCCTCCCCCGTGTGGCACCAAAGGTCAGGACACCCCTACATGGTGAACCTGTGCCAAGAACCTACTCCTAGGACCTGAAATAGAAATATCCTTCAACTAGTGTCCTCTCATTTCCTATAAAGTGGACCCCAAGTCTCCTCATTTTAAGAACGAAATGTTTTGAAGAATACCTCTAACTATGGTTCCTTAACTCCTTTACCTAGGTCCTCCAAAATTTCTCGGGTGTCCCTCTGAAACCATTGAGAAGAAAGAATCATAGGGGAGAATAGATATAATGGTAACTTTAGGATAATAGTCACATAAAACTTGTACAAGGACCCCCTTTACTCTATTAGGGATCCACCTATATGGGCCTTCCTCTTTATGCAAGGACCTCTGAGTGACCCACCCAAGGAAACCTGAGGAGACCAATGGTGCTTATTCTACAGACTTACGAACGTTTTTTCCAAAGTGGTCCATAAATCAAGACACATTTAGTTATCGTATTCTTATCCCCCCTACATGAACCACTTTTAGTTTCTCCCAGGACCTGGATCAGACACCTGCACCAAGCATCTGCGCACCGGACCTACATGAGTCATCCTTTGAGCCCCTATCTAAGAACTCTATGGCATGTATCCTCTTCCTTTAGATCCCTTGTCTTAAATGGACCGAGTTAAAACCTCTACAAAATCCTATAGACTTAAACAACCATGAAAAGTGGAAGGCTATTGTGACACCAATTTTGTTGTGTATTCCTACGGTCAGAGGTTTCCATGCTTGTCTGGTTGACCGGTAGAGGTCCTCAGGGAGAACGTGGCTGTGTATCCCTACAATCACAAGGACCCATACCCAAGGGACAATGTCAGGGAGTTCCCGGTCTTGGACAATAGGTTTAGGAACATTTCTTCCTATTCTAACTTATAAAAACTAGAGCCTCTAATTCCTAGTAAGTATGATGAGGATTAGAATTTATTTTCTATTCAACATGGAATAAAATCCTCCTCCCGCACTATGAGACCAATTTTAGGGAATACCTCCTAGAGTAAGCCCCTAGAATTTCTTGTAGGATGTTACACTCCTTCTCCTCTATGCTTCCTGGCCATTAGGTCAAATAGGGGATGGGAAACCAATCCCTCTCCCTTATCTCATACTGACTTCCCTCTTTAGTCTCCATACCCTAAACCCATTCTAGGGTAAAGTGAAGAGAGTAAATTTCTGCACCCTTAGCCTCTTCCACCACTATCTTGGGGAATATGAGGTGGGAACACTCAATTCCCCATACCTATCCCTTTGGGAATTGTCACTGTGTCCACCTACAAAAAAAAAGAATATCATGTGGTATATAAGATAATCCATTTTCTCTTATATCTCACACCAAGCATGACTCCCATGGGCTTAAAGGTTAATGATGGTCATCAAATCCACATGATACATTCAATAAATTGAACTAAGAAAACTCTGATTCCTTCTAAAATTAGGATACATAGAAAACCCACATAGGGACCAAGCTCAATGGGATTATTCCTCATGACTAAGCCACAATTCAATCCAATTCAAACCTCAACGGGCATCCTCTTCATGAGTAATCCCCCAAAAAATCCTCTAAATTACCATGTGTTGATACATCCCTCATGGTTCTAATTACATGGAATTCTCTTTAGAAGTAAGCCCCAACATAATCCTCTTAAAGGGCCATAATCACCTACAAGATGAATATTCTAAGGTCTTACATTGGCATAGGTCTTTACTGCTGAACTATGTGGTATTTGATTACTGTTCATTTGGTTTATATAATAATCCTCTAGGATATCCCAACCCAACATACTAAATCAAACCTATTCTCAATGGTGCATTTTCCGGACTAGGTTTTATTCAACTTGGGAATCCATAGTATTTCTAGGTTCCTTGGACTTCTTTGGCATAAGCTCTACAACAAACATTGAATTGGAACCTTTCACCTAGATGTCCTTTTCGCCAGACATTAAATTGTACGATTATTTCCTTATCACATGAACTTAAAAGGTATGACATGCCCCGTTAAGGGGAACTGAACGACATGGGTTCTGATTCATTTCACAAGGATATATTTGATGACAATTTATGGGTTTGATCTCAATAACAAAACAACTTTATTCAACCTAGATAACAATACTCTATAGAGTTCCCCTCTACGTGTCTATAAAACTAGCATTTTAGAAATAACCACCAAAGAATCCTTAAGTATTACATGAAAGGATACCTTCAATGGAGAACCTCGAATACATACAAATGTATCTTTTAATAAAGAACCTCATATACATATAGATGATTCCAGATTCCATATGTTCTAATAACTGATTTCTAATTCAAGGTAAACCCACATCATACTTGGGAATTAATAAAGGATTCATGAACATAACAATAATCTATACGAGTGTCTTAGAGTAGGAAATAATTCTCCCAAAAAGGGTGTAATGATCCAACCTTTCATCCTCTTGACCAATGTGAGTTCTTAAGCATCCCTAGTTAAAATCCCTAACAAGCACTTGCCTTTAGAAACCATGTCCTTTTGGGTATAGAACCATTGTGCTTTTCTAGTTCCACAAAGAAACCTATGGGAATCCGTTCAAAAATAGTGAATGCAAGAAGAATGATTTCACAAAACATAGACCCCTCTAATAAATCATCAGGTGACCGATTATTCGAGGGGGAAATAGTGACACATGGAATTCATATTTCCAAGAAAATTTTTCATTAGAAACATTTAGAAATGAATATGATTGTCATAAATCCATACACATCAATGATTGGGTTAGTCATGCCTGTTATGCTACATACTATGAAAGATTTAACCTGTGCCTTAAGTGTAGTAAGAAGATATCAAGATAAGCCAGATGATCACCATTGGATGGTAATTAATACCATCCTTGAGTATTTGAGGAATACTAAGGATATGTTCCTGGTCTTTGAAGGAGATGGGGAACCGATTATAGGAGGATATGGAGATGCTATATTCAAAACAGATTAATATGATTTAAAATCTTTGTCAGGATACATCTTCATTCCCAATGTAGGTGAAGTGAGCTATAAGAACTTAAAGAAATCCATGTTCATAGATCCTACAATATATTTTGAGTATATTGCAGCTTGTGAAGTATCTAAAGAAGAAATTTGTATACATAACTTCATCCAAGATCTTTAAGTGGTTCCTAGATGTAATGATCATATCACATTTTTTATGATAATACTACAATGGAGGATCTTGAAAAGTAGACAAGGTCACATCAGTGGATGAATCACATACTTCGTAAGTAACATATCATGAGTGATTTTTCTCAAAGAGATGATATCATAGTGAGTAGGGTATCTATGTAAGATAACATGGAAGACCCCTTGATTGTGGCCTTAAGTCCGAAGACACTAGCTCATCATGTGAGGTCTAACAGAATTAAATTCATAGGAATTTGGATCTAGTCCAAGTGGGAGTCTATTGGAGTTTGTGTTCTAGAACCAACTGTTTTTTACTTTGAATTAAATGAATATTCAAATATTCAAGTATTAATAAAACATATTGTTACATATTTTTCATTGTTTCATATGAATTTAAAGTAATAATTTCATAAAGTATCTATCTCATTGATAACGTCATACCAATTCCCCACATTGATGAGAACCTTGAAATTACGTGATAATGTTCTTAAATATATATCTATGTTTAGATACCATACTATGATGGGACATAAAGAATGTTTAAAATAAGGTTCAAGTACTGATAAGATGATGAGAGTTCTTCTCATGAAGTTTGAACTCGGTAATCTCCATGATGGGAAATTATGAGAATAAACCAGCCTATTAAAATTCCATATGTTTTTTTGTGTTATCATATATTTCTACCTATGAGAATTTGTAATGGTCCTTAGACATTAGGGTTATTATTAATTATTTCTAAAATTCATGTACTTATACGTACTCACAAAAAATTTGAGGTCATATGTTTGTGGGAAGTAGGGTACGTTGGGTGCGTCATGAATGATATGCTATTAATGAATAAGTTAATGAATTTTTTGTCACATATTTTTTATGGAAGCTGATATCTCATCCATTTGACTGAAGATAAACCTAAAAATTAAATACCATGGCCATGGTGTCATGATGAGTTTATTTTAGATAGTAAAAGAAAGATGTATCAAGAACACATGTTGATGACTTGTGTGTGTGACCTTCATGATGAGATATTATGACAAATGGATTAAATTACATAGAAAGCATTCATGTGTGGTTTTCAACGTTACACCATTAAATTCTTTATATTGGGTTATTTGATGTATATCTAGACAGTAATGCTGGACTTTAGGTAAGCCCACCTAATGTTAATGAGAAATAAGCCCAGAGGGTCACACACTAAGTGTTCCGATGATCTAAATTAAATTATTCTTGAATTCATTTATAGGAAAAAATATTATTCCCAATACCTAGGAATAATTCTATTTAGGATACATCGATCAAAAATATTATTCGAAAAAAAAGAAATAATTATTTATTCATTAATAAATAATTTATTTAATTATTAGGATATTTAATAAATATTTATTCATCAGACTGTGTATATAATATTTATTTTATTTATTGAATATTTGATAAATATTTATTCATTAGGCTATAAATAGATTATTTATTTATAAATAAACATTAAATTAAATATTTATTCAAGTATTCAATAAATGTTAAGGGGGACGAGCAGACCAAGAATGTGTTTAGTGATAAATATTAATCTTCAAGTTGGTAGAATAATATTTCTAATTGGTCAAGTTAGATTACACCATAAAAATTAAAAGAAAAATATTATTATATGATATGGGGTCATACGTGGTTTATTATAATATTTAAGGGGGTTGTGTGATTAAATAATATATTAACCCTAACCCTAACTCTAAAAATAGATATCTATCTCTATTATTTAGGGTAAATCAATAATTGAAAATCAACATGAAAAATCATCCTCTGTCTATATTCCCCCTTCTCAAATCTTCTCAGAAACAAGAAGAATAAGAGAGATTCCTCTATGCCTGAAGGAGCTCAATGTGATCATGAAAAATAATGAAAGATGATTGATCTGCCTCTCTAGCTACAAAAAAATATTAGTGTTATTTAGAGATCAAATGACTAGGTGTGGATCACTACCGTAAGGGATCCACATTGGGTCCTCCCTATGAAATTATGGTATATTGAAAATGGGGTCAAATGTTCAATAACATCATCGAAGAAATATACTATGATGAAGTATTATTTATTCCAATTATTTAAATTTATAATAAATTTAATTTTAAAAATATAATCTCTTGGTTATAACCTATCTATGTCAATATTCAATGGAAATATTTCATTGGTAATGAAATTTATGTCTTCCATAATTGGACATTGTTCCATCAAATCCGAAAAAAAACCATTGGTTATTCTCCCACAAGGTGCTTCTACTTCATCCAAAACCTTCAATAATAATACTTAAGAAATAAATTAATTATAAAGAATTATAAATCCAAAAAAGTGGAAATATAATTTTATTCAAAAATTTTATAAAATGAATCAACTTATAATAATGGTTTTCAAGAATAAAAATTGTGAAGTGAAGAAAGTAAATTGAGTTATGAAAACCCTTACAAACATTTTATTTTGAAGGAATATTCATTTTAAATGGATGTTATAATATAGAAATTTAAATACTAAAAAAATGGGTAACTAACTCAAAATAAAATCGTAGGTTAGGATACAACCAACTTATAATAATAATGTTTAAAAAGAACAATCTTAACTCAATGAACTGAAATTGAGTTAAAAAAATGCTAACCTTTAATACCACTATTCCAAACATTCTATAACCTACTGTATAAAAAATTACTATCCTAATAACATATTTTAGAAACTTATTCATACATATATCCTTTGATAAATTTATTTTGTAATCATTTATTATAATTATATTAGTTAGTTATATTTTAATTTCATCATCAAATGTTATTAGATTTGATTATTTATTCCGTACTAGTTTCAAAATATTGGTGTTAATTACTATTTATAGATTCAAATTTATTCATTATAAGATCATTATAGGTTCTTAAATAGATGTTTTATATCAATTTATAATTTTCTATTTTTTTGTAAATATTTTGTTTACGATTTATGATAATAAATTTGATAACGAGCATGTTTGGGTAATTTTTTAGAACAAGGAGTGGCATCTTAATAACTGGTAAGATATTACAATTACCATTTTAGAAAAAAATAATATAATTAATTAATTATTGTTTTTAAATAATACCTGTAATTATTTTTCCTTATTTACCCATGATATAAATTTATAGCATTGATCATGTAGGTGGTTAAACCGACCCAAAAAATAAGCTGTTATAATCTATTGGTGAGTATGATTAAGAAAATGATTAATTTAGAATAATATCATTATTATATATGAATAATGATATTATATATATATTTTATTGATTTGTTGAACCATATTTTAAGAGAGTTGGATATATACGAAAATATTAGAGTTAAAAATGAAATACATTACTTACATGGAGGATGTAGTCTGTAGGTACACACGAGTGACACATACATTTTTCATAGAACATTTAGAATATAAGGAATGGTTTATAATTTAAAAATATAAATAATGTTTTAAAAATAATAATAATACATTAAATTTAATTTCATAACCACATGCATAAGACAGTGATGAAAAATCAAGCACGTCGTTCATGGAGGTGGTAGTCCGCACATACATATCACGATGTTTTTTTCAATGGTTTTAGGGGAGGGTAAAAAATGGATATTAAATTACAATAAAAAATTTAAAAATATTAATAATATCAATTTTATCATAATTTCATGAAAATAATTTATTTAAGGGGGTAAAATAATGAAAAAAAATTAAGAGAGATCAGTTGAGAACATTGCCTCTCTCTTTGGATGTTGTCTAGGGTAACATCGTAAGGATCCGTAGCATGGTATTTTAAAATGAACAATGATTATAGGGTGTGGGGATAGAGTAGGGGATATCATAGGATAGAATTTTATTCCAGATAATTCTTTATAATTTATGGATAAATGTGGTGTGGGTGAGCTCCTTTTATAGGTGAAGGGAATGCAATTTTTGTAAATATAATACTTAATATAAACAGAGCACAAGTTTAACATGGAAAGTAGATTGAAAGTGGAAAATAATTTATTTATAGACGATTAAAGGTCTCAAATACCTTAATAATTCATTTCTAAACATGTTTTAAACATTTTCTCATGCCTTTTACTCTAACATTTTTCACTTTTACCCTTTTTTCGTTTTAGTGTGGTAATTAATTTTTACCTAAGTAATTTACTTTTAATGATTAAAAATAAAATGATACTTATTAAATAATTTGTATCTACTTATTAAAAATATGTAATCACTTTTATAAAACAAAAAATATATTTTTGATAAGAAATAATATTAACATTAACACATTTAATGCATAAAAACCCATTTTTAGAAAAAGTGTATATTTAAGAAAAAATGTTGCGTTTAGGAAACATTAACCATTGTTGTTTATTTTTATAAAATTTATTGGTTTATTATTAAATAAATTAGAGTTATGTGACTTTAAAATAAATCCAAAACATATGTTTACTAGTGAAAAATGAATTAAAAGAGAATGTCTAAATATAAATTTTAATAAAAAAATATTTTGAATTATCAAAATGTTAAACATTAGTTTTATAAATTCAATATAGTATTTTTAAATACATATTTTCACTTCATAAATGAATATTTTATCATGAGAAATTATTTATAAGTTTTTATGTCAGACTTCTTGATATAGTCATAAATGCTATAATTTTAGTTCACCTAAAAATCAATTATTTTAGAAGAATATAAAAATTTCAACGTTAGATAATATTGAAATGATAAATACAAAAAAGATGTTTATTTTTTCAAATATATATTATATAATTTATGAATTTAGATTTTAAATGGAAATATAAAATACAACGATAACTTTATAATAGGAAAATGGTTTTTTAAATATTAACTATTTTTATTCTTATTTCCAATCGATCCCTAATTAAATTTATATTAATCAATTGTTTATATAAAAAATATATTTTATCCAGGATATATTTAAATTATTAAAATAAAAATTCATATAATATAAAAATATTTTTTAGAATAATAAATTCTTAAGCTTAAATTGAATTTATCTTTATTACACACCTAACAATAACTATTGGATATATGTTAATATTTCTTTATAAATATTATAAATACACATCATTGAAATCATTTTTGGGTTAAGAGAAGTTAAAAATTAAAAACACTTAGAAAATAGTTATTTGAAAAATATTACTTTTATATTAATAAATCTTAACCCAATACCATTCAATTTAATTATATATATTCTAAATAATTTTATGAATCCATTGATAGTAATATATTTAATTGAATTTTACATCATATCATAATATTAATAATAATATATGGCACATAAATATGTCAATTTATAATATTTTAATAGTATATTTTTATTTCATTGTTTATTATTTGTGAATTATATTATTTTAAATTTTTTATTGGCAATACACAAATTAATTATACCTAATGGATATATGTATACCCAATGACCATATTTACAATGACCATATTTATAAAGATAAAATTTTATTCCAATATATATCCTGAGATCATTCTTCACATTCATTAACTTACATACCACAATACCTATAATAATTTTTGTGCTTGGCCTTATTTCTATAGTTTTGATTAGGGTTATGATATTTATGGTAGACCATGGGGATGACTATTATCTGTTAATTGAATTTATAAATATAGTTTTCATATATTCCACTAGTATATTTCTTATTATTGATTATTGTTGTATTACCATAATGCATTAATGTTTATTTGGAATTTCAATGTCTTACCTCAATAAAATTTGTCTCATTTCAATTATTTTTAGTGTTGAGTGTGAAAGAATCTATTCAAATTTTTATTTAATTAAAGTAAAATATCTACTAAGATCTCAGGGTATTATATTCTCCCCCTCATAAATCAATTGTGTCCTCACAGTTTTAATTATTGTTCACTAATGAAATAATCTAAGGAATCAAAAAGAAACCCAATATATATTTTATATTAACATATACACCCTATAATATAAATTACTATCAAAACCAAAATTTCAGGAATAATAGGAATGTATTTAGATTTACCTTTATCCTAATAGTATGTACACATTATTCTTCCTTAGTTGGTTTTAGGAGTTTTTAGATAAAAACCTTTTACAGATTCATTTTCATGATCCTATTTATAATAAAATAATAAAATTAAAATGGCTATGATAATATCCAATAAAATCTGAGTAAATGGGTGTATAAATATGAAAAATAATTCTTCATATATTTTCTCCAATGACACATTAATTTTAACCTATGATACTTTCAGTTCAACAATGATATAATTGGACCAACTTATAACTAATTCAGTTTAACCATAGTTTTATATAGTCATTATCATATTTGGTTCACTAAAATTACTTGGTATATACTATATCGTAAAATTTCATTAAAATAATTTATGATGGTTCATAAATGGAATGTGAATTAACCCAATAATATCCCTCTGAGTCTATCCTGGTCTGGAGTCTTAGGCCCCTTCATTATGCACGGATTGAATATCGAGTTGATACTCAACTATCCTTTTTAGGGGTGATTACCACTTGTAGAATCTTTTCCACATCTAAATCTACATTCTAGTGTCTAGAGATGGATACAATTTCTCAGAAACCACATAATATATACTTCAACAAAACTTTAGGATAGTTTTCTTGACTTAGAATTATTCTTAGGGGTTTCACTAAATATATATTATCCTAATACCCAAAATAATAAAAGTAATCCACCAAATAACTAAACCCTATTATGATATCAATTGAGGTTCCCCAGAACTACACTTCGGAATTTGGTGCTAAAACACTTTTTTTAAAATAGTAGATTTAATATAAACCAATTATATCATTATTTTATATCATTTCCACAAGTTAAACTTTACATCTCACCAATAGTCACACAATACCAACAATGGAAGGTTTAGTGTATTTCATGATCAAATATATAAGCTACTTATTTTATAATACCTGTGACCATTTCCCCATAATGAAACAACACTAGACTCCCATATAGATTGTTCATAATTATTCTCATATTTATAAACCAAAGAATGAAATCATAAGGAATGTGTGAGAAGAAATGACTTGTAAGGTGGAAAATCATCACTATATCATTAATGTTTAGATCATAATAATATGAGAAAAGATGATAATGTGAAAAATATCATATTAAAAAGAACATGGAATGATAAGGGTTGTCCATAAGGAATAATAGAATGACCTGTAATATCAAATGATCTAATATATTCCATGTAATAGGATTAAAAAAATATGAAATAATAGAGATGATCTATGGTAGTATAACATAAACATATAATATATAAATTTTGAAAAATCAAAAGCATATAAAGCTACAACCTAGTAGATCAAGCACTGCTATCCGATTCTCATAACATAGTGGGATTAGACTAACAACTCATATACCCTCTTGGGATTGGGTTTTTACCTATGTACCCTCTTGGGATTGTGACACTACTTGTATAACCTCTTTTTCTTGGGATACTACTTGTGTACCCTATTGGGATTGGGTTTCTACCCATGTACTCTCTTGGTCTTGGGGTACTACCCATGCAGGGGTTGTTAGCCTAAGACCAAGAGGGTATACAGGTAGTAGCCAAAGCCCAAGAGGGTAAACAAGTAGTTCCCAAATCCCAAGAGGGTATATGGGAAGTAGACTAAGAACAATAGGATACATAGGTAGTACTCCAAGACCAATAGGTTACATGAGTATTATCCCATGCCCAATATGGGACATGAGTTGCAGCCCAAGCCCAAGAGGGTACAAAAATATTATCCTGAGCCCAAGAAGGAATATAGGTTATAATCCTAAGCCAAATAGGGTATATAGGTAGTAACAAGTAGAATATATGTGATGATAAAAGAATGTTTTCACATGAAAAAACCTTAAAATGATATTGTATAATTTTTTTAACATTATCATAAAATGATGAAGTTATATGCCACTTTAAAAAAATGTTAATTTTGAAGTGATTTTTTTGAAAAAATTTTATCTTTAAAAAATGTAAACTTTATTAATGGATCCTAGAAAAATATATAAAGTAAATCTCAAGGAAATGTGAAGTGAAAGATAAAACATATTATTATGAAAGGAAAAACCTTTTTAATATTTTAATGTTTTTTTAAAACCCACATTACTAATAGAGTAATAAACCATCATTTTTAAAATAGGAATAAGGAAACATTAAGTCCACATGAGATACTAAATAATTTGGTTTCCAAAAGATGAAAATTGGTGGGAAGAAAAAACATGTTATTGGATGATATAATTTCATCAAAGTGGATGATACTTATTATTAATAGAGATATACATTTTGATAAAGAAATTCATCAGGGTAAACATTTGGAATAAAAAATTACCCTTTACCCAATGCTAAAATTTATTATATTATCATCATAATATATAAGAAATCCATCTTTTAAAAAATTAGTAATAAAATAATCATTATGACCCAAGAAAAGAATTAGAGTTAAGAATAGACCCTTATTAATATCATAATAATTAAAGTAATAATTCTTCAAAAATCACATCATGAGAAATAAATATAAATCCTTAAAATATAAAGTTAAATAAAAATTTTATTCAAACATAGGATAAAATGAATCAACTTATAAGAATATGATTCAAAAATAATCATTATAACTCAAAGAAATGAAATTGAGTTATGAAAAACCTTTATAAAAATCATATTTCAATGGAAGAATTATTTTAAAGTTATTTTATCATAAAGAAATGTAATTCAAAAAAAAAGAGTACATAAATCATAAAAAATTGTATGTAAAAAAATATCCAACTTATAAGAATAAATTTAAAAAATAACAATCACAACTCAATGAATCAAAATTGAGTTAACAAAAACCATTACATTTAATACCGCTTAGCCAAATGTGCTATAACCTATTGTATAAAATAAGTATATATCCTAATAATCTATCTCAGAACCTTATTAATACATATAAACATATATAATATTCATATATATTCATATATCACAAATACGTTAGTTATTTATATTTTATTTTCATTATCAGATGTTATTAGCTTCAATTGTTTGGTCAGTACTTGTTTCGTAATGGCAGTGTTGAATCTTGTTTATAGATTAAAATTTCATCATTATGATATAATTATAGGTACTATAATATATGTTTTATACTTATTTACAAGGTTCTAATTTCATTTCATTAGTATTTTAGTTATGATTCATGACAAAGAAGTTCATGATGAGCTTGTTTTGGTAATTTTCAAGAATAAGGAGTGATTCTTAATAAGGGGTTATATATTACCATTTCCATTAAAGAAAAAAGAAAATAATTATTTCTTTATTGTTTTATGATATCACCGGTAATTATGTTTACTTATTTACACATGATATAAATTCATATCATTGTTCATATTAGGGATTAAATTGACCTAAATAAGAACACGTTATAATCTATGGGCATGTATGGTTAGGAAAGAGATTAATTTTGAATAATATAATTATTTTAGAATAATAATTATATTATTTAGATTTTATTAATATATAGAACCATATTTGAATTTTTTTTGATAAATAAGAAAATATTAGAGTGAACAAAAAAACTTTAATAGAGGTGGTAGTCCGCACGTATGCACATACGACATGTTCATTTTACATAGAGTAGAAGGGATATAGGAAATTTAGTTTAATTTTAAAATATTAATAAAGCTATAAATATCATATTAATCCATTAAATCTATGTTTATAATGATTCATGTAAGGCGGTGATGAAAAATAAAGCACATTATTCATGGAGGTGGTAGTCTGCACGTACACATGATGATGTCTTCATTTTTCCAATAGTTTTAGAGGACTGGAGAAAATTAATATTATTTTACTGTAATAATTTTTAAGAATATTAATAATAATAATTTTATTATATTTTCATGTTAATAATGGGTTTAAGGAGGAAAAAGATGAAAATAATTAAGTGAGCTCGGTTGAAAATATTAACTATCTCTTTGTATGTTCTCACTTAGGGAACACCTTAAGGATCCTTAGCTTGGTATTTTCTCAAGAAAAAGGATTCTAGGAAATGGGGAGAGAGTGGATGAGATATTAGAGTAATTTTTTTGTCAATATAATGATTTATAATTAGTAGATAAATGAGGTGGAGGTGAGATCCTTTTATAGGTAAAGGAAATTATATTTCTATAAATATAACTTATTAATATAAAGAGACCACATGTTTCACAAGTAAAGTAGATAAAAATTGTGAAATAATTGATTGGGGGGTGAATTAAGGCTTAAAATCCCTCAACAATTCATTTTAAATCATGTTTTAATCATGTTTTTAAGTATTTTTCTCTGAGATTTTTCACTTTTACCATTTTTGGTTTTTACAATGATAATTGATTTTTTACATAAGTTATTTAATTTTAAGGAATAAAAATAAAATTGGTCTTATTACATAAATTTTACCTATAATGTTAAAATATAAAAAAAATATTTAAAAAAAATCATTTCCAATAAAAAAATTAATTTCAATATTAACACATATAATGTGTAGAAAATAATTTTAAAAAAGTGTATTCTTAAGCATAAATGCTATATTTAGGAAAAATGTATCAATTTTGTTGATTTTAATGAAATTAATTGGTTTATATTTTAAAAAAAGAGAGTTAGGTGACTTTAAAATATATCCAAAACCTAATTTATTCTAGATAAAACTTAATTAAAAGAAAAAGACAAATAAGGTTTTATTAGAAAAAAGATTTTTGATTTTCCAAATGATAAAAATGGATTTTATAAATTCAGCATAGTATTTTAATATGTATCATTCCACTTAATAAGTAAATTTGTTATCATGATTTTATAAGTTTTTATGTTTTAATTACTTCTCGATATAGCCATAAACACTTCAATTTTAGTGAATAATGTATTTCTCATCATTCACTTAAAATTAATTATTTCATGAAAAAAATTAATCTTAAGATAATATTGAAAATATAAATAAAAAAATTAATTTTATTTTTTCGAATTTAATTTCAATAATTTAAGCTTATAAATTTTAAATGGAAATTTAAAATATAACAAAAAATTGTTTTTAATAGGAAAATGGTTTTGAGATATTAAATATTCTTATTATTATTTCATATCAATTAGTAATTCAATTTGTATTAATATATTATTACTATAAAAAATATATTTTAACCATGATATATTTATTTTTTAAAAAATAAAAATGCAAAGAATACAAAAAGATAATTGTTTTTCAAAAAATAAATTTTAATCATAAAATAAATTTATCTTTTTTACAAGCCTAAGAATAGCTATTGGATTTATATTAAATTTTTTATAAATATTATAAAGAAATTTCATTAAAATCCATTTGGACTGAAGTATAGTTTAAATTTCACAACACTAGAAAAATAGTTCTTTGAAAAATATTACTTTAATATTAAATAATGTTCACCAAATACTATTAAAATAAATTATTTATATTCTAAATAATTTTAATTATCCATTAATAATAATATCATTATTTTAATTTTACATCATATCCAAATATTTATAATAATACATAACACACATGTATATGTATATATATAATATTATAATACCAGATTTTTATTTTATTATTTATTATTCATCAATTATATTATTTCAAATTCACTACAAATAACACAAAACTTCAGTATACCTATTGGATACATGTATATCCAATGACCATATTTCCAGCAATCATATTTACAAGGGCCATATTAATAATGGTTAATTTTTTTCCTTATATATATATATATATATATACTAAAATCATTATTCTCAAACATTCACTCATTTCCCACCATGCTTATAATAGTTTTAGTGATTAACCTTATTCCTATTACTGTTATAAGGGTCATGATCTTAATATAATACCATGAGGATAAGGATTATATGATGGTTTTATTTTTATATACTTTTGTATTTATTCCACTTGTATTTGGATTATTGTTGATTATTATAATTTCATCATAATATATTAATATTTATTTGTTAGTATAATGTTTTTTCTCAGTAAAATGTTTTTTATTTCATTTCAGTTTTGAGTGAGACGAAATCAATTCAACATAGTATTTAATTAAATAAAAATATATGTTAAAATATCAGGGTGTTAAAATAGTAGCCTTTGATGGAAATTAGCTGTGGAATACCTCAAGGATTTGATCCCTATGGTGTTCACAACAACCTCTCTTGTCTGAACATGGGTCTCTTCAATATATAACTATGATATATTCCATTTTATCTCATATCTGTTCCCATATATTTCCTTATATATCACTCTTTGAATCATCCTATAACTCCTCCAAATAGGTGTGAACTCCACATGTGAATATCCACCATATATCTCGTAAAATAAATCTCTAATTATCCTTGAGAGAGCAAGTTGGCTGAATCTACTAAATATTTTATATTTATTATTCATGTTATGATCTGTATTTTGTAGTGTGAACTCATCTCAGCACAAACAATCCACTCATGACCATGAAAGTTTCACAATTCATCTATCCATAATCATGGTGTGAACCCATATTTTTGAAAATTTTGTGTTTGTTTAGGTTCAAAACACAAATACGACCACTTCACAGTGGAAACATATTCATGAAAAATCATTCACCACTGCCTCACCTATATATGACATGAAAATTTATTTTCATCATGAATGAATCCTTAAAAATATATATCTCAACTAATTTTTACTTCATGGTATGAACCAAACCATTATTATTATAGACTAAACACTTCTAAGTATAGACTAAACTATTCATAATAATTGATTTTTTTGCAATACCTTTATATAGATACCCCATACCCTTACACAACTTTTTTGTGTGAAAGTTGGTGCCTGATACCCAACTCTAATAGTACTTTTGATTACTATATCAAGTATAAAAATATTTGTGCATGATGTATTATTATTATAATAGTGTTTATACCTCTATATCCAGTATTGACATGGTAATGGAATTAGATTATTTCTCATATCAACCAGTTATATAAGTTCTCATCTATAACAAGAACCTTGAGATATTGTGATAGGAATCTTAAACACATATCCTATGGTATAGATACATAATACAAACATGAAATAGATGATGTATGAATATTAGATTTTGGGGATCATAATAATTTAGACTTATTATCACAAATTTCTCACTTCGTGAACTAAAATAGAGGATATCATGATAACTAACCCACCATTAGATTCACTACATTTTTTGGTTTCATTGGTTGTTCCTATCTATAAACATGTGTATTGGTATATTGACTTATATCATTATCATTGTGTACTAGTTTATTATATACATTAATGTTAGATAAAAACCAAGAAATTTATTTCATGGAAAGGTATCTTTATTTCGGTACGTCATCGGTGGAATGACATTGATTGAATGATCAAGATTTGATTTATCACTTATGAAAGGAAGAGATATCTCAGGACCAGTTTACTATGATGGTGATACCTTTCTTACACCCATGGTCATGGTAAAAGAAGGTAATTTCATACATAATGGTCATTAAAATAATAAATAAATCATATAAGGATGATAATACAAAATGTGCATCCCATTTTATAAGATATTGTGGGATAAATATATTGTATTACATAGCATGTGTTCTTAGCATGTTTTAGTAGTTTTGACTAAACCTCATCTCCTTTGGGGGCATAATTCCTTTATATATACTTCTCTTAGTCTATGGTTATCACTAACTACCATCAATATAAGGTACTAAAGGGTCACACATAATGCATATTCAGAAGTTTTCCTAATTGTAATGAATTGGAGTTTAGGATATAGTGGGACTCACGATGGGGTAAGTTGATGTCTAGGTTTAAACGAACACCAAGAAATTAGTTAATTTATCATTATTTGAGATTATAATAATAGGGGTTGAATTTATTTACCCATGGTATTCCCAATTTTAATGTGAATACAAGGAAAAATATTTTGCGAATGAATAATATTTTTATTCAAGGTTCACTAATATATTTTGTGAGAGGTTAGTCTAGTTAATGAGTCACATTTCATTATGTAATATTATATATATTTATTAAAAATGTTTGATGAAATATTTATGAAAATTTATAAATGGGTTCTTGGACATAGGTGTAACACCCAATTATTTTCGAATATATTTCTCTTTAAATAAATTTGATTTATTTGGTAGTTTTCATTACACACAACACCGAGTTTAAATGAACTATGATAAAAATAATATTATTTAAACTTGAACATTATAGCCTAACCATTAAATTGGTGAATTGAATAGGTTTTTTTTCAAAATTATGTATAAATTTATAGATAAAGTGAACATATTGATAATTAAGCATTCAACTTTTAGCAAAGCCTTTATATGCTAAAAAATACATTTCCCTCAAAAAAAATTTATTTATTTCTTTGAGAAAATAAAATAATCATGTTATACCACTTTTAGAATCTTTATTTGATAAAATTAAGTTCTTTTTTTAAATCAGCATGTTAAAATTATCTTAGAGTTAATTTTTGATAATTTTCTAAAAAGTTTTATTTTTCAGTGAATAGTGAAAATAATGAGTTTTTTAAACTGTCTTTTTGTTTCAATAATTTTTAAATTTATTTTTTATTTTAAAAGGATTTAAAAGTAAAATTAGTTAATTTATTTTATTAAAAATCTAATTAAGTTCATTTTAATCAGTTTCATGTTTTATTTTGGTATAAAATATTTTTATATTTAAGAAAATATTTTTTTTCTAGAAAACAAATTTACTTTGAATTTTTATAGTTTAAATTTAAATTATTTTCTGCCAATATTTTGAATTAATTTTGATAAAATAGATTCCAAATTTTGAATCAGAATGTACAATTTTTTGAAGGATCCTTTTATTTTTTTATATAATTACACTATCATAGAAAAAATATAAGTTATCCAAATTAAGGTTAAAATGGGTTAAAAGTGGCTTAACTATAAGATAAAGATTATAATATGTCCAAAACATTCCCGAATGTGATTGGTTGATTTTATTTCAACCCTACAATATCTTATCATTGAATCAGGTGTTTCTTGGTGTCACTTAAAATGATTATGATATATATATTTTAATCTTTTAAGTAATTCCAAGTGGATCCTCCCCCCTTTTAAAAGGATACTGCCTTTAATCTCTTCCTCGCACATTTTGAGTACTATATAGTAGTCAAGGAATACCATAATACTTTCCTAGATATATTCAGCACATCTTAGATCTTCCAGTCTTTCTAAAATACATCCTTTAAAGGATTATGGTGTAAGACAAAAGAGTATTTTTAATGAAGAGGTATAACTCTTAACCAAGTGTTTTAAATTTTATTTCATCTTTTTCCACCTATAAATCTAGGGTTGTTGGGTCCTAAAAATTCCTCATGGAAGAAGAAAATAATTCTGTTAATTTGGAAAAGGGTAAAATAGTTAACATAAAGAATATTTTGATGAAAATGATCAAAGGACAGGATGTTGTAGAGGAAGGCTTGGTCCTATGGAGTAAGAATGCTATGTGTACCGCTACTCTATATATAATTTTTCCACTCCATGAGGTGTACCCTGAATTATTGGTACTAAATAATATAAGAATGCTGATTATAGTTTTGAATGGTTATTTCTTTCCCCAATAGTGATCAACCTCGTTAATGATAAATTGTTTGTGGGTGAGGGTGGTATTTTCCATCCCCCATGATGAAAATAGTCATGGGCCTATGAATTCTTCTCATGAACTGGAAAACCGAGGCCCAATAGCCTACCATGTCCATCCAACCTAGCATTTGATTACACTTCACCTCTATAAAAAACATATATGGGGAGAATAGGATAAGACAAGTGAAATATAGAGATAAGGTGTGGGGGAATTCCCACACCAAAGCACTACGCAGACACCATCCCACAAATAGAATGTGAGTGGACCTTTATAGACACCATCCAACAAACCATATACGGAAGATCCTCTTCAAAATATACCATTCAGAGGTAGTGACATTTGCATCATGAGGCATCATTTTCTAATACCTCAAATAAATAAATTTCTTTACAGATTGACCCTTTGCGAATAACACTTCACGCGTCACCCCTTGAGGGAAACCCCTTATGGCCAACCCTTAATGGGAGATTCTTCATGGACTCCCCTGCGCGAACGAACCTTCATGGGAAATACTTCACAAATGTCCCCTATAGAGACAACCCCTTCGCAAAATGTCCCTCATGAATTCCCCAATCGTGGATGGTCCTTTACGGCCAACTCCTCTATGAATAGTCCTTTGCAGCCAACTCCTACATGATGCTTCTATACCGCCATCTATTTTGTAGATGCTCCTTCACAGATGATAATTTACCGCCATCCCTATGTGGATAACTACAATTTTCCTAGACCTTTGCAAAAAACCATATTCACTCTCTAGTTCATATTGTGGTGGATGCTCCCCTACACCCCTATTGTAAATTAGTGCCCGTTTGTAGTCCTGTCCCTGTGGTCCAGTTCCTTCACTACTGTGATTGACCCCCATGAAAAATAAAGAGTTTCACTACAATATTTTTTGGTTGGGTCAATTATATTTTGTGTTTCAACTTATACAAACCTAATGTCCACCCCATATAATACAATTAATCGAAAATTTACTCATGTGGCTAAATAAATACCACCACCTAACTCCTATGTTAGGTTGAACAGAAAAGGGTCTCTCTTTTTCATAAGTCCCACACCAGCCGTTACTAGGAATCTTCCTTCTAGTCATCTAAACCATATAATGTTAAATAGTACAAAGCTCATCTTGAATATATTATGTCAAACTATATGAAACTCGTCCCCACAATAGTAAATTAAATTATTCTCCCATAATCCCTATAACACAACATTAAACTATGCTCCCATCATCCCCACAACATGATATTAAACTATGATACCATTGTCCTAGCTACATGGCCATAAACTGTAGAATACCCAATAAGATAAACATATGATGCCTCCTGCGAAAAATAAGAGATTCCTTATACCTCAATAATAGGATTCCTCATGCCTTGGTCATGATATGACTACCAAACGTTCAAAAGGTAATCCATTTTAAAGTAAGATCCTATCCTTTATTGAGGGAGGCAGAACTCTTTCTCTTATTCACCAACCCTGGATATAGCCGAATCGATCACCAAATGAGACTATCATGGATACCAGAATAAAAGATGAGATGGGAATATTCAAATCCCCTTATCTCTCTCTTTTGGATCCAGCATCCATCCACCAATGGATAGAGTTGATCGTGTGGTCTTCATATATTATGCTTCCTATTATTTCTCACATTGAGCATGAATCTTGTGGACTAAGAGGTTAGTGGAGATCATGATATCCGCAAAATCCCAAACCTTCTCCATGGTCCTTATCCATATATGTAAGCCCAAACCAAAATTAAAATGGGCCTTCTATGATGTATAATCTCCAACCATATTCAAATGGGACTCCTATATGGTATAAGCCCCAACCATTCTCAACGGACATCCTTCTGAGTGTAATCCCCAATAATGTCACCTCAAATGGGCCTCCTATATGGTGTAATCCCCAAACCCATGCCTCGAACATGAAAATTTCATATTCCCAATGAAGCATCACCAGATGGTCCTTCTAAAAGGTGTAAGAACTAATCATGTACAAATAACATGGGAATCCTATACAATGTAAGCCCCACCCCTTACCAAACTATATGGTCTATGATTACCAACTAACTGGGATAAATATAAAGCCTTCCTCGGGTCCAAAACCAACACCCAAATTCACCCAAATGTTCTCTGAGCCTCATTACTAATAAGTTCTTATCCACCTAGGCGACCGCATCTCTTTCAGGTCCCTCAGGCCACCACGATGTAAGTCCTATACCAAACATTGACTAGGCACATTTTTTCTAGGCATCCTTGCCTCATGAAATTAAACTTCATTTTTCATTCCTCTTCATACAACCTTAAAAGTTGATGTGTCCTATTAAGTGCCACCGAACTATGTGGGTTCTGATTCCTTTTGTGAGAATATGTAGGAATCCCATTATATGGGTTCAATCTCGACATCAAAATAACTTTCATCTCTTTAGATAATAGTAAACTCTAGAGCACCTCACTATATGGATTAAAACCATTATTGTACAAATGAATAACTAAAGAATCTCTAATCCATCCATAAAAGGTTACCTTTGAGGGAAAACCTCAGATACATACAAATATCCCTATCAAGGTAGAAGCTCATATACGTATAGATGATTACAGACCCATGATTATTCATAATGTATTTTTAATGGGTGATTCACATATGCATACTTGATAATGTAAAAATGATTTTTGAACATATTATAAATCTATAAGAGAGTCCTGAAATAGGCTATAGTTTTTCTTAAAAGGGTGTGATGAGCCTGACTTTCCATCCTCTTAACCAATGTGAGTTCTTAAGTGTCATTGTATAAGTTACCCATAGAATGTCTTCATTTGGAATGTATGTCCATGAGTCATCATGAATAAAAGATCTATTGGGTGGTTCAAGTTCTAAGAACAAAATCTATTGGAGACCATTCCGAGGTAGTCAAACCGATGTAAATGATTATACAAAACGTAACCCCCCACAATCAACCATCAGGAAAACCAACCTTCATCTAAAACAAAATGATGAACCTGATGTGAATCCTTAACCAAGGTGGTGGCGTTACCCTACTTCTTCCCCCTTTTGCATCCAAAATAGAATAGGGATAGAATATACCATCAATTACACATGTGGTAATGATATTATACATTGGAGAGGTTTTTTTTCATTTTCCATACATATTGTTAGTACTTTTCATAAGAAATATCTTCAATCCAATGGTGTCTCATCAGCTTTCGTGGATATACACATCAACCACTCCACAGACTGGTCCCTCAACAAAATAGAGGAAATCATTTCCCACCAAGTGTCTTCAATGTTAGGTTCCAAATTCATTAGATTGAGAGTAACACTCGAATGGAAATCTCTTCACCCTGGAGGCAGCTCAACAATCCCTCCAACTTATGAAGCCTCACGATCCATCTACCTAGCAAAGGTCAGCTATCCAAAACTATATAGTACCAATAGTAATCTCCAACCATTTTTGGATCCTATCCTCAGAACACAATAATGAGTTCCTCCATTACCTTATGGAAGTTGATGAAGTATTAACTAATGATTTCATCATTGAAGAAAAGGGGTCCCAACCAAGGGCCCCTACTGGAAATCGTCATTGTTAACACCATATGGCCTAACATACTTTTTATGGAGAAGATACTACCTCATGGGCCCCAGAAAAAGTCTAATGGACCCAGGTCACTTGGTTGGATCATGAAGGGTGATGTTCAAACAATCAGGAATATGCCATCATCCTTATTTCTACTGAAAAAGTTTGACAAGTAAATATGATGATAACCTATGGTTAGATGTATATTCTACTCACTCTCACAATTCCTATCATTAAAATATATTATCAAGAAAGAAGATGTAAATATGTGAACTTAAATACGAAGCCCTTTAGTCAAATATGACAGCATACTATAGGAAGATGAAAATTCCTACTAATGTACATGAAGCTAATTAACCAAATATGAAATAAAACTACTATTATAAAAACATTCCCTCTAACACACATGAATTACATTAACCAAATATGGTGGAAAACTACAATGAGTAGTTTTAAATTACTATAGATTCATACCAATCCCTTTATCTAAATACAACAACAAAATATGAGAACTCATAAATTCATTATCGTTCAAATTATAACAACCTTTAAAATATGGTGGCAATTGGATAACATATAACTACAAGAAAATCACCGCATAGTGGCAGTTTAAACTGTAACCATACGATTCTGCAATGTTTTCATAAAACTGCTGCTAAATCAGGTGTCGACATCCAATACATGGAGGTTTCTTAAATTTATAAGAAACTTATGGATTGTTTCATAGTGAACATATTTATTAGCAGTTTCAGTGGTTTAAGAGGTGGTTTCATGTGAAAAAAATATTGTATTTAGCAGCGGTTAGAACCGCTCCAAAATGTTTTCCACTTTTTTACATTAAAACCACTGCTAAAACCACCATAATCACTGCTAAAAAATAAAACACATTTATTTATTAGTAGTTTTAACCATCACTGATAAGAAAGTATCAACCTATTGAAGTATTTTAAAACTGTTCTAAATATAGTTTATTTCATTAGTGGTGGTTTAAACCGTCTCTAAATATATATTTTCAAATAAAACATGTTGTAGATTCTGCATCCCCAGTACCAGTACCTTGAAAAGAATCCATGTATAGAGAACATATAACAGAATAATATAAACCACATAACAATGTTCAGTATTCAACAATATAACAATGTTCCATAAAAAACCATTTACATAGAACATATAGTAGAATAATCTAAACCATGGCATCTCAACCATCTAACAATGTTTCATAGATCTAAATCTAATAATTTAAACTGTATTGAACCAATGTCTGAACTGTAAGCCATAAAAATACATAGAATTAACTTATGACCTATAAGAATTTGACCTTCATAGACTAAAATTTATAATCTTGGACCAGTATGTAATGAGCATGATATTCTTTCCCTTTATTGATAGGACTTTCTATTCTAATGATGGTCATCTACCACACTGATTTTCAAAACTACATATTGCTGGATTCTCAGTTTCAAGGGATACAAAGAGATGCCAATATATCATATCTTAGTCCCATCCCAAATAATGAACAACATCAGGGTCTTCCCCTTGATGATGGGGTTAAATCTCACTTATATATAGGTTCACTCAATGTTCTCAAGAACATAGTGGCATAACACCCAAAGCATTGAAATCTGCCCAAAAATCACCTAATGTTCACCTCCACACTTTAGGTATCCCTCAATTTGGATCCCCATAATCCTTCAAGTATTATTATACCCTATAGTGATGGTGTGTGGCCAAAATAGGCTTACCTACCACCTAGGGCACACACCTCAAATTATATCTTGTGAGAAGTGATCATTCCCATGTTTGGAATGCAGTCAATGGTCGACCCAATATTTGTGGGCCCCATCCTTGAATGACATGGATGTTGAGATTGTATCTCCAACACGAATAAAATGAATCAAATAAAAAAATAATTGTTAGTCCAAAATACTAATATACACATCCTAACATATCTCAAATGAAACTATTAAATATCTTCATCTTCCATATAGAACATATATTACATCATAATCCACCAGCTTAATAATCCACCAATTCTGGACTCACTATCTTATAACATCATCAAGCCTTATCAAATTCCAATGCCTTTATCAAACATGGGAAATCATGAAAATGTTTGTTCATGAATATTTGAGGTGACTACTCTGGTCCACACATGATACATGATACCTGAAAAAACCCTATGCTTCCATATTTTTACACATATGAACAAGACCACTAATCACTGTCCGATGATGAACACTGCTTGTCTCCCTCTCCACCTCCATATCTACTTCATACTACCGGCTCCCATAAGAAAATTATATTGAAATTTAAATAATGTTGTATATTTATATTTAAAATTTAAACCAATAAATTTTTTCAAACTAAAAGATTTTGAAGTTTTTTGATTTACCTACTCACCACCTGTCATCAATGTAATATCATCAAGGAAAGATCTGGTCATATTTTGATATAAATAAACCCATGATTTCTACAAAGCAGATACCTAAGCCCCCTATTGTTGAATTCTATTTTTCATAGAAACATAATCTTTTTGAGAATCTCAACTAAAACTAGGACTATATGCAGATTCAATCCTTGATGGACTGCTAAAGACCTCATATGGTAAGGGTCCCAAACCAATCCCACACACTTGACCAAGATGCTCCTTCCTAGGAACATTACCAATTGGGTCATCTTAGGAGACTGAGTAGAAAAAGCACTAGATTGGAATCCCATAGTTCTTTAATTTTTACCTATAAATCAAATATCAGTAATTTTAGAAGCAATATATATTAATATAGTGATAATTGATAATAATTTATTATAATGAAAAAATGAATTCATACCCCAACTTTCTTGACACATTCATTAACAAAACTCCCATCTAATTTCTTATGAACATCCAAACACACTTCTGTTCTAGATTCATGGTGCCATAAACTCTACGAATTAATTAAACAAATATAAATCAACAGTTTAATATATTACTTAGAAAATATTGTCTTATAAATATATAAAAAACTGAAAAGATTACCAGATTTGATCAGCTTCTAGAAACACTCTTGACCCCACAATAAGAGGGATGATTTTCTTAGATGAGCTCGATGCATCCTTCCTTGAAAGATCCTAAAATAAATAAAATGAAATTTAATAGTAGTGTATACAATGTCAAATCCTTTTCATATACATGTATAAATGTAAAATGAGATTAATATAATAATATAAATTTAAATACCATGTGCCTCTCATCATGATATCTATCAATAAAAACATTACATTTATCTCTAGGTACTGCATTGGGTACATTGTCATATATCTATTGGGTGATCAAAGAAGTATCGTTAACATCACCACATAATCTCTAATTAAATTCTTTCCATTTCTTGCCTAGATTTTTTAATTTCTACTTTCGTGCTAGCACATCAGCAACTGCAAAGTGGAAAAACATATATACACAAAAATTAATTTCATAAATTTTAGAATTTAATTACATAATGACATTCAATTACAACATAATGTATTAATATTACCTTTATTTTTTATTCAAAAAATTCATTTTTCCAAGATGAATGAATATGACTCTGATAATCACACGCAATCGAAAGGGAAACTGGCTCTCTGGCTAGCTCGCCTAGAATCTGGAAAAGTAATCTTGCGGTGTCATCCATAGGGACCCCATAAGAATCAAATGGGAAAACTATCTTTAGTCTAGTCATATTCCATACATTTGAAATTTTTATATTTTTTCCCATAGTTAAATTGTTTCCATCCTTTATGAACAAATAGTTAGTCTAAAAAAGTGCAACAAATTTATTAATATTATAATTTATACCTATAATAGTAACCCTTAAATATCCCTACGAAGAACTAAGAGTGGTGTGTACTCACTCACTGCTGATGCTTCTAAATGGGAAGGCATCAACTGAGCTACTGATGGGACACTCATGGAGGGTGTGAGAGATGGTGAAGGGGGCCAAGAAGATGGTGTCTTAGATACTTTAGGGAGGGAGACAGATGGATCGTCATATAACAGTGTGGTCGATGGAATAATATAACGCTTCCTCCTTAGAATTCCTATCATTTAATAAAATAAAATTAAATTGAGAACATATATTTCAAAAAAAATATTCATAAAAAAATAAAAATGATTATAGATAAATAGTACTAACAAACAAAATATACATAACAACGATAAATAATGAAGCATTTTAAATATGGTTTTCATTTTCCTTTTTACTACAACTGAGTGTATAGAATTCTCTTGAGGATTCCATCCAGATATGTTTTTATTTATAAAATATCCACAAATTTCATAAAATGTTTTCTATGTCTAAAATGAAGCATCAAAGAAGGTAGTGTTGAACATGTTGATATATAGTTGAAAATGACTAAAAAGGACACAAAACCCATGGTAAATGACGAAATGGTTGATAGGTGGAGTATAATATAAAAATGGTCAAATAAAAAAGAACTATGCCCATAGTGTTAGGAACCTTGAAGGCCTAAAAGTTATCTAGGATATATAGTGTATATGTAGCGGTGTGAGTGTTTCATGCTTGGGTGGGGGATTTGAGTGTTTCTCTATTACTATTCTACCAAGGGAAGTGATATCTATAATTTATTAAAGGACACCAAAGTTGTCTTGGATTGTGGAATGAGTTTTTTTGTAAATGGGGGGTGTCCAGGTGGAGGGGGAGGGGCTGGGGCTGGGGGGTCCTGGTGGAGGGGTTGATTTTGACTAATAACAAATAAAAATGCTTATGTACCAAAATAGTTTTCGTTCGTTTTTAACAATTTTAAAAAAGGCTTCAAACTAAAGAGCGGGAAAACAATTATACCATTCATTAAACAAGAAAATTGACTATTTCTCCTTCAACGACTGCTCTAAGACAATAAATATCTTCCCCATTTTGAACTATGGTATGTGGATTAAGTTGTTTGAAAAAAAGGAACAATCTCGGGTTCATCTTGTTCAAATAAAAACACTCCTCGCCTGGACATTTTCACAACAAATTTCAAATTAGGATTTGAAGGAAAAGTAAAAACTAATAATTGTTCCACTTGTGATATAAAAATTAATGGTTCATTTTAAACTTGTTCATTTATTCATAACATATAGTTAAAATTCACCAATTTAAACTGATATTGATCAACTTTACTTCTACGCAATGGAACAACCCAGTTACACTTTAACAATATGTACTTCAACCTATGTGCATATAAAACTTCAATGATGTCTGTCAATTGACCATAGTAATAAACAGAATCAATGAATGGGAAACCAATTCCACTATTTTATATAGCTCATTTTTCATCAATATCTTTAATGCGAAATCGAAATTCATTATCATCTATAGCTTTATAAGGATGAGAAGCTTTGGATGGACCCTCAGCTAGTTGGATAAATTCTTCAGTTAACATGGGGTCACCTAAATCCCTCAGGTTATGAACCTACATAATTCACAGAATTCAATAATGATTTCTGCAGAAAGAAATTTTTATAATACTCCACTCATAATGAAAATGAATTTATATGTACAAAATTCTTGAACCAATCATGAAATGAATCCTAATGAGATTGTTGAATTTGATACTCAGCCGCACAAGACATCTCTTCTTTTAGCTCATTAATGTGTTTACTGCAAATTATAACAGGATGTTTAAATGATCAACTTATGCAAACAAAACATGTAAAAGTTAAACAATAAAAGTGGTAAGACACTTACTGAATTAATGGGGCAACTGATGGAGTATTGAACAAGATATATTGATACGCTTGTATCCACTCAATGTTTTCCATATCAAATATGGTTCCTTAGCAAAATGGAACATAATTAATCTGATATGGATTATTTAATTTTCTTTCAACATCCATAAGATATTTTTCACAAAAATTAGTACACTCATCCATCAAATATCTATTGTTTATTGATGCCTCCAGATGAGCTCTATTGCGTACAAATTGTTTCAATGTATTTAGATACCGCTCAATAGGATACATCCACCTAAATTGCACTAGACTAGAATACATTACTTCATCAGTTAGGTGCACTGTCTAGTGAACCATAACATCGAAAAATTAGTGGGGAAACAGTTTCTCAAAGTGACAAATCTTAAGAACAATTCATTCATGCTGACTTTTTAAATCACTCATTCGTTGATTTCTTAAAAAAATCCCTCTAAAAAAATTACTCATCTCAATCAACGGTTGACCAAAATTGGTGGATAAACAATCACAAATTGAAATTGGAATCAACTACAAAAGTAGTATGTGATTTTCATGAATTCTCAACCCTTTCAATGCCCTGCTCATCAGATTAACACACTTTGAAATATTAGAAGAGTAACCATCAGGCACCTTGAGCATCTTCAAAATGGAAATAAATGTCTCCTTATCCAATTTAGTCATCATATACTATGAAGCAGGCATATATTCCTTGTTTACCTCAACTAGTTTTAAATTCAACTGTTTCCTTAAACCCTTTTCTTCCAAATCACGATGTGCATTAACTTGGTCCTTTGATTTTCCACTGACACATAAAATGGTCCAAAATATATTATCACAAAAAAAAATTTAAATGTGAATGACATACAAATTATGCCTTATCATGTGAGTTTTCCAATAGTGGAGATTTTAAAAAATACTTTTCTTTTTCCAATTGTGACTACGCTATCTACCCGCACCACGAATATTAGGTAATGGATGAGCCACCAAATCCTAAAATTCATATACCGTATGGATGTTTTCTTCCTCAATATGTGATAACATTTCGACTCCTACCATGATCTGTGGTGCTGGGATGAACTCTCTAGAACCATCAAATGTCACTCTATCCTTTATGAATATGTGTTGAGGAGGGATAAAAAAATATTTGACCCATGTATCCTCATTTTTGAGAATGTTTAAGCCATACTGATTGTTTACTTTTATTGCAATAAGGGAAAGAAAATTTCCCTTTCGTAATCTATCCTGATAAATTTGCATAAGCGAGGAAGTCATTGATTGTCCACAATAAATTAGCATGCACTTTAAACATTTCATTCATTTCACAGTCATACATCATCACTCCATCACCCCATAATTCATTCAACTCATCAATCAATGGCTAAAGGTAAACATCAATCTTATCATCTGAACTTCTAAGTCTATCAATAAGTGTGGACAGTAATATAAATTATTCCTTCATTCAAAGTCACAGTGGAAGATTATGTAGAAAAAACACCACAGGACATGTGCTATGAGTTTCACCAACAATATACTTGAATGGATTGAAGCCATATGTTTCCAACCCCAATCTTACATTACGAACATCTTTAGCAAAGTCAAGGTTTCTGTTATCAAAATCCTTCCATGCACGAGAGACTACCGAGTGGGTTAACATATAAATTTCATAATTTGTTTCCTCATTCCATCTCATTAAATTAAAAACTTTAGATGAAATAAAAAATCTGTTCAAACTCATCTTTAGGGGAAATTAATGCATTTTCTTTACGACAATCAGTTTTACCTATTGTGTAGTATGACTTTGATGAGTCTGATTTACCCTGTTCTCTTTCCACCTAGAAGCTCCACAGACCATACAAATATCCAAATGGGAAGTTTCTTTTCTAGAAAACATAAAATTGTTTTCACATGAATATATGGTCTCATATGTGAAACCTAAGTTTTCTGTCAACTTATGAGCATGGTAATACGACTCAGGAATATTACTGTCAACATGAAGAACCTTTTTCCATAACCCCAACAACATGCCGAATGATTTGTCTAACCATTGATTCAAATAATTCAAATGCAACAACTCCATGATAAACGAAAATTTATTATAAGCAGTACATCCAGGATATACATTTTTGCATCATCAAGTACATCATAAAACCTCCTCGAATCAGGATATGGACCAGAGCACAAATTTATCTCACCGGTCTCAACATTTTGGATTTCAATGATTTCAGGAGCCAACCCTTGTACCATTTAAGTAATAATTTCATGCATTGGATCATTCATCCTCGCATCAAAATACATATAAATTTTTTCTATATTTTGACAATGAATATATTCTTCCCCATGAAGAGTCCAACTCTTATAATTTTTTAAAAAACCATTCTAGAATAGGTTCTCCATTATGGTATCTCATCTAAATTGATATCAATTTGTAAATTTTCTACATGGAAAACTAATATACTCACTTTGAAATCCTCTAATGAACTCAATAAACTTCATAATTCCCTTGAAATATTCTCTAGACCTTCGATTTAGAAGATCAATCCAACTCTTATCCATAATAATATCTGTATAACAAACATTTACACCAGACTTCATATTACATTAATTTTTCATATCAAATATATTTAAAATAAAGACTGAACAATTGTGTGTCGACCATTGGTAAAATAAACAATTTATATCTCTGAATAATAAACAAGAGAATAGATAATGGAATGTAAGTGAAATCCCATGTCATCGCCACCATGTTGGTATGGTAAATCTAATGATGATTCTATATTCAATAAACTATATTAAGAATGAATTTGGTCTATAATTCTACAGAGTAAATTTTTTTTAAGAAATTAATATTACAACCTACATGCATATGTGGTACATGAAAATATTCATCAAATACCAATCTTGAACTACCAACCACAACGACTAAGTTAAAACCTACCAACAAATCAACAAATATAATTTGTGATGAAAGTTCCCAAAATCTATCAGTGATGAACAATCTTCTCAAACTCAGATAAACTATATCTATGTACAAATAATTTATCACTACCTCTTGGATACACACTGCCTTTGTTCCATCATTGGCAGTAAAGATTAACCATCAAAGATAGTAATTAATCTCTAATTTTTGGAAAATAACTAATCTATATTAAGGATAACATCAAATATATAAAATTACAAAACAAAAAAAATAAAAATCAATCTTTACTTATGATATCAGTAGAAAATATGTGAAACAATGAATGTGATGCCCCATGCAAGATCAGGTGGTCCAAGATAGTGTTCCTCATGGCCTCAAATAGGTATCCTTTTATGCATGATTTTTTTACTATCAGTAAGGGTCTGAATGCCATAAGTGTAGAAAATATACCATCGGTATCAATAAAGAAAAAAATAAACAATAACATAATAGAGTCAATAAATAATGAAAAATCATATTCCATGGTGGGTATCTAAGGTCATATAGTGAAAACCCAAATACCCCCAAAGTGTTAGGTCAATAAAAGTGTGGTAAATAATAAGAATGTGAAAAAATATTTATACATCACTCTAAATTCCATCCCAATTATACCTCTAAACACCATTCTCTATATCCTATCCTCTATCATTGGGGCCTTTCCCTTTTATCCCATACTATGAAGTCTTCACATGCATCGTGATTCCCATGCATGGTGGGAATATAAAAGTAGTTGGAAACAACCAATTTGTCCATAACACATGTGAAATGGTATAAGAGTTCATGGTGTGATATTAAAGAAATGTGTATAAAATAAAACAAAAAACATGTTTGGAGTTGTCAAGAACTAAAAAAACTTTATCTTCATGATGTAAATGTAGTTATAACAAAATTCATGAACATAATCAACCACAATGCCACATCATGTATTCCAAAATAAAAAAAAGAGGTAAGAGTATCAATTCAAACCATAAAAGTCCATCAAGAACCATCTCTCTCTCAATTAATCAATATGGACAACACATTTATACACTCCCTTGGGACTTTGTATCCCAAAACTACTTCTCAAGTCATGTACTTGAATACCATCATGCTCCATTGTCACCTCAAGGTTCAGATCACATAAGTCTACCATGAACCTATGTGAGGCTAAAAGAATACAATATACCCCCATCAACTATCTCAATCAAATATTCATGGAACATACACCATCTTATCACCCTCCCCCTAAGGGATACTAAGCCTTGATGTGTACACCAGTAACATTGGTACCATGCACAGAACAAAAACATATAATATATAAAAAGTACGTCACATTGAAACATAGAATATCATATAAAGGAACATAATATAATATTAATTATAACATATAGTATCGAAACACATGTGATCAAAGTCAAACATGGGTCTCATGGGCTCTGCAAGCACACACATGTGGTCAAACCTCAAACATTTTCTCATGGGATACACACACACACACACAGAGACATGTGATAAACTCAGGAATGGTATAAGTCAAATAACAAAACAACTTAATATTAATACAATCAACATATATATGGAATCTTCATTGTATGTAACTTCCAACCTCATGTAAAGTGTGAATTCTTTTCATACACACATAGTCTACACACATTGTTTCATAATTCTTCATGCACACAAACCTATATACACAAGAAATTCCATTTCCACACTTATTATTCTCACAAAATATTCATATAATCTTCATGAAGGCCAAATTTTGTGATGTAAATTTCCCAAAATTAAAACACTAAAAATAAAATTAGGGCATACATGATAGAGCAACATATTCGATACCGGGGGGATCCGGAGGTGGTGCTGTGAGGGAGAGGAGGGGGCAGTAGAGGGGATCCAGAGTAGAAGGTTGTGTGGTTAGGGAGGGGAAGGTAACCAATGGTGGTGTGGAGCCTGAGGAGGAGGCGGTGAGGTGGTGGTGGTGTAGAGAGGCATGGGATGTGTGGTGCGGTGAGGGAGGGGATGGGCGACGACGTCAGTGGGGATCGGAGGCGGAGGGAGTGTGGCGTCGCCGGTGCAGTTAGGGAGGGGAGGTGGTGTGGGGGTGACAGAGGCTGAGGTGGATGAAAAGAGAGGGGATGGGCTGCAAGGGGTAGGGTTTAGGATTGGGGGGAGGGGGAGGGGGTTCCAAAGTATTATTTTTTGATAAGCCTTGCGACAGTCATTAGTGGTCGCTATAGGGTACCAATATCCACTGCTAGTGGCGGTCTCCCGTGTAAGGGGCCTCCAAAAACCCATTTTCTAGTAGTGAATCACTCTCTTTGGGTGTGGTTAGTATAACTAGGTGATTGTATTTTGTCTAATAGTTTCTATTGAGTGCGGGGATCCTGAGGGAGTGATGCAAAATCATGGTATAAGTAAGAATTCCTAGTGAAAATTCATGTAAGACTTTGATAGTGTTGAAAAGGGTACAACTTAGAGGAACTGAGTGGATTTTGCTTAGTTCATATATAGATTGGGTTCCTGGGAAGTTATGGGAAGTGGAACAAGAAACCCATGATATTAGGATAGTGAAAAACCCATGAGGGTCATAATGAGTGGTATCATCATAGGGTCAAGTTGTGATATAAGTGTGGCATAAGTGCATGAGATCATTACGGATGCTATGTAGTAGATGTTTATGTTTGAGATAAGGTTGAGGATTGGATACATAATGATCAGAGTGTAGAGTTACTTCCCCTAGGTTCTCATCATTTATTGATTTATATATATGTGTGTTTATCTATGGTATATACCTCATGTTAGTGTTGTTTAGCTCATACAGTTGGTCAAATATTTAGATTCACTCCTCACACCACTTTTAATAATTCATGATCTATATGTAACTAGAAATGGTACTTACCTACTGATACAGTTGGGATTGTGTGGGAGGTTTTAAATTGAGACACCCTCCTTAGACTGCTTCCGATGTTGGATGATGGGTACAAGATGTGTCTATTTGATCTTGACTGCAGTTCCTTGAACTTAATATAATCCTAAAATATATTATATTTATTTACCTCTGACGGTGTTTTATGTTACTGAGAGTATAGTCTCTACATGTTGTTTTTAAACTCTCATTGCTAGTTGGAAGTGTTAGGATTATAGGACAGCATGCCTGAGGTGTTTTGACATCCCCCAATTGGGTGCTATTTGAATGATTCAGGCATCGACATTACAAAGTGATATAAAACCATTGTTTGATTAATTTTTTATTTGGATTTTTAGTTGGAGGTAGGATGTGATTTTATAGATTAAAAAACATTATTCTTGGGTATAGTTAATACTCATATGAGAAAATTCCAATATACCTGGGGTATGATTAATATTAAGTTATTTTCATTTTTCTGATTGATATGTTGGTTCAACAATTATTTTCTAATTGAGTTTATATTTATTATTTTACTATTGGATTGGGGTGGAAAGAGACCGTGTGTTCATGCATGATACCAGCAACATAGGTATACCTACACAAGTGCATAATTGATTGCGGTTTTGAAATTGTTTTTATAAAGATGAAAATGGTTTATGAAACTATTAAAATGGAAAATTTTAAATACTTAGATGGGATAAGTTTTGATTAAATTAAGCATCAACAATTACATATTCATCATTTCCCCAAAAGAATTATTTGTAGCGCCTTAATTAATTTGGGCCTCTAATTTATTTTCAAATGTTATTATTTTGATATTATTATTATTATTATTAATCTCTATGTAAATAAAAACCCCATAATGTGTGCATCAGGGTATGAGGTTTCATTTGATGGGTTTTGGGTATGAATGCTTGATGCTATTATGAGAATTTCCAGTTAACGATAGATTCATGAGATGATTTATTTGGTTGGGGTGATGTAAATGTGATGTGATAGTGTGGATCTCTATAGAGTGATTGGAGAGGGGCCTTAGGGGGTTATAGCTAGTTGTTTCACCTATTAGGTCAATTATTTATTGTTGGATAGGAAAATTCATTTTATCTAGTTTTGACTAAGGGGAAAATGAGTGAGTCTTAATTTTTATGCTATGTGCATGGGAGGAGGGACCTAGCCTGTAACGCCCCGACCCCAGTTACCAAGAGTCGGTGCATTATTGCGTAACATTGGCATGATCACAAAAGATCAAGTCTCGAAAGACCGATTAGTTTAGTAGACTTGGAAACACTAGATACATTCATAAATGTTAAATTACATCATAAAGTGAAAAACTACAATAACAAAGTCTCCATAGTCCACACGCATATCCTCTTCTGACTATCCCTGCAGGCCATTCATAAAATACTTCTTCACATCCTGGAAAATATTAAAACATTGAAAGGGGTGAGATCAGATGCTCAGTAAGGATAAAAATATAGCGAAAGCTTTCATACATAAACATAAACATTTAAGGCAATGTATAACTAAACAAAATCCTTTTAAACTTGAACTTTAACATAATATGGCAAAAGTAAAATGAAATAATACCATTTACTTATTCACATGGATATTCAACTGGTTGAATAATAACATGAAATATCAATAACCACATTCATAATATTGGAATTCATAATGCCATACTATCATAACCACGTAGCTAAGGCCTCGTGCCAAGACTACAAATAAGATTTTGTCAAGGCCTCGTGCCAAGACACTAGTTTGTCTCATGATACCTGTCGATGCAATTTTTTTAGAAGGTAATTACGTTTAAAATAGCTCAAATATACTCCAGTATTTTTCTGAAAACATTATTCAAGCTTCTGAAAACAAAATAACTAATTCTGAGACTGCTCGACTAATTACAGGCAATGATGGGTCCACTCCCAATCCCTTCCTATCTACCACACTCGAGAGTCGGGTTTTCTGAAAACATTTTTAAGCTTGCGTTAAATACGTATACATTTGCACTAGATTTTCATATAATTGAGAGAAATATATCTTTTTTGAAATCATTCAAAAATCACAATATTATAAAATAGAACCTTTAGAATAAACGTAAAAGTCAAAGGGGTTTATACACCGTATAAAAGAATGTTGTGTATAAAACAAAATATGACACAATGAAAGGGGATTGAGATGAAGACCCTTACAAAGATCATTTTTTTAAATAAAGTATATATATTATGTGTTTTTCACTATAATTACACATAAAGTAAGTAAAAATACATGATAGGACATGATAATATCATGACATAATTTGAAAGTAGGAGATTAACCCAAAGAATCGAAATTGGGTTAAGAAGTTCCCTTACCTCGTGTCCGATTTGACTCGTCCACTCTTTAACCTCCTGAATAATAAACTAGAGTTAATATATACCTGATTAAGAACCTTTTTAAAGTTCATTATTCCTTTTATATCACTTATTACCATGTCATGAACATTATGTAATTATTTAAGTTAATAACGGTTGTTTTGTCGATCTTAGGTACTTGAGTCAAAAATAAACTTCTTATAATTACACTTTGTTCATGTGGTAAAATATACATTATATCCATAATTATATTCATGATGTAGATATCATATACATCATATATATCTTGTATATACATTCATTTATAATATTACATAACATTTAGAGGTAAGAAATTAAATGCACCGTTCATGGAGACGGTAATCCGTACGTACGCATGAACGCTACTTTCATTTATATTTCGTATTTAATGGAATGAAGTTATAATTATATAAAGTTATAATATAATTCCAATATAATATAATGTATAATACCATTTATTCCATCCTTTATACATCCCACATATGGCATTAACGATTCAAATCACTTTGAGGGGGCGGTAGTCCGCACTTCCTAAAATGAAGATACCGCGTTTACCATAATGGAAACCATAAAGGTATGCCATAAATGAAAAATACAGAAGATTAAGTAAAAAATAGACATATTATATATCATATATAAATATAGTGACATCTTAATGGCCACCTTTTAAGGTGTTTTATGAGTGTTGAACAATCATCGTTTCGTGAGGCAGTATTTCACCACCCACAGAAACAGTATGTTCTTTAACCATTAGAAGAAGGTGTGTGTAAGTGTAAATAAAATAAATATCATAACAACATACTAGTATATTTAGGATACTTGTTTTGTTACAAAAGAAATGAATAAAAATAGTTTAGGGGGTTGGAGAAGCAAAATATAATATAAGAACACAAGAGAAAACACTACCTTTAAAATCGGGTAACTCTTTTTGATTTGATCCAAAGGCTTCTTGGGAAGACTTCTACCCAAAGTGAGGCTTCTAGGAGTAATAGAGGGAAGTTGAGAGAGTATTTGGGTAGAGTTTGGCCGATCCAAAAGGCTTTAATGGTGTGAATAAGGTGGTAGTGGTGGGGGCCTTTTATAAGAGGAGAGGAGGGGCACTCTTGGAATGTAATGAAATGTTACTTTATTATATAAATAGTTTCGTATTTTAAAGGTCCCAAACTTATATATTTCGAGTCTAAGGTGATAAGGGTTCGAAATATACTCATCCAATATGTTTTTGACAAGTGTAAGTCTTATATTTTACATTATATTTTCATTTTATTTAAATCGTTAATTAATGAGGTAATCGCTCCGTCATCATGGTGTCATAAATAATTTAATTTATTTAATGTATTAAAATTATAAAAAAACTATCATGATGTAGGAAATATTTTTATATTTCTAATGAATATTTATAGTCAAAAATATGACTTGTATTACCCCATTTAAAAAATGTTTTAGTAAAACACCTCATGTTTGTGACATTTTTATTTTAACATTAAATAAAAAGTTTTTAATGTCATTTTCCTACCAAAGTGGCTTCATGGGGTCCACAAGTTGACCCATGGAATGTCTTTGTCGTCCATGACTCATACAAAAGGGGTAGGACATGTGTCAAGGTCATTTCATATTATTATAACATTATCTTTACCTTAAATTACACTAATTACCTTTTATCACGATTAATTAAACTTAAAAGTTACTATTCACTAAAAATTATTTTAATCCCATTGAACCACATTTCAATTCCTAATGAAAACCATGTATGTCATATTTTTTAAAATAAAATCACAAAAGAGGTAATGTTTCATTTAAACGAAAAATCAGTTTTTTAACTACCACTTAGTGGTTTCACTATTCATCAAAAATTGATGTTTTTCAGAACAATGCCAAAATTTCACCCTAAGCTATAATTGATATTCCAAATTCAAAAATGATGTATATTTTACAAAATTCCAAACATATAAGTTGTATTAATTAATTTTATAATTAATTCCCACTGTCACAACAAATAGCGTGTTTTTAAGAAACAATATATATCAAAAGATTGACAATTGTTTATGTCCAATTTCAAAGTGAAATTAATTCTAATGACCACCATTGGATAAAATGGTAAAAATATATTCTAATTATACTTTAAAACCAATAAATAGTATAATTTATCACTATAAATTATTTTTATTAAAAAAGTTGTTTTTAAGTATTTTTCACTATTCATAAAAAATTGGAACTTCTCAGAAAAATACCAAAAATTCAACATAGGCTAATTTCGATATTCCGAATCAAAAAATGAAGTCCATTTTGAAATATAATATATATATAATTTCAAAAGGTGGGTATTACTATTCATAATGGCTATTTTGATTGGTCGCGGTGTGTTAGAATCTCGAACTTGCGTACAATGCAAGCTATTGCATTTTTGAAAGAGAAGCGTATCGTGGAAGCTTGGGGTGTTACATTCTCCCCTACTTCAATAAATTTCATCCTCGCAATTTGAAATTTTTCTTTGAAAATAAAAGGTTGAAAATAGAAAATACCTTTGTGGAAAACCCACATCGGAAATAAGGTTAATAAAATTTAGCCTTAATAAGAAGAAAATGGAAATGAAAAAGTCACCACCAAATTATGATCTTGATTAGGAGAACATTGGTGGAAATTATAGACAAATAATTGGAGGGAAAACGCAAATATTTATAGGGAGTGATTGAGGTCATCAATCACAAACAAGTGTAAAATTAAGGGCCTCAAAGCCTTCAATCTATGGTGATTTAAAATATCGTCAGTTCAACAAAACTTAAGGTATTAAGATAACACATTTTTTTGTTTTAATATCCCTTTCATAAAGATTAAGAATTAATTTATTCATAGAATAAGAGAGAGGTATATATATATATACATGACAAGTAGAGTTTCAACATTCAACTAATTTCTACCACAAACTCATCCTTCACTCAAAAATATTACAGAACTCAAAAATATTATATTTATCCTAATCGTACATGGTTCAAAATATTAACACATACCATTTAGATTAGGAAAACTATTTGTAATAACCAGGGACTTCCTATAGGATAATGGTAGGTAATAAAGGCATGTCGCACTATGGTTGTGGGTTCGATTCCTACATCTTTGTCCAACACGACGGGTTATCCCCTGACCTACAGGTTGGCCTTTTCCTAAAAATATAGTATTATAATATTACAAAGATAATCCTCAGAAATGTTTTAACCTTAAACAATACTATCCAAAGTTCAACTCTATCCATTCCAACCTTTATAGTTATCCAAAATACCTCTGTCTATACTTTTTCTAAAATGTCTCTAAATTTCGAAATCAATTGTAACATCAGATTCCCCAAGCAAAGTAAAGCTTCTCTTATTATCACATACTAAAAATACGATTACCTTCATCATATTAAATCCTTAATGAAAAAAACAAGTACTACAGTACAATCCTTATATATTTATCACATTATCCTTATGACCAGAATATAATCCTTGAGTCCAAAAGAACCAATAAATTAATTATTCCACTTCAACTGTAGTAACATCATAATATTGTACTTGATCCCTTGGCCTTTTCCTAAGTAAGTTTCTCTGATGCTTAGGACATTCATTTGCATAATGCCCCATTTCTCTACAATTGTAGCATTCAACATTGATATCCTCTTTCTTTTCCTTGCAATCACGCACCTGATGACCTTTTTCTCCACATTTATAACAAACTCCCATTCCTTTTAGGCAAGTACTGGGGTGATTCTTCGCACAATTATCGCATAATGGAAAATCATTCTTTCCCTTTTTCCCTTTATCTGTCTCTTGTTCCACCGTTCTCTTCTTCTCTTGCTTTACTTTGTTGTCATAAGACTTAGAGAATTCATTTTCTGTCATGATAGCACATGAGACAATATCTTCATATGTGGGGAAAGATTGTGATACTAAATCTCGACGAAGAAATGGTTTTAACCCATCAAAGAAACGATCGATCTTACTTCATGGGTTGCGTATATAATCTGCAGCATGCCTCGCTAATCTTGTAAAGTTAGCCTCATACTTTGCGACATTCTAATCCTCCTTTTACCTCAGACTCAGAAATTACCTTTCCATATCTGCTCGATGGTCATGTGGAAAATAGTTTTCTAAGAAATTTTCCTTAAACTCTCTCCATTCCATACTTGATACTTCTTCATCTTCCTTTGTGTTTTGAATCAGCGACCACCATTGATCGGCATCTCTTGTGAGGTGGTAGACTGCCATGACAACCTTCTCCCTTTCGCTACTCCCCAAGGTGTAGAATATTTTCTCTATGGATTTTATCCATTGCTCAGTTACTAATGGATTTGTACCCCCCATTAAATGTTGGCGGTTGTTGCCTCATGAAGCGGTCTAACATTGATCCCCCACGTTGCGGATTAGGGTTCTCTATACGAGTAAGGTTACAATTCATAACCTGAGTGAGTTGTCCCAGTATGGTGATAAGTTGATCAGAACCAGTTGTATCTCCAGCTCTACAATAATTGTCTTGAGCATGAGGGAAATCCCTACACGGAGTGCGTGCATTTATACGGTTTCCATTCCTCCCACTAGGCTTCATTTATAAACAATGGGATAAACTAGATTAGTTTATGAATCAAAATAAAAAATTCCATACTTGTAAAACACTTAACATTAATTAAACTATTTATGGATATAATCCATAATCATAAAAATGTTTTCTTTGAAGAAGTATATACTCATAAACCTTCATAGTGGTTTGTAAAGAAAATGAGAATTATCCTAAGCATATCCCCCGGGAGTGTTGTAACCAAGAGTTCAGCAAGGCCCGTTGTCGTGCACCAGTTCCCATTCGAGTCTAGCTCAAAGCGGTGTTTTCGGGTTTTACCCCTAGGTACATCTGTGCCAAAGCCACCTCTACCTACTCGTATCCAGACAGGGATGTATTGCTCGGAAAACTCATAAAATCTCTATAATACAAAAATTTTAGGAAGTTCTTCTATACTAATCCTCAAAGTCTATCTCTGGGATATGTGCTCTAACCAGAGTTTATCTAAATCTAGATTCCAAGGTTAGTACTAAACTGCTTATGATACCAACTATAACGCCCCGACCCCAGTTACCCAGAGTCGGTGCATTATTGCGTAACATTGGCATGATAACAAAAGATCAAGTCTTGAAAGACTGATTAGTTTAGTATCCTTGGAAACACTAGATACATTCATAAATGTTAAATTACATCATAAAGTGAAAAACTACAATAACAAAGTCTCCATAGTCCACACTCATATCCTCTTCTGACTATCCCTGCAGGTCATTCCTAAAATATTTCTTCACATCCTGGAAAATATTAAAACATTGAAAGGGGTGAGCTCAGATGCTCAGTAAGGATAACAATATAGCAGAAGCTTTCAGAAATAAACATAAACATTTAAGGAAATGTATAACTAAACAAAAGCCTTTTAAACTTGAACTTCAACATAATATTGAAAAAGTAAAATGAAATAATGCCATTTACTTATTCACATGGATATTCTACTGGTCGAATAATCACATGCAATATCAATAACCACTTTCATAATGTTGGAATGCATAATGCCAGACTATCATAACCACTAGCGAAGGCCTCGTTCCAAGACTACAAATATGATTTTGTCAAGGCCTCGTGCCAAGACACTAGTGGGTCTCACGAGACCTGTCGATGCAAATTTTTTTAGAAGATAATTACGTTTAAAATTGCTCAAATATACTCTAGTGTTTTTATGAAAACATTATGCAGGCTTCTGAAAACAAAATAAATAATTCTGAGACTGCTCGAATAATTACAGGCAATGATGGGTCCACTCCCAATCCCCTCCTGTCTACCACACTCGAGAGTCGGGTTTTCTGAAAACATTTTTAAGCTTGCATTAAATACGTATACAATTGCACTGGATTTTCATATATTTACGAGAAATATCTATTTTTTGAAATCATTTAAAAATCAAAATAATATAAAATAAAACCTTTAGAACAAACGTAAAATTCAATGGGGTTTATACACCGTATAAAAGAAAGTTGTTTATAAAACAAAATATGACTCAATGAAAGGGGATTGAGACGAAGACCCTTACAAAGATCATTTTTTAAAATAAAGTAGATATATTATGTGTTTTTCACTATAATTACACATAAAGAAAGTACAAATACATGATAGGACATAATAATATCATGACATAATTTGAAAGTAGGAGATTAACCCAAAGAATGGAAATTGGGTTAAGAAGTTCCCTTACCTCGTGTCCGACTTGACTCGACCGCTCTTTAACGACATGAATAATAAACTAGAGTTAATATCTACCTGCTTAAGAACATTTTTCAAGTTTATTATTCATTTTATATCACTTATTACCATGTAATGAACATTATGTAATTATTTAATTTAATAACGGTTGTTTTGTCGATCTTAGGTACTTGAGTCAAAAATAAACTTCTTATAATTATACTTTGTTCATGTGGTAAAATATCTATTATATCCATAATTATATTCATGATGTAGATTTCATATACATCATATATATCCAGAATATAAATTCATTTATAATATTACATAACATTTAGAGGTAAGAAATGAAATGCACCGTTCATGGAGACGGTAAGCCGTACGTACGCATGAACGCTACTTTCATTTATATTTTGTATTTAATGGAATGAAGTTAAAATTATATAAAGTTATAATATAATTCCAATATAATATAATGTATAATACCATTTACTCCATCCTTTATACATCTCACATATGGCATTAACGATTCAAATCACTTTGAGGGGGCGGTAGTCCGCACTTCCTAAAATGAAGATATCGTGTTTACCCATAATGGAAACCATAAAGGTATGCCATAAATGAAAAATACATAAGCTTAAGTAAAACATAAACCTAATATATATCATATATAAATATAGTGACATCTTAATGGCCACCTTTTAAGGTGTTATATGAGTGTTGAACAATCATCATTTCGTGAGGTAGTATTTCACCACCCACAGAAACAGTATGTTCTTTAACCATTAGACGAAGGTGTGTGTAAGTGTAAATCAAATAAATATCATAAAAACATCCTAGTATATTGAGGATACTGTTTTTGTTACAAAAGAAATGAATAAAAAGAGTTTAGGGGGTTGGAGAAGCAAAATAAAACATAATAACACAAGAGAAAACACTACCTTTAAAATCGGGTAAATCTTTTTGATTTGATCCAAAGGCTTCCTTGGGAAGACTTATACCCAAATTTAGGCTTATAGGAGTAAGATAGGGAAGTTGAGAGAGTATTTGGGAAGAGGTTGGTCGAGCCAAAAGGCTTTGATGGTGTGAATAAGGTGGTAGTGGTGGGGGCCTTTTATAAGAGGAGAGGAGGGGCACTCTTGGAATGTCATGAAATGTTACTTTATTATATAATGAGTTTCAGATTTTAAAGGTCCCTCACTTATATATTTCGAGGCTAAGGTGATAAGGGTTTGAAATATACTCATCCAATAGGTTTTTGAAAAGTTTATGTCTTAGAGTTTACATTATCTTTTCATTTTATTTAAATCGTTAATTAATGAGGTAATCGCTGCGTCATCATGGTGTCATAAATAATTTAATTTATTTAATGTCTAAAAATTATAAAAAAACTATCATGATGTAGGAAATATTTTTATATTTCTAATGAATATTTATAGTAAAAAATATGACTTGTATAACCCCATTTAAAAATTGTTTTAGTAAAACACCTCATGTTTGTGACATTTTTATTTTAACATTAAATAAAAAGTTTTTAATGTCATTTTCCTACCAATGTGGCTCCATGGGGTCCCCAAGTTGACCCATGGATTGTATTGGTCGGACATGACTCATACAAAAGGGTTAGGACATGTGTCAAGGTTATTTCATATTATTAAAACATTATCTTTACCTTAAATTACATTAATTACCTTTAATCACGATTAATTAAACTTAAAAGTTACTATTCACCAAAAAATATTTTAATCCCATTGAACCAAATTTCACTTCCTAATGACAACCATTTATGTCAGATTTTTGAAAATCAAATCACAGAAGTGGTAATGTTTCATTTAAACAAACAATCAGTTTTTTAACTACCACTTAGTGGTTTAACTATTCATTAAAAATTGATGTTTTTCAGAACAATGCCAAAATTTCACCCTAAGCTATAATTGATATTCCGAATTCAAAAATAATGTCTATTTTACAAAATTCCAGACATATAAGTTGCATTAATTAATTTTATAATTAATTCCCGCTGTCACAACAAATAGCGTGTTTTTAAGAAACAATATATATCAAAAGATTGACAATTGTTTATGTCCAATTTCAAAGTGAAATTAATTCTAATGACCACCATTGGATAAAATTGTAAAAATATATTCTAATTATACTTTAAAAACAATCCATAGTATAATTTATCACTATAAATTATTTTGATTAAAAAAGTTGTTTTTAAGTATTTTTTACTATTCATACAAAATTGGAAGTTCTAAGAAAAATACCAAAAAATCAACATAGGATAATTTTGATATTCTGAATCCAAAAATGAAGTCCATTTTGAAATATAAAATATAAATAATTTCAAAAAGTGGGTATTACTATTCATAATGGCTATTTTGATTGGTCGCAGTGTGTTAGAATCTCGAACTTGCATACAATGCAAGCTGTTGCATTATTGAAAGAGAAGCGTATCGTGGAATCTCAGGGTGTTACATAGCCTGAAAGTAGCATGTTGTGATTATTTAGATGTAAGAGTGACACTTAAAAATGGTGATATTAAGTATTTAGTTTTGTTTTGGTGTTATCTTGAGTGTGTTGGTAATAAATACACCATGGGTTTTTCATGAGGGGTTGGTTTTCCTTTTTGATTTAGGTAGATTATAGTGGGTTCATGGTTTCAATTGGGAATCCATAGTTAATTTCGGATTAAAATTGGATCTCTTTGTTATGTATTCTAGAATTAAATAGCATGAGAGGCCTAGAATATTGGGTAGTGAGATGAGATAACATACTCAAATAGAATTTTATGAGACACTGGTGCAACTAGTGTTGATGGTTCTCAGAGGATGAATGGGTCTTTAAGGTGATCATGGGTGGTTAACTTAGTATTGATGAGTAATTACCAATTGGTATCTTCTTATGGGACATCAATTGCAGTTAATAATTTTTTATGATGGGCGATGCTTAATAAATAAAACCTGGGTACTAGCACATTATGAATATTCATAACTCTTGGTGGTGCTTTTACATAGAATAAGATAGTGTTTTATTTTTTATATCACTATGGAATTTTTTAGTTTGAATAGAGTTAAACACAGAATCATATTAGGCTATATAAACATAGAATCATGTAAATGTGACATTTCTCTTTCATATCAAGCCATAAAACACATAATCATGTTGTAAATGCAAGGATACTATGGGGCGATGGGGGGAAAGGCGAGGGATGGTGAGTCGAGGTGCGATGAGGGACGAAGAGGAGAATCATGGAAAGGTATAAGGAAGAATGATGAGGTGAGGTGCAGTGAGGAGAAGTTCGGTGATGGATGGTGAGTGATGACGATGGGAGTCGATGAGCGGCGACGAGGCTAGGGCCTCGAGGAGTCAGCAGGGCGGGGGGGGGGGGGGGGGGGGGGTTGGGGTGTTGGGGGGAGGAGTGTTGGGTTTGTCAAAATATTTAACAATTTAGTGGTAGTTATTAAAACACGGCCTCAAAATTAATTTTCAAAAAAATTAGCGATAGTTTAGTAAACCGCAGCTAAAAAACCACTGCAAAATGCTCAATTTGGTGTAGTGTATCCAACATATATTGACTAAGAATTGAGAGAATAATTACATTCCTATCCCAAAACTGGAATGGGAATATATCCTTGTTCTCACCAAGGACGTTTCTCAGAACATCCTACCAATTATGGAGGTTTATACATCAATTTATGACCATATCTTATAGACTTTTTAATATGTAACGACGTTCACAACAATAGCTAGGAGTCATGTCCAAAACCCAACCTCCTCAAGTGGGGTGACTCATCCAAACCAAGGGGTGGTCATGTAAAAGCATACATGCATCTTTTCTCCCATATAGACGGGTCTTCAACAATATTCCATATTAAATGGACAACGAGATTGGAAAAAAATACATGTTCCAACTGGGGGAATCCGGCCCACTTCGGTGGCTACTCTAGGGCTGACATAAAGCCATTCTAGAATTTTAGAACCTTATCAGCATATTTCGGTTTCACCATAGGATCCAATCAAATTTTCACCCATATATGATGGTCGTCACATATAGTAAGTGACATTGGTTTCCCATAAAAGAGTGCCTAAAATGAAATCATGCTATTAGAAACAAGAAAATAAGGATCAGACTCATAACCCTTCTATAATGGATGTTGGTGTTCTTAAGGCCATAAAACATTTATCACTTGTGGATCATGATCCTATCGATCCTTTATCAAATTAAAAGAGTAACAGTAGTAGTTGCAAAGGTCTTCCCTATAACACTATTTCCATTATCTTTGGATATCCTTCCTAGAGCACACACCAGGAAGGATTCCTTCATGGGCATAAGACGATCAATCATAAGATCATATTTCATGATGATTGTTATGGTAGCCCTCCTCATGGACATAAGATAAAACATCAAGAAGTTCCTCCCACTATTGTTTTCTACCCTAAATTTCCTCCCTATGGTATACACTATATAAATTCTCCCTGCAGTAAAACATCAAGCTTTGATGGTAGTCTTCTCCATGATGGTATTCACTATAAAGGTCCTCCCCATAGTGACATCTCATTTTAGTAAGAAGTTCCTTCCCTTGCTGAGTCAAATGTGGGAAACCCATCATATTATTAGAAACATGGAAAGGTGGTTCCATACATGATAGAAAACCTCGAAATGATTGGATACATCCTTTTTAAACTAGAAGATGATCTGGGACAATGCTCACCCTATGATCCACCCCAGATCGTTCACATACCAACGCGACCTCCACTGGATCTACTACTTGAGATAAAACCATTACAGTCACATGACCATCATAAAGCCATGAGAATAATCCACACATAGTGCATAACCTATAGTAGAACCCAAACAACAACTTTCAACAAGTCTTCCTACTATTGGGAAGGATCTCCGAACAACCAGTGATCGTGTAGTGGTAGTCGGATAACCTTTCTCGGGCCGCATATTTTTTCATCGGTAGTTGCCTAAAAATCCAATGAAAAATCTTTAAAAAATGGGTGGATATATTCCCAAAGATGGAGGCCCCTAGTATTCGTAAATATCATGCGACATGTCACTGATGGGGAGGATAATTTTCCTTGATAACATCCAAACAAATTCTCATGACTCCCAAACCATTGTAAAATAAAACAAAGTAAATACAAGAGGGAGGATGCAAAAGATTCTCGTAGTCATAGAATGATTGAAGCGATATATGTCTATCCACAACATGGTCCTGCAATAAAAATGTAAAAGCATTCATAGTCTCACAAAAACCCCAAGACAATCCACCCTTGCCTTGTGATGTGTTCCAGGTAGGGAATTGAGAATCTTGCGAAGGCCTTTCAACAAGCACTTTGGTCTCACGAAGGCCCTTAGAAATTTCTGTATGAAAATATGAAAGTCCTTAGGAATATAGTAATGAGTCAAAAAGTCACCATTAAATGGTAATAATATAATAATGGAGGAGATGATAAGAGGGACTAATAGACACTGAAAATTATGCAACACCCTCAGAGCAATCTAGAACAAATGATCATGAAGACACTGGTGCCAGAACCTTTATCTTACTCTAGCCTGGATCTATGTCATATAAATTATTAAAACTAGGGAACAATTGAGGTGGTGAGGACTATATATTCCCCACCCCAACAAGAAAAATATGCCTCTAACTACCATGACCATACAACCAAGATTCTTCAGACCAAGGTTGGCCTTTTCGCATCCGGAAGCATCAACACACCCAATAAATAGAGTGGATTTCTCAGAGAAGATGATCCCATGAAAAAAAATATTCCATTAATAATTATTCTTGAAAATATCTAGATTGATCATTCTCCAGGAATAATCCACTTCAAATGGTCATTCATAGATCACCTGAAGGGATCATGGAAGGACGTTCGAAAAACCTCCTGCATGTCTGCTAGATCATGTGAAACATAAAATAAACCAACACTTAAAGAATCTAAAGAACTCACAATACAAGGGACAGAAAAAATACTAAAGGTGAGAGGATTAAGAAAAAACATGTTTTTTGACCCTCATACCCTTCATGTAAGCCATCTAAGACATGTGACAACATCGGGACATGTCACCCAGATCACATGATGCTCCTTCAGTATACCACCTAGGTCATGAAAAGTCTTCTTAAAATGTCCTAGAAAGTCACAAGACCACCAAGGAATTCTACATTTGTCTCACTAATCCCTCTGGTTATGTCTTTCAAGCCTTACAACATCCTTCAGATATATCTCTTGACTCATATAATGAAGCCGGATCATGTCATCCAATTCTCACGGTCTGATATGGGCATGTCAATTAAAGCTCTTGTGGTACCCTCTCGGAAAGATATTTGAGACTCACTTTACTCTCTAGACAAGTTGGAAGGGTCTCATGATGCCTCTAGGAATGTTATCCAAGACACATGACACCCTCTCAGAGATGTTGTATTGACTCTTGTGACACTTTCTATATAAGTATAGACAACTCTTGTGAATGACACAAGGAAATGTCAGCAGGATCATGAATAACCCTCTAGAAAATCCAACCAAGTCATGCGATGGAATCCAGGACATACCACCTAGATCATGCAATATCCCTTGGACAAACCAGTTTTGATCATGCGACAACCTTTAGATCTTCCACTTGGGTTATGTGAAGTCCTTTATAAAGATAAACTGAATAATTTAGTGGTCTTAAGATATTCTAGGAATATACTCTCCTATATATCATGATAATAAGACAATCAACACATTTTAGAAATGAAATAAGTTCACAAGGGATACCTCATAGTGTAATCCCCAACCAACCACATAACATAATATGTCCCAATAGCTAGGGAAACCTCAGAGTGTAAGCCACAACCAAGGGAACTATGAAAACTCTGATTCCTGTCATATTCAGGATACATAGGACACCTCTTCAAGGTTTCATCTCCATAGGGATGTTCCAATATGTAATTTCCTCACTCTCTATGAAATGATATTGATAATTTTCTATCCCTTATTTCTCACACTAATCATAGTTCATGTGAGCTTAGGGAGTTGCAATAATCACATCATTCACATCATGAGTCTCCACCAACCAATGTAATATATGTTTGTAAATCCCTAGTGAGGGACATTAAACGTTAGCCTCAAAATAAGGGAATCTACCTTGGGGCCAATACTAAAGGTGTAATTGAAATATGAGAACTCTGATTCCTGCAACAAATAGGAAACATAGGATGCCTTCCTAAGGCCCGATATCAAATAAACATCCATTTTGATCAGATTGAGAAACAACTAAACTATGATGACTCTAATTCTTGGTGTTTCCAGGATACATATAACATATCTCTGAGCCCAGAGCTCTATAAAAAATCTTCTCAGGGTGGTCCTAGTACATAAGTCCCATATCATGGGCAATGAAAAATGATCATTTTCCATCCATTGTTTCTCACACTGAACATAGTTTAGGTGGGATTAGTGAACTAAAATAGTCATGTCATCTACAATATAAGTTTCTAAAATGATAATGAATACCTCAGTGTATAAGGCCCAAACAAATAAACTATGACAACTCTAATTCTCTCCATAATCGGGATAAATAGAACATCCCTCCAAGACTTGATCTTGAACACTTGGTATCCGAGATCACTAATATAAGTCCTCTACTCAAGATTTTAAACTACATATGTCTAATAAACTATGTGGGTTTTGATTCCTGTAATAACTAGGATATGTAGGATGCCTCATAATGGATCAATCCCCTTCTTTGAATATTTACTACCTCCTTGCATATAAGAACATTTCAAAGAACTTGGTTTTAATGATTCAACACATAAGAGACCGACCATTACTAGAAAATGATGGGGAACCTCAGATAAATATAGATATATTGACTAAAGAGACCCAAATATTTTTTTTCAATTAATATAGAATTAACCATGATAATGATTTTAGGGTAATTGGAACTGTATTAAGATTAGGGAGAGATTTGGGAACATATCTAAAATCTGCAAGAGAGTCCTGGAGTAGGAAATAATTCCCCCAAAAAGGGTGAGATGATCCCAAAGTCCCATCATATCGACCAACATGAGTCCCCAAGAGTTATCGAGCATGGTGATATCCTTCAATTAGAAAGAAGTTTTGTACCCATTTATAGATGAGGAAACCATTGGGAGTGTCTGGTAAGAGAGAGAATGGTAACTCAATGTAGATGATTGTCGACAACATAAATACCACATAATAAAACCATTGGTTGGATCCAATCCGCACCTCAAAACCCTGAAAAAAAACATACCCATAATTTTTTGTCTCTCATCAAATTATTAGTTCACCATTACAAATCCATTGTGAGAATAATTTAGAAAAAATAACCATCTAAATCTATTGAAGACTCTTTGCCACATGAAAGAAAAATTATTACCTTATAATCGGTATGCAGAACATGTAAAAGTATTGGTAGGGATTCATCATAAAATCAAATTAGAATCCATTCTATCTGATCACTGAACTAGATCAGAGAAATAAAGAAAATATATTCAATTGGAAAGCCTCAACACATTTCATGAGTTGCACCAACTAGTTTTTGATGCCCTACATGATGTTCATATTTGGGGATAGAAGAACATGGATCTCTCAAACCCACTAGAAGTGACATCCTATAATATCATTATTAGAAGGATAATATTGATAAAAACCACATCTTAGGAAGGATGACATAATCAACAAGAATTATCCTTGAATGAGTCCCAAAATCTTAGGCTCGATGAGAGAAATCCATCGAAAAACTCCAAATCCCAGAAACTGAGAACATTTAGTAGAATTATATGTTAATAGAATCCAATCATCGAGAACTACTAATATACTCATAATTAAGTAGTTTTCATGAAAACTCGATATCATATCTGGCACATGCTCAAATAGGGATGCGTGAGATTAAGGGAGAAATGAAAATAGAAGGAGCCACTGTAGTATGGGATCAGCCCCACCCCATAGGGATGGTGGAATGTTTACTAAAAAATAATCCCATAAGGCCAATAAATTTAGACTGAGGGACAACAAGAGAATAATAGTAACCCCAACTTATAGTGCTTGGGGAATTTTTACCTCAATCATCCACTCAACAGGAATCATTCATTTCCTATTTAATGAGGAGGACAGTTAGTGAGTTATCCCAGTCCATCCCATCTCGTGACACATTTCTCCTAGAATGGAGATGTATTACTAGGACACATAGTGGTTCCCTATGAGTCACTATTCACTAAGAAACTCAAATATGATCCTAAAAAGGAAGGGAGATGTCTAGTAAATGGTACATAGAACCCTCCTATAATTTGAAAGTAAATACGATACCTATAATGAATTATGAATTAGTAAATTCCATAGATGTGAACCATACAGATGACACCAGAATTGATGAAAATAAACAAGAAAAAGGATATGATGGTTCTATTTGGAATATGGTCCACACCAAGAATTTTGTGTGAGTACTTGAAACTAGAGAATATCCCAAAATTTGGGTCCCCCTAGATCAATCCCATACTACCTCCTTAGCACATATATAATAATAATAAATTCATGGTTCTGTATTAGAAGAATCATCCTATCAATGAAGATAATCTCCATAAGTTCAAAGGAAGATTAACTTAAAAAAATGATGAAATAAAAGTGTTGAGGTGAATAAACATTGAGTTTCTCTATTGTATCATTCCTTTAAAATATTCTCCTTAGGAAGAGAATAAATGTACACTTCCAATAGGTATACCTCAGAAAAGGATTCATCATGGTGATTAAAACAAGTATATGAAATATTCCTAACTCGGCACCTGGACCATCATTTTACCTGGACTCAATAATTGATGGATATCAAGATTTACTTCTATGAAGAAGGAAACCAAAATGTGTTAAGAAAAACCCTAAAAAGATTTTATTGGTTGGATATCGGCCTCAACTAATGGTAGAATCAACACACTAGATCCTTCCAATTGTGGAATATTCCCAAGATATTATTCAACCAAACACTCATGAAGAGATTATAGAAACCATCAAATAATTAAAATCTCGATTGTAATCCATGGAGAAATGGTGTGAACTAGTGTAGCTGGAACAAAAACATTAGCCCAAAAGGGTGAGCGATACCCCACCACATCTAAAATTATTGAGTCCTTTGTTTCTGATATTTAATGGATCAGTTGACCCAAAAAAACACCTAATGCACTATAGATCCCATTTTGATTCCATGATGGGAACCCCCGAGCGACAAGAAGTATTGAAACTCATATGCTTCAAAATAACATTATAAGGTCCATCCGTCATATGGTACACTAGTTTTCTATCTCAGTTGATCATGGTATTAGAGGATCTCCATCACTAGTTCCACTTTTATTTCATCTCAATGCTAAAAAAATAAAATAATTAGTGACCTCTCAAATTTAAAATAGTGAGAAAATGATAAAGTCTCATATTTCATTATCATATAGAAATGGATTACCTACTCCTTGAACTCACCACTTCCCCCATAAGTTCTGATTAATTTGTTTATAGAGAACCTTTGTGATGAGGTAGGAATTTTGATGATCCTAGTGAAATATATAGGCGGGTTTCCATAATTCTCCACAATTTGAAAAAGAATAGAAGATTTTAGATAGAGGACCAAGATTGAGTCTTGGATAACTCCACTAGTTTTGGGGAAAAGATCGAGAAAGATGGAGGTGGCATATATCACACATAATCTAGACTTCACACTTGATCTATTTCCAAATCCTACACTATATCGTGTAGTACCCCTAGGAATCAACAACAACCCTTGCCTAGGTAGGGTGAAAAAATTAGACCCAGAGAAATGAATTTGAGGAATGAAGGAATAATGTTTAATCATTTTATGATCATCAAGTGAGTGACTATTTTATAACCTCTTTAAACAATTATTTAATTAGTAATTCAGAACCTAAAAGGCCTAATCCAGTAGGTCTCAATGACTAGTTGTATTATTTCCCCTTCCATAGAATACTATGACACACCATTCAGTAATTCTTCTTCTTCAATGAAATCTTATAGAAAATGGTAGATTTTGATAATGTAAAGTTGGGATGGACACCAACACAAGTGGAATATATTTTTTTCACTACCCTTGATGAAGGGTTTAATGGAAAGAAGTTATTAGTATAAGGTCACATATGTTCAATGGGTAGATGACCCAAAATACCATTAACTGATCTTTGGTGACCTATGTCCTTACTGTAAGATGTTAAATTGTATGACTAACATCCTTACCACTTGAAATTTATCTGAAAAAGTTTTTTTAAACTATGTCTCGATTGATTCCTACCATCTAAGGATATGTTGTGGCACCTATGTATTTAATATTAGGTCCAAATGAAATATTTCCTCTTCACGTCGTGGAACCTAAGTCCTTACCTCATGACGTTTAACTATATTGAGAATGTTATTTTTGTATGACATTAAATAGAAAGGCGTATCAAGAACTACGTATGGATTTATTCTTGTATTGATGAGATACCTAGTGACTCCTAGGCATCATTTCACAGTACTATCCATGTGGTAAATAAGAAGAAAAATTTCCCCATATCCTATATGAAAACAAATATCTTTGCAGGAGATCTCAAGTTTAGGTTCCTCATTCATATATCTATAAAGGAAACATAAATTACCCTTACATAAGAGTCAGATCTATGTAGGGAATTTCACATTACATGGCTAATCATGGTCTAAATGTTTATTACATACCTAGACACATTCCTTAAAGTCATCATACTCTATGCTCCATGTATTTTCATATCTTCACAATCATCCTCTGGGCATCAGAGATAGAGGTGGGGTTGGTGTCCTCAGGTCACCATTGTTTGACTATGCATAACATGCCCCAGTTGGATATTCATAAGTTTTCCACAAAAAGGCCTATCAACCAATGGAAAATTCATCCTCAATATATGCCTCTTCTATCTTCATAATCCCCAATGGTGTTTTTTCCCATATCATTTCACCAAATTTGAGAATCCTCAGAATCATAGATTACACTTTCTTTGCACTCTCATGTATGAGGAATGATAGAAAATCCCAACCCAATGTTTATATTATTACTCATTATTTCCATGACCTATGGTTATAACCATATAACCTAAAATAGAAAGACCGCATGTTGTCTTTACCTCATGATACGAAACAACATAGTTAACATCCCTCTTATTTATCATTAGAATTCAAGGTATACTTGTAGCCTGCTTTCCACTGTTGAAAGATACACTTTTAAACCTGAATCTCCAACTTTGATTCAAGCTGTTGTATTCCCCTTTTCATGATGATCCACCTACATCCTCACCACATGATATTAAACTGCATGGATGATTTCTTAGTTTTATGAAACTGAATTGAAAAATTTATAAGAACTATGTTTTCTTGATTCCTATTAACACGAGTTATATAGTGTCTATGTATCATCAATTCCAAGTCTAAACAAGAGATAAAAATATCCCCCATTTTCTTATGTATGAGTTAGAACTACACATGAATATTACATCCATAAAAAATACACCATATTACTATATGTGAGTTATATTTTTATAGAAGGGTCCAATATGTGTCTCACCCCACTCATGGGGCCATATTCAAAAGAAAATTCTCTTTCCCCACACAAGAGTTTGATCGATGCATGGGTAAACCTTTCTAGAACTACATATGACTTGATTCACTTTTAGAAGATATAAATAGAGATTCTAGAACCTTATATCTCAATCCCAACCATAATGAAAAAATTCAACGTACGTATGGGTCATAACTACATAAGGGAAACATCTCTACCCATTCTCAGGAAGTTTTGACAATAAATGATCCTTTCATGTTCAGACACTCTCCTTTCACAAACCACACTCTATGCCTGGGGTAGTCCGAATCTGCATAAACCTCCCTAGCTATAATAAATAGAGAGTTAGTGTCCTAGGGACACTATTTTTTTTGACTATACACAATATTCCATAGTGGGATCTACAAAATTTTCCCACAAAAACTCATATCAACAAAATGAAAGTTCATCCCCTTGAGAGGATTTTCCTATCTACATATGCCCAATGATGTTTTTCATCCCACGTCACTCCTCAGAGTTAGAACCCCCTGATTATAGCTTACATATTTTCTTCTTCATTCGTGAATATAATGGAATATTCTTGGAAAAATTATATTGAATAGGGTGATTCATTTATCCCTTGGTTAAATAAAAGTGTCCATAAACGGTATCCCTAAAATTTTATTACCATAATACATTAAACAACATGGTATATGTCCTAGTTTTATGACATAAAACTAAATCGTGCTCCACCCCTCCTTTACACAATAAAAATTCATTTAGGAGTGGTTTATCTTTCATGGAAAGTACTGATACTGATTCCCTATAAAATTTTCAGACATAATTTAATGGAAAATCCACCCTTCTTGGTCTTAAGAAATCGGTATTCTCATAAATTACCTGACCATCTGAAACGGAGGGTCAGTGTCTTAGGGAAACCTTTGTTTGACTATTAATAAGATTCCTCATTTGGCTCTACAAAAAATGTCCATAAAAAGGCTTGTTAACCAAAGTAAAATTTTTCCATAAGAGGGGCCTTGCAAATATCCGTACATCCTGACAACATCATTTTGGAAACCATTCTTTTTTTACTCCTTTCATATTTACCCTATATCATGTCTCAGATTCAAAAATCACCAAACAAGGGTCCAAAATTCCCCAATTCAGGTATGAATAATATTGGGACCTTCTTGGACCGTAAGACCAGTTGGAGTCATCACCCCATGATTTATGGTCAATGTTTTTTGAACTAAAATAATATTCATATTATTCAAGTTTTTATAACATTAAACTGACCTCTCTAGGTTAAAAACCTGTAAAGGGAAACCTTGGTAAAAGTCAAGTACCAGATCACTAGAGCTGTTTAGGAAATAATCGAGTAATAAAAAAATGAAAAACACACAAAAGATATTAGGTTGAAAACCTGTTAAGGGTGGAACAATCGAAATTCATATTACACCCGCTAATTCCACACCATAGTGGACTGATAAAAAAATCAGGGTGGTAACAAAAAAGAAGCAAAGTTTTTAGGAATTTTCACATAACCATAGAAGCAATAAAAAAATTTATCATAGAGTCCCTTGGCTCATGAAAATATTATGGCACTACATTGTATTCAAAAAATTTAAAACATGACCACTTTCTTTAAATAACAACCTCCACTTCATCTTGATTGGATCTCATTCTGATGGTAGGAATTTTTTGGGCCTTGAAAATTATTCGTGGAAGAATAAAATAATTCCATGAATTTCAAGAAGGATAAGTTAGTAAACTAAAAGAAAATATTGAATGAAATGATCAAAGGAGAGGATTCCATAGAGGAAGACTTGGTCCCATGAAGTGAAAAGGCTATGCGGACTGCTGCTTTATATGGCATTATACAACACCACAAGACATTCCATGACAAGTCGGTTCCCACAATTAAAACAAAGTCATTTTTGGGGCCAAATGGTGATTTAAGCCACCATGAATATTGACTCTATGAATGATAAATCATTTGTGAGTGAGGGAGTTATTGTCCATCCCCTATAAGCTAAATATTTTTTGGACATAGGAGTTCTTTCTAGGTCCCTGTAAATGGAGGCCTCGTGGTCCAACATGACCAACCAAACCAACAGTTGGTTGTGTTGCTCCATTATAAAATGATGATAGGGGGAGTTTTAGAGATGAAAAGATAAATATTTCGATAAGGTGTGGGAGAAATCAAAAAACTAAACCACTTCAGGAATTCCATCCTATGAACCATATGTGGGTGGACCTTCGTAGACACCATCCTATGAACCATATGTGGAAGATGCTCTTCAAAAGATGCCATGAAGAGGCAATGTCATTTGCAACATGAGGAATCATTTTCAAACCCTTCAAATGAATAAAATGATTTTTAGATGGACCCTTTGAAGCCAACCCTTCAGAGATGACCCTTCATGGGAAACCCTTAGTGGCCAAACCTTCTTGGAATATGCTTCTTAGACTCCACTTCATGGATTACCATTCACATGAATTCATTTGTGGATAACCCCTATATAGATGCCCCCTTATTGGATAGTCCCTTGCAGAAATTCTCTTCATGGATGGTTCTATGAGGCTATCTCTTTCATGGATAGTCTTTTACGACCATCTCATTCACTGAATCTCCTTCACAGATTATCTTTTGTGGATAGCCCTATGTGGCCATATCTTACATGTCCATACCTATGAAAAAAACCCTATGCACTCATTGGTCGAAACCATGGGGTCTTCACCCCTGCACCCTGACATAGGATCAGTGATAATTTATAATCCTGACCCTATGGACTGGTCCCTTCAATACTGTCTCTAACCCCCACGAAAAATTGATAGTTTCACCACAAACTTTTTGGGGAGGTTTGATGAAATTTTGGGTTACTCATTATATGACCGTAAAATCCACCCCATAAAATAACATGAGTTGAAACATTCATCAATCACCTCATAAAATCCCATCACCTCACTCTTATGCCTAGTTGAACTAGAAATTGAAACTCTTTTGTGTAAGTCCCACACCAGTCATTGCTAGGAATTTTACTCCTAGTAATCCTGACCACATGTCGTTAAACTGTACAAAGCTCGTCAGGAAAACATGATGTTATAATATACAATAATAATCCCCACTACAGGAAATTAAACTATGATTCCATCATACCTACAAGAATACATTAAAATGTGTTACCATTCTCCCCGCAAGATGATGTTAAACTATGCTAATATTATCCTAGATACAGGAATTTAAACTATAGTATACCCAATATGAAAAGAATAAGATGCCTCCTGTGACAAAAAAAAATTATACATCAATCATAAGATGCCTTGTGTAATGATCATGAGATGACTTCCAAACATCCAAAAGGAAATCCATTCTAGAGTAAGACCCTATACTTTCTTGTGGGAGGAAACACTCTCGCTCCACTTTTCCAGCTTGGGACGTCGCTAGATGGATCACCAGATGTGACTATCCTGGCTATAGGAATAAAAGAGGAGATAGGCACATTAAAATACCTCCCTATCCCACTTTAGGATCTAGTATCTATCCATCAGCGTACAGAGTAGATCATGTGATATTAATATCTGCGGCATCCTATTATTTATCACATTGAGCATGAATCACATGTCCTTATAGGTTAGTGGTGATCATGACATCCACACGATCCCATGTCTTCTCCATGAGACTTATCCAGATATATAATCCCCAACCTATATTGAAATGGGCCTCCTATGCAGTGTACGCCCCAATTTCATTCAAATGGGAATCATATACAGTATAAGAACCAACCATGATCAATTATCATCCTTCTGAGTGTAATCCCCGATCATTTCAGCTCAAATGGGCCTCCGATACAGTTTAAGCCCCAAACCCATGACTCAACCTTCAAAGGGCTATATTCCCAATGAAGAATCACTAGATCTGCCTCTTAAAAGGTTTAATCCTCAATCATATCCAAACCACATGGGCCTACAATATGATCTAAGCCCCAAACCTTAACGAACTTTGTGGTATTTGATTCCCAACTGACTGGGATACATATGAAGCCTCCCTAGGGTCAAAAAACCAACACCCAAATTCACCCTAATGTTCTCTAAGATACATTCTTAGCATGGTCATATCCACCTGGGAGACCACATCTCTTTCAGGTCCCTCAGGATGCCTCAATGTATTTATTTCACCAAAAAATGACTAGGAACCTTTTTCATGGACATCCTTGCTACATGAAATTAAATATAAATGTTCAGTCCTCATAGAAAAATCTTAAAAGGAAATGTTCCCTTTTAGGTGGCACAAAACTACATGGTTTCTAATTCTTTTTGTGAGGATATGTAAGAATCACATTATTTTTTTTTGATCCTAACATCTAAACACCTTCCATCTCTTTGGATGATAGTAAAATTTATAACATCTCAATAAATTTCTTAAAACTAGTATCGTCATAATGAATGGCCAAAAAATATCTGATCCATACATAAAAGGCTACCATTGATTTAAAACCTAAGATACAAACAAATATCTTTATCAATGGAGATCCTCAGATACATACAGATGAATCTGAAACCATGATTATTCATAATGGATCATTAATTCAGTGTGATCTAAGTATACATACATTTTAATGAGAAAAGTATTTATGAACATATTATAAATCTATAAGAGAGTCCCATAATAGGCAATAGTTCCTCCCAAAAGGGGTGATGAGCCTGACATCCCATCCACTAGACCAATGTGAGTTCCTAAGTGTCAGTGGACAACTTACCAAAAGAACACCTATTTTGGGAATGTAGGTCCACAATTCATCATAGATATAATATTTTTTGGGTGTTTCCAGCTCAAAAAAATATATTTTTGAGATATATCAAAGGTAGTTAAGCTGATGTAAATGATTGTACTAAACTCAATCCCCTGCAATCAACCATTGAGAAAACCCACCTTCATCAAGAATAATGGTATCCATTATGAAATAATAAATTCAATACATAATTATTATTTATTATGATACTATAATAACCATTATCCAATACTTTTCAATCCTATAGAATATAAAAACATCACTCGTGCGTATATACAACTTACCGTCTCCACGTAGCGGTGTAATTAATTTTTCATGACCATTTTACATGAATGGTTTTAAATATGGAAATAATTTTTGTATATTATGTTAATTATATTATCATGGTTATATAATTATAAAATAATATTTATCTTCCTTCCACCATTTTTGTTATAAAATGAAAACAATTTTCATTCGTACGAACGGTCTGCCTTCTCCATGAACGATGCAAATAAGTTTTCTAAATACAACTTTTATGGTTGAATATAAATATAAATATATAATGAATATATATTTAATTTATATAATTATTAAAATTATGGATATTATTTAACAATAATCAATGTAGAACGAGCAGGACTGCTGGACCGAAACATGTATGAAAAATGAAGCAATTATCACTCAGATTTGTGCTTTTAAAAACAAATTATTAAAAAAAGAGTGATAAGTTGTTACAATTAAATATAAATGTCTTGATATATATGAGTATTATTCTATAATATATGTATAATAAATCTATATTTATTATTTAGTAGTTTCGAACACGTATGAAGAAAGAAGAGACTTGATATAAGGGATTTCAAGACTCACTTTCATTTGTGGGAGATATATTCCATATTCACCACTAATTTATTTTGTGTGTTGTATATAATTAAAATATGACATGTCATTTCATGAATATAATTATTTTAATTTTATTTAATGTTTCATTATATTTTATTCTTTTTTGGGGCTTACTTTTCCAAAGTTATTAATGTTATAAGGGTTTTATGATACAATCTCATTTTATGGGGATTTTTTTATTATGTTTTTGATGATGAAATGTCATGATCTAAATATATATAATCACATAAATTTTATTATCCTCCAGATATTTATAGAGATAAAATGGTTTCATTTCATTTTTCTCATTTTAAAAAAATCAACATACTGAAAGAATGTTCTTAAGAAAAATGACTTTACTTCACTCTTTGGTCAAGAATCATTTTTCTTCAATGTCCATGTTTTATAAAAATGTTTTATATAATGTTTTAATATTATACTATGGTTATTTGAATTTATTTTACCCATGATTTTCAATTTAACAAATGGGTTCAAATAAATATTCTTTTCATTTTATGAAAGATTTACTTTTTACTTTTTACAGAAAATGTGAAATAAATCATTGTTTTAAGGTACACAACATGAGGAAAATTTCCCACCATTATGAAAGCTCAATTATTTCAATCTACCTTTATAAGTTTCAAAGTTTATTTTCAAAGAAACTATTTTACTTAATATTTGGGAAATTTTTAGATTTTAAATAAGTGATTTCAAAGTGAAAATGCGTATTCTCTTTAAGAAATGTTCCAATGACCTTTTAAAGAATTTTTTCATCTATGAAAATATCTTTGAGGTTACTTATGATTTAATAGTGATATGATACAATGATACCATCCTTATTATTTATGTAGATGTTTTATTATTATGATGAATGATTTTTTATGAAAACTATTTTTTTACATGGGTTGTGCTATGTTGAAATGTTTATGAAACCCACTTCATTTTCACAGGTTATGATATGATTATTGTTTTATAATACTATGGAACACATATGTATTATTTTCTTTATGTGATGGGTGGGATAATAATTACATATCCCTCAAATTCATTGGGTAAAATGGATATCTTATGAGATCATAAGGACTAGAATGGGGAGTGAACCCAGTTCAATAAGGGATGTTGTACACTAAGATAGTCTATAAAGTGAACCTTGAATATATAATGGAAAGTGACCCAATCCACTAGGATTATTGTGGTAGTAAACCATGAATATATAATGGGGAGCATACCAAATCCATTATTATAGTCTTGGTATTAAACGTTGAATATGGAATGGGAAGTGAACAGAATCAACTTTGATAATCATCATAGTAAGTCATAACTAATAAAGAAATTATTTTATATACTTATGTGTATTAAAAAAACTTATATGGTATTCCAATATTATTATTTCATTGATCATGGTTTTTTCCTTTATTATTAATTTATTATTAACATCCAATATTTTTCCTGTGACTAAATATTATGATATTTGATATGTAGGGTATGGATTTTCAAATATTAAGACCACATTCTCATACCCCAATACTCATGTTATTTTTAAGTGATCATTGACATCTCCCTTTTTACCCTTAATGAGAAACTTATCTCGCCCTTTATTATGTTTACATTCCCTAGGTTCTGAATATATGTTTTAATTAGGGTATGTCTTAGAGTAATACTATGTGGGAAGATCTTTCTAGGAGATGTTCTAGATCTTTCATGAAATTAAAATATTATTTTTATAGTCTCAAAATACACAATAAATTTATGGTTATTTGGAGTGTATTTTTAAAATTTAATGAATATTCATCTATTAAAATGTCATATCAATGTATGAAAATATTGGGTTTCAATGCTTGGTATTAGAGGAAAGGTTTAGTTAATCTTTAGAGATTATTATTAGACAACTTTGGTGAAAACCTTGTGGAAAGTTCCAAGTATAGGATAAAATCCTATAGTTTTAGTATGAAATATGTTATGTTATTTTCCTATAAATACATCCATTTGTGGATACTATAAGTGGGCATGGTTTTGGAATATATGGATCTTGGGGTAACAACCCCGAAAAGAGTTCATCGAGTATATATCAACTATAATTCTAGTTCGTGGTGAAATTTACCTTACTGTTCACTTGGTTTGACACTTTCAGGGGATATTATTGGGTTAATTTAGATTTTCATTATGAAAAATTATAATGTATTTCAATAGATGATGACCGTGAATGAGTTAGGTTAAAAGAAGGGTGTTATAGATTGAATAGAAGGTATCAGGATTAAGACATCCTATAAATGATTTTTCTTGATTATTTGGTTTCCCACTATGAGTATTTTTACTCACACTATATATTTTTTTTTATATGGATAAAAATAGGAGGATTCATGTTAAAACCAAAGTTTATGGAAAATGGAATTATTTTACTCATGGGAAAGCAAATGAAAGAATAGATGGTATATGAAAACTTATGGTTATACTTAATTAGATATCTCATTATATGATTACAAACCTCATCTTGGGGGAGTTTCCTGACACTCCTATTAAGAGAAAAATAGTGTTCCATGGGAGTTTAGTTAATGAAAAACAATAAGGGAAGAATATTTATCTTTTTACATTTCAAGTATGTTGGAATAAGCACCTATGGAAAGGTATAAAAGAATGAGAAGAATTTTTATGTGTAGAAGGATATAGGAAAAGTAATTGATAATGAAAAATTAAAAGTTTAGTTAATGTAATTGATTAGAATAATGATTTCCCTATGGTATCATAGATATTGGAATGTTTTAAATGTGTAATGTATTTAAATTATACAAATCAATGTCCTAGGAGAAAATCTTGAGAAAAGGATAAAAAAGTTATACATGTAAAGGTTTTACCATTGATGATAAAGAGTCTATGAATGACATATTAAAGGATAGAGGTACTATGGAATAGAATGATGAAACCTATTTAATGGTTTGATAATGTATTGAAATGATTAATGTGTTTATGTTTTGGTATCAATGTATTATATATTAAAAATATTTTTATCCATGGAATTTTGGTTATAAGAATGATAAAAAAACTAAGGATTATTCTGTAGTATTTTTTTAAGGGAATTGCAAGAAAATGTTGAATAATAAATTATATTAGTGATTTAATGATAAGGTGATATTTTTTTAAGACACATAATTTTGGTATAGATAATCCTTAACGTAACGACCCAAACTTTCATTAATGGAAATCCCTCCTGATCTAATTAAACGTCTCCTTCTGTAAAATGTTTATATAAAATTTCAACTTCTTTGGTTTTATGTTTTTGGATTATAAAATACTTATAATAACTATGAACATTGCTAATATAGTCATTTAACAGTGATCACATGATTAGTATAAATATAAGGATTTAACAAATCCAATTTACTTAGACAAAGGAAGCGATGGGATCATCCATTAGACGTGCCCCATACGAAGCCCATTTGTTAGAGCTCAGAAAGGAGGTTATGTCTTTTGGCTCCGATATTGACCAATCCCAAGATGGGCTTGAATATGTTAAGCTCAAGTGGGACCGCCTATGAGAGAAGTGGAAGTTGATAGAGATTACCACCCGAGCAGTGCTATCCGAGCCACCCCAGGAGTCTGTCACCACCGCACACCTTACTATTCAGTCTTAGGCAGGTGTTATAAGTGGTTAGATAACATGACCCTAGTACTATGGTTATGTACATTATTTTTGTATATAATAATTAATATACTTTCATTTTATTATTGTTACCTTTTAAATAGTTTTTAAAACACAAATAATATTTTTCGTTAATGTTCAACTAAGAAATCTATTTTGTTTAATTAATGGATTATTGAAAGAAATAATATTTTAATAAAATATTATTATTATTATTAAATTAATTTTTATTAAATATAAATGATCGTATAATTTTATGAATGCAATTGAATTTTTTATTATGGTTTGAAAACCATTTTTGTCAAAACCCATGAATTTTCGATAAATGTCGGTTTTTATTTTAAAAGTGAAAATTAGCATTTTTAGAAATTTATTTATATAAAATTAATATTATATCTGGAATCAGGATGTCAAAATTATCCAACGGTGAATTTTTCATAATTTTCTGAGACAGTCAAATTTTTGGGTAAAAATTAAATACCATTTAAATATATAATGTGTTTTATGACATAATAATGACCCAATAGTGACGTAATAAAATACTATAAACTTTATGATTGGAAAATATATGTTTTAACATTAAAATAATTTGATTTTAGGTTTATTTGGATTTATTTTACAATGATTTAGTAGACCCTTCAAGACTTATTAAACATTTTGTCTTTTTAAATTGTTTTCCTTGGGAGTGTGACTCACCTCCACATACGCAACCACATTATTTTAAGAATTTAGGAATTTGGCCATATAAAATATTGTTTTCCACTTCCCTTTTCCAAAAAACATTGTCAAAATCCATGGTCTGGTTTGTGGTTTGGATTAGTTTAATGTGAGGTGTCCCAAACCTAAATAATAATGAATTCCCACACCTTTCCTATATAATCCCACTAAATCTCCCACTTCTTACTCACTCAAAGAATTTGGAGTTCATACAAACTCTGAAATCCTCTCTCTATAATCCTCCCAAGGTTCCCCAAGCTCCCAAGAATCCTCTCTCAAGCCTCTCTCAAGTCTTTGGAAGCACACTTCCAAGTAAGGGTTTTTCTTCCTTTCTCATTTTTGTCCAATATTCTTTAAGTTGTTATGCCCTTTTAATTTCAATTATAAATGTTGGGGTATGGTTTAACACCTACCCCATACTCCCCCTTTTATGTTTGAATTATGGTATACCAATTTCTATCTCATTAAATGCCTCCATGTACACCCGTTACTATGCCGAAATTCCAAAAGGAATTTCTCTCACCTCATTTAAATTCAAGAAATTGTTTTGTTTCAAGAATATAAATTCCATTAAATTTGTTAGGACATGTATATATATGACCCATGAATTTACATGTCATGTAAATATTATGAGACACCCCTTTCTCTCTTATCAACCATTTTTATGAGTTCTTATGTCACGCCGTTTTGCTGCCGAAATTGCACCGCTCTTTTCCAAGCCAAAGTCATTATGTAGTGAATACCATGCACATTTCTCTATCAAGGGTATTCACCTTTATTCACATTTACTTATTGTTTAAATAGATTCATTTCTTTATTACACATTCATTTATTATGTAATAAAATATTATGTTGAATGATTCAATATTTTATGATCCATGTGGCACACTTATTCATGAAATGAAATGTTTAAGAAGGGTGGGCCCTGATAGCACTCCAATGCAATGAGTAAAGTATAGTATCATGATATTTCATTTGAAATGGATGTTTAATCATGATAATTCAATTACAATAAGTTTTTACTCATTCTTCATGTGCAATGATGGTTTAATCATGCTCTATGTGCAATGAGCCTTGGCTTATGCTAATTCCATGTTAAGTGTTGTTGCCACATTTCCATGTTATGATTATCATGATTTATCATGACTTTGTGTTTATGATTCTCTAGTGCTCTATTGATATTCCTATTGTCTAACATGTATTGTATTCCTCACGTTATTCCATGATTATTCCCTTACTGGTATTTATAGCTCAGCCTTTTCTTATGCATGTCATCAAGTTGTCCCATGCAATGCTACGTATGAGGGAATTTAGTGGTCATATAAAGGAATTTTTCAATAAAGATATTTTATTTCATGTTTTAAGTTGTTATGTAATGATCTTAAGCCCCAAAGACACTAGAAATCTTGATCTTATATGTTTTATCAAGTAAATTTTATGTTATAAATTATGTTTAATTGTGTAATAAAAAAGAAGAGTTTCCATAGTCAGTATCAAAGGATAAGTTTAGTTATTTTTGGGATTAGGATTAGAAAACCCTAGTAAATCATTAGAGACAAGACTAAGTATAATAAAAACATCCCTATGTTTTGGTGAGTATTGAGTAAGTTTTTTATCAAGAAAATACATCATTGTTTGGATATGAGAGGGTAGAGGCGGCTCTGGCACATATGTATCCTAGGGGTAAAACCTGAAAACAGTGCTTTGAGCTAGACTCGAATGATAACTAGTGCACGACAACGGGCCTTACTGCACTCTTGGTTAGGACACTCCCCGGGGATATGCTTTGGTAAATTCACAGGCATAGTATGAGCCATTGTTAAGGGACTAAAAAAAAATTCCCTAAGAATATATGTTAGTAAATAGATCATGGATAACATAGACTGAAGAAAAAATATTCACATGTTAAGGAAATAAAAGTAATTTATAAGTCATCCATTTTTGTATTACCCTTTATTTTTTACCCCTAACTTTCCTTTTATTCCAGCCAATGGCCGGTAATAGGAGGACTCGGGCTAACAACTGATGTGAAGATCAATGTGATGACTGTACTATTGAGATGCCCAATACAATGGGAGTGGGAATCATGAACTTTGTCATGCTTCTCTCTCAGCTAACTCAATAATTTAATTGAAACATGGGTCAACAGGAACATTTAACCCCCCCCCCCAAGAAATAACAAGTCACTATCGAGAGCTGAATGAGACAAAGGCCTCATAATTTTAATGGATCATCTTATCCCTCAATCGCTGAACAATGGATCGACTCCATTGAAAAGATCTTATCCATCAATAAATGTTCCGAATAAGAGAAGGTTCTCCAAGATACTTATCATATGGATGGTGAAGCTGATCAATGGTGGACGTTGATAAAAAATATGAAGCCTCAAGAGGAGATCGAGGCATTGGAATGCAATGATTTCTGGAAGATGTTTTTTAATAAATATTTTCTGCGCACGCTCCTGCTTAAGATGGAATAGGACTTACTTTCCCTCAAGAAAAAAAGATGATGAATATATCAGATCATTCAAGGAAAAATTCACAAGGATTGCACGATATGCATATGTCTCTGTCGTTACCCCAAATGCAAGGTTTACCGCTTCTTTGGTGGGCTGAAACCTAGCATGTGGAAAGCGCATGTGATCCGTGATTTCAACAACTATGAGGAAATTGTATGATGTGCCCTCAAGGTCGAAATGGAGATTGTAGAATCCCAGGGGTATCATGGGGATAAGAAGAGTAAGGTGGAATTCAATGCTAGAAGTCTGATGGATAAATCCAGCGATGCTATGAAGATCCAACACCCCACTTTCCAAATGTGCGGAAAGAAGAACCCTAGAAACTACCTAAAGGGGACCAGGAAAAGCTTTAGGTGTGGAAGATAAGGGAACCTGGATATTAACTGTCAAAAAGAAATACTCACAGCTGCGACAGAGGAGAGGAATGCTCCATTTGAACCTCAATGCTTGGTTCATTGCTACAACTGAAAAGAACTAGGGAATCTTTAAAATCAGTTCCCTAAGCCAAGGGTTTTCGGAGGCTACCAACAGACTCCAAGTTAGAAAGGGCGAGCTTTTTCCATCACTACTGGCAAAGTGAACCCCGAAAATGAAGTGGTGAAAGGTATGCTAGTTATTCATTCAATAATAGAAAATGTACTATTTGATTCATGTTCTAAGCAATATTTTATATCTCAAAAGTTTAGTAGAACAATCCCAGCACCACCAAAAATCATGGAAGTGAAGATGTCAGTGAGTACGAAAAATGGGTAAATCATTACATCCCATGAATATAACTCATACCCTATCATAATATGTGGATGAAACTTCCTGATTAACCTCGTCATACTCCCTATGGTGGAATTTTATGCAATTCATGGCATGGATTGACTTTCCTTATATAGAGCCAACATAAATTTCCATGAGATGGAAATCACTCTCCATGTGGAGAATCAACCCCCGATTATTTACAAGTGCAAGGGGGGAGATGAACCTTCGTTAGCTCCATCATCTCTAGCGTGGATATTACTTCTCTATGAGCACACATATCTGGCTCAGATGATTGAGTCTATGGAAGAAACTATCCTAGAAGACATTCCTATTGTGAGGGAATTCGCTAAAGTGTTTCTCGAGAAATTTCCTAGTCTTCCTCCTAGAAGAGATGTTTAATTCTAAATTGATCTTATACCTAGGGTGTTTCCAATATCCAATACTCCATATAGAATGGATGTTGTGGAGCTTCAAGAGCTGAAGAAACAATTACAGGAGAATACAGATAAAGGGTTTATATGCCCGAGTGCTTCACCATGGGGTGAAACAGTCCTCTTAGTCAAGAAGAAGGATGGGTTAATGCGCCTTTGCATCTATTATCGTTATCTTAACAAAATCAAAACAAAGAACAAGTATCCTCTCCATGGAATTGATGACTTGTTTGATCAGCTTCATGGAGCACAATACTTCTCCATGGTGGATTTGTGGTTGGGATATTATCAAGCAAGGGTGGAGAAGGAATATATCCCCAATACTGCTTTTTGTATAGGATACGGGCACAATGAATTCATAGTAATGCCTTTAGGACTCACCAATGCTCCATAAATCATCATGGACTTAATTAATAGAGTCTTTAGAGATTACCTTGACAAATTTGTGGTAGTCTTTATAGATGATATTATGATATACTCCAAAACTAAGGAGGATCATGAAGAGCATCTAAGAAATATACAAGAGACCTTACAGAAGGAGAACCTCTATGAAAAGTACAACAAGTGTGAGTTCTGGTTGAAGGAGGTATCATCCTTGGTTAATATCATCACAAGAAATGGGATATCTATGGATCCCTCCAAAACAAATGCAATTGAGGGATGGATGAGGCCAATATCGGTAACAAATAGTCGTAGATTCTTGGGGTTAGCTCAATATTATCGACTATTTGTGAGAAATTTCTCATGATTGTCCAACCCTCTTACCAAGTTAACTCAGAAGGGAGTAAAGTTTTCATGGAGTGATGAATGTGAAGAAAACTTCAAGGAGTTGAAAATGAGGCTTATCACTGCGCCCGTGCTCACTTTACCCACAAGTAGAGAACTTTTTGTGGTATTCGGTGATGCTCCAAAGAAGGGCATGTGATGTGTGTTGATGCAAAATGACAAAGTCATTGCCTATGCTTCAAGGAAAATGAAATTTCATGAATAGAACTATCCTACACAAGACCTCGAGTTGGATATAGTGATATTCCCTTTGAAAATTGGGAAAAATTATCTCTTTGGGGAGAAGTGTGAAATATATACGGACCAAAAAATCCTCAAGCATATATTCACACATAAAGAGTTAAACATGCACCAACAAAGATGGTTAGATCTAATCAAAGACTATGACTGCTCAATCCATTACCTCCCTGGGAAAGTGAAGAAGGTGGCAGATGCCCTAAGTAGAAAGGACCAAACGATTCTATCATTTATGAGAATTGAAAAGGATTAAATGTTCATATATTTGATGAAGATTAACATGGGAATCATAAATAAGGGAAAATCATCAATCCTTTGACAAATGATTGCTCAACCATCACTTTTGGAAAGGTTAAAGGATTTTCAAAAGGATCATGTGGGAATTCAGGAAAAAGTGGAAGCTATCGGAAAAGGGAAATCCTCAGAGATTAATTTTAATGAAGAAGTAATTTTGAGATTTGGTAAAAGACTATGTGTTCCATCAAGTCCAGAGAGGAAGAAAGAACTTTTGGATGATGCACATAGTTCAAATTTATCTATTCACCAAGGAAACACAAAGATATATCAAGATCTCTGAGAGAATTATTGGTGGGATAATATGAAGAAGGAGATCAATAAATATACATCAAAGTGCCTGGTGTGTCAGTAAGTGAAGGCAGAGAGGAAGAAGTCTAAGGGGATGATGCAACCATTTTCCATACAAGAATGGAAATGGGAGAACATCACCATGGAATTTTTCACCGGACTTCTGAAGACAGACAAAGGAAACAATGAAATCTGGGTTGTTTTGGATCATCTTAAAAAGGTTTCACACTTCATTTCTATTTGGGAGGGCTTCTCATTCGATCAACTCGAACATATATATATCAGGTAAGTGGTAAGGCTTCATGAAGTACCACTATCTATTGTGTCCGATCGAGATCCAAGATTTACCTCTATGTTTTGGAAGATTCTTTAACATGCTCTAAATACATAAATGAACTTTAGTACAGCTTATCATCCTCAAACTGATGTCCAATCTGATCGGACTATCTAAACACTTGATGACATGTTGATAGCATGCTCAATTGACTTTAAAGGATGATGTGATCAACATCTTCCTCTGGTTGAGTTCTCTTATAATAACAGTTTCCACTCAAGCATCCAAAGGGCACCAGATGAAGGCATTTATGGGAAAAGGTGCAGAACACTGGTGTGTTGGGACGAGGTCGGTGAGTGTAAAATGCTTCGACCAGAAATGGTCGAAGAAATGGTGGAGAAGGTGAAAACCATTCAGCATTATATCAAGGCAGCCCAGAGTAGACATAAGAGTTATGCAGATAACTATCGATAAGACATTGAGTTTAAATTTGGAGACATGGTATTTATAAGCATATCTCCTTGGAATAAGGTCATGAGGTTTGGATAGAAAGGTAATTTATGTCCAAGGTAAATTGGCCCCATCAATATTCTTGATCATGTCGGGGTTGTGGCCTATCGACTAGAACATCCACTTACCATGGTCACAGTACATGATGCCTTTCATGTATCCCACATAAGGAAGTACATACCAGACCCTTCACATGTACTTTATTCATAGGTGGTACAGTTAGAGGATGATCTTTATTATGAGGAGAAACCAATGAAGATATTAGATCGTAGAGAAAAAGTACTACGAAATAAGACAATGCCCCTCGTCAAGGTGTTGTGGGGAAACCACAAGTTTGAAGAAGTGACGTGGGAATAAGAGGAAATGATTAAGAAGAGTTACCCACATCTGTTTTAGTGTGGGAAAAGGAAATTTAGAGGGTGAAATTTCTTAAGGGGGGAATACTGTAACAACCCAAACATTCATTAATGTAAATACCTCTTAATCCAATTAAATGTCTCTTTATGTAAAATGTTTATATAAAACATGAAATTTTTTGGTTATATGTTTTTGTATTTTCAAATACTGTTAAGAATTTTGACCATTGCTAATATAGCCATTGAGTAGTGATCACATTATTAGTATAAATATAGGGCTTTAACAAATCCAATTTACTCAGACAAAGGAAGCGATGGCCTCATCCAGTAGACATGCCCCATACGAAGCCCATTTGTTAGATCTCAGAAAGGAGGATGTGTCTTTGGGCTTCACTATTGAACATCCCAAGCTGAGCTTGAATATGTTATGCTCGAGTGGGACTACCTACGAGAGAAGTAGAAGTTGATAGAGATTACCACCTGAGCAATGTTATCTGAGCCACCCCAAGAGTATGTCACCATCACACACCTTACTCTTCAGTCTTATGTGGGTGTTATAAGGGGTTATGTAACAAGACCCTAGTACTATGGTTATATACATTATTTTTTATATAATAATGAATATACTTTCATTTTATTATTGTTACCTTGTAAGTAGTTTTTAAAGCACAAATAGTATTTTTAGTTAATGTTCAACTATGAAATCTATTTTGAAAAATTAATGGATTTTTTAATTAAATAATATTTTAATAAAATATTATTATTATTATTAAATTAATTATTATTAAATTTAAATGATTGTATAATTTTATGAATGAAATTGTTATTTTTATTAAGGTTTGAAAGACATTTTTTGTCAAAACCGATGAATTTTTGATAAATGTCAGTTTTTATTTTAAAAGTGAAAATTAACATATTTATAAAATTATTTAGATACAATGAATATTATTTCTGGAATCAAGATGTTGATATTATCTAGCGGTGAGTTTTTAAAAATTTTGTGAGACAGTAAAATTTTTGGGTAAAAATTCAATACCGTTTAAATATATAATGTGTTTTATGAATTAATAATGATACAATAGTGATGTAATAAAATAATATAAACTTTATGTTCATCCAATATGTGTTTTACTATTAAAATAATGTAATTTTGGGTTTTTTTGATTTATTTTACAAAGACTTAGTGGACCCTTCAATACTTATTAAACATTTTGTCTTTTTAAATTGTTTTCCTTGGGAGTGTGACTCACCTCCACATAAGCAACCCCATTATTTTAAGAAGTTAGGACTTTGGAATTATAAAATATTTTATTCCAATTCCCTTTTACAAAAACCATGGTCTGGTTTGTGGTTTGGATTAGTTTAATGTGAGGTGCCCCAAACCTAAATAATAATAAATTCCCTCACCTTTCCTATATAAACCCACCCAAGCTCCCACTTCCTCCTCACTCAAAGCCTTTTTATTTCTTCCAACCTTTGCCCTCCTCTCTCTATAATCCTCCCAAGGTTCCCCAATCTTTCAATAAGCCTCTCTCAATCTTCTCTTAAGCCTTTGGAAGCACACTTCAAAGTAAGGGTTTTTCTTCCTTTCTCATTTTTGTTCAATATTCTTTAAGTTGTTATGCCCTTTTAGTTTCAATTATAATTGTTGGGGTATGGTTTCCCACCTCCACCATACTTACCTCTTTATGTTTGAATGATGGGAGACCCATTTCTCTCACTTTAAATCCCCCCATGTACACCCGTTACTATACTAAAATTCCAAAAAGAATTTCTCTCTCCTCATTTACATTCAAGAAATTATTTTGTTTCATGAATATAAATTACATTACATTTTTTGGGACATGTATCTATATAACCCCTTACTGTCAATGTCATTTAAATATGATTAGACACCCCTTTCCCTCTCATCAACCATTTTTATAAATTCTTATGACACGCTGTTATGCTGCCCATATTGCTCCGCACTTTTCCAAGCCAAAGTCATTGTGTAGTGAATACCATTCCCATTTCTCTATCAAGGGTAATCACCTTTATTCACATTTAATTATTATTTAAATAGTTTCATGTATGTATTCCACATTCTTTTCTCATGGAATAAGAGATTATGTTGAATGATTCAATGTTTTATGATTCATGTGGCACACTTATGCATGGAATGAAATGTTTAAGAAGGGTGCGCCCTGATAGCACTCCAATGCATTGGGTAAACTATAGTACCATGACACATCATGTGCAATGGGTTTTTACTCAAGCTAATTAAAATGAAACGAGGTTTTACTCGTGCTTCATGTGTAACGAGGGTTTACTCATGATCCATGTGCAATGAGACTTGGCTCATGCTAATTCCATGTTAAGTGTTTTTGCTACATTTCCATGTTATGATTATCATAATTTATCATGAATTTATGTTTATGCTTCTGTTGTGATCTATTGATATGCCTATTGTATAACATGTATTGTATTCTTCATGTTCTTCTATGAATATTCCCTTACTAGGCTTTATAGCTCACCCTTTTCTTATGTATGTCCTCAGGTTATCCCATGCAATGCTAAGTATGAGGGAATCTAGTGGTAATGTAAAGTAAGTTTTCAATAATGATTTTTTATTTCATGTTTTAAGTTGTTATGTAATGATCTTAATCCCCAAATACACTAGACCTCTCTATCTTCTATGTTGTATCAAGTGAAGTTTATGTAATAAATTATATTTAATTGTGTAGTAAAAAGATGGTTTGTCATACTTAACATGTGATTCATGTTGAGATAATAATTATTATTTGGGATAAAAATATGATGAAGTAAATTTTATAGTATTGATGACTATGGAATTGATTTGTGATTTGATGAAAAAATGATTTATGTGATATTTTCTGTAGTTTATTAGAAATTTTTTAATAATTTATGTTTTCATTGATATTTTATAGTGATTCAGATTATTTGGAGAACTAATTTGTCTGTTTTAAGAGAATATAGGATCATGGTATTCACATGTTTGATATGTGAAGTTGTAATATACTTCATGTTGTCTAGGGATAAATTTTAAAGTTGATCTTAAATAATAAGAATAATAATAATTGATCAAATCTTTTATATTTTTGGGGTTTTAAAATTTTGGTAGACATATTTTGGAGGAGTCTTAAGGATAACTTTTTTTGGAATGGGTTAAGTTGAACTTGGGGTATTATTATTGAGGGTTTTCGATATTAATGTATTTTATTGGATAACTTGTGTTAACCATTTTGGTTTTTTTAAATATTGATAAGAATAATAAATTAATTAAGGATATTATGACTCATTAAAAGTTAGTTTTAGTTCTTTTGGCATGAAAAAATCATATTTAATATCCAATTGTGGAAGTAAGAGATGAGATAGAAGCGAAATTGATTGAATCACAACTAAAGTACGTAATTTTACTTTTGAAATGGAGATAAATCCAATAAAATAGATTTTATTATGTTTTATATATTGATAGTAAATGAATATCTCAAAAATAAAAAAGTGTTTTTGAAATAAACATGTTTCCCTTTACTTTCATTTATAAGGAATTGATGAACTTTTCACCCTCACTAATGTATAGGTTTGTTGTTATTGACTATATTATGACCATGTTCTATGACACTCTAGATAAGTCCTTAGATGATAGTTTTATCTTCCATAGCTATATTTTAACATCCCTAAAATGTTATCATTATTTAATAACCTGATTATGTGTTATTTTAGGAAACCTTTATGTTTCCCACTTTCCTTTTCAAAGGAAGTTTTATTATCCTTTTGTATGATGTGAGCTTTCAACAAAGGAATTTTCAAGTATTAAAACTTTATTGACCAAGATAAAATTACAAGGGAAACATTTATTTAATGGGGGTGTAATGTAACACCCAAATATTTTAGAATATATTTCTATTTAAATAAGTTCAATTTCTTTGATATCTTGTTCTATACCACCATTATGTTTAAATAAACTATGATATAAATAATAATATTTAAACATGACTATATAGCCTAGCTTTTAAATTTTCAGAGTGAATAATAAGAATTTTTAATAAAATTATTTATAAATGTTTGGATAAATCAAACATATTAATAATTAATTATTCAATTTTTATTAAATCCTTTATATGCTTCAAAAATACAATTTTTCTCAAAAATGATTTATATTTTTTTTTGAAAGAAATATAAAAAAATTAATTTTTGATAATTTTATAGTATGTTTTAGAAAATAAAATTAATTTTTGAATTCATAATTTCAAAATTATTTTAGAGTAATGTTTTTATACTTTTTTGAAAATTTTTATTTTTTGATTAATAGTGAAAAATATTGATTTTTATTGAAAATTGTCTTTTCGTTTCAAGAATTTTCAAATTTTTATTTTATTTAAAAATTATTTAATATTAAAATTAACTCATTTATATTATTAATAGTTTAATTAATGAAATTTTAATAAATATAATGATTTATTTTGGACTAAAATGTTTTATACTTAAGAAGACAATTATTCAGAAAACCGCTTTTCGTCACATTTTGCAAGTTTAATTTTAAATTAAATTATTCAAATTATGTGAAATAGTTATAATAAAATGGATTCAGAATTTTAAATTATCATTTCAATTTTTTTAAAATCCACCTTGTATTTTGTTTCATATAATTACATTATCATTGTAAAAAGTTATGTTCTCCTGGTTAAGGTTAAAATGTGTTTAAAGTGGTTTAACTAAAAAATAGGGTTTAAAATGTATCCAAAACCATGAAAAATGTTATTATTTTAGTTTAGTAGAATCTAAAAAAATATTATATTTTAATTTTTTGTTCATTAGTTCTACTTTACATGATTATGGTATATATATTATTTAATCTTTTATATAATTCCAAGGGTGTCCTTTCCATCCCCTATAAAAAGATAACAGATATCCTATCTTCCTCACCCGTTTTGAGCATTATAGATCATATATTCCCTACCATAATACCTTTGTATATTTATTTACCACATCCCAGAGATTCTGTAATTTTCAAAATACCATCTTTTCAAAGATTAAAGTGTAATCCAAAAGATTATTCTCAATAAAGAGGTATAACTCTTAACCGAGTTCTTTCAATTTTATTTCATATTATTCCACATCTAAATATATGGTATCTATTTTAAAATAATGAATTCATTATCTTAAATATACTTAACTTTTATTATTATGATGGAAAAATGACTATCCACCTTCTTCATGTAATACGGAAAATGAAAACATCGCTTGTGTGTATGTATGACTTACCATCTCTATGGAGCGATGCAATTCATGTTCACGACCATTTTACTTGGATGGTTATAAAGATGGAAATAACGTTTACATATGATATTTAAGATATTATTATGGTTCTATAATGATAAAATATTATTTATATTTCTTTCCTCCTTTTCATTAGAAAATAAGAACAATGTTCACACATATGTACGACTTCCCGTCACTATGAATGTTGTAAATAATTTTTTATCTACACCTTATATGGATGACTATAAATATATAAATATATATATATAATTAATATATATGATATTTAAACCATTATTAAAATCATTTATATGATGGAACCATAATCAAAGTACAAGGACTAGGACTGTCGAATTGAAACATGCTTGAAAAACGATGAGTTATCTCCCAGAATTATTAATTTACTACACAAAATGCACCTCCTAGAAGGGTTTATTATTTAGATTATAGTGGTTTATAACCCATATAAACAAATTATTAGTTGTTACAAATAACCTCCACTAATTTTCTCACAACATCGTGCTTGCGGCGGTTTTGGTAAACCACAGATAAGGTAACTTACAATTAGTGGTGGTTAGATTAGAGGGGGGGGGGGGGGGGGGGGGTTAAAACCCCCTCTAATTTCACTAAAAAATCAGTTTAGAGTGGTTTTGACCCCCTATAATTTATTTACCATATTAGGGTGGTTTAAAACCATCTCTAATTTAGTGTAAAGTCCCATATCTCACTAAATGAGGCCAAATTAGAGGGGGTTTTAACCCCCTCTAATTGGGCCATATATTAGAGGTAGTTTTTAAAACTACCTCTAATAATTTTTTTAAATGTTACCAAAGTGTTAAGGATTTTATGTTTAAATCTCATTGTTTACTAAGAGTGTTTATGATTACGTTTTTAATGATAAAATTTCATGATATAACACTAAATAATCTCATTAATTTTATTATACTAATATTATTTATAGAGATTGCATGTTTTCTTTTCATTTTCCTCTTCTTAAAAAATCAAGAGATTGAAAGAATGTTTTTATGTAAAATAAACTTTATTTCTCTCTTTGGATTTATTTCTTCCATGTTCATGTTATCTAAAAAAAATTTCAAGATGTTTTTCATATTGTACTATGACTTTTAAAGTAATTTTTACCCATGATTTATAGTTTACATTGTTTTAGAGTAATCTTCTTGTTGTTTTCATAAATAGATAATTTTGACTTTTTACTAAAAATTTGAAAGAAATATTTGTTTTTACGTGAAAGATATGAATTGAAGTTATCGCAACCACGAATACTCAATTATTTGAGTATTTATTTAAAACTTTCCAGATTTATCTTTAGTTATTTTTTTAATATTTGGGAAATTTTTAGATTTTAAATAAGTGATTTGAATGTTAAAAGTGTATTTCATCAAGAAATTTTTCAATTTTCTTTTAAAGAAAATTTTCATCTATGATAAAACACTTTGATGTTATGTATGATTTATTGGGGATATGATCCAATGTTACTATCCTTATTCTTCCTCTGAATGGTTTATGATTATAATGACAGGTTATCTATGAAACTAATATATTTTTCATGGGTTACGCTATGATAAAATGTTGAAATATTTATGAAACTTGTTTCATTTTCAAGAGTAATGAAATGATGAATATATTATGATATTATATAAAACATATATATGATTTAAAAATGTGATTGATTGTCCCGAAATTATATTGCCTTGAAATTCATTGGGTAAATATGGGCGTCACATGAGATCATAAGAATATGAATGGGTAGTGAACCTAGTTTAGTAAGGGTATTTTTCCACTATGATAGTCATGGGAGTGAAACGTGAATACAAATTTGGGAGATATCCTAGTCTACTATGATAGCCTTAGGAGATAAAATTGAAGATAGAATGATGAGTGAACCCAATCCACTATAATATTCTTGGGAGTGAACCTTGACTATAGAATGGAGAGTGAACCCAATCCACTATGATTGTCTTGGTAGTGATACTTGATTACTAAGGAAATGAATTTGTATGATTATATGCATGCCAAAAACTTTTGTCATGTACCAATTTTATGCTCACATGGATCATGTTCTTTTTTTCCTTTATGATTCATTCCTTATGAAATTCCAATCTTTATGCCATGATTCAATATTATCATCTTTGATATGCTGGGTATGGATTTTTAAATGTTAATCTCATACTCTCAAACCCTTGTACTCATGTTATATTTAAGCTATCATTAATATCTCCCTTGTTTACCCTTATCAGGAATCTGATTTTACCTTTTCTTATGTTTCCTTTCCCTAGGTAATGAATAAAGGTTTTATGTAGGGTATGTCTAAGAAGAATACTACATGAGAAGATATTTATGGGAGATATTGAAGATCTTTCATGATGTAAGAGGATTGTGTATCAGTATCTAAAGACACTAAATATTTATGGTATTAGGGTGTTTATTTATAAAATGTAATGAATATTTATATATTAAGATATAATATCTATATATTAAAATACTGGGTTTCTATAATAAGAGTTGTTCTAGGCTTGATTAGAAAATTAGACGTGCTTATGGTCTATAACACAATTTTGGAAAGTATTCATCTATTCATTTATATAACTATCCATCCTATAAATTTGAGATATCATATATGATATCTCTTGATTCCTATAGAGATAGAAAGATCTATTCCCAGAATCCCAATTCAAATTATCCTTATTACATCTAAGGAATGATGTTGTAGTGATCATCAAGTCGCTGAACACTTCGTTTATTCTCCCTGATCACACACATAAATCAATGATCAACTGACTTGTAGGATTCTAGATCTTTTGTAAATGATCTATAGGATTCAAACTTCAGTTCATTTGAGTTATGATCTCCAATAGTGAGAAGAAACATGTTCAATCAAAGTCTAATGAGGAGTAATTTGAATTTTTATTTTCATGATTATTTAATTCACGTGGGATACTCAAATTTATAATCGAGTAACTCTTTACAAGAGAACTTTTCATGACATCCATTTAATGATATGACTTTAAAATACTGAATTTTTACACTTTCACTATGCTCCTAGTACCAACAAGTGGTATAAAAGTGATCCAGTGATTTCTTAAGATGAATTAGAAATAAATTTTCAGAAATTAGAGTAGAGGGAAATAATAATGTCCTAAAACCTCTAATGGCACATCGATATGATGTTGGATGTTTGATTTATGTACATTAGAAGATTAAATTAATAATTTTTTGGTTAATAAAAAATGTAATTAAGAAGAATTATAGCGTAGATATTATTTATATGAATATTACTATGGATATTATTCTTATAAATAGTATTATAACTGAAACATCAACTGTGGGTCTTCCATGAAAATTCAACTATGGGGTTCCTATGAAATTTTAAAAAATAAAATAAATATAAATATATTTTTAATTATTTAGGTGAATAGTAACCCGTAGGAATAGTACCATTAAGAGTACATTGGAATAGTAGCCAAAACCCCTCCAATGAGGATTTAAAATAACCAAGGATACAAGAAAATTACCAAAAATATTATAGAAAATAATTTAAAAAATTTATAGATTGATAAAATTATTTTTTGAACCATATGAAAACTATATTATTATTTAAAATTAGTTTAATTTTATTTTAATTCATAATAAACTCCCCCTGAGTAGAATCATTCACAAATTTATTTTTATTATACAGGTTTTTATGAATTCCAACTGATGATGAGCTTAGAATGACAATGAATGTATGCTATTTCATTTATTTAATTATTTAATTATTGCATGTGGAATGATATGTAATAACTATTTAATAAAGGATGATCTGTGTGTCTCCCCTCAAATTCAATATATTTATAAGTTCTTACGCATCCATGAGTGATATTTTTTATTTGTACCCCACATTTCTGAGACCCCCTCAACTTTGTGTGATTATACTTGTATAATGATGAGGCTGAAAGGTGAAAAAACTCTCACCAAAACATAGAGATGCACTAGAAGAGAGGTCGATACACTGGATGTGGTGAGCACTTTAACACAATTTTGATGTGACTCAAGGAGTCACTCATATGTTATAGGTCGTTCCATTTATCTCAAAAGATTCACCATTATAAAATATCATGATTAGGTTTTTTATTTATTTATACATGGTTTTTTATTTTTATGTTTGTGCAATTTAGACGTGATCACTTAAAATAATAAACAAGCATGTATAGATAAAATTAACTTGCATAGTGATTTTTTTCAATTTAATAATGGATAAATTGTGAGTGAGATCACATAGATAAATCTTAATTTAGATAAGCATAATTAATTAATCAAGAAAACTATAAAAATCATAAAAAAATATTAAGTCTTTAATTACTTCCATCACTTGAATTTGAACAAAACCGTATGTTTGTGGTGATTATCAACTCTAGTTGAGGATTTATATTACTAATAGGGAGTTCATATGAAAATAGTGGATGTACCTAACTAATTTTTTTTTAAAAAAGTATCTATAGCTAGATTATTTGAACTTTAGAGTATAAATGTTGTGTATTGCATGTTTATGATTTATATGAGCCAAGACTCCACTTAAAAAATCAAGGAGTCATGTGTTTATACAGTTGTCCATCCAAAATACTAACTTAGACTCTCAATTTTTTTTTGATGCAAAATATTAGTCTATAAAGAAATATTTAAGGATCCTTTCCACTATAATTCTAAAGTCACCGAGTATTTAAAATCTAGTAGTTGAGAAATATAAGGATTTTTTATAATAGTGGGAGATATTTATGATTAAGAAATCTATAATTTCTAATAACTAGTAATAAAGATAATAGTACTAATATAATTATATTTTATTTTGTAGAAAATGGAATGTAAAATCAAAATAACACTATGAATAGTACTAGAAAATGTACATTTCCTAAACAATACTAATTTTCAAGATTTGTACATGCACTTTCACATATTCCTATGATATTAATGAGAATTATATGGGATGTAGTATCCACTACCAATTATGCCACCTTAAGAATCTAGTGGGTGTGAGAAGAAAGCCTCTAGAATAATAATGGATGGAACATTATAATTTCACATCATAATGTGATTATCAATGACTATTGAGTTGTGAAATAAACATCAGGACATGGGTTGTTATACCATGGTGTCTCATATTTTGATGTTTTCAAGGAGAAAGTGAAGTGGGAAATTAATGAGATGATGAGTAAACTAAATGTGTGTAAATTGAGAGATGAATTGATATATTTTAATACATAACATTCTTCCATAATTATCACCTAGTTTCACTAGTTTTATTAAGAATAAACAAATAAAAAATGGAGAAACTACATAAATATCTTTTAGGCAAGTTTTCCAAGAAGATAAGGAATTAAGGAAAGACAAATATTTATTTTTTATCAAAAAAAACAATAAAAAATTTAGAAAGTCAAACAAAAAGTGTTAATCCAAACATACCTTTACAAAAACCTTTTAATAAAATAAAGATAAAGAGTGAGAGAATAAAATATGAAGTTATTTTCTTTTCACGTGGCAAGAAATATCACAAGAAGATAAACTGTAAGGAATTGAAAAATAAATTATTTTCTTCAACTTGAGGAATACTAATCAATTAAAATTTACATTCCTATTATACTTATTGTGAATTAAATAAAATATGAATATCACATACATTTATTTAAATACATAAACCAAATGAGTATATAATCATTACTATAAGTCAATGATCATTCTACATGAATATTATAAAGGGTTATTATTACATTAGTGGTGAGACATACATGAATTCTTTTTACCCTATGGATTGATTCTTGTGAGTCTATAATAAAGTATTGAAAGTTACCAAAACATCTATATTATTGTTTTTAAGAAGCAAGGAGACATTATTCCTTTTTAAAATAAACATTATTATGGTTTTTTAATAATTAATCAATATTTAAATAATACTTGAATCATAGATAATAAATGATGAATATTAAATATAAGAATAAATAAAACCCACTTGTGGAAATATAATTATTCATTAGTTAAATCTAAAAGTAGTTATTAGGGATATACCCAGTACGATATTTAAAATATTTCTATCTAAAAACCATATGTATTATCGAAACACTTTCTTATCATGTTTTAGAATTTTTTTAAATAATGGTTAGCTGTAATGCTTCTAAATATAGTTCATCTTCACTACATGAACTATTCTAAGGTGATGCTAGAAGTAAGTTTAAATACTTCATAATAACCCTTTAAGATTTATTGAATGTAAAAGTGAAGTAAGTAACATGCATGGTTAGATTATATGAGTTTCTTTGGCACCATGTGCTGAAGAATATCTAACCCAAGTATTCATCGGTAATGAAAATATTGAGTAGATTTATTATTAAAATCACATTTCCTTATAAAAATAAGATTCATGATATTAGTAAAAGGAAGATCATTGAGGATTATTACATGAAGAAATTGATCATTAAAATATATAGTGGATTTATTCCTAAACTCACATTTCCTTATACACATCAGATCCATGATGTAACTACAAGGATGATCAATGTTGAGACTTATAATTCAATTAATGTTTTACATTATATTTTCAAGATGTTCTTCTATAATAATGTTGTTAACTCATAACTGTATTCCAACTATAATGATGAATGGTTATCATCGGAGTTATAGTATTATATATTTACATTATGTCACAAAACATGTGTCCAAATGTAAAATGTTTGTTAAGGATAATAAAATAAAAAATATAAATCAAGAAAAACACAAAGTACATCTTAGTAGTATATAAAGGATTTTAATTATGATACAAAAATCCCTAAGATAGTAAAAATACAGTCAAGTTATAGACTATATTTATAAAAAAGGGTAAAAATATCTATTTGGGATAGTGGGAGCATGATTCAATTGGATAAAGTTAAAATCTCAAGATTCATAAGTATTTGGAATAGGAAAAAGTTCTTCATGATTTTGTGGAAGAGGAATTCTTCTAGAGACACATATTACATAGGAAAGTATAAAAAAAATAGAAGGTGTTTTTATACTAACTGCAATAAGAGATATATTAGTCAGTCAAAATAATGAATCCTACAATGAATATGTGTAATGAAATATGTTATGATGTGTATGTTTATATGAATTCAAAATGGATTATATTTACTAAAATAAAGTATGTATTTTGGTAGTTTCTTTAATTGATGCAAACTTTTTGGGGGGTATTAAAAAGAAACTATGAATGGGTGGCTATACCGATTGGTCATGCTTAAATACATTACAATTATATTTGTCATAATAACTTTATATAGTTATTATATTGGTAAATAGAAGTCATCACCACTTTTCATGGAAGGTATCTATATAACGCAAACAGAAAGAGTTGGTGACACCATATAATGACAATAATCAATGAAATTATTAAGGATCTGTTTATGGATTAATGAAAGTATCATGATCATAGAATATTTGTTTAGAATGAATAACTTCCTGGTGTCTATAAGTGAAAAATGTTAAAATCATAGTCTTCCTAGTAATATACATTGATTACATATGGGAAAAATTTATTAGTGTTATAACTAGTTAGTACCAGTTTGAAAGTAACTCTTAAAATATTGACTTAATGTTTCAACCTATGTTAAAGGGAATAAGATCTAATAATTTTTATCTATGGAATTCTTAGACCATATCAAATTAAAAATACTATCAGGGCATTAAATAATACTTGTCAGAACATTTAAAGAAATAATTTTTTCCAATGTCACGTGGAATATCTCTCTCCAAGGACACATGTATGAGATATATGAGGGAAATAAAATGGTGAGTAGAACTCCACACACTTCAGTGATGGATCTATCCCATATTCCATGATATGTATTGGATATGATATTTCTAACACATATATTATGTTAAGAAACAACCAGATAAACCCTATAGAACTACCAAGGAAGCATTCAAAACTATCCAACCATACTTAATAAATTATAAGGGCTATGAACTAGATACATGGATGGGAAGTAATGTAGGTTTCGAGTATAGAGGGTGTTCGGGAGTGGTGATTCCCAACATTGATTTTTCCATTATCAATGATCAATCCAAGATATATTCAATGATGAATTCCATGATACATGGAATCGAATCAAATAAAAAGAAAGGGATAAAAACCCATAACCAATAGAGAGAAGATCAACATATTTTGTTTATAACTAATTTAATTAAATAATAATTGCATCCAAGGTTATTATTTATTCATTAATGCATCCAACCACAGATCTGCAGTGCACTGTCATTACATTGTATAAATTAAGGGTAGATTTCATCTAGTGGTGATCCACATGTGTTCCATGATTCTAAAAATATTTCCAATGGAGTCTCTGGGTGCTAGCATGGAAGATCCTTACGCTTGCATCATCCACCATTGATTTCCTTTAGAACAACTTCCAAATCATTCTCCTCAATCTGGTGGAGTAGGATCACTCTTGTTCCTGAGATCATTCTTAGAGATGTAAGAACTCTATAGGTTGGAGAGGTTTTTTTCCAATAAGTTGTGCACAACAACTTTTTCTTGGATAGAATTATTAGAAAATAAACATAATTGGGTATTTATATCACTAGGGCTAAAATAACATAATTTCATAAGTGACATTATTTATTTTATTAGAATTAGTGAAAACCCATATCAAATATTAATAATAGTATTATTATTATTTCTTTACATGGGATTAAATTGTGAATTATAATTATATACTATTTAATCAAATAATATTCAAAATTATTATTTCTCACCAAACCCTTAAAATCTGTCCGCCAATCCTCCAAAAATATTTATTCGGACATGAATAAAGTATATTTATTTAATAAATAAATATCACCACATTATTCACCAATAAATATATAAATATTATATTCAATAAATTGAAAAGAATATATTTATTAGATATTCATCCTATAGTATATTATTTTGAATAACTTGTGTGAGAATAAATGTGATTAGGTATAAATGAATAATTATTAAACCATGACTAAGAATAATATTTATTTAACCAAGTAAAAAATAAATAATATATTATTTAACTGAGATTCTAGATACACTTTGTGTGTAATCCTCTTGGCCAGTTTCTCAATGTCATTAGGCGAAACAGTCTAAAGTCTAAGGTTAGAGTCTAGAAACATGCCAATACACCCATAGAGAAAGAATTTAATGACTTAACAACATGTCACGTCATATGAACGTTTACCATGTAATATAATACCTTTATCAAAATATCTCTAATTGAGCAGGTTGAATGCTAGTGCCATCAACAAATTTTTTTGATATCTCTTTATTTGACTTTCTAGAAATAGAACTTGCCTATTGATATGGATTTATTTAGGCCATATCATTTCCATAAAAGGGCCTAAGATATTAACTTTTGTTAAATAAAAGAATGGATAAATACTTTCTCTCATTATTAATTAATGCAATATTACTCATGACGCACTCAACATATCCTACCTCGCTGCAAACATCTATCATCATAGTTTTTGTCATTACATCTAAGTTTGCGACTAATAATACTCATTAATAAAAATCTTAAAGTCGAAGGATGAATACAAAAATCCTTATATAGGAACATCCAATGACACATAGAAATTTTGATTTCCTACTAGAGGGTCTTGATATCATAAATATAGCATATTACCATGGGAATACACCATGAGAAGGTTCCTCAAAGTCCTATGAGTCTCCACCCCTGATAGCCTGCATAATTTGTGTCCGTCAAGTGATATCATCTAGCTATAGAACATATATTCAAGAATAGTGTCATAGAAATTCCTATTTCTTATCATATCTGAGAATTACTATGGCCATTTAGTGAAAAAGATACTCTTAGGAAATTATCACATACTATGTTATGCAGAATAAAAATCATATTGTGATAAGGAGTTTATTTATATTCAAAGCCATGGATACAAATTTATCATAAATCATAAAGAAGTTTTTTCTAGGGAACTAACCCCAACATATTCCCACTTTCAGCAAAGAAAACTGCTAAAAACCTTTAGTTCACTAGATCTCACATGGAATTATAGCTTATGATGAGATATTCCTTTATTTAAGGGGCCCACCACATTCACTTCCGTGGGTACTCTTATTACTGTAACATTACCTCTCTAATAGAAATCATTCAAGAGGTGATACTTCTAAAGTATATGCTTTGTCCTTTGGTGTGACCATTGATCTTTTGAAAGAGCCACTACTATAGTATTATCACAATAAAATTTGATAGTGTATTTACAAATAGGTACCACATCCTGATCTTGAGAAAAATTATGAATCCAAATGGCTTTCTTGGCTAGATCTAAAGCTTCAATATACTCAGAATCGATTATAGAAACCATTACAACTGGCTTATTTGAACTCTCCCAGATCACAGATCATCCCTTGATATAGAAAACATATCCTGATTGTGAGTTTAGATCATTATGGTGTGTCTAAAAACCAAAATAATCATACCCTCTGATGACAAACACATCATCTCCTACATACACTAGAAACATATCCTTAGTTCTTATGAGATACTTAAGTGTAGTCTTAACAGTAGTACAATGATATTATCATATATCTACTCGATATCTTCCAACCATTCTCAATTCATAGGCAACATCAAGTCTAGTACATAACATGGAATGCCTTATTGGTCATATCACTAAAGCGTATGTGATCTTCCTCATTCTATCTTTCTCTAATTGTGTCTAGGGACACAATTTCTTAGAAAGATGTAAACCTTGTGACACTGAAATCAATACCCTATTGGATTGTTTCAAACTAAACCTCTTTAGTATCTAGTAAATATATGAAATTTTTCTTAGTCCAAGAATCCTATTAGATTTATCGCAGATGATCTTGATCCCTAGAAGGTATACTGCTTCTCCTAAGTCCTTCATATAGAACCATTTGTTTAAAATGACCATAACTGGCTATAAGACTGGTATGTCATTTCTAATATGTAATATGTTATCAACATACACTACTTGGATAATAACCTCATTCCCATTAAATCTTTTTTAAACACATGGCTCACATTCATTCTTAATGAAACAAAATACTCTTATGGCTTCATTGAATCAAATGTTCCATTACATGGATACTTGCTTCAATCCATAAATGGATCTCTTCAACTTGAAAAACCTTTTTTCATCACATGGTATCACAAACCCTTCTAGTTGTTTCATATATACATCTTCCTAAAGGTTCCCATTAAGAAATGCAGTTTTGACATCCATCTGCCAAATCTCATAGTCATGGTAAGCTTTTATGGAAAGTTTGATTCTTATGGATTTAAACATGGAAGTTGGTGAAAGTTTTTTATTTTATTTAATAAATTAAAACTATTTAAAACCTTTATCCGATATCATTTATTTTTAGGTACTTTACCTTCCATTACTTATTTTCTCTTGAATAACCATTTACACCCAACATGCTTTAAATCAACTGGTGCATAAACCAGAACACAAAATTAGTTTCGATACATGGAATCGATCTCAGAATTCATAGATTCTAGCCATATTGTAACTTCTAATCTCTCTACTACCTCCATGTAGGATGGAGGTTCATTATTGTCCAAAAATAATGAGTCACCATCCTCAGTGACTAGAAAACCATATCCTTATGGATCCCTTACCTCTCTTACACTCTTACATAGTACTTGTGTTTCAGGAACTACTTCTTACATGAGGACTCGTGGAACTTGTTTTTATACCAACACCTGTGTATCTTGAGCATTAACTTCATCAAAGTCAATATTTCTCCCACGATCATTTTTGAGGATGTGCTCCCTCTCAAGAAAGGCAACTTTTCTGTCGATAATCACTTTCTTGTCTGAGGGGTTGTATAGGCAGTATCATATTGTTTCCTTAGGATTCTATATAAAGATACATCTCGTGCCCCAGGGTGATAGTTTTTTTCCTGAGAAATCCTTAACAAATTATTCACAACCCCATACATGTGTATGTGAAAAAACAAGTTTCTTTCACCTCCATAGCTCGAAGGGAATTTCGTTTTCCACATTATTTGGTACTAGGTGTAATGTGTATGCAAAAGTTTGTAATTAATATACCCAAAAGGATAATGGAATATTTGTATGAATCACCATCAACCCTATCATCTCCAATAAGGTATGGTTCCTTATTTCAATAACACCATCCCACTGTGGTGTAAAAGGTGGAGAGAGTTAACATAGAATCCCAAACTCTCATAAAAAGTTGTTCAACTATTGGTTAAGATATTCTCTACATCAATCTGACCGAAGATTATTTATATTCTTACCAAGATGATTATCAGATTCATTATTTAATTACTTGAATTTATTAAAGGACTCAGACTTATACCTCATCAATTAAATATATTCATATATACTCAAATCATTAGTAAACGTTATGAAGTAAGAATATCCACCTATCACTTCTAATGAAAATAGTCCGCACACATCATTGTGTACCAAACCTAAAAGATCTATGGCCCTTTCACACTATACAAAAATGGTGGTTTGGTCATTTTTAATTGTAAATAATCATGGAATCTATTAAGTAGTTATATATTAGAATAGTCTAAATAGCCATCTTGATAGAGCTTTTTCAAACGCTTCTTGTTTACATGACCAAGACGGTGATGCCAAAGATGGGTGTTATATGAGTCATGTGAACCAGATTCATTATCAATTTACAACACTTGATTTTCATAATTTAATACATGTAGATCATTATTTAAATGTTCCATACAATAACATAGATTTTCCTTATAAAAGAAACAACTTTTATTTATGAACATGAAAATAAACCCATCTGTATCAAAACAGGATGCATCACTATTGGAAGCACAAAGATCCACCTCTCCTCTAGAAATCATTTGGAATATACTTGGTTCTTGCATTTGGATACATATGTAATCACCACCAGCTGAATCTAATACACAATGTATAGAAATGGAAAGATTGAACTAAATAATGAATTCCCCTTTAGTTTTCCCTTTCATTTTGGTGTAGTTCCTCTTTTAGTTTTCTAGATTTCCAAAAGAAAATCATACAACCTCCTTTTCCTTTCCTGGCCTCTAGATCATCCCCTTCTTAAAATCCAAGTGCTTAGTACGGTTAGACTATTTATAGGTCTTGGGACCCCTTTCCTTTTCATTCCTTTTCTTATTCACCATAAGGACTACTGGTTTGTCACGACTCATGTCTTTATCCACCTGATGAATCAAGGTTAGAAGTTTTGATATACTCTTCTCATTATTGATTATATTATAATTCACAATAAAACTAGAGAAGGTCATAGGCAGTGACAAAAGTATGATATCTATATGAAAATCATCCAAGAATTTAATCCCTAAGATTACTAGGAGTTAAATATGGCCAATAATATTGAATACATAAAGCCCAATTAGTAAATATTCTGTAATCTTAGTTGATAAAAAAGCATTGGAAATCCAATACCTCTCTTGTCTTTCCATTATTTATAGAGATCTCAGAGGTGAGACATCATGTTATAGGTATTGATATCCCCATGTTACTTCATGATCTCATTGTCCATGGATGATAAAATGAAGCATTGAACATCTATAACATCATTCATATGTTTCTTATAGAGAGATAATTCTTCCTCACATGCCTAATTTCCATGAAAAACTGGTAAAGCTTCTTCCATAACATATAATTTTCTTTCATGGTGAAGGATAAATAATAAATGCCTCTACCACTCCTAGAAATTTGTGCCAGTGAGAAGGTTTTCCTTCTCAAGTATGGATCAAAACGATATGTTTGATGTCATTTTTAATTTTGTTTATAAAAATAAGATAAGAATAGATTTATCACTTTATATGATAAATTTAGACATATAAATAAATATTATATTGATTAGTATCCCGCTATTTTATCAAAACCCAAAATCCCTCACCATTGGCTTCGTAATATCTTGTTTCTTGGACATTAAAATAGAAAGGATCCATATTACACTTCTCATTACCCCAAATTTTGTTGGTCAAGAATCTTGAAAGGTTTTAGGTTTGTATTCCAAATTCCAACTGCTTTAAATCACAGTTCCTTGATCCGTTGAGTGGCCTCCCCAATCCTGAAATACATTAATTTTATTTCCTCAAACTTTGCCTCTTAGTTACACTAAGTCCTGCTTTGGAAGTCAACCCTTTATGTAAACCAAGTAGAGTCAACCCAGAAACTCATGTTATAATTCCTCAATAATTGAAATCACCCAAACATTGGATAGTCATGCACTTTGGTCTATGGTTCGATTCTAACCAAAATAATGGAAGGCAATACTGAATTAATATTTTATTGAGGGATTTAATCCTTTATGCATAAATTTACAATTATTATCTTAATCACATGCATGTTAATATTATTTGGGATTACATAAGTGATTAACCATGTCTTTAAATTATATTTACAAATAATTCAGTTTTTTAGTTACATATTGCATGATTGTTAATTCATTAATTATGTGATCATGAAAAAACATCCATAATGAATAAACATGAAACTGAAAAATAAAATAAAATAAAGGTTATGATCACGAGCTTGTTATAATGGTTAGTTTATCTAGAATTTTATAAACTTACCACTGACCTAGGGGAGAAACACCTTGAGCCAATAATGATTAAAAATTTCCACCTATCCACCATTATATATTTCATGGATTGGTTTCACCTCGACTCCTAACTTGAACCACCTCCACAATCATGGGTGATCAATCCATTACATATGCTTTTACTCATATGAAAGTGGGAGGTAAAAGTGGGTTTACATAAAAGAGACCATGGGTATGAAGACCCTACATATTAATGAGGAGAGAAGGAACACATTCCAACAATTTAATTTAATAATAAATTAAAATGAATCCAATCACATACAAACATCTCGTCTAGATCAAGATCATCCAGTATAATGCAATGAATTGTGCATTTAATAAAACTATAATTCAATTATTAATAATTCTTATTTAATATAAATCATGCTCACATATATTAATTATTTTCTTTAATTAATAAAAACTTATACCTTAATCCTTATCATAATTTCTTTGAGGTTCTCATCCATTATAAATTTAAACAAATTAATTAAACCCATTTAAAATTAACTGTGTACATATCTTGTACCTTGGAGGAAACATGTTTAATACCTATCCAATTCTTCCCAACATGTATTATACTCATATACTATTTTACTCTTGTAAAATACAACATAAATGACTTATCATATACATTCATGATGTGTACTTCATTAATTATTACATGAATTACATGATTTTTTTGCCACATGTTATGCTTCAATGTAAGTAGATTAACAACTTGTAATATGAATCATATATGACGTGAAGATCTAAACATTACAAAAATATTAATTAAAAATATAAATATTTATGTATATTAAAACCTATCACATGGAGTGTCATATCATTATGACCACATGCAAGTAAATGTTTCAATGTGGACAGAGTAATATGAATAAATTTCAAATTTTTTTAATATGGTAAAAGTACACAGTGTGTAGATCGAATCTAAATGGTGTGTACACCCTTCGCCTTCTATCCAATTTACACACATAGGGAATCATAATTTGAGGCATACATCAGAAATATTAGAGTACAAGGTGTGTCTAGTGAGTCACACACAGTGTTGAGTCCATGTTACAGGGTCACCAATTGGGCATGTCATATATGGAATACACAGATCGACCTTGACCCGAAAGGGAATACATGCCGTGTCCAATGGGACACATCGTGTGTCGTTTGGTTGACCGCGCTCTAGTTAATAATGGTCAACACATAATTTAGTAATGGTGTAATTAATTCCCTAATTAATACAAAGTCTCAAATTTATCTCTGAATCAATGTTGATGTGTTGAACATGACTACACGACATGTAATGCCAATTACATGGTGTGTAGTATAGTGTTTCACGACTAGGATCCTTGGAACCTCAGAATGAGTTACTTGATATTATTTTAACCATAAAATTAATTGTTTCTATTAGATTTGTGAGAAATGATAGATTATGAAACAGATCTCATAATTCAGATAAAAAGAACTATTAAACATCAATTGAAAAACTAAATTATGAATGTGAAAATCACCAAAAAATATAAATAATTATAAACAACCATGTGCCCCCTTTGATACCACTTTTAGGTTCTGGGCACAACAGAAGTGTAGGATGGGTGGTGCCCAACTTTCCTATTTTCCATTATCAATGATCAATCCGAGATTTTTTTGATGATGAAATCCATGATCCATGAAATTGAATCAAAGTACAGTAAAGAGATAGAAACCCAGAACAAAGCAAGTGGAGATCAACACATGTTGTTTATAATTAATTTAATTAAATAATAATTGCCTCCAAGGATATTATTTCTTTATTGATGCATCCATCCATAGATCTACAACACACTGTCATTGTGTTGTAGAAATCAAGGGTAGATTTACTCTAGTGCTAGTCCACACTTGTTCCACGAGTCTATGAACATCATTGAAGGAGTCTCAGGGTGCTTGCATGGAAGATCCTTGTGCTTGCATTATCCGTATTTGATCGACTTGAGAATCACTTCCAAATCATTCTCCTTGATCCGATAAAAAAGGATTGCTCTCATTTTTAGATCATTCTTAGAGAAGGAAGAACCCTCTAGGATTGAGAGGTTTTTCTCAAATCTGTTGTGAACAAAAACTTCTTCTTGGATAAGTTTTTCAGAAAATAAACATAATTGGGTATTTTTATCGCCAGGGTTAAAATAAAATAATTGCACAAGTTCTCTTATTTATTTATTAATCATAGAGAAACCCCATGTCAAATAATAATAGTATTATTATTATTATTATATCTTGAAACATGCTTAACTTTTGATTTATAATTAAATATTATTTAATAAAATAATATTCAATATTATTATTTCTTATTGGGTCCTTAAACTCGGTCCATCAATCCTTCACAATATTATTTAGGCCTTGAGTAATGTGTATTTAATTATTAAATAAATGTCACTACTTTATTCACCAATTAATATTTAAATATTATATTCACTAAATATCATGTAAATATTTATTAAATATTACTCCTATAATATAATGTTTTGAATAACTAGTGTCTAAATAAATGCGATCATTAATAAATAAATAATTTTTAAACCATGACCAGGAATGATATTTATTCAACTTGTTAAATAATAAATAATATATTATTTAACTGAGATATTGGATACACTTAGTGTGGTACCCTCTATGACTTTTTCTCAATGGCATTAGGCGGAGCAGCCTAAAGTCCATGGTTAGAATATAACAACATGATAAGGCACCCATAGAGAAATATGTTAATGCCACAATGACATGTCACCTCATACAAACGTTTATCACGTAATATAAACTATTTATCATGATATTTCTAATTGAGAAGGTCGAAAGACAGTTCCATCAACCTATTTGCTCGAGATCTCTTTCTTTTAATTTCTGGAAATAGAACTTGCCTATTGATCATCATGACCATGAATTTATTTAGGTTATATCATTTCCATCAATGGTATTGAGATTTTATCTTCCATTAAAGAACAAAAGGGACAAATTATTTCTTGAATTATTCATTAATTCAATATTACTCCTGACACACCCAATATATCCTACCTCACCGCCAACATATGTCATCACGGTTTTCGTCAATACATTTATGTGCATGAATAATAATACTCATTAATAATAATCTTAAAGTCTAAGGACCAATACACACATTTGTTGATAGGAACGTCTAATGACACATAGAAATGTGGATTTCCTACTAGCGTGTCTCATTCCCATAATTTCTATACTGAATATTACCAAGGGTGTACACCATGAGAAGGCGCCTCAAAGTCTAATGAGTCTCTACCTTTGGTAGCCTATATCATTTGTGTCCCTCAAGTGATATCATCTGGATATAGAACATATATTAAAGAATAGTGCCCTAGAACTTTTGGGTTCTCATCATAGTGGGGAACACCTATGACCTTGACAGTTACTCTTAGGACATTATCACATAATATGTGACCCAGAAGAAGAATCATGATGTGATAAGGAGTTTATTAATATTCAAACCATGAATACAAGTTTATCATAAAGTAAAAAGAAGTTGGTTCTTGGGCACCAAACCCAACAAGTAAGACTAGATATCAGTTGTATAAAAATAGTTTTTCTCTGGATCAATTGATCTAATATCATAGACTAGATAAGGTAATTAGTAAGGGTAACTTATTAAAGATAACAATATCAATATTTATAAATATTGAGTATGTTGTGACCTCTAATGAAAGTAAATATGCAGCATAAAATCTATTATGATTTTTTTATATTCTTGGAATAGTACCCAAAATGTAAAGTATAATAATAATATAAATTGTGAAAATATTATAACAATGGTACTAACCAAAATTTCAAGGTTATGAAAAACGAAAAAAGTAATATACATGAGGATGTCATCTATTAAAGAGTTTTACTCAAGGAGGTGAAGTCATTGATAATGGAGTAATAATTTATGAAAATGTGGTTGGCCTAAAGACTAAATCCATAACTTGTAAGAGGCATGATATTATGATGTGAGTTCTTGAAGGATAATTATTAAAAAGCATTCCATGAGAAGTTGGGAGTGTTGTGAAAGTGGGTTCCCAATACCCAATACAAAAAATATTTTTTATTATCATATCATGTGTATAGAGAATTATGTAAGTGGTATTCTTACGTTAATGTTTCTAATACTTCAGTATTAAATATTTACATGGGAATTTCCCTATTTTATTTTTCATATCAATAGGTTATAACTGTTCCCAACTTAATGAGAACCTTGACATATTATGAAAATAATTTTAAACACATGTTCTATTATCTATATATATCATATTAACAAGAAAAAAAATGATGTTTGACTATCAATTTAAACATCTAGACTTATTCTCATGAACTTCACACTTGGTGATATTATGTAAAGAAGATCATGAGGACTAATCCACCTATAGAAACTCCACATGTTTTTCATGTCATTGGTTTTTCCTATCTAGAAACATGTTTATCGGTCTCTTAACTGGAGAAAATTATCCTTATATACCATTTGATCACATACATTGATACAAGAAAAAAACCATTACATTTATGTTGTCGTGAGGTAGATTTTGTTTGGTACATCAATGGTTTCATGAAACTGATTGAATGAAAAGACATGATTATTCACTTCTCAAAGGAACATATATCTCATTAACAATTGAAAAGTATGGTATTATATTTATTAAATCAATGGAAATGGTAAAATAAGGAAAGTGTATCCAGAATTCTTATTAAAGGAATAAATAATGGAAGTAATGATAATGATGTAAAGTGAGAATCTCACTTTATGCGATATTGTTAGACAGAGATATTATATTACATGACATGTGTTCACAAGATGTTGTCAATGTTTTGACTAAACCTTATCTCCTTAAGGTATATGGTGTGTTTCTAGATACTGCACTTAGTCAGTGGGTACCACCCAATACTATTGATATAAGTTCCAAGAGAGTCACACCCAAAGCACATTGAGAAGCTTTCCAAATCATAAAGAATTGGAGTTTAGTACATGTTGGTCCCCATAATGGGGTTCAATTTATGTTTGTCTTTGAATGATTACTAATAAATATATAAATTAATCATTATTCTAGTGTAGAATAATTTGGCTTGAATTTATTTACTCATGGTATCCAAAATTTTGTACTGACTATGAGGAAAAATATTTAATGAATGAATAATATTTTTATTCAAGGTTCAATAAAATATTTTGGGATATGTGATTTGAGTTAATGAATCACATTTCATCATGTAATTATATATATATATATATATTACAAATATGTGACGGGATATTTAGGGCATTGTTTACATGGGTACTTGTTTACATGTGGCATTTATGGTTTAATTATTACAGTATACTTGATCAAGGGATATAAAATAATTTTTTAAGTATTCAAATATAAATTTAAGATGGAGAAATCCAAAATTCAATTCAATATTCATCCTATTTATTTGATAGATCCTCACTCATGTCTCCTAATTCCTAGAGAGATAAAGGTTCATTCCAACCATAATTGTTTTGAAGGTGGTGCCTCAGTCAAATACCAAGGGAAAATTTATTGAAAAAAAGATTACAAGAGTCTGAAATATAGAAATTTCTTACAATCTTTATCAATAAAAGGGAGAAAATCACAAGGAAAGTCATCCTACCATGTAATGTCCTAGTTGACCCCCTTGTTGTAAAGACCATCGGAAACCATGTTTGATTCACGAAGTGAATGAGTGGAAATGTAGTTGATATATAAGAGGGGATCAAGGAAATTCATCCAATAGGAAGTAAACGTCCAGGCTACATGCACCACCCCTTCCAAATAGATTGGACAATTATAGTTGAATTACATTAAATCTAAATATTACTCCAACATTTTTGTTTAGCCAGGTCCATGACATATATAACCCCCATCATTTTCACTTCTAGATACGATGTCGTACCAAAACCTAAAAAGAAGAAACCATGACACCTACCAAGATAGTCTCTGAAAAGAGAGCCATATCCAACAGGGCCCAAGTTTCCTTTTGAAGCACCATCAATAATCACTTTGATTCATCCTAGAAGAGGAGCTTTCCAGAATACCTAAAAAGTGCATCGCGGTTGCCTGTAAGAACCAGAAATCTGAAGTCGGTGAAGGATCTCAAAGTCACCAACAATGTTGTCATAGTACACTTTATGAATTGAGGAAGTATCCCTAATGGCAATGAGAATCCATGACTTACCTACGTGGAGCCTGGATGAGAAATTATTATAAAGAATATTATTTCTATCATACCAGATCACATGTAGGAGTTCAGCCACCACAGTTAGAAAAAGATTCTTGAATTTTTGAGAAGAATTTGAATTAACACAACACTGCAATTGAGACATGATAGAATCAAGAAGTAACCATCTTCAAAAAAATGTCAAGAATGTAATTCCAAAGGGCTTCATCTGTATAACAAGATAGAAACAAATGATCAACATCCTCTCTATGCTGGTTGCACATGTGACATCTAGAGAAAAGATAAATCCCAAAATATTATAGGCAAGCTTCAATAGGGATCTTGTTATAAGCAATACACCAGATAAGAGTATGTCTCAAGTGATTAATCCAAGGTTTACTAATAGCTTTCAGCCAACATAGTCCAGATTTAGAATTTATGAAATTGTTAGGGTAAAAGATTTTTGAATATAGAATGCCACTATAAGTAGGTTCCCAAATGAGGAAATCCTCAGAGTTGGATAAGGGATAATTGTCGATTACATGATTGATGATATTATGGAGAATGATGTCATGATAATTAACGACATCCCTAATAGTGGAGTTGATTTTGTTAGGAGGAGTAGTGGAAGGAAGAATGGATATTAAATGCACACCATTACAGTTATCAGTCTAACATTTCATAGAGAAATTAGTACTGACCATCCATCTAGAGTTGTTCATAATGTTGGAGAAGGATTTCCTAATGGACAGCTAAGTGGAAGAAGTAATGTAGCTCAAATTTCCATTCTTAAGTTTAGACATGTATATTTTTTTGAGAAAAACCGTGGAATCAGAATTATTATGAATCAACCTCAAAGTCATCCTCGATTGAAGAGATTCATTATAAAGAATAAGATTTTTGATTCCAAGACCACCCTTGTCTGAAGGCTTAGAACAGGTTACCCAAGGAATGGTTACAAGCTTATGTTAAAGTACTACCAGTCTAAATGAAAATTTTAATGTAAACATTGGGTTTCTTAAGGAGACCAGCATGCCACTTGTAAACCATCATTAAGTACACCATTTTGGAGATAATTGTATATTTCACAAGACAAATTATACCTTCCATAGAGAGATATTTACCTTTTAAATAAGAGAGTTTATTGGTAAAATTATCAACAATATTGTAGAAGTAATTGGATTTAGGCCTTCACTAGAAGATATGAACCCCAAGATAAGTGTAGGGGAAAGAACATTCTTTGACACCTAAATAATTGATGATGTTTCTTTTTCTATTATAAGAAAATCTCTTCCCAAAGAACACAAAGGATATTCTCTAGACAATAAAATGACCAGGGATTTCCTTCTAGTGAGACATGGCGTTTTTAAGGTTTTGGATATTCCTTTTATCACCTTATAAAAAAAGAATAATTTCTTCCTCATATAAAAGATGGGTAGGAACATTTAAGTTTCTAGAGGCCTGGATAGGTTTAATCTTTTTTTGTTCCACAAGTCTATTGAAATGTCTTCTTAAGTAATATTCAGTAATAGAAAAGAGAATGGCAGAAAGAGGATCACCTTGCTTAATGTCCTTGGTGCATTTAAAGAAGCCATTGGGCACACCATTGACAAGGACATAGACGGTTGCCGATTTGAATAAAGATAAGATCATTCTAGAAAAAGAGTCATTAAAGCTCTCAAGGGCTCAAATCTGTGCAAGGATAACTCGATGAAGACTTCACTTTGCAAGAAATTTGAAGATGGATGATACGTGGTAGAAGCTGATCCTAAGGATTTACAACAATGCTCACAAATTTTTATGTTTTTAGTCAAGGGTATTATTACATATCTCAATGGCGACAAACTGTGGGCAGCCATGGATATTAAGCCAAAGATTTCACATATCTTGGGTTTCACGAATTAGATGCTTATACCAATTAGACACGGTAATTTCCATATCCTATTAAGCTCACAGGAGGAGATCGATCACATCTGGAATCATGGAATTGTACAGCTTAAACCTGGCATTCTTAGACTCTCAGAATGGGATTTTTCATTTAATCCACACACCCATAGGAACATGATGGCGTAAATCTAGGAAATAATCCATAGTCTCAATTTCTTTTTCTATAATCCCAAAATTTTAAATGACATCACGTGCTACATCGACACCCCATTGAAGATTGATCGACGGACATTAAATGTGGAGCTCGAGCTATATTCAACGGTCATGGTGGACGTCAATCGGGAAAATAAGCTTCTGGATGTAGTTGTTTTCAATCCAAAAGACTAGAAAATGGATTTCCACTTTGAGTATGAGCACAAGACTCCCTTTTGCAAACTCTGTAAAATAATTGGTTACTCCCTACTAAATTGTGGAGTGATGAAGGTTTTGGTTAAAATCTAAGAAGAGCGAACAAAAGATGAAGAATGGACTCAAGTAAGAAGGAAGAATAAGGATACGTCCTCTGGCTTGGAGAAAACTGAAGGCTTCATGAAGAAAACTGAGAAATGGGTAAAAAAGACACCGCATTTAGGGGAGCCTTCAGTTTATACCTAGGATGTTTTGTTGGAGGAAGAGAAGAATGTCAATACCAATAAATTTATATATGATGAAATTGATAAAATGGTGCTTAGAGTATATGAGCAGTCTTAGGAAATTTCTATTGAGAATTTCTCAGGCCAAAACACCTCTATAGGTGACGAAAATCAGGTTGCAACACTTGTTGTCTCACAATATGGGAAGTATATCAACACATCAGTAGTCTTTGAAGGCCCTTTGAGCATATTTGATAGGGCAGATGGTTGTGTTTCCACTGTTACTATAAATAATAATGGGAGTGGCAGCAGTGAGGTTCTAGAAAATAGGAAGCATGCTGGACATTCCTTTGAGATCCTTGTAGCTATGGATGTTGCTGGAGGTGACTCTAAAAATTATATTTTCAGTATTTATAATGTCATTATAGATGTAGTGGACTCACACCCCACTGATAAGGTCATTCTATGGCCTATTGCTAAAGAGAATCGACAAACTAAGGATTTAGTTTCATGTGAATTTACAGTGGTACTGGGATCGTTAAATATTTCCATGACTACTGTATCTTCATGAAAACATAAAATTGATAAAACTTCACTTATGACTCCAAGTATTAGCCCAATAACAACACTTTTGAATGAAAAATACTTAGAGAAAAATCAAAATGGAGATATGGCAGGCGCTTCTAATTTATCTATTATTACCTCTATGAGTGAACATGAAAATAATTCTTACCCAACCCCTTATCAAACCCCTATAAGATCAATGAGGAAGAAGGGCTCAGGTGGCTCAAAAAAAGGGAGTTCTAACTCAAAATGCAGGTTTCAATGAATATTTTTTTGGGAACTGTCAGGGTATTGATAACTTTGACACTTATATTGTTCTTAAAAGATTTCTTTTGACTCACAAAACAATTTTTTTTGTTATGGATGAGCCAAAGAATAACTTTTCTATGAAATATTTGCATTTGTGTTCTAATGGCTATAATTTTCTTATTGCTTGTAAGGATGGACTTTCTACTGAATCACTTGGGTTTTCTTATCATTCATCTTTGCAGTTAGTTAGTGTTTACAATGACTTTGAGAAGATGTTTACCTGTGATTTGTATTATGATGGTTTGCATTATTACTTCACTATGATCTATGATAAGAATAGATACCAATATCGAAGACCCCTTTGGCATGACCTTAATATCCTTTCCAACCTTATACAGAATCCATGGTTTGTGATCAGGGATTTCAATGTTATTTTTACCACTAGTGAAAAAATTGGAACATACCACTCTTCTATCTCCTCAAGAGAATTTAAATATTCTATTAAGGATTTTAATCTTATGGAAATCAGTCTCACAGGATCTAAGTTCACTTGGTATAGAAGACAGCAAAATAGGCTAGTGTCTAGCACACATGATAGGGCTTTCACTAATATTTATGCCCTCAATAAATAAGACTCCATATCGAGTATTACCATATCTAAGATCAACTCTGACCATTGTGCTATTCTAGTCAGTCTTATCGAAAAAAACTAAAAACCATATCTCCCTTTTAAATTTTATAATGCTTGGGGTGAGGATCTAGAATTTAATAGCACTATTAAAGCCTTTTGGGATGGTATGAGCCATAATAATGATGCTTTTTCTTGCATCACTAAAATAAAGCACCTTAATCAGTGTCTGAAGGGTTGGTGTAGTTCCAAATCTAAAAAACTTCATTCCAAGCATCATGATCCAAATTCTCTTTCCCAAATCGAAGGAATGTCATTATAGTGATCATTAGGATACTGAATTCTTTTTTGATTTTCTATGTTAGCACATAAAAATATATGATCAATGTACAAGTAGGATTTTACAGTTCATATGGACGATCAAGAGGGTTACCACCTCAGTTTCCTTGAGTGATGATCTATAACAGCGAGGAGATATGAATTCAATCAAAATAGAATTAGGTATAATTTATATTTTTATTTTCATATGTATTTTAATCACACAAGATCCTCAGGTTAATAACTGGGTGGTTCTTTTCCAAAGATGTCATCATGAAATCAGTCCATTGATAAAATTTGAAAATACTAAATTTTTACTCTTTCCTTGTGCACCCGGTACCATCATTCACAACCAACCTTCAGACCTTTACATGTTATCCCATTACCCTTAAACATTCATTCACAACCACCCATAACATTTATGTAGCTTAGATCGACCTTTATGTGAGTCTATATGAACTAACTTATACCATTACACATCCAATATTTTCTCATAATTAATGTATGGGATTCATTCACCATCAGAGGCTTCCATGTGGATCGTATAAGCTTCATATTTTCTCTTGTTTCTATTTCAAGCTTATGTGGTGGTTCTTCAATGTTCCATTTTGAGCTTCCAGTGTTGTTGGTGGAGTTCTCTGGTGGCTTGGTGTGGTAGTCTGATGAGTTGGAAATAATGTTTGGATGACGAGTTATGATTATGGAATTTTTATTAGTGGGGATAAATTCTTGTGATTTACCAAATCCCAAATTAATATCTTTATGTCCCAAATACTTTTATATTAATATAAAATACTCATTATGTTAGATGAGATGCCCATGGGATATCACCTGGGAGCCTCCTACCTAAAAACTCCATATTCCAGGAACTCACCCTCTTTGACACACTTGAGTATGGAGCTAACTCATGCCAAGCCCTATCCATGATATACTGATCTAGTGCATTCATACCTTCCTTGTTGGCCAGGAAGTCCCATTTTATTCACCTCCATGTAAACACACTTGGAGAACTTTTAAAAAAATGGAAATTTATTTTTATTATTAAAAAATCTTATATTAACATATATATTAATATTTATTTTTTAATAATAATTTTAAAAATATTTTTACTCTAAAAATAATTATAACAAATAATATATGGGAAATTTTATCTATTAAAGTAAAAAATTCATTGTACTAATTTTTAAAAATATATGCATTGAATAAATACATTATTTGATAAACTATTATTAGAATAATAATATAATTAATGTTGTAGGTGGTACATATGCATTCCCCATTTTTTTTAAAGGTTGGGGTCGAAGCCTCAATTTATTATTCAAAGCAAAGACCTCTTTAGTAAATGAAATTAATATTTGATGTGTTGTGTGGTATCACAACCAAGGGAAATTGACCTATTTATTTAAATAAACTATTCCCTTTAAATGAAATTCCTAGACTGAACAAAATTTGAAGGTCCATGATGGACCCATGTTAATTAACATGATACCTTGACCAGTGATAGAAAAGGACTTGAATATTAATGCATGCCTTGTGACACTTGGAACATGAGTGGTATAAATTAAATGAAGAGAACATAATGTTGTGTCCCAAGTGTAGGAGACTTAGAAACATAATTATAGAGGATCATGTTTGAATCAAGTGATTAGACCTAGTAGGAAATTATGATACTATGATATGCCTTAGATCCTTTTGTATAGTGATATGAGAATTTGGTGAGCTTCCACAACCACTGAGATGTGATTAGCTGGGTGGGTAGCCCCCCCATGTAGACTGATGTATAGGTTGAGTGTCTAGGGACCGACCTAGGGTGAATTGGAAAGGGGATGGGCTTGAGTTGTAACGCCCCAACCCCAGTTATCCGGAGTCGGTGCATTATTACATAACATTGGCATGATCACAAGAAAGATCAAGTCTCAAAAGACCGATTAGTTTAGCAGCCTTGGAAACACTAGATATATTCATAAAGTTTTACATTACATCATAAAAATGAAAACTACAACAACATAGTCTCTATTGTCCACACTCATGTCCCCACATACTGTCCCTGCTAGTCATTCATAAATTACTTCTTCACATCTTGGAAAAAATAAAACATTGAAAGGGGTGAGCTTAGATGATCAGTAAGGATAACAATATAGCCGAAACTTTTATAAATAAACATAAACATTTAAGGCAATGTATAACTAAAACAAAAGCATTTTAAACTTAAAATTTAGAATAATATGAAAAAGATAATAATAATAATTCCATTTACTTATTCACATGGATATTCTACTAGTCCAATAATCACATGCAATATCAATAACCACTTTCATAATGATGGAATGAATAATGCCAGACTATCATAACCACATATCCAAGGCCTCGTGCCAAGACTAAAAAAAGGATTTTGTCAATGCCTTGTTCCAAGACACTAGTTTGTCTCATGAGACCTACCGATGCATTGAAGAGCTATAGCGGGCTCCACCCGTCACTTATTAAGTCCAATGCATTCTTCATATGAATAGGTTTAAACAAAACATAAACATTCGTATTAAAACTAGAATACGAAATGTCAATAATTTATTCATAAACTATGAATGGTATAAAAATAACACATCCACAGTCAAACATATCACCAAAACATCGATACAGTATAGAAGATTTGTATTATAATAAATCAACTCCAAATAAACTTAAAATCCATCAAAGGATGTTGACATAGATGAAATAAAAACTCTTTTTAGAGAAATATCACTTTCTATTTTGAAAACATTTAAGAGTCATATATTTATAAAATAAAACATTTTCTTTGAAAATATTCTTATAAGCTTGTAAGGTAGGCTTCAACAATTTTATAACGGCGGAAAATAGCCGCACCCGCTGTATAAGTTAAAAAAACATTCTTACCTTAATTCTGTCGAAAGGTTAAAAAGGACCTTGTTTGGAAAATGACAGAAATATTCCTTAATAAACATCTTATAAAAAGTCAACAAGGGTATAAATTAATTTATACCATAGTCTTTAAAATAGTAATAATGATTTTTAATACATTTTTAAGAAACATGGATGTGGATGATAAAGAGGTCCCAGTAGATAATTACGTATAAACAACCTCGGATAATGAAGAGATTGTGAAATGAACCTTTAACTTGTACTTATCCTTGGTTGGGGTAGGTTAAACTCCTATATAATGGTGAAGTAATTGTTATTAAATTATACAAGAATCATATACATTGATATGATATCATATATGATCTTTTAACATTGCTTTGTTAATAATATCTTAGTATTATTGTCGTTTCGAGTGTTAACTTACTCGTTTTATTTTATATGTTTTGTTATATAAGACATATTTGTTATGGATAGGTTTTTATATAATTCATATCTAGAATGATATAAATTCCTTAAACATTATTTTTAATCATCAAATGAAAATTATACTTGAATGGGTACAATGGGGAATGAATCTCATCGCATTCGTGGAGACGGTAGTCCGTCCGTACGCACGAGCGACAATATCATTCTTTTGATATTAAAATAATATATAATTGGATGGTATATAATATATAAAGAATCTTTATCATGTTATATTTATTATTTATATTAATTACACATCATTATTATACCCATCCAAATAATAATTTATTGAATAACAATTACACCACGACGTGGAGACGGTAAGCCGTACGTACGCACGTATGGCGACATGTCATTCAAAGGATGTATAAAATACTGAATATGGTTGTACCATATTTATAATAACATCACAGTATATATAAGATACTGGATTTATTATTTTATAATGGTAATAACAAAGAAAGAAGAAGTTGAAGAAGAAAGGAACATGAAAGAGGGTGGTGAAAACATTACCTCTTCTTCGGGTTCTTCCTTTTGATTTGATCAAAAGGGCTCCATAGGTTGACTTTCTGATCAAACTAAGGCCTCTAGGTTGAAGTTAGGGAAGTTGAGAGAGTATTTGGATAGGTTTTTTCTGATCCAAAAGGCTTTTAATGTGTGAATTAGTGATAAGGGGGAGTGCCCTTTTATAAGAGGGGTGAGGGGAACCTTTGGAAAAGATAGAAATATTATTTTATAATAAATTCATATTCGGTTGTTAATGGCTCAAAAGTGGATTATTAAAAGTCTAAGGTGGGTATGGGTTGAAATACTTTTGACCAATAGAATTTAGATAGGTTTGGGTCATTATATTAACCTTATCTTATAGTTTTAACTCTTAGTTAATTAGTTTTACATTTACCATGTCACATTGTATTTTTATATTATATAGTTAATAAACATACTATAAACATCCAGGAGGCCCCCAAATGGTCCATTAATGATACACCTATCATGATATAACTCTCTTGGCCGAAACGTAGATTTTTAGGAATTGAATATCAATTAATAATATAATATTTGTTATAAAAACTCTTTTAGTTCAATTTTGACACTATTTGGTACTTTATTTTTGATAAATTCATAAAAGAATTATTACTTCGAACAAAATTTATATAATCAATAATAATATGTCATATTAACATAGAAAATTAGTGTAATTCATAAAAGGTCTCAAATTACATTTATTTTGATATTTATTATATCAATTATTTGAATATTTCATTAATTAAGTAATGAATGCATCACCATTATGTCATAAATAAATTAAATTATATAATGTATAAAAATTATTAATAAACTACCATTATGGATTAAATATTTTTATCTTTCTAATGAATATTTAAAATAGAACTTATTGTATGTATAACCCTATATTAAAAATGTTTTAGTAAATAAACTTTGATTTTAACTCTGTTAACTCTTCTTTGAATTAAATAATAATAAATGTCCTAATCTAATCCAAGTGGACCTAAATGAAAATATTTTATTCTTAAGGTTGTTTTTGGTCGAGATACACTTGTCCAATAGAATTAGGACATATGTTAGGGTAATATTAATATCAGTTTTACCCTTAATTACCCTATTTACTTTTAATCGTGGTAAATAAAAGTAAAAAGTTACTATTCACCAAAAATTATTTTCATCTCATTGAACCACATTTTACTCCTTCATATTAACCATGTCTCTTAGATTTTCGAAATTCAACTCACATAAGTGGTAAAATTATGTTTTATTGTGAATTTCCAAATTCTCCTAGGAGGTGGGTAAAAGATGGTGAAAAGTTCAATAAAATTTATATATATCTAAAATTATTCTAAACTAAATCCAATGAATTACATTGAACTTATATAGGTATTTTGTATCTATTTTTACCTTAATTAAATTTCAATAAAATAAATAATTATTTAAATAAAAATTCGTTTTTAAACTATAACTCAGTTTTTTTACTATTCATCAAAAATTGAAAGTTTTCAGAAAAATACCAAAATTTAAGCATAGGATAATATCGATATTTCTAATCCAAAACTTAAGTCCATTTTCAAAGATAAAATTTATAAAATTTCAAAAAATGGGTATTACTATTCATAACGGGTAGTTTGATTGGTTGTGGTGTGTGTGTTAGAACTCGAAGTTGCGTACAACACACGCTACTGTATTATTCAAAATAAAGCATACCGTGGAAGATTGGGGTGTTACATGAGTCCACCCCCCTTATGTGGCACTGATTTCTGTTTTCTTACATGAAAATTGTGGTCGTGTTATAATTATGATTATTTCAATGAACAAGTCACCCTCTAAATGTCGGGTGATAATATGAGAGGTGGGATTGAGACTTTGGATCCCATGTGAGGTGGTTGGTATTGATATAACTTAGGGGACCCTAGATAGTTCCCTAATGATATGGATACCATAATATTCATTATTGAGTATTGAGTAGTAATGATCATAAGTTTCACCTTAGAACCTGAATCAATTAAGTGTATGACAACCCTGATCTTTATTTCAAACTTAAACATGATTTATTACATAAACATCACTTGATAAAACATAGAAGATGAAGAGTTCTAGTGTCTTTGGGGATTAGGATCGTTACATAACAACATAAAACATGAAATACAACATCTTTATTGAAAAATTCCTTTACATGACCACTACATTCCCTCGTACATAGCATTGCATGGGATAACTTGAGGACATGCATAAGAAAAGGGTGAGATATAAAGCCCAGTAAGGGAATAATAATGGAATAACATGAGGAATGAAATACATGTTAGAAAATATGAATATCAATAGAGTACAATATAAGCATAAACATAAAGGCATGATAAATCATGATAATCATAACATGGAAACATGGGAACAACACTTAACATGGAATTAGCATGAGAGAAGGATCATTGCACATGGAGCATGAGTAAATCATCATTGCACATGAAACACAAGTAAAACCTCATTGAACTTGAATTATAATGAGTAAAAACCCATTGCACATGATGTATCATGATACTATACTCTACCTAATGCATTGTAGTGCCATAAGGGCTCACCCTTCTTAAACATTTCATTTTATGCATAAGTGTGCCACATTGATCATATAACATGGATTCATAAAACATAATAATTTATTCCATGAAAAAGGAATGTGGAATTTAAACATGAAAATTTATAATCAATAAGTAAATTTTCATAAAGGTGAATACCCTTGATTGAGAAATGGGCATGGTATTCACTAAACAATGACATTGGCTTGGAAAATCGGTGCAATTTCGGCAGCGTAATGAAGTGACGTATGAATTCATAATAATGGTTGATGAGAGAGAAATTGGTGTCTCATCATATGTACATGAAATGTAAATTATGGGGGTCATATAGATACATGTTCCAAAAATTGTAATGGAATTTAGAGTCATGATACAAAATAATTGCTTGAATGTAAAAGAGGAGAGAGAAATTCCTTTCGGAATTTCGGCATAGTAACGGGTGTAGATGGGAGGCATTTAATGAGAGATAAAGGGGTCTCCTGTCATTAAAACACAACGAGGGAAGTATGGGGGAGGTGATAAACCATACCCCAACATTTATAATTGAAATTAAAAGGGCATAACAACATTAAGAAAATTGGAAAAAAATGAGAAAGGAAGAAAAACCCTTACTTGTATGTGTGCTTCCAAAGGCTTGAGAGAGGCTTGAGAGAGGATTCATGGGAGCTTGGGGCACCTTGGGAGGATTATAGAGAGAGTAGGGCAGAGGTTGGACGAACTCCAAAGGCTTTGAGTGAGGAGAAAGTAGGAGCTTGGGTGGGTTTATATAGGAAATGTGAGGGAATTCTTTATAATTTAGGTTAGGGACACCTCACATAAAACTAATCAATACCACAAAACAACCCATGGTTTTTGACCATGTATTTTGGAAAAAGGATGTTGAAAACAATATTTTATAAGGAGAAAGTCCGAACTTCTTAAAATAATGGGGTTGCTTATGTGGAGGTGAGTCACACTCCCAAGGAAAACAATTTAAAAAGACAAGATGTTTAATAAGTATTGAAGGGTCCATTAATGCTCTGTAAAATAAGTAAAACAAACCCAATACCACATTATGTTAATTTTAAAAGATATATTGGCCGAACATAAAGATTATAGTATTTTATTATATCACTATTGGGTCATTATGATGTCATAAAACACATTACATATTTAAACGATATTTAATTTTTACCCAGAAATTCTACTATCTCATAAAATTAATGAAAAATTAACCATTGAATAATTTTGAAATCCTAATTCCAGAAATAATATTTATTTTATCTAAATAATTTTCCAAATTTGTTAATTTTCACTTTTAAAATAAAAACTGACATTTATCAAAAATTCACGGTTTTTGACAAAAATGGCTTTTAAACCTTAATAAAAACTACAATTGCATTCATAAAATTATATGATCATTTATATTTAATAAAAATTTATTTAATAATAATAATATTTTATTAAAATATTATTTAATTCAAAAATCCATTAATTCATCAAAATAGATTTCTTAGTTGAACTACTAAAAAATACTATTTGAGCTTTAAAAACTATTTACAAGGTAACAATAATAAAGTGAAAGTATATTAATTATTATATAAAAAAATAATGTACATAACCATAGTGATATGGTCTTGTTACATAACCCCTTATAATACCTGCATAATACAGAAGAGTAAGGTCTGCGATGGTGATAGACTCTTTGGGTGTCTCGAATAACATTGCTTGGGTGGTAATCTCTATCAACTTCCATTTATCTATTAGGCGGTCCTGCTTGAGCTTAACATATTCAAACTCAGCTTGGGATTGGTCCAGAGTGAAGCCTAATGACACCACCTCATTTCTAAGCTCTGACAAATGGGCTTCGTATGGGGCATGTATACTAGATGAGGCCATCACTTTGTCTGTGAAAATTGGATTTGTTAAAGTCCTATATTTATACTAATCATGTTATCACTGTTCAACAACTATATTAGCAATGATCATAATTCTTAATAGTATTTTAATGTCCAAAAACATAAAACTAAATATGTTGACATTTTATATAAAAATTTTACATAAAGAGACATTTACTTATATCAAGCGGGGTTTCTATTAATGAAAGTTTGGGTTGTTACAATCTTCCCCCCCTTAAAAAATTTCACCCTCAAAATTTCCTTTTCCCACACTAAAACAGATTTTGGTACCTCTGCCTCATCATTTCCTCTGATTCCCATGTTTCTTCTTTAAACTCATGGTTTCTCCACAACACCTTGACAAGGGGCATTGTCTTATTTCGTAGAACCTTTTCTTTATGATCTAAGATCATCACTGGTTGCTCCTCATAATAAATATCAGCCTATAACTATACCACCTATGAAGAGATTACATGTGAAGGGTCTGGTATGTACTTCTTTAAGAGGGAGACATGAAAGACATCAGGTACTTTTGCAATGGTAGGTGGAAGTGCTTGTCGATAGGCTAAAACCCCCAACACGATCAAGAATCTTGAAGGGGCCGATGTACCTTGGACTTAACTTCCCTTTCCTTCCAAATCTCATGACCTTCTTCCATGGAGATATGCATATAAATACTATGTCTCCAACTTTAAACTCAAGGTCTCATTGACGGTTATCTGCATAACTCTTTTATCAACTCCAGGCTGCATTGATATGTTGTTGAATGGTTTTTACCTTCTCCACCATTTCTTCGACCATTTATGGTCCAAGAAGCCTACGCTCACTGACCTCATCTCAACATTCCAGTGTTCTTCACCTTTTCCCATAATGGGATTCATATGGTTCCATTTAGATACTCGAGTGGAAACTATTATTATAAGAGACTCAACCAGAGTAAGATGTTGAACCCATCCTCCTTTACAGTCCATTGAGCACGCTCTCAACATGTCCTCAAGTGTTTGGATAGTATACTGGGATTGACCATTAGTTTGAGCATGATAGGTCGTACTAATGTTCAGTTCAGTATTCAGAGCATGTTGAAGACTCTCCCAAAACATAGAGGTGAATCTTGGATCTCGATCAGACACAATAGATAGTGGTAATCCATGCAGCCTTACCACTTCCCTAATATATAACCGTGCCAGTTGATACAATGTGAAATCCTCCCGAATAGAAATGAAGTGTGAAACCTTTGTAAGATGATCCAAAACAACCCAGATTGCATTGTTGCCTTTGGATGTCTTTGGAAGTCCGGTGACAAAGTCCATGGTGATGTTCTCCCATTTCCATTCTGGTATGGGAAATGGTTGCATCATCCCCTTAGACTTCTGCATCTTTTCCTTCACTTTCTTACACACCAGGCACTTTGATGTATATTAAGCTATCTCCTTATTCATATTATCCCACCAATAATGTTCTCGTAGATCTCGATACATCTTTGTGTTTCCTAGGTGAATAGGGAAATTGGAACTATGTGCATTATCCAAAAGTTCCTTCTTCAGCTCTGTACTTTATGGAACACGTAGTATTTTCCCAAATCTCACAATTCCGTCTTCATTAACATTAAACTCCGAGGATTTCCTTTTTCTAATAGCATCCACTTTTTCCAGAATTCCCACATCTTCCTTTTGAGAATCCTTTAACCTTCCCAAAAGTGACGGTTGAGTAATCATTTGTGAAAGGATTGATGATGTTCCCTTATTTATGATTCCAATGTCCATCTTCATCAAATCTAATAAGATTGGATCCTTTTCAATTCTCATCAATGATAGAATCACTAGGTCCTTTCTACTTTGGGCATCTGCCACATTGTTCGCTTTCCCAGGGTGGAAATGGATTGAGCAGTCATAGTATTTGATCAGATATAAACATATTTGTTGTCTCATGTTCAACTATTTCTGTGTGAATATATACTTGAGGAATTTGTGGTCTATATATATGTCACACTTATCCCCAAAGATATTGTAACACCCCGAGATTTTATGAAAAATATTCTTTTAATTTCATTAATGTCTTGTGTTGTACACTACACCAAAAGGAGCTTTCACAACACGCAACTTTGACTTTCCTTGCATTACACGCAATCGCGACCTTCCTCGATAGCGTGTGTAGTACGCAATACCGAGTTTACTAAACAACGATATGCTATTAAAATATTATTAAAACTAGCCGTTATGAATAGTAATAACCACCTTTTAAAATTTTAGAAATTTTATCTCTCAAAATGGACTTCGTTTTTGGATTTGGAATATTGAAATTAGCCTAGGGTGAAATTTTGGTACTTTTCGGATAACTTTCATATTCCGATGAATAGTGAGAATTAATAAATTTTAATTAAAAACAACTTTTTTAATCAAAATAATTAATAGTGATAAATTATTGATTTGAGTGGTTTTAAAGTATATTTAGAATATATTTTTACAATTTAATACAATGTTGGTTATTGGATGTAATTTCACATTTAAACCAGACATAAACAAGTGTCAATCTTTTGATAGTTATTATCTCTTAAAAACACGCTATTTGTTTTGACGACGAGAATTAATTTTTAAATTAATTAATGTAACTGATATGTTTTGAATTGGGTAAAATACACATCATTTTTGAATTAATAATATCAAATATAGCTTAGGCCTAATTTTTTTTATTTTTCTGGAAACTTTCATTTTTTGATGAATAGTGAAACCACTAAGTGGTAGTTAAAAAAATGAATTTTTCATAAAACATAATTTTACCGTTTCTGTGAGTGGAATTTCGAAAATCCGAGAGACACGGTTAATATCAAGGACTAAAATTTGGGTCAATGAGATGAAAATAATTTTTGGTGAATAGTATCTTTTTACTTTTTTTTACCACGGTTAAAAGTAAATAGGGTAATTAAGGGTAAAAATGATATTATTATTACCCTAACACATGTCCTAATTCTATTGGATAAGTTTAATTCGACCAAAAACAACCTTAGGAATAAAATATGACCATTTAGGCCCACTTGGATTAGATTAGGACATTTATTATTAATTTATTTAAAGAAGGGTTAAAATAGTTAAAATCAAAGTTTAATAAGTATATCATTTTTACTATTGGGTTATACATAAGATAAATTCGAAAATAAATATTCATTAGAAAGATAAAAATCTTTCATACATAATGATATTTTATTTGTAATTTTTAGACTTTAAATAATTTAATTTATTTATGACATAATGATGATGAAGTAAATATCTTATTAATGAAATATTAACATAATTGATGTTATAAATAACCAAATAATTGTAATTTGATACTTTTTATGAATTCCAAAAAAATTATATGTTAATATGACATGTTAGTGTTGATTTAATTAACTTTTTTAGAACTTATAATTCTGTTATAATTTTTACAAAAATCAATTACCAAATAGGTTCAAAATTGACATAAAATAGTTTTTAAAACAAATATTATATTATTAATTGTTATTATATTTCTAAAAATCTAAGGTTCAGAAAAATGAATTAGATAAGGTTATATATATTAATAATAAACAACTTGGGGTTCGTTTGGCTTGTTATAGTATGTTTATTAACCTTATAGTGTAAGAACACAAAAAGACACGGTAAAAGTAAAATTATCTAACTTAAAGTTGAAATTAAATGATAAGGTTAAAATAGTAAACTAAACTTGTCCAAATTCTGTTTTATGATAGGATTTAGACCCCTCCCCACCTTAGCTTAGAAATAACTCAATTTGGAGCTATTAAAAACCGAATTTGATTTTATAATAAAATAATATTTTTAGTTATTCCGAAGGTGCCCCTCTCCTCCCTTATAAAAGGACACTTCCTCCCTCTCTTCCTCACACCACATTGAGCCTTCAAGCTCGGCCAAAACCTGCCAATTTATTCTCTCAACTTCCCTATAGACATCCTAGAGGTCCTGGTATTCTTCATAGTCCAATTTTGGTGCCCTAAAAGGAGGTCTCAAAGAAGCACTTCAAAGAAGAGGTAATGCCCGTTACAGATTCTTTCATCTTTATTTCTTCTTCCACTTCTTCTTCTTTAGTTGTTTCATCATGAAGTAATAACATCAGTATCACTCATATACTGATATGTTATTATAAGTATGAAACAACCCCATTTCACCATCTATCCATCCTACGGAAAATGAAATCACCGCGCGTGCGTACGTACGGAATACCATCTCCACGCCGTGGTGTAATCTATTTTCCACCACCACCTTACTTGGATGGGTATAATGGTGTAAATAATAACTATATATGATTATTTTAAAGTTATATTGATTCTGAAATAGTATACATACACTCCAATACAGTCCCACGATCATGAGAACGATATCATCGCTCGTGCGTACGTACGGACTACCGTCTCCACGACGCGATGAGATTCATTCTCCACGTTAACCATTCATGAATGATTATAAAGTATATATAATAAGTAATCATGAAATATATGACATAATAATGATACTGGATTTATGTTTATATATATGTATGTCATCTACTTAATTCCATTCAACTCAATAAGGAAACAAAAACAGCGTTCATGCGTACGTACGGCCTACCGTCTCCATGAATGGTGTATTTCTTTCCATTTATTGATTTATTATATATATGTATATTCTGAATATATATTATATATAAATCATGTTTTATATTCTGGAATTAAGTAATCATGATCTAAGTAATCATATGAATAATTACAAGTCAAAACACGGACGACAAATGATACAATTTTACCCAAAACGCTCTTTAACATGGAATTTACAAAAGCAAGGGTAATATAAAGTCATAAGTGAACCATATATGATATCATAACAATGAGTATGATTCTGTAATAAGTAAATGACATTATTTAAGTCATTATACTGGAGGTTCGGACACTTACGAAGCAAATCAGACCTAAGGTAAAGGAAAATATCACAATCTCATTTTTATCCATGATTGTTAATACTTTGGTATTTACTGGGGTGTATTTTATCATCCACATCCATGTTGCCTCAATATGTAATATTATTTCCATCCACCTACAATTGTTTAAATCCATTTTTACAATTTGGTGAGTTTATAGTAAAAGATATGAAAGGAATCTTTTGTCGTTTTTCGTACGAGGTACTTTTTGACTTTTCCGACAAAAGTACGAGAAGAATTTTTTTTAACTTATACGGAATGAATGGATTTTTAAAAAATTATTTCCAAAAATATTCCTTTACAATTTTTCAAGTTTATTTTTAATCATCTTCTTTTAGTTTAAAATTGTATGACATGTTAATAAAGGAAAATGTTTTTGAAGTAGAAAGGATATTTTCCTCAAGAATGGAGTTCAAGTGTTTTATCAAAATTATTTTCCATCTAAGATAATATAGGGTTCTGTTTCTATCCCTATTATTACATTGATTATATTATTCTGTGATGGAATTATTTTTATGAATTCCTTTATATTATATGAATTGTTTTATGATGTCATGTTGTTTATGAATCCCATTTTTATTACATGAGTTATGCAATGATGTATGATTTATGATTTTGTGGTACACAAATGAATGGTATCATTATGAGATGGGTGGGACCTATATCTCCCTCCAATGCATTGGGTAAAGATTTTAAATCTCATGAGATAGACATGGCTAGAACGGTAGGTTATACCGGTTCAGTGAAACAGGACTGAAACGAAGAGTGAACTCGGTTCAGAAAGGGACTTTGTCCACTAAGATAGTCTTGGAAATGAGTCTTGACTAATAAGAAATGATTCTCTATGATTATGTGTGTATGCCACAAAGTTTCATGTTTTAAGTTATGATTATTGGGATTACATTTCACTACTATGATTTATCCCATGTTATGAAATTATGATCTCTTTTGCAGGTTAAGATTTCAAAAAGATATGTTCTTATGAATATGATGTGATTGAAATTTCTTTTGTTTACCCTTACTGAGCATTTGATCTCACACTTTTATGTTTTGTTTTCCCCAGGATATAAAGAAAGGTTTTAGGTAAGGAAAAAAAGGGAAGATATTTATGGGAGATGTTGAAGATCTTTCACCATGATTAGAAGATCACGTTCTGAGTTTCCAAAGACACTAATCTATTACAGTCCTTGTGTGTGTGTTTTTGTTATGTACTAAGTATTCCGAAAAAGTAATGTGATATCTATGTACGTCAAGATTCGGGTCTCTACAGTTGGTATCAGAGGAAAGGTTTAGTCAACCTTTGGAAACTAGGATACGAGAACTTTAGTGAGATCCCTAGAGATATTTCTAAGGTATGTCTAGTGATGTCCCTAAGGTTAAGTATACGTATAGGTTATAGTCCTAGAATTACGATAACGATCATATAATTAAACCTAAGATGTTAGATATTGAAGGTACTCTCCCTTTATTATGTTGTTTTACCTAGCATGATTTTTTCCTCTCACACTATTCTTTTTGGGTTTTAGACGATGGCTGGAACCCGAAGGAACCGTGTTGATCAATGCAATGGACAATGCAATGATTGTCCTCCTGAACAAACAAATGTTATGGGGGATGGAGTGTAAAATCTTATTGCTATACTTACACAAGATATGAATCATTCTGGACTTCCAAATGAGCAGAGAAGGGAACAATACTCTATTGAGTCCTTCATGAGGCAACGTCCACATTCTTTCAGTGGGCCTTCTGATCCACTTGTTGCTGAACAATGGATCAGTACCACTGAAAAGATATTTTCAGTTCTTCAATGTTCAGAACATGATAAAGTCATCTTAGCAGTATATCGTTTGGAAGGTGAAGCTGATCAATGGTGGAATCTTATCAAGAATACTAGGCCAAGAGATGAAATTGAGTCCATGGAATGGGACTAGTTCAAGAACTTATTTTTCAACAAGTACTTCCCTCGTATTCTTCGAACAAAGATGGAGAAGGAGTTTCTTGAACTAAAGAAAAAGAATGATGAATCTGTTGGTGTATACGAAGCGAATTTTACAAGGCTTGCAAGGTATGCATCTGGCTTTATCATCCAACATGAATGTAAAGTTGATCGATTCTTCAGTGGCTTAAAACCAAATCTTCGAAGGGAATTAGCTATAAGAGACTTCAGTAGCTATGAAGAAATTGTGCATTGTGCTATCAAGGTAGAAATGGAAGTTGGTGTTACTTATCCATCTAGTAGTTTTGACAAGAAACGAAAGATGGAGTTCAAGGAGAAATATCATAATAATGGTGAAAAGAAGATGAATGTTTCCTTATGCTCAAAGTGTGGAAAGAAGCATGGTGGATATTGTCTTAAAGGGACTAGAAAATGTTTTAAGTGTGGAAAAGAAGGTCATCGAGCAGCTGAGTGTCGAAGTAATGGAAAAACGGTTTCTAATGATGTGAATAAAGAAAAGACTAAAGAGAACACACCACCAACACTTCAATGCTTCAAGTGCAAGGAAATGGGGCATTATGCTAATAAATTCCCTAATCCAAGGGTTAGTGATGATCGACATGAGAAACCACTTAAGGACTAGGATAAAGGGAAGTCACATGCAATCACCATTGACGATGTTGAATATGACAACGATGTGGTGGAATGATTAAGTTTTTATATAATGGGATTCCAAAATAATTTTGTTTATAGTATCGTGGAATATTGGAATATTTATGTATTGGTCTATTGTGGTTTTCAATAATTTTATGGTACCGGTCACCATGGAAAGTGATTGAGATATTATTGGAAAAAAGGATGATATGCGCATAATGAAGGGAAAACGAGAAAATGAAATTTTCGACAGTATTCATGAGCTCATGACAGATATAAGGAAATAGTTATATCATGGTTTGAGGTTTTGGTATGTGAAAAGAGTTAACTTTTGACAGCACTCATGTTTTCACCAAGATTAAATGGGTATTCATTTTTCAAGAGAATACATGATTAAGGCCTTCGAATGTTTGGAATGTGACCAACAAGACGTATCTCATGATATATGGGGATCAACGATGGTATTAACATGCTTGTTATATGAACTCTTTGGTAATCGTTTTCACTATAATATGAGATTGGACAACAATATTTTGGATAAGCCTAAAGATTGGAAATGATTATGTTGGACATAAGTTAGTATTGTTTAAGGATAAAACTTTTTTCGATATTATTGATGGGATGTTATAGTAATTTAGTTTTAGAAAAAGGACAACCTGCAGGACGGGCGACAGCCCATCGCGTCGGACAAGGCTGTGGGACTCGAACCCACAACCGAAGTGCGACTGGCCTTTATCACCTACCACTGGCCTACATGAAGTCCCTGTTTAGTAGAAACTAGTTTTATTATATTAACCAGTTTGATATATGAAGTATAAGTCCTTTTTTGGAACCATATATGATTAATATCACTATAGATGGACTTATGTATTTTTTGATAACTTTTCTAACTTTTTGTTTGAGACAGATGGAATGACCCATCATTCTATCACATGATCTGATAACACATCACGAATGACAAATTCAACTTCATTTCTTTACGATATGAAGTGTAAATTTTCCAAATAACGAAAGTATTTCTTCTAATTCCAATTTCATCAACTTTAGGGAAATGATCTTGAAAACCAAAAATGTTGTCCTAGTGCTCCTACATCTGATGAATTAGATGGTACCTTAGATCGTCACAAATTTATGGCTTTGTGATTGCTGGATTTTCCATAGCCATGTTCTCTACCACTCTCCATCAGAACATGATGGTTAGATTTCTCTTCCATATCCATATTTTCACCTATGTGGAAACCCAGTGATTAGTTTATTTGGATAACCGTAACGTTTCATACTTTTGTTTTTAAAGATTGGTTTTGGTATTCCTTTTTACGATGTGGGTTTCTATTAAAGAAACATTTGAGTAGTAAACCATTTATAACCCCGATGAATTTCGAGGGCGAAATTCATTTTAAGGGGAGTAGAATGTAACACCCCGAGATTTTATGAAAAATAATTTTTTTTAATTTCATTAATGTCTTGTGTTGTACGCTACAACAAAAGGAGCTTGCACAACATGCATCCTTGACTTGCCTTGCATTACATGCAATCGCGACCTTCCTCGATAGCGTGTGTAGTACGCAATACCGAGTTTCACTAAACAACGATATGCTATTAAAATATTATTAAAACTAGCTGTTATGAATAGTAATAACCACATTTTAAAATTTTAGAAATTTTATCTCTCAAAATGGACTTCATTTTTGGATTCGGAATATCGAAATTAGCTTAGGGTGAAATTTTGGTACTTTTCGGATAACTTTCATTTTCTGATGAATAGTGAAAATTACAAAATTTTAATTAAAAAAAACTTTTTTAATCAAAATTATTAATAGTGATAAATTATTAATTTGAGTGGTTTTAAAGTATATTTAGAATTTGATTTTACAATTTAATAAAATGTTGGTCATTGGATGTAATTTCACATTTAAACCAGACATAAACAAGTGTCAATCTTTTGATAGTTATTATCTCTTAAAAACACGCTATTTGTTTTGACGACGGGAATTAATTTTTCAATTAATTAATGTAACTGATATGTTTTGAATTGGGTAAAATAGAAATCATTTTAGAATTAATAATATCAAATATAGCTTAGGCCTAATTTTTTGTATTTTTCTGGAAACTTTCATTTTTTGATGAATAGTGAAACCACTAAGTGGTAGTTAAAAACTGAATTTTTCAGAAAACTTAATTTTACCGCTTCTGTGAGTGGAATTTCAAAAATCCGAGAGACACGGTTAATATCAAGGACTAAAATTTGGTTCAATGAGATGAAAATAAGTTTTGGTGAATTGTAACTTTTTACTTTTTTTTACCACTGTTAAAAGTAAATAGGGTAATTAAGGGTAAAAATGATATTATTATTACCCTAACACTTGTCCTAATTCTATTGGATAAGTGTAATTCGACCAAAACCAACATTAGGAATAAAATATTACAATTTAGGCCCACTTGGATTAGATTAGGACATTTATTATTAATTTATTTAAAGAAGGGTTAAAATAGTTAAAATCAAAGTTTAATAAGTATATCATTTTTAATATAGGGTTATACATAAGATAAATTCGACTATAAATATTAATTAGAAAGATAAAATGATTTAATACATAATGATTTTTTATTTGTACTTTTTAGACTTTAAATAATTAAATTTATTTATGACACAATGATGATGCAGTAAATATCTTATTAATGAAATATTAACATAATTGATGTTATAAATACCCAAATAAATGTAATTTGAGACTTTTTATGAATTAAAAAAAATTTATATGTTAATATGACATGTTAGTGTTGATTTAATCAACTTTATTCGAACTAATCATTCTATTATAAGTTTTACAAAAATCAATTACCAAATAGTTTCAAAATTGACATAAAATAGTTTTTTAAAAAAATATTATATTATTAATTGTTATTATATTCCTAAAGATCTAAGACTAGGAAAAATGACTTATATAAGGTTATATATATTAATAATAAACATCTTGGGGTTTGTTTGGCGTGTTATAGTAAGTTTATTAACCTTATAGTGTAAGAACACAAAAAGACACGGTAAAAGTAAAATTATCTAACTTAAAGTTAAAATTAAACGATAAGGTTAAAATAGTAAACTAAACTTGTCCAAATTCTATTGGATGATAGGATTTCGACCCATCCCCACCTTAACTTCGAAATAAATCAATTTTGAGCTATAAAAAACCGAATTTGACATTATAATAAAATAATATTTTTAGTTAATCCAAAGGTGCCCCTCTCCTCCTTATAAAAGGGCACTTCCTCCCTCTCTTCCTCACACCACATTGAGCCTTCATGCTCGGACAACCCCTTCCAATTTATTCTCTACACTTCCCTAGAGACATCTTAGAGGTCCTGGTCTTCTTCAAAGTCCAATTTTGGTGCCCTAAAAGGAGGTCTTAAAGAAGCACTTCAAATAAGAGGTAATGCCCGTTACCGATTCTTTCATCTTTATTTCCTCTTCCACTTCTTCTTCATTTGTTGTTTCATCATTAAGTAATAACATCAGTATCACTAATATAATGATATGTTATTATAAGTATGAAACAACACTATTTCACCATCTATCCATCCTATGGAAAATGAAATCACCGCGCGTGCGTACGTACGGAATACCCTCTCCACGCCATGGTATAATCTATTTTCCACCACCACCTTACTTGGTTGGTTATAATGGTGTAAATAATAACTATATATGATTATTTTAAAGTGATATTGATTCTTAAATAGTATACATACACTCCAATTCAGTCCCACAATCATTAGAACGATATCATCGCTCGTGCGTACGTACGGACTACCGTCTCCACGACGCGATGAGATTCATTCTTCACATTAACCATTCATGAATGATTATAAAGTATATATAATAAGTAATCAAGAAATATATTACATAATAATGATACTGGATTTATGTGTATATATATGTATGTCATCTACTTAATTCCATTCAACTCAATAAGGAAACGAAAACAGCGTTCATGCGTACGTACGACCTACCGTCTCCATGAACAGTGTATTTCTTTCCATTTACTGATTTATAATATATATGTATATTCTGAATATATATTATATATAAATCATGTTTTATATTTTGGAATTAAGTAATCATGATCTAAGTAATCATATGAATAATTACAAGTCAAAACACGGACGACAAATGAAACAATTTTACCCAAAACGCTCTTTAACATGGAATTTACAAAAGAACAGGTAATATAAAGTCCTAAGTGAACCATATATGATATCATAACAATGATTATGATTATGGAATAAGAAAATGACATTATTTAAATCATTATACAAGAGGTTCGGACACTTACGAAGCAAATCGGACCTAAGGTAAGGGAAAATATCACAATCTCATTTTTATCCTAGACTGTTTATACTTTGTATTTACTGGGGTGTATTTTATCATCCACATACATGTTTCCACAATATGTAATATTATTTCCATCCACCTAAAATTGTTTAAATCCATTTTTACCCATTGGTGAGTTTATATTAAAATATATGAAAGGAATCTTTTGTCGTTTTTCGTACGAGGTACTTTTTGACTTTTCCGACAAAAGTACGAGAAGAATGTTTTTTTAACTTATATGGAATGAATGGATTTTTAAAACATTATTTCCAAAAATATTCCTTTACAAGTTTTCAAGTTTATTTTTAATCAACTTATTTTAGTTTAAAATTGTATGACATGTTAAGAAAGGAAAATGTTTTTGAAGTAGAAAGGATATTTTCCTCAAGAATGGAGTTCAAGTGTTTTATAAAAATTATTTTCCATATAAGATAATATAGGGTTCTGTTTCTATCCCTATTATTACATTGATTAGATTATGATGTGATGGAATTATTTTTATGAATTCCTTTATATTATATGAATTGTTTTATGATGTCATGTTGTTTAAGAATCCCATTTTTATTACATGAGTTATGCAATGATGTATGATTTATGATTTTGTGGCACACATATGAATGGAATCATTATGAGATGGGTGGGACCTATATCTCCCTCCAATGCATTGGGTAAATATTTTATATCTCATGAGATAGACATGGCTGGAATGGTAGGTTATACCGGTTCAGTGAAATAGGACTGAAACGAGGAGTGAACTCGGTTCAGAAAAGGACTTTGTCCACTAAGATAGTCTTGGCAATGAGTATTGACTAATAAGAAATTATTCTCTATGATTATGTGTGTATGCCACAAAGTTTCATGTTTTAAGTTATTATTATTGGGATTGCATTTCACTACTATGATTTATCCCATGTTATGAAATTATGATCTCTTTTTCAGGTTAAGATTTCCAAAAGATATGTTCTTATAAATATGATGTGATTGATATTTATTTTGTTTACCCTTACTGAGCATTTGAGCTCACCCTTTTATGTTTTCTTTTCCCTAGGATATAAAGAAAGGTTTTAGGAAAGAAAAAAAATGGAAGATATTTATGGGAGATGTTGAAGATCTTTCACCATGATTAGAAGATCACGTTCTGAGTTTCCAAAGACACTAAACTATTACGGTCCTTGTGTGTGTGTTTTTGTTATGTACTAAGTATTCTAAAAAAGTAATGTGATATCTATGTACGTCAAGCTTTGGGTCTCTACAGATTTAATTCCACCAAATTTTCAAAGCGAAGATCACTGCATCCAACTCGAGGTCATGTGTTGGATAGTTCTGTTCATGAACATTAAATAGTCTTGAATCATGGGAAATGACGTTGTCATTTTTCATCAACACACATTGGAGGCCCTTCTTTGAATCATCACTAACTACCACAAAAAGTTCTCCACTTGTGGGTAAAGTGACCAAGAGGGTAGTGATAAGCCTCCTTTTCAACTCCTTGAAGCTTTCTTCACATTCATCACTCCAAGAAGACTCTAATCCCTTCTGAGTTATCATGGTAAGAGGGTTGGAAAATCATGAGAAATTTCTCAAAAATTGTCGATAATATCCAGCCAACCCCAAGAAGCTACAGATATCCGTTACTGATGTTGGCCTTGGAAATCCCTCAATTGCATCTATTTTGGAGGGATCTAGAGATATCCCATTGCTTGTGATGATATGTCCCAAGAAAGAGACTTCCTTCAACCAGACCTCACACTTGCTGTACTTTTCATAGAGTTTCTCCTTCCGCAAGGTCTCTAGTACAATTCTTATACGCTCCTCATGATCCACCTTGGTTTTGGAGTATATCATAATATCATCTATAAAGGCTACCAAAATATTTTCTAGGTAGTCTCTAAGGACTCTATTCATCATGTCCATGAATATTTCTGGAGCGTTAGTGAGTCCAAAAGTCATTACTATGAATTCATAGTGACCGTATCTTGTACGAAAAGTAGTCCTGGGGATATCTTCCTTCTTCACCCTTACTTGATAATATCCCAATCGCAAATCCACCTTAGAGAATTATTTTTCTCCACACAACTAATCTTACAAGTCATCAATTCGTGGGAGAGGATACTTGTTCTTTATCGTGATTTTTTTGAGCTCACGATAATTGATGCGAAGGCGCATTGACCCATCCTTCTTCTTGATGAAGAGGATTGGTGCACCCCGTGGTGAAGCACTTGGGTGTATAATCCTTTTATCCAAATTCAATTGTAGTAGTTTCTCCAGCTCTTCAAGATCCACAAAATCGATTCTTTATGGAGTTTTGGATATTGGCAATGCACCAGGCATAAGATCAATTGATAATTCAACATCTCTTTTAGGAGGAAGTCCAAACATTTTCTTAGGAAACACTTCAGCGAATTCCCTCAAAATATGCATGTTCTATAGGATGGTTTCCTCCTTAGACTCAATCATCTGTGGCATACACACATGCTCATAGAGAAGTAATATCCATGCATGAGATTATAGAGCTAAAGAAGGTTCATCTTCTTCCTTGCACTTGTAAAGAAGCAGGGGTTGATTCTCCACATGGAGAGTGATTTCCCTCTCACGGTAATTTATGTTGGATCTATATAAGGAAAGCCAATCCATGCCAAGAATTGCATAAAATTCCACCAGATGGAGTATGGCGAGGTTCACTGAGAAGTTTAATCCACATATTATGACAAGGGAGGAGTTATATTCTTGTGATGTAATGATTTCCCCATTTGTCGTACTCACCTATATCTTCACTTCCATGATTTGTGGTGGTGCTTGGATTGTTCTATTGAACTTTCGAGATAGAAAAGAATGCGTATAACCTTAATCAAAAAGTAAATTCTCTATTATTGAATGAATAACTAGAGTACCTATCACCACTTCGTTTTCAGGGTTCACTTCGGCAGTAGTGATGCCAAAATCTCGCCCTGGATGCCTTGGAGGCTGTTGGTTGCCTCTAGAAACCCATGGAATAGGGAACTGATTTGCAAGATTCCCTGGTTCTTTGTAGTTGTAGCAATGAACAATGCGTTGAGAGTCAAACGGAGTGTTCCTATCCTCTGTCACAGCCGTGTGATTTTTTTTCCAGCAATTAACAGCCAGGTTCCCTTCTCTTCCACACCTAAATCATTTACTCGTACCCTTCAGGAAATTTTCAGGGTGCTTCATTCCGCACCTTTCGTAAGTGGGGTGCTGGATCTTCTTAGCACCGTTGTATTTATCCATCAGAACACCAAGATTGAAGTCAAAATTATGATTATTATCCCCATTATACCCCTAAGATTCTCCGATCTCCATTTCATCCTTGAGGGCACATCAGACAATTTACTCATAGCTGTCGAAGTCACGGATTTCCCGTACTTTCCGGAGGCTAGGTTTCAGCCCACAAAAGAAGCAGTCAACCTTGCATTCCGGGGTAACGAGAAATACAGAAGTTTATCGTGAAATCCTTGTGATGTTTTCCTCGTACACTCCAACAGATCCATCATCTTTTTTTCTTGAGGGAAAGGAAGTCACTTTCCATCTTAAGCCGTAGGGTGCGCAAAAAATATTTATCAAAAAACATATTCCGGAAATCCTTCCATTCCAACGCCTCAATCTCCTCCTTAGGCTTCGTATTTTTGATAAGCACCCACCATTGATCATCTTCACCCTCCATACGATAAGAATACATGAGAACCATCTCTTGTTCAAAACATTGAAGGATGGAGATGATCATTTCAATGGATTTGATCCATTGTTCGGCGATTGAGGGATCATACGATCCATTAAAAGTAGGAGGCCTTTGTCTCATGAAGCTCTCGATAGCAACTTTTTCATTCTTAGGGGGTTGAAAATTCCTATTGACCTATGTTTCAATTCAAATCTTGAGTTAGCTGCGAGAGAAGTGTGACAAAGTTCGTGATTCCCACTCCCATTAGATTGGGAATCTCATTAGTACAGTCATCACATTGATCTTCAAATTGATTATTAGCCCGAGTCCTCCTATTACCGGTCATTGTCTGGAATAAAAGGAAAGTTAGGGGTAACACATAAAGGGAAATACAAGGACAAAACTGATGACTAATAAATTACTCTTATTTACTTAACATACGAATCTATTGGCTTTAGTCTATGTTATCCATGATCTACTTTCTAACATACATTCTTAGCGAATTTTTTGTCCCTTAATAAAGGTTCATACTAAGCTTGTGAATTTACAAAAGCATATCCCCTGGGAGTGTCATAACCAAGACTGTAACAAGGCCCATTTTTGTGCACCAGTTCTCATTCGAGTCTATCTCAAAGCAGTGTTTTCGGGTTTTACCCCTTGGATACATATGTTCCAGAGCCGCCTCTACCTGCTCATATCCAGACATGGATATATTTGCTTGATAAACCACTTAATAAATAATCACCAAAACTTAGGGATGTTTTTATTATAATTAGTCTTATCTCTAAGGCTTCACTAGAGTTTTCTAATCATAATACCGAAAATAACTAAACTTATCCTCTGATACCAACTATGAAAACACTGATCTTTGTTTCAAACATAAACATGATTTATTAAATTAACTTCACTTGATACAACATAGAAGATCGAGAGGTCTAGTGTATTTGGGGATTAGGATCATTACATAACAACTTAAAACATGAAATACAATATCTTTATTGAAAACTTCCTTTACATGACCGCTACATTCTCTCGTACTTAGCATTACATGGGATAACCCGAGGACATGCATAAGAAAAGGGTGAGATATAAAGCCCAGTAAGGGAATAATAATGGAATAAAGTGAGGAATAAAATACATGTTAGAAAATAGGAATATCAATAATGCACAGTAGAAGCATAACCACAAAGTCATGATAAACCATGATAATCATAACATGGACATGTGGCAACAACACTTAACATGGAATTAGAATGAGCCAAGGATCATTGCACAAGGAGCATGAGTAAATCCTCATTGCACATGAAGCACAAGTAAAACCTCTTTGCACTTGAATTATCATGATTAAACACCCATTGTACATGATGTATATAATACTATACATTACCCAATGCATTGGAGTGCTATAAGGGAACACCCTTCTTAAACATTTCATTTCATGCATAAGTGTGCCACATGGATCATATAACATGGATTCATAAAACATAATCATTTATACCACAATAATGGAATGTGAAATTAATACATGAAAAATTATAATCAATAAGTAAATGTGCGAAAATGTGAATACCCTTGATTGAGAAATGGTCATGGTACTCACTACACAATGACAATTACTAGGAAAATCAGTGCAATTTCGGCAGCATAATGGCATGTCGTAAGAATTCATAAAATGGTTGATGAGAGAGAAAGGGGTTTCTCATCATATGTACAAGAAATGGATATTAAGGAGGACATATAAATACATGTACCATCAATTGTAATGGGATTTAGAGTCATGATACAAAATAATTGCTTGAATGTAAAAGAGGAGAGAGAAATTATTTTCGGAATTTCGGCATTGTAACGGGTGTACATGGGAGGAATTTAATGGGAGAGAAATGGGTCTCCCGTCATTCAAAAATAAATAGGTAAGTATGGGGGAGGTTCAAAACCATGCCCCAATATTTATAATTGAAATTAAAATGGAATAACAACATTAATAAAATTGGACAAAAATGAGAAAGGAAGAAAACCCCTTACTTGGAAGTGTGCTTTCAAAGGCTTGAGAGAGGATTCAGAGAAGCTTATTGGGAGCTTGGGGAAACTTGGGAGGATTCTAGAGATATTAGGTCAGAGGTTGGCCGAACTCAAAAGTATTTGAGTAAGGAATAAGTTGGATCTTTGGTGGTTTTACATAGAAAAGGTGAGGGAATTCTTTATTATTTAGTTTTGGGACACCTCACATGAAAATAATCAAAACCACAAACCATCCCATGGTTTTTGCCTATGGTTTTTGAAAAATGGAAGCTGAAAACAATATTTTATAATTCCAAAGTCCTAACTTCTTAAAATAATGGGGTCACTTTTGTGGAGGTGAGCCACACTCTCAAGGAAAACAACTTAAAAAGACAAGATTTTTAATAAGTCTTGATGGGTCCATTAATGCTTTGTAAAATAAGTCAAACAAACCCAAAACCACATTATTTTAAAGGTAAAACATATCTTGGCTGAAAATAAAGCTTATATTATTTTATTACATCACTATTGGGCCATTATGATGTCATAAAACACATTATATATTTAAACGGTATTTAATTATTACCCAAAAATTTGACTGTCTCAGAAAATTATGAAAAATTTCCCATTGGATAATTTTGACATCCTGATTTCAGAAATAATATTTATTTTATCTAAATTATTTTCTAAATATGTTAATTTTCACTTTTAAAATAAAAACCAACATTTATCTAAAATTCAAGTGGTTTGACAAAAAATGGCTTTCAAACCATAATAAAAATTACAATTGCATTCCAAAAATTATACGATCATTTATATTTAATAAAACTTAATTTATTAATAATAATAATATTTTATTAAAATATTATTTAATTCATGAATTCATTAATTCATCAAAATATATTTCTAAGTTGAACTTTAACTAAAAAATACTATTTGAGATTTAAATACTATTTACAAGGTAACAATAATAAAATGAAAGTATATTCATTATTATATAAAACAACAATGTACATAACAATAGTTCTAAGGTCTTGTTACATAAATCCTTATAACACCCGCATAAGACCGAATAGTAAGGTGTGCGATGGTGACAGACTCTTAGGGTGGCTCGGATAACATTTCTCGGGTGGTAATCACTATCAACTTCCATTTCTCTCATAGGCGTTCCCGCTCAAGCTTAACATATTCAACCTCATCTTGGGCTTTGTCAAGAGCAAATCCCAATGACGCCACCTCCTTTTCGAGCTCTGACAAATGGACTTTGTATGTGACACATCTACTGGATGAGGCCATCGCTTCTTTTGTATGTGTAAATCGGATTTGTTAAAGTCCTATATTTATACTAATCATTTGATCACTATTCAAGGACTATATTAGAAACAGTCACAATTACTAACAATATTTTAATGTCCAAAAACACAAAACCAAATAAATTGACATTTAATATAAACATTTTACATAAAGATACGTTTAATTAGATCAAGAGGGGTTTCTATTAATGAACGTTTGGGTCATTACAGTGTGAGTATGATATAGTGTTAACTATGGTGTTGATTTATGCACTTGAGAGGAAAACCTTTGTTATGTGAGATAGGTGGGCCATATAACCAAACCTTATGATCTATGTTTTGTGAGATATTATGATAGGAACACAATTCCCTTGATATTTTAAGTGGAATACTTTGGTGGTTACTTGAGATTAGTTTGTTTGGTCTAAATGGAATGCTTAGGGTTGGTTTCATAGGGTTTGGTTATTAAGCATGATACTATAGAATGCCTTGGGAAATCCCCTTGGATTTGGATATGATTATTTCTTAATCATAATTCCTTAGGAAATCACCTTATATTCATCCTTTAGGCCTATATGTAATTCCAAGAATGTTGGTATTTAACCTTTGGGTCTATATGAGTTCATAGGACTTGCTCCTAGGAATCGAACATGGGACTAATACTATTAGATTTTACAGGGTCATCCCCCTAGGAATTATCCATATAACCAATACTATTGAATTTAATTGGGTCACCCTCTTAGGAATAAGTGATTGAAACTATTTTTATATGGACATTGGGCCTGATACTGGTTGGTACTATTGTTTGATATGCTCGAAGACACACTAACACAAGATGAAGTAGGTATAATCAATCCTGGGTGCCACTTTATAACCCATGGATCTACGGTTGATTTTTATTTAGGATTCCACAATAAATTTATTTATTTAATTTATTATATAAAATACACATGAACTGTATTTACTAGTTATGTACCAGACTACATTAGTGGGGCTCTACTGAGTTGTACTCACACCCTGCTTAGACAACCATGTCACTTGGGTCCCCAATCAGACTTCACTAATCACAGGTTCAGGTTGGACAGAGGCCCAAAGCTACATGATCGAGAATGATATATCAGATAGAGTGGATACTAGGTTATATTCATTTCTTTATAAGTGTAATAAATCCCCATATAATTTTTCATTATTTATTTTATTTAGTGTATTGTCATAAATATGAGTCTGTATTATTATATGTTCCCACACACATTTGATTTGGAATGTTGTGGGTTATTGAATATGTTTACTCAAAGGATTATTTTTTATGGATAGGTTTTTGTTCTTTCTGATGTTTTTTCACTTTGATATGGATTTATAGTCTCCCCACGGTACCAACATAGACCCACACTACTAATTGGTAGCCTCTGGTTGACATAGAGTATGTCTGGGGTCTTAATTTTTCTTTGTAAAGGACACCAATTAGTGTCCAAAGGCTAGGTGGTTTCACTATCAAACCCTTTTAAAATAATTGAAATTTGATCATTTAATTGAATTACCATTCATATAGGAATATCATCAAAATACATTCCATGAAACACTCATTTCTATTTATAAAATACCAATTTCAAATCACAATAGTTATCCAAATATAATAGAAAACTTTAAAACAATTATATCATATATAATCAATCCTTAAAATACAATAATATGATTCAAAACAACCGTTTAAAAACGATCAAGAACTCGAGGTTTTACAAAAAATGATAACTCATGAAACCACATACCTTAACCAAGTGAAACTACTTTGTATATAACAAACCCACTTACGCTATCCTGACTCGATACCCAGTCTTACCAGCCACTAGGATCAAAGGGTGTTATAAATCCCAATGGATCAAAAACTAGTTATTGAGTATCAAGAAGACACACTTTATTAAGGTTTCACATCACACAAAAATACAAAAAAGCAGTTAAACCTACTAAAAATTTGGCATGACCCATCGAGACACTAAATATCCATGTGTAAAAAATAGGCAGATATAGGTGAATGATCCAAAAGAACAAGGAATAAGATGATAAACTTCAAATAAAGTCATAATTAAATGAAAAACCATAAAATAAAGTCTAATCAAATCTACTGGTCAGTGTTTGTGTCTTAAGAGGGTAGTGAATTTAGTACCCAATAAAAATTTATTTCTAGGATGGATTAATTTTAAAGCCACCAATTAATTTAAAACAACCCAATTAATTAATATAGACTAACGTTTTATGTTCTAATCATTCAAAAGGTTTATAAATATTGATTCGTTATTGAATAGGTAATTTTCAATATTACATAGTCCTTTGAAATTAATTTACTTAGTTAAAATCTTATAAAAACACTAATAAATATTAGCTATCAATGCATAAGTTTCTGTTTGCTTAAAATAGTTTTGGTTTTAAAAGGGGAAATAAAATAATCAAAAAACACATAGAAGAAGTATCGAAATAAGAGGTTTAGTCTCAAGTAGAGTCTTAGTCCTCTCCACTTGGTGATCACCTTCCACCAAGAAGTTTATATAAAATAAACAAGTGGATCTGCAACCTGGATCATGTTTTACAATAGTTTAAAAACATTCCAAGTCACACATGCACTCTTCCACAGTTATACGTGAGATTAAAAATAGACAAGACACACAAGGATCTCTTCCATAGCTATACATGGTAGTAAACATAAAAAGGGAAAAGATGATATCAATTATCTTCTAGTTTAACACATGAGAAATTGTACATGTGATAAAAATAGACTATGCAAACAAATTGCTTAAAATATAATAAATAAAAATAGAAAAAAAAATCAATATTAGAGTGTAGAGTTTAGAGATTCTCGTTCTATTGAAATTGGGATCATGAATCATGATTTGATTTGTAGTGTAGCTTGAACTGAGTTCTATTGAAAACTTCAAAATAACAAATTATTATAGACTTGTGTTCTTTACTAGAGTAAATAAACTAATGTGTATAACATTTGGCTCCCTTAGTTGTGTGTTTCACAAGATATATCAGTTTTTCTCTTTATCTATATGTTTTTTCAGTGAGTGCAAGCTCTAAAAATTATATCTATATCCTCCAAACATCCATTACATATATAATGGATGATGGTGTCTTCTTGTTTTATTATTAGAAATAGTAGGAAGAATATCCAAGTTCATCTGGATATTCTGCTTCCTCATACAACACAAATGAAATCCTCTTCAATGCATTCTGTCTAGCATTTAAGATAAAATATTTAAAATACGAATCAATATTACACTCAAAAATTTTGAAATTAAAAAATATTTAAATTTTTAAAAAATATTTTTAGAACTAGTGGTGGTGTCTGAAACTACTGGTGACTTTTTCTGGCACTATATTAGAGTCTGGAGTTGTCTTAGAGTTTGGCAATGTCTCACTACAATGGTAACACAAATCTAACAATATATTGTACTTAGAACAATTTAATGTTTAGCTATGAATCCTCTGGTGGTGATTCATATGATGGTAGGTCAGTCTCATGGTAGGTCAATTTAGAGGTATCTTACACTTCTCCAAATTTACATTTTTGGAATCATGATATATTGATGGCGAGATATCCTGGCAGTATCTCAAACTTTACAGATTTAATAATATGGAGGTGAGTCTTCTAGCGATGTCTCAGAAATAGATTGATTTTCATACTGACAGTGTCTTATGCTAACAGTGTCTGGCTGATGGTGTCTCAGACATTTTTAAAATTTGGTCTTGGTGGTGACATGTCTAGTGGTGTGTTAGACCTATGGTGAGTCGGTTTTGATGGTGACTTAACCTTAGTGGAATCTTAACTAAAATGGTGATCGGAGGTAACTCATAATTAGTAAATTTTATCACCTATCTTAGAATAAAAGATACTTATAGAGAAACATGAAATTCATTAATATCATTAGAATCCTTATTTTGTGACCATTAAAATAAGGAGGTCAACAACCTCTCTGGTTTTAGTGATCTTAAATCATAGAATAAATGGTATCATAAATATAAAACAAGATATAAAAGGTAAGATCAAAATATAAAGCATGACTGAATATTCATAGTATGTGAAGATGGTATTAAAGATAAATAATAATAAAATTAAGATACTTACCAAGTATTAAAGGAAAAATGATTAAAAAAGAATTATCAAAGGGAACATAACATGAATAAGAATAAATAGAATAGAAATAAAATTCATATTCCATATAGGTATTTTCTCCAAATATAAATTATATAGTGTTCTCCCCCTTTTGGGATTATCAAAAAGGTAAACATTAGTAGATTAAAATAGTAAAGTAAGTAATAAAAATAATAGTGAAAGATTTAGGAATAAAGTTGATCAACAGTAGTTCATAAATTATTAATCAAATATTTACTACAAAACATGAATCCTATAAAAACATTTGTAATCAAACACTCTCAATTTTGGGTAGAAGGATCCAATGGTTCTTCTCCCTTGTCTTGGTATCTATCTAGATATTAAGAAATCAGATTCAATGGTGATGTATGAAAAGTATTGGGAACACCAGTTGTAAGTCCAATGATAGCTTGTGGAGGATGATCTTCTGTAGTAATAACTGGCCTAATCTGCCTTATAACTTGTACAAGAGGAATGTGAAAAGGATGGAACTAGGCATGAAAAGGTATATGAGGATGTCTGGTCACTCCTAGTCTAAATGATAGCTAAATAGTGATAGGAATTGATTCCTGAGAAATAGCTAATTTTCCATGAACATAAAGAAAATGATTCATCTAATTGATGAAATCTATAATGATCTTTCCATATCCTTCCATTTCACTAAATATGTATTCCTTTACTTACATAAATCTACTCAATATAGGAGTCATTTCTTGCAACCGATGAATTTTCTCCTTGAAATCTTGAGTCATAGAGGGAATCCGCAAATTCTTAGCCAATAACTTGATGTTTTCCTCCATGTCATGCTTTATATAGATCTTATAGGGATAAAACTTGATGGAGTTGGTAATTATTTATTAGTCAGAATTTATATCCTTGGCATATTATTTGATCATCACTTGATAATATTCATTAATTTGTCCAAACCTTATCAGAATTTCCAAAGGAATAATAGGTTCTCCACTTGATGGTCCATTGGAAACAGCTACAACTTCTTATGTTACCTGGTTTAGATTTTATGAACTTCAACTTAAGGTGGTGCTATGGAAATAACTAAAGAGGTATCTTTCAGAATTTTAATAATACCATACAAAGAGGTTGAAAAGGAGGATTTCAATTCTACAATCAAATACTTTACCAATTCTGGCTTATACTTATTCTCTTATTTTCTATCTCAAATTATTGAATGTGATGCATCATCTTTGGTCGTATGTGTTGAATTACGAATTAAAACAAATATCGAGAATCATTTTCACTAATATTTTTTGAAAGATGAGAACAACTTCTCAATATCTTATTGAAGTCTAAAATTAGCTTTTCAAAAAAGGCATTCAAGTCACTTCGTGTGACTACATCCACTAGAAAAATATGAGGAGTGGAAGTAGTTTTAGGAGAAGAAGGTCCAACAGATGCAAACCATTCTAATAAACCTCCAAAGTCTATTTGATCAATCATGATTCCCTTAGGATCTCCTTTATATCAAAACCCGGGTCTACTATCCTTTAAAGGACACCTCACTTCACATTAGAATTTACCCCACTCTTTAGACATGAGATCAACCCATCAGTCTAAAACTACTACAACAATAGGTGTAGTGGCAAGAGATACCACAATAGTAGGTAAAATTACACCCATTTCAATACTCTAGGAAGCATAGGTCTATTCACTAACTGAAAATTCTTTCATATGGATGTCATTTTTTTGAATAATAATGGATTCACCTTCCACATTAACTTCCATAAGAGGCTCATGATCATCTACACCAACTAACTGTTCATTACCATATTCTTCTATAATAAGATCATTTTTATATTGTTCTGCTACGTGTTGTTCCAAGATAGTAATAACACTCATCTACTAAACCATAAATGAATCACAAAATATATGTTCATAACTAAAATAACTAATTTCAGTTTTATCAATAGATATAATTTCATAAAAGATCTCTATAGATGGGGATTTCTCCCCATAAACAAGTGAAAAATTCTTCTTAAGCTTTGGGTCCACTCTTTCTAGAAATTCCAATTTCTGAACAGATTTACCAGTAATGTAAGAAGCTCTAGAGGCATCTCAACATCTTTTCTTTTAATTCCTCTATATGATCTATTAGGCTCAGAGTTTTCATCATTATCATCATTACTTACATTCCCATTTTTATCATCTCCACTTTCATTTTAATCTACATGTTCCTCAACCTCATCATCATCCTCTTCATCATCACATTTAAAAGAAATTTTAAATTGATCCTAAAAAAAACAAATATTTCCTCTTAATCTATTTTAAAAATATTATCTCTTTTTGGAAGTCTCCTAGAAGTACTAGGAGCACTAAAAGTGATGGAAGAATATTTGGGAGAAAGGTTTGGATCAATTACTTCATCAATATATGTTTTTTTTCATTCTTATTTTGAAACAAATCCTTCTTATTTATTAGAGTAATCCAAAACATCATCAGTCCAAAATCCTGGTTCATCAATATCCCTCATCTGGAGAGGATGATCCACATTGTTAAATTCTACATACATATTCTCATTATCTCAAATCGAATGCATCTTCTAGGGATTCCAACTTATTCTCATTCCTGAACAGAAATCCCTTAAAATATAGAAACCGCCATAGTCAAAACCTATTTCCTCATCATCTAATACAAATCCTTTTAACATTTTTCATATATGAAAATATATTTGGATAAATCTAAGAGTTAGACCTTTTAGAGGGTTTGATCATCTATGAAAAATGAATCATGAGATATCTACACAAATTTATTTTCATTCATCTTTTAATAAGTCCTAAAAAATATAAATCATGATATTTCAAGGTGGAAAAATAACCTTTTATAGGGAATATAATATGTTGAATAAATTTTAAGTGAAACCTATACTCCTCATATAGTTTAGAATCCACTCGTCTTCTTGTGATGACATCACCTTTCAGTTCTGTTAATGTATCTTTATAAAAAAAGAGCTCATTGTCCCCAAGAACAAATCCTTGATAATCATGATAAATTCATTCATGAGTAACTCCCAATAACTTGTCCAATTTTTTTCAGGAAAAGATAATTCTATGATCTCTAACTCATATTATCATCCAATATTCTTCCTCATCATTGAATACAAACTCAAAATATTGGAAAAAAATCATGAACAAACACAGGATAAAATGGTATTTCATTCGTAGAAAACCAATTCAACAAACCTTGGTCTTGAATAAATTTGAGAACTAGATACTTTCTTGAAAACAACTATTTTGATTCAAATTCCCATTTAGCCACAACAAATTATTAGAAAGCTCTGGATGCAATGGTTTAACATCATAAAACACCATTTCCTTTCTTTTTTTTTCTTAGCTAGTCTCTAATTCTCTAGAGAAGTCTAAAAATGGAACTTCATACTTGGAATATAAATTATTTAGGTTTTCTTATTCTAATAATAAGAGAAAAGGTTCATGTTTCATGTTAGGGAGAAGAGAGGTTGCATAGGGCCAGAGATTATCACATTGGGCATGAGGTGTGTTGGAAATAGACATAGATTAATTTTTGTATCATTTTTGATTTAGGTATATCTAAAAATTGACGTTGAAATAATACTGGAAAATCAAAATTAAATGTAGAATTAGAAAAAATACGTATCGGGTCACAAAAATAAAATACAGTGGAGAAAAAAATAACCAATAGTTTAAAATATTAGAAGCATAAAATATTCAAAAAGTCATGAAAATTCAACAGCATATCACCGAATGGTGTGTCACACCGATGTTGCGTCATACCAATGGTGTGTCATACCAATGAAATGGCATACAAAAAATTAATCTTATCCAAAATGTATCATTACTAATTAATGTTTTATATAATTCATTCTCTCAGAATTAAAAGGAATAGTAAAGATATCATCTAACTGAAGTTCTATTCTAAAAAACCCCAATAGTGATATAACCTTATTTAAAATGGTCACACAAAGAGTGATATCTTATATCAGTATAATTTTTCCTTTAATGTAAAAAAATATTATTATAAATGTTCATAGCACTTGTGTTGTTAAAATTTAGGGGGGACATGCCATAATAGATATCTATAGTCCAGTAAACTGTGTTTCAACCACAAAATGTTTGCACAGCAACTGCCAGCAGCTATATATTCAGCTTCAACATTAGACAATGCAACTAATATTTTCTTTTTTACTACACCATGAAACTAGAGAATTTACCAAAACGTGACATGTTCCAGAGGTAATATTTCTGTCTTACTTTCATCCACCAAAATTTACATCAGAATAACTCTCTAGAACAAATAATTTTTCTATAGGGTAAAATAATCATAAATTGGTTGTATAACTGATGTATTTAAAAATTATTTTAACAGCATTTAAGTGTGACTATTTAGGATTAACTTGAAAGCAAGCACACATAAAAAAACTAAACATTATATCAGATCAGCTAGCATTCAAGTATAGAATACTTCCAATCATACCTATGTAACTGGTTTGATCAAGTAGTTTCCCATCTTTATCAAGATCCAACTTACAAATGGTACTCATAGAAGCATCACTACTTTTAGTGATATACAAGTAAAAATGTTTTAAAAATATTTTTTATATTCACTTTGATTCAATATAATTCATTATTCATTTTGAATGATTTGAAAACCAAGAAGGAATTTTACTTCACCCATTAAACTCATTTCAAATTCCATTTTCATCATTTTAGAAAAATTAGTACAATGGGAATTTCTTGATGATCCAAAAATATTATCATCAACATAGATTTATAATATTAAAATGTCTTTTGAATTATTTTTATAACAAGGGTTGTATCTGTAATACCTTTTTAATATCATTTTGAAATAAGAAAATTATCGAGCCTATCATATCAAGCTCTAGGAGCCTTTTTTAAACCATATAAATCTTTTTGTTAATTTGAAAAGTTGATTTGGAAAATAGGGATTTTGAAAACCTTGGGGTTGTTCAAAAAAAGAATCCTCAACTATAAAACCATTCATAATTTCACTCTTGACTTCCATTTAATTAATATTGAAGTCTAAATGGGATACATAGGAAAGAATTATTCTTATAGACTCAAGTATCTCTACAGGTGAAAAGGTTTCCTCATCGTTTATTCCTTCTTCCTAACTATAACCTTTTGCGACAAGACTATAATACTTCCTAAATATAGTTCCTAAATCATAAAAATTATTTCTAAATAACCATTTATTTCCAATATTAAAGGTGTCTTTAGGTATATCTATAAGTTCCCACACTTTGTTTCTTTCAAATTGATTCAATTCCTATTTCATGACTATCACCCAGAATTCATCATAAATGGATTCATTTATGTTCTTATGTTCAAGATGGGACAATAATTCTTGACGTTCAACATGATTTCCAAGAGAAGATCATGTTTTTGTTCCTCTATTTATGTCTACTACAACAACATATAAAGGATGGTACTTAATAGTTCTGAGAGATTGACAAAAGGATAGACTGGTTATTTTGTTTCTATAAATTCACGTTCAGGAAGTTCTATAAATTCTTCATAACTAGATGAAGTTTATAACTATTAGATAGTAGAATAAAAAGGTTTAGAATTTAATTTCAGAGAATAAAAATCATCATCAAGGGTTTTTAGGGAGGTATTAAGATCATTTGGATTAGTTTTATAAAACTTCACGTAGATTGATTCTTCCATAGTTTTAGACTACTTATTGAAAACTCTATAGGGTTTTTTAGATATTTAATAACCAAGAAAATTTTCATCATCACTTTTAGAGTAATTTTCTCAAAACTATCTTTAGTATAAAAAATAAAAAAATTTCAAACATAAAAATATAATGTAATTAACCTTAGGTTTCCTATTATTCCATAGTTAATAAGGGGTCTTCTTAAAGACATGTCTAATAAAGACTCTATTTATGAAATTGTAGGCTATATTGATATCTTATTCAAAAAATAAATAGGTAGGTCATACTCATTTAACATGTTTCGGGATATCTCTTGTAAATTTCTATTTCTCTTCTCTACAACTCTATTTTTCTGAGGGGTCCTAGGAGAATAATAGTTATGAGTGTGGCCATTATGTAATAAAAAAGATTCAAAATCATAATTTTCAAACTCACGTCCATGTCCACTTTTTAATGTCTCAATTTTAAGTCCACTAAGATTTTCTATAGACTTATCATACTTGGTAAAGTACGAAAAAGATTCACTTTTGTGAGCTAAAATGTATACCCAAGTATTCCTAGAGAAATCATCTAAAAAAATAAATATAGTACTTACAATTTAAAATAGAATCTCTATATGGTACAAGTAAATCCATGTGAATAAACTCGAGTGGTTGAGAAGTGAATTTTTTTTTATTTAATTTAAAATAAACATTATACTTATTTCTTTTTGGGTAGGGGTTATAGACATTATCAGTTGGAAACTAAAGTTTAGATAGATCCCTAAAAAACCCATTTATAGTACGATCCCTAAGTGAGTGAATTTTTTAATGACCTAGAATCCTATGAAAAATAAAAGACTCTTTGGGAAAGGAACATAGGAATAAACCATTTTGAGAAACTAAATAATTTATATCAACTACATAAACGATATCATTTCTAAAATCAGTAAATATTATGTCATTTTTAGAGTAAAAAAATTACAGTAATTATTCTCAAATTTAACAAAAACTCCTTTATCATGTAAGTGAGAAATTCTAAGCAGATTATATTTTAAGCTATCAAAAAATAATACTTTAGAAATTAAAACTAAATTTTTGTTACCGATTTTCCCTAATCCATTGATTTTTCCTTTTTAATTGTCACAAAAGGTAACTTGACCACAACAACCATAATAAGGATCTTGATGCATGAATAATGCCTTGTCATATGTATTAAAAAATTACTATCTGAGTACCATAGTATTTGATAGGATGTCTTTAAATATATTTATTACTAAACAATATTTAAAGAAGAAATGATTTTGTTACTGAGATCTGTTTGGGTCCGTAAATGTTAGTGATCAAAGATTTTGGAACCTACATTTTCCTAATGAAATTCATATAAATTTATTAATTTTTTTTTGAAATAATGCCTCTATTAGGACCTTCAGAAAAATAGTTTATAGAAGAAATCTCTGTTTTGGATTTAGGAACAAAATTACTCATTGTTATTTTTCTTTTTCCAAGTTGATATCTAATTCAAATGATTGATTTAGGTGAAAATTGATTTCCTAAAATATGTGTAATCTTTTTTATACCATTAATAAAATTTTCAATATCTTTTCTTAATTATGAATTTTAAATTATGAGTTCTATATTATATTTGAGTAGTTGATCATTCTTCTATTTTTCGATATATAGTTAAAATTTACTACTTGTAGTTAGAGCATGTTGTCTTTTTAGAATTTTATACTTGTGTTTTAGTTTGTTAAATGTGTCTTATATCATGATGCAATATTCAAATAATTCATCATTTGAAATATTATCACCATCATTATGTTCATTTTTAGAATCCTCATAATTACGTACATGAAGATTATTATAATCAGGGTGTAAAGCCAGTACCTCACTAACTTTAGTCATGAAACTCATGTTTTCTCTAGCGGGTTTCTCTTTATGTAAAGAATCTGAATCACCAAATTTATCTTCTGAATCACTCAATGGGGATTTAATAGCCTTTTTTATCTTTTGTACTTTTCCTCATACTTCTTTTTATACTTAATCTTTTGACAATCTGATTTTATATGTCCTTTCCTCTTACACTCATTATAGACAACTTTTTTTTGGATCATGATCATTCTTCCAATATTTCTTCCAGTTTCCTCTGTTATCATATATTCCTTTATAGTTTGATTTTATTTAGAAATTTTTATTTCTATAAAACTTCTTAAACCATCTATCTAGATAATCTATATCCCCATCACTATCAGGAGGGAATTCACCATCACCCGAATTAGTAGTTTGACTATTTTCCTTTTCTTTTTATTTTTCTTTATGTTTAGATGCATTAGTCTTGAAGGATACTGATTTTATTTTAGGCTCTTCATCTTTTTTGTGGTTTATCTTTAGTTATTTTTCCTACATAATATGATTAAAAATCATTTAATTTACTAGAAACAATCTTATATCATAGGAATCTACGATGGAGATAGATTATCCTCTCTATCTTTAAGGTAGATATCTTAGTAGTCTCATAATATGGTCCTTATAAGATAGTGGTTTTCCAAGAGAGTTCATGGTATTCACAATTTCGTTGAACCTGAGATACATCTCATAAATAGGTTCATCAATATTAATTTTAAAGTTATCATATTTAATAGTATAACTATTAAGCGTCATCTCCTTAACATTAGAACTTCACTCATGGGAAGTAGGCAAAGTGTTCGAAATTTCATAAGCAATTTTTCATGAAAAAATTCTACTGAACTGTTCATATCCTAGTTCACAGTATCAGGTATTCATGGATTTACAATTATTATTATAAGAAATCTTATTAGGATATTTCCATGTACTTCTAGCAGTATCAATAATACCATATTTATATTCTATAGTAGACCGAATATCAAAACCCATGATTTTTATATGCAATCTCATTTTAATTTTCCATTGATAATAGTAGTTTCCAATAAATAAAGGATGTATATTTGTAGCATAACATTCTTATCTATTAACCATTTAGTGAATTAAATTTAGAAATAATAGAAATTTAAAATCTTCCTAGCTAAAAAAATCATTGTTAAAAAGCATTTGAAAACATTAAATACCAAAGAAATATATCCTTTGATACCAAATGTTTGACGAAGTGACTATCTCAAGGGGGGGGGGGGGGGGATGAATTATGTACCCAATAAAAATTTATGTTTAAAATGGATTAATTTGAAATCCCCAAATTAATTTAAAATGGAATAATTAATCAATATAGTCAATCGTTATAGGTTCTAATATTTCAAAAATATTTTTTAAAGATTGATTAGTTCTCAATTAGGTAATATGCAATATTACTTAGTAATTTGAAACAAGTTTACTTAATTAAACTATTATAAAAAAACTAATAAATATTTACTATTAAAGTATAAGTTTTTTTGGGTTAAAATAATTTATTTTTTAAAAGTGAAAATAAAATAAACCAAAACATAAAGTAGAAAGATTGAAATAAGTGGTACAATACCAAGTAGGGACTTAGTCCTGACCACTTGGTGATCACCTCCCACCAAGTAGTTTATATAAAATAAAAATTATGATCCAAAACCTGGATCAGTATTTATAAGAGTATAAAAATTTTTCAGGTCACACACGACCTCTTCCATAGTTATACATGGGAGTAAAAAAAATAGGCCACAGAAGGACATATACCACTATTATATGTGGGATTAAATATAAAGAGTGAAAATAAGATATCAATTATCTTCTAATTCAACACAGGATACTGTCTGTAAGTGATAAAAATAAATTACGGACACAATGATAAAAATGTAGTAAAGATAAACATAATAGAGAAATTTACGGGTGTAGAGTTTAAAAATTCTCAATCTATTGAAATATAGCTTGCGACTCTTGATTTTATTTTTAGTGAATCTTTAGTCAAGTTATCTTGAAAAATTCATAATAATAGAGTGTCAATAAATCATGTTATTTACTGGAGGAAATCAACTAATTTGTATAATATTTAGCTTCTTAAGTCATGTGTTTCTCAAGATGTAGGAGTTTAACACTTTATCTCTATGTGTGTTCAGTAAGAATGAGATCTCAGCATTCTAACTATATGTTTCACATGTCTATTTCATCTCTTATACTTGAGGGATTCTTCTTCTATTATTAATAGCACTATTTAGAAGAATATCCACATGCATTTGGATATTATACTTCCTCGTATAGCACATATTAAATACTATTTAATGCGTTCTATTGAGAATTTAAGAGATAATAATTAAAATATTATTCAGCATTAACTTCAATAATATAGCTGTTATAAAATTTTTAAATGAAAAGATTATGTTTATAAATATTGGCAGTGTATCAAACTTGTGGTTACATGTTCTGATGATGTATTAGAGTCCAGAAGTGTCTCAGAGTCTGACAGTGTCTCATTAAATTGGCGACACAAAGCTGGAAATATGTTGTACTTAGCAAAATTTCATGTCTTGTTGTGGATCCTTTGGTTGTGAGTCATCTAATGGTAGGTATTTCTGGTGGTGGTACCTCACACTTAGCCAAATTTATATTCTGGAAGCATAATATCTTGATGGTGAGATATCCTAGAAGTATCTCATACTTTACCAATTTTATATTCTGATGGTGTCTCATACTTAGCATGATTTCTATGTTGATGATGTCTTAGGCTAATGGTGCCTCGAATATGGTGTCTTAGACTTTTTCAAAATGTTTTCTTGGTGGTGACATGTCTATTGGTGTGTTAACTCAATGGTGAGTCAGTCTTGATGGTGACTTATCCTAATAGGTGTGTTAATTTCAATGGTGAATGAAGGTGACTCATACTTATTCAATTTCATCACATGTCTCATAATACAATATACTTATAGGGAAACATGAAATTAATTAATATCATTTGAATCATGAAATTTTTAAAATTAAAATAAGTATTTGAATGTAATCTATTAAAAAAATTCAACTGAATAAGATATAAATAGAATTGTAAAATAAAGTACACTAGGACAAATTGGTTGATGTAACATCCCAAAAAAAAGAAAACAAAACATGAACAGATCTAACAGATACTCCATGTGACCCCTAGTCACTCAATATAATTGGAACCTATAGAAAAATCCCAAAAAATCATATCGGACATGATCAATAATCGATAACTTGAGATAAAAACATAAGAGATTTATAAAACCATTGGTGTGTGTACGATGTGAGTGAATTTCACCCAGTAGGATTTAACCAAAGAGTATATTTAGTTCCTTTCATATTAAATTACTTAAATAGTTTGAACATAATTTATGAAATAAGTTTTTCATAGAGGTAAGAATAAACAATAAAAGTATCATATGTTACTATTTTCTTTCCAAAACCAAGGAAAATAATTTGAGTGAAACAAACGAGGATCATTTAGCCTTAATCAATAATTTTGACCCCAAAAAATAATTTAATTATTTCATTAATTTTTTTTAAATTACAGAATAAGAAATTTTAAATCCATGATTAAAACTATTTTTCCTTTTCTTTATTTTTTTAAAAAAATTTCCAAGTACTGTTTGGAAAACATCACTTTATATCCAAAAACAAACCCATAGAACACAATTTGAAAATCAGTTTGTAAATGAAAAATATAACAATCGAATACGAGTATAAACATGACCAGACACCAAGTTATCAATTAAAATTAAAAAAATCAAGAAATGGTTCTACATAATAAAATAACGTTTAGAGGATAAAAAAGGTAATTAAAGGGATCCATTAGACAAACCTCAATAGAAACTATGTGTTATGGGAAAGCCCCTAATACTTTTGTACTATGAACCTGAACTGATGATTTCTACCTTAGGCTGAAACTAAAGAACCCATTTACAATCTAGATAGTTCTGTCAGACTATCCAAGACACATAATCCATCTCAAGAGTACTCATGATATCGTATACCATAATCCATCTTTTTATCTCACTCAATCTAATCATGAAACATTTATAATCTAGTGCAAAATCTGCACTATTCCTTTCACTCATCTAGGTCTCATACCTAGTTATCTAATTTTCCCATGAAATCAAATATTTTAGGTGAGAAATAAATAAAACATGAAATCATCAAAAAAATCATTAATAATAAAAAATTAAAAAAACCCATATATAATCTCACCTCCCAGTCTATCAGAGGAAACAACCCCTTTCTATAAATCAAATATCAAATAGAATAGTCCATCATTATCCTATATAAGGGAACAAGTTTTAAAAAATGTAAAAGTAATGGGATCTCAATTAGTGTGTCATATTATCTTGAATTACTATTTTATAAAGTGATAAATTGTCCTTAAAAAATATTCCCAAGGGGCCAAACTATTTTGTATCATTTGAAATTTCACTTTGAAACATCCCTTAAAACTAAAATTTTGAAAAGATTTAAATCCATTTAGAAATCACAACAATACTATCAGGTCCTAAAATAATTTAAAATAAGTTCAAACCCCCATTATTTATAAATCATTCCATAAAAACAACATAAAACCTTTTTGAAAATAAAATTGGTGTCAAACACCCCTTTATAATACATATATTACATTAAAAAATACTATTCCTGCATTTTTACAATCACATGGCTTGTGAAAACTCCATAACAATTAATAAAACAATTAGAAAATCACTTTAAACCCCTCATAGATGATACATATAGGTATGATTTGGAAATAAAATCATTTTCAAACATCCAATAATATCATGGCGTGTAATATAAAGGAATGACATTAAAATACATACCCCATTCAAGAAGAACCAAGTCTCATCCAATCACCGTCGATGTATAATGCACAATTAAACTAGGAAAAAACTTCGATAAATACTAAACATAAAAATACCTATTATTAAACTCATAAAAATTCAAATTCCAACCTATATATTTACAAATATTTGATACTAAATAAAATTTATAGGAGAAGATGAAGGGAAGAGAGAGGAGGAGAGATGAATGAGGAGGAATGAGATTACCTCAATGATCCCCTTGAAAATGAGGGAGTGGAATCTTGGATTCAAGAATAAGGGAGTAAAGAAACACCCCTTTAGAACCCCATGAATCAATTTAATGAAATGGGAGGAATATGGGAAAATAAAAATCAATAAGGGGAAAATTTGAGAATTTAAAATTTTTAAGAAACTGAGAATGTAGCCTGGTTAGGCCACCCAGTTAAGAAAACCACGCGCCAACCATACAAGATCAAGTAGATGGAACTCCCCAAACCTCTTATGGTTTACCTACATGGTTTCCCTTTACTGTGAACCAACTTTGTAGGTAACACCCGTCCCCACAAAAAATGTTTCATGGTAAGATGGAGACCCTGCATGGTTTAAAAACCCATGTACTATCCATGAAAATCTCCACTATCAAGGAATCATAACATTTTCATAGTTTTCTTTGAAACTAAAATGGTTGTTTCTAACCTCATGGTAACCATGTAATTGATAAAAAACTTTATAAATTTTCAAAAAAAAAATTAGAAACTTAAAAAAATTAAAATAATCAAAAATAATATAAAATAACAAACCACAATTACATGAGAGTGTCAAAATTCTCCCCACCACACCAATTTATACCCCTGTATAGTCTTTTGTAAATGTAAAAGAAATAGAACGTTAAATATCAACTCCCTAATGAATAGGTTAGTGGGATTTAGGGAAAAATTTAGGAATACCCTCAAATAAGGAAAACACTAAACACAATCAACCCCCATGTTAACCATCAAAATACTCAATCAACACCAAAAATCCTTAAATAATATCTAACCCAAAACCATATACATAAATATCTAGGATTATAAATTCCAAACATATCTATTCCCACTACTTATAATTCATCTATAATAGAAATTTAATGTAAAATATATTCTATAAAGAGAGTGTCACTGAAACCACCACAATCCCAAAAATCATCAAAGGGAACCACATAAATTCAATAATCCACAACCAACCTATAAGAGATCTACTCCAATCTATAAATCAACCACCACCCAAAATATCATCCAAAATACCACAAGGTTGGGTCACCAAATCCATTAGTTCCCAAAATAACTGAAAAATGCATCAAATTGAAATGTTCCTTGATAAGAAATAATACTTTTCTAACCTTGGGTTATGAGAGTACATATGGGGGTGCCTGAGAGTCATGCTTGTGGAAAACCATCTCATGGTGATCCCGATAGAGAAACTCAACCTAATGAAACATACATGCCAACTTAAAATAACTTCACACCCTCATTACCAATGAATATAATTACGGTTTACCATTTTCAAAGCATCTAATAAAATATCAATGCGTAAATAACTCCATAAAGTTTTGTATATAATAAAACTATATGGAATCCAAAAAATCAACACGGTGTATATATTCTAAAACAACCACTATTCATGAATGATAAACCATAAAAGCACCCAAATACATCACAAAACAAGTTCCACCATAAAACCACAATCGTTCTAATATCATGAATACTGACTCCCAAAATAGACCATCATCCAAACCAGTACACACACCCAGGACTACCCTTCTCAAGAGAAAATATAAAAATATAAAAATAAAAATTCCCATAATTCAATTATCTAACCAAGTATAACTGGAATTGTGTACTCAACTCAAAATATATGGTTTATAAATAATTTTAGTAGATGATAACTTACTTTATTGATTCCAAGACACACCACTATACTACCAATATAGAAATATAACACTTACCACTCTAGTCAGATTCTGGGTAGTTTCAAAAGTAGGTAAGGGAACACCACTAAAGGTAAATGTCCTATATTTATTGGAGAATGATTTTTGATTCTTAATTTAAAAAACATGAGACATGAACCCAAACTAACCATGTCTCTTAAGTTACATTTAATAGTCCCAAAATCAAGAGATAAAAATTCACATAATTAATTAACTAAAAAATAAACTTTCATTTTTAAACCATGGAACCCTTAGAAAAGAGTCCCCAAAAACACATTTTAAAAGAAAACATGATTTTAAAATATACCAACCTTTCTAAACACCCCTTATTTTAGAAGATCAAAAGAAAAAAACCTTCTATCTCAAAATAATTAATATTTTAAAAACATTTAAATGTAATTCCTAATTCTTAATTTCAAAACCAACCACTTTTGAAAACACAATCCAAGTCGGTAAAAATATTTTCTAAATAACCTACTAAAATGGTTTTAAACACCCAAATACTTTTCAGATTTCATTATGAAATACACCATTTCTAAAAAAATCATTTAAAACATGTATATTTTAAAAAAATTCGCAAGTATTCATTTCAAACAAAAAATAATTTTCTTAAAATTCACTTTTCACACCCAAAATAAGATTCACAATAGATCCATAAGAAAACGAACATCAAAAGATTCAACCCATATCTCATTCACCCATATCAATATATCATAAGACCATCCTTAATTCTCTTCCCATTACCAAAAAAACTTGAGGAAATCCAAGAATCAATTGGTTTAAAAAAATGAAACCAAATGGTATGGAGAAATAGGATTGACATCATCATATGTTTTAATTGTCCATTCACTAATCATTAATCATATTCTTGATATATTTCAAAAATTAATCACTTGGAAACTACATGGTTTTTTAGAATTTTCAAGCCAACCTCACTCCTTTGATTTTGTTTTGTTCTCACACAAAAACAACAATAGAAACCCCCAAGGAAACCCATAAAATTCTAGTGAGTATAAAACAACATCATTTGAAATCACAATCCAATAAAATAATAAAAATGGAATCCAAATCTTTACTGCCCAGGGTAACCCAACTGTCATTATAAAAGAAGATGACCAGGAACCTACTCATAATATACCTCTCAGGTTTTGATGATTGTTATAATATCCATACTAAATAGACTTCCCAAATATATGGTGGGATTTTTAAGAGATAAATACCTCTTATGAACCTTGACTTTGATACCATTTTTAATGAACCAACCTTGGATACCTTGATCAGGTACCTGAGCTAGCTTGCACTAGGTCTAAAGGGTGTTCCTGATCCCCATGAGTTTGAAACTAGTGTCTCGATATCAAGAAAACACACTTGGAAATGGTTTCACCCTAAAAAAATATTAAAAACAAGAAAAACTACCGAGAATATGGTATGAACCATCCAAACATTTTAAATCCATGTATAAAAAATAATTTGATATACATAAATAAAACAAACAAACAAGGAATAAACAAATAAGATTCCAAGTGATTCAAAATGAAATAAACACCCATACAATAAACAATAAATGATATCTGAACAAAGTATAGTAAAAGCAGATATAAAAATAGTGGTAAAATAAAATACACCCGGATAAATTGGCTATTACAACATCCTAAAAATAAAATAGGACTCGAACAACTCTAACTGAACCTCCATATAACTCATGGACACTAATTATGTCTATTTTTCATTAATGGACCTAAAAAAATATATAATGCGATCAATACCCAGGAATCTAATATGAAAACATAAGAGTTTCATACACCCATTATTATATGTATTGTGTTAGAGAAACTTTCCACATTGGATTTCACCAATGATTATACACTGTTCCTTTTATATTACATTACATAAATTCTAGTTTGAAAATAATTTATAAAATAGATTTTTCATGGGGGTAATTATAAATAAAAAAAAGTATCATCTATTAACATTTTATTTTCCAAAATAAGGTAACATATTGGAGGAAAAAAACAAGGATTATTCAACATAAAACCATATTTCTATACCCAAAAATTAGTTTAATTATTTATATTAAAAAAATCATTTAAATAATGAAAATTTGACTTTAAAATTTATGATCAAAACCATTTTTCATTTCCTTCCGATTTCCAAAAACATTTTGAAGCACTATATAGAAAAAATTAGTTTATATTCAAATAAACAAAACCATGACACAGAATTTGAAAATTATTTTGTAAATAAAATAATATAAAAATCAACATAGTGTAAACATATGCAGGTATAAAGATATAAATGTAAATAAATAAAGAGAACAAACAAAGAAATGATGCAACAAAATCAAACAATGTTCAAGGTATAAAAAATTTAATAAAAGAGATTCTATAGAAATACCTCTATAAGTGTTATAAGAAACTATCTAGAATACAAGTATTATGAACCTAAATTGGTGACTAAAACCCTATGAAAATACTAAAGAACTTTTATATAAACATATTAGTCCCATAGACCTATTTGGGGAAAATAATACATCCTAGGAGTAATCATGCTTCCATAAGTCACTATCCATCTTATTATCTCTCTTAGTATAACGGGGAAGCATTCCCTAGTCAACACACAAACTATACTAGAGATTACACTCATCCATGTTTCCTATGAAATTAAATAATAGAGGTGAACGAAGATTCAAATATGAAATAATGAAAAAAATCATTAATAATTAAAAAATTAAAATAAACCTCATCTCAACTCTTACACCGTTTTAAGAATCAACACTTTTTATCAATTGAGTATTACACAAAATAATCCATCTCTATAACATATAAGGGTGAAAGTGCAAAAAATTAAATAAAATTAAGGGTATCTCAATTTAGGGCATCACATTATCTAAAATGTATATTCTATAAAGGGTGAAATTTCACATTGAAAACAATATTGTGATTCCAAACCATTTAATACTCTATACAATTTCACTTTAAAACATTCATTAAAACCACACCATAACAACAACATTGAAATACATTTAGAAATCACTATAAGACTATCATGTCATAAAACAACTAGAAAATGAGTTCGAACAACTATTCTTTATAAATAGTTGCATAAAAACACTAAACAACCTTTTTGAAAATTATATTAGCATCAAACACCCCTTTAAAATTATTAAATCATTTTAAAAATGGATATTAAAGCATTTTCATAAATATTTGGCATGTGAAAACTCTATGCCAAGAAATAATAAAATTCAAAAACCAATTTCAACCCCTCATGGGTAATAAATATAAGTATAATTTGGAAATAAAATTATTTTCAAATATCCAAAAATATGATGGCATGTAATATAAATGAACAACATAAAAATATGAACCCTAGTCAAGTAGAAACAAGTCATAACACATTACGTTTGAAGAAACAAACACAAATAAGAAAGGAAAAAATTTATCCAAGAACAAAACATCTAAATACACATCATTATTCTTGTAACAAACCCCAATCACAGTGTACAAAATGGCTAGGGTTTGGAAAGAAGGTAAATTGAGGGGAGATGATAGAGGTAGAATAATTGATGAGAAATATAGGAGGTCGAAGGAAATTACCTCAATCAATTTCTTGAAAATGAGGGAGTGGAAGCTTGGATTTAAGGACAAGGGATGGAAGGAGATCTCCATCAACACCACTTTGATAGATTGAATGAGATAAAATAAATAGGGAGGATAAAAACATAATAATTGAGGAGGGAAAATGCATAAATTTCAACTCTTTATGAAACTAGGAAAGATGCATGGTTAGGGCTTCTGATTATGAAAAAAATCCACCATCTATGTGGGATTAACGTTATGGAACTATCTATATAACAACATAGTATTGACATACATTAATGTTACATAAAATTTGTGTAATACATAAAATATTACACAAACAGACACCCAAATACCATATTATTTTAGTGGATCAGAAAACTTGGAAACATAAACACTAGTGTATAAATGAGATACATTAACCATCACCAGGTTCTTCTTGACTAGAAAAATTATTTGAAACACAAAAAATAATATGTATTTTCAGAACTTGGGAAAGGAAACATAAAGTGTAGAGACCTCAGATGCTCAGTACTGGAAAATAAGGGATACATGTAAGCATAAACATGATCATAGGGGTATGACATCATGGTCAAAACATTTAAATATCATACCCTCCACATAAAATATCACAAACATGTATCATGGAATAAAGCGTGATAGTTCATATAAGAATAATCATAAGAAAATAAAAAACATAATCCTTAAAATTACAACATAAGAATATAACATGGAATTATGGCAGACACATAAGCATATAATATTATTTCCATAGTATCCAAGGCATCGCTACCACTTCCATCTAAGTAGTATGGGTTCACTCCACATACCATCATGGTAGTAATGGTTCACTCATATGGCCATATTATTAGCATAAGTTAACTCCTCATACTATATCGATAGTCATGGTTTACTCCCATGTCCATCTTAGTAGACAAGGTTCACTCCTAAGACCATCTTAGTCAATATCAGGAGATATAAATATTTATCCAATGAATTGGGGTGAGATATAGGTCTCACTCATATCATAATGAAATTATACTCATATGTTTCACAAAATTATAAAAATTATATCTTAACCAATGAAATGAAATGGGTATTATAAACATGTAATCATATCATAACCTTGTTTAAAATGATACAAGTTTCATAATCATTTCATCAAAATAATAACCCTTAAATGAAAAATAGATTTCATAAACATATAACCCTTGAAATAGAAACATGTTTCATAATTCCCATAAGATCAACCATAGATCATTCAGATAAATAATACGAATAGAGCCTTTATATCATTTCTAATAAAGGCATGAGTAACATCAATAGAATCCATCTTATATGGAAAGTAATTTTGAAATTTCTTTCAAAAATAGTTATTGAGGAAAATATCTCTTATTCTTTGAAAAAGGACCATTAAAAAAATAAAACATCTTGAAAACCATTTTATTGGGAAAAATCTTATAAATAAATCATGAACAAATATTTACAACCATTTTACTTGAGAACTTATAAAATAATATTAGAAATATTTTGAAAACATTTTTCCTTGAAAACTTATAATATTGCTCAAAAATGTTTTGAAAACGTTTTTCTTTCAAAATAAATTGAAATAAAGAATTTACAGAATAAGAAGAAAATATTTTATTTTTTAAAAGAAAATAAATTTTTAATCATGTAAAGTAAGCTTCAAGGGAATGTAGTTCATGATGGTGGATAAACACAAACATGCCGAACTTTCCTTTTACACTATAAAATGCTTAGAAAGGCACCTTGACCAGAAAATGATAAGAAGATTCCCCATTAAAAAAAATTGTTTAAAAATTCATGAAATGGGTAAAAATTTCATTAAAACATCATATTATAATAGTATAACATTTTTTGAAAACCATTTCGAAGACATGGTTTGGAATGAACATAGATCTCCGACCGAAGAGAGAGGTAAAGTCGTACTTTTTTAAAAACACATTCTTATTTACCGAAGAGTGGAAAAATGGAACCAATACATGAATATATCATGAATAACTATAGGAGAATATAATTTAGGAATGTTATTGGGATATGGATCATAATATTTCATCAAATAAATCATAATCATACAAAATCTTGAGAAGCAATGAGATTATTTCAATAAACTCTTATAACTTGGTAACTTTGAACCGTACTACTCATGTAAGAAAATGAAATTAAATTAAGATAACAATATCATTAAAGGAATTATATTCATGATTTAACATTTAAATGTTAGTATATACACCTCATATATAAATATAGTTTCATAACAAGGCATGTCTGTCAAATAAGTAAAATTAAGGCAAAAATTACATTATTGACTGGGTTACATTTGAAAATTAAACCCCATGATAGAAATTTCATAAACTAGTTATTTAAATAACCATATATTTAATTATAAGAATAATTTAATACATTAAAGGGTAGTATATACACCACCAAAAATAAGTGTGTGGTGGATATGTCATGTATTTCACGGAAATAAAGAGTGATATGAAATTATGTTATCTTACATGTTGAATCTCTTCATACTTGTACAAACCTCACCTATAATATATATAAATTTATTATACACATATCACAGAACCATATTATTGTACCTTATATCTAATACCATATATTTTTTATTAGGCCTTTATATTACCTGCTCGTTATCAATTCTATGTTAATGTTTCACTTCGTGTAATATCCTCTTTCCTTTTCACGTGTGTCTGAATTTTTAATATCTTTGGTCATTATATTTATATCATCATTTCCATAATGTAAAATATGATATAAATATATTTTATGTTTAATATATTTTTATTATAATAATCTATATAATATTGAATTATGAAACATAATACACCATTCATGGAGATGGTAAGCCGTACGTACACATGAACACTATTTCCATTTAATAGTAGTGTTGAAATAAAGAAAGTAAAAGACATATATGAATATATATATATATATATATATATATATATATAATTATTAAATTATATTTATTATGTCATATATATCATATATATTCACTAAATCCATTATTAATACGTTCCATGTTGTGTATGAAGAAATCACTTCGCTTTGAGGGGGTGGTAGTCCACACTTCCTCAAACGAAATTATCGTATTAAAAAAAATGGAAAGTATAAATAAAAGTGTGGTACAAAAATTATATAATATTAAAACAATAATAAATATTATATATAAATAGATTTTACATCATAATTTCTACAATGAAAGGTGGTAAAGTAAAAATGAATAATCATCATTTAGTGCGGCGGTAGTCCACCGTACAAATAAATTTTTTTTGTTACCCATTAGATGGAAGTGTGTGTAAGTTTAGATTGAACCCTTTAGCATAAAAACATAATATTATGTTGAATATACTGTTTTTTTTATAAAATAATGGAATAAGAATTTTTTAGATAGTTGGGAAAGAAAAATAAACGAAAGAAGTCTGAAGGAGGGTGTTACCACTTAATTGGGGTTCTCCTTTTGGTTTACACCAAATGAATTCCATAAAATGATTTCTACCCAAAGTTGGATTGATGGAAGAATATAGGTATGTTTGGGATATATTTTGGATTATTTTTTCCAAACTTAAGTGGCTTGATAGGTGTGGATAAGTGGGAGGATATGAGGACTTTTATAATTGAGGAGGGGTGGCACTCTCGTAATATTTTAAAAGAAAGGAACCCAACCCAAATATTTTTATTTAAAGTGGTTAAATAATAATAAAAATTTGATATAAGAGATTATATGGAATAAATATGTCCATAAAATGGATTTAGTAAAATTGTATAAGTCGTTTTGGGCCATAAGGTTATGGTTTAGTCCCTTATTAAACTTAATTTAACCTTAATCATTTTAATTAATTTTAATTAATTCACTAATATTATTGTTAAAAAACTAATTAGGCCATATTATAAATTATAAATTATTAATATTCCTAATATATAATCCATTACTCGAAATTAAAAACACAGAAGAGGAAGAAATTAATTTAAATTTAATCCCCAGTCGGGATGATAATGTGGGTTTTTAAAGTAAGAAACGTTCAAATGTTTGATATGTTTTTATATTCAATTTCAATGTGAAATTGATTCAAATTAACTTAATTGGATTAATTGGTAACAATATTATCTAATTAAACCATGGAACAATTTTAAAATATAATTTATCGTTAAAAATAAATTAGATGGAAATATAGTTTTGAATTACAATCCAGTATTTTAAACTATTCATTAAGAAATGAAACCTTATTGAAAATTACAAAACATTTATCATAACCTAAATTTTATGTTTTTATTACATTTTTAAATTTTAATTTTTCATATTTAATCAATACAATTTCCCAAAATTGGATTCAAAATGAGTTCTCTATTAAAAGGGTGAAAAACTCCCTTAAAAAAATATTGTGTTTTATGTGTTAAATAGGTTTTATTCTTACATTATGATTATAAAATTTATTTCATGATTATAAAAAATATTTATTTGTATATATAACATATATATTACATTAAAATAACTTAATAATTATAATTAATTTAATTTAATAGTATTAAAATAACTTTTTCATCATAATAAAAGTTTTCTATAAAAATACTCTCTTTATATTCAATTTGTTCTTATATTAATTTATAAATAATATGAAACTAATTAATTCATTTTATATTTTGTGAAAAAAATATATTTTCATAATTTAGTTAATAATACCTATAAAATCTAATTTAATAGCTATTTTATATTAAATATATATTAATAATATATTACTGTTTAGTAACACTTGGTCTTACGTGTAATGCAAGCCATTGAGGATTCCTAGTCTTGTGTGAACTGTAAGATTACCTCAGTATTATGTATAGAGTAATATAACCTCAACATTTCATGTAATACATGTAATCCAAACATATTACGTTAATATAAAATAAATGGTTTTTAGTGTTGTGTGAAATGAAAAACATAAAAAAGATTAAATTAATTAAAAATTATAATTTAAAAAGAAATATTAGGGTGTTACATTGTACCCCCTTAAAATGAATTTCACCCTCTAAATTAGTCTGGGTTTTCAAAGGTTTAATACTTGTATGTTTCATTCACAGAAACCCGCATCGTAAAAATGAATACTAAAACATCCCTTAAAAGGGGAAAGTCGAATACATAATGGTTACACAAAGTAACATATAACACAGTTTCAATATTGGAGAACATATGTTAGGAGTGAATATTGGACATAGAGGAAAATCATAAATATTTATAGGGAGTGATTGAGATCACCCATAAAAATAAATGAATGATCAATGAAAAGTTGATGGCTTTAAATTTATCAATCTGTGATGATTTAAATGGATATCAGCTCAATGAAAATTAAGGAATTAGGGAAATATTTTTTTGATCATTTTCCTGAATTTAAGTAATTCATTTATTAACTAATAATATAAGGAAATGTGATTACTTGATATATTTATATAAATAAAAATTCATTCTTTGGTTGTGATTTTTTCAATTCCTAATTCATGTGTTACTTCATGTAATTTATGAATGACCTGAAAGACTTAAATATTTATTTATTAAGGATAATCCCCCATTTAGGGTTGAGGGGGAGACCTTACATGGTCTGTAGGACCATTGGAATGAGGCTCATTACATGAACTGAAGGTCCAGAGGCACCAAGCCTATTACATGAATCGAAGCTCAAAACTAGACACTTAGAAATTCCCCTCACTAGAACCTGAAACATTGAAGGATTTAGCTCTGCACGTCACATGGATGGTCATCTAGAATGTCCCTAATGCAGAGCTGTATTGGGCCAGGTATCGATGAAAATTTCTATACCCTCTCATTCTACTAATTTGTTTATATCCTTATTGGAATCCAGGATATCCAGGTTCTAAACCGGTTGGAGTGAATTTCTAGGTCATTGTAGCAGTTACTGTAGTAGCGCTATAGTAGGTATTGTTCGGTTCTATAGTATCCACAACTACTCATCTTATTTGGGCATTTGGGCCACTGGTTTGGGCCTACGAGTCTCACTGACTTCGATCCATAAAAGGCCTTTAGGCCAAAGGGCCTTCAGGCCACAGAGACTTCGAAGTAGCCCTGGCAGACAACACCGGAGTAGGCCCCATAAGAGGATTCAAAGTAAGTAGAGGATCCTAAGGCCCATAAAAGAATGAAAAGTTACCTATTAGAGACTTGGGTCTATTTGATGCAATAAGCACTAAAATAACCATTTAGAGGATCATAAGGCCCATAAAAAATGAAAAGTTTAACTATTTTTCACAAACTATAATTAAAAATAAATATGGTTAATACATTAACCTATAAACATAAAAAGTAACTCTATTATTTTATCATTAAAAATTATAATAAATAATTACACATTAATCAGTAAATTATATAGGCCAGTGTTGGGTGTGAAACCCTTATCATTATTCAGTCATGGGTTCAATACCCCTAACCTTACTGGGCTTGATTGGTTGTCACCTGAAATACATGATATCCCTTTCTAAAACTAAAGTCATATAATTTAAAAAATAAATAAAATGGATTCCCTTGATATAAGTTTAATCACTAAGTATTCTTTTAACAATGTTTTTCAATAAAAACATAGTTCATAAATACTTCCTATGAATTTTAACTTAAACTTTTCATGAATGATTAACCATATAATCCATCTAAAAGAAGAAAATCTAAAACATATAAAGAAATTCATGAATCATCTTAACATCGATTCCCTCATATATCACAAAGTATCTCTTGGTTATCACATTCCAAAAATTTGAATAACCTCATCATATATTCTATTGAAACATGGTAATTACTTCAATTACCATAAATATCTTTAGAAAACATGAATGCTTCCTTATTCTATAGATTACTGGATATATTTGATAAATCCATGAAGTTGTAAAATTCTTCCATGATATCATAATAGAATTTTCAAAAAGTCTTTAGTACCATCAAATTTACTTATATACAACATATATTTATCTAAATAAAATATCATAACATAAGGAACATATTAATAGTTATATTTTCATTAATCATGTGTTTTACATGGACATAACCTTTCCATTAAATCAGTTTTCTAATACATCAAATCCATACAACATATTCTTGTAAATCATTTGTGAAAAAACATAAAATTTACAAACTATATATGATTCACCTTTAATATAACATAATTCTTGAATCCAAATTAAAAAAAAAATTATTATTTCACTTTATCATTATTCCATTAACAAGTCTAGCCCATCCTATTACACAATACCTCTTTCTTTTCACCTTTTATCTATTGTATCATCATTATCTACAATATAACCATTACTCGTACCAACTTACTGATTCTCTTCAAGATATTTCATCTTGGGACATTGAGTTTCAATATGAAAATTTATTACACACTTAAAACAATTAACCTTTGATGATGAGTTAGAGAGGCCAATATTATCATCCATTTCATTAACCAACCTCTTAATTTTTACCTTTTAGTCACTTGATTTGTGTATTTATTTACCATAGTCCATACATCTTCTTATTCCTCCATGACATTCACTCAGGTGATTCTTTCCACATTCTTGACACAAAGAAAACCGAATCTTCTTTCCTCCATTGTCTCCATTACCCAAACTCTTCGTGAAATCCTTCTTTCTCTTCCTTAGGGAGTCTAAGAGTTGGTTAATATACACATTTTTGATCATGTTCCTTGAAAACTTATTAGGAATGATCACAATATCCTTCACTCATGTGATAATATCAGTTGAATTCTCATAATTATATTGTACAACATATTCAATGTCAATCTAGTTACTTCTGGTTTCCTCTATTGAATAAAACCAAGAAGAATTGAGTAAGATATGATTATCATACTGAGGAATCACATAATCAGAAAAAGTCACTCATAGGATGTCTAACTTATGATTTTTTAATATATGGAACCTTAGGATTACATTATGGTATTCATATTCAACTTTTATTCATATAATTCATAATGGTTTGTAAAGAGTTTGTGATTTTCTAAAGCATATCCCCCAGGAGTGTCAAACCAGGTGTGTGTCAAGGCCCATTGTTGTGTACCAAATTACGTAGTGTCTGGCCTGGAACATCTTGTTAGAGTTGTTAGATATAGGTACATCTGTTCCAGAGCCACATCCAATTTTAGAATCCAGACATAGATGTATTTCTAGGAATCCACTCACTCTATCCTTTACCAATATTCCTAGACATTTTCCCAAGTGTTAACTTATCATTATAAACATCCTTATATATATCCTTAAAAATATACCTAATAATATCACTAATGTTTTATCATCCATGTTTCCAAAGGTTAACTAAACCTTTTATCTGATACCAAATATAAAAACACAGTCTTGATAGAAATTAACATTACATAAAAATTTTATAATACTTAAAATATTACACAAACATACACCCAAAGACTGTATTAGTTTAGTGCCTATTTAAACTTGTAAACATAAACACTGGTGTATAAATGAGCTACATTATCTCCCACATATTTCTTCTTGACCAGAACACTTCTTAGACTCATAAAAAATAATATGTATCTTCATAACCTTGGAAATGAAACATAAAAATGGGTGAGGTAAAATGCTCAGTAAGGGAAAATAAGGGAGACATGTAAGCATAAAAATGATTGAGGTGTATGATAACGTGATCAAAAAATTTAAAGATAATATCTTGCAAATCAAAGATCATAACCATGTTTCATGGCATAAATCTTGATAGTTCATAAGATATTAATCATAAAGAAATAAAGAACATAAGACATGATAGAATAACATAGTAATAAAACATGGAATTGTGGAAGACATATAAGTATATAATATGATTCTCATATTATCCAAGGAATCACTTCCAAGAACATATTAGTCGAGCATGTCCACTCCTCATACCATCTTAATAGTAATTGTTCACTCCCATGTCCATATTAGTAGCATTATTTCACTCTTAATACCATCAGGATAGTCATGGTTCACTCCTATGGTCATCTTTGTAGTCAAGATTCTCTAAAAAGACCATGTTATTATATCTCATGATATATAAATCTTTTCCCAATGCATTGGAGGGAGATATAGGTCCCACCCATCTCATAATGAGATCATACATACATGTGTCACAAAATCATAAACAATCTTATATTAACCTAAGAAATAAAATGGTTATCATAAATATGTTATCATATCACAACCTATAGAAAAAGATACAAGTTTCATAATCATTTCATCGAATGCAAAACCCTTGTATGAAAAATTGGTTTCATAAATTTATAAACAGTGAAAGTGAAACGATCTTAATAAAGACCATGAAATCTGGTATAAACCATTTAAACAAAAAATATAAATAGAACATTTAAATAATTTACAATAAAGTCATGATTAACATCAACATATGTCATCTTAGATGGAAAATAATTTTGAAATATAGTTCAAAAATAGTTCTTGAGGAAAATATACCTTTTTTTGAAAAAAAATATATTTAAAAATATAAAAATATTTAAAAACAATTTTCTTTGGAATAAAACTTATAAAGAAATATTGAAAACATGTTGAAAAACATTTTAATTTAAAACTTATAAAATAATCTTGAAAATATTTTGAAAACCATTTTCCTTGAAAACTTATAAAATAGGTTGAAAACATTTTGAATGCCTTTTTCTTTGAAAATAATTTGAAATAATGAATTTAAATAACATTAAGAAACCCCTTTATTCTTTAAAAGAAAATATATTTTTTATATTGTAAATTAATTTTGAAGGGAATGACGGTCATGATGTCATATAGACATGAACACGGTGAACATTCCTTTTACACTACAAAAATCATTGAAATGTACCTTGACTAGAAAATGACAAGAATCTACCTTATTAAAAATATTTTTTGGTTGAAAAGGAAAAAATGGAAAAAATGTCTTTTATACATCATAGGAGAATAATATAACATGTTTTTGAAACCTTTTAGAAGACATGGTATTGAATGAACACATATTTACGACCGAATTGAGTGGTAAAGTCAAAATTCACTAAAAACACTTTATTATGTACCAAAGAGTTGAAAAATGGTAAGAATACATGATTATATCATGAGTAAATAGAGGATAATAAAAATTAATTAGTTTTCTTGAGATATAGATCATAATATTTCATCAAATAAAGCATAATCATAAATAATCTTGAAAAACGATGAGATTATTTCAATAAACTCTTATAACTTGGTAACTTTGAACCATACTCCACATGTAAGAAAATGAAATTACATAAAGATTAAAATATCATGAAATTAATAATATTAATTATATAACATGTCAAAGGCATTACATACACCTCATATAAAATTTTATGTTCGTAACATGGAATGTTTCTCAAAGAAGGAAAATTGAGGCAAAAAATACATTACCGATTTGGTAACTTTTGAAACTTAAACCCCATGATAGAAAGATCATAAAATGGTTATGTTAATACCCATATTTTTAGGTATAATATGCATATAATGCATTAATTGTCACTATATACACCAAAAAAAATAAGTGATTGGTGATTAAGGCATATATGTCCCGAAAATAAATAGTGGGATGAAATTACCTTAGCTTATATCTTAACTTTCTTATATCTAATACCATATAAGGTTTTATTATGACTTTATATTACCCGCTCATTAACAATTCTATAGTAAGGTTTCACTTCAGGTAATATCTGCTTTGTTTTTCGCATGTGTCTTAATTTGGTATATCTTTGGTCCTTATATTTATATCATGATTTCCAGAATTTAAAACATGATTTAAATATATCTTATTTTTTATATATTTAAATTATAATAATCCATATAATATATAAGTATGAAATGGAATACATCATTCATATAGACACTAAGTCATACGTATGTATGAACTATATTTTAGTTTAATTCTTATGTTGAAAGAAAGAAATAAAAACAAATATATGTATATATATATAATTAACAAAGTAAATTTATAATGTCATATGTGTCATATATATTAACTAAATCCATCTTTAATACATTCCATGTAGTGTGTAAACGAATCACATCGCTTTGAGGGGGCAGTAGTTCGCACTTCCTCAAATGAAATTATCATATTAACACAAAATATAAATAATAAATACATGTGTTGTAAAAAATTATACATGATTAAATGAATAATAAATATTATATATAACATATATAAAAAGAGTTTCTAATATAATTTCCACCATGATATGTGGTAAAGGGAAAATGAACAATCATCGTTTAAAGGGCTGGTATTCTGCCGTACAAATAAACAGTTTTTTCATTACCCATTAGATGGAAGTGTGTATAAGTGTAGTTAAAACCATTTTCATGAAAACATAGTTTTATATTTAGTATAATGTTTTTGTTATAAAATCAAATAATAATAATATTCCATAGAGTGGAGAAAAAAAATAAAAGAAAGAAGTTTGAGGGAGGGTGTTACCTCTTAATTGGGTAGCTACTTTTGGTTTGCACAAAAGGACAATTTAATGAGAAATAGAGGGATATTGTGGGATAATTTTTGGTAGAGTTTGTAAGAAAACAGTTTCTTTAATGGTGTTAACAATTGGGAGGAGAGGAGGCCTTTTATTACGGAGGATGGGTGCCACTCTTGTAATATTTTAACCGAAAGAAATCTCACCCACATTTTTTATTGAAAGTGGTTCAATAATGGTCCAAAATCGATATAAGGGAGTATAAGGTACAAATATTTCCATAAAATGGATTTAGGATAGGTTTATAGGTTGTTTGTTATCGTTAAGGTAATTGTTTCATCCTTTATTTACCTTAATTTAACTTTAATCGTTGTAATTAGTTTTAATTACCTCACAAATATTTTTGGTAAAAAAATAAGTTGACATTATTAGACAGTATAATTTATGATGATTCCAAATATAGAATCCAATTTTCAAAATTAAAATACCTAAGATATAGAAATTAATTAAAATTTTATCCTGTATTCTTTTCAATAATGATGGTTTTTAAAGTAAAATCATTCCAACGTTTTCTACGTTTTTATATTAAATTTCAAAGTGAAATTTATTTTAATGACCTGAATTGAAATAATTGATAAAAATATTATATAACAAAACTTTTAAACCATTTTAAAATATGATATATCTTTATATATAAATTATATGAAAAAGGAGTTTTGAATTAAAATCCAGTATTGTTAACTATTCGTTAAGAAATGAAACCATACAGAAAAATACCAAAAATTTATCCTAACCTAATCTTTATGTTTCTATTACAAATAAAAAGTTTATTTTGAAATATTAAATATATAAAATTTCCAAAAATAGTATTTAAAATGAGTTCTCTATTAAAATTTGGTAAATTTCCTTACTAAAAACATTGGGTTTTATGTGTTGAATTGGTTTTATTCTAACATTATGCTTATAAAATCTATTGAACTATTATCAAAAATATTAATTTAGATATATAAAATATATAGTATATAAAATTTAATGAAGAATTTTAATTAATTTAATTTCTTAAAATTAAAATATTTTTTTGAGTATAATAAAAGTTTTTTATAAAAATACCCCCTTTATATTCAATTGGTTTTAATATTCATCTATAAATAATATGTACCTAATTAATTTAATTTATATTTTGATAAAATAATATATTTACATAATTTAGTTAATAATATTTATAAAATCTAATTTAATGTCTAGGTCATAAATTATTATATTTTCTTTAAAAATATATTATTGTTTGGTAACACTTGATATTTTGTGTTACACAATCCAATGAGGATAGAGAGTATTGCATGAAATGTAAAATTCCCTATTTGTTCTATTTAGATAAATCTAACCTTTATATTTTGTGCATTTCATGTAAGAAAACATTATGCTGTAATATAAAATAAACCGTTTTCAGTGTTACATGAAATGAAAAATATCCAAAAGATTAAATTTATACAAAATAACATTTCAAAAAATCTTAGGGTGTTACACCCCACACCTCACATGGGTTGGGGGATAGTTTAACCTAACCATGACTAAACCATATAAGTAACTTAAAAATATAAACTAAGTGACACTATTATCTAGATACCCCATAGGGTTTGATAAATTGTTAACCAATCAAAGTAAACTCATATATCAATGGATTTTAGTATTTTAAGGGTTTCCTTTGAAACTAATATGGTTTTACTTAACAATTTTTTAACTATATAATCATGAAAAAACTTTAGAAATTTCTAATTTTTGTCCCAATACATCTATTTTTTTTAAATAATCCCAAATAATATAAAACAACACACCATTGTAACACAATAGCATCACATGTCAATGGTGTGGATCTATAAGCAATGGGGTGTCAATACCCTTAAAATATGAGGGAAATACCTAAACATCTCAAATCTCACCATTTAATTTCGGGAAATTAAACCCTAGGGAACTATTTCCATACGGAAAGATGAAGTCCATGAGAGGAAGTAGAGGAGAATAAGGAATGGAAGGAGGAACCACTTTGAAAAATATTTCTTGAAGAATCCTGGAGAAATACCACTTGAAATAAATGTTAAGGGAATTATAGGTGGAGCTTGATGTGAAAGATACCTGAGAGGTTTGATTGAGAGAGTGAATAAGGGATAAACATATTAAAATATCAAATAGAAAAATAATAATTATACATTTTTAATGAACTCAATAGGATAGGTCACACTGTGACCTACCTTATTGCGACACAAACCATATTTTAGGAAGACACCCTTTTACAACATGGGATGAGTCACAATTTGACCAACCATGGTCTTGATAAGACACATCACCAATAAAATTAGGTTATGTACTTAATTTGGGTCATAATGTGACCTCTTTCATTCACCGTGTGACCCAACTCCATGAAAAATAGCCATATTTCCTAGGATGAGTAGTGACTCGACTCAACTTCAACCCAAAAATGAAGACAAAAAAACACAATAAAGAACTAGGAAAATAATGAAACCAAGGTAAAATGATAATGTTAAATAAATATAAAAGTTTCATACCTAAAAATGATACCATTTTTGGAACAACATATCCACATAATCATTGTTAGAATTCCAATTTTTTAGAAAGCCTTCATTAGGCATAGATTTATTGAGTTTATGGTGGAGATTATGTTTAGGTTTTATGAATTTATAGGATTAGATCTATGAACATTATATAATCCCTTTTATATAAATAGCCAATCCTATATAACCCATTTTACCTATAAATAGAGAATATATGACACTAAAAGAGGGTGGTGCGGGGGTGGGGGTGAATTATACTCCAAATTTTGCTAATGAGTTTTCTACACTTTAAATATTTATTTGATTGGTAGTTAGTAACTTTTGATCAATATCACATTAAGAATTAAAAATAATAGAAATTATAATAGAAAAAGGTAAATGGATTTTGACTAAAGTAATAATCACCAAAAAATGGTTTGGTAATAAAATAAAATTTTCCAAAATACAAAGTAATTAGTGGAAAATATTCTATCATAATCAGAACACTATCCTATGGAGAAAATAAATACAATCGGAATTAACCAAACCAAACAAGGTATTGTATAACTATCAAAATCCTCTAATGGAATTTTATTAACATAAAAAATTCCAGTGAATTACCCCTTTACAAATAGATTTAAGTGGTTGGTAGTTCATAACCTAAACCAATGTAATTAAGTTAATATAGACCTTATTTGACTTAATAATTCCAGAATATACTAAGAAACTTAGCATTGAGATCTTCTTATATTAAAAGAATGATAACAAGAATATACCTTGACTTCTTCAAACTTCATGTTTGGAAGATGAAAACCTTCTTAGCCTTGGAAGCTCATTGATCAACATGATTAGAAGATGCATAGGTTTCATAGTCCAAAACCTCATCAATCTCAAGGGATCAAAAAATGAGAAAATATAAATTATATAAATAGTGAGATCTATATAAATAAATCCCCACCAAATGATGTATCTTAGTGCACATATAAATATGACCAAAACTATAATCTCAAAAAAAATAAATGGGTAGATGTAGCAACACTTTATAGTAGAGTAATCAGTATATGTTTTGGATCTCTAATATATAAATCCTTAGGTTAAATTTATATATGTTCATATAAAATTCTCTAATATTTTAATCATGAGATCTCCGGGTGCCATTTCATGTGTATCAGAATAATATTCATATGTTCTGTTGAAATCAACTCTTTATTCTGATCAAATTTAGCTCAATATTACAGTCCACAAGCTATGTTCCAAAACAATAATTGAGTATAACAACCTAAAAGTAAAAAAATTAGAAATAAATAAAAACTCTATCTGGGTAAATTTTTATTTTCAAAACTAAGTATAAAATGAATCTTTGAATCAAAATTTTTTTATTCATTTAAAATTGTATGGGGGAAACTCTAAAAAAATTTCTATCCCAAATTGATGACATGACCCATGTGTTTTATTATGCAGATTGGCTTTACATATCCATTTTGTGTCCCTTTTTTAATTGATGGTTATTCTCCTTATATTTGGATGAATATTTTCTCTTACCAAGTCCACATATTATCATTTACCCAATATTCTACACTATAAAGATTAGGCTACCCTATGAATCTCACATTAGTTGGTATTAGAGCTCAATTTAAAATGATATACATATATCAATTTACTTATTTAAATTTTTTCTATTATCATTCTTATATTCCCAAGTTATCCACCCATTTTCTACCCTTTAAATAACTATTTTCATATAAAAACCCCAAATTTGACCCTTATTTCAAAATATTTAAATATTTTATATAGACAGAATTATCCATCCATTTTCCTTTTTAATTTTCATTTCTATATTTTAATTTTATCCAGAAAAAAAAATGAAATAAAATTATCTAAACTTGACATCTTGTTCTTTATAATAATAATAACATCTACTTTTTATAGATTTTGAAAAACGTTGATTTATTTATTATTTTATTGATTTTTTATTTCCATCATTAATTCTTTATATTATAAACTAATGCTCAGATTATGATGTAGTGAAAGTCACCAAAATTTGGTCAATGTATTCATGTTTTCTTTTACACCATGTTATTGTTTACATGAAAAATGGTATGTAATATTATTCGGTCAACTATCCATAGTTGATTATCATAATTTTTAACCTATTGATATGTTTTATAATTATGAAAAGATAACATTGTAATATATCACTATTAAGGAGTTTTAATGATCAAAAACACTCATTTGTTTTCTAATGGTTTAAATGAGTTTTATTTTTAGAATTATTTTGCATACTTTTAATAATTTTTTTAGATCAAATAACAAGGTTTGAGAATTATTTTAAAAGAATATAAAATAAATAATGGTGGAATTTTCCACTGGGTTCCCATGAAAGGCCTATCATGTACCTGATATGGGTGTCCATAAGAAACAACTTATATTTTGAGAACTAGGAATTCAATGCTATTTAAGTCAGTTATAGCACCCCAAACGTTGTTGGTCTATTAATTTTCTTGTTTCAAGAATTGGTGGTAATGTGAGGAGATTATTTGGAGATATATGGTATTGGAGATAGGATTTTAGTTGGGAGTGGTAGGTTACACTGTGACCATATGAGCCATTGTGTGGAGGGTTGACTCGTGTAGAGGGGTGAATTTAAAATTAGCATGTGATGATGAAACATGGTGTGTCACAACATGAGTGGGTTTAATGGTTTTTTTTTGAAAATTTAGAAACTTAAGAATACTTCAATGGCTCTTACAGTGACTTAGTTGACTCTTATAGGAGTCCCATGAATCTTAAGATTTTCTTTTGTTGTTTTTTGAGACATGAAATAAAGGATTAGGTCTCAACATGATGGATTTTTGAGAGATTATTTATCTTTATATGAAAGTTCATCACATTTTGGTTCCTAAAAATAGGGAGTAATGTTTCAAGGGATTATTTCTAGGGGGTTTTCAGTTAGATTCAATGGTGTGACTATCCCTTTCATGGTATGATGACCTAAAGACCTAGTTTCTTTGGTTCAATCATGGGTGACATGTTTTCATAGTGATTTGGTTGTGATGTGATCCTTCTTAAGTTATATTGATTTAAATAGGATTAAATTGAGTAATTAGGGGAGATATGGGAGGATTTTTTGTCATATTTCCAATGGTTCAGTGGAATTAAACACATTTTAGTGTCACTATTATCTATCATTCCATAATACCTTGATTTCCAGTTCTATTATGAAATTTTATATTCCTTTGATTTTTTTTCAGTTTCTTTAATTTTATCTTGTAACTTTGGGGATTATAGGAGTTTCCTTGGATTTATTTCAATGACCTTTGGTAGGATTTATCCTTTGGATATAGAATATTGATCACTGGGAATTTAAGGTGAGTTTTCCTTCTTTTCATCATAAATTTTTTCCCTTTTATTCATCTTAGATGATCATGGAAGTCGTGATGGGTTGTTTTGGTTTATGTTGAATCATCAATTAGTGGTGAATTGTTTTGTTTTATACTACTGAGGATCCCCATATATGATCTTGGATATGTGATCGATGGTACCCAACCTCAATCTCAGGTAGTGTTTGATAATCTATGATTGATATAAGAGATTCAAGAAATCTCTTTATTTATTTGAAAATTGTAGAATTAATATGATTTTCATTCTAAAGAGGATAGTAATAATTTATTTAATAAATATAATTAAAAATAAAAAATTAAATTGAAGGGAGGGACATTTTCATGTGTTTATGTGTTCCATGATACTACTTTTGTGATTACTGACCTTTCAATGTTGTTGCTGAAAATATTTTGTTACTTATATATGTGTATGCATTATTTTTGTGATAAATTTATTGGAATAAATTTTTTATAAAGTTATAGTTATGTAATGGAAGTAATAAAATGATTTTTTATAATATGAAATGGGTGTAATATTTATTTTATATTGAAATTAAATTTATGTGAATGAATGATTTAAATAGTGGATTGTGGAAGTGCTTTTTGTTGAAATTTGTTGTTTTGTGCTACTAAAATTCTTGTTGTACTGCTATGGTTTGTGTGGCTTTGGTTGGGGGATTTTTTAGATAGGTTTGGGTATAAGAATTTTTTTACAATAATCAATACATCTATCTTTCCTATGTTAGAAAAAAGAAATGTGGTTGTTGATGTAAAACAGTGGTGTGGTTTGTTCTATAGAAGAGAAAGTATTGTGTGACTATTTTGGGGGTATTTGGACTATGCTATGGGATGGTTTCTAGAAAAATGGTTATGTTGGCCCAAGTATAATATATAATAAATAGTTAAGAGGGGGGTTAATTGTTCAATTTCACATTTTAAGTATAAAATCTGAGTTAAAATAATAATAATATTGTAAAATAATAAAATAATAATACAAAATTTTTTTTAGTAGTTTAGATTAAAAAAGATCCCATATCTAATTTTACTTCTCTTTAACCCTGAGAGATATTAATCCCACTAAAAACATAAATTTTTATGGGGATTCATGACTTGATTAAAATATACCTTCTCTATCTGTCTCAAAACCATAAAATACATTGAATTTTAATGGGGGGTAACAAAAAAATACAATACATACCTTCTAAGGAAGGTATAAATTACCTTGATTTTTGAATATTAGAGTCATAACCCTATCCATACCTTTTAATATAGGTATAATCAACCAAGTTAGGCTTTTGAATATATAATAATAAACCAAAACAATATGCACACAAAAATGATAAAGAAATAAAAAACCATATAAACCAGAATTAAACAATTGTACTATTTGAATGTCAAAGCAATATTGATCAATTTTTTAGTAGTTGTGTACATCACATTGAAGTCTAACAAAATAATCATAACAGTAGTGTTAAAAAATTTGTACAACATGTTATTTAAACATTTCATGGAATATAGAACATATATATCTTATGATATATATTTTTTTGGTTTAAAAAATATCTATTTATAGATATATCTCTTTCGTTAGTAAATTAGTTTAAAGTTTTGAAATTTCACTATATTTTAATCTTCATGACTATTTAAAGAAACATTTCTTGAAAATAATAAACAATCATGAATCACTAAATTGAAATAATAAAGATCGTACCTATAAGTTTCCTATAATGTAGTCACTGAATTGATATCCATGATTTTAAATGACTAAAATTATCATTTAATAATCTCAAAAAATAGTTCTTGCATTCATGTAAAATAATACTTAATAAATACTCTCAATAAAATAATTTTAATATGATACACAATATAATTTTATATAGGGGTATATATGTAACATAAATTAATTTGAAAGAAACCAAAATACTTTCATACATAAGAAAAATTTTAAGGTATAAGAAATATGTAAGATAATTACCTGATATATATGATGTTTTCATAATTATATGTAATACATAATATAATTGACTGATATGTATTGTATTTTACATAGTGCAAAAAATACGTAATATAAATTCTTAACTCCAAATAGTTATGAAGAATAATTGATTCATTGTGTAAAATAATTTTCTTCAACAAATTATAATATGTATGATAATTTTCAACATCACTTGAATACGTAACATACTTTAATTATCCAAAAAACTAAAGCGTAATAAATTTAAAATACATCCTTATATTGAATAGGATAATATACGTAAGAATAATTAAATACAAGGAATAAGTAAAATTTAAATAAATACAATACAAAATATCTATATTCATTATATATTTTTTGATTAAAATATAATACATAATATAACTTTTAGAATTAATAAGATATTTTACTTTAAAAAATATTGATACATAGGATAATTAAATCACTTCGCAGGGATACAAAAATTAAATGACCTAACAAAAAATCAAAAACTTTCTTATGTATTTTCTTCCAATTAAATAATAATACATATGATATTATACTTTGAAAGAAAAATAAATCTCCAATATATAAGATAAATTACATTAATAAATTTCAAATACACAAAATTATAATTTTAGATTCAAATTTGATCTCAACATCATTATTTTCTTCTAAAAATAGTGTATTCTTTAAAAAAATAAAATATTTTATTCCAAATCATTTTAGAAGGGATAATAGAATAGATAAGTGAGGAGTATTTAGTTATCAAAATTTATAAAAATAATATGGAAATGATGCACTCAATAATCCCCCTATTTTTAATAATTAAAAATCCAAAAAATTTAAGATATGATAAATTATAACCCTTTTTATAAAAATTAAAAAGTAAATAATTTTCAATGTAAATATATACCTTTAAGAAATAAATAAAATAGAAAATACTTATCATTATTAAAATATAATTTACCAACTCCCAGAAAATAACTGAATATCTAAAAGCTAATGAAACTAGAAAGAAAATATTAAATAGAAATAAATTCCCTTTTAATTAAACTTTTAATTCCAAAAATAGATATAATATATAAGGTGTTTCCTTTTAAAAATATTCTATAAAAGTATAAATATAAATACAAAGGAAACATAAAAATAGTAAAAAATAAATCAGAAAATAATAAATAGATACTTTCTATGAATATAGATAATTCAAATCATACTTCCATCATACCAAGATCATACTTAATATTTTAAAAGACAACAAAATTAAAAGGTTTAATAAAAAAATTTCCAATTGATCATTTGTATAAATATATTAAAAACATATGTATCCTTTATGAATATTATAATAAAGTGATATCTAATTTAATATGTTTAATTCTAGAATGTTGTATGAGATTTATTTAAATAGATACAATGGCAGAATTATCAAATAAAATAAGAATATTTTTTTCAAAAAAATATCAAAATCAAATAAAATTTTTTAATCAATAAACATTGATCACAAAATAAAGCATAAAAAATATTTTCTATTTTAACTCTAGATAATTCAACTAATAAAAGATTATTTGAACTCCTGGAAACTAAAATCTTTTCTTAAAATGGCAATTACCACTGGTATTTTTTTTATAAATTTTAAAATATCAAAATTATGAATCAAAATAACTTTTTAATTCAAAATATGTTCTTCCAGAATAATATATAAAAATATTTATAGATTGTTTAACATATTTAATAATATTTTTATAGATTTCAAGTGACTTTCATTTGGTTTAGAGTAAAATTCAGCACACATGCATACTAAAAACCTTAAATTAGGACTTGAAGTAGGTAACTACAGTAAACTATCAATGATTCCTCTAAAAAATTTAATATTAATTGGTTTTATAACAAAAATTTCATCTAATATATAATAAATACTCATAGACGTATTTGAACTTTTACTAGGATTAATAAAAAACATGTTAACTAATTCTTTATAATACTTACATTGATTAAGAAAAACTGAACCATTTTTGAAAAATATAAATTCCTAGAAATAATTTCAATAATATCCTAAGACTCATATTAAGTTCACTATTCCGTAAATCTGAATATTATTTATAAATTAATTCACAAGATGGTCTAAAAATAGTAACATCAAAATAACTTTCAATACTCAAAATCTTTTTGGAATATTATTTAATTAAAAGAATAGGTTTAACTTTACCTTTAATAAAACCATTTTTCAAAATAAAATGAGATTATCTTTTAGACCATACTCTAGATGCTTGCGTAGGTTTATAAAGTCCCCTTGAATGTTTTAAAACAATATTAGGGTGTTTTTTATTTTCAAAACAAGGGTTTTTTAACATCAAAATCATTAAAATTAATCCATTATAAAAATTAATTTTAATATCCCTTTGATAAATCTTAAATACATGATGAAAAATATATTATAATAAAATTATAATATATTATAATCTAATAATTGGGGAAACGTATCATTAAAATCAATAAATCTTCTTGATAATAACCTTGAGAAACAAATCTAGATTCATTTATATTAACCAGACTAGATTCCTCATGTTTATTTCTATGTATCTATTTAATAATAATAATCTTTGAATGTTTTAGAAGAATAACCAATTTCTATACATAATTTTTTTTAAAAACTAGTTAAGTTATTCTTACAATGAAAAAATATTGTTAGGTTCATTTAAATCTTCATAAATGACATCCAGGGGAAAAAAAATATAAAACCAGAGTGAGAATGAAAATTTATTAAAGAATTTATTGTTTGAACTTTAGAGTCAACATTTCTTAGTGATATTTAATATTTTTATAATACTGTTTATGATGTTGACGCTTCCCCTCAATAGGTATATTTAATCCTTGATTTTCATATGCTTTAAAATTAAAATCATTAAAACCATCTTAAAGATAATTTTTCTCACATGATTTATCATTTAAATCATCTAAAATAAACTTAAATTGATTTTTTTCATAAATTGAATTGATTTTAAAAACAACATAGATCTTTTATTATAAATTTGATAATATTTACCCATACTATAATTTCCTAATAATATTATTTGATTTTATATAGCATTGAATCTATCTAAAGTATCTTTAGAATTAAAAATAAAGATTGTACATCCAAAACTCTAAATTTTTTTTTAAAGTTTCATTCCTTTTTATAATTTATAAGGGGTTATCTTTAAAATAGGACTTATAAGAATCTAGTTAGAGACATAAAAATCTATATAAATAACATTAATCCAAAAATATTTAGGAAACATATACTCATTTAACATAGTTCAAGCCATTTCATGTAAAGTTTGGTTTTTTCCTCTCCATTTTTATGAGGAGTTCTAAGGGAAGATAATCTATGATAATAAACATTTTAATCAAAAAATATTTCAAATTCCTTGATCTTAAATTTCCCTCCTATATCACTTATAACAGATAAAGTTGCATAATATTTCTCATTTTGAGCTAATTTAAAGTAATATTTTTTTGATAAATCCACACTTTTATGGGTAAGAAAATATAAATATGTATATATATAATAAAATAATTAATAATAAGAAATTAAAATTTCTTACAATAGATACTAGAATTGTAAAAGGTTAAAAATAAGTCTAAATGAACCAGTAGTAAAGGACTTATCATATTAACATCCTCAATAGATCTAAACATTTCTTTGCACTATTTTCTATCCATATATGAATCACATGAACGTTTTTTGTCTAATTTATGATCATGTAACTATAAATATTATTGATTTTGGGGTAATGTGAAAAACATGACCCAACTACCTTCTCAAAGTGGTAACAAAATTGAATTTCCACATATCCGAAGAGTGTTCCTGATCCCCATACATTGTCATCTAGAACCCGTGAATCAACAAAAAAAATAGAGGGAACAATTTTGGCCAACCTGAAATAGAAAACATGAAATATATACAAGAACATAAATAAAAAGTGGAATAAAACATGCACACACCCACACACATATATATGTCAAAACAGATATAGAACCATATAAGCGATACAACTAAAATGAGAGAAAAAAAGTTTCTAAGAGATAAAGACAGCTATAAAGGATGATAAAACTAAAACTTATACACCAACAGTCTCCGTGTGATGGTGTGCGAAAACCCCCACCATCTCACCATCCATATAATGAAACCCACCTGTTATAAAACATCACCACCTTACTCTGACTCCTTTCCATTCCCTGCATCGAAAGATATAAGATGTTCTATGCAATATCGAAGGGGTGTATAGGGTGTAAGCTAACAGGTTCAGTAGGATCCCACCTAGGTGTTCTATAACAAGTCTCTAAAAAATAATCCAATCATTATAAACTTTAAAGAAAACAATTCTTGATATAAAAATTATTATTTTTTGTCAAAACATGGCAAACAAATTTAATTTACCCCATTTTCACATTTCTAAATAAAGAAGGAAAATATTTTCATATAATTTAATATAAATATATAAAAACAAATATATAAAATCAAATAAAAGCACATATAACATATAATATAAAATCCACATCAGTATAACTGAAATAGTACATGCCAAAATACCCTAAATTAGCCCAACCACTGGTAACATCGTGTCAAGGATCACACTATGTCAGGATGACTAGGACACTTATACTTGACATCGAAAATCTTGAAAATCAATCCTCTAGATATATGTGTCTAATCTGGAGAGTATAGGTACACCCCAAAAATTAAAACCCCCAATAGGTCTAACATGTCCTTAGAACAATATGCCTAGGTAGTAAAGGAACACCCCGTGAATGAACCCCCAATAGTGGATGAGGACTATTACAACACTTTCCACCTATGTACCCAAGGCTTCCCATTTTATCTATATTACAAATTATTTAATTAATTCATTTTCATTAAAACTATTATTTGAAAACAACTTCAAGAAAACTATTTCATCATGATTTAAAAAACCCTTATCATTTACCAAAACCAGGGGAAAACAAACTTTTAGTAGGAACCAGTTTCCACAAAAACAAATAAAATCAATATATCATGGAATTCCATTTATAAAATAATTTATCAAAATAAAAAAAATTAGTTTACCAATATAGGATAAGGATGAAACCACCTACCTCAAATCATGGGTCACACATGCCTTCAATAGTATCCACCAAAAAGGAGGAACACAATAATGACAATAGAGGCCATAAGATCAATCTACACAACTTAGAAGAAAAAGGTTTGGTGAAGAGGAAGAAACAACCCATAACTCAATAAACCCACACACCACACTATAAAAATCACAATGTTATACTCTGACAGAATATCACATGATGAATCTAAAGGAAATAAGGAAGAATCAGTACCACAAATCAACAAATCCAATAGTGAAATGCAACGACACTAACATGACCAAAGGTAATGAAGGAGCAGAAATGATTATATTACCCAGAGAGATACCACACACAACCCTAATGATAAAATGATGAACTAATTTATATGGAAGGAGTGGAGGTTCCCAAAATCTATAGGGAATAGATTTGGGTTGAGATCAAATAGGATGTAATCAATGAAATAAAAAATCACTCACACGACTCCCTAGAATCCACACTATTGAAAATTACATGGCGTGTAATCCATTTACATGTCATGTAATCCAAGGGGTCCATATACACCAAATAATCCATCACAGTTTTATTAAAAACCGCATGATTAACATTCAATGACATGAAATACTTACACAACATGAAATCTTTCATGTTGTGCACCATGATCACGACTTCTACCTAGTGGAAAAAATAATGCATGTAATCCCTTTATACAATATATAATTTCTCACCAGATAGTGAAAATAGAAATTTCCAGTAGAAAACTCCAAACTACATCAATCATTTTCTAAACTCAGGGAGAAACCAATTATTCCATTACACATCTATAGTTGTACTTCACTAATTTAGAGAAACAAACAACCCTAAAATTTAGGTCATTTTCCATAAAACATTAACTCCATCCTCAGGAGTCCCAAGACACACCCAATTAATGAGGAAAATATGTAAATAGATGAGAAATACCTAAAATATGGTAATGTGATGTCACAAACTCCCAACTGAAATACTTTTCATCCCTAGGAAGTCACATGGAAGAATAAAGTCCAATAAATAATTGAGGCCACTTATCCCTTACCAATGAATCATTGTCCCAAGTCTCATGAGAATATAATAAGTTCCACCATAACACTTTGACCATGGGAATAAAATTCCCAAAAAAAACTTTCACTTTTGAGTCAACGATCTATGCTAGACACTGCATAATAGAGAGATATATATCTAACACAAACTTTTCCAAACTTAGAACATGATAGGGATCAAGATGGAATTTCCTAATATTTGATACATGGAAAAAATCATGAATTTCTATCAATTTAAACAGATTTTCCAACTTATAAGAAACCTTCCCATGATTGTTATGGAAGTCAAACGATCCAACATATCTCCAATCCAACATTCCTTATTTTCCAAGCCTATGATGACCCAATTGAGGAGTAAATATCAAGAAAAACCGGTCACCTATGGAAAAATTAAAATGAATACACCTATAATCCTCATAATATTTATATAGACTATGATTTGTAACCATATGATGTCATATATCCTAAATTATAATAGATTCCTTCTGAACCAAACTTTTTACCACGAAAGAATCATCACCCAACTATTTCCAAAAAAGAGGTGATATATATGGGAGACCATACAGAGCCACAAAAGGATCCATTCTGATTGATGAATGATAAACTTTTTTATAATAAAACCCAACCAATTCTAAATAGAAATCCCAAGATCCACCAAAATCCAAGACACTGGAACAAAGATTATCCTCCATGATCTGAATAATACACTCTATCTACCCATCTTTCTGTGGATTATAATTTGTAATCAATCTGACATGAGTCTCCAATGCATCTTGGAGACTCCACTAGAACCTCAAAGTAAACATAATATCCTTTTCTAAAACAATAGTAGAAATAACCCTAGGTAACCTCACAATCTTTTACACATACAACCTACCCATATTTTCAACTTTAGTAGTGTCCCTAATCAACATTATGTTAGATGAACTTTTCAACTGATCAATCACAACCAATATAGAATTATTTTCTTAAAGATTATATAGTAATCTAATTAAAAATCTTATGGATAACTCATACCATTTCCAAATTGAAACTAGAAGAGGCTAAATCACAATAGAAGGTTTCATATGATCTCCCTTTCTCTAATGGAAGGTGTACTAGTAGAACACATTATCAACAATGTCATGGTTCATACCCAACCATAAATCCTTCCATATCATGTCATAAAATATAACTATCTAAACATTTATTAATGGAAATCCCTCTTGATCTAATTATATGTCCGTTTATGTAAAATGATTATATAAAATGTCAACATCTTTGGTTTTATGTTTTTGGATTTTAAAATACTATTATGAATTGTGACATTTGTTAATATAGTCATTGAATAGTGATCACATGATTAGTATTAATATAGGGCTTTAACAAATCCAATTTACTCAGACAAAAGAAGTGAGGGCCTCATCTAGTAGACAAGCCCCATACGAAGCCCATTTGTCAGATCTAAGAAATGAGATTTCGTATTTGGGATTTTCTCTTGACCAAGCCCAAGTCAATCTTGAATATGTTAAGCTCGAGAAGAACTGCCTACGAGATAAGTGAAAGTTGATAGAGATTACCACCCGATAAATGTTATCCAGGCCACCCCAAGAGTCAGTCACCATTGCACACATTACCCTTCGGTATTATGTAGGTGTTATAAGGGTTTATGTAACAAGACATTATCACTATGGTCATGTACATTATTTTTGTATATAATAATGAATATACCTTCATTTTATTATTGTTACCTTGTTGATGGTTTTTAAAGAACAAATAGAATTTTTAGTTAATATTCAACTAAGAAATCTACTTTGATGAATTAATGGATCTTTGAATTAAATAATATTTTAATAAAACAATACTTTTATTGTTAAATTAATTTTTATTAAATATAAATGATTGTATAATTTTATGAATGCAATCGTAATTTTTATTAAGGTTTGAAAGCCATTTTTGTCAAAACCCGTGAATTTTCGATAAATGTCAGTTTTTATTTTAAAAGTGAAAATTAACATATTTACAGAATTATTTAGATAAAATAATTATTATTTCTAGAATCAACATGTCAAAACTATTCAATGGTAAATTTTTCATAATTTTCTGAGACAGTCAATCTTTTGGGTAAAAATTAAATACCATTTAAATATATAATGTGTTTTATGACATCATAATGACCCAATAGTGATGTAATAAAATACTATAAGCCATATTATCAGACAATATATGATTTATCATTAAAATAATGTGATTTTGGGTTTGCTTGACTTATTTTACAAAGCATTAGTGGACCCTTCAAGGCTTATTAAACATCTTGTCTTTTTAAATTGATTTCCTTGAGTTTGTGACTCACCTCCACATAAGCAACCCCATTATTTTAAAAGTTCAGACTTTGTCCTTATAAAATATTTTTTTCCAGTTCCCTTTTCCAAAAACTATGGGAAAAAACCATGGGATGGTTTGTGGTTTGGATTATTTTAATGTGAGGTGTCCGAAACCTAAATAATAAACAATTCCCTCACCTTTCTTATATAAAACCCTCCAAGATCCCACTTACTCCTCACTAAAAGCATTTTGAGTTCATAAAACCTCTTCCCTCCTCTCTTTATAATCCTAAAAAGGTGCCCTAAGCTCCCAAAAATCCTCTCTCAAGCCTCTCTCAAGCCTTTGGAAGCACACTTCCAAGTAAGGGTTTTTCTTCCTTTCTCATTTTTATCCAATATTTTTTTAATTGTTACGCCCTTTTAATTTCAATTATAAATGTTGGGGTATGGTTTCACACCACCCCCATACTTCCTTATTTATGTTTTTAATTATGGTATACCCCTTTACCTCTCATTAAATGCCTCCCATTTACACCCGTTACAATGTCAAAATTCTGAAAGGAATTTCTCTCTCCTCTTTTACATTCATGCAATTATTTTGTTTCATGACTCTAAATTACATTAAAATTGTTGGGACATGTATCTATATTACCCTATTACTTTCCATTTCATGTACATATTTTGAGACACCCCTTTCCCTCTCATCAACCATTTTTATGAATTCTTACGTCACGCCGTTACGCTGCTTAAATTGCACCGATTTTCCAAGCCAATGTCATTGTGTAGTGAATGCCATGCCCATTTATCTATCAATGGTATTCACCTTTATGCACATTTAATTATTCATTATAAAGTATCATTTATGGATTCTACATTCCTTTATAATGTAAAATGATTATGTTTTATGAATCCATGTTATATGATCCATGTGGCACACTTATACATGAAATGAAATCTCTAAGAATGGTGCAACGTTATAGCACTCAAATGCAATGGGTAAATAATAGTATCATGATACGTCATGTAAAATGGGTATTTACTCATGCTAATTCAAGTGAAATGAGGTTTTAATCATGCTTCATGTGTAATGAGGATTTAATCATACCCCATGTGCAATGAGCCTTGGCTCATACTAATTCCCTGTTAAGTGTTGTTTCCACATTTCCATGTTATGATTATCATGTTTTATCTTGCCTTCGTGTTTATGCTTCTCTTATGCTCTCTTGATATGCCTATTGTCTAACATTTATTGTATTCCTCATGTTATTCCATGATTATTCCCTTACTCGGCTTTATATCTCATCTTTTTCTTATGTATGTCCTCAGGTTATCCCATGCAATGCAAAGTACGAGGGAATGTAGTGGTCATGTAGAGGAAGTTTTCAATAAAGATGTTATATTAATTTTTTTAATTTTTTTTGTAATTATCCTAATCCCCAAATACACTAGACCTCTCTATCTTCTATATTATATCAAATTATGTTTATGTACTAAATTGTGTTTAATTGTGTAATAATAGATCAGGGTTTTCATAGTTGGTATAAAAGGGAGGTTTAGTTATTTTTGGTATTAGGATTAGAAAACCCTAGTGAAGCCTTAATGAAAACACTAAGTATAATAAAAACATCCCTATGTTTTTTTGAGTATTGAGTAAGTGTTTTATCCTGAAAATACAACCTTGTCTGGATAGGAGTAGGTAGAGACGGCTCTAGAACAGATATATCCTAGGGGTAAAACCCAAAAACACCGCTTTGAGCTAGACTAAAACGGGAACTGGTGCACAAAAACAGGCCTTGTTGCACTCTTGGTTATGACAATCCTGATGGATATGATTTGGTAAATTCACAAGCTTAGTATGAACCATTATTAAGGGACAAAAAATTCCCTAAGAATATATGTTAGAAAGTAGATCATGGATAACATAGACTAAAGCCAATAGATTTATATGTTAAGGAAATTAGATTTATTTAAAATTCATCAGTTTTGTCCTTGTATTACCATTTATGTGTTACCCCTAACTTTCCTTTTAATCTAGCCAATGGCCTGTAATAGGAGGACTCGGGCTAACAATCGATGTAAAGATCAATATGATGACTGTACTAATGAGATGCCCAATCCAATGGGAGCATGAATCGCGAACATTCTCACTCTTTTCTCTCAGCTAAATCAAGATTTGAATAGAAACATGGGTCAAGATGAACGTTCAACCCCCCTAAGAAAGAACAACTCACTATCGAGAGCTTCATGAGATAAAGGCCTTCAACTTTTAATGGATCATCTGATCCCTGAATCGCTGAACAATGGATAAACTCCATTGAAAAGATCTTCTCCAATCATCAATGTTCTAAACAAGAGAAGGTTCTCCTGGTTGCGTATCATATGGAGGGTGAAGCTGATCAATGGTGGATGTTTATCAAAAATATGAAGCCTGAGGAGGAGATCGAGGCGTTGGAAAGGAAGGATTTCCAGAAGGTTTTTTTTTTATAAATATTTTCCGTGCACCCTCCAGCTTAATATATAAAGAGACTTCCTTGCCCTCAATCAAAAATATGATGAATCTATTGGAGAGTATGTGGAAAACTTCACAAGGATTTCACGATACGCTTCCAGCTTTGTCATTATCCCTGAATTCATGGTTGACGACTTCTTTGGTGGGATAAAACCTAGCCTATGGAAAGCACTGGAAATCCGTGACTTCGACAGCTATGAGGAAATTTTCCGATGTGCCTTCAAGGTCAAAATGGAGATTGGAGAATCTAAAGGGTATCATGAATATAATAAGCATAAGGTGGAATTCCAATCTAGCGGTACGATGGATAAATCCTATGGTTCTAAGAAGATTCATCACCCCACTTGCCAAAGGTGCGGAAAGAATCACCCTAGAAATTGCATGAAGGGTACGAGGAAATGGTTTACGTGTGGAAGAGAAGGGCACCTGGATGTTAATTATCGGAAGGAAAAATCTGCGGTTGTGACAAAGGAGAGGAACGCACTATTTGACTCTCAATGTGTTGTCAATTGCTACAACATCAAAGAACCAGGGAACCTTGAAAATCAGTTCCCTAAGCCAAGGGTTTTCAGAGGCAACCAACAACCTCCAAGGCAGGAAGGGTGAGTTTTTTCTATCACTACAGCCGAAGTGAACCCCAATAATGAAGTGGTGATAGGTACGCTAGTTATTCATTAAATAATATCGAACATACTTTTTGATTCAGGTTCTACGCATTCTTTTATATCTCAAAAGTTTAGTAGAAAAATCCTAGAACCACCACAAATCATGGAATTGAAGATGTTGGTGAGTACAAAAAATTGCGAAATCATTGCATCCCATGAATATAACTCCTCCCCTGTCATAATATGTGAATTAAAATTCTCAGATAACCTCTTCATACTCCCTATAGTGGAATTTGATGTAATTATTGGCATGCAATATCTTTCCTTATATAGAGCCAACATAAATTTCCATGAGAGGGAAATCACTATCCATGTGGAGAATCGACCCCCGATTCTTTACAAGTGCAAGGAGGAAGATGAATATTCTTTAGATCCATCATCTAAAGCATGGATATTAATACCCTATGAGCACGCGTATCTAACTCATATGATTGATACTAAGGAGGAAACCATCCTAGAGTACATTCCTATTGTGAGGGAATTCACTGAAGTGTTTCCCGAGGAATTGTATGGTCTTCCTCCAAGAAGAGATGTTGAATTCTCAATTGATCTTATATCTGGGGTGTTTCCAATATCTAAAACTCCATATATAATGGATGTTGTGGATCTTGAAGAGCTGAAAAAAACTATAGGAGAATCTAGATAACGGTTTTATACGCCCAGGTGCTTCACTAGGGGGTGCACCAGTCCTCTTCATCAAGAAGAAAGATGGGTCAATGCGCCTTTGCATCGATTATCGAGAGCTAAAAAAAATCACGATAAAGAAAAATTATCCTCTCCCACGAATTGACGACTTGTTCGATCAGATTTGTGGAGCACAATACTTCTCCATGGTGTATTTTCGGTCAGTATATTATCAAGTAAGGGGGGAGAAGGAAGATACCCCAAGACTGGTTTTTGTATAAGATAAGAGCACTATGAATTCATTATAATGCCTTTTGGACTCACTGATTCTCTAGAAATCTTCATGGACTTGATGAATTGAGTCTTTAGAGAATACCTCAACAAATTTTTGGTAGTCTTTATAGATGATATTATGATATACTATAAATCAAGGTGGATCATGAGGAGCATCTAAGAACTGAACTAGAGACATTACAGAAGGAGAAGCTCTATGAAAAGTACAACAAGTGTGAGTTCTGGTTGAAGGAGGTCTCATTCCTGGGCCATATCCTCACAAGAAATGGGATATATATGGATCCCTCAAAAATAGATGCAATTGAGGGATAGAAGAGTCCAACATCATTAATAGATATCTGTAGCCTCTTGGGGTTAGCTAGATATTATCGACGATTTGTGAGAAATTTCTCACGATTGTCCAACCCTCTTACCAAGCTAACTCAGAAGGGAGTAAAGTTTTCCTGGACTGATGAATGTGATGAAAGATTCAAGGAGTTGAAAAGGAGGCTTATCACTGCACCCGTGCTCACTTTACCCACAAGTGGAGAACTTTTTGTGGTATTCCATGATTCTTCAAAGAAGGGTCTGGGATGTGTGTTGATGAAAAATGAAAAATTCATTGCCTATGCTTCAAGGCAATTGAATTTTCATGAATAAAAATATCCAACACATGACCTTGAGTTGGCTGTAGTGATCTTCAATTTGAAAATTTAGCGGCATTATCTCTTTGTGGAGAAGTGTGAAATATATACAGACCAAAAAATCCAAAAGTATATATTCACATAGAAAGAGTTGAACAAGCACAAATGAAGATGGTTAGAGCTGATCAAATACTACGACTTCTCAATTCATTACCACTGTGGGAAAATGAACAAGGTGGCAGATGCCCTAAGTAGAAAAGACCTAGTGATTCTATCATTGATGAGAATTTAAAAGGATCCAATCTTCTTAGATTTTATGTAGATGGACATGAGAATCATAAATAAGGTAACATCATCAATCCTTTCACAAATGATTACTAAACCATCACTTTTAGAAAGTTTAAAGGTTTATCAAAAAGGATGATGTGGGAATTCTGGAAATAGAGGAAGCTATCGGAAAAGAGAAATCCTCAGAGTTTAATGTTAATGAAGAAGGAATTGTGAGATTTGGGAAAAGACTATGTGTTCCATGAAGTCTGGAGCTCAAGAAAGAAATTTTTGATGATTCACATAGGTAAAATTTCTCTATTCACCCAGGAAACACAAATATGTATCAAGATCTCCGAGATCATTATTGGTGGGATAATATGATGAAGGAGATCGTTGAACATACATCAAAGTGCCTGGTGTGTTAGCAAGTTAAAGAAGAGAGGCAGAAGTCTAAGGGGATGATGCAACCATTTCCCATACCATAATTCAAAAGGGAGAACACCACTATGGACTTTGTCACCGGACTTCTGAAAACATATAAAGGCAACAATGCAATCTGGGTTGTTGTGGATCGTCTTACGAAGGCTGCACACTTCATTTCTATTCCGGAGGATTTCTTAATGGATCAACTGGAAAAAATATATATTAGGGAAGTGGTAAGGCTGCATGGAGTACCACTATCTATTGTATCCAATTGAGCTTTAAGATTCACCTTTATGTTTTGGAAGAATCTTCAACAGGCTTTGAATACTGAACTGAACATCAGTACGGCGTATCATCCTCAAACTGATGGCCAATCCAAGCAGACTATCCAAACACTTGAGGACATGTTAAGATCATGCTCAATGGAATTTAAAGGAGGATGGTATCAACATCTTCACTTGGTTGAGTTCTATTATAATAAAAGTTTCCACTCAAGCATCCAAATGGCACTATATGAAGTCCTTTATGGGAAAAGGGGCATAACACTAGCGTGTTAGGATGAGGTCAGTGAGAGTATGCTGCTTGGACCATAAATGGTCGAAGAAATGTTGGAGAAGGTGAAAACCATTCTGAATCATATCAAGGCATCCCAGAGTCGATAAAAGACTTATGAAAACAATTGTTGATGAGAACTTGATTTTAAAGTTTGGGAAATGGTATTTCTATGCATATCTCCATGGAAGAAGGTCATGAGGTCAGAAAATAAAGGGAATTAAATCCAAGCTACATCGGCCCCTTTGAGATTCTTGATCATGTCGGGGCTATGGCCTATCGACTAGCACTTCCACCTACCATGTCCAAAATACATGATGTCTTTCATGTATCCCTCTTAAGGAAGTACATACTAGAACCTTCACATATACTCTCTTCAAGGGTGGTACAGTTAGAGAATGATCTTTCTTATGAGGAGAAACCAGTGAAGATCTAATACTGTAGATAAAAAGTTCTACAAAATAAGAAAATGTCCCTCATTAAGGTGTTGTGGAGAACCCAAAAGTTTAAAGAAGATATGTGGAAATTGGAGGAAATGATGAAGCAGAGTTACCCACATTTGTTTTAGTGTGGGAAAAGAAAATTTCGAGGGTGAATTTTTTTAAGGGGGAATATTGTAACGACCCAAACATTCATCAATGTAAATCCCTCTTGATCTAATTAAATGTATCTTTATGTAAAATTTTTAAATAAAATGTCTACTTATTTGGTTTTATGTTTTTGGATTTTAAAATACTATTAATAATTGTTCCCATTGTTAATATAGCTGTTGAATAGTGATAACATGATTAGTAAAAATATAGGGCTTTAAAAAATCCAATTTACTCAAATAATGGAAGCGATGGTCTCATCCAGTAGACGTGCCCCATACGAAGCCCATTTTTCAGAGCTTGGAAAGGAGGTTTCATCTTTGGGCTTTGCTCTTGACCAAGACAAAGCCAAGCTTGAATATGTTAAGCTCGAGAAGAACCGCCTACGAGAGAAGTGGAAGTTGATAGAGATTACCACCCGAGCAATGTCATCCAAGACACCCCAAGAGTCAGTCACCATCGCACACCTTACCCTTTGGTCTTATGCAGGTGTTATAAGGGGTTATGTAATAAGACATTAGCTCTATGGTCATGTACATTATTTTTTTATATAATAATGAATATACCTTCATTTTATTATTGTTACCTTGTAGATGGGATTTAAAGCACAAATAATACTTTTAGTTAATATTCAACTGAGAAATATATTTTGATGAATTAATGGATTTTTGAATTAAATAATATTTTAATAAAATATTATTATTATTATTATTAAATTAATTTTTATTAAATATTAATTATTTTATAATTTTATGAATGCAATCGTAATTTTTATTAAGGTTTGAAACCCATTTCTGTCAAAACCCATGAATTTTTTATAAATGTCGGTTTTTATTTTAAAAGTGAAAATTAACATATTTAGAAAATTAATTAGATAAAATAAATATTATTTCTGGAATCAGGATTTCGAAATTATCCAACTCTGAATTTTTCATAATTTTCCAAGACAGTCAAATGTTTGGGTAAAAATGAAATAGCGTTTTAAATATATAATGTGTTTTATGACATCATAATGACCCAATAGTGAGGTAATAAAATACTATAATCCTTATGTTCGGCCAATATATGTTTTACCATTAAAATAATGTGATTTTGGGTTTGTTTTACTTATTTGAAAAAGCATTAATGGAATCTTCAAGACATATTAAACCCCTTGTCTTTTTAAATTGATTTCCTTGGGAGTGTGACTCACCTCCACATAAGCAACCCCATTATTTTAAGAAGATTGTGATTTTGACTTATAAAATATTTTTTTCCACTTCCCTTTTCCAAAAACCATGGGCAAAAACCATGGGCTGGTTTTTGGTTCAGATTAGTTTAATGTGAGGTGTCCCAAACCTAAATAATAAATAATTCCCCCACCTTTCCTATATAAACCCACCCAAGCTCCCACTTCCTCCTCACTCAAAGCCTTTTTAGTTCGTCCAAAATCTTCCCTCCTCTCTCTATAATACTCCCAAGGTGCCCCATGCACCCAAGAAGCCTCTCTCAAGTCTCTCTCAATCCTTTGGAAGCACACTTCCATGTAAGGGTTTTTCTTCCTTTCTCATTTTTGTCTAATATTCATTAAATTGTTATGCCTTTTAAATTTCAATTATAAATATTGGGGTATGGTTTCACACCTCCCCAATACTTCCCTATTTATGTTTTAATGATGGGATACCCCTTTATCCCTCATTAAATGCCTCCCATGTACACCCGTTACTATGCCAAAATTCAGAAAGGAATTTCTCTCTCCTCTTTTACATTCAAGAAATTATTTTTCAACATGACACTAAATTCAATTATAATTTTTGGGAAATGTATCAATATGACCCACTTATTGTCTATTTCATGTACATATTATGAGACACCCCTTTCCCTCCAATAAACCATTTTTATGAATTCTTAAGTCAAGCTGTTACGCTGCCGAAATTGTACAGATTTTCCAACCCAATGTCATTGTGTAGTGAATACGATGCCCATTTCTCTATCAAGGGCATTCAACTTTATGCACATTTACTTATTTATTATAAAGTTTAATGTATAAATTCAACATTCCTTTATCGTGGAATAAATTATTATGTTTTCGGAATCCATGTTATATGATCCATGTGGCACACTTATGCATGAATTGAAATGTTTAAGAAGGGTGCGCCCTTATAGCACTCCAATGCATTGGATAAAGTATAGTTTCATGATACATAATGTAAAATGGGTGTTTACTCATGCTAATTCAAGTGCAACTAGTTTTTACTCATGCTTCATGTGTAATGAGTATTTACTCATGCTCTGTGTGCAATGAGCCTTGGCTCATGCTAATTCCATGTTAAGTGTTGTTACCACATTTCCATGTTATGATTGTCATGATTTATCATGCCTTTATGTTTATGCTTCTTTTGTGATCTATTGATATTCCTATTTCCTAACATTTATTATATTCCTAATATTATTCCATGATTATTCCCTTACTAGGCTTTATAGATCACCCTTTGCTTATGCATGTCCCAAGGTTATCCAATGCAATGATAAGTACGAGGTAATGTAGTGGTCATATAAAAGAAGTATTCAATAAAGATATTGTATTTCATGTTTTAAGTTTTTATGTAATGATCCTAATTTTCAAAGATACTAGACCACTCGATCTTCTATGTTGTATCAAATTAAGTTTATGTAATAAATTATGTTTAATTGTGTTATAAAAGATCAGGGTTGTCATAGAAAACATCTTCATGGTGCTTGGATGAAAATCCTAGAAATAACTATGAAAATATAAAAACTGATCTCCTTAGATATGCTACGAATAAAAACCAATTCTCAAAATAGAGAATACCATCTGAAGAGAGATACCTACCAAAAAAGGTTTCTTTTCCATAAAGATCTTCTTGAATTCTTTTTAACACGCCATCCTTCAATAGGATCTATATAATATACTCAAAGAGAGTTGATGATAACCGATCACTGCTAAAAACTATACCTGAAACATTATCCTGAGCATCCAGATGCAACTGAGTGAAAATCCCAAAAAGGTTCCATTCCTCCATTGATTCTAAAACAACCGACAATGAGAATTTTGTATTAAGAGCATCTTTTAGGACATTCCCCTTCCCAAGGTGTAGGCTATGTCAAATTCAAACTTATGAAGGTATTCCACCAATTTCCTCTATCTGATATTCAAGTATTTATGATAAAATATATAACTCAAACTCTTATGGTCTTGCAATATTGTGAATCACTTCCCAAAAAATAGTTTCTAAAAAACATAAGTATATCCATAACAAAAAAATCTCAAAATCATGAGTGATGTATTTCTTCTCAAGGATTCAAAGATAATGAGAGTCATAATCCACTACATGATCATCTAGAATAAGAACGCAACCAGAACCATCACTAGAAGAATCACAAAAATCTACACACCACTTACTAGGTACATATAAGATAGAAATAGGAGATAATGTATGAAGATATTTTATCTTATCAAAATAAGGATAAAACTCTTCATCCCATGTGAATTTAACCCATTTTTTGAAAATAGAAGTCAAAGGTATTCCATATTTGATAAATCATTGAAGATCTATTGATGATATCTTGAAAGACTAAAGAATCTTCAATCTCAAAGGCATTCTATGGTTCTTACCATAACAAAAAAAACATGACTTTATCAAGATCAAATGATAATCTATGATTAGAAATCATTTTCCCCAATAAATTAACTTTTAAATCTAGAAATTTTATTTTTGAAAGCTTTCCATACAAATGGTGATTCCTTAGGATTTATAAAACAAAAATCAGATGGTGCTCATGATCATGCTCATATATCCTATAATCCAAAATATATTCCATGAAAACTACCAAAATATTATCAGGATAATGATGGAATATCTGATTCATCATAGTATTAAAAACTATAATAATATTGGTTATACCAAATAGAATCACATGATATTTATAATGGTCATTCCTTCTCCTTAATGATTTTTTCACTATATCAAAATCCAAAAGTCTGATTTGATGACAACCTGACTGAATATCATCTTCAAAAACCAATTTTACATATTTAACTAATCAAACAAATAATCCATATGAGGAAAAGGATAATTATTCTTAACAATTACCCAATTCAAATTCCAATAGTACACACAAAATTTGAGTGAACCATCTAGATTCTTTGAAAAGAGCACTGGGGATTCCCTAGGAAAAACACCTGGGAAAATAAATCCCTTATCCGCCATATTTCACAACTAAATCCTGAAAACTTTTATCTCCACTGTGGACATATGATAGAAAAGTATCAAAATTGGATGTGTTGCTAACACTAGTTCAATTTTAAACTATACCTACCACTATAGACAAGGCCTAGAGAAATATTCTAAGAAAAAATCAAGAAAATATTAAAAATTAGTGGGAAGATCAAAAATAGAAGAAACATTATCGGGTTCAACTGCAACAACACACAAACAATTCTCTAGATTTAGGCCAGATGGTCCTTCATGAACAGACCTCATATCCCACTCTCCATAAAACACCCATGATCTCCCATTTTCTGTAATAATTGAGACAAAATAATGATAAAAATATACCTCATGAGAATGAGGAATAAGAAAATCCATCCTGATGATGACTTAAAAAAACTAGACTGAGAATGAGGAAATCCCAGAATAACTCTACATCATCTATAGACAATGAAGAAGAAGACCCCAAAACTCATTCCCTTTCCTCTTCCAAAGATGCACCACTAACTCTATAACAAAGGACATGAGCTCTATTTAAAGTACAATAATATAAAAAAAAACTAGATATAAATGGGTTAGAAGCACTGATATCAAATAAAGAAATCTATATTGAGGATTCAATAATGATGGTGCCTCTCACTATCTCTGGACACAAATATAACTCCTCCAGAAACTCATATACTTTTTGTAACGACCCAAAAATTCATTAATGAAAATTCCTCTTAATGTGATTAAATGTATAATTATGTAAAATGGTTATACAATGTATGCACTTATTTGTTTTTATGATTTTTAATTTGAAAAATACCATTAATAATTTCTACCGTTGGTAATATAGATGTTGAATAGTGATCACATAATTAGTATAAATATATGGCTTTATCAAATTTTATTTACTTAGACAAAGGAAGCGATGGACTCATATAGTAGACTTTCCCCATACGAAGCCCATTTTTCAGAGCTCGGAAAGGAGGTGGCATCATTGGGATTCACTCTTCACCAAGCCCAAGATGAGTTTCAACAAGTTAAGATTGAACGAAACCGCCTATGGGAGAAGTGGATGCTGATAGAGATTACCACCCGAGCAATGTCATCTGAGCTCCCCCCCAAGAGTCTGTCACAATCGCACACCTTACCCTTTAGTCTTATGCGGGTGTTATAAGGGGTTATGTAATAAGACCATAGCACTATGAATATGTGAATTTGATTTGTATATGATAATTAATATACTTTCATTTTATTATTGTTATGTTGTAAATAGTTTTTAAAGCACAAATTGTATTTTTATTTAATATTCAACTAAGATATCTATTTTGATAAATTAATGGATATTTTAATTAACTAATATCTTAACAAAATATTATTATTATTAAATTAATTTTATTAAGTATAAATGATCGTATAATATTTATGAATACAATTGTGATTTTTTTTAAGGTTTGAAATCTGTTTTTGTCAAAACCCATGAATTTTTGATAAATGTGGGTTTTTATTTTAAAATTAAAAATTCAAATATTTAGGAAATTATTTAGATAAAATTAATATTATTTTTGGAAATAGGACATCGAAATTATCGAATGGTGATTTTTTCATAATTTCCTGAAACATCGAACTTTTGGGGTAAAAATTAAATACTGTTTAAATATATAATGTGTTTTATGACATCATAATGACCCAATAGTGATGTAATAAAATAATATAAACATTATTTTCTTCAAATATATATTTTACCATTAAAATAATTTATTTTTGGGTTTGTTTTATTTATGTTACAATGCTTTAGTGGACCCTTCAAGACTTATAAAAGATTTTAGCCTTTTAAATTGATTTCTTGAATAGTGTGACTCACCTACACATAAGAAACACTATTATTTTAAGAATTTCGTACATTGCCCTTATAAAATCTTTATTTCCACACCCATTTGGCAAAAACCATGGTCTAGTTTGTGGTTTTGATTAGTTTAATATGTGGTTTCCCGAATCTAAATAATAAAGAATTCCCCCTCCTTTCCTATATAAATCCACCAAAGCTCCCACTTCATCTTCACTAAAAGCCATTGGAGTTCGTCAAAATTCTTCCCTCCTATCTCTAAAATCCTCCCTAGTCACCCCAAGCTCCCAATAATCCTCTATGAAGCCTCTCCCATTCCTTTGGGATCACACTTCCAAGTAAGGGTTTCCTTCCTTTCTCATTTTATCTATGTTTCTTAATATTCTTATAACCTTTTATTTTCAATGATAAATGTTGGGGTATGACTTCTCACCACCCTCATACTTCCTTCTCCATGTTTTAATGATAAGATACCAACTTTATCTCTCATTAATGCATCCCACATACACCTGTTACCATGCCGAAATTTCGTAAAGAATTTCTCTCTCCTCATTGACATTCAAGAAATTATTTTGTATTATGTATCTAAATTACATTACATTTGTTTGAACTTGTATATATATATATATATATATATATGAATCCACTTACAGTACATTTCATGTACATATTATGATACACCCATTTCTCTCTCATCAACCATTTTTATGAATTCTTATGTCACACTGTTATGCTGTCAAAATTGCACTGGATTTTTCCCAGCCAAAATCATTATGTAGTGAATATCATACCCATGTCTCTATCAAGGGTATTCATCTTAATGAACATATACTTATTGAAAGGTACTTTCATGTATTTATCCCACATTACTTAATCATGTAATAACTTATGATGTAGATTGATTCCATGTTATATGATCCATGTGGCACAATTAAGCATGAAATTAAATGTTTAAGAAGGGTGCACCCTAATAGTGATCCAATGCATTGGGAAAAGTATATTATCATGATACATAATGTGCAATGAGTGTTTAATCATGATAGTTCAAGTGAAATGAGGGTTTACTCATGATTTATGTGGAATGAGGGTTCACTCATGCTTTACGTGCAATGAGCCTTGGCTCATACTAATTCCATGTTAAGTGTTGTTGCCACATTTCCATGTCATGATAATCATGCTATATCACACCTTTATGTTCATGTTTCTTTTATGATCTATTGATATGCCTATTTCCTAAAATGTATTTTATTCTTCATGTTATACCTTGTTTACTCCTTTATTAGGTTGTATAGCTCACCTTATTCTTATGCATGTCCTCAAGTTATCCCATGAAATGCTAAGTACGAGGGTATGTAGTGGTCATATAAAGGAAATTTTCAATAAGAAGTTGCATTCTATATTTTATGTTGTTATATAATGTTTCTAATCCCCAAAGACACTAGAACTCTCGATATTCTATGTAGTATCAAGTGACGGTTTTATGTAATAAATTATGTTAAGTGTGTAATAAAAAGCAGGGTTGTTATAGTTGGTATAAGAGGATAGAATTAGTTATTTTGGGGATTAGGATTAAAAAACCCTAGTGAATCCATAGACACTAGACTAAGTATAAAAAAACATCCCTATGTTTTGGTGAGTATAGATTAAGTGGTTTATCAATAAAATACATCCCTTTCTAGATATGAGAAGGTAGAGGAGGCTCTTGCACATATTTACCTAGGAGTGAAAACTCTAACAAGGAGTTTCAGGATTGACTTGTGGTATCCTAGTATAGGACAATGTACCTTATAGAACTCTTGGTTACGACACTCCCGAGGGATATGCTTTGTTAAATTCACAAGATTAGTATGAACCATTGTTAAGGGAATAAAAAAATGCCCTTAAGAATATATGTTAGAAATTAGATCATGGATAACATAGATTGAAGACTATAGATTTATATGTCAAGGAAATAAAATTTATTTATAAGTAATCTATTTTTTTTCTTTGGATTACCCTTTATGTGTTACCCCTAACTCTCCTTTTATTCTAGCCAATGGTTGGTAATAGAAGGACTTGGGATAACAACTGATGTGAAGATCAATGCGATGACTATTCTATTGAGATGCCCAATCCAATGAGAGCAAGAATCATAAACTTTTTCATGATAATATATTATTTAAATCAATCTTTGAATAGAAACATGGGTCAAGAAGAACGTTCAACCCCCCTAAGAAAGAACAAGTCGCTATCGAGATCTTCTTGAACAAATGCCTCCTACTTTTAATGGAACATCTGATCCCTCAATCTCCAAAATATGGATCAACTCCATTGAAAAGATATTCTACATCCTTCAATGTTATGAACAAGAGAAGGTTCCCCTGAATTCTTATCATATGGAGGGTGAATCGAATCAATGGTGGACATTAATCAAAAAATACGAATCCGGAGAAGGAGATCAAGGCGTTGGAATGGAAGTAGCTCTAGAAAATTATTTTAGATAAATATTTTCCATGCACCCTCTCGATTAAGATGGAAAGCGACTTCCATTCCCTAAAGTAAAAAAGACGACGAATCTATCAGAGCGTACTAGGAAAACATCACATGTCTTTCATGATACATATTTGGATTTGTCGTTACCCCCAAATGCAAGGCTGACCGATTCTTTGGTGGGATGAAATCTAGCTTTCGGAAAGCCTATGTGATCCGTGACTTCGACAACTATGAAGAAATTGTCTGATATTCCCTCAAGGTAGAAATGGAGATCTAAGAATTTCATGGGTAACATGAGGATAAGAAGCGTAAATTTAACATCAATTCTATAAGTATGATGGATAAAACCAATGGTGCTAAGAAAATCCAACACCCCACCTGCCAAAGGTGTGGAAAGAAGCACCTCATAAATTGCCTAAAGGGGACGAGGAAATGCGTTAGGTGTGAAAAAGAAGGGCACCTAGCTATTAACTACGGACAATAAAAACCCACAGCTAAGAAATAGGAGAGGAACACTCCATTCGAACCTCAACGCATTGTTCATTGTTTCAACTACAAAGAACCAGGGCACCTTGCAAATCAGTGCCCTAAACCAAGGGTTTTTAGAGGCAACCAACAACCTCCAAGGTAGCAAGGGTGAGCTTTTTCCATCACTGTTGTTGAAGTGAACCCCGAAGACAAAGTGGTGACAAGAATGCTAGTTATTAATTCAAGAATATAAAATGTATTTTTTGATTATGGTTCTACACATTCTTTTATACCCCGAAAGTTTAGTAGAAAAATCCTAACACCACCAAAAATCATGGAAGTAAAGATGTCAGTGAGTATGGAAAATGGAGAATTCATTTCATCCCATGAATATAACACCTCCCTTGTCATAATTTGTAGATTGAACTATCAGGAAAACATAATCATACTCCCTATAATGTAATTTGATGGAATTCTCCGAATTGATTGGCTTTCCATATATAGATACAACATAAATTGTCGTGTGAGGGAAATCACTCTCTATATGGAGAATCAACCCCTGATTATATATAAGATAAAGGAGGAAGATGAATGTTTTTTAGCTCCATCGTCTCCATCATGTATATTACTACCCTATGAGAATGTGTATCTGGCTCAGATGCTTGAGTCTAAGGAAGAAACTATCCTTGGAGACATGCCTATTATGAGTGAATTTCCTGAAGTGTTTCCTGAGGAATTTCTTGGTCTTCCTCCTAGAAGAGATGTTGAATTATAAATTAACCTTATACCCAGGGCATTGCCAATAACCAAGACTCCATAAAGAATCACCGGTGTGGATCTTGAGGAACTGAAGAAAATACTTCAAGAGAATCTGGATAAAGGGTTTATATTCCCAAGTGCTTCACCATGGGGTGCACCAGTCCTCTTCATCATGAAGATGTATGGGTCGATGCGCCTTTTCATTGATTATTGTGAGGTCAACAAAATCACGATGAAGATCAAGTATCCTCTTCCACGAATTGATGACTTGTTCAATCAACTTCATTGAGAAAAATACTTTTCAAAGGTGGATTTGTGTTCTAGATATTACCAAGTGAGGGTGAAGAAAGACGATATCCCCAAGACTGCCTTTCGTACAAGGTACGGGCACTATGAATTCATAGCAATGCCTTTCATACTCACTAATTCTCTAGCAATCTTCATGGATTTGATGAATAGTCTTAAGAGATTATCTCTAAAAAAATTTGGTAGTCTTTATAGATGATATTATAATATATTCCAAAACCAAGGAGGATCATGAGGTGCATATAAGAACTGTACTAGAGACCTTGCGAAAGGAGAATCTCTAAGTAAATTACAACAAGTGTGAGTTCTGGTTTAAGGAGGTCTCCTTCTTGGGTCACATGATCACAAGAAATGGGATTTATGTGGATCCCTCCGAGACAATGGCAATTGAAGTGTGGATGAGGCCAACATCAGTAACAGATATCCGTAGCTTCTGGGGGTTAGCTAGATATTATCGACGATTTGTGATAAATTTGTCACAGTTATACACCCTTCTTACCAAGATTACTCGGAAGGCAGTAAGGTTTTATTGGATTAATAAATGAGAAAAAGCTTCAAGGAGTTTAAAAGGAGGCTTATCACCACACCCATACTCACATTACCCACAAGTGGATAACTTTTAGTGGTATTCAGTGATGCTTCAAATAAGGGCATGGGATTTGTGTTGATGAAAAATGACAAAGTCATTGCCTATTCTTCAATTCAATTTAAAGTTCATGAGAAAAACTATCCAACACACGATCTGGAGTTGGCTAAAGTGAACTTCACTTTAAAAATTTTGTAGAATTATCTCTTTGGGGAGAAGTGTGAGATATATACAGACCACAAAAGCCTCAAGTATATATTCACATAGAAATAGTTGAATGTGCACCAACGAAGATGGTTAGAGATGATCAAAGACTGTGACTTCTCAATCCATTTCCACCCTAGGATAGAAAACAAGGTGGTAGATGCTCGAAGTAGAAAGGATCCAGTGATTCTGTCATTGATGATAATTGAGAAGGATCCAATATTCTTTGATTTAATGAAGATGGACATGGGAATCATATAGAAGGGAACATCATAAATCTTTTCACAAATTATTTTTCAACCGTCTGTTTTGTAAAGATTAAAGGATTATCAGAAGGATGATGTGGGAATTTAGAAGAAGGTGAAACTACTAGAAATGGAAAATCCTAAGAGTTCAATTTCAATGAAGAAGGAATTGTGTGATTTGGGAAAAGACTATGTGTTCCATTATGTTCGAAGCCGAAGAAGGAACTTTTGGATGGTGCACATAGTTCAAATTTCTCTATTAACCCAGGAAACACAAATATGTATCGAGATCGCCTAGATCATTATTGGCGGGATTATATGAAGAAGGAAATCATAGAGTATACATCAATGTGCCTGGTGTGTTAGAAAGTGAAGGCTGAGAGGCAGAAGTATAAGGGAATGATACAACCATTACCCATCCCATCATGGAAATGGGAGTACATCACCAAGGAATTTGTCACTAGAATTCCGAAGACATCCAAAGGAAACAATGCTATCTGGGTTGTTGTGGATCATCTTACAAAGGCTGCACACTTTATTACAGTTTGAGAGGTTTTCTCACTAGATGAACTGGAATAGATATATATCAGGGGAGTGGTAAGGATGCATGGAGTAACACTATCTATTATATCTGGTCGAGATCCAGGATTCACCTATATGTTCTGGAAGACTGTTAAAAATTCCCTAGACACTGAGCTAAACTTTAGTATAACCTATTATCCTCAAACTGATGGCCAATCTAAGTGAACTATTCAGACACTGGAAGATATTTTAAGATCATGTTCAATGGAAATTAAAAGAGGATGTGATCAACATCTTCCACCAGTCAAATTATCCTATAATAATAGTTTCCACTAGATCTTCAGAATGGAACCTTATGAAGCCCAGTTTGGAAAGAGATGCAGAACATCGACATGTTGGGACGATGTCAGTGAGAGTAAGATGCTAGAACTAGTAATGGACGAAGAAATGGCGGAGAAGGTGAAAACTATTTAGCAGTATATCAAGGCAGCCCAGATTCAACAGAAGAGTTATATATATGACCATTGATGAGGCCTTGAGTTTAAAGTTGAAGACATGGTATTTCAATGCATAACTTCGTGCAAGAAGTTCATAAGGTTAGAAAGTCGTTTTTGTCAAAACCCTTGAATTTTCAATAAATGTTTGCTTTTATTTTAAAAGTAAAAATTCAAATATTTAGAAAATTATTTATATAAAATTAATATTTTTTTTGGAATCAGGATGTCGAAATTATCCAACGGTGAACTTTTCATAATTTCCTGAGACAGTCGAATTTTTTGGTAATAATTAAATACCGTTTAAATATATAATGTGTTTTATGACATCATAATGACCCAATAGTGATTTAATAAAATACTATAAACATTATTTTTGGCCAATATATGTTTTACCATTAAAATAATGTGATTTTGGGTGTGTTTTATTTATTTTATAAAGCTTTAGTGGACCCTTCAAGACTTATAAATCATTTTATCTTTTTAAATAGATTTCCTTAAGAGTGTGACTCACCTCCAAATAAGAAACCCTATTATTTTAAGAAGTTCGGCCATTGAACTTACAAAATATTTTTTTTTCACTCACCTTTGGAAAAAATCATGGGAAAAACCATGGGCTGGTTTGTGGTTATGATTAGTTTAATGTGTGGTGTCCCAAACAAAAATAATAAAGAATTCCTCCTCCTTTCCTATGTGAACCCACCCAAGATCCCACTTTCTATTAACTCAAAGCCATTGGATTTCATCCAACTTCCTCCCTCCTCTCCCTAGAATCCACCCAAGGAACCCCAAGCTCCCAATAATCCTCTCTCAATCATCTCCCAAACCTTTGGAATCACACTTTCAAAAAGGGTTTCCTTCCTTTCTCATTTTATCCAAGTTTCTTAATATTGTTATGAACTTTTATTTTCAATGATAAATATTGGGGTATGCTTTTTAACCTCCATAATAATTCCCTCTTCATGTTTTAACGATGAGATACCCCCTTTCCCTCTCATTAATGCTCCCACATACACCCATTACCATGCCAAAATTCTGTAAGGAATTTATCTACCCTCATTTACATTCAAGAAATTCTTTTGTATTATGTATCTAAATTCCATTTAATTTGTTGTGACATGTATCTATATTAAACTCCTTACTATCAATTTTATGTACATATTATGAGACACACAATTCTCTCTCATTAACCATTTTTATGAATTTTTATGTCATGCTGTTATACTGCCGAAATTGCACTGTGTTTTTTCAAGCCAAGATCATTGTGTAGTGAATACCATACCCATGTCTCTATCAAGGGTATTCACCTTTATGAACATATACATATTAAATGGCACTTTAAGTTATTAATTTCACATTACTTAATCATGGAATAACTTATGATGTTGATTGATTCCATGTTATATGATTCATGTGGCACACTTATGCCTGAAATGAAATGTTTAAGAAGGGTTCACCCTAATAGCACTCAAATGCATTGGGTAAGTTATAGTATCATGATACATCATGTGAAATGAGTATTGAATCATGATAATTCAAGTGAAATGAGGTTTTACTCATTCTTCATGTGCAATGAGGGTTTAATCATGCTCCATGTGCAATGAGCCTTCGATCATGCTAATTCCTTGTTAAGTGTTGTTTCCACATTTCTATGTTATGATAATCATACTATATCATGAATTTATGTTCATGTTTCTTTTATGATCCATTGATATGAATATTTCCTAACATGTATTGTATTCTTCATGTTATACCTTGTTTACTCCCTTACTGGGCTCTATATCTCACCCTTTGCTTATGCATGTCCTTAGATTATCCCATGAAGTGCTAAGTACGAGGGCATGCAGTGGTCATGTAAAGGAATTTTAAGATAAGATGATGCATTCTATGTTTTAAGGTGTTATTTAATGTTCCTAATCCATAAAGACACTATACCTCGATATTCTATGTTGTATCAAGTGAAGGTTTTATGTAATAATTTATGTGAAGTGTGTAATAAAAAGCAAAGTTGTTATACTTTGTGAAGGTGATTCACTCTTGAGGTATGTGGCTAGAGACTTGTAGTATTTGAATTATCTCAATTCCCCATAGTATCATTTTGATCTGATGATCATTGACCATATTGAGGTACATCTAGAGCCTGAAAGGAACACTAAATATGACCATAATTTCCAAAACTGTTACACGTCATTTCTAGTATAGAATAAGAACGTAGAGTGTAGCTAACCTTTACATACATATAGTAATTCAGTGGTACACACCTAGCAACAACTGCACGTTCTTTAGAGGCATATTACTAAGATCCACCTCCACCAATCCTATGATGATTGTGACATGTCCTCTTTTTCCCTTTCATTCCACTAAATGTGAAACTAGGTGGAAGATAAGGGAAAAAATATCCAACCATGTATACCATGTTCATATCTACCATCATATCCCTATCTAATATATTTTAATTGTTTAAAAATTTAGTATAAATACCTATGATCTGATATTTATTTACAAACCCTATTAGTACTTTTGAGCTTCTAGTTGGTTATTCTTTACCAGTTTTGATGAAAACTGAACTAGCTCCGCAAACTGATTAGTGTACGTAGACACAAAATATTCTCTCTTATATAAAGAGTGGAAATATAAAGACTTCAAAATCATCAATGACTCTGGACAAAATTAATTAATAAGGTCTTGAAATCCTTCCACTTCAAGACTACATCTCTATCTACCTATAACATAGAATCCCACAGTCATTTTTGGGACCCTTGAGTCTAAATGCCGCACATATCACCTTCATATTCTTAGGTGTATAAAATAATTCAAAGATTTGATTATCCTTTTCAAGACAATCCTCAATCTATTAAGGAATATTAATACCCTTAAAAGATGGGGTTTTCTCATGTAAGAAACCCGGTGAACAATCTCTATCTCATATATCTCTTGGATATACCTCTAAAATTAGTTCTTGGACTTCTGGTACATTATGGTTGATAACATGAACAACCCAAATATTAGCCTCTATAAAATTCTGATTGAGGTGAGGATTCCCTTGAGGATCATTAGATGAACCCTCACGTCGAACCTATGGAAGACGTCCTAGAGGTATACTGCTTAAAACCAAAACAAAAAAATGATTAGACATAGAATAATCCCATTTTGAACCAAAAAACACATAAGAAAAAATAGATATTAACATCAAGAACTCAAAACATGAGACACACATTTGAACATCCCATGGTAACTTGAGCCTTTTCATGGAAAGTGCTGCCTAAACACTCACCGTAACCAACATATCATGTCCCAACAATACTATGACCAGTATACCAAACATCCCAAGAAATGGAATCTTGAGGACCGACCTCCTATGATACTAAACAATGACGAACCTAACCCATTTACCCTCTCAAACTGGTACCTGACCTGAATTTCCACACACCTGAAGGGAATTATTGATCCCTATGGGATGGCATCTAGCACCTAAACCTCAACAAAAAATTGTGGAAATGATTTCACCATAAAGTTTGTGGAAAATATGACATACATACTTATATATAAAGAAATATTGAAAGAAAACATAAATATATATGTCACAACAGATACAGAACAAAGGAAGCAATACAACATAAATAGTACAAAAACTATCTCCAATAGAAAAGTCCAACTATAAAAGATGTTAAAACTACAACAGCTACACCAACATTCTCCATGTGGTAGTGTGGGAAAACCATCATAATCTAACCATCCAACTACCCAAACCCAGCTAAAAAAACATCTCTACCCCACTATGATACCTTTCCTTTCCCAACATAGAAAGACATAACAATGTCCAAGAACCATTGAAGGGGTACACATGATGTGATCTAATAGGCTCACTAGGATCCCACACAGGTGTTCCATAAAAATTCTCTGTAAAATAATCCAATCATGATCAAATTTAATGAAAATAAGGAATGATATACATTTTATCTGTTTTATATCATAATCATGGAAAAAAATTAATTTCCTTTTTTCCACATTTCCATAAAAAGAAGGTAAATTAGTTTCAAAGCATTTGACATACATATATCAAAATAGATATATCAAATCCAAGAAAATCATGTATCATATATCATATATAATCCATGATAGTATATATAAACAATAAAATATGAAAAATCCAAATCATCCAAATCATAGGTAACACCATTCCAAGAATCACATTAGGTCAAGATATCTAGGGAACTTAAACCTAACATAGAAAATCACATGCATCAATCCTTTAGATATATTTATATAATATACAGAGTAGAGGAACACCCTAGAAATTGAAACCCCAATAGGTATAACATTTCCCAAGTATAATAGACCCATGGAGTAAAGGTAAACCCCATTAATATACCCCTCGACAAAGAAAATGGCCTCTTACTACACCTTCCACCTAAGTACCTAAGGATTCCCATGTGCTCTATTTTTCAAACCATTTCAGGAATCCATTTTCATTATAAATATGATTTGAAAATAATTTTAGAAAAACGATTTAATAGTGATTTGAAAAACCCTTTTCATTTACAAAATCCTAGGGAAGACCATATTTTATCAACAATCATTTTCCACACACAAAAATAAAATTACACAATCATAACATTTAATTTAAAAAACAATTTATCAAAACCAAAGAAATGAACTTTACCCACATATTCTAGATATGGAACCACTTACCTCAAAACTCACATCACACACACTCACAATGAAATACACTAACAGGTAAGAACACCAAAATGACAACAAATTCCCTAGGTTCAATCTACACAAATCATGATTGATTCTATTTAGAAAAATGGTTTTAAATGGGAAAGAAACAACCCAGAGCTTAAGAAACCTACATGTCGCACCAAAAAAATTATAATGGTTAGCCTCCAGAGGATGATCACATGAAATACATAGAAAAAAACAAGAATAATAAATACCACATATCTATAAATACAATAGAAAAGAAAAATAGAGCTATCACAACCAAAGGTAATAATGAAGTAGATAACAATCTCTTACCTGGATAGACACCTCTCACAACCCTGATGTTAAAATGTAAAATGAATTAATCCATAAGGAGAAGAGGCTCCCAAAATCTCTCGGAAAGAGCTCTAGGTCGAGATAAAAGAAGCTATAATGAATGAAATAAAAAATCACTCATATGAAACTATAAAAATACACCCTTTCAGGAATAATATGGATTGTAATCCCATTGCACCTTATGTAATTCATGGGATCCATATACACCAAAAACCACCACCTATTTATTAAAAATTAAATATTTAACATTACATAGTAAGAAATACTTATAAGTAAGGTTTACTTTTATGTTGTGCAATAAGATTACAACTTCTACCATATGAAGAGTACAAAATTTATAATCCCTTTACATGACGTGTAATATCCCATCAGAAAGTGAAAACAAAATTCAGCAGAAAACTCCAAACCAACATGGGCATTCTGTAAACTCGGGGTGATCCTCATTAATAAATTACACATTTATACATGGAATCAATTAATTCAGAAAAACTTGCATCCCTGAACTTTAGTTCAATTTCCCCATCAAATGATTTCCATCATCAGGAGTCCCAAGATACACCTAATTAAAGAGGAAAAAAACTAAAGAGAAGAGAAATACCTAAAATATGGTAATATGATGTTACAGATAACTTGTACAATAATATAAAATTTTCATGTCCTAGCCTCCCATGCCATTAAATTTTATCTATATAAACAACATTCAAAAACATCACATTTTTACATATTAGTTCATAAAAGACAATAAAATAAATATTATCCTTTAATTTAGAAGAAAAAAACATCTTTAAAATGAATACATTTATCATTTTGAAATATATCAAACATACCAACATCCCATAAATGATAAATACTAATATTGTTTTTAAACCATCAACATACAACATTTTTGAAAAAATAAGAATATTAGAAATTCTAACTTTTCTAAAACCTTTAAATATTCATTTTGTTTTGTCTCCAAATGTCACAATGCCTCTATCACATATATTGAGTCACAAAAATTTTATAGATATCCAATAATATACTAAGATAATCAACTGTCTATGTACCACATGTTTTTCTTTAGACTTCCAAAATATTTTTCCTACAAAATTAGATAGAATATATTATTGGTACTTATGTTACTTTAGGATCAACGAGATTAGAAAAATACTTTTTTTAACCCAAAGAGATTTTAAATATGAATTACTTGGTAATGTGGAAGAAAAATATTTATGAATAAAGAACTTAGTGTGTCTTACATTTTATGGAAATATTAGTGAGATTCAATAGTATAATTTCCTTTCATTCTATATTTAATGCTTGTAATAGTTGAGATAATTTCTCTGGATTTTTTCAGAAATAATTCTGTATACATTTTAGATAATATTTGATCACATCTAACTCTATTATTATTTTTTACTTTATTCATAAGAATCTTTTTATCAAAGTTCTATTCACTTTGAACAAAAGTAGCCAAATATGTCTTTAAACATACAATTTATTTCTTGATATTCTAAAATTCTTTTGGAGAAGTTTCTAAATATTCATATAACTTGTCATTAGTTATCAAATTAGTATTCCTTATTTTTTTTAATTCTTATATTGTTTTCCTTAACAAGTTTCTTATTATTGTATTTAAATTGTTTATACATATTATATTTTTTGATAATATCATTCAATAATCATTCAATATCTTTAAATACATCATTAATGTTTTGTATTTAATAATGAAATTCATTTGAATTATAATCAAAACCAGCCACCTAATTTAATGAAGACATAAAATAATATATTTATAGATTCCTTTTCTATTCTTAATTCATCACATAAATCAGAGTATTTATTACAACTCCATCAAATTATTAAAGTTGTTTTATTTTTTATTAAAATTATTATTCTTTATTTTATGAATAAATTTTGGATAAAAAGGTGTGATATGATCATTTATTTTTATCATTCATAAAATATTAAATCAGAAGAATCATTATAGGAATTGTAATTACCTTTATTATTTCCATTTTGATCATATCTAGGATAATCTTTTCCAGACATTCAAGAATAGCCATTGTTTCCTTTCTACTTTACTTTTGTAACATTAGTAAGTTCATTTAATTAACTTTCTTATAACTCAAAATCAATAGTGTTAGATGTGAAATTTATATATGTCATGGATAAAACATTTATTTTGGTAGATTCTTATTCAATAATGGTCTATCTCTAGTTCTTATTTCCTAAGTGATCCGATGAGTTCTTCTAGAGTGTATTATTAGAAATTATTACTTTCACCAATGAAAACCTTTTTATCATTCCATTCATTTGGATGGAATATTAATATTTATTCAATCATCACTATATTTTCCATGGTTTCAATGAGATCACTCATTCTGTTTGCTATGCTTGTGAGATGTTGAGTCAGAAGTTATACTTTGTACTTATTCATTCCTTTAGTTTTGTAAATCACAAACAGTTTCTTAAAACATGTTTACTAGAATTTTATATCCCATGGGTTTAGAATTTTTTTTTAGAAAAAATCATCTTTTAACATAGTTTGAAAATTTTCTAATGTATTATGAAAAAAACATACTATTATTCATTATGATGATCGTATTGATTATGAATCTGATTATCATATTCAAAATTAATCTAACCATGAGTTATAATTTTTTATTATCTTTCATACTGAAAATATCTATGGCTGTCAGACTAATAATGGTACTAATAAAATTGGACTGATCCTCATAAGGATTATTTTATTGAAAATAGATACCAAAGTCCATCGAACTAATTTATGTTTATAATCTGAATAAACATATTTTATCTATTTTAAGGAATATCTTTAACATAATATAATTTTGGGATTAAATTACATATGAATTTTCAAGATCATACATTCTGAGGGTGTTGTAAAAAACGTATAAATATGACCGTTGGGAGATTTCTTATAAATACTTAGTCATTTAAAGAGTTTGGATATGGATGATACAATTTCTCTCTCAAGTCTTATAAAGAATACATAGAATAAACTTCTTGTTCTTAGTCTTTTTTTTTCTTTAGAGAGTTTTCATTATAAAGAATCCTTGTTAGGGTTTTTTCCTTAAGAACTTTTGAAATTTCATCACATCTGAACATTTTTATGATCGAGGGATTCTTGGGATAGGAATACGGTGCATCCTATCCATCAGATCAAGGGCCTTTGGATATAGTAATATAGATGTCGATCATCATATCGAGGGATTCCAAGAATATTAAGACAAAAATATTATGATCATCATATCAGAGGCTTTCTTGATAATGAAAGTAAAAATTTATTATAAGTATAAAAAAAGGATAGATTTAGTCAATATTATTGACTAACATAATATTAATCTTAAAATATTTCAACTTGTTAATATATACAGTAATTCATTCTTACTTTTTTTAGATATTGTATTAATTGTGTTTACATGTTTATTTTTTCCACTGTGTATGAAAATAAAAAGTGATTCCGTATATTAAACTTTCTACATAAACATTTTTATCAGTGTTACTATGATTGTGATAAAAACAATACTTTGATTTAAATCGGATCCATTTTGATTATATTCTTCTACTCTGATATATTCAGATTTCATCTAGTTTTGATTATGTGGCTTTGATAATTGGACCGAGTCTAGGTCTGATAAAATTACATTAAGAGGAATTGTGTTTTGTTTTGTTTAAATCATTTAAACAATGTTTTTTAAACTATAATTCACCCCCTATTATAAGTATATCCATCTAATCTAATTCATCTGATCCTCTAATCGATATCAGAGAAGGTTTTTACAACATACATTCCTAATGAGTTTTTACTTTCATTACAAGTTACAAGTTATTAATGTTTTGATATATTTTTTTATGAACTATAATTTCTATTATTTTTATGATGGTAGGTGTTAATGTTATCTCTATAGATAATCTAAATCCAAATAGGCCATATATATTTAATGGTGTTTATTATGAGTACTGGGGCGATAAGATTAAAACATTTTCTATTAACACTGGAGTTGATAATTGTTTTATCCTTACTAGAGACTATAAGATTTCTAATAAGGAAGTCAATTCTTTTAAATATCAAGAAAAAAGAGTATTAGTTAAATTCCAGAGTAAGGAGTACATGGTTCTGTTCCATGACAATAAGGATATACAATAAGATATCTTCATGTGAAGTTGAAAATAATATATGGTATAAGCATGAAGTCACACACTTTAGTACTTATAATGTTTTTGAGACCAAAAGAGCTATTATTAGTGCAGAAAATCAGGAATTTGATTCCTTACCTATTTAATCCATTACAAAGATGCACTCGAGGTTCATAAAAATCATGAATAGTTTTCAATCTATTGGTGAAAATGTATTGATGATGATATTCTTGTTGAAAACATTATTTATATAATGATCAATGAGTGGGAATAAAAATTACAGATGTGGATGAGATAAGAGATACTAATAATACTACTTTGGATGATTTGATTAGAACCCTTATTTGGAATGTGGTTGTAATTAAAATATATTATCAGAAAGAAAATAACAATAAAAATGGTGGTGTATATTTTTCTACAACATCTAATTAACCTTCTAAATTTTAGTCAGCTAATAGTGTTGTTAAATATTTGAGGACGAAGAAAGTTGTTGTTCAATCTGATTATAACTCATTAGAACATTCTGAGAATGAGTTATATAATCAGGTAAGAAGGATGAACAAGATAATGAGAAAGAAAAATATTCAATAATGATATAAAAACTTTCTGAAGTAAAAAAGTAAGAATAAGGATTTTGAAGTCACATGATATGTATGTAAGGAAGCTAGAAATATTCAACCTGATTGTCCAAAATTAAAAAATAATGATAGGAAATAAAATAATTCAGATAAAAATCGCAATAGGTACTACAAATCCAAAGGAAAGAAAGTTTTAAAAGATGCTAACACATGGAGTTCCATTGGTGGCGATTCTTCTGAAATTTCCTCGGATAATGAATATTCCATAAAGTGGAACATAAGCCTTTTTTTTTCTAATTTACCCATGGTTAATAAAATTTTCATAGTTAAGGTTCATAAAACTAATTCCCAAATTAACATGTGTTTAAATTATAATTTTCCAAATGAGAAATATTCTACATCATATAATGAGGAATCTTCTTCGAACGAACCAAACATTCATTAATGGAAATCCCTCTTGATATAATTAAATGTCTCCTTATGTAAAATGTTTATATAAAATTTCAACTTCTTTGGTTTTATGTTTTTGTATTTTGAATAATTTTATGAACTGTGACCATTTCTAATATAACCGTTGAACAGTGATCACATGATTAGTATAACTATAAGGCTTTAACAAATACAATTTACTCAGACAAAGGAAGCGATGGACTCATCCAGTAGACATGCCCCATATGAAGCCCATTTTGTAGAGCTTATAAAGGAGGTTTCGTCGTTGGGCTTTGTTCTTGACCAAGCCCAAGCCGAGCTTGAATATGTTAAGCTCGAGTGGGACCGCCTATGAGATAAGTGGAAGTTGATAGAGATTACCACCCGAGCAATGTTATCTGAGCTAGCCCAAGAGTCAGTCACTATCGCACACCTTACTCTTCTGTCTTATGCGGGTGTTATAAGGGGTTATGTAACAAGACCCTAGTACTATGGTTATGTACATTATTTTTGTATATAATAATAAATATAGTTTCATTTTATTATTGTTACCTTCTAAATAGTTTTTAAAGCAGAAATTGTATTTTTAGTTAATGTTCAACTAAGAAATCTATTTTGATGAATTTATGGAATTTTTAATTAAATAACATTTTAATAAAATAGTATTATTATTATTAAATTAATTTTTATTAAATACAAATTATTTTATAATTTAATGAATGCAATTGTAATTTTTATTAAGGTTTGGAAGCCATTTTTGTCAAAACCCTTTAATTTTCGATAAATGTCAATTTTTATTTTAAAAGTGAAAATTAACATATTTAGAAAATTATTTATATGAAATGAATATTATTTCTTGAATAAGGACATCGAATTTATCCAATGCTGAATTTTTCATAATTTTCTGAAACAGTCAATTTTTTGGGTAAAAATTAAATACTGTTTAAATATATAATGTGTTTTATGACATCATAATGAACCAATAGTGATGTAATAAAATACTATAAACTTTCTGTTCAGCCAATATATGTTTTACCATTAAAATAATGTGATTTTTTTTGATTTATTTTACAAATCTTTAGTGGACCATTCAAGACTTATTAAACATTTTTTCTTTTTAAGTTGTTTTCCTTGGGAGTGTGACTCACCTCTACATAAGAAACCCAATTATTTTAATAAGTTATGTACATGGACATATAAAATACTTTTTTTTACTTCCCTTTTCCAAAAACCATGGTCAAAATCCATTGGCTGGTTTTTGGTTTCGATTAGTTTAGTGTGGGGGGTCCCAAACCTAAATAATAAATAATTCCATCGCCTTTCCAATATAGACACACCCAAGCTCCCACTTCCTCTTCACTCAATGCCTTTTGAGTTCATCCAAACTCTTCCCTCCTCTCTCTATAATCCTCCCAAGGTACCCCAATCTCCCTAGAAGCCTCTCTCAAGACTTTGGAAGCACACTTCCTAGTAATGGTTTTTCTTCCTTTCTCATTTTTGTCCAATATTCCATAAATTGTTATGCCCCTTTAACTTCAATTATAAATGTTGTGGTATGGTTTCTCACCTCCTCCATATTTCCCTCTTTATGTTTTAATTATGGGATACCCCTTTCTCTGTCATTAAATGCTTCCCATGTACACCTGTTACTATGCCGAAATTTCGAAAGAAATTTCTCTCTCCTCATCTACATTCAAGCATTTTTTTGTATCATGAATATAAATTCCATTACATTTGTTGGGAAATGTATTTATATGACCCCTTACTTTCCATTTCATTTAAATATTATGATACACCCCTTTCTCTCTCATCAACCATTTTTATGAGTTCTTATGTCACATTGTTATGCTGCCAAAATTGCACCGCACTTTTCCAAGCCAAAGTCATTGTGTAGTGAATTCCATGCCCATTTCTCCATCAAGGGTATTAACCTTTATGGAAATTTTCTTATTGTTTAAATAGTTTAATATATGTCTTCCACTTTTTTTATCATGTAATGAAAGATTATGTTGAATGATTCAATGTTTTATGATCCATGTGGCACACTTATGCATGTAATGAAATGTTTAAGAAGGGTGCTCCCTGATAGAACTCCAATGCATTGGGTAATGTATAATATCATGATACATCAAGTGAAATGGGTGTTTACTCATGATAATTCAAGTGAAACTAGGGTTTACTTGTGCTTCATGTACAATGAGGGTTTAATCATTATTCATGTGCAATGAGCCTTGGCACATGATAATTCCATGTTAAGTGTTGTTGCCACATTTCCATGTTATGATTATCATGCTTTATCATGCCTTTATGTTTATGATTTTCTTGTTCTCTATTTATATGCATATTTTCTAACATGTATTGTATTCCTCATGTTATTCAATGATTATTCCCTTACTGGGCTTTATAGCTCACCCTTTTCTCATGCATGTCCTCAGGTTATCCCATGTAATGCTAAGTATGAGGGAATGTAGTGGTCATGTAAAAGATGTATTCAATAAAGATGTTGTATTTCATGTTTTATGTTGTTATATAATGATCCTAATCACCTAATACACTAGACCTCTCGATCTTCTACTTTGTATCAAGTGAATTTTATGTAATAAATTATGTTTAATTGTGTAATAAAAAGCAGGGTAATCATAGTTGGTATCAGAGGATAGGTTTAATTATTTTTGGGATTAGGATTAGAAAACCCCAGTAAAGCCTTAGAGACAAGACTAAGTATAATAAAAAATCCCTATGTTTTGGTGAGTATTGAGTAAGTGGTTTATCAATCAAATGCATCCCTGTTGGGATACGAGCAGGTAGGGGCGGCTCTGGTACATATGTATCATAGGGGTAAAACCCGAATACACCACTTTGAGCTAGACTCGAACAGGAAATGGCGCACAATAATGGGCCTTGTTGCACTCTTGGTTATGACACACCCGGGGGATATGCTTTGGTAAATTCAAAATCATAGTATGAACCATTATTAAGGGACAAAAAATTCCCTAAGAATATATGTTAGAAAGTAGATCATGGATAACATAGACTGAAGCCAATAGATTAATATGTTAAGGAAATAAAATTTATTTATAATTAATTAGTTTTTCCAAGGATTAACCTTTATGTGTTACCCCTAAATTCCATTTTAATCCATCCAATGGACAGTAATATGAGGACTTGGACTAACAAATGATGTGAAGATCAATGTGATGACTGTACTAATGTGATGCCCAATCTAATGGGAGCAGGAATTGCGAACATTTTTCACGCTTCTCTCTCATATAATTCAAGATTTGAATAGAAACATGGGTCAAGAGGATTGTTGAAACCCCCCTAATAAAGAACATGTTCCAATCAATGGATTCATGAAACAAAGGTCTCCTACTTTAAATGGATCATTTGATCCCTCAATCGATGAACAATGGATCAACTCCATTGAAAAGATCTTCTTCATCCTTCAATGTTCTGAACAAGAGAAGGTTCTAATGGATGCTTATCATATGTAGGGTGAATCTGATAAATGGTGTACATTGATAAAATATACAAAGCCTGAGGAGGAGATCAAGGCACGACAATGGAAGGATTTCCGATATATGTTTTTCGATAAATATATTTCAGCGCACCCTCTGGATTAAGATGGAAAGGGACTTCCTTGCTCTCAAGAAAAAAGACGACAAATTTGTCGGAGCATATGAGGAAAAATTCATAGGGCTTTCATGATACGCCTCTAGATTCTTCGTTACACCTGAATGCAAGGTTGACCGCTTCTTTGGTGGACTGAAAACTAGCCTGTGGAAAGTGCTAGCGATTCGTGACTTCAACAGCTATGTGGAAATTTTTCAATGTGAACTTAAGGTTGAAATGGAGATTGGAGAATCTTAGGGGTATCATGGGGATACGTAGAGTAAGGTGGACTTCAATTATGGAGGTCCTATGGATAAATCCAATGGTTCTAAGAAGATCTAGCACCCCACTTTCCAATGGTGGGGAAAGAAGCACCCCAAAAACCGCCTGAAGGGGACAAGGAAATACTTTAGGTGTGGAAGAGAAGGGAATCTGACTATTAACTATCAGCAAGAAAGACTCGCAGCTGCGACAGAGGAGAGAAACACTCCATTCGAACCTCAACACGTGGTTCATTACTACTACTACAAAGAACCATTGCATCTTACAAACCAGTGCCCTAAGCCAAGGGTTTTCAAAATCAACCAACATCCTCTAAGGTAGAAAGGGTTAGCTTTTTCCATCACTACTGCCGAAGTGATCCCCAAAAATGAAGTGGTGATATGTACACTAGTTATTCATTCAATAACAGTGAACGTACTTTTTGATTTAGGTTATACACATTCTTTTATATCTCAAAATTTTAGTAGAAAAATCCCAGCACCACAAAAAATTATGGATGTGAAGGTGTCAGTGAGTACGACAAATGGAGAAATATTTGCATCCCATGAATATAACTCCTCCCCTATCATAATATATTGATTAAACTTCTCGAAGAACCTCATCATACTCCATATTGTGGAATTTGATGTATTTCTTGGCATGGATTGGATTTCCTTATATAGAGCCAACATAAATTACCGTGAGAGGAATATCACTCTCCATGTAGAGAATCGACCCCAGATTCTTGACTAGGGAAAGGAGGAAGATGAACCTTATTTAGATCCATCATCTCAAGAGTGGATATTATTTCCCTATCAGCATGCGTATCTGGCTCAAATGATTGAGTCTAAGGAGGAAACCATCCTAGAAGACATGCCTATTGTGGGGGAATTCGCTGAAGTGTTACCCAAGGAATTTCCTGGTCTTCATCCTAGAAGAGATGTTTAGTTCTTAGTTGATCTTATACCTGGGGCATTTCCAATATAAAATACTCCGTATAGAATGGATGTTGGGTAGATTGAATAAAAAACTATAGGAGAATCTGGATATGAAGGGTTTATACGCCCAAGCGCTTCACTATGGGGTGCACCGGTCCTCTTTGTCAAGAAGAAGGATGGGTCAATGTGACTTTGCATTGATTATCGTGAGCTTAAAAAACTCACGATAAAGAAGAAGTATCATCTCACATGAATTGATGACTTGTTTGATCAGCTGCGTGGAGCACAATACTTTTCCAAGGTGGATTTGCGGTTGGGATATGATCATGTAAGGGCGAAGAATAAATATATCCCCAAGAATTCTTTTCGTACAAGATACGGGCACTATGAATTCATAGTGATGCCTTTTGGACTCACTAATTCTCTAGAAATCTTCATGGAAATGATGAATAGGGTCTTTAGATATTAACTTGAAAATTTTTTGGTAGTCTTTATAGATGATATTCTGATATACTCTAAAAACAAGGAGGATCATGAAGAGCATCTAAGAACTGTACTAGAGACCTTGAAGAAGAAGAATATCTATGAAAAGTAAAGAAAGTGTGAGTTTTGGTTGAAGGAGGCCTCATTCTTGGGCCATATCATCACAAGCAATGGGATATCTTTGGATCCCTAAAAAACTGGTGCAATTGAGGGATGGACGAGGCCCACATTAGTAACGGATATCCGTAGCTTCTTAGGGTTAGCTGGAAATTATCGAAGATTTGTGAGAAATTTATTACGATTGTCGAAACCTCTTACCAAACTAACTCAGAAGAGAGTAAAGTTTTATTGGCTTGATGAATGTTAAGAAATATTCAATGAGTTTAAAAAGAGGCTTATCACGGTGCTCATACACACTTTACCCACAAGTGGAGAACTTTTTGTGGTATTCAATGATACTTTGAAGAAGGTCCTGAGATGTGTGTTGATGTATAATGGAAATTTCATTGCCTATGCTTCAAGGAAAATTAATTTTCATGAATAGAGCTATCTGAAACATGACCTCGAGTTGGCTATAGTGATCTTCTATTTGAAAATTTTGTGGAATTATCTCTTTGGGGAGAAGTGTGGAATATTTGCAGGAAACAAAAGCCTCAAGTATATATTTACACAGAAAGAGTCGAACATCCGCCAAGGAAGATGGTTAGAGCTAATCAAATAATATGACTACTCAATCCATTACCACCCTAGGAAAGCAAAACAAGGTGGTAGGTTCCCTAAGTAAAAAATCACCCAACGATTCTATCATTGATGAGAATTAAAAAAGGATCCAATCTTCTTAGATTTGATGAAGATTGACATGGGAATCATAAAGAAGAGAACATCATAAATCCTTTCACAAAGGATTGCTCAAACATCACTTTTGGAAAGGTTAAAAGATGATCAAAAGGATGATGTGGGAATTCAAGTAAAAGTGGAAGCTATCAAAAAAGGGAAATTGTTGGAGTTTAATGTTAATGAAGAGAGAATTGTGAGATTTTGGAAAAGACTATGTGTTCCATCAAGTCCGAAGCTGTAAAGGAAGTTTTGGATGATGCACATAGTTTAAATTTCCCTATTCACCCAGGAAACACAAATATGTATCGAGATATCCGAGAGCATTATTGGTGAGATAATATAAATAAGGAGATCATTGAATATACATCAAAGTGCCTGGTGTGTCAGCAAGTGAAGGAAGAGAGGTAGAAGTCTAAGGGGATGATGCAACCATTGCCCATACCAAAATGGAAATCAGAGAAAATCACCATGGGCTTTGTCACCGGATTTTCGAAGACATCCAAAGGTAACAATGCAATCTGGGTTGTTGTGGATCGTTTTACAAAGGCTGCACACTTCATTGATATTTGGGAGGATTTATCATTGGATCAAGTAGAACAGATATATATCATGGAAGTGGTAGGGATTCATGGAGTACCACTATTTATTGTGTCTGATCGAGATCCAAGATTCACCTCTATGTTTTGGAAGAGTCTTCAAAATGCTCTGAATACTGAACTGAACATCAGTACAGCCTATCATCCTCAAAATGATGTCCAATCCGAGCAGACTATCCAAACACTTTAGTACATGTTGACAGCGTGGTCGATGGACTTTAAAGGAGGATGAGATCAACATCATCCTCTGGTTGAGTTCTCTTATAATAACAGTTTACACTCGAGCATCCAAATGGAACCATATGAAGCCTTTTATGGGAAAAGTTGTAGAACACCGACATGTTGGGATGAGGTCAGGGAGTGTAATCTGCTTGGACCAAAAATGGTTGAAGGAATGGTGGAGAAGGTGAAAATCACTCAACAACATATCAAGGAATCCCAGAGTCGAAAGAAGACTTATGTAGATAACCATTGATGAGACCATGAGTTTAAAGTTAAAGACATGGTATTTCTATGCATATCTCCATGGAGGAAGGTTATGAGGTTTATAATGAAAGGGAAGTTATGTCCATGGTACATCGACCCCTTTGAGATTCTTGATCGTGTCGGGGTTGTGGCCTATTGACTTGCACTTCCACCTACTATGGCCAAAGTAAAAGATATATTTCATGTATCCCTCTTAAAGAAGTAAATACTACACCCTTAACATGTACTCTCTTTAGAGGTGGTATAGTTAGAGGATGATCTTTCATATGAGGAGAAACCAGTGAAGATCTTACATCGTAGAGAAAAAGTTCTATGAAATAAGACAATTCCCCTCCTCAAGGTGTTATGGAGAAACCACAAGTTTGAAGAGGTGACATGGGAATCATAGGAAATGATGAAGCAGAGTTACCCACATCTTTTTTAGTGTAGAAAAAGGAAATTTTGAGGGAAAAATGTCTTAAGGGGGAAGATTGTAACGACCCAAACTTTCATTAATGGAAACCCCACATGATCTAATTAAATTCCTCTTTATGTAAAATATTTATATAAAATGTCAACTTATTTTCTTTTTTGTTTTTGGATTTTAAAATACTATTAAAAATTGTGACCATTTCTTAATATAGATGTTCAACAGTGATCACATGATTAGTATAAATATAGGGCTTTACCAAATCAAATTTACTAAAACAAAGGAAGCGATGGACTCATCCAGTAGACGTGCCCCATGAAAACTCATTTATTTGAACTGGGAAAGAAGGTTGCACCTTTGGGCTTCACTCTTGACCAATCCCAAGATGATATTGAATATGTTAAGCTTGAGCGGGACCACCTACGAGAGAAATCGAAGTTGATAGAGATTACTAACCGAGAAATGTTATCCAAGCCACCCCAAGAGTCTGTCACCATCCCACACCTTACTCTTAGGTATTATGTAGGTGTTATAAGGGGTTATATAACCAGACACTAGTACTATGGTTATGTACATTTTTTTGTATTTAATAATAAATATACTTTCTTTTTATAATTGTTACCTTGTAAATTTTTTTAAAGAACAAAAAGTATTTTTAGTTAATGTTCAACTAAGAAATCTATTGTTATTAATTAATGGAATTTTGAATTAAATAATATTTTAATAATATATAATTATTATTATTAAATTAATTTTTATTTAATATTAATGATCGTATAATTTTATGAATGCAATTGTAATTTTATTAAGGTTTGAAAGCCATTTTTGTCAAAGCCCATGAATTTTCAATAAATGTCAGTTTTTATTTTAAAAGTAAAAATTAAAAATTTTAGAAAATTATTTAGATAAAATGAATATTATTTCTAGAATCAGGATGTCAAAATTATCCAATGGTTAATTTTTCATAATTTTCTAAGACGGTTAATGTTTTGGGTAAAAATTAAATACCGTTTCAATATATAATGTGTTTTATGACATCATAATGACCCAATGGTTATGTAATAAAACACTATAAACTTTATGTTCGGACAATATATGTTTTAAAATTAAAATAATGTGATTTGGGGTTTGTTTTATTTATTTTACAAAGCTTTAGTGGACCCTTCAAGACTTATTAAACATTTTATCTTTTTAAATTGTTTTCCTTGAGAGTGTGACTCACCTCCACATAAAAAACCCCATTATTTTAAGAAGTTCAGACTTTGGACATATAAAATATTTTTTTTTCCACTTCCAATTTCCCAAAACCATGGGAAAAATCATTGACTATTTTGTGGTTTGGATTAGTTTAATGTTAGGTGTCCCAAACCTAAATAATAAAGAATTATCTCACCTTTCCTATATAAACCCACACAAGTTACCACTTCCTCTTCACTCAAAGCCTTTGGAGTTATTTCAACCTCTGAACTAATCTCTCTATAATTTTCCCAAGGTTCCCCAAGCTCTCAAGAAGCCTCTCCCAAGCCTCTTTCAAGCCTCTGGAAGCACACTTCCAAGTAAGGGTTTTTCTTCCTTTCCCATTTTTTTCCCAGTATTCTTTAAATTGTTATTACGTTTTAATTTCCTTTATAAATGTTTGTGTATGGTTTCTAACCTCTCTCATACTCCCCTATTTAGGTTTTAATGATGGGATATCCATTTTTATCTCATTAAACACCTCCCATGTACACTCGTTACTATGAAGAAATTCCGAAAGGAATTTCTCTCTCCTCATTTACATTCAAGCAATTCTTTTGTATCATGGATCTAAATTTCATTACATTTGTTGGGACATGTATCTATATTACCACCTTACTGTCCATGTCTTGTAAATATGATGAGACACCTCTTTCTCTCTCATCAAACATTTTTATGAGTCATTATATCATGTCGTTATGCGGCTGAAATTGCATCACGCTTTTCCAAGCCAAAGTCATTATGTAGTGAATACCATTCTCATTTATCTATCAAGGGTATTAAAATTTATTCACATTTAATTATTGTTTAATGAGTTTCATTTATGTATTCCACATTTGTTTGTCATGGAATAAAATATTATGTTGACTGATTCAATGTTTTATGATCCATGTGGCACACTTATGCATGAAATGAAATATTTAAGAATGGTGCGCCCTGATAGGGCTCCAATGGAATGGATAAAGTATAATATCATGACACGTCATGTGAAATGTGTGTTTAAGCATGCTGATTAAAGTGAAATGAGGGTTTACTCATGGTTCATGTGCAATAAGGGTTTACTCATGCTCTTTGTGAAATTAGCCTTGGCTCTTGATAATTCCATATTAAGTGTTGTTGCCACATTTCCATGTTATGATTATCATTATTTATCATGCCTTTATGTTTATGCTTCTCTTATGCTCGATTGATATGGATCTTATCTAACATGTATTGTATTTCTCATGTTATTCCATGATTATTCCCTTACTGAGATTTATATCTCACCCTTTTTTCATGCATGTCCTCAGGTTATCCCATGCCATGCTAAGTACGAGAAAATGTAGTGGTCATATAAAGTAATTTTTCAATAAGGATGTTGTATTTCATGTTTTAAGTTGTTATTTAATGATCCTAATCCCCAAAAAGACTATACCTATCAATCTTCTATGTTGTATCAAGTGACGTTTATATAATAAATTATGATTAATTGCGTAATTAAAAGAAGGGTTGTAATACTTCCTCAGTAGAAGATAATTCTTTACCTTGTTATAAAGAGGTTTCCCATTTTTAAAAACTTTTAGAAAATTATAATTACTTGATTTTCAAAAAAAATGTTAATGGTAAAGCTAAACATTCTACGTCTGATTCAAGAATAACTATTTTGACAAATGAAATATAAAATATTTCTAAATATCATAACAAAACTATTTCTGAAAAAGAAACTATTTTAAAAGATTTTGAAAAAGTAATTTCTGAGAAGAATAGTTTAAAAACTAGTTTTGATAAACTTTGTTCCAAAACAATTACTAACAAAGATAATAATTTATTTATAAAACCAAAGTATAAAATTTATTATTGGAAAAAACGTTTATCAAAGTTTACCATAGGAATGTAAAATTTTGATAAAATATATAAATTTTTATTCCTTATAGTGATAAAAATGGATTGAGTTATACTAATAAACACATGTTTTTAGTAATAATTACATTATTCTTAAAAGTGATCCTTTTTTCACTAAATGATAATGTTATGTGAATAAGAAAAATAATTGTTCCTTAAATAAAATACAATAAAATAGGATTTAAAAAATCTTATTTCACTAAGGAAATGAAAATTTCCCAAAACAAAATTGGAGAAATGTGATTACCAAATTTTTTTTCTAACAGTACCATACACAAGAAGTTTTGGGTTTTAAAAGTATGATATTTTTGTCTTTAAGATAACAAAGGTTGTAACAAAAAAATATGCAGTACAAGGATGGTGGATGTTTCAGGAACATGACTGGAAAAAAAGACTTATTCAAGATTATAATCATGATGAAAGGTGGAAACTTACTTTCTGGGATAATTATCTCTAAGAGATTATCAGAATAGGTATCATTGTTCTTCTAGAAAAAAACATTAATTTAGATGTCTTATGTTTTTTAGGTATTAATCATAACCTTATAAGAATAAGTCAATTGTGTGATCAAGGTTACCTTGTGAGATTCAGGAATGAAAAATGTTTAGAACATAGTTCTAAGGATGAATGTATTCTTTCTGTGAATCATTTTGAGAATGATTATACACTTAACTTATAAGACCTTAAGATCCATGAGTTACCTTCCCATAGTGCAATGTAAGATAAATATTGGTTGTTGAATATAATTTTAGGGAACTAAAACCTTAGAAACTTATCTAAGTTGACTAATAAAGGTCTTGTTAGGGATCTACCAGAACTTATGTATGATACTTTTAAAGGATGTGACCCTTGTCAGTACATTAAGCAACATAAGTCAGGTTTTAAATCTAGTAGTGAAGTCTCAAATTTTTATAATTTATAGTTTCTGCACATGGAATTATTTGGTCCTACACAAAATGGGATTATTGGTGGAAAATACTATGAATATATCTTCGTTGATGATTACACTAGATATAATGGGGTCTATTTTATATCAAGAAAATTTGAATATTTTTGTTATTTTAAACCATTTATAACCCAAGTAAAAATGATAAAAAATACTCATTGAAAAATATTCATAGTGATCATGATGGAGTATTTTCAAATTTCTATTTTGATACTTTTTTGTAGTAAAAAAGGTGCTAAATATAAATTTTCAGCACTTAGAACCCCCAAAATTGTGTAGTTAAAGGAATAAATAAAATTGTTCCAGAAATAACTTGAACAATGTAGAGTGAATACTCAGTTACTAATTTTTTTTGGGATGAAGCGGTTAGTACTACCTTATATACTATAAATCGAGTTTTAATTATACATTTTCTTAATAAAACTTTATGAGTTGGGGAAAAAAGAAAACCAAAATTTCTTGCTTCAAATTTTTTTGTTAGAAAGTATTCATTCTGAATTATATAGATAATTTACATAAATTTGGACCCAAAGCCAATGAAAGAATGTTTTTAGGTTATTACCATACTTATAAGGATTATAGAGTTTTTAATAAAAATTCTTGTAATGTTGAGGAAACGTAATATGTTAAGATTGATGAAATTGGTCCCTTTGTTTTCCAAAAACCTCAACCAACATCCTAGAATGTTTTTTTAAAATAGATTTTCAATGTTTTTTAGAAAGATCTTACCATAAGGAAATAAATAAATAATATGTTTTTGAAGTTTATCTTTAAGAATATCTTCTACCAATTGTTGATGTAAATAATTTTCAAAACCCAACAAGTTTGTTGTTTCTTAGGAATCATCATAGTGAATGTATTATTGGTGATGCAAATCAAATAGTCAGGACATGATGTTCCTTAGGTAATGAAATTGGAAATCTAGATTTCTTATCCCAATTAGAATCTAATAATCCAGATGAGGTTTAGGTGATGGGGATTGGATTAAAGTAGTGCAAGATGATCTCAATGAGTTTGAAAGAAATAAAGTTTGGATTTTAGCTAAACAGCCTATAAAAACTTCTATAACTTGAGTAAAATGGGTTTTTTCAGAATAAATGCGATGAGAATGGAATAATTGTTAGAAATAAATATATACTTGTTGCTATGGGTTATAATAAACAATAAGGAATTGATTTTGAAGAAACTTATTCTCTGGTGACATGACTTTGAGCTATTCAAATACTTGTAGCCTTTGAAGCATTCTTTAATTTAATTTTTTTTGAATGGATGTGGACTGTGATTTTCATAATGGATATATATAAAAGGACAATTATATTTAATAAAAACCCAGTTTTGAAAAAAACATCCAAAATACATTTATAAACTTACCAAGGATTTATATGGTCTTAAATAAGCACCTAGAGCTTGGTATGATAGGTTAATAATATTTTTACTGCAAAACAACTTTGTTAAGGGAGAAACAAATCCAAATATTTTTTATAAAATAAGTTAATAAAATATTATGATTGTAAAAATTTATGTTTATGATATTAAATTTTTTTCAAATCAAATTTTTTTAACTAACTCCTTTGAGAATCTTATGACGTTTGAGTTTGAAATGAGTATTATGGGTGAGTTAGCATATTTTATTGATTTTCAAATTTCACAAAAACTCAAGGTAACTTTTATATCTCAACATATGAATATAAATTATCTTCTTTAGAAATTTGGATATGAAAAATACTAAATATATTAGTACTCGTATTGGTACCTCAAATACTTTATATATTAATGAGGCTGGGAAACTAGTAGATTAGAAATATTTTAGATGTATGATAGGAAGTTTACTTTAATTATTAGATAATCATCCAAATTTAATGTTCTCAATATGCTTATGTGGAAGATTTTAAGAAAATGAAAAATAATCCTATTTAAAATATGTAAAACGAATTTCTTGTTAACTTAAGGGAACTATGGATTTAAGTCTTTTCTATTATTCTGGAAATGAATTTGAATTAAAAAAAATTTCAGCTGCTAAATTTTATGGATGTAGAATGGATATAAAAAGTACATCCAAAACATCTCATTTATTAGGACATTCTTTAGTTTATTGGTATTATAAGAAACAAAAACTCAGTAGCATTTTCCATTTCTAGAACCAAATATGTGGTAGTTAGAAGTTGTTGTGCTTAAGTGTTGTGGATTAAACACACACTCACTAACTATGGAATGAGATTTAATAAAACTCAAATACTTTGTGATAATAAAAGTTCCATTTATTTATATAAAAACCCACACATCACTCAAGTTTGAAAGAAATAGATATAAGACACCATTTTTATTCAAGATCACATACTTAAAATAGATATTATTTTACAATTCATTTGAATGCAATATCAACTTACTGACATTTTTAATAATCCTCTTAGTTTCAGTAGATATGAATATATCAAACAAATCAAGGAATAATCAATATAAATAAATCACTCACATCTACTTATTTTTTACCCATCTCTTTAAATTATGTTACTCCATCTCAAAGGGGGAGTACATATGTTTTTTAAAAACTTTTAGTTTTCCTTACTTTTTTAGTTTTTCTTAAAAAGTTTCCATTATTTATAAAAATTTTATCATAATGAGTTTTTCTAGACACAAATATATTTATAAAATTTTTGGAGTTAGAATCTAAATAATGTTTCCAAACTTATAAAATGTTTTAAAATATTCCATGCTCACTTTTTGTAATAATGTTTTCATATTAAAAATATTTTTAATTAGTTTTTCTATTTAAAAACTATCATATTTTTTTTCTATTAAAAACTTTTGTATTTAATTTTTAATAAGAAAAAATATTATAATCTATTTACAAAAACCAATAATAAAAATTTAGTCGTACTGATGAAACCTTCCACTTTGAAAGGGACTCTTATATTATTTTAATTTTTTCATTATTTAATTACAGTGGTTTATAATTATTGTTGTTATTTATTTATTAAAATTGATTTAATTTACTTTTTTTAAATGTTTTCCTAATCAGAACAAACCCCATTCCATTAAAACTAAAAAAACATCAAGAGTTCAAAAATTATATTAAAAAATTATTCAGGTCAATCTTGACTATCATATCTTAATTGTTTTAAATCTCGTCAATTGGATATATTATAGAAGTGGAATCATAACCCTAATGCCTATATATAGGGTTGATACCCATTTTCTCACATCGATTCTTTGAGGTTTTTTCTCCTAATCCTACTTCATCTTTTAAAGTTCTAAGTCAGATTTCTTTCCTTTACAACCAATCACTGATTGGAAAATGAAATCTAGTGCAGACTAAGGAATATTTCTCTATGTGGTTCGTATATAGGGATAGGTTTGTTGAGAGATCACAGTATGATAAATATGATTCTACGTTGATGAAGATAATTTCTTTCCAATGATGGGAATCATTATGTTTTAAAAAACAAAAAATATATCTATATTTATTATCCTAAAATTGTTCATGAGTTTATGTGTCTATTCATTTTATGTAGAACGATGGTAAATATAAATATTATTTTACTATATACAGAAAAAGTTATAATGTTTTTTATAAGAAACTTACTGGCTTGATCAGATTTCCATAAGAAGGTGAAACATATTTTCTTTCTTAAAATCTTCCCAATAGTCTAGGTATATTTAACAAAAATAAGGTCAAAGAATCATTGTTTTGGAAGTATGAAAATGTTAAGAAGGTTTCCCATATAACATCAGAAAACTGAGTAGATTCTCATTGGATGCATAGATATCTCATTCCGAGTAAGGGAGATAGATATACTTTGATTGTACCTAATGTTTTTTTACTTTATTATTTGTATAATATGAGGAGGATCAACTTAGTTATGTGTATCCTTCTCATTATGGAAAACATTAAAATATCTTTTATCAAGTCCAAGATTATTATGTTCCTAGATTTTATAAGCAAGATAGTTTTTATGTGTATGTAAAATTTTACAATGAAATATAAATCATATTAAATGAGGGAAAATATTTCATTCATCAATGACGATTCAATGAATTAATGAGAATAGTTTTTGATGATAAATCTAAATATTTTGGAGGAAAATCCATTAATAAAATTTGATGATGTTGATGAAAAAAAAAAGAAAAAGAGGAATATTCCTCTCCTCCTATCAATAGAAAGAAATTAAATAATATTCATGATGATGTTTTTAATGAAATGATGAAAAATAAATCATAGAAAAAACCAGGGGATCTGGAAATCAGACTTGACCCTACAGAGGCTAAGGCCTTAAAAATACAATATAATGAAACATTAGAGGAATAAGGAAAGAGTGCGAAATAAGAAGACATTACAAGAACCTACACTTTATGAAATTATTTTAAAAGGAGTTGAAAAATAATCATAAAATATAGTCCTTCCAGCATCCCAATGATATCAGATTAATCCAGAATCTGAATCGACTTTTTAAGAAACATCAAGGGTTTATGTCGATATAACTTCGATGACTGATAAAGGAAAATGAAAATTTGATTTTGAAGAATCAGTTCTAGATGATCTGCAGAAATAATAAGTATCAGAAAAACCTAGTAAGGGAGCTATCATAATGAAAAGGTAGTTACAAGAAGATCTATACAAGGAAATTGATAAAGAGGTTGAAGTAAAACAAAAATAATAAACAATTTTGAGAAATAGAAGAAAAATAAAGAGATGAAGATGAATAATAATATAAAGAGATAGAAGAAGATTTTGAGGATAGAGATGAAGACTAAAAAGAAGAATATAGGAAAGGGGTTGATAGTGAAGAAACTTAGTTTAAAAAATCACCAGATTCATCATCATCATCACAAAGTTTACCCTCCATGTTTAATAATGGTGAGAATTTATAAAATTATTAGGATGATAAATCCTCATCAAACAAGAAGTAGAATTATCATCAAGTAAAATAAGAATATGATCAATATTCTAAGACAGAACGTAATGAAAAAACCAAGACTGATATAGATGTGGACATTATGTAAATCTTTTATGATAAGAAACTATCAGTGAAATATGATAAAAAAGTTTCGAAGATAAATAAAAAGAAAAGAGAGGAAATTGAATTCAGAACCTATAAAACTAAACCTCTTTATCCCGACCAAGAATAATCAAACTATTTAGGAACAATAAATCAAAAATTATTTGATTATATTGTCCATGATTTGAGAATATTGTAAGAAACTATTCCTTAAATTCCTAATCTTGATACACGGATAAGATATTCCAAAAAAAATTCTCACTAAAAAATCGAAGCATATTAAATTCTTAAGAGAGTAATTGATTCAGAATGAAGCATAATTGAAGATTTTACAAGTAAATCCCCCTAATAATAAAAGAACATATAATTATATGGTGACGTGGTCTCAGAAAGTCAATTATGACATCATAATACATTATGAGAATTTTTGTGAAATAAATAATATTATGGTAGATTCTAGAGATTCCTTCAACACATTATATTTAAACATCGAAGTACAAGTAAAGTTTGTTGATGAGTTCAGATATTCCACTGAAGAATGTACTAAAGATGAAAATTCATTGACATAGAAGATTTGGGAAATATATTGGGATATTATCATGTTAAATTCTTATGAAGAATAATTAATCCTTTTAAGATATCTCAAAAAATATCCCACTGAGTAAGTTAAAAAGATGAAGTATCAAGATCACACTATAGAAGAAAAAAGTTTCAAAGATTGATAAGGATTTCCATGAGTTCATGGTGAAGAAGAATTTCATAAATACCTTCATAAATAAAGAATGAATATTATTCTTTTGAAATCTTAGATGTATTTGTTTTTATAAAACATTTGAATGTTCATAATTAATTATCTCTTCATGCAAATATGATTTTCATGAATATCTATCCAATTATGATTGATTACATGTTCATTCATCTTATTCATGGATGAATAGTTAGTTCAGTATTGTTTCATATGATTTATTTCTATAAAATTTCAATAAATTCAATACTTTTACCCCTTCCTATTTGAAAATTATAAAGGATGAGAACATTATAAAAAGGGGAAAATATTATAAAAATGAGGAAGATTATATTTTAAATGGGTGTTTTTCTTTCAAAAGAGAGATTGTTTTATTAAGGTGGATAATTTGATTCTTAGTAAGAGAAAATTATATAATGGGGAGACATTCATATTATGAAATAACTATTCTAATATTATCATCATATTCAACATCATATTCATATGATTGATAAAATTAGGGGGAGTTATGAATTAAATAATAGATCTGAATATAAATATTTTCATAGATCTGAATATGACTCATGTAAAAAACGTGCACCTTCCTTTTTGGGAGCCTACCTAGTTAGAACTCCATTGTTAAGTGTGGTTGGCCTAGAATGATGATTAGGATGGGTGACCTTTTGGGAAGTTTCCTATGGTGTGTGCGAGTGAAGAAAAAGAACACTGGAATGGACATGTGTTGGCCTATGGGGATGTTCATTAGTCAGATGGCCTGTTCGGGCACATGGGTGGGCCTCATGGTGGGGACCACATGTTTTTCAGGGCAACTGGTTGTACCTGGTGGGCCAGGACTCGATGACCATGTTAAGTTGCGGTGTTTGTGCTGTCACTGGGACCTAGTTGTTTCAGTGATGTTTCCAGTTAAGCGGCACCTAACTACATGTGTTTCAATTCCTTTCATGAGTATACATAGGAACATAATTTCCAGGGTTCAATCCCAACATAAAAAAACATCTTCCCCACCCCTTTATGAAAATTAACTCTAGAGCACCCCATCATATTGCTTAAAACAAGCATTGTCCCACAAACAACCAAAGAATCTAATATTTTCCCACGAAAGGATAACATTGATGGAGAATTTCGGATACATACAGATGATTATGACCCATGTGTATTCATGATTAGTCATGACCTAAGGGTAATCCGACAACCATGTTATGGCGGGGTGTCTGTACTGTCATCGTGGCCCAGTTGTTAAAGTGATGTGTCCAGTTATGCAGCATTGAACTACAAGGGTTTAGATTCCTTTCATGAGGATACATAGGAAGATCATTTCATGGGTTAAATCCCAACATAAAAAAACTTATTTCCCCTGTATGAAAATAATCCCAAGAGAACCGCATCATATGGTTTAATTCCTGTATCATCCCACAAACAACCAAAGAATTTCATATTTTTCCACAAAAGGATAACATTGACGGAGAACTTCTAATATATATAGATGATTATGACCCATGTGTATTCATGACCAGTCTTGACCTTAGGGGTAATCTACAGACACATGATCGGGAATGAACTAAGGATTAATGAACATATGAACACGACTTAAATCTATAATAGAGTCCTAGTACATGCAATAATTTCCCTAAAAGGGTGTGATGTGCTCGAATTCCCATCGTATCGACCAATGTGAGTTCTTAAGTTTCGATTAGACACATTTCCTGATGAGAGCCAACCTTTGAAAATTAGGTCCATGATTCATCGATATAAGAGCAGTTGGATGTTTCTGGCTCTACGAAAAAAACCCATTAGATACCTTCTGAAGACCTTTTATCTGACATCAGAGATTTAGCACCATTCAACCCCCTAAAATCAACCTTTCATGCTACAAAAATTCATTCATTGAAAACTAAATGCAAACCCTATGTGAGAAACTTTTCTATGGAACCTCTTCTATAATATTAAAAGGATAAACTTCCTAGCCTCTATCAAGCCATTTCAGTTTTGAACTCATACCAACACTTTCAGGTGAATCATAAATAGTGAACCTGATATGAATCCTTTAGAAATGTGGCGATGTTACCTAGTGTCTGACCCATTTCACATAAAAAGTGGATGGGGGCCAAATAATATCATTAGTTACACATGTGATAATGAGATGCTACTTTGGTATGGTTTGATTGTCTATAATTTTTACACATATTGCAGGAAATCTTTAGAGCATCCTTCAATCTAATGGCATCCAAGAAGATATCATAGATGTTCAGGTCAAAAAACACATTGAACGATTCCTCCATGAATCCGAGGACTCCATCACCCACCCATCATCTCCAATGATTGGTCTCAAATGCATAGATTCTCGAGTACCATCAGAACAGTACTCTCCCAACACTAGATGTAGTAAGGCATCCCTCCACTTGATAAAACCCCGCCATCCTCCCACCCAGCAGTGGATGGAAGTCCAACACCAGGTGACTCCACTAGCTACCCCCAATTTTTTGGGGATCCTTTCCCCAAAAAACGATGATGAGTCCCACCCTTATCTTTGGGTGGCAGATAAAGTATTCACCAATGACTTCGTACCTACTGTATAGGGGTCCAGCTCAAGGGACCCAACTGAAAGACGTTGAAATCAACATAATGAGGCCCACTATCCTCACTCTAAGTAACATGTCATTACAAGGGTTACTGTTGAAGGAAACTTGACATAGTTCCTATGGGATTCCCACTAAGGGTGACAATCATATAATTAAGAACGAGTCATCACCCTGGTTTTTGAGGAATAAATCCATTGTAAAAATAAAAAAACAAATTACAATTATACATATATTTCTTTCTTCCTATTATAAAGCCCACCATGTAAATATGGTGGAACACTATGAGAAAGCACAAATTCTTACTAATGATCACTAGAAACCTTGTGAAAATATGGTGGAAAATTATAAGTAGATAAGACCCCCTGCCAATTCAAATAAAGATCATTAACTAAATAGGAAGACAATCGGCTTGAAATAGGTGTAAATTCCCACTGCCATATCCGAATCCCATTATCCAAATATGGTAGAAAATGAGTAGTAACAAATCCCTACTTGTGAATTTGAAGCCCATTAGTCATGCAAAATGGAACCCTAATACAAGAAGAGTTAATTTACCATGGATTTATATCACTTCCTCCAGAACAATATAGTGGAAAAAGAGTAGATACAAATCCTTACTCATGAATATGAATCTAATTAGTCAAATACGATGATAACTATATAAAATAGTTGGAATATCCCGACAATAATCTAGGGGAAGACTCACTCCTTTTCCCCCATAAGGGAGAATTATCAATATGAACTAATAGAACTTTGTGGAGCAGTGTAGGAACATATTCCTACTCCAATATTAAAATGGGAATTTATTATCATTCTAGCCAAGGACATCTCTCAAACCATCCTAGAAATGATAGAGGATCATACATAAATTATTGACAATATCCTATAGTCTTGTGAAAATGTAATCACATCCATGGTAATATCAAGGAGTCTGTCTGACAATCCCACCTCCCCATATGGGGTGACTCATGTACCCAATAGGGTGGTCACTCCAAAACATACAAAAATCCCTACTCCCATCAAGGAGGGTCATTGTCAATATTTCATTATAAATAGACAACCAGATCAGACACAAATATCTATTCCAACTAAAGGACACCAATTTACCATGGTGGCCACTACAGGGAAGGCATATATCCATTCTAGAACTTATTATCTTAACCGATATATCTTTGCACCACCACAGGAGTCACTGGATCAGGTGACCATATTTGAAGGCCATCACCCACAACAAGAATCCCTGATTTCCCACAAGAGAGCACCCAAAAACAAATCTCACCAAAGGTGGTTGGAAAATTAAGAGAATGTCCATGAACCTACTCTACTAGAAGAAATATATCTTGATTCCATCAAACAATTATCTCTTGTTTCTCAGGATCCTTCCAAACCATTACCAAATTATGGAGTTGATAGTATATGTTACAAAGGAAATACACTCAATATTGTTTCCTGTGACTATAAATTTCCTCCTCATAGTATGAACTATTAAGGCTTACTTCATGGGAAACAAATGATCGATCTTGAGAGATTATATCCTGATGAGCATCATGTTATAGCTCGTCATGACCAGAAGGTTGAACAACATGAAGGCCCTCCCTTTGCTTTCATGTCACCTAATGATCCTTCCCGGGGTATAGGCGACAGATATTCTCCCAACATCTAGACATCAAGTTGTGATGGTAGTCCTCTCCATAATAGTAGCAACTGCAAAGGTCCTCCCCATAGAGACATCTGAATTCTATAAGAAGGTAATCCCATTGATTTGGTCCACCCGGATGGTCCTCCCTAGGATATACATTGAAAAAATTCTCTTGATAGTCATACATCAAACTATTATGGTAGTCCTCACCATTTTATCACCAACTACGAAGTTTCTACCCATAGTCACGTTCCATATCAGTAGAAAGTTCCTCCCCTTACTAAATCAAATGCAAGAAATCCATCATATGCAGAGGCTCTTTGAAATATGGGTTCAATCATGTTAGATACCATATAAACAAAAAGTGAAATTCTTTCTCAATTAAAAGACAATATGAGGCTAAAATCATCTTCTATGCAACCTCTAGACCATTCACATATCAATGAGACCCATACCATATCTACTACTTATGATAAAGTTATCAAGAAGTGTTCAAGTTTGGAAGATCTAGTAGAGGATTCCATGGAGTTAGAAAAAAAATTGATATGTTGATCTTAAGAAGAAAGTTATCTAGGGATAACATGCTGGTTAGGTTTTGGCCCAAAACCACTTCTCAATTCGGTATATAAAGAGAGTTGTTTGAAGAATTCATACAGAACATTTTTATCAATCTCTGGAAAAATATATTCTAGTAGAAATAAAAATTATTTCCCTAAAATGGGTACATAGACCATGATAAGTTATTGGGAGAGATTTTTGGTCTGGTCAACTTGGATGCCCTTTCATCTATGTGGAGATCACAATCAGAGAGGCAGAATAAAGAGCTTTAGATAAATTTCCTCCATGTGATGCATAAGTTATGTTGTCTTATCAGTGACACCCCATATGGAATCCATATCCGAGGATGGGGAGAGCAATATGATTTTAATTTTACCCCACTTCCCATTCAGTAAAACACACTTAAAATAGAATCATGTAACACCAATATCTCAAGAAAGTTATCAAATGAAATCCCTTTTCAAGAAAGGTGGTATGCTTGAAACGAAATGTCCTTGAGTAAGTCTCAAAACCTCAATGATGGGCAAGATATATCCAATGAAAAACTCTTAAATCAGGTAATCAAGAAAATTCAGTAGGCTTCTTGCCTATGGTAAACCAATCATCAAGCATTCATAATTTCCTCAGTATAAAATAATTATTTTGTAGAAAGAAAACCATACCAGGATAACACACAAACAAGAATGCATGAGGTTAGTAAAGAAGAGATAACAACATTGAATGCCACAGTATGAGATCAACCGAATCCTATAGGACAGGGGGCATGTTTAACACAAAATGCTTCATAAGGATAGTAAATTGGGACCAAGGCACAACAATGATAGAAAAAGAGAAACCCCATCCTATAGGGATGTGGGAATTTTTACCTTAACCACCCACCCATTAGAAATTAGTCTTTTCCAATTTTGAAAGTATGAATAATAGAGAGGTATCCCATTCAGTCCCACATCATAACCCATTCCATCCAAAAGTTAGGCCTATGGTGAGGTTTTATAGAGTTTCCCTTCAAGTTATTCGTTACAAATAGGGTCTAAGAAGATCCTGTAATGGCATGACAAAATCAAATAAGGGACTCTAATGACCCTACCATTCAAAAACTGTTATGTCAACCATAATGTGTTATGCATTGATAAATTTCATGGATGTTAATCCTATGAGCCACACCGAAAATGATTTAAATGAATAGGATAAATGAGAGGATGGTTTCATCTATAATTTGATCCACATTTAGAATGAAGGTGTGTGTACTCAGTGCCAATTGGCTTCCCTAAATTTTAGTGTTCCCCAAGTCAATCCTCTACCACCTCCTTAAAAAATCCCTAACAGAGGGAAGAGAAAAAGAAAGGCCACACATGAACCACCGCCTCCTTCTAGTGACAATGATCTCCCTACACTTGAATAAATATTCACTCTAAATGAGGAAGAAATGAATGAGTTGAGGTGAATCAATGCTGAAGTACTCTGGGGTGTACCTCAATCGTAAGGTTTTATCCCAGAAACTGATGTAAATCCAAGATATCCACCCAAAATATCACCTAGTCCATAAAACTACCTAGACCCAATCATGTATGGATAGAAATATTTCCTCCCATTAAGGAAACAACTGGAATGGGTGTAGGCCATTCCTCCAAAGATGCCCTTATCCAAACACCCACCCCAAGTACCAGCAAGAACCAAAATGTCTAATCTTTCCACCTTATATGCCTACCCAAGCTCAGGTTGAATAGGAAACACATTAAGGGCTGGTTAATACCATAGAATAATTTGATTGTTGGTTGGAATATTGGGAGGAGTGGTGCATGCTGGTACAACCATAAGAGAAACCTTACCCTGATTGGGTGAGAAACACTCCACATCCACCGAATTTTGGGAGTCTTGTGTTCTCAATAATCAATTGATCTGGTGAACTGTAGAAACATCTGATGGACTCTGCATTCTATTGTGATCCCATGATGGGAATCCCATAGCAATAAGAAGCAGTGAAACTTAGATTCTTTGTGCAAACCCTATAAGGTCCATCCTTCTTGTGGTACACTAGTCATCCATCTCGGTCGATATTAGGATGGAAATATATTTGTTGATAGTTACTCTTATAGTTCAGCTCAAATATACCAAAGATAAAAGTCAGTGAACTCTTTAACTACAAATAATGTGAGAATTAGATGGTCTAAAACTCTATTTCTTAGTGGAAAGGAATAACAAACACTTTGAACTGGCCACTCCCCCAAGATTAGATGGTTGCTATGTGAATTGATAACCTCACCAATGAGATATGAACCATGTTCATCCCAGTAAAATATATGATTGGGTGTTGGGATTTCTTCTCTATTGTCCAAAGGATAGAAATGACCTTACAATGGACTAATAACAATTCTTGGGTAGCCCCCCTAGCCCTAAAAAATATTAGGAAAGGATGAAGTGGCATCCATCACAATTACGCCAGCCACTGTACCTGCCCATGCTTTGAGTTGTACACCATATCACACAACCCCCTGGGTTCCAACAGTAACTTATTCCATGAAAATACGATAGAAGGTGACCTAGGAGAAATTAGTTCAAGGAATAAATAAAAAAAACTTTCTCATTCTGAGATGATCAAGTTTGTTGTTTTTTTATATCCACTATAAACTACAATTTACTTCGTCTACCCAAATCGAAAAGAGCTGAAGAAGTCGGTCTTGATAACTAGATAAATTATTTTCCTTTTTACTAGATACTAGGATAGACCATTCAATAATGTTTATCTTGAAGGACCTCCTACAATGAATGATAGATTATAGGGAAGTCAAACTTGGAAAACCACTAGCACAAGTGGCATATGCTTCCACCACTGAGCATGATGAAGGAGAGAAGTTTCATAAGTTGTTAAAAGAATGGATCAAAAGTTTGATTGTTTGATGACTCTGAAAACATACCACCGATATCATGGAATAATATAATAATATTAGAAGAAACCGACTTTACCATTAGTATCTCCTGATACAATACAACCGACATCCTTGACCTCACAACCCTCTAGAAGTCAAATATCCATAAAACACTCTAATAATAATGTTAAGGAGTGAGATTTAGAAGATGAAATCATGTCAAGGAAAAAGTTAGCCATGTCCCTCTTAGATTTTATGCCATCATATCTAAAAGAATGGGAACCACCCCACCAAACAGTGCCACAGGAAATAGTTAATCAAGTAGAGTCATCGTCAGATGAAGTGTTGATCTTTGGCTCTATTAATGTCATTCACTTGATGAACCCATTCTCCAATGATGAGTGTAGATATAAACATGAGTTCCCCAAAACCAATTAGGGATGGAGGAAGAGGCCTCTAAAACCAAGTATATCAGGGAAGACACATCCATGGAAGAAATCAGACATATGGACGCACCCCAAATCCAACCGTAAATGTTATAGAAACTCACAAAAGAGTGCTTCAGTAAACCCAACAAGAATATGAAAATTCACATACACCAATAAAAAGTAACTCTAGCTTAATAATTATGGAGTATCAATCAGAACAAGAGAAGATTTCTAACCACCCGTGGCATGTATGTAGACTTTCCTATCCTCATCCTCCAAGAATGAAAGCACTAACAACTTCTATCTTGGGGTGTAGTCCATCCACATACAAAGGTGAATCCCCTACAACACCAGTGAAAGAGAATCCCCACACTAGGAATCATCGACCTTTAGATAAAAAATATGATATATTGAAATAGTTATAATCATCAACCTTTAGATATGGAATCCTAAATCTATCAATAGATCTTAGGGAAGTGCTCATAGAAGCTTTAATAAGCCCCCGGAGTTGGAATCCAAAGTGGTCACCATTGAAGTCTATTGGATAGAGATCAATCATGTAGAATTTTATGAAGTTATCTCCTTCACGGATCAGGATGAAGACACCATTATTCATATACACATGAAACAATTATATGTTTCCAGAATGATAAATTATTTTGATGTTTAGAAAGTCTTTATTGACAATGGATGTAGAGTCAATTTCATCCCAGTATGAACACTTCTTCGACTGGGCTGAAATAACGGTAACATGGCGCCCTCTACCACTACCCCGTTAGGATATTAAAAAATTGAGAAGAAACCATTAGGAAAAATCAATCTCAAAATTCAGTTTTGGGACCTCTTATCCAACTCATAATTTATGGTAGCTCGGAAAAAATGACCTTTAATGTTCTTCTAAGAAGGCATTGGTCACATTAGCACGCAAAAATTCCTTCATCCTACTACCAGTACATCAAATACTACACTAATGGAAAAAATGAAATGTTATACACTTATAAGGACCCGTTTGAATCTTGTGAGTCACACTATATCAATTTAGGATTCTACGAGCAGTAATGGATTCTACACTTAGTGGATGGTATTAATTGGGTCACTAACCCAAATGGCATGGAGAGGATCCCAACTAAACCTTTCAAATAGATTGGCAGATAATATATACTACCCATCAACTGGGTTGGGTGTGTGAGTCCAATTTTGGATGCATATTCAACAGTCCCCATGAGGTCGATCAAGGCCAACCAAACTAACACTGTTGATAAATACACCAAACCTAAAAATAAAGCTGAATTATTGGATGGAAATGTGCATAATCTATCCTCAGAGCTCCATGAAACCCATCCCCCACTCATTGAGGAAGAAAATAAAGAATATATTCCCCCATCCCTCAGTCCGTCATCTCTAGAAAATTCATCATTTTTATCCGAGCCATAAGAAGCTTCTTCATTATCCAAATACAAAGATCTCAACTCATCTCCTAATTTAAAAGAGCTCATCTCAAGAATTGTTTCTCCATCTGAATGAGAGAAATAAGATGAATTTGATGAAGAATAGGAGAAGGAGGACCTTAGGGATTCCCCTCCAACATTTGAGGAGGGTTTCTCAAACACCATCGATGAACATAGGGAAACAAACCAAGATATGGAAGAATATACATAGCCCACCATAATTAGTGAAGCAATTTATTCTAAAGAGAAAGAGGTATATTCCTATTTCATAAGTTAACATCAAGATGTATTTTCCTAGAACTACACAAGAATTTCTAGGCCTTAATCTTGAGGTGTTCACTCACAACCAGGGCCTACCAAAAGATCATAGAGGATATAAACAAGATACTGGAAGGATGCACCCGATGATTGATGAAAAAATCAAGGATGAAGTTGATAGTCTCATCAAATAAAAATTCACTATGGAGGTCCAATATTCTATCTGGATGGCCAATATCATCCCCTTAAAAAATGAAAACGAATAAATTAGAGTTTTCATTGATTTTAGAGATCTCAACTAGTACTGTATGAAATTTGATTTTCCAGTCATGATCATAGAACTATTAATTGATGCAATAACCAGATATTAGACTCTCCCGTTCATGGATATCAACTCAGGATATAACCAAATCTAAATGGCTCAATAATATGGAGAATAAATTTCCTTCAAGGCCCCAATGGAGTATTTTTCTATCAGGTAACTCATTTTTGTTTGAAGAATATCAGTTCCACATATCAACGTTTCATGTATCACATCTTCAAAACCTTCATAGGAAAGTTAATTGGATGATATGTTGATGACCTGGTGTTTAAATCGTGATAATTCTTAGAAAACCTAATAGACCATGAATAAATATTCAACAAATTATGACAACACAGTCTGAAAATGATCCCCTTAAAATGTGATTTCGATGTTACCATAGGGGAATTACACAACTTCATTGTACACCATCGTGATTTTAAATTTGACCCCAATAATACAAAATCTATCCCCAACATGTAACCTCAATGCAACCTCACCGTGTTGAAGACATCATGGGAACATGGACTACATTCTACAATTCATAGCCAACCTTTTAGGAAATTTTTTCCCTTTTCTAGGTCAATTAAAAAAGGGATTCAATATCAAAAGACTGATGATTATCAAGATTAATTTAACATTCTCCAAAAATATCTCTTAAGTCCACCAATGATAATGTCGAACATCAAAGGGAGAAAACTAATTTTGTATATGACTACCCTAGAGTGATCCTTGGGTTCCTTCCTCACACAGAAGAATGACAATGTTAGATAAAACAACCTTTATTATCTCATACAAACCATGATTGATTATGAGACTCATTACTCAATTATTGAAAATAACTATTTGGAATTGATATTTTTAGTCCATAAATTTTGGCACTATTTGAAGCTTCATAATGTTCACTTGGTATCTCATAGAAACCCCCTCAACTATATTCTTAGTCGAGAAATGATAACTAAATGTATATCATGATGGGCTATCATCCCACATCAGTTCGACATCCAGTTTATGCCTCAGAAATCCATAAATGTCTAGACATTAGAATAAGACTTAGAAGAGCACCCCTCAGAACAAATGACTTAATTGGATTACAAACTACCCGATGAAGAGTTTTTATCTCTTAAAGAAGACCCCCATATCTTGGAAATTCATTTTGACAGTGCATCCCAATTCTCGACATGGAAAATTATAGAAGACCCCAAGTTCAACAAAGTGGGGCTGGGAGTTGTATTCATATCTTATGAAAATGTAGTCTTTCCTAACTCCTTCCTACTATCAGAGTGGTGCACAGATAATTAAGCAGAATATCAAGCTCTCATTATAGGGATGAATCTGGAACTTCAAGTACAAGTAAAAAAATTAAGATAAAATGTGATTTAGAAATGGCCATCAATAAGGTAAACAGTGATTATACTATAACAAAGGAAGGACTGATCCCCTTGCTAGACCACATCCAAGAACTAATAAAATAATTACCTTTGGAAACAATATTGAATCAAGTCCCCTGATCAAAAAATGAAAAAGATTATTCATTAGAAAATGTAGCCACAACTCTAGATGGTCCATACTGGGATGAACTGGTTATCAAAATTTTCCATCACCGAATGGTCTCAATATTTTCCTAGGACAACATGGAGGAGGTCGATGAGATCATACCCATCCCAGAACCATATGGTTCTATCACCAGATAGATGATACCCATTATGGACTTGTTTTAAAGAGGATATCTCCCACTGGATAGAGTTGGGAGAGAAAAAATCTGAAGAAGAGCAATTAACTATATTATCTAGGATGGCCCTAACCATAAAAAAGAGCTCTTGATGGGGTCCTTCTCAGATTCATTGATGTATAAGAGAACATCATTATCATGAAGGATGTTCATGATGGAGCTTGTGGGGATCACCAATCAGGATCAAAAATTTCCCATCAAATTTGAATACTTGGATACTACTAGCCTACTGTAACACATGACTTCACTAAATTTACCATGAACTGCCATTCATGCCAAGTTCATTCAAATTTTATCAAACAACCCCTGAAGTTACTTCACACATCCATGTACTCATGTACCTTCTCCATATGGGGAATGGATTTCATGGGACCATATACTCCCACTAAGGCCAAGAAGTTCAAGTATATTCCCAAAGTAAACTTATTCTTTTCCAAATGGAAAGAAGTTGTACCCCTTGAAGAGTTCGGAGAAAGAAATATTGTTAGATTTTTGAAATCCAACTCCATCACCATATTTTTTTGTCCCACATTTGATACATAAAAAAATATATGTTAATTAGAAGAAATTATATAAGGAGTATGGAATAAAGGCCAACCGTTCATCTCACTACCATGCAGTGGTTAACAGATAGATAAAGGCCATCAAAAATACCTTATGCAATATAATCCATAAAATGGTAGATAATGATAAGAAATCACGGCCAGAAAAACTCTTAAATTTCTATGGGCCTACCAGACCATTAACCATATTGACACTCAGGGAACCCCATACATGTTCGTATATGTGACAGAGGCATTCCTTCCCATTAAATATAATTTCCCTTACACTACATTTCCATCTGTGATCAATGTTCCACCAATGATAAATCCTAGAAATGGCTAGATAAACTGGATTGACTTGATGAAAATAGATTTTAGACCTTACATTATCTAGAGATTTATCAAAACCGGATTGCACGAGCCTTAAAAAAAAGGTTCTCCTCTTGTCTTTCCTCGATTGAGAAATGGTGTTGATTATCAGGACACCGATGATACTTGAAAAGAAACCTCTAAAGTTAGAGACAAAATAGAAGGGATCAAATTCCATACATAAGGTGTTATCTAATGGGGCTATTCCATGATTTCCATAGATATGTATCTTACTTTGGCTCCCACCAATGCAACATCCCTAAATAAATATTTTTTGTAATTGCATATAAATTTTCCTTGTCACATGAAATTAAACTATGGGATATAATATTCCCATTCTCTTCATGCTAGGTGATCAACTCCCTCACCACCAAATGTTAAAGTGCATGGATAAAGTCCTAACCACATGATGTTAAACTGCATGGTAGTTTTCCCTGCAATATGAAATTAAACTATGTCATCAATGTTCTGATCACATGATAGTAAACTGTAGGAGAAATCATCCTAGTCTCAAGAAAATCAAATGAACGGTGGTCATTGATTCAATCAACAATTTTCCACACATTATCTAGATCTGTGTGGGGGAGGAATAAAATTCCATCACTCCTACGTGAGAGCCATATCCACTAGGAAGCCTCTTTTTAAGAACTACGTATGGATTGATTTCTATTAATACCAGATATGTAGTGATGCGTAAATTATACATCCTGGTCTAACCACCCCAAAATTGAAAAATATCTCCTCCCCATATATGGGATAAACATAGACAGGGAGCATTACTATAAAGAACTACATGTGGCTTGATTCTAATTATGCAAAATACATAGTGATTCTTAGATCCTATTTTTCAGGCCCATTTGTGAAATACATACAATAATCCCTTCCCTCTATACAAGTCAAGTTAATATAGGGGACTACCAAACATGCATAATTTGTAGGACCACCTCAAAATAAATTCCCCTCTCTATTTAAGGACTTGACCTATGCAGGAAGACTTCCCATCTAGAACTATTAATGGATTGATTCCTAACACTATAGGATACGTATTGATGTATGAATCTCTAAAATCAAGTCTAGATGAAACAAAATAATACCCCTACTATGTATGAATCAGATTTGAACAGGAAAGTCTCAAACATGTTTCTTGATACTCATTATAAGAAGGTACATAGAGACGCATAGATCCTATATTCTAGGCCCATCCACCACAAATAAAAGTTTCCCCCATTCTATATACATAAACATATATCTATAAATAAGGTTTCAAGATTGGATTCCACATCATGGATCTATAAAATAATTAAAATTACCCTAAATATGAGTTCATTCTATGTAGAGAAATTCTTGATTCATGGATAATCATATTTTGGATGTTTCTTACGTATCCGGATACATCATTTCTATTCATCAAATTTTGTGCCCTGGGAAATTTCAGATCTTCATAACCCTACCTAACTATTGTAAATAGAAGGTCATTATCCTTAGGACACCATTTTTTAACTATGAACAATATTCCCTAGTGGACCAGCATATGTTTTTCATAAAAAAGGCCTATCAGACAAAGGAAAATTCGTCTTTTGGAGATAATTTTCCTATCTCTATATGCCCCAATTTCTTCCATGCCCCGTATCATTTATCTTGATCCAAGAATCCCTAGGGTCATGGTTTAAAATATATTCTCCCTTCACATCCAAACCATGTCAGAACATCCAGGATTGATTACCCTCCATTTCATTCATGATTCCTCTGATAAAATATCCTAAATGCAAGATGATAAACTACATGGAAATTTTCCTAATCACATGAAATTAAACTCTATGATAAAACATCCTTACCACAAGTTGTTAAACTATACAGATCCTTAATAACTACAAATGGCTTGATTCCTATCAACACAAGATATGTAGTGATGTCCGAATTCTACATTATGTTCCTTCCACAACCCATTTAAAATTTCCCCTCTCCCTACATATGGAACAAACCTATCAATTTTGTTTTCTCAAGAACAATGTATGGCTTGATTCCCACCAATATAAGATACATATAAACATCCAAAAATTTCACCATTGGGCCTAAACTCAAATCCATTCAACCTTTTAGAACCTTGTATTAAGTTTACATTAAGAGTTTGTGTTATGACATATGGATTATTAGGTCCTCATTCATGTCAAGTGGTAGTAGTTGTGTCATGCACCTCCCATTGGAACACTTTCACTTCATCATTGCATGATGATGTTAAACAATACTACCATTTTCCTTGATGTACAGTGATAAAATACCTGACACAATCATGATGGCCTCATCTAAGAGGACATTTAACCTGGTATCGGTCATCGACTATGCCACATCCAAAAATTCTCCTACCTGGTGTATGGTCCAAACTTACATGGTAAATTTTTGAATATAGCAAAGAATGTCCCCCGACCCATGTTCCTATTCATGAAATAAATTTTCACAAGAAAGTCCAATATGACCCTCAACCCATTTGTGAGCATGTATATAATATAAAGAAGACCCCACCCATATGTGTGATCTAAATACACATATGATGGAACCCTCCATTAAACTATATATGAAATGATTCCTACTATCATGAGTGATGTAGTGACACTCAACCCTCATATTTTGGATATAGGCATGAGATAACATTGTTTCCCTTTTTTATGTCTTGTTCAAACCTACAGAAGAAAATGTCCCCACTAATATAAGTTAAACTTCAAAAAAAGGTCTCTTCCATGTGCATGGGCCGGACCAACGTAGGAAACATCCTAAAATATACCTAAGGGAAACTTATCTATCTATTTCTATATAAATTTCGACTTGAAATGACCCTTTCATGCTTAGGAACCCTCCTTTCACAGGCCAAAATCTTTTTCTGGAAATGTATGAATCCCCATAACCTTCCTCGGCTATCACAGATGGAGGTCCAATTTGACTATGCACAATATTCCTCAGTGGATCTACTTATGTTTCCCACAATAAAGGCCTACCAACCAGAGGCAAGTTCATTATTAGAATAGGATCTTCCTACCTCTATATGCCCTATGATATTTACATCCCATATCACTCCTTGTATTCGAAACCCCCCCAGATTGAAATTTACACCCTTTATTCTCCTTAATACTTGTATATGATAGAACATTATTGGGTATATTACAATTAAAAGGGTGAATCGTTTACCCCTTTCATCAGAATAGAGCGGTATATTCTGAAAGTCTTGGTTGCATGACATCAAACGGAACCACCAATTTCTTAATTTCATGATGATAAACTATGATCTACATCAACCCTCATTTACATTGTCCAAATAAATCTGGGATATTCTCCCATCCAAAGACGATACAGATATCCTTATAGTTTTCAGGCATCAATCCCTTGATAGGCCACCCACTGTGTTATTACAAAAAAAATCAGTCAAATCAAAATATGAACTCCCATGAAATCACCCAGCCATCAAAGATGCAGGTTTAGTGACCCAGAGAAACCTCTATTTGAATATGAACAATATTACTCAATGGATCTATATAAGTTTACCACAAAGCAATTCCGTACCAACCAGAGGAAAACTCATCCTCAGGAGAGGCTATTTCTACTTCAGTATGCCTCAATGGAATCCATGAACCATATTATGTATCTCATAATTAAGTTATGAAATAGGGTTAAGAAAAATATATCATTCATTTCTGGGAAATATTTGGAAATTCTCAGAAAATAAAACATTTTGGGCCCCTTAACTCATAATTTATGGTCAATTATTCTATTTAAAACATCATTAATGGTTAAATCTATTTGACCTAAAACATTAATAATGGCCAATGTGGTTCGACCAAAAACATCAATAATGTTCATTAGGGTTTGAAGGACTTTAAACTAACCATGAATGGAGACACAAACATCACTAGGATGAAAACCTGCAAAGGGAACCCTGGGTAGAAGTCGAGTAGCAACTCTCTAGTCCTACACATTTTATGGTTTATGAAAAGTTTTTTCAAAATAAATAATTAAAGAGACACAAATATTGTTAGGTCAAAAACCCACAAAGGGAGAGCTAAGAAAAATTTATGTTGTACCCACTAAGCCCGTATCATAATGGACTTAGGAAAAAGTTCTGGTTATTGAAAAAAATGTACAAAGTTCGTAGGGTTTTTCATGTGACCTAGAAATAGTCAAACAATGGTCGTTGAGTCCCTTGATTTAGAAAAAAATAAGAGCATTATATGATCGTTTTAATTTGGTCACCCAAGATTTAGACTTAAAAAAATATCCAGTGGAGGTTATCATTCAAAATTAAATCAACTATAAATGATTGATAATGCAGGAAAAGACAGAGAAACACTGGAGAGAAAAAATATATCATTTAATTAAATAGGATGAAAAGGGAATTCACATCCCAGATTATCCCCTCAATGTTCCATGAAAAAAGGGGAAATGGGGAAGTCAAAATGATTATAATGGAGACCGACATGCTTTGCTCAGAAGATTAAAAAACTCTTGGAACAAACCATCAAGGGCCCCTTCCAATGTTTTCCTCTTCCCAACCTCAGTCTTGGATGTTGGGCATATTTTTCTAAGAATGACCCTGATGTCCTGAAATCTTTTCCTAATATCTTTAAGATTTGTTATTATTGATGGAACCTACACCTTTAATCTTACAATGAGATTCTCATTCCCACATATCCTCAGATTGCGTAAACAATTGATCATGAGAACTTTCTTCCTTGATAGCTAAATGGTTTAGTTCAGTGGAAACATGCCATAGAGTTTCCGTTTGATGATGGTAAGCATTAAAATGAACAAGTCCACCTTCATGAGATACTAAATCTTCCTAGGTGATGATGATCTAGTGGACAAGGTGGTGCATGTGTCGATAATCAAACCCACCTAAACCTAGGCCAAGGAAAAGGCAACGTAGGGCATCCAATTAGTCATCCATCTCTACCAATGTTGTCTTCATAAAGATGATAAAAATCTGGAGCCATGCATTTCATCACACTGCCTGGTGATTAGCCACAGTATGGGGATCCTGATCTCGATCACCCACCACTACTGGTATATAATCTAGTTTTTAAATCAAAGTGGACATGTTAGGATCAGTGAATGAATCTAGAAAGGTAAAATCTTGTTGGGGCACAATGGAGGTGTGTGGTACCTCAATCACACAAAAAACGGGAACAAACAGAGCGACATTGGAATTATTAACGTGGTTCGGCGATTTTCCTACATCCATGGGAGAAACGGGGTGCTTCTCTATTTCACTCTCTCTGACGGAGGATCACAAATACACATTAAAAACAAAAATCTATCTCACAAAAAGGGATTCAATCCTGTTTAAATAGATGAAGGAAACCCATTTTTTTCTCCGTTTGGTGGGGTGGTTTAGCTACCCTTGATGAAATCTTCTGCCGCCTGCTGCTGCCCACTACGTCGGCTGCCAACCCTGGAAAATGTTTCTCACAGCCACCCGGTTAGTTCTGCCGACAATGAAGACTCCCAAATAGGGAGTGCCCCCCACAAATCTCCCCCTGACCACCAATTTGGGGTAGAAGCATGACCAGCAGTCTCCATGCAGGTGTCAAAAACTTCATCAGAAAATCAAACACGTTTCTTCCCACCAGATGACGTGGAACTTCCACCATCTTCACTTGAGCTCGGGCTGACTGCAGTCCCCATCAAATGATATAACCCTTGGGACTTCTTCCCAGTAAGCTTCGTTACATCCCCACGTGAGACTTTCAACACTCCACCTGCTATGGAAATCTTGAACCCTTTCGCATCGAGCCTACTTAATGATACCAGGTTCCATCTCATCCTCGGAATAAATTTCACATGAGCCAGTTTACGAACTCCTCCATCGGGTGTCTTTAATTTCACTGTCCCGACTCCTCGAAACTCACATGTTGACCCCTCACCAATTCTCACCGAGTCTCACACCTGCTGAAAAGTATGAAATGTACCTCTCGTCGTACATATGTGTGTCGAGCTCCCCAAATCCAAAACTCATCCGGCTTCCTTTAAATCATGAGCCTGCTTGTTCTTCCTTCTTAGAAAATTATATTCCCGCTTCATGTGCCCAAATATTTTGCAGTAATGACACTTCACTTATCCCCATTCAACTCTCTCATATGAGTTCATGATTCCCATTGTCTTGTAGATTTCATCATCAATTGATAATCCTGTGATGTTCATATCCCCCTCTTTAACTTTCTTCTTCCCAGCAATGTACAGTTTGTGCTCTCCATAATCACTTTTATAGTGAACCCTCTTCTCGCACCAAAAACATGTGATTTCGCTAGGATCATGCCCCCTGAATTTTGGCCACCATTCATTACCTCAAGTTTGTCGATGTCAGCTCCTACCACATTGATCATCTCGCATTGCCATGATTTGCTCTCTTGAATGCATCACGGGTCTTCGGAATGCCTCTGAATCTTGATGTGATGACATCACCTCGTCCAGCTTCAATGTCTCCTTCCCCACAAGCAATGCAGTCACAATCCCATCAAATGAGCTTGGTAGGGATGAAAAAAGCAAAAGCGCTTTATCTTCCTCTCCAACCATCACACCGAGTCCCAATAACTATGTCAGGATCTTGTTGAATTCGTTGGTGTGATCCAACAAATTTGTCCCCTCGTCCATTCACAACTGGTACAGTTTATTTTTCAAAAACAACTTGTTGGTTAACTAATTCTCCATATATAACTACTCCAACTTCTCCCATATCTTATTCGGTGATGCCTCATCCAATACCGAGTACTTTACCTCATTCCCCAGATATAGTCGAATTGTGCTTACGACCCGCATCTCGATCTCTTCCCAATCATCAGCACTAGTTGTCTCATGCATTTCCCTAATCAACTGTTTGATCGTTCCCTACTAAACCAAAATATATTTCACCGTGCATTGACACAAGCTGAAATTGTTTTGACAATTGAACTTCTCGATATCAAATCCTGGTAGTGCTCCGCCACCCGTCATCGTTGTCGTCGCAAAACGCGATCACCGCCGTCGATGTCATACCCTTCTGAATCCACCTAATGGAGTGAGAATTTTGAAAAAATATCTATATGGATGCATCCAGAATGACCGAAATAGTCGGAATCGACTCCTGGATTGCCGAAATCGGACACCAATTTCCCAAGATACGGTCAAAACACGTTCAATGGCCCAGATCACCTGCTGACATGGCGTTGACGTGGCACGCCGGAATTCCCACCGGAATCTTGCCCGAATTTTTACCAGTGGCGTGAATAGATTTGTTTTCTCCGGCACGGGGGTACTGTTCACTCACAGGTTTGACCAAACTTTGACCTAGCCTACAGGGCTCATTCCAACTCGGGTTTCATCGTCGCTTGCATCGTTCGAATCATCTTGCCATCCTCTTTAAGAATCTGGCCTCGAAATTTTATTCCAACCACTTTAAATTTTTTGACCACTAGAAAAATCATCGTCGGCTCGCCGGTTCAACTCTGTTCGCTCCGCCTCACCTCTGATGCCACTTTTTGGGGTGTAGTGGAGGTGTGTGGTACCTTAATCACACAAAAAACGGAAACAAACGGGGCAACATGAGAATTTTTAACATGGTTTGGCGATTTTCCTACATCCATGGGAGAAACGGGGTGCTTCTCTATTTCACTCTCTCCAACGGAGGATCACCAATACACCTTACAAACAAAAATCTCTCTCACAAACAAAGGGATTCAATCCTGTTTAAATAGATGACGGAAACCCATTTTTTCTCTGGTTGGTGGGGTGGTTTAGCTACCCTTGAAGAAATCTTATGCCGCCTGCTACTGTCCACTACATCAGCTGCCAGCCCTAGAAGATGTTTCCCACAGCTTCCTGGTTAGTTCTGCTGACCATGGAGAATCTAAAATAGGGAGTAGCCCCCCCAAATCTTCCATCCCCACCTCCTTCCTAGCTTTTTGCACCATGTTGATAGGCTCAACATTATCAGGTGGGGTCCCCAAGGCTGCCTCACCAGGACCAGCATCATTAGATCTATCATCAATATCTTTTAAGAGTATCAAATATTCATCACCTTAATCAAGATGAGGGTTTGAATATCAGTCTCTCCTAATATGCTTAGATCATCAGTGTGCGATATGTTCTCCCTTAAAAACTGATGAGGAAGGTATGTTATACGCATGGGATGTAGATGTTAGTAGCTTTAGTACTCTCTGAAATGCCTTTTCTAGTACCCCGTCTTGATAGTTTTGTATCCACAATTTGGAATAATCTCAGGAAACATCAACATAAATTCTCGTGGAAGGTATGGGAATTATAATACTAGAATCTTTACGGTTCATCATCAACCATAGATGGCAAAATATTACTAGATGTGTCTCTAAAATCTGGGGAAAGGTTAAAGGGGAAACCAATTTCATATACCCGAATTATTGAGAAACTCTATAAGGGCCATATAATTCATAGATTGTTACACTGTGCACTCGCCCAGCTAGAAATCCTTATTGTGGAGAAATGATATAAGAACACTCCTCCAAGGCCCCTTCACCGTAATCAACCACTATGCCAGCGGGTATGAGGTATGGGTTGAAGTTGAAATGGGAGGAGTCACTCAAACTTTCGACAACTCCATTTGTACCAAGGGATCTTAGGTGGACGCCGAAAATATTAAGTAATGCAGGACAAAAAAAAAGAGTGAGTAATTTTCAGAGTATGCTGGTATTCTTAACACATGCAATGTTTGTTAACCAAACTATACAAGAGTTTAAATAGATCTTAAAGATTATATGGAGGCTTTCCTTCTTACATTTGGCCCAGTAGTTCTTAAATATGGGCTAGGGTGGTTATGGCTAGATTGGAGGGGAATTCTTCTGCCATTTCCTCCTCCATTATGATAGTATAGACCCTAACTCTAGTATAAACATACTGAGATTGGAAGATCCGTACCCTGAAAACATGGAATATAAACCCGCCAACCCAAAACCATCGGATAGACCTAGAAAAATTCCATAACCCCATGTGATTTATTGACTAGACTCAAGGGTATCCTTGTATGAACCCCGAATTCTCCATGTTTGTGTTGGAATTGCAAACAAAAACCACGAGTCAAAGCTACCCGCATTGTTTCCTCTTGCGTCATTTATTACTTGCACATTTTTTTTCTTCCATGGGTCCACCTCAATTTATTTTCTTTGAATGAGTTTAATGTTCTGTATTTAATATTTTGGTATTTTTTGTGTCATCATAAATGCTCTACATTTAATGATTTGGTCTTTCCATGTACCGTTATAAATGCTCTGCATTTAATGTTTTGGTCTTTATTTGTAGCAACATAAATTCTATGCATTTAATGTTGTGGGTCTATAAATTGATGTAATTGTAGTATGAAATTATTGTGAAATAAAAAGCTTGAAAGCTCCATTATGTTGTGTGTAAATTCTATTCCTCTAAAATTTCTCGGCTTTTATAGCCAACAAACTCGTATCAGTGCCAAGTTACCAAGATTCTCTAATTTTTTTAAAAGATGGCCGCAATCTAGCCGAAATTTCCAAAGCTATCCAAGGACAACTATGAAAGATAGTGCATCCAAATGAAGGCATTATTCAGGTCACATGAATTATGGGAGATTGTCACCGACGGGTACATTGTACCATCTACGGAGGAAGAAGTCGCCTTTAGGAATGAAGAAAAAACGGGCCTCAAAAATCAAAGAAAGAAAGATAAAAAGGCGTTGTTCCTCCTCTATCATGGGTTGGATGAATCAACGTTCGAAAAGATTGTCAAAGCAACATCAAGCAAGAAATCTTAGGATACCCTTGCCACCGTCTTTGAAAGGTGTTGATCGAGTAATGCAGGTACGTCTTCAAACATTAAGAGCGGAATTTGAATTAATGCACATGAAAGAAGGTGAGAGTATCTCCGATTATTTCTCACAATTAATTGTTATTTTTAACAATTTGAAAAGGAATGGTGACAAAGTGGAGGACATTCGAGTAATCAAAAAATCACTTCGATCTCTCACAACCATGTTTGATCATGTGGTTGTGGAAATCGAAGAATCAAAGTATATGGAGAAACTGTCCATTGAAGAACTGATGGGGTCGTTGCAAGTGCATGAGCAACGGATGCAAAAGAATACTGGTTCAACAATAGAGCATGCCTTGGAGTCCATGTTGAATCTAAAAGAACAAAAGAATGGACACATGCAACGAGGAAGTCATCGTGGAAGATGAAGAGGGCATGGATATTATCCAAGCCATCATCAAAAGAAACACAATCCTCCCAGCTTTCGTGGAAGAGGTAATGGTGGAGGAAAATTCACGCGTGGTCATAGAAATGCAAAGAACATTCAATGCCACAACTGTAAGGAATTTGGCCATTATGAATCTGATTGTTGGAGAAAAGTGGATCATGATGAACGATCCAACTATGTTGAAACATCTCATTATGAAGAAGAAGGTACCACACTCATCCTCGTACAAGAAAAGGCATGTGAACGGCCTAATGTGTGGTATCTCGACAAGGGTGAAATCAACCACATGAGTGGTGACAAAGAACTGTTCGAGGAACTCATAGAATAAGTTCGTGGTGACGTGAGCTTTGGTGACTCATCAAAGGTACCCGTGATTGGCAAAGGTAAAATAAAAATCTATCAGAAGAATGGTGAGAAACATTACATCTCTAATCTGTATTATGTACCAAACATGAAAACAATATCATTAGTCTCAGACAACTCCTTGAGAAGGGGTATGTTATACACATGGAGAATTCTTCTTTGTCTATAAGGGATCCTCACAAGAGACATGTTGTTCAAGTCCAAATGGCTAAGAATCACATGTTTCCACTTCAAATCAACACAAAGGATGAGGAGTGTCTCTTGGGACTCATGAAGAATGACTCATGGAGATGGAATCTCTGATTTGGACATCTGAATTTTAGCAGGCTTAAACTTCTATCCTCATCAAGCATGGTGCGCGGATTGCCAACAATTGAAGTTCCAAATCATGTGTGTGAGGCGAATACACTTGGAAAGCAACAAAGTAACGCCTTCCCAAGTGGAGTGTCTAGAAGAGAAAATGAACCACTTCAGTTGGTTCACACTGATATCTACGAACCGCTTGAAACACCCTCACTTGGAGGAAATAGGTATTTTATTACCTTCATTGAAAATTTTTGCAGGAAACTCTGGGAGTATTGCATCAAAGAAAAATCTTCTACATTTGTGATCTTTAAAATGTTTAAAGCCCGTATTGAAGCTGAAAGTGGTTATAGAATAAAAGTTCTCAGATCTGACAGAAGTAGAGAATACATTTCAAATTATTTTCAAGATTTTTGCAGGGAACAAGGCATCAAGAAACAATATACTACTGCCTACACGCCACAACAGAATGGCATTGCAGAAAGAAATAATCGCACCATCCTCTATATGATGAGCACCATGATGAAGGAGAAAGGCTTTCCAAAGAACTCTTGGGCAGAAGCAGTGGCATGTACTGCCTATCATCTCAATCGGTGTCCAACCAAAAGTGTCAGAAACATGACACCACAAGAGGAATGGAGTGGCTAAAAACTGAGTATAGCACACCTAAGAATCTTTGGGTGTGTTACCTACGCTCAAGTTCCAGAGGCAAGAAGAAAGAATCATGATGATCGTGGTGAAAAGTGCATCTTCATCGTCTATAGTGAAGAGTCTAAAGCCTATAAGATCTAAAATCCACTAACCAAAAAATTATTGGTGAGAAGAGATGTGGTATTTAGTGAGGAAGAAGCTTGGAAATGGAATGATGAAGAACAAAAAAAAGATATTCCAGTAAAAATAGAAGATCCTGAAGAAAGTCATGATCATTTGGAGCAAACGCCAGTAGCACCTTCCCTGGGTGCATTGTCAGTACACAGGAGTCCAAGAGGAGATTCCATCACTCCTGAAAAGACTCCATCACGTCAAAATTTGGTGACTCATCCTCACCCATGGCACCTATAAAAATTAAATTCTTAAGTGAAGTTTATGAAAAAACAGAATAGGTAAATCTTTTTTTCCTGTACGCAGATCATGAGCCTCTGACGTTTCAGGAAGCCATGAAGGAAAAATGTTATAGAATGGCTATGGGAGAAAAATTCGTGCCATAGTGAAAAATGACACATGGTAGTTGAACACACTTCCTAATAGCCTGAAAACCATTGGTGTCAAATGGGTGTACAAGATCAAGAGAATGCTGATGGTGAAATCGATCGCTACATGTCAAGGCTCATAGAAAAGGGGTACAAAAAGAAGTATGTGGTGGAATATGAAGAAGTATTCACTCCTGTTGCCCTCCTTGAGACTATGAGAATAATTATCTCCCTTGCTCTTCATCACAGTTGGATGATCTACCAATTGGATGTGATTTCTGTATTCCTGGATGGAATTCTAGAGGAAGAAGTATATGTAGACCAGCCTAAAGGCTTTGTTATGCAAGGGGAGGAAGACAAAGTGTATCGACTGAAGAAAGCTCTTTTTGGGTTGAACCAGGCTCCTCGTTCTTGGAATACATGCATTGACAGCTATCTTCAAGAGAACGAAAATTCCAAATGTACATTTGAGCATGCATTTTACATCAAGAAGAATAATCATGGCGATATACTCATTGCATTATTTTATGTTGATGATTTTCTATTTATAGGGAATAGTCAACGGATGTTCGATGATTTCAAGAAGGCTATGTTCAATGAGTTCGAGATTACCGATGGAGGTCTCATGTCCTTATTTATGGGAATAGAAGAAAAGAAACAACATGGAGGAATCTATATTTCTCATAAGAGGTATGATAAGGAGTTGCTTGAAAAATTCACGATGTCTAATTGCAATGCTATAAACACACTTGTGGAAATGAGCATAAAACGGAAAAAATGTGGAGAAGGAAGAAGTGTTGACTTGACTCAGTTCAAAAGTATAATTGGAAGCCTGAGTTATCTCACAATCAAAAGTCCTGATATTCTCTATAGTGTTGGGATTATAAGCAGGTACATGGAAGCCCCAAAAGAGTCACATTGGCTCGCAGCAAAACATATCCTCAGGTACGTTAAAGGAAAGATGGATTTTGGTCTTTTTTATCTATACAATGAAGAAGCGAATCTTCATGGATACTCAGACAGTGAATGGGGAGGCGACCAAGATGAAAGAAAAAGAACCAATGGGTATGTATTTTTTCTTGGATTGACTGCTTTCACATGGAATTCAAGGAAAAAAAGTGTGATTTTCTTGTCTACATGCGAAGAAGAGTACGTGGCAGCATCATCCACTGTTTATAAAGGAATATGGTTGAGAAATCTGCTGAAGGAGTTGAAGAACCTGCAGGTTGGATCCACAGTGATATATTTGGATAACAAGTCGGCAATTGAACTTGCCAAAAATCCGTTGCAGCATGGAATAAGCAAACATATTGATACCCGGTTCCATTTTCTGAGAGAACATGTGAAGTAAAAAATGATAAAATTGGAATATTTTCATACTACAGAACAGGTGGCTGATATTTTCACAATGGAATTACCGACATATGTATTCCAAAAACTCAGAACGATGCTCGGAATGAAGCTGGTTTTGGTTTGAAGGGGATCATTGGAATTGCAAACAAAAACCACGAGTCAAAGCTGCCCGCATTGTTTCCTATTGCATCATTTATTACTTGCGCATTTTTTTCTTCCATGGGTCCACCTCCATTTATTTTATTTTAATGAATTTAATGTTCTGTATTTAATATTTTGGTATTTTTGCATCGTCATAAATGCTCTGCATTTAATGTTTTGGTCATTCCTTGTACCGTCATAAATGCTCTGCATTTAATGTTTTGGTCTTCCTTTGTACCAACATAAATGCTCTGCATTTAATGTTGTGGGTCTATAAATTGATGTAATTTTCATATGAAATTATTGTGAAATACCAAGCTTGAAAGCTTCTTTGTGTTGTATGTCAATTCTACTCCTCTAAAATTTAACATCTTGTATAGCCAATAGTTTGTTGGGTAGGGTGAGTCCTAATACAGTGAACATTTGGCCTTAGACCATTTATTTGAAAAAAACCAATCCAATCATCCATAGGAATGAGTGAGAGAGCATGGATGGGCTTACCAAGAAATATCTCTTTCATGGTAACCAGATCCCTCACCAGTGGATATACGTGTTCAGTGTTGTCCTAGGAATTGGAAGTAGGCAGAAACTCTTAATACATATTTCAAGTATGGGAAGTCCCTCCAATTGATACATATCCCACAAAATGATCACTATATCACCATGTGATAGATGTTAGGTTTTGGTGCTCGAAGACCAATGAATAATTAGTTCAGTAAGCACTTAAGTCGGCGAATAAATCGTAAATTGAGAAGCCCGCGTTTCCTGGTATAATGTGACACCCCCAATTTTTATAGACCTTATTTTTGAATGAATTAATTTTCATTGATTTATTTCATTGAACTAAGTTATATATTCATTTCACATGAATTGACTTGCCTTGTGCAACCCACAAAACTAACTTGTCATGCGTTACATGTAACACTGAATTTCAATGAAAAATCATTTTAAAATATTATTTTTATTGATTTAAAATAAATAAAACAAATATTGATAATGAAATTTATAATTTTTTAAAGTCTTTATATGTTTGAAAATACTATTTTCTTAAAAAACCTTTTTTATGACGTTCTGTGAATAAAGAAAAAATTAATTTAAGACATTAATAGATATTTAATATCATAAAATGAATTTTATTTTTTAATTTAGATTTTCAAAAATATATTAGGGTGAATTTTTTGTATTTTTTCTAAAGAAATGTGTTTTTGGGTGAATACTAACAATTACTACTTACTGAAAATTATTATTATTTTATTATCATAAGTCTCCTTTTAATGGGTGAGGGGGAAGCAAACATGAATTCAATGACTAATGACTTAAAACCATTATCTAACTTTCTAGAATCCAAAAGAAATAGGTCAAACAAAAAAGAAATCCCCTCCCGAACAAAAATGAAATTAATACTGGTTTCCACCATTCCAATGCTGCATGGTAAGCTATCCCATTCAAAGATGGGATGGTACCGATGGGAAAAGCCATACTCTCTAAAAAATCCAAAATAGAATCACGTATGTCTAGTGAAAAAATGCAACGCTAATCCTCATATGGGGAACTCTCTTATAATCTAGAATCATGTACCCTTGAACTGAGACCGCATGCCAAACAACAACACATAATACCATCATAGTATGCACAACATACACAAATCGCAACCAAGAACAATATAAAAAATCAGAAAACCATCATAGACCATTCCATTCTACTCCTCTTCCATTAGCGACTCAAACTCAACAATAGTATTCAGCAACAAAAAAGAAACCATCATCCTCAACCAAAAATCAAACCAAACAGAACCAGCATAAAAGAAAGCCACCCGATGAAATCAACAAACTGAAAAACAAAAACCAAAACATGCAGATGAGGAACAAGAATCACAAACCAACATCGGATTGAGGGCCTTTGAAATCTCGCCAGAATAAGAAGACATCTCTAAAATCCAGATCCATAGATCCCACTGTTGCCTTCAAACCAACACCATGAGACTAGATCTCCCCAGACACCCATAGCCAACCCAAATCGTGAAAGAAAACCCCCAGGCCACGACATCTGAAGATTGAACTCTGGACCTTCATTGTGCTGCCAAGAATCTCTAACCAGCTCGAAGGATGGGGTGAGATAGGGAAGTAAACAGTGGGACTTGTTGAGAGGAATAGCCTCGCACGACGCCGTAATTGGAACAGGAGAAGGCCACAACCGCACCAAGAAGAAGCACTGAGGATATCTGCAATCGATCTGTTATAGAGGAGAGGAAGGCGGCACGACGAAAAACCTATCATCATGAGGCCCCATATGGGCTCATTCTTGACAATCACTATAATTTAGTTCAAAACCATCTTTTTGTTTAACTAATTACTACTATTAAATTATATTTTAAATCAGATTTTAAATTCAAAATAGATCCATTATATATATATATATTAGTCAAATTTAGTTTCTTCAAATAATTTTTATATTGAGATTAGATATACACAATTATTGAACATTTGAACGTTTTTTACTTTAAAAATCCGCTTTCTCGCCATGTTTGTGGGATTAGCATTAAGCTTAATTTTCCCAATTATGTTATTTTAATTTTGAAAAATGAATATAAATTGTTGTTATCGGTGTGATATTTTTATTCTAATAAGATGAGAATAATTTTTGACCAAAAATATTAGTGAAAGTGAGTAAAATTAATCACAATGATTAAGGTAAGATTAAGCTTAATTAAAGAATAAACCTTAATCGTAAGGTCCAAAATGACCTAGAAACTTATACAAAATCCATTGGATACCAATAATTTTATAGTATACCCTCTTGGTTCAAATTTTATGGGTCATTTGGATATAATTAAATGGAAGTTCCCAATATAAAAGTTTAGTAAGGAAAAAGTCAAAAAAGGAACTTTCCTTACCTTTAACTTTTGAAAAACTTTGAGATACATAACAAATATCATATTTTCAGTTATAAAAATAATTTTGAAATATAATTGGGTTATTTTTATCCTAATAAACTATCAATAATTTTTAAAGATGATTTAGTTACATAAAATTCTTAGAAAACATCAACATAATAGTTTTATAGTTAATAATTAACTAAAATAAATTATACTGTAAATGATAAAAGTGATGTGAATTGATTTAATTATTGTATTTAATTGCTTTTTAAAATTAATATATCATTTTTAAAATCTATAAAATTTATTTATTTTAATTACTATTATATTTTTATGTTTTTAAAATTAAAGTTAAATAAATAATGTCAAAAATGAAATTATTATTATTTTACAATAAATGAAATTTTATTAAATTATTTAAAATTAATAAAAATAATATATTCTTCCAAGTGTTTTTTAAGGATAAAAAAATTAAATAAGGTCTATTAATGGGCCAATATTTCTTTTATAATTAACATATTGACCCATAAATTATGACAACATTTTTAGCATGGTCTCGGTTTAAACTGTGTTTTGCGTGTCACATGTGCTTGTTTTAAAATAATAATTTCCAAAACACATGATATTTTTATATTATAAATTAGATATCATATTAATAATTTAATGGCTCGATAATATATAATAAATATCAATTTAGTTTAGTCTTAATGGTTAAATTACTTTGTTTATAAAACTATATACTTTAATAAAAACTAAAATGGTAAAATTGGCGAATCTAATAAGTTAAGGTACCAAATTATTAAAATTCACATATTTGTTTGTGTTGTATATTTTTTTGATGATTATTACACTTTTACCTATTATTTTTCCATTTTAGAGGCATATTAGGTAAGGTATACTATCAAAAACCTATCCAACAATGTGTACGACTTTAGGGTCGGCAATGTGAGAAGAGAGATAATGACCCCGGAGTCCTGTCTCCCCACTCTGTTATCTTGGTTGTTACTTGTTCCGGTATACACGATGGTTAGTTTTCCCCATATATGTGTGTAGAGGGCTGTAATTACTTGTGGTTATTTCACACACATATATTATAGATATATTTTCCTACGAACTACTATAAGTATAAAGTGTATAGGCTTTGATGGCATGAGGATCACTACTTGGAATATGTGCTATAATGTCTTGAGGTATAATACCAGATGTATGATACACATTATGCAGACTATGGTGGTGCTTGGAAACTACCTAGTTACTTTTGGTTGTGTGGATGGTGTGGTACTTTTCCCAAGTGTCTCTGGGAAAGCCTTTGTGTTGCATGAGGGGCATGTGGTAGTGTTACGCCCAGGTATCTTTGGGATATTTCTTTTGGAGAGAGATACTCAGGACTTACGATGTTGGGGAAAAGTAGAAAACCAGTGGGGAAGTGGTAGCGGGGTACCCTTGATATTCTTTTTTTATTATATAATCTTGTATTCGAAACTTGGTATGAGTATCCATGGTAAGGCTAGGAACTTAGTATACCTATTTAGTTGATGAGTTAGTTCCACTTATTGTTAACTGTGATTTAGCATGCTTTCTTTAATTTTTCACTAGAGGTTTCAGGGAGGATCCAAATGAGTATACTATTATACTCACCCTATGTTATATTTTTTTCAGGTCACTAGGAGCAGGTTGGAGATCAGGTTAGTTACTAATATCTTGGGGTCTGTAGTATCTCTTTAGGCTTCATGGTCATTGTCAATTTTATTTCATTGGTACTTGCAGTTTTCCCTTTCTGTTGAATTAGTTCATACATGAAATTACATATGCGTATTTGGCTTTCATTTTATATTGTAATTTGAGTAGGAGTTATTCTAAGAATATCTTATCTCACTCTTTCACATGTGTTCTCTTAGAGGGTAATGCCTCCCATTTTTGCATTTACTATACCCTTAGTGCTAGTTTCCAACCCGGGGCCTACTGGAGGTGGTAATCAGGGTTCATTATCTCTCTTATCAAACGTCCTGCCTAGGAGGGGTACACTTTGTGATAAGGGGGATATGAAAAAGTGTTATTAGAGGTCTGGTTGAGGGATAGGATGGACTGTGGAGTAAGGCACATGTGAGTTTGCGTGGGTTATTAGGGTAATTGTGTTAGTTAAGAGTATAAAGAATTATAAACATTAGATACGATCCGAGACATAGGTATTTTGGTCCCTCCATGATATGATTCATAGAACTTTAAGTTTACATTGGCTACTGAGTGAGGTGATACTTGTTGCAGGGTAGAGATAGAGGAATGGATCATTCATCATTATTATTTGCACCTATGTTTGAATTGGTAGACCTTGGGATACGTTAACCAAAAATTATTAAAATAAAACAAAAAATCAATGATAAATTCTTCCATATTCCAGGTTTAATAGCACTAAATGTTTTATTCTTTTATAGGTATGGCTCTAGGTCAACTTCCTCATCAGGCTTGCACAGAATATGTTCATAAGGCTGCGCCAGCAAATCACCGCAGAGTAGAGGTCAACAACGAAAACAGTTGGAGGAGGACACTCCATGACCTTCATCACTAGAGTCTACAGAATTATGAGGGCTCTATTTCAGATGTATTCATAGATAAATGGTTGGAAGAGGTTGATATATCCTTCACATTGACCCATGCTTAGAAGGAGCACCAGGTATTATTGGTTGAGACGATGTTGTGTGGGAAAGAATGGAAGTGGTGGTTCTTATTCCTTACAGATCAAGATGAGTCAACAATCTCATGGGAGAAGTTCTGAGATCAGTTTAGAGGAGTGTTTCTTTCTTTGAACATGAAGGTGGAATGACTCTAGGAGATACTTACCCTTCGGTCAGGGAACTCAAGCATGCAAGAGATCGAGATCCATTTCAGGAACCTTCTCTGATATTCTTTCGACCTATTACTATATGAGGGGGCTAGGGAGTGGCATTTTGAGGAGACTTTGCATCCAGAGATCTAGTTCCTAGTCACCCTATTTATGCTGATGACATATCTTAAGGTAGTGTAAATAAAAGAGGTCATCAAGATGTCACCCAATACTATATCTTCATGAGTGGGGAGTTTTCAGGATTCCTTATGAAGAAGAGATATGGTCAGGGGTTCCCGGTTTTAAGGGAATAAGAATTTTTTTTGGCTAGGGGTAGGTCCCAGTTTTTAATATATCATTTATCTAGGGAGATGGATCTCAAAACTATGCCAAGAAAGCATGAAATGTTTTTTCTTATGGAGGCCAAGGTCATTAATAGTGAGAGTGATTGACCTTTCAGAGTAGTCATTGTGTGCAAGCTGTTCCTCTTCTAGTTAATCTATTAAGATAGTTCCAGTCAAGGCAACAGTAGTATATTGCACCATATTTGGATTAGCAGAGAAGTTGGGGCAGATAAATGATAGATTAGAGGTACTCCACATCCTTAGAGAGAAGAGTGCATCCATGGTGGTGGTCGTCATCGAGGTCAGAGAGACTATGGATAAGGTTGTGGCCAGCTTCATGCTTCAGCATTGCTAGTGCCAAGTGAGCCAAATTTCGTTCAACGTATCCTTTTATTATTTTCTACTTGGGTGTATAACTTGTTTGATTCAGGAGATATATACTCCATTATTTTACCTAGCCTTTTCCATGCCTTGGCACATGAGGTAGAGAGGCTTCTAGTGACCTTGGAATTGAATACACCAATTATAGGTTGAGATGGATTGTTTGAAGTATGTAGAGACGGTGAGCTAGTGATGGGATAACAACGCTCTTTGGGATATTTCCCATGTCTACAGATACAACCATATTATTTCATCCTCAGCATGGATTGGTTGTATTAAGTGTAGTCTATTTTGGATTTATTTCAGAAATAGGTTGTTTTATTCGATGCAGATAGATATCCAGTAGTGTTTAGTGGAGAGCAAGTCAGATAGGTCAGAGGCGTGTTCCATCTTTGTCATCATTGATGGCTGAGCTGATGTTGAGTTTGTCAGTGGATCATCAGTCGACATTTCCCATAGTTTTGGAAGTGTACCATAACGTCTTTCCAAAATAGGTTTTAGCATTACACCCTTGATGAGATATTGACTTCAAGATCGATATATAGGTAGGCGTGTCTCCTATCTCGATGTCTCTATATAAGATGGTTCTTTTTGAGTTACGAGAGCTGCGTATATAACTTGATGGTCTATTTCGGTGTGGTTTTGTTTAGCTAAGTGTGTCACCATGGGGTGCACCAATTTTTTTCGTGAAGAAGGATGACGACATTTTGTAGTTGTGTGTTGATTATTGTCACTTGAACAAAGTGATAGTAAATAACTACTATCCTCTCCCATGGATTGAAGACATGTTCAATCAATTAAAGTGTTAATATTTGTTCTCAAAGATTGACTTGCGGTCACGATACCATCAGATGTGTGTTAAGGATGAGGATATCCCAAATACTACATTCCATTATCGTTATGGGAATTACGAGTTCATTGTAATGTCATTTTCTATAATGAATTCCCTAGTTGTGTTCATGGGGTTGATGAATGCTAGGTTACATGAGTTCCCTGATAAGTTTGTAGAGGTTTTCATCAAAAACATCCTTGTGTACTCCATGTATGAGGAGGAGCATTTAGAGCATCTTTATGCCATTTTGGGAGTTCTATTCCCTGAGAATCTTTTCTGGAATTTATTTAAGTGTTAGTTTTGGGATTGAGAGGTCCATTTCATGGGGCATGTTGTATCCTAGTAAATGGTGGATATTCATCCATCGAAAGAAGAAGTAGTTGGGTGTTGGGAAGCCCCTAAGATAGTGGAAGAGGTGAGGATTTTACTTACTCTTCCATGCTATTATATGAGGTTCATAGCTGATTTATCATGGGTTGTGACTCTTATAACTATGTTGACTAGTAAGGATCAATAATTAATGTGGAATTATTAGTGTTAAGTAGGATTATAGTATTTGAAGGATAATTTGTTCAGTGCACTAATTCTTTGTATTATAACAAAATACGTTAAGAGAGAGGTTTTCTATGATTTTTTACATCTCGGGTTAGGCTATATTCTGATGACGCAGAGACTAGTCATTTCTTATGGGTCTCAGAAGTTGTGTCCCCACAGATATAACTATGCCCCCCATGATCTCGAGTTATTAATAGTTGTGTTTTCTCTGAATTTGTGGAGATATTACCTCATCGACTAGAGATTTATGGTCTTCACCGATCATAAGAGCCTACGGTATGTTTTCTCCCAGTGTGACGTGAACATACACCATCATCAATGGATGGAGTTCTTATAAGATTATGACTTTGAAATTTTGTATACACCTAGAAAGGGGAATGTTGCAGCTAATATGATAATAAGTAAGTCATGTTGAAATTTAGTGCATGAATCCTGTGATTCTTGGAGAGTGATGGAAGAACATTCACCATTGCATCTAAATATGTGAAAATTTGGGGGTAGATCGTGTCTTTTACAGATGACGGTGTAGTCATATTTGGTGAAATAGGTTGACGATTCCTAGTTTTTGGATCTAAAGGTGGAGTTTTAGAGGGACCAAATTGTTTGTGGTGAGGCCTCTGAAGGTCGGTTTGAGGATGAGAAACACTGACTGTTGTTCTGGGAAAGACTTTTTTTCCTTTGTTGATGCATGAGATGGTTCTTAGAGAGTTCCATAGTTCACCCTTAGCAGTACATCCTATCCTGATGGAAATGTACCGAGCTTTCAGAAGTTAGTTTTGGTGGAATGGGTTGAAGAGTGGAGTTTCATAGTTTGTGTCTCGATGCTTAGTCTATGATAAAGTAAATGCCAAGCACAATGTTACCAGTGGTTTGCTCCAAACATTAGATATTCCTCAGTGGAAGTGGGACGAAATGTCAGTATATTTTATTACCGGTTTACCTAGAGCTCAGGGAGGCTATGATGCTATACTAATAGTAATAGATTGTTTGAAAAAATCAGACCACTTTGTAGTGATCAAGGAGTCAAGTTGAGTGGATGGTTTTTGAAGGAAGTATCTGGAGGAGGTTGTGATACTCCATGGAGTCCTAAGGAAGATCATTTCCGATCAAGATCCCTGTTTTACCTCCAGGGTGTGGAGAGGTCTCCAACCAGATTTTGGATCGCAAATATACCATAGAAGTGATTTTCATCCGTAGATGGACAATCAGACCGAGAAGACCATCCAAAATCTTGAAGACATGTTGTGTTCTTGGTTTCTATATTTAGAAGTTTTTTGGATGAGTCACCTGCCCTCGGAAGAGTTATCTTACAAAAATAGATTTTACTCCACCATCGATATAGAACCATTTGAATCCATGTATGTCAGACCTTTCCGTTCTCCATTGTGTTGGATTGGGGTCAAAGAGTTAGCAATTCTCAGGTCAAAACTGGTACAAAACATAGTAGAGATGGTTTAGGTGATTCTTGAGAGGATGAAGGCATCACAAGATCATTATAAGTCCTATACCGATCATAAGAGTAGAACTATGGAGTTTGATGTTAGGAATTACATGTTTTGGAAGGCGCCTTCTAGTCATGGTCATCATAGGTTTGGGCGGGGGAGTAAGCTTTCTTCCTGGTTTTATTGTCCTTTTGAGGTGTTGTATCATGTTGGAGTTGTGGCGTATTGAGTAGCACTTCCCCCATAGATTATCCAGATACACGATGTTTTTTATATGTCATATCTTCTTCATTTTCTTCATGGCGACTATCACCTCATTGATTGGGGTGAGATCAGTATTGACAACGATGAAAACTTTGAGAAGCGATCTGTAGAGATTGAGGAACACATGGATAACTTGTTGGGCATGCATTCTATTCCTGTTGTTTCTATCTTTTGGGAACACATTTGTGTGGAGGATAGTACATGAGAACATGAGTCATAGATACATGCTCAGTACCCCGAACTATTTCAGGCTTATCTCATCTTTTGTAATGTTGTTTGATTCATAGTTATGGACCCTATTATTTATGAGATGGATTTCTATTTTTTCTTTTTTGGGTTTCTCTCTTTTGAGAAGTATATCCCCTAAGATAGTTTTTAGGATGTAGTTGTGGTTTTTGTGTGGTATCACATTTTTCATATGCAGAAGTGGTTGATCTATTTTGGGTGGTGAGAGCCTTGAGAGGTATCTCAAAGGGTGGTAGTTCAGACCACTTTTTATATTTCCTATCAGGGTTGGTTTTAAATTATCGTGGATGATAATGTTTTGATTTATATCTGATGCAATGGACCAGACCCCTATGGTCCTTTGCATTGTTGAAATCTGGTGTTTGAGGTGTTCTAGGAGGTCATAATGACTTATTCCCAACACTTTTCAAAATTTCTAGTTTTGTGAAAAATGTTTCCATAATGGTATCTCATTCTAAAGACAACGATAGCTCATTCCAATGACAATGGTAGCCTGTTCCAATGACAATAGTAGATCATTCCAATGGAAATGATAAATCTTTCCAATAACAATGGTAGATCATTCCAACGACAACAGTAGCTCATTCAGATGGAAATGGTATCTAGTTCCAAAGGCAATGGTAGCTCATTCCAATGGAAATGGTTGCTTATTCCATTGAAAACAGTAGCTTATTCAAACATCATCGGAAGCTTGTTCCAATATTATCTCGTTCTAACAACAACAATGACTTGTGAATGGCGAATTGCGAATGGTGAGTTGCTGAATGGTAGATCACTTAATAGTGACTCATCAAATGGAAATACTTCCTACGGTGACTCGTCCAACGACGACTATCCCAATGGTGACTCGTCTAATGGTGAATCATCTGACTCATCCTCCTTCGACAATGACTCACCCAATGGTGACTCGACCAAAAGCGACTCACCCAATAGTTTTGGCGACTCATGAATAGTGTTTCTAGCTTCTTACAGTTTCACCTATTTAACGTTATCATTGTTGTAAAATTCTTTCAATGCTTTTTTAATAGAGTTATGTTTAATTAAAATCCCATACTTCCTATCTTAATTTTCTTAAGGGTCCCGGTGCCTTTACTCAGTAAAAACATGTAATCTAGATCAAGATCCTCCTTTAATGGAAAATTGAAACACATCTAAACCACAACTCCATTTAGATATCTCCAAAGGCTAGCCATTTCTCTTCCATTGTGTCCCCTAGTGACATATGATTAAACATTTTCTTCCTATTAGAGTCGTGCATGGTGCTGTAACTCATATCATGTTTTCCCTAGAGTTATTCCTGTTGCATGTGCCCCCTATTTTGGTGAAACCAGGAAGTGTCAATTAATATTTGATATAAGGTATGTTGTAACATTTTTCTTATGGGTTTGATGTTCATTTTCTCATTTTTCTCCTTACCTTATGATGGCATGAGATTTACATGTTTCTAATAGATCCTTATTAGGTGTTGGTTGTTGTGGTTGTACTGTCGAATCCTTAGGTGGATTCCATTATTGCAAGAGAGGACATCATGATCAATTGTGTTGGCATGTTATTTTTCAAAGAAAACTAGATAACTTTTGTGGTAGTGGATTTGGGGCTTCCATATTATATTTACATGAAGTAGTATAGTTATAATGGTTTAGGCCACTAGATCATAATCGAATTGACAAAATAAAAAAATTTGAACCAGATTACATAATTGGTATCGATTATATGTTGTTGCGTATTATTTTTATATATAATGAGATATATATGCCTTGATTTTTAACATGTTGTTATTAATGTAAATCAGTAAATAAAGTGAATATAGAATTAATTATAAATTAACGGTCCAAATATAAAGATGTAAGTTAATGAATCATGTTGTTGTTGTTGTGAACTAATGAAAATAAAATTGATGCCGTAAGCATGTTTAACTGAACTGATTGATAAACCTAAAGAAAATTGATTCTGGTTTTTTAAAGGATTTTCAAATTAATTGTTTAATTAATTTGTGATATCTTGAGATATATAGTTGTTTAGGTTGCCTATAGTTGGGACCAATGATAATTAATCAGTTCATTGAGGATGGAATAATGAACTAGTTGTGTGATAAATATAATGCATTTTAGGGTTATGAGTTACCTTCTTTCTTGTAAAGGTAAAACACCTTATGATTTAGAGCCATGAGTGCCTATTGTGTGTGAAGGTTGAATTCCTAGTTTAGGGACAAGATCCCAGTTTCTATGTTGATTGTGTTCTTATTGATTGTGTTATGATGTGAGTCTGGGATGGCTGAGCCTGGAAGGCTATTGTGATATGTGGGGAAGAGACCCAATGTTTGTGGTAGAATCAGTTGGTTCCTAGAGTGGCGAGATGCATCAGTTCATGCATGTGGGTCTCGAGGATGACACCAAGGATAGTGGAATGGGTTGAATATGGAATTATCCATAGTTGTGGAAGTTTAATGACTGTTAATCTATTATTATTTTATATTCATTACTTTACCCACTTCTTGAGAGAGATGGTATTTCTTACCCTCCTTGAAAAAGAGAAAAAAATCAGGAGGCATTTCACATGGTTTTTGTGTTTATCATATCATGGATGGATAAGCATGTGCTTCTATTATAGGTGGAAAAGAATCAACAAGTAGATCATCTACTCACCATGTTTATCCTCTTGTGTTTGGGATCTTAGAATTATTTTCTAGAATACCTATAATTATGGAAAAGTGATAATGCTGTTAATAAATGGTTGAATAAATGATGTTAACCCCTGGGGTTGGATTTTGGTGTAATGTAATGCCAAGATAATATTTCCGAGTATCCATGGACTCGGTTTGGTTATGCCTAGAGGGTATGGATATTGGTCGGAATGGTAATGAAACGTCATGTGGTCAATGTTAATGGTTAATTAATAGTTAAAGAGACAATTAACCTAATGATAAAATGATAAAAATGTATAAAGTAACATAATATATCTATTAAAATGGTTATGTGCTTATAGGATATCTTGTCTTAGTAGTGGCAGTCAGAAGTCTGAGAAATAATAGTAGCAGTTGAGTCTAATATTAGTTTATGTCCATAGTATGGCTGTGAGATAAATTATATTCTGTAATTTTTGTGTTTTTATATGCTCCTTCACCATGTATGTTAGGGAAATATACACCCTGGGGATTCTGAGACCTGAGGGGCTCTTTTCCCCAACATCCCAATGGGAGAATGAATGGATGACTACCTATTTTGGCCTCACTCTCTTCTCTTTGTAGTTACTTGTGCTGGTCTGTATGGTAGTTATTGTTTTCCATATATTTGTGTACAGGGTTATTATGGATTTTGGTTATTTCACACACATATATTCTGGATATATTTTCCTAGAGACTAATCTAGGTATAACGTGTATAATCTATGATGGATTGAGGATCCTTACATGATGTATGGATTGTAATGGATTGAAGTATAATACCCAATGAATGATACACGTTATGCGTGATATGGTGGATCCTGGAAACAAACTAGTTACTTTTGGATTTTTGGATGGTTGGGTGCTTCACCCTTGTGTCTACGAGCCAGCCTTTTTGTTGCATGAGGTTCATGTGGTGGTGCTAGAACCAGGTGTCTTTGGGCTAGCCTTTTTGGAGGGAGATGCTCAGGACGTGCGACATTGGGGAAAAGAGGAAAACCATTGGGGAAGCAGTAGCAGGGTACCCTTGATATTATTTAATATATTATACACTCTTGTATACGATACTTGGTTAGAGTAGGCATGGTGAGGATGAGAACTTATTATACCTATTTAGGTAATGAGTTAGTTTCACCTATTGTTGACTGTGCTTTAGCACACATTATTTACTTTTTCATGAGAGGCTATGGGGATGATCCTATTGAGTATACTATTATACTCACCTAATTTTATATAAAATATTTTCAGGTCACTTGGAGTAGGATGGAGATCAAGATAGTTACTAATAGCTTGGGGTCTATAGAAGCTGTTTGGGCTTCATGGTCACTGCTATATTACATTCTTTGGAACTTGAAATTTTCCCTTTCCATTGTATTAGTTCTTTCATGACATTACATATGTGTACTTGGGTTTCTTTTTATATTGTTTCCTCAGAAGGATTTGGTTGGTGTCTATAATATCTATTTCTTCATCATCTGTTCTCTTAGAGGGTAATGCCACCCAATTTTGTGTTTTCTATACCCTTAGTGTTAGTCAACAACCCGGGGCCTCTGGTTCAAAAGTAAAGAAAGAATGGTAAAGAATAGTGAACAAAACATGAAAATAACTCATCACCTAAAAAAGTATACTATACTCTCACCCTCACAATGGATACTCTCACCATGTATCACATTCAAGAGTATATAATATAATAATGAATATCAACGGTAACCCGCTACCACTTCCCCAATATTTTTCTGCTTTACCCCAACATCGCATGTCCTGAGCATCTCTCTCCAAAAAGGATAGCCAAAAGACACATGGGTGTAACACGACCACATGAACCTCGTGAAACACAAAGGCTTTCCTATAGACACCTGGTCAAAGCACCACACCATCCACACAGCCGAAAGTAACTAGGTAGTTTACAAGAGCAACCATAGCCCACATAACATGTATCATGCATCGGGTATTGTATCTAAATCCATTACAAACCATGTGATGAGTAAGGATTTTCAAGACATCACATCCTATACACGTTATACCTATAGTTTTTTATAGGATACTATATCCAAAATATATGTGTCTGAAATTATCACAATGCATTATATCCCTCTAAACACATATATGGGCAAAACTAACCGTTGGGCACACCAGCACAAATTAATACTAAGAGAAGAGAACGAGGCCAAATAGGCTAGTCAACCATCCATCCTCCCACCAGGATGTTGGTGAAAACAACCCCAAGGTTCAGAATCCCTGGGGTGTCAGTTTCCCTAACTGATAGTGTGTAGTAGCATATAAAACAAAAAAAGTACAAAATATAATATATCTCACAACCTCAGGGGAAACGACAAGGGGGTGGTGCTATAGTTTGGGATGGGGGGTGGGGATCAAGGGATCTAGTGATGGGGTGCTATGGTTAGGGGTTGGGAGGGTGACAGAGAGCTCAGGAGAACTGAATAGGGGGTGATTCTAGGATTCAAGGACGAGGGGGAAGGGAAGCTTGGGGGAGAAGGTGGGGTACATGGGAGGGCCCGATAGCACTGCCAAGATAGGGTTTGGGGTTAGGGGAAGGAGAGTTTGGGGATAGAATATGGAAAAGGTTGGGGAATTGGGGGGGGGAGTGTGATTCTTTAATAAAAACATAAAATATAGTGGCGGTTTATGAAGAACTATCAGTAAATAAGTTAATTTTTAATGGCGATTTAGTAAACCACTACTAACCAATGAAAATGTTGTAGTAACATGAAAATGACCTAACATAAAGTATGTTGCGGTTGTTTATAAAAATATTGAATCTCGTGAAATAAAAATTTAAATAAGAATTTGATACTGGGGATCTAAAACATTATTTGTTGAGAGTGAAAAAAATACCCTTGAATAAGAAGACTCTTGGTGTACTAGGATATTAAATACTCTTGAGGAAGAATAAGGATGATATACATCATTTTATAGTGAGGTAGAAGAAGATATTTTGAGTCAGTAATAAATAGGTAAGTAGTTGAGTTTTAAAAGAGAAGAATAAGAACATGAGTGTGATGATGTGTGCTGCTAATAAGATATATTTGAAGAAGTTTCTGAGATGTGTTTGAGAAATATTATTATCTGAAGATCATAGAATCTAATCCTAGAGAATAGAGGCCATGTTTCATGAGATTTGATTGAAGAAATTCAAGAATTCAAAGAAACTATATATTGAGTGTACATATCATCATTTGTGGCTATAGATACATCATTGGATTTATTTGGACATACTCCATGATAAGGAGGGATGCTAATAAGACATGCTGAAATGATGCTACTTAGATGAAAAAGATATTTAGTATAAATATATTTTCCCTTGTGTAATATAGTGAAGGAAGGTAAATTGTTCTATATCTTGATCACATTCTTGTGTAATATGAAGATATAGGTTTTAGAATAATCCATATATGAATATCTATAATTGAAAATAATATTATTAGCGAAAAATCAATGTTTAAATAAGAGTTCAACATATCAAGGAATATTTTCCCCACATCAGGGTCAAAATTATAAAAAATCATGTGTTATCTTTACTTTAATCATCTACATTGTAGATATGTTTAATAAATAATAATCTATATGATATCCATTTAAATCCTAAAATGTGATAGAGGTTAAAAATAAAATACAGTTTAATAAACTAAAAATGAACTGGTTTTTGGTCAAAAAATGTCATCACACATGATCCACCACCTCTCAGTTGTGTCCACAAGATCCACTCTCACTTATAATTGGTATAAAATCCAAGGTTCCAACATATTATATTTATTTCGGACTTTTATAATTTTTAATCCAGGAAAGGGTTTTATCTCTGAATGGATATAAAATTTTTCTTCCAATTTTTTTTACTTAATATACATAATGAATATATTTGAAGATATTTTGAAGTTCCTTTGATAGAAGAATATATCTACATCCTTTTTCAATATAGATTTGGATTATCAAAAATAATCAAGAGAATCATGAAGAACAAGATTCAAAAAAATAGAAATATCTCAATATAGATAGAGGAATTTCTTATATATAAGATTATTTAATTTTTTAAGTGCTTTGATCAAATTTTTCAAGAGTATTCATACCATGATAGAAGAATAATATGCGGTGATGATGAACTTGATGTATCTCATAGTGATTTCTATTCTGAATTTATGAATTACATGAATAAAATACATATTGAAGTTATCAATTACATATTGGAATATATAAATGGGATAAATAATGAGAAGTCACAACCATAATAAGAGGTCGATGCATTGAAAGAAGCATTAAGAATGAAATAGAGTTATTGTAACACTCTCACAATGATTATGAAAAATTTAGAATAAAATACCAAACATTACTATGAAATATTTTCAATGGATAATGAATAATGTGAAATAAATTTATGATAGAGTTATTTATTTGATATGTTAATTAATGAATTGATACAAGATTTGGAAAAGAATCAAAATATCTCTTTTAAATTCAAAGAGTACTACTTGGAAATAAAAGGAAAATGGTGAAATATCTAGATAGGTTGTTGTTGGAAAAAATTAAAGGAAAAAAGGAAAAAGTTTAAAATAAAAAATATGAATGAGAATATATAATGAAATTGGTTAAAGATGAAAAGAACACCCTAAACATGAAGTATCTTGATCAAGAAATAAAATTAAAGAACCTTGAATCTGCTAAGTTTGGAACTTCCCAAGCTATAAGAAGACAAAAAGTAACATGATTACCTACATATGTGATTTTTACATCAAATAAGACTAAAATGGTGTTAATATAATATTTATATAATCTATATAATAATCATATGTTTTCTCATACAAAAAGGTATCCAGTAATCCTAGTCATTTAGTAAACACTGAATCTATTTCTATGGAATCACTGAAAAAATATTAAATTTGTTAAAAATTTAGAAATAGAATAATACTAATAAATTTACCAAATAATCAAGGGTAAATTTTGAAATGTTCAATAAACTCGAATCCATAGACTATATCTATAACAGTTGATAAAATTATAAAATACAAAAAGCATGACTTGCTGAAGGGAAACCACCCAAAGTGAAAATAATTAGGTTAATTATAAGATGTTATTGGAACTAGAGATTCATAACAGGGAAATTGTATATTTTCATACCATACTAATCTTTGGAGACTATATAATCCATATATTAATGGAGGGAAAAGTTGAATTTTAAGGGAAACTATTGAAAGAAAATAAACTCAATATAAATTAGAAAAGATATCATGGAAGAATGGATTTTAAATATTGAACAACATCTTTGAGTATTGTAACAATTTAGGACATATATATGAGGATTATTGTTATCTTCCAGCCCATTAAAACTCTCAATCAAATGAAGTTAAAATCACACAAAAATATATGAGGAAATAAAATAGAGGAAAGTGTGGATGAGGAATTTCTAAAATGAATAAATCTGAATCAAATCCTCAGATGAAGGTAATGAAGAAATTTGACCATGATATTTAACATATTGGGGAGAAGTTATTCTATTATAGAGAGACAATCCATATCATGGACCATTTCAATATGAACATGAATGGTAAAGTAATCATGATTGGCTTAGAATATAAAAGAAAAGAGTCCATCCAGAAAGTGATAGATGGATTTTTAGGTTTGTGGACATCCCAGATGAAGAGGTTGAAAGGATTCCCAAAATGGGTAGCTTAAAAGATGATAAAAAAATGTTTGTGGAAGATAAAAATTGATTAGAAACCATGATAAAAAATTCATTACTAGTCCTACCAGTAAAAATATTACATTGAAGAACCATGGGAAACCACTAGTGTCCTTAAGTGTTATGAGAGCTATTATATTAAAGGAGTTGTGACATGAAAAAAAAATCAGATCATCTAAATAAAATGTATCCAACCATATGTATAGATCAACTGGAAAGTATTTAAATATATATAAATAGAAAAATAAATAATTTTCTCTAATTAAAATATTTAATACTAATATTTACTCTATGAATTAATGTGAACTCAATAATAATCTCATGCTTCATAATGGTGACTAGACATGGAAAATAAATAGATATCATTAAATGAAGAGTTTTCCAAGTATCAGAGCTACCATAAAGAAGTTTATTGGGTTGACAAACAAGTATCATCCTTAACAATACAACTGAGATGTTGAATATACCCATCATATGTATAAATCATTTCTTTTGTGATTAAGTACATATAATTTTAAAAGAACAGGCCTGGAGAGAATCCCTTAAGGGGGGAAATCACAAAAGAGGATAATTTTCCAGTAATTTAAAATGTATTTTAAATATTGAGTTTTAGATAGCCTATTTATAAAATATATTTTCAGGTATGTTCTTAAATATAATAACATTATATTAGTTCATGTTGAATATAACATTCAATGGGATAGATTATATAATCTAATGGGGAAATAAAAATACATTTAAAATATTTTAAGGTGTGTGTTCTAGTGAAGTAAAGGTGCATAGAAATTCTTGAAAATATTTTTAGACATACCCTTTATAAAAAAATTAGATGTGTTATCACATGGTTGTTTATTTATGAAAAGTCATGTTGGATGGACTTGTTTCTATTTTTTTCTACTCTAGGATCTACTAAGTAGACGAAGTATTGAATAATTGATGAAATATTTATTTTTAAATTATAATTCCACCCTTCTCTCATTGTATTAATAGATATCTTTGAAAGTGGATGCGAAAATGGGGAAAATATGAGTTTCAAAAATTATAAGAGTTTGTTTGAGATGAACAAATTATCCCTACAATGTCAATACGGTGGGATAACATCATTACTTATCATTTATTATCAAATAGGGGAGAAACTTTTGATTAACTTTCGATTTGGGTTTTGAATTTAAAATAAAATCCAAAGGGGATGATTGAAATTCCCTTGGATGTATGATATTGAATTGTATTTGTTTTCAATATAATATAAGTCAATTGGTGTTAATGAATAAATAAATGGCTTCTATAGTACATGCGAAGGGTAATCTACTATATGTTGGAATATGAATGAATGTGGTTGGTTTATTAATGGGAAACCAACTACATCATATTATTATTGATATGATCATCATTTCTAAAAATGCACAAAAAATAGTTAGTTGTATTTTATATATTTGGAAATATATTTTTAATAATCTAGCTGGTGGGGAGATTGAATGGTAGTTATTCAAGGAATAAAACTAGTTGTAGAATATGAGAATCCATCTTTGGGGTATATAGCATGTTGGTTGCAGTAATTTGTGTTTAAATAATCTTAGATGAATGTTTGAATAATAAAATGATGTGTTTTGATATCCTTTATTTCATTTAAAGTAGATATGTATAAGTGATTTTTCTACATAAGAATCATCTCAACTATCATACATTAGAAAAATGAAAATGTCTAAGATGTTCATGAATTATTCTTACACTACATATGCATAATCTTTCTACTACATGAGCGTTATTTAGTTTTTTGTATACATGGATTATTTCCTTTACATCAATTTGGTAGAGGCATATAAGAATAATCCCGGCCTATATAAACTTATCTCATTTTGTGTATAAATTATTTTTGTTTTTATAAACATCATCCTTTTGTGTGTGATATTCATGTTTGTATATAAAACAATCGCTTTACCGATTGAAATGTGGTGTCCTAGATTTAATATCTGAAGATGAAATCCATTTTTTATAATTCCAAAGTTTATATTCATGGTATTGGTTATTATTAACATCTATAAGTTTTTTTTTATTAAAGCATGAAAATTATGATATCTCATATTCAATCCTTATAGAATAAGATCAACATAATTGAAGAATATTTGAATAACATTCTCATTTGTGAAATAATATTATCCAAAATTTACAATTATGGGGAAAATTCCATTTGAATGTTTTGAAGATAAAATTCATGTTCCAACCATCATGATTATATTTATATCCATGATATAATCATAGGAAATGAGGTTCATTATTCTTGATAAATAAATGGAATTATTGGGGTTTCAAGAATAACACTATTAAAGTTGAGTTAATGATTTACCTATCATTTACGGATTAAAATCATTATAACCCAAGATAAATGACTGAGTTATTGATCTTAATGATTCAGATTAAGGAGATAAAGGATGGAATGGAAAGATAAATATTCACCTAAGAATAAAATTATGGATATCCAAATTTTAATAAATCAGGAAATGCTAGAACATATCTAAAGATGCTTGTGTTTTTTTATCCCAGATTAAATATCAAAAAATATTTGTGATTTAGGTTGAGTTATCCAAGGAAGAGAAGGATGGGTTGAGAATTCAATTTTATGTATAAGTTTTCCCAAGATTCACTCAATATAATTCTCATACGGAATAATTTAATTCTTGATATCATATAGATATAGATGATAAGTTCTGAGCTTAGGGAACCAAACTCTATTATTCTATATTTATCTCACTTATTTTATAATATTCATCACATTTATGTTTCTATATAATAACTTGTTTATTATATTCCCCAATTATATTATCTTCCCCAGATGAATTGTTTTAAAATAAAATATTTTATGATCATAAAACTGGTTCAATAATTATGAGTAATCTTAAAATGGAAAACCGAGGAAACATCTTCTCCCACTAACCAAAAAGGTGACTATTAAATAAAAACTTTCGGAAACACCACTTTATTTCACACCTTTTAAGAAAATTTCTATATCATGGATAATATATCCATGATAATTACTAAAGTACTCATATTTTATTCGTCTTTTAGAAACATCATCTTCAAAATTATCCAAAAACCTCAATACATCTATATCCATAAAAACTTATCTACTTGTTGGTGGCATGAAGTAGTTGCTTTCAACGCAACCAATCTCATGAAACGAGCATAATGAATCTCATAAAATCAAAAAAAAAATCTAGAATTGATACAATATTTATTAATGATTTAAATAGATATAAATAATAATTAATATACTTACACTCTCAATTTAATATATTTAGATTATTCTCCAGTAGAATTATGGTTGAGTATAAACAAAAAAATAGATAAACCATATCAAAAATATAAAAAAAATATTCACTAAAACCACCCCTTTTATTTCTATCATGAAAATTATTGAATAAAAAATTAATTTTGATGATTTAATCATTGAAGATTGATTTTATCATCACTAAGTTTGATTTGATTTGAATATTCAAATTATAGAAACCAATATTTTTAATCAATGTACTTCACAAAAATTTATCAAAGTATTGAAGTCATACAATTAGTAAAGTCCTATGTTGAGTACATATGCTCCAGAATTGTGATGGAGTCTCAACAAAAATAACTATCATCCAGTTCAATGAAATATGATCAGTAATGAAGTATTATGGTTCCATGATGTTATATTAACAAGTCTTATGATATTTTTTGTCTGATAAGATGGATTAACGATCAAGTATTATTATGACCTCAAAGTTGTATGATGAGCCCTAAAATTGTATTCTTATTTCATTTTAATTTTCCTTGAATAATTCTAAATCATATGATGAATGAAGTCTTAAGATGAAGACTTTTTAATCAGACTTCAATGGCTTTTTCCAATACTCAAACACATATGCTCTATGAAGTTTTATGGTGAAAGCATCCAAATACTTACAGAGGGGACTTTGTTAATTTCATAATTTTGTACAATATATTCATATTTTTTGAATGAAATTAAAACTTAATTATAATAAATCTATCCAATATCAATCTTAATAAAAATAAATAAATTAAAATACTTATCAAATAAATCATACAAACTCATTAGGACTATTAAAAACAAATTCAAAACAACAACTACTACTTCAACACCTACAAGAGAACTTTAGTCTCCCAATTTTTGGAATAGCTAGAAATAATATTATACTCTTATAATTTATTTCAATTTTTTTTAAATTATCACCAGTCATGATAATCATAAAATAACAACATACATATTTTGAGAAGATTCATACACTACACACTATACAAGGTTATGTTTTAAAGACAATTTCAAGCCTTGGTGTCATGAAAATGTGGCCAAGTGACTAAAATGACCACCCCTTAATTTACAGAAATTTTATATTTCGTATATAATAGTATTCAAAAATTAATATGATTATGTTGTTAACACTCCCATTTGAACGCAAATTCTCCCCCCTTTCGTATAAGTCTCCCACTATGGTCAAGAGTTGAGTAAATATTTCTCTCCCTTTGTAAACATAATCCATTTCTTAGTGGGGGTCCTTTTCAAACACACTAAAGTGAGAATAATGTGTTGAACTTGATTTTTCATCCTCAATAGTTTAAACCACTCATAGGGAATAAAATTTATATTTATATAAATAAATATATTTTGGGTATAGATATATTCCATCAATGTATATCCATTGGACACTCTTCCCTTTGTGAAATGATACCTCGTGTCAGTATGTTTGGATCTTGAATGTTACACAGTTGTGTTTGATGAATTTATTACACTTTTATTTTCACATAGTATCTTCAATGGCCTCTCAGTTTTAACTAAAAAAATTCTAATTTCATAACCCTCAACGAAATATATGTAAATTCTTGAGTGGATTCCACATAAGTGTCACAAATTTCTTCTTCTTATAGTACCATATACATATCCCTCGCCAATGAAAATATTCTAACATGATTTGGATCTTTTATACGTATAATAACATGAAAAATGTTAATAAATGAAGATAAGAAAGTTCAAAGTAGTATGGAATCTATATAACAAGATATAATACACTATAATTCTAAAATGTCTCATTAATTCCTTTATAGAAATCTTGTGGGACTCCCTTGATTCACTCAAAAATCATACACAAATTGTCACTGAAGATTCTGTGTTAGTTATTCAATTTTCAAAATGAAACATAATTCTAATAACCCTCCATTATTCATTTTGACAAACCTTACATCCATTATCATCATTTATAAGTATGTTATAATGAACATTGGATTTTTAACATATCTTGAACCATCCATACAAATATATTTCAAGAACTATATAAAATATTTCACTTGAGACAGATATATATAATTATATTTCTTATCAATCTCTAATACTAGCAAATAATTCCATTTTAGCAAATTGAATATCTGAAAATACTTGTTCATTTTCTCAAAATATTACTTAAAAGGGACTCTTTTTCATTATAAAAAATTTTATCATCATGATAAACTTTGAAAAGTTGTGTACCAATGTACAACTCTTTTACAAAACAATTTCTTGCAATATTCCCTTTGTAAAAAACCCATTTACCTTATATAACAATAATGTATTGAGTACCAAGTTCTATAATCTATTTTTAACACATACAATGCCCTTTTCCCACCTTCACACCATACTTCCATCAATATCCAAAATAAAAACATTCATTTTCTAAATAATTATTTATTTCTAAAGATGACCATTAAAATATTCTGATTTCACATCCGGTTAATACAATTTGTAGTTTTTGTGTGTAACCAATACCAGAAATTCCTTTATTATTTCATGTCTTACTACTAGACTAAATGATTATTTAAATTATATGTAGCTTATTTAAGTATATATTTTTTATACAATCTTATCCACATTTATTTTCACATTGAATTCCTCATTCATTTTTTTTCTAAACATAAATTTACTTTTAATCACATTTTTTATATTTAGGACTTATAACTAACTCCCAATTGTATTTCATTTCAATTTGATTCAACTCATCACTCATTTATTGTACCCACTCTTTATACTCAATAGACTCATCAATTATTCTTAGTTCAACTTGTGATATAAGAGTAGTTTTGTTTTCTATTCTAAGTCATATAATTATTTAAACCAAAACCTACTGGTTTCCTATTATGTTTTCTATATCAACATGATTTTACAAACTTTTACATATTAAACCCTAATTTAAAAGATCCCTAGCATCATAAGTGTAATTAGAAACAATTTAAATAACATCCTACTCAAATTGTACTTTCTCTATAAACTATTTCCAATTATTTTTTCTTGAATCCCATGGTTCCTCAACCATAAACTCAAAAAACACCTTATAATTATACTGATTTTTATATATCTTTACAACAAAATATAAAAAAGGCCAATGATTAAATAACATTATATATATAATTTTTAAATTATTTAAAATATTTACATAATAAAATTGTAAGATAAAATGTTTGTATATAATTTAATATTATATATTTATGTAATGTTTTATATGATGGAAAATATGAAGGAGCACATATTAGAAAAAATAATTTTTTTTATATTTTATTAACAATTGAATATTCATAATGGATAAAAAATTATAAAGTGTTTATATAAGTTATATTTATGAATTTTTCATAAATTGTCTATCTTTTTTAGATATTTGGATAATTTTTTATTTATTTTATTCCCATGTTTTCAATTCATGAATATACTATTTATGTTTTAAATGTTTTTATTTTATATTTTAAATAGTTAAATATATTTTATAGGTTGTTATATGTGAATATATGGAGTTACATTCTAGGTCTGGTAATTGATTTTGTTTTCTTCTACCTTGAGTTTGTCTTGCAATATGTTATAATATGAAATTAACTATTTAATTATGATTCATACATATTAAGGGTAAAATATTTGAAAGAATTAAAGTCTCTCTTACGTTTGGTATCCTTATGTCTAGGTACTTTGGGTCATACTCCTCACTGGCCAGGAGGATTATACCTTGACAAGGAAAGTGGGATTTATCTTTGTATTACTGAAAGATTAATCTTATAGGAATAGTCGATTTCATGTTATTTTAAAATTTTACATAAAAATGTTTCCGGTGACTTATTTTTGGGATTCATTTGTTTATGTTTAAAAAAAATTATATTTTATTTTGATTTATTAATATGAGTGTTGAGTTATGTAAATAGTTACACATCAATATGGTTTTGAATATATTTATTTGGTAGAAGAAATATGATATCATACAAGATCATTAGATATATATATATATATGATAAGAGAATAACAAGAGATGATATGAAAAGATTAAGTCCCATTTTAAAATACAAATTATTACATTCCTTCCAAAGGGAATTCTTTTCAAGAGCTTTACCATCTAATAAGGTAAGTTAAGATAATGATGGGTTCCAAAAAATTACCCTATACAAATAAATCATGCCATGGATGACCCTAATATGATTAGGTTTCCATTATTGGAACTTTATTTGGGATACACATATATAGGATACCCTATTAAGATATGGTTATCAAAAGAATAGAGTTGAGTTTATCCAAATGTTTGATTGTGAAAATAATTTTTGGCTCAAATATATAAGAGTTATATATGATATGATTTGTATCATGACATACTAAAATAGATAACTGATTCGAGAATTGATAAAGTTACCTAAATCATTGTGAAAATAAGATTTTGGAACACTATTGGATATAATGGAATTAAAAATGGATCATCATTTTTGGGATAGAAGTACTTATTAAATTAATAAAAAATATGATACTCTTGTGATAAAATATTTTTTTAAAGATAAATAGCCTAATCATCACCTAACATAACATTGAGGATCAATTCTTGAAAATTAGGAGCAAAATTTAAGAATATTCTTAGACTGGTACAAAATATAATAATTATTCCTAAGTGATTTATAAAATTCTATATGTTAGATCAACCCCTTATTGAGTTACCTGTGATTAAATTTAATAAAAAAATGAATCTATATGATTATAAGAATTATATAATGATTCACTAAGTTTAAAAATGAATAAAATAATTTTATTATAAGATAATATACACAATTTTATTAAGTTATCCAATGTTTTGGTGAGACTGATAGTTTCCAATAAATATTTTTCATCCTATTGAATTTTTTTGGAGTCATCATTTGAAATTTTTCGATATTAGAATAAGCTAAATAAATTTTTACCATATTTTCTTCAGGTGTTGATAATAAATTAACAAACAATTGAAATATATAGGTTCAAGTGATGTATTTTCAGGATAAGTGGGTAAATGATCAAAACAGAAGAATAAAATTTAGTTTTAGAATGTATCATGGTTTCTTTATAGACAATTATTTTCATTGAAACCGTAAGATTAAATTAGGAATATAGTTATATGATTCTATAAGGTGAAATTGTTTGATACAACTAAAAGGTTTTAAGAAAATACAATGTCCATGTTCGGCATTGGGGTTATAGAAATAAATTCACCATTTTAAAAGGATATATGATACCAATTGTATATTTTAAAAATGTTATATGTATATAAGATTTATAAATCAATAAATTAATTATAATTTTTTGTAGTTTTGTTTCGATTGATAAATGAAATGTTTTATGTGTTATGGAATGGATGAAAATGAATTTATCAACCATTAATGGATATATAAAATAGTTTTGTATATTTATATGAAATTTATTATTTGATAAGATATTTCATTTATTATCAATAAATTTTATGAACAATATGAGATGTTGTATTCAATACATAAGGTTTATGGTTAATTATATTTTACAACATGATTAGTTTTCTAAACACATATAATACCATATAAGATATCGATACAATATTTTATTCATTAATTATTTCCCATTAATGGAAATAAGAGATAATTCCTAAATATGAAAGAGTTGTGTTTCTCATAATGGTATTCTAAAGATAATATAGTGTCTAAGTGGCTAATGAGATTATGTTCATACATTGTAAATATCGTATCACAACAAATAAAATATTTTTATAGTTAAAATAAAATGTGATTACCCCTTTTAATCCTAAATGGATTGTGGTATGTTAGTAAAAGTGTTATGTAAGTAGTTATATTAGTTACCAAAATATTTTAAGGGAAAACCTTTATGGAAAAGATTCCAATAATAAGGATGTTGAATGCCGAGAAGTTAAAAATTGATAATAGATGTTATTATCATTTTAACATATTATGTTATAATGTTGAGGAATTTAAATAAAATGTCCAAGGGGTTGAGCATTTAGAAAAAAAATTCAATATCACAAAATTATTTAGAAAATATTTTTCCAATGAATCTACTCACTAATGATTTTAGTAGGAGTTCTGTATTAGAATGTCATGTTGAGAGGTGGTAAGAATTACATAGAGATTTGATGAATTATATAAAACTCCCGAAAGTATAACAAACATAAGGCTTATCAAGTAGTTTATCATGTGTGATATGTTATAATGATTCTTACTTATGGTTTTAATTTTCATTCATAAATGATTTCAGGAATATAAAATGTATCATAATATATAAAATGGGAATCTCAACATTATCATTCATTAATGTAAGATATATATATATATATCATGAAGAGAAATTATAATTGGCATATGAACGTATGAATTTAATTATCCCTAAATAATATTTTCCAAATGTATTTTAGGTTATAATGAAATGAAAATGTTAGAATGAGTATGATTCTTTTATCGTGATACAAAATTGGCTTCTCAGGAAAACAATTTCCCTGGAAAACCCATGAAGTATTCCACATGGACAGTTATACACTATGTATTTGGTTTAATAGAAAATTATGGTTCATATTTGGAGCCCCCAGTACCCAAGTTTTTATTTAATCCTATCATGATAACCTTTTTAATTTGATACATTTCTTATGCCAGCCTTGAGGATTAGAAAATTAGGGGTGTTTGGGTGTCATGAACCAACCTAGGTTGACCCTGAACAGGCGACACTAGCCGGTCCATCACATGTATCGAGGGGTGTTCCCAATTCCCAAGGCTGGAAAATAGTGTCGGGCATCAAAATTTGACTGTTGGGGATAATTTTTCCCATGAAAAAAAGATAAACAGATAAACAAAAAATGATGATAAAAATAAAACTAGCAATAGAAAGAAAGAAAACCATACATACTGCCACGTGACTTTATAGGTCACCAGCGAACCAAAGTCTGAACTTCCTCCAATATTGAGAAACTCACCCACGAGAATGTAATAAATAAAAGTTGCAACTAAAATGGTAGAATAGGCATGATCATTAAAATTCTTAGTAAGGTTTCCAAGATAAACCATAGAATCCAACATCTCCTTTCCCAAAACCATCCATTAACACAAGTTTAAAATACAAATATAAAAGTTGGGTTTTCACATTTTAAAATAAGCAACATGTTTTTCTTATTTAAAAATCCAACACATGTGACATACAATTTCAAAAATCATTTGTTATTTTATAAAATGAACCCAGAAAAGTATACTAAAGCTAGGCTAAAGTAAAATAAGGAAATATAGAAATATGGAAATAAACTAATACCAAATAAATTAAACAAGAAATAAAAATAATTATGTAACCACAGGTGATCCTAAAAATCCCTATAAGACCCCTATATGTATACAATCTAGAACGACCTATTGGCGTATGGTGAAGCTCCTAAGCCTTTAACCAATTGGCCGCCCTAAAACTGACCAATCTAGTGGAAAAGTTCGCATGTCCAAACAAAAAATCTGGGGGTACCAACTTGTCTAATAAATATTGATAAAAAACCATTACTCGATCATCTAAAAGATGCCTAGGAACCCATGGTGGTTAAAATAATGTTGTGTAAGTAGGAGTCCATCACTTGCGTGAGTTATCTCACCGCACTCGCCTACCCAAAACACAGACACCGATATACGATAACTCCTATGGGATATCCCTCCTATAAAGGTGCCCCATATTTATATACATACATTTCAAATCACACAAAGGTTCCAACTAGGCCACCATTCCATTTAACATTTAAACCATTTCATAAAATGCTTAACATTTCTAATTCGACATGCTATTTTTCCAAAACACAATATTTTTTAAAAGTTAGTTCAAACATCACCCTTGGGTTAAAAGTGGCCAAGGGAACTTTAACTCAACATGTCTAAAATTATTACAAAAAAAATAACACAAACACCAGATTTTATTTTAAAAATCCAAATGGCACGTGATCAATGATTTCATTTCAAATCATTTTAGAAACCACACAAATAATCCAATTTCATTTAGAACGTAAGAATCATTTTCACAAAATTATCATTATTTTTCTAATCAAACCCAAATGCACACCAAAACACTTTGAACCCATGAGTTGAAAGAGAAAAATGGGAATTTATATCCCAAACACACATTATAATACTCACCAATTACCAAAAAATCCTACACTCTTTTTCAACCCACACCAAAATGTGTTTCAAACCAAATGATCAGACCTTAATGAACACATTAAAAACCATGTTTTCCAAAACACTGGGAGCAACACTCTATAAAACTTCATTTAAAACCATCTTTAGAAACCACACAAGGGGACCAGCTTAATTTTATAATGAAAAATCCATTTAGGAAACTAAGGTTTGTAGAGACTATCATTTTACAAATTCCATTTTCATTTGAGGGAAATTTCATTTTTTCACCTAGTGCACTCATAGATGTGTTGAAATCCAATGGCCCACTAAAATTACAAAGAGAGAATTTGAAAACCATTTCTCCAAAACCCCCTAATTATCTTACAACCATGTTCTACCATCTACCACAATTAGAAATCAGAAAACAACCCCAACACCACTATAGAACTCTTTTTAAAACATTTACAATATGACCACCAAGCCATAATATGACCCAATCAAACACACACAAAAATTATTTCAATACATGATTTGCAATAACTTGCACATTTTTAATAAATTGTTTAAAAAATTAAAAAATACATCTAAGTAGCACAACAATTATTCCCACCAAATAAAAAATGAAAATCCTATTTTGAAAGAAAACACACACCAAGGACCTATGAAAATAAGTTTAGAAAACTTCCACACAATTTAATAAACCGCCTGCATAATTTATGAAATGATATCAAGAGACTCAACCAGTTTACCAGAAAAACACCAATTATATCAACAAATTTATTTCCTTTAAATTATAAACTAGAATTTTATCAACAACTTAAAATAAAATACAAAACCACAAGCATGATTTAAAAACTAGTTCTAACAAATTTTATAAACAAGAATACACTACCCAAAAACTAGTCATAAGCATATTTAAGGTTCAATATATATTTAAAAATTAATTTAATATAAGAATTAATTAATGGAATGTTTTAGAAAGAAAAACACACGAATTCACCTACCTCAAACCAATCGCGGATGCAACAAAACCCCGACAGAAGGAAGAACAATCCCTTGCAGACCAACTACACACGCTAAAAAGTGATAAAATCACACGAATCATAACTCATGGTATTTAAAATTATCCAAATTGAATAAAAACAAAAAATATTAAATGAATGGGAAAAAATAATAAATAAATAAAAATACCGGAGTAGGGGGTTTGGTGCACACAAGGGGAAGGTGTTGGGCTAGTCAGAGCAAAAGAAAAGGGGGGGGGGTCAGCTGGAATAGAGAACGACAAGGGGAGTTCTACTGGGGGTCGGAGGTTCCGCTGGCAGGAGCAAGGAGGCTGGAACATGGGGATGGAAGGGGTTAATCAGAGGAGTTCTGAGAAAGGGAGCTTGTCGGATATGGGGTTGGCTTCTGAAAGCACAAAAGGAGAGAGATGGGGGGGGGGGGGTGCCGATGCTGCTAGAGACGAGGTCGAGGGAAGAAGTTAGGAGTGGTGAGGGCGAGGGGAGGAGGCTGTTGCTGGGGAGAGATGCTAGGTGAGTGTGAGGAGGCTGGTACAGAGAGGAAGGGGAAGCATAGAGGGGCGGTGATGCAAGGTGGTGGTCAGGTGAGGTAAGCAGTCAGTCGGAGCAGTTGGGTGTCAGGGTGAGGTGTCAGGAGTCAGACCAGGAAGGTGAGGCTAGGTATTGTAAGGTGTGGGTGGATGGGACATGAAGGGGTGAGAGTTAGAGGGCTAGAGGCGGAGCGGTGAGTGCAGGGCGAGGGGTGAGGCCCATCGGGACTTGGTATGTAGATCAGGAGCACTGCGTGCCGCGTGGAGATTGAGAGGGGAAAGTTGAGGCGTTGACTATTTGGGTATCTTGGAGTTTCGGGTTTTATTCATTCTTATAATAATAATATTATTACTATAATAATAATAACATGAAAAATTATTAGAATAAAAATAACAAATAATAATAATAATATAAATAAGAATAATAATATTAATAATAATACAAATAATAATAATAACAACAACATATATAATTATTACAAACTTAATAATAATATAACACAATAACAAATTTATTAATAATAATAATAATATAATTAATTATAATAATATGAATAATATAAAGAATAATAATAATAATTATTATTATATAATGAATAATAATAATACAGTAATAAAAATAATAATAGTAAAAATAATAATAAGAATAATGGGAAATTTCATGACACCTAGGCTAACTGCATGGCTACCGCCAACTGCGCATGAGTCCAAAAGCCAGTAAAAAGTTTAAACGAAAAAACATTTAAACCAAGACCCAACCAAACCTTGGTGCGAGAACCCGGATCCAAGATATTATAAAATTAAATTAAATTTAAAAGTTGGGTGTGACATTGGTTATGTTGTTGAACATGCCATTGGTTAGAGCTTAAACAAGATGGGATAATTCCTCTCATATGAAATGCATAATATTTTATCTCTTAATTGAGACATACATAGTAAGTGTCTGATCATTCCTACCTAACACTTGTTATTATCTATCGGGTGAGGGTCATGTGATGTCCTCATCCATATAGTTGAATAACATTGTATGTATTTATTAACTTGGTTTTCTATACATAGTGAAATGAGAACAAGAAATGATACTATATGTGATTGATATAATCTATGTCCCATAGTCACTCGATATATTAGATAAATGGATCATAAGAAAATTTATGCTTCTAGATGGTTTACAAATGTACATAGATACATTTGTCTTGTACACCTCAACCCAGATATCTTTATAGCTTAACTAGAATTTATTCTTTACTCGTGGATGCTATATTCATATATTTATGAATTCAAGAATTCATATTTGTTTAAATTTATAACTTTTTTTTGGAAGATACCTAAAACGGTTTTGGATATATCTTTATACGATATTATATAAAATACAATATAATGTGAAATGGTATACATTTTAATAGGATTGAGAGAAAGTGGAATATTATTAGAGAGATGAAATAAGTCCCAACATCATAATGTATAATATATACATTCTATATTGTGTGACTTATGTTTATTGTTAAGGGATATCATAAGGTATGGTATAAAATATCACGACACCCCTTAAAATATGAATTAATACTAAATTATTGGAATTATAACTTGGATCTCTTCCATAAAATAACATTAATTAATAGAAACATTTAATGAGATGAAATAAAAAACGGGACCATAGAATTAATTTAATGAATGTATGAATTTCTCAATCCATTTATACATTCATTACAACACATGAGTAAATGCATGGCTCTCAAGGAGTGTCTCTGAGGGATTATATAAAGGGAAAACCAGTTTGAGATGGTGATCGTTCATTCATTCCCAATATCATATCCATTCTACCTATCCCAAAACCTCTCTTTTTCTCATTCCTTTATATAGTGAGGCACTAAAATATCATGAAAGTTATAAGAGTATCTACCATGTGATGGGTGATTCACATCCTCTTATAGATACATAAAAAATGTGGGAGTCTTATGGATATCTATAATGGATCTTTATCAATTGTATGAATTAAGACGGATACAACAATGACTTATCTATGAAAGGTTATGTTTATTTATTTTATTTATTAATTTTGTTTGTTATAAATCATGTTAGATCGTTTGATATGGGTTTATTATTGTATCTTATTCCTTTATTGAGTGATATTAGATCCATAGAAACCCAACATACTCTATGTTTTTTATATTTTAAATTATTTTAAGTTTTTTTTTAAAATATGAATTTAATTTTGTAAAGGTTACTTACCCATTATATCCATACTCTTGTACAAATAGATAACATATTCATTATTAAAGGACTATAAAAAATAGATAAATAAATGAGGAGGGATACCAATGTTTGGTTATTTAAAAATAACCAACTCTGATAGGATCCTTCATTAAATAAAGGATCCTTATAAAGAGGTGTTTCTTGGACCTCATTAATGAGACATAGAAGTTCATTGTCCCCTATATGAAACTCCCCTTGACTATATTCCCTCCATTATCCTTTGAGAAGAAGTTGATGGGTAACAACCAATCATAGATTCTCTAACAAACCCATGATGGATTGTCAGATGACCCCAGGAACACCTCCAAACCTCTAGAGGCTACCATATTTATAAGGGGATAAAATCTATACAATTAAGAGATTTTTTTCACCATTAGAGAGTGAATATATATAAAAAATTTAAATAAGGTGTTTAAATGAAATTTTAGCATGATAATAGGGTTCATTGTAACTAACAGATCAATACACATTTATTCTATAGTGGATGACCTACTCATCGAGTCAACTAGTTAATAGAAGACATCATATCTACCAAAACATACATATATACCAAAAAATGGTTTAAAACAACTATCAGGTCTATATATAGAGTTAAACAAGACCATAACCACACATGAAACAATTGTGTAAACAACAAATACCATATGGATCTAAAAACGAGGAATCCAAATATGAGATGTTATTTGGGGAAATTTTTTGAAAACTATACTCAACATTCTCTACAGTCACACTAAAAATTTTCCATACAAAATATGGAAATTAAGTGCATCGACTACCCATAAATCAATTCCATCTCCAATTGTGAAAGGATTATTTACATTTACATAGGTTATATAAAACAACTTTCACTTGTGTTATGAAGGAACATGTGGAGAGTGTGACTACATTACACATCATGTAAATTACCACCCAACTTTAACTTGTTTATCACAAAGATAAGCATATAATGAAAAGAGATAAATTTGGACAGTAATAAGAAACAAAACATAATTTATCAAATATTTTACTAAAAGAAATTAATTGTGATAAATAAGTATTCATGCAATTAAAGATAAAATTCCAATAGAGTTAATGATTTGAATATATATTAATAATTATCATCCAAATCTTCCTAACCTATTTTGTTCTAAGATTGGGATTCAAGTAAGGTTGCTACCCACATCATGAGATCTGACTATCAAGGATGTCCATCAAAACTCATCTTCTATAGGAGGTAGTTCGCATGCACACACACACAGAGATAAATGTCTCTATGTGTATCAACAATAATTCACCCTGAGGGACACTCTGTCCACATAAGTAGGTACTGCACATGTATATATAACAACCTCACCTAGGAGGTCACTCATAATCTATTAGGAAAGAACATGGGTATTTATATCCATAATAACATATATATATATATATATATATATATATCCCTTATCTATATGATACCACCCTCCTCATTAGGAGTGACTATCATATGTATATAAAATGTTCTCCATGTTCGATCAGTACACATATCTTGGCCGAAACCTATAAGATAAGGGACAACACATACATTTCCAATAGACAACAATAGACAACTATGCCTATTGAACATAATCAAGATATCATTTAAATATCATGATCGTGTTTATACATATCATTGAAATAACTTTAAATCACAATAATATAAAAAATCTAACCATCTTGAGTCAAGGTATCAAATACAAACATAATCTTGTATTATCTAGCATTTGGTGTTATGAGACACCACTTTAATTTAAATTAAAAGATTCTAGTCTAAAGAATATCATATTAGGATTGATTATTCACTTTAACTCCATAATTATGTCAAAATTGTGCGCAATATATAATGAATACTCTAATGATGATTTTTCATGGTCAACATGTATAATAATTACTATATTTATTAATAAAAAATCATGGAAACCCAAGATCCATGGATAAATATTTATGATTAACCACAAAAGTGTCACCCAATCATATCATAAACAAGAATTTATAATTAAATCACCCATAATAATGGTATAATACAATATAATATATTAGATTAAATTCAAAACATTTATTTCTCATCTATAATATACATTGGTGCGACCAAATAAGAATAACCAAATAATGGGTATGATCAAATACAATGTTAAAAACTAATTATATGTGAGGTTTAAGTAGAAAAATGTGCTTATTAATTTTTCTTCAATGATAAGTACACGTTCAATTGTCCTTCACATTATCCCATTCTCCTGTAATAACCACAATTTGATTGTATAATAGAAGAAGAAGAGTATCACCTACACTTTAAAATGCATAAGTGAATCCCTAACCCAAGAAGATAGATATTGAAACATCTAAATACTTTAATTGACCATAAATAGAAGAAAAATAGGGTCTATGTAATACTTGAGATCCAACCATAACAAGTAAACTCGACATCCCTAAACTATTTCCCAATACAAAATCTATTATTATAATATACATATTCAATGGTTATATTTAAAAGTAAAATTCCAAAAATTTAGAATCTGAACAATATAAAATGAATATAATTTTTGCGTTATTAAGGTTTAAATTAACTTTGGTTGAAATTTTTGTATTTTTTAAAATAGTTTTTTGGTTGAATAGTGAAAAGTATAGTTTTTACAAAGACCATTAATTATAATACATCATCATGATATAAGAATAAATTAGGAGTTTACCAAACCATTTTTATATAATAAGTATTATTTTAATGAGTAAAATAAATAATATAAAATTATTATTTTTAGTTTATAGAACAATGGTTTACATTTTAAAACCCATGTGATGTTTTATTCTAAAAAAGGAATTGTTTTTTATCATTTCATATAATTAATGAATAAAATGGTAAAATTTAATAATGGATTTTATTTAATGTTATATTACCCTATATATTTATTTATAAACTAAAACATTTCATGATAACAAAATTTATTCATGATTTTGGTGTAAAATCATATTTTGATATAAGAAGACATTTTTATGAAAAATCCTTTTCATTATCTTTAACATATTTATATCAAAATTATATTTTAAATATATATATATATATATTTAAAATTTAAAAATTGGATTAATATTTTTCATAATCATAACAATCATTAGGTAATAAGGTCAACAAAATATTTGGGAATAAAAATAACTTACCACGGTAAATGTTTTTCATCATGGTAATAGTTAAAAGGGTTTGGGGTAAAATTATGAGATAAGGGTTCAAATATTTTTAAAACATTACTAAAATTTAATATTTGAGTATATTTATAAAATATCTAATACTATTTTTTCAATTTTACAATAATTGATCCACTTTTCTTGAGAATTATATTTTATTATATTTAAAAGTTGTTAAAATTTATAATCGTACCAGTCATCTCACTTATAAAAGAGAACATACTCTCCTCACATATCCACACACCTTGAGCCACTTATCTTGACCAATGTATTCTCAAATATCATTTAAAAACTCTTATCGATAACCTATAGGTTTTATTCTTCCTAAAAAACCCATATATGAATCTATAAATTGTTTTCAAAGGGGATTATCCGAGGATGAGGTATATGTTCTTACCAAACCGTTTCAAGTTTCTTTCTTCTTAAAACACCTTAATATATATTATAACCATATTGAGATAAATTAATATATATATTTAATAAACCTAAATTTTTTATGTTATTGAATCAAACATAATATTTCTCATTTATATTGAATCGAAATTAATAATATCACACATGAGTACATGTGCACTACAACCTCCATGAAGCGATGTATTTCAATTTTCATCACCAGCTCTCATGGATGGTATATAGATAGATTTAATGAATATATATATTGTTTTTATAAAATAATTATTATACATTTATGATAAAATATTATCCAATTTATTTCTCTCCCATCCTTTGGAAAATGGAAACATCACTCATGTGTATGTACAAACTACTGACTCCAAGATGTGATGCAATTTGATTTTCAAAACTACCTTACTTGGATTTCTATAAGAGTGTATTTAAAATATTAATATCATATATATAAAATTGTTAATTTTATATAGGTACGAGACTATGAAAATTGTTCTAGGAACTGTGCCATGAAATAAAAACATGTAGGAGAAAAAATGTAATTTACAACAAAATAAATGATTTTAACAAAGAATTATGAGTAAATGGGTAAAAATATGTAATAAATAAATTATATATGATAATATATACATAAATATTTATCTTATATATATTAATAATAAATATTAATTTATTATATTTTAGTTTGTAATGTGTTTGATTAAGTAGGAAATCATGGTAAGGGTTTATTTTACAAACTCAATTTTATTTGGGATTGTTTATGTTTAAATTAAATTTCATGGAATTATATTATATTAATATGTTAAACCCAATAATCATATTTACTTTTTTTATTCTTGGGTTTTATATATTTTTTTTATTTCCACCACTTTTTGTTCAAAAAAATCAACCCAAATAATGTGTACATGAATAGATGGCCTTATTTTTTTTGGTTGGAAATATTATTCATCCATAACTATATTAATTAAATTGTTTTAAGAAATATATTATAAAAAATATAATGGTTTTTGAAGGTTATTATTATATATATTTATCTTTTTAAAAAATATTTATAGATTATTTTTTTAATTTTTACGTATATATCACTTTTGAAATATTCTATAAATGTTTTTAAACAATGTTTCATAATGTTTATCACTACGCCTCATTTTACCTCTATCATGTACGTTATTCATTATTAATTTTACCTTATCATATTCCATGGTTTCTCAAAGAAAACACTATTCTCAATGCTATAGAAATTTTTATTTAGAAAATCTTCCAAAAGAAAACGGACAATGCTTCTTTGTTTCATGTAATACTTTGAATGTCTTTAAATATATTTTTTATCTATGCCAACATACTCTAAAAATTATTATGGTTCAATGTGAATAAAATATAATGATACAATACAACTTCTATCTATGGATAAATCATGATTTGGTTTTTCTATTTATTTATTGTGAAAATATTTAAATTTCATATACTAACTTTCCAATACATATGTTTATTAGTAAGGGACCTATATTGGGAATAATTTTTCATATTCATTAATTTCATGTGATGAAGGAATTTGACTTATTAAGTGACATGTGGGTCCTAAACTTGCCTCTTGTTGGATAGGTAGGTGTAACATCCCAAGGTTTTCTAAAAATAAATTGAAAATGCTTGAAATTTTGTTTAAGGTATATATTTATAAGTATCCTTTAAACATAATTTTATTTCTTCTATGTTTTGAATTTTAAGAAACTATCATCTACAATTGTGTTCAGTATGTTATTTAGAGTCTGATGGAACAAACTTGTTTTTTTGGTGAATAGTAACATGCCCTTATTAATAGTAATATGAATAGTAATATGACCTCATGAATAGTAAATAATAATATTATTTTATTTTCCCATGGCAATAGGATAATGAGATCTTAATTAATTTTCTAATGTCACATAAAACTAATTGCACTTCAATATTGTTATTTTTCGAATTAACTGTGACCTTATTTAAAAATTAAATTAATAATATTTAGAAAATTATTTTTGAAAAATGGAGTTCCTTTTTGAATTCTACACATCGAAAAATGGTTGGGGTAAATTTTTGGTATTTTTCTGAAACTCTTGAATTTTCGGAGAATAGTGAAATACGGTAAAATACCGTATAATCAATTTATCAGTAAAAATGCACTATTTATGACATCATAAGTGATTCAAGGCCACTTGCTTCGAACTCACTTGATATGTTCACTAATTAAGGCCACTTGATTTGAGATTATTCATAGTCTTGATAAAAATATTATAATAATGATTAAAATAATCTAAAATACCTCCCCTCCTCCACTATAAATACCACCCTCACTCCCCTCTTCCTCCCACACCTCTCAAGCCTTGAGCCTTGTCTAATTTCTACCAAATTCCCTCCTCAATCTTCTTCCCCACGTCCTAGATATGCTGGTCTCACCAAAAGACCAAAATCAAAGCCCTTAAGAAGGATCTCAAGGAGAAGAGATCAAGAGGTAAACATCCTCTTTCATTTTCATTCTTTCCTTCCATTTTATGTTATTCTCTTCCTTTCCCTTTGTCTTTTGTTGTGATATTTCATTAAATATTTCCCCTTACTGTCCAAATTTTGTATGATTGATGAGATATTCCATTCCTCTCATCAATCTTGTTTTTATAATTTTAAGAGGCGCTGTTAGGCTGCCGAATTTTTTGTAAGAAATTTCTCATGTTTTCTTTATTTCATGATTCCTTCCTATTCTTTCTTCACCCCCTCTTATCCAAAAGGCATGAAATCACCAGAATCATGTATATTCTGGATTTTTTCATGTTTATGGAAAATTACAAATCATTATTCCTCTCCTCTCTCACTTATTTAAAGAATCAAAAAACATTGTCCATTTGTGTCGAATTACCGATATCGTGGACGATGTATTTTCAATTTCCATTAAGTATTTCAAGTCTGGTCATGAAACCATTTATATGGTTGAACCAGGTTATAATATATGTTTTATGACTCATATAAGGTTCTGGAATTCTTTTGTACTCATGATTCAAATTTATTAGACTAAATGAGGTTGTAATTATCAAGGAACCACTTAAATGATCTAAACGAACATAATTAATGTTTTAACATATAAAGCATCAAAGTGATAAATGGTATCATTTATGGTAATTTAAATATGTAAATACTACTCCATTCCAATTCTGGAGTTTCACTTCCAATCAACAAGAACGATTCATCATGAACCGAATGTGAAAATCACAAAAGAACTCACCCAAAATAATGCAAGGAACCAAATACTAACAAATAAGGGATGAAATGAAGTTATGAAATGAACATATAAGATGTTATAAACATGAACATGTTTATGTAAAATACTAATAACACACTTTTGACCACTATACAGGAGGTTTAAACAATTTTGAAGTAAGACAAGCCCAAGGTAAGGGAATTCTTAACCCGATTTCCATTCTTTGGGTTAACCTTCTACTTTATAATTTATGTGCTATTTAAATTGTTTGTGTGATGGTTTCTGTTTATATTATGTTTAATTATGTGTATTTACATAGTATATACATATTCCATCCACTCAATTAAGTCTCACTTCAATTATATGATGTTTATAAGGGACTTTTCTTCTAAAATCTTCTTTTAAAATTCTGTTTTATAAGATTCAAAGGCAATGTTTTTATGCTATTGTTTATGTTGTATGATTATGTTTTAGTTATTGGGAATTGTTTATTATTAAGGGTGGGACCTATATTTCCCTCCAATTCATTGGGTATGAGTAAGTTGGAGGTCGGCCGTATGGTTACTCCAAGTGTAACTGTGATGGTTACACAAAGTAAGGTAGCCGTGAGGGTTACAAATTTTAAGGTAGCCAAGATGGTTATGAGATTATGTAAGTAATGCCCCAATATACCTCTATGATAATAATTATGTTTGTGTGGATCTTGTGTAAATCTCATGTTACACAAAGTAAGATTTTATGGGTGTAAAGCATGTATTTTGAAAATGTTTTCATATGCCATGCGTATTCATGGAATAATGTGATTTTTCCATATTTTTCATACCTTTCTGAGATTTTGTGCTCATCCCAAGTTTTGAAATGATTTTTCACAGGTTAATGATGATTAATACAAGGAAGGAAGACATGTTAAATGTTGAAGAATTATCAAGGAGTCTTGTTTTGTGTTTTAATGTTTTATATTCTGAGGAAAATGGAAACTGATTTTATGGTATCCACTATGTAACAATGTGTAATGTTATGAATGTTTTGTCTTAATTCTCTAAAGATCTAAACTTGAAAAGATCCTCAATGTATAATGAAGTGTTTTCTTAAATAAATTCAAGATTATGTATGAAATAAGTGCGGGTCCTTATAGTTGGTATCAAAGGATGGTTTAGATAACTTTAGGGATTAAGGTGATGCTAATAGAATACCATAAATAATTTTCAATCTATGTTTAATTTGTTATAGCATTTAAAGATTACCATGTTGCTTCATCTAAGAAATGTTTGTTTAGAATGGTTATCCGCAGAAGGAACATGGATGCTGAAGAGGATAGGAACCGACAGAATGACATCCTTCCTGATCAATAGCCCGGAATGGTAGGGATTGGAACCGAGCAGTTTGTGACAGTAATGGCTCAGCTAACGCAGGCAATAAATGGTGGTGGCATCCATACAAGAGGACAAATAGAGGTACCCCAACGGAACATGACAGTGGTGGAACATTTTATGAGACAACATCCTCCTGCATTCAATGGATCTTCTGACCTAGTGGCAGCAGAAGGATGGATTAAAGCCCTTGAAAATATATTTGATGTTATGGGATGTTCGGACAATAAAAAGGTAAGTCTTTCCATTTATCGTTTTGAAGGGGAAGCTGATCAGTGGTGGTCAATGGTAAGGAATATTAGGGGTAGATAGGATTTTGATTCCTTAGTGTGGGATGAATTTAAAAGTCTTTTTCTTGAAAAATATTTTCCTAAGGTGGTGCGACATAGAATGGAGAAACAATTCCTTGAATTGAAACAAAAGGAGGAAGATTCAGTGGCTATGTATGAGGCGAACTTCACCCGACTGGCGAGGTATGCTCCAAATCTTATTCTGGATCTCGATAGCAAAATCAACCGCTTTTACTCAAGATTGAAGCAATGGTATCGAAGGGCGTTGGCCTCCCGTGAATTCAAAAGTTACGAGAAACTTGTCCGATGTGCTGAGAGGGTAGAGATGGAGTTTGCTGACGATCACATGAAATTTGGAAACAAAGAGAAGAAGAGGTCCAATTGGAAAGCAATGGGTAAGAATCAACCAATGAAATCTGATGGTAAGAAAATACAGTTTCCAGTTTGTGAAAAGTGTGGCAAGAAGCACCCTGGGGAATGTCTTATCAAAACTGGGAAGTGTTTTAAATGTGGTAAGTATGGACATATGGCCCGAGATTGCAATGAAAATGATCCAAAGACTAATCTTGAAAAGCAAACTGTAAAGTGTTTTAAATGGGGTGAGATGGGTCACTATGAAAATGCATGTCCAAAGAGGGATCCAAATGATGCAAAGAAGCCAGACTACAAGCAGAAAGGTGTAGTGAGATCCTTTGCGACTACGTCAGCAGATGTTGGGCCATCCAATGAAGTTGTATCAGGTACTTTGTTTATTCACTCAGATTTTGCTAAAGTTTTGTTTGATATGGGGTCTACACATTCCTTCATCTCTGAGGAATTTTCTAGTAAATTGGAAATATCACCTCAACAAATGATACCCGAACTTGTTGTTAAAACACCAGGGGGAAATGTTATAGCAAAGAGGAATTATAAGAATATTTCTATTGTGGTATGTGGAAAGACTTTACCTGCAAACCTTGTTGTTTTACCCTTAGTCGAGTTTGATGTTATTCTGGGGATGGACTGGCTTTCTGATTATCATGCTAAGATTGACTGTAGAGCAAAAGAAGTGGTTTTTCAGGAAGATTTTCAGTTTGTATACAAGAATGAACCCATACAATTGATAACATATCAAGAAGCTGAGAAACTACTGAAAGATGGAAGTAAAAGTTATCTGGCTCATATTGTTGAAAACAAGGGAACTATTCAAATTAATGTTGTGCCAGTGGTAAATGAAAACCTTGATGTTTTTCCTGAGGAGTTACCCAGTGTCATACCTAAACGAGAAGTCGAATTCACAATTGACTTAGTTCCTGATGCTAAGCCAATTTCAAAACCCCCATATCGTATGGCTCAAATAGAACTTCTTGAATTGAAAAATCAGTTGCAGGATTTGCTTGTCCAAGGCTTCATTCGTCCCAGTACTTCACCATGGGGAGCCCCTGTTTTGTTTGTTAAAAAGAAAGATAGTTCCATGATACTTTGCATTGATTATAGAGCTTTGAATAACATCACTGTTAAAAACAAGTATCCTTTGCCTCATATTTATGACTTGTTTGATCAGCTCTAGGGAGCTCAGTACTTTTCCAAGATTGACATGAGATCCGGATACCATCAGCTGAAGGTGAAGGAGGATGACATCCCGAAAACAGACTTTCGTACTAGATATGGGCATTATGAATTTGTTGTTATGCCATTTGGGTTAACTAATGCACCTGCTGTATTCATGAATCTTATGAATAGAGTATTTCATGAGTTCTTGGATAAGTTTGTGGTTGTATTTATTGATGACATTCTAGTTTTTTCTAAAAATAAAGAGGAGCATGAAAAACATCTAAGGGTTGTTTTACAAACTTTAAAAGAAAAGAAACTATATGGAAAATTCAGAAAGTGTGATTTTTGGTTGCAATAGATTTCTTTTCTTGGGCACATTGTAAATAAGGATGGAATAACAGCTCATCCTGCCAAAACAAAAGTAGTTGATGAATGGCCAAGACCCACAAATGTTACAGAGATTCGTAGTTTTTTGGGCTTAGCAAGTTATTACCGACGCTTTGTTAAGAACTTTGCACGGTTATCTAGCCCAATAACTAAGTTAACACGGAAAGGGGTTAAATTTGTTTGGACAGAGGAATGTGATGTTTGTTTTTAGGATCTAAAGAAGAGATTGGTGAATGCTCCAGTTTTGGCCTTACCTTCCCGGAATGGTGAGTTTGTCATCAACAGTGATGATTCTTTGAAGGGACTTGGTTGTGTTTTGATGCAGAATGATCAGGTAATTGCCTATGCTTCGAGAAAACTTAAACCTCATGAGCTGAATTATCCCACACATGATTTGGAATTGGCAGCTGTGGTTTTTGATTTGAAAATATGGAGGCATCATCTATACGGAACCAAATGCCAAATATATACTGACCATAAAAGTCTTAAGTATATATTCACTCAGAAGGAATTAAACATGAGGCAAAGAAGATGGCTAGAACTGATAAAGGATTATGACTGCACGATTAATTACCATCCTGGAAAAGCAAACAAAGTAGCAGATGCCTTAAGTCGGAAAAATCATGCATCATTAACCATGATATATTTGGAATGTGATCCCTTGATTAATGATTTGATAAATTTGGCATAGAAGTTGTTGGTGCAGGGAATATATCTGTTTTGTTTCAGGTTTCTGTACATTCTTCGTTGTCAGACAGAATTATGAAAGCGCAGAGGGAAGACCGTGAGCTACAGAAAAAGGTAGAATTGGTTAAAATGGGTAAGTTTCCAGAATTTAATCTTGATAATGATTGTGTTTTAAGGTTTGGAAAAAGGTTGTGTGTGCCTTGTGATTCCCAGATCAAGAAAGAATTGTTGTGTGAAGCTCATAGTTCTCCATTTTCTGTTCATCCTGGAAGTACTAAGATGTACGGAGACCTTCGGGAGTATTACTGGTGGAATGGGATGAAAAGAGATATTGCTGATTTTACAATGAAATGTTTGACATGTCAGCAGGTTAAAGCAGAGCGGAAGTTACCGAAGGGGATGCTTCAGCCTTTGCCAGTGCAAGAATGGAAATGGGAGAATATAACCATGGATTTTGTGGTGGGACTACCAAAGACTTCTCGAGGTAACAATGCGATATTGGTTATTGTTGATCGGCTAACAAAGTCTGCTCATTTTCTTTCTATTCGAGATACAATGACATTAGATTAGCTTTCTCGATTGTACCTCAAATAGATTGTCAGGTTACATGGAGTTCCTCTTTCCATTGTGTCTGACCGAGATCCCAGGTTCACTTCTAAATTTTGGAAGGGACTTCAGAAGTCTTTGGGCACAGAGTTGAATTTCAGTACAACTTTTCATCCTCAATCAGATGGGCAGTCAGAGCGAACGATTAAAACTTTGGAGGATATGCTTCGAGCTTGTTCAATGGACTATCAGGGAAGTTGGGATCAACATCTTTCATTAGTTGACTTTTCTTATAATAACAGTTTCCATTCCAGTATTCAGATGGCACCTTTTGAGGCCTTGTATGGAAAGCGGTGTCGGACTCCTGCGTTTTGGGATGAAGTCGGTGAAAGAAAGTTGATGGGGCCAAAATTAGTAGAAGAAGTGGCTAAGAAAGTGGGAATGATCCAGCAACACATGAGGACAGCTCAGAGCAGGTAGAAAAGTTATGCAGATAACAGAAGGAAAGACTTCTCTTTCAAGGTTGGTGACCATGTTTTCCTTAAAATATCTCCTTGGAAAAGTGTGATGTGTTTCGGTAAGAAAGGGAAACTAAGTCCACGGTTCATCGGTCCTTTTGAAATCTTGGATAAAGTTGGAATAGTTGCGTACCGCGTAGCTTTGCCTCCGAGCTTGTTTCAGGTACACAATGTTTTTCATGTTTCGATGTTGAGAAAGTATGTTCCAGATTCATCACATGTCTTGAGGCCGGAAGAAGTTCAGCTAGCAGAGAACCTTTCTTATGAAGAAAAACCAGTTCAGATTCTTGATCGAAGAGAACAGGTATTGCGGAATAAGGTAATCCACCAGGTAAAGGTTTTGTGGAGAAACCACATGGTTGAAGAAGCAACATGGGAGTCTGAAAATGCTATGAGGGAAAAATACCCTAAGTTGTTTAATAAGTAAATAAAATTATGAGGACGCAATTTCAAGAAGGTGGGGATAATGTAACATCCCAAGGTTTTCTAAAAATAAATTGAAAATTCTTGAAATTTTGTTTAAGATATATATTTATAAGTATCCTTTAAACATAATTTTATTTCTTCTATGTTTTGAATTTCAAGAAACTGTCATCTACAATTGTGTTCAGTATGTTATTTAGAGTCTGATGGAACAAACTTGTTTTTTTGGTGAATAGTAACATGCCCTTATGAATAGTAATATGAATAGTAATATGACCTCATGAATAGTAAATAATAATATTATTTTATTTTCCCATGGCAATAGGATAATGGGATCTTAATTAATTTTCCAATGTCACATAAAACTAATTTCACTTCAATATTGTTATTTTTTGAATTAACTGTGACCTTATTTAAAAATTAAATTAATAATATTTAGAAAATTATTTTTGAAAAATGGAGTTCATTTTTGAATTCTACACATCGAAAAATGGTTGGTGTAAATTTTTGGTATTTTTCTGAAACTCTTGAATTTTCGGTGAATAGTGAAATACGGTAAAATACCGTATAATCAATTTATCAGTAAAAATGCACTATTTATGACATCATAAGTGATTCAAGGCCACTTGCTTCGAACTCACTTGATATTTTCACTAATTAAGGCCACTTGATTTGAGATTATTCATAGTCTTGATAAAAATATTATAATAATGATTAAAATAATCTAAAATACCTCCCCTCCTCCACTATAAATACCACCCTCACTCCCCTCTTCCTCCCACACCTCTAAAGCCTTGAGACTTGTCTAATTTCTACCAAATTCCCTCCTCAATCTTCTTCCCCACGTCCTAGATCTTCTGGTCTCACCAAAAGACCAAAATCAAAGCCCTTAAGAAGGATCTCAAGGAGAAGAGATCAAGAGGTAAACATCCTCTTTCATTTTCATTCTTTCCTTCCATTTTATGTTATTCTCTTCCTTTCCCTTTGTCTTTTGTTGGGATATTTCATTAAATATTTCCCCTTACTGTCCAAATTTTGTATTATTGATGAGATATTCCATTCCTCTCATCAATCTTGTTTTTATACTTTTAAGAGGCTCCGTTAGGCTGCCGAATGTTTTGTAAGAAATTTCTCATGTTTTCTTTATTTCATGATTCCTTCCTCGTCTTTCTTCACCCCCTCTTATCCAAAAGGCATGAAATAACCAGAATCATGTATATTATGGATGTTTTCATGTTTATGGAAAACTACAAATCATTATTCCTCTCCTCTCTCACTTATTTAAAGAATCAAAAAACATTGTCCATTTGTGTCGAATTACCGATATCGTGGACGATGTATTTTCAATTTCCATTAAGTATTTCAAGTCTGGTCATGAAACCATTTATATGGTTGAACCAGGTTATAATATATGTTTTATGACTCATATAAGGTTCTGGAATTCTTTTGTACTCATGATTCAAATTTATTAGACTAAATGAGGTTGTAATTATCAAGGAACCACTTAAATGATCTAAACGAACATAATTAATGTTTTAACTTATAAATCATCATCATATAAAGAATAAAAGTGATAAATGGTATAATTTATGGTATTGTAAATATGTAAATACTACTCCATTCCAATTCTGGAGTTTCACTTCCAATCAACAAGAACGATTCATCATGAACCGATTGTGAAAATCACAAAAGAACTCACCCAAAATAATGCAAGGAACCGAATACTAACAAATAAGGGATGAAATGAAGTTATGAAATGAACATATAAGATGTTATAAACATGAACATGTTTCTTTAAAATACTAATAACACACTTTTGACCACTATACAGGAGGTTTAAACAATTTTGAAGTAAGACAAGCCCAAGGTAAGGGAATTCTTAACCCGATTTCCATTCTTTGGGTTAACCTTCTACTTTATAATTTATGTGCTATTTAAATTGTTTGTGTGATGGGTTCTATTTATATTATGTTTAATTATGTGTATTTACAGAGTATATACATATTCCATCCACTCAATTAAGTCTCACTTCAAGTATATGATGTTTATAAGGGACTTTTCTTCTAAAATCCTCTTTTAAAATTCTGTTTTATAAGATTCAAAGGCAATGTTTTTATGCTATTGTTTATGTTGTATGATTATGTTTTAGTTATTTGGAATTGTTTATGATGAAGGGTGGGACCTATATTTCCCTCCAATGCATTGGGTATGAGTAAGTTGGAGGTCGGCCGTATGGTTACTCCAAGTGTAACTGTGATGGTTACACAAAGTAAGGTAGTCGTGAGGGTTACAAATTTTAAGGTAGCCAAGATGGTTACGAGATTATGTAAGTAATGCCCCAATATACCTATATGATTATAATTATGTTTGTGTGGATCTTGTGTAAATATCATGTTACACAAAGTAAGATTTTATGGGTGTAAAGCATGTATTTTGAAAATGTTTTCATATGTCATGCGTATTCATGGAATAATGTGATTTTTCCATATTTTTCATACCTTACTGAGCTTTTGTGCTCATCCCAAGTTTTTAAATAATTTTTCACAGGTTAATGATGATTAATACAAGGAATGAAGACATGTTAAATGTTGAAGAATTGTCAAGGAGTCTTGTTTTGTGTTTTAATGTTTTATATTCTGAGGAAAATGGAAACTGATTTTATGGTATCCACTATGTAACAATGTGTAATGTTATGAATGTTTTGTCTTAATTCCCTAATGATCTAAACCTGAAAAGATCCTCAATGTATAATGAAGTGTTTTCTTAAATAAATTCAAGATTATGTATGAAATAAATGCGGGTCCTTATAGTAGGTCTCATGAGAAAAACTATATTGGTTATTTGGCATATGCCATTCCTATTTTTGTATGATATATTGGAAGGATGCCTTGATGGTAAGATTACGACGTATGAAATTATGCATTATATCACTATGAAACAAGTTATTTATATCTATGTCATTATTTATGTGTTTATGTTATGCATGGATATATTCATCTTTTAGGATATTAGTTCTATAGAATGATTTATTTATACTTTTATCAACCATATTATTCATGTCTTGGTTATTCAATAATAACTTCTATTTTACAATTTTCTTTAATGAGAATTATTTATCACCTGTTTATTTTTTTTAATTTACCCTTGATACTCAAATTTGAACATTCAATGATTTCTAGGATATAATATAATAAATAATAAAGTTATTAATAAAATTTTAAGTTGTATTTTTGGTTTTAAAATTTATTATAGGAATCATGTGTGTATCTAGTCTCTCATGAATACTAAACTATTAAATTAGATGGGATGTGTTCTTTTGAATATTATGAAAAATTAATTGGGTAAACACATACTTTAGGCCACTACTATTGGGGTTGTTTGATTGAGTATCAGATTATGTTTAGTTTAAATATTGAAAACTAGATTTAACAAGACATAAATTCGAGAAAATAACACTATAATAGACTATAAGGATTAACATTTGTATAGTAAACATCCTAAACATTAAGTAAAATATAGAGTTGTGGTTTTATAGTAATGACATAGATTTAGTGAAATAAAAAATTGGATAAATTACCATCTATAGATTCACCCAAGGTTAATAACTCTAAAATTCTGATAGGGTGTTAACTCAATATTCACATGTTACATGATAAAGATGTATGGCTACATATATGGTTTGAAACTCCCAAGGGATATTATGTGGTTGATTTACATGATATTTATAAACCATTATGAAGGATTTGATAATATTATTATTTTAAGATATTTTTATATAACCTATACTTATGATTCTGAAATAGGGCAGTGCATACAATTTTAATATATGTTATGTGAAGCAACATATTTGGAATTATATACCCTAATTAATGGTTTCATTTTCTAATGAATCTGGTTTATGCATTTATTATGTAATGGTACTGAGTGGAAGGAACAAAAATTGTTTCAACACCAATAACCAATTTTTTAATTTACCACATGGTAATGTTAATGAAGTCAATGAGACTAGTGAATGAGTTCAGAATATTTTAATAATATTTGGGTATTTTATGGAGGATATGAAATGTATCATGGCCTATATAGATAAACCTAATAACATAGAATTTAGATTGAAAATGTTAGACTAAATTATTTGAAAAGAAACTCAGTCATTAAGTGGGACTACAAAATCATTAGTAGCTGGATGGTTGATCAGGTCCATAGAGAAGATATCTATCACATTAAGAAGTAATGAAAGGGAAAATGTTATCATGTACTTTTATCATCTTAAAGGATATATAAATAAATTATTGTAATTGTTTCAAAACAAATAAAAAGGAGAGGGAGTAAGAGATCATATAATGGAAGGATATTAAGGAGATATTCCTTGAAAAATACTTTACTCAAGAAGAATGAGCAGATATGAAAATGTGATTCCTTGACCTATGGAAAAAGGAAGAGGAACATGTGGCTAAATATAAATATATAGTTATAATATTATAACTCATGTTTGAAATTATTTATGTAATCCAAGAAGCAATATTGATAACTCATTCTGTTGGATAAATCTTAGAATCTGAAGGAAAATAGGCTCTCAAAAATTTTATTTATGTGAGGAAATAGAATAATTTTCGATCAAAATAGAGAAAGAATTATCTAATTATAATGTTTTATAAAGAAATTAGTAAAATTATGTGGTGGATGAGAAATATATAAAAGGAAATATGGAAAAATGAAAAAATGGAAGAAGGGATGGGCGAAATCCCCAGCACGTAATAGTTTTAGTAAGAAACTATCAGAAAGATACCTTAAGAGATTGAGAGTGTCTATAAAGTGTAGAGAGAAAGACCATCAGGATTGTGAATTAATGGGAAAGAAGAAAGCTTCCAATTTCCAATAATTAAAATTTAAGGTAATGATATAATATTATAATTAATACCACAAGAATTAGGGTAGTCTTCCTCAAAAAATTACAAGGGAGAAAGTATATTCTTATGTGATTACTAAAACTGACATTGAAGTCACAATTGTAATGATAACAGGTAATTTTATCATATAATCAAAGCTAGTGACAACTTTATTTGATTCTGGATCTACAAACTCTTTTATATCTTTTATGTTTTTTGATAAAATAAAATCATCCTATAACAATCTAAATAAAGTGATTTCGATCATGAAACCTAATGGTAATATTATTATAAAAAGTATATATCAAGTAGTCTGCATTAATTAGAATATATATTACCTAGTTACAGACTTGATATCCATACAAATGATTTAATTTGACATAATCCTTAGTATGGTTTGACTTAAAAGATCAATTCATGCATTTATTATTGAGAAAAGAATATTATAATTTATGAATAGGTAATAAAATACCTTTTTTATAGAGAGACCTCAATATCAAAATCCTTTATGGATCCACCTCTAATATCTCCCCTTAATGTATTTTTTGGTGAATTGGAGAAAAAAACAATATATGGAAGATAAATATATCCTTAGAATATATTATGTACATATTATTCAAGAATATGTTGATGTATTTTTTGTGGAATTATCAAGACATCCACTGGATCATGAAGTTGAGTTTCTTACTAATTAATCCCTGATGAAAAACCAATATCCATGAATCTATACATAATAAAGAAATTATAATTGGTAGGTTTGAAAAAAATATATAAGACATGTGTGAAAATGGATTTATACACCATATGGTTTCACAATGTGAGGGGGGATGTCCTATTTCTTGAAAAAAAGGATTAGTATATGTGGTTTTTCATCAATTAAAGGGAAATAAATTCCATTATTATAATGATTATGTATATTTTACCCGAAATTGATTCCTTATTTGATCAACTTAAAGGATATATATTTTCTAAATATTGACCTTTTATTTGGTAATCAATAATTAAGAGTGAATCAGGATGGTATATTGAAAAAGGGATTTTCTATTTGGTATGTGAATTATGGTTTTGTGGAAATGTTACCTGTATTGACTAATGCTACTTATTTATTTATGGATTTTATTAATATAGTATTTAAATATTATCTACATAACTTCATGGTATTATTTTTTGATGACATCTTGATATACTCAAAATTTTATAAATAGCATGAGAACCTTATGTGAATAATCCTTGAGGCCCTAAAAAAGGAATTATAAAGGAAATTTAATAAGTGTGAATTTTGGCTTCATATAGTTTTTTTCTATGTCATATTATATCTAGAGATGAAATATCAATGATTTTTCAAAGAGAAAGGTAGTTAATGAAAGTCATACACCTATGAATATTAACATGATACATTGTTTCCTTTATATAATAGGTTACATTTAGTGGTTTGATAAAAATATTTCTCAATTATCCAACCCATTAACCTGGGTGACTTTTAAAGGGATCAAATTCACATGGTTAAGGGAATATAAAGAATGTTTTTTAAAGATAAATATGATATCGATTAAAGAACCTATTTTAACATTACCATAGATAAAATAAGGGTTTTTAATATACTATGACACATCAAAAAAGAATGAGGTTGTGTCCTTATGTATAATGATAGTGTGGTTTCTTAATCATCAATGAAATTGGAGATACATGAATATAAAGATTCAAATCATGATCTTGTGTTGGAAATAGTAATATTTTCCATGAAGATATGGATGCACTATCTCTATGGTTATAAATGAGATATATAAATATGGATTAAAAATGTTTGAATTATATTATATCTTATAAAGAGCTCAACATGAGGCAATTAATATGGTTAAAAATACCCAAATACTATGATTGATCGATACAACACCACCTTATGATGAAAAAAAAGTTTGTTGATGAATTTAGTTGGAGGGACCATGGATTCTTGAACAAGATTAAGATTAACAAGGATCTCACATACAATGAATTTTTAATGTTGGATGTTGTAGTTTTTAGTAAAGGGTATACATCATTCCCTTTAATATAAATTGGTAAAAAAAATTATGGGAAATGATAGATTAGTTCTATTAGGATGATAAGTATTCTAAAGTAATATTAATGAAAAAAATGATGGAAAACTGATACAATTCATCTATAAATATAATGTTTTGAAGTTTGGAAATGATTTATGTATTCTATATTTACTGTATATGAAGATAGATCTATTAGATAAGACACATTGCACAATTTTATTTATACACTATAGTAAGAAAATGATGTATCGGGATTTCAGTGAACATTATTGGTGGGATGGTCTGTAGTGGGAAATTGAAAACTATGTGTCCACATATTTAGTGTTCCAATACAAAAAAGTATGAATTAAAATATCATAAGGGAGGTATAAAAAATCTTTCAATACCAATATATAAGTGAGAAAATGTTAAAATGGAAATTTTCACTATACCTACATAGACTTCTAGGAAGAATAATGTTATACAGGTCATTGTTGATCACCTTAACAATTATGTATATTTATCAACCATAAAAAACATATACCACTTGAGTTAATTTCCTAGTTCTATATTAACTAGGTTGTGATACATTACAATGAACCTCCATAAATTGTATCTAATTATTACCCGCATTTCAGATTACATTTTTTTAATATTCATCAAAAGTCACTCAACAGTATGATACATTGAGAACTACCTATCATCCCAAAACTGATTAGCATCATGAGGGGACTATTTAGACATTAAAAAACATAATGAGATCATTTTCTCTTGACTTTCATGGTATCTGGGTATATTATAAACATCTAGTGTAATTTTCATTCAATAATAGCTTCCATTTTATCATTCAAATAAAACCATGAATGTAAAGAATATATATAATCATATTAATGTAGCACAAAAAAACAAAAGAGATATGATGACCATTGAAGAAAAATACATGGAATTTTAAGTGGTGGATCATGTATTATTAAATATTTCTCTGTGTAAAGGAGTAATAATATTTATAAAATGGAAATTTACTCTCAAGGCGCATTGGGTCTTTCTAAATTCTAATGATAATTGGTGTTATGCCTTACCAATTGGTAATACCACCCATCCCACTAAATTGGATGATAGATTCCATGTTTCATTATTAATAAAATAATGATGAATATAGTTCATGTAATCACCTATTTGGGAATAGATTTATAAATCTATTAATCTTATAATGAAGTGACCGTCTAGATTCTTAACACTGGAGATCAAGTGTTGTGGAACTGGACAACTATATTGGTGAAAGGTCATTGTAAAAATCAAAAAAGAGTTGGGGAAAATTATAACCCTAAATAATCTATGAGAAATTAATACCCACATATTTTAATATATTATATAAATCAATATTTTGAGGAAGAAGTTATCATGATGTGATGATGTAATTCCTAGGATCCTATTATATCAAGAAACCACCACATCCCTAAACTATTTACCAATGAACAACCTATTATTATGATATAAATAGTTCATGGTTATATTTTAAATTAATATTTATAAATTTTAAATTTAAAAAAGAATTTTATTTTTTATTTAAGGAGCTCAATATTAGGTCAAGGTGAATTTTTGATTTATTTCTGAAATAGTTTATTTTTTAGTGAATAATGAAAAAAATAGTTTTTACAAATACCGTCATCTTTAAGACATCATCAAGATAAAAGAATGAATTTTGTGTTTATGAAACATATATTATATACCCAATATGTTTTTAAGGATTAAAACATAGAATATATAAATATTATTTTGAATTTAGAAAACCGTGTTTTACATTTTACAATGCAAATGATGTTTTAGTATAATAAAAGAACAATTTTTAATCCATTTTTAATTAAGAAATTAAAAGGTTTATTTGTTTTATGGATTAGTTTCAAAGTCACATAGATATTATGTTTTATTTATAAAAAATAATTTTCATGAAAATCAAATCCATATGTTATTTTCCCGTTAAATCATTTTTAGGGTTAACAAGACTTAAAAACCCATTGTTTATTATATTTTTTGTACTTATGTTAAAATTAATTATTACCACCAATAGAAATTGATGTTTTTAAATTTTATTAAATATTTATCATTTTCACAATAAATATATAGTAATAAGATAAAATTAATTTTTGTTCATAAAAATGAGTTCACATGATAAGGGTTAAAAGGGTTGAAAGGGGGGTTAAACCAAGAGATAAAGATTTAAATATATCTAAACATAATAAAATTTTATCAAATATGTGTATTTAGACCATACCATATCCTATATTTAAAATTTGACTAATTTTTTTCTAATTTCTTTAATAATAAATTTTATTATATTTTTATGTTCTTTATACTAATAGGAGTGTGACTCCTCTCACATATAAAGGGGAAGATGTTCTTCTCACTTGTCTACCCACATTTTATGTGTTAGATATATGAAATATCTACCCATATACATTTACAACACCCTTATCTATGACATATTGGTTCAATTATTCTAAAAATACCCACTTAAGAAGTTTTAAGGCGTTTATCAATGAAAATTATCCAAGAAATAGGTATATGTTCTTAAGAATCACTTTCATGATTCTTTCTTATTAAACCTCTTATAAATATTCTATATCCATATTAACACAATAATACAAGTATATATAATATATTTAAAAATTTATATGTAAGTAAAAAAACCAATTCATTTCTCATTTCTATATAATAGAGAAATAAAAATGTCACTAATGTGTACGTGCCAACCACCACCACCATGAAGGGTTGTATTTTATTTTCTGTCACCACCTATCATGAAAAGTTATAAATATGGACTTATTGAATATATATAATATTTTTAACACAATTATGATAATATAAATAGAAAATATTATATATTTTATTTTTTTCCCATTTGTTTGAAAATGGTAACATTGCTCTTGTGTACGTGTGGGCTGCCACCTCCACGAAACAATGCAATTTATTTTTCATAACCACCTTACTTTGATGGTTTTCAGTTTATATTTCATGTATAAATATGATATATATATATATATAATTATTGTATTTATATAAAGGTTATTAAAGTATGATTAGGGTGCAATTAATGGAATTGTTGAATCAAAGCTGCATGGGAAACACAATATAAAACTCTAACATAATTGTTTTTGACAAATAATTATGATTTAATGGGTAAATCAAAGTTATGAATAAATAATATACACTAATTTAGAAATAAATATTGATCTAATATATATTAATTAAATATATAATTTTTTTAGACAAGAGGATTTAATGTTTCCAAACTAATGGGAATCCTATGTAAGGGTTTATCTTACAAACACAGGAATGATTTTTTTTATTTTTTTCAAATAAAATAACTTTATGGATAACTGAGAACTATAAAAGAAATGGTCCAAAATATCCATGAAACCAAAAGTTAATTTATTCCTGAGTAAGAAATCCACCAAATCTACAGAAATCCACCTTGGTTTGTGAGCTCCTGAATAAAAAATGCCTCCTTAGGCCATGAGAAACCAAACAAAAGTCGTTGATCTGTGGACCCCTGACATATCTGCATAGTGAAATCAATAAACCACATTAGGATACATTCACCAAAAAACTCCACTAACACCAAGAATGAGAAACCATCACCGTCGAAGATCTTGAATGCCAATGATTCACAAGCAACCTTAAAGAACATGCCCCAGAATAAACACCGAACTACTATGAATGATCCAGCCAGAAACCAAAACCATCAAGAGTAGGACCATCTTCGTAGGTCATATTTTCCACAAAAACCCACCCAAGATAAGCTATCTGGGAAGAACAAAAAAAACTAAGGAATAACCAAGGAAGAGATCAAAAAACACAAAAACCCACCGGGGAAAATGAGAAAATACATTGAGGAGGCCGCAACCGGAACACCCATCAGGTTTCCACAAACAATGCCACCGAGACAACAGAGCACCGCAACAAAACTACCTACATTGAAGAATATAAAATAATCCAATACATATGGAATCCATCACACCCTACCAATATGGGGTCTTTTTTAAGGGAAAATGATTATATGGTAGAGGAAACCATGGAGAATAAGAGTCATTTAGGCACAACATCATACTACAACAGGAAAAAAATTGTAAATTAATATATGAAAAAAAACATCAAAGGAGTGTGAAAAATGATGAAGGACTCTTTGAAAGTTCTTCAGAACATGGAACCAATGAACCGAGAACTAAGAGGTATCCAATACAAAATAGACACCAAAAATAATTGAGGAAGGCATTATCGAAGCCAGCACTAAAGAAGGTGTGATGATAGTCGGTGGAAAAAGAAAAGAATAGTCAATTATTTTCTTCTTAGGAGGGTGGATGACAATGGAATTTCCAACCTAGATCTGAAGACCATACCAATCTGCAAAACCAAGGGATGGTTGAAATGAACACCACACCATGAAATTAACACTGTATGGGCCAACCCCCAACTACACCTTTCTTAGGTGTTAATTTTAGAATGTATAAAGTGATAAGATAGGGTGTGAGGAATAAGTAGTTTCAGGGAAACCTAATACCACTGAGGGACCACTAACTTGACTAAATCGATCAGCCTCATATATCTTACAAAATCATTTTTATTCAGAATTATTTTTATTTAAATTTTATTTTCGGGATTTATATTTTCATTATCAATTAAAATCCATATATTTTTTATCCTATAGTTATTCTTGTGGTTTACATTTATTCTTATTATTTCATCTACCTTGTTTCAAATAAATCAATTAAAATATAGTTTACAAGAAAATATGGCTTTATTTCTCCACTTTGTTTTGAAATCTTATTCATTAAGGTCCATATTATTTAAATTGTTTAAATAATTTTCTTTTATAAAATACAATGGTTTTTCAAGTTAATTTTAATAACCTTTTTCATTTTTTAAATTTTTTAAAATGGAATATTTTTATTGTTTTACATATATGTCACTTTTTACTTCTTTTATAAAACCATGAAAAGATTTTTTTTTAACATTTACCACTCCACCGTATTGTCCAGACATCGGGAACATTATTCTCTAAAAATTATCATTTACATGTTTTCATTACATTTAAAAGAAAAATTTATTCTCAATGTTCTTATTAATTTTAGTTATTTTAAAAAATAGTTTCCAAAAAACTATATTTCTTCTTGGTTTCAAAAAAAACATTATAATGTCTTTATAAAGATTATTTTCCTCTATATGAACATCCTTTAATGTTTATTATGCATCACTAGAGGTATTATATAATTATACCATCCAAATTTATTTTCTAGATAGTTATGATTACGTTTTTCTATTTATTTCCATCAGAATATATTGAGATTTAATATGCTAGTTTTCCAAAATTATTATTAGGGAATATATATTTTTTATTATATTTATTACCCATAAATTTCATGAGATGAATGAATTTGACTAATTAAGTGATGGTGTAATAGTACCTTGATGTATGAATAGGTTTCATGAGCAAATTTATCTTGGGTATTTATGAAATTCCATACCTATTTATGTTTAATATCATGGAATGTATCCTTGATAGTAAGATTATGATGTTAGAAATTATAAATTATATCAATATAAAGCTATTTATTTTTATCTATGTTATTATTTGTGATTTTATGTCATTCAATGATATATTACTCTTCATGATATTATCTATATGACGCATTTGATTGTTATTTAAACTTGTAGTATTATTTATTCCTTGGTTATTCTATGATATATTATAATGTACACTTTTCCTTACTAAGAATCTGATAACACATTTTTATTTTTTTCTTACCATTAGGTTGCCCAAAAGTGAATTTAAAATAATTTAAGCGATCTAATAGATGAAAAATAAAGATCTCACTAAAATTTTAAGTCTTATTTCATGTTTTAAAATATAATATAAGAAACATATATGTATCTAGTCTCAAAATACTACCAAACTATTCAATCTCATGGGTCGTGATCTATTGAAAATTATTCCAATATAATATAATAAACATCACCTCAAGTCTTCCAATGTTGGGGTTGTTACAATTTACATTTATTACCACCTAAAGAAGGTATTGTAAAAAATAAAACACTTAGTTGTTAGTAGTTAGGAATAATGAAAGCTCAATGAAACAAATCTTTTCAAAATATCTATAATAAGATAACTTGAGGATACCAATGATTCCATTTAAAAATAACTAATAAAAGAAGATAGGTTGGGACAATAACATAATATAAGATAACGATGAGCTCCAGTGACCATCTATATGAATCTTCACTCAGGGAGGATAGGGAATCACATTGAATTGAATATAAAATTGGATGGGGAGCTCAAAAATGTTGGTTAAAAGAAGATAATTAGAGGAATCCTAAGTTTAATATTTTTTGGGGTAAAAAGGTTGGGTTCAAAAATAAAAAGTTTAGTTTTAAGGGATTTTACCTAGATGTATACCAACTACTAACTGCATGAAAACCAGTTACCCAGTGGTCAAAATAGAACCACATTCACCCACCATACTCCCACAGACTACCCAGTCCAAGACAATTGGTTCTGGGGTACACTCTACACATTTTTTTTATTTTCTTACATACTCATATAACCCTCAAAATCTCCCCAGCTATCCCAAAATTAATGCCATAATAAGTAGATAATTAATAAATGAATTTAAAATGGAATTAAGTTTATTATATGGTGGAAAAAACATCCACTAACCTCCTCTCCATATCACACATAAAATTATCTAATTCAATATTTTAAAAGATAATATAAAGGAAAATCAATGACTTGGAATGTGGGTTTCATTAAAACTTTCTCCCCATTAGGATTCACATCATTAATAAGTATCACGGGGAATTCAATGTGTTTGATACCAATTAACAATGATATACTTCCATACTAACTTAAGGAATATAGTATGAATAAAAAAATAAACATGGATTTCTTTACCATCATGTACTCACATATATAAAATACTAAGAAAATATTCAATAAGATTTTAAGGAAGAATGATAAATTGACCAGTGATTCAAAAAACCACTTTCTTGATTATGTATAATAGAAACTTTACCCCACTACCAAACCAAAACATTATCAATAAAAAAAGATAAATGTATAGGAAACAGATCTCATATAGAAACTGCAATAACCCAGCCATCATACCACCACTAATTCAATGTTTATTGATAGGTAAATATTGTTCTATGATTTTTGAAACATAAAAAATATAAGAATTAAAAACAAGGAAAAATACACCTCTATAATTTATAGCTACCTGAATACATGATTAAATATCGACTTAGAAAATGAAAATTCTCTTAATGAAATATTGGGTTGTATAATTTTAATAAATAAAATTATTCATTAAAATATATCAAGTTGAAAAATCATTTACGTAAATTTTTTTGTTTAACCAATATAGTATAAAAAAATAAAAAAAATTTCTAAAGAATTTAAATAATTTTAAGGAATTAAAACAAAGCCATTTAATAATAAATAAATAACATTTATATTGAAAATTTATTCAAAATAGAAATGGAAAATACCAATCTTATAAGATTTTCACCATATAAAATTTGTTTTTACAACACATGAGTTTATCATAACCCCTTCCTTGAAAAACAAAAATATGTTTAAATTATCATACACTAATTTAATCACATTAAAATAATATCAACTCTATTTCAACTTATTTATTTTCCCAAAATAAAAATTATTTTTCTTATAATACTAATTTGAAACATTCTATCGTGACTCCCTTTCATAAAAAACCAGTTTAAAAACATTCCAATAACCACAGTCCAAAGTATGATTTTTTTTCACCCCATGGTTTAAAATTCAATAACTAGGAAACCCTAGACAACATTAAAAATGTTGAATGATTTTTAAATAGTAGTTTTATGAAAAATTACAATAATAATAAGGGTTTTGAAACCCAACTCTCTCATAAATCAATTACTTTCTATTATAAAAGAATAAGGTAATGATAAATTTTGAAAAAAACACACTTATCCTCTCAATATAAAAAATTATATAATTATAATAAAATACTTAGAAAAGTAATGTAATGTGAATTTCCTTGTTTTAACAAAAACAATTCTTTATAACCCATTAATATGATTTTATAAAACTATACAAAATAATTAGAAAAAAAAATCATTATATTCTTATTACTTGATAAAAACCCTCTTATGGGAATCATAAATACAAAAAAATAATATAATGAGACATAATTTCAAACTATAACTTTAATGGATTTTAAATTGAATATGGTTTACCACATTATATATATTTCTCTCCAAAAACACACCCCATAAAGTAGATTTTAGTATTTGCCCTTATAATATAGTGGTATTAATTCAAGGTTATTTTTAAAATCATATTCTTGAGTACTATAATTCTTATACGAGAATGTTATAAAAAATTACCCATAAAACACTTTTCCAAAATGAGACCATTGAAAATATAGCTAATTCCTCTAGGTGATATATATTATATAAGAGGTATGACTACTTACTATCAAAAAGTTAATAGAAGGAGGCTTACTTTAGCTACATTAATAGAAAACCACCATGGAATCTTTAAATGACCGAGTGATGTTAAAGGAGGAGTAAAGACTATAGGGATTTTACGTCTTGACAAAAAGATGTAAAATTATAGGTGTGATGATAACACCCAAATGGGATCAATTGGAACAATGGTTAAATAAATTATATACCTTAATTAATAAGGTGAATAGAAAGAATCACCTACTCATCTATATGTAGGATATTGGTAACTACCCCACTAGTGTGTTTGTTGAGTGCTTGGTAACAAGAGGATGTGTTACTAGAGGTTATCTTCTTCCACTAATCATTTTCCTTTGTCCCCATATGCCCACTCTCTAAACCCATGATGTATATTTCAAATTCTTCTACCCATTATCCCATTATGCTTCAGACACTTAGAACTCTCATAAAAATCAAACCCAATAACATATAGAGAATTCGGGAAATCACTAAAAAAAAGTCCATTTAATCACCATTAACATTTTTAATAAAATAATGCATAAAAGTTTCAAACCCAAATTAGTAAAACCATAAAATCAATATAATTATTTAAATCACATTTTATTCAAAAATCCACTAATCGCTAATTTTATTTAAATCATTGTTTTGAAAATTAAAACCATAAAAAAAATTTAATATAGATTCTAAAATTGGTTTTACAAAATAACATCAACATGAAAACAATGTTAATTTATTTGAGATTAAAACATTTTTTAAAAATAAGTTAAAACTCATTAGTTTAATTGAATATCTTTCGATACAAACTTTAATTCCAATATTTTAAAACATTTAAAAAACATTTTATTATGTTGTAAGGTTAATAAATTTCCCCCAATCATATTGAAAAAATATCAATGATATAAAGACACTAAATTTCTATGGTGGAAAAAATGCATAGGAGAAACAACTAAATAACACCTATGAATTATCATATTAATTTACTATTCGAACCAAAACTGGTGATTATAATGATATCACATGAAATATGAGAAAACCATGTAAAAATAATATATAAAATGATTATATGAAATCTTTAAGATCAATATACAAGATCCCAATTCAAAAGGTAAAATAAGATATTAGACAAATCCTAAGGCTTACATGTCTATATATTAAATTATGTGTGATATAGAATTATACCATCTAGGCACAATCCATCATCTCCCTCCCAAATTTGTATTCATTAAGGGAATTTAAACTCTATAAGACACTTTATTAATGCATAAAACATATTTATTTTCTTTAAAAATAAGATCAAATGGTTTAATCACTAATACTTATTACAAGTTTCCTATAACATTTAAATTATTTTAGAAAATCATTTTAAAAACATTATAAATATTAATAAAGAATAATCATGGATAGACTGGATATCAATAAAAATAATTAATATTTTCATCAAAATTGGAATAAATTGTGGGCTAATATTAACATTTTCATGAATAATAAACACAAAGTGAAACACTATTAATATATTAATAATTTGTTAATTAATATGAATCATACATTGGTTCTATATATGCACGATATGCATAGATCTTCTGCGCACAGTATGTTCCACCCTTTGCGAAGCCAGGGTCTTTCACACACGGGATGTGTGGAACTTTGCGAAGTATAGTGGGAGTGTGAGACTCAAGCACTACCTGAAGATCTATAAATATCATCAGAAATTAAAATGGTTGCATAGATCTTAGTTAATTCCAAAGGAAAGGGAGATTTGGTGCATTTTCCCAATGATTTGCAGAGCATGGTTCTTCATGAAGCATAATCGAGAGTGAAAATCATATATAGAAGGCATGCATAATCCTTTCTTCATGATGCCTTTAATTATTATGGCTCTTATTGATATCTATTTATGAAATTGAAACACATCGAGGATTTGTTTTTAGAACAAGATATATTGGATAATGAAAGGTAGTGAACATTCCTTTGCTCGGGACCCCTCCTTTTATAGGTAGGGATATCTTATTTTCTATGTTCAAATTTCCACATGATATGATCATCAATTCCTTCCTTTAACAGCCATGATCTTTAGTTTTAATGATTTTCAAGCCGCAGATGAGATACGATAGGTATCATGTCTTGTTTCATTTTGATCATGGTATAATCATTAATAGCGAGGAAACCTGGTGCATGTGATTGGGATCACATGCAATATCCATTTAAATCCATGGTCGAATCCTATGTATCCTCGACAACTTCATTTACTTCGGCCGAACCGAGTACTTTGAGATATCCACATTCAAGAAATATATTTGTCTCATACATGGGTTCAGTTCAATCCAGTGACCATCACAATGTCAAAATGATCAGATCATTATTCTTCTTCAGCTCTAGTAGATAGTAGTTCTGGATTTGATCGATGGTGGGAGTAAGAAGACGACACAAATATGAGAGAAACAGATGGCTCAAGTTTAAAGGAATAGTGCATGGGATCAGATGATCGATTAAGATTGAATGATCAGATGTTGCGACTGATTGGATGGTCAACTGAGATGCAGAATGTGATGGAAAACTAATATTTGTTCCTGGAGTTAAAATTCTCATCCCACATCAAAATAAAGATCTGAGTGTGGAACTTTTTAAGTATCAAAGCACTCTGTCCACTACCTAGATTACTCCCTCTACCTCCATTGTATCACCCCATACCATGTTCTCCGTGGGTGCACTCTATGCCCACCCTCTTCACATGCTTCAACCCAGCTATGCAAGGTCTTTGCCTCATGCTCATTTGCGGGCCTACATACAGCCCCTCATGCATGAGGCCTACATTCCTAGTGGGTTTCCCTTAGGTGCAGTTGACCTAGAGTCCTATATGTACCCTTTGTTAAGGCTATCCTAGTGGGTTGTTCAGCTACCCAGTTTTTTAAAGTAACCATATAAAAAAATAGTTACCTAGTGTAAAATTTCATTCCCACCTTACGATATAAAGATCATTCATGGCTACCACCATCAAATATCAATCCCATTTCACTTCCTTGTCTTTTCCTATTATTCATTTTCTTTTTGAAGCATGAATCCCAAATTACTTCAATAATCCTCTACTGAATGATACTTCATTATTGTAGACAATGTATCATTTTTGATACATGTATTTAGAACATTGAAGCAGTACAACAATCGTCTGATTTGATCAACCTAGAGAATTTCACAAGCATGAAATCTAATTTTGTGACTCTAAAACAATTCTGCAGACATCATAACTTTAAACATCCTCCATTAACTTTAGAGATAATTATTTATTTTGATCATTATTGAAAAATGCTATAAAAAATACAACTTCATACACAAAGTGGTCCCAACAATCTCCCCCTTTTCATTTTTTGAAAATACATCAATTTTCTTTCTCAAATAAATGTGTCAATATCAAAATGAGAATCTTCTCTCTCCCCTTAACTTTTCTTTTTCTAACTTTTGAACTTTTATTTCACTTTCTCTCTCCCTTATTGACAATAAATAAAAATTTCATTGGAAAAGGGTATCAATCCGTACTTGGGAAATGTGCCATCCATCATTTCACTATAAGTTTACGTGAAAAATGCTCATTTTAGAAAACAAGAGTATTTGATTTAGACAAAAAGCTAACAATTATCCACTGATCATGAAACCTTATAAGATGAGAAATCATATAATTATCTTAAATGGTTTTCCACATTCATTCAAGGATGAGGATAAAAATTGTGATATGAAATAATCAACCAGAAAAACTTGCACCCACTTCAAAAAATGGATCAAAAACATTCATGTGAAATAGGAAGGATGAGTGACCTTGTGGTACTTCCATTCTTCTTATGTCACTGAGAAATTTAGTTACACACCCTTTGTAATATGATATTTATTTTTATTAACCAAGAATGAGAGATTGAGAAATGACATACCTTTTCCAATGACATTATCTTCAAAAAATATTCATAGTAATTTTATTATATACCAACTTATGATGATACTAATTGAAATAATAATCCTAGTAGATTCTTCATGTGTCTCCCCCTCAAAGGGAACACTCCTCATCACTGACACTCAGGTTCTCCCCCTAAGGTCTTACATCACCTTTAATTCCCTGTATTATAAAAAAAATACAATACAAAAATATTTAAGGGAATAAGGTGGATCCTACTTTCTTTACCAATGTAAATAGTAAGTTGGAGATGACTTTCTCAACCAAGATGCTACATTATTCACACTTTCACATTTGATCTTCAATTATGGGTTTGATTGGGTGGATCTCAATACTTCTTTTATTTCTTTGTGTGTGACCCTTATTTCTTCATGTGATTTTAGAGCACTAGAATACCCTGCTTAAGCTTTCATCTTCTTAAGAAATTCAACTTGAGCTGGAAAAAAAATCCAATGTAATTTCTAACAGTATGACCAGCCTTGTCGCACTTCACACATAGAACTTCTTTATCTTCATGTGAAATATTATTTTTTCTTTTTTTACTATCCTTGTCTTGTGATTATTCCATATCCATCATTCTTTCTAAATCTTATGGCCAGATAACCAATAACCCATTAGAATTTGAGGAATCAAGATTGGATCTTCCACATGGATTCTTCTGAGGGGCATCCTTCTAAGGAGTTATTTTGGATTCACCACCATTCACCTTATTTGATTTAGAATCCAAGGACTTATCAACCTTCTTTTATGAAATATTTTTGGGAGAATTAGTTTTTACAAAAAATCTTCTGAATACTTTTAAAGTATGCTTCTTCTATCATAGCCATCTTTCATGATCTTTTTTTCTTACCAGCTTTGGGTACCTATTAAGATGAACATTTACCAACCTTATTACCACTCCCATTGAATACATCACATATGTTGTCTAGAATCCCAAATCTATTTATAGTTTACATATTTCTATGGATCTATGGATGTTTTTTATTCTTTTCTATCTTTCTCCCCTTGATATAGGCTTTCCATGTGTCTTTTCATTTAAGGGATTGTACCAACAATCTAATGCACAATGCACAAATCTATTTCAGCACTAAAATTAACCAAAAAACATTGTTTTCTTAAAATATTATATATAAAGTTTCTGAGCCTTCTTATTTATTTATTGTTCTTTCTATGTGGAATCATCATACAACTTCTTCATCCTATCAACCCTAGCCATTGTGGTTGGTATGTCTGGACTTTTCTTCCTCCATACTTGTTTAGAGTTTTTCTTCCACCCTACATTTTTTATAGAATCATACTTAGAAACATTATTATAAGATGTTATGTATGGTACCTTATCCTTATCAACTACTTGTGATAGATCAATGAGTGAATTCATGATCTTCTTATCACATGTTGGAGATCATTCACCTTTAGAATCCTCTAATGAACATTTAATACCAGTAGCAACTGTCACATTATTTTGTGATGGATTAATATGTTTTTTCTCAAAATTAGAACACTAAGCTTCCAATTTTAAACATTATATATTGATGATAATCTTCTGGTATTCAATCATGATCATCTTTTCTTCACAAGATTTCTTCATTCCTTCAACTTCATCATCATGCAACTTCTGTTTGTTGTCTAATGAAGAGTCTAGTTCATTGATCTTCTTGTAATTTTCTTACAAATATAAATCCTTAACATCATTTCCCTTTTTAATCTCATCTTCAAGTGCATGGATCATCTCTTTCAAGATCTCATTGACTCTATCTTTCTCTTTGACATCTTTGATCTATTTGGAGGAACTCATTTCAAGTTCCCACTTTTTTTCTTCAAATGTTCCATCTTGTTTGGAGAGATCTAAATATTCACAATTTTTTTATTTCAAGCCATTTCAAAAACAACATTTTCATCTTAAAATTGGGTGTCATCTTCGTACATGAATTTTCTTCAAGAATACCATTCATAATCATTCTTAATATATCAATAGATAATTCTTGGGAGGTTGTAGATTGATCATCACCACATGTGCTAGTATTTTCATCATGAGTAGAATTTCCGAACTTACTAACACGTATCTCCTAATCATTTGAGGTAGGATGGTTATCCATATTCTTGATGGAAACTTGATCCATCTTCTCATTACATTCCAATAAGGAATGTAGATATAAATTCTTCCTATTATTTATATAAGATGGACCTTTTCTTTAGCATTCCCTTCTGTTTCTTTTTCCTGTTCATCATGGTCTTGGTAGATATGGTCTTCTGCTTAGAGACAAAAATTATTCACTGAAACTGCACTTTATTGAATAATCATGAAATAAACTCAACACTTTAAAATAGAATAACTTCACTTTAGAGAATCAAACAGAGGTAAAACTCCATTTGATACCAATTGAGAGGACCAGTTTTTGATATACCTAACCCTGAGAGGGGGGATGAATCAGTGTTGTAGAATTTTTAATCCAATTCCAAAATATTATACCTACACCTCTTGACCTGTTAGGATCTTTATTATATTATTCTCTTTTCCCTGTCACATACAATAATATAATGAAATTAAAATTTGCACATGATATTTTTATAAAGTTCACTACTTAATAAGAAAATAAACATCCTTTTCATGAATGTGAATGACCATTGCAAAGATTATCAAAAATAATTTGATAATTTTTCATGTGGTTTGGATAGGGAAAAAATCCTTTATCCAGTGTGAGTCCCCACACTTTATAGGGGGAAGGGAAACAATCCTATTCTTGAACTGGTGATGCCCTAGCCCAACGTACAACTTTATTGATGGTTCTTTACATAGCCATAGAAGATAGTCTTCTTCCTTCTTGATAATATTTGTTCTGATATTGGTCTTATTTAGTGATCTCCACTTGGTAACTTTAAATGTAATAGGTAAGAAACTCTCCTTTCTTCTTCTCTCTTACTCTTACTATGAAACCAAATGCACTAATTCTTCTTCTTTATGCTTCTTTAGTGAAACGACCAACTACACTAAAACTTCTTCTTCCTTCTTCTTGGCTAGAATGACAAAAACATTTGTGATTATTCAAACACTAAGGATCATCTCACTAGGCACCATCAGAATCAACTTCTTCTCCTTTCTTCTTTTCATTTTTTAATGTGATCATGCATGTGGAATTCAAGTGAACTTATCTTCTTATTCTTCATTAGACACACACACACAAACTATTTAGGTTTTACTCATTAAATTTCTTCACGTATTCATGTTCATTCAATAGTGCATGCACTATCCACTTCTTCTTCTTATTGTGTGTAATCCATAATGGTTATAAACTTTTGCATACACACATTACCTTTTTCCTCATCCTTATCTTCTTTGCATGAAACCAAACCCCAATGGGTGAAATCCCTTGGCACACACACTGCCATGGGTTTAATTAAATAGGGAACATGATTGCATGCATACACATACAACCCTTATTCATGAAATCACCTTCTACACCCAAACAAATAACCCCTATAAACTATATGGTTTAAACAGGAACACCTAAGTGTGTCACAATCCTTCCTCATGCATGATATTCACAGGTCTTCTATGCACATCATGTGCCACCCTTTTCAAATATATGGTCTTCCACGCATGGAATGTGAGATCCTTTGTGAATGAAATTTGGAGTGTGGGACTCAATAAATACCCATCATATCTATGATGATATTCACAGAATAGAATGGTTTATTGGATCTCAGTTCATCGCAAAGGAAAGGAAGATATTGTACACTATCCCTTTTCTTTGCAAAGTGTGGTTCTTCATGAAGAAAAATAAAGAGTGAAAATAACTTAACTATGGCCTATAGAATCTTTTATTCATGAATCCTTAAAGGCTTGTGGTTCTCCTTGCTTTCCCTTTTTGAAATGGAATCACATAGAGGCTCTGTTTTTGGAACAAAAGCTCTCGAATAATGAATGGCAGAAAGAATTCATCATCTCAGGACCATTACTTTTATAGGAAGGGATATATTCTATTCAGTATTAAAATTTCTATATGATATGATTATAAATTCCTAACATGAATAACCAAGTTCTTCGTTTTTAATTAATTTCAAACCGCGAATGAGATATTCTAGATATCGTGGCTCAATTCTTTTTCAATGTGGGATCCCCATTTATAGTTAGGAAATCTCATGCATGTGATTGATATTTCATTAAATCTCCATTTAAATACACAATCAAATCCTATGTGGCCTTGAAAACGTTTTTCCCTTGGTAGAATCGATTTCTTTGAGATATCCACATTCTTGATGGAAATTAGTTGCATGCATGGTTTCAGTTCAATCCAATGTGCCTCACGATGTCAAAATGATTATTCATGATGATCGAATCATGATTTTTCATCAACTAGGGTAGATATCATCAGTGGTGTAAAGAAGTTGGGAGAGGAAGAATATGACATGGTCATGGGAGCATCATATGACTTGGGTTCAAACACGTGGGGAACATGATTAGATGAGCATTGAAGATTGGATGATCAGATGTAACGGCTGATCAGACAGTCGATCGAGATGTAGGATGTGATAGACGACTAAGATTTGATCCTGACAATTAAATTATTTTCCCACATCGAAATAGAGATGTGTGTGCGGTGTGATTTAAGTATCAAAGCACTCCATCCACTACCTAGGTTAATCCCTCTCCCTCCATGGTACCACCCTATATCATGTTCTCTACGGTCGCGCTCTACGACCACCCTTGGAACATGCTTCAGACCAACTATGCACGGGATTTTCCTTGTACGCTCTTACAGGCCTACACATGGCCCCTCATGCATGCGTCTAGATTTCCTAGAGGGATTCCCTTGGGTTCGCTAGACCTATATTCCCACATGTACCCTTGGTCGAGGCTGGCCTGGTGGTTCGGTCAGCAGCCCAATTTTTAAGTAATCATATAAAAAATACTTACCTAGTGTAAAATTGCATGGACACCATAGAACATAAATCTCATGCATGGATACCACCTTCAAATTAAAATCCCATTCCACGTCCTTTTTCCTCTTCTTTTTTTCTTTTTGAAGCATGAATCCCAAAGTACATCAATAATCCTCAACTAGATGATACTTCAATGTTGTAGACAATATATCAATTTTGATACATGTTTTTTGAACATACAACCAGTGAAACAATTGTTTGATTTTATCAAAATGGTGAATTTACCAAGTATGTAACCCAATTTTATGAATCCAAAACAATTCACCAGACATCATCACTTCATCCATCCTTCATTAACTTTGGAGCTAATTCTTTATTTTGATCAGTATTGAAAACTGTGGAAAACAAATAAAATTTCATACACAAAGTGGTCCCAAAAAAATGTATTATGTAAGGTATCTGGGAAGGTATTTTCTAATCCAAATGGGTTATAATTTGTAAAGAGGAGAAGATAGGGGTGACCTTTTATAATTGAGGTGAGTGGCACACTTGTAATTTTTTAAAAGAAAAAGGGGTTACCATATTTTAAAAATTTAATAAGCCTATGAAATATACCATTATAGAGACTTAGACATGATAAGTAATAAATATTTCATTATAATAGATTTTAGACTAGTTTTTAGGTCATTTTAAAAACTTTATTTTTTGATTAAACTCCCCCTGATAAATTAGTTTTTTACCTTAACGACGGTAATTATTTTTCTTCAATTTTTACAATTTAATATGATAAAATATGAATTTGAATTTATTAGGTAATATAAATTATGGGTATTAAAAACATTAAATCCATTTTTCTAAATTCAATGCACAAAAGTGTAAAATTTAAATTTAAAATTAAACCCATAAACATGATGAAAAAAGTGGATTTTAAGAAGTGAATTTTCAAGAAATAAATTATTTTATATTAACTCCATGACTAGTAATAATCATTAAATTAATTTAAATTTAAATTTATAAATATATAATTTATAAATTTCATCAAAATCATTTCTCATTAGGGTTTTTTAATTAATTAAAATGGAGAAACATTATGTATAGTAATAAAATTTTAATAAAAATATCCTTTTTAAATGAAAAAATAAATGTATACTAAAATTTAATATGAAGTTGAATTTAAAATAATTATGTGGATAAAATATAACTAAATGATGGTTATTTTACATTAGATAATATTAAAAACCTAAGAGGACTACTAAATTACTCAATATCTTCAAAAGAAGAGATATTTGTAAAAAAATTGGTATTTTCCCTTCTAGCTAAAAAATAATTTTTTTTGAAAAATACCAAAATTTCATCTTCTGTTAATTTTGATATTATATTTTTTAAAAAAAATTAATTTTTCAAAATAAAAATTCTAAAAATTAGAATTTGAAATTATTAAATATATCTTTGTAATAAAATATTATTAATTTAAACCATTTCCTTCTTGATTTTAAAAAATAATTAATATTGTTAAAATGAATATAATTATATAATTCATATTAATAGAAATTAAAATTACTTATTATACCATTATCTAAATTTTTATATTCTTCCCTATTTAGAAATTATGGCCTCGAAATTTTATTCACTTATTAAACAAGTGTGGATTTCGTTTCCTCAAATAATTTTAATATTTCCATTTTTTCCCATGAAAAAATGGTTTTCCATAAATACATAACGTGGGGATTAACCATATTCTACCACACACTGTCTGCATCATCAGGTATCTAACTGGGATATTCCTCAAAAGAAATGTTCTCTTCGAACTGAACAACCACATGTCTCAAACTATGTGATGAATTTGACACATATTTCTTTAACATTGAATCATAAATGAAATTGTGTACCTATGATAAACTCAGAGGTAACACAACTAGGTAAGAAACTGATTCAAATTTCTAAATAGTTTAATACGTTTCAAAGAAATACGGTCTAATCTTCTCCTTTTTACCAAAATGACAAACACTTTTCCTTTGAGATTATTTATGAAAAATATGATCACCAGCCTCCAATGAATTATATTTCCTTTGGTTATCGAGATAACGTTTTGGCCTTCTTTAATCCACCCTCATATGTTTCTGAATCAACTACACCTTCTTAGTCATTTCCTCTACAAACCCTGGTCCCATGAACAATGTTTCTCCTACAACATCACAAAAAATCTAGTGACTGACAACAATTTTCATATAATTCTTTAATAGGTTCTATCTGTATACTAGAATGAAAAATGATTCTATATGAAAACTCATCCATAGAGAGATTATAATCACAACTTCCATAGTAATATATTAAACAATAACAACTAATATCTTCTATTGTCTGAATATTTCACTCTGACTATCCATCATACTAAGAATGACAATATGTACTAAAATTTAACATAGTACCCAAATATTTCTAAATTACTTTCAAAATATTATGTGTTAACCTGTTATAAAGGTTTTATATTATGGATAGAGTAACTCGATTTTACCTTACTATCTCATTTAGATATAGTCAAGAATGATAATAGAAATAAATTATATCTTGAATGGGAATGAAATGATAATAATTTCTTAATAGATCAACAACAACCCAAATCACATTGAAACCTGATGATGTCCATGGAAATAACACCAATGAATCCATTTATATATTTTTCGATTTCCACTCCAGCACTGGAAAAGGTTGATGGTTTACCTTCGGTGATTTTCATCTTAATTTGACCTACTAACAATTAAAATAATTCATGGTAATTTTAGCTGTATCGTTTATAATTAATTTCTACTAGTAGTACCCCTGACATTATTTTTACATCTTAATACTACTAGGATGAATGAAAAATGGGGAACCATGAGACTCACTCAACAATTATCTCTTCAATTAAGAATCACACGACAAACATAATATTTTTCCTAAATCTATTATAATAGTATTCATCAAAATTAAACTCAAGAAACATTCTCTTCTTAAACGATTTATACATTTTCTTAAAACTGATGATCTTCTTCTAATCTTGCTTAAATATTTCAAACAAATTTAAATGCACTAAAACTAAAACAAAATAGAGGTTTCTCTCAATCCATAACTTCTAGGAAAAATTCATTAAATAATTAACCAAAGGGTCATGTTCCAAATTTACCATAGTTAATATAGAATTATTTTTCAAACTCAAAGAAAACTCCCTAATTGTTTCTTTTATAGTATGATAATGAATCATGAAATAATAATACTTAATCAGTTACATCCATCTTATTTTTCTCATGTTTAATTCCTTGTGAGTAAATATATATGTCAAACATTTTTGTTTACTATATATTTTATGTGTTAATCCCTATAAATGATGCCATAATTTTTTTAAAGAGAAATCCTTAGAATCAAATTCCAGATCATCTAATGGGTAATTAAGGTAATTTGGTTTCAACTAACATGAAATATATGAAATTAACTAATCATTATTATCATGAAACAAAAAAGTTACTTCAATTATGAGTCATTTGAGATAAAAATTTCTCCATTTATAAAAGGAATGGCCAAAATCTATGCATTCAGTAATCTTTTTTTAGCTCTTAAAAAATCCTTCAAAGTTGTTTTTTCCAGCTATATTTAAATACCTTTGGAGTTAACATAGTAAATGGGATATACAATGAAGAAAAGTGTTCATAAAACTACTCACAATAACATTCAAGACAAAGAAAATTAAAAACATTTATGATATTTTTTATTATTGGACAATCATCAAAAACTTTTGTTTTAGCAGATTCAATATTTGTGCCATCTTGAGAAAAAATATGTCCATGGAAATAAATTTTTTGCTACAAAAATTCACACATAGAAAATTTCACATATAGTTTTTTTGTTTTATGGTTTTAAAAATATCTTTATATTGTTTTCATGATCCTCCTAAATTTCATAATACCACATAATTTATTCTATAAAAATATCCAAGAACTTCTTCGATAACTCATGGAAAACTTTATTCATAAGCTCCATAAATATAGATGGTGAATTAGACAACCCAAATGGAATAAACACAAACTAATAATTCATATATCTTGTTAGAAAATTTTCATTCATAATTTCATCCTCCTTCACTTTCATATGATGTGACCCAAGTCTAAGATCATCCTTTGAAAAAATATTGAGTTATATGGAGCCAATCAAACAAATCATTATTATCATGGAAAGGATATTTTTTCTTAAGCGTGATGCTAATTAAGTATCAATAATCAATTAAAAGCCTTATGGACCCTATTTTTTAAAAATAAACAAATTATAATCATCTTATGGTTATTTTTTAGTTTGAATAAAAAATTTATCTAACCACTCATCAAATTTATTTTTCAATTCTAAAATATTTCCTTGATCCATTCGACAAGGGGGTTTAGAAATAGACTTAGCATCAGGAACTATTTCAATAGTAAACCAAACCTCTGAATTAGGAATAAAAATAGGAAAATCATCATTAAAAATATCCATGTATTTTTTCACTAATGGAACATCATTAATTTGAATGGTTTCTCTCTTTTGAACAACATAATCTAGTTAACTTTTACTACTATCTCTAATCATTTCTTGGCCTTTTTAGTGTGTTATCAAAGGTGTGAAATCATTGAACATAACTTTATTAGATATAAAATATATAATACAATTATAAACTCAAAGTAAATCCATAAAAATAATGATATCAAAATATACTATAGAATTTTCAACTAGATTTTTAGGAAATACCATCCAATAAATAAAAGAAATAAGGTCCCCATTAGTATTTTTTTTAATACTTCTATCCAGAGTACTCAGAAAAAGTTATATCTTCTTTTCATGTGATGATATTCTAATCTTACACGAAAATATATTAGAAATAAAATAATACAAAAATCTAGAGTCTAATATCACATTTAAATAATTGAAATAAACATGTATTATACCCTTCACCACTTCACTTGATAGTCCAACATAACTATAGTAGTAGAAAATGAATTTGCTACAACATAATGTTTCAGATGATGATGATTTATAAATTTTTTAACTAAATTAATTCACATATTATCACAATTACCCAACTCATTGAAAATAAAATACCACCCCATTGGATGGATATTAATTGCCCACATTATTTGATTTTCCATGACTCTTTTTTACACTAATGAGTCTTGTTACCAAACTGACCACACCAGAATCACATTCTAGATACTATCAAGTATTACTTGAAATTTCATTTACCACACATGGAACATTAATGGGGAATAAATTTAGACTTATTAGCTACTTTCTTCTCTATTTCCTTCCACATTCACATTTTCATAGAGTTTTCTTCTTAAGGATTTTAAGTTTCATATAATTGAATCTCAACTTTCCTAGCACAATGAACTACATTCTCATGATAATTAAATTCTCATAAGGAAAATGATATTAGTAAACATTGTATCAACCCTGATTAAAATATATTAATTTTTACTATCAGTGTCCAAAGTAAAATCCTATAAATACCTATCCATTATTGAGATGTTTTCTCAATATTTAGATATAGAATATTCATCTTTTTGCAACAATTGTCAGAATTATTTCTACATACTATTACAAAAAACCTTAATGATATATTTATAATGATAAATACTCTTACAGGTTTCATATTCCATGATATGAAGATCATTTTTCTCTTTGTTATCATTAAACAAATACAAATATCAATCAGCTTCACCATCAAAATGATAACCAATAATGGATACCTTTAGACATTTTGAACATCTAATGACTAAAAATATAATCTCTAAAGAATAAATTTATCCTTATGAAGCCATAGTTTTATATGATCCACAAAATGATGTAGTACATCATCACATGAAATTCTATACTATTGGCATGTTCTTCAGTGGTAGATTTAGTTGCTCACTTTCATGAAAACTACCACCATTTATATCACATCCTTACTAATCCATCACTATAAAAAAACTATTAAATTCCAATTCCAACCATATTGTGATGCAGATATGGAAGGGTATTTCCCTCTTGATGGCTTCCCACAATAGCTTCCCTATTTCTTCTATGGAAACCCAATCGTGATAGACATTGTTTAAATGAATCAACATGATAATCTTAAAAAATATATCGTATTTCAACTTAAAAATATTATAAAATATTTTTAGGGAATGTTATTAACATTATACTAAAATAAAAACTTATCTAAATCATGCTCTGATACCAATTATAATTACTTTTAATTAATCATTACATATTCTAGTGACTTTGAACCATAATTCACTTTGTTACATCCCAAAAGGTCTTTTAGGTTTAGGGTTTTAAATAACTAGTTCATAGCTATTTAATAACGAAAACATATACATAAAAATTTTACACTTATAATCAGTTTCCTTGATTTTGAGAGTATAAATTTTTTAAAATAATACATGATTTATTTTCATGTAAAATTAACACGTCATTGAATATGAATTCTTTAATTCCCTTATCTATACTTAAACCCTTTAAAAAATATTATAAAAAGTAGGATGAAAAAATTCTCAAAAAAGTACATAAAAAAATAAATATTCTAGTGAAAAACAGGAAAATTCATGATATTGTTTACCTTTATCTAAATGTTCTTTGAGAAAAATAAATAAACCATTTTCATATGAAAAACACGCACACTTTTTTATTAATAAATACCATTAAAACCCATAAAAATAAAATAAAAACACTTTTTGGAAACCTATATATTAATATTCACATCCAATTTCAATCCTGTTTTAGGAATAAATGATGCCCAGTTAAATTCATTGGATTAACACTATGGTAACACCTTCCTTCTACTCTATCAAGACAAGGAACATTAATCAAGGAATTTGAGCACTATGTGGTTGCACCCATCATATAATCTAGATTGACCTCACCTGTTTCTCATATAATTATAAAGTTACATATCATTAATAAAAAAATTATTATTCTACATTTTCATCATTTAAAATTTGAAAAAATCTTCTATAATCATTTGAAAATATATTTTGGATATCAAAATAAAATTTTCGTTTAAAACACCATTTTCAGTAAAACAACCTATTTATTATAAAAAAATGAATAAAATAATATTTTTTTTGAATAAAACATGAATTCTTTTAATATATTACAAACTTCAAATACTGGTTATGGTGGTAGAAAAATTCATTGTAATCGTATATGTTAAAATAGAACATTGAATTTTTTATTTTTCAACACAGTAAAAAATTTTGTATAATGATTCCATTTTGATATAATTTTAAATAAAGAAATAAAATTCATTTTATAAAATTTTCATGTAAAAATAATTTCATTCTTAAACAAATTTTATAAACATGTACATGGAAGAAAAAGAGTGTTTGATGAAAACATTAAAAAGGATATTTTATAAAGAAAAGTCTCTTACCACTTTGGAATAATTTAAATCGTAAGCCTGATGAAATAATAACACGAAAAAAGAACTAAATATAATATGAATATATATTTTCATTACATAAAATGATAAATGGATTTTATAAACACATCTTAAAATAATATAGTTGAATAACGTAATAATATTCCTCAATGAAAGGAAATTGAGATGATGTCCCTTACATTGAGTCTAAATCATCACATAGGTTATTTATATTTCTAAATAATAAACTTATATTAATTTTATTCTTACTTTATAAAAATGTTGAAGTTTATTATTACTTTTATTTTATCAATTTCCTGTCTATATGCAATTATTTAATATTTTATGTTCAGTTTAGATGTTTTTATAGTATTTGGTGCATATGTCAAAAATGACTTTGGTAGGTTGAATATGGTCAAAATGGTAATTATTTAAACATCTCCATAATAAAAATCATGAAATGATAATTAATTTTATACATAAATTATACTATTAAAACCATTCCTAATTGATGGTTATGAAAAATTAAAGACATTACGATCATGGAGACGGTAGGTCATACGTACTCATGAGTAATGTTTCCATTTTTCAATACTCATTATAGAATTTAGGAAAGTATAATATTATATTTCAAGAATAATAATTATATCATAAATACAATATTATTTTTTAAAATATTCTTATATATTTAATATAGGTGTTATGGTGATGAAAAAATAATCTCATCTCTTCGTGGAGGCAGTAGTCCACATATACGCATAATCGACGCTATCATTTTTAGTGTAAGAAAGAATGATATATTATATTTTAACAAATATAAATATTTAATTAATATAATAATTATTTAATTTATATAAAATATATCTATTAAATATATCCTTTTTACCATCAATGTAAATCGTTATTGAAAAATGGATCCCATCAATTCATGAGGTTGTGGTCGGTCGTACACATGAGTGACACTAAAGTTTCCCCGGTGAATGGATATAATGATGGATTATAAGATATAATAACTAAAAAAGTATAAATAAGTTAATAATATATATATATATATATAATTTAAATCCATCATTATTACAAAATGTGAGAGGCGATGATGAAAAATGGATTACATCTATTTGTAGGGCGATAGTTCATCGTACACTTGAATGATGATTTTGTATCACATTTGATGGAAGAGTATATGGATTTAAGTTATTAAAATAAAATAATAACATATAATTATTTTGGAGGTAATATTGTTATTATAAAATCACAATTTAATTTAATTTGAATGATGTAGAAGAAGAAATAAAATAGCAACACTCAATTAAGCATAATAGTTCTTCTTCGGACAACCTCCTTACGTAAGCACCAAGAGGCTTTCTTGGATCCATTTTATTAAAAATTATAGAATCTTGGTCATGGGTATGGATGTTATTAATGTATTAATTTAGTTATTTACTAATAAAATTTTCTTTTAATGTGTGAAGATGAAAGTAGTGGGGGTGAGATTTTATAAGTGAGGTGATTGGTACACTTGTAACGTTTTAAAAGGAAATGGTGTACCCATGTTTTCTAAATGAGGAAATACCTATAAAATGTATCCTAATAGATAATTATACCTTATAATGTCAATATATGTTCATAAAATATATTTAAGAAATGTTTTTAGGTCATTTTAACCCTTATAGTTTTAGTTTAACCCCTGGTAAATCTGTTTTTACGATAACTGTGGTAATTTATTTTTGAACTTTTTACTATTCAATATTGTCAAAAATTAATTTGAACTTATTATATTATAAAAATTATTATTATTATAAATATTAAATAATTTGTTTCTATTTTATTTCTTTTAATTTGTAGAATTTAATTTAAAATTGAACCCGTATAAGCGATGAAAAAGTGGGCTTTCGGAAGTGGGATTTTCTTAAAAAAGATTGTTTTGTATTTACACTATGAATAGTAATAATAATTATATGAATTTAAATGAATAATTATAGATATATAATCTATATATTTCATCATTATGGATAATTTTAATTAACATAATGTAGAAACATTATGTACAATAAAACAGTTTTCAGAAAAATCATGTTTTTAAACTAAAAAAGAAACTTGTACTAAAATAGAATATGATGTAGAAAATAATAAATTAATAATATTATTTATAAATAATAAATATATACTATAAATTATGTCATATTCAAATCAAAATTTAAATTTTAAATTAATTAATTTTTTGAAAAGGAAATACATTTTTACAATAATCGATATTTTTCACTTTTCACCAAAAAAAAATCATCATTTTTCAAAATATAGAAAAATTACACCGTTGGTTAATTTTTATATTATGATTTAAAAAATTATATTTATTTTATGAAACTAAAGTTCTAATATATGTAAATTATACATTTAAGTAAAACATTATAATAAAATATTTTTAGTTAAACACATTTCCTTTTTGATTTTAAACATTTAAATAATATTTTTTCATGAATATAAATATCTATTTTATATTAATAAAAAAATATTTATTAAATAATTAACTAGGTTGTTTCAACATCTGTTATATTTTATTAAACATCTACCATCTATACTTGTAATTTTTCTATTTGAGATCAAAAAATCGTAGTCTCATATGTCATGTGATCTAAATTGAGAAAAAGAGTATACAATAAAGAAGCCACCAAAATATATATTGTATATGAAACATACTATTTCATATAATATTAATTTTAATTATTTATAATTATAATTATTTCAAAACCTCTATAATATCATTCTTAAAATGGAGAAAATTAGCTGAAGTGATAACTTCGAGAGAAGTAGTTGCAGCTTTTTGAGGAACATGTGCAGTTTGAGGGGATAAGGTAGGACTAGGGTTTGGAGTTGAGTCAGTAAACTCAAAATATAAATTTCTCAACATTGATCAAAAATTTTATTAAAACAAACCTTGAGGATTCATAATTTATTTAATTAAACTATCTAAATATTCCATAAACACAAACTCATTTATGGGAGAAGATTATAAAATGGAATCACCCTAAAAATAGATTACCAAATTCATGTATGAGATATGAAGGTACAACTTTTTCATGATGAGTAAACCCAAATAACTATTATAGAAGTTCTATGTGATCCTAATCTTCAGGAACTAGAGAGGTATAAGCCTATATAACCTTCTCTATGTTAATGGGTAAAAATAAATTGCAATTCCACCCAGTTTTTGTAGACTATCATCATTATCATCGTCCGTATCACCTGTATCACCACCCTTATTCGAAGTATATGGATCCAATTTAAAGTAACTATTCTCATTATATTCCCCTTCCTTGAGAGGTTTTGAATCAGAAATAGGTGTTCCCCATATATCAAACATGGGAGAATACTCAGTAATTGGATATCTGTCCTTATCACCCTACAATTTAGTGAGGTTTGGTCAAAAAATAGATATAATAGATATTTCTCTCCCTCATAAATTTCTACTCTTTCCCCCTTAGTTATTCCTACACTATTATGAATTATGAGTCCTTTGAAACTTTAGGAAAATGACAACCATTTGTTCCCTCTTTATATGGTCTTTTTTTATTATTCAATTATATCAAAAAATGTATGTTATCCATTATCATCATAATAGTAGTTAGATTTAATTATCAGTTCAAGATCCAAGTTTAGATATATTACATCCCTTAGTTTAGTAGGTTTCCCTAGACGATTGATGCACTCATAAAGATTATCCTCATACTATACCTGTATCTTTTTCTATGGATTTCATCATATTTTTACTAACAATAATTCTATTCTGTTAAATAAAAGTTGAAATAGACTTGGGGTAAGGCTAAGTAAGTAAGTAATTTTCATCCCACTCATATGAATCATCAAAACTCTAGGTAGATTTATCTGAATCTGATTAACCATTAAATAATGAAGGAATATGTCTTGATTCAAAATAGTTTTGAAAACTGATTTTTCTAGGGTATATGGTATGATGTATAAACATCAACAACAAACTATCCTTTCCATTTTATTCAGTTGAACTATGCCTTCAACAGATTCTATCATTGGTTAACTCTTATAATGAATTTAAAATCTCAAAATGTAGAAATTATAAAAGATAAGAACTTTTTTATTCCTCGTACTCACTTGGATGTGGTATTTAAAATATTTCATCCTAAAGAGTCGATTAAAACTCACATTTATGATCATCAATAACGTTTAGAATGAGATCTAACTAATATCTAGCTTCAAAAACCATATTCATAGAAAAATCATAAACTGATTAGGCATAGAAAAGGATATTATCATCCAAATTTGTATCATTCCATCCTTGTCAAAGCACAACTATCAAAACTAGATAAAGACTTATCCTAAACCACACAAAAACTACTTTATTTCTTGGAGCAGCATCACATGAAAATTGACGAGGCTTAGAGAGCTGTTTAGATACAAATGTTCTTTCCTACAATATTTTGGATGTATCCAAACTTTTAGAGGTATCTTAGTCAAATGATAAGTTTAAATAAACTACTCATAATTGAGATTCAACGGTTGGAAGTTTTGGGTTTCAGTAATGGGTCGAAATAGGATTCAAATCAATAATGAAAAGAGATGGTTGTTATTAGTTATTAGGATACTAATATCATTTAATGATCAATATATAATAAAATATGGTAAATATGAATAAAATATTCTTAAAATACTTTGAAACACTTTTGGTATATTTAATGAAAATCAATTAATTGAAAATTTTTTATGAGAAGAACATATCATTACATATTAATTTTATATATTAAAAAAATTAAAACAAATCTTAATTAAACAAAAAATAATTTAATAAAAATTTATTATTCCAAAATAATATCATATATAATTCAAATACTCAAATTTTATATTCATTGTAAAAACACAAGTATGTTGATGTTTTGTCCTAATTAATTCTAGACTGATATCCAAATTTTTAAAATGATCTCTCAAAATGTGATGTCATATAGGATTGTGATTTGTCCTATAATGAGATATATGATTCTTGGAAATGATAATAGAACTTTTATTTTCACTATTTCTAGGGAAATTTGTGAATTGATATCCATTTTCAAGAAATGTGTGTTACATTCATAGAATTTATGTAAAGAAACTGTCCACAGCTATGCTTTTAACTCTAATAGAAGGCGATGCAATAGAAATTTGTTTTATACTATAATATGATAATATAGTCTTTCCCAAAAAATGACATGTTCCAAAGCTATTCTTTCCTAACAGAAAACCACCAAAATATGTTTTAAAATAGCTATTAAAATAAAAATATTTTCCTCTAGAGTAAAATAGTTCTAAATCAGTTAACCTTTTAATGAAATTTAAAATCATTTTTATAGTAATTAAACATGAGTCCTTAGAATTTTTTTTGAAAGAATACACACATTAATCATAATGATAGTTCAACTACCTTTTATGTAATGCAAACTCTCAATCATATATTTGTAAATGTTTTGTTAAGTCGGTTTCCCAATTTTATTAAAATCCAATTTAAAAGTGGTGCTCATTATATTATCACTTCATTTTGTATTATCCAATACATAAATTTTTAAAATATATCTATAGTATATACTTTGGTTTAAAATGATTCCTTGTTTTTTTTGAAATATTTAAAAACCTGGAAATAATTTTAGTTCACCCATTATACTCATCTGGAATTAATGTTTTGTCACTTTTTTAAATTTCGTACATATAGATTTTCAAAAAGAACCAAAAATAACACCATCAATATATATTTTTTCTATCAAAACATATTTTGAAGTATTTTTTATATTTAAAATTGGAGAAGTAAAAAATTTTGTAAAATAATTTGAAATAAGAAAAGTATGGATCATATCAGATCGAGGTCTGAGATATTTATTAATTCCATAAATTGTTTTATTAGTTTAAAAACATTATCTAAAAAAATATGGGCATGAAAATCCATAGGTTTTTCCAAAAGAAAATGTCCAAAAAATTTATAATCATTAAGAACATCACTCTTGAAATTGATTTAATATAACATGAAATTTATATTTGTTTTTTTAGAAATTATTATCGTAATAACTTCAAATATAGCTGCTAGAGAGAATGGATTATTCAAAGTCAATGCCTTCTTATTGACTATATAATTATTCTAAAAATATTTATTTCTAATATTATTTCTTGATTCATTATCCTTGTTCCTATATACTCATTTACTTCTAATTTTGAAATGGTAATTAGGTCCCTCAACCAGTTCCCATACTTTATTCCATTCAATTCGATGCAATTTTTCCTCCATATCCATCACCAAATTATCATTACTAATTTCCTCATTATTGTTCTTATATTTCAAATATGAAAAAAAATTCTTGATTTTCAAATTGGTTTCTCATAGATTCTTGAGTTTTATATCCTTTATTTAAATATATAGCAATATAAACTAAAGGGCGGACTCTATAAACTCAAATGGTTTAAGGTATACTAGATTCCTCTAAGTATTCATCAAGGTTTATTTCTTCAAAAATAAATCTATTGGGATATATTTCTAGTAAATTAGTAAAACTATCATTGGGTTTTTAGGTGTTATCAATATTTAAATTGTATATATCATCCTTCATGTTTGTAAAAGGAAAATTTTGGTTTATAAGGATCTATAACATAAAATTAGACCTAAAAATATTCTCCCACCACCATTATAATTTTATTAATGACAATATAAGACTTAATGTATGAGTAATAATGATGAAAAATTATTTTTCCTCTCTTAGAAAAAATATTATCCAGATTATCTTTTTAATTAACAAAATAAACTTTATACCCAAAAACGTTGAAATTATTTACCTTAGAACTTATCCCATTCCATAATTAATTTGTTGTATTCTTTAAGAGTTAGCTTATTAAGATTTTTAATTACTTAAAAATATATATTAATAAATTCAGTCTAAAAAATATAATTATAGTCCATATTCAGTAATCATGTATAAACTATTTCTCGAAGAGTTATATTCAGTACTTCAACAATCCCATTTTTTTGATTTATGGGGAGAAAATAAATTATAATTATAGGAAGACTGTGAGTATAGGGATTAAACATTCTGATTTTCAAATTCATCACCATAATCAATTCTCACACACTTAATGGTATGTCCATTATGGTTCTCTGCATATTTTTCAATATTTTCCAAACATCTATAGGATGACCATTTTTTAGGAAATATAACCTAGTAAACCATGTATTGAAATAATAGATTATGTATTTTTAATGTTATCATAATAAAAAAAACTCTAGATGATCCAAAAAGTCTATGTGAATCAATTCTATCAGTCGATAGATAGAACCAACATACATTGATTTGAAAGAAACTTTATGATTCTTTCCCTTTTAACTGATATGGAACACTTCATATTTTGGGAAATCATACATAGGTAGACACCTAAGTAAAACATTTTTTGAAATAATTTTAAGAGATAATATATTAAGGTGTATTAGTCTCCTATACTACAACATAGACTTATGGTGAAATTTTTTTAAATAATTTCTTTGAGAAATTAATGAATATAAATTTATTTATTAAACATTATAATTTCAAAAAGTGTAAAACAAAAAATTAAACATCCGATCAAATATTTTTATGAATTATTCGTAAACCGAACATATAATTCATTGTTACCCAATTGATATATTATTATAAGATTATATTTTCTTCCATCAATAAATAAAACTTTTTCAATTATACAATATTTGGATTTACCAACATGACCATGGCCAACAATTTTTTCTTTTGCATTGTAACCAATGTGTGCATGACCACCACCATAATTGATTAAATTTTTGAAGCTTGAGAAGTCCCCTTTCATGTATCTAGAATATCAACTCTCCAGATACCATAGCATTGTACATAATATTTTTAAACAGGTTTTCTAAAATCAATCTAATACACATCGCCATGGTTTACAAATCCTTTTGGGTATAGACGGGTCAACAGTCAATTGTTTAGTGATCCACATTTTTTTATGTTTATTCCTAGATTTACGAATATACATAAAAATAATTATAAAAATAAAATCTCTTAGGTCCAAACTTTATTGATCCAAATTTATAAGTTTTTATTATTATCTAGTACATATTTATATTAAGAATTTGAACAATGAATGAAATATTTTTGGTACATTTTTTTCTATCTAGGAAAAAAAACCATAACAGTACTTTGTTTGGGTATAAGATCAGTACCCAACATTTTATTAAGGATTTTGATTCTTCTAGGAAATATTTCCATATCCTTATTCACATAATAATTAATTTATTTTATATCATTATTTTCAAGTAAATGTTGTTGGTTATTTTCATTTTTAATAGAAAAATCATATTTAATGATAGAAGATAATGCATGTTGTTTCAAAAAAAATTTATATTTCAAATTAAACTCATTAATGGTTTCATCCGATATTTTTCAATATTCAAAGAGATTATCACTAGGTATATAATTTTCATCATGATTTTTTTTACATAAATTCCATAAATATGATATAAGATGTAAGAATAACATATATCACCTCGGATGTGTTTTTTATAAAACATATCTTAATAATCATATTATTTTATTATCTATTTAGATTAGACTCATGGAAGCAGTCCTCAAAATTATTTCGGGTTTACTTCGTGGATTTTTTGTATTTCATCTAATTATCTTCATATTTGTTCATGTATTTAAATTTTGGACAATAACCATTGACCTTTCCATTTTTGAACACATAGAAGGTCACTTTAAAATTACTAAATTTTTTCTAGTATCCTTTCTTATCATAAAATAATTTTCCTTTATATTTCCTATAGAATATTCATTCTATTAAATTTCATTAATCTTATAACTAGATGATCTATCTCTTTATCACTGTCAGTGTCACCCTCACTTTCACTGGTACTGTCATCTTTGAGTATTTCATTGGATTTTTATTGATATTCATTGAATGTTATTAAATTTTTTATTAAATAATATTCTTCATTTACCATGACTTCTTCATCATTAATATTAATATTTCTTAATAAATATTTTATTTGTATCTTTCTTAAATCACATGATTCTTGAATAGATACAACGGTGCCTCTCCACTTATCTAGTAATGATCTTAAATTTCAAATCACTGATGCTTTATCATCATTGGTATTTCCAAGTGAATTCATCATTTTGATAATAATATTAAAATTATGATACATGTTATAAATAGAATCAACAGGCTTCATCTTAAAAGTATAATATTTAATATAATAAGAATAAAATCTCATTTCATTGAAATTCAATGTGACTTCACTAGACACTAGTAAAGTATCAAAAATTTCATAAGTTGTGTCAGATATATATTATATTGATTTTATATTATCATAGTTTATATTATAAATAACTCATTGATTTTAAATTATAATCATAGGTATCCTTAGTGGTGTTACTCCAATCATATCTTGGACCTTTAATTATTTCATATTTGTCTTTAATTACGGTCAACATATTGATACCCATGATCTCAAGATGTATTTTAATCTTAATTTTCAATTGATTATAGTTTTTACCATTAAAATATGGAATAATGTTAGTAGAAATTCCCCCAAGTCTATTATTACCCATAAAGATATAATTTTATAATTTAAAATAAATATAAATAATTTGGGTCAAACATGATTATATTTGAAACTAGAATAGTAATAAATAAACCCACCTCTCATACCAAATGTCATTTTGAGAGTAGAGTACTCAATAAGGGGTGAATTGAGTATCAAATAAAAAATTTTGTTAAAAAAATTAAAAAAATAAAATCTGCATATTTTAAATTCACGAAGTTAATTAATTAAATAAGTATAAATAATTTAATTCTCTTAAATAACCTCTCAAATGTTTTTTGAAATATTAGTTTTAATAATCTAATCATTTTTTTAATATTGGAATATTATTCTACTTACATCAAGTAGTAGAAATATCACATGTAAAATATACCTCTCAATGTATTCTTTTGAAAATGATATTTGAAAAATAGTTTTAAAAAAGAGTAACAAAACCATTAAAATAGGAATTGGAATATATAAATATTGATAGTTAAGTCTCTAGTTGATACCTAATCCTTCCAACTTGGAATTTACCCACTGCAAATAGTGTTTATTAAAATTAAATTGATGATTCACATGTTATATTGTGTATATGTGAAAATAGATTATAGGGATATATAGGATAATACACAGCCCCTTCCACAGTTAACATGGGAGTAAAAATATTAAGTAATCATAAGTAGGATTATTTGAGTACGCTTATATACTCTATAAGAGTTTGACATTTAACAGATATAAAATAATATTAATCACAACTCAAAAGTAATAAAAATATATAGAAAGTGAAGTGAAAATAATTTGTTGTAGTAAATATTAATGTTCAATTATTATATATATTCTTATACTCTTATCGATGTATTCTTTTATTTCATATATTAAGTGTGAATACAAAGGGATGATCCCAGGTCATACGGTCAAGTTCTCATGAAAACAGAGTATCGAGCTGGTTAAATTTTTCCTTCTTCTAAAATTATTCTATATTCACATTGTTTTTATCTGAAATATTTATTCTATAAAAACAAATATTCCTCTAAAAATATAAACTAGAAACACATCATTATGAATCCTTTTACATGGCATGATTTCTAAGATCAATAAATTCCCTTAACTTTACATTTAATTATTCAAATAAATCTATTAGAATAAATAATGTTAAAATATAATTCCTAAATTTAGATGTAGTAGATTAATGTATGAAACATTTGATCATTCATTTTAGCTCCAAAACTTTTCAAAAATACTGATCAGGTTCCTTAAAAAGGAATATGGTTTAATTTTTTGAACTTCTGGTTGATCCATTATTTTAAAAATTCTAAACAACTGACTTAGTTTCATCAGTTAATTATGTTTCCACTTTATCAGTTAACAAAAATTCAACTCTCCCATATGGGGACTTCACTTCTATGTGGTGTATCTTGAAGTCTCATATTACATACAATTGTGAAAAATCTAAAGTCATATTTTCAATCAAAAATCAATGTGTGGTTTCTCTAATACACAATGACATTTCAGACCATGTAAAAGGCGTTTGGAACTAAATGTTGGATTTTTGTTCACTTTGTTGTTATTATGGTCAATTCAGAAGTTGGAGAGATATTCACTAGGTTAGATCAAATAGTTTTTTGGTCAATCCAGTAGTTTTCCAATCACTTCAACCGTTTTCAAAAATAATAAGATATTTTTGGTCTCTCTGATAGATACCATACATTTTATCAAATTATACATAGTGAATAAATTTTTCATGTGGTTTCTTAAGTAATTTAAAACATTTATTCAATACATATTCCTTTATATTTTGGAAATACTATTCACATAGCTAATCAAGTTATTCTTAATGGATATTTATAAATTTGTGAAATTTCACTCCATCAGACACACTGTCCATAGATTTTATAGATTGGATTTATGGTCACTTCTAGACTTTTGAAAATTTCCAAATTTCCCAAAAATAAAATTTTAATACCATAAAACATCAAAATTATTATACAAACATAATCTTGAATTATTATTATTAAAATAATCAATTGCTAGTCTAAGCCAATAATTTCCCTCTTTTGATGATCATAAATAATGGAAAAAATAGCTATAGAATATTCAATAATGAACCTTGTACTATAAAGTTGAAAATTTGCTAAACCATACACTCTATAACATGATAACATGCCATAATTTACTCCTCATTTTGATATTATCAAAAATAATTCATAAATCTTGAGAGATTAAAGATAAATATAATAAAAATCTTTGTAAAATATAAAGATAAAAGTTAAATAATTTTTTTATTGGTAGAACAAAATTAAGGGTTTATTGAATAATCACCTATAATAATTTCTAATTAGAATCTGAATTAAATTTATTAATATAAGAGGTCTCGATGTGGGTTCTATTTTTCCAATAATTTGAGAAGGATGAGATGTATGTTGATGATTAAAATAACCTCTTGGAATCATTATATATTTTAAAAAATGAATTAATTTTCATAGATAATGAGGTATATTGAAACCAAATGGTCTGGTATAAGGTGAATGGGTAGTAGTGGAATCTAGTTAAGAAGATATTTTAAAAGATGGTTTTGAGGCAAAAATTGATACTTGTGTTAGAGAAGGGGATAGGTTTGATACACGAATTGTGTGAGGTACTATAAATAGAGTATTTATAATATATATTTAAGGATAAGAGAGCCTTTTAGTTTTTATCTCATCCATATAAAAAATATACCACATAAACCAATCATTCTAAAAAAACTGATCTAGAAAAGGTTCCATAGTCAATAGCTTTGAAATCTAAGGTTAAGGGAGGCATTTTTTCCTCTTTCCAAAGATTGAGATTGGGTATTAATGTCTTACTTGGTGTAAATCCAATTGATATAACATATTATTTATTGCTCAATTACATCCTTAACTTTGCAATTATTGACTGATTGATCTTTAATTACATCATAATGTTTCTCAACATGGACCGAAACATCCGTCTATTCTTGATTCTTAATAACATTAACACTATTAAAATGAAATTTCATTACCTTGTGAAAAATTATTCTGATCAGACCATAATCAATTTAAAATGATAAAAGAGAAGAAAAAGTATAATATCATAAATTTCTACTAATTATTGAAAGATAAAACATATACATAATAGCATATAGATCTATCAAATATTTTTTAAAATATCAAGTATGTCCTTGTAATTTTTTCATTTGAGTTCAAAAAATCCAAATCTCATTTACCATATGATCTAAATTGATAAATATGTTAGGCTGTATATGAAACAACAAAATCTAAATAATATATGTAAGATATTCCTTCCAATCATATTAATTTTTAGTATTAATACTATAAAATCATTTAAAACTTTTAGAATATCATTCTGGAGCTAGATAAAATCAATTAAAGTGATAACTGTGGTAGAAGTACATGTAGCTAGTTGAGATGGAGCATATGTAGTTTAATGGGGTGAGATAGGATTGGGGTTTGGAGTTGAGTCACTGCACTCCAACTTTTTGGGTCATAACATAGATCCTGCATTACATGAAAATATATTCTGTGTATTCTCAATTTATTGAATTAAACTATTCAAATATCCTATAAATACAACCTATTTTCTGGGAGATGAATCAAAAATTCGATCACCTTGAAATTGATCATCTAATTCATGTATGGGAGAAGAAGGTAAAGCTAGTTATTATAAAGTAGATCCAAATAACACTTCTAGAATATCTATATGAACTTGTTCTATAGGAACTTGAGAGGTAGGAGTATACACATCCTTTAGTGAGGTACTGGTCGTTTTAGAAAATTCTATCCCACCAGGTCTGGGTGGAATGACACTATTATCATTATTCTTAACACCATTATCACCACTATTATCAAGAGTACATGGATAAAGTTTATAGAAAGGATTCTCAGGATATGAATATTCTATAAGATGTGTTGAATCACAAAAGGACTGCACTGATTCATAACATAATAGGACTATCAACAACTAGATTTACATCCTTATCTCTCTCACAGTAAGTGGGGTTTCATCCAAAAAATGGTGATATTTGATATTTCTCCCTCTCGGGAGCTTCTACATATTACCTTAGTGATTTGGACACTATTGGAACTTATTAATCCTATGATACTTTAGGAATAAGGGACCAACCCATTCTCTCATTGAAAGATCTTTTTTATTGATCAACTATATCAACAATAGCTTTATATCCATTCTCATATGAAGAGTTGTTTGAATCAACTATTTGGTTAGGTTACAAGCCTAGATCTATCACATATTATGGTCGAGTATGGTTTATTATAAGATTTATGTGCTCATAAATCTTATCCTCATATACAAAATATATGTATTTCTAATAAGGATTATAGATTTTTCTAATCTACTAATTATTACCTTATATATTTCAAATACATAAAAATATTTCGGACCATATTCTTCAAACAATCAATTCATCTTGAATACTCTGAACAAGGTTTCAATTGTAAGAAGGATAGGGTTTCGTTAATGGGATGAATGGGGGTTCAACTCAATAATGGAAAGGGGTGATTCTAATTCTAATTTGGGATATTAAGATCATTTATGGATCATGTAGAGTAAAATATGGTCTATAAAAATAAAATATATTTAAAACAATTAGAAACACATAAGACATATTTAAAGAAAATAAATTTTCTAAATATTCCTTATCAGAATAATTTATCATTACATATTAATTAAATTTATTATAAATCATTGAAAACCAAAATTTAAAAAAACCAATTTAAACATATCTGGTTATTAGTAAATGATGTCTATTATCATTTAAGTTCTCACGATTTATAGTCTTTGTAAAAATGTTAGTAATTTTATTCTTTATGCCAATGGATTTAAAAGTGATATCCATATTTTGAAAATGATCTCTCAAAATGAGACTTCTTATGTCAATGTTCTCTTTATTAGAATTAGGTATTGTATTCTTGGAAATGTTAATAGCACTTTGATTTCATATTATAGTTTTATGTATGAATTTATATCTGTAGATCAGTAATGTGTGTTTTATACACAAAATCTGTGCACATAACCTTCATAGATAAATGTATTAAAATTAAATAATGCAAAATGCAACATAATTATGCTTATTACTATTCTATAGTACTAAAGAGTAAAATAAAAAACATACCCTGTAGAATAGAAATTTTCTAAATAAGTTGTACTTTTGAGGTACTTAAAAATAATTTTGATAATAGTTAAATGTGATTCAATTTTATTTTCATTAAAACATGCATAGATACACACACAAACCATGATATTAGGGTTTCTATATTTTTTGTTATGTAAACTCCCAGTCAGACCTATATAAATGGTTTGGTCATCTGGTTTCTCATATTCATCAAGATCTAATTTTCAGGTGGTACTCATTGGAGTGTCAATTCCTTTTAACTATCCATGCCAAAACATTTTAAAATATATTTAGTGTAATTAATTTTTTTAAAAAATAATCCATTACCTATTTATAAATATTTTAGAAATAATAAAGAATTTTAATTCCAAAATTAAACTCATTTCAAATTTATTTTTCATTTTCTTTTGAAATTTAGTAAATAAAGAATATCTTGAAGAACTCAAAATAATATCATCAATATATATTTTTGAAATAAAAACATATTTTTGAGTTCCTTTGGTAGATAAATTTGGGCCCGAAACACCTTTTAATTTTTTTGAAATAATAAAAGTGTTGATTATATCATATGAAGCACATGGAGCTTATTATAAACCATAAATTTCTTTTATTAGTTTTGAAACATGATTTGGATAAAGATGATTTGATTATCTAGGGGGTTTTTAAAAAAAATCTCGATAATATAAAAATTATGGAAAAAAATCTTCACATCCATTTGATCTAACAAGAAATTTTATATGTGTTGTACAATAAAGTAGTATCCTAATGTATTCAAGTATATAGACAAGAGAATAAATTTTATTCATATTCAATTCCTTTTTCATGACTACATTCTTGTGGTAGAAATCAATATTTTTTTTGATAATATTACTCAATTAATCAACATTGTTTCTATATACCCATTTACTATCAATGGTAAAATAGTATTTATAACCCTCAAATAGTTCCCATACACAATTAATTTCAAATATATTCAATTATATTTGTATTTCAATCAACCAATGTTCATTACTAATTACATCCTTTATATTATGCGAGTCAAATTATGAACAAATGCCTGATGTACAACCTATTTTCTCAATGATGCTCGATTTTGAGTTACTCTATTTAGATCTCCATAATCATCATCAAAATTATAATGTCATTGTATTTTAATGGTCTAGGAATACTTGATTCTTATAACTATTCCTTATTGTCTAATTCTTCATAAATAGATTTTCGGGTACATTTTTCATGTAAATCAATATTAAGATCATTGGATTTAGACATTTTATTAACGATAAAATAAAATATATCATCATTTAGTTTCTATAAGGAAATTTTTAGTTCATGTGGAACTATCTCATAAAATTTTACATGAACATACTTTCCCTGACTATTTTTATTTTATAATATACACTATATAATTTACTGAATATAGAATATGTAATAAAAGAATCCTCATCACTCTTGGATGAATGTATATCTAGAATAACATTTATATTAAGAATATAAAATTTACTACAAAAAACATTGAAATAATTTACCCTAGGCTTTCTCCCATTTTGCAATTCATATAGATTCGTCTTTAATTCAGGTATTATTAGTCTTTGTTAATTGCACAACAGGATTAATTTATAGCTTCATCCCAAAAATAGATAAGTAAGTCATATTCACTAAGAATGTTTTGGGATTTCTCTTGAAGAAATATATTACTTCGTTCTAAAAACACATTTTTATGAGGTGTTCGAGGAGTAGATAAATTATTATTATAGACACTTTTTTTGGATAGGGATTTAAAATATGGATTCTCAAACTCACAACCATGATCACTTCTCACACCCTTTATGGTAATTCCATTAAAGTTATCTACTAATTTTTCATACTTTTCAAAACACCTATAGGCTTAAATTTTTTCACTTAGGAAATATACCCATGTAAAAAATTAACAATAATAAAAAATAATATAGGCATAAACTTTTCTTGTGAAATATGAAACTCTATATAGTTTAGAAAAGTCTATGTGATTCAATTCTAGCGGTTAATAGGTAGAAAAAAGTTTATTTGATTTGAAAAAATCATTATATTTCTTTCCATTTTGATAGATATTTCACATTTTGACTTTTGGTAAATATTACATAGATTGATATTTAACTACTTTATTGATATATTTCTTATATAACATGATTCTCATATGAACACAGTAGTTCTACTCCATCTATCTATTAAGAATCTTAATTTTTTCTATAAATTGTGATTTGTAATCAATTATAATTCCATGTGCATTAATTATATTGAAAATAACATTAAACCTAATATTAATATTATAAATATACATATCAGTATGTATCATAATTCAATTATATTTCAAATTATAATTATTTAGTTTTATTTCTTTGACATTCAGTTTTCCTTTATGAGACACTAATAAAGTATCAAAAATTTCATATGTTGTGATTCATGGAGATATTGTATTGAATAAATATTCTACAAGTTCACAATATAAAGAACTTATTTCTTTGAAATTATAAAAATAAGCATCCTAAGTGGCATTTCTCTGATAAGATCTTCTAGCTTTAGGATTCACATATCTATCTTCAATTATGATCCTGATATCAGAAACCAGGATCCCAATATATTTTTTCATCTTAATTTTCAGTTGATAATAGTTTGTACAATTAAAATATAGATTTATTTTTGTAGTAATTACTCTAATTATATTATTTTACATAAATATATGAATTTAAAATTGATGGAAATTAAAATATTTTAGGTAAAATTAGAAGAGAGTAAAATCCTGATAAGAAATAGGTAAGATAACCTTATATTCCAAATGATATTTAGAGTGTGGTATTTAATAAAGGGATAAATAATAGTACAGTAAAATTTTCTATTTAATCAATTTATAAAAAATATCAAACTTTGAAATTCATGATGATAACAAATATAGTGGGTAGTTTAATTTTTTTAAATAACCTCTCAGAATTTTGATCAAAAATTAGTTATAATAATATATTGGTTTTCCTAATCATTTATGATTATTATACATACAATAAATATTAGAAATTTCTAGTGAAAAATTTTTATATCAAGTTATAGTTTCAAAAATGAGTTTTAAAAAAAATTAAAATAGATTGAGAAAGAACTTTAAAACATAAATCAAAATTTAAAAATACCAGAGCTTTTATCAGATTATGAAACCTAATCATATCTACTTTATAATTACCAGAATCCAAGATTGTTTATTTAAAATAAATATAATATCAACAACATGGATCAAGTATGGGTTAAAATAGCACACATGATTTTCAAGGCTAATGAAAAACCTCATCCATAGTTTCCATATGAGTAATATTATAAATAAAAAAGGAGTAACAATATCATAGTACTATTATATGATATATAAAAGGTTTTTTAATAAACATATATAAAGATCAAGAGAAAATATAAATTAATAAAAACCTATAGAAAGTGAGGTAAAACAATTTAATGTAGTTATGATTACGGTTCAGATGTTCTATAGATTATCCACCCCTTATCTATGTTTTATTTTAGGTTATTGATTATATTTTGAGACAAAAATATATTCTTATATAATGTGGTAACATTATCATAAAAACAAAGTATCTAAAGTTTTATGATTTTCACACTAATAAAATAACTCTATATCTTCCCTCTTCTACTCTAACCATAGTTTCTATGAAAAGAAATATTTCCCCAAAAGGACCCATTGTAAACCCATCATCATGAATCCTCACACTCTCAATCAAATTTTGGAGAAATAAATTCCTTTGACAACACATTTAATTTTGTGAAATAATTGGCTCAAATAAATTATATTAAAATATAATTCCTACTTTTTGGAATGATGTATCGAAGTGTGTCTTGTTATATCATCCATGGTATATCTAAACATTAGTCAAAATACTAAATAGATTTATTGATAGATTATTTGGTATATTTCATTGAACTTATGGTCAATCTTTTACTTGGTAAAATTATTAATAACAATCATAATCACTTCAACTAAACATGTGGTCACTTCATCATTCAGAAAAAATCCAACTCTCTCACGAGGTCACTTCACTTCAAAAAGTTTTAGAATGATGTATCATGGTGACTCCAATAGTCTCCAAATATCATATCACATACTCAATTGGAAAGAAATGTGAAGTTGCTCCAATAATTAGTGATATTTAGGAGAAAAGTACAAACCATGTACTTGCTTAAATTTGGCTCTATGGTCTCTTGGTTGATCTTTTAATTGATTGAGTAGTTAGAGATATATCTTTCCCAATCAATAAAATAAACATGCGGTCATTACAATAATCATGTGGTTACTCCAAACCTTTTGTAAAATTCTGAGACAACTGTGATCACTCTAAGATATAACATGTAGTCATTAAAATTATCCATAGTTGACATATTTTTTGTTCAGTCACTATAGTACTTTGTGGTTTTTATCTTAATTTTATTCCTTTATACATTTGAAATAGTATTCATGCGTTCAATCAAATTACCCATAATTTTTATAGAACAATTTTTAAAATTTTACACCTTTTGAATCATGATCGATAGTCATGTTTGATTGTATTTACGATCAATTTCAAATTTTGGAGAATATCTAAATGGAAATGAAAAATATTTATCTTCCATGAAAAAGAGAAATTATTAGAAACATATTAAAAATTATTTCTAGTTATTAAAATAAGGAATTATAGGACTAAAACCATAATTCACTTGTTCATCAATTTGTAAATATAAGTAGTATTATTTAACTTTCATATGAGTCATTGTTTATTACTTTTAAATAAATAGTTTTTTTAGTTTCAATGAACACCTTTTCATTCTTGTTAGATTGTATTTTTTTAATTATCCCACATGTCATTATAAAACTGATGAAATCCTCAACCACCATATAATTCATTCTTTTGGTTCTTGGATCAATGTTACTTGGGGTGCCTAATTTTTTTTGTAAAACCCAAATGATTTTATAGATCAATGTTTTTATAGAAATAAATTCACCACGATTGTTTTATCATTACAAACATTAGTAAATAGATTAAATATTTTGGTAACATATTCTATAAGATGCACTGAGAAAATATCAATGTCTTGTATAAACATAATTAATCTTTTATATTTGAATTTTTTGTGCCTTCAAGAGTTACATCTTTTATGTTTCATATTTCATGAGTTGTTTTGGATGTATCAATTTTATTAAATTTATTTTGGTCTAAACCAAAATGAATGGTATTCATTTCTTTACCATCAAATTCAAAGGCATAAATATCATTAAAGTCCTTTTATATTCTCTTTAGTAATGAAGATATAACCATGAATAAAAACATTCCATATAGGATAACCAAAACATCTAAAAATATAGGAATTCTTGTTTTCGAACAATAATAATTATTTCAATAAAAAATGGAGAATGGACCATATATGTCCTTTGGGATCACTATGAATATCTAAAAATTCCATTTTAATATAAAAATATTTTTTCATAAAAAAATTAAATTTTTTTTAAAAAATCAAGCATTTAATGAGTTTTAAACAAAGGAATAATTAAATCCTTGAATCGTTTGATAAAAAATGTAGTTTATATTAAAGAAAAATAACACGAAGTGGTAAATATCCATTTAAAGAATAAATAGATAAAACAAAAGTCTTAAAGACTAAAAATATATTTTTGAAATATTGATGACAATTAAAACCTTTTTAAGAGAAAATTGAACAAATGAATCTAGTTTGTAAGGGAAATAATATAATTATATAAGATTACAAAATTAGAAAAATACAAGAATTGGTTATTCATAAAATAAATTATTAAGTGTGTTTACATGTAAAATAAAACATTAATTAGATGAAAGAAATATATTATTAAGTAAAAAATGAAGAAATTAAATAAGGAAAAAAAATTGTAAGTATGTTCATAAATTTATCAAGGAGAGACCCTATATATAGAACCTCTGTAGCTAATGAACTTTATGTATCGTTTCACTGGCTTTAATGAAATACATGATATTAGAACTCCCAATTATTTTCTAGTTGTATAAAGAATCAAAAATTAAATTATATACTATATTTTTAAAAGATATAACTAGAACCCTAAAAGATAATATTCCTTTTCCTTTAAATGGTTGTGGAAAGAAAATATGATTCAATGACTATAAAGTTAGTAAGAACTGATAACAAATGATAGTGGAAGAAGTGGAAGATTTCTAGAAGAAATAAAACTTTAGATTCTTCTCAATTCTCTATAAAGATTAAAAATACAAACTAAGAGAGAATATAAAAAAATAATAGTGGGAATATATTACAATAAACACACACTCTAGATTGTCTAAGGAGTAACTTTTGAGGACAAAAAAGTTGAGGGAAATTGGAGGATCTTATCACGTTGGAATTTAATTATTAATGATAATTCTTGTTTCCAAGGCCAACAAGTTTTCATATCATATCCTTAAAATTCAATAGGAACCTTATAGAATTAACAATATCTAATTAAGTTATATAATACAACCTTAATGGGTTTTTGGGAAAAAATAAATTCCATATTGAAACTATTGTCTTGATGCCACCAATTACATAGTTAGCTCTACTAGGTAGCCAACGTGGATGCTATTACTGTAAAAAATTCTAAATAACTATGTAATTAGCAGCATCAAGACAATAGTTTCAATATAGAATAGAGCCATTAGTATTAGTTTTTTGTTATCTCATCTTGGTTTTATATCACTACATAATGGGAGGTAGGTTGTGACATAAAAACCTTATGTGGTGAATTTTGTTTTTGTTATGTCGATTTTGGGGTCGCTACAACATGGATTCAGGTTATGGTGTGGCCTTCTTATTTAGAATTTTAATTTTATATCATGGTGGTTCATTTATTCCATGTTATTTATCTTAGATAATATAATATACAATTTGGACCACACTATGTTTGGAAGACACAGTTTTGAACAACCCCATTGTAGAATGGTTTTCTTTCTTGCATCATGGAATCTGTAACCCGTTATCATATTGTGGCATATTATACGGTTTTATGCCATGGTTTTATAATTTACATCATGCGTATAAAATTTAGAACCCCTTATAACGCTATAATTCTTCTACCTTATCCATCTAATATTGTGTGATATAGGTGCATCCCTAGGAGGTCACTCACCCCATTTCATTGACGTTCAAAAATTTCCTTGGGAGAAAAATCTTTGGTGATTATAGGTGAGTTACATCTCTCCCCTCCTCAGTTTTCATTCTATTTCCTCTCATGTTCTTCATTCAAATAAGGTTTTAGTTGTGGGAAAAACTAGTTGGTTTATTTTATGGCTAGATGTTGATGATTCATGGTTTGTTCAAGGATCCTGATCCATAATTTGTGTGATTAATTCCTTATGGGTGTCCTTTCTTTATCTCATATTCATAAAATGGTTTGTGAAGAATTGGTTGAGGTATGGGATCTTAATACTTGTATTCTATCTTATGCAGTTAATATACAAGGATATGATTATTATTTTTCTCCCAAGTATGTAATTTTTATTTCATTGTGTGTTTGGGTTTATGGGAAATAGAGAACACATGGAAAACATAATCTCTAATAATATTTAAATTTATTAGAGATTATGAAAAGGGTATGGGGAGTTGGGTGAGATTTAATATTTCTATTCTGTTGTGATGTATTTATTTCTCTAATGGATGTTTATTGTTGGGGATTATTTTTATTATTTTCATCTGAAACCATTCCACCATTGTAAATGAAAATATTTACATAAATAAGGAAATGAGGAACATAATTTTGGAAAAAAGAACATAGAATCTAGGTTTATTTTTTTGTTTAATACTATACTTGATTCTATGTTACCTTTCCATAATTTTTTAGTATAAATATTTATTTATTTCATTAATGGTTGTTATGTTGCCTTGGTGTTTTTTTATTTCAAAATCTAAAGTATTTTATTAACTGGTTTATGGGTTGAGTTTACAATAGGATAAGGGTTAATAAAATAATTTTTATAGGAGGAAACTGGAATGTTAAAATGTATGAATTAAAATTGAAAACGTTTAAATTGAATATTGACTGGATTATATAAATATTTTAATTATAGGATGTGTGATAATTGATAACTAATTTGATAGAGGATGGTTAATTAGACCAATATTGTATAAGAAATGATGAATGGGTGGGAATAATATTTTATTAAATTATTGAACTTAATGGGGAATGTTTTTACTATTTTATGATGTCACGATTTTGTGAAATATGTTGTTGATGCATGACTACTATGCTATTTTTATGTCATTATGGACATGGTTGGGGAGATGCAACATGGATAAGGGGAGTTGATATTGTGGAATTTAACTTTGATGTAATGTATCATGGTTGGAATATATTAATGGGCTATGATGGATTGCAGTTATAGTGACATATAAGTTATAGTGGAATTTTATGGAATGTAATGGATAGAGGTTGGCATATAAATGTGAGATGTTATAACTTGTGGTTATAGTGAACTAAAGGTAATGATTGATAAGAGGATAATATGGTTCTTATTAAGGTTAGAACCTAGTAGGGGAGGTTATGAGGTTGATTCTATATAACATTATGATACCCTAATGTTGAGAATGGGATTGTATTATTGGAGTATGTACATTGAAGAAGGTGGGAATATGGTTGATGATCTAAAAGTTCATGATACCCTATAGTAGAGAATGGGAGAAAATATGTGTGTGTGTGGGGGGGGGGTGAACGTTGAAGAATGACAGAATGAGGTTTCTATCTTTCATGACAGTATTTACCTATCAATAGATTATTGGGAAGTGGTAGAATTGTGCCAATTGTGGAGATGTGGTAGTGGATGTGTGATGATGCGAATGTTGATATGTGAAGACATTTTGATACTTTTGTGGATTTATAGAATTGTGGTAAATGATATATTATTGGTTTTGTTTAATTTTAATGTTCTTTCTGTTATAAAGGAGGATATCCTCGTGTTTTACTACTGGTTTGAGTGGGAAGCCCTTAATTTTACAAGTTAGAGGTGATATGAATATATTTCAATATTGCAAATGTTGAAGGGGGTTGATAGTTTTTATAGAGATTGTGGTGATAGTGATATATTAGGGATATTTTAGATAATATGGAGCATTGTATCTTTTATGATGGGTTGGTCTGTTGGGTGACCATGGACCCCTGGCGATTGGGTTTTGTGTGCCTCTTTTTTTCTGATTTATAGTTATGTGTTGTCTTTATTATTTTTGTATTAATGATATAATTTTTAAATTTATTACTTAGTTGATCTTACTCATCATTATTCTTGAATATTTATTACATTTAAATGTTTACCTATTTACAGATATGATAATTCTAATACCTCAGAATTCCATGTAATATTATGGAAAATTAAATGGGATTATTTCGAGACCAGGCTCTGAGATGGCATGTGATTCTGAGGCCTGGAGTGGTTGGAATGTATTTTCAAACTATTTTTAATGTTCATTAAATAATAACGTGAGATTGTTCTTATAACATTAAACTATTTCCTAGACCAAAAATTGGAGGGAATTGTTGAACTTAGAACATCGGGATTTGCCTACTAAGGGACTTAAATCGACCAGCGCAATTCAATGGAAAAAAATAGTTTTTGGGACTTTGGGAAGAAAAATAAAATATCCTTTAAAAATTATAATATTATTTTCTCTTCATCATTATGCAGTGACTCATCAGCGCTGTCGTACAATGATGAGGTGATGCTGAATCCATTAATGAACCTCATTTATGAATTAGCGCGACGATGTTGTAGCGCATAGAACACATTCATTTTTAATTAAACAAGGATTCAGGGTTGACAAACAACCCTAGAATTCCTCTGAAAAATGATGAAAGAAACCTCTCCAATGAAGAATACTGATGAATAGGAAAGTGGCAACAATACCATTGTAGAGAGAATCCGAACTAGATATCAAAGGATGATGACCCACAATATTCCTTGACTGATATCCTTTTCCAAGGTAGGGGTTTAAATCTTAGTGATGGTTTTTCCTCGATTCTCTTATCTAAATGAAGAACGAAGATCAACTATATAACAAGTTGATCTGCATATGGATTATTCTTGCATGATTGGGAAATTATTATTGTATTATTGGTTATCGGGATTAAATATTAGTGACTTATATTTACGATTCATGATCTTGAAGAAAAGAAAAATTCTGGGCTGACACGAACAAAGGTCGGTTTGTTCATTAGATGTTCTCTATGATCCCCTCTCTCCCTCTCCTTGTGCTCAGCCAACAGACCCATGAGGTCACGTTGGATCTTTGATGGTAGGGATTCCAAATGAGTTCATACCCCTAACGTGATGGAAAAATTGTGAGTAGAACACAACAATGATGGAGACACACCAAGAATCCTCGAAGCGTAGACTGAACGGCAAACAGATCACCAAAGCAAGTCTGGTGGCCCACAGAGGAGACCATTAGTTCGCCGACACTGGAGGCGGCATGCAGCGATGACAGTGGGCGGGAGGTGGTGTGCCCTAGCAACATGTTATGGTAGTGGAGGACGCGACCATTAAGGGTAGACATAGTTTAGGTTGGTGGAACCGGTCGGGTGCATCATCTTATGGAATGGCCTGTGGGGAAATCCGTGATGGTGCATCACCTCATTGTTGTACCACAACACTGATGAGTCACTGCATGCGGAGGTATTCAACTGGACCCACCTGGCCATGTGGCTGCACGAATCGGATACCAGCAGGAATTTGGGCTGGAGAAGAACCATCCCACAAAATTTTTGGCCAGGAAGGATGGGAAACTAGGCTGTTGGGGGGGCTAGCTGGTCAAAATCGGCCCGACTTAGTCAGACCAGAATCGATATGAACTGTGTCACTAGACGACCTGGTGGACTGGACCCATAGACGAATTGGACTGGGTCTAACAATACCCAATATGAATATCCACTGGGTGAGGAAGGACTAGGTCGGCCCAGACCCAACCAAGTCGGGTTTGGTCAGACAAACTAGTGTCAGGTCATATGGGACCCCTTGGCTGGGTTGGTCGGGTTGGTCTGACTTAGTCAGACCAGGCCCAGACATGACCAGAACCTATTTAATAAAACACCAATATTTTTCAGACCGTGTGTCTGATTGACGCGTCATCTACAGATTTGGGACCCTTACAACAAGACTGGCCATGGGGTATACTCTAAATGATTTTTCAGGGAAGTAGAAATACGACCAATCACTTTAGAAGAATATTCTATTGGAATCAAGAACACATGATAGTGTAAATTCTATGGCTATATGTGACACGAAGGATATCATGAGTCGGAACTCAGTGGACCAGTAGTAGAGCGGACCTCGGTGGTCGAGTATCCGAGCAGACCTTAGTGGTCTCATTGCCAAGAAAACCTCTTTGGTCATCTAGTTCACCAAACTCCAGTGGTCCAGTATCCCAACTGTCCTCAGTGGTCCAATAGTGGAGTATACCTTAGTGTTCCATTAGCTGAGCGGACCTCAGTGGTCAAGTAGTTGAGAGGACCTCAATGGTCAGGTAGCCCAACGGAACTTAGTGGTCCAATAGCGGAGCAGCCCTTAGTGGTCCATTAGCTGAGCAAACCTCAATGAATCATCTAGGATGATTCCCTCAGTAGTACATTATGATTCATCATTTCAACTGATAATATTAATTTTTATACATTTTGATATACTTGTGGGAGCTGTATTTTCATTATGGGTTTGCTTTATGGTATTACTTTTTGGTCATTACATTGTGTTTAGGGTTCCCTACAAATTATTGGTTTATTCACCCCTGCATGGGATTCTCCCACACTTTTCATATCTCGTACAAGTGATCGATGCTTGGATGGACACCTTGGTGGTCCAGGACCAGGTAGTGCTCAGTGGGAAAAGACTGATGGGCATACTTCTATGGCTACAGGCAACTACCCTTCACCCGACCTTTAGGTAGGGTCTCAAGAAGATGGACCATGGTAGTTTTACCTTCCATTATGGTTTTTGACATTTATTTTGTCCCCTTTGTACTTTCAATTTGTACTATAATCTCAACAGTTTTCTCAATGACAGTTGTGGTTTTCTTTGTGTTTACTTTTCGTTGTTTGAGCATTGTGTGTGTGTGTACAGGTTTAAAGGAAATTGATTCCATTTTTGGGATATGCCTACTTGATGTTAGTCACCAGCCCCTGGATTATGGAAGGTATGTTTGGGGTTGTCACGGCATGAGCCCTAAAGGATAGGTCATGACAAAGTGGTATCAAAGGGAGGTTGGTTCTACCAAAATAAATAAGAGTCTATAAATTTTTATTGGGAAATAGTGCAAAGTGTTTCAAGTTCAGCTTTCAGGATATGGAGTCCAGTGTTGGTGCGGCGACCAACTTATCCATACACCAAGACCATGAATTATTCTTTTTGACTTGGTACATGAAATTGCTGGTTGAATGCATCTTTTAATGTTTTCTCATGATCTTTCTATATCATAGTCATCTAATGATGAATAATCAATTAATCGTGATTCATCTTGATCTATTTCATAATGCCTCCTTGCAGAGAGCTAGCCAAGATTCTAGTGCGTGACCACAAGGATGGTCCATATAGTGATGAGGATTTAGTACATGGACTATTACCTGAGATGGAACCATCAGGAGGTGTCCTAGATTTTCCACCACTCCTTGGTCATTAGTTACTTCCGGATCTACCTGTAGAGGATGCATGTAGGCTCAGTTCTATATATGAGTTCCTAAGAAAAGACCTCCCAAGTTCGTGGGAGACAAATATACTTAGTTTTCTGAGTATTGGATGGAGGTGATGACATGAGTATTCTTCTTAGTGAAGACGCCACTTGACCAGAAGGAAGTTCTCACTACGATCCTTATGTAGGGCTCGACAGGGAGATGGTGAAGTTTAACTTTCAAGATGCATGAGGAGGTGACCCTCACTTCGTATGTCTTTGAGAAACTTTTTAGGGAGGGGTACATCTATGAAAATTTGTGCTGAGTGAAAATACATGAGAATCTTCACCTATAGTAGGGCAGACTGACTGTGTTTATGTACTTTGTGAGGTTCACAAACCTCTCCCGTTAATCTAAGGATATGGTATGAGACCATTTATTCCAGGCCCTGACCTTGGATCAGGGACTCCGATGGGAGATCGGGGCATCAATGATTTCCATCAACATCCCTACACATGATGGGGTGCAAGAGAGAGCTCTACAGGTGGAGAGCTTCCTCACAAAGCAAGCATCGATGGTGGGAGAAACCACCAGGTGATAGGTGGACAATTAATACATGGAGGGTAGCCAACATATGACACAGAGGCCCAAATAGGCCATACCATTCAAGGGATGACCCTAGGACTCAAGTTCAGCAGTACAAGTCTCTCGAGGAAGAGGGAGTCATTAGGGGAACATAGTATGCTACACGTGCAGCAGGCATGGGAACATAGATCATGATTGCCCGATTACCTGAGTAGGGGACCAAAATATGGTTGAGGGACCACCGAGGCAGCGATAGAGATAGTGACAGGGTGGTCCACTAGGTAGCAGATGTGGAAGAGGAGCGGGACAAGCGGCTTAAGGTGGGAGTAGGTACGAGGTAATAAAACCTCCACCCCCAGGTGGTAAACCATGGGCTCCTGGAGAACGTGGATAGGGGAAGGCTCATATTCAAGAAATTGAGGCCTATGGTCCCTACATCCCAAATATGATATGAGGCACGATCTATGTCTTCTCCACTTTAGCTTCAATTCTTATAGAATCAGGTTCCAGTCACTCTTTCCTTACCGCAGATCTTATTTAGAGATCGGAGATTCTGATCGAGCCTTTGGATCAATCCTTACAATTAGAGACTTCTATGGGTGGAATCGATGATCAAAAACTAGTGTTGAAAGTTTGATATTAATCATGGAGGTGAGATCATCAGTTGGGATCTACTAGTTGTGGCGTTGAGGCCTTACAATTTCATTCTTGGTATGGACTGGATTTCTGCAGTTCATGCTCAGATTGACTGTTTTAGACGCATAGTGCGGTGTATCTATGGAGATGGGAACTAGTTTTCCATTGTCTTTGAGAAGGAAAATGGAGAATCACAGAATTGAATCACACATAGAAGGGTTCTTCTGATCACTCATCACTTGACTAGAATGGTCCTTGGTCTAGTGGATGAGACAAGTCCACAGTTTCCTATAGTGGTGGATGAGTATGAGAACATCTTTCAAGATGATGTTCCAGGTCTACCACCTCACAGAGTGGTAGACTTATACATTGATCTGTACCCTGAGACAACACCGATATCTACACGAACATATCAGATATCTTTGGAATATCTCTAGGACTTAAGGGTAAAGTTGGGGGACTTACAGAAGAAGGGGTTCGTAAGCCCCAGTGCTTCATTAATGGCAGCCCCAAAGTTATTTTTCAATAAGGAATATTAATGTTTTAGGTTATGTGTGGACTTCTAGCACCTGAACTTGGTTATTGTGAAGAAAAAGTATCCTCTAACAAGGATTTATGACCTCTTCGATCAACTGAAGGGAGCAAGATGGTTCACAAAGATAGACCTCAGAGCAGGCTATATCTAGCTTTGAGTACAAGATGAGGACATCTTGAAGACTTATTTTATATTTCACTACGGCCACTATGACTAATTAGTGATTACTTTTAGCATAATGAATTCCCCAATAGTGTTCTTGGGAATCATGAATCAGATCTTCTAGCCGTACTTAGACTAGTTTGTAGTGGTATTCATTAATGACATCTTAGTGTATTCCAAATCTAAGGAGGGGCACATGATACACTATAGGATGGTTCTGGTCACACTCTAAGAGAACTAGCTTTACAGAAACCACTCAAATTTTGAGTTTTGGATTCAATAGTCCCACATCCTGGGACATCTCATATCGAAGGCTGGAGTTATGGTGGATCCAGTGAAGATCGATCTGGTGCTTTCTTGGGATCCAAACAAGAGTGTTACAGAGGTTTAGAGTTTCCTTGGTTTGGATTGGTACTATCGAAGGTCTTCTCCCAAAATCTATAGTGTGGAAGCACCCATGATGGCATTGATGAATAAGGGAAAACCCTTAGTGTAGAAATAATGATTCCATTAGAACTTTCAGTAGCTGAGGAATATCTTGAAGAGTGATTTTATCTTGAGGCTGCCAAAGGAGGACACTGAATAAGCAATGTTTTGAAATACATCAAGAACCAGGATTGGTTGTGTCATGATGTAGGGTAAAGTATTGATTTCTTATGGATGATGAAAATTGAGACCACATGATCAGAACTATGTGACTTATGACCATGAGTTTCTAGTGATAGTCTTCGCACTGAAGATGTGGTGACACTACCTTATAGGAAAATGGTTCATAATCATCTAAGACCATAAGAGTCTCATGTATATATTTTACATGAATTGTCAAAATTTGAGAAAATGATGTAGGATAGAGTTCCTCAAGAAATATGAATTCAATGTAGTCTATACCGTTGGGAAGGTGAACATGGTAGAAGATTCCCTCAGTAGGAGATTGTGTTCACAGCTACTGAATGAGGCCTTAGAGCAGTTTGACTCACTTTAGATAACATTTTTGGATAGAGAGGAGACAAATTTTCTTCAGTTGATGGTAGTTTCTCCTCAGCTCTTATAGTGAGTCAGAGAGGACTCACTCACAGATGATGTTTTTGAGACTACATGTGCCCAGATGTACACAGGGAATGCCCGTGATCGATATTTGAAAGGTGGGGAGCATGTCATCCATTTCAGAGGATGCACTGTAGTACCAGAAGAATTGTGGGATGAGGTGTTTAGGGAGTTCCATATATCTCATTTGGTGGTACATCTTGGTGTGGAAAAGATGTACCAGGACCTCCTACATCAAAACTGGTGGCCAAATATGAAGAAGACAATGGTACAGTTTGTCTTGAGATTCCTCACTTGTCTGCAATTAAAGTCTGAGCATCAGGTTTTAGAAGGTTTGACACAACCCCTTGAGGTACTAGAGTGGAAGTGGGATTGGATATTGATAGAGTTTGTGATGGAATTAACACATACTTATTAGGGAATGATACTATCTGGGTGATCATAGACCCACTCACCACGTCATCCAACTTCCATTCAATTTGAGAGAATGGTTTAGTAGAAAGATTAGGAAGCCTACATGTGTAGGAGATAGTTCTAATCCATAGAGTCCTATATATGATAGTCTCAAATTGTGATGTATTCTTTACATCGCAGTTTTGGAAGAGATTGAAGGAGGTGTTTGGGACTTAGCTGCACTTGAGCACAACCTTTCACCCACATACGGATGGTCAGACAGAGTAGACTATAAAAACCTTCGAGGACATGTTTCATGCTTGCGTTCTTGATTTTGGTCATAGCTGGGAGGACCACCTACCAATGGTAGAATTTGTGTAAAAAAACAGATACCTCTCTAAAAATGGTAAGGCACCATTTGAGGCATTGTACGAGTGACTATGTAGGACTCTTTTATGATGGATATACCTAGGGGAGTCAAAACTCATGGGTCTAGAGGTGGTATATGATAAAACGGAGATGGTGAAGGTTATATGAGAGAAAATGAAGACTGCATATATCCTACATAACTCCTATGATGATAGGCGATGGAGACCCTTTGAATTTGAGGATGGGACTATGTATTCCTATGGGACTCTCCATGATGAGGGATATAGAGATTTGGCGGGGGCGACAATTTATCCTTGAGTTTCATCGAACCTTTCCTAATACTGCTTAGTGTAAGTGAGGTGGCATACTTCTTGGCTCTATCATACCTATTAGAGAGGGTGCACGATGTCTTCCATGTATCCCTGCTGAGGATATACGTGCATAACCCTTCTCATGTCGTCAACCACAAGAAGTTGGAGATTGACGATGGGGAGACAACCGTAAAGTACTCGATGTAGATAGAGGATCGACAAGAGAGGATCCTTCATGGATGGTCGATTTCTCTAGTGCATGTTCATTGGTAGCACACGAATCTCTAGGAGATCATGTGGGAGGATGAGGCTCAGATTCGTGCTCAATACCCCCATTTCTTTATTATCCTTTGTTTGGATTTTGGGGACCTAAATCCCTAAGGTGGGGAGAATTTCATATCTCATAATTCCATTTAAGATTCTGGAAAATTAAATGGGATTATTTTGAAACTAGTCTCTAAGACAGAATGTGATTTAGAGGCCTTGAGTTCCCAGAATGTATTTTCAAACTATTTTTAATGTTTATTAAATAATCTTGCGAGTAGATTTTTCTAACTTTTAAACCATAGCTCGGATCCAAAATCTGAGGGTACTGTTGAACTCAGAGAATCGAGATTCACATAAGAAGGGCCTAACATCAACCAGCATGGGTCGAACAAAAAAGATAATTTTTGGGACTTCGAGAAGAAAAATAAAATAACATTAAAAAACATTATTTTATTTTTTTATCTTCATCGTTACACAACGACTCATCAACGCTATGATACAATGACGAGGTGATACTGAATCCATTAATGAATTATTGTGGAGACACTATAATGCACATTGAGTCTTTCTTATTTAATTAAATAGGGATTTAGGGATGAAAAAACAATAGAAATACTCTAACTAACTTTTATTGAAACCACTCCAATGAAGAACGCTGAAAAATCATAAAGTGGTGATGATACCCTTGGATAGAGAATCGAAACCAGATATTGGCTAACAATGAAAAATTATCTTCTTTGTTTGAACTCTTTTCCCATGTAGGGGTTTAAATATTAGTAATTCCTTTTCTCTGTTCTCCCCCCTAAATGAAGAATGCGGATCAACTCTTTAACAAGTTGTTCCATGGATGGATTTCACTTATATGATTGGGAAATTTTTATTATGGGATTGGTTATTATAAGAACATGGATATTCATTTCTAGTACGGATCTTGTTTCTGGTTTTTTTCTAGAAAAATAAAAAAAATGTATTTTCTATGTACATTCCATGTACTTATGATTACACTCTATATACATAGCTTTCCACAAACATTTACATACTGGCCATGTAACAGCCATGTACATGGTCGTGTGGTGACTTGGAAGACCACTTAAGTCAATGTCTGGTTAAGGCTACTACACGGTGTTTAGTTTTAATGAACATGCCATGTAATTTTCTTATTATTTGATATATCGGAGTGGGGTCACATCTTATGTCTGGATATGTCTTCTTCTCTCTTTGGTTCAAACATGAGAGTGATAGAACGACCGACAAACTCTGAACCCCTCCCGATTCTCTATCTGAGCTTCGATTGAGACACTATTGGGTGTGTTGGAATCCCATCAGTGATTTTTCAAATACTCTAGATCCTTTCATCATGATTCCTCCTCTGTTGTGAGTTATTCACAGTTGGGATTTTTTCACTTTTTAATATATCTATGCAAATTTAGGCCAACTCAAGGGACGAATTTCAAGTATATCGATCGCACGACTTCAAGTTAGGTGGTTTTTTCCTTCCTATGTGTTTTCATGGATAATAAACGCTTAAAGTGTTGCACACCCATGTTTGGGATATTGAATGATTTGTAATTTAACCCTGTTTATCACCATCTATGGTTTATTTAATTGAGAAATGGTAGTTTCTTATGATTAAGGTGGGATACCTTCTTTATGGGACACCCCATGGGCGTGTTTCCCTTGTTTGATTAATTAAGGTCATTTGTTCTAGGATGTATGTTAGTATTTCCTTATTTTCCATGCCTTGTATTATTAGGGTGGAGTAGTTGATTAAATGAAATGCATGTGATATGCACTGTGAATGTTTATCCATGTAGTAGTTTTAGATTAATGATCTTCTTTGATATAATATGTGTGCATGTTTTCAAATGGATGATGATATCCTTGGAATAAAAAGAATGTGGGGACTTCTATATTATTTAAACAGGACTATGAGAGCCTTCCTGTAGATGTTTGGCCCATGGGTGTTGATGATGAGAGATACCCAGGAGGTCATTTATAATTTAATTTTGTTATGTTGACCCAAGGGTAATTACCTTGAGAGCCACCCAAGAGGTTTTGTAAAATGTATTGATTCCATGTTGACCAAGTGGTATTGACTACAAGAGCTTCCCACATGGTCATTATTTAATGAATTGGTGTTATGTTAAACAAAAGGGGTTAGATTGTGAGAGATTTACCAAATGTTTGTTTATGAATAATTGAATGATGGTGACAAGTTTTTCCAGACAAAGTACAAGATTTGACTCAGTCTTACTTGATTGTTTAGAAAGTCTTCTGAGATATCTATTTTGTTACTTACATAGGGGATATAGAGCTTAGGCTAGATCCCAAGGTTTACAAGATTCAACGTATTGAATAATAAATGTAAATTAATGTAATTGAAAACGATGTAATTGTTTACTTTTGAGTAATTCTTATTTTATTGATTCATTATTTCATATTACTTGCTATATATATTCACTAACCATTAGGAACAGACCTTTTGGTGGTTTCTACTAGGATTCATCTCACACCCTATTTGAGCCATGTGTTAGAATCAAGAAGATTATATGGTTGGAGCTATATATAAGGTAAATCACCCTTCATCATCTTATACTTGATTGCTATTGGAGCTTGAAAACATGGGACCAAGCTAAGGCTTGCGATGCTGTTGGAGTTACTTGATTTTCTGTACATTGGTTTCTGTATTGTATTTCGAGCATTGTGACTTGTTTGGCTTCTTTCCAAGACACATGTGACATGCATCACACAAAAAAACAAACAAACAAACAAACACACACACACACACACATATATATGCTTCAGTTGGTTTATTGACATCAGTCTTATGATGTTTACTTCTATTTTATGGTATTTCTAATTCCCCTATTGTTTACTATTTGTTTTCCACCACGTATACTGTGCGAATGAGGAAATAATTTACCCATTATCACACCCTGACCCTTACTTCTAGTTCGTCGCCTCTACCATTTGGGGAAATGCACTTTAGGTTATGTGACCAACCACATTCGAGGAACCTTTGGGCAACACGTTAACCCGAGACATTATAAAGTGGTATAAAAGGAGATTTTTTTTCTTTTTCCTTAATATTTGGAGCTAATATACTAGGATAGTAAGGAATAGGTAGTTGTTAATTTTCTATGACCCGGAGTAGCTACCCCATATATAGGGAAAATTTAAGTAACCTAGAATATATCAATTTTTTCTGGTTTTGCAACTGTTACAGTTGATTTGATTTGACTTTTGGGTGATTCAATGGTTTTTTTCTATTATGATTGATATCATTGTGGTTCTATTTCTATTTCATCCTAATGATAAGAGGGTATGCCATCTCATGCATCATATAAGCACTTGTTAGAGATCACATGTCATGCATTCTTGTCATTCCATTTAGGGTGAATTAATGGATTCATGTTGTTATGATATATGTGGTACTAGACATGCATGTTCTAGTGAAAGATTTCATGATAGAAATAATTTCTATTTTGTTATGGTATTGGTATATGTAATTTTTCATTTGTATGAACGCTAAGCTTTGGTCCCTGAGGTGTTATAGGCCATCTTGGATCAGAATTTGGTGGAACGTGATTAAAAATTAGTGGGATTCTGTTAAGATATGAGATGAATAAGGATTCCAAACTTTGATTTGTGGGAAGTATGGGCTCCCACGGATCAGAACATGTCATGCCCTGGCAAAATTTTAAGATTTTTGGGGTTCGAGAGAAGTTTTAGAGGCTTAATTTTTATAAAACCCAGAAAAGACATTGTGTGATGTTACGAACACCCACCATCTGTTCTTATATTCTATAAAAAATAATTTTTTTTAAGTACACATTGTGTACCATATGTACATGTTGTGTAGTTGTTGACTGCGTGACTGACTTTGTGAGTAGGGACATGGGGTTGGTAAACTATTGGTAGAACATGTTGTGTACTGGTAGTACATGTCGTGGTGAATCGACCATGTATTTGGCCATGTGACTAATGACATGGGTGGATAGAACATTAGTTATACACACCATGTCTATAGTGTTCACACCGCGTAGAGTTACACCAGTAGAATCGTGTAGTTCTAAAATTTTAGAAGTACGTCGGCAGTAGGGAATATTTATGTACATGACATGTCTCTATTTCAATAGGTTGTGTGTATGGGGTATTACACGCCTATCTTGGTAGAGGTACACACCCATGTTAAGACATAAGGGAACACATTGTGTAGTGGTCCTACATGTCATCTAATCCTCTTTTTTAAAACATGAATGTTTTCCTTTTCATTTTACTTTCTTTCACTTCTAAGTTTCATTACTTTATAACCATGTACTAAGGTGTGCGTTTGAACATACCGAGTCATGCCATCGATATGTCCTTCGGTTTTATGCCAGGTTTAGGGCGATGATCAAACACTAGGGATTGTAGGTCATGGACTAACAATACATCCTCTCGTTGTGCCTGTCTTAGCACTTCTAGTTATACCAAACATAGTTGCTAAGACACTATTCTATAAAGGCTTTATGAGAATGATGTAGACTTTTCTGGGAGAACCACATCATGCACCATCTATGGAAGAGCTGATAGGGGTGTTATAGCAGCAACATCCTCCCAATTTATCATGGGATAGAGGACCACAGGCTGTATAGTCATGGTTGGATTCCATGCTCTCTATATTCGAGCATCTCAAGATACCACCTGAGAGGTAGGTGAAGCTCATGAATTACATGCTATATGATCCTGCCAAGATATGGTGGGATGTTATCTCACATGGGTGAAGTAATTGGGATATGTCTTTCGAAGAGTTTCAGAGGACCTTTTTTTATTATTTCTACCCTATGATTTTTAGGGCCGACCGAGCCCGATTGTTCTTGCATTTAGAACAACGCACTCTTTCAATTATGGATTATTATTATCACTTTACATAGCTTCAATGCTTCACACCTGTTTTGGGAGGTGATGAGTTATCATTGGAAAATAGTTTTGAAGTTGGTCTTAGGTACGACATCTGATCAGTGGTGAATGTTTTCATGTTGAATTCGGTGACTACTATAGTAAATCAAGCACTGATTACTGAGAGAAATCTGAGGGAGCTAGGAACTGGGTGCTAGAGTGGATCAGTATCCAGGGTTGGTACTCCATTGTTTGATAGTAGGAAGTGCCACAAGGATCCCTCGAACTATGATTCTAGTAGAAGAGACGTATATTTAGGTATCCAGGTGAGGTGCTACCTGTGTGGGAATAGTGGTCACACAAAACCACAGTTCCCGAGAGACCCAGATGAGTGCCGATATTGTGGAAATAATATCTATATTTATTTTTTTCTGTAGATGTTCACACTAGAATATAGTGATAGGGGATCTTTTATGACTCCATGATCAGGAGCAGGACCACCAATTTATCCTCATTCAGGGAAATAGAGTTCATCATGACATTTAAGATGAGGAGTTGGTCATGGCCATGGAATCTAGATGACAGGTTTTCAATGACAATTGGGTTGATCAACTCATGGTATCCAGGAAGGGTCATAGGGCTGCGGTACAAGTAAGAGTTTTTCATTAGAGAAGAACTAGCATGATCAGGATCCCATACCCTCTATAGTTAGAGGTACAACTCTAGATTCCTTAGGTTTAGATTCTTCTCTTTTGATACAGGGGAATCCAATAGTTTTTTATCTGTTTCTGTTGTGGAGATCCATGGGCTCTGTATCTTTACATATGATGATGTTATGATGCTAGACACTCCTTTGGGGATTAGCAATGCCAGTATACGTCAGTGCAAGGAGTTCACACTTTATATTGGTGGGTTTCACTTCATATGGGACCACTATTTCTTAGATATGATATGATTTGATTTCATTATGGGAATGGACTGGTTGGTCCATATTCTAGATTTTGTTGATTTCAATCATCATGGGGTTAGTTTCATGTCACTAGAGGGTGGATCTTTTCTAAACGAAGGTTAATGGGATGTCTTGGTGAATAGAGATTGACCTGATCATCATGGGTTGGGAGGATTTATAGCATAAATGGATAGTTTATATCTAGATTACTATGGAAATTCACAAATGGACTTTCCTCCAATAGTTGATCATTTCATAGATGTCTTTCTAGTTGATTTTTCAGGTTTTCCTCTGGAGTGAGAGATGGATTTATCTATTGATCTTATTCCAAGAGTGGTACTGGTATCCATTTCACCTTATAGGATAGCTACACAAGTGTTACTGGAGAACAAGAAGCAGTTATAGGAGTTTCATGAAAAGGGTTTCATTTGACCCAGTACTTTTCCTAGTGTTTCACCTACCCTTTTTTTAAAGTAAGGCAAACGGTACACTGAGACATTGTTTGGATTATTAGAAGTTTAACTAGTTGATAGTAAAGAATGGATATCCCTTGACAGGGATTAATGATCTCTTTGATCATCTACAAGGAGCCCGGGTGTTCTCGAAGATTTACTTGACATCCGGTTATCATCAGTTGGGTATTAGACCATCAGATATACCTCTTACGTCATTTCGAATTAGGTGCGGTCTATACAAGTATTGGGTTATTTCATTCGTTCTCATGAACGTCTCAGTGGTTTTTATGGAAATGATGAACCGAGTGTTCTATCCTTACTTGGATTCATTTTTGGTAGTTTTCATGGATGATATCTTGGTGTACTCACACACTCGACATGACCATTCCATTGATATAGAGTTCGTATTGAGTACACTAAGAGAGCATTAGTTATATGTTAATCTTTCAAAGTGCCACTTTTGGATGGGAAAGATTCACTTCTTAGGTCATGAAATCTTAGAGAGAAGAGTATTAGTAGATCTAGAGAAGGTGAGAGTGGTAGTTTCCTAGGATAAGCTGGAGAACATCTTTGGAGTATTGAGTTTTCTAGTTCTGGATGGTTACTACTGACGCTTTATTCAAGAATTTTCATGATTGTCCGTTCCACTGATGGGACTAACTAAGAAGGGTAAAAAGTAATTGTAGATAGATTCCTATGATAGATTATATCATGAGTTAAAGTGGAGGTTGAATTCAGCACCGATACTAATTTTTCTAGTGTTGGGAAAGAGTTGCACGATGTATTGTGATGCATCAGGTATTGAGCTAGGAGTAGTGCTTATGCTGGGGGGGCGGAGCTGTTGCATATGGGTCTCGGCAGTTGAGACCACATAAGAGGAATTACCTAACACACGATCTCAATTTGGATACAAATTTGGATGCATTGTGTTGTTGGAACAAATATATTTTGGGAGAGAATTTTGTGGTGTATAAAGAACACAAAAGCCTCAAGTACATATTTACTCTCTGTGATATGAATTTGAGATAGTGAAGGTGGGTTGGGTATCTTCAGTTTTTGGACATTGAGCTTGACTACATGCCTTGGAAGGGAAATGCAGAGGCTGATGTTTTGAGTAGGAGGACTTAGATATAGGCAATTCAGAAGGCCAGCAGTGAGTAACATCATATGTATTTGTTCTCATATGTGCATTTGGAGGTGCATGAATGACAAGAGAAGACATTTTCTTCTTCTATAGAAGTAACCTTGAAACTACTTGATCGAGTGTAGATGAGGAATCTATCAGATTAAGAAGGCCTAGACCTATTGGAGAGTGTGTCCGTAAAGCACCCTATTACTGGGTGGACTGTAGGTGAGGATGAGGTTTTGTGTTTTCATGGGTGTGTATGGGTGTCATCAGACATGCACGAGGAGCTTCTGTGAGATTTTCATGACTCCATATGGGAAGTTTATCCAGATGTCACCATGATTTATCGAGATCAGCATCATCAGTATTTGTGACATTTTATGAATAGAGATATAGCTTGTTTTTTTATGATATGTTCCAACTATCAGCCGGTGAAGGCGGAGCACCAGCGACCAGTAGGGATATTACAGTATTTATCCATTCCTGAGTAGAAGTGGAATGATGTCACGATGGATTTCGTGATGTGTTTACCAAGGTCTCCTAGATGAAATGATGTTTTATGGGTTGTTGTTGAAAAACTCGTGAAGGTTTCATATTTCCTGTCAATCAAGGAAAACTTCAGTCTTTATGAGATTGGAAAGTTGTACATCTGAGAGATTGTACATTTTCATGGGGTTCCAAACTCTATCATTTTAGATAGGTATTCTCAGTTTACTTCTCGTGTCTGGTAGGGAATACCAAGGGCTTTCAGTATATAGGTACTTTTGAGTACATCTTACCATCCCCAGATAGATGGCCAGTCTGAGCATACGGTTTAGGTTTTGGAGGACATGCTTCAAGCATGTGTCCGAGATTTTTAGGGCTCTTGGGAGAGACACGTACCCATGGTGGATGTTTCCTACAATAATATTTATTTGGAAATGATTCAAATGGAACCTTATGAGGCTATTTATAGTACTCCATTCCGATCACCCCTATGTTTGCTAGTGGTAGGAGAGGCATCTTTTCTGGGATCTCATCTTGTCCAAGGGACCACCGAGCAGGTGGAGTTGATTCGGAAAAGGATGGATATTGGACAATATCTCCAAAAATATTATGCTAATCAATGGAGATGACCTCTAGAGTTTCAGTTTAGAGATCATGTTTTCTTATGTGTCACACTAAGGTTGGGACACAAGAGTATTAAGAGAAAGTGGAAGAATTCATCAAGATACGTCAAGCCATTTTCGGTTTTGGAAAGAGTTGAGAAGGTTTCCAATTTATTGAAGTTAACTTAGAGGTACCAGGCTTTACATGACATCATTCATGTTTCTTAGCTATGGCGTTACTTTTAATACTTGTCTCATGTTTTTCAACCCAAGTAGGTTGAGTTGGAGGTGGATGCATCCTTCGAGGAGAACCCTATTCAGATTATGGATCGCAGCATGAAGGTTCTCCATGGCTGGTCTATTCCTCTACTACAAGTGTTATAGAAGCACATGTGAGTGCAGGATTAGACTTGTGAGAGGGAGGTCGATGTGCATTCGTAGTGGCTGGAGTTGTTCATAGATTCTTCTTGACCACCCTTGGAAGGGAAATTCTGTGACAAATTGCTTTAAGGGGGAATCTTGTAAGAACTCGGGGGCTTCATTTCAGGTATGGATTTTTATGCGTTTTTTAAGGAAAAGTAAAAAAAGGATTTTCTATGTACACGTATTATACTTCTGAGTACATTCCATGTACATAGGTTGCCGCGTATAGCCCCATAATGGCCATGTAATAGCTGAGTACATGGTCGCGTGGTAGCCTAGCAGACCGCTTAATTTGGGGGCCTATTAAGGCTACAACACGATGTGTAGTTTTAATGAACACACCATTTAATTTTATTTTTATTTTATATATTGGCGCGGGGTTGCGTCTTATGTCTGCTTTTGTCTTATTTTCCCTGTGGTTCATACAAGAGAGCGACAGAATAGCTGGTGAACATTGAACCCCTCCGGATTCTCCATCCGAGCTCAGATTGAGAAATCCTTGGGTAAGTTGGAATCCCACTGGTGAGTTATCAAATCCTTTAGAGACTTTATTCCTAATTAATCTTCTCTTGTTACTTATTCAAGGTTGGGAGTTTTTCACCATTTTGTAGATCTATGCAGATTTAGGCTGATTCAAGGGTTGATGTTCAATTATATTGATCGTATGACATTGAGGTAGGTGGATTGTGCCTTTAGATGTGTTTTCTTGAATTATATATGATTAGAGTGTTCCATACACATGTTTTGGGTACTACTTGATTTTGAATTTAACTCTATTTATCACCTGTTATGGTTTATTTAATTAATAAAGGGTAGTTTCTTATTTGTTAGGTGGGATACCTTGCTTATGGGACACCCCATGGGTGTGTTTCTCATATTTGATTAATTAGGTCCATTTGTTCTAGGATTTCTATTAGGCTTTCAGTTTTTTCTCTTCCTTGTATTTTTCTGATGGAGTAGTTTATTATATGAAATGCCTCAGATATGCATTGTGAATGTTTACCTATGTAGTAGTTTTAGATTACATGAGCTGATTTGATATAATATGACTGCATGTTTTCCAATTGACCTTGAGAGCCTTGGACCAAGAATATTGGGGGGACTTCCAAATTATTTACACATGACCGTGAGATCCTTGGTGTAGATGTGTGACCCAGGGGTGTTGACCATGCGATAAACCCAAGAGTTCGTTTATAATTTATTGATGTTATGTTATCCCAGGGGTATTGACCCTGAGAGCTACCCATGGAGTCATTTATAATTTATTTATTCCATGTTTCATTGGGGTATGGACTATGAAAGTTTCCTAAGTGGTCATTAATAAATGAATTGGTCTATGTTAAACCAAAGGGGTTAGACCGTGAGAGATTTCCCAAAGGGTTGTTTATGAATAATTGAATGATTTGGGCGAGTCTGAAAATCCAACGCACAATCATGGACGTGGTCTTACTTGATTTTTTAGATATTATTCTAAGATATATGTTTTGCTACTTACATAGGGGGTATAGATTTTAGGCTACATCTGAAGGATTACATGATTCAATGGATTGAATAATAAATTTGAATGAACGTAATTGAAAATTGTGGTATTGTTTATTTTTCAGTACTTCCTAGATTATTTATTAATTCTTCCATATTACCTTCTATATATATATTCACTAATATTTAGGCACATATATTTGGATGGTTTCTTACTAGGATTTGTCTCACAACCGGTTTGGGTCACGTTTTGGACACATGAAAATTATATGATTATAGGTATAGATAAGGGAAATCTCCCTTCTTCATTAGTTACTTGATTGATATTGGAGATGGTGAGCATGTGAACAAGATAAGGCTTGCGACACTGTTGGAGTTACTTACATATATGTACATCAGATTCTATTTTTTATTTCCAACATTGTGTTTTGTTGGATGCTTTCTTAGACACATGTGACCTGCATCATATATATATTTTCTCCAGTTGTTTTATTACCATCAATATTTTTTTAACTTCTATTTTATGGTATTACTGCTTCTGTTATTGTTTACTATTTGTTTTCCACCATTTATACTCTGCCAATGAGGGTATAGTTTCCCCATTATCAAACCTTGTCCCTCGCTACTAGTCAGTAGCGTCTGGCATTTGGGGAAATGTGCTTGAGGTTAAGTGAACAAATAGGTTTGGGGCACCTTTGGGCAGCACCAGGACCTGGGACATTACAGTTATGAGGATTAAATCTTAGTGATTTATATTTATGGTTTGTGATACCATTGACATAATAAATTCTAATCTAACATAAATAAAGGAGAGTTTGTTCATTGGATATTTTTTGTGGTCCCCCCTCTCCCTCTCTTTGTTCTTCACTGATGGGCCCACGAGGTCGCGTACGATCATTTCCATGGGGGGATTCCAAATGAGGTTGGACCCCCGGAGTGACTGAAAAGCGGTGAGGAGTATGTGGAAGTGACAGTGACTCCCTAAGAAGACAAGAGGCTTAGACGGATCAGGAAACAGACCACTGGAGAAAGTCCAATGGATCATGGAGGAGACCAGAGGTGTGCCAGCGGCGGCCAGAAGTGGTCCAAAGCAGTGATCGTGGGCGGGAGGTGGCACATCTTGGCAGTGGATGATGTGGCTAGTAGGTTTCATGGTGGTTCAGGGTGGCGGTGATGGTCGGGCATCACGTTAGGTGGAGCAGCCTGTGAGGTGGGTCGAGGCATGTGATGGCACATAGTTCACACTCTTCTGCATGCGTAGGGAGGTATCTTGACTCAGATGACCATGTGGCTACATGAACCGGATGCTATCAGGTGTCTGGGATAGACCCAAGCCAGCCAACCCATGTAGGCCAAGACGATGGAATAAACCAGGCAGCTGGGCAGCCCTAGATGGAGAAGAATAGGGCCACCAATTTGTGGTTTGGTCCAATTTGGAAAACCAGGACGTTGGGAAGACCAGATGGTTAGAACTGTTCCGACAAAGTCATATCAGACCAGATGAGAACTGTGTCACTAGGTGACCCAGTGGGATGGACTCACGACTAAACCGGGTTGGGTCAAGAAATGACAAATGGGCATGGCCGTTGGGATAGCCGAGACACTACTATTTCGTGTCAGGTCAGTTGAACCAGGTTGGATCATTTGGGTCTCCCAAGCAGGGTTGGTCGGGTTGGTCTGATCAAGTCAGACTGAGCCTAAATGCTACAGGGCCTGGTTTACTAAAACACCAATATCTTTCAGACCGGGCGTCTGATTGACGCACCATCTGTGGAGTTGGGACCCTTGCAACAAGACGATACTTTTGGTATACTCTAATTGAGTTTTCATTCCAGTAGAGATACAAATGATGGCTTGAGGAGTAGATTCTCTAGGAATCAAGCACACTGAAGAGTGGGAATCCTACGGCTAGCTGTAACATTATGGATATTACTAGCGATACATTGATGGCCTACTAGTACAGAAGACCTTAGTGGTCTAGTAGCGGATTAGACCTTAGTGGTCCTTTTGCTGAGAGGACCTCAATGGTCCATTAGAGGACCATCCCTCGATGGTCTAGTTGCTCAATGGACCTTAGTAGAACAGTATCATAGTGGACCTCAGTGGTACAATAGATGAGTGTACTTCATTGGTCTTGTAACTGAGCGGACCTCAGTGGTCTAGTATCCTAGTGGTCCTCAGTGTTCTAGTAGCTGAGAGGACCTCAGTGGTCCAATAGCCGAGATAATAATAGTGACTCATCATGGATGAGTCCCTCAACAGTACAAGATAATTCAGCATTAGGACTGATAATCTTACTTTATATAAATTGAGTTATAACTAGTGTGAGCTGTATTTGATTTGTGGTTTCTTTTTTCATTCTAGGCTTGATTTGTGGTCTTTTCATTCTAGTTTGGGGTCCCTAGTGAGTATTTTGTTACTCTCCCCCACACTGGCTTTTCCCACACGTGTCATGTCTCATGTAGGTGATCGAATCTTTGACGAAGACCTTAGTGGTCCGGGACTAGGCGATGCTCAGTTATACATGACGAAGGGGAAAACTACTATGGCTATAGGAAGCTCCACTTCACCTACACTTTAGGTAGGGTTTAAATAAGACATACCATGGCAGTTGCACTTTTCTTTGTGGTTTTGGACTTGTATTCTGTACCCTTTGTAATTTTAGTTTGTATTTTACTCTAAGTAGTTTCTCGGTGAAATTTATTCTATAATTTGGGTTTACTTTACATAGTTTGATCTTCATGAGTGTGTACAGGTTTAAAGGCAATGCCTTCCCTTTTTGGGATATGCCTACTCGGTGCTAGTCTCCATCCCCTAGCCTATGGAAGGTGGGTCTAGGGTAGTCACAACATGGGACCTGGGGGATAGGTGATGACAATAATAATGAAAAATCGCACCTTATCACATCACCATATTATTCTAGTGTTTGTAGTGTAACACCTAAGCATCAATTTGAATAATATTTTATTTCTTGAGAGACAATAGCACAATGAACATAGCTTCATTCAAGAATATAATTAAACACAAAATTATAAATATTTGTAAATTTAATTCCAAAAATTAATTTCATTTTAGAATTTATCATGTTAAAATTATCTTAGGATGAATTTTTTATATTTTCTAGAAATAGTTTATTTTTGGTTGAATAGTGAAAAATACAAATTTTACCAAAAATGTCCCTTTTAGGACATTATAATGATTTAAGAATAAAATTAACGACCATGTAACATTTTAAAAAAGAAATATAAATTTAATATGTAATATATTTCATATTAAAATATAATATTGAATATAGAAATTTATACTTATAATTTTAGAAATCTATAAAGTTTTGTGTCCAAATAAAAACTAGTTTTTTATCATATATTAATCAAGTATTAAAATGGATAATTTCTATTTTAGTTTGGATTTAAATAAAAATAAGTATATTTTATTTAACATAATCCAATTAATTCCATTTGTTTCATTATTATACATTATTTTTCTATAAAATAATTTTTATTCTTAATTGTTTTTTCAAAAAACGTTAGTGTTGTTTTTTATGAACTTATGTTAAAATTAATGTTTAAAAATTATTGAATTGAAAATACCATTAAATGGATTATATATTTTTAAAACAAATAACTGATTTTATGATTTAATTTTAACTTAATTTTTTTCCATAATGAATCATAACCATAGTAATGTTTATCACCATGGTTGAGGGTGAAAGGGATTAAAAATGTTAAAAATAATAGGATAATGTTTTAAGATAATTTAAAACACTATATTAGATGTAATTGGTTAGTTTTATTTCAATATTAACGATATCATATTTTAATATATGAAACTTTTGAGAAAATTTCAAAAAAAATTCTTTATATGATTGCAATTTGTTATGTAATTTCATGTGTTTCATTTCCCTCGCTTATTAATGGGAACCAACTATAATCTATTCTTAAAAACTTTTGAGATAATTATATCAACCAATACCTACCCAAATCCATTAACAACAATACTCTTCATGTACTATAGGCCCTATGCTCATCTAAAGTACCACTTATAATTTTTAAGGTGTAATCCAAATGTTTTATTTCCAAACAAGATGTATAACTATTAACCAAGTGTTTTCATTTTATATAATCTTCCACATCCATAAAATATTTTATAAACATGATAATATAATACTATAATAATATTAAATATAATGAAATTTTATTATTTTGGTGGAATAATGATTTTTTATTTCCTTTCCATCCTATAGAAAACAAAACCATCACTCATGCGTATGTACGAACCATTATCTCCACATATTAGTGTAATTTTTTCTTTATCACCATTTAATATGGATGGTTATGATGATTAAAATAATTAATATATATGATATTGATGGTATAAGTATTATTATTTAAACATAATATATAATTTACCTTCTCACCCTAACACTCGCTAAAAAATTATATCGCCGCTTTTACGTATGTATGCACTACCATCTCCAGGAGGTTATGTGAATAATTTTTCAGGTCTACCAATAATGAATGGTTCTAGGTACATATATAATGAATATATATGTTATTTATATCATGATTATAAAATTTGATATGACATAAAATTGATCAGTATTTGAGGAACAAAACTACCAAACCAAAACATAGATGAAAACCAAAATATAGTTAACTCTCATAATTAATTATTTCATTAAAGAATTAATAATAAATAATTGGTGAAATTTTATAAGTGGGCCATATATGATATTATATGTATCTTTTTGATTTTATTATAGAAATATAATAAATTTAAATTTATGATACATTGGGATAAATTCAACTACAAATAAAGACTGACCAGAGGTAAAAGTTTATTTCACAATCTCATCCTTATCCTAGATTGTTTATGCTTATGTTTTCATAAAAGGAATTAAGTTATATTTCTATCTTGAATGCATATATTTTCTTCTCATATTATAATTTATTAAGAATACATGTTTTCTTTCATTTTCTTCTCTCAACATACTCAAAGTTTTGAAAGAATGTTTTTAAGGAAAATCCAATTTTCTTTTCTATTCGATTAGGAATATTTTTATCCATGCCCACATTTTCTTTGAAACAACTTCATGAATTTTTGTACTATTACCCAATTATTTATTAAAGTATTTTTCTACCCATTTATGACTTTATATAAATAGTTTTAAAAGGAAAAATAAATTCATTTTATGAATAAGGGGCTTTTTACTAAAGGTATTAATGAAATATTTGTTTTAACACTTACCACATAAATGAATCACTCCCCCTATATGAGTATTATTTTCCTTGAATTTTTTTTAAGTTTCTATGGTTATTTTAAAACAAATATTTTTACTAATATTATATAAATATTTTTATTTTAAATAATTGGTTTCAAAATGAAAATATAATTTTCGTCAAGAAATATTTTGGTGATGTTTTATAAGTTTTCTATAAATTAAATCATCCATTGATGTTACTTGTTATTCTTTATGGATATGATATTGTGATAAAAATTATATCCTTTCACTAGATGGATTTTGATCATATTTAATGGGATAAATATTGAAATTTTTTATCTTATTTATTCTAATACTGATATTTATTTATTGTTAAGGCATGTTGATAATGTTGTATTGGTTATTCATATGATGAATGCATTAGACTTATAAGGTGATGGGTGGTTATATGATTTATATAGAAAAATTTTTCATCTATAGGTCTCATTAGACATAAAATGATACATTATTTTATATGACATACCATTTTAGGTATGATGTCTTGGTAAGATGCCAGAACAGTAAGTTTAAGATGTATGAAATTATGTATTCCATAATTATAAAATTATCTATTGTGTCTATTTTATTATTAAAATACATAAATTTTCTATGAATAATTTTCAAGATCATGTGACCAATTATGTCGAATTATCTGATAATTATTTATTCTAACCACATTATTTTTTTATTACTTATTCAATGATAACTTCTACGACACACATTCCCATACTAATCATCAGATATCACCATTTTTTTTCAATACGATTCCAGTTAGTTTACTATGATTGAAGTGAAAGGATATACTAGTGGTGAAAATAATGTACTTAAAGTAAATATTTTATTTTTTTTCTTCTTTTCAAATGCAATGCGAAAATTAATCATGTATCAGGTTTTCCATGACTAATAAACTAATCGACCATTCAGGATGTGGTCGCTAGTATCATGTTGAAATGTAATAAATTAACCACTAAATTTGTGATACTATGGAAAGGTTTTTCATTATCTACATCAAAGCAATATTAGTATAAACCTTGATAAATAGATTTAGGAGAATATATATTTGAGAACACAATCTTCTAAAAGTCTCTAGTGATAAGTCTAGGTATAGGATAATATCAGAATGTTTTGATAAGGTATATAATGTGTGTTTTCCGAGAAAATAAATCCATTTTTGGATACTGGAAAAAGGGTGCGGTTGTGGCAGAGATGCAACTAGGGTTAAAAACTCTAAAAGGGGTGGATTGAGTATTAACTCACTCATTTACGGTGCATGATAAGTGGTATTAAGACAACACACCCCATTATACACTCTCAGGTGATATGCTTTGGTTGATTTACACACTCTTTATAAACCATTATGAAATATTTAGAATATTTTTATTATTTTAATATATACCTAATAACACTATGCTTATGATAATGATAATATTTATGCATAAATTTTCAAATGTATGTTCATTATTTCACCATTTTTAAGAATATAGATTATGATTTAAAATATTTAAATGTAATGATCTGATATAGTGTATTCAATTATTTTGAATTGGATCCTAATTGAAGGAATTGAAACTATATAAATGCACACAATCTATATAGGTATTACCCTACTAGGAAAGACAATATGGTTAGAGTTTAATCTGGAATTGGAGATGAATAAATTATTGCTATATTGGTGTGGAAATATCAAGTTATCACCAATAATATTTCATGTATGGAGTATTCCTATGATCTTTAATGTAGGGAAACAATGTTTGAGTGGTTCATGTGATAAGATCCTCAACCACACCATAGAATCACAAATCAATTATTATTTGGGCAATAGATAGGTTTCTTATAAAACATGTCTTTTAATTTTAGATTTAATTAAAGGGAGAAGGATGTAATTGATTTTTATCATCTCAAAAGTGATACAAATAAATGATTTTTATTGATTTAAAAAACTAAGGATATGGGGGAAAAAGAAATCCTGGAGTAAAATTACATTAAAATATATTTATTTGAGAAATATTTTTCATCAATGAAATGAGTGGATATGGATAGAAAATTCCTATGTATAATACAACAGGAAGAGGAATACATTTCTATGTATGTATATGATTTTGAAATGTTTCAAAGGTATGATGGTAACTATTTATGTAATCCAAATAGCAATATTGACTTCTCCTTTGATGGGATAAATCCAATCCTTTAAAGTGAATTGGTCTCTCATGAATTATCCTCACATGGGGATATATTTTCCTATACTATAAAGATAGAGAAATAATTATCTACGCCTTATGATTTAAAAGGAACAAAATAGATGTTTATGACAATTGATTTCCCCATGAAGCAAAAAAAGGACAATGGGAATAAGAAAAGGGTGATTTTATAACATGATATACTTGTGTAATTAATCACCCTAGTACATTCATAAAGGGAACATGATTTTACTTAAATTGTGGGGTCATATTCCATGATTCTTTTGAATGAAAGGATAAGGAATATGTCATCAAATTATAGTACCTTAACTATAAGGAGATGTGGAACTATGGAAAATATTTCCACAAATTTCAGAGGAACATACCATATAAGAGGTCAAGGGGATAAGGCCGAAACATAGAAATTACTATTTATGAAATTTATGTTATCATCAATGTGGTGATAAGTACATTTATATTGAAATCAAAGTTAGATAATGATTTTTTTTATCCAAGATCCTCAAACACTTTTATATCTACCATTTTTTCCATACAATTAAATACTTCATTGGAACACTAAGAATTAATTTATCAATCAATACACCTATAGGAAATGTTTTTGCAACAAATATATGTCAATAAATTCCCATTATGATCCATGGGCATACCCTATTCAAAATTTTATTTTTATAACTATGGAAGACTTTGATATAATCCATTGTATGTATTATATTTCAATATATAATGAAAAAATTGTTTCTATGATAAGGAGACAAAGATTTATGATGAAGGGGTATACATAATTATCATTATAGTAGAGACTTCATTATCTAAATTATTCTCGCAACATCTCGTAGTACCTATCCTTAAATAAATTATGTGAGAATAAGATTAGACACAACCTATGGTTTGGAAATGTAACCCTCAAACAAAATATGTTCTTATTACGAAGATATACATCGATGTGTTCTTAAATAAAAACCCAGATATCCACCAATGCGTGAAGTTGAGATTTATATTGAACTCATCCCTTACGTGAAACCAATGTCTAGGACTCCCAAAATAAGAACCAAAATGGGGAATTTTGGTTAATAATAGAACCTATAACAAAAATTGATATGGGATTCATACACCTCAATGTTTCTCTCTAAGTATCTCATGTTCTATTTCTAAAAAGGAAGGATGAAACTATGACACAATAAATTGATTAAAGGAAAATTAGTTCCATTACCGTAAAAAATAGTATCATTTACCTCATATAGATAACTTGTTTGATCAACTTCAAGGAGCTAAATATTTTTTAAAGACTGATATTTTTTCTGGTTTTCATCATTTTGGAGTAAGAATGGAAGATATTACAAATATGGATTTTCATATGTCATACACACATTATTAGTTTATTTTAATTCCCATTGGATGGACAAATTGACCATATATTTTGGTAGATCTAATGAAAATATTTTATAGGGTAAATATCGCTAATTTTGTTATTAATTGAGGAAAATTTTGGTATTCTCTAAAATTAATGAAGGGAATAAGTTTCTTTTATGAATCATTATTAATAATCTTAGAGGAAATGAGTAAAATCGTAAATTTTAAATAAATTATTTTTTCCATATTTTCTCTATAGATGGAATATCAATTGATCCTTGAAATAAAAATGCATCCAAAGAATGACCTATGTCAAAAAACACAACCAATGTATATAGTTTTCTTCTATAAACAGGTTACAATCAGTGATTTGTTAAAAAATGTTCCATATTTTCAAACCTGTTAACTAAGTTGACATGTAAAGGGGATAATTTCTTATAGATATTGGATTGAAATGAATTCTTTGAAGGTTTAATGAAGAGGTTTATCTATCATGTCTCATACTGTCAAGGACCTCATGGTCGACAAAAGATGAGTTTGGCACCCCAATCCCACATCTAATAGGCCATGGGATTCTAACTAGTGTGGAGTAAGCATTTCACACACATTGGAGGCCTTATCCTAAGTTACATGTACACACACACACATCTCCAAATGCCCATTAAATGTTGAAAGGTAAAACACATATAATAACATATTAAATCCATAAAATCTGTTAAACATCATAGGATGAAAAAATAATAGAAAGAAACAACGTTCCAAATACAAGCCCACCAAAACTGATATCATATTCCAACATTCAATTTAAGAGGGAACTACTATCAAATGTGACCCTAGAACAAACCATGGTCTATCTAGATCACTATGCATTGTCTTCTATTGGTCCTCCTTGGACTCCGTCAAATGAATAATCATCTAAATAATTTATGACATGTATAGTTAGATCCTATGTAGGGGTGAGTATAATAATACATAGTCAGACCACCCAAAATCACAAAACATAAACCATCAAGATACTAGTAATCTCATTATCACATTGGCCTGGAAATCAGAATAGTGAACATTGTCATAAAAACATGTAACCGTGATATACTCAAAATATAAACTAAATATCAAAGAGGTATCAACCATTCTTCCAGCCACTTGATTCTTCTGGAGGCTTCAAGTTAATACTCATCTGAGAGAAATCACTCTACAATCCATTCTATCATTGATGACAATCATCTGAGAGGTCATTCTTATCTGACCTTGTGAAATGAGTACTATTTAGAACTCTAAAGATATAACTAAATATATAAAGGATCACACCCATAGCCTCTAGGGTATACTAAAATCTACCAAGAATAACCCACAAGGTAGGGGATAATACACCCAAATAAGTTGGGAAAGGTGATTCCTTAAAATCCACCAATTGACGGTGGAAAATGTTAGAGAATCACACTATGGGTCATGCAGAGGGATTCTTAAACTTTGTCCAAGACTAATCCCAGAGAGGGGACCACAATATTATTCTCAGGATGTAATAACACAATATAACATCATGGGGATTAATCAAGGGAATACACCCAACTAAAACTCATCCATAGTGTTGAGTTGAAGGGCCTCAACCTTCAATGTTGAAATTAAAAGGTGTGTACTTGGAGTATAAGGAAAGTATATCTAAATATGAAACTACTTGTGTCTTAGTATCCCACAAAACATGTATTCATTAAAATATATTGTGTTTTATTCTCTACTCATAGTGTTTATAGGTTATGCTGAAAATATCTATGTGCCACCTTCTTGAGTCCATTTTCCCTGGATGGTTCCCCTCTACCTTCAGGTCATTCAAATATAGTATGGTCTTCAGTGTGTATGAGGTTTTGTCTGAGTACTAGGTTGTGCCTATGTGGTCTGGAAATTTCCATGTACTTTTAAGGTAAAAACTAAGATACCTTCCATAGGTCACATGACATGGTATAGGTTTCACACGACGTGTAATATTTTTCTAAATGCATAAAATCTAGTGTCATAGTGGGACAACACTATATGTGTTCTCTGAACTACTTTCCATGTAGTCATTAATTTTCCACTATCTGTTGTTTTTTATTCATCTTCTACTTGTTCCTTCACCACTAAAAAATCCTATATGATAATCATCATTAACCATAGATCTCAGTCTACCTGATCCCATTCATCTCTGATGACTAGAACCCAACCACCTAAATCTGATCATGTAGAATCCACATAACATTATATAAATTGCATTCCTAAACCATGAAGTGAAGAGCTCCCAAACTGATCTTGATCGATCCACTATTATCTTACCTCTTCCTCAAAAAATGATAACTCCATCGACTGTGAACCTGAACACATGGTGATGATATATTGTTAAAAATAATGATCATGTTATGATCATCCACTAGTTATTGGTCAAAATATCTCCCAATAGAAAATATAGGTGATGAACATGTGAATAACAAGGATAATAACTGAACAAAAAACAAAATAGGAATGAAAAAATTTTACTAGTAATTTTGGTATCAATTCATTTCCATTAGAATGGAAAACAAAGAACCAAAATCAAATAATATCATTTTTCCAAATCCTGGGAAGATAAACTCATACCGATAATTCTTAATTGACCCAAAAATTAATCTATTTTTGGAGTGGATTCATGATTTCCATAGGATAATCATAGATGGAAATAAAAAAGGTAAAACAAAAAACCTACCATGAGTTCATATTGACTATTGATGATGAATGGTCTTATGTTGCAGTTGTTGGTGAGATACAAAATCTTCTATTGCCCTACCAACTGCTAATTCACAATATATTGTTGATCATCCAAGGATCCTCCTCCAACATCTTTCTCTATCTCTCTCAATCTCTAGGTTTTTATATCTAAATGATCGCATAGCGATTCATTTTTCAATTCCACCCTTACACTGTTGTTTTAAACTAGTTTTGTAATGAATATTCAAAATATAATAATAAATTAAACTTCATGTTGTATTAAATGAATTAGTGTTTATCACTGTTAAAAAGGTCAATTATACTTGTTTTCATATGTTCATTGAAGGTGGAGGTGATTTGGAGGCCTGGAGATCATCAAGAAGAAAAATGGGCCAAACTGCATGGAATCCCATGGACATCTGTCCACTATTTTAAACATTACAAGAAATCCATTAATCTATATGGCCTTATATTTTGGGGCCTGTCCTAAATTTAATAAACTAAAATTCTTATCAAATAACCAAATCCTGATTCGGCTTCTATGGTTCCCATCTGACCTAATCTGTCCATGACACCGAATATGCACAAAGTCAAAAGTGGCATTCTGTAATATGTCAATATCTCAAGCATTGATTGTCCAAATGATGGAAAACATTTGTTGTTGATAGTCACAACATGGGGCTACAACTTTCTCATTTTTTGAAAAATGATATTAGACTATCTGGTAGCCAAAACCCATCCTCCAATTTGTTTCTCAAAATCTGGGTGCCCAAAACCACTTCCCATTTTGGTTATAAAAAGGAACATTGGGCACCCCATTTCCAAGTTCGTTCAAGAAGTTTAGTTCTACTATTTTGGAGTCCTAGAGGATTATCCTCCTAATCCTTGAAGTTCTGGAGGCCCTTATCCTCATAGGGGGATCAATAATGAAGAAGGTGTTCCACATGAGCTTCCTCCTCCTCCCGATGTCGAGATAAACGGTGGGAATTCATTGTGAAGGAGCTACACAAATGTAAAGAGAGTTCAGACAATTGTAATATTACTGGTTTGATTTATTTTGGGTCTTAAAACATTTCATTTTGAAGTATCTTATTTTGATTTATCTTTTTTTGATTTAACCGAATGAAATGCTCTTTACTTTTAACAGATTGGTGCGATGTTTTGAGTGCGTGACTTATGTTGTTCGGATTGGACATCACAATAATCCTTTTATCCCCCACTTATTTGAGATTTTAATTTGTTTTGGAGGCTATTGTACCATTCATGTGATTTGGACCTTTTATTTACGATTGTTATGTCATGGTTTGACTCAACATGGTTTGATTTAAGAGCTTGGAAAGTAATCAGGATTCAGATTGATTTCAACCAAATAATTACATAAATACTTAATTAATATCCAAGAAAAATGAGATTTCAATGTGTGTAGGGAACTCACAATGAATCCATTTATCTCATAATTAATAAACAACACCTTTTCTTTCAAACTATGAAACTCTTTAATTAAGTCATTTCATCATAATTTTTTTTCCAAACCACCCCCAATTTCAGTACTTCTTATTAAAAATGCACACTCTAAACCCACCAACTCTCCTTGAGAGACAACCTAGGGTTTTACCTAGACTATAAATCAACCTTAAAATCATAATCAATCTACCACGTCACAACAATGCAGTAAAATTTTGGCTCCATTTCCGGGGAGGGCTTGGGTTTTCAGTGCGTGTTTTTTATAAGGTTTTTGTAAATTTTGTAAATATTTTTTTGTTTTATCTTATACCTTTTCAATACCTTTTTGTTATAATATATTTGTTGTGTAGGTATGGTGCATGATGCATTCTACTCTGGGAGATTTAGAACATTTCGAACCCGAACCAGAGAGGACCATATGTCGACGACACCAAGACACACAAGACAACACTTTGAAGGAGGACACACCGTACATTGAAACTCTTCCCCAACCTTCATATTCTTATGGAATTGACATAAAAACTAAAATGAACTTGTTTAACATGGCTGAAAATAGTAGTAAACTGAACGAACTAACCTCACCTGATGTTGATATTCATCCCACATACATTCAATTACAAGGTGAGGCAACAAATTTTGAACAAAAATCTGTTTTAATTCATCTATTACCAAGATTCCATGGACTTCTTAGAGAGGATCCACACAAGCACTTAAAAATAATTTTATACTGTTTATTGAACATTAAAACCTAATAATTTGGATGAGGAACAAGTAAATATTATAACATTCCCATTTTCTTTAGAAGACACTACAAAAGATTGGCTATACTATCTTAATTCACCAATAAGATGTTGGGAAGACATGAAAAGCCTTTTTTTGAATACTATTTTCAGCCTATCATACTGAAACAATAAAGAAAGAAATATGTGGTATAATACAATCTCAAGGGGAAACAATTCATGAATATTGAGAAAGATTTAAAAGATTATGCCAAGTTTTCCACACCACCAAATAAGTGACTATCTTTTAATACAATATTTTTATGAAGGTTTAATCCCTATTGATAGAAATATGATTGATGTTGTTGAAGGTGGTGCACTGGTAGATAAGACCCCAATTTCTACAAGGACCTTAATTGAGAACATGGCACAAAAAACTCAACAATTTGGTTCAAGGTCCAATGTACCCATTCGAGGTGTCCATGAGGTGAAAAGTACTGAATTTGAGAATAAGGTGGACACGAAGTTTGAGGAGGTAAGTACCCTTCTATGACAACTTTCTCTCTCCCAAGGGAAATCTTAATCTCCTCCCATCCATTGTGGAATATGCTCTTCTGAAACCCATTATTCTGACTAATGTCCCCAATTGAGTGAAAATTCTAAGAGTTGTGAGGAAATCTTCCAAGGACGCCCCCATAACCAAGCCTTTAGGCAAGAACTATACTATCCATCCAACTCTAGGTGGAAATAAAAACAAGCATATAAGTAAGGGGTGTATTTAAACCATCCTCGTCAACCATGGAACCAACAAGATCAGGGTAGTCATCCACCAACACCACCCAGAAATCCTCAACCACCCCAAAGGCCTTTCCAACCACCCCATACAAACCTTGAGCCATGCCTAGAAGATATGATGAAACAAATGGCTTCCAACAATCTCCAATTCCAAAAAACCACCCAAGCAGCCATACCACGCCTAAAAACCCAATTAGACCAACTAGATAACTCAATGGTGAAATTCAAAGTCATGGGCCAGGTCAACTTCCCTCTCAACCAGTATTTAAACCTATGGATAAAGGAAATGTTAGTGCCATCACCCGTAGGATTTGAAAACAACTAGAAAGTAAAATGGATCCTCCATTATAGTCATCTTCTCCTAAGTAAACCTCTGTCCCAACCATTAAAAATGTTCCAAATGGTGAAGAACCATGTATTGAGAGAAGCCCTTCTAATGGAAAGAGTGTGTACATTGATGAGTCACCTAGACCATCCATTCCTCTTCCATTTCCTCAAAGGCCCTCCCAACCATGAAAACAAAAGGAAACTGAACTTCATAAGGAAATATTGGAAATTTTCAAGTAAGTGTAGGTTAACATCCCATTGATCAAAGTTGTGAATAAAATTCCATGGTATGCCAAGTTTATGAAGGATATGTGTACACACCGAAGGCAACTTCATGGAGATGAAAAGGTGAGATTCGGGAGGAATTGTTGGGAAAAATCCCTCAAGGAATCATTGAAGCATTTTTTAGGTGATTGTGTTTGTTGACAATGTGGAAATCTGTGCTGTGATTGTTGACAAAGAAAACCATGACATACAAATTTGTTGACAAAAGGGATTTCATGGCCGAATGTTGAGTTCAAGAGCTGTGATCAACGATCGATGTTTGATTCAAGAACATCGACAATGGAATGGATGATCTTGAGGTGGCATAAAAAGAACAGATACAAGGTGGCATCGTTTTCTAGTGTTTGAAAAAAATTTTGGCCTGAAAATCGACAAATGAAGAAAAGTGGTTTTGGAAAAGGGACTTGTGCGCCATGTACTTGATGACTTGGAAACTTGTGTGCCATATGTTTTTCAAGATCAGATCATCAAAATATGGCAAAGGGACAAGGGTCGCGCATGTATTGATTTGGTTGCGCAAGTGACTTCCACGCCATGAAGAGACTTGCGTGCCGGTGCTTAGGAGGCTTGGGAACTTGCATGCCTGTTGGTTTTCAGGACCAGAACTTCAAAATACGACAAAGGAAGGTGGGTCACGTAAGTATTGGTTTGGTCGCGCAAGTGAGCAGTGCGATAGAGGCCAGGGCAGTTGTCCTGTGTGCCGAGACTTGCGCACCGGAGGGGGACTTGTGCGCTGTCATGCAGGTAGTTCAAATTCCTATAAATAGTAGACCACCCCTCCTCATTTATTATGGAGTTCAATACTTAGAAAAATCAGAGCTCCCATCACACAAGTGTGGAAGTCATGCAAGTGGTGTGTGGTCGTGCAAGTAGGGACCTGCGCGCCAGTGTTGAAGTTGTGCGCCATCTATTTGTTATGAGCCTAAGGTGGTTTGGGTAGCAAAGGAAGTGCATCGCGCAAGTTTGGAGAAGCTTAATCTTGAGTCTCAAAAGTGTTAAAAAATACTTTTGCACCAGTGTTGACTTGCACACCGAGACTTGTGCGCCACCTTAGAGAAGGGCGCCAAGTAAAGTTGATTTCCAGCAGTGATTCAGGGCTGCGTCGAAGCTGGGGGATTGCCCGATACATTCAGTGAAAAGAGAAATTCATCTATGGTTGAAGGTTGAGCTTCAACAGAGCATCTACATACAAGAGAGGATGTATTCATTTGTGATAATGAAGAGACCTACAAGTCTATAAACTGTGAGTGGATCCTTTCCGGAGTAGTGAGCAAAGGAAGAGGAAGAAGGTGATCCTCTCCACCGGTAGTGAGCCAGAGAGAGAGGGAGTGACCCTTGGGAAAGTAGTGAGATGACCCTAAATCTTGTAAAGGTAGTGAGCCTGGGAATAGAAGTGATCTAGCCCAAACATTGTAATCCATAGCTAGTGAAGTTTAGTGGAATTTGGTACGACTAAAAACATGTCGACGTATGCTCCTTGGACGTAGCCCTTAGCGGTGAACCAAGTAAAATTGTTGTGTCCTGTGCATGCTTTACATTCTGTTTATATTTTTCAACATGAAAGAGAGAGAGAAGAGTGTTTTTATTAATAGTAAAACAATATCATAACGGGATTTAATTTTAAATTAGTTATTCCTTGATTCACCCCCACTCTCAGGGTATTCAGCCTTGTGGACCTAACAGGAATGTATCAACATTGATAGAGCCACCACTTCCCACCAAGTGCAATGATCCTGTGACATTCTAAATTCCATGCACCATAGGGGAGTATTCTTTTTCTAATTCTATTCTTGATTTAGTTGCTTCTATAAATTTTATTCCTCGCTCTATTTACTCTACATTGCAGGTCAGGGAACTGAAGCCCACTAGAATTATTGTTCAACTGGCTAACTAGAGTACCACACAACCCATTGGTGTGTTAGAGGATATTCTTGTGAGGGTTCAAAATTTAAATTTTCTTGTTGACTTTTATGTGCTTAAAATGGGGGATGATATGATGAATGGACATGCCCCGATTATATTTAGTAGACCCTTCGTGAAAACTGCCAAAACTATAATTAATTTCGTCAATGGTACATTATCAATGGAGTTTGGTGGTGACATTGTCCATTTAAATATCCTTGATTCCATGAAGCACCCCTTAGAAGAACATTCCCCTCTCTCTCTCTATTAATTCTATAGATGTACTCCCTTCCCTTGAAAATCTTCATTTCATTCCCCAGATCCACTTTATGATTCCTTTCCATTGATAGAAATGCGATGAAATGATTCATGCATTGATTTTTGTAGTGGTATAGAAAAGTGTCATGCATGTTCATTGATTGATGATTTCTTGAACATTGAGGATCTATTTACCATCAATGATACTGATAATCTTATAAAAGATCGTTCCCCATTCAAGGATGACACCATTGAGCATTTAGATGAGATTGGTGATCTCTCACTTTCACACACACTCCCATAAATCTGAAATCCACCTAAATTGGAACTTAAACAACTACCTTAGGATTTAAAATATATTGAAAATGGAAACAAGTTTCCTGTCATTATTGCTAGTTCACTCCCTCCTAATCATGAATTGTGACTGGTTGAACTTTTGAGGGAGAATAAACAATCATTAGGATGGATACTAGCGAACATTCCTGGTATTTTCCCATCAATTTGTACACATAATTTTTTATTAAATGATGTGACTAAACTAGTGAGGCAGACACAGTGTCGATTAAACCCAAACCTCCTATAAGATGTGAAAAATGATGTAACACAATTATTGGTTGCTGGAAGCACTTACCCCCTCTCTAACAGCCAATGGGTCAGTCCTGTTCAAGTAGTTCCTAAAAAATTGGCATTAAGGTAATTACAAATGAAAACAATGAATTGGTTCCAACTCATGTGCATAATAGTTGGCGTGTATACATAGACTATCACCGACTAAACCAATACACTAGGAAGGACCATTTCCTATTTCCATTCATTGACCAAATTCTAGAGAGGCTAGCGGGTAACTCTCACTACTGTTTCCTTGATGGGTATTCTAGATACTTTCATATCCATATTTACCCTAAGGATCGGGAAAAGAGAACCTTCACTTTCCCCTTTGTCACATTTTCATATAGAAGGATGCCATTTGGTATATGCAATGCTTCAGGTACTTTCCAATAATAAATGTTTAGTATTTTTTCCGATTACTTGGACAATTTCATGGAGGTATTCATGGATGATTTCACTTTTTATGGATCTTCTTTTGATGAATATTTGAGTAGTCTCGCTATAGTCATATGTTGCGGTATTGAAAAGAATATTGTATTAAATTATAAAAAATGCCATTTCAGGGTGTGAAAAGGTATAGTTTTGGGGCATGTCATTTCTGGGGATGGTATTTAAGTAGATAAATCAAAAGTGGATGTCATTTCTTCACTACCATTCCCCAAAAATGTATCGGATTCATGGTATTTCCTAGGTCATGCTAGATTTTACCGTCGTTTCATTCATGACTTTAGTAAAATTGCACTCCCCCTCTCCCGATTACTCCAAAAAGAAAAAGAATTTGTTTTTGATAAATAATGTGACTAAGCTTTCAATAAGTTAAAATGGAGTCTCACATCACTCCTGGAAATCCAACAACCACGGTGGGATTTACCATTTGAGCTCATGTGTGACACATCTAACTATGTAGTAGGGGATGTTTTGTCACAAAGGGTCGACCGACCTCCACATTTCATAGCCTATGCCTCACATACATTGGACCCTGCCAAAGAAAACTATACCACAACTGAAAAAGAATAACTTTCCATTGTGTTTTCCTTGGAAAAATTCAGGTCATACCTGTTGGGGTCCAAAGTCAATGTGTTCTCAGAACATGTAGCCCTTCGGTATCTCTTTAAGAAACTTGAAACCAAACCACGTCTCATTTTTGGATTCTCCTCCTTCAAGAATTCAATCTAGAAATTAGAGATAAAAAAGGAGTAGAGAATGTGGTGGCTGACCATATCAGTAGGATCCTTCCATTCTAGTAAATTGACTCATCCCCCTGTATTCCCATTAATGTCATGTTTCCTAAGGAGAAATTGTACCGAGTAAAAGATGGCATTCCTTGGTATGCCAAAATTGTAAATTATTTGGAAGTATCTTGAATTCCTACTTATTTCAAAAAAAAAAACCAAGCCAGTCGTCTAAAACATGAGTCCCATTGGTACATTTGGGATGACCCCTAATTTTGGCACACCTGTAGGGATCAATTCCTTATGCATTGTGTTCCTAATAGTCATTTTCAGTCCTTCCATATATTCTACCACATTCTTGCTTGTGGGGGCCACATTGGTCCCCAAAAGACTTCTCGTAAAATCCTTTATTTTGTTCTCTTTTGGCCAGCACTTTTTTGGGATGTCCTTGATTTTTTTAAATCTTTTCTGCATTGTCAAAGAATGGGTAATTTATATAAAAGAAATGAAATTCCCCAAAAACCATTTCTCTTTCATGTCATATTGGATGTTTGGGGTATTGAATTTATTGGGAAATTTCGAAATTCCTTTGGATACTTGTACATTCTTCTGAAAGTTTATTACGTGTCAAAATGGTTAGAGGCAGGAGCTACAAGGACTGATGATTCTAAGGTAGTTGTAGAATTTTTGAGAACCCAAATTTTCTATAGGTTTGGTTTACCTAGGTTCATCATCAGTGACCAGGGTTATCATTTCTGTAACTGAACAATGAAACTACTTTTGCATCGGTATGGGGTCGGTCATCGGGTGTCTATTGTAGATCAACCACAGACCAATGGTCAAGCCGAGGTGTCAAATAGGGAGGCAGAACAAATTCTTGAAAAAACTGTTTAACCCAATAGAAAATATTGGAGTCTTCAACTTGATGATTCATTATGGGCCTACCATACTACTTTCAGAAATCCCATTGGAATTTAACTCTATCGTCTTGTGTTTTAAAAGAGTTGTCACCTCCCAGTTGAGATTGAGCATCGGGCCTACTAGGGCCATCAAACAATGCAATTATAATCTTTTTGGTGCAGCTTCCCAATAGAAGTTGGAGATTTGAGAGTTGGAGGAAATGAGGAGAAATGCATATGAAAACTCCAAGATTTATAAGGAGCGAACCAAGGCTTCCCACGACTCTCTTATCCTTCGTTGTCAGTTCCACATTGGGCAGAAGGTCCTCCTTTACAATTCAAGGATGAAGTTGCATCTAGGTAAGCTTCATTCCCACCAATTTGGACCACACACTATTACTAACGTCTCTCCATTTGGTGTGGTCCAGGTTCAAAATAAAGAAACCAAGCAAACCTTCACTATGAATGGGTAGTGACTGAAGCACTTCGATGAATCCATTCCAGAGCCCCCGATGGATGAACTCCAAGTTCAAGAAGCAATCTATGAATGACACTTACCAGGTTTTATCCTTCCTTCCCACATTCTCTTATAGTGTGGACACTGCACATTCTAGGTGTGTGTGTGGGGGGGGGGGGGTACATTCCTGGGTTCCTTTGGATTTCCATTGCCTTTCTTATTTCTTTCCTGGCTTCATTAGTATTTCCATTGTCTTTCTTCTTTCTTCTCTTTTTTTCCTTCTTTATGGTATTTTCATTTTTCCCCATAAAAAAGTAAAACATGAATTTGGTGACCATAAAGGGGGGCAAGTAAAATTCCATAAAGAAGGTAAAAAAGAATATTTTTCTTAACATCATGGAGTGATTTTTTTATTGAATTGGTTTTCTATTAATGATATAAATGGTTGTATCTATGTGAAATCGTTGAGATGATTGATGCCCCTCATGTGAGTTGTTTTTGGGAAAACTGTGTCACTAATATCTCCACTCATTTTTGCACCAAAACACAAAGTGTGAAAATTTATTACTTAATATATGGTAAATATATGTTAGGTTAATATTTTTCAGCTTTAAATGATATTTCCATACATTCATTCCTTATCCGATCTGTTTCATTACTTTACCAGATTTACCTATGCGTGTGTACCTAATGTATGACTGTTTTACACCCTCAAAAAATGGGTTGTATCTTGGGTATGTAAAAAACCACTCCTCCGAAACCTTTGATCTTGTTATAACTATTGCAATTAGTGTCATGAGGAGATCAAACAAGGGTTGGGAGATGACTGTGAGATTTGTTCCCAATGAAACTTCTAAAAAAATGTGGGGAGTGATGAAATGTGCAACATATGGGGATATATAGGTCGGGAGCTTATGGTATGACTTCTGGGACTTCTTGAGTGAGTGGGTCTTGAATTATGATTGCAAAGGATGTAGGGCAGGTTAGGTGGACAAAATCATTTAAGCTGAAAAATGATAAAATAACCTATATTTATTGGATAGAAAGTGGAAAGAATTGAATGGAATGGATTTTACACACACACATGGAGAGTTAGTGTCATGACTGGCTTCTGAATTCCTTTTTCAATTTGGTATCATGAATCTTTTTTAATTTCACTATGATATCATTTATGAGACATCTTTTTCTATTTTCACTAGGAAGAACTCCTTGGTGTGGTTTGTGCATTGATCGCATTACTTTAATTAAGATTTCCTCAAATGTTAAATCTTCATGATGTAGGGAATATATACATGTATCATTATTTTTTTGGATATGTGACTTTTCCCAGGAGTGGAAATATTTTGGTGTGGGGGTGTGATCGCATAGTGATTCATTATTCAATTCTATCCTTACACCGCTGTTTTAAACTAAGTTTGTAATAAATATTCAAAATAGAATAATAAATTACATTTCATGTTTTATTCCATTAATTAATTTTTATAACTATCAAGAAGGGCAATTATACTTGTTTTGATATTTTCATTGAAGGTGGAGGTGATTTGGAGGCCCGGAGATCATCTAGATGAAAAATGGGCCAAACTGCATGGCATCCCATAGACATCTTTCCACTATATTGCACAGTATAAGATATCTGTGCATCCAAATGGGCATACCATTTGTGGGCCGGTCCATAATTTAATAATCTATGTTTCATCTCAAAGAACGCAATCCTGATTCGGCTTTTAAGGGTGCCATACCAACTAATCTGTCCAAGCCACAGAATATGCACAAAGTCAAAAGTGACGTTCTATAATATGTCAATATATCGTGCTGTAATTGTCAAAATTATTCCAAACATTCTGTGATGATATTAAAGTCATGGGGATACAAATTTCCAGTTTTTTCAAAAAGGATATTTGACTGTCTAATAGCCAAAACCCATCCTACAAATAGTTTCTCAAAATCTAGGTGCCCAAAACCACTTCCCATTTTGGCTCTAAAAAGGAACCTTGGGAACCCCATTTCCAATTTCGGCCAAGAAGTTAATCACTGCTATTTTGGAGTCCTAGAGTAGCCTTCTCCTCGTCCTAGAAGTTCTGGAGGCCCCTATCCTCATAGGGGGTCATGAATGAAGAAGGAGATCCACCCGAGCTTTCTCCTCCTTCTGATGTCGAGCTAAACGGTGGACGTTCATTGTGAGGGAGCTACACACATGTAAATGGAGTTCCAAAACATGAAATACTACTGGTTTGATTTATTTTTTGTTTGAAAACATTTCATTTAGAAGTATCTTACTTTGATTTATCTTTTTTTGATTTAACCAAATGAAATTCTCTTTACTTTTAACCGATCAGTGCGATGTTTTGAGTGCATGACTTGTTTTGTTCCGATTGGACGACACAAGAATCCTTTTATTCCCCACATATTTGAGATTTCAATTTTTTTGGAAGCTATTATACCATTCACGTGATCTGGACCTTGTCTATATGATTTTTATGTCAAGGTTTGGCTCAATGTGCTTTGATATAAGAGCTTGGAAAGTAATCGGGATTTCGATTGATTTCAACCAAAGAATTACATCAAACCTTAATTAATCTCCAAGAACAATGAGCTTTAAATGTGTGTAGTGAACTCACAATGAACATTTTTATCTCATAATTAATTAACACCACCTTTTCTTTCAAACTATTAAACTCTTTAATTAAGTCATTTCATCCTACAATAATTTTCAAAACCACGCCTATTTAAGTACTTTTTATAAATAACCCACACTCTAAACCCACCAACGCTCCTTGAGAGACAACCTAGGGTCTTCCCTTGACTATAAATAAACCTTAAAATCATAATCAATTTTCCACGTCATGACAATGCGGTCACTAACCCTAGAGTTTTTCATAGAAATGTTAAAATATAGGATTATTAGGTTAGTATTTTAATAAAAAAATAATTTAATTAATTTATTATTCCACCCATGGTGTCACTGAAGCCAAGCTCACAAAATGAATAAAAGATTATGTCACACCTAGGGTAAAACATATGTTTTTGAATTCATTGAGGTCTTAGAATTCCCATTCCAAAGCCGACTAGGGAGTTATTTTATTATATTAGAAAATCTATTCACATTTGATAAAATATTTTTAATTTTGTTATTATATCAGTAGAGAGCCTTCCCATACCTTGGAATCTCACTCTTACTTAGTGACTAGCTCCAAAAATATCAATTAAAAAATTTTATAGTCTTATAGGAGAAAAATAAACTAGTTATGTTATCCTAAACTAAAGTATTTTCATCTAAAAAATCAAAAAGGCGACACAAAATGATAAATGTAACGGGGTTCCACCTAGTTCTTCTGCTTCTAGGTGGTATTATAAAAATTCTTTTGTTACCAAAGGATTTTCACCAAGTGATTCAATCACCCATGAAAGGTCTTGTCCTGTTGATCCTAAATATCTATTGGGTAGTCCATAATGGTGACACCATCCTCAATGTTCATCCACCCTCATTCAATAACATGTGAATGGTCAGGAACATACCTCCTCTACTGAAACACATGGAAGATTTTGTTTACCTAATTTAACTACGGCGGTAGGGACATGTAGTACTCCACCTCACTATCCATACGTAATATTTAGAAAGGAAAAATGAACCATAGATATATCTTTCGAGCCCTTCAAAATCTCTCTTTTCCATTTTGAGGTGAGAAACTGAATAAAACATTGTCTCCCTCTTATAACACAAATATCTTCTATCATTAATACACATAAGACTTTTGGTGGATTTGGGAAGTCATAATCCACTCAAAAAGGGACTATACCTTCTCTATCATCACTCACACCAACTATGGTCTCATGAATGATGACTCTCATTGAAAAGCCCCGCATAGTGGTGACCTGTATAGTTTCCAATACAAGGCATAAAATGGTGTCATATCGGCAGTGAAATGGTTTTATTTATTGAATGAAAACCCCTCAATACTAGGTTGTCTTCCCATTTGTGAAAAAAGTCCAACATGTAAGACCACAACGTTTTTTCTAAAACTTTTTTTTCTTCTCAGTATGGTCATTGGTTTGGTAGTAAAATGTTTTTTTGGAATGTAACTGAGTATAAAATCCCTCCTATAATCCTATTAATAACCATGAAATGATGTGAGAATAACTGTATGAAATTAATTTCAATGGAACTCCATGACAATAGAATATTTTCAACACATAAATGCATCCCATGTTCTTTACTAAACTCTTCTCTCATATAGCTGTGAAGTGAGCCCACTTGGTGAGTTGGTCTACAATCACCCAGATGGAATCGTGTCCTCTAGATGATCATTGTAATATTTTCTTGAAGTCTATATATATTCCATCCCACATCCACTCTATCACCTCTAGGTATTGGGTTAAAACCACAAAAATCGAGTTCCTATCTTTCACTTTCTTATAAGTTAGTTATTAAGGGAGATACACCAATACACCATTATTCATTCTGGGACACAACAACTAATATCAATGGTCCGTGTATGTCTTCACCACACATCTATTCACTACCACGGGGGTGTATGAGACACCCTAAAAACCTCCTCTCTTAACATCACTCGTACCACAAACCCTCATCTAAAAATATTAATATCATCCCCACCATCAAAATATCCATTAGAAGCACATCCAATTGATATCTAAATATGAAAGGTCTCAAAATCCATTCCTCCAAGAAGATCACCCCTAAAATAATTTAAAATTTGTGGGTAAACAACCATTGACTAGATGTAATAATTACCAACCTCATGAATTAAATATAACTACAATGAGTCCAACTACTCTAATAACTCTATTAAGAACAATGAACATTTTCTTATACTAAGAGAATCCCCATAAATTTCCCATTATTGAGAGTATACACTATCTCTATGTCATAGTACTAGAGGAAATCAATACATTTATTCTATCTTGAGATAATATCCTTCTCTGATAATATGTACCTAAGACTCGTATGTTTAGAGTAGATGTTAAAATTCTCTCCCATAAGGTAGTTTCACTATATCTTTAGGGATAAAAATACCACTGCTAGCTCTAGAACGCACGTCATAGAGCTCTACACATGATTTATCAGTTTTCATGGCCAATAAGAAATAACTTTCTACCTTTCCATTACCAAACATCCTAGAGTGCTCCAAGAGGCATTGTATAACACTACAAACTCAACCCTCCCTCTAGTAGTCCTAAAATGAGGGTCACTCCTCAACCTCTACTACAAAAATTTGAAAGCTAACGGAAACCCCAATATCCTAATGAATATCTACCCATTTTTGGGAAAAAGTAACCAAGGGTTTTGATATCCTAGATAATTTTGGAACAAATATCCTATTGTATCTTGAAAAAACTAAGGAATATCTATACCTAGTCCATTATCTATGGAAGATCCCATGATAAAACTACCTTAACCATTATAAGGTCCAATGAAACACCAACTACCGAGATAACATTTTCTAGAAGATGGACCCCTAGAATTGATACTTGAAACATAGAGATAATTCAATAAAGGTTCTCTCACAGTATGTCCAAGACCTTCCCCAAATGTATCATGTGATCCTCCATGGACACCGAGTAAACATGGATGTCGTTGATGAACACCACCATGAACTGATCTATGAATGTTTGAAATATTGGGATTAGGAGTCCCATGAAAAAAATGTGTCTTTTGTCATGCTAAAAGGAATCACCAGGTACTGATAATTACCATAGTTATATAAACCCTTCCTCTTTAGAATATAAAAATTTCATACTTGGAACTAGGGATAGCCTAATCCAAGATCAATCTTTGAGTACCATTATGACCCTCCCAGTTGGTCAAAGTGGTCATTTACCCTCAGTAGTATATAATTAATCTTCAGAGTCACATTATTTAAAATACGGTAATCCACCGATAACCCCAATATGTTTTCATCCTTTTGGTGAAGAAAACCAGGGCTTCCCATTGGGGAAAATTGTATCTGATAATGCCCTACCTCTCCAAATCCTCCAACATCACCTTCATCTCATGAATCCTAATGGGATCCTTTGGATATTATTCCATAGATATCAGGTAATTCCCTATGTTAAATTACATGAATAATTTTATATTTTGGTGGGGTGGTAAGCCAAAAATATCCTTATGAAAGATATCATCATACTCTACCACCATTGTAGGTAGATGAAATCCCATAATTTACAATTTTCCAGGTGTAAAAATTTAAAATTGATTATTAATTTGTCATATCCTTCAGAATATGATCCCATTCTAATCATCCTAGGTTTCCTTCTCACCCCTGATAGAAAACCACATTCTATAACCATGAACAAACCACAATCTTCCCCATAAACAGTCAATATGAGAATGAACTATGGATATATATTCCATATCTAAGATTACATCTTATGGTATTATCAAAGCTTAAAATAGACCCCATAATAATACATCTTCTATAATACTCAGTTCACATTGTCAATATAATTGTGCGATCATTAAATTCCCTCTAGCCAGAATCTCCATGAACAAGTTCAAGCTGTGGGTTTAATCAAAAAACCCAAAGTATCAAACCAAATAAGTGGAAAGAAAATAGTTTCTTTCAAATGTGTATATCAATACTCCATATAAAGTAGAGAATACTTAGACAAAACATTTAATCATCCCAATATTCTCTAGGTTGAAGGCATCCACTTCCTGTATCTATTTTCATCCCTGACCACTTGATCCTCAAGCCCGAAGTGGACCACCAGGGGAAGTGGTTGTGATAGGTAAAACCATCTACCTTGTCCAGCTACTCTTCCAATTCCTCCATCGTATCCACTGCCCTACAAACCTCCCTTCATCTTGTGTTGTCTCTACTTAGGTTTTCCATCAACTGTATCTTTATAAATTGTATGGCGGGATAGAAAATACCTCACGATATTTCCTTGACCATTGTAAGAGAGACAAAACCTCTCTCTAGGATGATTAGAACTATCCATTAATCCATGAACTACATACCCAATATTCTAAGTTCATCTCCTACATCATATCACAAGCCTGGACCCTTATCTCTACTACCTTATACCAGCTGTTAATGTCTCAAATCCTATGTTCCCATTACCAACACTAATATTTAGTGTCTTCTCACCCAGTAAGATATCTACCACAAAATATCACTCAATCACTCCATTATATTTAGGAATAAAAATTGATATCCCTCCACCCATTATATCTTGGCGTAGGTCTCACAAAAGGCCCATTATTAAAATTAAGAATCATAAACCATATCCATATAGTATCATGATAGGTTGGTGAAACCCTCCAAATATTATTACATGATCATGATTATCTTCTATAGATACATAATTTCATGTATGAAAAGTAATCACGACATTTATAAATATAAATTCTCCCAGTATAGTCTCTCTAACTCCCATAAAGAGAGAGCTAGCTCATCAAGAATCCGAGTCACAAACAATACTCATCAACCCATGAATATCTAAATAAGAATCATCACTTGGACTATAATATGATTTGGAGGTGTACTCATAAAGAGAAAAACGTAGGTAACTACCTCTAGATAATCCTCAGTTTCCTAAGGGTCTGGATCACCCCAAAACATTAGAGGTCTCTACTTATGAAACTAATCTAGTGTAATTAGCCTATGCACGTCCTCAGTTTATATGGGTATTTCAAACTTATGCTAAATGGGAGGAATTAACACTAGACAACCTCCCAGAGGTGACACCTTCTATAAAAGACCCTACACTGAAGCGTCATCACTAGGTGGATCATCTTCACAGTCCTATTGTGAAATCATAGATTGAGATCATCATGAATTCCTCCAAAAATAAAATCAATACATACAAATATCAAAGAGTACATCTGAGTAGATGAATCAAGAGGGATATGAAAACCACAAAACAATCCTATATGATGCATATACCAATTTTTTCCCTAAAACCAATGCCTACATGTATTGAGTAAACAAGAATATTATCATAATCATGGTTAATGTATTGGTCGGCTGCCACACCAACACTAGTTTTCGTGACCTAAGAGACAAACTCAAAACATTTTACCACTATTTCTATAGTTCCCAAACCAATTCTCATAGAATAAAAATCCCCAAAATATGTACATATGATTAAAATTACTATGATACCACTCTATCATGACATGAACCAACAAGTCTTTTCTGGGATATGACAAACCAAGTCTCCCACCCTAATCCCGCCACCAATCAGCTAAGATCTAACTACCACCACTGAGTAGGTATATCATAAACATGGGAGGCCATAGACAAAGAATCCTATATACACTCACACATATCTAAATAACTATATGATATTGAATGTTAACACAAAACTGATACCACAATACATTCATAACATCTATCCCACATTACAGTATCACAAAATACAAGAAAGCATAAACATTCAAATTAAATCCCCCCAAAACTGATAAAAGAATCAAACCTTCTATATAGTAGGGAATTACTATCAAATGAGACACATGGAAAAAACCATGCTCTATCTAGCTCACTATGTTTTTCATAATTATATTCCTCCTAGTACTCCAACAAATAACATGTCATCTCTATAACACATGACATGTCTGGGTAGAGCCCATGCAGGGATGAGTATAAAAATACTTAGTTGCACACCCTAAAATCAACAAACATAAATCATCAAGAGACTAGTCACCTCATCAACACATATTCTTTTCAACTAAAATATAATACATTTAAATAAGATTAAATAACCAAGATATACTAATAGAAGACAACAAGTCTCAAATAAGTCTCAATCATATTGCAAAACATAGGATTCTACTCGAGGCATCAATGTAATTTTTATCTGATACAAATCACTCCATGATCCATTATATCACCATTGATACTCATCCAATAGGTTATGGTCATTAGGCCTTTCTGAATAAATACTTATAAGAGCTCCAATGATCTCAATGCATAAACAGAGGATCTCACCTAGGGCCTCTGGTGTATACTGAACCCTGCCTAGATTAACCCACAAAATAGGTGATCGTACACCCACTTAAGGTGGTAATGAGGATAACTCAAACCCACATAGAGAAGGTGACTAATTGATAGATTATAACACCCCAGGTTATGTAAAGGGATTCCCAAAATCTATCTAAGAGTAACCCCAAATATAATATTACAATCCAAAGCTCAGGATGTAATGAAAAAATTTACCATCTAGGGGTTGAACCAAGGAATCACACCAAACTAAAATATTTCCACACTGAAGAGTTGTTGGTCCTCAACATTCCATCAAGAATGTATGCAGCATGTAATGGGAGTACATGGTGTCATTTTATAAATCAAGAACTTCCCATGTCATTTGGTCCCACATGACACATATTTATCCAAATTAATATAATTTTCTTTTATATACACATTGAGTAGTGTTTGGGAAGTCACATGGAATGTGTGTCCTACTCGAGTATATTTACCATTTTCTATGCCTATGTACTTCATGTTGTGCTAGTGTAATCTTTTTTTCCCATTTACCTTGTTATTTCAGAGTACTGGTCCATGTTTGTGTACTGTAGATTTACATGTGTACCCCTATGGTATATAATGGCCCCTCATCCAAGGGTCACTGGAAATGTGACATTTATCACATGGAATGTGATATAATTCTATTTTTAAACTATATCATCACAAAGGTAGGACACATGGCCTTTTTTTATGTGACACCACACCATGTAGTTATGAATTTTATAGAACACACAGGTTCATCACATGTCATATTTTCATGACTCTAACATATCCGAAAACACCAGGAGACTCACCGTTAATTTTAGATCATATTATGGTTGATTCTATCCATCACTAGTTACTGGAATATGGCCACTCAAATTTGATCATGTAGCATACATGTTAAACAACACCAATCACTCGCCTGAAGCAGGAAGTAAATAACTCTTGATCTGATCTCAAAAAATCTTCTATCATATGTCGTCATCCTCTCTCCTCGATCACTCTGTTAATTTCAAATCTAAACGTAGGGTGACAATACATTATTCCAAAAAATGACCAAACAATGATTGTCCACTAGGTATTAGTTAAACCACCAACTGAATGAAAATTTCTACGATGAAAGTGAGAATGAAGGGGGGTTGAAATGCACAAAATACCCAAGAGGACCAAATCTAGGATGTTTTTTGGGTTAGAATAGATACATTTTCATTAAAATGATGAATGAATAAAAAAAATAAAAAAAAATATATTCCCTTATTACTAGGATAACAAACCTAAACCAACATTATGTGATCAACCTTAGTGAAGTTGATTCACATTCTTTATGAGATAGTCAAAAAAAAAATAATCCAAAAGAAAACCCACCCTACCTCTATTTTGTATCTTCCACTAATAAACAATTGTCACACATCTCAATCATTGGTGATATCCCTAAGCTCCGATTGTCACACAAATTTCCAATTCATGATCCATTGTTGATCATCCAAGAATCTTCCACCAATTGATTTCTCTCCCCCTCAATCCCTTGTTTTATTTTTATAACCCTAGGGATTTTCTATATTCATATTTTAAATGATGTATTATAAGGTTATGATTTTAACAAAACAAATAAATAACTATACTAAATAATCTATTTAATTTATTATTCTTCCCATCACGTTGTAAAATCAAAACTCTCAACATGAATAATGATTCTATCACCTCTAAGTCAATACATAAGTTTTGGATTTAATAATTGTTTCTAAATTCTCAGATGATAACTCATTCCTAATTTATTCTGTTATTTTATAAAAACTAGGTGTGAATGATATAATATATTTAATATTTATATTATTTCAATATTGAGACTCCTTAAACCTCAAATTCTTATGTCGACTTATTACCTAGCTCCAAAATTATACCATAAAATATTTTAATGTCTTAAAGGGATCAAACATATTAAATACATTATCAATGCACTACTGTTGACATCACTATTATGAGGGGATGGATTTTTGATAGATATTGATTCATCAAATAAATTGATTAGATGTTTCCTCAATATGATAATTATAGTAGCTTTTCATCAAGGCAGTTAAGGATCCATAAACATAACTATCCACCCATGAAAATGAGTTGGAGGCTGTAATGTATTCCTTGAAGATATGGAGGCATTATATATGTTGTGAAAAAATTGTAGATATATATGAATTACAAGAACATTAAATAAATCATTTCATAGAGATATCCCAACATTTCGAAAAATATATGTCTAGATGATCTCAAGGATTATAATTGCTCGATACACTACCACCCAACGAAGTATAATAAGGGAGTTGATGTCTTGAGTAGGAAAGATCATGGAATTATATCTAGGATGAATATTGATAAGGATTGTATGTTTTTTCACATAGTAAAGTTGGATATGAGAATTAATAGGGAAGGAGAAACATTATTATTTTTCTAAATGTTTTCCAAACCATCTTTACTGGAAAACATAAACATTTTATAGAATGATTATAAGAGTTAAATAAATAAAATTAATGCTATTTGTGAAGTGAAATTGGGAAATTTTGTTTATGAAGATGGAGTTCTAAACATTTGAAATATTTTATGTTTTCCATATATACCTAATCTAAATAGACAATTATTATATGAATCCCATAGCTAAAGCTTCACAATAAACCCTAAAAAATAAATATATCTGTATATGAAGGACTATTTTTCGTGGGATAATATAAAATAATAAATTACATAATATTTATTATGATGCATGGTTTTTCCATAGGCAAAGGTTGATATAGAACATCCCATTGGGGTCATGAATCCTCTACCAATTCTTTTATGGAAATGGGGTGAAATTATTAGGTAATTTTCACTAGATATCCAAAGTCTCATTAAAGGAATAATTTCATATAGGTTATTTTTTTATGACATTACCAACTACATACATTTACTTGTTATAAGGGAATATCTAACTCTTTATCAACATGTGGGACTATAGGGTAATGAATTTTTTAGAATTTATGGTGAACGTATTTCAACATTATATGACCGTGATCCATACATTACATCAAAACACTATAAGTATTCAAAAGTATCTTAGCACCAAGATATGTTTGAGAACCACCTATCACCCTCAAACTGATGAGCAGTCTAAAAGGACAATACATATTTCAAGGATTATTTTCTTTCCTGGTATCTTAGATTAGTATTTACATTTTTTGAGATTTTTATATTACAATATAATCTATTTAATCATTCAAATGGAACTATATGAAGAATTATATTGGAATAGGTTTCATACTTTTTCATATCCTAAAAAAGATGGAAAAATGAAGCATGTAGGCTGAGATCTTTTAGAGAAGAACACATTGAAAGTGAATTATAATCAAAATGATATTAAGGTAGATAAATGTTGAAATATTTTATGTTAAAAACTGATGGAACTATTTGTAACTTCAATTTTGAGATCATTTTTCCATGAAAGTATCTCCATAAAAATGTGCTAAAAGATTTCACAAAAAATTAAATCAAAGTCCAATATACATTAAGCCATAGGAAATTCTAAACATAATCATAGTTTTGGATTACTATATATAAATTCCACTTAGCCTATCAAAATATCATTAGGTGTTCCTTATCAATTTATTAGGGAATTAAATACTATACCCAACTCATGTTCCCACCTCTAAATAAATATAACTAAAACATGATTTTTCTTACTCTTAAGAGCCTAATTTGTTTTTGTACACTTGAGAACAATCATTAGGTAGTCAAATGACTTGACTGGTAAAGGTACTTTAAGAAATAATAAAATAGAAGAAGTTATATGGGAACCTAAAGAAGTTATGATGAAGAACTACCCAAAACTATTATTTAGGTGAAATTCAGAAAATTCTAAGTGTATCATCAATTAATGACGGAGGAATATAACATTTGAGCATTATTTATTTTAATCTTTCCTTTTTAGAGAAATAATAGCATAACACTCATGAATTTATTCAATAATATGATAAGAAAATAAATTATCAGTATTTATAAATTGAAATTGATGAAATTAATTTCATATTTTAATTCACCATGCTAATATTATCTTTGGGTATTTTTTAGGCATTTCATAAATAGTTGATGTTTGGTTAAATAGTGGAAATTATGGATTTTACAAAAAAATATAACTTTTATGACATTATAATGATATGATAATAACTTAAAAGACAAAAAATATCTATTTTATATTATAAATATAAATTTTAGAAGTAATATAATTCATATAAAAATATAAGTTTGAACTTATAAATATATGATTAACATTTTAGAAATCTAATATATTTTTTTTAAATAAAAACTGGTTTTTGTTCTTTTTTCTTAGTCAAGTATTTAAATATTTTCTTTTACTTTTACTTTTATTTGAAATAAAAAAAGATAGATTTTATTTCAAATAATAAAATTACTTATTTTGGGATATATATTTTTATTTAGTTTACTGTTAAATCATTTTTATTCATTAAACAAACATTTAAAAAATATATTATATTGGATTTTGTGAAAACAAATTAATATTAATTTATAAAAAATATAGGATGTGAATCAACAGAAATGATTCCATATTTAGAGTTATAATGATTAGTTTTAGGTCATATGGTTAACTTAATTTTTTGTCCCTGTGAATAGTAACCAAGGTAAATATTTATCACCAAGTTTAAGGGTATAAGGTGTTAAAATAGTTAGAAATAAAAGGATAAGGCATCATGGTAAAATAAAAACATTTATAAACCTCACTATTTAGTTTTATTTTTACCTTAAACTTATTAGATTTGAATATATGAAAATTTGAAGCAACATTCATAAGAAAAATACATTATATTATTAATATCTTATATGTAATTACTAGTGTTAACTTTCCCTAACATATAAAATTAAACCAGTTATTCTCTATAATTGAAACATTTTGTGCCACATAACCCAACAAAAAAAATCCGAAATATGTTCCCATTTATCATCCTAAAACACCTAAAGGATTTGGTGTAAGATCCAAGTTTTTTCCTGAGGTATGAAATAATTTTCATTCAGTAAATATCTAGTTTGAATGCCTAATTATGGCCTACTATGAATGACCATTCAGGTTATGGAGGGATCAGGGGTTCACAAGTCTTGTTAAATTTTAGAATCCATCTTTGGTAGATAAACAATTATTCTTCATGGTTAGAAGAAACTGTGCGGGGATGGTCGTGCACTTAGTTAAACTGTTTAATGCTAGGTAGATAGCAGGGGGAGCCGACACGATTTGAAAAACTATGTGATTTCAGTCACACACCCATGAGACACTCTCTATTATTTTTTATAATGCGTTGAGATATGGTTTGCACAAAATTAGTTAAATTGTGATTAGAAACTATGAAAGGTGCCCCTTCCAATAGCATATGGCACATAGTTGGCACTTGGTTTGTCCAACCGTGTTGCCAAACCATGTGACCTAGTAATTTGGGTAAATTTATTATTTATTCCTTAATTAATCATAGATTTCAAACTTAATTTATATTCTTCCTCCACACAACAACCTCACCCTTTGAGATAATCTCCCTGATTCCCAAATTGGGAATCGAAAGAACTCCTCCATCGAATCTTCAAATCATTATCCATCAGAAGCATCAGATATGTATAAGTACGATATTCATTATTTTTGTGTCATTAATCATTCTTCTTTGAATTTACTATTCTATTTTGGTGCAATCTAATTTTCCCTATTTCAGGGTTCACATCCCATGTTCAGTTGCCTCGTGATCCGAGTCGAATCAGGAGTTGATACTGGACGAGGAATCCATTGTGGGCCTATGGTTGATGATCTCAAGATTTCCATTAATTGTTTAGTGTTTATATATATATATATATATATCCTATTGTTCCACATACCCAATTATCATAAGGGCACCCATTAAATGGGATTTAATCATCGTATAAAACAGACCGACAATACCTTTGAAATTAGTCATACATTTAGTATTAATTCAAGGTTATGAACCCAGAATTGGAACCAACCCTTTTTGTGTGTTTTTTAATTAAATGGACCACCATGGGTGGAGTATGAACTTTGATTCCTTTTTTTATTATATTCCCCTTTCCAAGTGATTTAAAATTTTAAATGATAAATTGTAAGTTGAATTGATCATTGTAAGGGAATGAAAGATCATGTATCTGCATGATAGCCATGTAATTGAATTCTTATGTATAAGTTATATCTTATAATGAAATGCCCATGTGAAATAATAAAGAGGCCAAGCCTTATAATCATATAACAATCCTTGAGCCACCTTCTCAGGAGTGTTTTAAATTAATTGATCACATTGATAACCATTGAAATAATTAAATGAAATTGATTCAATTTTCGTTATATGCATTCAGTTACACATGGTTTGATATACGAATTCCATGGATGGACTCATTTGACTATCGCCTTGCTTACACTCGAGTGACAATCTGAATCCATAGTGGAATAACAATGATAGATTCATAGGGACTAACTATTATATTCTGGAGTGATACTTGGATACTTTATGGACTACCAAGAATGATCTCAGAGGGAAATTGATTATAAATTCCCGAGTGACACTTGGTAACATTATATGGGGGACAAGAATAGACCCAGTGGGATGTATATATATATATATTTCAGGAGTGATACATGGACACACTTAGTGGACTACCAAGGATGGTCTCAACTACAATGAAGTTGTTCGACACATAGAGCTATACCGGGATTTCAATGAGGATATCCATGGATGGGATTGTAAGGTGATTGTTTGAGGATACTCTAGGAGTGATACCTTGATACCAATTAATAAATTCAAGGATGGAATCATGTTCTCAATTGTATAATTAATAAAATAATTTTTACGATGTTCATGTCAAGCCAAAGTAGAAGCAGGTATTTGGAAAATATCATACACCTTGTTTGTATCCTAGTTAGGAATATTCTAATCATTTATATATATATAGGACTCTAGGATAAGTTCTAGGTCATGAGAAATATTTATTAGATGGTACTGATTAATTAAATGAATCTAATTATAAATAGATATAGTACTGACTATTTACTCAGAGACTTAATAGCTAGGTCTAATGTAGGTAATAGAGGACGAGTTTCGATGGGAACCCAGACCTGTATGGGTTGGTTAATTTTACATACTTCTTTTATATATTTTATTACTTCCTGTACACTTTTATTATAATATATCCACTTATTTGATGGAATTCGACCTTTAAGTGATATCATACTCGTATTTTATCTGACACCTTGTTCTGTCCAACTTTTGGTATCTGAAAAGATTATACTGTGGGTATGGATAAGTGGATGTACCTTGATACAGGTTTATGATTTCTTTTTAGGAGTAGGAGAGCACAATACTGAGCTGTAGTCATGATTCTATTTAGATATAACGCTTTTTAGTCTTTTGGGATTTTATTAGATTTATTTTTCTGTTGTAAGGACTCGTATTTTGGAACCATTATAGACAAATGACATGTATTATTATCGTCATCTGTATATGAGATTCCTTCTAGTATTGTTTATTATATATATCTTTGATGTTGTTTACTATTTGATTAATTTATTGCATATGACTCTTATCTATTATTGAATATCCATTGTGATACACTCTAGGGATGAGGGAATAGTCTCCCAATAGACACACCCTAGATCTTCACTTCTAGTTGGCAGCCTCTGGAATTTTGGGAGACACACTTAAGGCCTTGTGGACAACCGATCATGGGGCACATTCTAGTGCAATCTAGGTTTATGATGTTACAAAGTGGTATCAGAGCATATTTTCTAGATCTATTTACTATTTCATGAAAAGCGAGAGGGCTATTAAGGAATCGTAATTTGGTAATGATTTTTTCTTGGGAGTAGGTAACCCACATACATGAAAAAACCAAATTTCCAGTAATTAAATTTATGTTATTGGTATTTTGACTATTAAAATTAATTTGATTGCAACATTAGATAATGTACTTGCATTTTTATGTTATCATTGATATGGCTATGGGATCTATTTTGTTTAAACCTAATGATATGAGTGTATCCCATCTCATGAATCATTTTGGGAACCTGTTATAATTCTTATGACATGAATTATTCCATGAAATATATGAAACATTACTAGTTTTCTTACTGTTGTGATAGGTTTCATGATAGATATACCTAATCTTCTGATATAATTCTATACAGACAATTAAAAAACATTGTCGGTACATAGATTTCATATCATAACCTAAGTTGTGTTTTCCATATCTGGTAACAGAAGACACCCTAAGCATCCAATTGAGGAATGTTGATTAATGTACCACGAGTCTCATGGACTTGAATGTGTTATGGAATAGACTAAGTGGATGCCATATTTTGGTTGTTGAGGTGTATGATCCCTTGGGTATTGAAATTTGGTGAACCATTTAGTTCATCCATTCAAAATTAATTGCGATATAATTGAAATGAAATGAGAATAAAATGGAAATTGGAATTGTTCATTATAGGGAACTTTAACCATACCAAACCATAGTAGTGGTAAGTATGAATCATCTCATGATTTTATTTGATTTATATGTCACCCATACATGACTCGTGGAGTAGGAAGAGACATGTGGTGTTGTATAAGATGGCACATACTTATCCCATTTTAATATTTTCACTTTTATTTACAATATTTGATAATTTCATTGATCTGAGGAATGTACTTGGGATTTTTAGAAGTATTCCACCATGACATACTCAATCCTCATGCCAGGAGGGTGGAGGCGATCATGCTTCAGATTTAGTGAGTCATGGTCTACAAGTGGATACTCCAATAGTTTTAATTGAAGAATGGTAGTTATACCAGACAAATTTGTAGAGGCACCATTGCTTGAAGGGTTTATGAGTTTTATAAAGAATGTTAAGGGAGCATCATGACCATCCCTAACTATGGTAAAGTTAGTGAAGGAGTTCCAAATGTTACATCCACCCAAATATTTGGGGGATATAGGACCACAGTCTATGAAATCATTCTTTGAGTTCATGGTATATATCTTCGAGCAACATGAGACACCACCCTAGAAGAGGGTAAATATTGCTAAATATATGCTCCATCAATCCTACAAGAGAGGGTGGGATGTAATTACTCAGACAAATCATTGTTAAGAGATGTCTTGGAGGGATTTTCATATGATCTTCAATGATTAATCATATCCTGAGATGTTGAGGGATAATAGAGTCTAAGATTTCATGCACATTGAGAATGTCACTTTATTAGTTATGGATTATTGGTCCCATTTTACAGAGGTTAATTGCATCACACCAATTATGATGGGTGACAATTTACCTAAAGCTAGGAATTTTTAGGATGGTCTTGACAATGACATTCGATTAAAGGTGAATTTAATTTGGTTGACTACCTTATTTGGAATAGTAAATTATACTATTATTATAGCGTGTAAATTGAGAGAGGATAGGGGTGTAATCCAGGGAGTTTTAGCACCTAGATCTGGTTTGATATCAAATATTAGTAGGAATAACTGTCTTGAACTTCCATGTGGTGATATGAGTAGTAAGAGAACATACTCTATTATCCTGGTGAGGTGATACCACTACTGTAGACTGGGGAATACTGACCACAATGTAAGAGAGACATAGTTGGGTTCTGATCCTATGGAATTATGGGCCACCTATAGTGATTTTGAAAAAATTTTCCTCCAACAGACATTGGGAGATGGTTTTCACCTACTCCACTTGTTGGAGAAGGGCTAGCAGCTCATCATCATGCCGGGAGCTGGTGTAAAGTTGACTAATCAGGCTAAGGTAATGGTCTTGGTCATTGTAGTAAGGAATTAGTTTTTTAGCAACAATGGAGTAGATTTTCTCAAGGTAGTTGGCCTATATCACATGGTCATGAATCAGAACAGATATATGCAGTGCAACCAACACCTGAGGAGCAGAATCCTAACCCTTCTACAGTGATAGGTACTATTCTATTATCCTCCACATTAGAATCTACTATTTTTGATACAGGGCATTCTCATTTCTCTATATCTATACATATTGTGGAGAGACTTGGTCTTAACATTAGGTATTTTTATGTCTTTATGATTCTTGATACTCTGTTGGGTATTCGAACAGAGGATGTTCATAACTGCATGTAGTTACCCCTTGATATTGGTGGGTGTCACTTGTAATGGGACCACTTTTTCCTCGATATGACAGGTTTTCAAAACATTCTAGGGATGTACTGTTTGGTTTCCTTTCATGATTTCAATGATTTAAATCACTTTAGGGTGACATTAACATCACCAGAGGGTGGAGAAATTATTCATAAGGGTGAATGGGATTTCTAGGTGATCCAATCTGGACCCAAGCATCAAGAGATGGGTGGGATGAAATCTTATATTTTGAGTTTATAACTAGATGATTTTTGGACACATTAAAAATATTTCCCGTCATTGGTTGATCATTTCAGGGATGTTTTCCTAGATGAATTTTAATTATTACCTTCAGTAAGAGAGGTAGAGTTATCTATAGATATGGTGCCAAAAGAATCCAACATATCCCTTCATCAATATAGGCGGATACTATTGGGATTCAATATATTAATAGGATGATAGAGGATTTAGTGGAGAATGGGTTTATCCAAACCAATACTTCTATATGGGGTCCCCCGACCCTTTTTAAAAAAATAGTATATGATACCATTAGGCTATGTGTAAAATACTGAAACATAAACCAAATTTTTTTAATAATCGATATCCTCTACCCTTGATATATGATCTTTTAGACAATATCTAATGAGTTATGTTATCCTTAATGATTTATTTGATATTCAGATATCATTAGGTGCATGTTAAACCATCATACATACCATTCACACCCTTTATAGTAGCGTTGGTCTATATGAGTATTTGATAATGTCATTCGGTCTCAGGAACATGGTTTTTTTCATGGAACTGATGAAATAAGTCTTTCATCCATATATATATATATATCATCATATTCATGTATGATATATTGGTGTATTCTCCCAATTGACATGACCATTATGGAAATTTTTTTATTTTAAATATTTTATTTCAAAATGAATAAGATAATTTCCTATAAAAATATTTTAGGGATCTTTTAAAAGTACTTTCAACAATTAAATTATCCATTGATTATATTTATGGTTAACTAGGGATATAATCCTTTGATAATAAACATATTCCTTCTTTGGATAGTTTATGATCATTTTGACTGGGGAAATTATTCAGAATTTGTATGCTACTACTTCCAATATTGATTGTTATTTATTATTAAATAATATTGATTAAGATATATTGTTTATTCATATGATTAATGAACTCTAGAACATAATCTAAAAGATATTTACATGATATTGTCAGGAAAACAATGGACCAATGAGGGAAAAAATGACCTATGAGAAATCTATGTAGTAAATAAAAATCCATTAAAATTTCTTGAGTAATGATATTATACAGCCGACATATAATGAGTCAGTTGAGAAGGAAAATAGAGTGGATAATTCATTGGCCTCTTAGGGGTATCATACAGAAACAATTTTATTTAATTTTTCACTAGGCTTCTTCACTAATATTTATTGTGTATTGTAATAAAAAATTCCATGGAAATCCACCATTTTAGGGCTCCTTTATTTCCATGGTGTGTCCCTTCGATAATATTCCATATTTTTTGTGTGGTGGTTGTGGCTTAGATTTACATAGCACCTAGATGAATCAATAAGTATCATGAGACAAAATAGTTTAGGTATTTGGAATATTCCTTAAAAATTTAATTAAGTTATCTTGGAGTGAGGCCTAAAAATAAGTTTAATATACCTTTCATTATTCATACCGTCATCATAAAATTATTTATTGATGTTCATGTGATTATTAGTGTTGTTACTTTATCCATGGATAATTTTCAAACTCATGTGATTATTTATGTGCATTTGGTTGATCATCATTTATTCATTCCATGTTATTTATACTTTATTTATTTTATAATATATTATAATATAAAAATTCCCTTAATGTTCATTTGAGGTCACAATTTTATTTTTCTTCCTTTCTCAGAGATTCTAGGATGTGTTCTACGATTAATACTGGAGCATATTCTGGAGGGCATACTATTTTTTTTAAGAAAATACTATTTTTTTATTTTATTTTTGAAATATTATATGAGATTAAAGAATAAATATAGTTTTATAATAATATTAACCAATTCAAACCCTTAGCATTTAGTTTCTTGTATCATGTGACAATGAAATAAAGTAACCACTAGCTCTGGGCTACAATTTTTGGGGTTGTTACATGAAGGTAATATTACCAAATTTGGGAGAAATTTTTGGGTAGCTAGAGTAGAACATAAGTTTTCATCATTTTATTATTTTAAATATATTTAATTTTTTCATATAATTTAATGTGTGATTAAGATGTTTTATATATTTTTCTTATGGTATGGAGTTTCCTTGGTGATTTTTTGTATCTTCATTACTAGGAATTAAGAGGTTAGTGGTTTATATATTTTTGTTTTATACCCAAAGTTTTAGTTTCCAGCCTGACGCCTATGGGAGGTGGGCCTTCATGGCCACTCTCATATTAAATGTTTGAAAAAGTGGAGTTTTCATGGGTAGTGGGTCATGAAATAGTTAATTTTCTAAGTTGATGACTTCTAAATTTTGTATGAACATAACAGGTAAATTAAAAAAAATATTGGTCTTCAAATTTATCAAATTAGTGATCGAATATTTTTGAATAAAAAAATACAGTAGATAGATAGTTAAAAGGTTTAATCACAATTCATATAAAAGTATGAGATACCCTATGAGTAGTAATTCTGAACCAGAATTAGATGAATCTATAAAAACTACTGATAATAAATTGCTACTATGTATGACATGTTTTATGTTATATTAGACTAATTTTTGACGTCATATAATTTTTTTAGTTCTTATTTGTGCATGATTTCAATACAATCATAGAGAAATTATTCTTAATGACATTAAAAGAATATTTAGATTTATTAATGTCACTTTTAATAATTATTTATTATATTATAATCATAACTGTTTTGATTTGATATCTTATTATGATTATGATTTTGGGATATGTATGCTTGATTGAAAATATATATCATGTATTTTTAATTTTCTTGTAATGATATAATTTTATAGATATCTAGGAAGAAATTATTAGTTCATTTATCCAAAACTAAGGACGAGTATATTATTGCAACAATTTTTTCTCAATGTATTTGGATAAAATAAATATTATCTGATTTTAATATTTATTTTGATAAAATTATTATATACTATGAAAATAAATATTCTATTTTAATATAAACAAATTATTTACAACATCCAAGAAAAAAATGTTTGATTTAATTTTTAAGGGATAATATTAACAAATGATACATTATTCTATAATTTTTTTCACTGAATATCCACTTGCATGTATTTTTACTAAACCTCTTGATGTTGGGATGTTTGAGAAAATTAAATTTGAACCTGATATGACTGAACTTTAGTATTGAATTTTTCAACTATGATACATTTTTATAGTTTAATGTTCATAGCTGTAGGACTATATTGAATCAATTTTAAAGAACAAATATTTGTTATATATTTTTTATTTCTTTTGAATCAATAAGTAAATAATAATGTTAACTTTATATTTCAATTAAAATTAATTTGTGAGTTTGTTCATGAAGAGTTTAAATGTTTTATTACTTCTCTAATATATTTATTTTAATTAATTATTTTATTCGTAATTATATTATAACAACAATTACCTATTTCAATAAATTAGTTCATTTATTTCTATGTTTCTCAATACATTTTTTATATTTCATCTTTTTTGATAATGTTTTAAAATGGGAGTTTATTAGAAAAATATTTTTTGAATTTATAACTTATAAAGATCGGTATATTGTTGGTGTAATGATTGTGTTTTTATTTTAAATTTTTGTTGGTTATTTTTTTTTATTTTATGTTTTTAATATTACAATACCAGGCATTAATAATTTGATGTTTCCTAAAAATATATAATTATAATTTCTCAGATCTTTGATAACTTGGGGTTTAACATTGAAAAATTCCAACTCTTTTACCAAGTAAAAATTCATACATTTATGAAAAGTCGTTATTTTTTTTAAAAGTCATATAAAACGTTTTAAATTCATATGATATGTTTCAATGTTATAAGAGAAAATTTTAAGTTCTTATGTTTTTTAGTTTTTATAATTTTAACAAAAGATAAATTCATATGAAAATATAAAAGTTACAAAAAATGGTCACTGATATACATTTTTATATAAATTTATACAAATTATTTTAACGTTATAGGTTTTCATGTTAAATTATTACCAAGTAAGTATTTAAAGTCATGTCTATGGAATCACAAGTCATACAAAAATTTCAAAGTATAAGAACTAGTTTTTAAGGACAAAAATACGAATTTTCAAGGTCTTATGAAAAGTATTTGATATAAATATGAGGAAATTGAATTTTTTTTAATATATATATATATATGAATACATATTAATTAGGCTATATTTTATTGTGATTTTATATTTTATTTACTGTAAGTATATGTGGTTTATTATATACATTGTATTAATTTATTCAATTAATATAAATGCTAATGATGTCATGAGAAGTATTTTTGAAATGTTTAGTGAATGAAAAACACATGAACCATTCTTCATAATAAGATAAATATTTCCATACACAGGTAAGGGTATTATTTCCATGTTTTTATTATTTCTAACTATGTAAGGCTATGTGTTAATTCCAAAACCAATTTTCTCAAGAATATCTTGGAGTTTCGAACAAGGGAATTAGTTATTCTTATTTTGATAATGTTAAAATGTTAAAACCCGAATGATGAATATTATATTCATACATGACAAAAACATTCATATGATAGATATGATTTTGTTGAAATGGTATTATTGTCACTTCTATTACTTTTTTATCATTAAAATGATTCAAAGTTTGATCCTTTACTGCTAAATTGATGAAATCCCCATCGAGTTACATTATCTTCAACATCATATTCTTCATTTGTTCTTGAGTTATCAAAATTGTATCTTTTTTATTTTATTTTTATGTTATAATCATTGAGTTTTTATTTTCCCAATATAAAAGCATCTAATTTTTGGTTATAACTCCTAAAAAATTTATTTTCTTTTGGGTTGTGACTCCAATACAAAAGTAATATTTTTTGGTTATGACATGTTGTGTAAAAGGGAAGTGATAGTGTTTTCTGGGTTGTTCCACCATGTTAAAAAAGGCATGCCTTTTGAATGGTTATCCTATATTTCAAAACATATCTTCTAATAATTAGTAACATTCCTCATTCTTAGTTATAGGGGAGTGAAGATCATATATAGGATCTCACCATATAAACTACTATAATAATTTAGTGTTCATTTTTTATGCATCTACAACATATATGTATTTTAATTTTCATTAAAATTATTTATTTAAATTTTCATGTGTTGTTATTTACCTATTGAAAATTTTTATTTTTATTTTATTATTTTTTAAAAAGTTTTAGTCATCCCCCTTCCTTAACCCCAACCCTCTAGTCCTATTTGGAATCTCATTTTGGGAAAATATTTTGATCCTATGAGGATTCTTCTATATATTCTTGGATTAAGGGATGATTTCGATTGATAACTCTATATCTTGGTCATTGGGTGATCCATGTTGTTCTCATAAGAATCTATTAACATATAAAAAAATGTTTTGTATTTATTTCTTAATATTACCACTTATACCACTTTAAAATCCATTCAATTCTAATAATTATATCAAAAACCATCATCAGTATAAAAACGTGGTTCGAAAAAATATTCCATAAGTGGAATGAAATAAAATATTTTTTAAATACCCTATTTATTTTTGGTATGAAAATGTTTTCCATAAGTTGAAGGAAATAAAATATTTTTCAAATTCCCTCATTCTATTTATACCTCCCATAGAGTTTTAGTATATAATTATACTTAAATATTCTTAAATGTTTATTGGATTTGTTACGGATGTTAAATAAATAAATTCTCATAGATATATTCAAATAATTCATTAAACAACTTCGAGTTCATACTAAAATTACTTTTCATCATGACATTTAGAGCCTCAAATTCTAATTTTGGGATTTATAAATCATGAAACTTATATATGTTCCCTTATTATGGTATTTGTAAAGTCTCCCCTAACAACGTTTTATTGGGTATTGGTTAAAATGACCATTCTCTTTATAATTTAAATAACACCCCATGGGAATTGGTTATATAGTCTTTACTCTTCCACATTCATGTTGGTAGTTGAAGTTTCAAATTACCACAAAAATACCCAGAAAGTATTCCAACCTTCTTACATATATATCACCTTACATGTTCCAGAAATAAGTAAAAAATATTATTCTTATCACACTATTCACATGTGATAGGTTGGAACGTCTTATATACTCTTATATAATGTTATATATTTCAATGATTTTTCTTTATCAACTAATTTTTTCCAATTATTCCAAAAGTACATTAAAAATATATAAAACTATTATTTGGGAAAAACAATCCAACTAATCATATGTATCAAAATATCAAATAACCAATACATTCTAGAAACTTGGTTTTTGACCATAAAAAATTGATCAATATTGTTCTAAGGGTTAATGAAAAGTGAAAAACAATGCCTAAGTAGCCTAGTGAGGTAAATATCATATATTCCCACTATATTATACTTTTTATACTTAAGTATAAGAATTTTTCTTTCAATATTAACATAGAGTGTGAATGAAATATATTTTCCAAAAATAAATTTATAAAAAAATTCACTCCATGTATATAATTTCTTCCCAATACATTATGTTCAAGATCAATAGCCATCGTTGATCCAACTCCTCTACGAATAAATAAACCAACACTAATAAATTTTAGATATTTACATACTACAAAAAAAATACCTTCTCTATATAATTAATACAACATTAATCATCTTGTTATTTTATTGAACAACTAAATGAGGGTCATTTATATCTCACGAATTGCTCCCAATAGATGATCTAGGAGGTACTAATTCCAATTTTTGTGCACATTGTTGCATATTATCTATGAACGAATTCATTTGATAATAAATAGTAATTTTGTTATCAACACCCATGATGCAAGGTTGAAAATCTGGGTAAATACTATAATATTTGTTATCATTACATTGGTTACTACATTTTCTATTATTTCCTTACTACATATAATTTTTTAAAATAAATAAAACATATATGTGATTATAATAATGAAAAATATCATTCCAATGATTTATTTAAACTAATTATTTCAAATAATATCTAAATGTAATGTTTTTCTAGTTCAATAGTAGTTATGATTTTTAATTAAGGTTTTATAAACTTAATAACATAAAATAACTATCCTCTTATATAATTATTAATACAATTCCCTATTCCCAAACTACCACATATAGTTATAAAATAAAATATATTAAATTTTTATATTAAATAATATTATATTAACTAAATTCATAATATTTTAAGTTTAGTATCTTTGCGAACAAGGTACATGATATAAGAAATAAAATAGAAACATTTGTTCAAATGTTCTTATAATATTTTCTTACATTTGTATGCAACCTTTTTCTAGTTATATAATTCTTCACTCCCATTGAATTTTCAAAAAAAAGGATGAGGTTAAAAATCCCATTGGAGTTTTTGTGTGAACAAAATATCATTTTAAAGAAACTTACTCCATATAACTTAGTATATATGATTAAATAATCATAAACCACAAGAAAGGTAATAAATAAACCTGATACATGATTAACTACTGAATAAAGACATAATTTGTTTCCAAAAATGGTCACTACTAAGGTATGATAGAAATATTATGAAGAATCATTACCATGATATCACATGTGAAGGAAAGCTACTAATTCATAATATCATAACATCTATGATTATTAATCATTAACCAATGTATTATGGTACTGTATAATTATGGTACCACTTATCACTTTTTCAAAACATTAATAGAGTACTTTAAATACACACATGATATTATAAAATAAAACAGTAATTAATATGAGATCAATAATAACAGTTAACCAAAGAGAAAGGGATATGAGTATATATCTAGAAAATACCTAATATAATTATAATATGATTATCAAGATGAATTCCATTTAATAAAATATAATATTTCATATATATTCAATGTGTATAGTTCATTATATAATTTTTTATACAAAATGATGGTTTTAAATGGCATTGTCAAAGAATTTTCAGTTACTCAAATTCAAGCTTATGAAAGGAAGATCTTAGGTTTACTAGAAAAAATTAATATTTTTGAGGAGAATGAAGAAAACATTTATTCATTATTATGAATTTCTTAGAGTCTAAGTTTCCCCAAATTACTTAAAATTTTAATTTTGGATGAAATACTTAACCACTTATCCATGGTGGGATATAATGGTAGTAATGGATAAATTCCCTAAATAATTGAGTCTATAAGGAAACTAATTGGAAAACACTATGGATGATACATTTGATATAAAATGTTAAAATAGATATAAAATAATAATATAATGGAAAATTTAATTTTAAAATTCAATTATAAAATAATTTAACTTATGAAATAGGGAGAATGAAGAATGAAACTATTATCTCGGGTATGGAATTCTTTACATGCGAGACTAATTCATTATGTGCATAGGAAATTCATGAATATTAATATGGGAGAGAAAATGATGGATTAGACAACCTCAAGATCCTAGGATAGAAGAAAAATAGTACGAATATGTGGGTATATATATCAATACATCAAATATTTTTTATATTATTTGACTTCAACCCTTAAAAACTATCTTGTGGAAACATTATTGATAATTATTTACACATGGTTATACTTTATTGGTTTTTACATTAAAATAATATTTTTTTTAATTTTATGTGTTTAATAACTAAATTAAAGTATTATAATTTATTGTTTCTCACCCAGAAATAAATTTATTTGAATCCCTGAGTTACAAGGGTGTCTAAAGTGGTAAATCCCTTGGGAATCTCCCCTTACAACCTGGTTACAATCATTAGGAACAAAATCAATGTTATTAAAAGAAACACAACTTTAACATGGGCTACATTTTATTTCTAGATTATCTATGGATGAATACCCTCTCTATTTATGAGAGATATCTACGTCATAACTAATGAAAAATCTTCATTTTATTATATGATACACAATAGTGCTTGGATAATTGGTGTTGTCATGTAGAAAACTAATCAGAATATTTGAATCATGCTCAACTGAGTAAGTATAAAAGTATTAAAATATGAAAAAAAAGACCACTGAGAATTGATCTCACTTCCTCCTCTGTGGAGTTTCCCAAAAAATAATAATCCATGAAATAAAACACCACAAACCCCTTAGAATGTCAATCTATAACTCATACTCTCATCACAACCTAAGAGAAATATCCATCCACATTCATAGTTATATAGAATTAGATAGACTCTAATGAACCCACCTTCCTTGCTAAATAGCTCCTCTATCAATAGGATAATGAGCCACCCTTTGGAGAAGCTCACTATTGATAATCAAATTCTATCCTCTATGGAGAAGAAGACCATGCTTATAAAATATTGAAAAATTATTCACTTTATGATAGAGAATAGAGCTACACTTGGATTCATAATGCCTATTCATGGCTTCCAAAATCACCCAACACATTGTAGTAACACCATTATTCAATATAAAACCCTATTGGATCATTGATCTGCCCCATGAAACCAATAACATAGGATGTGATAAAATTTTACACCTTTCACAAAGAAACTAATCTTTTAGATGATGAGGTTCCATGAATATCTAGGCCAGTCACCCTCAAAAAATTAGTGTCACATCAACTCAATATTGGGTCTCTCACATCACATGAAACAAAAATACAAATTAATACCATTCGTGTAAATATTATCCTATGTTGGGAGAGATCAATTATGAATAATCTAGACCATGAATTTAATCTTTCCAAGGATCTTCTTGCACCATACTCTGGTACCCCACTCGTTATTCTCCCCCAAAAAATGTAGTACAGTATTGTACACATGAGAACTAAAGTGGCATGATGTCAATATTGAAAAAATATTGCTATCTAGTTCAACAAAAAGAATAATTCTATCACTTGAGTCCCTTCTATCCTTATAAAGAGTGGTCTAAATAAATCTATCATGAGTGATATTTTATATAAAGTAGATTTTTGGTACGGGACATCCATGAAATAAGATAACAGATCCGGACTAGTTATATTTCAAATAATTAATATCCCCTCTCCAATAACCCATCTCATTGTAACCTTCAATGTGTCTAAATGATCGAGAAATCACGGATCCAGACTTGATAGTCTTCCATGATGCTCCACCCATCTACACCATTCAGCTCCATATTTTTCAGTTATGAAATTTTCCCATAGATATTTCCTTTTGATAGTTTCCCAATCCAACATGCCTTGCATTCTATGCATTTTACTCTCCACAATCGTCATGATAACACAACCTTAAACAAAGGGAATATACATTATTTTCCAAGATTCCCAATTGCACTTCCCTTATTTTTTTTAAATCCCATATGATGGAATGCATCATTTTTCAAAGACATTAAATAATTTCTTTTGGAAATATAATGATTGAAAAAAAATTCATTATCATTGATGTAAGAATTCAATTTACCAACGTGATACTTCCCCCAAACAAAAGAAACTTATTTTTTCAATTGAAAATTCATGCATAAACATGAATAACCGTGTTAGATGTATTTAGACATAAAATAATTTTAAAATTTTTTAAAAATGTTTTAGGTTTTAGGAACTACATTATAGGGTTTGAAATTGATTCTATTTTTAATACACTATTTAAATCCATGAATTTATTAAAATAAATCTAATCACTATATAATTTTGTAATTTATATTTTTATCAAAACAAGGTCATAAAACATGTCACACGCACAAATTTTATTTTACTATTCTCACTAAATTTTATCCTTAAAAACATTAAATAACTCATGGATCATCACAATTTTTTATTCAAAATATAAAATCTAATTTATAAAAATAAATCTCTAAATTTTAGAAACAAAATTTATTATATAAAAATAATAGATACTTTATAAACTATTATATCAGATACGATATGTTATATAACCATGATTTATTGAGTCCTAACATTCATCAAGAATGTTTTTCAATATAGAGGATAGGATTAAATTTATTAAAGGGTTAATTATATTAAATAAATTATTATTTTAAAGGGTAAATTACTATTCATACAAGTACACTGCCATTCTAACTATCAAATTATAATATCTAAATTTCCTTATTAAAAAAGTCATATAAAATTCATTTTACTTATATTCATTCATATAAATTACGCTAAAATATACAAAAAACTCATAGGAATCATTCCTAGTATTTTTCTTTCTTAGTAAAGTGATTCATATGACAATGATAATTTTAGGGGACTGTGATCCATTGTATTTCCAATATCATGTCATATTATTTACTGGTATTTATTTTCATGTTTTAATTTCATCAATAAAATGAAATATATATTACCTTTATTTTTGATATTTCATTATGAAGTAGTAGAATAAATTCATTTTCAAGATATAAAACATATAATATTTTTTTATATATTTTAGAATATCCTAAGTTATCTAATTCTCTCCACTATAATTATTTTCCTAAAAATTAAAATTTCAACTCTCAATGAGAATAAGTTAGGATTCATTAATTCATAAACACTTTTAGATTCAATACAACTTCTTTGATTTTATAATTTCTCCATTACACCTTCACCATTCTAGATTTTCTATTCTATGAAACATGATATTTTTATTGAGGATTTTTATTCGTTATTAATCATTGGATGTGTTATTTTATGGTTGAAATCCTTTACTGTTGAGTGTATTTTTTGGGTATAGAATATAGTTTCTTAGTAGAGAAGTATGGAAGATATTTTGAGATTAAGATAGGTTGGGTGGAATATCATACAAATATTCTACTTCACCAGTGTGGTTAATTATTCAAAATGAATCAATAATCTATTGAATTAATTTCACATAATTTAATAATATTGTAACCCCTTTCGTAGGATAACCCTTATGGATAAATTGAAAAAAAAATATTTCCAAAATATTTCACCAATTAATGAAATTGATCTTTTCTAAATTTTGGTCAACATTGATATTTTGAATCATTTATATAATAATTTTTGTCTCTTAGATAATTTAATATCCCAATAGCTTCATTTCAATAAATTTATCCCAACATATTAGAGTTTTTAATCACATATAGATAAATATTTATATTCATATATTTGTACATCTAAGTGAAAAGTATTCTTGTAAGTTAAATCAACCAATGAAATATGTTAGTCATTACCTATATATAAATAAAAATGGAAAACCGTTTGGATAGACTCTAATTTTAGAATATTCCATTCATATTTCCTATAAAATCAATATAATTAGAATTATAAGTATTAAAAACAAAATTCATTTTAGGGACTCTTCTAAAGCATGGAGGTAAAACTGAGATTATTATATGATTTGATCAGTAATAGTGCACTATGAATATTTATAACCTATTGAATATTGATATTAATGTTGATCATAAGGGATAAATCCACTCATTTAGATATTAAATGTGGGGTCTTGTTTAGTCATTCTATAATAACTCATAATGAATTGTTTATTTTAGATATATTCGGAAGACTAGTTTAAAATCAATGGTGATATTATTACACCTCTATATCAATATTCATTTTTTAATAACTCATTTTAGTATTTTTCATTTTTCCTTGAATTTTAAATATACATTGAACTTATCATACAATATATATATTTTTTAATTTATTTTATCTTACCATTATTGTTTTCAAATACCTATATCTATTGGTACCCCCATGGCGTATAAATAATATTTAGTAATGGGTTTAAACTATTCTATATTTCTTTATGAAAATAATATAATGTGTTTGTATAATTTTATGAAACATTATAAATACCTTCATCAATATTCAACTAAGGATACTTCCCATGATTCACTACTTTTATCTTCTTTTATATCAAAGGTTGTCGCATTGGTCTTATTTAACAATTTCTTGTAATTATTGTCAGATAATAATTTGGGTTATGAATTACTTAATCCATTACCATATGATTTAAATATAAATATTTGAAATAATCTTCCGTCAATATGTCTTTTTAAATCCTTAACATCATAATGACATAAGGCCTTTCATGTTCACTTAATTAGCCTTTTTTTCTTTTCCTGGGTGATAGTGAATGGTGAAACCATGATATTTAAAGAAATCTTGTAATTTAAATTATATTATATTTAGTTCCTTTCAAATAAATATATAATATGGTATTTTTATATATCATACATTTATATATAAAGGTGTTGCATTCATATTTTTAAAGAAAATATTAAAATTAAGATCATTAAATATTGATATTAAAACTTTTTCTCACTAGTATTTAATTAATGAGTTTCATTATTTAACACCTTCTTGTTTTGTAAAGGGAAACACTCAAGTAATTTATTGGAGGTATAACTATAGTTTATGTACCCTTAAACATTAATAGTAAAGGTCGTTAATGGTTTACTAATGATAATATTATTAAACACTTGTAAGTTATCCTTAAAATCCATTGTCAATATAAATATAATCCCTATCAACGTAAACATGGTTAAAGAGATATAAGGTTAAAAAAATGTTTCAAAAAACATTGATAATACCCTGGTAAAACATGGAAACTATATATATATATTTTTTACTTTTATAGGATAAGGACTTGCCTGTATAATTTTATCTTGGTAGATATATTAAATATTCCTTTAATAGTTAAAAAATATCCCAATTATACCAATTATTACAACTAAAACTGACATTATCAAAATTTATATTATATCTTTTATTTTTTATGGTTTATAGAACAATACTGGTTTTCTCTTCCTTGCCTTATTGAATTTCGGAATATATTTTATAAATACAACCACAAATTCAAAAATGTAATCTCTATATCATATATTCATCAAATATATAAAATCATTGGGTAATTTATTAATCCAAATTTCATGAAATAATACTCAAAAATTCATATTTTGTATAAAAATGATCTTTTTAAGGGCTTTCTTAATTACCATAAACTAATTATACCTAGATCAAAGATCAATCGTGGAAAATAATTGGTAGCTATAAATCTAGTAAAGCATCAACAGTCTATGGGATATGATACATTCTCTTTAATATAATTTAATTAATCCCTTTATATTTGATGTAAATACTCATATATTAATCAATATTACTTATAAATGAGATGATTTCACCCAATGGAGGTAGGCCAAGTATTATGAAACCCTTGTACATAAGTTTGAGTAATTTCTTATTTATTTCATCTAAGTTGATAGGTTCCATACTAAAGAGAGTCTTTAATATAGGATTGGATCTAACTATATGTTTTATTGAAAAATATAAGAGATATGTCTAGGTATGTAACTTAGGAATATTTCAACATATTATTAAACAATAGGGTATGTATTTATCAATTTATTACATCTTTATTTAAATTTATTTCAAATAATTTTCAAAAAATATTATATAATGGGTAAATATTGAAACAAATTTGGGGGAAATAATATATATTTGAAAATAATTTCAAGATTACCTATAAATAAAACTAATATATAATTATTTCTATATATTTTTATAACATCATACCTTTTGATATAATAAATTCCAATAATTACATAAAAAACTAGCATCAGTATTCTACCTAGCTTTACAAAAATATTTTAAACCATGGAAATAAATTAGGAAATTTTTAAATACCATTTTCTAATTTATAAAGCCTTTGAGAGAGTTAAAATGATTCTATTACTTCAATAATCTCATGAATTTATTTGATATTTTTATTACATTTTTATAAATAAATAAATAAGAAGAAGAAAAATCAAATAACATATTGACTAGATTTTATTGAATAATAATGAAACCTAACACCATATTTTTTGGATCCTTAAAATTATATATTTATTTTATAAAAATTATAATCCTTATATAATAACATGAATCAAGAATCCTTTATTCAGTTATTACTTATTAAATTAGTATGATATATAATGGATCATACCACAAATGATTGATCAATTTAATAACATTGGAAAACTATGTACATACTTCGTTCCCAAATTACATTTGAAATATAAGAACATAGTATAAGTGTAATACCATGTTACCTTCTATAAATTATTCTTTTTCTTTTTTTATGGTTTTTATTTTTGTTTTGGTGTATTTCGGAATTCTCTGGAATGGAGATAATTTTCATAGAAAAATGACATAAATTTCAAGGATGTGTAATTTTAGATTAATTGAGTATGAGTATAAATGTGTAAATTAATTTATAGGGTTATCAATGTGATTGGAGATCCTTTAGTATTCGTTTGGAGATTTTTTTATAGAAATTGGTCTTAGTACTTCATTTTGGACACATTCACATCATGAATGGGCCACACCCCATGAATCTTTTGTAGGGAAAATGTTGTGAATGTCATAATAGGAATGAAAATTTTTTCGGCCATGAAACCATTACATTCTTTGAAAACATCTATTGGGTTTTAATTTAAAATAGGGAAACATAATTTTCACTATATTTTTAATATTTCATATTTCACATCATGAAAGGGATTCTTGACATGAATTAATGAGGTCCATTAATAATGGAAATGTTTCATGCCTGAATATTTTGGCATTCATTACATAGGATTTCCTTTAAAACCATATAGATATTTTGGTAGATTTTGGGTCATCACCCACCTTATGGAAAACTCATTTTGGAATTTGATTCTAGTGGTAGTTTTACCATAAATCCAAGTAAGAGGCATTTTTCTACTTTATTGCCTTTCATCCTTGTAGTGTTTTGGATACATTTATGTTTTTGAAACTTGATTTCTAGATTGTTTCTATTGATCCATTATAGTTTCTTATAATTACTCATATTTTGAAGGCTGATCCATGGTTTTTTGACCTCCATTGTCCAAATAAAGTTAGGTTTTTATCCTTTTTTAAGATAGTCGTATCTATGAAAGTGTTTATAATTAATGAATTACTATAAATTATTTTTGATCCCTTTGGAATATTCATTGAATTAGATTTTATTTGGTGAAACTGGTTTTTATTAGTTGTTAGCATGGATTTTGGAAATGGTATTTAACAAACTCTGCACATTGGGAACCTTCAGGGCATCAGGAAATAGACATTGGTGAAACAAGTGTGTGTCTTACCACTATGGGGTTCTTCAATGATATTGAAAGAATATGTAAGGACTCAATATTGGTTGGGACCACCTTATTCTTAATTTATTATTCTTTTATATCTAGTACGTTTTTCCATAGACTAGATCCCAAATTATGTGTTTTGTTTTTTATACCTGGTTTGTCACATGATGGTTTATATTTGAATTTTTATCACATGTTTATTCCACCTGTTTTTATTTGGAAAACAATGTAATTTTTATAAATGGTTTTGTTTGTGTAAATTATTTATAAACTGGATTAAATATTAAAGATATAACATTTTCATTCCCGATATTAGAATTTATATATATTTGTTAATGATATCCTACTAATATATTTCTTACTCCCTACATTTTCATTTGGGTGGTTTTAGACCATATTTTCCAAGACTTTTGGAATGGGAATGAAATCATATTTATTTCCAAGTTCCCTTTTTCATCTGCCACCTTCATAAAGGGATGGATTGGTGGCGACAAATGGTCACATGGAGACTTGTTTAGTTTGGTCCGCTTTATTTTTATGGTTTTTGGTGTGGATTGAGTTTTTATTCCTCATGGTTATGTATTACTTTATTTTGTGTAAATATTTTATAATGAATGTATCATTTTACAACATTTATTACATGATTTTAAGAATTATTATCCATCAAATAAAATCTAATGATTGAAAAGTATAGTTTCTTTTTAAGATGGGGTAAATATTTTGAAAACATGAAACTAGAATTAAACATTTTTTATTAGTCTTAATAATTATCCCTTAAATTCCTTTTATCTCATAAATATAGATAGAATATCTTGGGGAATTCATTGAAAATAACTATGAGATAAATATTCCAATAAGGTAATAAACATGGAAAGGAAGCATAACACATGAGTTAAAATGCATAACATGATAACGTAAAAAGGAATGGTTCATGAATAAATACATAAATTCATAAAAAATAGAAAATTGAATCATATGAATATGGAAATATATAAATGTGGAAATAATTCATACCATGACATAAACATGAGTCAACGCTAACTGCCAAGACGATATAACATTGTATACATAGTCCCATAATGGAGTATGTTTACTCCCAAATACCATTCATCACAACTCTTGGGACCAAAACCTTACCTGATTAATTGTAGTGATATTTGGAAACACCCATCCTAACATTTAAATTCATATGTTTTCCACATAATGAAAAAAAAATATAAGGAATAAACATAATAGATAGTCGGGGAAAGAAATGGGTTTCATAATGATTTCACAAGGCACAACCAAAGGGAATATTATAATGGTATCCATGAAAGAAGATATTTAATTTATTATTTTACATTAATAATGGAAATACAAGAGTAGATCATGAATATTTAATTCTATCTGAATTGAAAAAATAAAAAGGAGTGGCTCGGTATATTTAGAAAATTTCCACTTAAGCATTGTTTTATAAAAAAGAATGAAGAGTGTTAAAAGTGGATAAAGGTAAAATTATTTCCATAAAACAAAAAATTAACTAAGATGGTTTTTAATTATAAAATTAGTGATTTTATAAAAATAATGGTGTCCTAATTTTTTTAGTGTACTTGAAAAGGGTAATAAACAACTAAGTTCCATTTTAATAGAGTTTTCTTATCAAGAGGAATTATGAAGCGATCCTTTTAAAAAATTTATTTCCCCCTAAAAGAATGAATAATTGATATATATACATATTTTTGGAACATATTTACAGAATTTATGATAATAATTTACATATTATGAAGTGTTAAATTTATTTATATCAAAAATTCATAACCTAAAGGTAATATTGAGGTTTAGAGATCACATACCTTATGTCTGAATATGTTCGGAACTAGCACTTTGTTTCATAGATAATAAAATTATATTAATTAATAATTTAATTTAGAACCTATTACACTTATATTTTATGTGTTATAATTTTATTAAGATCATTTATTTCCATTTTAATGAGTTATAAAGTTTAATTTCATCATTCCAGGAGCCTTGATTTCATGATGTCATGGTCCAATAATTTGTGGAAAATTATATATATTCTTGTAAAATGGGATAACAACTCTATAAGTGTAATGAAATAGAATCCATGACCATACATAAATTTTAATGGCTAAAAATATCAATTTTTATTTAGATATAGATATGATTATTTTAGTAAAAACCCTAATGTAATTAGGTTCACTCAATTTGGTGATTTTACCGACTATCGAGAACTAATTTTATTATATATAATATTATGCCCATGTATTAATTATAGAAAGTGAGAACATATATAGTATACATATTTTTGCCTTTTTAAATAATTAAAAATTAATTTAATATTGTAATGAAAATAGTAATGGGAAACAAAAACTTATCAACCATGAAGGCATTGAATTGACATATCAAGGATGATGTTTTCATTTTCAAAATAAAAGGAAAAGATATGTTTTTTATTGAGTTAAATTAAATTAACATGATGAAATTATATTATATATATGATATTGTAGTTATCATTCCACTTTTCTTAGGGGTGAGGATAAGGTAGAGGAAATAAATAATTTAAAAAATAAAGATGGAGGATTTTACCTCTTGAATTTTATATCCATCAGGGCCTCCTTATATAAACTGAGGTTGTTATTTTGGTGAGACCAGGACTGCTAAGATTTGGGGAAGAGTCTTGGTAAGTGAATTAGATAGAATATGGGAAACATTCGAGGCTCATATGGTGCAAGGAGAATTGGGTGGAATTTATAAGGGGATGAGTGGGGTGTTTTGATTATCATCTTCATTACATTAATATTTTGACTTAATACTATGTGAAGTATTTATTATTGTGAATATATATAGTAAATTGTGATTTTGACTTCTAAATAATTTTTTCTTACATCATACATGACTCAAAAATTCATTTATTTGGACTATAATGTAAAATAATATAAATTACTATATTTCAATATTAAAATAATCAACAATTTTATATTTATCTTGAATATTCACTATATCTATTTTTGTGAAGTGTATATATAAAACATGGAATCTATTTTATAAAAACAATTTTCTAAATAGAAGAAATATAATTTTTAAATTAAATTATTTTTATTTGGAAAATATTTATTTTAATATTATAATCAATTTTATGGCCCTTTGAAAAATTACATATATTCCAATAAAAGTATATTATAGTTATAATAAAAAATAATATCAATTTTCAAATCAATGTTATGAAAATTATTTTAATTTAAAATAATTTTATTAAATATAAAATGGAAAATAATAAATTTACATTTTACAAGAGTACCAACACTTAATTTATCATTTTTAAACATTCATTTACTAGTACCATGATCGAAATATATCATATTTTCATTTTATAAGACACATAAATATTATTTGAAATTTACTTGGGTAAGGTTACTATTTTAATGGTCTTATTAGTATTCTTAACATTCAAATTACTATTTCTAACATTTGGGATGCTATTCTTACGATCATATTACTATTCCAATGGTCGGATATATCATGGTCCTAAGGGTTTACAACTTGCTATTAATACATATTATTCCATTCATGATTTATTTACTTCTAATTTCTCTAATATTTATATATATAATTTCATCACCATTATTGATATTGTATTATTAACATTTTTTATTACATCTATAACTTTGTTTGTGGGTGTGTTCATTTAGGTGGATTGAGAAGATCTAAATTACCCTATTCTTATTCTAATATTAATTATTTATCTTTCCACTATAATATTTGGATTTATTAATGGTTTATTTATCGGCCAATGTATCATTATTCATTTATGAGAATAATTTTTTGTCGGTTTCTCTATGTGATGTTTGTGATTTATACTACATGAGATAATAATAATAAGGGAGACTCCATTGATAAAATTGTTGGTCGTTACAATCTTCCCCCTTAGGATATAAGTTCATTGAAATTTCATTTCATATACTATGGTGAAAATATATTAGTCTACTTCTCATCCACCACTTCCTTTAGTTCCAATGTCACATCATCATATTTATGGTTTTTCTAATTCACTTTGACCCGGTGAGTAGTCTTTTTGTGTAAAACATTATCTCTACTTGCATAGATCTTCACCGGATTCCCCACATAAGAGATATCTATTTCCAAATGTACCACCATTATATTTATTACATTTGAGATATCTGGTATTTACATCCCTAAAAGGGATATGTGGAATACATCATGTACTTGATACATGATTGGTGCAAGTGCTAGTTAATATGCTACATCTCTGATAGGATGAAGAATCTAAAGGTGGTCAATGTGCCAGGGAAATATATTTTCCTTCCTCCCAAATCTCATGAATCTCTTCCATATAGATATGTAGACGAATAATTTATCTCTAACCTCAAACTCCACGTCTCATCCATGGTTATCGTTATATCTCTTCTATAGACATTGGTATTCCCTGAAGTGTTGTTGAATGGTCTTTATCTTTTCAACCATATCATTAACAATTTTAGGTCCCAACATCTTATATTCGCAGACTACATCCCATCATGTAATTTTGCTACATTATTTCTCATAAAAGGATTCATATGGATCCATTTGGATTCTTGAGTGGAAACCATTATTTTAATAGAATTCAACCAAAGGAATATGTTAGTATCATCCTATTTTGGATTCAATAAGGTGAAAAGAGGCCTCGGATCAGCGCCTTTCCCCTCTATAGAGGATCTAGTGTTTCTCCTAAATTCCTTCTCCTTCCCGCTCTAGGTCGGGAAAGGCTCACAGTGTCCTTGGTTTTGTCTCGGCGTGGGTGTCGTCTCGGTGTGGGTGTTGTCGCCACCAGGATGCTCGGCGGTGCTTCTCGGCAGAGCAGCAATGGTCGACTCGGTGCGGTTCCCTTCGGTTGTTGTCGCATGTCGATGCGGACTCCTCCGATCGTGCAATCCGGTGTGCTTGTCTACTCCCTATTATCTGCTGGTGTGGCCCCGTTGATTTTCTCAACCGGTCTGGCGCATCCAGGTGAGGCCCAAGGTTTGATCTGAAGTGCTTCGGAGGGGGAGGGATTTGTTTTCGGCCACTTTGAGTATTTCTAGGATTTGATTATATGGATGTTGTAATGTTTTTCTACCGGTTGGATATGGTTTGGGTTCTTCTTGTCCGTCGTCGCTGGTCCTTCTTTGACTTTTTATCACCGTGTGGTTTGTTCTGGATTTGGTGATGGTGTATCCGCAATTCTGATTGAAGCAGATCCATTCCTAGAGTGGCATTTCTGGTTCAGGATAACCCAGATTCCATCATCAGTATCGTTCCATTGGTGCGGGGTTGGGACATGCAGTCCTAGGTGACAATGGCTTGAACTCGTGTTCTTTGGTCTGTTATCTGAGATTTTGCGACGTCGGTGGAAGGGGTGTCTATGGGATGGTGGTGGTGGTGGTCCATGATGGATGTTGTTGGTGATTTGTGTTTGTGGAATGGTGGAAGGGTTTCCTATGTAAGGTATGTTGGTTTGGTGGTGCAGCCGGACTCAACTATGTAGATCAGGCCCCAGAGGAGGTTCCGGAGATTCACATTCACCATTGCAGTGGTTTATGGATTTGGATGTTGAGAGGGTATGGTGTCAGCCATCGGATCGGGTCCATGCTTTGAAAGGATACACTTGCCTACCATTCAGCCTTGCACTACTGGAGGCTTTATCACGATCAATTGATGGGGATGGGTGATTCATGTTGTCAGTTTGGTTTATCTCACTTGACCTTTGAGTTGTGATTGTTTTTAGTCAATGATGTTAACCAGGGTTTCCCCCTTCTTCCCTAAAAAGGGGGTTTACTTTATATAATAAAAAAATTGAAGGCCTTCGGGATGTTGTATGGATGGGTTCAATAAAGAATGATCTCAACATATCATCCAATGTATGAATATTCCGGTCATGATTTCCATTAATATGTGGGAGATAAGTCATGCTGAAGTTTATCAAAATGTTTAAGGAACGTTGGTGTCTTTTAGAAAACATGGAGGTAAATATTTAATCTTGATTTGATATTGTCGAAAATGGTATTCCATGCAGACTGAACACTTCTGTGATGTATATCTATGAAAGTTGATTGATTGATAATTCCTCTCAAATTGAAATAAAGTTTTCTATCTTTATAATATGATTCACAACAGCCCATATTTCATAATTTCCTCTAGATTTCATTAAAAGTCTTGTGACAAAGTCCATGGTTAATTTTTCAAATTTTCATATTGGTATAGTTAGTGGTTTCATCATCCACTTATACTTTTCACTTTCATCCTTCAATTTTTGACATACCTAGCACTTTGATGTAAATTCATTGATCTCCTTATACATATTTTTGCACCAATATTTCTCTCAAAAATATTGATAAATCTTTATGCTCGCTAGGTGGATAAAGAAGGTTATAGAATTTGAATCATTAAAAATATATTTATTTATCAATTGATTTGATGGTACACAAATTCATGATCCAAATTTTAAAAATCCTTCCTCATCAATTTTTATCTTTGAGGATTTCCCATCTTTGATAGTTTCCACATTCTTGTGAATTTCAACATCATCTCCTTGAGTTCCAATTATCTTCCCTAAATTGGATGATTGAGAATTCATTTGAGAAAATAATAATGATGTTTCATTCTATATGATTCACATGAAAATCCTTTGCAAGTATATTAATATTATATTCTTCTCAATTCTCATCATTGATAATGTTTCAAGATCTATTCTACTTAGAAAATCGTGTACTTTATTTTCTTTAACAAAATGGTAGTGGATGGAAAAGCCTCGATCTGTGAACAGATCTAACTATCTACATTAAAAAATATTAAGCTTCTTATGTGGGAATATATAATTTAAGAACCTATTATTCATATGTGCCTCACACATACCCCCATAGAGATATTTCCACAGTATTTTCAATGCGATGATTCCAACCACCAACTCTAGATCATCTGTGATATAGTTTTTCTCATGAAGTTCCATATTTCTTGAGTCATAGGCAATCAAATTTTCATTTTGTTTCACTAAACATCCCAGAACCCTCTTCCCATGAAGAGTTACCCACTTGTGGGTAGTGTAAGTAATAGTGTCAGGATAAGCCTCTTTTTTAATTCTATGAAGTAGTCTTCACATTCACTGGTCTAGAAAAACATTGCTTACTTCCATGTCAGCATGGTTAGTGGGTCCATAAATGGTGAGAAGTTTCTTAAAAATCATTGATAATACACAGCCATACTAAAAAACCTATGAATATCCATAATAATTCTAGTCTACTCCACTCCTCGATTACCTTTTCCTTGGAAGGGTCCATAAATATCTCTTTTCTGGTGATAAAATTCACCAAGAAATTTTCTTCCACCATTTAAAATATACAGTTACATTACTTTGTATATTGTTTTTTCCCTTCTAAAATTCATTATAATAATGTAAAAAAATCCTCATGCTCCTCATTTCTCATGATGCATATTATAATATAATCTATAAAAACTACCAAAAACATTTGATGGTGATATCTAAAGGCTTTATTCATTAATTCTATAAATATTTCTAGATCATTAGTGAGTTAAAATGGAATCACTATAAACTCATAGTGTCCATACGGGATAATAAATGTATTATTAAGAATATATTACTCATTCACCTTTAATTAGTTATATCTAAACTAAAGTTCCACCTTAGAGAAAGGATTTTCCCACATATTAGATCTAAAAATTAATATATCCATGGAATGGGAAACTTGTTATTTATTTTGGTTTTTTTAGATCAAAATAATCAATTTATATGGGCATTGATCCATCCTGATTCACTAAAAAGAGGATAGAAATACCCAACAATGAAGAACTCGGGCTTAGGAAACCCTTGTACATATTCTATTGTAACTGCTTCTTTAATTCTTTCAATATAATGGGGGTCATCCTATAAGGAATGATTAATGTGGGTATATATATAAGTATGAGTTTAATTGAGAACTCAACCTATCAGTCATGAGGAATAGTATACAATTTTTCAAGGAACACATCAGTGTAGTCCCTCATAAAGGGCATGTCTTCAAGCATGATCCTCTCCTCTATCTCCATAATTTGAGAAGCATATGCTTGCTCTTAATGAAATAATATTCATAATTGAGATGGTGATTATGAAGGATAAACTTCCACCTCCTTACACTTGTATATAATAGAAGGATTCCTTAAGATGTGATGAGTGATCTCCCTCTCCCAAAATATTATATTGACTTTATATAAACATATCCAATCCATGCCTAAAATATAATCTTGTTCAAATAATGGAAGAAAGAAAAAATATCTTGGAGTTTTAGTCCATAAACATTTACAAGGGATGATTTATATACATTATATGAAATAATTTACCCATTCACCAATTTCACGGATAACTCAACCTCTATATTTTGAGGTGGTATTTTAGTAGTTCTACTTAAATTTTATGAAATTAATGAATGTGTAGAACCAAAATCATAAATTATGTTTTTATTCTATAATGATTAACCAGCATACATGTTACCACATAATTATCAAAATCTACATCTAAAGTAGTGATAGAATATTCCCTTACTTGTTTCCATGGGGTTTTATGTCATTTATTGTCTCTATAAAACCTTTACTTAGGGAATTGGATCACATAATTCCCATGTTCCTTGCAGTTGAAACACTATACTACCAGCTATGTGTTAATCTAGAACTTTGTTTCTTCATCCATGTTATTGGGATTTATTAAATCCCTTAATCAATGATTACTCTGATGCCTCTCTATTCCACATTTGAATAATCTCCCAGTTCCCTTTAGATATTTCCTGGGATTCCTATTCCCACACAATTGACACATGGTATATTGGGTTCTCTTTCCTCCATGGGATTTTTCTGTTTATCAGAACATTTTAAACTCTATTTTCCTCTTTTTGTCTCTGATTTGATGAGACTGCTAAGAGTATCCAATCTCTATTTCAACCTTAAGGTAACAACATAAAATATCCTTATAGCTATAAAAGTATTTAATCACCAACACCTTTAATACAGAAGTTTTTAATACACTAAATAAGTTATCCACCTTTGTTTTAGTGTTCATGATAAAGCTAGAGGTTTATCATGCAAGCCTTGTGATGTTTTCTTTATACAACCCAATTGAATCACATTTTGTATTCTTTAGTCTATAGAAGCCCCTCTCCGTATTAAAATAGAGATTTTTGGCAAAGTATTTATTGGAAAATATTTTCTTGGATTCTACCCATTCCATGGAATCAATTTCTTATTTAGTATTCATTTCCTTTTTAGTCTCCACCACTAATGAGCTTCCACATCAAAATAATAACATTCCAGCAAAACGTTTCCTTATTCTAAGCACTATAAGAAATTTAATATCTTCTCAATAGAGTTAATCCATCATTCTTTGATGAGGGGATCATAATATACAATATAGATATGAGGATTTTTTTAATAAAGGATTTGACCACAACTTTCTCTTTCTTTGGAGAAAGAGGGAGTTCTACATTATTCAAATTATATTTCACAAATTGAGAAAGTTGAGAAAATACTGTCATGATGTTTTGTTCTCTTATTCACATTAGGTATGGATTCAGATTTTGGAAATCATCACATTTCCTATCACCATGGTTATTTTAACAGGTTGTCATATTTACCACCATTAATTAAAAAAATAAAATCCATTAATAGGGGGATTGAATACTTAGATAATAAGTATACAAAAATGGTGATTATGTACATAAAAGGATAAAATTCTAAATGAAAATAATATACTAACTTATGATTCCCTAGGATTCAATCTCAAATATTCATGGTGATATAATTATCCCTAGGGTTATTACTAATTTTTTCTAGTCCAAATCAAAAAAATAATTATACCACACTCTGATATAAATGATAGATACCATACCCTTTTACACATTTTATAATATCATTTTAAGCATTAATATCCATAAAATACATACGAAGGATGTAAAAGTCTATTGTATTTATAATTCTAGGTACATAGTTAGAAAATATGAAATTAGAATAAAACATATTTTTGTTAATATTTGTAGTGATATGATAACTTTGTTTGATCTCCTACATTTGAATAGAACAAATTGGGGAATACATTGTCAAAATGAATGAGGTAAAAATCCAATTAAGAGAATAAGCATGGAAAAGAAGCATAACACATGAGTTATAAGGCATAACATGATAAAGTAAAAGGCATGGATCTTGAATAAACATATAGATAAATAATATATAGAACGTGAAATCATATGATCATGGAAATATTTTAATGCATCACAAACACATAACATGACACAAACATGATTCAAGGAAAACTGCTTAGACAATATCACATGGTGGACAGAGTCCCGAAAAGGATTAGGTTTACTCCATAATCCTATACATAACGTATCATGAGACTAAGACATTAACTCATGAATTGGAATACTATCTAGGAGAATCAATCATAAAATTTAAATTCATATGTGTGACTCATAAATAAATAAAAAATAAGTAATAATCATAATTACTACCCATGGAATGAAATGGGTTTCTTAATTTTTTCACAAGGCAAGACAAAAGGGTTTATCATAATGGTATCCCTGAATGAAGGGGTTTAAATTATTATTATACATTCATAAAAGTAATATAATAATATATCATGTATAATGATGTATTACTAAATTGAAAACCTAAAAAATAACAGCTAGGTAAGTTTGTAAATGTGGCAATTAAACATAGATTTAAGGAAAAATAATGAATTATTTTTGAAGAGGAAAAGGAAATAATAATTTAAATAAAAACAAAAAATAACAAAATTGGGTTTTCTAAAACAAAATAAGTGATTTTATAAATATAATGGTGTCATAAATCATTTTTTGTAGTTTAATTTCAAAGGGGTAAGAAACCGATAAGTTCCCTTTCGATCGGGTTTGCTTATCCAGAGGATTTGAGAAGGGAACCTTTTAAAACATGTAATTAACCATCATATAAAAATGAATTGATTTAAATAAATATGTGTGGAATATATTTACCAAATATTGGATATTTATGTAAAAATAAGAAAGATTTAAATTGAGGAAAAGAGAGAAAATATATAACCCAAATGAAATATGGAGGTTTGGGGAGATACTTTAACTTATGTCTGAATTTGATATTCACTAGAACATAATTTCATGGATAATAAAATTATATTAATTAATAATTTATTTCATAACATATAATTTTAAAAAGTTCATTTATGTCCATTTTCATGACTTATAAAGTTCAATTTCATCATTGTGAGAGTGTTCGTTACACGATGTCGTGGTTGAATTATTTGTTTATATTAATATATTCTCTTTTAAAATAGGACAATAACTATATATGTTAAATGAAATAGTATTAAAGAACTTATATATAATTTAATGGTCTCAAATATCTTTTTTTAGATCTAGTGATGATTGTTTTATTAAAAATGTTGACGTGATTTGGTTCATTCATTTTGGTAGTTTTACCCACTATCACGAACTAATTTTATTTAATATAATATTATTTCTATATATTAATTATTGAATGTTATACCATATATATTATACATATTTAGTTCATTTCAAACAATTAAAAGTGAAATTAAATCTATCAAAAAAATTATAATGGGAAATGAAAATTCATCCTCCACGAAGGTGGTGAACTGACATATCACATATGATGTTTTCATATTTAGAATAAATGGAGAAAATATGAGATTTGATTATTTATATTCAATTAAAAAATAAAATTCTTGTATATATATTATACTATAATTATCATTCCAATTTTTATAGTCATGAGGATAAGGTAGACGAAGGAAAGAATTTTAAAGGGGAAGATAAAGGATTTGACATCTTGAATGGTTTATCCTTGAGGTACTCCTTAAAGAACTTGGAATTGATCTTCTGGTGAGATAATAAACACTTAGACATAGATATGAATCTAGATAAGGTAATTGTATATAATATTTTCTATATCCATGGCTCAAAATATGTGAGTACAAGGGGTGATGAGGGGTTGTATTTATAATGGGAGGAGAGGGGTTTTTTCATTATTATATACATTAGTTTATTATTTTGGATCAAAAATATAAATTGTATTTATTATTGTGACTATATAAAATAAATAGTTCACTTGAGTTCAAAAAAATGGGTTCATACATCATCTATGACTCAAAGATTCATATATTTGGATTATAATGTTAAATATAGTAAATTATTGTATTTCAATATTCTCCTAAAGTTAAACTATTTTAGAAAAGTCCCATAAATTCACCCTTACCATTTTTCAATGTGTGGATTCTAAAAAAGGTATTTATTTTTCAAAATTAATTTTCTAAAAATTAGAAACATAAATTTTAAATAAAGTTATCTTTTATTTGAGAATAACAATTTTAATATTATAATAGATTTTATGGCCCTTTGAAAAATTACATATGGTCTCATTAAATTATGATCCAATAATAATACAATTTATTATTAAATTATGAATTCATTTTATAAAATAAGTTTCCATTTATGTCTTTTTATACATTTTAAAATTTAAAATAAATCATTTTGATTTATAAAAATACCAACAATTAATTTATCATTTTTAAAACATTTGTTTACTTTTACCATGATATAACTATATGTTATTTTCATTTTATAAGATCTATAAAGATTATTTTACATTTCTATATGTGATGGTTCAATTCTAATGGTCATATTATTATTCTTAATGGCTATATTACTATTCATAATAGTTTGGTTACTATTCCAATGGTCAGAATACTATTCCAGTAGTCATATTTATAAACATCACATTGGTTTAATACACCCTATCAATACCACTTATTCTACTCATTATTCAGTAAATTATACTTTCTCTGATGTTTATATATATAAATTCATCTTGAGAATTAATATTTTATAATTAACATTATATTTTATTTCTACACATTGTTTCATTAGTGCATTCATTCTAGTGGATCGATCATATCCAAATTATCCAATTCTTATTCTTTTATTTTATTAATATTGTCCAACTCTAATAATTGGAATTCTTATTAGTTTATTTTATGAGTAATATATCATTATTAATTTTTTGTAATAATGTTTTTATGGGTTTTATTTGTGATATTTATGCTTTATATTACATGACATAATTATAATTAGGGAAAATCCATTGATAAAATGTTGGGTTGTGAAAACATTGATGTTTCTTCCTATATACGTGAGACTTGTGGTTATTTTTGGAATCTAACCATGTGATAGACCATAGTGGTTATCTTTTCTAGTCTAAGTAGAATGGTTCATTACAAATTGGTATTAGAGGGAATACCCAACCAAAAGATATATTGAAACTACGAAAGAGTAGTTTGGTGTCTTAGTAGATAGAAGTTATGGCCATTTGAATTTGGATAGTAAGTGTGGAAAGGGGGCCTATTCAGCTCACTTTTGTGACTACATTCTATTTACCATGGATGTTTTGGTATTTTTTACAAACTTGATACTTGGTGGTTGATTTTAATTGAATGAACCATATATGGGGTTTATTTAAACGGAACTATTATTTTCTAAAGGTTCCATCCTTGTTTAAAAAATTTATAATTTCATTGAATTATTATTGTTTTAAAACAATGATGGAATACCTGAATTTGGTTCGATGGTTTTTGGAATCATTTCATGGATAATTTTTTTAATTGTCTTGTTTTTTAGAAAATTACACACAGAAGAGAACTTCTAAATCCTAGTGTGAGAGATTTGAAATAGGTTCCACATGAAAATACTCTAGTAGACCATTCCTTGGTAGAATCTTTAATCTAAACTACATAGAAATTGAGTCAAGAAGGTGTTGATATCCCATGATGAGAAGTGGATTACAACTAAAGAATTACAAAGCATCATCGACATGCCTTATGTGGTGGTAAAGGACTAAAGCAATTTGAAAAATAACATTAGATTATTGGGAGGATATTCATCTTCTTAAAGACTCATGAGAAATATAACATGGAATTTCCTTGTATACTACTAATGAATGGGCCAAAGGCCTTCATATTTTTATTATTTTTGATAATCCACCTTTCAAGGGGTGAGGTGGAACCCTTACAAGGCCTCAAGGCTTATAGGAAATTACAAGACCCATAGGTCTAAGAGGAAATCACCCAGACATGGAAACTTGGAACCACTCCTCTCTAGAACATGTCATTATATCAGCACTCCACCTTTGTAAGGATGGTTGGTTAGTTTTCATGTGTAGATATTCATAGGCCTAATACCGATGGAAATTCCATACCCTCTCGTTTTTCAAATTTTTTTAGCTTTTCTCTGGTGAATGTGCCTGCTCTGAATCCTCATATGGAGCCTTTTCCATTGTAGTATGAGAGGTACATCTATATATTCATGTGGCATGAAGGGCTTGTGGTGGCCAAAAGGCATTGAGGTGGCCCAAAGACCTTGAGAGATAACTAGCCTAAAAGCATTGGGTGGGCTGAAAGCCATGCACGACCTAAGGACCAAACTACTGGCCCCAAGTCTCAGATGGATGAATAGTTTGGGTTTCTATAGTACCAAACAGTACCAACTACAGTACCTATCACAGTGCCTGATATAGTGCCTACTATAGTACAGTTACAGTAAACCAGAAATATGTCTCCACCCAAATTTGAAATTTTGTCTCTTAGGTGCACTTTCTAAGTCCTCACCAACCGAGATGAGGCTCATGTGCAAATTTTATTTGTATACAATTGAAGGAATGAGAAGAAGTTGGTGGGACTATATTGTGTATTGTATGTTACACGAAGATGTTACTAGGGTTTTATTCAAGAAAATGTTCAACCATCTATTTTATCGTGAGACAGTACATGGGGAAAAGACCTAAGAGTTATTGACCATAGAGTAGGGTGAGTTTACCATTATGTAGTATTCCATCCATTTTATAGATTTTGGGCACTTAGGACTGATTCTATATTCTAAGTATTATCGTAAGTCTTAGAGTTTTGAGTTGGGTTTGAGGGTTTATATTCATTCAATACTAGCTTTCATGTGAATTTCATCCATTTTAGGAGGTAGTTGATAAGAAATCATTAAAAGTGGTTGATATTTTTGGGAAAATAGGATTTGGAGGAGCTTCAGTTGGTACTGTCATTAGCTAGGGAATATCTTCTAGATAGAAATGGGAGCACAAAGGTATCCAATTTTCATCAGGACCGGTTTTAGGGGATTTATCTAGACATTAATAGGGTGTTTGATATCAATTTTGGTAGATTATTCATACCAATACTAACTTTATGGAGGCTCCCAATACTTATAATCATTGTGGAACACATATCCATCTAAAACATTTTTGTGATAGGTTGTCCCCATGTAATAAGGCTGGATCCAAATTCCCCAAGGGATCACATATTCTTACTGATGCATCCAATAGTTGTGGGTATTATGCATAGGATAAGGGAGATGTTCATGTTCCTCATAAATTTTAGTTAGTATCTAAGACAATGCATTTTTATTTTGTGGAGTATGCATAAGAGGAATCTAAAGGAGGTTCATCCATAGTTAGAGGTATAATGTTTATTTCATCTTATACGGTGATAGATCTGTTTGATAGAGGTGATACTCATTATTTCACATTATCAAATATATTTGACATGTTATAATTTTTTTATGAGATTATTTCATTATTTTTGGAGCCTTCCATTCCTTTGGGAAGGATGTGTGAACATGGTTTCAAGTGCCCAACATGTTGAGTGGCGATAACAAACTAGGAGGTGAGGTGGGAATTCTTAGTGTTTGATCATGAAATATTTAACATTATTATTGGTGTGGATTGAATGATCAATGATAAGGCCCATACATAATGTTATTTCAATTGGGTTCTGTTCTTTTCTACTAATAGGGTCACTCATGTTTTTTTAGGGCGAGTGAGGCTCTATATTGGGAAAGGTGGGGCATGTTGTTCCTTATTATGGTGAAATATAATTCCAATTGTCAAATAAGTTTCATGATTTTTATGATCTATTTTTTCAAGGTCATCTACCTTCCATGGTGTGTGCATACTATAAGATCATTTTAGATGATTTTTCTAGTCAACCACCCAATAGAAAGGTCAAGTTTACCATAGAAATGATACATTGTAGTATTCTCATTTCTATGTCATCTTACTATATTCCACATACAGATTTAGTACAATTTAAGGTCTAACTTATGGATCTCAAGGCTAAGGGAAATATTCTTCCTAGCATTTCATTATGGGATTCACATGTCCTTTTAGCTAAGAAAGTATATGGGAGCCTCGAACTTTGTATTTACTATCGAATATTGAATATGGAAGCTATCAATATCAAATATCCCTTACATGGTATCGAAGATCTATTTTATCATCATAGAGGGGATCACTAGTTTTTAAATATTGAACTGTGGTCTGGGTACCACCAGTTTAGAGTCTGTGAAGGGGGTATACCTACGACAGTGTTGAGGAGCAAGTATAGGAATTTTGAGAATCGGTTATTCCATTTGGACTAACTAACCCTCAAGTGGTGTTTATGTCAATAATGAATCATATATTCAATTGGTTTTTGGACACTTTTGTTTTGGTTTTCATGGATGATATTTTGGTTTACTTTAAGTCAAAGGAGGAGCACATACACCATTTGGATATCATTCCTTAAATTTTGAGGTAGAATCATTTTCATGATAATATTTCCAAATAAGAATTTTTTTAATATGTAATGATTATGGGGTATGATATATTTGATAGGGGATTCTAAGTTTATCCTAAAAAAGAATATATAGTTATTTCATGGGAGTAGACCATATATGTGTTTGAGATTCGATGTTCCTTGGGGTTGGCTGGGTATTATAGGTGGTTTGTTTTGGACAACTCCAATCATTCATATCTGATTATATATATCATTCAATCACATGGTTTTAAATATTTATTAGGACGAAATGTTTCATAAGTATTTTTAGGAACTGATTTTGTGATTAACTTATAACCTATTTTTATTCTTTCATAACCTATTTCAAGTTATGGTTTTTTCTGTGGTGCTTCATGAATGAGTTTGGGGTGTGTCTTGATATAGTGGATATAGGTGGTAGCCTATGGATCTCAATAGTTATTCCCTCATCATATTAAATACCCTTCCCACTATCTTGAGTTGGTCGTGGTTATGTATGAACACAAAAAATGTTGTCATGACCTATTTAGGGGGAGATTTACAGTATATTCTAATCATAAAATCATGTAGTATATTTTCATTCAGAGGGATGTGGATTTGAGACTGAGATGTTGAGTAGAGTGTCTCTAGACCTTTGTTTTTTATTCATTATACACGAAGAAAATAGAATGTGATCACTGATGCACTGAGTAAGATATTACTAACTTAATCAATGAATGAATCAATAGAAGATTGACATTTGAGGATTTTGTTTTTTGATATGATCATGGGAATGGAAGAAACTAGAGGTAGGGTATTTTTGGGTTCAATGAAGGTCAACTCATAATTTTAATAATGGGTTCAGCTCAATCATATGTCTGACTCTAAGATCCATATATTTTGTAAAATCCTTTATTATGGGGAGTCCCCATGTGAGTTGTCTTAGTCTCCTAGTGTAAATTCATGTTTAAAAAACAACTTGGTTGTTCCTTTTCCCTAAAGTATGAGTTTTGAATAGTGAACAACATTTTTCAAGGTCTTTACACACAGGTTCTACCAAGATGTGTCATTGATTGATACAACTATATTGGTGGATGAGTATAAGACAATCTATTACCATTTTGGTATCGCGGTGTCTTACTCGTCAGAGAATTAAGTTAGAACACCAAATAACTACTTGTTTTCTAGATTTTTTACCCGTTCTATAATGGAAATGTGATGAGATTTATGAGGATTTCATCATTGGTTTTCCATAAACTCCTTTTCGGAAGGATTTATTTTGGTTGATCATTATTCAACTCACAAAATCAGTGCATTTTTTACCACCAAGGAGATGACTAGGATAGAATAACTTGGAGAACTTTTTGTATGAGATATTGTGAGATTCATGGGGTTCCACCTATGGTTCTTTCTAACAGGGAGTTGAGGTTCATATTAAGGTTTAGGAAAAACATTTCAGTAGTCGATGGATTCCTAGTAGAAAATGAGCACATCATATCATCTGCAAATTGATAACTATACAGAGAGAACTAAAAATGGTTCTTGAGGATATTTTCAGGTCTTGTGAGATTCATTTCCATGGTTCTTGGGAAAATAGTTTTCCTTTTGTTGGGTTTTCATAAAACAATGGTTATTAGGTCTCTTTAAAAATGGAACCATTTGAGGTTTTGTTTGGGAATCCATGTTGATCTCCCTTATACTGGGTAGAGTTGGCAAAGTGGTCCTTATTTGGGATGAGTCATTATGAAGGAATGATAAAAATTGTGCGTTTGATCTGGAAGAGATTGATCATATAAAATATTAATAAAAAATATTATATGGACCATCTTCTCAAGCCTAAAGGGTATGAGGTTAGTGATCGGTTATTTCATAAAGTTTCACCTCACTTGCGACATCAATAGTTGGGTAAGCAGGGTAAGTTAGCACAAATAATTTTAGGACCCTTTTTGATCTTTGGATGACTGGGAATGGTGGTCTATTGGTTAGTCTTATCGTCTCTTTTTAATTCCATCCATGATGTGTTTCATGTTTCCCAGAAGAATAGGTATAAACTAGATCCTTCCCATGTGATTGAATGGAAGAATTTTGATCTTGATCCCAACATCATTCTGGTTGAGAAACTAATTAATATTATAGATAGTTAAGATAAAGTTATTAATGTTAAAATGATTCCTTTGGATGTGTATTATGGCAGTCTGGATTGGAAACCTATGATATGTGGGAGATGGGATTTTTTATGAGGAAGCAGTGGCCTTTAGTTTTTGTGAGTCCAAAACATAGAGTACTTTTTGGTCACATAAACAGTTCATGTTGGAGAGATTATAACCCCTCCTTTACTATCTTCGTGTATGCATTTAATTTTTTATGGATTCCTTTTCTTTCTTATAGTGTGGGATTCTTAGGAATAAATTTTCTTTTGATAGGGAAAATGAAATAGAGTTGTAGGATGTATGCTTTTTTTAATTAATGGATTTTTGGAATAAAAATGTACATGGATTTAGAATGTTATCCCTGTGATCAGAGATACTTATGTTTTGGTTTGGATGTTTTATGTAGAGAACTGTGTTGCGTACTACCTACTATAAACATTCACATCCTAAATGGGTTACAAAATATTAATTTGTTTTAGGGAATATTTCATGAATCTCGTGACGATTTTAATAAGTTTCCAGGCTTTGACACCAATAAAATCCATGAAAAATCTTATTAGGTTTTAATTTAATTTAAAGAGATTCAATTTTCAATGTATTTTTAATACGTGAGATTTGATTCCATGAAAGGGATTCACAGCATGAATTATGTGGGTCAAGCGATTTTAAACACACTAAACTCTTGAATCTTTTGAAATTCAGTGTGCAAGATTTTCTCTCGAACCTTACAACAATTTTGGGTGATATCCATCCTTCTAAATTGATCCATTTATTATTTGAGTACTCTAGTGGTTTCACCCCATATCCTTCGTAAGTGGTATTTCTAATTCTTTATTTACTTTGGTTGTGGTGGTGGTTTTTTCAATTTTTTCATATCCATAATTGATTGGTGTTTTCATTGTTCCATTGAAATTTCATATCATTCCATGTCTTTCAAAGGAGGATTCATGGTTTTTTGATATCCATTGTCGAATTCATTTAGGTTTCCATCATTACTAAGGTAGGTGTATCTATGACATTATTTCTTATTTATGAATTTTTATCTATTCTTGTTGATCCCACTAGGTTGTTCATTAAATTGATTTTTAGTGAAAATGGTTTTTATTAAATGTTCGTATGGACTATGAAAATGTTTTTCAAAAAAAATAGCACATTAGGATCTTTGGGTGCATCGATAAATTATCGTAGGTGACCCTAGTCTGTGTGGAACCACTGAAGGTCATTTTTTTATATTGATAGAATATGGACGGAATCGATATTAGTAGGAATCAGAACATTCATGGTTTTTTAATATTTTATTTCTATCATGTATTCCCATAGGATAGATCCCAAATGATGTTATTTATATTTTATACCCTGTTTACCACATAATAGTTTCTTTCATTTAATTTTCCCCACATTTTTAGCTTACATGTTTTCATTTAAAAAAAGGAACATTTACAAATTGTTCTATTAATTAAAATTCATTATAAAATGGAATGTTTTTTAATGATAGAACCTGTCCATTATTGAAATTAGAACTTGTATAGATTCATTTATTATTTCATAATGGGCTCAATCGTCACATCATACTTTTACCTTTACTTGGTTATAGACATTTTTTAAGACTCGGTGAAAGGGAATGGAATCATTTAGCATTCTAGGTTCTCTTTTCATTTTTCACCTTCATAGTGTGATGGATTAGAGATGATGGGTGGTAAAATAGATAATTTTTAGTTTGGTTTTATTTATTTATTTTGGATTTTGTGTCTTCACATTGTATGTATCCTGTTTATTTATTCATTTTTTATGTGTAGTACTTTAATTTTTCTTCAGTTATACATGATACTTATGTTATTTTCTATATCTCTGCATGTGGTGGACCACAATATATTTCCTTTATAATTAACCTAGATAGGTTTATAAAAAATAGAAACATCCTTAAATCCTTAAAAATCATTCAAAATATCCTTCTTTATATCCTGGGAATGGAAAACAAACAATGGGTAAACTAAGATTATAATTATATGTTACATACAATTAAATAATTGAGTAATAAATAATACATAATCAATATGGTAGAGTGAATAATCAAAACACAATCCTTTCAATAAACAACTTGATTTCAAATTATATTCATGGTTCATATCAACATATAAATCACATAGATAGTGAAATCTAAATTTTCAATAAAGGGAATGCTTAAATATGGGTATTCATGAATTTTACATCCATACCTTAACCATTTTATCAGGAATAAGACCACTTAGGACTCGACCAATACATAATTTTTAAAAAATATGTATTCCTAAATAAGATACACATCTAATGTGTAATTCCTAATATTTTTTCTCATGATAATCATTGATGAATATATGGGATATCTATAATTGGGTTGCACCGATTAATTTCATGTCTTATGAATTCCTCACAAATCATTCCCAAAATGACTTATAAATAAAACATTATCCATATTGAATCATGAATATAGAACATTAATATTTCCCCCATAAATGTAGTCACCTAATTAGAAATATTCATTCAACTGATAACATATATATATATATATATGGTATATGGGTAAGATAACATTAATTTAGTGTAAATGAAATCATAAAAGTCCATGATACATGAAATATTTAAACATAGAAGAAAATAATGTCCAAGGGAATGTGATACTGAGAAATTTACTGAAAAAATCCTAAATTTTTAGATTATGGGACAATACTGTCAATTAATTATCAATTAATGGTTTTTATCTAAAAATATAAAATAAAATGAATTGAAACAATTAAAAATAACATCCTTGTAACTTTGTGTAAGAATCAATTTATAAATCACATGAAAAATAGTTAGAAAAGTCCTTATTAAACGTCTATGAATAAATTAAAGGGTAGTTGAAAATTAATTTTTAGTATAACAATTGCAATGTAAGAAATATTTTTTTGAAACATTGTGAATAAAATAGATATAGGGGAAATATTTCTAACTAAAAAAAATAGTTAAGTTTGCTAAATATTATATGCAACATACATATTGATTATTGATCGAATAAGATATTAAATGGAAAATAAAAATGTAAAAAAACACAAAAATAGGAGAATAAATTATATTGGGTTAAATATATAAGGAATATAAATATTTATGAAAAAGAAGTATGAACATAAAAAACTGTAAATAAAAAAGATTTTGTAATAGAAATACCTCACCTTGTGTTTCCACTTATACATACATGTTTGATGATAATATATAATTATTTCATATTTTTCATTAAATAATAAAAGAACCCTATTCATACTTATCAAACCATATATTATGAACTTATAACACCTCATCACCCATTATTAAAAAATTATTCATTAACTTTACCATTCCCAGTGTCAACACTTTCATTATTCATGTGTGTATTTTTTTGTAGATTTCAATTTTCAAACCTTCAAAATTGTATCACAATATAAATATTGTTAATAATTTAATAAATATCTTTTTTATTTATAATATAAAATTTTACAATCATATATCCATATTATTAATAGAAAAACGAAACGCATCACTTTGTAGAGGTTGAAGTTCACACTTACTCACGAGTGATGTTATCATTTTCCAAAGGATAGAAGATTAAGAAAATATAAGATATATTATACTTATAGAATCATAATTTTATCATAAATATAACATATTTTTCTTAATTCAACCTTCATAATAATCAAATTAAAGCGCTTATGAAAAATGAATTTCACTGCTACGTGGAGATGGCAAGTCGTACATATGCGTGCATGATGTTTTCATTTTCAAAGGGATGATTGAGGTGGAAAATGGTTTCCCACAATCCTAATAAAATCTATTTTTATTTTTTATATTATATTTATTATTTTTGTATGGGTTAAAATTATTTTGAGGAAATACAAGAAGAAATAAACATTGAATGAGTCGGGTAAGAAGATTACCACTTTTTGAGAGGCCACCTTTGGATTACGCATTTGGCCTTTATTGGATGGTCTTAGGAGAAATAAATAATTTCTAGGTAATGGGGAAGAAATATATTAAGTTATTTTCTTAGGTATTGGTGATCAAAAGTAGTTTGATATGTTTTAAGAACAACGTATAAATGGTGCCCTTTTCTAACAAAGGGATGTGACACTCTTGTAATTATTCATAGTATTAAATTAATACACAATCTTATTCATCCAGTAGAATAAAGCTAACTAAAACTAATATATAGTATGTTATAGGGTCAAATTAAACTCTTCATCATCATCATTCTTTATTTATTAAATACTGGAAGAATTCAACATGAAGCACAATAGAAGAGGAAAACCTAGGGGCTGAAATGATGAAGAATGAGGGAATCCCATCTAACAAGATTAAATCCATCAGGTTTCAACTAATTTGGGTTGTAGAGACATGAATTACCTGAACCATGAACCGCAATCATCCCTAGATGATCTTCCACCATATTTCCCTCTCTTCATGTGTGTTTGTTTCTTAGCTCCTTGAAATGTGTGTTTTAGTTTTATGAATCACAACTTCAAGGTGGTTTCCATTGGATTTATTCCTAAAACCCAAAAAAAATCAAAAGTTATTTATACAAAAGGGACTTTCCTTCCAAAGGCAGGAATTCGTTAAGTTTTAACATTATGATACTTAGGAATGTTCATTGAGCAAGATTATGGGTGGTCAGACTCATCAACCCCTTTTTGGGAGAATTATTGTATACTTCAGGACTCACTTTATAAATTTAAAATATTTTCATGAATCCTTATTAACTAACCAAGTATAACATAAGTTTCCCTTGAAATTTCCAATCAATTATTAACATGTGTAAAATTTAGAATCATCAGTATGTGTTAAATGTTCTTCATTAATGGATATATCTGTATGTATTTAAGGTTCTCCATCAATGGTATCCTCCTATATACTATTTAAAGATTCTTTTAATCATCATTATGATGATAATGGTTTTTAAGCCACTCAGTGGGGCACTCTGGAATTTATTGTCATCTAGGTAGAAGAAGTTTTGTTTTGATATTGGGATCATAACCATGAAATGGGATACCTACGTATCCTAGTGATAGAAATAAAAACCCTCGTAGTTTAGTGCTTCTTAATGTGAGACATCATACCCTATAAGTTTTTGTGATAAGGTCCCAGCCATGTAGTTTAATGTCATGTTGTGTGGACATATAAGATAAAGGTTCTTAGTTTAGGTGGTGTGTGAATTATGCTAATGTAGCCCAAGGAACTTGGAAAGGATATGGGATTCCAAGTATGATTAGACCCTGTTGGGAACATGGCCCAAGAATAATAGGGTTGATTTTAAGTGTTGGGTTTGAACCTCAAGAAGTCTTCCTACGTATCCCATGTGGATGTGATAGAGCTTACATAATGAGATTGGGCCCTGAAAAGGCTTCATAGGTATCCTGGTTTGAACATGAATCAGATTTCTCATAGTTCAAGTTGGTATAGAGCTTACACATGGGAGCTTCCCATTTGAGGGGGCATGGTTGGGTAGACCCTTTATGGATGGGCACCCATTTGGGCTTGTTCATTATGGTAGGCGTCTTATGTATCCTGATTTAATCAGGAATTAGAGTTCTCATAGTTCAAAAGTTGTGAAAATTTTGTGACCGTGACAAATCTCTATTCCCAGGTGAGTCATGCTTAGTGTGAGAAACAAGAGGATGTTAAAGATTCAACATAGTCACCCACACTTTTCCTCCTCCACTGGTGGGAGAGGGAACGCCTACGGCGGTAACAGTGGAAGAGGGAGAGGTGACGTGCCATCCCTATGTTTTCATTAAAATGGAAACAGGTCCAAGGAAAGGAAGGAGGGATGAAGGTTAGGGGCTTACACCAGGATGGCTGCCATACAATTGATCCCAGTAGGGTGAGGAGACTTTCATTCACTTGAATGGAAAAGAAATTGTGAGCCTTACCTTCCCTTCCAGCAATTTGAGGTTGCGGCTCTTTGAGAATGAAGAGGTCGGACCCAAACCCTTATTCTCAAAACCAGGATCGTCCCAGCACAATTTCTGGGAGAATGTTCCATGTGACTGTAGAAATAAAAACCCACAGACACTCCATGAATCCAAACCCCATTGTGAAAAAAATGTGGAAAACCTCTGACTACGGATATAAAACCAAAATAAGAGACACTCTTATGTGCCTTTCCCAAAGGTTTGATGGTTCATGAGGTTATGTTGGATGTCTCAATAGAATCCCTTCAAACAAGGGATCCAATGAAGAATAATCCTTTCCATGAATGAATTTGAGGATGGGTTGATGGCTTGTAGACTAAAGAGAGTAAGTGAATCAAAGAGGCGTGCCCAAGTAGATAATGGCGCTCAATTATGGGAGCGCAAGTAGGATTGGGTGACCTGATATTTCATTTAAGTGACAAAACACATGTATGGTAACACTTGGGTGAGACTTGGTTCAAGCCTTCAAGAGTATTCACAGGTGATCCCATAAGTGGGGTTCTCAAGTTTCTATAAAAGGATTAAGTGACACACAAGTGTTTCTGATTTTTGGGAGTTTGGGCGCTTTAGGCGCGCAAGTGTTAAGGATTTTAAACACTAAAAGAAATTAATTCATATGACCCCCCTTCAAATACTCCACTTTAAGAGTTAAGGAAATACCTTGAAAGTTTCTAAAGATTTGGACGAAGCACTTGGTTGACCAAATCAGCAATTAGGCCTTAGGAAAATTTTCCCATACAAATGAAGTCCTCATAGGTCCATTTATATAAAAAAATTGGACCCTGGGTTAAGAGAGTTTGGTTGTGTAAGTGGTTTGCACGGTAACTTTGTGGGGTGCAAGTTGTTGCGCATCAGATGGGGGCACAAAAGTAGACTTGTGCACCGCCGATGATTTTCCCTAACTAGGGCCCCACTTTTAGGACTTTTCAAAAATAATACCTTTATTCTTCTCCATCGTGGTGGCATGTAGGTGTTTGCACACCGGTACCTTGGGTGCCTACTTGACGACTTGGACAAATTTATTATTCCATTCCAAGGAGGTTTCTCCCCCACACCCCTGCTTGGGATCAGGGCAGTTCTGCGGTCCTGGCCCTATGGGCTGCTACCTTCACTACCGTCACTAACCCCCATGAAAAATGAAGAGTCACACTGCAAACCTTTCGAGAACGGTTGAGGACATTCTTTAGAGAATTGCATGGAACACATTTCATGGTGTCTATAGCGTCTCAACCAGATGTTTTTTAAGAGAATATCATCGAACATCTTGATGCGGTAGAAGATAACCCAAGGAATATAATCATTTCTATGAATCATGTTGAAAAGAATCAATCAATATGTTTCCACTTCCACAATACTGATCCCCCTTGTAACGCCCCAACCCCAGTTACCCAGAGTCCGTGAATTAATTTAATACATTGGCATGGTTACAAGGAATCAAGTCCCAAAGGACCGATCAGTTTAGCAATCTTGGAAAATAGATTACATACATGAATGTTACATTACATTATAAAATGAAAAAAAACAACAACATTATCTCCATTGACCACATTCATATCCCAAAGACTATCCCTACAATTCAGTCATAATATACTTCTTCTCATGATGGGAAAAATAAAACCTAGAAAGGGGTGAGCTCAGATGCTCAGTAAGGAAACAAATATTGCGGAAACCTTCATAAATAATCATAAATGCTTAAGGAAATGTATAAAACTAAAATAAAATCCTTCTAAACTTAAACTTCATCATAATATTGAAAAGATAAATCAAATAATGAAATTTAATTATTCACATGGATATTCTACTAGTCGAATAATCACATATAATATCAATATCTAATTTTATAATGATGGAATGCATAATGTCGGACATTATAAACACATAGTCAAGGCCTCGTACTAAGCCTACAAATAATATTTTGTCAAGGCCCTGTACCAAGACACTGGTTTTTCTCATGAGACATACCAATTCATCGAGGAGCTATAGCAGGCTCCACCCATCACTTACTAAGTCTAATGCATTGCTCATATGAAAATTTTGAAACATAACATAAACATTCTTATTAAAAATAGCATACAAAATCTCAATACTTTAACAATAATACATGAATGGTATAAAAATAGCACATCCACAATAAAACATATCATAGCTCATTCAGTACAATATAGAAGATTTTATTATAATAAATCATCCTCGATCAAGAATAATATCCTATAAAGGATGTTGACATATTTGAAAATGATCAGTAAAAATCTTTTAGAGAAATATACCTTTATCAATAAATCAATTAAAATTCACACAATTTATAAAGGAATTCATTTAAAATATAGCTTTGAATCAAAGTGTCCCATACCACTTTGAAAATTTTGAATGAAATTAACATTTTAAAACATTCATGTCCATACAAATATATCATTAAATCCATTTTGAAAACATGGAAATTAATGATAAAGGTTTAGAATAATAAATCTTTAAAACCTTTAAAAAGATGTTATAGTAAAATAGTCCCTTAAAAATAATCCCTTTGAAACCCCTTTTATAAAACATGGACATAGATAATAAATAAGCCATGTTTGTTATAGATATGATGTATTTGATTCATATACAGAATGATATATTGTTCATAAATATTATCTTTAAATAAATGAAAATTATTCTTCAATGGTTATGATGAGGAATGAATCTCATCGCGTTCGTGGAGACGGTAATCTGTACCTACGCAAGAATGCTACTTCCATTTCAGTTTTTTTTATTTTAAAAGGAAAGAAGACCAAATGATACATAGGTATATTATTATTCAAGTATAATATAATATTTTATATATGTTACATAAGTTCATTAACACCATCCTTTATACTTTCCATGTATGATATGAACGAGTCGTATCCCTTTGAGGGGGCGGTAGTCCACACTTCCTCAAATGCAATTATCGTAAATATACAACATGAAAAGAATAAATGTATGATATAAAAAATAATTACACAAGATTATAGATAAAATAAATAACATAGATATTATATATAATTACATTTCTATCATAATGGCCACCGTAATAGGTTGTAGTAGAATATTGAACAATCGTCGTTTCGTGAGGCAGTAGTTCTCCATCCACAGATACATTATGTTTTATACCCATTAAAGGAATAAAGAGTGTTTAGGGGGTTGGAGAAGTAAAATAAATGAAAAGAACTGAAGAGGAGATGTTACCTTTAAATCGGGTAACTCCCTTGGGTTTGAAACAAAAGGGTTCCTTGAAGTTTTTTCTGCCTAAGGTAAGGCTTCTAAGAGGAATATAGGGATTTAGGGAGCTTAATTGGGAATATTTTTGATGATCTAATGGGCTTGAGAGGTGTGAGAAATGGGTTAGAGGTGATGGATTTTTATAAGGGGGGGTGTGGCTCTTTATGAATGTTTGAAAATATTATTTTATTATATAATGAATTTCGGTTTCTAAAGGTCAAAAACTAATTAAAGTCAAATAGATGATGACTAATTTTCTAATTAAAATAATCTAATAATAATTGGACAGGTTTTAAATATTGTTTTAATTTTTATATTCTCATTTATTTAAATCGATTTTAATGAGGTAAACACTTTATCATTATTGTGTCATAAATAATTTTATTTATTTGATATCTAAAAATTATAAAACAAATACCATGATGTAGGAAATATTTTGTTCTTTCATATTAATATTTATAGTCGAAAAGATAACTTATATAACCCACTGTGAAAATTATTTTACTAAAAGATATATGTTTATGTCATTTTTGTCTTTACTTTAAATTAATTAATATAAAGTGTAATTATCACTCTCAAGTTTCTCTATGTGGTCCCAAAATCGACCCAAGGATTCCCATATTAGGACATGTATCATCCAATATAAATATGACACATGTTAGGGTAATTTAATATAATTATAATAATATTTGTTTACCCTTATTTAAGAGATTTACCCTTTAAACCTAGTAAATAAAAAAATTACGGAAGTAAAAATTAATACTGTATAAAAATAAAAGTTACCTATTTACACAATTTGGACCTTAGGATCCCTAATATGAAATCTATTTTTCTAAATTTAAAATACAGAAGTGGCAGAAATTAATTTAAAATTAATTCCCGTTGTCAAAACAAAAAGCGTGTTTTTAAGAAGTAATAACTATCAACAGATTGAAACTTGTTTATGTCAAGTTTAAATATAAAATTACATACAATGACCTAAATTATATTAAATGATAAAAATATAATATAATTTTACTTTTAAACCACTCAAATGTATAATTTAACACTATAAATTAATTTGATTAAAAAAATTGTTTTCAATTACAATTTAGTATTTTCACTATTCATCAAAATATGAAAGTAATCATAAAAGTACCAAATAGTTATCCAAAAAAAAATTTATATAAAACTTCTAAATAATAATTTAATCTCATTAAATTTAATATATAAAAGTGTCAAATATTGGTTTTAAAAAAGGTTTGCCATTAAAAGGCGATAAAATTGCATTTTTTGAAAAATACTTCTTTTATCTGAAAAAATGAATTTGTTCTTATATTATTTATAAAAAAACATAATATGGATTCTAAAATTATATGGAGTATATAAAATTCAAAATTAAGTCAATACTATTTGTAACCTCTTTTTTAATGGCTGGTTTGGTAACTCATGTTGTGCTCGAACTCGATGTTGCGTGTAACAAAAGTTATTGAATTTATTTGAAGAGATAATGTACTATGAAATAATGGGGGGTTATATTCTCCCCTCCTTCAATAAATTTCATCCTCTCAATTTGAAATTTCTCTTTGAAAATAAAATGTGAAAAATAAGAAAATACCTTTGTGGAAAACCCACATAAGAAATTGGGATAATGAAACTTATTCTTAATAAGGGGGAAAGAGATATGAAAAATTCACCACCAAATTATGATCTAGATTAAGTGAACAATCATGGAGATTTGAGAAAAATAATTGGAGGAAAATTTTAAATATTTATAGATAGTGATTGAGGTCATCAATCACAAACAAGTGTAAATTTGAGGGCCTCAAAGCATTAAATATTTGATGATTTAAAATATCATCTGTTGAACAAAACATAAGGTATTAGGATAACACATTTTTAGTTTCAAGATCCATTACCTAAAGTTTAAGAATTAATTTTTTCATAGAATATGAGGAAAGGAATATACTTGATAGGTAGAGTTTCATCTTTCAACTAATTCCTACCAGAAACTCATCTTTCACTCCAAAAGATAACTGAATTAAAAAATATTCTATTTTTCCAAATCGTATAGGGTTCCAAAAATAATTCATTTATAATTCATTTTTCTTAATATTTAAAAAAATTACATTATACAAACAATGACGTCACGTAAGCTAGTGGTTTGTGATTACCCTTGTCACCCTTTTGTTGGGGGTTCAAGTCTCACAGACGTTCCAGATGCAACAGGTTGTCGCCTGACCTCCATGATTTCCTTTTTTATGAAAAACCCAAAATAATATCAAGAAATGATTGAACCATAACCATATTATACAATATCAAACATAATCTATTCCAACCTTTAAACATATCCACGATACTTCTATTTGAACTCGCAATCCAAAATTTCTAAGGAAGGTCACATAATATACACGTGAATACCTTCATCGTTTATTCTCTTAAAACATGGTAATAATGTGAATTTCCAGAAAACAATATTTGAATAGGTTTGTACTTCATTATTCCTTCTGTAAATCATGGAATACTGGATATACTCATAAAATCCAAAAATGATGTAATCACCAACAATGATGGAATAAAACCCCATTAATTAGTTCCAATGTAGTCAATAATATCCAATATAGTTTATCCAAATCAATCATATCTTATTCAAAAATCAACACCACTGTATCCGGACCATATTAAAATTACTCTTTCCTTTAACCATCTATTTTCCAAAAAGTTTAAACTGCTATTGAGTCACTTTTCTTGTTACCACACTATCTCAAATCCTTAATGAAATAGTACTGTTTTACAATCCTTATATACTCCATAATTATTATAACCAGTACATCGTTGATACAAAACTCATATGACATAATTATTTAATATCAACATAAGAAAACAAGTCATTAATCTTAATCTATGGTAATATCATAACTTGATTATTATCCAACAACATCAGTTGCGGTGTACTCTGATGATTGAGACATTGATTCACGTAGTATCCCAACTCCTTGCAGATGAAGCATTGTACATTTGAAACCTTTTTCTTACCCTTGAAATCATGTACTTGGTGTCCTTTTTCTCCACACATATAAAAAACTCTTATTCCCTTCAAGCACTTACCAAGGAAATTTTTTCCACTGTTATCACATATGGTAAAATCCTTCTTTCCCTTATTCCCTTCATCCATCTTTCTCTCTACAATCCTTTTCTTCTATGTATTCCCTTAAAATCCATAAGACTCAAATAATTATTTACTTATCCTATTAACACATGATATTATTTCTTCATATGATGATAATACATGGGAGACTATTTATTTTCTAAATGTTGGCTTAATACCATGAAATATATTATCCTTTTTACTCTTTAGATCATGCATATTGCTGGATTTCTCATTTAATCTAATTGGAACCATTTCTAAACAGTGGCACACACTAGGTTAGTTTTTGGAATCGCAATGCATAATTCCAAACTTGTAAAATACCTAATGTAAATTTATAATATTGTGCATATAATCTATAATCATAAAAAAAATCTTTGAGGAAATATTTACTCCAAAATCCTTCATAATTTATTTTAAAGAAAATGTGAATTATCCGAAGCATATCCCCTGGGAGTGTTATAACCAAGATTGAAACATGGCCTGTTGTCGTGTACCAAGATACCCCAGGTCTAGCCCAAAACTTCTTGTCAGAGTTTTCACTCCTTAGTACATCTGTGCGAGAGCCGCCTCTACCCGCTCGTATTGAGACAGAGATGTATTGCTTGGAAAAATTCACAAAATCTCCACATTACCAAAATTCTATGATGTTCTTCTATACAAACCCTCAAATTCTATTTAGGGTAATTTTATCTAATCAGAGTTATTTTAAATCTAGTTTCCAATTTTATTGAAAAAATTCCTTTGATATCAATTGTTATGTCCGAAATCTAGTTACCCAGAGTCGGTGCATTAATTCAAAACATTGGCTTGATTACAAGGAATCAAGTCCTGAAGGACTGATCAGTTTAGCAGTCTTGGAAAATAGATTATATACATGAATGTTACATTAAATTATAAAATGAAAAACAACTACAACATTTTCTCTATTGAACACATTCATATCCCTTAGTCTATCCCTTCAGGTCAGTCCTAATATACTTCTTCGCATCCTGGGAATAATAAAACATAGAAAGGGGTGAGATCAGATTCTCGGTAAGGATAACAATATAGTAGAAACCTTTATCAATAATCAGAAACACTTAAGGAAATGTTTAAAACTAAAACAAAAATCCTTTTAAACATAAACATCAGAATAATATAGAAAAAATAAATCAAATAATTCCATTTACTTATTCACATGGATATTCTACTAGTCGAATAATCACATGTAATATCAATAGCTAATTTCATAATTATGGAATGCATAATACTAGGCTTCATAACCACATATTCAATGCCTCGTGCCAAGACTACCAATAATATTTTGTCAAGGCCTTGTGCCAAGACACTAGTTTGTCTCATGTGACCTGCCGATGCATCGAGGAGTTATAGCAGGCTCCACCCATCACTTACTAAGTCCAATGCATTCATCATATGAAAATTTTGAAACATAACATAAAAATCCACATTAAAACTAGCATAAAAAATGTCAATACATTAAATATAAACCATTAATGGTATAAAAGTAGAGCATCCATAGTAAAACATAGAATAACTCATTCAATACAATTTGGATGATTTTATTATAATAAATTTACCTTATTCAAGAATAATATCCCATAAAGGATGTTGACATATATGAAAATGATTAGTAAAAATCTTTGAGAGAAATATACCTTTTTTAGGAAAAAATTTAAAAGTCACACAATTTATAAAGGAATTCATTTAAAATATAGTTTTGAATCAAAGCTTCCCATACAAATTTGAAACTTTTGAAAGGAATTAACAGTTTAAAACATTCATGTCTATATAAATAAATCCTTAAAATCATTTTGAAAACATGGACATTAATGAGAAAGGTTTAGAGGAATAAATTTTTTAAACATTTAAAATTATTTTTTATTAAAATATCTCCTTAAAATAATTCATTTGAAATCTATTTTATAAAACATGGACATGGATAATAAATATGTTCCAGTAAAAACATATGCATAACCAATCTCAAATAATAATGAGATTGAGGAATTAACCCTTACCTTGTACTTTTCCTTGGTCGAGGGTACGTTAACCTCCTGTATAATATTTAAATAATTATTGTCAAATTATACAAGAACCACATACATAAATATGATATCATATATGATCTTCTAATATTGTTTTGTTAAGAATATTTTAGTAGTATTATTGTCTTGGGTGTTAAATGATTCATTTTCCTTCGTATACTTTGTTACTGAAGTCATGTTTGTTATGGATAGGATGTATTTGATTCATATCCATAATGATATAATGTTCTTAAAAATTATTTTTAATAATCAAATGAAAATTATTCCTGAATTCTTATGATGGGGAATGAATCTCATCGCCTTTGTGGAGACGGTAACCCATACGTACCCACAAACGCTACTTCAATTTCATTTTTATTATTTTAAAAGGAAAGATTACCAAATGATACGTAGGTATATTTTTATTCCAGTATAATATAATATTTTATATACATTAAATAAGTTCATAAAAACCATCCTTTATACATTCCATGTATGGTATGGACGAGCCATATCAATTTGATGGGGTGGTAGTCCACACTTCCTCAAATGAAATTATCGTATATATACAACATGAAAAGAATAAAGTTATGTTATAAAAGATAATTACATAATATTATAGATGAAATAAATATCATAAATATAATATATAATTATAGTACCATCATAATGGACACCATAAGAGGTTTTAGTAGAAGATTGAACAATCATCATTTTGCAGGGCGGTAGTTCGCTGTCCACAAAGAACATTATTGTCTATACCCATTAGATGGAGGTGTGTATAAGTGTAGTTCAAATACAATTCATAATAAATTCCTAGTATTTTGAGGATAATTTTTTTTTGTAAAAGTAATGAATAAAGAGATTTTAGGGGGTTGGATAAGTAAAATAAAAGAAAATAACTTAAGAGGAGATGTTACCTTTAAATCGGTAACTCCCTTTGGTTTGAACCAAAAGGATTATTTGAAGAGCCGTCTGCCTAAGGTAAGGATTTTAAGAGGAATATATGGATAAATGAGGATTAATTGGGAAACTTTTGTATGCACCAAGGTGCTTGAGAGGTGCGATAAATGGGTTAGAGGTGAGGGCTTTTTATAAGGGGGGAGAGGCACTTTAGGAATGTTTGAAAATATTATTTTATTATATAATGATTTTTGTTTTCTAAAGGTCCAAAACTCATAAAATATGAATATAAGTTGAAAAATGTTCAAAATAAAATCATTTAACCAAAATTGGATAGGTTTTGGATATTTTTTAAATTTTTATAATCTCATTTATTTAAATAATTCTTTAATGAGGTAAACACTGCATCATTATGTTGTCATAAATAATTTTAGTTATTTGATGTCTACAAATTATAAAAAAAATACCATGATTTATGAAATAATTTTTTATTTACAATAAGTATTTATCATCTAAAATATAACTTATATAACCCCTAGTAAAAACTATTTTACTAAAAGACATATGTTTATTTCATTTTTGCCTTTCCTTTAAATTAATTAATATATTGTTTAATTATCACTGTCAAGTGGCTCCATGTGGTCCACAAATTGACCCAATGATGGCCAACTTCGGAAATGTATCAACCAATAGAAATATGACACATGTTAGGGTAATTTAATATTATTAAAACAATATTTGTTTACCCTTATTTACCAGATTTACCCTTTAACAAAGGTAAATAAAATATTTTCTGAAGTAAATATTCATAATGTCTTAAAATAAAATTTACCTATTTAAAAAATATGGACCTCTTGATTAAAAATATGGAATCCATTTTTACAAATTCAAAACACAGAAGTGTATGAAATTAATTTTAAATTAATTCCAGTTGTGAAAAAAAGCGTGTTTTTAAGAAATAATAACTATCAAAATATTGACAGTTTTTATGTCCGATTTAAATTTGAAATTACATCCAATTACCTAAATTATATTAAATGATAAAAATATAATCTAATGATTCTTTAAAACCACCATAATTTATAATTTAACACTATAAATTGTTTCGATTAATAAAATTATTTTCAACTAAAATTTAGTATTTTTCACTATTCATCAAAAATATGAATGTTATCTGAAATTACCAAAAATTTATCCAAACTAAATTATTATTTCCTACTTCTAAATAATAATTTAGTTTCATTAAATTGAGTATATAAATGTTTCAAATAATGGTTTTAAAAAACGTTAGTCATTAAAAGGCGGTAAAATTTTATTTTTTGAAAAATACATCTTTTATTTGAAAAAGATGAATTTGTTCTAATATTATGTATAAGAAACACATTATATGGATTCTAAAATTATATGGAGTATATAAAATTCAATATTCAATTAATACTATACATAACCGCTTTTTGAACGGTTAGTTTGGTAAGTCATGGTGCGCTCGAACTCGGTGTTGTGTGTAACAAAAGTTATTGAATTTCTTTGAAGAGATAATATACTATGAAATATTGGGGTGTTACACGCCTCACTTACAAAGGAAGTGGAATAAGAGAAATGAAAGTTATTCCACTTAAAGGGAGAAACCTCTGCCCAAGAAGACCATGAATGAAAACACAAAGGTCCCCTAACATCTTGAACCACCCAACCTCCCCTCATGTAACCAACAATATAAGATCCATATAAAATAGGTTTCAAACATGTGGTTGTATGATGCCATAAAACCCCGTGTATGCAAGTAATACTAGTAGCAGGACTAGCCTAGGAAGCCGAATGAAAAAGATGGAGGGAGGGAGCATCCTTCTAATTATCGAAGCACCTGATTAGATCAAGCAGCAAGCTTCGGGTATGAGTAGTGACGGATTTACCATTAGAATAAATCCAATAAAATCTATATCTATTTCTATCTTACTAGATACACCACACACTAGCATGAAGGATAATAGATTTGGTCGTTCGCTCCACTCCCCTGTCACATATGCCATGAAACCATCAGATGAAGGAGGTTTCATTCCGAGTATGAGTAGGAACAGCGGTAAAACCACCGAAGAGTAACCAAACCTCCTGGGACTATTCTCCCTCAACGAATAGGTTCCCAAAAATATCCTCTTTGTGGTCATTACAACATGTGCAGCAAGAAGAAACACATATACCACATTTCCTGATGTTCTCGTCAGTGGGAACTGCATCATGCATGATCATCCAAGTGAAGAAGTTATACTTCATTGGATTCCTCTTGGTCCAAAGGAGTTCAGTCCATTGATTATCCTGTGGTTGAGGCGCCAGGGAACGATTTATGTCCTTAAATAAGAATGAGACTGATCTTGAGGGGGTGAAGACACACCTGTCAGGTTCTGCAGTGATATCAATGAGATGGAGTGTGTGTTGTTGGTCCTTGTTAAACACTGCCTTGATAATGGTTAGGAACTTGCTTGCCTCCTCATACATGATGTTATATGTTGGGCATCCTGGAAAACCAAGGATGTCTCCAACCCTATTGACATGCCAGAAAGAAACTTTCCCTTCCCCCAAGATCCACTAAACATTGGAGTGGATATCAGTGAAAAGGCGAAGTTACATGACCATAAATGGTGGCATGTTTCCTTCATCCATCACAGCGCCATCCTCCAATGTGAATCCCATGGTCTTACCGCAAAATTTCCAAGGTTAATTGATTTTATAATTAATTTTAGCTTGTAAATAAAGGAGGGAATCAACAAGACTACATACATTGATCTCACCTTCTTTAATGGACCTCTCCATTTTCCCCAATCCACCCATATATGTTTTCCTTCAACCAAGGAATCTTAGATAAAGTGGTAAAATATCTTATTAATATTTGAGATAACTTCTTTAGGAACTTTAATACAAGAAAACACATGGATAGGGGTGGAAAGAAGGAAAACATTCACAAGGGAGATAATACCCCCAAATGATAGGTACCTGTTTTTCTAGTTGAGGACTCTCTCTGTGATTTGATAGAAAATGTGATCAATGTCTAGAATTCTAATAAAACCTGAGGAGATGGGAGAACACAAATAATTCATTGGACATATGACACATTGTTTTTCAAAAAGGATATATATAGTTTCCACTTGAGAGGGGGAAAATTTACTTTTTAAGAATAATTTGAATTTTATTTAGCTGATAACATTCCCGTTCTAATGTCAATACTCCTCCGAAATAGGTAGAATCCCATGGATAGATCTCTTGGTAGCATTCATAAAGTTTAAAGTGTCATCAGAAAACATGAGATATGAGACAAAATGAAATCCCCCTTTCTTCTATAATGAATGATAATGAAATTTTTCATGCTTTGATGAATTAGATAGATGAGGATCTCCTGGGAAATAATAAAGAGACTCGGGGAGATGGGGTCTCCCTATCTGAAACCCCAGGTAGCCTTGAAAAAACCATGAGATTTACCCATAAAATGAACTTTTAACCATGAATAACTAAAGAAATAGAATAAGGTTCAAACACGAAATGAGAGATTCTCATACCTAAGTGGACCTTGTTAATGAAACCCCATTTTACATGATCATAAGCCTTGTTCATGTCCATTTTAATCACTACATTTGAGACATGTGACTTGGTGTTGATGACTCGAATCATTTCTCATGCCATGGTGATTTCCCCCTAGATTGAGTAACCCTTCACAAAATCATGTAGCTCTATGGTGATCGAAAGAGGTAAATGAGATGAAATTATAGAATTTAGAATACCTTCAAGGAATTTATTATGGAAATTTCATAAACTAACAAGGCGGTAGTGATGAATTGAGGAGGGGGTCTTGATTTTTGGAAGGAGAACCAAGGAAATGGCACAATCCACTCTTGGTAGGTTACCACCCTAGAAAAAGTCATGAATGGACTATGTAAGGTCATATTTAACCACCTCTTAGGTATCCTTATTGAACAAAATTAAGAATATATCTGGGCATGGGGAACTGCCATCTATGAGGTGAAAGATTGCTTTGTGGGTTTCATCTTCCTCCGATATGACCTTCATCAGCTCATTATCCTGAGAAGAAACTCAGATGAAGATGGCCTCCACAAAATCTGCATCACCCCCAGGTAGCCATAGATAATATGTGGATTTAGACATGCCAAAAGGTTTGTGAAGTAAGAGTTGGAGAGGCTCCCAAATGAATCCTTTTCATTCAAGAATTTATCATCCTCCATCAGGATGTTAGGTTGAAACCCGCGTTTCCTTTCTTTAATGAATCCATTGAAGAAATAGGTGTTTCTATCCCCTTCATTAATTCACCAAGTCCTTACATTTTACTTCTCTAAGCACTCCCCACAAATAATATTATCTTCACAAATATTCTTTTTTGTGATGAGATCTTAAGAGTTTTGATCATCCCTTATTTCTATGAGGCTAGATTTGAGATAGTATATCTCTTACATGGAAACGTCCATATCTATATCACACTAAGTAATCAATTTCTCCCATACATAAATCCTGAATTTTGGCCTTATGAGTTTGTTGTGGAAGGTAGTCCACGTCCTCCCATTTGTGGGTGCATTCCAGGATTCACTAGCAACTTCTTCAGAACCAAAAAGACTATCCCACTATTTTATGTATCAAAAAAAGTGGGTCTTTACTACTCCATAGAGATAATAATGAGTATTGGGGAGTGTTCAGAGAAACCACACATCATGTTACTGACTTTAATATTAAGATATGATGAGATAGCCTGTATGTTGGCCATGCACCTATCGAGGCGACTCTATGAGTGATGGGATCCCCGTTGATTGTTACACCATGTAAATCAATTTTCTGTGAATCTAAAATCCATGAGCATGTTGTCACCAAAAAAAATATATACTTGATTTCCTAGGAAAGGGAAATATTTCCTTCTTTTACACTAGGTACGCAATGACATTGAAGTCCCCTCCAAGAAACAAGGGAAATCTTACATAGTAGAAAAGTGAGAGTCCCTACTACAAGTCCCCAGGATGTTGGGTGTCGCAACTCCAATAGATGAAATATGTGAAGAAGACTCCTTTATCATGATAGACATTGGTGATAATGTTTTGATCACCCATCTGAACAAGATCAACTGGAATACTCCATTTCTAGAAGTTCCAGATATGCCTATTAGATGGCTCTTAATGCATATATTCATGCATCATTAACCTTCTAGAAAACTCAGGTATTATATAAATATTTTTCTTATTATTAATTATGATAATGAGGCTGACCTTATGTTTGCGAGCAGTTGAGGTGGGGATATTTTTTCACTAAAGCTCCAAGACCCCAGGAATTCCATATTGTGATAGGAATCATTGAACAAAGGGAATCCCAGCACTGGCTCTATGACTCTTAGCCATCATTGAGCAGGAGGGTGATATTTCCCTCAATGTTTTAGCTTGTGACCTGGTGTACCTTCCTATACTATTAAGGGAAGGTGAGTGAGAAGGAAAGAAAACTTTCTAGGGATTAGGGGACTTTGAACTCCGGTCACACAAGGATGATGGGGGATATGGTTTAAACCGAAAATCCTCTCATGTAGAAGATACGATGAGGAGAGCGATAAGAGGAGTATAATGAGGATTTGGAGGAGGGAGAGAAATATGATGGCTAGAAAATATCCATTTGGAGGGGCCCTTAATCAGGAAATGGTATGAGAAGGGGAGTAGAGACTAGGTTAGGGGATGGAAAGGCGAAGGGTAGAAAAGTTGGATCCTTAGAGGGAATATAGGTTAGGTAAGGAACCAGAAAAATGATACCACTTGAGCTTCAGAAGAAGTGAAGCAAGGGAAGCTTCCGTGCAGGTAGTCCAGGACAGATGGAAAGGAACAAGATCCCCTTACAAATATGCATAGGTAATTTGGGGACTCTTGAAGGGAGACTATATAGGAACATCATGGAAGACCACTTAAGCTAGGACCGCATTCTCAAAATTAAGTGTGATGTTGATTTATTTGAATTTTAATAGTTAAATAATAAACAATAGTCTTATAATTTTTTATTATATTGAAAACCTAATGTCATCTTCCATCCATACCATTAAATTTAATGACCCAAAAATATTTTTTTCTTTCGAAAAAAAAATTTATATTCATGAAAGTCTATCTTGGGTTTTGAAATTTAAAATAATGTTTTAAAAAGCATTATTTAACTCCTTAAACATATGTTTTGTTGAGTAAAAATCATACAATAGGATAAATTATTGTGTTTTAGAGATTTTATATCTTTTTTCCAGAGTTTTAACTTTGTTTTATCTATTTAACCCTTTCTCAGATGATAAATAATTACTAGGGTACTATTCATAATGATTAAAAAAGACCTCATTACTAAATTTTAATTTCATGTTTCATAAAATGAAATAAAATTTTATTATATTCAATTTTTATTAATGGAAGAAATAAATTTTAATATAAATATATAAAGTGAAATGAAAATTGGTATTAGAAAAACAGTGTTTTAGCTTAAAAATTAATTTATACTAAAATGAAATATAATGCTTATTCCTATGGAATTAATTACACATTGTTTTTAAATATTGATATTATGTTAAAAAAAATTACAATACATAATTGGTACTTCAAAATATTTTATTTAAATAAAATAAATGATGGTTTTGTAAAAAAGTCATTTTTCACTATTCACTCAAAAATCAATCTTTTTAAGAAAAATATAAAAAATAAACCAATGACTACTATGAAAAGTTGATTTCAAAATTTATATAAATTGTTTCAAAAAATATTTATACAAGCAGAATGAATTAATTATAATATTCATCAACAAAATAGGACCAAACCCATTAATAGAGAAAATATATTTTCGAAGCATAAATGACTCTATTATTAGTACATTAAAGTAACCATGAAAAAATGAATTTTAATTAATTAAATTAAGTAAATACTATAAATATTTTATTATAATTATTTAAAAATATCTATAAATTTAATGTATTATAACAAAAATAAAATTCACACATAAAAATGGTTTTATGAAAATTTTCACTTTTATCTTTAAAATATTTTATCTTCATTTCTAGATAATTAATAATAAATGTATTATTGATTATTCTTTTTATTGAGGAAAATTTTAATCATATATTTATTAAAATTAAAATTTTTATTCATAACTGTCAACCCAATACTGAGGTTAGAATAATAATATCTCAATATTATTATTGGTGGTTTGTTTAATCATAGTGTTTGTTGAGCTACACATTATCAAACGTATTTTTCTTTTAAAGAGAAAATATAATCTATGATATTAGATAATTATAATCTCCCCTACTTACAAAAAATACATCCTATCAATGTAACGATTCAACCCCAGAATCACAGAGCTGGTGCATTATTACGTACCATTAGCATGATCACAAAAGATCATGTCTCGAAAGATCGATTAGTTTAGTAGCCTTGTAAGTACTAGATAAATTCATAAGGTTTACAATATGTCATAAAATGAAAAACTACAAAAACATTGTTTCCATAGACAACACTGAGATCTCATAGAATATCCATACAGGTCATTAAAAATATAATTCTTTGCTTCCTGGGAGAAATAAAACATAGAAAGTTGTGAGCTCAGATGCTTAGTAAGGATAACAATAAAGCGGAGACTTACATAATAGGCATAAACATTTAAGGAAATGTATAAGACTAAAACAAAATCTTTTTAAACATGAACTTATGCATAATATGGAAAAGATAACATAAAATAATTCCATTTACTTATTCACATTCATATTATACTAGTCGAATAATCACATGCAATACCAATAGCCACTTTCATAATGACGCAATTCATAATGCCATACTTCATAACCACATAGTCAAGGCCTTGTTCCAAGACTATTAAAAATATTTTTTTCAAGTCCTTGTGACAAGACACTAGTTTCTCTCATGAGACCTTCTGATGCATTGAGGAGTTATAGAGGGCTCCATCTATCACTTACTAAGTCCAATGCATTCCTCATATGAAAAGTTTGAAACATAACATTAACATTAGTATACAAACTAGCATACGAAATGTCAATACATTATCCACAAACCATGAATGGTATAAAAATAGCACATCCACAGTCAAACATAACTCATTCAATACAATATGGAAGATTTTATTGTAAAAAATTAACCTCAATGGAGAATAATGAAGGATATTGACATAGATGAAAGTAATCATCAAAACTATTTGTGATAAATATCCCCCTTTTTCTTGAAATGATTTGAAAGGCACACTATTTTTCAAGAAGTCGTTTAAAATATATTTTTGAATCAAAGTGTCCCATACCACTTTAAAACTTTTAAAAGGAATTTTAATTTTAAAACATTAGTGACCATATAAATAAAACCTTAAAAAAAAATTTAATCATGGACATTAATGAGAAAGATTTAGAATAATAAATGTTTAAAACATCTAAAATGGTATTTTAGTTAGAATTACTATCCAATTGAGAGATGATTGAATAAAAACAATTTAGGTAATAAAAACATTATAACACCATGAGAATAAAGGATTTAAATATATATTATGTCAAAGGATAGTATATACACTATATAAAAGTGAATTGGTTCATAACAACAAAGAAGTCTCAAAGGAATGTAAATTGAGATGAAATCCATTGTAAAGATAGTATCCTTAGGTAAAGGATAAATCAATGACATTATTATGTGTGACAAATATAAATACACTCAATATGTTTAGATATTCAGTGTAAATCAATTATAGTACATTAACACATATTCTTGTAAACACACCACCAATGACTTGGATGTTTAACTCAATGAATGGAAATTGAGTTAAGATCAAGTTTATTTCAATGACTTGAGAAGTTATCAATGGAGTGATTATGTGTATCAAAAGTAAATCCAAAAACATGGGAGTGGAAATTACTACATAAATAATAAATATTGACTCCACATATAATCTTGGAGTAAAATAATCAATGAATTATGTGTAAAGCCCACTGAGTGGAAATTGAAAATTGAAATTCCCTTACCAATTTGGTAACTTATGAAACATACAACCCATGAAAGAAGGATCATACAATTAAAATGTAAATACTCATAAATTAAATTATATTAGACCAATAATACAATCATGGACAGTATATACGCCACACAAAAGGAAATAGTGGCCAATATAGCATGAATATCAAGGGAATAAAAAGTGAGATGAAAAACCCTTACTTCGTTGTAATAAATCAAATAGTATGACAAAAATTTAATAACCACAAAATGAATCACAGAATACCGTGAATATAAAGAGAATCATGATAATATATATCAAATTTTAGTATACAATACACCACATGTAATAAATAAGTGGCGAACAATGGAAATCTCACAGAATTAAATGTGAGAAAAGAAACCCCTTACCATGTACTTTTCCTTGGTATAAGGTACGTTAATCTCATGAATAATGGTGAGATAATTGTTATTAAATTATAGAATAACCATATAAATTAATATGATATCATATATGATACTCTAATATTGATATTTTAGTATTATCGTCGTTTCAGGTGTTAACTGATTCATTCTCCTTTAAATGCTTGGTTACGTAAGCCAAGTTTGTTATGGATTTTATGTATCTTATTAATATTCATAATGATATTAAGTCTTTAAAAATTATTTTTAATAATAAAACAAAAATTATTCTTGAATGGATATTATGGGGAATGAATCTCATCGCGTTTATGGAGACGGTAATCTGTACGTACGCACGAGCAACAATATCATTATTTTGATATTAAAATCATATATAATTGGATGGTATATCATATAAACAGAATCATTATCTTCTTATATTCATTATTTACTCCAATTATACATCATTATTATACACATTCAAATAATAATGTATTGAATAACAATTACACCATGATGTGGAGACAGTAAGCCGTACGCACGCACGTATAGTGACATGTCATTCGAATGATGGATAGAATAATGAATATCGTTGTACCATAATTATAATTACATCACTGTATATAGAAGTTACTGGAGTTATTATTTTATAATTGAAACAACAAATAAAGAGGAAGAGGATGAAGAATGGAACTTGAAAGAGGTGATGAAATATTTACCTCTTCTTTGAGTTCTTCCATTTGATTTGATCAAAAGGTCTTTTTAAGTTGGCTTTTTGACTAAAGTAAGGCCTCTAGGATGAAGGGAGGAGATTTGGGAGTATATTAGGGTAGGGCTCGGCCGAGCCTAATGGCTTTGAAGGTGTGAATTATAGAGAAGGGGGAGTTCCCTTTTATAATAGGGGTGAGGGGAACCTTAGGAAAAGCTAGAAATATTATTTTATAATAAAATCATTTCAGTTTATAATGGCTCAAAAATGAATTATTTAAAATAAAATGCTGGGATGGGTCGAAAAACACTCAACAAATTGGTTTTATACAGGTTTTGGTCAATATATTAACTTTATCTTTTAGATTTAACTCTTAGTTAAATAGTTTGACATTTATCGTGTCTCTTTGTATTTTTATATTATGTGGTTAATAAACATAGTATAAAATTCCAAGAGAACCCCAAGTGGTTAATTAATGACACACCTATAATTATATAATTATTTTGGCAGAACTATAGATATTTAGGATTAGAATATCAATTAATAATATAATATTTGTTTTAAAAACTATTTTCTGTCAATTTTGACACTATTGGGTATTTTGTTTTTGCTAAATTTATAACAGCATTATGAATTCGAAAAAAATCCATCTAACCAACCCTAAAATGTCATATTAACCTCTAAAATTAGTGTAATTCATTAAAATTCTCAAATTACTTTTATTTGGATATTTATAATATCAATTATTTTAATATTTTATTAGTTAGGTAATTACTGCATCATCATTGTGTTATAAATAAATTTAATTATTTAATGTCTAAAAATTATAAATAAAAATAAATTATATAGGAAATATTTTTAGACTTATAATGAATACTTATAGTCGAATTTATCTGATATTTATCCCTATATTAAAAATGGTTTAGTTATTAAACATTGAATTTAACACTTTTAACTCTTCTTTGAATTAAATAATAATAAATGTCCTAATATAATCCATGTGGACCTAAAGGATAATATTTTATTCCTAAGATTGTTTTTGATCGAATTAAACTTATCCAATATAATTATAAAATGTGTTAGGGTAATAATAATATCATTTTTACCCTTAATTACCATATTTACTTTTAACCGTGGTAAATAAAAGTAAAAAGTTACGATTCACCAAAAAACTATTTTCATCTTATTGAACCAAATTTTACTTACTCATATCAACCATGTCTCTCGGATTTTTGAAATTCAACTCAAAGAAGCGGTAAAATGATGTTTTATGTAAATTTGCAAATGCTCCAAGGAGGTGGGTAAAAGATGATAAAAAGTTCAATAAACTTTTATACATCTAATTTTATTATAAAATAACTCCATTGAATTATATTGAACTTATATAGGTATTATATAACTATTTTGACTTAAAATAAATTTAAATAAAATAAATATTTATTTAAATAAAAATTTTATTTTACACTATAACGTAGTGTCTTTTACTATTCATCAAAAATTGAATGTTTTCAGAAAAATACCAAAAATTTACCCTAAGCTAATTTTGATATTCCAAATTCAAAAATGATTTTTTTTAAAATTAAAAACATATAATTTTAATTAATTAATTTAAAATTAATTCACATCTTCAAAACTGAAAAGCAAGTTTTTAAAAAGCAAAAACTATCAAAAGATTGACATGTCTTTATGTCAAATTTTAATGTGAAATTACTTATAATCATATAAATTGTACTAAATGATAAAAATACAATCTAATTATACTTCCAAACCATTAAAATACATAATTTAACACTATAAATTATTTCGATTAAAATATTTGTTTTCAACTAAAATTTATTATTTTTCAGTATTCATCAAAATATAAAAGTTACTAAAAAAGTAACAAAAATGTATCTAAACTAAATTTTTATGTCCCGATTCTAATGAAGAATTTAATTTAACTAAATTTAATATATAATAGTGTCAAATATTGGTTTTAAAAGTGTTTTCTATTAAAAGGTGGTAAATTTTCATTTTTTTGAAAGATAATTCTTTTTTCTGAAAAAATGAATTTGTTCTTATATTATGTCTAAGAAACACATAATATGGATTCTAAAATTATATGGAGTATATAAAATTCAAAATTCAGTTAATACTATTCATAACTGATTTTGATTGGCTAGTTTGGTAAGTCATGGTGCGCTCGAACTCGGTGTTGCATGTAGCGCAAACTATTGAATTAAAGATAATTACCAACTATGAAATATTGGGGTGTTACATTCTTCCCCCAATTTGGAAATTTCATCCTTGCAATTTTAAAATTTGGCTTGGGAACTTCATTGAAAGTCCCACATCAAAAAAAGAGTCAATATAACTATCTCTTTAAAATAAAGAAAGAGAAGTACAAAGGTCACCTGAAATAACCCACACTACGATTCCATGTACGAAAACATGGATATGGAAGACAAAATAAGTGTCATGCTATAGTGGAGAGTGATAGAAAACATGATTAGGAGAAAGTTAAAAACAAGAAAACCGCAAACTTGTGATGAGATAAACGTTCATTAGTTTCCTAGTAATAATGTAAACGGATAATGTTTTTTGTTTAAAGTTCCATTTTATAATATTGAGGAATTTATTTATGGGATTGACTAAGAACATAAAGATATATACTTAATTTTTAAGTAGAGTTTCATCCTTTATTAAATTTTTACCACTAAATCATCTTTTTTTCCAACAATGAGTATTCAAGATGACTTGGTCACACCTAAAGTGCTAGAATCAACTTCTAGAGAATCACATAATCCACAAAGGATAAACTATATATATTTACCATGTCTTTAGAGATTAACCAAAACCAAAATGGTTAGTACAAGATTAGATGATCCCCAAAAAGGATAATCCTTTAGAGAAAGAAATACTTATCTTAATTTATAAAATTAAACCAATAATAACTAAAGTTCAATAAATACCATTCAATAAACAACTGTCCGTAAAATCCATCTATATAATCCAAACTAATATTGAAACCCAAAACATAGAATAATTTGATTATGAAGTCTTCCATGTTAAATTGTATTTCCAAATAATATAAACTACTCTTAAAGTCACATACTAAAAATTAATTAACCTAATCACATATTATCTATGATAGGTTAATCATTTCTATAAATAACCCAAATCACTATAAATCAACAATAAAAACACAGATAAAAATCCACCATTACTCCTCAAATGAAATCTCATAATATTAAATTTTCCTTAGGCATATAGTATTCCCAACAAAGTGAATGTATTCCAAAATAACATTTATCACTTAATCCCCAAATCATTTTCATATACTAAGGATATCCATTTGATAAGACATAAGATCTAAAATAAACTTATTATTGATCAATAAAATCATTTAACTTAAAATAATTAGTCACAATATCCCGGGATTTCACATAGTCCATTGGTAGGCGATAAATCCCAATCTCACTATGGTTGTGGGTTTGATTCCTATAGCTTTTTCTGACGCAATGGGTTGTCCCACGGTCTGTGTGTTTTCCTTTTTCATAAAAACTATATTTTATAACGTTTCCAAAATGAGATAAATTCCTCAAAATAACTATACTATAATTTCACCAAAAAATTTATCTCATACCTCGCATTTTCATCCCAAAATTTAATAAAATGTAATCACCTCAAATTCAAGGATCATATAAACCTAAATGGTTATTTATAACTATATCAACAATAGAAAACACAATTCTTCCTAAAATAGCATTTTCACATAACAAACTGTAGGGTTACACATAAGTGAAATTTCTTCCAATGAAATCCCACCAACAAAGAGAACTAATACATTTAAAAAATTGAACATCAATTTATTACCACATAGGTTATTTCTTGACCAAGGGGTTATCATATAGAGTAGGGAATTCACTCAGGTAATGCCCAGGTCCCCTACATTTACAGAATATAACTGTAAATGGATTCTTGGGATCATTTTTTTTTCATCCATAGTACTCTTCATTTTTCATCAGAAATTCATTACATTATGTCCTTCTTCCCAACACATAAAGAATTTATTTTTTCCATTAAGACACTTCCCTAGGTGTCTCTTTCCACATTTCTGGCATGATGGAAATTGATCTTTCTTTTCTCGATGGTATCCACTACTGGAGCTCTTATCATTCACCGCATTTATCTTATTTGTTGAGTCCGGGAGTTTATTAATATATATGTTGTTGATCATATTTTTGGAAAATTTATTTTTCCTGAACACGATATCTTTTAGACCTATCAACAATCCATTCTGTTTCTCATTTCCTCTTCCATTCCCACCTTGTACATCATGTTCAATGTTACTATGACTTCCTTGGAATCCATCCATAGACTAACACATGAAAGCATAGTGTGAGTCATAAAATCATTTAGAGAATATCGAAAAATATTATTTTAAATCTAAAACACCTTAGTATTAATGAAATTTATTTATTGTCATCTTATATTAAAATCCTTCAAATCGGGTTGTAAAGAAAATGTGAATTATCCTAAGAATATCCCCCAATAGTGTTATAACCAAGAGTGCAGCAAGGCCCATTTTCGTGTATCAAGATACCCTGGGTCAAGCCTGAAACTCCTTCTCAGAGTTTTCACTCCTACGTACATCTCTTCCAGATCCACCTCTACCAACTCGTATCCAGACAGGGATGTATTGTTTAGAAAACCCACATAATCTCTACAAAACCAAAATTCTAGGAAGTTCTTGTATACTAATCTACAAATTCTATCTTAGGGTAATTTTCTCCAATAAGATTTGATCTAAATCTAGATTCCATGGTCTGTACTAAACTTCCTCTCATACCAACTGTTACACCCCAACCCCAAAAGCCCAGAGTCGGTGCATTATTATGTATCATTGGCATGGTCACAAAATATCAAGTCTTGAAAGACTGATTTTTTAGTATCCTTGTAAGTACTAGATACATTCAGAGATCCCATAAACTATACCTTCAAGTCAGTCATAATATACTTTTTCGCATCCTGGGAAAAATAAAACATAGAAATGGGTGAGCTCATATGCTCAGTAAAGATAACAATAAAGGGGAAACTTTTATAATAATAATAAGCATTTAAGGAAATGTATAAGACTAAAACAAAATCTTTTTAAACATGAACTTCAACATAATATAAAAAAGATAAAATCAAATATTCCCATTTACCTATTCACATGGATATTCTACTAGTAGAATAATCACATGCAATATCAATAGCCACTTTCATAATAATGGAATGCATAATGCCAATCTTCATAACCACATAGTCAATGCCTTGTGCCAAGAATACTTATAAGATTTTGTCAAGGCATTGTGCAAAGACACTAGTTTGTCTGATGAGACCTAGCAATGCATCTAAGAGCTATAGAGGGCTCCAACTGTCACTTACTAAGTCCAATTCATTCCTCATTTGAATAGTGTGAAACATAACATAAACATTCGTATTAAATCTTGCATACAAAATGTCAATACTTTATCCATGAACCTTGAATGGTATAAAAATAGCACATCCACAGTCAAACATAACTCATTCAATACAATAGGGAAGATTTTATTGTAACAAATTATCCTCAATCGAGAATAATTAAGTATATTGACATAGATGAAAATAATCATCAAAATTATTTGAGGGAAATATCCTCCTTTTTCTTGAAGACATTTAAAAGTCACACTATTTGTCAAGAAGTCGTTTAAAATAGCTTTTGGAATCAATGTTTCCCATACCAATTTGAAACTTTTAAAATGAATTTAAATTATAAAAAATTAATATCCATATAAATAAAACCTTAAAACCATTTTTAAAACATGGAAATTAATGAGAAAGATTTAGAAGAATAAATTTTTAAAACATTTAAAATGGTATTTTAGTTAGAGTTACTATCAAAATGAGAGAAGCTTGAATACAAACAATTGAGGTAATAAAAACGTTATAATACCATGAGAATATAGGATTACAGTATATACTATGTTAAAGGATAGTATATACACCGTATAAAAGTGAATAGGTGCATAACAATAAAGAAGTCTCAAAAGAATTTAAATTGAGATGAAATCCCATATAAAGACAGTATCCTTAGGTAAAGAATAAATAAATGGCACAATTATGTTTGAAAAATATAAATACACTCAATATGATTGGATATTCATTGTAAATCAATCATAGGACATTCACACATATTCTATTAAAAACAACACCAATGTCTTAGATGTTTAACTCAATGAATGGAAATTGAGTTAAGACCAAGTTTATATCAATGACTTGAGAAATTATCAATGGAGTGATTATGTCTATCAAAATTATATCCACACAAATGGGAGTTTAAATTACTCCATAAATAAAAAATAGTGATTCCACACATAATATTGGAGTAAAATAATCAATGAAGTATGCGTAAAGCCCACTAAGTGGAAATTGAAATTTGAAATTCTCTTAACGATTTGGTAACTTACGAAACATAAAACCCATAAATGAAGGATCATAAAATGAAGATGTAAATACTCATTAATTAAATTATATTACACCACGAATAAAATCATGGACAATACACACATCACACAGAAGGAACTAGTGGCCAATATAGCATGAATCTCACAGGAATAAAAAGTTAGATGAAAAACCCTTACTTCGTTGTAATCAATTGAGTCGTATGAACAAAAGTTTATAAACACAAAATTAATCACATAATACCATGAATATAAAGAGAATCATGATAATATATATCAAATGGAAGTACACAATACACCACATGCAATAAATAAGTGGAGAATAATGGAAATATCACGAAATTAAAGGTGAGATAAGAAACCCCTTACCTTTTCATTTTCCTAGGTCGAGGGTATTTTAATATCCTATATAATGGATAAATCATTGTTATTAAATTATACAATAACAATATACATTAATATTATATCATATATGATCTTCTAAAATTGATATTTTAGTATTATCATCGTTTTAGGTGTTAACTGATTCGTTCTCTTTTATATGCTTCGTTATGTAAGTCATGTTTGTTATGGATGGTATGTATCTTATTAATATTAATAATGATATTATGTATTTAAAAATTATTTTTAATCATAAAATGAAAATTATTCTTTAATGGTTAATATGGGGAATGAATCTCATCACGTTCGTGGAGACGGTAATCCGTACATACGCACGAGCGACAATATCATTATTTTGATATTAAAATCATATATAATTGGATGGTATATCATATATAAAGAATAATTATCATGTTATAATTATTATTTACACCAATTATACATCATTTTTATACCCATCCAGAAAATAATGTATTGAATAACAACTACACCACGACGTGGAGATAGTAAGCTGTACGTACGCACGTATGGTGACATGTCATTCAAAGGATGGATAGAATAAGGAATATGGTTATACCAAATTTATAATAACATCACAGTATATAGAAGATACTGTATTTATTATTTTATAATAAAAACAACAAAGAAAGTGGAAGTGGAAGGAGAAATGAACTTGAAAGATGTGATGAAATATTTACCTCTTCTTTGGGTTCTTCCTTTTGATTTGATAAAAATGCATCCTTAGGTTGGCTTTTTGACTAAATTAATGCCTTTAGAATTAAGCTAAGAGAGTTGGGAGGATATTTGTTTAGGGGTGGTCTGAGCCTAATGTCTTTGAATGTTTGAATTAGATAGAAGGTAGAGCGCCCTTTTATAAGAGGGGTGAGGGGCACCTTAGGAAAAGATAGAAATATTATTTTATAATAAAATAATTTTCGGTTTCTAATGGCTCAAAAATTAATTATTTAAAGTATAATGTGGGTATGGGTCGAAAACCACTCATCCAATAGGTTTTAGACAGGTTTGGGTCAATATATTAACTTTATCCTTTAGATTTAACTCTTAGTTAAATAGTTTGACATTTACCATGTCTCTTTGTATGTTTATATTATATGGTTAATAAACATACTATAAACTTCCAAGAGAACCCCAAGTGGTTATTTAATGATACACATATCATTATATAAGTCTTTTGGAAGATCCTCATATTTTTATGAATATAATATAAATTAACAATATAATAATTGTTTTAAAAACTCTTTTATGTCAATTTTGACACAATTTGGTATTTTGTTTTTTCTAAATTCATTAGAGCATTATTACTTCTAAAATAATTCATATAACCAACCCTAACATGTCATATTAACCAAAAAATTAGTTTAATTCATAAAATGTGGAAATTACATTTATTTGGATATTTATAATATTAATTAGGTTAATATATCATTAATTTGGTAATTAATGCATCAACATTGTGTTATAAATAAATTTAATTATTTAATGTATAAAAATTATAAATAAAATACCATTATGTATAAAATAGATTTATCTTTCTAATGAATATTTATATTTGAATTTATCTTATGTGTAACCCTATAGTATAAATGGTTTAGTTATTAAACATTGAATTTTACACTTTTTACTCTTCTTTGAATTGAATACTAATAAATGTTCTAATATAATCCAAATGAACCTAAGGGATAAAATTTTATTTTTAAGGTTTTTTGGTCGAATTAAACTTAACCAATATACTTAGGACATGTGTTAGGGTAATAATAATATCATTTTTACCCTTAATTACCCTATTTACTTTTAACCGTGGTAAATAAAAGTAAAAGGTTACTATTCACAAAAAATTAATTTCATCTTATTAAACCAAATTTTACGTACTAATATCAACCGGGTATCTCAGATTTTTAAAATTTAACTGAAAGAAGTGGTAAAATTAAGTTTTATGTAAATTTGCAAATGCTCCTAGGAGGTGGGTAAAAGACTGTAAATTGTTCAATAAAATTTTATACATCTGATTTTATTATAAAATGACTCCAATGAATCATATTGAACTTATATAGGTATTATATATCTATTTTGACTTAAAATAAATTTAAATAAAATAAATAATTATTTAAATAAAATTCAGTTTTAAACTATAATGCAGTGTTTTTCACTATTCATCAAAAATTGAATATTTTCAGAAAAATACCAAAAATTTACCATAAGATAATTTTGATATTCTGAATTAAAAAAATTAATTCTATTTTACCAAATTCAAAACATATAATTTGTATTAATTTATTTAAAATTAATTTCCGTTGTTAAAACCGAAAACAGGTTTTTTAAAAGTAAAAACTATCAAAAGATTGACATGTGTTTATGTAACATTTTAATGTGAAATTACTTATAATCGCCTAAATTGTATTAAATGATAAAAATATAATATAATTATATTTCCAAACCATTCAAATTCATAATTTTAACACTATAAATTATTTCGATTAAAAAAGTTGTTTTCAACTAAAATTTAGTATTTTTCAGTATTCATCAAAATATAAAAGTGATTAGAAAAGTTACAAAAATTTATCCAAAATAAATCTTTATGTCCCAAGACTAAATAAGAATTTAATATCATTAAATTGAATATATAAAAGTGTCAAATATTGGTTTTAAAAAGGTTTTTCCATTAAATGGTTGTAAAATTGCATTTTTTTTGAAAAATACTTCATTTATCTGAAAAAATGAATTAGTTCTTATATTATGTCTAAGAAACTCATAATATGGATTCTAAAATTATATGGAATATATAAAATTCAAAATTCAGTTAATAATATTCATAACTGATTTTGAACAGCTAGTTTAGTAAGTCGTGGTGCGGTCGAACTTAGTGTTGTGTGTAGCGCAAGCTATTGAATTAAAGAAAATAACTTACTATGAAATATTGGGGTGTTACAATCAATTTCAATGATTCTTTTCTTATATTATTATAACATAGTAATAAAATATGTTATATATTTATCATGTAATGTATTTACAAAGTAATGAACATCAACTATTTTATGCATGTATCTCTATATGACACTTAATTTCAAATGAGTTCTTCAAAAATATATCATAGATGTTGAGCATTAAATTCCAAAAAAGATCGATAGATTTTTCATAAATTTTATTGATTTTTAGAAATTCCATTACTGTTGGAAAATAAAATATAATAATATATATGTGTGTGTGTGTGTGTGTGTGTGATTTCAACCCATTATATATGTTTGATTTCATCCTTGGATGTACATCATCTTGATAATGTGTAATTTTTCATTCATGAAACGCTATAATTAACTTTTAATCTAAAATATGATCCAAAAAATAATGAATATTTATTCTTCCCATCTAAAACCGAAATTGTTTGCACAAGATAAAATAATACCTAATAAAGATAAAACATAATCCCTAAAGTCTCAATAGAAGGATCAATTTATAACTACAAATATATTCATGATTAAATTTAAACCTAAAAATTAGAAATGTATAATCATATAATCTTTTATGATCAATTTAATATTTATCTCTTAACAATATTAATTAATCATAAATTTATACAATAGAAATGTATATTACTTAATCAAATATTAAAAAACTATACAAATTATTTACAAAAAATACCTAAATTTCCATCAATCAAAAAAATTATATATTCCTTTAAATGGATTCCCATTCTCTATTCCTAAAATAATAAAAACAATATTTTACATAAAAAAGTATATTAGAAAAAACAGTTCCATCTACATTATTCTTTTATTGTTACCAAATTTGTAATCAAGTAAGTGAAAAATATATTTATTCAAATATGTTCCAAATCAATTTTCAACACCATAGTTATCAATATGGTAAAACATATGATCCCAAGATTTAATAACCCTTTATTCCAATTAACCATAACTATCAAATACCATATTAATACTTTCTTTATCAATACACATCAACTTATAAATGAAAAAAAATTATTCTCAAAAAAAATTAAAACATAAGGGTAACATATACAACTTATACCTCAAACATCTTTTAAAATTCAATAAATGTCTCCAAAGTACACCCATAAATCTTCAACAAAGTATTATTTACTTTAATCTTACATTCTACATTACATCTTATTAATCTTTAATTAGTGTAAAAATAAAGTTAATTTTAATATTAAATTAATTTCATTATTGATAAATTTTCTTGAATTATATTTTATAGAGTAATATTCATTATAAGAATATTAATTAATTTTTCAATTAAATTGAAAATAATTACATTCTTACTAAATTTTTTTATATGTATAATATGGTTTTATTTAAAATAATTTTTTAAAAAAGTAATTTGAATTTGAAATAATTAAATGCAGTTTTTATATAAAAAATTCAAAAATTATCTTATAGTTATTTTTTATGAATATTCTGAAAAAGTTAATTTTAGATGAATAGTTGAAAATACCAATTATTTTAAGAAAATTGTCTTTTATTTTTGTGTATGTACATAGTATCATTTTGTTTCTATTTTTTAAAAAAGTAACAAGTTCATTATTATTGAACATAATCCAATCAATATAATTTTAATCAATGTTATTATTGATTTTTTAGAAATTCATTTTTATACCTAAAAAAGAAATTTTTCAGGAAATATGTTTTTATTTCATTCCACAAGTTTATTTTTTGAATAGTTTCTTCCACTTATAGAAAAAATATTTGATATAATTAAAGCCATATTTTTAATCATCATATAAAAAAAATTACTAATGCATCTTTCATTTTTTTCATTATGAATATTAACTTTGGTAAAAAAAGGCACTTACCACAATAAGAGTTAAAATGGGTTAAAAATGTTAAAAGTAAAATAATAACAGATAAAATGAAATAAAAACTTTTTAAAATTTTAGTTTATTAATATATTTCGTCCAAATAATATATCTTATTCATATATGATGTATTATTTATCAATTTTACATGATTTAGACATTAATATATTTTAATATTATGAAAAACTTCAATTGTGTCATCTGCCTCATTTAAAAAAAGAGAATACCCTCCCCTCTCTTATCTTCAATCCAATAGCCCTATATATTCATCAATAAATACCCAGATATCATAATAGCATCCCTACCCATGACCTAATGTTTATATTTTGAACAAAATATCATCCTAGTAAGGCTTTTGGTATAAACATATACAAGTTGTCCGAGGAAAATGTATAGTTGTTAACCTAAAATATTCATTTTATTTCAACTTCTACCTCCTTGAAATCATCTTGAACCAAGATGAAATAATAAAATCAATATTATCCATATACTATGGTGCTATTATGTTTATGGTATTAACTTTTACATCAATTTAACCATCTAAAAAAGAATAAAAATATCACTAGTGTGTTTGTGAGGACTACTACCCCACGCTATGATATATTTAATTCTTCATTATCAACTTTTATAGTTGGTAATAATTATGGATACAAAGGAACTAATGTGATATATATAATATAAATTTTATTATGTAAATTTAAATAGATATTATACTTCATTCTTTAACATCTGGAAAAAAATAAAAAATATTGCTTGTGTGTTTGTGTAGACTACCACCTAATGAAGCAGTATATTTTATTTTTCATAATATCCTTACATTAATTTTATATTTTTTGTGGATTTAAGTAAATAATATTATATTTATTATATAATTATCATTATATTAAGATACAATAATACTTACCTTCTTTCCCTCATGTTTGTTGAAAAATGGAAATGTTATTGATGTTTACGCATGACATACCATCCCTATATTGTAACATAATTAATTTTTCATAACCCGAATACTTGATTGGTTTTAAAATTATCAATAATGTATAAATAAATTTACTATAAAATTATTAATATTATAGAAATGGTGTAATAAAAATTCATTTCACTATATTCAATCTCCCAAATTCATTTTGGACATATGAACCAAACATCCTCAAAATGTATTATCTAAGTTAAATCAATTATGTAATCAAGTATAATATGGATATGACTAAAATAAAATGAATAATAAACTTTGAAACAATTTTTATAAAATTAATAAATTAAAAAAAATTATTATTCAGGAAGATAAAGAATGTAGGTGATAAATCTAGCTCAAGGTAAGGGCTAGTTTACCATTGAACCTCATTTTAAATGCTTTAAATATTTTATTTCCAAATATGTTCGTCCTTGTCTATATTCATAAAATAATTTACACAATTTATTTAAATTGAAAAAAATATAATAAACATTATGTCTCTTTTGAAATTCTTTTAATGGATTCCAAAGGGGATATTTTCATAAAATTTTATGCAATGTTTTGATAAAATGAAAAAGGAAAATTTTATTTTAATGTTTATAAATTTGATGTGTTTTACCTCCACAATAATCATTATTTTATTTTTGGATTCCTTTATACGATTACATGTTTTACTTTAATAAGTACCCACCTTCTCTTTGTACTAGGTTGTTTAGTTTTGAAAATTGGGTTTTAAATGAATGAGATATATCAATATACAAAAATGTTATTCTTATGGATTAAAAAGTAAATTTTTATGAGTTTTATGATGGTAACAAAAAAAAATTATGAGTTATAAGCATGTTATGGTCCTTGTAATTTTTTTATGATTATGGGTGTTCTCGATTTAGCTCTCCAATGTATTGGGTAATTATTATATTCTTTAGAGAATTATGAATGAATTAACTATGTATTTTATTCATATATTAAGTGTTATTTTATAGATTCTATAGAGATGATTTCCTAAGGAACCTTCATGGATTTTAAATTCTCAATAGTCTGTTTTAATTGAAATATTTGGATTTTAGAAGGTAAGATAATGAACTTTTGTTTAAAGTAATGTTTCTGCCCTTTTAGGGTAAAACAGTAAGATTTTAAGAAAATGTTTTTAATCGGTTCCCATGTATTCTAAAAACATTCATGATTATTATTTTTCAATTATATTTTCTTATAATGTGTTTTAGAGAATATTTAGGGACTAAAGATAATTTCATGTGTAAGTAAATAGTAATTTGGAATCAAGGTATCTTATGTTAAAGGGAAAATATCTTATATGATATCATTATTTTGAAATAGACTAACAAGTTATTTTCTTTATATATGCCCCTTACTGATATTTTTTCCCATACCAAATTTTCAAAAAACAAATTCTAGGTTTACAGATGAATAGTAATAATCATGATGTTAAGTTGAAAATATTAAGGATTTGTCCTAAAACAAAAACAAGTTTCATTTTAAAAGTATTATGTTGAAAAACTAGATACTTAGTGGAAGTGTGTAAAATTTAATATATTTAATTTTTATTTAAAGGTTATAAGCCAATTTATTAAAATATTAAACGTAAAATGATATTTTGGAGTATAAGAAATTAAATTATTATTTTAAATTAAATTATGGGTTGAATAAGGATCAAGTCCTTATAGTTGATATCATAGTCAGGTTTATATAATTTTATAGGTCAGAATTTTGTTAATATTTACCCTTAATAGATTCTATTTCATAGTAATTATCATATAAAATTTAAATCTTAATGGGTTTATTCATCTAAACTATGTCAATTTTGGATCGGTTTTTATAGATAAATTAGTGAAAATGAAGTAAAAAGGAACCAATAGGACAATATTCTACCAAGTTAGAAACATGGAATTGTTGGAATACAAACATAGTAATTGTTTTCTATGATAGATGATTTGAATCAAGCTCTATATGGTGTTTGTATGCATTGAATATAGAAAATAAGTTTTCTGAAGTGGAATATGTCCATTGTAGATAATTTCAGGAAATAGATCCATCCATATTTTTCCGGATCATCTATACCTATGATAGCTAACGGATGAGTTAAATCCACTGAAAAAATATTCAATTTAATTTTTAATCTAAAATATTGAAAGGTAACTCTTGTTATATACCATTATTAAGGGGAATATGATCAGTGATGGTCAATAGTGAGGAATACTGGAAAAAACCAACGTATTAATACCTTAGAATTGATTGAATTCAAGAATATTTCCCCTGAGAAATATTTTACTAAGGTTTTTTGAAATAGGATAGAAAATAATTTATTATAATTGAGGTTGTAGGAGTAAGATTTGTTAGCTATGTATTATGTAAACTTAAATTTATTGGAATCTAATGGGCCAAATTTTATTTGGTTTCTTGATAGTAATATTAATCAGTTTTATATTGGGTTGAATCCATGATATCGAAGGGAATTAGATTATTTTAGATTTAAAAGTTAGGAAAAACTTGTTCTATGTACTAAGTATATAGAAATATAGATTTCTAATGGTCATGATCTCTTTGAAAATAAGAATAAAAAGTGGTCTGTATGGTTGGAAATGAGGAAGTTTCCATAAAATAAATTTAAAGGTAAGAAAGTCAAGTTTTTATATTTTGATAAATGTTGAAAAATGAACCCTAGAAAATGTATTTTAAAATCTAGGATGTCTGTATCATATGGTAAGATTAGATATGTGGCTCATGAATGCAGATAAAAGGATCATGGTATTGATTAGAAAAAATGAAAATCTAAGAGTAAGATGTTTTAAATTTAATTAAATGTGTTATTATGTGATTACTTTTATAAATATATTAATAATGGATAGAATCTAGTAACAGCATAATAATAAAGGTTTTTCTCAATCCTTTGGGACTACTTTGGAAAATATTGAACCATCTGGCGATGTGGTTTGAGTACATTTCTTATTTATTCATATTATTAAAATGTATTATTTTATCTGGGTTTTCTATATTATTTCGTTATAATGATATTTATTTTATGTTATAAACTTGAAACTAAGAAATAAATCCAAAAAAATTAGTAAAAACAACTTGTGTTCGTATTAAATAAAAATTAATTATAATAAGATTCTTATTATTGTCTGTTGAAATGATTTATCTAAAAACAATGGTGTATTACCTATCATTGTGTTTGATGTTATTATGGGAAAGAATTTGATATCTTTTTATCATGATAATATAGATTATAGAGCTAATGAATTTCTTCTTGGAATGATTTTTTATTTGTATACAAGAATTAATTCATACATATGATAACATATCAAGAAGATAAGTAATGAATTAAATTTGGAAATTAATATTATCTTTCACATGTTATTTAGAAAAATACTATTTAAATTGGTAATGTTCATATGGTAAATGAATATATAGATAAATTTCTATATGAATTTAATTTTATTGTACATAATAAAGAGATTTAATTTCCTCGTGATATAGTACATAATTCTAAGACCAAATCTAAACTTCCTTATCTAATGGCTCTGGAAGATAATTAAGAATTGAAAAATTAGTTACAAGACTTTTTTGATAGATTTTTCATTCTTCCTAGATCATCACCATGGGGTTATATTATTTTGTTTAAAAAAAAGAAAAATGGTTACACGAGGATCTAAATTCATTATAGAGAACTGAATGACATCAATTTTAATAATAAGTGTCTCTTTAATCATATAAATGATGTTTTTGATCACCTCTATGGATCTCTATATTTTTTTTATGGTTTCTATTAGGTTAAGGTACCATCAACTGAATTTGAAAGTGGATGACACTCTAAAGGTATAATTATAGAATTGTTATGGGAATTATAATATTTTGGTTATTCCCTTTGGTTTAAAAAATGTTCCAACTATATTTATGGACCATCTGAATAGATTTTTCCATGATTTTATAGATATATTTTCGGTTTTATTTATTAATAGGATCCTGATATATTTTAATTTTATGAAGATTATTAGAAACATTTCAGAGTTATTCTACAAACCATGAAAGAAAATAAGTTATATGGAATGTTTAGTAAATGTGAATTATTGTTATGATAGATTTCTTTAATTGTAAATATTGTAAATTTATATGTAATAGGTAATGATCAAGCTAAAACTAAAGTTATTGAAGAGTGGTAATGACCTATAAATGTCACAAAGATTTTTAGTTTTTCTAGATTATTGAGATAATATTGATGGTTTTTTGAAAACACTTCTTAATTATCTATCACACTATATATGTTAACATAAAATGGTTTAAATTAATATTGAAGGAATGATGTGATGAATATATCTATGAATTGAAATGAATATTGGTGAATGGTCTAATTTTTTCCCTTCCATCAGGAAATGTTGACTTTATTATCTCTAGTGATGTTTCATTGAATGGACTTGGTTGTGTTCTAATTCTGAAGGACCAAGTAATTACTAATGTTTCAACTCAATTGAAACCTCAAGAGCTAAATAATTCTAATCAGTACCTTAAATAGGATACTGTATTTTTTTCTTTAAAAATATCTATATGTCATTTATAGAGAGAAAAGTATAAAATAAATAATCTTCATAAAATTTTGATATATATATTCACTCAAAAAGGGTTGAACATCAGACATTGGAGATAGATGGAATTGATTAAGGAATATGATTGTATGATTAATTACTATCAATTAAAATCATACCGATTAGTTGATTATTTTAGTAAAAAATATAACGGCCAATAAATATGAATCCTTTGGAACATGATCCTTTGGAAAATGATTTGATAAATTTTAGTCCTAAAATTGTGAATGAAGGAACTTACTCTATTTTTATTACTGTTTTAGGGTAGTCTTCATTGTTCTATATAATTATGTAACCTTATAAGTAAGATCTTCTTTTGAAATAAATTGTAGATTTATTCAAGAAAATAATTTTATATAAGTTTAATGTTGACAAATAATGTTTTATCATATTTGGAATTAAGTTGTATTTCCCTTTTTATTCTCAAATAAAGATATAATTATTGGTTGAATCCCATAGCTCTTTATTTTATATTCTTCTGAAAAGTACTAAGATGTATAGATAAATTTAGGAACATTTTTAGTGGGACGGAATGAAATAATATATTATAGACTTTACCATGAAATTTTTGACTAGTCAATAGGTTAAAATAGAATGAAAATTTACAAAGGAGATTCTATAACCTTTTCTTGTGATGAAATAAAAATGGGATAATATATCCATGTATTTAAGTGTGGGAATTCCAAATACATCTTCAGGTAATAATATAATTTCGGTTGTTATTACAATTTGTCTAAATATATAAATTTCATAAATATTCAAGATATTATGTCATTATAAAGCATTATTAACTTTATCTCAAGAATATAGTCATGTTATATGGAGTTAAAATATACATTTTACATGACAATGATCACAGGTTTACTTCTAATTTTTAGAAAGGCCCTCTAATGTAATTCGGAACTAAATTAATTTTTTGTAAAAGTTTTCGTCATTAATATGATGGAATGTTAAAGAAAATGATTAAAATTTTGAAATAAATTATTCATTATTATTAAATTAATTACCATTTATGTTAGCCTCATCATATTTAATTATATTATTTTTTTGAATGAATGTTTTAATTCCAGTATATAGATGTAAAATTTAAAGTAATTATATGGAAATCGATGTCAGAGTACAGATTTATGGGGATAGAATTGATATAATGAATGGGTTAGAAGTTGAAGATGATTCAAAAACATATGAGGATGGATTAGATTATGAAAAAAGTTATACATATAATATGAGGGAATATCATCATTTTGAGGTATGTGAACATGTTTTTCTTAATTTATTTCTATAAAATGCTATGTGTTTTATTAGAAAAGGAAAGTCAAGCCCCCAGTTCTTGAGACTATATGAAATATTGGAGATGGATAGAATAGTTTCTTATGTAGTTCTCATTCCTCTAAATTTAGCCTAGCTAAATGATGTGTTTCGTGTTTTATTATAATGGTAGTTTTTTCTAGATGTATCTCATATTTTGTGTCTTGAAGTTATACATCTGGAAGAGAATATTTCATATAAGGATCAACTAGTTCTGACTATTTACCATAGAGAGAACATATTACAGAATAATGTGATTTATAAGCTAAAGGTTTTTTGTATAAAACATGTGATAGAGAAATAAACATGGGAGTCAGAAAATATTATTAAGGAAACATATTCCTAATTATATAACTAATAATTAAAATTCCTAAGATATGATTTCTGTAAGAACCCAGGTTTTCAGAACGGGTCAAAATCCCGACCCTGTTTGAATTTTTGACTGGTTTCTAAGGAAACTGGAGAAAATGCAGAGTTTCTGGAAATTTCCAGACTACACGCCGTGTGCTTTAAGTACACGCCGTGTATGTTGAGGCAAGTGACCGGCTGTGTGCTCACCGAGGACATGCCGTGCAATGAACCTGTAGAATTTCTTACTACACGGCATGTAGTTTGGAACACGCCATGTAGACTCCCGACCGTGTGAGGCCATACATGGCGTGTAGGCCGTTGGCCGGGTAAGAACCAGGGGCACACCATGTTCCCTTTGGACACACCGTGTAGACTAGCCGTTTATGAGGGATATACATGGTGTGTGGGTATATCAGTGAGGAAGAGAAGAGGAACCCGGTACACGCCATGTACCCCAGAGGTACACGTCGTGTACACATGTCAGCAGGTTCATAAAGTAAGTCGGAGAAACCTTTCCTTCTTTTGAACAGTTAAATGAAATATACACGGCGTGTAGTCCTAAAGTACACACCGTGTACTTTCTTTTTTTCGCTTAAAATTGGTAGTAGCCTCGTTTTTCAGGCTAAACACACCTCCTCCGCCCGTATATGCGAACAGGCCCGCCGAACCTCTCTTCCCCTCCAGATCGTCCGTCCGAGACCCGTTTCGATCACTGATTAGGGCGTTGGAACCCCCTCGGTAAGGCCTCGATTCCACTTTGGCCGTTTTGTTTGATTTCCGTTCTAGAAAGAGTTATAACCCTTTGATCGGTTTTGAATATTTTTTAGATTTACCACGTTTTAGACCGAATTGGCGGGTGTTACCGGAGGAGTAGCATCGTGCGAGTCTTAGGTAGGTGCTGCATACCTCATTTTTTGTTTTCGTGGTTGTTTGGCTGATGCGGCTTTGGCACGTTTTCGGGTATTTTTGAGCGGGACCCATTTTATCTGCTTTTTCATACTGTATTGTTTATGGGACTTATGGGATGCCTTTGGGTATGCCCGGTTACCAGTTTTCATGAGGGGGGCTGGGTGAGGGGTTGTGGCTCATCGGGGCATTTTGGCCGGGGAATGCCAAAATGGTTTTAATTGCAATATTATTGTGTTAAACTGTTATTTAAATTATTTAAGCCTGTTATAATTATTAGAGGCATTTAAGACCTCAGTGCAGGTATGGGACAACACCTGGTATAGTGCAATTCAACTGTTTAGTTTGTTTTGTTGGTTTATGTTTTTCTGTTTAAACATGTTATATATGAAATTGCTGAATTGAATCTGTTGGACCCCTTTGGGTTCTGTTGGGCTCGGCCCGGTTACGCTTGAGTGATGCTGATCACAGGTTGGGGCTTTGCCCGGGTTACTTTGGGTGGTTTTGACCATAGGATTGGGCGTCATGGATGTCGCTTTGAGGCAGTATGACAGTCAGGTTGGGCATGGCCCGAGATACAAGGGTGGCGATGCCATCGGACGTGAGCGGCATGGTCGCAGGGACATGAGGTGTCAAATGTTTTGGTGGCTTAGGACTATTTGGGTGATCATTACTCACCGGGACTTGGGAGCTGAGGAGCCTTCGGGAAATGGGCGTGCCTTCGGGACGTCGGTACTAAAGACACGAGGTGTCAGGAGGCACATGGTTCCGGGTTACTATTTGTGGGCGTGCCTTCGGGACATCGGTACTTGAGACACAAGGTGTCAGGAGGCACTTGGTGCCGGGTTACTATTTGGGGTGTGCCTTCGGGACGTCGGTACTTGAGACACGAGGTGTCAGGTGGCACACGGTGTCGGGTTACACGATAGAGATTCCGGTGTTGGCCGAAGCAGGTGACACTCCATGGTGGCTGTTGAGAACCAGTGGAGTTTGTATTTATTTTTACATTTTACTGATTACTGTTTTCCTGGTAAATGCATGACTTCTTAAACACATATATTTGGTACGCACCGTTGGGTGGTTTCCTACTGAGATTTGTCTCACACCCTGCACGGGCCCTTCGGGATGCGTGCAGACTTCATGGATTTACGTGCAGGAAATGGGCTAGCTTCAAGAGCAGGGTTACGTTAGTTGTGGCATGGAGATGGTACAGACCTTGAGGTCATGACTAGATGGGGTTTACTTGTGGTGTTTACTTTTCTGTATCATCATGCTTACTTGTTGTAGCTATTGTTGGTTAGCCATTGGCGCCCTTTTGTATGTTGACCTGCTTTGGATGCATGTTTTACTGTTCAGTAGTAGTTACATGTTATTAGCATGCTGTTGTGTTTATTTCTGCTGCTGTTGTTATATTTATTGCTTCCGCTGTTTGTTGGTATTGGATATGCTTCCGCTCTGCAGGTCTGGTTCGAGTATGCTAAGTCTTTCTTTCCACTGCATCTTTACTGTTATACTCGGACCAGTACCCTTACTATGATCCTCTAAGAGGTTATAGCCTCCCCACTATACCTATTTAGACCCTCACTGCTAGTTGGAAGCCTTTGGCGTTCAGGGGAGGTGCGCCTAAGGTAGTGACACCCGACCCGCTCGGCACTGTTCTGGTGGTTGGCTGGGTCCGAGAAGTTACAAAGTGGTATCAAAGGAGTTCTTGACAATGATTTAGTAGTACTGTTTTCAGGCTACTAATTAGATTAAGACTTCTCTTTTATTGCTGTTGGTTTTACTATTTGGGATATGGTAGACTGGAGATAAGTTGTTGTTACTAGAACTGGGTTTCTAGCTTGTCCTTGGGTGCCTGCAGCCCCAGGTACGAGGGATGGACCTAGTTGTCATGGGTGGGAATTGCTATTTTCTTTTGCTCAGATTACGGTTTATATGATTTCCACCTCGGTGGCTCACTTCGTGTGTGATGTTCTTGATTGTGATATGTGACCCTTGACCCAGTGTGGTAAGGGAGAATTGGACCTTGTACCTGTATGGCAAGGCTTGTTGCTTGGCTTTTGATAGGCACATTTTTATGGTATTTCAATTTCATAATTCTACGTATGCTTTGTGAAGTGATAATACCATGTGAATAAAATAAATCAATTGCCATGCTTTATCTGATTTGAAATGCAAAATGGTGAAATTCCGGATAGAATTTCTAGTTGTTTCAATGTGTATGACATGCTTTATTTTATTTGTAGAATTTCATGTGGCAGGGTTTTGGGTCTGACTCTTATGAGAGCAGGCAAGTATTATGACTGAGGCAGTGTAACTGTCAGGATTGGGCGACTCGGTCATCGGTTTGAGGCAACGTGAGTTGTCAGGATGGGCATGGCTTGATGTACTATCGATACTTGGCTCTGTTGAGTGGGTAAGGAGTCCATGAGGCCGGGATGCCGTGAGGCATGGGTTGCGGTGAGGGGGAGGAAGGGTAGTTGTTATGCACTGCCTTTTTCTGTTTCCTTATCTGTGTAAAATATATTTTTATATATATGTATGGGATGTCTGACCATTTATGGTATTCAATGGGTTACTCCTTCACGTCTCGATGGAGCCTCAGGAAGGTGATGGTACAGTGCCACATGATCAGGGTCATAATTCGGTACAGGCAGAGCACGAGCCACAGGTACAGGCTCAGGGACAGGATCAGGTTTAGGATCCAGTGCAGGCAGGACAGCAGCCGGGTTTGGCATCGTTCGGGCCGTGGCTCGACGAGCAGCTCCGGGCGAGTTTGGTACGCGTCTTGCATGGGATTGACAGTGGCGTTCAGGGTGTAGAGCCTTCTATGGCGTATCTGACATGGGAGTTCCAGTCGTAGCACCCGCTGCTTTTTCAGGGAGAGGGTGGTCCGCAGGAGGCTGAAAACTGGATAGAGAGTATGCATATGATTTTCGAGTAGCTCGAGAAACCTCCAGGGCGGAGGGTCAAGCTGGCGACGTACATGCTGAGAGGACCGGTGAAGCATTTGTGGGACGTACAGGTTCAGGCTCGTAGACACAAGGGACTGGCACGGAAGGACTTCGAGGGCAGGTTCTTCAAGCACTTCTACCCGGAGACACTAAGGGAAGAGAGAGGTCGGGAGTTCTTGAGTCTTCTACAGGGGGACATGTCCGTCAAGGACTACGCATCTACTTTCATTGAGTTTTCTCGCTTTTCACCTAGTATGGTGAGAGATGATGCATCTAGGGTGAGGCGCATTGAGGATGGCTTGCGACACGCCATTCGGGTCCGGGTGAACATTTTCAGGCTGGGTTCTTTCTCCGAGGCGGTGAATCAGGTGCTTATAGCCGAGGGAAACGAGAGGGAGAAATCTCGCTTGGGTAGGACGACAGCATCAGCTGACGGTTCAGATAGCAGGAAGCGAAGAAGAGATGAGTTCCAGTAGGGCAGTCAGGCCAGGGATTTAGCTGGACCACCTCGTGGGAGTTCATCGGTGATTTTCTTCTAGTGTGGATAGCCGGGACATGTTCGGGCGCAGTTCGACAGGCCTCCGAAAGAGTGACGGGCATGTAGATAGGATGGGAATCTGGAGAGGTTTTGTAGGCAGCCGTCTCAAATAGCTGGGAGGTAGGGACCAGGACAGACTGCAGCATCTGGAGTTGGTTCAGGTTTGGTATCCGGAGAGGGTAGTCGAGGTTCAGCTATGTGCGGAGGCCGTGACAGAGACCATGGGACCCAGCTCAGGGGTCATTGGCCGGTGACTGGAGCAGCACCACAGGGAGTTCAGGCATCAGGCAACCCTGTTTCAGGCCAGGTAAACGCCGTGGAGCTGCCAGAGGCTGAGTAGGCCTGTGAGCCGATGACAGTTAGAGGTACACCGTGGTGTGACCGTGATCTCCATGTTTCCTTTTTGGCATGACCTATAGAGGTATGTCAGATTTGAGTGCACGAGGTGCACATGATCTTTGTGGACTGACTAGATGATAGTCAGTGGGTTGGTACCATCTCGGGTAAGTGATATAGATATATATATATATATATGTATGTATGTATGAGGTGTCGTGGGCATCGGGGCATCTTGGATGCGGGTTACATGAGGTGTCGTGGGCATCGTGGCATCGTGGATGCAGGTTACTTGAGGTGCTGTGAGCATCAGGGCATCGTCGATGAGGGTTACTTGAGGTGTTGTGGGCATCGGGGCATCGTGGATGCGTGTTACTTGAGGTGCTAGGCACCAGGACCTCATGGAGGCGGACACCAATGCGGTGCGGGATACTTTGTGTGTCGGAAGCGACACAGGAGCACCAATGAGGTGCAGGGGTGACAAAGCATCACGGGAGGACTATGCGTCTGGAAAACAGGTTAGTAAACCCTGTTTTCTTTAAGTTCTGTTGGGTTGAGACCGGGTAAGGAAATTACTAAGGTGGGGAGCCCCCTTGAGGAATTTAGCCGGAACCTTTGAGACTGGGGTAGTCTGGGTTGTTTAACTGGGTTGGGCATGTTTGGTGTCATCTCCTGGTTTCGTTTGGTAGCTCGGGGACGAGCTACGTTAAGGTGGAGAGTTTTTAAGAACCCGGGCTTTCAGAACGGGTCAAAATCCGGACCCTTTTGAATTTTTGACTGGTTTCTGAGGAAACTGGAGAAAATGCAGAGTTTCTGGAAATTTCCAGACTATACGCCATGTACTTTAAGTAAACGCCGTGTATATTGAGGTGAGTGATCGGCCGTGTGCTCGCCGAGTACATGTCGTGCAGTGACCATGTAGAATTTCTTACTACACGGCGTGTAGTTTGGAACACGCCGTGTAGACCCCCGAACGTGTGAGGCCATACATGGCGTGTAGGCCGTTCGCCGGGTAAGAACCAGGGGCATGTTGTGTTCCATTTGGACACTCCGTGTAGACTAGCCATGTATGAGGGATATACATGGCGTGTGGGTATGTCAGCGAGCAAGAGAAGAGGAACCCGGTACATGTTGTGTACCCAGAGGTACACGTTGTGTACTCATGTCGGTAGGTTCGGAATGTAAGTCGGCAGAACCTTTCCATCTTTTGAAAAGTTAAATGAAATATTCATAGCGTGTAGTCCTAAAGTACACACCGTGTACTTTCTTTTTTTCACTTAAAATGGAAAGTAGCCTCGTTTTTGAGGCAGAACACCCGTCCTCTGCCCGGATACGCGAACAGCCCGACCGAACCTCTCTTCCCCTCCCGATCGTCTGTCCATGACCCGTTTCGATCGCTGATTAGTGCGTTGGAACCCCCTCGGTAAGGCCTCGATTCCTCTTTGGCTGTTTTGTTTGATTTTCATTCTAGAATGAGTTATAGCCCTTTGAGCGGTTTTGAATCATTTGTAGATTTACCGCGTTTTAGACAAAATTGGCGGGTGTTAATGGAGGAGTAGCATCGTGCGAGTCTCATGTAGGTGGTGCATACCTCATTTTGTGTTTTCGTTGTTGTTTGGGTGATGCAGCTTCGGCGCGTTTTCGGGTATTTTTGAGCAGGACCCGTTTTATCTGCTTTTTCATACTGTATTGTTTATGGGACCTCTGGGATGCCTTTGGGTATGCCCATTTACCAGTTTGCGTGAGCGGGGCCGGGTGAGGGGTCATGTCTCATCGGGGTATTTTGGACGGGGAACGCCAAAATGGTTTTAATTTCAATATTATTGTGTTAAACTATTAGTTAAATTATTTAAGTATGTTATAATTATTGGAGGAATTTAAGACCTATGTGCTGGTATGGGACAACACCTAGTATAGTGCAACTCAACTGTTTAGTTTGTTTTGCTGGTTTATGTTTTTCTGTTTAAACATGTTATATATGCAATTGCTGAATTGCATCTAGTGGACCCCTTTGGGTTGTGTTGGGCTTGGCCCAGTTACACTTGAGTGATGCTGATCACAGGTTGGGGCTTTGCCCGGGTTACTTTGGGTGGTTTTGACCACGGGATTGGGCATCATGGACGTCAGTTTGCGGCAATACGACTGTCAGGTTGGGCATGGCCCGGGATACTAGGGTGGCGATGCCATCGGACTTCAGCGGCATGGTCGCAGGGACATGAGGTTTCAGATGTTTTGGTGGCTTAGGACTATTTGGGTGATCACCACTCACCGAGACTTGAGTAGTGTGCACACAGAGATACTCCGTGATGAGGTGGTTTTGACCACTCGTGTGGGTAGAGGCCCCTGTAGTTGCGGTTAGGTATTTTTGGTTGGGGGTTCTTACCATAGAAAGCCACGTGGGAGGTGAGGAGCCTTCAGGAAATGGGCGTGCCTTCGGGACGTCGGTACTTGAGACACGAGGTGTCAGGAGGCACATGGTGCCGGGTTACTATTTGTGGGCGTGCCTTCGGGACGTCGGTACTTGAGACACAAGGTGTCAGGAGGCACTTGGTGCCGGGTTACTATTTGGGGAATGCCTTTGGGATGTCGGTACTTGAGACACGAGGTGTCAGGTGGCACACAATTTCGGGTTACGCGACAGAGATTCCAGCGTTGGCTGAAGCAGGTGACACTCCATGGTGGCTGTTGAGCACCAGTGGAGTTTGTATTTATTTTTGCATTGTACTGATTACTTCTTTCCTGGTAAATGCATGACTGCTTAAACACATATATTTGGTACGCACCGTTGGGTGGTATCCTACTGAGATTTTTCTCACACACTGCACGGCCCCTTCGGGACGAGTGCAAACTTTATGGATTTACGTGCAGGAAAGGGGCCAGCTTCAGGAGCTGGGTTACGTTAGTTGTGGCATGGAGATGGTACAGACCTTGAGGTCATGCCTAGCTGGGGTTTACTTGTGGTGTTTACTTTTCTGTATCAGCATGCTTACTTGTTGTACCTACTGTTGGTTATCCATTGGTTCCCTTTTGTATGTTGACCTGCTTTGGATGCATGTTTTACTGTTCAGTAGTAGTTACATGTTATCAGCATGCTTTTGTCATTATTTTCGCTGCTGTTGTTATAATTATTGCTTCCGTTGTTTGTTGGTATTGGATATGCTTCCGCTCTGTGGGTCTGGTTCGAGTCTGCTGAGTCTTTCTTTCCGATGCATCTTTACTGTTATACTAAGACCAGTACCCTTACTATGATCCTCCAAGAGGGTATCTCCTCCCCATTATAACTATTCAGACCCTCGCTGCTAGTGGGCAGCCTTTGGCAATTAGGGGAGGTGCGACTAAGGTAGTGACACCCGACCAGCTCGGCATTGTTCGGGTGGCTGGTCGGGTCCGGGACGTGGGGGGGGGGGGGGGGAAGACTGTAAAAACCTAGAATGTATTAATGGGAAATAAAATTCTTTTATTATTATTATTCATTAGTTGTATTTCACATATCTATTTTCGTTATAAATTATTACGTACGTTTTTAATCAAATGGGAAAAAGTTTTATTATTAGTAAATATGTTTATATTTATTATATGGTTTTATTTAAAATAATTATTTCAAATTTTTATAATTTCCATTTAATTAAATGAAAATTATTATTGATATAATAAAGTAAAAGTCAATGTAGAGTTATTTTCTAGTATTTTCTAGAAAACAATTGATTTTTGGATTTATAGTAAACAATACCGATTTATAATAAAAATGTCTTTCCTTTTAAATTATTAACATATTATAATTTTTTTTAATCTTATGTTAATATGTAATTAAATATTTTTAATTAAACACCAACCAATAAATTTAATTTTAATCAAAATTATACTTTAATTTGGTATGAAAACATTTTACTCTTAGAAATACATTTTTTTCTGGAAAATCATTTTTTATAACGGGTTGATGGATTATTTGTTAAGTAATTTATAAAAATTATAGAAACTGAATTTGATATAGTATAATCCATGTTTATAATTATAATCACCGAATTTTTTAAAGAGGCCACTTTTATTTTTGGTTATTGTGAATAGTAGCATTGGAAAACAATCAGTCACCCTCTTAAGTGTTCAAATAGGATAAAAGAGTTAAAAATAAAATGATTACGTTAAAAATGGTATAAAAACTTTTATAAATCCTATTTTATGTAAATTTATAGAAATTAAATTATCAATTATTTGAATATGGGTTTTTGAATCAATTATTCTTGAGTAAGACATGAGTTTGTTTTAATAATTTGATAAATTCTATGGGTTTTTGTAACACCACGACCCCAGATGTCTAGTGCTAGTGCATTATTTTATTACATTGGAATGATTAAAAGGAATAAAATATCAAAGCATTTAAGGGTTTAGAATTTTTGGAAAGACAAATTACATAAATAATACACAATAATACATTGAGAAATAAAAATATGATACAAAAAAATTTGCATCCTTGAAATAATATTCAAATACTTCTTCTTCAAAACCTAGGGAAAGGAAACATAAAAAGGGTGAGCTAAAATGATCAGTAATGGTAAGTAAAGAGAAATAAATAATGAATCGATAGAAATAAATTAATATATCAAGGTAAATAATTCATAACATATGTCATTCAAATAACTAGATAAAGAAAAATCAATATGGAAAGTTAAGAAACTCAAACACATGAGATTTAATCAACTAACTAAAAATTAAATGTATACAAATATATAAACACAAAATATCTAGGGTGAATAATAAATAATACTAAATGAGAGAAATTATTTCTTAACAGATGGCACGTCTGGGGAACCTGACAACATATACTGTCAAGACCTTTCAGAAGATGGTTTAAGACTATGGATAGAGAACTATTTAATTTGGAAAAATTATTTGACTCATGAGAACTGATCAATTAATCAAGGAGCTATATAAATTGAGGGCTCCTCCAATAATATCATATCCAAATAATTACTCATATATAATAGTTCAAATAAATAATATGCCTTCTCAAACATATGTATTGAATTAAGAATGCATAATTATCAATATATCATAATATTAATCAAATAACTTTCAAGGTAGACATTGTATTTAAAATGGAATATATTAAAGGAAATAATAATATCTATTGTATGAGAATATGGATATTCAATTAAATTTACAATGAAACAGATTACAATAATGTGTTTTTTCATTAGAAAGTTAACAATCACAAAAGGAAGAGAGACTAAAAAGATAATCATTATAGAGACCCAACCATTTTGTCACATTACTATTAAATCATTTGAATGATAAATAACATAATAGTATTACACATATAGGATCTAATGTTTTAGTGTCTTGGGAAAACTATGACCATATATAAAAATTACAACATCAAGAATAAACTTTTATTTAATTCCTTCTTCCCTAGATTCTTATTGGCACTTGACCACTCCTTATTACATGTAGTCACCTGAGGATATACATCAAAAGGGGTGATCTAAAATCCCAGTAAGAGGAGATATAAGAAAAATATAACAATGGGTGAGCATAACCATAACATAAGAAAATGATCATGAACATGATAAGAAGAATTAATAAGACACTTGAAATGATGAAATTCAAAAAAATGAAACATAATTTATTAGTGGTTAACTACCTCACATACTTGTAAACAAATATAGCCTCTTGTTCACACATCATTTCACCTAAACTCATGAAATTCATCACTTTACCCAATGCATTGGAGCACTGTATAATTTCAGGTGCACCTGTTACATCATAACAATATCATTTATCAGGCATTTCACAATGAACATATATCAAAAAATGAACATAACTAACCCATGAAAAGGAATGGGATTCATCTCTTAATAACCCATTAATAAACATTGGTTTCCCAAAAGAAAGAGGGAATAACATACATGTTACAAGAACCGTCAACCTTGAATGAGAAGTAAAAGGTGTGTTCTTAAAAGAAGAGTTCTTTTGGAAAACATTTTTTTGACATAAAATCTAGTGAAAACATGTATATCCCAGAAAAGAAAAAAAATGATGAAAAAATTAATTTTAAGGACTAACCATATCAGAAAAAGGAGTGAAAGAGGAAAAACCTGAAGGATGAAAGTTTGGTTCAAGAACTTCCCCTTACCTTGTATCTGAACACTTTTTTGCTTTAATGTCCTATATAATCAAATTATATTCATTAATTGACAAATAAAAAACCTTTAAAACATTAATAGGGTTTATTTTGGTTTCATTATGATATTCTATGGCCTTTTTATGAGTTATAGGGTTTAAAAACATTATTCTGGAATGTTCCTTTTTATGGTTTTCTTGAGTGGCTCACTTGTATTATTAAATGAATGTTCATGTAGAAGATGGATAAAAATACAGAGATGATATTTCATTTTATTAATGATATTAATTAGGTTTAAATTATCATGTAATGAGCCATATTTTATAGCATGTGGAAGAATCATTATATAAGAATTAAATGATGATTGTTTGGGTTAATTTGGGTGGTTTTTTGACCACACCGAACTTGTTTTGATTAATTATTTAGTAATATGTACATAAGTTAGTTTGAAAACATTAAATAGAAAATAATACCAATAACATATTATGGTTCAACCATAAAAATGGTTTCATGATAAGATATGAAGGTAGAAATGGAAGAAGAAAACATGTTGTTTATGAAGGTGATAGATTAACACCTTATGAACAACGTTTTCTTTTATAAATTAAAAGGAAATGTAAAAGGAGGTTGGATGGTATAATATCCTATAAGTATAATAAAATTCCGGTATATGTGTGATCCTAGAGTTACCATACCATTTGGATGAAGATAAGTGGGGAGACAATAAGGAAAGAACTTGAAATTTAAAGAAATTTAAAAGAAAAAGAGAGTGAGGAAATACCACTTGAATCCTCCACTTGAGATCCTCTTTATGGATTCTAGGCTTGGTATTTTGATGAGTCCAAAATCTCTAGGAAATGGGGGAGAGGATAGGGAATATATTGATCCCATACATCTTTTAATTCTAGATAGAATTCTCTTAGCATATCTTTAAGAGTCCAAATATTCCATTCAGATTGGCCAATAGTTTGCGGGTGATAGGTCATGTTGAAATTTAATTCATTACTTAATAAATTTTGGTGACTCGTCCAGAATTTAGATGTGAACCTTGGATCATGGTTAGAGATAATCGAGAGTGGAACACCATGCTGTCTCACCACTTCCTTCACATATATAATTTCATGTTGTTCAGGAAAGAGGTCCTCCCGAATAGCGATAAAATGGGAAGTCTTGGTGAGTCAGTCAACCACAAACCATATCGCATTATTTCCCTTCGACGTCTTCGGGAGACCCATGAAAAAGTCCATAGTAACATTGTCCCATTTCCACATGGGTTTATTCAATGTATGCATCTACCCTTTGGACTTTTTTTTCTCTGTTTTAACTTGCTGACATACCATGCACCTTTAGATATATTCTGTGATATCCTTTTTCATGCTATCCCACCTGAAGTGTTCTCAGAGATCATGGTAAATCTTGGTACTCCAAGGATAGATATAGAATGTTGAGATATGTGCATTTTCCAATAGCTCCTTCTTTATCCCAGGTGACGAATGCACACAAATTCGTGTTCTAAACTGAATCACACCACCATCATCGATATGGAACTCTTGTAGCTTCCATTCCATTACTGCATTCACCCTCTTTTGTATCTCCACATCATCACTTTGTGATTCCATAATCTTCTATTGGATGGATGGTTGTGCAATCATTTAGCCAAGGTAGGATTTACCCCCTTCCCTTATGATTTCTAAATCAATTTTTTCATATCCAAGAAGATATGGTCTTTCTCAATCCGTAACATGGATAGAGTAGCAGGTTCTTTTCTGATTAGAGCATCATCTACCTTATTCACCTTTCCAAGATGATAGTGAATAGAGCTATCGTAATCCTTGATTATCTCTAACCATCTCCTTTGACACATGTTGATTTCCTTTTGTGTGAATATATACGTTAGGCTCTTGTGGTCGGTGTATATGTCACACTTCTCGCCATAAGGGTAGTGCCACTAGGTTTTCAAGTCAAACATTACGGCTATCAGCTCTAGATCATGTTTCGGGTAGTTCTTCTCGTGGTTCTTTAACTAGCGTGAGGCGTAGGCTATCACAATTTCATTTTTCATGAGTACACAACCCAAGCCTTTCTTTGAAGAAACAATGTATATCACAAAACTTTCTCCACTTTTCAGTAGTGTGAGTACATGTGCAGTGATCAGCGTTCTCTTTAGCTCCTTGAATCTTCCCTCCCATTCTTCTATCTAGAAATTCTTTACCCCTTTCCTTGTTAAGTTAGTTAGAAGGCTTGTCAATCATGAGAAATTTCTCACAAAACGTTGATAGTACCCAACTAATCCAAGAAAACTACAGATTTATCTGACACTAGAGGGCCTGGGCCATTCCTTAATCGCCTTTGTTTTTGAAGGGTCTACAGAAATTCCCTCACCTATGATCACATATCCCAAGAATGTGACTTTCTTCATCCCAAAACACATGATGAACATGGAATACAAATTCTCTTTTCTCAATGTTTCCAATACATGTCCTAGATGTTCTTCATGTTCCTTCTTGTTTTTAGAGTAGATGATATTATCATCAATAAACACTACCACAAATTTGTCGAGGTAATGTCTAAAGGATCTATTCATCAAATCCATAAAGAATTTAGGGGAATTAGTAAGTCCTAAGGGCATCACTAGAAACTCATAGTGCCCATACATTGTACGAAAGGTAGTCTTCTAAATATCTTCCATCTTCACCTTTACATGGTCATATCCAGAATGAAGATCCACCTTTTAGAAGTATTGAGCTCCTCTTAACTAATCCAACAAGTCATCTATCCTTGTATGATGATACTTGTTCTTTAGGTTGATCTTGTTGAGTTCCTGATAATCGATACATAGCCGTATTGTTCCATCCTTCTTCTTCACAATGAGCACTGGCACACCCCTAGGTGATGCACTTGGGAATATGAACTATTTGTCCAAATGCTCTTGTATCTACTTCTTTAACTCATCTTGTTCGATAGGATCCATCCTATAGGGACACTTTGAGATAGGAGTAACTCCAGGTATGAGTTCTATTGAGAAATCTAAATCATGATTCAGGGGAAGTTTGGGTAACTCTTTACGAAATACATCACCATATTCCCTCACAATGGGAATTTCCACATGGTTGGAACTTTCCTTTGACCCAACCATTTGAGAGAGGTATACTTCCTCATAGGGAATCAACACCCACACAGTTGAAGGATTTTTCAAAGGAGATTCATGATCTTCCTTGAATTTTTAGAGGAGCATGGGATAGTTCAGAATATGAAATGATATTTCCTTTTCCTGATAGTTGATACATGCTCTATATAACAAGAACCAATCCATTCCCATTATAGCATCAAATTCCACCAAGGTATGTATAATAAGATTTGCTGGAAGAATCTTTCCACATAAGCCAATAGGAGAAGAGTCAAATACTTGGGTTGAAATTATTTCACCACTTGGTGTTTTTATAGATATATATATTTCAAGGTTTCTAGGATTCGATTATATAGTTCTCGAAAACTTTAAAGATATAAATAAATGTATAGAACTAGAATCATATAACTCTTTTTCCATTCTTGAGTGAATAAAAAGGGTACCTTGTACGACTTCATTATCTTGATCTAATTCTACAGTAGTGATGGCATAATCCTTCCCTTGTTCTTTTGCCTTTGGTGGCTGCTGACGCTGATTTCCCTTGAGAACTCGAGGTTTAGTGCACTGGATGGCAAAGTTCCCTAGCTCCCTACAGTTGCAGCATTGAACCATGGGCGGTTCTCTCTTTTATTCCACCAAATTCTCCTTCCTTTTAATGTCATTTCAACACTCTTGACCATGTTGTCCTTCTTTCCCACACATGAAGAACTTCTTCAGCCCTTTGAGGCATTCCCCATGGTGCAACTTGCCACATTTTTTGGCATGTGGGTCTTTGAGCTTTCTTCCCACCTTTTTCATTAGATCCACCATCTTGAAACTCCATCTTTAATTTCTTATCACCATTTCCATCGAACCATTCTCCAAACTCCATCTCCACTTTGAGATCACACCAAACAACTTCTTCATAACACCCAAAGTCTCAAATTGCAAGATCCTATTGAAGGTGTGGTTTTAGTCCACTAAAGAGTCTATCAATTTTGATATCATTATTGTTAAAAAAACTCAAACAATAACTTGCATTCCATGTGAAATTCTCTTCAAAGGTTATGACAGATTCTCCTTCTTTTTGCTTGAACTATATGAATTTTCTCTCCATCTTTGTGTGAAGAGTTCTTGGTAAATACTTGTAAAGAAACATTATCTTAATGTCTTCCCATTCCATCTCTTCAATTTCCTCCCTTATCTTGGTGTTCTTAATCAAATTCCACCATTGATTAGCCTCTCTATCTAGACGATAAGTAGCTGAAGTCACATTCTCCATCTCAGAAAATTGAAACACAAAAAAGAACTTCTTTATTGAGTTGACCCACTACTCCACAACTAGTGGATTGAAAGATCCACTAAACTTCAGTGGTCGGTTCCACATAAAACATTCGATAGAAAGTTTCTCCCTATTTGGTGAAGGAGGGAATTCCCCATTTTTATGGTTATTGTTTATAACATGGGATATTTGGGTAAGAATCTCCATGATGTTATGAACTCCACATCCCAAGTCATTGGGGATGTCGTTCTAGAAATAATTGCATTTTCCCTCTCACAAGTTGTTGGCCCGGTGTCTCTTGGATCCCACCATTTTTTAAAATTATAATGGATAGAAAAAACCATAAGTCAAAAAGTTATAAATAAAAAATTCATTTGATCAATTTATATAAAAATCCTAACATATGGGATCCCTATGTAAAGCTTCTTGTGTGTATATTTGTACTTTGTCTCATACTAGAGGTCTTCTCTAGGGTTCACTAATCCTAATTCCCAAATTAACTAAACCTTTCCTCTGATACCAACTATAGTGAACCAAAAATTTCTTACATTACTATTACATCATTATAAAGATAAACAAAATAATATTATTACACATAGAGGATCCAAAGGTTTAGTGTCTTGGGAAAATAAGGACTATACATAACAATTACAACATCAAGCATAAACATTTATTTAATTCCTTATTCCCTAGATTCTTATTGGCACTTGAAATCTCCTTAGTAAATGTAGTCACTTGAGGATATACATAAAAATGGGTGATCTAAAAACCTAGTAAGAGTATATATAAGAACAATATGTCTATGGGTGAAAATAACCATAACATAATAAAAGGATCATGAACATGATAGGAATCATTAATAAGAGACTTGAAATGTGGAAATGCCTAAAAATGAAACATAATGTATTGGTTGTTGACTACCACACATAATTGTGAACAAATATATCAAATTTTTCACACATCATTTCACATTAAGTCATGAGATTCATCACTTAACCCAATGCATTGGAGCAGTGTATAATTAAGGGTGCACCCATCACATCATTACATTATTATTTATCATGCACACCATAATTAAAATATATCAAAAATGAACATAACTAACCCATGAAAAGGAATGGGTTTCATCACATATGAACAAATTCATAAACATTGGATTCCCAAAAGAAAGATAGAATATCATACATGTTACAAGAACCATCAACCTTGAATGATAAGTAAAAGGTGTTTTCTTAAAAGAAGGGTTCTTTTGGGAAACATATTGTTTGACATAAACACTAGTGACAAACATGTATATCCCTCTAAAGGAAATACAATGATGAAAAATTTATTTTTAAGGAGTAACCATATAAAAAAAGGAGTGAAAGAGGGAGAACCCGATAGATGAAAGTTCGGTTTGAAAATTTCCCCTTACCTTTTATCGAGACGCTTTTTTTTCTTTAATATCATGTATAACCACATTAGATTCATTAATTAAAAATTACAGAACCTTTCATAAATGAATAGGGTTAATTTTTGTTTCATTATGTTATTTTATGTTCCTTTTGATGAGTTATAGGGTTTAAAAACACAGTTCAGGAATGTTCATTTTTATTGTTTTCTTGGGTGGTTCTCCTGTATTCTTAAATGAAAGTTCGTGTAGAACATGGATAAACATCTAGAAATAATTTTTCATGTTATTAGTAATATTAAATAAGTTTCAATTATCTTATAATGAGTTATATTATATACTATATGGATGAATCATTAGATAAGAATTAAAGGATGATTATTTGGTTTAATTTGGGCGGGTTTTCAACCACAACGAACTTGTTTTGATTAATTATTTAGTAATATGTAAATAAGTTAGTTACAGAATATTAAATATAACGTAATAAAAATAACATATTATTTTTTAACCATAAAATTGGTTCATTACCAGATATAAAGGAATAAATAGAAAATGAAAACATGTAGTTATTGAAGGTGATAGATTAACACCTTACGAACAACATTTTCTTTTATAAAAAAAAGGAAGAGGAAAAGGGGGTTGGATGTTATATTATACCATTAGTATAATAAAATTACATTATATGTATGATACTGGAGTTAGAATACCATGTGTATGAAGATAGTTGGGGATAGAAAAATAAAATAACTTGAAATTGAAAGGAATTTAAAGAAAAAGAGATAGGGGAAATACCTCATGAATCCTCCTCTTGAGATCATCCTTAAGGATGATATTATTGGTCTTTTTATGAGACCATATGATATAGGAAGTTGGGGAGGGGATAGGGAATATTATTGGTCAGATTTAAGACAAGGATTGAATCTTGAGAGGAGTGAGGAAATGAGGGTGTGAAAGGTTGTTTTTAAAGTGGAGGGGAGAGTGGTTTTCTCAATATAAAATTCATTAGTTTATTATTTTCCCAAAAGACAAGGAATAGTGAGTATTACATTACCAATAATAGTAATTTTATCATGTGATCCCAAAACAATTGGTCTTACATTAGTAAAAAATAATGCAATACTCAATAATTAGCTTATTTGGCTTATTTTGAAAATTATGGTTTTTCACTATTCATAATAAATTCATGTATTTCAGAAAAATCACAAAAATTCACCCTATCCATTTTTCAACATGTAGAATCCAAAAATGAATTCCAGTTTTCAAAAATAATTTTCTAAATATTATTATTTTAATATTTAATTATAATTATAATTTAGTATCAAACCCCAGTTTTAAAACTGTCGTTTACTTATTCTAAAATATAGGTATATCATGCTTTCAACTTGAATATTATTTATATATTATCATATATAAGGTTAATATTCATTAGGGTATATCACTATTAATAATTTTATGTTACTATTAACTAAAAATTTTGTTTTTCTTATTGGACTCCAAATAAATTACTAATTGTAACTGTGTATGATAGATTTTGAAAATTCCAAACACAGAAGTGACAAACTTATATTTTAAGGTAACTTAAGACTAATTAGTTTATTATGTTATGTTTTCATGTGATTTTATGACATATTTATAAGAATTTAATTTCCATTGAAAAACATTGGGTCCTTACAATCATTAAGAACATTCTTGAGGAGAATAATCCTTAAACATTCCAAAGGGACTCATACCAATTTAAAACATTTAAATTCTAATCCCTATGAAAGTATGAAATTAAATGCAATGTATAATATCATTTTAAAATATTATTCATGATATTATGTTTCAAATTTAGTATATATTCCAAATAAAAGTGAATTGGTGCATAATAATAAATAAGTCTCAATAAAAAGTAAATTGAGACAAAATTCTCTTACCTTAACATTCCTTTTTTGTGTTGTATTTATACTATTTTATAGTGTTTTAAAATATGTTACTAACTTATAAAATAAAAATACCCATGTTAATAATATCATATATTATCTTTTTACAATATTTTATTACCCATTTGTTAACACTCTTTCATTACTTCAACTATTTTGGGTATTAATTGACTAGTTTTCTCAAGTATCTTTTGACTTATTAATTATTGTTACTATTAAATAGATCATGATTTAATCATATAATTAATTTAAACCATGACTTAATTAAATTATATATTCAGTAAAAATGTTTTTATAATAGTCCATAATATTTGGAGATAAGAAATGAAGTGCACTGTTCATGAAGATGGTTGGTCGTACGTACACATGAACGCTACTTTCATTTTTTTATTTAAAATAACGAATTGTAAATTATACATATGAATATTGTAATTCCAATATCTTATATATTTTATATATATTACAATGTTTTATTGAAAATATCCTTTATACATTCAATTTTTAGTGTGAATGAGTCACATCACTTTAAGGGGGTGGTAGTCCACACTTCCACGAACGATGTTATCATATTTACAAAAAATGAAAAGTATAGAGTTATGTGTTATAAATTAATTAATGAATCATAAATAAAGTATAAATATGATATATATTATATATAATAATATTTTCTTTCATAATTTCCCTAATGATTTTTGGTAACAGAAAAATGAACAATCGTCGTTTTGTGAGGCTGTAGTTTTCCATTCTCATAAATAGTTTTCAGTTATCCATTCGATTGAAGTGTCTGTATGTGTAGGTAAAAACTTCAATAAAAAAATAAAATTTTATTTATTATACTGGTTTAATCATATAAACATTATTTAAAAATAATTGAATGTTTGAAGGAGTAGATGAAAGAAAATAGATTGATGGAAAACGTTGCCTTAAAAATACTGTTACTCTGTTTTGTTTATTCCAAAGGGATTACTTTGAATGAATTATGAACAAAATTATGCTTCTAGGTATAGTTTAAGTATTATTTTAAGTTAAATTTAAGTATCTTGTCCGATCCTAATTGGTTTCAGAGTTGTGAGTAATGGGGAGAAGTGGTGGCCTATTCTAGTATATGTGGAGTGTCACTCTTGTAATATTTTGACAAAGAAATTCCTACAATGTTTTTCTTTTTCAATGTGGATAAAATATTGGTGAAATTTAGATTTAAGAGATTATATATGAGAAATATTTCCATACAATAACTCTTGGTAAAATTTATAGGTTTTTTGGGCCTTAAGTTAAAGGTTTAGTCCCATATTAGTCTTAATTTGATTTTAATGATTGTAACTAATTTTAATCACTTTCACTAATATTTTGTTAAAAATCATCTTATTATAAATTATAAATTATTATTATTCCAAATATTTAATACATTTTTCTAAATTTTAATCATATAAGTGGAATAAATAGATTTTAGTTTAATCCCGCAGGCGGGATGACAATGCGGGTTTTTGAAGTAAAAACATCTAAACGTTTTCTATGTTTTTATAATTAATATCATAGTTAAATTCTTTAAAATGACATAAATTGTATTAATGTATAATAAAATTATATAATTCATTGTTAAGACAAATTAAAATTTCAATTTAACGATATAAATAAATAAAATGAAAAGGAAATTTTGAACTAAAATTCAACTTTTTAAACTATTCATTTACAAATGATATGTTTCCAAAAAACATAAAAAAATCACCCTAACCTAATTTTTATGTTTTCATTTAAATTAATAATTTTATTTTGACATATTAAATAAATTTATGTGTCAAAATACATATTTAAAATGCGTTCACTATTAAAAGACAGTCAAATTTCCTTTACAAAATTATATGTTTTTATATATGCAATTAAGTTTGTTTCTATCTTATGTCTATAAAACCTAATGGATGAAAATAACTATTATTTTATTGATAATATAACATATATATTTAATTAAAATAATTCATTATTTTTAATTAATTATGTTTGTAAATACAAAACTCCTTTGGAACCATAAAAATATTAATATTTTTTTTATATTCAACTGGTTCTTATTTTTGTTTCTCTTTAATTGTTAATCGATGAATTCATTTTATATTTATATAAATCATAATTTTTTATAATTTAGTTAATAATATTCATAACCAGTAACATAACATCTAGGTTATATCATATTATAATAATTTTTAATGATACATTGTTGTCTAGTGAAACATGGTCTTACATGTAACACAAACTATCGAGGAAGGTCACCCTTATGTGTAATGAATGATAACTTAGTATTTTGTGAAATAAAAGTTATAGAAAATATTATACATATTTAATATTTTGATGTATTGAGTTATTATTTTACCTTTTTACAATTTGTGTTGCATGTCTTAACCACTATTGAATACAAAGTAGTACTTTAGAATTTTGGGTTGTTACATTCTCCCCACCTTAGTTGAATTGTGTCCTCTCAATTTTATATTGATCTCAGAAATCAAAAGATTGGTATTTGAAAATAACAATTATTAAAAAAATCCACATCATGAATAGGGTTAATAACATATCTTCTTAATAAGAGATAAAGGAAATTACAATGGCCACGTAACACGGTTCCCTAGTAGGATAACATGGGAGGGAAAGAGAAACATGGATATAGAGGAAAAATATAAAAATCTTGTTATGATAGAGAGTGATAGAGAACATGGTTAGGATAATTTTAACAATCAAAATGAAATAGATTTTTGATGATCTAAGGGGCCATTTGATTCATTGCAAATGAAGGTACTGGAAAATCATTTTTTGGTTCAGGATCATTTTTTCCTAGAGTTAATGAACTATTCCACTTCCTAATTATATAATTAAATATAATTACTTGGTAAATTTATATAAGAACATTATTATCCTTTGTTCATGCATTGAATTATTTCTTCTTCATCTGATAAAATAAGATTCATTTTATAGTGATATAATATATCAATATCTAAAACCAGATCCAAATTGCAACTTAAACCATTTCATAAATGGTCAATCTTTATAGAAGATTATGATTCAACACTTTATAAATAAGGTCACCAAATTTCCAAAATGATCATATTATTATCCTTTAATCAATTTGATTCCACTCTAAATTTTCACATTTGAAACATGTGAATAACTCCATCATGTATCCTCTTAGAATATTGCAATAACTCGAATCACTATAAAAACTTATTGAAAATATGAATTGTTCCTTATTACTTATAGAAGACACCTGTTATTCGATATATTCCTCAAATCCAAAAGTGTTGTAAACTATATCAATGATATCATAGAAAACATGAAAAAAATTCATTAATCAGTTCCAAGGAAGTCAACACTGGTCTAAATAAATCATTTCCTCATCATTATCTCAACATCAGAAACATATTAAGGGTTTTCTTTCCCTCAATATTGTGTTTTATAAAAAGTTTAATTTTCTACTGAATAGGTTTTTTAGTACCATTCAATAGATGATTCTAAAATATTTATTGAAAAGTTATTGCAGTGAAATACATATATATTTCATAATTCGTATGATGATAACATCATCGATGAAATACATTTTCAACGTATTTCTTATATCCAATTAAAAAAGAACATTAATCATTCCACTTTAGTTGTGTAGATAACATAAGAATTCCCTTAATCCCTTATCTTATTTAGAGGTACATTCACTGGATTCATTAAGAATTTTTTTTCATATTTCCCCATCACTTTATAATTATAACACTAAATATCATTTTTTTCCTACCACCATTTGCATTATTTTTCCTAGTGACCATTTTCTCCGAATTTATAGAAAACTACTAGTACCTTCAAACATTTCCCAATGTTATATTTCTCATAGTTTTCACATGGGGTAAATTCCTTCTTTCCCTCCTTCCCTTTATCTATTATTTTTCATTTATTTCTCTTCTAATCTTTCTTCCCTTTAAAACCATCATGATTGGATAATTCTTTTTCTATCTTGACAACACATAAAACTATTTCATAATATGAGTAAATGTTTTGAGACACTAGTTCCCTTAGGATTTTTGGTTTAGGACCTCCAAATAAGTGATTTATATTTTACTCCATGTTGGATATATAATCCAAAGAATACCTGGATAACCTCGTAAAGGTAACTTCATAATCTACAACACTCCCTTATTGATTTTTCGTTAAGCTAAGGAAATTTCTCTTCATATCAATTTTTTGATCATGATGGATGTATTTATAAAAGGACGTTTCATTAAATTTCCTCCATTCCATGAGTTTAATTTGTTCTTACTCTCTAGTATTTTGGATCTGATACCACCACTGATCAACATCACAATGGTGAAAATTTACCAAAATTGTAAAATTTTCATTTTCACTGCATTCCAAGCTGGTAAATATATTCTCTAGAAAATTAATCCATTTATCAAATAATATTGGATTAGTATTCCCACAAAATGAAGTGGTATTATGTCGTATAATGTAGTCTATCATCATATATTATCTTTGTGAAATAAGTTTCTCTATTCTAGCAAGGTTATTTGATATAACCTGATTATGTTTCCCGAGCATTGTCATGATTTTCTCTATTCCAATACCAGTTATATGTGTTTCCCTAACAAGTTAATCTCTAAATGTTCAAGGAGTATTGATGAAATTCATCTTTCTAGGTGCCATTTATAGAAAATGGCATATAATATATTACCTCCTAAAATTATGACATTGTATAAGTCTAAATATGGAATAGAACATAACATATATTTAAGCATCGTAAATCCTAGAATCAAAACTTTTTCTTACATTAGAGGAATAATTAATTTTAAATCCTTTATAGTTATAGGTAATTAAAATGTGAATTATCCTTATCATATCCCCTGGGAGTGTCGAATAAGGTGCATAGTAACACCCATTTTCTTGTACCAGGTTACCCAGAGTTAGGCCTGGAACACCTTTTTTAAGTTACTACCCATAGGTACATCTGTTCGAAAACCACATCTAGTTGTAGTATCCACATAGTGATGTATTGCTAAGAATACCTACAAAATATCTACCTCAAAAAAATTATCTGATGTTCTTAAATAATCATACTAAAATTATTTCTTAGTTTTATGTTTTCTATTGTAAGTTTGCTAATTTTTTTCCAATTTTTTTTCTAAACATCCATAAATACAAACTATAATTTCTTGACTTTAGAAGCTCATTTCCTATGCATTATTTTAATAAATTTATATGATTACAAAGAATAAAATCCTGAAAGACCAATTAATTTAGCAGTCTTTGAAATCTGTATTACATATATGATACTCAATAATATATTGGTCAATAGTAAATACAAACATGATACATAAATAATAAACTGTATCTATGAAAGATTATTCAAATATTTCATCTCTATAACTTTGGTAAAGGAAACATAAAAAGGGTGAGCTCAAATGATCTGTAAGGGCATGTAAAGGGGAATAAATAATGAATCAATAGGAATAAATTAATATGGAAAGATAAATAACTAATAATACATGTCATCCCAATAACTATATAAGAAAAAATCAATATAGAAATGTATGAAACTGAAACATATTCTATTTTATCAACGAATTGAAAATTAAATGTTTCCATAGATATATCGATGCAAAATATCATGGATGAATAATAACTAATAAATGAGGGAAATTATTTCTTAATGGGAATCATTTATGAGGCACATGAAAACCTACACCATAAATAACATTCACAAGGTAGTTTAAAAATACAAATAGAAACCTATTTAATTTGGACAAATTCTTTGTCTCATGAGAACATGTTGATGCATTGTGGGTCTATATAAATTTTGGGATCCTCAAATCATATAATATCAAAATCATTCCACATATTAAATATTAAAAATAAATAATATGGCTTATCAAGTACCTATATTTGAATAAGAATACAAAATTATCAATATATCCTAAAAACAATGAAATAACTATCAATGTGGACACTGTATGTAAAATGGTATATGGTTTATGAAATACTAAAGTAAATTTTATAATAATGTAGATATGTAATTAAATTTAAAATGAAAAATGATTACAATAATTTGATTTTTTTCAAGAGTTAGTTAACAATCAGAAACAGAAGTGACATTGCAAAGATAATGATTAAGAAAATTCTTGAGGAGAATGATTTTAAAACATTTCAAAGTGTCACATACCTATTTAAAACATTTAAATCATAATCCCTGTAGTGACCCAAACAATTATTGATAAAAATTCATCTTAATATAATTAAATGTATTATTGTGTAAAATGGTTATATAAAACATATGCACTTCCTTGGTTTTATCTTTTTTATTTTAATATATTGTTAAGAATTCTTACCATTGCTAATATAGCCATTGAACTGTGATCACCTGATTTGTATAAATATAGGGCTTTAACAAATCCAATTTACTCAGAAAAAGGAAGTGATGGCCTTATCTATTAGAATCAATCTATACGAAGCCCATTTATCGGAGCTTGGAAAGGAGGTACCGTCACTAGGTTTCACTCTTGACCAAGACCAAGCTGAGATTCAACACATTAAGCATGCACAGAACCAACTATAGGAGAAGTGGATGTTAATATATATTACCTCTTGAGCGATGTTATCTGAGTTGCCCCAAGATTCTGTCACCATCACACACCTTAGCCTTACATATTAGGTGTGTTTTATAAGGGGTTATGTAACAACACCCTAGCACTATGATTATGGTGCATTATTTGTTTATAAATAATATACCTTCATTTTATTATTGTTACTCTGGAGATGGATTTTAGAACACAAATAATATTTTTAGTTCATAATCAATTAAGAAATCATTTTTGATGAATTAATGGATTTTTTAACAAAATAATATTTTAATAAAACACTATTACAAAAATAATTTTTATAAAATATAAACGATCGTATAATTTTTTATGAATACAATGGAAATTTTTATTAAGGTTTGAAAACTGTTTTTTTCAAAACCCATAAATTTTTAATTAATATCCCTTTTATTTTAAAATTTAAAATTCATTTATTTAGAAAATTATTTAGATAAAATGAATATTACTTTTGGATCCAAGACATCGAAATTATCTAATGGGGAAGATTTCCTAATTTTCGGAGATAGTATAAATTTTGTGTAAAAATTAAATACCGTTTAAATATATAATGTGTTTTATGACATCGTAATGACTCAATAATGATGAAATAAAATACTATAAAAATATTTTCGTCCAATATATGTTTTATCTTCAAGATAATGTTATTTTAAATTTTTATTGATTAATTTTAGGGTGCCTTAGTGGACCCTCCAAGACTTATAAAATATTTTAACTTTTTTAAATGATTTCCTTAAAAGTGTGACCCTCCTACACAAAATAAAGCCTAATATTTTAATACACTAGGCCATTGGCCATATAAAATACTTTTTTCCAATACCCTTTGGTAAAAATCATTTTAAAAACCATGTCTTGGTTTGTTGTTTTGATTAGTTTAATATGTAGTGTCCAAAACCTAAATAATAAAGAATTCCCTCACCTTTCATATATAAACCCACTCAATCTCTCATTCCTCCTCACTAAAACCATTTTGAGCTAATAAAACAACTTTCTTCCTATCCCCAAAATCCTCCCAAGGAACCTCTAGCTCCCTAGAAGCCTCTCTCAATCCTCCCTCAAGCCTTTGGGATCACACTTTCAAGTAATGGATCCTCGCTTTCCTTCATTATTTATGTCCAAGTTTCCTTATATTGTTATGCCCTTTTATATTCAATTAAAAATGTTAGGGTAAGATTTTTCACCTCCCCAATACTTACCACCTTATGTTTTAATGATTACAAACTCATTTCTATCTCATTAATGCCTCCTATGTATATGAGTTACCATGTCGAAATCTCATAAGGGGTTTCTCTCTACTCATTTACATTCAAGAAATGTTTTTATATTATGCATCTAAATTCCATTACATACGTTGGTATATTATGTTCCATGACCCCTTACTATCAATTTCATGTTTAAATGATGAGAGACCTATTTCTCTCTCATCAACCCATTTTACAATTTCTATTTGACCTCATTATGCTACTGAAGTTACAACAACATTTCCTATGATAAAATCATCATGTAAGAGAATACCACACCCACTTCCCTATCAAGGCTATTCACCTCTATGCAGATTTTATTTTTCATTGTGGAATTAAATTTATGTATTCCATGTCTCTTATATGTGGAATAAATTATGATGTTTAATGAATCCATGTTTTATTATCCATGTGGTACACTTATGCATGAAATGAAATTTTTATAAAGGGTTTTCCCTGATAGTGCTCCAATTCATTTAGTAAAGATTAGTATCATGATGCATCAAATGAAATAAGGGTTTAATCATGATAATTCAGGTTCAATCAGGGTTTAATAATGCTCCATGTGTAATGAACATTGGATCATGCTAAGTAATGTTAAATGTTGTTTCCATATTTCAATTTTATGAAAATCATGCTATATCATGGATTTATATTCATGTTTCTCTTATGCTCCATTAATATTCCTATTACCTAACATGTATTGTATTTTTCATGTTATTCCTTGATTACTACCTTACTAGGATTTATATCTCACCCTTTTCTTATGTATGTGCTCATGTTATCTCATGAAATGCTATGTACTAAGATATTTTATGGTTATGTAAATTTAGTTTTCAATAAATATGTTGTATTTTATGTCTTAAGTTATCATGTAATGTACCTAATTTGCCAAGACACTAGAACTCTCAATCCTCAGATTGTCTTAAATTAAATTTTATGTAATATATCATGTTTAACTATGTAATAAAGAGCATGGTTTTTATAGTTGGTATCAGAGGATATGTTTAGTTATTTCTAGGATTAAGATTAGAAAACCCTAGTGAAAGAATTAAGAATAAGACTAAGAATAAGAAAAACATCACTAAATTTTGGCGAGTATATACTAAGTGGTTTATCAAGAAAATAAATTCCTATCTAGATACAAACATGTAGAGGTGGCTCTATAATAGATGTATCTCAGGGTAATACTCGAAAAACACCACCTTCAGCTAGACTCGATCAGGAACTGGTAAATGACAACGAGCCCTTCTTCTCACTTGGTTCGGCACTCCTAGGGGATATGCTTTGGTAAATTCAAAATATTAGTACAAACCACTATAAAGGGATAAAAACATCTTATATGAATATATATTATGAAATAGATCTTGGATAACCAATATTGAAGCTTAGGGTATCATAAGTTAGGATATACTATACATGTTTATCCTTTTATGTAAAATGATTACATTTTACATTATTATTATCTAAGTATTAAAACCCAATAATTTTATTTTCCTTTTATTTGTTAAGACATGGAAGTAGGAAGATCACGAACAACTATTCTCTCTCTTTCTGAAGAACTACTTGGAGAGATTTTCTTAAACTCATGCTTAGATAACTTTAAAACTTTTTCACATATCAAAGTTACTTGAAAAAATCATTATGAGGCATTCAATAGCTCTATAATTGCACGATTCTCTCAAGGATCAGGCACTGTCTATTAGAGAATCTTGCACTCTCACCTTTATTACCATGTGGGTCTTTTCAAATTATTCTCTTTATTTCAAAATGATGAAGCACTATATAATTCTTTAGATGTTGCAAAAGATGGAGACCTCTGAGCAGCATATTTTTATCAAATTATAGATTTCTATCTTTGGGGACACACCAAAACTAATATACCAAAACCATATTTTGAAATATTTTAGGATGAATAATTAATAATTTTTTATAAAAAACAAGTTCGAGAAGATATTTCAAAATTATATATAATAAATATCTTTTAAATGAATTTTCAACACTTCAATCGATATAATCCAACATGCTTGAGGTGTTGTTGGGTAAAGGAAGTAGATGATTTTGAAAAAATATTGAAGTACCATAATGATGCATGAACCCTTTCTCCATGAAGGAAATTCCAACAAAAAATATTTAAGACATTATTGAAGCAATAAACGAGAAGTACCCTCATCTGTTTTAGTGTGGGAAAAGAAAATTTTGAGGGATAAATTTCTTAATGGGAGAAGATTGTAATGACCCAAGCATTTATTAATGAAAATTACTATTGATCTAATTAAATATTTTATTATGTGAAATGGTTATATAGAACATATTCACTTCCTTGGTTTTATGTTTTTGTATTTTAAAATACTATTATAAATATTTAAAGTTTCTAATATAGACTTAGAACAATGATAACCTGATTAGTATAAATATAGGGATTTAACAAATCCAATTTACCCAGAAAAAGGAAGTGATGACCACATCCAGTAGAATTCCTCTATGCGAATCCCATTTTTCGGAGCTCAGAAAGGAGGTAGCATCACAAGGCTTCACTCTTGACCAAGCCCAATAAGAGCTTCAACACATTAATCTTTCACAGAACAATCTATGGTAGAAGTGAAAGTTAATAGAGATTAGCACTCAAGAAAAGTTATCCAACCCACCCAAGATTTTTTCACCATTACACACCTTACCATTAGGTCTTATGTGGGTGTTATAAGGGGTTGTATAATAAGACTCTAGAACTATTATTACATTCATTATTTTTTTATGAAGAATATACCTTTATTTTATCATATTTACCTTGTAAATGATTTTTAAAGCACAAATAGTATTTTTATTTAATATTTAATTAATAAATCTATTTTTATTATTTAATGTATTTTTAAGTAAATAACATTTTAATAAAATATTACCACAAATTTAATTTTTATAAAACCTTAATAAAAATTCATAATATTAGTACAAACCATTATTAATTGAAAAAAAGCCCATATGAATATATATTATGAAATAGATCATGGATAAGCAAGATTGAAAGTTAGGGTGTTATAGGTTAGGATATACTATAGATGTTTATCCTTATATGAACAATAATTTCATTTTACATTCTTATTATCTATTTATTAAAACCCACTCGTTGTATTTTATTTTTCTTAGTTAAAACATGGATAGAGGAAGATCTTGAAAAACACTTCTCTCTCTCTTCCTGAAGAACTACTTGGTGAGATTATCCTAAATTCATGCTCAGATGACTTTCAAACCATTTCAAATATCAATGTTACATGAAAACAACATTATGATTCATCTAATACCTCTATAATTGCATGATTATTTCAAGTATCAGGCACTATCTATTGTAGAATCATGTGCTCTTACATTTCTTACCATGATATGCGTTGGATGTACAATAAAGGTATTTTAAAATTCATCTCTTTATTTCAAAATGATGAATCACTATATGATTTTCTAAATGCTTCAAAAGAGGGAGACCTCCAAGCAGCATATATGTATCAAATTATAGATTTCTGTTAGTGGGGAAACACAAAAACTGATATACCAAAACCCTATTTTTAAATATTTCAAGATGAATCATTAAGACCATTTTATAAAAAACAATTTCAAGAAGATATTTCAAAATTATATATAAGAAATACCTTTTTATTGACTTGTTGGTGCTTTCATAGATATAATCCAAGAGGATTGAGGTGTTTTTTGGTAATGAAAGTACATGATTTGGAAAAAATCTTGAGGTACCATAATGATGCATGAACCCTTTCTCTATAAAGGAAATTCTAACAACAAAGAAAGAAGACCTTAATGAAGAAATAAAGGAGAAGTACCCTCATATTTTTTAGAATGGGAAAATGAAATTTTGTGGTAGAAATTTTTTATGGGGGAAATATTGTAATGACCCACACATTTATTAATGAAAATTCCTCTTAATCTAATTAAATGTATTATTATATAAAATGGTTATATAAAACAAATACACATCTTGGTTTTATGTTTTTTGGATTTTAAAATAATATTAGGAATATTTACCACTACTAATATAACCATCGAATAGTGATAACATGATTAGAATAAATATAGGGCTTTAAAAGATAAAATTTACTCAAATAAAGGAAGCGATGACCTCATCCTGTAGAATTCCTCTATACGAAGCCAATTTTTCAGAACACAGAAAGAAGGTAGTGTCACAGGGATTCACTCTTGACCTAGCCCAATATGAGCATCTAAATGTTAATCTTGAATGAAACCGCCTATGGGAGAAGTGGAAGTTAATATAAATTACCACTCAGGAGATGTTATTCGACCCACCCCAAGAGTCTGTCACCATTGCACACCTTACCCTTAGGTATTATGCGGGTGTTATAAGGGGTTATATAACAAGACTCTCGCACTATGATTATGTGTATTATTTTTTAATGAATATACCTTGATTTTATTATATTTACATTTTAAATTGTTTTTAAACCACAAATAATATATTTATTTAATATTCAAGTAAGAAATCTATTTTTATGAATTAATGTATTTTTTTAATTAAATATTATTTTAATAAATATTATTACTAAATGACTTTTAATATTAAAGTTTCCTTATATTGTTATGCCATTTTATTTTCAATTAAAAATGTGGGGGTATGATTTTTCACCTCCCATATAATTACCTCCTTGTGTTTTAATGATTAGAGACCCCTTTCTCTCCCATTAATGCCTCCCATGTACACATGTTACTATGCCGAAATTCTGTAAGGGATTTATCTCTCCTCATTTACATTCAAGAAATTATTTTATATTAAGAATCTAAATTACATTACATATTTTCGGGAATTATCTTCCATGACCCCATACTATCCATTTCATCTATAAATGATGAGAGACCCCTTTCTTTCTCATCAACCCATTTTACAATTCCTATTTGACATCATTATGCTGCCGAAGTTACACCAAAATTTCCAATGCCAAAATAATCATGTAAGTTAATATCATACCCATTTATCTATGAAGGTTATTCACCTTTATGAACAAGTAATTGTTTATTGAAAAATTACAATTATTTATTCCTTATCTCTTATTCGTGAAATAAATTATGATGTTTAATAGATCCATGTTGTACGATCCATGTGGTATACTTATGCATGAAATGAATTTTTTATAAATGGTGCACCCTAATAGAACTTTAATGCATTGGGTAAAGATTAGTATCATGATAAATCGTGTGAAATGAGGGTTTACTCATTCTAATTCATGTGAAATTAGGGTTTACTCATGGTCCATGTGTAATGATCCTTGGATAATTCTAATATCATGTTAAATGTTGTTTCTACATTTCTATGTTATGATAATCACGCTATATCATGAATTTATGTTCATGTTTATATTATTTTCTATTGATATTTCTATTTCCAAATTTGTATTTTATTTTTCATTCTATGATTTGATTTCTCCTTTACTCGGCTTTATAGATCATTTGTTTCTTTTGTATGTACTCAGGTTATCCAATGCAATGATAAGTACGACGGAATTTTTTGGTCATATAAAAGAAGTTTTCAATAAATATGTTTTATTTTATGTCTTAATTTATTATGAAACGTTCATAATTCCACAAGAAACTAGACCTCTCGGTCCTCAGAGTTGTCTTAAGTTCATGTTTATGTAATAAATCATGATTAACTATGTAATAATGAGCATGGTTATTATAATACCTTGAAGGTATGAAATTAAATAGAATAATATAATATCATGAGAATAATTATATTCATGATATTATGTTTCCAAGGTAGAATATACATAAAATAAAATTTAATCGGTGCATAATAACAAATAATTCTCAATAGAACGTAAATTGAGACAAAATTCTCTTACCTTAACCTTCATTTTTGTGTGGTATTTATCCTACTGTATTGTGCTTTAAAATATGTAACTAATTATACCAGAACCATAATAATGTTTATAATATTATATTCTAACTTCTTAAAATTTTTTATTACCTGTTTGTTAGCACTCATTAATTACATTATTTATTTTCGGTGTTAATTTCCTAGGTTTCTCAAGTATGTTTTGACTTGTTACTTGTTTTTAATATTAAGTTGATCATTATTTAATTATATAAATAATTTTCATCATAAATTAAAAATATTATATATTCTTTACATATTTATTTATAATAGTCCATAATATTTGGAGTAAAGAAAAAAAGTTCACTGTTCATGGAGATGGTAGGTCGTATGTACACATGAATAATACTTTCATTTAATTGTCATATTTAAAAGAATGAAAAATAAATGATTAATATGTATATTATAACTCCATCATCACATATAAGTTATATATGTTACATATTCTTAATAAAAACAACGTTTATACATTCCATGTTTTTCATGAACAAGTCACATCGCCTTGAGGGGACGGTAGTCCACCCTTCCACAAATGATGTTATTATAATTACACAATTATAAATGGATAGTGGTATGTGTTATAAAACAATTAAATATGAATAAATAAATTATAAATATCATATATATAATAAATAAATTATAAATATCATATATATAATATATAAATATATAAATATATGTTCTATCATAATGGACACCATGAGAGGTGGTAAAGAAAAAATGAACAACCGTCGTTTCATGAGGTGGTAGTTCATTGTACACATAAATAGTATTTTCGTTATCGATTAGATAAAAGTGTGTTTAAGTCTAGGTATAAAAATTAATAAAAAACCATCATATTATATTTAAGATACTGGTTTAATAATATAATATTTATTTAAAAAAATAAGGGGTGGATGAGTAAATAATAGAAAAGAAATAGTTAGAAAATGTTACCTTTAAAATTCAGGTGACTCCTTTTGGTTTATACCAAAAGGAATTATTGGAATTTTTTATGCTCAAATATAGTATTCAAGGCCCGGGGGTATTTTAAGAAGATATCGGGGTAGATCTTGATCGAACCTAAGTGGTTTGATAGGTGCGAGTAATGAGAAGTGGTGGCTTTTTATAGTGGAGGAGGAGTGTTACTCTTCTAATATTTTGACAAAGGAATTCCTACCATATTTTTCATGTTTTATGTGAATACAATAAGAGTATAATTTCTATCAAATATAGTATAGTTTCATAATCTTTCCATCAAATATCTCTTTGATAAGTTTATTTTTCATTTTCATCTTCAAAGTTAAGGTTTAGTCTTTTATTAATCGTACTTTAACCTTAATCATTGTATTTAATGTTTATATCTTTCAATAATATTTTGGGTAAAAAATTGGTCATATTAGGAATTATAAATTATCATGATTCAAAATGTGGAATCAATTCTTCCAATTTACAATCATATAAGTGGAATAAATTGATTAAAATTTAATCTTGCAGGTAGGATGACAATGCGGGCTTTTAATGTCAATACGTCCGAAAGATTACTATGTTTTCGTAATAAATTTCAATGCGAAATTTATTCCAATGAAATAATTTTTCTTAATTTATAAAAATATGATCTAATAAAACTTTTAAACCAATACTAGTTATAATTTAACATTTAAAAATTATATGAAAAATTAGCTTTAAACTAAAATACAGTATTTTTAACAATTCATAAAAAACTGATATGTTTCTGAAAAATATCAAAAATTAATCCTAATAAAAATTTTATGTTTATATTTAAAATATTAAGTTAATATTTACATATTAAATCAATTAAGGTGTAAAAATTCATATTTAAATTGGTTTCTCCATCATAAGGCGAAAAAATTGCCTTTATAAAAATATAGGTTTTTAGGTGTGAAAGTGGGTTTGTTCTTATCTTATCCATAAAAAACCTAATGGATGAATATAAAAAATATTTTATTGAATTTATAACATCTATATAATTAAAATAATTAAATAATTGTACTTAATTATTTTTATTAATACAAAAATCTTTGGGAGGCATAAAAATAAAAATATTTCTTTTTTTATCCATTTGGTTCTTATTTTTCATTTCTCGTTAATCAGTAACTAATGAATTACTTTAATATTTATATAAACCATAAATTTTTATAATTTATATAATAATATTAATAAATTATAACATAATGTCTATTTTATATCATATTATAATAATATTTTAATAATACATTGTTAACCAATGAAACTCAGTCTCATGTGTAATGCCAGATATCGAGAAAGGTCAATCGTACATGTAACACATAATAATTAGTGTACCATGAATTAAAATCTATAGAATATATTATATTTATTTAAAATATTATTGTATCAGGTAAATATGTTCCCTTTTTACACTTTTTATTGCATGTCATAAACAATATTGAATACAAACCTGTACATTTTTATTTCAGAGTGTTACAATGTCCATTCCCTCACTTATAAAAAGGAATTTTGATCATCTACTATGAAAACATAAAAATATAATTAACTCAAAAAATTATATTAAAATCCATTCAAAATATCCCTATTCATTAACTAAATATCATTGTTTACCCATACAACCAACCTTTGAAGGATTTATTTATAAACATTTGGAGTTTATCTGAAGAAAATGTACAGTTTTTAGCCTAGAATATTAAATTTAATTTTTATTATACATAAATTTAAATCAAAATAATACTTGATGAGATAATAAATTTATTTTATTTAAAATACTATAATTTTTTTATGTTTCTGGTATAATTCCTTTTAATCTATTTAACCTTCTAATGAAAATTAAAATCAATACTCATGTATATCTGTGGACTAATGCCTTATAAGAAAATGATTTTCATTTTCCATCAATAAATTTTATGTATTATCAAAATTATGGATCTAAATGAAATAATATTATATACATGATATAAAATTCATTATGGGATCTTAAATGAATACTAAACTTCTTTGTTTACAATCTATTTAATAACAAAAACATTGTCCGTGTTTATGATCTGACTACCACCTCACAAACTAATGTATTTTATTTTTCATCACAACCTCAAATGGAAGGTATATATTGTTGTATTTAAATAAATAATATTACATTTTTGATTAAATTATCATTTTTAATGATACAATAATACTTACTTTATGTCACTCATGTTCATTGAAAAATGGAAATGTTACTCATGTGTATGTATGACCTACCATCTCAATGTGGTAATGTAGTAAATTTTTAAAAATAATATTTCATTATTTTTTATAAAAATATAAATAATAACTAAAAATTATATTTGTAAAATTAGTAATATTTTTAAGTGATACAATCTTGATCCTTTTGACCAAAGTCGGTCTACTGTTGTTATTTTGGACATTTTAACCGAACATCCTCAAAATATGTGATATAAACTTAAGAAAATTATCAATTAAGCATAACATGGTTATATGTTGAATAAAGGGTGATAAAAAAATTTAAATATTTTATTCAGAATAAAATAATTAACATAAATTTATTATTTATAAAGATAATGATAATACATGACAATTCGGACACAAATTAAGGGACACTTTATGTTTAAATTTTTTTTAAATGTTTTTAAAGATTTTGTTTCTAAATAACTTTAATCTTTACTTTTATTCTTAAAATTATTTTAGAAATTTATTTATATTAAAATAAGTAAATTTTAAATTATACTTAAATCCCCTTTTTACTTTATTTCATATTTTATCATATGGAATGTTTTAAAATATTTTATACCAAACAATTTTACAAAAGCTAAATAGAATATATTATTTTAATGTATAAGAAATTGATAAAGTTTACCACCATCATTACCATTATTTTTTTGGATTAATTTATTTTATTCAATATTATTTTCAAGAAAAACCCTTCATTCTCTTTTTCTAGGTATGTAGTTTGAATTTGTTTTAAAGGAATGATATATATAAATATCAAATGTTTTTTATTATGGTTTTAAAAATACTTATTTATGATATTGATAGTGTAAGATAAAGATTTTTTATGTTCAATTCATTTTATGGTCCTTTAAAAATATTTATGATGATGGGTGAGCCTCATAAAACACTCTATTTAATTTCATAATAATTATTTTATCTGGATAATTATTTTGATATTTAATGAGTATGTTATTTTGTTTCAAAGGGTTCTTGTAAGGGTTATATGAATATGATTTTCCTAAAAATCTACATGAAATTTAAATTCTTTTTAATTATTGTTTTGGGAAACATTTTATTTCACAAGGTAAGATAATGATCTTGTTTTTAGAGAAACGATTATTTCCTGTTTGGGTAAAAGGTGTGTTTTTTTAAAAAAAATCATGGGTTCTCATGTTTTTTATGAAAAATTAATGATTATAATTTTTCGTTTATGTTTTATTATATAGTGATTTATAATAACTATGGAAAGTAAATATTAATTCATTTGTAAGTAAATTAATATCAGAGTACGATGTTTATTATGTTAAATTAAAACTCTCTTATATGATATTTGTGTTTTAAAATGACTAATGAGTTTATTTTCATCTTTTTATAAGTCAATTATTTTATTTTATTTTCTCATCCGAAATTTTCAAAATATTCCATAAGGTTTAAGGATGAGTAGAAACAATTATTAATTTAATTTTAAAGTCATGAATATTTTCCTAAAATGAAAAAATGTTCCATTTTAAAATTATTATTTTGCAAAAAAATGGATTTTGAGTGAAATTGATTAATTTTTGATGTATGAGTTTGTTAAATATGGGTTATGATATAATTATCTAAAAAGATATACTTGAAAATATCGTCAAAAAACAAAGTATATGAATTCTTGTTTAAAAAAATTGAACTTCTCTGTTGAATAAGGCTCAGATCCTTATAAATAATAAACCTCTACATCATAACTTCTAAAACCATATATGTAGATACTTAAATCTTCTTTCATAAACATTTACCGTGATTTTTTTTTATTCCATAACACTTCCTTCATCTATGTGCCATCTCTAAATAAATTCAGGCACTTATTCAGGTGAAACCATAAAAAATATTTTCCCATGGGGTGAAAATACCTATGAAGATAAAATTTATCAAATTCCCTAAAGGATTATCATAATTCTCATGTTACATGTGTTTATTATAAATATAGTTCCCATTATTCCTATCAAACATTAATTTATACATAGTATAATAGTCAAGCTCTAGAAATATTATTTTGATGGTCTATTATTACATTACTATAAGATATATGGATATCACCATGTTGGATCGATCAATTTAGATTCCTTAGAAAAGTAGATTCGTACTTGATTACCATATTAAAATTGAAATATAAAAAAATAGAATAAGAAACATTCTTTGATCCTAAAATCATTCAAAAAATACTTCTTCATTTCTTATGGATAGGAAACATACAAAATTTGATCCTTATGTTCTTATTAAGGGTCACGTATAATGAAATATATTAGGAGTAAATAATGAAAAATAAATATGGTAGAGTGTATAATCAGAACACAAGAGATTCAATAAAAAGATTGATTTAAAAGTAAATACATGGATCGAATCAACATTACAACCAAATGGATAATGAAAACAAAATTATCAATTAAAAAACTCCAAAATATTGACATTCAGGAACATTTAATCAGGACCCTGGCCAAGTTATAATGAATCTTACCATCCAGACCTCGATTAAGATATCATTATTCATAAATGGGAAGATTTAAATTAGATAAGTATATAAAATTACATTCCTTATATTTTATATAATGAGACCTATTGATTCATCAAGGGGATATCTATAACTAGGTCCCACCTTTCACTTTCACAACTTATACATACCTCCTTATTCATTTTCAAAATACCATACAAATAAATAAATTCCATATTGAATTAAGAATATGAAACATAAATATTTCTCTACAAAATTGAATAACATTATTATAAATATTCCATGAACTAATACCATATATATAAATGGTATACGGTTATGATCTCTTCAATTTAGTGTAAATGATACCATGTCAATTCATGACACGCAAAATATATACATAGAGGTAAAAATAATATCAATGGAAGTGTGGTCAAAAAAAGTTAATGAAAATAAAACAATAAGTCATTCGAGTATGAAATAAGAACATAATTCATTAGATATTAAGGGTTTTTAATAAAATCATTCCTTATGAAAATAGAAAATAATATGGAAGAAAAACATTAAAAATAACATCCTTGTAGTTTTGTGTTAAACGGTGCTATAAATCACTTTCAAAGATATTTTATTTCATTAAATTAAATATTACCCTTTTATTTTCAATTTAAAAATTCATAGAAAATTTATTTTTTTTAAGAACCAATGATACTAATAAGGTAATATAAATTTATAATAACAATAATGGAGGTAAGAAAATTCCTTTAATGTTATATAATTTAAAAAAAATTTCCATTTCCATACTTTTGTAAAGAAGGGAAAAATACCCTTTTTGAATAAATATTTAAATATTAACTATTTAAACATTGTGAAAAAAGTATATGTTTGTTGAAAATTAATTTTAAAAATAATTATTTTATTGTAAATAAAAATTATCTTGGAACATTTTAAATAATTTAGATATAGTGGAAAAATATTCTTGACCAAAACGATGGGTAGGGTTAGTAACTCTTAACTGTAACTTACTTGATAAAATTTGATCCAACAGGAAATGAAATAGAAAATATTAATATAATCATAAATAATTTAAAAAGTTTAAAAACATTATGTGGGGTTTACGATATTTTGATCATACATTTTTCCCATGAAAAATCTAGTCATAAAAAATCCGAAAATAAAAATTGATTGTAATAGAAATATATTTCCTTGGGTATATAGTTACTTTTACGTGTTTGATCCAATTGTATATTAATTTTATAATTTATTATAAATCATAAAAACTATATATATACTTATCATACCATATATAATTTACTTATATCATCTCATCGCCCATTAATTAACAATTCTTTGTTAAAATTATCTTCATGGGTGTTAGCTATTCTATTTTTCCTGTAGTTTTTTGTTAAAGGATTATTTTACAGGCACCTTGATCATGATTTAATCATCTCAATAATGTTAATAATTTCAAAGATATAAATGTTTTTCACTATATAAAATTTTATAATCATTTATAAATAGTGGAAATGGAAAAATGAATCACATCGCTCTATGTAAGTTTTAGTCCACATGTATGAGTGAGAAATGTTATCATTTTCCAATGGAAGGGAGAATACTAATTTAGATGAAATATTATGTTTAAGTAAGAATAATTATGAAAAAATAACATATACTCATTAATTACTCCTTTATACCTATCCATTTAAGGAGATGATGGAAAATTAGTTCTGCCACTACGTGGAGACAGTAGGTCCTTCGTACGCACAAACGATATATTAATTTTTTATATGATGGAAAGATGGTGTAAAATTGATATAAATTAATAGTAATAAAATATTAGAATATTTTAATACTAAATTAACTATTTCTGTATGGTTATATTATATATTTGGGATATATATAACAACAAATAAACATTGAAAGAGTTCGGTAAGATGATTACCTATTCTTTGAGATATTTCCTTTTTCTTACCCATTGAGAATTATTAGAATGGTATAAAGATAATAGAAGAAGATATAGATTGATTTTATTGAATATGAGATTTTATTTGGGTATTCATAGGTTGCACTAATCTTCTCAAAAGTTTTGTACAAGATAGAATTGGTTCTATTTTATAAGTGATGGGATTGGAACTCATGTAATTATTCAAAATTATAAATTAATATATTGTATTATTATTCCTAAAGTAGAACCAAGGCACCACAAATTTGTAGATAAGATATGATAGGGTTGAAATCAACACAACCCATCAAATGTATACTTGTTTTTGATAATGTTTAATCCATGTATCCCAGTTAATCTATCTTGAAAACATCTTCTCACTCGTTTTTGTGGGTCATATGCATTAGGAACCTTTCATGTATCATTTAGACTTCCAAAAATTGTGAAATTTCTTAAAAATAGTTTTTGATATGAGCTTGATAATGATGGATGTTTTATGATATAAACTAATTGAGGTTTATGGATAATATTTCCTAATGGGTATAAATGTATATGATATTTTTTTTAATATTCAAATCAATAACGAAATGTAGTGTCACCATGTATTTAAATGATTATATATATATCTTCATTTAATATATAAGTTGTTCATAGATTATAATAATTATTTGGTGGGAGTTTAACTATAGTTTCGCTTATGATCATGAAATTATTCTTAAAATATGAAAAATAAAAAACAATGAATCATTATAATGATGTAACCTAGGATCTTGCATAAGATTAATCAGTGGTTTATTTTATGAAATTCTCCCTAATTTGTTCTTATAAAATTTAAATGATTTTATGATATTATAATGATTTTATTATATTTAACCACAAACATAATTTACTCTTTGTGATACCATATCATTGGGATATGATTTTGGATGGATAAGAATAATATTTGAATGATTGATGGAGTTATGAATCCCCCACTAATCAAGGATATCCTCAATTGGGAGAGGGACCAAAATGTTTGGAGTTACAACACTAATTTGATCGATATTATCTATAGTGAACTAGTAAATAATTCATTTTATCTAATAGGTATTTCAAATTGGTTATTAAATAGATGCTTTAAAAAGTATTTTTACACACTATTTATTTAATAACAGATGTGGAAACCATTTAAATATTACATTGTGTGTCAAGGAAATAATTGTTTTCATTCACTCACATGAAATACAATATTTTTCTCCCTCACACCAAACCCTAAAATTTCATTATTTGATACAGCTCCCTAAAAAAAATTATTATTCAAATTGGAGGCCTTGAATGTCTTTTAGTTGGAATCCGCCATTATTGTCCACCATCACCCATCATTGGAAACTGATTTCTCTCTCTATACACCTTTCTATTGGTGTTTCCTTTTCAATTATCCCATATCAATAAAAATATATGGTTTTTATTTATTATTTATATTTTCCATGAACCCAAGGTATTTTTATTGTCATATGCATTTTCATTTCCAATTATCCATTTTTTTATCTTTGATATATGTAATTGTAATTGTATTTTTTGTTTATTTCTTTGACTTTCCTTTCATCCAACTTAATTTTATTTTATTTCTACTTTCATTTATAGTATTCAATTGATTTATCATTATGTTACCAATATGTATTTTTTCGTTCTAATTATTCAAACAAATGATTTATTTTTGAGTCAATAAATGATATTTTTTATTAAAGATTGATTAAATGATACTTTGAAGAAATTTTGTTGTAAATAATGTATGTTTGATGATTAATGTGTGTCTAAGTTATGTTTTTTCTACATTGTAAATGAGTTTTTTGAATGTTTAGTGGATTATAGAGTTTGAATATAGATTATTGTTAATAAATATTTATAAGACCAAGATGATTTCATGATACAATGTGATTTTTTATGAACAAGTTATAAATAAATATGTGTAATATTATATATGTTTTTATCGTATATATAGTATTTTTTATTTGTGAAAACTTTTATGGTATTTTTCAATTTTAATTATAAAATTTAAATTTGAAATTATTTATCAAAATATAATAACTTATTTTCTATTCATGATATTTGTTATAGATAATAATGTGTATATGTTGGATTGATGAACTGAAAATAAGTGATAAATATGAAGAAGGTTTTGATGATTATTTTTTTGTAATTTTATAAATGAAATTTTCCAATAAAATTTTCTCTAACCATGATTGAAATTTTTAAATCTGAATAATTTTAATAGAATATAAATAAAAGATCATTTAATTTATCTTGGTTTTAATCTGATTTATAGTCCATAGATATTTCATAGTGAAAATGGGTAGAATTCTAGATATATAAAAGATGATCATTTTCAAAATGATAATATTTTAAAAATAGTGTAGAAATGATTCTTGATATTGAAGTATAAAAAATTGGGAAAGAACCAATAATTCAGTATTTATATGGTGATGATGAAAAACCATTGTATATTGTATTTGTAGAATTTATGGTCTTAAAAATGGTGTTATGATTGATTAATTTGAATTTGAAAAATAGATAGAGAGAAAGGTGTTTTATAATGTTAATAATGTGATTAAAAGATATACTTTTTATAGATAATGATATCCCAAATTCCAATTATAATGAAAAAAATATATTATACTTGATGATTTTGGGGTATAACAAGATGAATTTCTTCCTAAATGGTTATGTATAATATATGAAGGAATACAAAGTTCTGTCATAGTGTCTTAAATGTGGGGCATCATGGTATTAGTTGAAAAAAACACGGATACAGGTAATCCTACTAAGGAAATTTGGTGTATTCCTATAATTACTCATTTGAAATGTTTCTTTTATAATTCAATTCATGTGAAAATTTTCTGACAGAATGTGGATAAGCATAAATCTAATGGAAAATTGTTCCTTCTAGCTAGTTTTACACTGTTGAATAAAATTATTAAATAGTTTACTATATTCATAAACAAAGTTAAAAATATTAGGCCTGGATTGTTCACTGATGGAATGAATCCATATCAACTTACTAGTAGAAAATATAGTTCACAGACTATTTTCTTGGTATTTTACAACATATCTATTAAAAATTTTATGAATCATAAAAATATCATGTTGAGTTTAATGATTTAGGGAATAAAACATCTTGGAAATGATATACATGTTTTCTGGTCATCATTAATTTATTATTTCAATATTTTATTTGATAAAGGTATTAGAGTGTATTACTCTTATAACATAGAACATTTTCAACTGCATGAAATGACTATATTAATTATAAATGGATTCCAAGAAACAGGAAATTTTCCTATATATATTTTCAAGTGGCATAAATCTTCTCTAATTTTTCAACAATAGAATTCATATAGTCAACTGTAATAAGGGAGAAAAAAGTATAAATGGGTCATTGATGGTTTTTTATATTGATTACTCTTATTGAATATTAAAAAGGGGGTTCAATGGATTAAAATAATTTTATATCTCTCCAATATATTTTTCACTCATCATGTATTTTTTGTGGGTGAAAATAATGTATGGGATTCTTACAAAGGTTTAAAAATATAGTAATTGTATAAATATTTTCAAGAAATAGTCAATATTGTTTGAACCACTATATTGGTGATATCTTGAAGTTATACAAAAATTTGATGTCATGTTTATGGAAAATAATATATTTGAAATATTAATTGAAAATTGTAATAATTTAAAAGAAATACTAAAGTTGTGTTGATTACAATATTGGACTTACTCTCAATGGGAATATGTTTAGAGTTAGCCCAAACTCCTAATGGAAGACGAATATACCTACCTATAAATTTTTATACAGTATCCAAGAGTATGAAAATTAACTTTTGCCATCGTATTCACGGTATCAAAGTTATAAAGACTTATTTTTTAAATATAAAAAATTTTGTTTCACTAAAATATTTGAAATTAATCGGTATGAAATCTCATTATTGTCACGTAAAAATGAAAAAATTATCCATGCTAAATTTCATGGAATATTTTACATGTTTTTCAAAATGACAATCATAAAGGTGTGTTATTTTTTAAATTCATTTTGTATCAAGTAGATAGATTTGAATTCATTGAACAATTTGGAGGATGATTCTTTTTCTATACATTATCAGCTAGAAATGTTTTTCCTCCACCTTTTTTGATGTCATGTTGTATTTCTTGGATGATTCGGTGTGAGAAATAAATCTTTTCAGACTAATATATATATATTGGATGTATCCGTTTGAATTGTATATTAAGATGTTAAAGGGATATGTCGAAAATCCATATCAACCTGAATCATTCATTTTTAAGAATTATATTTCTAAGGACGTTTGAGAGTCATTTTCAAGACACTTCTTTTAGTGGATAACATCGATTTTCCTAAAATTAAGCATGATTGAATCAATTATTAGTGAAATTGTATTTGTGGGTTGAATATAAAATCATTTATAGGTGAATAGATAATGAAAATACATTTATACATCTTGAATAGCATGGATGATGCTGATCTATATGTATCATTTTATATTAATAGGTTTAAACAATTTTATCCAAATAACAAAGAAAAATATATTATGAATGAGCATAAAACCCCACTTTTCCATGGTTTAAAGAGGCCATGCATGGTAGATAATTTAATTTAGAAACAATGAGATGGTTAACAGGAAGTCCATGTATAATTGTGATAACATGGTCTGGGTAAAACATTAATGGATATACATTTAATATGGAATATCAAGATAACATAATAGGGGTCTAAAATAGTTGTATATGGGTTTTTATGGAAGCAGTAAAATTAAGGACCTGGCCACAAACATTACATAATCCTGAATTAAATGAATAATTCATGTTGAGGATCTTTTAAGGTTTAGAGTTTTAGAGAATTAGGCAATAACTATTACATATTAACTTGAAAATTACATGTAGATACTACTAATCAGTATCCATATTTTTTTTAAATATAAACTCTTAAAAATAAATATGTCTAGTTCCATGTTTTAGATAGCATGACTTTTCCATGATCCCATCCTTGACCCTACTCATCTTTAAGTCCTGTGGAAAACATTTCAAAAACATGGGATGAGCATAAAAAGCTCAGTAAGGGTTATAAAATAAGGAAAGGAAGCATTAACCCATAAATAAATCCAAATCAATGAAACCAATAGTTTTCAATCATAACATACCTCATGAAATCAAAAGATTTATGAATAACATAGAGAAATCATAAATCATAAAGGTAACTTATAGAATTCATAACATACTTACATTATAGCTATCACAACAACATATGGAGTCACATTTGGAATAACCATCAAAGTATATTCCCTAAATCTCCCAGGAGAAACATTAACTTTTACCTCTGTCACGTTACCCAATGCATTGGAGAGCTATCTCAGGCTCAGCCGCCCTCAGTTTATCACAAAACCACCCGTATATATAATAAATTCCCAATATCCATAACATATTCGTAACACATAACACAATCATAAAGGAAAGATAAAATTTCCACATTCCAATCACAATATATCAAATCAAGATATTGAAATAAACAATGCTTTATCAAATCATTTTCAAAACCATTTAAAACATTTAATAAAAAGATTTTTGAATCAAAGAATACCATACCACTTTAAATATTTTAAATGAATTATCATTTGAAAACATTAATTTCCATACAAATAAATCCTAAAAACCATTTTGAAAAAATTTACATTAATGAGAAATATTATGAAGAATAAATCTTTTAAACATTTAAAACGATATTTTAGTTAAAGAGATTTTAACAAAATGATAGGAGCTTGAATACAAATAATTTATGAATAAAATTTAATTGGAAATTTATAATTTCATTATTATAAATGGATTCATGGTATAATGTTCCAAAATACAGTATATACACCACCTAAGAGTGAATTGGTTCAAAAGAACAATGAATTCTCAATGGAATGTAAATTGAGATGAAATCCCTTATAAAAATTGTATCCTTAGATTAAGGATAAATCAATTACATATTAATGTGTGAAAAGTAATAATACACTAAATATAAGTCGATATTAAGTTTTAAAAAATCAGAGGTTGTTCACACATATTCATATAATGACATAATCAAGAAGTAGAAGTTTAGCCCAAAGAATTAAAACTGGGTGAAGAAGTTCCCTTACAGAAACTTGAGAGCTAACAACGTCACTTTAAAATTATGAAAATTAATTTATGAGAGATAAAAGGGTATCTCATCACATGGAAATAAAATTTACAACAATAAGGATACAGAAGAGCATATCCCAACATAACAAGATATAAATTAAAATACATAACAAAAAGAAGTCTTTTAAAAAGAGGATGGTGAAAGGTTCCCTTACCGATTTGGTAACATACGAAACATACACCCCATGAAAGAAGTATAATTCAATGAAGATGTAAATATTCATAAATTAATTTATATTAAATAAATAATACAATCATGGGCAGTATATCCACCACCAAAAAGGAAATAGTGTCAAGTATAGCAAGAATCTCATGGGAATAAAAAGTGAGATGAAAACCTCTTACCACGTTGTAATCAATGGATTCGTATGACCAAAAGATAATAATAACCAAAATAATCACAGAATACCATGAATATAAAGAGAATAATGATAATATATATCAAATTTTAGTACCCAATACACCAAATTCAATAAATAAGTGGCGAATAATGGAAATCTCACGAAATTAAAAGTGAGATAAGAAATCCCTTACCTCGTGTCTGACTTGACTCATTTTTTCCTTGTTCTTCCAAAATAATAAACTACTGTTAATTTACACTTTCTTAAGAATATTTTTAAATTCTATTATTCTTTTTATATTACTTATTACCATGTTATAAACATTATTAAATCATTTATGTTAATAATGGTCATTTGGTCGATATTTGGTACTTGAGTCAAAAATAGACTTCTTATAATTACAAGTTGTCCTTGTGGTCAATAGTCCATTATCTCCAGAATTATATTCATGATTTATATATCATATATATCATATATATCCTGTATATATATATATATATGTATTTATAATATTACATAACATTTAGAGGTAAGAAATGAAACGCACCGTTCATGGAGACGGTAAGCTGTCCGTATGCATGAATGCTAATTTCATTTATATTTTGTAATTTAATGGAATTAAAACATTATTATAAATATGTGTATTATAATTATAGTATAATATCATATATAATATCATTAACTCCATCCTTTATACGTCCCACATATTGAATTAACGAGTCATATCACTTTGAGGGGGTGGTAGTCCACACTTCCTCCAATGAAATTATCGCATTTACCCATAATGGAAACCATAAAGCTATGAAATATATGAAAAATAAATAAGAATAAATAAAACATATACATAATATATATATCATATATAAATAAAGTTCCATCATAATGGCCACCATGAGAGGCGGTAGGAGATAATCGAACAATCATTATTTCGTGAGGTGTTAATTTTCCATCCATAGAAACAATATGTTCATCACACATTAGATGGAGGTGTGTGTAACTGTAGTTCAAATAATTATCATAAAAACATCATAGTATATTGAGGATACTGGTTTTTTTGAAAGAAATTAATAAAAAAAAAGTTTTGATGTTGGAGAAGTAAAATAAAAGAAAAGAAGTTAAGAGAAACTGTTACCTTTAATTTGGGTAACTCCCTTTTGTTTAAACCAAAAGAGTTTATTAATGTGATTTATGAATAAGGTAAGGCTTATAATTGATAAATATGGATCTTTAGAGACTAATTTTATAGGTTTTGGATGAGCCAAGGGGCTTTAGAGGTGTGAGGAATGAGATAGAAATGAGGGCTTTTTATAAGGGGGAGGAGGGGCTCTTAAGGAAAGTGTGAAAATATTATTTTATTATATAATGATATTCGGTTTCTAAAGGTCAAAAACTAGTTGAAGTCGAATATAATATGTCTAATGGTCTAAATAAAATCACCCAATAATAATTGGAAAGGGTTTTGATGTTATTTTAATATTTATAATCTTATTTATTTAAATCATTTATTAATGAGGTAAATACTGCATCATTTTTGTGTCATAAATAATTTTATTTATCTGATGTATAAAACTTAAAAACAAATACCATGATGTAGTAAATTGTTTTTTCTTTCCAATGAATATATATAGTCGAAAATATAACTTATATAACCAAATGTAAAAATTAATTTACTAAAAGATATTTGTTTGTGTCATTTTTGTCTTTACTTTAACTTAATTAATCTAAAGTGTCATTATCACTCCCAAGTGGCTCCATGGGTTCCCCAAATAGACCCATGAATTCCTAGGGTCGTCCATGACTCATCTCATATGGTTAGGAAAAATGTTAAGGTAATTTGATATTATTATAATATACTTAACCTTGAATTGCCCTATTTACCTTTAACCGCGATAAATAAAAGTCAAAAGCTACTATTCACAAAAACAAAATTCATATTATTGAACCACATTTTAATTACTAATAAAAACCATGTATGTCAGATTTTTAAAATTCAATTCACAGAAGAGGTAAAATTTCATTTAAAAGAGAAAGTCAGTTTTTAACTACTACTTAGTGGTTTCACTATTCATCAAAAATTGAAGTTTTTTAGAAAAATACCAAAAAATAAGACAAAGCTATATTTGATATTCCTAAATCAAAAATTATTTCTATTTTACAAAATTAAAAACATAGAAGTGTCATTAATTAATTTGAAATTAATTCCCGTTGTCATAAAAAATAACGTGTTTTTAAGAAACAATATCTGTCAAAAGATTGACACTTTTTATGCCCTATTTCAAAGGGATATTTCTTGCATTGACCAGAATTGGATTAAATGGTGAAAATATAATCTAATAACACTTTAAAACCTTTTAATGAGATTTCTATCCATTTAAATAAATTAAATTAAAAGGCATTTTTGAATTAAATTACAGTATTTTCACTATTCATTAAAAAATAAATTTTATCATAAAAAACCAAAATTTTACCCAAAGTAAATTTTGATGTCCTTATTATAAAGAATAATTTTATTTTGCCAAATGGAACATATAAAAGTGACCAAAACTAGATTTAAATATGGTTCTCCATTAATAGGTGGTAAATCAATCTTTTAAAGTAAATTATGCTTATAATTAGATTCATTAACATTTTAAGCCTCTAAATTTTATTGGATAATTGTAAAAACATTTAACAAACATGTATAATAATTTTTTTGTTAGTTCTGTTCATTCTCGCAATTACAATAGCTAGGCGTTAACTACCATTTAAAATAATAATATTATATTATTAGTGTGCAACGTAAGATTTCAAAGAAACCTATTGTTTTGTATCCAGTACGCCATCGAACATAGTGTCCCCTTAAAAATAGTATTAAAATTTATTTAACAAATATTAATAAATATGAAAATTTTCATGTTCTTTATTTACCTAGGATGTTATATCCTTTCCCCCTTTTGGGAATTGCGTCCTCACAATTTTAAAACTGGGCTAGGATAATTCATTAAAAGTTCCACATCGGAAAAGAGTTAGTAAAACTCTCACTTAAAAATAACGAAAGAGAAGTAAAAAAGGTAATATGAGATAACCCATACGAGGATTCCATGTAAAAAACATGGATATGGAAGAGAGGACAAATGGTAATGTTCTGATGGAGAGTGATAAGAAACATGTTTAGAAAAAAGTTAACCACTAGAAAATTACAAACTTATGATGTGTTAAACGGTCTTTAATTACCTAGTAGGAAACATAAACCAACAACGTTTTTGTTTTACATTCCTTTCCATAATTTGGAGGGATTTATTTACTACATAGAATAAGAACATAAGGAAATATAATTACCTTCAAGTAGAGTTTCATACTTTAATAAGTTTCTCCCAAAAACTAATCTTTTCTCCAAAAAATGAGCATTCAAAAATACTTGGTCACATACAAATCACAAGAATCATCATCTACATAATCATATAATCCACAGAAGAAGAACTATATATTTACCTTGTCTTTAGACATTAACTAAAACCAAAATGGTGAGTGTGAGATCAGATAATACCCAAAAAGGACAATATTTAACAAAAATAAAAACAACTCTTAATATTCAAAATTTTTCAAATAAAACTCAAAGTTTAACAAAGACCATTCAGTAAACAACTGTCCATAAAATTGTTCAAAATTAATCCAAACTATGATTGAGACCCAAATCTCATAAGGATTTAATTACATAGCCTTCCAAGATAAAGCTTAACATTTATCTCCAAATAACATCAGTTACTCATAAAGTCTCATATTGAAAAGTAATTAACCTAATCACATGTTCTCCATGATAGGTTAATCATTTTCATTAATAAACCAAATTGTCACATGTCCACAATAAAAACATATATTCTTCAAAACTAAAATTTCAACCATTGTTACATAATTGAAATCCCATTGTATTCTATCTTCTTTAGGCATATAGTGTTTCCTCAAAAGACAGAAAGTCTTCCACAACAACCTTTATCACTTAGTCACCAAATAATTTTCTTATACTAAGTATATCCATTTGATAAAACATAAGTTCCCAAAATCAACTTATTCTTATTCCATAAAATCATTTTACTAAAATAATAAGTCGTACTAACTATGAAATTCAAGTAGGCTAGTGGTAGGCGATGCGACCTTGTCACCCTCTAGTTGTGGGTTCGATTCATGTGGCCTTGCCGGATGCGACGGGTTATCACCCATCATACGGTTTGTCTTTTTTATAAAACACAAAAATAACCCTAACATGTTTTAACCTCAACGGTTTCCTTATACCTCTCATTTTCATTCCAATTAATTATGATCCCAACATATTAATTATTTATGTCTTATATATATTGTCATTTTTTATTTCACCACCATATCATAAAATAAAATGATCCCCAAAATTAAGAACATCATACCTTGATCATGGTGTCCATTTGGTTTCTTCGTCATCTGGTTCAAGTAGGTATAAGGTTCATGCACTGAAAAAATGATTTAGAGATCGTTCAAAATAATTTTCTTCCTTCATCCAAATACACCTTGTACAACATTGTTCATATGGGTGTTCATATAAAAACAGTTTTGGAAAATAATCATGTATGACATATAATTTCAAAAAATCCGATAAAACATGATTTCTATAAAATAGTCGGACTGAATTTGAGTTGAAACATTCAATTAATGGTCTTTTTAAAATACCATAGGTATGTGTTGAGAGAATATATTGTAAAATCAAATATAAATATGTTGTAAAAGGGTATCATTCTTCAACACCTTTTTCAAAATCATAATATGATTAAAAATATTATAATCTGGTAAAATATTTGAAAATACCATGATAATATTTACCTTTCTTGAAAATATGAGAATATTGGCAAAATAGAATTTGTTTAAATGAAAACCATGACCCACAATGATAAGGAGGTATAGTGGAGGTATTTGATATCTCAAACATCTTCATCGAAGTGAGTTGTATGCTAGAAAAAGTCTCACAATCATCCAAACATGACATTGCAATAATTATTGTAAGAAATTTATCCAGAAGTGATAAGAATATTGTTTGAGATCATCCTCCTTCCATTCGTAACTGAATTTCCTTGATTTGAAAAATTTATAGAAAAAGGATTTAACTGAAATAATATACATAGGGACTAACCATGTGTTTAAAGAAAACTCCTGATTCCAAACTTTGTCTAAACCAACCACAGATACCAACTATAAGGACCCAGCCTTAAAAATCACATAATCTTAAATTAAATGAATAATTCACATTTAGGATCTTTTAAGATTTAGAGTTTTATAGAATTAGGCAATAACTGTTACATATCAACTTGAAAATTACATGTAAACACTAGTACTCAGTGTCCATTTTTTTAATTATAAACTCTTAAAAAGAAAGATTTTTAGTTCCATGTTTTAGACAGAATGACTTTTCCTTGATCCCATCCTTGGCCCTATTCGTCTTTAAGTCCGGTAGAAAACATTTAAAAAACATGGGATGAGCATAAAAAGCTCTATAAGGGTTATAAAATAAGGAAAGGAAACACTAACCCATTAACAAATACAAATCAATGAAACCAATACTTTTCAATCATAACATACCTCATGAAATCACAAGATTTACGATTAACGTATAGAAATCATAAATCATAAAGGTAACTTATGGAATTCTTAACATACATACATTGTAGCTATCATAACTATGTAGGGAGTAACATTTGGAATACCCATAACAATATATTCCCTAAATCTCTTTGGTGAAACATTAACGTTTACCTCTGTCACGTTACCCAATGCATTGGAGAGCTATCTCGGGCTCACCTGCAATAGGTTTATCACGGAACCACCTATATACATAAACAATACCAAATAACCATAACATATTCATAACACATAACACAATCATAATGGAAAGATAAAATTTTCAAATTATAATCACAGTATACCAAATCAAGATATTTAAATAAATAATGCTTTATCAAATCATTTTCCAAACAATTTAAAAAATTTAATAAAGAGATTTTTAAATAAAAGTTTCCCATACCAATTTGATGATTTTAAATGAATTATCATTTTAAAACATTAATATCCATATAAATAAATCCTAAAAACCATTTTGAAAACATGGACATTAATGAGAAATATTATGAATAATAAATATTTTAAACATTTAAAATGATAGTTTAGTTAAAGAGTTTTTAACAAAATGAGAGACGCTTGAATAAAAATAATTGAGGAATAAAATTTAATCAGAACTTTTTAATATCTTGAGAATAAATGGATTCATAATATAATATTCCAAAGGACAGTATATACACCACATAAGAGTGAATTTGTGCATAACAACAATGAAGTATCAATGGAATGGAAATTGAGATGAAATCCCTTATAAAAACACTATCCTTAGATTAAGGATAAATCAATTTCATAATAATGTGTGACAAATAATAATACACTCAATATAAGTGGATATTAAGTGTGAAAAAATCAGAGGTTATTCACACATATTCATAGCATGACATAATCTAGAAGTAGAAGTTTAACCCAACGAATTGAAATTGGGTGAAAAAGTTCCCTTACAGAAACATGACAGCCTAACGACGTCACTTTAAAATTATGAAAATGAATTTATGAGAGATAAAAGGGTATCTCAACACATAAAAATACAATTTTCAGCAATAAGGATATATAAGAACATATCCCAACATAAGAATATATAAAGTAAAATACATAACAAAAAGAAGTCATTTAAAAAGAGGATAGTGAAAGGTTCCCTTACTGATTTCATAACTTACGAAACGTACACCCCATGAAAGATGGATAATTCAATGAAGATGTAAATAATCATAAATTAAATTATATTACATAAATAATACAATCATGGGTAGTTCATCCACCACACAAAAGTAAATAGTGGCAGATATAGCATGAATCTCACAGGAATAAAAAGTGAGATAAAAACCCCATACCACGTTGTAATCAATCGACTCGTATGAGAAAAAGTTAATAACAACCAAATTAATAATAGAATACCATGAATATAAAAATAATCATGATAATATATATCTAATGGAAGTACACAATACACCACATGAAATAAATAAGTACCGAACAATGGAAGTCTAATAGAATTAAAAGTGAGATTAGAAATATCTTACCTTGTGTCTGACTTGACTCGTTTGTTCCATGTTCTTCCTTAATAATAAACTAAATTTAATTTCTACTTTCTTAAACCTTTTCAACATTATTATTTTTTTATATCACTTATTACCATGTTTAAAATATAATACAATCATTTAAGTTAATAATGGTTTTTGTCGATATTTGGTACTTGAGTAAAAAATGAACATCTTATAATTACAAGTTCTCCTTGTGGTCAATAGTCCATTATCTCCAAAATGATATTCATGATTTAGATATAATTTATATAATATGTATCCAGTATATATATTTATTTATAATGTTACATAACATTTAGAGGTAAGAAATTAAATGCACCGTTCATGGAGACGGTAAGCCGTGCATACGCATGAACGCTACTTTCATTTCTATTTCATATTTTAATGGAATTAAAACATAATGATACATAGGTATATTATAATTTCATTATAATATCATATATAATATCATTAACTCTATCCTTTATACATCCCACATATGGCATTAATGATTTATATCACTTTAAGGGGGTGGTAGTCCGCACTTCCTCAAATGAAATTATCGTGTTTACCTATAATTGAAACCTTAAAGGTATTCTATAAATGAAAAATAAATAATCATAACGAAAACATAAAAATAATATATATACCATATATAAATAAAGTTCCATTATAATGGCCACCATGAGAGTCTGTAGGAGATAACTAAAAAATCATTGTTTCGTGAGGCATTAGTTTTACATCCACAGAAACCGTTTGTTCTTCACTCATTAGATGGAGGTGTGTGTAAGTTTAATTAGATTCCTTCTCATAACAACATCCAGGTATATTAAGTATAATGGTTTTGTTATAAATGAAAGGAATAAAAATAGTTTAGGGTTTTTAGAAGTAAAATAAAAGAAAATAAGTTAAGAGAAACGGTTACCTTTAATTTGGGTAAATCCCTTTGGTTTGAACCAAAATGGTTTGTTGAAGTGCCTTCTGCCTAAGGTAAGGCTTCTATGAAGAATAGAGGGATTTTGAGAGCTTATTTTGGTAGGGGTTGGATGATCCAAGGGGCTTTAGAGGTGTGAGTAATGAGTTAGAAGTGAGGGCTTTTTATATGGGGGATGAGGGGCTCTTTAAAAATGTGTAATAGTATTATTTTAAAATGCGGTAAATCAACCTTTTATAGAAAATTATTCTTAAAATTAGATTCATTAAAATTTTAATCCTCTAACTTTTATTGGATAAATGTAAAAACATTTAACAAACATTTATAATCATATTTTAGTTAGTTCTGTTCATTCTCTCCATTACAACGGCTAGGCATTAACTACTATTTAAAATAATAATATTATATTATTAGTGTGCAACGTAAGATTTCAAAGACACCAATTATTGTGTATCAGGTACGCCATCAAAAATAGTGTCCCCTTTAAAATAGAATGAATATTTAGTTCACAAATATTAATAAATATGAAAAATGTCCTCTTCTTTATTTACTTGGGATGTTACAGTACATTTTTCGAGTGCCAAATAAAAAACCCAATCTCTATGTTAAGTTAATATTGTGGAGTCACTAAAGAAGAAATGGAAGTTTTATTACACTAAATTTGAAGTACTAGTATTTAATTGAAAATTGGTTACTAGTAACAATAGTATCATCCAAGAGATATTTGTTATAACACTAGTTAATCTGAATAGATTAGAATACACAGATGATCCTTTTATAGTGGAAATGCCTACAAAAATTTCTATGTTCTTTATCCATCTAATATGAATTGGTTTACCATTTTATAAGGAATAAAATAGTATGTAGGTGATGAAAAATATGATGAATATGTTGATTTATATGTGATCCCTACTTCCATGAAAATATTAATAGATAATATTGATGACCACATTATAGTCATGGTTTATTCCATATGAAATGTCTATGATGATATATTTTCAAGAAAAAAATCCTTTTGTAAATTTATAATATTACATGTAACACATATTTATTTCTTGTTTACTTGTTCAAAATTCATAAAATGTTTGATATATATAAGTTTTAATTTTTATTAAAACATGTATTAAAACTAATAAGATATATGTTTTGTTTATTGATTTTAGTTTTTTTAGTTTACTATTTCTTAACTTATATTTAACCTTAAATAACTTACTTATATTTTGATTTTATGGAAAAAAGTTAATATTAATTTAATTTTTTTTTAAAATTTATAAAAGAGTATATTGACATAATATTCTATATTGTATATAAATTCATGTAATACGTTAGATATTTTTTTACAATTCACAATCCATATTTTGAGTAACCTTTTTCCATAATGGTGTATTTCTCTAGATATTCATTAATTAATATTATATATATAGGTTTATTTAAAGATATTTTTATATATTATTTTAAAATTATTATTCAAATTTTCATATAATAGTTGGATTTTTCTTTTTCATTTATGTTATTTCATATCTGATTAATATTGTTCGAATAATTTTAATTACTTTAACAAACATTAATAAAAAATTAGTTAGTTTACTTTTTTTGATTCATTTTTCCATTTTTCATTAAAATTTATATGTAATTGTTGGATTTTTTATTTGTGTAATAATTTTTTGTTTCTATGAATTTTAGGATAATGGATGTGGAAACATCTGATTCACCATGAACTTATAAGGAGGACTATACATGTGACACTTTGAGACATTAAGATATATTTCTTTCTAAATAATTTCATTATCTTTAATAGCTTGGGACATACATAACCCTGAGTCTAAAAGACCTATAAAATAGTATACCATTATAAACTAGCTGTTAAATTAATGAGTATTACTAAGAAAAACAAATAATGAAAATTATATGTTATATATATATATAAAATAGATCCAATTGTTATCTCCCTAGTGTAGATAAAATAATAATTTGTTCAATGAAAAAGAACTGTTTTTTAAAAATTGTATTTTCATAAAAAGATTTTTCATCAGGCTTTATGCATATACCATAAATTTAATTTTTACCAATTTTATAATATTTATTATAAAAATGAGTTTAATTGTGGAAATCACAATTTCAAAATTATATTTTAATGGATTTTTTAGAATATCTAAAAGAATATTTTTTGATGTATAGTGAGAATAATAAGTTTTATTCAAAAATGCCTTTTCATTTTTATAATAAAAAAATAAATTTTTATTTAATTATTTTTCAACATAAAATTAGTTAAATTATATTATAGTAAAAACAATTTATTTCATTTGAATAAAATTTATTTTTATTTATAATATTAAATGATTCTATGAATATGATAATTTTCTCTTCAAAAAACCATTCTTTCATCGCTTATACGGGTTTAATTTTAAATTATAATTTTCTACTTATAAGAATGGAATTTGGAAAAATTTATTCTATATTTTGTATCAATATATTTAACATTTAATAATATGTTAAAATTAATTTTATATCAAAATTAATATTAAAAACAGTTAAATTTAGTTTTCATGGTTAAGGTTAAAATGGGTTTATCGGGGGTTAAACTAGAAAGATAAGAGTGAAAATGACCTAGAAACATGTTCCCTTCCTATTGGATTTAACAATTTTGACCCAATATAAACGATGGTATGATAATGAGATTTTTTTTATCTTTCTTTCATGTAAAAAACGTGGCTATCACATTTTCTTTTAAGAAATTTCATGTTTTTCCTCTCCTACACTTATAAAAGGACACTCCCCTACTCCCATATTCAAACTTAAAATTACCTATAGATTAGCCAAGACCTACCCAAATATCTTACTTAAATCACTACCCACATCTTATATGCCATATTTTAATTATTTAAAGCTCATAAAAATTCATTTGGTATGAACCTATAAAGGCCCTTCGAAGAAGAGGTAAAATTCTTAAACATTCATTTTATTTAATTTCTTCATCCATGTCCATAAAATATTCACCAAATATGATACAATATTAAAACTAATATCTAATAAATAATTAAATAATTATTATTTTAATTCCATAACATATATCCATATCCACTTCCATCAAATGGTAAACGAAAGTGTCGATTGTGTGTACGATGGACTACCACCATGAGAATTAATGTAACTCATTTTCCATCACCACATCTCACGGATGGATATAATGGTAGAATTAACATATGTATTGTATATTAATTAAATTTTTATAATTTTGGAATTATAATATAACATATAAATTCTTACCTTAAAATCCATTGAAAAATAATAACGTTACTCATGCGTACGTGTAGACTACCACCACCACGTAGCGATGTGAAATGTTTTTCATTTCATTTCATAATAGATGGTAAAAGGTATATATTTATTGAATATAGATTATATATTGGATATATATAATGGTTCTTCAAATTTGTAGTATTATTTAGCATTATTTTGTTACATCTTTTGGAAAAATATAACCAACATCAACATGTTTGTATGGTCTACCATCTCCATGAACGGTGTCCCTCTTTTCCAATATAAAAATTTTATGGACTATTATAAATAATTATATAATTATTACATTTTATATTTTTATCATTTTTATATTTCTATATATATTTTATTGATTATCAACGTAAACGGAATAAAATTATTGATCCAATACATATATGAAAAACGATGCAATTCTCACCTAAAATAGTTGTTTTAATAAAGAATTATTAATAAATAGGTCGTAAAAGACTAATATTATATATCGTGTAAAATATATTATTATTTTTTCTTAATAGATTTATAAAAATATATATATTTAATATAAATGATTTATATACATGTATAAAGGAAATCAGATATGGGTTAAGGGTTTCTCGCCTCACTTTTACATCTATGAGACGTATACCATATTACCATTTTTATTTCACGAGTTCATTTATATTCATGGAATTAAATGTTTCATTTTAATTTATTTCATTCATGGGGCTTATGATTCACAAATGGATAAAGTTGTAAGGATTTATTTTACAATGTCACTATTTATTGTGATAGTTAATGATCAAATTTCCAATGATCAAAACATAAGATATATCACTCAAAAAAATTATTTTATTTTACTTTCCTATATTTATTCATGAACATTTCAAATAATATTACCATTTTTTCTCTTTTTTACTAAAAATTAATTGAGATAATGATTTTAGTAAAATATGACTTTATTTATCTTTTCAATCAAAAATCATTTTCTTTCAAAAATATGTTCTCTCAAAATTGTTTTAAATAAATATTTTAACATTATCCAAATGGTTTATTAAAAAAATTTACCCATAATTGTATTTTCATATATTTTTTTAAAATGAATCTTGTTTTCATTTTTCAACCAACGTATTTTTAAAATTTTCATACAAAAATGTGAAGGGATTTGGTTTTTAACTTATACATCATATAAGGAATTTACTTCCATCATGATTAAAAAATGTGTTAAAGCATAATTTATAAGTTTCAAATTTTACTTTAAAATAAATATATTTTTACAGTACTTTCAGAAATTTTATTTTTAAAAACTAATTTTCCCCAAGAATGTTTTTAATGGTCTCTTTATTGAATTTTTTTCATCAATGACAACATTCCATATTCTACTTATTCCCCACTGAAGATATTTTGAAATGATAACATACTTATTATTTCTCTATACATATTATGATCAGTTTGAATTGGGATATACTAGTTTGATACCATTCATAATAATATGCACGGTTTATCATTATATTTATTGTTTGGGGTAATTATGAAAATTTCATATGCGATTTTTCTAATATAAATATTTCTCTTTATTATGCCTCACCCCTTTAATATGAGAAATGAATTATACTTAATAATTGATGGGTGGGACCCAGTATATCTCCAAGGTGCATTGGTAGATCTCATGAGAGAAACTGGATTGGGTTATTGGTCGAGGCCTTAAAAATTTATATAAGATTTATTAGAATAAGGACTTAATGGGATAGGGATGATGTTTAGAATTAAAAATTCCATCATTATGCAATTAGTTTTTGATGTTCCTTGTAAATATTATATTAGTTATAATATGCTTGGTTATGCTTCAATATCATGTGATTATTTATATTGCATTATTTTATCTTCATTTATTCCTACCATATTATTCTTAAGTAATTGATTGAATGTTGTGTGGTTAAGTTATTTACCTTTCCATATTGATTATTCCTTATTTATTAATGATACATTTCATTTTATGCATACCCTTACTAAGAATTAGTGCTCACCACATTCTTATGTTTCCTTTCCCCATGATTAAAGGAATTTTTTTATGATTGATATTTAGGGATATGCCAGGGGGATTAATGGTTTACTAAAATAAAACACTATGTTTCATTTTATGTTTCGATTTCTAATATAATATTCAAGTATTAATTTGGTTTTTAAAGTCTACAAAACAATTCGGTAATTCAGTATCTTATTCCTTGTATCTTATTCTAATGTAGTAAAGTATCCAATGACTCTGGGATACTAGGGTTGGGGTCCCAATAGTTGAGATTAGAGGAATTGTAGTAGGAACCAAGGGTACAAGATTCTATAAAACATATGTCTGGGAGAATGAAACTTGTATAGAATTTGATGATAAGTATAGAAGAGGATCCAAATATTTTTATGATTAAGTGATTATATGGTTTTTCTTAGTAATACATCCATATCAGGGTACTAAAAGTGGATGTGGTTCTAGCACTGTTGTACCTCGGGGTAATAACTCTAAAAAGGGTGTATTGGGATTTTACTCGATCGGAACCTTGTGCAAGAAAATATCCTTTATTGTGCCCCATGTATTTCACTCCTAAAGGATATTCCTGGGATAATTCACATTTTCTTTACAAACCATTATAAAGGATTTAAATATATTTTTTTATTTAAATACTTTCCCAAGGAAACCATTATCATAATTATTAGATTAGCTATGTATAAATTTTTCAATCATCACTAGTTTCAGGATTCTACATTATGTTTTATAATGTTATGATATTATGTAGTCCAAGTAATTGTTTATGAATGAAACATAGAGGAAGGAATGGTAACATTTGTGCATACTCTATGTAGAGATTTTCCACATGTGTAAGATAATGAAGCTAGAGCTGTATCTACAGCTGGAACTAATACAATTATAACCATTTGAGGAAGTTGTCTCAAGTTAGAGTAATAAACTTTCCCTTATATATTAACTTGTTAATTCCCCATGTGGTGTAACCATTTTAGATAGCTTCATGTGTTAGCAACATCAATCATTGAATGGGACTGCAAATCCATTTTTGGTTGAGAAATGGATAAGTTTCATAGAGAAGATATTTTACACTCTATGTAAGTAATGAAAGGGATAAGTATTTCATGGTATTTAATCATCTCTCATGTGATGCAGATCAATGGTGTTCATTGATTCAAACAACTAAGGATGAGGGGGAAATATAGAACATGGAGTGGAAGGATTTTAAGGTATACTTCTTGAAAGGATAATTTCTTCATGAGTAATGAGAAGTTATAAAGAGAAAAATTCTCATTCTAAGAAAATAGAAATATTAAAATATTGATGAGTCTGAAGCTATCTTGTCAAGGTTAGTAAGGAATTCTTTAGAATATATTTGTAATACAAAGATAAATATTGACATTTGCTTTCATAGAATTAATCCAATATTTCAAAGAGAACTAGTCATCCAAAATTTATGATAATATGATGACAAAGCATAATTTGAAATAATGAGAGATAAATAACATTATAATCCTTATAGATTCAAAGAAAAGTAAGTTAAGAAGAGATATATTAAGAAAACTGGAAAATGAAATATAGAAAAATAGAGTAAGGGAAGGGTTTATTTTATATCTTGCAATAAATGTGGAATCAAACATTGTGGAAAATTATTTCTAGGAATGGGATTTTTCTACAAGTGTGGAGAGAATTTCCACCATGCCATCGATTGAAATGGAATAAAAGAAGATTTATATGGGTAATGCTTAACCTATAATGACATTTTATGCTATGAAATTTATTTTCCTAGTATTGAAGTTAATTTTACATATAAAGGGTCAAGAGAGAAAGGACAAGATTCTATAGTTACCAAAATAAGGTTGAAGTCCCTAATGGGGTGGTGGTGGGTACTTTAATAATTTCCTAAAAATTATTTGATGCTTAATTTGATTATAGATCTTCACTCCATTATATCATCCATGTTTTCCAAAAAAAATAGATATTTCACTAGACCATAAAATTGTATGTATAAGTAAAAACTCATAGTGGAGGCCTCACTTCAATAAAGAAGTGTTAGTCCATTCCCATTATGATACATAAAAACACCATATTTAATGACTTCAGTATTATACCAGTGGTTTATATCAACATAGTCATTGGTATAGACTAGTTTTCAATAATATAGTGAAACTAGTTATTATAAAAAAAATGATGTTACAATTTGTGAAGAATATGTGGAATTGCATATCTTTTTAAGAGAGACTTAATCACCTCTTTCGTGTCTACATCCACCACCAGAAGTTCTTTTGAATGTGGTATTTGGGGAAGACGATTATAAAATATATATGGATAGAAATGGTAATAATCAATTTCATGAATTAATTATTGTGTAAGAATACATTGAATTATTGCCTATGGAATTACGTGGACATCCACCATAGCATGGATTTGTTTTTTCCATTGATTTAATCTCTGATCTTGGAAAAATATTAAAGCCTCCCTATAAAAGTACCACTTCGGAATTAGTGGAGTTGAAGAAACAACTAAAGGTGTTGTGTGATAAGGGATTTATATGCCCTAGTCTATCACCTTGTGGAGAACCATTCATTTTTCTTATAAATAAATATGAATCTATGATGATGTGTATTGATTATATGGAAATAAATTCTATTATGAAAATGAAAAAGTATCCTCTAACTCACATAGATTACTAATTTGAACAAATTCACAGAGGTCAATATTTTTCAAGATTAACATTCATTATTAGTATCATAAATTGTGAGTAAATAAGGAAAATATTCTAAAGATATAATTTTTATTGAGTTATAGTCATTATGAGTTCACAGTACTTCCATTTTATTTTTTAATGCACCCTCATTTTCATGGATCTAATTATTATAGTATTCAAAGAAGATATTTATAATTTTTTTAGGTACTTATTAATGAGATCATGGTATACTATAAGAGGTTTGAGGACTATGAGAATCACAAAAGGATCATTCTTGATACTCTTGGAAGAAAATAGTTAAAATTTTCTTTTCTTGGCCATGTTTTCTCCAATGATTTAATCTCAGTTGATCTTGTGAAGACAAAATCTATCCAAAATAGAATACACCAACAAACATAACAGGGGAATGTATTTTCATTGGTTTGCAAGGTTAAAATAATTATTTTTTCCAAAAATAATCCTGATTAGCTTACCCTTTAATAATGATAACCTATAAAGAGTTTCTATTCATTAGGGTAAAGGAATGTGAAGAATGTTTTGATGATTTTTAGTGAGTATTAGTGAATGACCAAATTTTGACTCTACCATTTGGAAAGGATGGGTTTTTAACATACAATGATGCATCAAATAGGGTACTTGGTTATTTACTAATTCATAGGGATATATTTATTTCATATTCATAAATGTGGTTAAAGATTAATTAACATAATAAGTTAACCCATGATCTTGATTTGGAATATGTAACTAACACTTTGATGATGTGGATACATTATCTCTCTAATTAAAAGTGTGATATATATATATTGATCATAAGATCTTGAAATAAATTTTTCATATTAATATATAAATATAAAGGAAGGGATATGGCTCAAGAAACTCAAGGACAATGATTTCTAAATACGCTTCCACCAAGGGATGGAATATAGGGTAGTGAATTCACTAAGTTTAAAAGATCATGGAGTCGTGGAAAAAATAAGGATATAAATTTATCTTATATTGAATGATGAAATAAAAATAGAAAATGAAATTATTAAGGAAGGGGTGACATTACTCCTATTTTAAATGATCACATAAGCATATTTATTTGAAAATATAAAACATTTCTCAATCAAATAATGATAATTTTCAAAATATGATTAAAGTTTTTAATGAATGAATGTTGGAATAATTTTTTTGAATATGGTGTTCTAAATTTTTTGAAGAGGATGATGATAGAATTATTGGATTATATTCATTTCTTGACTTTCCCTATACATATTGGAAGCATCAAGAAGTATATATATTTGAAATAAATTTTTTTTTGTGGAATAAAATATAAATGGAAATTGTTAATTATGTCTCATGATGTTTTTTTAAACAAGTGAGGTCTAAGAGAAAATATTCTAGAGGATTCATGTAACCTCTTCGGATTGTTTTGTGGAAATGAGATGAAATTATAATGTTCTTTTCCATAGGATAACAAAATTATTCTAGAAATAATTATTTAATATGGGTTATTATTGATTGGAACACCAAATCTATACATTTTCTCACTCCAAGAGAAGATTTACCTCATGTGTTCCTTGCAAGACTCTGCATTAATTAAATTTGAAGACTTCATGTTTCTCCTCTATCGATTATTTATGACTATGAAACATGATTTAAATTAATGTTTTGGCCAAGTATCCAGAAATATCTTCATATCAGGCTTTCTTTGAGCCTCACATATCACACGCAAACATATAGAAAATGTGAAAAGACTACTTACACATTATAAGGAATGTCACAGTCATTATATCATTACTTTCAAGGTATGTGTGATCATTATTTACCTTTGGTAGTGTTCTCCTTTAACAATATCTTACATTCATGTATTAAAATATCATTATATAAAGAATTATGTTGAAAAAGATGTCATACTCTAACTTGTTGGGATGAAGTTTTTGAAAGTATGAATGTAGGCCCAAAAAATGTGGAGGAGATAATGGAAACTGTAAGCAATGATAAAACCCATATCAATGATGCTAAAGGTATACAGAAGATATATGTTGAGAATAGAAGAAATGAATTTAAATTCAAGTGGGTGATCATGTTTAATTGAAATTATCTCTCTGGAAGGGTGTTATATGGTTTCGTAATAAATTAAAATGTTTCCCTGAGTACATTAGACCTTTTCAAATCATGGAATGAATTTAAATTTTTTCATATCATTTGGAAATAACACCATGTCTATCTAATATACAACATGTATTCTCTATACATTTATTAATAAAGTAAATAATAGAACTAATACATGTTCTTAAATACAAAGTAATTGAATTGTAACTTGATCTTTCTTAGAGTGAATAGAATATCAAGATTCAGGATACTAGGTAACAATCATTGATGAACTAGACTACTTGGCTGGTAAACTTACTTTGGTTAAATCATAAGGTAAAATAGGCGACAAGGGAACTCGAAGAGAATATGATAATGAACTACCCAAATCATTTAATGAGGTGACATTATAGAAATTTCATGGATGAAATTTTCCCATGAGGGAATAAAAAGAAAACCCAATACATTATGACAAATTTTATTTTAAATAAATCAATTTTCTTCAATAGGCTGTGATATACGCAACCACAATTCTAAAAGAGCCCTAAAATAGTATACTATTATAACTTACCTATTAAATTGGTCAGTATGAATCATACCAACTAAAATATGAAAATTATATAGTTTAAATTTATAAAATAAATTCAATTTTTATCAATTGATTATAGATAAAATACTAATCATTTCAATGAAAAATAAGTGCTTTCTTAAAAAATGCATTTTTATAAAAAAGGGTTTCATAATGCATTACCCAGTTAATTTTGAAATGATTTTTTTTCACTTTTAGGAAATATATTTAAAAAATGAAATTTTGAGTTCATAATTACGAAATTACATTAGAATTAAATTTTCATAATTTTATGAAATGATTAGTTTTTTGGTGAAAAGTTAAAAATATTGGGTTTCATTTGAAAAGTCCATTTTCATTTAAAGAATTTAAAAATTAAATTTTGATTTTATTATTTAAAAATTAAAATTATTTAAATTATATTATAATCATTAAAAAAATTTAATTGGAATCAATTTTTTTATATTAAAATATTCTAAACTTATGAGATTTTTATCTTTGAAAACAAAAATTTAATCCCATTAGTAGGTTTAATTTTAAATTAAATTTAATCATTTAAATGAAAAGAATTTTCAAAAATAGATTCCATGTTATTAATAATAATAATTAATGTTATATAATAAGTTAAAAATAATTTTTGATCATAATTAATAGTAAAAACGATAAAAATCAATTACTGCGGTTAAGGATAAAAAATTTAGTGGAGGTTAAACTAAAATGAGAAGGGTTAAAATGACCTAGGAACTAATCAAATTTCTATTTACATGACTTTTTTAACGTAATATCTTATATGGATCAATAATTATATTTTTAGGATCATTGTTTATGTGAAAAACATGGTTATCACATTTTCTTTTCAAAAAAATCCAATTGTGCCCTCGCAACTACTGATAAAAGGCCACCCCCTCTCTTCTCATCTTCACACACATGTACCCAATTGAATCATTAATTTCATAACCCAATATCTTAATTAAATACATACCCATATCACAGATTCCTTTTTTTATTAAACTCTCTTAGGAAGGATTTAGGTATAAACAAAAAGAGTCTCTCCAATGAAGTAGAAAAATTATAAAACTCGCATTTTTGTTTTATTTCATCTTACTCGTCAATAAAATACTCTAAAAATATACTGAACTTATAACACCATAATATCCTTTATATTGATATGTTTTTATTTTTCTAGAATTACAGTTATCCATATCCACTTCCATCAAATGGGAAATGAAATTATTGATCATGTGTACAACGGATTGCTGCCTCACAAACCGATGTAACTCATTTTCAATCACCACCCATCATAGATATATATAATTATGGAATTAACATATTTATATGATATATATGAAATTTATGTAATTTTATTATTATAATATCACATTTACCTTCTTACCTTCCAATTTTTTTGAAAATAATAATATCGCTCATGTGTACGTGTGGACTACCTCATCCACGTAACTATGTGAAATGTTTTTAATTTTATTCTTGAAATGGATTATAATAAGGATATATTAAATTAATATAAATGAAAAATTTTATGTAAAAATATTTTTTTACGCTTAAATAATATTTAACTTTCATTTGTTCAATATGTCGAAAAAATAGAAATAGAATTTATTCTTACATATTGCTTACTCTCTCCATGAACAGTGTAACTCATTTTCTCATCTCTATACTTTATGGAATATTATAAGTACTTATATAATAATTATATTAGATTTTTATATATTGTTCTTTTTTTTATGGATCCATGATCAAAGTAAAAGGACTGAAATTCCAAAACTAATACAAACCAGAGAAATGAACAAATTATCACTTGAAAGAGTGATTTTAATAATTAATTGTAAAAAAATGTTTATAAAATAATATAAGTAAATAATAAATGATATGGAATATGTTAGTGTTGTTTTTTAATAGATATATAATAAATATATATTTATTACACATGATGTATAGACATGTCTGAGGTAAATTGGACCCGAGGTAAGGGTTTCTCTCCTCATTTTTACTACCACGAGACGTATGTCATATTCACTACTTATTTATTTTGTGTAGTGTATATAATACCCCTTTTGATATGTCGTATCATTAATTCCTTTATATTAATGTAACTGAAAGTTTCATTTGAATTTATTTCTTTCATGTGTCTTATGATTCATAAATTACTATGTGGTGAAGATTTAGTTTATAAACTCATTGTTTACCAATATTTTTTCTTATTAAATTTTTGATGATGATATATTAGGATATAACACACAATAAAATCCTGAATTTTATTCTCTTATGGATATTCATGAGATTTTCATGTAATATTAAATTTTTCCTCTCTTTGTTATGTAATATTATTGAGAAAATTATTTTAATAAAATTTATCATTATTTCTCTCTTTAGTAGAAAATCGTTTTTTCTTCTAAAAATAGATTTCTAAAAAAAATTCGATTAGTGGTATAACATTTTAAAAAAAATTATTAATAAAATTATTACCCGTGATTGGATTTTCAAATAATTATTTAAAATTAATCTTTCTATAATTTTCAAAATAACTTACTTTTTGACTTTTCTTACAAAAATTTGTATTGAATTTTTTAAATTATGTAACATGTACAAAATTTTCTTTCATAATGACTAACCAATGTTATAAAGAGTACATTAAAATTTTAAATTTTTATTTTCAAAGAAAGGATTTTGAAAATATTATTTAATTTTTAGTTTAAAATATTTATTTACCAGAAGAATGTTTTTAATGATCCCTTTATCGAATTTTTATTCATCAATGACAAAAATAGTTATACTACTAATCCACCATGAAGGAAATGTTTTATTGATATCATCCTTAATATTTGTATGGATGGTTTATAAAAATATTTACTAGGGGTGTATTAGTTTAATAACATTAATAGTAATTTTTATATTTTATTATTTTGTTTATTGATTTGGGTAGTTGTTAACATTTTTTATGCTAGTTTTCTGGTATTAATGTGTACAAGAAATATGTTTCAAGCCTTTCATATGAGGATTAAATTGGACTTAATAATTGACAGGAGAGGAAAATTATATCATATATGTAACATCACAATATTTCATAGTAAGTTATATCTTTAAAGTAATTAAATAAATTATACTACATGCAACACAGACTTGTCTTGCATTATACGCAATATTGAGTTTCTGCGAGACAACACATTAGTATTATAATTATTTAAAAAATGTATATATATCAATTTAATATTGTAATAAGAATAGTAAAAAATAAATTTTAAATTTTATTTATAATTTTTTCACATTAATAAAACATATTTATAATAAAATGTATATGTTTTGGAAAAATAGATATATATTTATAAAAACTTTTTCTTAAAAGAACTACTATTTATTTCCTTTTGTGAACAATATTAAAATAAATATTAGAAACTCATAAAAATTGAATTTGGTTAAATAGACTACATTTTTGGATTTAGAATATAAAAATAATGTTAGGGTAAATTTTTGGTATTTTTTTGAAAAATTTCTTTTTTGATGAATAGTGAAAAAAATACTCAATAGTACATAAAATTGACTTTTTCCTTTGAATAGCTATTTTTAATTAAAATTTATCTTAATGTCGAAATATATACAAAATACATATATTAGTCCAATATAATCCAATTTAGTCATTTTATAATAAGATTATATATATTAAATTTTGTTGAACTGTTTAACGTATTTTACCCACCTTCTAGGCAAATTCTTAAATTTTCATAAAACCTAATTTTACCGCGTCTGTGAATTGAATTTAGGAAAAAAAACATACATGGTTTTCATTAGTTATTAAAATTTGGTTAAATAGGATGAAAATAATTTTTGGTGAATAGTAACTTTTGACTTTTATTTACCACGGTTAAAAGTAAATTTGGAAATTAATGGTAAAAATGATATTATAATTACCCCAAAACATGTCCTATTTCTACTGGATAAGTTTTTTTCGACCAAAATCAATCTTAGGAAATAAATTATATCCTTTTGATCCACATGGATTTGATTATGACATTTATTATATTTTATTTAAAGAAGAGTTAAAAGTTTTAAATTAAAATTTTAATAACTTAACCATTTTTAATATACGGTTTTACATAAGATAAATTAAACTATAAATATTAATTTGAAATATAAAAATATTTCCTACATCATGGTATTTTATTTATAATTTTTATACATTAAATAATTAAATATTTTTATGACACATTGATGAACCCGTAATTACCCTATTAATAAATGATCAAAATAATTGATATTATAAATATTAAAATAAATGTAAATTGAACTTTTGATGTCATACACTAATTTTATAGGATAATATGACATGTTAGGATTTATTAAATGTATTTTTTAGAATTAATAAATTTTGTATGACTTTCACAAAAAATAAAATACTAAATAGTATCAAAATTGACACAAATGAGTTTTTAAAACAAATACTATTCTATTGAATTATATAATAGTCATAAAAATAAAATTTTAGCCCAAATAACATAGATAATGTTATATATTTCATTAATGAACAAATTTAGGTTTTATATTCATTTTATATTAACTATATTAATCATGTAGTATAAAAATACAAGAAGACATGGTTAAAGTTACACTATTTAACATAGAGTTAAATCTAAATAATAAAGTCAATATGGTGACCTAAACTTGTTTAAAAACCTATTTTTCAAGAGTCTATAGATCCATACCTACCTTGTATTTAAAATAAATCCATTTTGAGCTATTTGAAACCGAAAATAATTTTATAATAAATAAATATTTCAATCTTTTCCTAAAGTTCCCTTCACCTCTCTGATAAAAGGGTACTTCCCCTTCTCTTTAATTCACACCACCAAAGAAATTTGGATCACTCAAACCTTACTCTAATTTCCTCCCAACTACCCTAACATCAAACTATAGGTCTTACATTGATCCCAATGTCAACTTATGGAGCCCTTTTGCTCAAATCAAAAGGAATCACTTGAAGAAGGGGTAATTATTTTATCACCTATTTCAATGTTATTTCCTTCACATACTTCCTCTTTATTTTTTTATTTACATGCTAAAATAATAACACATGTACCATATACATACATATATGTTATTATAAATACAGTACAACCATATTCATTACACTATCTATCCTATGAATGATAAATTCATGATGTGTGCGTACGTATGGCTTACCATCTCCAAGTCATGGTGTAGTCTGTTATTAACCACTAAATTATTTGTATGTGAATAATAATGAGTATAATTGATGTAAATAATAAATATAAAATTTTAATTATTATGTATTTATAATATACCATCCAATTACATATGATTTCACCATCAATAGAATGATATTGTCGTTCTTGTGTACGTACGACTTACCATCTCCACAAAGCGATGAGATTTCATTCACTATCATAACGATTCCCAAATAATTTTCATTTGATGATTAATAAAATAATGATTTATAACCTAATATAATTTTGGATATGAATAAAATACATCCTATCGATAACAAACATGACTTGCGTAACAAATCATATAAAGGAAAATGAATCAGTTAACACCCAAAACAATGATGCTGCTAAAATATTATTAACAAAGAAATATTATAGGATCATATATGATATCGTATTTATGTATTAAGTTCTTTTATAATTTAATAACAATTATTTAAGCATTATACAGGAGGTTAAACTTACCCTCTACTAAAGGAAAGTATAATGTAAGGGGTTTTCATCTCACTTTTTATTCCCGTGAGATTTATGCTATATTTTCCACTATTTTCTTTTGAGCATGACTGTATTATTTGTGTAATATACATTAATTTATGTATATTTACATCTTAATTGTATGATAATTTTTTATGGGGTGTATGTTTCTTAAGATACCAAATAAGTAAGGGAATTTCTAATTTCAATTTTCACTCATTGTGTTTCATGCACACTTCATTGATTATTTTACTCCAAGATTATGTGTGAAATCACTATTTATATATTTATTTATGTAGTAATTTACACTCCCCTTTGTGTGTATATATATTTGATACACATAATCACTTCATTAAAAAATTCTCATGTCATTGATATGAACTTGATATTGGTAATATTAACTCAATTTCCAATCATTGAGTTAAACATCCAAGTCATTGGTTTTGATTTTACAAGAATAAGTGTGAATGTCTTATGATTTATTTACATTTAATATCTAATAATATTGAGTTTATTTATGTTTTTCACACATAATTATTTTATTTATTTATCATTAAAATAATTATACGGTCTTTATAAGGTACTTTGACTCAAATTACATTCCATTAAGACCTCTTTGTTGTTATACGCCAATTCACTTTCATATAGTGTATATACTATACTTTGACATATTATGTCATGAATCCCTTTATTATCATGATATTATAAAGATTTTATTAATTTTATTCCTCAATAATTTGTATTCAAGCGTCTCTCATTTGGTTAGGAACTACTTAACTAAAATATCACATTAAATGTTTTAAAGATTTATTCTTCTAAATCTTTCTCATTAATGTCCTTATTTTAAAACTTGTTTTAAGGATTTATTTATATAGACATAAATGATTTGAAATTAAAATTCCTTTCAAAATTTTCAAATTTGTATTGGACACTTTGACTCAAAATTCACTTATAAAAAACCTCTTTGATAAACATCATGACATTTAAATGTTTTCAAGAAAAAGAGGAAATTTATATAAAATAGTTTTACTGATTATTTTCAATTATGTCAATATCCTTCATTGTATTTTATTTTTGATTGAGGTACATTTATTATAATATGATCTTCCATATTTTATTTAATGAGTTATGTCTGACTATGTAAGTGCAATTTTTAAACCATTCATGGTTTGTGGTTAAAGTATTGATATTTTGTATTCTATTTTTAATACGAATGTTTAGATTATATTTCACCATTTACATATGTGGAATGTATTGGACTTAGTAAGTGATGGGATATTCCTTCTATATCCCTTTGATGCATCGGTAGGTCTCATGAGACAAACTAGTGTCTTGGAAAAAGGACTTGAAAAAATTAGGGTCTTAGCACAAGGCCTTGACTTTGTGGTTAAGATGTCCAACATTATGCATTCCATCATTATGATATTAGTTATTGATGTTACACATGATTATTCGACTACTATAATATCCATGTGAGTATGTAAATGTAATTATTTAATTTATATTTTCCATATTATTCTGAATTTTATGTTTAAAGGTCATGTGTTTCAATTTTATACCTTTCCTTAAAAGTTTATGATTATCTATGATAGCTTCTGTTGTGTTGTTTATCCTTACTGAGCATTTGAGCTCACCCCTTTCTTGTGTTTTATTTTATCCAGATGATAAGAAGTGTATTATGATTTATATATAGTTTTAACCTAGGAGAATAATGGATTTATCAAAGGATTATCTATTTTCTATTTTATGTTAGAAGTTTTAATGTAAAGTTGACGCATGTAATATTTTTCCCAAGACTGCTAAACTTATCGGACCTTCGAGACATAATTCCTTATAATCATTTAAATTTATTAAAATAGTGCACCGGATTTGGGCTTCTGGGTTGGGGTGTTAAAACATAAATTCATTGGAAGTTTACATGAGACAAACTAACGTAGGTTTTTTGATCGAGGCCTTACCCATTTATGTAATATGTATTATCATAAGGACTTGATGGTTTGGTTATGATGTCTGATAATATTAATTACCTAATTATGAAATTATTTATTGGTATTCCATATGATTATTTCATTAGTTAGAATATCCATTTTTATGTTTCTAGATCATGTGATTATTTACAAGGGATTATTTGATCATCATTTATTATTATCATATTATGCTCATATAGTTGATTGATTGGATGTGGATTCAGTTATTTACCTTTCCATATTTATTATTATTTATTTATTCATGATTTCTTTCATTGTATCATACACTTACTGAGAATTATGTTTCACCCATTTCTTATTTTTCCTTTCCTTAGCATTCCTAGAAGCATTTTATAATTTATATATAGGGATATTATATAGGGAATAATTCTATAGTCAAAGAAAAAATTATGATTTATTTCATGTTTTCAATTTTAATATGAGATTTTAGTGTGAATATAGTTGATCAATAATAGTAAACTATTCTGCCCTTTGGGTTGCGATTCATTGTATCATATTCCAATATAATAATGTAACCACTAACTTTATGCTACTATAGTAAGGGTATTTATTGTACATATACATATGGGGAGGACCGTAAAAATACTCAGGTTGACTCCCCTCCTTGTCCTTATGCACAAGATCCATATACTTACATAGGAGGTGAGAAAATATTGAGGTTTGATAAATGTGGATTCACATATTTACCAAAATTATTAGTTACATGTTTCTAGTACGATATAATACTTGTTTAAATTTATGATAATGATATTACTATGGGAAAAAAATCAAAAAAAATTAAGACTACTATTGTATTGTGGACTAAAGAAAAAAATATTAAATTTATTTTAGATCACAAAATTTTGGAAAAAGTGACATTATCGCAATTATGGGAGACAATTTTTGCGTTATCATTTTTTATTATTTTATATATCATGAAATTTATTTAAAAATATTGGTTTTCCCATTATTATCATATGTCATATGATATACCTAATACTGGAGCCATTGGGAGGAAATTGTTTCGATCAACTTCTAGAAGATGAAGTGATTTTAAATCAAACATAACATTAGATTACATTTTTGGGGATATAAAACATAAAAATCAATATAACAAATATCCGATTTTAAATGAACATAAATGGAACCATTTTATTGAATGTAGATGAAATGAATAGTTTTTATCAATTCAAATTTTATCTTTTAGATGTTTTTTATTAATGATCTATTTTTTCATACTTTAAAGAAAATGAGGATATGTCATCAAGATGTCCAATCCCAAAATGTACACCCTCGTACCTTATCCCATGGAGGGAATAAATTCTCGGCTGAAGAAATGATAGCTAAGAAATTAAAAAAACTGATAGATGGGTCTTCAGGATCCATAGAGGTGGACTCTCCTCTCCCCAGATAGAGATGAAAAAATAAAATAGGTCCCAAATGAGATTAAAGGGACAATATCTTAAGTAAGATTATATGATTATAGTTGAGAGGATTATATGAAGTTCTTTTACTAATTTATGAGATTTAGGCTAAATCAATTCTTTAAATGTTTTTATTCACTTATAACTTTTTCAAACATTATATACAGGAGTCCCTTGAGGAGAAGGGCACAAAGGGGGCCTTAATAGATGAGAAAGAAGGATATCAGAGCTACGACATTAGGAACTCTTGAACACCAAGGTTCTGTACAAGGATACCCAATAGGTGTATAGGAAAAAAATGTTTTCTTTGTTATGAAGCTTCTTCAATTGATGATTTCTATAAAATAAAAGTAGATTCTTTAGAAGTTAATGTTTAGGATTTGTGTGAGCCAATAGAGGACTTGATTAGAGCTTCAATTCATTCAATTATTTCACAGATGTAAATATTGTTTGAAGCTATGGATCCCACTTCTACACCTCCTCCTATAGATCCCACTCCTCCACCTCCTCCTCTTTATCAAAATCCAACAACTCATCATCTACATTTTTATATTAATTGTGATATATATATATATATATATATTGGGGATATGAATCATTATATTGTTTCATATGGGATTATATATTATATTTGGGATATTTTATATCATCAATAGATATAGATAAAGAATCCTAGGGTCACTATACATGATATTATAGATAGATAAGTAAGAATACCATTTTTTATGGATGATGTCACCGAAGTTTCACAAAGTATAGATCATTTTTAGTTTATCCTTCTTGACATGTTCATAAAATTGCCATTAATGTATGTATAGATTGTATCCTTCATTCAATATTGGTTTTATAATTTTTTAATCGTTTAAAATTTATATATTTATCTTTTTATTGGAATACATTATTGGTAAGGACATTTTTTATAGGAAATAAAAATTTTAGGATATTATGAATTTATATACAAATTCATGTGGGAAATAATGGTTAGCAATATATTCAATTTTTTATTTAGAGTTTATGAAATTACAATGGATCCTATCATTTTTTGTTATGTAATGACTATGACACTTTTAAAGAAATATATCATAGAGATTGTTACTGTACATATGTTGGGAATTAACATGATGTAAGTCTTTTCTATGTTAGTTGATAATCATTTATATTTCATATTTTAAATTCATTTAAACTTAATAATTATATTTGTTTTATATTAGGTATCTTTGTAAAAAAATTCATAAGTTTGATATGACATAGGTATATGTATTTTTTGACACAAATTTTATTTCACAAATATTGATGACAATTAGTGACAACAAAAGAATAGTTTATACTGTACATATATTTCAAAATAATGAAATTTAGTGATATATGATTCATTATCTTAAAATTTAGGGAATATATATTTCATAAATTTTAATATCTCTTAAATTAATGACCAAAAACATTATATTTTTTTTATATTAGAGTTCATTGGATGTTGGGTGCTTTTTGTCCAATGGATAAGGCACTTTACTGGCTATTCACAATCCATGATGATGTGTAAAATAATTTTATGAATGTATTGAACATGTATATTTAAATATTATTATAATTATATATATATAATATAAATACATTTAAATTTACTTCATACATATTATTTTTGATCAGTACATGGGGTTATTTTAGAGAGAGAATAAAAAATTAGAGTGTAAAGATAAAATATGCATAATAAGTGGTGGATTATCATTTATAATTGATATTTTTATCTTTTAAGTACTAAAAATTATATTTTTAATTAAATTTTTTAAAATAGAAGTTTCATCTTAAATAAGGATTAAATTTTTTTGATACAATGTTATAAGATTTATTTTATAGATAATTAAAATTGGGACAGTTATCAAATTACATAGGGGTAGATTTTCTTATATGTATTTCCTTTAATTTTTCATTTGATATATTCTAAATACATGTTAAATGAGTTTTTTAATTTTTATCATTTTTATGACCCTCAAACTTATAATTAAGAATAGATAAGATGCATACAAAGAGAATGAGTTTATTATTTCACATGTTTGGTTGTGTTTTAGTTAATTTTCAATGTACATTGTAAAGTTAAAATGCATTAGCATTGTGGTGTTGTTTTTGATACTATTGTTTTTTTTGTTTTTGCTCTACTATTGTATTTTTCAGGTGTTTTATGTATGTAATTTATTTTAAAAAATATATTTTTCCATTTTTTTATAACTGTTTAGAATATTTTTAACAGAAGGTTTATCAAACCATTTTTAAAGAACCACCTCCATACTCTATTTATAGGGATAGTTTTATTAAATAAATTCCATAAATGGTTTTATACATTGGTTTCTAAAAAATAAACATGAAAAACCCTCAAAATATTTTAATTAATTTTGGGATCTATTATAGTTTTTAGAGGATTTATCATGTCATGTTCTCAATAACTGAAGTGATAATATGTTTATAATATCCGTTTTAGTAAATACTCAACATGATAAAAAAATATTCTCATCGATTTTCTCAAAATCGACCAGAGAAAAATCCTGAAAATATTTAACATCTATAACATGTTTTAAAAATAAACATATTTAAAAATAATTATTTACAATGTCTCCTGAAATTACATCATGAGGTAACCGACATTAAAATATAAAATCAACTGGAACCAAAAAACATTTGTTCACTAGTGGTGGGATGAAATTACACTATATTAGCTTAATATTAAGAGAACATATCTTCTTATTGATTGTAAGTTTGTGATTTATTATTGCTTATAGAGTTATTTTGGGGCCTCAATTTAGTTTTAATTTCTCTACACATAACTTTTATATAGGCTGATTTGATTATGGTGATATTTGATTATAATATTATGCATGTTCCATCTCAGTTATAATTCTGAACATATACACTATTAGGCAAAAATTATGGTGTAACACAAGAATTCACTATTATTCTAAGAGGGATCTGTTCCATGTCGGTTAATGTTAGTCTTAATAACCAACATTGTAATAAACAAGTGTGTGTGATGTGATAAAATAGGGCGAGTATACACATACTTAATAAGTTTATCCTTGAGGGGATCTTAATATTATAAATATAAAATAATATTGTTAATTCAATCATGTGGTGAAAATAATTAAATGAAATAATTTAAACCTAACCCAACGTAAGGTCTACATCACTAAGATAAACACATAACTCACTAAAATTACATTTTCCAAAACACATGATACATATATTGTATAACACATAAAACCAAAATTAACAACAACAAAAACCACTAAATATTAAATATTAAAATCTATAAACCTAAATTTCTATGTTCAAAACTATTAACTCCAAATTATAAAACCACATATTTTATGGTTAGATGATACTTATTCCATTAGCCATCTATTAGAAAGTCCACTACTCAAATGTATGTTGTCTCACATTCATGGCCATTTCAAGTTGATGAAGGCCATCCTTCCAAAGGTAGGAATCCACTTGGATTTCACCAATGAGGCCTTTAAGGACATGTTGGCTGAGAGGATGGGAGGTTGGTCTCATCACACCCATTTGGGGTGGAATATTTCCTACACTGGGTCTCTCTTATAGATTTCATATGTATTCTTGGATCCTTTATTGAATCCCAAGTATGGAATATTTAACCTCTATGTTAGCAATTATTATCATGTGTTGGTTTTAGAATCATAATTTTACAGTCATCAATGGTGACAACTATATATATTTGAGGTTCCCCATCGATGATAACTTTTTATAAATATATTAAATATTATTCTATCCTTAATTGTTCTGATGATGGTTTTAGGCCACATAGTTTGACACTTGATAATTTAACATCACTCGGTAAGATTGGAATGGTTATGGTAGTGGGATCGGACCCATGATATGGGATTATTCTCTATCCTTACGAAATTAATCACAACATATGTAGTTTGGAGGAACCTAACTGGAGACATCATACCTTTTAGGGTCATTTTTTGGACTATAATATATAGTTAAACATCATATGGCAATGAAATCTAGGAGAATGAAGCCTATTAAAGGGTGGTGTATGACATACACTGAAGTGGCCCAATGGACCTGGAAGAGATGTGGTCTCCAAGGTGGGGTATGGTTCTACCAGGAATACAACCCAATAAGGATGCGAATTCAATGGTCTCGGAAATTATATGGCACTCTTAGTTAAAGGTAACCCTGTTGGGCATATTTTTATATAACATTATGGTGAATTTGGGGTGTCGAGTTTGAACCCCAGCGAGGATTCCTATGAATACCTTTTGATTAGGAATCAAAGACCAAGTTGTTCAAATGCATTGGAGCTTACACCTATGGTGGAGGCCCAAGGGACCTGGAAGAGATGCGGTCCCCCTAGTGTCATATGATCTTACCTAAAATATAGCCCTATAAGGATAGTGATGAAAGGGGATCCTATGGGATATGGCCCTCTAAGTAGAATGTGACCCAGGTGTGTGTACGGTCCATAGAATACTAGGGTCAATTTCAGGTGTTTGATTTGAACCATAGGAAGGCTTCCTATGTATCCAATTTGTCCATGAATCAAAGACCACATAGTTCGATAGGGTTGGGGCTTACACATATATAGGAGGCCCAAGGTGTGATTGTGTAGATGTTGTTATAAAAACTAACATTTAAGACCATATGATTCATGATCGATGTAAGAAACAAGAGGAGTTGGAAGATGTGAGAACCCACACAAAATCCTCTATCTATGGGTGGATTAGGTTGACATGACATGAGAGAGCAAGGGCCTTCAATGTGCTTGTATCATTTTATTTTCATATCCAGAATAGTCACATCAGGATACCTAATAAGATATACACCATAAGAAAGGCCATGGGATTAATCCTTGAGGGATATCCTAGTTCTGTGTTCTAGTAAAGGGATTTGGATATAGTTGTTTCTTTCAAAGGGAAAATCAAGCATGACCCCCTCCTTAAATTCCAAAATTAGGATGGGACATGGAATTACCTCCAATGTTTGGATACTCACTAACATGGGAATGTATTCTTGAGAACATTATAAGGATCCACCTTGTTAAATAGTGTACCAATATGGGATCATTTACCTTGGGAATGTATGATCAAGAGGGACCACAAGTGTGTCTTTTACTCTTATCCAACATATTTTACAGTTTTGAAAGAGACCTTGGTGTGGTGGTTCATAAAGTGGTCCACCTGGATCTTAGCTCTTCATGAGAGCTTCTTCGAGAAGGGGCCCAATTGGTTCTTAATTGCATTTATGAGGGAGGTTCATAGAGATGGTGGTTTGTAATATTCATGAAGGGGTCATGGTATGGTTGAATGCTTCATATAAGAGTACTGAGACCAAAGGACCCCATCCCACATACTATTTTCTATGTTTTTTAGTGGCCTGAAATGATTTCAATAGAATGTGGTTCATGGAATTTGTGTCTACAAAGGGACTCGCTATGCGGATGGCTAGCCTGCAAAGGACTCATTTCTACAAGGACTACTTTTTATGCTATGTAGAATCATTCTTATTCCATATATAATTTGAGATATGTGGAAAATGTTTACCAGTTGAAATTTATTTCTCACACTGTCTCACACATAAAATCCACTGTTGAAAAATCAACCACCCCCATCATTCTTGGTGTGGGGATTTTTATAGGGATATGGATGTAACCACTCAACCATCACCCTTAAAGTATTATAGTTTAAGGGAATATTCCTCACCTCAAGAAGTGAAAATATTTTTTATGGGGACTTGGAAGACAGACCTCACCCTATAAACAAAATTCATTTTTGAGGGAACGGGAAATGACTCATAGCCTCACAAATGAAATTTTGTTTGTGGGATGAGAAAAAGGATGCCACACCTCACAAAAAATATTTTTGGGGTGCCTAAAATAGAATCCTTATCCCACAATTGAATTTAATTATTAAAGGGACTTAAAGGATGTGTCACTCAGCAAAAAAAAATTGTTTGTCGAGATTCTATGTGGAGAAACAAGTCACACAGCGATAATGCAATGAAAAAGGTGGGGTTACTTTATTTTACACTATACTTTAACATTTAAATTTTAATAAAACAGCATAGTTTATTTTAATATCACCATTTAAAAATTCCAAAAATTATTCTTATCTTCCATGGAACCTTTTCTGAACCCAATAAAATTCCTCCCTCCCAATGGGGTTAGATCAGTTCAAAGAGGAGTCCATTTTGAGAAAGAAATTGGTAATGTTGAATTACTCACAAGATTATTTTTTGGTACATGTAGATTAGGAGAAGGTTACCTGCCTATAAAAAGGTTTCATACCTCACACATTTTCACTTTCTAAAATATAATTCTTTAAGGTGGATCAGAGGTCTCCACATAGAATTCTTCTTTGTATAAAATCAACTTCACAAATATATTTTTTCAGCTAGATAAAATCTCATTCATGAACTGGTATTCTGCAAAACCATCTATTCTCCTTTGGGAAAAATAGTGAATTCATTGAAAAATGGATTCAATATAGCTATTCAAAGAATTCACAGTTCTCATAGCGACTGAAGTGCTTTGTAGTCCTCAAAGCATATGAAGTTCTTTGTGTTTGGAATAGTCCTATGTGGTTCACAATACATTGCATAATTTTAAATTTTAAATTTTATTTATATCCAAAATTTTATTTTTTTTAATTTGTATATGATATATCCTTCATAATTTTCTGCATATTCTACTATTGAATAGAGTAATTCCTTATTTAAAAGCATTAACAATAATGTGATACAAGACATTTCCCATCAACATCAAGGTTTAATAGGAATTATGTGTGATGGACTCCTAGGGTACCCTATTTCAGATAGGCTTCCGATTTATGGATTTGGATTCCCGATAGACATCTCCATTCTAGGACCATGCGAACAAATCAATTTATGGCTTGGATACTCATGTCCAGCAGCACATCCTAAGAAAATATTTTTTTGTTGGGGACTTTTACTTGGGAGACCAACTCTAGGGGCTTCATTATGAATCACATAACTTCTCTTTAGATGAATAATTCTTGGTTCCATAAAAATAAATTGATTTCAATAATTCATTTGTAAGGAAATCGATAGAAAATGAGTCATTAGGATGGTAGTTGAAATGGGATATTTTTCTTAGGGGATAAGTTAGTCTACAATGGGGATGTCCTTTCAAGGATCATTAAAAATGTGTTGAGTTTAAATATAAATTGAAATAAGTTGGATTGTATGAGTATTTATGGGTGTTTTAGTCTTTTTCCCTTCAAAATAGAATCATTATAAACCTATAACTCAGTTAGTGGAGTCAAGATACCAACACATTCCCCTTAGTGCATGGTTAAGTTGGTATCGGCCATTGGGATGTCTAGATGATATTATGAGCTGCAATTGTGGTTGAAATGTATGATGAGTCTCTTCCTCTCTATTTAGTGTGGGGTGAACCTAAAACCCCTTCCACTTGCGAGGGAATCACTCACCCTATAAAATTATACTCGTGAGCAGGTCCAGAACCACCCTAGGGTATATGTTCTTTTTTTAAATGGATTCAATATATCCCTCTGTCATATGTTCATGAGCCTTATACAAATAGTCCAAATATGTGTCCAACTCATAGAACCAAACGTTTCATTGGTGATTACTATCCAATACTCATGGAAGGTAACTTCAATTATTGTTGTTGGAAAGTTATATGATAGGTTGACTAACTAGTTTGACTGAAATCCTTCTTTGTAATGATTCTCAGTGGTTGGATTCTATGAATGCCTAAATACAACACTAGATTTAGAGTAACAACCTTTGTAATGGTATCACAACTGGTCGTGGGTGTGATGAATTAATCTTGTATTCCCATTACTGATGAAGAATTGCCATTTATTAGGGTTCATAAGAAGGGGAAAATTTTCCTACCATTTAGTAGGTCCATTCCACATTCAGTGGGGATAGAAAACAGCCCATATAAGAGGCAATTAATTCATTAATAACCATATAATTCCGGATTCTTGATTCCATCCATAGTTGAAATTCATAAGTGGGGTGGACCCATTGACTTTAGGAGAACCAAATTAATTTATCAAATAAATGATTAAAACCATTTTGAATACAATCCATATTTTTCTCCTATAGGTATCCTAATAAATTTTAATCATGATATAACACCTGATGGGTGTATCTCATCTCCATAAGGATGATTTATTTTGGTTTCCATAACCAATGGAAAAAATATTTATGATGTTTATTCATCCTTTGGAATTGTGAGTCAGTTTCATTGCATCAAAAAGAGGTACCATCCATCAATTAGTAGTTGCTCATGAGAAAAGCATTTTAAGGATGCTCATAAAATTTGGATGATGTTCATGAGGGAAGACAATGTCTCTAATTTGGAACTTTCACATAAAGATATTCATCCATCCATTATCATATCTTATGTTGCATCATGGATTCGGTAATACTCAAATGGCCAGGTTGAGAAACTAGTCCCTAGATTTGCAGGTTGACCCTTGATTGAGAATGAGAAGAAATGAAGATTGGTTCACTAAGATAGTTGGTTGGGAAAGGGTCTTTCCCGTAGAAAACTTCTCATTTCCTAAATTTGGAGGAAAATAACGTATATTTCAGGTTTAGATCCACATAATACTTTTTATTCCCCTATGACACAAGTAGCCAAGACACCTCCTCAATTCTTTGTCCCCATGTAAGTTTTATATCCCTAGGCTTGGAGGGAATGGTATGCCTTCAGTAATTATTTATCCATTGGAAGAATCTAGAACATCCTTCAGGATAAAGAAATAACTGTTTACCAGTATAGTGGTATATCTATGCTTGAAAGAATTTATTACACTGAGCATCTCGATTTAGTAGATACCTACATCTGGGAACTTGAAACTTATATTCATTTACTCCATATCCAATATATATTTTTAGATTGTGATGTTGAAATTCTAAGACAATATTAAACAGATAGTGAGTACAATGGTACTAGTTTTTAGGGATCTGATGAGGAAAATGTTTTGGCCCCACTTGAACCTAGTGATATACCTTCATCCACAATATTGAGGCCTTGTATGTTATCCACTCCAAGGGGAATAAACCCATGAATGAATAGGAAAAAAGTTTGGAGACTTGATCCCACCTCACATGAAAGTTTAGCATCCTCTGCATTGGGTATCGTTATCATGGAATCATTTACTAAAGCTTGAAAATAATGGGATGCATGGATAAAGAGTTCTTATTTTGAAGAAATTTCAGGGGTGCTTTAGGCGGATGAAATTTATTTGCTTGTGTATGGGTTTAACACTACACATGAACAAATTTCTTTTCATGAAAAACCTTAATAGTCTAGTATGTATCTAAAGGAAATGGCACCTCCATTCATTAATTTAAATCCAATAATCATTGATTTCATTGAGTGTGATAAATGATGGTTGTATTGGTGGGATGTATTGATTTCTATGATGAGGTAGTAGGATCTCTTACGTCAATATTCTTTTTTGTTTCCATTTTATTCTTTTAATATTTCTTTTCTTCTCCCTTTCCCATATTTTTAGGAGGAGAGGGGTAATCTATCACCCATTCCCTCTCTAGTATACCTAGAAAGATGAACTTATATCGAGGTGGAAATTCTTGAGGATGAGGTGGTCATTGAAAAAGGATCTCCTCGGGTAGTTGAACATATGCAGGCTATTATTTCAGATCCTACAAGAGTAATCCCACCCCTCCTCTGACTGCTATATTATATATGGAATTACATCCATTAGAAGTCACATGGAATAGACAAGTTAGTAATCTTGAATGTCACATATGATATGGTACCTTAAGAAACTAGTGTAATATTTTTACTTAATTTTTGCACCATAATTCTAGTTATATTAATTAATCATCTTGTGAAGGGGTTTTCATAGGTTTTAAAAGTTAGGAGGAATCAACTATTTAAGAACCAGTGGAGTCAGACGTGGTGGGAAAATGGTTCCAGAGTACCCCAGGATAAATAAAGATTTAATACCAATAGATGCTATTAATTGAATAAAAGTTGAGGGAGCTATCACCCTCTCATCAGGGTCAACTTACCTCCCCCTAAATAGTGCAACGATAAGGGTAGCATTGATGTAGGTTTAATTAGATTTGAGTTTAAATATTTCTCCCAATTCTATGATGGGAATTCCAACAGGCTCAGTATACATTAGTGGCCTTCTTGAGGTTATAAAGAGGGTCATTCATACACCCACTACACATGACTCTATAAGAAAGTTTTCTTTTAAGGATCATGCAAAACCTAAAGAGTGGTTCCTTAAAGGCTAGCTAGTGGGGTGGTGATGACTAAGGATGTTATTGCCTTAGCCAATAGAATTGATTATATTGACTTGTTTACTACCTCATATTTCTTCATAATAGGTATTTATTGATGGATACCTATTTCTATATAATTGGTAAAATTTTCTAAAATCCCTTATACATCAAATATCCAACCAGATAAGGTGACCCTAGCTTCAGTAGCAACAGAGTCCTCTAACTCAGAGAATGTTGAGGATAAGCCTTCTCTCCTTGACCTAGTCCAATAATATTTTACATCATATGAGAGATATTCCCAATAATAAAGGTGAACCTTGAAATTTTTTTGTTTCCTAGTAGACAGGGTGGTTGAATATATGGGAATTTAAACTTCTCTATCATATCTTCTATAGAATTTCCCCAAACTATGCCATAGGTTTTGGGTGCATGGATATGGGGGATTATACAGCTATGTTGTACATGACAGAGTAAGATAGATGGTTTTTGTCAGATAGAATGAGATCATGTTATAATATAAAATCATGTCCATGGAGTCCATAGCCCATTTTCTACCATTAAAAATATCCTACTTAGTAAGGATTCTGAAAAATTTTGGATAACATCCCATAACCAAAGAGGTGTGGAAGAGTGAATGGACCTGGTGGAACAACTCCATTTATAATTGTATCATGTTGAAGAAATGGTTGATGATGAGAAGCGGTTGGTTTAGGAGGAAGATAAATCCAGCCAGGATGTAATGGAGAGGGCAGAGGTGCTATAAGAAAATGTGTAATTAGAGGACCTAACATTATCCTATTTTTGTTGAGTAGTAGAGGAATATTCCCATGTAATGATCCATATCTTTCAATCTATTGAGATCATGTTGTAATAATAATAATTTTTATATATTTGGATACTCCAATCTATAGATGTTCCTCCATCGCATTGATATATTAAAGTATATTCATTCCATCTTTCACCAAAAAACATTAACAGTAATATTGGAGGTGACTTATTTTATTATCATAATATCCATGTATTATTATATTTAACATGAAATAATAGAAATATGATAATTCTATAAATTTAGTAGTTTGTGGTATTGTAGGAATAATTAATGTAGTTGTTTTTTTTAAGTTGGAATATATTTTATCAATAGTTATGAGATTAATCATCTCAAACAAGGTTCACATGCCATTAATATAAAACTTCTTTTATAGATCAAACTCATGTCCAGGGGATGATCATTTTATTTTTAGCATGTGTCCATACATTGGATAACCTGTTTTAGAATATGTTGTTAAGATCCAACTCATACATGGGAAATGAGGAATTATTATTCTATGGAACCAATGGTTTGTGTTAGAAATACTTCTTCACATATCAATTTCTCACATAGGATGGAAGAATGATGTAATAAATGGCCCATAGTGGAATGTTTCTTTCTAATCAGAATGAATCTCTAGATCCTATAAACTCACATGAGTCATGCTCGGCCTGAGAAACAATAGGAAACTTGGGAAACCATTTGAAAATATATATGAGTGCATTACAATGGATAGGTGGCTGCATGTTCACATTAATTGGAATTCGTGGAGGGACATGATGGATGTCATTGAAAACCCACAGTTAAGCCTGATAGTTATGGCCAATGATTCCTTGAGAAAAGATACAACCCTTGTATAGATTTAACTCTTATATGTATACAGGTCATTTTCATACATTATCATGGAATGGGAATAGAATATTTTGAATTTATAAATTCAGTACCAGGTAACTCTACATGCATTAATCTCTCATGCAGGTAATGGGTCACATCAAATTGATCACGCATTATGCTATTTAATTTTATGTTAGAAGGACTCTAGAGTTCCACATTTTATGGTAATGGGATGAGGACTTGAACTACACAATTTAACATCATGATATAGGGATGTATGATTGTTATTTCATAACATCATGTGTATTTGACCAAAAGATTGGTTATTTTCTATTCCTGGGTGATCAGACCGAGAATGTCCCATAATTCTTCAAGCATGAGTATTGGAAATTGTAAAATATAATTTGGGTATCTACAAATAAAAAAATTGATATGGAACAAGTATACAAGTAATGACTACAAACTATGTTCCAAAAGTGGGTTTTCTATATAACATTGTTGGGGAATATGGAGATAGAATTGACCTCTCTAGAGAATGAATATACCTTTGTTTGATGAGTATTTTATGAGAATCTTATGCAGAGCCAAACTAATAAATGTTATGCATAGTCAAAATAATGATGACCTCATGAAAATGAAATTATTTTGCTGATAGCCAAGGAATATTTATGGATACTAGGATTTTATAATACACATAGATTGATTTCAATAAGGAATGTGATAGAATATGGAAGGAATGTTTTGTTTAAAAATCACTCCTGAATTGGGGAATAATTTCCTACACTGGTGAGACCCATACACATGAAAAGGATCTTATATTTATTTTATCACAGACGGGCTCTAGACATAAGGTCTAAGTGTCACTACATATCTCATAAATGTGAGAATAAATCCACACATTGTTATAGAATAGATAAAATTATGACCATAGACCATGTTAAAAAGGCAGTTTCCAACATAGAGAATCCCCAAACGTGATCAAATTTTGCGGGGATATGTTATTTGATTACAGGCACACAAGTTGGGTGAGAACCCATATTGGACCCTTCATATAGATATGGATTGTACATTGAAATGTGGGGGTATTTTTTATTGTGGCTGGACTAGGATTTAGGACCAGAGTGGCACTATATATCTCACAAGGGTGATAATCAATCCATACGTTGTTTTTTAAAGAGGAGTGATGGGATACCGATAACCAGTACAGTGGTAATAGTGACCCAGGATTAACATACATGGAAATTACATCAAAATAGATTAATAATCAGCATATTACCAAATTACATGCTTGATGACTGTAATAGTTTAGTATCTTTGGGAACTTGTAATAAAGTATTCTATCTTGGTGAATTGTCTTTAATGTTTATCAAAAAGATATTCCACATTGTTACTTCTACTTAAAACCATTCATAATAACATATTCAAATGAAAAATAATAAAGGGGTGATCTCAGGGTCTTAGTAAGGGTAAATAATGAAGATACATAAGCATAATATGAAAATAAGGGTAAAATAATATGAGCATAAAATTTAAGGATCATACCCTGAATATCAAAGATAATAATCACGAGACATGAAATAAATATAGATAGTTAATAATAAATGAATTATAAGGTTGATAAATCATCATAAATCAATCATGAAACATAATCTCATGTCATATAAGTGTTTCTCCATCATAATAATAGAAAACCATTTCATGTGTGAAGGTTAACTACCAAGAATATCAACATAGTGGACCAAGAAATACTTTTTTACCCTTTTGGGATTTGAAAACACATGTTTCCTCTAGTGGATCTTGACAAACCTATTTCCTATTTTGGATAAGGAAACATTTGTTTACTATTTTGGATCAAGACACACCTAATTCCCATTTTGGATTAGTATATACCTATTTCCCATTACAGATTAGGACATGTCTATTTCCCCTTATGGGTAAATCATGTTGAATTTTTTCCAATCATTATCTCATGAGATATAAATAATTACCCAATGAATTAGTGGGAGATATATGTCCTACCCATCATATAATAAAATCATTCACACATGTGCCATAAGAAAATAAAACTTTCATCACATGATGACCCATAAAAAGAGATGGGGTTCATACACATCACATCATAACCCATCAAATGAAATGGGTATCATAAACATGTCATAATATCATAAAATATTTAAAATATAATATTTTAATAATCATTACATAATAGAATAACCCATGAACGGAAGTGGGTTTTATAATTTTTTTATCCTGGTATAACCTGTGGAAGATAAACATATTTCTTAAAAACATTAAAATCTTGATCATAAACCATCTAAAGAATGAATAAGAAAGGTTTCCTTGGATTGTAACCCTAGTAAGTCATTAACAATATCAAAAGATATCATCTTATATAGAGGAGGATTTTCAAATATCTCTTGGAATGTCACTTTCCTTTGAAAATCACTTTTTAAAACATAACACATTTTCAAAATATTTCTGTTTGAAATCACATTGAAAACATATATAGGAATAAATAAAAATCATTTAAAATATTTCTTGAGGAAAATAACATTTCTCAATTGAAAAAACCTATTTAAGACATAAACATTTTGAAAAAAATCCTTCAAAAATAACTTTAAAAACATATAGAGGCAACTTTGAAAACCATATAAAATAGTTTTAAAAAAATTCCTTTAAAACCCAATTTAAAATATTGAATTTTCAGAATATTCTTAAATAAATTTTCTTTTAAAAATAACATTATAAACTTTCCATGGAATGTTCAAGTAAGGGGAGACTGGTAAATTTGTACATGATGAATATTCCTTATATACCGTAAAATGTTTAGAAAGGTTTGTCGAACCAAAAATGACAAGGAGATCCCATTTAAAACCATTTTTATTAAAAATGGTAAACATGGGTAAAAATTACTATTACACGTCATAGTAAAACATTTTTAGTAAAATGGTTTTGTGAATAATTAAAATTTATAACTGAAGTGTGAAATAAATATAGGATTTCATGAGAACACTTTCTTAATTATTTTAAGTACCAAAGATTGGTTAAATGGTAATAATATATGAAGATATCCAAAATAAACTGAGGATATGAAAATTAATGAGATTTATTAAGATATGGATCATAATATTTCATAAATGGTAGTATAATCATGAACAATCTCAATAAATGATGAGATCGTAGCAATAGACTATTCCCACTTTAGTAACTTTTAATCATAATCATATGGATATAATAACATTATATAAAGTAGAAAATATCATTAAAATAATTATATTCATGATATAACTTGTTAATGGGTAGTATATACACCTCATAGAAAAATATAGGTGAATATCATGGCATGTGTCTCAAAGTAGGAAAATTGTGACACAACTACTTTACTGTTTTGGTATATTTTGAACCATAAACCGCATGAAAGAAATATCCTAAAATGGGTATATAGATACACATAAATTAAAGTATAATAGTCATATAATACATCAATGGGTATTATATATCCAACACAAAATAAATGAGGGGTGAATAAGGCATAAGTCCCATATAAAAAAATGGAGGTAAGAAAACCCTTATCTTAGATCTTGAATTTCTTTATACATGTTCAAACCTCTGATATAATTAGTATAAGTTTATTATAAATCTTTCATAGAACTGTATTATTATATATAATATCATATTTTATTTGATACAGATTTATATTACCTATTTATTCACAACTTCATGTTAATATTATTTTTTAGTTAATATTTGCTTTATTTTTCATATATGTTTTGAATTATAATTTTTGATCCACTTAATTAGATCATTATTTACATACATAGAGAATGTAAAAAAATTAAAAATAAAATATATTAATTAAATTAATATTTATAATAATATATAAAATATATAAATATGAAATGGAATACACTATTCATGGAGATGATAGGTCATTCGTACGCATGAATGTTGTATATGATTTATCAGCGTATTGGAAGAAAGGAAGAATATGATATATATATATATATATATTCTAATTCAAGTAGAATTATTATTTAATATATATCATATAATTTTACAAAACACATCGTTAATACATTCCATTTAAAGTGTGAACGAATCACATCTCTTTGAGGTGCATGTAGTCCACACGTCCATAAATGAAGTTATCGTATTTACAAAAAACATTAAAGAATGAATTTATGTTTTATATAATAATTAAATAGAATAAATACATCATTAATATAATAAATATAATATAAAAAAGTATTTCCATAATAATTCCTAACCATGAGAGGAGGTAAAGGAAACAGTAATGTCGTTATTTTTTGAGGATGCAGTCTGTCGTACACATAAATGGTATGTTTGTTACCCATATAATGGAAGTGTGTGTAGGAGTACAAAGAACACTTATAATATCAAAATATCATTATATTTATGATAATTATGTTTTTATATATTCATTTAATAAAAATAATTTAGGGGTAAATAATGAAAATAAGATAAAATAGATTATGGAAGGATGTTACCTGTTCTTTGGGAAACTCCTTTTGGTTTTCACCAAAGGGATTACATGAATGTATTTTAACCAGAAGTGAGGAATATATGTTCGGAGTATAGAATTTTGGAGCTTATTTGGGAATTTTTTGGACTATCCAAATTGGAATGAGATGTTTGAGGAAGTGAGGGGGGGTGATCACACTTTTATAGTGGAGGAGGAGTGGCATTACTGTAAATATAAAAAGGAAAACACTATAGAGAGGTATCTCTTACATCATATGCCAAAAATAGTTTTACATTTTAAACCAAATAGAGGATATAGTCTGAATTTATTTCCCAAATAGATATTTTAAATTGTTCTTGAGTATTTGGCTCTTTAGTTTAAAGTTTAATCACTAATTAAAATCGTTTTTACCTTAGTCACTGTAATTAATCTTAATTAATTACAGTCATATTTATGGTAAAAACTAACTTAACCTTACTTAATATAATAACTTATTCTAATTAAAAATATCTAATACATTTTTTCAATTCTAACCACAAAATTTGAAAAATATATTTAAAATTAATCCCACAAACGTGTCGCGAATGAATATTTTTAAAGTGAAAAATTCTAAATGTTTGAAATGTTTTTTTTATCCTATTTCAATGTGAAATTGGATCCAATTACATAAATTGGATAAATTTATATATTATATATCTAATTTTACTTTAAAATAAAAAAATTATTATATAATTGAAATATACAATTAAATTATATTAAAAATTGATTTGGAATTATAGTTTAGTATTTTTCATTTGTCATCAAAAAATGAAACTTCTCAAAAAAATAACAAAACTTCACCCAAAGTAACTTTTGATACTCTATTTTCAAAAAAACATTTATTTCATCAAAAAATAAAATAAAGTTATCAAAAAAAAATTTAAAATGGGTTCTCCATTGAAATGCAGCAAAATTACCCTTTAGAAAAATAAAACATTTTATTCAAAAAATGGATTTTTTATTCTATTATACCTATAAATTCTATTGGATGAGTATCATAAATATTTATTTAATATATAATATATAAATTTTATTAAAAACATTCACCAAAATTGTTTTATTTAATTTATTGAGATAATATTTTGATTGTACATAGAAATATAGTTTTCTTACAAGGTCATTACTTTATTTTAAAATAGTTCTAACATTAAATTTTAATACTTTATTGATAAATAATTATCAATATATTTGTGTGTAAATCATATATCCATAATTTAGTTAAAAATATTCATAAATTTCATTCCAATGGCTAGGTTGGAGCTAAAACATTATTCTAATAATTGTATTAAGAGTATATTTTTGTTTGGTAAAACTCAGCCTCCCATGTAATGTAAGATATCGAAGAAATTTTTCGTTGTGTGTAACATAAAAAAACATAGTATTTTATGTACTATAATCTAATATAAGTGTTTAGTGTATCACAATAATAACATTGTTTTTCATATAAAACAATACAAAATTATTTCTTTCATATAAATAAAGCTATATTCAGTCTTATGTTAAATAAAAAATTACAAAAGTATAAAATTAATTTGAAAAAATTCACAAAATCTAGATGTGTTACATTATACACCATTGAAATTAATCTAGGTTATCAATGGTTTAATACAATAAATTTTCTTTCATATAAACCCACATCACAAATAAGAATACTAGTACTTCATTTAAAATGTGAAAGTTGAAAAAATAACGGTTACCCAATCTAACACATAACTAGTTTCCCACATAGGTGGAAATTGAAAAAAAGGACATAGAAGAAAAATCTATCTATCAAGTAATGATACAGAGTGATAGAAAAAATGGTTAGGAGAATGTTTATGATCACAAATCCATTACCCAAGGAGGCTTTAAAAAGGTCATTGATATCATCAAAATGATGATAATAGGATAAAATTTTATTTCAAGACCTTTTTCCCCTAAAGTTGAATAATTTTAATGAGAATATATACTTACATGATTTTAGGAAAAGATCACCCTTTTGTTCCACTATCAATTTCCATGTCATCTATTACTCGAAGAAATTAAAGTTAATTATCATTATTGAAGTACTAAAAGATCATGAGTTAGAATGATAAATCATTCTATATTTATTTAGTTATCGTCAAAGAAAAAAAGGATAAAAAGTTGTCCAATATTTAAAAATCCCCATATGGTGAGATAATACTTTAATCTATAAAACCTCATCTGGTGTTTAATATAAATCATTCCATAAATGGTTAACCTTATATCCATTCTGAAATATGGAAGTCCAAACCATTAGAAATAAGGTTGCAAAATTTCTTAAAACCAGCTTAGCATTGATCCCTCACATATCATAATGTATCTCTTGGTTATAAAATAATAAATATATGACTACCTTTATCATGTATTCTCTTGAAACATGGTAATAACTTGAATCAGCACAAAACCTTATTGAAAACATGCATCTTTCCTTATTCCAAATTTTATTTGATATATTCCTGAAATCTAAAAAAGTTGTAAACTTCATCAATGATATAATAAACCACTTCTCAACAAATCCTTAATTTTGTCCAATGTAATCAGTATCATCCAATTTAATTAATAATAAACAACATATATTTATGCCAACATCATTATCTTAACATAAGGACCACATTAAGTGTTGTCTTCCCATTAATCATGTGTTTCCAGAGAACACAAACATTCTATTAAATCAATTTTATAAGTCTCTAGCACCATTAATTTTATCCTTTTAGATCATTAATGAAAAAAACATAATGAAAATAATTATATATTTGTTGATTATTATAACATAATTTTGAATTCTAAATCATATACACTTCAATAATCCATATTTATTCTTAACCCTTTACTCCGACTTCATAATCTTGTTCCTTAATACCCCTTTCCTAGAATATGAAATATGAAATAGGAATCATGTACTGTGGTTCCTCAACCTCAATCTAACCATGATTCTTACATTTAATGGAAACAATACTATTATATCATCGCATACCTTTCACATGTCATTTTTTGTCCCTTTATCATTAGTAGTCTAACCAATACTCATACCACGTTCCACATTCTATTTATGAGATTTCCACTTAGGAGATTGATTTTTATAATGCCTCTTCTTTCCACATATAAAAAATTTAACATTATCCAAATTCCTTCAAATTTTATCCATTAACTAAAACCATAAAGCATAGGGTGAAGGACACCTATCATTGAAAAAATCACATAATCGTGAAACATTACTTATAGGATGCCAAAATCACGACACTGCCTTGTGGATTATTCATAGAGACATCCCTTGACATATCCTAAGGAATATACCCAGGTATATCACTAAAGGTTTCTCAACCTAGTATCCAATTGCTGACTAAACCTTTCCTTTAATACCAACTATAGTGACGTAGTCTTAACATAAATTGATATTACATCAATTTAGATGGACATTTATAAAATTACAAAAGTACATGACTGAAGACAATAATTGTTTATTGCCTTTGGAAACATGGAACAAAGTTTTCTAACTTGTTGAACAATCTTCAATATTCCTCACAAATATCATCTACTTTAGAAATTTTACTTAAAAACTTTCATCATAACTGAAGGAATGTAATCATAATAAATGGGTGAGCTCAGTTTCTCAGTAGGGGTAAATAAAAGAGGTACGTAAGAATAACATGAACATAAGTGTATGAGTATTTGAGAATAACATTTGAAGATATTACCCTATATATCAAAGGTCATAATCAAGATAGATAACATAAAGATTGTTAGTTTGTAATTATGAATTATAAGGATTATAAATCATCCAAAATCAATCATTAACCACAAACTCATGTTATATATGTATGTCACCATAATAACTATAGAAAATCATTTCTTTTGTCATGTTTAAATACCATGAACATAAATATACTTGATCATGGAACACCTAATTCCCCTTTTTGGATCAGGACACACATGGTTCCCATAGTTGATTAGAACAAAACTATTCCTATTTCAGATTAGAACACACTTTTTTCCATTTTCGATCCGGACACACCTATTTTTTATTTTGGATCAGGAAACACCTATTTACCATTGTGTATTAGGACACACCGGTTTCCCCTTATATATCAATATCACTGTCTTTTTTCCATCATTATCTCATGAGATATCAATATTTATCCAATGCATTAAATGGAGATATAGGTTACACCAATCATGTAATAAAATCCTACATAAATTATGCCAAAAGATAAGAAAACTTTCATAATATAACGACCCATAAATAGATATGGGTTTGATAAACATAATATCATAACCCATGAAATAAAATAGATATCATTAATATGTCATCATATCACAACTTTTTGAAATGATACAAGTTTTCTAATCATTTCATCATAGAATAACCTGTGAAAGGAATAGGGTTTCATAAGTGTTTTATCATGGTAAATCCCATTGAAGAGAAATGAGATTCATAAAAAATGATTTATCTTAATTACAAACTAATCAAGTAATGAATATTAATGTTATACTTGGATTATAACCATATTAATTCCTAGAATATATCAAAGGATATCATCATAGATACATAAGTATTTTAAAATATAACATTGAATAAAACAATTCTTTTAAAATCAATTTCTAAAACATAAATTTTTTCAACATCCTTTCCTTTAAACCACCTTGCAAAGATACATATGAATCATGAAAAATCTGTTAAATCATTTATTGATTAAAATCTCCTTTTCTGTATTGAAATATTCTTTTTAAAATTTAAATACTGGGAAAACACTATTCAATTAAAAATAACCTTGAAAACATATAAAACTTTTCTGAAAACCTTTTTCTTTGAAAGAAAAATTAAAAAATTAATTACTAAAATATTATGAAAACATTTTAATTTAAAAATTATCTTTTATACTTTCAAATTAATATTTAAGGAAATTATGATCGGTAAATCCGTACGTGCTAAACAATCCTTTCGTATAGTAAATAGCTTAAAATAGTGCTTTGATCAGAAAACAACAAAAAGATTCCTTTAAAAACATTTTTATTAAAAATTAAATTATATGGGTAAAATTTTATTTTACATATCATATTAGAATTTTTTTGAAAAATATTTTAGAAACATGGTTTTTTAAGTAAAATACATTTCTAATTGAAGAGAGAAATAAAGTCTCATTTTCTTAAAAACATTTTCTTATTTATATTAACTGCCAAAGAGTGGTGAAATGGTAAAAATAATTTGATATATAATTTATAATAATATGATAAGTAGTTTCAATAAAATTATTGAGATATGGATAATATTATTTAATCAATGGATGCATGTTCATAAATAATAATGATGAATGTTAAGATTGTGGCAATAGACCGTTACAAATTTGGTAACTTTGAATCATAAAAATATATAAACAATAAAATTAAATGAAGCTTTAAATAAAATTAAAATAATTATATTCATGATATAAAATTTAAATTGGAATTACATAAACCTCTTAGGAAAATATATGTTCATAACATTACATGTGTCTCAAAGAAGGAAAATTGAGACAAAATCACTTTACCAATTTGGTAACTTTTGAACCACAAACCCCATGATAGAAATATCATAAAAGGGATATTTATTTTCCAATAAATCTAATTATAATAATCATTTAATACATTTTTGGTAATTATATACACCACATAAAATAAATAAGTTGTGAATAAGTTATAAGTCTCATAGAAATAAATGTGGGATAAGAAAAACCCTTACCTTAATTCTTGAATATCTTCATAGTGGTTCAAACCTCCTTTATAATAAATATAAAATTATTATGAAAAATTAAAATAAAATAATTATTATATATAATGCTATATAATATTTGATTATGAATTGATATGATATATTTATTAACAACTTTATGTTAATGTTACGTTTCACATAATATCAGCTTTGTTTTTTTGTATATGTTTTGACATGTTATTATTGATCCTATTAATGAGATCATTATTTACTTAATTATAAAATGTAAAACATTATTTAAATATCATGAATATTCAGTATATAACTATTTATAATAACCTATAAAATATAGAAATTTGAAATTGAATACAATGTTCTTGGAAACAGTAGGTTGTACATACTTATAACAATGTTTCTATTTTATTGTTGTATTGAAAGAAATAACCTAAAGGAAATATATTTATCAATATATTATAATTCCAGTAGTATTTTTATTTTATATATATCATAATAGTTTACTAAACCCATCCTTCATACATTTAGTTTATATTGTGAATGAATTAAATCGCTTTGAGAATGGGGTAGTGCACACGTCCACAAACAAGGTTATCATATTTACACAAAATTTAAATCATGAACTTGTGTTTTATGTAATAATTACAGGTGAATAATGAAATAATAAATAACATATATATCATATATAAATAGTATTTACATCATTATTCCCAACAATGAGAGGTGGTAAGGGAAAATCAAACATCCTCATTTCGTGAGGCGGTAGTATGCCGTACACACTAACGATAAGTTCTTTACCCATTTGATTGAAGTGTGTGTAGATTCAAGTTTAACCCTTATAATAAAAACATATTAGTCTATTTTGGATACTTAGGTTATTATAAAATCATTTAATAATAATAATTGATTGTTTTAGAATGAAAATAGAACAAAAGAGATTGTGGAAGGATGTTACCTCTTCTTTGGGTTAATCCTTTTGGTTTTCACCAAAGGGCTTCCTTAGTAGGATTTATAACCAATGTGAGTCTTATTTGTTATAGTATTTAATTTTGGATCTTATTTTGGTAGGCTTTTTATGATAAAAAGTGTCTTGATATGTGTGAGGAAGTGAGGGGGGTGGGTGTGCTTTTATACTGTAGGATTGTCATTATTTAAAATATAAAAAGGTAAACACTATGGAAAGATCTCCCTTACATATTGTGACTTCAATAATTTTAAATTTTCTATTAAATGTATTATGTGGTTTATATATGGACGTATTATGGATTTTGGACATGTTTCTAGGGTATTTTTTCCCTTAAGTTAAAGTTCAACAACTAATTAAACTCATTTTTTCCTTAATCATTGTAATTAATTTTAATTTCATTCACTAATATTTTTGGTAAAAAAATAATTTACTATAATATATATTAAATTTTTTTCTTATTCAGATTATGGAATCTATTTTTTCAAATTATAACCACCAAATTGGTGGTCATTAATTTAAAATTAATCCCACATACATGTCGCAAAAGCTGGTTTTTAAAGCGAAAAAAGTCCAAAAGCTTGAAATAGTTTTATACCCAATTTCATTTGGAAATTGGTTAAAATGACCTGAATTTGATTAATTTATCTATAAAATATCTAATTAAATTTTTAGACCAAATTAATATATAATTTAAATATATAAATGCTGGATGAAAAAGTATGGTTGAATTAAAATTTAGTGTTTTTCACTATTTACCATAAAATGAAGCTTATCAGGAAAAACTAAAATTCCCCCAAAGTAAACATCGATATTCTACTTTCAAAAATGATTATTTTTTAATCAAATAAAATTATAACAATTTCTATACATAGATTTTAAATTATTTTCCATTAAATGTTTGTAAAATTTCCTTTTTGAAAATATAAATCTTTTTATTTATAAAATTGGATTTATTTATATCTTATACCTGTAAAATATACTAGATAGTTATCAAAATTCTTTATTGAATCTATGATATAAAAATATTATTGGAAACATCCATAAAAATTGGTTTTATTGATTTATAGATTTAAACTTGTGTTTATATATAATAAAATAGTTTTCTTAGAAAATTAACTTCTTTATTTTAAATTAGTTCTTACATTCACATCTACTAATTGATAAAAAAAGATTCACTTTATATACATGTGTAAATCATATTTTTATAATTTAGTTAATTTTTTGTAACTTCGATTCCAATGGCTAGGTGGTAGTTATAATAATATTTTAATAATATTTTTAATATTATATTGTAGTTTGGTAAAACATGGTCTTGCGTGTCACCCAATCTATCGAAGGGACTCGGTATTGTGTGCAACACATGAAAAACATAGTTTTTTATACCACAAGATAATCTATGTATTCTATTTAGTTAATTATTAACTTGGTGTTTCATATAACTTAAGTCAAAATCAGTGATTTTGTATAACAAAATCTATATACAGTGTTCTCTGAATTGAAAATATCAAAAAGATTAAACTAATTAGAAAAATAAATTTACAAAATATCGAGGTGTTAGAGTGGTCCTCCCAAGAGAGGGATATATAATTCGTGTAATTTATGTCAAGCATACAGTTTAAAATCATTTTACAAGGATTATTGGTAATTCAATTTATGTTCACAAATCGAGGACCAATTTAATCCTAATGTTAACTGATACACCTTGTTCATGTGAGAAAACCCTTCACTAAAACTCTAAAGCCTATGTAATCTCTACTCATTGTGATAAATAAGTAAGGAAAAGTGTTCCATCCAAAATGTGGAATCATTTAATTGAAATCATAGGGTCTTTTTCATCATGAGGTGGTTAGGAAAAGATATAGGATCAATGGGACGCTACGTATCCTATATTGGACAAGAATCAATCCATATATAGGTCTTGGGAACCATGTAGTTTAATGTTATACAGTAAGGAAGCTACCCAATCAATTTGACATCATCTGGTAAGTATAAAGGTGACTTGTCATGAATGAGAAGAAATTTTGAAGCTGGACCCAAGCCTAGAGATTTGGTTGTCATTACGTATCCTGTAATGGTAGGAATCAAGCCACACGTTGTTCTTGAAAACCATGATTTTTAGTTTTAATTAGCATGGACATTAGCTATGTAGTTTAACATCTTGTACTAAGGATGAAGGTTAACTGATATCATAAAAATAATGTGTAACATAGGGAATGTCAGGTCAAGAAAAATCAATCGTTCTTTATATATAAGGAGTGAAATTGTAAACCAAAATCATTGGAGTTCATAGATCATGATAGGTTATCTGGGGCTTTTCTTCCATTATTTTAGACCCCCCTAATCCTTGTTTCCTTTTAATTTTCTTTCTTCTTTGAATAAATATAATGGCATGATGATGATAGGTGATATGGGACAATTATACAATGAGCAGCCAATTATAATGTTAGTTTTCAACGTGAAATTATTACTGCGTATGGAGATGGAATTGGTATTTTCTAAGAAAGAATATTCCTTTGGTTTATGGTACATTTAAGGGAGGATTATGCAGAGCTGAACTAGGACATGTTAAGAATAGTAAAAAACAATGGTGTCATCAGGAAACTAAAAATCATTTTCCAATGGCCAAGGAAGGTTATGAACATCTGAGTTTTTTGAGGATAAGGAGTATAATTAATAGAAGAAATGTTTCCATGGATAATAGATGAATTTGAACTAGTATAGGACATGGGATGTAGAGTTCCCTCCACATATTTGGATTGTACGTAGGGAAGTGGAAACTTTTGGTTCCATGATGGGAACCATAATGAGGGAACCCAATTAAGGTCCCCTATATAGATATTTTTTGTGTACCAAAGAGGGGTATTCTACATATTTCATACCGAGTCCCAATGCATAAGGTTTGACCTTCACAACATATCCCTTTGAGGTGTGAATAAAGCTAGACGTAGTTATATAATTAACGTTCCCTATGATGATCTAACTCATACATAAGGAGAGGAACATTTTTATGTTGTGGCTAAACCTAGGATTATTGATCTAGAAATCACTATATATCCTTTGATGATAGGAATCAAGATACATGTATTTATATGATGTGGTGTGGTGAGATACCAACACCAGGTGCATGTCATCCACTATGGTGAGGGCCCATGGAATCATGTGGTTTTAAATCACATGAGGTAACAAAAATTGTACAGTTTGATGTCTTGTGTAACAGATGTTAGGATGAAACTATTTTCTTCTTTTCCAATAAGGGACTTTCCAGACATGAAGTGAGGCATCAATGATAAATTTTTGATGATATCGATCTGATAAATGGGTGGATTTGAGGCTGGGCATAGGAAAATAATTCTAGAAATAACTTCGTATCTCAGGAGGATAGAAATAAACCCACATGTATTACTATAATTTAGGAGTGGTAGGAGAGAAACACATAAGATTTTGAAATATTCATTTATGTAATTTAATTTTATTATGTTTTATGTCATTAAATGAGGACATAAAACATTAAATTTTTTGTCATTTAGCTATGGTGACATGTTTGATCATCCCATATTTAATAGACAGGGAATCCTGGTTTTATAGGTTGTAAGGATTATTGTTTAACATCATGTGTTAAGAACATTGGTTGGGGCTTACACCTAAAGAGGAGGCCCATAAAAGGATTTTTATTATTTTTGAAATCATGAGGATAATATCAATTAATTTATATTTTTAGATACTTTTTTAGGGATTTTACATATAAATTATTTCCATATGGCTATGGAGTTTAGAGTCATACAACTCAGACTATGTTGTATTGTAGTTTTAGGTCATACAACAAGGACCATTTGTTTTCCTTTTATGTTCATCCATACAAAGACATGGGGATATATATTTCAACTTCATATTGAGAGGAAGTTGGTATCATTTAGTTTATCATCATGTGATATGAATGATATGTTTTTCAGAAAATTGTTTTATAGACCAGAAAGAAGCAACCCCATCGTAAACAGAGACCTTGGGTCCAAATGATGGTGAAAACCATTATATGATTGGGAATAAATTTGTGTTTGGGTCTAATACATGAGGTATATGCATCACAAAAAATCCTATAAAATCAAAAATCAAGCCACACATAGTTCTACGAAAGGGGTCTTGTTATTAGACCTGCATAAAAGGTTGTGATCTCTTCAAGTATGGAATCAAATGTTATGGAATTTTATGCCATGAAATGAGGACATTAACCATTCATTTTTATGTCTTGATGTAATGATTTCATTGTATAGTTTAATATCATGTGGTGAGGAAATTAACCATGCAGTTTTATATCATTTGGCTAGGATTATATGTCATGTTGTTTATTGTCTTTTGGTATGGATGATATGTGTTGGGGATTACACTTAAAGAGGGCGCACGTCTTACTTTGAAACCATTTGAATTATTTCTTGAGAGATCTTTCATTGGTTGGGGCATAGTATTCTCCCCATCCATTTTGATTATTGTGTAATCCCCATTAGAGTGGACCATATGTTTGGTATAAAGTCCCTCCCACTTTTCTTTAATATTTGGAGGTTTATTTGCCGGTATCATCAGGGTTTTGGGGAACAGTTCTCCTTGGAGGAACGAGTTAAGATGAACTTTCTTATTGAAGTCTTGTGATATCTAATTATTGTATATTTCCAAATGAAGAAGGGTATACAATATTTTCTCATTAATTTACTCTAATTCAGATAAATTCTTTTGTGACTATTCATCATTTGAATGTTTTTTACCAATATGTATCAGGAGTGAGGGAAATTAAACCTCAATGGGTAGCACTAGATATGTTCTATTAACTAGTAAAAACTTGGATTCTTGGGTTTTAGTGGGGGTTATGTTTTGGTTGGACCATAGGTGTATAGAATCTTTTAAGTCCAAGATTTATTTTCTTTATCCACTAAATTCTAAAGTATGTATTATAGAGTTTCATTAAAAGCCTTTATCTGTCCATTGGCTGCTTTATGATCACAATATGAATGGTTGGATTTGATGTTGTACTACTGGTAAAAATTATTTGAATTCAAAGACCATAAATCGGTGTTAGTATCAATTAGTATTATTTTAGGGACACCAAATATGGTGGTGATTTTTGACATCAAAAAATAGATGATGCTTTAGTTTTAGACTTACTAAAGGGTATCACCTTGGACTATTTAGATACAAAGTAAATAGAAATAAAGATATAATTGAACCTTTAAATTTTATCTAGATGATTCAACCCTATAATATCCTCCCCTATATAGAAAATGGCTAGGATTATTTCATTGTATTATTTAATTATGGGGGCTGGGGGATTGAAATACATTTGGAACGAATGGAATTTCAGGACAAATTAAGTGCCATCCTTCATCATTGAATGTTATAAATATCCAACCCTCTTGATTTGATAATAAATCTTTGTTCTGGACTAATCATAACCACACCCACTAACATGAAATTTTTCAACGGTGGTAAATGCCTCCTCTCCATAAATGCATTTGAGGTTAATTCCATTGAAGCTCCACTTATAAAGAATCTTTTTAGGACCTAGACTATTATAAAGAGTGAAATTGGATGCCCTTTATTTTATATATTCTAATCTATATATTTCTGGTGGAAGGGTACAATTTTGATTTATTCCATGATTGGAATCATCCAACTATTTTAAACATTGTTTAGATTAGGGGTAGAATTGATCTCATTGATTTCTTCCATTCCACTTTGAATAAATGGTGATACTATTATGAGACAGAAAAAATGATGAAATAGTCATCCCAGTCTAGATCTATTAAGGTAACAGTAGCATTGACTAACACATATACATGAGCATTTTTTGAATGTAATACATGAGTTAGTTTTTTATTGTATGGTAATTCTGCCATCAACACTCAAGTGTGTTTAAGTATAGGAATCAAATCTTTTTTCCGAATGGTGTAATCACCATTTATCATCTTAATTGGTAAATCAGGATCACCTTTGATTCTCCGTTGAGTCACCAATATTTTCATAAACAATTATAATCCAATTATGAGCCCTTCATATTCATCATCAATACTTGTTAATCCTTTTTTATAGTAGAAATGAGTAAGGTAGAGATTTCTTTGTTAGAGAAATGAGATCTATTCCCAACCCAAATTTTTTGATCTTAGGTTATTCCATTATCTTTCTAGTTAGGATCCTACATGAACCATAAAAACTAATTTCCCATAGTTGAGCCGAGTCTCGGATGGTTATATTTCTTCATCTGAAAGTTCATTACTCATTGAAACTTCTTCCACCTAGGGTTGTCTGGATAATAAAATTTATTAAGACCTGTCCATTTATCTCCTTTTGTGGTATGAACTGGATGTTGAACTATTATAGAATGACCACCCATTACAAAAAAATTCCTTTCAAAAAATTGAGTATATAATGGAGTGGGTTAGTTTTAGAGATTAAATGGACCTCATGATGCTATAGGTAATGCCTTAACTTATGAATTGTGAACATCACTTCCAAAAAGTTCTTTTTGATTCCTGAATACTGAGTCTTTGTGTCATGCATGTTGAAACTAAGATAAAATATTTATTATTGATTTAAAATATAAACCATTTTCTTCTCAAGTGAAGTGTACCTCATCATTTCATTGTGAAAAGAGTAAATTGGTTTTCATGTACGTTGATTACTTTAATCACTCCATTATTGTTTAATAAATTAATAATATTGAATCAAATTAGATAAAAATAATAATCTCAAATAATATATTACTAATTTTAATGAACCTTAAATTATTTATCATCATAACTAATAATGAAATTATTCTATACTTGCAGTTTAATAATTTGTGAATAAGTAACTCATTAATAGGGATTTACTTTCCCTTCATAATCCCTATGGTGAAACTTTTTAACAAGAGTTTGGAAACGTATATAGGATTTTCAAATGAACATTAAGAGTAATTTATTATGGAAATATTCTAAAATCAACAAACCCTACAAGGAATAATGAAAATTAAATCAATGTTTCATTATATAGGTTTTCTGTAAATTATAGTAATTATATCCTATCGTTACATTTGTATCTTCCCAAATGGTTTCTTTCATTATAAATTGGACATGAAACCATGAATACGTATATCAATAGGAACATTCATCATCTTTGTGACTCCAATAATACTAAAGAACATTTTTTGGGTTCAATAGGTTTCTATCGTTTATTCCAACCTACCTCAAATTTTATACCATTACTTCTTAGATTGGTAATTTTAGTCAACAGTCTGATGTTTCATCATTATTTTTTTCATAAACATGGTGTTGATTCCCTAATAAGTTTTTATTTTCAACATCAACTACCTATTATTACTTTATATTGGTAATATTATCATGTGTATAAGTCATTGTATAAATGAGCTTTTTGACATTTAATTTAGTTTACACAAATATAGTAGAGTCACATAATATTATTAGGGAAATCATAGTATATTAAAAAAAACTATAACCTACTCATTGAACTCTCTTTATTATTTTTAATTGTTGAAGGTATTTTCCTCCTCTATAAAAAATCTAAATACCCTATTTGTGGTCCCTCTAATTTACAATACATTTTATACATTGGGACCACCATGAAATTGTTTTCTTCTCTCAATTAAAGGGTCATCCTCAATTCAGTTATCATCTAACCCTATAGTTGTTTTTGTCTCCAAAATAAAAATTGTCAAATTATTGTTTGTTGGATCTGAGACATAAAATACATGCACTAATTGTGGTGAAATTATTAATGGATCATCCATTTACCCTTCTACATTGAGATTCACTGTCATGAATCCTATTTCATTAAATTTCCCTAAACATTTTTATCATCCCAATTAAAATGGAAAATTAGAACTTGAAGTGTTTTACAATCCAACTTTTTTAACTTTTTGATGATGATGGAATATGAAATATTCCAATAAATTAGATTTATATCATTGGAAACATAAATGTGTATCAATTCCTCAAAAAGAATTACTATACTATTTTGCATCATACTATGGTCATCATGGTTTTTTATAGAGTTTATAATCATTCATTACAAACCCATTGTATAACACAACATTTTCATTTGGTCCCATGGAAAACCATCAAAATCATTCAGAAATTGAATTATAATTTTTAGATAAATCCTAATGAATATGAACTCATAACCATTCTATAAAAAGTTAATTATGTGTATTTCATATCCACCGTCCGACCCTTGATGGATTCAAATTTCTGATTATTTTTTTATGTTTTTCAACGTATAGATCAACGTACTTACTATTATTTAAAATGAATGGGTGATCTTTATATCGTTCTTTGATGGGAACTGTAACAACATCTCTTCAATAAACCCTTTAACTCATAAGGTGTCGACTATAATAATACTTTGTAAGACTATTATTATCATCATCTAATAGGTATTAAATTCACAATTCAACAGCTTCTTCAACAATATATCATTCTGTAATAAAAACATTGGGACAAATGTGTCTTATGACATACCCTTTCAAAATCTTCATATACCATTCAATGGGTTACATCCATATATAATCGACAAGACCATGTAGTGGAAAATATTAAACCAAATAAACCATTAGGTAGACCATTATATAAAATAATTATTGTGGGATTAACATATCTAGTTCATATAATATGACAAAAACCTCCTTATTCATGATTGAAAACTTCAATGGGTCTAATAATTTATTGCATTTATCTTTGAAAATTATGTAGATCTAGGATAATCTATTTCATGTATTTTGGTCATAATTAAATATAAACAAATTAACATAAAATCTTTCATCAAAACATGGATGTTTTGTGGTTATAGCCCCTATAGATTCAAATTATTCATTCATATGAAATTAATTATATTTGATGAATATCCTTTTGGAAGTTTTATGCCATTATGGAAATTGAAAAATAGAAATTTTTCATGTATGGAATGAGTGTAAGCTTTTGGAGGAATAAAATTTTCACTTATACCCTTCACTGGTGCAAACTCTTCCCTTATCCACATATTAATAATGTCAAACCTAGCTGAGATTCCATATTTTGTTTTTATCAAAACATTTAGTAATATCCCAATAACACTATCAAATAATTTTTTTAACATATATGACATTAGTAAAAATTTTGGTGTATAAAAAATTCCATTATAGTAATTCAAAGAAAATTGATTACTTTTTCCAACTTTATTTTTTTAGTTTGTCCAAAAAATGGTTTGTTGAAAGTAGTTCCAATATATTTTACTTTATCAAATAGTTGAGTATGCATTAGTGGAGATGGTGTTTTAACTTGTTTGGAATTCATATCAAATGATATTGTCTAGGATTAGTGTTTAAGTCATTGAGGTAAAATATATCATTATCCTAAAAAAATTAACTTTGATGAACGTTTCAACAAACTTGATTGTGTGCATTCATCAAAAATGGGACACCCTAATATTACTTTAATTTTATTTCTTAAATAAATTTCATAAGTAAAAAAATAATTTTTCATCCCATACAACATTTCTTTCAATGTGAATTATTCACTTCTATGATTATCATGAATCGTAACAGACATATCCCCAATGATTTCATATATTTGGTCAAATGATCCCAATAGACATCAATATCATTATCGACTTGTTTTGCTCTAGATATAAGTAGAGACAACATAATGTATTTGCGCTTCATGCATAACCATGGAAGCAAGTTATAAATTACTAACTTAATTGGCTTTATACTATGAGTATTACTTTGTACACCTAAAGGATTTATTTCATCTGTAGATAACACAAAACTGATGTTTCTCAGATCATTTCCAAATTCATGATACTCATAATCAATTTTTTCCCACTAAGAGTCTACTAGATGATGTAGTTTCCCATCTTTAATTATTGTATCTGTGTTCCATATCAATTGTCTCATGGTTTCCTAACATCTATATAATCTTCTAGACCATGGTATGATAGAAAATTACCATATGACTTTCGAAGGACATGATTCATAATTATTATATCGATTCACACCACACTTAGGGAATTTTAGGAGTGATTTATGGAACTTTTGAAACAATATTCAATCAATTGTACATGCATGTATTTTTTAGATATCTTCCTCATTGAATTTGGAATTCATTTTACATCATATGTTCAACAAGTATGTGAATTTTGATTCTAGTAGAATATTATTTAGGGTACCAAGTTGTTATATATTGATAGTGTTGCTCCATATGTGACCAGATTTCAAATTATATAACTTTGATATGGATGAAAATATTGTAAATTTAGTACAACCAGTATACAATGGTATCTTAGCACATCGATTTAACTTCCCAAACAACTTTTTACAACCACTAAGGTTATTCTAATTTTTTATTTTCATTTCTTCCATATGATCTCCATTATCATTTACACTGGTATTCATATCAAATGATCAATAAACCGAAGTAACCTCTAAATAGGCATGCATGTTAGGTTTTCCCAATGTTTAATCGAATATTTTTAGATCTTATATTTTCTATGACAAATCAAATGTGCTTTTAAATCTTCTAGAGTAATATTTTTTGAATAATAAAAATGTAAACATGGAAAATGTTTTGGAAAGGTTCATATACATCCTCTATTGAAAATTCAAGGAACTCTTTAACTTCTTCTTCATACACTTTCTATATTGGATTATTGTTCATTATTTTTTTATTCATATTTATTCTATTAGGTTCAAAAAATATTCATTTTTTATCAATTAAAATAAATTCACATAAGATATTCATAATCTGTGGAGAAAGTTATAGATAAATATATTACAAAGAACCCAACATTTTTATGTTATTAGTTATGATTCCCAACAAATTATAATTTTACGCATTTATAAAATGAAAAAACATCAACATGGGGTAAACATGTGGCTATTGGTATTATTTCTCAATTTGATTTTATGTGGGAAAAAAGATGGTAATAAATATATTGGTAAATAATTATTTATTATTGGATGGTATAATTCACATGGAAGTTCTTGTTCATCCTTGTCATTTAAATTCGACATGGATTTCTGTTTTTTGTAAAAAAATTCCATGGAACCCAAAAGGTCATGTAATCGCTAGATTTTGAAAAAGGGTTATGGAGCATGAAATTTCATTAAAAAATTGATGATACTATTATTAATGTAAAAAAGGGAAGTTTCATTCCATGTTACTCTCATTTTCTGTAGATTATTCTCGAACATATATTATAGAAATAACAACAAATATATTGGTATTATAACCCACTAACAAACCCCAATTTCAAAAATAGAAGATTTATCAATCTTATCTATATTTCACATATCACACAACATCAAAAAGTTCTATTTAACTTCCACAAAACACCAAAAATTGTTTCCATTAATAAACATTCCAAAACATTAGTTATCTTGGAATTACCACCATTGAGACCCAAAATATTCTGATTACATCTCAAACAAAGACATGGATCACTTTCACCTATCTCCCAAATCTTTAGTCAAAACCTTCATAGGTATATCCAAAATAGTATTATCATTCTTATTAAAATCAATACCACATGTATGGTTAAGGGAGATTATAATAAAATTTATAAAATTCTTCCACTATATTTTAATCACGTTTTTGTCTGTGATAAATGTGTTTTAAATTAGAATTTTTTATAGGTGACACTCAAATCATTATTAATGATATACAATAGATCGAAATAATAATAATATTTTGTACATGGGTTAATGAAAATAAATAATGTAAATTAACAATGCATTTTTTCTAATAGACCATGCATCTGCTATAAGTACCCAATTGATGCATGTATTTCATAATTCTAACATTAAACAGTCCTAAGACACTTTTAACACTAAAACCAACCTATTATACGTGTGAGTTAACATCTCAAAAAAATAATGAGTTTTACTCATTCTATCACTTTTTTCATTATAAAGTGTATTAAATTTCATGGAAATTCAATTAAAAAATATTTCATTTTCATAATTCATAAGAAAAAAATATAACAATCATACCCAATATAGCCATTTAAGAATATTACACATTTTCCAAATTTGAATTACCAATATTAATTCCATATGATATTTGAACCAATATATAACCCTCAAACATCAAGTGACTAATTTTATATAAAAAAATATATACTAAACATTAGTTTTCTCAGACACTAAAATGTTATAAATACATTTTTTGGATATAGATAGAGGCCCTTCATACATAGTTCCATATATTGAAATGGTATAGTATACTTAATGACAAGATAAACCATGTCATTAAAAAATATGTTATTCTATAAATATTCATATAGCATATTTTGATCAATTACACTTAGTGTAAACCACACCAATCACACAATAAACTCCATTATCAATTAATGAAGGGGGATTTTAGTATTATTATCTATTATATAAAATCAAATAACATAATTACACAACATTAATAACATTTAAATAGTTTTAAATATCAAAATATAACCAAATTTGTTTATTAGATGATAATATTGTTGATGTATCATAGCTCGATGAACCTATTCATGGTTTGTCATTATATATAATTGTCGAGAAAGACATAAAAAAATATGTCAAACTAAATTGTCTATCCAACCTAGTTTTTATAGTAGTATAATATTTCATGGGTTCCAATAGATGCTAATTTTGTGATGTGGAAGTAAAATAATTTTAATATCGGTCATAAGTGAATACTTGTTATAAATTTTAAATTTAATTTTTTGTAATCATCAGTGCTATAATACACCAAATAGAGGGAAAGATAAAATTTTACTACTAAAAAACATTTATGTGGTTTCCTCATTTTTTTTTGGGTCTCTATCAATCATAGAACTAAATATTTTTTTAATTCTTAAAACATCCCTCAAATGAAAAGGGCTCCCCTTAAAAATCACATCATCACAATTTATAATAAAAATGATCAAAATAAATTATTATTATTTTTCTCAAGGATACTGGGTATGGTTTATTAAATTTTAACAAAGCATAAACTAAATATGATCATTTGATGTGATTGGGAACCAATTTAAAAATTATAATTACCTATCATATATGTGTCTTGATTTTTTTGCATTTTGATATTACAATCAAAATGTCACACACAGATCACAAATCTAACACCATGATGAAAATGTCGTTATGAAATAGTATTTTTGAATAAAAATATTAATATTGTTAACATTAAAATTAATATTATATATATTATTGATATTATTATTATATATTACATATATAATTTTGGGAGCTATGTCAATTTTCTTCTCCAAATTTGCTTCAATTTATATTAATTTTTCCTTTGTCATCCCAAAATTGGCACCCTATGTATTTTGATGTGTCATCTAGCTAGCCTCTCATAGCCAAATCATCCTTGAAACCGATGAGCATGACGAATATGGAAACATGTATTATTGGGATTGGATAATAGGGTAGACGAGGTTCAAGAGAAAATACAATGGAAAACTAGTGCAATATATAAACCAAAACACAACACCATGAACCAGATGTCATCTAAGATGGACCTAAGTGAGTCATATATGGGTAAAATCAGTAATACAAAGACCCACAGACAAGGAACTATTAGAAGAGGGTGAACAATGGTGGAGACTTCATCGAGATAGCTCCTAAATGTGGAACCATGAGACCACCAGACCAAGATATCATCAAACTATCGCAGACCGCTGAACCTAAACAAGAAACAAATCAGAGAGGAGGCGAAAAAAATAACATACCCAAGATTTGAGAGTTTACTCTTCTGAGAGAATATCTAGGGGAAGTAGCGGTAGAGATGAGATTTTGTGAGAGCTTGAATGGCATGATGGAAATCAGTTCTTTTAGGGTTCTTTTTAAAAGAACGGTGGTACTTATATCAAAAAAAATATTTGATAAAGATTTATAATTATAGTTATAAATAAATATATTTATAAATATGTGCATTCAATTTTAAATAAATTTTTATCATTATATATTTATATGAATATATATATTTAATAAATATTTATAATTAAATATAAATATATTAAATATATTCATTACTTACATATATTTAATACAATTTTATAACTATGTTAATATATAATTATTTATTCATAAGTATATATATAATTGTTTAAAAATATTATATTTATTTATTATTATAAATATATAATTTTATAAATATACTAAATCAACATGTATAAATATATCTATAAGTAAATATGTTTGTAGATGTATTTATAATTGTAAATATATTAATGTAATTATACATATTTATATAAATATATATAATACATATAATTAAATGTAAATACATTAAATATATTCATTATTTAAATATATTTATTATAATTTTAGATTTATTTGAATATATAATTATTTATTTATAATTAAATACATACTTTTTAGAAAAATATATTTATTTATTTATTTATATAAATATAGTAAATATACATTTATAAATATATTTATAAATAAATATATTTGTGAATATTTTTATAATTATAAATATATTTATATTTTTAAATATATTTATATAATTTTATATTTAATTAATAAATATATAAATATAAACATAGTAAATATATCCATTAATTATATATATTTATTATAATTTTATAATTATTAATATATTTATATCATTATATATTTTTAGATAATTATATATATTTTGAATAAATTTATATAAATATAAATATAGTAAATATATTAATTATTTAAATATATTATTATAATTTTATAATTATTTTTTATATTATATAAATTCATTTTTATAAAAATTATATTTATTTATTTACAATTATAAATGTATACTTTTATAAATATACTAAATATATATGTATATATATATTTACTTATAAATGTTTATTTATAAATATATTTATAATATTATCAATAAATATATAATCTTAAATGCGTAAATGTTAAAAATGGGTGAAATTTAATAATTAAAAATGGGTAGAAATAAAAATACTGACCAAATATATAAGTTCTATTAATTATACAAATTATTAAAAAAGAAAATATGGATGTATATTGAAATGGAGATGAATCCATATTGAAAATACTACAAAATAGTAAATTAATGTGTATAAATTAACAATAGAAAATGATCAAATTCAAAAAAATATTAAAAATGAATAAAAAATACTAAATGAAATTATAAAATGAATATTAAAATTATATTAAATTAAATAAATATTAGGTGTATGTGTTTCTATATAAGATTTCTTTAAAAACATAAATATTTGTTTGTGTGAAATTGATGTGTGTATATATATACATGTTTGATATATGTTAAACTAAAAAATGGAATTAGATAATATGTATTGTTTATCAACGAAATTAATAATAATAAGAATGAAAAAAATTGAATAAGTTTAATTAATTATAAAGATAATTTAAAATAATTAAAAATGAATATTTATATATGTTAAAATGGAAATCAATATATATTAATTATATAAATTATAGACACATTAAAAACCTTAAATGGCAATGAATAAACATGTAAAAGTAAATATAAAAAATGGATAAAATTATAAACATATTGAATAATGAATAAATCGAAAATGGGTAAATTACCAAAAAAAATTAAAAATAAGATTATCAATTGAAAAGTAATATTACAAATGAGTAAATTGTAAAACATATTAAAAAGTGATAAATTTTATATATTGACTAAAAATATAAAAAATATAAAATTTATTGATTAGAAACATCATATATATTTTATATATTGTGTTAATAAATATAATTCCAAAATTAATATTAACAAAAGAATAAAATAAAAAATGTTATGTGTATGTTGTATATCAAAATACATTAATTACGTATTTGTATGGGTGAAATCAATGTAACACACATTGCATATATGTTAAAGTGAAAAATAAAATGACAATCAATTAAATATCCATTACTCGACACAATTAGTCAATATTTTTAGTTAATATTAATTTTTTATTACAAACTTCTTTTCACTAAATATGACTTATTTAATGTAATCATAAATACTTTTTATTATATAAATTATTTTTTAGGAAATATTATATATATTGATATATATATATATGGAAATATATATAAATATATTTTTATATTAAATATGTTAATGAATAATTATGTATAAAAATCATTAAAAATAAATAAGATGTTATTATTTTTTGAATTATTACATTTTATTCACTTTCTATATTTATATTTCATATATATTATTTATTACTATTTATAATTAAATTATATATACATTAAATTTATTCAATTTTATTAATAATTTTTTCAGTAATAATTTTTCCTTAATAATTTTTTCATTAATAAATTTTTTAATAATTTTTTAATTTTTTAATTTTTTTATTATTTCAATTTCTTCATTTTATATAACTACATTTAATATTTTCTTATTTATTAATTTTTATAATTATAAATATATTAAATTTATTCATTTCCATTAATAACTATTTAATTAATAATATTTTTAATATTGTTTTTAATTTACACATTTTAAATTTTTATTCTTAATTATTTTAGTTTTTTAATATTTTTTACTGCATGTGTTTTTATTTTTATTTTAGTTGGTTTATATAAAAATTGGATCCCTGACTAGCAAGGGGTGGGTTGTGCCATTTATATGTGTGGATGGGTGGGTAAAGAAACTGGCCCACAATTATGGGGGTGAGCTAAAGCTCGTGAGTAGTATAGTGTGGTCCAAGGCTTGTGTGGGACCATGTATGCAAGCATGGAACCATATAGGTGTGTGTGTTTTTTGGAGGGTATATGGGATCCCATCCTTGCAACATGCTTCTAATATTGGGATTCTGATGAATCGTATATAAAGAAGTGGCTAGACATTCGCAATTTTGTTGTTGGACTCATGGGCGTAATCGAGAGATTTAGTAGTGCTAGAAAATACACAGATAAAGGTTTCATTTTTCAATGCTAAAAAAGAATTAATAAAGGTACCATTTATTAGTTCTTTTTTATCACTAGTAAAGGAAACCTTTATCGTCTCTTTTCACTATCGCTGATAAAATATGGCACTAAATTAAACCAAAACTCTGGTAGTGGTGCTTATGTCCTAGGTTTTTTTTTTTGGATCGTGGGATATTCATATAGGGATGTTTTAGTTTTATTATAAAAATAGATATCGACCATTGGTTATGATGGCTCCCTTATAGGATTTGTTATTTCACTCATTAAAGTCACATATATATTAGGATGAGGTGGGTGGGACCACTTGGTTGGACCAAGTCTCGTTTAGGATATATGTGTAAGGGTTTTAGATATACATCGACATTTGGTTGAGAATCAGGGTTAGCAGAAATCATATGTGTATTATCGACATTTTCCTTTTGAGTTTTCCACTAGTGACTAGGTTTTCTTAAAATTTTCTCCTCGATTGGGTCACTATTTTCATGGAAAACATGGGAAGTTGGTTCTGAGATATGTTATACCATTTAAGGTCACAGCGTATCTTTAGTAGTTTGCTTATCAGTTGGAATTGTTGGTTTAGTTAATGGGTATACATGATGTTTTCCATATACCTCCACATCATAAATGTCATCCTGATCCTCTCATGTTCTGAGTTGGTGTAAAGACCCGTAAAATTCAAGGGAAATTTTTTCTTAAATTTCTTTGGAATTTTACAAGAGCGCGGTTTCAGACGGCACCTGATTCCGAGGCCCGGAGTGCCCGGAATTAATTTCCGAAGTTTGGCTCGGGTACGTTCAGTGAACGAACGAGCGAGAATTCCTAACTTTTGATCCGGTGCTCGGAATTGAAATCCGAGGGCACCGATGAATTCGCAGCGCCGATATTCGCTTAAAGAGACCCTTTCGGGAGTTGCGTTTGTTGCGGGACGAAAGTTAGTTTTTGGGAGAATTATAAAAAGTTGAATAAAAAAATGTGGATTCTTTTTATATCACTTTTGTAGGTTAACTCCTCTCAAAAGGAGTTGGGGGTGGGACCCACACCCACTTAACCTACTTTGAGAGGATTAAGTGTGGTGGGACCCACACGAACCTAAACCTCTCAACTTCCCCCTTAAACTCCCCTCTCTCCCTCTTAATTGTTTGTAAACTTAACATCAAATTAATTACACATGACATGTTAATTAATTAAGTGTTATGTTTGAATTTTGAAGTTTTGAATTCCTAGGCTTGGTAAATAAAATAAGGAGAGACCTTATTTTATTTTGTTAGCCAACTTGTGTGGATTTCATTTGAGAGCTCCTCCTCCATCTTCTTCATCTTGACGAAGAACGTTCATCTTGACGAAGAACGCTCAAACTCCGACGAAGAACGACGCCTCTCTTCTTCGTCCTCGGTGTCAACAAGAGGGAACGCCGCATCCTCCTCGGGCCTTCTTCGTCGGCAAACGAAGATCCGCCAACAACGTGTCGCATCGGACGTAACTCTTCGTCAACGGATTTGACGAACGATGACCGCGACGCCCGACTTCCGCGACGCCGTCTTCCGCGGAACGTAGAAGATTCTTTGAATCTCAAACCAGAGGTAGGGGATGTTATTTATTGATTATTTTATTCCATTCTTGAATCATGGATTTTAGCATGACTAAACGTGAGGCTTTTGGATTTTCTTTAGTTATGTTATTATTTAACGTGAGGGGGGTCGGACCGCATGAACACGGCCGAACCCCCCCTCCTTAGTTCTCGTTTTATTCATGCGGGTGGAAGCAAGTGGCGTGGTGCCGTCGCACCACGCGGATGAACATGCTTATATTTTTCCGCAACGCCACCGCGCTACGCCGAGGAGAGTCTTCAAGAACGCGACGCCGTCGCGCCGTGTTGGAAGGATTCATGGCACGGCGAAAGGGGCGCGGTGCCGTCGCACCGCGCCGGACGACGAACACCGCGGCCGGTTCCGGGCCGCGGCGGGAGAGGAGACCGGCGGTCGGGCCGCCGGCGTCGGAAGTCGAGGGCGGGACCGGAAATTCCGGTCCCGTTGGTAAAAACCGGCCGGCCAGCTGGCCGGCCGGATATCATAAAAACCGGGGGAATAAATCCCCCGGCCGGTTCAACAAACCCCCCTCTTAATGAGGGGGGGGGGGGGGGGGGGCGGTTCAATTAAAGAGGGGGGGCAACAGCCCCCCGGTTTTATCAAGCCGGCCCCCACTTGCGGGGGACGTTTTTTTTTTGGCAAAGGTACGGCTCAAGGCCGTGCCGCCTTGAAGAAAAACGCGGGGCATAGCCCCGCGTGCCAACCACGTGCGGCGCCCAGCGCCGCCGCCGCGGCCCGCCGCCGCCGCCGCGGCCCGCCGCCGCCGCCACCGCGGCCCGCCGCCGCGCCGCCGCGCCGCCGCCGGCCGCCGCCGTCCACCGCCGCCGGCCGCCGCGCCGCCCAGGGGGGGGGGGGGGGGTCGGGCCGGGTCGGCCCGGACCCGGACCCCCCGTTTCGGACCAGATTCGGTTTTTGGCTCATAACTTGAGCCTCGGACCTCCGAATGACGAACCGTCTGCGGCAACGCGATCCTTGGATCGAGACGGTCGTTTCGGTATATCGCACTCAAGGTTTCGGTTTACTTTGAGTTCGGCCGGGTTGGTTCGTTCACGAAACCAACCGGGCCTTCGGAGCGGAAACGCTCATATCTTGAGCTACGGACGTCCGATTGACGTGATGTCAGTCGCGTAGTGTTCCTCTTAGTGAGACGGATCTTTTGGCATACTCCGCCCGAGGTTTGGACGCAGGTGGAGTACGGTCGGGTTGGTTTTTCCTTAAAAACCAACCGGGCCCCGGAGACGAAAATGCCAATAACTCTCAGACCGGGCGTCCGATCGACGCGCCGTCTGTTGCGTTGAGTTCCTTTTGACGATACGGAACTTTTGGATACATCAACTTGGTCTTCGTGACAGTTGATGTATCAGCCTCTCGGCTCGTGGAGCGGACCCTCCGAACGAGCTTGCTGTGTGCGGGAACCCTAGTGCTGGCTGCGACTGTTCTACTGCTACGACTGCTACTGTGACTGCGACGACGACAGTACAGAGATCCTGTGTGGATTTGACGACGACAGTACAGAGATCCTGTGTGGATTTGACGACGACAGTACAGAGATCCTGTGTGGATTTGACGACGACAGTACAGAGATCCTGTGTGGATTGGACGACGACAGTACAGAGATCCTGTGTGGATTCGACGACGACGACTACAGCACTCAGCGATCCTACGTGGATCAGTGCTACAGGTTCTGTGTGAGCCCGATCCTGTGTGGGTCCTTGCGCTCAGCGGTTCTGTGTGAGCCAGCGCCTACAGGTTCTGTGTGAGCCCGATCCTGTGTGGGTCTTCTGCGGGGGTTAGTTACCTATCGATCCTTCGTGGGTCCGACGACTTAGATGGATCAGTGATCATCTTTATCGTCCTTGAAGAAGTATACCTGTGTGAGCTGAATCCTGTTGTTTTCCTGTGTGGATTGTGTTGTGCAATCCTGTGTGGGCTATGTTTTGCTTTCCTATGTGGAATACGTATACTTTCCTGCGTGGACTGAGTTGTACTTGGGCTCGGAGGTTGGAGCGTATTTTGAATTGATGACTTAGGTATATGTATGGGCATATACCTAAGCAGTGTCGGTTGATACTTCGTGATTGTACTTTTCTTCGTGGTTTATCCTTTGTGGATTTTGAGAGACCTTTAGGGGTCTCGGGGTCCCTACTGAGTAGCTTATACTCACCCCTGCACGGGCTTTGCCCGCACTTCGTTGTGTTGGTTGCAGACGACGGACAGCGTTGACCTTAGCTGAGGCTTGCACAGCGGGACGGTACCCGGAGGTGGACCACTGGGCGGGACGTGCTCGGAGCGGACGGCGGGACCCGTGGAGCAGAGGAGCTATCTGTACCCACCCTTCAGGTGGGATTTCCAGTGGACAGCTCGGAGTAGCGGCTTTTACTTTTCAGTTGTTGTTTTCCCCTTTTTGAGTTGTACTTTACTTTCAGTTTGGGTTTGTATTCTGGCCCATTTACTTTTCCGCACTTTCAGTTGTACTCTGCTTGTTTAGTGTTTACTTTCCGCTTGTTTACTCTGTAGTGTGTGTTACTTTTCAAAGGCAATGCCTTCCCTTTTTACCGGGAATTACGCCTTGGTGCTAGTCGCCAGCCCCTGGCCTATGGAAGGCGGGCTTGGGGTAGTCACGGCACGGACCCCGAGGGCGGGTCGTGACAAATTGGTATCAGAGGAGTTCGGTTCTACCGCGAACTCTGATATTTTCTATGTGAAGCAATAATGTTTAGCGTATTGAGTGTGGTTATCAGTCCAGGGAGTCCAGTGTTGGTGCGGCGGCCGACGTATCCGTACACCAGGACCCTGACTTCTAATTTCCGACTTAATGCACGAAAACATTGATTGCGTGTGTGTTTCAAGTTTTCTTTGTGATTACTTGTGTCAGCTCACCGGGTATACTGATCTGCTTTATGAAAGTCTCAAGTTTTCCTTGTGATTACTTGTGCCAGCTCACCAGGTATACTGTTCTAACCGTGGCGCACCTGTTTCCTTTTCAGGATGGCCCCACGACGGCATCCAGCTAGGGTTCCGAGAGTCGAGCGAGACGACAGCCCACCGAGCGACGAGGCTTCGGTGCAGGGCCCTTTGTCAGCAGTGGCACCGGTGGTAGCTTTACCCGCCGATCCCCCGATGCTTCCAGCAGCAGCTGCTGACGATGCACGTCGCCTCAGCGCACTGCATGACTTTCAGCACCAGCGACCGCCCAGGTTTCGCGGGGAGACGGATCCCCAGGCAGCAGAGGACTGGGTGGAGGCAGTGGTTCGAGTGTTTAGGCTAGTGAGGACACCAGCAGACATCATGGTAATCCTCGCTGCGAGCCTACTACACGCAGCAGCAGGACGATGGTGGAGCTTGATGCTCCAGGTGCACGATGAGGCATCCTTGCTCTGGACGGACTTCGAGAGCCTCTTCCGCTCTGAGTTCGTCCCGGCCACCCTCCGAGCGGTGCGCATCCAGGAGCTTCTACAGCTGCGGCAGGGCAGCATGACGGTCGCCCAGTACTCGGCGAGATTTACCGATCTCTCGCGCTACTCGACCGACATGGTACGGGACCCATTCTTCCGGGCCCGGACCTTCGAGCAGGGTTTGAGACACGAGATCAGGGCATCGCTGATCTCCCTCAGCATACCGACTCAGACAGGAGTACTGGAGCGGGCCCTTCTGATCGAGAGCTTCCTTGCTGAGTCTACACCAGCACAGAGACCCACCGCAGGGCGGCACATGGCTGAGTCATCTGCAGCAGGTAGTCGACGGATGACTCAGGGGTCCAGACAGACCAGACCTCAGGGCACTGGCTCAGCAGTGCAGGGCACACAACGCGGAGCCAGTCTTTCGAGTGGAAGACAGTGCTATGCATGCGGCGGGCAAGGCCACATGGCTCGTGACTGCCCGACCCGCCATGCGGAGGAGCAGCAGACGGTTGAGGAACCACCTAGGCAGAGGCAGAGGTTCGACCGTGGCGGTCTGTAAGGAGGAGGCGGACGAGGCAGAGGAGCTGAACGAGCAGCTGGTGGTGGCCGACGCTTTGAGGCTCTACCACCACCTCCACCAGGAGGTCCACCCCGACCGCAGGGGAGAGCTCAGCTTCAGGCAGCCGAGGCCTTCGATCATGGAGCTCTGGGAGCCGATGGACAGGAGCAGAACTAGTGGATACATCCTTTGTACTTCTGGTTCCTTGTTGCTTTTGTGTAGCGTCTTGTATTACGAGCTGCAATAATAAAAGACGCATACCTTGTGATGTTTTCGTTCCTGTCCTCTATCGTAACGTTACTAAGAGGTTCCAGTTTTGGCTGTTGACTTGACCCTCACTTGTGAGATATCTACTGGAGGAAACCCAGTTACCACACACTGATGCCGACAGTGTGACTCAACCCTTGGAGGCGAGAGTAACGGTTGAATCTCTTAGTAGTAGCGTCGAGGCCTTACGACGTCATCCTTAGTATGGATTAGTATCATCCATGTTAGGATTGACTGTTTTAGGCAAAGAATGTGGTTCATCCAGGGGATGAGACCAGGTTTCTCTTATCGGCAAAGAAGAAATCTCGCAGCTCTTGTGGGACCAGAGATGGTCCAGGCAACGTCAGAGGAAGTCCAGGTCATCCAGGAGCGGATGAGGATAGCACAGAGCCGGCAGAAGTCATATGCTGACAGGAGGCGGAGGCCACTAGAGTTCGAGGATGGCGACCACGTCTTCTTGCGGGTCTCACCTCGACGTAGTATTCGGAGATTTGGCCGAGGCGGCAAGTTATCTCCGCGCTTTATCGGACCCTTCCAGATTCTCAGCAGGATTGGCGAGGTGGCTTATCGCCTGGCTCTACCACCTCAGTTGCACCGGGTGCACGACGTCTTCCACGTATCTCTGCTGAGGAGATACGTGCACGACCCAACGCACATCCTTGACCATGGGGAGCTTGACGTTGACAATGGGGTGACTTTTACGGAGGTTCCGGTGGAGATAGAGGATCGATAGGAGCGGGTCCTACATGGACGATCGATTCCTCTTGTGCGCAGCAGATGGCGGCACGGGAATCTCCAGGAGAGCACAGGGGAGCGGGAGGCTCAGATGCGTGCTCAGTATCCTCTTTTGTTTCCCTAGTTTTTGATGTAGCTTTACGGGGACGTAAAGCCCTGAGGTGGGAGTAATGTAAAGACCCGTAAAATTCAAGGGAAATTTTTTCTTAAATTTCTTTAGAATTTTACAAGAGCGCGGTTTCAGACGGCACCTGATTCCGAGGCCCGGAGTGCCCGGAATTAATTTCCGAAGTTTGGCTCGGGTACGTTCAGTGAACGAACGAGCGAGAATTCCTAACTTTTGATCCGGTGCTCGGAATTGAAATCCGAGGGCACCGATGAACTCGCAGCGCCGATATTCGCTTAAAGAGACCCTTTCGGGAGTTGCGTTTGTTGCGGGACGAAAGTTAGTTTTTGGGAGAATTATAAAAAGTTGAATAAAAAAATGTGGATTCTTTTTATTTCACTTTTGTAGGTTAACTCCTCTCAAAAGGAGTTGGGGGTGGGACCCACACCCACTTAACCTACTTTGAGAGGATTAAGTGTGGTGGGACCCACACGAACCTAAACCTCTCAACTTCCCCCTTAAACTCCCCTCTCTCCCTCTTAATTGTTTGTAAACTTAACATCAAATTAATTACACATGACATGTTAATTAATTAAGTGTTATGTTTGAATTTTGAAGTTTTGAATTCCTAGGCTTGGTAAATAAAATAAGGAGAGACCTTATTTTATTTTGTTAGCCAACTTGTGTGGATTTCATTTGAGAGCTCCTCCTCCATCTTCTTCATCTTGACGAAGAACGTTCATCTTGACGAAGAACGCTCAAACTCCGACGAAGAACGACGCCTCTCTTCTTCGTCCTCGGTGTCAACAAGAGGGAACGCCGCATCCTCCTCGGGCCTTCTTCGTCGGCAAACGAAGATCCGCCAACAACGTGTCGCATCGGACGTAACTCTTCGTCAACGGATTTGACGAACGACGACCGCGACGCCCGACTTCCGCGACGCCGTCTTCCGCGGAACGTAGAAGATTCTTTGAATCTCAAACCAGAGGTAGGGGATGTTATTTATTGATTATTTTATTCCATTCTTGAATCATGGATTTTAGCATGACTAAACGTGAGGCTTTTGGATTTTCTTTAGTTATGTTATTATTTAACGTGAGGGGGGTCGGACCGCATGAACACGGCCGAACCCCCCTCCTTAGTTCTCGTTTTATTCATGCGGGTGGAAGCAAGTGGCGTGGTGCCGTCGCACCACGCGGATGAACATGCTTATATTTTTCCGCAACGCCACCGCGCTACGCCGAGGAGAGTCTTCAAGAACGCGACGCCGTCGCGCCGTGTTGGAAGGATTCATGGCACGGCGAAAGGGGCGCGGTGCCGTCACACCGCGCCGGACGACGAACACCGCGGCCGGTTCCGGGCCGCGGCGGGAGAGGAGACCGGCGGCCGGGCCGCCGGCGTCGGAAGTCGAGGGCGGGACCGGAAATTCCGGTCCCGTTGGTAAAAACCGGCCGGCCAGCTGGCCGGCCGGATATCATAAAAACCGTGGGAATAAATCCCCCGGCCGGTTCAACAAACCCCCCTCTTAATGAGGGGGGGGGGGGGGGGCGGTTCAATTAAAGAGGGGGGGCAACAGCCCCCCGGTTTTATCAAGCCGGCCCCCACTTGCGGGGGCCGTTTTTTTTTGGCAAAGGCACGGCTCAAGGCCGTGCCGCCTTGAAGAAAAACGCGGGGCATAGCCCCGCGTGCCAACCACGTGCGGCGCCCAGCGCCGCCGCCGCCGCCACTGCGGCCCGCCGCCGCCGCCACCGCGGCCCGCCGCCGCCGCCACCGCGGCCCGCCGCCGCGCCGCCGCCCGCCGCCGCCGTCCGCCGCCGCCGGCCGCCGCGCCGCCCAGGGGGGGGGGGGGGGGTCCGGCCGGGTCGGCCCGGACCCGGACCCCCCGTTTCGGACCAGATTCGGTTTTTGGCTCATAACTTGAGCCTCAGACCTCCGAATGACGAACCGTCTGCGGCAACACGATCCTTGGATCGAGACGGTCGTTTCGGTATATCGCACTCAAGGTTTCGGTTTACTTTGAGTTCGGCCGGGTTGGTTCGTTCACGAAACCAACCGGGCCTTCGGAGCGGAAACGCTCATATCTTGAGCTACGGACGTCCGATTGACGTGCCGTCAGTCGCGTAGTGTTCCTCTTAGTGAGACGGATCTTTTGGCATACTCCGCCCGAGGTTTGGACGCAGGTGGAGTATGGTCGGGTTGGTTTTTCCTTAAAAACCAACCGGGCCCCGGAGACGAAAATGCCAATAACTCTCAGACCGGGCGTCCGATCGACGCGTCGTCTGTTGCGTTGAGTTCCTTTTGACGATACGGAACTTTTGGATACATCAACTTGGTCTTCGTGACAGTTGATGTATCAGCCTCTCGGCTCGTGGAGCGGACCCTCCGAACGAGCTTGCTGTGTGCGGGAACCCTAGTGCTGGCTGCGACTGTTCTACTGCTACGACTGCTACTGTGACTGCGACGACGACAGTACAGAGATCCTGTGTGGATTTGACGACGACAGTACAGAGATCCTGTGTGGATTTGACGACGACAGTACAGAGATCCTGTGTGGATTTGACGACGACAGTACAGAGATCCTGTGTGGATTGGACGACGACAGTACAGAGATCCTGTGTGGATTCGACGACGACGACTACAGCACTCAGCGATCCTACGTGGATCAGTGCTACAGGTTCTGTGTGAGCCCGATCCTGTGTGGGTCCTTGCGCTCAGCGGTTCTGTGTGAGCCAGCGCCTACAGGTTCTGTGTGAGCCCGATCCTGTGTGGGTCTTCTGCGGGGGTTAGTTACCTATCGATCCTTCGTGGGTCCGACGACTTAGATGGATCAGTGATCATCTTTATCGTCCTTGAAGAAGTATACCTGTGTGAGCTGAATCCTGTTGTTTTCCTGTGTGGATTGTGTTGTGCAATCCTGTGTGGGCTATGTTTTGCTTTCCTATGTGGAATACGTATACTTTCCTGCGTGGACTGAGTTGTACTTGGGCTCGGAGGTTGGAGCGTATTTTGAATTGATGACTTAGGTATATGTATGGGCATATACCTAAGCAGTGTCGGTTGATACTTCGTGATTGTACTTTTCTTCGTGGTTTATCCTTTGTGGATTTTGAGAGACCTTTAGGGGTCTCGGGGTCCCTACTGAGTAGCTTATACTCACCCCTGCACGGGCTTTGCCCGCACTTCGTTGTGTTGGTTGCAGACGACGGACAGCGTTGACCTTAGCTGAGGCTTGCACAGCGGGACGGTACCCGGAGGTGGACCACTGGGCGGGACGTGCTCGGAGCGGACGGCGGGACCCGTGGAGCAGAGGAGCTATCTGTACCCACCCTTCAGGTGGGATTTCCAGTGGACAGCTCGGAGTAGCGGCTTTTACTTTTCAGTTGTTGTTTTCCCCTTTTTGAGTTGTACTTTACTTTCAGTTTGGGTTTGTATTCTGGCCCATTTACTTTTCCGCACTTTCAGTTGTACTCTGCTTGTTTAGTGTTTACTTTCCGCTTGTTTACTCTGTAGTGTGTGTTACTTTTCAAAGGCAATGCCTTCCCTTTTTACCGGGAATTACGCCTTGGTGCTAGTCGCCAGCCCCTGGCCTATGGAAGGCGGGCTTGGGGTAGTCACGGCACGGACCCCGAGGGCGGGTCGTGACAAATTGGTATCAGAGGAGTTCGGTTCTACCGCGAACTCTGATCTTTTCTATGTGAAGCAATAATGTTTAGCGTATTGAGTGTGGTTATCAGTCCAGGGAGTCCAGTGTTGGTGCGGCGGCCGACGTATCCGTACACCAGGACCCTGACTTCTGATTTCCGACTTAATGCACGAAAACATTGATTGCGTGTGTGTTTCAAGTTTTCTTTGTGATTACTTGTGTCAGCTCACCGGGTATACTGATCTGCTTTATGAAAGTCTCAAGTTTTCCTTGTGATTACTTGTGCCAGCTCACCAGGTATACTGTTCTAACCGTGGCGCACCTGTTTCCTTTTCAGGATGGCCCCACGACGGCAGCCAGCTAGGGTTCCGAGAGTCGAGCGAGACGACAGCCCACTGAGCGACGAGGCTTCGGTGCAGGGCCCTTTGTCAGCAGTGGCACCGGCGGTAGCTTTACCCGCCGATCCCCCGATGCTTCCAGCAGCAGCCGCTGACGATGCACGTCGCCTCAGCGCACTGCATGAGTTTCAGCACCAGCGACCGCCCAGGTTTCGCGGGGAGACGGATCCCCAGGCAGCAGAGGACTGGCTGGAGGTAGTGGTTCGAGTGTTTAGGCTAGTGAGGACACCAGCAGACCTCATGGTAATCCTCGCTGCGAGCCTACTACACGCAGCAGCAGGACGATGGTGGAGCTTGATGCTCCAGGTGCACGATGAGGCATCCTTGCTCTGGACGGACTTCGAGAGCCTCTTCCGCTCTGAGTTCGTCCCGGCCACCCTCCGAGCGGTGCGCATCCAGGAGCTTCTACAGCTGCGGCAGGGCAGCATGACGGTCGCCCATTACTCGGCGAGATTTACCGATCTCTCGCGCTACTCGACCGACATGGTACGGGACCCATTCTTCCGGGCCCGGACCTTCGAGCAGGGTTTGAGACACGAGATCAGGGCATCGCTGATCTCCCTCAGCATACCGACTCAGACAGGAGTACTGGAGCGGGCCCTTCTGATCGAGAGCTTCCTTGCTGAGTCTACACCAGCACAGAGACCCACCGCAGGGCGGCACATGGCTGAGTCATCTGCAGCAGGTAGTCGACGGATGACTCAGGGGTCCAGACAGACCAGACCTCAGGGCACTGGCTCAGCAGTGCAGGGCACACAACGCGGAGCCAGTCTTTCGAGTGGAAGACAGTGCTATGCATGCGGCGGGCAAGGCCACATGGCTCGTGACTGCCTGACCCGCCATGCGGAGGAGCAGCAGACGGTTGAGGAACCACCTAGGCAGAGGCAGAGGTTCGACCGTGGCGGTCTGCAAGGAGGAGGCGGACGAGGCAGAGGAGCTGGACGAGCAGCTGGTGGTGGCCGACGCTTTGAGGCTCTACCACCACCACCACCAGGAGGTCCACCCCGACCGCAGGGGAGAGCTCAGCTTCAGGCAGCCGAGGCCTTCGATCATGGAGCTCTGGGAGCCGATGGACAGGAGCAGAACTAGTGGATACATCCTTTGTACTTCTGGTTCCTTGTTGCTTTTGTGTAGCGTCTTGTATTACGAGCTGCAATAATAAAAGACGCATACCTTGTGATGTTTTCGTTCCTGTCCTCTATCGTAACGTTACTAAGAGGTTCCAGTTTTGGCTGTTGACTTGACCCTCACTTGTGAGATATCTACTGGAGGAGACCCAGTTACCACACACTGATGCCGACAGTGTGACTCAACCCTTGGAGGAGAGAGTAACGGTTGAATCTCTTAGTAGTAGCGTCGAGGCCTTACGACGTCATCCTTAGTATGGATTAGTATCATCCATGTTAGGATTGACTGTTTTAGGCAAAGAATGTGGTTCATCCAGGGGATGAGACCAGGTTTCTCTTATCGGCAAAGAAGAAATCTCGCAGCTCTTGTGGGACCAGAGATGGTCCGGGCAACGTCAGAGGAAGTCCAGGTCATCCAGGAGCGGATGAGGATAGCACAGAGCCGGCAGAAGTCATATGCTGACAGGAGGCGGAGGCCACTAGAGTTCGAGGATGGCGACCACGTCTTCTTGCGGGTCTCACCTCGACGTAGTATTCGGAGATTTGGCCGAGGCGGCAAGTTATCTCCGCGCTTTATCGGACCCTTCCAGATTCTCAGCAGGATTGGCGAGGTGGCTTATCGCCTGGCTCTACCACCTCAGTTGCACCGGGTGCACGACGTCTTCCACGTATCTCTGCTGAGGAGATACGTGCACGACCCAACGCACATCCTTGACCATGGGGAGCTTGACGTTGACAATGGGGCGACTTTTACGGAGGTTCCGGTGGAGATAGAGGATCGATAGGAGCGGGTCCTACATGGACGATCGATTCCTCTTGTGCGCAGCAGATGGCGGCACGGGAATCTCCAGGAGAGCACAGGGGAGCGGGAGGCTCAGATGCGTGCTCAGTATCCTCTTTTGTTTCCCTAGTTTTTGATGTAGCTTTACGGGGACGTAAAGCCCTGAGGTGGGAGTAATGTAAAGACCCGTAAAATTCAAGGGAAATTTTTTCTTAAATTTCTTTAGAATTTTACAAGAGCGCGGTTTCAGACGGCACCTGATTCCGAGGCCCGGAGTGCCCGGAATTAATTTCCGAAGTTTGGCTCGGGTACGTTCAGTGAACGAACGAGCGAGAATTCCTAACTTTTGATCCGGTGCTCGGAATTGAAATCCGAGGGCACCGATGAACTCGCAGCGCCGATATTCGCTTAAAGAGACCCTTTCGGGAGTTGCGTTTGTTGCGGGATGAAAGTTAGTTTTTGGGAGAATTATAAAAAGTTGAATAAAAAAATGTGGATTCTTTTTATTTCACTTTTGTAGGTTAACTCCTCTCAAAAAGAGTTGGGGGTGGGACCCACACCCACTTAACCTACTTTGAGAGGATTAAGTGTGGTGGGACCCACACGAACCTAAACCTCTCAACTTCCCCCTTAAACTCCCCTCTCTCCCTCTTAATTGTTTGTAAACTTAACATCAAATTAATTACACATGACATGTTAATTAATTAAGTGTTATGTTTGAATTTTGAAGTTTTGAATTCCTAGGCTTGGTAAATAAAATAAGGAGAGACCTTATTTTATTTTGTTAGCCAACTTGTGTGGATTTCATTTGAGAGCTCCTCCTCCATCTTCTTCATCTTGACGAAGAACGTTCATCTTGACGAAGAACGCTCAAACTCCGACGAAGAACGACGCCTCTCTTCTTCGTCCTCGGTGTCAACAAGAGGGAACGCCGCATCCTCCTCGGGCCTTCTTCGTCGGCAAACGAAGATCCGCCAACAACGTGTCGCATCGGACGTAACTCTTCGTCAACGGATTTGACGAACGACGACCGCGACGCCCGACTTCCGCGACGCCGTCTTCCGCGGAACGTAGAAGATTCTTTGAATCTCAAACCAGAGGTAGGGGATGTTATTTATTGATTATTTTATTCCATTCTTGAATCATGGATTTTAGCATGACTAAACGTGAGGCTTTTGGATTTTCTTTAGTTATGTTATTATTTAACGTGAGGGGGGTCGGACAGCATGAACACGGCCGAACCCCCCCTCCTTAGTTCTCGTTTTATTCATGCGGGTGGAAGCAAGTGGCGTGGTGCCGTCGCACCACGCGGATGAACATGCTTATATTTTTCCGCAACGCCACCGCGCTACGCCGAGGAGAGTCTTCAAAAACGTGACGCCGTCGCGCCGTGTTGGAAGGATTCATGGCACGGCGAAAGGGGCGCGGTGCCGTCACACCGCGCCGGACGACGAACACCGCGGCCGGTTCCGGGCCGCGGCGGGAGAGGAGACCGGCGGCCGGGCCGCCGGCGTCGGAAGTCGAGGGCGGGACCGGAAATTCCGGTCCCGTTGGTAAAAACCGGCCGGCCAGCTGGCCGGCCGGATATCATAAAAACCGTGGGAATAAATCCCCCGGCCGGTTCAACAAACCCCCCTCTTAATGAGGGGGGGGGGGCGGTTCAATTAAAGAGGGGGGGCAACAGCCCCCCGGTTTTATCAAGCCGGCCCCCACTTGCGGGGGCCGTTTTTTTTTTGGCAAAGGCACGGCTCAAGGCCGTGCCGCCTTGAAGAAAAACGCGGGGCATAGCCCCGCGTGCCAACCACGTGCGGCGCCCAGCGCCGCCGCCGCCGCCACTGCGGCCCGCCGCCGCCGCCACCGCGGCCCGCCGCCGCCGCCACCGCGGCCCGCCGCCGCGCCGCCGCCCGCCGCCGCCGTCCGCCGCCGCCGGCCGCCGCGCCGCCCAGGGGGGGGGGGGGGGTCCGGCCGGGTCGGCCCGGACCCGGACCCCCCGTTTCGGACCAGATTCGGTTTTTGGCTCATAACTTGAGCCTCAGACCTCCGAATGACGAACCGTCTGCGGCAACACGATCCTTGGATCGAGACGGTCGTTTCGGTATATCGCACTCAAGGTTTCGGTTTACTTTGAGTTCGGCCGGGTTGGTTCGTTCACGAAACCAACCGGGCCTTCGGAGCGGAAACGCTCATATCTTGAGCTACGGACGTCCGATTGACGTGCCGTCAGTCGCGTAGTGTTCCTCTTAGTGAGACGGATCTTTTGGCATACTCCGCCCGAGGTTTGGACGCAGGTGGAGTACGGTCGGGTTGGTTTTTCCTTAAAAACCAACCGGGCCCCGGAGACGAAAATGCCAATAACTCTCAGACCGGGCGTCCGATCGACGCGTCGTCTGTTGCGTTGAGTTCCTTTTGACGATACGGAACTTTTGGATACATCAACTTGGTCTTCGTGACAGTTGATGTATCAGCCTCTCGGCTCGTGGAGCGGACCCTCCGAACGAGCTTGCTGTGTGCGGGAACCCTAGTGCTGGCTGCGACTGTTCTACTGCTACGACTGCTACTGTGACTGCGACGACGACAGTACAGAGATCCTGTGTGGATTTGACGACGACAGTACAGAGATCCTGTGTGGATTTGACGACGACAGTACAGAGATCCTGTGTGGATTTGACGACGACAGTACAGAGATCCTGTGTGGATTGGACGACGACAGTACAGAGATCCTGTGTGGATTCGACGACGACGACTACAGCACTCAGCGATCCTACGTGGATCAGTGCTACAGGTTCTGTGTGAGCCCGATCCTGTGTGGGTCCTTGCGCTCAGCGGTTCTGTGTGAGCCAGCGCCTACAGGTTCTGTGTGAGCCCGATCCTGTGTGGGTCTTCTGCGGGGGTTAGTTACCTATCGATCCTTCGTGGGTCCGACGACTTAGATGGATCAGTGATCATCTTTATCGTCCTTGAAGAAGTATACCTGTGTGAGCTGAATCCTGTTGTTTTCCTGTGTGGATTGTGTTGTGCAATCCTGTGTGGGCTATGTTTTGCTTTCCTATGTGGAATACGTATACTTTCCTGCGTGGACTGAGTTGTACTTGGGCTCGGAGGTTGGAGCGTATTTTGAATTGATGACTTAGGTATATGTATGGGCATATACCTAAGCAGTGTCGGTTGATACTTCGTGATTGTACTTTTCTTCGTGGTTTATCCTTTGTGGATTTTGAGAGACCTTTAGGGGTCTCGGGGTCCCTACTGAGTAGCTTATACTCACCCCTGCACGGGCTTTGCCCGCACTTCGTTGTGTTGGTTGCAGACGACGGACAGCGTTGACCTTAGCTGAGGCTTGCACAGCGGGACGGTACCCGGAGGTGGACCACTGGGCGGGACGTGCTCGGATCGGACGGCGGGACCCGTGGAGCAGAGGAGCTATCTGTACCCACCCTTCAGGTGGGATTTCCAGTGGACAGCTCGGAGTAGCGGCTTTTACTTTTCAGTTGTTGTTTTCCCCTTTTTGAGTTGTACTTTACTTTCAGTTTGGGTTTGTATTCTGGCCCATTTACTTTTCCGCACTTTCAGTTGTACTCTGCTTGTTTAGTGTTTACTTTCCGCTTGTTTACTCTGTAGTGTGTGTTACTTTTCAAAGGCAATGCCTTCCCTTTTTACCGGGAATTACGCCTTGGTGCTAGTCGCCAGCCCCTGGCCTATGGAAGGCGGGCTTGGGGTAGTCACGGCACGGACCCCGAGGGCGGGTCGTGACAGTTGGTAAGAGATTGAGATTGAGAAAAATTTTACTATTATAGAGAATCTTGTAAAAATTCATGACTCTTAGGTGATAGTGTTTTATGGGAAGTATATCCCGTTAGTTATTGTGTTTTGGAGACACATATCAAATTCTCATGAGACATGGATGCATGAAACATCGATGAAGGATGAGTTCCCTCACCACTTTCTGAAGCTCTGTTATTCAACAAAATTTTACAATGGCATAAAATTCTTATGGTAGGGATTTTGTATTATCTCATTACATTTTTTCAGGTATTTATCATTTTCTTTTCATTTCCCTTTTTATTGGGGTATGTGTAGGGTCCAGAAAACTTCATAAAGGAAATTAAATGCTCCCACAAGCAATTTTCAAAAGGCAATAGACATTCCCATAGGTCCATCAAGGAAAATGGACACAAATTGAATTGAAAATTTGATAATAAACATGAAAAAAAATCAAATCTTTCGAGTGATTTAATTGACACATGTACCATCACCGGGAAAGGATCATGGGGCGCATGAACCGAAAACCATTGGTACACAAAACAACTCATTAGGTTCCAGCCTATGGGGAGATGGCCAGCCAACCCTGAATTCCACGAACTATGTCATCATTGAAATTGAGCATGGGACTTATATCTATATACCACCCCATGAACTAAGTAGTTTTTGGATGAAGTGAGTTGGCAGTGTTCCACAAACCATGAACTATGAACCACAACCTTGACAAACTCTGGATGACTGAGTCTTCTACGGGTTCATATGTATCTTCATGGGATTCCAATAATGGTGTTTCATGACTAAAAATATGATTTCCCCAATGCTATATAAAAGGATAATATAAGGAAGTGAAAAATGACATATGAAGAAAGCATGGTGGAGATCCTAGAGGTTGAATGAAAGAATTCAGAGGGGATTACAACTTCGGTTTGGAATCATCGATGAAGTGAAAACCGTGAATCAAATTTCCACAAGTATAGATAGCTACGAACCATAAAAAGAATGAACTTAATAATAATTTGTGAACGTAAACCCTAAATGGTGCTATCATGAACAATAAATTTCTCTTAGATGAACTCCCCCCCAAACTACAGGTTCCAAGGCCCTTCTTTAATACGCCATTTTTCATAGTACTTCTCTATGTGGCTTGAACCCTACGCTGTGTACTGTATCCATACATGGGTGGAACCCAAAGTAGCATGGAAACCACATCCAAGACCACATACCACTTTAGTACACGGTGGTCCACACCTATTTCTACATATTGATTTGGTACGTGGATGACCCCTATACTCTCATAACACTATGGTATATGGGGATCCCCCCATCCCAAATGAGAAAATAGTACGTAGAATGGGGAATCATCAGGTGTCCTTCCCTCCAGATCCAACCTCACGCCACCATTACTGTCCAGTCCTCCATGGCTTCTCCACAAAGTAGTCCATAGGCATCAGGCCAAAGCCTCCTCCAAAGCCATCAGACCCGTATGATCAGATCACTAGGTGCATCATTACACCCCTTTGAGTCAACATACCCATGGTAAGTGGAGTCACGAAGGTTGTCCCCACAATGTTTTAAACTCCTGGGATGTCTGTAAGTCTACATTCCCATGGTAACCCAGATTCCACCCATGGGATGCTGACATGAACCTCCCCATTCCAGGGATTAATGTCAATCACTTTATTTTCCATTCAAAGAGGAATGATGATCAGTCAAATGAATCAAGCTTGCTTTTCCTTTTAATGAGAAGCGACATTTCTCCCCTTTACCAGAGCACATTCTGGGACACTTATGCTAAGGTATGTCCCTAACCTTTTGAGAGAAAAGCCGCATGACCTCCAATTTCATCCAACATAGAAGGGTTCATCGCTCTTCACCCTCACCCACCATCACCTTAGATTCTTTGGCTATAGGCCCAGCCTCTTCCATCAGTGGAAAGAAAGATGTGTGTTTTGTTGAATATATCGCATACCATTGTTTCTCACACCGATAATGACTCATGTGGTCCTAGATATTTGTGTTGATTAAAACATCCACATGACCAATGCATCTTGAACTCTGAGAACTCCGATTCCTGTTCAAACCAGGATACATGGGATGCATGCTTGAAGTCCCAAGATCAAAGGGGTTCCCTCCCAACAAGGTACACCAAATCATGTCCCCCCCAAACGAGAAGCCTCCATACACATGCCCCACCTAAAATGAACTACATGAAATATGATTCTTTTTTAATCTAGGATACATTGGATGCCTACTTGAAGGATCGAGCTCAAATGGGTACCCTTTTAAAAGGGTCCACCCAATTATACCCCCACCAAAAGGACCTTCTATCATGTTCAAATCCTCATGCCGACTGAACTACATGGGCTCTGATTCCTCTCATGAGGATACGTAGGAATCTCATATTATGCATCTGCCCCCAACATCAAACCACCTTATGTTTCTCTTGGATGGATATAAACTCCAGAGTTTTTTTATTTTATGTCTTAAGTCAATATTTCCTCTATATCATCAAATCTATGTATATCCATGATGATCCTTCATCCCAGGGGTAGCCCATGGACACACTCTTCTGGAATGAACCAAGGATTCGTGAACGTATGGACATGAAATATATTTATAATAGAGTCTCATAATAGGAAATAATTCCCCCCCCCCCAAAAGGGTGTGGTGATCCCAACCTCCCATCCTCTTTACCAATAGAGTACTTAAGTGTCGTTGGCCAAATCATCATCCAATGAGAACCTGCCTTTGGAAATAAGGTCCATGAATCCTTTATGTCATGTTTATTGGGTGTTTTTGTCTCCACGAATAAACCCATTGGGGACCATCTGAGGAAATCATATCCAAAGAGGACTAGTCTCACAAATACTTAACACCTTGTAATCACCCACTGGGTCCATTTGGCTATGGCACATCCTTCATAATATGAAAGGTACAGATTTCCCAGTCCCCATGGGGTCTATACAATTCTCACTAAAGGATAATGATGTAGATTAGTCTGAAACAAAGATTGTGATGTGAAAGTCTCTATAATGATGGACAAATTCATGTCACCTAGTCGAACAGTTTTGTATTTACCCAAATGCATACATGAATCACCTCAGGTCGAAACAAAAATGGTGGAACCAACGTGAATCCTCAACCATGCTGGCGGTTTCACCCTATAAAATCCCTTATGTCTCATAAAGAAAGAATGAAGGGGGATAAGCTGAATCTTCAAATATGCATATGATCAGGAGATTCTACTTTGATGGGGTTTATTTGTCTTTATATGTTATATAAATGTATTGAAGGTTTTCTTAGAGAAACCTTAAATTCAAATTGAATCCCAAAAACCAATAAAGATACGCACCTCAATGATCCCACAGGAGGTCGGGGCCCCGATAAAGAGAAGGACCCCCTTGCCAAGTCAGTGTCTTCAACGCTGGGTATCTAACAAGATGATAAGAGAGTACCACCAAAATGGTACTCTACCCACACTGGAGGATACAAGACAAGACCTCAAATCTACAAAATCTCACCAACCTCCTCCCTAGCTGCGACTGAAACCCCATCATAAGGCATTCTCGGTGGTCCTATCGAACCGTTTTGAGAGCCTTTCTCGGAATGTGACAACAAGTACCTCCCTTATCTCAGGGAGGCAGATAAAGTCAACGTTGATGACTTCACCTTAGCTGTACAAGGGTCCTACTCACAGGCCCCTGTCAGAGAGCATTTCCCCTAACACCAGGTGAATAATTATCCTCAACCAGATGAGGATATTATGCTTAGGGAACCTATTGAATTCCAAAAGACATGGGCCCCTCAGGCCTCCCACTAGGGGTGGAAAATATACAATCATGTAAAATCCATCACCATGATTCCTGATGAAAAACTCCATTGTACAAACACAATGTTGTCTAATGGGAATACGTACAAATATTCCCCTTCCACTCAAGACAACCATGTAAATAATGTGGAACAATACTAGAACGTACACATCCCTTCCATTGATCATCAGTCTCACTGGGAAAATATAGTAGAAAACTATAGGTAGATGTTAATATCTACTAATGCACAAAAACCCCATCACATAAATAGGACAGAAACTAGATATAAGTAGGTATATATACCTACTGATGAAAATCAATCCCTCCATCCTTATAGGTTTGAAAACAAATATGAGTAGAGTCAAATTCCTGTAGATGCATAAAAAGAACGTGAGAAAAATATAGTGGAAAGCAAGAAGATGAAAATTCCCACTTGTATATATGATTCCCACAATTCAAATACAATGGAAGTAGGAGAAGAAAAATGGTGGTAGACTCATTCCTCTATCCTGGTACAGGAGAATTTTCACTCTCTACAGGACACCAATGGAGGACTAGAGAAGGTAGAAACTCCTACTTCAACATCAGAATGGGCCTTCATAACTGTTCTAGACAAAGATATATCACATCACATCTTGTCAATGATGGATTTCCAGACGTTGGTTTCAGACCATATCCACCAGTCATTTCAAGATATCATTGCATCAGTGGAAAAGGTAGGGAACCAAGTCCACAACCCAATTTCATTGAAAGGAATGACTTACTCGCAAAATGGGTTAATCGCTTCAGAGAAGTTATGAATCCATGCTCTAGTCTAGGAGGGTCAACTATAATATCCCGTGATACGTGTGAAACTTAATCGGGAATAAATACCTATTCCAATTGGGGGATTTTCGTCAAACGTGTTGGCCACTCCAGGGCAGACATATATCCCTGGTAGAACTCAAGATATCCTTCGACATATCCCAATGGAATCACGGGAACCAACAAAATATGGAACCATATATGAAGGTTGTTACCAACAACAAACATCCCCAGTTACCCATAAGATGGCACCCAAAAATGAAATGCGCCAAATGTAACCAGAAGATGAAATGAACATACATGATTTTCTCTGCTAGAAGCTAGAGTTCGTGAGGCCCTCACGTATATAATAGTAAAGTCTAAAGACTATGTTAGTCCATTAAAAAATTATGGAAGTGGTGGTAGCAGTTGCGAAGGCCTTCCACTTAATTTTTCTACTTGTTTCTCTACGGTTCCTCCCTAGAGCACCCATGGGGGATTACTCTGTGGGTTAGGAATGATTGATCATGACATATTTTCCCCTGATGCATGTCAGGGTGGCCCTCCCCTTAACCGGAAGATCAGACTGCAACAAGGTCATCCCCTTACTGTCATCTTCCCGGATGGTCCTCCCAAGGGTATATGCTAAAGATATGATTCTCCTTGTAGTCATATGTCAAGTCAAAATGGTATCCCACACCCATATGATTGTCATTGAGAAGGCCCTACCTGCAATTGTGGTTGCTAAAAAGGTCCTCCTTATAGTAACATCAAGTAATGAGAATCTTCTCCCTTCATTAAAATACATCTTGAAGACCCTCCCTATGATATACACTACAGAAATTCCTCATGCATTCAGATATAAAGTTATGATTGTAGTCCTCGTCATCATAGCATTCATCGAGAAGGTCCTCTCCTCAATGAAATCAAGCAGCAAGAAGGTCCTCCCCACATTTCACCTCACCCTAAAGGTCCTCCACAGGGTATAAGCCATAGGCACATTCTCCATCATCGAGAATCAAGTTAAAATGGTAGCCCTTTACATTGTATCACCAATTACAAATGACCTCCCTGCAATAAAAATACACACTTTCAAGAATAACCTCCCCTTTCCGTAAAAAATTTGAGAAATAACATCTATTCTGAGGCACTTAGAAAGATGGATTTAGACATGTCAGACACTCTTTCTATGACAAGTGATATCCTTTCCCGACCATAGGATGGTCTTGGGCCATGCTCATCTTCTAATCCACCCCCATTCCATTCACATATCAATGAGGCTCCTTCCAGCCCTACTTCCTTGAACAAAATCTTTAAAAAGCTATCAAGCTGGGCAGATCAAGTAGAGGAGTCCCCAAATAAACAAAAACAAAATATGTTGCTCATTATAAGACAGCTAGTTGAGGATAATATACTAGGGATGTATTGGACCATGTCCACTTCTCACTTTGATATACCAAGAGAGTTGTCTAATGAATTTAAGCATAACATTTGTCTCAATATTTGGATGACTCTTTACAATCTAAATGAGTAGTTATGGAACTATGAAGGGTATGCAGACCAAGTCAACATATTAGGAGATCTTCACTGGCTAATTGACAAGGAATCCCTCCCTTATTCATGGTGTCCTCAATTAGAAATTTGAATGAAAAATCTTGAAATGGACTGCCTCCATGTGCTGCATAAGTTGTGTTGCCTCACCAGCGATGCCCCATCTAGAGTTTATATTTTAGGATAAGGAGAACATGGAGCTCTACACATGACCCCACGTCCATTCTTGCAGACCTCATTGAAAATGACATTCTAAAATGTCGTTACCCAAAGGAAGAAATCAAATTAAATACATAATCCAGAAAGGTGGAATGATCAACAAAACTATCATTGAGTAAGTATCAAAGAGTCAGGCCCAGAGAGATCAATCCATTGAGAAGCTCATGAGCCAGGAAACTGAGAACATCTAGTAGGCTTCCCTCCTTAGGGAATCCAACTAGCTAGTAGTGCTCATGTCATTTAAAGAAAACAAATATCATGCAAATCTAGCACCATACCAAACTTACACCCAAAAAGAAGTGTGTAAAATCAAAAAGTTTCCCATATCAGCAGCTTCTACTATAATAAGGGAATATATCCAGCCCACAGGACTGGGGTATTTTTACCTCAAATTCCCTAATAAGACCAAAAAATCTATGCTATAGTTCATCAATGGAAGAATGAGAGAAACCCCAACACACAGGGTTGGGGGAATTTTTACCTCAAATTCCCACATAGCGGATGATTGTCTTCTCCCATATAGGAAGAATAATGAGCATAGAGGTCACCCATTCAACACCATCTGGTGGTTCATACCCTCTAAGATGAAGTAATATTTCGAGGTCAGGTCAGGCTCCCTTCAGGTCGATCTTTGCTAAGAAATCTGAAGGATACCACAAAATGGGAGGGGAAATTCCAACAAAAGATGCAAAAATCTCTCCAACCATTTGGCACTGAGTACACCAACCCCAATGTGGTATGCATCAGTGAACTTGGTGAACATCAGTCCACTGAATCTCATAGGAAATGATGAAAATGGAGATGATACAAGAGAAGATAGTTCCTTCCCAAAGGCATCCCACACCGAGCCTGGTGGTGTGCATACCCAAAACCAGAGAGTTACCAAAAATTGTGGTGCACCCTCAGAAAACCCATTAATACCTCCCTCATGAATCCCCAATAAGGATAAAAAAATACCAGTTCATCTATGACCCACATCCTCCTCCCCCAATTGAATGTTTTTGTCATACTCGAGGAAAGATTTACCATGCAGGAGGAAGAAAGGAAAGGGATTAGGCGAATCAATGTCGAGATGCATCGAGGGAGCTATCTATCGAGATGTGTTCTTTATGAGGAACATTAACAAGTGGTCATATAAAAGGTTCCCCTAACACAATAACTCATCTTAGTAAATGAAAATAAACTCTAATTCCCATCCAATCCAGCATCAGGACCATCATCCAACTTATGTCCACCCCTAGAAATACATCAAGACATCCCTTCACTATGAAGGAAACCATAGTATATTTAGGTGATCCCACAAAAGATACCCCAGCTGGGTATCCACCAAAAATTCCATAAGTTCCAGTACATTTAGCTCTTTCCCATATTGCACCCTCCTAAGATCATGTCTGAAAGGATATGCATCGAGGTATCTTGAATACTGTCGATCAACTAACATCTTGACTTGAAGCCATGGAAGTGTGATGCGCTACAATACAACTAGAATGTAAAACATACCTCGATTGGATGAGCAACATTATGCCACCACCAAACTTTATAAACCTCATATTTTTGTTGTTAAATGGTTCGGGGGACTCAGAACACCATCCAATACACTATGTGTCTAACTATGACCCCATGATGAAACCCAGAAGCAGCAAGATGCATTAAAACTTAGGTGCTTCAGGTGAACACTACCAGGTTCAGCCTTCGTGTGGTATACTAGCTTGCCAGCTAACTCAATCATTGGTTGGGAGGACCTCCAGTGACATTTTCTCTTCTTGTTCAGTTCGACATTGCCTAAGAAAATATTCAGTAATCTCATGATCTGCATGTATTATAGGAATGAAAGAGTCTTTAAGATCATCTTTAAATAGAAGTGCCTGAATTACTTGTTGAACTGGACACTTCCCTAGGATGAAATTCTCACTAGGTGAATCGATTATCTCTGTGATGAATTTCAGACACCACTCATCCCAATGATGTACACAATTGGGTTTTGAGATTTCTCCATTATTTACCAAAGGATATAAGACTCCTTACATCAGACCAATCTCATGACTTGGGTGGCCCCATCAGCCCTAGGAAAAAGGACGAGAAAGACAAAGCATCTTCGGTCATGCTTAAGCCACCCCCAGCACCATCTCTAGTTATCAGGCCTTCACCAAACTGTTAAGTACCCCCTGGATGCCAATAGCCACCCCCACCTCAACAAGATGAGTAAAGGGGTTCAAAAATAAATCAGTTTGAGTAAAAAATAAATAATGTCTACTCATTTTAGGATGACCAATTCTATGATTACATTATAGCCACAATGAATTGAATATTTATCTATATAACAGACCCAAATTTAGCAGATGAAGTGTGTCTCGACGACAATCCAAATTATTTTCCATATCACCGGATACTGGGCAACACCATCAAGGAGTGATTCATCTTTAAGGATATCCTACAAGAGATGGTGGATTACAGACAAGTCAAGTTGGGTCCGCCACCAACACAATTGGTGTATTTCTCCACCATTGACCCAAGATAGGAAGAGGAATGGAAAACTATCACCAATAAAGAGGATAAAAAAATTAACAGTTGGATGACTCGGAAAATAATCAACCAAGCTCTTGGAATCTACCTAGCAAAGTTTAAGTTACCAAATATGCCTTCAATAGCTCCTGATTCAACACAACCACCATCCTCAGCCCCAGAATCCATTGAGGGCCAAAAAGGTAGAAAGTATGAGAAAAAATATGAGCCTATACTGAAGCCAAAATCGATCGTAACACTTTAGGACTTTATGTCACTAGACATAAAATCATGGATACTGCCCCAACAAATGGCACAACGGGCACTACCCCAACCAAACAGGACAACAGGAACTACCCCATCAAATCGGACAATGACCACCACCAAGACAAACAACATAACGGGCACTGACCCATGAAATAGGACAACTAAAACAACCCCAAAAATGGGAAAGTGGGCACATCCCCACTAAAAGAGGCAAAGGGAACCTCTCCACCAAGCAGAAAAATGGGAACTACCCATCCAAATGGCACAATGGGCACCACCCCGCCAAAAATAACAACATTCACCGCCCCAAAAAATAGTACTATCAGAAGAAGACAGTCATGTAGAATAATTGTTAGATCAAGAACTAATCTTCAGCTACATTAATTTCATTCACTTGATGGACCCCTTCTCTGATGGAAACTATGCCATGAACTCAAATTCCCCACATTCAACCAGAGAGCTAGAAAACGAGGCCACAAAGGTCGAGGGTTTCCAGGAAGGAATGATCATGGAACACATATCCCCAACAACACCTTAACTAAAACTGTTAACATTGCAGAAAATCACAGAAGGATCCTCTAATAGACAAAATAGGAACCAGAATGTTCCTATACCCCTGTCGGAATAAATCCATGCCCAATCATCTTGGAATACCCATCGGGGGAAGAGTAGATAGATAATCGCCCATGGAATGTAGGTAAACCAGTTAGATCAAACTCAAAAAGCACAACATCACCACCAACCCCCATTACAAAGAATTCACGATCTACATCCAAATCTCAAGCCCCTAGAGTGCCCATGAATGTGAATCCCCAAGATGTGAAGTTCTGACCTTTAGAGAAAAAATATGATATTCTGAAACAACTAGCCTCAGTACCGACAAATCTATCCATCCTGGATGCCTTGAGTATATCTGTAGACCATAGGGAGCCACTCATTGAAGCCATGCCAATTCCCCAACAATTTGAGGATGAAGTAGCAGCTGCCAAAGTCAATCTGACAAAGACCAATCCCGAATAGTGCCACACTGTCATCTCCTTCACATATTAGGATGAGTATGTCATCATATAGGGGCACCTAAAACCCTTATATGTGTCTAGAAAGATAAACAACATTAATATTCAGAGGAGTTTAATCTATAATGGCTCTGGATTCAACCTCCTCCTATAGTGAACACTTCGTTGGTTAAGCTATGACTAGGATAGTCTGACACCCTGCACCACAACACTTCTGGGGTATGAAAAAATCGGGTAGACATCATAGGGAGGAAAAAACTCTTAAAACTAGTCATGGTGACCTGATTTCTAATATCATGTCTCTGGTAGTGGGGAAAAGTACCAAAATCCTATTGGGAAGGCCCTGGATACACCAATGCACTATGATTCCCTCATTAGACCATTAGTGCATAAAATATTGAGATAATGAGAAAAATAGGACATTACATGCCAATAAATCCTCATTTGAATCCTGTGAATTACATTACATCGTTGTAGGGTTTTATGAGCCGAAAGATAACCAATCTTTGGTTGACGATTTTGATTGGGTAACCACCCCAAATGGATTGGAAATGGCTCTTGTTGAACCCCAAAAACAACATTGGGGAAGAGTATACATTATCCATCAAGCAGGTTGAGTGCATAAGTTCAAGATCATATATAGATTCAGTTGTCTGCAGGATTTTTTTTATGGATGCTAAATCCAAAGACATTGAATAGTGAGTTGGACCCTATGATTACAGGGAAGGCCCAAAAAAAGATGCTCTCGGCCCTTCCTTAGGACCCAAGAAAATTCTTTCCTTAGTAACTAAGTCGGAAGAAGATTTTTTATCACTAAAAGAATGTAAGTAAATTTCATTCTCTTCAGAGAACTCCCCATAGCCAGTCCAGGAAAAAGGAACTGTTTCAGTTTCCCAAAATCAAAGTTGTGATTCCCCTCCTAACATTGGAGAGTTCATTTTGAGAATCCTCTCTCCATCAGATGAGAAAGAATATGAAAAAATAGGGTGAATAATAAGAATAATAAAAAATAAGAAGAGCTCAACGATGCCCCTCCCACATTCGAAGAAGGATTCTCCACTACAATCGATGAACATAATTAGATAAACCTGGGCACTGAAGACGACCCACAACCCGCTATGATTAGTGTGGTAATGAATTTTGAGGAGAAAAAATCATATACCTCAATCCTAAATAAGAATCGAGATGTTTTTTCTTGGAACTATACTGAAATGAAAGTCCTTGATCTTGAAGTCTCCACTCATCACCTGGGTCTGGTGGAAGACCATCACACGTATAAGCAGGCTACCAGAAGGACCCACCAAACACATGCTGCCAAAATAGAGGCTGATGTTGAAAAATTGATCAAAGATAACTTCATTCAGGAAGTCCAATATCCAATCTGGATGGAAAACATAGTCCCTATCAAAAAGAAGAACTGACATATTAGAGACTACATAGACTTCTGGGACCTAAATCAGAACTATCTGGAAGAAGAATTCTCAGTCTTGATCATAGATATTCTGATTGATGTGCCCACCAGATATGAGGTCCACTCTTTCATGGATTGATATTATGGATAAAAATAGATATGAATGGACCAATAAGATGAATAAGCCACTACTTTTAGGGCCCCCATCAAGTGTTATCCTATAAGGTGACGCCCTTTGGTCTGAAAAATGCCAGTGTTACATATCATTACGCCATGAATCACATTATAAATCCCTTATTGGGATAGTTTGTAAATTTCTACGTTGACGACTTGGTGATTAAATAATTACTTCACTCACAACACCTTACAGATCTTAAAATTGTCTTCAAAAAACTGTGACAACATAGTCAAATGATGAATCCCCTAATGTGTGCTTTTGGCATCACCTCCATAAAATCCCTTGGCTTCGTTGTACGCAATCACAACGTCGAAGTCAACCATGAAAAGAAAAAAAATCCAACCTTGGCATGTATCCACCTTGCAACATCATCTAGTTGATGGGTCTCCAGGGGCACCTAGAATACATTAAACGATTAATATCCAACCATATAGGTAAGTGTTTTCCATTCCCCAGGTTGATGAAGAATGGGGTCGCATACCAGTGGGATAATAACTATCAGGAATCATTCAAAAATTTCAAAATGTATCTCATAAGGACACTATTGGTGATATCTCCAGTTCTGGTAAAACCACTCATCTTGTACATAACCAACTTGTATCTTTCACTAGAATCCTTCCTTGTGCATAAGAATGATTCCAGTAGCAAGAACGGTCTATATTATGTCACCTGAACAATGATTTATGATGAGACTTGATATTCAATTATCGAAAAGAACATCATGGACCTCATATTTGTGGTTCAGAAATTAAGGCATTACTTGTAGCACCACGAGGTCAACCTGGTCTCCCACGGCAACACGCTCAATTATATCCTCAGTCTTCTTATACTAACGGGATGCCTATCATAGTGGGAAGTCCTCCTACAACAGTTTTACATATGGTATGTACCCTATAAAACTATCAAAGTACATGTTTTAGAAGACTTATTGGAATATAATCGCTCAGAAGAAACAACCCCATTGGATACTGAACTTCTTGATAGCAAGGTATTCTCCACCCAAGAAGTCCCCCATGCAAGGGAAATTTACATCAAATGTTCCTCCAGAAGCTCGACAAGGAAAAGGATTGGGGATACTGAGCTCAAAAAATTAGGTCTAGGTGTTATTCTTATATCCCAAGAAAGGGTCATCTTTCTTAACTCCTTCATTCATTTAGAGGGGTTCAAAAATAATTAACTAGAATACGTGGCCCTCATTATAGGCCTTGAGCTAGAACTTCATGCACGAGCTTAACGCCTTGAGTTAAAATCTGATTTAGAGATGGTCATCAAGTAGTTAAATGGTGACTATGCTGTTATGAAAGAAGTATTGGAACCCTTGATAAAACATCTCTGGTAGGTTGTGGTATAATTCATGCCAGAACCAACACTATCTTATGTCCCCCGGTCAAAAAATGCTCAAGCCGATGCACTAGAAAATATAGCCACAACCATTGATGATCTTGACCAGGATGAGAAATTCATCATCATTTCCCACTGTTGGATGTTCTTTCCATTCATTCATACCAATATAGAGGAAATTAACGAGATTATCCCCATTTCTGAGCCTTATGGTCACCCCACAGACTAAATAACTCCCATTTGAAATTAACTATGGATGGGGTACATCCCATGATATAGGCATGGAAGAGAATAGATCTGGAGGTGGGAAATCAATTTCATTCTGTATAATAGCACAAAATAAGGAAAGGTCCTCTAAAACAAGGCCTTGACGGAGTTCTTCTCAAGTGCATTAATGGATAAAAGACAACATTCATCATGAAAGAAGTGGAAACCAGCGCATGTGGAGCGCACCAATTAGCAGGAAATCTTTCCCATCAAATTTTATGTCTTATATACAATTGGCCCACTATGATATAAGATTTATCCACATTCAACAAGTTACATTCCTTTCAAGTTCATGCTAACTATATTCACTGAACCCTGGAGCTAGTTCTCTAGCCTATATACTCCTGACCATTTTACATATGGTAGATAGATGTTGTGGGACCATATGCTCCCGCAATAGTTCAAATATTTAACATCATTCTCCCAGAAAACAACTTCTTCTCCAAATGGGATGAATCCATACCCCTCAAAGAGATTCGGGAAAAAATCATTGTTATATTTGTGAAATCCTACATCATTAACATATTTGGTGTCCCTCATACAATATTGATAGAAAATAGCACTAACATCTTCTCTATTGAGATGGAAAAGTTATATTGGGAGTATGAAATCAAACCCAACCATTCATCTTGCTACCATGCAGAAACTAATGGATTGATAGAGGCTTTTAAAAATACATTGTCCAATATAATATATAATGGGGTGTACAAGGATAAAAAATCATGGCCATACAATATTATTCATGCTTTATTGGCTTATCGGACCATGACCCGCACTGCCACTCGGGCAACCACATACTCATTAGTATATGAGATAGAGGTAGTTATGCCCATAAAAGTTCAAGTTACAACACTCCACATTTCCATTTTTCATCATATATCTATGGATGAGCAATCCTAAAAAAATCTTTTATGGGTCAGAGAGACTGTATGAATAATGGTTTCACACTTTGCACCATTTAGAAATCTACCAAATTCAGATCGCACGAGCCCTCAAGAAAAGGGTTCACTATCTATATTTTATTAAAGGGTAGATGGTGTTGGTTCTTAGAACCCCAATGATACTTGGCAAGAAACCCCTAAAGCAGGAACCAAAATGGGAGGGACCATATGTCATACATAAGGTCTACACTAATGGAGAATATGTCTTGGTATAAATGGATGGAAATCTTCTTACAGTTCCATCCAATTCATTGTTTCTGAAGAAATAATTCACATAATGGAGAAAAAAGTCATACATGCTTCAAGATGTTAAACTTCATAGCATAAATCATCCTAATCACATGACTCTAAACTATGGGGTCAAAATTTTCCTAACCACATGACATTAAACTGTACAGAGTGTGTGCTTACCAAAATACGTTAAACTACACAGTTGCCAAAGAACTATGTATGGATTGATTCCTGCCCTATAAGGATATATAATGATGCCTTGACACTCGATCTTGGCCAAACCAACAAATTAAATTGAAATTACCCTACTTCTACTCATGAGTCTGATAGGAAGATGGAACATTTAGAGCTATGTATGGCTTGATTCTAACCCATGCAGGATATGTAGTGATGCCCAAATTTGACATATGGTCCCAGACACCAATTGAAGGAAAATCACTATCATTTTCCCTACACGTGGGCCAGACCTCTATATGGAACATGTAAAACGATGTATGGCTTGATTACTTCCCTTGAAGATACATAGTGACACCCAGATATAACATTTGGGTCCATTTGCTCAAAATAAAGAAAATTCCCCTTCCTCTATGTATAGGTCGGACTTGCACATAGGAACCCATGAAAGGTCTAAACCAACATGACGTTAAACTGCAAGGTTTATCAAGAGTCATGTATGACCTGGTTCTCAACTTCATGAGATCCCGAACATGCCCCCAATTTCTTGTACAATGAATGGAAAGAGATTATGGAAATTCCAAATCAAAATTCCAACACATCAGAAGGAGTTGAAAGATCATTCTTCCCCTTAAATATGAGTCAGATCTATGTAGAAGCTTCAGTAGTTTATAGATAATTACGGTTTGGATATTCCTTACATTCCTAGACAAATTTTCCCCATTTATCAAGATCCATACACTAGGAAAACACGGATCTCTATAATCCTCCAAGTCCATTAGATATAGAAGGAAAATGTCCTCCAACACCATTGTTTTACTATGTATATCATCACCCAGTGGATCTGCATATGTCACCTACAAAATGGCTATCAATTAAATGAATATTTTTCCACATGAGGTTCCTTTCCTATTTCCATACACAAAATGGATTTCATGCCCCATGTCATTCCTTCCAATCCAAAGGCCCCTAGGGACTACTATTTAAACCTTCTATCATCACTCATGCATAAAGAATACTAGAAAATCTCAGCCACAATTAGCTCAAAGATATTCATGTTATTTATGACAATCTTACTCCATAAAGAAATAGTAAACTATGTGGTTCTGGCCCTTATCACACATTTCTAAACCACAAGGTCATACATGTCCTAGATGCATGGCGTTAAACTGTACCTCTTAATGAAAATTCTTAGATTCTTATCTTGGATGACCACCTAGAACAAAATATCATTCCTTCATATGAATGGGCTATACCTACTCTATGAAAGATTATTGGGAATCTTGTGTAACTAATTTTATCCCTAATAAATTTGTGGTAAACTTGAATCCTACGATTCAAACTTAGCCACAAAAAGCATTGAAATGTACCTTTTTTATGCACGAATTTAATCAAAGAGAATTCACAGACATGTTCTATATAAAAGGATTCTTAAGTGTTATTGTATATCCCTTCTTTCACGTCAGTATTACCTTATGTGCACACTACATGATGATAAATTGTGTTTAATTTCATCGTTGTTGAATGATGTTAAACTACATAGCATTGGTCTAAGAATAAAATGCTCCCTGTCATTGATTGTTCTATTCTTAAGTGGTGAACCAAAATACTCAAAACCCCATATTTATCACACCTAGCATAGCTCACGTGAGCTTAGGGACCTCAACAGGAGATCCACCATGACATTATTGAAAATTAGTCTAGGAGTTTGGTCCTAACAGCACAACCCAAAAAGGCATGTTATGGTTCTCTTCCCAATAACAAACCCCTAGTCTTAGCCGTACGATGTTAAACTATAGGGTACTTCAAAGATGAGATAGATGCCTTACCCTACATATAAGAAATATCCATATAGGGAATTACTTGATCCCATGAGTGAATCGCAGCCCGAAAATTTTTAATATATCTAGATACACTCCTGCCACATATCAAACTCCTTTCTTGCAGAAATATTGGATCCCCATAATCCTACATGGCCATAGGAGATGGAAGGTTAGTGTCTTGTGGAAACCTTTGTTTGAATATGAACATCATGCCCTGGTGGCTCTATATATGTTTCCTACAAAATGGACTTCAAACAAAGGAAAATTTTTCCCCATGATATTAATCTCCTACTTCGGTACGCCTACCAACTTCCAAGCCCCATGACATCCCTCCGGATTCAAGAATCCTGAAAGTTGTGGTTTATATTCACCTTCCTACCATGTCCTAGATATATCAGAACATCCTGTCTTGATTCACCTCTGTTATCTCTTGAGGCTTCTACAAAACAAATATTCCCCATCCCAATGCATGAAGTTGATCCGCAAACAAAAAACAATAAAATTTCCCCAACCATTTCTATTTTTCCTTTTAAACGATCATCTAAATAAATGACCCATTTCATGTTTTGGAACACCCCCTTTAATAATCCATACACCGTGTCCATAAAGGTCCCAATCTCTATAAACATTCAAGTACATCGGGGATGGAAGACCAGTGTCCTACAGACACCTTTGTTTGACTATGCACATCATGCCTCGATAGCTCTACATATGTCACCTACAAAACTTCCAGAAATCGATGTAAAATTCATCCTTAGGAGAGTACTTTAGATTTTACATACACCCACATGACATTTATGGATCATCTCACTCCTCAAATTTGGAAACCCCCTGAATTACAGCTTACATATCTTTCCCTTTCCAAATTCCCAAAGATGAAAATAATTTCTAATTGAACTAAGGAATCATTTACTCTCCCTTGGTTTGAGAAAAGTGATCTCCCATAATAGGTGTCATGTGTCCTAGTTGTATGATCTTAATCTATACCATTATCTATCTCTCCCTTACATTATAGAAATTCTTGTGGGAGCAGTTTCCCATTCAATGCCGACACAAATTCCCCTAATATATTCAGACATCATCCCTTTGAAAGGCCACCCTTTGTGGTCCCTAACCTCAAAACAAATCCAAATTGTTACAAATCCCACTAAGACATCTAAAATAGATGGCTAGTGCCCTATAGAAATATTTTTTTGACTATAAACAACATGAATCGGTTTCTCTATATATGTCTCCTATAGAACAACCATCAATCAAAGGAAAGTTGGTCCCTAGGAGAGTCCCTTCATACCTTTGTACGCCTAAAATGTATCATGATCCTTATATACATCCAAAAATCACAATATAAGGGTCAAGATAAATCCCTAATTCATTTCTAAGAGTTATTAAGACATTTCCAGCTGATAAACCCCGAATTGGGGTCCTTGATCCATCAAGTTTGTTCAAAGTTGTTCGACCTAAAACATCCGTAATACGTCTGATTGGAAGGACTATAAACCACAAGTGAAAAAAGACGCAATACTCTCCAGAGTGAAAACCGTCAAAGGGAAAACATGGGTAAATGTATAGTACCATCTCATTGAACTTATACTATATATGGATTAGGCAAAATATTTGAGCTCTCAAATTCTAAAAAGATACAAAAATCTTGTTAGGTCAAAAACCGGTGAAGGGTGGCCTAACCAAAAGTGAAGTTGTACGTACTAAGCCCATATCTAACAGGTTTAGGAAAAAATTAGGGTAATAATGAAAAGGCCCAAAATTTCTTGAGGTCTTCCATATGACACCAGAAAGTGTCGAACTACGCTCTCTAAGTCTAACATCTCATGCAATAATTAGAGCATGATTTAGGGATTTCAGTTTACTAGTTTTGAATAATGGTTTAAAATTAATACCTGATCGAAATGATTTTTATATAGTTTATTGTGATTAATTAATATTACAGGAAAAGGAAAAGAAAAAGCATACGTAGGAAAATTGGTTTCATTAGGTTTCAAAAAAATAGAGGAATATCCATAGCCCGGAGCCTCTCCTTGAAAGTGGTACACGTTGATTATAAGAGATGTTTAGAAGAATCCAAAATTTTTATCAACTGTTTATGTGACTCCTTAATGGACTGAAATAGTTTTAAAAAGATCATAGTCTGGGCCTCCATACCTAATTGCAGTTCTTCCATGCCCCACATAGTTTCAAGAACAGTATTTTCTCCATCTTCCATCTGTTATCTCCCCTCCTCAACAGCGGCCATGTTATGGGACCACATTCCATAAGTCACTCCAGCTTCCGGCTTTACTTCTCAACTTCTTGGTCAAGCTCTTCCACTAAAGAATCTTGCTTTGTGAGCTCATGTTGTAACCTTGCAACAACGCCAACTTGATTGGCAGCTTCATCAATAAGGATTTTCTTCATAGTAGTAAGATGAGCAATCAACTCTATAATAGAAAGTTGAGATTCATGTGCACCATTTTCTTCAACTTCTCTCACTATTTCATAGATTCCATGATAGTTGAATTCTCCAAATCCAAGGACTACAAAATTGTGTTGTAGCTTTGGAAACATCACTAGTATGTCAGCCAATGGTGTTTGAGAGATTAATCTCTAAACATTCTTCCATTCCTTTTGGCGAATAGGAAGAAGGTCGACCAGGCCTTATCAGTAAGTCTTGGAGTCACTTCCTGATGATGGAATATATCTTGGGGAGAACATCATGAGAGAGGGACTCGATTCATCCTCTAAAACATGAATCGACCCCTCCGCAACCTTGCCTATGATAATGGAAATAGAGGAAAGAGTGGGAGTGTCCTCTGTAACTGCTAATTCTTGTGGTTGAAATTTTGAAACTAGACGAAAGACAGATTCAATGCCTCCCACCTCTCCAACAATATCACTACCCAAAAAAGATATTACCACATCATCAAACATTAGTTTCACCCCAAGGACACTCAGAGGCACTAATGGCCCATGATCAGGACCAACCAAAACAATAATCCCCAAGGAATCCCTCAAAAAAAAATTTCTGATATCAGGCTTGTAGGGATAGTAAGTCTTGAAAAGGGTACAAGCCTTGAGATTTCAGGGGCTAAAAACACAACTTCTCTCAGAATTGGAGAAAAATGTATGACAACCCACTCCAAATTTTCAAGGGCTGGGATAATATTCTCCCTGGTATTTGTGACTTCTAAAGAGGTGGATTCAACATGTTCAATCAGAGCATCAATCTCCAAAGGCACTCCCTCTATAAGGGTAAAGACCATTTGATCAATAATGATTGGCTCCTCAAAATTTAAGGTCCCCCAAGATCCTATAAGGCTTGGGGATCTTTACTAGACTCAGCCCATATCATGAAGGTTGACACAACTTTCTCCATGGGAACAGTCTCAACATGTTCAAATGAGGAAATAACTTTTGGATGTTCTTATACTATTTAGGACAAGATTATTTGGGTAGGATCATGCAAGCCTAAATGGTCGAAAATACCCCTATCCACCTCAGTTATCCTTATTCCTCTACTTTTCTTAGTCACAATTACTAGATACCCTTCCTATTTCATAAAGTTAATGGGAGTCGTATATTCCTAAGAAATTGCCATCTGGATGCTGATAATCTCTCCATAAAAATGTGTATGCAAAAGTAAGTCAACAATATAAGGGTACTCTATTTAACCACCAGGTGAATAGACAAGTACTTGTGATTCCCCTCTTAATGCATCTTCACAGTTTGGTTGCCTTCTTGAATTTATTCATTTTTCGATGAGATGGTTCCTACATAAGAGCACCCAGCATATCCGGAGGTGGAAATTCCCCGAAAGGGTCTGTAATGACTCCTTCTATATGCTCTCAGGATCCAAGGGATCATTCTACAGCATCCCCCACAATCGGAAGGATACACTCCTCAGTTATGATGCCCTCGGGGTAATAAACTGCGGAAAGAACTGTTTCTTGAGACCTTGCAGGTTCCTCCAAAGTAAAAAAAATACTGAGAATGGCCTATAGTGTCTCCAAAATAGAGGAAGTTAAATCTAGGATTTTTAAATAGAACAACCTCTTTGTTGATTCATATCAACTACGGCAGTACTTCCATCAATTATACTCAATAAAACTTGTAAGGCCTATAATTTGGGGTGTGGAGGAACTTGTCCATTTCATATAAATGAGTAGTGGTCTCATCAGTCTTTTATTTAGTATAAATACACATGGGGGAGATGGCTCCTCTAAAACCCATATGGTCAAAGAATCCACCTTGAAGTATCCTCCAAATGTCTTCATCAGAAGCATTTCCCCTCAGTTAATCCCAGACCCTCCAAGCATTCGGAAATATGGTTGCGACTGGGATGGCTAGTTCTAGAAGATTGGCATGGAGGAGAAGAGTGGATCTTGTCATCCAAAAATTCTTTTTGTGTGTTTTTTCAGTCATAGGACCCCTAGGAAACAAATTATTACCAGAAATTGGGTTCATGTAATAATATTCTCCCACTATAGCTGCAATAGGCGAGCCAACGACATTGTCATCCTCATCATCCATTTCTAGTCACAGCATGGCAAGTACCTGATGCGAGTATTTGTGGGACCCATTTCGGTAATGGATCAGGGTCTCAATATCCTCAAGGTAATGACCCACCTTCTCAGGATGCTTATCAAAAGGGATGTCAGTGGTTTCTGAAACATAAACAATATTAGTAAGAGAAACTTCCCATGTTCGGAGGAGCTTCCATAAAGCACGAGGGGACCAGTCATGAGTAGAATGGGGGAATTTAAAAAGGTCTCATTTCCTCCAAGACATAGAAAAATAAATCTCCGGAGGGATGGATGTTGGGATCCCAGAAGCATCTTCAACAACTCTTTTAGCCACCTGTGAACTCATAACCCAATCTTTCACAAACTTTATTGGGGGAGAGCCAAGAGGCTTTCGAAGAACTTTTCCTGGTCTAGAGTGCCTAAAAAATTCATTCCCCTTAGATATAGATGCCTTGTAAGTTGTTACAATAGGAACCGAATTATCAAATTGGACATTATGATAGGATTTAACCCAAGAATCAACAAAACTTCTGGTAAGGAAGGGTACAGAATCCCTGGAATCTGGATGTTTGACCTGACAATGGGGGTCCCCCTGGGTAAACATCAGCCATAGTTGTCATGCTATTATAAGATATTTCTCTTGAAAATAACTATTGAGAGTGGGAGGACACAACTTCTGGACACTATTAAATTCACGAATGAATATGCAAGAAGCATACCCATCATAGATTAGCTACCATATGATGTGGGAAACTAGGATGCCTTCTCTCAAAGAGAAAATGTATCCTCATTTGAAAAAATATTCAGATTCATTATTCACAATAGTACTGGAAGGGGAATCGTCAGGTGGATAAGGAAAAAGTTCATGGACATTGAGATGATCCATTATGTCTTGTTCATTATTTTCAGTCTGCTCCTCTTTCTAATCCTGTAAGGTCTAAGCCATTGGCATAACCCTACTGGTACTCTGAATATATGGTTGGATGATGGAATTTGGTATCTGCATGGAATTGATAAAGGTATACCCTCCTATGTGAGCTCTAATCCATCACCAAAGGATTTTTAAGAGCCCGGTTATCTAGTAAGGTGTCCCCCTTCACTAATCCAGCCCAACAAGTGATAAATCTTGGTCATGACTAGAATAGCTTGATTGATGCATCTACCAGTGGCCAGATGAGAATCCATGATGAATGTTGAGTCTCTCATACCACCAGATTCCCATACTGGTAAGATCCATCAACTAAAAGACATGGAAAATAAGGCCACCATTCAAGATAATCATTCAACATCAGGGATGAGTCCTCATCCCCATTCTTGCAATTATCCCTCTTCCAAGGTTTCCGAATAGGTACCCACTTGTCTCCGAGTGTTTTTGGTAGGGTAGGCCATAGGTCTGCACAGATGGGGATACAGACTAATTTTCTCACCCAAGGCACCAGACCACTCACCAAAAGGAATGTCCTACTTTGAACAAGGATCTTTTTCCTTCAAAAGTGCCTTCTCTTGAACGATGAGTTTCTTGGAAATTAGAGGGGTCCTCTCCTCATCTTCCTAAGTAGATGAAGGAGGTGAGAATTCATCATACCTATCCCAGACAATAGGGACTCCCTAAATTAGTTGGATGTCCCAAAGACTAATTTTGACTTCCCCGTGGCTTAAATGAAAAGTATTGGTTTCTTGGTTCCCCCTACTTAGGAACTAGGAAACAAGGGTGTTGGGTTAGTGAGTGTATGTCTAAGATACCCATTTAGCATCATATAGTCCTATGTCCTATGCTCGACTCGAAATTCATTGCAAATTTTTTAAACCTAAAAAGGCCATCCCCATTCTGTGCCAAACGAGCCTCAAGAGAAAATATCCCTGGATGACCAGTCATGTTGTCTATTCATTGTGGCCTTCCATGTGATGCTTGGATGGCACTGGGATGACTTTTCTGGATTCTGTTTCACTTCCCCTAAAGTTTGAGGTGCGTAGCTCATCAAGGACTCATAAATGATATCTATGTAGAGGTATTAACCCCAAGAAGAAATAAAGGCCTTTGGGGTGGAGGTTTTAGTTATCCAAGTAGTTGGATGATCATCCTGATTTGGTGCTGGAATCGAGGTATCAAAAAATAGATCAAACCCATAAGTTAGAAGCCTTTCTGAAGACAAATACTCCCGTTGACTCACCATAAATAGATTTTCTAGAGATTTATGTAATGGAGAAACTATAATTTTATCTTCAACCAAATATTCTAGGTTCTGTAATCATTCATCAATGAAAGAAAGAGGGGAAGTAATGGTAGCCTCAGTAGGAACAATAGTATCATCAGCAGTCTGTGGAAGAGTAATTACAATCTGCACAGAAAAACCCAAAAGGCCAAAAAAATCAGTCTAATGAGAAATTTGTTGGATTAGGGCCATAAAAATGGTAAAGGAACATAAAATAGGGTCTCCATAGGGATCTGCATACTGCTCCTGAAGATGGTATGCCAAATCCATTTCATACATATTGATGGTATGTGAGAGACATTTCCCACATACTACATCAGTACGCAGAAGCTATATCCTTTGTATGGATTCGTCATATAGAAGGCGCAAGAAGTGCTATCTCGTGTAGCATTAGACAAACAACTGAGAGGTTCATGGAAATAAGAAACTATGAATCAAGGAATTTCCATGTAGATGTTCAATGTGCATTGATTGAGATTTTTATATTCAGATTAATAAGGTTTAAAGTTCAGTTCAACGGTTTACGTTTGATGTTCAGAACATGTGAATCGCATAGCATTATCCTATGTGGAAGTCTAGGCTTAAGTTGTAAATTCCAAGGTGCAGTTCGTGAAACCGAAGATGCGGTATGTGGGTAGAATAAATTATGAAGAGTCTAGTTCATTGAATGTAAAAAGTGGTTCAAGAATACAGATTTCACATATGATTTAGTACATGGAAGCAGAGGAAGTTGAGGGAAGGTCGAGAGAACTTTTTACCATGAGAAATAGTAAAAGGAAAATGACCTGGGGCCCTATAAGTAGGTGTGGTCTCCTCATACCAGACCCATATATTCTATAGCAAACCAATTCAGTTTAGGACTGCTTCTACATCAGAATTGCCTCCTATTCATTCTAAACGAACCCCATTCTGATGGGGGGAATTTTTAGGGTCTTAAAATCTTCACGAAGGGAAGTATATACTCCCACAAGTGGTTTGAAGAAGGCAGTAAATATTCCCACATGTCTAGTGATGAAAATATACATAAATTGAATTGAAAATTTAAGAAGACACTAGAATAAATCAAAATCAAGTGTTTTAAGTGACCCACATACCATAATTGGGAGATGTTTGTGGGGCGTATGATCCGGGAACCATCGGTATGCGGAACAACTCATGAGGTTCCAGCCCGCGAGGCGATGGCCAGCCAACCCAGTACACTGCGAACAATGTCGTTAGTGAGCTCAAGCCAGGGAATTCAATCTGCGTACCATCCCGTGAACATAGTACTTTTCGGATGATGAAAGTTGGCAGGGTTCCGCAAACCATGAACTATTAACCACAATCCAAAACCTTTGCAAAACCCCAGTAGAATGAGTATTTTTCATGTTGATATATATCTTCATAGGCTTCCTCAAATGGTGTCTCATGCCTATAGATATGATTTCCCCAATTCTAAATAAAAGGAGTATAGGATGAAGTAAAAAAGGATGGATGAAGAAAGCACAGAGGAGATCCTAGAGTTTGGAAGAATGATTTCAGAGGGGATTCCGAATTTTATTTTGAATCATCAACAAAGTTCAAACCGCGAATCACATTTCAGTAGGTATAATCAGCCGCAAACCATAAACAAATGTAACTTAATAATAATCAGTGAATTGTGAACCTAATTTTCACTATTGAGAACAATAAATTCCCTATGGATGAACTCCCCATGAACCATGGGGTCTAAGGCCCTTCTTCAATACAGTGTTCTGTATAGTGCATCGCTATGTGGATTGAACCCTGTTCCACGTACCACATCAGTATGTGGGTGGAACCCAAAGAGTTATGGTAAAACATTCCTAATACCACATACCACATCAGTATGCGGTGTTCCACACCTAAGTTAGAATACTAATTTGGTACGCCGACGACCCCTCTACCCACATATCACTATGGTATACGGGGATCCCCTATCCTAGATGAGAAAATATTATGCATAATTGGGAATCTTCAGGTGTCCATCCCTCAAGAACCAACCTCACCCCTCCATTAACATACAGTCCTTTCATAATTTCTTTTTGAACAAATCCACCAGGATCATGCCAAAGCCTCCTCCAAATCCACCAGACCCGTATAATCAAATCATCGGTTGCATCAGTATGCCCCTTTTAGTCTATATTCACATGGTAAGAGGAGTCATGAAGGTTGTCCCTACAATGATTAGGACTATTGGGATATCTATAAGTCTACATTTCCATGGTAACCCGGAGTCCAACCTTGGGATGGTGACGTGAACCTCCCCGTTATAGGGATTAAGGGCTATCACTTGGTTTCCGTTTCAATGAGTAATAGTGATCAGGTAAAGGAATCATGCTCTCTTTTCCTTTTGATGAGAAGAAACAGTCATCCCTTTCCCATATTACATTATGGGATGATCCCACTTAGTTAAGTCCCAAAAATTTGGAGGACTAAGCCTCATGAAAACCAATTTCATCCCACATTTAATGGTTCTTTACTTCGTGCCCTTGCCCACCATCACCTTGGTTTCTTCTGTTGTAGCCCCGAACTCTTCCATTAGTAAAAGAGAAGATGTGTGGTTTTTTTGAATCTCTCACGTCCTCTTTCTTCTCACACCATGTGTGACTCATATGGGCTTTGATATTTTCTATTATTACAACATCCACAGGACCAACCCATCTTGAACTATGAGAACTTTGATTCCAATTCAGACCATGATACGTAGGACGCCTACTTAAAGGCCTGAGTTCAAAGGGGTGCCCTCACATTCGGGTCCACCTAATCATTTCCACCAAAATGGGTAGCCTCCACATGTAAGACCCACCCAAAATGAACAGCATGAAATTTGATTCCTGTTCAAAACAGGATACATAGAACTCCTTCTTGAAGGCCAATGCTCAAAGGGGTACCCTTAAAAAAGGGTACATCCAATTATGCCCCTAGAAAATGGACCTCCTATATGGTCCATGACCCAAGCTAACTGAACTACATTGGCTCTGAATGCTCTCATGAGGATACGTAGGAAACCCATCTTATGGGTCTGCCCCAACATCAAACCACCTTCCGCCTCTCTTGGATGACAATAAAATCCAGAGCACCTTATTGTATGGATTAAGTCATCATTGCCTCTATAGCATAAAATCTATGTATATCCATGATGATCCTCCAAATGAGGCATAGCTCATGGACACAGTCTTCAGGAATAAACCAAGGATTCATGAACATATGAACATTAATTAAACCTATAAGAGAGTTTTAGGATATGCAATAATTCCCCCCATAAGGGTGTGATGAGCCTGAACTCTTATCCTCTCGACCAATTAAGTCCTTAAGTTTCATTGGCCAAATCATTATCTAATGAATGTCTGCCTTTGGAAAGAAGGTGCATAAATCATGGATACCAGGGTCATTGGGTGTTTCTGGCTCCACAAATAAACCTGTTGGAGACCATATGAGGAAATCATATCCTTAGTGGACCTATTACACAAATATTTCACCCCATGTAATCACCTTCTGGGGAAATTTGGTTGTGGAACCTCCTTTTTAATAAATAAGGGACAAATTTCCCAATCCCCACAGGGTTGATCCAATTTACACTAAATAATAATAAAGAAGATCATGCCGAAACAAATATGGAGATGTGAAAGTTTCTATAATAATGGACAAATTTTTGTCACCCGTCGAACAATTTTTCATTATCACCAAATGCGTAAGAGCGTCACCATGGGTCGAAATATATTGTTTCATACCATTCAAGGTAAGAGAGAGTTTGATGGTAGAAATGGACTAAATTTTGGGGATGATTATTTTTTTGAATTAATGGAGTATGGGTGTGACTATTTCAAAGGAGTTTGAGGGTTTTCCTTGGGATTGTAAATATTTAAAGTTTGTTAGGGTTTTTTTCAATAGAATATAAATTGTGAACTACCTTCTAGACAAATTCACATCATGAACTAGTAAAATGATGTGAATCTATTATCTGAAAGATTCCATGAACTAGTTTAGATCATGGAAATTTTACAAGGTATGAATCTTATTCACATCATGAAAAGGTTGATTGGTGTTATTTTTAATCTAAGGTGATTCCTTTTTTCAAAGAATCTTAAAAATCATGAATGTCGCATATGAAAAGGGGTTCACATCATGAATGGTTTGAGTCCAGATTTGTAAACCAAACTATACATATGATGTTTTTTTCATTCAATTTGTAATATTACCTCTTGATTCCTAGGATCTCTTATAGGTTATCTTTGGGAGTTGTTCTCCTTTTGGGTCAGATATTTTAGTGATTGATCTTCATGGTGGACGTGTTGTGTCTCTAGAGGTAAGTGATCTTTATACTTATTAATTTCCATTGGTCATAGTTGCGTTTCTTCTCTAGGTTTTATAATTAATTGATCTTGTGGTGATGTTCTTTCTAATCATATCTAGATTTGTTGTTTAATATTATTCTGAGGGTCGGTCCTTTATTATTCATGGTGTAGTGAGTGTGATTTCTCTAAGGTATTTGTGATCGGATCACTCTATGATCCTTGGTTATTATGGAATACAAATTTTGATGTGGGGATCAAAGGTAAGGCCTCTATTTGGTGTATAATGTTCCTTCTGGTAGTTATAGATCTAGTTGCGGTCATGTGCGACCCGAGTTTGAGGTAGGTTATTCAATATCTAGCATGTTCTAGCTAAACCCTGATTCTTCATGTATTATAAAATGTTTTATAAACAAAATGGTATGATTTATTTATTGATTTTTTTTAGAGAAAATGGGTTTTTTGAAAAGTTTGTTTTCCCCTTGTTTTTTTAAAACAGAAGACATTTTCAAATCATTGAGAAATGAGTTTTTCAAATGTTTTTAAATATGGTTTTTGATTAAATGTCTTATAGAATGTATCTCATGGGGAGACTTTTTTAATTAGGAGGAAGGTGTGGTGATATGACTCGTCTTTTGATACCATCAGGGGGTTCAATCACGCAGCGTTCCTCTACTCCCTTGTAATTTTTTAGGGGGACTTATTGACACTGTTGGTAGGTTAAATTTCAGGGATGTTCCTCTAATATCAAAATTTGATGCACATGTATAGAGGCTTGATGTATTTTATTTTCTATGTCTTGGTATAAGTGTTCTAGATTTCCTAACTTGTAGTGATCCTTGGCATGCTATTACCCATGATTTTGAGTAATACTACTTGGATTTTATTTCCTTCTTTGATATATGTGATATTATTAAATAAAAATTTACCCAAATTATTTAAAACTATGAAGAAATGGGGATTTTATACTTATATTTTGATATAAACATTGTTAATTTTTTTCATGTATTACTTTTATTAAATTTAAGCATGTTCAGATTATTGTAAAGAGACTTGTTATAGAACACATGGGTGTGAATCCTAATAAGTCTATTATCTCACACCCTGAACACCCATTAGGCATTGTGTAAACCTTGGTATGTCTTTTGATGTAGGGAGTGGAAAGGTGACATAGTGAGGTGGTAATGTTCTTATTAGTTGAGTTGGGTATATGGTTGATATAATGGGATTTTTTTCGATTATCACATGGAGTAGTTATTTATAATTTTGGGGTTTTCCCTTTTTTTGGTCTCATACCATGTATTTTGTTTATAAAATTTTGGGTTGTATCACTTCTTAGTTTTCCCTTTAATTATGGAATATAGTTTTTATTTTTATCTTCTAATTTTTCTTCCTTCTATGTATATATATTACTAGTTGTCTACTTTTTGTTTGGAAAAATTATTCCATCTTATTGTTTTTTATGCATGGGTTCTAGTTTACAGACCATGGGTATCATGAATACCCTTTAGTTGTGTGACTGTCGGGTCGGGTACTAGTTTTGGTGGGTATATAGGTTGATTCATTACATCTATGAATGTATGTATAGCAATATTTTGAACTTTGAGAAGTCCTATGTGATACAAAATGATTCTGATCTTTTTTACAATTTCCTCAAATATTTCAAACCCAAACAACATTCATTCACTAAATTCATCGCAGCATGAAGGTGTTATGTGTTTCCACCCATTATGGTCTTTATAAGGATCCATTTGGATGCTTCGGTGGACGCTATTATTTTATGGTAACTCAACTAGAGGAAGATATTGATCTCATCCACCTTTGAATCCCCAAAAAATTATCTCAAAATTTATTCTAGTGTTTGAATAGTCCGATCAGATATTCCATTATTTTAGTGGTGAAAGGTCGTAATGAAGTTTCAACATTGTATTAAGAGAATGTTAGAGGCTCTTCTGAGACTCAGAGGTAAATATCATATCTTTATTAGATATAATTGATAGTGGGGTTTAATATTGCCTCACCACATATATTATATATATATTAATGTTGGTCGAGTGATAAGCCCTCTAGAATTTCAATGAAGTGACAGTACTTTTATAATCATACACAACAACCCATATGGCATTGTTTCCTCTTAATGTCCTTAGAAGACCAGTGATAATGGCCATGGTGGTTTTTTCATATTTCCATGTAGGCATGGTTGATGGTTGCATTATCCCCTTATACTTTTGACTTATATATTTTAGTTTCTGACATACTATACACTTTGATGTATATTCTACAATATCCTTCTTCAAATTTTTCCACCAATAGTACTCCAAGAGATTTCAAAACATCTAAACTCTCCCAAGGTGGATGGATAAGGTCAAGCTATGTGCATCACTCAATAGGTCATTTTTTTCATAGTATTTTATGGTTAACAAAGTCGTGACTAAAATCTTACAAAAATTATTCATCAATTTTAAACTATAAGGATTTATATTTTTTGAAGCTTCCACCATCTTTTAGAATTATCATGTTATCTCTTTGATCATCCATTAACTTATACAGAAAGTAGGATTGAGCATCCATTTGAGAAAGAAATGATAATGTTCATTTCTTCATGGTTACCATGTCCGCCCTTTTCAAGTATAAGTTGATTGGATCCTTCCCAATTGTCATCATTGATAAAATTATCAGATCCTTTCAACATAGAGAATCAACCAAATTTTTAGGTTTTCTATGATGGTAGTAGGTTGAGAAGTCATATTCCATGATCATATCTAACCATATTTCTAAGATCATATCAATAACCTTCTATGAGAATATATATTTTAGGATCTTATGATCCATATATATTTCACACTTCTCCCCATAGTGATAATGTCACTAGATTTTCACTGCAAAGATTACTGAAGACAGCTCTAGATCTTTTGTGGGATAGTTATGCTCATGAAAAATCAACTACCTTGGGGAATATGATATCATTTTATTATTTTTTATTAGTAAAAAACCTAATCCCATTTTCGAAGCATCATTATGTACAATGAAATGTTTCCCACTTGATAGTAGCATCAGAACTAGTGCAGATAAAAGTACATTTTCAACTCCTTAAATCTCTCTTCACGTTATCTAGTCCATAAAAACATTACTCCATTTCTTGTTATCTTTTTTAGTGGTTTTTATAATTGTGATATGTTTTTATAAAATCATCGATAATAGCTAGCTATTCCAAGGAAACTGCAGATCTCCACTACAGTTGCTGGTCTAGGCCAATCCTCAATTGCATTTTTCTTATAAGGGTCCAAATATATCCCTTGGTTGGTGATAATATGATCAATTAATTAAACTTCATCTAGAACTCACATTTACTTTACATTACATATTTCTTGACCATTCTCAAATCCTTAATTACAATATTCAAATGATCATCATACTTCTTCTTGGTTCTAGAGTAAATCAGAATATCATCTATAAAGACTACCAAAAATATTTCAAAGTAATATCTAAAGACTATATTCATTTTTTCCATAAATATTACTATAGAGTTAGTAAGTCTAAAAGGCATTACTATGAACTCATAGTGTCCTTACCTGATTCAAGAGTAACTTTGGAAAATATCTTCCTTATTTTCCTTCAATTGGCAACATCCTAACCAAAGCTCCAATTTATATAAATATTAATCCCCACATAGTTGATAAAACAAGTCATATTTCAAAGGAAAGGGATGCCTATTCTTTATTTTTATTATTTCGAGTTTATAAAAATCTATGCAGAGGCACATTGAACCGTCTTTCATCTTGATAAAGTCGACCAAAACACCCCATAGTGATGCACTATGGCATATAAACACCTTTTATAGGTTCTCTTGTAACTGATTATTCAACAAGTATAACTTAAAGGTGACCATTCTATAAGGATTATTTGATATGTGTAGTGATCCAGGTATAAGTTCATTTGATCACTCAATCTCTCACTTGGGAGGAAGACTTGGAAACTCTTCGAGGACTAAATCAGTATAATCCCTCACAATGGGAATGTCTTTAAGCATGATTATCTAATTCGTCTCAAATATTTTATCTAGATATAAATTCTCATAATGAAATAACATCCACACATTAATAGATCATTCAAATGGATATTTCTCCACCTCATTACACATATATAAAATTAGAGGATTCCTTGGTATGTGAGTAGTGATCTCCCTATCTTGACAGTTATTGCTGTATTTTTATAAGGATAACAAAACCACAAATAATGTAACACCCTGACCCTAGAAGCCCAGGGCTGGTGAATTATATTAATACATTTGTATGATTACAAGGAATCAAGTCTGGAAGGACCGATTAGTTTAGTAGTATTTGGAAATAGATTACAGACATGAACTTTACTTTACAATTTATAACATAAAATACAAAATAGATAATCCTTCGAGAAATCCATTATTCTCCTAGATTAAACCTGAAAATAAATCATAATACACTTCTTGGAATCCTGAGAAAATAAAACATAAGAAACGGGTGAGCTCAGATGCTCAGTAAGGATAAGCAATATAGTGGAAGCTATAATAAATAATCATAAATTGTTATGGAAATGTATAAAATTGACACACATGCCCTTTAAACATAAACATAAGCATAATATAAAAAACATAAATTAAATAATTCCATTTATTTATGCACATGGATATTATACTAGTCGAATAATCACATGTAACATCAATAACTAATCTCATAATGATGGACGGCATAATTCCTGACATCTTAACCACAAAGTCAAGGCCTCGTGCAAGGACCCTAATTTTGTCAAGGCCTGGTACCAAGACACTAGTTTGTCTCATGAGGCATACCGATAAATTTAGGGGATATAGTGGGCTCATCACATCACTTACTACTTCCAATGTATTCCTCATACGAAAAGGGTGAAATATAATTTAAACATTCATATTAAAACTATTATACAAAATGCCAATACTTTAACCACAAACCATGAATGGTATAAAAATAGCACTTCCACATTCAAACATAACTCATTAAATACAATATGGATGATTGAATTATAATAAATAAACCTCAATCAAGAATAAAATAAAATGAAGTATATTGACATAGATGAAAATAAGTTGTAAAACTATTTGAGAAAAATATCCCATTTTTCTTGAAAACATTTAAAAGTATCATTATTTATAAAAGAAGTCATTTAAAAGTGATTTTTGAAACAAATTGTCCCATACCAATTTGAAAATTTTAAAATCAATTTTAATATCAAAACATTCATGTACATATAAATAAATCATTAAAACCATTTTTAAAACATGGACATTAATGAGAAAGATTTGGGAGAATAAATCCTTAAAAAATTAAAAATGATATTTTAGTTAAAGAGTTTATAGGAAAATGAGAGATGATTGAATAAAATGATTGGGGAATAATATTAATAAAAACTTTATAATATCACATGAATAAAGGTTTTGATGATATAATATTTCAAAGGACAGTATATACACCATATGAAAGTGAATTGGCGCATAACAACAAAGAAGTCTCAATGGGATGTAAATTGAGATGAAATAATTTATAAAGAAATTATCCATAGATTAAGGATAAATAAATGACCTAATTGTGTGAGAAAAATATAAATACACTCAATATGATTAGATATTTAGTGTAAATAAATTAGAGTACATTCACACATATTCTTGTAAAATCAAAACCAAGGACATGGATTTGTAACTCAATTAACGAAAATTGAGTTAAGATTACCCTTAACAAGTTAATATCAATAACTTAATAAATTTTCAATGGAGTTATTATGTGTATCAAAAGTATATCTACACAAAGGGGAGTGTAAATTACTACATAAATAAATAAATAGTGATTTCACACATAATCTTGGATTAAAATATTCAATGAATTGTGTGTAAAACCCAATGAGTGGAAATTGAAATTAAAAATTCCATTAGTCATTTAGTAACTTACAAAACTTACACCCCATGAAATAAGGATCATAAAATTAAGATGTAAATACCAATAAATTAAATTATGTTACACAAATAATAAAATCATGGCTATTATATACACCACATAAAAATAAATAGTAGAAAATACAACAAGAATCACACGGGAATAAAAAGAGAGATGGAAACTTCTTACCTTATACTTTAAATTAGTCGAGGGTAAGTTTAACCTCATGTATAATTGTTAAATTATTTTTCTTAAATTATAATTTAACCACATAAATAAATATGATATAATATATTATCCTCTAATGTTACTTTGTTAATAATATTTTAGTAGTATCATTTTTTCAGGTGTTAAATGAATTCATTTTCCTTTATATATTTTTTTATGTAAGTCATCTTTGTTATGGATAGGATGTATTTTATTCATATCCAGAATGATATTATATTCTTAAATATTATTTTTTAATAAAAAAATGAAAATTAATCTTGAATGGTTACGATGGGGAATGAAATCACATCACGTCGTGGAGACGGCGAGCCGTACGTTCGCACGAACGACAATATCATTCTATTAATGGTGAAATTGTATGTAATTGGATGGAATATTATACATAAATAATAATTAACATGTTATATTTATTATTTACATCAATTATACTCATTATTATACCCATCCAAAAAATCTAGTGTAGAATAACAGACTACACCACAACGTGGAGACAGTAATCCGTACGTACACACATATGGTGACTTTATCATTAATAGGATGGATAGAATAATGAATATGGTCACACCATATTAAAAATAAATTATCAGTATTTAGAAGGTATTGGAGTTATAATTTTATTATGGAAACAACAAAGAAAGATGAAGTATAAGAATAAAATAGTTTTGAAAGAGGTGAAAAAATAGTTACCTCTTCTTCGGGTATTTCCTTTTTATTTGAACAAAACGGATCCTTAGGTTGTAATTATAATCAATGTAAGGAATATAGGTTTAATTAAGGGTATTTTGGGGTATATTTGATCATGTTTTTCTGAGCCAAATGGATTTGAAGGAGTGAATTAAAGAGAAGGGGAAGTACCCTTTTTAGAGAGGTGAGGGGAACTTTAGGAAAATATTGAAATATTATTTTATTATAAAATTATTTTCAGTTTTTAATAGCTCAAAATTGATTTAATTCATAGATAAGGTCAGTATGGGTCGAAATCCTCTATACCAATACGTTTTAGACAAGTTTAGGTCACCATATTAACCTTATCTTTTATATTTAACTCTTTGTTAAATAGTTTTACTTTTACCATGTCTTCTTGTATTTTTATACTACATGATTAATATATTTAATATAAAATAAACATCGAACCAAAAGTAGTTCATTAATGACATATATAACAGTATATAAGTCATTTGGCTGAATCATATATATTTATTACTATTATATAACATAATAAAATATTATTTGTTTTAAAAACTCATTTATGCCAATTTTCACACTATTTAGTATTTGTTTTTTATGAAAGTCATAACAACTTGATTACATTGAAAACAATACATCAAATCAACTATAACATGTCATATGAAACTATAAAGTTTTTTGGTGGCATTAAAAGTTTGAATTTACATTTATTATAATATTTCAAATATCAATTATTTTAATCTTTCGTTAATAAGGTAATTACTGAATCACCATTGTGTCATAAATAAATTTAATTATTTAATGTTTAAAAAATATAAATAAAAAACGATGATGTATGAAATATTTTTATATTTATAATGAATATTTATAGTTTAATTTATCTTATGTAGCTCCCTATTTTAAAAATGGTTTAGTTATTAAAATTAGAATTTAACTCTTTTAACTATTCTCTAAATAAAATATAATAAAGGTATTAATCTAATACAAGTGGATCAAAAAGGATCATATTTTTGTCATAAGGTTGATTTTGGTCGAAAAAAAATTATACAATAGAATTATTACAAGTTTTAGGGTAATTATAATATCATTTTTACCATTAATTACCCTAATTTCTTTTAACCGTTGTAAATAAAACTCAACATTTACTATTCACCAAAAATCATTTTCATCCTATTGACTCAAATTTTTCTTACTAATGACAAATATGTTTGTTGGAGTTTTGAAATTCAATTCACAGGAGATGTAAAATTATGTTTTATGTAAATTTGCTAATGTGCGAAGAACATGGGTATAAGACGTTAAAAGGTTCAATAAAATTTTATATATCTAATCTTATTATAAAATGACTCAAATGACTTTTATTGGACTAATATATGTATTATGTATATATTTTGACTTTAAGATAAATTTTAATTAAAAATAATTATTTAAATGAAAAATTAGTTTTTATTTACTATGCAGTATTTTTCACTATTCATCAAACATTGAAGGTTTTTAGAAAATACCAAAAATTCACCCTAAGATAATTTTGATTTTCTGAATCCAGAAATGTTGTTTATTTACCCAAATTCAATTGTTAGTAGTGTCTAATATTAATTTTATTATTTTTCGCAAAATGACATAAAAATTAGTTCTTTTAAACAAATAGTTTTTATAAATATATAACTATTTTAACAAAACATATACATTTCATTATAAATATGTCTAATTTATGTGAAAAAATTATAAATAACATTTAAAATTTATTTGTTAGTATTCATATTACAATATTTCATTGTTATATATATATTGTTTAAATAATTATAATACTAATGTGTTGTCTCATAGTAAATCAATGTTGCATATAACGCAAGACAAGTCAGTGTTACATGCAGAATAAGCTATTGAATTAATTTAAATATATAACTTACTATAAAATATTGTAGTGTTACATTCTTCCCCCCTTTTGAAAATTGCGTCCTCCCAATTTTAAAATTGGGCTTGGAAACTTCATTGAATGTATCACATCAGAAAAAGAGTCAATAAAACTATCACTTCTAAAGAAACAAAGAGAAGTACAAAGGTCGCCTGAGAAAACCCATAATAGGGTTCCATGTAGGAAAACATAGATCTGGAAAATAAAACAAACCATCATGTTCTGATGGAGAATGATATAAAACATGATCAGGACAGAGTTAATTAGGGGAAAACCTTAAACCTGTGATGGGTTAAACGGTCTTTATTACCTAATAGGTAGATTAAACAGATAATTTTTTTATTATATGTTACTTGTCATAATTTTCAGAAATTTATTTATGATATTTAATAAAAACATAAGGAGATATACTTACTTTTCATGTAGAGTTTCATACTTTAATAAATTTCTACCACAAACTCATCTTTTCTCCAAACGTTGAGTATTCAAGATGAACTGGTCACACCTGAAGTGCTTGGATAAAATTATATAGAATTATATAATACATAAAAGATAAACTATATATTTCCCTTGCCTAAAGACGTTAATGAAACCCAAATTGGTTAGTACAAGATAAGATTATCCCCAAAAGGGATAAACCTTTATAGAAATAAATACTACTCTTAATCTCCAAAATTAAACAAATAGTACCCAATGTTCTACAAAGACCATTAAATAAATATTTTCCCTTAAAATTCATCCAAATAATTCAAACTATGTTTGAAATCCAAAATTCATAAGGATTTAATCACATAGTCTTCCCCAATAAATCATAACATTTATCTCTGAATCACATCAACTACTCTTAATGTCACATACTTAAAAGTAATTAACCTAATAACATATTATCAATGGTAGGTTAATCATTTAAATAAATAACCCTAATAATTATAATTCCACAACAAAAACATATTTTCTTAAAAAATAAAAATCCACCATTACTCATCAAATGAAATCCCATAGTATCCTACTTTCCTAAGGCATATAGTGTTCCCAAAAGAGAAAATGTATTTAAAAATAACATGTGTCACTTAATCACCAAATCATTTTCATATACTAAGTATATCTATTTAATAAATCTTATGTTCTAGAAATAAACATATTATTGACCCATAAAGTCATTTAACTAGAAATAATTAGTCATACTGACTAGGTACTTCATGTAGTCCAGCGGTAGGTGATAAATCCTAGCCGCAGATTGGTTTGGGGTTTGATTCCCAAAGCTTTTTCCGATGCGATAGTTTGTCACATGGTATATGTGTTGTCCTTTTTTAAAAACTATATAATTTTATAACATTCCCAAAATGAGATAAATTTCTCAAAAATAACCATAACATATTTTAACAACAAATGTTATCTCATACCACGCATTTTCATCCAAAAAAGTAATAACCTGTAGTTGCCTCGAATTCAAGGATAATATAAACCCAATTGGTTCTTTAAAATGATATCCACAAAAGAAAAGATAATTCTTCCTCAAATATAATTTTCACATAACAAACTGCATGGTTACACATACAAGAGGAAAGTATTACAAAGTAATTCCATCAAAAAAGAGCATTAATACTTTTAATCATTTCTCCATCCATTTATTTTCCACATTGGTTCTTACTTGACCTTGTGGTTACCCTATAGAATTGGGAATTTACTCGGGTAATTTCCAGGTCCCCTAAATTTAGGGAAAATGACTGTAAATAGATTCTTAAGATAATTTTTATTTTCTTCCATAGTACTCTTCATGTTTTGTCAGAAATTATTTAATTTTTGTCCTTAATTCCCACACATAAATCATTTAATTGTTCAATTGAGACACTTTCTTGGGTGTCTCTTTCCACATTTCATGCATGATGGAAATTGAGTTTTCTCTTCCCCATGGTCTCTACTGTAGGAGCACTTATCATTCTCTTCCATTCTCTTCTTTGTTGAGTTTGGGAGTTTGTTAATGTATATGTTCTTGATCAGATTTTTGGAAACCGAATTCGGTATGAACATGATATCTTTTATACCTATAAACATTCCAATTAGTTTATCGTTTCCAACATCATGCCCACCTTGTACATCATGTTTAATTTTATTATGAATTCCTTGGAATCCAGCCATTTAATAAAACTAGAATGCATAGTGTGAGTAAGAATAGTCATGAAATCATTTTGATAACACCATGACATCTTATTTTCAATATAAAACACCTTAGGATTAACCAAGGTTATTTTTATAATCTTCTATTAAAATCCTTTAAATCATTTTGTAAAGAAAATGTGAATTATCCTAAGAATATCCCTCAGGATTGTCAAGCAAGGTGCGGAGTAAGGCTCATTTTCATGTACTGGGATACCTCGTGTCAAACCTGAAACTTGTTGTTAGATTTTTCACTCCTAAGTACATCTATGCCAGAACCACATCTAATTTTAGTATCTAGATATGGATGCATTTCTTAGAAAAATCACAAAAATCTCTAAATCACAAAAATTCTAGAAATTTTTTCTATACTAATCCTCAAAGTCTTTCATTAGATAATGTTTCCTAATCAGAGTTCATTTAAATCTAATTTACAAGGTTATTGCTAAACTTCCTCAGATACCAACTGTAACACCCCGAACCCCGAAGTTCAAAGATAGAGAATTATTTTAATCCATTGGCATGATTAAGAGGAATCAAGTCCTGAAGGACTATTGGTTTATAAGTCTTGAAAAATAGATTACATACATGAACTTTATATTACAATTTCTAGCATAACATACAACATAGATAATCCTTTAATAAATCTATTATCCTCCAAGATTAAACATTCACATATATCATAATACATTTCGTGGCTTCGTGAGAAAACAAAACATAATAAAGGGGTGATATCAGATGCTCAGTAAGGATAAAAAATATAGTGGAAGCTATCATAAATAATCATAAACTTTTATGGAAAGTTATAAAATTGAAACAAAAGCCCTTTAAACATGAACTTCAGCATAATATGGAAAAGATAAATTAAATAATTACATTTAATTATTCATAGGTATATTATACTAGTCTCATAATCACATGTACCATCAATAGAAAATATCATAATGATGAAATGCATAATGTCGGACATCTTAACCACAAAGTCAATGCCTCGTGGAAAGACCCTAATTTTGTCAAGGTCTTGTGCCAAGACACTAGTTTGTCTCATAAGACATACCGATGAATCAAGGGCCTATAGTGGGCCCCACTCATCACTTACTATGTCCAATTCATTCCTCATATGAAAATGGTAAAATATATTCCAAACATTCATATTAAAACTAGCATACAAAATATCAATAATTTAACCACAAATAATGAATGATATAAAAATAGAACATCCACAGTTAAACATAACTCTTTCAATAAAATACGGAAGATTTTTTTATAATAAATCAACCTCAATAAAAAATAAAATACACTAAAGAATATTTAAATTGATGAAAATAATCACTGATACTATTTGAGAGAAATATTCCCTTTTTCTTGAAAACATTTAAAAGCTGCGCTATTTATCAAAAAAGTCATTGAAAAGAGATTTTTTAATCAAAGTTTACCGTAACAATTTGAAACTTTTGAAAGAAAATTCAATTTAAATACATATATTTCCATATAAATAAATCGTTAAAACCATTTTTAAAATATGGACATTAATGATTAAGATTTAGAAGAAAAAATCATTAAAACATTTACAATGATATCTTAGTTAAAGAGTTTCTAACCAAATGAGAGACGCTTGAATACAAATTATTGAAGAATAAAATTAATCAAAACATTATAATATCAGTAGAATAAATGGATTCATGATATAATATGTGAAAGGACAGTATATACACTATATTAAAGTGAATTGATGCATAACAACACAGAAGTCCGAATGGAATGTAAATTGAGATGAAATAAATTATAAACATCGTATCCTAATATTAAGGATAAATAAATGAGATAATTATGTGTGAAAAGTATAAATACACTCAATATTATTGGATATTAAGTGTAAATAAATCAGAGTAAATTCGCACATATTCTTGTAAAATCAAACACAATGACTTGGATGTTAAACTCAATGAATGGTAATTGAATTAATATTACACTTATAAAGTTCATATCTATGACTTGATAATTTCTAAATGGAGGGATTATGGGTATAAAAATTATATCCACACAAAGGGGAGTGGAAATTAATATATAAATAAATCAATACAGATTTCACACATAATCTTGGAGTAAAATAATCAATGAAGTGTGCGTAAAACCCAATGAGTTGAAATTGGAATTAAAAATACCCTTATTAATTTGGTAACTTATGAAACATACACCCCATGAAAGATATATCATAAATTGAAAATTTAAATACCCATAAATTAATGTATATTACACAAATAATACAATCATGGGTAGTACATACACCACACAAAAGGAAATAGTGGCAAATATATCATGAATCTCACGAGAATAAAAAGTGTGATGAAAACCACTTACCTTATACTTTCCTTTTGTAGATGGTAAGTTTATCCTATGTATAATGGTTAAATAATTTTTATTAAATTATGAAATAACCACATTCATAAATATGATATCAGATATGATTCACTAATATTTCTTTGTCAATAATATTTTCGTAGTATCATGTTTCAGGTGTTAACGAATTCGTTTTCCTACATATTTTTTTACATAAGTCATGTTTGTTAATTATAGGATGTATTTTATTCATATACTGAATGATATTATGTTCTTAAACATTATTTTTTAATCATCAATTGAAAATTATTCTAGAATGGTTACGATGGGGAATGAAATCTCATCGCGTCATGGAGACGGTAAGCCGTACGTACGCACGAGCGACAATATCATTCTATTGATGGTGGAATCATATTTAATTTGATGGTATATTATAAATAAAGAATCATTAAATTTTTATATTTATTATTTACATCAATTATCTTCATTATTATACAGATCCAAATAATTTATTGTTGAAGAATAGACTACAACACGGCGTAGAGACGGTAAGTCATACATACGCACGCATGGGGAATTTATCATTCATTGGATGGATAGAATATGGTTTTACAATATTTATAATAAAATCATAGTTTTTAGAAGGTAATGGAGTTATTATTTTAGTATGTAAACCAAAATGATAGAGGAAGTATAAGAAGAAAATCACTTTGAAATAGGTGATAAAATAATTACCTCTTCTTTGGGTGCTTCCTTTTGATTTGAAAAAAGGGATCCTGAGGTTGGATTTCTGATCAAAGTATGTTGTCTATGTTGGGTTTATGGTAGTTGGGAGAATATTTGATCATTTTTTGGCTGAGAAAAATGTCTTGTTTGGGGTGAATAAAAGAGAAGGGGAAGTACCCTTTTATAAGAGAGGTGAGGGGCACCATATGAAAAGATTGAAATATTAATTTATTATAAAATTATTTTCATATTATAATATCTCAAAATGGATTTATTTATAGGATACGGTGGGGATGGGTCGAAATCCTCTCGACCAATAGGTTTTAGATACTTTTAAGTCACCATATTAACCTTATCTTATAGATTTATCTCTTTGTTAAATAGTTTAACTTTTACCATGTCTTCTTGTATTTTTATACTACATGGTTATTATAGTTAATATAAAATTCCAAGAGAAACTAAATTGGTTAATTAATGACATATATAACATTATATAAGTCATTTTTATGAACCTTATATTTTTAGGACTTTTATATAATTTAATAAAAAATTATTTGTTTTAAAACTCATTTATGTTAATTTTGACAGTATTTAGTATTTTATTTTTTTGAAAGCCGTAAATACTTGATTACTTCAAAAACATACATTGAATCAACCCTAACAGGTCATATTCACCTAGAAAATTATTTTATGACATCAAAAGTTTCAATTTACATTTATTTTAATATTTATAATATCAATTATTTTAATCTTTCATTAATATGGTTATTATTACATCATCATTATTTCATAAATAAATTTAATTATTTAATGTCTAAATATAATAAATAAAATAGCATGATGTAGTAAATATTTCTATATTTATAATGAGTATTTATAGTCTAATTTATTTTATGTATAAACCTATATTAAAAATGGTTTAGTTATTAAAATTTTAATTTAACACTTTTAACTCTTTTTAAATAAAATATAGTAAATGCCCTAATCTATTCCAATTAGATAAAAAAAGATCATATTTTTTTCCTAAGATTTATTTTGGTCAAAACCACTTATCCATTAGAATTAGGGCTTGTGTTGAGGTAATTATAATATCATTTTTACTATTAATTACCCTATTTACTTTTAATTGTGGTAATTAAAATTCAAAATTTACTATTCACCAAAACTTATTTTCATCCTATTGAACCACATTTTACTTACTGGTGAAACCATTTATGTTGGATTTTTGAAATTTAATTCACATAAGAGGTAAAATTACATTTTATGCAAATATTCTATTGTGCCTAGAAGGTGGGTAAAAGACATTAAAAGGTTCAATAAAATTTTATATATCTAATATTATTTTAAAACAATCCAAATGACTTATACTGGACTAATATATGTATCATGTATCTATTTTGTCTTTAAGATAAATTTTAATTAAACATAATTATTTAATTGAAAAAGTCGGTTTTTATGTACTATGCAGTACTTTTCACTATTCATAAAAAATGAATATTTTCAAAAAAATACCAAAAATTCACCATAACCTAATTTTGATATTCTGAATCCAAAAATGAAGTCAATTTAAGAAACTTAAATTATTATGAGTGTCTAATATTAACTTTATTATTTTTCACAAATGTAAATAAAAAGTAGTTCTTTTAAGAAAATAGTTTTTATAAATATGTATCTATCTTAACAAAACATATACATTTAATTATAAATATTTTTTATTTATGTGAAAACATTATAAATAACATTTAAAATTTATTTTTTACAATTCATATTATAATATTTAAATGATATATATATATATAAATAATGTTCAAATAATTATAATACTAATGTGTTGTCTTGCGGTAACTCAACCTTGCGTATAACGCAAGACAAGTCAGTGTTGCGTGTAGTATAAGCTATTTAATTACATTAAAGATGTAACTTACTATGAACTATTTGGGTGTTACACATAATAAATTGTCAAACTATACTAAAGAATATAAGATAATATTTTATGAAATATTTAGTCCATAAACATTGATTTGGGAGTATTTAAATAATTGGGCTGCAACCATTTCAAAATTTACTTTTCTCATTGATAGTTCAACCCCCATGTTTTAAGGTGGTCCTTGAATAGTTCTATTAAACATAAACTATATGAAAGAATGTGTAGAACCATAATCAAATATTATTTTAACTATTATTTATTGAATAACTAGTGTACCTGTCACTACATCATTGTTTGGATCCACCTCAATAGTAGTGATCGCATACGATCTTTCTTGTTATCTAGGCCTTGGAGGTTGTTGTTTTTGATTGCCTCCAACAACCCTTGTCTTATGTAATTTTCTTTCATAATTATCATGTTCCTTGTAGTGGAAATACTAAGCCGTAAACATATTGTTGATATAAAACAAATTTTATTCTTCCACATTAGTGGTGTTATACATTCTCTTGTGGCACAGGTTAGCTCGATGGCTCTTTTTCAACTTTTGAAGAATCTTTTGGTTCATGATAGAGAGATTCTAGGATGCTTCTTCCCAAACTTTTTACAAGTGAAATATCAAGTTTTCTTTCCTCTGTGGTATTTATCTATTGATACACCAAAAGAAAACTCCATTTTATGTAGTTTGTCTCTCATCCCACAAGCCCACTTAGAGTCACAGATTTCCTTTTCAACTTTGGGGGAACAACAAAAATGATATTCATAACTATCAAACTCATGGATCTCCAAATAATTTTACAGACATGGATTTACTCCACTAAAGAAGTTTCCCACCATAAGTTTATTGTTAATGAAAAAGCTTGAGGTGTATCATGAAATCCTTGTAAAATTTTTATTATATTCCTTAATAGAATCATATTCCTTTTGTTTCAGACCAAGGAACTCCCTCCGTATTTTCAAATGAAGAGTTGGTGAAAAATATTTGCATTAAGTCTTCCCATTCCATGTATTCAACATCCTATTTTTTACTTTGTGTTCTAGGTCTTCTTCCACCACTTATCATCTTCTCCATCAATGTGATAAACAACCATCACAACATTATATTTGTCTGAGAATTAGAGGATAGAGAATATCTTCACGATAGAGTTAATACATTGTTCAATAATGAGGGGATCAGAAGATCTATTGATGTTTGGAGGTCATTTTCACATTAAATTAACAACTTAAACAAGATATTTCTTAGGAGGCTTGGGGTGTTCTTCATGATTCATGTTATAATTCATAACATGATCTAGTTGTGATGGGACTACCATGAATTTATTATCTCCCACTCCCATAATATTATGAATATCATTAGGTATATCATCACATTTCCTATCATGTTTGTTTTTATCATGGTTTCTCCTATTTACCACCAATAAACAAAAGTAGAAATGAAAATTGAAGAATGTTAAAACTAATAAACATAAAAAAGGAAAACTTATAAACATGAGAGTAAAAACTTATAAATGATAATTATATCCTAAATTATTATTCTATTGGTTTCAATATAGGTTATCCATAGTAATTTCTCAAACAGTTTTCTAACATAATAATTTTTAAGTCCGTTATAATGGTTCATAAAGTGTTTGTGAGTTTCCAAAACATATCCCAGTGGTGTTTCAAATGAGGTGTGTTATAAGGAATATTTTCATGCACTAGGTGATGATTGATTAAAGATCAATAAAATTTATTCAAAGTTATCACTATTGTAAAAAATCATATATCAACAGTTTGAAACCATTGGTATAGTCCCAAAAAACATTAGTATATGTTATACCAATGGTTTGGGTGGTTGTTGTCTTGTCCGGCATTGGTATATACCTATACCAATGGTTTTGGGAAATATTTGGTATATTTGGTATATACCAATGGTTTATAAACCTTTGGTATAGGTAATATGAAAAATATATACCAACATTTTTTAAAACCATTGGTATAGGTAATTCAAAAACATTTCTCAGTTGGTTCTGATCATTACACTGCTGATTTATATTAAAATGACCTAACCATTAAGCTAAAGTGATTTTTAGGAACATAATATGACATATATATATACATGTATATATATCTTTTTTATATTTAAAAGTAAATTAAATTTTTATGTATTCAATGTTATTTGATAAAATAATTCGTTAGAATTCAAAATACCAATACCAATGGTTTGGAAAACCGTTAATATAAATATATATGAATAGTTTTCCAAACTGTTTGCATAAGTATTTTATTTTTTGGACCTATAGAAATTCTTTTGGAAAAACCATTGGCATAAAGTTTTTAAATGGAGGCTATACCAATGGTTTTAGCCAAACTGTTTGTATATCCATTACCAATACCAATGGTTTTGGAAAAATCATTGATATTACAATGCTTTTGAAAAAACCATTGGTATAGAGTCTTTAAATAGATGTTATACCAATGGTTTTAGCAAAAATCGTCTATATGTAGGTTCCAGGTGCAGCAGAAGCACGGGAGGGATGCTGCCCATCTTTGTTTTTTTCCATTATCATTTATCAATCCTGGACCTATGTGATGATGAACACCATGATCCATGGAATTGAATCAAAGATCAAGAAAGGGATATAAACTCATAACCAAGATAGATGATATCAAAACATTTTGTTCACATTAATTTAATTAAATAACAATTACCTACATGGTTATTCTTTCTTCATTGATGTGTTTGGCCCCAGATTTGTAGTGAATTGTCATTGCATTGTAGAAATCAAGGGTAGATATCCTCTAGCAGTTATCCACACATGTTCCATGAATCTCTGAAAGATGTCGAAGGAGTCTCTAGGTTCAAGCACATAATATCCTTTCACATTCATCATCCTCCTTCGATTACCTTGAGAACTGCTTCAAAAGAATTCTCCTTGATCTGGTGCAGGAGTATCCCTCTTGTTCATGAGAGAATTCTTCGAGAATGAATAACTCTCTAGGATTGAGAGGTTTTTCTCTAATTTGTTGTACATAGCCACATTGTCTTGGCTAGGGTTATGAGAAACTAAATAAAATTGGGTATTTATATCGTTAGGTTTAAAATTATATAATTTTATAGGATCCCATATTTATATTATTAATCCTAGTGAAAACCCATGTCAAATAATAATAGTATTATTACTATTATTTATTAACATACACTTTAACTTGTGAATTGTAATTTAATATTATTTAATCAAATAATATTTAATGTTATTATTTCTCACTCGACCCTTAAACTCAGTCTTTCAATCCTCCACAATGTTTATTGGGCTTTGAATAATGTTTATTTATTTATTAAATAAATATAACAGAATTATTCACCAATAAATATATAAATATTATATTTAGTAAATAACAAATAAATATTTATTTAATATTCCACACACAATATATTCTTTTGAATAACTAGTGTCGGAATAAATGCGATCAGGTATACATGAATACTTATTAAATGACAACTCAGAATAATATTTATCAAACTTGTTAAATAATAAATAATATATTATTTAACTGAGAAACTAGATAAACTTAGTGTGTGGCCCTCTAGGAATCTTTCTCAGTTGCATTATTCAGAGTATCCTAAAGTCCAAGGTTAGCATTAATCAACATTCCAAGCCATACATAGATAAATAAGTTAATGCTGCAATGAAATGTCACCACATAAAAACATTTACCATGTAATATAATCAAATTGTCCCTATATTTCTAATAGCGTGTGTTTCATGCTAGTTTCATCAACCCATATTCTTTATTTATCTTTCTTTGACTCCCTAAAATTGAATTTTTCCTACAGTTTTTCATGGTCATGGATTTTTTTAGGCTATATCAATTCCATTAAAGGGAATGAGACATAAATTAAATTAAAAAATAGAAGGTACAAATCCTTTCTCTCAGTATTCATTAATGCGGTATTACTCATGATGCACCCACCAACTCCTACCTCACTATGAACATATATTGTCATAGTTTTCATCAATACATATAAGTGTGTTATTCATAATAATCATTAATAATAAAATTATATTCTAAGGACCAATACACATATCTGAAGATAGGATCATCCAATTACACTTATAAATGTGGATCTTGAAGGAACCCGGGACACCCTAAGAGGGGAGGGATGAATTAGGGTGTCAACTTTTTCTTTTTAATGTTGAGGATCTTGTTCACACGTTGGTAGGAACTTGTAATATCTATCAAACAAATGAAAAAAGGAATTTGACATAGCACTTTTACTTGGTTCACCACAAAGGGATACGTCTAAGGAGCATACGCCGACAGTGTGTCGATCGTACCAAAATCCAGTAATATTCACTAGTTTATGGATTACAAGTTTTGGTCACAATCACACTGTACCTAGCACACTTCCTTTACAAAGGTTTAGGGATAGCTCACTGCATCCCTCGGGTCACTCCCATTGACTCCCCCTGGCTCACATTCTTTGGTGAAGTTCCAATCAATTTATAGATGTGAAGGTCTCTTCAATAGATATGCATTGATATCTTTTCCTCTATTCAGCACAAGACTCTGCTTGCATCGAAGTCCAAAAAATATGCACTTAAATCACTAAACCACTAAACTAGATATTAGGAATGCACAAACATGTTACCATGAAGATTTCAGGCAACACCGACCCTTTGCACGAAATATCTCAATTTTGTGTGCAATACTTGATTTCCGCGTGGAAAATATTTCGCGCAACAACCTCCTTTATGCGCAGCCTCAGCTTTTACGCACGACCTCGCCTTTTTCGTGCAGCATCACCTTTTACACGCAGCTTTACGTACACCGTCCACTTGTTCTTTCACCTTCCACTTTTAGGTGAAACTTCAAATTTTACGTGCAGCATCTGCATTTTCGCGCTGCTTAAACTTTTACGCACAACACCTTTTATGCGCAACTCAGACATTTTCGCACAACTCGGACTTTTTCGCGTAGCTCGGACTTTCTTCGCGCAACCCCCTTTATATGAACATTTTACGTGCGTCAACACACATATATTATCTAAGTCTTTTTCCATACGGAATGAGGGGGTCACCTATTATTTATAGGATTTGCCGACCCCCACATGCAAAACCCATTTGGCGCAAAAAACATCTCATTCAGTGCACAATACTTTTTGGGCATGAATCGTTTTTCGTGCACATATCATTGTTTTTCGCACAGCCCATGACTTTTACATTTTTCTACATTATGATTCTGAAACACCTATTGTGTGAAAAACCTCTCTAGACTATTTCACACACCATGCTGTTTTTCGAGCACTATGTTATTTTTTGCACACAACTCACATATTTCATGCACAACTTCTTCTTTTCATGCACCTCCTTTTTACAACAACCCATGTCTTCATTTTTTGATTTTCAGGCTCCAAAATTTGGAAAACAGTGGGAAATGACACCACCATCAATATTGTTGTCTTTTTGAAATGTATGATCACTTTACTGGGAAAAATTATGATCTTCCTATGAGGATTGACAACAAACACAAACCATTCTCTACTTCAGGCATAGAATGACCATGGTTCTAACAGATCTCATACCGGTGGGTCTCATTCTCATAATATCATCTGGGACATTACTAAGGGCGTACACCATGGGAAGGTGACTCAATGTCCTATAATTCTACACCCCTGATAGCATATATCATTTATTTCCCTCAAATGATATCATCAGGCTATAAAAAAATTTATTGAAGAATAGTGTCATTGCGCTTTTGGGTTCTCATAATAAAAGGGATCCACTATGACCTTTTAGTGTGACTGTTAATCTTATGACATTATCACATAAAATTCCACATCCTGAAATGACAAGGAATTTATTAATATTCAAAACCAAGAATATAAATTATCCTAAATTACGAATGAAGTTGTTCTAGGGAACCAACTTCAATAGAATCCCACTTTCACTAGAGCCAACTACTAACAACCATAAGTATGCTAGTTCTCACATGATATTCATGCTTATTTTGAGATAGGCCTTTTATAAAGGGGTCTAAAAGGTTCTGTTTTGTGGGTAATCTACTCACTATAAATTCATTAATTTGATAAAAATACTTCAAGCGGTGATACATACTGAGTATGTATTTTTTCGTTGACATGTCCTTGGATCTTATTTAAAAACCACCACTGCAGTAATATAACAGTACTATTTGATTGGGTATTTACTGCTAAGTACCACATCATGATCTCAAAAAATGTTCTAAATTGAGATGGCTTCTTTGTCTATATCAGAAGCCACTATATACTTAGAATCCTCCATAGAATCAGCTACAAATGGCTAGTTTGAACTCTTCCAACTCACATCCCCTCCATTGAGATAGAAAAAATATCTTGATTTGAAACTTTAGATCATTATAATCTATCTAAAAACAAACATCATCATACCCTCTGATGACATGCTCGTCATCTTCTCCATACCCCAGGAACATATCCTTAGTTCTTCTCAAATACTAAAGGATAGTCTTAACAATAGTCCGATGTGGTTATCCTAGATCTTCTTGATATCTACCTACCATTCTCAATGCATAGGAAACAACAAGTCTATTAGATAACATGGAACACATGATTGATCATATCACTAAAACATATGGGATATTACTCATTATATCATTCTTCTATTGTGTAGGGGGACACCTTTTCTTAGAAAGATGTAAACCATGTGACATTGGAACCAATACCCTATTGTATTGTTCAATACTATATCTCATTAGTATCTGTTCAGTATATGTACTTTGGATAACTCCATTAAGCATCTTGGGTCTATCACAAATGATCATAATCTCTAGAATGTAGGATACTTCACCTTAGTCCTTCATGTAGAATCACTTGTTCAACTAGTCTTTAACTAACTATAAGACTGGTATATTGTTGCCAATAAGTAATATGTCATCAACATATACTACTAAGATAATGATTGTATTCCCATTAATCCTTTTGTAAACACATGGCTCACAATTGTTCTTAATGAAACCAAATTCTCTTATGGATTCATCGAATCAAATATTCTATGAACTGGATGCTTTCTTCAATCCATAAATGAATCTCTATAGCTTAAAAACCTTTTTGGAATCACCTGGTGTCCCAAAACCTTATAGTTTTGTCATATAGACATATTTTTTAAGGGTCCTATTAAGGAATGAATTTTTGACATCCATCTTCCAAATATCATAGTCATGGTAAGATTGTATAGAATTTATGATTCATATGGATCTAAACATGAAAACAGGCGAAAAGGTTTCATTGTAGTCAATACCTTAATGTTGTTTAAATCATTTAGCCACAATCATTGCATTATAGGTAATTACATTACCTTCCATGTCCATTTTTCTCTGGAATACCCATTTACACCCAACAGTCTTTATATCCACTAACTCATTGACCAGAACCCAAATTTGGTTTAGATAGATGGAATCCATCACAACATTCATACCTTCTAGAGATCTTGTAGCTACTAAGATCTCTACTACCTTCTTGTACGAGAGAGGTTCAACATTTTCCAACAATAATGAGTCACCATCCTCGGTGACTAGAAAACCATATCTATATTGTTCTCTTACCACTCTTACACTTCTACAGAGTACTTGTTTTTTAGGAACTACTTCTTTCATAAGGACTTGTGTAACTCATTCATATACCAACTCCTATGTATCTTGAGCATCAACTTCATTTAAGTCAATATTTATCCCACTATCCTTTTGGATGATATTATTCCTCTCAACAAAGATATATTGTCCAGAAATAATGACTTTCCTTTTTGAGGGGTTGTATAATTAGTATCCATTTGTTTCCTTAGAACACCCTATAAAGATACACCTCATGCCTCAGGGTGCTAGTTAGTTTCCTAAGAAATCCATAACAAACACTTCAAAACCCCATACATATGTATGTGAAAACAAGGTTTCATTCTGCTTTACATCTTAAAGGGAATTCGAATTACAACATTAGTTGGTATTCAGTTTAATGTTTATGCCACAATTTTTAATGAATATCCCCAAAAGGATACTGGAAGATCTACATGAGTCATCATCAACATTACCATGCCCAACAAGGTATGGTTCCTTCATTCACTAACATCATTCCACTATGGTGTATAAAGTGGAGGGAATTGGGATAGAATCCAAAAATCCCATATAAAGTCAATGAACTGTTGATTAAGATAGTCTACACCTCTAACTGATTGATGATTATTTATCTTTTTACCTAGTTGAGTTTCTACTTCATTCTTGAGTTACATGAATTTATCAAAGGAATCAGACTCATAACTCATTAAGTATATATATTCATATCTACTCAAATCATTAGTAAAAGTAATGAATTAAGAATATACACCTCTAGATTCTACTGTAAATGGATGTTTCGACCCAATTCACATAGTGACCTTTTTTTTTGTGGGTGTGACGGTCGCATCTGGACTAGAAAGTGTGTACTTTTTTTATGTTGAAAAGGAGGTTCCACAATTGAATAGGCATGAAGGATGATTGTATGGGGTGCATTCTTTGTGTACTCATCCCATGTTGGGTACAATTTCCTCATATGGTCTCCAGCAGGTTTATTCACAGAGCCAGAAACACTGAACAACCCTTTAATCCATGATTCATGGACCTGCTTTCCAATGCCATGTGCTCGTTGGATGATTTCTCCAATGACACTTAAGGAATCCATTGGTCAATATGATGGGAGGCCAGGCTCTTCTCTCCCTTTTAAGGGGAATTATTTCCTATTTTGAGACACTCTTATAGATTTATGCAGCATTCATATTTTTGTGAATCCTTAGATCTTTACCGAGAATTTGTTTGTGAATTTCTCATAAAATGAAAGATATATCCTAGATATACATAAATCTGGAACCATCTGAATGTATATGAGGCTCTACATTGGTAAATACACTTGTATTTATTCAAGGTTCTTCATCAGTGTTCCCCTTCTATGGATTGATGATGAATTTTGTAAGCATTTACTGAGACATCATGGATTTAATCCAAATAATGAGGTTCTCTGGAGATTATTAACATATAGGGGAAGGGAATTTTTCTAATATTGGGTTTGAACCCATAACATGGGCTTCCTACATATCCTCATGAGAGGAATCAGAGCCCATGTAGTTCAGTGCCACTTAACTAGACACATCACCTTTAAAATTTATGTGATGAGGACCCAACTATGCAGTTTAATTTCATGAGGTGATGACATATAAGTGAAATATTCCTAGTCGAGATTAGATGTAAGGCTTACGCCAAGGCGGACTAGGATATCTAGAATATATATAGTCACCGAGGGTTATATGACCCTACTAGGGACATGGCCCGTAGAACAATATGGAGATATGGGTAACGATTTTGGGCCTTAGGGAGGATTCCTACATATACCGGTTTGTTGGTAATAAAATCCCTCATAGTTTGTTTTTAGTTGGGACTTACACCCATGAGGTGGCCCATTTGTGGGGGCATGATTGAGCCTTACACATGAAATCTACCCATTTGATATAAATAAGTTAGGGCTTACTCTTGAAGAGGATTCCCTAGATAGTTTGGGGAAATTTCATAGTTCATTATATTTAGGGATTACACCTAAGAGGAGGCCAACACGAGTCATGCTCAGTGTGACAAACAAGAGGGGGAAGTTGATCTAAAAATCGCATGTCCCGCATCATCTTCTAATAGATGGTTCTGGAGACCAAATGTAGAGATAGAGGATTTCTTGAATGTGTCTATTTCCTCCCATGTATTTTCATACCTTGGATAGTTAGATTAACCTTTTGGGGTATTCCCTATGTGGAGGTAGAGAGGATCATTGACACAACCACCTGCAAGAAAAGTTAGGGGCTTACCTCATTGGGATTTCCCTAAAATTAGTTTTAGGAAAGCGGGGAATGTTGCTTCTTGTTAAAGGGAAAATAAAGTGTGATTTCCCTATGATATCACTGAATCTCATATATTGTAATGGTAAGTGGTTACCCTTGATTCATATAATGGGGAGGTTCATGCTAGTATCCTAAGGTTGGACCTCGGGTTACCATGGGAATGTAAACTAATGAACATTCTGGGGGTCTATATTGTTGGGGGGATTACACATGGGAATCCTCTTACCATGGGTATGTAAACTCAAAATGGAGTGATAATGAACATGGTGGTTATATAATATGGGTTTGGTAGCTTTAGAAGAGGCTTTTGCCTGATTCCATTGGACTGGTTCACAGAGGAACTATGTATGATGTGATAGAAACATAAGAAAATGATCAGAGCCAGAAGTTAGAATGCCTGAAGATACCCCGTTCCATGTACCATTTGTTTATATGGGGTGTGGTACCCTCCACATAGATTGTTTCTATGCAGATAGAGGGACCATCTGTGTAAAATAATAGTATGCAGACTTATATAAGGCCCACATATTTTTTTTCTATGTGTGACCAGGTTCCAGCCCTGTAGCATGATGCTACGTGGCGTCAAGATCAGTCTGAGTAGAGGGGTTCAACATGGAACAAGGTTCTACCCACATAGCCTTGTGCTATACGGGACACCAAAGGGAAGAAGAGGAATTGGTTTAGTGTATTGTAGGAATTTCACCTACTAAAAATTATATGGTTCACAGTCTGCCAATTATTATGTTTTTTCATTATTTTTTTATCTATGCATCGATTTTATACCGTCGGGAATTCATCGGAATAGGTATGTGCCTCATTGATCGAACTCTTCATAAATCCATCTCAATAATCTATCCAAAACTCTGAAATTTGGTCCCCTTATCGGCTCCCCATGAGTTCCTTTTATAGAGTGTTGAGGAAGCTGGATCTATGGATCTCATGAAACCTTTTACAGAATCACATGGGTAGATCACCCGGATGGCATATGACTTATTCAAAAGTGGCCCTTGCAATTGTGGATCATAGTGGAAAAAATTACCACCTCAATCCCATGAATGAATTTGTCTTATTCATGGGGAGCTAAAGGCCTTCCTTTTCTGTGAACTGTTGAGTTCACAAGGACAGTATGTGGGGGAAAGTTTCTCTGCCTCCATTTATCCAATGATGTTGTTTTTAGTAGTCATTGTATTCAGGGGTGACATTATCTACCTTGATTCCACCAATTTCATGGTTCGCGGCATCTATCATCATTTTCTTCACCCCCCATACTACTCGGTTCGCTGGTGATGCCTTCCCAAACCATTATCAGTATTCAATACGCAGAGGGATTATTTTCCCTTTCTAAAGCTGGATTCTTCAATAATTCTCTATAAATCATTCATCCAATTTGTTTTCTTTACTTTTCCAAAATTATGGGAGTATTTAATTTCCCTTTACAATGTTTTTGGAAACCTAAAAATGCCCCCACTGTAATGGGTTCTGATCAAGATGAAGAGGAGGATTTTCCGATGTAAATGCGGTACCGATATGAATGTTACATTATATAATACTCAAATTTTTTCCCAAAGTCAAGGCACTCAATGAACATATTTCAAATATTTCTAGGGTTACATGGAAAACCCTACAAACTTTGTGTCTTTTGTATTATAATCCTAATTCTTGCAGAATATTATTATGGTTTGGACTTAGCAGGTATAACATGAATTTTTTTAAGACACCCTTTATGTGTTTTTAACCTAAAAAACATTGTGTATCTTGATTTTTTATTTCTCAATATTTTTCATAAACCATTAGGTGTGTGGGTTTGGTTATCTATCACTCAACCTCTATCAAAGGTTCCCTCTGTGGTTTTTCATCCTGGCGAGTTTTGTCTCTTTTCCATGGGCATTTTAAATTCATGAAAACTTGACTATCATTACTAATATTTTAGGTTGAGCAGCTTTGACTAAGACTGATTTTTTAGGTTGAACAGTTCGGACCATGATTTTCAGGGAAATGGCCCTAATTTCAAACTCGTTAATTGATAGGAATCAAGCAGGCCATAATTATTTTAAGGTTATGCAGATTTTGTTCATGAATATGAATGGGGAAAATTATTTTTTTCACACAAGGTTACCAATAAAGCGGGACTCACATTAAACGTTTCTATAAAGATTCTTTCCATGCATAGAAACATAGGTGAAGAAATTATTTGGAATTCTGGGGCCTATGAATAAACATTGATTGTTGAGAATCATGCATCTTTAATGTTAGGAGATTATAAAAATGATATATAATCCCTAAGTAACCGGAGGATGGTCAGGCCACGGTGTTCCAACATGTTCAAAACATGGATAGGGAAGAAAGTGTAAGTCGTTGTTTCAGGGAATCTTGGATCAGGAGAGATGATACGGGGCTTGGGAGCTGTTGAGAATATAGAATAGGAAAATCCTCTCTTAATAAAGAATTTTTCTTTGGTTAACAGGCCATTTTTGTGGGAAACATATGCAGAGCTATCATGGAATGTTATGCATAGTCAAACAAAGGTGTCCATAAAAAACTGGCCTCCCATATTTGATGGACATGGATGGTTGTGAGGATCCTAAATCACTCAAAGAGCGGAGTTTGATAAATAAAAAATACATGTCTAGATATGTTATAAATGTTCAGTCCATGATCAACCCTTAAGTTGAGAACTCTCCTACATAGATATATCTCACATGTAGTGTGAGGCATTTTGATTCCCTTTCTAGAGAGGGGTGAGATTTTGAAGATTCAGGTGTCCTGAAATTATGTTCCCTATATTGGTTTGGCATGTGCTCAAGGAGTAGGAAATTTTATCTATATTTGTGGTTCCTTTACATTTAATGTCATAAGGTTAAGACTTTAGGTTTCCCAACATGGTGGAGAAAACTCTAATATTCCTTTTAATGGTGTTTCAGTAGGATCAGTCATTGTGTATTGATTTTCCCTAGCTATGTGGGGAATCCCCTACTAAAATTCCTAATCCCATGTGAGTTATTCTCGGTGTGATAAACAATGGAAGGTAATTATTTCACTCTTCCACGTATGGAAAGAAGGATCAAAGAAGGGAGAATTTTTGGGCCATGCAATTTAACGTTATGAGGTGATGAAGTGGTTGACTCAACTTACATGAGATTGTTGGGGTGGGTCAATTTACATTTCATTCTTGTGGAAAGCATGTTGACAACACAGTTTAACATCACACTATAGGGATGATATATCAAATTATTGATGCATAAATATGGGATAATCAGACAGGAATATCCCTGATACTCCTTATATGTGAGCGGGGAAAGAAACTGCATACACCATAATTCTAGGATCCCTCAAATCATGAGGGGTGATGGGAGTCTTATAAGCCAATGGGAATATAGAATTAGGAAAATCCTCTCTTAATAAAGAATTTTACTTTGGTTGACATTCAATTTTTTGTGGGAAATGTATGCAGAGCTGCTGGGGTATTGTGTCCATAGTCCAACAAAGGTGTCTACAAGACACTATTCGTCCATTTCTGATAGTCATGGTTGATTATGAAGATTCTAGATTTATTAGGGCATGGAGTATGATGGATGAAAATGGGATATATAGGTACTTTTGAAATATTCATACCATGATTACTTTTGATGTACAAGATCCCCTACTTAGATATGATCCGTATATAAAGGGGGCATGATTGTTTGACTAATCCTTACTCCATGAATCAAGGTTTGGAATCTTCTTCACATATTTAATTTCTCATGTAGGAAATGGAGGAATTGTTTTTCTCACAAAGATGGAACCAGGAAGGCCAAGTTGTGAAAACATATCCCTTCATACTAAGAATCAATCCACACATAGTTCTTGAGATACCATATAGTTTAATGTTATGTGGAAAGGACTTCATTGGTTATGCAGTTTAACACCGTGTCATTATGACTCATGAATTTCCTTGTGCAAGTATGAAAAATACGTAGGGATATGTATTTTTTTCATGGAGGCTATAATAGGATATGGGATCTAGGAATCGCCACATTTCCTACAGTGGAAGAAATCAAACCACATGTTGTTCTAAATCATGTTCCCAATACTGGTATGCCTTGTGTATAGGGGTGAACATTTTATTTCAGAATGGTGGCTGGGAAAAGATATAGAATCCAGGTGTCACTATCGATGTAACACCCCGAGCTTCCACGATACGCTTCTCATTCAATAATGCAATAGCTTGCATTGTACGCAACTTCGAGTTCTAAAACACCGCGACTAATCAAAGTAGCCGTTATGAATAGTAATAACCACTTTTTAAAATTATAGAAATTTTATATTTCAAAATGGACTTCATTTTTGTATTCGTAATATCGAAATTATCCAAAGTTGAATTTTTTGTAATTTTCTGAGAACTTCCAATTTTTATGAATAGTGAAAATTACTTAAAAACAACCTTTTTAATCAAAATAATTTATAGTGATTAATTATACTATTTAGTGGTTTTAAAGTATAATTAGAATATATTTTTACCATTTTATCCAAAGGTGGTCATTAGAATTAATTTAACATTGAAATTGGACATAAACAATTGCCAATCTTTTGATATAAATTGTTTCTTAAAAACACGCTATTTGTTGTAACAGCGGGAATTAATTATAAAATTAATTAATGCAACTTATATGTTTGGAATTTTGTAAAATAGACATCATTTTTGAATTTGGAATATCAATTATAGCTTAGGGTGAAATTTTGGCATTGTTCTGAAAAACTTCAATTTTTGATGAATAGTGAAACCACTAAGTGGTAGTTAAATAACTGATTTTTTTATTAAATGAATTATTACCACTTCTGTGAATTGATTTTCAAAAATCTGACATAAATGGTTTTCATTAAGAAGTAAAATGTGGTTCAATAAGATCAAAATAATTTTTTGGTGAATAGTAACTTTTAAGTTCTTAATCGCGATTAGAGGTAATTAGTGTAGTTTAAGGTAAAAATAATGTTTTAAAAATATGAGATGAGCTTGACACTTGTCCTACTCCTATTGGACAAGTCATGGCCGACCAAGACAACCCATGGGTCAACTTGGGGACCCCATGGAGCCAATTTAGTTGGAAAATGACATTAATATATATTTATTTAATGTTAAAATTAAATTGATACAAACATGAGTTGTTTTACTAAAACAATTTTTAAGTGGGGTTACAGAAGTCCAAATTTTGACTATAAATATTCATTAGAAATCTAAAACGATTTCCTAAATCATATAATTTTTTTAATAATTTTTAGACATTAAATAAAGTAAATTATTTATGACATCATTATGATGCAGCGATGACCTCATTATTTAACGATTTAAATAAAATGAGAAGATAATTCAAAATCCAAGGCATACACTTGTCCAAAGCCTATTGGATGAGGATATTTCGAACCCTTACCACCTTATCCACGAATTATATAAGTGTGGGACCTTTAGAATCCGAAAAGCATTGTATAATAATGTAACATTTCAATCTTTCCAAAAGAGCCCCTCCTCTCCTCTTATAAAAGGCCCCCACCACTCCCACCTTATTCACACCTTAAAGCCATTTGTCTCGGCCAACCTCTGCCCAAATACTCTCCCAACTTCCCCCTCTTACTCCTAGAAGCCTCACTTTGAGAATAACTCTTCCCAAGGAAGCCTTTGGCTCAAATCAAAAAGAGTTACCCGATTTTGAGGTAATGTCTTCTCTAATGTTGTTTTGTTTTATTTTTCTTCTCCAACCCCATAAACTCTTTTTATTCATTTCTTTTGTAACAACACCAGTATCCACAATATACTAGGATGTTGTTATAAGAATGATTCTAGCTACACTTACACACACCTACATCTAATGGTTAAAGAACATACGGTTTCTGTGGATGGCGAATTTCTGCCTCACGAAACGATGATTGTTCAACACTCATATAACACCTTCAAAGGTGGACATTAAGATGTCACTATTTTTATATATGATATATAATATGTTTATGTTTTACTTATGCTTCTGTATTTCTCGTTTATGGCAGACTTTATGATTTCCATTATGGGTAAAACGCGATAATTTCATTTTAGGAAGTGCGGACTACCGCCCCCTCAAAGTGATTTGAATCGTTAATGCCATATGTGGGATGTATAAAGGATCGAGTAAATGGTATTATACACTATATTATACTGGAATTATATTATACATTTATATCATTATGATTTCGTTCCATTAAATATGAAATTGAAATGAAAGTAGCGTTCATGCGTACGTACGACTTACCGTCTCCATGAACGGTGCATTTCATTTCTTACCTCTAAATGTTACGTAATATTATAAATGAATGTATATACTCGATATATAAGATATATATGAAATCTAAATCATGAATATAATTCTGGAGACAATGGATATTCTACCACATAAACAACTTGTAATTATAAGAAGTTTATTGTTGACTCAAGTACCAAAGATCGACAAAACGACCGTTATTAACTTAAATAATTACATAATGTTCATATCATTGTAATAAGTGATATAATAAGGATAATGAAATTGAAAATGGTTCTTAATAAGGTATATATTAACTCTAGATTATTATTCTGAAGGTTAATGAACGGTTGAGTCAATTCAGACACGAGGTAAGGGAATTTCTTAACCCAACATCCATTCTTTGGGTTAATCTCCTACTTTCAAATTATGTCATGATATTATTATGTCCTATTTTGTATTTTTACTTTCTTTATGTGTACCTATAGTGAATACACATAATAGATCTATTTTAATTTAAAAATGATCTTTTTAAGGACTTCGTCTCAATCCCCTTTCATTGAGGCATATTTTGTTTTATACACAACTTTCTTTTATACGGTGTTTAAACCCCTTTGACTTTTAAATTTATTCAAAAGGAATATTTTTTATACGAAGCATTTTACTAAACGACAAAAAGGGAATGTTTTTCTTTCCGTACATATGCGGCGACAATGACTTCTCCGCCGCCGTGACCATTATTTGAGTTTCGGCTTCCTCTACAAGCCATCACTTTTTTTAATGAAAAATAAATACAAAGTTTTAACTTTCTTTTATTCTTGTATTGAAAATGGTTTTGAAAGAATTTTTATTATATCAATGGGTTGTATTGATATCTTGTGATTGAAATGTGGAAATGTTATGTTTCCTTTATCCATGTTTTATGTGATACGATTATGTTATGGTTTATGATATGTTTAAACATATTCATATGAGGAATGCATTGGACTTAATAAGTGACGGGTGGAGCCCGCTATAGCTCCTCGATCCATCGGCAGGTCTCATGAGACAACTAGACGTGGAATTGTCCGAGGCCCTTTCCCAATTTGATTTTTGATTTTGGCCGAGGCCTTAATCATTTTAGACGTCTTGGCCGAGGCCTTGACAAAATGTTTCAGAATGTCTGGCATTATGAATTCCATCATTATGAAAGTGGTTAATGATATTTCATGTGATTATTCGACCAGTAGAATATCCATGTGAAGAATTAAATGGCATTATCTCATTTTACTTTTGCCATATTATGTTGATGTTCAAGTTTAAAAGGCTTTTGTTGTAGTTATACATTGCCTTAAATGTTTATGTTTATTTATGAAGGCTTCCGCAATATTGTTATCCTTACTGAGCATATGAGCTCACCCCTTTCAATGTTTTAATATTTTCCAGGATGTGAAGAAGTATTTTATGAATGACCTGCAGGGATTGTCAGAAGAGGTTATGAGTGTGGACTATGGAGACTTTGTTATTGTAGTTTTTTCACTTTATGATGTAATGTAACGTTTACGAATGTATCTAGTGTTTCCAAGGCTACTAAACTAATCGGTCTTTCAAGACTTGATCTTTTGTGATCATGCCAATGTTACGAAGTAATGCACCGACTCTGGGTAGCTGGGGTCGGGGTGTTATAGTTAGTATCAGAGGCAGTTTAGTACTAACCTTGCAATCTAGATTTAGATAAACTCTGATTAGAGCACATAGCCTAAAGATAGACTTTGAGGATTAGTATAGAAGAACTTCCTTGAATTTTGGTATTGTAGAGATTTTGTGAGTTTTCTGAGCAATACATCCCTGTCTGGATACGATCAGGTAGAGGCGGCTCTGGCACAGATGTACCTAGGGGTAAAACCTGAAAACACCGCTTTGAGCTAGACTCGAACGGGAACTGGTTCACGACAATGGGCCTTGCTGCACTCTTGGTTACGACACTCCCGGGGGATATGCTTTGGATAATTCTCATTTTCTTTATAAACCACTATGAAGGGTTATGAGTATATACTTCCTCAAAGAAAACATTTTTATGGATTATATCCATAAATAGTTCAATTTATGTTAAGTATCTTACAAGTATGGAATTATGTATTTTGATTTATAAACTAATATAGTTTATGTCATTGTTTAGAAATGGAGCCTAGTGGAAGGAATGGAAACCGTATCAATGCACGCACTCCGTGTAGGGATTGCCCTCCTGCTCAAGATAATTATTATGGAGCTGGAGATACAACTGGTGCTGATCAACTTATTACCATATTGGGACAACTCACTCAGGTTATGAATAATAACATTACTCGTATGGAGCACCCTGATCCGCAACGTGGAGGATCAATGTTAGACCGATTCATGAGACAACAACCACCAACATTTAATGGGGGTACAAATCCATTAGTAGCTGAGCAATGGATAAACTCCATAGAGAAAATATTCCACGCCTTGGGGAGTAGTGAAAGGGAAAAGGTTATCATGGAAGTTTACCGCCTCACTGGAGATATTGATCAATGGCGGTCATTGATTCAAAACAAAAAGGAAGATGATGACATATCGAATATGGAATGGAGGGAGTTCAAAGATCTTTTCTTAGAAAAATACTTTCCTCATGACCATAGAGCAGATATGGAAAGGCAATTTCTGAGTCTGAAATAAAAGGAGAATGAGAATGTCGCAAAGTATGAGGCCAACATTACAAGGTTAGTGAGGTATGCTGCAGATTATATACGTAACCCAAGAGGTAAGATTGATCGTTTCTTTGATGGGTTAAAACCATTTCTCCGTCGAGCTTTAGTATCACAATCGTTCTCAACATACGAAGATATTGTCTCATGTGCTATCAAGACAGAAAAGGAATTCTCTAAGTCTTATGAAAACAAAGTAAAGCAAGAGAAGAAGAGAACGGTGGAACAAGAGACAGATAAAGGGAAAAAGGGAAAGAAGGATTTTCCATTATGTGATAATTGTGGGAAGAATCACCCTGGTACTTGTCTAAAAGGAATGGGAGTTTGTTATAAATGTGGAGAAAAGGGTCACCAGGCTCGTGATTGCAAGGGAAAGAAAGAGGCTGTCAAACTTGAATGCTACAATTGTAGGGAAATGGGGCATTATGCAAATGAATGTCCTAAGTGTCAAGGAAACATACCTCAGAAAAGGCCAAGGGATCAAGGCCAATCTTATGCTGTGACTACAGTTGAAGCGGAATAATTAATGTATTGGTGCTTTTGGACTCAAGGATTATATTCTGGTTATAAGAATAATGTGATATATATAAAGATTGTACTACAGTACTTTTTGATTTCAGTAAGGTTTTAATATGATTAAGGTAATCATATTTTTATTATGTGACAATAAGAGAAACTTTTCTTTGTTTGGGGAATCTGATGTTACAATTTATTTTGGAATTTAGAGACCTTTTAGAGAAAGTCTGGACGGAGGTATTTTGGATAACTATTAAGGTTGGAATGGATTAAGTTGAACCATGGATAGTATTTTTTAAGGTTAAAGCATTTCTGAAGATTATTTTTGGAATATTATAATACTATAGTTTTAGAAAAAGGACAACCTGCAGGGTGGGGAATAACCCGTCGCGTCGGACAAAGCTGCAGGAATCGAACCCACAACCATAGTGCGACAAGCCTTTATTTCCTACCACTATCCTACATGAAGTCCCTGGTTATTACAAAATGATTTTACTAATCTAAATGGTATGTGTTAACATTTGGAACCTTATACAATTAGGATAAATAGAATATTTTTGAGTTCCGTTACCATTTGGAGTAAAAGTTGGGTTTGTGGTAAAAATTTATTAACGAATGAAAGTATACATAACAAGTATGTATATTCCCTTACGTTCTTAGTAAATAACCTAAATAAATTCCTCAACATTATAAAAGGTAACTTAAAACAAAAATTTTTTCGGTTAACTTTTCCAACTGGGGATTCAATGACCGTTTAACCAATCACAAGTTTGTGATTTTCTTGTGGTTAAAATTTCTCCTAATCCTGTTTTCTATAACTCTGCATTAGACCTTGATGGTTTGTTTCTCATCCATATCCATATTTTCATAGAATCCTAGAATGGGCTATATCGGGTGACCTTTGTACTTATCTTGCTTTCTTTTAATGTTATATATTTATTAACCTTATTTCCGATGTGGGTTTTCCTCAAAGGTATTTTCTCTTTTCAACCTTTTATTTTCAAAGAAAAATTTCAAATTGCGAGGACGCAATTTATTGAAGGAGGGGAGAATGTAACACCACGAGCTTCCATGATACGCTTCTCATTCAATAATGCAATAGCTTGCATTGTACGCAACTTCGAGTTCTAAAACACCGCGACTAATCAAAGTAGCTGTTATGAATAGTAATAACCACTTTTTAAAATTATATAAATTTTATATTTCAAAATGGACTTCATTTTTGTATTCGTAATATCGAAATTATCCAAAGTTGAATTTTTTGTAATTTTCTGAGAACTTCCAATTTTTATGAATAGTGAAAATTACTTAAAAACAACTTTTTTAATAAAAATAATTTATAGTGATAAATTATACTATTTAGTGGTTTTAAAGTATAATTAGAATATATTTTTACCATTTTATCCAAAGGTGGTCATTAGAATTAATTTAACATTGAAATTGGACATAAACAATTGCCAATCTTTTGATATAAATTGTTTCTTAAAAACACGCTATTTGTTGTAACAGCAGGAATTAATTATAAAATTAATTAATTCAACTTATATGTTTGGAATTTTGTAAAATATACATCATTTTTGAATTCGGAATATCAATTATAGCTTAGGGTGAAATTTTGGCATTGTTCTGAAAAACATCAATTTTTGATGAATAGTGAAACCACTAAGTGGTAGTTAAATAACTGATTTTTTGATTAAATGAAATATTACCACTTCTGTGATTTGATTTTCAAAAATCTGACCTACATGGTTTTCATTAAGAAGTAAAATTTGGTTCAATGAGATCAAAATAATTTTTTGGTGAATAGTAACTTTTAAGTTCTTAATCACGATTAGAGGTAATTAGTGTAGTTTAAGGTAAAAATAATGTTTTAATAATATGAGATGAGCTTGACACTTGTCCTACTCCTATTATATGAGTCATGGACAACCAATACAACCCATGGGTCAACTTGGGGACTCCATGGAGCCACTTTAGTTGGAAAATGACATTAATATATATTTATTTAATGTTAAAATTAAATTGATACAAACATGAGTTGTTTTACTAAAACAATATTTAAGTGGGGTTACAGAAGTCCAAAATTTGACTATAAATATTAATTAGAAAGCTAAAAAGATTTACTACATCATAGTATTTTTTTTAATAATTTTTAGACATTAAATAAAGTAAATTATTTATGACATCATTATGATGCAGCGATGACCTCATTATTTAACGATTTAAATAAAATGAGAAGATAATGCAAATTCCAAGGCTTACACTTGTCCAAAGCCTATTGGATGAGGAGATTTCGAACCCTTATCACCTTATCCACGCATTATATAAGTGTGGGACCTTTATAATCCGAAAATCATTGTATAATAATGTAACATTTCAATTTTTCCAAAAGAGCCCCTCCTCTCCTCTTATAAAAGGCCCCCACCACTCCCACCTTATTCACACCTTCAAGCCATTTGGCTCGGCCAAACTCTGCCCAAATACTCTCCCAACTTCCCCCTCTTACTCCTAGAAACCTCACTTTGAGAATAACTCTTCCCAAGGAAGCCTTTGGCTCAAATCAAAAAGAGTTACCCGATTTTGAGGTAATTTCTTCTCTAATGTTGTTTTGTTTTATTTTTCTTCTCCAACCCCCTAAACTCTTTTTATTCATTTCTTTTGTAACAAAACCAGTATCCTCAATATACTATGATGTTGTTATAAGAAGTATTCGAGCTACACTTACACACACCTACATCTAATGGTTAAAGAACATACGGTTTCTGTGGATGGCGAATTTCTGCCTCACGAAACGATGATTGTTCAACACTCATATAACACCTTCAAAGGTGTACATTAAGATGTCACAATTTTTATATATGATATATAATATGTTTATGTTTTACTTATGCTTCTGTATTTCTCATTTATGGCATACTATATGATTTCCATTATGGGTAAAACGCGATAATTTCATTTTAGGAAGTGCGGACTACCGCCCCCTCAAAGTGATTTGAATCGTTAATGCCATATGTGGGATGTATAAAGGATGGAGTAAATGGTATTATACACTATATTATACTGGAATTATATTATACATTTATATCATTATGATTTCGTTCCATTAAATATGAAATTGAAATGAAAGTAGCGTTCATGCGTACGTACGGCTTACCGTCTCCATGAACGGTGCATTTCATTTCTTACCTCTAAATGTTACGTAATATTATAAATGAATGAATATACTGGATATATAAGATATATATGAAATCTAAATCATGAATATAATTCTGGAGACAATGGATATTCTACCACATAAACAACTTGTAATTATAAAAAGCTTATTGTTGACTCAAGTACCAAAGATCGACAAAACGACCGTTATTAACTTAAATAATTACATAATGTTCATATCATTGTAATAAGTGATATAATAAGGATAATGAAATTGAAAATGATTCTTAATAAGGTATATATTGACTCTAGTTTATTATTCAGGAGGTTAAATAACGGTTGAGTCAATTCAGACACGAGGTAAGGGAATTTCTTAACCCAACTTCCATTCTTTGGGTTAATCTCCTACTTTCAAATTATGTCATGATATTATTATGTCCTATTTTGTATTTTTACTTTCTGTATGTGTACCTATAGTGAATATACATAATAGATCTATTTTATTTTAAAAATGATCTTTTTAAGGACTTCGTCTCAATCCCCTTTCATTGAGGCATATTTGGTTTTATACACAACTTTCTTTTATACGGTGTTTAAACCCCTTTGACTTTTACATTTATTGAAAAGGAATATTTTTTATACAAAGCGTTTTACTAAACGACAAAAAGGGAATGATTTTCTTTCCGTACATATGCGGCGACAATGACTTCTCCGCCGTCGTGACCATTATTTGAGTTTCGGCTTCCTCTACAAGCCATCACTTTTTTTAATGAAAAATAAATACAAAGTTTTAACTTTCTTTTATTCTTGTATTGAAAATGGTTTTGAAAGAATTTTTATTATATCAATGGGTTGTATTGATATCTTGTGATTGAAATGTGGAAATGTTATGTTTCCTTTATCCATGTTTTATGTGATACGATTATGTTATGGTTTATGATATGTTTAAACCTATTCATATGAGGAATGCATTGGACTTAATAAGTGACGGGTGGAGCCCGCTATAGCTCCTCGATGCATCAGTAGGTCTCATGAGACAACTAGACGTGGAATTGGCCGAGGCCCTTTCCCAATTTGATTTGTGATTTTGGCCGAGGCCTTAATCATTTTAGACGTCTTGGCCGAGGCCTTGACAAAATGTTTCAGAATGTCTGGCATTATGCATTCCATCATTATGAAAGTGGTTAATGATATTTCATGTGATTATTCGACCAGTAGAATATCCATGTGAAGAATTAAATGGAATTATCTCATTTTACTTTTGCCATATTATGTTGATGTTCATGTTTAAAAGGCTTTTGTTTTAGTTATACATTGCCTTAAATGTTTATGTTTATTTATGAAGTCTTCCGCAATATTGTTATCCTTCCTGAGCATATGAGCTCACCCCTTTCAATGTTTTAATATTTTCCAGGATGTGAAGAAGTATTTTATGAATGACCTGTAGGGATTGTCAGAAGAGGTTATGAGTGTGGACTATGGAGACTTTGTTATTGTAGTTTTTCACTTTATGATGTAATGTAACGTTTACGAATGTATCTAGTGTTTCCAAGGCTACTAAACTAATCGGCCTTTCAAGACTTGATCTTTTGTGATCATGCCAATGTTACGAAGTAATGCACCGACTCTGGGTAGCTGGGGTCGGGGTGTTACAATCGATCTTATTATGATAGTAACAAATCCACACATAGTTCTAGTATCCCATGTAGTCTAACATCATACAGTAAGGATGAGAGTGAATAGATTTAAAAAGGATGGTGTCGGTGAAGTGTCGGTCTTGAACCTCAGGGAGGTTTCCTACGTATCCCAGTTAGTTTGGGATCAAAGTACACATAGTTATGATAACATGTTACCTATATCAGTCTGGATCATATAGTGGGAGGGGGAATTTTTTTCAAATGGTGGATGGACCGGGATAAAGGATCTAGGTGTCACTATGTATCCTGTGAGGGTAGAAATCAAACCACACATATTTTTTGACAACACTATGTGCTAGTCTGACCTATGAACATAGTGGGGGGAATTTGTATCTAGTGGTGGTTGGAGAAAGACATAGGGTTAAGGTGTATATACATGTCCTATTAGGGAATAAATCATGTGATATGTATTTAATGAGGTACCTTGTAGTTTAACGTCATGTTGTTAGGTCTTCTCATGGATTACCCAACGCAAGTTTGACATATACATAGGGAAAGGGGAATTGTTGACTATTATAAGTGGATGGACCATGATGTAGGATCTGGGAATCACTACACATCTTATTAAAATTTGGGAATCATGTCATACATAGTTATGAGGTCCCCTGTAACAGTTAGATTATTGCACAGGTATGGGGCATTTTATACAATTATTTTTCTATGATGGGATAATCATTTTCCTCTATCTTTTTCCATGTAGGGAAACTCTAATCATCATTCTTAAGCTTTAATGAGTTATAATTAGAGTGATAAATATGGAAATATGAGGATTTCCCCTTTAGTATAAGGGAAATAGTGGATATAACATGGTCATTTCATGTCATCTGATGGATGGACCAATATCTAGGGTCGAGGCATCTCTACATATATAATTGATGAATGGGAAACAAGTTGTATGTAGATCTATAAAAACACCTCAATGTATAGGCTCAGTTCCATATTAAAGGAGGGGAAAAATTTTATGGTGGTGGTTAGACCATGATTAAGAATTCTAGAATCACTATGTATCCTGTGAGGGAATGAATCAAGTCACACATAGTTCTATAAAACATGTTCCCTATATCGTTCTAACCCACACATAGGGAAGGAGTCATTTTTTTATTTTGGTTTCTGGACCAAGATATGGGATCTAGGTGTCCCTATGTATCCGATTAAATAATGTAAGTCAATACATTTGTAGTTCTAAAATATAGTCTCTCTTCCAGTCTTACCCATACCTAAGAAGGGGTCATTTTTATCTTTCCCTTTCATGAATTTCACTCATGCATGATGAATCACTATTCAGAAAAAAATGACCTCAGTATATATTAATATCATGTGGTTAAGATAATTTTTCCATGTAGTTTAATTCTATGTGGTTAGGATGATTTATGTACATTTTAATGTCATGTAATATGGACATAATTGGAACTATGTGGTCTAACATCGTGCACCTAAAATGAGTAATATATAATTACGCAATGTATTTCATTAGGGACCTCGAATTGGTTGGACATATGGTGATTTTTTTCATCCATTTAAATAAAGGTATATGATTTGTTAGAAATAATTGGGAATAAATTCCTTTTCTAGGGATATGAGTATGACTCCAGCCCCACATTTTTGAGTTTGGGGTCTTCCATGTTTCCCCTTTCGGGTTTTTGGAGGAACCTTCGAAGTGAATATCCCACATCTAGGAGTTCTCTTTAATAGAGAACACTTCATCATTAGGTAGCTCAGCATTTAATGAGGACACCTTTGTTGGGGGATGTTCTTCCTAGAAATCTACTAATATCTAGCCTTTGACGACTTTTTATGGTATGAACTATATATGAAACTATTGTAAGATAACCACACACCATGAAAGGAGTCTAGTAAACATTGAATAGCTAAAAATATACTTGAGCGGGTTTCTACATGATTCCAAATGGACCTCATGGGTGCTGAAAGTAATGGCTCAGCCTCTAGACCACAAATATTAATGTAATATAGCTCTTCTCGATATATGAATAATGAGTCTCTACATCGATCATGGTATGGCTGAGAAAATAGAGACTATTATCACTGTCAGCATCATTCTTCTATGCATGGAGGACACCTAGGGATCACTCCAAGGAGGGCACATATAGAATGATTGGTCTTACTTCGGAAGGCAGCATTAGCACCGATGATCTTAAGATACATCTCTTGATATTGTTGAATGCTTCCTGAAAATCATCATTCCATTGATATTATACCTCTTTTTTCATCAACTTGGTGAAGGGAAATCATTTTTATACAAGGTCAACTATAAAGTGCCGAATGTAGGAAAAATATCCATATATTCCTCTCAACTCATTGATTTTATGAGGAGGTGACATGATAAGGATTTCATTTTCCTTCTTAGGGTTTACCTTAATGCCACGATGGAATATAACAAAGTTGAGGAGTTTTTATGAGGTAACACAAAAATCACACATTAGGGGGTTTATTTTTAGAGTTTGATGTTGTAGTTTGTTCAAAACTATTTCAAGATCTGATAGGCGATCTGAGCGTTATCATGGGTTAACCAAAAAATCATCCACATAGAATTTGAAAAAATTTCCCAGGAAGGTTTTAAAGATGTAGTGTGTGGAACGTTGATATGTGGCACTGACATTTTTTTAAAAAAAAGTCATTACCTTATAGAAGAATAATTTCTAGGGCCCTTAATGTAGTGGAATATTCATCTTATCTGAACATTCAATTTTGTTTATAACTTGAATAACCATCTATAAAATAGTGACCCTCATATCTGGCAGTTTCATCAATTATTAATTCTGGGATTAGGACCAAGAAATCATCTTTCAGTCAATGATGATTGAGGTCATGTAAATTCATGTAGACTCTGATCTTCCCATTTTTATTTTTTATGGGGAAAATATTTTCAAGATATATGGGTTATTGGAATTACCAGATAAAGTTGTATTAGATGATATTGTTGAATTCAGCCTTTATTTTGGCATCATGTGTTGGGTGCATCCTTCTGGAATATGTCTTGTAACCATAGTTGTTTTTTGGCAGGCCCAAGTGGTGGGTGGCCACCACTAGATCGAGACCTGTAGTTTTTGTACAATTACAGGTAAAAACATGTCAATAATGCTTCAATAAATAGGTGTATACCTCTTGATATTAGGAAGGCATGGACACACTAATCAGAGTGGGTCGTGCGTCTTCTTCCGTACCCAAGTTGATTTCCTTGAGTTCATCAACAGTGGTAGATACGCCTTCCTCAAATGTTGGAGGGCCATCCCTTAGGTATTCTTCTTCCTCCTCTTTTTCCTCACCATCTTCTTATTCATATTCTGATAGGGAAATAATTCATGAGATTATTGTTCTACAGTTTAGGGAAGAGTTTCAATTTTGGTGTCTGGGAGGTGAAGCCTCTTGTTCTTCCTTATTCTTCGGTGGGGGCTTCTCTAAAAAAGATGCAATGAGGGGTAAAAGATCTTCCTCATCTTATTTGAGAGATGATACACTTCCTCCTACATAATTTGGGGAGGCATGGATTTTATAGAGTTTTGATGTTGGTTTAGGGGTATTTTTATCAGAATCTCCACCATTATCTTGGGAGTCAGGGATATTTTCAACCTTATTAGGCTCAGTTTCCATGATCAAAATCATGAGGAATGCTGAATACATGTCATAATTTGGACTTGCGTCCTCAAACTGATTGACGGGAAATATGTACTCTTCCTTAAGCTGGTTGATGGGATTAGTTTGAACTATTTATAAACCAGTTGGGGCGGAAATCCAATCAATATCATAAATCATAATTCACTTCCCCTTTAGATAATATAATCCTGCTTCAATATAGTTTGATTTTTTGAGGTCAAATGGGACCTTATCAGCATTCATTGTACCACTCATTATATTAACACTATATTTGAGGCACTGATGGTAAGAGGATGATATTTCTACTTGTTTATGTATCCATATCCTTAAGATAATGGTGTTGAAGACTATATTATTTCTAACCATCATAAATCTTGGGTGAGCTATGAGGTCCCCGAATTGTGTTTCAAGCTTAATTTACCCTAATGGATTCTAATTGCTTTTGTCAGAGACCAACAGAGCTATGGTGCAGGGTGTCAGATCATCCCCACTGTAGCTCTACCAACAAAGTGTCCATAAAAGGAATATATTTACTCCAGATCTATTGCTAATGAACAATTTTCGGATATCAACACCATTTATCCTAACAAACACATATAGGGGTTTGATTTGTCGTTGCATGATGGAATATTCCTCTTGATCATTGAAGGAGATAACTATGTGGAAGTATGCAGGATTTGTCTCTATCCAGTAGACTTGAGTAGCTACTACCTTGAATTCAAACTCTGAGGGACGTATAAATGTTTCGATGAATGATTCCCTGAGATCGGTTGATAGATTTAGTTCATCCAAGATTGATAGCAAGGCTAGTGACAAAGATAACTACTTCATAATGTCATATTTATGATCTAAATTTCATCACTTCCCAACTTGGGGATGCTCTTACATAGTTACTTTAGGGGATTGAGCATTGGATGATGACATATCTGCCATTGGGATCAGAGCTGTAGGAGCTTCTGTGCTTTGTGGATTTGTTCGGGTAGGTCTGCTCATATGCTGAGGGAAATTAGGGACATTTTCTTCCTCTAATAAATATTTCAAAAATATTGGATTTGGGTTGACTCTTTTGGGGGAAGGATAATTTTACTATCCCTATTGGATCTGCTGGAGGGCCCTCCCACGACTTTTTTCAACATTGATGGTTTGAGCGGGGGTGCGGCCATAAGTTTGATTTCTTCCATGGTTGTGTCTCCCTTTATATTCCTATCTTTTGTGTATTATTCCTATGGAACCAAATTTAATGTAGGTAATTTGGTTTAATGGCTATATTCCTCATCGGAGAAGGTATCCATTAAATGGATGACATTGATGGAGAAAAAAAATCATCTCCTCTTATGATGATGACTCTGCCTCATCATCTACCTCTAGTGGTACCATTTGGTAGGGTGGCGCCTATAATTTCAGATCTAATGGCGTGAAATCTAACAGTTTTAGATCCATCTTTGGACTTGGTGCAGGTTCATCTTTTTTCCCTTTCCCTGCACCCTTCTGATTGTGCTACTTTTTGAGTGGTCAAACTTTAGAGGATTTTGTGGCCAAGAATGTCGGTTGTGTTGCATGAGGTGTTGTTGGAGGCATAGTTGGTTTATTTAAATATTCCTAGAGGATACAGTGGACTTGGTTGATTGTTTTCTGAGTTATCCAAATATTGAAATTTTTCTCTTTTTTGTTAACAACTTTTTTTCCATTCACATCCTTCATCCGGTTCATTGCTGGACACATATGCCACTTTTACTAGAAGTGGTCCCAGCTTAAATTTTCCAAAATCTGTCATTTTTTGCAGGAGGTCCTTCAAGACAAAGCGATCTTGGATTTTTTTTCCCAATGCCCTGTATAATTGACAGTAATATGGCCATTCATCAAGAGCAAATGTTTTATCCCTCTTTGCCTCTAGAAGCCGTAGCAGGTTGTATTTCATGATGGCTATGAAATATCCATAAACTTGGTCATCTTAGAAAGAGTAAAATTTATTATTCTGTTTCTTAAATTTATTTCTATTGATTCCTATTCACTCGTCTTGATGAGGATAGGACTGCTTCTGATGTTTAGGGGTCCCCCACATGATTTGGTGTTGTCCTGGGAGCCGGAGCCAGCACAGGGGGCAGCTTGAGTGTGACAGAATATAGTTCAGCACTTCCTGATTTTTTTACTAGGGTTGATAGAGATTCCAGGGACTTGAGATTATTTCATTGAAAGGAATATTCTATCCTTTTAGTGATGAAAGATAAGTCCTAGAACCCACTTGTATATTTCACTGGAATAATCGGTGTTCAATTCTCATCCCGGAGGTCATCGATGCATATGGCCAACATCTCATCTTGGGGATAGTGGCTGGTTCAATGAGTATTCTAAACCCTTTTATCTAGAAATTAAGTCTGAAAATCTCTCATTCTCTTTCTATTTTTAGTTCATGAGTTCACTGACTATTGTTTTTGTAAACGTTGAGCAGAACTGTAGTGGGAACTGGAACTGGAGATCCTCCCATCGTGTTACTGAGTTAGCTGGAAAACCGATGTACCACACCAAGGTTGAACCTTGCAGAGTACACAAAAATCAACTATGCTTCACCACTTATTGTTTCAATTGGTTTTCCATCATGGTATCATAGTAGAATGAGTTGTTCATTAAGTGTTTCTCCAGGTAACCTGATCCATCGAGCAATGGAAACATGGGGTTCTTGGAATTTGGTAGTTGTGGAACGTTGCTTACCCAATAGGGGTTAGGTTTTTGTTTTGGATATATCGAAGTAAGCCACCCTTTCATCACTTCAAACTGAGTTTTTAATGAATTTATGGTACTCATGATCCATTTATGTCTATCCTATCAAACTTGAGCATGAGAAGGTTCAGGAGGGGGCAAGAATGGACGTGCTAGCACTAGTGGAACATGAGGTGAATACCCAACTAGGGCCTTCCTTTGTGGATTTTCTTAAATCTATTTCAGTTTCTTCCCCAATGGAGGGAAATAGTCATTTCCTTCTAGGGATGGGGTGAAGTAGACTTATGGTCCTAGCACTTCCTTGAACGAGCTTTCTATCCTTGATTCATATGTCAGAATGAGCCCTATTGATAGAGGCACCTCTATTACAAGTGTGTGTTGATGCTTTACTTGAGTAACATATTTGTAGGATGGAACTCTTGATGTATCATAGCATTAATTATCTTTATATCTTTAATTATTCCCTCTGTCGAGTAAGTCTCTCCATAAGCAATGGAGGCACATTTTCATGAGGAGGTGGAGGTGGGTCGTGCATTACCTTATTTTTATTCTTCTCTTTATTAGAGTTTCACAAAGGCAGTAATGATGAATTTTCTGAAGAAGTTACCAAGTTTAGGGTGGATTCTTGGTTCTAGGTACGCACCCCTTCAGGCTAAGTGTGGACCACCTCCTAGAAGGAACCACCTTCTCTTTCATCCACATCATTTTCATTTTTTTCAGTGAAATATGTGGGGATTACCTCCATGAAGTTTATCGTTTCAAACCACGTTTCAGGTGGTGTACTGAGTGGTGAATGGTAGGAGGTCTTCTTGCATACCTTGTCAGATCTTCTCCTTATATTTTGGGACCCTCTTTGAGTTTCTTGGAGAAGAGTGAATCGAAGGGAGCCTTGATGTGACCTAGCTGTATGCCTCCACCTAGGGGACATGAGTCATTAGATGGGATAGAATGAGTAACCAATCTATTTTTTTCCTCCCTAGGTGGGAAAAGACTAAATTTCAGTGGGTGGGTGGTAGAGGTAAATATTCCCTCAGTCCTGTAGGCTAGGGTTTCTCTTGTTCTCCCATTGTTTTATATTTTCCAAAATTTGTTGGTATTATGGGGCACATTGGGTTAAAAATTCCCCCAACCCTACGGGTTGGTGTTACTTATGTGCTGCATAGGTTGCTGCTGTTATCACTGACCTCTTTATCTCACACATTCCAATTCAGGCATTACCTAGATAAGGTCCCAGATATGCACGTGAACTATTTACTTCTGAGGAAATGACCAATGCTCATTTATTGGCTCACCTTATGTGAGAATCGTCTTGATTTTTCTGAGTGGACTAGTTATGGAGCTTCTCTATAGCTTTCTCTTATTAGGAATGATGCTTTTGAGACTTACTCAAGGATGGTTCTTGTCGAGCAGGCCAGTTTTCCTAAATAGGTACTTCATTTGGATTCCGTCTTGGAATGATGACATTTCAGGATTCCATTTTTAGTGGGTTATGCAATAAAAGATTTTGGGTGAAGTGTAGAGCTCCATATTCTCCCCACCCTCAGATGTGAACACCGTACAATGTATCATTGATTAGGCAATGTATTTTATGCATCATGTAGAGGTAGTAAAATTCATGGTATTTATATTACCTTTCTGATTGTGGCTATCATGCAGATTGAAGGGATTCTAGATCAAATTGTAATGAAGCTCCCCGAATATACTGACATGGTCTGCATACCCATCGCAGGGGATAAATTTCATTTTCAACTGGAGGAGAGTTGTCTAGATATTAAGGTGAATGTTGTGCATACATTCTCCCAGTAACTCTTTTGGAATGATGAACTTAGAAGTGTCTGTGGGGAAGAACGTAACTGGTATTTAATCCCTAGATATATGTCTTCTCATGAGCGACATATTATGTTGTTCTTATGTTAGGTATTCCTCCACTATTTGTTCCCAACTTGGATGCTTTATGATGATTTCATCTTGATTAATGGGGCTAGTAGGTATTTCATTGTTGCATGAACTATACGAGGGTAACATAGAGGATGAGTGTAGCCCCATGCTGTCTCTTGTATGAGAAAGGATTTCACTTTTCATTGAATGATTTTCTATTATATCCAATCCTATCCTTCCAAGAACCTCAGAATATGAGGGTTTTCACATATTTGGACCAACGGGGGGAGGAACTTCTTGCTAAAGTGAATCTGGGCTATGTGGAGGACATTCCCAACTATGTTTTTGGTGGGGAGGACTACAATTACAGCTTAGCATTAGACTGTAGTGATATTTTTCACATTGTGTACCCTGGGGAGGACCTTCATGGCAGACCTTATCAAGGGAAATACCTTCTTGCTGTTTTTTTTCATTGTAGGGAGGAATATTTCAATGACTACCATCATGGTGAGGGATACCATTATGGGTTGATGTATGGATGTAGGGAGAATAATTTCAATGTAATTTCTCTGGAGGACCATCAAGATGTACTGTAATGAGGGGAGGGCCCTCTCATTTCTTGATGTCACTATAGGGAGAGTATTTGCAGTGACTGCCATCATGGAGAGGACTACCATCACAACTTGATGTCTGACTACATGGAGAATAACATCTAGAGCATATACCCTTGGGAGGACCATCAGAACAGATGACAACAAGGGAATGACAATATTCTTATTTGATATTTTGTTTAATAGGAGGGTTACCATGACACACATCATAATATAGGCTCTTGCAATCGATCATTTCGGGCCCATTGAGTAATCCTTCATTAGTGCTCTGAGGAGGACCTTCATAGTTGATGATAGTAATATTACAGGTAGGAACTTCACAACTACTACTATTTCTTCCATAATTTATTAATAGATTAATAGGATCTTGAGTCTCTATTTATATATGTATTATGGTATCAATAACTCCAGCTTCTGGTAGAGTAGAATCATGAATGGGCTATTCATTTTTCAACTACCTTTGGAGCCTTTCATTTTTGGGTGCTCTCTTGTGGAAAACTAGGGTCTCCTGATGTTGGTAACAACCTTCCTATACGGGTCCCTATTTGGTTGGTTCCCACAATTTTATTAGGATATGCCGATGGGAATATTGAGTTCAGGCAGGGATATATGCCTTCCCTAGGGTGGCCACCACATTGGACTGGTGTCCCCCAATTGGAATAGGTTTTTGTTACCGATCTTGTTTCCCTTATATCATAGAATATAGTTGCCAACCCTGCTAGACTAGATCAAGGATGAAATTATGCTCTGAATTAACCATCTTATTTTTTGGATGAATCATCCCACTTTGGAAGATGATATCAGGGGCCCGAATCCCCGCTTTGGGCGCAGACACAGTGACATCTTGACAGGTTCAGAGGATATGGTATGGAATTGATGTTTAATCCTCTATCATTTCAATGGGATTTCATATATTTATTTGGTTTTAATGGGTATATATTCCCATTAAAATGTCAGACCAAGAGTTTTTTCCTGATCCGGGGCTCCTTGTGTTTGTAGTGGGTACTGGCAGTTCGCCTATGTCGGGGTAGACGAATGAGTCTGCCCCTGACTTGTAATAGGGATATACTGGCTACTTTCTTTAGTTCACACTGTATTTGAATAGTGGGATTTATATTTGTGAGTATGATTTTTTTCTACTCGTTTTTTTCTGTATTTTTCTCATGGGCTTGATGTGCATCCCCTGGAATTTGACTCTACTTATATATCATTTCTATCATATTTTACTAGTGGGTTTGATATTGGTGGGTATAAATTTGTGTCTACCTATTGATTTCCACTTTATTTGACATATAGGATTCATATGCATTAGTAGTGTCATATGACTACCCATATTTTTATTCCCTATTTAGATGGAGGTCTTGGAATGCATCAGTAGGGATTTTGGCCTTCTTGTAGCTAGTTTCTGCCCTATTTGGATGGTGGTCTTCTTGTGTGTCCAAAGAAATTTTCATTTGTAGAAACTTTTTTGGCCTGATTGTGCAGTGGGACTAGCAAGAGTAACCATGAATATGTATTTTATTGTAATTTTCCACCATGTTTATTTGGTGGTATTCATAAGAGGGAGTGAGGATATGCATCTACTCATAGGTTACCGCAGTATTTCCATGGTGGGCTTCAAAAGAGGGGACATGGATATATATCTTCTCATAGTCTTCCATGGTGTTTGTTTAGAGGATATACTCCCCAAGAAAAATGGGGATTCTATGTTATCCATAATAAGTTTTCCACCTTCGATGGGTATCCTTGAGGGGATCGTGTCCATTGGACATCTGTAGGTTCCCTCGACACGAGATCCTCTCCACAGTAAGGATATTGGGTTGTACGTCATTGGTAGAGACATCCTCTGCTAGGAGTCCTCAAGTGGGGCTCTTATATATAAGGGATGATGTTTTCGGATACATCCTCATCTGATTACCTAATGTAAGGGAGGTACTTGATATCATGATCCAAGTATAGGCTCCCTAAGTGACTGGATATGACCAGTGGGGTCACCTTGTGTAAGGATGTTGGTCACACCTAAAGAGGTGGTTGTTGATATTTTTCTAATTGGAGGGCCTTCCTTGAAACCTCTACTATAGGGAGAGTACCATTTTGGTGGTACTCTTTGATCAGACCGCTTAAACCCTAGCATTAAAGACACTGGGTTGGTGACGGTGTCCTTTTCATTGGGAACCCATCTTCTAGTCTGGTCAATGACACGCATGTCTGAGCAAAATGTTGGGATTCCATTATATTTATGGAAGCTCTACATAATTTCTTAAATATATATGACATATAAATACAAAAAAACCCCATAAATGTTGCATATCATGATCAGATGTAAAATTTTTGATCTCGTTTTCCCCTCTTCCTTTTGAAATTGAAAGGTGATTGAGGTGGGGTAACCGGCCACCGTGGTGAAGGATTCACATTGGGTTCACTATTTTTTTTCAACCTGATTCACATGTGTGTGATAAAAAATGGTTTTATGAATAACAACAAATTACCTACTGTTATATAGAGTTTCATGTTTGATTCACCATTTTAGTTTCAAATAAAATCACGTTGTGAACCCTTTTTTGGTGGGTGAGATGGTCATGCCAGGACTAGGTGGTGTGTCCTTTTTTTATTTTTCAATGGATGTGTCATATTTTAATGTTCATAGAAGATGATATTAGGGGGTTCATTGTTGTGCAATCATCCCACACCAGTTTTGATTTCCTCATATGGTGTCTAGTGGGTTTATTCACAGAGTAAGAAACACCCAATGAACATTTTATCCATGATTCATGGACCTTTTTTCAAAAAGCAGAAACTCTTTGGCTGATTTAGCCAAAAATACTTAAGGACTCCATTGGTCAATAGGATGGGAGTTTGGGCTCATCAAACCCTTTTTGGGGGATTATTGCCTATTATAGGACTCTCTTATAGATTTAAGTAATGTTTATATGTTCATGAATCCATGGTTCATTCCCAATCGTGTGTCGGTGGATTTCTCCTAAGTTTCAAGTTCTATCTAAGATAAATATAAATCTGGAGCCATCTGTATATATCTGAGGTTCTCTATTGATAATTATTCTTGTATTTATTCAAGTTTCTTCATCAATGCTCCACTCTTTTGAATATATTAAGAATAACTTTATTGTTTACTGAGACATCACGGGTTTAATCCATGTGATATGGAATTCTAGAGCTTACTGTCATCCAGGGTGATGAGAATTATTTTGATGTTTGGGTTGAACCCAGAATATGGGATTTTTATGTATACTCGTGATAGGGATCAGAGTCCACATAGTTCAGTGCTACTTAAATGGACACATCACCTTTTATTGTCTTGTGACGAGGAACCACCCATGCAGTTTAACATCATGCGGTGAGGGTGTCTAGGAGAAAAGATCCTAGTCAAGATTCGATGTGGGGCTTATGCCAAGGAGGCACAAAATTTCCAAAAGTGATACAATCTACTAAGTGGATATGACCCTACCAGGAACATGGCCCAAATAATAGTAAGGATAAATTAGTAATGAGTTTGGACATCATGAAGGCTTCCTATTTATCCTAGTTGGTTGGGAATTAAATCCCTCGTAGTTTGGTTTGAGTTAAGACATACACCCTTGAGGCATCCCTTTTGTGGGGGCATGATTAGGGCTAAAACATGGGAGCATCCCATTTTATGGAAATAAGTTGGGGATTACTATTGAAGATTATTCCCTAGAATTTTTGCGGGACATTTATTAGGACTAACTTCTAAGTAGAATGTGCTTTGATATAAGGATCTCCCTTTGGGATCCAGTACCATTTATCAGTATATGATGTCAGGGAATCATGATATATGGATCTCACAGAACCTTTTATAGAAGACCATGGGGAGATCACCTATCCCACAGATGACTTATTCAATAGAGGTCTACAGGTTTTCTGTTCACAGTGGGGTAAATCACCACCTCAATCCCATGAATTACTTCATCTTGTTTCCAAGGCGCTACTGGAATTTCCTTCTCTATGTACTATTGAGTTCATGGGGATGGTATGCATGGGCAAGTTTATTCACCTACATTTCACAAACTATGTGGTTCGTGGTGGGTGTCGAATGTGGGGGAGAAATTCTCTTCATTGATTCTGTCAACAACACAGTTCATGTAAATTGTCATCGTTGTCTTTATTCTGCATACTAGTTGGTTCGCGGGTGTTTCCTTCAGCACACCATTCAAGGGATTCATTATTCAAATGGATTATTTTCCTTTTCCAAATTTGGATTCATCAACAATTTTCTCTAAATCCTTTATCCAATTTGTATTCATTACTTTTCCAAAATTATGGGAGTATTTACTTTCCCTTTTCAATGTTTTAGGACCCTATAATGGCCCACACACATTAGTGTGTACCAATCCTATAAGCTTCGTTTCCTTTTAACCATATCCACAACATTGATGTTTGGTCATTTCACCTTATAAAGAGGCATGATATCTATTAAGTGTTTTTAGCTCATATGTGTCTAAATAACCATTTTGACCAAGATTTGTCAAATTCTTCTCATTTAAATGACCAATATAGTGATGCCAAAGTTAGGTGTTATATGATTTATGTGAACTCAAGCCGTTATCAATTGACATCACTTTCCATTCATAATTTAATACATACAGACTATCATTTAATTCTTATAGACCATAATCTATGTTTTACTTAAAAAAACGTGTATTTCGACAATTGAAAATAAACCCATCTGTATCTAAAATTGATAGAAAAATTATGTTTTTGGTAATAGTATGCACATAATAATAATCACGTAAAACCAAAATTATTCTAGTTGGCAATGAAAGTTGGTAATCACCAACGGCAAGAGAAGCCAGCCTCACACCATTGGAATCTCATAGATCCACCTCTCCTCTAGTAATATTCTGGAATTTAATTGGTTTCTGTATTTGGATACAGAAGTGAGAACCAGAAGTAGTATATGATGGAACCATGACCTTTCTATGCAAGAAATGGAGTTTGATTTGTCTTTATTATCAATCCTCATTGGAAATTTAGAATGATTTTCAAGAAAGGGATCACAAAGTTCAAGCAGACATCAGTATTGAAGGTGGCATCATTTCCCAGTGTCTACCAAATTTTTGGGCCTGAAAATCACAAAATGACGAAATGGGTGATTGGAAAAGGAAGTTGTGTGCAATATTGTAGGATTTTTGGAAACTTTCATGGAAGGAATGTTTCAGGATCAGAAAGTCGAAAAATGGAAAAGGCATGAGCTGCACAAAATATTGGATTAGTGCGCGAAAAACATGGATTGCACGCTAAATTGGTTTTGCACGCAATAGTGAATGTAGGATGGTTTTTTGAGTGCAGGAGGTTTTTTGGAATTAGAACGCTGAAAAATGGAAAAGGTATTAGGTGTGTGAAAAATATAGAGATGTGCGCGAAAAATGGTTCTTGTGCGAATAGATTTGCACACAGAAAAAGCGTTTTGTGTGAAAAGTGGGTTTTGCATGAGGGGTCGGTGATTCCAATAAATAAGAGGTGACCCCCCTCATTAGATGAGTAAAAAGACTTAGAGAAGATCTGAGTCTTGATTCGAATAAAAGTTTTGTGAAAATTTAGTTGCGCGTAAAAGTTCAAGCTACGCGTAAAAGTTGATGTTACGTGTAAAAGTTGGTGTTGTTTGTAAAAGTTGATGTTTCACGTAAAATTTCAAGTTGCGCGTAAAAGTTGATGTTGTGTGTAAAAGTAGGTAGTGCGTGTAAAAGTTGATGTTGTGCGTAAAAGTTAAAGTTGCACAGTAAAGTTGAAGTTGCGCAGAAAATTTGGGGTTGCGCCTAAATAGGTGAAGTTGCGCATAATGGTTATAGTTGCGCCAAAGTTTTGTACGCAGAAAGGAAATCTTGTGCATACAGGATAGGTGTTGTGCGCAATTGTTGGTATATGAAGAATACAAGTTCGGAATATCCGGTTCAATGGTTCAGTGCTTTCATGTTCATCAATTCAGGACTTTGATGAAAGTAGTGTCTCTTGTTGAACAAAGACAAAGACATCAATGCAAATATATTGAAGATACATTCAAGTCAATAATCCGAGTTTGACTACTCTCAAGGTAGTGAGCTAGGGGGAGTCAAGGGAAGTGATCTATGGGATATAGTGAGTGATCCCTAAAGCTTTGTAAAGGTAGTGTGCCTGGAACATAGTGACTATAACCAAATATTGTAATCTTAAAACTATTGAATATTAGTGGATTTAGGTATGATCGACACACTATCATCATATTCTCCTTATGCGCAGCCCTTTGCAGTGAACCAAGTAAAATTGATGTGTCATCTCCCGACTTTCATTTGTTTGATAGATTTAATAAGTTCCTACCAACATGGGAACAAGATCCATAACTTTAAAAAGAAAAATTTGACACCCTAATTCATCCCTCTCCTCTTAGGGTGTTCTGGGGTCCTTTAGTATATAATACCCAATGTGTAGATATGGAAATATTTCACTCAATAACAATTTCAAATTTAGCTTCTCGGTTCTTTTGGGTGTAGTTATTCTTCCAGTGGACTGTCTTTCCACATGAAAAATATATTTTCCCCTTTTACTTACCTTGCATCTGGATCTTCCCCTTCTTGGAAGGACGTGTTTGGGAGCTTTAGACTATTTATAGGTCTTGGTCACATTTTCCTTGTTCTTACTTTTCTTTTTCTCCATAATGATTGTGGGCTGGTCACAACCAATGTCATTATCCACTTGGTGAATCAAGGTTTGATTTTTGATAATATCTTCTCATTATTTTTCATATTATAATTCACAATAAAACTAGAGAAGGACTTGGGTTGTAACACCCCAAGCTTCCATGGTGCGCTTCTCTTTGAATAATATAATAGCGTGTGTTGTACGCAACTTCGAGTTCTAACACACACCACAACCCATCAAACTAGCCATTATGAATAGTAATACCCACTTCTTTAAATTTTATAAATTTTATCTTTCAAAATGGATTTAATTTTTGGATTCAGAATATCAAAATTATCCTAGGGTGAATTTTTGGTATTTTTCTGAAAACTTCCAATTTTTGATGAATAGTGAAAAAACACTGAGTTATAGTTTAAAAACAAATTTTTATTTAAATAATTATTTATTTTATTTAAATTTATTTTAGGTAAAAATAGATACATAATACCTATATAAGTTCAATGTAATTCATTAGAGTCAGTTTCTAATAATTCTAGATATATAAAAATTTTATTGAACTTTTCACCGTCTTTTACCCATCTCCTAGGAGAATTTGAAAATTCACATAACACATAATTTTACCGCTTCTGTGAGTGTAATTTTGAAAATCCAAGAGACACGGTTAATATCAAGGAGTAAAATGTGGTTCAATAAGATAAATATAATTTTTGGTGAATAGTAACTTTTTACTTTTATTTTCCACGGTTAAAGGTAAATAGAGTAATTAAGGGTAAAAATGATATTATTATTACCCTAACACATGTCCTAATTCTATTGGATAAGTATAATTCGACCAAATAATCCTTAGGAATAAAATATCAACCTCTTTGGTCCAATTGGATTAGATTAGGACATTTATTATTATTTAATTCAAAGAAGAGTTAAAAGAGATAAAATAAAAGTTTAATAACTAATTTTTTTTAATATAGGGTTATAAATAATATAAATTAGATTATAAATATTCATTAGAAATATAAATTTATTTCCTACATAATGGTATTTTATTTATAATTTTATCCATTAAATAAGTTAATTTATTTATGACACAATGGTGATGCAGTAATTACCTAATTAATGAAATATTAAAATAATTGATATTATAAATATCCAAATAAATGTAATTAGAGACTTTTTATGAATTACACTAATTTTCTAGGTTAATATGACATGTTAGGATGGATTAAATGAATTTAGTTCGAATTAATAAATTTGATATAACTTTATCAAAAATCATTTATTAAATAGTGTCAAAATTGACATAAAGGAGTATTTAAAACAAGTATTATATTATTAATTGATAATCTATTCCTAAAAATTTAAGGTTCGGCCAAAGGACTTACTTAATGATAGGTGTATCATAAATGAACCACTTGGGGTTCTCTTGGATGTATATAGTAAGTTTGTTAACCATAAAATATAAAAATAATAAGAGACATAGTAAATGTCAAACTATTTAACTAAGAGTCAAATATAAATGATAAGGTTAATATAGTGACCCAAACCTGTCTACAATATATTGGTTGAAATTATTTCGACCAATACCCACCTTAGACTTGAAATAAGTCACTTTGGAGCCATTATAAACTGAATATGAATTTATTATAAAATAATATTTTAAGTTTTTCCTAAGGTACCACTCACCCCTCTTATAAAATGGCACTCCCCCTTCTCTCAAATTCATTCCTTCAAATCCTTTTGTTTTGGTCAACCCCTACCCAAATATTCTCTCAAATTCCCTCACGTCAACAAAGAGATCATATTTTGATCAGAAAGCCAACCTAAGGAGCACTTTTGATGAAATAAAAAGGAAGAACTCGAAGAAGAGGTAATGTTTTCACCACCCTCTTTCAAGTTCCTTTCTTCTTCCACTTCCTTTTTCTTCGTTGTTTCCATTCTAAGATAATAACTCCAGTATCTTCTATATAATGTGATATTATTATAAATATGGTACAACCAAATTCATTATTATATCCATCCCTTGAATGACATGTCACCATACGTGTGTTTGTACATCTTACAGTCTCCACGTCGTGGTGTAATGGTTATTCAATACAAAATTATTTGGATGGGTATAATAATGATGTGTAATTCATGTAAATAATAAATATTACATGATAATTATTCTTTATCTATGATAAACCATCCAATTATATATTATTTTAATATCAAAATAATGATATTGTCGCTCGTGCGTACGTACGGACTACCATCTCCACGAACGCGATAAGATTCATTCTCCATCGTATCCATTCAAGAATAATTTTAATTTGATAATTAAAAATATTGTTTAAGGACTTGATATCATTCTGTATATGAATAAGATAAAACCTATGGATAACAAACATGGCTTATGCAACAAGACATATAAAAGAAAACGAGTAAGTGAACAACTGAAACGACGATAATACTAAAATATTATTAACAAAGCAATATTAAAATATCATATATGTTATCATATTTAGGTATATTATTCTTGTATAATTTAATAATAATGATGTAACTATTATACAGGAGTTTAACCTACCCGCAACCAAGGAAAAGTACAAGGTAAGGTTATATTTCACAATCTTTTCATTATCTGAGGTTGTTTATACGTAATTATCTACTGGGACCTCTTTATCATCCACATCTATGTTTTTTAAAAATGTATTTCAAAACATTTTTACTATTTACTAGACAATGGGTTAAATTAATTTATATCCTTATGTTTTTTTAAAGATATCTTTCAGTCATTTTCCAAAAAGGTACTTTTTGACCTTTTCGACAAATTTAAGGTAAGAATGTTTTTTTAACTTATATGGCGGGTGCAGCTATTTTCCACTGTTATAGCATCATCAAAGCTTCCCTTAAAATCATATAAGAATATTTTCAAAATAAATATTTTCTTTATAATTATGTGACTCTTAAATGATTTCAAAATAGAAATAGATGTTTCTATTAAAAGGGTTTTTATTTCATCTATGTCAACATCCTTTGATGGATTTTAAGTTTATTATAAGTTGATACAAAACTTCCATATTGTATTGAAGGTTTTGTGATATGTTTGACTTTGGATGTGCTATTTTTATACCATTCATGGTTTATGGTTAAAGTATTGACATTTCATATGATAGTTTTAATATGAATGTTTATGATATGTTTAACCTTTTCATATGAAGAAATCATTGGACTTAGTAAGCGACGGGTGGAGCATGCTATAGATCCTCAATGCATCGGTATGTCTCATGAGACAACTAGACGTGGAATTGGCGGAGGCCCTTTCCCAATTTGATATATAGTTTTGGCCGAGGCCTTAATCATTTTTAGATGTCTTGGCTGAGTCCTTGACAAAATGTTTCAGAATGTCCGACATTATACATTTGCTCATTAGGAAAATAATATTGATGGTTCATGTGGTCATTAGACTAGTATAATACCAATGATTATGTTTTATTATGGCATTATTTACTCAGCTCATATTCCTTCCATAAAATTATTCATGATTATTATTGGTAAAGGCATGTGGTTTCAATTATTCACCATGCTTAATATTTATGGTATATTCCACTGTATTTCTTACCCTGTCTGAGTGTTTGAGCTCACCCTTTTCTTATGTTTCATTTTCCCAAGATATGAAGAATTTAGTTATGAGTGACATGCAGGCATTATTTAGGAGGCTTGGATGTTTCCATTGGAATAAATTTGTGTTGTATTTGTTTTCAAGTTGTAAAGTTGAACTTATGTATGAATCTTGTTTCCAATAATACTAAATTGATCGGTCTTTTGAGACATGATTTCCTTGTGATCGTGCCAATGTTATGTAATAATGCACAGACTCTGGGTAACTGGGGTCAGGACGTTACAGTTGGTATCAGAGAAAGTTTATTACAAACCTTGGAAACTAGATTTAGATAAACTCTGATTAGATCACATACCCCTAAGATAGACTTTGAGGATTAATATAGAATAATTTCGTAGAATTTTGGTATTGTAGAGATTTTGTGAGTTTTCGGAGCAATACATCCATGTATGGATATGAGAAGGTAGAGGCGGCTCTGGCACAGATGTACCTAGGGGTAAAACCCAAAAATACCGCTTTGAGCTAGACTCGAATGGGAACTGGTGCACGACAACGGGTCTTGCTGCACTCTTGGTTACGACACTCCCGGGGGATATGCTTTGGATAATTCTTATTTTCTTTAAAAACTATTATGAATGGTTTATGAGTATATACTTCCTCAAAGAAATCATTTTTATGATTATGGATTATATCCATAAACTGTTCAATTTATTTTAAGTGTTTTAAAAGTTTGGATTTATGTATTGCGATTCATAAACTAATCTAGTGTATGCTATTGTATAGAAATGGAACCCAGTAGAAAGAATGTGATCTACAGCAATACGTATGATCCAAAGAGTAAGAAGGATCATATCTTTCATGATATTAATCCAATATTTATAAGGGAAATTGTCTCCCATGTATTCTCAACATATGAAGAAATAGTATCATGTGTTAATAAGATAAGTAAATAATTCTCTGAGCCCTATGGCTTTGAAGGGAAGAAAGAGAAGAAAAGGATGGAAGAGAGAAAGGTGGATAAAGGGAAGAGGGAAAAGAAGAATTTTCTCATATGTGATAACTATGGGAAGAAACACCCTGGAACCTGCCTGAAGGGAATGGGATTTTGTTATAAGTGTGGAGAAAAAAAACACCAAGTACGTGATTGAAAGGGTATGAAAAATGTTTCTAATGTACAATGCTTCATCTGCAAGGAGTTGAGACACTATGCAAACCAATGTTCAAATCATTAGAGTATTCCCCAAATGATGCTATTGGATAATAATCAAGTTATGATACTACCACCGATGAGGAGGAATGATTAGAGTTCTTATGTTGTTATTTAAGAATTGTGTTATTTGAGTGTTGTATCAACGCTATACTGGTTATAATAATTATGGAGTATATAAGGATTGCATTGCAGTACTATTTCATTAAGGACTTTAGATTGTGTGGAACTAAGAAAAGTGACTCAATATAAGGTTAATGTTTTTGAAAATATATGGTTGAGAGAAAGATAAACGATAATATGGTTCGGATACCGAGGTAGTAATTTTGGAATAATATATGATTGATTTGGATAAATTATATTGGATATTCTTGACTCCATTGAAACTGATTAATGATTTTTATATTCGATCATTTTTGGAGTTTATAACATTTTTAGATAGAGGGAGTGTATCCAGTATTCTATGACAAATAAGGGATCATGAATGTAATCAATAAGGTTTTATGGTAATTTCGGATGTTTCCATGTTTTAAAATAATACATGATGAAGATGTTCACATGTTATTACATGGAAAAAAGGATCCTCATTGTGTTTAACTTCCTCATAAATTTTGGACTGAAAGTTTGGATATAATTATTTCGGATAAGTCTAAAGGTTGGAATGGATTAAATTTGAAATTTGATACATTTTTTATGGTTATTTTTTGATTTTTATAAAAATTACAACCCCGAGGTCGGGAGGCAATCCGTCGCGTCCGGCAAGGCCGCAAGACTTTAACCCACAACTGATGGGCGACAAGGGTGTATCACCTACCACTGGCCCACGTGATGTCCTGTATTGAATAATATAGTTTTTTTAAAGGTCTGGTATATGAATTAGAAATTCATTTTTTTAACCCTATACGAATAGGATAAATGGAATATTTTTTTAAGTTCTATTATCTTTTAGAGTGAAAGATGACTTTGTTGTAGAAATTAGTGAAAGGATGAGACTATACTTGTCAAGTATATATATATATATATATTCTTCTCTTATTCTATGAAGAAATTAATTCTTAAACATTAGGTAAGGGATCTTAAAACTTAAAATGTGTTATCCTAATACCTTATGTTTTGTTGAACCGATGATATTTTAAATCATAATAGATTGATGGCGTTGAGGCCCTCAATTCTACAATTGTGTGTGACTGATGAACTCAATCACTCCCTATAAATATTTACATTTTCCCTCCAATTATGTGTCTCTAATTTCCACAAATGTTCTCCTAATTGAGATCATAATTTGGTGGTGGCCCTTTCATTTATCTTTACCTCTTATTAAGACTAAATTTTATTAAACCAATTTCCGATATGGGTTTTCCCACAAATATATTTTATATTTTCAACCTTTTATTTTCGAAGAACAATTTCAAATTTCAAGGACGAAATTATTTGAAAGAGGGTAGAAGGTAACACCCCAAGCTTCCATGGTACGCTTCTCTTTGAATAATATAATAGCTTGTGTTGTACACAACTTCGAGTTCTAACACACACCACAACCAATCAAACTAGCCGTTAAGAATAGTAATACTCACTTTTTGAAATTTTATAAATTTAATCTTTAAAAATGGACTTCTTTTTTGTATTCGGAATATCGAAATTAGCCTAGGGTGAATTTTTGGTATTTTTCTGAAAACATTCAATTTTTGATGAATAGTGAAAAAACACTGAGTTATAGTTTAAAACTGAATTTTTATTTAAATTTATTTTAGGTCAAAATATATACATAATACCTATATATTTTCAATGTAATTCATTTGATTCAGTTTATAAGAATTTTAGATATATAAAAAGTTTATTGAACATTTCACTGTCTTTTACCCATCTCCTAGGAGAATTTTCAAATTCCCATAAAACATAATTTTACCACTTCTGTGTGTGGAATTTTGAAAATCCGAGAGACAAGGTTAATATCAAGGAGTAAAATGTGGTTCAATAAGATAAAAATAATTTTTGGTGAATAGTAACTTTTTACTTTTATTTACCACGGTTAAAAGTAAATAGGGTAATTATGGGTAAAAATGATATAATTATTAATCTTACACATGTCCTAATTCTATCGGCTAAGTATAATTCGACCAAAAGCAACCTTAGGAATAAAATATCAACATCTTTGGTCCACTTGGATTAGATTAGGACATTTATTATTATTTAATTCAAAGAAGAGTTAAAAGAGTTAAAATCAATGTTTAATAACAAAAACATTTTTAATATAGGGTTATACAAAACATAAATTCGATTATAAATATTCATTAGAAAGCTAAAAAGATTTCGAACATAATTTTATTTTATTTATAATTTTTAGAAATTAAATAATGTAATTTATTTATGACACAATGGTGATGCAGTAATTACCTAATTAATTAAATATTAAAATAATTGATATTCTAAATATCTAAATAAATGTAATTAAAGACTTTTTATGAATTCCAATAATTTTCATAGTTAATATGACATGTTAGGATTTATTAAATGAATTTATTTTGATTTAATAAAGTTTTTATTACTTTAAAAAATCAATTATTAAATAGTGTCAAAATTGACCTAAAGGAGTATTTAAAACAAATATTATATTATTAATTGATAATATATTCCTAAAAATATAAGGTTCGGAAAAAAGACTTATTTAATGATAGGTGTATTATTAATGAACCACTTGGGGTTCTCTTGGATGTATATATTAAGTTTATTAACCATATAATATAAAAATACAAAGAGACATGGTAAATGTCAAACTATTTAACTAAGAGTTAAATATAAATGATAAAGTTAATATAGTCACCCAAACCTATCTAAAATCTATTGGTTGAGAGGTGTTAGACCCATCCCCACCTTATCCAATAAATAAGTCACTTTGTATCCATTATAAACCGAATATTAATTTATTATAAAATAATATTTTATGTTTCTCCTAAGGTGCCCCTCTCCCCTATTATAAAAGGGCACTCCCCCTTCTCTCAAATTCATACCTTCAAAGCCTTTTGGTTTGGCCAAACCCTACCCAAATATTCTCTCAACTTCCCTCACTTCAACCTAGAGTCCATAGTTTGATCATAAATCAAACCTAAGGAGCCCTTTTTATCAAATCAAAAGGAAGAACCCGAAAAAGAGGTAATGGTTTCACCACCCTCTTTCAAGTTCCTTTCTTCTTCCACTTACTTTTTCTTTGTTGTTTCTATTATAAGATAATCACTCCAGTATATTCTATATACTGTGATATTATTATAAATATGGTACAACCAAATTCATTATTCTATCCATCCCTTGAATGTCCTGTCACCATACGTGCGTACGTATGGCTTACCGTCTCCACGTCGTGGTGTAATTGTTATTCAATACATTATTATTTGGATGGGTATAATAATGATTTGTAATTCATGTAAATAGTAAATAAAAAATGATAATGACTCTTTATATATTATACACTATCTGATTATATATTATTTTAATATCAAAATAATGATAATGTCGCTCGTGCGTACATATGGACTACCATCTCCATGAATGCGATAAGATTCATTCCCCATCGTATCCATTAAAGACTAATTTTCATTTGACGATTAAAAATAATGTTTAAGGACTTGATATCATTCTAGATATGAATAACATACAACCTATGGATAACAAACACAGCTTATTTAACAAAACATATAAAATAAAACAAGTAAGTGAACACCTGAAATGACGATAATACTAAAATATTATTAAAAAATCCATATTAAAAGATCATATGTAATATCATATTTATGTATATAATTATTGTATAATTTAATAAAAATTATTTAACTATTATACAGTAGGTTAACCTACCCTCGACCAAGGAAAATTCCAAGGTAGGGGTTTCTTTCACAATCTCTTCATTATCTGAGGTTGTTTATACGTAATTATCTACTAGGACCTTTTTATCATCCACATCTATGATTTTTAAAAATTTATTTCAAAACATTTTTACTATTTACTAGAAAATGGGTTAATGTAACGACCTAAAATTTTCATTAATGGAAATACCACTTGATATAATTAAATGTCATCTTATTTGTTTTTATGTTAAGAATTTTGACTGTTGCTAATATAGTTATTGAACAGTGATCACATGATTAGTATAAATATTGGGCTTTAACAAATCAAATTTAATCAGACAAAAGAAGCGATGTCCTCATCCAGTATAATTGCTCCATACGAAGCCCATTTGTCAGAGCTCAGAGAAGTGGTGGTGTCCTTGGGTTTTGCTCTTGACCAATCCCAAGCTGAGCTTCATCCTATCAAGCTCTAGTGGGACCGTCTACGAGAAAAGTGGAAGTTGTTAGAGATTATCACTCGAGTGATATTATCAGAGCCACCCCAAGTGTCTGTCACCATCGCACACCTTACCCTTAGGTCTTCTGTGGCTGTTTTAAGGGGTTATGTAACAAATTTCTAGTACTAAGTTCATGTATATTATTATTTTTATATAATAATGAATATACCTTCTTTTCATAATTGACACATTGTAAATAGTTTTTTTAAGCACAAATAGTATTGTTTTAGTCAATATTCAGATAAGAAATCTATTTTTATGAATTAATGGATTTTTTAATTAAATAATATTTTAATAAAATGTTATTATTATTATTAAATTAATTTTTATTAAATATAAATGATCTTGTAATTTTATGAATGCATTTATAATTTTTATTAAGGTTTGAAAGCCATTTTTCTCAAAACCCGTGATTTTTTGATAAATGTCGGTTTTTATTTTAAAAGTGAAAATTAACATATTTAGAAAATTATTTAGATAAAATTAATGTTATTTCTAGAATAAGGACAACGAAATTATCCAACGGTGAATTTTTCATAATTTTCTGAGACAGTCAAATTTTTGGGTAAAAATTAAATACCGTTTAAATATATATTGTGTTTTATGACATCATAATGACCCAATAGTGATATAATAAAATACTCTAATATTTATTTTCGGACAATATATGTTTTCCCATTAAAATAATGTGATTTTGGGTTTTTTTGACTTATTTTACAAAGCATTAATGGACCCCTCAGGACTTATTAAACATCTTGTCTTTTTAAATTATTTTCCATGGGAGTGTGACTCACCTCCCCATAAGCAACCCCATTATTTTTAGAAGTTTGGACTTTGGAATTATAAAATATTGTTTCCGTCTTCCCTTTTCCAAAAACCATGGGCAAAAACCATGAGATGATTTGTGGTTTTGATTAGTTTAATGTAAGGGGTCCCAAACCTAAATAATAAAAAATTCACTCACCTTTCCTATATAAACCCACCCAAACTCCCACTTCCTCCCCACTCAAAGAATTTCGATTTCATCAAACCTCTGCCCTAATCTCTCTAGAATCATCCCAAGGTGCCCCATGCTCCCAAGAAGCCTCTCTCAATCCTCTCTCAAGCCTTCTGAAGCACACATCCAAGTAAAGGTTTTTCTTCTTTTCACATTTTGTCAAATTTTCTTAATATTGTTATGACCTTTTAATTTCAATTATAAATTCTGGGGTATGGTTTCACACCTCCCCAATGCTGACCTATTATTTTTTTAATGATGGGATACCCCTTTCTCTCTCATTAAATTCCTCCCATGTACACCTATTACTATGCTGAAATTCCGAAAGGAACTTCTCTCTCCTCATTTACATTCACGCAATACTTTTGTATCATGAATCTAAATTCCATTACAATTTTTGGGACATGTATCTATATTACCCCCTTACTGTACATTTCATGTAGATATGATGACACACCCCTTTCTCTCTTATCAACTATTTTTATGAATTCTCATATCACGTCGTTACACTGCCGAAATTGCACCGATTTTCTAAGCCAGTGCCTTTGTGTAGTGAATACCATTCCCATTTCTTCATCAAGGTTATTCGACGTTATTCACATTCACTTATTGACTATAAAGTTACATTTATGAATTACACATTCCTTATTGTGGAATAAATTATTATGTTTAATGAATCCATGTTTTATGATTCATGTGGAACACTTATGCATGAAATGAAATGTTTAAGAAGGGTGTGCCCTTATTGCGCTCCAATGCATTGGGTAAAGTATAGTATCATGATATGTCATGTGCAATGAGTGTTGAATCATGCTAATTCAAGGGAAATGAGGGTTTACTCGTGCTTCATGTGCAATGAGGATTTACTCATGCTTCATGTGCAATGGGCCTTGGCTCATACTAATTCCATGTTAAGTCTTGTTGCCACATTTCCATGTTATGATTATCACGCTTTATCATGCCTTTATGTCCATGTTTCTATTATTCTCTATTGATATGCCTATTTTCTAACATGTCTTGTACTCCTCATGTATTCCATGTTTATTCCCTTACTGGGCTTTATAGCTCACCCTTTTTCTTATGCATGTCCTCAGGTTATCCCATGAAATGCTAAGTACGAGGGAATATAGTGGTCATGTAAAGGAATATTTTAATAAATATGTTGTATTTCATGTTTTAAGTTGTTATGTAATTATCCTAAGACCCAAAGACACTAGAACTCTCGATAATCCATGTTGAATCAAGTGAATAGTTTATGAAATAAATCATTTTTAAGTTTGTAATAAAAGCAGGGTTGTCATGTTGGTATTAGAGGATAGGTTTAGTTATTTTGGGGATTAGGATAAGAAAACACTAGTAAAGCCTTAGATACAAGACTAAGTACAATAAAAACGGCCCTATGTTTTGGTGAGTATTGAGTAAGTGGGTTATCAAGCAAATACATCCCTGTCTAGATACGAGCAGGTAAAGGCGGCTCTGGCATTGATGTATCATAGGGGTAAAACACGAAAACACCGCTTTGAGCTAGAATCGAACAGGAACTGGTGCACGACAACGGGTCTTGCTGCACTCTTGGTTACGACACTCCAGGGGGATATGTTTTGATAAATTCACAAGCTTAGTATGAACCATTATTAAGGAAATTAAAAAAAATGCCCCTAGGAATATATGTTAGAATGTAGATCATGAAAAGCCTAGATTGAAGCCTATAGACTCATGAGTTAAGGAAATAAAAGTTTATTTATAAGTCATCAACATTTGACTTTGGATTACCCTTTATGTGTTACCCCCTAACATTCATTTTATTCCATCCAATGGCCAGTAATAGTAGGACTCGGGCTAATAACCGATGTGAAGATCAATGTGATGATTGTACTAATGAGATGCCCAATCCAATGGGAGTGGGAATCACAAACATTGTCACGCTTCTCTCTCAGCTAACTCAATATTTGAATAGAGACACAGGTCAAGAGGAACATCCAAACCCCCCTAATAAAGAACAAGTCACTATGGAGAGATTCATGAGACAAAGGTCTCCTACTTTTAGTGGATCATCTGATCCCACGATCGCTGAACAATAGATCAACTCTATTGAAAAGATCTTCTCCATCCTTCAATGTTCTGAACAAGAGAAGGTTCTCCTGGAAGCTTATTGTATGGATGGTGAATCTGATCAATGGTTGAAGTTGATCAAAAATACAAAACCTGAGAAGGAGATCGAGGTGCTGGAATGGAAGGATTTACGATAGATATTTTTCGATAAATATTTTCCACACACCATCCGGCTTAAGATAGAAATGGACTTCCTTTCCCTTAAGAAAAAAGACGAATAATCTGTTGAAGAGTACGAGGAAAACTTCACAAGGCTTGCACGATATGCTTCCGGCTTTGTCGTTACCCCCGAATGCAAAGTTGACCACTTCTTTGGTGGGCCGAAGCCTAGCCTATAGAAAGCATTAGTGATCTGAGACTTCGACAACTATGAGGAAATTGTCCAATGTTTCCTAAAGGTCGAAATGGACGTCAGGGAATCACAGGGGTATCATGGGGACAAGAAAGGTAAGGTGGAATTCAATGCTGGTGGTCCAATGGATAAATCCAATGGTGCTAAGAAGATCCAGTACCCCACTTGCCAAAAGTGTGGAAAGAAGAACACTGGAAATTTCCTCAAGGGGAAGAGGAAATGATTTAGGTGTGGAAGAGAAGGGAACCTAGCTGTTAACTGTCGGCAAGAAAGACCCGCGACTGAGATAGAGGAGAGGAACGCTCTGTTCGAACCTCAACACGTTGTTCATTTCTACAACTACAAAGAACTGGGGAATTTTTCAAATCAGTGCCCTAATCCAAGGGTTTTCAGAGGCAACCAGCAACCTCCAAGGCAGCAAGGAAGAGTTTTTGCCATCACTTCTGTCAAAGTGAACCCCGACAACAAAGTTGTGATAGGTACTCTAGTTATTCATTCAAGAATAGAGAACATACTTTTTGATTCAGGTTCTATGAATTCTTTTATATCTCGAAATTTTAGTAGAACAATCCCAGCACCACCACAAATCATAGAAGTGAAGATGTCAGTGAGTATGGAAAATGGGGAAATCATTGCATCCCATGAATGTAAGTCCTCCCCTATTATAATATGTGGATTGAATTTCCCAGTGAACCTCATCATACTCCCTCTAGTGGAATATTAGGCAATTCTTGGCATGGATTGGGTTTCCTTATATAGAGCCAATATAAATTGTCGGGAAAGGGAAATCACACTCCATATGGAGAATCGACCCCCGATTCTTTACAAGTGTAAGGAGGAAGATGAACCTCCTTTAGATCAATCATCTCAAGCATGGATATTACTGCCCTATGAGAATGCATATCTGGCTCAGATGATTGAGTCCAAGGAAGAAACCATCCTTGAAGAAATGCGTATTGTTAGGGAATTCGCTAAAGTGTTTCTCGAGGAAATGCCTGGTCTTCCTCCTAGAATAGATGTTGAATTCTCAATTGAACTTATACCAGGGGCTCTACCAATATCCAAGAATCCATATATAATAGCTATCGTGGAGCTTGAAGAGAAGAAGAAACAACTACAGGAGAATCTAGATAAAGGGTTTATACGCCCAGGTGCTTCACCTTGGGGTGCACCAGTCCTCTTCGTCAAGAAGAAGGATAGGTCATTGCGCCTTTGAATCGATTATCATGAGCTCAAAAAAATCACGATAAAGAATAAGTATCCTCTCCCATGAATTGATGACTTGTTCGATCAGCTGCATGGAGCACAATACTTATCCAAGGTGGACTTGCGGTCGGGATATTATCAGGTAAGGGTGAAGAAGGAAGATATCCCCAAGACTTCTTTTTGCACAAGATACGAGAACTATTAATTCATAGTAATGCCTTTAGGACTCACTAATTCTCCATCAATCTTCATGGACTTGATGAATAGAGTCTTTAGAGATTACCTCGACAAATTTTTGGTAGTATTTATAGATGATATTATAATTTACTCTAAAACCAAGGAGGATCATGAGGAGCATTTAAGAACTGTACTAGAGACTTTGCGCAAGGAGAAGATCCATGAAAAGTACGGCAATTATGAGTTCTGGTTGAAGGAGGTCTAATTCTTGGGCCATATCATCACAAGCAATGGGATATCTATGGATCCCTCCAAAACAGATGCAATTGAGGGATGACGGAGTCCAATATCGGTAACAGATATCCGTAGCTTCTTGGGGTTAGCTGGATATTATCGATGATTTGTGATAAATTTCTCATGATTTTACAACCCTCTTACCAAGATAACTCGAAAGGGAGTAAAGTTTTCTTGGAGTGATGAATGCAAAGAAAGATTCAAGGAGTTGAAAAAGAGGCTTATCACTGCGCCCGTGCTCACTTTACCCACATGTGGGGAACCTTTTGTGGTATTCAATGATTCTTTGAAGAAGGGATTAGGATGTGTGAGGATTCATAATGATAAAGTGATATCCTATGCCTCAAGTAAGTTTAAAATCCATGAGGAAAACTATCCAATGCAAGATCTGGAGTTGGCGGCGGTGATCTTTGCCTTGAAAATCTGGCGGCATTATCTCTATGGGGAGAAATGTGAGATATATACTGACCACAAGAGTCTTAAATATATATTTACATAGAAAGAGCATAATATGTGCCAGAGAAGATGGATAGAGCTCATCATGGATTAGGACTATTCAATACATTACCACCCTGGGAAAGCGAACAAGGTGGCAGATTCCCTAAGTAGAAAGGACCCATCAATTCTATCAATGATGAGAATTGAGAAGGATCCAATCTTTTTATACTTAATGAAGATGGACATGGGAATCATAAAGAAGGGAACATCATCAATCCTTTCACAATTGATTTCTCAACCGTCTCTTTTGGAAAGGTTAAAGGATGCTCAAAAGGATGATGTGGGAATTATGGAAAAAGTAGAAGCGATCGAAAAATGGAAATCCTCGTAGTTTAATGTTAATGAAGAAGAAATTGTGCGATTTGGGAAAATACTATGTGTTCCATCAGGTCCGGAGCTGAAGAAGCAGTGTTTGGATGATGCACATAGTTTAAATTTCTCTATTCACCCAGGGAGAACAAAGATGTATCGAGATCTCCGAGAAAACATTCGGTGGGATAATATGAAGAAGGAGATCATTGTATATACATCAAAGTGCCTGGTGTTCCAGAAAGTGTAGGCAGAGATGCAGAAGTCTAAGGGGATGATGCAACCATTTCCCATACCAGAATGAAAATGGGAGAACATCACCATGGACTTTGTCACTGAAATTCCGAGGACATCCAAAGGCAACAATACAATCTGGGTTGTGGTGGATCGTCTTAAAAAGACTACAGACTTCATTTCTATTTGGGAGGATTTCTCATTGGATCAACTGGCACAGATATATATCAGGGAAGTGTTAAGGCTGCATGGAGTGCCACTATCTATTGTGTCTAACCGAGATCCAAGATTCACCTCTATGTTTTGGAAGAGTCTTCAAAATGCTCTGGATACTGAACTGAACATCAATATGGCCTATCATCCTCAAACTATGTCCAATTCGAGTGGACTATCCAAACACTTGAGGACATGTTGAGAGAATGCTCATTGGACTTTAAAGGAGGATGGGATCAACATCTTCCTCTGGTTGAGTTCTCTTATAATAACAGTTTCCACTTGAACATCCAAATGGCACCCTATGAATCCCTGTATTGGAAAAGGTATAGAACACCGGCATGTTGGGATGAGGTTGGTGAACGTAAGCTTCTTGTACCAGAAATAGTCGAAGAAATGGTGGAGAAGGTGAAAACCAATCAAAATTTTATCAAGGCACCCCAGAGTCGACAGAAGAGTTAGGCAGATAACCGTTGATGAGACCTTGAGTTTAAAGTTGGAGACATGGTTTTTCTACGCATATCTCCTTAGAACAAGGTCATGAGGTTTGGATCGGTCCCTTCGAGATTATTGATTGTGTCGGGGCTGTAGCCTATCAACTAGCACTTCCACCTACCATGGCCAAAGTACCTGATGTCTTTCATGTATCCCTCTTAAGGAAGTATATACCGGACCCTTCACATGTACTCTCTTCTGAGGTGGTACAGTTGGAGGATGATCTTTCTTATGAGGAGCAAACAGTGAAGATCTTAGATCATAGAGAAAAAGTTCTACATAATAAGACAATGTCACTCATCAAGATTTTGTGGCGAAACCACAAATTCGAAAAAGTGACTTGGGAATCGGAGGAAATGATGAATCTGAGTTACCCACATGTGTTTTAGTGTGGGAAAAGGAAATTTCGAGGGTGAAATTTCCTAAGGGGGGAATATTTTAATGACCCAAAGTTTCATTAATGGAAATCCCACTTGATCTAATTAAATGTCATATTCTTTGGTTTTATGTTAATAATTTGGACCATTGATAATATAGCTGTTGAATAGTGATCACATGATTATTATAAATATAGGGCTTTAACAAATCCAATTTACTCGGAAAAAGAAGCGATGGCTTCATCCAGTAGAATTTATCCATATGAAGCTCATTTGTCGGAGCTTGGAAAAAAGGTGGTTTCCTTAGGTTTCTCTCTTGACCAAGCCCAAACTGAGCTTCATCATGTCAAGCTTAAATGGGATAGTCTACAGGAAAAATGGAAGTTGATAGAGATTACCAGTCGAGCGATGTTATCCGAGCCACTCCAAGAGTCTTTCACCATCGCACACCTTACCATTAGGTCTTATGCGGCTGTTTTAAGGGGTTATGTAACAAATCTCTAGTACTATGTTCATGTATATTATTTTTTTATATAATAATGAATATACCTTCTTGTCATAATTGACACTTTGTAAATAGTTTTTTAAAGCACAAATATTATTTTTTTAGTTAATATTCAGATAAGAAATCTATTTTGATGAAATAATGGATTTTTGTATTAAATAATATTTTAATAAAATGTTATTATTATTATTAAATAAAATTTTATTAAATATAAATGATCTTATAATTTTATGAATGCATTTGTAATTTTTATTATGGTTTGAAAGCCATTTTTGTTAAAACCCGTGAATTTTGGATAAATGTCGGTTTTTATTTTAAAAGTAAAAATTAACATATTTAGAAAATTATTTAGATAAAATAAATGTTATTTCTGGAATCAAGACATTGAAATTATTCAATGGTTAATTTTTCATAATTTTCTGGACAATCAAATTTTTGGGTAAAAATTAAATACCATTTAAATATATAATGTGTTTTATGACATCATAATGACCCAATAGTGATGTAATAAATAACTATAAGCTTTATGTTAGGCCAATATATGTTTTACCATTAAAATAATGTGATTTTGGGTTTTTTTGACTTATTTTAAAAAGCATTAATGGACCCCTCAAGACTTATTAAACATCTTGTCTTTTTAAATTATTTTCCATGGGAGTGTGACTCACCTCCACATAAGCAACCTCATTATTTTAAGAATTTCAGACTTTGGCCTTATAAAATATTTTTTCCCTCTTCCCTTTTCCAGAAACAATGGGCAAAAACTATGATCTGATTTGTGGTTTGGATTAGTTTAATGTAAGGGGTCCCAAACCTAAATAATAAATAATTCACTCACCTTTCCTATATAAACCCACCCAAGCTCCCACTTCCTCCTCACTCAAAGCCTTTGGAGTTCGTTCAACCTCTGCCCTACTCTCTCTATAATCCTCTCAAGGTTCCCGAAGCTCCCATGAAGCCTCTCTCAATCCTTTGGAAGCACACTTCCAAGTAAGGGTTTTTCTTCCTTTCACTTTTTGTCCAATTTTCATAATATTATTATGCCCTTTTAATTTCAATTATAAATGTTGGGGTATGGTTTCACACCTCCCCCATACTGCCCTCTTATTGTTTCAATTATGGGAGACCCATTTCTCTCTAATTAAATGCCTCTCATGTACACCCATAACTATGCTGAAATTCCGAAAGGAACTTCTCTCTCCACATTTACATTCAAGCAATACTTTTGTATCATGAATCTAAATTCCATTAAAATTGTTTCGAAATGTATCTATAGACCCCCTTAATTTCCATTTCATGTATATATGATGAGACACCCCTTTATCTCTCATCAACCATTTTTATGAATTCTTATATCATGCCATTACGCTGCCGAAATTGCACCAATTTTCTAAGCCAATGCCTTTGTGTAGTGAATACCATGCCCATTTCTCCATCAATTGTATTCAACTTTATGCACATTTACTTATTGATTATAAAGTTTCATGTATGAATTCCACATTCCTTATCGTGGAATAAATGATTAGGTTTAATGAATCCATGTTTTATGATCCATGTGGCACACTTGTGCATGAAATGAAATGTTTAAGAAGGTGCGCCCTTATAGTGCTCCAATGCATTGGGTAAAGTATAGTATCATGATATATCATGTGTAATGAGTGTTGACTCATGATAATTAAAGTGAAACAATGTTTTACTCATGAATCATGTGCAATGAGGATTTACTCATGCTTCATGTGCAATGGGCCTTGGCTCATGCTAATTCCATGTTAAGTGTTGTTGTCACATATCCATGTTATGATTATCATGATTTATCATGACCTAATGTCCATGTTTCTCTTGTGCTCTATTGATATGCCTATTGTCTAAATTGTGTTGTACTCCTCATGTATTCCATGATTATTCCCTTACTGTGCTTTATACCTCACCCTTTTTCATATGCATGTCCCCAGGTTATCCCATGCAATGCTAAGTACGAGGTAATGTAGTGGTCATGTAAAGGAAGTTTTCAATAAAGATTTTGTATTTCATGTTTTTAGTTGTTATTTAATGATCCTAAGCCCCAAAGACACTAGACCTCTCGATCTTCCATGTTGTATCAAGTGAATAGTTTATGTAATAAATCATGTTTATGTTTGTAATAAAAGAAGGGTTGTCATAGTTAAAGTCATTTATATCCTTATGTGTTTTGAAAGGAATATTTCCGTCATTTTCCAAACAAGGTACTTTTCGAACATTTCGACACATTTAAGGTAAGAATTTCTTTTTAACTTATATGGTGGGTGCGTCTATTTTCCCCCATTATAAAATCATCAAAGCTTCCCTTACAGGATTATAAGAATATTTTCAAAATAAATGATTTTTTATAATTATGTTACTCTTAAATGATTTCAAAATAGAAATAGATATTTCTATAAAAAGGGTTTTGATTTAATCTATGTCAACATCCTTTGATGTATTTTACATTTATTTGAAGTTGATACAAAACTACCATATTGTATTGAAAGTTTTGTGATATGTTTGACTGTGGATGTGCTATTTTTATACCATACATGGTTTATAGTTAAAGTATTGACATTTCAGATGCTAGTTTTAATATGAATGTTTATGATATGTTTAGACCTTTTTCATATGAGGAATACATTGGACATAGTAAGTTATAGGTGGATCCCACTATAGCTTCTCGATTCAGCGGTAGGTCTCATGAGACAACTAGACATGGAATTCGTTGAGGCCCTATCCCAATTTGATATATAGTTTTGGACGAGACCTTAATAATTTTTAGAAGTCATGGATGAGGCCTTGAAAAAAGGTTTCAGAATGTCGGGAATTATACATTTCCTCATTACGAAAATAATATTGATGGTTCATGTGGTCATTAGACTAGTATAATACCATTGATTAGGTTTTATTATGGAATTATTTACTCATCTCATATTACTTCCATAAAAGTATTCATGTTTATTATTGGGAAAGGCATGTGGTTTCAATTATTCACCATGCATAATATTTGTGTTATCTTCCCCTATATTGCTTACCCTTACTGAGCGTTTGATCTCACCCCTTTCTTATGTTTCATTTTCCCAGGATAAGAAGAAGTTAGTTATGAGTGACTTTCAGGCATTATTTAAGAGTCTTGGATGTTTCCAATGGAATAAATCCATGTAGTATTTCTTGTAAAGTTGTAAAGTTGAACTTATGTATGAATCTTGTTTCCAATAATACTAAACTGATTGGTCATTTGAGACATGATTTCCTTGTGATCATTACAATGTTATGTAATAATGCACCGACTCTGGGTAACTGCGGTCGGGGCGTTACATGGGTAGTGATGAAAGTATGAGATTTGTATGCAACTCATCTGGGAGTTTAATCCCTAAGATGACCAAGAATTCAATATTTCCAATAATGTTGACTAAATGAGGCCCAACTAATATAAACACTCCAAGAATAGTCATAAACAAATCATTAGGGTCCTCATACCTCTCTTGGTTGGCCTTCTCTTGACAGAGATCCCGAAGGTGATACATCATGTTATTGTCATCCATATCCTCATGTTGCCTCAAGAGATCATTGAACAAGGATAATATCATGATACAATAAACATTTGTAGCATCATTTAGTTTTTTCTCGTTGAGAGATTACTCCTCATCACTTTCCTCACTTCCAGGTGCAACTTGTAAAGGTTATTCTAGGAAATAAAATTTCCTTTCATGGTGAAGGATGGTCTGAAAACGCCTTTTCCATTCCTATAAATTCATGCTAGTGAGAAGGTATACCTTCTCGAGTATGAATCATAGCGATATGTTTGATTTCATTTTTAATGTTGTTTCTACATATAAGATAATCAAATATTTAGTACTTTATCTGATAAATGTAGAACAATAAATAAATATTATATTTATTTGTCCCATACAATTTTATCGAAACCAAATATCCCACACCATTGGCTCCAGAATATCATGTTTCTTGGACATTCTAGCAGAAAGGATCCATATTTCCATTCTCATTACCAAAAAGTTGGTTGGTCAAGAAACTTTTATGGTTTTAGGTAGGCATTCAAAATTCCAACTACATTAACTCATAGTTCCTTGATCCGTTGAGTGGACTACCTGATCCAAAAATCCTATAATTGAATTTCCTCAACCTTTGCCTCTCAGTTACACAATGTCGTATATTGGAAGTAAACCCTTGATGTAAACCAAGTCAAGTAAACCCAAAACCTCATGTTATAATTCCCCAATAATTTAAAACACCCCATCTTTGGCTGTTAAAGTACTTTGAACTATGGCTTGATTTTAACTGAAGAAATGGAAGGCTAAACCATCATAATATTTTATTGAGGTATTTTATCGTTTTTGCGTAAATTGAAAATTATTATATTTATCGCATGTTTTTTAATATTATGTGTGATTAATTAAGTTATTAAACACGTCTTTATATAATATTTACACATCATCTAGTTTTTTTTAGTTCCATATTTCATTATTGTTAATTCATTAATTATGATACCCCAACCAAAAATCCATAATGAATAACCATAAAATAGATAGAAATAAAATTAAGGGCATGATCATGATCTTGTTCTAATGGCTACTCTATCTAGAGGCTGATAAACTAATGTTTAACCTAGGGAAGAAACACCTTGAACCCATTTGAGATTCATGCTTACAACTTTCCACCTATCCACCTTTGTATCTTTCTTAGATTGGTTTCACCTAAATTTCTAACTTAAACTGCCTCCAAAAAATTGGGAGCTTCATACATTACATATGCTTTTACTCACACATATATTAGGGGTAAATGTGGGTTTACATAAAAGAAACCAAAGTTACACTGACCCAATATATTAATGAGCAGAGAAGGCATGTGTTCCAACAATTTAATTTAATAATAAATTAAAATGAAACCAATCACATACAAAGGTATGTTTTAGGTCATGATCATCCACTAGAATTCAAAAAAAAATACACATTTTATAAAACTAGAATTCAATTCTTAGTTGTTCTTATTTTAGGTAAATAGTGATCAAATCTATTAATTATTGTCTTTATTTAATCAATACTTATATCTTCATCCTTATCTAACATTCCTTTAGAATACCACTAATTATAATTAAAAAATAAATAAATTATTTAATTTAAAATTATCATTTTATATAAATTTACATTGGAGGCAACATGGTGAATACCAGTCTCATTCTACCCCAATGATCACAAATCGATTCACTATTCACTTCCACCCTTACACCACTGTTTTAATCTGGATTTGTAATGAATATAACAAGTATAATAATAAATTTATCTTCATGTTTGATTAAATTAATTAATTTTTATCACTTTTTAATATTTTAATTTTACATTTTCATTGTTTTCATTGTAGGAGGAGTTGATTTGGAGAGCTCATGATGGAATTGAAGAAAAATGGTCTAAACTGCATGAGAGCCTAAGCATACATGTGGAAATAAATATTTAATGTGCATAATATGTGCATCTAATTGTGTTAACAACTATTTTATGAATGAAAATACATGTTTCATACATTTCTCTAGAATACCATGGATCCTAATTCGTCCATTTGAGGGCCCAAAATAGGTCCACAATGGGAAGAAATTCATGGTGGGATAGATTGGACCAACCTTCTGTATATGGGCCATAACTCGAGCCTCAGAACTCCAGTTGAGTTGATTATATCTGCATTGGATATATAACTATAAATATCACATCTCCACCAAATATAAAGTCACATTCACACATTTGTTTTAGTCAGCATGATGGATAAAGAAGGAGTAATAAGTCTTCTAGGAATAGTCTCATATCCCCTTAGGCACTTGACTTCTTTTGTGAAAAGTGTGATATATTTGTCCATAAAATCACCCTCACCCATATTATCTCATGTTGAACTACTAGGGGTAAGGGTGAGTCATATTTTAGAGCTCTCTTAACCCATTTTATTTCTCCTCTCTATCATGTAATTCTAAACTTCTAGTGATCAATTTTGAGGGTGATCCTTATTGTAATCCCAGGATTCAGAACTGTAATATTTGGTGGATAATTAAATCTCTAGGTTCGTAGTACATTTTTATTAATTTTTAACTTTTAAATTTTTGTTTATTATATAATGAGAAAATAAAAATCAAATGAACAACAATCCCCAGGCTTCCATGCATAACCCACATCTTGTGATGTTTTTAGTGTGGTTGCCTCTCTTCTCACCCCTTCCCTTTCATGAGAGTGCGATGGATTATGTCCGTTGATAAATTCCAGGATCTTGAGCCCAATAATATGAATTTTCACAGATTGTGAAATATTTTATCATTAACCCAAATTAGGTCATCTCATCACATTTTTGATTTGATTCCTTGATTGATTTTTGTTTTTACATCAATTCAAGTTTGTTGGTTTTTGAGTGGACGTTGACAATCAATCTCATTGATTGATCAAATAATATGTGGTAACCAAGTAAAAAATCACATTACATTACTAGTTCTAGTGTTTATAAAAACAATTAATCAATTATCCTTACCATTCCCTTGAGGGTGATGACGAATTGAGCATCAAGGGACACTAACCTAGGATGATCACAATTTCTCAATCCTATTTCGCTCACATAGTAATATAGTTTCAATTTTTGTTTTAAATTAAAAAAACCCAAAGTTTTGTAAATTCTAATTCCCCATTAAATTTCACAATCAAAACTTTCTTTTTAAATTAATGATCTATGGCTCCAACAAGAGACAACCTAGGGTTTCTACAATATTACAGAAAATTTTGTTAAAAGTAAACATCTAATTTGACACGCTCGACAACGTGATCAAATTTTGGCACTATTGTCGGGGATCTAGGATCATTTTTCCTTTTAATATTTTATTTTCTTTTTTTAATCCTTTAAATTTACCTCCTTCCTTTTTTATTTTGTTTTTTGTTTCTTTTTTGTTTTTGTTTTTTTTTGTGTTCTTTCTCTCTCTCTCTATCTTTATCTTTCTCCTCTAAATCTCAGTAATTATATAATATATCATTCAATTTTAATTTATAATTTATGTTTTCATAAATATTTTTATATTATACATCATCCTCCATAAAAAAACAAAAAAAACAAACATCACAACTTATTTTCCTGAAGCAATCAGGAAAAGAAAAACTGTTTGAAATAAACCCTAAAATTGAAAAGACACTTCACTCAAAAATTAGGTCCTATAAATTATTAAAATCAAGTAAAATATAGGAAAGAATTTCTTAACCTCAATTGATCCCAAACCAATAAAAAAATGAACCAAATCAAACCCAATAAAACATGGTTTTAAATAGCCATACCTTAAAATAACTGACCACCCCGGATGTGGAGAACCAAACTGCATATATCCAATATCATGAGGAAGCATCCAACTTGGAGCAAAGATCACACCTCATCCACCTCATTACCAAATTCCATGGTCTTTCTGATGAGGACCCTCACAAGCATCTCAAAGAGTTTAACATAGTGTGCTCCACCATAAAACCCCAAAATATGTCTGAGGAACTAATTAGGTTTATGACCTTACCTTTCCCCCTTGATGGTGTAACCAAAGACTGTCGATGCTATCTACCTACAAAAATTGGGGGGATGGAATGACCTAAAATAGATCTTCCTAGTGGAGTTCTTCCCTACTTTCTGAACTGCATTAATTAGAAAAAAAATGTGGCATTAGGTAATCATAAAGAGAGACCCTTCATGAATACTAGGAGAGATTCAAAAGAATTTACTCAAGCTACCCCCACCACTAGATTAGTGAACATCGGTTAATTCAGTACTTCTATGTGGTACTTATCCCCATGGATCATTGAATGATTAAAGTTGTATCATGTGCTTCCCACTTTGTTAAAACTTCTTCCACCACTCATGAATTAATATCCAACATGGCTCAAAATGGACAATATTTTGGTTCATGGGAAACTAAACCAACCCATGGTGTTTGTGAGGTAATTCATTCATCCCTAAAAAATGTTATTTAATAATATTGATGAGATACATACCCTTAGAATGAAATTATCTCAAGAATGAGGTAACTCGCATTCTTCTTTTGGTCCATCACATTGTGGTATTTTTTCTGAAAATACTAATTTTTCTAACCAGTGCCCAAAACTTCAACATTCACCTGAGTCTTATGAAGAAATATTCCCAGGGAGTCCATTCCAACAAACACCACCCTTAAAGCAAGAACCATTCAGGACAAATCTAAACCACGGGTGTAATGGACAACCACAATACCAATAAGGATTAAATTCAAGATACGCCAAGAAGAATTGGTATCATCAAGTCTAAGGTTTGAAACATTCTTATACTTCACCTTCTCTAAACAATCCTCCACCACCTCCTCCTCCTCCCAAATCTGAACCAAACCTCGAGGATATGGTGAAGAAAATGGAAACCCATAACCTCTAGTTGCAACATACCACACCATCATCTATACAAGACCTACAAACTGAAGTGGGTCAATTGGAAAACACCATTGAGGAGATAAATATGTAAGGTTCTGGACAATTACCTTCCCAAACTATTACCTATCCAAAATTCAAAGGTAATATTTGTTCAATCACACTTCATAGTGGTACATAAGTTTATTCGTCCAATGATTCAACCCAATAGGTATTCCCCCTCTTGAAAACACTCTTTTTCCACCCATAGAATCTTCCAATGAAGAAAAAAAAAGAAAAAAAGGGAAATAAGATTATCATTGATGATTCAAATGAAAAATCCATTCATCTTAATTTCCCCTAAAGACTCTCTAAATATAAAAATAATTTTGATTGTGAGATTGATAAATAAATAATGGATACATTTAAAAAGGTTCAAGTTAACATTCCTTTGTGGGATGCAGTTAAACAAATCTCTCGATACTCCAAATTTCTTAAAGATCATTGCACCCATAGACGTAGGCTGAAGGGGAATGAGAGAGTAAACATGGGAAGGAATGTCTCGACATTGATTCAACTAGAAATCTCAACAAAATAAAACGATCCATGCTCTTTCATGATACCTTTTACCATATGGGAGACATTCTTTTCAGATGCTCTGTTAGATTGAGGTTCTTCTATTAATGTAATGCCTCACTCTATGTACAGTTCTCTAAAAGTTGGAGAGCTTCAACTAAAAATAATTTTCATGCAACGGGACAATTAAAGCACTACAAAACCAACAATATTTATTGAGGACGTCCTTATAAGAGTAAAGAATATCATATTCCCCACCGATTTCTACATTCTTAATATATAAGATACCCAAACCCAAGGACATTTTCTTCTCATACATGGGTGGTCATTCCTCAAAATAGAAAAGACAATCATTAATGTTCACAATGGTATGTTGTCCATGGATTTGGGTATAGAAAAGGTAAGTTTTAACTTCCTTGATGTAATGAGACACCCTATTTAAGATCACTCTAATCTTCGTGTATATTCAATTGAAGTTCTCTTTAAGGACACACACACACAAAATTCTCTCCTCGACCCATAATCAGACTCATTTTCCACTACTTCACCCTTGGATGATTTTAGTTTTTATTCATGTTTTGAGTGTTGTTGGGGTTATAAATAATGTTAATTTTTTCGTTAATTGATGAGTGTGTTCATTCTGAGGTACCGATGACCGTTGATGATTATACAAATCACATTTCAATATATTATCTATCCTTAAAGAATAAACATGAGCAGGTATATAGTTTCACGGACCTCACACTCCCTAAATCTCCTCCCTTAATTCAAAAAACACTGAGGTTGGAACTAAAAACACTTCATCTAGTTTAAAATATTCATATCTTGAGGGTAATGACCAATTTATCATCATTATTTCCCATAACCTCTCTCCACAATAGGAATAAAAAATGTTCAACCATTTGAGATGCTATAAAAAGGCTATATGATGGAAATTGGAAGATATTACCAGGATTATCCAATCTATTTGTATGCACCATATACTTTTAGATGATTATTATAAGCCCGTAAGACAATATCAATTCTAGTTTAATCTCAGTCTCCTTAAATTGGTAAAATTGGAAGTCATTAAATTACATGCTACTGGGATCATTAATCATATATCTTCTAGTAAATGGGTTATCCTTGGGAAAATTGTGACTAAACAATAGTAATAACAACTGTGTCTAATGAAAGGAATGAATTGGTTCCAACATGTGTGGAAAAAAATTGGTGAGTCTGTATTGACTACCATCGAATAGATCAAGCCATGCAAAAGGACCACATTCCTCTACCTTTCATTGACCAAATGTTAGAATAATTTCCTAGTAATTACCATTATTTCTTCCTTGATGGCCATTCAGGTTATTTCTAAATCCATATAGCCCCTGAGAATCAAGAAAAGACAACATTTACCTATACATTTGTCACATTTTCATTTAGAAGGATGCCTTTTGGTCTATGTAATGGTCCTATTACATTTCAGCGATGTATGTTGAGTTTTTTTTGAGTACATTGAGAATTTTATGGATGTATTTATGGATGATTTCAAGGTATATGAATATTGTTTTTATGATTGTTTGGAACACCTAGGTTATGTCCTCTATTGCTGCATTAAAAAAGATCTTGTATTCAATTATGAGAAATTCCATTTCATGGTTGACTGGGGGATAGTTCTAAGAAATGTTATTTAAAATGAGGGAATTCAAGTGGATAAATCCAAAATTGAATTAATTTGAACCCTTCCATATCCATAATGTGTTCCCAAGGTGTGATATTTCTTGTTTAATTCTAGTTTTTACCGTTAATACATTAAAAACGTTTGTAAGATCGCACTTCCATTGTACCAGTTGTTAAAAATAGATTCTGGGTTTTTGTTCAATAAAAATGGTGAGGATGAATTAAATTCAGTAAAAATTAGTCTCGCATCACCTCCCATCATCAAACCACCAAGGTGGGATCTCCCCTTCAAACTTATGTGTGATGCCTCTAACTTTGTTGTTTGGGAAATTTTATGACAAAGGGTTAAGAGGACTCCTCATGTCATTGTGTAAGCCTCACGTACCCTTGACTTTACCCAGGTAAACTACACAACCACTAAAAAAGAACTCCTTTATATTGTGTTTTCATAAGAAAAATTTTGGTCATAACTTATTGATTCAAAAGTCATAGTGTTTTCTGACCATGAAACCCTTTGTTTTCTACTAAAAAAACCTGAAGCTAAGACTCACCTCAAACATTTGATGCTCCTCCTCTGGGAGCTTTACCTTGATATTAGAGATAATAGGGTAGTGTAAAATGTTATAGAAAACCACATTAATAGGATTTCCCCACCATGTTTACTCATCCCTCCCCATTGGATAATTATTTCCTCATGAGAACCTTTGTGATGTTGTAGACCTTACCCTTTAGTATATAGACATTATAAATTTTCTAGAAACATTTTGGGTCCTGACTAATTTCATCACTTCACAATCCTAGATAATTAGGCATGATTATCAATGGTACATTTGGGACGACCCATATTTTTGGAGAATTTGTAGTGACCATGTTGTTCATAGGTGTATCCCTGACTATGATTTCACCTCAGTTTTGAGCTTCAGCCACACTTTGGATTGTGGGGGCCACTTTTTCTATCAACATACAGTTTGAAAGGTCCTTGAATAAAGTATTTCTTGGAAAACACTGTATAGTTATTCCCATCGGTTTTTTAATTCATGTAATCGATGTCAATTCACATGGAATATCTCCAATAAGAGTGAAATGACCCAACAACCCATGTTATTTTTTGAAATCTTTAATGAATGAGGCATTGACTTCATGGGGCATTTTCAAAATTCATTTGTCTTTGCGTAATTATTATTGGATATGGACTATTTATCTAAATGGGTAGAAGAAAAGGCCACTAGGATTGATTACTCTCAAGTTGTTATTGATTTTGTGAGGTCCTATATTTTCAGTAGGTTTAGTTTGATGAGATTCATCATTACTGATCAAGGTTCACATTTTGGTAATCGCAACAAGAATAATTCTCTTTGTAAGTATAGGGTAGTTCATAAATTATCCACTGCATATGACCACCAAAGTAATGGATAAGTTGAAATATCAAATGAGAATGTTAATGGAATCTTGTAAAAAATGTTACAACCCAACAGGAATGATTGGATTTTTCACTTGGGTGATGAAATTTGGGTGTATCATATAGTTTTTAAAATGATAATCAGAATTTCATCGTAAAGGATTGTGTTTGGAAAGGCTTTTCACCTCCCAGTAGAGGTAGAAAGTGTGCTTATTTTATTGATAAATAATTTAATATTAATCTTTCAAATACATGTGAGCATATAAAGCTCCAGATTCAAGAGTTATAATAAATTAGAAATTATGCATATGAGAACTCCAGGATATATAAAGGGAAGAAAAAGGATATCCATGATAGAATGATTCATCAGTGGAATTTAAATATTAGTGATAAGTTCATCATGTATAATTACATGCTACAGCTCTTCCAAGGTAATCTCCATTCCTGAGGGCTCGATCCTCATACTATTACTAATGTTTACCCTTTTAGTGTAATATAGGTTTTTCAAGAGAAGAGTGGATGAAGTATTACCATCAATGGGAAATGAATTAAACATTTATTTGAGGATTTTCCAAACAATCTAGTGGAGGAATTTGACCTTTTAGAAAAAAAATCGTAGTGAAACATGCTAGTTTTTATCCTTCCTTCTCACATTATCATTTATTACAATGAGGAAACTCCACATTCTAGGTGTGATGGGGGTGTGGATACATTTTTGGATTCATTAGGATTTTCATTTCCTTTCTTCTTTATTCTTGTTTTCTCCTTATTTATTGTATTTTAATTTTTTCCCATCTTTTTGAGTTCATTATTATTTTAATCATATTTCTAATTTCATTTGTTTCACCTTATTTATGGTATTTTTACTTTATCCCCTCTTATGGTCACCAGGTCAGGGAAATTACTGATAAATCGTGTTGATTTTTTTTTTACATTTTGTTTTAAAACTTTATAAAATTTCTCTCTATTATGGAAAGAATATTTGTATGAATTTAACATTAGGGTGTGTTTTTTAGTAAATTTCTTGTCATTCAATGATATAAATGTTTAAATTTCAAAAAATCATTTGAGAGGATTAATACCCCTTATTTGAGTAGTATTTCAGAAAACATTATCACTGATATATCCACACAATTTTTCACCAAAACACAAAGTTTGAATATATATTACTTAATAGAAGGTAAATATTTGTTAGGTTCATACATTCATCTTTCTGAATTCATTTCTCCATATGTTCGTTCCTTATTTGATCTATTTTATTACTATACTAGATTAATATATGTGTGTGTACCTGTTATCTGACTGTTTTACTCCTTAAAAAATGGTTGTATCTTTGGTAGGTCAAAAACCACTCCTCCTCAACCTTTGATCTGGTTATAACTATTATAATTAGTATCATGGGGAGATCAAATAAGGGTTGAGAGATTTGTGTGATATTTGTTCCAAATGAACTTTTGAAACAAAATAGTAATAAATTATGGGAGTCATGAAATTTAAAATCTATGGGGATATCTAGTTCACTAGCCTAAGGCTTGAATTTTGGGAATGCTTATGTGAGTGGGTCTTAATATACGATTGTAAAGGATGTAGATCTGGTTCGTTGGACAAAATAATTAAAGCTAAAAATTGTTAAAATTATCAATATTTACAAGATAGAAATTAGAAAGAATAGCATAGAATGGTTTTCACACACACACATGGAGAGTTAGTTGGATGGTTGTCTTTTGAATTCCATGATTAATTTGGTATCATGAATATTTTTTAATTTCATTATGATATAATTTACAAAACATCTTTTTCCATTTTCACTAAGAATAACTCCTTGGTGTGGTTTGTACTTTAATCACATTACTTTAATGAATTAAAATTTACCAGAATTTTAAATCTTCATGAAGATGGTAATATCTACATTAATCATTTTTTTTGGATATATTACTTTTCCCAGTAGTGAAAATGATTAGGTGTGGGGGTGTGATTGCATAGCGATTTACTATTCATTCCCACCCTTACACCACTATTTTAAACTAGTTTTATAAAGAACATTAAAAATATAATAATAAATTTAACTTCATGTTTTACTAAATGAATTAATTTTTATCATTGTTTAATAGGTAAATTTTACTTGTTTCAAAGTTCTCATTGTGGGAGGAGATGATTTGGAGAGCAGGTGATGGAATTCAAGAAAAATGGGCCAAACTACGTGAGATCCCAAGCATACACATAGACATAAATATGCATTATGGATAATACGTGCATAAAATTGGGACACAAATGGGTGTATTAATTCAAAAATGTGTTGGATACATTTCTCTAGAAGACTATGTATCATTATTCAGCCATTGGGAGGCTCAAAATAGGCCCACGCTGTGAATAAATTATGGGCGGGCCAGATTGGACTACCCTTATGTATTTGGACCATAACATGGAAATAAGAACTCCAATTGATCTATTTACACTTAAATTGGATATATATATATATATATATATATATAATAACCTCTCTAAAGAATATTGTGTAATTTTAATGGTTTTTTGTCAGTCGGACTTCTGTATAAATGAGGAAGAAGTCTGCTATGAATAATCACATAGTCCCTTAGGAACATGACCTCTTTTGAGGAAAGTGTGATGTATTTGTCCATAAAATCACCCTCACCCTCATTATTCCATGTTTCAAGACCATGGTTAAGGTTTATTAAAACATGAAATCTCTCTTCATCCATTTTATTCCTCCTCTCTATCATGTACTTCTAAACATTTAGTAGTCAATTTGGGGGGTGTTCCTTGACATAATCCTGAGATCCACACCTGTAATATTTGTTGGATAATTGAATTTACAATTTTATAGTCTATAGTTCTTCATTTTTTACTTTTTAATTTTTTTTTATTCTGGTTTGAGAAATTACAAATCAAAGGAACAAGAATCCCCATGCTTCCATGCATAACCCAGCTCTTATGGTGATTTGAGTGTGGTTGCCTCTTTTCACACCCCTTCCCTTTCATGAGTGTGTGAATGGATTATGTTGGTTGATAAATTCTAGGAGATTGAACCCATTAATATTCATGTTCTTATCTTACATAAATTTTTATCATTGACACAGATCTTCTCAACGCAACATGTTGTTGATGTGATGCCTTGATTGAGTTATATTTTATACATCGATTCAAGATTGTTGATTTTGAGTGGTATCTGATAATCAATATCTATTATCAATATAATCCTAGGTAGTAGCCTATTAATAACTCATATACAAGTAATTGTTTAAGTGTGTATAAAATCAAGGAATCAATTAACATCTCATTCCTTTAAGAATGATGGAAGATTAAGAATTAAGGGACCCTTACCCTGGATGATCACAATTTCTCCATCCTGTTTCTCTCACTTAGTCATATAGTTTAAATTTATGTTTTAAAATTAAAAAAAAACCCATTTTTTAAAAATTCTTATTATTCTTTTATTTTCATAATAATAACCCTATTTTTAAATTAATGATCTAAGGATTCGACAATATATTACTTAGGGTTGCTTCTATACTGTAGAAATTATAGTTTAAAAAAGACATCTGATTTGACGCGCTCGACAACATGATCACCCAACATGTATTATAATAATATACTGTTTTAATCTTGTAAAATATAGGATTCATGACATATCATGTACTTTCATTATGTGCACTTCACATATTATTAAACGAATTACATTATTTTTTTATGACGTTTTATGCTTAAATGCACATAGAGTAATAACTTAAAATACAACTCATACATGATATGTAGATCTAAAAATTACTTAGATATTAATTAAAATTTTATATATTAATGTATATTAAAACCTATCACATGGTGTGTCCTATCTTTATGACTATACCCAAGTACATGTCTCAAGGTTTACATAGTAAAATAAAAAAACTTTTAATCTGTGTAATCTGGTAAAACTGGAAAACTTGTAAATCCCATCTACACGGAGTGTACACCCTTCATCATCTACCCAAAGTACATGAATAGTAACTCATCATGTGAGGAATAATTTAGAAATCTTGGAGTATATGGCATTTCCATTGGGCCACATTCCATTTTGAATCAGTGTTACACAGTCACCGGTCGGGTAGGTCGTGTATTCCATACATGGCCTGGACCTGACCTGAAGGGACTACAAGCCATGTCCAATGGGCCACATGGCATGTAGTATGGCTGAACGTGTTCCATTTAATCATTGTCAACACATGGAATACTAATGGTGAAATTAATTACCTGATCAAAATAAAATATCGAATTGATCTATGAATTAATCTTGATGTATTGAATGTGACTACAAAGCATGTAATGTGAATTACATGATGTATAGTCTGGTGTTGTTTGACCATGATCATTATAACCTACCGATGAGTTAATAAATTTTATTTTAATAGTAAAATTAATCATTTCTATTATATCTATGAGAAATGATGGAGGAATAAATAGATCTCATAATTCATATTAAAAGAACAATTAAACATTAATTGAAAAACTAAATTATGAATGCATAAATCACAAATGAATTTAAAAAATTCTAAACAATTATCTACCCCCTCTGATACCACTTGTTTCATTTGAGGGTAGTGGAATCATGAGAGGGAAGGTGCCCAACTTTTATTTTTTCCATTATCAATGACTAACCCTAGATCTATGTGTCGATGAACATTGTGGTCCATGGAATTTAATCAATGAAGAAGTAAGGGATAGAATCTCGGAACCAAGATAGAGGAGATCAACATATGTTATTTATAATGCCCAAATCCCGCTCTTCTGGAATCGGTGAGTGAAAAATGTTGTGTAATTTTTTTAAAGAAAATGGAAAATTACACTACACTATGAAAAATGATGCTCTTTTACCATTCTAGGTTCTGGAGAAAAGATACATGCTAAAAAAACATCAGAGTTACATAATAAATTAAAAATAAAAGAAATATCAACTCCACTTCCACACATGCTACAACAAATATGATCAACTCTGGATTCTAAGGCAACCTATGATAAACATTTTGAAAATGTAGGGTGAGCACAAAAGGTGTCCAGAAAGGTGTTTTCAAAACCATTGATAAATCTCTCTTAAAAAATATCACTATGATAATAAATTTGAAATGTTTAACATTAAATACATTTGTAAAATAATACCTTGAAAATTAATTATACTTCAAAAACACTTTTAAACTAATCTAGTGATCCGATTGAAAATATTAAGCAAGCTTTTAAAAACAAAACAACTGAGGGCACTCGAAACATAGAAGGCTATCTTGGGCCTACCCACTTGCGGGATGGATTCACTATCCAATTCCCTATCATATTTACAAAGTTAGATTACCGGTTTTTATAAAACATTTTCTTCTTAGCTTGCCTTATATATACATACATTTCCACTAGAGTTTCTATGAAAACATTTTTAGTACATTCACATATATTTATATATCATCATACAAAAAATACATATGATCACTCTTTATTATATATATATATATATTCTAATATTCATTTGTATTTACATGCTTGATATGGTATGTCCCAATATCATGATATAGACTTTTCATTATTACATGGGAGATTAATAAATATTCATGTACTTAAAATTTCATCCTTATTACCATAAAAATCCATTTGTATAAATTTTATTTAATTTCTCATGCATATATAAATGACAACAATATCATCGATATATAATCATAGTCTTTATTTCTATATGACATGAACATGATAAAATTATGACATCCTTAATTTATAAAATCATATGTGAACTAATACATGTTTAATAATTTATTTAAAACAATTATATACTTGAACATCATGAAAGTATATATATATATATATATATATATATTCACATGATTTTATATGAGATGTACCTTCCTAAATAAATTTGAATTATACAAATAAAATCGTAAGTTTCAAATAATTAAACGGTTCTAAAATTTTTTGAACGATTTACAGAAGCTTATCAAAATATTTCCAAATATTAAAACATGTTGATTTTTTATGAAAACCATTAAATAAACGTATTTAGAAATAATTTTCCAATACCCAAAACCACAAAAAAAATCCATACTATTTAACATAAAAAACACAACCTTGAAATAAAATAAAAGAAGAAGAATAATCTATTTCAATGAGCATTTAAAAGTATATATAATATACCTTACACACAAACCCATAAAACTAAAATCATGATAAACATATTGTATTTCAAATAAATCAAATAAAAATAGTAATATTAACATTCAAAAATAATAATGAAATTGAAAATAAAAATTATATGTAAACCAATTACACCAAACCAAATTTGAATCTAATTTTGATGAAATAAACATAAACATGAATGATTTAATTGAATAAATACCTCAAAAAAACAATAATATGTAATTTCATATAAAATATTTCAAAATACAAAATCCCTTATCTAAAGTAAAATTGAATTCCTTACTATGCATTTGAAATTTAATATTCCCTTACAATGATAAGATCTTAAAATAAAAAAATATTTGAAAAAATATGTATCCCTTACCTTTATTTGATGCTTATTCCATCCTTATAAGAAAACTTCTTTGTTCTAGACTTGATAATCGAACTGGGAATACACACACAAATAATGGCTCCTAATCTCTCAGACTCATATGAAAGCCTCACCAAACTCTTTTTTTTGTGCATAGAAGATGAACAGCTTCATATACATGGGTTTCATAAATTTTATATTCACAATTATATTTGAATTAATTAGATATATGTCGATCAGATAAACTATGCAAGTTGAGATATATAACAGCGACAGGGGGGATTTAATGCATCTATGAAAGAAGGAATCCAATTACAGGAGAGAACAACAACCAAAATGAAAGTATAACAATCTTTCCAAGCAAGAATAGAGTCATATAGAAAATATATACATAATTTATGGACAAATTGGATAGACAATCAATAGAGTTGATTTATGTAATAAGAAACACCAATAATGATAAGGAATGTAAACAAAACCAGCCGAAACTTATTAATGAATTGGTTACTGAATTGTTTGGGTCCACGTCGATACAGAAAAATTAACATATATAAACCAAAAGTGAAATGAAACTTCATTTGACAGAGAAAATAAAATGGATAAAATGAAAAACAAGAAATTAATGCTCTAAAATCAGATAAGAATCAAATATCTAAACTAATTAAAAACAAACATACTTGTAGATCGGGACAAACATGTTGAGATATCCAAATCTATATGTCACTTTCCTCAAATCACATTTGAAACCCTCACTCATCATGGATCAGGATCTAGATTTATTTCACTACTTCGAACTTGCATCTGATGATAAAGATGAAGATGAACCCTCACCACTAATCTCAATCTCCTTCGGCTTCGACTTCAGATCTAAATACGGACCAGCGCTCAACACTCCTCTCTTGTGACCAAGGTCAGACCTCTATTGGTATCGACACACAATTGTGCTTGCCTCACGACTTCGGGACTGGTATCACGAGTGCTCGACCTCACCTCTTGGCGACAAACCCTCCCCTCCGTCGAACCCCAAATACAAGATTCTTCAATTCTCCACTCGACCCGAAACCTAACCCGCAACATATCTTCATTTCGTTATTTTTTTAATTTGTTGTTTTTTATTCTGTTTCACCGTTTCTATATATATACATATATATATAAATCTAATATATATAATGTTCAATATGAACAAATAATATTTTACTCATATCTTATTTACTAATTTTGTTTCGTCCCTTTATATGTTGATATATACATATATATGACTCATTTTCTTGTCAAATTTCATATAAAAATAGTTAACATATAAATATATATATATATATATGTATATATATATATATACATGTTATATAGAATATTATGATTTTATTTATTCATATTTTTAAACATGAATAGTCAGAATAACTAAAATTATTATATTTAACAATTATAAAACAATTTCTAGAGTAATAATACATGCATTTTCATAATAATTTAATTTATGTGTTTATAATCATTATTTTATTAATTTATAATTTCATAAAAATATATTTTATTTATTATGAAGTGACTTCTCTAAAACCATTTATTAATGGTATACTGCTTAACATATATTGTTCTTAAATATAATAATTTTATAAAATATTGATTTTCTATAATTAGTTATTTTTATTTATTATTAAAAATAATACTCATAAATATATATATCCTTGTAATCAATTTATATGATATTTAAATAATTTAAATATATTTAAATACTATTTTTAAAAAAATATAAAGTAAAAAAATATACTTTGATTCAAAACACATTTTGATTATTGAAAATATTTATAAAACCATTTTATTAAATCATTCCTTACATAGTTTTAATTATAAACAAAACACTTTTTTAAAATATTATTGGGATGTTACATTCTCCCCTCCTTAAAAATATTTCACCCTCACAATTCTTGAATCGAGCTTAAGATAATTCTGAATTTTCATCTTCAGAATTAAAGAATTTATAAGGAGACTTATCTATCTAAAGAATACTCTACCACAAAGATTTTATTTTCCTCTAGAAGACAACATCTAATCTCCAAAGTTTTCTAGACTGTTCCTTTGATACCAATTATAACACCCTGAGCCCACTCTTCCAGACTTGGTGTGTGAAAAAATTTGTGTAATATTTTTTAATGAAAGTGGAAAATTACACAACTCTATAAAAAAATAGGATCTTTTACCGGTCTAGGTTCTACAGAAAAGACACATGCTAAAAAAACAGCAGAGTTGCGGAATAAATTAAAATGAAAAGAAAGATCAACTCCACTTCCGTTCACACTACAATAAAGACGATCAACTATGGATTCCAATGCAACCTGTGAAAAAACATTTTGAAAATTTAGGGTGAGCAAAAAAGGTTCCCAGTAAGGTGTTTTGAAAACCATTCATAAATCTCTTTCTAAAAAAATTTCACTTTGATAATACATTTAAAATTTTTAACTTGAAATACATTTATAAAATAATTATTTTAAAATAAATTATACTTTGAAAACACATTTAAGCTAATCTAGTGATCCGGTTGAAAATATAAATCATGTTTTTAAAAAAACAACTGAGGACAGTCGAAACATCAAAGGATATCTTGGGCCTACCCACTTGAGGGATGGATTCACTATCCAATTCCCTATCGTATTTACAAAGTTCGAGTACCAGGTTTTATGAAACATTTGTGTCTTATGTTGCCTTATATATACATACATTTCCACTGGTGTTTCTATGAAAACATTTTTAGTACATTCACATATATTTATATATCATCATACACAAAATACATATGATCACTCTTTATTTTATATATCTCTCTATGTGTGTGTATTAATCTTCGTTGGTATTTATATACTCGATATGTTATGTCCCAATATCATGATATAGTATTTTCATTCTTACATGGGAGATTAATCAATATTCATACAGTTAAAATTTCATCCTTGTTACCATAAAAATCCATTTTTATAAAGTTTATTTAATTTCTCATGAATATGTAAATGACAACAATATCATCGATGTATAATCATATTCATGATTTATATATGACATGAACATGATAAAATTATGAAATCCTTAATTTATAAAATCATATGTGTACTAAGACATGTTTAATAATTTATTTAAAACAATTATATACTTGAGCATCATGAAAGTATATATATATATATATATTCACATGATTTTATATGAGATGTCCCTTCCTAAATAAATTTGAATTATAAAAATAAAATCATAAATTTAAAATAATTAAACAGTTCTAAAAATTTTAGAACGATTTACTGAAGCTTATCAAAATATTTCCAAAAATGAAAACATGTTGATATTGTTTTATGAAAACCATTAAAGAAACTTCTTTAGCAATAATTTTTCGTTACCCAAAACCACAAAAATAAAATCCATACTATTTGACATAAGAAAAACTACAATGAAATAAAATAAAATATGAAGAATAATCTATTTCTATGAGGATTTAAAAGTATAGAAAATCCACATTACACACAAACCCATAAAATTAAAATCTTGATAGACATATTGTATTTCAAATAAATCAAATAAAAATATTAATATTCTCTTTCAAAAATAATAATGAAATTGAAAATAAAAATTATAAGTAAACCCATTACACCAATCCAAATTTGAACCTAATTTTGATAAAATAAACATAAACATGAATGATTCAATTGAATAAATACCTCAAAAAACAATAATATGTAATTCCATATAATATATTTGAAAATAAAAAATCACTTACCTAAAGTAAAATATAATTGCATACTAAGTATTTGAAATTAAATAGTCCCTTACAAAGATAAGATCTTAAAATAAATAAATATTTCAAATAAATATTTATCCCTTACATTTATTTATTTTGTATTCCAACTATATAGGGAGACATCTTTTCACTAGAATTGATAATCGAACTGGGAAAACACACACAAATAATCGCTCCTAATCTCTCGGACTCATATGAAAGCCTCGCCAAACTCTTTTTTTTGTGCATAGAAGTTGAACAAATTTATATACATGGTTTTCATAAATTTTATATTCATAATTATATATGAATTAATTAGATAGATTTCGATCAGATAAACTATGAATGTTGAGATATATAACGATGACAGGGGGAATTCAATGCATCGGTGAAAGAAGGAATCCAATTGCAGTAGAGAACAACACCCAAATTGAAAGTATAACAAGATTTCCAAGCAAGAACAGAGTAGGATAGAAAATATATACATAATTTATGGAAAAATTGGATAGATAATCAAGAGAGTTTATTTATTCAATAAGAAACACCAATAATGATAATGAATGTAAACAAAACGAACCGCAACTTACTAATGAATTGGCTACTGATTTTTTTTGTCCACGTCGATACAGAAAAATTAACATATATTAACCACAAATGAAATAAAACGTCATTCGACGGAGAAAATAAAATGGAGAAGATGAAAAACACGAAATTAATGCTCTAAAATCAGATAATATTCGAATATCTAAACCAATTAAAAACATACATGCTTGTAGATCGAGACAAACATGTTGAGATATCCAAATCTATAGGTCACTTTCCTTAAATCACATTCAGAACCCCCACGCATCACGGATCAAGATCTAGATTTATTTCACAACTTAGAACTCACATCCAAAGATGAAGATGAAGATGAACCCTCACCACTAATCTCGATCTCCTTCAGCTTCGACTTCAGATCCTAATACGGACCAGCACTCAACACTCCTCTCTTGCAACCAAGCTCATACCACCATCGGTATCAACTCCCGATTGTTCTTGCCTCCTGACTTTAGGTCTAGTATCACGAGTTCTCAACCTCACCTCTTGGCGATGAACCCTCCCCTCTATCAAACCCCACATATGAGATTCTTCAATTCTCTGCTTGACCCAAAACCTAAACCACAACATATCTTCATTTCGTTATTTTTTTAATTTGTTGTTTTTTTATTCTGTTTTAACATTTCTATATATAAACATATATATATAAATCAAATATATATAATTTTCAACATGAACAAATAATATTATACTCATATCTTATTTACTAATTTTGTTTCTTCCTTTTATATGTTGATATATATATATATATATGACTCATTTTCTTGTCAAATTTCATATAAAAATAATTAACTCATAAATATAAATATATATATGTATATATATATACATGTTATATAAAATATTATGATTTTATTTATTCATTTTTTCAAATAGTAATAGTCATAATAACTAAAAATATTATATTAAACATTTATAAAACAATTTCTAGAGTAATAATACATGCATTTTCTTAATAAATTAATTTATATATTTATAATTATAATTTTATTAATTTATAATTTCAGAAAAATATATTTTATTTAGTATGAAGTGACTTTTCTAAGACCATTTATTAATGGTATACTTCTTAACATATATTGTTCTTAAATATTATAATTTTATAAAATATTGATTTTCTATAATTAGTTAAATGTATTTATTATTAAAAATAATACTCATAATTATATATATATCCTTGTAATGAATTTATATGATATTTAAATGATTGAAATACATTAAAATATTATTTTTTAAAAATATAAAGTAATAATTTATACTTCGATTGAAAACACATTTTGATTATTGAAAATATTTATAAAACCATTTTATTAAATCATTCCTTAGTTTGTTTTAATTATAAACAAAATACTTTTTTTTAAAAAAATTCTTGGGATGTTACATTATTAATAATTAATTTAATTAAATGATAATTACCTTCATGGTTATTCTTTATTCATTGATGCGTATGGCCACAGATCTGTAGTACAACATCATTTTGTTATAGAAATCGAGGATATATTTCTTCTAGTGGTGATCCACACATGTTCCAAAAATATTTTGACATTGTCGAATGAGTCTCCAGGTGATAGTATGGAAAATTATTGTGCTTGTGTCATCTTCCATTGATCACCTTGAAAACTACTTGCAAAGTGCTCTCCTTAATCCGAAGGAGGAGGATTAGTCTTATTCTTGAGAAATTTTTTGAGAAGTAAGAACACACTAGGATTGAGGGGTTTTCCCCCAATTTGTTATACATATCCAATTTGGTTTCACTAGGGTTATGAGAAAATGAACATAACTGGGAATTTATATCGCTACAGTTAAAATAACACAATTTCAAAAGTTCCCTTATTTATTTTATTAATCATAGTGAAACACCATGTCAAATAATAATAGTATTATTATTATTATTTCTTGACACACGCTTTAACTTGAGAATTATAATTAAATATTATTTAATAAAATAATATTCAATATTATTATTTCTCACTGGACCCTTAAACTCAGTATTCAAATCCTCCACAATATTTATTGGGCTATGAATAATGTCAATTTATTTTTTAAATAACTATCACTGCATTATTATCTAACAAATATATAATTATTATATTCACTAAATAATAATTAAATATTTATTAAATATTTCACCCACAATATATTCCTTGTAATATCTAATGTCTAAATAAATGCGATCTGGAATGCGTGAATAATTATTACACCACAAATGGGAATAACATTTATTCAACTTGTTAAATAATAAATAATATATTATTTAACTGAGATACTATATACACTTAGTGTGTGACCCTTTATGCATTTTTCTTAGTGGAATTAGGTGAAGCAGCCTAAAGTACACGGTTAACGTCTAGAAAATACCAAGGAACCCATAGAGAAATAATTTAATGACACAACAACATGTCACCTCATACGAACATTTACCATGTATTAAGATCCCTTTTTCTTGATATCTCTAATCAGGTAGGTTGTATTCTAGTGTCATCAACCCATGCTCTCGATTTCTCTTTCCTTGACATCCCAGAAATTGAACTTTCCTATAAAACACCATGGCCATGGTTTTATTTAGGATATATAGTTTCCATCAAAGGGCCTGATAAATCAACTTATGTTAAAGAAAAAAAGAGAAATCCCATTTTTTACATTATTCATTAATGAAGTATTACTTGTGATTCACCCAACATATCCTACCTCGCTATGAACACATGTCATTACAGTTTTCATCAATACATCTAAGTGAACGAGTAATAATACTAATTAATAATAATATTAAAGTCTAAGAACCAATACACAAATCCATAGATAGGATCATCTAGTGACACTTATAAATGTGGATTTCCTTCTCAAGGGTCTTGTTCTAAAAATATCCACCTATACATTACCAAGGGCCTACGCCATGTGAAGGTGCCTCAAAGTCGTACGAGTATCCACCCATGAAATCTTGTATCATTTGTGTCCCTAAAATTATATCATCCATATATAGAACATATTTTCAAGAATAATGTCATAGAACTTCCAGGTTCTCATCATATCAGGCATCTGCTGTGAACATTTTTTTCGAAAGCTACTCTTAGGACAATATCACATACAATTTCGAAAAGAATAAAAATTATGATGTGATAAGGAATTTATTAATATTAAAAATCATGATTATAAGTTATTATAAATTATAAAATAAGTTTATTCTAGGGTAAAAACTCCAAAAAACTATATCAATCCAATCCCTTTACACATACCAGTACCTGATTTTGAAGCATAAATATGCAATAAGTTGATCTCAAAGACCGTTAGTCCTACTGCCTTTAAAAGATTAGGTTCATATTGCATCGAAAGGAAACTAAAACTTGAAATACGTATTTAATTTCTCCATAATGATCTCATAAATCCATTTAAACTCTTAAAAATACATAATATAACCTATGGAATTCATAAAATAAAAGGGTGATCTAAAAATCCCAATACATGAATAAACATGATAAGGAAACATAACATGTCAGTCAAATGTATAACATGATATCATAAAAGAGAAGGATTGTGTGAAATAACATGGGAGCATTAAATTAGGAACATGGTGTCATAAGTCAATGGTAACATAGGAAACATGGAAGAAACATGTAACACAGCATAAAAATGGGTTAAGGCAAACATCTGATGCAATATCACATGGTGGAAAACATCCCATAATGGATTAGGTTTACTCCTTATTCTCATCCACGATGTCTCATGAGAATAAAACATTACCCAATGCATTGGGGTGCTATATAAGTGAACCCATAATAACATGTTCATTATCTATAGGTGACATGTAAAGGAATAAAATCATAAGGCATTACATAATAAATACCCATGAAAGGAAAACGATTTTCATAATCTTTTTGTATGTCATAATCAAAGGAAATTTCAAATGTAGGAATTTGAGAAATGAATATAAAGAATATATTAAACTCTAAAAATAGAGAATAAGCTATCTATATATTGGAGACACATATAAAATATTTATAATAATTACATAACCTTTTATAGAGAGGTAAAGTTAGTAAGATAGAGATTACCAATAACCAGAATAAAATGGTGGTTTAGAGAGCCCTTACTTTGAGAGTGATTCTTTACATAATGTTATTTATATTTCAGAATAATAACATTACATTAATTATTAATTTATAAATAAATTTTATCAATTTTATTATTTATTTTACTTTATTCATTATCAAGTTATATTTAATGTCTTAATCATTTAGGTTTAACACCCACATTTTGACGATGTTCATCTCAAACTTCCAAAATCACCTTCGAAAGTTGACTAAGGTAGAAGGGATTATTATTTTACAAATTCAAGAATAAAAAACAAGAAATAATTATTATTTTTATAAATAAATTATACTTAAATAAAAAACCATTAATTAAGGTAATGAAAAATGAAATACTTTATAATCATGGGAATGGTAAGTGGTACGTATGCATGTGTAATGTTTCCATTTTTCAATGATAATAATATAAATGAGGTATGTTTAATTTTATCATTAAATAATTTTAATTATATCATAAATATCATATTATTTATTTAAATTCACTTAAATATACCATCATTGTTACTTGTTATTAAAAACCAAATAACTTTTCTTCACGAGGCGATAGTCCATCGTAGACACAAACAATGTTTTTTAATGGATGGTAATTTAAGGATTTATATTATATATTAGTTTTAATTAATGATTAATATTTTATGAATTTAATATATTAACATTAAATCCATCTTCATGAATATATTTGAGAAGAAATGTTGGAAAGTGAGTTACATCAGTTTGCGAGGCGATAGTCTTCTATACACATGAATAATGGTTTTGTTTCTAATTTGATGGAATTCAATGTGGATTTAAGTCATGGAATTAACATAATAAAATATTAGTGTATGTAATATTATGATTATATTATATCATAATTGTTGATTAATATATAAAATTGGGGGAAGTATAGATAAAACAAATATTATCAGTTAAGAATGATACCTCTTCTTTGGAGAAATGCTTTAGTATTATACATAATGCCTCCCCATATTTTCTTTATGATCAAAACAATGACTCATGGGAGTGTGGATAGAACCAATAAAGGTATTTGGGTATATATTTTTTAAACCTTAAGTATTTGTAATTGTAGATAGAGGATGATATGGGGTTCCATTTCATAACCGGGGGAGAAGACACAATTGTAATTTTTTAAAAGAAAAAGTTATATTCAAATATTACACATGCCAAAAGCCTCAAAAATGGATCATTATCTAACATTATATTATTTATGCTCAAGATATGGTTATAAAATCATATTTCAACTAGATTTTAGGTCATTTTCACCTTTACTTTTTTAGTTTACCCCCAGTAAACTCATTCCAACCTTAACTATGGAAATTAATTTATTCTCTTTTACTATTAATTATGGAAATAATTAAGTTTAAATTATTATATAATGTTCATTTTTCTTATTAAAAATAAAAAATTCATTTTTAAAAATTAAATTCACAAATGTTCCTTACGTTATTTTAAAATTAAACTCGTAGACATGACGAAAAAACTATTTTTTGTAAATTTCTTTTTTCAAAAGTATAAAATATTTTTATATAAAAAATCAGAAAAAAGTTGATTAAAATAAATTAAATTGGATTAATAATAGTATAATTGATATATGAACAATTTTAAACCATTTTAAAACAAAATATATTTTTTAATGTCATTTTAACAAAAAAAGAAATATTTCAATAAAAACTAGTATTTTTCAATATTCATTAAAAATTAAACATTTGAGAAAAATCCCAATGATTCATATTAATATAATTTAACCATTTTGATTCCGAAAAATCTTATTTTTTAAAAATAATTTTTATAAAATTGACAAAAATTAATTACACTATAATTTAACATAATTCAATTGAAATCGTTTTTTATAAGAAAGTATTTTTGAAGCATAAAAATAATTTACCAAAAATTAAGTAAATATTTATAAAAATAATATATCTATCATTTATCATTAATTTTAAAAATTTTGGGTATTTTTATTCCTTCCACCAAAATTAATGGATAGGATCTAATAGTCATGATTAAATATTAATATTTATTGAATATTGAGATCCGTTAAAACATGATGTTGCATGAAAGATATTTTATCAAATATAGCTTCATTGTTTTAAAGAGTGTTATCTGTAGCACCCTCATACTTATCATGTAGTCCCATGAGTCATAAATGTGGTAGTATCTTCTATAACATTTTTCTCACATTTAGAATCTTTAATATTGTCCTTAACCGGTCTATGGGATTACACAAAGGTTTCCCTAGGAGTTTTCCCACAACCTAATTCAAAAACCTCCTAGAAATAACCAAGTTCTCATACTTACAAGTTTTTCAACATCAAATATATAAAAAAATAACATAACAACACGCTCAATTCAATTAGTTAATTCCAACAAATATATATCACATCATCATTGAAAAATAGATATATCTAACAATATAGAATCTATCCCAAGTATATAACACACAAAAAAGTACAACATTTTAGAACTAATATATAACAAAAAAATATGTAAGTATATATATGTGATTTGTACCTACATTACTAATCATTATTCATGAAAAAAACTGAAATATCATAAAAATGGTAACAATCTCATCCACAGTGACCTTGAGGTATGTTTCACATATTCTAGCCAAGTATATGTCAACACTTCTACTCAAGTCCTACATAATGATCTCTTTTCTAACTTGTCCTAGGTTTTTCCAAAAACAAAGAGAAAAAACTATCCTTTGATGGCATTTTTAACACCCTAGCCTAAACCATCTTGTCCGAACATGAGTGCCAAATGACCTCATGCATGCCTCTCCATACAAAAGAGGTAGTTGAAAAGAAGAAGGGTTGTAGGTCCTTCAGTGTAGAGACTGTACCCTGAGTATCGATCCTTGAAAAAAAGAGAATATAAATAAACACCATTTTTAGAGTAAATATGTAGAAGCTGTCTAGATGGCATACCTTTCATATAATAAGTAAATGGGATTCCAGACTGGAAAGCCAAACCAGAGTAAAAATGAAAAAAATAACTAGTGTTTCTCTCAGAGAATATCTAGGTCCCCCATGAGATCCAGCTCCACCACTGTTCTTTTGGCCACGAGAATCTTTCCCTTACTTATATCCCTATACATGTAGTCTGCACATGCATAAAAATTTCCTATCTAGGTGTAAGTAAAAAAACCCAGTAGGACATGAATAATTCATCCTTAACTATTGTGATCATGTATAATAAGTTTACTCCATGATAATAATAAATGAAAATCGAAAAACTAAAAAACATAAAGTCATGTACCGAGTTATTTTGTACTAACCAAGATGAAACAAACCCCCGACATTACTTTCTTCAACTATATGCTAAATAGATAATGGGGGTGTCAATATAATTAGAAATATATATAAGGCTCTTTACATGTACCTGGATGTCCTCAAGTAATCGAGTGTACATGATACCCAATATCCAAAAGTCATCAAGTTTACACATGAATCGCTATCCACAAGTAATATAGTTTCATCAGGTTCCTTGAAATACTAAAGGTATCAAGTTATGTTCTAGACACAAGGATATCAAAATCCACCACAATCATCATCTTACATCATTAATACTCACCCTATAAGGGTTAACCATACCACGTTGAGCACATATCTTTTTTACCCAAATACAAACCTCAAAAGGAAAGATAACAAATAAAAACATAAACCATGATAAAGAAATATTTTATAAAAACATGTGAACATAATAGAAATATAAAAAATTATATGTGATAATAATCAAACATTGAAATAGGATATACAAGAAAATTCATGGAATCAATGTCAAAATGGGTCTTAAGGTACACACACACACCCACAATGATAACACTAAAGCATTGAATAAAACATTTATCATGAGAATTATACCAAAAAATTGTGTTTATGAGAGAAAAAAAAATAAAAACCTTCCTACCTAAAGGTTTTCGATTTCTACATCAAGTTTCATCAAGGAATCATCACTCAAACCTTATCCACGCGGTCATAGGCTCAAACCTCTTGATGAGGATTCCTAAAACTGATTCTATTATTTTAATTATAAAGGAAGTAAAAAAACACATGATGTTATAGATTCTTCTTACAAAATAATTCGTAAATTATTTATTTAAGATAAATTATGTGTTGACCATCTCTTACTTAGAGAGAATTATAATCCCACATATGATACTAATTTCACCTCTTCAAATTAATTTGAGTTAGACAATATTCATTCTTATTATTCATTTCTATAATTCTAAGTTTTTATAATTTTAATATTTCTTATCAATTTTTCAAAAATATATAAATTTCCAATATTAAAAATTGCAATGAAATTATTTTATATAAATTTTATCCAGGTTTTATATTTTGAAAATACATCACTTAAAAATTTAAGAGAGTGGTTGAGGTTTTTACACTCCTGGAAGCCATATAAAGAACTTTTATTGTTTGTAAAAGGTTTCCGCACAATTGAATAGGCGAATTTCTGGGTCAATCAGACTCAAAAGAATCACCCAAAAACAATGTTCATCAAAGTTAAAATATTTTTAAAAAATTAATCGATGTATAGATTGGCAGCATTAATACCCCCAAATTAAATTCATTATTTAAAAAATTCTTCATTTTAGATTTATTAAATTCTTCCATAATATGAGTCATGATATTATAATGAGGTAATGAATTAATTACCATAATTTTAGCCTTTCAAAATTATCAATAATGTGGTACAAGTGCGTAGTGGGGAATAAGAAGCAAAAAAAAATATTTAAAACAATCCAAAAATGGGCACTATGTAAGGGTAACATGGTTTTACCCTTATTCCACTCATATGTTTTGTGTAACAATAACTATTTTTTACCTTATTTGTGGCATACACCCAAACCTACCCATGTACAACCTTTATACATAAATGGATAACGTTCCAAAATACTAGAAATACCACTTTGAAACACATAGAAAATAGTAACTACCCTTACACAACCTTTAGAATAAGAGTTTTCCCTTATCCAGTGCATAGTATCCCCAGACCACCTTAATATGATAAAAACTTTTCTCAGATGATGCTTACAAAGTGGTTTAACTATCCTTACAAAGTTAATGGTTACCATAATTCATAGTTTAGGATTTAGGAGTTACCCTTACATATCATGTATAAACTCAAAATTTCATTCATATAACTAAGGAAACCCATATATACCCTTATGCAGCCTTTTGAATAATTCAAGTTACACTTATGTAAACCATAGTTCATGTGTAATGGAAATAATAAAATTTAAATTTTTTTTTCACACAAGAGGCTTATAAAATGTAAACGAAAGAGGGATTTGAGACCATTTAAATATTGAGTATGTTAAACACATGGGTGTGACCATACCTACTTTATCCAGTGTTAGGGTTTGTCTGAACATATCACATAATGATCAACTAGGCCTCATGTCCCAAGTAATATTCAAGGAATATATTGATCTTACAAAGTATAATAACCAATGTATAGTAAAATCATGAAAATAACATTACAAGAATAGTGGTCACTTCATCCACAAGGTATCTTAATAGAAAATACATGAGAAGTAAATTCTGATTATACTTTCACAATCATGGGAATAGTTTCCCAAATCCATTATATACATGTGGGAATAATACCCTACACACATCAATAAAGGGGAATATAATCCTTATCCTTGGGTGTAATCATGAGTGGGTAGTGCATCCCTAGACTTAGGCCATGCCATGATAGTGGAAACCAAATCCCACTATGTCCATTATTATATGGTCATCTCATCACCTTCCTTATAAGAATATCATCATTAATTATATATCCAACATTCAAGAAAAAACATAAATAACTAGGCATAGAGACCCATTATCAAAATTATAACATCTCAGTTATAAAAAAATGAACTAATGGGAAGAAAATACCTCATCATGAAAGTAATAACACAATTTAGCATTTAGTTCCAATTATACATCACTATAATAAATGTATATCATCCCATAATCATAACCAAATCATAAAATCTATTGACTCAGAGACATAATATTATCACATAAACAATTCTACATAAGGTTTTTATATTATCCATTGTGGTTTTCATTAAATATAAGTTAATCTATACCCACTCATAGTATATTCAAGAACATGTATAGGGAATAAACTACCTAAATCCATAAGCTATGGGTCGAAATACTCACCCAAATAAAAATCAACAAGAGAAAGTCAAATGGAAACTCCTTATCTCAACTTATTCTAATCTCTTGTTGACCATACACACTTCCATTTTATTCCTAAGTATAAGGATAATAAAAGGAACCAGTCATGGTTTTAGGCATCACTGTATTATGAATCCCCATGTATAAATCCATTTCAATCACATTACTTTAAAATAAATATTTCATAACAATACATTCCGATGATCTTTTAGGATTTTATATTTATAAAATTAATCAAAAACATTAACTAACCAAACTCGTATCTTTTTTCAAAAAGGGACCTTTTCACCTATATTAGAAATTACTTAATCCACAACAAGTACACCACGTATCCCACTAATTCTACAGAAAATATACTCTACTAAACATTTCATAATTTTAAAATATTCAAACCTAGGGAAATGGAAACATAAAATGGGGGATCGTAGTTTCTCATTAATGGTAAACATAACATATTACAATCAAAGATCATAAGTGAGAATAAAATAAACATATTTGTATAATAAAGATACGTAAAACATTATGTCAAATAGATATTAGATCATAAAACATGAGAAACATATTTCAATATGGAATAAAATTTCAAATAGTCAAGTGAGTAGGGAAAAATTATTCAATAAACATGATCCATGATAGCATAAAAAATCATAAGATTGAGTATAAAATTGTGGCATAAAAATAAACATAGGAATATATTGTCAACACATCCATGTGATTACTCCCTTTATATTGTGAAAAAATCCAATTGTGTTCACCCTTTTAGTTGTAAAATAATCCAAGTATGTTCACACATCATTATCTCATGAGATATAAATCCTTTACCAATGCATTGAATAGTGATATAGGACCCCACCCATCATCATACATACATATTAGTTCCACATAAAAATAAAATCATTAATCATATCATAAATTCTCCATGGGTAGAAAATAAGTTTCATTCATAACATAATAGATAACCCATGGTAATATAATTTGTTTCATATTTTTTTCAATTGGATTAACTTAAGAAAATTTATCATATTTCCAAAAATAATCCTAACATGATAAACCCATGGAAATTAAACGGGTATCCAAATATATTTAGTGGGTTTCTAGGTAAATATCATTTATTAAAGATAATACAGTATATGGTATATAAACTATATATATAAATAGTACATGGTTAGGTTAATGATTTTTTTAGTTAATCGATGTATGGAATCACGGTGAACAGTCTTCAAATGAAAGGAAATTTTGGTTTTTCCAAAATGAGAGTCATTGGAAGAAAAATACTAAACATTCAATGACTATTAAAGACAAAGGTAGTAATATATTTCCATGAGTTTAATCCTTAAAAATAGTATAATATAATTTATAGGGTAATTCATGAAATAAAAATTTCATGTAAATAAATATTTTTTATACCGAGAGACAGATGGAAGTGAAACCATAAAATAGTTTCTATAAAATGTTCTTATCATTTTCATAAAAGAAGAAGTTATATATCTAATTAATAATTCATTTTCAAAAAGGTCAAGTGAACACATATAAAAATAGATTTAATTTTAAAATTACATCAATAATAGATCCTTGAAAATTTATAATGGTTATCAAATCTAAAATTGGGATTGAAGATAAAACATTTTATTTTTAAAGGATAGAAACCCTTTTTAATATTCTGAAGTACATTTACTTAAAAAACACATGGTAAAAAGAGATAACAAAACATAATATTGAAAATGAAAGAGGAGAAATACTATAAAGGATGACATAGGCGGAAGGGAAGATATGGATAAGGAAGATAAACATTTGTTAAGAATGATGAGAATTATTCTCAGCAATGGTATACTATTTGTAGAAGAAATTTTTTAGGTAAATGAAATGTGCGGCCGATTGTTGCCTATCGACCGGTCAAGATTCCGGTGCTCTGCTAATGTGTATAGAAGCACTCGGGTCGAATCCTCGGTGATTATACTTTATAATAGTCGTTTGTTTTTAGTTGATTGTATTTTGATTGGTGAGGTTTGTCTGCAGAGCGAAATTGAAAATTTTTATGGTTGATTCTTGATTTAGAAAATATATGAAGATTGGGGTGAGTTCATTATTGGGGAGTTAAGCTTGTGATATCCTTGAGCCTTTCTTTTTATTTCATTAAATTAACACCCATGTCATAAGTTGACGTTGATTGGAATTCCTAAGTGTTAAGACTTTAATTCAAGGATTAACTTAACTTACACATACAAAACATACACAATATTAATTTAAAGAATACTCATCGAGCAAAAACTATCAATCAATTTACATCCCTGAATTATAACTCAAACCAATGGTAGACTTACTCATCCATTGGTATTTTTTATAATCTGGGATTAATGTGTATGGTGACGATTTAAAAATATTAGAAAAATAAAGGGACAAGAAAAGAGTAGTGTGCCGAACACAGACACAAAAGATTTTGAGAATCAAAAATGGAAATTCGATTGAATGAGGAAGAAAAATAAGGGACTGTAATTTAAAATGATTCAAACTATTTTAAGACCATTAATATTATACTACATAATGTGGATAAGAATAATAGGTATTGAATAAGAAACAAGCACTAAAATTTGATTGAAATGAAAACAAAGTAACACACTTACAATTGAAAGCAAACATAAACAAACATGAAAGAGAAGTGGAGGAGAGGTCTCTCTTATTGAAAAAATATCAAAGAATATCCTCCTAGAACATTTTCAAGGCTCTATTAATTCCAATACTCCTTCTTAAGTGCTGAAGTGCCAACCTCCTGGAATGAGAGGAGGGGTGTATTTATAGCCCAAGGTTGTGGGCTGCTTGCATTCCAAAATTGTCCCTCCACTTGAACCACAGATTTAACAATCTAGACAAATGAATCACGAGCCAATGTCTTCTTAAAAGATGTATATATGGATGTCTTATGTCCACCCTCGAAATTTGGCCGCCTATAGATTTTTTAGCCAAAGTTATGGCGGTGTTAATAAATAATGTCATTCCGTCTGTTTCAATCCAGACTTTTCAATGGCCGAAATGTGAATGGGTTTTTGCATAGTAAGATGCCCTAAAATAAAAATAATTTCTTCAACAATGTTGTCTGAATATATCTTGGCTTTCACACTAAAAAATATCTTCTTGCATGGATGTTTAATCAGGATAAAAGTCAACATTTGTGTGTTGATTTCAATTCCCGGCCAGAATGGTGGGCTGAGTTTAAATGAATCAGTTGGGCCCCTTGTACTTGGATTTGGGCCTTGAAATTTTTATCCAAGATGAAATGTAGTTTCCCCAGAGTTATGGTGGATAATTAATGTTTTTGGACTTCTGGATTGAGCCCAGTAAATCAATCTTCAAGGCTGGTCCATTTTGTTCACAGATTCATTGGGCCTTATTGTGTGGTCCATATGACCCTTCCAATGGCAGAATTGTCTCCTGATTACTTCTAATGAAATGTTTTATATTGAGTTAGGAATCCTAAAAAACAAGAACCAAACAATTTCGATCATCAGGGTGAGAATTATAAATAAACTAGTTAACTGACTCAATTGGACTACTTCTAAAAATGCTAAAAAATATACTTAGTATTAAAACATTAATATTTCACACAAATTATGCATATTTCTAATAAAATAAGTAAAAAGGAGTATATAATAATTCATGAAAATATTAATAACATAAACTACCCCATAGTTAGTTTTTTTCATGTCCTCATGTGCAATAAATATAAAAACATGAGAAAATCATTTTCACTCACCAACAAATATTAAAATTTTGTTTTTATCAATCAGGGGAGGTTTAGAAAATTTCACTCATCCATTTTTAAATCCACCACAAGTTGTTACAGAAACAATGTTCCAGAAATAATTCATATTTTCATGCTCAAATTTAGAAATGGAAAATGTGGACACTCAAAACTCACACCTCTCATGATGATAAAATTCATTTGTGGAGGTTCACTCCTTCACCAACAAAAAGTGAAAATATTAGAGTTTGAAAGAGATATCAGCTTCCAATACCTATCCAAAGTTTACAAGAATCAAGAGGTATTTTTAGGGGGTTTTTCTATGGCTATGGGATGGTAGGAATATAATGTCCAAGAGAGAGAAGAAGAGGGTTAAAACACCAACATAGAAAAGCAATGCACATTTTTTTTAAATAAAACATGGAAGGAAATGAAAACACATATTTACAAGGGAATGATTGTGTGAAGAAAGACACAATAGAGGAGGAAAATATGAAGGTAATGAGAAGATGGAATATTTACAAAACACAAAACTTCTCCCAATAAGAATATAATATAAGTCTTTTTTTTTCTTTTCCTTTTTTTTTGTTTTTTCAAAAGTTGACCTTGAAACAGATCTCAAACTCATATCCCAACCCATGATTGATCTCCTCATGACACTAATTTTAATATTTATAACAGTATAAAAGGTTTAGGGAGAGTGATTTTTGACCTACCCAAGACAGAACCCATTTTTTCAATTTTTTTTGATTTTTTTTCATCATTTTTTGATTTTTTTTGAACACTTGTCAAAAACATTTACAAAATTACATAAATGGGAGTAAATTACGTCCCCCAAAACACACTGAATGACAACATCTCCCCCAAACTGAAATGGATTCTTGCCCTCAAGTAGATGATAACTCGTTAAAATCAATAATAGGGTACCCAAATAATGAAATCCATTCCCCCCACACTTAAATTTCAAAAAATTATGCTATTAAAATCCATGTTGATATTGGGTGGGAAAAGGTATTGGGCTTGTTATGTGGATATCAAAGAAAAGTTTTTCATAGGCTCAAAGGGTATTTCAAAAGGAGGATTAATGTAAGGGAAATGGGAGGCTATTTGGCTATTGTGATTCTCATGTGGTTCAGAAAATGCCTCTATCATATTAATACACACTAAGGTAGGAAATTCAGATCGAAGGTCCACAAACTCAAGACTCACAAATGGGGGTTAAAACACACATTTTGAAAAGATGGCCATAGGTGGCCTTAGTATGAAATCAAATGTTGTTCCTCACAGTTTGGGAAAAACATTTTCCAAATCAAAGATTGAGCACTCAGAATTTGTTAATTTTGACACAAAATTCATTATCCATAGTCAGGATGAAAATACAAAAATTTTGAGATGAAAACATGTCTGTTAACTCCCCAAAATGGATGTACAAGTTTATAAATCATGATGGTTAGTAAGCATGACTCTTGATTTATATATATATATTGTTAAGATGATTTTTTTTTGTTTTTTTTTGTTTTTAGGTTTTTATTTATGTTTTTTTATAAAGGCACACCCACACAAAAGAGAATGAGTAAATAAACAAAGATTGATGAGGAAGGTGGTAATAAATGAGAATGAGGGAGGAAGAAGAAGAAAGAGAGATAGAGAGAGAGAGTTAAAGAGAAAGAGGTGCCCCCTGGTTTGGATTTGGTGGGTTTCCATCTCCATCCAGTGGTGGGTCAACTACAGAAGTTGGAGATCCGGTGAAAGTTGATGTTGATCCAGGATTGTGCGTCCACTCATGGTGATGCTTTAACTGATGTCCATTAACCGTTAATTTCCTTTTTGAAGATGGGTCTTGGACTTGCACTACACCAAATGAGTAAACATTATTAATAACAAAAGGACCTTCCCAACGAGAATTATGCTTACCTGGGTGAAGCTGAAATCGATAATTGAAGAGAATTACCTTTTCACCTTCATAAAATGCCTTTCTTTGGATGTGTTTATCATGGAGTACCTTGGATTTTTCTTTCTTGAGAATAGAATTCTCATAAGAATCAAGTCGGAGCTCCTCCAGTTCAGCCAATTGCAACAATCTTTCTTCATAGGATTTTTCAAGATGAAAATTACAAGTTTTCACTGCCCAAAATGACTTATGTTGGACTTCAACGGGAAAATTACATGATTTACCAACAACTATCCTAAAAGGAGACATCACAATGGGTGTTTTATAGGTAGTTCAATAAGCCCAAAGTGCTTCACCAAGTCTTTCAGGCCAGTCTTTTCATGTGGGTTTTACAATTCTCTAAAGCACTCTTTTCACTTATCTATTAGAAAGATCAGCCATGCCATTTTTTTGGGGTGATATGCAGTTGAAGTTTTATGAACAACCCCTTTCTTTTTCAAAAGACATTCCATGGTTTTATTACAAAAATGGGTTCTTAAATCACTTATCAAGGCACGAGGTGTGCCAAATCTATGGAAGATGTGTTTATTTAGGAACTCACTAACAGTATGTGAATCATCCTTTCTAGTGGTTTTGGCCTCTACCCACCTAGAAACACAATAAACCGCAAGAAGGATGTATGAGAATCCATTGGAAGGGGGAAATGGTCCCATTAAATCGATACCCCAAACATCGAAGATCTCACAGAAAATTAATGGATTTTGGGGCATTTCGTTTCTCTTTGAAATTGTGAAAAACTTTTTTCAAGTGGGACATGATTGACAGAACTCATCTGAGTCCTTGAAGAGTGAAGGCCAGAAGAATCCAGAGTCTAAGACCTTTCGGGAGGTCCTTTGTGGTTCAAAGTGGCCACCTCCAGGCATTTAGTGACAAAATTCAATGATAGAGGGATGTTCATCTTTATCAACATATCTCTTAATTACCATATCTGCACCAGTTTTCCAAAGTTTATTTTCTTCCAAAAAATAGTGTTTTGAATCACTTTTCAACTTCATTTTCTGTTATTTTGAAAATATTTTAGGAAAAACACCAGAAACCAAGTAATATACAATTGGGTAATACCATGGTATTTTTGGAGTGAGATATGAAAGGTGCTCAGTAGGGAATTCATGATCAATGATTTCAGAATGAGAAGAATTAGAAATTCTACTCAAGTGATCACCTACAGGGTTTTCTTTTCCTATTCTATATTTTATTTCATGGTCAAACTCTTGGAGCATTAGGATCCATCTTATTAGCCTCATTTTTGAATCACTTTTCTTGAGGAAGTACATTATAGAAGAATGATATGTGAAGATTATGATTTTGGAACCTAAGAGATAGGGCCAGAATTTATCTAAGGCAAAAACAACTGTTAAGAGTTCCTTTTCATTGACAGTGTAGTGAGATTGAGTTTCATACAATGTTTTTGAGGCATAATATATGACATGAGGAATCGTTTATATTCTTTGACCAAGAACATCCCCAACAGCTCTATCAGAAGCATCACACATCAATTCAAAGGGTAAGGACCAATCTAGGGGTTGGATTATCGGGGCAGATGTAAGAGCATTTTTGAATTCAATGAAGGCTCTCATGAAAACCTCATCGAAATGGAAAGGGACATCATTTTGGAGCAACCGAGTGAGTGGGAGGGAAGTTTTTCTGATGTTATGGATTAATCTCTAATAGAAACCAGCATGACCGAGAAATGAACGGATGTCTCGAACAGAAGTGGGTTGAGGAAGTGATTGGATCACTTCAATTTTGGAAGGATCAACTTCAATACCATCTTTTGAAACTATGTTCCCTAGAACAATCCCATTTTTAACCATGAAGTGACATTTTTCAAAATTTAACACCAGATTACACTTGACACACTTTTGGAGGACTAGAGAGTGTGAATTCAAACAAAATTCCAATGACTCACCATAAATGGTGAATTCATCCATGAATACTTCCATGCCATGTTCAATGAATTTGGAAACGATACTCATCATACACCTCTGCAATGTCGCAGGAGCATTTCAAATTCCAAAAGGCATTCTTCTATATGCATATGTTCCTAAGGGGCATGTGAAAGTATTCTTTTCTTGGTCCTGAGGTGCAATTGGGATTTGGAAATAGCCGGTGTATCCATCAAGAAAGAAATAGTGTGACTTTCCAGCTAATTGTTTTAGCATTTGATAAAGTAATGGAAGAGGGTATTGATATTTTCTTGTTTCAACATTCAATTTCCTATAGTCAATGCACACACACCTTTTTTCACTCGAGTTGTGACCTCCTCTCCATGTTCATTTGTGAAAACAGTTATCCCACCCTTCTTAGGTACAACTTGAATTGGATTAAACCATTCACTATCAGAAATTGGGTAGATAATACCTTCTTGAAGAATCTTGGGGATCTCTTCCCTAACTACCTAAAGTATGAGTGGATTGGGTCTTCTTTGTGGTTTTCTAATTGGTCTGGATGACTCCTCAAGATGGATGTGATGCATGTAAAGGGAAGGGTTGATTTCTGGTATGTTATCTAGGGTCCAACCTAAGGCCTTTTTGTTTTCCTCTAACACTTGAACAAGTTTGGACTCCTCGGTTTCAGTAAGTGTGGCAGATATAATGACAAGATATGAGTGATCATGGAAGAGGAATGCATATTTCAGGTGTGCAGGAAGAGGTTTCAGATTAGTCTCATCTTTTATTTGTGGGTTAGAAAACTCATGAATGGATGAAGGGACTTCAGTTGCTTCAAATTAATTCTCCTTAATACTTTCCAAGGTGGAGCAGTAGAGATCAGAATTGATGTGGGATTCAAAAGAGTTTTCAAGATACTCTAGATTGATAGAGTCTATGAATGAAAGGTCCACATCAACTTCACCATTTATGACTTTGTTAATCATGGTGCAGATTTCACAAGATCATTTGTCATTAGAACATGAATAACGTGGTGGATTGGGGTTCGATTGACTCTTAGAAGTGTCCTCAGAAGCATGGATTGAGAATGCAGAGTGATCCTCAGATGGGTATCGCATGGCTTGGAAAATGTAGAATTTGACCAGTTGGTCACTGAATTCCATGGATAAGATGCCTGAATGGACATCAATCTTAGTTCTTGCAATCATGAGGAATGGTCTTCCTATAATTAGGGGAGATCGATAAGAGTTCGTCTCACCATCCATGTCAAGGACATAGAAATCAGCAGGGAAGATAAGATCATTGACTCGAACAAGGACATCCTCAATTATTCCCTCGGGACTGGCTGTGCTTCTATTAGACAATTAAATGACAACACTCGTTAGATGTAAGGGACCTAGACCAAGGTTAGAGAATATGGATCTGGTCTTGACATTAATTGAGGCTCCTAGGTTTATGAGTGCATCATCAAATTTTGAACATCCAATTTGGCATGGAACCGTAAAGGTCCCTAGATCTTTGCACTTAATGGGTATGGAATCTTGGGTTGAAACATTTTTGAAGGTCCTAAGTTTCCTCTTGTGGGTACACCATTCCTTGATATACATGGCATACTTAGGAATTTGTTTTATGGCATCTAAGAGGGGAATGTTGACTTCAACGCGTCTAAACATGTCGAGCATTTCAGGATCAGGTTTAAAGGACTTACTTGGTTAAGAAACTGCTTGAGGAAAAGGAATTGGATTCCTAAGTGGAATTGAAGGAGGTGAGGGAATGGTTTCAAGTTCATTTTCAAGTTTCTCTTTCTTTTGATTTTCTAGGTCAACATTCAAAGGAGGGTTGGAGGACTTATCTTGAGGCATAGAAATTTTCTTTCCTGATATAAGTGAAATTTCACTTACATTACCCTTGGAGTTGGGTAATGTATGAGCTGGGAGTTGGAAAGAATTGGATGGTTGTTGCTAACTAAGGTGGGATGTAAGTTGACCAATTTGGGTTTCAATGTTCTTGAGGCTAGAATGGGTGAAAGAGGCAAGATCTTCCACTTCACTTTCCCATGGTTACTTAGAAGAAGAGGATTGTCCTGAATTGGGATTGCCTTGATATTGGTTCTTGGGAAAGCGGTTGTATTGGTTTTGGAATTGGTAAGGCTCACTAGGATAATGGAATCCAGGAAGAGGATTTTTCCTTTGAGGTTGAGGAAGAAAAGGATAAGGTTGTTTAAATTTACCAACACCTTGACCATATTGAAAATGGTTTGGGTTTTGAGGAGTGAATTGAGGGGGATGAGATATGGCATTACCATACCTAAGGACTTGGTTATAGGAAGAAGATAAGGTCTTAGAGTAATGTTGGTTGAAGTTTCTAACAAACTGACCTGATAGTTGAGGGTTGGTGTTCCACTGAGCATATGCTGCATTGAGCTCCATTGGTCCAGATGAATCGGATAGATCCTCTTGAAGTTGTGGACATGTGTCAGTTGGATGTGATGAAGAGTTTCAGATTCCATAGTTTTTGACAGGTCCATGAAACAGTGATTGTGAAGAAGATGAGGTTGGGGATTTGTATTCCACAACTAGTTGTCACACAAGACCTGTATGTTCACTCATCCACTCGGTCATCTTGTTCGGCTCAATTGATTGATTATCTTGTTCTTGTTTGACTTGAGCATGTGCTCGAGTATGGAATTGTTGTGCGTTTGCATCCATGTTACTTATGAGATCTCTTGCAGCTGTGGGAGTTTTATCAACAAGAGCACTGCCACTTGCAGCATCAATGAGAGTTCTCTCCATAGCTAATAACCCCTCATTAAAGTATTGGATCAAGAGTTGGTCGGGGATTTGATGGTGTGGAAAGGTTGACATAAGCTTTTTGAACCTCTCCCAGTACTCATGGAGTGATTCACTTGGTAATTGATGTATACCACTTATTTCCTTTCGGATAGAAGTAGTACGAGAAGCCAGAAAGAATTTCTCTAAGAAGATTCCCTTCATGTAATTCCATGTGGTTATGGAACCAGGAGGTAGGTAGTAAATCCATGACTTAGCAGTGTCAGCTAGGGAGAAAGGGAATGCTCGGAGTTTTATTTGTTCCTCATAAACCCCTTGAGGCTTCATGGTAGAGCACACTACTTGGAACTCTTTAAGGTGAAGATGTGGATCCTCACTGGCTAGCCCGTGGAAACGAGGGAGAAGATGAATCCAACTCGATTTGAGTTCAAAGTCAGCCTCTATGTTTGGATATTTAATACCAAGAGGTTGGTAATTCATATCAGGGGAAACGAGTTCTTTAAGTGTTTTTTCTCTAGGATTGGCCATATCTAATTCAATTGGCTGGACAAGGACTGGTTCTTGAATTATTTGATTATCACCTATGTTCCTCCTAAGTTTGAAAAGTGTTCACTCAATTTCAGGGTCAAACAAATTGGAGGGATTGTTTGGAAGGATACGGGGAATTCATAGATATTTTTGAAGAAAAATGAATATGGGCTTTTCTTTGTGTTTTTTTTTCAGTGTATGATTTTTAAGAGGAAGACGGGTTTTTCTTTGTGTTTTTTTTCAATTTTTTTTAAAATTTATTTTTTGGGGGTTATTTGAAAATAACCCAAAAATAATGACTAATTAAAGCACCATCCCCAACAACAACGCCATTTGAAATGCACAGCCTATTGTCACCTATCGATTGGTCAAGGTTTTGGTGCTCTGCTAATGTGTATAGAAGCACTCGGGTTGAATCCTCGATGATGATACTTTATAACAGTCATTTGTTTTTAGTTGATTGCATTTTGATTGGTGGGGTTTGTTTGCAGAGCTAAATTGAATTTTTTTTTATTGTTGATTCTTGATTTAGAAAATATATTAAGATTGGGGTGAGTTCATTATTGGGGATTTAAGCTTGTGATATCCTTGAGCCTTACTTTGTATTGCATTAAATTAACACCCATGTCATAAGTTGTCGTTGATTGGAATTCCTAAGTGTTAAGACTTTAATCCAAGGATTAACTTAACATAGGGTTCTAATATCAATAAAAACTTATTTATGATAGTGTATTTATGGTTCCAATAATCCATGGAAACCACTTTTTAAACAAAACATATCATTAATCTGTGACATATTATGTTTAACATACACAATACTAATTTAAAGAATACTCATCGAGCAAAAACTCTCAATCACATAACATCCCTGAATTATAACTCACCCCAATGGTAGATTTACTCATCAATTTGAATTGTTTTTAATCTGGGTTTGATGTTTATGATGATGATTTAAAAAGATTAGAAAAGTAAAGGGATAAGAAAAGAGTAGTTTTCCGAACACACGCACGAAAGATTTTGAGAATCAAAAATGGAATATCGATTGAATGAGGAAGAAAAATAAGGGAATGAAATTTAAAATGATTCAAACCATTTTAAGGCCATTAATATTATAATACAGATGGTTGAGAAGAATAATAGGTATTGAAGAAGTAACAAGCACTAAAATTTGATTGAAATGAAAACAAAGTTACACAATTACAATTGAAAGAAAACATAAACAAACATGAAAGAGAAGTGGAGGAGAGGTCTCTCTTGTTGAAAAAAGATCAAATTATATCCTCACAGAACCTTGTCAAGGATCTAGTAATTCCAAAATCCTCCTTATGTGCTGAAGTGCCAACCTCTTGGAATGAGAGGAGGGGGTGTATTTATAGCCCAAGGTTGTGGGCTGTTTGCATTCCAAAACGATCCCTCAACTTGAACTGCAGATTTACCAATCTAGACAGATGAATCACAAACTGGTGTCTTCTTCAAAGATGTAGATATGGATTTTTTCTATCCACCTGAGAAATATTTCTTCCTATATAATTATTTAGCCAAAGTTATGGCGGTTTTAAAAAATAATTTCATTCTGTCTATTTCAATCCAGACTTTTCAATGGCCGAAATGTGAATGGATTTTTTCATAGTAATATTCCCTCAAATAAAAATAATTTCTTCAACAATGTTGGCCGAATATATCTTGGATTTCACACTGAAAAATCACAGCTTTCATGGATGTCTAAATCAGGAGAGAAGTCAACATTTGTGTGCTGATTTCAATTCCTGGCCAGAATGGTGGGCTGAGTTAAAATGAATCAGTTGGGCCCCTTGTACATGGATTTGGGCCTTGAAATTTTTATCCAAGATGACATGTAGTGTCCCAAGAATTATGGTGGATAATTAATGTTTTTTGACTTCTGTATTGACCCCAGTAAATCAATCTTCAATGCTGGTCCAGTTTGTTCACAGATTCATTGGGCTTTCCTGTGTGCTCCATATGGCCCTTCAAATGGCAGAATTGTCTCATGATCCCTACTAATGAAATGTTTTATACTGAACTATGAATCCTAAAAAACAATAACCAAACAATTTAGATCATCAGGGTGAGAGTTATAAATAAAAAAGTATACTGACTCAATTGGGGCAATGCAGGTTCGGAGCTAGGCATGTCCCGGCCCCACTAAATTTATTAACAAAAAAGTAAGTACAAGGCTTTACAGGGAGGGTCTGCACAACCAAGTATGAAAATCAACCTTCATGTTCGATTCCACAAGGGGAGTACAAAAATCTAGTGCTACAAATGACCACATTGAACATCCATCATCAATTTCTTTCTTGGAGAGCATGTCTTCCACCTTGTTCACTTCCCTGTATGCATGTGTGACCATAATGTTCATACCCTGAGAAGTCCTCAGACACTCATCCCATTGTGGGAGGATCATCCATGGGATTTTCCTTGTTTTTCTTTTGAGGGCTTCCACCACCAACATCGAGTCAGATTCAATCTATAGCTGCTGCCACCTATAGTGAACTACAAACTGGACAACCTTAATCATGGCTCAGAGCTCCGCTTCATATGCACACCCATTCCCAATGAAATGATAAAAGCATCCTTTAACAAAGTATCTATACGTCCGGAAAATCCCACCACAACCAGAGAGACCAGGCACAGCCAGGGAAGCACCATCCACATTGACTTTTATCCATTCTGGGATTGGTGGAATCCACTGAATAAATTTAAAGTCCATCAGTTTCCTGCATCTTATAGAAACTTTGAGAGTTCTCAACATAATAAGATCATTAACATCATTTTACATCGTACAATACTATATATGAGACACCATGTGGATGGATTTGTGGATCGCCACCACACCAGTGTGGAGGCAACATGGAGCATTATCAAAAAACATTTTATTCCGGGCTTCCCACACAAAAGCAGAAAGGGTCGCAGCAGCAGTAAGAAGCAGGTTGGAAAACTATTGACTGCATTGCACACCGACAACACTGCTGAAGAGATTAGACAGTCTGCTATCCGTGCAGATTTTCAGCTAGAAAATGCCCTGCAAATACTCCCAAAGACTAGCAGCCAATTGATAATTAAGAAAAATATGCTGCAGATTTTCCTCATCCTGAAGACAGATCGGAAAAGCAAGGTCCAAGAACCACCCATCTCTTTTCAACTTCTCTTGAACTGGAAATCTATTTCTCCAAATTTTCCACAGTAGAAGGTGGCTGGAAGGGGGAATGAAGGGCGTTTGGAATTTAGAGAGCCATGAAGGGGGTTGAATTCCCTGCTCACATTCAAACCGGTATAACTCCTTCACACTCAACAGCCCAACCATATTAGGCTTGAAAATAAGACGGTCTATATCCATGAAGCTGTAACATTGTATTTGTGCGATAATATTTTGTGGTAGGATGCTTTCAATCTTTCTCATATTATTGATGAGATCAGCAATGGACCAATGATTAAAATTATGAGGGGGCTGGACAGATTCATGGATGGGCCGATCAAGCCAGGTGGTCTTCCAACAATTCAAAGCCAAATGCCTTAAGACAGCCCATTTAGAGTTAGAAAAAATGATTTTATAGGAGGATCTGATTGTGGTCCAGATCGAAGAAGGAATGAAGCCAGGGAATTCCTCACATAGTTTAGTAGTGAACCTTTCCCTCAAGAAGTCAAGACTTCTATCTTGCAGGTTGAAGAGATTCCATGTAAATTTACCAATTAAGGCATCATTGAATTTCCTGAGGTTCATGATGCTCATCCCACCCATTTTGATGGGATTTGTTCATTCTTTCCATGCCACAAATACAAGATTCTTCTCATTTATGCAGCCCGTCCATGCGAAGTTTCTGATTTTTCCTTGCAAGCTCTTGATGAGACTTGTCGACCATCTATAAATGGAGAACACATGCACAAACATCGATGTAATAACATGGTTGATCAGGAAAATTCTTCTCGCCTGAGATAAGCATTTTCTTTTCCATCTCGCAAGTTGCTGAGTGATTTTGAGTGAAATTACCTCAAGGTAACCACTTTTCACCTTCCCTGAGAACTTGGGAACCCCTAGGTACATGAAAGGGAGGGAACCCCTCTTGACACCAAGATTTCTGACAATTCTGAGTTGCTTGGAGGCAGAAATCCCTTTTCCAAAAATAACAGAGGACTTTTTCCAACTAATCGATTGCCCCGCAACCTCTTCATAATGTTGTAGAAGTGATTTAATTGAGGATAGGGTATGCCTATCTGCCTTCCCAAAAAGGAGAATATCATCTGCATATAGAAGATGAGTTGGCACATAAACATCTTTCCCAGCTTTTATCTGAGCATAAAAAACTGCCTGAACGAGATCAATTATGCATCTGATAAGGTAATCCTCAACCAGAGCAAAGAGGAGTCATGAAATCGGTTCACCTTGGCTGACGCTGTGAGAGCAATGAAAGAATCCCTTAGGGGAGCCATTAACAAGAACAGAGATCCTATCACTAGACAATATAGTATGGATCAGCTTTATAAAATAGGTGGAGAAGCCATAACTGCTAAGAACAGTAAATATGAAGCTCCATTTGATCGTATCAAATGCCTTTGAGATGTACAGCTTCATAGAAAAGCTTCCATACTTAGATTCATTCCTCATGATGTTGATACCCTCCAATACAAAATATAGGCAACTCTGAATATTACGTCCTGGGACAAACCCAAATTGGTTTGGGTTGATTATCACAACAACAATCTTCCCCAGCCTAATCACCAGAATTTTACTTATTATATTAGGAATAGTGTTTCCAATCACCACCGGACGAAAGTCCCCAATATCCATGGCATTATCTTTCATTGGCAGTAGATCAAGGAAATTAGAATTTGTTCCATGAGGGATGGAGTGGGAGATAAATAATTCTCTGACAGCATTAGTGACCCCCACAAGTAAAATATCCCAATAGAACATGAAGAACATATTATTGAATCCATCTGCCTCGGGAGTTCTGTCCATATTCAGAGAAAAAAGAGCAGACCTGACTTCCTCCTCAAACAGGGTATTAGTAAGATGCTTATTCTTCTGATCATTAATGCAAGGATAAATATATACAAAAATTCTAGGGGTCTTCTCATTCCTGTCATCATTGTAAAGTTCTTTGAAGTTCTCAACCACAACATTAGAGATTTCATGCTCAGATGAAAAGGAGTCCCCATTAATCTGGATGACATTCATAAATTACTTGGATTTTTTCTCCCTGTGAAGACGTTGAAAGAATTTGGAATTCCTATCCCCTTCCTTGAGCCAGGCCACACTAAATTGATTTCTATCTAGCTTCTCTTTTAGAGCCAAAAGATCATCCATCTTAGAGTGAATCTTCATTTCCTCCCTAGAGGGGTGAGTTGCTGCTGATTGTTTATTTGATAGTGATCAAGCTGGGATTCAGCAGCCATGATGTCATCATCGAGTTTGGAGAAAGAGATCTTACTCCATTCCTTAATAAGACTCTTTATTCGTTTGAGATTTACCGCCACAACAAAGTGTGGGCTGCCATAAAAAGTGCTACTCCACCCATTAATAAAAACATCCCAGCATCTAGGAATAGTGATACAGGCATTGTTGAATTTTAAAGGCAAAAGAGAGGACCTGTGGTTATTATCATTGATTTCAATCATCAATGGGTTGTGATCCGAATTGAACTTAGGGAGAGTAGTGGCAGATATCACGCTTGAAGATCTGCTATAATTGATTTGGAAGAAATATCTATCTAATTTACTTTCATGCCTCCCATTGATGGTGTACCTTCCCCATGTGAAGAGATCACCCACAATAGGGAGTTCCACCAGATTGCACTGGTCAATACAACAAAAGAATTCCTATGCAGCGATGCGTGAGAAAGATGATCCAATCCTTTCATCTGGCCTCAGCACCGTATTGAAATCACCAACTGCAACCCAGTTGTAATGGGTGTGCTCACTTATTCTCATCATATAACTCTATAGTTTCCTTCTCCTAGTGTAAACACATAAGGCATATACAAAATAAATTGTATGTATGGAGTCATAATTTTGGATCTGTAGTGAGATGGCTTGAGGTCTTATCTCAAAGGATAACAATTGAATATTATCATGCTTGAGAACCCAAAGAGTCTCCATGCCACTCTCAATGTTATTATGAGCAACAAGAGAATATCCAAACTTCTTCCAATTAAGGCGCTTCCAGCTATTGTAACGATTCATAGGCTCTGCAATCCCAAGAAGCATTGGTTTGTTGGCTAAAATTAAATTCTTAATGGCACGGTTCTTTGGTAAGTTTCCCAGCCCTCTAAAGTTCTAGAAAATTATCTTCATTAAGAAGAGGATTTCCCACCCCCAGCTGGAGGTTGCTTCTTCTTGGATTGGGGATCGATGTCTTTCCCTTTCCTTTTCCTACCCTTATTCTAAGGAGGCATGCCAACATGCTTCTTCGTGGGTTCGGACACATTCCTAACCACCTGTTCCTCATCAGGGGTGCAACTATTATAAGACCCATGGGCCCCCTCTTCATGACCCTGCTCATTACCCCCCATCATCGTCCCAAAAGCAACCAGAGAGGGGGGTGAACCTGTTGGTGGTACAATGCCCTTCAAGAGGCTCGACACCAGTGAAGAACCTTCTGGAAACCATACATGAGAAGACCGGAGTGAACCCCCCACTCATATCCGGCAGAGCACAATCAAAATGCTCCAGCAACCCAACAATTTCAGTGCACACCCTACCATCCTGCACGATTCCATCCTCATGATCCAGTGCAGTTACATCCACAGGACTCCCATCCACCAGCATTAGAGGGAGAGAAGGAAAGGGTGATGAAACATTACTAGGGATGACCATATCATGAATGTGACCAACCAATGACTCCGCTTGTCCTGGAACCTGAGTAGAATTTTCACCCGGCCCAAAGTCGGACTGTTTCCCACTGGCTGCACCCTCCACATCCTTAGCTGCATGTGGCGCTGCCACAGTCCTCATAGGAACAATTTATTCCTGTGTTCTTGCAAAGTAGTTCGGGCCAGGTGGAATCCTTGCAGAGGCTGGTGGATCTTCAAGGTTGTACAATCCCATCTGTGCAGGCTGTGACGTAACAGAACCACCACCAGCGACAACAACCCGACTCTCTACATCTTTGTTGGGATCCGAACAGGTGTGTGACTCCTTACCAACCATAAGCTGATTTGATGGACCCTAGGCCTGAGTTGATCCTATAGAGGGGACATGAGGTTCAGGCCCTGGATGGGAAATGACATCCTTAGAGGTAGATGCCATATCATCCCTCACTGCCTCTTCATCTATGTTGATTTTCTATCATTTCCAAGGTCCTTGTCCCGAAGGGGGAGAAATTATGGAAATTTTCTAATCTTGCGAGTCGTATCTCTGAGGTTTGGGGGTTCAATGACTGTAATATGACGGCAATGGGGCATGGATTCTACCATGTGGTGTTACCCACAGATGAACTGAAAAGGAAATCTTGGAGTTTTGGCTCAATTTCCCTTAAGCCAGGGCTCCTCCGAATACAGGAATGGGACTGAAACTTCGATCCATCAAATGTGAAAATTACCTTTTCACAAGTGTGGATTCGCATATGAAAATTGAATTGTCTTTATTGGAATCCTAGTATTTTATGGGATATTGCCTCTGCGGTTGGATTCCCCATTTGTATTGACAAAGAGACTGATAATCCACGGTATGGGAACTATTCAAGGGTGCTTGTTGAGATTGAATTGGCGAGTACCCTCGTTGAAGAGGTGGTCCTCACCACAATTGATGACACATTGAATCTGGAAATACAGTACGAGTGGAGGCCCAAGTTTTTCTCCAATTGTAGCTTTATCGGCCAGTCGTTCGTTGAGTGTCGAAGGTCCAGAATCTGTGGCTTTTGTAATCAGCAAGGGCATGAGGATTCTGAATGTCAGAGGAAGCGGGTGAAAGGAAAAGGGATGGTCTCTGAAGCAATGAAGCAACCTCCTTGAATGCCAAGTAACACGGTACCAGGGAATATCTTAGCTATGGGAAACAATCATGGATATCATAATATTATATTTTATAAACTTATTAATATACATTAACTTTTATATTCTTAATTTATGATCCTTTATTTTGAATATACTAGTAAGTTATATCTTATTTTTACCATAGGGTGTTAGTATCTTCTATTGTTTCATGCATGCTTTGGTATATAAATTTTGGTACACATTTTATGATATAATTTTAATCATTCTTAGATAATTTAATTTATTATAATGGATAACTTATATTTATTTACGAATATCTTATATCATTCTATAAGTGTTTTATTTATGTTGTGTGAAAATGGAATCAATGTCAACTTATATCAGTAATTTTCATTATTGAATATGGTATATTAATAATATGTTAAATACATAATATAACATAAATAGTTATCTATAACTTTTAAATTATGATCAAACATAACTTATTAACCATTAAATTATCCCCCACTAACTTCCTAACCTCTAATTTTATCTAAACCTAACTCTAATACTAACTATTACAACCCATTATGAATATATATATTTTATATCATTCCTCTATGGAAAACATCACAACTGATAAATCATCTCACAATACAAATAATTCAAGGTTTAGTGTATTTTAGGACTAACTATATAAGAAACATATTATAAAAAACTGGTGATAATTCCTCCATAATTTATTCATTCTAGGAAATACTATAGAATTATAATAAGTAATAATAATCATCATTATCTTGGGAATAGAAACCTAAGAAATGGGTGATCTCAAATGGGAAGTAATATAAATAATTAATCATTTTATCTACTATTAGATCATAATAATAAGATAAAATAAGTTCATGGGATAAATATACTCTTAAAATAAGTTGACAGCATAATATTATCACATTAGTCAATATAGAAATACATGTAAAAATAACATATACCTTGGAAAAGAGTGTGGAATCATGAAATAATAAATATGAGGCATGTATCCTAATCATAGTCTTATGGGGTGGTAATATAACAAACTATCGACACAAATAAAAAAAAATAAATTTAGAACAAACTTAATCATAGGGAAATTATAACGTTGTGAACAGAAAAAATATACACACTTCATGCTGTGAATAAAAAGAATGCTTGTCTTCATGTTATGAAAACAAATTTCTATGCTTCATGATGTGAACATAAAAAAATGTAAATTATTTACATACTAATATCATGATATATAAATCACTAAACAATTAATTGGAGGGATATATAGGACCCCACCTGTGATTCCCTCCAGGTCACAGATAAGATTGATTATGATCATTGTTTATCTCTTTCAAGTTTTAAGAGGCTTTTGAGAAATGGGGGTTAAATTTAAGATTTTTTTGGGAAAAATTATAGGTTATTAGTTTATATGAATTTAAATTGGTAACTATGTTATAACCATGAAATATGTATCCATTGGTTCTAGTAGCAATTTTAATAGTTTGATCATAGTTTTTCAAACAATGAATGTTGCCCAGAAAATCATGTGGATGTTTGGGTTTAGGTCCAAAGGTTGTTCCAATACTTGTATATCATTTTTAAAACCATGATTCAATTCATCTGAAATTTTTCAACTTGTTCTTCATGGGATAGTGGCTACCTCACTATTATCATATGGTTTGTTAAACCATGGAACCTAACTGTGCGACCCAATCCAAACATCTTAAAATGGAAAAAAATTACTGCCTGGAATGATTGTTAACTCCAATCTCCAAATAAACCCTCATTATCTTGTACCATACCCTATATGATTATTTATAGGACTCTCTAATTGATCCCTTAGTGAACCATGGCTGATTTGGATGGATATTATAGAGGTATGTTGATATTTCCTTACAATTTTTCATCTTGTATCTAAATCTATCATCAATCACTTTTACCCTTGATTTGTTACAACCCAATCGGGATGTAATTTTTACATAGAGAGGGTTTTATTGTAAATTCATGATAATTGTTATAGATATTGTCTTATGATGACTATATATCTTATTTCCCATCACTGAATTTAAAGGTGTCTATGTTTCATCCATTGGTGAGTTACATGTATCTATCCAAGGATTATTTCTTATGGAAAACATTAAAATTATTTTTGAAATACATTGATTTTTTCCAATATAAATGGTTCGGTAGATGTTTTTTAGGACTAAATTGAAATACATGATTTTATTTGGTCTTTGGTGGTAATGGGAAATGTTTAAAAGGGGGTTCTATTTGAAAATGGTTTTCTTAAACTTTAAGTATTCTATGAAATGCCACAAATATAATTTTAAAAGGTTGTTCTTGGATTCTCTCACATGAAATGGAATAATTTATCACTTGGGTAAGATCTTGGGATACATGGTTTATTGGGACATAGGATTCACTATTCCGAATAGAGTTCTTTAGATGTCCTAGTATCGTAGGCTCTATCATTCGGCCCATTTGTGCATCGCTAGTAGACATTACATGGACTATTTTTTCTTTACTTTAATATTTTTTATTATGAATTAATTTATTGGTTATTTCACATTGTTTAATAAAAATGTTTGAATTCTGTGTTTTTATGGCTTGGGATATGAATTTTTTAAAAAGAGGTAATCAAAGGTGTGTTTATGTAAATTTGTTTTCATATAAACTATGCTATGAATTTTTTTTTCAAAACTAGAACTAACATATACATGGTGAAAGAATTTGTATATATATATAGTGTTATATTACTTGGTGTTTCCTCAAGCAATATATGTTCCTTAGGTCAAACGTAAACCTGGTTATATAGAACATAGGTAAAGGGAAGGGATACTTTTAGTTTGGTGGCTCCTCCTAGTAGATGTTGTCTTTGGGTGCTTTGGGGTGGTGGTGACCAATTTTCACAATTATATAGGCACTTAGATCTTGGATTGTTAAGTGTCATATAACATTGGTTTTTTTCTTCTTATTTAGGATGTTTGTTTTATAATTATTCTTTGTACTTTATTTTATATTTATATTCGTCTATATTTCCTTTGATAAATTGTACATATCTAGTTTATTTTTAGTTTTAAATCCTTTCCATTATTTATTATATTGATACATGGGTTCTTGTCACCAGCCTATAGTGATTGGGAATGTGAATCGGGCCTTATGGTAGGTTGTCTAGGGTGACGTGTTTAGTCAACCTATATGGGTTTGTTAAAAATTGGTATTGAAGCTATACACAACTATAAGTGTGATGGAACTACCATGTTTTGGTTCTATGTTGTTGTTATATAATAGTAGGTCCATTGGAATACAGGTAATTAGTATGGAAGGTTGCTTGGCCTGTTCACTTCTGTATCTCATCTCATGTTACTATGGGTGTTCATGTATTTTTATCATGATTTTTTCTTGCTTTCATGGTTATTTGAATAAACCTGACTTTATTGTTTTTAGATGAACCTTTCATTATATTATGTTGTTTTCTGATATTTACATATCTTTTTTTAATCAATAGTTTCAAAAAATTGTTTGGTTTATAGGATTTTATATAGATTCATGAGCTTCATCCTTTGATTTAAAAATTCTCTCCAAATATAATAGGATTTTTTATTTTGTATTTAATATAAAATTTTTTCAATAATATATCTTCCAAATTCAAGAGAGGAAGCCAATATACAAGTTTCAAAGGTGAATCCTCCAGTAGACCTTTCTTTGGTGGGATAAACTGTTCAAATAATCCAAACTCTATTTCAAAAAGGTGTTGGAAAACAGGAATGGTTGGTGGACCATGCTTTAGAGTTTACAAAAAAGAATCAACTTATCTTTCATGGTGAAAAATGTACCCAAGAACCGGAGTTATGGCAGGAATTCAATGAAATAATTTTCTATTTCTTAAAAACTCTATAAGACTCAAAGGTGGGTTTTACCTTGTATATGGTTAAAAGACTTGGAAAAATGGTGGGACTCCATCATGAAAGATAAGTTTCACTAAGATATTACATGGAAAACTTTTAATAAGGTCTTAATTCATTAGTTTTATACTAAAATATTTCAAGCACTAAAGACTCATGAATTTTTGACCTTAGAGAAATGGGAATTATCAGTTAGGAAGTATACTATTAATATTGTTGCGATAGAGAACATATCTCCTAATCATGTTTTAATGAAAATTATAAGGATCAGAGGTTCGAGATGGGTTTGAGGGCCGATATTTGGATGATGATGATTGTCTTTAACCTAATGAAATTTTCTTTGGTGGTTCATAAAGGATCTCTGGAAGTTGTATACACATCTAGAGAGGTTGGTCATTGTGTAGTTTTGGAAATCCTAAAGGTAAGAAAGGATGTGATTCCTAGTAAGAAGAGGAAATGAATTGATCCATGCTAGTATAGTGGTATTTGTGAAAAGATGAAATTAGGATAGATCTATGTCTTATATATTACATTTGGGATATATTCTTGAATCAATCTTGATTATAGGAAAACACCTAGATAATTTCATATTTGTTGACAGTCTGTAAGTATCTAGCACTTATGTGGATAGCTTCCTCAATGAAGTAGGGATGGATCCAAAGTTAATAAAGCCTCTTTGTTTCAGTTTGATGCACTAAAAATGGTGGATCCTACTCTAATTATATATTGGATACTTGGTAAGAGAATAAAAAATGTGGATTTAATCATGGTCATATTTATGCAGTGGAGTATGAACCAATGTAATTTGATATAGGGTCAGCTATTATGAGAGGTACATTGTTTATTTCATCTTCTCTGGTTTGGGAATTTTTTTATTTATGAATCTAATTACTTCATATCTTCTTTTTTGTATTGGTATTTTGGGTTTCTTTTTGAAGATTATACCTTTCATGATGGATATTTCTACTCCCTTAGGAAATAATAAGGTGCACAATTTTAAATTCACAAAGTGTTGAGTGATGATTTTTAGATTCAAATTCAGGTGGTATTTCATGGTTCTTTATATTGATATCATCAACCTTATTATTTTCATGGATTGGATTATCAGTCTTAAGGCCCATTTCAATATCTACCATCATCTAGTTTAGTATTTTTTTCATTATATGGAGTCCCTTGTGCCATTCAAGTTTGAGTGGGATCCTATAGCAAGTAGATCAAGGATTGTTATTAGTTATTCTAGAATGATATATTTTCAGTTGTTAGAGATGTTTCTTAATGGAAATGACTAATATTTGAGATGTACACTTCCCACAGAGGTGATTGAGTACCTTGAGGTATTACCTAATGATTTTTCTAGGATACCATTACAGAGGGAGGTCAAGTTCAATTTTTACCAGTTCCTTGGGTTGATACCCATTTCTATACCATCCTATTGTATGGTACCCACAGAGAAGAAGGATCATAATGGTCAACATGAGGATATTGTGTCGAATGGATTTATTAAACCTAGTCGGTCACCATGGGATTATATAGTTCTCCTTATAGAGAATTTTGATATAATAATGAAACTTTTTATTGATTATAAAAAGCTATACCAAGTGATAGTTAAGAGAAAATACCCCATTCTTACTATTGATAATATATTTGATCAAATCCAAGGAACATGACAGTTTTCAAATATAAAACTATGATTAGGGTACCATCAGTTGAGAGTTTGAGAAGCATATATACCTATGACAGTATTTATGTGTTTTATAGGCATTTGGAGATACTAGTTATGCCATTTGGCCCTACTAACACTCTTGTAGTATTTATGGAATTTATGAACTGGAGCGTTCATTGTTTTTGTACTCATTCATAGTTATCATAATGTATGGTATTTTGGTGTACTTACAGTTATAAGAGGAATAGAAGTATCATCTATAGATTTTCCATGGACTTTTAAAAGAACATTTTCTATATGGGAAGCTATCTAAATGTAATTTCGAACCTGATAAGTGAATTTTTTAGGTAATTTGATATATGAGTGGGCTATCTCAGTGGGTCTTAATAATATTCATTCATTTTTTTGTTACCTGCCTAGAAATATGTTTGAGATGTGGATTTTTTTAGGTTTATTAGGTTATTATATTCCTTTTATTTAGAACTCCTATATGATTGTATCCTTTTTGATATAGTCGAAGCACAAGGTTGTTATGTTTTAGTAGAATGATAATTTTTAATGATCATTTTAGGAACAAAATATTAGGTTGAATTTTTTCCATTTTTTATTTTTCTTTTAAATGGGTTTCTGTTATGATGATTATTCTAAAACATCAGGTACAAGGTAGGGTGTTTCTTGATGGAGGGAAGAAAGTTGGTGGCCTATGGATCTTTACAACTAGGTGATCATGATATGAAATATCCAACCAAATAACTTGAGATTTTATTCATAATGTATTCTTTTAAGACTTGGCACCACTATCTCATTGGTGAATGGTTTACTATGTATTCAGATCAGTAGACCATGATTTATATTTTTACCCAGAGATACATGAACTTATGATAGATTTTTTGGGTTGAATATCTTCAGACATTGTATTTTTATATTTCATATACACCTAGAAAGGTGAATGTGTTTGATGATTCATATAGAAGGAATTTACTAACTCAATCCCTAATGGAGTTAGTAGAGAAGTGGTCTTTGATGAGTCTGTTTGCTGAGATGAGCACTAAATTGAAAGAGGCTACTCAGAAGATTTTATTAGCCTGTGTGAAAGTTGATTCATCATTTGATTATTGGAATTTAATTTAGAAATAAATATACACCTATTGTCATCAATTTTGTAAAATATAGTATGGGGTGCCCTCGATTAATTTGTCTCGATCTCCTAATAGCACTTTTATTTTTAAAGGAAAAGTGTTCATTTAAATATATCTGAGGTATTGGTTTGTGTAAATTAAAAATTTATCACTTTGGTATATATATCCAAGAGAAACAAAACTTTATGATGACTTGAGACATCAATATTGGTGGTCAAGGATGAGGTGATCAACAATATACTTTATTTCATGAAGCCTTACTTTCTAGAAAATTAATGAGGAGAACTAGAGGCTTACAAATTTATTGAATCCCCTACCCATTATAGTTTTTAAATATGATTAGATATACTTAAAAATTGTGATAGGACTACCACTGAGACATATTATAAAGGATACTATTTGAGTGATCATCGATCAACTCACAAAATTGACTCATTTATTTCTGATTATCGAGTTGATAAAGGTAGAATACCTTGGAATATTTTATGTATGAGAGATCATGAATCTCGATGGAGTTACTTATAAAGTTTTTTATAAGGATACTAATTTTTTAAATCCTAATTTTTTGAGGGATTACAATATGTGTTGGGTACTTAATTGATGTTAGGAATACCTTATGTGACACCTTGAGTTTTTTAACCATTTTTTTAATAAATTAATTATCATTGATGTTGGTCATTTAAAACTACACTAAGTCAAAAAGTCATTATATGTTACACCAAGATAATCTTTTAATACATGCACTACCAACTTGGGTTTGGTATCATGAAACTTTGAGTTTCTAAAAAATGTCATTTTATTGTTATAATTACTTATATGTGATTGTCATAACCTAATTGTTAAACATAGAAATGTGAATAGAAAAAACTACTCTTTAAATATTATTTATAATGATTTTATATAAATAAAACAAATTTATAATAAAACATGTACTATTGGTAAATTTATTTAATGTTTGTGAATACTATTTTATCAAAGTAATTTCTTTTTATATCCTTATATGAACAATAATAAAATAATTTTATACATTCTTAGAAATTGAATATGATAAAATAAACATTAATTTTTTAATTCAAAATGTCCAAATTATATTAAAAAAGGTATGAACAATACACATTCACAAACATCCCTCCATTCCACATGAATCCCCCCATTGGATAGAAATCCAACCATTGAAGCCCTTTAGTTTAAACCAAATGGATTTATCAAAAGAAGAGGTAACCTCCTTCCTCAAGCTCTTTTCATTTATTTTATTTCTCAACCACCTAAATTATTATTATTCCATGATTATATAACAACACCATTATCCTGAATATACTAATAACTTAATATTGTATGGTTTCAAACTTCCCTTACACACACTTCTATCTAATGGGTAATGAACATACCATTCTTATATATGACGAACAACCATATCACAAAATGATGTTATTCCTTTTAACATTACCACCTGTCATTGTTCATAATTATAATGGAAATACTATTTTTATATGATATTTATGATATATTTTTACTTATTTATTTATTATATAATGTCTAATTTCATGCTTACCATTTTTTCTAAATATTATAACTTTGTTTGTGGAAGTGTAGACTACCTTTTCCTCAAAGCGATGTGATTCATTCACACTTTGCATAGAATTTATTAAGGATGGGTTTAGTAAAATTATATGATTAATATTACATAGTAATGATATTGTAATGATACTATATGTTTTTAAACATATATGTTATTTACTTACTTTCTTTCAATATGAAAATAAAACTGAAGCATCGTACATGAATATGTATGACCTAACATCTCCATGAATGATGTAATTAATTTAATGTTTATATATTTTATATATTACTATAAATATTTATATAACGAATATATATGATAATTAAATCATGTTTTAAATTCTCAAAATAAGTAAATAATTGTCTACATAAGAGAATTAAGAATAACAAGTCCAAACACGTACGATAAACAAAGCGTATGTTACCCGAAGTGAAACCTTAACTTTGAATTATTAATAAGAAGGAAATATAAAATCATAATCAAACCATATATGGTATTATATATAATAATATTCTTTAATAAAATATGTATAATAGACTTATATTTATTATAAAATATGTTTTTATGAGTATGAATAGATTCAATACATAAGTTAAAGCAATTGTATCTCACTTTTTATATATGTGAGATAGATGTCTTATTCACCACTTATTTGTTTTGTGTGGTGTGTATACTTCCCATGGATGTATTAAATGATTATTATACTTAAATATATTGGTATTTACATATCTATTTTATTATTTTTCTTTCATTTGGGTTATTTTTCAAAAGTTAACAAATTGATAATATAATTTTATCTCAATTTTCCTTCTTTAAGACACATGACATGTTGTGCACCTTGATTTTTCTTTGAGATGTATATACTGCCTTCTGGAAAGTTATATCATCAATATTCTTATTTTTATAAAATTTTAATCTTCTTTTAATACTATTCATTCCATTTTATTATGATTTAATGTTACCAAAGTGGTAATGGTTTATAACCTCAATCTCATCGTTTATAGATATTGTTTATGATTATGCTTATATTGATGAAATATTATGATCTATCTCTCAAGATAACTCATGAATTGAATTAAACTATGGATATGAATGTTTTACCCATTTAATGGTACCATTTTCCCACTATTTTTACTTAATATAATTACAAATCCATTTTTATGGAAATATGAATTTATTTCTCCTTTCACTGAAAAATTTGTGTTTTTTTAAAACCTTGTTTTATAAAAATATATTTCAAAAATGTTTTACAATTATCCTATTATGTTTAAAGGATATTTGTACCCATTTTTTACCTTTTTGTTAAATTTTTTAAAAGGAATATTCTTGTTATCTTATGGTCAAGGCACTTTTCTAAACATTTAAGTTATAAAAGGAATGTTTGGAATGTACGGACTTACCTGCCGTCATTACTATCATTTTTCTGATGCTTCCTCTGAATGTTTTCATGGTAATTTTTTAAAAAATATTTTTCCTAATTTTATAAAAAATTATTTATTTTAAAATGGTTTTAAAAGAAAAAGGTTTTTAAAAAAAATTCTTTATCTTTAAAACGTGTTTTAATTGATTTTCAAAGAATCCATTATATATTTTCAAATTGTTGTTTTCAAAGAAAATGATTTCAATGATCTAAAAGATTATTTAATAATATTTCAAATTATTTTCAATGAAAATGATTTCAATAATCCCAAATATTCTTTTATATTATTTCAATGTATTTTTAAATAAAAATGTTTTCAATATGTTTTCAAGATTGTTTTAAAAAATTTCAAGGAAAACAATTTTCCAAATATTTTCATGATTCCATTATAAGATTTCAATTATATTTTAAAAGAAACGTTTTTCAAAATAATTTATGTTTTACAATGTTTTTATGAAGTGTAAAATATGTTTTAAACGAAATTATAAGTATTTATTTATAAGAAAAGTATTTTAGAAATGGTTTTTTGAAAAGGATTTTCAAAGAAAGGATATTTTCCTTAAGAAATGTTTCAAGTGATATTTAAATGTACTTATATTTCAAATATGTAATACTTTGTTATATTATAATATTAATTTAGGGAAATTATCCAAGAATACCATTCATATTCTTTCTTGAATGGTTATTATTTTAATGGAATGATATTTATGATGCTCATTTCTCTTCCACGGGTTATATGCTTTTGAAAAAAGCTTCTTTTCGAGGGTTATGATTTAATTAAATGATATTGAAACCTATATATTTTCCATAGGTTGTGATTTGATGAATTATTTATTATAACAATTTTATTTCTTGGGTGATGATATGATTTTTATGGAAACCAATCTATTTTATGCTTCACGATATGATGAATGCTTTATTATCTTATGTAACATGTATGAATGGTTATATTATGTGATTGGTGGGACCTATATCTTCTTATAATGTATTGTATAAAGATTTATATCTCATGGGATAATTATAGGAATCATGTCGAAAAACCTTGATCCACTATTGGAAGAAAGGGAACCTCTATCCATTACAAGAAAATGACTGCGACCGAGGATGGTGGTGCATCCCGCCTAGTAGGTGTAGTCACCCTAAATATGGAAGATTGGGAAACCTGGTCCACTATAGGAAGATATGGAAACCCGATCTACTATGGGAATCCAGGGAAACATGATCCACTATGGTATGATAGGGAAACCTAATCCATTATAAGAAAAAGACTGTTACTAGGGATTGTGTTGTGTCCTGCCCATTAGGTGTAGTCCCCATGAAGTTCCTAGATAAGTTCTAGCAATGCATCTAGACATATAAGGAGTGATATGACATGTTTATGTGTATTCCACAATTCCAGGTCTTGTTCCTATGTTATTATTTCATGGATCATTCTATTAATTCCCTTATGATTCATGTCTTATAAACTGCTAATCTTTATTCCATGATTTACATTTATAAGAAGGTTATGTTCTTATAGTGTTATGATCATATTCTCTTACCCTTATGCTCATGTTTATTCTTATTTATCTCCATTTTTATCATTACTTATCATCTATGCTCACCCCTTTTTATGTTTCCTTCCCCAGGATATGGAGATATATATTAATTATGATGTGTATAATAAGGGTTCTAGTCATGAAGAACCTAGTGGTAGATAAAATACCCCACTCATGTACCATTGTTTGTATTTCCATGTTCCCTAATTCACTTGGATCATATGATCTTTGGGCATATTTTTGAGTAATGTTTTAATTATTCCACACAAAAAAATTGTAATGTATATATATGTTAATACTAGTTTGTTATAGTTAGTATCAAAGAAAATGTTTAGTTAACCTTTGGAAACTAGGATGAGAAAATTGTAGTGAGATCCCTAGGAATATTTCTAAGGATTTCTCTAGGGATCTCTAATGTATAATATTAATAATGATGAAAAGTATAGTAAAATGTTATGCAATTTTGGTAAAGGATATAGAGAGTGGTTTCCATGTAATAAATCTATATATGGGTACTATAATTGGGTGTGGTTCTCGCACAGATTTTCCTTGGTGTAATAACTCTGATAATTTCCATCAGGCATAACTAGAGCATAACCAGGTAAACAACAACGGGCCTTACTGTCCCCCTAGTTTGACACTCCCATAAGATATACTTTGGGAATTCACAAACTCTTCAAAAACCATCATGAAGGATTTAAAAATAAGTTAGTAATGAATAACCTAGGATAAAATTAAGGTTTCATAGATTAAGGAATGTTTTATAATTTATATATCATATAAGTGGTTTTTTATGATTATGTGGTTCCTCACTCTTATAATTGTTTCTTACTAAATGATTTATGGTTTTAGTCAATGGAGGGAAAGATAAGGAACTTGGTTATTGTTGAATGTGATGGACAATTTTCTAAAGATTATTCAAATGGTATGTTAATTGGGGTAATAGATGTTTTGATAATCCCGAGTCATTTTTCACGGAACATGATTTATAATGAAAACCTTAACAAACTCTCTGACTCACCAAGGAAGAGAAGGAAGGAGTTAGCTAATATTTTGGGTAATGGAGACCAAGGAGGAAAAAGTATTTAGTTACCTTTGTGTCAAGAATGTGGAAAGAATCACCCAAGTGACTATATTAGTGGAATAAAGAGATGTTTTGATTGTGGAAAATACGGATACAAATCAAGGAACTGAAAAGTAAAAATCAAGGGTTCAGTTAATGAAATGGATGGGAATATTAGCCTCTCTTTGATATCATCAATGGTTAATTACTTTAAGTGTGTAATGAATGTTCATTGTGAAAATTGGTGTACTAAGTATAATTATACCAAATAGAATTAGTTAGTTGTATAAGTAATGATTATATTGTTGATGATTGTGAGACTATAAATGAAATTTGAATGAAAAGATGTGTTAAGTAATAGGATGAGGTTACCTTCATACGGATTATCTATGAAGTGTAATAATAGATGATTTTTATGTATTTTTATACAAGAATTATGTTTTATAAATGCATAAACATACAATGATTTTCTAGTTTATGTTTTTCACTATATATTTACAGGATTATGTTGAAGGTTTTTGATGAACTAGAAAAGTTATTTAATGATAAGGTGATATTTTGACTAATGGAAGATAACCCTTAATATGTTTCTTATGTAAAGATAATTTTGTTTTTATAAATATATTTTGGATATGAATATGTAAATTGTATAGTATCGATTAACTTGGAACTAATTAATTATTTGTTGACATGTATTTTATGCTATCATTGATGAAGTTTACAATATTTTTGTATTTAAATAATAAATAAAATATTATTTGGAATAAGGAAACACTTATATCTTTAATAATGATTTAAGGCAATTCAGGTCATTTACATGTTTTAAGAGAATAATGTATGTGAGTATTCACATGTTTGATATGTGACAGATAAGAGCTACCATATGATATTTGGTGGATCAATATTGAGATGATTTTGATAAAATTAGTGACTCTCTTTCTAGAGCTTTATATTTTCATTTTTTTTGAAGGGTTATAATGTTTACAATTTATGGAATGTTTGAGTTAATATTCATATGAAGTTTGTGATATTAATGTTTTATCTCACCACATGAGGATTTATGAATATTGGATAACCTGTTTTAACAACTTTGGGTTGATTGTAACTAAAGATATATTGGACAACTTATCATGGATCCCATGATCTGTTATTGATTCAGTAATTAAAAGTTCACCTATTTGTTTAGAGAAATAAGTGAAGTGTAAATTGATTAAGATATTAAAAAAGGGTGATATTTTAATTTTGAAAGGGATTGAAATCAAGTAATTATATATTCTTGTAAAAAATTATTAAACATTAGGAAAAGGAATGTGAAATAAAATATTTTCCTTTTACCATCATTTATTATGATATCGGTGACTTATTACATGCTTTTTCACTTTATGGGTTTTTTATTGTTAAATTTATATGGATCATTGATCTTTATCAATATCTATGATTATTTATTATTTTTTTCTATCTCAATGTTTTCACTTCCCATCCATGTTCTCCTATGTTGAAACATAGTTATGTGTTACTTTGGATAACCATTATGTTACTAAATTTCCATTTTAATGGAATTTTTAGTGTTCATTTTTATTATGGGGGTTTCTATGAAAGGAATTTCCAAGTATTAAAACTTCAAAAATCGAGATTAATTTCAAGGTATAAATTCATTTTAAGAGGGTAAAATGTAAAACCCAATATTTTTTAGAAGTATATTTTTAAATAAATTAATTCTATTTTATGACGGGAGTTTCATTCTAAACTACATCAAAACCTCATTATTAGATAAAATAATATAAGCTTTCACTACATTAAACACCAACTTGGATTGTGTTACATGAAACACTAAGTGTCTACAACACATCATTTTATTGTTATAATTATTTAAACGAGATGATTATAACCTAGATTTAAAGCATACTAATATGAATATAAATAACTACTTTTAAAATATAATTTATAATTTTTTTATATAAATAAAAAATATTCATAATAAAACAATTAATATTGGAAATTTCTTTATATGTTTAAAAAACATATTTTATCAAATGATCTGCTTTTTATGTCTTTTTCTGAACAATAATAAAATTAATTTTATCCACTCTTAAAATTTTAATTGGATAAAATAAAATACATTTTAAATTCATAATTTCCAAATTATCTTAGGGTGATTTTTTTGTATTTTTCTGAGAAACTTCATTTCTGAGTGAATAGTAAAAAATACTAAATGTTAATTCAAAAATATTTTTTCAACTAATTATTTTATATAGTTAAATTATTTTTATAATTGGTTTTAAAGTCATGATAGAAAAATATATTACAATTAATAAAATTTAGGTTATTGGAATCATTTTTTATATTGAATTTTGATATAAAATTTTTATGAATATTTTAACATTATAATTTTAAAACCCCTATTTATCACCATGTCTACAGGATTAGCATTCAGCATATTTTTTCACTTATATGATTTTAGTTTAAAAAAATTGATATAAAAATTCTTAAATAGTACAATATTTTTAGTTTAATAATATACACTTAATTTTTGACCAAAATGATTACTGAAACTGATTAAAATTAATTATAATAATTTAGGTTCAATTATTATTAACAATAGACTAAAACAAAAATGTAAGTGGAAAAATGACCTATAAACTTGTCCAAAACCCATTTTCTATAAATATATCTACAATAAACTTTATAGTATAGAGGATTTTCAGGGTTTTTGATTACTTTTTTTTTGTAAAAACAAGGGTACACCTAACTTATTTTCAAAAATAGCAAGTGTGCCCCCTCCATCCATTATAAAAGGATAGAACCTCTCCCCCTTCATCACACCTCTCAAGCCATTTAATTTTATCCATGATCAAACTAATTCACTCCCCAATATCCCTCCCTTTCTCCTTGAAGCCTCCCTTTGGTGATAAATCCAACCAAGGAATCCCTTTGGTAGAAACCAAAATGATTCACCCAAAGAAGAGGTAATATACTTCCTCAAGCTCATTTCCTTTGTTTTTTTTCTCCACTGACTAAATTACTCTTATTCCATGCTCATATAATAACAATATTATACTGAATATAATTATTATTTTTATTCTAAGTATTAAACCTTCACTTACTCACACTTTCTTCTAATGGGTAATGAACATACAGTTCTTGTGTACGGCGAACCACCGCCTCACGAAACAATGTTTTTCATTTTACCTTTACCAACCATCGTGGTAAATATTTAAGAGGGAAAATATGTTTTAATATGATACATATGATATTTATGATGTATTTTTACTTATTTTGTCATTATATAAAGTCTACCATCATGATTTCCATTTTGTGAAAATACAATAACTTTGTTTGTGGATGTGTGGACTACCGCCTCCTCAAAACGATGTGATTCGTTCACACATTACATGGAATGTATTAGGAATTGGTTCAGTAAAATTATATTATATATATTTAATAATAGTTCTAATGAAATTATATTGTATAATAAAGTACATATATTTCATTTTCTTTCTTTATTTTAATATGATAATAAAATGGAAGCATTGTTCATGCTTACGTACGACCTACCGTCTCCATAATTGGTGTATTTCATTAAATATTTATATCTTTTATAGATTACTATAAATATTTATATAGAAAATTTATATGAAATATAAATAATTTTATACATTTTTTAAATAATTAAATCATGATCTATGTATAAGGATCGATAATAGCAAGTCAAAACATGTACAATAAACAAAAACGATAATACCCAAAGCGAAACATTAACTATGAATTGTTAATAAGAAGGTAATATTAAATCATAATAAAACTATATGTGGTATTATATATACGAGTATGGTACCATGAAAAAATTATGATAAAATTTTATTTATTATATTGGTGGTTTATATGAGTATGAAGAGATTCAAGACCTTAGGTAAGGGAATTTCATCTCCCTTTTTATTTCTGTGTCATACATGTCATATTCACCAAAAAAAAAATTGTGGTATTTATACTACCTAGGTATGTATTCGATGATATTTATAATTAAATTTATGGGTATTTAGATATCCTTTTTATGATTTTTCTTTCATGGGGATTATATTTCAAATTTTACCAAATAGGTAAAGTAATTTTGTCTCAATTGTACTTATTTGAGACACATGTCATGTTATGAACCTATATTTTTCTATGAGGTGTATATATTACATTTCTAAATAATATATCATTATACTCTTTATTATAATGATAGTTTAATCTTTATCTAATTTACATTGTATTATTATTTATATTTTCTAATGTAGTAAAGGTTTATAGATTCAATCTCATATTTTATTGAGATTACTTATGATCAAGATTACATTGAAGAAATATTATGATACATATCTCAACAAATATCATTAATTTTATTACCCTATGTATATTAATGTTATATCCATGTAATGGTATCATTTTTTAACTCTTATTTACTTAAGATAATTATGAAAAAATTTATATGAAAATGTTACTTTATTTTTCCTTTCAGTCTAAAATCTGTGTTCTTTCAAAACCATGTTTTCTAAAAATGTTTCCAAAAATGTTTTAAAATTATCATATGTTGTATCATGGAAATTTTTCCCATAGGTTAACTTTTTAAAAAATGGTTTTAAAGGGAATATTTTTTTCATTTTTCGGTCCACGAACATTTCTAAACAATTAAAGTATAAAATGAATGTTCAGCATGTAATGACATACCCGCTGTCATGACCTTAATCTCCTTCATGCTTTATATTAATGTTTACATGGTTATTTTTTTAAAATGATTTTTTTCTCTAATATTCTATAAATTTTATTGTTTTAAAAATTATTTCAAATAAAAATTGTTTTCATTAATTGATTTATGTTTAAAAAAGTGTTTTAAATTTATTTTAATGCATCCTTTATATGTTTTCAAAAGATTTTTTTTTTCAATTAAAGGGATTTAAGTGATCTAAAATATTATTTTATAATATTTGAAATTATTTTAAAAGAAATGGATTTCAATAATATTAAATCTTCTTTTATAATATGTCAATGTATTTTCAAAGAAAATGGTTTTCTAGATTTTTTGAAGCTTCTATTATAAGTTTTCAAGGAAAATGGTTTTTATAATATTTTAAAGTTTCCATTTTATGTTTTTAAATGTATTTTAAAATAAAAAGGTTTTCAAAGAGATTTATGTTTTTAAATATGTTTTTCATAGAGTAAAATCTATTTTTCTCAATAAATCTTTTAAATGAAATTATAAATATTTATTTATTAAAAAAATATTTTTGAAATGGTTTTATGAAAATTATTTTCGAAGAAATCATATTTTCATTAAGAAATGTTTCAAGTTATATTTAAAAATAATTCTCTATATAATACGTTATCATTTTGTACAGTTTAAGCTTCATTGGGGAAATAATCCAAGAATACCATTTATATTCTTTCTTGAATGGTTGATGTTTTAATGGAATGATTTTTATAACACCCGTTTCTCTTCTTTGGGTTATATGATTTTGAAACCAATGTCTTTTCCCAGGTTATTCTATGATGAAATGATAATAAAACCTATATTTTTTCCATAGATTATGATGTTATGAAATGTTTACTGTACCAATTTCATTTCATGGGTTTTGATATGATGTTTTTGAAACTTATCTCTTTTTATAGGTCATGACATGATGAATTCATTATTATCTTCTGGAAAATGTATGGTTGATTTTATTATGTGGTTGGTGGGACTTATATCTCCCTCCAATTAAGTGGGTAATGATTTATATATCATAAGATAATCATGGGAATAAAGTCGATGGGATTGATTTACTATTGAAATATGGGGAAACTCAATCCCTTAAAAAGAAAGGATTATGAATAGGGATGGTGGTGTATATCGTCCAATAGGTTTAGTCACCATGAAGATATAAGATGGGGAAAACCAATCCACTATGAGAAGATGGAAAAAATTGATCCAATAGGGGGATATGGAGAAACCTAATCAAATATGGGAAGATGGGAAGCTCATTACCTTAAAAAGAATGGATAGTGACTGAGGATAGTGATGTATCCCACCCAATAGGTGTAGTCCCTATGAAGTACCCAGTTAATTTCTAGCAAAGCATTTTGACTTATAAGGAATGATATTACATGTTTATTTTTCTTCCATAATTCCATGTCGTATTCTTATGTTATGATTTAATGGTCTATGATCTTGATTAACATATGATTCATGTCTTATGAACTACTAATCAATATGCCATGATTTATATTTATATGAAAGGTATAAATATTCTAATATTAGGATCATGTAATCATACCCTTATGCTCATGTTTATCCTTACTTATCTTCCATTTTCACCTTTAATGAGCATCTCACCTCACCCCAATTTATGTTTCCTTCCCAATTATATGGAGATATGTATTAAGTATGATGTGTCTAAGAAGGGTTCTGGTTGTGAAGAACCTAGTGGCAGATAATGTATCTCACTTATGTACCAGTGTTTATGTTTCATTATTTCTAAAGGCAATAGACAAATATGGCCTTTGGGCATCTGTTTGTATAATTTTTAACATATTTCGAAAAAATGATTTAATTTCTATGTATGATAATATTGGGTTTTTATTCTATATCATCCATAGATATATTTTCAGACTAAATGGGTCATATATATCCTATAATATATTCTTTTTTCATATATACTGGACAGTGATGGTTCATGGGAGAAGCACATACCCTTAGAAAAAATTCCTATAAAAAATGTTTTATGTATTTGAATAAAATGATTCCTTTTAAAGAAGTATATGACTGGCCAAGTTGATCTCTATATTGTAGGGTGGTTGTAACGTCCCGGTTCCGGGTGCCACTCAATGGGTGCCTCGAACCCGGTTGGTCATATGACCTCAAGAGAATTTCTCCAAATGCCAGAGGCTGCAGACTAGAAGTGAGGGTCTAGGTATGATAGTGGGGAAACTATGCCCTCATTTTCAGTGTGTAGCACAGTGGAATAAAATAAGAAGCATAGAACAACAGCGTAAGAAATAAACCATACACATTTAAAATAAACAACTATAGTAAAAGATAACCAACAATTATATAGATAATGAGGAAACATGTTTCAAGTTCTAACAGCCAGAACATGTTACACAACAATACAGTACAATACAATACAGAGGAAAAAAACAAAACAAAACAGCTGGTACCTTCGCGAGCCTAATCCTAGTCCCATGCTCCCCTACTCCTCTGAAACAATAAAGTATCTGTATGGGGACCATTTCCCTTATCTACACCTGCAGAAACGTAATCTGTTTGAGCTGAAAACATGACCCAAACAGGGTGTGATAAATAAATCCCAGCAGGCACCCACCAAAAGCCCGTGTTAAACTGTGTCTAAACATGCAGCAACAATGTGCAAAGGTAAATGTAATAAACTGAGAAGTACTCAAAAGAAACTAGCTTTACCGATTATATTTGCATTTTAATATTCATTTATTCATTCATTATATGGAAACCACCATAGTGAATTTCTATGTAAACAGTCAGTGTCGTCAGACACACAAACACACAAACCCTTACCCTCAGGTAATCAGAAATGTAACCCGCCGGTAATTACCCACATGAATAAAAAATATTTCCCTCAATCGTACAAAGTGTCACCCTCGGGCACAGTGTCTATTGCCCAATGGCACAAAAGAAGTTTCCCTCAAGCCGAAATAACCACTTCCCTCAGGCTAAAGGAAACAATGCCCTCAAGCTAAGTAGAGCACTGCCCTCAGGCTAAGCAAGTAACTGGGACATGACCAACATATATACAAGAAATACACATGAAATTCCTCTCAAGGTAATGCAATAACATTATTTCAATGTCATACCCTCGGGTATCCTGGCCATACGGGTAAACAGAGGAATGAACCCCCCCGAGGTAGTCCTGGATCTAAGAATCGATCCCAAACAACAGTTTATTATCACAATTAATTACCTTTACAGTTCTAGGTATTCAAAACATCCATGGCCTTATCCACACGATACCCCAACATGGGTTCATAGCTCAATGATACACAAAAACGCACAACAGTTGGAAATTAAACACCAAGCCACCTACCTTAAACGCCCCTAAACGGTATACGTGACCACCGCTTCCAGAAACACCCAAAGACGATGTAGATCTAGGGTAGAAGAAAACCCGTTCAAATGTAAATAACTTTCCCTCAAGAAATAATTGGTAAGAACTACGCCATGAGGAGGAAGAACTCACCCGTGCAGTTCTAGGGAGATCGACAGTGCGGAAAATGGATTCCCATTACTCGATCTGGAGCTCCTCGAATGTTCAGCCCTCTTTCCCGACTACTTCCTTCGGTTGTAAGCCTTCCCTATGAACAGGGGAGGCTACTTCCCATTTTAAGAAAAAAAACAAACTACACGGTGTGTACTTCTCAAGTACACGGCATGTACTTTCCATTTTTTAGTTGTTCCTTTGGCGGCTTCTCACCAGCATGGCACCGTTCGTCTGTTGACATGAGTACACGGTGTGTTTTTTCTGATTACACGGCGTGTACCATCGCTCAGCTGGCGGCTACCTCCACTGCCCTACTATTCACATTCCAACAGACTACACGGCGTGTAAATACCCACTACACGGTGTGTAGTCGGTTTTTACACCTTTTATCGCCAGCATGGCTACACACCCAGTGTACTCATCCCACACTACCAAAGTACACGGTGTTTGGAGAGGTACATGGCATGTAGTCCCAAAATTTAAGATTTTTCCCCATTTTCCTTATTTTCTCAAAAACACATAAGGAAAAGAGAAAATCAGAAACCCGTACCTCAAAACTAAGAATCAGGTTCTTACAAACTTCCCCCCTTAAAGCAATTCATCCCCGAATTTCCCTTCCAAGGGTGGTGAAGATAAACCTGTGAGAAACTCCAGCCACTGAGCGCGTACGTCGGTCTCCCGCTCACAGGTTTCGTCCTGCACTCGGCCATGCTACAATAGCACTCATACGAGAGGAACTGACTGGTCTCGGAGAACCTTCATGATCCTATCAACTATACGAATAAGGTGATTCTTAAAGGACGCATCTACCTCGAGCTCAACCTCCTCAAGATGAAAGATGTGAGATGGGTCTGAATGATAGCGACACAACTGAGATACATGGAAGACGTTGTGCATGGCTCGGTACCTCTATGGTAACTGCAACCGATAGGTAACCAGCCTAACTCTCTCTAGAATCTCAAATGGCCCCACATACCTCGGTGAAAGTTTACCCTATCTCCTGATCCGCCTGCGTCCCAACCTCGGCGAAACACGCAAGAAAACCTGATCCCCGACCAAGAACTCCAAGGGTCATCTATGGTGATCAGCATAAGATTTCTGACAATACTATGTAGTATCCATACGCTTCTTAATCACTGGACCTACTCATAAGTCTCCTACCCGAGCAGTGGTCCTAGTAAAGCTGCCTCACCGGCCTCTATCCAGCACAAAGGTGATCATCATGGACTACCATATAAAGCCTCGAGTGGTGCCATCTCAATAGTTGCATGAAAAATGTTATTATAATCAAACTCAATCAGGGGTATATGCTTCTCCAAAGAGCCCCCAGAGTCTAAGATGCATGCACGCATCATGTCCTCAAGCACCTGTATCGTACGCTCGGACTGGACATCGGTCTGAGGGTGGTAAATTGTGCTCAGAAGCACCTGTATAGCCAGTTCCCTCTGAAAAATCTTCCAGAAACGAGACATAAAATGGTATTCCCTATCAGAAATGATAGAATGAGGAACACTATGAAGACGTATGATCTCTCATATATAAAGCTTCCCGAGCTCGTCAACACCGAAGGTCTCCTTGATCGGCAAAAAGTGAGCTACATTTGTGAGTCTGTCCACAACAACCCACACGACATCATTGCCTTGAGGTGACCTCGAAAATCCAGTCATGAAGTCCATCGCGACATCATCCCATTTCCACTCCAGAATGGGTAATTGTTGTAACAGTATGGCTGGCCTCTGATGCTCCGCCTTCACCTTCTGGTAGGTGGAACACCTCGTAACAAAATCATCTACATCCCTCTTCATACCCGACCACCAGTACTAACGTCTAAAGTCTCAGTACATTTTGGTAACCCTAGGATGAACTGCCCAAGATGATGCAGAAACTCCCGCATCAGCTCCTCGCATATATCACCTGGAACCCATACATGTCCATGGAAATGCAGTACCTCATCACCGCCTATCGTCCATCTAGGAGGAGGGTCCTCACTTTCCACTAACTCCCATAGAACTAGGCCTTTTGAATCAGATATATGTATCATACTCACTCTATCTAGGAGGGTAGAAGTCACAGCTAAAGATAAATGATAGGTTTTCCCCCGACTGTCATGTGCCTCTAAATGCATCTCAGAGAACAAGGCCATCAGCTGTCATTCACCACTGGCCTCCTGAACTTCCTGCATCTGAGTTTTCCATATCAATGCATCAGCAACTGCATTACCATTACCAGGTGTATAGGCAATCTCAAAATCAAAGGATTGAAGGAATTCAACCCTCCTTCCTTGTCTCAGGTTCAAGTCACACTGAGTAAAGATGTACTTGAGAATTTTGTGGTCAGTGAAAACCACAAAATTATCTCCCAAGAGATAGTGTCTCCAACAACACAATGCATGAACAACTGCAGCCAACTCGAGGTCATGCATTGGGTAATTCCTCTCATATGGCCTCAACTGCCGAGAACTGTACACAACAACTCGATCTCCCTGCATCAACACTGCTCCCAGTCTAACACCTGATGCATCACAGCTAACATTATAGCTCTTCCCTTACTCTAGAAGTATCAAGACTAGTGCTGATGTCAACCTTCCTTTCATGTCCTGAAAGGTTGTCTCGTGATCTTCCGACCAAACGAACTTCACACTCTTCTTAGTCAAACCCATCAACGGCGTTGCTAAGCGGGATAAGTCCTGTATAAAGCGTGTGTAGTAACCATCCAGCCCTAAGAAACTTCGTATTTCAAACATGTTCTTAGGCTGCCCTCAGGAAACTACTACTCTCACTTTCTCTGGGTATACCGCAACTCCTGCCTCTGAGTTGATATGACCCAGGAAGTGAATCTGGTCCATCCAAAAGTGTTACTTTGAGAGATTAGTATATATCCAATGCTCTCTTAGTGTACTCAATACGATCTCAGTATGGGTGGCATGGTCGTGTCGAGTGTGAGAGTACACCAAGATCTAGTCCACTAATACTACCAAAAAATAATCCAAATAAGGTTGGAACACACAATTCATCAAATCCATAAAAAATGCCGGCGTGTTCGTGAGTCTGAATGGTATAACCAAGTACTCGTACAGACCATATCTGCTCTGGAAGGCTGAAAGCGGTATGTCCAATGGTCTCACGTGCAGTTGATGATATCCTGATCTCAATTCAATATTTGAGACCACTCGTGCTCCCTGAAGTTGATCAAAAAGATCACCAATCCTCGGTAAGGGATATCAGTTTTTGACCGTCAGCTGGTTCAACTTCTGATAATCTACACAGAGTCTGAGGGTATTGTTTGCCTTCTTCACAAAAAGGATCGGTGAACCCCAAGGAGAAGTACTGGGTCAGATAAAACCCTTTGACTGTAACTCCTCTAACTGCCTCTTAAGCTCCTACAACTCCTATAAGGAGGAATGGACACTGGTGCTGCTCCTGGCACTAGATCAATAGAGAAATCCACCTCACGCTCCAGAGGTAGACCCGAAAAGTCATCCGGGAAGACATCACCGAAACGATCAACAACTAGATGGAAATCATTCTGAAAATTCCCCTGATCACCCAAATATAAACTTGCAATCTGGGCTATCACACCACCTCGCCCATGATGCTCTGGTCCAGCTCGACTTGCCTGAACATCCCACTCACCTTTTTATAGAAACTCTCCGCCCTCTGGTGACATGAAACTCACCCTGCGATGATAGCAATCTACAGTGGCTCGAAAGGGAACCAACTAGTCCATCTTGAGAATGATGTCATAAGCTATCATATCTAAGGCATAGAGGTCCCATAGAATGTAACATCCTCCAACCTCAAGGGGGAACCCCTTGAACTGATGCACACCATCCGTTTTCGCTCCCAACAGAGTGTCTAGCGTCAAAACATCAGAAGAAGAAGAAACATAGAGCACATGGCTCTCCACAATGGGCACATATATGAAACTATGTATAGCACCTGTATCAAAAAGTACTGAAGATAAGACAGAAGCTACTAGAATAGTACCCATGATAGTAGAAGGTCTGGGATCCTTCTCTTGTTGGGCCTGTTGCACTCCATATGCTTGCCTAGTGTCGCGGCCCTATGACACAGCCTGGCTACCCTGAGTTGTCCCGCCCTGTTGCCTTTGAGCTGGCTACCACTGCCACGACCACCATCTCTGCCTGCACGCCCTGACGTATTCCAGTTTCCCGACTGGTAAGAAGCTGCTGGTCTTGCTCCCACATGCGGAGTCTACACAGAACCCCTCTCACTAGCCACTAGTGGAAACACCCAACAAAAGTGCTGTAGAAGACCCATCTTGCTGCAAGCTCGGCACTCCCCTGGGTCTTGTGGACACGGAGGTCTCTTGTGCCCCTCGTTACCACACTGGTAGCACATGACCTAGACACCTGAAACATTCTTCTGGTTGGTACTTCCACCCTGAGAGAAGTTCATCTGTCTCTTCCTCTTGCTAGTAGAAATAGTACCAGAAACTGGTGTTGAACTACCCTGGCTCACACCACTAGCTTCCCGCAGGTTCCTCTCTGTAATCAGCACCTGGTTCACAATACCATGTACAGTTGGAATCCTGAAAACATTCACCAGTGCGTGAATGTCATATCGAATACCATCCTCAAAGATTCGGGCCCTCAACATCTCAACACCCACCAGAACGGGTACAAAACTCTGAATCTCGGTGAAACGAGCCGAATAATCCATCACCGACATAGCGCCCTATTGTAGGATCATGAACTCTCGAGTTCTATCATCCCTCAGCGTCTCTGGGAAGAATAATTCATAGAAGGCTGTCTGAAAATCTTCCCACCCCATGTCTCTGTGATGCCCTGACTGGGTGGTAACATCCCGCCACCTCTTGGCGGAATCATGCAACATATAAGTCGCGATCTTGACTATCATGAACCAACCTCGAGGTCCGTGTCGTGACTACCCCAAGCCCGCCTTCCATAGGTCAGGGGCTGGCGACTAGAACCAAAGGATTAAATCCAGATAAAAGGGAAGGTATTGCCTTTATATAAGTAAACAAACACAACAGAGTATGCAAGCTGAAGTAAAAACTAAGTAAACTTAGTACCAAAGTAAGAGATAGAATGTAAATGGGCCAGTATACAAACCCAACTGAAAGTACAGTACAACAGAAATGAAAGAGAAGCTACAGTAAAGTAAACTAGCAACCACTGAGTCGTCCTCTGGATATCTCACTTGAAGGGTGGGTACAGATAGTCTCGTCGGTTCCTCGGGTCCGGTCGTCCTGTCCGTGAACATCCCGCCAAGTGGTCCACCTCCAGGTACTTTCCCGCTCTACAAGACTCCACTAAGGGTCAGTGCTATATGTCGCCTACATCCAACACAACATAGTGCGGGAATAGCCCGTGTAGGGGTGAGTATACGATACTCATTAGGGACCCCGAGACCCCCGAAGGTCTCCCAGAATCCTCAAAGGATAAACCTCAAGGAAAGATACAAACACAAAGTATCAACCAACTCTACTTAGGTATATGCCCATACATATACCTAAGTCATCAATTCCAGTTCGGCTCCAACTCACAAACCCAGGAACAACCCAGTCCACACAAGAAAGCACAACCTAGTCAACACAGGAAAGCAAGTCAATCACATCGATGATAATGACTGAAAGTCAAGACTCAGCTCATACAGGTATACTATTCATGAAGAGGGGTGGAGATGATAGATATAGCCTCTGAATCATCTCTCCTGCCAAACCCACATAGGATCCAAGTACAGAAGTCGCCGTTGTCGAACCCACGTAGGATCCAATTACAGTAACCATCATTTCTGAACCCACGTAGGATCCTAGTACAGTCATCATCGTTGCCAGACCCACAGAAGTTCCAAGTATATTCGTCCTCACTGCCGAACCCACGTAGTATCCAAGTACAGTCATCATCGTCGTCATAGTCGCAGCCAGCTCTAGGATTCCTGCACACAGCACGCTCGATTCCGGGAGGGTCTGCTCCATGAGCCAAGGGGGTTGATAAATCAACTGTCACAAGTTCCAGAGTTGATGTATCCCAATGTTCTTGTCTCGTCAATAGGAACTCAACGCAACAGACGGTGCGTCAATCGGACACCCAATCTGAGAGATAATGGTTTTTCCATTCTAGGGACCCAGTTAGAAATAAGCTCGTTTCTAACATGGACAATATCCAAAGCTGTCCAAAACTCACTTAGATTATCGTAAAAGAACCATCTCGTCAAAAGTGTCCTAGTTCCGTAGATGGCGTGTCGATCAGACGCACGGTCTTTATGTTATTCTTGTTTAAGTGAGTAACATGCCCAACCCGTTTAGCCCAGTGGGCCGACGGGTCGGGTTGACCCAGTTTGATGGGTCTGACCCTACAGGGGTGTCGTACCGGTCCGAAGAAATACACAACTCAGCCCGAAGGGGCATGGCCCGGCCCAGCTGGGCGTAGCCTGAATGGCTCGGCCGAAGGCCGAGCAAGTTCCAAGCCCCCCCCCCCCCCAGTTGTCCGCACCGGCGGCGCCACCCTTCCCCAAACCACTGACTAGACCGGCCGTTCTTCTATGCAAGCGGCCCTCATAGGCGGGCCACCGGTCTTCCAGCGCAGCGCCCTCCCAGTTTCGCGGTCCTGCTCTGCCTGGTCGGCTAACGATCCAGCCGGTTCTTTCGCCGAAGCGGCCCGTGTAGCGGGCCGCGGTTCTTTCCGCACAACCATCGTGATGGCACCGGTTCCCTTCACCATGTTCACGGCACGGCGTGATGGCATTGTGCTTCCTCCGCCATTAATTTCCAATTCTAAAATAATAAATGAGAACAACGGAGGGTTGTCGGGCTGTGTTCGTTTGGCCTGCACCCTCCGCGTAAAACGATAGCAATCATCCATATTTAACAATTATTTCCAATGAGAACGGGGTATGTAAACATCCACTTTCAAGAATAAACCCATACCTCAAAAAATGATGACGAACGACGGCGTCGCGAGGTGAGGATTTGTAGATGTCGACGGAGAGTGTCCGAGGAGGAAGCAGTGTCTCCCATTTTTATCACAAATAGAAGAAAACAAGGTGTGACATCGTTGGCGAGTTCTCGCATCGGTGTCTCCTCCCTTATCGCAGAGGAAGAAGAGGATGGTGAATCTGGGGTCTCTGATTCGATGTTCTTCATCAGAGAGTTGGCATTCTTCAACAAAGGAGATGAAGCATTCTTCGAAACTCAAGAGTTCTCTCCCCAAAATCTCAACACAACAAGCCAACCAAAAATAAAATAAGGCTTCTCCTTATTTTATTTAATCATGCCATGCATTTCCAAATTTAAATTTCAAAACATTTAATTAATTAATTGAAGTGGTTCAATTAATTGATTTAAGTGTGTTGGAAAAAGTTAATAGGGAGAGAGAGAGAAGGTGGAATGGTTTCACAAGTAATGAGGAGTTTACAAAATTAACAGGGGGTTTAAGGAGTTTTAGGGAATTTGAAGGGTTGGGGCTCATGTGGGCCCCACCTCACATTTATCCTCACATGGGTAGTTAGGTACTTGTGGGTCCCACCCTAACTTTCCCATGAAGGATAAAACCACATCAGATATAAAAATAAAATTGTTCCACAATTTTATTCACTTCTCATTTAATCCACAATTTTTAACTTCTCCTCCTGTGTAAGCGCAACCGCAGTAAAGGTCCCCTTAAACAATTACCGGCATTGCGAGTTCATCAGTGCCCTAGGATTTCAATTCCGAGAACCAAATCAAAAGTTAGAAAAACTCACTCATTCGTTCACTGAACATACCCGAGCTAAACTTTGGAAATTGATTCTGGACACACTAGGCCTCGGAATCAAGTGTCGTCAGAAGCCACAGACTCGCAAAATTCCAAAGTATTAAAGAAAAAATTTTCCTTGAAATTTATATGTATTTACATGACTCCCACCTCAGGGATTTACATCCCCGTAAAGATACATCATAAACTAGGGACACAAATGAGGGTACTGTACACACATCTGAGCCTCCCGTTCCCATGTGCTCTTCTGGAGGCTCCCGTGCTGCCAATGAATGCGCACCAAAGGAATCGACCATCCACGTAGGACCTACTCCTGTCGATCCTCGATCTCCATAGGGACCTCCGCAAATTTCACCCCCTCATCGATGTCCAGCTCCCCGTGATCAATGATATGTGTCGGGTCATGCACGTATCTCCTCAGCTGAGATACATGGAAGACGTGGTGCACCTGGTGCAACTGAGGTGGAAGGACCAGGTGGTAAGCCACCTCGCCTACCCTGCTGAGGACCTGGAATGGTCCGATGAAGCACCAAGATAACTTCCCGCCCCGACCAAATCTTCGTAATCCACGTCGAGGTGAGACCCGTAAGAAAACATGGTCCCCATCCTCGACCTCCAGTGGTCTACGCCTCCTATCAGAATAGAACTTCTGTCTGCTCTGTGCAGTCTTCATCCACTCCTGGATGATCTGCACCTTCTCCAACATAGCCTGAACCATCTCTGGTCCTACGAGTGCTGACTCCCCAGGGTCAATCTAGCACAGAGTTGATCTGCATGGTCAGCCATACAGGGCCTTGTATGGTGTCATCCCGATGGTGGAGTGGTAGCTGTGGTTGTACACAAACTCCACCAAGGGTAGGTGATCCTCCCAGCTACGACCAAAGTCAAGGACACATGCACAGAGCATGTCCTAGAGATTCCGAATGGTCCTCTCCGTCTGGCCATCGGTTTGAGGGTGAAACGCGGTGCTCAGGCGTAGCTGCGTCCCAAATGCCTCCTGCAACCCCTTCTAAAGTCGGGAAGAAAAACGAGCATCTCGATCGGAGATGATAGACGATGGCACACCATGAAGCCGCATGATCTCCTGAACGTAGAGGTCTAACAATATCTCCACTGAGCCCTTCTCTCTGATAGGTTGAAAGTGGGCTGACTTGGTGATTCGGTCGATGATCACCCAAATGGAGTCGTGCCATCTAGAAGTACGTGGAATCCCCATCACGAAATCCCTCGATATACCGTCCCACTTTCACTTTGGGACCTCTAAGGGCTGCACCAAGCCTGCCAGAACCTGGTGCTCTGCCTTCACCTACTGACAGGTGAGGCATCGTGAAACGAACTCTACCACAACCTTCTTCATACCCAGCCACTAGTGCTGTGTTCTGAGATCCGGGTACATCTTCGCTACTCCTGGATGTACTACCAAAGGGGAAGTGTGAAACTCCCTCAGCACCTCCTCCTATAATGAAACTGGTACCATGGTATGTCCCCTGAAGAGGATGATGTGCTCTCCTCCTATAGAAAATCCATTAGGTTCCTGTCTTGTGGATATTTGTGCACGTCGCGTCTCACAGTCAACGTCCCAACGATGTGCCTCTCTGACCCGCTGAAGCAGTGGAGGAGTGACTGTGAGTGACTATAGAAAGTCTGATCCATCTCTATCCACGAAGGATATCTGCAACGTTCCTAGTTGCTCCTTTGCCTCTCCAAGTAACTGAATGCTTGATCTCCTGCTGAGAGCATCAGCTACTACGTTCCCATTCCCAGGAGTATAGACTATCTCAATGCCATAGTCCTGTAGGAACTCAAGCCATCACCTCTATATCAAGTTTAGGTCCTTCTGTGAGAAGATGTACCTGAGACTCTAGTGGTCAGAGTAGACTGTAAAGAATTTTCCCATCAGATAGTGCCACCACATCTTCAAGGTAAAGACCACTGCTGCTAACTCCAGGTCATGGGTTGCGTATTTCAACTCGTGCTGCCTCAACTGTCATGAACCATTTTCGATCACTACCCACTCCTGCATCATGACACACCTGAGTCTGATCTATGATGCATCGTAGTAAACTACGTATCCTACGCCCTGCTCCATTATCCTCAAGATGGTTCAACTGTTCAATCTCTGTCTCAGCTCCTATAAGCTCTGCTGACATCTCTCTGACCACACGAAGGGTTTTCCCTTCTTCGTCAAAGCTGAAAGTGGCGCTGCAACTATGGAGAAGTCTGGCACAAATCTCCGATAGTACCCAGCCTGACCTAGGAAACTCTGCACCTCTCTCACACTCCTAGGTGGCTTCCAAGCAAGTACTACCTCTATCTTTGTAGGATCCACCGCAACTCTCGCCTCAGAGATGACGTTCCCCAAGAAGTGGACCTCTCAAATCCAGAACTGACACTTTGAGAGCATACCATAAAGCTGGTGCTCTCAGAGTGTGTCCAGTACAACCCGCAAGTGGTAGGTGTGCTCCCCCTCATTAGTCGATTAAATCAATATGTCATCGATGAAGACTATGAAAAATCGATTGAGGTAAGGCTGGAAGATCATGTTCATGAGACTCATGAACACTGTTGGAGATTTGGTGTAGATGCCGGAAAAGTCCGTAATTTCCTAAAGGATGTTTCGAAATGATGAAGCGAAGTCATATTCGGACCTAGAATCCTGGTCCGGAGGGCCCAGAAGTGAAACACGAAATAAAGGAGGTTGTGTGCGAAAATAATTTGGCCGTGCGAAAGGAGTCCGAGATTCGCGAAAGGACCCCCGGCGCCGGCGCACAATTTTGCGCACCCGCACCCGCGTGGTTCCCTTTTGCACACTGAAATCTCTGGCGCGCCAAAATTTTTCGCGCCACCTGGTTTCCGTGGAACCGAAAGCCTATAAATATAAGGGGACCGCTTCCATTTCGGGGTTTCGTAATTTCAACTGGATCTCGTGTGCGAAATAGGACTTCCCCGCGCGCATGATGGCCTTCAGGTACTGACCCTTTTCGCGCAACCTCGCCCCGGGATCCGCCTTTGCGCGCAATCCCACCGGCTTAAATAAAATTCCAAACTCCTTAGGGTTTCTCCCTTGCACGTAATTCCTTCCATTTCACGCAAAAAAGGGTCCAATTGCGCACAGTTCCTTCGGTGGGTGTGGCTTGGCCTTAGGGTTCGGCCATTGCCACTTGTGCGCAATTCACTTCCCTTGTGTGAAATTATCACAAGCCGCGCGCAATTCCTCTACCCCAATTATGCACCATCCCGGTGTTTTGCACACAAAACCATTTCTTTGCCCGCAATCCCTGGGACCCCTCACCTTGACGCCCCCCGAGTGCCTCCCTGCGTAGACGCCTGATGTCCTCCATGCCGGGCATGCATGTCATGTATTGTTTTCCCGTACGACCTTCCAGGCTCGTACGAAGTAACCTCAAGGTCCCTTCAGTGGTGTTTCCCATTGTGTTGCTTTGCCTCATGCTCCTTTACATGGGCACGCTAATGGCTATTGCTTCTTCGCATAGCCACGCTAATGTGAACCCCTTGATGGGTCGCTTTACGGCCCCCCTTCACAACGTCCTTACCGATTCCTTCCCTCCCACAAGGGGTAGAGGGTGTCGGTTATGTAAGTCCTAGGGGTACGGATCGAACCCACCTCGTCTGAGCTGTAGGACGTTAAACTGCCAAGTACCTCGTCCTCAACACATGACGTTAAACTGTGATCTGGCTCTGTGCCTCGCACGCAGGGTCCCCCCGGCTCGGACATGCTTTACGCTGCTCGTCTCCACAGGAATTGAATATTCCCCACATGTAATGATATCCTCTCTCTCGGAGTGGTGTTTGTCCACGGGGGAAGGTCATCTACCTTGGTTTAATCCCCTATCCTCTCTTGCGGAAGGTACACTCATGCACCTCCGTACTTCCCTACTGCCAAGGCCAGTGGAGGGTGTAATAGAGAATGCGGCATCTCCTTTGTTTGGTCCCAAATCCCTCTCCCTCTGTGCCTTTTTGCATTTCGGGCCTCCATCCTGGAGTAAGTCCCAACACCATGGGCCGCTCAACGTGTAAGCCCCTCTCCACTTCCCATGGATGAACCGTTTGCGATGTGATCGTCTAGTCTCTGCTGCCTCTTGTTTCTCACACCGAGCATGAATCACGTGGGCTTATAGTGAGAATCGACCATGACATCCCCTTATGGGCCACCTTAGAGCGTAAGCCCCATCCTGAGGAACTATGGGGACTTTGATCCGTGATAAGGCATGATACATAGGAAGCCTCCATGAGGTTCATGCCCACCACCCGGTTGTTCTAACCCCTTCATGTCGGTTCACCAACTCTTATGGGCCGCCTCAGAGTGTAAGCCCCATCCTGGTGAACTACGGGGACTTTGATCCGTGCTAAGGCATGGTGCGTAGGAAGCCTCCACGAGGTTCAAGCCCACCACCCGGTTGTTCCGACCCCTTCGCGTCAGTTCACCAATTCTTATGGGTCGCCTCAGAGCGTAAGCACCATCCCGACGAACTACGAGGACTTTGATCTGTGCTAAGCCATGGTACATTGGAAGCCTCCACGAGGTTCAAGCCCAACACTCAGTCGTTCCGACCCCTTCGCGTCGGTTCGTCAACCTTATGGGCCGCCTCAGAGCATAATCCTCATACCACTTTGGGCCGCCTCAGAGCGTAAGCCCCATATCCATCATTATGGGATGCCTCAGAGCCTAATACCTATATCCATCATTATGGGCCGCCTCAGAGCATAATCCTCATACCATCATGGACCGCCCCAGAGCGTAAGCCCCATATCCATCCTTATGGTCCACCTCAGATCATAAGCCCCATATCCATCCTTATGGGCCACCTTAAAGCATAAGCACCATATCCATCATTATGGGCCACCTGAGAGCGTAAGACCCATATCCATCATTATGGTCCGCCTCAGAGTGTAATACCCATATCCATCATTATGGGCCGCCTCAGAGTGTAAGCCCCAAATGCCCCGTCCCACGTGACTTTAAACTATATACCTAAACTACGGGGACTTTGATCCATTCTAAGGAATGGTTCGTAGGAAGCCTCCATGAGGTTCAATCCCAACACCCACGTCTCATCTTGACCTCTCCCTCAAGCCCACGTGCCTCGAGAAGCTCATGCCCTAGCCCAGAGGCCTTACTCCATCTGGGTTCCATCCATGCTTTCATTCTCATGGGTCGCCTTTTCAGGTGTCCCACCGTATCATCGAACTATGCGGATTTTGATTCCCTGCCACATGGATACGTAGGAGGCCTCCATGAGGTTCAAGCCCCTCTTCACTTCATCATCCATCCTGATTCTTACCCAGGCTGCCACATCCCGATGGGATCATGCCACCTCATTCCACTCCACAGTATCCGGGAAGCCGCCCACGTGCTAGACCCTACATCGGAGTTCCCTTCAGGGGGTTCTTTCATATGATACACTCTTAGTGTTCTGATCTGTCTGATCCATCTCCGCTGGACGTTAAACATGCGGCATACCCCGTGTTGAACCTGGGAAGGTAAGGAAAACCTCAGATACATGCCTATGGCATGCAATTACCCACGTTCTATGAGGGATGCCTCGGGCTTCCGCGCCCTCGAGAAGACCTATAATAAGGGACATAAGACAGAAATTCCAATCCCCTAGCGTCAAGAAACGCCAATGACACCTCAGCATTTCCACTCTCCTAACCGAAGGTTGATTCTCTGACCACACCCCTTGGAGCGTCTTGAGAGAAGTAATGTAATTAACCGGTGTCCATGAAGATATGGCACCAGGAATGAGATTCACGAATACGTATTAAATCTATGAGGGAGACCCGGACTAGGTGACAAGTTTCGAGGAGGAATCCATGGATGGAAGAACCGATATCCCATAATCCTGGTTTTGATCAAGGAGCAGACGTCCCTGAAGAAGGAACGGATGCCGCCCGCATTTGGAAAGCGTGAATACGGAGCAACAATTGCGCGTCCTCTTCATGACGGATGCGTGCGCCCCAGAAAAATCGTTGGAAATAGAAAATGGTGAACCCGACATGAATATCTTTTCCTCAATACAGAGACTAGTAGAGTGGTGGTGTCTGAAGATTAGCATGTCACTAGGCCCAGGAACCCAGCACCAGTACGTGAAACCCGCCAGGGGTTGGGGTAGTCAGGACGTTGAGCACTCTGTTCCGCGACGTTGTCAGCGCGGATCCCTCTTAACAACTACGAAAGATGGAATGGAACTGGGATATTGGTGGTTAATTTGTTTTACTATTAGTGTTAATGGGTTCATCTCTATGCTTTCAAAAATCAGATAACTGCATCCGGAGCTTGATCGCCACCTGCCCACCAGCACAGGGGTAGGGGCAGCACCGATACAGCCACCCCACATAGTTCCACCTTTTGCACAGCCTCTTCAACCGTTGTGACTGCCGGGTGCTCACACCCCCTCTCCCCGTCAGAGATTATCCAAAAGAGGGGGATCAACGACCTTGTGTGTAGGTACGTGGAGGAAGGGGTTATCCTCACCAGGGACATGGCATGTTTGGATCTCCAGGCAGCTGAACCTCACCATCTTCACCATCCTTGAGGGCTATGCAGGGAGCTTCTGCTCCCCACCCCAACGTTCAACTATTTCGGTAGTTTATCCCCAGAACACCTCGACACCTACATTCCCTATGCCGATGAGGTAGGGGATGTCCAGTTTCTCCCGATCAGAGACCTACTTTAAGGGTTCATAGTAAGGGCCCCCACCAGGCAACGTTGATACCGCCGCCCGACTCCCCGGGCTGAGGAGCAGGCAATCCCTATGCCCACGCCACCAGCTCCAACCCACCTAACCCGACGCTAGCGTCGGGCGCGAGCGGAAGAGGATGCTCACCCTGGGGCATCAACGTCAGCAACCATTATGGCCCGAGTCACTGCTGACTCCTATCATCAAACCTCCGCACATGTTGAGCAGGGGTAGTTACATGCCCGATCCGGATCAAGGCCCCAACCGCCCCATGTGCAGGTTAGGTTGACTGTCCCGGTCACTGGCACAGGCAATGGCTGCAGCGGACCAATTCAAGGTAGTGCTATCTAGCATGAGGGCCTACTCCCTACCACCATTCTGGAAGGTATGGGCCCTCCCTCCTTCCAACCTTGGTTCTAAGGCCTTCCTAGCACCACCCTCGCCGCAGGAAAGGGGCTTCCCCGTAGCAGGAACACTACGGGTGGGGCTCTCTCTAGCGCCCACTACACGGGATATGGGGTCAATTCCCCTATCGCAGACCGCGAGTATGGAGTTGTTGTGTGTCCGGTCACTCGCCCGCATGGAGGTCCTCCCCATGTACCTTTCGACATTTGCCCCGGTGCTCCCCGCACCCCAGCCCTCAGTCCTCTCGGCTCCGGCACCAGTCCGGCCAGAGGACTCCATGACGGAAATCATCCTTGCCCCGAAGAGACACCCAGGGGCAGGAAAGTGGGACGTCGTCACCGTAAGAGAAGTTTCAGGGAAGGCCATATGGAAATCAGACCAGTTCGTTTCTCGTACTATGAGGCGGAGTACGACTCAGCGATGGAGCCCTCCCCTCAGTCCTTTGAGTCAAGGGCTGGGATAGGTACGCGGCGCGTCAGCCTTGTACTCCCTGAATGTGCGATCCATATGATACACGCCTCCCTCCGAAGGTATATCCAGGAGGACCTGGCGTACCCCCAGGGATCAAACTTTCAGTCACCATCGGCCTCTTCGGAAGCACCTTCCATCTCGACCAGAGACGTCGGATACCTTTTCTGTGGGCAGATGGCAAAAGAACCACGACATAGCGCATCCCCGACAAGCACCGACACTGTTACAGGAGTCTCATTCGTCGTTCCATCTTATCGTGACGTGGCAGCTAGGACGCTGCAACCCTTGGAGGACGACTTAGGGTTCGACGACCAATCGGCATGCTCGCCATATTCTCCGCCGGCCAGCCCACTGGCCCAGCAGCCTGCCTCGGCACCGCTGCCAGTTCCCCAGTCACTCCAAGTTTATGAGAGGGGTTGTCAAGGGCTGGATCTTGAACCCGAGCTGTGGAGCTTCTGGACCATCCTCGCAGCAGGCCACTTCCCCGAGATGTTTTGGCCGATTGGAGGGTCGGATTTTGACACACCAGAATTGCTCACCCTGAGAGAGCTTGAATGTTTCCGCCAGACTATCCGAGCGACTCATTCCCTTATTTGCCATTAGTGGGTGCCTTATCCCAGGAGCCAAGCACATCTCGATGATATCGGCGAGCGATGTCGTCAGGTCGACCTTGCCACACTCCCCGCGGCTTGGCACCCCGAATCACTTGGCCACCATAGGGCCCTCCAACAGCAATGCGTTCAAAGCATTCAAGTACTCCAAAAAGTTATCAAGGAGGCCACCCCCATGTGCATGTCCGTGGATGGGGGAAGTATGCCGCCCTTATCTTTAGTGTCATTCGCCGACAACCTGACTCACCGGGCGGTTCTGAGGACACGCCCCCGAGGGCAGTAGCGGTCAACATGGCCGATCTTTCGGGAGAGGGGAACGGTCTGCAACTCCTCGATGGGGAATCACACCCTAGAGACAAGCTGCTACTAGACCCATCAGGGAGGATAACTTGCCAGCAGAGGAACCTCCTAGGTCTCCCCGCACCCACTGAGGCTTTAATACTGAGCCGGAATATCGGCAAGGGTAAAGAGCACGTTGGGGATGTCAAGCTCGCCGACCCATATGCCTTAGTGTAGAAGGAAGAGGAAGATCCCAAGAAAGCCAGGCTGGACCAACATCTTGTTGAGCAGAAGAGGTTGGTCAATGAGCTTCTGGCTAAACGCATTGCAGAGCGGCGACCCGATTATGGTGATCCTATATCGAGGTAGCAGGGGAAGGAACAACTACCCCTCGATGAGATTCTCCCAAGAAACCTCGATCACGCCATGTTCGCTGACAGAGCAGAGGGAGGAGCTCATGGAAAGAGGGCGCGATATGTTTCACCAAACCCTCCTGAGCAGTGGGATCACCCAAGGGATCCCTCTTGGGTTCCTCCCGTCGCGCCAAGGGTCACTCCACCAGCTGACCCACGAGCTTCTGATCTTGGCTACCGAATTGAAGAGCCTGGCAATGAGCTTGTGGTTAGGGATCCTCATTCAGACATGAACCCACATCTAGATGATCTGAAGGCAGCACTCATTGCCCTCTTAGAGGCTTCGTAAACTCGGCAGGTGGCAATCCCAACAGATGGAAAGTCGTACCTTGAATGGGTGGATGATATGTCTGTACCTCCAGGGTTTGGGAATCCAACTTTTCCCCCTTTAACGGGACAAGATACCCGCCACAGCACTTGTCCCACTTCAACTCAAGGTGTGGGCCTCTGTTAGGGACTCCAGCACAGTAGGAGGCCGCCAAGATCCATTTCTTTGTTCAGACACTGGAAGGGCCGACGTTCGTCTGGTACAACCAGCTCCCTGTCGGATCACTGACTAGCTGGGAGGACCTTCACAGGAAATTCCTCTACCAGTTCAGTTCCCTGACCCAGAAGACGAAAATCGCAAACCTCTTCAGGTGCTAGCAAAGGCCCGATGAGCGAGTCGTTGACTTCATCGCCCGGTGGAAAGGGCTCACATACTCACTTGACATGCCTCTAACTCAGGATAAATTACTTAAAATGTGCATAGGGAACATCAAGGCAGAGATGGTCCCTTATATAATCACTCATAATTACCCTGGAGGGTTCTGGGACTTCTCAGACAAGGCTCAGCGCCTCAAAGAAGCCCAACAACAGGCTAGTCAGGCACGCCCGCTGGCTCCTGTAATCCCTGCAAGGAGAGATGCGAGAGCCAAGCCCACTGTTGTGGCCCAAATTGAGGCCCCCACGCAGCTAGAGTTTCTACCAGTGAGGCCAGCTCCATAGCCTCATAGGGGTCCGCCCCCACGGGCATAGCTTCCAGCCCAGCAACGACCGCCTCAAAATCGGCAAGCACCTCTGCGTTACCCACCGCCACCACCTAGGCGAGATAATCAAGTTCCACCTCCTCGGCATGCTCCTTCGGCCCCTCATCAGGTCTATCCTTCTAGAGCCCCATTTATGGATATATGGAATTAGACCTACTCATTTGATGAGGTTCAGGTCCCCGGTTACTTTTGTAGTGCCTTGGAGCAGAGGGTTGTATGGCTGCCTGAGTGCCAGAAGCCAGAAGAGGCGCATCTCACTGATCACCCCAACTACTACCTTTATCACCGGACCCTGGGGCACACCATCCAGCAATGCTATGTGTTTAAGGACTGGCTTCAAGACTATATTGATAATAATATAGTCAGGTTGGGCCCAGCCCTGGCACAGGTGGCAGGTGTCTTTGTGAGATCAGATGGCAGTAGCAGCGACGAGGATGAATGGCAACAGGTTTCCGACCATGGGTCCAAGAAGTATAAGGACTGGATGGCCCGAAAGATGGTCTCCCATTCCCATGGAATCATCCGTGAACACCTGAATCATCTAGAGCCCTCAAAAGCTATGGTTACTACTTCGACATCGTCATCCCAGCTAGCCTCTTTCCAGAAGAGAAAGCAGTGGCGGCGCAAGAAGAAGGAACGTACCCTGCCAACATCGTCGTCATCCGGCACTCTTAGCGACTTTATGCCCCCAATAATGGGGATCCCTCTGAGACTCCACCCGGTAGTGGATGATTCCTTGAGTGACAGTCTGCGGTATGCTTCAGTTAACACCATAAAGTTGGTAAATCCCTTTTTGACTCCTGACAATGAGGAATTCCAGGTGGGCCTTCCCAATATCCCCAGCCATCGCCAACGTCGGTGGAGCCGTGGCTACAAGAATCATTGGGGAACAGTAGATGGAACCTCCAGCCAAGATGTGCATGCTGCGGAGACCAGACATCAGGCCCAGTGCAAAGCTCAGTACGTGTGGCCCCTTCATCCGGTGGCGACAAGTCTGTCTCTACCACCGTTTGTGTTGCTAGATTAGGCGGAACCACCTCGGTCCTACCACAACCAGCTCAGCCCTGTCACCAGCCGACCCCAGCCTTCCGGACCTCATCCGGCAACCAATCTCTGGGTTTCAACTAGTGAACAGCGAGATATACCCAGTACCAGTCAGATGTTGGCCTAGCCTGCCAGACCCGTCATGCCTCCAATCGCAGAGCGGCCTCCTGTAAGCTGAAGCTCACGTTTGGCCCAAAAGTAAGATTTTCATAAGCACTTGGCCAATATTCCAGAGAGACTTTATATCCTTGAGGCCCTTCACCTATCGTCTGAAATGCGGGAGGCACTTTCCGAGGCCCTAAGGAGCCCCCTCCAGTTTGAGACGGAGGTAGCAGTTGCAGAAGTCTTCCACGCTGAGGCATTTGAGGACACCGAATTCCAGGTACTTATCTCCTTATCCATTAAAGATGAAGATCTCCCCATACTGGGGCACATTTTCCCACTGTACATCACTGGCTAGTTCAATGGCATGGAAGTCTGCCGCTGTCTTGTTGAAACAGGTTCTGGGATTAACCTAATCCCAACTCGGACACTGCGGAAGCTAGTTCTGTCTAAGGATGATTTAACTCACTCCGACCTCAGAATCTAGGGGTTTGATAGGACCAAGAAAACTCCAGTCGGCAAGATTCGCTTGAAGACCCAGTTTGGTGGCCTAATTTCCAACACCGAATTCATGTTTGTCACTCAGGACACTGCCTACAACGCGTTGATGGGCAGACCGTGGCTCCATATTCACACGGATATCCCCTAATCATATCACTAATTCCTCAAATACTCCCTTAATGGTTGAGTAGGCATGATCCAAGGAGATGCGTCTCCTTTTTCCTCTTGTGAAGCCCGTTATCTGGATGCTGACTATTACAAGTGCAAGGATAAGTAGATTCTGGCAGGTGAGATTGAGCCCACCACTATCACAAGTGATCCCTAGGCAGGTTTGGATGATGCATACGTCTTACCAATCCATCGGTTGGAGGCTAGGACCCCCGATATGGGGAAATGCTTTGTCATTTCAGGTATAAGAGAAATTCATATTTCCAGGTCCAAGTGACGGTGGAAAATCACCTCGTACTCCTACACCAACCAGGCTCAGGTGATCCCGGAACCTCCTACCCCCATACAGTATCGGGACGTCAAGCTCATGGCAACAGTGGTACGTCATACGTGTCTCTTCTGTCGGGCTGGAATTAACTGGCTCAAGCCGATGCACCATTACTGTTTTGATGTCATCAAGCATGGCCCCATAGGCTGAAAACCGGATGGGATTAGATCAATTGCCTTCATCTCTATGGTCTCAGTGGCACATGAGTCTCCTGATATGATGACCACTGCCACCCAAGTCGGCACCCGCTTCCCATCAGAGTCTGGTGGCCCAGAAGAAACTCCCCCTGCAGAAGGTCCCTCCACAAGTGGATAAGGGTACATAGAGGATGATCCCCTTGCCTTTGAGGAGGGAGTCTCCCCCAAGGTCGAAGAGTTGGTACAGGTGAACCTCGGTAGCGAGGCGCACCTGAGACCCACATTGGTCAGCGCCGCTATGCCCCCCGAGGAGCATCAGCAGTATGTGGAGTTCCTCAAAAATCACCGTGATGTGTTTGCTTGGAGTTACGATGAGATGATAGGACTAGATCCTCAGCTATCCATCCATCACATTGGTCTCTCGGCAAACCATCGCGGGTTCAAGCAGCCCCCCAGATAGATGCACCCTTCTCACGGTGCCATGGTTGAGGCCTAAGTTGATAAGCTCATCAGGGCCAACTTCATCAAGGAGGTCCAGTACCCCAGGTGGCTAGACAACATTGTTTCAGTTAAGAAGAAGAACGGGCAGATCAGAGTCTACATCGACTTCCGCGATCTCAACCGCCACTGCCCGAATGATGATTTTCCGTTCCCAGTGACAGAGTTGTTGATTGATGCCACGGTCGGGTTCCAAGCCCTCTCCTTTATGGATGGGTATTTCAGGTACAACCAAATCCAGATGACCCCCGAGGACGAGGAGTCCACTGCCTTCAGGGATCCCCAAGGTACCTTTTGTTACCAGGTTATGCCCTTCGGCCTGAAAAATGCAGGTGCCACCTATCAGCGATCCATGCATCGCATGTTCAAGACGATTCTCGGGACACTTGTGGAATGCTACGTGGATGATCTGGTGGTCAAATCTCGCCAGTTCTAGGACCATCTCAAGGACCTTGATAAAGTTTCTGGCTTCCTCCGTTCTTGCCACCTGAAGATGAACCCGCTAAAGTGTGCCTTTGGGGTCACCTCCGGGAAGTTTCTTGGATTTGTTGTCATATACCGAGGCATCAAGATCGACCCGGAGAAGTTCAAGTCCATCATCCAAATGCCTCCCCCGATCATTATTGGAGAGATTCGAGGTCTCTAAATCCACTTAGCCTACATACGTCAATTCATTATGAATTTGGCTAGCAAGTGTAAGCCCTTTTCCCAGCTTATGAAGAAAGGCGCCACCTATGAGTGGGATGAAGAGTGTCAGACCGCCTTCAAGGAAATCAAGAATTATCTTCTCCAACCTCCGGTCTTGATGCCACCTGTCTTTGGGAAGCTGCTGGTCCTTTACGTGACCACCCTGGAATGGTCCCTTGGTGCACTTCTCACCCAGAAGAATAAAGAGGGAATAGAGAATAGCCTCTAATACCTCATCCACGTGCTCCTTGACCCAGAAAATAGATATTCTCCCATCGAGAAGAGATGTATGGCACTCGTATTTTCCGTATGGAAATTTCGGCACTACTTGCAGCACCACAAGGTATAGCTGGTCTCTCAGGTAGACCCGCTGAAGTACATCCTAAATTGACCTATGTTGACTGGCCGACTAGAGCGGTGGGCGGTGATCCTCCAGCAGTTCGACATCAGGTTCGTACCTCAGAAGGCCATCAAAGGACAGGCATTGGCAGACTTTTTAGCTTCCCACCCATCCTCCGCAGATCAGCCGCTGGACCTAGTCTTTCCTGATGAGGCAATCCTCTCAGTCGATCATGTCGTCCCATGCTGGCAGATGCACTTTGACAATGCCTCCCAGAGCCCCACTGGTAGGAGAATCAATGATCCTAGGCTCAATAGGGTGGGCCTGGGTATCATCTTCATCACCCCAGAGTAATCTCTTCTGCCATATTCATTTCTGTTTTCATAGGGCTGCACCAAAAATGAGGCAGAGTATCATGCCCTCATCACTGACCTCGAGCTGGCCCTCGAGATCGATGTGCCCCATCTGCATGTGAAAGGGGATTCCAAGCTGGTCATCAAGCAGGTCAATGGAGACTATGTTGTCAGAAAGACAGAGCTCATGCCATTGTTGGAGTGCACCCTCCATCTAAGGGCCCAATTCCTTTCTCGGATGGAGGTCGTTCATATTCTCAGGTCACAGAACGGTCGATCAGATGATTTGGCCAGCTTGGTCGCGTCGCTTGTAGATCCTGAACAGGATGACCTGATTATCCACATGGAGCATCGGAGAGTCATCGCTCTCATCACCCCGAAGGACGATCGTGGATCGCGAGTAAACCATCTTACTTCTAGTGCCCCTACATCATGATCCACGGGTACTTCAGATACTGTGGTTGAAGTAGTTCCCGATTGAAGGACACCCTTGGTTGAATACCTCCAACATGGGAATCTTTTGGCAGACCGCACCGAGCATGAGCGAATCCAATGCCGCACACTATAGTTTACCCTTTAGAGTGGTCCTAGCCTTGAGAATATCCTTTACAGATGCGGATTTGATGGTGTTCTCCTCTTTTTCCTTCAAAGAGTAGAGATTCCACAGGTCATGCAAGAGGTTCATGCTGGTTCCTGCGGTGCCCATCATGCCGGGTCAAAGTTGTCTCACCAGATTCAGAGACTGGGATACTTTGGGCCCTCCATGATCCATGACTGCATCGATTTCTCCAAGAGGATCCATGCATTCCAAGTTCATGCTAACTTCGTGCATCGGCCACCAGAGCCTCTCCATTCTACCAAGTATTCTTGTCCCTTTGCAGTATGGGGGGTAGATGTTTTAAGACCTTACCCACCGGCAACGGCCCGCCAATGTCGGTTCATTCTGACCGCTATGGATTTATTTTCAAAGTGGGAAGAGGAAATTCCACTCAAGGAAGTCAAAGCCCATTCTATCACTGACTTCGTGAGGTCCAACATCATTTATCGATTTTGAGTACCTCACGTTGTCCTCACTGATAACGGTACCAACTTCTGAGCGGCTGAGATGAAGAAATTGTACGCCAAGTACAACATTCTCTCTAACCATACATCCCGCTATCATGCACAGGCGAATGGACAGATCAAGGCATTTAACAAAATCCTCCCTAACATTCTGCAAAAGATGGTTGGTCAGAACAAGAAAATTTGGCTAGAAAATCTCTCCAACGCCCTTTGGGATTATCGGACGATGACTCGTAATTCCACCTTGGTGACCCTGTATTCCCTTGTGTACGGAACTGAGGTCGTCATGCCCATCGAGATTCAGTTTCCCTCATTGCGCACGATGGTCTATGACCAGAAAGCATTGGATAGAGTTGCTGAAATACATCTAGCTGAATTGGAAGTGCTGGATAAGAATAGGATTTGTGCTTTCCACAACCTTGAAAGGAATCAGAGAAGGATGGCTCGAGCTTTTGACAAGAAGGTTCAACTCTGCTCCTTCCTGCAAGGTGACTTGGTACTGGCCCTCAGGGCGCCAATGATTCCTGGCAAGAAACCACCCAAGTTGGAGCCCAAATGGGAGGGAACTTACAATATCCATAAGGTTTACCCCAATGGAGCATACTCCTTAGTGACCATGGATGGTGAGCGTGTAACTCCTCCCACCAACGCCAAGTTCTTCAAGCAGTAATTTGCATGAGTTTTAGGGTCCTGCATGACCCTAAACTCCAGTCGGGGTCCCCCATGACCTTAAACTGGATTGTGGTCCTACAAGACCCTAAACTGCATCTGGTCCAGCATGACCCTAAACTGCATTTGGCCCTACATTTGGGCCCCCACGGTCTTGTATGACCCTAAACTGCACGCTTGTCTTGCAAGACGTTAAACTACAATCCAGTCAGGCCTCCCGAACTGAGGCCTAGCTTCGTGCCTCTGATTCAGGTTCTCTCCTATAGAATTGTACGGTGTGGTAGTCAAGACCTCATCCTCATTCATGTTGGGTTACTCTCCATGCCGTACACCTCCCCTGTTCACAGAATTCTATTCCCCCACATTCTTCCTCACTATAAGATGTTAAACTGCAAGTTGGCCAGTCCTCCCTGGCCGAGGCCCAGCCTCAGGCCCCTTGGCCTTCCATGACTCAATCTCTCTTGTGGGATTGTACGGTGTGGTGTGGGATTATGTCCTCATTCACGTCGGGTTACTCATCGTACCATACCTATCCCCAGATGAGATGTGTCCCCCGTCCCGCATGATGCTAAACTGCATTGCATCCTAAATGATGTTAAATTGTGATTTTATAACTACGTGGGGATCAATTCCTATCCTTATGGGATACGTAGGACCGCCTGAACATCTAGGTTTCAGGTCCAGCCCCGTCTCTTAGAAGATCCCACGATCTCCCGGTCACCTCAGCCTCTTGGCATGTTCCTCCCCATGGGGGGGATATGTAGGTGTGGTACAGGGTTTTTAGTGCCATGCCCCCTTCGCCTGGGAATCCGCCATCTTTTGGCCGCTCTCAAACTAATCCTTTAAAACCCTTTCCAATGGTCTGCTAATGTGTCCAGCATACTCTGGTCTAGGACCTGGAGTGTCAGATTCAACTTAGGCAAGTTCCGTCCACTTTCCAAGCTTCGTGCTCCCCTTCAGTTAGACCCCCATTATTTTTCACAATCGGAGGGACCCCCAAGAACGGCTTGGATATAATGCCTAAGGGCTCTCCTACCGTCACAGGCCAACGCCCCTGAGGGTTTCAGACAACAAGTTGATACAAATCTCACGTTGTGAATATGGTCAGCGGTTGATGCTCATTTGTTTGTCTCTAAGGCTAACACGATAGGATGCTGTGTTGCGAACATGGTCATCAGTAATCCTCTGTCATCACGCCAACTTCTTCAGGCCCTAAATGTTGGTTGCATGATTCACGTTATGTTCCACCCCATCGTGTCAAGGTGGAATCTCGACACTCCTTGCACTAACCCTCAGTGCACCTCCACACATCAGGCAGATAAAGCTGCGTTACGGCGTCTCTATGGGATCCCGCGATCCAAGTGCTAAGATTATATTCTTGGGTTTTCTCTAAGGACCATGCACAGATTAAGCCTCATCCCCATGGGAAACGAGGAGTCGCCCAGACGTTGAGTTTCGGGACCAGCTCAGCTAGAAGCTAGTGTCTTCTACCCCCTGATTATTAGACCCTCGTCGGCTCCTTGGCCCGTGGCTCCTCTCCCGGAATCGCACGCAGTAATGGTATGAGATTATGTCCTCATCTACATCGGGTATGACTTATCGCATCGTGCATGTTTTCCCAGGTCCAAGCCATACGACCTTAAACTGTGTTGGTTGGTCCTACCACACGACCATAAACTGTGATGATATCGTCCCGGCCACCCGACGGAAAACGGAACTACATTGTGATAACCTCTCTATAGGGGACATCACATTGGGTATTGGTCAATTACCATACCATTTTTCAACGCCTGTATACGGCTTGATTATTGTGGTGATTCCAGGAGTTTCTACCCTTCGCTCCACAAAATAAAAACCATCTACCTTCAAGATTAAACAAGATACATCAAATACCGCTTCTTTTGGTGTGAGGGCTAGACCCGCACGCCCTTTTCATCCTTTGCACAGGTACCATGTCGTGTTGTTCCACCCTCCCAAGAACTACGTGCAGCTTGATCCCCATTATTATGGGGCATGTAGGAATGCCCAGACCTCTTGTCTTTGGGTCCAACTTGAGGTCCGTTAATTCATCGTGCATATCCCTCCTTTGGGACCTTGACAACGGGACTGCGTGGCGTGGTGAGCAGGACTTCATCCTCGTTCACGTCGGTTTTTCAATAGCCGCACTGCGTACGACCTGTTATAATAATTATCCCACCTGTGTCCCATCCTGCATGACATTAAAAGGCGCCCCCAAGAACTATGTATGGCTTGATTCTCATCCTTATTAGATACGTAGGAGCACCCGATCATTTTCTCACGGGCTCAGCCTAACTTTCGTGATCGGTCCCTTGACTAGAACACTTCCAAGGAGCGCACGGTAAGTAGGACCTCGTACTCATTCACGTCGGGTTTTGTAATCACCTTACCATGCTTCTCTTGTCCTCCTTACTAATCCTTGGTCCGAGTTCTAAGACATTAAACTAAGAGCCTTTTTAGAACTACGTATGGATTGATTCTCATCCTTATGAGATACGTAGGAACGCCCAGACATTTCGTCTTGGGTCTAGCCCCAGGGATTACAAAATCTCGTCCCTCCTCACTGTCGGCCTGATTATCCAATAAAAACATATAATTTAATTACATTTTAATGGTATTAAATGAACATTTTTGATCTTATGGTCCTGAGTTAGTTCATTTTCATTATGAACATCCATTCTCATCATTTGTGCACTTCATGCCTAATATACACCAATTTAGGCCCAATGAGTCATCTGATTCTAAGGAATGTAATTATCAATATTTTAATTTGATATTTTGGTAACTATATCTACACTTAAATGTGAACATTTTTCATTCAGGGATCAATGGATGATTCATAAACGATGATGGAGATATTTGGAGATGGATGGAAGCAATTCTAGAGAAGGCAGATTGGACACCATCCCACTTATGAGACTGTGGGTCCCAACATACAGGTCCAATGAATCCCAACTTTTTTGGGATGATATAAAAATGTTTAGGAACAAATCACTCTTCATGAGATAATGCTAATTAGGCTTCTATGGTGGTCATTAAGGAGACTAAAATTAGAGATACAATTTTGGGCTAGATTCTGCGGCCCAGAACAATAGTCCACTATTTTGATCATATCTCGGAATACAGAACTCCAAATAGGCCCAAATTGTACAGGCGGTTATACGACATCCGGAACACCATTTTCTTCTTATATGGCCCACTCTGATTCAGCCATATAGAAGGTCATCTAAACGCGTCTGTTCGGTGGATGAAAGTTGGCTGCCACCTCGGGTCAAATGTGGAAAAGTCCAAATTCCACAAGCTTTCCACCACCTATGGCCTACCAAAATTAATTGAGATGATTTGTACTGTTGGAGGCTCGACCCAAAGGCTCAAAAATTCCTATTTAAGGCAGTGGTGTTGGAGTATTTAGCAATCTTTGGTGCTTGGTTTCATTGTAGTGTTATGCTACCGCTTTGTGTTTGTAATCACATTTCTTTCTCATGTAAGTTGTTTAATTCACCTTAGTTTGTTAATAAACGTTCTTCATTTACTCTTATTCTATTCTTCTACTTATCACGTTGATACCATTGGTTCAAGGTATGAATTTATTCACACCATACTTTGTGATATTTATCACACAACAGAGGAGTGGTCTTTTTTTGTTGTTGTTTTTACTTCTTCAATTCCACCCTTGTAAGTCTACTTCCCGCTTCCGTTGAAGACATGTCATCAATTGAGGGCTAACTCTTTTATGGGTTGATCCAAGGGAGTAGCAAGGGGCTGGATTGGATGTTATTTATCACTCTATTAATGTTAAATCACTTCTTTTAAATGATATTTTTATTTGATGATTTTAAAACATCTCCATCGTCCTTGTTGAATTTAAGGCCACACACTTCAAGTGCTAATACGAATTGTTACCTTGAAGTTCTCAAAACTTTGATCCTTAAAGTGTATAGGTGATTAGTATTAAAGGGTGTAGGCATTAAACCAGTAAGTGATGAAGTTGTTTTATCTCCTTAAATGAACCCATCTCAAATATAAGAAATTGAAATCATTAATAATGAAATACGTCCAATCCACCCCGAGCGATAACCTAGTATCAACTCATTCTTTTAAATTGAATTAACTTAAATATATTAGATATCTTTCAAAACCATCCAAAATCAATCCAATTTGGCCACTTCATAGCTGAAAACAGTCCATATAATTACGTGTCTATAGGTTTCTTCTTAGGTCTCTGTGGATTCGATAACCCAAGCTATACTACAAGGACCGTATTACCTTCTTATCTTGGGTAAATTTGAGCGAGAATCAAATTCTGGTGTTGTTGCTGGGGACCCAATTAAGTAATCTAAACACTCATTATATTCTCCCCCATTTCTTCTTTTCTCATCCAAATTCTCTTATCTTGTCCCTTTCTCATTTTTTTTCTTTTAGTGCATGTCCGCCTACACCCACGATCAATCAAACTATCTAGTTAGGGTGGATAGTCCTAGGGTTGGGGAGTCAAGTACATCAAGGGAACTCATTCCATTAGATTATAATATTCTTAATACTCTAGAGTCCAAAATTGAGCCAATTTCAATGGAAGGTCTTCAAAGAAATCAACTCATAAACTTGGGTGGGAACCAAAATAGAAACCCAAATGAGGCAGCCCCAAACTTGGGGAATGCAATTGATCAAACCATGAATGACTACCTCACACCTTCCTAGACCAATTCCCCCTCATGCATTAGACACAATTCCCTAGGAGATTCCAACTACATATTTGAACCCCCTGTCTTAAACCACCATCCCAAATTCCATGGAATGGAGTCCGAGATGCCATACCTGCACATTAAGGAGTTCAATGACATTGTAGAAACAATGTGTCCCCCACATCAACTAGAATCATCTAAGATGAGGATATTTCCTTTTTATTTAAAGGATCGAGCTAAAAATTGGCTAAACAATTTGATACCATCATCCATCAACTCTTGGGACCAACTACAAAGAGAATTCTATAAAAAATACTTTCCCCACCATAAAACAATTTCACTTAAAAAGAGTATCCAAAACGTTTTTGAAAAAGAGGGAGATTCATTCTATGAAAAATGGGAGAGGTTCAAAGACACTCTAAACATGGTTCCACACCATGGTTTTTCTATTCCTGAACAAGTGAGAATTTTCTATGAAGGGTTGGGTCCGGGGAATAATCAATTCATTGACATGATGTGTAATGGAACCTTTAAAAACAAAGCCCCAAATGATGCTTAAGAGTATCTAGAAAGCCTTTCTGAACAAAACCAAACATGGGGAACTTCACCTTATTCTGAAAATTCACAAAGAACTACTGGAATTCATACACTTAGAGAAGAGTAAAGCCTTAGGGATAAACTTTCCGCACTCTCTAGGAAGGTTGAAAAGATAGACCTTAGGAAAGTCCATGAAATTCAAACTGTTGACCCTATTTGAACAAGTTGTGAAAAACATGACCATAAGACAGAAAACTTCCCAACCATTCCATCCATCAAGGATGTTCTCTTAGGAGGACCCCCAGTGGAAGTAAATTCTTTGAACTTTCAAAAGCCTCAATACCAAAACACCTTCAACCCAAGGTATAACGACCACCCAGGATTCCGCTGGAAAGATAACCAACAACCAAGCCAACCACAGGGACAAAATCCTTACCCCCATCAAAACTACCAAACCCATAACCAGTTCCAAACCCAACCTATCCAATACTAGCAACCACCGGTCCATTTTCAACAAACCATCCCACCTCTAAAATATCCCCCTAGGATAAACCAACCTACTCAAGCACCCACCCAAACTGTTCCACAAATCCTACTAGAACAACTGTGCAAACAAATGGAGAGGATGAACTCGGAGGTATCTTCCCTAAAACAAGAACATCAAACCATCAAAACTGGAAAGTCACCCATGCCTACTCAGGCGGTGCCATCCTCAACTTCAAGGGGAGAGTCAAGTTGTGCTCAAACAACTCATGAACTACTAAAGCATGTGACTGTTTTAAGAAGTGGGAAATCAATTGAGAAACCTGAACAACTAATTCAGAACCCACTTGAAGATTCAAACATGGATGAAAATTCAAATGAACCACAAGATCAAACTGAAGAAACTAATAACATTGTCAAGGAAACAACTCTTCAACAAACAACCCCACAACCTGCACCATTTCCTCAACGCATGAGGGGGAAACCCATGCCTGAACTGAGTGAAACATTGAGGGAAATCTTTTCAAAAGTCAAGTTGAACATACCCATTATCGATGCAATCCAAACCATACCTTCCTACTCAAAGTACCTTAAGGAATTGTGTACTTTTAAAAGAAAATTTTCACATAAAAACCAAGTCCTTTTGGCTGCTAATGTGAGTACCACCATTCAAGGGACCATTCCTCCTAAGTTGAAAGACCCGGGTTGCCCTTACATCAATGTTGAACTAGGAGAGAGAAAAGTTGACAAGGCCTTGTGTGACATAGGTGCTAGTGTCAATCTCATCCCATATGTTGTGTACTGCCAGTTAGGACTAGAAGAACTCCATCCCACATCTGTCACACTTCAACTTGTTGATCGTATCATTAGGGTTCCAAAGGGGATTTTAAAGGACGTTCTGGTAAAGGTTGAAAACTTCATCTACCCTGCTGATTTCATTGTCCTTGACAACAATCCAATCTTAGGAAAATAAGGAACAAACCCCAATTATCCTTGGTCATCCTTTACTTGCAACAATAAACTCTGTTATCCGAGTCCGAAATGGGAACATGACCATCACCTTTGGGAACATGAGTCTAGACTTGAACATCTATAATGCAAGCTCACAAATAGGGGATGACGAGGACATTATGAAGTAAACATGATAGGAAGCATTGATAATGAATCCATAGAACATCAAGGAATATTTTCTGAATGTTTAAGTCAGGATGAGATTGATTTCCTTTGTTCATATGAAGGAAGTTTATCTCCTTGGGTTGAATCATTTTCAAATTGCTCTTATGATGAATTCTTAGGTCCAACAATCAGTGAAACCTTTCAAGAAACAAATTTCATGGAGACCGATCAAACTTCCTTTCCTAAATATGATCAAGCCAATATATTAGCTGAAACTTCTACATGTGGGGAATCAATCCTATCTAAAACTTTAGGAAATAAAATTGATCTTGATCCAATGTCCCAATATTCTGCTCAAATTCTGAACCAACCTGATCTTGAATTGAAGGAACTTCCTACTGCACTCAAGTATGCCTTCCTAGAGGACAATCAAACACATCCTATTTTCATTTCTTCTTCTCTTGAATCCAATCATGAGAGGATGCTTCTAGATGTCCTTAGGAAACATAAGAAATCCATTGGTTGGACCCTTTTTGATATTCCTGGGATTAGCCCACTTATTGGGACTCATAGGATTGTTCTGGAATCTAATTCAAAGAAATGTCTTCAACCTCAATGGAGAATCAATCCTAATCTCATGGCGACAGTAAGGAAAGAACTTAGGAAATTGTTAAAAGTTGGTATCATATATCCCATAGCTGAGAGTGAGTGGGTGAGCCCAATCCAAGTGGTTCCAAAAAAGGCTAAAATCACATTGATAACCAATGAGGATGGAGAGATTCCTCCAACAATGGCGAGTAGTGGATGGAGGGTCTGTATTGACTATAGGAAGCTAAACTCATTCACCAATAAGGACCATTTCCCCTTAACATTCATTGACCAAGTCCTTGAGAGAGTGGCAGGTCATGCCTTCTACTATTTCTTAGATGGGTACTCGGGGTACAATCAAATTGAGGTCTCCCTTGAGGATCAAGGGAAGACTACATTCACATGTCCATTTGGAACCTTTGCTTTCAAATGCATGCCCTTCAGGTTATGCAATGCCCCTGGAACCTTCCAACGGTGCATGATGGGAATCTTCTCAGAAATGGTAGGGGATTTTCTAGAGGTCTTCATGGATGACTTCTCTGTGTTTGGGGATACATTTGAGGGATTTCTGCAGAATGTGGAGAGAGTCTTGTCAAGATGTGAAGAAAATAATCTTGTCCTAAACTGGGAAAAATGCCATTTCATGGTTAAAGAGGGACTTGTTCTAGGCCATCTGGTCTCGAGTAGGGGGATTGAAGTTGATAAAGAAAAGGTTGACATCATTTGTCACCTTACATCACCCAAAATTGTCAAGGAAGAGAGGTCTTTCTTAGGACTTGCTGGTTTCTATAGAAGATTCATCAAGGACTTTAGTTCAATATCTCGTCCCCTTTGTGCTCTCCTAGTAAAGGATGCTCCATTTGTTTAGACAGAAAGCTGTGATGGTTCATTCTCAACCCTCAAATCCTCTCTCACCTCTCCTCCCATTATGAAATCTCCAAATTGGAACCTTCCTTTTGAACTTATGTGTGATGCAAGTGACATTGCTGTTGGAGCCGTGTTAGGACAACGTTGTGATAAAACTCCTTATGTCATTGCTTATGCAATAAAATCCTTAAATGATTCCCAAATAAACTACACCACTACTGAAAAGGATTTACTTTCTATTTTGTTTGATTTAGAGAAGTTTAGGTCCTACCTCTTAGGATCCCCCATCTCTGCGTTCACTGACCATTCTGCACTAAAATACCTCTTCCAAAAACAAGATGCCAAGGCTAGAATGATTAGGTGGGTCCTTCTCTTACAATAATTTTACCTCAAAATCAAGGATAAAAAGGGTGTTGAAAATGTTGTAGCTAATCACCTCTCTAGGATGGAATTCAAAGACAACTCAAATCACCTTTCTGTGTCTGATTCATTTTCTGATGAACACCTATACTCTGTGAGTGACTGCCCTTGGTTTGCCGACATAGCCAATTTCTTAGTTACAGGAGTCATTCCAAAATTATTAGGGACTCAAGCTCGAAGGAAATTCCTTTCTGATGTTAGACACTATGTTTTTGATGATCCATACCTCTATAAGTTCTGCCCTGACCAAGTCATTAGGAGGTGTGTTCCAGAATCTGAACAAGAGTCCATCCTTAAATTCTGTCACAATGAGGCATGTGGAGGTCACTTTTCCTCTAAGAAAACATCTTCTAAGATTCTTCAATGTGGTCTTTTCTGGCCCACCCTCTCAAGGGACTCCTACAAATTTTGTCAAAGCTGTCCTAGGTGTCAACAAGTAGGGTCCATCACAAAAAGGAATCAAATGCCACTCACTCCCGTCTTAGTGGTTGAAATCTTTGACTGTTGGGGAATTGATTTCATGGGTCATTTCCCAAACTCTAGGGGATACCTCTACATACTCTTAGCTGTTGATTATGTCTCAAAATGGTTTGAGGCCATTCCCACTAAGTCCAATGATCATCAAGTTGTGATTTGATTTCTGAAAGAGAACATATTTTCAAGATTTGGAATTCCTAGGGCTATAATCCGTGATCGAGGAACCCATTTCTACAACCGCCCATTCTCTTCACTCATGTCTAAGTATGGTATTTCTCATAAAGTGTCCACTGCATACCATCCTCAAACCAATGGTCAAGCTGAGTTAGCGAGTAGGGAGATTAAGAAAATTCTTGACAAAACTGTCAACCCCTCTGGGAAAGATTGGTCTGAGAAACTCTTAGATGCTCTTTGGGCCTATAGAACTGCATATAAAACCATTTTAGGAATGTCCCCATATAGGTTGGTTTATGGTAAATCATGCCATTTTCCAGTGGAGATTGAACATAAGGCATTTTGGGCAATTTAGAAAATGGATTATGACCTCTCATTGGCCGGAACAAAAAAGGAAATTAGATCTCAATGAACTGGAGGAATTAAGGATGGAGGATTATGAAAATTCAAGGATTAATAAAGCAAGAGTTAAAGCCTACCAATCTAGGAATATCAAGGTCAAACATTTTGAACCGAGAAAACTTGTGCTCTTGTATAGTTCAAAACTTCATTTACACCCGAGAAAGTTAAGGTCTAGATGGTCAGTTCCTTTTATAGTGCATTATGTATACCCCCATGGGGCAGTAGAGATTCAAGATCCCACTAGTGGTCACATTTTCAAGTTCAATGGTCAAAGGTTAAAAACATTCATTGAATCATTCAATAAACAGGAAATAGATGTTTAGTTAATTGATCCAATCTATGAACCAGGAAAAAATTGATAAATTTGGGATCTATGTCGGGCTAACGATGCTAAACAAAGCGCTGCACGGGAGGAAACCCGTGGTTTTTATGTTTCTAATCTTTCTGAATCATCTTTATTTTTCAAATAAGATTAATTAATAATTTTTATATTTAAAAATAAAAAATAGACTTTTGAATTGTTCTTCTATTATGAGTATGGATGGGTACGAAAGGGGAGCACCATATTCATCTGTGTCACGTGGTGTGATCCTTGAATAATACCTTACCCAGAAATTTAAAAAGAAGACAATGTATCATCAGATTATTTTGTTTTATTTTTATTATTTTATAGGTTAATATAAAAATAATAAAAATAATAAAAATAAAATAATAATTAAAAAATGGGACATGCCATAGGCTATGGGGAAAACCCTGTCACAACCGGCGAAGCTGCGGGGACTCGAACCCGGGACCGAAGGGAGAAAGGGGCGCACGCTTACCACTGACCTACAACTTCTTGTGCTTCCTTATTCTATAATTTTTATATATATACTTATATTTTACTTCCTTTATTATATATATATATATATTGTTTTTTTGTTTGTTTTTTTTTATTTTTTCCCTTTTTCCACTAGGGAACTTTGCAAGTGACATGGATATCAAAGGACTAAATTCGAGCGACAAGAACTTCAAACATCAACCACCAGGTGACTTCATTCCATGATCCTCATATTTAAATTTCCTTATTGAACTCAAATTTTTATTCCTCTACCCCACTCTAAATTTTATTTTTACGAAACTAGGGACATTTTCATTCTAATTTGGGGGGTGTGGAAAGAAAATGTTTGTTTTAAAAAAACAATGATAAAAAAAAAGAAGTAAAATTCCTTTATCATTCATATAATAACATCTTTGCTCACATTAAAACTACATATCAAATAATTTTTATTTCCTTGACTCTTAAATTAATTCATGATTAAGTTTAAAAGCATTGATTTTGGAAGTTTGGTTGTCCAATGAAAATTTTCATCATTTTTATTTTCATCCATTAAATCAAAATGCCACAATGCACGTCATTTAGACTGTGGGGTACTAATTTGAATTTTTTGGGTCCAATAATAAATAGTATAGGCTGGTTTGATTTTTATGAATAATATGAGTATTCAAAAAATAAAAAATAAATAAAAAATATATATATATAAAAATTTGTGTGTAGAGAAATGGATTGATAAAATGTGAGGCTTTCGGCACTTGGGGATTGTGACTCCAGAGTTTTCTAGCCCTGAGTTTTTCAATATATCTCTATTCATGGTAATTGACTTTTTTTTATTAAGTTAACTCGAGACGATGCCCGAGTATGTGGGCTTCACTTGGTGCCCTAAGGCCTTTGAGTGTGGGAGTCATCGACAAAGTCTTGCTACATGGGTTAATTTGATTAACTGCAATCTCAATTACTATAGAAATATTGCAAAAAAAATCCCCAAAAAAGAGGAATGAAGAATACTTATATTAGGATTAAATGTGATTCCACCTAGCGCTTCCATGATTTCCCCCTTGAATGAAAATGAACCCCCGTATCTATTGTGATTCACAACACATCATTACACCTAATTGAGTTGGATGAAGTATGATGATGGATTTGATAAAAGGGAATGGGATTGGGATTGGGATATGCTTTTAAATTCATCTTGTTTTAAATTATCTTGATAGGTTATAAAAATATATTTCTGTGCAGTTTACATTGTGAGCATTGTTTGTTATAATGTGTTTGAAGAAAGGAATTCAAATAAAATCATTGAATTATTTGATCGGGACTAGAAAATATCAAGTTGGGGGTGTTATTATCCAATAAAAACATATAATTTAATTACATTTTAATGGTATTAAATGAAAATTTTTGATATTATGGGCCTGAGTTAGTGCATTTTCATTATGAACATCCATTCTCATCATTTGTGCACTTCATGCCTAATATACAACAATTTAGGCCCAATGAGTCATCTGATTCTAAGGAATGTAATTATAAATATTTGAATTTGATATTTTGGTAACTATATCTAAACTTAAATGTGAACATTTTTTATTCAGGGATCAATGGATGATTCATAAACGATGATGGAGATATTTGGAGATGAATGGAAGCAATTCTAGAGAAGGCAGATTGGACACCGGCCCACTCATGAGACTTTGGGGCCCAAAATACAGGCCCAATGAATCCCAACGTTTTTTTGGTGATATAAGACATGTTGAGGAACAAATCCCTCTTCATGAGATAATGCTAATTCGGCCTCTGTGGTGGTCATTAAGGCGCCCCAAGTTAGAGATACAATTCTGGGACAGATTCTACAACCCAGAAAAATAGTCCACTAATTTGATCATATCTCGAAATCCACAACTCCAAATGTGCCCAACTTTTACAGGAGGTTATAAGACAGACGGAGCTCCATTTTCTCTCGCTATGGACCACTCTGATTCGGCCATCTAGAAGGTCATACAAACGCTTCTGTTCGGTGGATGAAAGCTGGCTGCCACCTCGGGTCAAATGTGGAAAAGTCCAGATTCCACAAGCTTTCCACCACCTATGGCCTACCAAAATTAATTGATATGATTTGTACTATTTCAGGCTCTACCCAAGGGCTCAAAAATTACTATTAAGTCTGTGGTGTTGGAGGATTTAGTAATCTTTGGTTCTTGGTTTCATTGTAGTGTTATGCTTCCGCTTTGTGTTTGTAATCACATTTCTTTCTCATGTAAGTTGTTTAATTCACCTTAGTTTCTTAATAAAAGTTCTTAATTTACTCTTATTCTGTTCTTATACTTATCACGTTGATACCGTTGGTTCAAGGTGTGAATTTATTCACACCATACTTTGTGATATTTATCACACAACGGAGGAGTGATCTTTTTTTGTTGTTGTTTTTACTTCTTCAATTCCACCCTTGTAACTCTACTTCCCGCTTCAGTTGAAGACATGTCATCAATAGAGGGCTAACTCATTTATGGGTTGATGCAAGGGAGTAGCAAGGGGATGGATTGGATGTTATTTATCACTCTATTAATGGAAAATCTCTTCTTTTAAATGAGATTTTTATTTGATTATTTTAAAACATCTTCATCGTCCTTGTTGAATTTAATGCCACACACTTCAAGTGCTAATACAAACCTTTACCTTGAAGTGGTCAAACCTTTGATCCTTCAAGTGTATAGGTGATTAGTATTAAAGGGTGTAGGCATTAAACCAGTAAGTGATGATGTTGTTTTATCTCCTTAAATGAAACCATCTCAAATATAAGAAATTGAAATCATTAAAAATGAAATACGTCCAATGCACCCCGAGCGATAACCTAGGATCAACTCATTCTTTTAAATTGAATTCATTTAAATCTATTAGATATCTTTCAAACCCATCCAAAATCAATCCATGTTGGCCACTTCGTAGCTGAAAACAGTCCATGGAATGTTCGTGTCTATAGGTTTCTTCTTAGGTCTCTATGGATTCGATAACCCAAGCTAAACTACAAGGACCATCTTACCTTCTTCTCTTGGGTAAATTTGAGCAGGAATCACGGCCCCTTGGCCTGAATTTTTGGGGAGTTGTGTAACTGCATCATATGCCCCGAATAAGTTCAGGATGCCTCATAGTGATGTTGGGAAGTGATGGTTCTCTCGCCAGAGAGGTCCTGTTTAAAAAATTGGGCTGATATGTGACTAGATTAATACATCTGAATAATGCGCCTCCACCATGGTGGCGCAATTTTGGGAGTGTTGGATTCTGTTTGAACAAACCACCACTCCACTTTCCATGCTTTTAATGCACCTTTATTCGGATCCTCATCCTCTTTCATGTTTGATAGGACCCACTAACAGTATGGATGCTCGACCTGTGGTCCGCCTGCTGTAACAATATGGATGATAGACCTATGGTCCGCATGTTGTAACAATATGGATGATAAACCTTTGGTCCGCCTATTGCAATGGTATGGATGATTGACCTTTGGTCTGCCTGTTGTCATGGGCCAATGTTCCAGAAGACTGGTCATGTTTGATGGGGCCCCCTAATAGTATGGATGCTAAAACTGTGTTCTGCCTACTGTAACAATATGGATGATAGACCATTGGTCTTCCTATTGCAACAGTATGGATGATTGACCTTTGGTCCGCCTGCTATCCTAGGGAAACATTCTGGAAGACTGATCGACGATGTTTGAGTTAGGCCTCGTGGTGCAAACATGGTCAGCGGTCAGCCCTCATTTTTTGTCCCCATTTCAGGCCAATGCCATATGAATGCTTCATTTCTGCCACGGTTAACAGTTATACTCCAACGTCGCACCCCCCATAGTGTTCCGAATTTGGGTAACGTGATTCACATTTTTCATCTCCCTATGTTTGGATGAATTTCAATGCCCCGGACATTGCCCTTCTTGTGTGTCAGAGCACATTGAAGAGACAATATATCGATCGGTCTGAGGTTCCCCCCTCTCGACTGGACCGTCCTATCTTCCTCAGAAATCCGGGCCCGATTTCGAATGCCCGAAGCTTGGTTGACGCCCCACAGTCGGATGAAATAATAACACAAGCATCCTTCACATTGGGTATGACCCATATGATCTTATGGGTGAATTGTTATTTATTTCAGGGTTATGGTTGAGCGTATTAAATAAAAGGGTACAGATAAATGGATTTGTCCATACATTGGTTTGAAATGATGAGCTGTAAAAGCAATAAGTTCATGGGATGGAAAAAAAGATCCCTTAAGGATCAGCGTGCTGGATTGATCTTTCCAACACCACTACCCTTTGGCTAGTAACCTCCAGGACTGCTTCTCGCTCCCTAAAGACTCTCTCTTCATCAGCAGCTGTAGAGCACAGTTCGCCAATCCTAGCTTGTGCCTGTGCCCGTTCAGTTTGAAGTATGGTCATCTGGTGACTCGCCTCCATCAATTGTTCTTGGGTGTCAGCCAGTAGGGCCATCAGTTTCTCCACATGTTCAAAGCATGTTGCAACGAAGGACTCCTTCTCTGCCACCTTCCCTTCAAGGTGCCAGACTTCCTGCTCCGCCCTTAGGAATGCTCAGGTGGTCACCGATCTTTCCCGAAACTGGACAACGTCAGTACGCCGATTTCTCTCACGTATCTTCTCGTCCATGTAATCACGGACCATCAGATGAAGGCATTGAGCGTCAGCCCCTCCGGCACACAGGACACACAGCTAGGTCTGGAGTGATCCAATCCGCCTCAGCCAATCCGTTTGAGGCTGCCAGAGAAAGTGCTGGATACACTTCCACCCTTTTCACCATGTCATTCGGCTCTCTTCAGCTGCTTCTGATTCTGAATCATCTATTTCCTCGGGGTCAGCGGGCCGGTATACAGGAAAGGCAGCCAAAAGGTCGGAATCAGGGTCTTCCTCGGGGATTTCTTCATGAGTAATAGGATCCTCGACGACTGGGCGACCTTCCTCTCTCACCTCGTCAGCGGCAGTGCCTTCATCATCTTCCATCCTCTCTCCAATGATAGCATCACTGATGTCTTTCGCCCCATGTTCACCAATTTTCGGGGCCGACTCAGTTTGGGAAGTTTGTTCTGGAGGAGCTGATACGTCCACCACTGGTTTGCTCACTGACAACTTAGGCGCAGCAGCCCGAAGAGCCTCCAACAATGAGATAAATATATAAGGAACATCCCAATTACTTTATTTCTCTGACAGTAATCACCAGTAGCGAGGCAAGGAACTTACGATAACTCAGAGTGTCAGCCTCTGTTGTTCCGGCCACTACTAGAGTTGTTGTGGCAGGAGACCACTCATCGCTTGTCAGTTCGATGATAGGCGTCGGAGCCACACCCAGCCCCACCGGCACCTGTACTCCTTCCTCTATTGGAGACGCCTAATCAGCGCCTATGTGATCCTGAGTGAGATAGAGAAATGGATTAGAATTTGCAGAAGAGGATGGAAAAGGAAGGAGGTTGAATAAGGATGGAGACAGACCGCGAGTATCTCGGTTATGTCAAGATCAGAGCTAACAATCTCTCCACACTCTCATAGATTTCCTTGGTAGGACGCCCCCTGCGACCCCTCACATACGTTTTCTCCTTCACCTTCTCCTTCACCTTCTCCTTCGCCTTCATCTTCTCCGGTTTCCTCCTCTCCCTCCCACTCGTCATCACTGTCTCCTTATCCCGACAGCATCACTTCCGGATCATGTTCTTGGATTAGCATCACTTTCACCAAGAAAGGTGGCTCCGCATGCCGACCCCTTTGGCACGTATGTGTCCATGTCCATTAGATATGCGTGTCGCCGATGGAAGTTTACTCGGTCGGTGACCCGGATGAGCCCGACCTCTTGCAGCTGGATCCCATCCTGCATTATCTTTTTCCAGATGGCTTCAACGCTCATTGATTGCCGTAGAGTCATCCAAGATGACCAGAATTCTAGGAATATTTCATCATGGGAAGGTTCGAGTAGGTATCTTATCTGATTCCCGGGAGGCTCTCTGGCTGCCTCATGTGACCCCCCTCCGAACAACGAGGTTGCAGCGACACCATGTGATGTCCCTGCTGCTGAGGTCTCTGCCTGCGCAAGCCTCACTGCTTGACATGTGCCCGGTCCCCCCCCCCCCCTTCTAGCAGCACCTTGCCTTCTCTCCCATCACCTGGGTTCCACGTGGGTAGTCTCAAGTTGTCGGACTCACTTGCGTAAAAGCCCCTCAGGGTACGCGATACCCCAATGCTCGGGATACTCGGTTGATAGGCCAGTGTCGACCCCAGTGGGAGGAAGGGTAATGATGTCACCATAGCCATAAGTGGTGAACATTAACAACATATGGCGAAGGACACAGAGATTCTTCTCCTCCCAGACATATGTTAATACCTTCTTTGGCATTCGCTGGAGGCACCCGAACTGCCTGGCGAATCGGGACGACACGTAATGCTCACAGATGATCTTCACGTCAATCCGAGCCACAATCACCCTAACTTGGATGATCTGGAAGTATTCTTGATCCTCTAGTGAGCCTTTCCCATTGTCCACAATCTGGCCGACCGGGGTTGGGAATGGGCTGGAGTTGAAATTGGCGTGGTTACCGATTCGGATCCTTACACCCTCCTCGTTGAGCATCATTGGTGAAACGCCAGCAATGTTCAGGAGAGATGGTCGCAGGCCGTCGCCTGGAGGAGGAATGGTGTTTGGTAAAGTGTATCTGCCAAGATGAGCCGCCACCTAGCTACGAAAGATCTGGAAGGGGCCACACACCCTCCGAGGTGACCCCCCTCCGGAGATGCGTCCCAGAATGGCGTACAACCTAGCCAGCACGGGGACCCCCAGATTGAACCTTTTGTTAGAGACCATGGTGCCCGCCATCACTAGAGTTGCTGGATGGACGCACATCCTTGTATCCCGCACCGACATGAGCCACCCTCTTAGGAAGGTGGAAAGGAACCCGACATATAGGACGTTTAGTTCCCAGGCCTCAATGACTTGGTAGCCCCATGATTGGTATGTCCCCACCTCCAGGGTCCTCCAGTATGATCCATTCTTGCTCCTCTGAGCCGCGGTTGGGCACCGTTTTCCCCGTCCTGGCATCTTAACTGTCGGGTCCTTCTCTAGAAACTGGTTGAACCAGTCCTTGTAGGTGATGTCCTTCAGGAAGTCCTTGACCTGCAGCCTCTCTTTTTCGAGGTCCAAAAGATACCACGTCAGCATGGGGGTCCGTGATCTGTCCACCTAGGTGTTCAATGGGGGAAGGAACTCGTCGTACTGGTAACCCTCTGATGGGATACCGCTGATGCAATGGACGGCCCAAAGACTGATACCAACTTCCCCATGGTGAAGGTGGAATGTGTTGGTATCAGGGGACCACCGGGTGAACAGCTCCGGCCCGAGTTCAGGTTGATGGTAGAAGTGGAACTTTGACATCCACACCGCCTCGAACAGACCAATGTGCCGCAGCTCGGCCCCGAATTGGTCGCACATATGGTGAACCTAGTACGCTGAGGCCCACTCACTGGTGAAGTTGCCTCCAGACTGCAAGTCGCAATCTTGTATCCATCCCTTAGTATCGTTTGTGATGCTCTGACAGAACGTGCTTGCATAAAGGGCTAGAGATCTCTCCGTAACAGGATCACCCCCAACAATGGTCCTGGTCCTCGGGTTCAGGACATACACATCCATGTGTCTGGTCTCTCTGGCAGGATGACCATTATTTGTGATGTTGTAATGGGGAAGGTTGTCCTCCCGGGCCACCCATGACTGCGGTGTGTCCACCTCGATGCCCGACAATGGAACCTCCTCCAGGATACTGAAGGAATTATGTGCTAACACAGTGTGTTTTCCGCGTAGTCACAAAGGCAATTTCGTGCGCGAGAGCTCAGATCCTATCGTGTGATAAAGCTCGGGTAAGGCTCATGGGACCCATGGCCACTTTTATAGGCGAGGCCAGGGGTTCCGTGCCGCGTGGAAAGTGGATCCCGCGCCGAACCATTGTTTTGAATGCTACGGCAGTTTTTGCGTGAAAAGGGCCCACGCGATCCAACCCTTTGGCATTTCGGAGTTTCCCTCGGAATCTGATCGTTGAGACCTCTCGTCGATCCAATTTCGAGGGGGGGAATTTGTAGATGCTGAAAAAGTCTTTAATTCCCTAAAGGAAGTTTTAATATGATGAAGTGAAGTCATATTCAGACCTGAAATCCTGGTCCGGAGGGCCCGAAAGTGTCACGCGAAATAAAGGAGTATGTGCACGAAAAAAGGTTGGCCGCACGGAAGGAGACCGAGATTCGCGAAAGGACCCCCGGCGTCGGCGCGCAATTTTGCGCGCCCGCACCCGCGCAGTTACCTTTTGCACGCTGCCATCTCTGGCGCACAAAATCCGCAATGCCGGAAGCCTATAAATAGAAGGGGACCCCTTCCATTTTGTGGTTGCATAATTTCAACCGACTCTCGTGTGTGAAATAGGACTTCCCCATGCGCAAGATGGCTTTCAAGTACTAACCCTTTTCGCGCAAGCTCGCCCCGGGATCCGTCTTTGCATGCAATCCCACTGGCTTAAATAAAATGACAAACTCCTTAGGGTTCCTCCCTCGCTCGCAATTCCTTCCATTTTGCAAAAAAAGGGTCCAATTGTGCGCAGTTCCTTCGGTGGGTGTGGCTTGGCCTTAGGGTTCGGCCTTTGCCACTCATGCGCAATTCACTTCCCTTACACGCAATTCTCACAAGCCGCACATAATTACTCTGCCTCAATTACTCGTCATCCCGGTGTTTTGCGCGCAAAACCATTTCTTTGCGCGCAATCCCCGGGACCCCTCACCTTGACGCCCCCGGGCGCCTCCCTGCGTAGATGCTCGATGTCCTCCATACCGAGCATGCATGTCAAGTGCTGTTTTCCCGTACGACCTTCCAGGCTCATACGAAGTAACGTCAAGGTCCCTTGGGTGGTGTTTCCCATTGCATTGCTTTGCCTCATGCTCTTTCTCATGGGCATGCTAACGTCTATTTCTTCTTCTCATATCCACACTAATGTGGACCCCTCGATGGTTCTCTTTACGCCCCCCCCCTTCACAACGGCCTTTTTGATGCCTTCCCTTCCACAAGGGGTATAGGGTGTCGGTTATGTATGTCCTAGGGGTGTGGAGCGAACCCACCTCGTCCGAGATGTAGGAAGTTAAACTGCCAATCACCTCGTCCTCAACACATGACGTTAAACTGTGATCCGGCCCCATGCCTCACACGTAGGGTCCCCCTGACTTGGATATTCTTTACACCACTCATCTCCACGGGAATGGAATCTTCTTCACATGGAATGATATCCTCCCTCTCGGAGTGGAGTTTTTCCACAAGGGAAGGGCATCAACCTTGGTGTAATCCCCTAGCCTCTCTTGCGGAAGGTAACACTCATGCACCTCTGTACTTCACCACTACCAAGGCCAGTGGCGGGCGTGGTAGGGAACGAGGAATCTCATTTGTTTGGTCCCAAATCCCTCTCCCTCTATGCCTTGTCGCATTTTAGGCCTCCATCCAAGAGTAAGTCCTGACACCATGTGCCGCTCAACGCATAAGCCCCTCTCCACTTCCCACAGATGTACCTTTCACGACATGATTGTCTGGTCACTGCTGCCTCTTGTTTCTCACACCGAGCACGACTCACATGGGCTTAGAGTGAGCATCGACCATGACATCCTCTTATGGTCCGCCTCAGAGCGTAGGCCCCATCCCAACGAACTATGGGGACTTTGATCCATGCTAAGTCATGGTACATAGGAAGCCTCCATGAGGTTCAAGCTGACTTATCGGTTGTTCTGCCCCCTTCGTGTCGGTTCACCAACTCTTATAGGCTGCCTCAGAGTGTAAGCCCCATCCCAGCGAACTACCGGGACTTTGATCCATGCTAAGGCATGGTACATAGGAAGCCTCCACGAGGTTCAACCCCACCACCCGGTTATTCCGACCCCTTCATGTCGGTTCACCAACACTTATGGGCCACCTCAGAGCGTAAGCCCCATCCTAGTGAACTACGAGAACTTTGATCTGTGCTAAGGCATGGTACGTAGGAAGCCTCCATGAGGTTCAAGCCCAACACTCAGTTGTTCTGACCCCTTTGCGTCAGTTCGCCAACCTTATGGGCCGCCTCAGAGCGTAAGCCCCATACCACTTTGGGCCACCTCAGAGCGTAAGCCTTATATCCATTATTATGTGCCGCCTCAAAGCATAAGACCCATATCCATAATTATGGGCCGCCTCATAGCATAAGCCCCATACCATTATGGGCCGCCTTAGAGCGTAAGCCCCATATCCTTCCTTATGGGCCGCCTCAGAGCATAAGCCCCATATCCATCATTATGGTCCGCCTCAGAGCATAAGACCCATATCCATCATAATGGGCCCCCTCAGAGCGTAAGCCCCATATCCATCATTATGGGCCGCCTCAGAGTGTAAGCCCCAAATGCCCCGTCCCGCATGACGTTAAACTGTATACCTGAACTATGGGGACTTTGATCCGTGCAAAGGCATGGTATGTAGGAAGCCTCCATGAGGTTCAAAACCAACACCCACGTCTCATCCTGATCTTTCCCTCAATCCCACATGCCTTAGGAAGCTCATTCCTTATCCCAGAGGCCTTACTCCCTCTGGGTTCCATCCATGCGTTCATTCTCACGGGTCGCCTTTTCAGGTTTTCCACCGTATCATTGAACTATGCAGACTTTGATTCCCTACCACGGGGATACGTAGGAAGCCTCCATGGGGTTCAAGCCCCTATTCACTTCATCATTCATCCTGATTATTACTTGGGCCGCCACATCCCGAGGGGATCATGACACCTCATTCCACTCCACAGTATCCGGGAAGCCGCCCATGTGCTGGCCCCAACATCGGAGTTCCCTTCATGGGGTTCATTCATCTGTTCCACTCTCAGTGTTCCGATCTGTCCGATCTATCTCTGATGGACGTTAAACACATTGCATACCCCGTGTTAAACCTGGGAAGCTAAGGAAAACCTCAAATACATGCCTATGGAAAGCAATTCCCCACGTTCAATGTGGGATTCCTTGGGATTCCGCGCCCTCGAGAAGTCCTATAATTAGGGACAGAAGACAGACATGCCAATCCCCTAGCGTCAAGACACGCCAATGAAACCTCAACGTGACCACTCTCCTAACCGAAGGTTGCTGCCCCGACCAGACCCCTTCGAGCGTCTTGACGGAAGGAGTGTAATTAACCGGTGTCCATGAGGATATGGCTCCGGGAACGAGATTCACGAATACATCTTAAATCTATGAGGGAGAATCGGACTAGGTGACCAGCTCCAAGGAGGAATCCATGGAAGGAAGAACCGACATCCCATCATCCTGGTTTCGATCAAGGAGCATATGTTCCTGAAGAAGGAATGGATGTCGCCTGCCTTTGGAATGTGGGAATGTGGGGAAAAAGCTGCGCATCCTCTGCATGACGGATGTGCGCGCCCCGGTGAAAGCATCGGAAACAGTTGGTTACACTGAAAGGCATAACCAAGAACTCATAGTGGCCATACTAACACCTGAAAGCCATCTTCTGCACATCCTCGTATCGAACTCCGAGCTGATGATAGCATGACCTGAGGTCTATCTTCGAGAACCATCGTGCTCCCTTGAGCTGATCCAAGAGGCCGTCTATCCTCGGGAGTGGATACTTGATCTTTACGGTCACCTGATTCAGGCGACGGTAGTCGACACATAGTCGTAAGCTCCCATTCTCTTTATTGGTGAATAATATCGGAGAAGCCCAGGGTGGAACACTGAGTCGGATGAATACCTTTCCCTGCAAATCCTACAACTGTACCCGCAGCTCACGAAGCTCGGTAGGAGCCATCTGATATTTTTGATTAGATATTGGGGTTGTCCCATGGTACAGGTCAATATAGAAGTCTACCTCCCTACGAGGAAGTAGTCTTGGAACGTCGTCAGGGAAAACGTCCGCATACTGATCCACCACTACAGGAAAATTCGGACTCCACACATCAACCACTCCGAGGATGAGACTAGCCAACCGATGTGTGATCAGCTGCCCTCTCCTCTACGTAATCCCATCCTGTGCTGCAAAGGCTCCCTTCTCGCCGGTGAAGTTGAACCTGCTCCCATTTGCGCAAACTCACCACACTTTGCGCCTAATACTGTCAATCTAGGCATGGACTGTAGATTACCAGTCCATACCAAAGATGACGTCGTAAGTCCTCGACGCTGCTATAAGAAGATCCCAGTCGAAGCTCTCGCCAGCTAGAGTAAGCTCACACTGCCGACACCAGTGCGTAATCGTCGAGTCTGCTTCTGTAGGAGTCTCTAGCCGTAAGGATCGAGCCAACGGCTCCGTCAGAATCTCTGAGCTCCGAACAAGGGCAGCGGAAATAAAAGAATGAATCGCTCCTATGTCTATTAGAACTGTAGCAAGGGTGGAGTAGACATAGATAGTACCTCAAATCATCTCAGGTGCACCGTGGTCATAAGCCTCCACTGCCTGAAGCTGAGCCTGCCTCTATCTGCCAGCTCCCTGTTGTCGGGGTGAACCTCCTGGTGGTGGTGGTGGTAGAGCCTCGAAGCATCATCCACCACCTGTTACTTGGCCAGCTCCTCTACCTCGTCCGCCTGCTCCCTGCGGACCGCCACGGTTGAACCTCTACCTCTGCATGGGTGGTCCCTCAACCGTCTGTTGCTCCTCTACATGGCGGGTCGAGCAATCACGAGCCATGTGGCCCTACCCGCCGCATGCAAAGCACTGCCTGCCTCTCGTATGACTGGCTCTACTATGTGTGCCCCGCACCTCCGAACCACTATCCTGAGGTTTCCCACCTGATGGCCTGGTCCTCTTGGACCTCTGCGACATCTGTCTACTGCTGGCTGTAGAACACTCCGCTACGTGTCGCCCCGTGGTAGGTCTCGCTACTGGCGTAGGCTCAACAAGGAAGCTCTCCACAAGAAGGGATCGCTTCAGTACTTCTGTATGCGTCGGAATGCTGAGGGAGATCATCGAAGCCCTGATCTCATGCCTCAGTCCCTGCTCGAAGGTCCAGGCCCGGAAGAATGGGTCTCATACCATGTTTGTGGAGTAGCAAGAGAGGTCGGTAAAACTCGCTGAGTACTGGGATACTGTCATTCTTCCCTACCGCATTTGTAGTAACTCCTAGATGCACACTACACGGAGGGTAGCTGTGACAAACTATGAGCGAAAGAGACTCTCAAAATCCATCCATAGTATAGATGCCTCGTCGTGCACCTGGAGCATCAGTCTCAACCATCTACCCACTGCTGCGTGCAGGAGACTCACGAAAAGGATCACCATAATATCTACTGGTGTCCTTACCAATCTGAAGACTCAGACAATAGCCTCCAGCCAATCCTCGACTGCCTGACGGTCCGTCTCTCTGCGGAACCTGGGCGGCCTCTGTTGCTAAAACTCATGCAGCGCACTCAGGCGGCATGCACTCTCTGCTGCTGGGGATGGTGGTATCGGTGGCCCAGTGGGTAGAGGTACCGCTGGTGCCTCCACTGTAATGGGGCCCTGCACCTAGGCCTTGTCGCTCGGTGGGCTTCCATCTCGCACGTAACTGGAAACCCTAGCTGGCTGTCGTCATGGGGCCATCCTGAAAAGAAACATGTGTGCCATGGTTAATACAGTATACCTGGTGAGCCAACACAAAGTAATCACAAAGAAAACTTTTGAAACACAAATTCAATCAATGTTTTCGTGCACTGAGTCATAAATCAGAAGCCATGGTCCTGGTGTTTGGATACGTCGGCCGCCGCACCAACACTAGACTCCCTGGACGGATAACCACACTCAATACCCTTAATACTATTGATTCACAGGAAGAAATTATTAGAGTCCAAAGTTCTACGGTAGAACCAACTCCTTTGATACCAATTTGTCACGGCCCGACCTCGGGGTCCATGCCGTGACTACCCTAAGCCCGCCTTCCATAGGCTAGGGGTTGGCGACTAGCACCAAAGGCGTAAATCCCGATAAAAGGGAAGGAATTGCCTTTATATAAGTAAACAAACACAACAGAGTATGAAAGATAAAGTAAACACTAAGTAAACTAAGTACAAAATTAAGAGCTGGAAAGTAAATGTTCCAGTATACAAACCCAACTAAAAGTACAATACAACAGAAAAGAAAGAACAACTGTAGTAAATTAAACCAACAACCACTGAGTCGTTCTCCGGATATCCCACCTGAAGGGTGGGTACAGATAGTCTCGTCGGCTCCTCGGGTCTGGTCGTCCGCTCTATGTACGTCCCACCAAGTGGTCCACCTCTAGGTACCGTCCCGCTCCATAAGACTCCACCAAGGGTCAGTGTTGTCTGTCACCTGCATCCAACACAATGTAGTGCTGGCATAACCCGTGTAGGGGTGAGTATACGATACTTCGTAGGGACCTCGAGACCCCCGAAGGTCTCCCAGAATCCTGAATGGATAAACCTCAAGGAAAGATACAAACATAAAGTATCAAACAACTCTACTTAGGTATATGCCCATACATATACCTAAGTAAACAATTCCAGTTCGGCTCAAACTCACGAGCCGAAGAACAACCCAGTCCAAAAAGGAAAGCACAACCCAGTCCACATAAGAAATCAAGTCAATCACATCAATGATAATGACTGAAAGTCAAGACTCAGCTCATACAGGTATACTATTCACGAAGAGGGGTGGAGATGATAGATTTAGCCTTTGAATCATATCCCATGTCGAACCCACGTAGGATCCAAGTACAGAAGTTGTCGCTGCCGAACCCACGTAGGATCCAAGTACAGTAACCATTGCTGCTGAACCCACGTAGGATCCTAGTACAATCGTCATCACTGCCGAACCCACATAGGATCCATGTATTGTCGTCCTCTCTGCCGAACCCACGTAGGATCCAAGTACAGTCGTCATCGTCGTCACAGTCGCAGCCAGCTCTAGGATTCCCGCACACAGCACGCTCGATTCCAGGAGGGTCCGATCCATGAGCCAAGGGGGTCGATGCATCATCTTTCACAAGGTCTAGAGTTGATATATCCCAAAGTTCTGTCTTGTCAATAAGAACTCAACATGACAGACGGCGCGTCAATCAGACACCTAGTCTGAGAGATAATGGATTTTTCATTCTAGGGGCCCGGTTAGAAATACGCTCGTTTCTAACCCGACCGATATCCAAAGCTATCCAAAACTCACTTATAGTATCACAAAAGAACTGTCTCGTAGAAAGGGTCCTAGTTCCGTAGATGGCGCATCGATCGGACGTGCAGTATTTATGTTATTTATATTTAATTGATTAACAGGCCTGACCTGTTTAGACCAGTGGGCCGACGGGTCGGGTTGACCCAGTTTGACGGGTCCGACCTAGCAGGGGTGTCGGACCGGTCTGAAGAAATACACAACTCAGCCCGAAGTGGCACAGCCTGGCTCAGCTCATCCCAGCTCGGCGCAGCTTGGCTAGGCACACGGCCCGGCGGGCTCGGCCGAAGGCCGAGCGGGTTCTAGGGGGCGCCCACCCGGTTGTCCTCACTGACGGTGCCAGGCGGCACCGCCCTTCCCCAAACCGGCTGGCTAGACCCGCCGGTCTTCTACACACGTGTCTTGCATGGTCAGGATGCCGGTCTTCCAGTGCAGCGCCCTCCTGGCACTGCGGTCCTGCTCCTCCCGGCCAGCCAATGGGTCGGCTAGTTCATCCGCTGAAGCGGCCCGTGTAGCGGGCTGCGGTTCTTTCCGCACAACCAGCGCGACGGTGCCGATTCCCTTTTCCACGTTCCCATAACGTCGTGATGGCATCATGCCTCCTCCTCCATCAATTTCCAATTATAAAATAATAAATGAGAACAATGGAGGGTTGTCGGGCCGTGTTCGTTCGGCCCTCACCCTCCGCGTAAACCGATAGCAATCGGCCATATTTAACAACGATTTACAACGAGAACGGGGTATGTAAACATACACTTTAAAGAATAAACACCTACCTCAACAAATGATGACAAACTTCGGCGTCGTGGTTGACGGCGTCACGAGGTGAGGATTCGTAGAAGTCGAAGGAGAGCGTCCGAGGAGGAAGTGGTGTCTCCCCTTTTTATCACAGAGAGAAGAACACAAGGCGTGACGTCGTTCACGAGTTCCCACGTCGGTGTCTCCTCCCTTATCTCAGAGGAATAAGAGGATGGTGAATCTAGGGTCTCCGAGTCGATGTTCTTCGTCGGAGAGTTGGTGTTCCTCAACAAAGGAGATGAAGCATTCTTTGAAACTCAAGAGCTCTCTCCCCAAAATCTCAACACAGCAAGCCACCCAAAAAAAATAAGGCTTCTCTTTATTTTATTTAATCATGCCATGAATTTCAAAATTTAAATTTCAAAACACTTAATTAATTAATTTAAGTGGTTCAATTAATTGATTTAAGTGTGTTGGAAAAAGTTAAGAGGGAGAGAGAGAGAAGGTGGAAAGGTTACACAAGTAATGAGGAGTTTACAAAATTAAGAGGGGGGGGGGGTTAAAGAGTTTTAGAGAATGTGAGGGGTTGGGGCTCGTGTGGGCCCCACCTAACATTTATCCCCACATGGGTAGTTAGGTGATTGTGGGTCCCACCCTAACTCCCCCATGCAGGATAAAACCACCTCAGATATAAAAATAAAATTGTACCACAATTTTATTCACTTCTCATTTAATCCAAAACTTTTAACTTCTTCTCTTGTGAAAATGGAACCACGGTAAAGGTTCCCTTAAGAAATTACCGGCGTTGCGAGTTCATCAGTTCCCTCAGATTTCAATTTCGAGCACCGGATCAAAAGTTAGAAAAACCCGCTCATTCGTTCACTAAACGTACCCAAGCTAAACTTTGGAAATTGATTCCGGGCACACCGGGCCTCGGAATCAAGTGTCGTCAGAAGTCACAGACTTGAAAAAATTCAAAAATATTTAAGAAAAAAATTTCCTTGAAATTTCACCGTCTTTACATTGACCCTCCACCCTGAAGGAATCTCATGATGCTCAAAAATAGTCTGCATAGACCCCAACCAAGACTCTGTAGCCTGTGGTCATCCATCCTCTGAAAATGTAGGCGGATGCTGCTACTAGAATATACGAGTCAGCTTGACCATAGATGTGGCAGCCGGAGGTTCTCCCTGAAAGGTCTGCATGAACCGCATAAAGCCTTCACGGAACTGCACCTCCGTGCCTGCATTCGGTATAACGGCTAGCACCGCATCTGGCACTGCTGGAGGATCATCTGGTAGCCCATGGCCCACTATCTCTGGAGTATACTCATTGCTGCTCTCTTGGCTAACAACACGTGGTCGTCTCGGCAGCATGACTCTACAAGGTCGAACGGACACCTTAGATCAAGTTTATCCAAGAATGAAAATGAAGGGACTAAAAGGGGAACGGGAGGAAGAAGGAATTCAAGATTTGCAAAACAAGACTACACGGCATGTATACAGACTACACGACATGTACCTGACTTCTCTTCCCCTTCTCGGGTCCTTCTACATGGCTAAGCCACATGACTCCCACTGAACAAAACTACACGAAGTGCATATAAACTACACGCCATGTATGGTGTAATTTTCCAACTACCCGTGTCATTTATGACACGGCCGACTACTCAGCTTAACACTACACGGCATGTTACACCCGCACACAACGTGTATACTACCCCGGTTTCCCTGCCACACAGACTGGTCCACACGGTCTGTCCTCAGACAAGACTACACTGCTTGTCCCACATGTACATGACATGTACTAGACGATCTTCGCCGACCCGTGTTGTCAGTGTAGGTTCCGGGTGCAGTGGAAGCGCATTGGTGGGTTAGCCCAACTTAAATTTTAGCGTTAAACAACATTCAGTCCGAGATCCGTCACGATATAAAACGCCGGATCCTCATAATGGAATGAAGAACGAAAAAGAAAAGAAGAGTCCCAGAACCATTGAGATAGGATCATCATATGTTTGTTATAATTAATTTAATTAATTTACAAGAATTACCTAAGTTGAATTATTTCTTCGTCGATGTCTCTGGTCACGATCCTTTGATCCATTATTGCATCATAGAATCATAGTATAGGATTCCTATAGCAGTGATCCACATGTGCTCCACGTATCTCTGGATGTCGCCGAAGGGATCTCTGGGTGCTAGCATGGAAGAACCTTAGATTGTGATGTCTGCCTTCGAACACCTTGATCTAGTGGAAGATCTCTCTCTCATAACTTGAGGGTGTTCATGGTGGAAAGGGAATTCTCTCTTGGCTTGAGAGTATTTCCAAATCTGTTGTGCACAACAATGGCTCAGGAAAAGTGTTGGGGTTGTGAGGATATTTATAATCGGGTTTGAGGTTAATAGAGTTATGACAATAAATAAATGTGTTACATGTTTTAGTTATTTCATTAACTCTTGTTGAAACCCCTTGTCGAATTATTAATTCCTTGACCTGTGCCCACACTGATTATAATTAATATCACTTAATAAAACAATATTATATCCTCAAAATTATGAATGGAAAACTACACAGCGTGTAATAATTAATACATGGCGTGTACTTGTTTTCCATAAAACTACACGATGTGTATATTTAATATACACGGAGTGTACTTTTTTTTTTCCGTTTTTCTCCACCACATTTATTAGACCTTGAGTAATGGCTATTTATTTCTTAAATAAATTCAACTGTATTACTCGCTAATATATATATTATTTCGCCCATAATATATTCTCTCGAAAAACTAGTGTCGAAATAAATGCGATCAGGAATCCTTAAATAATTATTAAACCACAGTCAGGAATAATATTTATTTAACTTGTTAAATTAATATTTAACTGAGATACATGGACACACTTAGTGTGTGGCCCTCTAGGCCTCTTTTTCAGTGGCATTAGGCGGAGCCTGCCTAAAGTCCAAGGTTTCTGTCTTGCAACGCGCCAAGGCACCCATAAAGAAAGAAGTTAACGCCGAAATGATGTGTCACCTCCTACGAACACTTACCATGTAATATAATCCCTTTGTCTCGAAATCTCTAATCAAGCGGGTTGTATGCTAGTGCCATCAACCCATGTGCTCGACTATTCTTTCTTTGACTTCCCGGAATTGAACTCGCTCATACCTTACCATGGCCATGGATTTATTTAGGCTATATCAATTCCATCAAAGGGCCTGAGATATCTACTTCCATTATGGAACAGAAGGTACAAATCCTTTCTTGCATTATCTATTAATGCAGTATTACTCGTGACGCACCCAACGTATCCTACCTCGCTGCAAACAGTGTGTCGTCATAGTTTTCACCAATACATCTAAGTGCGCGAGTTGTAATACCCATTAATAATAATCTTAAAGTATAAGGACCAATACACAAATCCATAGATAGGAACATCTAATGACACTATGAAATGTGGATTTCCTACTGGCAGGTCTCGTTCTCATAATATGCTCCTGGATATTACCAAGGGTACACACCATGAGAATGTGCCTCAAAGTTTTATGAGTCCTCACCCCTAATAACTTGTATTATTTGTGTCCCTCAAATAATACCATCCGGCCATATAACATATATTCAAGAATAGTGTTATGGAACTTCTGGGTTCTCATCATAGCAGGGATCCGCTATGACCCTTTAATGCAACAGCTATCCTTAGGACATTATCACATACATTGTCATGCAGAAGAACAATCAAGATGTGATAAGACTTTTATTAATGAATAAAGTACAAAGTAGTTTGTTCTAGACCACCAAATCCAACAGACTCCCACTTGGACTAGAGCCAACTGCTAAAAACCTTTAACCCGCTAGCTCTCACATGATATTCATGCTTTTGCTGAGATAGGCCTTTAGTCATGGGGTCCACCACGTTCTCTTCCGTGGACACTCTGCTCATAGAAACTTCACCCCTCTGATATAAATCCCTCAATAGGTGATACTTTAGGAGTATCTGTTTTGTCCGTTGATGTGACCTTGGTTCTTTTGCAAGAGCCACCACTGCAGTATTATCACAATACAATGTAATGTGATCTTTACTACTAGAATGTAGGCTGTTTCACCTAAATCTTTCATGGAGAAGAACTTTTTCAAACAATCCTTAAATGACTGTAAGGCTGGTACGTCGTTTCCAATAAGCAATATGTCATCAACATATACTACTAGGATAACGACCGCATTCCCATTAAACCACTTACAAACACATATCTCACATTCGTTCTTAATGAAACCAAATTCCTTTATGGCTTCATCAAATTGAATGTTCCATGACATGGATGCTTTCTTCAATCCATAAATGGATTTCTGCAACTTGCAAACCCGTTTGGCTTCACCTGGTGTCACAAACCCTTCTGGTTGTGTCATATAGACAACTTCCTAAAGGTTCCTGTTAAGGAATGCTGTTTTGACATCCATTTTCCAAATCTCGTAGTCATGGTAAGCTGCTATGGCAAGTATGATTCTTATGAATTTAAACATGGCATCTGGAAAGAAGGTTTCATCATAGTCAATTCCTTGACACTGTCTGAATCCTTTAGCCACTATCCTTGCTTTATAGGTGCTAACTTGACCTTCCATGTCTAGTTTTCTCTTGAATACCCATTTGCATCCAACAGGATTTACATCAACTGGCTCATCGACCAGAACCCAAACTTGGTTCTGATACATGGAATCCATCTCACAATTCTTAGCTTCTAGACATCTTGCAGCTTATGAGATTTCTACTACTTCCTTGTAGGAGAGTTGTTCATCATTGTCCAACAATAATGATTCACCATCCTCAGTGACTAGGAAACCAAATCTCTCTGTTTCCCTTACCTCTCTTGAGATCCTACTCAGTACTTGTGTTTTTGGAACCTCTTCCACAGGGACCTGTGGAACTTGTTCCTATACCAACTCCTATGTATTTTGAGCATCAACTTCGTCTAAGTCAATCTTGTTCCCACTATCCTTTTTGAGGATGTGCTCCCTCTCAAGAAAGATGCCTTGACTAGTGACATTGACTTTCTTGTCCTGAGGGTTATATTGGTAATATCCTTTCATTTCCTTGTGATATCCTATAAAGATACACTTTGTGCCCCGGGGTGCTAGTTTGTTGCCTGAGAAGGCCTTAACAAATGCTTCACATCCCCATACACGTGTATGCGATAAAATGGGTTTCTTTGCATTCCATATCTCAGAGGGAATTCCATTTTCCGCCGTAGTTGGTACTCAGTTTAATTTGTATGCTGCAGTTTGTAATGCATATCCCCAAAAGGATAATGGAAGATCCGCACGACTCGTCATCGACCTCACCATGTCTAATAAGGTGTGGTTTCTCCTTTCACTAACACTATTCCACTGTGGTGTATAAGGAGGAGTGAGCTGAGATAGAATCCCAGACTCCCATAGAATATTGATGAACTCTTGGTTCAGATATTCTCCACCTTGATCTGATTGAAGTTTCTTTATCTTCTTACCAAAATGATTCTCTACTTCATTCTTAAATTCCTTAAATTTATCTAAGGCTTATGACTTATACCTCATTAAGTAGACAAATACATATCTACTCAAATCATTAGTAAAAGAAATGAAGTAATAATATCCACCTCTAGCTTCTACTGGAAATGGTCAACATACATCCGTGTGTACCAATCCTAGAAGCTTTGTGGCCCTTTCACCCTGTCCACTGAAAGGCGGCTTGGTCATTTTACCTTGTAAACAAGCATGACATCTATCAAGTGGTTTTGGATCAGTAGAGTCTAAATATCCATCTTGGCAGAGCTTTGTCAAGCGCTTCTTGTTTACATGACTAAGACAGTGATGCCACAACTGGGTGATGTATGAGTCATGTGAGTTTGTTTCATTATCGATTTCCAACACTTGGTTTTCTTAATTTAATACATACAAACCATTATTTAAATGTTCCATACCATAACATACGTTATTCTTATAAAATAGACAACCCTTATTTCCAAACTTGAAAACAAATCCATCCATATCCAAACAAGATACAGAAATTATGTTCTTGGTAACACTAGGCACAAAATAATAGTTTTGTAAAACCAAAATCATGCCAGTTGGCAATGATAGGTGATAGTTGCCAATAGACAATGCAGCCAGCCTTGCGCCATTGGCAGCTCGAAGATCCACCTGTCCTCTGGTGATATTTCTAAATCTACTTGGTTCCTGCATTTTAATACAGATGTGAGCCCCATAAGCTGTATCTAATACCCAATGTGTAGAAATAGAAAGATTGCACTCGATAACAAACACACCTTTAGAGTCCCCACGCTTCTGGGTGCAGTTCCTCTTCCAGTGGCCCTGCTTGCCACATGAAAAACACACTGCCTCCCATTCCTTGCCCTACCTCTGGATCTTCCCCTTCTTGGAGGGATGGTGCTCGGAGGCTTCAGACCATTTATAAGTCTTTGGACCCTTTGCCTTGTACTTCCTTTTCTTGTTCACCATAAGGAACACAGGTTTGTCATGCCCCATGTCTTTATCTACCTGGAGAATCAAGGCCATGAGCTTTGATAGAATCTTCTCATTTCTGCTCATATTATAGTTGACAATGAAGCTAGAGAAGGTCTTTGGCAGTGATGATAGGATGAGATCTTTACTCAAATCCTCTGAGAATTTAATCCCTAAGATGTCCATGCGTTCAATGTAGCCAATAAGCTTGACTAATTGAGGCCCAGCTGGAGCAGACTCTCCAAGCTTAGTTGTAACCAAAGAATTGGATATCTCATACCTCTCCTGTCTCACCTTCTCTTGGTAGAGATCCTTAAGGTGAGAAATCATGCTATACGCGTCCATGTTTTCATGTTGCTTCAAGAGCTCATTGGACATGGCTGATAGCATGAAACACTGGAAATCTGTGGCATCATCCATGTGTTTCATATAGAGAGATAATTCCTCATCACTGGCCTCTTTCCCAGGTGCAACTGGAATAGGCTCTTCCAGCACATACAATTTCCTTTCGTGGTGAAGGATGACACGTAAACGCCTCTGCCACTCTTGGAAATTGGTGCTGGTGAGAAGGTTTTCCTTCTCAAGTATGGTTCGCAATGATATGTTTGAAGTCATTTTCTTATCGTTTCTACAAATTAAGATGAGTAAAGGTTAAGTAATTTATTGCAAAACTGAGACAAATAAATAAATTAATACTTATTAGTCTCCCACTATTTTATCGAAATCCAATAGCCCACACCATTGATTTCGGAATATTCTATTGCCTGAATATTCTAGTGGCTAGGATCCATATTGTCCTTCGAATTACCCTAACTAGGGTTGGTCAAGAAACTTGAAGGGTTTTAGGTAGGCATTCCAAATGCCAACTGCATTAACTCGCAGCTCCTTGATCCACTGAGTGGACTCCGCAATCCTGAAATCCTTTTATTTTGGATTTCCTCAACCTTTACCTCTCGGTCACACCAAGTCCTATTGTGGCAGCCAACCCTTGATGCAAACCAAGTCAAGTCAACCCAAAACCTTGAATTAGAATTCCCCGATAATTAAAAGCACCCCAACTAGGGTTGGTCAAGCACTTTGAACTATGGTTCGATTCTAACCAAGATTATTGAAGGCTATACTGACTTAATAGTACTTTTTATGGATTTTATCCTTATACGTAAATTTCCATTTTATTATCTTTGATTAAATGCTTGTTAATATTAAGTGGAATATACTTAAGTGATTAACCATGTATAAGATAATATTTACGTATAATCTTGTTTTTATTTTGGTTCCATCTTGCATGCTCGTTTAATTCATTAATTGTGTGATCGTGACAACACACCCACAATAAATAAACCATCCAACTGACAGAAATAAAATAAATGGTATGATCATGAGCTTTTTCTATTGGTTAGTTTATCTAGCGGTTGATAAACTAATCCAAGACCTAGCGGAGAAACACCTTGAACCTTTCGGGTTTGTGTTTACAGCTTTCCACCTATCCACCTTTGTATCTCCTTGGATTGGTTTCACCTTGGCTCCTTACTTGAGCCGCCTCCACTATCTTGGGATCTCCATCCATTACATATTCTTTTATCTCACACGTAGGTGAGGGGTAAAAGGGGTTTTTACATAAAAGAATACTTGGGCACGCAGGCCCTACATATTAATGAGGTGATGGCTCGCATGCCAACAAATTTAATTTAAATAAATAAATTAAAAGAAACCATTCACATACAAAGGTCTCAGTCTAGATCATGATCATCCATACATGCAAAAATATTTATGCATAAATAAAACTAGCATTCAATTCTTTAATAGTTCTTGTTTAAGATAAATCACACTCGAATTAATTAATTATCATTAATTAAACAATCCTTTTATCTTAAACCCTTTTATGAACATCCTTGAGATTCTCATCCATCATAATTTTAAACAAATAAATTCATTTAAAATTATCCTTGTACATAACTTGTACCTTGGAGGCAACCTGGAGAATTCTCGTTCATTACGCAGATGTTAAATTAAACACATATATAAAAAACACCTATCACGTGTTGTGCCTCAGCTTTACGCCTGCACCATGGTACACCTCTCAAGGGTTTGTATAATATAATAATAAATTTTAATAAATCTGTGTAATTTGGGTGATTACACGGCATGTAGTTCCGACTACACGGCGTGTACTTTTCTTCACCGTCCATCCGAAGTACACGCCCAGGGATAGGGCATGTTAATGTACTTCAGAAATTTTTGGAGTACACGGCGTGTTCTGTGGGACACACACCGTGTAGTTTCCGCATTACACGGTTTCCAGCTGGGCAAGACGTGTACAGGGTACACGGCCCAACCCTAAACCGAAGGGACTACACGCCGTGTTCATTGGACCACACAGCGTGTAATCCGGAAACTGTGTGCCATCTATTTCTGGTCAACACAAGGTGTCTTAAATTTTTATAAATAATCCAATACATGCCCTGATTTGGCGAATCAATCAATGCATTGAACCTAGACTACACGGCGTGTACTTCTGAATACACTCAGTGTATTCTGGTGTTGTATGGCCAAACACGTTTGGCTCCTCCAGATGAGTTCCTCTATTTTATTTTAATCAAAATTAAAAGAAAAATTCATTTCTGTGAGGTGAATGAGAAATGAGGGAGGAGGAAGAGATCTCGAGATTCATATTTCCAGAATGATTAAACATGAATTGAAATAACTAAATTATTAAATGCATAAATCTCTAATGAAAAAATAAATAATTATAACCAACGATTTGACCCCTCTGATACTACTTGTAGGTTCTGAGCGCTGCGGAAACGTGTTGGTGGGTTAGACCAACTTTAATTTTAGCATTAAACAATGTTCAATCCAAGATCCATCATGATATAAAATTCCGGATCTTCGGAATGGAACTAAGAAAGAAAAAAGAAAAGAAGAGTCCCAGAACCATTGATATAGGATCATCATATATTGGTTATAATTAATTTAATTAATTCACAAGAATTACCTCGGTTGAATTATTTTTTCATCGATGTCTCTGGTCACGATCTTGTGATCCATTATTGCGTTGTATAATCCAAGTATAGGATTCCTCTAGCAGTGATCCAAACGTGCTCCACGTATCTCTGGACGTCGCTGAAGGGATCTCCGGGTGCTAGCGCGGAAGAACCTTCACTTGGGATGTCTGCCTTGGACCGCCTTGATCCGGTGGAAGATCTCGCTCTCGTAACTTGAGGGCGTTCTTGGTGGAAAGGGAATTCTCTCTTGGCTTGATAGTATTTCCAAATCTGTTGTGCACAAAAATGGCTCTGGAAAAGTGTTGGGGTTGTGAGGATATTTATAATTGGGTTTGAGGTTAATAGAGTTATGACAATAAATAAACGCATTACACGTTTTATTTATTTCATTAACTCTTATTGAAACCCCATGTCGAATTATTAATTCTTTGACATGTTCCCAAGCTGATTATAATTAATATCACTTAATAAAACAATATTATATCCTCAAAATCCCGACTGGAAAACTACACAGCGTGTAATAATTAATACACGGCGTGTACTTGTTTTCCATAAAACTACACGGTGTGTATATTTAATATACACGGCGTGTACTTTTATTTTTCATTTTTCTCTACCACATTTATTAGACCTTGAGTAATGGCTATTTATTTCTTAAATAAATGAAACTGCATTACTCACTAATAAATATATTATTTCGCCCATAATATATTCTCTCGAATAACTAGTGTCAAAATAAATGCGATCAGGCATCCTTAAATAATTATTAAACCACATTCAGGAATAATATTTATTTAACTTGTTAAATTATATTTAACCGAGATACATAGACACACTTAGTGTGTGACCCTCTTGGACTCTTTCACAGTGGTATTAGGCGGAGCCTACCTAAAGTCCAAGGTTAGAGTCTAGCAACACGCCAAGGCACCCTTAGATAAAGAAGTTAATGTTGCAATGATGTGTCACCTCCTACGAACGCTTATCATGTAATATAATCCCTTTGTCTCGATATCTCTAATCAAGCGGGTTTCATGCTAGTGCCATCATCCCATGTGCTCGATTATTCTTTTTTTGACTTCTCGAAATTAAACTCACCCATACCTTACCATGGCCATGGATTTATTTAGGCTATATCAATTCCATCAAAGGGCCTAAGATATCTACTTCCATTATGGAACAGAAGGTACAAATCCTTTATCGTATTATCTATTAATGCAGTATTACTCGTGACGCACCCAACGTATCCTACCTCGCAGTGAATAGTGTGTCGTCACATTTTTCGCCAATACATCTAAGTGCGTGAGTTGTAATACCCATTAATAATAATCTTAAAGTCTAAGGACCAATACACACGTCCACAGATAGGAACGTCCAATGACACTATGAAATGTGGATTTCCTACTGGCGGGTCTCGTTCTCATAATATCCTCCTGGATATGACCAAGGGCGCACACCATGAGAAGGTGCCTCAAAGTTTTATGAGTCCTCACCCCTAATGACTTGTATTATTTGTATCCCTCAAATAATATCATCCGGCCATAGAACATATATTCAAAAACAATGTTATGGAACTTCTGGGTTCTCATCATAGCTAGGATCCGCTATGACCCTTTAATGCAAAAGTTGTCCTTAGGACATTATCACATGCATTGTCATGCAGAAGAAAAATCAAGATGTGATAAGATTTTATTAATGAATAAAGTACAAAGTAGTTGGTTCTAGACCATCGACTCCAATAGTTAGTTACACGGCCGGATACACGGCTCACCCTACATGGCGTGTTCCTGATAGACACGGAGTGTACACAAAAGGGTTACACCCACCCATGTTGTTAGTTTAAATGGTCATATCCCATGTCAGACTACACGGTGTGTTCCCCAGTGGACACGGCGTGTATGTCTTAAGGTCTCCTCCATCCGTGTTTGTTAGTTACACGGGCGGACTCCGGGTCAACACTACACAGTGTGTACATCAGGTACACGACGTATTTTCCCCAAGAATTTCCCTTCCCCGTGTCCCCATCCACACGGTCCATGACACGGAAAGCGACTACAGGGCGTGTACTGAGGGTACACGGTGTGTAATTAAATTTTTTTCTTTTCTTCCTGAACAGAAGAACACACGGCGTGTATCCGAGGAACTACACGGCGTGTATCCTGGGATTTCTAGACAGTAAGCCTTAGATACTCCTCCAGAACCCTGAAAACATTGAAAAACAACACCTAAGTGCCAAATTATGATCCGTGAGGGACCATACTCCACGTGAATCAAAGTTTGTCATCTTATACACGTTATACACAAGTAAACAAGTCAATGATCTACCAAATTCCGGTTATTGATGGACTATACTCCCCAAAAACCAAATTTTGGCGTCCATTCTATCAACAGGATCACACAAAAATACCCTATCACATAGTAGTAATTTATCAAAGAAGCTATCACAATAACATGCTTTTCTAGCACAACAAGTATCACAACAACATGCAATTTCTAATGTGCCTACATGGCATGGAACTATGCATGACATTTGATTTCTAGCATGTGCATAAATGATGCATAAGATGGCATACCCTCAACTCATTTGGTTGCAAATAAATAGAACCCATGGATAACATATAAACAGCACATTCACAAGTGTGTCACCATACGGTGAAATCAGATCAACTGTAAATAGAAAAATCAATAAAATTGAAACATGAGGTAAATTGGCTTTTACCTATACACGGGTTAGCTACTCCCATGAACAGCTTATTACCAACTACAATTTTCGTACTATCCCTGACTAAAGCTCCAAATAGTTAGTCAAAGAAAAGAACTCCTCTGATACCACTTTGTAAGGTCCCGGTTCTGGGTGCCACTCAATGGGTGCCCCAAACCCAGTTGGTCACATGACCTCAAGTGCATTTCCCATAACGCCAGAGGCTACCGACTAGCAGTGAGGGGCCAGGTCTGATAGTGGGGAAACTATGCCCTCATTTGTCAGAGTGTAGCGCAGCGGAATAAAATAAAACTCATAGAACAACAACGGAAGCAATAAACCATACACATTTAAAATAAAAAACTGCAGTAAAAGATAACCAACAGTTATATATATAATGATTCAATATGTCTCAAGTTCTAAGAAAACAGCCAGAACATGTTGCACAACAATACAGTACAGTATAATACATGGGACAACAAAACAAAACAAAACAGCTGGTAGCATCGCGAGCCTAAGCCCGGTCCCATGCTACCCTACTCCTCAGCAACAATCAAGTACATGTATAGGGACCCTTGCCCTTATATACACCTACAGAAACGTAATCTGTTTGGGCCAAAAACATGACCCAAATAGGGTGTGAGAAATAAATCTCAGTAGGCACCCACCAAAGGCCCGTGCTCAACTGTGTGTAAACATGCAGCAAAAATGTGCAAAGGTAAATGAAATAAACTAATAAGTACTTAAAATTAACTAGATTTACCAATTATATTACCATTTTAATATTCATTTAATCGTTCATTATAAAGAAAACCACCATAGTGAATTTTTATGGAAACAGTCAGTGTCCTCAAACATGCAAACACGCAAACCCTTAACCTCAGGTAATCAGAAACATATCCCGTAGGTAATTTCCCACATGAATAAAAGATATTGCACTCAGGCGTACAAAGTGTCACCCTCAGGCACAGAGTCTATTGCCCAAAGGCACGAAAGAAGTTTCCCTCAGGCCGAAATAACCACTGCCCTCAGGATAATGGAAACACTACCCTCAGGCTAAGTAAAGCACTCCCCTCAAGATAAGTAAGTAATCGGGCCATGCCCAATATATATGCAAGAAATACACATGAAATTCCTCTCAAGGCAATTCAATAACATTATTTCAATGGCATACCCTCGGGTATCCTGGCCAAACAGCTAAACAGAGGAACGCACCCCCCGGGGGTGTCCTGGATCCAAGCATCGATCGAAAACAACAATTTATTATCACAATTAATTACCTATACAGTTCTAGGTATTCAAAATAGCCATGGCCTCAGCCACAAAATGCCCCGACATGGGTTTGTAGCTCAACGATACACAAAAATGCCCAACAGTTAGAATTTAAACACCAAACCACCTACCTTAAACGCCCCTGAACAGTATACGTGAACGTCACTTCCAGAAACTCCCAAAGACGACGTAGATCTAGGGTAGATGAAAACTCATTCAAATGTAAATAACATTCCCTCGGGAAAGAATTGCTAAGAACTATGCCAGGAGGAGGAAGAACTCACCCCTACGGTTCCAGGGAGATCGATAGTGCAGAAAATGGATTCCCGATACTCGATCTGGAGCTCCTCGAAGGTCCAACCCTCTCTCCCAACTCATTCCTCAGGTTATAAGCCTTCCTTGTGAACAGGGGAGGCTACTTCCCATTTTAAGTGAAAAAAAACTACACGGCGTGTACTTCTCAAGTACACAGCGTGTACTTTCCATTTTTTAACTGTTCCTTCGACGGCTTCTCGCCAGGGTGGAACTGTTCATCTGTCGACATGAGTACATGATCTGTTTTTCCTGATTACTTGGCATGTACTGTCGCTTAGCTGGCGGCTACCTCTACTGCCTTACTATTCACCTGCCAACTGACTACACGGCGTGTAAATGCCCACTACACAATGTGTAGTCGGTTTTTACACCTTTCATCACCAGCATGGCTACAAACCCCATGTAATCATCCCACGTGGCCAAAGTACACAACGTGTGGAGAGGTACACGGCGTGTAGTCCCAAAATTGAATATTTTTCCCCATTTTCCTTATTTTCTCAAAAACACTTAAGGAAAAGAGAAAATAATAAACCCGTACCTCAAAACAAAGAACAAGGTTCTTACAGTAGAGTTTATAGAATGATCACTAGTTGTACTGATTATTATTTATGATATGATGGACATGTTTCAGTTCATCTATAATATATTAAAGACAACTTAGAGTTATCATAAATCATATTTTTCTCCTTTTCATTGATCATTTGAATTTGAGATTGGTGATCAGGTTTTTCTCATAGTTTCTCTTTAACAAGATAATTTTAATTTTAAAAATTTGGGTAAGTTGTATTTAAAGTATATTGGTCCTTATTAGATCATTGAGTAGCTTGGAAATGTATAATATTGGTTGGACTTGCCATCTCTCTTAAAATCAATACACTACATGTTCCATGTTTCCTAGTTGAAGAAATATCAACTAGACCATTCCCACATTATCAAATTAAATTTTTTTAATATATAACATGATACCTTAGTTATTGAAAAACCAATTTAAATTATAGATTATTAATAGATGGTGTTTCATGATAAAATATTCCCCTTTGACTGTGTTTTTTTGAAGGGTAGGAAATATATCCATTAGATATAGTAAAGGGAAGATTTTTTGAGACATTGGTGGCCATATTTGTTTATGAATCCATAATATTGAATCCTTTATGAGGATATAAATTTTCATGGTGGGGAGAATCATATTTACCTATCGTTCAATGATGTGTTTAATTTTTAGCCTGGTTTATCTATTTTCAGGTTAAATAGGCTTTATAGATTTGGGGTTGGAAATTTTGAGATCGGGGGAAATAGGCCAGGAACACAATTCAGGTGAATGGTTAGTGATAAATTTATAGTAATAGTTTGATATGAATATTTTGGTTCCAATGTAAATTTCTATTGTTTTTATAAAAATGTGAGTATCCATGAAAACTATATAGATATTTGGGTTTGTTTATTTATGTAGTTTCACATCTTGTACACAATTTTATAAACTATAAATCAATTCCTTGGAAACTAGGTGACTTTTAATTCAAGGTACAGTGGCTACTGATGCTTAGAGGATGACATTTCAAAGAGTGTTTCCAAACCATGCGACTCGATATGAACTTCTTGAAATTGAAAATTAGAAAAATTACATTGGTTTTTGTTAACTCTAATATAATCATAAACCATTATTAGCATAAATCATCCCACTATGATACTCGTTAGGAATACCACCTTGATGTTTTAGTCATCATTAATCAATTTAGGTGGATCTATTCAATGTAGTTTTGGATTTCCTCTCAATTTCTCTTCATTTCTATAGATATATCCTTGATCTCTTTTCTTATTAATTTGTTGGAACCTATTTATGATTTAATTTCTAGATCTATAGGTTCTTATTGGAAATTTATGATTTTATTTGTAGATTTATGCTTCTGAGGACTAGATCCTTTATTTCCCATCTCCAAATTCAAAGGCATCGATGTTTCCTCCAATGATGAGGTTGGTGTCTCTGTCCAATTGATTCTTTCCTAGTGGAAAATTGAATGTTTTGGTAAAATACATTGATTTTGGTATATGAAAATTACTAGTTTAATGTTTTTTAAGCTTAATTTGAGAACCTTAATATTGGTATGTATTTGATGTAAATGTGAATTGTTTTATGGTGTTTCACTAAAATAGTTTTTAATAACATTAAGTGTTTGATGAAATGAAAAAAAGATAACATAAAAATTACCATCTTGTATTTTCTTGAACATAATGGAAGTATTTTGAAATTGGGTATGATCTTATTATACATGGTCTGTAGGGATCTAGGATCCACCAAACCGACTACAGTTCCTTTGATGTCATGGTATTGTAGACTCCATCTTATAACCCATTTTTTAATTTTTTTTATAGACTTTACTTGGATGATTGTACTTTAATCTCCTATTTGTTTTATTATGCATGGATATCGTGGTTATTACAATTTATTTAATCAAAATTGTTTTAATTTCATGTTCTTAAGGCTTTGGATATGGGTTGTTTAAAAATTTTAAGGGATATTTTTTGAAAATATGTTTCTCTATAGTCCTTTATGAAACTAGGATTTTTTCTAACTAGATAAAATTAATTAATAGTGAATAAAATTATATAGCTTCATGGTGGTATCATATTTGAAATTTATTATAACTCTATTTATGTCTTGGGGTATATGATGACTCAGTTTTATAATACTCTAGTAAAGGTAATGTCATCATATATCATGGCAATGTATCCCAATAAATTTTGTCTTAATGTGCTTTGGGATAGTGGTGAATAATTATCATAAGAATTTAGACTCTTGGATCTTTTTTTTCAATGGTTCATGACCATTGGGTCTTAGTTAGTCTTTTTATGTTTCATTTGTGTTTTATACTTCTTCTTTGTACTCTGTTTTGGATTTTTATTCATCAATTTTTTATTTTACACATTCTATATATATGTATATATATTTGTGATTTTTAGGATTAAATAATAAAATTTATCTCATATATTGATACCCAACATCTTTTCATAAACCATGGTGATCAAGAAAGCACTTCAGGCCATATGAAGGCCCGTCTTGGGTGACGGGTCTGGCCAACCAGAGTTGGTTCACTGCACTACCCATCAATCATTTGTACATAGGTGTTCTAATTGAAATAAATCAGTCAAAATTTCATTAATAATTCCATATAAAAAATGGGTTTTGTAAAATTTTAAATGGAATCATAAATAAAAATATGAAGAATTATATCAGTTAGAACCACAAGTTCAATCACTAAAAATATGTAATGAATAAGAGTGTATTAGTTTGATTAATAAAACATAAATCTATAGGATTTAAATATTTAAAAGAGGAAAATTGATTATAATCCATGAAAAAAATATTTCAAAGAACATTTATTAACATCTTTGTAAAGATATGTAATTACATATCACTTTTAAAAAATAATTTTCAAGATGTTAACCTGAAATACATTTTAAAACACTAATTTCAAATAAATATAAATAACTGAATCTTGAAATTTTTCTAATGGTTTTTTTATTTAAAATGTGGAGTGGGGTAAAAAATAAGAACATTAAAAGAAAATATTTTTTTATGTTTTGAAAATACTTTTATTGAAATCCACATAGTAAAAAAGCATAAAAAATCATTTTTTAATGTCGAAGTTTATAGATGGGACTTAAAGACCAATTAGTTTTTTTAATTTTATATTGGTGGGTGGTATGTTATCCGCATTGAAAATTAAAATAGAATTTTGAGAGTTTTAAAATCTTAATGTGATGTTTTTAGATGTGTTTTGAGGCCCAAGATCTGCATTGGGTTCTTAAATAAATCTATATAGCTTAATGTTTCAAAATTATAGATTTGGTAAATAGGGTCATGGTTGCATGATTAACACAGAGTTGGTGTTAACCGTACACCCCAAATATGTATCTTTCTTTTAATAGTAACATAGTTTTTTCAAATCATGTTAGGACCTTCAATAAACCATGAAAACTCTATTATAAATTACATAGTAATTTTACACAATTTTTTAAACTATTTTTTCACACTATTTGAAATAGCATGTCATGAAAAGTTTTGAAAACTATACAACCAAATAGTGTGCCTATTTAAAAAAGGAAAAAATAAAAAATAATGCATTAATATTTTAAGGGTTTAATCTAATTTTTCCTTCCCCTTGGTCTATAACCCATGTTCATGATAGTCACTCCTCCCTCTCTTCCTCCAGGGGAGATCCCCCATGTTTATTTTTCATCAGAGGTTTCATCTCTTTTGATCATGGGCACTCAGTTATTATATGAATTCACTTATTACTTTTCTTATTTTATCTTACTATAAAATGGGGTTCTATTAGTTTTGTAAAATATTCCCTATTCCGTGGGTGTTTATCTGGTTTTTTGGTTTAATTCAATATAGGATGTACTTTTGGATGATACTCGACAAGTAGGCTTTACTAAGAATTAGTTAGGTGGTCCTTAATCTTAACCCAAAGTCTTACCTCAATTCTAGGTGTATACATGGTGGGTTAAAGCTATCCATTCCATGATTGAACTTTATTTCTATTAAATATTTTATTTTTATTTTTTATTCATTGAACTCCTTTATTTTCTTTCCTTGAGCTATAGAAATTATAATTACAAGTATATCTCCTTATAAATGACTTGAACTTAGAATTGGGAAGCTAAATATAACATATTTAAGGCATTTATATTGATTTTGTTAATTGTGAATTTTGGATTGGTGTGAAATAGAATTTAATATCCATCGATGTGTAAAATATGTGGATATTTTAATGGCTAAACACGTTGGTAAATGTTTAGGCCTATTTTAGGAAATGTAATTTCAGTTTTAAAAATGACTTAGCCAATGTGATTGGTACCCTATGATTTATAAAACCTACAGGATTCAAGGTTGGAACTTGGGTTTTATGAAATTTATTAGTTTTACCAAATAATAAAATATGTTTTTTAATTTTTATGGCTATTAAAATTTTAAAATGATTATTATGGATCATGCAATTTTTGATAAATTTAAATAATTTTTAGTGATTCGTGATTTTATTTGATTTATTGAAAACTAAAATAATAATTCATTCCATGTATTTATATTATAAATAGTAATTATGATGTGTAGTTATCCATAATGTTAATATGTATGCCTTGGATTTCATATTTTACATGTTACTTGGAAATTCTGGGATGAGTCCCCAGATTTTCTATGATACTTGATGGTTGGAAAGGTCTGGATGAGCTCCTAGATTCCACATGTTGATAATAACTTTGGGAATTCGGAATGAGTTCCTTAACCCTAATGATTATTGATAATTTAGAATATTGATATGATCACTTGGATTGCAGTATAATTCTAGAATACATGTCTAGATTCTTCACAATGATTGGCGATTGGGGAGTGTGAGGATCAGTTCTTGTATTCTACATGAATTCTAGGATTAGTGAAAACATTCCATGTGATGCATCATATATTATGAATAAAACATTATTCATTAGATTCCATGTGCTTATATATGGTTGAAACAGTCCCTAAGACATGCTCAGAGATACCCCTTCATTGACCAAAAAAATAAAGGTTGGTCATGGTCCTGGACCTAAGTATCAACAACAAGATCACCACATCGAGTGTCATCAAGAACCTAGGGTATCAATGATTATTTATTTTCATTGTATAAATTCTTATAGTTGTTACAATTTTTACCTAATGAACTTCCATATGCACTTTTATACCAGACTGGTTATTTTAGGAAATCCATTGGTAGTGACCTACTGAGTTTTACTCACACCCTACACAGGCTACCATGGACCTTTTGTACCTGAGTGGATATCATTATCTAGTTTCAGTTAACATGTCTATGAAAATTCCCAATGTTTTTTATAGTTTCCATTTAATTCCACTGTGGGTATGGATGGTGGGATTGGACAAGGCTTAAAACTAGTTTGGGGGTTTTTAATTAGTTTTTTTTATTTTGGGTATATAATTTTCTAGTATATGATCTATGCATGAGATATCCTTGGAATGCATAGAATACCCATTGTAATATAATTTTTTACTATACTTATTTTTGAAAAATTATGTGTTTTTTCTACAATGGTTCACTTTCATATTTATATTTTTATCATTAATCGTGTTTCTATATCTACTCTGACATGAGTAGAAAGTCTCACTTCAGTAAATAGATAGGCTCTTTCCACTATTTCGTATCCTCTAGCATACATGGGGTGCACTTGAGGTATTCTAGAACACCAACATGGGGAACCAGTTCAGTGTCTTCTATGGTAGGGTGATTTAAAGTTGTATCAAATCATATTTTTTGTGTTTCAATTTAGTTATGGTGTATAGGAGATCTAGAAATTGTTGGCACATTGAAATGATATCAAGCCTATTAGTGTTTATCCAATTCATGGGGGAAATCACAAGATTCTAGGGATGAGACTTTTTATTCATTGGATTTCTCTATTTATAGTTGTTTTTTATTTTCAATTCAAGTGACATAATTGTCTTTTGAGGTTTCCAGTTGATGGGATTTATAATATTGACTTGGTATGAAAAGTGTTTTTTTATACATTCATACATCATTTTTTCCACATAGGGATCCACATAAAATGTATTATTCTAGGGACATTTTTGTAGATGTTGATTTCTAGCTTCTTGTTATTTGTATTGGCCTATAATTCATTTTACAATTTTTTTTTCATTTTAGATTATAGAAATTTGATTTATATCTACATATGGTCTATAATATTCTAGTAATGTGGGAGTTGGTATTTAAATCCTTAGTAACATCACATATGGTAGCTTCCATAAATGGCCTTAGTGGAATCTTACTTAACCAATTTCTATAACGATATCTTGAATTGTAAGTATATATAAATTAATTAATGGTTATTTTTATTAAGTAACGTTCTAGTAAGAATCCTATAATATTTTTTCCTCATAGTATGTGAATGGTACTCTATTTTATCAAGCCCTAGAATCAAGGAATAAATTAAAGGTATTAAAAAATAATTTATACTTTTGAGATAAATTAAAATAATTTAAACCATGTAAAATTTCAATGTATTAACATTTGCAACATGTAATAAGTGTTAACTAAGGTGAATTAGGGACCTAATGTGTTCGGATTTACCATATTGAGGGTATGTTGGGCAAGGCGGAGTGCTCAGTTTGTGAGCTCCTTGAGTTGGGTATTGGCAATCTAGATTTTGTAAAACATTGGGATGGGGATGAGTGTTATCCCATTTGTGGTGAAACTTGTAAGGTTTTGTTGGGAGTTGGGTGGTATGACCAAGTTACCCTTGGGAGAAACTTAGGTCACTGACTTAGTGCCTTGTAAGATTTGAGGGTAACCCATGAGGGAGGTTGATCCAATCTTGTGAGATACCTTTATTAAGTTATATATCTTGGATTATATGGAAGGTTAATATCTTATGATTCCACATGTCAATGTAGTTATGGTTGAGAACCATAATGTTAGGGGTAGATGTGTATTCCAATTTAAAAGGGTGGGATCATTTGGATTCTGGACCCTAGCAGGTGGGGGTGTGTTTTTTGTATATACTGCCCATGTACACGAATGTTTTCTAGTTCTAGGAGAAACACCTAGAGTGATGGGTGGTCATTTTTTCACACTCGATGCATGTAAGGTATCAGACCAATTACGATAGAGAATATTGAATTCCACTGGTAAGTGTAAGGGACATGTTTATATCATGGTCCATTACTCGGTTAAGTGTGTGAGCCTAGGATCATTGATTCTTGACTCACAGGATGATAATTAGGGTTTTTTAAATTAGTCCCCATAAGTTTTGTGACCCTACAGTCTCAATTATATTGGATATTTCATGCTTGAATACCTATTATTTTTTATATAATCTAGGTAATTCTTACAGCATGTATTTAGGAACATGAGGTGCAATCAGTTTTATTCCATGGGAATGTTGATGTCCTGTTTGGTTTTAAATGTAAATTTTCATAGGGACCCAATGATCAGTATCAAGTTGGGGTGTTTAGGGAAGTGTGATTTAAGTGTTTATCCCTTTCAAGTTAGATGCAGTCTCCCAATAGCTTTCTATTAATTCTAGTAGATGCATATAATTTTAAACCAATACATTCTTTTGGGAAATCATGTGATTGACTTTGACACAAGTGAGGTCATTGTTTTTTGATGAGGAATACTGTTAGCACTTATGGTTGAGAAAGGATGACCATAACATGAGAATTGTTAGTGGTTTTTTCATAAAAACCCAATTTTATGTGACATAACTCATGGGAGCATGAGTTAAGATATGTGATTAGTAAATATAGAAGTGTGAAACTATTTCAATTCTAAGGATCAAGGTGGTGTAGGCTCAAAAGCGTGGTCCCTACTAATTTTTGGTCGGCGAGAGGTCATGTGTTAGATGACTATTAATGATCTTGATGAGTTGTTATGGGAATAAATTCCTGATTTTTGGTTAGATAAGGAAACAAACATCAATTGATAGGAGTGGTTTTGATTTAGATCAGTGTTTTGTGGCATGGTCGATCTAATAGATCAATCATGATTGTGTTTTTATTGGATGATGGGCATGGATCAAGGGGAGTGATGTCTATGTGGTAAAAATAGGATCTATTGGGGTTACTTCTTCATAAGTGATATAAGGTGAATTAATATGGTGGGGATCCCACTATAGTCCATTGAATTGAAAGATCCTCACATCATTCAGTTTTTTGACCTGGACTAAGGATAGAGTTTAATGAGTCAATAATGGGAACTGTTTGACCATTGGTATAATGCTTTGGTATGAGATCATTAGGCCACATATAGCTATCATGTTTGATAAATTATGGGGTGTGGGATATTAATATTGAGTTTTTACCCAATGTGATGATGAAAATGACACTCCTATGGTAAGGATTATCGTGTTGATCATGGGTGTCTAACCCATGTGCTAGAAAGGGTTTTTGATGTGTGGGACTGGTCTTTGAATGGTTATGGCTGCATTGGATGATGGTGTGTGTGTGTGTGTGATCTAATTAAATCTAGATTTATTTGGGACATCCATATGGATTAGTCTGATGAGATTCTAGTAGAAACCCAAGTGGTTCTTTTGAGATTGGGATGAATGTTGTGATCTAAGAAGTGTCTAGTGTAGTTGCTTGATAGTTCATGGGTGAGATCATAGTGAATAATATATTTGGTCGATGTTGGAACCAATGAATCACATCGGAGGTTGGGTTGGACCTCAGTGTGTTAGTATGATCTTAGGAAGCCTCTTGTGATCAAGGAACCATGATATCGTATTTTATGGAATGTCAGTAGTGGAATCTGATTGTTCCATAGATTGGTTGGCTAGAGGATATCCAACTATCTATTTTGTTTGGGATTCATTATTTTGGGTTTGGAGCAGCATCATGTAAGTCATTTTGGATACAGAGGCAGTGTTTCAAAAGTTTGATAAGTATTTTTTAGGAATAGCCATCATGTTTTAATTTTTCATGGATGATAATAGAAAATTTATTTTAGCTTCAGGAATAATGGTGATAGATAGTATTTTCATTGATTAGTACTCCCATAAAAGTTGAGTAACAGTTCATTGGAACCATACTTAGTGGGTCATTGGACCATTGAATATGATCACTAGTAGTAAAATTCTAAGGGTGTGAGGCGTCAATGTTTATAATCAGCCTTGTGGGATGAGTCCTACGGTGAAGTGCACCATATGACAAGGAATTCAATTGGTTGATGACATGAGAGTGACTCAAAGTGTATAGATTATTTTGGAATATCCTATTGGTGGTGATGATAATATGAGCATAAACTCAATATTGGGTGTCTTCATGTCTTCCATTGGGAGCTATGATTTGAAATCAAATTGGGTATTTTAGAATGGAACGCGATGATTAAGAATCAAATTGGTGACCGACATAAGTCAAGGGAACATAATTGGATGTAAATCACAACATATCAATAAAAAACAATTATGGGGAGAAGTTATATTGCATGGGTTTATGTTTTTGTGTGGTCTGACACCTTAGAGTTCCTAATCTTCTCAAATAATTATCTCTAGCTTTGGTGTTGGAAAGTATAGTTTTTTAAGCAGTATCCTGTAAGAATAGATAGTACTAACTGTGCTCCCCAAACATGAAACTTGTTTTTTATAGTCACACATTTTTTTACAAATTGTACAAGGGGATTCAGAAAACCATGAAAACTTTATAATAATTTATAGAGGTATTTTAAATGGTTTGTCCATTATTTGTTAAACAATTCACCCAAAACCATCCTAAATGTAATTTCTTAGATATAAAACTATTCATAGTTAGTACATGATTTAGAAAAAGGTGTGACTAAACCCTTTTCATTTTTAAAAATTTCCAAATTAATATTTTCCCCTCCAATATATTAAGGGTTTGGCCAGATTTCTCTTTTCTATTTGGTTAGAACTACTATGTTAGATGCCCTCTCCTCTATATCTTCCTCCATGGGAGATCTCCCTTTCTTTTTAGTCGTTAGAGGAATCATAACCTGTGATAAAGTTCCATTAGTGATTCTATGACTCAGCATCCTCCCTTTATTGTTTTTATTTTTTGTAAAATGGTGTTTGGTTAGTTATAACTTTTATACCTCATTTCCAGTGTGTGTTTTTTCTTTTATCTGATTTAGGAAAAATCAATTGTGGATACTCAATGAGTAGGCTTAAGTATGTATTAGATAGTTGTTCCCAAGGCCTAACCCAAAGTCTTACCTCATTTTTGGGTAAATGTGTATTATGGTTAGTACATTCATGTTATGTTTGACCATTATTTAAGCTAATTTTTTGAAATTGATTTTGACTTATGTGAACACCATTATTATCATTCCTTAAACCATGAAAAGTTTATTTCCTTATGGATACCTTTATAAATTAATTGACCTAGGAATTTTCTATATAAATGGGACATGTTAAAAATACAATTATATTGATTAAGTTAAGGTGTAGTTGTTGACTAATTCAATTCTTGTGAAATAGAATTTCTTAACCATTGATGTTTAAAGGAAGTTAAAATTTTAATTCCTAAATTGGTTGGTAAATGGTTAGTACTTTTTTATGAAATGTAATGTGGGTTTTAGAAATGACATAACCAATGTGATTGGAACCCTATGTTTTGTAAAACCTAAGGGGTTTCATGGTTGGAAATTTTATTTTATGAGATGGCTTAATTTTTCTAAATAATAAAAAATGTTTTGTGTTTGTTATGGTTATTTAAAAAATGATGAAAATAGATCACGGAATTTTTTAGAAATTGAAATAATGTTTTGTGGTGCAAGATTTATGTTGATGTATTTTTGAGTGAAATAATAATTCAGGTTAAGTAATGAAATGCTAAAATATTATTTCGATGTGTAGTGACTGGGAATGCCTTGTTAGTCTCCCTAGATTCCATATTACGCATGTTACTTGGTAATGAATTTATGAGCACCTTGATTCCATATAATAGTTGATGGTTGGGAATGCTAAAAAGAGTTCCTAGATTCTATATGTTATTAATGACTTTGGGAGGATATGATAAGTTACTAGACCATATGATTATTGATGATTGGGAATATAAGGATGATATCCGATATTCTACACGAATTCTAGGATGCATTTCTGGAATCTATGTGATAACTAATGATTGGTAAATGCTGGGATAAGATCTCGAATTCCATTAGAATAGTAGGATGGGAACTCAATTTCCATGTGATACATAGAATTTTAGGAATTATAAAATAAAAATTGCATTCCATGTGGTTATATATTATTGGAATGGTCCCCTTGAAATTCTCAGATTCATTCCAACACCAGATGAAGTTGGTAAGGTCGATCATGGACATGGACCTAAGGATAAATAATTGTTTCTCTATCCTTGGGTGTCATCATAAACCTAGGGCATCAGATATTATTTATTATCTTTATATTTTTTTTTATAATTATTAATTTTTTTACCTTAAGAACTACCGCATACAGTATTATATTAGAATGGGTGTTTTAGGGACATCATTATTTGTGGCATACTATGTTTTAATCATGTTGTGCTCAAAGATCTACGAAACTTGGGTTCTCGAGTAGATATCATTATTTGGTCATAGGTCACATGTAGGTTCTGGGTGAAGGGGAAGCGTGGTTGGTCCTACACCCAACATTAATTTTTACCATGATAAATGATTATTCTTGGATCAATAAGAAGATGAATTCTAGTCTCCACGGAATAGAATCAAAGATTCAGATAATGAAGGAAGAGTCCTGAAACCTTTATAGAGGATCTTGAACATCATGTTTATAATTAGTTTAATTAATTTCATCAATAAAATAATACCTGGATCTTCAATATTTTTTTCATTGATTATATTGATCATATGGAATGACCTTTATGGATTATCTTGTTTCACTTGCAAGGATCCAAACTAGAATCCATATAGAGCAGATCCACATGTTCTCTGATGGCCTCCAATCCGCACCACTCATTCTCTGGGTGCTATCATTGTAACGCCCCGACCCCAGCTACCCAGAGTCGGTGCATTATTACATAACATTGGCATGATCACAAGAAAGATCAAATCTCGAAAGACCGATTGGTTTAGTAGCCTTGGAAACACTAGATATATTCATAAGTTTTACATTACATCATAAAATGAAAAACTACTACAACAACATAATGTTTCCACAGTCCACACTATAATCCCCTCATAATATCCCTGCAGGTCATTCATAACTTACATCTTCACATCCTGGGAAAATAAAACATAGAAAAGGGGTGAGCTCAAATGCCCAGTAAGGATAACAATATAGCGGAACATTCAAAAATAAGCATAAACATTTAAGGCAATGAATTACTAAAACAAAAGCCTTTTAAACTTTAACTTCAACATAGTATGGAAAAAGTAAAATGAAATAATGCCATTTACTTGTTCACATGGATATTCTACTAATCGAATAATCACATGCAAAATCAATAACCACTTTCATAATGTTGGAATGCATAATGCTAAACTTTAATTACTTTTCAAGGCCTCGTCCCAAGACCTTGGGGCTAACTGTAACCGGAACCCAACCCGGAGTGCCTCTAATAACCGGACACCAACCCGGAGTGCCTCTAATAACCGGACACCAACCCGGAGTGCCTCTAATAACCGGACACCAACCCGGAGGGCTTACTTTTACCAGTCCCTAACCTGGAGGGCTTACTTTTACCGGTCCCCAACCTGGAGGGCTTACTTTTACCGGTCCCCAACCTGGAGGGCTTACTTTAACCAGTCCCCAACCTGGAACATACTTGTCCAACACATTCATATGAAGTAAAGATTGAAATATAACATAAACATTCTTATTGGAACTAGCATACGAAATGTCAATACTTTCACCATAAACTATGAATGGTATAAAAATAGCACATCCACAGTCAAACATATCACAAAACATTCAAAACAATATAGAAGTTTTGTATCATAATAAATCAACTTCAAATAATCTTAAAACCCATCAAAGGATGTTGACATAGATGAAATCAAAATTCTTTTTAAAGAAATATCTCCTTTTATTTTGAAATCATTTAAGATCCATATAAAATCAAACATTTTCTTTGAAAATAATCTTATAAGCTTTTAAGGGAAGCTTTGACGATTTTATAACGGCGGAAAATAACCGCACCTGCCGTATAAGTTAAAAAAAACATTCTTATCTTAATTCTGTCGAAAAGGTTAAAAAGCACCTTGTTTGGAAAACGACGGAAAGATTCCCTTATAAACCTCTTATAAAAAGTCAAACAAGGGTATAAATGACTTTAACCCATATTCTTTTAAATATTAAAAATGTTTTGAAATACATTTTGAAGAAACATGGATGTGGATGATAACGAGATCCCAGTAGATTATTACGTATAAACAACCTCGGATAATGAAGAGATTGTGAAATAACCCTTACCAGTTTGGTAACTTATGAAACATACAACACATGAAAGAGGTATCATACAATGAATATGTAAGTACACATAAATTATAGTGTATTACACAAAGAATATAATTATGGACAGTACATACACCACACAAAAGGTAATGATGGCAATATGGCATGAATCTCATGAGAATAAGGAGTGAGATGAAAACCCCTTACCATGTTAATCAACTGAGTCGTATGGACAAAAGTTAATAACCACCAAATGATTTACAGAATAACATGAATATAAATAGAATCATGATAATATATATCAAATGGCAGTACACAATACACCACTTTCAATAATTTAGTGGCGAACAATGGAAATCTCACGGAATTGAAAGTGAGATAAGAAAATCCCTTACCTTGTACTTTTCCTTGGTTGGGGTAGGTTAACCTCCTGTATAATGGTGAAATAATTGTAATTAAATTATAAAAGAATCATATATATTAATATGATATCATATATGATCTTTTAATATTTATTTGATAATAATATCTTAGTATTATCGTTGTTTCGGGTGTTAACTTACTTGTTTTCTTTTGTATGTTTTGTTACGTAAGACATGTTTGTAAAGGATAGGTTGTATATTATTCAAATCCAGAATGGTATCAAGTCCTTAAACATCATTTTTAAATCATCAAATGATAATTATACTTGAATGGATACGATGGAGGATGAATCTCATCGCGTTCGTGGAGACGGTAGTCCGTACGTACGCACGAACGCAACTTCCATTTAATTTTTATTTTAAAAGAATTGAATCCAAATTATACTTAGGTATATTAATATTACAGTATAATATAATATTTTATATATGTTACTTATGTTCATTAACACCATCCTTTATACGTTCCATGTGTGGTATGAACGAGTCATATCATTTTAAGGGGGCGGTAGTCCGCACTTCCTCAAATGAAATTATCGTATGTATATACAACATGAAACGAATAATGGTATGAAATAAAATGGAATTACAGAAGCTTATATATAAAATATATATCATTAATATCATATTTAATTACAGTGCCATCATAATGGCCACCATGAGAGGCGGTAAGATGTATTTGAACAATCATCGTTTCGTGAGGCGTTAGTTTGCCATCCACAGAAACATTATGTTCATCATCCATTAGATGGAGTTGTGTGTATGTGTAGTTTGAATACTTCTTATAACAACATCCTAGTATATTTAGGATACTTGTGTTGTTACAAAAGAAAGGAAATAAAAAGAGTTTGGGGGTTGGAGAAGCAAAATAAATGAAAATAATTTAAGAGAAATTGTTACCTTTAATTTAGGTAACTCACTTTGGTTGGAACCAAAGGACTTCTTGAAATGCTTTCTGCCTAAGGGGAAGCTTCAAGGAGGAGGAGAGGGATGTGGGGAGCTTATTTGGGCAGAGTTTGGACGAGCCAAGTGGCTTGAGAGGTGTGTGGAATGAGTAGAAGTGGTCTCCTTTTATAAGGGAGAGGAGGGGCTCTTTAGGAAAGAGTGAAAGTATTACTTTATAATATAATTATATTCGGTTTATAATGGTCCAAAAATCATTGAGGTCGAAGATAGGATGACGCATATTCTAAATAACATCACCCAATATGAATTGGACAGGTTTTAGATAATATTTTAATCATTATAATCTTATTTATTTAAATGATTTATTAATGAGGTAAACATTGCATCACTATTGTGTCATTAATAATTTAACTTATTTGATGTCTAAAAACTATAAATAAAATATCATTATGTAGGAAATCTTTTTATATTTCTAATGAATATTTATAATCGAAAATCCAACATGTATAACCCTATGTAAAAATTGTTCTTCTAAAAGATGTAAGCTTATGCCATTTTTATTTTTATTTTAACTTTATTAATATAAAGTGTCCCTACCACATACAAGTGGCTCCAAGGGGTCCCCAAATTGACCCAAGGATGCTCAGGGTCGGGTATGTGTCCACCAATAAGGTTAGGACACGTTTTAGGGTAATTTTGTATTATTATAATATTATTTTTTAACCATTATTTACCGGATTTACCCTTAACCATGGTAAATAAAATATTTACCACAGTAATTATTCAAAATGTCTAAAAATAAAAGTTACCTATTTACACAATTCGGACATCCTGATTCCAAATATTGAATCCATTTTTCTAAATTCAAAACACAGAAGTGGCAGAAATTAATTTAAAATTAATTCCCGCTGTCAAAACAAAAAGCGTGTTTTTAAGAGATAATAACTATCAAAAGATTGACACTTGTTTATGTTCGGTTTAATTGTAAAATTATGTCCAATGACCAACATTATATTAAATGGTAAAAATATATTCTAAATATACTTTAAAACTACTAAAATTCATAATTTATCACTATTAATTATTTTGATTAAAAAAGTTGTTTTTAATTAAAATTTAGTAATTTTCACTATTCATCAAAATATGAAAGTTATCCGAAAAGTACCAAAATTTCACCTTAGGCTAAATTCGATATTCCGAATCCAAAAATGAAGTCCATTTTAAAATATAAAATATATATAATTTCAAAATTTAGGTATTACTATTCATAACGGCTAGTTTGATTGGTTGTGGCGTGTGTTAAAACTCAAGGTTGCGTACAACACACGCTACTATTTTATTCAAAGGAAAGCGTACCGTGGAAGCTTGGGATGTTTCATTTTAAATTTTTTGATGTCCCCATTTAGTCAAAATGTTTAAAATATTGTATTTAAAAAGGGTTCACTATTAAAAGTTGATAAAAGTGCAATACTGAAAATGAATTTGTTCTTGCATTATATCAAAGAAACTCATAATATGGATTCTAAAATTATAAGGATTATATAAAGTTTAAAATTTAGATAATACTATTCATAACCGCTTTTGAATGGCTTATTTTTGTAAGTCATGGTGTGATTGAACTCGGTGTTGCGTGTAGTGCAAGTCATTGAATTATTTTGAAGAAATAACACACTATGAAATCTTGGGGTGTTACATTCTCCTCTCCTTCAATAAATTGCGTCCTCGCAATTTGAAATTGTTCTTCAAAAATAAAAGGTTGAAAATAGAAAATATATTTGTGGGAAAACCCACATCGGAAATTGGGTTACTAAAATTTAGTCTTAATATGAGGAAAAGAGAAATGAAAGGGTCACCACCAAATTATGATCTCGATTAGGAGAACATTGGTGGAAATTAGAGACATATAATTGGAGGAAAAACGTAAATATTTATAGGTAGTGATTGAGGTAATCAATCACAAACAAGTGTAAAATTGAGGTCCTTAAACTCATCAATCTATGATGATTTGAAATACCATCGGTTCAAAAAAACATAGGGTATTGGGATAACACATTTTTGACGTTTCAAATTATCTTAGTTGAAATCCCACATCGAAAAATGAATTAATGAGGCCTCTATTTAAAATAAAGAGTGGAAAGTATGAAGATTACCGAAAATAACACATACTAGGGTTCCATGTAGGAAAATATGGATATGGAGGAGAAATCTAACCATCAATTATCTGATGGAGAGTGGTAGAGAACATGGCTATGAAAAGGCCAACAATCCCAAAGCCATAAATTAGTGATGATTTAAGGTACCATCTAGGACAACATTTTTGTTCTAAGTTCCTTTTCTTAACGTTGTGGAATTTATTTATGAGATTGGCTAAGATCATAAGGAGATATACTTACTTTATAATTAGAGTTTTATCTATTAATAAATTTCTACCACAAACTCATCTTTCACTCTAAATGATAATAGAATGTAATTTTTTTTTTCTATTTATACTATTCGTACAGGGTTCCAAAATAAATGAATTTATAATTCATCTACCAGATCTTAAAAAAAACTACATTATTTAATCTAGGACATCTCGTGGGCTAGTGGTAGGTGTTACACCCTTGTCGCCCATCAGTTGCGGGTTCAAGTCTCGCAGCCTTGCCGGACGCGACGGGTTGCCGCCCGACCTTCGGGTTGTCCTTTTATGGTAATCCAAAATAATCCAAACTAGAACTATCCAAAATACTTCTGTCCAAACTCACAGTCCAACATTTATAAGGAAGGTAAACATAATATAGATCCTTTTTACCCCGTAATAGCATATGAATACCTTCATCTTGTATTCTTTTAATAAACTGAAACATCTTGAATTACCATATTCCTTATTGATTACATTCATGCTCCCCTATTCCATATAGAATGCTGGATATACTTCATCAATCCAAAAATGTTTTAAACCCCAAAAAAATGATGGAATATACAAATCATTAATCAGTTTCAAGGTAGTCAAGAATATCCAACATAATTTATCCAAATCAATCATATATTATTCTAAAATCACTAACTCGGTATCAGAACCATATTATGGTTTATCTTTCTCTCAACCATATATTTTCCAAAAATTTATCCTGCTATTGAGTCACTTTTCTTTGTTCCACACAATCTCAAGTCCTTAATGAAATAGTACTGCAGTACAATCCTTATATACTCCATAATTATTATAAAAAGTACATTGTTGATACAACACTCAATTGACATAATCAACATAAGAACTCTAATCATTCCTCTTCATCTGTGGTAGTATCATAACTTGATTATTATCCAATAGAATCATTTGCGGCATAGTCTGATGACTGGGACATAGGTTCGCGTAGTGTCCAAACTCCTTGCAAATGAAGCATTGTACATTTAAATCCATTTTCTTACCCTTGCAGTCACGTACTTTGTGCCCTTTTCCTCCACACTTATAACAAACTCCCATTCCTTTCAGGCAAGTTCCAGGGTGTTTCTTTCCACAGTTACCACATATGGGAAAATTCTTCTTTTCCTCTTCCCTTTATCCATATCCATCTCTTCCATCTTTTTCTTCTCTTGCTTCCCTTCAAAGCCATAGGACTCAGTAAACTCTTTACTTATCTTATCAACACATGATATTATATCTTCATATGATGATAATACATGCGAGAATATTTCTCTTGTAAATTCTGGCTTAAGACCATAAAATATATGATCCTTCTTTCTCTTTGTATCATGTGCATTGCTAGAGTTCCCATTCCTTCTACTGGGCGCCATTTCTAAAAAATGGCATAAACAAGATCAGTTTATGAATCAAAATACATAATCCCATACTTATAAAACACGTAACATAAATTGAACTATTTATGGATATAATCCATAATCATAAAAATGTTTTCTTTGAGGAAGTATATACCCATAAACCCTTCATAATGATTTGTAAAGAAAGTGAGAGTTATCCTAAGCATATCCCCCGGGAGTGTCGTAACCAAGAGTGCAGCAAGGCCCGTTGTCGTGCACCAGTTCCCGTTCGAGTCTAGCTCAAAGCGGTGTTTTCGGGTTTTACCCCTAGGTACATCTGTGCCAGAGCCGCCTCTACCTGCTCGTATCCAGACAGGGATGTATTGCTCGGAAAACTCACAAAATCTCTACAATACCAAAATTCTAGGAAGTTCTTCTATACTAATCCTCAAAGTTCATCTTAGGTCTACGTGCTCTAATCAGAGTTTATCTAAATCTAGCTTCCAAGGTTTGTACTAAACTTCCTCTGATACCAACTGTAACGCCCCGACCCCAGCTACCCAGAGTCGGTGCATTATTACATAACATTGGCATGATCACAAGAAAGATCAAATCTCGAAAGACCGATTGGTTTAGTAGCCTTGGAAACACTAGATATATTCATAAGTTTTACATTACATCATAAAATGAAAAACTACTACAACAACATAATGTTTCCACAGTCCACACTATAATCCCCTCATAATATCCCTGCAGGTCATTCATAACTTACATCTTCACATCCTGGGAAAATAAAACATAGAAAAGGGGTGAGCTCAAATGCCCAGTAAGGATAAAAATATAGCGGAACATTCAAAAATAAGCATAAACATTTAAGGCAATGAATTACTAAAACAAAAGCCTTTTAAACTTGAACTTCAACATAGTATGGCAAAAGTAAAATGAAATAATTCCATTTACTTGTTCACATGGATATTCTACTAATCGAATAATCACATGCAAAATCAATAACCACTTTCATAATGTTGGAATGCATAATGCTAAACTTTAATTACTTTTCAAGGCCTCGTCCCAAGACCTTGGGGCTAACTGTAACCGGAACCCAACCCGGAGTGCCTCTAATAACCAGACACCAACCCGGAGTGCCTCTAATAACCGGACACCAACCCGGAGTGCCTCTAATAACCGGACACCAACCCGGAGGGCTTACTTTTACCAGTCCCTAACCTGGAGGGCTTACTTTTACCAGTCCCCAACCTGGAGGGCTTACTTTTACCAGTCCCCAACCTGGAGGGCTTACTTTAACCAGTCCCCAACCTGGAACATACTTGTCCAACACATTCATATGAAGTAAAGATTGAAATATAACATAAACATTCTTATTGGAACTAGCATACGAAATGTCAATACTTTCACCATAAACTATGAATGGTATAAAAATAGCACATCCACAGTCAAACATATCACAAAACCTTCAAAACAATATAGAAGTTTTGTATCATAATAAATCAACTTCAAATAATCTTAAAACCCATCAAAGGATGTTGACATAGATGAAATCAAAATTCTTTTTAAAGAAATATCTCCTATTATTTTGAAATCATTTAAGATCCATATAAAATGAAACATTTTCTTTGAAAATAATCTTATAAGCTTTTAAGGGAAGCTTTGACGATTTTATAACGGCGGAAAATAACCGCACCTGCCGTATAAGTTAAAAAAAACATTCTTATCTTAATTCTGTCGAAAAGGTTAAAAAGCACCTTGTTTGGAAAACGACGGAAAGATTCCCTTATAAACCTCTTATAAAAAGTCAAACAAGGGTATAAATGACTTTAACCCATATTCTTTTAAATATTAAAAATGTTTTGAAATACATTTTGAAGAAACATGGATGTGGATGATAACGAGATCCCAGTAGATTATTACGTATAAACAACCTCGGATAATGAAGAGATTGTGAAATAACCCTTACCTGTTTAGTAACTTATGAAACATACAACACATGAAAGAGGTACCATACAATGAATATGTAAGTACACATAAATTAGAGTGTATTACACAAAGAATATAATTATGGACAGTACATACACCACACAAAAGGTAATGGTGGCAATATGGCATGAATCTCATGAGAATAAGGAGTGAGATGAAAACCCCTTACCACGTTAATCAACTGAGTCGTATGGACAAAAGTTAATAACCACCAAATGATTTACAGAATAACATGAATATAAATAGAATCATGATAATATATATCAAATGGCAGTACACAATACACCACTTTCAATAATTTAGTGGCGAACAATGGAAATCTCACGGAATTGAAAGTGAGATAAGAAAATCCCTTACCTTGTACTTTTCCTTGGTTGGGGTAGGTTAACCTACTGTATAATGGTGAAATAATTGTAATTAAATTATAAAAGAATCATATATATTAATATGATATCATATATGATCTTTTAATATTTATTTGATAATAATATCTTAGTATTATCGTTGTTTCGGGTGTTAACTTACTTGTTTTCTTTTGTATGTTTTGTTACGTAAGACATGTTTGTAAAGGATAGGTTGTATATTATTCAAATCCAGAATGGTATCAAGTCCTTAAACATCATTTTTAAATCATCAAATGATAATTATACTTGAATGGATACGATGGAGGATGAATCTCATCGCGTTCGTGGAGACGGTAGTCCGTACGTACGCACGAACGCAACTTCCATTTAATTTTTATTTTAAAAGAATTGAATCCGAATGATACTTAGGTATATTACTATTACAGTATAATATAATATTTTATATATGTTACTTATGTTCATTAACACCATCCTTTATACGTTCCATGTGTGGTATGAACGAGTCATATCATTTTAAGGGGGCGGTAGTCCGCACTTCCTCAAATGAAATTATCGTATGTATATACAACATGAAACGAATAATGGTATGAAATAAAATGGAATTACAGAAGCTTATATATAAAATATATATCATTAATATCATATTTAATTACAGTGCCATCATAATGGCCACCATGAGAGGCGGTAAGATGTATTTGAACAATCATCGTTTCGTGAGGCGTTAGTTTGCCATCCACAGAAACATTATGTTCATCATCCATTAGATGGAGTTGTGTGTATGTGTAGTTTGAATAATTCTTATAAAAACATCCTAGTATATTTATGATACTTGTGTTGTTACAAAAGAAAGGAAATAAAAAGATTTTGGGGGTTGGAGAAGCAAAATAAATGAAAATAATTTAAGAGAAATCGTTACCTTTAATTTAGGTAACTCACTTTGGTTGGAACCAAAGGACTTCTTGAAATGCTTTCTGCCTAAGGGGAAGCTTCAAGGAGGAGGAGAGGAATGTGGGGAGCTTATTTGGGAAGAGTTTGGACGAGCCAAGTGGCTTGAGAGGTGTGTGGAATGAGTATAAGTGGTCTCCATTTATAAGGGAGAGGAGGGGCTCTTTAGGAAAGAGTGAAAGTATTACTTTATAATATAATTATATTCAGTTTATAATGGTACAAAAATCATTGAGGTCTAAGATAAGATGACGCATATTCTAAATAACATCACCCAATAAGAATTGGACAGGTTTTAGATAATATTTTAATCATTATAATCTTATTTATTTAAATGATTTATTAATGAGGTAAACATTTCACCACTATTGTGTCATTAATAATTTAACTTATTTGATGTCTAAAAATTATAAATAAAATATCCTTATGTAGGAAATCTTTTTAGCTTTCTAATGAATATTTATAATCGAAAATCCAACATGTATAACCCTATGTAATAATTGTTCTTCTAAAAGATGTAAGCTTATGCCATTTTTATTTTTATTTTAACTTTATTAATATAAAGTGTCCCTACCACATACAAGTGGCTCCAAGGGGTCCCCAAATTGACCCAAGGATGCTCATGGTCGGGTATGTGTCCACCAATAAGGTTAGGACACGTTTTAGGGTAATTATTATTATTATAATATTATTTTTTAACCCTTATTTACCGGATTTACCGTTAACCATGGTAAATAAAATATTTACCACAGTAATTATTCAAAATGTCTAAAAATAAAAGTTACCTATTTACACAATTTGGACATCCTGATTCCAAATATGGAATCCATTTTTCTAAATTCAAAACACAGAAGTGGCAGAAATTAATTTAAAATTAATTCCCGTTGTCAAAACAAAAAGCGTGTTTTTAAGAGATAATAACTATCAAAAGATTGACACTTGTTTATGTTCGGTTTAATTGTAAAATTATGTCCAATGACCAACATTATATTAAATGGTAAAAATATATTCTAAATATACTTTAAAACTACTAAAATTCATAATTTATCACTATTAATTATTTTGATTAAAAAAGTTGTTTTTAATTAAAATTTAGTAATTTTCACTATTCATCAAAATATGAAAGTTATCCAAAAAGTACCAAAATTTCACCTTAGGCTAAATTCGATATTCCGAATCCAAAAATGAAGTCCATTTTAAAATATAAAATATATATAATTTCAAAATTTAGGTATTACTATTCATAACGGCTAGTTTGATTGGTTGTGGCGTGTGTTAAAACTCAAGGTTGCGTACAACACACGCTACTATTTTATTCAAAGGAAAGCGTACCGTGGAAGCTTGGGATGTTTCATTTTAAATTTTGTGATGTCCCCATTTAGTCAAAATGTTTAAAATATTGTATTTAAAAAGGGTTCACTATTAAAAGTTGATAAAAGTGCAATACTGAAAATGAATTTGTTCTTGCATTATATCAAAGAAACTCATAATATGGATTCTAAAATTATAAGGATTATATAAAGTTTAAAATTTAGATAATACTATTCATAACCGCTTTTGAATGGATTATTTTTGTAAGTCATGGTGTGATTGAACTTGGTGTTGCGTGTAGTGCAAGTCATTGAATTATTTTGAGGAAATAACACACTATGAAATCTTGGGGTGTTACAATCATGGAGAAGCAAGTTTATTTTTTTGGTCATTCTTTATCGCTTGTTCTTTGGACTTGAAGAACGTCTCTTGTTCTTGAGAGGGGTGGGAAGAGGATTCGAGAGAGAAATTGTTTAGCTCAACAATTCTAAATTCACCAGGTGTGTGGTTTGATACATGGAACAGTAGAAGAATGTTTCTATTTATTGACATGGGGATTCAGTTAAAATATTTTATTTCATAACATCAATTAAATACATCAATAACCATAGAGATAACCTATGTTATTAATAATAATACCGCGTCATTATTTATGGTGCACCAACTTGGACAAAATGGAATTGTAAATAAAATTCCATGTCACAAAATAATAGAAACATTATTTTAATTTGTGCCGACTAGTTAAATAATTATTTATCAACTGGAAAATAAATATTTTACTACCAGACCAGCCTTAGTCCACTCGAAATCCACTTCCATTTATTTAATACCCGAATAAATAAATAAATAAATAATTCTATTAAATAAATGTTTTTTTACAAACAAGTAAATAAACATTTATTAAATGTTTAAAAAAATAAATAAATATATTTTACCCATAATCAGGTGCATAAATTTTTATTTAATTTATGAAATCATTTTAACCTGAATAAAATCATTCCACGGTCTTTAGAATAATATTTATTAATTAAATTCAAATAGAATTTAGCCGAGACCACCAGAAACACCTAGTGTGTGACCCTATATGATTCATTCTCATTGGCATTAGGTGCGCTTTCCTAAATTCCAAGATTACTATCCAGTAGCGGGTATAGGAACCCAAGAAACTTACATAAAGTCACTAAAAGTACATCCACATATGAACACTCACTGTGTAATATAATCCCTTTGTCGCAATATCTCATCAATTAGGTTTCATGATTGTGCCATCAACTTTTATGCTTGATACGTCATTCTTTGAATACATAAAATAAACTCATCGTTACACCATGGCCATGTAATTTAACATGCCAGTTATATTTCAATCAAAGGGAAAAGATATCAACATCCATAAATGGAAGGGACAATTCCTTCATCGACTTATCCATTAATAACATGCCACTCATGATGCACCCAATGTCCCCTACTTCCCGCCAACTGTCTGCATGACCGTTTTCATTAGTAAATAAAAGTATGTGAATCATGACATGTATCAATGATAATCTTACAGTCTAAGAATAATTATACAAGCTCACAGATAGAAATATATGATGACACCAAACCATGCAGAATTCCTACTGGTGGGTCTATTCTCATAATCTTCTGTCTTGGAGATTACCAAGTGAGAACATCATGAGAGAAGGTCTCATCTTCTTACGAGTACTCTCACATAACGGTCTGCATTCTATGTTGTCCCATCATAGTATGTCATCCAACCGTAGAACTATATTTATGAATATTGTTATACCATTTCAAGGTTATCATCATAGTTGGGAACTACCATATCCTTATCAATGTAACAAATACTCTAAGACATTATTATATCATAGTCATCAAGAAAAATGAACAATATATAATAAGAAGTTTAATATTTAAATACATTAAATATCCTTGTAATCAATGTACAACTACTTGGTTCTAGGACAACAACTCTTAAAAACTCCCACTTGGACTAGGGACTACAACCTACGACTTTCCATCTTCTAGACCTCACATGGGTATCATGTTTCTACAAAGTTAAGGCTTTAGTCAAGGGGTCTTCCATGTTGTCTTCCATGGAAATACTGCTCACTACAACTTCACCTCTCTGAGACAAATCCTTCAAGATATGATACTTCTGAAGTATGTGCTTCGTCTGTTGATGAGACCATGGATCTTTTGCGATAACCACCACTGCAGTATTATCACAATATAGTGTTATGGGATATTTACTACTATGTATCACATCTATCTCATGGATGAAGTTTTTCATCCAAAATGATTCTTTAGAAACCTTAGAATCTATGATATAATCTGACTCTACTGTAGAATCTACAACCACACTCTTCTTTGAGATCCCCAAGCTCATTGCACCTCCATTCAAAGTGAAGTTGTATCCCGTTTGCGACTTCATGTAATCTTGATCATTCTTGAAACTAGCATCTGCATATCCTTTTAAGACTAGTTCCTTATTTCCTCCATAAACTCAAAAAATATCCGTAGTACACCTCAGATACTTTAGGATAGTCTTGAATACCATCCAATGGTGGTCACATAGGTCATCTTGATATCTTCCTACCACACTCAATGTGTATACGAAATCCTTCCTTGTACATAACATGGAATACATGACTGACCCAATAGCTGATGTGTATGGATTTCTTTCCATTATATTTATTTCCTCATGTGTTTGAGGATAAATTTTCTTGGAAATATGATTTTCATGTCATTCTAGAATCAATACCCTCTTGTATTTTTATATACTGAATCTCTTCATTATCTTATCAAAGTATGTACTTTGACATTGTCCTAGAAATCTCTTAGATCTATCATGATGGATGTTGATCCTGTGAATATATGATGCCTCAACCACTTCCTTCATAGAAAAGAATTGATTCAATCATGCCTTAATAGACTGTAAGACTGGTATCTCATTTCCAATAAGTAATATGTCATCAATATATACTATTAGGAAAATTACTGCACTCCCAATAAATAGTATGTAGACACAAGGCTCACATTTTTTCTTGATAAAACCAAATTTCTTTATGGCTTCATCAAAATGAATGTTACATGACCTTGATGCTTGCTTTAATCTATAATTTGAATTTTGTAACTTGCATACCTTAGTGGCATCCTTCGGAGTCATAACCCCTTCAGGTTGTGTCATGTAGATATCTTCCTGAAGGTTCTTGTTAAAGAAGGTTATTTTTAGATCCATTTCCAAAATCTCATAGTCATTTTAAGAGGTAATTGATAATGGAATTCTGATGGATTTCAGTATTGCCACTAGTGAAAAGGTTTCTTCATAGTAAATGCCTTGACACTATTTAAAACCATTTGTAACCAGTCATGCCTTATAGGTATTGACTTTTCCTTCCACGCCCAGTTTCTTCTTGAATACCCATTTTCAACCAATAGGCATTACATCAACCGGATGATCTACCGAAATCTAGACTTGGTTTTGGTACATGGAATACATTTCAAAATTCATTGCTTCTTGACACATAGAAACATTTTTTACACTTACTGCTTCCTTTTATGTTAGAGGATCGTTATTATCAATTAATAATGAGCCACCAACCTCAGTAACTAGAAAATGGTACCATTCCGGTTCTCTATCCTCTCTTTTACCCTACATAGTTCTTGTGACTCTGGAACATTTTTCTCTTCCATAGGTCTTTGTGGAATTTTCTCCTATACCAACTCTTATGTACCTTGATCCTCAACTTCATCAAAGTCTATCTCTATCCCACTATCGCTTTTGGATATGTTCTCCCTCTCAAGTAATATGGTGCATCTTTCCACTATGATCATTTTGTCTGAGGGGTTTTATTGGTAATATCCCCTTATTTCCTTAGGGTATCCTATAAAGGTACACTTTGTGCCTCGGGGTGAAGGTTTTTCACTTGAAGAGGCCTTAAAAAATTCATCCCTTCCCCACACATGCAAATTCGAAAACATGGATTTCATTCCACTCCATAACTCTTACGGAATACAATTTATTGATTTATTTGGTACTTGGTTTTTTTTGTGTTACATTGTTTGTAACATATATCCCCAAAAGGATAATGGAAGACTCACATGACTCATCATTAATCTCACCATGTATAATAGGGTGGGGTTCCTCATATTGATCACACTATTCCACTAGGGCATGTAAGGAGGGATGAGTTGGGATAGGATCCCAAACTCTCATAAGTAATCAATGAAGTCTTGATTAAGATATTCTCCACCTCGGACTGAGCATAGTTTCTTAATATTCTTACCAAGCTGTTTCTCAACTTCAATCTTGTATTCTTTGAACTTATCAAAAAAATTTGACTTATATTTAATTAAGTATATATATCCATATCTACTAAAAGCATCTATAAAAGTTATAAAGTATGAGTACCCTCTCATTGCTTCAACTGGAAATGGTCCACACACATCGGTATGAACCAATTCTAGAAGTTCTTTATCCCTTTCAACTTTCCCATTAAATGGGGCTTTGTCCATTTTCCCTTATAAACACGCATGATATACGCCAAGTGGTTTTTTTTCAAATGAATCAAAATATCCATCTTGATGTAACTTTGTCAAGAGTTACTCATTTACATGACCTAGTTGGTGATGCCAATGTTGGGTGTGGTATGAGTTATGTGAAGTATCTTGGATATCGATTTACATTACTTGGTTTGTGTAATCCAACATGTGAATATTGTTGTATAAATGATCCCTACCAAAACAATTAATATCTTTTTAAAATAATCAACATTCATTACGAGACATGAAAAAAAAATCCATATGTATCTATTCTGGATACAGAAATAATGTTTTTCGTAAAAGACGGTGTATAATAACAACCATTTAACACCAAGAACATCCCAGTTGGAAATGTGAGGTGGTATTCCCCGACAGCTACAACAACAATTGTGGCTTCATTGGCTGCTCGTAGATCTACCTCTCCTCGGTCTATATTCCTAAATCTACATGGTTCCTGTATTTGGATACATATGTGAGCACCATAAGCTGTATCTAATACCCAATTTGTAGAAACATATAGATTGAATTTGATAATAAATGCACTTAAAGCTTCCCCTTACTTCTTATGCTTGGTACAGTTCTTCTTTCGGTGGCCTTTCTTTCCACATGAAAAACAAACAATCTCATGTTCCATTGCCTCCCCTTTGATCTTCCTTTTCTTGGAAGGTCTTAAAGAATCATTGGGCTTAAAGCTCTTTACCTTCCCTTTCCTCTTATTCACCATAACGAAAGAAGGCTTTCCACACTTCATATCTTTTTCCACTTGGTGAATGAGGATAATAATATCAGATAGAGACTTCTCAATGTTGTTTATGTTCAAATTGACAACAATGTAAGATAATCTCTAATGGAGTGATGTGAAAATGAGATCAGTGTCCAATTATTTGGGGATTTTAACCCCTATAACCTCTAAGAGATCAATGATGCCAATGAGCATGACTACATGATTCCCAACTGGGGAACCCTCTCCAAGATTACTCTAAAAGAGTGCCTAGGAGATCTCAAACCTTTCTTGTATTGTTCTCTCCTAGTAAAGACCCCATAGGATCTCAAGCATGCTATAAGAATCCATGATTTCATGAAACATCATGTGCCCACTAGACATTGATGATAGCATCAAACATTGAACATCAATTACATCGTTAATATGTTTCTTATAGACCAATAAATCTTCATCACTCACCTATTTGGAAGGTGGATCAGGTAATGTTGACATCAACACATAAGAATTCTGTTTATGGTGTAGGATAATCTGGAGGTGTTTAAACTATTCTGGTAAGTTACTGCCAGTGAGGATGTTGTCTTTATCTATAATTGATCGTAGGGATAGTGAGGTTGATGAGCTTGTCATTTTTATTCTAAAATTAAAAGATCAAATCATTAGTACTTTCTTGATTTTTATGAGAAATAATAAATTAATATTTTTATGTCTCCCACTATTTTATCAAGTCCCAATGGCTCTCACCATTGATCTCAGAATGTCTAGTTATCATGTCATACTAGTGGAAAGGATCCATATTCCCCTCAGCATAACCTTAACAAGGGTTGTTCAAGCTATTTGAAGGTATTTAGGTAGACAGATCTTTTCCAGTTGGGAGCTTGATACTCCTTGATCTATTGAGTGGACTCCCCAATCATGAAATCCTGACTTTTGATTTCCTCAACTCTTGTCTCCAATGTTACACCATGTCTAGAAAGGGATACTTATCTTGATTTAATATGGTTAAGTCAACCCAAAACCTTTCATAAGGGCTTTCTGTATAAAATTAAGTGTCCCAACCAGGGTTGTTCAAACACGTAGTTTTAACGATTTTTTCCACTAATTGAGTAACATAAGGCTTTGTCTGACTTAATATTTTATTTGAGGGATTTTTATCTCTTATGCATGAATTTCTTATTATCATTATCACATTATTATTTATATTAACTGTAACTTAAGTGATTAACAATGTATTTATAATATTTATGAAAAATACTAGTTTATTTTAGTTCCATATTGCTTGCTTGTTTAATACATTAATTATGTGATCTTAATAACAAATCTATAATGATAAACCCTGAAACTGAATAAATATAAAGAAAAGGGCATGGTCTTGAGCTTTTCTAATTTTTATTTTATCTAGTGGTCGATACACTAAGCCTTACCTAGGGGGGAAACACTTTGAACCTTTTGGGTTCATGTTTAAGAATTTCCACTTATCCACCTCTAGATCTCATGGGATTGGTTTTATCTCGAATATATCTTGAACTTCCTCCTCTAACTTGGTAGTTCCATCCCTTACATATGATTTTAAACTCACACATGGGTGAGGGGTAAAGGGGTGGTTTACATAAAAGAATCCATGGGCACACAGGCCCTACATATTAATGAGGAGAGATGACTCGCAATCCAATAATTAATTTAATAAATAAATTAAAAGGAAACCAATCAAATACAGAGGTCTTGGTCTAGTTCATGATCACACACATACATACAACGAGTTACACATTTAATAAAACTAGTGTTAAATTCTTTAATCATTCTTATTAAGATAAATTGTTCTTGAATAAATTAATTATTATATTTTTTTAATCAATCCTTTTATCTTAATCCTTTTTCTGAATTTACTTGAGATTATCATCCGTTATAATTTTAAACAAATAAATTCATTTAAAATTATCTTTGTACATGACTTGTGCCTTGGAGTAAACCTCGTGAATTCTTGTTCATAACTACCCAATTAGTAGAAATGAACATTATGTAGATATTAAATTAAACACATATACATAAAACACATATCACGAGTTGTGCCCCAGATTTACGTATGCGTCATTGTATACGTCTCAAGGGTTTGTATAATATAATAATAAATTTTAATATATATGGGTAATTTGGATGAGTACACATTATGTAGTTCCAACTACACGATGTGTAATATCATTCATCGTCCATCCAAAGTACACACTCGGGGATACAACGTGAAAATGTACTTCAGAAATATTCAGAGTACATGGAGTGTTTAGTGGGCCACACGTCATGTAGTATCCGCATTACACGGTCTCTGGTCGGTAAAACCGTGTACGAGGTACACTGTCCAACCCTAATCATAAGGAACTACACACCATGTCCAGTGGGCTACATGGTATGTAATCTAGAAACTATGTGACACATGTTCCTGGTCAACACACGGAGTCTTTAAGACATAGACAAACTCCAAGGACATGGATTGGTTTGCTACACCAGTCCTGATGCATTTAACTTTGATACATAACATGTGAATCCAACTATATGCCACATATTTATGTGTTGTACGGTTAGGAACATTTGGAACCTCCAGATGAGATCCTCTATTTTATTTTAATCAGAATTAAAGGAAAATATTTTTTCAGTAAGGTGAATGAGAAATGAAAATAGGGAGAACAGATCTTGAAATCCATATTACAAGAATGATTAACCTTGAATCGGAAAACTAAATTATTAAACCATAAATCATCAACAAATTATTTAAATAATTATAAACTATGATGTAACCCCTCTGATACCACTTGTAGGTTTCGGGCATAGTAGAAGCGTGGTTGGATCGACATCCAACTTTAATTTTTACCATGATAAATGATTATTTTGGGATTAATACGATGATTAACGCCAGTCTCCATGGAATAGAATCAATGATTTTGATAAATAAGGAAGAAGTCTTAAAACTTTATATAGGACCTTGAACATCATGTTTATAATTAATTTAATTAATTTTATTCGGAAAATAATACCTAGAGCTTCAGTATTTTCTTTATTGATGATGTTGATTGTCTAGAATGACCCTTCTATATTATCATTTTGTGCTTGCAAGGATCTAAACAAGAATCCCTCTAGTGGTGATCTACACATTCTCTAATGGTCTCTGATCGACACCACTCGTTCTCTAGGTGCTAGCGTAGTGAAGAAATTGCCTTTTGTCAGCCGTTCTTGATCGCTTTTTCTTCATCCTTGAAGAATTTATCTCATTCTTGAGAGGGGCAGGAAGAGTATTCGAGGGAGAAATTGTTTAGCACAACAATTATAAATTCAACAGGTGTGTGGTTTGATAAATGGCACAGTAGACGAATGTTCCTATTGATTGACATGGGGATTTAGTTATAATATTTTATTTCATAACAAGAATTAAATACATTAATAACCATAAAGGGAACCCATGCTATTAATAATAATACAACCTCATTATTTATGGTGCACCAACTTGCACAAAACGGAATTATAATTAAAATTATGCACCACAAAATAATAGTAGAGTTATTTTAATTTTTTACAACTAGTTAAATAATTATTTATCATCTCGTAAATAATTATTTTAAAACCAAAACAACGTTGGTCCGCTTAAACTCCACTTCCATTTATTAAACCCTTGAATAAATAAATAAATAAGTTATTCTTTTAAAGGATATTTTATTTATAAACTAGTTAATAAATATTTATTAAATGTTCAATAAAATAAAATATATATATTTTACCCATAATTCAGTGAGTAAATATTTATTTAATTTAGGATATAATTTTAACCTGAATAAAATTATTCCACTGTCTTGAGAATAATATTTATTAATTAAATTCAAATAGAATTTAACTGAGACCACCAGAAACACTTAGTGTGCGACCCTCTAGGATTATTTCTCGTTGTCATTAGGTGCGCTTGCCTAAAGTCCAAGAGTACAGTCTAGAAATAGGTCAAGGAACCCAAGAGAGGGAAATTAAAGTCACAACAATGACATCCACATATGAATGCTCACTATGTAATATAATCCCTTTTTCACAATATCTCATCAAGTATGTTTCATGATAGTTTCATAAAATTTTATACTTGATATTCTGTTCTTTGACTACATGAAATAAACTCATAGTTACACCATGTACATGGAATTTCATGGGACAGTTCTACTTCAATCAAAGGGTTGAGATATCAAATTCCATAAATAGAAGGGAAAAATCCTTCCTCGAATTTTCCATTAATAACTACCACTAGTGATACACCCAACATACCCTACTTCCCGCCAACTGTCTGTGTAACGATTTTCTTCAGTAAATCAAAGTTCACGAGTCGTGACATTTATTAATGATAATATTAAATTCTATGGTTCATTACACATGCTCATAGATAGAAATATCTGATGACACCAAAACATACAGAATTCCTACTAGTGGGTATGTTCTCATAATCTCTTGTCTTGGAGATTACCAAGTGAAAACTTCATGAGTGGAAGTCTCATCTACTTACAAGTACTCGCACCTGATGGTCTGCATTCTATATTTCCCATTATAGAATGTCATTCAACTGTAGAACTATATTTTAATAATATTTTTATAAAATTTTAAGGTTCTCGTCATATCGGGGAACTTCGATGACCTTATCAATACAACAAATACAATTGGAAATTATTACATCATAGTCATGAAGAATAATGAACAATATGTAATAAGATGTTTAATATTTAAATACGTTAAATATCCATCTAATAAAAGTAAAACCATTTGGTTTTGGGACACCAACTCTAACATCACTTGTATTGGTAAAGGCCCAATTTTGTTTATAGTTCGATCAACATGCCAACGTGGATATGGATATAAGATAGGGTAGGACTCAGGACTAATATTGGAGAAGTTATTTTTTTTATGAGGACCTTTTTCATATATATGATCTTCCCATGGGGGATCCTTGGTATATATAACATACCTATATTTATGGAATTTGATATTCTAGTTTTTTTTTAAACTTTCCATATTTTACTTATGATGTTTAAGGCATTTCTATATGTTTTTCATTTCTTTATATACTATAGATACTCTAGAAATAGGGTATATTCTCTTCATGGTAAGCTTATAGTCCTTCGTTTCTAGTTAGAGGCCTCTATCATATGGGTAGACATACTTGAGGTCTTATGGAATGTCGGCTCGAGGAATTTATTTAGTGGACTTTGGTGTGTGGTGTTATATCATTCATTTAAATTGATTTAAATAAAAATTTATGGGTTACGAAACATAAAATTTATTTTTATTTCAAAATAATGAAGTAGGGAATTAATGAGAAAGGAGAATGTAGACATGAGAGAAAAAGAACTTATCTAGAGAAAATGGAAATTTTGTTTAACATCATCAAGTTTAATAATTAAAGAAGTTCATTCATTTAATTCCCATAAAAAATTAATTTTAATAACATCATATAATAGGATAAAACCATCTTCCAATAAAAATAAAAAAAATAACCATTATGACTCAAGAAAAGATATTGACTAAATAAAAATTCCTTACATTAAATCCCTATTAATGGAACATTATCTATCCTCTTATATAAGAATATAAATTATAGGAATAACCTATTTAAGAACCTTATTAATAAAATAACCTTTTATAAACATCATTTATAATCATTTATCATAAATTTATTAAGTAGTTATATTTCATTTTCATTATCAGATGTTATTAACTTTTGTTGTCTGTTTAGTGCTAGTTCCATATTGGTGGTGTCGATTCTTGTTTATATAATATAATTACACCATTAAAAGAAAATTATAGGTGATATAATAAAAAATTTATAAGTATTTTTAATTTTCTATTATTATTTCATAAGTATTTTATTTTTGATTCAAGACGATCAAGTTGGTGATGATATTGTTTATGTAATTTTAATAAACAAAAGGGTGGTAAAATAATAAAAAATATAATAATTATATAACCTATATAAAATAATAATAAAAACACTATTTTCTAACTAAAATCTAATAAAATTATTATTTATGTCTCTATCGTCATCCATGGTTAAAACTTATAGTATTGTACAAGTAAGTGGTTAAACCAGTCTAAATAGGGACAATTTATAATATATAGGTGAGTATGGTTAAGAAAATAATTCATTTGGAATAATATATTTATTAAAGAAACATGATGATATTAATTAGATATTTTTAAAGTGGTGAACTATATTGGAAAAAATTCTTACAAAGAATAAAATACAAGTTGAAAAATGAAATATGTGAATTTCTTGAAGGCAAGAGTCTATAAATATGCACGGGTGGAAAATTCATTTACGTAGATCTTAAAGGAGTTAGATGGTGATTTATATTTTCATAATATTAATAATAATTAAAATATCGTATTTATTAACTAGATTCCTCCTTTAACTATCCCTTTAAGTTGATTATAAAAAACAGACCATGTTGTGTATGGTGGCGGTAGTCTAAACAAAACACAAGTGATGTTTTAATTTCTCATATGGTTTGGAGAATGGTAGAAAAGGGATATTACATTACTATGATAAAAAGTATTTATATTATTAATAAATTTGTTATCATAATTTAATTTATATAGTATGTTTGAGTTGGTTTAAGAAGAAAATAAATGAGAGCATAGTTCAGAAAATTACTTCTCTGTTTTGATATTTTACCATAGGTAATACCAAATGGCTCCATAGATAAGACTTTTGGAAAGACCAAGGATTATAAAAATTAAATAGAGAGTTTTTAAGATACTATGGAAGATTTTTTTTATACATAATTATTTTGAAAAGGTCTTCAAATGTGGGGGATTGATAGCCTATTATATGTGAAAAAATGGAACATTTGTAAGTACCCATTACTTTTAAAATGATAGAATAAAACTATCCAAGCATCAATGACTCCAAAAGTCTAAAAATGAATTTTGGGATGATATAAATTCAATAAAGTATTTATAAATTATTTTCAAACATTTTTTTAAACATGATTCATGGATTTTATCACTATATTTTCACATTTCTATTTTTTTACCTTGGTAATTGGTTTTTACCCAAGGTACTTTACATATAATTAATTAAATATATCCTAACACATCATACAAATTTCTTATATCATGAACCAAATTTTAGTAACTATTTAATGAAATTAAATTTCTAAAAAAGATAAAAAATGAATTAAATTAAAATATATAATATATAGAAAATATATTTTCTATAAATTTGATGTTTTAAATATTAAGTGTTCTAAATATTATTTAACATTAATTTCTAGTTAAATGAGTGACAAAATATTTTTATATATGTGTAAAAATCAAATCAAATTAATTATATAAAATATATCATTTCAATATATTTTATAGTAATTACTCATCATTGATAAAATAATTATTTGAAAATAACCCTTTCACCATTATCATGGTCATTAAATTTATTCTTATTAATCATAATTTTAGGCCAAAAAATTAAATTTACCTTACATATTATAGAAATTCTAATTTAAAATGTGAAACCCATTTTTCAAATTTAATTTCTTTAAGTGAGGAAACCTAACTTTTAATATTAGCGAATGAAAACAGTTTTTAGACTAAAAGATTACTTATGTTTCTGTGAGTATTATAAAAACAATGTACTATTTCTTCAAAGATTTATTTTATTTTAAAAATATGTATATTATAAAAAAATTAAAAACATTTAAGTCATTATTTTATTTTTATAATTTCATAATATTGATGGTTTTACAAAACTCTATATTTTTTTAATATTTTCCAAAAATCAATTTTTTTTGAAAAATAACAAAAAATCATCCAAGGATAATATTTTTATTCCAAATATAAAAGGGAATCTTATTTTTCCAAATTTATTTTCTAAAATTTATGTTTTAAATTAGATTACAACATATAAAGAGAACCTATTTTATTGAAAATTTCTATTTTAAAAGATTAACTGTTCTTGGTATTATTTCTTATAAATTTATAATTTAAGTATTGATAATATATTAGTTCATAAATTAAAAAATATATAAAAAATTAATTTAATTTATTGAGATAAAATATAAAATTCTTAATAAAATAGTTGTTTAAAAAAATATTAATTTTATAATCAATACGATGTAACAAATTTTATTAAAATTAATTTTTTATATTCAAAAATTTAATCTCACTAATCCATTGATAATAAAATATTTATTTGATTTTTATAAATAAATAATATCATATTTTAATAATATTATTTTTCATAATAATACATAAATCATATATATATATATATTATATTATATTTTAGTATAATATTTTCATTTTGTTGTGAGTTATCTTATTCTAAATTTTCAACTAATAATACACTACTTCAATGTACCTATTAGATTGATTTTAATCTAATGACCATATTCTAAACAAACATATTTCTTATTTCCATATTTCCAATATCTACATTTGTAATGGCCATGTTTCATTCTTATATATATATGTTTTAGAATCATGCATTTCAATCTCACTTCTTTAATTAATATTCTCATTTATATAGTTTTCATTTAGATCTCAGGGTATAATTTCTCTCTTAATAGTATTCTTTCTCTCTGTATATGTTGTTTTAATAATTGATATTCTTAACATTGGTGGTATTATATGACATTTACTAGTTTTAATGATATTATTATTTTCTATTTATTTCCCTATTTTATTTTTTTATTGTAAATTCGTGTAGTCATCTATGATATGTAATAATCCACCGCATGTGACACTTGGTTTTATGTACATTCATATAAACTGTACATTATAACTGAAAAAAAATGTTATTTTTTTCATAACATGTATGGAAATATATAAAATCAATTTTTAATAATAGAGAAACATTATTTAAAATCATAGATATATAAAATTAAAAAATTGATCCTATAACGTTGATTGTTAAAAGCATAACTCAAAGTAAGATGCAAGGGGTAACGATTGAGAAGTTACAAACACAATACGTTAATATCATTTGAAAAGATAAATATTATATTTTATGAATACTATGTTGCATATCTTGTGGTGCTTGTAATACTGATCTTAAACGAACTATTAGTTACTATAAAAATATAATTATTAAAATATGACTATTATAACCTAGTCATTGGATTGGAAGGTATGAATTTGAGTAAGCACATTATTAAATATAAATATATAAAATATTTTATAATAAAAATATACTAATTACTATATATGAACTATGTATTGCAATTTTAAATAATAAGAGCTAAATCATATAAGGTTAAGAGCATTTAATGTTTAAATGGGTCGTTTTTCTATAAAAGAATGTTTTATTTATATTATATATGTTTTAATTAAAAGGAAAAAATCTATTTATTTGAGTAATAAATTTGATAAAAATATATTTTTTCACATTTAAACTAATGAATAATCATTCATTCATTTATTATCCATTTTTTCACAATAGAACTAAAATAATTTGATGGTAAAAAGAGATATCTTTAAGAAAATTATTTTTAAGGCTGTAATTTATTTTTATTTTAATAAATAAATTTAATCATTACTTATTAATTATTTCTTTGGAATTTATTGATAATATATTAAATAAAATAAATAAATTATCAAATAATTGTTGTTATTATGAAAGGAAATATAATAAATTATTCTTAATCGTTCAAAATAATTTTCTTTCAAAAAATGTATTTTATGAAACTGTGCGTGGATATTAGAATTATAATTTAAAAAATTATAAATATTATGTTATAAAATTACCTTAATTATTTATTTCAAAACATAAAAATTATATTTTGATGATTATTTGGGATTTTTAAGAAATAGTTTATTTTTTGGTGAATAGTGAAAATATCAATTTTAAAAATAATGTAACTTTTATGACATTAACATTATATAAGAATAAAGTGAATATTTAAAACCCATTTTTATATTAAAAATATATATATTAATTAATATAATGCATTTATGAATATATTTTTGAACTTAGAAATCTATGTTTAATAGTTTAGATATCTAAATAATGTGTTTATAAAGATAAAAAACATTTTTGGTTCTTCTATTTTAATCAAGTATTGAAAAGGTAAATTTTAGTATTGTTTTTTAAGATAAATAATTATATTTTTATTTAAAAGAAGTCAATTAATTCCATGATAATCAAGATTATAATCTATTTTAAAAAAAATCATTTAAATGCATAAAATAATGACTTTTCAAAAAAAATAATTATATTTTGTGAACTTATATTAAAAGTAAATTATTATTATTCAAATTGAATCACCTAAAATGAATTAATTGTTTAAATAAAGATTAATAATATTATTATATTTTTTCAACTAAATTTTTTTCAAAAATAATAGTAACCATGGTATGAAGTTATCACCTTGGTTAGGGTGGATGAGTTAAAAGGGTTAAAATAATGGGATAAGGGTTTAACATAAAAAAGACTTTCATAAATAAAATTATTTTTATTTTATTTTGAAATTACACTAATAAAATTTGAAAATATGAAAATTTCAAACCACATGACTTGAAAATAAATATATTATATTTTAAATTTTTAATTATTTAATTTTTTTTCACTCACCTCACTTATAAAAGGGATCCTTTTCTCCTTTATTGTCAAAAATTCATGAGTCACTTATCCCTAACAATCACTACCCAAATACCTTCACATAAAAAAATTATTAACCTATAGGTTTTCATCTCTGAAAAATACTTATTAAATAAGGCTTAATGTGTAAGACAAAGTATATTACCAAAGGAAAAGGTACATGTTCTTAGCGATCATTTCTAAATTCTTCTCTTCATAAACCTCATACAAGTATTAAATATGAATTTTAACATTATAAAATCAGTATATTTACTATAATTATATATTTTTATGTAAACATTATATCTTTTTGTATCTCATTTCTATCTTCTGAAAAATGGAAAACATCCCCTGTTTGTACATATGAACTACCATCTCAACGAATAAATGTGTGTCTTTTTTCATCACTGAAACACTTGGATCATTATAAATATGGAATTAATAAATATATAAAAAATTTATGAAATAATTATGATGGTGGAAATATAATATATCTTATACCTTATTCACATATCATCCATTAGAAAATGATATCCTCTCTCAGTCATATGTGTGGACCCCCACCCCCACCAAGTGTTATGATTCATATTTCATTTCTTTTTTACAATTATGATAATTAAGATATATTTAATGAATATATATGATATATATTATATAAATATGTTTATTAACATATTAATCATTATATAACTTATTTTATTTCAAATAATCAGGAAAATAAAAAATTTATCATGTGTACGGGAGGACTACCACCTCCCGGAACAACATATTTTGTTTTTTATTAAAGCCTTGCATGTATGATTATAATATTACATATAAGAAATAAAAATTATAGTAACAAAATTATTTAAAAAATTTATATTATAGAACCAATTCATAACACATTTTACCATGTTCAGTATACTAAAGTAATTTTGGATAAATTGACCGAACAACCTTATGTGGTTGAAATAAGAAAGAAAAAATCAATTAATGGCTATAAAATGATTATAAAATGAAATTGAAATGTAATATAGATAGAAAATGTGCTTAATAGATTATTTTATAAGTTTAGTTTTATTATTCATAAGGATATGATGTCTATGACCATGCAATAATCCAAGGTAAGGGGTTTTCATCTCAATTCCACTTCAATATGTCAAAATTTATATTATGCACCTAATTTATTTTATATAGTAAGTTTAATTACCTTTTAAATATTATATCAATAATTTAAATTTATTTATGTTATTTTAATTCTGAATTTATTTTTCTCTTTTAATGGGTTCTAATACAAAAGTTATTAAATTTATAAGGGTTTATTTTACAGTATCAAAATTATTTGATATTGTTCATGTTTAACTTGACATTGGATGATACCCCCCGCATGTATTTGGGGTGGAAAGAGAGGGGGGTTGGGGGCTTAGGTCGCAGGGTCGATTCCTCGAGCCTGTTTATTTCTGCTAATTTCTTTATAGTTCCATGTGCTATCGTTGGAAGTTCTAACCCATATTTTAAATTTACATTTGATGAATTTTATACTCTATATACTATTATATCCCTTTTATTTTATTCTCCTATTAATATATTTTGGGTTTCCATTTTTTTTTCAAACTTTTCATCTCTTTAAAATTGAAGACAACAAAATAATTATTTAAAATAAAAAACAACCTTATATCTCTTTTTAGGTCCAAAATAATTCTCTTCTATATCTATATTATTAAAAATGGATGTTTTTATATATTTTAATTAACTATTAACTGTATATTTCTACTATATTTGACTTTATTTGCAGTCTTAAATAGAATATTTTTAATATTTTGTAATTGAGTCATTTTTAACTTTTTACAAACTTTTGAAAGGAAAGTTATATTTATAATATATTGCATAAATGATTTTTCCGAACTCCATGATTGTTATTTTCTATTTAGATTCCTCTACTAGTTTCTATTTTTTATCAGAAATAAATACTTTCCATTATTCTATGATTTTTTAGTTTCTATATCAAAATAAAACAGAAATTATTTTCTAAAATGTTGACAACAATTTTGGAAATGATTTATGAATTCATTTTTATAAAAAATTTACAAAATATTTAAGGAAATTTTATATTAATGTTTCACTTCCATTTTCATTTCTATTTATCAAAATAAATTAATTTATATCAAAAAATTATTTCAGATGATTTGATGGTCCTCTATCATCCTTTATTGATTTATGTATTATACCATATTTTGTTATCATTAACTTTATTTTTTATCATGTTATCTATCACTCTCCATTATTCATTGGACATTGTTTTTATCCTTCATATCTATATTTATTTTATCATGGATGTATTCAGTATCATTTCAACTACATTTATTTTATCATAACCATATTATTTTTCAATATATATTGTTATATGAAGGAATATTATTACAAAATTTATTTCATTTACTAGGTAAATATGATGTCTCATATTCTTGATCCAATACAAATGTTTATATATTGATAAGGAATGTTGATTTTTTATTATATTTTTTATTCAATATATGTGGTCTTCATTGGACATATGTAAGTATTGGGTGGGGCTCGATTGTAAATAGCTCCTCGATTCATCAATAGGTCTCATAAGATAAATAAAAATGTATATTTCTTGATGCATTCAATCCCATACAATATCAATGTTATTGAATAAATCCTTGATGTAATTTTAGTTATCTTGGCACAATTCCCTGATGATATGGATTATGATGTCTTATAAGGATGACTTTATAGAAATATCATGAATCTAGAATTATGTATTTCCTTTTTCTAATTTTAGTTTATATTATCCTTGTGATTTTTAAATTTTCCATTGATATATTTTTAACCTTATTTTATTGATTAAATAATAGATGTATTAATTATTTACTCTATCATATTGTTTATTTATTTAGTATTCAAGATAAATTCCATTTTATGATTTCCCTTACTCTGCATCTGAGATCCCTATTTATTTATCTTCCTTTCCCAAGAATATAAATAAGGGATTTTTTAATGGTTTGAGGTATGAATTATATTTTTCATTTTATGTTTTATTTTCCAATGTAATATGGAAGTTATTTATGTATGTAGTTTTCTAGGACTACTAGATGGATCAATCATTCATGGTGTCATACCTTATATCCTATACCAATATAAAAAAGTAAACATCATATATGGGTTTCTTTATTTGGTGTTATTACCTTTAGAGTTAAAGTAATTTTAATAAGACCCTTAGTAACTAGGTTTCAGAAGAACATAACTATTACTATAATTATGATAATAAATTATAATATTTGAAAATTTTCACTTTAATAGGTATTTTTATTCCACGTTACAATTATCCTAATGATTATGAGATGACAATTTGGGAATCATTATTTTGATATGAATCCTAGATGAAACATGGAAGCCCATATCAACACCTCTAGTCAATATTTAATTTACCTATAGAGAACCTCAATATGAATCGAATTTTATATGGACAGAATGAAACCGTATTAGGGTAGTTGTCTAGGGTTATGAATAATTATTATTCTCTCATAGAGAAACCTATTTCTTACCAATATAGTGAAATGAATTTGAACCACTTTATACAGTAGAAGCCTCCATCATTTAATGTAACTATTCATCCATTAGAATTTGAGAAACGGGTTAAGTATATTGAAAATAAATTAATATCCTTGACAAGTAAACAAATGGAGAAATGTAATTATAGTAGTATATTGTTTAAAAGGATATACGGATCAATGGTGTTTTTTGAATTCAAATAATAAGTAGGAATAGTTGATACATGTAATGGAATGGAGAACTTTTAAGGTGATTTTTTAAATTTTTTTTACAAAATAACAATAAGATTATATGAAAAAATAATAATTTTAAGAAAACAAATATTAAAATTTGTGTATGTATGAGGCTAAATTTTTCAAAATTATAAAGGTCTACTGTAGAATATACATGTAATTCAGAATTTAGTATTGATCATTTATTTGATGCTCTTAAGATGAGAATTCTAAGGGTTTTAGTTTTGAAAAAAGACATTATATAGTAATATGTTATCAATTTCTATTTAAAAACAAAAATAATTCTTGATGTATTTTATTTTAAATGGAAATAAATGAAGAAAATAAAGCATGAACACTTTTAAAAATTAAATTTATTGAAAAATAATAATGGAGGAGAATAAATTTAAACATGTTATAATTGTGGGAAGAAACTTCATTGTAAACATATAAATGGAATGGGGATTTTTTAAAAGTTTGAAGATAAAGGACATAATGATCATGAATGTAAAGTAAATAATGAATCCACTAAAATCGAATTCTTTAACTATAATTATATGGGGAAATATTAGAATCAATGCCACAAGCATCAAGGATTGCCTTTATTATAGGAACAAATACTTTTCATACATATATATTACATCTTTTATATGAACTTTTATTACATAATAAAAACACATTCCAGAGGATCATAGAGGTACAGTTTCTTTGTAAATATGGAATTATAAACCATTGGTTAACATGTTAATTACATCATCTCCTACTAATTTCATCATAACTAGAACCCTTCTTAGACATATCATATATAATACATTCCTTCTTAACATGTGTAAACAAAACAAAAGGGAGGGTGAGCTGAGATTCCCTCTAAGGATAAATAAGGGAGATATATTAGCATAACATTAGAATACGGGTTTGAGAACATGAGCATGACATTTAAAAATCATACCCCGCATATCAAAGATAATAATCATGAGTCTTAGAATAATTATTGGATTTTTATAAGATGTGAATTATAAGGAAATAAAATAACTTTAGACATGAGATCAAAACATCATAATAAGACATAATTTTTTTGCATAAACATAATCTGAGAAAATCATTTCCATATTAGTCAAAGATTGCGGTCAAGGATATCATAATGGAATGTGTTCACTCTAAAAACCATAATATTATTCAAGATTCACTTTAAAAACCATCATAGTGGAAAATATCCCTTACTGCATCAGGTTCCCTTCTCATTCTAGTCTCCTATATGTCATGAAATATAAATATTTACCCAATGCATTAGAAGGAGATATAGGTACCACCTATCACATAAGAAAATCATATATATGTGTTTCACAAGATCATAAAATATTTATCATATCATAACCCATTAAATTAAATGGGATTTTAAAAATCCATCATACCATGACCTATGTAAAAGTGATTGGTATTGTAATCATTTCATCATTTAATCATAGATTAATATGTGAATAGAAGTGTGTTTTATAAGAATTTTATTATGGTATAACCCATGGAATAGAAATGGATTTCATAAATATCTTTTTATCATAAACATAAACTATCCAGGTAAATAATAATAATGGTATCCTTGGATCATATCCCAGTAAATCATAAGTAGCATCAATGGATTTCATCTTAGATAAAAAATTATTTTAAAACATAAATTTGATCATTTCTTGAAGAAAATAAATTTTCTTTCAAAATAACTTTTTAAAACTAAAAAATTATAAAATTAATTGGAACTACTTTTCATTTTAAATTAAATTGAAGCTTATAAATGAATCCTTAAAATCAGTTAAATCAATTCTTGAGGAAAATATCCTTTTTGATTTAAAAATAATTTTTTAATATATAAAACATTTTTAAAAACCTTTACAATAAAAATAACCTTAGATTGTTATAAATTTTGATTAAAAATAATGATTTCTTATGAAGGAGGAGAATTATATTCATGTCGTACGCAATAATACTGGGATTTCTTCAACATTTTTGGTAAACTCTAAAGGGGCGTTGTTTGGGAAAAGAAATGAATATTTATTTAAAAATAATAAAAAATAAAAAATGGTAAGTTTTATTCAATAAAATATTTTTAGAATGTTAAAAAAATTGAAAAACATTTATAAAACAATATTTTGAAGGAAAAAAATGAGTTTTCGACCGAAGAGGGAAATAAATCCATTTTTTATTTAAAACATTCTTTTGAACCCTTCAGTACATAAAGAGATGAAAATGGTGGGAAAAATATATTCTTATGAAATAACCAAAGTATAAGAAAATTAATGAGTTTATTTACAGGTTTATCATAAGATGTTTTCAACATAAACATAATCCCAAAAAATCCTCATAAACAAGAGATTGTAACATAAACTATTTACCACTTTGGAAACTATGAGTTATAATCCCCATAAAGGAATAAAATTAAATAAAAATTAAAATATCATTATAATAAATAAATTCAATATATTACATCTCAAAGGGGATTTATATAAACCTCATAAAATATAATAGGTTCATAGCCTAACATATGTCCCATGAAATGAAAATTGATACAAAAAACCCTTACCTTAAGTCGTGCCTTCCATCATACATGTTCAAACATCAAGTATAATAACTATATGTTTACTATAAATATACTAAATAACCATAAACATATATATATATATAATACCCTATACTTTATAATTATGACATTATATTACCCTTTATTAACAATTTTATGGTAAAGTTACATTTCGGGCAACAATTACTTTTTTTTTGTGTTTTGATTTGTAATTTTTGGTCCTCTTAATTTGATAATAGTTCCATAATATATTGAATTTTTTTCATGATAGAAATATCTTATATATTCATTATATATGATTTTATAGTAATCCATAAGTGTTATAGAAATAAAATTAAATACATTGTTCATTGAGATGGAAGGCCCTACGTATGCATGAACGTTGTTTCCATTTTATTGATAGATTTAAAGAATTAAATAAAGGTAAATAAAATATTAACATTATAGAATAATTTTTATTTAATATTTATCAAATATTTTCATTTAACTCATCTTTATTACCTTCCATTTAAAGCGTGAATGAATCACATCACTTCACGAGGTAGTAGTCTATCTTACACACGAGTGATGTTATTGTATTCCAAAAGTTGGGAAAGTACAAAGTTATATGTGATATAATAATTCTAAACATATAATAATATAATAAATATCATATATAAAAATCTTATAAATTATTATATCTAACTGTGATAGGTGGTGATGGAAAACAAATAACATCGGTTCTCAAGGTGATTGTTTATCGTACACACGATTAATGATTTCATATCCCATTTGATGGAAGAGGAGGTGGTGATAGGAAATTACATTAAAATAAAAAATCTTAATATATAGAAGATAATTTGGTTATTATATCAACAAAATTTAATAAAAATTTAATTAATTTGAGTAAGAAATAAAATAAAACTCTCAGTTATGGGAGTTACCTCTTCTTCGGACAACTTCTTTTGGTTTCCATCAAAAGATTCTTAGGATATATTTATGTCAAAAAATAAGGATTATAGGATGATTGGATAGAATTAATAGTGTTCTTTTCATTGTTATTGTTTAAAAAAAGGTTTTTAGAAGTGTGGAGAGTATAGTATAATGAGTTTCATTTTATAAGTGAGGTGAGTGGCAGGCTTGTAATTTTTTGAAAAAAAACGTATACCCACAATTTTCCATTTCCACAAGGAACCAAAATAGGGAATATATGAATAATATAATATTTAATGTATAAATTAGTCTATAAAATGGTTTTTTATAAGTTTTGGGTCATTTTTAGCCCATGTATTTTTATTCTCCCCCCAACCTCTAGGTAAACCCATTTTTACCTTAACTGTAGTAAATAATTTTTACTATTTTTACAATTAATTATGGTCAAAATTTAAGTTAAATTTATTAGATAATATAAAAATTTTGATTAAAAATTTTCAATCCATTTTTGAAAATTCAATTCATATAAGTGGAAAATTCTAATTAAAATTTAAACATGCAAATGCGATGAGAAAGTAGTTTTCAAAACATAAATTATTCAAATGCTTAAAAAAATTATATCAAATATCAATATGAAAATGATTACAAAGATCTAAATTGGAATAATTGATATATCATTGAACTAAGTTTTATTTTAAATCCATTTCAAAATAAAAATTGAACCTTATAAATTCTTTAAATGAGAAGATAGTTTTCAATAAAAACCAGTATTTTCACTATTCTAAGAAAAATTAATCTTTACATAAAAATCCCAAATATTAGCCCTATGAAAACTAAGAAATCATAAATTCAAAAATAAAGTTTATAAAATAAATTTTATAAAATTTTCTAAAATTAATTAAACTATTTACCACAAATAAAATATAATAATTGTTTTTTCAAAAAATAGAATTTTCAAAGAATATAATGACTTTTCTAAAACAATTAAGTACTTTTTTATCAAAATGTTTTCCTTATATAAAACCATTATACAAAATATGTAAAAAATATTTATTACTATTTATATATCTAAGTTTAATGACTAGGTTATAATGTTCGTGTTTAATATATATATATATCAAGGTTTGTTGAAACTTGGTGTTGCATCTAACGCATCCTACCAAAGAAATTTAATTTTCCGAAAAAATAATTAATAATTCATTAAAACACCGTGTTTTACATTATAACCCCTTAAAATAAATATCCCCCTAAAATATTTCACTCTGATACAAATAATTGAAGGTAATTCAACCACATAATTTTCTCAGGTTCCCACATACCTTCCTCAAACTAGTGGTTTCTCCCCAAAACATTGACAAGGTGAGTGGTCTTGTTTCACAAAAAATTATTTCTATGATTTAGAGTATTCATTGTTTGTTACTTATAAGAAAGATCCCACTCCAGTGGTATGAAATTTGTTTTTAGCACATGTGAATGATCAGATACATACTTCCTCATGAGAGATATGTGGAACAATTAATGGAGTTGAGAGAGGTTTAGTGGAAGCACCATCCAATAGGCTACCATCCCCATAAAATCAGGAAATTAAAAGGTAATAATATACTGAGTGCTTAGTTTTACTTTCCTTATAAATATAATTACATTCATTCATAGAGAAATTCATAGAAACACCTTGTCACTAACTTCAACTTCAAGATCATTCCAGTGATTATAAGAATAAATATTTTTCTAACTCTGAGATTACTTGATATGTTATTTAATAGTTCAATAATTGTTTTATATTTCATCGGTTATATTAGTACCCAATAACTTTATTTCTCCAAAATTATTCTATAACATTGGAGTTATACACTTATTTCCTTATAGGGCTTTATTAGGAAACATCTGAATGTTAAAGTGAAATCTATTGTTGTTGTAAAACTCAAATAAATGAACATGTTGATCCCAAAAACCTTTGAAATCCATATAAAAAAAATATCATCATATACTCTAGGGTTTTAATTTTTCTCTCAGAATAACCATATATCTGAGGATGATATGCAGTGCTGAATCATAACTCTATATCAATAGCTTTCTATGTATGTCTCTAGAACATCAAGGTAAACCATATATCCTAACAAGATACAATTTTTGTATGGTACTCCATGAAACATTACCACATATTTAATATATATTATGTCAAGAAAATAAAAATAAAAGGATTATTTGATAGCGACGAATCATGATTACATTGTAAGGTGATCGAATATAACACATATATCATTATGTACTTCAGATGTTTTGAGAAGTTTGACGAATAATACATGGCGATGTTTTCCCATTTCTATTCCGGTATAGGTAATGTGTGTAAAATCCCTATATAATTTTATCTCTCAACATTAAATTTATGACATACCAAGAAATGAGATACAAACTCTATGATATCCCCCATCATGTCATCCCACCCGAAGTACACTCTTAAACATATATACATATTTTTACATCTAGGATGAATAGGGAATGAAGAACTATGATCTTCCCTAAAAACTCCTTAATATATGGTATATATGGAACATAATCATGGTTCTTGAACCTTAACATTCCATCTTGATCAAGGTTCAACACATGAACATTTCTAATCTATATTTATCACTCTATATCTTCCTTCTACACCACTTTAATCTTTATATGGATAGATAGTTGAATATTCAGTTGAACAAGATTAGATTCCTTCCCTTCCTTTCATATTTCTAGATCAATTATTTTCAAATATTAAAAAAAAGGATAATTTTTTATCCTCATCATTGATAATCTATAATGACCCTTTCAACTCAAATAATCATCCATGTTTTTTTCTCAAGGTGGTAATGTATTGATTAGTCATAATCTTTGATCAGCTCTAACCTTCTTCCTTGGAACATATTCAACCCCTTCTATGTGAATATATACTTTAAACGTTTTTTATTGGTATATATCTCAAACTTTTCACCATAATTATAATTGACTAATATCTTTAATGAAAAAATTACCATAGACAACTCCAAATCATGATTTTTGTATTTTTTTTCTCATGAATTTATTATTATTTTTAGGTATAATTTACAATCACATCTTTCCACATAAAAACACATCCCATCCCTTCTTGAATGCATCCCTATAGACTATAAAACCTTGTCTACTATAAGGTAATTTATGTATTGGTGAGCTAACTAATAATATATTTAGTTCCTTGAAATTATCCAAACATTAATCTTTACATAGGAACATGGATCTTTATGTGTTAACTTAGTGAGTGGATAAGAAATTTATTAGAAATTCTCAAAAACATTCAACAATATCCATCAAAACCATGAAAAATGTGGATTTTAGTCACCATGGTTGGTCTATTACAATACTTAATTACCTCTGTCTTTAATGGAAATACCGATATACCCTCTCTTGATATTATTTGACCAAAAATTAAACCTTTTAAAACCAAAAATCATACTTTGTAAATATTTCATATGGTTTTTACTTCCTCAGGGTATTTATTATAATTATCAAGTAGTATTTATGCTCTTACTTTCTCTTTTAAAAGATAATAATATCATCTATAAATTCTACCAAAAAATGATCAAGGTAATATCTGAAGACACTATTAATTAAATTCATGATGATACTAGGGGAATTAGTATGACCTAAGGGAATCACATTGTATTCATAGTTTCGATACCTTGTATGTTTTTTTTCTTGGGTGTATCCTCCTTCTTGACCCTTAATTGATGATTTATAGAGAAAAGGTAAATCTTGTAAAATCATTGATCTCCACCCATTTGATCATATAGGTTGTCAATGTTGGGTAGAGGATAATTGTTCTTGATCGAGAGAGTGTTCAGGTATCAATAATCAATAAAGAGTCACATGGATCCATCTTTCTTTTTTTAAAGAACATGTTCACTCTAAGGTGACAAACTTTGCTAAATGAATCACTTATCAAGGTACTCCAAGAGTTTATTTTTAAATCCCTATAACTTAATCTGGGTAATTATATATGGAGTCTTAGAAATTGGTGGGGAAATATATTTCAGTTCTACTGAGAACTCAACTTCATGTTTTAATGTAATTCTAGGAAACTCTTCTGAAAAATCAATAAAAAAGTCATATAAAATAGGTGTATCATTATTATTAAGTTTATCCCCATTTATATGAGATAAACATCCCTCTTTATTAGGAATGAAAACCCATATAATTGATGTAATTTTAATCAGAAGTTCATATTCATCATTGCACTAATAGATGATCAAAGTCTGGTTTGGAATAACAAGTGAGAATTCCCTTCATTGAGAATTGATGTAGAATTTATCTATTGAAATCCAATCCATTCATATGATAACATCAAACATAACAAGAGGAATAATAAAAAGATTTTTAGGAAGCACATTATCACATATTTCTACTGGAGAAAAATCATATACTTGATATACGATCATCATACCATTATGGATTTTCATTGCTAATTCTATATCTAATCATTATATTGGAATCTTGAAACCAATATAAAAGTATTTAGAATTTAATAAATTGGTATATAAAGAGATAAATAAGATATTAGAAGTTTTATAGTTGATAGTAAGTGTACCTTTCACCATGTCTTTATCACGCCCCTCATCAAAATCAAAGATCGAATGAGATTTCCCATAATCTCTAAACTTCAGATTTTGCTGATATCCATCATCATCCTTAAGCCTTAAATTTGGTCACTAGTTATCATAATTCCCATACTCCTTAAATTTGAATCACAAGATTTTGTTTGCTGAATTTGGTGGAGTTTTCTCTCTATTAGCATCATTAGATAACTTATTCACATCACTTTGGTATTTTATTTCCTAATAACCTTTACTTCCACAATTAAAACTTTTAATATTCTATTTAATAAAATTTCATACATATTTCTTTCCCCACATTTAGAATAAATTAAATCTCATATTCTTCTCCCCATTGTTTTTATATTTTCTATTGAATTGAATTCATCTCTTCTTATCAAAACGATGAGATTGATATGTAACTCCAATATCCATTACTTGATATAAAATCAAACAATATCTTAATAGCTACTAAATTATCTTATAAAAAACTACAATTAGATAATTTGCTTTAAGGAACTTATTAATTTATCAAACATACATTCATGTTTGATGATAATATGAGAATATTTCTCAAAAGTCTTGTAAAATTTACTCCATAGGTACTAATGAATTTATCAAAATTTTAATTTAACCCGAGGAAATTTTTCTCCATATTCATATAAAGAATATGAGGAATGTAATTATTTAAAAATATTTTCATGAACCCATCCCAATCCATGGAGTCAATTTCATCATGTTCCATTTTATTCTTGATGAGCGTACACCATTGATATGCTTCACATTATAAATAATAGATAGTGAAAATGAATTTTTCATGTTTTGGAAACTAGATAATAGAAAATATATTTTTAGTAGTAATTATCCATTTCTTAGAAACTAGAAGATTGATTGGTCAACTGAAATAAGGTGGATATTTCCTTATAAAAGAATAAAAATAATGGTGTTCCCATTATTTCTCATTTTTAAGTTCATTATGATTCATGTCTTGAGAAATTTGTGTGAGAATAGTAATGAGATTTTTCATTCTATCTCCCATAATGTTTTATTTCTCAAAAAGAAAATCAGTAAATTTTCCTTATCAATTATAATCAAGCTAGTTTCTTTAAGACCTATCCATTAACTAAAGACAAAAAAATAGTGTAAGAAACAACAATCATAGTGCAGAACAACATGATCTTGAAAAATCATTTATAGGTTGTGTAAAACATGAGACCTCATTTTTAATTTATGACACCTTAGGTTTATCCTAGATCATTTATATTCATTATCTATTTAAACCCATATTTATTTTTCATAAATATTTTTAAAATTTATAAAGCATATCCCACAGGAGTGTCAAACCAATTGTGAATCAGGGCTCATTATTGTACACTAGGTGATGATCAAGTCCATCTCAATGTTCCATTTTCAAGGTTTTTACCACTTTTTAACTATATTATAGTGACATATCTACTTATAGTATCCAGACAGGAATGTAATTTCTTGGAAAATAGTCACTCAATCTATTACCAAAACTCTATGGTATTTTCCTCTACTTTTTTTCATCCTTAAACTTATCCTTAGACATGTACTTAGGGATCTCATTAAAGTTTTCTGATCCTAGATACTAAAGGATAACTAATTAAATCATTTAACACCAACTATATAGATATATAATTCTCATATATGTATATTAAATCTTTTTTAAATAGATATTCATTACTTAATAAAAACATGTACCTAAGGATCATAAAGGTATAATGCCTTTGGAAACATGGAAATATAAATAACCAGTTCATATGTGAACTACATATTTTCCCAATAATTTCTTCATAACTAGAACCCTTATTATACATATCATACATCATATATTTCTTCATAACATTGGGAAAGAAAACATAGGAAATGGTTAGCTCAGATGCTCATTAAGTGTAAAAAAGTGATACAGGTAAGCATAACATGAGGATAAGGGTATGAAAATATGGGAATAAAATTTTTAAACCATTTCCTTCAAATAAAATATATTAATCTTGATTCATGGAATATGGAATAGATTTTCAGAAACATGAATATTAATAAAATCAAAAAACATGATCCATGAGATCATAACATTGGAATGAAACATATAACCATGTCATACACATAAGCAAGAAAAATCATTTTCATAGTAGTAAATGATAACTACCATGACTATCATTTTGGAATGGGTTCACTCCCCAAAACATCATATTAGTCAAGGTTCACTTTCAAGACCGTCATAGAAGAAAAATTCACTTACTAAACCTAGTTCACTCTCCATTCTAATCCGATCAAGCTCATAAGATATAAATATTCACCCAATTCATTAGAGGGAGATATCGGTCTCACTCATCACATAATGAAAATAATATATATGTGTTCTAAGAGATCATAAAAATTTCATTACATCATAACCCATGAAATAAATGGGTTACAAAAATATTTCATCATATCATAACCTGGGTAAAATAAATAGGTTTTATAATCATTTCATCATTCTATCATAGCATAACCCATGAAAAGAATCAGGTTTCATAATAATTTTATCATGGTATAACCAGTGGAAGAGAAACATATTTTCTAATCATCTTATCATCATAAAAATAAACCATCTATATAAATAATAGGAATGATATCCTTGGATTATATCACTATTAAAGCAAAGGTTTCATCAAATGATGTCATATTATATGGGAAATGATTTCTAATTATCACTTCCAATGTTTATTGAGAAAAATATATTTTTTTTAAATAGGTTTTTAAAATATAAAATTTCTAAATAATTTCTAAATAATATTTATTGAAAATAACATTTAATAATATAAAGTAATATTTAAAATCATTTACAAACTTCTTGAAGAAAATATCCTCTCCATTATAAAAAAGTAAAATAAACAACATTTTACAAATAATTTCCCTTTAATATAAAATTTTTATGTTTATAAATTAATATTTAATCTCATGATTGGTCATGGTGATAGATAATTCTGTTTTTTCCAAACATGTTAAAATGAATATTCCTTTCACATTTTTGGTAAAAGTCAAAAGTGCATTGTTTGGAAAATTACATTAAGATTGGTTTTAAAAAAATTATAACAGGTCAAACATGTGTAAAAATTAATTTAATAAATCTTTTGGTGAATGTTAAAAACATTTTTAAAAACACTTTTAGAAAACAATATTTTAGAATAAATCTGGGTTTTTAACCGAAGAATGAAATTAAGATGATTTTTTAAAAAAAATTATTTTGACCCCTTGAGTAAATAAAGAGAGAAAAATGAATGGAAAATATTTATTCCCATAACATGACCTTAAATTAATAAAATTCATGAGTTTATTGAGATATTAATAATAATATTTTTATCATCAGATGCATAATCATAATCAATCCTGATAAATGATGATATTGTAACATTAAATATTTAACACTTTAGTAACTTTGAATTTTACACCCCATGAAATAATAACATTAAATGAAACATAAAATATATCGATAATAAATAAAATAATTAAATTACATGTCAAATGGGATGTATATACACCTTATTAAAGAAGATAGGTGCATAACGTAATTTATGTCTTAAGGAAGGAAAATATAGACAAAAATATATTACCTTAAGCCTTGAATTGCTTCATATTAATTCAAAAATCATGTATAATAAATATAATATTGTTTTAAAACTATTACATAATAATAAAAATAAACATATATGATACCATATATGATTTAATTATGACCTTTTATTAAATATTTATTAATAATCTATTGTTAAGTTAGGTTTTAGGCAATAATTACTTTATTTTTCTTGTAAGTTTTGATTTATTATTTTTGGTCCTCTTATTTTGATATTGGTTTCATAATATCATGAATAGTAACCATGATATAAATATATTATATATTCAATACATTTTTTAGATTAATCCATAAGATTTAGAGATATAAAATGAAATACAGCATTCATAGAGATGGTAGATTGTACATATACATTAATGTTGTTTCCAAGTTCTTGAAGGACTGAATGAAAGAATGGTGAATTATATATTACCATTACAGAATAATATTTTTATATATCTCACAAATGTTCATTAAACCCATCCTTAATACCTTCCATGTAAAGTATGAATAAATCACAATGAGGTGGTAGTCTATCATACACACAGGTGATAAGATTGTATTCAAAAAATGTAGAAATTATGAATGTATATATGATATTATAATTTAAAAAATATGTTAATATCACTAATCTAATATATAAACATTTAATCCCTCATCATATCTCATTGTGAGAGGTAGTGATGGAAAATGAATAACATTGGTTTGTGAGATTGTAGTTTTTCGTACATATGAATGATGATTTCATATCCCATTTTATGGAAGAAGTGATGGTCATAGTTCATTAATATAAAAAAAATATACTTATGAGTAATATAATTATTTTATTATATCAACATACTTTAATTATAATTTAAGGTGGAGGAAGAAGAAATAAAATAAATTGCATGGTTAGGTTTGTTACCTCTTCTTCGGATAACTTATATTCATTTACACAAAAAGGATATATTGGTTGTATTTCTAAACAAAATAAGGTTTCTAGGATGGGTTGTGTAATTATGTAATTTATTTGGGAAGGACTTGGAAAAAAAGTGTTTTAAAAGGATAGGATAATTGGAGTACTTTTATAAGTGAGGATATTGGAACACTTTTAATTTTTTGAAAAGAAAAAGGTTTACCCATTTTTTCTCAAGAAAGAGGCTCCAAAATAAACCATTATAGAAATGGTGTCTAAGAGAATAAATAGAAATCATATCAATGCACAAAATTCATGTAGGGATTTCCCTCCTATGTAAGATAATGAACAGAGTTTAAAGAACAATGGATAATTTCCTTAGAGAATATATTTCTTTCTTTGAGAAGTAACCAAAGATAAAAAAAATTCATGGTAGTTTATCATCTATCAGGATATGCATATCGATGGTGGTCATTAATTAAAAACATAAAGGAAGTTGAAGAAGTATAAAATATAGAATGAACAGAGTTTAAAGAACATTTCATAGAAAAATAATTTCCTTGAGAACAATGAGATGATTTGGAAATACATTTTCAGAGTCTGAGGAAAAATGATAATGAGTGTGTTTCAAGTTTGATGATAACTTTACTAGGTTAGAAAGACATGCTACAAACTACATACATAACCCAAGAAGTAATATTGATCGATTTTTTTATGGGTTAAAACCATTACTCTAATGGGAGCTAGTCTCATTATCTTTCTCATCATACGAATATACAGTCTCATGTGCTATCAAGACAGAAAATGAATTCCCTAAGTCGTATGACTTTAAGGGAATGCAAGATAATAATAAGAAAGTGGATTAAGAGATGGATAAAGGGAATAAGGGAAGAAGGGAATGAAATATTTTCCCACATCTGATAATTGTGGAAGGAATCACCCTAGGAAGTGCTTGAAAGGATTTTTTGTTTGCTATAAGTGTGGAGAAAAGGGTCACCAGGAAAAAAAATTCCAAGAGAATAAAGTAAAGACTAATATTTAGTGTTTTAACTATAGTGAAATGGGGCATTGAAAAAATAAATACATTAATCATCAGATAAATATAGCTCCGAAAAAATCAAAAGGATCAAATTCAAGATTTTGTTGTTACTATAGTTGAAACCAAATAATTAATGTATTTGTTTGTTTGGGATTCAAGAATTAAGTAATTTGAATATTTTATTAGCAATTTATTGGTTATAAGAATTATGTAATATAGGATTATTATACTACTATACTTCTTTTTTAAGGATTTGGAGGCATGAATGTTTTCATTATGGTTTTTTAGGTGATGAAATATTTGTTATGTGTCAATAAGAGGTACATTATGTTGTTTGGGAATATGATGTTATGATGGATTTTGGAAATTTACAGACCATTTTAGACTATTAATTTGGACAGAATTATTTTGTTAAAAACTTAAGGTTGGAATAGAGTAAGTTAAAAATCAGATGTTATTTTTTAAGGTTAGAGTATGATTTATTGGATACATTGGGCTAACAGTTTTGGTTTCGGTAAACATTTAGAGGATTAAGAAAATAAATTTGGGCCTTATGATTTATCAAAAGTGCTTCAAGTGTGAAAAAATCATTTTGAACATTAATTTCTACAAACAAGGGATGAATTGAAAATATATTGAATCACAACCTATGGATGAGATTATTCTTATAACATGGAAAGAAATCAATTAAATTATTTCCTAAAAATTCTTCCTATGGAAAGGATCTTGAAACCAAAAATCAATCATATTAATTTTTCAATTTATTAAATGTTCCCTTAGATAATTTCATATTTAGAGCTTTGTGATAGTTAAAGTTTTCCTCATTTTGTTCACTATCACTCTCCATCAGAACGTGATGGTTAAATATTTCTTTCATATATATGTTTCTTTATAGAGAACTCTAGTATGTGTAATATTTGGTAACCATCATAATTCCCTTTATTTAATTTAAAGTGGGGTCTTATTAATATTTTTTCCAATTTGGGATTTCAATAAAGATGTTTTTAATTTTTAAACTCTCAGTTTTTTATCCTGAGTTTAAATAGCAAGGATGTAATTTATTAAAGGAGGGGAGAGTGTAACACCATGAGAATTTATAATATTTTCATTTCTAAAAAAATTAATTTTTTTTCTTTCTTTATTTTTATGCAATAGCATGTTAATCTTATGTTGTACACAATAATGATTTGGCTTGTGTTACACGCAAGGCCTAGTTTTACCAAAACATAATATATTAATAAAATATTTTTAATTAATATAATATATAAACTAGACATTAAATTAGCATTTATGAATAGTATTAACAAAATTTTGAATTTTTTATATTCCATATAACTTTATCATTCATATTATGTATTTTCTATACATGATATAAGAAAAGATTACATTTTTGGATAAATCAAGTATTTTTAAAAAATGTTGTTTTGTCGCTTTTTGATGGCGCACCCATTTTAAATATAATTTTTAGAACTTTTATATAAAATATTTAACAAAATAATCTTTTTATTTGATATTGAGATATAAAATTTTACATTAGATGAATTTTTGGTATTTTTCTAATAATGTTTATGTTTTGTTGAATAGTAAAAATATACTAAATTTTTATTGGAAAAAACTTTTATCATAGAAATAATTTATGTGGATAAATTATATTGTTAAACGGTTTTATAGTAAAAATAGAATATATTTTTACCATTTAATTTAATTTTGTTCATTGGTATTCATTTTACCATGAATTTTGATGTAAAAACGTTTTAATCTTTTATAATATTTTAACTTTTAAAACCCCATTTTTCATTCCTACAACAGGATTCATTTTAAATTAATTACTAAAAATTATGTGTTTTTAATTTTTAAAAATGGATTCCAAATTTGGAATCATTGGGTAAATATTATTTAAATAGGTTGATTTTATTTTTTGGCATTATGAATAGTAACTTTAGTAATATTTTTATTATCGTGGTTAAGGGTAAATCAAGTAATTAATGGATGTAATAATACTATAAAATTACCATAACACCTATAAAAATTATATTAGATGACTAAATTATACGCTTATATCCTATTTTTCTAAATGGAATCATTTAATGGACCCTTATCCAGTAATATGAAATACATTTTATTAAAATTAATGAATGGGAGAAAATGTCACTCTCATTTCTTATAATTATAATAATTTTAATATAGATATCACCAGAAGATAACATTGATTATAAATAGTATATGGAAAAACAAAATAATTACCTCATCATATAAATTTATTTATAATTTTTAAAGATTAAATAATTCTCATTAATGATTACACAATAGGGATGCATAAAATAATTTATTAATATAAATATCAAAAAAATTATATTAGAAATATTAAAATATATATAATTTTACTTAATTAATTATATAAAATAATTTTATAGATAACTTAGACATCTTAGTGACATATTTTAAGTAATGTTTCTAATTTATCATGTTGTTTTGATATTTTTAAAAATGAAAATATTTAATAGTATTAAATTGACATAAATGATATTTTAAAAGAAATAATATTTTATTAAATCATATAAAGTCCTAAAAATATATGGTTTTGAAAAATAACTTGGATAATGTACAATATATCATAAATGATCCAATTGGGTTTATTTTTTCATTTTATATTATCTATATTAACCCTATAGTGTAAAAATACAAGAAGACACAGTAAGAGTTAAACTGTTTAACTTAGGGTTAAATCCAAATGATAAGGTTAATATTATGACCTAAACATGTCTAAAATTAATTTTATTAGTTTATTTCGACCCATAACCATATTATCCTTGAACTAAATCACTTTGGAACTATTAGAAACTAAAACAAATTATAATGAATTAATATTTTAAGAACTTCCAAAAGGACCCCTCACCTGTCTTATAAAAGGGAAATTATCCTTCTCTTTAATCCACACATCAAAAGCCCTTTGTCTCGGCCAAACCATTCCCACTTCTCCTCCCAAATTCCCATACTTCATCCAATAGGCCACACTTTTTTCATAAATCCAACCTAAGGTGTCCTTTTGTGCAAATCAAAAGAAGACACTCAAAGTAGATGTAGTTGTTTTACCAATTCAATTCAATTTCTTTTCTTATTCTACTTCCTATTACAATATTATTTCCATAATAAATTAATATATACAGTATCATATTAATACTTATATGTTATTATGATCATGGGAAAACCATTTTCCTCCTTTTACCCAACCAACGAAAAAGAATATCACCATGCGTGCGTACGTACAGCTTACCATCTCCACACCGTTATGAAAACTATTTTTCATTTATAAATTTTTAATATAGATATAAATATGAATATAAAATATTTAAATAAAATATATTACATGATAATGTTCTTTTATAATTTATATTCCATCCAATATGATAGCATTTAACCATCGAGGGAATGATATAGTCGCTCGTGCGTACGTACGGCTTACCATATCCACGACGCGGTGAGATTCATTGTCCACATTAACCATTAAAGAATGATTATAAAATTTATATGATGAGTAAAAATAATGATTATAAACTTAATATTATTCTTTATATTATTAAAAAAATCTATTCAAAACAAACATGACATACGTGACAAAACATGAATTGGAAAACAAAGCAATTAACACCTGAAACAATGGTAATACTAAAATATTATAAACAAAATGATATAAAAGGATCATATATGATATCATAAATATGGATTTGGTTTTTGTATAATATAATAACATCATTTAACCATTATACATGAGGTTAACACACCCTTGACTAAAGGAAATTACAAGGTGAGGGTTAGTATCTCAATATCATTATTATCTGAGGTTGTTTATGTGTAAGTATCTACTAGGAGATCCTTAACATCCATGTACATGTTTTTTAAAATTTATTTCAAAATATTATCTAAATATGTTTAAATAAATTTTTACCAATGTTTGAATTTTCATATAAAACGTTCTGAAAGGAATGTTTTCGTCGTTTTCTAAATGAGGTACTTTATGACCATTTTGACAAATTATGGAAAGAATGTTTTTTCAACATATACATAACAGACGGGTATTTTCTGCCATCATGACGCCTTAACATTTTGGAGATTCCCTTAAAATTTTAAAAGTTCATTTTAAAATTTAATTTTTTCCTTTATAATTTCACGACTTTTAAATGATTTCATTGTAAAAAGGGATATTTTTTTCCAAGAGTTTTAATGATTTTATTAGATTATTTTAAACAATATCAATATCCTTTGTTGGATTTTATGATTAATTGAGGTTGATTTTTTATTATAAAACCTTCCATATTTTACTTAAGGGTTCTTGATATATTTGATTGAGGATGTTCTATTTTCATATCACTCATGGTTTATAGTTAAAGTATTAACATTTCTTATGCTAGTTTTAATATGAAGGTTATTGTTTTGTTTTACCCATTTAATAAGAGGAATGAAATTGACTTAGAAAGTTACTTGTGGTTACCACTCTATCCCCTTGATGCATCGGTAGGTATCATTATAAGAAATTAGTTGGTGACAAACCGTTTATGTTTTTTGTTTCTGCAGTATATAATTATGAGGAGGATAGATATTGACACAAATCAGATGGGTTCATACTTATAGACTTAAAGTGTCATGAGGATAGATCTTGAAAGTATATATCCTAAGGATATATATTGATAGTGTAGATGTATGGAATTATTCATTCCCTTATTATGATATTAGTTATGGATATTCTATGTGATTATTCAACTAGTAGAATATCCATGGTTATGACTATTTTTTATGGTATTATTTATTTTTCCATATTTTGATCAAGATGATGTTTAAAGGGGTTTTTTAGTTATACATCTTCCCTTAATTTTTATGATTATTTATTCGTAATATATTCTATTGCACACTTACCCTTATTGATCATATGATCACACCCATTTCTTACGTTTTATTTTCCTAGGATTTCATGAAGTGTATTATGACTGATATGTAGAGTTAATCTAGGATAATAATGGCCTTATAAAAGAATTATCTATGTTGTATTTTATCTTTTAAATTATAATGTAAAGTTCATGTTTGTAATATATTTTATAGGACTGATAAACCGATCGGTCCTTTGGGATTTTATTCCTTATAATCATTCCCATGTATTAAAATAATACACTGGCTCCGGGCTTCTACGGTCATAGAATTATAGTATCTAGATTAATCTTATTATTTATTTCACTTACCATAAATGCATGACTTATTCATCTACCGGTAGCTAACATGTTATTCCAATAATCCATTTCCAGATGTCCAATTTTTTTACAATAGTAAAAATAGCCAAAAATCATCTTTTTTTCTTTTTTAGATTATTCTAAATGATAAATTCATCTTCTGATTCATGAACATTATCTTCTTTCTTCAAAAAATATTTTTGGGGAACCACTTACACAAGTTTTTTCTCCCACATTTATTTAAGTTTCAAGAGTTTACTAAGATATATATACCCATATTTTCTAGAACTATGACATGTACACTTAAAAATATTTGAATTAGTGCATACATATTAATTAGAACATGGGGTTAACTATTTCATATAATTATCAAAAGAAGAAAATTATGATGATTATATATTTATCTTTCTTCTAGTTTGAGTAATACATTTCATAGAAACTTTATTTTTGCAATCTCTCATTTCATCTCCACAAGAAGATTCAACTTGAGTGGATTCTAAGTTCCTCAATATTATTTATACATATGACACTATAGATTTAAATTATTTATCTAATTATAATAAAAATTAAAATTTTCATCAAATTCATCCTTTTCCTTCCAAAAATTTCATCCATGCATTTTAATATTTTCTACAAGTGATTTATCAAACTATTTTATCCCTCTTTATTTTACTTCATGTTGATAGTTCTTGACATTTACTATATCTTTCAGTGCATGGTGTCTTTATTTAACAATATTATTTAAACAAAATCTCATAAAAACTTCTTTTTTATTATTATTTAGCAAGTTTGAACATTTTTTTCGAATGTAATACATTGCTTGTAGTGGGTTTAGTGGGATTTTTACACTCTTCTACTTTCTTACCCAATGCTTCCTCAATTGCATCAGCTTATTTTTCAATATTTAATTTTTCATTATTAATTACATTAATAAATTAAAATATATACATTCATGTCTCATTGGGAACTTCATTCATATGATAACTAATTTCAAATTAAAAATACTTAATAATTTTTATGGATTCACAGTCACCACAACAAGTACATTCTTTTTCTTGAGTACGAAATCTAATAGATTTTTCAATATAACTTCCATGAACTTTAACATTCAAAAGTGGTGGATCCTCCTTATTCTGATCTTAATAGGATACCTTTATTAACTTCTAAGAATCGATATTTTGGTTTTTTAGAGTTTTAGTTGAAAATTTAGAAACTCTATTATCTGTATTATCTTTCAATTAAATTAGTTTCAATATAACATACTTATCTTCTAGAGAAAATATTTCATCAACATCAATAACCGTACAATTCATATAAATTAGTGAAAAAAATAACTAGGAACAAAAACTTGTATAAACAAAATAGGGAACCTTCCCTTTGATACCAATTTTAGTTCCCCATAGATTGTCCAATCACCATGAGAGGTGTGTGGAGGTGAATCATGGAGGACCTAATTTTTACCAAATATATTCAGTATATTATTTTATGTATATTATCCTGATTGAATCTCTATCATCAATTAGTATGTCTAGATATTTATTATGTTTTCTAACCACTTTTCACTTTTGAAATGTAGAAAATGTAAAGTGAAAAACACACCTGGATTTTTTTAAGGTTTAGTTCTAATAGGGGTACCTACATCATTTCTTATTCATAATCACCCATGATAAGGATTTTACACTATAATATCCCACAATTATTACAAGTGGTGTGGGAAGTAATCACCCTTAACCCTAATGCTTCCCAATATGATGAGGGTGATGGATCATTATACAACATCTGTATAGTCTTCATCCTCTAGGATGGAATGGTGTTGTCTATAATTAGACCACCAGTTATTTAAGTCCCCTTATGAACATCCTTGTAGATGTAACTTTAGCTATCTTTGATTTTCCTCTAAACTTGCATGCACGCTTACCAATCCAGCTACTGGAAAATGTAATTATAGAAACCTTAACATATCTCAGGAATCGATGTTCCAATATTATCAAATTTATATAGAACATGATCTTCTAGTATTCTCAAACTATTACCCATCTAAACATTTGAAATCTTTATGTTAGAAAATTTCTATCATTAATATTTTTTCTAATGATCACAACTTTATTCTATAATGATATGGGATCCTTTTATGGAATCAAAGGTCTTTTATAAGTTCAATGATTAAAAATATTCAAACTATGAGATTCTCTCACTTTTACATATTTCATTTAATAACATAAACAATATCCTAGAATTTTTTAGTGAAAAAATTTTGTTAAATCTTAGAAAAATCATGGCATCAACATCCACCTCGAAAATCAGCTAGAATCTCAAATTTTCTTTTGTGAATATTTGAATGTTGATCATCCATATTAGAATCATTCCAATTGTTGATGTTACTCATATAATTACACTGAATATAAAAATATTATTTTGAATCTTATTTAAATTCATTTATTCTGTTGTAAAATATCAAAGTTCATAGACTATGCACCCAATTATGTAGCTCCAGGGATGTTCATTATAGTATCTCATCTTCTTCACTATCCAAAAATAAATTCAATATTTCAATGTATATCACTTTCCATTCTTCCTATTATCTCACTACTACACATTACCTATAGGCTATACAAATATCATTGTTCATCCTTCAAAAACTTGTATATCATCAGGTATATTTATTATATTGGATAATAGCGGTATTCAAAATTCACATCTTCTTATTATTTTACCGATTCTAATCTCTCATATATATACTATAAATAAACCAATATATAATCAGTCATTTTTTGTGCAACACTTACTATAGTTTCACATAACAACTCAGATATAGCTTCTTCTTCCATTATTTATCCCCCAGAACTTCATTTGTTGGGTTTGTAATATGATAAAATTAACCCAGCAGCTTGAACATGCTATGTTTATAATGAAAACATTATATGATTCATAGACTTAATGAAAATGTTATTTCTTATTATTTTTCATCCAATAATTAAAATACTCTTTGTATACTCTAAAAGGATTCAGCTTGTAGGTGTTCTAAAAATTATGATAAGATAGTTTTTGAATTTGAGATATCTTTTATAATATCACACATATAATTTTTCATGTGATTATCATGGGGAGATATATATTTTATATATATTTAGATGAGATAAGTGTTTGATTTTTAATATTGAAGATATATGGAGTTTTTGAAATTGAAGATATAATATTTTATATCTTATCTGTGTTTTTTAAAAAGGAAACAGGGAAAGATTTAAAAAGGGAAGAATTTGCTGGAAAAAAGTGTGATCTCTTCAGGATGTATTCCATCGGGATCAAGGGGATAGGTACTTCATTTTTTTGATACCTAATTTGGATTTTTGAAAAAAAAAAAGAACAATACATTGATGATGGATATATTATGGGATTGGATATCACCTTTTTGGTAACATGTGTAGGGCATCGACATTGTGCAGTTGTGAAGAAGCAGCAACGTTATTGATAATTGAGGCCATGTATCTAGAGTCTTCTTGATAGTGGTGATCAAGTGGCATGTCCCAATTAATGATTGATGGTACACTATGATAGTGATACCATGATAGAGGTAGGAAAATCCTTTATATGTTACAAGCAATTGTGAGGTTGATGCATGTTTGGATGAAGATCCTTGAGGTAGTGACATTTTTTTGATAGAAGGGTGATGTTTTTTCAAACACATATCTTTTGAGAATAGAATTGGTGAGATGATTTTCAATGATATGATAAAGGTGTATGAGGTTTTCGATTTTCATATATTTTTTTCTATGATTTATTTTCATTTCAATTCTTGGGCAATACTTGGATTTTTTTACTTTCTGATTCATAGTGGATTTTCATGGAGTTTCCCTGTGGTTTCTTAGTGATCTACATCAGAGGGTTTTTCCATGATAAAAATATTATGTTATGATTTATTTATTCAGGTTTATATCACTTCCATATTTCATTGGGTTTATCAAAAATCATTTCTCAAGATATTTTCATCCCATGATCAGGATTCTCTCCCACAAGTGGTATCAGAGATGATGGATCACTCTTGCAATTTTTAGTGAGAGTTTGGGATGTTTTTAAGAGTATCAATGGTTTATGATAAAGAATAGGGTTTGGAAAACAAAAAAAGGTTGAGATAGGTTTCTTTTTTCTTTCACTTAATTCTTTTATTTGGAATAATCATATGGTAAAGAAATAGTTTAAAGTGAATATCAAAGTGATTCACTAGTTTCTTGGGATTGTGAGTAGGGGAAATTTGTTATGGGTGCATCAGATTATGAGGCAACCAAGATTATGGGGGAACCATATATTACTGATTTTGGTATTATTTTATAGGATAGTTCATATTAAGATATGAAAATGCATTAGTGTTTGGATTTATTTTAAAGGGGATCTTCAAGGTTTATGTCATAACTGCAAAGGGGCTTCATCATATTTTTCTACAGAGGATGATGGTTATTGAAATGAAAACTATTTTTCAGTCCTTTTTTTTTCATATGGTACCTACATTTCTTGGATGAAGGGGTTTTTTTAAATTATTCATCCCATGGTTGTTTCCAAATTTGAGTTAAGATAGTTTTTTATTTTGATATTCCTTCTATCCTATCACATAGATAAGGCTTCTTGTTCTTCTAATGGAGAGATATATCTTTTATATCTATTTAGATGAGATGAATGTTTGATTTTTTAACCTGGAAGATACATGTTTATTTAGAAATTTAAGATATAATATTTCATATCTTATCTATATTTTTAAAAAAGTAAACAATGAAGGATTTAAAAGGATAATCCATAGGTGGAAAACATCGAGTGATTATCAAGATGTAGTCCGTCTGGATAAAGGATAAAGGGGTTTTCATGTTTTCAGTGGACCGTGTGGCTCATTATCCATAAGAATGAGTCATATATAGTGGATCAATGATGGTTTCTGATACCGTATTAGTGTTATCATGTGCAACACCTCGACATTGAGAAGGTGTGAAGTAGAAGCAATGCGATCAATGATTAGGGCCATGTATAAAGAGTATTCTTGATTATAGTGATAAAGAGGCATGTCCCAGTTGATGATTAGCGATACATCATAATGTTGATATCCTGGGGGAGATAGAGAGATAAAAATCGGTTAGGTTCACAAGATTGTGTGAGGTTGATCCATGTTTGGATGAAGATCCCTGAGGCAGGGGTGTTTCATCGACAGAAGGGTGATGTTTTTTCATAGATAGTTCTTTTGAGCATGGATTTGGTGAGATGGTTTTAGAGAGATGATAGAGTCATATTAGGTTGTGGTTTTTAAATTTGTTAATATATGATATATTTAAAATTCATGTATCAGTCTTGACTTGGATTTTTGTATTCTCTGATTCATGGTGGATTTTCTAGAGTTTCCCCAGGATTTATTAATATTTCACATTGAAGTGTTTTCTCATGTTAAAAATAATGCATATTGATTTATTTGTTATGATTTATATCACTTTAATATTTCTTTTAGTTTCTCAAAAGTTATTTCACAAGCTATCTTTATCCTGATATCAGGATTCTCCCTTAAAATATTCTCCTCCCAGTACCTTTAGATAATATATTACACTTTTTTCTTTATATGTCAACATTACATAGAGCCTTAATCTACATATTATGGTATATAGATACCATTATTCTACTTCTGGTGACCCTCACCTCAAACAACCAAATCTTCTAATTAAATTATAATTTTCCTTACGATTTCGCATTTTTTATCACAATAAATATTCATATTTTGTAATCCTTCATCCAAAACACTTATATTAAGATCATCTTCTCACTAGGTTTCCATAAATATCTATTTGATCTCCATATATCACAACATAATCATCTCTTGGTCTTTAAGAACAATTATTTAATATATACAGTTACTACCTATCATTTTGATAACTAGGCATGCATGCTATGATATAGGATAAATCTAGATACAGGTGGAAGCCTCATCTAATATCTCTAAGATAAATTTTATTCTTTATAGTATTCACACAATGCATCATTTAAAACATTTTTCAGTTCACCTCTTATATCTTCTTATAAATTCATAAATCATCTGGTCTCCTTCACCCTAAATATGGATACATCATCTCCTAATGAACGCGATCATAGATCTTTCATTTTTCTACTTCTTATTATCTCACTATATCTCTTCATTATATCACTTCATGGTCTAGAGAACTAAAATCTGGTGGTCTATACATCATATCCATTGATCTTGGATGAAATATTATAGAATGTAAAAAACTGGGTGAATTGGAATTTTCAAAATTTTAATGTAATTTATATAATATTTAAATGATTTATGAAACATAAATAAAATGAAATGAACACATACAAAATATCTTACTGAATTTTGCACACATCAAGTCACAGCCAAGTTGAAAATCTTATTTCCCCAAGTGGAGCTAAAATATTGGTCTTAGTTATGGTTTATTAGGGAAGATTATTAAAACCAATTCTAAATAAATTTTATTAAAAAAACTTATAATACAACGGTGGTTTCGTGTAATCTCCTATATATTTTTCTATTTTAACATTTAGAAAAAAATTATTTAAACTGACTCTAAATATTTTAAAAAACACTAATTTGGACCCCTCCCCCATATCCATGATTCCACACCCTCCCTGAGTACCCTCCTCGACCTCTATCCCTCACCACCCCCTCCCCCCATGAGACCTCACTACCCTCCCACCATCGTTCTACATTCTCCCTTACTACTTGATGCCCTTATCCCCTGAGCACCACCCTCTCCCCTAATTCCTCACCATCTTTTGTCTTTCATGCCTCATTCTCCCTCATCACTCATTGTTTCTCCCTAATCTCCATTTTTATCTCTCCCAACCTCTACCTTTATCCCTTGTAATGGATTAATTCCATTCCCTTTTCCCCATGCTGCCACTCTTGACGGAGACCTAACAGATACAAACTAAGCCATCGCAGCAGCTACTAAATTGTGTATTGTTATAAATTTCCTGTATTTTGTGGATTTTTATTCTTATAGGGTTTTGTATTGATTTATCATTAATTTTTATTCATTTAGGATGTATTTGGATGTATTAGATGAGTTATTGATATTATTTCCATTGAATTGGTGTGATAATTGTGATGATATTCCAATAGGTGTTTCAAAATGAAGTAGAATTTTATGAAACCAAGGAATGTTTTATTGATTTTTAAATCCAAAATGACATTAATTCATTAAGAGAAATTTGGTTATGACTCTTACAAATTTAAAACAGCTATTTGGTTTTATGTTCAATCTTTTAAAACATTTTTGGGCATTTTTTTATTGAATTTTGTTTTGCTTCTCTAGATTAATTTTAAACATTAATGGTTTTAAAGGTTGGTGTTTAGGTATGAAATGTGTTTTATTCTTGGGTTTAAAGAGGTATTTGAAAAAAAATGGATGTGAATGGTTTTTGAAAATATTTTAATATAACCATGGATGATTTTTTAATCAAATTATGGTGGTATTTTAAAGTGAAAGTTGAGTTTTAGAAATGAATTTGTTCTAGTTTTTTAAATGATACAAAACATATTTTATGTTTAAAAAGGTGAAAACATTTTTATAGTATACATAGATTTATAAAGTTTTTTTATTCTTTTATTTAATGTTTTTTTTATGGGAAAGAGAAATTTTTTAATGTTTTTTAATTGTGGTGGGTTTTATTTCATGGCATGTCTCTATGTTTAATTTGGATTTATTTGATTCAATTCATGGATTATTTCTTCTTTGGGACTTTGCTTCATGTTATTTTGATTTTTCTTACCATAAAGATCATAAGTAAAAGGGTTAAATTCAATAATTTAGGATATTCCATATGGTGGTTTTTTTTCTAAGTATAGTTCCATTTTAAAAGAGTTATGGTTATTGGTTTTGGGTATTAATCTTACTAATCCTATATAAGATGAATTATCTTCGTTGGTTCTTGATTGTTCATATTATTTGGCTCTTATCCTTGGTTTTTTATAAATGGAATTTTAATCATCTTGGAGGTTTTTTGGGTTTTATCCTTGATTGTACCAATTTTATTAAACATCTTTATCTTTATATCATAATGTACTGGGAGAATAAAATCCTATAACTATAGATAAAAATTGTACTAATTTACCTTGAATCACACCTTGGAATTCCAATGTTTTGGAATAAATTTAATATTACGTAATTGAAACCCAATCTATGGATGGTAGAATAAAATTTTCATGTCCTAATGGAAAATTTAAGAGATGTTTGAATGGAAATGAATTATATGAGAATTTTATATTTAATTAGTTTCTTGATCAATAATTATATTGTAATTATCAAGGTGAGTAAAATGTTATGGAAAGTCAAAACAATGACAATATAGTCAACAAAACACAAAGTTACCCACCAGAGGTGAATTCAGTTTAATCTTTTTAAATGATGGATTTGGATTTTCAGAATTCAATGTCAAATATTTTAATAGATTGAAATAACCTTTATTTTATCCTGATCATGTTCAAATTTCTTATAACTTTAGTGACCAAAAAACTGAGTTTTAGGAATTAGTCTAAGACAGACAACAATACTTTTACGAAGGATGTGACAAGTTTTCAAAGTTGTCTTTTCTAGTTAAGTTGTACTAAATAATTTTTTTCGTGGAATTAAGGACTAAGAAATTTCCATGGTTTTTGAGTTGATTCGTGGTGCATTTAGTGAATCTAATATCCCTATATCATTCTATGAGATGAGGAAATTAATAAAAAAAATTCACTTGATTAAATAAATATACATGTTTTCCCTTATTATTGTGTGATTTACTAGGGAGAAGAATTTGATAATGATGAATTCATAAGATTCCATATAGGTGGATGGAAGTAAACAAACATAAATGTGAATATAAATCAATGAAACCATAGGAATAAACAGAATATGAAAAATCATGAAAATTTATTGTGTTTCTTTCCTCTAAAAACATGCTTGAAAATATTATTTAGGTTATGTAAGACTACATATGACATAAAGTGGCATGATCAAGGTAGTAATGATGGTTTTATGAGTCATCAAGAATATTCAAAATCACAGAATGTGTTTTATTCCTTATATCCATTTTTTGGATCCTAGGAATGTACCTTTGAGATTGTATTTTGATAGTTTTAACCCTTTTGGTAATTTAGTTACTAATTATTGTATTTGGCCAATTTTTTTAATCCCCTATAATCTACCTACATGGATGTGTATTAAATAGACTTCTTTCATTGTTTTAATGATTATTCTAGTAATTCAAATGCATGGAGATTGTATTGATGTATAACTTCAACCTCTAATTAATTAATTTTGAGACTTATAGGGTGTTGGTGTGTAAAATATGATTCTTAAATGAGAAAACTATTCAAAATGAACTCTATTTTAATGTGGATAATTAGTGAATTTCCTAGAATATGAAATTTATCTAGTTGGGACACTCATACTGGTTTTCCTTCTCTAGTATTTAATTTTTATTTTGAAACTCAATGACTACCTCATAGAAAGAAATGTTGTTTTATGTGTCATTGTCAATTTATTAAGGCTTCTAATAAATTAATGTTTAACAAGACAAGATTCATTGGATATATTTAATTGATTAATCTATTTAAGGTGTTATCTGCTTTATAAATATTGGGACCATTAATTAATGTCACTAAAGAATTTGGAAAATGTAATCAATTTTAAGAAGGGGAAAGGGTATGAGGGATAATATCTAAAGCAGCTGGAACACGACAATGGAAGAAAATGAGTATTTTTTGGAGACTTTAATATTGGGAGTTCAATGTTTTATGTCATAATCGTACTATAATTCATACTGAGAAGAAAATATGTGAAAAAGAAATTTTTACATTGCTTAATGAGTAGGGAAAATTTAAGGATCACTTAAATAATCATAAGGATTTTGAACCAATGAATATAAAGTAGTGTATGTGAGAAAATGAGAATGGAAAGTATCCTTGAGCTCTTTTTACAATGAAATATATTGATAAATATGTATTACTTATAAATATTAAAAATATAAAAGTTCTAGATGGATATTCAAGTAACATACAAAGGTGAATTGACTTAAAACACCAAACGTTATGTGGATAGAAAATTCACGACACACATATTCTGATAGAGCAATTGTTTCCATTAGAATTGTGTAATATATTACTTGAAAAGTAACTATGGTTCTAGTTGTTATACTTTTTTCATAGATATTTTTTAAAAAACTCTAAACCCAACTATTCCGGAGAAGCAAAAATAAATAATTTTTTTTGACACATTTTCATTTAGAGATGTTATTTCCACTTTCATTTTTCAGAATCACAATTCATTTGAATATTTATTTTGTTGGAGAAGTTAAACATGGTGGAATGGTACACTATCGATAGATTTATCCAATTGATAGGTACATTGATATTATTTTTATTTTTATTTGTGAATTTAGTTTTTTTCATTTCATTTCGTAATATTTTTTAAAATATTTCTTATTTTTTCATCAAGTACTTAGGTCATTTGAAATCATATGTGATGAATGAAGCTCATCATTAATTCTATATTACTAAATTTTACATATTAAAAGAGTGATTGACCTTATGTTCTGTGTATTTGGAAGGAATGATACTATATTCAATCATGTTGTAGGTTTTGAAGACATCTCAACTAATTCTCATTTTGAAAACTGATCATCCGCATTTCCAAATAGTTGATGACCAATTGGAAAGAGGTCAAATTTTACGTTGATTGAATTTGAGTTACTACAAGCACATATATATGTGCTACTCAATATTCTTATTTATGATCCATTTATTGGGTAATTTCAGTTATATACAAAGAGGTGAGTAAGGGGTCGAGCTCAAAATGATATGGAACTAACAAAATATGATAATATAGAGATTTTCAAATGGTTTTATCATCATGTAAGTATATACTAATATTCATATTGTTGAAGTGTAGTTATTTTGTATATGTTAAAAGTAAACATTATATTTTTTTTCTAGATAATGATGTTTGAGAATTGAGATGAAATATCAAATTATTTGATGTTTTTTATCTCAAGGTCCTCTAAGGAAGGCTATGAAATTTACTCCCTATAATATTCATGGCTTCAGGTTTCATAGAAATTATCATGAAAAGGACATGAAAACTCAAAATAGTGGTGTATTTAAACTTTTAAAAGTGGGATAATATGAAAAATATAAATGATATAATTTAAATAAACTATCTTGGTTAGTTTTTAGTTGTCTTATTCATCTATAGGTGGGTCAACATAGATAGGGTTATAATGAAATACGTTTTTCATTTTACTTTAATCAATTTCTCTTTCTTGAACCATGATGATGAGCATGTTAAGAATGATCTATTTATCTTGGATTCACAAGATGATAATGGTTTATTTAATGGATGATAAAATACATGAAGGGTGGACTATGGTTGGACACTGAAGGTAGAGAGACTTATATGATATGGGCAATAAAGATCAATTGATACTTTGTGAAGGTGAACCTCATCAACCAAAAAACACTGAACAGTTTTTTCCTGATAATATCAAACAATTTAAATTTCAAAGAGGTTGAAAATGACTCACTTATCCTTAGGGAGGTTGATAAAAATGAAGACAAAGAAGATGGAGATAATTGAATGTATTAATTGGTAATGAAAATATATTACAATTTATCTTTGAAAAGTATTTTTTAAATATAAACATTATTCTAGTTTTTCTTTTCATTTTTTTAAATAATTTCTAAATTTTTCTATACTAAATATATCTGAATAATTTTAATTGTAGTAATATCAAGAACCAAAAAATCAGGATCTTAGGCGATATTCATCTCGGAGCATTCCACCACTACAGTTAGCCTCAATGTGTCCTAGTGATTCCGTTATACCCAATAATACAATAGATCCAACCGATTCCCCAGTTATTATCAGTCGACCACCGCCCGATTAACCTCTGGTGAGGGTGCAGTTGGTCACCCCTATATATTGGGGACATTGGAGATTTTTTGTTACTGGTATGTATGCCATTATACAACAAAACTATATATCTTTTTAATTTTTTAATTTTTTTTCAAACAGATAAACACAACCATAGAAGGAATAAAAATTTGACCGTGGTTGATCAATGGGTCCTAAAGGAATTTAAGACCATTTTTACAATTGATGATTTTGGGGTGCCTATCAGTGAAACTTTCAGAATCTATGGGTAGATTATTTTCAATATTTCTTACGATATGGTGAGGTTTCTCATTAATTAATAATATTTGAAACATATTCCTAAATATTGGAAAATTGAGGCCTTTAATACCCAAGTATGGATAATATTAATTAAATATTCCTTAATAACTAATTTATAATACATGAGTATCATTTTTTTAATATAATTATAAAGTGGTCTGTTTTTTATTTTAGATTTTTTTTTCATTTTGATTTCCCTAACTTGGGTTTGAAACCCCTAGAATTTGAAAAAGTTGGGCAATAAATAGAGAGATTTTAAATTTTGACTGTGGGGTGAGTTTAATGACACATATCTAAGCTCATGAAAGATGTTTTAGAAAGTGTTTGAAGGAAGTTATTGTGAGAAATGGATGTTGTTTGTCGATATTAATAGAGATTCATGTAATGACATAATTGATTATTTTACAGTATCTTAATAACATAAAATCAAGAAAATTATAATTTTTATTAATATTTCTATTTTTTGTAAGAATTATCTAATACAATTTGATCATGAGAAACAATTCATTCCTCATATCACTAGGTCTCGAAGTTTTTTGAGAAAAAAATGATTTTGGTTTTTATTTTTTCCATTATTATTTATATAATTTTACTATAAGTAAAGATTTTTTTTAATTTTTTTTAAATTTTTTATAAAGGAAGATAAATTATGTCACTTTGTTGGATAGATAGAGATGTGGTTTAAAGTGCATAGGAAACCTGATGGTAGTTTTGTAAATAAGGCGTACAAATACAATAGAGTAAGTACTTTTAATGTTTATTTTATTATATTTCATTAAAATTAAAACATGATAATGAAAAATATATTAAAACAACTAAAAAGTATTAAACCCAATTAAATGTGACTTTCAACATGGATCAAACAATTCAAATTTGGTGTCATTTTATACATATACCTGGCCCACTTTTTTAGGTTTAAGACCTATTTATTGTAATAATTAATTTTTCAATATTATGTTTTTATAGTAATGAAAAAAAATAAGTAGTAACTAAAAAATTATGAATTAGATAAGATGATAATGTTTGGATATTTTAAAAAAAATATTGTTAATATATTTGTATTAACATGATAAAATTCATGAATTTTGGGACGTGAAACCTTTACAATCATCATCAGTTTCCCAGTAGGGATGTGAAACCTAATCCATCAATTGTATTTGGTATGCCATCATTATATATTATTTCTACACCTAGTAGGGGTTCAAGAGGTTCCATTGATTTGTAATCACAATGATAAATTTCAATATTGAAAGAAAATGTGCAATCCTAAGTCTCTTATAGGAAAAAATAGGATCCTTTTGGTCGAAAATAGAAAAGGATCTAGTGTGTGTATCTCATAGGATGACAAAAACGATCCCTGAGGAAATTTCTAGCATTATAGGTCATCTTATCGAGGTAAAATCTAAATTATATAGAACATTCACACATTTGAAAAGAACACATACAACTTCCATAAATAATACTAAAATGACACACTTATATTAAAAAAACACACTTCAAGACATACCGACTAAATCTTGTTCTAGATTAACATTTAGTTGATTCCTAAACATGAAAACTAAATTAAAGATTATTATCATTAAGTTTGAAAAAAATATGAGCTTGCTTGCTCAGTTTTGAATTAGTAAATAGTTTTTAAAGGTACTAAATCCTTTAAAAAATATTTTGTGGGGTTAAAAACAGGAAGAAGATATATTATGGCCTTGAAATCCAAGTATAATGACCAAATATTTATTTTTGAAATATAGGAACTTACAACACATCATTTTAAGTTACAGTTTTTTTAGGTTATCTGTAAATGCATTTTTAGTGTTTTAAAACACTAAAACGTTCATGTAGTAGTCCAAACCTTAGAAAAAGACCTCATATTGATTTTATATCATAGTAAACCCATAATTGATTTATTATGTATGTTTATGCACATACAACATGTCAATTAGACTTGGGGTGTGATTGTAATGACTCAAGAAATGGTTTCTGAACATACTAAAACCATTAAAAACATGTGTGGGGGATAAAAACTAGAAAAATGATGTCATATTTCCTTGAAATTAGGGGAAATGACTACATATTGAATTTTGAAATGTATGAACTTACAGATTATCATTCCAATATACAGTTTACCCAGGATTCTTGTAAACATGTTTTAAGTGTTTTGTAACACTAAAACGTTCAGGAAACAGTCAAAACCACAGAAAATGACCTCATATTCCTGTAAAATCATGGTACAAACAACATTGAATTATTTTTAAAATGTATTCAAAGAAAACACATTAATTTTATGTTTGGTGTGGTCAAAATGACGTGGTAAATACTTTTTAAAGGTACCAAAGCCTTTAAAAACTTTGTTTGGGGGCCAAAAAAAGTAAAACGATGTCATATTTCTATAAAATCAGACAAAAACAATTGTATATTTATTTTTTAGATTTAAGAACTGACATCACATCATTATGAGTTATCGTTTGTATGGGATGTTCGTATATGCATTTTTAGTGTTTTAAAACTCTAAAATGCTCGTGTATCTATCAAAAACGAAGAAAATGACATTATATTGACATAAAATCATGGGAAACCCACCATTAATATATTTTTGACATGTAAACATTGAAAATACATCAATATAATGAGTGGTGTGGTCAAAATGACTGAATAACTATTTTTAAAGGTACTAAAGCTTTTAAAAGCATGTGTAAGAGTCTCAAACCCTGGAAAAAAGGCAGATTTCCCTGAAATCTAAGGAAAATGACTATTGATTGATGTTAAAAATGTAAGAGTCAATAGAATATAATTTCGAGTTAATTTTTTCCTCAGATGGTCATAAAATAATTTTCAGTATTTTAAAACAATAAAACCTGCATGTAATAGTGAAAATCAAAGAAAACAACCTCATATTGACATGAAATCAAGGAACATCCACTATTGAGTTATGTTTGATGTGTATGTGTAGAAAAAAAGTCATTAATATGTGTGGTTTTGTTGGAATTACTCGGTAAAACTTTTTTCATGGTACCAAACCTTTAAAAATATATGTTGGGGGGTCAAAACTAAGAAAACAATGTTATATTTTCATCAAATCAGAAAAAAATGACTGTATATATATTTTTGAAATGTAGAAACTAACGACAAGTCCTTCTGTTTTACAATTTTTCCAATATTCATATAAATACATTCCTATTGTTTTAAAACCCTAAAACATTCATTTAATGGTCAACCCTGTATAAAACAACCTCATATTGATGTTAAATCATGGAAAAACCACTATTGAGTTATTTTTGACATGTATACATAGAAAACACATTAATTAGACTTGAGATGTGGTCAGAATGACTCAAAATAGTTTTTAAAGGTACCAAATACATTAAAAAACATGTGTTAGGGTGTCAAAACTAGAAAACAAATGTTAGATTTCCCTGAAATCTTATAAAAATGTGGGTAGATTTATTTTTTAATTTTTTAACTGATGTAATTTCATTCCAAGTTATTATTTTGTTAGGGATGGGAATAAATGTGTTTTTAGTATTTTTAAACACAAAAACATGCGTGTAAAAATCAAACACATAGAAAACTACCTCATATTGATGTAAAATCATGGGAAAACCAAAAGTGAGTAATTTTTTATGTGTATTCATATACAACCTGTCAATCTGATGTGTAGTATGGTCGTAATGTCTTAGTATACAATTTTTAAAGGTAAAAATCCTTTGAAAACATCTATCTGTGGTTAAAACTAATAAAATGAGGTCGAATTTCAATAAAATCATAGGAAAATGACTCTATTTTTATTTTGGAAATATAGGAACAAATGACATGTCATTTCGAGTTACAGTTCTCCTTGGATAAGTGTAAATGCATTTTTTGAGTTATAAAACTAAAATGTTCATGTAATAGTCAAACCTATAGAAAATGACCTTATATTGATGGAAAATCATGTGAAATTTCCCTTTCACTTATTTTTGACATGTATGCGTATAAAATCGTTAATCTGACTTGTGGTGTTATCATAATGACTCAGTAAACACTTTTAAAAGGTGGCTATTCCTTTAAAAACATGTGTTATAGGGTCAAACCCAATAAAATGGCATCATATTTCCTTGAAATCATTGTATAATGGCTGAATATTTGATTTTGAAATCTAGAAACTAGTTTCATGTAATTCCAAGTTACGGTTTTCTTAGCATGGTCGTAAATTCCTTTTTTTTTTGTTTTAAAATACTAAAATGTTTGTGTAATGGTAAAAACCATATAAAATGACCTCATATTGATTTGAGATCTGGGGAAAACACCATAGGGTTATTTTTTATGTTTACTCATAAACAAAATATCAATTTGACATGTGGTGTGGTTAGAATGACTCAATAAACACATTTTAAAAGTATTAAAGCCTTTAAAAACATGTTTAAGGGGGTAAAAACAAAGAAAATGGTGTCGAGCTTCCCTAAAAATAGAGGAAAATTACAATAGAATTATTTTTGGAATGTAAGAACTGAAAACATGTCATTACAAGTTATGGTTTTTTGGGATATCTATAAAGAAGTAGTTAGTGTGTTAAAACATTAAAACGTTCATGTAATGGTCAAAAACATAGAAAAAGATATTATATTGATGTGAAATCATGGGTAACCCACCATTAATTTATTTCTGAAATATTTGATATGATTTCAGATTAATGTCTTTAAAATTTGTTTATTAATTAAATTTCAAGCACACCACACGTCGATTTTAAAATTAACTAGAATATTTACATACAATTTTTCATTTTCAAGTGTTGAATATTATCTTAAATAGGTATATTTATGTTTGAAAAAAAATCATTATATATTATTTTTTATGTTAAAATTTATTTTTTTATTAACAAAATAAAAACTTCTATGTGCTAAATTATAAATATTTTCAGTCACTTTTTTCTTTTTCATTTCTTTTCCTAAATGTTATTGTTTTTATTATAGGTGCAAGATGATGATAGTAGGTAGTAGGTTGACCATTCTAATCTGAGATGTTATTCATATGTTAGTTGTTGTGGTTCTCAGTTTTTAGGGTATGTTTAAATTCTATTAATGATTTCACTATAATTCTAATTTATTTGGTTTAGTTTAAATTTCTATTTTCACTGTTGTTATAGTTGATGAGATGACATGGTCTGTTTCATTTGATTAGATTATTTGCATCTAGATGAATGCAGTGGAGTTCATGGGGTGGATGTATATTGGGAATTGGTTTTTGTTAGACATATCTTATATGTATATATTGATGACTGCAGTATGGGTTGACTGAGGCTATCATTTGACTGAGGAATATATTCATTGAAGTTATGATAACTATGGATATTTATAGATATGATTGTGGATGTATGATGTATGTAGGATGTCATTATAATACATTTATGTTTTATTTTATTATATTTTATTCTTTATATATTTTCTTTTTTATTAAATATTTAAAATAAATAAATTTTAATAATAATATTTATCGATGGTTTTTAATAATCTTCACAATATAAATTAATGTAAAGTATAATTAGTGATAGTTACTATTAACCACTGCTATAAATAAATTCCACTAAATATTTTAGGGGTGGTTAGGTTTATCTTATCTATTTTATTTTCTAGTTTTTTTTTCAAAAAACTACCACTAAATAAAATAGATATCACTATTAAATGCTCCAAAACAACACATAAAAAACCATTATTTGATTAAAGAAACCTCTATGAAATTAATGGAGAACATGAAATACTTTTTGGTTTTAATAAATTCCCCTATAATATTAGGTATTGGTTTAAAGTGTTGCTACTTCAAAAAAATACCACTGTTAATTCCCAATTTTTTTAGTGAAGATTAAGCCCAAGAGTAGCCTGTATTCTTATACCTAGAGGAACACTCCAAACAGACTTTCATTTTTTCACTATAGGAACAACCCAAAAAACTATCTTCTACTTGGAAGTCACAATCCACACACACACACCTCTTAAAATTATAGTATAACCCACACACAATACGGTACGAAAAGAATAAAAAGATTTATAGCACCACAGAACCCATCTTAGATAATGAAGAATTTTTATATTCTAATTGTTGAGTCAGTAATATTTAATTTGGCAATAAGGATCACATGGTGTATGTAAGCACAACAAAGTGAAGCAATCATCGTCAAAGAAACTAGTATGTTTCTTAATTAATTTATTCACGGGATTTTTCAACTCTATATATGGAGTTTCTTTATATAAACAATCTTTCAGATTTTAAGTTAGATACATGAAACATTTTCTGAAGAAACACATGCATGTATCTTCAGTGAAATACTCTTTATTTGTTAATTATTATTACCAATATAATGGTTTACATGTATCTCATTCACAAATGAAAAATAATATTTATGTGATTCATCCTAGATATTTTGTAAAAAAAATACAAATCTTATAGTGTAAATCATTAAAAAAATTAATATAATAGAAAATTATTTCATAATAATGAGTAATAATGTCATTGTAAAACCTCCTAAAAATATATAAGACCAACTCTTCATATTTCAACTAATTTGAATTTGAATATCTCATGTTCTAAAATTTCAGCATGAGTATTTATACATTCTTAATCCCATTAGGATCTAATATATTTAATTATTAAAAAAATAAAATAAGTTCATGAGGTTTTTATATAATTAATTTTTAATTACAAAACACATAAAATGATAAATACTCATGTTTTATGAATTATTTTTTCACATTTATTTAATCAATATATTATTTCTAGCATCCTATTTTTTGCTGATCATCATATGGAAAACATAATTCTTCAATGTAAAATGTAGAATATAGTATTTCATTAAACTTTAGAACATTTCATAAGTAAATTAAAGCTGATAGTAATTAATCATATGGTTTACGACTACTTCTAGATATAAATGTTTCAAATAATTGCTCCTCTATCCATAAAAATTATTTAATACACTTTTTATAATCAACTGATGTTCCCTCTTCTAATGGTTAATTTTGTTGATTTTATCCTTCTCATGATTTTTTAATTTTGGATATGTACTTTTGATGATTGTACTTATTGATCTCCTGTTGGAAACTTTAACTTCATTAATTTCCTTTAAAATATCAATTGTCTTTTCTTTAATTCATTGATAATAAATACAACACCTTCATCATCATCATCATATGGGTTCTTTAAGTAATTTTTCTACCTATACCCCATAACCAAATAGAAGAACTCCAATTTCTTCCCTAAGGTGAAACAATGGATCTGGATACTTATCTATAAGATTCTACATCCCCATGGCCACTAGATGTTATACAATATGTCTGATAAAAGTCATAAAGATTCCCCATCTACCCATAATAATGACAATATATTTTTAGTCAATGGATAATGATTATGTATAACCAATCCATTGAAATTGAGGACACACCAGTGGAGTCCACCTGTATTGGGAAAAGAATAATCATAGATTTTTCAAGATTTCTCATCACCACGTAGTAAGAATCACTGAAATTCCGCTTCTGGATACCTGAGGATATACTCCTAGACATAGCATAATAACTTGAATATCCATAATTTTTATCCAAGGATATGTTTCTCTCTATAATAAGGGTCTGATTAATATACTCAAAAAATATATAATTCCAAAATTATTCACCAAATAATTAATCAAATGTCTCATCCAATCCTTAAAATAGTGAACCCTAGGTGTATTATTACATTCCAATGAAGGAAAAAAATGAAGTAACTTGATAAAATTAATATATTATTCCATCATCTAAATGATACCCTAAACAAGATACATAAACTCCCAAGATCTATTATCCATTAGAAACTCAAGAAAAAAAATCTTAAAAATACTAAAATCCTATATTGGATAATTCCACATACTGATCTTCCTAGTTAATGAAATTTTACTTTTTCATCATTAGTTCTCAAAACATGTACACTAAAATCTATACCCACCTCTCAATGGTTGTATCTAAATGATAAAAATTACCCTATATAGGCTCAGTTGATATATCGGTATCTAGAGGTCTATTCTCTACTATAAATAGAGGTGTATAATGAAATTAAAACTCCCTTTCTAATTCATATATGGAAGGATTATTGATCAGATATTAATTCACCATGTAATTAATAACATTAATAAAAATCGCATATATATTATAATCAAGAGGAGGTATAATAAAAAAAGAGGATCTAGTTTAACAACCTATGAGGAAAACTCATACCCACCTCTTAGCACTCAATAAGTGGTCATTGTGATGGAATGCTTCTGAAATAAAAAATTAACAACTAAGAATCCCATATGTAAAATGTATTAATATAATTGATAAGATAAAATAATAATAGTACATATGTATTTTTAAATTATAAATACACACTACCATATTAATTGTCTTATATAACCTTAGGTGATCTCTCTATCCCTGACTACTCACTCTATCTCATGAGTTACAATCAGATAAAATTGGATTCACTTCATAAGTTTAATAAAAAAATAACAAAATCATTGTCTATTTAAGTAAAATTACACCATATATTTATAAATAAAAATACTATATATGCTTCTACTAACATTTTAAATAACTGAAACATATATCGTAATCATATTTCTCAATAATAAGTAAGGACACATATGTAATATAAATCCTTTATTCCTAAAATGATTCATAAACACAAACTCTCTTCCACCCCAGGATAATATAAAATTCATACATCATAATTCAATTTCATAATGCATGATATTTATAAAAAATAACCAAGATATAAAAAAATAAGAACAAAAATCACATCCCTAATAAACAATACTTTCCCAATACAAGGGTAAGATAAACCCAAGAATAAGATACATATCAAATTTTGAGCACATCATATATCTTATCTACCATATCCTAAATAGTATGATAATATAAAAAAAATGCTCTGATAAAACTTTTAAACATCCTTGATCTACTTTAGTTCATATTTTTGTTAAAATAGGAGTAACATACCCAAGTTCACATCCTCATATTCTAAAATGTTTTAATTTCTAGTGATGGTCTATGTATAGAATGAGGGGGCTAAAACCTTTCTGGTAAAATATCCGTAAATCATAACGAACGAAAAATATATAAACAGAACTTATAATATAAATGTAATAAAAATAATTTCATTGAATCTAAAAACTAAATAGAATAATAACATAACCCATGCTATAAAAATGAGTATTTATAATGTTTTTTAGTCAAATATATATAAACAACATCTCCTATGTAAATATTTTATAACTAAGGTAGGAAAATAATAAAAATATTGAAAATGAAAACAAAACTGATCCTTGTTTCATTTCTTGTCCCCTTTCCCATCTCCAAGAAAGCTCCAAAACTCAACTATCAATAGTGGGGAAATTTCCCTTTGTAGGATCATGTACCATAGTTATGATTATTTCCATTTCCTAGTCACTAGGGAACTTAAGAAGGGTGTGATTACAACTCCATAAGACACCACCAATGATGTTTCTAAACATATCCATTATAATTGTTTTTATGAAAAATGTGATATTATTATAAATAAAAGTAAACTTACAATGGAAGTAATCATAAATATTTAATATTCATGGGTACTATAGAACCACCCAATTGAGGCCATAGGAACCCTTTCTAGTGTCAAGGTGTCTTTGAACATATGATATAATCATATATTGTGAATTACATTCCAGTCCATAGTTAATCTGTATAACATTACATCATAGTATAATGGATAATATATAGGAAATGTTACCAAGGGACATGGCTAGAACAATGGGAAATTAATCCCGAAAGTATCATAATAAATAATACATGGTCAATAAATCCCAATTACATAATGAAAACCATGGGCATAGAATCACTAAGCCGTTATATACATGTATTAGTAATGTCCATTCAATGAAAATGGGAGGGGGTTATTACGTTAGACAAGGTTATAATCACATGTGGGGGGTGAATCCCCAGGTCTATGCCACATAATGAAAGATGGAATCACATCCCATGGTCACTATTCTTATATAAGAGTCTTATCCCCTTCCTTGGAAGCATCTAATCATGGGTAGTATGTTCCACTTCCAAGGTTAATCACAAATAATTGTTCATAGTGTCCCATTATCATTGGAAGATAATCCCAATTATAAATAGACTAAGTAGTGGTCATAAAATCTAATATCATAAAAGGAATGATTAAAGTGGTAATTTCTTCCCAATTATTCATAATTGGAATACTTTTCTGTCATCCATTAATAATAACTAAATCACAAAGTGGAATGATTCATTTCCTCACTAATATAATATACAAAATCCTTTTAATGTTTGGTATACTTTATGACATGTTTTTAATTATAGATAGTTCAGTCTCTACTCCCTCAACCTAAATTTTTTAACATACCTAGGGAATAAATCCTTAGGATCCACTAGCTTGTATGAGTGAAATAGGGACACTAACCCAATTGAACTATCCAAAATCTGATGGAAACTCATTAACACTTCTTACTCCAACCCTAATATAATGACCCAATATTTTAATAAATATTTTCCTCTATTTAAGTCATATATGTTTGATAATTTTATCCACATTCAATACCGAACTAAAATAAAACTGTGATTTGTTTAGGCCATTAAAACCTAGTCATTTAATTAGTAGGTATGAATAGGTGTAACTTAATTATTAAATATATTAACACACACACACACATATATATATATATATATATATATTAGTTATTTTATAAAAATTTATATAAACCATTAATATGTTTAGGAATTAATATTTTTATACATTGTACTATTTATTAAAGAAAACAATGAATATTATTATTAAAGGATGTTTTAATAAAATAAAATATTGTTTTATTAATGATAATTTCATTAGTTTTTTTTATCAAAATTAAGAATAAAAACAACTGATATTTAAAAAAAGTTACTTTCTAATAAAAATAAGTTTTCATTGTATTTTATAATTTTCATTAAAAGTTAAAATGAAAAATTATAGAAATTTAATTTTACATTATAAACATCATTTTTTGATTTGAAATGTTAGGATTATTTTAGGATTATTTTTTACTTTTTTCGAAAATATTTATACTTAGGAAAATAAAGAAATTTTTTTTATAAATAACGTGACTTTTATGAACATATTATTATAAAATTATTAATTTTAATCCACCAACCCTTTTATAAGGAGAAAATATATATTTTATAATTGAATTTATAATTTTATAAATGTTGGTTTTAATTTTCAAACTCATATTTGATATTTTAGAAATTAAGTTCATTTTTAAAAAATCTGTTTTCATTGTGTTTTAATCACTTATATCTAAAACATATTTTTATCACATATATAAGTTGAACATAATAACATAACTTATATTTTAATATATATTGTTTGAAAATGATCTTATGATTAATAATTTTTATTTTCAAAAATAATTTTTTTTAATTAAAGAGTGAAAAATATAGTTTTTTCCAAAACGAAAAATTGTATTACAATATCATAATATAATAAAGAATTAGAGTTTTATAAAAAACATTTTAGACAAAATATTTATTTAAGGAATAATTTTATTCATGTTAATTATTTTTTAAAAAATTTATAAATCCAATTTTTAACCATATAAAATAAAAGTAATATATTAATTCTAATAAAACATATTCTTAGTCTTTTTATTTAATTAAACATTGTTTTAGTAAATTTTGGTTTCGAATTTATTTTAAAACCAAATAAAATATATATTTTATAATAAACTAATTTTTTTCTTCAAAATAAAAAATTGATAATCTTATCCCACACTCAAAGTTAAAGCTTGAAAAGAAGTTATTCTAAGTAGCGATTTTATCTGTAATATGCACTTATAGTAAAATTAATTTTTATAACTTATTTAAATTTTTTTGTATAAAATTATTTACATTTTTGAAATATTAATGTTCAAATTAGTAAATAATTATAATTTCAATTTTTTCTATTAAAATTTTTTACCATGGGTGATAGCGGAGGAACTGTTGCAGAATACTGTAGCGGTGTACGGGTATTGTAGAAGGTATTGTAGCTACGCAGGGTACTGTAGAAGTACTGTTCACAGAGGGTCCTTTGGGCCAAAAAATGGGCTTTCAAGCCTTGTATTCAGGCCAATTGGTCTTGGGCCTTCGGGCTATGTATTAGGTCTCCCTCTACCCCTCTAAGAGGTCTTTTCTTTAATAATAAATTGAGGCTTCGGCCCCAACCTTTAAAAAAACAAAACTTCTCTTTTCTTCGCTTATAAAGGGAGACTACCTCCCCCCCCCCATTTATCCACCTATAAAATGGGTTTGTATCAACCAAAAATATACCATACTCTCTCCTAAACTCTCTCCCCATAAATTCGAATATTCGCTATCAACAAAATACCAAGCAAAGGATCCTTATAGAGTTACCCAAAGGAGAACTTCCTAGTGAGAGGAAATATTATCAATCCAACTTCACTAGATCTTTTCTTATTTTACACCCCTAACTTCCCCTCTATAAATAAAGTTATAATAAAATAATAATTTTTAATATGATTAATTTCTATTATATTAATATAATTTTCATTTTATACCTTCCTCCAAAATAATTAATAAAAAATAAAATGGCATCATGTGTGTGTGTGGAATACCGCCTCCATAAAAAACATGTAAAATTTACCATAAACCCCTTAAATGGTATGTTTAAAAGGATTTTTAATTAAATAATATGATATTTTTTACACCATTACTATTTTTTAACAATAATATTAGGAATACTATACATGGTAACAATAAGAAACTATCGTAGTAACTTTAACCACTTCAATTAGACTTCTCAAGACACCATTCTTAATTTAGATATTTTGGGATAATATTTGAAACTTTATATGTATTATCATAATGTATTAATAAAATAAATAATTCTCCAAAAATTATTGAAATAATGATTTTATTTTACAAAACATTTTACCATAGTCAATAAACGAATATTATTACAATGAAATTAAGAAAATAATTTGTAGTAACCAACATAAGTAGAAAATGTGATAAATATAAACAACCAGAGATAATAAATAGACATTATAAAATTAAATGTATATATATATATACATATGAATAAGGTTATTGGTTATATTTTTAATGATCTTAATTTAATTATTCAAGAAGTTATGTGGAAGTGAAAAGCACATTCAGACATGAGGGAAGGGGTTTATCTAAAAATTTAATTCACTAATAAGAATTTATTTTATGGCCATAATAACATTTAAATGGTGCGTGTATTAATAATTTGATATATAATATAATTAATAATCTTTAATCCTGGTATTTTAACTTTAAATTCAATATTTATCTCTATCAGGTGGTCTTATTTGAATGTTTCTTATGCCTTAAGTGTTCCATCTCAATCACCCTTCCTTGAGGTATGATTTAATATTATGCACCAATATTCAATTTTATGGTGTGAGTAATAACCCCATAACTTATAATATCATATATTATTTAAAAAAAATTACACTTCACTTCAATTCATGCACTTTATTTTTATAGACTATGATTGATGTCCTCCCAAAAATACAAGGGGTTTTTTATAACTCGATCTGATTTCTTTAGTTATAATGTTTCTCCTTTAGGTTAGTATTTAATTTCATATGATATATCCTAGTTCTATCTTGGGAGATCACTTTTGATTCAAATATTATTTACTAGTCAGTTATAACCCTTTTTAGAAATGAAACTACATTAAAAACATCTCAACCATTTAACTGATGGTTTTCAATCTTTGTCCACAATTTACCATCCCATAAATGTTTTCTATTTTAATTTAAACCCTAAATAAGTATTATCTCATGTGAATATCATATTTAAATTCTAATATTTTCAAAATAATGTTTTTATAATATTTTACAATATTTTATTTCAATAAAAGAGTTTTAAAATATAAAAAGGGTTCTTCAAAACCACCCTCAATACATGTTTGTTGCATTTTCTCTTTATTTTTCTTAGTTTTTATGAAATATTCTTCCTATGGAATTCTTATAATTATGTATAAATTTTCCTTGCATATATATAGTTAAATATTATTTTCTTTATTGGTGTTATTCTTATTTTTTAGTTCCCTAAAAAATTCCAATTTTTAAGTAAATTATATTAAAGGGGACTTTACTTTTTCTTCTCTCATGTCAAGAATAACCCCCATAAAATGTTTTTAAACAATGAATATATTTTTAAAATGATAATTCTTTTATTAATAGCACTCTTAATTTAATTTTTTTTATGGATAATAATAATCTCATTTCTTCTTTAAAAATATCATTTACTAATTTTATAAGCCATCACTCATGTGGTTAATTTTTATTCTTTCCTCTCATGTGATCCTTCTCATTAATTTTATATATTATAACTCCTTGTCCAAAACCTATGTTCCATTTTAAAATATTAATATTCATTATTATTTAATTATTTCATTTCATGTTAATCCTTATGATTTAGGATTTGGATATGCCTTAAATCTAAATCATGAATCTCGATCCCTTCTCATGGGTTTGATCACTCTTATGATTTATGTATGGTTTATTTTATTAATATGAAACACTAATGTATTATTTTTATTATGTGGTAGGTTTTCATGAAATTATATGTTCCTCTGATGCATTTCATTATGTTTTTGTCTCATAGTATACCATGTATGGTGCAGAAGTGGTTATCCAAAGAACACTATGTTATGTAACGGGTGGGCCTAGAATTATATATTTCTCTAATGAATTGGGTAATGGTTTATATCACATGGCATTTATGTAAGGGATTAAATGGTGATCCTTACCCACCATATGAATTTTTCTACTTCTTGATGATTTTCTTAAGAGTGACCCTTGACTTATTTTTATGATATCGTCTTTTTTATTGTTTTGGCACATGTATGATTCAATTATCTTATTATATCATTTAATTATGTTATGTTTATCTGATTATAATCACCATATTTATTTTATTAGGTATTTATTATATATTTAATTTCATTCTCTTTAAATTAATTATCATATCCATATGATTATCTTATTCTGACTTTTGGTCACTGATATTTATCATTTATGCATAACCTTGCTGATAATTTGATCTTACCTCATTATTATGTTTTTTCATCCCAAGGTTATGAAGATAATAATAATGCTTCATAAGTATATAAGGGGGTTATGAAGTGTTCTATTCTAAAGAAATGTTCACAAGTATTATTGAATATGTTTCATGTTTATAGAAACCTAGGATTAACATACATGGATATTATATCATTTTAGATGAATATTCAGCACATTACAAAAGTACATTACCAAGTATTATAATAGTTTAGTGTATTTGGAAACATGGAACAAAATATTCTAACTTTTTGAAATATCTTTAATGTTTCCTAAAATGGTCTTCCCCCATTAGAACATTAATTTAAAACCTTTCCACATAACTAGAGAAAATTAAACATAAGAATTGAGTGATATTAGATTCTCAACAATGGTAAACAAGGGAGATAAACATGGGAATAAGGGTATGAAAATGTGATCACAACATTATAAGATCATACCCTACATATCAAAGATCATAAAAATGAATCATGTCATAAAGATTGGTAGTTCATTATATATGAATCATAAGGGAATCAAGATCATAATCCATGAAATCATAAAATAGGAATAGGAAATGGTATTTTTGGTATACACATAAGAATAAAAAATCTTATTTCAAGGATACCTAACAAGACCTTCATAACATGTTATACTTGGGATAATAACTTATGTACTTGATTCAGGCTTGGGATTACCCTCCATGTACCCTCTTGTTTTGGGATACCTCTCATGCACCCTCTTTTTTTGGTCTCAGTATTCCCTCTTATTTACCCTCTTCATTCAGGCTCGAGATTCCCTCCTATGTACCCTTTGTTTTGGGCATGGGATTCCCTCCCATGTATCCACTTGTTTCAGGTTTAGGATTCCCTCTTATTTCAGGCTTGGGATTCCCTCCTATGTACCCCCTTGTTCCGGCTTGGGATGCACTCTTGTGTACCCTATTATTTAATTCTTAGGATTACCTCCCATGTACCCTTTGATCTCGTAAAATATTTATTGTTAACCAATGCATTGGATGGATATATAGGTCCCACCCATCACATAATGTAATTATTCATACATGTTCCACAAGTAACAAAACATTTATCATATCATGACCCATGAAAAAAGATAGGTTTTATAAACATCAAATCATAACCCATGAAATTAAATTGTATCATTAACATTTCATAAAATCATAACCTATAAAAAATAGATAGGTTTACTAATCATTTAATTAAATCATAACCCGTGAGAAGAATCAAGTTCCAAAAGCATATAACATGTGTTATAAACATAATTTCATCAAAACATAAACCAATAATGAAATAATATTAATTGTATTCTTGGACCATGTCCCAAATAAAGCATAAAATATATCAAATTGTTCTGTATTATATTTAAAATGATTTTTTAAGATCACTTGGATAATTTCTTAAGTAAAATTTATTTTTTAAAATATAGAACATATTGAAAACCCTTTTCTTAAAAAAATATTGAAAACATATAAAGTAATATTTCAAATAATTTAAATCATTTCATGTAGAATATATATTTTCTAATTTGAAAAAATATCTGTAAAGCATAAGGAATTTTGAAAACCTTTTTCCTGGAAAATATCTTTGAAAACTTAAAAAGGAATCTTGAAAACATTTATAATTATTTTTACTCTGAAAATAATTTGAAAATTCATAATGAAATCATGAAAATATTTTGAATTTTTTTCCATAAAAACATATAAAAGGGGATTTAAAAAGTTCAAAAAACTTTTTAATCATAAAAAAAATTTGAAAACCCTTTTTAAACATCATGGTTTTGAAAGAACAAAGATTTCTGACTGAAATAAATAAAGTCATATTTTCATGAAAACAATTCTTAATTATTTTAATTAACAAAGAATGAAAATTTGTTATAATACATGAATATATAATTTATAACCATAGGATAATAAACTTCATGAGTTTTATTTATATATGGATCATAATATTTCATCATTGAAAGAATAATCATAAACAATCTCAATAAATGATGAGATTGTGGTAATTAACTATTACCCCATTGGTAACTTTGAATCATTATATACATGAAAGAATTAAATTACATGAACATAAAATATCAATAAATAATTATATTTGTTATAATATGTCAAATTTTTAGTAGATAAACTCTATATAAAAATATAGGTTCATAAAGTGGCATGTATCTCAAAGAAGGAAACATGAGAAAAAAATTACTTTACCAATTTCGTAACTTTTGAACCATAAACCCCATGGAAGGAAAGTAATAAAATGGATATTTAAATACCAATAAATTTATTTATAATAATAGAAAAATAAATTATTGGTTATTATATACACCACCAAAAATAAATGAGTTGTGAATAAGGTATGTATCTCAAGGATATAGAAAGTGAGATAAGAAAACCCTTACCTTAATTATTGACTTTCATAATACACATTCAAAACAACTATATAATAAATTTAAGTTTATTATAAATATAAAACATAAAAATAATGTTATATATAATACAATATTTTTTTTATGACTTTATATTTCTCATTTATTAACAACTCTATGATAATATTATGTTTTGGGTAATATCTGCTTTGTTTTTTATGTATGTTTTGTCTTGTTATACTTGATCTTCATAGTTAGATTAGGATTTACTTATTTATATAATTTAAAACACGATATAAATATAATATATATTCATTATATATGTATTTAAAATAATCTATAAAATATAGAAATATTAAATGGAATACACTGTTCATGGAGACTATAGGCGGTACGTATGAATGAACGTTGTTTTCGTTTTATTATCGCTTTGAAAGAAAGAAAGTAAATGAAATATATTTATATATATTTATATATTAGTACTATTTTTTAATATATTTTATATAATTTCACTAAATATATCATAAATACATTCAATGTAATGTGTGAATGAATCACATAGCTTTAAGGAGGCGGTAGTCCACACGTCCTCAAACAAAGTTATTGTATTTATATAAAATAGAAAGAATGAATGTATGTGTTATATAATAATTACAGAATCATAAATAAATCATATATATCATATATATATAAATATATATATTATAAATATATTTTATATCATAATTACCAATCATGATAGGTGTTAAAGGAAAAAACAACATTGTTTCATGAGGTGATAGTTCACCATATGCAAGAATTGTAAGTTCATCACCCATTAGATGTAAGTGTGTGTAAGTGCAGGTTGAACCCTTATAATAAAAACTTATAAGTATAATTATTACTATTATTTTATTATATAATCAGGTAATAATAATATTTTAGGGGTTTTAGAATGAAAATAAAACAAAGGATCTTGAGAAAGGATGTTACCTCATTTTTTGGGTAACTCCTTTTGGTTTGCACCGAAGGGCTTCCTTGGTTGGATTTATTCCCAAATATTGGATTCTATGATTAAGTGAGGTATTTTTTTATATTATTTAAGAATATTTTGGGTGATACAAAGGTCTTTATAGGTGTTAATAAGTGGGAGGGGTGAGTGCCCTTATATAGTGGAGGAGGAGTGGCATTCTTGTAATTTTTTGAAAAGGGAATTACACCCAAATTCTTCTAATGTCAAGTGGAAACAATAATGGTCCAAATAATAAAAAATGGATTATTAGGTCTAAATAAGAACATAATATTTCTTTAATATAAGTTTATAGGTCATTTTGGGCAATAATTTTAAGGCTTACTCTTTTGTTAAGTTAATTTTTTACTTCATCACTGTAATTAATTTTAATCACTTTCACTACTCTTTTTTGGTAAACAACTAAGTTTAACTTATTAGAAAATATAAATAATTATATTTAAAAATATATACTCTAGTTTTATAATTTAAAATAACTAAATTGGTATAAATTAATTTAAAATTAATCCTATAGTCAGGATGAGAATGTGGGTTTTTAAAGTGAAATGGTCCAAAAGTTTGAAATGTTTTCATATCCTATTTCATTGTGAAATTTGTTCCAATAACCTAAATTGGATTAATTTAAGTATAATTTATTTAATTATAATTTAAATCATAATTTATTTATATAAATAAATTAGATGAAAAAGTGGTTTGAATTAAAATTTAGTGTTTTTTCACTATTCATAAAAAAATGAAACTTCTTAGAAAAATACCAAAAATTAACCCATTGTAAATTTTGATATTCCTATTTAAAAAATTACTTTTCAATTTTCAAATAAAAATTTTAAAAAATTCAATATCGTATTTAAAATGGGATCATCATTAAAAGCCAGTAAAATTATCTTTTAGAGAAATACATCTTTTTATTCATAAAATAGGATTTATTCTTATATTATAAATAAAAAATATATTAGATGATTATGAAAATTATTGAATGTAAAGATTATATATAAATTTTATTTAAAAAATTCATCAAAAGGTGGTTTGTTTAATTTGTTGAGATAAAATTGTTTTCGTACATAGAAGAATAGTTTTCTTAGAAAAGTAATTTATTTATTTTGAAATAGTTATTTTATTCACATATACTAATTTATAACCAAATGATTCATTTTATATACATGTATAAATAATATTTTCACAATTTAATTAACTTTATTCATAACATCCCTTTCAATTTCTAGGTTTTAGCTATAATAATATTTTAATAATCATATTTATACTATAATTTAGTTCTGTAAAAACCAGGCCTTGTTTGTAACAAAATATATTAAAGTGACTCAGAAATGTGTGTAATATAATACAAAAATAGTTTTGTGTGTCCCACTAGTTAATCGATGTGTTGTGTTTAGTCCAAGATTAACATGGGTTTTCCTATAATATAATCCACACTTATTGATTTTCCTATAACATTGGGTTTCTTATATTCAGTGTTGTGAGAAATGAATAATACAAAAATGATTAAATTAAGTTAAAAAATCACCAAATTTTGGGGTGTTAAATTCTACCCCCATTAAAATTACTTTATCCCACTAAATTAATCTTGGTTATTAATGGTTTAATACTTGAAATTTCCTTTTATAGAAACCCAAATCGTAAAAATTGGTACTAAAACTTACTTTAAAAATAAATTTTTTTGAAACTTGATAATTACCCAAAGTAACTCATAACTAGGTCTCCACATTGAATAACATATGTGGAAATTGAAAACATAGACATGGAAGAGAAATATAACTATTTTATTCTAATATTGGGTGATATATAACATGGTTAGGGGAATGTTAACAATCAAAAATCCATAACCGATTGAGGATTGAAAAAGGTCCTTGATATCATTAAAATAATGATAATGAGAACAAATATTATTTTAGGTCCCTTTTCCTAAAGTTGAATAACTTTCATGAGAAGATATAATTACTTGATTTTAGGAAAATCTCACCCTTTTTCAATTGATAAATTTCCACTTCATCTCTTACTCTTAAAAATGAAAGTGAATTTTTTATGCCTAAAGTACTAATAAATCATACAATCCATATGTAAAATTATATGTCATTCCATATGTCTCTAGTTATCAACACAGAAAAATGTTTAGCATGGGTTATCCAACAATCAAAAATCATCATGTGTTGAGGTAATACTTTAATCTCTAATTACTTACTCGAAAATTAACTTAAACCATTCCATAAATGTTTAACCTTATAACACTTCCAAAATATAATTCACTAATTATTCCTTAAATAAGCACTTATCTTATACCAAAACATTTTCATTGTAAACTTGGGTCCATACTTATACTGATAGAATATCAATTGTGAGTTTATTATTCCAAAATCCATGTAGAGGGAGATAATCACATGAAATATTACTAAAGGATGAACAATAAGATTTTCATAAGGATTAATCATACTAAATCAGACACAAAATTCCCAACTAAAGAGGGGAGTATAAGTGTGCCCTAATTTTCATGATTCACTTATCCATTGTGATTTTATAAGATTTTCATTTATCATTTTCTTTCATTTATTGTTATGTCTTATCATCCACATTATTCCATGGATTGGGGAACTTGTTAGAATAATGGAATAACTAAATGAAATTGAAACACTAAAGTGTGGGAGGTTAATTCTACGGGGATTTCACATTATTTGCATCACTTTCTAACTTATTCCCATTACTTAGACATTAAGTCACTCGATGGAATTCCCTTCCACACTTATGACATTTAGTAGACCCCTTAAGACAATTCACTCTATATTTCTTCCCACACACTGTGCATAATGGAAGGCTCATTTTCTTTGCTCCATATTTGTTAGATTTTACTTTGAACACAATCCTTTTCATGCCAAAACCATGAGATTGATAAGAAATTCCTACCTCCATTTCCACTGTGATAGAACATCAAATAACTTATTTATAGCTGCAAATGTCTCTTATATCTAATTCCTTTCAGAGACTAGGTTTAATCCACTAAATAATCGAACAATTTTTCTTTCAGTTTGGATGATAATACCCAAAGAGTACCTCACAATACTTGTAAAATTTTCTTCATAGGTACCAACTAATTAATAATCTTTCTAATTAATCTCTTGTAATTCATTTTCTATATTTTTATAAAGAATTCGAGGAAGGTACTTAATAAAAAATATTTTATTGAACTCTTCCCAATATGTGGATTCAAATTCATCTTATCTCCTCATATTCTTAATAATATTCCACCATTGATCTCCCTGAAATTACAAATGGTAAACTACTAAAGTGACTTTTACATGATCTAAACACTATAGAATGGAAAATATATTTTCAATGGTATTGATCCATTGATCAGAAACTAATGGGTCATCAAAACCACTAAAATAAGTTGGGTGTGTCCTCATAATGGACTCAAGAAATCCTTATTCCCTCTATTTCTTATTTTGATGTTTACCATGATTCATATATTTAGAAATTTTAAAATAAAATAAATTATATTTTTCATTCAATCTATAATAACATTCAGTTTCTAAGGTGGAAAATCATTTCATTTACCATTTCATTCCATATTAACATGGTTCATTTAGGTTCCAAACATTGACTAAAACCAAAAATCATTGGGTGAATAACACTTATCATAGAGAAAAGTCACAAAATAATTAATTATTATTTATATTACTCCTAAATAATGACACCTATATTTAATTAATGAAACCTTATGTTTATCATATGTTATTAATAGTAATATTTTATTTAAATCCTTCATTATGGTTCATAAATAATTTTTTAACTTCAAAAGAATATCCCCTAGGTGTGTCAAACTAAGTGTGCAGCAAGGCTCATTGTAATTCACCAATTCCCAATCCAGTCTAGCACAATACAGTGTTTTTGGGTTACCCCTATATACATATTTTCAAGAGACACATCCACTTGTTTTATCCATATAGGAATGTGTTGAAAGGAAACCACTCACTCGATCCTTTACCAAAATTCTATTACATTTTCCTAAACATTAACTCATCCTTATACTTATCCTTAGATACATTGTTAGAAATATCCTTATGAATATACCTAGGTATCTCACTAATGTTTTATCATCCTAGTTTATAATGTTTTAAAAAATATATTTGATGCCAACTATAGTGACCCGTGTTTATCTTACATGGATATTACATAATTTTAGATGAATATTCTACACATTACAAAATTTCATGACTCAAGATCATAATAGTTTAGTGTATTTGGAAATTTGGAACAAAATAATCTAACTTGGTGAAAGATCTTTAATGTTTCCCACAAAGATCTTACCTCTAATATTTATGCTTAAAATTTTCTTCATACCCTTGGGAAAAGAAACATAATAGAGGACTAAGATCAGATGCTTGTTAATAGTAAAAAAGTGAGACAAACATGATAATAAGGGTATGATAATGTGATCATAATATTAGAGGATCATATCCTTCATATCAAATAACATAAACATGAATAATTTCATAATGATTGGAAGTTCATAAGACATGAATCATAAGGGAATTTGGAGCATAATCCATGAAAGCATATCATATGAATAGGACATGGAATTTGTGTTATACACATAATAATATAAAATACTATGTAAAGGCTACCTACCAAGACCTTCATAATATGTTAGGCTTGGGCTAATCACATGTGTACCTTATTGGGTCTTGGGATGCCCTCTTGTGTACCCTATTATTTTGGGATTGGGATTCCCTCTCATTTAACCTCTTGTTTCAGGCTTGGGATTCCTTCCCATGTACCCTCTTGATTTGGGCTTGGGATACCCTCCAATGTACCCTCTTTTTTTTGGCTTGGGTTTCCCACATGTGAAACCTCTTGTTTTGGCCTTAGGATGACCTCTTGTTTTGGTCTTGGGATTCCCTCCCATTTACCCTCTTATTTTATTCCATGGATTCCCAACCATGTACCCATTTATCTCATAAAACCTTCATCATTACCCAATGCATTGGTGGGAGATATAGGTCCAACCAATCACATAATTAAATCATGCAAGCATGAGCCACAAGATAACAAAACATTCATAATATCATGACCCATAAAAAACATAGGGTTTATAAACATCAAATCATAACCCATGAAATGAAATGGTTATCATTAACATGACATCACATCATAACCTATGGAAAATACATAGGTTTCTTAATTATTTAATTTAATAAGAACCCATTAAAAGAAGTAGGTTCCAAAATCATGTAACCTGTGGAAGAGAAATAGGTGTCATAAACATCATTTCATCAAAAAATAAACCATTTAAGAAAGAATATGAATATTATTATTTAATAGTGTTCTCAATAAATTTTAAACTATATCAAAGCATTCCATCTTATATAGAGAAATATTTTGAAAAATCACTTGGATCATTTCTTATGGAAAATTAAATTTTTAAAATGTAGAACATATTCGAAATAGTTTTATTGAAAAATAATTTGAATACATATAAAGTAAGATTTAAAATCATTAAAAACATTTAATTAGGAGAATAATTTTTTTTATTTGAAAAATTCTCTTTAAAAAATAATGTTTCTAAAAATCCTTTTTCTTTGAAAATATCGTTGAAAACTATAAAGGAATCATTCAAACATTTATAATTACTTTTTCTTTAAAAATACTTTGAAATCATATAATGAAAGTATGAAAAATATTTTAAAAAAAATTCCCTAGAAAACATATAAAAGGGGATTGAAAATTTTTAAAGAACTTTTTAAACATAATTTTTTTAAACCCATTTTTATAAAACATTTTTTTGGAAAAAAACTTATATTTCCAACTGAATGTAATAATGATGTATTTTCATAAGAACATTTTATTAATTATATTAAGTAACTAAGAGTGTTAAACGGTACTGATAAATGAATATATCCAAGATAACCAGTTGTGAAGAAAATTAATGAGTGTTCTTGAGATATGGGTCATAATATTTCATCAATGGAAGCGTAATCATAAATAATTCTAATAACTAATATAGATTGTAGTAATAAACTAATACCACTTTAGAAACATTAACCCATTATATACATAAGATAATAACATTACATGAATCCTAAAATATCATTAAAATTTATATTCATGATATAACATGTAAAAAGGGTAGTATATACACCCCATAGAAAAATATTGGTTCTTAACATGGCATGTATATCAAAGAATTCAAATTGAGACAAAAATTACTTTACCAATTTGGTAGATTTTGAACCATAAACTCCAAGGAAGAAAGATCATAAAATAGATATGTAAATACTGATAAATATAAGTATAATAGTCATATAATACAGTCATGTGTATTATATACACCACACAAAAGAAATGATATGTGAATAAGTCATGTATCTCATAGATATAAAAATTTGGATGAGAAAACCATTACCTTAATTCTCGACTTTCTTCATACACAGTAAAACCAATTGTATAATAAATATAATCATATTATAAATCTACCATAGGAAAATATTATTATATATAATACCATATATTATTTAGTTATGACTTCATGTTACCTATTTATTAACAACTTCGTGTTAATGTTACGTTTCGGGTAATATTCTCTTTGTTTTCTTATATATTTTGGCTTGTTATTCTGGATCCTCATACTTATATTGGGATTTAATTGTTTCAAGAATGTAAAAAATGATATAAATATCATAAATATTCATTATATATTTATTTATAATAATCTATAAAATATATAAATATGAAATAAAATACATCGTTCATGGAGACGGTAGGCCGTAAGTAAATGAAATATATGTATATATATATATAATTTATTTACAGTTGAATTATTATTTAATATATATAATATAATTTTACTAAATTCATCATTAATACATTTTAGGCAAAGTGTGAGTGAATGACACCACTTTGTGGAGGTGGTAGTCCACACATCCACAAACAAAGTCATCATATTTACACAAAATGGAAAGTATGAATGTATGTGTTATATAATGATTCAAGAATAATAAATACAACATTAATATAATATATATAAAATAAAAATATATTTTACATCGTAATTCCTAGCCATGGGAGATGGTAAATGAAAAACGAACAATATCGTTTCATGAGAAGGTAGTTCGTTGTACATAAGAGCGATAAGTTTGTTGTCTATTAGATGGAAATGTATTTAAGTTTAGTCATAAACCATAAAATAAAAAATATATGTATATTTATGATACTTATTTTATTTTATAATCATGTAACAATGATAATTTAGGGGATGTATAATGTTAATAAAAAAAATAGCTTGAGGAATGATGTTGCATCTTCTTTGGGTAACTCATTTTTGTTTTTACCAAAGGGGTTCCTCGGTTGGATTTGATCCCAAAGTGAGGCTTTTAGGATTAAGGTAGGGCTCTTTTTTTAGCATATTAAGGGTTATCCTAATGGATTTATAGGTGTGAATAAGTGGGAGGGGTGAGTGCCTTCGTATAGTAGAGGAGGAGTGGCATTCTAATAAATTTTTGAAAAGGGAATTCCACCCAAGTTTTTCCAATGTAAAGTGGCTCCAATAATGGTACATATTTGATCCAAGTGATTATGGTGTAGAAATATGAACATAAAATGGATTTTTTAAAATTTTCTAGGTCATTTTATGCCATAATTTTAATGTTTATTCCTTTGTTAAGCTAATATTTCTATAAATTATTGTATTTAATTTTAATCACTTTCACTAATATTTTTGTTCCAAAGGTAATTTTAACTTATTATAAATTATAAATTTTTATTATACAAAAAATTGAATTCAATTTTACTAATTTAAATCACATAAGTGGAAGAAATTAATTTAAAATTAATCTCATTGAAGGGACAATAGTGCTGGTTTTTAAAACAAAAATTTCCAAATGTTTGAAATGATTTCATAACTAATTTCATTGTTAAATCAATTAAAATGGGATAAATTATATTAATTTAAGTATAATTTATTTAATTATACCTTAAAACCAAATTAAAATATAATTTAACTATATAAATAAATTAGATGAAAAATCCATTTTGAATTAAAATTCATTGTTTTTTCACTATTCATCAAAAAATGAAACTTCTCAAAAAAATACCAAAAATCCACCCAAAGTAAAATTTGATATTATTAATTAAAAAATGAAGTTTGTTTTGTCAAATAAAAATTATAAAAGTGTCAAAATAATAATTTAAATAAGTTCTCCATTAAAAGGTGGTAAAATTACCTATTAGAAAAATACATCATTTTATTCATAAAATTAATATTTATTCTTATATTATGCATATAAAATATATTGTATAAGAATAAAAAATATTTATTTAATATATAATATATAAATTCAGTTTAAAATATTAATCAAAATTTTTATTTCTTAATTTATTGAGATAAAATTGTGTTTGTTAATAGAAAATAGTTTTTGTAGAAAAGTACCTTATTTATTTTCATATTGTTCGTTTATTCACTTATAATAACTGATAAATAGAGGAATAATTTTATATACATTTGCAAATAAAATTTTAAAAATTAAATTAAATTTATTTTTAACCTCCATTTCCACAGTTATGTGGAAGCTATAAAAATATTTTAATAATAATATTAATAGTATATTGTATTTCGATAAACACGCAGCCTTGTGTGTAATGAAATATATTGAAGGGACTCAGAATTGTGTGTAATATAACACAAAAATAGATTTTCATGTATTTAAATCTAATCTAAGTGTTTCTTATAGTGAAACATTAACTTGGGGTAGCGTATAACACAAGAAAAATTTATTTCATTAGTATAAAAAACTATTTTCAGTGTCGTGTGAAATAAAAAATATCAAAAATATTAAATTAATTCAAATAGAAATCACAAAATTTGGGGGTTTTACACTATGTAAATGTTCTTAAAAGACAATAAACATTTCGTTCAGAGGATTTTTAGATTTTTATGTTAGTTTTAATGTCCAAATTATGGAAATTATTAAGAAATTAATATATATTTAGGTTCAGTCACTATACCCATGCTGGCCCTTCTTAGATTCATATTACTGCTAAATATTAGGAGGCTCAAAAAAATTAATCATGGTACAAGTAATAATATCTTAATTTAAATTAATTTCTAAGGGGTCTTGAGTGTGAAGTACCGTGTAATTTTATTTAAAATCACGGACATCATTTTCAATCTCATTATGGAATGGAAAATAGAGGATCTATAGTGGACCTAAATGATTATACCCTAATCAATTGGGGTTGAAAAAAAATATTTTAATTTAATTCCCAGAAAATTTACCATGGGGACCATGTACACAATTCACATGAAATAATCATAAATCATAGGTATTAGTTAGATATCACCTACCTCGTTCCAATGGAAGCTTTATCACCGAGCATCATAAAATGAATTAACTCCCAACAATAGATATCAAAAAACCTGAAAAAAATAATTTAATTAGTTAATAACTAATGATATATGTTAATATAATGAGAGAAAATAAATAGAATGAAAAATAATTAAGTTCTTACCCAAAAAAATCTACTATGATAGGTAACCCACCCTTTCAGTCACATATGATGAAGATCTAAATCTAAAAGATGATGCATGAGGGGGGAGGGGAAATGGGATTTTCTATTGAGAAAGATACGGGAAGCATAATTTACTATGATTTTAATATTACAATAACTAGATTTATTTAATAAAAAACTAACCAGAACATTCTATGTGACATGAAAATAATGGTCATGGTTTAATTCCTTGACAAGGGTCACCCTTGTGGTGTGGCCTATCAAACTTGGTTTAACGCTCTACTATAGGAAAGAACCTAGAAATCCAATTTCACCTACCCAATTAAAACCATAGTGTTCTCATTCCAATCATGGTGAAATACCCTCCCATTAGCTAAAGATATGGGAATTAACCCTCCTCAATTAGGGTGTGATCTATTTCAAACAATCCACCATGGGTGTGACCCAGATATGATATAGCATGATGATCCACATAAAAAAAGATTTATTCTTCTGTAGATTTGGATTTGTTCCTACACTATAATAATTGTGATGTATCCCTCCCCTAATAAAGTTTGTCCCTCTAAGAACTATAAAACATTTAACCCTATGTAACCCCTCTTCATGGTGAAACCCTCATGTGTTGTGGAAATATCCGCATCTTGAAGTGAAATCATAACTTGAACCCACAGACAACTCCTGAAACCAACCTTCATGTCCAAATACAACACCTCCAGTATCTTAGAAACACCAAAATACATAAGTTTATGTGATAATTAAATCATATTATTTACTAAAACATATAATAGGGGTTAAAAATTCTAATACTACAAGAAAAAACTCGATATAGGAAATAAAGATGATTAATCATATATTAAAATTAAAATATAATGAAAATCTCACTCACCTCTAATTATTTTATCCTTACAATCATATATTTTTTTCATTAGATATTTTTATAAATATCCTTGTATATATGATTAAAAAATCTATACACATACTTTATTAAATTCATTAAATCCTTTAAAAAATCAATACACATTTATATGTTTCATTCACAACTATCCTTTTTTCGATTTTATTCTTTTTATAGATTCACCCCCTTTAAAAGTTTATCCCCATTCAAGAAATATTTAATAAAAAAATTATTTATGTATTTCTAAATCATTTACAGTAATAATCTAAAGAAATAGTGGTAATGATATAAAAAAAATACCCAAATATTGAGTAAAGTGATTTTGGACGCCCATCATCAACCATAGTTTTTTAAAAGTATCCTTTGGTATTAGTTTTTTTAACATTTCCCCCACTTTCCCATTTTTTTTAAAAAATATATTGAATACACTTTATTCTACCTTATTCTTTATGATGTGTTACTCAATATATATGTTAGACAATTGAAAATATTGAATTAGATTATTTTAAATATTTATAGCACAAAAATTATCAAAAGCCAAAAATAAAAGGAAACATCACTGCAACCATGATATCTTCAAGATGTTTATTTTTTTATTTCAGATGATTTATTTTGTGGTTCATAAATCAAACATATCATTAACTAGAGTAAATGATTCTAAATTAAGTTTATTCATGTTCCAAGACACATACCATTCCATAAATTAGAAATATTCTCCCTAAATTGACTTCCAATCACCAACCTTTCCATTAAATAAGGATCAATAAAAACATAAAAACTAAAATTCCCATTAAAATTATATAGTAATCTATATTCAATTGTTCCTTTAATTTTTCTAGGAATATTCTTGACTATAATGAAATCACATTTTGTAACTTGGGAAATAATTAAACAATTTAACAACAAATATGATGCCCGCCCTTAAACCTTTAAAGTACAAGATACTATCAGTAAATTCCCAAAAAATGTTTTATTAAATGGTTTTCCTTCAACATCATTTTAAAATTATGTTCCCACTAATATTAGGGTAAAAATAATCATTATATAATACTTCTCCTAAGATAAGAATATGCAATCATTTCCTTAATTAATTTAATGACCTAATAAAGTCTTCATTTCAACAATAATAGAAATAAAAAACCCTTCATTTGTGTGGGAAACTTCTTCAAAACTTGTTCTTAATTATCAATATAAAATATATCATCTATATAAACAATAATAATAATATAATTATTATATGTTTCTTTGATATAAAAATTTCTATCCACCACTTATTTTGTAAAATTCAATGAATTCAAATATGAATCAAAGTTATAATATAAATATCTCGGTATTTACTTCAAACCATAAAAATGATTCCTTATGTTATAATCACACATTCCATATTATCTCTAACATGTTTTTTAATTTTTGAATAATTATACTTCCTAGTTGAGTAAGAACATTACATGATACCAAAAGTAACCAACATGAAAATTCAAATAAACTAAAAATAAATTCATATAATAAAATTTAAATTTCAAGGTGGGGGATAACCTGTTAAGTAAGATAATAGGTCATTACCTCAATCTTGTTTCCCAACATGACCTTCCATAATCCCATCACCAAGTCGTCACTATGATCTTATTTATTTAAAAAACACTCATCTCATCATCATTGAATAGAACAAATTCTCCTTATAATCCATATTCCAATGAACACCAACATTTTAAAAGTGAACCAAAATAGTGTATAAACTAGAAAACTTCATTCTCTCTACCTTGAACAAAACAAAACAAGATATATAGAATGAAAAATCCATCTAAAATACCTTAGAAACCATTACTAGGACTAAGAAAATAGATGTTAACAAGATCCACCATTCATAAACCACTACATTGAATCAATATCTTCATAATTAAGGTATAATCACTAATTAAATCAATAATATAATTATTATAATCATCATTATGGATGAAACACCAGAAACCACCATCAGTAGACCATCACAGAAACCAGGGACAACAACATCCAACACTACTAGAAAAGAAACCACCAAATATTACAAAACTACCTAATAAAAAATGATATCCATTAACCAGAATACACCACCACTATAACAAAACCACTAGTAAATAGCAAAACACAAAACTAACACCATTTACCAAAAAATGAAACCCTAAGGATGAAATTAATCTACTGTGGGTCACGCCATATAAATAAAATTAACAAATAATTAACAAATAATTAGTAAATGAATTTGGTCTAACATGTTCCTATAAATAAAATTAACAAATAATTAGTAAATAATGATAAAAATATAACTTTTGAAATATGAAATTCAATATCCTTTCATATATGGTAAAAAACTATACTAAGAATAATTTACAAAATATTCATTAAATTACTTAACTAAATTGATAAGAAAATTATGACAATATTTTAGATACATGAAATGAAAAATATAGAATAAAATAAAACATGAGAAGTGTTTTTAATGATTAAAACATCATAAGAAATTAATATTCATATGTAATTCACTTTCAAGTGATAAATAAATAATTTATCATATTTTTTACAATATGTTACTTAAATAAAAATAAAATTTAGAAATAATATGTCTCACATTTTGTAAATTTTTAGATGTTCAATGGAAATTAAATATATAGTATTTGTAATATTATAATATTATTAAAGGATTTCTTTTCTATATTATATCTCCATGATCATTCCATATGTCATGAACCATAACTAGATTGTGGTCATCTATACCCTTATATTATCCTTCCATTAAAGTTTGGATATCACATAATTCATCATCATTGAAAACTTTTTATTATCAAAATCCTTATTTTTCTTGAAAAATGATAGATCACTAAGCATTTTATAAATAAAAAATATAGAATTTTTTTCAAGTGTTTATTTGATAAAAGGGTCATATATGTATCCCAATCTATTCCAACATACTAATTTTGATTTGAATTCATCATGTTTTGAATCTATAATCAATTAAATACCATTTAAAGTTGAATAAATGAACTCAAAATGTAATGTAATAAATCGCTTATATATCTTTAATAACTCATTAATATACATTTTATGTAGAGATTTGGTTTTTGTCTTTTTCACTAAAAAATTCATTACTTTAGTAAACACCAATACACTACTATTCTTAATTTCACTTCGATTATCCAAGTCATTCTTATAAAATATATATCCACTAATTTCATACTTATACAATTGTATCACATTTAATCTTGGGTCACCCGCAAACCATCTCATTGTCTCTGAGACATTATATCTACTAAGAACATTCTCTTTAAACAATGGAAAACTATTCTTATGCACATTTATTACCCAAATATATTTCTTCTTCCAGTAAGATAGTTTTACTGTATTAATATATGGTTTATATATAACTAATCAAACTCTATTATATTCAAGATAGAAAATGTGACTTTATTATCTTACCACATTTTGAAGAAATTATTTTCAATCCACATATCTCATTTTCCTTAAAATTGACTCGTTCATTGTGAGATGTTGTAAAAATTATGTATTCTATAGCATATAATTATTCCATAAAAAAATTACCACCTCCTCATAAATATACTTCTTAATAATATATTCTTCTAGATGATGTTCATTTTTAACATGTCCCTTTAAAATCATTATATACCATTAAAAATGATACATCCAACATGAGTATAGTGGTCAATAATTCTATAATAGCCTACACTTTTCATACATAAATATTACAACCTAATATATGAATATTCACTATATAAAACTACACTCCATTCCATATCAATAAAGGTTTTGTGTCTTTGGAAACTTGTATATATAAAAAACTGGTTCATAAATGATTTACGTCATATCCTAGTAATTTCATCAGAAATATAATCCTTCATAGACACATCATACTTAAAACATTTCTTCATATCCTGGGGAAAAGATAAAATAGTAAATGGGGAGTTCGTATGATCTGTATGGGTAGACATAGGAGATATAAAAAGGATATCTTATAAAAGAATAAGATAAAAAAAAGTTATGAGAACATGTTTATAACATACAATAATCATAACCAATCAGTCGAAGATATTTAATCATAAATAAAGGAATAATATTTTACCAATAATATGAAAATAGAGAGTGGAATAATCAAAAATGAATCCTGATCCATGAGATCATATCATAAACTAAAGAATGGGAAATAGGCATTATCTTACAACATTATAAATATGTATAAATATTAATAGGTTTACTAATTATGTTAAAGACATAAAGTCATGTTCTAGAATAAACTTATGTATATTAAACCACTTATACACATTAACTTATTAACATGAAATTGGTTCCATGCATCAACTTATAAACATTAAACTAGGTCCATAAATAATATTGTAAACATGAATTGAGGTTCACGCATAACATTTTTATCTCATAAGTTATCTATAATTACCAGATACATTAGAGGGATATATGATTATAATCTCACCCATAACATAATAATAATCCATTCATTTTTTTGGAACATTATCATAAAATAATCATCATGTCATAACTCGTGGAAAGGAAATGAGTTTCGTAAACATGTCATCATATCATAACTCCTTAAAACAAAATAGGTTTCATAAACATATATTCATAATAATAATAAACCATCCAAAGAAATAAAAAATATGTTAAATTGGATCATATCACAAATTAATGACATATAACATGAGATTATATTATCGTAGATATAAAATTCACTTAATTGTTCATTGAAATACTTTTTAAGGAAAATAACCTTTTTCCTTTTAAAATCTAAAAATTTATAAAAAAATATTAAAAATATATTAATTGAAAATAAACTTAGAAACTTGTAAATTAAGATTCAAATAATTTATTATTCATGATGATGTAATATTTCATTCATGTTTTTTAAATTAAAACAAATATTCCATTCACATTTTCTATAAAAAAGTTAAGAATACTTCGTTTATAATATGAGAAGAAGATTCATTTAAAAATTATATAAAGTGAAATATGGGTGAAAATTAATTTATTAAATCATAGTAAAATAGTAAAAAAATTATTTTAAAAACTTTAATGAAAACACATGCGTCAAAGAAAAATATCCATGACCTAATACTAAAAAAAGCAGTTTTCCTTAAAAGAATTTGGTATCTTGGGTACTTAAAGAGAGGAAAATGAAATGAAAACATGTATTATATAGAAATATCCAACGGATAATAAATGCAATGAAATTTTTTATAGATATATTTTATAATTTCATCATCATAAACTAGATCATAAACAATCCCTTAAACAATGAGATTGTAACGTAAAACCCTTACCAATTTGGTATCTTCTGATTCATAACCCATTGAAAGAAATAACATCAAATGAAATAATAAATATCATTAAAAAAAGGATATTAATGATAAAATATAACAAATTAGAAATATATTCACCTCATAAAATAAGATAGTTTTATAATATAACATCTGTCCCAAAGATTACAATTTGAGACAATAAACACTTACCACAATAGTAACTTTCAGATCAAACCCCTTTGATGAAAAAAATTGATTTTAAATTTAAATTTGATGAATTAATAAGTATTAGTTATATATAATTGAAATTTATTATTATATACACCTCATAATCATAAATAGGTGCATAACATCAAACTTGTCTTACTGAAACAAAATTGATATGAAGAACCATTACATCAAGTCATGTCTTGTTTCTTTATTATTAAAATATTTTTTATAATAAATATAGATATATTATAAATATATTATATATTCATATTCATATATATCATACTATGTATCATTCCTTTATAATTTCTAATTATACTTTTATTAATAATTTCTTTATTTAAATGAATATTCCAGTGAAAACTGGTCAGTTTTCCAATCAAGTTTCAGTTTGATGTTTCAAGTATTGGAACCTTGTTCATGGAATCATCATATATATAATATTAATAATTACATAAAAATATTTTTATTCATCATATAAACTTTTATAATTATTCATATAAATCACTGATTACAAATGAATCGCAACACTTCATGGAGACGATAGCCTATACATATTCATGAATGATGTTTCCCCTTTTTGATAGTTGGAATAAAATAATGGTAAAAAATAATTCATCATTAAATAATATTTATTATATCATAAATATAATATATATTTATTAAATATATCCTTATCACAAGTCATGTAATATGGAAATGAAAAACAAATCACATTGCTTCATGGAGGTGGTAGTCCACGCATACGCACAAGCAAGGTTATCACTTTCTAATGGTTGAAAAAGTAAGAAGTTATATAATATATTACAATTAAATAAGAATAATTATATCATTTTTATCATATATAAACAATAAATTCATCATAATAATCAATCATGAATTATGGTGATGAAAAATAAATTGTATCACTTTATGGAGGCAGTGGTCAACACGTATGCACGAGTGATGATTTCATTTCCCATTTGATGGAAAGTAAGATGGGTAATCATGGTTATAGAATAATAATATCATTTCAGTATATTGAGGATATTTTAGTTATTATTTTATGATTAATACCATTTATTTTAAGGATGTATAAGAATAAATAAATTCAAATATTTTGGGTAAGATGATTGCATCTTCTTTCATAAACCTCAATTAGATACTTTCTTAAGTACCATTAGAATTGTATTTTAAGAATAAAAGAACATATATTTAGTGTATAGTAAAGTTTAGAAGATGGTTTATTAGGGTTTGGTTGAGATAGGTGTATCAAGGTGGTGTAAATAAAAGGGAAGAGGGGTTCCCTTTTATAAGTGGGGGGTGAGACACACCTTGAATATTTTAAACGATTAAAATATTTTAAGTAACTATCCTGGAAAAGTGTCCCAAAAAAATAAATTTCATTTCATAGGTGGTATGGGTAAAAAAAATTCATATAATAATAATTATGATAAAAACATTGTGGCCTTATCAATTAGTTTTAACCTAGTTAAACCCGATTTACCCTTTTATCTTGGTGACAAATATTTTACTATTTTTATTATTAATTATGACCAAAAATTAAATTGAACATATTACGTAATATTTATTATGATAATTTAAAATATGAAATAAATTTTAAAATATTCAATATCTTTAAAGGGTGTAATTTAATTATAAATAAGTATGCAAATCACAATGAAAACTCATTCTAAAAAATACATTGTTAAGCATAAAACATAATTTACTTTCATTCCTTGACTTGTAAAAACCTTAAAATGAATGTTAAAATATTTTTTTGAATATATAATTTATAAATTTTTAAAAAAATATTACTCAATATATATAAATTTAATTTATTATAATAAAAACAGTTGCCTGTTTAAACATAATGTTTAAGAGAATGTGTTTTTAAGTCCAAAAATTAACTTATACCAAAATAAATTACAATGATAATTCTTATATACTTAATTTGATTATTAATAAATAAATCTTTCTTATATTAAATTAATATAAAATAAAAAAACATAAAGGTACTTTTACTTGAAAATAAATGATTGTTTTTACAAAAAATATTATTTATCACTATTAAATTAAAAATTAATGTTTTTGGAAAGGTCGTAAAAATTATACCTAACATAATATTGACATGATAATTTAAAAATATATATCCTCTAAATAAAAATAAAAATTATAAAAATTTTGAAAATTAATCATAATGACTGTGTGAAAATGCAATAAAAATCATTTTTGAAGAAAACATATTTTTGAATTATAAAATCACTTCATGGAAAATTGTGCGCTTATTTACTGTGATTTATCCAATAAATTTTTATTATGTATGACCATTATAAATATATTTTATAATGTTTTTACTTATATTCATACCATCCATTTCAATGGATTGGTTAAAATAGTCTCAATTAAATAATAATATATATATAGTATTTTATAATCTTTTAATGCTCTCTATTGCATGTCAAGAATGCTATCGAGCTTGTTGTTTTAAAAAAATTCATAGTGTTATATTCTCCTTCCTTAAATAAAATTCAGCCTAAAAAATTTATCCTAGTTATTAATGGTTCTGTTTTAATAACCTGGGTTCTTATAAAATATTTTTTTTCCAGAATTAAATATTTAAATTTGTTATAAATTTATAATGAAATAATTGATATTTATAAAAATTAAGAAATTTATACTTATGGAATAGTAACTTGACCATAGAAATAGTAATCTATCTAAAAGAATATTAACCTACCATAATAAATTATCAATAAAATTTTTCCATCCTATAAGTGAAAATATAATATATTTATATCATTGAACAAGTAAATAATTTTTTTGAAAATTATAAATTAAGAATTTCTATTTTTGTGAGTCATAGAAATTTAATTAAAATTTTATGAATAATTTGATAGTTTAAATGAAATTTTATTTTAATAAATTTTAATCATAAATTATTATTTTTTATTATGGTTGTAAGATAATTTTATGAGACCTTGATTAATTTTTCAAGGTGTTATAAATTCAATTATAGTTTTAAAATTGTTATTTTTAAAATAAATTTTGATTTTATTTAAAAATAAAATTTATCATATTTAGAAAAATATTTTTATAAAATAGAGTTTATTTTTTAATTCTACAAGTTGAAAAATTGTTTGGGTGAATTTTTTGTATTTTTTTGAAACACATGATTTTTTTTGTGAATAACAAAATAAAATAATTTATTAAATAAGCTAAATATATGAATCATTGGGTCATGGATTATTTTATTCTGAGGTAATAACCCTTGGTTCTAAATCACATGAACTAATTACTGTATATAGTCTCAATAACCAACAACATCTCTTGTCTTGATCAAAATAATAAAATAAAGATTAAAATAATTGGAAAACCCTCCTCTCCTCCACTATAAATACCACCCCTCACCCCCTCTTCTCCTCACATTTATCAAGATTTGAGAATTGTAAAAAAAATTCCCAATACTCTTACAAAGCCTATTCCCCACATACAAGACTTGTTGGTCTCCCCAAAAGGGCCAAAACCAAATGCCTTATAGGGGTTCTCAAGGAGGATAATTTAAGAGGTAAAAAACCACTTTCATCTTATTTTATTTGATTTTCAATTATTTTTCTTTTCTTATAATATCTTCACCTCCCCTTATACAAGAGCAATGAAAACTATAGTATCTTTTATATACATTAATTTTATCATGTTTATGGAAAAATTCATCATCATTATTCTTCTCCTCTGCCACTTATTCTGAAAAACACATCGTCTATGATGTGTCGATTTACCAACATTGTGGACGATATGTTTTCAATTTGAATTATCGCGTTCATGGATAATCATAAAAAATAATAATGGATTAAATATATTTTAAAGTGTATTATATAACCTCTTCTATGTTCTCTAATTAACATATATACATAATATTAAATTCTAATGAAACTAGTTCATGATTATAAAAAAATCGCCAAAATAATCTAAACAAATATCATTAATGTTTTATCTAATGATTCATTATTATATCTAAAAAATGATTTATGTTATCATTTAATATTCTGGAAACATATTAATACCATTTCATTCTACATCTGGAGTTATTCTTCCATTCAACAAGAAAATCCATTACAAACCGACCATGGAAACCATGTAAATCACGCATCAAAAACAATTGAAATAACAAAATATTATTAATAAATCGGTGGAATGATGTTATAAAATGATCGTATAAGGTATTATAAACATTGTTATAATCTTATAAAATATCAATAAAACTTTTTTAACCATTACACAGGATATTTAAATACATTTTAATTAAGAATAACCTGAGGTAATTTAATTCTTAACTCAATTTCCATTATTTGGGTTAACCTTATACTTTATTGATTATGTGGTACTAAGATTATTTATGAAATTGAATTTTGATTATATTAATTTTTTATTATGTTTATTTACAATGTATACACATATTCTATTCATTTTAGTAATTCTCAATTCTAATATATTATATTTGTAAGGTAATTTACCTTAAAATTTCCCTTTTCATTTCATTTATTTTTTTAAAAAAAATGAATAATTTATATGATGTAAGTATTATTATTTTATGATTATGTTCTGGTTCATGGGAATTATTTATAAATTAAGGATGGTACCTATATATCCCTATAATTCTTTGGTTATATGTACGTTGGATGTTGGTCATATGGTTACTCCATGTGTAACTATGATGGTTACACTATAAGGTAGTCTTGACAGTTACATTATAAGGTAGTAATTAGGGTTAAAAATCATATGGTATCCATGAGGGTTACAATATAAAGTAAGAAATGACCTAAGACACCCTTATGATTTTTTTATGTTTTTTATGTTTATGGAAATATCATGTTTCACAAAGTAAGTATATGATATTTTATGGGTGAGAAGTATGTATTTGTAAAAATAATTTCAAATGTTTATAAGTATTGGTGGACTAATGGGTTTTCTCCTTATTTTTATATCCATTACTGAGATTTTTTGTGCTCATCCCAAGTTTTAGAATTTTTTTCATAGGGTCTATGGATGGGTAAGAGAAAATGAGAAGAGAAGATGAATGTTGTGAAGACCTTTCAAGAAAATATTTCATTTTTTTATTAAAATATTTTGTATTTTGAAAAGGAGGATATTATTTTAGTTGTACCCAATTTGTATTCTCCTGGGTTGATATTTATGAATTCTGTCCTAACTTTATAAAACTCTAAAATGACAATATTTTTTGGAATTTAAAAGGTGAATTATAAATTAATTTACTAGATTACTTAATATTTAATGGTGGGTCCTTATATTAGTATTTAAAAATACCCTTTTTAACTTTCTCATAATTCAGGGGGATAAAAAAACTTTCATTGAAAAAGAGGAGTGGTAAACATAAATGTTACCTAAAATAACACATAATCTGGCTCATAGTTAGGAAATTGGTAGGTAGTTAAAACATATACATGGGGGATAAAAATAAAATCCAAGGACTATTAGATAGTGATAGAGAACATGGTCATGAGAAAGTTAATGATCACATAATCATAAATCACTGAGAGGTGAAAAGACAACCCATTCATTTAAAATAAAGGTAAAAGATTAAAATTTGTATTTCAAGATCCTTCTTCTAAAGTTGATCGATTTATTAACTATTAAGAGATATAACATGAATATATAAATTTACTTTATGTATTTTCATTTCATAATCATCATTTCATCATTCTATTATGGTTCGAAAAATTTCAACTTCATCTCTTAGTCTAGAAAAGGAATATTATAGATGAAATTTTCATCCCTACAGAACTGAAATTAACTTATAATGGATTATAATATCTAGAAAATAATGAAATTTCATTCCTCCTATCTCAATATATTTACCAAAACAAAAATAGTTAGCACAGGTTACTCAATATCAATAAATATCCATATGATGAATCTCTAAAAATGTAACAGCAACACCCAAATATCAAATTAAAAAATTTCAAAAGTAGTTAACCTTTAGACTATATCAAAATTGTTCAGATAAAATTCAAAACCAAAAAATTTATAAAGAAGCTAAAATTTTCTCAAAAATCAACTTCATTTTAATCCACAAGTAGCTCATAAGGTAAAAATGTGAATACCATGACCTTATATTCTCTTAAAACTTGGTAATTATTTCCCAACATAACATTAATCATCATAAAATATCAATGAAAACACATATTATCCCATAAATTAACTTTATAAAATATATTATGTAAATCTAAAAATTAAATAAAGTTCATAAAATTTCACCTAAATCATTTTTACAGCAAATCACTTACCAATTTCAGGGTCACAAATAATATCCCATTTTCTTTATTCATTTCAATAATCTCTTTGTCTCATCTAAACAATATTATCTCACCATTGGGAAAATAATATAGGTTATCCTTTCCTCAAACATGTGCTTTCTATGAAATATAACCTTACCACTAAATCACATTTATAGATTACTAATAAAATTCAACATATTATTGAAAACTATTGATAAAAAACTTATATATAAACAAATTTATATGTTTCAAGATTTCTATAACCAGAATATCATTGCTAAAACATTTATATAACATAATTCTTGAATACCAATACATAAACACTTCAAATATTCCACTTTAATGATCATCCTAACATTGTGCCTTCCATGTTCTATGAGTTATCTATTAAATCTGGTTATTAACTTGGATAATTCCCAAGTACAACAAACATAAGATATGAAACTTTAAATGTTACATTTGTATGAAATCTATTTTCCATCACAAAACTCTTCATTTTTCCTTGGAAATTACTTGCTATATAACCATGTTTTTTAAACATAACATATCTTATCATTCCTTTGAGACATTTTTTATGGTGCTTATACCCACATACTTTATATGTAGAAAGTTTAATCTTATTACCTTTAAGGTATTCATCAATATAAATACCATGTAATTAAATTTATATCTTATTAACTTTGATAGTAAAATCACTTAAGTGGATGTTTGTAATCATATAATAAGATGGTTGATTCAGCATAATAAGTAAGATTCACATTTCATCTCCAATTTCGTTTGGTTTCCCATGATGATAATCATGCCATTGACTATCATATTCATTGTTAACAAAAATTATCCTAGTACCAACAATTGAATCAAACAAAAAATTACTGTGTGAGAAATAATAATCACACTGATAAATCATATAATCGTGAAAATAATTCACATCATGTCTAAATCATGATACCATCATTTCAATCTATGACACCATAGGTTTAACCTATTTCATTCAGAGTCATCATCTATTCAAATTATTTATAATGATTTATAATTAAAATGTGAATTAACCTAAGAATATCCCCACAAGATTGTTAAACCAGGGGAGCAGTAAGGTCACATTCATCATGCACTAGAATGATGGTTGATATATAATAGACTAGCTCCTTTCAGTAATATTACTCATAGATATATCTGTGAAAAAAACTATGTACACTTTTACCTTCCAAACATAGATATGTTATTAAGAAAACTACATAATAACTCCCTTTATAAAATATTAGGATATTATCATATACATTGGCTTATACCTAGGTATTTTATTAAATTTCTCTAATCCTAATATCATAATATTAACTAAACCATGCTCAAATACCAACTATAATAGCCCATACTTTTCATACATAAATATTATATCTTATTATAAGAATATTAAATACATAAATTTATGAAACATGAGAGAACTATAAATTTATAGCGACTTTGGAAACTTGGATACATAAAAAATTTGTGCATAAAATATTTGAATCATATCCTACTAAGTTATTCACTTATAGAACCTTTCTTAGACACATCATAATTAAAACATTTCTTCATATCCTGTGAAAAAAAGGAAACATAATAAATGGTGATATTAGATGATTAGTAAGCATAAACAAAGGATATATCAACTCGTGATCGTAATTAATCATAAGATAAGTATAATTTTAAGAGAACATAGTTATAACTTACAATAATCATAACCAGATAGTCAAATATAATTAATCATTAATCATTAAATAAGGTTTTTTCAATCATAATACATAAGAGTAAAAAATTATCAATAATCAATCATAATTCATGAGACCATATCGTATACTAAGTAATATGGCACAAGCATAAGCTTGAAATGTTGTGGACATGTATAAATAGTTACAAGTTCCTTTATTAAGTCAAGTACATGAAATTGGGTCCTTATATAAACTTATGTACATGAAACTAGGTCTACACAACAGCATATAGACATGAAACTAGGTCTACACAACACCGTATAAATATGAAATCAGGTTCACGCATAATATTATGAAAATGAAATTAGTTTCATCCATAACATAGTTATCTCATGATTTATACATATTTAAACATAATAATTAGAGGGATTTATAGTTTTATTCCCACCTATAACATAATCATAATCCATTTATTTTTGTTCCAAAATATCATAAAACATTTAACATATCATTATATAATAACTCATAGAGAGGAAATGGAATTTATAAACATTTCATCATAGTATTACCCATGGAAAACATAGAGGATTTGTAAAAATATGATTATAATAATAAAAAACCATATAGAGAAGGAACAAAAATATTATAATCAGTTCATATAAAAATTAAAGCATAAGTAACATCAAAGGATGTTAACATAGATGAAAAATTCCTTAAAAATATCATTGGAATAGTAATTAAGAAAACTACACTTTTCATTTTGAAATCATTTATTTAAAATATAAAAATATCCAAAATATTATAATATATTTTTTATTTTAAAATAACCATGTAAATTTATAAATGAATATTATAATCATTTTTCATTTATAGTAGTGGAAAAGTATATTTATTCTATGCACGTTAAAACAAATATTCATTTTAAATTTTCGGTAATAAGTCAAAAGTACCTCATTTAGAAAATAAAAAGAAAATTCCTTGAAAAAAATTGAAGATAGAAAAGTATGTGTAAAAATGAATTTAAAAAATCATATGCTAATATTAAATACATTCTTGAACATATTTTAAAGAAAACATGGACATAAAATAAATAAATTCTCGACTGGATAGTAAAACAGTGTCGGTTTTCCTTAAAAATCATTCTCTTGAGTGACCAAATAGAGAAATATGGAAGTAAAACATGTATTCTCCAAAAATCAACATATTAAAATAAAATTAAATATATTATTGAGTGATATATCTTAAAATTTCTTCATTATAATCTTAACCATAAACAATTTTGGTAAACAATGTTATTTTAACATATAACCATTACCGATTTGGTAACTTTTGATTCATAACCCCTTGAAATAAATAAAATAAAATAAAAATTTAAATATCATGAAAATAATTATATTCATGATACAATATAAAAAATTAACAATATATACACCTTATAAAATAATATAGGTGTGTAATATACCATATTTCTCAAGAAAGAAAATTTGAGGTGATAAACGCTTACCACATTGGTAACTTTTAATGAAAACCCCATGGATGAAATAATTTGAATTATAAATTTAAATAAAATTAATTTATAATTATACATTATTTAAAATTTAAATGTATCAGTTTATAAACCACAAAATCATAAATAGGTTCATAACATCAAACGTGTCACAATGAAACAAATTGAGATAAATAACCCTTACCTCAAGTCTTGTATTTATTCATACATATTAAAATATCCAAAATAATAAATATATATTTATTATACATATATTATATAACCATGTTTATACATAAAATAATATGCATAATTCCTTTATAATTTTTTATTATCCTTTTATTAACAATTTCTTCATTAAAATCCACATTGGAGTGAAAACTGGCGAGTTTTCCAATAATGTTTCAGTTTGATGGTTATAGTATTTGCACCATGGTCATGGTTTCATCATATATAAAATAATTATAATTAAATAAGTATCATATTTAATCATAATATACATTTTTACAGTTATTCATATAAAGCGGTGATGAAAAATTAATTATGTCGCTTCGTGGAGACGGTAGTCTGTACATACACATGAGGGATGTTTCCACCATTCGATGATTGAAATTAAAGAAAGTTAAATAATAATTCAACATTTTATAATCATTATAATATCATAAACATCATATATATTCATTAAATCTATCCTTATTACAAATCATATAAAGCGAAAATGAAAACTTATTAACAACACTTTTTGGAGGTGGTAGTCTACACGTACATACAAACGATGTTAACGATTTCCAATGGACATAAATAAAAGAAAGTAGATAATATATTATAATTATAGGATTATAATTATCTCATATGTTTCATATATAATCATTAAATACATCAAAATAACCAATCATGATTTATGGTGATGGAAAATGAATCATATCACTTCATGGAGGTGGTAGTCCACACTTACTCCGTAGTGCTAATTTCATTTCCCATTTGATGGAAATGAGGGTAGATAATGGTGTTTCCATAATAATAATTAAATTTTATTATATTTAGGTTACTTAATTTATTATTTTATGTTTAATAACACTTATTTAAATTATATGGAAGAATAAATAAATTGAAAGAGGTTGGGTAAGACTATTACCTCTTCTTTAGTAGACCTCCTTTATATCCTGTATTAAGGACCCTTGTAATATAATTTTAAAAATACCTACACTTAAATTTAATTTATAGGTAATTTTAGATGATAATTGGTCAGTTTTTGGTTGAGATATGTTGCTTAGTAAGGTGTAAAGAAAAGAGAGGAGGGTTTTCTTCTATTAGTTGGGGGAGGGACACACCTTAGATATTATAATAGATTAAGATATTCTTAAGTAATATTCATAGAAATTTTTTCCATGTACAATTAAATTTTAATAATAATGTTAAAATGGTATAAATAAATTTATACCATAAGAATTAAGATGAAAAATTGTGGCCATGTCACTTAGTTTTAACCACGGTTAACTCGATTTACCCTTTACCATGCTGATAAGTTTTTATAGTTTATACTATTCATTATGAACTTAAATTAACTTTAACATATTGAAAAATATTAATTATGATTATTAAAAATATATATTACATTTTAAAATATTCAATTTCTATAAGTTGTGGGATTTAATGTTTTGTAACTGTGCAAAGTGCAACAAAAACGTGTTTTGGAAAATCGCATTTCTAAGCATAAACTATAATTTAATTACATTTTATACCATATAAAAAAAATAAAATTAATGTTAAAATATTTGATTTAATATATTACAATAAATTTTGTTACAAAAATTAATTAACATAGATTATTTAATTTATTAAGATAAAAGTGAATTGCATGCATAAATACTATATTTTAAAAAAATGTGTTTTTAAGCCCAAAAATGGAATTGCACCAACATCAAGTATAATAATTCTTCAAAATAATTAATTATATTATTTATATTTAAATTATACTTATTTTATTTTAAGATAAATTTCAAAACATAAATGTACTTTTATATGAATTTAAGTGATTGTTTTTAAAAAATGACATTTTCTCTATTATCTGAAAAATAAATCTTTTTTAAAAGTCCTAAAAATTTACCCTAAGGTAATATTGAAATGATGATTTATAAAATTATATTATTTCTATAGAATATTGTAATTCACTTAAAGCTTAGTGTTGCATGTAAAGAAATCTATCAATCTTATTATTTAAAAATAGATAAGTATTTAGGGTTCTATGATAGCTTTATTTTTAAAACAACATAAACCATTGTATGAAGCATAATATCAACAAAGTGGTGGAATGTACATTGGTAATTGAAAATTATACCAAATTCTTTGTTCTCGGAATTGTTCAACAAATTTAGATTTTTCGCATTTTTAAAAATGAAACTAAAAATGTAACACACCTTTAGGATAGTAATTATGACATATATTTTAATTATTCTACATAATACAATTATTAAGAGTTATTTTATCACAAATCGATGGTTCTGATATTTCATTCTTATTAACTTCAAATCTATTGGTGACCAAATTTTTTTACATTTGAAGAATAGAATTGAGGTACCTTGATACCATGGAGGAACTAAAAAAATGATTATCTCCCTCTTGGATAAATTATGAAATGGTGCATGATAGCTTGTTCATTTTTCTTTAGGAGTGAAGCTTAACTTCAAACATATTCCCATTGAAAATAAGTTTATTATTGTATTAAACCAACCTTAGTCTTATATTTAATATTTAAAAATGTTCCATGAAAATTGTCAAACATATTCTTATAAATGTGCATCACGTTAATGTTAAATGTTTCCTCTTGAAATATAAAATATTTAAGCTCAAAAAATATTTAGTGGTCCTTACATATATTTTTATCATTACCATATAATTGTGTCTTTAAAAATGAAACATCAATTTTTTTTAAACTTTGAAACAAATGATCAGTTAACAATGGATTTGTAGAAATATAAAATTCTTATGTGTCTTTGAATTCATTTTTTGAATCTTAAATGTGATTTATCCAAAACAAAAAACTTGTATGATACATGTACACTATTTTCACCCATGTTGTAGTTGATAATTTTAAGTCTCTCCATCGCAGATTGGAAAAGATTTATTCCCTTTAATATTATAAATAGATAAATTTCCAATTGTTGTGAAGTTATTTATAGTGAACATAATCATATCATGAAATTTAAAATATTCCTTTTTATAAGAAACATACACTTTGATTCATTCCCCTTATACATGTTTAAAATCATTAATTAATAAAAACATGCAAGCATTAATATTTTTTTCAGGATGGTTTGATCTATGAATAATTAAACTCATCATGATATATATATATATATCATAACATATTTAGGATTTAATTTGTAAATTACCGATCAAAATGGCCATGAACTATATTTCTAATAAGGATATGATATGGATTCATAACATCTATGTGAAGTCCATGTTTGTGATTTTTATCTTTATTTCTAAATATGGGAAATTTTTTATCAATTTTCCTCTATGGATAATTAAATCCATTATGTAATTTTCTATTATATATTCACTCATTTTCATGGAATCTTATATTTTTTATCATTCTAAATTGAAAATAAATTTTCCAAATTAGGAATTATATAAAGATACCAAAATTCCATTGTAGTAGTCATGATACTATGCATAATAGATAAATGAACCTATGGGTTTTCTTCCAACTAATAGAGTGATAACCTTTATTTTGGACACTCTGATCAAATTTTTATTATTTCCTATATAATACACATTCATTGAGGTAGGAATTTATCTTATTGTACCCAAATCCTATTGAGACTAATATTTTTTTCCTTATAATTTAAATCTATTGAATCATTGTCTTTGAGAAGTATGCACATTAAATACTTTGGTAATTCTTTAAAAATATTTTCAATATATCCACTCATAGATTTCAAGTTAATGAATTATAACATTATTGATAAAAACATAAATTTCATACAACCTGGATACATTGGTTTTCCACCATCGACATTTAAGCACCCAATCATCAGTGTTTCCTTAATTTTTTTCCACTTCAATATCATGAATCAGTTCTTTGATTTCATCAAAATTATCATCTTTAAAATTTCCATAATTATTAAATCATGATTTCTTACTATTTCACCATGCCCAATTCAAGTACTCTATCATGTATTAAAACCATTGAAAATTAAATAATCTCTAAATTCTCGACTTTGTATGTTTATCTTAATTGAACAATTTATGCATTGACACATAAATTCATATTGATGTTTGGAAAATTTCATTTGAAATTTTTCAAAAAAAGAATCAGCCCCTTCTTCTTATTCATTATTTGTTCATCATTAATTAATTCAACAATGATTCATTTCCATATGTAACAACTTTTATATATTGAATATAAGTTATTTTATTTCAAAATTGTAAATTTACAATTACTTTTGCAGCAGTACTATAGTGGTACTGTAGCGGCGACAGGACACTGTTGCAGCGGCGGTACTATTGAAATATTATTCACAAAATGGGCGTTGGGCCAAGAATTTGGGCATCCGGGCCATGTAATGGGCTACATGACCACTAGGCCTTCGGGCTATGTAATGGGTCTTCCTCTATGCAGTTAAAATAGGTCTTTTCTTTTCTTTAATAAAAAAATGAGGCTTTGACCCCAAAATTTTAAAAAAACAATAATTTTAATAGTATTACCCAAAATCTTACCTCATTTAAATTTTGATATTTTATACTATGAATATAAATATACATTATTGGGTTTTTATTATTTTATAAATTACTAACTCATTAAATATTCCTAAATATTTATATAAATAATAATATTTAAAATTAATATTAATAATAATAACAAAATTAATAATATTAACAGTAATACTAATTTGAATAATATTAACAATAATTCTAATATTAATAATAGTGACACTAATATTTACATTATTAACATCGACATTAAAAATATTAAAAATAGAATTCACAATATTAAAAGTAATATTAATATTATCATTATTATTATTATTATTAATTTACTACTCATATTTATTTATTAAATGATAAATAAACTAATTAAATTTTGATATATATATAGTATAATAAAATGAACACATATAAATTTTAATTTGAAAAATTAATTTGGAAATAATACATGTATATTTATTCCTATATATATTAGTTTTTAAAATCTGTATATGTATTTTATAGGATTCATTGAATATTTTTCAAAAATATTAATATAATATTAATAATAATACAAATAATTCTTATATATAAACGTTAATTAAAAAGTAAATAAATAAAAAAAATATTATTTTTTACTACAAAAAAATTATTCAAAATTTAAATGATTAACATATTGTAAATAACATATAGAAATAAAAATATATTTTGTAAAAATTTATACAACTCTATAATAACAAGAATATAAAATTACTCATAAATAAATAAAATATATCTAAAATTTTAAAAAAATGTTAGAAAATAAAAATGACATTGTTGATGGTTGATCCCTCAAAAAACAAAAAAAAATTCATATAGGTTTTACAAGAATAATTATGTAAAATAAATTCATAAATATTGTGCATAATAATGTAGATTCATACAAATATTTTATTTTAAAAAACTTATAATAAGATGACTACCAAATATGTGGTTGATTTAAATTATAGGACCTAAAAAAGGATGAAACCATTAGGTAAGGGAATATAATGGTGGTGGACGAATAGAAAAAATGGAGGAGAGTGATTGAAGACAGAATATGGTGATAATGATCAGTGGGGAGGGTCACTCAGAGAGATAAAATTAGGGTTTAGGTTTGAGGTTTCAAATGAATCGTGATAACAAAAAGAAGAAATATTTTATTTTATTTTATTTTGAAATTTTTACGAGTTTTTTGCATCATTTATGATAATAACATATTCTAAAAATTATTTTTTAATGTCAGTTATTTATAACCATTGTAAATAATGGTATTGGTTTTTAATATTAGTTTTAAAATAATTTATTTCAAAAAAGAGCCATTTTAAACTATTTTTATACTATCAAAAATCTATTCCTTAACTCAAATTTGATATCAAATCCATGATCCCTCATAGAGATGAGAATATATTCACATAATTTACCAATAACACCAAGATATTTTCCCAAATTCATAAATAATTTTTAAATAAAATTTTTAGGGTGGTTTATTAGAAAAATTATTATAACAATCCCTTACATGTAAAATTAAGAAAATAGTTCATCTCATCATGGTAATATTCTTGATTCAAAATTTAATATTAAAATGTTAGATTTCATAATCAGATTAATTGTTTTTTGAACTGCACATGCATTTCTCGTCCTTTTTTATCCATGAAATATTATCCCATGTGGCTTGAATGGATTTTATCTAAACTAATCACCTCATAATACTACTCCAAAAACACTAAATTTCATCTTGTAAATCCATAAAATTAAAAAGGAAACATAGATAAATGATCCAAGGCATCATTCTTATCCTAACCATTGGACTTTTCAATAATAAAAATTCACTATGTTCCACCCTCCATGAACAACTCATTCCATTACTTCCATATATTAGTCTCTCCCCCTAAATAAATTATTTTATCATTTCTTACTAATATAAAACTAGTAAAAATGGAAAACATCATCCTAATAAAATATTCTCTCTATTATACAAAATCTGAATAAGTTTCTACACCTAAGAATCATCACATTCCAAATCAATAGTCTCTCTTCTTAAGATATGAGTTGGGAGTAACACCCCATCCTGGTTATCTAAAGAAAATATGGTGTCATATATGGCCTAATGTAATCCTCCAAATAAAAAATATGGTTTTGATTAGTGGTGAGGGCCTAATTCGTTACATGGGGATAATATACCCTCAATATTAGGTAATCATCAACAATAACAACAATAATTGCAATAATAAATAAATAACAATCATAAATAATCCTAGTAGAATCCAGATAATAATAATATTTCATGTCATATCTAAATGAGATGAAAATTATCTTATATACAAGTTAAAATGATCCTCATATTTATTGAATCAGTACATGTTATAAATAAAATAACAAAAGGATATCATATGGATGACAAAAAATGTTCCCACTGTATTTCCTAACATTCCTTAAATACCTAAGTAGATACACCTTCTCAACAACCTTATATAGGGCTCTTTCCATTGAATGGATCCTTAATAACATAATCTTTATGTTCACTGGGGTCTCCATGTATATTGTGGGTAAAAAACCTAGTAGGACACCATCATTGATTCCTTAGAATATGTGTAGTAGATATTTGAATGTATACGTAATGACTAAAATAAATATATAAAAATCACACAACATAATCAGGTTATTGTGAACTAACCAAGCCACCAATAACCCCATCTATAAAATATTTAGATCTATTTTAGTAGGAAGATCCATATTGAATTTTGAATGCATAAAAAACATATACAGTACCTTCTTACACAAGGTACAAACCCATATAATGTACTAACTCATATAATGTACAAACTAATATATCATACCATGTACTTGGAAACACACATATCAACCAAGGGATTCCACCCCCTAAAATCCATACCATGTTTCTAACCACACTTGTTCACTAAATGTTAGTCATAAATCATATGCCACATCAGTCTCTGATGACATCCTCTCACTTAGGATTGGTCCCGCATCATCATCTTGGAGCCCAACCCACCCACTCAATCTTGTGTTGGATTTGGTGCCCTATAACCAACCTATATGTATTTTATGATAACCTATATTCATTTTTTTAATATTAATAGATTCTTTATCACATAATGATTGTTCTTATATATAACATTGTATGTGGTAATGTCCTAAGAGTAGTTTTCAAACTTAATGGTCATAATAGTCTCCTACTATGATGATAACCTAGAAGTGTCATGATAATATTCTTAAATATATGTTCTATGTCTGAATGAAATCATTTAAGGGACATAAACGATATATTATATAAGATTTGGAGACTCATATGACTTTTAATAACCATATCATGGTTTTCTCCCTTGGTAATATCCAGTGTAGGGTATTATGAGAATGAGACACGCCAGTGGGAAATCCAAATTTATATGAGTCATTGGATGTTCCTATCTATGGACATGTGTATTGATCCTTAGACTTTAATATTATCGTTAAGGAGTATTATATGTCACATAATTTGATATATTGATAAAAACTGTAACGACATATGTCTGTGGTGGGGTAGGGTTCATCGGGTGCATCATGAGTAATATTTTAATAATGAACAATGTGACAACGTATTTTTCCCTTCTATTATTTAACAAAAGTTTATATCCCAATCCTTTTAATTGAAATTATATAGCCTAAATAAATCTTTGGCGATGTTGTTCAATATAAATGTTTAATATTTAGAAATTCAAAGAATAATACATCTAGAACATAGTTTGATGGAACCAACATGAAAATTGATTGATTAGAGATATCATGATGAACAAAATATAATACACAGTAAGCATTTGTATGAGGTATTATGTCATTATGGAATTAACTTCTTTCTATATGGCTTCCTTGATGTGTTTCTAGATTCAATCATTGGACATTGAGCTACTTTTCCTAATGCCACTATGAAATAGGCCGGGAGAGTCTCATGTTAAGTGTATACAAAATCTCATTTAAGTAATAAAAAAGTTGAATAAATATAATTTTCGCATGTGGTTTAATAATTATTCATGTTTTATTGATCATATATATTCTTTAACTAGTTATTTGAGAGAATATTAAGTGAGAAATGTATTTAATAAACATTTATTTTATATTTAGTAAATATAATATTTATTTATTTATTGTTTAATAATGTAGTGATATTTATTTATTAATTAAATAGTCCTTATTTAGGGACTGATAAATATTATGGAGGAATGGAGGACTAAGTTTAGTGGTCTATTGTGAAAAAAAATATTGAATATTATTTTAATAAATAATATTCAATTTAATTCATGAGTTTAGTGCATGTAAAATAATAATAATATTAATATTAATATATACATAGGGTGCTATAAGAATTATAGAAATAATAAGGGCACATGTGAAATTATTATTTTCAAACTCTAGTGGTATATATATCCAATTATATTAATTTCATAAGAAATATAATTCATTTTTGTTGTGTGTAATAAGATACAATGAGAATCAAGTCAAATCCATAGAGTGATCCCTCTCTAAGAACATTCCCATGAATAGAAAGTGATCCTCCTCTACAACAACTTTGAAGTCTAGATCGATTGAAGAGAATCATTCCTTGTAGTGATTCTTAGGGCGATCAAAGGAAAATGATGAAAGCATTAGGATCTTCCATGCTCTCACCAAAAGATTCATACGATGACGTTTGGAGGTTCATAGAACACGTGTGGATAACCACTAGAGGGAATATGTTCTTGATTCCTACAAAAAAAGACAATGTAGATACATTGCCAGATCTATCAATGAATAACAAATTAATCATAAGGTAATTCTTTAATTGTTTTATTTAATTATAAATAATATGTAACGATCTAGAACTTTGGTTCCAAATTTTTTTTATTTTCTACATTCTTTGATTCATTTTAATTCATCATGACATCTATCACTACGGGGAAAACCGTTATTTGCAACGGGTTATTTGCTATGGGATTAAATCTCGTCGCAAATAGTATGTCAAAGAGGTTACTTGTGACGGGTGACCAACCCGTCACATATAACCAATTATTTTTTACGAGAATAAGCGCCCCGTCGTAAAAACTTGTGTGTGGATTGGCACGGTTTGTGCGCCAAACCGCGCAAAAGGGTATTTGCGATGGGTTGGCATCACCCGTCGCAAATGTCGAGAGGTAGTAAAACCTAGTTGTGACGGGGGATCCCCTGTCGCAACTAGTTCGGCCCCATAGGGTATCTGCAACGGGTCACATTGCACATAACCGTCGGCGGTAAAAACCTATTTGCGATGGGATGTTTTCTCGTCGCAAATAGTGTGTCGGTGGGTTACTTTTTGCGACGAGACTCGTCACAAATAACCTTTTAACCGCCGATCGTAATTAATGTGGCCGAAGGTATTTGCGACGGGACCCATCGCAATAAGTACTATTAGCGATGGAACTCACGTCGCAACTAATCTAACCTATATATACCCCCCCTCTATTTCTTCTTTTATCCTCCTGAATTCCTTCTTCCTCTGCTTTTGTAAACTCTAATTTTACAGTGAAAATGTTTTAGAGTTAGTTTTTTTTACGAAGAAGTTGTGAAGCCGCCTACAATTATAAGAGATCAAGCTTAAAGGTATTTATGTTTTATTTGATTTAGTATTTATTTCATTTCTTTATATTAATTTTAATTATTGTTGATTTGTTATAATTAAGTTAGATTTAAATTATTTTTTCATCAGTATTTATTTGTAATAATAAAATTAAAATATTAGTACCAATTCTTAGTAATTAGTAATAATTAATAATTATTAACGATTATTAGTAATGTATATAAAAAATTAGAGGTAATTAGTAATTAGTTGATGTATTTTGCAGTAATTAATAGTAATTAACACTAATTAGTAATAATTAGAAATAAATAGTAATAATTAGAAAAAAATAGTATTAATTAGTAATAATTAGTAATAAATACTAATAAATAGTAATAAAAACTAATAAATAGTAATAAATACAAATAAATAGTAATAAATACTAATAAATAATAATAAATAGAAATAATTACTAATAATTAGTAATAAATACTAATAATAAGTAATAAATACTAATTAATAGTAATAAATATTAATAAATAGTAATAAATAGTAATATTTAGAAAAATAGTTATAAATATTAACAGTTACTAATAAATAGTATTAATTAGTAATAATTAGTAATAAATTCTAATAAATAGTAAAGAATACTAATAAATAGTAATAAATACTAATAAATAGTAATAAATTCTAATAAATAGTAATAAATAGTAGTAAATACTAATAATTAGTAATAAATACTAATAATTAGTAATAAATACTAATTAAAAGTAATAAATACTAATAAATAGTAATAAATACTAATAAATAGCAATAAATAGTAATAAAAACTAATAAATAGTAATAAAGAGTAATAAATGCTAATAAATATTAATTAATACTAATAAATAGTAATAAATAGTAATAAATAATAATAAATAGTAATAAATACTAGTAAATACTAATAAATACTAATAAATAGTAATAAATACTAATAAATAGTAATAAATACTAATAAATACTAAAAAATAGTAATAAAGACTAATAAATATTAATAAATATTAATGATTAGTAATAAATAGTAATAATTAGTATTAATTAGTAATAATTAGTAATAATTAGTAATAATTAGTAATAAATACTAATAAATACTAATAAATACTAATAAATGCTATTAAATACTAATAAATAGTAATAAATACTAATAAATACTAATAAATACTAATAAATACTAATAAATTGTAATAATTACAAATAATAGTAGTAAATACGAATAATTATTAATAATTAGTCATAATTAGTCATAATTAGTCATAATTAGTAATAATTAGTAATAATTAATAATAATTAGTAATAATTAGTAATAATTAGTAATAATTACTAATAAATACTAATAAATACTAATAAATACTAATAAATACGAATATATACTAATAAATACTAATAAATACTAATAAATACTAATAAATACTAATAAACACTACTAAACACTAATAAACACTAAGAAACACTAATAAACACTAATAAAAATAATAAACACTAATAAACACTAATAAACACTAATAAATACTAATAAACACTAATAAATACTAATAAACACTAATAAATAGTAATAAATTGTAATAAATACTAATAATTAGTAATAATTAGTAATAAATGGTAATAATAAGTAATAAATGGTAATAATTAGTAATAAGTCGTAATAAATAGAAATAAATAGAAATAAATACTAATAAATAGAAATAAATACAAATAAATAGAAATGCATACTAATAAATAGAAATAAATAGTAATAAATAGTAATAAATAGAAATAAATGCTAAAAATACTAATAAAAAGTAATAAATACTAATAAATACTAATAAATACTAATAAAAAGTAATAAATAGTAATAAATATTAATAAATAGTAATAATTAGTAATAAATGGTAATAAATAGTAATAAATGTTTATAATTTGTAATAAATGGTAATAATTCATAATAAATGGTAATAAATGGTAATAATTAGTAATACATTGTAATCATTAGTAATAAATTTCAATAATTAGTAATAAATGGTAATAATTACTAATAAATGGAAATAATTAGTAAAAAATTGTAATAATTAGTAATAAGAAGTAGTTTTAATTATTTATCTTCTTTTTTTGGATAGTGTTTTTCTAATTTCGAATTATTCAAAAATAATAATGATATTATATGTTATAGAAAAATATGGAATAAATAAGTCGACAACAGACATTATTAAATGATCGCGCTTGGATAAATCAGCATAGAAATCCAAACAGTTCTGGTTTAAATCCTGTATATATTTAGGGTGTTGAAGCTTTCTTATCATTTGAATCATCAAAACCAGAATTTGTTTCAGAAGGAACAATTAAGTGTCCTTGTAAAAAATGTGCTTTGAGAACGTTTGACACATTTGACAAGGTTGGGGGACATCTCTTGCGGTTTGGTTTTCAACCAGATTATATTTTTTGGTATCAACATGGTGAACGCAGTTCCAAAGAAGATACTAATAACTTGATTACGGATCCATCATGGTTTCAAAATTTAGTACATGTTGTTTCAGGTACATCTGTTCAAAAAAAATGAAACTTCTGATGATATTGATTTAACTTATGAGTTGGCACCATCTGAATTTTATGAGTTGTTGAGGTCTATTGAGGATGCATTATATCCTGGTTGCAAGATAAGAAAATTAAAAGTATTCACAAAATTTATGGCTATTAAATCAGATAATGCAATGTATAACAACTATTTTTATCAATTATTTTCTTTGGTTAAAAAACTGTTACCTGAAGGAAATGTGTTGCCTGCAAATTAATATGAGAGAAAGAGGTCAGTTCATATTCTGGGCCTTAATTATCAGAAGATTCATGCATGTGTAAATGATTGCATCTTATATTCTGGTGAAAATGAGTCATTGGATTGTTGCCCCACATGTGGACAATCGAGGCATAAAGAATCTCAATTGGGGAAGTCTGGATTGATTCCTGTGAAATAGTTGAAATATTCCCCCCTTACACTAAGGCTGCAATGTTTGTTTATGTCTCAGAACACAGCTTCAATGATGTCATGTCACAAAACCATGATTTCAACCAATAAAATATTGAATCATCCATCTAATGGTGATTCATGGAAGCATTTTGACCGACTGCATCCGTCCTTTTCTTTAGAAGCCTGAAACATGCGATTGGGTCTTTCTATTGATGGTTTCTGTCTGTTTGGTTCTTATGGTAATCAGTATTCATGTTGGAATATCTTTATAACACTGTACAATTTACCTCCATAGATTTTGATGAAGGAGCCCTATATATTTTTGACCATATTAATCCCAGGACATCTGAAAAAGAATATTAATGTTTATTTGAAACCATTTATTGATGAGTTAAATTCATCATGGAGAAATGGTGCTAGTACATATGATGTTGTTGTGAAACGAAATTTCATATTAAAAGCTACATTGATGTGGACGATTAGTGACTTCCCAACATATATCATGTTATCTAGCTAAAGTACACATGGTCCGAAGTCATGTCCTTATTGTATGAAAGACAAAAAAACCTATATGATTGTAAATGAAAAAAAAAACCTTTCTATTTTGACTATCATCACATATTTCTTCCAACCGATCATCCTTTTTGGAGAAACAAATCTCATTTTAGAAAATTAATAATTAAAAGGGATGAACCTCTAAAAATGATCTCAGGTACAGAGTTAAAATTAGCTGTATTTTCATTACCTCCTATCAAATTTGGGCCCACAGTAAACCAACAGAAAATTAAGCGCTTTGGTAAAGATCATAATTGGATAAAACGGGGCATTTTTGGGATCATCCATATTGGTCTGATTTCTTGGTCCGCCACATGTTGGATTCCATGCATATTAAGAAGAACTGTTTTGATAATTTATTTCATACAGTTTTGGAAACTGTAGAGACCCGGAGCCTAACGTACATGAACATTACATTACTTTTGCGGAATACTTAATACATAACAAAAATACACACACAAGGATCGTAATAGTTTAGTGTCTTTGGAAACTCGGAACGTAATCTTCTAATCCTGGTGAAAGATCTTCAAAATCTCCCACAAAGATCTTCCTTTTTTTTACCTAAAACCTTTCTTTATATCCTGGGGAAAAGAAAACATAAAAGGGTGAGCTCAAATGCTCAGTAAGGGTAAACAAAAGAAATATCAATCTCATAATTTTCATAAGAACATAACATTTTTGGAAATCTTAACCTGCAAAAGAGAGCATAATTTCATAACATGGGATAAATCATAGTAGTGAAAATGAAACCATAACTTAAAACATTACTCATTGTGGCATACACACATAATCATAGAGAATCATTTCTTGTTAGTCAAGACTCATTGCCAAGACTATCTTAGTGGACAAAGTCCCTTTCTGAATCGAGTAATCCTCGTTTCAGTCCTGTTTCACTGAACCGGTATAACCTACCATTCCCGCCATGTCTATCTGATGAGATATGAAATCTTTACCCAATGAATTGGAGGGAGATATAGGTCCCACCCATCTCTTAATGAATCCTTTCTTATGTGTGCCACAAAATCATAAATCATAAATCATTGCATAACCCATGTAATAAAAATGGGATTCTTAAACAACATGACGTCATAAAACCATTCATATAAGATAAAGGAATTCATAAACATAATTCCATCACAACATAGTCAAATCAATGTAATAATATGGATAGAAACAGAACCCTTTATTATTTTATATGGAAAATAATTTTGATAAAACACTTGAATTGAATTCTTGAGGAAAATATCCTTTCTTCTTCAAAATCAATTTCTTTTCACAAAACATCATGCAATTTTAAAAGAAAGAGATTTTATTGAAAATAGTCATGAAATAATTTAGAGGAAGCTTCATGAAAATAAGGCTTTATAAAACAGTATAAATCTGTTCGTGCCGTATAAGTTAAAAAAAACATTCTTCGTACTTTTGTCGAAAAAGTCAAAAAGTACCTCGTACGAAAAACGAAAAAAGATTCCTTTCATATCCTTTACTAAAAACTCATAGAAGGGTAAAATTGGATTTAAACAATTGTAGGTGGATGGAAATAATATTACATATTGAGGGAACATGGATGTGGATGATAAAATATACCCCAGTAAATACTTACGAATAAACAATCTCGGATAAAAATGAGATTGTGATATTTCCCTTACCTTAGGTCCGACTTGCTTTGTAAGTGTCTGAACCTCCTGTATAATGATTTAAATCATGTTATTGACTTATTACAGAATCATATTCATTGTTATGATATCATATATGGTTCACTTATGACATTATATTACCCGTTCTTTTGTAAATTCCATGTTAAAGAAGCGTTTTGGGTAAAATCGTTTCATTTATCGTAGGTGTTTTGAATTGTTGTTCTTGACATCATTATTACTTATATCATGATTTACTTACTTCCAGAATATAAAATATGATTTATATATCATATATATTCAGTATATATATATATATAATAGGTAGATAAATAAAATGAAAAACACCGTTCATGGAGACGGTAGTCCGTACGTACGCATGAACGCTGTTTTCCTTTCCTTATTGTCTTGAAATGGAAGTAAGTAGATGACATACATATGTATATATATACATAAATCCAGTAGCTTTATAATGTCATATATTTCATTATTATTTCTTATATATACATTATAATCATTCTTAAATGGTTAACATGGAGAATGAATCTCATCGCGTCATGGAGACGGTATTCCGTACGTACGCACGAGCGATGATATCATTTCTATAAATATTGAATTGAATTGGAGTGTATTATACAATATATCAGAATCAATATGATGTTGTAATAACTATGTATAGTTATTCTTTACACCATTATACCCATCCATGTAAGGTGGTGGTGGAAAATAGATTACACCACGGCGTGGAGACGGTATTCCGTACGTACGCACGCGCGGTGATTTCTTTTTCCGTAGGATGAATAGATGGTGAAATAGGGTTGTTTCATACTTATAATAACATATCAGTATATGAGTGATACTGATGTTATTACTTCATAATGAAACAACCTAAGAAGAAGAAGTGGAAGAAGAAATAAAGATGAAAGAATTGGTAACGGTAATTACCTCTTCTTTGAAGTGCCTCTTTGAGACCTCCTCTTAGGGCACTAAAATTGGTCTTTGAGGAAGACCAGAACCTCTAGGATGTTGCTAGGGAAGTGGAGAGGATAAATTGGCAGGGGTTGGCCGAGCTTGAGTGCTCAAATTGGTGTGAGGAGGAGGGGGAGGAGGTGTCCTTTTATAGGGGAGGAGAGGGGCACCTTAGGAATATCTCAAAATATTATTTTATATTAAAGTCAAAATCAGTTTATAATGGTTCCAAAGGGTCTTATTTCGAAGATAAAGTGGGGATGGGTCGAAATCCTATCAACCAATAGGATTTAGACAAGTTTAGGGTATTATTTTAAACTTATCAATTAGATTTAACTCTAAGTTAAATAATTTAACTTTTACCGTGTCTTTTTGTTTTCTTTCACTATATGGTTAATAAACTTACTATAACATGCCAAACGAACCCCAAATTGTATATTATTAATACATATATCCTTATCTAAGTCATTCGGCCGAACCTTAGATTTTTAGGAATAAAATAACAATTAATAATATAATATTTTATTTAAAAACTATTTTGTGTCAATTTTGACACTATTTGATATATGATTTTTGTGAAAGTCATAACAGAATTATATGTTCGAACCAAGTTGATTAAATCAACACTAATATATCATAATAACCTATAAAATTAGTGGAATTCATAAAAAGTCTTAAATTACATTTATTTTGGTATTTATATTATCAATTATGTCAATATTTCATTAATAAGATAATTACTGCATCATTTTTGTGTCATAAATAAATTATATTATTTGATGTCTAAAAATTACAAATAAAATACCCTCATGTAGGAAATCTTTTTATCTTTCTAATGAATATTTATAGTCGAATTTATCTTATGTATAACCCCATATTAAAAATGATTTACTTATTAAACTTTGATTTTAACTATTTTAACCCTTCTTTAAATAAATTAATAATAAATGTCCTAATCTAATCCAAGTGGGCCTAAATGGTCATATTTTATTCCTAAGTTTGTTTTTGGTCGAATTACACTTGTCCAATAGAATTAGGACATGTGTTAGGGTAATATTAATATCATATTTACCCTTAGTTACCTTATTTACTATTAACCGTGGTAAAAAAAGTAAAAAGTTACTATTCACCAAAAAATTATTTTCATCTCATTGAACCACATTTTAGTCCTTGATATTAACTGTGTCTCTCGGATTTTCGAAATTCCATTCACAGAAGTGGTAAAATTAAGTTTTATGCAAAATTCAGTTTTTAACCTACCACTTAGTAGTTTCACTATTCATCAAAAATTGATGTTTTTCAGAACAATGCCAAAATTTCATCCCAAGCTATATTTCATATTCCGAATTCAAAAATGAAGTCTATTTTACCAAATTCATAACATAAAAGTTGCATTAATTAATTTTATAATTAAATCCCGCTGTTAAAGCAAAGAGCGTGTTTTTAAGAAACAATATCTATCAAAAGATTGACACTTGTTTATGTCTAGTTTAAATGTGAAACTACATCCAATGACCAACATTGTATTAAATTGTAAAAATATATTCTAAATATACTTTAAAACCACTCAAATTAATGATTTATCACTATTAATTATTTCGATTAAAAAAGTTGTTTTTAATTATAATTTAGTAATTTTCACTATTCATCAGAATATGAAAGTTATCCGAAAAGTACCAAAATTTCACCTTAGGCTAAATTCGATACTCCGAATCCAAAAATAAAGTTCATTTTGAAAAATAAGATTTACTGGATTTCAAAAAGTGGTTATTACTATTCATAACGGCTAGTTTTAATAATATTTTTATAGCATATCGTTGTTTAGTGAAACTCGGTATTGCGTACTACACACGCTATCGAGGAAGGTCGCGATTGCGTGTAATGCAAGTCAAGTCAAGGATGTGTGTTGTGAAAGCTCCTTTTGGTGTAGCGTACAACACAAGACATTAATAAAATTAAAAAGAATATTTTTTTATAAAATCTTGGGCTGTTACATTCTACCCCCCTTAAAATGAATTTCGCCCTCGAAATTCGTCGGGGTTATAAATGGTTTACTATTTGAAAGTTTCTTTAATAGAAACCCACATCGTAAAAGGGAATACCAAAACTTGGCTTTAAAAACTAAAGTATGAAATGTAACGATTACCCAAATAAACTAATCACTGGGTTTCCACATAGGTGAAAATATGGATATGGAAGAGAAATCTAACCATCATGTTCTGATGGAGAGTGGTAGAGAACATGGCTATGGAAAATCCAGTAATCACAAATCCATAAATTTGTGACGATCTAAGGTACCATCTGATTCATCAGGTATAAGATCACTAGGACAACATTTTTGGTTTTCAAGATCATTTCCCTAAAGTTGAAAATTTGAATTAGAATAAATACTTACTTTATTTTGATACAATATCACTGTTGTTCGTGCCTTGAACAATTTCCACTTCATCTCTTAAATAAATGAAGTTGAATTTGTTATTCGTGAAGTGTTAGCAGATCATGTGATAGAATGACGGGTCATTCCATCTGTCTCAAACAAAAGGTAAGCAAAAGTTATTAAATATACATAAGTCATTCTATAGTGAGATTAATCATATATAGTTCCTAAAATGGACTTATACTTCATATATCATACTACTTAATATAATAAAACTAGTTTCTACTAAACAGGGACTTCCTGTAGGCCAGTGGTAGGCGATAAAGGCCAGTCGCACTTTGGTTGTGGGTTCGATTCCTACAGCCTTGTCCGAAGCGATGGGTTGTCGCCCGTCCTGCAGGTTGTCCCTTTTTCTAAAACTACGTTACTATAACATCCCATCAATAATATCGAAAATCTTCTATCCTTAAACAATACTAACTTATGTCTAACATAATCCAGTCTAATCTTTAGGCTTATAATACTGCAGTCCACTCTCATAATATAGTGACAACGATTACCAGAGATTTAATACTGTCGTTGATCCCCACATATCATAAGATATGTCTTGTTGGTCACATTCCAAACATTCAAAGTCCTTAATCGTGTATTCTCTTGAATACCTTAGTGAAAACATGAGTGCAGTTAAATGTTAACACTTTCCACATACCAAAATCCTCAAAATTCTATATACTCAAACCATGATATCACTTAGTCCTTATATCAATCATGAGCTCATGAATACTATTAAACATTTAATTTTCTCCTTATCCCTTCATTATGTGCATATCATCTACATTCCAAAAATATCTGAATAACCTTTCATGGATACTGGTAACATTAATCATATACTTTCAAAACACAAGGAAAGACAACAGTGTAACAATCCATAGATGTCTCTTTATTCCAAAATTACACATGATAAACATGTAATCATGCCACTACATTCTCAAACCATTGACCGAGCTTCAAAAATTCTTTCATCTCACATATCATTTGTAGTCTCTTCATCATCATCCACATAAATACTACCCATATGACCATACTGATTCTCTTCATGAGTCTTTCCCTTAGGGAATTTGTTTGCATAATGCCCATACATTCCACATTTAAAACACTTAACCATTTTTGATGTCGTAGGAATACCATTATCCTCATCCATGGTGTTAACCGACCCTTTTCCTTTGCACTTACTTGCTTTGTGTCCTTCTTTTCCACACCCAAAGCATCTTCCAGTTCCCTTGAAACATTCTCCTTGATGCCTCTTCCCACATGATTTACATAGGGGAAATTGAACTTTCTTTCCTCTATGATCATCATGGAACTCCATCTTTCTCTTATTAGTCGAGTCAGGAAACTTACCAAATTTTACATTATTGATCATGTTGTGAGATTGCTGATTCGGCATAATAATGATGTTTGGACATCCAAATCCCATTTCATTTGGTTGCTCATGAAGAATATCATTCCATTGTCCATCATATCCTCCATTATTGTGAATCATCTTGTTTCCAGCCATTTTCTAAAACCCAAACATAATAGTGTTAGATGCAAAAATCATGCTAGGGAAAACAACATAATAAAGGGGGAGTACCTTCAATATCCAACATCTTAGGTTTAATTCTATGATCGTTAGCGTAATTCTATTACTATAACCTATACGTATACTTAACCTTAGGGACATACCTAGACATACCTTAGAAATATCTCTAGGAATCTCACTAACGTTTTTTGCATCCTAGTTTCCAAAGGTTGACTAAACCTTTCCTCTGATACCAACTGTAGAGACCCGGAGCCTAACGTACATGAACATTACATTACTTTTGCGGAATACTTAATACATAACAAAAATACACACACAAGGATCGTAATAGTTTAGTGTCTTTGGAAACTCGGAACGTAATCTTCTAATCCTGGTGAAAGATCTTCAAAATCTCCCACAAAGATCTTCCTTTTTTTTACCTAAAACCTTTCTTTATATCCTGGGGAAAAGAAAACATAAAAGGGTGAGATCAAATGCTCAGTAAGGGTAAACAAAAGAAATATCAATCTCATAATTTTCATAAGAACATAACATTTTTGGAAATCTTAACCTGCAAAAGAGAGAATAATTTCATAACATGGGATAAATCATAGTAGTGAAAATGAAACCATAACTTAAAACATTACTCATTGTGGCATACACACATAATCATAGAGAATCATTTCTTGTTAGTCAAGACTCATTTCCAAGACTATCTTAGTGGACAAAGTCCCTTTCGGAATCGAGTAATCCTCGTTTCAGTCCTGTTTCACTGAACCGGTATAACCTACCATTCCAGCCATGTCTATCTCATGAGATATGAAATCTTTACCCAATGCATTGGAGGGAGATATAGGTCCCACCCATCTCTTAATGAATCCTTTCTTATGTGTGCCACAAAATCATAAATCATAAATCATTGCATAACCCATGTAATAAAAATGGGATTCTTAAACAACATGACATCATAAAACCATTCATATAAGATAAAGGAATTCATAAACATAATTCCATCACAACATAGTCAAATCAATGTAATAATATGGATAGAAACAGAACCCTTTATTATTTTATATGGAAAATTATTTTGATAAAACACTTGAATTGAATTCTTGAGGAAAATATCCTTTCTTCTTCAAAATCAATTTCTTTTCACAAAACATCATGCAATTTTAAAAGAAAGAGATTTTATTGAAAATAGTCATGAAATCATTTAGAGGAAGCTTCATGAAAATAAGGCTTTATAAAACAGTATAAATCTGTTCGTTCTGTATAAGTTAAAAAAACATTCTTCGTACTTTTGTCGGAAAAGTCAAAAAGTACCTCGTACGAAAAACGAAAAAAGATTCCTTTCATATCCTTTACTAAAAACTCATAGAAGGGTAAAATTGGATTTAAACAATTGTAGGTGGATGGAAATAATATTACATATTGAGGGAACATGGATGTGGATGATAAAATACACCCCAGTAAATACTTACGAATAAACAATCTCGGATAAAAATGAGATTGTGATATTTCCCTTACCTTAGGTCCGACTTGCTTTGTAAGTGTCGGAACCTCCTGTATAATGATTTAAATCATGTTATTGACTTATTACAGAATCATATTCATTGTTATGATATCATATATGGTTCACTTATGACATTATATTACCCGTTCTTTTGTAAATTCCATGTTAAAGAAGCGTTTTGGGTAAAATCGTTTCATTTATCGTAGGTGTTTTGACTTGTTGTTCTTGACATCATTATTACTTATATCATGATTTACTTACTTCCAGAATATAAAATATGATTTATATATCATATATATTCAGTATATATATATATATATATAATAGGTAGATAAATAAAATGAAAAACACCGTTCATGGAGACGGTAGTCCGTACGTACGCATGAACGCTGTTTTCCTTTCCTTATTGTCTTGAAATGGAAGTAAGTAGATGACATACATATGTATATATATACATAAATCCAGTAGATTTATAATGTCATATATTTCATTATTATTTCTTATATATACATTATAATCATTCTTAAATGGTTAACATGGAGAATGAATCTCATCGCGTCATGGAGACGGTATTCCGTACGTACGCACGAGCGATGATATCATTTCTATAAATATTGAATTGAATTGGAGTGTATTATACAATATATCAGAATCAATATGATGTTGTAATAACTATGTATAGTTATTCTTTACACCATTATACCCATCCATTTAAGGTGGTGGTGGAAAATAGATTACACCACGGCGTGGAGACGGTATTCCGTACGTACGCACGCGCGGTGATTTCTTTTTCCGTAGGATGAATAGATGGTGAAATAGGGTTGTTTCATACTTATAATAACATATCCGTATATGAGTGATACTGATGTTATTACTTCATAATGAAACAACCTAAGAAGAAGAAGTGGAAGAAGAAATAAAGATGAAAGAATTGGTAACGGTAATTACCTCTTCTTTGAAGTGCCTCTTTGAGACCTCCTCTTAGGGCACTAAAATTGGTCTTTGAGGAAGACCAGAACCTCTAGGATGTTGCTAGGGAAGTGGAGAGGATAAATGGGCAGGGGTTGGCCAAGCTTGAGTGCTCAAATTGGTGTGAGGAGGAGGGGGAGGAGGTGTCCTTTTATAGGGGAGGAGAGGGGCACCTTAGGAATATCTCAAAATATTATTTTATATTAAAGTCAAAATCGGTTTATAATGGTTCCAAAGGGTCTTATTTAGAAGATAAAGTGGGGATGGGTCGAAATCCTATCAACCAATAGGATTTAGACAATTTTAGGGTATTATTTTAACCTGATCAATTAGATTTAACTCTAAGTTAAATAATTTAACTTTTACCGTGTCTTTTTGTTTTCTTTCACTATATGGTTAATAAACTTACTATAACATGCCAAACGAACCCCAAATTGTATATTATTAATACATATAACCTTATCTAAGTCATGTGGCCGAACCTTAGATTTTTAGGAATAAAATAACAATTAATAATATAATATTTGATTTAAAAACTATTTTGTGTCAATTTTGACACTATTTGATATATGATTTTTGTGAAAGTCATAACAGAATTATATGTTCGAACCAAGTTGATTAAATGAACACTAATATATCATAATAACCTAGAAAATTAGTGGAATTCATAAAAAGTCTTAAATTACATTTATTTTGGTATTTATATTATCAATTATGTTAATATTTCATTAATAAGATAATTACTGCATCATTTTTGTGTCATAAATAAATTATATTATTTGATGTCTAAAAATTACAAATAAAATACCATCATGTAGGAAATCTTTTTAGCTTTCTAATTAATATTTATAGTCGAATTTATCTTATGTATAACCCCATATTAAAAATGATTTACTTATTAAACTTTGATTTTAACTATTTTAACCCTTCTTTAAATAAATTAATAATAAATGTCCTAATCTAATCCAAGTGGGCCTAAATGGTCATATTTTATTCCTAAGTTTGTTTTTGATCGAATTACACTTTTCCAATAGAATTAGGACATGTGTTAGGGTAATATTAATATCATATTTACCCTTAGTTACCTTATTTACTATTAACCGTGGTAAAAAAAGTAAAAAGTTACTATTCACCAAAAAAATTATTTTCATCTCATTGAACCACATTTTAGTCCTTGATATTAACTGTGTCTCTCGGATTTTCGAAATTCCATTCACAGAAGTGGTAAAATTAAGTTTTATGCAAAATTCAGTTTTTAACCTACCACTTAGTAGTTTCACTATTCATCAAAAATTGATGTTTTTCAGAACAATGCCAAAATTTCATCCCAAGCTATATTTCATATTCCGAATTCAAAAATGAAGTCTATTTTACCAAATTCATAACATAAAAGTTGCATTAATTAATTTTATAATTAAATCCCGCTGTTAAAGCAAATAGCGTGTTTTTAAGAAACAATATCTATCAAAAGATTGACACTTGTTTATGTCTAGTTTAAATGTGAAACTACATCCAATGACCAACATTGTATTAAATTGTAAAAATATATTCTAAATATACTTTAAAACCACTCAAATTAATGATTTGTCACTATTAATTATTTCGATTAAAAAAGTTGTTTTTAATTATAATTTAGTAATTTTCACTATTCATCAGAATATGAAAGTTATCCGAAAAGTACCAAAATTTCACCTTAGGCTAAATTCGATACTCCGAATCCAAAAATAAAGTTCATTTTGAAAAATAAGATTTACTGGATTTCAAAAAGTGGTTATTACTATTCATAACGGCTAGTTTTAATAATATTTTTATAGCATATCGTTGTTTAGTGAAACTCGGTATTGCGTACTACACACGCTATCGAGGAAGGTCGCGATTGCGTGTAATGCAAGTCAAGTCAAGGATGTGTGTTGTGAAAGCTCCTTTTGGTGTAGCGTACAACACAAGACATTAATAAAATTAAAAAGAATATTTTTTTATAAAATCTTGGGCTGTTACATTCTACCCCCCTTAAAATGAATTTCGCCCTCGAAATTCGTCGGGGTTATAAATGGTTTACTATTTGAAAGTTTCTTTAATAGAAACCCACATCGTAAAAGGGAATACCAAAACTTGGCTTTAAAAACTAAAGTATGAAATGTAACGATTACCCAAATAAACTAATCACTGGGTTTCCACATAGGTGAAAATATGGATATGGAAGAGAAATCTAACCATCATGTTCTGATGGAGAGTGGTAGAGAACATGGCTATGGAAAATCCAGTAATCACAAATCCATAAATTTGTGACGATCTAAGGTACCATCGGATTCATCAGGTATAAGATCACTAGGACAACATTTTTGGTTTTCAAGATCATTTCCCTAAAGTTGAAAATTTGAATTAGAATAAATACTTACTTTATTTTGATACAATATCACTGTTGTTCGTGCCTTGAACAATTTCCACTTCATCTCTTAAATAAATGAAGTTGAATTTGTTATTCGTGAAGTGTTAGCAGATCATGTGATAGAATGACGGGTCATTCCATCTGTCTCAAACAAAAGGTAAGCAAAAGTTATTAAATATACATAAGTCATTCTATAGTGAGATTAATCATATATAGTTCCTAAAATGGACTTATACTTCATATATCATACTGCTTAATATAATAAAACTAGTTTCTACTAAACAGGGACTTCCTGTAGGCCAGTGGTAGGCGATAAAGGCCAGTCGCACTTTGGTTGTGGGTTCGATTCCTACAGCCTTGTCCGAAGTGATGGGCTGTCGTCCGTCCTGCAGGATGTCCCTTTTTCTAAAACTACGTTACTATAACATCCCATCAATAATATCGAAAATCTTCTATCCTTAAACAATACTAACTTATGTCCAACATAATCCAGTCTAATCTTTAGGCTTATAATACTGCAGTCCACTCTCATAATATAGTGACAACGATTACCAGAGATTTAATACTGCCGTTGATCCCCACATATCATAAGATATGTCTTGTTGGTCACATTCCAAACATTCAAAGTCCTTAATCGTGTATTCTCTTGAATACCTTAGTGAAAACATGAGTGCAGTTAAAAGTTAACACTTTCCACATACCAAAATCCTCAAAATTCTATATACTCAAACCATGATATCACTTAGTCCTTATATCAATCATGAGCTCATGAATACTATTAAACATTTAATTTTCTCCTTATCCCTTCATTATGCGCATATCATCTACATTCCAAAAATATCTGAATAACCTTTCATGGATACTGGTAACATTAATCATATACTTTCAAAACACAAGGAAAGACAACAGTGTAACAATCCATAGATGTCTCTTTATTCCAAAATTACACATGATAAACATGTAATCATGCCACTACATTCTCAAACCATTGACCGAGCTTCAAAAATTCTTTCATCTCACATATCATTTGTAGTCTCTTCATCATCATCCACATAAATACTACCCATATGACCATACTGATTATCTTCATGAGTCTTTCCCTTAGGGAATTTGTTTGCATAATGCCCATACATTCCACATTTAAAACACTTAACCATTTTTGATGTCGTAGCAATACCATTATCCTCATCCATGGTGTTAACCGACCCTTTTCCTTTGCACTTACTTGCTTTGTGTCCTTCTTTTCCACACCCAAAGCATCTTCCAGTTCCCTTGAAACATTCTCCTTGATGCCTCTTCCCACATGATTTACATAGGGGAAATTGAACTTTCTTTCCTCTATGATCATCATGGAACTCCATCTTTCTCTTATTAGTCGAGTCAGGAAACTTACCAAATTTTACTTTATTGATCATGTTGTGAGATTGCTGATTCGGCATAATAATGATGTTTGGACATCCAAATCCCATTTCATTTGGTTGCTCATGAAGAATATCATTCCATTGTCCATCATATCCTCCATTATTGTGAATCATCTTGTTTCCAGCCATTTTCTAAAACCCAAACATAATAGTGTTAGATGCAAAAATCATGCTAGGGAAAACAACATAATAAAGGGGGAGTACCTTCAATATCCAACATCTTAGGTTTAATTCTATGATCGTTAGCGTAATTCCATTACTATAACCTATACGTATACTTAACCTTAGGGACATACCTAGACATACCTTAGAAATATCTCTAGGAATCTCACTAACGTTTTCGCATCCTAGTTTCCAAAGGTTGACTAAACCTTTCCTCTGATACCAACTGTAGAGACCCGGAGCCTAACGTACATGAACATTACATTACTTTTGCGGAATACTTAATACATAACAAAAATACACACACAAGGATCGTAATAGTTTAGTGTCTTTGGAAACTCGGAACGTAATCTTCTAATCCTGGTGAAAGATCTTCAAAATCTCCCACAAAGATCTTCCTTTTTTTTTACCTAAAACCTTTCTTTATATCCTGGGGAAAAGAAAACATAAAAGGGTGAGCTCAAATGCTCAGTAAGGGTAAACAAAAGAAATATCAATCTCATAATTTTCATAAGAACATAACATTTTTGGAAATCTTAACCTGCAAAAGAGAGCATAATTTCATAACATGGGATAAATAATAGTAGTGAAAATGAAACCATAACTTAAAACATTACTCATTGTGGCATACACACATAATCATAGAGAATCATTTCTTGTTAGTCAAGACTCATTGCCAAGACTATCTTAGTGGACAAAGTCCCTTTCTGAATCGAGTAATCCTCGTTTCAGTCCTGTTTCACTGAACCGGTATAACCTACCATTCCAGCCATGTCTATCTCATGAGATATGAAATCTTTACCCAATGCATTGGAGGGAGATATAGGTCCCACCCATCTCTTAATGAATCCTTTCTTATGTGTGCCACAAAATCATAAATCATAAATCATTGCATAACCCATGTAATAAAAATGGGATTCTTAAACAACATGACATCATAAAACCATTCATATAAGATAAAGGAATTCATAAACATAATTCCATCACAACATAGTCAAATCAATGTAATAATATGGATAGAAACAGAACCCTTTATTATTTTATATGGAAAATAATTTTGATAAAACACTTGAATTGAATTCTTGAGGAAAATATCCTTTCTTCTTCAAAATCAATTTCTTTTCACAAAACATCATGCAATTTTAAAAGAAAGAGATTTTATTGAAAATAGTCATGAAATCATTTAGAGGAAGCTTCATGAAAATAAGGCTTTATAAAACAGTATAAATCTGTTCGTGCCGTATAAGTTAAAAAAAAACATTCTTCGTACTTTTGTCGAAAAAGTCAAAAAGTACCTCGTACGAAAAACGAAAAAAGATTCCTTTCATATCCTTTACTAAAAACTCATAGAAGGGTAAAATTGGATTTAAACAATTGTAGGTGGATGGAAATAATATTACATATTGAGGGAACATGGATGTGGATGATAAAATACACCCCAGTAAATACTTACGAATAAACAATCTCGGATAAAAATGAGATTGTGATATTTCCCTTACCTTAGGTCCGACTTGCTTTGTAAGTGTCCGAACCTCCTGTATAATGATTTAAATCATGTTATTGACTTATTACAGAATCATATTCATTGTTATGATATCATATATGGTTCACTTATGACATTATATTACCCGTTCTTTTGTAAATTCCATGTTAAAGAAGCGTTTTGGGTAAAATCGTTTCATTTATCGTAGGTGTTTTGACATGTTGTTCTTGACATCATTATTACTTATATCATGATTTACTTACTTCCAGAATATAAAATATGATTTATATATCATATATATTCAGTATATATATATATATATATAATAGGTAGATAAATAAAATGAAAAACACCGTTCATGGAGACGGTAGTCCGTACGTACGCATGAACGTTGTTTTCCTTTCCTTATTGTCTTGAAATGGAAGTAAGTAGATGACATACATATGTATATATATACATAAATCCAGTAGCTTTATAATGTCATATATTTCATTATTATTTCTTATATATACATTATAATCATTCTTAAATGGTTAACATGGAGAATGAATCTCATCGCGTCGTGGAGACGGTATTCCGTACGTACGCACGAGCGATGATATCATTTCTATAAATATTGAATTGAATTGGAGTGTATTATACAATATATCAGAATAAATATGATGTTTTAATAACTATGTATAGTTATTCTTTACACCATTATACCCATCCATGTAAGGTGGTGGTGGAAAATAGATTACACCACGGCGTGGAGACGGTATTCCGTACGTACGCACGCGCGGTGATTTCTTTTTCCGTAGGATGAATAGATGGTGAAATAGGGTTGTTTCATAATTATAATAACATATCAGTATATGAGTGATACTGATGTTATTACTTCATAATGAAACAACCTAATAAGAAGAAGTGGAAGAAGAAATAAAGATGAAAGAATTGGTAACGGTAATTACCTCTTCTTTGAAGTGCCTCTTTGAGACCTCCTCTTAGGGCACTAAAATTGGTCTTTGAGGAAGACCAGAACCTCTAGGATGTTGCTAGGGAAGTGGAGAGGATAAATTGGCAGGGGTTGGCCGAGATTGAGTTCTCAAATTGGTGTGAGGAGGAGGGGGAGGAGGTGTCCTTTTATAGGGGAGGAGAGGGGCACCTTAGGAATATCTCAAAATATTATTTTATATTAAAGTCAAAATCGGTTTATAATGGTTCCAAAGGGTCTTATTTCGAAGATAAAGTGGGTAGGGGTCGAAATCCTATCAACCAATAGGATTTAGACAAGTTTAGGGTATTATTTTAACCTTATCAATTAGATTTAACTCTAAGTTAAATAATTTAACTTTTACCGTGTCTTTTTGTTTTCTTTCACTATATGGTTAATAAACTTACTATCACATGCCAAACGAACCCCAAATTGTATATTATTAATACATATATCCTTATCTAAGTCATTTGGCCGAACCGTAGATTTTTAGGAATAAAATAACAATTAATAATATAATATTTTATTTAAAAACTATTTTGTGTCAATTTTGACACTATTTGATATATGATTTTTGTGAAAGTCATAACAGAATTATATGTTCGAACCAAGTTGATTAAATAAACACTAATATATCATACTAACCTATAAAATTAGTTTAATTCATAAAAAGTCTTAAATTACATTTATTTTGGTATTTATATTATCAATTATGTCAATATTTCATTAATAAGATAATTACTGCATCATTTTTGTGTCATAAATAAATTATATTATTTGATGTCTAAAAATTACAAATAAAATACCATCATGTAGGAAATCTTTTTAGCTTTCTAATGAATATTTATAGTCGAATTTATCTTATGTATAACCCCATATTAAAAATGATTTACTTATTAAACTTTGATTTTAACTATTTTAACCCTTCTTTAAATAAATTAATAATAAATGTCCTAATCTAATCCAAGTGGGCCTAAATGGTCATATTTTATTCCTAAGTTTGTTTTTGGTCGAATTACACTTGTCCAATAGAATTAGGACATGTGTTAGGGTAATATTAATATCATATTTACCCTTAGTTACCTTATTTACTATTAACCGTGGTAAAAAAATTAAAAAGTTACTATTCACCAAAAAATTATTTTCATCTCATTGAACCACATTTTAGTCCTTGATATTAACTGTGTCTCTCGGATTTTCGAAATTCCATTCACAGAAGTGGTAAAATTAAGTTTTATGCAAAATTCAGTTTTTAACCTACCACTTAGTAGTTTCACTATTCATCAAAAATTGATGTTTTTCAGAACAATGCCAAAATTCCATCCCAAGCTATATTTCATATTCCGAATTCAAAAATGAAGTCTATTTTACCAAATTCATAACATAAAAGTTGCATTAATTAATTTTATAATTAAATCCCGCTGTTAAAGCAAATAGCGTGTTTTTAAGAAACAATATCTATCAAAAGATTGACACTTGTTTATGTCTAGTTTAAATGTGAAACTACATCCAATGACCAACATTGTATTAAATTGTAAAAATATATTCTAAATATACTTTAAAACCACTCAAATTAATGATTTATCACTATTAATTATTTCGATTAAAAAAGTTGTTTTTAATTATAATTTAGTAATTTTCACTATTCATCAGAATATGAAAGTTATCCGAAAAGTACCAAAATTTCACCTTAGGCTAAATTCGATACTCCGAATCCAAAAATAAAGTTCATTTTGAAAAATAAGATTTACTGGATTTCAAAAAGTGGTTATTACTATTCATAACGGCTAGTTTTAATAATATTTTTATAGCATATCGTTGTTTAGTGAAACTCGGTATTGCGTACTACACACGCTATCGAGGAAGGTCGCGATTGCGTGTAATGCAAGTCAAGTCAAGGATGTGTGTTGTGCAAGCTCCTTTTGGTGTAGCGTACAACACAAGACATTAATAAAATTAAAAAGAATATTTTTTTATAAAATCTTGGGCTGTTACATTCTACCCCCCTTAAAATGAATTTCGCCCTCGAAATTCGTCGGGGTTATAAATGGTTTACTATTTGAAAGTTTCTTTAATAGAAACCCACATCGTAAAAGGGAATACCAAAACTTGGCTTTAAAAACTAAAGTATGAAATGTAACGATTACCCAAATAAACTAATCACTGGGTTTCCACATAGGTGAAAATATGGATATGGAAGATAAATCTAACCATCATGTTCTGATGGAGAGTGGTAGAGAACATGGCTATGGAAAATCCAGTAATCACAAATCCATAAATTTGTGACGATCTAAGGTACCATCTGATTCATCAGGTATAAGATCACTAGGACAACATTTTTGGTTTTCAAGATCATTTCCCTAAAGTTGAAAATTTGAATTAGAATAAATACTTACTTTATTTTGATACAATATCACTGTTGTTCGTGCCTTGAACAATTTCCACTTCATCTCTTAAATAAATGAAGTTGAATTTGTTATTCGTGAAGTGTTAGCAGATCATGTGATAGAATGACGGGTCATTCCATCTGTCTCAAACAAAAGGTAAGAAAAAGTTATTAAATATACATAAGTCATTCTATAGTGATATTAATCATATATAGTTCCTAAAATGGACTTATACTTCATATATCATACTGCTTAATATAATAAAACTAGTTTCTACTAAACAGGGACTTCCTGTAGGCCAGTGGTAGGCGATAAAGGCCAGTCGCACTTTGGTTGTGGGTTCGATTCCTACAGCCTTGTCCGAAGCGATGGGCTGTCGCCCGTCCTGCAGGTTGTCCCTTTTTCTAAAACTACGTTACTATAACATCCCATCAATAATATCGAAAATCTTCTATCCTTAAACAATACTAACTTATGTCCAACATAATCCAGTCTAATCTTTAGGCTTATAATACTGCAGTCCACTCTCATAATATAGTGACAACGATTACCAGAGATTTAATACTGTCGTTGATCCCCACATATCATAAGATATGTCTTGTTGGTCACATTCCAAACATTCAAAGTCCTTAATCGTGTATTCTCTTGAATACCTTAGTGAAAACATGAGTGCAGTTAAAAGTTAACACTTTCCACATACCAAATTCCTCAAAATTCTATATACTCAAACCATGATATCACTTAGTCCTTATATCAATCATGAGCTCATGAATACTATTAAACATTTAATTTTCTCCTTATCCCTTCATTATGCGCATATCATCTACATTCCAAAAATATCTGAATAACCTTTCATGGATACTGGTAACATTAATCATATACTTTCAAAACACAAGGAAAGACAACAGTGTAACAATCCATAGATGTCTCTTTATTCCAAAATTACACATGATAAACATGTAATCATGCCACTACATTCTCAAACCATTGACCGAGCTTCAAAAATTCTTTCATCTCACATATCATTTGTAGTCTCTTCATTATCATCCACATAAATACTACCCATATGACCATACTGATTCTCTTCATGAGTCTTTCCCTTAGGGCATTTGTTTGCATAATGCCCATACATTCCACATTTAAAACACTTAACCATTTTTGATGTCGTAGCAATACCATTATCCTCATCCATGGTGTTAACCGACCCTTTTCCTTTGCACTTACTTCCTTTGTGTCCTTCTTTTCCACACCCAAAGCATCTTCCAGTTCCCTTGAAACATTCTCCTTGATGCCTCTTCCCACATGATTTACATAGGGGAAATTGAACTTTCTTTCCTCTATGATCATCATGGAACTCCATCTTTCTCTTATTAGTCGAGTCAAGAAACTTACCAAATTTTACTTTATTGATCATGTTGTGAGATTGCTGATTCGGCATAATAATGATGTTTGGACATCCAAATCCCATTTCATTTGGTTGCTCATGAAGAATATCATTCCATTGTCCATCATATCCTCCATTATTGTGAATCATCTTGTTTCCAGCCATTTTCTAAAACCCAAACATAATAGTGTTAGATGCAAAAATCATGCTAGGGAAAACAACATAATAAAGGGGGAGTACCTTCAATATCCAACATCTTAGGTTTAATTCTATGATCTTTAGCGTAATTCCATTACTATAACCTATACGTATACTTAACCTTAGGGACATACCTAGACATACCTTAGAAATATCTCTAGGAATCTCACTAACGTTTTCGCATCCTAGTTTCCAAAGGTTGACTAAACCTTTCCTCTGATACCAACTGTAGAGACCCGGAGCCTAACGTACATGAACATTACATTACTTTTGCGGAATACTTAATACATAACAAAAATACACACACAAGGATCGTAATAGTTTAGTGTCTTTGGAAACTCGGAACGTAATCTTCTAATCCTGGTGAAAGATCTTCAAAATCTCCCACAAAGATCTTCCTTTTTTTTTTACCTAAAACCTTTCTTTATATCCTGGGGAAAAGAAAACATAAAAGGGTGAGCTCAAATGCTTAGTAAGGGTAAACAAAAGAAATATCAATCTCATAATTTTCATAAGAACATAACATTTTTGGAAATCTTAACCTGCAAAAGAGAGCATAATTTCATAACATGGGATAAATCATAGTAGTGAAAATGAAACCATAACTTAAAACATTACTCATTGTGGCATACACACATAATCATAGAGAATCATTTCTTGTTAGTCAAGACTCATTGCCAAGACTATCTTAGTGGACAAAGTCCCTTTCTGAATCGAGTAATCCTCGTTTCAGTCCTGTTTCACTGAACCGGTATAACCTACCATTCCAGCCATGTCTATCTCATGAGATATGAAATATTTACCCAATGCATTGGAGGGAGATATAGGTCCCACCCATCTCTTAATGAATCCTTTCTTATGTGTTCCACAAAATCATAAATCATAAATCATTGAATAACCCATGTAATAAAAATGGGATTCTTAAACAACATGACATCATAAAACCATTCATATAAGATAAAGGAATTCATAAACATAATTCCATCACAACATAGTCAAATCAATGTAATAATATGGATAGAAACAGAACCCTTTATTATTTTATATGGAAAATAATTTTGATAAAACACTTGAATTGAATTCTTGAGGAAAATATCCTTTCTTCTTCAAAATCAATTTCTTTTCACAAAACATCATGCAATTTTAAAAGAAAGAGATTTTATTGAAAATAGTCATGAAATCATTTAGAGGAAGCTTCATGAAAATAAGGCTTTATAAAACAGTATAAATCTGTTCGTGCCGTATAAGTTAAAAAAAACATTCTTCGTACTTTTGTCGAAAAAGTCAAAAAGTACCTCGTACGAAAAACGAAAAAAGATTCCTTTCATATCCTTTACTAAAAACTCATAGAAGGGTAAAATTGGATTTAAAAAATTGTAGGTGGATGGAAATAATATTACATATTGAGGGAACATGGATGTGGATGATAAAATACACCCCAGTAAATACTTACGAATAAACAATCTCGGATAAAAATGAGATTGTGATATTTCCCTTACCTTAGGTCCGACTTGCTTTGTAAGTGTCCGAACCTCCTGTATAATGATTTAAATCATGTTATTGACTTATTACAGAATCATATTCATTGTTATGATATCATATATGGTTCACTTATGACATTATATTACCCGTTCTTTTGTAAATTCCATGTTAAAGAAGCGTTTTGGGTAAAATCGTTTCATTTATCGTAGGTGTTTTGACTTGTTGTTCTTGACATCATTATTACTTATATCATGATTTACTTACTTCCAGAATATAAAATATGATTTATATATCATATATATTCAGTATATATATATATACATAATAGGTAGATAAATAAAATGAAAAACACCGTTCATGGAGACGGTAGTCCGTACGTACGCATGAACGCTGTTTTCCTTTCCTTATTGTCTTGAAATGGAAGTAAGTAGATGACATACATATGTATATATATACATAAATCCAGTAGCTTTATAATGTCATATATTTCATTATTATTTCTTATATATACATTATAATCATTCTTAAATGGTTAACATGGAGAATGAATCTCATCGCGTCGTGGAGACGGTATTCCGTACGTACGCACGAGCGATGATATCATTTCTATAAATATTGAATTGAATTGGAGTGTATTATACAATATATCAGAATCAATATGATGTTGTAATAACTATATATAGTTATTCTTTACACCATTATACCCATCCATGTAAGGTGGTGGTGGAAAATAGATTACACCACGGCGTGGAGACGGTATTCCGTACGTACGCACGCGCGGTGATTTCTTTTTCCGTAGGATGAATAGATGGTGAAATAGGGTTGTTTAATACTTATAATAACATATCAGTATATGAGTGATACTGATGTTATTACTTAATAATGAAACAACCTAAGAAGAAGAAGTGGAAGAAGAAATAAAGATGAAAGAATTGGTAACGGTAATTACCTCTTCTTTGAAGTGCCTCTTTGAGACCTCCTCTTAGGGCACTAAAATTGGTCTTTGAGGAAGAACAGAACCTCTAGGATGTTGCTAGGGAAGTGGAGAGGATAAATTGGCAGGGGTTGGCCGAGCTTGAGTGCTCAAATTGGTGTGAGGAGGAGGGGGATGAGGTGTCCTTTTATAGGGGAGGAGAGGGGCACCTTAGGAATATCTCAAAATATTATTTTATATTAAAGTCAAAATCGGTTTATAATGGTTCCAAACGGTCTTATTTCGAAGATAAAGTGGGGATGGGTCGAAATCCTATCAACCAATAGGATTTAGACAAGTTTAGGGTATTATTTTAACCTTATCAATTAGATTTAACTCTAAGTTAAATAATTTAACTTTTACCGTGTCTTTTTGTTTTCTTTCACTATATGGTTAATAAACTTACTATAACATGCCAAACGAACCCCAAATTGTATATTATTAATACATATATCCTTATCTAAGTCATTTGGCCGAACCTTAGATTTTTAGGAATAAAATAACAATTAATAATATAATATTTGATTTAAAAACTATTTTGTGTCAATTTTGACACTATTTGATATATGATTTTTGTGAAAGTCATAACAGAATTATATGTTCGAACCAAGTTGATTAAATCAACACTAATATATCCTACTAACCTAGAAAATTAGTGGAATTCATAAAAAGTCTTAAATTACATTTATTTTGGTATTTATATTATCAATTATGTCAATATTTCATTAATAAGCTAATTACTGCATCATTTTTGTGTCATAAATAAATTATATTATTTGATGTCTAAAAATTACAAATAAAATACCATCATGTAGGAAATCTTTTTAGCTTTCTAATTAATATTTATAGTCTAATTTATCTTATGTATAACCCCATATTAAAAATGATTTACTTATTAAACGTTGATTTTAACTATTTTAACCCTTCTTTAAATAAATTAATAATAAATGTCCTAATCTAATCCAAGTGGGCCTAAATGGTCATATTTTATTCCTAAGTTTGGTTTTGGTCGAATTAAACTTGTCCAATAGAATTAGGACATGTGTTAGGGTAATATTAATATCATATTTACCCTTAGTTACCTTATTTACTATTAACCGTGGTAAAAAAAGTAAAAAGATACTATTCACCAAAAAATTATTTTCATCTCATTGAACCACATTTTAGTCCTTGATATTAACTGTGTCTCTCGGATTTTCGAAATTCCATTCACAGAAGCGGTAAAATTAAGTTTTATGCAAAATTCAGTTTTTAACCTACCACTTAGTAGTTTCACTATTCATCAAAAATTGATGTTTTTCAGAACAATGCCAAAATTTCATCCCAAGCTATATTTCATATTCCGAATTCAAAAATGAAGTCTATTTTACCAAATTCATAACATAAAAGTTGCATTAATTAATTTTATAATTAAATCCCGCTGTTAAAGCAAATAGCGTGTTTTTAAGAAACAATATCTATCAAAAGATTGACACTTGTTTATGTCTAGTTTAAATGTGAAACTACATCCAATGACCAACATTGTATTAAATTGTAAAAATATATTCTAAATATACTTTAAAACCACTCAAATTAATGATTTATCACTATTAATTATTTCGATTAAAAAAGTTGTTTTCAATTATAATTTAGTAATTTTCACTATTCATCAGAATATGAAAGTTATCCGAAAAGTACCAAAATTTCACCTTAGGCTAAATTCGATACTCCGAATCCAAAAATAAAGTTCATTTTGAAAAATAAGATTTACTAGATTTCAAAAAGTGGTTATTACTATTCATAACGGCTAGTTTTAATAATATTTTTATAGCATATCGTTGTTTAGTGAAACTCGGTATTGCGTACTACACACGCTATCGAGGAAGGTCGCGATTGCGTGTAATGAAATTCAAGTCAAGGATGTGTGTTGTGCAAGCTCCTTTTGGTGTAGCGTACAACACAAGACATTAATAAAATTAAAAAGAATATTTTTTTATAAAATCTTGGGCTGTTACAGAAACACCAGGTAAGACCAATGATAATTTAAAGGCACGATTAGATCTTTCCAAAATTTATAGACAACCAGAACTTGAACTATTTTAAAATGTCAGATCATAGAGGTTAATGAAGCCAAAAGCAGCTTATACACTGTCCAAAGAGTGTCACTTATTATTTTGTCAGTGGATAACATATTTGAGACTTACATATGGTTATTATTCCAATTTGGGAAAATATGTTAAGAACGATCATATTACCGTATTAAAAAGTCATGATTTTCTTATTATAATGGAAATACATATGTCGATTGGATTCAGATGTTTGTAGAATTCTATGATTTTGGATTCGATAACAGACATATCATATTTTTTTCGAGACATTTGTGTGGTGAAAACAGACTGTGATGCACTAAGTAAACTGGAAGAAGATGTTGTTGTCATTATATGTAAACTGGAAAAAATCATCCCATTGGATTTATTTGAATTAATAGAATATCTGATATTAAATTTTCCACATGAAGCCAAATGTGAAGGTCCGATGCAGTTTTGATGGATGTACTCATTTGAGAGATGCATGCAGAAATTGAAGAAAAAAGTATGTAACAAAGAATCAGTTGAAGGCTCAATTGTTGAACCTTATTTTCAAGAGGAAATTGCTTTTTTTTCTCTCATTATTTAGAATCTGAATATCCCTCAAAACACAAATTCTTGGGACAGAATGAGGGGAATGATGATGATGAAATGGAAAATCAATTATTAGTTTTTAATCAGCCATAGCTTGGCTTCAGTGGAGTTCATGAACGATGGCTTTCAGATGATGAACATCACAGAGCTCAGGCATATGTTCTGCTAAACTGTGAAGAAATGAAATCATTTGTATTGTGAGTGTTTCTATCACTTATTTAATAATTTATGTTATAGTAAGTAAAATTATTTTATTTGTAGGTTATATGATAATCATATCAAGAAACAACTTCCACAAATTGCAGTAGCTGCTCTTGAAGAACGACGACAGAAAAAAATTTCTCAATGGTTTCAAAAACTGGTAACATAAATTATTGATGGTTTAATATATCAATTCACTTTATTATTTAGTATATTGATAATTGTTTTACAAATTTTTAGGTGTATCAGTATTCTAATAAAATTGATAAGATACTATGTATAATTAGTAACCCACCATCCAAAATGGTTAAATATTATAATGCATATGTGGTGAATGGTTTTTTATTTCCTACAAGTTCATATGGGGAATCAAAAAAAAAGAATAATGGAGTTTTCTTGAGAAATTCGCATCATATAAAAATTGAAGTTGACTTTTACAGCCTACAAGATGAAATTATTGAACTATGTTATCAAGGTAAAAATTACATAACAATGTTTAAATGTCGGTGGTTTGATACTGAGAGAGTCTTGTGTGTTCATCTGATTCATGGAATCGTCGATATTAAATATAAAAATATTCTTGCAGTAAATGAACCATTTTTACTGGATCAATAGGAACGTCAAATATATTACGCAAGTACTGTGATACTTCAAGAGACCTACATTATTGGTGTAGCATAATAAAAAAGAAATCTCAAGAAAATCAGTTTACTCAAACTGAATGTGGTTCTGATGAAGTATAAGGAATTGAAATTTTTCAAGAGACTACTCAAAATCTATCTTTTTCACAAAGAGATAAGAATATCGATGATGACACTCCATGATTAAGATTTGATGGTGAAGATGATGTTAATGATGTTACAAATGAATTTTAAATGGAAATAGATGATGAAATTGAAACTCATATGGATATTGATGATGTCGATGATGAATATGAAGACATTGACATCGTCAGATATGAAGATGATGATGAAGGTGAACATTAACACAGTTAAATGTCGGATATAATCATAACTAATATATATCTATATGTAATAGTTATTTTTAACTATCTTCGAACAACAATAATTTTGTGTTTCAGATGGACCCTGATCTATTTCATGAGTTAGAGGAGGCTGAGCTACCTTTGGACGAGGTGGATTTGGGATCATCTGGCCCTCAGCCTACTAGTGGTTCAGGGGGTACATGGAGGGAGCACGACCTTGCGCGACTAATGATTCCTGACCCTATCCATGAACGGCACCCAAATATTAGTTTTGATCCACGCATGTAGAGGTGTGATAACTTGTATATTTTAGTAATCTTTCATTAATTTATTTATATACTGATTGTTTGATTATTTTTTCTTTTTTCAAAGTTATGTGCATTTAGTAGTTGGACAGGGGAGCGCTGTCATGGACAATTATTTTTCTCAGCCATGGATCACATGGGAACAGATTCCCATTGATGTGTGGCTTGGAATGTTCAATCATTGGCTAGTACGTAAATAAATAATAATTATTTAGAAATCTATTTCATTAATAACTTGATATTATGAATTATTTTTTGGGCCTATGGTATCCCATCGATGATAACATGTGTGGCACTATCCACGAGGCATGGGAGGTGCATATGAATGAGTGTTTCCATCAGTGTTTGCACAATTTGAGAAAGACAACCATTAAAAAAACATGAGTGACAGTATTTAAGGAGTCATGTAGAGCCCACTGACTAGAGTACATTTCATCTCACGTTTGGGATGGATTATGTTCACAGTGTTTGAGTGGTGGATTTCATAAGAGATATTCTTTGGGCCGACAGAACTGAGGGAGATAGGAGGTGACACATCAAGTTGGTAGTCGTACATTAAATAAGCATACAGAGAATCTAGTAAGTATATTTTTTAAATATTTTAAACATTAAATATAGAAAGTTTATTTTATATTCATATAGGTAGTCGAGCATCCCGATATTATGAAGTATGAATTTTATTGGAGGATGTATAGTGATCCCACCACTAGAGAGATTAAAGATGATTTCCAGCATCAGATTGTGGTCAGTATTCTTTCCTTTTCAATTTAAAAATTAACTACATATAATATTTTCACTATTTTAATTTCAAATTGGAACTATATGAGTCATATGAGGCCATGAACTCTCAGACATGGGCTGAGAGTCAGGTTGAGACGGATGATCATACTAGTGCCCACCATTTCGATGAGGCGACATAGATGCAGATGACCTAGTATGCCTTCGATAAGGGTGGATTAATTGGTATCAGGTCTCATTTCACTCCTAGAACATATTATGGTACTACTGCGATGTTGGTGTCCAGCTTGAGAGGATCTCGTGGAGATGCATCATCTCTTGGCTCATTGTATCAGGAGTAGTTTCAAGCTAAAATTGAGCTTATAGAGTTTGTAGAAGTAGTAGGAAGAGATGTGTCAGCAGTAGCAGCAGCAGCACGAGAAGGACATGAGTCGATGGCAGCAGCAGCAGCAGCACGAGGAGGACATGCGTCGAAGGAAGCAGTAATAATAAGAGAAAATGGAGTACATGCATCGTCTGACATGTAGTTTAGGGATGGAGTTTCTTCCATCATCTCCTCCAGCTCCTCCAGCTCCTCCAGAAGACTATCCCCCCAGTGATTTTTTTTGTTCTGTTAAAAATATTGGAATCGAACATTTGTTGTAATATGAACTATTTACAGTTTTTGTCTTTTATATTGGTGTGAATATTGCATAACTTTTTTTATTTTTAATATTTTATTATTTTATTATTTATTATTAGTATCATATTTTTTAATGTTTATTTATTTTACTACTAATATTATTGTTATTATTATTATTATTTTAGGATTTTTTTATATTTTTTTCTGAATATTGAGAATTTTAATATTTTTTATTTTTTTATTATTTTAATAGTATTATTATTATTATTATTTATTAATCATTATTTTATTATTATTTATTATTTTATTATGTATTTGTAAATATTGAGAATTTTAATTTTTTTTATTTTTTTATTATTTTAATAATTATTATTATATTTTTTTCATTAATCAAAATTATATTATTTTTTATTTATTTTATTAAGTATTTACGACGGGGCCTTTTGCGACGAGGGCCCATCGCAAATAGATTATATATATATATATATAGTTTTTAAATTTTTTTGCGATGGGTTGCTTTACCGTCACAATAACTTTGTTGCGACGGGCCTGTCGCAACAGGTTTATAATATATAAGCTATTTGCGATGGGACACTGACCCATCACAAATACATTTTGCGAAAGGCCCGTCATGAAAGGTTTTGTATATAAAATGTATTTAATCAAAGATCTATTTTTGACATGACCTCTTCCCGTTACAAGTAGTATTTGTGGCGATAGACCCGTTGCAAAAAATACTAGTTGCGACGCCATTTTCTGCAATGGCTTATTTGCGATGGGACCCCGTCACAAAATAGTTTTTGCAACGGAACCCCATCGCAAATTGCCTATCGAAAATATCCAAAATTCCAGTAGGGTATCATCATGTAATTCTTAGATTAATCATCAATCATGAAAAAAGGCCAAGTTGGGCATGACCCATCCATTGCTTATGATGTGCCCAGAACCTTGATCTTAGACCCACATCATCCACAATAACATATCATCATATAATGTCCCATTTCTCTCTCACTAAAGATTTGTTCACAACCATCTATATCAACATGTCACAAGGTGTACATAAGGTTTATTTATTAAAGTAGAATAAACAACTAAAAATATCCCAACATTATATTCCTAACATACTTCACTATAAATACCTCCATATGACATATCATTTCCAATCCCTTCGGGTCACTCACATAAAACATGTACATGCATCTAAAACCTTCACCATTCAAGGAGTTCATTATGAAAATCGATATACCAATATATTATGTTATAAAAACCTAAATCAAGAATGAATAGATTACTTTGGGTCTAATTTTTTCAATCGAATAGCACTTCCTATAACTAGTAAATAAGGTTATTTTTTCCTATATATAATCATGTAAACCAAAATTATTCCTCTAAGGGGTCAAATGAATCGATATAGATTCAAAATGTCTGTTTTATTCCAAAAGAAGATCACTACTAGGAAATATCATGAACCTACATGAAATGTTGGCTATAAAACTTCATATAAATATCATAACATGATAATTATTTTCTACCTCAATATTAAGGTATCACAATTTCCAAGATTCACTCAACAATTCATTCTAATACCCAAAATTTCTAAAATTATTCCCAAACCCTCATAATTTGGGATTTGAGATAGAAAATAAAAAATAAATGAAAAAATAAGGAATATATGGAATAAATGAGCTTATACATACCATTATAAGATCACTATAATGAATGATGCTTCAATATATAATAGGAGAGTTTGAGGGTCCTAGAAATCCATGGTAGAGCGCCAAAAAACCACCAAATCCTACAGGTGTCCAGGGAGAAAGGGATGGGTTAAGGGGGACTAGGAGTGAATTTATAAATATTTCCCTTTAAAAATTGGCTTAGAATATTGGACATAGAATCACCATGATGGTCATACCATGATAAATCCACTTATATACTATATCATAGTTTTCCCACTTTTTTAAGGGCTTCTCATCCCTGTAAATAATATCTAGGGGTCCCTACCAAACAACCCCAACCACTATGATTCCATATATGACTCCCACTCCCAATTCTCATGTTAGATATGTTTTGTTTTCATAATACTACAACAAGTTTAACTATCCTCCCTTATTGTGACATCATTCTCTAGTGTGTTATAAACATTGAACCCTCATCAAATGATCCACCAGCCTCTAGCTTGACATCATCCCTAATGATCATGTGTATAGGATTGGGCTCATAATTCTAGATATTTGACATGTGAAATGCATCATTTATACCTAAATTTAATTTAATAAGATCCAACTGGTAGACCACTAATCCAATCTTCTCCACAATATTAAATAGACCAACAAACTAGGATACAAGATATCCCTACCTCCTCATACATTGATTCCCTAACCAAGGAAATAACTATAAGAATAATATATTCCCCATAGTGAAATCCAAGGTTCATAACCTCCTGTTAACATATGAGAATTTATTTCCATGAGAAGAAAACAATAAATTTTAGATCAACTAAAACCACTTGGTGGACTCCTATTCCAATATCAACATGATATTTGTTGTATTACACACCTTTAACCAGATCAACGTCCAGAGGTATGGACAATTATAAATATCCTTAAAGGGAACTATCTAGATCAAAATAAAAAACCACTTTTTATAATCAAAATTCACCATGGTTAGATAGTTGTCCCATTCCCATCCAAAATAAATCACACATTACCTCAGAATATCCTCTAATATTTAGATCATCCTTTTAAACTAACTATTTCTTTATGGGTGATACGATGTACCAAATTTCAACTAAGACCCCAGAGCCTTCGACAGACCTTGAAAAAATCTGGACATAAAATGCATGTATTAATCTGATACTATGCTCATAGGCACACCATGTATCTGAATTATTTACCTTATGTATAGCTTTCCAAACTCACCCACTAACTGTGACTCCCAAATGGGAAATAAATGTGAAAATTTCATCAACCATTAAACAACAAACTATATAGCATCAGGACCCCTCGGGGTTCTAGGTAGTCCCATGAAAATGATCATGTTCACTTTATCTGACTTCTAAACTAGAACCTTAAAGTGTTTAAGTAACCCACCCAATCATTAGTGAACTACCTTTATTCGTATATATGTATTTCAACTGACAACAAATCCCACATTATCCTCCCGTGTACCCAAAAAATGATGCCTAATGTCAGGGTATATCTTGTTAAAACCTGAATATAACATCCATTATATGGCATGAGATACCCCAATCTATTCATTTATTTTGAAAGTAGGCACCACCACCCTATCATGAATGTAGAGCATCGAGTGCTCTTCTTGAGATGATCCTAGGACTGGATCACCTCCCATGATCAATTCCCAAATCATCAGGCAATCTAAATCAATATCCATGTTATCATTATCCCTATATACCAATGAATACATAATGGACAAAGGATTATTTTTCACTACCTCTCAACCCTTTAACACATTAATAAATCTATCAGTGAGTAATATCATAAACTTTCACTCCTCATTGAACACCTAAACTCCCTACTTTGATATATTCTTGCTGAGAGTAGCTGCAATGATATTCCCCTATTCAGGGGTATATTCCATCTTAATTTCAATGTTATAAATGTACTAAACACAGTTCTTGTACCACAAGTTCAAGTCCCATAGAGAGAATATGTATCACAAGATCTTATGGTTTTTGTACATTAAAAATCTCTCATTGAAGAGATAATGATGCCGATATATTAAGGCATGAACCATGGTAGCTAGCTCCAAATCATCAGAATGGAAGTTTTTCTTATGTAGTTATAGTTGATGAGACCTAGAAGTTACCACCTAATACCTTTTCATTAGAAAATAACCCAGATCAACCCATGAGGCATCATAATAGATAGTATAACTGATCCTTGTATGTGGAAGAATCAAAATCTGAGGATACATCGAACTCATCATCATCTTTTGGAAACCTCATACACTAAATAGTACATTTGAGTATTACTTTCTTCTTAGTTAGACCTATCAATAGAACTTCCAAGTGAGATAGTTCCTAGATGAACCACCTATAATATCCATCCAACCCAAGAAAACTTTGAATCTTTAACACATCCTAGGGTCATTACCAATACATCATCGCATTCACCTTCTCTGAATCAACTAATATCCCTACCTATGAGATCACATTAACAAGTAGTCTCACTTCTTGAATCCATAAATTGACACTCATAGTACATAGATAAATGATAATGTGCTTTATTCATGCTCAATACAATATTTATGTCCTCAGTATGAAACTCCATAACATTCATGTATACCAATATATCATCAACAAATTGTTAGGATTAGTGTGATAATATTTTTTTTAAAATCAATAATGTTTTTGTAAAATATTAACTTCTATAAATTTTTACTAGTACTCCATTAAAAGACTAGAGTTCTATCAAAATTAGTAATTTGACAACACTAGCAGTGGTGGTGGTGAATCTAGAAGATTAAAATTTTGAAGCTAAAGGATGAGTTCCAAAAACTGGAACTGATGTGGTGGATACACAAAGGAACTATTTAAGAGTAAATTTTTAAATATATAAGAATATTTATGGAAATATATAAGTTAAAATTCTTTGAGTGTCTTGAATCATGAATTTTTTCTCATATATCCATTTGAGGTGGTGGACACTTATTAACACGAGCAAGGATGCATGTGGAGAACAGATCTCATTGGCATTCTCTTCATGAAGGTCCTAAGTAATTAGAACTAGGATTAATGGATAATAGATTATATAATTTTTTTGTGGGTTATTTTTGTTGGATAATGTGTGGCTGATTAAGCTAAAGTTTATGTTAGATTTTTTTTGAAGTTAACATTCCAATATAATTTTTTCCTTATCCTTTTAGTGATGTTTTTGTTACCCATGGATTAGGACTTCCACCAAACCATATAGATTCCTTATGTTCCTTCATATTTTCTTAACATTCATTCATTTATTACTCTAAATTAAATGTATTTTGTGAGTGTATCTTGAGAGTATCATAAGTTAAATTATTACGGTGAGTGGTTTGTTTCCATACATTTCTAGTTCTAGATATATATTTTTTGGTTTTGGTTTCCCTTCAATCTTTATACGACTTTAGTTTTTAATGGAAAATCATAGATTGGGTTGTTTGTAAGGTGCATTTGCAAACATAAAAAGTGGTTTTAGATCATAGTTTAGATTCCCAAATGGTAACTCATATAGTGTATTCTAAAAATAATGATTTCAATGTCATTTACCCTCCTTAAATTGAATGGGAGTTTTCTATGTTTATAAGATATAATTATAAGAGAAAAAAATTAGGCTAGATAATTTTGATGGTTTATACTTTGGATTATTGAAGATGCATGTGAAGGATAACCAATTCCAGATAGAAAATTATATTATATCAATTAGGAAGACACTTGAATCAATGAAAGTGATAAAATATGATATATTTCCCAAGAATTTGATCAGTTTTTTCTTAATTATGATGTCCTATAACATGGAATTTAATATATTTGATGTTGTAAAAACAACATAATTGATGTCCAATATTGAAAACATGCATGAGAATCCTTCCATGATGAAAAAAATGTTCATTTTGTGGTTACTATTTGGCATGAATATTTTAGATGAAAGGTTTTTGGAAGATCATAAAAATTATTTCAATGGGATCTGGATTTTGATAGAGTTTGTTGGAGTCTGTTAGAGGGAAGTTCACTGAAAGTGTGTGGACCTTTATTCTTCTATAATTTCTTCAAATATCATGAGATAAAATGGTTATCATTGTGAGTAATTCCTATAAAAATTGTGACATTATCTTAGAGGATATTTTTTTATTTAATCTAAAATCAAGAGATCATGAAAAAATAGGTTTTGAAAACTTCTCGAAGTTTATTCGACATAGAATATTGGGAATCATCTGAAAAAATAATATATAGGAAAATAAGTAAAAATGGAAGAGGTAAGACTCATGGAAGGTTGGATAGTTCTGGTAACTCTACATGTTTTCACTATATAAGTAAATGAAAATTATAGAATGATTTATTATAGAGGTACGTAAACCCCAAAAATTATACTTTTGGATCATATAAAAACACCAAAACTAAATGTAATGGTGGTACTTATTTTCTAAGTGCCACAAGTTAGATAATTCATGGATTATTTATTCTGGAACATTATTTCATTCAACCTAAGAGATTGGATTCATATGGAATTATTTGTCTCAAAACTTTGGAAATTTTCACCTTGTGAAAAGAGAAGTACCTGAGGTTATTGGAAAAGGATATGTGAGAATTAAAATGAAGGTCATATACCATTTTAATTAATAAGGTATTTATAATGTTCTAAGATTATTTAATATCCTAATTTACAGTGGGTAGATTAATGATATGCATTGTTGTACCTTTTTTATAGATGGTGTGTGAAAATAATGCAAGGTTCCGTGATGCTAGAACATACGATAAATGATGGAACTTCATACCCGATTAGTGTTTCTAATGGTATCATGCATGTTGGAGAAAAAAGATTTGATCGAGTAAATTTGTTGCATGACCATATTGGTTACATTGGTGAGAATATTTATGATCCTTAGATATTAAAGAGCTGAAGAATCTTGATTTCATGTAGTGCAGAACATGTGAAGGTTTTATCTAAGGTAATCTGTGGAAGGTCTCATTTTATTAACACATAACCAAAGAATAAAAATCTATAGATGTTTCATATGGATGTATAAGGAACCACACCATCTTCATCTTATAGGATTTCATTGTATCACATATTTTCATTGATGATTACACATTAAAGGTGTTGGTTTTTTCCTAAAATATAGATATATTGTCTTCTATACATTTAAAAGATAGAGATCCATGGTGGAATCTGAAATTAGAATGAATTTAAAATTCCTTAGTTCCAATAATAGGGGTGAGTATGGATAAAAATAGTTTCAGATATTCTATTGGATGAATGGAATCTAGATATATAATATTATACCAAGAAAACCTAATTAGAATGTTGTTGTAGAATAGAATAATCATATACTTAATGAGAGAACTGTGAGTATAAAGTCGGATTTATTAAGTAATTTTGGTCTAATGTAGTTAATTTTTCATTTAATCTATTGAATTGAATTCCTTACAAATTTTTTGAATAATAACTTCTAGAAGAACTCTGTTTTGATTGTAATGTGTAATGTACTTACCTGAGAGTCTTTGAAGATATAATGTATGACCATGTCAATGAAAAGGATAGGGATAACTAAGAAGATAACTACTTAACATGGTTCCTTATAGATTACTATGTTGAAAACATTGGTTTAAAACTCTCTTATAATAGTTAGTCGAATTTTATTAGATTCTAGAACATCCTCTTCACTGATGAGATCTTATATAAATATCAAAACCTAGTGTAATATAAAATTAGGAAAAATTAAATAATAGATAAATTTGAGGTTGCTTTGGGTAGAGTACTGGTAGTGATGAAATATTTAGGGAGCATAAAATATTGCTTCTAGGAGGTATAAATAAGTTATGGAATGGAAATAAATAATAAAGTTATGCAAGCACCAAGGGATGATATACTAAGATGCTTAAGGACATCAGAATATTAGGGTAAAGTTTTAAAATAATGATATCTATAAAAATATTAACCTTATTAGATACGGTTATTTACTAGGGTCCAAAGGCTAGTGTGTTTATTTTATTCCCATATAAAATTTATACTTATCATGGATGGTGAGGATCCCAAAATCCATGGTGAGTTGACAATTTTGAGAGAATTATTGATGTGAGAGTAACAAATGAATGTGTAATTTGATTCCTTACAGGTTTTTGATATAAGGCAAATTACATATCTTTTAGAAGGAGAAATTCATATAAAAAATAAATGGTTTTATCATCTAAATGATAAAGTATATAATAAAGTTTGGTATAAGGTGTGAATAGTTGTGAATGGATTACAAAAAATGGAAGTAGTGGATTTTAGAGAAATTTTATATCTTATTGTGAAACAAATAAGTTTTCAAATAGTTATCAACCTATTTTCCATGGAATGTTTGTATATAAAATAATATTATGTCAGTATAAGATTCTTTTATGGAAATTTTGAGTAAGAAATTAAAATGGATAAATTAAAAGGTTTCAAACTATAATATAAAAAGGCCCTTTTTTGAAAGCTCAAGCGATTTTTGTATGGTCTTAAGCTACCATCAAGGCACCAGAAGTGGAAATTTGACAATTTCGTCATCAAATGGAACTTCATCTAGAGAAATGTGTATCATGTTATTACTATAAGTTTTATGAAAATGTAAGTTTTATCATTGTTATTATTTAGGTTAATGACTGGATCTTGGATGGACCTACGATGGAGAGGCTGGAAGAGTTAAAGTTTGAATTGTCTACAAGTGTGAACCATGCCGAAAACAGAAGAAAGAACCTTGGATTCATCACTTGAAACCTATTTCAAGGAAAATACTCTACCTGTATTGGACCTATGGCCTTGACCCCAAAATCCTAATACTTTCTAAAGAACTGACTAATTAGATGCATGTGGTTTCTCCTACCCCTGAGGATCTTTGGTATCTCTATAGACCTAGCTACGAAATAAGGACATGTTAACTATTTGAGTTCCCCCTAACTAAGTCCTCAAAGAAAATGTCTACCCTGAACTGATTCTCAAACCCAAATGAGAAATATTCATATATATAAACTATAGGTGACTCATCCCACCACATGCATGTCACTCCTTCAGTGGACTCATACTTTATTTGAAGAAATGTATGATTTGACCACACTGAAAGCATGTAAAGGGAACTCCACTTATTGGAGGGAGTGATAAAATCCAATCTTTCCTAGACTTCCTATTTTCACCTTGGCTCGTCTCATTAGACTATATCTTATTACCATTGGAATAGGAACTCATAAATCCTCTAAAAATCCCATCTCCCAAAATAATAAAGATGATAAGATATACCACTACACTATTCTATTCCAATCCCTTCTCAATTGTGAGATCCTCACAAATCACATCTAATTAACACATCAAGTTAAACATTTTAACTTGGAACCTCACCATTGATTTGTAACACCACGAGATTTTATGAGATGTATTATTTTTAATTTTTTCTATTGTACACCAAGATTAGTTTTTACTATACACAACATTGTATTAGCTTGCAGTATACGAAACACTATTCTTGTCAAGTGTTATACACAATTTCAAGTTTGTTTTGTAGAAATTATTCTATGCCACATTAAGTATAGATTTTGGATAATTCATAAATGAAATAAGTTTTGATTATGTTATACGCAACACCAAACGGAGCTTTCACTACACGCAGCCCTGACATGGCTTGTATAACACTCAATCAAGACCTTCTTCGATAGCATGTGTAGTACGCAATACCGAGTTTCACTAAACGAGATATTATTATAATATTACTATGAACTAGCCGTTATGAATAGTAATACCCACTTTTTGGAATTTTATACAATTTATACAATTTATCTTTCAAAATGGACTTCATTTTTGGATTCGGAATATCGAAATTAGCCTAGGGTGAAATTTTGGTATTTTTTTGAAAACTTTCAATTTTTGATGAATAGTGAAAACACTGGTTTACTATTTAAAAACCGACTTTTTATTTAAATAATTATTTATTTTATTTAAATTTATTCTAGGTCAAAAATGATACATAATACTTATATAAGTTCAACGTAATTCATTGGAGTCATTTTATAATAATTTTAGATATATAAAAATTTTATTGAACTTTTCACCACCTTTTACCCACCTCCTAGGAGAATTTGGAAATTCACATAAAACTTAATTTTACCGCTTCTGTGAGTGGAATTTTGAAAATACGAGAGACACGGTTAATATAAAGGACTAAAATTTGGTTCAATGAGATGAAAATAATTTTTTGTGAATAGTACCTTTTACTTTCATTTACCAAGGTTAAAAGTAAATAGGGTAATTAAGGGTAAAAATGATATTATTGTTACCTAAAACATGTCCTAATTCTATTGGATAAGTTTAATTCGACCAAAAACAACCTTAGGAATAGAATATGACCATTTAGGTCCACTTGGATTAGTTTAGGACATTTATTATTAATTTATTTAAAGAAGGGTTAAAATAGCTAAAATCAAAGTTTAATAACTAAAACATTTTTAATATAGGGTAATACATAAGATAAATTCGACTATAAATATTCATTAGAAAGATAAAAAGATTTCCTAAATAATTTTATTTTATTTATAATTTTTAGACATTAAATAATTAAATTTATTTATGACACAATTATGATGCAGTAATTGCCTTATTAATGAAAGATTAACATAATTGATGTTATAAACACCCAAATAAATGTAATTTGAGACATTTTATGAATTATAATAATTTTATAGGTTAATATGACATGTTTTTATTGATTTAAGTAAAGTTTTTTGAACTAATAATGCTGTTATGAGTTTCAAAAAAATCAAGTACCAAATAGTGTCAAAATTGACATAAAATAGTTTTTAAAACAAATATTATATTATTAATTGTTATTTTATTCCTAAAAATCTAAGGTTAGACCAAATTACTTAGATAAGGATATATATATATATAAATAATGAACCACTTGGGGTTTGTTTGGCTTGTTATAGTATGTTTATTAACCATATAGTGTAAGAAAACAAAAAGACACGGTAAAAGTTAAATTATTTAACTTAGAGTTAAATCTAAATGATAAGGTTAAAATAGTAACCAAAACTTGTCCAAATTATATTTTATGAGATTATTTCGACCCATCCCCACATTAGATTCAAAATAAATCAATTTGGAGATATTATAAACCGAATATGACTTTATTATAAAATAATTATTTGAGTTGTTCCAAAGGTGCCCATCTCCTCCCTTATAAAAAGGGCACCCCTTCCCTCTTCTCTTCACACCCTTTTGAGCCTTTAAGATCGGCCAACCCCTGCCCCTTTCTCGTATTCACTTCCCTAGAAACATTATGGAGGTTCTGGTCTTCTCAAAAGACTAACTCTACTTCCTTAAGAGAAGGCCTAAAGGAGGTGCGTCGAAGAAGAGGTAATCTCTTCTTTCGATTCTCTCAAAGTTCTTTCTTCTTCAACTTCTTCTTCATTAGTTGTTTCATTATAAAGTAATAACATCAGTATCACTCATATACTGATATGTTATTATGAATATAAAACAACCCTATTTCACCTTCTATCCATCCTACGGAAAACGAAATCACCACGCGTGCGTACGTACGGAATACCGTCTCCACGCCGTGGTGTAATCATTGTTTCCACCGCCACCTTACATGGATGGGTATAATGGTGTAAATAAATAACTATATATGGTTATTATAAAGTGATATTGATTCTATAATATTATACATACACTTCAATACAATTCCATGATCATGGGAATGATATCATCACTCGTGCATATGTACGGACTACCGTCTCCACGAACGCGATGAGATTCATTTTCCATGATTAACCATTCAAGAATGATTATAAAGTATATATAATGAATAATAATGAAATATATGACATAATGAAGCTATTGGATTTATGTATACAGATATATATATATATATATATATTTCATCTACTTAATTCCATTCAAGTCAATAAGTAAAAGAAAACAGCGTTCATGCGTACGTACGACCTTCCGTCTCCATGAACGGTTTATTTCTTTCCATTTATTGATCTATTATATATATGTATATTCTGAATATATATTATATATAAATCATGTTTTATATTCTGTAATTAAGTAATCATGATCTAAGTAATCATATGAATAATTACAAGTCAAAACACGGATGACAAATGAAACGATTTTACCCAAAACGCTCTTTAACATGGAATTTACAAAAGAACGGGTAATATAAAGTCATAAGTGAACCATATGATATCATAACAATAAATATGATTCTTTAATAAGTCAATGACATTATTTGAATCATTATATATGAGTTTTGGATACGTACGAAGCATATCGGACCTAAGGTAAGGGATAATTATTCCAATCTCATTCTTATCCGAGATTGTTTATTCATAAGTATTTGTTGGGGGTTATGTTTATCATCCACGTCCATGTTTTCTCAAAATGATTTCATAAAATTTTTACTATTCATACATGTATGTTTAAATTCATTTTTACTCTTTTTGACTTTTACCACAAGGTGTGTAAGGAATCTTTCTTTTTTTTACCATACGAGGTACTTTTTGACTTTTCCGACAAAAGTACGGGGAAAATGTTATTTTTAACTTATATGGCATGAACGGATTTTTACAGTTTTATAATGCCTTATTTTCATGAAGCTTCCTCTACAATATTTAATATGTATTTTCGACACAATCCTTTTCTTTTAAAATTTCATGGAATTTTGTGAAAATAAAATGGTTTTAAAAAGAAAGGATATTTTCCTCAAGAATTCTTTTCAAGTGTTTTATCAAAACCATTTTCCATATAAGAAGGAATTATTTCATATGTTTATGTTTCAAGTATAATTTCTCTATGATTTATATGGTTTCACTTTTCTTATGATGAAATATCCATTTGTTTTATATGGATTATGTGATGATGGGATGATGTTTATGAAACCCATTTTATTCTTTGGGTTATGATGAATGATTTAAGTTTATTTTGTGGCACAAGTAAGAATGATTTCATTATGAGATGGGTGGGACCTATATCTCCCTCCAATGAATTTGGTAAAGATTTATATCTCATGATATAGACATGTCTGGAATGGTAAGTTAATCCGGTTCAGTGTTACAGGACTAGAACGAGGAGTGAACTCGATTCAGAAAGGGACTTTTTCCACTAAGATGGTCTTGGCAGCAATGCCTTGGCTACTATAGAAATCATAACATGTGCTTAATGGATGCCACAATTACATGTTTTATTACCATGCTAGTTTATCATGACTAATGTTCATTTATGATCTATGCTTTGGGTACTTCCAAGATTTATGTCGTTGCTCATGATTTTGATGTTTAGATTTTATGTTCAAGTTTTATCATTCAAATTTTTGTGGATTGTTTTATATTCTCTATGCTTACCCTTAATGAGCATTTGAGATCACCCTTTATATGTTTTCTTTTCCCCAGGATTTAAATAAAGGTTTTAGGTAAGAAAACAAAAAGGGGAAGATCTTTATGGGAGATGTTACAGATCTTTCACCACGATTAGAAGATTATTTTCTGAGTTTCCAAAGACACTAAACAATTAAGGTCCTTGTGTGTCTGTTTTCATTATGTATTAAGTATTCCAAAAAAGTAATGTAATGTCTATGTACATCAATCTTTGGATCGTTACATGATTAAAGACCAATATCAAATTTATAGGTCTTTTGGGCCTAATTCCCTACTAATAATGGTGTAAAGAATAACAACTCAACAAAGTGGGTTTAATAGTCCATCACACATGGAATACCCTATGAAAGTTCAATGAAATCCTACACTCATTAATGATTCAGTGAATCATGGAATAAATACTCAAAAAAATCTCTTTTAAGTCCTCTCATGACAGTCTCTCATGTCTCTTGTCCTGTACCATGACACCCCACCATCTCTTAATGGGTTCCTAAAGCATGTAGGTTTCCAACATCACCCGTCTTCCATTGGGAGTATTCTCTAGTTTGAACATCTCAATGATTTTAATCTAATAATTTGAATATTAGGGATCAACTGTACCCCGAAAACCCAGAGGGTGTTGAATAATCCTAAGTAAAGTATGTCGTAGTCTAACCACCCTAATTTTCACCTCCACCTTCTACAAGTATATGATAAAAAAAATCTAGCTAAAGTAGCTTCAACAATTAAACCAATGGAAGAGCCTCAAGATAATGATCCACCCCACCCTATTGAATATGTTCATATATTATAGGATCATTCCCTACCTCTATAACATCCTCAATATAGTCCCTACGTGTAACCACTAGATGTCATCGATGGGGAATTTTTTGAAATTCCAAAGTAGATACTTATACTCGCCATTAATAGATTAAATATCAATAAAATTTAAGTAATTAATAGGCAAACACACACAACAACAACCCTATGAGATATTCCCTAAGAGCATACTTTGAACCACTTGTCATCAAAACCCCACTTTCCACCCAAATAATCATGTATCACCTTCATCTACAAATTATTCAAAGTCAAATAAAATTAAATTATAAGATTATAAGAATAAATTAATTATATTTCACCAATAATGTGTTTGGGAAAATAATGAATATATTATTTATTTAATTTTATTAATTTAAAAAAATCAATAATAATAAATCATACACATGACATGTGAACCAACATGCTTACCCATTAAGCATGAACACATCAAATCATTCCTTCTAGGGAAAGAGGAAAGAACTATAGACTATAGATAAAAAATAAAAAATGAATATGACATGAAATCATAATAGAAAAACTAATAAAGGCTATCCAACTACCCAAGAAACTCGAATGTCTATAAAAGATGTTCTCACAAAACTCAATAATATCTTCCCACTCAATTACTAACTATATTATCTTTACTCTACTATGATTAATTTCATAAATAAAAGAATTAGGGGCACTAAATACCTTGACCTGTTTCATTAAGACTGATAGGGTGTATCCCATGACTTCATTAATGCCACCTAATATGAATGAGGTTACCAACTTTCACTAGGGGCTTAAGTTCTATCATGGGGACACTGATCCCTCTATATTAGGTAGCTATCAATAATAACCTCAATGAAAGTAGTAACAAATAATTTACTAATATAATGAAATATAGTGGAAGATAAAATATAATTACATGACATAAAATATAAAAATGAGATACAACTAATCATATGTCCCTATAAAAAGGATCCTTATATTAGATTGGTCAAAATATATTATAAAAAATAAAAAAATAATATCAAAGGAAAAATAGAAAAGGATTATAGATTATATTTTGGAATCTTCTCAAATCCCTAACGGGCTACTCCTAATCAGTAGTTTGACGTTGGGCCATTGCCCTTAGTTGGATCCCTAACAACATAATCTGCAAATGCATTAGGGTTCTCATGTAGGGTATAATTAAAAACTCGATAGGACACCACCAACATATTTTCAGAATAATTTAAATAGATATATAAAAATTTATTAATTTATATAAATAAATCTATAAAAAGTAAAAATAAATACACGTTATAATGTGCTAACCAGGTCTCCACAAACCCCATTCATACCTGGTTCATCTCTATGGTAGTTAGAAGAGTCATCTCAAGCCAATAATACATCCAAAAAATATATAGTACCTTATCACTCAAGGTATAACCATGTATAAAATAAAAACTTATATCCCATATCATGTTCATGGGCACACCCTTCTTGCCTAAAAGACTATACCTAGTTCTCAAACACACTATATCATAAAGTTGTGGTCGCATATTATATCCAAAATTAGTCTCTAACCATACCCATTATCTTAGGTTAGACCATGATCATCATAGTGAATCCCAACTGTAAGATTAGAGATTTAATTATAGTAAATAAAAACTACATCACAAAAATTATTTAATGACACATACTCTATTATTTCATCATAATGTCACAAAAAAACTAAAATACTAAGATCAGTATAATAGATATAACTAGTACCATAGAATAACTTACAATATAGGGAAACACTATAATCTTAAACACAGGAGGATAATAGTCTAATAAGAAAGAGAAGTATATAAGATACAAAACTATTATAAGAAAAACAATAAGCATGATAATTGACATTTTAAACTTATATAATTAAGTGTATGATTTTAGATGTAAGAATGATGTGAATTTTTAGGAATATAAATATGACAGTTAGAATCAAACCATTGTAATTGAAAATATGGTCATTATAATAGAAATATAACTATTATAAATACAAGTATCTAATAAAATACATAAAATTAGTTGTTAATAATATAGTTATTAATTATTGAAAATTTATATTTATAAATAAATAACAATGTAACCACAAGTATATACCTTATAAATGTGTTTTTAATTTTTTGTTCTAAAAGAACGATTTTAAAATACATAAGTTATTTTATTTAATAATAAAATTTTCCATAGATAGAATGTTATTTTCAGAAAAACGAATTAAAATTTTGAATCAAAATGTTGAAATTAGAAAATGGTTATGTTTTTGTAAGTTTTTGATATTGTCAAAGTTTTGGGTAAATGGTAAAATACATTATGAATATATGATAAGTATTATGACATCATAAAGATAGAAAAATGTTTTAATTAGTAATATTGTAGTGCCTCAACCTAATTTGCCACCCAAACAGTGATTTTGGGCCGAGTTCCATTTCCCTTAGGTGTGCCTCCCCATATGCCAAAGGTTTTCAACTAACAGCGAGGGTGTAAAAGAGTAACAGTGGGGAGACTATACCCTCTGGTGGTGATGGTATACTAGTCCAAGTTGATGTATAATAAATAACATAAGAAAATAAATAAAGTCTTGAATCAGTAACCTACCAATGGTGGAAGCACAATCAGTATCAAATAAAAGAGTAAGCATAACTAAACAACAGCAGTGGAAACTATAAACAAGAAAAACATGATGAATACAAATTCTAAAAAAAGAGCATGAATCCATTACAAGTCATAAAATAAAATAAGAAAAAGAGGGTTCACCATGGATGAACTCAATGTATAAATATATAATATCACCATGCTAATACGAAAAGAACAAATGAAAACTCAAAAGTATTTCTAACAGAGGTAGGAACCTTAGGGTCCCTAGCCTTCCATCCCCTGAAAATCAACCACTATGATCCATATTCAGATCTTGAATCCTTACCTAAACACAAAATCATGAAGTCTACACATGTCTCGAAGGGAACCTATAGGGTGTGTAAACAAGTCTCAGTAGGGTGCCAATCACATGTGCATACCTTAAATTTGTGACTCACTTGGTGTATACTAAAAATAAATAAGTATTAGCACATGTATAAAGTTAAAACAAGATTCCATGGTGCTCAACATCCACCAAGAATCTATCATATACTTTGATCATTTCTAGAATAACTAAGTATTATAGGATCCTTAGCTCATAGCTCAAGGCATCCCTTGATATCAAATAGCCCCAAGGGAACCCTCAAGATCCACCTCCAAATTTCACTCAGCACCTCATTCCATAATTCATGTCACTGATGTCCCAAAGGCATACTGAATCCAAGAATCCAGTCCCTCAGACCCATGCTCGAAAGCACATGTTGACTCAAATCATGACATATGAAGGTAAAAAAATTTCCATACTTAGGGTAATATCACCATCATCTAAAATCCTGATGTTCTATGTAATGGTAATTTTCCTCCTCCAAGATAATTCTTTTCCTAGTGGCATCACATATAGAGAGAATTATCCCCAACTGAATTACCTAACACTGTCATCTGATGGCTCCCTGCCATCCTTATGCATTTCTACCAAAAGAAACCATATCCATGTACCTAAACTACAATTATCGAGGGCCTCTACCCACACGAGTGGTTAAAACCACCTCATCACTGATTCAACCTGTGTGCACATGACTTCAGATGGTTCTTTGTCCAATATGGGTGAGAGAAAATCACCAATTAAAACCCTAATCCACATCAAATTCGTCACCTAAAGCCTTCATGCATGTGTCACTCAAATCTGATAGTCATTCCATCCCCTATCAAATGATCCATTCCTATAACTAATGGCCTAGCTACCTCATCTGATGACCAATCTACACAACTGATGATTAAAACCACCCAAATTCATTAGACCAAGTCCTTCCTAATGATAAAATCACCTAAAACACATATTCATATCTATGTGAATCCTCGGTTCATGCCCATCATGTCCCATTGGAACCCAGTAGGATATGACCAGCATTCCACATTTATATATTTTCATTAAATATGATTTAATTGAGTAATTTAGTCAAATAAAAGAATCCAATTTAAAACAACAACCAAATTAAAGAAAATAATTCCCTTGGCCTAACCTCCCAAAAGGTCGAAGACCTCTAACCTATCCTCACATTAGTAAACATGGTTAGGTAATTCCCAATGGAATCCCATATTATAAATTCAATTAATAAAAAATAAATTATTAATTTAATTAGGTCTCACTCATCCAACACAATGGAACACTAAAGGTCGCTCCCCAAAACACTTGCAAAATCTAAAAGAAAAGTATACACCTCCTACATTGGAGTCATATACATATGCACGCCTAGTGTTAACCTCTAAATCCAATTGATTTGTAAAAAATCAAAGAATCTAATGAATGACTTGGAAATAGTGCAAGATGAACTGCTTGGATTTATCCATCTGTGAGGCAAGAGAAAATAAAAAAGAACCATGTGGGAGAATAAAATCACCAAGACAAATTCAATGCAACCAATGGATTGAAGAATGGAGCTTAGATGAATGATAGGGTCCAAAACCAATTAGAGTTGGAGGAGACTTCTTCCTTACTGATGTGCATCCCATGAAGAAACGTGGAGGGGAAATAAGATGAAAAGGAAGGAAATAAATGGACGGGTAGATAAGTCATTTCACCCATAGGAAGAATGGTTATCTTGCATTGTTTTCCAAACTTTGTGGCAACTGTGTAGCTCCTGATACTAAGGAACCAAGCCCCACAAAGTTTTCCTTAACCATCTGTGCAATAGTGTAGACGTATTTCCCAAATGCAACTACCTATGTGGATTCCACATGGTTTTCCAAAACATGTGCAAGCCATGTGAAATCCCTCTTCAAAAACTATAGATCTTCATATATGGTCATGTGCCTCAACAGGAATGGTCTTCCAAACTATGCCGAAGTACAAAATTGAGCTACACGGTTTACACTGAGAGGTCGCACGGTTTACCCAAACCATGTGTCACAACCTTCACTTCTCCAAAACTAAGCCTTTGGGAAACCAATTCATCCAAAACCCATCCAAGAACTTGAGTATTTTTCTAAACCTCTAAACCCATATAAAAACAAGGGTTTGAATCAAAAAGAAACTGAAAAATAAGACCCAATAGAAGGGAAAAGAGTTTTCATAGGCACTAAAATCTAAAAATTCAAAAAGGGAGATGACATTGACTGGATCCAAATAACCAGGAAGTTAGAATCTCCCCATATTAACATAGCTCATCCCCGAGCTATAAAACATAAAACAGATATATTTACATACATACCTATCCTATTAAAATTATCCCGAACTACACCAATCTTAAGGTCACAGGTCAATTACCTCAAGTGGATCCCCACCTTATAAGTTACCAACCTCAGTCACATCCTGAACCAAAAATGAAATAAAAAAACTACCACGACTAATTCCTAGACTCAAAATTTCTCCCATGATGCTTTGTCACTCCACCACCTCATCAGTTGATCCTATGCCACACCCAACACCCTTCAAAATCCTACACCATACCGATGAATTCCTCATTCCCATGTATCAAATGGAACCAAAGATTTATGGCATCTTAAAATATTATCAAATCAATCCTGGTGTCTCATACCTCAATAAGTACCACATCATAGAAATTCCAAGATTACAATTCACCTAAAGTAAATTGTATCTCCTCGATACCTCAATGTTAATGCACCTCAATAATCATGCATCCAATGATGCTTACACATAATTCATGGTGGCATGAACCTCTTAAATGTATATTTATAATGAAACTGAGCTAGTGATAACCTATTAAACAGCATATGGTTAGTCCATATATAAATCATGTGCACCCAAAACAAACATGATTATAAAATTCCATGCTAAAAACAAAAAGCAATCACGGTCATGCCTACGAAATACCTCTAACCATCATTGGATCACCATCATGCTCATCACCTGGGAGCTCCACACCGGGCAATTGGACTAACACTAAACTACCTAAATCCTATAATATTAGTGTTGTTATACTGGCCTCAAGACACTGACCCCACTATTGGTTCCCATTGTCTCTACCATGACCTCCACATGTAGCTGAATCTTGGCTACCATCACCTGGTACCACTCTCGATCCGATCTCAGATCCTTGAGTTAGCCCGAGTCCCTTATTTTCATTTGTCTGAGATGGATTCCTACAAAACCTCTTGAGTTTTTTGACCTACCCACATGCCCATCACTTCTTTGGAGGCCGCTAACACTGATTCTGGATAGGTCCTGGCTACACACACTAGAAACACATTATCGAAGATCCACTCATAGTTGGTATTCTTGAGTCTTTTTCCTAATTTCATTATTAGAACTCATCTCATCCTTGATTCATACCATCTCAAATGTCACCACTAAAATCCCATGAGGTCATTACTTAACTCGAGTAAGACTGGTCCGTAATGTTTCCCTTGGGATGATTTCCTGGTTCACCACCTTTGATAATGAGGCCAACTAAATGATGTTCACATGTTTCCTAATTTCATGTCATAAACCATACTAGAAATGAATACCCCTCAAAGTATCATCTATAACTAATCCAAGTGTAAAGAAAGACAATTTATTGAATGTTGCTTCACAATCCATGAAGGAAATGTCACCCTATTGAAGGCTCAAGAAATCCTGATCTCTCTCCTCCCATAGTGACTCTGGAAAAAAGTGGTCGTAAAACGTGGCCTTAAAGTCCTTCCAATTCAGACCCTCATGTTTGTCTGGATAGACCTACATGTCTCACCAGAGCTTTGTTGGTCCTCTGAGCATATATGTTTCCAAATTCACCCACCACCTTGGATGCATCTCTAGCTGGTCGAAGATAATCTTCATGGACTTGATCTAGTTCTTAGCTACTTGTGGTCCACCCTCACCCTAAAACATTGGTGGGTACTGTGATTGGAACTCTTGAGTCAAGTAAACCATCAAAGGATCTACTCTCTAATCTCCCCTATCGATCCCCAAGAGAACATGTACCAAACTATCCCTAAGATGCTCATCAAGCCACAACCCAATAGTGGCTAGATTTGGAGGTTGATCCACCTACACTGGAGCCTTCCCCTAATCCTACACATGTGGATCATGATCTTTCGAACCCAAAAGGGTCTCAACCATCTCATACTCTAACAATCCTCTGTCTCCACCCACCTAATTCTCCATTTGATCCATCTATGTGGTAACCCTATGAATACCATTACATGGTTAGACATCCCAAAAAACACACACACATATATATATATATAATATATGGAAAGAAGTAATAGGAAGTGTGATATCACTACCCTTACCCTTCCCTACCATAACCATGTCACAGAGACATCTTGGCCTCCTGGCCTTGTTACTCGCCCATACCAAATCAATTTATCAAATGTTCTCGGGGACACACCCATCTTGACGAAACACATCACCTCAAATCAACGACCACATCACCCAACCTGGGGATCAACATCACCCCATATGACCATACATGATTTCTATTATAAGAGCATGTCCCATATATACAAGTATCACATATCACAGGAACATATTCATATATATATATATATATATATATCACAATACTATTATATTCCTAATTATAATATTAACAATCATACAACCCCTACCATACCAGTCCAAGGGTCCAAAATCTTCTTCCTTATCATACAAGGGCATGGACCACTAGTCATAACAAGTAATAACTCACATCACAAGTAATCCTCTAGATGTGGAAATAACATCAATTGTAAAATTATCAAAATAGAACAGTTATTCCAACCCATGACAACTTGTTATGTCCCCCATGCATGGGGCTGTAGGCACCCAAACATGGTCTGTAATTCCAGTTTTGATAACATACTAATATTCAGTAAACCATAAGCCAAATTTTGAGACCAAAATAAAATAAAAACATTTGGTACCATTAGTATCCAACTAAACACTGCTACTAATTCTCATTCAATAAATTCTATGATAAAACTTATAGTGATCGGCCTAATTAGGCACCTGAATAGTGCTTTGGTCTAAGTTCCACTAGCCTTAGGCGCACCTCACCCTATTCCAAAGTTGTCCATCTAGTAGAAAGGGTTTGAAATATTAATATTGGGGAGAGTATACCCTTGGGTGTTGATGATACACTAGTCTAAGTATATGTATAATAAGAAGCAGAAGAAAATAAAGAAATAATCGAACTAGTACCCCACCAATTGAGAAATCACAATTAGTATCAGATGAAAGCATAATCATAAATAAATAATAGAAATGGAAAACTATAAATAATATAAAAATTTTATATGTAGATTCTAAAAATATATCATGAATACATTATAGGTCATACAATACAATAAGTATAAGGGGGTCGACCATGGATGACCTTAGTGTATGCCTTCATAATAGTAGTATCCCAATAAAAAATAAAAAAGGAAAACAAAAAAGTAACTCCATATAAGGTAGGAACCTTAGGTTCCCTAACCTTATATTCCATGAAACTCAACCACATGAATCAAACTCCATAGAAAAAAACCTTACCTAAACTCAAAAGAATGAAGTCTACATGTATATTGAAGGGCCCGTGTAGGGGTTGAGAACAAGTCTCAGTAAGTTTCCACTCATGTGTTCTTATCTTAAATTTGTGTCTTAGAAAATGTATACTAAAAATAAATAAGTATTGGAACATGAATAAAGATAATGTGAGCTTATATGGTGCTCAACATCCACCAGGAAGCTATCACCTTCTTTGGACATCACCAGAATAACTAAGGAGAGGATCATTAGTTCATAGACCAAGGAATACTCTCATATAAAATAACCCAAGGTGAACCCATAGGATCTACATAAAAAATGTTACCCAGCACCTCATGTCATCATTCATGCCACTGGCGTCCTAAAGGCACACCCTGTTCAAGAATTTGATCCCATAGACCCCTTCTGGAAACCACTCATTGGTTCAAAGCCCAATGTCCAAAGGCACATTGTTTTCTAACCTCAAGTTAATATCACTATAGACTCAAATCACAACATCCTAAGGAATTGTGGACTCTTTTCTCCAAGATAAGTTCTATACTAGTGTTCTCACATACGACGAACGAAATTCCTCAACTGATAGCCTCAGCGTTATCGTCCGATGGATCCTCGCTATCCCTATAGATTTCTATTGAAATCACCCTCATAAATTTACCTACTCCAGAACTATCAGGGGCCTCTACCCACACAAGCTTTCAAAGACACCTCATCACTAATTCAACCATTTTTCACACTAATCCAAGTGGCACTTTGGACAGTATGGGTGAGCGACAATCACTAATTAAGAACCTAAGCCACATCAACTCTGGTACCTCATGCCCCTGTCACCATGTCACTCAAATTTGATGAACATTCCATCCCCTATCACAAGATACATTCCCATACGTTATATCCTAGCCACTTCATTTGATGACTGAGTCTCCCAACCGATGGTAAAATCCACCCAAATGCATCTGACCAAGTTTTTCCTAATGATCACATCATGTAAAATAGATATCCATGGTTATCTCAATCCTCAGGGCATGCATGTCAGGTCCTATTGGTATCAAGTAGGATATCATAAACATTAAACATTTATATAATTTAATTCAATGTTATTGAATTGATAAACTCGGTCAAATTAAAAATTAAATTTAAAACAACAAAAAAATTATAGTGAAGAACACCGGTAACCAAACATCCCAAAAGGTTGAAGGCCTTCAACCTAAACATCCATGAGTAAACATGGTTATGGAATTTCAAACATCATCCCATATAAACAATTAAATTAATAAAAATGAAACCATTAGTTAATTAGGTATTTATCATCCAACATAGCAGTGCACTAATGGTTGATCCCCTTAAACAATTGATAAATTTCCAAGAACATATGACCACTTACATTGGAGTTGTATATATAGGCATGTATGTTCTTAGCCCCTAACTCCAGCCGATTTGGAGCAAATTAGTGTTTCTGATGAACTCCGTAAAAATAGAGTAAAATAACCCACATGGATTTAGCAATATATATAGTGAGAAAAATAGAAATAGATTCATGATGGAGGAGTGACTCACTGAGATGGATTCAATGAAACTAATGGCTCGATGAAGGGAGCTTGAATGAAGGAGGGAGACCAAACGCTAAGGGATGATGAGGAGAGTCCCTCCTTACTATTTTTTGACCCATGAAGGAAGAAGGATGTGAAAGAAGAGGAAAATAAGGAAATAGAATGATGGGTAGATAGGTCATTTCACCCCTTTAAGTGGTCGCATGGTTAGCTCTCATGGTTCTCCAATTTGTAAAGAAACTATGAAGAACCTGATTCTAAGGAACCAGGCCCTAAATAGTTGTCCCACACATTTTCCCTAACCATGTGCAAACCGTGTCTACTATAGTGAAGAGGTAATTCCCAAATGGCACTACATGTGCGGATTGCACGCGGTTTGGAAAGATGTGTGTAAGATGTGAAAAATCCATCTACAAAAATTACAGATCTTAATTCATGGGCATGCACACCAACCTGAAAAGTGTTCCCAACAAAGTAGAAGTACAAAATTAAGTTTCATTGTTTTCACAAAGAGGTAGCACATTTTACCAAAATCATGAACCTTAGCCTACACTTCTCCAAAACATGACCTTTGGGCCTCCAAAGCACCCAAAACCCATCCAAACACCCAAGGATTTGGATAAATATCTAAACCCATCTAAAAATGTTTCGGATTAGAAAGAAACAAAAAAATAAGACCTGATAGATGAAAAAATATTTTTAATAGGCACAAAACTCCAAAAATGTTATGACTCACTCCAAATACCAAGTACATTAAAAATATAAAAGTTTTATTGACTAAAAATGTGTTTATTCATTAATGAAATTTATTTTGAAATAATAAAAATAATTTTTCAAACATATAAATAAGTTCCCAAGCAATAATGTATATTTTATGACTTTAAGAAAATTCTTCATGAATAAATATATATCTCATGTCCAAACTAACAAAATTTAAGTGATATCAATTCTTAAGTGTATAAAAGTAAAAAACTAGGCCCTAAATGTCAAGTACCGTGATTTAAAACAATGGGAATGCTAATGGTTTCCTATTTTTACATAACCCATAGTCTTAATCCTGTGCATAGAAATTAATAAACAATTACCCCTAATTTTATATAAAGATTCACCCATCCCCCCATTCTTATCCACTAAAAAAACATTTATCATGGTATTCCACTGGTTTTCTCTCACAAGAATCATTCATAAGATGCTTAGTTAGATAAGAGTTCAAAACTTTATATTCATTTATCTCTTGAAGATATACCTAATAGTTTTTTCTCGAGAGACTCAGAAATGGTAAGGGTTCCCAAACACTTTTCTAAATTTCCATTTCAATTGATAAAACTATAAGGATCAATGGAGTGCATTATTATGATTTTTTTGGGGACATATAATGTCAATAGTTTTTATACCACTTTCTTCCTTTCTCATTCAAAATTCCTTTTAATTATTTACATTTTCATCTATAATGATATTATGTTCCATTAATATAATTACATGATTATATTGTGGAAAATATATTTACATTTCCACTACTTATACTACACTTATAATAAAATCTATATTTTCCAAAAGGGAATTATTTTTATATCAATTCTTTGATCTTTAAATATTTCATTCATTGACTAATTTCTAATCATTCCCTTATACAATGAAACTATCATGCTTTACTAGACACCAAGTAATTCAGTTAAATGGGGAAACTTTTACAACCCATATTCTAATTACTTCTTTATGAACAACTATTTATTACTAAGACAGGTGCAGGTAATTGTTCTTTTTTGAATATTATGATATTTTTTTCTAGATATACTCTCTTATATTATGAATTCATTAGACTTATTTTGTGAAATATATGGCCTAGAATTATATATCCCCATGATGAATTGGTAGGTCTTATTATATAAAGTAACTTAATCATTTGGTCTTTGACTTACCGATTTATGAATGATGTCTTAGCATGAGACAATCAAGGTTTGTTTATCATATATTGAATTATGTATTCTATAACTATGAAATCATTTATTATAATCCAAGTGACAATTTATTTCTATTTTTTATATTATTCATGAATATATTTCAAGCCTATGTTATAATTTATATAGATTTATTTGTTCATTATTTATCATTTCAATATTAATTATACCATTTTTATTCCATGATATCTTTCATTATATGTTACCCCTTACTAAGAATTTGATCTCACCCCTTCATTTTGTTTCCTTTTCCCCAGAGAGCTAAGAATAATACCATGAATTATCCAAGGATATATTATTGGTCATTATTTATTTTAATACATGTATTGTGTACCTTTTTTATGAAATTTAGATGATTTTTTTCAAAAATGTAATTTAACTATAAAATAATTTAATTTAGATCATTTTGAGTGGAAAATTTAATTCATTAATAATTTACATGGGAATTTTAATTTTTGGTGACTAATTGTTTTATTGTTATTTTTTTTAATTTTCATATATAATAATAAAAAATGTTTGGTATTTTGGAATCAATTCATTTAATGTTCCATTTTTTATTTTAATATCAATTTTTTGAAAATATTTTAATTGTTATTATAAAATTTTAAATTCATTGAATTTTCTAGTTTAATGTTTTATAATTCATTCTAAATTTTTTAACTCTACTTTAAGAGTTCATATATATTATTATTTTTAAAGGAACTTCATACATATCATTTTTTTGAAAAATAATTTCTCTATATATATTTTTCACTATAAGATGATACATAATGTTTTTGAGGAAAAATTTCATACGTCATATATGAAATTGAAAATGAAGTTATACCTATGATATTTTTGGAATATATTTCACATTAAATATATTTTTTAATAAAAAATAGATTCATGGGTTTTTACAGTTTTAAAAATCTGATAAAGCATCATATGTGATTTGTTTAAGGATTAAAATTGATTCATAAATTTTTTCACTTTTAAATTTTCTATTAATTTTGGTATATAACATAATTTAAATAAGTAAATTCACGCATAATATATTTATCAAAGGGAAATTTCAATTCATGAGGAATTTTTTAAGTATCTTGGATATGTAAGATTTTATAGTTTATAAAATTTAGAGAATAAATAATGTGTATGATATTTTCTCTCAAGGAATATAATACATAAAATATTTTTTTTAAAGAATAATTTCATAAAAAAAATTGGTGTTTAAAAAATTCAAAGTATTATAATATTTAATATATTTTTTGGAATTTTTTTATATATATCATTATTTTATCACTTTAGTGCATAATTAATAAAATGGAGTTTTATTAATTAAGTGAAGTTTTAAGTGTAAGATAATTTTTATATATTTATCCACTATGTAACACAATTTACTTTATAAAAAAATTCATTGACCAAAGATGTAAATATTCAATTTCTGACTTAAATATTGATGTGTCCAAATTCCTATAACTAAATTTTAATGAAATGGGTGGCCTAACCTTAGAGTCTTGTTCCGTAGAAACTATTGTGTAGTTTAAGGGAAACTTTTAAAGGATAAATTATGAATCTCATAATGGTAGAGACATTATCGGGGGAGTTATACTCTAGTGACTTAGAGAATATAGTGAATAGTAAAAAGTCGTCACATATAAAACTAGGATATGAATAAATGAGATGTTGAATATAAATGAAGGCATTGAAGGATACCTATTATGTGTGGGAGAATTCTTGATTGGAAGATGATCATGATTAGACGTGGACATTGATGAGGGAGGGTAGCAACTCTAGGATGCTCCCAGTAGATTTAGTGGGATTAAAGGAAAGCATGAACAAGGAAGGTAAACCTATATCAATATAGAAGATTCTTCTAATGGACACTTTATCCTTCTATTTCAACTATTTTTTTGTGGAATACATACATTTTTCTAAAATTAAATCATTTTTTGTCTACCAAATTTAATGGAATAAGATCGGTGAAATCATTTCTTTATACTACATTCTTTCATTTTTTGGATTTTATAGTTTCTATCTCATGGCACCTTCTTTTACCAAACCATTTATGAAATGATCAGGGTTCAACACTAGTTGAACTTAAATAATTTTCAAACTATTCCAAGAACCGATTTTAGAGAAAACAATTTTTATAAAAAAATTAATTCTAAATCATGAAACATACCATCATGATCAATTAGAAAAATAGTTTTGACATGGATATCACTAATTTATTTTATTATTTACTTATTTATCAATAAATAGATTCAAAATTTATATTATAGAAGGATCACCCCTTGATAGAGTAGTAGTTATCATTTTTTTGGTCCATCCATTACTACCCTTTATGTCTAGGGGTGTAGAAGTATTCTTTTATAATTTTCATCAGTAAAAAATCCCATATTTAATTCAGTATTATATTTTCATTGTTTATATTCCTTGTCACTTATCCCATTGTATTCTACTTTGTGGTCACTTTATATTTAGATTTAGTTTTAATTTTTGAACAATATTACTCCTAATCTAATTTAACTAATCTTAAATTCTCAACTGAACACCACTATAATCATCACCCATTGATTATATTTTCTTAATTTCCCATTTTCAAATAAGGTTTTTTATCACAGATAGTACCTTTATTGTGTTTTAATCCCTTCGTGTTACTATACTATCTATAAGTAGGTATAAATAATATTATGATTGTATAGAGACAAAATTAAAATTTTGTGTTGTTATTGCAGAGGGAAATGTGTTATCCAATAAAAACAAAATCAAAAATCAAAAAATAACTACAAATACATTTTAAAAAATATTTACCAGTGTATGTACGTTAGGTACATATATGAAAATCAAGAGCCTCTAAATCCTAAAAATAAAAAACATCTTAAATAACTAATAAATAAAGAATAATATGAATTTAAGATCTATAGGATAGGTTCATGGATACAAATAAACAAACCATGTAGTAAAATTTTGAAAGACTTGGGATGAGGGATTATCAACTACCTCATGTTTCAAGAAACCCCTCTACCATTATATGGATATAAAGAACTCAAAATTATGAGCATAAACATTCCTATCTGTCTCTACATACCACTTTTAATGGTTTATTTAATTAAGACACTTTAGAATTTATTTGGTATTTTTATAACTTAGTGTAATAGTGTCTACTATAAGAGTTAAGTAGGGCAAAAAGAATTTAGAGTTTTCCTATTATTTTTAAATGGAAATTCTCGGAATTGATTCCTAGAATTAGATGAGGAATGTTTTCAAAATATGGAATAAATATATAATTAATTCATCATGAAATTTTATCCTAGGAGTAAGAATGGATAACTTTGGAGAAATATCACCACTTTCTATCAAAAGTAAGGGGAAATTTCCATGAAGTGTGTGATAGGTTTAGGGAATTTATTATGATGTTTCCTCATTACCAACTCCCCTATCACCAATTGATGGATGATTTCTATAAAGTATTTTTACCTCTAGTTAAAAATCTATTCTATCAGTCATCTATAGGAAAATATATAGAGAATACTATTGAGGAATTAAGGAAAATTTACATTACTCTTTCTTTATGTTAACAACATAAAACATCTAAGAGAATAATATTTAATATGGGAGATTTAAATACTTGTTTCAAGATTAAAATATATTAATATATTTCTTAAATTAATTACCCAATCCAAAATATAATGAACCAAAATGCTAAATGAAATTTTATTCAAGTTAGATTTCAAAATCAGAACTATTCACTTGGAGAACAGTAACGTCTCATATCCAGGTGTCACCCAAATGTGCCCTGAACCTGGTTGGTCACATGACCTCAAGCTCATTTCCCCAAATTCGAGATATTACTGACTATAAGAGAGGGGAAAGGTCTGGTAATGGGGAAACTATTCCCTTATTCGCAGAGTAATGTAGTGGAAAAGACAGTAAACAGTAGTGAAAAAAGTAATATGATACAAAACAAGTAAAAAACAGAAGACTGATAGTAAAATAACAACTAGAGAATATATATAAATGATTCATGTCACATGTGCCTAGGAAACTATCCAAACAAGTCACAATTCTATAAATAAAATACAAAAACCAAAGTATAAAAAAGCAGAAAACTCCAACAGCATCGCAAGCCTCAACTTGGTCTCATTCTCTCCAGCTCCAACAACAATCAAATACCTGATGAAGAATGGAGTTTACCGTTATCTATACGTGCAAAAATATAATATATTTGGTTCCAAAAGCATGAGCCAAATAGGGTGTGAGATGAATCCCAAAATTAAATCACCAAAATATTTGTGCCTAACAGTCATTCAATATATATAGCAAGAAATATGCAGAAATGAAGCAATAAACTAGGAAGTACTCAAAAGTAAGCAATCCTATAGTTTTCAATCACATTAAATTCCATTTATTAACTATTCAAACTGTTTAATAATGAATATAGGGATATATCCTAAACTTTTATCCCTCCAAGAAATAGAAAAAACAGACGTCTCAGAAGACCATTTAAACAATCAGGTAAGACAAAGTCCAAGCTTGTGCTTTGGCTTAGAAGATTCTTCAAAATCATTCAAACATTCATAAACAACCCTATGAGAAATCTCTCATGATGTAACACCTTTGATTAAATTCATAATAAAACATTTAAAACTTACCACTTGGGTAGCTCTCACGGTCAATACCCTTGGGTCAACATGGCATTAGTAAATTTCAAACAACCTCCAGGTAGCTCTCACGGTTAATACCCCCTGGTTCAATAAGGCATAAATAAATCATAAATGACCTCCTAGGTAGATATCATGTATAATAACCCTAGGTCAAAGTCTACACCAAGACTCTCATGGTCATGTGTAATAAACATGAAAACCCCCACTGTTTTCCTAGTCCAAGGCTCTCACGGTCCATTGGAAGATCAGCGCGCACATCATAATAAGGAAGAACATGTAATATATATCTACTAAATGGATAACATTCAAAAGTGTTACACATTAAATTCACATAATAAATAAAAATCCATCCTAAAAAGTTCAATAAATGGAAACAAGGTACGCCTCATAGGAAACCTAGGCCAAATGACTATAAACATTCAATCAGGGAAATGCACCCAAGGGGAGTCCTACAACAAGGTATAAAATCTTATGCATTAGAAAACACCCTTTATCAATAATAAAAACCATAGCTGGTATTAAGAAGGATAGAATTCCAAAATACAAAATACCCTAAACATCATTATTCGGCACTTTAAGCATATATAATCTAGATACAATAAAAAAAGGTTTAATACACCTACCTTGATGTTGTATGATGAACACTCTTTAACTTTGGCCATTGAATCATCCTATAACAATGTAGATCTATAAAAGAATTAAAAAATATCAACCCTTGATAACTCACGAGAGATGATAAATATTGATGAGAGACTCTAAGGGAAGATAGAACTCACCGGTGGGAACCCAACACACCTAGTGGCATCTCAATTGGAGCACGGACAGTGAAACAGGAGGAGCTCATAGTTCTTCATCATATGGTCACCCTATTATACGAACTGAGGGGAGAAGAAGTGTTTTTTTTAGATGAGACGTGACCCCGCTCTGACATACCAATTAAAAAGAAAATTACACAGTCTGTTCATTTAATGTACAATCCATATACTAGCCTAAACCATCCCTCGCTTTACAAGGTCTACTAGGTCACCTAAATGGCCATGTACTCGGCTGTTACATGGCCAATACAAGGCTACACACAAAAACCAGTTACATGGAGTGTACATCGAAAATTCCCATTTCTTACCTTTTTCCTAAAAAAAACCTGAAAAAAGGATCCATAACTGAAATGAATATCCAGGTTCTTACAAACCTCCCCCTTAAAGAAATTTATCCCTGAAATCCCCTTCTAAGGGTGGTAAATAAGAAGCTTCAAACAACTATTTCCACTGTGATCATACGTCGGCCTCCCTCTCCCAAGTCTCATCATGTACTTTCATGTGCTACCATTGCACCCATACTAGTGGAACATACCATCCAGAGAGAACCTTCATTCTATGATCCAAAATTCAAATAGGGTTATCCTCGAAGGATTAATCCATATCCAACTCAACCTCCTAGGTTTGAAAAACATGAGATGGGTCTGAAAAGTAATTTCATAGCTGAGAAACATGGAAGACGTCATGCATAGCCCGATACCTTTGAGGTAACTGCAACTGATAGGAAATTGGACCGACTCTCTCTAAAACCTCAAATGGTTTGATGTATCTCTATAAAATCTTCCAAAGTCTCCTAATTCTCTTGTGTTCCAACCTCATTATGACATGCAAGAAAACCTAATCTTTGACCTCGAACTCCATAGGTCATCTCCATTGATCAGCATAAGATTTCTGGAATGATTTTTCAGTATTTATCCTCTTCTAAATCAACTCCACCTGCTCAGGGGTCTCCTGGACAATATGAGGACCCAACAAAGTTTCCACTACTGCCTCCAGCTGACATAGGGGTGATCGGCATGGACTACCATACAAATCCTCATAAGGTTCCATTTGAATCATCGCCTGAAATCTATTTTTATAGGAAACCTCCACTAGGGGTATGTGCTTTTTCAAGAGCCCTTGAAATCCAGGACGCATGATCATAGCATGTCCTCCAAAACACGTATTGTGCGCTTAGACTGGACATCAGTCTGGGGATGGTAATCTATACTCCGAAGTACCTATTTACCCAAATCCCTCTGTAGTCCCTACCATACACGATAAGTAAACTGGGCATCCTTTTTAGAAACGATAGAGTGCGGAACCTCAAGAAAACATACAATCTATCGTATGTAAAACATTCCTAGCTCATCAAAACTTAAGGTTTCCTTGATTGTAAATAAATTTTCAACCTTTTTGAGTTTTTCGAAAACAACCAAAACCACATAATTCCCTTGAGGCGACCTTGGTAAACCTGTCACAAAATCCATCACGATATCATTTCACTTCCACTCATGAATGGGTAACTACTTTAAAAGTCCTTCCAGTCGCTGATTCTCCACCATCACCAACTGATAGGTGGAAAATATCATAAAAAATCAGCAACATCCCTCTTCATACATGGCCTCCAATACTACTGGTGAAGATCTTGATACATCTTGGTGACATTGGGATGAACTGCCCAAACTGAGGAATGAAAATATCACATCAACTCCTCATGTATGTCTGCTTACACCCATATGCTCCCATGAAAATGCAAGATATCAACCTCAACTATGGTCCATCCAGGAGTAGGGTCCTCGCCTGACACACTCATCCGTAGGACTAGGCCTTATGAATCTGATTGTTTCTTTATTCACACTCGATCTAGTATATTAGAGGTAACAGTTATAGAAGAAAGAAAAGTATGCCCCTATCTATTGTGAACCTCAAAATGCATCTTAGAGAATACATCCATAAGCTTCCACTCACTATTGGCCTCCTGAACTGCCTATATCTGAGTCCTCCTTCTCAACGCATCTTCCAGTACATTTCCTTTCCATGGTGTGTAGGAAATCTCAAAGTCAAAATATTTAGGGTATTAAACCCACCTTCATTGTCTCAAATTCAAATCACACTAATTAAAGATATACTTGATACTTTTTTGGTCAATGAAAATCAAAAAATGCTCTCCCAAAATATAATGTCTCCAACAATGTAAAGTATTCACAACTACAGCTAACTCGAGATTGTAAGTTGGGTAATTCCTCTCATGTGGCCTCAACTACCACAACATGTACAAAATGACTAATTCCCAATACATAAGCACTGATATCATATTGATACCTGATGAATCGTAGTAAATATTGTAACTCTTTCCCATCTCTGGAAAAACTAGTAGAGGTGCTAAAGTCAACCTCCCCTTCAGCTCCTTAAAGGCTGAATCACAGGAATATGTCTACAAGTACTTCACACCCTTCTTAGTCAGGAATGTCAGTGGCACTGATAAGCAGGAAATTTCATGTATAAAGCACCTGTAGTAACTAGTTATCCCCAGAAAACTTCATACCTAAAGGTCGTTCTTTAGCTACTCCCAAGAAACTACTTCTCTCACCTTCTCTAGGTCTACTAATACTCTAGTTTCTAAGATAACCTGACCCATGAAGTGAATATGGTCCATCCAAAAGAGGAACTTTGAGAGCACATCATATAATTGAAGCTATCTTAGTGTAATCAATAAAATCTCATGATGGGTGGCATGGTCATGTCGAGTGTGAGAGTACACCAAGATATCATCCATGAAGACTACCATAAAAGAATCCAAGTAAGGATGGAACATGTCATTCATCAGTGCCATGAAAACTATCAGTGCGTTCATGAGACCAAACGGAATAACCAAATAATCATATAGAGAATACCTGCTTCGAAAGTCTATAAGAGGTATATCTAATGGTCTACCACACAACTGATGATAACCGGATCTTAAGTCAATCTTTGAGAACACTCAGGCTCCTCGAAGCTGATCAAAGTGATAATCAATCCTTGGAAAGGGATATCAATTCTTGACCATCAACTAGTTAAGCTTCTGATAATCTATACAATGTCTGAGGGTACCATCCATAGTCCTCACAAAAAGGATAGTCAAACCCTAAGGAGAAGTACTGGGTCAGATGAAACCCTTTTCCGGAAACTCCTCCAACTACTTCTTGAGCTCCTGTAACTCTGATGTAGCCATCCTATGAAGAGAAATGGACACTAGTGCCACTCCTAGAACAAGATCAATAGATAAATCTATCTCTCTATGGAGGTAAACCAAATAAGTTGTCTAGAAAGACATCTCTAAAATGATCCGCCATTGGATTAAATTCCATCTGTTAAGTCTCCTAGTTATCCAGATATAAACTAGCAATATGGACTGGAATTACTCTTGACCCATAATGCTCGGGTCAATCTCTTCTCACCTAGACATCCCATTTTCCCTTATGTAGAAAATAATTTCCCTCTGGTGATGTTAAACTCACTCTGAAGCAATATTAGTCAACAACTTCCTGAAAGGAGACTAACCAGTAAATTATGAGAATGGAATAAAATAATGTCATCTCTAAGACATAGTGGTCCCATAATAAGTGACACCCACAAACCTCAAGAGGTAACTCCTTGAACTGATGTACACTAGTCATACTAATCCCCAAATGAGTTTCTAGAATCATAACATCCTCCAAAATAAAGATAAAGAGCCCGAGGCTCTCCATAGTGGAAATAGATATAAAATAATGGGAACCCCTGTATCAAAAAGGGCAGAAGCTAAAAGTGAGGAAACTAGAATCATACATATAACCATAAAGGGTCTGAGATCCTTCTCTTAATGGGTCTTCTCCACTGCAAAATTTGGACCTATACTGCAGCCCTATGACCCTACCTGACTTCCCTGAGCTGATCCACCCTATTGTTATTGAAAACCTATCTTATGGCTACCATGTCCACAAAAACCTCTTATGCCTAAATGGAATGACGAACTCTAGTTCCCTGACTGAGGAGAAACTGGTGGTCCTTCTCTTGAATGTGGATTCATAACTGATCCCCTATCACCAACTTCTAGTGAGAAAAACCGTAAAAAACGCGGAAGATGACCCATCATACTGTAATATCGGCACTCAATTGGGCTTCTCGGGCACCGAGGTCCCATGTTCCCACTCTTCCTACACTGGTATCACCTCACCTGGATACCTATAGATACATTTATTCTACTAGAATCACTATGAGAAGGCTCTATGTAATGCTTCCTGCTATCAAATGAATAAGTACTAGCCTTGGATGCTGAACCACCCAGGATTTCAGCTCCTAACACCCTCAAATTATGCTTGGTAATCAGTGCGTAGTTTACTATAGCAGTCACTGAAGTCAGCCTAAAGACATTCCCCTGTGATCAGATTTCATACTTGAGATGATCATCAAAATGCCTAGATAGATATATCTCATCACCTCCAAAAACAAGTGCGAAGTGCTGAATCTCTATGAAATGAGATGAGTAATCCATCACTAAAAGAGTACCCTGCTCCAAATACAAGAACTCCTAAGATCGGTCATCCCTCAACTTGTTAGGGTATAAGTAGTCATAGAATGTCCTCCGGAACACTTCCCAAGATATATCTCGATTAAATACGGCCTGTGAGATAACATCCCACCATCTCTTGGTAGAATCATGTAGCATATACATCACGAGATTCTCCCTCGTCTCTGGAGTCGTCTCGAGATGCTCGAAGATAGAAATCATGGCCTCCAACCATGACTTTGCAGCCTCTGGTCCTCCATCCCCTAAAAAGTTGGGAGGATGCTACTGATGGAACACTCGCATCAACTATACCATTGTCAGGGAAGTATGTGGTGATCCCTGGAAAGTCTACATCATCCTCATAAAGCCTTTATGGAACTGTGCATCATCACTTGTATCTGATATAACAGTTGGTTCCAAGATGGTAACTATGGGAGGATCTGCTGGTAGTCCCTAATCTACCATTTCTGACGTCTGATCATTGCCTTATATCTATCATTCAACTGGAGGACGTCTTGGTGGCATGAATCTGTAAGGTCAAGATACAACTCAGTTCAAAATTATCAAGGACTAAAACATAGAAGTGCATAAATGGAATAGGATAAGGAAAGCATTCATGTTCCACAAAATAGGGTTACATGGTATGTGTAACTGTCACATGGTGTGTTCCCTTTAAGCCTTACATGGGTGTGTACCTCTACCAAACCGGGTCCTATAACACACCTACACATGTCATGTTCCTCATGATACATGGAGTGTAATTGAATTTTGCTTCCTGCCCAAGTACTTCTGCATGGATAAACCACATGGGGTCTACCGAGGTAACACTACACGATGTGTTCACCCAAGACACGATGTGTACCGGTTAATTCCCATCAACCTGTTTCATTGGACACATGGACGAAATACATGGTCCTTTATAACATGGTGTGTAAAATATAGACATGGTGTGTTCTAAAAAAATTTTCCCAACCCCATGTATTTTCTCACACAGTAAGTCAAACGGACAATCACTACATGGAGTGTACTTATGAAAAGTTAGCTCTTCCAGAACAGAAGAACATAAAATTTCTATTCATGGCCTCACATGTTGTATTGTCTGGGTTTCCAGACAGTAATCCTCTAAAACTTATCTGTAACCCTTAAAAACTTTAGAATTTTTTTCAATAAATGAAAAATTCTGACCTGTGATAGCCTAGACTCTCGAAAAACAAAGTTTGGAATCCTTATTAATATCATAACTTAACCAAATTCAATTAAAGTTTAAACATGATCCACCAAATTCCAATCCAAGAGGGCCCATAATACCTCAAGGAACAAATCTTGGCATCCATCCAAATGAAACTTTACATTTACCAATACCCTATGAAAATAGTAGGTATTCAATCATGGAATCTACCCCAACAAGATTCATATCTAGCACGACATCTATCACAACAAAATGCAATGAGTAAAGCACCCTAAATGGAATGACAAGAATGCATACCATGTGATCTATATAATGTGCCTATATGATTCAGGATTTGGAATACCCTCAATCATTGGGATGCAATAGAATAAAACCTCAATAATATCATTGATAACTACAGAAAACAAGTGATTCACCCAACAGTAAAATCAAATCAACTCTAATAATTGAATAATCTAGTAAAATTTCAATATTCGAGGTAAATTAGATTTTCCCTATACATGAGTTAGCTACTCCTAGGAACATCTTATTACCAAATACCTATTACTTATTATCCCTATCTATTGGATCCAAATAGTACAACAAAGCAGAAAATAATCCCCTTTGATACCACTTTGTAATGTCCTGGATCCAGGTGTTGCCCATATGTGCCCCGAACCCAGTTGGTCACATGACCTCAAAGGCATTTCCCCAAACACCAAAGTTTTTTGACTAGAAGTGAGGGCCAAGGTCTGATAATGGGGAAATTGTTCCCTCATTAATAGAGTAACACAGTAGAAACAATATTAAACAATAGAAAAAATATTAATACCGTACAAAAAAAGTAAGTAGCGGAAGACTGATAGTAAAATAAAAACTAGATCACATATATAATGATGCATGTCACATGTGTCTAGGAAATCAGCCAAACAAGTCACAATACTGGAAATACAATACAAAAACCAAATTACAGAAAAGTGGTAAACTCAAACAGCATCGCAAGACTTAGTTTGGTCCCACAATCTCCAGATCCAATAGAAATCAAGTACCTGATGAAGAATGTAACTTGTCCTTATCTATACCTGCAAGAATATAATCTATTTGGGTCCAAAATCATGACCCAAATAAGGTTTGATATGAATCCTAGTAGGCAACCACCAAAACATCTGTGCCTAACAGTCAGTGAATATATATAGCAGGAAATATACCTAAATAATGTAATAAACTATTAATTACTCAAAAGTAAACAATCATACATTTTAAAATTACATTCAATTCCATTTATTAATTATTAAAACCGTTGAATAATGAATCTTGAGATCTAAACAAAGCTATGTATCCCTCTATGCAATAGCAACAACAAATGTCTCATAAGACCATATAGACAATCAGGTAGTCCAATATTATGATTTGGCTTGGAAGAATCCTAAAAATCATTCAAACATTCATAAACAACCCTATAGGAAATCTCTCACAGTCTAACCCCTTTGGTTTAATTCAGCACTAAACATTTACAACTGACTACTTGGGTATCTCTCATGGTCAATACCCCTATGTCAACATGGCAGAAGTAAATTGAAAATGACTACTGGGTAGCTCTCATGGTAAATACCCCCTGGGTCAGCATAGCATAAATAATCATAAACATCCTCCTAGGTAGTTCTCACGATCAATACCCCTAGGTCAAAGTCTACACCAAGGATCTCAATGTCCTATGTAATAAACATGGAAACCCCCATAGTTTTCCTAGTCCAAGGCTCTCACTGTCCATTGAGTGATCAGTGCACACATCATAATAAGGAAGCAGATGTAATTTATAACTACTACATGGATAAAATTCACAAGAATAACACATGAAATTCACATAATCAATAAAACTCCATCCTAAATAGTTCAAGGCATGAAAACAAGGTATGCATCATAGGAAAACTAGGACAAACGGCCATAAACAGTCAATCAGGGAAACACACCCAAGGGGTGTCCCATAACAAGGTATAAAACCTTATGTATTAAAAACACCCTTTATTAATTTTAGCAAACCATATAATGTATTAATCAGGGTAAAATTCCAAAATACGCAATACCCTAAACATGTGTATTCGGCACTTTAAGCATATATAATCCCAATACCATCAAATAAAGGCACAAAACACCTACCTTAATGTTGTACGATGAACACTCTTGAATGTTGTCCCTTGAATCGCCCTATAACAACATAGATCTACAAAAAAGGTAAAAACAATCAAACCAATATAAATCACGAGAGAGGAGAAATTATGAAGAGAAAATCTATGGGAAGAGAGAACTCATCGGTGGGAATCCAACCCACCCGGTGGAATCTCAATCGGAGATCAGATAGATAATTGGGTGGAGCTTGAAGTTATTCATCATTTCGTCACTCTTTTATATGAACTGAGGGGAGAATAAGTATTTTTTAGATATGAGACGCGAACCCACACCAAATTATAAATTAAAAGGAAAATTACACAATGTGTTCATTTAATATACACGTCGTGTACTAGACTCAACCAGCCCCCACTATAGGGGGTCTACAATGTCACTACATGGCCATGTACTCGACCGTTACATGGCCAGTACATGGCTACACATGGAAACTGGGTACACAACATGTACTCAAAAGTACACGATGTGTACTTAAAAAATTCCCATTTCTTCACTTTTTTCCTAAAAAATAACCCAAAAAAAGATCCATACCTGAAATGAAGATCTGGGTTCTTACAAGAAAAATGTTCCTAGAGTGGTACATTTGGAAATACTAAAAATTACTAAACTAATATTAACATTCTAACCCATGTTTATAAGTATGTTTGTTTTTATTAAAATGGTCCCAAGATAAAATAAAATAATAATCCCTTTTAAAATTAATAAAACCCTAGCTATAGGAACCGTACCAATCTATCATATAAAGAGTAATTAATTATAAAACAATTTTTTTCCCTTGGTTTACTCAATGTTTCATGAAAATAGTTTCCGAATAAACCTAGGGTTGATTCCTCTAATTATCATAGTGAACTAAGTGGAATGAAACAAAAAAATTTAAGTAATATTAACTCACAAAATGATGATGTAGATACATTAAAGGATAAGACATATTATAGGATTCAAAACCTTGAGTTTCATATGGGTAAATGGATAGATATTTTAATTCAAGAGATAAAGGTATTATTTCGAGTACCACTAAGATAAACCCTAGGGAGAAAATTATAGTTGTTACCACTAAGAGTGGGTTGAAAACTGAAGAGGATGTTAGAGATGACCCTAGGAGACTTCATAATGGAATTATAGAAGAATATAAAAATAAAAACTACAAAATAGATAATATAATAATGAAGATATAAAAATGAAAAAAAAATTAAAACTAGCTATCCCATATTAGAAAGATAAAGAAAAATACTTGAAATAGAAAAATAATAGAGGGGAGGGGAACTTTTTAAGAATATGAAGAGAATACCTAACATTTAAAAAATTATCAACAATCACATTCCCTCAAATAATAAAAAAAAGAGTCTAGAACCTAAGTTTCTTAAGTTCCTTGATTTTTTTAAGAATATTCAAAACAATATCCATTTTCTTGAATATTTGGTCCAAATACCATCATACTATAAATCATTCAAGAATACTATTTTAAAAAATACTTTTGAATAATTTTCTACTTATAGCATCATAGAGGAGTGTAGTGTTTTCCTTTAGAATCGGATCCCTCCTAAACTCCAAGAACTGAGTAGCTTTATCAGCCCATGTACTTTAGGAGATAATGGTTAGATAAACTATTTATGTTTACTTTGTGAGAGGATAAATATAATTTATTTCTCAATATTTTAACTCCTAGGATTAAGATAATTATATCCCACCATAGTTGTTTTATAGTTCACTATCTGATCTATTACTCACCCAATTAGGAGAGTGTATGAACATTTGATTGGAATCAGAAAATTGTACTTACTTACCGATTTCCTCATACTAGATATTATGTGTGACAATGAAGTCCTTGTTATTCTTAGTAGGCCTTTCTTGTCTATTTTTGATGTAGTTATACACTTTTGAAAAGTAAATTTAACATTCAATTTATAGGTAAAAGAGTAATTATATAGTTTAAAAAAAGATAAATAGCTTACACATGAAAACAACTACTCAATATATGAGATACTATATTGTGAGGAACCTAATGATGATCCGAGATAAGAATTTTTAAAAATCAGTGGTTAGGTTAATATTTAAAAAATAAATATAGAAATATGTATGGGAATCTATTCTAGTAAGGAATATTTTCCTTAGAGTAATATGAGGAAGATTTCTTGTAACATCTATATGCCTTTTCTCAAGAAAATAGTCAACCCCCAATTCTAGAATTTGAGTGTGAGTAAATGGTTTTAAAGACAACAAAGACGAAGAATATCATTTTTTTTAGTTTCCACTCTTTAATTAAAATATATAATGAGGACCTTGGTCCATGTTGATTGAATATTATATCCTATATCTATAAAATACTTGTATTGGAGATTAATCCTTTTCTATCTCATCTGAAATATTCATTTTTGGGTGATAATTCTTCACTGCCTATTATCATCTAATCTGGGTAAGGAAAAAGATAAGAGGAATATTGTTTAGATATCTTTAGGGAGTTTATATGTTTAATTGGATAGAATATTTCTAATATTAAGGGAATTAATCCATAATTACACATGCATAGGACTCCCAGGGAACCAAAATATAAACTAAGAGTAGAGAGAAAAAATAATCAGTACCAACAAGGAATAGGTTTCTAATGAGTAATTTATTAAGAATATATATTTAGGGATCACCTATCTTGTCTCAGATATCGTCCATGTTAGTCATATCCAAGTATTACCTAAGAGTCGGTGTCACGGTCGAAACCAATGAGAATAATAAATTGATTTATATAAGGGATTTGATAAATTAGAGAATATATATAGATTACAAGAAGTTGAATTCTTTCATTAGGAAATAAAAATACCCTATGAAATTATTAGATCAAATACTAGTTATTTAGGATGCTAATAAGTTATAATACTTTCTTGATGTCTATTTTGGTTGAAACTAGATTCTAATAACCACTGGGTATCAAGAAAAGACCAAATTTACATGTTTATTTGGAACATTTTCCTATCGATGAATGCTCGTTAAATTGTATGGTTCTCTAACTACCTTTAAAAGACACATTGTGAATATATTTTACATTTGATATAATGTATTATTTATGTCTTAAAATCAAATTTTTCAATTCATGTAAGAAAAAATGAGAACAATCTATAGAATCTGAGATTAGTCATGTATAGGTTCCACGATACTAACTACATTTTATATTAGAAGAAGTGTTAATTTATTTTCTCCAGGGTGATTGTTCTTGGGCATGAATTGTCCTGGAGGGGAATATAATTTTACACGGATAAGGTTGGATTCAATCAAAATCTACCCCCTTTGGAGACTATTAAGGTTACTATAAGTATTTTAAGAGAATCCAGTTTTCACTATAGACTCATTTTGGGCTTTTAAAATATCCCAATTCCCTTATATTATCTTTTGGTAAATGAAAAAACCTTTTTATTTAATGAGAATTTAATTGAGACTTTTTATATTCTAAAATAAAAAACTAAATTTTTCAGGCATCATTATATCCCTTAATTAGAAACTTCCCTTTAAAATTGTGTGCGATGCTACTGATATAACTGTTGGGGTAGTTTTCGAGAAAAGAAAAGAAAATAGGTTTAATGTGGTGTGTTATACTATTATATTTTTTGATGATTCCCAATGAAATTTCACCACAAATTAGACGTATTTTTTAGTATATTATGATGTTTAAAAGTTTTTTTAATAGGTTATTGTGTCTAAAGTCAAAATTTTCACTAATAATTCCAATCTAGGGTACCAATTGTTAAAGAAAGTGGCTAAACCTAGACTCATTATGTCTATAATTTTTTTACAATAATTTGATATAGAGATCAAGGATAATAATGGTGCTGAAAATATAGTTGTTGATTGTATTTATAGGTTATCTTATACTCAAATAAATAATCTAAGAGATTCTAATTATTCATTCTTAGATGAAAAACTACTTGTGGTTTCATCTTAATAGACTAATTGGTTGGAAAAAAATTTAATTTACAATCCTCAAGAATCAATCTTGGTTGTATCACACAAAACTGAAGGTCATTTTGGATCTAAAATATTATTTTTTGGATAACCCATTATTATTTAGGAGGTGCACTGATGGAATCCTAAAGAGATGCATGCCCAAGGAAGATATGATTCAAATTTTAGAGAGTTATCACTCTTCATTATGTTAAGAACCATGGGGGAGATAAAACAAATCAGTAGTTATTACTATATGGATTTTATTGGGCAAAATTATTCAAAACTATAAATATTTAGTGGTAGGTTGTGATAAGTACAAAAGGATAGCCAATGTAGTAAGAATATAAGAGCTATCAGAAAAATGAAATTTGGATGTTGAAATTTTTGATATTGGGGTTTATAATTATGGGACTATTTGTATCTTCCTATATTGATTATTACATCTTGGTGGATATTAATTATGTTTATAACTAGGTATAATCAATGGGACTTCCAAAAAATAAATCTAATAGTGTTTTTAAATTCATCAAGAGATATATATTTTCAATATATGAAATTCATAAGGCTTTTTTCATTGAAAATATAACCCTATTTAAGCACATTAAATTAAAATATTTGATTGATAAGTATAGTTTTGTACACAAATCATGAACTTTGTATCACTCTTAGATTAGTGGATATGATGAGACTTAAAACATATAATTGAACCAAATTTTCAAGAAAACAATTGGTACTTCTAGGAAATATTTCTCATTGAAACTTTATGAAACATTTTTGTATTATATAACATCATTTAACACTACCATAGGAGTATATCTCTATAAAATACTATTTGGAAAATCATTTATATGCATATAGAATTTAAACGTAAATATTTTTTGGTGGTGAAAGTTTTGAATTTTTATTTTATGCCTATTGGCGAGAGAAATTTTTTTGGGTTGGGTGATATGGGTGAAATTAGTATAGAGATATATGAAAATGATAAGATTAAATTTATGAATAAGATTACATGAAAATGATGGAAACCATGCTGGAAAACATCGCGTTGAGCGAATAAAAAAGAAACCCTACCCCTGATTTTCATCGCTCCTTCACTGATGTTGTCACAGGGCACAACCAGCCGGCTCAAGATGCTTTATAAGCCTTGGAAATTGACCTGAAGATATTCCAGCACAAAGGACTCTCGGTGATTTCCTTTACAAAGGAATAGGTGCACACTCTCTCTTCTGATCTTTGATTTGTACTTGTTGGAAAATTTAGTAAATGAAGAACATCATTATTCTTCCTCATAAATACCCTTGAAAATATTGGTTTTAGGAATTTTTATATCAGTCTCTTAAACTCCTTGCATGTCATTTTTATATTTACGACTGAAAATGAGTATTATAGGTTTTAGACAAGAGGTTCTTGGTCTTTTATTGGTTTCATAATGATGGTCTTGAAGTGGTCTCTAGATTTCTGTACTGATTATGAACCCCCTATTGTTCCTATTTGGATCAGATTCCCTAGTCTACCAATATATATTTTTAAGAAAGGGGCCTTATTTTCCATTGCTGGTTTATTTTGGAAACTCCTCAAACTAGACTCTGCTACTAAGAATCGTTCATGTCCCTCAGTCGCTAGAATATGTGCTGAAGTCAATATTTCAAACCCATTTCCAACTCATTTTTTGATTCAAAATGAAGAATACAGATTTGTTTATGAAGTTCTATATGAAAATGTTCCAAATTATTACCAAAATTTTTATTCAATTGGTCATTCAACCAAGATATGTGTGAATAAGACTCATGATTCATGCCCATTTCACACTTCAACTCAATCTTGGTCCAAAAAGAAGAAAGAAAAGGGTTGGAAACTACTTCCTTAGGTTAGCAAGGGGATCCTTCTACTAAGAATGATAATAAGAATATCTCTTTTCCCTTTAACATCTACCCCTACTGATCTCATGGATTTTGTGGAGGTAGTGCATAATGCTCAACCTAGCAATGAGAATAAACTGCTTCAAAATAAATATGAACCTTCAGAACTTGAGACTACTAAAATGGATCATCCCCCAAAAATTGAGGAAAAGAGTGATCACTCAGACTTCGAGGAATCTTCTCATGATGATTATGATAATTCCTGTCAGATTCAAGAAGCCTTCATGAAATTGAGTGCTAAAAAGGGTAAAAACCCACTAGTTTGTGTTAATGTCTTCATCACTCAAAATATCAAAAAATTTCAAAACAAAGAGATTACTCTAATATTGAGAGAAATATCATCACATGATATTTATAAGACTTTAGGAATGGTAAAATCATCACCCCTCCACAACATGTGGTTTCTGAATAGTTTTCTACATCTTCTGAAAAAACTAATTCAAATGATATTAGTTGTGAAGATAATGATGACCCTATAGTGAGGGATTCTTATCAACTTGAGGAGAAATTAGACTTCTCGAAAGATCTTGACTCTTGGATGGATGAGCATGATACATTGGCATTACTTCAATATAAAAATAGTGAAATGCCTACTGAGGACAACCTTCAACTTGAAAAATAATTTTCACTAAAGTAGGAGAAGAATTTAAGAAAAATCCATACTTCAATTTCAAGTAAATACTATGGCAATGACTCCTCCATGTTCTCCATACCCTTAGTGTGACAATTCAAGACTCAATGATTCTCCTTTATCCATTTCTATGGAAGAGGTTCCTCATGTGTGAAGGATATTTGGATCTCGGGCTAATATAGTGATTGTTTGGTTTGTTTATGCTTTGAACTAGTGAGGCTTCTTCCCTTTTCCTGGTCCATTTCAAGCGGGCATGTTTTTTAGATTCATGTAGATTTCTCCTACCAAGCATATGAATGTCCTTATTTTGGTTTTTGGGAAATTCTATGATCTTGTTTTTAGCTATGTTTAAACTTAGTTTGTGGTGTTATGAACTCTTCATGGCTGTTTTGATTGATTATTGGGAGCCAGCCTTTATTTTTTTGGACAAGACATAATGCTGGTTTAGATCAACAGAAGGAGGAATAGAAGAGGATTTGTTGTGTTGGTGAGGTTCTTGAATGCTCTTCCTGAACTGGTGTTGACATGTCACATGGCCTGGAATTTCTATATTTCTAAACAGATGCTCCTCTTTAATAATCCCTGCTTCACTTTGTGACTTCCTACTATGATGATATATACTTCAAATGAAGACCATACAACTTATGGATTATAAAAGGATGAAGGATGAATTTTCTTGAAGACTTACATTTCATATATTTTTAATATATGTGTTTTTTTTCTTCTATCTCCATGTAACTATTTACATTTTTTGTTGGTGTAACATCATTACACCTCGAGACTACCTTGTAAATCATTACTTTTTAATAAATTCTACAGGTATATGGGTTGGGAAACCATCCTATATCTCACCTTTCTAAAAAAATATGAAAATGATATTATTGTAAAAACTATGGATTTTCATGAATAAAACATGAAACAAATATATTTTAAATTTGGTATGAAGATTTTACTTTCCAATTCTAGATATATGTTGTTTCTTAGAAAACTCAAGTCCAAATAGTTTAGTTCATTCACTATCCTTAGGGTGTTATTAAATGGATATATTGAGTGTTCTTGTTAATATAATATACCATTTCTAGTTAATGATAAAATAAATAAACATTACTTTAAGAGGAATCCATAGGGCATGGTTTCAATCTATGTGCTTAAAGACTAATCATTATTTGAGTCTAACTAGATACTTAAAACTCAGTGCTTCACGAGAATCAATCCATGGTTATTTTTATTAACTTTATTTATTTTATTTTATGAATAATAATTAAACTTCTGATTTGGATTCCTTTTCAGCTGAAAAAGTGCTGATTTTTTGAAATAACTAACCTTTTATCCTCACTTTAGTACATTTCAGTTTCTTTCAGTGTTAGTAATAACAATTTAGTTAAATTATAATTTTCTCATAGTGTTAATTAAGTAGTGAAAAAAATTTTAAATAATTTTTAATGTAAAAAAAATAGAACCTTAAACTTAAAATACTTGGGGTAGGTGAATTTTGGAGAGACTTTCAATCACCTGTCATTTAAATCGAACTTTGGGAGAATTTTTTTAGAGGTTAAATTGATAAATTATTATTTTAATATATTCATTTTTGTAGGATAAAAAATTGCAAAATATTGAATCATATCATATGTAAAATATGGAATTTTTTTAATTAAATAAAAAATATATACGTTATCTGCAAAGTTTCTTTTCATTTTTATATTTATTTATGATTCTATACTCTTTTGAAACTAATGTATGTTGTTTAAATTTTTAGAAATTATTTTTTGGTGTTGGTCTCATATATAATTCATTAGAAAAATTATCATTGGTTTATAGTATCATTTATTTGTGATTAATTAATGTTGTTACATGAAATATTTTTTTCTTTTCTTAAATTATTTTTTAACCTTAACTTAAAGAATTCATCAGTTTTTTAACATATAGTGTATGCACTTAATTTTTATGTATTATCTTTCTGTAAAATATTTTTTAATGATGTGAGTTCATTACTAGTTATGTGTATGGAAATTATACTTTATAAGATTTATTACGAACCTTTGTAAATGTTTTATAACTTCATAATTGAAAATCTATTTCGAACTAAAACAATTTTAATTATTTTCCCATATTAAAATTTCATATTGGAGATAATATCTTATTTTAAGATTTGGGGGATATCTTTAAATTTTCTAAACTGTATTTCATGAAGAATATTTCAAAATACCCTCAAATGTCTCAAAATTGACTATTTTTTAGCTTTATTTTTCTCATTTAGTGGTTGAAAATTTATAATGGTATATTGAAATTGTTTTTCTATCTTGAGGGGATTAATAAATTTCATTAATTTATGACTTTATTTAGGTAATGCATTTTCCTTTTCTCCCTTGAAAAAAAATTGTTAATTTTTGGGATTATGTTTTATAATTTTAATTTAATATGAATCTCTGGATTGGAATTTAACTAAAATTATCATTCAAGTGGTCTAAAAATGAACTAATAATCTCAGTTAATATCTGTATTTAATTGTTTAGTGAGTTTAATTATGATGTCCTACTAATTATTAAATTCACTCATCCATCGAATTTTTCTAATTTTTTTATCTTAAAAATTATATATGTTTGTTCACTAAGGATAAAAAGAGATGTTTTTAGAAGCCATTTTATGAAAAATTAAGTTGGATAATTCCATTTAAAATGTTCAAATTTGATTGAATTTTTCAAAATAATAAACTAAATTTTTCCAAAAAAAATATTTTTGAGAGAGAAATCATTCATTTTTACTTGAGAGATTCCATAGTTGAAAACTATTTTACAAATTACCTCTTCGATTTCATTATGATTATTTTATTTTTAAAATTAAATTGGCTTCCATTAAATATGTTTAATTAGTTAAATGAGGAAATTAAATATCTTAAGTATGGGGGAATTTTATGTGGAGGTTTTTTGATATATTTTTCAACATATTTTTGATAAAATTCACATGAATTTATTTTAAATATGTATTTTAATTAGAAAATATTTTGAATTTAAATCATTTTGAGTGGAATATTTAATTATTTCATTATTTTAATAAAGATGTGAATTTTGGTGCCTAATTGTTTAAATATTTTTTCATATATTATAAGAACAAATGACTTGGATTTATAATAAATTCTTTCAATATTCCATATTTTTATTTTAATGTCAATTGTTGGAACACATTTTAATTCACCTTTTGAAAACATGAATTCATTGGTTATCTTATTTTTATGTTTTATAATAAATTATATATTATTAAATTATATATTAACAAATAATATGGTTTATGTTACTATAAATTAATATCATACATATCTTATTTTTTTTAAATTGTTTGTGTCTATTATATTATCACATAGGAAGATGTTGCTTAACATTTTTTAAGGATAAAGTTTCATACGTAACATTTTTCATTGACAAGGAATTCATACATATAATATTTTTGGAAGATAGCTTAGAAGTATTATATTGTTTAATAGAGGATTCATATGTTTTAATAAATTTTCAAATTTGGATAAATCTTCATACATGAACTTTTTAAGGCTTATAATTGATGCATAAGTTTTTTCCCCTTAGAAAAATTCAATAAAATTTTACACATAGCATAATTTCAAGAAGTAAATTCATGTATAAGATATTTTTTAAAGGGGTATGTTGATATGTGAGATATTTTAAAGAATCTTGCATGCATAAGACTTTATAGTTTGTGAAATTTGGATGATGTATGATACATAAGATATTTTTTTCAAGTGATTCCATACATATTATATTTTTTAGAGGATTAATTTCGTACATAAGTACTTGGAGTATCAAATACTTTAAGTAAGTTGATACATAAAATAATTTTTGAGGAATTTTTTCATATGTATCATAATTATTTTAGTGTAGTGGATATGTAATATAATAATTTTTTTCTAATTAATTGAAGTTTTATACATAATAAAATTTCTCCTTAGGTTAAAAATGAGTAACATAATTTCCATTGTCAAAATTTTTAGGTAGGTTCAAGTTGTGAAGATTTAATTTCTAGTTAAAATATGAAGATTTTATAATTCATTAAAACTAAAAATTAAACTAAATGGATTCTTGAGTTTGTATAGGTGTTCTAGGAAACTATTGGGAAATTAATAGAATATTTTGAATGTTGAATAAAAAAACACAAAGGGAATAAACATTATCAAGGGATTTATGTTTGAGTGACTTGGAGAAGATTATGAATAGTGACAAATTGGAATGGAGAGAACTGAGATGGAAATGAGTTGTTGACAATGAGTGAAGTAATTGGAGTATACATATTATGTATGGGAGAAAATTTTATTATAATATGGTTGGTTCTAAACTTAGACATTGATGAGGGGTGGTAGTATCTTAAGGATGATCGTAGTAGATTCGGTGGGAGAAAAAAAAGAGGAATCCAAAGAAGGGGAACCTATCTCGATATAGAATTTTATTTTACTCTATATTTTATCCTTATATTTCCAATATTGTGATATAGATTTAATTACCTATACTAAAATAAATTTAATTTATGTCTAAAACCTTTCAGGTAAGATGATTGATGTGATTTCTACTTTATACTACATTCTTTCATTTTTTTCAATATTGGATGTTTATTCTATAATAGTTTTTTCTTTCACCCAAATAAGTTGAAAATGATCACAGTTCCAATATAGTTTAAATTAGTACATATTAAAACTATTTAAAGAAGCAATTTCAATGAAAACTATTTTGAAAAAAAATGAAATATTAATCAAGAAGGGTGGCATCAAGATCTGTTGGAAACTAGTTTTGATTTTCATATCACACTTTTTTTTCAATCAGATCGAAATCGATAATTAATAATTTAACCTACAGAATAATCACCTATTTATAGATCTATGGTTATCATTTTATGGTGATCATACCGGTTCTACCCTTTATCTCCTGAACCTTAGGAATACTTTTTATTAATCTATATCAATCAAAATCCATATTTCATTCATTGTTTTCTTTTCACTCTGTTTATTTCTTGTCTCTTATCATATTGTTTGCTACATTTTTGTCACTTTTTGTTCATATTTAATTTCACTTTTTAACAATATCACACATATTCTAATTTCACTCGCATTCCATTATCAAAGGCTTATAACCACATTCATCACACATTATTTTAATTTTTATTATTATCTTTTTTGGGTTGAGGTTTTTTATTTTTTTGGGATCATACACATTATCTTCCCTATGGGTTTAACCCTACATGTTAATATACTAGTTCTTAGTAGGTATAAATAATATTCTTATTTTCTAATGATTAGGTTTACTATAAGTATTAGTAAATGTTTCATTATATTTTTATAACGTGTTTTATATTTTCAAAATTAATTTATGGATCATGTATATATCTAGTAACCTAATACTTCAAAACTTTTTGATATAACATATTTTGATCTCTTGTATTATGTTCTAATATAAAAAATAACCACCCATTCTCGGTTACTATATTTGGGATATCATAGTTTGTATTAGATAATGTTTAGCGGAAACCTTGAGAACTAGATTTAGAAGAACTTAGTTAGACAACATAAACATTATGAAAACCCTTAGAATATTCAAAAAATGTTTCTAGAATACATTAAAAATATAGTAATTATATAACGTGTTCAATATTCATAGTGTTATGAGAAAATTAAATGGATTTTCTTTTTTATAAATGGTATTTAATAGAAGTAATGGAAACCATGTCAACATTGATAATTGATTTAGGGATTGTCTTCCAAAGTAAATCAATGAAGTTGGTGTTAGAGCTGAGCATATTATAACTATATTAGGTTAGTTGACTCAAGTTGAGACTAAAAAATTTTCCATATGAAAAAACTATTTCTCTATAACATGGTGAAAATTATGATAAACCACTTGATACAGTAACAACCTCTATCCATTAATGGAACCACTAATCAATTAGTATTTAAAAAATGGATCAGCTCCCAAGAGAAGATATTACTCACTTTGGGATGTATTAAATATTGAAGTTTATCATGGATGTATATCGATTAAGGTGATATATTGATAAATGGTGTTAATTGATTAAAAGCACTAATAAGGGGAGGATATAGAGAGTATGTAATGGAAGTTTTTTAAGCTAATTTTTCTTAAAAAGTACCATCCTCATGATAAATGGGTGGATATGGAAATAAAATTCTTAAATTTAAGATGAAATTTATAGGGAAATATTTTTTATTATGAGGAAAAGAATTATAATGGTACCAAGACATGTTTTAGAATATATATATATAATCTGGAAAGAAATATTGATCACTTAATTGATAGGATAATCCATGCCTTCAAATGACATTAATTTCTTAGCATTTTCAACAAATGAGGATATAATATAAAGTGTTTTCAATACATAGAAATAAATCTCCAAGTAATTTATTTTTTAAGGAAATCAAGAGAAGAAGTGAATTATTGTGAACTATATAGAGAATAATATTGAAATGGAAAATAAGTAAAGGATGTAATTTCTAATATATAATCATTATGGGAAAAAACTATTGGAATTACTTAAAGGGGGAAGAATTTTTCTATAAGTTTTTTTCCCAGATAATAGAAGATATGGAGATATAAGAGGGGTGAATTAATTTCCGAAATTTATTTTCAATTTTTACCCTGTTTGATTAAATTAGTTTATTAGAAGTTACATATTTTGATCAAATTAGAATAAAGAAAGAAGAATAATTGGAACATAAACTATCAAAGGATACACATTAAATTAATAAAAATAAAAACATATTAAATAAAAACAACATAAGTAAACAACATATCCATAAAAAACTAATTCATTAATAAAAATGATATACGAAATAACAAATAGATTCATGTATTAAAATCCTTTAACTTCTAAAAGGATATGAATTTCTAAATAATTCCAACAAAGGAATTATTCACCTTTAAATAAAAGTGCTATATAATTCAATAACTTGAAACAATGTTACCAAATTATGATGTGAAACTTCTTCAACTAAATATTATTGGAAGAAAATGGTTTCTATATCCGTGATTATCTCTTTGATCTTTCCAATCAGTAAAAAATCTAATCTCTTGGACTTCATCAAATATGAAAAATTTAGAAGGTGTAGATTCCACTTCTTGAAAGCCTATCAATATCCTTGGTTAGAAATAGAATATATCCAACAATAGAACCTCCCTGATGACATAAGACTATAAAATGAGAAATTATAATAATAAACCTAATAGCCTTTTAATAAAACCTCATCTAATGGTAGATAATAGAAAAAATCACTGGAAAGATAAATACAACCAGCGAAATAAAAGTATAAAAATGATTCATAGAGATCGATTATAGATTATATAGTATCTTATATTCCTCAAATCCTCAGTTCAATTTATATACAATTCTATACAACATTCCATATGTAAATTTTTTATATATTTGGGTATGTTTACAATTGTATTAGACACAACATACCATCTTATGATGAATGTTCTATCTTCAAATGTGTTCATCTCTTAATTACATTAAAATGCTAAAAATATTTTAGTTGGTGTAAAATTTTCATCAGTTCATAGATAATATAATTGGAAATTAATTCTACACAAATAATCAACCACAATTAACCCACTCTAGGTTAAATAAAAAGCACAATTAAGTATCTTTCCATTTGTTAAAAACATGGATAAGAAGGAAGGGGATTGTAAAACAAATCTCCCTAAAAATATCCACTTTTTGTAAATCACACAACCCAAATGAAAAGGTAAGTTTGATATAAACTTTAAATGGAAAAATCCCTATAATTTCTGATGGATATCCTCTAAGATATAACATCCAATAAAACTATAAATTCACCTTTCAAAAATATGGTGTTTGTAATAACAAATTTCCTAATAATGTCCAATATCTATCCTTTAAAATAATTATTTAATAATTATTTCCCTTAGAAATAGACAAAAAACCACTTCCATACAGCTCACAAGAAAATGAGATATTATTCTCAATTTTATCAAAACTAAAAATCATTTTGCCAACATTTTCAATAAACCCTTAAATTATAATGTATTTGAATTTATTAAATTGTGGTCATGTATGATCATCAAAATGTTTTCATATCTTTTTATTCATAATTTATTATCTCCCAAAACTAAAATATCCCTTGATAATGCGAGAGTAAATTCCTTGTTTTGAACTATGATAACTTTTCCTATAGGTGTGTAATACCAGGAAAGCTCAGCCAGAGACAAAGTCTCTGACCATTTATTAAAATAAAGAAAAAGTACAGAAAACAAGAGTTACAATCCATCACTAAAAACTACATGTCATAAAATCCATACCCATCGACATATCCATCATCATGTCCGAGGGCATTTTCTTCATCTACGGTAGCTGTTTCCCATTCCAAGCTATCATAATACTTCGGAGACTTCACATAATTTCTTATGAGATTTAGTTTCTCCAAGTACAAAAACTCCTCAAAAGTGTTCATACCTTTTCCTTTGCTGAAAGAAGATCTGGTAGGCATCGGCCTTAGTAGAGAAGAATAATCTTTTCGCTGCCTTCTTCTCGGTGGTGCTGTCATAACACCCACTTTCCCTACCACGTCCTTCATACCATGCTGAAAAACTTCACTATAAGTGGTTCAGTCTCGACCACCATAATTCTCCTTATCACTATCAGATATATCCCCCCATTTATGAGGTATATTCATCACCTGATAAAAATTATTCGCTCCAAGCTCCTTCTCAACGTGGCTGTTAGGATCCACTAGCGCTAGACATTGAGGTTGTGCCACAAGATAAAAACCATCAAGCGCCCCCTTCTGTGCAAGACCTTCTCCAGATACAGCATCCTACAAACACAATCCAATCTGCAAGCTGCCACCTTCACTCCTTGGGAGTTCCCCCTCATCATGAGAGATTCTCCCATGAATTAATTCCTTATCACGATAACATGAGCCCTACCCTTGCACATTCTCAAACATGCTGTCACTTTTCTCACAATTTTGTGTCGGACCTAGACCCCCACTATTATCCAATTCATTATCTTCAACAGACCCCCAGCCAGTAGACAGAGTAGGGGAAACTCGATCCTAAACCACTTCCAAATCCTGATTTACCAGACCATCAAAGCGGTTACTAACTTCAAAGCACCCCACTTGTTGCGCAGGCTGTGTCTTTAGCCCAGGTGAGGCCCTCACCCAGCCACCAGTTCCAGCTAAGGACCCTCCAGCCTGCAAATTCATGACATGTCCGCCCAAAGCCTCCTTACCCCCTGTAGAAACCTCTTCTTGATTCCCACTGGCCACCCCAGTAGGTTGAGATATCTGCTTCTTATTTTTCTCCATTCCTCCTCAAGGAATCACCCCAAGATCCCTTCGTAGCCTTCCAAACACCTCATTCACACTTGGATTCCGAGACTCCTTCACAACCCCAATTCATGTGGCATTCACTGTATTGTGACTTGCAGGACAAGGCCTCGTCCGGACACCAATACCCAGATTCTGCTCCCTTTGCTGAGAGTTTAATTCCACCACAGCCACAGCTTGTTGAGCCAAAGACACCTACGGAATCACCCGTCTAACTCTGAAGTCATCCATCTGATGACCAACTTTGAAACACTAAGAGCAGTATTCAATCTAGGACTCAAAAACAAAAGAATTTTTATATCTAAACTCCTCACTCACAGCAATGAAAAACTACGTGATTGGCAGATTGGATAAATCAACTTAAACACAAATTCTAGGCGAAACCGGATGGCATACAGCCCTAGTTCTACTGTCCGATCGCAGATAACGACCAACTAGGTTCCCAATCATGTGAATGATGGAGGGGTTCTAAAATGGAAGCGGCAATTCCAGAAGTCTTACCCAGATTTCCATTTTCGAGGATTCACGCTTCATATGGTAATCATAAGACCATCGTAAGAGAGGGAATCGGGATCCATCACAGGTACGCGGGTCAGAGGACCAATCCATGATCATATCTTCTTCCGACTCAAATTGAACCATTATATGCTTCGAATCTAGAAGACCCACAATGGAATGTTCCTGCAGATTCCACGATTGAAATATAAAGCAATCAAAATAATCCACTGGCGGGTGTCTTTGCTTTAAGCGAGCTATCAACGTCAGATTCAGCAATGAATAAGCATCAATGAACTCTCGGGCCATGACCGAAAGCTGTGGAATCCCATTATGCAACTCAGGAACTTTGGGGGAGAGAAAAATCTTCGAGAATGAAGTTAAGAAATCAGGGTTTGAGAAGGGGAGAAAGCGTTGTTCACCAGAGGGCTACGGAAATCCCTCCTCTGCCAGGGGAGGAGGGATCTGATCGAGGGCCATCACCGCCTACGGCGGCAATCACCATCACCAAACCCTAAGTTCTATCACCTCCTCTCCAACATTCTAGGTGTGTAATATTATCTTAAATTTTACAAAATTAACATTATTAAATGAACATTGAACATAAATAAAAATTATGATTAAAGGAATTTATTAATGTACTCTGTTGTTAGAAAAAGATATAGTTTGTGTGCTATCACACATTATTTTACTTTGAGTAAAACTCAAACCAATTTTTGGAGTGTGTGTTATATCCATAAAAAGTGAGTTTAATAAATTCCATTTGACACATATTCAGCTTTAGTAGTGGAATGTGTAACTGATTGTTGTTTTTTGCTAGACCATTAAACTAAAACATCTCTAATGAAATAATGTGTTCAATAATGTTTCTTATAATTAATTGTTTAACCACAAAATTCAATATTTGAATAACTTTTAAGACTAAACTTGGTTCTGAAGTAACAAAATAATCCATGTTCTCTAGTTCCTTTAATATAATGAAAGGTTTACTTGACTTCCTTGAGATTTGATTAATTTTTATTTACTTATAACATCACTAAAAATAATATATATTATATAATGTTTGATCAACTAACCAACAAGTAAAATAATATTTCTATCATTTTTCTAAACATTGTTAGGTCTACCAATTTTCCAAATTTAATAAGGTCAATTTTACTTGAGGTACCTATCCAAGTAATAATACTAGACACATTATCAAAAAAAACATTTAAATAAAAATATAATTTACTTATTTTGTGTTAATATAGTTCCTTCTATTATTTCATTTACCTGGATTCCATGAAAATAGTTAAGTTCACCCATCATGCATATCTTGAACTCACTCAACAAAAGTTCTGCAAAACCATATATGAGTGTTTTTTGAGTATATCCAACGAAAATAGTCACTGATGTATATTTAAAAATAACATTTTCCCTTAAAATAATTCTTGATAAAGAGATTTGGATCTACCATTCCCTTAACAAAAAAAAATCAATGAAGAATCCAGTCAATTGATCATACTAATATCTTCGAGTCTGTATAATCCCATAAAGAACCTTAGAAATTTAATATATATGTTCTGGAATATTTATATCTTAAAATTTAGAATTTTTTTCCATATAAACCTTCTCTTATAAATATATTTTATGGAAGTCACTCTTTGTATCCATTTTAAATATAGTAAAGTTAAATTGATTTGTAAAACCTTATAGAATATAGATAGACTTGAGCCTACCTTCTAGATAAAAGGTTTCCCCATAACATATTCCCTTTTCATATTTATAACTCATAACAAAATGCCACTCTTTATTCAATAATATAATTTATTTTTTATTACACTTAATTTTAAAGACCAATTTTACACCTATAATCATAAGATCTTTTAAGAATTTAAATGAGGTATAAACATTATTATGTTTAAACTGATTAAGTTCTTATTGTATAAAAACTATCCAACTCTCATCACCCAAGGTATCATCTTCCATTTTAGGATCAAATTAAAATTGGAATGCATATTATCACATTTATTTGTTAAGTAAATTTTAGTTCTAATTTATCGATCTATATCACTAATGGTTTTGTCACTAAGATGATTCCTTAATATTGATTAGTTTCAAGGTAAGAAGGAATTTTGATCCTCCTATATAAAATGAATATATTTTTCAAACAAAACTTCTAGTATTCCAACTTTTAATAGTCTTGATTTTAATGTTTTAATTTCACTTAGATTGGATTTAACTTTTAAATATAAAAAAATATTGGGTTTAAAAAATATTTTCTAGATGAAGATATTCTGAATGGTTAGACATAATATAAGAATCAGTCGCATCAAACTTGATATGTAACATTTATTCAAAAATATTTATTTGTTTGTTAAAAACATGATACACCTAACTAGTGGTGGAGTAAACAATAAATATACAATCACCATATTTTGAATCAAATTTATAAATATCATATTTTATATTCAAGCAGAATACTTTTCATCTACATACTTTTAATCAACTATGTTTAGGTTTTTCCTGAGTTATTTTGTCAAATATAAGAGGAAGTAAAAGATTATTTATAGTATAGAAATTATTACTTGCTGATTCTGGCCAAAACTATTCAGCAATCGCAAATTCACATTGTAAAGTTTAGGTAATTTATTAAGGGTTTTCATTCCTTCATTTAATTATAACATTCTATTATGGTGTTCTTGGTGGAAAACAATTATGAGAGATACCTTTATTGTAAAAAATATTAAAATAAAAAATTTACAAACTATTTATCATGATCAATCATGATAGTAAAAATTGGATGGATTTTCACATTTGGAAAATTGGAGTGATTAAAGACTTAATAGAAATAAAATAAACCCATGTGAATATGTTGTAATCATTAATAAGGACATGAACATGGTATTTTTTTCTTAAGGCTTCTAATTTGTGTAAGATTAAACTGAACCATGTGCACTATATATAATGGTCTAAATGTTTTGAGTTCACCAATTGACATCAAATTGACTTATTTTTTTACCCTAATTTTAATTGTTACATACTTAGGAAGAATAAAATTTATATTCAGGTAGATCCCTTTATAATCATTTCCTAGATATCCTAGCTAATATTTGAAAATTTTAGTGTCATTTTCTTCTGTTCAAAGTCCAATAATTATCATATACCACACTAAGGCAGTGTAACATTAGAAAACAAAGATCCTTTAGGTTAATAGTGAAATCAATATTATTCCTATCAGTAAATAACATGGGAACTCCTTATAAACATTTAATAATAAATTTATCATTTCAAAATTTCACAGAGTAAATTTCATCACATAACTGGCTAATTTTAATGTGGTTTTTCTTAAGTCATAAATTATAAATAATATCATAAATTATTTACTTTATAAGGAAAATAAAATTAATAAAACCAATAATTTGATCTTGTGCATTGTCTCCAAAAGTGAATGATTTTCCCTTTACATTTTGTATGTTCTTGAAATAGGGCTTATATCAAGTTATATGCCAATAATAACCATTTTCCATCTAGATTATCTTTCTATTGTTTGTATTTATCCTATTATCCTTAAATAATCAATGCTAAATGTTTTATACCAAAACATTCTTCAGTCTATTAATGTTAAAAACAAAACCATAGTAACACACATCATTCCAACATTTTAAGGTTGTACAACTATTATCTCTTTATAAATATAAGCCATATGAGAATTTATATATTGAAATTTCTTTAAAGAATAATTGTTTCTATAATTTAAACCTATGTAACATTTATTACATATATTTTAGTATTTAGGAACAAAATAATTCGACTAAAAATATGACTTTCAGTCATAAAAGAACATCTAAAAGATGTAAAATTTGGTTTCAACTGACTTAATATATTTTTAAAATTCACTCTATTAGAAGTAAAATTAGATAAAAACCACTACATAAAATTAATGTCATACTTTATTTTATCAACTAACTTTCAATATTTATGTGTTCAAATAAGTTTAGATTTAGTATCTTACTTAGAAGTATTCCTAAAAATTTCATAAGTATGTTTAGAAATCCTATATTTATCTTTATCAAGGTCTTACTTAGTCAATTATAAAACATTCATAAACTTTTTTTTATTTTCATGTAAATTTATATATCTATTCATATCTTATAATGATATAATATAATCCTCATTTTTAACTATATAAATTTAGAGTCATGGAACATAGAAAAGTCTTCCAGACATTGTAATTCACCAAATAGTTCAGATTATCCTCATGAACAAACATAGCTTGTTCTTTCTCGAGAAATTGATGATTTCTGATCATCATCATAAAATGATCTACTTTCATATTTTTAACAATGGTTTACATCCTACATCTACAATACTTAAAATTTTCCTTTAAAGATCAATATCTAGCTAACATTCAAATTCACAAATTTTTATGATAAGAATTCATGGCATATAAAATAAAATTTATTTTATATACAATATAATTTGTTTAAGTAATCTTTTATAAGTTATTACATACAAATAAAAATAATAATATCTAACAAAAACAATGATTTAATATTAAATTTATATACTTTCTCAGATTTAGAATATTGTCCTAGATAATAGAAGATATGGCACTACAAGTGGGGTTAGATTTCATTAAATAGTATATTTAAATTTTTTTCTCACACTTGTGTTATTAATTTGATCAAAATATATATATTCTAATCAAATATTAGTAAAAAAATAAAAAATTGTAGAAAATAATCAATCATAAGAAACACACTAAACTGATAAAAGTAATAATGTAGTGGAAAATAAAAAAAAATAAAGAAAAGAATCTTTATTATAGAAAAAAATAAAACCAATTAGTAAATAATAATGATATATTAATAATCCAATAAGTTAAGGATAAAAATACTAAAACTTCTAAAAGGATATTTTTTACCAAATAATTCTAATCAAATAAACTCTTTACTTTTAAAACAAATGTGGTCGGCATTTAAATAACCTTAACCATGGTATCAAAGTAAGAACCTAAAACTTACTTAAATAAATATCATCTGAATTAATAGGTTTATTTATACTTGAAAACATATTTGATCTATATTGTTTTTAGAAAGTAAAAAATTATGGACTTTATCGAATATAACATTATTTGGAGGTACGTTATCCACTTCCCAGAAGTGGATTGACCTCCTCAATCATAAATATCATTGATTCTAAGCCTGAAACCTCCACAATCATATTGGATTGGATAATTATAAATTAAAAGTATAAAACTAAGATACCTATAATAAAACCTCTCTCAATTGTAGATCATATAAAAACTCACTAGCAAAATAAATGCAATTGAATCACTCAAAACATTGAGTTGATGAACACAACTTGATTCTAAATTTTTAGTATATTTCAATAAATAAATCCTTCGTCTAATATATAGATTATTTTATAGAAAACATTAATGTTGTAATGATGTTATATTTTTGGTATGGTTGTAACTATAAAAATCAAGACTCCATATTATAATGAAGGTTCTATTATTAAATGATTTGGAGTATACACGGTATCACAATGCTATGTGTATTCCCATAGATATAAATATCATCCTAGATCAATAAAAAATATGATTAGACAATAATTATTCAAATAATATAACTCAAATAACCAAATACAAGTTGAATTTAAACTTTAGTTAATCGTGTTATGATGTTTCAAAACCATGTATAAGAAGGAATTCAATTGACATTATAATATCGCTATCAATTTTGTGAGAAAGGACATCAATCTCATAAGTAAAAAAGGAAAAAAAGAAGCCACCAATTTCTAATGCTTCAATTAAATGCAGATAGAGGGATATTCCAATAAATATCCCTTGTTTAAATGGAATCTACCTCAGAAAAGGCTAAGGGAGAAATTTTAGGATTATGTAATTATTATAGAAGAATTAGAAGTCCAGAATGAAATGAAACAAGGTACATTGTTCATAAATTAAAATATAGATATTTTTTTATTTGTACACTCTTTTATATCATATATGTTTTCTAATAACATTTAATCATCCCATGACACACTAAGAAAAAAAATGAATAAAAATCCAAATAGAAATCTCATTAAAATGAGGATATATTGGGTAGTTTTTTTAAGATAAATGGAGATTGTCTATTCAAAATATTTATTCTTATACCTATAGTTGATTTTGAAATAATACTTGATATGAATTGTCTCTAAAAATATAATTCATGAATTTACTACAAATATAAGAAGGTTATAATTTTTGAAGGAGGTCTACAATACCTTTTTTTTAAAGAGATACTGCATGGTCTATATCATATCTAGATCCACCTCTAATAGATCACCTTAATGAAATTCTTGTATGAGAATAAGAGAAGTCCCAATATATGCATGGTAATTATATTCTAAGAATAGAGGATAAACCATTTTTGTAAGAATACAATGATTTATTTCCTAAATAATTACATGGGAATCCACCAGAATGTGAATTTGAGTTTTATGATGAACTCAGTCATCATAAAAAACCCATATCTAATCCTCATTATATAATTTCCAAATTTAATTAGTGTATTTAATTAAAAAATTAATAAGTTTTTTCATAAGAAATTCATATTTTCTCATGTATCATGATGGGTATCAACTTTCTTATTTATAAAATAGGATGGATTCATGAGGTTGTGCATCAATTATAGAGAAATAAATGCCCCTACTATATAGAATATGTATCCTTTACCATGTTTTGGTGAATTTTTTAATAAAATTTGTGAAACTAAACACTTCTCAAAGATCGGTACTCATTCTGGTTGTCATCAATTAAGAGTGAATAAGGATGATATATCAAATATATCAATTCATATGATTTATAGACATTATGAGTTTATAGTAATTTCCTTTGGATTAACTAATGTTCCCTCAGTGTTTATGGATTTAGTGAATAGAGTTTTATAGGGTTATATTGATAAATTTTTTGTGGTATTTATTAAAGATATCATTATTTTATTCAAAATATATGATGAACATGAGAATCATTTAAGAACTGTTCTTGATAATCTTAAATAATATAATTTATATGGGATTTTAAATAAGTGTGAATTTCAGCTCTAGAAAGTTTCTTTTCTTGGCCATATTTTATATAAGGATGGAATATTTTTTAATCCTTCAAAGAAAAAGGTAGTTAATGAAATACCCACACCAAAAAAATATAACTAATATATGTGTTTTCCTTGGTTTAAAATTTTATTATCAGTGATTGTTTTTTAAATCATGATGGGCCAAACTATTTTCCAAGTTAACATTTTAAGGGGTAAAATTTACATGATTAATGGAATGAAAATAAAATTTTAATGAAATAGGGAATAGATTAGTCAATTCACATGTATTAACTTTACCATAATGTAAAAATGTATTTTTTATATATAGTAATTCATTAAAGAGAGTAAATTAGTGTGTACTTATAAAAAAAATATAGTGGTGTCCTATGCATCAATGAAATTAAATATCCATGAAAAAAACTACCCAAATCATGATATTCAGTTTCCATCTATAATATTTCCCATTAATATATGGATACATTATCCCTATGGTGAAATATGCACCATATATATATAATAATAATAGTTTTAAGTATGTATTTGCATAGAAAAATCTCAACATGAGATAAGGGAGATCATTTGGAAGGACTCAAGAACTATGAATACTCAATACACTACCACTATGTGAAGTAAAACAATGTGGATGAAACATTAAGTATAAAGGATCATAGAGTTATATACATGATGAGGATGGAAAAGATTCTTATATTCAAAGGTTTATAAAATATGAATATGATAATTGTTAGAGAATTGGAAATATCATTCCTTTTCTAAATAATCAACAAGCAATATTTACTGTAGAAGATAAGGAATTCCTAACAAGATGTTGACTACTTTTAAAATAAGACTAAATCAATATATTATTGGAAATTTACAGGCTTTATATATAAAGATGGTGTATTGGACTTTAGAATGAGACTATATGTTTCATAATTACTTTATCTAAAATAAAAATTTCTAGGTAAATCACATAGCTAAAATTTTTTACACATCTTGGTAGCACCTAGATATATAGAGAGTTAATGAGAAAATTTCTAGTGGGAAAACATGAAGAGGGAAATTATTGACTATGTTTCATTATTCTTGGTGTTCCACCAAGTAAAGGCTAGAAGGAAACATTCTAAGATAGTCATACTAACTCTCTGTTTTCTAATGTTGAAGTAGGATAATATCACAGTGGCCTTTATTACTATACTTCCCAATAAATCTTAGAGGAATGATGCTATATGGGTCCTTTTGGATCACCTAAAAAAATTGGGTATTTCCTAGAAATAAGAGAGGATCTACACCTATAGTGACTTTCATGATTATATATTAATGATTTATATTGTATCCATGGTTAACCTTTATCAGTTTTATTATATCATGACCCCTATTTCACATCAAAATTTTGGAAGAGTCAATAGAATTCTCTAAAAAATGAGATACATTTGAGCACTTCTTATCATCATCAAACTAATGGGAAGTATGAAAGGACTATTCAAACACTAAAGGACATATTTATGTTATGCATAATTTACTTCCATGGAATATGAGACCAATATATAACTTTGGTGGAATTTTATTATAATAATATCTTCTATTCAAGAATTCAAATGGAACCATATGAATCCTTTTATGGGAAAATATTTCATACCCCAACATACTAGGATGTAGTTGGGTAAATGAAAATTATAGGTTTATAACATATTGATAAGGAAAATGAGAAATTTTGATCCATTCTAAATCATATTAATTTGTATAAATGAATAAAAAATATATACAATGATAATCAGAGGAATGATAGGGAATTCTAAGTAGGTCATTTTTCAGCCAAAGATCTTTGATAGAGATTATTAGTCTCATGGTTGAAGAATAAGTAAATATAATATGAAGTGGATATTATAGGTGTGTTTTCATTTTATTATAAACACATAAATCATCTTCAAACTCGTGTTATTTATTGTAATTCATTTAAGGTGATGTTTATTTCAGCATTATAAAATGACTTGATGTACATGGATCTATCTTAACGGTTGAATAAATGAGTTGGAAGTTATACGGGACATCCCCATATCAGGGTGTTATATCAAAATATACATGGAGACTATCTAATATGGGAAAAATGATGAATCTATAAACAAAATAGGTTTTAATTTGGTTTTCATCTAAATTATAAATCCATAACAGTGTCATGGTTAAATTATTACATGTTGTGGTGATTCGATGAATTTCGGGTTGTATGAAAATGGGTAGTTCACCATTGAAATAGTCATTTCACAAGGTGTATTGGTTGCGAGTTATACCTATTCAAAAATTATATCTATGAGGTTTCATAGATGTTGTTTTTTTACCTATAAAATATTTTTGATTTAGTATTTAAAATGGTATTCTACACACCATGGATTATCTTTACTAACAATGTTTTTAATACTTAAAAATGCTGAAGTTTTTATAGAAAGGATTAAATGTTTGGGAAATTTCAAATATAATGATACATCCCATGGATAATTTTTTTGTGTGAGAAAATTTCTACTATTTAAAATAGATATCCATAAATATTCCATAATGCACCTTTCGTAATCATTTTTTACAAAACATGAAGTTTTTTTTGATATTCGACATGGGGAGTTATACACCATATATAATTGCATGGTGTGAAAAATATTTACCTTTCAAAAATGGAAACGGTATAGTATAAAATGGTTTTAATAATTTTTTGAATCATTTCCAAGAAGTTTAGTATATTTGGACAAAAATGGGTTCTTACATGTCATGGTTCTAGTAGTGGTCAGAAGAGATTTCGTATTTCAAGTGGATATGATGACATGGATCTTTTGAAGACTTATGAGCCTCTAAGAATTATTATTAAAGTTATTTATCCTTAAAAATAGTTAATAATATATTCAAATAGATCAAACATGTTTAAAGCAAGTGAGATATGTTTAATGTTAGTTGAAGGACGTTGAAGATTCAAATTCAAGTTTGAAATTTGAATTTCAACTTGTTTAAGTTGTTACTACTATGAAATAAATAGGTAAATAGTTGAGAGAAGAAGAAAATATTCTTTACATGTACTATACATAGAATACATAGAGATTACATAGAGGAACTAAAATGGGTAAAAAATAAGATAATAGAAGAAGTGATAATATATATATATTTTGTTCAAAAAAAGTAAATAAGTGATTAGACAAAGAGAAATAAAGTTATAAGAATAATAAATCAACACATAAATAACTTAATAATAGTCTATTTAGTTGAAAAATATTTATTTTTTATCTTTATTCATATCATTGTAAAATTCGGGTTTCACTTATGCATGGGATGCACCAAATCATAGTTGGGAGTCTTTTAATTTAAGTTTGAGGATAAAACCTACATTCTAGTACCTATAGATTGATTTTAGTGGGTGGTGTGATATTATAGGAATTCATATCACACTAAGGAATTTAATTCTTGCATTTATAGGTGACCAATTTTAAACATTTTACTTTATATGTTTCTGTGTGTTAGAAAGTTTGTGTAGGAAGAAAACATAACTCGTATTAATTGATGGTGAATGTTATTTAAAAATAAATATATAAAAAACAATATCATTAATTAACCCCCTTCTTAGTGATCTAGAAAATATCATACAGGTGGTTAAAAAATTGTTATTGTAGCCTATTTCCCTTCATTTATGATTGTCTATTTGTAAGTTGGTATTTTAAGTATCTATGGTTGAATAAGTATCTCCTGGATATAATTATCTTAAATGGATAATTAAAAATAAGTGAATATAAATGGGATTCCAACATTTTATGGTAAATGTTATCACATATGGAAGGATTAGATGTTTTTATACCTTTTATCTATTTTATATGACTTATTAGAGGATAAAAATATTGGATTCCCCTATTTGTTGAAGGTGTTTCCATAATAGTGGTAAACAAAAAAAATATAGAGAATAACGGTCATTTTAGAAATGTTATCCTATCTTATCTTTTAGAAATTAAATTTATGTAAGTAAAAGGAACCAAAATAGAAAAGGGTATTTGGAAAAAACTTTAGAATATTTATGAAGGAAATTCCAAATTAAAGTAATAAAGGCTACATATGTGGATATTAAATTATGAAAATCTCTACATACATTATGATGAGACAATTGATAACTTCTTTACTGTGTTAAATAAAGTTGTGGTCATGAATAGAATTTATGGTAATAATTTGGATGACACTACTATTATAGAGATAATTTTGTGTATCTTACCTGTAAATTTTGATGTGAAAGTATCATCATTTGAAGATAATGATCCATGTGTCATCACTCTTGATGAATTATATAGTATTTTTATATTATATGATATTATAAAAGATAATTTTCTCATGAATAAGATAAATATTGAAAAGTACATTTCCTTTAAATCCTAAAAAACCTAAAAAATTGAAGAATAAACTTATCATTGAAAAACAACCTTGTACTCTAAATTCTAATGAATAGGTAGAGGATAAATTTAATGAAGTTATGTCTCTTATCTAGAGAAATTTAAAAGAGGGAAAGGATAGTACCATGTAAATATTATTTTAAAATTCTTCAAGTGTGGATCTATTGGAATTTCATATAAAACATTCCAAGATTATAAAATAAATAATAAATTGATGTGTAAGAAGAAATATAAAAAAACAAATGTTTCATTAAAATATAAGGGTAATAAGTTCTCAAAATTTAAAAGGATAAACTTCTTATCTAAGGAATATAAAGGTAGTGAAGATGAAGATGAATTTGGACCTTCTGGTGATGAAGATAGTGAAAAACTATTCATTGATAAATCAAATGATTAAAATGGTACAAGTGATGAAAGAGGTTACAAAATTGAATAATAAGAGACTGATATAGATTTTATGTTGAAGAGATAATTAAAATATTGTCTCCCAAATATCTCTAAACTCAAAAGGGAGATGATGAGTTTGAATAAAAATAATCAAAACAATTGAAGGGTGTTAAAGAATTAAAAAAGATTTTTAATCATGAGAACACCCTTAACATTAGTATGGAAGAAACAGTGAAGGAGAAAGAAAAGTATATTGAACATTTTCAACAATAATTGGTCAAATATAAAGAAGAATTGAAAAATTCTAGATCCATTCTTCATAATTATATTCTATATGTTGTATAGTATTAAAAGAATAGTTAATTTTGAGAATAATAGCATGATTTACCCTTAAAAGGGTAAAGTTTTTAATAATGTTGGTGTAGAATATGAGAAGAAGAAGTTTGTTCATAAGACCATGTTTTTAGTAAAATCTAGTGATTCTCGGAACTCTATAAATTCTAGGAACACTAAATTAAAGTCAAAAAATTCTATAAATAGTGAATCTAAAAGGTATTAGAAGAATATAATTTGAATAATTTTTTTTTATCATTTCACAATAATTTTGGTCCACAAAAAGGACCCAATATTGGTGAATTAAAGAAGTAAGAAAAAAAGATTCAAATTCTAGAAAACATGATGCTTATAAAGTTATATATGATTTTTATGTATTTTTTTATAAAATTGGAGGATTTGAGAATATAGAAGATATGTTTTGGTTTAACTATCAACATAATAAATTTCCTAGTAGGATTGGTAAGAAATATTTTATGGTGATTTATCCATTTAAACATAAGATATATTATAATTTGATTAAAAATTATGTACAAAAAGCTCATAATAAATTTATAGTTATTAAAGAAGTATTTAGAAGATCTTACCTACCGAGTCACCATGAAAAGGAATGCATCATATTTCTACCATCCCAATAAAATATGAGTGTTAACACTTAAAATCCTTATAATAAGATTATAAAAGGGAAGTGTAAATCCTTAATTATTGATAAATCAATTAAAGTATCAAAAGGGGGATAATCCATGGATTTTGGATAGTGGATTTTCCACTCATGAAGTAGGATATTTAATACCTTAAAAATATATTTAAAATATAAATATGTCTTAGTAAAATTTGGAAATAATTGGTCACTCAAAATCAATGGTGTTATCTCCATGGTTATCGAGAAAGAAAATATGAAATACAAAAACACATTTTATTTTGATGTATTGAAACATAATAAATTAAGTGTTTCATAAATTTTTGATGAAGTAAATAATTTGGTTTTCAAGAAGGATAGTTTCTTAGTTAAAAACCTATAAGATAGAATAGTGGTTATAAGAGGATAGTAGACTTGAGGAAATTTATTTCAAATGGGTGATGTTGGAAATTCATATTGTAAATCATAAAAACATAATAAATTGCATCATCAAAAGATTATACCATCATGGTTATAAAAATATGAAAAATACCACTTAAGTAGAAAATATTCATGATGTTCCTTTTATGAAGAGAGAAAGATAATGGATGTGATCAACATTCCATAAGGGGATAATTCTTAACTCGTCGCATAAGAAGGAGAATATTCAATATATCAAACCATTGTAGATCATTCGTTCAGATATGTGTGGGTGGAAGATAAAAAAATAAAATAATATAGATAAGTGATTTATTAATTTTATTTATGAATTTACTCAAATTACTTGTGTTATGTTTACGAAACACAGGTTTAAGGCCTTAATAATATTTAAATAATTTCTAATATGTGTCCAAAAAGAGTATGGTTTTTCTCTCAAGAAGATATGGATAAAAAATGGACATGAGTTTAGAAATTTGAATTTAAATATTGTATGGAGAAGGAAAGAACCAAACATGGACTCAATTATTTATACACAGCATAAAAATGAAGTATATAAATGTAAGAACAAATATTTAGTAGAGATGTCTAGAACTATGATAGCTGAGCATGATATATCTTAATAGTTTAGGGAAAGAATATTAGTGAATAGATTCACATTTGAAAACAGTATTTACATAGGCTGAATTTATATATTCCCCATTATGATATGTATTATAAAAAATCTATAAGTTTGAACTATCTTCTTGTGTATGGACTCCCATGTATTATCAATGTAAAGGGAAAATTTTGGGGAAGTTATAAAAATGAGGATTTGATCTTATCTTCCAAGGATATCCTCCGAATAAAAGAGTATACCACTATTACAAAAAAAAGTGGAAATATTTATTAAGATGTTACAATAAAGATGATAGAACATTAAATAAAAATAAATTTCTCATAATGAATAATGTTTAAGAAGTGATTATGATGTTTTTTTGTCAAAAATCCTGATGAAATTATTGTAAATGAAAAAAAAAATATGAGGTATAGGTTGGAGATGAAGATTCATCCATTTAATGTGATAATGAGAAAATATAGGCATATCATCCAAGGATTTAAAGGCATGTTCATGTCCAAAATATCATTATATAACAAATACAGTTGGTAAAAACTAGGCGAATGTTGAGGAAAATCGAGCATACTTTATTTTCTTCTCAAGTTATTGTAAGAGATTTTTAGGAATCATTGAAACATAAAGAGTGGGATGAATTTATGAATGGAGAATAGGATCAAAAGAATAATAATAGCACATGGGAGTTAGTATCCAACCCTAAAGAGAAAATTTCCATTATGATAAAGTGGGTGTTTCTAAACAAATTAAATAAAAAAAAGTGAATAGTTTAGAAATAAATAAATATTACTGGGTAATGAATATTCAAGGGTTGAAGGAGTGAAATTTGGTAATCCTTTTATACTAGTTTCATGGTTTGGGTCCATAAAAATATTTCATGTTATTGAATCCAAAAGTAAATACAATCTTTTTCAAATTGATAAAAGTATACCTTTCTTAATAGAGAGTTATGATATGAGGTATTCATTCAGAAACCATATGGATTATTTGTTAAAGAATATGAGAACTCTGTTTTTAGGTTAAAGAGGGATTTATATGGGATTAAACAAGCCCCAAGAGAGTGGTATTATAATATGGACACCTACTTGAAGAAGTTGAATTTTATAAAAAGGATAGTAGATATAAATATCTATATCAAATATGGGAATATTTTATCTCTCGTTATTATTATTATTATAACATCATAATGACTTAAAAATGATGTAGTGAATAATATAAAGGTTTATACAACCAAAAATAATTCAATTAATGAAACTAATGTATTTTAAAATAATAAAATTAATTTTAATATCCTAAATAGATGTTTCCAAATCTTAATGTATATTTTATGATTTTAAAAACAAATTTTTATGAGTTGATATATTTTACAAGTAAAAAATAAATTATTTTAAGGTTTTTTTGTTATTAAGAATATAAAATTAAAAAAAATCTCTAAAATCAAAATATTTTGGTTTAAAACCTGGGGAATGTAAATGGTTTCCTATTATTTTAACAATCTAAAGTCCAAAGCCTATGTTTAGAAATTAACAATCAATTACCCCTCATTTACTATGAATAACCACGCCTAATCCAATTACTATAAACAAAAAACAATTGATCATAGTTATCATCTGATTTTCTATGTTAAGAAGCTTTGGTAAGAGACTTAGGTAGACAATATTCCCATACTCTATCATTGTTTCACTCTAAAAACTAATCCTATGATTTTTTTTCTCAAGATACTTGGTAAGGATAACAATTCCCAAACCCATATCTACTATTCTATTTTGAGCTCCCAAACTCTAAGGATCATAGGATTTCAGTCTAAATATTTGGTAAGGGATATATCAAGGTAATGATTTTAATACCTTTATCTTTATTTATATTTTTAATATACTTTTAATTCCTTACAGTTACATATGTAATGATGTTATGTTTCATTCTTAAAAATCAATGATGGTATTTTGAATAAGATATTTTAATTTCCTCTTATTATCACCCTCATATTAAACTCTATTTTCTTAAAAATGGAATGTTTTTATCATTTATTTAGTACCCAGCTATTTTATTCATTAACTAGTTCAAAATAATTACCTTATATGATGAAATTATCCTACTTTACTACACCATCATCAAGGGTACTTTACACTTCAATGTGAATATCCTATAACTTTTTTATCTTGATTGATATTCACTAAGATATCCATTTAATTCAATTTACTAGGTAAAAATTGATAATTTGTATACCCATTAATTATATATGGAAAAGTATTTATTATTAATACGTTCCAAGAAGTGGTTTCTTTGGAACATTATGATATGTACTATTAACTAAAATATTTCATATTATGGCTGCATTGGAATAATTATGTGATGCTTGGGGCCCAAAATTATATATTCCGTAGATATATCATTAGGTGTGATGAGATAAACTAGATTGAGTATTTGGTGAATGCCTTATCCTTTTATGAATAATGTTTTCGCATAAAAATTTGATGATATTATTATGATGTTTGGAATTATGTATTTCGTCACTATGAAGTGAATTATTATTATCTATGTGATTATTTATTACCATTGTTATTTTATCCATGGATTTATTTCATTATCATGTTATTATTGATATAAAATTAATTTTTTATTATTTATTCCTACCATTTTATTTATTCCCTATTTATTACAAGATAAATTCGGATATACTCTACCACTTACTAAGTATTTGATCTCAACCCTTTATTTTTCCTCATTTTCCCCATGGAATCTAAAAGAGTAATATTTATGATCTATGGATATTATAAGAGGATTAATGGAGTTTTCATTAGAATTTTTGGATATACTTTATGTTTTGAAATATAATGTAAGGATCATATATGTATCTAGTATCCTAAAAATACTAAATTTTTGGATTCAATATGAAGTTATCTCTTGAATTTTATACCAATGTAATAAAATAATCATCATCTTTGGGTTATTGGAGGTGGGTTGTTACACCAATACTCTCACTCAAGGTTATCCCCACATCACCCATGATCACATATCATTATATTATAATGCACTATCCTCTCACTCAAGATGTAGTCACAACCATTAGTCTAAACATGTCACAAGATATTTGGTATGATTATTTACTGAATTCATATAAACAACTAAACCTATCCACATGAAAAAAATCCTAATATAAATCACCATATTTATAACACTAAAAATTATCCTTACCAACCTATCTAATTCACTCTCAAAAACCATGTCCATGTATTTAAACCCTTTTAAATTTAATAATTTCATAAAAAATCTAGATACCAATGTTCCAAGTCACAAAAGCCTCAATCGATCCTAAAAAACTCACTTTGGTTATAATTTTTCCAAGTGGAATGCCACACCTCTAGACACAAAATATGGATAGTTTTAATCATTTTCAAGACATTTCACATGAAATATACCACTTAGGGGTTATCCAAAACAATACAGATCTAAATATTCACTTTGATACTGAATGAAAACCTTTGGTAGGATTAATCACACACCTATATGAAAGAAAAAACATACATATAAATTTTATAACATGTTAAGGACTTCCAACCCTGGGCCTAAGGGTTCACACTTGCCAAGATACACTCTCCAGTCACCCTAGATCCACCAAAACCCAAAATTTATACCCAAACCATTATAATTTTCTTTTTTCAAATTAAAAATAAATAAATAGTGAAATAAGAATTCATCTAATGCATAAACGGGCTTAGAATTACCAAGATAAGATTTCCTCAATGAATGACAGCTCAACAGACAAGAGGAGAGAGTGGAAAAGATTAATAATCCATGGGAGAGATCCAAATTATTCCAATCACATGGGAGTAAAATGAGAATGTGGGGGTTAAGGGGGTCAAAGATTGAATTTCTATATCTTCATATTTAGAAAAACTACATGGAAACTTGGTCATGAGGTGACCATCATGGTCAAGTTTTGATGTATCCATGTACGAGTCACATCACATCATGGTCCCCTGAATCATATCACAAATACCCTATAGCTAAATAACCAATCCCTACCATCTCATAATCATGAAATGAACATAATTACCATGTCGTGATAGCACACCCTGTAGAGGTCTCACAACATGAGTCCCCTTTATCACACCTTGATCCTTTCAAACTCTAGGTCATTGCAATGCGGAACCCTTTGCCACATCACGAACTCCTTACTTCTTTTAAGCTTCATATCATGGATCCTCATGGCCATGATGTGACCCTGTTTTACATAACTCTCTTTTTTGTGACTCCCTACATCATGGTGTGGTGATATTACTACTATAAAATATTATCTCTGAACCAATCTCGACTCCCCAAATCTAACCCTCGATCCACCACTAACACCCAAAATAGCTTGAAATCAACAAGATACAAAGAATTCGATAGAGTTTAAAAAATGACACATTAGTTATAGTTCGTAATTAATGAAAAAATATATTAAAAAAATTACGAATCCTAAAAAAATATCATGAAAATAGTAATTGATACTCCATTTCACTAATCGATTTGATAATTTAAAAGGGTCCCACATATCATGGAAACAAATCACCATGTTTATAAAGAAATAAATAATCTAATATAGTAATCACCCTTACAAAAATGTCATCTATAACCACAGATATCAACTGTTATTTTCAATTGTTTTCATAATACTTTCTCTTAATTTGATATGAAATTAGACACTTTGGATCAATCTAATCTAATCTATCATCTCTCACAGTAAATAAGTCCCCATAAGATTTTTATCCCCATTTTCATTCTAACACAAAGTTTCCAAACATGGTAAATCATAAAATTATTCAAATTGATATATATGGACTGATTAATGATAACTATTATTAACTAAAAACACCAACATAATGTGCTTTTTCAAAGATGTTCTAAAATCAAGAATAAATAACCAAATAATATCATCTAAAATATGAAAAAATTGTTTCAAATAACTATTGATTTGAGGATGACAGACTAGGTTCATCTTCAAATAGATCCCAGTATAATTTTAAAGTCCCTTCCAAAATCTAGATGTAAACTAAGAATATTCCTTTGAAAGATTAATCATTGAAACTCCATGAATTTAAAGAAATTCACATAAACCTTACTAATATCATTATTTGAAATTTATTATTATACATAAAATAAACAGACTAATTTCATGAGATGATATACTAATACCCAATAACTATCATTATTTAATAGTGATTTAGAAAATTTTATCATAAAATCCATGGAAGTATTATCTCATTTATATCTTTTAATTGTTAAAGTATGAAACAACCCCACTATTCAATTATCCATCTTCACTTATTAAAAATATGAAAAGGGTGAAAAACACATCAATATATTTCCCCTTTATTGATCACTAAAATTAGAATTTTATATTAAGATATATCTTGGTATCTTCAAGATACACTAATTAGATCAAATGGAGAAAATATTTTATCACATTACTCCTGAGCTCCACTAGAACTACTATCCATCCCCTAAAATTTTGGACTTTATATGTTACAAATAACAATCCTTTGATGGTCTCTCTTCCATTTAGAGAATCCCATATCCACTTATAGTCCTCATAAAATAATTTAATTTCTTCCTCCTACTTCATTAATATATAAGTAATAATATGATTATATAGAAACTAACCATCCCCCACTTACTTCACCTCTAGGTGGAATTTCTCCAACAAACCCATAAACACCAATGCTCCCTATCTTTCTTTAGTACATACGACACAGTTTTTTTATTCAAATTTTCCACCATTACATTTTTCTTAACTACTATATAAAAAATCTCAAAATAAAATTTTTAAAGTTATTACACCAAATTTAAACATCTTAGGTTGAAATTCTAATATGATAAGATGTACTTAAAACTCTTATAATCTATTTATATTAGGAATTTATAGGAAAACATTTAGTGCCTAAAAATTTTTAAACCATGAAGTATATTTAATAATTTCAAGTAATATATAATGGAATTATTCTCATGAATAATTCTATACCTAGATAGATACACCATGAATTTACTTATTTACATCGAGACACATCCAAAGCTTAATACTGATGTGTCACAAAACACATTGTACCAAAATCCCAATTTAAGGAGAATGTGAACTAGAGATGAAGTGAGTATCCTATTAAAATAATTAAATTCCTCATATAATTTCACAATTAATTTAAAATTCACTATGTTGTAAGTAAAGTCATTAATGTAAGTGGAAAAATTAAAAAAACATAGTTTAATCTCTAGTAATATCCAAAAAAACCCAGAAAACACCATAATTGAAATGTGTTTTTTTTTGTTTCTTAGGAAATTATTACCCTAACCTTCTTGTAATTGATAAAAATTCCATTATATGAAAGAAAAATTTCTAAGTAATATCATATATTGATTATATAAATTAAATTTTTATAATTCAACATACAAATTATTCTCACTTAAAATCTCTAACAAAATTTTTAGGTTCCTCCCATGATCTTCCTATAGCCCTGAATAAAAAATGATATTATCAAAAAAACCATAAAAGATACCTGGTTCCTAGGGAAAATATTTTTTTTAATTTCTTGAATGGACACTAATCCATTTTTATTTTAATTAATGATATAAAACTCTTAATTGACATATTGATATCAGAAAAAGGTTTTAGAATGTATTCTTCTCTCATATTTTTCTAATGACAACCATATTAAAGTTTGATATTATAAACCCAATTAGATCCATTCAAGTTATTAAGATAATCATTAATTATAGGAAAGTTATATTTTTTACAATTACTTTCTTTAAAATTCTATATTAAAATCACAACCATATTCTACAATTATATTTTTGGGAAAATAAAACTAGTGTTACCCAAGGTGAAGCACTTGAACAAATGAATCCCTTATGCTCAGGATCATTTAATTTCACCATAAATTCCCATAAATCTTCTAGTTATATGTGATAAGATGAAAATAAAAAAGGATTTATCCTATTAATAAAGTTAATAAGAAACTCAACATCTTCCTTATGATGGTAAACAAGAGAAATCTTATAGAAATAGATCCAGATACTGATCCACTACAATATGAAGTAGAGGATAATTATTTTAATGGATCCTAACATTAATCCTATTAGTTATCATGATATGTATCCTAATATAGTATCCATAGACACTTCTATATTTCTTGAATATACCAATCTCTCCAAAAAAATTGTATGGTCCTATTATATAATACAAAGAGAAATCATTAACCACAACAGCTAATTTAATATATAAACTCAATTACTCATTTTATCCCAATGATCAAGTCTTATGTTCCCATATAGAAAACTATAATGTCCCATGATATTTCAAAAATACTAGTCATGATCAAACATTATGGATCCTTAAATCCTTATTTTTTTATTTTACCTAGTAAAGAGTCTATTCTCATTGAATAAGGAATTAAATCCTTATGTAACCATAATAGATCAATAAATTGTGTAGAGATAAATAAATATGATACTTCAATGTTAAATAATGTATAAATTATTATAGAATCTATCATAATGGTACCTTACACTATAGACGGTCCTCCAACATCCCCAACCTCGTCTAATTTATTGTTAATAATGGAGAGTTTCCCCTAACACTTTTGAGGTTCCAACCTATCCTTATAAAGAGGTCTCCCCACTCTTTCACTAGTCCCAGACTCAACTTTACTCAATGCATATCCCTATATGTTCGATTCCTACACTTGGTAAGATGTTCCATCATTACTCTTTGTAAATAATAGTTACAACACTTATTTAAATATCCAACCTTTTTGTACAAGAATATAAACCAAAAATCATTTCTAAGTAGGATTTCGATATTTTGACTTCAATATTCAAACTTCAGCACACTAGAAGCACTCTAATAATCCCATCCTCTAATAATCATTGGGTGATGACTTGGATGAATTACCTTGTAATTACATCAAATTAATTTTATTATCATTAGAAAAATTAATCCTTCCATTATCCTAAGGAAGTAATTTACTTTCATTCCATGTTTTAGCTATATTTGCCTCAACATAGGCCATTTTTATCACCCCATCCATATAGGTGGGAAGATTATGAAAATAATCCTTTCCTATATCTATAACTATGATTTCACCTCACAGCCTCTTTCTTTGAGGTTCTCTTTCTACACCAATTTCTATATATACTTCGCAAGATCTTCAAAAATCAATTCATACTCCACAAAAGACATGTTACCCTACCAAAAGTCTAAAAAATACAAATAACTTTCTAGTTACAAAACTTTAAGATGTAATTATTATTAAAAATATTTAATAATCCCTTCTAGTTGAGATATTTATACTTTCAAAAAAAAATTACCATCTGCCACCATCTATGAGCTTATCCCTCAACCAATTAATTCTTGAAATCCACCATCATTGTTTATGATATCTATAAAAATTAGAATATGTGGAAAATATTTTATAACCACTTCATGAATTACTCTAACCCAACCTAAACCCTAAATGATAGATTATTTTTCTTTTGATACTCTAAAACACCATCCAATTTTGTTTCCTTATCCGGATGACAATCCCTACATATAACTTGTATGACTTGTACTATAGTACCCACCAACTGATGATCTATATGTTCATATTCATATACTTTTTCCATTATCCACATCTAATTATAAGTATCCTTATATTCATATTTTATGTCATATAAAATATCCAAATAAAATTACATAACCTCTTTATTATTCATCGTTAAGAAAATTTACACATCTAGGTGGATTCATATTCCCTTGAATAATTTCATTAAAAATTAATTTTTCATAATAATTTACTCAGAATTCACTACAATACCTTACTTAAAAAATAACTTTTTGAAATTAATAAAAAATAATAATTCATTAGAAATATATTCTTATAAGAAAACCCTTTTTTTAAATTATGCCACATGATACAACCCTTATCATGCCTACTGATGTGATCCTATATTTCCCAATTTTTGAATTATTTTCATTTCTAATTAACCCATAATATAGATAAATTTTAGGTGGTTAATTTATTTATATCCTTTTTAAAATTTTGAACTTAATTGTTTAATGGATCAAATCTTGGTTTTTAATTTTTATGTCATGTTTGGATTCAATGTATAAATCCAACATTAATTCTATTTTTCTTTATGTTCATGTAGATGATGAGATCTGGAAAACATTTCCCCATATAAGCATCAGTGAAGCTATATAAGGATCATGATCAACCAATGTAAACATCATTTGAGCCATGATATTTCTTGTGTAAAAATAATACACCCCTGTGTAAACATGAGTAAATCACTACATAAGAATCTGAAAACTAATCATATGACTGATTATACTGAAAATTTTATAAAGGATTGAAGTGAATGAAATGAAATATAAGCATCCTTGAATAACACAAGTGATCAAGGGAAACAAGAAATTGTAAGAAGCTAGTCAATTGACTATGCCCCTAAAGATACCACATGTTGACTTGGATGAAATGCATGTACTTTCAAATATTCTAAAAATATTAAAATTTTCATATATAAATACTAATAATGTGAGGCTTAAGAAAACATGTGATGGAGTCACTACACCACTACACTATTGATCGAGGACATAACCAAATTTTGACAGTGGGGATTAAAATCCAAAATTCCAAAAACTGAATAACTCAACCTAAAATCAAATCAGAAAACATTTCCATTAGTTCCACCCAATTTGTATAATCTATAATTGATGAACCACATAGAGAGAATCTAGTTGAAGATAATGTTTGAGATTATGGGATTATGTTGATAAAATATAAGATTTAAGATGGATAGGTGAAAAATAATTTACCTCAATCTTGACATGTGTTGATCGTACAAGGAAGGGGGTGCATATCACACTACTTACTATACTAAATTCCATAGAGGAGGATATATAATAGGATAACTGGTATAAATATTTTACTTTCCCTATTATAAATAATTTATTTTTAACCCTTTGGCATGGTGTTGATGAGTATAATATTTTCTATATTTTTTAAATTTTTAATTATAATTCATTTTTTGTTTGTCATGTTTTCTATTTCCATATGTTCCTTTATTATCTTTAATCTACATGTTTATTGATAACTGAGTCAAGGAATTGGTCCCTAGGGAAGATTTTATGGTCATTTCAAATCCATGTTCTTCAATTTTTAGAATTTTTTCCACTCCTCGATACGGTATTGAGTGCTAGTAAGTGGATAGATGATCATAAACTAATCTCCATATTTTTTATTGTATCCTACCATCAATAAAATCATTTATCTCACCCTTATCAAGGTACTTATTGAAAATTATTAGAGTAGTGTAGACTAAGAGATGAAAAAAATTATTAGATATAGGTGTTGGAATAATTGATGTTTGGTTGAGTTTGTTCATTATCTCTCTACTATAGAGCATGTAAGATATGTATAGAGTGGTTAGACCCTTGTTTGTTTAGTTTCACAACATTGATAGTAAGAATATATTAGTGATTTTTCGTGACTTGATTATTTTGTAAGAACACTTTTAGATAATGAAGATCCCTCATGATCAATATTGGGACTAATCTATTTCACCATGACCCATATTTTCAATTCATAAAAACAGAAAACCAAACATCATCTCTCATTTATATCATGCTTTAAAAATTTAGAAAACAAAATAGATAATTATATGTTTTTAGAATAATGAATTATTTAGGCCCATGACCTAAAGATATATCCCTATTCATCCACTATTTTATATTCCTATATTTTTATAAATTCTTTATGAAAGGTCCATGATAGTCTTCACATCATGATGTCATTTCTAGGGAGTTGGAATGAGTTTTTTATTATTTTTCACAATTTTTAATAGTGTGTTTTCATTTCATTATTTTTGATGTTTTATGTTTTGTAAAGACCCGTAAAATTCAAGGGAAATTTTTTTCTTAATTTTCTTTAGAATTTTACAAGAGCGCGGTTTCAGACGGCACCTGATTCCGAGGCCCGGAGTGCCCGGAATTAATTTCCGAAGTTTGGCTCGGGTACGTTCAGTGAACGAACGAGCGGGAATTCCTAACTTTTGATCCGGTGCTCGGAATTGAAATCCGAGGGCACCGATGAACTCGCAGCGCCGATATTCGCTTAAAGAGACCTTTCCGGGAGTTGCGTTTGTTGCGGGTTGAAAGTTAATTTTTGAGGGTTTTAGTTGAGTTAAATAAAATTTGTGTAGAACAAATTTTATTATAACTTCTTAAAACCTCTCAAAGGAGGTTGGAAGTGGGACCCACACCCACTTAACCTCCCTTGGGAGGATTAAGAGTGGTGGGGCCCACACGAACCCCCACCTTTTCAACTCCCCACTCTCCCTCTTAATGGCTTGATAACTTAACTTCTTTTAATTATACAACTCATGTATATTAAATAAGTGAGTTAATTTTGGAGTTAGCCATTTTGAATTTCAAACATTTGAAATTCTTTTGAGTTGTGTGTTAATAAAATAAGATGTAATCTTATTTGTTTTTGGGTTGTTAGTTTTTCCTTGAGAACTTTTGAGAGCTCCTCTTCATCTTCAAGCTCTGACGAAGAACGAGAATGCTCAAACTCCGACGAAGAACGACGCCCCTCTTCTTCGTCCTCGGTGTCAACAAGAAGGAACGCCGCACCCTCCTCGGACCTTCTTCGTCGGCAAACAAAGATCCGCCAACGACGTGTCTCTTCGGGCATAACTCTTCGTCAACGGATTTGACGAACGACGACCGCGACACCCGACCTCCGCGACGCCGTCTTCCGCGGAGCGTAGCTGAACCTTTGAATCTTAAACCCGAGGTAGGGGTTGTTGTTTTATTCTTTATTTATTCCATTTCTTGAACATGGATCTCGCATGTCTAACATGAGACTTTGAATGTTTAAGTTGAGTTATTTGCTTAACGTGAGGGGGCCGGACCGCATGAACACGGCCGAACCCCCCTCCATCGTTCATGTTTATTTTGCGGAAGAAAGCAAGTGGCGTGGTGCCGTCGCACCACGCAGATGAACGTGCTTTTAATTTACGCGGCGCCGTCGCGCTACGTCAAGAAAAATCTTCAAGAACGCGACGCCGTCGCGCCGCGTTGAAATGAATGTCAAAGCACGGCGAAGGGGCGCGGTGCCGTCGCACCGCGCCGGATGACGAACGCCGCGGCCGGTTCCGGGCCGCGGCGGGACGAGAAGACCGCGGCCGGTTCCGGGCCGCGGCGGGACGAGGAGACCGCGGCTGGTTCCGGGCCGCGGCGGAAGGGAAGACCGGCGGCCGGGCCGCCGGCGTCGGAAGCCGAAGAAGGGGACCGGAAATTCCGGTCCCGTTTGAGAAAACCGGCCGGCCAGCTGGCCGGCCGGATAACTTAGAAACCGGGGAAATTAATTCCCCGGCTTTCCCTTAAAAACCCCCCTCTTAAAGGGGGGGGCGGTTCTTGAAGGAGGGGGGCAGCCGGCCCCCCTGGCTCTCTTAAATAAACCGGCCCCTCGTGGGGCGGTTTCAAACAGGGGCGCGGCAGTTGCCGCGCCGTTTGTTTGAAGGAACCGCGGGGCTGAGCCCCGCGTGCTGCCACCCCGTGCGGCGCCAAGCGCCGCCGCCGCGGCCCGCCGCCGCCGCCACCGCGGCCCGCCGCCGCCGCCACCGCGGCCCGCCGCCGCCGCCACCGCGGCCCGCCGCCGCGTCGCCGCCGGCCGCCGCGCCGCCGCCGGCCACCGCGCCGCCCAGGGGGGGGTCGGCCGGGTCGGCCCGGACCCGGACCCCCCGTTTCGGACCAGTTTTGTTTTTTCGCTCATAACTTGAGCCTCGGACCTCCGATCGACGAACCGTCAGCGGCAACGCGATCCTTGGATCGAGACGGTCTTTTCGGTATTTCGCACTCAAGGTTTCGGATTACTTTGAGTTCGGCCGGGTTGGTTCGTTCACGAAACCAACCGGGCCCCGGAGACGAAAATGCCAATAACTCACAGACCGGGCGTCCGATTGACGCGCCGTCTGTTTCATTGACTTCCTCTTGATGAGACGGAACTTTTGACATACTCCGCCCGAGTTTTGGATACAGTCGGAGTATGGCCGGGTTGGATTGTACTCGAAATCCAACCGGGCCCCTGGATCGGGAAAGCTGATATCTTACAGACAGGACGTCCGCTTGACGAGCCGTCAGCGGCGTTGGTGGTTACGTTGAGTAACGGTCCCTTGAGTATACCCTATGGGAGTTCGGGGTACAGTTGAGATACGGCCGGGATTGGTTTCGCTCACGAAACCAACCGGGCCCCTGGGACGAAAAGGCTAATAACTCACAGACCGGGCGTCCGATCGACGCGCCGTCTGTTGCGTTGAGACCCCTGTGACAAGACGGACCTTTGAGACACTTCTTCGTGAGACTTTGAGATACTTGGAGTATCGACCAGTAGCTCGTGGAGTGGACCCTTCCGGAGACGAGCGGGCGGGGGAGCGCTTGGGTGTAGCGGCGGATCCGTGGTACTTGACAGTGGTGGTGCGCTTGGATGCAGCAGCAGACCCTTGGAGGTGGAGCGCTTGGTTGTAGCGGCGGACCCGCGATACTCTACGGAGTGTGTGCGCTTGGTTGTAGCGACAGACCCGTGACGGTGGAGACGAGCGTGCAGAGTACGGAGACCGTGTAGCCGGCTGAGACCTGACGACTGCTTGACCGACTCGACTTGGAGTGAGTCGACTAGCCCAGTGGACGGAGCGCCCGGTATTTGGCGGCAGACCCACGGCGGACGGAGCGCCTAGTAGTTGGCAGCAAACCCGCGGTACTCATCAGGAGGAGTACCTCAGTAGGCTATCTGGGTGAGCGCCCGGTATTTGGCGACAGACCCTCAGCGGACGGAGCGCCCGGTAGTTGGCCGCAAACCCGCAGTACTCGACAGGAGGAGTACCTCAGCAGTCTTAGGTTAGTGAGCGGCGACCTCGGAGTCGTGACAGGACCACTGTACACTCTAGAGACGGAGCTTTTCAGCAGTTACGGTTTCGATAATGAAAATACTGGTTTGAGCTGAGACTATTGACCTTGTGTTTACCTCATGATTGAGATGGGTCACTTGCTAAACTTTGGTATATGTATGGGCATATACCCGGGTTGTGGTTATCCGTTGATCTCATGATCCTTGTGTTTCCTCATGACTGAGATGGGTTACTTGATAACTTAGGTATATGTATGGGCATATACCTAAGTAGAGTTTATCTGTTGTGATCTTCTTGTGGTTATCCTTGTTGGTTTTAGTGAGACCTTGAGGGTCTCGGGGTCCCTACTGAGTATCGTTATACTCACCCCTGCACGGGCTATGCCCGCACCTCGTTGTGTTGGTTGCAGACGACGGACAGTGCTGACAGAAGCCGAAGGTTCGAGGACTTGACGGTACCTGGAGGTGGACTATACGACGAGGCGGTACCCGGAGGTGGACCACTGGGCGGGACATACTCGGAGCGGATGGCGGGACCCGGAGAGCAGAGGAGCAATCTGTACCCACCCTTCAGGTGGGATTTCCAGTGGACATCTCAGCGTAGCAGCTTTACTTTTCAGTTGCTGTTTTCCCTTTCGAGTTGTACTTTACAGTTGGGCTTGTATTTCTGGCCCCTTTTTACTTTTCAGCTCTTCTTTTGTACTTAGTGTTTTACTTCCGCTTGTACTCTGTGGTGCTTGTTTTCTTTATAAAGGCAATGCCTTCCCAGTTATCGGGATTTTACGCCTTTGGTGCTAGTCGCCAGCCCCTGGCCTATGGAAGGCGGGCTTGGGGTAGTCACGGCACGGGCCCCGAGGACGGGTCGTGACAAATTGGTATCAAAGGAGTTCGGTTCTACCGCAGAACTTATAACTCTGATGTTTCTTTCTGTGAAGCAATAGTGTTGAGAGTACCGAGTGTGGTTTTCAGTTCAGGGAGTCCAGTGTTGGTGCGGGCGGCCGACGTATCCATACACCAGGACCCTGACAACTGATTTCCGACTTTGTGCATGAAAACACTGATTGCGTGTGTGTTTTCAAAGGTTTTCCCCCTTAAAACAGCTCAAACCAGGTCAGCTCACCAGGTATAATCGTTTGATCGTGTTACGTTGTTTCTTTCAGGATGGCCCCACGACGGCAGCCAGCTAGGGTTCCGAGAATCGAACGTGACGACAGCCCACCGAGCGACGAGGCCTCGGTGCAGGGCCCTTTGTCAGCAGTGGCACCGGCGGTAGCTCTACCTGCCGAGCCCCCGATGCTTCCAGCAGCAGCCGCTGACGATGCACGTCGCCTCAGCGCACTGCATGAGTTTCAGCGCCAGCGACCGCCCAGGTTTCGCGGGGAGACGGATCCCCAGGCAGCAGAGGACTGGCTGGAGGCAGTAGTTCGAGTGTTTAGGCTAGTGAGGACACCAGCAGACCTCATGGTGATCCTCGCTGCGAGCCTACTACACGCAGCAGCAGGACGATGGTGGAGCTTGATGCTCCAGGTGCACGATGAGGCATCTCTTCTTTGGACGGACTTTGAGAGCCTCTTCCGCTCGGAGTTCGTCCCAGCCACCCTTCGTGCGGTACGTATCCAGGAGCTTCTACAGCTGCGGCAGGGCAGCATGACGGTCGCTCAGTACGCGGCGAGGTTCACCGACCTTTCTCGGTACTCGACAGACATGGTACGGGACCCCTTCTTCCGGGCCCGGACCTTCGAGCAGGGTTTGAGACACGAGATCAGGGCATCGCTGATCTCCCTCAGCATACCGACTCAGACAGGAGTACTGGAGCGGGCACTTCTGATCGAGAGTTTCCTTGCTGAGTCTACACCAGCACAGCAACTCACCGCAGGGCGGCACGTGGCAGAGTTATCTGCAGCAGGTAGCCGACAGATGACTCAGGGTTCCAGGCAGACCAGACCTACCGGTGGCCGATTGCACGACTCAGGCTCAGTTGTACGGGGAAGCCGGGGTGGAGTCAGAGCCAGGCGTGCCGAGAGTGGGCAGTGTTACTCCTGTGGCGGGATTGGTCACATGGCTCGTGACTGTCCAACCCGCCATGCTGATGATCAGCAGTTAAGTGAGGGACCACCTAGGCAGAGGCAGAGGTTCGACCGTGGCGGTCCGCAGGGAGGAGGCGGACGAGGCAGAGGAGCTGGCCGAGCAGCAGGTGGTGGACGACGCTTTGAGGCACTGCCACCACCACCACCAGGAGGTCCACCCCGACCACAGGGAGTAGGTGGACATGCGAGAGCACAGCTTCAGGCAGCTGAAGCTTACGATCATGGAGCTCTGGGAGCAGGTGGACAGGAGCAGAACTAGTGGATACGTCTCTTGTACTTCTAGTTCCATGTTGATGTTGCTTTTGTGTAGCGTCTTGTATTATGAGCTGCAATAATAAAAGATGCATCCTTTGTGATGTTTTCGTTCCTGTCCTCTTTTGTGATATTACTAAGAGGTTCCAGCTGACTGTTGACTTGACCCTCACTTGTGAGACATCTACTGGAGGAGACCAGTTACCACACACTGATGCCGACAGTGTGACTCAACCCTTGGAGGCGAGAGTAACGGTTGGATCTCTTAGTAGTAGCGTCGAGGCCTTACGACGTCATCCTTGGTATGGATTAGTATCATCCATGTTAGGATCGACTGTTTTAGGCAAAGAATGTGGTTCATCCAGGGGATGAGACCAGGTTTCTCTTATCGGCAAAGAAGAAATCTTGCAGCTCTTGTGGGACCAGAGATGGTCCGGGCCACGTCGGAGGAGGTCCATGTCATCCAGGAGCGGATGAGGACAACACAGAGCCGGCAGAAGTCATACGCTGACAGGAGGCGGAGGCCACTAGAGTTCGAGGATGGTGACCACGTCTTCTTGCGGGTCTCACCTCGACGTGGTATTCGGAGATTTGGCCGAGGCAACAAGTTATCTCCGCGCTTCATCGGACCCTTCCAGGTCCTCAGCAGGGTTGGTGAGGTGGCTTATCGCCTGGCTCTACCACCTCAATTGCACCGGGTGCACGACGTCTTCCACGTGTCTCAGCTGAGGAGATGCGTGCTCGACCCGACGCACATCCTTGACGATGGGGCGACTTTTACGGAGGTCCCGGTGGAGATAGAGGATCGACAGGAGCGGGTCCTACATGGGCGATCGATTCCTCTTGTGCGCAACAGATGGCGGCACGGGAATCTCTAGGAGAGCACATGGGAGCGGGAGGCTCAGATGCGTGCTCAGTACCCTCTTTTGTTTCCCTAGTTTTTGTTGTAGCTTTACGGGGACGTAATGCCCTGAGGTGGGAGTAATGTAAAGACCCGTAAAATTCAAGGGAAATTTTTTTCTTAATTTTCTTTAGAATTTTACAAGAGCGCGGTTTCAGACGGCACCTGATTCCGAGGCCCGGAGTGCCCGGAATTAATTTCCGAAGTTTGGCTCGGGTACGTTCAGTGAACGAACGAGCGGGAATTCCTAACTTTTGATCCGGTGCTCGGAATTGAAATCTGAGGGCACCGATGAACTCGCAGCGCCGATATTCGCTTAAAGAGACCTTTCCGGGAGTTGCGTTTGTTGCAGGTTGAAAGTTAATTTTTGAGGGTTTTAGTTGAGTTAAATAAAATTTGTGTAGAACAAATTTTATTATAACTTCTTAAAACCTCTCAAAGGAGGTTGGAAGTGGGACCCACACCCACTTAACCTCCCTTGGGAGGATTAAGAGTGGTGGGGCCCACACGAACCCCCACCTTTTCAACTCCCCACTCTCCCTCTTAATGGCTTGATAACTTAACTTCTTTTAATTATACAACTCATGTATATTAAATAAGTGAGTTAATTTTGGAGTTAGCCATTTTGAATTTCAAACATTTGAAATTCTTTTGAGTTGTGTGTTAATAAAATAAGATGTAATCTTATTTGTTTTTGGGTTGTTAGTTTTTCCTTGAGAACTTTTGAGAGCTCCTCTTCATCTTCAAGCTCTGACGAAGAACGAGAATGCTCAAACTCCGACGAAGAACGACGCCCCTCTTCTTCGTCCTCGGTGTCAACAAGAAGGAACGCCGCACCCTCCTCGGACCTTCTTCGTCGGCAAACAAAGATCCGCCAACGACGTGTCTCTTCGGGCATAACTCTTCGTCAACGGATTTGACGAACGACGACCGCGACACCCGACCTCCGCGACGCCGTCTTCCGCGGAGCGTAGCTGAACCTTTGAATCTTAAACCCGAGGTAGGGGTTGTTGTTTTATTCTTTATTTATTCCATTTCTTGAACATGGATCTCGCATGTCTAACATGAGACTTTGAATGTTTAAGTTGAGTTATTTGCTTAACGTGAGGGGGCCGGACCGCATGAACACGGCCGAACCCCCCTCCATCGTTCATGTTTATTTTGCGGAAGAAAGCAAGTGGCGTGGTGCCGTCGCACCACGCAGATGAACGTGCTTTTAATTTACGCGGCGCCGTCGCGCTACATCAAGAAAAATCTTCAAGAACGCGACGCCGTCGCGCCGCGTTGAAATGAATGTCAAAGCACGGCGAAGGGGTGCGGTGCCGTCGCACCGCGCCGGATGACGAACGCCGCGGCCGGTTCCGGGCCGCGGCGGGACGAGAAGACCGCGGCCGGTTCCGGGCCGCGGCGGGACGAGGAGACCGCGGCCGGTTCCGGGCCGCGGCGGAAGGGAAGACCGGCGGCCGGGCCGCCGGCGTCGGAAGCCGAAGAAGGGGACCGGAAATTCCGGTCCCGTTTGAGAAAACCGGCCGGCCAGCTGGCCGGCCGGATAACATAAAAACCGGGGAAATTAATTCCCCGGCTTTCCCTTAAAAACCCCCCTCTTAAAGGGGGGGCGGTTCTTGAAGGAGGGGGGCAGCCGGCCCCCCTGGCTCTCTTAAATAAACCGGCCCCTCGTGGGGCGGTTTCAAACAGGGGCGCGGCAGTTGCCGCGCCGTTTTTTTGAAGGAACCGCGGGGCTGAGCCCCGCGTGCTGCCACCCCGTGCGGCGCCAAGCGCCGCCGCCGCCACCGCGGCCCGCCGCCGCCGCCACCGCGGCCCGCCGCCGCGTCGCCGCCGGCCGCCGCGCCGCCGCCGGCCGCCGCCGCCGGCCACCGCGCCGCCCAGGGGGGGTCGGGCCGGGTCGGCCCGGACCCGGACCCCCCGTTTCGGACCAGTTTTGTTTTTTCGCTCATAACTTGAGCCTCGGACCTCCGATCGACGAACCGTCAGCGGCAACGCGATCCTTGGATCGAGACGGTCTTTTCGGTATATCGCACTCAAGGTTTCGGATTACTTTGAGTTCGGCCGGGTTGGTTCGTTCACGAAACCAACCGGGCCCCGGAGACGAAAATGCCAATAACTCACAGACCGGGCGTCCGATTGACGCGCCGTCTGTTTCATTGACTTCCTCTTGATGAGACGGAACTTTTGACATACTCCGCCCGAGTTTTGGATACAGTCGAAGTATGTCCGGGTTGGATTGTACTCGAAATCCAACCGGGCCCCTGGATCGGGAAAGCTGATATCTTACAGACAGGACGTCCGCTTGACGAGCCGTCAGCGGCGTTGGTGGTTACGTTGAGTAACGGTCCCTTGAGTATACCCTATGGGAGTTCGGGGTACAGTTGAGATACGGCCGGGATTGGTTTCGCTCACGAAACCAACCGGGCCCCTGGGACGAAAAGGCTAATAACTCACAGACCGGGCGTCCGATCGACGCGCCGTCTGTTGCGTTGAGACCCCTGTGACAAGACGGACCTTTGAGACACTTCTTCGTGAGACTTTGAGATACTTGGAGTATCGACCAGTAGCTCGTGGAGTGGACCCTTCCGGAGACGAGCGGGCGGGGGAGCGCTTGGGTGTAGCGGCGGATCCGTGGTACTTGACAGTGGTGGTGCGCTTGGATGCAGCAGCAGACCCTTGGAGGTGGAGCGCTTGGTTGTAGCGGCGGACCCGCGATACTCTACGGAGTGTGTGCGCTTGGTTGTAGCGACAGACCCGTGACGGTGGAGACGAGCGTGCAGAGTACGGAGACCGTGTAGCCGGCTGAGACCTGACGACTGCTTGACCGACTCGACTTGGAGTGAGTCGACTAGCCCAGTGGACGGAGCGCCCGGTATTTGGCGGCAGACCCACGGCGGACGGAGCGCCTAGTAGTTGGCAGCAAACCCGCGGTACTCATCAGGAGGAGTACCTCAGTAGGCTATCTGGGTGAGCGCCCGGTATTTGGCGACAGACCCTCAGCGGACGGAGCGCCCGGTAGTTGGCCGCAAACCCGCAGTACTCGACAGGAGGAGTACCTCAGCAGTCTTAGGTTAGTGAGCGGCAGCCTCGGAGTCGTGACAGGACCACTGTACACTCTAGAGACGGAGCTTTTCAGCAGTTACGGTTTCGATAATGAAAATCCTGGTTTGAGCTGAGACTATTGACCTTGTGTTTACCTCATGATTGAGATGGGTCACTTGCTAAACTTTGGTATATGTATGGGCATATACCCGGGTTGTGGTTATCCGTTGATCTCATGATCCTTGTGTTTCCTCATGACTGAGATGGGTTACTTGATAACTTAGGTATATGTATGGGCATATACCTAAGTAGAGTTTATCTGTTGTGATCTTCTTGTGGTTATCCTTGTTGGTTTTAGTGAGACCTTGAGGGTCTCGGGGTCCCTACTGAGTATCGTTATACTCACCCCTACACGGGCTATGCCCGCACCTCGTTGTGTTGGTTGCAGACGACGGACAGTGCTGACAGAAGCCGAAGGTTCGAGGACTTGACGGTACCTGGAGGTGGACTATACGACGAGGCGGTACCCGGAGGTGGACCACTGGGCGGGACATACTCGGAGCGGATGGCGGGACCCGGAGAGCAGAGGAGCTATCTGTACCCACCCTTCAGGTGGGATTTCCAGTGGACATCTCAGCGTAGCAGCTTTACTTTTCAGTTGCTGTTTTCCCTTTCGAGTTGTACTTTACAGTTGGGCTTGTATTTCCGGCCCCTTTTTACTTTTCAGCTCTTCTTTTGTACTTAGTGTTTTACTTCCGCTTGTACTCTGTGGTGCTTGTTTTCTTTATAAAGGCAATGCCTTCCCAGTTATCGGGATTTTACGCCTTTGGTGCTAGTCGCCAGCCCCTGGCCTATGGAAGGCGGGCTTGGGGTAGTCACGGCACGGGCCCCGAGGACGGGTCGTGACATGTTTTCCCGTATTCCTTTATTTATTTTTTTCTTCCAACCTGGAATACACAACATAGTAGGACCATTCTCTAATGGATCCTCAGACATATTCCATATTCATGTACCCATGTAAACATAAGAAGGGGAAAATTTAGGGACTATAATAGGTGAAACATTTATATTAATAAAATGGGTGGGAGGATGAAATATACTACCATGAATAATACCAACATAAACTAAAAATTCCATCCTGACATCGGAATGAAAAATAAGTCACTCTAGAGAAGATTAAAGTATACATTAGCACCTCCTTATTGAAAGACAAATAGTAGAATTATAAATAAACAAAACTATGAGATTGTAAGTACATTATTGCTATGATAGCCACCACCCTCTAAAACCTCATGTAGGGAAGACAAAAAAACATGAATAAGAGGATCAAAAGGTGATAATAAGATAAACATAAAGTTAAACAATAAATTATCTCAACTAATAAGGTTGAATAAGCACTTTAAAACGCTTATCTCCCAATAGTTTCTTATATTTTACCTTATTAAATCTTAAAGCAACAAATTTTAACATCTTGGAATTCTAAGGGGCATGACCAAACTCCAAAATCCCTTATTTTTACATTTTATGATATTAATTTTATAACAGAACCTTTTTCTTTAATGACATAGAATCATCACTGATGATGTTTTCCATGAAAGAAGAATAGAAGTATGAAATTTTTTTCTTTGAATAATACATGATTTATCCAATCCCCTATCCTAATGAAACTATTTTGGAGGCCTTTATTCTAAATCAATAAATCATGTTCAAGCTTCACAAGGGGGTATAAATTTCATTGGATTAAATTTATTTTGATATTTTACTGTTTGAATTTAAATCTAACCCTCCTTTTACTAAATTTTCATATTAAAATGAGTAATCTTTTCCAAGATAATGAAGAATAATATGTGGAATAAAAATTTGAGGTGATAATAGTACTATAAATAAAAGAATAGGTTTACCATAAATGGAGAAGAAGACGTTTTTGTGGCTGGATGAGATAGAATATAATTAAATACTGGTCATATAGAATGAAAATTGATATATACATCTCTAAAAAGTGAACACAAGTCCACCCAAAATGTTTTTAATTATTAAAAAGATCCAATGGGGTTAGTGTATAAGTCGTTACCTCTTCGACTGCATCATGAAAAACAACTAGAGTAGGATAAACTAAAAACAAGGAGATCCCTTACATTCCTTTACCTTACCCTTGTATTCTTTCCTTCCTAATTTAATTTTTGGTTTTGTAAAACAATAATTTTTTAATAGGGATTACCAAAACCATTATTCACTAATATACATTAGGAAAAATAAGATTTGACTAATTTTATAAATGAAAATACCCCCTCCTTATGATTTGGTTTAATAATTTTAAATTCCTTCTAGGATTATTCAAGACCTAGAACCCACTTGGGGGTTTAAACCATGTTTACTTTAGTTTTTTATATTTCATAAGTTATTAATAAAATCTATAATATATGATTTTATTTTTTTGTATGTTTCCCCGAAGTGTATAGAATCTTAGGAGGATATCTCAAACTATCTAAAAAATACTTGGGGAGAGGTAAAATAAAACATACTAGAACAATAAACATCATGTTTTTCTATATTTTTACACATATTTATTCATTTAAAACTATTTAAATTTTTTAAAAATAAAATTTGAAATATATAATAAGTATGGGGGAGGTTTCAAACATTTTTTAGATTAATTTAAAATATTTTTAATATATATTTATAATAATTATAATATAAAATATTGTTTTTGTTTTTATTTTTGTTTTTTGTTTTTTAGTGTGTTTTTAGCGTAATAAAATTGAGTTTAATTTTTTTCTAACCAATTTTATGACTACATACAAATTTTAAGATCTCATGAATTTTGAAATTGTAAGCTTTTCATGATTCCTTTCTGAATTTGGTTACTTTTTTTTGAAAATTCTATTATGTAACTAGTAAATGGGTTTTGATTGAAACGATTTCTATATAATTGGAATTATAACATGAGGAATTTAAAAAATTTGAACTTAAAATTAAATAACATTACATTTCTAAAAAAACATTACCTTAAGGATAAAACTTAAAACAATACTCACATAAGTCCTTTGAAACTTGAGAAAAATTGGAAATTGGGATCCCATAATGATTTTCTGAGATGTTTAAGTATTTTATGTGTGATTAAATAAAATTAATTTGTAATTAAAATAATATTCTTTCTCATACATGGAAAGGTAAAATTTCAAATAAGTTTCCAATTATCAAAAATAAAAAAAATAATCTGAGATAAATATTAAATCGAAATAAAGAAGGGGTAACTGACTTATAATAATTTCATTTGATTTGTACCAAGGAAGTTAAAAATAGATCATTATCATAATGAACCTAAGAGAGAGAAATTATTAAAAGTTATTATTATTAGAATTTTAATTCCAATGTATTATAATATTTTTTTATATAGGAACTAATTATTTCGTTTGAATTAAAGTAAGGTGGTATAATTCATTAAAATATGAGGTATGACATTTTCTCAATGGATAAATATTTTATTTCTCTCATTTCATGTATATTTGTTTTAACGTAGGCTGGAAAAAAAATTTAATAAATAAAACCATTTTTATTTCCTAGAAGTGAAATAGTGTAAGTGTGGGGGAGTGATGAATGAAAATATTTCCCATATTTGGTTTTTTTTTTCATTGATAATTAACCCCCTGATTTAGATAAAACCAGTGAGATTAATTCATTATTTTTACTTATTAGAATTTGTATCGTAATCTTTTTTTAAAGGGTAGAATCTAGTTTGTAAATGTTTTATTCTTATTTTTGAAAAAACACTACATTTATTTTGCCTTTCTAGATGTACAAGTTGAGGTTCACATTTGTAAAGTTATTCCCTATATAAGAATTATTTTAGCTAAATTGGGGTCTTTTTCAACCAATTTAAACATCATTTTAGTCAAAGGATTGTATGTATAAACACAATACACCCCTATATAAACCAAAGGAAAGTATTGTGTAAGCATCCTACAAGCGACTTAATGACTGATCATGTTGAAAATTATTTAATAGACTGATGTAAATACAATTAAAGGAAGTCAGCCATGAATCAAAAAAATGGTTGTGGTGGAAAGTGACAATAATAATAGACTAAATCATCCATTACCCTAAGGTGGCCACATATTGACTAAAATTAGTTGTTTGTTTATTCAAAGATGTTATAATGGTTGAAACATCTATGTCTGGTGACTAATTTTACGAGTATCAAGTGATCGTATGATAAATCTATTGCACCATTGTATATTCGTTATGAGACTTATCCAAATTTTTATTATATTGATTAAAATAAAAAGTTAGAAAAATTTCATAACTTGAAATAAAATAAAATCAATCCCTATTTCCACTAGTTCTATGAACTTTAGATAAGCCTTAATACAAAACCACATATAGATCATACCACTAATGATTAAGGTGGAGATCATTTGAAGATTTTAAGAAAATCTAGATGGTTTAATAATCCCAAATAAAGAATCATGACCATAAATCAGGACATGTATTGATCAGCTAATGAAGGAGGATCTAATAGATCACTTATCACTGCACTAAAACTCATAGAGGAGGAAGGAGAAGTGGATGGTTGTAATAAATATTTTCCTCTCCCTGTTGTAAAGAATTAAATTTTTGTCCTTTGACCTAGTATCGATTTACATAGTATTTACTATATTTTCTACATTTACCTATTTTACTATCATCCACTATGATCACTATGATCCATGGTTATAAACAAATAACTTGAGGGATTGGTCCCTATGTGAGATTTCATAGGAATTCTGAATCTTCATTCATAAATTATTTTAATTTTCATTCCCAATACTACAATGGTTGTGATTATGTGGATAGATGAAACTAATATTATCTTACCATTTACTATCATATTTTCCTATCTATCAAACCTCCAATCCCTCTATTCCCTAATTCCATACTATATATAATTGGTACAATGTAGAAAGAGATATAAAAAACATATGATTGTAGATTGGTGTTGGGAAAATTGATGACTTGTTTGAGTGTGTTCATTTACTCTTTACTATGGTGAATGTGGGATGAGTATACATAGGTTATCCCCCCTATCTATTCAATTTATTAACTTAAATAGTAAGGAGAAATCTATGATTTCTCAGGACTAGATTATTGGGTGAGAACAATTCTAGATAATGTATATCCCTTGTGATCAAGGATGGATCCAAATACGTTCACCCTATCCTATATTTTCAATTCTTAAAAATGAAAACCAAAACATCCACTCTCATTTATCTAAATCTTTCAAAATTTGGAAAATAAAACAGTCAATTATAAGTTACTAGGGTAGTGATTTCTCCACGCCCAATTCCTTTAGAGACAACCCTAATCATCCATTACACTGTATTCCATGAGTTTTATAAATTAAATATGAAATTTGTAAGACAACCACCACATCACCTACCATGATGAATAAACTCTTTCTTGTTTATACTAATCATGGATTAAAATAGAATAATTAAAAATTCTTATGGGGTCATCACCAACTTCTCCTTTGAAGAGGCTTCTCAAAAAAATATGATTTCAATAAAGAGATTAACTTTATATTTTATGGGTACATATCAAGTCCAAAATAAATAATTATAAAAACAAATCAAACATACATAAACTCAACTAAAAACCTTCCCCTAATATTATTTTATAACAACCTGACAAAGGTGCCCAAATCCTGAGACCCTAGTTGGTATTCTACATGGTCTCAATAATATTCTATGATTTATAGAGGATACCAATAAGTGGTGAGGGGTTAAGTAAATTTATTTGGGGATTATTTAAATATAAACACAATAACCCAAAAATGAATAAGAATGTTAAAAACAACTTATTAAATAAAAAACATTTTTAAATAAAATATCCATAATGAAAACTATTTTTAAAAAACCAAGACAAATTTAACATTTTAGGAAAACAATTTTTTACCCTTGATGATATTAAATAAATTTCTCGAACCATGATTGAATAAAACCTATTCCATATCAATAAATTGGATTTATGGACCCCCATTAATAAATAATGGTGTATTACCATTACCATCCTCTAGAATAATCACATCTAGATATCCATTAAATTTCATATGCAGGGAGTGAGTATAAAATTTGTAAAATATCACAAATGAATCTAATTCAAATTCATTTATAACCAATTTCAAAATGAAATTCCAATTAACCATGATAAATAAAAATAGTTTTATACTAAAGTAATAATTGGTTTTAACATTTCTAAAAATAAAATTTTATAATTTTATAATGAACTCTAAATCAAAACTTTTTTAAAAAAATAAAAAGAAAAACATGTTTTCTCTCTTGATATTTCATTTAAAAAACTCATCTATTTTTTATAAATCATTAAAAACACTTAATTTTCAAAAATCCAAATAAAATATCTATTATTTAAAAATATAACAGAAAACTCATCCTTTCTCAATATCTAAAGAAAATTCCTTGTTTCCTTGATATCCATTGGAAACTCTTTTTCCCCTAGTTTCCCTTATGTTAAGGAATTATTAAATTAAAACAATAATTATTTTCTGGATAGATATCTATTATGAATAATCATTTAAATAAAACCAATGTGTAATCACTCACCTAGTCATATTTATAAACAAATTACTCACTCATTCACACTATAGTAGAACATCTAATTTACCAAGATAAGGATAGGGGTGTTGGATTTCAGTCCTTGTTATTCAAAAAATTGGTCACTATGATGCACATTCTATAAGTATTCATATTTCCACAGATGAAAATTAGAGGATTCAATATAAGGTATCAAAAAAATATAATTCACATACACATCCACTCTGTATGAGAAACAAAATAAATCCAATTTTAAGAAAAAATTTAAAACCAACCCTCTCTGCGAGGTATTTCACATATATCAATTTACAAAAAAGGGATATATATATATATATATATATATTTCTATCAAAATAATATCCAATTAAATGTATTAAAATCATCCATAGTTTTTCAAATCAAAAAATTTCCATTAAAAATTCCATTATTAATTCAAAACATCAACATTTAATAAAAACCCCATTTTACAGAAAAATTCATCTTGTCCAAAATCTCAATTTTTTCATCAAATCATAATATTTCCAAAATCAAGAAATTTCACTTAAAATCCATAATAATTAATTATTAAATCACAATCAATTATTTAATCGCATAAAATGTATTGGAGTGACCTACCTAGATATACCAATTATAAATAATCCCCAATTCCTAGGTTCCATGATCATATGATGGGACTGAATCCTTTAAAACCCTTAAAAGATGAATGAAAATAAAAAATATAAATCTGTTGATTCATGAATCTAAAATCACCATGTATGAATGAGAGCGATCAAGATTAATTAAATTAGGATATTTTAGATCTATTTCTTACCTCAAATCTGATACCCAATCCATGATATAAACTAATGAATTGTCATAGAGATGAGAGGAGATCATAAAAATTACCCAAGAATGAAAAGAGAACTACCTAAAGTCATAAGTATAGGGAATATATAAGTTATTTTAGACAAATTTGATTTTAAATCCAAATATTTGTAACAATACCCATCATGCATGGTTAGTAAAATAGTGTACCTAACCATGCTAACACACATGGGTTGATATTTCAAGTCACGGGTTTAGGTTACATTATCACCAAATTGTGAACCTAATCACATATGTGGTATTGGATCATTTTTGGATATGAAATATTATCGCAACTATCTTATATAATAATTAAACTCTCTTTAATACTCCATAAAATCCAAATTTCAACCAACAAACCCTAAAAATTCAAAAACAAAACATACCAAACAAATTTGAATCATCACATTCATTTTCTTATCCAGAATTTTGGATTAACAAAATCATTTGAAATTTTGTGATTCGTAATTCCTAAATATTAAAAATACTTCTTCCCGCTTTTAAAATCCATTCAATAACTTCATATCACCCATCGCATTGGCTAAACAAATATGTCTAATATATATGGCCATTTCTTTTATAAAGATTTCTTGTTACTCCCAAGACATATGAAGTATATTTTACTTCCTCTTATTCTAAATAATTATATGACTATTATTTATACCCAAATAATATTGAAATATAGTATGAAAATATGTAATAATATGATGTGGTTGATCAAATTTTCCGCAGAACTCTTTCAATAAATGAAATTTATTATGTAATTTTACATTTGAATTTATAGGTTATATTTGAAATTTTTTCTTCAATTTAGTTGTTTCCCACTATTTTCATACCTTAAATTTTTTTTAATTATAATAAGAATTTAATTTAAACTAAAATATTCATTATATCTTCCTATATCCATCATAATACTAATTATATTTATAAAATGAAAATCTATTTCAGAAACCTCCATTCTTTGTCATAAAAAGTAACTTTATTGTTTGATAATTTTTATCATTATATTGAGTATGTTTTTATTAAATAAAATTATGGGATAATATAATATTATATCTCATTATATAATAATTTTTTTAAAAATTATTATTCCCATTTTTAGAAACATTTTCCACAAAAATGACATTTTAATACATAAACAAATTTTCGATTTTCTCTTTTTAAGAAAAAAACTTTAGTTAACTCTTATTTATTTATGTTAAAACATTTTCTTCTATATATAAAATTAATCTTTTACATTTTTAATGATTTATTAAACAATTTATACAATAATAAATACTTTTAGAATATTTACAAATTTTTTTATTGTTTTTTGAACTCTCTTCAACTTCTTGAACATATTTTTCAAAATTGAACTTGATATTATTTATGTTGTTTTCAGTATTAAATTTTTTTATTCACTTCAAGTTTTATCCCCTTGGGAATATAAAATTTTATTCAGTAACTTTATTTAATTTCTTCTACACTTCAAGAGACATGTTTAATTTATTATTTATCTGTGATAATGTTGACTCCATTTCAAAAAATACAACATCGTTATCATATAATTTTTGATTTGATTTATTAAACTTATTATTATATTAAAAAATATATATTTTATAAATTAAATATTTTAATTCATTATTAAACATGAATCCAATATTTATATTATTCTTTTCTTAATTTCCAATATTATCATTATCACTTGAAAAAAATTCTTTATTTATATTAGAAATAAACATCTTCTCACCAGATTCAATTGAAGTACCATTTTTATTTCTACTATCATCATTTATTTATTCCTACAATTTAGATAATAAAATTATTTTTTAAAATTTTTAGGAATTATCATCCTTCCATTTTATAGAAAACATTGAATTACTAAACTTTTTTGATTTTCACTGTGAAAATATCATTAAGGAATCACTTTCACATTCAATTAATTCTTCTTTCAACTTCATTTAATTTGTAATGAAGTATCTAATAACACCATAATATAAATATATTAATGTAAACTTACCTTGATATATACCCTTCTCTTTTTATAAATACCTTTAAATTTGTGAAAACATTTTATCAAACTTTTAATCAACGCCATCTTCATTGAAATCAGAACTTTCTTTTTGACTTTGTCTTCTTTTTATTATTCACATAATTTATATATTTAAAATAAATTTCCTTGATTTATACATCCTATATTATTTAAAAATCCACATTTTTTTATCTCATATGTTAGCATGGAACTATATAAATCATCATGTGTAAATGATTCATGATCAGGATCTTCAAGAGTCAGCACCTTCATATCAAATATAACCATTAAGATACATAGAATATTCTTGAAAATGATATGATTTTATAGTTCATCTCTAAATACTCTAATGAATATAATAATATCACTAACTAAATTTGTGAATTTTTCCTATATTTCATCTTCATAAATATAGATATCTTTAAATTTCTATTTCCAAATTTATAATTTATTTTCCCTAATATTCTTATCACATTTATGAATATTTTTTATATTTTTCTATATTCCTTTTATGTTATTGATCCTTATAAACTTTTTAAATTATTTCACATAAAGTTAGTCTTACTTTTTGTTCCCCACATGACCATAATTTTCAACATTTAATCTATCAACAACAATCATTACAACACAATTTGTAATAAAAATATAGTTAATCACAACAATATCATGCATATAAAATATTATCAAAAGAATATATAAAAGCTTCCTCTCTTTACAAATATGGAAGTTATTCTCATAAAATATCGGAATACCCTTTATATTAACTAAATTAATTTGATCAATTTAAAAGAAAAACTTTAGAATCACAACTCTTTAGCAACCAAATTTCATTATAAAACAATCCAATACTTGTAACATTCACAATTTTGAAGGTAAGTTGAACCATGATCTAATTATTATTGAATAGGGTCCCATGTAAAATACAAAAACACTTTCAGGGAGGTGGTATCATTATATAAGTTTCAACATCTAAAATTTTATAAAATTAGTTCATTCAACTTTTTTATCACTTTTATAAAAATTAAATGTGCTATCTAGATTCATAATTGAAATTTATAAATGATAAATTCATGAATTATTCAAGTGCACATTTATTTATGATGTAAAAGGTAATTAAAAATGACTATATCAATGAAACAACCATATATAATCAATTCTTATATGTTCTACTAAAATAATCTAAATATTACAAATGACCAGTGTATATCCTTAAACTAATTATATGTAAATTCACTCAAATGAATATGTTTTATCTCAAAAATATAATGATGAAATAAAGTATAATAAAATTGATTATATCCTTGGATAATTATATATTTTTTTAGGAATCTTTAACAACTCTAAAACATATTTAGTGAATAATTTACTCACTAATTTTTATAAATTCTAAAGTGTACCCATTATTCAATCAATGGTATTTTATAATTTCAATAGTCCTTTACTATAATTTAAAACCCAATTCCAATATCATTCAAATTCAATGAATTATTTTAGTTCAAAATAAATTTATATAGTTAAAAAACTATATGAAACTTATAATACCACTGCATAAATTAAAGTATAATTCAAGATATTTATAAAAAAATCATATTTAAAATAAAATTATTTACACTTAAAGAGTCAAATAAATAAAGTTTTTTCATATCTTATTATCTATATAGTGTGTAAAAAAAGACACCCTACTCAGTTATTCTCATCCAAATTCATTCCATATATTAACACACACTTTCATAGCCTCTAACTCTTTCAAATTTTAATTTTTAATTAAAATTCACATAAATTATATAAAAATCAATAACTCTACATTGAATTTTAATGTACCTTTTAAAATAACCTTAATATCACCTTTGATAAGAGCATTGGTTTTCTTTGGTATTATAATATCTCCAACCTAGTTCAACACCACTATGAATAGATCAAGTCTCTACATCCCTTAAGTGAACTTCCTCATATTCCAGAGGCCATTGACTAGTAACGGGGCCAAATAATAACATAGGGAGACTATAATACCTTGATCAGGTAACCATAAATAATAATAAAAACATGTTAATAATATCATATATGAAGATAAACTAAATAAAAAACCATCATGGAAGTACATAAATAAATAAATATAAAAACCCATGAAATATCATTATGAGTAACATTAAATGTCATACAAGAACATGGAATCATTCATTATTCCTTGAGTGAAAATCATATACATCAAGATCCAAAATAATCAAAAACAAATAGATAAATATTAAAAAATTGGTCTCGAGTCTTTCCTTGGTCTCATACCTCACACTCCATCATACCCAACAAGATTAACCAGCGATCATGGGGAATTTTCCATTTCCAAAAACTATAACCATAAAGTCTACTCAGGTACCTATAGAGACCTAAGAAACATGTGAGCACAACTCCATTTGACACCACTAATGGTGTCCATAAATTTATCTAGTCTAAATAAGTTCATGATGAAGCTCTATAATAAACCGCTGAATTTTAATAAATAAATTACTGTTATCCCTTGGTTTCTATTTTGACTCCTAGGATCAACCATAGCAATCGTCTACTAGTGTTGTGTATCTATAAGAATAATGAATTAATACTCATAGAGGAAAAGTTCCCAACCCTAAAATCATTACCATAGGTCACCACCCAGGGGGAATAACACATGTCACCAGAACCAATTCCCATTTCTCATATATCATTAGGGGGTACGTTCCCACCTCACAACCATTTCCCATAACACATTATCTATGATAGAATATAATACCACCTTAAAAACTCTTCCCATGTTTCATATATCATCAAAGGGATAAGCTCCCACCTCATAACCTTTTCCCATTTCTCATATATCATAAGGAGATAAGTTCCTTCCATAGAATAATTCCTTATATCACATAACTAAGGGGTAATAACATCCCAACCCAAAATGTATTCACATATCCCTGAGTGGATAATCACCCAACCCATAATCACGTAATAACAATTAGGTCATTCATCAATATGTGTATAATCTTCCAACTCATAATCACTTTATAAAAATATCTAATTATGAAAATTTATTTTGAGATTCCAAATTAAAATTTCACATTTACTATGAATTTTTATCCTTGGGTATATCCTAGGGCATCTAGGTTCACATAAAAGGTTATCATTTCACTTAAGGAACCCTTTTGTTACCTATCAGATATTCCCATTTTATTTTTTCAAGTGAAACCTCACTTAGTGTCCAATATTTTAGGATTTACATTTTTTATAGACCATGTGTGGCTGGAATAATGACATTTATAGTTGATATGGAAGTATAAACCATTTATATAAGTATTTAATCAATAATACATTAGGAAAGCCTAAAAACATATCATACACATTAAAAAATAATATTATACCATAGGGATAACTTAAGTAATACCTAACATAAGCTTGTAGAAATCTACTAATTGAATGTTATTGGTTCATTAGGTCCTAAATAGGAAGAATCAAGAAATCAAATAAACCCCTGTAAAATAGGCATAGACATCCATAACTGGTATAGGATTAAGAAAAAATGAGATCAAATCATGAATAAAACCAAATGGAATCTTATCCTTACCCATGTATAATCCTGGGATTGAACAAAAAAATAAACACATGTAAACCTATAATGATCTTACTCATGAATTAATAAAAGAATGAAAGGGAAATATAGGGTGTACTCGCAGTATTATTATCACAAAAAATTAAAATCCCATTTTGTACTTGATTTAATAACTTCATTAATATTTAAAAAACCTATAAATATTCATCATATTAAATTTATACAAACTCCCTAACCCTTATGTATCTTCCCCATACAACTCTTATATAGTAATAGTCTCAAATCTTTTACTAATTTTTGAAAAAGGAAGACTCTTACATATAGGGGTATCCATACGTAGAAATAATACTCACATTGGATAACCCATTGGAATCATCCACAAAAATTAGCTTTTTCAGTAACCCATATGTGTTATACCGGTAACACTTGCATATCATCAAGTTAGCCTTCATGTATCCATAAATTTACCATTTTCCTAACCATTACATGTCAAAGGTTTACTTTTACATATACATGGTGACTTACACACTTAGATGAATTACTCACATGGAAAATAATCTTATGTATGAGAGTACCCATACATAAGTATAAAATGTTATGGATAGTAATCCTAACATATTATATAGTTACTTTTATATATTTACTTTTTCACAGACCCACCCTTATGTACTCAGGGTGGCCTCTATATTGAATCTTATATATCATCTGGGTGACCTCTGCATATGAGACTTGGTTAATTTTTTCTAAGAGGATCGGTACACGTAGGATTATTACATACAGTAAACCTTGAGTAGAAGAGTTATCTAATTTTTTATGAAATTTTTGCAACACCAAAATATTCCCAAATTCATTCCAAATAATTTCCAAACCATTTTTAACCCAAATCCTAATTAGATTTTGAGATTTGACTCCAAAACATTACTGAAACTCCCAACATATCTATAGGGTCCAAACACACATATTTGATCTAATATCCAACCCAAATTACCATTACTTCATCCTTTTACATAACATAATAGAAAAAACTATTTAAATATATAGATTTCAGTAAAAAATAAAAATGGTCAAAGTTTTGGAAAAAAATCAACCATGTTTTTACCTTGTCATATCCTGAGATTTTACAAACTCCTCACCATATGTCTGCTTATCCTTGAGTTGAGAACCCAAACATCAACAAGCCTCCTCAGTGAATAACTCTTATCATTGTTCCTTCGTGTCAGAATCCCATTCCCACATCTCGATCTAAATATGAGCATCCTTCTACATCACTCAGACTGGAAAAATAATCTTCCTATAGAGAGATTTCTTTCTCTAATCCACAATACAAACTAGATTCTCCTCAACTGATGCATCATCCTAAAACTCGGTATGGTAAGTACTAATCACAAGGGAAGTGTTGGAAGATATCACTAAAGCTATGATATGTGAATCACATTGTCCATGGCACAAAAATGTTGATTAATATCCAATTGTTATGAAATCATATTGATCCTCTCTATGGTCTCCAATGTCCCCATGTACATAGGAGTCAATTCACTGCACCTATATATATGATAATATAACTATCTATGAAAAACTCATAAGAACACTTTATTGACAACCTATAACTTTATATGATGTCTCTGACAATCAGAATATGACCTCTATATACTCTGAGTGATCATAAACTACTTCTAAATCAACTAGATATGCTCTGATTTCACCTTCATGATACATATCCTGATAATTTTTGACTCTCTAAACTCCACCTAACATATAGAAGATTGACCCAACCTATCATATAAGTCTGAAAAAGGTGAAATTTGAATTGAAACATGGTAACTATTACTGTCAGAAAACTTTAAAATTGTTAATTGGTTATCCCATGAGACCTTGAAAACCTATAAACACACCTACAACATGTCCAATAATATAGCTACCTAATATTTTCATAAATGTATATTACATATTTTTAGATGAATATTCAATAAATTACAAAAATACACGCTTGATGACCAAAATAGTTTATTTCCTATGGGAACTCGAAACACAATCTTCTTAATTTGGTGAAAGATCATCAATTCTCCCACAAAGAACTTCCACGTTAGTACACTTTAAAAAAATACCCTACATAAACCTTCATTCATAACCTGGGGAAAGAAAACATAAGAATGGGTGATCTCAGATGTTTATTAAGGATAAAAAGGGAGATACGTAAGCATAACATAAACATAAGGGTATGATATCATGATTGTAACATTTAAAAACCATACAATGTATATCAAATATTATAGTCTCTAGTCATGGAATGATGATTAGAATTTTATATGAAATGAATAAAAAGGGAATAAAATAACATGATCTATGATATCATAACATTTACATAAGGCATAGATTTTTGGAATATATATGATACTGTAAAATCTTATGTCAAGTCCACCCACCAAGAAATCATAACATGTCAGGATTGGCCTAACCACCTATGTACCTGCTTCGGGCTTGAGATAACCATCCATTTACCCTCCTTTTTGGGCTAGGTATAACCTCTCATATACCATTTGTTATATTATAAAATTAATCATTACCTAATAAATTATTGGGAGATATAGGTCCCACCCTTCATATAATAAAAATCATACATATATGTATTATGAGATCATAAAACATTCATCATATCATAACCCATGAAATGAAATGAGTTTCATAAAAATTTAATCATATAATAACCTATGAAAAAGAGACTAGTTTCATAATCATTTCATCATTTTATCATATCACAACACATGTAAAAGAATAAAGATTCATAATAATTATATCATGGTATAACCTAGGGAAGAAAAACAGGTTTCATAAATATCTTGTCATCAAAAAGATAAACTATATAGAGAATGAATAAAAATGGTTTCCTCATAATATATACCCATTAAATCATAAGTAATATCAAAGGATGGAATATTATATGGATAATTATTTTAAAATATTTCTTTTAATATTTATTGAGGAAGATAAATTTTCTTTAAAAATATTTTTTAAAAAACATAAAACATTTTGGAAGTAATTTTCATTGAAAGAAAACTTGAAAAATTATAAAGGGAGGTTTAGAAATCATTAAAAATATTTCTTTAGTAAAATATACTTTACACCATAAAATTACTTTTTAAAACATAAAATATTTTGAATAAATTTTTATAAAAATGGTTTTGTAAGAAAATGGGTTTTCAACCAAAAAAATGATTTTTAATAAAAACATTATTTTTTGAACTCTTGAGAACATAAAGATGGGAAAATGAATGGAAAAATGTATTATAATGACATAAATATAAGAGTATAAACATCATGAGTTCCTTGAGAGATATATCATAATATTTAATTATTGGAAGCATAATCATAAAAAATCTTGATAAATAGTGAAATTGTATCATAAAACCATTACCACTTTGGCAACATTGAATCATAATCCCCATGAAATAATAACATTAAATGAAACATATAATATTATTAGAATAAAAATATCATGATATTAAATATAAAAGGTCTTGTATATATACCTCATAAAATAATATAGGTTCATAACAAAACATTTTTATCAAACAAATAAAATTGAGACAAAAATCCATTACCACTTTGGGAACTTTTGAATAGTAAATCTATTGAAAGAGAGGTACTAAAATGGATATCTAAATCAAAATAATATTATAGAGAAGAATAATAAAATAAATTCATTGTTTCTATTCACACCACATAAAAGAAATAGGTGGTTAATATGTAATGTGTCTCATAGAGGTAAAAAAGTGGGACAGAAATCCCTTACTACTTTAGTAATCTTTTGAATCTTAAGCCCCAATAATGAATAACATAAAATAAAACATTATATATCAAAAAAAATATTATATTAATGATATTAAAAGTCAAAGGTGAATTATATAGACCATACAAAAGAAACCATTGGTTAATTTACATATGTCTTCTAGAAATAAAAGAGAGGCTAGAAATCCATTACCATATTGATGACATTGAAACCTGAAACCCCATGAAAATATATATTCTAAAATGGATGTATAAATAATTATAATTTTCATGATAAAAATAATAAAATAATTTAATGTGTAGTGTATACACTACGAAACAAAGAAACACGTGGTGAATATGTAATTTATCTGATAGAAAATAAAAGTGAGATGGAAATCCCTTACCAATTTAGTAATAAATTTAATTATAAGCCCCAATAAAGAATAAAATTAAATTAAATAATAAATATCATGAAAAGGATTAGATTCATGATATTACATTTCAAAGGGGAAGTATATACACCACATAAAAGAAAAAATTGGTGAATGTTTATGTCTCCAAGAAATAAAAAAGATACTAGAAATCCCTTACTAGTATTGATTACATTGAAACTGTAAACCCCATGAAATATATATTCTAAAATGGATGTATAAATAAACATAATATTTGGGATAATAATCATAAAATAAATTCATGGTTATTATATACACCACATAAAAGAATCATGTGGCATTGGTTTCATAGAAAATAAAACTATAACGGAAATTCATTACCATAAGTCTTGACTTCCCTCACACTTGTTTGAACCTATTGTATAATAAATAGAATTTTATTATACATATACTATATAATAATACTTATAAATACATTTAATACCATATATGTATTACTTATGTCCTTTTATTATTATTTTTTATTAATAATACTATGTTAATGACATGTTTTGTGTAATAACAACTTTGTTCTTCATATATGTATTGATTTTTTATTCTTGGTCCTCATACATTGATTATGGTTCTATAGTATAAAGAATAATAATAATGGAATAAATATCATATTTATACATTAATTATACTTTTATGAATAATAATGAAATATTTTTTGATAAATGAAATATGTTACGATCATGGAAGTGGAAGGCTATACATACATGTGAATAACATTTCCATTTTTCAACGATCATTGTATAAAATTGGTAAGTGATATATTATAATTAAATAATGATAAAAATATTATAAATAACATATTATTTATTTAAATATAATTATACATATTATCCATCTGGTTTGGTGATGAAAATAGAGACACGTTGCTTCGTAAAGGCGGCAGTCCACATGTACGAAAACAACGTTGTCATCTTTCAGTGAGTGAAAAGCTAAGAAAGAAAATGATATATTATATTTTCATAATGATAAATATGTTATTAATATAATATTTATTTAATTTATATCACATATATTTTTACATGTTATCTTCCATGTAAAGCGTTAGAGAAAAACAAATCACATCACTTTGTGAGGCGGTAGTTCACTATACCCACGAGTGATGTTATTGTAACTCCTATGGAATGGAAGGTAAAAACATTATATGATATAATGAATCCAGATGTATATTTATGTTATAAATATAATATATGTAGTTCATATCAATCATCAAACTCAACCGTTAGAGGTGGTAATGTAAATATTAATGACATTGGTTCACAAGGAAATATTCTATCGTACGCATGAACGATGAATTCGTAACTCATTTGATGGTAGTGGAGATGTATGTAGGTCATTAATTTAATATAAAAAAATTCTCATTATATGTTAGATATTTTTGTTATTGTATCATCATAATATAATAATAATTGAAGGAGGTGGTGTAAAATAGTACAAAAACACTCGTTGATGAACATTACCTCTTCTTCGGGTATCCTCCTTAGGTTTGCACCTAAATCCTTACTAGGTTGAATTTATATCCCAAAAATGGATTATATGATTATAGAAGGAAAAATTTTATGTTATTTTTCTATGTTTTGGCTAAAAAATGGTTTGAATGTGTGAAGAGGAGAGGAGAAGGTGGGGCCTTTTATAAGTGAGGTGGGTGGAACACATGTAATATTTTGAATGAAATAATTTAACCCACATTTTTTCATGTAAAGAGGATCCAATAATGGTAAATTATCAATTATATAATGTATAAGGTAAAAATATTTCCATCCAATGGGTTTTTTACAAGTTTTTGTTGTAGGATCGAATATGTATAATGAGATTCCCAAATACAAGAGGGGTGAATTGTATACTTTAAAAATTCATTTAGAACCTTTAAAGTTGAAATAAAACTTTCTTAAAGAAAGTTTATTAACCTTAAAGAAATATGTTTCTTAAGGTTATATTTTAACATTAAGAAAAATTATTTTAAGTTAAACAAACATTAACAAAACCTCTTAAATATACCTTTTCTTAATCTTAAAACCTTAAGATAAAAACATAAGAAAGATTTACTTAAAGGAAAGATTCTATCTTAAAGAGTATAGAATCTTTAATACAATCAGAGTAAGATAATTACAAAGTATTGGAAAATTATACTTTCTAACATTAACAAAGTTAAGATATCATTGGAATTAAAACAACTTGAAACAAGTAACAATAATATTATTTTAACCTAAAGAGAAGGGTATCCAACAACCTTGGATAAAGGTTCCTTGATTTATACTTTCAAGAAATTCTATCTTACCCAAACCCGGGTGATCCCTCAATTCGAAGATCAGTATCTATCTTGCTATCCCCACATGCCCTTCATTTAGAAGGAAATTGGAATCTCTATCTTCTAAACCCGAAATCCCTCGATCAGAACAATCAGAGTCTGCACAAAGAAAGTTTGAACAAGTTGTTCACGACATCCGCACGAAGCACTGAGAGTTGTAAGAGCCTCTATCTCGAGAAATAACTTCACATATTTTCATCATACATCAAGTTCATCCACTTTCTACATATTGTTTTCTCATTCAAATGAAATTTTATTTATAGGAAAAACTTTACAACAATCATCTCCACTCTAACGGTCATATTTTCTATAAATTTAAGAGGGACCTGGACACATTTCATACATAAAACGGTTAGTTTATAACATATTTTATGACTTTGTTTCATGTAATAAATGATGTTAACTTAAAGATAAATGTTAATAATAAGAAAACATAGAATCCGATAATATTCAAATGGTAAATTAATCAACACTAATATTATTAGGAAAATAGATTATTAAGAAAAAGTAAATCAGATTGTGAAAATGGTATCACTATCTTAGGGTGCTAGTATCATAAAAATAGCAACACATTTATACCAGAATCAGTATCATGAAATGGAATGAAATTTGTATGGGATTCAGAATCACAAAACAGAATTAATTTTATACCATATTCGGAATCATAAAACAGAATGAAATTTGTTTTGGATTCAGAATCATAAAACAAAATGAATTTTTTACCGAATTCAGAATCATAAAACAGAATGACTTTTGTACCGAATTCAGAATCATAAAATGGAATGACATTTGAATGGGATTCAGAATCATATAACAGAATGTCTTTTGTACCAAATTTGGAACATAAAACAGAATTACATTTGTAAGTATAACGAAATAATTATTATGTAAGTGTAACAGAATAAAAAAACTATAAGTAAAACAGAAGTTAATAAAAAATTCAGAACTTAAGAAAATGTGTTTGTGATTTTCAAAACATAAAACCATAAGGAATGGAGAATTCATAATATAACCTTATTAACTCAAAAATATTCCCCTTTTTGGAAATCACAAACAACTTTTCTAAGGAAGAATATATTGACTTTGATAAACAAGTATGAATAAACTTATCTCCCCCTTTGAATGAGATTTAGGATGAATATGACTAACTCTACCTTAGGTTATGTTTCCCAAGGATTATATTCTTGATCTTTAGCATCTGGTTTTATTTCTTAAGAAAAAAATATCCCCTTTAGATAAACATATCTTCTTAAAAGACACTCCCCATTTGGAGTCTTCATTAAATTCTTTCTTCAAATAAATTCTCCCCTGTTGTGATTTTCAAAAATGAATCGAGAATTATAAGATGTACCTCTAAGGGTTAAGGAAACATACATGCGAAAACAAAATCAGAATATTCAAGAAATTTCTTAATGAAATTTTTGAAATAAAGTTTAGATTACAACAAAACATCGGAATGAAAAAAAAATCATCCATCTTTCTTTTTCTCCGACATAATTTTCTTTATAAAAGCTTTGAGTTTATTTACTTCCTTATGATCTTCTTGAATCTTCTTCAACAAGATCTTCTAATCCTGGTTCTTCTTTTCTAAGGACAGAATCATTTCTTCTTGAGATTTGATTTTATCATCTTGATTCTTGATGAACTCTTCTTGAGCATCCACCTTTTTCACTAATTCGGCTCTAACTTCCTTCTCACTACTTACAGATTGGGCAAGAGAATTGAGTGGGATATCTTTCTTAGAAATGGATTCCTTGACTTTGTTGAACTTGGTTTCATAAGTATTGAAAGCTCTGTTTGTTGAATCCATGAAGTCATTGAACTGTATAAGCTCTTCATTGATGGTTTGTGTGTGGTTAAATACTTTCTTACAAGTCACCTTCTGAGTATTATAATAAATCAAAAGATTGTTGAAGTCTACTTCTTTCTTGACCACCATGTCCATAAGAATATTGGTCGATTATATCTTTTGATTTAGGGTTTCTTGTATCATTTAACTTCGGGCATCTATATTTTCAAGAACTAGAATGGTGTTGACCAACTTTCTTAAATAAATCTTGACAAACTCATGTTCAACAGATGATGAGGATTTGGAACCTGAAACATCTTTTCCTTTATCAAATCCTCTTGGGGTTAAGGAATCTAGTTTATCTATTCTCTTATAAGACTTCTAATGTGTTTCCTTATAAGATGATGCAACCAAAACACTCTTTCCTTTGACAAGATTTTGAACTTGGGATTGTTCATCAAATACTTGGATAACATTAAGATCTTCATGTCCATCGTATTCCCCTTCAAACTCTTGATGTTTTGATCCTTCTTATCTTTCTTCTTCCTGAATTTATTCCCCTTTACAACTTTTCTAATCAACCTCTTATTTATCTTTTCCTTCCACTTCAACATAAATATGTTCTTCATCTTCATCTTCAACTTCTTCTTTAAATTATTCTTCAACTTCTTCTTCAACTTAAATATCAACTTGTTCTTCAGAAACATATTTAGAAGTTGAACACAGAGGAGTTCCAATGTAATATTCCACTTCCATAAAAACATCATCATTGTCTTCTTGAAATATTTGTTCTTCTGTTTCTTGAACAGGTTCCGATAAAGCTAGAACTTTCTTGGCATTCTGTATTTTCAAAGTGGAAACCGGTTTCTTATGAACAACTTGAGGTTGCATTACTTTTTGAGACTTCTTCTCTACATATTTCTGTAAAGACTAACACACTTGAGATTCTGAGGATTTCTACTTCAAATTATTCTACTTATTTTCTTTCTCCATATTTTCATCTTGCTTTATTTTTAAGGCCTTAGCCTCTATAGGGTTTAATATAAAGGAAGGATCAAATTACTTTTTGGTATCTTCCATTTCTCTCCACTTTGAATCTATTGCATCAGAATAAGCTTTTGGATTCTTTACAGGAGGAGGTGTTGAAACAGGGACATCAGAAACTGATACTAGTAATCTTGGTTCTACAGGTTTCCTTTTCTTAGGTACCAATTTAGAAGATTCTGGAAAATTAACCTTGTTCTAGAAAACCATTTCTTCAAAACTTTTGGATTCCGGTATAAACTCTACCTTCATCCTCCTTATAGTGTCATCGCTGAGCAACAAAATTTTGAATGGTTTAGAGACTGATCTGTAAGGAAAATTTAGCTCTTGAAGGCACAAAACAATTATCCTGGAGATAGTTTTCAGATACATAATAATCTGAAATATGATGGTTTTTCCTTTTACTACCTAGATAGTGAGAAATATTTACTTAACCAAGTTAATCTTATTTACATTAATAAGAAAAACTAGAAGAAATATATTGCATATATTTAGAGAGTACTTATCTCCTTTTCCTGGAATAAAGAAACCTTGTAACCAGAGAGCTACCATCTGGTGATTTTTCATAAGATTTGTAATCTTTGGATTCTTAACATACTTAAGACCAAGGTTATCCAAATCCTTGTCTTTTTCAAAAGAACCTTTCTTCTCGGGAAGTCTATGAGATCATAGAATAGATTCTCCTTCATAAGGTATCTTGAGAACATTTTATGCCTTCTTATTCAGAACTATATAAGTCTTATCATAACATTTGAACTTAAACATGTCCTTTCCATCCTTCTGAAATAAAGTAACAGATTAATATAACTGAATAACCAAGTCAGGGTAAACTTGGTCCTGACTTTTCTTCTTATCCACACAAACACTTTCCCATCCATTTGTTCTTATTACCTTAGAGATAAGGGATTCATACTTTTCAAAGAAGTTAGGGCATACTATTATTTCCCTAAATATTGACCAATCTTTTATTTCCTTGATAATCGGCATCTGATCTACTGAGGATTCAGGAATCATTAGGAGTGAAAGAGACAAAGGGATAAAAAAGAAGGATTTGATGGAAACAGAACTTTGGCATGGAGATCAGTGAAGATGGTGCGACACTCATAAAAAAATTATAATTTCTTAAAGAAGGAATATTTTTAAAAAAATGAAGAAAATAAACAATCGTATGTACTCCCTCTGAAATAAAGAGTAACTTAATGTTAGGAGATTATTTAAAAAAGAATTATATGTGAATGATTACCTTACAGATATCAGTCCTAGATTCTGTTTAATGAATTCAAATATATCGAAAGGTAATGGTTTTGTAAAAATATCAGCAATTTGTTCTTGCATTCCAATGAATTGAAGAATAATATCTCTTTTAAGTGTGTTATCCCTAAGAAAGTGATGTCTAATGTCTATTTGTTTTTCACTGGAGTGATGTGTAGGGTTTTTACTTTGGGTAATCGCACTTGTTTAATCACGCATTATTTGAGTTTTAGTAAAACTTATACCATAGTATGTGAGTGTGTGTTGCATCCACAATACTTGATCACAACAACTTCCAAAAGTGACATATTCAGCTTCAGTAGTGGAAAGTGCTACAGAATGTTATTTCTTACAAGACCAAGAAACTAATTAATCTCCTAAAAATGACAAGTTATGGATGTACTTTTCCTATCCATTTTAAAGCCACAAAAGTAAGCATCCGAAAAAATTTAAAGTTCAAAATCATTTCCAGAAGAATAAAATAGTCCCAAATCTAAAGTTCCTTTTAAATACTGAAAAATTATTTTTACAGCCTTTAAATGGGATTATTTAGGATTTTCTTGGAATATTGAACATAAGAATATTGAGAACATTAAATCAGGTCGACTAGATATAAATTAAATTAAACTTCCTATCATAACTATATAATATGTTTGATCCACAGGTTTCCATGCTTCATCAATATCAAGAGTATTAGAGTTTCTGATATGAGTGCTTATACTCTTAGTATTGTCATACCCGAACTTATTAAGAAGATATTTGACATACTTATGTTGAGATATGAAATTTTCCTATGGTTTTTGAAAAATTTGAAAACGAAGAAAAAAACTTAACTCACCCATCATACTCATCTCAAACTCAGATTTCAAAATATTTGCAAAGGAATCTGTTAAGGATTGATGATTTGATCTGAAGATGATGTCATCAACATTAAGTTGAACAATCGAAACATATTTATTATTTTTTTAATAAAATGTGTTGGATCAGGGATTCCCTTAACATAGTTATTTTGAAGCAAAAATCATGAAAGTCTGTCATACCAAGCTCTAGGGGCTTGTTTAAGTCCATATAAAGATTTAGTAAGTTTGTAAACAAGATTATCATATTTTTTATCTTCAAATACATGGGGTTGGTATACATAGACTTCCTCTTGTACATAAGCATTAAGAAAATCACATTTTATATCCATTTGAAAAAGTTTAAAATAAAATAATGTTGTAGAGGATAGAAGAATATGGATAGATTCAAGTCTTGCTAAAGGAGCATAGGTTTCTTCATAGTTTATGCCTTCTTGTTGGTTATATCTTTTGGTAACTAATCTTTCTTTATTTCTATCAATAATTTCATTTTCATTGAATTTGTTTCTAAAAACCCATTTTACTCCAATAATGGAAGTTTCCTTAGGTTTTTTAACCAAAGTCCAAACTTGATTCCTTATGAATTTATTGGGTACATCTTGCATAGCCTTTATCCAATATTCATCACCCAAGGCTTCTTCAGGAGTATTCAGTTTAAATTGGGAGAGAAATGCAACATGTTCAACTTCATTTATTAAATAACATCTAGTTCTTACTAGTTGATTAACATTACCAATGATATTATTGTGGGGATGATTCCTAAGCAACAACAGACTTGGATTTTGAAAAACTTGTTCATCAACATAGGGAAGAAAATCTTCAGGAGTAAATGTTTTATAAAAATTTTCTTAAACATTATCCTTGACTGAAGAATATTCTATCAAAGGTTGGTGATCAGTTTTAGAAAGTATATCAAGAAAAAGTTCAGGTTATTTGAAAACAAAAGTATCATTTTCATCAAAATTAACATGTACTGTTTCTTCTATAGAATAAGTGTTTTTATGAAAAACTCTATATGCCTTAGAGTTAGTAGAGTAACCTAATAAAATTCCTTCATCAGATTTGGGTGCAAACTTATTTAAGTTATCCTTGGTATTCAAGATATATACTTTGAAAACAAAAACTTTTAAGTAAGAAAATTTTCTTTTTCGGCCAGTCCATAACTCGTAGGTGTTTTATTAAGAAAAGGTATTATTAAAACATGATTTATATTATAACAAGTAGTACTTACAGCTTCATCCAAAAAATATTTAGCTATAGAATATTCACTCAACATAGTTCTAGTCATCACTTCAAGAATATAATTTCTTTTTTCGACAACACCATTTTTTTGAGGAGTTCTTGCAGCTGAAAAATTGTGAGTAATACCTTTCTTACTACAAAAAGTTTTAAAATCAGAATTTTCAAATTGTCCACCATGATCACTATGAATAGTTATTAATGGTAGATTTTTATCATTTTTAACTTGAGATATGAAGTTTTTAAAATATGAAAAAGCTTTATATTTCTTTGCAAGAAAATAGACCCAAGTAAATCTGGTGTTGCAATCAACTAAGACAAACATATAGTATTTTTCACCAATACTTCCAGTTTATGTTGGACAAAATAATTCCATGTGCACTAAATATAAGGCATTAGAAGTTGTAACTTCACTTATAGATTTAAAGAAATATTTATCTTTCTTTCTATATTAAAAAATATCACATACTTTGGAATAATCAAACCTAAGTTCTCGTAGATCCTGAACAAGTTCTTTCTTAAAAAGTTTACTAAGATTTCTTAAGTTACTGTATCCTAGTTTTCTATTCCAAAGCTATGATTGATCATCAAATGCACTAAGGAAATGTAGATATTAATTTCTAAGGTATTTTAGGTTTAAGGTATATACATTCTCATGCTGAAGGGCGGAGAGAATAAACTCATCCTTGGAATTGTGAACTAAACATTTATCATTACTAAAATTCATAAGGTAACCTTCATCACATAATTGGATTATGATAATGAGGTTATTCATAAGGCCTTTTACAAAAAAGAACATTTGAAATAATATCTTTATCAAGAAGAATAATGTTACCTATACCAATAATTTCTCCTTGAGATTTATCTCCAAAGGTTACTTTTCCAGCTTTAGTATTTAAAATATTTTTGAAATGGTCTTTCTTACCATTCATGTGTTGGGAACATCCACTATCCATGTACCATAAGTTGTTTATACTTCCTTTATTATTATGCAAGAGAATGATTTAGGTTTTCTGAATCCAGACATTCTTGGATCCGGAATTGTTAGATAATAAAAACTTAGGTAACAATATTTGTTTAGAAAAGTAAGCTTTATGAAACCAAAGGGATTGAACTTTATCTAAATAATAGTTCTTCTTCCAATTCCCACCACTTTGACATTTAATACTAAAAGGGTCTCTTGAAGTAACAAATTAATTGTTTTTAAAAATAGGTTTTTCATGAGAATAACATAATCCTTGATTATTACCATGAGGTCGAATCTGAGAATATATCATGTAAAAATTTTCCTTACCATAAGTAAAATTTTCAAGAAGTTTATTAATGGAAAATATTTCAGATTTTAGTCTCAATACTGAATTCTTATTCTCAAGAATAATATGTTTAGATTTAATTTTATCCTTTAGAACATCTTTTTCTAAAACTATATTTTTAATATTCTTAGAAAGTTTATCCTTATTAGAATTAACATCCTCAAGTTTCTTAGAAATATATTCTAAAACATAATTTTTCTTATTAAGATATTTGGTAAGATTTGAAATGTCATTTGTTAAAATAAATTCTCTAGAGTTTTCTTTTTCAAGTTTCTTAGAAACTTTACAATTTTTCTTTTCAAGAAACTAAGCAAATCTAGAAACTTCCTCATAAGAAGGAAAATGATTATTGTTGTCTGATGAAGTGGATTCTTCATCTGAAGAAAACATTTATCAAGAAAATTTTCACTCAAAGACATTTTGGTTAAGGATTCTGAAGTTCTTACCTTATCCATAAGACAATGATTTTGAAATGGAGCTCTAGATATTAGACCAATATTATTTTTCTCAGAAGATTAATATTTTAAAGAATCGTCAGAAGAATCTCCATCACTGGAACTCCAAGTGTCATTGGCTCTCAAGACTTTCTTATTCTTTGATCTTTAGAACTTATTATTTTTCCTTCTAGAATTCCTATCTTTATTGTCTCTTTTCTTAAGAAAGAGACAATCAAGTTTAATATGACCAGTTCTTCTACATTCATAGTATGTCACTTCAATATATTTATTTTCTTTTCCATCATTCTTCTTGTATCTATATTGAAAGTTCTTCTGCCCAAAAATATTATTCATCCTCTAAGAAATATTTTCTAACTCATTTTCTGAAGCTTCACATTCACTAGATTCAGATTGAATAACAACCTTCTTAGATTTATATCTTGTAACCCTCTCAGGAGTCTTGGTTTTATATGATTTGAATTAGTTGTAAAAGCAACACCTCCATTTCCATTCTTCTTATTAATATTATTAGCATATCTCTTCATTATGGTTTCATGTTGAAGAAGACCTTCAAACAATTTATCAAGAGAAATCTGAGTGACTTTCATATTCTCATCTATAGTTATCCTCTTGGATTCTCATTCATTTAATATGATGTCTATAATCTTGTCTATAAGAATTTAATCATATAAATATTTCTCACCCATAGATTATAAGCTTTTGGAAATAGTCCTGAATCTTTGTTGTACCTTATATATGGTTTCTTCATACGGGAAGTAGAAACCATGATAATCAGCTATGAGCATAGATCTTCTAGTTTCAATGACTCTGGAAGTTCCAAAGTGAGTTACTTAAAGATTCTTCCAAATACTATTAACCGCTTCACAAGATGAATTTTGGCTATATATATTTCTAGTCATGGAATAAAGCAAAGTATTACGTACCTTAAATTTTAGATGGTATTCCACTTTTTCTAGATTAGTAAAGGTTTGAAGTTCCTTATCAAGAATCTTATAATCTTCAGTTAACATAATGTAGTTTTTTACACCTGCATTTATCACAAAGTTATTCATTCAGTCTCTCCATAACTCATAGTCATTTTCATCAAAGATCGGTGGTCTAGTAGGATTGAGATTACCTAAAGATCCAAGATGAATTCCTGCCATACTAAAAAAAATTCTTTCCACAAAACTTGTTAGTAGTAAAAGTTTATAAACAAAAAAAAATTAAGACGTTAAGAAAAAGAAAACTTCAGCAAGAAAACTCATATATGGATATAAGTATTTTAGAGTCCTCCTATGATACCAATTGTAGGATCAAATATGTATAATGAGATGCTAAAATACAAGAGGGGGTGAATTGTATACTTTAAAAATTCCTTTGGAACCTTTAAAGTTGAAATAGAACTTTCTTAAAGAAAGTTTCTTAATTATAAAGAAATATGTTTCTTAAGGTTAGATTTTAACTTTAAGAAAACTTATTTTAACAAAGTTAAACAAGAATTCACAAAACCTCTTAAAGAATCCTTTTCTTAAAATCACAACCTTAAGATAAAAACTTAAGAAAGATTTTCTTAAAGAAAATATTCTATCTTAAAGCATATAGAATATTTAGAAAAATCAGAGTAACGGAATTACAAATTATAAGAAAATTATACTTTCTAACTTTAAAAATGTTAAAATTGCAGCGGAATTAAAACAACTTGAAACATGTAACAATAAGATTCTTTTAACCCAAAGAGAAGGGTATCCAACAACCTTGGATAAAGGTTCCTTGATTTATACCTTCAAGAAAGTTTGTCTTACCCAAACCCAGGTAAGCACTCAGTCCGAAGATCGGTATCTGTCTTCTTATCCCCACAAGCCCTTGATTTAGAAGGAAATAAGAACCTATGTCTTCCAAAACCATAATCCCTCAATCAGCATGATCGAATTCTGTACAAAGCAAGTCTGAACAGGTTTTTAATGCCCGAATAAAGTTTTTCATGACATCCTCACGAAGCACTGAGAATTGTAAGATCCTCTATCTCTCTAGAAATAACTTCACAACTTTTTCTCATACATCAACTTCATCCACTTTCTACATAATTTTTTCTCATTAAAATGAACTTGTATTTATTGGAAAAACTTTTCAACCGTCGGCTCCACTCCAACGGTCATATTTTCCTTAAATTTCAGAGGGACCTGGACACATGTCAAACATAAAACGGTTAGTTTATAATAGATTGTAGGACATAGTTTCATGTAATAAATGATGTTAACTTAAATATAAATTTTAAGAATAAGAAAACTTAGAATCTGATAATATTTCAGTGGTATACTAAACAACTCTAACATTATCGGGAAAATGGATTCTTAAGAAAAAGTAAATTGGATTGTGAAAATGGTATCACTATCTTAGGGTACTGGTATCATAAAAACAGCATCACATTTGTACCAGAATCGATATCATGAAATGGAATGAAATTTTTATTGGATTCAGAATCATAAAACAGAAAGAATTTTGTACTGGATTCAGAATCATAAAATAGAATGAAATTTGTACCAGATTCGGAATCATAAAACAGAATGAGTTTTCTACCAGATTCAGAATCATAAAACAGAATGACTTTTGTACCGGATTTGAAATCATAAAATGGAATGACATTTATACTAGATTCGGAATCATAAAACAGAATGTCTTTTGTATCAGATTCAGAATCATAAAACAGAATGATATTTGTAGGTATAATGGAATGAGAATTCTTTAAGTGTAAGGGAATGAGAAAACTATAAGTAAAACCGAACTTAAGAAAAAATTCAGAACTTAAGAAAAAGTGTTTGTGATTTTTAAAACATAAAACCATAAGGAATGGAGAATTCATAAGATAACCTTATTGACTCAACATTTGTTTATTTCTAACCCTTTCCTTTTTAGTTTAACCCCCATGGTAAATCAATTTTTTCCTTAACTGCAGCAAATAATTTTTACCATTTTCACTATTCATTTTGGTAAAAAATTAAGTTGAAATTATTAGATAATATATATTATTTTTATTAAAAATATGAAATCTATTTTTTGAAATTTCATTCATGGAAATTTAAAATTAATCCTACAAACGTGACAAGAAAGAAGGTTTTTAAAGAGAAAATGTTTAAAATTTTACAAATTGTTTATATCAAAATTTAATATGAAATTGATTAAAATGAAAAAAAAAATTGTATTTTTATATGTATAATTGACATAATTTTACTTTAAAACTAATTTAAAATGTAATTTAAATTTATAAAAAATCAAATGGAAAGTTTGTTTTCAATTAAATTTCAGTATTTTTAACTATTCATTAAAAAATGAAACTTATTAGAAAAAAAAATCCAAACAATTAACCCTAAGATAATTTTGTAATTATTATTTCGAAAATTATGTTTATTTTATCAAATTATATTTCTAAAATTTTCAAAAATTATTTTTAAATTTAGTTCTTAAAAAGGTGGTAATAGTGTTTTTTAGAAAAAATATTTCCTTTAAGTGTGATATTGAATTTTTTATTATCTCTTATCTAGAAAAAAACATAATATGAATGTTAAATAGTTTATTGAGTATATAATATATAAATTTATTTAAAATCATTTACCAATATGTTGTTTTTTTAATTTTTTTTATTTTAAACTTGTTTTTTCACTTAAAAATAGCTTTTTAGAAAAATATTTCCTTTATTTTAAAATAGTTTTTATTTTTATTTCTTATTAATTGGTAAAAAAGAATTGAGTTTATATAAATGTTTAAGCTATATATTTTTTTAATATTATTCATACCCACCTATTCAATTGACTAGCTGAAAACAACCATAATAGCATTTTAATAATATATCACATTTTATTTAAACTCAGTGTCTTATATAACACAGGTGAAACACAATGTTTCCTGTAACACAAACGTGGCTCAGTTTTTCAGGTAACGAAATCCTAATTTGATGTTTCATATAACACAAGATAAAATTAGTGATTCATATAATGAAAAAATATAGAAAATCTTAAATTTATTTGAAAACAAATCACAAAATTTATGGTTGTTACATCTAATATTAGAATAGTATGCTTAGACTACCCATTTATCTGAGGATGATAAGTGGTGTTAAGTTACACCTATGTATCAATCACCTATTGAAATTATTATTAAAATCATGATATAAATTTGTATTCAAAATAAGGTACAATACTCTAAGTTACCCCATATAGACATATTCTCTCTCATGTATAAATTATTCACTTGTCATTAATAGAGAAATTATCTCAGATTTGAAGAAAATTGGAAACCATAGTCAATCAGTCCATGAAAAAACAAATCATATCACTGTATTAGAAAATATTTGGAAACACTATCAGTAAATCCATATTCACATTATACCACTTTCACTCAAAAAATTTTAATGACTAGATAAGTCCAGTAGTCCACTACTTCTCAACCTTTGCCTATAGATAGGTGGAGTGTCACATGAGAAAACCTATTATATTCTTATTCAACATAGGAAACTAATAAAATATAAAAATGTAATGGTATGTCATGGTTATTCTCACATAATTAGGTATGTGAGTCCCTCAACTCTTTATTCATGCTAAAAGGAACTACAACACAACCTTAGACATATATGGTCTCATTTGCATCAATTGACCAATACAATGGTATCACCACACCATATATGGTATCCCTCATCACTAGAAAATATAAATCTAATAGCTGAATCTCATTAAACCTAATGAGGAATGAGGAAGTTATATTTAAGAATGTAAGGCCCACTCAACCTTCATACTCATGGACATCCCGATGAAACTTAGAAAAAATAGCCATCATTTGTCACTCACTTCTTGACTCATACACCCCCAATGCCTAAAGCTTCTTACTCAGTAAATCAATAATGAAATTTTGTTTCTAAATGGTATACACTAACTCAAAATTAAGGGAAAGTACATATATTACACACTTTTATTTTTCAAGGTTTAAGTCACACTATGAGAAAATATATCTCAAGTTCTTATAGTCAATGTATACCACAAAACTCTCACCTAAAATATAGTACTGCCAACACCATAGAGAGAAAATAACTACTTCCAAATCAATATAATTTTTTAAAAAGTATCAATTATGCGATCTCAAATTACTAGAATCATATAGGAATTTTGGTTCTCTCTTTTACCAATAAAAAGAGGATAATAAAAAGGTATAACACCCCATCCATGGTTCTCATGTAGTGATACTCATTCCCATAAACCCTGGTGCTCATGATCAAGATCCAAAATACAATTCTCATCACCCTGTCATTCATATCGAAGAGTTTATCATTCACCACTTGGGTTCCTACTTGAAATGCCCTATCTATGAACCTTAGTAAAACCTGCATGCACTGCCTCACCCACTCAGCTCTCATGAACCCTTGTTATATATTTTCCCTATAAATAGGCCCCTAAGGGTTTCTATTCAAAAAAACACTAGAAAATGAATATATTCATTAATATCCCTTCTCTTAGGACTACCTTTATTCTTCATGTATGATGTGAATCTTAAAAACTAGGAGAATTAGTCAAAGGGATGGATGATTGAGCTATCTGAAGGTAAAATCCTTCATGAGAGAGCACTTTTCCTCTAGTTATATTATACCATGGTGAAGGACCCTCACTATCACCATTCTAGATAATTGAATTTATAAACCCTATTGAGTAATGTTATACAAAGGTGTGAAATACTAAACCGCCTTTGTGGGACTCTATACAAGGAATACGACTTCTTCAACATCCATAAAAGAGAGACCCACCACCCATATCCATAAAAGTGTAACCCTTTTCTGAAATCCATACAAGGACAACCATTCACCCTCATCCATATAAGTGAGACCATTTGTTTGTATCCATACAAGGGAGACCCATTATTCTCATCTATACAAGGGGTAACCTTTTCCCATATCCATATAATGGAAGCTTGTTTCCTAGATCAATATAAGAAAGACCCTTTTTCCACATCTATATGAAGGATACCATTTACTGACATTTATATGAGGACGAACATCTTCTTATATCCATATGAGGGTGACCTTTCAATGACATCCATAATATGAAGACCCTTCACCTAAATAGATCCAAGGGTGACCCTTAACCGACATCCATACAAGGGTGACCACTTCACCCACAACCATATATGGGAGACCATTATACCCTACCCTTTACTATGGATAAACATCCTCATATCCATACACTGGGGATAAATATCCTTCTAACCCTTCACTAGTAAAATCATCTTTTTATCCCTCCAATAGGGTAAAGTATCATGCAAAACCCTCTACTAGGTAAATGAATCTTTCATTTCTCCAACATTAAGGCACCATGAATCCCATTATTTCTATAATATAGATTCCATTTACCCATAGTTCCTTTATGGGAATCCCATTAGAAATGACTCCTTCAAATCAACCAGACACACATGGTCAGGGAATACACACCATTGCGCACCCTTTAAATAGTGTATTCCCTTGATAAAAAAGAGGCTTGTGAACTATATTACTAGATATTTAAAACCCTCAAGGGAATCACAATTGATTATTCCCATTAAAATTATGGTACCTATCAATAGGACACTGAAGAGGCCCCTCCTAACATGACATTATCATCCTAACTCTTGATTATAATTAGTAATCCATGTTCCAATGAGATTAATTCCTATGTATAAACCTGAATCATGTAAAAATTAATGATTTAAACACTTTGAATCATAAAATAACTTGGGTAGAGAGAATGATCATTGGGAAAATCCATTCTAGTTTCACTCAAACACTGGAAGGGAAACACACTTCCATGAATAATCACTTCTCATGCTCCACTAATTCCTAAGCAGTATCATGGGAATCCCCAATATGTAATACCCTTTTAATACTCTCTTTTCACCCCTTTCATGAAATGTATTTCCTTACTGTATTAAGTTAAACTACACGTAATAGTCCTACCACATGTCCTTAAACTATACTAATCAAACTATATAGGCTTTGATTCCTATAAACCATTATACATATGACACCTATTTTAGGTTCAAACCCATTTACATAACTTTATGTATCCACCCTCATTGTTACACATTTATCATGAATACATTTATGTTATTCCTTTTCATTTCATATTCTATATAACCTCAGACGTCCTATCATTAGGGCTATATTACCTATAATATCAGATAGGCTATCACCAAGGCCTTATTCTCTAAAAAATTGTCCTATTTAGGATATATTCATAATGATTTCATATCATTCATAGTGGGATATATTCCTATGATCCCAATCAACCATCTCATTAGACTATATTCCTAAAGAAATCATGCTCCACCTAAAGGGACATAATCCCTCTTGGTAATCACCAAATACATATTTACAGGGGCCATATTCCCATTTAAATTGACTATAGAGTGGTAATAAATATTAATTTCTAAACCAACCATTTATAGGAACCTTTTTCTTACTATTCAACCAATTAAGGATGAATGAACTTAAAATTCAACATGATGGTCCTTGTCACATGACCTTGAAAAAAGGCATTGAGTCCCATTAAGTGGAATAAAACTATGATGAATATGATTACTTTTCACAAGGATACTTAGTAATCCCTTTTTACAGGACTTTTATTAACACCACTAACACCTACAATCTCCCTGGATGATGATAATATTCAATGTACACAACTATGCCTTTAAAAAATCATAAACAAACCAAAAATAAAGAGATAGAGAACTTATAATATATACAAATTGAACCATCAATGGATAACCTTTGATATATTTATGGATATTATAATTTATGTAAAACCTCTAATATATAACATATATTTACATCAACTTATGAAAACAACCAATCACTAACACAAGGGTAACTAATACCATGATAAAATTATAGAAGGAATCCTGAATATGAATTAAATCTATAAGAGAGTCCTAGAGAAGGTAATAATTCCCCAATAAAGGGTATTATTTGACTAACCTCCCATCCTCTTAACCAACGTGCACTATGATGTGTCACTATTTAGAAAAGTAAATAGTTGTGTGCCTTTGGAAATCAAGTCTTCAATGATGTTCTTACTGAATCATTCTTGATAAAAAACACCTAAGAGTTTCCTATAGAAAAATAATTATTTAACCCTATATGAATCCATAATCTATAAAAAGGATTTTCTAATCATAAAATTACTTATTTTAAAAATCTAATATTTTCAAATGTATTTTATTTAAAATAAATACTATGTTTGATAGCATCTACCACATGAAAACCCAAGATTAAATTAACCATGATATACTATGGAAATATTATTATTTAAATTAAATTTTAATCACTTATCTATTTTTAAGGACCCAAAATTTTAAAAATGAAATTTATTTTTGAATAAATAAATGAATTATTAAGAATTGAAGATGTAGAAAACACATACACTAGTTTTAAGTTTTTTTATTTTAGACCATTATAAAATATATCCAGGATTTTTTGTTGGGATTAAAGGACTGTTAATAATTATAACCATTTTCAATATATCCATTGTGTGGTGACCATTATGATTAATAAATATTAAGGGTTATGATAAAGTTTAATTGAAAAAGATGGAAGAAATGAAAGACTGGACCCATAAGATCATACCTTATGAAGTCAACTTATCAAAGTGTCTGAGGGAGATGGAACCACTGGGCCTTTCCATTTTATAGTCCCAATTCAAGATTCAAAAATTTTGATTAAAACTATTTATGAGATAATTTTAATCTTATCGAGATCACAGCTCAAACCATGTTTTTCAAACCACCCTAAAAAAGTAACACCATCTCATACCATTCTCTTAGAGCATACGTTGGTGTAATAAGGGGTTATATATCTAAAACCTAGTAGTATTAATTTTTATATTTTATTTTCAATAAAATAATTACTATATATATCCCTTTTAAATTATTATTTCTTATATATATGGTTATAAAATTACTTTTATTAAAATTAGATATTGTTATAAAGAAACTAAAATTATATTGTTGGTAAATGTATAGTTTTAATTAAAAAACTCTTGTGATAAATTGTATAGTTTTTTAAATAAATTTTATATTCAAGAAATAATCTTATTAAATAATTCTTATTTAAATATAAATGATAATATAGTTTAATGAAGTCAAATTTAATTTTTATAAGGGTAATAAAGTGGTGAGTGTCATCAAAACTAGTATTTTCCTTTAAGTAAGGATTTAATTTAAAGTATAAATTCTCATATTTAGGAAAAAATTGGTAAAATAAATATTATTTTTAAAATAATCATGTAAAAATTATCGAATTAATATTTTTTCTTATTTTTCTGATATAGTCAGACTTTGGGTAGAAATTCAATACAATATAAATATACAGTGTGTATTGTGATATCATAATAGTACAAAAGTTATGTATAAAATACTATAAAGCGAATCCATGACCTAAAATATATTTAAATTTTAAAATAATACATTTTGTTATTTATTTGAATAATTTTTAAAACTTTTAATGAAGCCTTAAAAATCTATATTATGTTTTATGGTTTTAAAATCAATTCATTATGAATATGACTCGCTTCCACATCATCAATAGTGTTATTTTAATGAGTTCAGTTCCTTGCCTAATATAATATTTAAATCCAATTCTATTTGGTAGAAAACATGGGAAAACCCATGGGAATGTTGTTGTTTTCAATTATTTTATCACATAATGTCCAAAACCTATGTTTAGAAATTAATAAACAATTATCCACCCTTTCACTATAAATACCACCCAACTTCCCATTACTATTAACTAAAAACCCATTTATAATTAATTTCCTCTCCTTATCCCACTCTAAATACATCCCATGTTGTTATTTGTCTCTTAATAATCCCCTCCTAATCTTATAGAAGCACCCTCTCATGGTAAGGGATTATCTACCCTTCCTCATTTTTAGGTGCTTTATTTGAATTAAGCTTTTGTAATTCCAATTTTTTATGTTTGGAATATGTTTTTACATATACATTTACTGTACTTGTAATTCCCATGTAATTATAGACAAAATTTTACTCTCATTAATCCATTCTATGAACCTTCATGTGCACCCATTATGTTACCGAAATTAGCCCATGATTTTCCATGCTAAACCTTTGTGTTATGAGTACCCATCACCATTTAAACTAAATAGTATTCGCCAAGATGTAATTATCCTTCATTTAATGGTTACTTCCATGTATTTAATACACACTCCTAAATCATGAGACTAAAATTAATGAAATGCATTATTATGTTGTATGAACAATGTGGCATGCAAATGCATGTGCATGCTATGAATATGATGAGTAGTCCTGAAATTATATAGACCACCTATTAATTGGTTAATTCTTTTATATCATGATATACCATGTGTGGTTCACATATGGTTATCATATTCACACTATTTTATGATGTCTTGGAGGTTAGAATTGACTTATGCTTATAATATCATGTTTTATATTGTTCCCACATTCCCATGTTTCCTTCATAATATCATCTTATATCATTCTTTGATATCAATATTTATGATTATAACCCTTATATGTCACCTCTATATGTCTCTTGTATTAATTTCATCATGTTATTCTTTGACTATTCCCTTATCGGGATTTATAACTCACCCCTTTCGTATATATGTCCACAAGTTTTAAAATTTAGTTTTAGAAGATAAATAGATCTTATTGGTATTTTATAGAGTTTTAAATAATTTTATTACATCCCTATTTAATCTTTTTGTGGTGTGTATCTAGTTACCCAAATACACTAGGCCTCTAAATCTTTTAAGATTGTGTTATTTGTATCTTTATGAAATAAATCATATAAAAGATTTGGGTTGTCAAACTATGGGATTGATGAGTATGAATAGGAGTAAGGAAATTATGAAAAATATTTATAAAATATTTCCTTCATAAAAAAATTATTGACTTATTCTTAGTAAATAACTAATCAATTTTTAAATGTTAATAATAGTATCATTTTATGTTAAAAGATAAATTTTCCAAAATATTTTATTTTTATATATTATGTATCTTGATCACTAATTAACTTGTATTTTGATGATATATATTGTCATTTAATTTAATCAAATGTATAATCATTCATACATTTATTATTAATTGGTTATAAGTGGAGATAAAATCAAGTGAAAAGAGTTATTTTTCAGAAAATTGTTTTTTGAGTATAATGTATTTTTATCTTGGTAAATTAAATTAATAAATATTTGATAAATGATTTTAGTGTAATATATATATATCATTTATTAAATCATATATATTTACATTCTTATAATGGTTGTTACTAGGAAATTAATGAGAATATAATCATTTTTTACTTAGAAAATAAATTTTCTCTAAAAATGGTTTTTATGCATTTTGTGCACAAATATAAGAACTAATTTCAGACACTTTATAGAAATAAATATTATAAAATGAATTAAATATTTTTAGTAATCATAATTAATATTATTTAATAAGTTCAACTTAATTTTTGTTCATAATAAATAGTAACTGTTGTAAAATTTTAACACCTCAGTAAAGGATAAAATGAGTTAATCATCGTTAAAAAATGAGAAGGTATAAAAATATCCCAAACACTTGAATTTATTTCATTGGATGAGTTTATTTATACTAATATCACCCTATATTCTAAAATATAAATTTTTTTCCATTTTCCTTTGATAATGACCATTATATTATTTTAAGTAAGTACAAAATGCCACCCTCTTTCTTTAAATATCTCTAATATGTTCTCATAAGAATAAAAAGATATTATAAATGGATGTAAATAGTTGTTTTTAAGATAAATTAATTTTTTGTTATATAAATTTATTTTTAATTTTTTTAATGGTATAATTTCATAAAATGATTACTCGTCACTGGTGAAAAACTTGTGAAAGCTGGTGAATAATCAAAGTAAATAGTTTTAAAATATTAAAAGTGATGTGTTTTGGATAACTTGTAGTCTTGAATACATTTTATGGATCCAAATTAAAATATAAGTATGGTTTTAAATATTTTAATTCTAACTCCATGGTAATCTAGATGTATTTAAAGTAAAATTATGTGAATAGTCTCAAAAATGTGAATAATGATATTTTTTATAAAAAAATATATAATTAATTATTTGAAAAGTCAAAAAAATAAAATATTTTTTCAATGTAAATATAAATTTTCAATCATATTAACCATTTTCTACTTATGATGCACATTCCCTTTTAGAATGACACGATTGAGCCTTAAAGAATGAGTAACAAGTAACCATAGTAAGGGTTGAAGGGGTAAAGAGGGGTTAAACTAAATTGATATGTGTTAAAATAACCTAAAAACAAGTCTAAATCCTATTGGATTAATTTATTTTTTCCCTTTATCATTAAAGATTCTAAATTTATCCAATTTTTAACCCTTTTCCAAGAATTTGACCTTATATTATTTTAATGTTTAGAATAATTACCAGTGTACCACCCCCCAAACTTATAAAAGGGTACCTCCACTCCTCTCATATCCATACAATATGAGCCATTTATCTTGACCAATGTATATTATAATACACTCCATATATCCTCAGACATTACCTTGAGGTTCAATTCTTCCCAAAACACCCTTCAATAATGCTTAAGGTGCTTTTTAAAGGAGGATACCCAGTGAAGAGGTGTATATTCTTAATGGTCCTTTTCAATATTTATTTTCCCTTAAACCTCCAAAAAATATTCTATAACCATATTAAAATTATGTAATAAATATATTAACATTAATTATATGTTTTTATGGTAATTTTATATCCATTTTCTATCTCTTTCTCTTATGTTAGAAAATTATAACTTCGCTCATGAGCATGCGTGGACTGCCACTTCCATAAAGTGATGTGATTCATTTTTCATTTCCTATTTACATGGATGATAATAATAATATATTTAATAAATATTTATTATATTTATGATTTAATTATTATTATTTAAAGTTCAATTATTATTATCCTTTATTTCGTTCCATCCATCGAAAATTGGAAACATCACCCATGCGTACGTATGAACTACAGTTTCCATGAAGTTATGTAATTAACATTTCATCACCACTATATATAAATGGTTTTAAAAGTGTATATAATGTATAAATATAATAATTATTACATGATTAATATTTCTTATATGATGAAACCATGACGAAGGTTTAAGGATCGGAACCGTCGAACCAAAACACGTATGGAAAATAAACTAGTTTTCACTTGAATAATTATTTTAATAAATAAATGTTAGTAAAAGTGAAATTGGAGATTGTAAAGAAATGATATATAGTAATATATATATATGAATGAATTTTTTTAATATATGTATAAAAAAATATATTTATTATGTAGGATTTTTGAACATGTATGAAGAAAAATGAGACTTGACGTAAGAGATTATCATCTCACTTTTACTTTTGTGAGATATATGTCATATTAAACACTTTTTGTAGTGTATATAATTCCCATGAATTTATATTATGATACTTTTCATGAAAAATATGTGTGTTTTTAAATTCTAAGAACCTCGGAACACCCTGAGAGGGGAGGGGTGATTCTGGGTGTCAACTTTTTATTTTAAAGTGATGAATATTATTCCCATGTTGGTAAGAACTTGTTAAATCTATCTACTGGTAATGTGAAGTAATTTAAACATTCACACATAGAAGGATGACACAACAATCTTAATTGGTTCACCACTAAGTAATAGTCTTAAGAGAATATGCTGAAAGGTTTTTAGTCATACCGAATTACACTAATTGTCACTAGTTGTGGATTAAAAAAGTTTAGAACAATCACTCTATGCTAGGCGCACTTATTTTACAAGGTTTTAGGGATACCACACTACATCCCTTGGATCACTTCCATTGACTCCCCCTTTATCACTGCATTGGGATGAATCTGAACTCAGCTTATTGACTTGAAGTTTTCTTCAATGGGTTGGCATTAAATCATGCATCCTCAACTATAGATAGATGCTCTGTTGAATTATTTTTTTTACCCATATATCTAATCCACTTTTTTGTGCACTGTTATTTCATGAACCATTCCTCCATTAACTACAATGCTTTGTATACATCCTCTGCGTACTACCTCCTCAAACCACCATCGTGTACTACCTTTTGAAACCATTCATGTGTATTTCCACTTCTCTATGGACCAAATCCTCCTCCGTGAACTGTCCTCCATGAACCATCTTCTGCGAACCAACTTCCACAAAATATCTTCTGAAAACCATTCTAGAATTAAATGAATTTATTTCTGGATTTCTAAATAAATTGATGCACCTTAATAAAGATATTAACACTCCTTATATTGTAAAATAGATCAACATAATTTTCTAAACCTATATTTACCAAATATTTGATACGGTGTCGCCTCTACATCATACCATACATCTCCCGCAAATTGTTCTCATCTACACAGTCCGCGTACTGCGACTATTTCTTTACGGTGTCTGAACTCTTCTGCGAACTAGTATTCAACTCATTTTCACCAATGAAAAATCCTTCCTATGAATTGGCTCTTCCAAGAACTAATCTCCACCTTGTTTTCACCAATAGTAATCCATCCCGTGAACTATTTTCCTTCTGCATACTGTGAACCTTCCAGCGAACCATATTCTTCCCAAGAACCATTTTTCATTCATAATATCCATACCTTCTATGCGATCTGATAAATTTCCTTCATAGTCCATAAACCAATCTTGGCAGACTTTTTTTCATAAAACTATCCTTTTACAAAATAATAAACTCTTTATTTTGAGGCCAAAAAGTTTTTCAAATACTGGGAAACAGTGCCACCTTAAAAACCTAATTCATCCTGTATAGTAAGATCACTTGACTTGCAAACCCCTTAATTAACTCAATATGGATTGAAAAAAAAACACAAACCATACTACATTTCTAGTAAACAATAGCCTTAGTTCCAATAAAATCTATATAAATTAAACTTTTTTATTAGGTTTTGATTCAGAGATTTCTAAAACTATAAGGGTTCTTCATCTCAATATTACTTCATTGAGAGATTTTTAATGTTATGTCCCTATTTTTATTTATATGTTGTATACACTAACTATTTTATATGTTATTTCACAAATATTTTTTCTTTTATGGTATTTAAAGTATCATTTGAAGTTATTTATTTTAATGGATTATGATTCAAAATTTACCAAAGCGATAATTATTTATGTTACTATCTCATTTATTTTTGGGACTGTCTATGAAAATTTTCTATTAAATAAAATTACATGATTATTATCCCTTAAAAATCTATCTTTTTACTATTCCCCTTTTATTACTATAATTTTTAAGTATTATTACCATTTTCATCTCCCTGGTACTTGAAATTATGAGGAAAATTGTTTTAAGAAAAAATGACCTTATATCCTCTTTGGTCAGTTAACTTTTTTCTTCCATATCTATGTTCTTTAAAATATTTTTAATAATGTTATTTTATATGATAAAATGATTATATAAATTCATTTCCAACCATATTTTAATTTTTTCAAATTTTTAAAGGGAATTTTATTATCATTTTCTTAATGCAATACTTTTGATTTTTTACCATGGTGTGAAAGGAATAATAGTTTTAACATTTTCCGAATTAATGAATTTTCCTTCCATAATACAAATTATTTTATTTTATGATTCCTTTATAATTTTACGTAGTTATTTTCAAATAAATTTTCCTTCTAAATATTCTCGTAATTTTTATCTTTTAAAGATACTAAAAGAAAAATATGTTTTCATTTTTCCAAATAAACATTTAAATTCTCTTTTGAAAGTATTTTTCATTTATGTCAATATCCTTTAAGGATTTTTATTATTCTCTATGTATATAATATATTGATATTATATACTTTATTTTTATGGATGTATTATGATGAGATGATTTTAGGATGATTATATGAAACCCATTTCTTTCTCACTTATTAATTAAGTTATACTGAAATATTTATGAGACCCATTTCATTTCAGCATGTTATGCTATGATGATATGATGAAATTTTTATGAATATATATTCCTTTATATAGGTTATTATATGATGAAATTTTTGATATTTTAATGATTCAATTTCACACATAGGTTTTTTATTATTATTATTGTTATACAAGTTATTTTGGTGAATGATTGGTATATTTTAGATAATTTATGATTGGGGTATATAATTTTCTGTATTTGACTTTATGAGTGATTAATTTTATTTAATAATAAATTTTCACTTAATCTTGGAAGCATATTTGGCCAAATATATATGATTTTAGGTTTCTAACTTGGTTTGGAATATGTCAGGATAGTTTTAAGGTTAATTATTTATGGAATGATTTATGTTGAACTTTTGGTGTTCTTATTGGGATTTTGTAGATTCATGTATAATGGTTTATTCATATTTTATATTATATTAACATGTACTAACCATTTTGGTTTTAGTTGATGAGTAGAAACAAGAGGAATAATTTTTCATCATTTTATGGATATTATGATTCATTAAATGATAATTTTAATGCTTCGGGCATGAAAAATTCATCATGGTTAATTATCTTATGACCTGAAGTTGGGGAGGAAAACTACTTGAAACACAACTAAAGGATGAAAATTTTTGTAATAAATCAAGTAATTATATTCTCTCACATTATTTATATAAATGGTAATATAATTTATTAAACTTAATAAATATGAAGATAAATCTATCGAGACCCATGTTGAAAATATTTCCCAGCTATGAATGTATGTTAAAAGAAAAACATTAAAAATTATGAGTATCACAATGGAAAATTAATGGTTTACAAAATATTTATAAAATGATAAGTTTAAAAGTCTTAACAAAGAAATTAAAGAGATTTTACAAATGAAGTGTAATCTATTTTGGTTAAAATGTATTTTTGGCCCCTGATGTATATTTATCTTCCACACCTTAAAATTTATTTTGAAAATATTTTAAACCATTTTTATCATACATGAAATAAAATTGTAGGAATGAAATTTTTTAAAGGAGGTAGAATGGTACACCCCAATATTTTATAATGTATTTTATTTTCATTAAATACTATATTCTATAGTGTGTACTGTACAAAACACCAAGATTATAATAATTGTGATATACTATAGAAATATTATTATTAAAAGTAATTAATACCATCAAACCATTAGATTGGAATGTATGAATATGAATAAATAAATTGAAAAAAAATTATAAAATATTTCCTTTATGAAAAATTATTGATTAATTCCTAAGAAATAAGTATATAATTTGTTCAAATGTTAAAAATAATATCATTTTATGTTAAAAATCAATTTTTCAAGGTATTTTATTTTTTATATTATATATATTGATCATCAATGAAATATTAATATTATTAAATATATTAATATTTAATTTAAACAAGTTTATCATAATTTATATATTTATTATCAATTAGTTATAAGTGAATATAAAATCACTTGGAGGTAAAAATTGATTTTTCATAAAACTATTTTTATTTGCATAATTTATTTATTTTTATAAAATTAAATTAATCACCACTAATGAATAATTTTAATTTAATTTTTAGATCATTTATTCAATTAAATATATTAACTTTAATCTAATGGTTTTTACTAGGAAAGGAATGAGAATAAAATCATTTTTTATGCATAGAAAAACATTTTCTCTTGAAATGGTTTATATGCATTTTGTGCATGGATATTAGAATTAATTTCAATAATTTCAATGAACTAAATATTTTAATGGATATGATATTTAGAATCTTCATAATTAATATTATTTAATAAACTTAACTTTATTTTTAGTCATAGGGCATAATAACCATGGTAATAGTTTAACACCTCGGTAAAGGATAAAATGGGTTAATCATGGTTAAAACTATGGGATATGGTCTCAAAATATCTCAAAAACTTTCCTTTATTTCATTATATTAGTATATTTGTACCAACCTTGTCCCGTCTTCTATGATATATAAATTTTGTGTGATCTTAATATGATAACCACCTTTATATTATTTTTATGTAAACAATAAATACAAATGAGACTCTATTTCGTTTAATATCATTATTTTTTTCATAAGAATAAAAGAATGTTATTAAATATTTTGGGTGCAGTGAAAGTTTTGGATAGAGCATGCCAAACTCAGATTTTCCCATAATCAATGATTAATCTGATATTTACATGATGATAAACACCATGATCAACATAACTGAATCATAGAATAATTGATGATTGAACACCAGAACCAAGAAACTGGATCATCACATACTATTTATAATTATTTTAAAAAATTAAATAATTAATTTATGATTAATTATTTCTTAATTGATTGATCTGAAATTATCTTTATGTCATACCATCATTATGCGATAAGAATTGATATTAGATTCCCTCTAGTGGTGATCCATATGTGTTCCATGAACCTTTGAACATCATCTTTGGAATCTTTGGGTTCTATATGGTAGATCATGACTCTTACATCATTCTTCTTTGATCTCTATGAGAATCAATTAAAGATGGAATATCTTTGATCTCTCTAGTCTCAAGAGTGGTGGTGGAGGTGGATCAAAACTTGTTCTTGAGAGCGTTCTTGGAGAGGGTTCTCTCTAGGGCTTCGAGATAATTCTCTTAGGATGTCTTTGTTCATAACCAAAAAGGAATTGGCATCCCAACAACAAAATAAAATAATTGTGTTTATATACTTCTAGTATTAGAAAAAATAATAATTGCACATGCACCCTTATTATTTTTCTTAATTCCTATAGAACCCCATGTTAAAAATATTATTATTATTAGTATCTCTTAACATGCACTAAAATCATGAATTAAATTAAATATTATTTATGCAAATAATATTCAATATATAATATTTATCACCATACCATTAATCTTGGTCTACCATTCCTCCATAATATTTATCGGACCTTGAATAATGACTTTTATTTAATAAATAAATATCATTTCATTATTCACCAATAAATAAATAAATATTATATTAACTAAATAGAAAATAAATATTTATTAAATATTCTACACATAAAACATTCTCATGAATAACGGGTGATGAAATATATGTGATCAATAAAACATGAATAATTATTAAACCATATGTGGGAATAATATTTATTCAACTTGTTAAATATTAAATAATATCATTATTTAACTTAGGTTCTATATACACTTAGTGTGTGACCCTATTGGATGATTTCTTAGTGGCATTAGATGAATCGTCCCAATGTACAAGGTTAGTGTCTATAAATACACCATGGAACCCATAGAGAAAGAAGTTAATATCACAATGATATAAAATCACATATGGATTCTTACCATGTAGTATAATACCATTATCTCGATATCTCTAATCAAGTAGGTTGTATGATAATTCCATTAACATGTGTTCTAGATATATCTTTCTTTGACTTTCTAAAAAATAAAACATGCTTAAAGAACACCATGTCCATGGATTTATTTAGGATATATAATTTTCATCATAGGGCCTAAGATATCAACATCCATTAAATAACATAAGTGAAAAAACCGTTCTCTTATTATTCATTAATGAATTATCACTCGTGACACACCCAATGTATCCCAATTCACAATGAACATATTACATCATGGTTTTTGTCAATACATAAAAGTACATGGCTCGTAACATTCATTAATAATAATCTAAAATTATAAGAACCAATACACATGTCCACATATTAGAACATCCAATGACACATATAATGTTGATTTCTTACTAGTGTGTCCCATTATCATAATTTCTTATATTGAAAATTACTAAGGTCATACACCATGAGAAGGTGCTTCAAATTCCTATAAATATACACCCCCTTATAACTTATATCATTTTTTCCATCAAATGATTTAATCTAGCAATATGACATATATTTAAGAATAATTTTATGTCACTTATGGGTTCTCATCATAGTGGGGAACTGCTATGAACTTTCAGTTTGGCAACTACTATTCGAAAATTATAGCATATTATGTGATGTAGAATAAAAATAATGATATGATAATGAGTTTATTAATATTTAGAAAAATGAATATAGGTTATCATAAAGTATATATAATTTGGTTCTATGGATGTAACTCCAATTGAATTATACTGGAACAAGAGACAACACCTAACAACCTTCCATCTACTCTCTCATGATACTCATTATTTTTGTAAAATAGTCCTTTATTCAAGGGTCCACCATGGTTTTGTTTTTGGAAACTCTACTTACTAAAACTTCACCCCTCTGAGATAAATCCCTCAATATGTGATACTTCTAGAGTATATGGGTTTTCCATTGGTTTGCCCCTAACTCTTTCTCAATAGACACCACTACAGTATTATCACAATACAATGTGATTGGATATTTACTTCGAGGCAGCACATTAAGCTCCTAGAAATCATTTTGTATCTAGATATCTTTTTTGAATAAATTAAAAGCTTATATATATTTGGAATCTATTGTAGAATCAGCAACAACTGGCTACTTTGGAATATTTTATTTCATTATTCCTATATTAATATAGAAAACATATTGTCATTATGTCTTCAGATCATTATTATCTTTTTGAAAACAAGAATCAGTTTAACTCTTAATTATCATGTCCTTATCTCCTCTATACACCAAGAACTTATCCTTAGTTATTATAATATATTTAAAGATAACCTTAGCAGGAGACCAATGTTTTTCTCTTCGATAAACTCGATATATTCCTACCATTATCAATGTATAGGAAACATCAAGTAGATCATATAACATGGCATACATTATTGATCCTATCAATAAATCATATGGCATCTTACTCATTCTATCTTTCTCTTATTGTTTCTAAGGAATCGTTTTCTTAAAAAGATGTATAACATGTTACATTGGAACTAATCCACACGTATATTGTCCCATAATAAATCTATTTAGTATTTATCCAATGTATATACCTTAAATTATTCCAAGAAGCCTCTTGGATCTATAAAAAATGATATTGATCCATATAATATAGACTTCTTCACAAAATTCCTTCATATAGAAACAGTTTTTTAACCAATTTTTAATAAACTATAACATTGTTTTGTCATCTACAATAAGTAATATGTAATCAATATATACTAGTAGAATAATGATTGTATTCCCAATAAAACTCTTGCAGACACATGGATCACATTCTTTTTAATGAAAGAAAAATATTTTTTATCTTTATCTAATTAAATATTTCATGACCTGGATGCTTTCTTCAATTCATAAATAATTATTTACAACTTGAAAATATTTTTTGGAAACATTTGGAGTCAAAGCCTATTTTTTTTGTCATGTAGTAATCTACCTCAAGGTTCCAATTAAGGAAATCTATTTTTACATCCATCTTTCAAATTTCATTATCATAGTAAGCTACTATAGAAAGTATAATTCTGATGAATTTAAACATGGAAACTGAAAAAAAAAAGGTTTCATCATATTCAATGCATTGAAATTTTTTAAACCCATTAGCCATTATCCTTTATTTATAGGTACCTACTCTATAATCCATGTCTATTTTTCTCTCTAATACCCATTTTTACCTAATAGTATTTTCATCAACTGGAGAATCGACTATAACCCAAAATTGGTTATGATACATGGAATCCATTTTAGAATTCATCTCATCTTTCTATATTTCATCTTATAAGATATATATTTTCTCCTTGTAGGAGTGGTTCATTATTGCCAACCAATAATTATTTACCATATTTTATGACTAGAAAATCATATCTCTCTAATTTTCTTACCTATCTAGTGCTTTTATGTAGTGCATTTGTTCCAGGAACAACTTCTTCCATGGTGATCTATGGAATATGTTTCTATACCAACTCTTATGTATCTTGAGCATTAATTTCATAAAATTAAATCTTTCTCCCACTATCCTTGTTGATCCCTCTCAATAGAGATGAATTTTCTAGAAATAGTCACCTTGTTATCTGAGGGTTTATATAGGTAGTATCTCATTGTTTCCTTATGATACCCTATAATGATACACTTTGGTCCTCAGGGTGCCAGTTATTTTCCTGAGAAGGACAGAAAAATTAGTCTCAACCCCATACACTTTTATGTGGAATAGTGGGTTTATTTCTAGTCTATAACGTGAATGGAATTTTCTTTTCCATTTTAGTTGGTACTTAGTTTAGTGTGTCTGCCACATTTTTTAATGTGTATCCACAAACAGATAATGGAATATATGCATGACTCATCATATACCTTACCATGTCTAGAAAGGTATGATTCCTATATTAACTAACAATATTTCACTATGGTATTTAGGGTGGAGTGATTTGAGATAGAATCCAAAAATCTTGCACGAAGTTGATAAACTCTTGGTTAAGATATTTACCACCTAGATCTAATTTCAGCTCTTTATCTTTTTTCCAAGTTTATTATCAATATAATTATTGAATTCATGGAATTTTTAAAAGGACTTAGACTTATACCCCATCATGTAAATATAGTCATATCTAATCAAGTTGTCAAAAAAAGTTATGAAGTAAGAATAACCACCCCTATATTCTTCTAGAAATGGTCCACACACACCAATGTGTACCAATCCTAGAATATTTGTGACCCTTTCACCCTGTCCATCAAATGGTGGTTTATTAATTATTATCTATCAACAAGAATGACATATTTCAATTGTTTCTATATCAAAAGATTCTAAATAACCATCTAGATAGAAATTTTCCATATGCTTCTCATTTACATGACCAATATGGTGATGCCACATCTACGTGTAATATGATTCATGCAAAGATGATATATTATCAATTTATACTACTTGATTTTAATAATTTAATACATAAATTCCATTATTTAAATGTTCCATACCATAACATATTTCATCTTTATAAAAGAAACAAATTTTCTTTATAAATTGTAAAATAAAACTTTTTGTATCTAGGAAGGATACATAATCATATTATTGGTAATAGTTGTTACATAATAACAATATCTTAAAACTACTATCATTCTTGTTGGAAACAAAAGTTGGTAATATCCAATGGATAGAGTATCAATTCTTGCACTATTGGTAACTTTCAAATCCACCTATCCTTTAGAAATATTTTGGAATCAACTTGGTTCCTACATTTATATGGATACATGAGCATCACAAGATATATATAATACCCAATTTTTAGATATTGAATGATTACACTTGATAGTTAATGAACCTTTAGCTTCCCCCTTCTTTTGGGTATAGTTCATCTTCTAGTATCTTTACTTGCCACATGAAAAACATACTACTTCTTTTTCCTTTCATTTTTTCTTGAACTTCCTCTTCTTATAAGGATTATTCTTGATAAATTTAGACTTTTGTGGGACTTGGGAATATTTTTTCTATTCACCCTTTTCTTATTCACCATAAGGACTATGGTTTTTTCATACACCTTTTCCTTATCCACTTGGCTAATCAAATTAATATAATCTAAAAGACTCTTCTCATTATTTATCATATTATAATTGAAAAAAATATTATATAAGGTATTGGGTAGTGAGAAAAGTATGAGATCTATGTGAAACCCATCTATGAATTTAATACTAATATGTAAAATTGTTCAATATAGCCAATAAGGTTTACTACATGAGGCTGAGCTGGCACCGAATTTTCAATATTAGTTGTAAATAGATCATTGGATATTTTTTTATATCTCTTATCACTCCTTCTCTTTATAGATATTATAAAGTTGATACATCATTCTATAGGAATCCATGTCCTCATGTTGCTTTAGAATCTTATTGATCTTTCATGGTAGCATGAAATACTAAACATTTTTTGTATCATTCAAATGTTTCTCATAGAGAGATAACTCGTCCTCGCTAGCATCTTTACCAGGAAATTCTAGAATAGGTTCTTGAAGAACATATAATTTCCTTTCATGGCACAGGATAATGCATAATCTCATTTTCCACTCTTGTAAATTTTTTCATGTGAAAATTTTATCCATATAAAGTATGGAGCATAGTGATTTATTTAAAGATATATTTATTTTTTATACAAATAATAATAACTCAATTTTTTCACTTTATCCGATAATATTAGAAAAATAAATAAATATTATATTTATAAATCTCTCACTATTTTTTTAAAAACCAATATCCCACAACATTGGATTCAAAATATCTTGTTTCGTGGAAATTCTAGTGGAAAGGGTCCATATTCTCCTCTTTATCACCCTGGATTTGGATATTCAAGCAATATGAAGGGTTTTAGAAAGGAAATCCAGAATTCAACTACATTAACTCACAGTTCCTTGATCTGTTGAGTGGAGTCTCAAATCCTAAAATACTAAAATTGTATTTCCTAAATATTTTCTTCTTAGCCAAATACTGATTTTTTAGTCAACCCTTGATGTGAACTAAGTTATGTAAACTCAAAATATAAATTTAGAATTCCTCGATAATTGAAATCACCTTGACTTTGGCCGATCAAGAACTTTGAACAATGGTTTTATTTTTGACTTATTTAGTGAAATAAAATACCTAAATAATATATATAACTGAGGGAATTAATATTTATGCATTAATTGTAAAAAAAAAACATTCTTATTAATATTAAGTGGATTTAATTAAGTGATTAACCATGTCTTATATAAAATTTATCCATAAGCCAATTTATTTTAATTCTATCTTCCATGCTCATTAAATCATGTGATCATGGAAAATAATCCATAATAAAATAACTAAGAAACTTGATAGAAATAAAATAATAAAGTTTTATGATCATGATATTTTACAAATGGTTGATTTATCTAGTGGGTGACAAACCATCACTCAACCTAAGGGGAAAACACCTTGATCCATTTTACAATTTTTGTTGTAACTTTCCACTTATCCACCCATGTAATTCTTGGATTGTTTTTACCCTGGATCTGAAATTGAACCACCTTCAATACATTAGGAGATCCATACATTATATAATCTTTTAGTCACACATGGGTTAGGGGAACTAAATAATGGTTAAAGAGTTTATATAAAAGAAACTTTGGGCTCTCATAACCTTATATAATTAGAGGAGAGATGAAATGTAGACCATCAATTTAATTGGATAATAAATTAATAGGAAACCAGAAAACAAAAAAGTATATTATTTTCTTGTGATCATCCACGTAGATGAAATGAATTATGCATTTAATAAAAATAGCATCCAATTCTAATTCTTCTTATTTAAGATAAATCACACTTGAATCAATTAATTATCTTCCTTAATTAATCAATTATTTTATTGTGATTTTAATACAAATTTTTCTGGATATAATCATCCATCATAATTTAAAAAACAATATTCAAAATTAATTTTCCAAAAACATATACCTTGGATGTAACAAGGTGAGTAACCGTCCAAACTACTCGGCGTGTATTATAATCGTACATTTTTTACTCATGTGACATGTGGAATTCAAATTTTAACATAAAATTACATGGAATATACTATTTACTAAATGAACACATGGAACACATGGTATTTATGTAGCATGTTATGTTTTAATGCATGTAGAGTAATGATTGTATTATAACTTATGCATGATATGTAGTTTCGAACATTACGCAGAAATTAATGAGAAATTTAATATATATATATATATATATATATATATAACATATTACATGGGATGTACTATCAACTTAATGACTACACATTATACAAGTTTATAGGGTTTAGGCAGTATAATAAATTAATTTTAATTCTGTTTAATTTGGTGAAATACACTATGTGTACAATCCATCTACACAACATGTATTTTTCTCACCATATATCTATGTCACATGCCTAGGGACTCATCATTTCACCGTACCAAAAAAAATAACGTATTACATAGAGTGTAAATGGGCTATATAGCGTGTGGTATTCAATTTACCAAGTCACCATTCATGTAGGTTGTGTATGAAAATACACGGTTCGTCTTCGACTAATGGACTGCATGTCATGTACGGATGTTACATGGCGTGTAGTCTAGATGACCATACACCTCGATGGCCTAATAAACATGAGGTATATTTAAATACAAATCTCATGTAATAAATTCACATTTATTATATTAATTTTTAATTAATTCTTGGTTCATTAAACACGGGTACACAGTGTATACCAATGGGCTACATGACATGTACTCTTATGCAACCCAACAAGAATCCTTGGCACCTCCTGATGAGTTTTTCATATGTATTTTATTCATAAAATTAATTGCTTTGATTATATTTTTGAGAAAGAATAAGAAGAAGAAGAAGAAGAAGAAGAAGATAATATACCATGATTTAGATTAAGAATGATTAAATCAGAATTGAAAACTAGTGATAAATGGAAAAAAAATCAATAATCCTTAAATAATTATAAATAATTATGTGACCACTTTGAAACCACTTGAAGGTCTTGGGCATAGATAAATCACTAGATAGATCATGCCCAACTTGAATTATTGTAGTAATCAGTGATTAATTCAAAATTTACATGAAGATAAATGTTTTGATCAACAAAAATGAATCAAAGATTAATTAATTATTGAATGTTGGAAACAAGATATTGGATCATCACATATTATTTAAAATTATTTTAATCAATAAAATAATTTACTTATGATTAATTATTTATTTTTTATGGATCTAGAAATGTCTCTTTGTTGTATAATTATTTCATTTTAGGAATCAATAATAGGTTCCCTTAAGTGGTGATCAACATGAGTTTCATGAGCCTATGAACATTGTTGTAGGAATATTAGGATGCTAGTGTGGTAGATCCTGATGCTTGTGTCATTCGTCTTTGATCTCCCTAAGAATCACTTGAAGAATGATTCTCTTTGATCTCTCTAAACTTGAGAGTGGTGGTGGAGGGGGATACATCTCCATTATTGATATAATTATTATTGATGGATCTCTCTAGGTCTTCAAGATAATTCCCTTCATATGTCATTGTACACAACCAAAAATAATTGGCAGCCCCAGAAGAAAATGATATAATTGGGTTTATATACCATTGGGGTTAGAAAATAATAATCATTCATGTGCCTTATTATTTTTATTAATTCCTACAGAACCCCATGTCAATAATTATAATAATAATAATATTTCTTGAAATGTGCTAAAATCATGGATTAAGTTAAATATTATTTTTTCAAATAATATTAAATATATATTATTTCTCACTGAACCATTAATCACGGTACATCACTCCTCCACAATATATATCAAACCTTGAATTATGACTATTATTTAATAAATAAATATCACTATATTATTTTCTAATAAATAAATAAAAATTATAGTCACTAAATAAAAAATAAATATTTATTAAATATTATTCTCAAAAATATATTCTCTCGAGTTAGTGGTGATATAATATTTTTTATCAAGAAAACATGAATAATTATTAAACCACGTGCAGTAATAATATTTATTAAACTTATTAAATAATACTATTATTTAAATGATGTTCTAAAAAAACTTAGCATGTAACCCTCTAGGCCTATTTCTCAATGTAATTAGGTGAATCATCCCAAAGTCTAGGGTCATTGTCTAACAACACACCAAGGCACCCATTGAGAAAGTGGTTAATTTTTCAATGATATAAAACCACATATGGACGATTACTATGTAATATAATCATTTTATCTCAATATATATGATCAAGTAGGTTTAATGATGGTGTGATTAAACTATGTGGTTGATGTCTCTTTCTTTGATTTTCTGAAAATTGAACTTTCCTACAAAACACCATGGCCATGAATTTATATAGTCTATATACTTTCCATCAAAGGGTCTGAGATATTATCTTTTGTTAAATAATATAAGTGAAAAATCTTTTCTCTCATTATTGATTAATGAAAAATTACTCATGACACACCCAACATATCCTACTTCACCACGAACATATGTCATCACATTTTTCATCAATACATAAAAGTATGTGACACATAACATCCATTATTAATAATCTTAAATTATAAGGACCAATACACACATCCACATATAAGAGCATCTAATGAAATATATAAATGTAGATTTCCTACTAGCAGGTCCCATTATAATAATTTTCTACACAAGAAATTTCCAAGGGTGTACACCATGAGAAGGTTCCTCAAGGTCCAAATATTCCCCCCCTAATAGCCTATATCATTTGTTTCCCTTAAATTATTTCATCTAGTTATAGAATATATATTTAAGACTACTATCATGGAATTTATTTCTAGGGAACCAAATCTGGTAGTTAAAAATGGTTATTTTTAAAGTGAATACATTATTTCTATGATAATAATTTACTTTTAATTTTTAATAATAGTATAATTACCTAAAACTCTTATGCATAATTGATGAAACACTTGTGGAATAGGGTAAAAAATCAAATTAAATAGTTTTAAAATATTAAAGGTGATGTGTTTTGAATACCTAAAAGTCATTCTTAACTTATATGGATCAAAATAAATGTTAAATAATATTTTAAATATTAAAATATGAAATCCATTTTAATCTGGATTTTTTTAAAGTCAAATTATATGAATGGTCTCAAAAATGACTATAAGGATATTTTATATTAAACAATATTTAATTAACTATTTTAAAAGTCCTAAAATATTATATTTTATAGAGTGAATAGGAAATAGTTGATAATATAAACCGTTTTTCACTTATGATCCAATTTAACTTTTAGAATGAAATTATTGACTCTTAAGGATTATGTATCTTGTTATCATAGTAACGTTTAAAGGGGTAACAAGGGGTTAAACTAAAGAGAATCAGGTTAAAATAATGTAAACACTTACTTAAGTCATATTTTTTTAAATTTATATAGATTCTATATCATCCCAAATTATATATTTATTCAATTTGGATCCAATTTTCCTTGAAAGTGTCCTTATATTATTTTAATGTTTATAGTAATTACAAGTGTGTCACTCCCCTCACTTATAAAAGGACACCACCTCTCCTCTCTTTTCCATAAAATTTGAGCTCTTTATCTCAACAAATATCTACCCAAATACTATCCCCATGACTTTATATATTAATTTGAGTTTATGGTATTCCTAAAATAGTCATCCAAGAATCCTTAAGGTTCTTTTCAAAAGGGGATACCCAAAAAAGAGGTATATTTTCTCTCCGATCTTTTCCATGTTTATTTATTCATAAACCTCCTAAAAATGTTTTTAACTATCTTAAAGTGATGAAATAAATATATTTACTATAAATATATGTTTTTATGTTAACTTTGTTTTCATTTTATATCTATTTCCAATCCATTGGTAAATGATAACATCGCTAGTACGTATGTTTGGGCTACCACCTCTAATAAGTGATGTGATTAATTTTTCATTTACTCTTTGTATGTATAGTAATAAAGATATATTTAATAAATATATAAGATTATATTATTTAATTATGATTTTATAAATTTGAACTATTATTTACCTGTATTTCATTCCATCCATCTAAAATTGGAAAAATCACTTCTGCGTATGTATGGACTATCATATCTACAAAGTGATGTAATTTATTTTTCATCACCACCTTATATGAATGGTTATAAAAATTATTATAATGCATAAATATGATAATTATTACATGATTAATATTTTTTATATTATAAAACTATGAAAAGGGTGCCAGGATCAGAACCATCAAAGCAAAACATGCATGGAAAACAAACCAGTTTTCACCTGATTAACGATTTTAATAAGTAATTTTTAATAAAAGGGTAATTTTAAATTATAAAGGAATGATATATAGTAATATATGTATTAATATGGTTATTTAATAATTTTATAATAAATATATACTCATTATACAAGAGTCTTGAATATAGATGAAGAAAAATGAGACTTGAGGTAAGGGTTTTTATTCTCACTTTTACTTCTGTGAGACATATGCCATATTAATTGATTTCTTCTTATGTGTGGGGAATACACTAACCATGGGTGTATTTTATGATTATGTTAATGAAAATTAAGTATATTTTTTAATCCATAAAATTTTATATCTTTTATGAGGTTGTGATTCTGAGATTACCAAAACTGTAAGGGTTCTTCATCTAAATATTGTTTCATTGAAACATGTTTCATGTTGTGAAAATATTTATGTATATATGGTGTATTTGATACCAATTTTATATGTTATATCATGAATATATTTATATTTATCATATTTAATGTTTTATTTTATGTTATTTCTTTTTAGTGGTTATGAATCAAAAGTTACCAAATCGGAAAGGGTTTATGTCACAATATCATTTCTTTTCAAGATTATCTATGAAAATTTTCCATTGAGGTGAATTATATGGTTATTATAAATTAAACCCCACATATAGAGACCTTTTTTATTATAATACTTTTAAATATATCAAAAATGTATTTTTTGACTCAAGTGTTGAGACAGCATGTGATTCTATGGCCCAGTATGCCAGAATTAATTTTATAGAAATATTAAAAATATTTTATATAACATGTGCACAAATTTTCAAAGATAATGGTATATATCATAAATTAAGTATCAAAAAAATATGATACCATGGTTGAATCCATATCATGGTATTTTCCCTAGTATTTTCATAAATTTGGCCAACGTCGGGTGTTTGGATAAAGTGGTCGTTGGTGGGTATGTTCTCTATATTAATTAATTCATTCATTAAATTAATTAATTAAGTGACCTAAACTATTTTTCTATATAAATAAACTATTATGTTTAATCACTAGGGTTAGTTGCATAACCCTTGTACTTTTTAGAGGAGGACTCCATTGTTCCATCATTATTGAATTGAGATCGGATGACGATGAGCTACTAGATCCATATGAATCAAGGAATAGAAAATGCAACGGATATTCCTCCATCATTAGAGGGAATGTTATTCACTAGTGATAAATAAAATACTGAGGTATGACTCATCATTCATGGTTTTAGAACTTATGATTAAATTATTGATCTTGATCAAACCTTTATTCTTTGATCTGCATTTAAATTGATCCTTTTCATGAGCTCGTGTAATGGATTTCAATAGTTTATTCAATTTATCCCTTTTGTGTCATGTTTATCACCCCACAAATCCCTATTATATATTATTTCAAAAATAATTATTGTCCAATGATTATTTCAACTTTGTTTTATGTTCTTTTTCCCCATCATTCTTTGTGATCTTTCATGTTGGCTTGGGGGGTCACGGTTCAACATTGTCAGGCAGAATCAAGCATGATTGAACCCCCGGATTCAATATAAATTAATGTGAATTGAATAGATAGGTGTTTATAGGATGTATTGTCATGTTTTTCAGGATGTGGGTGATTCCACCATGGAACGTGAATATAGTGAGTCAATGGGAGGCTCCATGAGCGACAACGGTGTGAGGTGACTTCATATGGGAGGACCAAATTCCATTTTTCATCCAATGGATGGATAAAAATGATGGTAAAAGGTTATTAAAACCATTTTAGGTTTGAAAAATAGTGTGTTAAATGGTAGGAGTAGTATATCTAGGATCCACTATGTAGATCTATAATTCTATGAAACCCAACTACATGTTGGGTAGTCCGAACAACATACAGCATGTAGTGACCTAGTTGCAGGAGCTAGGGTTATGGGTGAGATAAATATCACACACCATGTGGGAATCATAAAAACCATGTTAATCGGTTTGGATTGCCTAGTGTGGACTTTAAGAGAACATGGACACTGCTACGGTGTACAGACACAGCTAGGAATCACGGACATAGCCAAGAGAACATGGCTCAGCCCTGGGTGGAAAAAACACACTGGTAGTACCATTACACACCATGAAGTACTACATAAATAGTGAACTGTGTGCTGGTGTTGACACATCTAGGTACTAGAGTGGGACCACATGCCATGTGGGTCCCATACCTACTATGTACGTTCTTTTTTAGGAAACTTCTAACTCTTGTATCTCCTTCGTTTAGACTCATATTTTTGGTCTGCAGGTAGCCTATCCTAAGTTTTTTTCTATATAGAACACGATTTTGGACTTCATAGTGGATTTTGAGATATGATGTGATATGTTTGGAGCATGACTCTTCATTATTAAATTCTCAATAATGGTAGTGATTAGGTAGGATTATCAAAGATATTATAGTGTGATGCACCCGATTTTGGTATACATTTCCACATACTTTATTGAAAATAAGAACATGTATTCAGAAAAAAAAAACCTACTACTTAGTGGGAAAATACTTTGATTTTGGTGATCTTGTTAATTTTTAGGTGATTTATAGCCAAACACACAAACAGGGGAAAGATGAGCAAAATTTACAACTACACAGCATGTACATATATACATGATATATACAGTCAGACTTAGACATGGATTGGATTGGAAAAGTACATGCCCAAGTTACCAGAAGCATGTACATGCTGTGTATGAAAATTACATGTCGTGTATAGTATTCTAGAAGCAGTTGGTAGTTTAGAATAATTCTACACATCCATGTGGTCGGCAGACGTTGAAACGCCGTGTACGTCATCTATACGTTGTGTCTTCCCTTGTAGAAGTGGTTGGTGGCTGATAAAAGAGAGTACATGCCATGTATGGTGGCGTTACACATTTTGTATATCCACTTACCAGGTGGCTCCATGTTCCAAGTCAAAGATGGTGTGTTAATCCACCTACCGGTGGAGAAAAAGATGACAAAAGCACTTTAAAAAAAGTACACAGCATGTACTTTTTCCACACACCTTGTACTTTTATTTTCTATAAATAGAGGCCTTGGCCTCTGGTTCAAAGAGAGGAAGAGGGGGTGAAGGTCCAAAGGAAAAAATCTCCACTTTAGTGCTACCATCATTCAACTACTTCACCATTCTAACATTCTACCAAAGAGCCAATCTCCCCTCGAGGTTTTTGCGATGATCACATCAGGTATCGAGGGTTCTGTTTTATCTTTTCTTCTATGTGTAACTAAATACACAGTGTGTTGGGGTTGTGTTTGATGAAAGAAATGTAATTTTTATTAGTTTTTATGAATGTTTTTGTTCTATTAACCTCTTCTTATTCTTCTTTAATCACTTAATTTTATCACTAAAAATTATGCACCATACCAAGGGAAGAATTTTTAGGGATTCATAATAAGAATAACATTGAATACTTTCATGATCATTGGAATTATTAATTGACTCAAAAATAGACTAAGACAAATAAATAACTGTGAAACACTTACTACCAGACCAAGAAGTAGTTTTCCTCAACTCTAGACATAAGTTTACCAGACCAAGGAAACCTTGTTACAAATTGAAACCCAGAGTGTTGGGTTATTATGAACAACACAACCTCATAAGAAATTTTATTTAATAAACAACCTCTAAAAGAATCCACAACCCCAACACATTTTCCCCCATATTTTCATCAAAACCAATTTCCCTTATTTTCTTTTATTCGTTAAGTAATTTGATAAATATATTTAAATCTAATTACCTTTTTATCCAAACACTAAAAATTTACTCTAAATTCAGTACACTTCACTTAGACAAAAATACAAACTAAGATAAGAAAAACAAAAATAACTACTTTTTCCTTGTGCAGTAACCCCTTACTCATACTATACTCGTTAGGGTAAAACAATTTAGGACACCTATAACATACCTTCAGTAAAACGACTCACCAAATTTTGGCGCCTTTGTCAGGGATTAAGAAAAGTTAATTTTGTCTTTGTTTTAATTACGTTTGTATCAAATTTTAGTGGAAATAAAAATCTTAAATTCCCAAAAATCTCATTTCTAATCTCATTTCTACTTATCTTTATTCTTCCTCATTTACTCTTGGTGTGATTAGTATTGTGTCGGTCCATAAGTGTATGTGCGGCTACCTCACTCGTTCCAAGAATGTTGAGTCGTCGGGGTTTTTCACAATTGACCCAAAAATCGAACAAACGCTCTTGAGGAAATGATAAGCACTCATGGTCGAGCACAACCAAAACAATCCCATGGTGTAGAACAAATATGTAAATCCAGCTGTTGTCCAAGGAGCTGGACAGCCATTTGGTTCAGATGAAAACTAGAACCCGCAAACTTCACTTGCTCTAGGATATGGTCTACAGCAGCTCCAATAGTTTCCACCAGAGCAGATGCCATTTTTACAGCCAAGTCAGGGGTCGTACTTCGCCCCCCAGGAATAGCAATACATGTCGCCTCCACTCGCTCAGTATCCACCTCTATGCCATACTCTTATAGAGTACATCATGTCGTCTATTCAAGGAGCTGACACGGGCATCGTCTGTCCACCGGTGCAGGCCCAACACTTCGAGATAAATCCTACCATTATGCAGCTAATCTAGAATACCATTCAGTTTGGTGGCCTGCCTAGTGAGGACCCCAATTCCTATCTCTCTAATTTTCTGGAGGTCTGTGACATGTTTCTCTACCACCGAGTGTCAACGGATTCCATTTGTCTTCACCTCTTTCCCTTATCTCTAAGTTATAAGGTGAAAGAATGTATTAAAGGTTTTCCACAACAATCTATCCTCATCTAGGAGGAGTTATCCCAGGCGTTCTGGTCTAAATACTTCCCACCCTCGAAGACGGTGACTCTGTATAATGAAATACAAAACTTCCAGCAGCACGACTCAGAGTCATTGTACAAATCATGGGAGTGCTTGAAGAATATGTTGCGTAAATTCCCACACCCTGGACTCCCACTTTGGATGCAGGTCCAAACCTTTTATGGAGGACTGACAATGAATACAAAGTTCATGGTGGATGCTGTTGCTGGGCGTACAGTTATAAGGAAGTCTCCCAAAGAGATTTTCAAACTACTGGAAGATATGTATTCCAACAGCTTCCAGTGGCATTCTGAGTGGGGCAAACCAAAAAAGGGTATGTATAATATTGATGCCACAAATATGCTAGCTGCCCAGTTGGATGTTGTGTCCAAAAATATTGATGCGCTCAATCTAAAGGGTGTGTCCCAAGTACATGCGACAAACCATCCAGCATGCAACAAATGTGGTAATAACCACATCATGGTAGAATTCCCAGGACCTATAGGTGGCCCTTCAAAGATAAAGGTGAGCTATGTTTCCCAAAATCGAGGGCCAAACCAGTACTAGCAATACCAGAACCTAGCATGGTGTGATCAATAGAACATAGGTTGGGGCCAACAACAGCAGAATCCTCTGCCCCAGCGACCACTCGACTATGGTCAGACTTTTTATCAGAACCAGTATATGAGGCAACAATGGCCCTAGAAGGTCTCTTATCAGTAGCAAGGGTATCGAAACCCTTTCCCATAGCAGCTGCGATAGCCACCACCTCCACCAGCTGCACATCCACCTCATAAGGATAATACCTCAAGGTTAGAGGATATCATGAACAAATTTATATCTACTGCTAAGACCAGATTCCAGAATTAAGAGGCTTCCATTCGAGTCCTAGAGAACTAAATTGTCCAGCTAGAAAACCAACTCTCCGGGAGGCAACCCGATACACTACCGAGTAACACTGAGAAGAACCTGAGAGCGGAGGCCCATGCCATCACACTACGTAGTTGAAGTGAGCTACAATAGAACCAACTAGCATAGCCAGGTGCACCTACACCCCCTGCTGATGATGAAGGTACAGTTACAGACCCCTCTTCATCTAAAATCCCACATAAGGAGGCTTCACAGAGAAAAGAAAAGGAGGTTTTCAAACCCTTCAAGCCTACCTTACCCTTCCTGGATAGGATGAAGCAGGGAAAGGTGGAACACCAGTTCAGAAAATTCATGGATGTGTTCAAGAAACTACACATCAATATTCTATTTGTAGAGGCACTGATGCAGATTCCCACTTATTAAAAATTCATGAAGGATATCCCCTCAAATAAAATAAAGATGGAGGATCTAAGCACCATTGCACTGACTAATGAGTGCCCAACTGTTTTCCATCATTGAAGTCCTCCCAAACTCTAGGATCCAAGTAGCTTCAATATTCCATGCACTATTGGACCATGTGAGTTTGGGAAGGCCCTCTATGACTTAGGGTCCAGTTTCAACCCCATGCCCCTCAGAGTTTTTAAGAATCTAGGGCTTAACGATCTAAATCCTACCCAAGTATCCCTTCATCTTGTGGGCTGATCCATCAAATATCTGAGGGGGATACTAGAGGACGTGTTGGTCAAGGTGGGTAGGCTAATCCTCCTTGTAGATTTCATCATCCTCGGCATGGAGGAAGACCAAGAGGCACCTATCATTTGGGGAAGGCCTTTCTTGGACACTGGGAAGGTATGGATCGACGTGCACTAGGGGGGCTAATTTTCTAGGTAGGAGATGAGAGATTCTCCTACAATGTCCTAAAATCTATCAAGTATGCATCACTGTCAGAATATGAGGGATTTTTTCCAGTGACCACCATGGATGAACACTTGAGTGGTGAAGGGGATGATCTGGTATGTTCTTTTACCATAGATGACTTGGTTATTCCTGACATTTAACTAGATGAAGCACCAGAGGACCTGCAATTCCTAGAAATCCAAGGTGGCTACTACTAGAAACGTGCAGTTATACCTGATATTCTAGAGTGGGAAAAGGTGCAACCACTTGTACCTTCGATTATAAAGGCACCTAAACTCAAACTGAAGCCTCTTCTGTCTTCTCTAAAGTAAGGGTATTTGGGAAACAATCAAACATTTCCTATCGTAATTAGTTCATCATTGTCACTGGATCAGAAGGATGCACTTCTTCAAGTTTTGAAATAGCACAAGCATGCTATTGGGTTGACATTTGAAGATTTGAAAGGCATAATCCCTACTATTTGCACCCACAATATGCTTCTTGAAGAAGGTGTGAAGCAATATCAGTAACCACAATGATTCCTGACCCCCCCCCCACCCCACCCATGAATGAAGTTGTGAAGAAAGAGGTAATTAAGTTGTTGGATGCAGGCATCATTTATCTCATCTCAGATAGTTCGTGGGTGAGTCCCCTACAAGTGGTACCCAAAAATGGGGGTATCACTATGATTTCAAATGATAAGAACAAGCTCATCCCCACATGCACTGTCACAGGCTGGAGAGTTTCTGTGGATTACAGGAAGCTGAATGACTCCATGAGGAAAGATCATTTCCTCCTACCCTTCATGGATCAGATGCTAGAGATACTAGCGATGCACAACTTTTACTGCTTCCTTGATGACTATTTCAGCTACAATCATATTTCCATTTCTCTAGAGGATCAAGAGAAGAGAACATTTACTTGCCCCTATGATAAATTTTCTTACCATAGGATGTCTTTTGGCATGTTAAACTCCCCCTCCACCTTCCTGCACTGTATGTTGGCTATATTCCATGACATGGAGGAACAGATCCTAGAGGTCTTCATGGATGATTTTTTTCATTTACGGAAAATCATTCACCACTTTCTTGCAGCACCAGGAGCTAGTTATGGAATGATGTGAGAACTTTAACCTGTATGTGAACTGGGAAAAGTTTCATTTCATATTGAAAAGTGGCATCGTCCTTGGCCACAGAATCTCAGTGAAGGGAATAGAGGTGGACCCGACAATGATAGAAGTCATTTCATGACTTCCTATTCCGACTTCCATCAGAGCCATCCAAATCTTCCTAGGGAATTCAGGTTTCTATAGGTTGTTTGTACATGACTTCTCAAAGATAGCCTATCCCCTCACTAACCTTCTAACCAAAAATGTCATATTTGAGTTCGAGGAGCCATGCACCACAGCTTTTGAGCACCTGAAGCAACACCTGGTGGAAGCTCTAGTAATGGTTGCTCCCAACTGGGGGGGGGGGAATTTGAAGTGATATGTGATGTCAGCGAATACGCAGTAAGATTAGTCTTGGTCCAGTGGCTCGACCAAATGTTCTGACCTATCTATTATGCTATCAGGACGCTCAACGAGGCATAGATGAACTACACCACCACATAAAAAAAGATGCTGGAAGTGGTGTTCACTTTTAACGGGTTTTTTCTTACTTGGTACTATCTAATGTTATTATTTACACTAACCATGCAGCACTCAAGTACCTTATAAACAAGAAAGATGTGAAGCCACGACTGATCTGATGGGTAATCCTCCTATAAGAATTTGATCTGCAGATCTGAGACACGAAAGGGAGTGAGAATGTTATTATTGATTATCCCTCCCACCTAGAGCTTCCTCATTTAGAGAAGGGGGAAAATAGAGAGATCCAAGAGGACTTCCCTGATGAGAACCTCTTTTCAGTCAATGAAACACCTAGACCTTGGTATGTTGATATTGCTAAAAAAAATTGTTACAGGTGTCATTCACCCCAACCTCTCCTTCCAGCAAAGGAAGAGATTTCTATCTGATGGAAAGAGGTACTTCTGGGAAGATCGTCTTCTATTCTGATCCTATAGAGATGGGGTGATCCGCCGTTTCATCCCAGAAACTGAAGCTCGTGGAGTCCTGGAATTCTGTTACACCTCGCCAGTTGGGGGATAGTATAGGCCTGACTGTACTATAGCAAAGATCTTACAGTCTAGTTTTTTTGTCCCACCATTCATAGGGATCCTAGGCATTTGTCTCCTATTGTGATCAATGCCAGAGAACATGTAATGTGGGATGTCATGCTGAGATGCCCCAACACCCAATCCTGGAGGTCGAGATCTTTGATGTCTGGGGCATAGATTTCATGGGACCATTCCCCCATCTTTTGGGAACACTTACATCCTGGTATGTGTCGAATACGTCTCCAAATGGGTGGAATCCACTACTAAAGCACACGACACAACCAAGGTAGTCGTGGTATTTTTAAAGACACATATTTTCAGCATGTTCATCATTCCCTATGTACTAATCAACGATAGAGGGACCCACTTTGACATCACATTGATGAAAGGAGTACCGTTGAATTACGGAGTGAAGCATCATATGGGGATGCCATATCATCCCCAGACTAGTGGACAAGTGGATCTCTCAAACCATGAGCTCAAGCAAATTCTAGAAAAAATAGTGAACACCTCGAGGAAATACTGGTTCAAGAAGCTAGACGATGATTTGTGAGCATATCGAACTGCTTTCAAAACACCATTAGGGATGTCCCCATTCCACCTCATCTATGGAAAGTCATTCTATATACCAGTAGAGTTGGATCAAAAAGCCTACTAAGTCATCAAGGCCTTGAATTCTGATCTGAAGGTAGCTGAAGAGAAGCGTAAGTTACAACTGTCGGAACTTGATGAAATCTAATTAGAGGCGTATGAGAACGCTAATATGTATAAGGAGAAGACAAGAGAAATCCACGACCGGATGATTTAATGAAAAACTTTACAACCCGGTGATCAGGTACTCTATTTTAACCCTTGACTTTGATTATTCTCATGGAAGTTAAAGTCAAGATGGTCGGGACCATTCTGGGTCATACGAGTATTCCATCATGGAGCAGTGAAAATTTCTGGAGAATATGGTCAACCATTAAAGGTGAACGGATAGTGGATGAAGATTTACCATCACATGGAGGACACTGTGGGAATGTTGTTTACTATATATCTCAGGTACACATAGGTAAGTTAGTCGAGCCAACAACCTAAAACAAAGGCGCTTCGTGGGAGGCAACCCAGTAGATACACGTTGTGTACCACTTATCCACACGATGTGTACTGATTACTTTTCATTTATATTCTTAATATTATAAATATATAGGTTAACTAAGTAATAAATATGGATGATGTCAGTGCCGATGGTAAGGTCACTCAAGTTTATCCGAGCTGTCACCGGTTCTAATCCCTCCTGACCTACATTCAGCACGGGTTTCCTCCTTTTTATCATCGTGTTTTCTTACACATTGTGTGTGTTATTTTTCATATTATATATATATATATGTGTGTGTGTGTGTCTTATAAGAAAACCAATGATGGGGATGGATCGGTTGTCCAGGTTCATAACCCGGATCCAAAAGACTCCGGTTCGAATCTTGACAACCTCCCCATTTCCATCATTTATCCTTTTAATAAAACCACACGATGTTTCTTTTAATATACGTCATGTGCACCATGTTTTCATTTATAAACTAAAAAGGTTTTCAACATAAAGAAATACATGTGGGTGAATTTGGAAGATTGGTAGATTCTCGGCCCTAGATCCAAAATACTCAGGTTCGAACCCGGCTAATCTCCCTACTTCATCCCTTTTTTTATAATTTAAAACCACACGCCATGCATTCCCTTCCTCCTATGTAGTATATGACTTATAAAATTAATATATTTAAATAATAAATAGGAGCAGCAGTGTAACCTTTTCTCCAGTGGTTGAGGGCTTTCGTTTGGAATGGCCGATCGTCGGTTCAAATCTCGCCCCAAGCACCAGACCAAAGGTTTTACATCTCTTTTTCCAATTTTAGAACACACAACGTGTATTTCCCGATACATTACATGTATAGTTTTATGTTTAAATTAGGTATATATATTTCTATTATTTTAATTATTAATATTAATTATTATATATTTTACCATAATAATTATATATATTTATAACCTATAAAAAAATTTGTGGTACACAGCATGTAGGCCACTAATACACGCCGTGTACCATGACTATAAAAGCCACGCCCCACCTAGATTGTGGCCATGTCACGTGGAACCCCCCCTCTCCCTGTTTCTTCTCCCACCCACCATTCTACCTCCCTAATTCCTAATCCATGGATTTCATCCATTTTAACTTCTGATTTCTACTGCATTGTGATCCTCGGTCCAGGTACGCCCTTCTACACCCTTTATTTCAAGGTTTTATAGGCATTTAGGGTGATTTCTGGATCGGGATACTATTCAGCTTCCGTGATACATGGGCACGATTTGAAGAACACACGTTGTGTACTTCTGTACTCTGCCACAAACTGAATACATCACAGTTTGAAAATACACGGTGTGTATGCTCGGTACACACCATGTACCAGCCCACATCGTGTTCGGGTACCTTATTCACATGGCCATGCACACCATGTTCATGTGCATGGCATGTCTGTTCAGTGCACGCCATGTACACCATTTATCTTAGCCAGCCTGTGTTTAGCATTTCACACAGACGTATGACCTCTGTTCTTACACACACCGTGTTGTTCCTTCACACGACATATATTGTATTATTAGCTCTACTCAGACGGTGGTTGTGTCTTTGGACCACATGACCAGGAGTGCTTTGCACGTACACGACGTATATGTTTGGTACACACCGTGTACACTACCTTCTTCCATGTTCACTCAGTCTGTCTATCCAGAGAACACGGGATGCTAACCCGCTTACACTACACGCTGTGTACATTTTTATTTTTCAGTTTTCTCACATTTATTACTTTTTATTTTTATTTTCTTTTTATTTTGTTTGGTTTTTCTTTATTTTTTATGATATGGCAGATAGAGACCCTTTGCATGGGAAGCATCATTCCTATGCCACTGAGGGCAAGAGGACCACTTTTCGCTGGATCCAACTCCGGCCAGTGATGACACCAGCTCTGGACTATCTAGTGTACCAGCCTGCTCTGCCGGCCATCCTTCTACAACTCACCACCTCGGCCGATGATAGTCCTAGTACTGCCGCACCTCCACTAGCTCACACAGAGCCTCCAAGCACCACCCTTTCATCCCCACCAGCTACCACACAACCAGAGACCTCCTCAATTGTAGTTTCTCTATCACCGGCCGCCCCATCCAACGAGCCTCCATCTATTATGTCTGCTCTGCCCCCAAAGCCATCCATGTTTCTATAACACCTGTTCTGGCCCTTGCAGGTGTTCCCTACCCTTACATGGTGTTCCCGGTCACAGACATGGAACATGACAGAGTCCAAAATTTCTCTCGACTCCTAATCCCATTGAGAAGCCATTATCTCAACAGCAGCATCCCTCGGCAGTTGGGTATCTAGGGAGAGTTGGAGGATCTCCTCGAGCACAAACCATTACTCACGATCTTCCATGTCATCACTCCTATTTTCAAAGATTTGTTTTTGGAGTTTGATGCTTCCTTCAAGTTCGACAGGCCCGAGTACCAGGAGACGCCTACAGATATGGTCTCGGTGATCCAGTTTCGACTAGGCGGATGACCCTTCTCCCTTACTATGACCGAGTTTGGTCAAGGGTGTAGTTTCTATCCTCATCCCATCACCCCACCCCCTATCTCAACCCTGACCCACCCCGGGCGCCATGAGCTCATTTCCATCTGGCGGGATATCACTGGGCCAGACCACCGATACACCCCCACTTCCCAAAAGAGTACCCTCACTGCTAACCCTATCCTCTACTTCACCCACTGGTGCTTTAGCACCATCCTTTTTCCCCACCATGAGGATATGGGGGTTGTGACCGGCCGTGACATGGAGCTCGTCACCTGTGTCATCCGGCAGGACTACCCGGACCTCCATTACATTGTTGCCTCCTATTTCCACACCATGTTTACCGGTCATCAGGGAAACTTGAACAGTGGGTTTTAAGCCACCCACCTTGCACACCACCTCAGGGTTTTTGAGCCTTCTATTTCCCATGATCGGTTAGGTTCCCCCCAATAGATGGACTTTCTCAGGCATATTCTCATAGGATTAGTCTGGAAGCATGGGGGTGCTTATGTCCTTTCCCAGGCACCACCCCAAACACCTTCCAACCCTTCTACCCCTTCCAATGAACCTGCTCCTCCTTCCCCACCCCTTTAGACTTCCCCACCCAACCCCCTTCTTATGAACTTCTTTTTTTCTCTTCCATCTACTACCCCTACCTCCACACCCTCAGTTGATCTCTCCTTTTCTCTCTACCTAGCCGCAGTGGAGCAGCACTTGGTTCGTCTCGATCGACATCAGGACCGACTCAAGTAGATTTTGGGGCTTCTTCTTCGACATCATGGTATTCCACTACCACCACCACCTTCCCTTACCTCAGCTCCTAGACCTTCTTCTATAACTCCACCACCATTCACCGCACTAGCCATGGATTCAGTTCTCATCTCCACTACAGACCCAGCTGCTGCCACTACTGCTACTAGTCCAGGGATCACTACCAAGCCTTCTCTTCTGAATCCATCTCTTGTAGCTCTGACTCATATGGCTTCTCTAATGAGTGCAGATTTAGAGCCTATGGTTTCCACGACACTTGATCCATCTCTCCCGGCTATTTCTGTACCATATGATACCTCTTCTGAGGCGACCCCCTGACTGGTTTTTGGGAAAATGTTTTCCATTATATATATTTTTGTGATATCTTATGCCTGTGTATATTTTGTATGCTTGCAGTATACTCTCTCCAAGATTGTCACGGGTACTCTAGCATGCTTTGGGTTGTACTTATCCACCACTTTCCTTCTTTCTTCACCTAGATACAAGGGGAGTATTGTTTTTCACGTATTCTGTTATTTTCTTTTTCTTTCTCGATTTACTTCTTTCCTTACTTCCCCTCATTCTGGTCCACTATTGTGCCCCCATATTCCCTTCTCCACCTTTATATGGCACTTGGTGGACCCTGTGCGATATTAAGTATGGGTGATCGTCTCTTGACCACCTTATTCTTTGCCTTTATCATCGTTTAGGAGACATCATTATTGGAATATATATTTGAAAACGTGAAGAAATTTTGGTTAATCATATTTATAAGTAATAAATCTAAAAGTGGGAAATTTTTAAAAGTTGCATGCTTATTTTTTTTCTTAAGTGTTTTAAAATGAATGGTGATATAGTTTAAATTGCAACTTATAATCCTTGGATAATTACATTGATTTTTCTAATCATTTATATGCAAGTCACGACCTGATTGTCTCTTTATTTATTTTTTTCACTCGTGATAGGTATTCTATACCCTTCGTCATATTATTTATAATACCCTTTTTCTTGAGATATTCTTAGGATATATATAAATACCAGAATTTGAAAGTTTTCTTTTCAAAACATGAAGAATTTTTTAATTAAATTAAAATAATTGATGCATTATATTGTATCAACCCCTTTATCTTGAGACCTACCCTACATCTGATCTTTGTAAAGCCCCTAAAAACATGAACATCCTTTATAGGTAGCCATATTACAATATCATTTCCCTTCCTACCCTAATTCTTTTATAATTTTTTATCATTATTCACTTGATCTTAAGAGAAGTAATTGGTAGTACATGGAATATTTTTGTGAATCGTCATGAAATTAAGTATGGGGGTGAGCCTCTTGATCATTTGGGGAAAAAGGGTTCCAAACCCCTATTTGTGGAATTTCTAAAAAGGTACCCTTTGTTCTAAAAAAAGAAAGAAAAAATATACATAAAAAGGAACCTTATACTCACCTATCGGTTTGTGAACCCTACCAAACTAAAAGAGATGGTGGTGATGAGATCATTTGACAGAGTTTGTTGAGGATGATTTTACAATGAGATTAATTTTGAATATCATGAACTATTATTTAAATAATTTAGCCTCCTTTTTCAAGACTCAGAGTTATTTTTCACAACTTTATCTACCAACCCTTATCCACAGAGACATCTAATTCTTATTGAAAAGCCCTCGTGATTTTTGTAGATCAATTTTCTGAAGTAGAGAACTAGATTTCTTGAAAACCTATGGATATAGTGTATATATATTTGATCGAGCATAACTTTGATTTAAAATATCTTGAGTGTTGAGTATATTATTGGTGAGATAGATCATCAAGTGGATTTATTATTTTTGAAAGGTTTAAATGTGTGTTTAAAGGATGATGAAAGTAGTTAATTGAATTGTATATGAGGCATGATTAAAATATCTTATGAATTGAAAATGTTTTGTACCTTTTTAGAATTTTTCTCTATGATTGTATCATTTACATTTATGATTAACTGAATTCATTCCTTTTTAAAATATAAACTCTTTTAATTAGATGTTGAGATTTGCTTGAGTGCAAGAAAATGACTAATTACGAGGGAGTTTGATGCACCTGATTTTTGTATACATTTCTAAATACTTTATTGAGAATAATAAGATGTCTTCAGAAAAAACCTACTAATTAGTGGATAAATATTTTTATTTTGGTGATCTTGTTCATTTTCAGGTGATTTCTGGAAAAACACACAAATCGGGGGAAAGTTGAGCAAAATTCACCACTACACGGCATGCACATATATACACACCATGTACAGTCAGACTATGACACGTATTTTCTTGGAAAAGTACATGCAAAAGTTACCATAAGCATGTACACAACGTGTATGAAAACTACATGTTGTGTATAGTATTCTAGAAGTAGCTGGTGGTTGATAAGAAGTCTTCACACCCATGTGGTCGGCTGGCATTGACACACAGTGTACATCATCTATGCATCATGTCCTACCTTCTAGAAGCGGTTAGTGGATGATAAAAGAGAGTATACACCATGTATGGTGGCACTACATGCCATGTATACCCACCTACTAGGTGGCACTGTGTTCCAAGTCAAAGATGGCATGTTAGGCCACCTACCATCGGAGAAAAAGATGACACAAGTGCGTTGACAAAAGTACACGTCCTATAATTTTTCCACTTGTAGTGTACTTTTATATTCTATAAATAGAGTCCTTGGCCTCTGGTTCAAAGAGAGGAAGAGGGGGGTGAAGGTTCTAAAGAAAGTATCTCTGTTGTCGTACTACCATCATTCAACTACTTCTTCATTCTACCATTCTACCAAAGAGCCAATCTCCCCTCGATGTTTCTGTGATGATCATATCATGTATCAAGGGTTCTGATTTTATCTTTTCTTCTATGTGTAACTAAATACCCAGTGTGTTGGGGTTTTGGGAGATGAAAGAGTTGTAATTTTGATTAGATGTTATGAATGTGTTTGTTCTATTAACCTCTTCTTGTTCTTCTTTTATCACTTCGATTTATCACTAAAAATTATGAACCAGACCAAGGGCATAATTTTCAGGGATTCAAAATAAGAATAACGATGAGTACTTTCATAATCATTGAAAGTATTAATCGTCCCAAAAATGGACTAAGATAAATAAATAACTATGAAACACTGACCACCGGACCAAGAAGTCAGTTTCCTCAGCTCTAGTCATAAGTTTACCAAATCAAGGAAGCCTTGTTACAAATTGAAACCCAGAGTGTTAGGTTATTATGAACAACACAACCTCATAAGCAATTTTATTTAATAAACAACCTCTAAAAGAATCCACAATCCCAATACATTTTCTCTATATTTGCATCAAAAACAAATTCCCATATTTTCCTTTCTCCATTAAGTAATTTGCTAAAGAAATTTAAATCCAATTACTTTTTTATCAAAACAATAAAAATTGACTCTAAATTCAGTACACTTCACTAAGACAAAAATACAAACTAAGATAAGAAAAACCAATATAACTTCTTTTTTCCTGTGAATTGACCCCTTATTGGTATCATACTCATTAGGGTAAAATAATTTGGGACACTGATAACATACCTTTGGTAAAACGACTCTCCATAGTGTCACCCTCCTACTGGGACAGGGCATGGGTCCTCTATCTAACATCAGAGTGGCACCCTCCTGCTAGAACAGGGCATGAGTACTCTATATACCATTAGAGTGGAACCTTATTTATAGGATAGGGTATAAGTCTTTTATCTATATCAAAGTGTCACCCACATTATAGGATAGATCATGGGTCCTCTATATACCATCAAAGTGGCACCCTTATACTGGGATAGGGAATGATTCCTCTATCTACCATCATAGTAACACCCTCCTACTAGGACAGGGCATGGGTCCTCTATCTACTATATGAGTTTCACCCATTAGAGAGCCAGGTCATGGGTCCTCTACCATGTTAGTGGAAACCTCCTACAAAGTTAGAGCTTGGATTCTCTATCATTTGAGTGTAATTATCCTACAAAGTCCGGGAATGGGTATTGTATATACCATCTAAGTGGAATCCTCTTATGGTGTCAGGTCATGGGTCCTCTACCAACTAAGTGTCACCCTCCTATTAAATCATGTAATGGTTTCTCTACCTATGGAATTTAACCCTTATATTATACTAGTTTATGGGTCCTCCACTTAGAGATTGTGTCCCCTCGATAGTGTGGTATAGTGGAGAGGTGTTTCTTGGCGTGGATACTTCTTCGAACAGACATGTGAGATTCTAGGAATCATTTATGGACCTCTTGGAACTATTGTAAAGTCCTTTTATTAGGTTGGGTTGTGATATAGAGATCACCTTTTTCTCCCATTTAAGTTTTTTTCTAATCATATCTATATACATCCTTGTTTTTTTAATCAATTTATTTCTATGGATTGGGTTATTTACTTCTATCAGGTATCATATCCCCCCCCCCTTCATCTTTTAGGGTTTCCTACAATATATGTATATACCCTCCCCCACATGGGCTTTTCCAGCACATGTGGTGCCTTATGAAGATGATTGACAGTTCAGTGGTGGTTTTAGAGGAGCATAGGTATATCCTAGTTCATTTGACTATTTATGGTGGTCAAGTCGTGAATATTTGGATTTGATCTCTATCAGCATTTATTTTTCTTGTTATTTTTAGGTTTGGAAATCTTTCTATTTCCACGTGTATTTTTTACCTTTACTTTTTGTATTTATCTGGCATACTCTTTTATTACCTAGAGGTTGTTACATGCATGGTTGTTAATATAGATGTCACTATCTTTTATAATTATTCATCTGTCACTTATTTATGGATACGGTTTAATGAATACATGTAGGTACATTAAGAAAAAACTTCCCATATTAGTTATTCTTTTCAGTGATTTTCACCAACCCTTGTCCTATAGAGGTGGGCATGGGGTAGTTGTGGATCAGTTCTCCATCGGCTAGGTGGGCCCCAGGGGTTCATTCCATGACATATTGGTATCAAAGTTGTTTCAACCTTGGAACAATGTTTGGTGTTATATCCCCATAATAGTTTTGGTTGGTAGCTTAGTGAAATAGTGTTAAAATGTCTCGAGTTAGACTTTTAGGTCAGAGAACCCAGTATTGATGTAGCGCCCGACATATCCATTCAGCAAGACTTTGAATGTATCTACTTGTCAACTCAGCATACCTAGACATTGGTTATAGGGAACATTTTACATGCATTATATAGGATTGAGTCTTTTGACTATCCTTCTTGTGATAGATCTAAATATAAAATTGCTCATCTAACCATGGTATGTATTGATTAAATTTCAAGATTCCTCCTTGAAGATATCCATCCAGGTTTCCAATAAAGGATCATGATGATGATCCGATGAGTGATTATGCCTTGGTTTAGGGGCCATAATGAAAGATATTTCCTCTAGGCAGGTAGGTAAAATCAACCTTGCCTATTGAGAAGAATATTTTACCAGAAATAAGGCTAAGGATACACGCAGTCTTAGTGAACTCTATGATTTCTAGAACCAGATTTAGGTGAGTTTATATAGTGATCCAGATCCATAGGTGGTGGAGGATTTTCTAGAGTTGGTGATTCAAGTTTTTAGATTCATCTGTACAATGACTAATCATGCAGTTTATCTAGTATCCAACCTTTTACATAGAGCAGCTAGGCACTGGTGTAGTCTAGTCATGCAGATTCATGATGATTCAACACTCTTATGTACTGACTTATAGTAGCTATTCTATGAGGAGTATTACCACTCATTCTTGTGCTCAGTTTGGATTCAAAATATTCTAGAGTTTTAGTAAGGAGGGATGACAGTTTATAAGTATAATGTGGGGTTCACTGACCTCACATGGTACTCCCTTGGCATGATTCGAGATAGATAATTCTGGGTGCATAAGTTTGAGAAGGGTCTCCATGGATACATCCATGCAATTGTGGTTACCCTTTGCATTTCCATGTATAATTGAGTGTTAGTGAGGGCATTGGTGATGGAGAGATTTTTATCAGAGGGAATCCATGAATTCATGGATTGAAGTGGACGATATAGGGCAGAGTCATATACAGTAGATAGCAGGCGCCAGTCAGCAGCATCTTGATGTAGGAGATCTTATCATGACCAGACTTGAGAACATAGTATGGAAGCACAAGGACCGCACATTGAAACATGGAATCCCATAGAGTGGTGGTGTTATACATGTGATGGGAGAGATTACATCACATGTGAGTTTTTGACTTGGCATGCTAATGAGGGAAGAAAAATGGAGAATAGGCCACCATGTAAGAGGCATAATTATGATCATGGATCTCCAATAAGAGTGTCGGGTGGCCCCCATGGAGGTGGAACTGGCAGAGGAGTAGGTGTAACTCTATGAGGAGGAGCTAGGGGTGGTGGATGACATTATGAACTACTCCCACCACCACCACAAGGTGACCCACATTAGGCTCGGAGAGCTATCAGTCAGGGTTGTAGATAGATGGAGGCTATGGAATCATATAACATGTTAGCTCATGATATGATAAGAGGTATTTTCTATGTTTATTATAGTTTTTTTGAAACTAGTATACATTGTTGAAATTCATTCTTGCATCTCCTTACTCCTGAAGAGAAAGATGAGGCTCCCAATTGATTCTTTGGACAAGTATATTTTCCCTAAGGTTCCTATAACTAATGCTAATTAGATATTATTTATCTTCAGATAGTGTGAGTTATCACTTTGTGGAGACAATTTCTCATGGGACCTTTTGGTTGTCACAATGAGACCTTATGATGTCATCTTGGGTTTGGACTGGTTTTCTACACTCCAAACCCATATTTACTATCACCACAGGTGAGTCAGATGCCTACTTATAGATGGAACAAGATTCTCCTTTATGGGAGAGAGAGATATCTCATTCTAGAGAGAGTGGGTTTTGTGATCTAGAGGCTTCATCCCATCACTCATTAGTTGATGAGTTTATACCTTGGCCTAGTGGAATCATCAAGCATCCATATTCCTTCAGCCGTGGAGGATTTCATATAAGTCCTCCCTGAGGATATTTTGAGACTACCACCATGGTGGAGGATTAATTTTTACATCTACTTTCACCCCAAGACTACTCAAATATCTTTTTTGGAATATTGGATGGACACTACCAATCTCCATTATGAACGGTTTCATTTGGAGTCCCTATGAGAGAAGGGTTTCATCAGACCCAGTGTGTCCCCTGGGGAAAGTCTAGTTCTATCCATGAAAAAATATTATGGTAGCTTAAATATTTTTATAGACTATCATCGCCTGAACCAATCCATGATAAATAACAAGTACCCCTTTTCGATGATTAATGTCCTCTTTGATCAATTGCGAGGTGCGATAAGGTTCTAAAAGATACATCTTAGGTCTGGATACCACCAGTTGATAGTTGTCAAGGCTAATATTCAGAAGCTATAATTTTTATGTCACTATGAACACTATGAGTTCCCAGTGATACAATATGGAGTGATGAATTCCTCCTCTATGTTTATGGATTTGATGAACTAGGCCTTCCATCCATACTTAGACTTATTTTTTATTATCTTCATTTATTACCTACTCATATAATATGCATCATAGGATGAGCATACAGAGCACTTGAGGATGGTCCTATAATTTCTTCGGGAGCAGTAACTCTATGGTAAGTGCTCAAAGTGCCAGTTCTGGATCCACGAGGTTCTCCTTTTGAGAGATATCATTTCTGATCATGGATCAATAGTGGACCCAATGAATATTGATTTAGTGATTTCTTGGAATCCACCTAAGATATTTTTATAGGTGTGGAGTTTTCATACCTTGGTTGGGTGCTACAGGAGGTTTTTGGCATATTTATCCATAATTGTAGCCTCTTTGACCATCTTGAAGCAGAAAGAGAATTCATTTACATGGACTGAGTAGTGATAAGATACTTTGAGTAGTTGAGGTTGAGGTTGATGAGTGATCTTATTTTGAGACTACTGGAGTATGGTTTGGAGTACATAGTATATTGTGATGCCACTGGATTTGGGCTTGATTGTGTGTTGATGAAGAGGTAGGCAATGATTTCTTATGTTTCAAGGTAGTTGAGACCCCACAATAAAAACTATGTGACTCATGACCTATACTTTTTAGTGGTAATCTTCACACTAAGGATTTGGAGGCACTATATTCTGGGAGAGTTCATTTTTGTTAATTCAAACCATTAGAGTCTCAGGTATGTCTTCACACAAAGACACATGAACCTGAGATAGAGGTGATGGTAAGAGATCTTGAAGGAAAATTAATTTGAGATAACCTATAAACCAATGAAGTGAAAGATAGCGGCATATTCCCTTAGCATGAATTCCCAGACTCACATGGTGGAGGAGGCATCTAAGAAGATAGATTTTTTTAGTTGACTTTGTAGAAGAGGAGGCTTCAACTTTTCTTTAGTCAGTGGTGTTGACACCTCTGCTCCACCAGTTATTGAGGGAGGCTCAGTTGGGAGGCATCAAATTTGAGGTCCTACATGACCAGATATCCTCAATAGATTCGCTGGATGGATTTTCTGAAGTCATTAATCACTACATCCTTGTCAAGGGATACACACTAGTACCAGTCACAATACTGCATGAGGTTATGAGTGTGTTACAAACATATCCTTTGGTTGTAAATACTGGTGTAGGGAAGATGTGAATATACCTTCAGTGGAAGTTTGGGTGGGAAATAATAAGGGGGTGTGGTTTATTTTGTATCTTGGTGCATCACATGTTAGTAGGTAAAGTCTTATCACTAGGTTTTGATAGGTTTTTTATAGCCTCTTGGGATCCAAAATTGGAAATGGGGTGTCATATTCATGGAATATATAATAGGGCTTCCATGGATAGAAAATTCCATGGTTCCATCTAGGTGATTATTGGCTGACTTATAAAATCATCATCCTTCCTTGCTATCAGGGAGTAGAGTTCCGTGGAGAGTTTGGGGAAGTTGTATGTGTGGGAGATCATCCACATTCATGGAGTTACCTAAACAATTATCTATAACCGTGATGTTTGGTTTATGTCATGGTTATGGAGAGTCCTATATGAGTAATTTGAGACCCATATGTGGATGATTATATCCTTTTACCCCCAGATAGATGTCTAGACTAAGCGCAATATTACAGTGTTGGAGGATATTCTAATGGATTTCATTTTAGACTTTATCTAGAGTTAGGATGATCACTTGAACTTGGTGTAGTTTAATTATAATAAAAGAAACCAGTCTATTATCAACATGGAAGCTTTCATGGACCTATATGGGAGACCCTTAATATCACCCTTATATTGGACTGAGATCAGTGAGGCGTCTCTTGTTGGGTCAGAGATGGTGCAGGCGATGACGGAGAAGTTCCAGGTAATCCGTGAAAGGATGATGAAAACTCAAAGTAGGAAAAAATACTATAAAGATTGATGTTGTTGGACATTGGATTTCGAGTAGGGATACCATATTTTCTTGATAGTCTCCCAATGATAAAGATTATGGAGATTCGACCAGGTGGTCATGTTATCCCTGAGTTTCATTGGGTCATTAAATATTTTGTATAGGGTTGTTGAGGTTTCCTATAGCCTTGAATCACCCCCATAGTTAGAGCGGGTACATGATTTCTTCCATGTTTCATATTTGAGGAGATACATTCATAATCCTATTCACATTATTGAATAGGGAGAGATAGACATTGAGGATGCATCCACATTCATGGAGAACATGGTGGAGATCAAGGATTAGTGGGATGAGATCTTGATGGACTCATCAATCCCTTGGTTCGTGTGTTGTTGCGTCATGTAGCATGTAGAAGAGCTCCTGGGAGTGGGAGAGACAGATGCGGTGTAACGACCCGAAATTTTGAATAAATCTTGTTTCCTAATTTTTGTGTGTTATTTTATTTTTATACTCAAAAAAACTGTTTCATTGGATAACATGAGTATAATTAAAATGAGACCGTTGGGATTTGACTGTTATATGATTGTTGGTCAATATGACCGCTGGAAACTAAACGTTTTGATTATTGTCTCTAAATACAAGTGATCTTGGTTAATTAATATAGAAAGAAGATTCTATGGCCTCACCCAGTAGTCTTGGACCGATCAAGGCCCATCTAACAGAACTTGGGAAGGAGGTAGTACCACTGGGCTTTTCTCTGGACCAAACCCAAGCCGAACTTCATTGTGTGAAGCTAGAAAGGAATCACCTTTGTGAGAAGTTCAAACTGATAGAAATTACTACTCGTGCGATGTTGGCCGAGCCTCCCTCGGATTCTCTCACCTTAGCACACCTTACACTTAGGTCTTATGCTGGTGTGATAAGGGGCTATGTAAGGAGACCGTAACTACCTTGTGTAATCCTTTGTTTTAAATAAAAATTTTGAATTCTTCTTATGATGGAGTTTATGAATTTTCAAATGTCCGGATAAATATAGTATGCATATTTTTGGAGAATTTTAGAGAAAAGATATTTTAAAAAAAAATTATGTAAACTTTAAATAATTAAAAATGTGTAATGATTTTCAAAAAATGTTCTTCTACAATTATGTTCAGTACGAAATTTAGAGTCTAATAAGATAAACTTAATTTTTGATGAATAGTAAATTATGAATAGTGATTTTATGCTTAGGATTAGTAATGTGACCAAATGGATTAGTAATATCACTTAAAGAAATTATTAATATAATCTAGGCACCTTGATTAAGTAATGTGATTCAATAAAATGGTTAAATAACGGTTTCATAAATTATTAGTCAAGTATTAGTTTTTTCGGGTGAATGGTGTTTTTTAATTAAAAATTAAATTAAAAATATTTAGAAAATTATTTTTATAAAATGGACCTTATTTTTGAATTCAGAACATCAATATTATGCTAAGGTAATTTTTGGGGAATTTTCTAAAAAAAATGAATTTTCAATGAATAGTGTATTTATTTAAAAATTAAATTAAAAATATTTTGAAAATTATTTTTATAAAATGAAGTTCATTTTTGACATCAGAGCATTGATATTTGGTTAAGGTGAAATTTTGGGATTTTTCTGAGAAAGTTGAATTTTTAGTGAATAGTAAAAATACAATTTTAGGGTTTTAGTATGTTTAATGACATCATAACTGTGTCATGATGATTTCATGAGATATTTTAATGGATGGAAGACTAAAGAGGATGAATTATTGTATGAGGGGTCCCATGTGACCAAAACCATGGGCAAATACCATGGGCAAGCCCATGGTTTTGCCAAAACCACTAGTGAGGTGTCTCTTGGCCATTAATGCCTTGTCCCCTCACTTTCCCTATAAATACCAAGCCATAATCTCATACATTCGACTCCCAACTCTCCCTCAATGAATCTCTGGTCTCATTACCTCCAAAGGAGTCCTCCCAAGGTTCCCCCAAGCCCTCAAGGTCCCAACCTTTGAGTTTTAAGAGTTACGTTTTAAGGTAAGGGATCCAAACTCTCTCTTTCTTTTCAAATACTCTCTTTTAAGTCATTTCTTTTATGCTCCATGTTCTTATGTTGGAGGATGTTATTTTATATTCCTCTTACTTAACTTTTCATTTTCATATGATGATAGATCCCCTCTTACTCTCATCATTTCGTTTTATGAATGTTTAAGTGGCGTCGTTAGGCTGCCGAAATTTTTGTAACGGATTCTTTCACCCTTCTCATTTTCAAGTTCTATTTTCTTGTCAAGTTTTTCAAGTTCCTTTTTATGTTGGGGTATGATCTCTATATATATCATACGGATATTTTATGTTCATATTATGAGAGACCCTATTTGATCTCTTCAATTTATTTTTTTTTATGTTTAAGTGACGTCGTTAGGCTACCGAATTTTTAAGGGGTTCTTTTACCCTTCTCGTTTTCAAGATCCATTTTCATGTCAAGTCTTTCAAGTTCCTTTTTATTATGTTGGGGTATGATCTCTATATCTATCATACTGATCTTTTATTTTCATATTATGAGAGACCCTATTTGATCTCGTCAATTCATTTTTTTGAAGTTTAAGTGACACCGTTAGGCTACCAAATGTTTAAGGGATTCGTTCACCCTTCTCATTTTCAAGTTCTATTTTCTGGTCAAGTATTTAAAGTTACTTTTTATTATGTTGGGGTATGATCTCTATATCTATCATACTGATCATTTATTTTCATATAATGAGAGACCCTATTTGATCTCTTCAATCCATTTTTGGAATATTTAAGTGACGTCGTTAGGCTGCCGAATTCTCATAAGAGAAATCTTATTTTTTTTGTCTTCCATTCAAGTTCTTCGTTTCATATGGTATATCATTCAAATTTCATTACCATGTTCTTAAATACTTTATATTCTGTTCCCCTACTATTTTATGTATCATTTATGAGTGGTTGACCCATGTCCCCTCTCTTTTCAAGGTTTTCTAAAACCATGTATCATAGCCGTTATGATGTAGAATTTTTGTCTCAAAATATCTTTCGCTTTTTTCAAATTATTTTATTTTATTAATTGAGTACTCAAAGATCTTTCTTCTACAGGGGTATTCACATATATATCAAAATGTTCTATTTTAAATTCTGGGATTTACATACATGATACCCACTTTCCTTTTTCTGTGCGTTTAAAGTGACATAAGGATCGCGTCTTTAAAGCATTTTTTTAAAATGTGATGACTATAAAATGAAACCCATTTCTTTTATTATATATGGGTTGTTTATGAAATTTTTGATGATGATATATGTGGCTCACATGATAATAAAGAAAAATTTAAGGGTGTGCCCTGATAGCGCTCCAATTCATTGGGTAAAGACTTAATCTCTAGAGATGACCATTTTTAACGATGCCTTGGTGAATAACCTTGGTAATTTTTAATGACACCTTGGGGATGGACCTTGGTGAAACGGAAATGATTGTCAATATTAAATGTTTTTGTAAGGACCCGTAAAATTCAAGGGAAATTTTTTCTTAATTTTCTTTAGAATTTTACAAGAGCGTGGTTTCAGACGGCACCTGATTCCGAGGCCCGGAGTGCCCGGAATCAATTTCCGAAGTTTGGCTCGGGTACGTTCAGTGAACGAACGAGCGGGAATTTCTAACTTTTGAACCGGTGCTCGGAATTGAAATCTGAGGGCACCGATGAACTCGCAGCACCGATATTCGCTTAAGGAGACCTTTTCCGAGGTTGCATTTATTTTGGGATGAGAGTTAGTTTTTGGGAGTTTAGAATAAGTTAAATAAAAATTGTGGATTACATATTTTTATTTAAACTTATTAGATAACTCCTCTCAAAGGAAGTTAGGGGTGGGACCCACACCCACTTAACCTCCCTTGAGAGGATTAAGTGTGGTGGGGCCCACAAGAACCCTAAACTTTTCATCTTCTCCCAACTCCCTTAACCCCACTTTAAATGACATGAGTTTTTTAATTTTGGAGTTATTCTTTTTGAATTTCAAACCTTTGAAATTCTTTTGTTAAGTTGTGAATAAAATAAGCTCTTATCTTATTTTGTTGGGTTAGAACTCTTTAGCCATCTTGAGAGCTTTTGAGAGTTTTTCTTTCTTCTTCAAACTTTGACGAAGAACGCTCAAGCTTGACGAAGAACGCTCAAGCCCCGACGAAGAACGCCGCTCCTCTCTTCTTCGTCTTCCGTGTCAATGAAAGGGAACGCCGCTTCCTCCTCGGACTCCCTTCGTCGGCATACGAAGATTCGCCAACGACGTACCTCTTCGTCATCGGTTTTGACGAACGACTACCGCGACGCCCGACCTCCGCGACGTTGTCTTCCACGGGACGTTGGTAAATCTTCGAACCTATACCCAAGGTAGGGGTTGTTGTTATTTGTTTATTTATTTATCCTTGTTCGTGGTTCTTGCATGACTAACATAAGGATTTTAAGTTGTGTTATCATTTAATGTGAGGGGGTCGGACCGCATGAACACGGCCGAACCCCCTCCATCGTTCTTGTTGATTTATCTTGTGGGTGGAAACAAGGTGGCGTGGTGCCGTCGCACCACGCGGATAATCGTATGTTTATATTGCGTGGCGCCGTCGCGCCGCGCCGTGGAAGAATCATCAAGAACGCGACGCCGTCGCGCCGCGTCAAGGGGAATAGGAGGCGCGGTGCCGTCGCACCGTGCGGGACGATGAACACCGCGGCCGGTTCCGGGCCGCGGCGGGACGAAAAGACCGGCGGCCGGACCGCCGGCGTCGGAAGCCGGAAAGGGGACCGGATTTTCTGGTCCCGTTGGAGAAAAACCGGCCAGCAGTTGGCCGGCCGGAAGGTCAAAAGGCGGGGGAAATAAATTCCCCCTGCCAGCTTAAAAAACCCCCCTCATTTATGTGGGGGGCGGTTTCCTTTGGGGGGGCAGGCGGCCCCCCGGTTTTTCAACGAAGCAGGCCCCCAGGAGGGGGGCCGTTGTTGACACAAGGGCGCGGCATAATGTCGTGCCGCCTTTCCAAGAAGCGGGGGGCTTTGCCCCCCCGCGCGCTGCCTCCATGCGGCACCGGGCCGCCGCGCCGCCGGCCGGCCGGTCGGGCCGGGTCGGACCCGGGTCGGGTCGACCCGGTTCGGGCCGACCCAGGGGGGGTCGGGCCGGGTCGGCCCGGACCCGGACCCGGACCCCCCGTTTCGAATCAGTTTCGGTCTTTTGGCCATAACTTGAGTCACGGACTTCCGATTGACGAACCGTCTACGGCAACGCGATCCTTGGATCGAGACGGTCGTTTCGGTATATCGCACTCAAGGTTTCGGAATACTTTGAGTTCGGCCGGGTTGGTTCGTTCACGAAACCAATCGGGCCTTCGGAGCGGAAACGCTCATATCTTGAGCTACGGACGTCCGATTGACGTGCCGTCAGTTTTGTTGTGTTCCTCGTAGTGAGACGAATCTTTTGGAATACTCCGCCCCAGGTTTGGACGCAGGTGGAGTATGGTCAGGTTGGTTTTTCCTTAAAAACCAACCGGGCCCCGGGAACGAAAATGCCAATAACTCTCAGACCGGGCGTCCGATCGACGCGCCGTCTGTTGCGTTGAGTTCCTGTTGACGATATGGAACTTTTGGATACATCAACTCTGGACTTTGTGACAGTTGATGTATCAGCCTCTCGGCTCGTGGAGCGGGCCCTCCGAACGAGCTTGCTGTGTGCGGGAACCCTAGTGCTGGCTGCGACTGTTACTGTGACTACTACTGCTACTACTGCTACTGTGACTGCGACGACGATAGTACAGAGATCCTGTGTGGATTCGACGACGATGACTACAGCACTCAGCGATCCTACGTGGATCAGTGCTACAGGTCCTGTGTGGGCCCGATCCTGTGTGGGTCCGATCCTGTGTGGGTCTTTGCGCTCAGCGGTCCTGTGTGAACCAGCGCCTACAGGTCCTACGTGGGCCCGATCCTGTGTGGGTCTTTTGCGGGGGTTAGTTACCTATCGATCCTTCGTGGGTCCGACGACTTAGATGGATCAGAGATCATCTTTATCGTCTTTTGAAGAAGTATACCTGTGTGAGCTGAATCCTATTGCATTCCTGTGTGGATCGTGTTGTGCTATCCTGTGTGGATTACGTTTTTCTTTCCTGTGTGGAATACGTTTACTTTCCTGTGTGGACTGAGTTGTACTTGGGCTCGGAGGTTGGAGCGTATTTGAATTGATGACTTAGGTATATGTATGGGAATATACCTAAGCAGTGTCGGTTGTTACTTCGTGATTGTACCTTTCTTCGTGGTTTATCCTCTGTGGATTTGAGAGACCTTCAGGGGTCTCGGGGTCCCTACTGAGTAGCTTATACTCACCCCTGCACGGGCTTTGCCCGCACTACGTTGTGTTGGTTGCAGACGATGGACAGCGTTGATCTTAGCTGAGGCTTGCAGAGCAGGACGGTACCTGGAGGTGGACCACTGGGCGGGACGTACTCGGAGCGGACGGCGGGACCCGTGGAGCAGTGGAGCTATCTGTACCCACCCTTCAGGTGGGATTTCCAGTGGACAGCTCTGTGTAGCAGCTTTTACTTTTCAGTTGCTGTTTTCCCTTTCTAGTTGTACTTTACTTTCAGTTTGGGTTTTTATACTGGCCCATTTACTTTTCCGCACTTTCAGTTATACTCTGATTTTGCTTAGTGTTTACTTTCCGCTTGCTTACACTGTGGTGTTTGTTTACTTTACAAATGCAATGCCTTCCCTTTTTACCGGGATATACGCCTTGGTGCTAGTCGCCAGCCCCTGGCCTATGGAAGTCGGGCTTGGGGTAGTCATGGCACGGACCCCGAGGGCGGGTCGTGACAAATTGGTATCAGAGGAGTTCGGTTCTACCGCGAACTCTGATCTTTTCTATGTGAAGCAATAATGTTTAGCGTATTGAGTGTGGTTATCAGTCCAGGGAGTCCAGTGTTGGTGCGGCGGCCGACGTATCCGTACACCCGGACCCTGACTTCTGATTTCCGACTTAATGCATGAAAACATTGATTGCGTGTGTGTTTCAAAGTTTTCTTTGTGATTACTTATATCAGCTCACCAGGTATACTGTTCTAACCGTGGCGCACCTGTTTTCTTTTCAGGATGGCCCCACGACGGCAGCCAGCTAGGGTTCCGAGAGTCGAGCGTGACGACAGCCCACCGAGCAACGAGGCCTCGGTGCAGGTCCCTTTGTCAACAGTGGCACTGGCGGTAGCTCTACCCACCGAGCCCCCGATGCTTCCAGCAGCAGCCGCTGACGATGCACATTGCCTCAGCGCACTGCATGAGTTTCAGCGCCAGCGACCGCCCAGGTTTCGCGGGGTGTCGGATCCCCAGGCAGCAGAGGACTGGCTGGAGGCAGTGGTACGAGTGTTTAGGCTAGTGAGGACACCAGCAGACCTCATGGTGATCCTCGCTGCGAGCCTACTACACGCAGCAGCAAGACGATGGTGGAGCTTGATGCTCCAGGTGCACGATGAGGCATCTCTACTTTGGACGGACTTTGAGAGCCTCTTCCGCTCGGAGTTCGTCCCAGCCACCCTTCGTGCGGTGCGTATCCAGGAGCTTCTTCAGCTGCGGCAGGGCAGCATGACGGTCGCTCAGTACTCGGCGAGATTTACTGATCTCTCGCGCTACTCGACCGACATGGTACGGGACCCATTCTTCCGGGCCCGGACCTTCGAGTAGGGTTTGAGACACGAGATCAGGGCATCGCTGATCTCCCTCAGCATACCGACTCAGACAGGAGTACTAGAGAGGGCCCTTCTGATCGAGAGCTTCCTTGCTGAGTCTACACCAGCGCAGCGACCCACCGCAGGGCGGCACGTGGCAGAGTCATCTGCAGCAGGCAGTCGACGGATGACTCAGGGGTCCAGACAGACCAGACCTTCGGGCAGACGACCTCAGGACACTGGCTCAGCAGTGCGGGGCACACAGCGCGGAGCCAGTCTTTCGAGAGGCAGACAGTGCTACTCGTGCGGCGGGCAGGGCCACATGGATCGTGACTGCCCGACCCGCCGTGCCGAGGAGCAGCAGACAGTTGAGGGACCACCGAGGCAGAGGCAGAGGGTCGACCGTGGCGGTCCGCAGGGAGGTGGCGGACGAGGCAGAGAAGCTGGACGAGCAGCCGGTGGTGGGCGACGCTTTGAGGCTCTACCACCACCACCAGGAGGTCCACCCCGACCACAGGGAGCTGGCGGGTATAGACAGGCACAGCTCCAGGCAGCAGAGGCCTACGACCACGGTGCACCCGAGATGATTCAAGGTACTATCTGTGTCTATTCCACCCTTGCTGCAGTTCTTATAGACACAGGAGCGAGTCACTCTTTCATAGCCGCTGCCCTTGTTCGGAGCTCAGAGATTCCGACAGAGCCGTTGGCTCGATCCTTACGGTTAGAGACTCCTACGGGAGCAGACTCGACGATTACGCACTGGTGCCGGCAGTGTGAGCTTACTCTAGGAGGCGAGATCTTCGGCTGGGATCTTCTTGTAGCAGCGTCGAGGCCTTACAACGTTATCTTGGGCATGGATTGGCTATCTACAGTCCATGCACAGATTGACTGTTTTAGGCGCAAGGTGCGATGTTTACGCACCGACGGGAGCAGGTTCACCTTCACCGGCGAGAAGGGAGCCTTAGCAGCACAGGATGGACTTCCGCGGAGGAGAGGACAGCTCATTACTCATCAGTTAGCTAGCCTCATCCTTGGAGCAGTTGATGTGCGGAGTCCTGGTTTTCCTGCAGTGGTGGATCAGTTTGCTGACGTTTTTCCCGATGACGTTCCAGGGCTACCTCCTCGCAGAGAGGTAGACTTTTATATTGACTTGTACCCCGGGACAGCCCCGATATCCACTCCAGTATATCGGATGGCCCCCGCCGAGCTCAGAGAGCTACGGGTACAGTTGGAGGACTTGCAGGGCAAGGGGTTCATCCGACCCAGTGTTTCACCCTGGGATTCCCCGATATTATTCGCCAAGAAGGCGGACGGGAGCTTGCGACTTTGTGTTGACTATCATCGCCTGAACCAGGTGACAGTGAGGAACAAGTATCCGCTACCGAGGATTGATGACCTCTTTGATCAGCTCAAGGGAGCACGGTGGTTCTCGAAGATAGACCTCAGGTCAGGCTATCATCAGCTCAGAGTCAGAGACGAGGATGTGCAGAAGACGGCCTTCAGATGTCAGTATGGCCACTATGAGTTCTTGGTTATGCCTTTCGGTGTAACCAATGCTCCAGCAGTGTTCATGGCTCTCATGAACAGGATCTTTCAGCCATACCTCGATCGGTTTGTCGTGGTCTTCATCGACGACATTCTGATTTACTCTACGACTGAGGAGGAGCACGCCTATCACTTGCGAGTTATACTAGACACACTCCGAGAGCACCAGCTTTATGGTAAGATCTCGAAGTGCCAGTTCTGGATACGTGACGTCCACTTCTTGGGACACGTTATCTCTGAGGCGGGAGTTGCAGTGGATCCTGCGAAGATTGAGGCTGTGTTAGCATGGGAGCCACCCAGGAGCGTGACTGAGGTTCGGAGTTTCTTGGGACTAGCTGGATACTATCGGAGATTCATGCCAGACTTCTCTAGAGTTGCGGCATCACTCACAGCTTTGACGAAGAAGGGGAAACCCTTCGTGTGGTCAGACAGATGTCATCATAGCTTCCAGGAGCTGAGACAGAGATTGACTAGCGCACCTATCTTGAGGTTGCCTGAGGAGGGAGTAGGGTACGTAGTTTACTGCGATGCATCAGGGACCGGACTCGGATGTGTTCTGATGCAGGAGCGGGCAGTGATCGCCTATGGATCACGTCAGTTGAGGCCGCATGAGCAGAACTACGCTACCCATGACCTGGAGTTAGTAGCAGTGGTCTTCGCTCTGAAGACATGGCGACACTATCTGATGGGCGAGCGCTTTACAGTCTTTTCCGATCATCAGAGTCTCAGGTATATCTTCTCGTAGAAGGACCTGAACCTGAGACAACAGCGATGGCTTGAGTTCCTCCAGGACTATGACTTTGAGATAGTCTATACTCCTGGGAAGGGGAACGTAGTAGCCGATGCCCTTAGCAGGAGGACGGGCATTCAGCTACTTGAGGAGGTGACGGAGCAGCTAGCCTCTTTGTAGATATCCTTCGTGGAAAGAGATGGAGCAGCCTTCCTTCAGTCTCTCACAGTCACTCCTCCACTACTGCAGCGAGTCAGGGAGGCACAGCGTGGGGACGCTGACTGTGAGACACGGCGTGCACAGATATCCTCGGAACAGGCACCTGATGGTTTCTCCCTTGGAGCAGAGCACGACATCCTTTTCAGAGGACGTACCATGGTACCAGTAGCTTTGCGAGAGGAAGTGCTGAGAGAGTTTCACACTTCTCCTTTGGCGGTACATCCTGGAGTGGCGAAGATGTACCAGGACCTCAGACGACAGTACTGGTGGCCGGGCATGAAGAAGTCAGTAGCAGAGTTTGTTTCTCGATGCCTCACCTGCCAACAGGTGAAGGCAGAGCATCAGGTACCAGCAGGCTTGGTACAGCCCTTGGAGGTCCCGGAGTGGAAGTGGGACGGCATATCTATGGACTTCGTGACTGGACTTCCATGCACTTCCAGAGGTCACGACTCCATCTGGGTGATTGTTGACCGAATCACCAAGTCGGCACACTTCTTACCCATCAGAGAGCAGGGCTCAGTGGAGAGCTTGGGACGTCTCTACGTTCAGGAGATTGTGCGGCTCCACGGTGTGCCATCATCTATCGTCTCCGATCGAGATGCTCGCTTTACTTCCCGGCTTTGGAAGGGGTTACAGGAGGCGTTCGGGACGCAGCTACGTCTGAGCACAGCCTTTCACCCTCAGACGGATGGTCAGACGGAGAGGACCATTCAGACTCTCGAGGACATGCTCCGCGCATGTGTCCTCGACTTTGGTCGTAGCTGGGAGGACCACCTACCCTTGGTGGAGTTTGCGTACAACAACAGCTACCACTCCACCATCGGGATGGCACCGTATGAGGCGTTGTACGGTCGACCTTGTAGATAACCTTTGTGCTGGACAGACCCTGGAGAGTCAGCACTGGTGGGACCGGAGATGGTTCAGGCCACGACAGAGAAGGTCCAGGTCATCCAGGAGCGGATGAGGACAGCACAGAGCCGGCAGAAGTCATATGCTGACAGGAGGCGGAGGCCACTAAAGTTCGAGGATGGCGACCACGTCTTCTTGCGGGTCTCACCTCGACGTGGTATTCGGGGATTTGGTCGAGGCGGCAAGTTATCTCCGCGCTTCATCGGACCCTTCCAGGTCCTCAGCAGGGTTGGCGAGGTGGATTATCACCTGGCTCTGCCACCTCAGTTGCACCGGGTGCACGACGTCTTCCACGTATCCCAGCTGAGGAGATACGTGCACGACCCGACGCACATCATTGACCATGGGGAGCTTGACGTTGACGATGGGGCGACTTTTACGGAGGTCCCGGTGGAGATAGAGGATCGACAGGAGCGGGTCCTGCGTGGGCGATCGATTTCTCTTGTGCGCATCAGATGGCAGCACGGGAATCTCCAGGAGAGCACATGGGAGCGGGAGGCTCAGATGCGTGCTCAGTACCCTCATTTGTTTCCCTAGTTTTTGATGTATCTTTACGGGGACGTAAATCCCTGAGGTGGGAGTAATGTAAAGACCCGTAAAATTCAAGGGAAATTTTTTCTTAATTTTCTTTAGAATTTTACAAGAGCGCGGTTTCAGACGGCACCTGATTCCGAGGCCCGGAGTGCCCGGAATCAATTTCCGAAGTTTGGCTCGGGTATGTTCAGTGAACGAACGAGCGGGAATTTCTAACTTTTGATCCGGTGCTCGGAATTGAAATCTGAGGGCACCGATGAACTCGCAGCGCCAATATTCGCTTAAGGAGACCTTTTCCGAGGTTGCGTTTATTTCGGGATGAGAGTTAGTTTTGGGAGTTTAGAATAAGTTAAATAAAAATTGTGGATTACATATTTTTATTTAAACTTATTAGATAACTTCTCTAAAAGGAAGTTAGGGGTGGGACCCACACCCACTTAACCTCCCTTGAGAGGATTAAGTGTGGTGGGGCCCACACGAACCCTAAACTTTTCATCTTCTCCCAACTCCCTTAACCCCACTTTAAATGACAAGAGTTTTTTAATTTTGGAGTTATTCTTTTTGAATTTCAAACCTTTGAAATTCTTTTGTTAAGTTGTGAATAAAATAAGCTCTTATCTTATTTTGTTGGGTTAGAACTCTTTAGCCATCTTGAGAGCTTTTGAGATTTTTTCTTTCTTCTTCAAACTTTGACGAAGAACGCTCAAGCTTGACGAAGAACGCTCAAGCCCCGACGAAGAACGCCGCTCCTCTCTTCTTCGTCTTCCGTGTCAACGAAAGGGAACGCCACTTCCTCCTCGGACTCCCTTCGTCGGCATACGAAGATTCGCCAACGACGTACCTCTTCGTCATCCGTTTTGACGAACGACTACCGCAACGCCCGACCTCTGCGACGTTGTCTTCCGCGGGACGTTGGCAAATCTTCGAACCTATACCCAAGGTAGGGGTTGTTGTTATTTGTTTATTTATTTATCCTTGTTCGTGGTTCTTGCATGACTAACGTAAGGATTTTAAGTTTTGTTATCATTTAACGTGAGGGGGTCGGACCGCATGAACACGGCCGAACCCCCTCCATCGTTCTTTTTGATTTATCTTGCGGGTGGAAACAAGGTGGCGTGGTGCCGTCGCACCACGCGGATAATCGTATGTTTATATTGCGCGGCGCCGTCGCGCCGCGCCGTGGAAGAATCATCAAGAACGTGACGCCGTCGCGCCGCGTCAAGGGGAATCGGAGGCACGGTAGAGGGGCGCGGTGCTGTCGCACCGCGCCGGACGACGAACACCGCGGTCGGTTCCGGGCCGCGGCGGGACGAAAAGACCGGCGGCCGGACCGCCGGCGTCGGAAGCCGGAAAGGGGACCGTATTTTCCGGTCCCGTTGGAGAAATACCGGCCGGCAGTTGGCCGGCCGGAAGGTCAAAAGGCGGGGGAAATAAATTCCCCCTGCCAGCTTAAAAAACCCCCCTCATTTATGAGGGGGGCGGTTTCCTTTGGGGGGGCAGGCGGCCCCCCGGTTTTTCCACGAAGCAGGCCCCCAGGAGGGGGGCCGTTGTTGACACAAGGGCGCGGCATAATGCCGCGCCGCCTTTCCAAGAAGCGGGGGGATTTTCCCCCCCGCGCGCTGCCTCCATGCGGCGCCAGGCCGCCGCGCCGCCGCGCCGCCACGCCGCCGGCCGGCCGGTCAGGCCGGGTCGGCCCGGACCCGGACCCCCCGTTTCGAATCAGTTTCGGTCTTTTGGCCATAACTTGAGTCACGGACCTCCGATTGACGAACCGTCTGCGGAAACGCGATCCTTGGATCGAGACGGTCGTTTCGGTATATCGCACTCAAGGTTTAGGAATACTTTGAGTTCGGCCGGGTTGGTTCGTTCACGAAACCAACCGGGCCTTTGGAGCGGAAACGCTCATATCTTGAGCTACGGACGTCCGATTGACGTGCCGTCAGTTTTGTTGTGTTCCTCTTAGTGAGATGGATCTTTTGGCATACTCCACCCGAGGTTTGGACGCAGGTGGAGTACGGTCAGGTTGGTTTTGCCTTAAAAACCAACCGGGCCCCGGGAACGAAAATGCCAATAACTCTCAGACCGGGCGTCCGATCGACGCGCCGTCTGTTGCGTTGAGTTCCTGTTGACGATACGGAACTTTTGGATACATCAACTCTGGACTTTGTGACAGTTGATGTATCAGCCTCTCGTGTCGTGGAGCGGGCCCTCCGAACGAGCTTGCTGTGTGCGGGAACCCTAGTGCTGGCTGCGACTGTTACTGTGACTACTACTGCTACTACTGCTACTGTGACTGCGACGACGACAGTACAGAGATCCTGTGTGGATTCGACGACGACGACTACAGCACTCAGCGATCCTACGTGGATCAGTGCTACAGGTCCTGTGTGGGCCCGATCCTGTGTGGGTCCGATCCTGTGTGGGTCTTTGCGCTCAGCGGTCCTGTGTGAACCAGCGCCTACAGGTCCTACGTGGGCCCGATCCTGTGTGGGTCTTTTGCGGGGGTTAGTTACCTATCGATCCTTCGTGGGTCCGACGACTTAGATGGATCAGAGATCATCTTTATCGTCTTTTGAAGAAGTATACCTGTGTGAGCTAAATCCTGTTGCATTCCTGTGTGGATCGTGTTGTGCTATCCTGTGTGGATTACGTTTTGCTTTCCTGTGTGGAATACGTTTACTTTCCTGTGTGGACTGAGTTGTACTTGGGCTCGGAGGTTGGAGCGTATTTGAATTGATGACTTAGGTATATGTATGGGCATATACCTAAGCAGTGTTGGTTGTTACTTCGTGATTGTACCTTTCTTCGTGGTTTATCCTCTGTGGATTTGAGAGACCTTCAGGGGTCTCGGGGTCCCTACTGAGTAGCTTATACTCACCCCTGCACGGGCTTTGCCCGCACTACGTTGTGTTGGTTGCAGACGACGGACAACGTTGATCTTAGCTGAGGCTTGCAGAGCAGGACGGTACCTGGAGGTGGACCACTGGGCGGGACGTACTCGGAGCGGACGGCGGGACCCGTGGAGCAGTGGAGCTATCTGTACCCACCCTTCAGGTGGGATTTCCAGTGGACAGCTCGGTGTAGCGGCTTTTACTTTTCAGTTGCTGTTTTCCCTTTCGAGTTGTACTTTACTTTCAGTTTGGGTTTTTATACTGGCCCATTTACTTTTCCGTACTTTCAGTTGTACTCTGCTTTTGCTTAGTGTTTACTTTCCTCTTGCTTACTCTGTGGTGTTTGTTTACTTTACAAAGGCAATGCCTTCCCTTTTTACCGGGATATACGCCTTGGTGCTAGTCGCCTGCCCTGGCCTATGGAAGGCGGGCTTGGGGTAGTCACGGCACGGACCCCGAGGGCGGGTTGTGACAGTTTTAGCCACATCTTCAAGTTATGAAATACGTTATTTTTATTATGATATGCCTCATGATTTCTTTCTCATGCCTTAAAGTTCTTTTTCATGACATTGTTGATGTATCTCAAGTTCACATGTTAAATGTTTCCCCTTGTTTCCCTTATTAGGCCTTCTGCTCACCCTTTCTTTTGATGTATGTCCCCAGGTTATGAGATGCAGTAATGAACCTAGTATGAACCTAAGGAGAAGCCTTTCAAGTGTTTAAGAATAATGTTTTATGTTTTAAAGTTTTAAGTTCCTGGTTTCGAAGACACTAAACCTTAAAGATCCTTGGTTTTATAAAATGTAATGAAAGTTTATGTGATAAAAAGGAGGGATGCTATATGCGGGCTCAGAATCCCCACCATTTTTAATAGTTTTATCTTTTCGAGGAAAAAAATAATGAAATAGGGAATGATTTAAAGACCCTATTTTCTCCTCGTAATAGTTTGAAATATATCAGGGAATATTTTTTGGATCTAGGCAATGTGAAAACACACAATTTCGAGGCTCGATGTTTCCAGAAATAATTTTATAAAAATATTAAATATATTTTATATCATGTGCACACAATTTTTCATAAATAAATGGATATCTCATAAACAGAGTATCAAATCAAAAATATGAGACCACAGTTGAATCTAGAGTGTGGAATATTTCTTAGGCATGACCTAAAGTTGGTTAGTGTGGGGTGTTCAAATAATTCATCCGTTGGAGAGTATCTTCAGTGGATTAATTAATTCATTAATTAAATGACTTAAACCAACTGAATGGATCAAAAGGCCTTCTTTTTGTATTATTTTTTGATAACCCCCCTTTCATGGGATGAGGGGGGGCCCTTACAAGGCCCATAGGCTTAGAGATTACATAACCCGTAGGTATTAGAAAATATTCAGACTATAACTACATGGAACTGATCCTCCCCAGCTTCTTCATCATGATGTTGGATCTCTACCTTTACATGGCTTGTTTTTCTAGGCTTCCCATGTATGCATAGGTTGGTCCCGATGGAAATTTCATACCCTCTCTTTATGAAAGATCCACTTAGCTTCTACTCTAGTGAATGTGTCTGCTCTGAATTCTCATCTGGAGTTTACTCCTTATAGAGACTGTTTAGTCATTAAGAACATTTTTAGGTGGCTCAAAGGCCTTGAGGTTTACCTAAGACCTTGAGGTGGCCCGAAATCCTTGAGGTGGCCTGAAATCCTTACTGTCCTAAAGGTCTTGGGTGGCCCGAAGGCCTTAAAGGACTCGAGGCCCAAACCGGTGGTCCGAAAGCACAAACTGATGAATAGTTCTAGCTGCTATAGTACCAAATAATCCCTGCTACATTACAGCTATAGTACCCCAAAAATTATGTCTCCACCCGGTTTTGAACTCAGATCTCTTGGATGCACTTGTCGAGTCCTCACCAATTGGGATTAGGTTCATGTGCTAAATTACCTAAACCAGATTACTTTATAAATACTCTATTACGGAGAATCTCTATGGTTATCTTCATAACCCTGGGATTGTTGAGAAGAGGATTCCACCATTCTATCATTTATTAATTGAGATTGGATGATGATGAATTTCTGAATGCATGTGAATCGAGGCATAGAAAACACAACGGATATTACCCCATAATTTGATAGAATATTCTTCACTATAAATCAATCAAATATTGAGGTAGGAATCATCATTTTTAGTTTTCTCCATCGTAATTAAATTATTTAGCATGATCAAACATATATTCTTTGATCTATGTTTAAATTGAGACTTTTCATGAGCTTGTGTATTGGATTTCAATTTTTTATTTGATTTATCCCCATTGTACCATGTCTCTCACACAGGAAATCCATAGTCTATATTCATTGTCTAATAATTCTTGTCCAAGAATTGTTTCACCTTTAGTTTTTTTTATTTTTCCCTATCATTCTTCACGACCTTTTCTATTGGCCTACGAGGTCGCAGCTTGACATTTTTGGGAGGGATCGATCATGATCAAACCCAAAAATTCATGGAAGATACACATGTGATGAATAAATCAATGATTAGAGTATGGATTGGGATGTTTTGTGGGATACAGATGATTCCAACATGGATTGGAGATCCATTGAGGCAATGGAATCCACCATGAGCGACAACGACGTGAGGTGGATTCGTGTAGGATGACAAAATTCCATTTTCTGGCCAATGAACAGCCAAAAACGATGGATGGAGGTGATTAACACCATTTTTGGGTGGTCAAATGGAAGATTCAATAGTGGGATCAGTGGAACTAGGATATTTGGAGAAAATATAAAATTCTATGAAAAAACCCAACTATAAATCGTACAGTTTGATGAACACACAACGTGTAGTTACCTAGTTGTGGTGGCTAAGGTTTATGGGTGATATAAATATCAAATACTATGTTGGAACCACATAAACCATGTGACTCATTTCTGTTAAATCATCATGTAAATTGGAAGTAGATGGACATGGAAACATATAGGGTATATTGACATGACTAGAGTATATAGACACGGCTATGAGAACAAGGCTCGACCCTAAGTGGATGAAACACATCGTGTAGTACCATTACATGTTCTGTATTAATACATGGAAAATGATTTGTATTCTAGTTAAGGTAGGGTTAGGAAGAAAAGTGGGACCGCGCACCTTTTGGGTCCCCTTCACATTGTGTACTTCCTTTTTAAGGAAACTTTTACCTCTCGTATCTCCTTCATTTGGACTTAAATTTTAGCCTACGAGCATCCTATCCTAAGTTTTTTTCATGTAAAATTATATTGTATCCTTCCTAGTGGATTTTTAGATACGATGTATGATGTTATGATTATGAACCTTGTTTAGAAAATGCTCAATAATGGGAATGATTGGGCAGGATCATCAGATATGTCATAGTGTCACCCTCCTGCTAGGACAATACATGTGTCCTCTATCTAGCAGTAAAATAAAACCCTCCTATTGTGATAGGTCATTGGTCCTATATCGGTCATCAAAGTGGCACCCTCCTACTGGGACAAGGAATGGATCCTTTATCTACCTTTAGAGCGGAAACCTTTTATTAGGATAGGTTAGGGTCCTCTATCTACTATCAGAGTGGCTCCCTCCTACTATGACTGGGAATGGGTCCTCTATCTACCATCATAGTGAAACCCTCCTATTGGTATAGGGAATGGGTCCTCAATAAACCATCAAATTGGAACCCTCCTACTTGGATAGGACAAGGGTCCTCTATCTACCATCAGAGTAGAACCCTCCTACTAGAACAGGGAATGGGTCTTCAATTTAACATCTGACTAGCACCCTCTTATAGAGTTATGGCATGGGTCATCTACCATTTGAGTGGAACCCTCTTATAGACCTAGGGTAGGGGTCCTCTACTATCTGAGTGACACCCTCCTATGGAATCAGATCATGGGTCCTCTATCTACCATCAAAGTGGAAATCTCATGTGGATTCAGGGCATGGGTCCTCTATCAACCATATGAGTAGAAATATCTTGTGGATTCAGGGCATAGTTTCTCTATTATCTAAGTAGCACCCTCCTATTAAATCATGTCATGGGTCATATACCTACAAAATGGAACCCTCCTATTATACCAGGTTATGGGTATTCACTTACAGATTGTGTTCACATGACTGTGTGGCATAGTGGCAAGGTGTTTTTTGATATAGATACTTCTTTAGACAAACATTTGAGATGCTGGAAATCATTGATGGACCCCTTATAACTATTGGAAAACTCTTTTACTAGGTTGGGCTATGAGATATAGATCCCCTTTCTCTTCTTTTGGATTTATTTTCTGATCATATCTATATAAATCCTTTTCGTTGGATTTCATTTCTTGATATGGGTTGATCATTATACTTTTATCATTTCTCCAATTTCTCCCCCTTCATATTTTAGGGAATTTTACTGGGTATGTATATACTCACCCATGTATATCCTTTTCCATCACATGTCATGTCTTATGCAGACGGAATACATGTTGGGGTTTATTTCAGAGGATCATAGGAATACCCTGGTAAATTTGACCATGTACGATGGTTGGGGCATAGAGATTTGTATTTAGTCTCTCTCTGTGTTTACTTTTCCATTTATGTTCAGTTTGGGACACCTTTCTAATTGGGTAGGTATTTTCCCCTTTACATTTAGATAACATTTTCATACTCCTGTATTCCCTATAGGTTGTTACATGCATTGTTGTTACTCTAAATTTTATTATCATTTATATTTATTCCTCTTCACTTCTTCATGTAGATGGTTGGGTGCATTCATACAGATGTGTTAGGAAAAGTCCTCCCATATTAGTTATGCCTTTAAAAGCTTGTTTCCATCCCCTAACCTATGTTGGTGGGATTAGGGAAGTTGTGGCTCAGATCTCTATCGGATAAGAAGTCCCTTGTGGGTTAGGTTGTGACACTATATATTTTCTTCTACTCTAGTAATTTTAATAATTTTAAATTATTAGTATCATTTTTATCTCTCTAGTACTTATAAAGTTTGAGAAAATATTTTTAAGGAAAATAGTCTATATTTCCTCTTTGGTCAATGAATATTTTTCTTTCATATCGATGTTCATTAAAATGTGTCTAAGAATGTTGTTTTATATTATTAAAAAATTATTTAAAGTTATTTACAACCATATTTTACTTTATTTTAAATGTTTTAGAGATAAAATTCTTGTCATTTTCTAAATACGGTGCTTTTTATTTTTTTACTAAAAGTGAGAAATGAATCCTTAATGAATGATTTTTCTCACCATAAAAACTATTCTCTTTTTTAAAGCTTCATTTAAGAGTTTCCATGGTTTTTTTCAAAGTAAATATTCTTGGAAATATTATGGTAATTTTTTTCTTTTAAAGATACCGAAAGAAAATGTTATTTTTTATTTTTTTTAATGAAATTTTTGAATGGTCTTGTAAAGGTATTTTTCATCTACATTAATATTCTTTAAGGATTTTTATGATTCACTAGAGATATGATCTTAATATAACATCAAATTTCTTTCTCTTAATGGATTATGGTGAATCTGATTTAATGATAATTCTATAAAACATATTTCTTTCTTATGGGCTAATTAATTTGTAATGAAATATTTATAAAACCTATTTCTTCTCCGTGGGTTATGATATGATGATATGATGACATGTTTATGAAACCCATTTCCTTTTCATGGGTTATTTTGTGATGAAATGATGAATGTTTTTACGATATTTGGGAACACGTATGTATGGTTTTCATTATGTGATGTGTGGGCCTAAAATTATATAGCCCTCCAATGCATTGGGTAAATATTGATATATTTTGAGACAATATGGATTGGAAAGGGGAGTAAAACTAGTTCAGTAAGGGAATATATCCATTGTGATATTCTTGGGAGTGAACCTTAACTATGGAAATGATGGGATGAGGAGTGAAATCAGTCTACTATTATAGTCTTGGTAGTGATCCATATATAACGAAATGATTTTCCATGATTATGTGTGTGAAAAAATCTATATATTATGCTTATAATATGTTACCATTGTTTGTGATTTATTATTGATGATTTAAAACTCTTATGAACTATATCATTTGTTATGAAAATTCCTTAGGTAATCACTAATAATTAATGATATTTGACTAATTGGGTATGAATTTTGTAAGTTATGATCATGTTATCATACCCTTATTTTTATCGTATACTAACGTATGATTATTGATTGATGTATCTCATGATTACCCTTACTGAACATCTAATATCAACCATTATTATGTATCCATTTCCCTAGGTTATATAGAATTATATTATTTATTATTTTTCTATAAGGTTGCAATTATAGGAAAATTATTTGAGAGATTTTGAAGTCTTTTTATGGAATTATAAAATTTGGGTATAATGCCAAAAATTTCCATTTGATGAGAAATGCAAGGGTTTTATTATGTAAATGGTTTTTTCTAATTCTGTGAAAATATAAACCAAATATTTATTGGGTATGTAAGTTAATCAAAGTTTTTTATTGATATTGTAATTATTGATGGTTAAAATTTGGTTTTTTATTTGGTATCCAAGACATTATGTAAAGAATATGTTTTTATCAATAGATCTGGGTGTATGGTTCTCAAGTTGTCTTAGTTGTGATATGGTATTGATGGTTTTTATTATTTGTGTTTATTGATCTCACCATAAATTTTGATTCAATATACCCCTTCAATCCAAATAGATTGTATCCTCAAAACATAATGTGTATGGCACAACATTTGCAAAAGTCCTGGCCACAACAGTTGAAAAAACAAGGTCTCCCACTCAATGTCTATGGTGTCAGGTAACAGATGAACTTCTATAAGAGTAGCATATAAATGGTATTATATTGACTCTTGAGGTTTTACATGGATCCCTCTAAGATATGAATCCCCATAAATTTATAACTAAATGATGATACATGAGGGATTATGTGGAAGTTGTGATCACCTCCAACTATTTTGGATGTCTCACCCCTAAATGTAGAAGTTAATACCTCCCATATTTTAGGGAGACGGGTTATAAGGTTGATTGAAACCTCAAAAACTATTCAAGAGAAGCCAAATATTTCTCCTACCAACCATCATCATTGCTATCACTAGATTTATTCAACTCTATAAAAACTTGGCAATGATGCTACCTAGGAATTCTCTTTTGTGGTTACCCAAACATGGGCACTCAGAAGATCCTACCAAGGATAGTGAATCATCAAATATATGGAGAAAACATTTATTCTCACTTCCATAGAGTAATACTACAAGTATACTCTATATACAATTAGAGATCAATATTATATTATCTTTTATACAGTAAAAGTCTACCAGTATAATCTAGAAGCATCAGAGGAACCACAATGGAATATCCTAGTATCCAATAAGAGAGGGGTCATATTTCTACCCCCACAAATTAAGATTTATAGCATACTCTGACGGAATTAGGAGGATTGTACCATCATATTATGGAATCCACGGAGGGGCAGGCCCATATCCCAACCCCTATATATGAATCTTCTTGGAATATTCCAATAGTGAAAAGATTATAGGAATGGCCTCATGCTCCCTTTAAAACAATGGAAGCCCATCAGTATATTCTAGAATCTAAGGAGAATCAGGTGTATATTATTACTCATATAGTGAAAATTTGTTAGCATATTTTTGGAAATGTTATATGAATTCATTCATTAACATATTATAGCGACCCATCAGGTACATGAATATATTCTTGTTCCTTCCAGTAAAGTGGTTGATTAGTGTACTCTAAAAACTAATTAGGGGTGGGACCACATTCCCACTTTTATATAGAAATACTACCAATAAATTTTGATAGTGCCATAAGGATAATATTATATCCCCACATCCATTGAAAGGATTCACTGTTATACTCTATTTTAAATCTAGGATGAGTCATATATTCCAAATCTTCCACAATTTTGAGCTAACTTCTAGCATATTCTGATGAAATCTAAGTAGTCAGTGTATATTCCTTCCCAAACCAAACTAGTTCATCGACATACTTCTTCAAAAACTCAAGAACATGTTCATATACCTAGTGTGATTAATTTTTTTATCCCTGAGGACATCCAATGTATTTTAGTAGTGAACCAAGGATATGCTAACTTCTCATGAGGAGAAGGATCCAACATTATATAGGTAATTCCTCCCTATGGTATTACCACTGAAAGATATGGAATATCACCACATAGTATTTTTTATGAAAATAATCCCTATAAAAAATATAAATCAATCATGATAACCCCAATCATGATAGTTTACCCCAATAATAAGGTCCTCCTTTTTCAAAACTAATCCAAGAGTTCCATCATATCATGAAGCACTGGAGATGCTACATCCATCCATATCATGTTCTTCATCACTCCTTGGAAAATCCTATCAGATCTTGGGTATAATTAAAAGTGGTGACCATAATATACACCTCATTTGGGTTCACCCTTTGGTATATTAAATTTAATTACAAATGAATTGTGGTTTTTGAAAAAAACTGTAAAATGGACCTCAACTGGTCAGATAAACTAAAGGAGTCCCTCCTAGATGATGAGGAAAACACTAAGGCCATGTTCTAGGAACTTGAAAAAGGAAATATACCATTGATGTTATGTACCTTGAATGACTTACATTATTACATTCCTATAGTTATAAATGTAGAATTAATAACATTATAGCATGAAAATATGTGGGTGTCCATCTATCAACTCTAAGAAAAACATTTTTCCTATGAAGAGTATCCTCACCACACTACAATATTGAGGAGATTTTATTGTCAGATTGATTTCATAACCTTATTATTGGCCCAAATCCATAAGGTAATGAATCATATAGACTACCTCTAATGAACTTTATTTGGAGGTATAGAATCCCTGTGTCAAATAACTTTCAATGTCATACCTGATGTGCACATCATGGGTTGGGATGAATATAAATCATTATATTTTACTCTATTCATTGGACAACACAATACATCAAATAGCATGACATGTAACTTCATTACCTTGGTTTATGTATTTTTCATGGGGTGTGAATATTCCAACAGGTCTATCAAATGAAGATTCGATATCTCTAAAGAACAAAAATGATAAACTTGTTGGGAATGGGCCATTGATAGGATCCTATATCTGACCACCGTGAAATTTGAGAAGGCCTCCCATTTATGAAAAAAAATCTTGGGAAGCCTATAATTATTAAGAACACCTCAATAATTAGTATATCGAACCCATGGAACTATCATAATCCCACATGTTCCATAACTAATGTATGAAAATCTTAAAGGATTCATTGGTTGTCACCATTATGTAAATATAGGATAAATCATAGTCTATAGTGATGAAGGAATTTTTACCACCACCTCCACCCCTAGGATTAAAAATTTCTCAAAAATATGTGGTGGTGGTGGAGATGGAACCAAATCAACCCTATCCCATAGGGTTGGGGCGTTATTACCCTCCTCCCTAGAGTAAGTTGGATTTATATAGGTTGAGAGAGGTTTCCCTCTAAGGAACACCTCCATCATTTCTTCCAATGTGTGATATGCCCTTATCATCATGGAAAAACTTAGTAAGAAGCATTAGTAATTATCTCTAGATCTCATTCTACCATGTGTATTCAGTAGAACATGAATAAGGGAAGAAGAATCCCCATAGGGGCCATAATCCAAAACAACCAACAAAAAGGTCTCATACTGAGTGGACTCATATTATAGAGTACCCAAAGTGTATTAAAATTTCTCAATACTCTAAAATGGATGATTATAGGTTTCTTATTGCATGATATAAATCTATAAATGTCATCATAATTAACCCCATTGGAAACACATATCTTAATAATGATGAAGGAGAATAAAATGAGGGGATATTTACTATAGTGTTGGTCCATATCAAGTTTCTTGAAGAAGGAATTCATATTAGACATCAAAGGTATACCCAAAACATTGAAAATTAAAATGATCAACTTACACCCATTTGGTGTAATTCATCTAAAGATAAAGCGAAAGGGTTGGATATATCCCACTCCCCACCAGAATATATTTAAACTCCTTCCACTGGAGAGAAGTTAGCCTAATATAAAGATGAGATATATGAATTGAGATGTCTCAACACTAAGTTACTTAGGTGAAATATTCCCACTGATTACATTTATCAAGAATATGTTTAGGTGGTAATTCCACCAGAATTAATTGACTTAATTCAAACCTTGTCTCTCAAATGGAAGTAATGGAAGTGTGGCATTCACTAGCACAACCATAAAGAAACTTATATCCTAAGTGGTTGGATGATACTCTTCATCAGTATAACTTTCTAAATCCAACCTTGTCCCCTATTATGTTGTAATAGACCTGGAGAAACACATAACACACTTAATTTTCCTATGTGGCCCTATGATGGGGATTCTTGAGAAAATATAAGTAGTAAAAATAAAATTTTAAAGGAAAACCTTTGATGGTGAATCTGTAATTTATTATACAAACTTTCCATCCATGTTTTTTGTAAATTGGGAAGACCCTCATCACTAGTTCCTTTATAAATTCATCTCAACACTAAGGTAGGATATGGTATTTTACCTCTAAAATAATAAAAAAATAAGAAAATGAGAGGGCCTTAGACTTCATCATTTGGTGGATAGTTTTAACATATTCCCTTAACATTCATATTCCATAAGAGAAATTATTATTATTATTATATATATATAATGTATCTAAGATGAATTATAAAAACTTTTGATTCTCATGAAGTATCTAGGTGGATTTTGATAGTTCACAGCCACATGACAACACTTGAACGATGACATCCTTCAAATGAAGAAAAAAATCATACTGCTCCTAAAAACTAGGTAAAAAAGTCCCAAAAATATGATACTATAGCAGTCACACAAAAACCAGCACCAATATTAGATCAAACACTAAAAAAACACAATACCATGCAGTGAATTCTTCTAAATGACAACAACAACAACAAAAACACCCCCATCAAGAAGGAATAAAGGAGAAAATCGATCTAATTTTTAAATAAAGTATAATAAAAATTATTCTTTCAAGAAAAAACAAGTTCTATGATACTTTGTAGATTTCATGGAGAACAAAATACTCAAGATAGGAGAATCTAGGATGTCCAAGGAAATTGGTCTATATGACCACCCAAAATATTTCCCCTATCATCAAATGTTAGGGCATAGAATTCAAGATATTTTTTTCTTCAAGTACATCCTATATAATATTGTCAATTTGGGGCAGATCAAATTGGGAAAACCTTCATTATGGGTAAATTTTATCTTTTCACTTCCCAAAAAAAGGAGGTAGAGTGAAAAGAAGTTTCAGTAAGAAATATATAGAAATTTGATAGCTTGATGACTAAGAAGTCAGTCAACTAGGCCCACTCCATTCTCAAATAACAACTAAAACAACTAGCTGCAACCCCAAATCCCTTTAGAACTTCTGAGGTAGTGATCCCATAATAGTCCTCTAAAGGTAAATACAATTAGAATAAGAATAATAGAGTGTTATATAAATAATCATATCCCCTACTTGTGATAGTCTAAACCCTTTAGGATTTCTTACCCCCATCATTGTAGAGATAGACACCACCTCACCAAACTTAATCCTCATCAAAAAAAAGTCACAATATGGATTGGTCAACATAATAAACTTTCAAGATCCATTATCTGATATATAACTTTAATATAGACCTGAATTCCCAAACCAAAATTGGGGGTCGGTAGTTAGAGTCTATAAGGGAAAATCATGTAGGGGATGATGCAATCATGTCCAATCTCAATATTCAAGATACTTCCCTGTCAAAGCCATATATGCAATCAAAACTCATAGGTAGTAAGTTTAGTTATATCAATTAGAGAATCATTCTACCCTTTAATTTTATATGGATAATTTAAATCTTAACCTCTTTGAGGATCAGTTAAGAGATATAAAAATATCTGGATAGCTGGGTGGGAAAACTCAATCAAACCCATATGAGGAAAACAAGCCTTCCAACTCTAATTACGAGGGGATTTTTTTCTATGTATATTACCTTACATAAAAATATTTAGGCTAAGGAAAAAACACATTTCATTAAGTGTAGGTCCCTGGAATAGAGTTATGACATTCAAAATTAGTTTATTTTCCTTCAATCCAAATTATGAATTATGCATGAGATTATTCTCTTAAATGAAATTGGAAGAGTACATAATGAGACCCTCTAAATTCCTAAAAATTTTAGGTATATATGTTCTTAGATGAAATTTACCATGCATAAATTTCTCCAAATTAATGCCATTATCTATATCTTAAATAGAATAATACCAGTATACTACTCTATAATGATATATTAGGCCTCTGCATATCTTTTTCAAGTTATAAAATGTCAATATTCATCAATCATTGATAGATAATAGATATGGGATCAATCCTATCTAAGTCTAGATTCTCTAAAACTTGGGATACAGAGAGGCTGACTTTTCCTTGTCTAGCATGACTATTCAAGGAAATGATAAAAGTGAGAAAAATAATCATGTAATGATTATGTTGAAATATCAATATGGAGATCTCATATCTGACTCTAAATTCATGTTATTTTTTCAATATATGGATTTTAACACCTTCATTAGGAGGAATTGGATTCATACACATGTATAAATTCCCTCATTATATCATCAATGCTTTAAATAATTTGTCACTGGATAATTGGGGTATTATATGATAATAACACCTTTTTTAATCATGAAATAATCAATACATAGACATGGGTCTCTATAATAAGGGTATAGAAATTAGTATATGATCATGTTATCTGAATCATGATCCCAATGGTCTGGAAGCTATGCCTTTCAATCCATGGTTTGATCTTAATAGAGAATATGTTTTTTTATCAACCAAAATAAGGAGAAAATCCTAGATCATATAAGTTTTAAAACCATATGGGACATGCAGGATAATAATCTGAAACATCCAAATAGACAAGAACATGAAATGGGTACAATGTAATCATGTTCCCATCATCTCTATGGAGTCGGTTGAACCCAAAAAACTAGAAGGCTATCAAGATTCTCAATAAGATAATAATGCCCACATAATGATGACTCCAATAAAGATTTCATTATATATGCTCTTAGATCTCATGATTTTGGAACCTCTCATATCCCTAATGATAGTAGAGAAAGTGGGAAATATTTATTAGATTCCCTAGATAAAAATGTGTCTGCATCGACACACTCGAGATCCAAAAATTCCTCTCATTTTCCACAAGAGGTGAAAATGGCCCCATATTTTCTTATATCCAAATTCTCCCCTTCATCTTCTAGTATTTATGACATTAATATAGAGGAATATGAAGAGGATAATATTATAGATACCCCTATAACATTCGAAGAAGGTGTCTCAACTACCATTAATAGACTCAAATAAGTGAATCTCAATACGAAGGAGGATTTGCATCCCACATTGATCAGTGCCACCATGACCTCCAAATATAAAGAGGGATATATATCCTTCTTGAAACAATATGAAGATGTGTTTTCCTAGAAATATGTCTAGATTCATGGTATGAATACTTAGGTGAATACCTATCACTTGGTCCTTTCATAGGATCATTCTGGTTTCAAACATATAGTAAGGAGAATGAATCCTACCCATGAATCCAAAGTCAAGGTTAGTTTAACAAGTTTTACATTGCCAATTTTTTAAGGAAGTACAGTACCTGAAATAGATAGGAAAAATTATTCTAATCAAGAAGAATAATGGATAGATCAAAGTCTGCATTGACATCATGGATCTTAATCAAAGTTTATTGATGGATGGCTTCCATGTTCCAATCATTTAATTATTTATTGATGTGAGTATTGGATTTATGGACCACTCTTTAATGGATGGATATTATGGTTATAACCTAATCTATATGGCTCATAAATATAAATAAGTTACCACCTTTATGGAACCACAATGATTTTATTGTTATCAACTAATTTCCTTTAGTTTAAAGAATTTTGGCTCCATATACCAATGTTTTGTGCTTAACATCTTTAATTATTTTCTAATAAAGTTCATTAAGTGTTATATAGATGACTTAATGGTTAAATCCAATTGATTCTATTATCATTGTACTGACATGGAGATAGTATTAAAAAATATTGGGAAAAAGAATTTAAAAATAAACCCCCTGAAGTGAGATTTTAACTTGACACTAAAAAAAATTATTGGCTTCATGGTACGTCATTGTGGCATCAAATTGGATCCCAAGAATACCAAAGAGATACATAATATACCCCTCCAAAGAATCTCAAGGATTTGAGGGTACTCCATGGATGTATATCATATATCAGGAGTTCTATATCCATTCGTGTCACCAAGTGACTTCCCTTTACAAGGTTGATGAAAATGGGGCCACTTACTAGTGGGATCAAAATTTTAAATATTATTTTGATAATCCCAAGAGATATATCCCACATCCACCTGTCTTGATGTCATTAGTGGAAGAAAAAATGCTCATCTTGTATATGTATTATTTAGATTGATCTCTTAGAGAACTCATTTCTTAGAGAAATGATGAATTCAAATAAAATAGCCTTTATTATCTCAGTGGTATAATTCTCGATTCTAAGAATAGATATGCCATCATTGAGAAGAATTCTCACACATTAATAGTCACTAATTAAAATCTAATGAACTACCTAAAAACCATGAGTTCCTTTTGATATCTCATAATGATTCATTAAATACATCCTCAATCATCCCATGTTTACTAGGTATTTGGAATTTTGGGTGGTCATCCTTCAATAGTGTGACATTTAGTTCATATCATAGAAACCTATTAAGGGAAAATCATTGGTAGATTTCCTTATATCAAAACATATTTCAAAAAAAGTTCCAATGAATATAGTTCTTTTTTTTGTGGAGGTCTTACCACTCTAAAAAACTTCTAATATATAGAAAATTTACTTTGATGGTGGTTCCAAAATCCCAATGGGAAAAATATAGGAAGATCCAATGTTCAACAGAGTTGGTATGAGGATCATCTTAATCTCCCCAACTAAAATAGTTTTTCTGTATTCATACCTATTTTTAAAAGGATTCACAAATAATGAGGTAGAATACCAATACCTTATTATAGGATTATAATTGTCCCTACAAATACCTATATCTCACATCAATGTCAAAAGAAACTACGAGCTTGTAATTAAGAAAATCAACACTGAATATACCAATAAGTTGGAGGAATAAATCCCCCTATTTGATTGTGTGTGATTATTAATGGAGTAATTATATTTTAAAAAAATGTTATATTATGTTCTAAATTCCTATAATTCTTTATTGTCTTAATAGAGAATGTGTACATGACCCTATAAATCCATATCAGGATAAAATTGTCATTTGTGTCACACGGTGTGGGGTGATCTCACTATTCATCAATGGTGATATTAAGGAAATTAATGAAGTCAAAAATAACCTGGAGAGAGAAAAGAGTATAAATTTATGAATAAATATTAAATTTGGATATATATGACTTGGTATAAATTGCCTCCAAATTAAAATCCTTCTAACAGGTCGAGTTAAGAAATAGAAGGTTCATCATCGAGTAATGAACTTCATCCTTTATGATGGGTGAAATTCTCAAAAAGTTCTCTATAAAAGTGTATTTGATGGATTCATACATAGAAGAATATAAGGAATGGATATTATTGTTATCATACAAGAATTACATTCAAGAACTTGAGGAGCTCATCAATCTCGGTCCAAACTCTCCCATACAATTCACAGACTTGGGTATTTCTAGCCACCAAGGATATAGGATTATATAAATCTTAACCATAATGGATATTCTTTCTTGATATATTCCATCTTCATTCATCATCCTCCATAGTTTCAACATACTTCCAAATACTCTTGGTTATTTTCCATCTATGGAATTGATGTCATATGGCCATATTCACCGACTAAAACCAAGAATTTCAAGGATATCCTTACTTACATTGATTTATTTTCCAAGTGGTACATGGTTATATCCCTCAAAGAACTAAATAAAAAATCTATTATCGAATTTTTGAAGTAAAATATCATTACAATATTCAGTTTCCCTCACAAAATATAGACGGAAAATGGAATTAATTTCTAATCTTCTAAGTTGGAAAAGTTGTATTAACAGTGTAGCATCATGTCCAACCAATCATATTGCTACCATTTAGTGGAAAATGGATATATAGAGGACTTTAATAAAACCATATAAAACATCCAAGAGAATATTTTGGTCCAATATAATAATCCATGATAAGATAAAATCCTCCAGGCCTTTTGGCTTTATCACACCACAACCCGCATCGATATGCAGAAAACCCCATATGTGTTTATCCATGGGACATAAGTAGTTCTGCCTATTAAGTTTCACCCCCCCTAAATTCAAATTTATATCTAAAACTGGTTATTTGAAGATTTCTAGTCTCAAATTGAACTAGATGAACTCGAATGACTCAATGAGAAAAGTTTGTGCATGTTGTACAACATCAAAATCCATCAAAACTGGATCATGCAACCATTCAATGTGAAATTTCACCACTTCTCATTTCTATAGGTATAGCTGGTATTGGATCTCAAAACTCTGATAATAACTGGTTATAATCCTCCAAAAATCAATCCAAAATAGGAAGTTCTATATGTCATGCATCAAGTTTTCCCCAATAGATATTACTTCATGATCATAATAAATAAGGAATATATCACACATCCCACTAATGAAAGGTTTTTCCAACAAATAATTCGTATAACATCATGATAGTTCAATTATATCCTTGTTACATAATGATAAACAATACAAAAAAATCATGTTTTAAGAATTTAAACTATATATAAAAATCCCATTCTGTAGGTTCTGGACTATTTTCAATTCATCCTAACTACATGATGTTAAACTATGTAGTTTAGTCCATCATGTGTGACTTTAAAATACTTAGAGTGGACCATATTTTGTGGTCTTGTATCTCAACATGATATCTTGACTCATGTTATAATTACTAGTTCATCACATATAACAAATGAAATACATGATATGTTGATCTATTTTGGGATATTTGTTCTTTTCCAGCAGAAAGTGTGTGGCTACAACTACATTAGTGGGCCCAAATATCATGGTTCACCTAACCGAATACAAGGAAAAAATTCCCTCTCCCCACAAATGATCTAGATTTTTTATCGTGGGACGTCCCACCCAGAGATCCACTAATCTGGTGCTCTAGTTCAGAGATTCACATGACCTTAGGTGTTCCTCCTTGTACACTAATGGTTTTTGACTAAAAGTGAGGGTCTATTAGGTGATAGTGGGGATATTATATCCTCTTATGATAATAATAATGATAATAATAACAACAGCACTATGGAAACAATAAATTAAACACAATAAAATAAATATAAAACGATGTGAGTAATGGTCCAAAATACACCTTCTATATACCAGATATTAGATACATTCCATGAAAATCATACATAAGTAAAAAATATTACTCTTGGGTTGATCATATATGTATATAAACAAAAGAAATCCAAAAGATCACCAACCTGGCACCAAGGTACTACCCAATCTATTTACTAAAACCATTCCATCAAGTCTGTTCACCCTCTATACACCCTTTCTCACTAAGATCCAGACCTCAAGCCTGACCCCGTTACTGTAATCAAGATAATAAAGTCTACACACATCTTGAAGGTCCCGTGAAAGGTGTGAGTATGAAATTGGTAGGCCACCACCAATGGTATCTCTAGCTTACATCCATACATATAACAGTACCTGAAAATACATAAATAAATGGAAACTAAACACACATAACATAACCCATCCCACTTTTAATCAATATCCATAAGATAATACATTATCTACCTTGGATAATGTTGTAGAATGATGATGTGTCCACATTCTTTCATACTGGAAGATACCTTAGTCTTCCATCTATTCCCATACCTTATAGTGTCACATGAAAACTATTCACCACATACCACATGACATCACTTATCATAATTTCCAAATAACCTTTTTTATTCAACCTGATTCCCCAAAGGCACATCCCCAAGGAATCTCACAAGTCCCCTGGACTTCCATATATTCGATCACCATCTTCTCAGTAGCCCAACATCCTAAGGAATAGTGATAGCCACCCTTCCTAACCCATCGACACCAACATAGCGGCAAGGATCATCACCCATATGATGGTCTCACTCACCATCAATCATGGCCTTATATGGTTAGAAACTCATTTATATTGAGTTCATCACCATATCCTATAATTCTAGATCTATAGAGGTATCCAACCAAAATTAGTGTTCAAAACCACCTCATTAGGCCCTATCTCGTGTGCATATTACCCCAATGACACTATCATCTAACAACAATGAGAAGCAATCACCACTAATCCTAGGAGACACCTCCATAAAACCACTTTTCCACCCAAGAACCATGTCTCTCAACTGTGATATTAGATATCACCACCCGCCTCATCTTGAAAATCGATGTTGCCTCACTTCTAGTGATAAACGTCACCTATAATATCACATACCATTCCCAACACATTCCCACATAACCAAATAAATCATAACCTCACTTTTATAAATTTACATAATTGGAATCATCCTATCAAACCAATAACCAAACCCCATTGTTCACCTTCCATGGCCAATAAGGCTTAATTGTACCCTTTTACACATAAGGATACCCTCTATTATCTTCCAAGAATGATTGAATCTAAAAGTAGTACACAACTAGAATCACATGGACCATCCCACTCACGACCATTTATCACGCATTACATAGCACATGTATAATTAGGATAAAGATAGTTACCACCAATATTATGATCATAGATTCCTACTACTAGTATAGTGACCTATGATTTGTATTTAGATAGTGAGAATTGAAAAACCAAATAACAACCCAATAAATAGGGCTTAACGGCCATAGATGGTGTAAAACCTCAAAATAACTAAATAAATCAGAGGAGGAAGACAAAGTGTTAACCTTACCCCATTCTACATCCTATGATGAAGAAAACCAGAAACTAGAATGAAATTAAGGAGATCCACACATGAAACCCAAGAAAGAAGAGGGAGGGGAGACATTCGCTAGCTCAAATTAAATTTCCTTCCACCTTTGCCCTTTTATTTTTTTTTAAATCATTTTTCTATCAGTTCTGATTCACGACATGACCACATGGTTCATTCCTTGAATAATTGAGACAAAGGGGATCCTCCCCTATCTGTATCTTTTAGATCATGAACTTGTTAGTCATGGTGTGAATGGATTCAATCTATAAATTTTTTATCTACATACTTGCTTCATTATCCGGAAACACCATTTAGTCCACTCTTGTCCCTTAGGGAAATTAAAACCACTTAAATTACATGGTTTTTAGAAAAAAATTAAATAGATCATCACCTTCAATGAGGTCTAGGGTTTTGCAATCTTCCCACTTTGTAATTGATCATCCTTGATCTACTTAGCCATACACTGACCTGATCTCTCACTCAACTCAAGCATCCAACTCTATTTTTCACACATGCTAAGATGATACCAAATGCATTCATCTCATTCCCAACATCTCAAACTACCTCGACTACTCACTCAATAGGTTGACTCCTTATGCGGTACACCCCACCTTAGGAATCACCTATGTGGCCACTTCTTGATCTATTTCCTGACATCATGATGATTCCACACTGACTATCCTCAAAAAAACACACAAGTTATGATCATCGTACACCATCAATTCAACATCCCACCAAATTCCCATCTCATGAATACATCATATATGATGCCCAATAAATTTTTATATCATTCCTGATGGCCACAAAACTCTCTTATCACACTTGATGTGCACAAAAGTCTCTCATCATGCCTGATTTTTTCACAAAAGTTCCCGATTGAAAACACGTCACCTAACTATCATTCCTCATGCATGATGCTAAAATATTAATTAGTACCTTGTTAATTCACTTACCATACATGAACATCATGCACTAGTATCTGTCATATAAAAACAAAATCATAGCCACTTTCACAGTGTACCTATAACTATCATCGTCTCTCTAGAGTAATCTAAACCTATCGTATTGACTATATGAAATTGGACCAAATCCCAAGTGCATGATGCTTATTCTCCCTGTGGAGTTGTACTCGCTACTAGCCACTACCCCCACTATTAGGTATCTTTCTCATCGCACATCATGTGCATGCAATTATATATATTGTAATAGTGGGTGCCTTAGAACCAACTATATAGTATTTTTTATTTTCATATCATGGATATAGTGAGCTATGCATGATGTTTACTTACCATTTTAGTGTAGAAATTTCAGCATCCACTATTTAATGGTAATTTTGATAGATTAATTTTCATATCAAAAGGTTATAGTAGATCCCATGCTATAATTTGAACCACGAGATACTATGGAATTAATCTTAAATATATGTCCTTTGGTCTTGATATATCATACTGACTGAACACAGTTGATGTCTGACTATTAGGTGATGAGGGATCATAAGTATTGAGACTTATTCTCAGGATTTTTTCACATGGAAATCTCTAGTAGTTGAAATCATGAGGACAAGTCCACCAATAGGAACACCATATGTTTTGGGCTTCGTTAGATGTTCTTATCTACAAACATGTGTATTGGTATCCTGACTTGAGATCGTTATCAAAGTGTTTCATTTTATTGTGTACTTTGATGCAAGGAAAAAACCGTGATTATAAAGTCATGGTGAGGTATCTTGTGTTGTGTGTGTCATTAGTGGTATGATATTGGTAGAATGATCAAGACATAATATGCTGCTTCCAAGTTAAGGAAGTAATATATCTGAAGTCAGGTTGATCAGAATGGTAGTATTTTCATAAATTCATGGTCATGGTAGACAAAGGTAAATTTTTCTTGTTAGATCAACAGATAATAAATAAACAAAGGATGATGGAATGGGTGTGCATCCTTCTTTATGAGATATCTAAAGAAAAAGATATTATATTACACAGTGTGTGTTCGTCAGTCGTTTTTCATTGCTATAACAATTCCTTATCTTTTTAGGGGCCATGATGGGTTACTAGATTCCATTTTTTTGTCTGCGAATAGTATTCACTAATATTGAGATAAGTTCAGAGGGTTACACACAACATAGTATTCAAGAATATTCCATATTCTAGTGAATATGTATATATGACATGGTGGGCCCCACCAATGGGGTTTGATATTTGTCTGAGGATGTACGATTATGAATGGAATGCATAATTTCATATTATTCATGTTAAGAATAATTAGAATTAAATTTATTTATTAAATTTATTCACAATTATTAAATTAAATGCATGGAAAATATTATATGAATGAATATGAGTTTAAAATATTCAAGGTTCATTTAATATCTGCGGGAACGAAGAGTCGAGTTAATGGGTGAGGTTTTATCACAAAATATTTTTATTATATTAAAAGAAAGTGATAAAATATAAATGATATTTATGTCTTAGAATAGTAGTCATAATATATCATTTATATAGTGTGTTAAATATTCGGGGGTCGGGGAGACTTTCTGGGTAATTTCTTAACACACAGTAAATAGGAGGAGAGAGGCTCTCACCTGTGACTATTCATGGTGAGCTCTTGAGAGATTCTCTCTCCTCTACCACTTTTTAGAGAGAGAATCTCTTTATATAAGTGATGATTGATCTCTCCCTTCCACATTGCAAGAAGGTCGATGTTGTGATCATTGGAACATTGAAGTCGTCGTCAGATCGCCACGCTAGCACCTGGAATTCGATGACCAATTACGTTGTGGATTTTTGAAGCGCTTTTGGATGATCTAGAGGGATTATGTTTTGTATCCTTCAATAATCGATCTCCAATGACAAGAAGATATCGAGCATGGATTTAGAACTAACTAGGTATTTATGGTTTAATCTTTTTGCTTAAATTTCTTCATGCGTGATCATCGGGCATTATCGGGGTTGTGCTTCATCGAAGATGATGATGTTACGTCGATCGTCGGTGAAAAAAAATTAAATCTCTCACCCATCAGCTTCTGATGTGCATCTCAGTGCCTTTAATTGTTATTAGATCAATGTGTGAAGATTTTAATCCAAAGAAAATTAAATTTTCATTAAATTTAATAGAGGGCAATGTCTGGTCCCAATGTCGCAGATGACATTTCAATCTGACCACGGATTACTAGTATGTAGTCATCTGAAGTTTTAAATAGGGATTGAACTTATTTTACGGATTAATTTTCAGAATATATATACATATATATATGTAATTTTTATCTGAAACCATCTACATAATTGATCATCAGGAACCAGAATACCGACCCAATTACTGGTCACGAGAATAGTGTTTTCTGGTTAATTATTTTTCCATCAAAATTGGGTATTTTATGATAATGAACATTTTTATTTTATATATATATATATTATTGTTATTGTTATTATTATTATTATTATTATTATTATTATTATTATTAAAAAACATATTTAGGCTTTGGTTTTTCAATCAAGTGGGTGGCTTTGGTGGGTGTGGATAAATCCAGATAAGAAATAAACAAATAAAAAAAAGGGGGGGTGTTTCTGGCGAGCGGCCTCCTCTAGCAGCTGGGCACCGCCCAGTTGGTCTCCACCTTCATCGGGGAAAGGCAATGGGCGACCCGCCATCTCCCTCCTCTGAGCCGGTCCCCTTCCGCGCTGGGCACCGCCCAGTTGGTCTCCCATAGTCACTCCCGACTATGGGAGCTTCCCTCCATCGGCGCGCCTCACACCACAGTCATGGCCAGATCCGCCTGGTCCGTCGTACTGGATAGCCCACGATCGCACGAGGGCCCACTAGCCACCATCTTCACCAACGAAGCAGGTCCAACCCCATACGTACAGTGCTTCCTTCAGTCCATATCTGGTCATTTAGTCCGTTAATGTCCACTATTGTCTGTCGTTTGCCCTTCAACCACCTATAGAAGACCCGTGCAGATAACCCATCACTTACCACTGCCTCACGAGTGCCTTCCATATTCAATCACACCAACACGAAACAGCCTAAACGGGACTGGCCGGCATTTCCTGGCCCGGAATGGGTCTGAACAGGTCTAGGATGACCCAAGATTGACCAACAAGGATCCAGCCCAACCAGATCGCCTCTTATTTGGTTCTTATTTGGTTGTTTATGTGTGTGTATATATATATAAACGTATATTTCAAAATAAGTTATAGTTTTGAAATATATATATATATATACAATTTAAAAAATAATAATTTAATAAGTAATATTTCAATATAAGTTAAATTTTGAAATATAATTAAATTAATTAATCGAATCGAACGACGTAAATTTTGAATTAAAATTAATAGTGAATTTTTAATTCATTAAATTATCCCTCGAAAAAATAATTTTTAAAAAATTTAATTTTATTCATGAATTTAATTAAAATACAAGAGTTTAATACATATTAACTGATTATGATCCATGGACTGACCAATGAATGTCTGGTATTTATTTATTTATTAAATTATTGCAATGGTTATTTGTAATAATTAGTTTAATGAATGACGATTTGTGTGTCATCTTTACGTCATTATATGTATAAGGATATATGTGTCCAGTTTATCTATTGTATTTTTTACTCCAAAGACCCACTCAGCTGCGTGAGAGTATTGTTGAATAATGACGAAGACGAGTAGTGACATACTTCACTCCAATTTATAGCAACACACCAAACAGGAGTTTGATGTGTTGGATTGGAAAGCGCTGCAACTCGAGTCGCAGGTGACATGACTCAAGGAGTTGTCCTTGGGGTCCAAGTTTATCCATTATTAACTCAATGGATCAACCATTAGTATCATCTCATGATCACATTGTCTTCTTTTATTTATTCATTGTTTAATATTTTTGTTTGTGTGTAGTATTACGCACGATCTCATAGAATAATGATCGACCATGCATAGATAAAATATATATGTGACGCGATTGATGTTTTCTATTTATTACATGATTAGTTATGAGTGTGATCACATAGTGTGTACTTATGAGATAGAAAAAGATTTAATTTCATCATGTAATAATAATAAAACCCTCAAAGAAATATTAAGTTACAAATGTCTTTCGTTGTTTGAATTTGAACACAACTAGGTGTTTGCGGTGCTCGGTCAGCCATAGTTGAGGGTGCCTCCTACTACTGGAAAGTTATTACTACTACAAAAACGGGCAAGGGAAGCGCTACCCTTTTATCAGCACTAAAAAAACGCTGATAAAGGGGGCCTTTATCAGTGCTGGAAAAAGTGCTGATAAAGGGAGGATTTATCAGCGCTGAAAAAATTTATATTTCAAAAAAAATCATGAAAAATAAATTATTGTTATATAAGTATATTTATTCGTATATAAATATAATATATGTTTTTTAAATATGTTTTATATACGTATAAATAGACTATTACATTAAATATATAAGAAATTTAGTGAAAATTGCTTCAAAATATTTTTAAAAAACATTATTAATTAATAATTTTCTAATTATTATCAATTAAAAATCATTTAATAACAATTTGAAGACACAAAAAATCAAAACAATTAATAAAAGATATAAAATAAGTTGAAAATGTAACTCAAACTTCAAACGGTCATAACTTTTGATCTGGGTGTCCGTTTGAGCTCTACAGCATATCAAATCGAAGCCTGCGACGATATCTACGCGCTAGTGGTTGAAGCAAAGCCTCCGTCACGTTTTTTAAGCCCAAAAAAGGCCCAGAAGGCCTCCAAAACTGAGTTTTTAGTCAGGATACCCCGATTTGTTAACATTCTAATAGGTATAACTTCTAATCTGGATGTCCGTTAAGCTTGTAACACATATCATATCGAATATTGTTTCAGTTTCTTCGATTTGACTGGTTGTGGAGTTGAAACGGGCTTCTCGATTATAAGTTATGGTCGTTTTAACATTCAATGGCTTTTCAAAGACACATATATATGTATTTATTTGTATGTGTATGTGTGTGTGTGTGTGTGTCTATGTGTGTGTGTGTGTTGTATATATGTATGTATTTATTTATTTATTTAATTATAAACACACATAAAAAACATATTTCATAACTGTATTTAAAACTAATCTTATAAGTATATATTAATATACAAATAAATATACGGATAAAAAATTATAACTAAAAATATATATATATAAATATATATAAATATATATTAATATATGAATGAATATATATATACTAATATATGAATAAATATATTTATATTAATATTAATCTATATCAATATACGAATAAATATAACTATATATATATAAAGAGACATATTATTAAATAGAGAAAAAAACGAAATAGCACAGTGGTAAAGGTGCAGCCGCGAAAGGGGGAGGTTGCAGGTTCGAGTTCGGGTGGAGACAAAGGTGGTGCGTGCGTGTGAGGATGCGTGGGAAGGGAAGCACGCGGGAGACCTCCTAGCATTGATAAAGGGGTGGTCAACCGCTGATAAAAGCTCTCCCCGTGCATTATTTAATTTTTTTTATTTTTATACTTTTTTTTACTTTTATCAGCGCTTTGAAAAAAGCGCTGATAAAGGCCCCTTTTATCAGCGCTAAAAAAAAGTACTGATAAAAGTGGCCTTTTATCAGCGCTTTTCGGAGTGCTGAAAAAAGGGACCCCCCTATATTAGCGCTGAGCTTTACAACGCTTTTTTAGCGTTGTTAAAGCCCATTTTGAGCACTGATATAGGCAGTTTTTATAGTAGTGTGTTATGAAAACAATGGGCTGACTTAAGTGAATTTGGTAGTTAATGATTAGTCATAGCTAAATTTATATCACTTTAGAGACAAATCATAGAGGAAATCAAGGTTACAATTCTGAGAATTTGGGACTTCACTTAATAGATCAAGGAACCACAAGTCAATATGGTTGGTCAGTCAAACTTCTACCTTGAACTCTCTGAGTAGTGGCATAGCCATAACTTGTAGACTATGGAGGGAGGTTCAAATATCCTTGCCACTAGAATACTCAAGCGTTAGAGTATTCCAATTCTAGTATGGAAGGTCCCTAGAATTCGATAAAATAGTGTGAGATATTTAATTATTTAATTAATTAGTAAATAATGTCTAAAATCGTAATGAAAGATAAAAGTACCAATCTACTAGATTTTATTTTTGTAGAAAAATGGAAATTAATAACACATGACATACTATGATATTTATTAGACAAGGTTAATGTCCTATCTAGCATGAGTTTCCAAAGAGTACTACAAGCACTTGCACACAATACTATGACATTGGGAATTCAAGGTTCTAGTGTCCCAAATGCTTGTTAAGCTGCCTTAGGAAGTGAGGGTATATAAATATTTTTCAGAGACTCATGTGTTATGAATATGATGGTTATTTCATAATTCTATCATCAACATCCATTGTAATCATTGGATACTATATCAAGACATGCATGATATTTCATGTAGTCTCATCTCCAAGAAGTTTTTAAGGAGAAAGATAAGTACTGATATGAATATGTAATGATTACACTAGATATATGTAAATTGAAGGGAAGATTATGATTTTTCAACACATCCTATTATAATATCATTTTTAACCATATTCTCTATATTCGTTTAAGATTACAAAATTAATAGTTTGGATAAAAACTCTTCGTTTCCTTCATGGTAAGGTTCCCCAACTAAATAAGAACTTAATGAAATAATAATATTTAATTATTATGGAAAAGAAATTAAAAGACCAGGAGAAAATTCCAATGGAAAGAATGATGCCAAAGTAACCTTTTCAAAGAAAGAGGTATTAAATAGGAGGTTATTTGCTTCTCATATCATGAAATAAATTCTATGGAAAATAAACACAATGAACTGAATTGAAGAAGAAATTAATTGCTTCTACTTTAAATATATTTATCAATTACATCTAATGTTACTGTTATACTTGGGTATTAAATAAAATATGCCAATCACATATGTGTATTTGAATACAATATCCGATTATATAAATTTTATGAGAAGAAATGTGTATTCTCCAAGCAGTTGTGAAAGGGTGGCTCCTAAGTCAACAGTGAGAAGCACAAAACTTCTAATTGCTAAGTTTAATGATTCTAGTAGATGTTTTATTGAGTATTACCAAAAAATTTATCTAACTTTTGATTTAGATGCAAGGATACATTATTAAAAGTTTAGGAATGAATGTTGTTTGTGGTGTTTCATACTCAACCATTAGTTCAATAATGCTTGAATCATATGAAATACTTGATGAATATAAAATGTAAGACTTATTTACGAAGTTTTGGAAAGATAATTATTTATCAAGTAAAACTAAATAGGCATAAAGGATATACCTATATAGTATTTAGACTCAACAGATCTAAAAACATTAGGTTTTATCGACATATATACTTATTTAGTGAGGATAAATAAACTTTTAGAAATAATGGTATGCCACAAATATTTCGGAATTAGTTTGGATAGAGAGCGCGGACTATTCATAGGGTAAGATATTGGTAAGTATACTTTGTAAGATTCCTTTAACTGTTTAATGAATGTAAATGTGAATTATCATATATTCATTTTTCAAAATATATGAGATGCTTCAGCTTAGTCTGTCGAATAATATATTGAACAAGCATTGATCAAACAATATAATGTAGTGTTGAGTAATTATTAAACACACATTTCCTTATCCACATCAGGGATATGATTCTAATAAGGAATATTGATAATAAGTATTACATGTTAACATTGGACACAAAATATAGCATGGAGTAATTATTAAATGTACATTTCCTTATACACATCAAATACATGATGCTAGTAAAAGGAATATCATTGTTGATATTAATAATCATTGCAGAAACTTCCATTGTATTTCAATATGTGCTTTGCAAATAACGGAGATATCCCATAACTGTATGAAAACTATAATGACAAATGGATATCATATCAGTTGTATTATGATGAAAATTCAATATCATAACAACATATGTTTAGATGCAAAAAGTTTGTTAAGGATATAATAAAATTATCATCAAGTACAAATACATTGTTCATCTATTGTAATCATCCCAAAATTTTCCTAGCTTATTACAAAAATCCCTAGGATAGAAATATAGAGTCAAGTTATAGACTATATTTCTATATAAGGGTGCACATATCTATTTGAGACAGTGGGACCCAGATTGACATGGGTTTATTTAATGCTTAAGGTTCACAAGTAGTTGGAGTAGTAAGAGGCATGGAAGAGGAATGTTTTAGAGACACATACTGTGTTGGAAAGATAAAACCATAGTGGTGGTTTTGTATTCACCATGTCCTGTGAACCATTAATCATTATGAATAATAAATCCTACAAGTAAGGTGCATATGGAAATTAGCTGATATTGATAAGATCAATTAAAATTTAATAATGGATTCTATGTATCAAAATGAAGGGGGCTTATTATTTTTAATATTGTGGTGGGTATTCAAGTGAAATTATACATGGATGGTACAAGTGTAAGTACCAATAAGGCTTGTTGGGTTACACAAAGTCATTATGCCTAAATAAATTACAATTTTACTTGTCATGTCTAATTTATATTATCATTTTATTGAGTATTGGATGTCAACACCACCAATCATGGAAGGTGTCTATATGACACAACCAAAAAGGTACAATGACATCATAGAATGTTAATAAGGTGTGTAAGTTACTGAAATAAAGTTTTTGATTACGATAATAAGATCATATAATTTTTATTTGGAATGAATCTTCTTCATAACTCTATCAGAGGTTAGTGGGAGTGCCATGGTTTTTCAAGTAAAATATGCTTGGTAACATATGGGAAATAACTATTGTTCTTACATTTAGTTAATACTAGGATGAAAGTAATTGTCTAGTGATTAACTTAAAATAGAAACCTAAGTTGTATGGAAGAGGATATACTGAGGTATATCTAATGGTTTCTTAGACCTAGTCAATCATACATATATTGAAAAGGTATTTAAAAAATACAAGTTGGAACAATTCAAGTTTGAATTTTTTCCATTGTCACATGGAATAAATCTCTCCAAGAATACATGCATGTACGTAGAATGGTATTAAAGTGGTGAGTTGAATTCTATGCACTTCTTTGATGGATCAATAATGTACTCCATAATATGTACAAGATATGACATTTCTAACATATACTTTATGATAGGTAAATATCATTTATATCTAGGATAACTTCAAGGGAAGTATTCAAAACTATCTAATTGTACTTGAGAATATACAAAAGAGATATGTACCTATAATGTGGAGAATAATGGATACTATTTTTGAGGGGATAAAAAAGTATTCTTTGGATAAATATAATCTAATATCATAGTTAGGCTAGGTTGATGATCAAGACAAGCTCATTCAATCTAGTGGTATATATATCAATAAATACCGAGTATATTACGGCTTCTAAGACAGCTAAGAAGAAGTGTAAAATATGTAAGGATTTGATCAAGTTATTCTAATTGAATATAATAAGTAAATTATTATCATAATATAAATTATGATACTCTTACTAGAAAAGATTTTAAGTTTGGATTGTGAAAAAAGTGTATAAAATTGAGGTTTATATCTCTTGAGAAATGTTTCTCAAGGAAGTGAGGTCGCGCATAGCAGAATAGCCACATAACGAAGACATGATTGTCCTAGTAACTAAAGACATGGAATAGTAGAAACATGATCTGAATCATGTGGTAGCTATCAAGATTTGTTATAAAGTTGTCTCAAGTGCAAGAGAAAGTGTTGTAGTAGTGGGTGGCATAGACCCAACAATACATTACTTTTTATTAGCATATCATGGATACATTGATCTATGCATGATGTTTACTTACCTTTTTGTTTAGAAATTTTTGTGTCCACTATTTAATGGTAATTTCCATAGACTAAATATCATATAAAAAGGTTATAGAAGATTCCAAACTATAATCATAACCTTAAGATACTATGACATTAATCATAAATATATTTCATATGGTTTAGATGCATCATACTAACTGGACACATGTGATGTATGAATATCAGGTGTTGGGGGATCATAAGCATTGAGACTTCTTCTCATGAAGTTCATGCTTTGTGATATCTAGTAGTTTAGATCATGAGGACATAACCTCCAATAAGAACACCACATGTTTTGGATTTCATTGGATGTTCCTATATATGGACATGTGTATTGGTCTCATGACATGATATCATTATCAATGTGTTTCATTTGATCGTGTACTTTAATGCAAGGTAAAACCCATGATAATGAAATTGTGGTGAGGTATCTTATGTTGGGTGTGTTATTGGTGGTATGACATTGGTTGAATAATCAACATAGAATTTTTCACTTCTAAGTTGAGGGAGTTATATAACTCAATCCAGGTTGATCAGGATGGTAGTATTTTCATAAATCCATGATCATGGTAGTCAAAGGTTAATCCATACAGTTAGATCAACAAATAATAAAGAAAAAAGGATGATGACACAGGTGTGTGTCCTGCTTTATGAAATATCTAAAGACAAAGAGATTATATTACACATTGTGTGTTCATAGGTTGGTTTTCATTGCTATGATTATTCCTTATCTCTTTAGGGGTCATGATGGGTTTCTATATTCCTCTCTTGGTCTATGAATATTATTCACTGCTATCGAGATAATGTCCAAGAGGGTCCCACACAATAGTGTATTTAAGAATCTACCATATTCTGGTAAATAGGTATGTAGGACATGATGGACCCCACCACTGGAGTTCAATATTTGTCCAAGGATCACTGCTAGATTATGAGTTATTTATGATGGTCCTTTTTTTATGGGGACCCATTGCAAATAGCCAGTTTCTGAAAATCACGTTGCCAATATATTTTTTGTGAAGGCTCGTCGCAAAAAAACTATTATTTGCGAAGGTGGGTTCCCGATCACAAAAAACCTTTGAAAGATCAGTTATTTTCATTAGGAGATGTCTCCCATTGCAAATAATTTAAAAAAACATTATGATGGGATAAGTTTCCCATCGCAAATAGTTTATAAAATTAAAAAAAAATAAAAAAAATAAAATAAAATAATAATAATGAAAGAATATATAAAACATCACAATAATAATAAAACAATATAATAATATAGAAAGTTTGTATGAAAAACTATAAATTTCAAAATTAATAGCAATATTTACAAAAAAAATGTTTATTATAATGTTTAACATAATATATGTATCAAGAAAGTACATAAATAAAAGGGGATGGGAGAGTCATTTGGAGGAGGAGGTGTTGGAGAGAACTCCATCTCTATACCCTATTCAAAATGCTTCATGTACTCCATAATTTTCTCCTATTACTGCTCATCCACTTGATATAGTTCCTCCTGATATTGTTCATGCTTTCGATGAAACTCTTCTAGCTCTCTACATAGAACCTCTATAACCTCATTCTGAGATCGCATCTTCTGATCAAACTATATAGCTGATGATTACGACTCACCATGATCTCCCCTGGAGCTGGAGGACGACATCATGTCAGTACCAAAATAACTCTCATGCATCAATAGAGATCTGATACCAACAACTTAGCTTTTTTTAAATGCATACTAAGTCTCCTACATCCATGCCGAGTCATCAAATCCTGTTGCATTGGTGGCCTAACCCTCGATCTCAGACTGACTCTCATCATGGGTGTGAGAAGTCGTAGCCTCTTATGACTCCTTCAAAACCAATTTGAAATTAAAATGATTAAAATATTTTTTTTATTTAATTTTAAAACTAAACAATAATAACATTGACCACAATATGGAACTGTCGATCACCAATAATTTCTCCAATGACAGGGTCTATATACATCCTCTTGTAAACATCAAACTCTATAATATCGGGTTTCTCAACTACCTACATGAAAAATAAAATAAATCATTTACATTTAAATTTATATAAACTATTAAATAAAATTACTTACCTGATGTCATCAATGTATACTAAATAAATGAATACCATCTCTATGGGTGACCTCTTGTACTTGGTTCTACCAACCTAATGTTGATCTCCCTTGAAAACTGTATGCTAACCAATATGAGCACAATCCATCTCAAACCTGAGAGGATATATAATTAGGTTGATGGTTATAGAAAGACTGATCAAAATGGCGACTCCATATTTCTTCATGTATCTCTTCCTAAATTTTTTCAAAAAACAGAAAACATCATTTATACATGCAAACTTCCCATATAGAGTTCCTCATGCTATCATTGATGGGAAATCATAAACCCTGTAAATAATTAATAATATAAAGTTAATAATTAAATAAATTTAAAAATAACTATTATATATTTACATTACATACAATGATCTAACATTCTCTTCCAAACATCATTCGAAATATAATTTCATGTCACCCATGATCCATAAAAATAATTCTGTAGAATATAACTCCCATGTCTAATATCTAAATGTGAGAAACTATGGGAAAATAGATTAGATAATAAATTTTTTTTACATAAATAAAATAATGAAAATAAAAGATAATGAAAATTAACTAAATTAAAAAATTGAACATACCTCCTCATGCATGGATCAAATATAGATGTAAACATCACTTGGGAATAGGGTTGGGGACCATTGATATCACAAGATCACGACCCCTGTGAGTTGATGCAAGGCCTGTAACCTAAGGGTATGATGACATATCATTAGGCTCATCACTAGGTAGTATAACCTCCTTGAGTTCATAGAAGATCTTCTCATAAGTATCATCATCCATATAAAACACGAAAACAAATTTTTCAGCAAATTATTGAAGATGATTTTTATATTTATTTATTTATTTTGACTATAACCAATAATTAATCATGACATTCTTCATCGTAATCCTCATATTCATATACAACGATATTAATATCTTTATATTCCTCCTCAGTATCATCTATTTTCATAACATTTTTAGTTTCATCATCACTTATTAATTCAAATTCATTTGTTACATCATTAACATCATTGCCACCATCGACCCGTAATTGTGGGGTGAAATCATCAATATTTGTTCCTATTCATTGAAAATTTTATTTGGAGTTTTATCTTGAAAAATTCAATTACTTTCACTACAATAGAACCACATTCACTTTTTATAAATTAATTTTCACAGGATTTCATTTTTATAATGCTTCACCAATCAATTAACTCTGTAGAAACAACACAATAATTGGCATAATATATTTTCTATGCTTAATAATCCAATAAAAATATTTCATTTACTACAAGAATGTTTTTATATTTAATATCAATAATTCCATGGTGTGGATGAACATGAAAACCTCTATCACTATCAAACCAATGACATTTAAACATCATTGCATAATTCTATCCCAGATAACACAACTCAATTATTTCATCTAGTATACCATAAAAGTCAACTTTACTTTATCTATGATTATATCCTCTTAATAAAACACCATTATTCATTGTTTTTTTATTCACTATATGAACATGTATGAAATAAAAAACCATTCACCACATATGTATTATAATATTAACCATTTTGGATGGTAGGTTTCTTAATACACACAACCAATTATCAATTTTATTATCATTTTGGGATAACTAAAAAATTAAAAAACAATTAACAATATAAAAAATAATAAATTGATTTCATATATTAAACCATAAACAATTTATTGTACTAGTATTTGAAACTAATAAGAAAAATTATGTTTCTGACATTCTTCAAGAGCATCTGCTGTAATTTTTGGAAATTATTTCTTGACATGATCATCATATAATCTACAAATAAAATAATATTAGTTTATTTTTTAAAAAAAATTAAAGAATATGTGGTAGTATCACTCACTATACAAATCAAGTCATTTCTTCGCATTTGATCATAACATATATATAATTCATGTGATGTTCATCAATGAAAATCCACCGTTCATGAACTCCACCAAAACCAAGTTCAGGCTAATTAAAAAATGATAATTTAATGTTAAGTATATCATCAAAATTTTCCCCATCGCCCGAATGGCCCGAAGGCCTTCTTTTTTATTGATTTTTTGATAACCCCCTTTCAAGGGATGAAGGGGAACCCATACAAGGCCCGTAGGCTTAGAGATTACATGACCTGTAGGTCTTAAGAAATATTCATACTATAACTACATGGAACTGATCCTCCCTATCTTCTTCATCATGATGTTAGATCTCCACATTCACATGGATTGTTCAACTAGGCTTCACGTGCATGCACAGTCTAGTCCCGATGGAAATTTCATGCCCTCTCTTTCTGAAAAAATCTGCTTAGCTTATTCTCTGGTGAATGCACCTTCTTGGAATCCTTATTTGGAGTCTGCTTCTTGTAGAGTCTATTTGGTCATTAAACACAATTTCAGGTGGCCCTAAGGCCTTGAGGTGGCACTAAGGCCTTGAGGTGGCCCGAAATCCTTACTAGACTGAAGTCCTTGGGTGGCCCAAAGGCTTTAAAGGACCCGAGGCCCAAACCGATCTCCCGAAAGCCCAAATGTATGAATAGTTCTGACTAATATAGGATTGAATAGTACCTGCTACAGTACTTCTATAGTACCTTAGAAATTATGTATCCACCCGGTTTTGAACTTAGGTCTCTCGATTATGTTTTGAAGGATATTCAGGTTGGAAATAATGGGGGCATAAAAAAGAAATAGCATCCTTTAAATAAGCTTCTTCAATTGATCTTCAAATATTGATTTGTTATGTACTTTTTTTCTATAGTTTCTACATACATCTCTCATATGGATACATTCATCGAAACTGTACTGATCCTCCACGTTTTTCTTCATGTGGAAAATGTAATATCAAATGTTCCATTTAATCAGAGTAATTTGAAAAAAAATCCAATTTATATAGAATTAAAACAAGATCATACTGCAGTGTACTATGTGCATCATAGTCTCTTATCACTATTCGGATGTCTCAGAAAAAATATGATATTTTTTTATCGCATCACAAATATAAAGATTCAACAAACCTCTAAATCTAATTGGTAGAATTATTTCCAATATAAAATAAAAAATTATGACTTTTTAATCTGGTAATATTACTATTTCTAACACATCTATCCAAATTGGAAACATAACCATCTATTAATCTCAAATATTTAATCCATTGAAAAAATAATAAATGGTTTTATTTTAGAAATTTATAAACCTTTTTTTGGCGTCATTAACTTCTATGATCTATCATTTTCAAACAACTTAAGTTCTGGTCACCTAAAATTTTGGGCAAGATCGAATCATACCTTTACATTAACTTCAGTCTTACTAGGTGTCTCCAAAGGGTATAAAATATATTATCAAAATGGTTCTTCTCAATATTAATAACATCCAACTTGTGATTGGACAAAAAATCAGACCAATATGGAAGGTCATAAAAAATACTCCATTTAATCAAATTGTGATCTTTCCTAAAGCCAACTATTTTTACTAGTTTATATTCAGTCCATAGGTAATGGTAAGTAATTAAGAGAAAATAGATTTTATAGTAATAGATGACCCCAAATATTTTTAAATGTTTCAAACCACCTCAGATCACATTTCTTATATGGACACTTAATTGTCCCTTCAGAAAAAAAAAATTGATTTTGATGATGCAAATGCTAAAAAATATGCAACACCCTTAATATATATTGAATTTATACCAGAATCATATGGATTCCTATGATTATTTATCCAATCACTATCATATAATAAATATTTTTTTTTGACTTCCTTATTCCATATTTCTCTAAAAATATAAAATAAAAAATTGTTTATGATAAGTTTTATATAAGAAAAAGATGATCCAAAAGAGTAGAAAATTAAAAAAATATAATTTACTTGTAAATATTATCAAATTTATCTATTTACAGCTAATTTTTACTAATTAGTGCTGAATTTTACTTATTATCATTAATTACCGCTAATTAAAATGATATAAATGCTTCAACACTCTCAATGTGAACATGATTTATACCAGAATAATTAGGAGTCTTTTAATGAGTTATCAAATCATGATCTCATAATAGAAAATGTTCCATACTTCTTGTTTTCATAATTATCCAAACAATTTATAAATATTTATTATTTTAATTATATAAAATGTTAAAAATCTATTGTGGTAATTAAATTATTAGTGTATTAATCTTATTGATGTATTTTTTTTATTAATTCATAATTTTTTTACAATTTAATATTTTTTAGATTAAATTCACCATTAATTAGTGAAAATTAACCATTTTTTATAAATTAATAAAATTTCATATAAATTAATATAAAGTAATAAAATATATTATAAATTACTAAAAAGTTGTAAATCATATAATTTATAATCTTTAGGTCATGAGAAATGACCAATTTGGGTCAACCATGCATTTACAAATTTTTTGTTGACCATGACCTAAAAATTGACAACCTATTTCATTTTTACCTTTCTAGTAATTTAGAAAAATTTATGTTATTTCATAGTAATTTATATAAATTTTTTAATTTATACTCAATTATACTAATTTTTATTTGTTTATAGCAATTTATTTTAAATTATATCAATTTATAAATTTTTATATAACTTCTTATAATTTATACTACCTGAATAAAACATTATGATAATTTATAATAACCTATACTAATTTATAATAATTTAAAATAGTTCTTTATAAATGTATAAAAATTTATAAAAAATTAAGCTATTTTTTTAATTTATGCTAATTTTTATTAATATTTACCATTTTTTAATAAATAATAATTTATAATAATACATAGTATTGTTTATTAATTTATAATAATTTAAACTATTTTCATTAATTTATATGAATTTTTCTTAATTTAATCTATATTTATTTATTTTTTTAAAATATTTATTAATTTTACAAATTTTACACAATATATTTTTTTTAAATTAATTTTTACTCAGTTATTCTATTTTATTATTAATTGTATTAATTGTTACAAATTACCATTAAGTAACACTTATTACAACTAATTATCACTAATTATCACTAATTATCACTAATTATTGATAATTATCACTAATTATTTCTAATTACCACTAATTATTTATAATTGACAACAATTATTTATAATTACTACTAATTATTTCTAATTGCTACAAATCATTTCTAATTACCACTAATTATTTCTAATTACCACTAATTATTGCTAATTACCACTAATTTTTACTAATTATCACTAATTATCACTAATTACCACTAAGTTTTACTAATTATTACTAATTACCAATATTTACTACTAATTTCCACTAATTATTACTAACTACCACTATTTTTTCCCATTGCAACTATTTTTTACAAATTACCACTAATTTTTACTAATTACCGCTAATTTTTACAAAATACCCCTAATTTTTACTAATTACCACCAATATTTACTAATTAACACTAATATTTACTAATTATAATTAATTATGACTAATTATCACTAATTTTTACTTATTATAACTAATATTTTCTAATTATCACTAATTTTTACTAATTTTTATTAATTTTTACTAAATACCGCTAATTTTTACTAATTACCACTAATTACCACTACTTATTACTAATTACCTCTCATTATTACTAATTACCACTAATTATTACTAATTACCACTAATTATTAATAATTACGACAAATTATTACTAATTACCACTAATTATTATTAATTACCACTAATTATTACTAATTACCACTAATTATTACTAATTACCACTAATTTTTAATAATTACCACTGATTACCACTAATGTTTACTAATTGTTTCTATTTTTTACTAATTATTGCTAATTATTGCTAATTATTGTTATTTATTGCTAATTATTACTAATTATTGCTAATTATAGCTAATTATTGCTAATTAACACTAATTATTGGTAATTGTTACTAATTACCGCATATTATTACTATTTACCACTAATTGCCAATAATTAATAATAATTATTACTAATTAATAGTAATTACCCTTAATTAATACTGATTATTAATAATTATTACTAATTAATATCACTAATTGTTACTAATTATCACTAATTAATTCTAATCATTACTGATTAATACTAAGTGCCACTAATTACTACTCAGTTCCACTAATTACTACTGTGTACCACTAATTACTACTAGTTGCCACTAATTATTACTAAGTTCCACAAATTATTACTAATTACCACTAATTGTTATTAATTACCACTAATTATTACTAATTACCACTAATTACCACTAATTATTACTAATTATTAATAAATATTACTAATTACATACTGATAATTAAAACCAATATCTACTAATTTAAACTAATTAATTCTAATTACAAATAATTATTAACAATTAAAACTAAATACTTCTAATTAAAAATAATTACTCCTACTTAAAACTAATTACTACAAAATAAAATTAAATAATTATAATTAAAACTAATTACGACCAATTAATAATAATAAATACTAATAAAAAATTAAACAAATTAACTACAAATTAAAAACATTAAATAAATACTATAAAACTAGACTTTTCGTCGAATGAAAATCCAAATATTTTCTTCGCTATAAAATTTAAAACTTTTAAAAATTTAAGGAGAAAAGAAGGAGAGGAAGAAAAGAGAGCAGAGGAATAGGAGGAGTAAGTGAAAAGAATTCGGAGGTATATATTGGTTGGATAATTTGCGACCAAAGACCCATCACAAATAGTATTTTTTACGATGGGACCCATCACAAATACTACCTACCATAAATCACAACGTCAATGGTAAAAAAATTATTTGCAATGGGGCATGTTGCAAATACCCTTCTGCTAACAGTTTATTTGTGATGAGATGAAATCCCATCCCAAATAACTAATAATGACTGAAGGTATTTATGACAGGGATTAAATACCATCTCAAATAACACTATAGTTGGAAGTTATTTCTGATGAGATTATAATCCCATTGCAAATAGTTCTTTAGCAATGACTATTTGCAACAGGATTGGTTTCCCATCGCAAAGAGTCCTTACTAATGGATTGTTTGCGACATGCGATGAGCTCGTCGCAAATGCCTATTTTTCCCATAGTGGATGTATGATCACCAAAGAAATAAATAAATTCATATTATTGAAGTTAATAATAATTGGAATTGAATTTATTTATTAAATTTATTTACAAGTATTAAAACAAATACATAGAAAATATTATATGAATGAATATTAGTTTAAAATATTCAAGGTTGATTTAATATTTCCGGGAACGATGAGTCGATTTAATTGCTAGGGTTTTATCACGTAATATATTTATTATATTACAAGAAATTGATAAAAATATAAATGATATTTATGACTCAATACAATTTTCATAATATATCATTTATATAGTGTGTTAAATATTCGGGGGTCGGGGAGCCTTTCTGAGTAATTTCTTAACACGCTATAAATAGAAGGAGAGAGACTCTTGCCCGTGAATATTCATGGAACTATCTTGAGATATTATCTTTACTCTCTTTCTTTTTAGAGTGTGAAACTCTTGATCCAAGTGATCATATTGATATCTCTCTAATGCATCGCAAGAAGGGTGACGTGGTGATTGTTGGAACATCGAAGTCATTGTCGGATCGCCACACTAACGCTCGGAATTTTATGACCGACACTCCTGACAATTTTTGAATTGTGTGTGGATGATCTAGAGGGATTCTACTTTGGATCCTTCAAGCAGCAATTGTCGATGACTAGAACATATTGATTGTGGCTTTGGATCGAACAAATTATTTATGGTTTAGCTTTTGTGCTTAAATTTCTTCACGTGTGATCCTCAGGCCTTATCGGGGCTGTCATTTGTGGCTATGACGATGTTACATCGATCACTAATGAAGAAATTTTAAATCTCAAGCCCACCTAATTCCGTTACATGCTCTGGTAGCTTCAGTATCCCAGTTACCAATTCTTAGTATAGCTCTCGTCCCTACCTTAGATCCATGAGTCTAGTCTAGTCCCTTACTCCTAACTATCTCAGATGTTTTTTGACAAAACCCCTCCAAATGCCCTATTTAGCCACATGTCTAGAACTCCTTTAGAAGCTGGTTACACTTAGCCTAAATGTGCCCCATCTCTCCATACTAAAAATATATCATTGATGATCCACTCTATGGTGGCCTCCTCAAGTATCTAGTTAGACTACCTTAATGGGTCTCCTCACAGTATCGCTTCCAGCTACCCAAAGCTTCACTGCCTGTCTGACACAACACCGTTTTCTGGATTGGTATATTATTATCTAACATGTTCCCCTCATATATTAGTGCCTGATTTACTATCTCTAAGAATGAGATTAATATGAATATGTTTACCTATACCCTAATAGCATATCACAAACCATCCTCAAATCGTTGCACCATAGCAATGTAAACTCTTTCCACAGTTAGTGAAAAAACAAAAAAAAAGGTCTATAAACCTCCCAACATACTCTATGACTAAGGTCTTTCCCAACTAAAAGTGTATAAACTTGTCTGATTGATCAAACCTCAAGGTCTCGTGAAAGAAGTGCTCAAAGAACATAGTCTCTTAGTCCTTCCACATCTGTCTCTCATGCCTTTCTTTGTGTACCTATACATCCCACCAGTGCTTCACTGGTCCTCTGAGCATATATATGGACAACTTTATCCTATTCTTTGTGGTTATCTTATTATGATCAAAAATATTCTATACAAACTCTCTCCAAAACTCATCTTCCAGTGATCCGCCATCTCCCTAGAATAGAAGAGGGTGTTGTGACTAAAACTCACACATCAGATATGCCATCGATGGCTCAACTCCATTGTCTCCCCAATCAATTCTATGGATGACCCATACCAAGCTTTCTCTGGGCTTCTCATACATCCATATCCCAAATTACACTATCCAATGTATCCTAAACTTATATACTCTTTGTGGTTGTCATGTCTGCCTTGGTACCTCCACCTACATATCATGCTCACCCCCACCCTTCGGGTCCTCATCCCATGCACGCCTTGGTAGCACCACACCTCCACCTTAATGATGTGCCAATTGAGGCTATCTGGGTGGAATCATGTTTTGAACCAAATACTCTGATCAACACAAATATAGCATTCTATATATCACAAATAAGGAAATTTTTAACATACATTGCATCTCACTACCCTTACACTTTCGTACCATGCTCATATCATGAATCATCGGACCATATGGCCCCCAACCAACCCGTATCATATTTAGGCTCCACATACACTATATACATTTTGGATCGCGTTCCCTCACATCAAGAATCACATACCTAGTCCAGCTGAGTAGAATGAAACCAATATACTATATAGGAAAATATTGTATATACTATAAATAGTATAACCTCTTTCCCTTTCCAAAACAACTACCTTTCCCTAGGGTAGCTGGGTAAAATTACACTAAGATAATCTATAAGAAAACAATATTTATCCTATTGTTAGCACATTAAATAGCTCACCCATTTCTTTTATTCTAGGTTATAAACAATAATCACAAGCACACACATATGTCATGTCATCCCTAAGTGCCTATCATGGTACACGAGTACTCCGTTTTGGCATTTTGGGACAAGATTCCAAAAAAAATTAGTAACATCAAATAAAATTTAATCCAAATCAAATAACTCAATTATAACTATGAAAACCAAAATTACAATCTCATTTCCCTTAGTAACATGGGATTCAATTCATAAAGGTGATTTCTAGACACTCAACATTAACTCTGGACCAAGTTTTGATAAGTTCTTAAGCTCTAGTGTACCACAACCCAAATAATAAACCATTTTCTATAACCCAACTTTGATACCACTTTACAATCAGTAGAAAATTGTTACAACTCTGTAGTCAACCTACTTTAATACTTCCATGAAACACCTGAGCTCTTTGATGCTGCCTTGTAACACTAACAGTTGCTCTAATATCACTTTGGGATGCCCAACCCCATGATCCACTAAACCAGTGCTCTGGGTCAAAGAGTCACTAGACCTTAGGCATGCCTCCCCATATGCCAAAGTCTTCCGATGAGAATTGAAGTTCTATTAAGTGATAGTGGGTATGCTATACCCTCTGATGATAGTAACAATGATAATAACAATAATAATAACATTATGGAAGAAATAAATTAAACACAACATAATCAATATAAAACAACAATAATAATGATCCAAAATACACCTTCTATATACCTGATAATATCCACATGTCATGGAAGTAATATATAAGTAAACAAGATCTTCTGTGGGATGATCATATATGTACATAAAAAAATTACCCCAAAAGATCACCAACTCGGCATCAAGTAACCATTGGTTCCATCTGACAAAACTATCCCATCAAGCATGTGCACCCTCTAGACGCCCCTAATCACTAAGCTCCAAACCTTGAGCTTGATCTCTTTCCTATGATCAAAATCATAAAGTCTTCATGTATCCTGAAGGTACCATGTAGGGTGTGAGTATAAACTCAGTATTCCACCACCAACGGTATCCTTAGCATACATCCATAGATGTACTAGTGTATAAAAAATCATAAATAAACTACAATAAAACACACATCTCATAACCCACCCCACTTTTGCTTGAAATACACATTATAAGTCTTTACCTACCTCATCCAATTATCGGGTAGAACGATGTATCTATAGTCCATCATACAGAAATATCCCACAATATTCCATCTATTCGCATACCTTAACACATCACATACTAACCATTAACCACATACCACATGACATCACTTGTCATCATTTCTCAATAACCATATTGAGTCAACCCAATTACCTAAAAAGAACATCCTCAAGTAATTTAATAAATTCCTTAGACTTCTCTAATTTGACCACTGTCAGCTCGAGAGCTCAATGTCTTAAACTAAAACAGTACCTTCCCTTCCAAATTCTAGACCCATAATCCCCAATAAAGTAATGAGCATAAACCCTCATCCAATGGTCTCACACACCACCAATTGTGTCCTTCTATAGTGGGTGAATCCTTTATATTGATGTTAAACACCATACCATATTCTTATATATATATGGAGGATTCCATCCATAATGAGTGGTTAATAACACCTCATTGGGACCTATCCTATGTGAAAACAACCCTGACAAAACTATCATCTAAACATGGTCAGCAGTAATCAACTACAATCTTCAGACACACCTCTAGTGATCCTCCATCACTATCTGTAAGCCACATCACCCAACTATGATAAATTTAATCACCAAAAAACTTATCCTAACAAGAAACATTTCCTCACTTCCAGATATCAACATCACACATAATCACATGGGCCACTCCCAATGCATTCCTAAAGAACTAACTTATTCATAACCTCACTTTTATAAATTTACGTAACTATAACATACTTACATTTATACCATGAAACCCTATTTCACACCTAAAATTCCCTAAAAGTCACAATAGTACCCTTTCAAACACATTACAACCCTTCAGTATCTCTTATGAATAATAAAAACTAAAATAAGTACACAACTGGACTCACTGGACCACACCACTCACTCCCATTTATCATGCATTACATACCACATGTATAATTATGAGACTGCTAGGAACCACCTACCTTATGATTGAAGAATCTTACTCATCAGATACTGGCCTCTGATTCATATTCAAATATTTATAATTGTAATACCAAGTAAAATCCCTAAAACTAGGGCACAACATCCATTAAGGTTGTAACACCTCAAAATAGTGATAGAAATTGAAAATGGAGGAAGTCATAGTGTTTACCTTACCCTAGGCTACCTCCAGTGACAAGAGGAACCATAAAAATGGAATTAAAAGAAGGATATAAACTCATGGAACCCAAGAGAGGATAATGAAGGGAGATATCCTTTGTCTCAACCAAAATGGCCTTCCCCTTTCTCCTTTTAGTTTTTTAAAATTTGTTTTTTCGTGTGTGTGCTTTTTGCCTCGACTAATTCATGGAATGATCTAATGGTTCGTACCATAAATAATCTGGATAGATGGGGACTTATTCTATCTATATATTTCACATCATGAACCTTTTATTCATGGTGTGTATGGTTTCAATTTTCATATTTTTAGCTACAGACTAGCACAATTCACCCAAAACACCCTTCAGGTAACTCCCAACCCTTGGGAAACATAAAACCACATAAATTACACTAGTTTCAACCATATTTAAATAGATATTTATCTCAGAATAGGTATGGGGTTTTACAGTTAGGGAATTTTTAGGATAACTATGTATGTATTGATTCTCACCCTTACATGATATATAGTGATACCCAGATATTCTAGGCCTAACCATAAATCCTCATGGACATCAACCTCTATCTCTTCATAAAAGAGCTAGATTGATGTTAGGGTTCCATTTATCTTTATTATAATGATTTTAACTACATTTTAATACTCATCCCTAGAAAGAACACTTTTTTGATAGAGGCAATCCTCCAATCTCATCTTGTTTATCACAGGGATCATGACTCACATGAGTTTAAAGTCCATAGTTGATTTTATTTATTGGTGCAGGAAAATACCTTGTATTTGAAATTATATAGGTAGTTTCATCCTTACACATAATTCTAAAATACATAATTTTTGTTTAGTCATTCAAGACCTTAAATTGTATTGACCAACACTCTTATATAAGATCTATATCCATGTAAGAGTTTATTAGCACACAAACCCATATTTGTATAATATTACCCTTTAATAATAACTACATGTGGATTTATTCCTATTATCATAGGATATGTAGTAATGCTTTAATATTATATCCTAGGACCAACAGTGAATTATTTAAACAAAAAAACCCTCTTATGCAAGATCTTAATCTACACAGGGATCTTTGTCCTCTTTCATCAATAATTTAGTGGCTATGACTATATTGTTTGGACCAAATGTCATGATTCACCTAACCAATGATAAAAAAACATCATATTATAAGAATTATGTGTGTCTTGATTCTTAACCTAATAAATAGGTAGTGATGTTTGGATTTATTATCCTAGTAATAGATAAAAATTGTGATAACTTCATTGGATCTCTTATCTTGAGTATGATAAATGAATCTCCTATGGGTTATAACCCATTAAAAGGTTTCAAAAAAAATACCCTAAGTCAAATCTATATAAGAAATATCATAAATATGTATGTCTTTATTCCTATACTGATGGAATATATTGTGGCTCCTCAATCTTTTATCTAGGGCCCATCTATAAATCCCAATAAAATTCCTCACTTCACCTTAGTTTATTATTTCCCACCCATTCATGTTGGTTTTTCTACATCACTCGACATTGAGGTAGGCTTGTCTTACTATTTGTGAATGAGAAAGATATACATGGGATAATTCAATTTTTTTCACACATGGTTCAGACCTATATGGGATATATTTTAACATTATTTTTATTGATTAATATCCTCATAAGATACATAGTGACACTCTGATCCTTTATCCTAGTACCATTTATAATTTGTGTTACTATCAAATCCTTTTCATAGAATAATATACTACTTCCTTATCACATAATGTAAAACAATGCTACTCATGGTCCAATAACTACAAGAATAATCTATGTACATTTCCTTAAACTATCATATTATTTATATTCAAATATGTGGATTTAATCCCTTAATAGTTTTTAGTCAAAACTATGTGACCTTAAACCCCAGTGGGGGTTAGGACCTTTACCTTGATCTCATGTCATACCTCTACAGTATATGAATGTGTTTAGTACACAATGATGTAAATTTTAGGGTTCCATAACCCACCTTGAATATATTATTTGCTATAAACATACTTCATTCATTAGGTTTCTAAAACATCATAATTATCTATGGTGTATGGTAATGAATATAATTGACTTCAAAGGACACCATTCCTTACTAATGATTTGGTTCCATCATATATGTCCCTGCTAGATAGAGGAATCTCTTGTCCTAAGGATAAGATCCTCTGGAGTTTGTTTTCCTTGACATAATCACAGTAGAACCTACTATTTGAATATGATTATCATCTATTCCAAGCATATCATATCTCATCATCCCATATTTGAACCTCCTTGAGTTATGAATATCATTCAAGTGGATTAAAATTAAATCAATGTTACATAATTTTTTATTATACCTGATCTTAAAATAAATAGGTATCATGTTTTAGGTCCTAGTTTAATGACATTAAACTGCATGACATATAGTCCCAGTAGTATGACCTTAAACTATGTGAACTCTTTCCCTGATATAGTCTACTATGGAATTGGGATCTCCCACATGATATAATTATCCCAATTCTTATTGGGTAAACTATCTCACTTTTGGGTCAATATTATACATACTTAAACTCAATATATTGATGGTTCCTAATCGTATAACCATAAACTTCATGTAAAAGAGACACAAAACTAGTAAGGTAGAAAACATGTTAAGGGTATCATGAGAAAAATTCCATTCTCTAATACCTAATATTTCCACTTTAAATTGATTAGGAAAAAATTAAACCACAAAAAATGAAAGGAAAAAGGGTATAAAGATTTTTGGGGCTACCATATGGCCCTTGTAAAGGTCAAGCTATGATATCTAGACCCACTAGTCCAATAAAAATGTACTATAATGACAAGTCACATCTTTTCACCCAAACATGTATTCAATGTATGATGGAATAACTTTTATGGTTCTAGAACCCTCTTTGAATATCCTCTTTACCATATACATTATATATTTTCTAACTGTTTTAATCCCCTTTAACCTTCCATAGTGGATGGTAATGAGTATAATCGGCTCTACAAGAAACCTTTACTTGGTAAAGTTTCAATGTCACCATATATGGTCCTACTAGATGGAGGTTTCTCTCATCTTAAAGAGAAGATCCTATAATATCTATACACCTTGAAAACATCATAGTGGAACCCACCATTCAAATATGATTAAAGGTCAACCCCTATATGTCCCATCTCAGCATCCCAAACTAGAATCTCCTTAAGTCATGATTTACACAATCCATAATTCAACAATTAAAGTGGATTTGATGCCTTTAATGTTACACCTTCATGAATCATATTAATTTTCAAATAAATGATTCTGTATTTCTTTCTTGAACCTTTGATGGAATTTATCGAGTTACCCAAAACCATATAATACAATTTTCAAACCAATATAACCTTAAAATTCCCAAGAAAAAAATGGCACAAAATGTTTCTAGTTGAAAATATAGCACCTTGAGTTTTTTATGAACCTTTTTTTTAATAAATTAATTTTATTTTATGTTTTTAATTTTAATATAAACCAAGTTAAACTTCCATTATACACAATAACAAGTTAATCTTTCACTATACAGAACATCATCTTAGCTTATGTTACATGCAACATTGAGTTTCAATGAAACAATATTGTATTATTATTATTATTTATATGAGAAAGTTATAACCTAGAAATTAAACACAGTAATATTAATATTAATAAATATTTTTTAAATATTTTTTATAATGGTTTCATATAAATAAAACACATTGGAAATGAAATATATAATTTCTGGTAAAGTCTTTATATGTTTGAAAAATACTATTTTATCTAAAGAACTACTTTTTATGTCCTTATTTGAAAAATAATAAAATTTATTTTAGAAAATTTTAGAAATTTAATTTGATAAAATAAAATTATTTTTTAAATTAATAATTTAAAAATTATATTATGGTGAATTTTTTTTATTTTTCTGAAAATATTTTATTTTTGGATGAAGAGTGAAAAATATTTAATTTTAATTGAAAACTACTTTTTCATCTAATTTATTTGTATAGTAAAATTATATTTTAATTTAGTTTTAATGCATAATTAGATCAATTATAAATAAAATAATCCAATTTATTTTATTGGAACCAATTTTACATTTCAATTAGATATAAACACAATTCAATCTTTTGAATGTTTTCTCTTCAAAAATCCACTTTCGCAACACATCTCCGGGATTAAATTTAAAATGAATTTTTGCCACTTATGTGATTATAATTTGGAAAAATGGATTAATTTTTTTTAATAAAAATATTTTATACTATATAATAAGGAATAAATAGTTTTTTACCAAAAATATTAATGAAAGTAATTAAAATTAATTACAGTGATTAAGGTAAAAAAATGTTTACTTAGTGGTTAAACTTTAACATAAGGGAAAAAATAACCTAATCACATGCCCAAAGACATTTTAAATCCATATTTAGACCAAATAATCCCTTTTATAAAAAATTTACAATTATTTTAGGCATGTTATGTAAGGGAGACTACTCAATAGTTTTCCTTTTTATATTTACAAGAATGCAACTCTGCCTCTACTATAAAAGGACACTCACCCACCCCCACCCCCTTACTTATTCGAACCTATAAAGAAATTTTTATGAGAAATACCCTACCCAATTATCCTAAAAACTTCTATACCTTAATCCTAGAGGCCTCACTTAGGGTATAAATCCAACAAAGTAATCTGTTTAGTGCAAACCAAAAGGAGTTACCCAAAGAAGAAGTAACATCCTTCTAGAAGCACTTTTATTTTATTTATTTATCCATCTATATATTCTTATTATATCAAAATTATATAATATAATAAGTATAATAAATATAATTAGATATTTTATTTTAATATTTCGACCTAAAATCACACACACTTCCATCAAATGGGATACGCAGTCATCGTTCATGTGTACGCCAAACTACCACCTCGCGAACTGATGTCATTCATTATTCCATTACCACATTTCAAGGATAGTAATAATGATGGTATTACTATTTTTATATTATATATATTATATTTATGATGTATTTATTCTTCTGTGATTATTATATAACACACACCTTCATGCTTTCCATTTTGTGAGAATATGATAACTTTGTTTGTGGATGTGTGGACTGTCGCTTCCTCAAAGCGATGTGATTCATTCATGCTTTACACAAAATATATAAAGGATGGTTTTAATATACTTATGTGATATATATTACATAATAATTATACTCTAAGGATAATATAAATATATATATCATTTACTTATCTTTCTTTAAAAATATGCTAAGAAAACGGAAACAACGTTCATGCGTATGTACGGCCTACCATCTCCATGAATGGTGTATTTCATTTATTTTTTCTATATTTTATAGATTATTATAAATAATTATGTAATGAATATATATATATATATATATTTGGGTGATATTTATACCATGTTTTACATTCTTTAAATAATTAAATCATGATCTAAGTAAGAACACTATGAACGACACGTCAAAACTTGTATAAAAAACAAAGCAGTTCCTAAAACATAACATTAACATTGAATTGTTAATAAATAGGTAATATAAAATAAATCATATATTTAATTATATATATGAATATATTTGTGGGATATATGTATAATAAACTTATATTTATTTTTCAGGGGGTTTTAATGAGTATGATGAGAGTCAAGACAAAAGGTAGGGGGATTTCTAGTCTCACTTTTACTTATACGAGACCTATGCCATATTCACTACTCATTTATTTTGTTTGGTGTATATACTACTAATTAATGTAATCTATGATTCCTATACTCAAATTTATGGATATTTACATATAATGTTTTTGATATCTCTTTCATGTGTTTTATGGTTAAAATGTTTTCCAAATTGGTATGGTAATTTTGTCTCAATATTCTTTCTTTAAGACACATGTTTTTCTATGAACCTATATTATTTTAAGAGGTGTATACATTTTACATTTGACATATTATATCAATAATATTATTATTTTAATGATATTATAATATTAATGTAATTTTATTATCTCATGGGTATTATGATTCAAAGTTACCAAAGTTGTAAGAGTTTATTGTTACAATCTCATCATTTATCAGGATTGTTTATGATTTTGCTTCCATTGATGAAATATCATGATCCAAATATCAATAACTCTCATGAATTTTCTTACCCTATGGTTATTCATTACATACTTGTGTAATGGTACACTTTTTCTAATCTTTGGTACTTAATATGATTAAGAAATGTTTTTTAAGAAAACCAGACCTTTTTTCTCTATTCAGTCATAAATCTGTTTTTTTCAAAAACCATGTTTTCTAAAAAAGTTTTCAAAAATATATTTTTCAAGTAAAATGATTATAAAAACTTTTTATGTTTTAAAATGTGTTTAAAATGGTTTTCAAATATTCCTTTATAAGTTTTAAATGTTATTTCCAAAGAAAAAGGTTTCCAAAAATGTTTTATGTTTTAAAAAGAGTTTTTTTAAAGAAGAAAGGATATTTTCCTCAAGAAATGATTTCAAAAGATATTTCAAAATTATTTACAATATAAGATGAAATTTTTTGGAGTTAATCATGCCTTTATATGCATATTATCCAAGGTTATCATTCATATTATTTCTATGAATTTTTTATCTTTTGACGACATGATGTTTACAAAACCCCTTTCTCTTCTATGAGTTATATGATTTTGAACCCCACTTTTTTCATGGGTTATGATTTAATGAAATTATTATAAAACCTATCTATTTTCCATAGTTTATGATAAGATTACATTTTAATTATACCCATTTCATTTCATGGGTTGTGATATTATTTTTATGATACTTGTATCTTTTTATGGGTCATGATATGATTACTGTTTTATTATCTGGTGGTACACATATGTATGATTTCATTATGTGATGGGTGGTACATATATCTCCCTAAAAATAATTGGTTAAATATTTATATCTCATTAGATAATGATGAGAAACAAGTTGAAATTCTTGATCCACTGTGGTAAGAATGGGAAACTCGATCCACTATGGGAAGAAGATTTAACCTAATCCACTATAAGGAAATGACTATGACTATGGATGGTGGTGTGTCCCACCCAGTAGGAAAATCCCCAATGAAGTACCCTGATAATTTTTTGAAATTAGACTTGACTTATAGGGAATTATTTTACATGTTTATGTGTATTCTATAATTCTATTACTTATTCCTATGTTATAATTTCATGTATTATGCTCTTGATTACCTTATGATTAATGTCTTATAAACTATCAATATTTATGCCATGACTCTTGTTTATGATCTTTGATATGAAGGGTATGATCTTTTATTTTCATAATCATGTTATCATACCCTTATGCTCATGTTTATACTTACATATATCTCTTTTTTACCCTTACTGAGCATATGAGTTCACCCTTTCTTATGTTTCCTTTCCCCATGTTATGAAGATATTTATTATTTATGATGTGTCTAAGAAGGGTGCTAGTCATGAAGAACCAAGTTGGAGATAATATATCTCACTTATATACTAGTGTTTATGTTTCCATGTTTCCAAAGGCACTAAACTAATATGGTCTTTTGGAATCTGTTTCTTTAATGTATTAATTAATACACAAAAACTATGTAATGTATATCTATGAGAATAAAGGGTCACTATAGAAAATACATAATGGGTGGCTTGAGAAAAATTCATGTTCTCACCCTATAATCCCCTCTATCAATTTCTTTTTAAAAAGTTAGGGTAGCCATTAAAAGAAGAAAAGATTTTAGAACCCACCATATGGACTTATAAAAATTCAAATTTATGCTCTCTAGGCCCCTTAGCCTAGGAAAAAGTTATATCACTCCTTTATTTCCGATACATTGGTTAAGATATCCAGGTGGATATCATAAGTGTAGCTTTAGGGAACTCGATCCCTCTTCAATATTGGAATACTCCCTCTTGGATTTCCCCCTTCATGATATTCATAACGTTAAGTTATCTTATCTATATTTATTTGGATCTGCTTTGGTATTATGGTGATGGTACATATATCTATACTCATATATGATTCGTGCCTAGAAGAAAATGCCTCATGCTTGAGTGTTTAAGAACTATGATTGGATTGACACATTTTATTTCAATGTTTAAGTGGGTTTGAGTTATTTTGATATTACTCTTTGAGAGTTTTGAAACTCAACATAAATATATAAGTAAGTTGAATTTATGAATAAATATTTTGGCAATGATTTAGAATAAAAAGAATGTTTTTATTCATCAATCTGATCAAGGGATGAACATCCATGATCCAGAGTACTTATCCTCCTAGGAATTTTTGTACAAATTTCCATCCAAGGAAGCATGGAGTTCAGAAAATTATTTCTAGGGTTTATCTACTTCACACATAAGTCTTTTCAACCCCATGGAATTATATTTTTCTATACTACAGATCCTTTCTACTTCATTAGTGACACACTCTTTTCTCGCCATCGATTATTAGAATAGCCTTTGGTGCTCTACCAACCTTTCCTTAGTAGTATAAATTTTATACTCGAGGAAATTCCCCTAAATGGTTTCCTCCTCATCTGGATGCTTTATCAATAATATTATTCCTTTATAATGATATTCCTCTAGGGCTGTTGTAGCTAGAACATTGGATACTTATGATGTTTACTTTACCCCAGTAAGATGTTGTTTCAATTCCCGCTCCCACTCTCATATTTTGAGGTCCTATTTTATGTTATAATGAATTTTGAGGTAATAAAATCCAATATATCCCAATATCATAAATAATTTATAGATCTTATAAATCTTAATTGGTAAATAAGTGAAAGGGTTTTTCATAAACAACCTATAAATGTCTCTCCAGGATTATCTTTGGTTGGATTGTTGAGTGTTGAGGGCCAATTTATCAAAATATGATCCACTCTCATGAGGATAAATATGTTAAGGTAATAAATATCATTCTGAAGTTTTCTATGACATTCCATTTAAGTATTCTGGCCCTAAATGAACCCTAGTCTCTATACACACTAGTCATTGAGTTTAAGGATTCAATATTTTCTCCAAGAGCTCCATCACATGTTCTAATTCTATTGAGAAGGAAATATTAAGTCGTATATGTTAGTAGAAAAAAGCTGAAGAATAAATCAAGGGTTTTATAGGCACTCACCAACTCCTAGATCTTAGGATTCCTTACCAATTAACACCTTCTATAGAGGTTTATCATAAGTTTTCCTCTTAAAAATAATGTTATCAGTAGGAACCTCGATTGTCAATAATGTATTATCATGTGATTCCATAAAGATTCCACCCTCTCCTACCATAGTAAGATTAATATGTAAGTTGGTTTTTTCCTCTATTTTAATATCCTTTTCAAATTTCAAAGTGAAGTGATCCTAAAGAGATGCTTCTTAATAAACCTCAAAATTTTCCCCAGATGGCCCATGAGGTCCTACCATTTCATACCCCTTCATAGTTGTTGTTTATAACTCAATGGAGGAGGTATACCTAGTATTACACTAGGAAGGTATTTCAATGATATTACCTATATATAAACTTATTTCAATTTAGAATATATATCAATGCATTATATAGGGCATGGTAAAATCAAAAAATTATGGAAAAGGCTCACCTCCCCTAATAATTTATCAATTTCCTAGAGCCCGTCTTAGATACCTGGTGATATTATGTGTTCAAATAGCTTATCTATCATGATGTTGGTATTGGATAGTGTGATTAAATTTGGTATGAAAATGGTATATTATAAAGTATTACATAAATCACAATTAACATACTCAACTATCATACCTAAATTATATATACCTTTATCAGCATAATTGGTTGAGGTAGATGCCACTAGAGTTCCCTATATTATGGTTACCTTTATGGGAGGTAGAAGTCTACCTTTTGTTTCCCCTTCAGTGTCCTCAAAATCCATTTTTGTTAGAAAATTCAAATAATGTAATCAAATTATCTCAATGTTAAACATATGGTTAAATATTTAAGACTAAAGATAAGTATGAAAACTAACCCTTTTCTTTGGAAAATACATTTTTGGCTAGTGTATTTTCTTTCCACTGATTTCAGATCTCAAATAGTGAAGGATTTAGATATTCCACTATATGGGTTATTTTGGGGGTGGGTGAATGGAATAATAACCTTTCTACTCTGCCTTTGAAATTTCTTTCTTTTTAGGAGAGATGCTATATTCCTCCTCTTAAATCTCATCACACTTAAGGATACCCTTCAAAGTTTCCCAAGTAGTATACTCTGGGGATTTCATCATTGTATTTGTCGTATACACTCTCTAAAAACATATCATAGTGAGATTTAAAGGATTATTTGGGCTAAAATAATTATACACTAGAATAAGACTTTGAATTAAAACTCTTGGGTAAAAAGAATCATCATATTTTTCATCTTGATATTACTTTACCACCCCTTCAAATGTTCTTTAATTTACTAAGTCCTTCACTTTCTTAGTGACCAAAACTCTCTTATCAGTGGAAAATATGAATATCTATAGCTTTGAAATGATCTTTATCACCTTTACAACATCATTTTAAATATTAAAATCTTGATATACTTTTACATTTCCAAGTTGAGAAATGTGAACACCATTCTATATAATCTCCCACAAGTCCTAGGTTTTAAGAGTAGAGAGCCTTTTTTGTGAAATTTGGATACGGTCAATATATACATCATCTAAGGAATCACTGGTTGGATTTTTACTAGTTCCTGAGGAAGAATTGGGAACCTTTGATTTTAATTACTTCCTAGTATTCTTATGTTCACCTAGGGCATCACCTCGTTGCCATTGGCTTGAACTCCTTGAACTATTTTTTGGCAGTACTGATTCTTTAACTTTTGATTGATAGACCACCTGTGACTATAGATGACCTGATGAAATAGTCAAATCCCCCAATACCAATATTTTTTAATGTTTCTTGGTCACTCTTTCCCAAATCTCTATAGAAGAGGATGCAGTGTCTACATATAAATTGGTCACCAATATCCCATTGGGATATGAAGATACACAAGATCAAGCATACTTTTTGGTTATCCCAACAAACACATTTGATATAGGTAGTTTAATATTAGCCCCAATTTTGTCTTGATTCATCGTGAACCACAACTACCTCACCCTCATTGGATGATATTCCATTTAAACATCCATTGGTATCACCACCAATTTATTTTGAATGAATAAGAATTGGAAATAGAACCGATATTAGGAATATATCTCATAAATAATGTTGCAATCGATGCAAACTACTAATAAAAAATATTTCAATGTCATTTTATATGATCTCTTCTCATATTCGTTATTGCTTTCATTAATAATTTATCTAGTGGGAGTGATATTCTAAGGAGAAAACTTAAAATCAGGATACAAGATTAGAATTTTCAAAACACTCTCACCCCTAAAATATAGTGGTCTGGTGTCTAAGATAGATTAAATAAATGGTCTGAATCTATCTCATGGAACTTTAAACACACTAATCATCTCATATACATTAAAATATATCATTTAGAATCTGTAGAATATTTGGAATGGTCCATAAAGGTATATGGGTTCCTTCCACATGTGGACATGTAGAAAACACTAATATATTCTTACATGTACTGGAAAAGAAAATCCAATGTGCTCCCCTTTCTCAAGTTTGATCATCATCATAAATGTACTTGGTCTGATGCCATTGTGATAATCGTAAAAAATATCCATGTATCTTTTTAACTATAGGGTTATAAATCCTACTTTTCAAATATAGGAAGAGATTTTATAGTCAATATTATAACTATATTCTCCGTATCATCCCTTTTCATATATGGAAAATAAGTTCCTATGGTTATCCATTTTTGTATTAAGGGGAATCCTATTGGGAACTTAAAAGAAATATAATCCTTATGAGTGATTGTAGGGTCTTGAAAATTCCGTCAAGGGAAGAAAATGACCCCACAATCACTTTGTATAAGGAAAAAAGTACTCCTACAAGTCTAGCAATGTGAATGGACACAAATCGAGTTGAAAATTTCAGGAGAAGCATGAAGGAATTCAATTTTTCAAATAATTTCAAGTGGTCTTCATACCATCACCAGTAAAGGTTCTCAGACCACATGGATCGCGAACCAATAGGTACGTGGGAAAATCTGCGAACCGCTTTCCCACGGAGCGATGTATAGCAAACCCAGTAGACCGCAAACCACGTCGTCGAAGGAATCGTGTGAGCGAAGTCCATCCGAGTATCATCCTGTGAACTCATCAGTTCCCAGACAAAGTGAATAGGTAGGATTCCATGAACCATTATTACAAATCGAAGCCTCCACAAACCCCGGATTTACCGAGTCTTTTGTGGTTTATAATATCTTTGCATGGGCCTCCAAAAATGGTGTCGCGTACCCAATAGATATAATTACCCTGATGCTCTATAAAAGAAGAACAGGAGGAAAGGAAGAGACAGATGATAAAAGATTTAAGGGGACTCATAGGTTGGGAGTAAGAGTTCAAAGAAGATTTCGGCTTCAGTATTGATTCATCAGTGAAGCTGGAATTTCGAACCACGCTCTCCGTAGGTACAGCCGGCCGTGAACCATAAAATAGGGAAACATAATAATAAAAAGAGAATCGCGAACCTAAATGGTGAAACCATGAACCATATACTTCTCATGGATGAACTTCCTATGAATGATAATTCCCTAGACCCTCCTTCAATATGGTTCTCTGCAAAGTGTACCGCTACGCGGACTCAACCCGGCACCGCGTACTACATCAGTATGCAGATGGAACCCAAAGAGGCATGATGGGATGCATACCACTATGGTATGTGGTCTTCTATACCCATTCCCATGTACCACATCGGTATGCGGATGAACCTTGGTAGGCGGAGCCTCCCCCATCCAGCATAAGAAACCAGTACGCGGAATGGGGTGTTTTTGGGTATTATTTCCTTTGGTTCCAACCTCACCCTCCACTACCGTTTAGTCCTCCATATCTCCTTCGCTAACCAGTACTCTGAAATCAGGCCAAAGCCTCCTTAAAAGATACCAGACCCATATGATTAGACCATCGGGTGCATCAACACACCCCTTTGAGTGTACATACCCATGGTCCGCAGAGTCACGAAGACTCTTCCCACAACGGTTCCTGATTCGGGAATGTCTGTGGGTCTACATTCCCATGGTAACCCATATTCCAACCTTGTGATGGTGACGTGAACCTCCCCATTCTAGGGATTAATGATTATCACTTGCTTTTCCATTCAATGAGGAATAGTGATCTGTTGAAGGAGTTATGTTCGCTTTTCCTTTGAAGAGGACGAAACTCCTCCCCTTTCCCAAAACGTATTATGGGGCCCTCCCACTGAGTTAAGTCCCCAATATTTTGAGGCTGGGCCACATGACTTTTAATGTCATTTCTCATGGAAAGGTTCATCACTCTACGTCCTTTTCCACCGTCACCCCGACCTCTTCCATCGTGGGCTCTCCCTCTACCACCAACAGGAGATGAATCATGTGCTTTGTTAAATCTTTCACATCATTTTATTTCTCACACTGAGAATGACTCGTGTGGGCTTAGAGGTTTGTGGCGATTAAAACATCCACACAAATATGAACTAAAAGAACTCTAATTATTGACCAAACTAGGATACGTAGGAAGCCTGCCTGGAGGCCCAAGCTCAAAAGGTTTCCCTCCCATAAAGGGTCCACCCAATCATGTTTCTCTTCAATGGGAAACCTCTTTGAATAAGCACTATCTCATCTGAACTACATGAACTCTGATTCCTGACCAAATCAAGATACATAGGACACTGACCTGAAGGCCTGAGCTCAAAAGTTTACCCAGACATAAAGGGTCCACCCAATCATGTTTCTCTTCAATGGGAAGATTCAATGTGTAATCCCCTTTTCATCTAAACTATGAGAACTCTGATTCTTGACCAAATCAGGATATGTAGGATGCCTACCTGAAGGCCCGAGATCAAAAGGGTACCCTCCCATAAAGGGTCCACCTAATCATGTTTCTCTTCAATGGGAAGATTCCATGAGTAATCCCCATCTCACCTGAACTATGAGAACTCTGATTCCTAATCAAATCAGGATACGTAGGATGCCTACCTGAAGGCCCGAGCTCAAAAGGGTGCCCATATAAAAGGGTTCACCCAATCATGTGCTCTTTAATGGGAAGCTTCCATGTGTAAGCTTTATCTCATCTGAACTATGAGAACTTTGATTCCTGACCAAATAAAAATACATAGGATGCCTACCTGAAGGCCTGATCTCAAAAGGGTGCCCTCCCATAAAGGGTTCACCCAATCACGTTTCTCTTCAATAGGAAGCTTCCACGCGTAAGCCCCATCTCATCTGAACTACAATAACTCTGATTCCTAAACAAATCAGGATAAATAGGATGCCTACCTGAAGTCCCAAACTCACAAGGGTGCCCTCTTATAAAGGGTTTATCCAATCATGTTTCTCTTTAAAGGGAAACTTCCATGCGTAAGATCTATCTCATCAGAACTACGAGAACTCTGATTCCTGACCAAACCCTGATACGTAGGATGCCTACCTGAAAGCCCGAGCTCAAAAGGGTGCCCATCCAAAAGGGTCCACCCAATCATGATCCCTTAAATTGGAAGCTTCCATGCATAAGCCCCACATAAATCTAAACTATGTGGGTTCTAATTCTTCTCTTGAGGATACGTAGGAAACCCATATTATGAGTTAGATCCCAACATAAAATCACCTTCCATCCCCCCTGGATGACGATAAACTCCAGAGTTCCTTATTATATGGCTCAAGTTAGTATCACCTCCGTAGCATCAAACATATTCATGCCTACGATGATCTTGCAAACCAAGGGTAGCCCGTGGACACACTCTTCGGGAATGAACCAAGGATTCACGAACATATGAACACGACATAAATCTATAATAGAGTTTCAGAATAGGTGATAATACTCCCCTAGAAGGGTGTGGTGAGATTGACTTCCCATCCTCTCGATCAATTGTGTCCTCAAGTGTCGTTGGTTGAATCATCAATCAATGAGCACCTGCCTTTATAAAGCAGGTCTATGAATCATGGATATCAGGGTCGTTTGGTGTTTCTGGATCCACAAATAAACCCATTGGAGACCATCTGAGGAAGTTATATCCAAGGAGGACCGATTTCACAAGTACTTGACCCCACACAATCACCCACTAGGATCGACTGACTATGGAATCTCCTTCGCAATGAGGGAGGGGTGAATTTCCTAGTCCTCGTAGGGTTGATCCAACCTTATTTTAAAGGATAATGACACAAAAAAGGTTGAAACAAAATAAATGGTAAATTTGATAGGAAAATGTCTTTGGAAAAAGGGATGGGTGATGATCCTCATCGGACCATTTCACCATCACCCCAATATGCGCCACCTTTGAGGTGGAACAAAAATGGTGAACCCGATGTGAATCCTTATCCAAGGTGGCGGTTCTACCCTAATGATAATAAACACAAAATAACATTTCACATCGGCATATTTTGTTTGTACCGGTATGACCCAAAATGTGCTACCTCAAAGGCGGAACAAAAATGGTGAACCTGGCGTGAATCCTTAACCAAGGTGATGGTCTTACCACACTCAAGCCCCTTCTCCCCACAATAGAAAAAAAAGAGGGAAGGGGGTCAATCCGAATCTCCAGATATGCATATGTTTAAAATAATGATACTTTGATGAGGTTTTGTGGTCTCCATGTCAAATATGTATATTGAAGGTTCCCTCAGAGCAACCTTCAATCCAAATGGCATCCCAATGACCAATGCAGACATGCACATAAATGATCCTGCAGGCGGACAGGGCCCCAACAAAGAGAAGGACCTCCTCACTTACCCAGCATCTTCAACGCTAGGTATCCAACACGCTAATCAAAGAGTACCACTAAAATGGTACTCTTCCCATGCTGTAGGCCACAAGACAATCCCTCTAGTCTAAAAAGTTCCACCATCCACCTCCTCTTCCATGGCCGAAACCCCAACACATGGTGGCCTCTGTGGTTGTCTCAAACTGTTTCAGCAGCCTTTCCCTGGAACGTGAAAATGAGTACCTCCCTTACCTTAGGAAGGCATATGAGGTCAATTATAACAACTTCATCTCAACTGCACAGGGGTCTTACTCATGGGCCCCTACTATAGAATGCCACCTCTACAACCGAACGACCATACCTCCTCATCCCTAATAGGACCTTATGATGAGGGCACCTGTTAAATTCTAGAAGACTAAGGCCCCTCGGGCTTCCCACCAAGGGTCGAGAATATATAATCAGGAACACTCTATCACCCTGGTTCCTGAGGAGAAACTCAGTCGTACTAATGTGGTGACATTCAATGGGAAGACATATGAATTAGTCCCCTCCACTCAAGTCAACCATAGAAATAGGGTGGCACAATAAAAGCACATGCATGTTTCTAATAGTGCTCGTTGGTCCCTCCATGCAAACAGAACGGAAAACTACAGGCAGATGCATATATCTACCGAGGCACAACAAAACCACCATCCAAATAGGGAAGTAATTGGCTACACATAGGCACAAACACCTTATGATGCATTTCAAGCCCGTCATCTAAATAGGGCGGAAACTAGCTACATGAAGGAACAAACACCTACTGATGCATATCAAGCCCATTGTCCAAATAGGGTGACAACCGGCTACACGTAGGCATAAAAACATGTTGATGAATATCAAGACCTCCATCCAAATAGGGAAATAACTATCTAAACACAGGCATAATTACATACTAATTCATATCAAGCACACCATCCAAATAGGGCAGCAAGAAAATATGAGTAGAGTCAAATTTCTGTGGATGCATACAAATACTGTGAGACAAATACATCTAAAAGTGATAATATGAAAATCTCTACTCGTGAATATAAATACCACCAGTCAAATAATGTGGAAACCAGGGAAGACAACTGGTGGAAGACTCGTTCCTCTATCTCGGTACAGGAGAACTACCAGTATCTATTAGAAACTCATGGAAGACCAGAGCAGGCACAAATTCCTGCTCTGACATCAGAATGGGCCTTCATACCCATTCTATCCAAATATGTATCTCATCACATCTTGGAAATGATGGAAGATCTGATGTTGATTCCATGCCATATCATCCAAACATTCCTAGACATTATTGCATCGGCAAAAAAGGTGATAAATCGAGCCCACGACCCGGTTTCCTCGAAGGGAATGACTCACTCATAAAATGATTTGGTCACTCCAGAGTATTTATCCATCCCAGCTCTAGTCCAGGAGGGTCGATGAAAATATCCCGTGATACACGGACAACCATATCGGGAACAAATACCCTTTCCAACTGGGGGATGTCGGTCCAACGTGGTGGCTATTCTAAGGAAGGCTTATATCCCTGCCAAAACTCAATATGTATGTCGGTGTATCCCAATGACATCATGAGTCCCAAAAAGATAGGGACCCATATATGAAGGTAATTACCAATAGAAGATGGCCCCAGTTACCCACAAGAGAGCTCTCAAAAATGAAATTCGACAAAGGCAACCAAAAAATGAAAAGTGCATACATGATCCTGCTCTACTGGAAGCTGGGGTTCTTGATGCCCTCAAACATATATCAATAAAGGATTAGGACCCTGTCATCCCATTACCAAATTATGGAAGTGGAAGTAGTAGTTGAGAAGGCCCTCCCTGCAATGTATCTACCAGTAGCTCTGAAGGTCCTCCACATAGCACCCATGGGGGCTCACTCCATGGTCCAGGAATGATCGATCACGAGAGCCTATCTCCTAATGTGCATTGGGGTAGCCCTCCCCTTAACCTGAAGATCAGACAGCAAGAAGGTCGTCCCCTTGATGTTGTCTGCCCTGATAGTCCTCCCTAGGGTATACGTTGCAGATATGCTTCTCCCTATATTCAGATGTCAATTCATGATGGTATTCCTCACCACTATGATAACTATTGCGAAGGCCCTCCCTATAATGTCAGTTGCTATGAATGTATTCCCCATAGTGATGTCATGCATTGAGAAGGTCCTCCCCTCATTATGGTACATCCTGGAGGCCCTACCCATGATTTTCTCTATAGAAATTCTCCCTACAGCTAGGTATCAATATGTGATAGTAGTCCTCACCATCACAACAATCATCAAGAAGGTCCTTCCCTCATTTTATCCCTCCCTGAAGGTCCTCTATAGGGTATACACCGTAAAAAAATTTCCCACAGTTGGGCATCAAGTTGCAATAGTAGCCATCGCTATTGCAGCACCAATTTCAAAGGTCCTCCCCGCAACCAAAATTCATATTGGAAAGAAGGTCCTTCCCTTTCTGGAGAAAATATAAGAAATCCCTCCTATGCTGAGGCACTCAAAAAGATGGAGTCAGACACATTGAGCACTCCGTCTATAACAAGTGATATTCTTTCTCAACTGGAGGATGGGTTGTGCCCAAACTCATCATCTGAGCCACCCTCGCGCCATTCATATATCTATGAGGCTTCCACCAGCCGGGTTTCTTGGAAAAAAATTATTAAGAAGCAATCGAGCTGGGCATATCAAGTAGAGGAGCCTCTGGAAGAACAACATCAGGATATGTTTCTTGTGAGAAGAAAACTAGCTAAGGATAATATATCAGTGATGTATTGGACTATGGACACTTCTCACTTAGACATACCAAGAGATTTGTCTAGGGAATGCATGCATAACATTAACCTCAATATATGGATGAATCTTCATCAGTTGAAAGAAAAATTCCTACCCTACGAAGTGTATGCGGACCATGTCAACACCTTAGGGGAGCTTCTCTGTCTAATAAACCTGGAATCCCTCCCATCTGCATGGCTACCACAATCATAAATGTGAAATAAAAACCTTGACATATCTTGAATCCATGCACTTCATAAGTTGTGTCACCTCATTGGTGATGCCCTAGCTGGAGTTCATATTCGAGGATGGGGAGAACATGGAGCTCTACACTTCACCCCATGTCCTGTCCATCAAATTCCATTGGAAATGATATCCTTCAATGTTATCACCCAAAGACAGCAATAAAATGAAACCCCTACTCAAGAAACATGGGATACTCAACAAAAACCGGCTTGGGGTAAGTCTCAAAAGTGTCAGGGCCGAAGAGATCAAGCCATTGAAAATTTTATGAGTCAGACAACCAAGAAATACAGCAGGATGCCCACCTAAGGGAATCCAACCAGCATCTAGTGCTTAGGTATTCAAAGGAATATAGAATCTGTGCGGGCCTAATGACATACTTAGCTCACACCCATGCAGGAGTGTGTGAAATTGAAAAGGCAACAATAGCAGCGGCTTCCGCCATAATGTGGGAACAACCCCATCCCACAGGGCTAGGGGAATTTTTAAACCAAAATGCCCCCGTAAGACCAACAAATCCAGGCCATATCACATCAACGGAATAATGGGAACAACCTCATCCCACAGGGCTGGTGGAAATTTTACATCAAGTCCCCATACTGTGGACTTTTTTCTTCTACCATCTCAGAAGAATGATGGACAGAGGAGTCACTCATTCCACCCCTTCTTGTGGTTCACACCCTCTGAGACAGAGGCACATTACAAGGTCAGACCAGGGCTCCCTTTGGGTCAATATTCACCAAGAAACCCAAATAATACCGCAGAACAGAAGGAGAAAGTCCGACAAAGGATGAATAAAGCCTTCCTACCATTCGACACTGGGTACACCACCTCCAATATGGTATGCCTCATTGAACATGGTAAACTTCAACTCCACGAATCTCAAATGAAATGACATAGAGGGAGAGGATTCGAAAGAAATATGGTTCCCTCCTAGAGGAATCCTACACCGAGCCTTATGGTGTGCATACCCGGAACTAGAGAGTGGTCCTAAATTTGGGCACCCCTCATTCAACCTGACATTAACTCCCATGAAAAACACTGAAAAAGAGAAGAATAAATACAAGGTCATCTATGACTTGTATTCTCCTCCCTCTGGAAATTCGTTACTCACTCTCGAGTAAAGGTTCTCCAAGAAGGAGGAAGAAATGAAAGAGCTCATGTGAATTAATGTCAAGCTTCATTGAGGGAGCTGCCTCACTGGATGTGTTTCCCCTACGAAATATCAACAGGTACCCCCAAAAGGGGTTCCCTTACCACATGCACTCATCCTGGTGAATGAATCCAAGCTCAGAGGCACATCCAATCCAGCATCGGGACTAGAAAAATAATTGAACCTGGCCTCAGAAGGACATCAAGACTTCCCACCATTGGTAAGGCAGCCAGAATATATTCAGGTAAACCCACAAATGATACCCCCGGCTATATATCAACCCCAAATTCCAGCAGCACTGACACACCCAGTTTTGGCCACTTCCACACCAGCTCAAGCTCAAGCCTGACAGGATATGCGTCAAGGGATCTTGAATATCGTTGAGCAATTAACAGCTCGACCAGAATCCATGGAGGGGCGGCACACTCTGATAAAGCCATAGTGCAAACCTTACCCTGATTGGGTGAGAAATGTTCTGTCGCCGCCAAACTTTGAGAACCCTATGTTCCCGGTATTAAATGGCTCAAGGCACCCAGAACAGCATTTAATGCACTATCCATCTTATTGTGACCCCATGATAGGAACTCCAGTGCAGAAAGAAGCAGTAAAACTCAGTTTCTTTATACAAACCCTACAGGGCTCAACTTTCGTATGTTATACTAGCCTACTAACCAATTCAATCACAGGATGAGAGGACCTTCTGCAACAGTTTCTCTTCCAGTTCAGTTCAATGCTACCTAGGAATATGGTCAGTGACCTCATGAACAGAAAATAGAAATAGAACGAAAGAGTCTCATAATTCATTTCCAAATAGAAAGGCCTAACTTATTCCCTGAATCGGCTGCTCCCCCAGAATGAAACGCTCACCATGTGCATCGATAACCTTCGGGATGAATTGCGAACATCATTCATCCCAGTGAATTATACAAGTGTGTTTAGAGACTTCTCTGCCATTTCCTAAAATAATAGAAGACTCCTTAAAAATGACCAATCTTAAGTCCTAAGTGGCCCCATAAACCCCTAGAAAAAGAGAGGGAAAAGCTGAATCGTCTTATGTCACGCTTAAGCCACCCCCGGAACTAGCTCCAGTCGCAAGGCCCCCACCAAACCATGCGAGACCCCCTAGATTCCATCATCCACCCCCACCTCGGCAAGATGATATATGGGGCACTAAAAGAAATCAGTTCGAAGAGAAAATAAATAAATTTTACCCGTTCTGAGACGACCAGGTCCGCGGATATTTCATAGCCTCCATGAATTGCAATTTGCTCCAGTTACCAGAGCCAAAGCTAGCCGATGAATTGGGTATCAATGATCGTACAAATTATTTTTCCTATCACTGGATACTGAGACACAAAATCCTGGAATTCTTCTTTTTCAAGGATCTTCTATGAAAGATGGTAAATTATGGGCAAGTCAAGTTGGGCCTACCGCTAGCACAAGTGGCGTATATTTCCACCTCAGACTCAAGAGAATAAGAGGAATGGAAAACAATAGCCAGTAAGAAGGAGAAAAGGTTTGAAACTTGGATGGTCAGGAAGACCATTAACCGAGTCCATAGAATCCTCTAGGCCTAGTTGAAACAACCAACTATTCCCCCAAAAGTTCCTAATAAAACATAGCCATCTTCATCGGTTCCATGGCCCTCTAAAGTCTAGAAAGGAGGAAAGCAATAGGAAGAAGATGGGATGACACCAAATCTTAAGTCAGTATTGAAACTTTCAGAATTCATGCCAACAGACTTGGTATAATGGGCACCGCCTAGCCAAACGGTACAACAAGCACCACCCCACCAAACAGTACAACGGGCACCGCCCCACCAAACTGTACAATGGGTGTTGCCCTACCAAATTGTACAACGGGTGTCGTCCCACCAAATGGCACCATCAGAAGGAGACAGTCAGACATGAACATTATTGGATCATGAAATGATCTTAGGCTCCATTAATTTCATTCACTTGATGGACCCCTTCTTGATTAGAGACTATGTCCATGAACCTAAATTCCCCATACCCAACTGGAGAGCTATAGGGATAGGCCGTAGAGGTTGGAGGTTTCCTGGAAGGCATAATCACGGCAGGATTCATATTCCAAGCCATGCCATAAATAAAACTGATAGCTTTGAGGAAACCTATGGAAGGACCCTCTTGTAGACACAACAAGAACCGAAATGCTCCTTCACCACCATCGGAAGAAATCCAAGCCTAGTTATCTTGGAATATACATCAGGGGAAGAACAAATATCAAATCGCCCAAGGTGTGCAGACAGAACAGTTTTGCAAAACTCAGAAAGGACCACATCACATATGGCCCTAGATATAGAAGTCGAACCATCTGTTTCCAAATACCAAATCCCTAAAGTGTATGTTAAAGAGAAAACCCGATCCAGGAAGCACCAACCTTTAAAGTAGAAGTGTTATAATCTAAAGAATTTATCTTTAGTACCAGCAAAACTATCAATGCTGGATGCATTAAGTGTGTCCGCAGATATTAGGGAGGCACTCAACGAGGCCTTACTAAGTCTTTGGGAGTTTGAGGCTAAAGTAGCAGTAGCCAAAGTCTATTGGACAGAGACCAGTCCCAAATAATTTCATTTCATCATCTCCTTCACAAATAGGGATGAAGACGCCATCATGAAAGGGAACATCAAACCCTAATATGTGTCTATCAAGATAAATGGAATTGATATCCAGAGGATTTTCATTGACAACATCTCTGGATTTAACCTCCTCCCATTGTGAGCACTTCGCTGGCTGGGCTATGATGAATACAGCTTGACACCCATCACTAAAACTCTGCTGGGGTATGAAAAAAGTGATTAGAAACCGTTGGGATAAATCAAGATTAAAACTCGACTTGAAGACCTCATGTTGAATTCTAAGTTCCTAGTAGTATATAAAATTACATCCTTCAACATCTTGTTAGGGAGTCCTTGGCTGTATCAGCACACTGAAATTCTATCATCTTACCATCAGGGTGTCAAATATTTCACTAATAAGGAAATGGGACATTTCACGTCGATAAATCCTAATTTGAGTCATGTGAGTCACATTATATCGACAAAGGGTTCTATGAATCAAAAGAAAAATATATTTCAGCCAACGAAATTGATTGGATTACTACCCCAAATGGATTGGAAACGGCTCCTGCCAACCCCCTCCAGCAGCTTGGGGAAGAGTACGTATTACCCATCAACCAAGTTGAATGCACAAGTGCAAGTCCAAATAAAGACTCAATTGTATTCATGATCTCCATCATGACCACCAAATCCAAAGACATGGAAGACAGGGATGATTCCCATGATGTTAGGAAAATCCCTATCAAAGATGCTCATGGCCCATCCATGGGACCTCAAACTACCCCTACCTCACTCTCTAAGGAAAAAAGACGATTTATCTCCCAACATTGGAGAGTTTGTCTCAAAAATACTCTCTCTATCAGAAGATTAATAAGATGAAGATGATAAAGAAGAATAAAGATAAGGAGGACAACCCCAAAGATTCCCCTCCTACATTCGAGAAGGTGTCTCCACCGCAATAGATGAACTTAAGGAGATAAACCTGGGCACCAAAGATGACCCATGACCCACTCTAATATGTGTGGCTATTCCTATCGAGGATCAGGAGGCATATATCTACTTCCTAAAGAATAATCAAGATGTGTTTTCCTGAAACTACACTGAAATTCTAGGACCCGATCCAGAGGTTTCCACTCATCATATGGGCTTACCAGAAGATCATCGGGACTATAAGTAGATAGCCAGAAGGACCCAACCAATGCATTCTGCCAAAATAGAGGCTGAATTTGACAAGATTATCAAATCCAACTTCATATAGGAGGTCCAATATTCGATCTTGCTGGTAAACATAGTCCATGTCAAAAAGAATAATGGACAGATTAGAATCTTCATTGACTTCAGGGACCTTAATCAGTATTTCCCAAAAGAAGATTTCCCTATCCCGATCACAAAATTATTGATCGATGCAACAACCAGCTATGAGGCTCTCTCTTTCATAGATGACTATTCTGGATACAACCAGATCCGGATGGCATAAGTAGATAAAGAATATACTGCTTTTAGGGCCCCATAGGGAGTGTTCTGTTATAAAGTGATTCCTTTGGTATAAAAAATGTTGGTGCCACATACCGGATTGCCATGAACCGCATCTTCAAGCCCTTCTTGGGAAAATGCATCAAGTGTTATGTCGATGATTTGGTGGTTAAATCACGACATCGCTCAAACCAGCTGACCAATCTTGAAACTATATTCAACAAATTGTGGTAGTACATTTTAAAGATGAATCCCCTAAAATTCACCTTTGGTGTTACCTTGGTAAAATTCCTCAACTTCATCATACGCCATCATGGCATCAAAGTCAACCCCAAGAATACAAAAGTCATACATGGCATGTACCCACCTCGCAGTCCCACTAAGTTGAGAGGTATCCAGGTGTAACTTTCCTATATTCGATGCTTCATATCCAAACTAGAAGGTAAATGTTTACCTTTCACCAAGCTCATGAAGAAAGAAGTTAAGTATGAGTGGGATAATTATTTCCAAGAAGCATTTGACAATCTAAAAAAGATATATCCTAAGACCACTGGTGATGATTCTACCAGTTGAGGTGAGGCCACTCATTTTGTATGTAACCACCCTAGAATGGTCATTAGGAACCTTCCTCGCACAGATGAATGATGCCAGTAGCGAGAACGACTTCTATTACCTTAGTCAGAAAATGATTGATGCTAAAACTAAGTATTCAAAAAATGAAAAGAACTGCCTAGCCCTAATATTTGCAGTTCAGAAACTCAGGCATCACTTTTAGTACCATGAGGTCCAACTGATCTCCCTCAGTAACCCACTCAAAAATATCCTCAACATTTCCATTCAAAATGGATTCCTATCACAATGGGTAGTCGTCCTACAATATTTTTACATACGGTGTGTACCCCAGATGGCCATCAAGGGTCAAGCATTAGCAAACCTCCTAGAAGAGTACTTATCAGAGGAAACAACACCGTTGGATTCCAAACTCCCGGATGAAGAAGTGTTTTCTGTCTAGGAGAACCCCCAGACATGGGAAATGTAATTCGATGGTGCTCCCTGAAGCCCAATAGGGAAAAGGATAGACGATCCCATGTTCAAAAAAGTGAGGTTAGGAGTTATTCTTGTATCCCTTGAAAAATTTGTCTTTCCTTACTCTTTACTGCTTTCGGAAGAGTGTACATATAATTAAGCAGAATATCAGGCCCTCATTTCAGGCATGGAACTGACACTTCATGTGCAATCCAAACACCTAAAAATAAAGGGTGATTCAGAGCTAGTCATCAAATAGGTTAATGGTGACTACAACATTAAAAAATAATTATTGGCTCCCTTGATGAATCATGTTTGAGAAATGATTGTGGAATTCCCATCAGGACCAATGTTGACTTATGTCCCCTTGTTGCAAAATTCCCAAGTCGATGGTTTCTCAAATATAGCCATAGCCTTGTCTGATCCGTACCAGGACAAAACAATCATTAGCATTTCCCACCATCATATGCTCTTTCCATTTATCTAGAGAAATACAGAGGAAATCAATGAAATTAGTATTGTTTATATGCCTTATGGTCAAACCACTGGCTGGGTGATTCCCATTGCAAATTACCTTCAGAACAGGGAACTTCCACCACATAGGGGTGGAAGGGAGCAGGTCTGAAGACGGGAAGTCAACTTTGTCTTGTGCAAAGGGGTAAACCAAGAAAAGGTTCTCTAAAAATGAGGCCTTGAAGGAGTCTTTCTCAGGTGCATTGATGGAGAAGAGACTATTTCCATCATGAAAGAAGTGCACGCTAGAGCTTGTGGAGTGCATCAATCAGCAACCAAACTCTCTCACAAAATCTGAAGTCATGGGTATTACTAGCCCATTATGATACACGATTGTGCCATATTCACTAAGAATTTCCATTCCTGACAAGTTCATGCTAATTTCATACATCGAACATCCAAAGTTACTTCATACAGCTAAGTACTCTTAGCCATTCGACGCCTAGGGGATGGATATTGTGGGACCATATCCTATCACCACATCTAGACAATTCAAGTTTATTCTCACAACAGCCAACTTATTTTCCAAATGGGCCAAAGTCATACAACTTAAATAAGTCGGGGAGAAAAAAAAAATTAGATTTGTGAAGGCCAACATCATTACTAGATTTGGTTTCCCTCATATAGCACTGACGTACAACATCACCAACTTTTTCTTTGTTGAGATGGACAAGCTATACTAGGAGTATGGAATCAAAGCCAACCGGTCATCCCGCTATCACACGGTGGCCAATGGGAAGAGAGAGGATTTCAATAAAACTCTATCCAACATAATATAGAAGATGGTTGATAAGGATAAGAAATCATTTCCAGACAATCTCATTCATGCTTTGTGGGCTTACCAGACCACGACCCACACTACCACCTAGGCAACCCCGTACTCACTAGTATACAGGGAAGAGGCGGTTTTTCCTATCAAAATCCAAGTGCCATCACTTTATGTGGACATTTGTGATCAATTTTCCATATAATAGAAATCCCGTAGATGGTTTGATGAGTTTTACTAGCTAGACGAAAAAAGGATTCACAATTTACACCATTTGGAAATCTGCCAAAACTAGGTTGCACGAGCCTTCAACAAAAAGGTTCACCTTCGATATTTCCTCAAAGGAGAAATGGTTTTAGTCCTTAGAATCCTGATGATACTCAGGAAGAATCCCCCAAAGCTTGAACCAAAGTGGTAAGGAGAATATGTCATACATAGGGTCTATTTTAATGGAGCATACGCCCTGATATCGATGGACGGATAGCTCATCACGGCTCCCACAAATACGAAGTTCCTAAATAAGTACTCTGCGTAATAGAAATAACCCAATGTAGTGGTCCAAGATCTACGACCCTAAACTATGAGTTATAATACCCCGATTTCATGGTCCAAGATCTGTTACCCTAAACTATGAGTTATAATAATCCCATTCCATGGTCCAACCTCTATGCCTTAAACTATGAGTTATCGACCTTACCACATGATGTTAAATTGTTCGGTATTAGTCCATGCAACATGAAATTGAACCCTGAAGTCATGATCCAAACTCTAAGACCTTAAACTATGATTAGTAATACCATGAAGTCATGGTCCAAACTCTATGACCTTAAACTATGAGTCATTTTCCTTTCCACATGACGTTAAACTGTAAGAACTCATCCCTAAAACATGACATTAAAATATGACTCATGTCCTTGCTGTAAGACATTAAACTACATGGAAAAAACGTCCTAATCGTAAGACAATAAACTGAATGATCTCTCATTGAACTATGTACGGTTTGATTCCTTCCCTCAAAGGATACGTAGCGAAGCCTTGATCCTCGATCTTGGCCTAGCCCCCATCATATCCTCCACCTCCCAAAACTTGTGAAGGAAACCCTATGTCCACTCCTTGTTTATCACATCGATTGTAACTCACGTGAGCTTAGGATCAGTGGTAAGGATTACTTTACGCAAAAAAATATAGGGAGATATGGTAGACACGATGCCTGTAGTATATGAAATAAAAATTACCCTACACATGGACCGAGTCAAATCGGTACAGGGAACGTGTAGAACTATATGCAGCTTGATTCCTACCCATGTAGGATACAAAGTGATTCCCGAATTTGGAATCATGACCTAGACATCATAAAAAAAATTCCCTCACATGTCATTACACATGGACTAAGATAGGTCAGTATAGGGAACGTGCAGAACTGTGTGCGTCTTGATTCCTACCCTCACATGATACGTAGTGATGCCCGGATTTGGCATCCTAGTCCAGCCACCACAAACAAAAAGATGTCCCTTTCCCAATGTGTAGGTCAAACTTGTATGGGGAGTCCATGAAGGGTCCTAATCACATGACAATGAATTGAGAAATTCCTCAAGATTTATGTGTGGCCTAGTCCTCGGTGTTACAAGATCCCATACATGCCCCCCACTCAAGAGAAGTCAAAAGATCCTGCTTCCCCCTATAAATTTGAGTCAGACCTATGTGGAATCCCCATTAGTTCACATTTAATCATAGTCTGGGTATTATTTATGTTCCTAGACACATCATTCCCATTTTTCAAACTCTATACCCCAAGAAAACTTGGATCCCCATAATCATTCAAGACCATCTGAGACACAAGACCAGTGTTCTATGGACACCTTTGTTTTGTCTATGCACATCATGCCCCGGTGGCTTTTCATATGTTTACCACAAAAACGTCCTTCAATAAAAGGCAAATTTTTCCCTGGGAGAGTCCTCTCCCATCTCAGTATGCCCAATGGATTCCAATCCCCATGTCAATCCTCCTGATTCAAGATGCCCCTAGGACTATGGTTTTCACCTTATATCGTCACTTACATCTAAGGAATGTCGGAACATCTTGATTTCAATTAACTCAAAGCTATTAAATATCTTTATGACATCAAAATCATCCTCAAAATATGACTCTAAACTGCACAACATCATGTCCTCACCACACAGCATTAAACTGAAAGGTCAAATCATCCTTGCTGCATGAATCTAAACTGCACAACATCACATCCTCACCACACGACATTAAACTATAAGGCCAAAATCATCCTCGCTTCAAGACTCTAAAATGAAAAACATCACTTCCTCATTGAATGACATTAAATTTAAAGGCCAGAATCATCCTCACTGCATGACTCTAAACTACACAACATCACATCCTCACTGCACGACATTAAACTACAAGGCCAAAATCGTCCTCACTGCATGACTCTAAACTGCACAACATCACATCCTCACCGCACGACATTAAACTACAAGGCCCAAATCATCCTTGTTTCATGAATCTAACCTATACAATATCCCATCCACACCACACAACATTAAACTGCAAGGCCAAAATCATCCTCGCTGCATGACTCTAAACTGCATAGCATCACATCCTCACCGCACGACACTAAACTGAAAGTCCAAAATCGTCCTTTCTGTATAAAGTTAGACTTAATAGCAATGGTTTAAGCCCAAAGTTTCCTCTAATGTTGATTTTTGTTATTCTTAGGTAATGAACATGAATCCTTTTAATCCCATGTTTCTCGCACTGAGCATAGCTCATGTGAGCTTAGGGATCTTAGTGAGAGATCCATCATGAAATTATGGAAAAATAGTCCAGGGATTTGGTCCTAGAAGCATGACCCTAAAAGACTTATCATAGTTCTATTCCTCAAGAGGAACCCCACATCCTAGCCATACAATGTTTGAATGATCGGGTACCCCAATGATGGGATGAATGCCTCACCCTGCGTGTGAGTCAGATCTATGTAATGGATACCTTATTCCATGATTAAATCACAACCCAAATGTCCCCAATATGTTCGGATACACTCCTTTCATACCCAAAACTCCATACTTTGAGAAAACATGGATCCCCCTAATCATTCAAGGCCATCTAAGATGAAATTTTGGTGTCCTAAGGACACCATTGTTTGACTATTCATATCATTCCCTGGAGTCTCTACATCTGTTACCCACAAAAACGGTCATCAATCAAAGGAAAATTCGTCCCCATGAGAGTTATCTCCTATCTTAGTCCATCCAATGGATTCTAAGCCCCATTCCATTCCTCCTGATTCAAGGGCCTTCAAAGTCATGGTTTACATTTTCCTCCCTACACACATCCTGGATATATCAAAACATATCGGCCCGATTCGTCTCTAGTTCTTTTTGAGGTTTCAAAAAATACCCCCTCCATATGTGTGAAGTTGATATGCATACAAAAGAAGAGTGCCCCCACTCATTTTCGGTTTCTACTGAATAATTTTAGTTAAAATTTCCCTTTCCATTTTCAGGAGCACCCTTTGTCAAAGTTCACATGCTGTATTCAGAAATTTCTCAATCTCCATAATCCACCAGGCCATCGGAGATGGAAGGCCAGTGTCCTGTGAATACCTTTGTTTAACTATGCACATCATGCCTTGGAGGCTCTACATATATCGCCCACAAAAATGGCTATCAATCAAAGGAAAATTCATCCCTAGGAGAGTCCTTTCCAGCTTTCGTATGCTCAAATGACATTCATTTCCTATCATACACAAAGATTTGGAAAACTTCTGGATAACGTCTTACATACCTTCTTCTTTACAAATGAACCTAACATAAAAAATACTTCTAACTGAATAGACCATTCACCAGATCTCCCTTATGCAGGTAAGAACTGTGTGGGAACAGCTGCCCACTCAAATCAGATATGAATGTCCCTAATGTTTTCAACTACTCAGGAAATCCACCCAATGTGGATCCCAACATCAAAATAAATTCAAAGTGTTGAAAATCCCACCAGTCCATCGAAGACGGAAGGCCAGTGTCCTATGGACACCTTTGTTTGACTATGCACATCATACCTCAGAGGCTCTGCATATGTTACCCAAAAAAATGACCACCAATCAAAGGCAAATTCATCTCTAGGAGAGTCCTCTCCTACTTCCATACTTCTAAAACATCTTCCGAGCCTCATGCATGTCCAAAATTCACAAATTATGGGTCAAGAAAAATCCCTAATCCATGTATGAAGGATATTAGAACATTCTCAACTGAAAAATCCCAAATTGGTCCCCCTTCCCCATTAGGTTTGGTCAAATATGTTTGACCTAAAACATCATTAATAAGTTTGATTAGTAGGACTGTGAAATACCAAATAAATAAAAATATGACATACTTTCTAGAGGTAAAATCCACAAAAGGCACCTCTGGGTAAAAGTCGAGTATCGGTTTGTTAAAAATGTTGAACCGTCAAAAAAGGTGTAAAGCTTTTTAGGTCTAAAGCCCGCAAAGGGTGACCTTAAAAAATGTCAAGTTATGCTCACTAAGCCCATGAAAAGTAGTCTTAGGAAAAAATTAGGGTGGTAATGAAAAATACAAAAAATTTCATATGGTATTACATAAAACCTCAGCAATAGTCAAACTACTCTCACTAAGCCCTGTGGCCCAGGAAAAAATTAGAGCCCAATCCGATTATTTCAGTTTACTGGTTTCAAATCATGGTTTAAAATTAATACCTGATTTAAATGATTTTTATATGATTGATCAATTGACATGATCGGAAAAGAAAAAGAAAAAGGATTTAAAGGCAAATCAGTTTCATTAAGTTCAACAAAAATGGAAGAGCATCCCCTGTTCGGATTCTCTCTAAACTGTAAAAAAATGGAAGAGTACATATCATGATTTGGGATTGAACTACAACAAGGATAGGTTCACCCTTTCCAGAAGGATGGAAAGTGATTTCTATGGGCTTTCAATAGTTTGATCCAAAGAAGGTCTCTCCTCCGTTTCAGCCTTGACCGTCTGACGCACCTGCTCCAGAATGACTTTAAGTTCCCACCCTTTCTTATGGATGGCTTCATAGTTGGCACATGAAGTGGCCAGTTGATCCCTAAACCTTACTGAACGGTCTTCAAACTCCCGCAAATCTTCCTATTGGGTGTCCACCAAATCAAGATCCTTCACCTTCTCAGCTGTCAGATGATCGAATTATTCCGAAACATCTCGGAAGGTCACCACCTGGTGATGGGAAGAATTGAACTTGGCCATATTTCCCTTGAAGGAGGCAAGGTATTCTTGGGATATGAATATTTGGTAGATGATGAGGTGTAAGTGCTAATAATAGAAGCCACAAAAACCCAAATCGGTGAATAAACAGTGAAAATCTTCGATCTCATCAGCAAAATTGGCCATAGGTGTCTCCATGGAAAGAGCTCATAATTGGTGTCATGCCTGATTTCGTACTTCTTGGTACCTCCCCGCAGCACCAGTACCTTGAACATCCCCCTCCACCACATGTCTATAAGATGGATGCATCATCACAGGAGTGAGAAGGGACCTAAGATAGGACACCCAAGAGGAGGGACTCTCTTTTCCCTTAGATGGATTAGTCGCTGAAGCCGAATGTGGAGGACTAGTCATGGATTATGGGGTGATTAGTGATACTCTACTAGTTATAGCCTCATTAAGGTCTTGGGTAGTATCCGCAGGTGGGGAGTAGTCTGAATCACTCCCCACTGAGATAGGTTGTACCAATGAAGCCCCTCATAGATGCTTCTTATAGAGAACCAAGTGTCATCTTACCACAAGTGCAGAAACAGGTATTGCATCCATTATGGATACTGCAAGAATAGAAGTAGAAGGAATAGATATCATACTCTTCATAATAGAATGAATGTGTGGAATTGTCGTTGGGGAAAGGATGGGGTAGAAAATGGTTAAAGGATTCTACAACAACCGAACTGGTTCTTTCAGCACCCCATTGGGGTAATAATACGCCCACAGTCATGCATATTCCAATAATAGGAATGTGCATTTTTTTGTTCTGTGGATGATAAATTCCATAGCAGCACATTCATGCATCATCATGATCTATAATTAGAGAAGAATTATATGATTTTACCCTTAATTGAATAGCTGGAAGCAGCGTATTCTGTTGAAGTCATCCAAATTTCCTGGAAAACCGGTAGGGGAGGTATGGATCACAAATGACTACTCAATCTATACAAGTGATGAGAATTCCTTCCTGAAGTGTAATGAGGTATGAACATTCCTTCAAAGAATTTTCCCTGTCACCTCTTAACGACCCATGAGGGGTATGATGTGGTGTAAACTATAAATGAGAAGCATCGTTCAGCAACCCAACTGCATCAATAATTCTTAGAGTCTTAGGAAGAACAACAAAAAATTTGAGAAGGGCAGGTTGAAAGTCAGAATGAAGAACCTTTTCAGTATGTCGGTATTCATAACAAGGGAAGTGTTCTTCCATCCACCCGTACAAAAATTGAAATGGTCTATTGAGATAGTGTGGGTGCCTACCTTCTTTCATTTTTTCCAACAATTCATAAAGCCAGTAAAGAGTGGGAAGGGACAAATTAATGGGTCGAATCTCTTCTAGTGTGGTCGCCATTATCAAAGTACAGGAATGGACCCCGGTATATATGTCACAGGATGGGAAAATCCATCCACTCAAAAACCTGGCAAAGAAAACTAAAAATATAAGCGTAGGTGATACGTCTAGATGAAGCTCATATCCCTATATGGTATATCACCCCACTTCAAGGGTAGCACAATATGACCCTGGAGACTAGCGGGACAGACAAGATGGATGAGTTCGACTGTGGTGAGCCCTCGTCTTGGGTCCGTTCACCTACAAGAATAACCCTATCAACACCTCGAATGGTATAAGTGAGCAATCTTAGAGGGGATGATCAAGTAATCCATCTTCCATGACTAATAAACTCCTTGTTAAATGGGACACATGGTCAATTTCATTCTAAGTAGCGGTTGTTAGGAGAAACTCATCATACAATTCTCCAAGGATAGGGAGTCCTCCAAGCTGGTGGATATCCCATAAGATGATTCCTTCCTCCCCATGCAATAAGTGGAAGGTGTTGGTGCTTGAACACCTATGGCTCAGTAGCTTAGGAAGGATTTATCTTGGGGAGAAGAAAGAAAACTGAGAAACCCAGGCTGCCTGATACAAGCCCACTGCCTCCAACTGGCCAGGGGACTCCAAACAGGTCGGATGTACCCAAAATACCCAGGTCCATTCATCGCAGAAACATCCTTCATCCCACAGATCCCACTTGGTGCTCCACCCACCGTTATGATTTTCATGGGAGATGTTGATAATGGATGGGTACTCTTGGGCTCTTAGTCTTGAGACACCATCGTGACACTCGTAGTTTCCCTGAGTCCATGATGAGACTCCTAGAATGGAGATGTTCTCCTAAATTGGATTGGATATGACTTCTCCTACTAGGGAAATTTTGGCGCGATCATGTTCTTGTGGTGCCTCTAAGAGAATTAAAGGGGTATCGGGGTCAGCCAATGACAAAGGAACATCATCCGGGAGACCAAAGTCGTAAAGTGGAAACTATATAGATAAGGGATAGTATAGAAGCTATGGAATCATAAAATCCTTTAAGAAGCTATCATGAGGAATTATGTAGGCCCAAATATGATCCTAACTATTCCCTACCATGGTCGCCCTTGTATTCGTTGATTTTATCATAGCCTATGAAGCAGTCATTGTAGCCTACACAGAAAGATCCAGAATGCGATAAAAAGTAAGTCTAATAAATTTTTTTGGGTAAGGTCTATCAAATAATGGATAAAGGAATCAAAATATGTCGGCATAAGGATCTTCATGCTATTCCTGGAAACAGTACATGGAAGCCACATTCTGCATACGACCACGGTGTGCAGAAGCAACCCCGCCTACGGATATGGTACACAGATGCATTTCACCATGTACATCCATTCTACATGAACCATATGCGAGGCGTTGGCCTACAGATCATTGGCCCGTGAACAGAAAGGTTCATGGAAAGTGGATACCAAAAACCTAGGCCTCATTAAGTTCATGTTCAGAAGTTATGGATTAGAGTTTAGGTCGTGATTATTAGTTCATAATGTTCGATTCACCGATTCAATCTTGGTATGTGGACACACAAGCCACATAGCGTCCTCCTATATGGAATCCAGATTTTGATTTTAAAATTCCACAATACCATTCACAAAACCCAAAATATGGTACATGGGCAAAGAAATGGCAGAAATTTTGGTTCGCGAAACATACGAAGCAGTTCACAAATGGGATTTTCGCAAGGATCATGGTATGAAAAAGAAGAGGGAGCTGAGGGAATCGAGAGCACATTTTTTTGTGAGAAATATTAAAAGAAAAATGTCATGGGCCCCTATATATAGGTGTTTTTTCCTCCAACTTCACCCATCTATTCTACCACGAACTATTTGAGTTGAGGACCGCTTCTACATTAGGTTAGTCCCCTTTTCGTTCCGAATGGACCTCATTATGATGGGGGGCATTTGTAGGGTCCTAATTTTTTTTTAAGGGAATAAAATACCCCCACAATCACTTTGTATAATGAATCAAGTACTCTTACAAGTCTATCAAGGTGAATGGACTCAAATTGAGTTGAAACTTTCAGGATAAAATTGAAGGAATTCAAGTTTTCAAATAATTTCAAGTGTTCTATGTACCATCACCAAAAAGGTTCAAGGAAAACTTAGATCACGACCTAATAGGTATATGGGATGATCTGCAAACCACTTGCCCGCTAAGTGATGGCCAGCAAACCCAGTGGACCACAAACCGTGTTGTCAAAGGAATCGTATGCACTAAGGCCATCCGTGTACCATCCCGTAAACTCATCAGTTTGCTAACAAAGTGAACTGGTAGGGTTCTGTGAACCATTATTGCAAATCAAAGCCTTTGAAAAACCCAAATTGACTGAGTGTTTTATAGGTCAGAATATCTCTACATGGGCCTCCACAAATGGTGTCGCGTTCCCAATAGATATAATTAACTTGATGCTCTATAAAAGGATCATAGGAGGAAAGGAGGAAATGGACAATGAAAGCTTGAAGGGGACTTATAGGTTGAGAGTTAGAGTTCAGAGAAGATTCTGACTTTAGTCTTGATTCATCGGAAAAGCCTGAATTGTGAACCATGCTCTCTGTAGGTACAACCGACCGTAAACCATAAAACAGGAAAAATTAATAATAAAAAGAGAATCTCAAACCTAAATGGTGAAACCACGAACCATATACTTCTTGCAGATGAACTTCCTATGAATGGTAATCCCCCGGACCCTCCTTCAATATAGTGCCCCACATAGTGTACCACTAAGTGGACTGAACCTGGCATCGTGTACTGCATCAGTATGTAGATGGAACCCAAAGCGTCATGATGGGCCACATACCACTATGGTACGTGGTCGTCTATACCCATGACCACGTACCACATCGTTATGTGGACGACCCTTCTGCCCTCATACCAACATGGTATGCAGAGCCTCCCCCATCCCGCATAAGAAACCAGTATGCAGAATGGGGTGTTTTTGGGTATTATTTCCTCCGGTTCCAACCTAACCCTCCACTACCTTCTAATACTCCATAGTCCCTCCACTAACCAGTCCTCCGGCATAAAGACAAAGCCTCCTCCAAAGCCAGTAGACCCGTCTGATCAGAGCATCAGGTAAATCAGTGCGCCCCTTTGAGTCTACATACCCATTGTAAGCGGAGTCATGAAGGCTCTCCCAACAATGGTTCAGGATTTGGTAACGCATGTGGGTCTACATTACCATGGTAACTCAATGTCCAGCCTTGGGATGCTAACATAAACCTACTCATTCTAGGGATTAAGGGTGATCAGTTTCTTTTCCATTCAATGAGTAATAGTGATCAGTCGAAGGATTTATGTTTGCTTCTCCTTTGATGAGGAATAAACTCTTCCCCTTTCCCAAAACATATTTTGGGGCCCTCTCACTGAGGTAAGTCCCCAATATTATGAGGCCAGGCTGCATAAACTTTAATTTCATTTCACATGGAAAGTTTCATCCCTCCACACCCTCTCCCATGGTCACACCAGCCTCTTTTTCCATGGGCTCTCCCTCTCCCACCAACAGGAGATGAAGCATGTGCTTTATTGAATCTTTCACATCCTATTGTTTCTCACACCAAACATGAATCACATGGGATTAGAGGTTTGTGGATATTACTATTGGAAACACTTTGTGTATAAGGTTGTATTTGTTGTCAATAGTTGTCAATAAAGATCAAAATGAAGGAGATCAAGAAGTACTCTAATGAAGTGGAGGAATAGAAATTCAGACTATTGTTGTACTGATCATAAGTTCAAAGAACATGTGTTAAAGGTGACACATTGTTTACAACAATGAAGAATGTGAGGTGTAATCCATCGGAGGATGATTAAAGAAGAATGGTGTTTTTGATGAAGACCATGCAATTACTCATTATTTCATGAGAACCATGGGTTTTTGATGAATACCATGAAATTACTAATGATTTCATGAGAACCATGCAAGAGACTTCTTGAATAATTGAATCATATGGTTTGCATGAAGTAGATCATGACGGTTGATGAAGAAGACAATGTGAAAATTATTGGAATTCTAAGATAGCCATGCGCATCACATTTTCATAGAAGATGATGATGCTAAAGCTATGCCTTCAAAGAATACATATCACAATAGTGGAGTTTGTGATAAAAGAAGAAGAGTTGTTGAAGGATACTGATCACCAAGAAGAAGTGCTTTTGAGGTGATCGTGCTTGTTGACAAAGAAAACAAACGACATACAAATTTGTTTACAAAGGAGATTCCATAGTGGCATGTCGAGTTCAAGGACTGTAGATAATGATCCATGTTTTATTCAAGAAACATCGACAAAGGAATGGATGATCTGGAGGCGGACAAATAGAGAAGATACAAGGTGGCGCCGTTTCCCAGTGTTTGCCAAATTTTTGGGCCTCAAAATCGACAAATGAAGAAAAGTGATTTTGGAAAAGAGACTTTCACACCATGTATTTTAAGGAGATGAAACTTGCGCACCATATGTTTTTCAAGATCAGAACATCAATTTATGGAAAAGGGATAAGTGTCATGCAAGTATTGGGCTGGTCACACAGGTAGACTTGCACGCCATGAAGAGACTTTTGCACCGATGCCTTGAATTCTTGGGAACTTGCACGCCTGTTGTTTTTCAATATCAGAAACTCAAAATATGGCAAAGGAAGGAGGGTCGTGCAAATTTGGAAGTTGGTCGTGCAAGTGTCTTGCAGGGGAAGAGACTTGCGCACCGTGACTTGCGTGCTGAGGGGAGACTTGCGCGCCGTCGCGCAGGGGGTTCCAAATGCCTATAAATACTGGACCAACCCTCCTCATTTTCCACGGAGTTCAAAACTTATAGATTGTTCGAGCTCTCATCGCGCAGGTGATTGAGTCACGCTTGTGGTTGTTGGGTCGCGCAAGTAGAGGTTGCGCGCCAGTTGTTGGTTGCGCGCCCAAGGCTGTTTGGGAGAGAAAGGAAGTGGGCCGCGCAAGTTTTTAGTTAGGGAAGGAAGCGCCAATAGGTGCTTTGGTGACACTTGCGTGCCAGTTTGGACTTGCGCACCGAAGACTTGCGCGCCGTATTGGGACTTGCACGCTGGGATTGGAGAAAAGCGCCAGGTGCTGTTGGAGTAGGCTCGTCCCTTTAGAGCTGAACGAAAGATGAAAGATTGCTCTATACCTTCAGTGCAACAGATGATGTATTCGTTTGCAAAGACGGAAGAACAATGAACAGTCTGGTGTTATGAATAGAAGTGGTACCGCACACACATGACTAGTTTTTAACATCCTCATTGTTCTTTGTGAAGAGAAGAAGAACGGTTCGTGCAACTAAACTCATATTTTCACAGAAAGAGGGGAATATATCAATACACTCGGTTGTTATTATTGAGAATCAAAGGAAGAGAAGAAGAAGATATAGTGCATTCAGTTATTTCACTAAAGTAGAAGGTTGAATACAAAAGAACACCAACTCAGTACTCTGATGCAAGAAAAGTCTCATGCTGAATAGGAGACAAAGACTTCAATGTAAATCTATTGAAGAGACCTTCACGTCTATAAACTGAGTGAGACATCACCAATGGCAGTGATCCAGGGGGAGTCAACGGGAGTGACCCGAGGGACGCAGTGAGCTATCCCCAAACCTTTTGTAAAGGCAGTGATCCTGGGACAGAGTGACTGTTCCCGAACCATTGTAATCCACAACTAGTGAAGATTAGTGTAATTTGGTATGACCGACAACTTGTCAGCGTATTCTCCTTGGACGAAGCCCTTAGTGGTGAACCAAGTAAAATTTTTGTGTTATCTCATTGCATGTGAATGTTTCATTGCTTATCATATCCATAATACATGTTTAAGTAGTTCCTACCAACGTGGGGACAAGATCCCCAACTTTAAGAAGAAAAATTTAACACCCTGATTCACCCCTCCCCTCTCAGGGTGTCCCGGGGTCCTACAATTACAACATCCACACAAATTTGGACTATGAGAACTCTGATTCCTAACTAAATTAGGATATGTAGGACACCTACCTGAAGGCTCTATCTCAAAAGGGTTCCCTCCCATAAAGGCTCCACCCAATCATGTTTCTCTTCAATGGGAAGCTTCCATGCGTAATACCCATCTCATCTGAACTACAAGAAATCTGATTCCTAACCAAATTAGGATATTTAGGGTGCCTACCTGAAGTCTCGAGCTCAAAAGGGTACCCTCCCATAAAGGGTCCACCCAATCATGTTTCTCTTCAATGTTCATCTTCCATGCGTAAGCCCCATCTCATCAGAACTATGAGAACTCTGATTCTTGACCAAATCAGGATACGTAGGATGCATACCTGAAGGCCCAAGCTCCAAAGGGTTCCCTTACCTAAAGGTTACACCCAATAATTTTTATCTTAAATGGGAAGATTCCATGCGTAAGCCCCATCTCATCTGAACTATGAGAACTCTGATTTCTGATCAAATCAGGATATGTAGGATGCCTACATGAAGGCCTGAGATCAAAAGGGTTACCATCCAAAAGGGTATATCCAATAATGTCATCTTTAATGGGAACCTTTCATGTGTAAGACCCATCTCATCTAAACTATGAGAACTCTGATTCTTGACCAAATCAGGATGTGTAGGATGCCTAACTGAAGGCCTGAGGTCAAAAGGGTGCCCTCCCAAAATGGATCCACCCAATCATGTTTCACCTCAAGGGGCAGCTTCCATTTTTAAGCCCCATCTCATCTGAACTATGAGAACTCTGATTTTTGACCAAATCAGGATACGCAGGATGCCTACCTGAAGGCCCGAGCTCAAAATGGTGTCCTCCAATGAAGGGTCCACCCAATCATGTTTCTCGTCAAAGGGAAGCTTCCATGCGTAATCCCAATATCATCTGAACTATGAGAACTCTGATTCTTGACCAAATGAGGATACATAGTATGCCTACATGAAGTCCCGATCTCAAAATGATGCCCATCCAAAAGGTTCCACCCAATCATGATCCCCTAAATGGCCATCTTCCATACATAATCCCCACATAAATATGAACTATGTGGGTTCTTATTCCTCTCTCAAGGATATGTAGAAAACTCATATTATGGGTCTGATCCCAAAATCAAATCATCTTATGTCCCCCCTAGATGACGATAAACTCCAGAGATCCTTATTGTATGGATCAAGTCAGTATCACCTCCATAGCATCAATTATATGCATGCCTATGATGATCTTGCAAACCAAGGGTAGCCCATTGACACACTCTTTAATAATGAACCAAGGATTCAAGAACATTTGACCACTAAATCTATAAGAGAGTCCCAGAATAGGCGACAATCCTACCCTGGAAGGGTTCAGTGAGCTTGAATTCCCATCCTCTCGACAAATTTGGTCCTCAAGTGTTGTTGGCTAAATCATCAATCAACGAGCACTTGCCTTTGGAAATCAGCTCCATGAATCATGGATACCATGGTTGTTGAGTGTTTTTGGCTCCGTGAATAAACCCGTTGGAGACCATATGAGAAAGTTATATCTGAGGAGGACTGATTTCACAAGTACTGGACCCCACACAATTGCCCACTGGGATCGACTGATCATTGCATCTCTTTTGCAATGTGGAAGGGGTGAATTACCCAGTCCCCGTGGGGTTGATACAACCTTCTTTTAAAGGATAATGATGTATAATGGGTTGAAAAAAAAGAAATTGTAAATTTTATAGGAATCCATCTTCAGAAAAAGGGGCGGGTGATGATCCTCATTGGCCCATTTCACCATAAACCCAATACGCGCCACCTCAGAGGCGGAATAGTGATAATAAAGTCTCATATCTAGGTCCCAAAATAGATTCATATTCATTATAAAGGGTATTACCCTTAAATTTAAATAGATAAATCAATAATTTCTTGAGTTAATAAAGACATTTTTTATGATCTTCCCATGTATCTTTAGGAGGTATGAACTCATAATACATAGATATGGGGATAATCTCCCTAGAGATCATGTATATATCCCAAAAACTAATACTCACTTCTCCATGATCCAGGTGGGAACTGTTTGTCTAAAGTATCTAACAGATCAATAGTTCTGGGACAAGATCATAATTCTTTTAAATATATGTCTATAAAATCCATATACCCTCAAAGACTTTTATTTTATTCAACTCCTTCTCAAACTTGAAACATGTATGACACGTCTAGAAATCCCACATCCTTTTAGGTTTTACACCTCCCTCATGAAACATATCCAAGTCTTACACCCAAACCATGCCATGGTACATATCTAATTGATGAATGATCAAGGATTAGAAGTGTTTATCAGGATCAGATATATAGGCTCGATCATCAGGTGTAGCATTGGTATGATGAATAATGTCAGTATTATTCCCATATAGCCTCATCGATTTTTTTTTGTATTTAACTCCTTCTCAAACTCGTCACATTTATATCGATCCCAGAATTACCCCATCTATTAAGGTTTTATACCTCCACCAAGGTTCATATCCCAAACATCCACCTAACCCTTGTTCTTGGTCCATAACTATTTGAAAAATGATTTAGGAGTATAAGTTCATCTCGTTCATAGATATATAGGCTCAATCATTGGGTGTATCCTTGGTATGATAAAGAATGTCTGTAGGATAGACACCTTTCATAGGGATCTATGGCCCTTTTGAAGATATATTAGCACCCCCTAGATGAGTACACTCTGAGATCCATGATTTTAGAAGATTATTGTCGGTCCTTATGATTTACACATCCAATAGGATCTTTTGGCCATATAAGGGAAGAAAATACAAAAATGGATATTCTTAGTGGTTCATTTTAAGGGTTTTCACCAGAGGCAACTTATATAGTGTTTCTAGAGTGTCATGATCAATGTACTATGTAATTTATTTTATACAAGTATTAAATTAAAATTGGAAATAATGATCATAGGTTATTCCATTTTCTTCTTCAAACTAGAATAATTAAAACGGTAATTAGAAAAAAAAGTATAAGGAATAAAACTACAACAAGAAATAGATTAGCATGGATCTATTTAGGATGAAACATTATCTAAAGTAAAAAAATTGTCCCTAGTGGGTTTACCCTAGTGCCTCACCCTAGTGCCCCACACTAGTTCCATGCCTATGTTCCTCACCACTAGTGCCTCTCCCAAGTTCTTCATTCATCCATAATCACATAACACTTTCACCCAAGGTCTTTTTACCTAGGCCAAGTTATCTCACTCTCATCCCAACGCACCCCGTGATGATTTTCCAAGGGAAAGTAAAAAATAAAATCCATGCTAACCTTTACTTTCATGGATGACTTAAGTGAAAAGATCATAAAGTTATGGTATTTACTCAATCCAGAGGAAAATTATGCAGAATAAATTGGGAACACTATTTATATACATGGGTGCCCCTCACATAGGCTTGAACACCTCCATCAAGAACACATATCAAGTTAATATCTCTCATGTGCATACTAGCACTCACATATTGATACTAACATAAAATAAATTCTATTCACCAATTCCAAGTGTGTGAGTGTTCCCTCTATAGATAGAGCCCATTTTCAAGTCACGTTTACTTAAAATTTCATCCTATTCATCCTAATAATATCACATTCTTAGAGTATATTTTTTAGAACTCCCATTCAAAAATATGAGGATAGGAAAAATGGATAACACTCTAAATTTGGGTCCCAAGTAATGTTTCATATCCACTATGTGCCCTGGTGCTCACTCTTAGGGCTCAACACTTGGCCTTCATCACCCTAGAACTCAGACCCAAGCATTGGGCCTTCATTACTCGGGTTTCATCATAAAGTACCCTTTTTCTAAACCCTAGTACAACTAGTGTGCACCACCTCACGTACTCATCTCTCGTGCACCATAGTACTAGATTTTTTCTATAAATTGGCCCTCAAGAGTTTCTATTTGGAACACACTAGAATAAAAATAGATTCCTTAATATCCCATCACTCTGATCTCCCTTTCTACATGAAGTATCCTATAAAGTTTAAAATGTAGGATAATTAATAAAAGGGAGGGATAATTTTGAAAACCCTTAAATTTCATAAACTTTTCTATATGTAATTAATACAACCCTAAAATATTGTGAGTCTTAGTGTATTTGGGTAATTAGGTAGATAGCATAACAACTTGAAATAGAAATTTAATGACATAAACTAAAACTCCATAACATACCCTTAAATTTCCTTGACCATCTAAAACTACATGGGATAACCTGAGGATGTACATATGAAAAGCGTGAGCTATAAAGCATTATAAGGAAATAATCAAAGCATAAAATGATGAAAGTAATACATGTAATTCAATAGGAATATAAAGCTAACATAAGAGGTGTGAGAATCATAAACATTAACATTGAAACATGATATAATATGATAACATAAAGGAAACATGGGGATGTGTAAATAACATAAAACATGACATCATAAACATAATTCAAGGATAAACGCCTAGTCATCAAAACATAGTGTTCTTAGGATAACCTCTAATTCACCATACATGGTATCTCATGAGATAAAAATATTACCTAATGCATTGGAGGGCTATATAATTATAGTCCCACCAATCACAATCATATCATGTACATGAATAAGTTTTCCACATTGATCATACAACATAAGAACATATTTTATCACTTTTAACCATGGGATAAAGGATTGTGGGTCCTATACATGGAATTAACCAATAAATAAAGGATAGGTACATCTAGGTGAATACCCTTTAGTGGAAATAGGGATGGTGTAGGTTTCGGGTGCAGCAGAAGTGGAGGATGGGGCATGCCCAACTCATCTTTTTTTCATGACTAGTGATTAATCTAAGATTTACATGATGATAAATGTCATGATCAACAGAATTGAATCAAATAATGTAGACAATAGAAAAATTTTATAACCAAAGAATATGATCATCACATATTATTTATAATTAATTTATGAAATTAAAGAGTTACCTTGTGAAAAATTCTTACTTCATTGATGGATCTGACAATGTCTCTATATCATTGCATTGTAGGAATCAAGAATAGATTTCCTCTAGTCGTGATGCAAATGTATTCCATGAACCATTAAATTTTTCTATATGAATCTCTGGGTGCTAGCATGACAGATCATAATGCTTGAATTTTTCTCCTTTGATCACCCCAAGAAATTCTTCAAGGAAGGGTTCTCTTCGATCTCTCTATACTTGAGAGTGGTGGGGGATAAGGATTGATCTCCATTCATGAGAGCGTTCTTAGAGAGAGAGAGATAGGTCTTTGAGATGATTCTCTCTAGATCCCATTGTGCACAACAAAATTAATTGCCTCTTAAAAAAATAATATAATTGGTTTATATACTTCTATGGTTAGAAAACAATAATGCATATACACCCTTATTATTTCTTTAATCCCTACTAAACTCTATATCTCTAATATTAATAGTAAAATTATTATTTCTTTACATACTCTAAACTCTAAAATTAAATTAAATATTATTTATTCAAATAATATTCAATATATATTATTTCTCACTAGACCATTAAACTTGGTCTGCCATTCCTCCACAATATTTATCAGACATTGAATAATGACTATTTGTTTAATAAATAAATATCACTGCATTATTTTCCAATAAATAAATAAATATTATATTCTCTAAATAGAATATAAATATTTATTAAATATTATACTCACATAATATTCTCTCAGATAACTGGTGACGTAATATATAAGATCAATAAAACATAAATAATTATTAAACCATGTGTGGGAATAATATTTATTCAAATTAGTAAATAATAAATAGTTATATATTTTTTAACTAAGATTCTGGATAGACTTAATATGTGTCCCTCTAGGCCTCTTTCTCAGTGACATTAGACAAAGCATCCCAAATTCCAAGGTTAGCATCTAGTAACACACCAAGGAACCCATAGAGAAATTAGTTAATGTCATAATGACATAATACCTCATATCGATGCTTACTATGTAATATAATCCCTTTAACATGATATATCTAATCAAGAAGGTTGTATGTTGGTGTCATAAACCTATGTGTTCGATGACTCTTTATTTGAATTTTTAAAAATCAAAATTCTCTATATAATACCATGGATATGGATTTATTTAGGCTATATCATTTATAACAAAGGGCCTGGAATATCATCTTTTGTTAAAGAACATAATGGAAAAACCCATTCTCATATTATTCATTAATGAAATATTACTCATGATGTACCCAATGTATCATACCTTTCCATTAATGTATTTCATTATGATTTTCATTAATACATAAAATTACATGGATTATAATACTCATTAATAATAATATTAAATTCTAAGGATAAATACACATATTCATAGATAGGAACATCTAATGAACTACATAATTGTGGATTTCTTATCAGCGGGGATCGTTTTCATAATATCCTACACTAGATATTACCAAGTACATATACTATGAGAAGGTGACTCAAAGTACTATGAGTCTCATCCTCTAATATTCTTTATTATTTAGGTCCTTAAAATGATTTCAACTGGCTACAGGATATATATTTAAGAATATTGTCATAGCGTTTATGGGTTCTCGTCATAAAGGGGAACAACTATGACCTTTCAGTGTGATGAATACTCTTAGGAAATTATCACATACTATGTTACATAAACAAAAAATAATGATGTGATAACGATTTTATTAATATTAAAAATAATTAATACATGTTATCATAAAATACATAGAAGTTGGTTCTAGGGAGCCAACTCCAATAGTCTCTCACTTCCACTAGAGCCAACTGCTAACAACATTCAATACTCTAGCACTCACATGATACTCATGCTTCTACCGATATAGGCCATTATTCAAGGGGTTTCCCATATTTTCTTCTATGGTAAATCTATTTACTGTAACTTCACCACTAGGAGAAAAATACCTCAGTAGGTGATACTTTCAGAGTATGTTCTTTTTCCATTAATGACAACTTGTCTCTTTTTCAAGAACCACCGCTAGAGTATTATCACAATATAATGAGATAGTGTTTTTACTACTAGGTACCACATAAATATCCTGGACAAAGCTCCATATCCAAAAAACTTCCTTGGATGCATCATAAGATGCTATATACTCAAACATCTCTGTAGAATCATTAACAACTATCTGCTTTGAACTATTATAGCTCACAGAACCTCCATTGTGTAATGTCTCAGATTTTCCATATATTATTTTTAAATATTATACAGGATTATTTTGAGACCAGGCTTTATGATGAAGTGATATTTTGAGGTTTGGAGTTCCCATAATAAATGTTTTAAATAAATTAAACATTTAAATAGCACACGTGATTGGTTTTCCTAAAAAATTGGAATCACTTTTGAATGAGTTCTCAGATCAAAAATTTGAGGGAACCATTTCATTTAGAGGAGTGACTTTACTTTAGGTGGGTCATAACATCAAATGGAGTGGGTCAACTGCAAAAGTTAATTTCTGAACGTTTTAAAGGAAATAAAATAAATTAATAATTTATTTTATTTTAAACATTTTAATTAATGAAATGACACTTTTGTTGGTTTTAAATAACCAGGAGCCTAGGGTTAGGCTCATAACCCTGTAAAACATTCCTTGGATGCTCTGGAGTTTTGGAGAGAAGTCATCCTTGGAGGAATCTTGACGAATGACAATGAACGACGACATGTGGATCGTTGCCCAGCAAGATCGAATCTTGACTGACGACCTCTCTCCCTCTTCATCAATGATCGAGGTAGGGGTTTTTATTTTAATTCTTCCTTCCCTATTCTTGGGTTCAAATGAAAAACGCTGATCAACCCACGAACAAGTTGACCCGCAAATCGTTAGTTCTTATGGGAGAGCCTTTTATTGGGTTTATTTTGAGGAATTGATCCAAGTTTGATTTGATTTATATTTTTATTTACTCCATTTAATCCTTCTAATGGGAGTGAATCAATTCTTTGATGAACTATGGTGTAGGTTCATTCCTTAATTAATTATTTGGATTTCTTCTCCCCTTTTTGACCCTGCATTCTTCGCGTTCTTCGCAGGGTTATAAACAACAGATCATTACACATTTGTTTCACAACGCAGAAATACCAAATTGGAGATCTTACATCTTGATGACCTATATAAGGTGCGATGATAATGGAAAATGAAAAATCGACATGGATTGGAAGAAATCGTTCCTTGATCGTTCTTTGCACGGACGATCGAAATGTGTTTTTTGAGCCGATCAGATGCATAAAACATACTGAATCAGTGTTGCCATGATGGGAAGACCCAAGATCTTGAGTTTTGAGGAGATTTAATGGCTATATTGACAGATAGAATATCACTAGAGGTTCACAGAGGAAGAACACAGATTCTGGAAAATCACGAAGAACACATCGTGTTCTCTGAAGAACACGGCTTGTGGGGATGGCCCTGTGGAGGTTAGTGTTTTGTGACGCAGGAATCGATGAAATAGTATGTGACATCTATCACATAGAATGTGGGCCCTTACCTGGGACTCGACATGTATCTATCATGATACATGGGCATGGGGTGGAGTAGACAACATGTACTCCACCACACGGTCAGACTAGTCTGGTTATGCGGGTTACCCCGTGTACCGGTACACGGGTTAGCATACATGAGTCGAATTCGTGTATGATAATATGGCCAGTGTACATAGAGAGGACCCCGAATAATTATTCATGTCATGTGACCATCACTACACACTGTGTATGTGTTTTTTACATGAAATGTCTTCTGACTCGGGTCATTGTACAGGGGCAGTACCCGAAGTCAAGGGACACAGCGTGTGACCTTGCTACACATTGTATACTCACTTTTACATGGATTTATCTCCTTGTACACCATTCCTTGGACAAGTTTCGTTTGGTTATTGTCCTTTTTCTCATTCCTCTGAAGGTCGGGTATCATTTCCATCCACAAAAGTATGATCCCTTTAGTAGGACTTTATGGATAGAGTTTTATTCCCTCCAAGAGGCTCAGAGTAAGATCCTCTACCCATTATTGGCCCTAGGTAGAGTCGGGTATTGACGTGACCAATCCTGCAGGATGCTGATCCTCTAATTAACAGGTGAATCTGGATGAGTCATGGTATACACCAAGGCCATGGCAGTGATCCTCATCTGTGTATTGTGATCTTTCCCCACTCAGGAGTGAGTTCTCCCAGAATGAGTGTATCTATTCTCTCTTCAGATCTATAAGTACATCTATCTCTCTCGTGACACTTCCCAGCTAATGTAATTATCATATGGACGTCATTAGAGATATCAGACTCATGGACTGATTTATCCTGGATAAGTGCTTTGTGTAATCTTCTAACTGAATACCTAGCGTGGGTATGTGGTCGTTGTGACTAACCTCTAGACTGTGGGTCTGGGTTTTGAGTATATCTGGATATGTTTCTATTGTTATATGTTATACAGACATATACTATATAGATCTGACTATACCTTTACTTTGTGTATTGTTTGTGGTTATTGAGGTACACTACTAAATATTGTTATACTCACCCATGAACAGGATTTTCCCGCATGTGTCGTGTCTTGTGCAGACAAGTGGAATTTTGAAAAAATCTAGGGTAGACCAAGACCGGACCGAGATTTGTGAGATTTGTTACAGGAAGAGGTGTTCCTATAGCTAAAAGTAGCAGTCCTGGTGCCTATTTCTTTCTTATAGGTTGGACTTTGTAGTTTGTAGACTCTTTTTTTGGTGGGCTTGTATTCAAGCCTAGTTTAATTTCCGCACTTTACTTCCTGGTGTACTGTATTGGTTGGGTTTATATGTATGCCTACATTTTTTCCTTAATGGTTTTTACATTTCAGCATTTGTGGTATTGGAGATGTGTGTGTGTGTGTACATGTACTTGGTAAATTCCTCCCATGTTAGTTATATGCCTACTCGGTGCTAGTCACCAGCCCATGACCTATTGGAGGTAGGCTTTGGGAGTCACAACATGGGACCCACTAGGACAAGTCATGACAGGGTGGTATCAGAGCTGGTCGGTTCTACCTTAGGACCAAGAGTCTGTGATATTGGTTTAGGGAAACTATTTTAAGTGTTTAGAGCTTGTCTTTCAGACCAGGGAATCTAGTGTTGGTACAAGCAGCCTATGTATCCATACACTAGGACTATGATAACCTACTTTTTTACTTGGTACATAAGAACACTATCTATAGGAAAACAAAATATTGGTACATGCATCATATAGGAATGGGTAGTTTTTTACATGTCCTTTAGTGTTAGCTATCCAGATATACTCTTTGACCATGGTACATCTTGTTTCCTTATAGGATGCCTCTACAATGCATACCTGCTAGGATTCAGCAGCTCGATCATAAGGATTTCCCCCTTAGTGATGAGGCTTCAATTTAAGGACTAGTTCCCTAGGTGCTACCTCCCGGTGGTGCACCTGCTGTACCACCACCAGTGGAATAGTACATAGTAATTGCGGTACCAAAAGACAATGAGTGCAGGCTGAGTGTGCTCCATGAGTTTTAGAGATAGAGGCCCCTCAAGTTTTGTGGTGAGCCCAACCCTCAAGCGGATAAGGACTGGCTTAAGGCGGTGACTAGAGTTTTCTGTCTAGTGAGGACACCAACGGACCAGATGGTGATCCTATGAGTGAGCCTTCTTTAGGGTTCAGTGGGACGATGGTGGAGTTTGACCATGAAGACTCACAACAAGGAGACTCTTTCATGGAAAATGTTTGATTCACTCTTTAGAGAGGATTTCTCTCCAGTTATGCTGAGATCAGTGTGTATCCAGGAGATTCTTCAGCTCTGGTAGGGTAGTTTAACAGTGGCTGATTATTCATCGAGGTTCACCAACCTCTCTAGGTACTTGATGGATATAGTCCGAGATCATTACTTTAGTGCTCATACCTTTTAGTGAGGTCTACAACAAGACATCCAAACTATTTGAACACCTCTACACATTTCAACATATGTATGAGTGCTCGAGCGATCTTTGGTGGTCGAGATCTTCCTAGATGAGTAGAGATAGCCAGTGGTAGTCAAAAGTAGGAAAACAGGTGCAGAGGACTCGGTAGCAGGGAGTCAACGTGAGGCACTAGGATCGGGATGTGGGAGATATCATAGTAGAACCCATAACAAGGGATATTCAGTCCAAGTCTCTCAAGCTGGATCCAGTTAGCCTAGGGAGAGGTGATGCTACTCATTCTAGAGAAAAGGAAATCTCACTAGAGACTGTCCAACCTGTCGAGCTACTAATAGGGACATGGTGGATGGAACATTGAGGTAGAGGTAGAGAGTGGAGCAGGCAGACCCACTAGGTGGTGGATGTGGCAGAGGAGCAGGGAGAGCTACAAGATGTGGAAGATGCTTTTACCTACTTCCACCACCACCCCCAGGAGGTTCTCACCAGGCATATGGAGCTGGTGGATAGGGGTAGGGGAAACTATATGCAGTCGAGGCATATGACCCATAGACTCCAAGTATGATCCAATGTACAATCTATTTCTTTTCTACCTTAGCTTATGTACTTATAGACACAGGTTCCAATCATTATTTCCTCACCTAATGTCTTTTGTGAAACCTTTAGATTTTGATGGATCCATTGAATCGGCCCTTATGATTGGAGACACCTATTGGAGGAGACTTGATGATCACACATATTCTTCGACAGTGTGATCTTACCCTTTGATGAGAGAGTTTTGGTTGGAACCTCTTGGTGGTAGAATCAATTTATTATGATGTCATTCTTGGAATGGATTAGTTGTATTCGGTCCATACCCAAATTGAAAACTTTAGGTGAAGAGTGTGGTGTGTCTGTAGTGATGGAATGAGGTTTTCATTTGTTGGTGAAAATGAAACCTAGGTAGCACAGAATGGTGCCATGCTTATGAGGGTGAATCCGATCACTCATGAGTTGGCTAGCCTTACCCTTGGGTAGAAGATGTTGTGAGCTTTCAGTTCCCAGTGGTACTGGCACAGTACGATGATGTATTTCCAGAAGATGTTCCCGGACTACCTCCCCATCAAGAGATCAAATTATCTATCGACTTACCCCCTAGGAAGGCACTGATATCCTCAACAGCATATGGGATGGATCCCGGAGAGCTTCTCGAGATGAGGGTGCGATTGGATGATTTTCAGAGGAAGGGGTTCATGAGACCCAGCGTTTCACCCTAAGTGGCCCCGGTTTTATTTTCTAAGAAGGAATACATAAGTTTGAGGTTTTTCATGGATTACTGGTGTCTGAACTAGGTAAGGGTGAAGAACAAGTATCCACTGCTGAGGATTAATGACCTCTTCGATTAGCTAAGAGGGGCACAGTGTCTCTCGAAGGTTGACATTTGATTGGGTCACCACTAGTTACGAGTACGAGATGAGGATATACCGAAGATGGATTTTAGATTCCGCTATGGTCACTATGATTACTTGGTTATGCCTTTTGGCATGACGAAAACCCCCACAATTTTTATGGTAATTATGAACCAGATATTCCTGTAGTACTAAGATCGGTTTTTAGTAGTCTTCATAGATGACATCCTTATGTACTCGATGTCAAAAGAGGATCACGCGAGACACTTTTGGATGGTTCTAGACGTACTCTAAGAGCACCAAATTTATGTTAATCTCTCAAAGTGCTATTTTTTTAGTACATGAGGTCAAATTTCTGGGACATGTTATCTCAGCAGATGGGGTAGTGGTGGACGTAGCCAAGGTCGAGGCGGTGTTAGCATGGGAGCCACCTCAGAGTGTGATAGAGGTGCAGAGATTCCTTCAGATGGTAGGATACTACCAAAGATTTATCCCTGATTTATCTCAGATATCAGTTCCAATGACATCCTAGACCCAGAAGGGGTATCCTTTCGTATGGACAGAGAAGTGCTAGCAAGATTTCTAGCATTTGAGGCAGAGTTTGATGAGCGCACCGATCTTGAGATTTCCAGAAGAGGGTGTCAAGTACATAGTTTTATACGATGCATCAGGGATCGAGCTTGGATATGTCTTGATGAAGAGAAAGATAGTGATTGCTTATGGTTTTCGCCAACTGAGGCCGCATGATTAGAACTACGTGACCCATGATATTGAGTTGGCAGTGGTAGTATTCGCATTGAATATGTGGAAACACTAACTAATGGGTTAATGGTTTATCATCTACTCAAACCACAAGATCCTCAATTACATCTGGTCGTGGAAGGATCTTAATTTGAGTTTGATTCAATGCCTGGAGTTACTCTAGTACTATGACTTCAATATCATCTATATTCCTAGGAAGGGGAACATTGTAGAAGATGATCTTAGTAGGAGATCGAGTTTGTAGCAGCTGAGTGAGGTGTCAGACCAGTTGGACTCACTACGGTTATCCTTCATAAAGGGAGATGATACAACTTATCTCTAGTTAATTTTTGTCACCCCTTCACTCTTACAGTGATTCATGGGGGAACATCTAGGGGATGTTGACTGTGAGACTTTACACACTCATTTATCCATAGGACATGCTCCTGATGGATATTCGCAAGGTGGGGAGCACGTAGTTTTTTTCTGAGGGAAAACGGTTGTACCAGTGAAATTTCAGGAGGATTTTATATAGTATTTTCATAAATATGCCTTGGAGGTACATCCTGGAGTGGAAAAAATGTACTAGGACCTCCAACATCAGTTCTGGTGGATAGGTATGAAGAAGGAAGTAGTAGAGTTCATTTCTCAATGCCTTATATTCTAGTAGGTGAAGGCTGAGTACAAGGTTCCAGCAGGGTTATCTCACCCCCTAGATGTGCTAGAGTGGAAGTGGGATGGAATATCGATGGACTTAAGAATAGTCTTACTACGAACATCCAGGAGGCATGATTCCATATGGGTGATCATTGACCGACTAGACAAGTAGGACAACTTCCTAGCTATTAGGGAGTAGAGTTCCATAGAGAGTTTGGGACACCTCTATGTGTAGGAGATAGTTTGGATTCATGGAATAACTTCAACGATAGTCTCAGGTCACAATGCTCATTTCACGTCCTGGTTGTGGAAGGGATTGTAGGAGGTGTTTGGGACTTAACTTTGCTTGAGAAAAAAGTTTTATCCCTAGACAGATGGTCAAACTAAGAGAACCATTCAGATTCTAGAGGATATATTGCGGGGCTGTATCTTATATTTTGGTCACAGCTGGGAGGACCACCTATCGTTGTTGGAGTTTTCAAGCAACAACAGTTACCACTCCACCATTGGTATGGAACCATTTGAGGCTTTATATGGGTGACCCTTTTGGTCACTGATTTGTTGGACCGACCCTAGAGATTCGGCACTCATGGGTCCAAAGTTGTTTTGAGATACCACTGAGAAGGTGAAGATCATCTTGGAGTGGATAGAGACTGCACATAGCTAGAATAAGTCTTATGCTGACAGACGGCGGAGACCTCTAGAGTTTGAAGAGGGAGACCATGTCTTCCTTTTTGTCTCACCTCAATGAGGGTTGTGGAGATTTGGTTAGGGGGGAAATTTGTCTCTAAGTTTCATTAGTCCTTTTCATACACTACGTAGAGTTAGAGAGGTGGAATACATCCTAGCTCTATCGACGCAGTTGCACTAGGTACATGATGTCTTCCTCATGTTGTAGCTAAGGAGGTACATGCATGACCCATCGCACGTTATCGACTGGGGCGAGTTGGACATAGAGGATGGAGAGACCTTCGTAGAGTACCCAATGTAGATCAAGGATAAATAGTAGAGGAAACTTCAAGGGAGAGTTATTCCCTTGGAGTGTGTCTGGTGGTAGCATGGGAACCTTTAGGAGATCACGTGGGAGTGGGAGGCTCTGATTCGTGCACAGTACCCACATCTATTTGAGTAGCCTTTTATTTTGGATTTTCAGGGACATAAAATCCCTAAGTTGGGGAGAATGTAATATCTTGGATTTTCTATGTATTGTTTTTAAATATTATACCAAATTATTTCAATACCAAGGTTTGTGACGACATGTGATTTCGAGGCTCGGAGTGCCCAAAATAAATGTTTGAAATAAATTAAACTTTTAAATAGTACACACAAGCGATTTTCCTGAAAAAGTGGAAAATTTTTGAATGGGTTCCTGGATCAAAAATCCAAGGTCACCATTGCATTCAAAGTAGCTACATTACCTTATGGGGCCTTACATCGAATGGCGTGGGTCAGCTAAAAAGTTAATTTCTGGATGTTTTAAAAAAATTAATAATTTATTTTATTTTAAACATTTTAATTAATGTAACAACATTTTTGTTATTTTTAAATAACCATGAGCCCATGGTTGGGATCAAAACCCTAGAAAAATTTCTTTGGATACTCTGGAGTTTTGGAGATGATCCATCCTTGGAGGAATCTCGATGAACGACGATGAGCGATGACACGTGGATCGTTGCGCAGTGAGATCAAATCCCAAACGGAGATTTCTCTCCCTCTTCATAGACAATCAATATAGGGGTTGTTAATTAAGTTATTTCTTCCCCATTCTTGGATTTAAATAATGAACAAGGATCAACCCACGAACAGTTTGACCTGTGAATCATTCATTCTTGCAGGAGGGTTTTTTATCAGGTTTATTTGGGGGAATTGATCCAGGTTTGATTTGATTTATATTTTGATTTTCTCAATTTTATCCTTCTAATAGGATTAAATCAAACCCGTGACAAATGAAGTCATAGGTTCATTCCCCAATCCTTTATTTGGATTTTTTCTCCCCTTTTGACCTCACGTTCTTTGTGTTCTTTATGGGGTTATGAACAACGAATCATTGCACATCTGTTTCACAATGCAAAAATATCAAATTATAGATCTGACATCGTGAAGACCCAGCGGAGGTGCGACGATGATGGAAGACGATGAATCGACATGGATCAGGATAAATCATTCTTCACACGGATGATCAAAATGCATTTTTAGAGCCGATCGGATGCCCAAAACTTACTGAATCGGTGTTTCCATGATAGGATGACCTAGGATCTTGAGTTTTGAGGAGATTGAAAAGCCAGATAGATGGATCTAAGATCACTAAAGGCATGTGGAGTAAGAATAGAGATTCTAGAAAATCTTGAATAACATAGTGTGTTCTCTGAAGAACGCGGTGTATGGGGCCAGCCCTGCAGTGACTAGGGTTTTGTGATGCAGGAAGCGATGACACAGTGTGCGAAAACTATCACACATCATGTGGGTCCTTATGTGGGAATTAGCATGTATCTCGTATGATACACAAACATGGGGTGGAGTGCACGTCATGTACTCTACCACACAGGCAGACCAGGCTGGTTACGTGGGTTACCCTGTGTACTAGTACACAATTTGGAATACACAGGTCGAATCTGTGTACAAAACATGGACCGCGTACACAGAGGAGACCCCAGATAATTGGACATGGAATGTGACCATCACTACATTCTGTGTATGCATTTTTTACATGACATGCCTTCTGACTCGAGCAGTTGCACATGGGCAGTACCTGAAGTCAAGGGACATTATGTGTGACCTTACTACACATTGTGTACTCTCTTATACATGGCTTGATCTCCTAGTCCACCGTTCCTTGGAAATGTTTGGTTTGGGTTAGTGCCTCCTTTTCTTCTTCCCATGAAGGTTGGGTATCGTTTCCATCCATAAGAGTATCATACCTTCAGCATAACTTTATGGATAGAGTCAGAGTCCCTCCAAGAGGCCCAGAGTGAGATCATATACCCATTATTGGCCCTAGGTAGAGTCATATATTGACGTGACCCATCCTACAGGATTTCGATCATCTACTTATCAGGTGAATCCTGATGAGTTGTGGTATATTCTAAGGCTCTAGAAATGATCCTCATCTATGTATCATGATCTTTCCCCACTCAGGAGTGAGTTCTCCTGAAATGAGTGTGACTATTCTCTTTTTAGATCTATCAGTGTTTCTATTTCTCTCATGACACTTCCAAACAAACTTACTTCTCATAAGGATGTCATCAGATCTATCAGACTCATGGAGTTATTTCTCTCAGATGATTGCTTCGTGGAATCTTTAAACGGAATCCCTAGCATGGGTATGCAGCCATTCTGACTTACCTCTAGACTACAGGTCTTGGTTTCAAGTATATCTGGATATATTTATCTTGTTATGTGTTTTGTATACATATACTATGTAGAGATGACTATACCTTTAATTCGGGTATCGATTTTTGTTTTTTGGGTTCCTCTACTGAGTATTGTTATACTCACCTCTGCATGGGCTTTTCCCAGACGTGTTTTGTATTGTGTAGATGAGCGGCCTTTTAATGGAATCCAGGGAAGACCAGGATCGAACTGAGATTTGTGAGCTTCCTTATAGGATGAGGTGTTCGTAAAAATACGAGCAGAAGTTTCAGTACCTATTTCTTACTTATAGGTTGGACTTTGTAGTTTGTAGACTCTTTATTTTGGTGGGCTTGTATTCTGGCCTAGTTTATTTTCCATACTTTGCTTCTCATTGTACTATGTTGATTGGGTTTAGTTGTATGCATGCATTTGTTCCTTAATTCTTTTTACATTTCAGAATTTGTGGGCTTGGAGATGTGTGAATGTGTATAGGTACTTAGGAAATTCCTCCCATGTTAGTGATATGCCTACTCAGTGTTAGTCACTAGCCCCTGGCCTATTAGAGTTGGGTTGGGGAGTTTCATCACGGGCCCCATTAGAATGGAACCTGAAACATTGAGATAGAAAATATATCATGACTATGAATTCAGATCATTATAATCTATTTTAAAACTAAGATCATTATAACCCATGCTGACTAGCTACTATTATCCTCCATACACCAGGAACATATCCTTATTTATTTTAAATACTTAAGGATAAACTTAACAGCATGCAAATGTTGTTCTCTAAGATAGGATTGATATCTGAATACCATGATCAATGTATAGAAAATATCAATTCTAGTATGTATCATTGAATACATGATTGATCCTATCACTAAAGATTCATGGGATCTTACTCATTCTTTATTTCTCTAATTGTTTTTAAGGACACATTTTCTTAGAAATATATATACCATGTGACATTGAAACCAATCCCCTAGTGGATTGTTTCATACTAAATCTCTTTAGTATCTGGTCAATGTATGTACTTTGACTTATTCTAAGAATCCACTTGGATCTATCATGAAAGATATTAATCTCTATAATATAGGCTACTTAACATAAGTCCATTATGAAGAAACACTTTTTTAATGAGTCATTAACGGATTTTATGAATGGTATGTCATTTCCAATAAGTAATATATCATCAATATATACTACAAGGATAATGACTGCCTTCCCACTAAACCTATTATAAACACATGTCTCGCATTCATTCTTAATGAAACCAAATTGTTTTATAGATTCATCAAAATTGAATGTCCCATGACCTATATACTTATTTCAATCCATAAATAGATCACTATAACTTTTATATACTTTTGGAATCACCTGGAGTAAAAAACCCTTCTGGTTGTATCATATAGACATATTCCTAAAGGTTCCCATTAAGGAAAGTTGTTTTGAAATCCATCTACCAAATTTCATAATCATGGTAAACTGTTATAGAAAGTATAATTCTATTTTATTTAAAAACAACTGGTGAAAAGGTTTCATCGTTGTCAATTCATTACCACTGCTTAAACTCTTTATCCACTAGCCTTGATTTATGGGTATTTACTTTACCTTCCATGTCCAGTTTTCTCTTGAATACCCATTTGGACCCCACAGGATTTACATCAACAATTATATCAACCAAAATCAAAACTTGGTTTTGATACATAGAATCCATTTTATAATTCATTTATTGTTTCCATCTTGCAGATTCCAAGATCTCTAATACCTATTTATAGGATATAGGTATATCATTTCCATACAATAATGATTCATCATCTTCAGTTACTAGAAAACCATATATATTTGGTTACCTTACCCCTCTAGTACTCCTACATAGTACTTGTGTTTTATGAACTAATTATTCCATGGGTACCTGTGGAATATATTCTTGTACTAACTCTTTTTTATCTTGAGCATCAACTTCATCAAATTTAATCTTTTTAACACTATCCTTTTTAGGATGTTCTCCCTCTCAATAAATATGGATTGTCTGTAAATAGTTACTTTCTTGTCTGACGGTTTTTATAGGTATTATCCTTGTGTTTCCTTAGGATACCCTATAAAGATATACTTTATTTCTTAGGGTCTAGTTTCTTTACTAATAAGGCCTTAATAAATTCCCCACATTCCCATACATGTGTGTAATACAAAAAAAATTCTTTTCACTCCATAAATCGAAGGGATTTCTATTTCCCACTTTATTTAGTACTCATTTTAGTGTGTATACCGTAGTTTGTAATTCATGTCCCAAAAAGGATAATATAATATCTACATGAATCATCATTAACCTTACCATGTTTAACAAGGTACGGTTCCTTAATTCACTAACACCATTCCATTGTGGTGTGTAATGTGGATTGAGTTGAGATTGAATCCCTAAATCCTATAGAAATTCAATAAACTCTTGGTTAATATATGCACCACCTTATTGCTGGGGGAGCTTCTATATTGTAGTGAGCGCTGATTTTGATCTGGAGGTTCGGTCGGTTGAAGACTTGTTTATTTTGTTTAATTCTTTATGTCTTGATGGTTTTCCCCTCATCCCTTAAAATGGGGTTTATTTCAATAAAAATAATAATTTTCAGTCAGTCAAGATATGCACCACCTTGATCCTATTTAAGCTTCTTTATCTTCTTTCCAAGTTGATTCTATACTTCACTATTGAATTATTTGAATTTATCAAATGAATCAGACTTATACCTCATCAATTATATAGAACCATATCTAACCAAGTCATTAGTAAAAAGATGTGAAGTAAGAATACCCACCTCTAGTTTATACTATAAATGGTCCACATAGATCTGTTTGTATCAATCCTAAAAGCTTTGCGGACATTTCACCCTATCCACCTAATAGAAGTTTGGATATTTTTACTTTAAAACAATAATGAAATCTTTCAAGTGGTTTTATCTCAAAAAGAGTCTAAAAACCATCTTGATTGAGCTTTGTCAAATGTTTCTTTTTTACATGACCAAGATGATGATTCCATGGTTGGGTGTTATTTGAGTCATGTGAACATGATTAATTATCTATTTACAATACTTTTATTTCATAATTTAATATATAAATACCATTATTTTAACATTTCATACTATAACATATGATGTCTTTATAAATAGAGAAAACTTTTATTTAAAATTTAAAAATAAAACCATATGCATCTAGGAATGACATAGGAAATTTTTTGTTGGTAATAGTTGGTACATAATAACAATATATTTAAAACAATATCATTCATGTTGGAAATGAAATGTGGAAGCCACTAATGGATAGAACATCCATCATTACACCATTGGCAGCTCACAATTCCAACTCTCGTATAGTAATCTTTCAGAATATACATGGTTCATGCATTTGGTTATAGATGTGATAAACAAAAACTATATCTAATACCAAGTGTGTAGATATTAAAATATTAATCTTGATAATGAATTCACCTTGATACTCCTCTTTCTTCTAGGTGAATTTCTTCTCCCATTTTCCTTGTTTTCTGTATGCAAAACATACTGCATCCTTTTCTTTTCCCTACCTTTGGATCTTCTTTTTCTTAGAAGGATAATACTCGTAATATTTAGACTTTTTATGATTATTGGGATCTTTTTCCTTGTTATTACGTTTTTTATTCACCATAAGGACAATAGGTTTGTCACACCCCATGTCCATATCCACTTAGTGAATCAGAGTAATAAGTTATGAAATACTCTTCTAAATATTTCTCATGTTAAAATTAACAATAAAACTGGAGAAGGAGTTGGGTAGTAAGGAAATTATGATATCTATGCATAAATAATCTACTAATTTACCCTAATATGTCTAAACATTCAATTTATCTAATAATCATGACTAAATGAGGGCTAGATGGTGACTACTTTCCAATATTAGTTGTAAATAGAGCATTGGATATCTTGTACCTCTCTTATCTTGCCTTCTCTTGATAGAGATTCTGAATGTGAGACATCATGTTATATAAATCCATGTCTTCATGTTTCTTTAAAATATCATTGGTCATGGATGATAAAATGAAACATTGAATATCCTTGGAATCATTAAAATATTTCCCATAGAGAGATAACTCTTCATCACTATCCTCTTTAACATGCGCATCAAGAATATGTTCTTCCAGCACATATAATTTCCTTACTTGTCATAGGATAATGCATAAGTACATTTTACACTCTTGGAAATTTGTTTCAGTGATAAGTTTATCCTTCTCATATATGGAACATATTAATATGTTTGAATTCATTTTATTATTGTTTCTAAAAATAATATTAGCAATGTTTTAGAGAATTATTTGATAAAATTTAGAAAAATAAATAAATATTATATTTATTAATCTCCCACTATTTTATCTAAATTCAATTTCCCTCACCATTGGTTGTGGAATATCCTATTTATTTTAAATTATAGTTTAAAGTATCTATATTCCCCTTCTCATCACCACAAATTTTTCTATATAATAAATTTGAAGGGTTTTAGGTTGTAATTCCAAATGCCAACTATATTAACTCACAGTTCCTTGATCTGTTGAGTATACTTTCCAATATTAAATCCTTAAATTGGATTACCTAAACCTTTTTCTCTTAGTTATACCAAGTCCTAATTTGGAAGTTAACCCTTGATGTGAACTAACTTATGTCAACCCAAAACTTCAAGTTAGAATTTCCCAGTAATTGAAAGCACCCCAACTTTGGTTGGTCAATCACTTTGAACTACATTTTGATTTTAACTTAAGTAGTGTAATTCTACATACACTAAACACATATAATTGAGTGATTTTATCTTTTATTCATAAATTTACAATTATTATCTTTATTTCATTACTTTTCAATATTAAGTGGATTTGCTTAAGTGGTTAACCATGTCTTAGATAATGTTTATGTATAAGTCAGTTTATTTTAGTTCTATCTTACATGCTTTTTAATTCATTAATACATGTAATCTTTAAAAAACATACATAATGAAATAACCATGAAAATTGATAGAAATAAAATAATAAAGTGGTATCACTATGAGATTTTACTTATCGTTAGTTTATCTAGCAGATGATAAACTAACTATCAGCCTTGGGGAAAGCTACTTTGAACTATTTATGGTTCTTTTTGCATATTTGTACCCATACACCTATACATATATCTTGGATTGGTTCTATCTCAGCTCCAAAATTGAACCACCTCCACTACCTTGGGATCTTCATGTAACAACTCGTGATTTTATGAGAATTATTCTTTTTAATTTCATTGATGTCTTGTGTTGTACGCTACACCAAAATTAGCTTGCACTATACGCAAAACCGTATTATCTTGCAGTATACGCAACACTATTCTAGTCTTGTGTTTCACGCCAGAGAAACCTTCCTCGATATCATGTGTTGTACGCAATACCAAGTTTCACTAAACAAGATATTATTATACTATTATTATGAACTAGCCGTTATGAATAGTAATACCCACTTTTTAAAATTTTATAAATTTTATCTTTCAAAATGGACTTCATTTTTCGATTCGGAATATCTAAATTAGCCTAGGGTTAATTTTTGGTATTTTTCTGAAAACTTTCAATTTTTGATGAATAGTTAAAACACTGAGTTACTATTTAAAACCTGACTTTTTATTTAAATAATTATATATTTTATTTATATTTATTTTAGGTTAAAATTTATACATAATACCTATATATGTTCAATGTAATTCATTGGAGTTAGTTTATAATAATTTTAGAGATATAAAAATTTTATTGAACTTTTTACCGTCTTTTACCCACCTCCTAGGAGAATTTGAAAATTTACATAAAACATTATTTTACCGCTTCTGTGAGTGGAATTTAGAAAATCTTAGAGACATAGTTAATATCAAGTAGTAAAATGTGGTTCAATAAGATAAAAATAATTTTTGGTGAATAGTAACTTTTTACTTTTATTTACCACGGTTAAAAGTAAATAGGATAATTAAGGGTAAAAATGATATTATTATTACCCTAACACATGTCCTAATTCTATTGGATAAGTTTAATTCGACCAAAAACAACCTTAGTAATAAAATATTAACCTTTAGGTCCACTTGGATTAGATTAGGACACTTATTATTATTTTATTTAAAGAAGAGTTAAAATCGTTAAAATCAAAGTTTAATAAATAAAACATTTTTAATATAGGGTTATACATAAGATAAATTCAAATATAAAAATTCATTAGAAATATAAAAATATTTCCTACATAATGGTATTTTATTTATAATTTTTAGACATTAAATAATTTAGTTTATTTATGACACAATGATGATGCAGTAATTGCCTTATTAATTTAATATTAACATAATTGATGTTATAAATACCCAAATAAATGTAATTTGAGACTTTTTATGAATTACAATAATTTTATAGTTTATTATTACATGTTAGTATTTATTAAATTAACTTTTTTCGAACTAATAATGTTGTTATGAGTTTTACAAAAATCAATTACCAAATAGTGTCAAAATTTACATAAAATAGTTTTTAAAAAATATATTATATTATTAATTGTTATTATATTCCTAAAAATCTAAGGTTCGGAAAAATGACTTAGATAAGGTTATATATATTAATAATTAACCACCTGGGGTTATTTTGTATTGTTATTGTAAGTTTATTAACCATATAGTGTAAGAAAACAAGAAGACATGGTAAAGGTTAAATTATGTAACTTAGAGTTAAATCTAAATGATAAGGTTAAAATAGTAACCTAAACTTGTCTAAAACCTATTGTTTGAGAGGATTTCGACCCATCCCCACTTTATATTCTAAATAAATAAATTTTGAGCTATTATAAACCGAATATGACTTTATTATAAAATAATATTTTAATTTTTTCCAAAGGTGCCCCTCTCCTCCCTTATAAAAAGGGCACCCCTTCCCTCTTCTCTTAACACCTTTTTGATCCTTGAATCTCGGCAAAACCCTTCCAATTCCTCTTCTCAACATCTCTAGTTATATCATAGAGGTTTCAGTCTTCTCAAAATACCAACTCTAGTGCCCTAAGAAGAAGTTTAAAGGAGGTGCGTCGAGGAAGAGGTAATCTCTTCTACCGATTCTTTCATGTTTCTTTCTTCTTCAACTTCTTCTTCTTTAGTTGTTTCATTATAAAGTAATAAAATAAGTATGACTTACATACTGATATGTTATTATAAATATGAAACAACCCCATTTCACCTTCTATCCATCCTACGGAAAATGAAATCATTGCACGTGCGTACCTACGGAATACCGTCTCCACGCCGTGGTGTAATCTTTTTTTCCAACACCACCTTAATTGGATGGGTATAATGGTGTAAATAATAACTATATATAGTTATTATAACATAATAATGATTTTTAGATATTATATCATCCACTCCAATTCAATTCAATAATTATGGTAACGATATCATTGCTCGTGCGTACGTACGGATTACCGTCTCCACGACGCGATGTGATTCATTATCCATGTTAACCATTCAAGAATGATTATAAAGTATATATAATGAATAATAATGAAATATATTATATGATAAATCTAATTTATTTATGTATATATATATGTCATCTACTTACTTCCATTCAAGTCAATAAGGAAAGGAAAACAGCGTTCATGCGTACGTACGACCTACCGTCTGTGTGTTTCATTTCATTTATCTATCTATTATATATATATATACTGAATATATATGATATATAAATCATGTTTTACATTCTGGAAGTAATTAAATCATGATATAAGTAATAATAATATCAAGAACAACAAGTCCAAACACGTACGATAAATAAAACGATTTTACCCAAAACGCTACTTTAACATGGAATTGCCAAATGAACGGGTAATATAAATACCTAAGTGAACCATATATGATATAATAACAATGAATATGATTCTTTAATAAGTAAATGACATTATTTAAATCATTATATAGGAGGTTCGGATATGTACAAAGCATATCGGACCTAAGGTAAGGGATAATTATTCCAATCTCATTCTTATCCGAGATTGTTTATTCGTATGTATTTACTTGGGTTATGTTTATTATCCATGTCCATATGTTCTCAAAATGTTTTCATAAAATTTTTAATTTTCTTCCATGTATGTTTAATTTCATTTTTACCCTTTTTTGCTTTTACCACATCGTATGAAAGGAATCTTTCTTTTGTTTACCATACGAGGTACTTTTTGACTTTTCCGGAAAAAATACGAGAAGAATGTTCTTTCTAACTTATACGGCGTGAATGGATTTTTACGGTTTTATAACACCTTATTTTCCTGAATCTTAATATATAATATTTCATGACTATTCTCAATAAAATTCTTTTATTTTCAAACTGCATGTCATTTTGTTAAAAGAAAATGATTTTTAAGAAGAAAGGATATTTTCCTCAAGAATTCATTTCAAGTGTTTTATCAAAACCATTTTCCATATAAGATGAAATTATTTCATATGTGTATGTTTCAAGTATAATGTCTCTATGATTTACATGGTTTCACTTTTATTATGATGAAATGATATCCATTTTTTTATATATGGATTATGTTATGATGGGATAATGTTTATGAAACCCATTTTTATTCTTTGGGTTATGATGAATGATTTATGTTTATGTTGTGGCACAAGTAATAATGATTTCATTATGAGATGGGTGGGACTTATATCTCCCTCCAATTAATTAGGTAAAGATTTATATCTCATGAGATAGACATGGCTGGAATGGTAAGTTAATCCGGTTCAGCATTACAGGACTGAAATGAGGAGTGAACTCGATTTAGAAAGGGACTTTGTCCACTAAGATGGTCTTGGCAGAAATGTCTTGGCTACTATGGAAATCATAACATGTGCTTAATGGTTGCCACAATTACAAGTTTTATTCTCATGCTATTTTATCAGGATTAATGTTTCTTTATGATCTATGTCTTATGTACTACCATGTTTTATGTCATTGCTCAAGATCTTGATGTTTAAACATTATGTTCATGTATTTAAGTTCAAATGTATATGATTTGTTTTATCTTATCCATGATTACCCTTACTAATCATTTGAGCTCACCCTTTTATATGTTTTCTTTTCCCCAGGATTTAAAGAAAGGCTTTAGGTAAGAAAACATAAAGGGGAAGATATTTATGGGATATGTTGAAGATCTTTCACCACGATTAGAAGATTGTGTTCCATGTTTCCAAAGACACTAAACTATTACGGTCCTTGAGTGTTGGTTCTTGTTTTGTATTAAGTATTCTGCAAAAGTAATGTAATTTCCATGTACGTCAAGCTTTGGGTATCTACACTTCATCCATTGGATATTATTTTTCTCATACATAGGTGAGGGGAACCAAAATATTGGTTAAGGGGTTTACATAAAAGAAACCATGGGCACACAAACCCTTACATAATGAGTGGATGGATGACTTGGAGGCCAAAAATTTAATTTAATAATGAATTAAAATAAACCAATCACATACAATGGTATGCTCTGGGCTCATGATCATCTACATTCATGCAACTAATTACGCATTTAATTAGCATTAAATTCTAATCATTCTTATTTTAGATAAATCACACTTGAGTCAAATAATTATCATTTTTAATTAATCAATTATTTTATATTAATTATTATTTAAATTTTCTTGATATTCTCATCCATCATTATTTAAAAAAAATTAAATAAATCTATTTAAAATTAATAGTGTACAAAAAAAATTTACCTTGGAGGAAACACGATGAGTACCCATCCAAACTACCCAATGTGTATTATACTTGTATACTGTTTACTCTTTTGACATGTGGAATACAAAAATTATCATGTAATTCCATGGAATGTACTATAAACTTAATGACCACAAGGAACACATAGTATTTATGTAGCGTGTTATGCTTCAATGTGCATAGAGTAATAACTGTAATAGGACTTATACAAAAAAAGTAGACTTGAACATTACATAGAAATTAATTAGATATTTATATATATAAATAGTCACATGGAATTTACTTTCAAATTAATTGACACACGAAACATGTTTTGACAAGGTTTGAATAGTATAATAAATTTATTTTCAATTCTGTATAATTTGGTAAAAGTACAGGGTGTGTTCATTGAAGCTACATGGTGTGTATTATTCTCACTATCTATCAACAGAACACACCTAGGTACATAATGTGTAATTGTGCCAAAAAAAATATTGGATTACACAGAGTGTACATGTGCTACATGGAATGTGGTCTTTGAGTTGCATGGTCACTAGTCATGTAGGTCGTGTAAGAGGATACACATCCCATCTGTGACTAAAAGACTACACATCATGTACAAAAGTTACATGGCGTGTACTCCAGATCACTATGTGTCAGGATAGCTTGGTCAAGACATAGTGTGTAATTAAAATCACTACATGTAATAAATGTACATGGATTTAATTAATTCTAAATTAACCCTAGATGCATTGAACACTAGTACACAACCTATACCTCCAGGTTAAATGGTGTGTACTCTTGTATTGTTCATCCAGACTCCTCAAAACGTTCGGATGAGATCCTTGAATTTATTTCATTAATAAAATTAATTAATTTGATTATATTTTTTAGAAATGAAGTGTAAGAAATTATATTTTTCAATTTGGATTAAATAATAATTAAATTGGAATTGAAAACTAATTACAAATGTTTCAATCAATCAATGATCATTAAATAATTATAAATAAGTATGCGACCACTCTGATACCACTTGTAGGTTCCAAACTTAATAGAAGTGGAAGATAGGGAATTCCCAACTCATGTTTTTTTTGGATCAACGATTAATCAGAGATTTACATGATGATAAACTTTGTGATCAATATAATTGAATAAAAGAATATAGAAAATAGATAAATTCTAGAACCAAAGTGTAGTATCACCACATATTATTTATAATTAATTTAAGAAATTAAATAATTACCTTGTGAGAAATTCTTACTTCATTAATGGATCTAACAATTTATCTACATCGTTTAGTTGTAGGAATAAAGAATAGATTCCATCCAATGATGATCCACATGTGTTCCATGAACCTCTAAATGTCTTCATAGGAATCTCTAGGTGCTAGCATGGTGGATCCTAATGCTTGCATCGTTCTCCTTTGATCACCCCAATATCCACTTCAAGGAAGGGTTCTCTTTGATATCTCTAGACTTGAGGGTGGTAGTGGAGGATCTCTCTCCATTCTTGAGAGTGTCCATGAAGAGGGATATCTCTAGGGATTTTAGAGGATTCTCTACAGATCTCTTTGTGCATAATAAAATGAATTGGTACTCTATAAAAAATATATTTGGATTTATATACATCTATGGTTAGAAAATAATAATTTCACATGATCCTTTATTATTTTCATAATCCATGCATAACCCTATGTCTATATTACTATTATTATTATTATTATTATTATTATTTCTTGATATTCACTAAACTCACGAATTAAATTAAATATTATTTATTCAAATAATATTCAATATATATATTATTTATCACTAGACCATTAAAATCAATCCACCATTCCTAAAAAATATTTATTGGGCCTTAAATGATGAATATTTATTTAATAAATAAATATCTTTAGATTATTCTCCAGTAAATAAATAAATCTTATATTCACTAAATAGTAAATAAATATTTATTAAATATTCTACTCACATAATATTCTCTTGAATAACTGGTGAAAGAATATATGTGATCAAGAAAACATGAATAATTATTAAACCATGTGTAGTAATAATATTTATTCATCCTGTTAAATAATAAATAATAATATATTATTTAATTGAGATTATGGATACACTTAGTGTGTGACCCTTTAGTCCTATTTCTTAGTGGCATTAAGAGAAGCAGCCTAAAGTCCAAGATTAGCATATAGAAACATGTAAATTTACACATAAAGAAAGAATTCAGTGTTATAACAATATAATACCTCATGTGGATTCTTACTAAGTAATATAATCCCTTTATAGTGATATCTCTAAGCAAGAAGGTTTCATGTTGGTTTCATCAACCTATGTGCTCGATGTCTCTTTCTTTGACTTTCCAGAAATCAAAATTCCCTATAGAACACCATGACCATGGATTTATTTAGGAAATATCATTTAGATCAAAGGGCCTGGTATATTAACTTTTATTAAATAACATAAGGTAAAAATCCTTTATCACGTTATTTATTAATGTAATGTTACTCACGATGCACCAAATGTATCCTACCTCGCTACGAATATATGCCATAACAGTTTTGTCAATAAATAAAAGTGCATGACTTATAATACTTATTAATAATAATCATAAATTCTAAGGATAAATACACACATCCATAGATAGGAACACACAATGACACATATAAATTTGGATTTCCTATTGGCGGATCTCATTCTCATAATATCATGCTCTAGATATTACCAATGACGTACACCATGAGTAGGTGCCTCAATGTCTAATGAGTCTCCGCCTCAAATACTATGTATCAATTTTTTCCCAAAAATTATTTCATCTATATATAAATCATATATTTAAGAATAATATCTTGTCACTTCTAGGTTCTCATTATAACATGGAGCTGTTATGACCTTTCAATGAGACAACTAATCTTACAATTTTATCATATACTATGTTACGCAGAAGAACAATCATGATGTGATAAATAGATTATTAATATTAAAAAAATGAATACATGTTATCATAAAGTACACAGAAGTTGGTTCTATGGAACCAACTCTAATACAAGGGCATTCACTATACAAATGTCTGGCATGGAAAATTGATGGATAATTTCAGCAGCATAACAGGGGTGCATAAAGGTTCATGAAAGGGTTTAATTAGAAATAAATGGGTTTCTCGTCACTTGTAAATAATAAGTATGGTAATATTTATATGTAAAAACATATCCCAACATGAACAATTGTAAATAAAAAATCCACAATATAAAAAAGGTGTTTGAATAAAGTGGAGAAGGAGAGGATCTCTTACTTCAACATAGGAATAGATTAGGTAAAGTTATAATGAGAGGATATAAATGATATATAATTATTGTAAAATCAGTTGTATAGTAAAGTGATATTTATAAAATAATAAAAACATAATCACTTTATATTTAGAAGGATAAATACAAAGAGTTGTCTTGAAATGAAATGAAGAGAGAGAGAAATCCCTTACCTTGATAGGGTACTTCTAAAATATTGAGAGGAGATTCTTGAGAGATTGGGCACACATTGGGAGGGATATAGAGAGTGAAATTAAGAGTAACTTCATGATAAAATGGGTTTTAGTGAAGAGGAATGTGAGGTTGTGTGGATTTTTATAGAAAAAGTTAGGGGAATTTATTATTAATTTCAAAACTTGTGTTGTGGACTCAATATGATAATTAATCCATACCAAAAACTATATCATGGTTTTTTCCATGGTTTTTACCAAAGTGGAGTGGATTTTACAAATTTATAAGGCTAATAACTGAACTTATTTAAATAATATACTTGGTGAAGTGGAAGTGAGTCATGTTTATAAATAATTTATTTTAAAACCTTAAAATATAATATAGGTTTTGGAGGATTCAATAAGGTTTTATAAATTAAAAAAAAAATAACTTCAAAAACACATTATTTTAAAGGATAAATATAATTTTGTTCATGGATAATCTTTATATTATTTATTACATCACTTTTGGTCTTTCATGGTGTCATAATAAATACGGTATATTTATACCGTATTTAATTTTTACCCAAAAATTCAATTGTGTCATAAAATTATAAAAAAAATCGCTATTGTATAATTTTTATGTTTTTATTTCAAAAATTATATTTATTTTATCAAAATAATTCTTTAAATATGAAAATTTACACTTTTAGATAAAAAAATCCCATTTACTAAAAAATATGGTGTTTTATGACGATAATAGTCTCTTACCTTTTTAAAATTTAAAATTAACTTTATGAAATTATATTATCATTTATATTTAATAATATAAGAATATTTTATTAAAATAACATTTATTTAAAAAATTCTTGGATTCATCTAAGAGAGTGTTTTGATTAAAACTATATATTTCCAAAAAAATACATTTTTTTATTTCATCGTATCAAAATCTAATTTTTATCAAATGTATTATTTAACCATTATAAAGTAATAAAATATAAATATAATTATTATTTTATTAAAAATAAAAATATAAAAATTCCTAATGTTGGGTTCTAGATACATAGCTCTTTATTAAACCAGTGAATTCCCTAAGGGTAAGGTGTGTGATGGTGGGATTTTTTGGGGTGGTTTAGTGAACATGAATTGGTTCATGATCTCTATGAGCTTGAAATTCTCATATAAATGGTTTCTCTTTATATTTATTTGTTGAATATTGGCTTGGTATTTTTCATGTTAAAATCTCAGTGATGTTATATCCCTTGGAAGCTCCGATAAATGGGCTTCATCAGGTATGATCCAACTTGTCGAGGCCATCACTTCTTTTGTATGTGTTAATTTGATTTATAATAACCCTATATATATATTAATCATAAGATCACTATATAATGGTTATAATATCAATGGTTATGATGTTTATTAGTCTTTTAAATCTGACAGGATATAATTTATAATGGTCCAAAAACCAAAGCAGTGCATGTGTTTTCTATAATTTCATTTCTTAATAAGAAATTTACTCATTTAAAATGGAATTTCATTTATTAATTTTTAGGTCATTACAATAATTGAATTATTTAAAAGTAAAACTTTAATGAGATACCACTTTTACCCTATTTCCATTACATTAGGTTGAAGGGGCATCACCATACTAGAGTATCATATGCATGAACTACTTTTGGGAATGTCATACTAAGGTGATACACACTCAATCCCCTTTGGGGAACTCCTTATAAGGGTGACCACTTCACCCTCATCCATTTAAGGGAGACCCTTTTCCTGCATTTATAAAAGGGAAACCCTTTTCGCACATCCATATAAGAGCAACCCTTCACCCACATCCATATGAGAGAGACCCTTCACCCACATAAATACGAGGGAGACCTTTCGCCCATATTCATGTTAGGGAGACCCTTTACCAACATCCATATAAGGGGAACCCTTCAACCACATCAATACAAGGCAGAACCTTTTCCCAAATTCATAAAAGGGATACCCTTTGACTATATCAATACGAGGGAGGACCTTCACCCACATCCATATGAGGGAGACCCTTCTACCACATCCATAAGTGGGTAACCCTTTTCCTACATACTTTTGAGGGTGACCCTTCACTAGTATCCATATGATGGAGAACCTTCACCCACATAAATAAAAGGTCACCCTTATCCCACATCTATAAAAGGGAGACCATTTCACCCACACCCTTGTAAGGGAGAACACTCGCCTGACCCTCCTCTAGTGGGAAACACCCTACAAACCCTCCATAAAGATAATAATCCTACTAGCTCTTCACTATGATGAAGAATCTTGCTAAAACCACTACTTAAGAGATTCATATTTCTTTGTTTCAACATTATCGAACCCTAAATACCCTAATTTAAAAAATAGAGAATCCTTTTACCTAGAGTTCCTACTTGGAAATCCAATTAGAATGGCATACTCTAAATATACTAGATATATAGGGTCATGGCATGCACACCAGTGTACACCCCTTTGATTGTGTATTACCTTGATAAAAGGAGGCTTAGGAATTTTCTTTCTATATAGATAGAACCCTCAGGGGGTCACAATAATGGATTCTCTTGATAACAAGGGTCCCTATTAGGAGGAAATTGGAGATATATCTCATATATCAATATGATCATATTGACTCTCGATTCCTATCAATTTTCCATGTTCCAATGGGAATCTTTAATAGGTGTAAGCCCAATTCATTTTCCCATTGATGATTTCAAAACTTTGAATCATAAAATGATTCCAAAAGAGAGAGAAAACTTTGTTCAATGTCTATTCCAATTGCACTCAAGAACTGGTTGGGTAGCAGTCATCCATGCATAAGCCCCACTCATGCTCCCACAATTACTAATAAGTATCATAGACATTCCTAATGTGTACACCCCGTTACTATTTTTACCCCTATCATGAATTGGAAGTCCTTACCACATATTTTTAAACTTCATGGAATAGTCCTGAAACTTAACATCAAACTATGAAACTCTAGCTATGTGTGATTTGATTCTTATAAACCATGATAAGTAGGACTATTCTCTAAGGTTCAAACCCAACATCATCAGCCTTCCGTACCCACCCTCATGGTGTAATATTCCTCATGAATCCATTTATATTCTTCCATGTTAAACCATATTCGACACAATCTCAGGAATCCTTTCACTCGGTTAATTTTCCTTAGTAAACTATTGTCTTTGGTCCATATTTTTTTTGAGGCCATAACCTACTTAATGGAACTTATTCCCATGACCCCAATCGACCATATCATTAAAATATATTCCTACTGAAATTATGGTCCATTTTAAGGTTCATATTCTCTTTGATAAATCACAAAATAAATATTTATAAGGTTACATTTCCATTGAAATCATTCAAAAATCATTGATCATGCATAATTACCATAGTTTCATGTCCTTAAAAGGAGTTATGATGGTCCTTATCACATGACCTCAAAAGGAATGATGTGTCCCATTAAGTGTTATAAAACTATTTGGGGTATAATTTATTTTTTGAGAATATATAATAATCTATTATTATATGATTGATCCTAGCTCTATAAACATCTACCATATCATTGAATTATGATAAAATCCAAATTCCCCAACTGTGGTGTTAAATAGAAAGGTAAGTAAACCTTAAAAAAATATGGAGAACCTTTGACACATATAGTGGAACCATTTATGGAGAACCTATTATATATTTACTTATGTATATGTTTATGAAAAAACATTAATATGTATCAAATATTCTCATCAATGTATTCCAAAAACCAATCGCTAACATAGGGAGAACCAATATCACTCTAGGATTTGGGAAGGATTCACAAATATGACTTCAATATATAATAGTCTCTTAGTATGTTATAATTCCTTACTATAGGGTGTGATAGACCCAAACCTCTATCCTATCGAACAATGCACATTCCAAAGTGTCATTTTCTAGAAACCCTAGTGACCACCTACATTTATAAATTAGTTCTACAACGACATGCATGATTTATTGTAAAAGGTAAATAAACATATCAGAGTTTCTATTGGAAACAAAAACCACATGACCATCCTTCTTCATAAATGCTCTAATCTCATATCTATATACATCATAACAGAAAATATACTCCTTAACCAGCTTAGGTAATTTCAGGATGATCATAATCATCAATCTCCCTTCCGTCTCCTGAAATGATATCTAAAAGGCATCCATCGATATGAAATTCGCTCCTTTATTGTACAAGGAAAACATTGATTATACCTATGTAGAGAAGTCCTATATAAACCACTTGTAGTAACTAAATAATTTCAAAAAAAAACTATGGATCTCAAAAACGTTCTTAGGATTATCTGAATAAACTATAACCATAACCTTCTTATATTTTATTGATACACTAACATTTGATATTACATTACCCAAAAAGTTATCGTGATTGATCTAAAAGTGAAATTTTGAGAGCTTAAAATATATTTTATGATCATTAAGTTTACTAAAAAATCTCCAATAAAAATTGTGTTCCTCTATCAACTGGGAGTACACAAGAATATAATTGGAAAATACAAACACAAAAGATTCCAAAAAATTAATACCCAATTTATGAAGGTTGTAAACAATTATAGTTTGTTTACTAAACCGAACAGTATCACAAGGTACTCTTACAGGACATACCTACTCCTTAATGTTGTATGAGGTATGTTATAAGGCCCCACCATCAATTAATGATATCTTGATCTCAAAAAAATCTTAGATAACACTCTATCTCTTCTAAGATGGTCTAATAAATCATCAATATATAGAAATGGATTTCATTTCATGATTATAACCTAGTTCAACTTTCGATAATCCACACAAAATCTCAAAGAACCATCTTCTTTCTTAGGTAACAAGACTATAGAACCTTATGTGGAAATACTTGGTCCTATAAACCCCTTCACTTCAAATCCTCTAACGATCATTCATATCTAAAAACTATACAAGTTTTATTTGATAAGAAGTAATAGAAATAATATTTTCACTTAGTAAAACCCAAATATTAACATGATCTCATACTCACATGGAAACCCCATGAAATCCTTAGGAAAGACATCCTATAATTGGTCAAATATAGAAGGAAAAATCACCTGATTATTCTCTCCATAATCCAAAATGACACTAGAAAACTAGGTTATGATCCCTCCCTACTACTAAAATTAATTTCCAAAATAACCAACTTACATATCCCACTCTCCAGTGTAGATATAACTATCACCCTCAGAAAATTTAAACGATACTCATCGATGACAGAAATCAATATGGGCTTAGTATCAAAACATAAATTTCACCCCATGGATCATGTAAAAACTACTCATCTCTAGTATAAATAAATCCCAAAGGAATATGTATCTACTAATCAATATGGAACACACTTGAAACCACTAAATACATTTAGATTACACCCCTAATGGAATATTTATCAATTTTTTTATCCTATAAAGGTAATTACCTTGATGGGGTGAATCATGGTAGCAAAAATGATAAACCTTGAATCCCTTAATCATGATCTTATTCTCTCAATGTGATTAACACTCATTTTCACTCCCATAGTTTCTCTTTAAATCTATGAAATCAATAAATTTCACATAGATAATTTTACTTGGTTTAACCCAACCAGGATATTCTAAGGAGAATGTGATTTATGATGTTTTTATGCACTAAAAAAAGAGAGCGAACTAATTTATTTAGAATACAAAAAAAATAGTTCTCACTAATCCTCCAAACTCACTTTTCAAGCAAGATGTGCAATCTCACTACCTCTCAACAAAGAGATAAAATTAATGTTCTATTTGTATCATCCTTGATATTCTTTAAAATATTGAGAATTGAATAATGAACCTAACATGGTGTGTCTCTTCTACACCCTCTTATAATGTTTCAGTGATATGAGACTCCTAGAAATCCCTCCTTCTACCTTAATTTTTATCCTCTAGAAAAATTATTCAGATCTCCTATAGAGGTTATGCCTCCATTTTCAACCTCTCTTCACTTTTCACTTCAATCCAATATTTATGATTTAATACCATGTTTAAAATATTATTTAAAGTGTCTCATATAATTAATGGAGCCATAATTTTCCATTAAATCTAAATTAGACACATTTATATTTAATAAATAACTCCCTCTCTTAGTTTCTTTCCAAAACTTCTAGATAACTGAAACCACCTGGATATGGCATAATCTTGGACTATAAGAAACTACCAACCACCTTTTTTCATATACTAAGTCATAGTAAATTCTACTATGATGAAAAATTTATTTCCTAATAAATAACTTTGGTGTGGTCAAGAATATTATGGTGTGGACACCTGTAGTTGACCAAATCTACACAAATTTTACATTTACTCTTTCATTACTGAATGCTATTCTATATGATCTTTTTTAACTCCTTTATTCACCAAACATTCTATGAAATAGCCACCTCTATGGTGGAATGGATTCCTATAGTAATTATAGATCCCTAATATCCTTAATTATGTTAGTATGGACCCTCTATAATGAAAATCATAGTTATGGTTTGGGGATATAATCTTATAAAAAGGACTATGACATGGTCATATATCTTCAAAAAGGATTGTGGTTTAGCCATATAACCATGACATGAACACCCCCAAAAATTATATTGGCACTGAAACTCATCAAAACTTCTCTGAAGAGGCCCCCATGTCATAGTTCACCTAACTGTGGTGTGGTCATATGAATCAAAGGCTAACATAGTTCATTAATCTAGAATTACTATGTTACATAATCCTAGATGTCTCTTACCAACTTACTCGATTCTAACTAGAACCAGTGCTCACCTAAAACCTCATGTTCTAACCCACACGTGTGAGGCTAAGAACCACCTCTCACAACTTCACCTATTTTGTGGCCATAACTAACACACAATTGTTCCAACACGTACAAGTGGTCACATGTTCACCCCTACCAATCCGCTTGGCTAAATATCACCTGATCTCAGCAGTTATCTTGTCTACAGGTTGCTTAGGTGGTGTAATTGAGTGGTCTTGAATATATTTATTCATTATTCCAATTATTATTACATTAAAACCAAGGTGACTATGAAGTTTAAAACATTTGATGTCACCATCCATCATCTTCTCTACAGTGTATATGGATTCACTATGGAATAGTCTTATCAAAGACAATACATTCTATGGAATAGATAGGATCTGCGTTGTGGGTTTTTTCTTATAGATAGAGATCATATTAAAAAGATTATAATCATTTCTAATCTAGGATATATTAACATGAATCCATAACCATCCTACAACCATCACTTGATCTACCTTATTAAAAATTTCAAAAAACAAATCCCACACAAACCTCCAAAGGGATTTCGAACAACATTCTACCCCTTTTTATTTTTTGATAATTATAAACAAGAACAACACAATCACTCTACTTATGTCATTTAGTATAACACACATGAAAAACATGTTGATAATTTTCCTTTAAATATTGCACTAATTATTCATCGATTACAAAATCTAATATCTCATGAGATAATTATCAATGTAATAAATGAGAGTTAAATAAAAAAATCTCATATGATGACACACCATTTAATTTCAAGCTACAAACTTACATCAGGTGACTCTAACCCCCATATTTTCAAACAAATAACTCCCACCATGAGTGATTGATTCTCCCCATTTTTTAAACATATCTTCTCCCCATTTGTCAAAAAACCCAAATATTACTTTTTTAAATATACACAAAGTATATTTATAAACACTTAACATGGTTGGTGGGAGGTAAATATATCTTTACCTTAAATAAATTCCTATGGGGGAGTGGGGGACTCATATCCAAGTATATATAAAGATATGGATTTGGTCAGAACCCAATATTAAACTTATTATGCTCAAAATTCGTTTTTGGTAATGATTTTTTCATTATATCTATAACTTTATCTCATGTGGGTACATATTCCATCTCAAAAACCTTTTTCTCCACCTTTTCTTTCAAGAAATGGTACTTTATTTTGATGTGATTCATCCTTAAGTGTTGAATGATATTTTTTTCTAACTTTTATTTCATTAGAGTTTTCATTAATAATTGTAATCATATATACCACATTAATAACAATATCTTAAAGTTTTTATTCCATCCATATCAATTGGGTAAAATCTTGAGTTACCACCAAAAATTTCTCTATAGCAGTGATTAAAGATATGTATTGCTATTTTTAAATTTTCCATGAAATAAAAGTGTTTCTAATGTATAAAAAACCTCTTAGGTAATTTTTTTCCATCTATTAAACCAGACCTATCAGAATCAGAAAATTCCACCAATTATTACTATGTATTTTTACAATGATCAAGATCCACTTTTTGGTTGATATATTAAAGTATTTGTCTCACAAATTTCATGTGAATTTCCATGTAAAAACTCTAATATATTTCAACTTGACATTTTTATAACACAATTTCTATAAGAGTGTCTATCAAGAAGTGTAGGTTGTTGATAATTTTCCTATAGAGTGTCACGTCCACTTTCTCACCTCACTATCTTTGGATAATTTCATCCAGGTTTCCACTGGAGTTACCTTTGGTTTAGAATATTCCATTTTAAATCATTTCAAAAAATCATTGGCATATTTGGTTTGGTATGTAAATGTACCTTTATTATTTTGAATCGCCTAAAACCCAAGGAAGAATGATAATTAAATAATTAAATACATTTCAAAATCAGACATCATCAAATCTGGAAACTTCTTGCATTGGATATCATTTGATCCTCCAAATATGATGTTGTAAACATATATAAGTATGAAAATATACTTCCCTTTCTCCTTATTGATATATAGTTTTTGATCAACCACTCCTCAATGATAACCAAACTTTCCTTATATATTGGTTCATCCTTGAATACTAAGCTCATGGTTCTTGTTTCAGATCATATAATTATTTCCTCAACTAGTACACATTTCTTTCATCATAACTAATGATAAAAGTATCTAGTTCTCACTGTAGAACTCCTCGTAAAGGACTATATTCAAGAATGATGATTTTAAATCCATTTTATAGACTATAAAACCCTTATGCATGGTCATCACTAGAAATAATATATTGGTTTCAAATTGTGAACCCGGTATAAATGTTCCATAAACATTGATCCCATCAATTTGGGAATATCCCTTACACATAAGATTTTCCTTGTTACTAATTATAGTTCTATATTCATTGAGTTTCTTTGGAAGTCCAACTTAGTTCTAATAAAAAAATCCCTTAATATGATTACCTAAGTTTAGTTTTTCTCAATTTGATTAAGCTCTTCATTTATGTATTTGATCCAACTTGCATCAAGAGTAGCATCATCAAATAATTTTGGTTCCACCTAAGATGGATTCATGTCTTATTTGAACATAAAAACATCTTATTAGAGATTCACATAATTGTTAAGACCACTTCTTTCCAATACGTATCTAATAGGGATCTTTTAATAACCATAGAATGAGACATTTTGTTAATGATGTGATTTCTTCTTTCAATAACTTCATTTTTCTAAGGAGTTATCACCATTGAAACTAGATATTGAATACCATGTTTCTCTCTATAATTATCCACTTAGGTATTTGTAAATTTTGTGCCATTTTCATTGAGAAACTTTTTGTTTTTCACCCCAATAATTATTTCATATTCTATTTAGTGTTGAGTGATGCACTTGTATACTTCATTATTATGAGAAATCACTGTTAACCAAGCCATATTACTAAAATCATAAAGAATAAAAGAAAAATACCTTTTCCCATCAGATTATTTAGGATTAATTATCTGTAAAACATCAAAATGAATAATATTCAATACTCTTGATGACATTCTTATCTTTAGCTTGTGCATCCTTCAATCTATTTTCCTCTTTTAACTAGAGTGGAATGTATGTGTGTTTCCACATGTGAGCTAGGAAATTTCACATGATCCCTTGATATTCAACAAATTTTCTAGATATATTTGTCTTAATTGTACAAGATTCTTGTTCCATAGTTTTTTTCTACTATTTGGAAAATATGAACCAATTTAATATACTAGTTAATTATAGGTTCCCTTTAGTTTATTGTCTAATAAGGACAAGTAATCCACCTATTTATTTAATAGTATACCACTTATTTTTACATTCTATACCACGTCCTGAGTTACACACCTGACTCACACTCAAAAAATTATGGTTAAGTCCTTCTACCAAGATCACATATATCTTATGTAGATATTTTCCACCAACTTTATCCTTCCTAAAGACAACAATTTTCAGTACTTTATCATTTCCTAACTGAACCACTCAACCTTTGTTATATTTGATACCAGTAATAATATTTTTATTTCCATTCATGTGTGAGATACATATACTCTCTATAACCCATAAGATGGACCTGTCTATATCTATCAAAGAAAATTCAATGATATTTTCCTTTTCATAGAATTTATTCTTCTTACATGACCATTGAGGAATTTACTAAGAACATTGATACTTCTGTAGCTCTTTTGGTTTACTAATTTCTCTTTCATCTTGTAAAACTAAAAATTTATTTTTATTTTTCACTATGTTAAATGAGGTTCTCAACCTCTAATCACATCCCTTCTAGTTCTCATGAATCACCTCTCATTGTATCCTAGAGGCACAATAGGCCACATTGTTTCTATAACCTTTACACCAAAAACAATAATCATTAAAATCATACAGAGAATTAAGGAAAATTTATTGCCTATTTTTGGTATTATTTCTCTATAAAGGATATTTATGTAATGGATCAAACATATTGTATGTGTCCCAATTTTCCATAGCAATAACACCTAATATCTAGTGTAATTCTCCCACTTATCACAACTTAACAAGTAGAATTTTGAGATTCTCCAAAATTCACTTTCCCATTTGGATTTAATTATTGTGTCCTAGCATGAGGCATGACTATATTTTTTGTTTGATCATGCCTTATTATATATATGCCTTTGTTTTTAAAGTTCTACACCTGTTGAATGGGAATACTCTCACTAGTTCATACTACTAAGACTTATTTAGCTTCAACTAGCACTGCTTTATTTAAGCTACTTGATATCATGCCGAGTGTAAGGAGTCTTTCTTGTTCCTCATAATTTCATAACTAAGTCATGAATTATTTTTCAAGAACTTCAATCCTCTTGAACTTTTCGTTAACTATATTGATTCACACCTATTCCTCTTCTTTTATCTTGATCTCCATTACTTTTCCTGAGATTCTATGAATTATATATTTTATTTTATCAATTTCATATTTTAATTATAACTTATATTCCTCCTATTGTTTCATATACATCATTGAGTCATGAACAACTACATTTTATTTCTTAGTTTTAGGAATTCATTTTTTAATTTATTCAAGGGATGCCTCAATCTCATATTTAAAATAAAATCTCTTCATAACATCATTATCTTTAGTATCACTATCATCAATTTCTTTTCTATTGATAACATCCACGAAATAATCTTCACCGTGGCCCCTAAAATCATTAAATTCTTCCACTTTAAACTCATCTGAACTTCCATCTTCATTCGATAGAATATTTTTATTCTTAAATAATATCCATTGTGGTTTTCTCATACTTTTATCATATTTAAAAAGATTATTCATAGATTCCTCATCATCTCTATCTTGAATATTTTTAAAACACTTAGCAATGAAATTCCTTAACTTTCCACATTGAAAGAAAGAAAGTGGAAGCTTTCATTTTAATTTACCTTTTCCCTTCTTAAGATTAGAGGAAAGAATGGTCATCACACCATAAACCTCATCTTCATCTAGATATAGTTAAACATGGAGAGTCTTCATTTCCGTGAAATAAAATTCCTATGATATTTTCATCACTCTATATTCATTTTCATCATTTCTCAATACATATGTGACAAGTGTACTATGAAGTTTGTCCAATGATACATCATTGGGTTATTTTTCTTCATGTATGGGAAATTTCGAATTAAACTATGGGTTAAGTCTTCTTAAGATTCATTTCATGATCATGATATCATCAATATATTCTCAAATACCACACAGGACTTCAATAAGAGAATTCAGGCAATTAAAAAATACATTAATAGTTTCATTCAACTCATCCTTAGGTTTTCATATTTATTACATATAAATTGAAACATTTCATCTCAAACTTTTGAATCATGTTCATAAATTTTGAAGAGTTTTTACCACATAGCATGAGATGTTTTACAGAACATTACATTGGTGTTGATAGGGTTGGAAAAGTCTCCCCCAAATGTATTGATCACCTTTTCATCCATATCCAATTATTTTTTTGTCTCTTTTAGGTTAGGATCCACATTCCATGTTCACTACAATTTCATAATTAGATAATGTGTATAGTTCCATTTCCAACAATATGAAGTATTTTTGCATCATATTCTTCCATAACAAGAAATTTTTACCTTCCAAGACAAGAATGCCACTATGATTTACCACTATTACTTCCACCATGACAAATGAATGGAAACATCACCCAAAAAACCTACCGTTTGATACCACTAGGCTCTCCCATTAAGGGAACTACCCTGAGAGGGGGGTGAATCAGGGTAGTAAAAATTTTACCTCTTGAATCCATTGATCATGATCTTGTTCTCTAGATGTGAGGAATTCTCCTTTTTATCCCTCACTTTATCTTTTAAGTGATGAAGAATGTAAATGGAATATGTATAATTTTAATTGGTTCACCCTAATCAAACTATTCCAAGTAGAATATAATTGATGATGTGTTAATGAACTAAAAAAATAGATCACACTGCTCCATTTAGATTATACAATTAATTGGTCTCACTAACCCTCTAAACTCACTATTCAAACAAGATGAAAAATCTCATTTCCTCTCTATAAAGAGATACACTCACTATATCCTTTATATCCTCCTAGATCTACTTAAAAAGATTGAGAATTAAATTATACACATAAAATGGTGTGTATATTCCATTCCCTTTGATGATATTCCAGTGAGATGAAGCACCTTGAAATTACTCCTTTTACCTCACTCTGCCACCTCCAGTACAATTATTGAGATCTCAGGTTGAAGTTTTATCTCATTTTATAGCCTCTCTTATCTCTTCCTTTAATCCAATAGTTTGGATTGAATCTCATACTTATAGTATTATTCCAAGTATCACATGTAATTAATGGGACTATAATTTGACATTAAATCTAAATGATACACCTATAGATTCAATAAATAACTCACTCTTTTAATTTATTGATGAAATTTTCAACTAACTAAAACTATAATGTTGCAATGTGCCTCAACAGTAAAACCAACCACATTTTTTAATATACTATAGTGTTGTAACCTTCATTATATTTCATCCTTCATTTCCCCATACCTAATTATGGTGTGGTATAGAATATTGTGGTGTGGAAACCTGTAGTTAACCAAATCCACAAAACTCATACATTAAATCTTACATTACTCCATATTCTTATACATTATATTATTTTATATCTTTGATTCTCCAAACATATTGTGGTGTAGCCACTTATACTATGGTGTGGCCTCATGTAGGAATTATAGATACATGAGATCCTTTATTCAATTAAATTTATAACATCCACAACACAATTCATAGTTTTAGTGTGGGCATATCCTCTTCCAAAAAGTATTATGGTATAGCCTTGTTTCCTTTAAAAAGACTTCAATGCAGCCATCCAACCATGATGTCGACACCCTAAAATTTTCAATGGAACAAAAAATCATTAAAACTTATCTAAATATTCCCTTACATCATGTTTCACCTTACTACAATGTGGTCAAATCACTTAGAGTTTCACATCAAAGATTCCTCCAAAATTATAGTACTATATAAGCCTGGATGTCTCTTAGTGGCTTACTCAAGTTTGATTGGAACTAGTTCTCTCATATAGCCTCACATGTCAACCCACACATAAGAGGCTAAGAAAATCCTCTCATAGATTCACATGCATCATCGCCTACCCTCACATGAACCTATGCGTATATGCACAAGTTCTCACATCCACACCCATGTCATCCTGCTTAGCTTAATGGTGCCTGATCTCATCCACCAGCTTGTTTGGAGGCTATTTGATTGCTGGCCTTTAGTTCACTTACAAAATTTTTTACATCCTTCCAATCATAATTACTTTATAACAAAGGTGACAATAGTGTGGAAAATATTTGAATTTAACATGTATCATATCCTCTAAAGTATATTTGGCTTCACTATAGTGCAGTAATCTCAAAGAAAACACATTCAATGGTTTGGAATGTAACGAACCAAAGTTTCATTAATGGAAATTCCTCTTGATCTAGTTAAATGTCTCTTTATGTAAAAAGTTTATATAAAATTTCAACTTATTTGGTTTTATGTTAATAATTGTGACCATTACTTTTATATCCGTTGAACAGTGATCACATGATTAGTATAAATATAGGGCTTTAACAAATCCAATTTACTCAGACAAAATAAGCGATGGCCTCATCCAGTAGAATTTCTCCATAGAAGCCCATTTGTCGGAGCTTGGAAAAGAGGTGGCGTCCTTGGGCTTCGCTCTTGACCAAGCCCAAGCTGAGCTTCATCATGTTAAGCTTGAACAGGACTGTCTATGGGAAAAGTGGAAGTTGATAGAGATTACCACTCGAGCGATGTTATCTGAGCCACCCCAAGAGTCTGTCACCATCGCACACCTTACCCTTAGGTATTATGCGGCTGTTTTAAGGGGTTATGTAACAAATCACTAGTAATATGTTCATGTATATTATTTTTTTATATAATAATGAATATACCTTCTTGTCATTGTTGATACATTGTAAATAGTTTTTAAAGTACAAATAGTGTTTTTAGTTATTATTTAATTAAGAAATCTATTTTATTAAATTAAGGGATTTTTTAATTAAATAATATTTTAATAAAATATTATTATTTTTATTAAATTAATTTTATTATATATAAATGATCATATAATTTTATGAATGCAATTATAATTTTTATTAAGGTTTGAAAGCCATTTCTGGAAAAACCCGTGAATTGTCGATAAATGTCAGTTTTTATTTTAAAAGTGAAAATTAACATATTTATAAAATTATTTAGTTAAAATAAATGATATTTCTGGAATCAGGATGTCAAAATTATCCAACAGTGAATTTTTCATAATTTTCTGAGACAGTCAAATTTTTGGGTAAAAATTAAATACCGTTTAAATATATAATGTATTTTATGACATCATAATGACCCAATAGTGATGTAATAAAATACTATAAGCTTTATGTTCTGCCAATATATGTTTTAACATTAAAATAATGTGATTTTGGGTTTGTTTGACTTACTTTTCAAAGCATTAATGGACCCCTCAAGACGTATTAATCATCTTGTCTTTTTAAATTATTTTCCATGGGAGTGTGACTCACCTCCACATAAGGAACCCCATTATTTTAAGAAGTTAGGAATTTAGAATTATAAAATAGTTTTTTCCTATTCCCTTTTCCAAAAACCATGGGCAAAAACCATGATAAAATTTGTGGTTTGGATTAGTTTAATGTAAGGGGTCCCAAACTTAAATAATAAAGAATTCACTCACCTTTTCTAAATAAACCCACCCAAGATGCAACTTCCTCCCCACTAAAAGCCTTTGGTGCTCATAAAAACTCTTCCCTACTCTATATAGAATCCTCCCAAGGTTCCCCAAGCTCCCAAGAAGCCTCTCTCAAGCCTTTATCAAGCCTTTGGAAGCACACTTCCAAGTAAGGGTTTTCTCTTCCTTTCTAAATTTTGTCCAATTTTCTTTATGTTGTTATGCCCTTTTAATTTCAATTATAAATGTTGGGGTATGGTTTTTCACCTCCCCCATACTTCCATATTATTGTTTTAATGATTTGAGACCCCTTTATATCTCATTAAATTCCTCTGATGTACACCCGTTACTGTACCGAAATTCTGAAAGGAGCTTCTCTCTCCTCTTTTACATTCAAGCAATACTTTTGTATCATGAATCTAAATTCCATTAAAATTGTTGGGACATATATCTATATGACCTAATTAATTTCCATTTCATGTAAATTTTATGATTAACCTCTTTCTCTCTCATCAACCATTTTTATGAATTCTTATGTCACGCTGTTACGCTGCCGAAATCACACCGATTTTCTAAGCTAATGCCATTGTGTAGTGAATACCATGACCATTTCTCCATCAAGGGTATTCACCTTTATGCACATTTAATTATTTATTATAAAGTTTCATGTATGAATTCCACATTCCTTTATTATGTAATAAATGATTATGTTTTATGAATCCATGTTTTATGATCCATGTGGCACACTTATGCATGAAATGAAATGTTTAAGAAGGGTGTGCCCTTATAGCACTCCAATGCATTGGCTAAAGTATAGTATCATGATACGTCATGTGCAATGAGTGTTGACTCATGATAATTCAAGTGAAATGAGGGTTTACTCGTGCTTCATGTGTAATGAGGATTTACTCATGCTATATGTGCAATGAGCATTGGCTCATACTAATTCCATGTTAAGTGTTGTTGCCACATTTCCATGTTATGATTATCATGATTTATAATGACTTTATGTTCATGTTTCTATTGTGATCTATTGATATTCCTATTGTCTAACATTTATTTTACTCCTCATGTATTCCATGTTTATTCCCTTACTATGCTTTATAGATCACCCCTTTTCTTATGTATGTCCTCAGGTTATCCCATGCAATGCTAAGTACGAAGGAATATAGTGGTCATGTAAAGGAAGTTTTCAATAACGATGTTGTATTTGATGTTTTAAGTTGTTATGTAATTATTCTAATACCCAAAGACACTATACCTATCGATCTTCCATGTTGTATCAAGTGAATAGTTTATGTAATAAATGGTGTTTAATTTTGTAATAAAAGCAGGGTTGTCATAGTTGGTATCAGAGGATAGGTTTAGTTATTTTTGGGATTAGGATTAGAAAACCCTAGTAAAGCCTTAGAGACAAGACTAAGTATAATAAAAACATCCTTAAGTTTTGGTAAGTACTGAGTAAGTGGTTTATCAAGCAAATACATCCCTGTCTGGATACGAGCAGGTAGAGGCGGCTCTGGCACAGATATATCCTAGGGGTAAAACCCAAAAACACTGCTTTGAGCTTGACTCAAACGGGAACTGGTGAACAACAATGGGTCTTGCTTCACTCTTGGTTACGACACTCTCGGGGGATATGTTTTGATAAATTCACAAGCTTAGTATGAACCCTTATTAAGGGAATTAAAAAAATTCCCCTAAGAATATATGTTAGAAAGTAGATCATGAAAATCCTAGGTTGAAACCTATAGACTCATGAGTTAAGGAAATAAAATTTTATTTTTAAGTCATCAACTTTTGTCTTTGGATTACCCTTTATGTGTTACCCCCTAAATTTCCTTTTATTCCAGCCAATGGCCGGTATTAGGAGGACTCGGGCTAACAACTAGTGTGAAGATCAGTGTGATGACTGTACTAATGAGATGCCCAATCCAATGGGAGCAGGAATCGTGAACTTTGTCATGCTTCTCTCTCAGCTAACTCAAGATTTGAATAGAAACACAGGTCAAGAGGAAAATTCAACCCCCCCCCCCAAGAAAGAACAAGTCGCTATCGAGAGCTTCATGAGATAAAGGCCTCCTACTTTTAGTGGATCATCTGATCCCATGATCGCTGAATAATGGATCAACTCCATTGAAAAGTTATTCTCCATAATTCAATGTTCTGAACAAAAGAAGGTTCTCCTGGTGGATTATCGTATGGAGGGTGAAGCTGATCAATGGTGGACGATGATCAAAAATATAAAGCCTGAGGAGGAGATCGAGGCGTTGGAATGGAAGGATTTCCAGAAGATGTTTTTCGATAAATATTTTCCGCGCACCCTCCGGCTTAATATGGAAAGGGACTTCCTTTACCTCAAGAAAAAAGATGAATAATATGTTGGAGCGTACGAGGAAAACTTCACAAGGCTTTCATGATACACTTCCAGCTTTGTTGTTACCCTTGAATGCAAGGTTGACCGTTTCTTTGGTGGGCTGAAGCCTAGCCTGCAGAAAGCATTAGTGATCTGTGACTTCGACAGCTATGAGGAAATTGTCTGATGTGCCCTCAAGGTCGAAATAGAGATTGGGGAATCATAGGGGTGTCATGAGGACAAGAAGCATAAGGTAGACTTCAATACTGGCAGTTTGATGGATAAATCCAATGATGCTAAGAAGATTCAACACCCCACTTGCCAAAAGTGTGGAAAGAAGCACCCTAGAAATTGCCTCAAGGGGGCGAGGAAATGCTTTAGGTGTGAAAGAGAAGGGAACCTGTCTATTAACTGTCGGCAAGAAATACCTGCGGCTGCGATAGAGGAGAGGAACGCTCCGTTCAAACCTCAACACGTTGTTCATTGCTACAACTGCAAATAACCGGGACATTTTTCAAATCAGTGCCCTAAACCAAGGGTTTTTTTAGGCAACCAACAACCTCCAAGGCATAAAGGAAGAGATTTTGCCATCACTTCTGCTGAAGCGAACCCCGACAACGATGTGGTGATAGGTACGCTAGTTATTCATTCAAGAATAGCGAACGTACTTTTTGATTCAGGTTCTACTCATTCTTTTATATCTCGAAAGTTTAGTAGAACAATCCCAGCACCACCACAAATCATGGAAGTAAAGATGTCAGTGAGTACGGAAAATGGGGCAATCATTGCATCCCATGAATATAAGTCCTCCCCTATTATAATCTATGGATTTAATTTCTCGGTGAACCTTGTCATACTCCCTCTGGTGGAATTTGATGCAATTCTTGGCATGGATTGGATTTCCTTATATATAGCCAACATAAATTGTCGGGAAAGGGAAATCACACTCCATATGGAGAATCGACCCCCGATTCTTTACAAGCATAAGGAGGAAGATGAATCTCTTTTAGCTCCATCATCTCAAGCATGGGTATTACTGCCCTATGAGCACACGTATCTGGCTCAGATGATTGAGTGCAAGGAAGAAACCATCCTTGAATAAATTCCTATTGTGAGGGAATTCGTTGAAGTGTTTCCCGAGGAATTGTCTGGTCTTCCTCCTAGAAGAGATGTTGAATTCTAAATTAAACTTATACCAGGGGCACTAATAATATCCAAGACTCTATATAGAATTGTTGTCGTGGAACTTGAAGAGATGAAGAAATAACTACAGGAGAATCTGGATAAAGTGTTTATACGCCCAAGTGCTTCACCATGGGGTGCACCAGTCCTCTTTATCAAGAAGAAGTATGGATCAATGCGGCTTTGCATTGATTATCGTGAACTTAACAAAATCATGATAAAGAACAAGTATCCTCCGCCATGGATCGGTGACTTGTTCGATCAGCTGTGTGGAGCACAATACTTCTCTAAGGTATATTTGCGGTCAGGATATTATCAATTAAGGGTGAAGAAGGAAGATGTCCCCAAGACTGCTTCTCGTACAAGATACGGGCACTATGAATTCATAGTAATGCCTTTTGGACTCACCAATGCTCCAGCAATCTACATGTACTTGATGAATATATTCTTTAGAGATTACCTAGACAAATTTGTGGTAGTCTTTATAGATGGTATTCTAATATACTCCAAAACTAAGGAGGATCATGAGGAGCATTTAAGAACTGTACTGGAGACTTTCCGTAAGGAAAATCTCTATGAAAAGTACAGCAAGTGTGAGTTTTTGTTGAAGGAAGTCTCATTCTTGGGCCATATCATCACAATCAATGAGATATCTGTGGATATCTCTAAAACAGATGCAATTGAGGGATAGACGAGGCCAACATCAGTAATGGATATTCGTAGATTCTTGGGGTTAGCTAGATATTATCGACGATTTGTGATAAATTTCTCACGATTTTCCAACCCTCTTACCAAGATAACTCGAAAGGGGGTAAAGTTTTCTTGGAGTGATTAATGCGAAGAAAGCTTCAAGGAGTTGAAAAGGAGGCTTATCACTGCACCCATGCTCACTTTACCCACAAGTGGGGAACCTTTTGTGATATTCAGTGATTCTTTGAAGAAGGGATTAGGTTGTGTGCTGATGTAGAATGATAAGGTGATATCCTATGCCTCAAGACAGTTGAAAATCCATGAGAGAAACTATCCAACGCGTGATCTGGAGTTGGCGGCAGTGATCTTTGCCTTGAAAATCTAGCGGCATTATCTCTATGGGGAGAAATGTGAGATATATACAGACTGCAAGAGTCTTAAATATATATTCACACAGAAAGAGCTTAATATGCGCCAGAGAAGATGGATAGATCTCATCAAGGATTATGACTGTTCAATACATTACCACCCTAGGAAAGCGAACAAGGTGGCAGATGCCCTAAGTAGAAAGGACCCAGCGATTCTATCAATGATGAGAATTGAGAGGGATCCAATCTTCTTAGACTTGATGAAGATGGACATGGGAATCATAAATAAGGGAACATCATCAATCCTTTCACAAATGATTGCTCAACTGTCTCTTTTGGAAAGGTTAAAGGATACTCAAAAGGATGATGTGGGAATTCAGGAAAAAGTGGAAGCTATCAAAAAGGGGAAATCCTAAGAATTTAATGTTAATGAAGAAGGAATTGTGTGATTTTGGAAAAGACTATGTGTTCCATCAAGTCTGGAGCTGAAGAATGAACTTTTGGATGATGCACATAGTTCAAATTTCTCTATTCAACCAGGGAGCACAAAGATGTGTCGAGATCTCCGAGAAAACTTTTGGTGGGATAATATGAAAAATGAGATCGTTGAATATACATCAAAGTGTCTGGTGTGCCAGCAAGTGAAGGAAGAGAGGCAGAAGTCTAAGGGGATGATGCAACCATTGCCTATACCAGAATGGAAATGGGAGAACATCACCATGGACTTTGTCACCGGACTTCCAAGGACATCCAAAGGCAACAATGCAATCTCGGTTGTTATGGATCGTCTTACAAAAACTGCACACTTCATTGCTATTCGGGAGGATTTCTCATTGGATCAACTGGCACGGATATATATCAAGGAAGTGGTAAGGCTGTATGGAGTGCCACTATCTATTGTGTCTGACCGAGATCCATGATTCACCTCTAAGTTTTGGAAGAGTCTTCAACATGCTCTGAATACTGAACTGAACTTCAGTACGGCCTATCATCCTCAAACTGATGGTCAATCTGAGCGGACTATCCAAACACTTGAGGACATGTTGAGAGCATGCTAAATGGACTTTAAAGGAGGATGGGATCAACATCTTCCTCTGTTTGAGTTCTCTTATAATAATAGTTTCCACTCGCGTATCCAAATGGCACCATATGAAGCCCTTTATGGGAAAAGGTGCAGAACGCCGACGTGTTAGGATGAGTTTGGTGAACGTAATCTGCTTGGACTGGAAATGGTCTAGGAAATGGTAGAGAAGGTGAAAACCATTCAGCAGCATATCAAGGCAGCCCAGAGTCGACAGAAGAGTTATGCAGATAATCATCGATGATACCTTGAGTTTAAAGTTGGAGACATGGTTTTTCTACGCATATCTCTGTGGAAGAAGGTCATGAGGTTTGGAAAGAAAGGGAAGTTAAGTCCAAGGTACATCGGCCCCTTCGAGATTCTTGATCATGTCGGGGCTGTGGCCTATCGACTAGCACTTCCACATATCATGGCCAAAGTACATGATTTCTTTCATGTATCCCTCTTAAGAAAGTACATATCGGACCCTTCACATGTACTCTCTTCTGAGGTGGTACAGTTGGAGGATGATCTTTCTTATGAGGAGCAACCAGTGAAGATCTTAGATAGTAGAGAAAAAGTTCTATGAAATAAGACAATTCCCCTCGTCAAGGTGTTGTGGTGAAACCACAAGTTTGAATAAGCGACTTGGGAATCGGAGGAAATGATGAAGTTGAGTTACCCACATCTGTTTTAGTGTGGGAAAAAGGAAATTTCGAGGGAGAAATTTCTTAAGGGGGGAATATTGTAACGACCCAAAGTTTCATTAATGGAAATCCCTCTTGATCTAGTTAAATATCTCTTTATGTAAAACGTTTATATAAAATGTCAACTTCTTTGGTTTTATGTTAAGAATTGTGACTGTTACTTTTATAGTCATTGAACAGTGATCACATGATTAGTATAAATATAGGGCTTTAACAAATACAATTTACTCAGACAAAAGAAGCGATGGCCTCATCCAGTAGAATTACTCCATACCAAGCCCATTTGTTGGAGCTCGTAAAAGAGGTGACGTCCTTGGGATTTGCTCTTGACCAAGCCCAAGCTGAGCTTCATCATGTCAAGCTCGAATGGGACCATCTATGGGAAAAGTGGAAGTTGATAGAGATTACCACTCGAGTGATGTTATCTGAGCCACCCCAAGAGTCTGTCACCATCACACACCTTACCCTTAGGTCTTATGCGGATATTTTAAGGGGTTATATAACAAATTGCTAGAAATATGTTCATGTATATTATTATCTTTTGTATATAATAATGAATATACCTTCTTGTCATTGTTGATACATTGTAAATAATTTTTAAAGTACAAATAGTGTTTTTAGTTATTATTTAATTAAGAAATATATTTTATTAAATTAAGGGATTTTTTAATTAAATAATATTTTAATAAAATATTATTATTATTATTAAATTAATTTTATTATATATAAATGATCATATAATTTTATGAATGCAATTATAATTTTTATTAAGGTTTGAAATCCATTTCTGTCAAAACCCATGAATTATCGATAAATGTCGGTTTTTATTTTAAAAGTAAAAATTGAAAATATTTAGAAAATTATTTAGATAAAATAAATTATATTTCTGGAATCATGATGTCAAAATTATCCAATGGTGAATTTTTCATAATTTTCTGAGACAGTCAAATATTTGGGTAAAAATTAAATACTGTTTAAATATATAATGTGTTTTATGACATCATAATGACCCAATAGTGATATAATAAAATACTATAAGCTTTATCTTCAGCCAATATATTTTTTACCATTAAAATAATGTGATTTTGGGTTTGTTTGAATTAATTTTCAAAGCATTAATGGACCCCTCAAGACTTATTAAACATCTTATCTTTTTAAATTTTTTTTCCATGGGAGTGTGACTCACCTCCACATAAGCAACCCCATTATTTTAAGAAGTTCGGACTTTGGAATTATAAAATATTGTTTTCATCTTCCCTTTTCCAAAAACCATGGGCAAAAACCATGAGCTGATTTGTGGTTTGGATTAGTTTAATGTAAGGGGTCCCAAACCTAAATAATAAAGAATTCACTCACCTTTCTTATATAAACCCACCCAAGCTCCCACTTCCTCCCCACTAAAAGCCTTTTGGGTTCATCCAAAATCTTCCCTACTCTCTCTAGAATCCTCCCAAGGTTCCCCAAGCTCCCAAGAAGCCTCTCTCAAGCCTTTCTCAAGCCTTTTGAAGCACACTTCTAAGTAAGGGTTTTTTCTTCCTTTCTAAATTTTGTCCAATTTTATTTATGTTGTTATGCCCTTTTAATTTCAATTATAAATGTTGGGGTATGGTTTCGCACCTCCCCCACACTACCCTATTATTGTTTGAATGACGGGAGACCCCTTTCTCTCTCATTAAATTCCTCCCATGTACACTCATTAATATGCCAAAATTTCGAAAAGAACTTCTCTCTCCTCTTTTACATTCAAGCAATACTTTTGTATCATGAATCTAAATTACATTAAAATTGTTGGGACATGTATATATATGACCTCCTTACTTTCAATTTCATGTAAATATGATTATTAACCTATTTCTCTCTCATCAACCATTTTTATGAATTCTTATGTCACGTCGTTACGTTGTCGAAATCACACTGATTTTTAAAGCCAATGCCATTGTGTAGTGAATACCATGCCCATTTCTCCATCAAGGGTATTCACCTTTATGCACATTTAATTATTGATTATAAAGTTTCATGTATGAATTCCATGTTCCTTTATCGTGGAATAAATGATTATGTTTTATGAATCCATGTTTTATGATCCATGTGGCACACTTATGCATGAAATGAAATGTTTAAGAAGGGTGTGCCCTTATATTGCTCTAATGCATTGGGTAAAGTATAGTATCATGATACGTCATGTGCAATGAGTGTTGAATCATGCTAATTCAAGTGAAACGAGGGTTTAATCATGCTTCATGTGCAATGAGGATTTACTCATGCTCCATGTGCAATGAGCATTGGCTCATGCTAATTCCAGGTTAAGTGTTGCTGCCACATTTCCATGTTATGATTATCATGCTTTATAATGCCTTTATGTTCATGTTTCTATTGTTCTCTATTGATATGCGTATTTTCTAACATGTATTTTACTACTCATGTATTCCATGTTTATTCCTTTACTCGGCTTTATAGCTCACCCATTTTCTTATGCATGTCCTCAGGTTATCCCATGCAATGCTAAGTACGAGGGAATGTAGTGGTCATGTAAAGGAAGTTTTTAATAAAGATGTTGTATTTAATGTTTTAAGTTGTTATGTAATGATCCTAAGTCCCAAATACACTAGACCTCTCGATCTTCCTTGTTGTATCAAGTGAATAGTTTATGTAATAAATCATGTTTAAGTTTGTAATAAAAGCAGGGTTGTCATATGTAAAATCATTTATAGTGTGGGTTCTATCTTATAAATAGAGCACTTATTCAACAACTTCCAATAATTCTTGAGTGATTATGGATTAACATAAATCCATAACTATCTTCCAAGCATCACTTAAGCACCCTTCCTCAACTTTTCAATAAAAAAACCCACAAAAACCTCTAAATAGGGTTTTCCAACAATCAACATCACCCCAAATTGGTACTCTATAGTTATACCCAATGCATTCATAAATCAAGAAAATATAAAAGAATGTGATACACCTATATTAAATATATTAGATCCCAAATTGGTATATACTAAAATAATACCTATAATGGTTTATTTCCCAGTATCATGATCAGTAGGAGTAGGCTCAAAGGCATGAAACTGGCATTAACCTCATCCCTTATCCCCTACTGGACTCCCCTAAAATTTACCTCTCTACTACTGTAGCTACTACCCCTATCCCTGGGCACTAAATTCTATACCCTAATCTGAACTGGTAGTGAAACTCAAACTACCAATTTTTTATGGTGTACTTGATCTAACTTCTGAACATTGTGTCTATCCAGGCCTCCATCCACTATCTTACTACTGATAAATCCTTCAATACCACTATAGGTACCCCCATTTTCCATGTAATCAACACTCAATTGGTGTATTTGAACATTGGGAATGAAAATGACTAGTTATGGTGCATTGGTAACACTCCACTAAGTCTACAATTCTAGGAAAAAGTGATATGCTAGCAGCCTGGATACTTTATTTGGCATTGCCTTAGTGTGAACCATCAAACCAGTGCTTCCTAATACCAAGGGATCTGCTACGATTCTTATCAATTAAATCTAATTGACCAGAACCCCTACCCTTATTCTGATTCCTCTCATATATGAGTTCCTATTTCAAAACCTCAAAAAATATGGTATCACTTATACATGAATAGAATATCTCAACCCATCCTTGAAGCACCTAGACTTGGCTACCTCATCCCTAGACAACATCTGGTCAAATTTCTAAAGCTCTATATAACACATTGTATAACCCATAATTGATATACCTCTCCATGTATAGTTCCTAAAGTCTCAGTTCTTATCCACCCCTAGGGTATTTAGAAAGAAGTGTTCATAAAATCAAGCCTAAAAATCCTCCCATGAAAACCCCACATGTTGGCCCTCTAATACTAGAATATCTGATCCGTTCTTTTCTATCCATCATATCATATAGACCACCAACTTCAACTTCCACTCAAGGGGAATCACAAGCTGGAAAAATATATCCCAAATAGACTACACCCAATGATCATTATCCTAGGGGTACACTCTCACCTATAAAAAAACATAGGTGATATATTTAAAACTCTTGTTCCAGCTCAGACATGGAAGCTGTAACTCATGGTGTATCACTCTTCATACACTATGTGACTTGTGATCTACTCTAATATAGTTAATCATTCATTATTAGACTTTTTTTAATGGGGGGATTCAACTTAATTAGTAGGAGTTCATTCTCACCCCCACCCTCTTGGAACTCCACTGGAGGTATTTATTGAGGCATCTCTCTAAAATTATAAATACATACCTTACAAAACATTTATATCATAATTTTCAATATCATGGTTTATGGAAAAAAATATAACATGAATAATGTCTCTACTACTCTATATACACTCCCCATGTCACCATATTCTCAAAAAATAAGTCCTCTCTCAACCCCCATATAGTCATTCTTATATTCCTCATCAAATACTCATAGGTTCCACATTATTTCATTTAATTATTTTTTTAATGAGTCTCACAACTATGGTTCAATTAAATGAAATTATGACAAAAGCATTATAGAGTAAAACACTTTTTAAGTTATTGTTAACATTTTATTTAACTGATAGCATTTATAAATAGGAAAATTAATCACTGTAAATAATAATAAAACAATATAATGAATTAGTTAGATAATACGACACCATCAAGTTATATAGGAAAACACTATATATATTTTTAACACTTTAAATCTGACACTTATGTCATAATTAGGGTAAGAAACCATAGGAAAGTGGACAAATAGAATTTGAATCCTATATTACTCACATGATTCATGAACACGTTCCATCTTTCTACTCCAATCCAAGAGTAAACTATCATAAATATTATTCACATTAAAAATGAATCATATTTAGTACAGTGACCCAACCATAAAAGAAAAAATTGAGAATAAAATTCACATCCCCAATAACATGGACTTCCCTCATTCATGGGATAGATACACCTAGGCACAAGATCCATGTGAATATCTAACAATATATTATCTCTTGTCTAACTTTCTCAATTGGTATAAAAAATAAAAGAAACAAGTCATTGATACCACTCTGAAACATCCTCAGCCCAGTTACCTTGATTCTGACTAAACCATGTCGCTACATACCTCAGCTTCACCTTCCCATGTACCAAAATTTGTCGATAGTAGTGTAGGTCTTATAATATCATGGGGAGACTATACCCCCAGGATCAAGTAACCATAAATAATTGTGGAAGTATAAAAAAATCAACCATGAAGATGAGATCACTATTGTAGAAAAGAGTTTTTAACATCAGTTTTTAAAATTTTTATGTTGGTTATTTAGATACATCACACTAGTAGATATAATAAATAACTTTTTTTATGATGGTTATAATAACTTAAATTAAATAATATTTGTATCATCGATTAATTTTAAAAATTATTTATAAATTATCCTGAGAGCCTAAATTTTTAAAAAAAATTGTTAGTTAAATAGCTTACATTAAATGGGTATTTTGAAATTAATTATTTCTAATAAACAGGATAAAAATAATCATTTAATGTTAGTTATTTAATAATTGATGTGAAAATATCATTATTGATATCATTTATGAAATAACTAATGTAAAGAATAATTTTTTAACATTTTTTTTAAAATACACCAACTTACCTACATATTCAAAAACCATAAACTCTAAAAAGTAGAAATACTGGTATAAAATTATTCCAATATATAGTTTTATATAAAATTTTTACATCATGAATTGTTTCAAATTACAATCACTTTAAAATTGAAGTCCAATATTTCAAAATATACCTAAACTAAAATCTAATTACGACTAAAAAATATACCCATGAACCTTGAATAGGATTCAATAAATTTTTATCATAAGGGATAGGGTTATCAAAAATCTACAAATTATTAAAAAACTATTCAACGTTTATTTTAAATATAATTTCAATATAAATAAAATGATGTCACATAATAAAATATAATCTTTTCAAACTTTGTAACTGTTCTAGTTGTTACTATTTAATATATAAATCTTAAATCATAATGTCTATATTCAATGAATCCTTGTTTTTTTATGAAATTTAGGTTTTAAACTATTTTATCAATTCATTTGAAAATAACAATTTAAGAGTTTGTAAAATAGTAATACTTAAAAATGAATTCACCTCTACACAAACATATTTTATCATTATTTTCCTCTTTCTTTGTGTATCATTATATTGATTCCATGAATTATTTAAAAATGATAAATATGCAATAAAATATAATTTTATTATAAAATTTTAGTATTAAAATAATAAAACTTTCATATCTAATATTTCTTTGATGTTTTTTTACACATCCCCATGTATTGAGCATAACCAGTAAGTTTTCCTTTTATGTAGACAAAAAAATACTCAACATAAAATGACCCATGATAAAAAAAATATAATATCATTTATTATTTAATAAAAAAATAATACCTTATGATATATATGTTTCATACCTTTTGAGATAAGGAATCATTAAACACTTTATTGTATCATTCTGAAATCTTTCAGATATATAATATATTCCTTCTTCATCCTATATTGTTTGAGCTATAGGAGAAATAATTTATGTGTTAATGAATACATACACTAATTTAATTTCATATTGAATAAAATTTTTATGAATATACCTAATAAAAAAACATAGGTATGATATCATATCAAGTTGATATAATTGAAATTAATATGACAATCAACTTATATGGGAAAAATTTACATCATTGAGAGACCCAATATATCTATAGTTAGAAGCTACTTCATATATATCTTAAAAATTATCATTATATAATCATGCCCAATAATTTAAAATATGATTAAACTTTATATGTATCCCTTGATATAAATTCATATAATGATAATCTAGAAATTTCTTCATAAGTAGAAAGAAAATCTAACAGGGTCTCAAAATGTTTTTTCTTTTTATATAACATGTCTTTACCTTTAATTCATCCCCATAATATATATATAATATTAATAAAAATTTAATACAAATATGAAATAAATTTTATAATCTATGCATACCTCAGTGGTAAGTTTTCATAAAAGTCAATTTGTCCAATGTAAAAAATTCCTAACACTTTGTACAACTATAGATACCTCATCAATAGGGAATGGTACTAAAGATTATGTATATGTAATATCTTGTACCATTACCATAAACTAATTCATCTCCTTTTGGGGATGATATAGGGTATCTATAATATTATATATGAAATCATATGCTAAAATATGATACTATATAACCTCAATATATAACTCATAGTATATGGGAAGTTGTGGAGGAGGAGGTGGAGTAGTGAGATATTCTAGTTCACGTAGTGGAGTGGGATATGCATGCATAGGTGGAGTGGGGTATGAAACCTAAAACTATCTAGACATGCCGATAAACATCAATCATGTTGATGATCTAATCCACTCCTTCATCGTATTTCCCATCTCCATAACCTTATCTTCTAAAACATCTATTCGTTCTTTATAATTATCCTCCCTCAAAGAAGCTCTGAGAAAACCAAACACTTTTAAAATTGATACACCCATTATATATCCTCATATGTAACACAGGTGTTCAGGATTCCCTAATGAATCATTCAAAATATCATTCTTAACCTTAGGTATAATTTTCATCTATGTTCACTTCTCCTCAAGGGAATCTTGTATATAATATTAGGAAAATTTAATAGTAAATTAAAAATATAGAGTTAAATAATAACATAATAACTTCTTACAATATTTTCATTTATATCCTTCACCTAATCTATAAGAGATTATTCATTTTTCAATATATTATCACTTTTATATTTTTTATTTCTAGCTAAGGAGAAAGTGGGGCAGTCTATGCTGAGCCTAATGACTCATCTCTCAATTTTTCAAAATTTTCAGCCATCATTTGTTTTTCTAACAAAGTATACCCTCTACAAGATAAATTATGAAGGTATACATTTTTTATTGGATATTTAAATGATATATCCTCACCACCTATTAACTAAGAACAAACAAAACATTAATATTATCATTTTTAATGATTATACAAACAAACACTTCAAAAACCTAACATTGTACTTGCTAAAAACGTTTCCTATTGTATACTTTCAGTAAGGTATTTCATTCATCTTTATCAAGAAAATCAAATATATTACAAAGATTTCCTTTTTTCCTTTCACTAAAAATTAAATCTAAATTTAGTGTTGATTTAAAATATCTTTGCCTCTTGAAATAAAAAGATAAACATTTACTCTTGAATTCTCTAGTGTCAAGTCTATCATATGTCATCTGATTAAAAGGAAAAAATAACCTAAATTTATAAAAATATGTCATGATAAATAAAATAATAATAAATTAACTTACCAAAATGGTATCCCATAGTTGAGATAGTGTTATTTGGTTGACAACTCTCTAATCAGAAATCAAAATACTGACTTTTTTCTAAAGATTTCAAAGATAAAAAATATTAAAAAAAAATTGAAATTTGGACCAGTGGGATTAAAATTATCATAAAACTCAATAACTATACTCTGATCCCAGCTATTAGAAACTGATAATTTTGTTAAATGTGTGCTTCCATGTTAACCTTTTGGGAAAAAATCCCTCAAGGTATCATTGAATCATTTTTGAGATGATTGTGTTTGTTGACAATGCAGGACTCCATGTTGTGTTTGTTGACAAAGCGAGACTCAATGACTCAAACTATTGACAAAGGGGGTCTTCCTAGAGAATGGGGAAGAGTGTTTTTGGAAAAAGGAGTTGTGATCTTGTGTTAAGGAGGTTTATAATGTTGTACGCCAGGAACTTTTTGAATTCAGAACATCAAAATTTTGGCAAAGGAAAAGTGGCGCACAAGTCCAAAAGTGGCGCGTAAGTGTGGCACGCAAGTATGGTGCAAAATTGTGGTGTGAAAGTCATATTTCAAGATCATCATATCAAAATATTACAAAGGAAATAAATAGGTGTGCATGTCTTAAAATGGCGCGCAAGTGTGGCGCGCAAGTGTGCCGCGCAAGTGTGGCGCAAAAATCCTCAAAATGCCTATAAATAGACAGATAATCTCCTCATTTATCAACGAGTTCAACACTTAGAGAAAATATGAGCTTCGATCATGCAAGTGTAAGTGACATGCAAGTTCAGTTTGTGTGCAAGTGGGGCGCGTGAGTGTACCGCGCAAGTGTACCACACAAGTGTACCGCACAAGTGTGTCGCGCAAATAGTGTGGAGTGCAATTTTAGCGCGCTAGTGTGGCGTGAAAGTGTGGTACTCAAGTGTGGTGCGCAAGTGTGGCGCGCAAGTTGGTTTTTCGCAATGAAGGAAGAGGCTGTGTACTAGTAAAAGGGGCACACAAGTCGCCCTAGGGTTGCATGAATGTTAGAAATTGCCCAGAACATCTGTGGTAAAGCGGTATTCATCAGTGGATAAAATTTGGACTTCAAAAGAGAATCTACATACAGTGGAGGATGCATTCATTAGTGATAATGAAGAGACCTACAGGTCTATAAACTGTGAGTGGATCTTCTGAAGAAGCAGTGAGCTCACTTCAGTTGAGAGAGCAGTGAGTTCTCAGATTGTGAGTGGTTGTAAACCAGGAGGGACAGTGAGTCCACTTCGAACTTGTAAACAGCAGTGTGCTTATAGTGGAATTGGTACATCGGTACACTGCCAACGTATACTCCTTGGATGTAGCCCAGTGAGGTTGAACCAAGTAAAAATCATTATTTCCTGTGCATGATTTAATTTTTACTCATACTCTACATCAGGAAGGAGAGAGAAGAGGGTTTTGTCTAACAGCAAAACAAGATCAAAAGGGGCAGTTGTTTTAATCTGTCATACCCTGATTCACCCCCCTCTTAGGGTATCTATCCTAGTTGACCTAACAATTGGTATCAGAGCCAGGTTGATATCAGTGTTTCTCTCTCAAATGGAGGTCACTAATCATAAAGGGATTCCGATCTTCTATAGGAACAATTTTTAGCTATGGAATAATCGGATGCAACACTACTTCTGATATTTGGGAATGGATGTGTTTATAGCAGCAATTCATGGTATCACAGTTGATATTAATAGTGGTGCATTATTATCAGAATATGAGCGAAGAGAATTGGATGTTGATGCAAAGGGAATCAATGTTGGGAGGATCCCTATCCAATGCTATATATACCAAGGTGATGTCATGAAAAACATCACATGATATGTGGGAGAAGTTGTTTAACATATATGAAGGAGATACAAAGGTCAGATAAGCGAAGCTACAAGTATTATGGAATAAGTATGAAGATCTAAGAATGAACCTGAATGAGTTTTTTGATGGATTCTTTGACATGGTAAATGTTGTTGTGGAAGATATAAGAGGTCTGGGAGAAGTCATTGAAGACATAAAGATCATAAAGTGCATCTTGAGGAAACTTCCACCTCGGTTCAATCCGAAGTTTTCAGTACTAGAAGATAAAGATCTAAAGGAGCTAACATTGGAAAAATTTCACAGTACCTTGGTTGCATATGAAATGCGAAACTATGATAATGAGGCTGTGGAAAAGGGAAAATATAAAGAAGTGGAATTTAAGGCCATGAAGAAGCTCACCATTGAAGATTCTCAGGAAGAAGAAGAGACAGATGAGGTGATGTCATTCCTCTACTCAAATCTTCAAAGAGAAAAAGGAAAGTTTAAATGGAAACTTCCAATAGCCTGTTTTTGATGTGGAAAGGTTGGTCATCTTGCAGAGAGGTGTCCCAAAAAGTTCCAATAAGATGATGATGTCAACGAAGTCGAAATTCCAAAGAAGAAGTCATCAGCCTATGGGAAAGGAAAGAAACAGTTCAAGAGAAATTTCTTTAAGAAGAAAAATCTCTTTTCAAAATAATGCGATAGTTTGGATGAGTCTGAGGCTAAAGAGGTTGAAGAGATAGAGAACTGCAAATATCGTGGAGAAAATGATATGGTGGCAGTTGTTGGTATTTCTCAGGAGAAGAATGAAACTGAAGGAGATAATGAAGATGAATAAGTTGAAGGAAGAATAGATATGAAATCTAAGTTAGAGGCTGCTCTTGAGGAGATAAATGTTTCGAGAGACAAAACAAATAAAGCTAACAAAGTTGTTCATGACGCCAAACTCTATATGCAGCAGCAGGAAGAAGAGAAGTCTGAGTTGATGGAAGAAATTGAGAAACTCAAGTCATCAACACCAGAGAACTCAGAATCAGTTAGTGAGTATAAAATCAAGATTGAAGAACATAAAAGGGAGATCAATGGATTGAAAACACAAGGAAAGATCACATCAAGCATATCAAAGATCTTGAAGAGGAAGTTGTTGGTCTGTGGAGAAAAGTTAAATACTAGAAAAAACCTTTTATTCCCAACACATTCTTGGGAAAGAAGGTCATTTAGAAGATTGAAAAGATGAAAGAGGAGCCTAGTAGTTCATTAGGAAAGAAGAAGCAATTGAGCTCATATGTTAAGGCTAATTCAGGGCTTGATCAGAAACAAAAATATGTGAAAATTGAAGTCAGGCCGCAAGCACCCATCTCGAGATTGAAGGTTGATTTGGAAAAAAATTAGAATCAGAATATTCAGATATCCCAAGGTGTAACTCGTTGTGCAGAAGTAACACGAAGGAATGCACCTTATATCAGGTGTTATTGTTGTGGAAAGATGGGATATTCACAGTATGTGTGTTCTATAGCCAAGAGATATCGAAGGGAACAAGAACAAAGGTGGCAACCAAACATAGAACGATTCTCCAGAACATATTTCGAAGGACACTACTTTTGGTGTGGAGGATTTGGGCACATGGCTAGGTACTGCACTTCGACCATACATAGGAATGTGCCAAAGAAGAATCAAAATGTTCACAAGCAGCAGATCAATAAACCAACATGTGAGTTAAAAATGAAAAATAGATTTTCATCTTTTCAAGATGAAGCCGGTCCATCATACTCTGAGAAAGAACAGAAGTCTCAATCCATGCTGAGTGTGAAGTAAAAAATATGGACCAAAAAGAAGAAGGATGAGAAGTCTGTGGTGGAAGAAATTTCCCTTAAAGCATCAAATCACTCTTGTGTGTGGATCCTTGATAGTGGTTTCACATCTCACATGACAGGTAATAAGGATCCCATTACAGGCATAAAATATGATAAAGAATGAGTTTTCAAGTTTGGAAATGATGAATTCCTAAAGATTATTAGCACAGGAAAGGCCAAGTTTGGGGGCAAAGAGATGAGACATGCTGATGTCTTAGTAGTAGAAGGCCTCAGCCACAATTTGCTCAGTGTCAGTCAACTATGTGACTCTGGACATTCTATAAGGTTTGCTAATAATATGTGTGTTGTCAAAGGAAGAGATAGGGAAGTAGTTCTACAAAGAAAAGGAACAAAGGGAAATATCTACCTGGTAAGTGGAGAAGAATATATGTATTTTCTATCCAGAGAGAAAGAAAACAAGTTGTGGCTTAAATGACTTGGTCATCTTTTCCAACCATCCCTGGAATATCTGGTGAAGTGTGATGCAGCAAGAGACCTCCCTAATCTATCACATGATCGTACTCACACGTGCAATGCATGTAACAACCTGAGATTTTATGAGAATTGTTATTTTTAATTTATTTAATGTCTTGTGTTGTATGCTAGACCAAGATTATCTTGCGCTATACGCAACACTGTATTAGCTTGTAGTATATGCAACACAATTCTTGGATCGTGTTATACACAATTTCAAGTTCATTTGATAGAAGTTATTCTACGCAATATTGAGTGTATATATATATATATTCAATGTATAAATGAAATATGGTTGGATTCTATTATATGCAACAACAAAAGAGTCTTGCACTACACGCAACCCTGACTTGTCTTTCATTACATGCAATCGCGACCTTCCTCGATAGAGTGTGTTGTACGCAATATCGGGTTTCACTAAACAACGATATATGGTTATAATATTATCATGAACTAGCCTTTATGAATAGTATTAACTACATTTTGAATTTTATAACATTATTATTCATCTTATAAATTTTCTAAAACATTTTATGTGAACAAAATAAATTTTTCGGGTAAAATAAGTATTTTTCAAAAATGCAGTTTTTCCGCCTTTTGATGGCGCACCCACATTAAATATAGTTTTTGACATGTTTATAAGTTCAATTTTACAAAATAAACTTCTTATTTTGAATCAGGATATAAAAATTTATATTGGATAAAGTTTTGATATTTTTCTAATAACTTTCATATTTTAATGAATAGTAAAAACACGCTATATTTTAATTAAAAAAAAATTGTTTTCATCATAATAATTTATATGGTTAAATTATATTATTGGATGGTTTTAAAGTATAAATAGAATACATTTTTACCATTTAATATAATGTATGTCATTAGCATTGATTTTACCTTGAATTCGTAGGTTAAATCAATTCAATCTTTTGCAATGTTTTAAACAAAAACTCGTTTTCTTTCGACAACGGGATTAATTTTAATTTAATTTTTGAAACTTTTGTGTATTGAATTTGGAAAAATGGATTCCGTATTTGGAATCAGTGGGTCCAAATTATGTTAATAAGCTACTTTTTATTTTTGAGCATTATGAATAGTAACTACGGTAAATTTTATTTACCATAATTAAAGGTAAATCGGGTAATTAAGGGTAAATATAAGATAATAAAATTACCCTAACACCTGCCAAAATCCTATTGGATGACTAAAAGTAGACCCATATCACCTAAGGGTCATATTAGATTCATTTAATGTACTTTTGTCCATGAAAATAATTTAACTATTATTAAAACCAAAGAAAGTGACAACATGTCACTTTATTAAATCTTATAAGTATAATAATTTTAATTTAGTGATAAACTTAATGAAACTTTGAAAATTAATAGTATCCATAAATCTAATACAATTATCTACATCATGTGAATTTATTTATAATTTTTAGGGATTAAATAATTATCATTAATTATGACACAATAGTGATGTTGAAATTATTTTATTTATTGAAATATCAAATAAATGATATTGAAAATATTAAAATAAATATTATATGAACTATTTAATGTGTTCCAGTAATTTTATAGATACATATGACATTTTATGAACCTATTAAAGCTTTTAATTCGAACATGTCTTCCGTATATATTTTATTTAAATTCAAATAAATGAATAGTTTCAAAATTGACACTATTGTTTTTTATAAAAATAACATATTATAAAATATTTTAAAAATAAAAAAAATATTTAAAAATTATAAATTAAAATTTATATGGTCTACAATGTCATAAAATGTCAAAGTATGGAAAATTCACAACACATATGTAATTATTTATAATAATTTAAAATTTAGAATATTATAACCACAAATAAAATAAAATTGATAAATAAGGATAAATCAAGTTGATAATCTTTAAAATAAATTCCTAACATGTCTAAATTTTATTGTTTGATGAGATTACAACCCTATATCATTTAATATTCAGATATGAGTCATTTTGGAAGTTTTTAAGTGGGGTTGGTATTTAATATAAACTAATATTTTTTATATTTCCAACGGTACCCCTCTCCTCCCTTATAAAAGGGCACCTCCTCCCTCTCCTCTTCACACCAATTTGAGCCTTCAATATTGGCCAAACCCTGACCATTTCACTTCCTCACTTCCTTAGAAACCTACTATAGGTACTGGTCTTCTCAAAAGACCAACTCTATTGCCCTAAGAGAATGTTTAAAGGAGGCACTTCGAGAAAGAGGTAATACCTTCTACCATTTTCTTCAAGTTCCATTCTTCTTCTACTCCCTCTTCTTTAGTTGTTTCATTATGAAGTAATAACATAAGTATCCCTCATATACTGATATTTTATTATAAATATGAAACAACCCTATTTCACCTTCTATCCATCCTACAAAAAACAAAATCACCACGCGTGCGTACGTACGGAATATCGTCTCCACACCGTGGTGTAATCTGTTTTTCCACCAACACCTTACATGGATGGGTATAATGGTGTAAAGAATAACTATATATGGTTATTATAACATCATACTGATTCTGATATATTATACCATCCACTCCAATTATATTCAATAATTATGGGAATGATATCATCGCTCGTGCGTACGTACGGATTACTGTATCCACGACGCGATGAGATTCATTCTCCATGTTAACCATACATGAATGATTATAAAGTTTATATAATGAATAATAATGAAATATATGAAATAATAATTTTACTGGATTTATGTATATATATATATATATATGTATGTCATCTATTTAGTTTCATTCAATTCAATAAGGAAATGAAAACAGCGTTCATGCGTACGTACGACCTACCGTCTCCATGAACGGTGTATTTCATTCGTTTTATCAATCTATAATATATATGTATATGATGAATATATATTATATATAAATCATGTTTTACATTCTGGATTTATTTAAATCAGGATATAATTAATAATATCAAGAACGACAAGTCGAAACACATACGATAAATGAAATGATTTTACCCAAAACGCTGCTTTAACATGGAATTTACAAAATAACGGGTAATATAAAGTCATAAGTGAAACATATATGATATCATAACAATGAATATGATTATTTAATAAGTCAATGAAATTATTTAAATCATTATACAGGAGGTTCGGATCCATACGAAGCATATCGGACCTAAGGTAAGGGATAACTATTCCAATCTCATTCTTATCCGAGATTGTTTATTCATAAGTATTTACTGGGGTTATTGTTATCATCCAAGTCCATGTTTTATAAAAGTGTTTTTATGTATGTTTAATTTACTTTTTGCCCATTTTTTGTTTACTACATGGTATGTAAGGAATATTTCTTTTGTTTACGTTTCGAGGTACTTTTTGACTTTTCCGACAAAAGTATAAGGAGAATGTTTTTTTAACTTATACGGCATGAAAGGATTTTTTACGGTTTTATAAAGCCTTATTTTCATGAAGCTTCCTCCAAAATATTTCATGAATATTTTAAACAAAAAAATTCTTTTAAAATTGCATGACATTTTGTGAAAAGAAATTGATTTTGAAGAATAATGGATATTTTCCTCAAGAATTCATTTCAAGTGTTTTATCAAAACCATTTTCCATCTAAGATGACATTATTTCATATGTGTATGTTTCAATTATAAAGTCTCTATGATTTACATGGTTTCACTTTTCTTATTATGAAATGAAATCCATTTCTTTTATATGGATTATGTAATTATGGGATGATGTTTATGAAACCCATTTTATTTTTTGGGTTATTATGAATGATGTATGTTTATTTTGTGCCACAAGTAAGAATGATTTCATTATGAGATTGGTGGGACCTATATCTTCTTCTAATGCATTGGGTAAAGATTTATATCTCATGAGATAGACATGGCTGGAATGGTAAGTTAATCTGGTTCAGTGTTACAGGACTGAAATGAGGAGTGAACTCGATTCAGAAAGGGACTTTGTCCACTAAGATGGTCTTGCCAGCAATGCCTTGGATACTATATAAATCATAACATGTGCTGAATGGTTTCCACAATTACATGTTTTATTCCCATTATATTTTATCATGGTTGATGTTCCATTATGATATACGTCATACGTACTTCCATGATTTATGTCTTTTCTCAAGATTTTGATATTTAAATTTTATATTCAAGTTTTTGATTCCAAATGTTTATGGATTGTTTTATGTTATCTATGTTTTCCCTTTCTGAGCATTTGTGCTCACCCTTTTTATGTTTTATTTTCCCTAGGAAATAAAGAAAGGTTTTAGGTAAGGAAACAAAAAGGGGAAGATCGTTATGGGAGTTGTTGAAGATATTTCAACATGATTAGAAGTTTATATTCCGAGTTTCCAAAGACACTAAACTATTACGGTCCTTGTGTGTCTGTTTTTGTTATGCATTAAGTATTCCGCAAAAGTAATGTAATGTCCATGTACATTAAGCTTCGGGTCTCTACAGTTGGTATCAGAGGGAGGTTTAGTCAACCTTTGGAAACTAGGATGTGAGAACTTTAGTGAGATCTATAGAGATATTTCTAAGGTATGTCTAGGGATGTACCTAAGGTTAAGTATAAGTATAGGTTATAATCCTAGAATTACAGTAACAATCTTAGAATTAAACCTAAGATGTTAGATATTGAAGGTACTGCCCCTTTATTATGTTGTTTTCCCTAGCATGGTATTTGCCTCTCACACTATTATTTTTGGGTTTTAGACGATGGCTGGAACCCGAAGGAACCGTGTTGATCAATGTAATGGACAATGCAATGATTGTCCTTCTAACCAAACCAATGTCATGGGAGATGGAGTGAACAATCTTATTTCTATAATTACACAAGATATGAATCATTCTGGACTTCCAAATGAGCAGAGAAAGGAACAATATTCTATTGAGTCCTTCATGAGGCAACGTCCACCTTCTTTCAGTGGGTCTTCTGATCCGCTTGTTGCTGAAAAATGGATCAGTACCACTGAAAATATATTTTCAGTTCTTCAATGTTCTGAACATGATAAAGTCATCTTAGCAGTATATCGTTTGGAAGATGAAGTTGATCAATGGTGGAATCTTATCAAGAATACGAGGCCAAGAGATGAAATTGAGTCCATGGAATGGGACGAGTTCAAGAACTTATTTTTCAATAAGTACTTCCCTTGTATTCTTCGAACAAAGATGGAGAAGGAGTTTCTTGAACTAAAGAAAAAGGATGATGAATATGTTGGTATATACGAAGCGAATTTTACAAGGCTTTCAAGGTATGCATCTGGATTTATCATCCAACCTGAAAGTAAAGTTGATCGGTTCTTCAGTGGCTTAAAACCAAGTCTTATAAGGGAATTAGCTATAAGAGACTTCAGTAGCTATGAAGAAATTGTGCGTTGTGCTATCAAGGTAGAAATGGAAGTTGGTGTTACATATCCATCTCATGGTTTTGACAAGAAACGAAAGATGGAGTTCAGGGAGAAATCTCAGAATAATGGTGAAAAGAAGATAAATGCTTCCTTATGCTCAAAGTGTGGAAAGAAGCATGGTGGAGATTGTCTTAAAGGGACTAGAAAATGTTTTAAGTGTGGAAAAGAAGGTCATCAAGCAGCTGAGTGTTGAAGTAATGGAAAAAAGGTTACTGATGATAAAGAAAAGACTGCAGAGAACGCACCACCAACACTTCAATGCTTCAAGTGCAATAAAATGGGGAGTTATGCTAATCAATGCCCTAATCCAAGGGTTAATGATGATCGACATGAGCAACGACTTAAGGCAAAGTACAAAGGGAAGTCACATGCGATCACTATTAGAGATGTTTAATATGAAAATGATGTGGTGGAATGATTAATTGTTTATGTAATGGGATTCCAAAATAATGTTGTATATAGTATCGTGGAATATTGGAATATTTATGTATAGGTCTACTGTGGTTTTCAATAATTTTATGGTACCGGTAACCATGGAAAGTGATTGAGATATTTTTGAAAATAATATGATATGCGCATAATGAAGGGATAAGGAGAAAATGAAATGTTTGACAGTATTCATGAGCTCATAACTGATATAAGGAAATAGTTATATCATGGTTTGAGTATATATAATTTTGGGGTTTTGGTATGTGGAAAGAGTTAACTTTGGACAGCACTCATGTTTTCACTAAGGTTCAATGGGTGTTCATTTTTCAAGAGAATACATGATTAAGGCCTTCGAATGTTTGGAATGTGACCAACAAGACATATCTTATGATATATGGGGATCAACGATGGTATTAACATGCTTGTTATATGAAGTCTTTAGTAATAATTTTCACTATAATATGAGAAATGGATAGCAGTATTTTGGATAAGCCTAAAGATTGGAATGGATTATGTTGGACATAAGTTAGTATTGTTTAAGGCTATAACATTTTCAATATTATTGATGGAAAGTTATAATATTTTTAGAAAAAAAAAGGACAACCTGTAGAACGGGCGACAACCCGTCATGTCGGACAAGGACGTGGGAATCAAACCCACAAACGAAGTGCGACATGCCTTTATTTCCTACTACTGGCCTACAGGAAGTCCCTGGTTAGTAGAAACTAGTTTTATTTTATTAAGCGGTATGATAAATAAAGTATAAGTCCATTTTTGGAACCATATACGATTAATATCACCATAATATGGACTTATAACTTTTGATAACCTTCTATTTGAAATAGATGGAATGACCCATCATTCTATCACATGATCTACTAACGCTTCACGAATAACAAATTCAACTTCATTTCTTTAAGAGATGAAGTGGAAATTGTTCAATTCACGAAAAACAGTGAGATTGTACAAAATCATGTAAGTATTTCATTTAATTCATCAAATTTAGGGAAATGATCTTGAAAACCAAAAATGTTGTCCTAGTGCCCTTATATCCTATGAATCAGATGTTATCCTAGATCATCACAAATTTATGGCTTTGTGATTGTTGGTTTTTTCATAGCCATGTTCTCTACCACTCTCCATCAGAACATGACGGTTAGATTTCTCTTCCATATCCATATATTCACCTATGTTCTCCTATGTGGAAACCCAGTGATTAGTTAATTTGGGTAACCGTTACGTTTCATACTTTAGTTTTTAAAGTCAAGTTTTGGTATTCCTTTTTACGATGTGGGTTTCCATTAAAAAAACTTTCAAGTAGAAAACCATTTATAATCCCGACGAATTTAGAGGGAAAAATTCATTTTAAGGGGGGTAGAATGTAACAACCCGAGATTTTATGAGAAATATTATTTTTAATTTATTTAATGTCTTGTGTTGTATGCTACACCAAGATTATCTTGCGCTATACGCAACACCGTATTAGCTTGCAGTATACGCAACATAATTCTTGGATCGTGTTATACACAATTTCAAGTTCATTTGATAGAAGTTATTCTACGCAACATTGAGTGTATATATATATATATTCAATGTATAAATGAAATATGGTTGTATTATGTTATACACAACAACAAAGGAGTCTTTCACAACACGCAACCCAGACTTGTCTTTCATTACACGCAATTGCGACCTTCCTCGATAGCGTGTGTTGTACGCAATACCGGGTTTCACTAAACAACGATATATGGTTATAATATTATCATGAACTAGAAATTATGAATATTATTAACTAAATTTTTAATTTTATAACATTATTATTCATCTTATAAATTTTCTAAAACATTGTATGTGAACAAAATAAATTTTTCAGGTAAAATAAGTATTTTTCAAAAAGTGCAGTTTTGCCACCTTTTGATGGCGCACCCACATTAAATCTAGTTTTTGAAAATTTTATAAGTTAAATTTTAAAAAATAAACTTCTTCTTTTAAATCAGGATATAAAAATTTACATTGGATAAAGTTTTGATATTTTTCTGATAACTTTCATATTTTAATGAATAGTAAAAACAAGCTATATTTTAATTAAAAACAACTTTTTTCATCGTAATAATTTATATAGTTAAATTATATTATTGAATAGTTTTAAAGTATAAATAGAATATATTTTTACCATTTAATATAATTTATGTAATTATCATTGATTTTACCTTGAATTCGTAGGTTAAATCAATTCAATCTTTTGCAATGTTTTAAAAAAAACCTGTTTTCTTTCGACAACGGGATTAATTTTAATTTAATTTCTGCAACTTTTGTGTATTGAATTTGAAAAAATTGATTCCATATTTGGAATCAGTGGGTCCAAATTATGTTAATAAGCTACTTTTTATTTTTGGGCATTATGAATAGTAACTACGGTAAATTTTATTTACCATAATTAAAGGTAAATCGAGTAATTAAGGGTAAATATAAGATAATAAAATTACTCTAACACCTGCCAAAATCCTATTGGATGACTAAAGGTCAACCCATATCACCTAAGGGTCGGATTAGATTCACTTAATGGACTTTTGTCTATGAAAATAATTTAATTATTATTAAAACCAAAGAAAGTGACAACATGTCACTTTCTTAAATCTTATAAGTATAATAACTTTAATTTAGTGATAAACTTAATGAAACTTCGAAAATAAATAGTCTCCAGAAATCTAATACAATTATCTACATCATGTGAATTTATTTATAATTTTTATGGATTAAATAATTATCATTAATTATGACAAAATAGTGACGTTGAAATTATTTTATTGATTGAAATATCAAATAAATGATTTTAAAAATATTAAAATAAATATTATATGAACTATTTAATGTGCTCCACTAATTTTATAGATACATATGACATTTTATGAATCTATTAAAGATTTTAGTTCGAACATATCTTCTGTATATATTTTATTTAAATTCAAATAAATGAATAGTTTCAAAATTGACACTATTGTTATTTTATAAAAATAACATATTATAAAATTGTTTAAAAATCACAAAAATATTTACAAATTATATATTAAAATTTATATGGTCTAAAATATCATAAAGTGTCAAATTATTTAAAATTCACAACACATATGTAATTATTTATAATAATTTAAAATTTAGAATATTATTACAACAAATAAAATTAAATTGATAAATAAGGATAAATCAAGTTGATAATCTTTAAAATAAATTCCTAACATGTCTAAATTTTATTGGTTTATGATATTACAACCCTATCTCATCTAATATTCGTATATGAGTCATTTTGAAAGTTTTTAAGTGGGTTTGTGATTTAATATAAACTAATATGTTTTATATTTCCAAAGGTGCCCCTCTCCTCCCTTATAAAAGGGAACCTACTCCCTCTCCTCCTCACACCAATTTGAGCCTTGAAGCTCAGCCAAAACATGCCCATTTCACTTCCCCGGTTCCTTAGAAACCTACTAGAGGTACTGGTCTTCTCAAAATACCAACTCTAGTGCCCTAAGAGAAAGTTTAAAGGAGGCACTTCGAGAAAGAGGTAATACCTTCTACCATTTTCTTCAAGTTCCATTCTTCTTCTACTCCCTCTTATTTAGTTGTTTAATTTTGAAGTAATAACATCAGTATCCCTCATATACTTATATGTTATTATAAATATGAAACAACCCTATTTCACCTTCTATCCATCATACGGAAAACAAAATCACTGTGCGTGCGTACGTACGGAATACCGTCTCCACGCTGTGGTGTAATCTGTTTTTTCACCAACACCTTACATGGATGGGTATAATGGTGTAAAGAATAACTATATATGGTTATTATAACATCATAATGATTCTTATATATTATACCATCCACTCCAATTCTATTCAATAATTATGGGAACGATATCATCGCTCGTGCGTATGTACAGATTACCGTCTCCAGGACGCGATGAGTTTTATTCTCCATGTTAACCATACATGAATGATTATAAAGTTTATATAATGAATAATAATGAAATATATGAAATAATAATGCTACTGGATTTATGTATATATATATATATGTATGTCATATATTTAGTTTCATTCAATTCAATAAGGAAACGAAAACAGCGTTCATGCGTACGTACGGACTACCGTCTCCATGAACGGTGTATTTCATTCCTTTTATAGATCTATAATATATATGTATATGATGAATATATATTATATATAAATCATGTTTTAAATTCTGGAATTATGTAAATCAGGATATAAGTAATAATATCAAGAACGACAAGTCGAAACACATACGATAAATGAAATGATTTTACCCAAAACGATGCTTTAACATGAAATTTACAAAAGAACGGGTAATATAAAGTCATAAGTGAAACATATATGATATCATAACAATGAATATTATTATGTAATAAGTAAATGACATTATTTAAATCATTATACAGGAGGTTCATATCCATACGAAGCATATCGGACCTAAGGTAAGGGATAACTATTACAATCTCGTTCTTATCTGAGATTGTTTATTCATAAGTATTTACTGGGGTTATTGTTATCATCCAAGTCCATGTTTTCTAAAAGTTTTTTTATGTATGTTTAATGTCCTTTTTACCCATTTTTTCTTTTACTATATGGTATGTAAGGAATATTTCTTTTGTTTACGTTACGAGGTACTTTTTGAATTTTCTGACAAAAGTATGAGGAGAATGTTTTTTTTAACTTATACGGCATGAAAGGATTTTTTACGGTTTTATAAAGACTTGTTTTCATGAAGCTTCCTCCAAAATATTTCATGACTATTTTAAACAAAAAAAATCTTTTAAAATTGCATGACGTTTTGTGAAAATAAATTGATTTTGAAGAAGAAAGGATATTTTCCTCAAGAATTCATTTCAAGTGTTTTATCAAAACCATTTTCCATCTAAGATGACACTATTTCATATGTGTATGTTTCAAGTATAAATTCTCTATGATTTACATGGTTTCACTTTTCTTATTATTAAATGATATCCATTTCTTTTATATGGATTATGTGATGATGGGATGATTTTTATGAAACCCATTTTATTTGTTGGGTTATTATGAATGATGTATGTTTATTTTGTGGCACAAGTAAGAATGATTTCATTATGAGATGGGTGGGACCTATATCTCCCTCCAATGCATTGGGTAAATATTTATATCTCATGAGATATACATGGCCGGAATGGTAAGTTAATCTGGTTCAGTGTTACAGGACTGAAACGAGGAGTGAACTCGATTCAGAAAGGAACTTTTTCCACTAAGATGGTCTTGGCAGCAATGTCTTGGCTACTATGAAAATCATAACATGTGCTGAATGGTTTCCACAATTACATGTTTTATTCCCATTATATTTTATCATGGTTGATGTTCCATTATGATATATTCCTTACATACTTCCACGATTTATGTCTTTGCTCAAGATTTTGATGTTTAAATTTCATGTTCAAGTTTTTGCTTCCAAATGTTTATGGATTGTTTTATGTTATCTATGTTTTCCCTTAATGAGCATTTGAGCTCACCCTTTTTATGTTTTATTTTCCCTAGGAAATAAAGAAAGGTTTTAGGTAATGAAACAAAAAGGGGAAGATCGTTGTGGGAGTTGTTGAAGATTTTTCAACATGATTAGAAGTTTATATTCCGAGTTTCCAAAGACACTAAACTATTACGGTCCTTGTGTGTCTGTTTTTGTTATGTATTAAGTATTCCGTAAAAGTAATGTAATTTCCATGTACGTCAAGCTTTGGGTCTCTACAATGCATTCCAATAAGGGAATATTATCATAAAGATGTATAAGGAAAAGGAAAAGAAGTCAACAAGAGTGCTCGAATTGGTGCATGCTGATGTTTGTGGTTCTATCACACCAAGAGCAATTGACAGAAAGAGGTATTATGTTCTTTTAATTGATGACTATAGCATAATGGAATGGTTATTTTTTATTTCCCATAAGTCGGATGTGTTCAGATGCTTAAAACAGTACCGGAGGGAGTGTGAAAGGATGCTTGGATAGAAAATTTTGAAGCTTCGTACTGACAATGGTACAGAATTCACAAACAGTCAAATGGAAGTCTATCTCGAGAAACATGTGATAAGACATCAATTTTCCTCAGTAAGAACTCCCCAACAGAATGGAGTGGTTTAAAGGAGAAATTGGATCATCAATAACATGGCCAGAACGATGCTCATTGAAAAAGACCTACCAGATAAATTTTGGAAGGAAGCAGTTTTGACATCGGTCTACATTTTTAATAGGGCTTTATTGTGCCTAAAGGAAGGAAAGACTCTGTATGAGATGTGGTATGGAAAGAATCCAATGGTGAAATACTTTTGAATATTTGGAAGTAAGTAATTTATCCTCAACAAGGAAAAACATAGGAAATATGAGTCATGAGGAAATGAAGGGATATTCCTTGGCTACTCAGGAAAAAGTAAGGAATATAAATGCTTTAACAAAAGGCTGGGAAAAGTAGTTGAGAGCGATAATTTCACTATAGTAGAGAATGTGGAGATCATTCAACAGTGTAGTGAAGAATTTATTGATGAGAGTGATAAGGAATAAAGCAACGTAGGGGGAGAAGAAGTGGATGATGTTGATTCAGAAGAAGATATTGATGATGAGCATGAGGAAGTAAAATCTGTATCTGCACAAAAGCCAAGGAGTCAAGCTGAAATTGACAGGCAGAATATCATTGGTGATCAATCAGCTCCAGTTCAGACAAGAAAAATGAAGTCACTACAGCAGACATCTTTACTATCACAGGTTGAGCCGAAATGCTTCACTGATGTATCTGAAGAAGAAAACTGGATTTAGGCAATGAATGAAGAGATAGATCAGATTGAGAAGAATCAGACGTGGGAGATTGTTTCGAAGCCAACAGATAAGAATGTCATCAAGACTAAATGGGTCTATCGCAACAAGATGAATGAATATGGCACAGTGATTCAGAACAAATCACGACTAGTGTGCAAGGGGTACTCCCATATAGAGGGAATAGATGTTGATGATACATTTGCACCGGTTGCGAGACTAGAGACAATAAGATTATTTCTAGCCATTGCAGTGCAACGGAAGTTCAAAGTTTTCCAGATGGATGTCAAATATGCATTTTTGAATGGGGTTCTAAACGAAGAGGTGTATATTGAGAAGCCAGATGGTTTTCTCATTCATGAGGATGAGAACAAGGTTTTCATACTGAATAAGGCATTGTATGGGCTGAAACAAGCACCAAGAGCATGGTACTCAAGGCTTGATCAGTACTTGAAGAAGCTTTGTTTCTAGCATGGGGGAGTTGATTACAATATCTATTTCAACAACAATAGTAATAAAATGATGATGGTCCTAGTTTATATCGATGACATAATATTTGGTGGATCAGATGAAGCTCAGTGTAGATAGTTTTCCGAATTCATGATAAGTGAGTTCGAAATGTCAATGATTGAAGATCTAACATTTTTCTTTGTTCTATAAGTTACACAAGGAAGGAATGGAACATTCATTTATCAATCCAAATATTACAAGGATGTTTTGAAAAGATTTTTAATGGAAAATTACAAGGATATGAAGACTATGGTTGCTACTTGGATGAAATTATCAAAAGATGATAATGGAAAGGCAGTTAATATCACAGAATACAGACAGATTATTGGGAGTTTACTGTACCTGACAGCGATGAGACCTGATATTATTTTCACCACCTTCCAAGAAGCACGATATCAAAGAAATACCAAGGAAATCCACATGATTTCATTGAAAAGAATACTTCGGTATATCAAGGGCACGATGGACTTCGGCTTGATGTATAATTGAAAATCTCAGATAGAGTTATTGGGATATACTGATGCAGATTTGGCCGGTTCAGCGGATGATAGGAAATCAACGTCAGGAGGTGAATTATATTTTGGTGGCTTGTGTGTTTCTTATATAATCAAGAAGAAAGATTTCATTTCATTGAGAACCATAGAAGTTGAATATATTTCCACCACTCAAGATTGCACACAGTTATTGTGGATGGAGTAGCAGCTTAATGATATGGACATTGAAGTGATGTCTTCGATCGGAATCCAGTGCGATAACTAAAGTGTTATAAATCTCAGCAAAAATCCCTTCCATCACTCAAGGAAAAAGAACATTGAGATAAAGTATCATTTTATCAAGGAGAAGGTTGATCAAGGAATTGTGAAGTTGGAGTATGTGCCTATAGAACTACAGGTTGCAGACATTCTGAAAAAGGCCTTACCCAAGGAAGCATTTGAAAGGCATCGACTGGATCTGGGAGTTCAGTCGACTCCCCACACTTAAAATAGTGTGGATGTGGAACCCCCTCTCCCCGATGTATGATGTGTTTTAACCTAATGTACTAATATGTGTTTTACCCTATTGTAGACTGCAAAGGAGTGCACTTTGGGTTCATTGAAAAAGGGGGAGAAAATGTGAGAAAATGTGATTGTTCAAGGGGTATAAATGTCTTAGTCAAGACATGGGGAGAATCTGAAAAGTGGATCATTGAGACAGGGGAATCAATGAGATAGGGGGAGAAAATTAAATCAGACAATGATAGACATGATCGATCAGAAAATAGATATCATGACAGCTCAGGATCGTGATAAAAGCATAAATTTCAATTGGTATCAGGTTGGTATCAATAGTGGTGTCAGAAACAAAGTGACTAATAGACAACTTTTCATGATACTCTTGTTTCTCACATCGAGAATTGCTCATGTGGGCTTAGAGTATGTGTTGAGAAAATCTTTGATCACTATCTGTATCGCAAGAGGCAAATGGCGGCTAAAGATGAATGAAGCCTTAATGAGGTATCAAAAAATGGAGAATTGTTTTGAGAAGAGTTTTCAACAAACCCAAAGGGGGAGATTGTTGGGAAAAAATACATCAAGGTATCATTGAATAATTTTTGAGATGATTGTGTTTGTTGACAATGTAGGACTCCGTGTTGTGTTTGTTGATAAAGAGAGTCTCAATGACTCAAACTATTGACAAAGGGGGTTTTCCTGGAGAATGGGGGAAAGTGTTTTTGGAAAAATGAGTTTTACTCTTGTGTTAAGGAGGCTTCTAATGTTGTACGTGGGGAATTTTTTGAATTCAGAACATCACAAAATTTGGCAAAGGAAAAGTGGCATGAAAGTCCAAAAGTGGCGTGCAAGTGTGGCATGCAAGTCCTAAAGTGGCGCGCAAGTATGTCACGCAAGTATGGAGTGCAAGTGTGGCGCACAATTCATATTTCAAGATCATCATATAAAAATATTTCAAAGGAAAGAAAGAGGCACACAAGTCCTAAAATGGCACGCAAGTGTGGCGCGCAAGTGTGGCGCGCAAGTGTGGCACGCAAGTGTGGTGCGCAAGTCCTCAAAATGCCTATAAATAGACAGCTACTATCCTCATTTATCAATGAGCTCAACACTTAGATAAAATCCAAGCTCTGATCGTGCAAGTGGAAGTGACGTGCAAGTTCAGTGTGCACGTAAGTGGGGTGTACGAGTGTACTGCGCGAGTGTAGCATTCAAGTGTACCGCACAAGTGTACCGCGCAAGTGTGTCACGCAAGCAATGTGGAGCGCAAGTTTGGCGCGCTAGTGTGGCACGCAAGTGTGGCACACAAGATGGTTTTCTAAAATGAAGGTAGAGGTTTTGCACTAGTTAAAGGGGCACACAAGTCGCCCTAGGGTTACGTGAAAGTTAGAAATTGCCCAGAACATCTGTGGTAAAGCAGTATTAATCAGTGGATGAAATTTGAACTTCAATAGAGCATCTACATACAGTGGAAGATGCATTCATTATTGATAATGAAGATACCTACATGTCTATAAACTGTGAGTGGATCTTCTGAAGAAGCAGTGAGCTCACTTCAGTTGAGAGAGCAGTGAGTTCTCAAATTGTTAGTGGTTGTAAACTAGGAGGGAAAATGATTCTACTTCGAGCTTGTAAACAGAAGTGCTCTTATAGTGGAATTGGTACATTGGTACACTACCGATGTATGCTCCTTGAACGTAGACCAGTGAGGGTGAACCAAGTAAAAATCGTTGTGTCTTGTGCATGCTTTAAGTTTTACTCATACTCTGCATCGGGAAGGAGAGAGAAGAGGGTTTTGTCTAACAGCAAAACAAGATCAAAAGTGGCAGTTGTTTTAATCTGTCATACCCTGATTCACCCCCCCCCCCTCTCAGGGTATCTAGCCTAGTGGACCTAACATAACCAAACATGTAGGCCTTCTCTTTCCCTTTAGAAGTGGAGGTCTCTTGTGCAGAAGAATGAGGAATCTCCTCATCATAAGTATGTGTAGGTTCATCCCTTGAAGATCAAGGTGACTCAACTGTTTGATATGAAAATATTCTATAAATAAAATTAATAAAAAAATTAGTAAAATATTAAAAAAATCTATCAGTTATATGTAAAATTTAATAAAAATTAAAATAATTATATAACCATAATAAAAATAAATGAAAAAAAACATTTTTATTTGTATTAGTTGAAGTAGTTGACTTTAATACTAAAACAATGTAGACAATATTTATACGACATTCAATGATATTGATATAGGAAAATAAAACATATCTAAAACATTATAAAAATCCATCTATTACATATAAAGTTCAATAGTAATTGGAATATGATACAAATAAAACAAAACACAAGTATCCAATATCTTTATCAAATTATAAATGCTATATATAACATTTTACAAAATTATAAATATAAAATTATAAAAAAACTAAAAAATAATTAATATATATTATTTTTTAAAATATATTACTTAAATAAAAAAATAAAATATTATATCTAATATTTTAAAAATAAATAAATCTCAAACATAAAATAAATATATGGTACCTTTGATATTATTAAATTTCTAAAGGATTTTTCCCCATATTCCTTCTTCATTATCGTTCTATATGGAACAAAATATATCTAAGACTTTGTCATTAATATCCTCTACCAATTTTTATATGGAAGTAGGGATGTCACATAATTCATCATCAAGTTTCTCATCACAAAAAATTGTGTTCCTTATAAAATGATGAAATATTGTAAATTTGATGGATTAAGAACATAGAGTATTTGTTTTATAAGTGTTTCAATAATAAAAGGGTAATTTTTCTATTCCAGTCTATTCAAATTTACTAGATTCATACTAAAATCATCTTATTTAACATTATTATACTGAAAAACCATTTACATTTGAACAAAATAACTTGAAATTTAATGTAATCGATCTCTTATATTTCTTAAATAACTGTATAATATACACATTAAGTGAAGATTGTGTTTTTTTCTTCTACACTCAAGAAGTGCATTTCTTTATGGAACACCAATACACTAATATTTTGAGTTTCACCTCTATTATATGGGTCTTTATTATAAAATTTTTAAAAATTGATGTCACACCCAAACCATGTTATTACATTTAAACTTTGGTCACCCGTTGACTGTCTCAATGTTTCTAAAACATCTGATTTACCAATAATGGTCTCTTTAAACGATTTCAAAAAAGTTTTGTATGCTCATTCAATAACCGTATATCTTTATTTTTTAGATACTATTGTTTTAACATATTAATATATGATGTTATATATAGATGATCATAATTTATATTATTTAAGATGTATAAATATCCCTACATTATTTATTGAACCAACAATGACATTATTTTCAACCCATGGATCACCTTTCCCCAAAAAATATCTCATTTATAAAGGGATATATGAAAACCTACATGATTCACTAAATAAAATTATTCTATACAAAACTATTATGCTTCCTCATAAATATTTTTCTCAATAATGGAGGCTTTTAGTCAATATAGATTCTTAATATACCCCTTCAATATATTTATATAACTTTCAAAAGAATACATCCAATGTAGATATACGGGACCATAAAACATTACTTATCATTCCAAATGAACTATTAAATGTACCATGATATCAAAAAAAGATGGTGGAAATCACATTTCAAGTTAATAAAGTTTATATACTATATCACTCTATAAATATTTTAATAAATTCAAATCCATCAGTTTTTTTAAAATGAATTGAAAAAGTAGAACACCTTGATGATAGTAAATATAACACATATGTGCAGTATTCCATTTAATGAAACTAGTAGGAGTTGTTCTATAAAAACACAACAATCTTGATATTCCATTCCTATTAACTTTTAATTTTTAGTGACATGGAAATTTTTACATTGAAATAATAACCCTAAGGCACTTTGATACCATAGAGGCACTAAAAAAATGGGTTTTCTACCCCTTGGATAATGTATGAAAAGATGAAGGTAAAAAGTGGTAGAAAACATCAAACATATTCCAATTTACACTAAATCCAATTGTGTATTCTATCCATCCTTTTTCTTGCATTTAATATGTGACAATGTTCTAAAAAACTATCACAGATATTATTCTCGACATGCATCACATCAATGTAATTTTTGACCTCATGTATCTCTAATATGGAAGCTCAAAAAATATTGATCATTTCCCTCATATATTTATTTCATTACTAGATATTTGTGTCTTTTAAAATATGACATCATTGTTTTAAATATCTCAAAATATTTATCAATTGAAAAAGGATTTGGAGTGTTATTAAATTATTATTATCCGTTGAATTATCTTTTTAATAGTCAATAATAGTGGTCCATAGAAAAAATACTTTGATGATACATGTACATTATTTTCCTTTTTGGTAATAATATACTCGAAGACACAAGAGAGGGTGAATTGCGTACTTTTAAAAAACACTTTGAATAATTAAAATTAATCCCCATTTTTGGTTTAAAATCAATAAAGTATTCTTTTATTCAAATTTATTGAGAAATGGAAAATAAATAAATTGAGAACATAGTAATTTATATATCTATTTATGGAACAATTATCCCCTACTCCACTCTACTAATGCTCTATCCCCAATCTTGGTGACTTTCACTAAACTCATCCATTTACTGAGGATCTATACAACTAAGTGTAGGCAGTTTGACACCTTATAGAAAATTAATTTTTTTTTACAGGAACCTTGAAATACACATATTAATATGATAATTCAACACTCCAACAGAAATATATATTTTTGAATGTTGAAAGCATGTTCATCACACGATTTCCTCCATAACTTACAAATGAAGAGATCATGATAGAAAATAATAGATCTTCATATAACAATCCTTCAGAAGAATCTCTATTCTTTTTATTGTGAAAATATTCAAAAAAATGTAACATCATCTAGAAAAATATTGTAACATTAGTAGTAATAACACTCAATTGATTATAAACATGTATGGAAATAAAGTGTATCCCAAAAAAGAACTTTGATGAATGAATTCAGATAAGATATCAACAGAAAGATATAATAGTAGATCAAAGCAAAAAGGAAAGGATGAAATCATATATATCTTCAAAGTGCATCCCTTCATAGAATCAGATACTTCACTATATTTAACATGATGAAACCATTGAGAATAAATAATAAATCCAATTTGATCTTGGTTAAATATATCCTGAAATATAACCAGATAAATCGTGATACTCTAAATTCTCATTACATTTGAAATTAAATTTTAAATCGCCATTGAAAATCATAAATTCCCTTATAAATATGAATGATTCAATTTATTGATTAAAATCCAAACAATCAGTAATTTAATGGATATTAATGAGATATTTATTCCAGGTAAAATGTTTCTAAAATCTCAAGAAATATCTTGATTCAAATTCCACATACAACTGCTTCAAACATAGGGATTTCTCTATGCGCAGAGCCTTCAAAATTAGAGTTCAAAATATATTATTGATTCTAAACATCGAGTTAACTAACCATATGTTATATACTTGAACATAAGGTTCATAATAAAATTTGGGTTCCCAATCCATATGTTTACTTAAAATTTAGGGTACAAAATTAGTGATCCTTACCAAAAGTTATATTCCAAAACCTAACGTTCTCCATAAATTTAGGGTTTAGAACAGTGATTCCAAACTCCCATAAAAATTATCTGAACACTTAGAAAAACTTCAACACAAACACTTCAATAATTTCAAAGAAATTAAAATAAATATTTCAATAAACATAATCCTAAAATTCACATAAAGTAAATTCATTAATAAAACATATGATGGTATATAAGGCCCCAGCCTTAAACCTTACTTAATCTTGAGTTATTACAAGATTACACATTGAGGACCTTTTTGGGTTTAGAGTTTTAGAGAATTAGATCATAAAACTTGCATTACATTCCACATATAAACAAAGTGGTTACATAAAGATAGTATTCTTCATTCCCATCAATGGAAACACATTTAAAATAAAACATGGTTTATTTCTTGACACATCCTTGACTCTATCATCTTATCATGTACCTTTCCCTTGACCTGTGAAAAACATTTCAAAAACTTGGGATGAGCATAAAAACTCAGTATGGGTTATAAAAAAAACATGGAAAGGAAACATGAGTTCATATATACATAAGAATGAAATCATACTATACCCATAAAACATAGGCCCTTTAACATACCTCATAAAATCATGAATAAATCATAGAAATCATAAGACATAAAGGTAACTTGAGGCATTCATAACATTCTTATGTAGGGAGTAACCCTCTTGGTTACGTTTGGAATACCCATCACAGTATATTCCCTAAAATCTATTCGGAGAAACCTTAACGTTTCACTCCTTCGCATTACCCAATGCATTGGAGAGCTATAACGGGCTCACCCGCCCTTAGTTTATCACGGAACCACTCGTCTTCATAATAATTCCCAAGAACCATAACATAATCATATCACATAAAACATGCATAAAGGAAACATAAAATTTCCACATTTCAATCACAAGATATCAATACAACCCATTGATATAAAAACATTATGAAAACCATTTTCAATACCAAAATAAAAGAAAAGTAAAACATGGTATTTATTTTTCTTTTAAAAAGAAGGTATGGCTTGTAGAGGAAGCCTAAACTCAAATAACGGTCACGACGACGGAGAAGTCGTTGTCGCCGCATACGTACGACAAAAACATTCCCTTTTGTCGTTTAGTAAATGCTTCGTATAAAAAAGATTCCTTTTGAATAAACGTAAAAGTCAAAGGGGTTTATATACCGTATAAAAGAAAGTTGTGTATAAAATAAAATATGCCTCAACGAAAGGAGATTGAGACGAAGTCCCATACCTCGTATCCGACTTGACCCGACCGTTCTTTAATCTCCTGAATAATAAACTTGAGTTAATCTCTACTTGCTTATGAATCTTTTCCAAGTTCATTATTACTTTTATACCATGTTATGAACATCATGTAATCAGTTAAGTTAATAATGTTCATTTTGTCGGTATTTGGTTCTTAAGTCAAAAATAGACTTCTTACACTTAGATGTTGTTAATTTGGTCAAAGGTTCATTATATCCAGAATGGTATTCATGATATAGATATAATATATGTCATATATATCCAGTACATACATGCATTTATAATATTACATAATCATTTAGAGGTAAGAAATGAAATGCACCGTTCATGGAGACGGTAAGCCGTACGTACGCATGAACGCTACTTTCATTTCTATTTCGTATTTTATAGAATGAAATCATAATAATATAATGGTATATTATAATTCCAGTATAATATCATATATAATATCATAGTTCCATCCTTTATATGTCCCACATATGGTATTTTAACGAATCAAATCACTTTGAGGGGGCGGTAGTCCGCACTTCCTAAAATGAAGATATCGTGTTTACCCATAATGGAAACCATAAAGGTATGCCAAAAATGAAAAAAACATAATATTAAGGAAAAACTAAACATATTATATATCATATATAAAAATAGTGACATCATAATGTCCACCTTTGAAGGTGTTAAATGAGTGTTGAACAATCATCGTTTCGGGAGGCAGAATTTCGCCATCCACGAAAACCGTATGTTCTTTAACCATTTGATGTAGTTGTGTGAGAGTGTAGCTAAAATAAATATTATAACAACATCCTTTTATATTTAAGGTACTGGTTTTGTTACAAAATAAGTAAATAAAAAGAGTTTAGGGGGTTGGAGAAGCAAAATAAAACAAATGAACATGAGAGAATGAATTACCTTTAAAAGTGTAACTCCTTTTTATTTGAGCCTAAAGGCTTCCTTTGAAAGGATTCTGCCCAAAGGGAATCCTCTATGATGAGTAGAGGGATGTGGAGAGAGTAAATGGGCAGGGGTTGGCTGAGCCAAAGGCTTGAGGTGTGTGTGAAATGAGGTAGAGGTGGGGGCCTTTTATAAGAGGAGAGGAGGGGCACTTTTGGAAAGTAAAGAAATATTACATTATTTGAAAATGTGTTTCGGTTTCAAAAGGTCCCACATTGATATAATTCGTGTATAAGGTGATAAGGCTTCGAAATCCACTCATCCAATAAGTTTTGGACATGTGTAGTTCATAGATTTTACATTATCTTCCCATTTTATTTAAATCGTCAAATAATGATGTCATCGCTGCATCATTATTATGTCATAAATAATTTAATTTATTTAATGTCTAAAAATCATAAAAAAAATACTATGATGTAGGAAATAGTTTTAGATTTACAATGACTATTTATAATCAAATATCTGATCTTTATAACCCCATGTAAAAATTGTTTTCGTAAAACATATTATGTTTGTGTCATTTTTACTTTTACATTAAATAAAAAGTTATTTATGTCATTTCCCAACCAAAATGTCTCCATGGGGTCCCCAAGTTGACCCATGGCTTGTCTTGGTCGGCCATGACACAACCAATAAGGTTGGGACATGTGTCTAGGTCATTTCATATTATTAAAGCATTATTTATACCTTAAACTATACTAATTACCACTAATCGCGATTAAAAACTTAATAAGTTACTATTCACCAAAAAATTATTTTATTCTTATTGAACCACATTTTACTTCTTAATGACAACCATGTATGTCGGATTTTCAAAATTCAATACACATTAGTGGTAAACTTTCATTTAACTGAAAAATCAGTTTGCTTGATTACCACTTAGTGGTTTCACTATTCATAAAAAATTGAAGTTTTTCAGAAAATTGCCAAAAATTCACCCTAAGCTATATTTGATATTCCGAATTCAAAAATGAAGTCTATTTTACAAAATTCAAATCATATAAGTCACATTAATTAATTTAATAATTAATTCCCGCTGCCAGAGCAAATAGCGTGTTTTTACAAAACAATAAGTATCAAAAGATTGATACTAGTTTAAGTCCAATTTCAAAGTGAAATTGATTCCAATGACCACCATTGGATTAAATGGTAAAAATATATTCATATTACACATTAATACCAATTCAAAAGATAATATAATCATATAAATAAATTATATTAAAAAGCAGTTTTGATGTAAAATGCAGTATTTTTCACTATTCATTAAAAAATGAACATTGTCAGAAAAATACCAAAAATTCACACAAAGTAAATTTTGATGTCCCAATCATAAAGAATAAGTTTATTTTGACAAACATAGTTTATAAAATTGTCAAAATATAGATTCAAAAATGGTTTGCCATCAAAAGGCACTAAAACAATCTTTTAAGAATATTAGTGTATTCCATGCATAAGATTGTATTTATTTTCATTTTAAGCCTATATAACACTATCTTAATCATTAATAAACATAGATAAAAATATCTATTATTCATTACTTACTTGGGATGTTACATCCTTCCCCCCTTTAGAAAATTGCGTCCCCGCAATTTATTTACTTATCGAATAAATGGGGGTACTTATCCCTCATTGCATTTTCAGATTCCCATGTTGCCTCTTCAATCATGTGGTTTTTCCACAAAACCTTTACCTACTTAATAACCTTATTCCGTAACACTTGCTCCCTGTGGTCAAGAATCTGGACCGGTTGTTCCTCATAAGATAGGTTCTCTTCCAGCTGAACTACCTCTGGACTCAAAACATGAGATGGATCTAGCATATAATTTCTCAACATCGAAACGTGAAAAACATTGTGTACCTGAGATAAACTCGGAGGTAAAGCCACTCGGTATGAAACTGATCCAACTCTCTCCAGAATTTCGTATGGTCCAACAAACCTTGGACTCAACTTTCCTTTCTTACCAAATCTCATCACGCTTTTCCAAGGAGAAACCTTGAGAAAAACATGATCACCTACCTCGAAAGATAGATCCTTCCTCCGGTTATCCGCATAACTCTTCTGCCTGCTCTGAGCTGCTCTCATGTGTTTCTGAATCAACTGAACTTTTTCTGCCATCTCTTCTACCAATTCTGGTCCCATCAACTTCCTTTCACCCACTTCATCCCAGAAAGCTGGAGTTCGACACCGCTTCCCATATAATGCCTGAAATGGTGCCATCTGTATACTGTAATGAAAACTGTTATTATATGAAAATTCAACCAAAGAAAGATGTTGGTCCCAACTTCCCTGATAATCCATAGAACAAGCTCGTAGCATATCCTCCAATGTCTGAATTTTTCGTTCTGACTGCCCATCTGATTGAGGATGAAAAGCTGTACTAAAATTTAATTCAGTACCCAACGACTTCTGAAGGCCTTTCCAAAAGTTAGAAGTAAACCTGGGATCACGATCCGATACAATGGAGAGAGGAAATCCATGTAACCTGACTATCTCTTTAAGATACAAACAGGAAAGTTGATCAAGAGAGAAAGTATCTCGTATAGCAAGGAAATGAGCAGATTTGGTCAAGCGATCAACAATAACCCATATTGCATTATTACCTCGAGATGTCTTCGGTAATCCAACAACAAAGTCCATGGATATATTCTCCCATTTCCACTCTGGCACTGGTAAAGGCTGAAGCATCCCTTTCGGTAACTGCCGCTCTTCTTTAACCTACTGACAAGTCAAACACTTCACAGTAAAATCAGCAATATCTCTTTTCATTCCATCCCACCAGTAATACTCCCGCAGATCTCTATACATCTTAGTACTGCCCGGATGAACTGAAAACAGAGAACTGTGAGCTTCACATAACAACTCTCTCTTCAACTGTGAATCACAAGGAACACACAATCTCTTCTCAAATCTCAAAACGCAATCATTATCAATGTTGAATTCAGGCAACTTACCTTTCTGAACCAGCTCTACCCTTTTCTGCAACTCACTGTCTTGCTTCTGTGCTTGCTTGATTCTATCTAATAGAGATGATCTCACTGATACCTGAAACAAAACAGAAGGACTTCCTGCACCAACAAATTCTATGCCAAAGTTCATCAAATCGTTAACCAAAGGATCACGTTCCAACCGCAACATTGTTAATGAAGCATTACTTTTTCGACTCAAAGCATCAACCACTTTATTTGCTTTTCCCGGATGGTAATGAATTGTACAATCATAATCCTTGATTAATTCCAGCCATCTCCTTTGTCTCATGTTTAACTCTTTCTGAGTGAATATATACTTTAAACTTTTTTGATCGGTATATATTTCACACTTTACTCCATATAAATGATGCCTCCAAATTTTTAAAGCAAAAACAATAGAAGCTAATTCCAAATCATGTGTAGGGTAATTTACCTCATTAGTTTTCAACTGTCGTGAAGCATAAGCAATTACCTGATCATTCTGCATTAGGACGCAACCAAGTCCTTTCAATGAAGCATCACTGTATATAACAAACTCACCATTCCTGGAAGGTAGTGCCAAAACTGGAGCATTTACCAATCTTCTTTTCAATTCCTGAAAACAATCATCACATTCTTTTGTCCAGATAAACTTAACACCCTTCCGAGTTAGCTTAGTCATTGGACTAGATAACCGTGAAAAATTTCTAACAAACCTTCGGTAATAGCCCGCCAAACCAAGGAAACTACGAATCTCGGTTACATTTGTGGGTCTTGGTCATTCTTCCACAACTTTTGTTTTTGCAGGATCAACAGTTATTCCATCTTTAGAAACAATGTGACCAAGGAAAGAAATTTGTTGCAACCAAAACTCACACTTGCTGAATTTCCCATACAGTTTATTTTCTTTTAAGGTTTGCAAGATAACCCTTAAATGTTTTTCATGCTCCTATTTACTTTTAGAAAACACCAAAATATCATCAATGAAAACCACCACAAACTTATCCAAGAACTCATGGAAAATTCTATTCATTAAGTCCATGAATACAGCAGGTGCATTGGTTAGCCCAAAAGGCATTACTACAAATTCATAATGGCCATATCTCGTACGGAATGCGGTCTTCGGAATATCTGTCTCCTTTACCTTCAGCTGATGGTACCCCGATCTCAAGTCAATCTTTGGAAAAAACTGAGCTCCCTAGAGCTGATCAAACAAATCATCGATATGAGGCAAATGATATTTGTTCTTAACAGTGATTTTATTCAAGGCTCTATAATCAATGCAAAGTCTCATAGAACCATCTTTCTTTTTAACAAATAAAACAGGAGCACCCCATGGTGATGTGCTAGGTCTAATGAAACCTTTCTCTAATAAATCTTGCAATTGCTCCTTCAACTCTAAAAGTTCAATTTGTGCCATTCGATAAGGGGGTTTTGAAATTGGCTTAGCATCAGGAACTAAGTCAATAGTAAACTCAACTTCCCGATCTGGTATTATTCCAGGCAACTCATCAGGAAAAACATCAGGATACTCATTTACCACTGGCACATCATTAATCTGAATAGTTCCTTTATTTTCAACGACGTGTGCAAGGTAACATTCATTTCCATCTTTTACAAGTTTCTTGGTGTCTTGATATGTTATCAAAAGTAAGGGTTCATTCTTGTAAACAAACTGAAAGTATTTCTGAAAAGAAACTTCTTTAGCTCTACAGTAAATCTTAGCATGGTAAATAGTGAGCCAATCCATACCCAGGATAACATCAAACTCTACTAGAGGTAGAACAATAAGGTTTGCAAGTAGGTTCTTTCCACAGATAAGGATAGGAATATTCTTATAAATTCTTTTTGCCTCGACACTTCCCCCAGGTGTTTTTACCAAAAGTTCAGGAGTCATTTCTTGAGATGGTATTCCCATTTTACTAGAAAAGGTTTCAGAGATGAAAGAATGTGTAGACCCCGAATCAAACAACACACTGGCATAATCTGAAAAAACAAACAAAGTAACTGATACAACTTCATTTGATGGCCCGACATCTGCTGAAGTAGTTGCAAAGGATTTCACCACCCCTTTCTACTTGTAGTCTAACTGCTTCCCATCACTCAAGCTCCTTGTCGGACACTCGTTTGCATAGTGACCCATCTCATTGCACTTATAACATTTCACTAACTGTAAATCAAATTTGTTCTTACCTTCACCTTGATCCTTTTCAGTGCAATCACGAGCCTTATGTCCCATCTTACCACATCGGTAGCACTTCCCAGAATTCAGAAGACATTCCCCAGCATGCCTTTTGCCACATTTATCACAAACTGGAAACTTAGTTCTCTTACCATCAGACTTTTTTGAAGAATTCTTACCTTTCTCCTGCCACCTCGGTCTCTTCTTTTGCTGGTAGTTATAGAAAACTTGGTCATCGGAAAACTCCATTTCCACCTTCTCAGCACATCGAACAAGCTTTTCATAACTTTTAAACTCACGAAAAGCTAATTCCCTTCGATACTTTGGCTTTAATCCTGAGTAAAAATGATTGATTTTACTATCAAGGTCCCGGATAAAATTTGGAGCATACCTTGCCAATCGAGTGAACCTTTCTTCATAGGCTTCCACTGAGTCTTCCTCTTGCCTCAATTTCAAGAATTTCTTTTCCATCCTAAGTCGAACAGCCTTAGGAAAATACTTCTCAAGAAACATACCTTTGAATTCATCCCAGTCAAGAGCATAAATCTCATCAGCGTCCCTGATATTTTTTACCATAGACCACCACTGATCTGCTTCACCCTCCAAACGGTAAATAGCAAGACTAACCTTTTGATTGTCTGAACACCCCATGACATCAAAAATCTTCTCCAGTGCTTTAATCCACCCTTCAGCTAGCACAGGGTCAGATGATCCTCTGAATGATGGTGGATGTTGCCTCATGAAATGTTCCACCACTGACATGTTCCTCTGCGGTTGTTCTGGCTGATCTCGTGCATGGATACCACCGCCATTTATCGCTTGAGTCAACTGCGCCATTACTGCAACAAACTGTTCAGTTCCAATTCTGACCATTTCTGGATGCTGATTCGGAAGGTTATTTCCTTCTGTATGTCTTCCTAGCACTGCTTCCCTGTTTCCTCTGCGGAAAACCATTCTGAACAAACATGTCTTAGATGAATTAACATGGTAATCTTTAAATGCTATATCATTTCAAAAAAAAATATTTTTGGATAATCATTTAATAGAATTCTAACTCCTAAAGTTATCTAAACCGACCTTTGATACCAAATATAAGGCCCCAGCCTTAAACCTTACTTAATCTTGAGTTATTACAATATTACACATTGAGGATCTTTTCGGGTTTAGAGTTTTAGAGAATTAGATCATAAAACTTGCATTACATTCCACATATAAACAAAGTGGTTACATAAAGACAGTATTCTTCATTCCCATCAATGGAAACACATTTAAAATAAAACATGGTTTATTTCTTAACACATCCTTGACTCTATCATCTTATCATGTACCTTTCCCTTGACCTGTGAAAAACATTTCAAAAACTTGGGATGAGCATAAAAACTCAGTATGGGTTATAAAAAAAACATGGAAAGGAAACATGAGTTCATATATACATAAGAATGAAATCATACTATACCCATAAAACATAGGCCCTTTAACATACCTCATAAAATCATGAATAAATCATAGAAATCATAAGACATAAAGGTAACTTGAGGCATTCATAACATTCTTACGTAGGGAGTAACCCTCTTGGTTACGTTTGGAATACCCATCACAGTATATTCCCTAAAATCTCTTCGGAGAAACCTTAACGTTTCACTCCTTCGCGTTACCCAATGCATTGGAGAGCTATAACGGGCTCACCCGCCCTTAGTTTATCACGGAACCACTCGTCTTCATAATAATGCCCAAGAACCATAACATAATCATATCACATAAAACATGCATAAAGGAAACATAAAATTTCCACATTTCAATCACAAGATATCAATACAACCCATTGATATAAAAACATTATGAAAACCATTTTCAATACCAAAATAAAAGAAAAGTAAAACATGGTATTTATTTTTCTTTTAAAAAGAAGGTATGGCTTGTAGAGGAAGCCGAAACTCAAATAACGGTCACGACGGCAGAGAAGTCGTTGTCGCCGCATACGTACGACAAAAACATTCCCTTTTGTCGTTTAGTAAACGCTTCGTATAAAAAAGATTCCTTTTGAATAAACGTAAAAGTCAAAGGGGTTTATACACCGTATAAAAGAAAGTTGTGTATAAAATAAAATATGCCTCAACGAAAGGAGATTGAGACGAAGTCCCATACCTCGTATCCGACTTGACCCGACCGTTCTTTAATCTCCTGAATAATAAACTTGAGTTAATCTCTACTTGCTTATGAATCTTTTCCAAGTTCATTATTCCTTTTATACCATGTTATGAACATCATGTAATCAGTTAAGTTAATAATGTTCATTTTGTCGGTATTTGGTTCTTAAGTCAAAAATAGACTTCTTACACTTACATGTTGTTAATTTGGTCAAAGGTTCATTATATCCAGAATGGTATTCATGATGTAGATATCATATATGTCATATATATCTAGTAAATACATGCATTTATAATATTACATAATCATTTAGAGGTAATAAATGAAATGCACCGTTCATGGAGACGGTAAGCCGTACGTACGCATGAACGCTACTTTCATTTCTATTTCATATTTTATAGAATGAAATCATAATGATATAATGGTATATTATAATACCAGTATAATATCATATATAATATCATAGTTCCATCCTTTATATGTCCCACATATGGTATTTTAACGAATCAAATCACTTTGAGGGGGCGGTAGTCCGCACTTCCTAAAATGAAGATATCGTGTTTACCCATAATGGAAACCATAAAGGTATGCCAAAAATAAAAAAAACAGAAGCTTAAGGAAAACCTAAACATATTATATATCATATATAAAAATAGTGACATCATAATGGCCACCTTTTAAGGTGTTAAATGAGTGTTGAACAATCATCGTTTCGGGAGGCAGAATTTCTTCATCCACGGAAACCGTATGTTCTTTAACCATTTGATGTAGTTGTGTGAGAGTGTAGCTCAAATAAATATTATAACAACATCCTTGTATATTTAATATACTGGTTTTGTTACAAAATAAGTAAATAAAAAGAGTTTAGGGGGTTGGAGAAGCAAAATAAAACAAATGAACATGAGAGAATGAATTACCTTTAAAAGTGTAACTCCTTTTTATTTGAGCCTAAAGGCTTCCTTTGAAAGGATTATGCCCAAAGGGAATCCTCTAGGATGAGGAGAGGGATGTGGAGAGAGTAAATGGGCAGGGGTTGGCCGAGACAAAGGCTTGAGGTGTGTGTGAAATGAGGTAGAGGTGGGGGCCTTTTATAAGAGGAGAGGAGGGGCACTTTTGGAAAGTAAAGAAATATTACATTATTTGAAAATGTGTTTCGGTTTCAAAAGGTCCCACATTGATATAATTCGTGGATAAGGTGATAAGGCTTCGAAATCCACTCATCCGATAAGTTTTGGACATGTGTAGTTCATAGATTTTACATTATCTTCCCATTTTATTTAAATCGTCAAATAATGATGTCATCGCTGCATCATTATTATGTCATAAATAATTTAATTTATTTAATGTCTAAAAATCATAAAAAAAATACTATGATGTAGGAACTATTTTTATCTTTCCAATGACTATTTATAATAAAATATCTGATCTTTATAACCCCATGTAAAAATTGTTTTCGTAAAACATATTATGTTTGTGTCATTTTTACTTTTACATTAAATAAAAAGTTATTTATGTCATTTCCCAACCAAAATATCTCCATGGGGTCCCCAAGTTGACCCATGGCTTGTCTTGGTCGGCCATGACACAACCAATAAGTTTGGGACATGTGTCTAGGTCATTTCATATTATTAAAGCATTATTTATACCTTAAACTACACTAATTACCACTAATCGCGATTAAAAACTTTATAAGTTACTATTCACCAAAAAATTATTTTAATCTTATTGAACCACATTTTACTTCTTAATGACAATCATGTATGTCGGATTTTCAAAATTCAATACACATTAGTGGTAAACTTTCATTTAACTGAAAAATCAGTTTGCTTGATTACCACTTATTGGTTTCACTATTCATCAAAAATTGAAGTTTTTCAGAAAATTACCAAAAATTCACCCTAAGCTATATTTGATATTCCGAATTCAAAAATGAAGTCTATTTTACAAAATTCAAATCATATAAGTCACATTAATTAATTTAATAATTAATTCCCGCTGCCAGAGCAATTAGCGTGTTTTTACAAAACAATAAGTATCAAAAGATTGATACTAGTTTAAGTCCAATTTCAAAGTGAAATTGATTCCAATGACCACCATTGGATTAAATGGTAAAAATATATTCATATTACACATTAATACCAATTCAAAAGATAATCTAATCATATAAATAAATTAGATTAAAAAGCAGTTTTGATGTAAAATGCAGTATTTTTCACTATTCATTAAAAAATGAACATTGTCAGAAAAATACCAAAAATTCACACAAAGTAAATTTTGATGTCCCAATCATAAAGAATAAGTTTATTTTGACAAACATAGTTTATAAAATTGTCAAAATATAGATTCAAAAATGGTTTGCCATCAAAAGGCACTAAAACAATCTTGTAAGAATATTAGTGTATTCCATGCATAAGATTGTATTTATTTTCATTTTAAGCCTCTATAACACTATCTTAATCATTAATAAACATAGATAAAAATATCTATTATTCATTACTTACTTGGGATGTTACATGGTATCTATGAGCATCAAAATGAATGATAAAATAAAGTAAAATTTTTGGATCAACATTCATATTCCCAAAAATTTCCCCCTTTTGGATAATCAAAAAACCCATAGAAATATAAACACAAAAACATAGGATTTAAATTATTGATCATACAAATATAGATTTATCAAATTAAATAAGAGAATATTTAGTTTATCCAAATTTATATCAGATTTTTAAATAGATATAAACAAGGATAATAAAAAACTAATAAAATTAATTAATATAAATTTTGTGTTTATCCAAATTTTCTCCTCCTTTTTTGATATCAAAAAGAAAGTAGATATAAATATTAAAATACATTAAATATCCCACTAAATTGTTAGTAAATTTTATGTTTATCCAAATTTTATCCTAAAAATGATTAGTCTTTAAAGCATAAAACTATAATAATTAGTAAATATAAAAAAAATATCAAAAATAAGAATAAAATAATTTAGTTGCTTTAAATTTACCAAATTAAATTTTTTATGGCTCAAGGGTAAAAAGGTATAAGTGTCGGGATGGAGAAAGGTTTCAGGATCTTCTAAGGATGGGGATTTAGTGGTTAAGGAATATCTGATTCTTTGATGCATGGCTTTTAGTACCTCCATCAATAGGTAAAAATTTCTATCCATCAGACCTACACATTATTGTATTAACAACTTTTATTCCTAACACATCTTGAGAGTTTTAACCATATTAGTATTTAGAAAATTCTAAACAAATTTAGTAAACTAAATGTAATAACCTGAGATTTTATAAGATATATTCTTTTTAATTTCATTCATATCTTATGTTGTACGATACACCAAGATTATCTTGCGCTATACGCAACACCGTATTAGCTTGCAGTATACGCAACATTATTCCTGGATCATGTTACACACAATTTTAAGTTTGTTTGATAGTTGTTATTCTACGCAACATTGAGTGTGTATGTATATATATATATATATATATATTCAATTTATAAATGAAATATGGTTGTATTTTGTTATACGCAACAACAAAGGAGTCGTGCACTAAACGCAACCCTAACTTGGCTTGCATTACATGCAATCACGACCTTCCTCGATAGCGTGTGTTGTACGCAATACCGGGTTTTACTAAACAATGATATATTATTATAATATTATTATGAAATAGCTGTTATGAATAGTAATACCCACTTTTTGAAATTTTATAAATTTTATCTTTCAAAATGGACTTCATTTTTGGATTCGTAATATCAAAATTATCTTAGGGTGAAATTTTTGTACTTTTCAGATAACTTTCATATTCTGATGAATAGTGAAAATTACTAAATTTTAATTAAAAACAACATTTTCAATCGAAATAATTAATAGTGATAAATTATTAATTTGAGTGGTTTTAAAGTATATTTAGAATATATTTTTACCATTTAATACAATGTCGGTCATTGTATGTAATTTTACATTTAAACCAGACATAAACAAGTGTCAATCTTTTGATAGTTATTATCTCTTAAAAACATGCTATTTGTTTTGACGACGAGGATTAATTTTTAAATTAATTAATGCAACTGATATGTTTTGAATTTGGTAAAATAGACATCATTTTTTAATTCATAATATCAAATATATCTTAGGCCTAATTTTTGGTATTTTTCTGGAAACTTTCATTTTTTGATGAATAGTGAAACCGCTAAGTGGTAGTTAAAAAACTGAATTTTTCATAAAACTTAATTTTACCGCTTCTGTGAGTGGAATTTCGAAAATCCGAGAGACACGGTTAATATCAAGGACTAAAATGTGGTTCAATGAGATGACAATATTTTTTTGGTGAATAGTAACTTTTTACTTTTATTTACCACGGTTAAAAATAAATATGATAATTAAGGGTAAAAATGTTATTATTATTACCCTAACACATGTCCTAATTCTATTGGATAAGTGTAATTCGACCAAAAAACAACCTTAGTAATAAAATATGACCATTTAGGCCCACATGGATTAGATTAGTACATTTATTATTAATTTATTTAAAGAAGGGTTAAAATAGTTAAAATCAAAGTTTAATAACTAAAGAATTTTTAATACAGGTTTATGCATAAGATAAATTAGACTATAAATATTAATTAGAAATCTAAAAAGATTTCCTACATAATGGTATTTTATTTGTAATTTTTAGACATTAAATAATTTAATTTATTTATGACACAATGATGATGCAGTAATTATCTTATTAATGAAATATTGACATAATTGATGTTATAAATACCCAAATAAATGTAATTTGAGACTTTTTATGAATTAAAATAATTTTCTAGGTTAATATTACATATTATTACTGATTTAATTAACTTTTTTAGAACTAATCTTTCTGTTATGATTTTCACAAAAATCAATTACCAAATAGTGTCAAAATTGACATAGAATTGTTTTTAAAACAAATATTATATTATTAATTATTATTTTATTCATAAAAATATAAGGTTCAACCAAATGACTTATATAAGGTTATATATATTAACAATAAACAACTTGGGGTTCGTTTGGCTTGTTATAGTAAGTTTATTAACCTTATAGTGTAAGAAAACAAGAAGACACGGTAAAAGTAAAATTATTTAACTTAAAGTTAAATCTAAATGATAAAGTTAAAATAGATACCTAAACTTGTCTAAATTCTATTGTATGGGAGTATTTCTACCCATACACACCTTAGCTTCGAAATAAATCAATTTGGAGCTATTAAAAACCTAATATGACTTTATAATAAAATAATAGTTTTAGTTTTTCCAAAGGTGCCCCTCTCCTCCCTTATAAAAGGGCACCTCCTCCGTCTCTTCCTCACACCAATTTTAGCCTTCAAGCTCAGCCAAACCCTGCAAAATTCTCTTCTCCACTTCAATAGAAACATCCTAGAGGTTCTGGTCTTCTTAAAAGACCAATTTTAGTGCCCTAAGAGGAGGTCTCAAAGAGGCGCTTCAAAGAAGAGGTAATGTCTGTTACCGATTCTTTCAACTTTATTTCTTCTTTCACTTATTCTTCTTTAGTTGTTTCATCATGAAGTAACAACATCAGTATCACTCATATACGGATATGTTATTATATGTATGAAACAACCCTATTTCACCATCTATCCATCCTACGGAAAACGAAATCATCGCGCGTCCGTACGTACGGAATATCGTCTCCATGCCGTGGTGTAATCTGTTTTTCCAACACCACCTTACTTTGATGGGTATAATGGTGTAAAGAATAACTATACATAGTTATTATAACATCATACTGATTCTGATATATTGTATCATCCTCTCCAATTCAATTCAATAATTATGGGAACGATATCATCGCTCGTGCGTACGTACGGACTACTGTCTCCACGACTCGATGCGATTCATTCTCAATGATTAACCATTCATGAATGATTATAAAGTATATATAATAAGTAATCATGAAATATATGACATAATGATACTGGATTTATGTATATATATATATGTATGTCATCCAATTAATTCCATTCAATTCAATAAGGAAACGAAAACAACGTTCATGCGTACGTACGACCTACAGTCTCCATGAACGGTGTATTTCTTTCCATTTATCGATCTATTATATATATTTATATTCTGAATATATATTATATATAAATCATGTTTTATATTCTGGAATTAAGTAATCATGATCTAAGTAATCATATGAATAATTACAATTCAAAACACGGACGACAAATGAAATGATTTTACCCAAAACACTCTTTAACATGGAATTTACAAAAGAACGGGTAATATAAAGTCATAAGTGAACCATATATGATATCATAACAATGAATATGATTCTGTAATAAGTCAATGAAATTATTTAAATCATTATACAGGAGGTTCGGATACATACGAATCATATCGGACATAAGGTAAGGGATAATTATTCTAATCTCATTCTTATCCGAGATTGTTTATTTGTAAGTATTTACTGGGGTTATGTTATTATCCATGTCCATATGTTCTCAAAATGTTTTCATAAAATGTTTAATTTCCTTCCATGTATGTTTAAAGACATTTTTACCATTTTCTAATTTTACCACATCGTATGGAAGGAATCTTTCTTTTGTTTACCATACGAGGTATTTTTTGACTTTTCCGACAAAAGTACGAGAAGAATGTTTTTTTTAACTTATACAGCACGAATGGATTTTTACGGTTTTATAAAGCCTTATTTTCATGAAGCTTCCTCAAAAATATTTCATGACTATTTTCAACAAAATCCTTTTCTTTTAAAATTGCATGACATTTTTTGAAAAGAAAATGATTTTGAAGAAGAAAGGATATTTTCCTCAAGAGTTCATTTCAAGTGTTTTATCAAAACCATTTTTCATCTAATATGACATTATTTCATGTCTATGTTTCAAGTATCATTTCTATATGATTTACATGGTTTTACTTTTCTTATTATGAAATGATATCCATTTATTTTATATGGATTATGTGATGATGGGATGATGTTTATGAAACCCATTTTATTCTTTGGGTCATGATGAATGATTTATGTTTATGTTGTGGCACAAGTAAGAATGATATCATTATGAGATGGGTGGGACCTATATCTCCCTCCAATGCATTGGGTAAATATTTATATCTCATGAGATAGACATGGCTGGAATGGCAAGTTAAACCGGTTCAGTAATACAGGAATGGAACGAGGAGTGAACTCGTTTCAGAAAGGGACTTTGTCCACTAAGATGGTCTTGGAAGCAATGTCTTGGCTAATATGGAAATCATATCATGTGCTTAATGGTTTCCACAATTACATGTTTTATTCCCATGCTATTTTATCATTCTTAATGTTTCTTTATGATCTATGCCTTACGTACTTCCATGTTTTATGTCATTGCTCAATCTTTTGATGTTTAAACATTCTGTTCATGTTTTTAAGTTCAGATGTATATGGTATGTTTTATTTTATCCATGCTTACCCTTACTGAGCATTTTAGCTCACCCTTTTTATGTTTTCTTTTCCCTAGGATATAAATAAAGGTTTTAGGTAAGAAAAAAAAGGGGAAGATCTTTATGGGAGATGTTGAAGATCTTTCACCATGATTAGAGGATTACGTTCCAAGTTTCCAAAGACACTAAACTATTACGGTCCTTGTGTGTCTATTTTTGTTATGTATTAAGTATTCCTCAAAATTAATGTAATGTCCATGTACGTCAAGCTTCAGGTATCTACAGTTGGTATCAGAGGAAAGGTTTAGTCAACCTTTGGAAACTAGGATGCAAAAACGTTAGTGAGATCCCTAGAGATATTTCTAAGGTATGTCTAGGGATGTCCCTAAGGATAAGTATATGTATAGGATATAGTCCTAGAACTATGGTAATGATCTTAGAATTTAACCTAACATGTTAGATATTGAGGGTACTCCCCCTTTACTATGTTGTTTTCCCTAGCATGATTTTTTCCTCTCACACTATTCTTTTTGGGTTTTAGAAAATGGCTGGAAACAGAAAGATTCACGATAATGGAGGATATGATGGATAATGGAATGATATTCTTCATGAGAAACCAAATGAAATGGGATTTGGAAGTCCAAACATCATTATTATGTCGAATCAACAATCTCATAATATGATCAATAAACTCAAATTTGGTAAGTTTCCTGACTCGTCTAATAAGAGAAAGATGGAGTTTCATGATGATCATAGAGGAAAGAAAGTTCAATTTCCCCTATGTAAATCATGTGGGAAGAGGCATCAAGGAGAATGTTTCAAAGGAACTGGAAGATGCTTTGGGTGTGAAAAAGAAGGACATAAATCCAGTAAGTGCAAAGGAAAAGGTTCAGTTAACACCATGGATGAGGATAATGGTATTGCTACGACATCAACAATGGTTAAATGTGTTAAATGTGGAATGTACGGGCATTATGCAAACCAATTCCCTAAGTGAAAGTCTCATGAAGAGAATCAGTATGGTCGTATGGGTAATATTTATATTGATGATGATGAAGATACTACAAATGATATGTGAGATTAAAGAATTTTTGAAGCTCGGTTAATGGTTTAAGAAGGTAGTGGAATGATTACATATTTATAAAGTGTAATGTTGTATAAGTAATCTCATGGTACTATGGAATAAAGAGACATCTAAGGATTGTTACACTGTTGTCTTTCCTTAAGTTTTGAAAGTTTGTGATGAATGGTACCAGTATTTTTGGAAAGTAGATGATATGAGCATAATGAAGGGATAAGGAGAAAATTAAATGTTTGATAGTATTCATGAGCTCATGACTGATATAAGGATAAGGTTATATCATGGTTTGAGTATATAGAATTTTTGGATTTTGGTATGTGGAAAGAGTTAACTTTTGACAGCATTCATTTTTTCACTAAGGTTCAATGGGTATTCATTCTTCAAGAGAATACATGATTAAGGTATTCACATGTTTGTAATTTGACCAACAAGATATATCTTATGATATATGGGGGATAAATGATGGCATTCACGTGATTGTTATGTGACATTTCAAGTAATCATTTTCTTTATAATTTGAGCTTGGACCGAAGTATTTTAGATAAGCCTAAAGATTGGAATGGATTATGTTGGACATAAGTTAGTATTGTTTAAGGATAGAACTTTTTTTGATATTATTGATGGGATTTTATAGTGATGTAATTTTAGAAAAAGGAAAACCTGTAGGACGGGCGACAGCCCAATGCGTCGGACAAGGCTGTGGGAATCGAACCCACAACTAAAGTTCGACAGGCATTTACCGCCTACCACTGGCCTACAGGAAGTCTCTGGTTAGTGGAAAGTAGTTTTATTTTATTAAGCGGTATGATAAATAAAGTATAAGTCCATTTTTTGAACCATATACGATTAATCTCACCATAATATGGACTTATAACTTTTGCTAACCTTTTGTTTGAAACAGATGCAATGACCCATCATTCTATCACATGATCTGCTAACGCTTCACGGATAACAAATTCAACTTCATTTCTTTAAGATATGAAGTGGAAATTGTTCAATTCACGAACAACAATGAGATTGTACCAAAATCATGTAAGTATTTCTTTTAATTCATCAACTTTAGGGAAATGATCTTGAAAACCAAAAATGTTGTCCTAGTGCCCTTATATCCGATGAATCAGATGGTACCTTAGATCATCACAAATCTATGGTTTTGTGATTGTTGGATTTTTCATAGCCATGTTCTCTACCACTCTCTATCAGAACATGATGGTTAGATTTCTCTTCCATATCCATATTTTCACCTATGTTCTCCTACGTGGAAACCCAGTGATTAGTTAATTTGGGTAACCGTTACGTTTCATACTTTAGTTTTTAAAGATAAGTTTTGGTATTCCTTTTTATGATGTGGGTTTAAATTAAAGAAACTTTCAAGTAGAAAACCATTTATAACCCCGACGAATTTCGAGGGCGAAATTCATTTTAAGGGGGGTAGAATGTAATAACCCGAGATTTTATAAGATATATTCTTTTTAATTTCATTCATATCTTATGTTGTACGATACACCAAGATTATATTGCGCTATACGCAACACCGTATTAGCTTTCAGTATATGCAACATTATTCTTGGATCATGTTACACACAATTTCAAGTTTGTTTGATAGTTGTTATTCTACGCAACATTGAGTGTGTATGTATATATATATATATATATATTAAATGTATAAATGAAATATGGTTGTATTTTGTTATACGCAACAACAAAGGAGTCATGCACTACATGCAACCCTAACTTGGCTTGCATTACACGCAATCACGACCTTCCTCGATAGCGTGTGTTGTACACAATACCGGGTTTTACTAAACAATGATATATTATTATAATATTATTATGAACTAGCCGTTATGAATAGTAATACCCACTTTTTGAAATTTTATAAATTTTATCTTTCAAAATGGACTTCATTTTTGGATTCGGAATATCAAAATTAGCTTAGGGTGAAATTTTGGTACTTTTCGAATAACTTTCATATTCTGATGAATAGTGAAAATTACTAAATTTTAATTAAAAACAACTTTTTTAATCAAAATAATTAATAGTGATAAATTATTAATTTGAGTGGTTTTAAAGTATATTTAGAATATATTTTTACCATTTAATACAATTTCGGTCATTTTTTGTAATTTCACATTTAAACCAGACATAAACAAGTGTCAATCTTTTGATAGTTATTATCTCTTAAAAACACGCTATTTGTTTTGACGACGATATTTAATTTTTAAATTAATTAATGCAACTGATATATTTTGAATTTGGTAAAATATACATCATTTTTGAATTCATAATATCTAATATAGCTTAGGCCTAATTTTTTGTATTTTTCTGGAAACTTTCATTTTTCGATGAATAGTGAAACCACTAAGTGGTAGTTAAAAAACTGAATTTCTCATAAAACTTAATTTTACCGCTTCCGTGAGTGGAATTTAGAAAATCCGAGAGACACGGTTAATATCAAGTACTAAAATGTGGTTCAATGAGATGAAAATATTTTTTTGGTGAATAGTAACTTTTTACTTTTATTTACCACGGTTAAAAGTAAATAGGATAATTAAGCGTAAAAATGTTATTATTATTACCCTAACACATGTCCTAATTCTATTATATAAGTGTAATTCGACCAAAAACAACCTTAGTAATAAAATATGACTATTTAGGCCCACATGGATTAGATTAGGACATTTATTATTAATTTATTTAAAGAAGGGTTAAAATAGTTAAAATCAAAGTTTAATAACTAAAGCATTTTTAATAAAGGGTTATACATAAGATAAATTTGACTATAAATTTTCATTAGAAAGCTAAAAAGATTTCCTAAATAATGGTATTTTATTTGTAATTTTTAGACATTAAATAATTTAATTTATTTATGACACAATGATGATGCAGTAATTATCTTATTAATGAAATATTGACATAATTGATGTTATAAATACCCAAATAAATGTAATTTGAGACTTTTTATGAATTCCAATAATTTTCTAGGTTAATATTACATATTATTACTGATTTAATTAAATTTGTTAGAACTAATCATTCTGTTATGATTTTCACAAAAATCAATTACCAAATAGTGTCAAAATTGACATAAAATTGTTTTTAAAACAAATATTATATTATTAATTGTAATTTTATTCCTAAAAATCTAAGGTTCATCCAAATGACTTAGATAAGGTTATATATATTAACAATAAACAACTTGGGGTTCTTTTGTCTTGTTATAGTAAGTTTATTAACCTTATAGTGTAAGAAAACAAGAAGACACGGTAAAAGTAAAATTATTTAACTTAAAGTTTAATCTAAATGATAAGGTTAAAATAGATACCTAAACTTGTCTAAATTCTATTGGATGAGAGTATTTCTACCCATCCCCACCTTAGCTTCGAAATAAATCAATTTGGAGCTATTAAAAACCGAATATGACTTTATAATAAAATAATATTTTTAGTTTTTCCAAAGGTGCCCCTCTCCTCCCTTATAAAAGGGCACCTCCTCCCTCTCTTCCTCACACCACTTTGAGCCTTCAAGCTCGGACAACCCTTGCCAAATTCTCTTCTCCACTTCCATAGAAACATCTTAGAGGTTCTGGTCTTCTTAAAATTCCAATTTTAGTGCCCTAAGAGGAGGTCTCAAAGAGGCGCTTCAAAGAAGAGGTAATGTCTGTTACCGATTCTTTCAACTTTATTTCTTCTTCCACTTATTCTTCTTTAGTTGTTTCATTATTAAGTAGTAACATCAGTATCACTCATATACTGATATGTTATTATATGTATGAAACAACCCTATTTCACCATCTATCCATCCTACGGAAAATGAAATCATCGCGCGTGCGTACGTACGGAATACCGTCTCCACGCCGTGGTGTAATCTGTTTTTCCAACACCACCTTACTTGGATGGGTATAATGGTGTAAAGTATAACTATACATAGTTATTATAAAATCATACTGATTCTGATATATTGTATCATCCTCTCCAATTCAATTCAATAATTATGGTAACGATATCATCGCTCGTGCGTACGTATGGACTACCGTCTCCACGACGCGGTGAGATTCATTCTTAATGATTAACCATTCATGAATGATTATAAAGTATATATAATAAGTAATCATGAAATATATTACATAATGATACTATATTTATGTATATATATATATGTATGTCATCCAATTAATTTTATTCAATTCAATAAGGAAACGAAAACAGCATTCTTGCGTACGTACGGCCTACCGTCTCCATGAACGGTGTATTTATTTCCATTTATTGATCTATTATATATATGTATATTCTGAATATATATTATATATAAATCATGTTTTATATTCTGGAATTAAGTAATCATGATATAAGTAATCATATGAATAATTACAAGTCAAAACACAGACGACAAATGAAACGATTTTACCCAAAACACTCTTTAACATGGAATTTACAAAAGAACGGGTAATATAAAGTCATAAGTGAACCATATATGATATCATAACAATGAATATGATTCTGTAATAATTCAATGAAATTATTTAAATCATTATACAGGAGGTTCGGATACATACGAAGCATATCAGACATAAGGTAAGGGATAATTATTCCAATTTCATTCTTATCTGAGATTGTTTATTTGTAAGTATTTACTGGGGTTATGTTTATTATCCATGTCCATATCTTCTCAAAATGTTTTCATAAAATGTTTACTTTCGTTCCACGTATGTTTAAAGACATTTTTACCCTTTTCTACTTTTACCACATCGTATGGAAGGAATCTTTCTTTTGTTTACCATACGAGGTACTTTTTGACTTTTCCGACAAAAGTACGAGAAGAATGTTTTTTTTAACTTATACGGCACGAACGGATTTTTACGATTTTATAAAGCCTTATTTTTATGAATCTTCCTCCAGAATATTTCATGACTATTTTCAACAAAATCATTTTCTTTTAAAATTGCATGACATTTTGTGAAAAGAAAATGATTTTGAAGAAGAAAGGATATTTTCCTCAAGAGTTCATTTCAAGTGTTTTATCAAAACCATTTTTCATCTAAGATGACATTATTTCATATGTGTATGTTTCAAGTATCATGTATATATGATTTACATGGTTTCACTTTTCTTATTATGAAATGATATCCATTTCTTTTATATGGATTATGTGATGATGGGATGATGTTTATGAAACCCATTTTATTCTTTGGGTCATGATGAATGATTTATGTTTATGTTGTGGCACAAGTAAGAATGATTTCATTATGAGATGGGTGGGAAATATATCTCCCTCCAATGAATTGGGTAAAGATTTATATCTCATGAGATAGACATGGATAGAACGGAAAGTTAAACCGGTTCAGTAATACAGGACTGGAACGAGGAGTGAACTCGATTCAGAAAGGGACTTTGTCCACTAAGATGGTCTTGGTAGCAATGCCTTGGCTAATATGGAAATCATATCATGTGATTAATGGTTTCCACAATTACATGTTTTATTCCCATGATATTTTATCATTCTTAATGTTTCTTTATGATCTATGCCTTACGTACTTCCATGTTTTATGTCATTGCTCAAGCTTTTGATGTTTAAACATTATGTTCATGTTTTTAAGTTCAAATGTATATGGTATGTTTTATTTTATCCATTCTTACCTTTACTAAGCATTTGAGCTCACCCTTTTTATGTTTTCTTTTTCCCAGGATATAAAGAAAGGTTTTAGGTAAGAAAAAAAATGGGAAGATCTTTATGGGAGATGTTGAAGATCTTTCACCACGATTAGAGGATTACGTTCCAAGTTTCCAAAGACACTAAACTATTACGGTCCTTGTGTGTCTGTTTTTGTTATGTATTAAGTATTATGTAAAAGTAATGTAATTTCCATGTACGTCAAGCTTCGGGTATCTACACTAAACATAATATTTCATAGTATTGCTCAGCTGATCAACCACTTCTCTAACTCACAGCTCTAATGAAGTCAACCTCACAATAAACTCTTGTTGATTTACCAAAATTGTATGTAGTGTGATACTATCACATTGTAAGCTATAAATTCAGTCATTAATGATATAAAAACAAATGTAAGAGACCCATATATTCTTATCAAATTTGTATATTTTGTGAACTAGGATTAGAAGCTCTCCCTTGGCTTGAACTAGCTATGACCCATTCAAAATATCTTTAAAAAACTTCTTCAGATCTCTAAAATCGTATTTTAAAACTGATTCACTTCTGATCTTCCCAAATTGATTATCCATTTCTCTATGAAAATAATTAAAATATCTTCTTGAAATTGAACTTTATTTAAAAGTTTGAAGTTTAGTCTATAGATATTTTAATTCTATTCTGGGAACATATGATCTTCTCAAATCATTAAAATTATTTTGAGAACTTTCATGTTCCCCTTCAATCTATCAACCTTATCTTTAATCTGATTAAACTTATAAACTATTTTCACAATAAAAGTGTGAGTCCTCTATTCAAAATAATAATCAAAATATGAAGCAAATTCCTCTAGTCTTACAAAAGGATAAATAAATTCAACTAATTAAAGTGATTGAATTTCCATTTATTCACCAGATGGGGATGGAAGTTCTCTAAGAATTTCAATATATTCACCTCATTCAACTCTAGAAGTCATTTCTAAGGAATCAATAAGAGAAACTATATGATCCCTAATTATATTATTTATTTCATCTAAATGGGTACTGACATGATCATTTGAATGAGCATCACTAATATCTTTCTCCATGACATGAGTTACTTGATCATCATGTTCTATAGATTCTTCCTAAACTCTTTATTCAAACAGAAACTCCAGTATCAGCTTCCTCTATTCTTTCTTTAATAACTGGAATTGGTTGATTCACCTATTCTATCATAGGAACTATAGATATATCAACCAGTTCTTACCTTATTATAGGTCTAAGAATAATAGTATCATCACTATTTATTTCTATATAAGGATCATGATATAATCAAGGTAATTGAGATACTCCCCTATCATATTAAGGATATTCTCAACAACAATTTTTATTCTCCTTGCAGTGATTGGAATGTTGGAAGACCTGAAAAAAGTAAATTTAAAACCTCTATCTTCTTTAATTCTAGATTCTCCAACTTCCTCAGCACCTCTTCTGGTTGAACCAGTTAACTTAAAACTTATTTTATCCCCTTAAGAATGAACTCTAGATAGATCTTCTTATTTAGATCTAATAGACATTATCTTGCCTTTGGTTGTGCTCCAGAAAAATTTAAATTTTTTGAGTGTTCCAGCTGAGAGAATGCTATTTTGGTGACATTTGATACTTTTCTAAATGTTATGGATCAAACCTTTCTTATATAGAAAAATAAAAAATAGTCTTACACAAAGGTTGAAAGATATCCTTGCATCTCTCTGCCAAATATTATCTATACATCTCAACATAAATCTACTAAAATTAAATTTCATGTCCCTAAACATCAAGAACATCATATACATATCAAGAAAAATAATTTTCTCCAACTCTTCTATTCTTGTAACTATTGCAGTTTGAATGAAATTTACTAAGATCTTTTGATATGCCTATAGATCCTTCATGAACATATTTTTAATTTGGTGGGTCCCAAACAAAAAATACATTACATCCTATGAATTTTCAACACTATCCTTGATTGAACTGAAACTTAAGTGGAACTAAACATCATGGGGGATGTAAAATATGATCCAGATTAAATAAATAAATTTAAAACTCCTTATCATTTTCCATGTATTAAATGATATCCTCTAAAGCTTCAGAACTGAACGAAGCATTTTTATAAAACACTTTCACTTATTTCTCAAAATTATACTCTATGTTTTCTCCATTAAACAATTACTCCAAATATTTAAATCATAGGTATTTATTCTATATAAGTTTCATCTTGAACATCCATTCAAAATCTAACACTTTAATAACTCTTCTTTTTAGACTAAATGGATGTTGCCTCTTTGAGTTACTCAAACTAGCTTTCTAAGTTCTATTGGTTTTATCCATTGTTTGAATTAGAAGGTTTTAGGGTTTAAAGATTCGGGTTAAAAAAATATTGAGATACTAAAAGGTTTTTAGTTCAAAGGTGGGAAAGAGAAGGGTTATTCTAATAGCTTCTAAGTAATGGTTTAGCTTCTCGAGCCAAAATTTAAAAGTAATCATTTCATGTTTTTAAAATTTAAAAGACAATAAAAAAATTGTGTAAAAAATTATTTTAAATTAAACATTTGTACATAACTGAATACAAATAAATAAACAAAAACTTAAATAAATAGATAAATATTCTAAATAGAGATTAAAAAATATAATTAAAAATAAATAAACATAACTCTCCATTAATAAAATAAAAAACTAGTAGTGGGAAGTGGTTTAGTGAAAATATATATAGGTTTGTACTCAATATAGAAAAATTTCAAAGATATATCCCCTTTATGGACATGATCTCATAAAAAATGATGTCTTATATCAATATTTATAGTCCCAGATTGATGCGTAGTATTTTTTAAAATATTTATATGACAATTATTATCACATAAAATAAGAATATGATTAAAATTTAGTCCAAATTATAAAAGAGCGTGTTTCAACCACAACACTTGTGCATAGAAACTCCAAGTAGATATATATTCTACCTCAGTTGTTCGAAATGCAATTGAATGTTTATTCTTAATAGACCCTGAAACTAGGAATTTTACTAAAAAGTGACAGGTTTATGAGGTGATTTTTGTATATAACCTACATCCTCTAAAATTAGTATTTGAATATAAAATTAAATGAAAATGAGAGGTTCTTTGATAATGAAAAGATAGAAATATATTTCATTTTAAATATCTAAAAAATATTATAACAGTAGTAATATTGGATTCTTTGGGGTTTGATTGAAATCTTTCATAAAGAAAATGTCAAACATAATGCCTGGTCTACTAGTAATAATTTATAGCAAACTAATAGTAATACATCTATATAACTTTTTGACAACTGGTTTTCTAGCTTCATCTAACCCAATTTTTATATTAGTAGACATGGGAGTTTTATAAGTCTAGCTATTTTCAAGTTCAAAATTTTTAAATAAATTAATAATATATTTTATTTTATTTAAAACATTTCCAAAATATTTTTGATAAATTTTAAAACCAAGAAATAAATTTAGTTCTCACATCATACTCATTTCAGATTCATTTTTCATAAGTTTTTTAAAAAAATTACAGAGAATTTTATTAGTTGATCCAAAAATGACATCATCTATATAAATTTGTAGTAATAAAATATCATAATAAGAAAGTTTCTTAAAAATAGTTTGGTTTGTAAACCCCATTGAAAATCTATTTTTCAAAAGAAAAGAACTTAAACTTTCATACCAAGACCTTGGTTCTTATTTAAGTCCATATAGTGATTTAGTATGTTCAAAAGTATAATTTGGTAAATGGGGGTTTTAAAAACCAATAGGTTTCTCAACATAAACTTACACCACAAAATAACCATTTAGAAATTCATATTTAACATCCATATAATATAATTTATAATTCATAAAGAATGCATAGGCTAATAGTATTCTAATGGCTTCTATCCTGGAAACTGAGGAAAAAGTTTTTTAATAATTTTTTATGTCATCCTAGTTGTATCCTTTAGAAACTAGCCTATCCTTATTCCTAGTAATTATTCATTGGTCAACTTTCCTATTTCTAAAGACCCATTTAGTTCCTTTAACTAGATGGTTTTAGGGACTATCAACTAATTCTCGAACTTCATTCCTCTTAAAATGGTTTAGTTCTTCCTATATAGTTATCACCCAATTATTATATTCCAGGGAATATTCTATAGATTTAGGTTCAAACTGGGATAACAATTTATAGAACTTAGCTAGATTCCCTAAATTTCTTCTAATCCTAATTCATGTATCTAGGTCTCTTATAACTATCTCTAAAGGATGGTCCTTTAAGTATATAGGGTGTCTAGGTAAGATACTTTCAGGTTCCTCAGTTTCTTATTCTTCTTTACTATATTGAGTCTCATCATATTCTAATTTATTTTTAAAAACATATTTATATGTTTCAAGTATCATGTTATTTAAATAGTCAGTAACTTCATCTGTTTGATTTTTTTTATAATCAAATGTAGAACTTTCATCAAAATTCACTTGAACAGATTCTTTAACTATCCTTTACTTTTTATTATACACTTTCAAAGATTTAGAAGTAGCAGAATATCCTAGAAAGGTTCCTTCATCATCCTTTGGATCAAACTTACCAAGGTTTTCCTTAGTATTCAATATATACACCATACATCCAAAAAACTTTAAAGCATACAACTTTAGGTTTTTTGTTATTCTTTTACTTGAAGGGTTTATTTTTAAGAAAGGAACTTATTAAAATTGTATTCATGATATGAAAATCTATATTGATATCTTTTTTCTAGAAATAGGTAGGAACACTATATTCATTCAGCATAGTTATTTCCACTCCTTGAATAGTTCTATTTTTTCTTTCTACAATTCCATTCTATTAAGGTGTTCTTGGAGTAGAAAATATATGGTTAGTGCCTATGTTTGAGAAAAATTAATTGAATTATTGATTCTCAAATTATACTCCATAATAAATTATTAAGGAAATTTTTTTTAAATTTTTTTTATTTTGAATAATTTTACAAAAAACTGAAAAAATATAAAAATATTTACTTTTAAATTTTAAGAAATAAACCCAGATAAATCTGAAAAAATCATCAACCAAATAAAAACATAGAATCTAACATCCAAGATTACTTATATTGATGGTCCAAAAAATACATGTGGAAAAAATATAAAGTTTTTGATATAGTAACCTTGTTGATATATTTGAATGGTGAATTATGTTTTTTTCCTATTTTGAATGCATCATAAAGTATGATCTCATCAAAATTAATAGTGGGAAGATATAAAAGTAATTTTTTCTTAGATAACATAGATAGGGAAAATAAATTATAATGTATATGCCTCTTATTCCATATCCAGGATCCATTTATTTCAGTAGTTAAGAAATTAAATTTTTATTTACAAAAGGAAGTAAGTTTTAAAGTATAAAATTATCATTTTTAGGTACTCTAAACTTAATCAATTAATCTTTAAATACAAATCATGAATTTTTATAAAAATAAATTAAAATTTCATCATCATAGAGTTGAGAAATGATTATCAAGTTGTTCTTTAGTCCTTGAACATAGAGAACTTTTTTTATTATAATTTCTTTTGGATTCAAACTAATATAACTCCAATAATATTTCCTTTAGAATTTTCTCTAAAAGTAACCAAGAATCCATACGCTTTTAACAATGTATAGAATTTTGAAAAGTCACCACTCATGTGTCATGAGAATTGCTATCTATATACCACATTTCACTTCTTTCCCTGTGTATTTTTCATTATTAAAACATCAAAAAAAACTTGTTTTGGTACCCTAATTCTCTTGGGTCCATTTGTGTTAGAAATTAAAGATCTAGGAATCCAGGATTTTTTAGTTTTTTTATAAATTTAAAAATTAATTTTAGATAATATTATAGAGGTATAGGCTTTCTTTACACTATTGGTTTGGGGGCTCCTTAAGATAAAATTATTAGTATAATGATCATTAATTCCACTAAAATTTCATGTAACATTAGACATACTATTATTCCATGAACTAGGTACAAAATAATTTATATACATCTTTAGCTTTTCACCATTACTTCTAATACCATATTTTTATTTCCTCCAAACATTCTTCCCAAGAATCTTATTTAATGATTCTTATCCCTTAGTAAATATACTAGAATCACTTTTAAAAGATTCTTATTTATCCTGTAACTATTTAATTCTAGTTTCATGCACAGTGCATTTTGAATTAGATTTACTTACTTTTTCTTTTAATTCAAGGTGTTCTTTTAATATGGAATATTTTTCACTTAAAACTTCATTATGAATATTCTTTACATATTTATGATTTTTTACAAGGGATTCATATTTCTCCTAAATCATAGAGTAATATTTATCTAAATTTCTATTTGAGAAACCTTAAGAATTATAAGAAAATGAATAATAAGATTGTACCTCTTCTTTATTATCCATAAGGCACGTGTTTGATTTCATATTTGATTGATCCTTCTTAGAATCAGAACATGAAGAGATACTAGATTATTTATAAACACTCCACATAGCCTTCATATATTTCTTTACTTTTCATTCATAATCATATTTAACTTGGTACTTCCTTTCATTTTTTCCATTTTTCCCCTCCTTCAGTTGTGGGAAATTTAGTCTGATGTGCCCCATCTATTTTCATTCATAACAATGAACCTCTTTTAGCCTATGATCATTATTTCTAGAATAATTATAAGACTTATTTAAGACTTTATTTTTATAAAACTTATTGAATTTTATATCTTGGTGAGCTAGTTCATCTCTAGAATTTGAAAATATAGAAGTAGTTGAGGATATAACATCATCCCTGATATTCTTTTCTATTTTAGAAGTAGTAACTTTAAGAGTGGTATTCTAAATTTTTCTAATTTGATAATCCTTTTATTCAGTCTGAATTTCATATTCATACATTATTAGAGTACCAATAAATTCCTTCAATGCCGTATTATTTACAAGAGTGTATTTTATGAGAGTAGTATAAATTCCATTTCATTTAGAGGGAAAAACTCTAATAAATTTCAAATCATGATCTGGTTCTGTAATTGGAGCTTCAAGGGAAGCAACACCATTGACTATTTTAGTCAATATTCCATTCATTTGATTGATTCTTTCACCATCATACATCTTGAAGTATCAAACTTTAATTTTGTTCGTGTTGTACCTTAGCTATCTAACATTTTTAATTCCTTCATAGGAAAAGATAATTGTCTTTCACATCTCATAGGTAGTATCACATTGTGATAAATTATTTAATTCATCATAACTAAGTCCACATATAATTTCATTCATAGATTTTTATTTTACATCATATTCATCTTCCTTCATAGCATCCCACTTTTCTTATTCTGTAAAAATTTCATAAGGTTTGAAAATATTCATATAAAGTTTGAAACCTAGATTCTTCAAATAGATGACCATTATTTCTTTCCATAAACCAAAATTTTCTTTATTTAAATATGGATCTCTAATCATTGGCATCCCTAACTTAAGTTCATCCATAGACATTTTTCTTTGAATAGGCCTTTAACTCAATATTTCTAGAGCTTAATTGGATTCTTCATAAATGACTCCTCTAATACCAATTATTGGTTTAAATATAATCAAAGATACAAGAGGGGTGAATTTTGTCCTTTTTAAAAAATACTTTTAAAATTTAAAATTAATCCCCCTTTGTGGTTCTAAAATAAATTCAGTATTATTCTCTTAAACTGATTGAGTATAAAAAAATAACAAAAACAATAAAATAGAAATTTTTATAGTGGTTCGGGGAATAGATATCCTCTTGCCCACTCCACCAATTCTCTCTCCATGAGCTTGGTGATTTTCAAAAAACATATCATTTTACCATGGATCTCTACAACTGAGTGTAAGTAGTTGACACCTTACAACAAATCAGGTTCTTTTATAAGGAACCATGGTAGCCACAACATAGTACAAGAGGTTGAAACATTGATGGAAAAGAGTTGTTTGAATATTTAAAGTAGGTTCGGTACATAGTTTCCTTCACAATTGACAAATAAAGTGATCTTCATAGAAAATAAAAGATCTTCAAAGCACACTCCTTTGAAAAAATCTCTATTTTTACTATTGATAAAATATTCACAAATACCCAGAAAAATAAAGGAAAAAAGTTTTAACAGGAGGAAGGACACTCAGTAGATGACAAACTTGTATGTCTCCAAATTGTGTCCTAAAAGAGAACTTTGTTGAATGACTGTAGATAATAGATCAATAGATACATAAAATAGAATATTGAAACAAAAAAATGGGTTAAAAATGTATGTCTTTAAAGTATATCCCTTCGTAAAATTGTAGAATTCCCTATACTTCACATGATGAAACTATTAAAAATAAATAATAAATCTAATTTGATCTCAGTTAAACAGATCTAGAAATATCACCAAATAAATCAAGATATACAAAACTCTTAGTAAATTTTAAATTAAATCACCACTAAAAAATGTAACTTTCTTTATAAAGAGGAGATATTTTATTTTTGGATTAAAATCCTTAGAATCAGTCTTTGAATGATTATTAATGAGATATTTATTCTAGGTAAACCATTTCTGAAATCTCATGAAATATATCAAATTCAAATTCCATATATGACTACTTCAAATGTAAGGATTTCTCTATGTATGAAGTTTTCAAAAGTACGGTTCAAAATATACTATCGAATCAAAATTTTGGGTTAACAAACCATACATTATATACTTAAATGTAGGGTTCATTATAAAAGAGTAATTCCTAATCCTTACATTCACTTCAAACATAGGGTATAGAAGTATCAATCCTTACCAAAAGTTATTGTTCTCTATAAATGTAGGGTTCATAATAGTGATTCCAGAATCCCTTAAAAATGTTCAAAAAACCTATAAAAATTTCAAACTAAATACTTATAAAAATATCATAGAAAATAAAATAAATATTTCAATAAAAACAATCCTAAAATTCACTTAAAGTAACTTCATCAGTAAAACATATGAGGGTATTTGTGAGCATCACAATCAATGAGAAAACATATGAAATTATTCGATCAAAATTCGTATTCATAATATTATTCCCATGTTGTAGTTGATAAAATGAATTCACTTATTCACAAATTAGACAAGATTTATTCCTCTTAACATTGTATCCATATGCTGGAAAGTCATTCATAGTAAACATAATCATTGGATGAAATTGAAAATATTCCTTTTTATAAGAATCATAAACTTTGATATCATCCTCCAACAAGTTTTTCAAATCATAAATTAATGGTGATAAGTATACATTGATATATTTTCAAAAAAAATTAGCCTTGAAATCATTAAAATAAATATAATATATTTTCGATTCATATAAAATTTAGGTGATAAGTTTTAAATCACCAAAAAACTGGCCAAGAACAATATTTTCTATTTAGGATCTATATAGATTTATTCCATCTATGCATGGCCTAGTTTGTGATTTATAAATTCATTTCCAAATATAGAAAAAAATTATGAAACTTATTCCATTATGTAAAATCAGCTGGATGATGTAATTTTCCATCATATATTCATTCATATACATGCCATTTTAATATTTTTCTTATTTTTATTTTCAAATAAATATTCCAAATAAGGAATTATATGAAGATACCAAATTTCCTTATTATGAGTCTTAGTAATAGCTAAATTAAACTATGAATATTATTTCAAATTATTCCATGATGTCCCATATTTAGGACACTCTAATAAACATTCATATTTCTTCCTATATAGCACATAGTCCAGGGAGGAACTCTAGAATTACTGCAACTATTTTCAAAATTTAGTAATATAATATAATGATCCTGATACACTATAGATAAATATATGAGTGCTTTAGGAACTCAAACATTAAGTAGATTAGTATTTTAGACCATCTCTTAATTTTCCAATAGCCTTTAGTGCGGATACTTTTTAGATTCTCTCTTGTGGGTGAATGGTGATAGTTTTGGGGGATATTCATTTTCATATAATAAATATTATTTAACTAGATCCTATTTCACTGCCTAAATATGCTGAAAAGTTTCTAGAATCTTGATGGGGATTTGTTCCGGCCCTGGAGTTTCCACTGGGATAGATCAATGACCTCCAATTAGAATGGGATTATGGTCCTAATCGGTTTGTTTGTATATTGTGGAGAAATTTGGACCATGGGTCTCCTGGATGGGAGCATAGATATGTTTATACTCCAAAGTGACCCTCATTTTGTCATGATGAGTCACCTAAATTGTGGTTGTGGAGTTTTGTGTCCACCCCTCAACCACTATTATTGTCGTTATTATATCCTAAAAGGTTTTTAGAATGTGGGTATGAATTTACGTTTACCCTTTCACAATTTCCAAGATATACTGAGTAACTTCTATGGATGTAAAAAGGATATATACCCATTCCATGGATAGATAAGGGGTGTGTGCCTACTATTTTCCTCCATTTATTGCTGGTATATACTAATAGTGCTCAGTTTCTGAGGTAGAGATATGGGTCTTCCCCCTAATTGTTGCCCAGATCTATAGGATGATTTCTCTAAAGGCTACCAGATTAGGATGGAAGACTTGATAGATACGGGTAGGTGTATGAGTCTGCTCACATTTTTTCATCATATTTGGTTGGATGGATTTGTGTATGTAGGAAGTTGTTTTTTTCTACTTGCAATTTTCCATTGAATTTGATAGGCAAGATTTTATGGATGTTGTTGGACTATGATGATAGGCTTGGTTGGTGGGGGAAGGTGTTTATGCATGCTTGTGGTTTTCCATTGAATTTTACTGGTGAGATTCTCTAGAGGTAATAGAGGTATGGATCTATTAACAAAAAAATTTCACTACCCTTAGTGGTTTTTCTTGTATGCCTAGGTTAAGGTGACCTAGGTCGGACTCTCGAGAAAAAGACCCACATCATGTTGAGGGTTAGATTTCATGTGGCATTGGCAGTGGTTCATTGTAGGAGCCCTTTGGAGAGACCCCTTTGTTTTTATGGGTGAGTTTGTATGTAACCTCTTGATCTACCACTCTAAAATAAGGTAGGATTGGATTGTTGTGTTCCAGGGATAGGCTCCTAAAATAGTTCGAGATGAAAAATTATGTCATCTACTTTTGGGATATCAGTCGTCACTAGGTGGATGGTTGGTGGGGACTCATGAGCTAGAGGTCCTTTTGAGAATCCTATAGGGTTGGTAAAGTACCATTTAGGTGATACTACCAAACCAATACATTTGATACCCAGTATTAAAGACATTGGGTTGGGTATAGTGTCCTCTTCTTAGATGAGGACCTTGCATGTGTAGTAGTTGATGCATATTTTTGCAATAGTTGGAAGGATGTCACTGGATTGAAGTGAGTTTTTTTTAAAGTGCCTGAAATATATGTGAAAAACAAAAAAATCCCATAAAATAAGAATATTAATAAAAAAACACATGTGCAATTGATTGTTTTGGATCCATGTTTGGCACTATTTAATTTTATGTGCAAAAGGGGCCAGACATGTGGGCAACATAGCCATTTTGGTTAAGGATTCACATTAGGTTCACCATTTTTGTTTCCAAATAAAATATGTCATTCTGATGCACCCGATGATTGATTGTTGGGTTTTAATTTTTCAAAAGCATTCACGCTAGTTTTTCCATTTCTAAATGGATTCCAATGTTTTTTGTTCGTGGAGATGGAAACACCCAATGGTTCCCTTATTTGATATATTTCATGAACCTACTTTCAAAAATAATACGATTATTCGAAGATGGTCCAACAATGATTAGGGACTCATATTAGTTTAGAGTATGGGAGTTCATTCTTATCACACCCTTTTGGGGGGAATTATTGTGTTATATGGGAATCTCTAAAAATATTTAAGACATATTCATGAATCCTTTATTAAATCCCAAATTTAAGATAGGTCTCCCTTGAGTTAACAATTAATTATTAGCATTCATGAAGTTTAGAATCATCAATATATATCTGAGGTTATTCATTGATTGAGACATATGTATGTATCCAAGGTTCTCCATTAATGTTATCCTTTTTTCATGTAGATTAGATATTCTTAGGTTGTTCATTATTATGATGTTGTTTTTAAGCTACGCGATGGGGTGCTCTGGAATTTATCTTCATCTTAGGATATGAGATTTTTTTGGTGTTGGTATCAGTCCCATGATATGGGATTCCTATATATACTCATGAAAGAAATAAGAACCCACATATTTTGGTACCACATAATGGGATACATTATAACTTTTAAGTTCATGTTACAAGGACTAAACTGTGTAGTTTAACATCATGTAGAAAGAATATATAGGAGAAATATACCAAGTCAAAATTAATTTCGGGACTTATGTCAAATAATTCTAGGGGACTTGGAAGAGATTTATCCTACTAGGTTATATGTTACCCTACTATGGATTTATCCGTTAAATAATTAAGGTGGTTTGGGGGGTTAGTTTTGAACCATAGGGAGGCTTCTTACATATTGTATTTGGTTAGGAATAAAAGACCACATAGTTCGATTAGGTTGAGAAACCACTCTTATGGATTCCCTATAAAGGTTTTTATCATAGGGTATATGGCCCTTTTAGATAGATGATACATGGATTTGAGGACCTGCGCTTATAGAGGCCCTCTGAAGGAAGGTGAGAGGAAGATTCGAAAAATGATTCTCTACCAAGACATGCATCTGATCATATAGATGTCATGGTTATTACAAAACTATAATCCCACATGAGTTATGCTTGGTGTGATAAACAATAGGAATTCAAAGAACTATAAAATCACACAATATCTTTCATCTGTTGTTGGATGAGTCTAGGGTGATGGGAGAGATAAAAGTCTTTGGCGCCCATCTCCTCTCTTGTTTTCATAAACTGGATCGAGACTTATGCACCCATATGGATACGGCCCACAAGAAACACTAGGGGATTAATCCAGGAGGGGTACCTTCTCTGGTTTCTAGAGAAAATGAGAGGATAAACCAGCACTAACCCTCATCAAAAGGAAAGGCTAGTGGCTCCCCTCATAGTCTGAAATGGAAAGGTCCAAATTTTAGATATGAAAAGGGAAGGAAAAAAGAACTAGACCTCATCGTCTAAACTGGGAGGTCCCTAAAACTAACCCCAATGTTGGGTTCCTCATTACCAAAGAGATTAAAAACTGTACACACCCCAATGACCCTGCCCATTAGGCTGGACAAGTGCATGACAACTCTTACCGAAGGAATGCACAACTAAATGTGAGACACACAACTATGTATTTTTTCATGAATGTAGGTATTGGTAGAGGTTTGTATTTATTCTCCCTCATATGGGAGTCCCAAGGAATAAGGTTCCCTAACATTGGTGGAATGAAATAAAAGGTCCCAAAGTATGGCTTATGCAGATCAAGGTTAGACAAGCAGAATGTGGCTCATACAGGTGAGGGTTGGCTGAAATAAATAGGACGCATGTAGGGTAAGCATGGGTGAACTATAAGTTCTTTACATAGGTTGGACCTATGTGAGATATAAGTGACTCTTGATGAAGGACATCCTGGGAAAATACACTTGGGGGAGGCCTTGGTCTAGGCTCTAAGGGTTTCATTAGGTGTCTCTCAAAGAGTCTTGTATGGGTCCTGAGTTTGGTGGGAGGCCTTCATGCTAGTAATTTTCAATTAGGTGTGAGTGGATCATCATGTAGATATATTTTTTCACACCCTAGAGAAAACTTAATACCACTATCTTCCTTAATTACCTATTCTATTTGGTTTTGGAGAGATACCTAGATGGTTTCTAGGGCCTAGGTAAAGGACTGGGGTGATCAAAGATTTAGGTATTCTTCTAAACTTCCAGTCATTAGAAATGTGGAACTTAGGGTACTATTTATTGGAAATCTTGGGAACTTGGGTGAATTAAGTCATCTTAATAGGTCCATCATGAAAGTGCCTCATGAAGGTGCAACTTCTCTTTATGGGATACATAGGCTAGGCATGCGTGAGCCTCTTGGCACGTAGGTTGGGTGTGTGCAGGTCAACCTATATTAACTCCTTAATCCCTTTGGTTCCTTTCACCTATATATTTATTGAGGTATTTCTATTTTAATCTTCTCACCCTCATGTGACAAAAATAAGTTTCAACACTCTCATATAAGAAAACCCTTACACATCATTCACCAAAATTCACTAAGTCTGGAACCCTTACATATCATACTGTTTATCCTTATATATCATAGTGTTAACCTTTACAAATCCAAGAAATTACCATTTTCCTAAATTTTATGAATCAAAGGTTTACTTTTATATATATATGGTGACTTCCACACTTAAAAAAACTCCTAACAAGGTAAATACTCTTACGTATGAGGGTACCCATAAGAAAGAGTAAAATCTTAAACATTTTGACCCTTACATATTAAAGAGTTACTTTTATATATTTCCTTTATTATTTACTTACACTTATTTACTCAAGGTACCTTCATAAGGAATATTACATATCATTAATGCAACCCTTACATGTGAGACTTAGCTAATTTTTTCAAAGAGGTCCCTTATGTATTGGACTCATATGTATGATGACACTTACATAAAAGTGTGATCCAATATTCCAAAAAATCACTGCAACTCCAAAATATATTTATATTCATCCAAAATAATTTTAAATTTTTTTTCAATACCTATATACATTTTCCAACCATACCAGTAGCTAAAAAATAACACCAATTCTGCCCCATACCCAACCAACTTCTAAGGCTTAGTTACCTAACTTTATTGTCATCCATAACACCTATATGAGGTCCTAACACACATGGTCAATCCAATAACCAAACCAAATTACCATTCCTGCATCCTAAACCATCACATAATTTCCCAAAACTTATAAATACATTGATTTTAGAAAAAATTAAAACATTTTTAGGTTTTAAATTCAACTAATTTATTAGCTCTATATGTCCTAGTATGTTATGAATATAATATGAGCCATTATATGTAGTAAAAACTTATTACAATCATCAAAATCACAAAATAATATATATATTTTTCATAATACCATCAGATGTAGACTAAGAACTACAATGTACCTATAGGATATAAATGAATCCAAGACACCTCTATATAATTTCCACTATGTACTTATTAAGAGATAATGGGTAGCCATTAAGACACCAGATATCTAGAGAGAAACATCGGGTATTCAGTGGGAAAAATAACTTGATTCTTCTTCCATTATCTTATCTAATGAGAACCCTTTGTAATTATATAAGGTAACCAGTGATAGGTGATGGAAATATATCATAAATATAATATTACATATGATGTATTTGGTCCTTATCAATGGTAAGATATAGGTAATTTATATGGTATGATGTATATAAAACCAAAGGTATGTCATATGCTTTGGATTGGAATATTTTAAGGTGTGTTATAATTGATATCATAACATAGATAAAAGATTTATCATATTATATGATAGATCTATATCACGAGTGTTGTGATATATGGTAATTATATTGTTTGATTGACATGTTAGTTGAAAATTAAATGTAAATAGATAGATCTATTCTATATATGGATATCATTAATCATTTATGTTTCATATGAAGAAATTTTTGGGAGAATCATGAATGCATTTAAATTTTAAATTCATTAATATAATTGAATGTCATAAAAACTTTCTAACTAAATTCATTACTCAAACATTTCATAACATTAAAGTAAATTCTATGAAGGCTCAGGGAGTATCCCTAAGGCCTATGTAAAGAGTACATAGACATGATAATGGGTATGTGATTCCTATAAATTATCCCTAGTTGAATATTTTTTCTCCTCATTACTTTAAATTGATAGGTACTAATAAATATTTGGTTTAAAGAAGTATCACATCCAAGCATTGGCTAATTAATTAACTAAAGAGGTCTAATTTTCTCCTGGTACACTAATTTATAGTTTTGAGGTGCTTAAAGGACGTTTGAGAGTGAATAGTATAGTAATAGTGGGGGTTTTACTGAAATTTCATCTTGAAGTATGGATCATATCATAACCATGTGCGATGTGGCATGATTTGTTGGTTGGATAAGAGAGGTTATTGTAGTCTGGTGTGCTACACCATGGTTAGTAATATTGTGGCATGGGGCTTGTGTTGTGATGTGGGGTTTTGGTTGTGAGTTTTTAGTGTTATGTTATCTAGGTGTGGAAATCCTATTGCAGTGTGATGTTTTTTTATGGTGTGAATATTTCTAGTTTAATATTATATGAGTACTGATTCTCCATTTCAATGGGTGTTGTGTCATGGAATCCTTGGTGTGGTAATTCCTTGGTTCTTCTATTTTTGGGACTCTTGCACTATGGTGGTGGTTATTACACCATGTTTATTGTCTAGGGTTGGTCAGGTTTAAGGGAGAGGGTTAAGTATTGTGTCGTGATTCTTGGGTGTTCAATAATTTTGGTGTAACCATATATTTTTCACCATAATAATCATTTTTTATATCTATTTTCAGTGGTTTAACTCCCTAATATTTGTGGGGTATCCTTGGGTTATCGAAATCATAAAACCATTGTTGCATGACCAGGAATGTATCACTTTAATGTTTTGTATATTAATTTTAAATTTAAATTAAGGTGCTCTCTCATATTCTCTCAAATTCCTTTGACTTCCTTCAAACCCTAAGAATCCTATGGGTCATCTTGGGTTCTCTTTAGTTGTCCTTTAGTGGATCTTGATACTCGAATTTTTTGATTGATATCTTACAATATGAGGTGTTTTTTCCTTTATTTTATTCCATTTCTTCATTTTTCTTACTTATTGAGGGTTTCCATATGAGTTCTTGTCTATTTCATTATCTTTATCTCCTTATTCTTGTGAGGAAACTATAGATGCTCTGATTGAGATAGGGGATTTGATATCACTCTCTTCTTTTATTTATATGTGACTATAGAATTATCATGCATATTATTTCATTGTATAGATGGTTATGATTAAACTTATAAAGATAATAAACAAGTATTAAATGAAATTGGAAGGGGATATGTAAGATCCCGGTTTTTGGAAGGTATGTTTTTGTTATGTTTTGGTTGAATCCCTTGTTTCAGGTTTCAAGGGATGTCTTCTAAAATTAAGAGAGGCCTTGGGAGTGTTTCAGGGGCTCGGGGCACAGAAGAAAGGAAAACTGGGCAAGACATGACAGGGTGCACGGCCTGCGCACGGCCTGGGAAAACTGTGCGGCCTGCCAAGGAAAAACCGTTCGACCCTTCCTCCTCTGGACAGAAGCATGCGCACGGTTTGCACACGATTTTTCAAACCGTGCGGCCACTTAAAGTTGGTAAAAATTACAAGTTTGCCACTCCAGGCTTTTAAACCCCAACTCAGTATTTTCCTCCATTCATCCCCTCTCAACCCTAGTGACAAACTTAGTCGACCCAAGCTTCCCAAGGGTGGTTCTCCTCTGATTATTGGCTGTTTAGAGCGTCGTTGGTTGCAGATCAAAGCTCCAAGTAAGGCTAATCCCATCCTTGCTTCTCTTTTTGGTTTAGGGTTTGTATCTTCTCTCCCTCTTGTTCTGAAGCTCTAAAACCCTATCTTTTGGGTGATTTTTAGGTTGAATCTCCAAAGGTTGGTTGGATTGAGGTCTAAGGAATCGATTGAGAGTGTGTTCAACTGTGGTTTCGAGGTAGTTGGTCTAAAAACGCTATCCCGTAGTTTTATGGTCGATTCATGCATGTGTGGATTTGCTTATGGTTTCATTGGTGAGCTTTGGTTAACCTTGATGTGTTTTAGTATAAATAATGCTTGAAAATGGTAAATGGGAACTCTCATGATCCCCATGGAATGTGTTGAGAATGACTTGACCTAATTTAGGGCCATACATGGGATGCACTGGATTTCCCGGACGTAGGGATTGTTATTAAACAAGTGACCTTGTTGTAATAAATGGTAGAGCCCTTGATGAATATTTTGGTATGATTGGTTGAACTTGGAATAGAAGTTAGGTGATGCACCTAGACTTGTCAATAACCTAAGGGTTAATTGGAATGGGTTGAATGGTTGATTCATGGGAATGATGAACGGGTTAAATGGGTTAATGTGTAAACTGATTAAAGACCATAATGGGATGAATTATGGGTCTAGTGTTGAATGCTTAGTGAGATAGGCATAACACATGGGAACTGGGTGAATGGTTAAATGATGTGAAATGGTAATGTGTTAATGGGTTAAGACATGATGTGAATTACCGTGTGGTTTTTTGTGAATGGTTTGTCCAAGGGGCTATCGTATGGATGGTTGATGGTTACTTATATATATAAGCATGTACACATGGCTTCGTAGAGTGGGGTATGACTTGAGGATCTACGCCCATGGCTTGAGCTAAGACTGAGGTTCTAAACTCCACCCTAAATTCATAGTTTAGGAATGAGGACTGATGATCTATTCTCCTAATGGTTGCATCCACCCGGACTGAGGCTTCGAGGTGAGAATATGGTTGCTATGATGGAGTTAGTCCTAGTGAGATAGGATAACGATGTGTTTACCCTCTTTAATGTGATTGTTATCCTTAGACCCATGTAACATAATGTATGTGATTAACCCATGGAAATGTGATGAATTTGTAAGTGATGATAATTGGTGTGTAATGAATGGTAAAGGATGTGGAAATGGATTTGTCCCTGAACTTTCTAATGGCACCATAAGTAATTACTTGGTAATTATCATTCATATTTATTTTTCATGCACTAATTGTTTATACTGGATATTTTGTAGACACCGTTTGTGGTGGCCTACTGAGTTATACTCACACCCTACTCGGGCCGTCGTTGGGTACCCGAGGAGACTTCATGTTTGCAGGTCAGTAGAAGGCCAAGCGTCCTTGCTAGATAGTTGAGTGGACATGGGTAGCGCTTGGTGGAGGATCTAAACTTGGAGTCGGGACCGTTTGGGGGATTTTGGTCATTGCCCTTATTTTGGGATTTTGTTCACTCTTGAACTTGTAGTATGACATGGCATATTTTATTGTTGGAAATGGTTTTTATACATGTTCCTTGTTTATTGATTATTGTTTCCGCTATTGGTTTGTTTCTGTTGTGGCTTACTCTGATAAAAAGGGGGTATAGTCTCCCCACTTGACTCCATAGACCCCTGCTGCTAGTCGGCAGCCTTTGGCGTACGGGGAGGCGCGCTTAAGGTCATGTAACCACCCAGCTCGGAGCACCGGTTTAGTGGATTCCGGGACAGGGACGTTACAAAGTGGTATTAGAGGAGGTCTTTCTTCTCCTTATTTGAGGTCTTGTTATTTGGGATAGGTTTCTAAGGGTTAATATGTGTGGGGCCTTGGTAATGAGATCGTGCTTGGGAGTAGCTGACCCATGTACGAGGGAAAACCCAAGTCACCCTAGGTGGGAAATGTTGTTATTGGTTGTGTGTTGTTACAGTTGATGATATTTCACTGTTGGGTGATGCACATGTGGTTTGATGTGACTATTTTATTATATTTGGCTCATGGCCTTAACGACATGAGTATTTGCATTCATGCATCATTATAGGCACCTAGGGAGATATGTGACATGCACTGTGTTAGGCACACGCACGGGGTGGGTGTGTGAGGCAGGAAAGAAGGGTTCATCGTGCATTTCAGAAAACCAAGAAATAATGAGAAGAATGAAATAAAACAAGTGGGTAACTGATGTCTAATGAAATATAAGGGTTGGAAATGAAGTGTAAAATGTTTGTGTAAAATGTTGTGTGAGTTTGGTGGTAGTGCATGGTTGTTTACCCTATGTAAACCATGGCCCACAGTATTGATGGTCTGGGCGGTGAATTTGAGGTGCTAATGTTGTTAAATTAGCATATGAAAATGGTTTGTTATAGATAGTAAAGAGCTTTTTGAGGAAGTCGTGAAAGTTTTATGGTATGCGTGCTAAATCTCGTGTTTGGCAATGTAGAGAGATGCCACCACGACGTCGATTTCCAGTTGGGAAATGGGGGGATATTGCTGAGAACACTCCTCTGGTAGAAGATCACGAAAATTTGGTGATCAGTGAAGGTAGAGAAGACTAGTTCCGAGAGAACTTGGCTTGCCTTATGCAGATGATGGATCGAGACCCAGGGTAGGTTGCACCAAGTATGTTTGAGCTGACCAGGGAATTCCAACTACAGCACCCTCCGACCTTTACTGGAGAGGGTGGGACAGAGGCAGTGGAGTTCTGGTTAGAGTCTATCCAGACGATACTGGATCATCTGGAGACCCCTGTTGAAAAGCGAGTAAATCTGGCTATTTATATGTTGTGGGGCCAGGCAAGGTGTTGGTGGGACATTCAGGCTTAGACCGATCAGGCTGAGGGGATGTCGTGGAACGTTTTCCAGGAGAAGTTTCTGGAGCATTTTTACCCAGAGACTTTGAGGCAGGAGCGGGATTCAAAGTTTATGAGCTTGACTCAGGGATCTCTATCGGTGATAGACTATGCTAGTCGCTTCACTGATTTTCGATGCTTCATCCCAGTGTTAGTCGGGGATGAGGCAGAGATATCAAGGTGTTTTTAGGATGGGTTGAGACATGAGATCAGGTCTCAAGTGAATATCTTCTGCTTGAAGAAGTTTGCAGAGGTGATGGATCAGGCACTCATCTTTGAAGGGAACCTGAAGGGAGATTCGGTGGTGGGATTGTCGTACCAGCTGGGCGGACAAGTGGTGCATCTTCCGATGGTCGGAAGCGTCGTTTGGAAAGTTTCCAGCAAGGTGATCAGAAGAGAGGGTCAGCCTCTTAGAGTGGGAATCAGGTGTTCTTCTATCAGTATGATAGGTCGGGGCATATGCATGTTCAGTGTCCTCGACCTCCAGTTGAGTTTCGTTTGTGCGGCAGGATGGGACATGTGTAGAGGTTCTGCAGGAAACCTCGGTAGGTGGGTGAGTATGATGGTGAAAAGCAGGTGTCGGGTATGGGAAGGGGATTAGTTGCCCCGTATCAGGAAGGCAGTTGGAGCTCCACGGGCCGTACTGGCAGGGGCGGTGGATGTGAAACTCCAGGGCAAGATCGCTCACGCTAGTAGGGAAGTGCAGTGCAGGGTGTTCAGGCTGGAGCCCAGGGTAGAGGGGAAAGTCAGCTTCAGGAAGTTCAGTTTTCACCTAGTGATGGTGAAGCCGAAACGTCAACTGTTTGAGGTACGATCCTTGTAGCTTCTACATTTTCTAGTGAATTGTTTGTCACAGTTTCCACACACTCTTTTGTTTCTGATCAACTTGTGGTAGTGCTGGATTTACCTGTGGATAGGGTGTGTGGAGTTATGTCAATCGACACTCCGTTGGGGGTACGAGATGAAGATATCAAGCAGTACATGGGATGTGCCTTGGAAGTTGGTGGGTATCGTTTTCTGTGGGACTTGTTCATTCTCGAGATGTCAGGTTTTGACCTAATCTTGGGAATGGATTGGTTGGTGTTGTATCAGGCGCATATATACTATTATCATCACATATTATCATTCAGGTCTCTTGAGGGTGACACTTATGTCCACCGTGGAGAATGGGATGTTTGAGCAGGCCGTGCGGGGCCGTTTTGTCAACAGAAGAGTGGAATCACGGCTCAAGTGGCATGTCTCATGCTTGATGATAATGAAAGAGGGGGATAGTCTATTTTCCCTCCTATGGTGGAATGGTTCCAGGATGTGTTTCCTGAGGATTTCTCGGGGTTACCCCCCGATAGGGATGTTGAGTTCACGATCGAGTTGATGCCAGGAGCGGAGCCAGTTACTATTCCACCATACCGAATGGCACTAACAGAAATCTAGGGACTGAAGGTTCAGCTTGAGGATTTGGAGCATAAGGGGTTTATCCATCCTAGTATGTCTCCTTGGGGATCTCCCGTGCTTTTTTCAAAGAAGTTCAATGGGTCGTTGAGGCTGTGTGTTGACTATCGGAAGTTGAATCAGATGACAGTGAAAAATCAGTACCCGCTTCCTAGAATTGATGACATGTTTGATCATTTGAAGGGTGCATCAGTGTTTTCTAAGATTGATCTAAGGCCAGGCTATCACCAGATGAGGGTGAGGTCTTCTGACGTACCGCAGACAGCTTTTTGGAGTCGGTACGGGTTGTTTGAGTTCGTGGTAATGCCTTTCGTCTTGACCAATGAACTGGCGGTGTTTATGGCTTTGATGAACTGGATATTTAATCCTTATCTAGATCAGTTTGTGGTTGTCTTTTTTGACGATATCTTAGTGTACTCTAAAACTCACGACGATCATGCCCAACATATTGATATCATCTTGGGTACGCTAAGAGAGAATTGGCTATATGCCAAGCTATCAAAGTGTCAATTTTGGATAGGTGGGGTGCATTTTCTAGGTCACATCATCTCGGAGGCAGGTGTATCAGTGGATCCATAGAAAGTGTAGGCAGTTGTATCTTGGGAACAGCCCAAGAGTGTTTCTGATGTTCAGAGTTTTCTGGGTTTTTCTGGGTATTACCGAAAGTTCATTCAGGATTTCTCTCACTTGGAAGCACCACTCTCGGGCTTGACCAAGAATGGAATTAGGTTCGAGTGGTCTGAGGCCTGTGGGAATTCCTTTCAAGAGCTGAAGAAGCAGTTGATGATCGCACCTATCTTGATCTTACCTAAGCCGGGTAAGAAGTACGTCATGTTTTGTGATGTGTCCAGAATCGGACTTGGGGCTGTGTTAATGCAGGATGAGCGGGTTGTGGCTTATGGGTCAAGGAAGTTGAGACCCCATGAGCGGAACTATCCCACTCATTATCTTGAGTTGGTTGTAGTAGTGTACGCCTTGAAGTGCTGGAGGCACTATCTGTTGGGAGAACAGTTTACCATGTTTACCGACCATAAGAGCCTAAAGTACATCTTCTCACAGTGGGATCTGAATCTTCAGCAGTGAAGATGGGTTGAATATCTCTAGTCTTTTGACTTTGAGTTGGTATAAATTCCAGGAAAGGGAAATAGTGTTACTGATGCTCTGATCAGGAAGGTTCAGAATCAGGTGGTTCAGGAGTCCAGCACTGAGTGGAAGGTGATGGTTTTGTTTGTAGAGATGCACCTGGAGGTTCAAGAGGAGAGTGGTCAGGTCACTCTTTCTTCCTTAACGATGGAGTCGACGCTTTTGATTCGAGTTAAGGAAGGTCATATTGATGATCCTGAGTGTTTTATCATGAAGTAAAATCTTAAAGGTGAGGAGCTACCTTCTGGTTGGGTCGTCGATACGGAAGGTGTTGTTCGTGTTTTTGATCATGTGGTTGTTCCAAAGTTTGTATGGGAAGAGTTGATGCGTGAGTTACATGCATCAAAGTGGGAAGTGCATCCTAGTTTGACCAAGATGTACTGTGATCTCCGAAGGAAGTTTTGGTGGCCTGGAATGAAGAAGGAAGTTGCAGGCTTTGTGGCGCGATGTCTTACCTATCAGTAGGTGAAGGCCGAGCATCAACGCCCAGGTGGTTTTTTGCATCCATTTTCCATTCCGTAATGTAAGTGGTATGATGTAACAGTGGATTTTGTCGTGGGAATTCCGAGTATGACACGGAAGAATGATGCAATCCAGGTGGTTGTGGATCGGTTAATGATAGTGACTCATTTCTTACCGATTCAAGAGACCTTTACAGTCGACCAGTTGGGTGAGTTGTATGTTCGTGAAATAGTGTGGTTGCATGGTGTTCTGCGAGCCATAGTTTTGGACTGAGATCTGTGTCTCACATTGCGTTTCTACCAAGGGTTGCAGAAGGCACTTGGTACGTAGGTGTTTTTTAGTACAGATTTCCACCCGCAGATGGATGGGCAGTCGGAGCATATGATCCAAGTGTTGGAAGACATGTTAAGAGCTTCTATTTTGGACTTTGTTGGTTCTTGGGAGAGGCAACTATCGTTGTTTGAGTTCACCTACAACAACAGTTTTCAGGCTACGATTTAGATGGCACCGTTTGAGGCACTTTATGGGAGACCATATAGATCTCCGTTGTGTTGGCTAGAGGCCATTGAATCTAAGTTGTTGGGGCCAAGTCTCCTACATGAGACTTCAGAGAGAGTTAAGTTGATCAGGAAGAGAATGGATATGGCTCATATTAGGAAGAATTTGTATGCAGATCAGAGGTTTAGACCTCTTGATTTTGGGGTGGGTGATAAAGTGTTCCTTCAGGTGTCTCCAAGGTTGGGTCACCGTCGGATTCGAAAGCAGGGTAAGTTGGCGCCTAGGTATGTGGGACCTTTTGAGATTGTGGAGAGGATCGGACCAGTGGCTTACCGATTGGCTCTTCCACAGCGGTATGATGGGATGCATGATGTGTTTCATGTGTCGCAGCTTCGACGGTATCACCCTGACCCATCTCATGTGGTTGATGTGGAGGATGTGGAGCTTGAGGCTGATGCATCCTTTGAGGAGAATCCGGTCCGTGTGGTTTATCGTAGTGAAAAGATCTTGCGAGGCAAGGTTGTGCGATTAGTGCGAGTACTATGGCAGCATGGGAATGTTTAGGAAGAAACTTGGGAGCAGGAATTGGATATGCGGGCTCAGTGGCCCGAACTCTTCTCTTCGGTGGAGCAATGAGGCTTGGGAACTCGGCTCGAGGATGAGCCGTTATAAGGTGGGGATATTGTAAGATCCCGGTTTTTAGAAGGTATGTTTTTGTTATGCTTTGGTTGAATCCCTTGTTTCGGGTTTCAAGGGATGTCTTCTGAAAGTAACAGAGGCCTTGGGAGTGTTTCAAGGGCTCGGGTCATGGAATAAAGGAAAACTAGGCAAGATAAGCCAGGACGCACGGCCTGCACACAGTCAGGGCAAACCGTGCGGCCTGCCCAGGAAAAACAGTGTGACCTTTCCTCCTCCGAACAGAAGCATGTGCACGGTTTGCACACGGTTTGTCAAATCGTGTGTCTAAACCATGTGGCCACTTAAAGTTGGGAAAAATTACATGTTTTCCACTCCGGGATTTTAAACCCCAACTCGGGATTTTCCTCCATTCATCCCCTCTCAACCCTAGTGACGAACTTGGCCAACCTAAGCTTCCCAAGGGTGGTTCTCCTCCAATTCTTGGCTATTTAGAGCATTTTTGGTTTCGGATCGAAGCTCCGGGTAAGGATAATCCCATCCTTGCTTCTCTTTTTGGTTTAGGGTTTGTATCTTCTCTCCCTCTTGTTCCGAACCTATAAAACCCTATCTTTTGGGTGATTTTTAGGTTGAAGCTCCAAAGGTTGGTCAAATCGAGGTCTAAGGACTCGATTGAGAGTGTGTTCAACCACAGTTTCAAGGTATGTGGTCTACAAACGTTATCCCATAGTTTTATGGTGGATTCATGCATGTGTGGCTTTGCTTATGGTTTAATTGGTGAGATTTGATCAAACTTGATGTGTTTTAGTATAAATGATGCTTGAAAATGTTAAATGGGAACTCTCACGATCCCCATGGGATGCGTTGAGAATGACTTGACCTAATTTAGGGTCATCCATGGGATGCTCCGTCTTTCCCGTACTTAGGGATTGTTATTAAACAAGTGACATTTTTGTAATAAATGGTAGAGTCCTTGATGAATATGTTGGCATGATTGGTTGAACTTGGAATAGAAGTTAGGTGATGCACCTAGACTTGGAAATAACCTAAGGGTTAATTGGAATGGGTTTAATGGTTGATTCATGGGAATGATGAACGGGTTAAATGGGTTAATGTGTAAACTGATTAAAGACCATAATGGGATGGATTATGGGTCTAGTGTTGAATGCTTAGTGATATAGGCATAACACATGGGAACTGGGTGAATGGTTAAATGATGTGAAATGGTAATGTGTTAATGGGTTAAGGCATGATGTGAATTCCCATGTGGTTTGTTGTGAATGGTTTGTCCAAGGGGATATGGTATGGATGGTTGATGGTTACTTATATATATAAGCCTGTGCACATGGCTTCGTAGAGTGGGGTATGACTTGAGGATCTATGCCCACAGGTTGAGCTAAGACTGAGGTTCTAAACTCCACCCTAAATGCACGGGTTAGGAATGAGGACTGGTGATCTATTCTTCTAACGGTTACATCCACCCAGACTGAGGCTTCGAGGTGAGAATATGGTTTCTATAAGGTATCCACCCGGACTGAGGCTTCGAGGTGAGAATATGGTTTCTATGAGGGAGTTAGTCCTGGTGAGATAGGATAATGATGTGTTTACCCTCTTTCATGTGATTGTTGGCCTTAGACCCTTGTAACATAATGTATGTGATTAATGAAGGACCCCGGGACACCCTGATAGGGGAGGGGTGAATCAGGGTGACAACTTTTTCTTTTAATGTGATGGATCGTGTTCCCACGTTGTTAGGAACTTGTTGAAACTGTAAGATGAAAAAGATCAGAAAGAAAACATGCACATGAATAGAGAAGACACAGCCCTTTTTACTTGGTTTACCACTAAGGGCTATGTCCAAGGAGCATACGCCGACAAGTTGTCGGTCATACCAAAATCCACTATGCTTCACTAGCTGTAGATTACAATTGTTCGGGTACAGTCACTCTATCCCAGGCTCACTGCCTTTACAATGGTTCAGGGATAGCTCACTGCTTCCATCGGGTCACTCCCGTTGACTCCCCCTGGCTCACTGCCGTTGGTGAAGTCACACTGAGTTTATAGACGTGAAGGTCTCTTCAATTGATAGACATGAAGTTCATTGTCTCCTATTCAGCATGAGACTTTGCTTGCATCAGAGTCCTGAGTTAATACTCTGTTAAAGTCCAAATTCCAACCAATGATGAATACCCCCTTTTCCCTTGTCCACTGGGCAAACAACCTTTGGAAAAGGCCTTCACAAAGTACCCTACTTCGCAAGGCTCCCAATTTTGCAAAGCTCAAACAAGCCTTGGTGGAGTCCCTGCCTTTTCACGAAGCTCAATCGTGAATCACTCTCGCGATACTCCAGCCTTCACAATTCTTGGCTATCACGGAGCTCCTGCCTCTTCACGAAGCTCACTGAGCCAACGCGGGGCGCACGACTTTCGCGGAGCTAGAATAGCCGCCGCGAAGCTCCTCTTTCGCGAAGCACACTGCCTTCGCGAGAGACCTTTGCGAACCGAGGGCAAAGGACTTTCTCTAAAATTCTTTCTACTTCTCTTGAGGGGGTCGACCTGTATTTATAGGCGATTCCACCGACCCTTGACCCTTCTGCGCGAAGTCAGTGCCACGTCAGATCAAATCGCGAACCTCCGAAGTTCCTGCCGAAAATCTCTCAAAATCGCGAAGCACAACGACAATTTTCCATTCGCAGAGCTCATCGTAATCGCGGAGTATCACCATCATCATTACTTCGCGCCTTCGTCGTGAAGCTCCCTCGCAAAGCCCTTCACCACCGCGATGCGCTTCAACTCTGCCGTTCGCGAAGCTTTGACGTAATCGCGAAGACTCACCACCTCCATTCTTCTGGTCTTCGCGATTTCCAAACCATGCATCCTATCTTCGCGAAACTCATGTCTTTTCCATATTTAATTATTATCTTCATAGAAATCCACTTTTCGCGATGCTCAGCAACTTCCAGATTTTGGACCCCAAAAAATTTGGCAAACACTGGGAAATGGCACCACCTTCAATACTGTTGTCTGCTTGAGTGGTATGATCTCTTTGTTGGTACACGATCCGAACTTCCATTGATTATTGACAACAAACACAAACCAGACTCCAAATCATGCATAGAAGACCATGGTTCCAACAATATCCCCCTTTGGGTTTGTTGGAAATCAGAAAATAAATTCAATAGATCTCCATCTATGTGAAAGCCAAAAAACGCAGGAATCAACTCATCCAACACTCTAAGTCTACGTGAGAAATGCTCGGTGTAGAAAAAAAGAGAGGAGTCTTGAATTGGGTTCCAATATTTTCCTTCTCATTCTTCTCATCACAGAAGTTTCCTGAATTTATTCCATTCTCCTTTCTCCACCATTGACAATAAATCCAAAGACCAGTAATTTTTTTCATCGTTCAACTCAAACCATACTCCCCCTGGATAGTATCTCCCCCATAAACCTACATCATAGCCATAAACAGATAAAAACAGTTATCACAAACAGGGAGAGGGGAATTCTGTAACCTCCTTATGCATTGGGAGGTGGCTGAACACCAAGGTTCAACTGATGCTTCTCAAACACAGCTGCTGACAGTGGCTTTGTCAGGATATCAGCCACTTGCTCGTATGTTCCCACATGATCCATTCTAATCACGTTTTTCTCAACTTTCTCTTTGATAAAGTGATACCTGATTTCAATGTGTTTTGTACGAGAATGTTGAACATGATTCTTCGTAAGATCAATTGTGCTCTTATTGTCACAGTAAATCACCATTGGTTGCTTCACCTCATCGCCAATATCAGTTAATTGCTGCTTCATCCATAGCAGTTGATTGCATGCCTTTGTGGCAGAGATATACTCAGCTTCAGCAGTACTAAGAGAAGTACTTTCTTGTTTCTTGCTCAACCAGCCAACACATTTCTGCCCAATATAGAAAGCTCCACCACTGGTGGACTTTCTGTCTACTACATCACCAGCCCAGTCAGCATCAGAAAACACTGATAATTCACTGTCCCTACCTACAGGAAAATGTAACCCAAAGTTGTGTGTACCTTGAATGTACCGCATGATTCTTTTGACTGCTGCCATATGTTCCTCCTTTGGACTACTCTGAAAGTGGGATGCAAGACATGTGGAAAAGACAATATCTGGCAGTGTCACTGTCAGGTATAGTAGGCTCCCATTGATTCTTCTGTACATGGTGGGATCTACATATTTCCCTTCCTCGTGCTTTCCAATTTTAGTTCCAACTGCAATCGGAGTTGGCATTGGTTTGGAGTCTTTCATATTAAACTTCTTCAATATCTCTCTGGCATACTTTTCCTGAGAGATAAAAGTGAAGTCTTTCCTTTGAGTCACTTGCAGTCCCAGGAAATATGTGAGCTCCCCAATCATTGACATTTCAAATTCTGATTTCATATGATTGGAAAATTCATACACTAATTTCTGTTTGCTGCCACCAAATATAATGTCATCGACCTAAACTAGAACCATGAACTGGTCTTTCGAAGAATTATTCACATAAAGATTGTGATCTACTCCTCCTCTTTTGAATTCCAACTTCTTGAGGTAAGAATCCAGTCTGGAGGACCACGCCCGTGGTGCCTGTTTCAGGCCATAAAGTGCTTTCTTTAGCTTGCAGACCTTTGATTCATCAGCACCAAGAAGAAAACCCATGGGTTGTTCAATATAGGCTTCTTCTTCGAGTACACCATTTAAGAATGTTGTCTTGACATCCATTTGATATACTCTATATCCTCTTTGGAGATCCATGGCAAGAAACAGCCTGATTGACTTCAGTCTAGCCACTGGAGCAAAGGTCTCTTCAACATCAACACCTTCTATCTGAGAATACCCTTTACATACAAGTCGAACCTTGTTTCTGATAACACTTCCATTCTCATCAAACTTGTTCTTGAATGTCCATTTTGTTCCAATAACATTGTGACCTTTTGGTCTCTGGAAAAGATCCCATGTCTGATTCTTGCCAATCTGATCTAACTCTCCATTCATGGCTTTCACCCAGGATTCATCCTTTGCAGCTTCTTCAAATGAGGATGGCTCCACAATTGACAGAAATGCAGAAGGTGTGTTATTCCTCATCCGCCTTATTTGTGTGGGTGCATTCCTATCTCCAATTATGTTAGATGGATCAATCTCTGCTCTTCGATTTCTCCTGTGAGGTTCAGTCGCATTCTCACCATCCAAGATTTCCTCTTCAGATTCTTCGTCTGAGTCAACATCATGATGTGTCTGCTAAGTGTTTTGAACAACTTTCTCTATTTCTGCATTTGTATTTTCTTCCCGTTCACTTTCTTCCTGAATTTCTATCACATCAGCATATGACGTCCTTGAAGCATTTGTACTTTTCTCTTCAATTATCTTAACATCACTGCTTTCCACAATTCTTCCTAAACGCTTGTTGAAACACTTGTAGGCTTTGTTGTTCATTGAGTAACCGAGGAAAATTCCTTCATCTACATTGTCTCCATATTTCCCTTGATTTCCTTCTTTGTTCCTGATGAAGCATTTACTTCCAAAGACACGAAAGTATTTTAAAGAGGGCTTCTGTCCATGCCATAATTCATATGGTGTCTTCATCTCACCCATATAAAGTCCCGTTCGATTTTGAATGTACACTGCAGCTTGAACAGCCTCTTTCCAGTAATGTCGTGGAATACGACTCTCAATCAGCATAGTTCGTGCCATGTTGTTCACCTGTCGATTCCTACGTTCAACAACTCCATTTTGTTGTGGAGTTCTCACAGCAGCTACCTCATGTTGTATCCCATGCTTCTCCAGATAATTTTCAAATTCAATGGACGTGTATTCTCCTCCATTGTCAGATCGCAACACTTTGATTGTTCGTCCAGTATCATTCTCGGTGATTTGTCAATATGTTTTCATGCAGTCAAGGACTTTTCGTTTCCTGTGGATGACCATCACACATGCCATTCTACTGCAATCATCTATGAAAAGGACAAAGTACCTTTCTCCATGAGTTCCGGCAACATTTATCGGCCCACATACATCTGTATGAATCAGATCAAGAAGGTGAGATGCCCTTTTCTTCTTTGGCCGATATGAACTGTAGACCAGCTTCCCACGAATGCAAGCATCACAAGATTGTTCACGCTCACGCTTTAGGTTGGGAATGTCCATGAAAATTCTCAATTTTGAAATTTTCTCCATATCTTTTTGATTGATGTGTCCCAGTCTCCGATGCCACAAATTGTTTTCTTCCTCAACAGTCATGTAACATACATTTTCTTCACTATCAACCTGATACAAGTTCCCTTCTGTTCTGCATCCCTTCATAAGTGAATTGCCGGTCTTTCCCTTGATAGTGCAGCCTTTCTGATTAAAAGTAACTATAAGTCCTGCATCACAGAGTTGACTCACGCTGAGGAGATTATGACGTAGGCTATCAACGTAAAGGACTTAAGTCTTCTTTAGTTCTCCATTAGATAACTCGGTACTTCCAATCCCTTTGATTTTCAGAGCCCCATCATTACCAAATCGTACTGTACCATCAACCGTCCTTTTGATGTCCGTTAGTAGGCCCGCATTACCCGTCATATGAGATGAACAACCGCTATCCAGAATCCAGGTACTATTGTTCTTTGTAGCATTGAGGGACACCTCTGCAAGGTTCGATTTCTCAATCTTCTTACTTTCCTTCCATGAGACATTGGATTGAGTATATAGAACTGATGGCCTTTCAATTGTCTCTTCTGCATACCCAGGTTCTTCATAGTCAAAATCTTCTTCGAGAGGAGAAAACCTGTTTGAAAGAGCACCACTGTCTTGCTGATGAGACTTGACTTGTCTTGAACTTCAGTATGAGGTGTCCATGTCCCTTCTTTGCCTGCAATTAGCAGCCTTATGACCAAAGTTAGAACAAAGAAAACAATATCCATAGAAATTTTTTCTTCTATAATAATTAGGATATGAATTTGTTATCCTTTGTTGAACTTCTACATCTTCTCCATTCAGATAGCTTCTTGCCTCCTCACAATAAGACATGGTATGGCCCAGATAGCCACAGAACTGACACTTCATGAGTGGAAATGTCTTCTCACTTGAATTTCTCCTCATACCTTCTTCCTTGGGAGAAAAGTTAGACTGTCTGTCATTTCTGAATGTTTGAGGATAATTTTCAGTTCTCCTTTTAGTTTTGGTTGAGGGTTTCTTTTTCAGCACTTTAGGAAACATTTAAACATGTTCAACTTTCATCTTATCTTTCTTTTGGATCTTTTCACTTCCAGCAGTTGATGTCTCAGCCTCACAGCCAATTCCACTCTTTCCCATGCAAGCGGGTCTTTGATTACTCAAGATTTTTCCAACCCCATCTGAACTGCACTTGGCTCTTGCTAGTAATTCTGCATCTGAGAATCTTCCAAACTATATTTTCTTCCTCGATTCTTTTGGAATTGATTCAGTCTCAAGTTTACTCCTTAGAGTAACAACTTCCTCCTCAAGACCCTCAGCAGTCTTGTATTTTTCATCTAGTCTGGAGGTGAGGTCATTAATTACCTTTGCCTATTCTTCAATTCTCAGCTTCAGATCCACTACATCATCATTGCTTTCAATTATTTTAGACTATACCTTCACAAATTCTTCCAGTCGTTCAATTTAAGCCTCAAGTTGATCAACATATTCAGTTGATTCTTCTACAATAGATTTCCAATTATTGCAACTCTTGCATTTAATCTTAAGCTTATTAACCGCATCCTTAAGTTGCATCTCGGGATCTACACAAGTTCTCAGTTGTTTTTCCCCACCATTATCTTCTGACTTTTCAACAGTGGCCATCATGGAAGCATGGTTCCCAGTTTTGAATTCTGGTTCTTCTTCATCACAGAATTCATTATCATCTTCTTCCTCTTCACAGACAAAACTCTTCCTTTGCATTTTATTTCCAGATTTGAAGTCTCCCTTTTTTAAGAACCTTCTACGAGGCTTCTCGATGCATTCATCTTCACTATCTTCATCATTGATCTTTCTTCAGCACTGAGAGGCAATGTGCCCAACTTTTCCACAACGAAAACATGCGAGAGGTAACTTCCCTTTGAATTTACCTTTCCCCTTCTGGAACTTCTTTGCAATGAGAGAAAGAATTTCTTTTTCTTCTTCATATTCAACACTACTATCTTTTGAGATTTTCAGTTTATCCATGGCCTTGAATGCCATTTCCTTTCTCACAAGAGACATAGCATCTTCTAATTTGACTCTCATTTCATATGCTACCAAGCTGCTAAGTAGATCATCTAGAGAAAGTTTTGAAAGATCACTTTCCTCAAGGGCTGACACCTTTGCATTGTACAGAGGTGGAAGTCTTATTAATATTTTCTTTACAATATCAATGTCTTTGATTTCTTCACCTATACCCCTAATTTCTCCAACTACTTAAGTAATTCGATTAAAAAATGAATCTACATTCTCATTAGGATGAATCTTTAGATCGTCAAACCTGTTGTGTAAAACCTGAAGTTTTGCCTCCTTTACCTTGCTATCTCCTTCATAAATGTTTTCAAGTTTATCCCACATAGACTTTGCTGAAGTTCAACTCATCACCTTTAGATAGATCTGATCAGAAAGAGCTGCGGTGAGTGCATTTTGTGCTTTAGCATCTGCATCAAGAATTTTCCTGTCTGTTTTAGTTATAGCCAGGCCTGTTGGGTTAGTGACTTGTATTCCTTGCACAGTAGAAAAGAGAACTTCCATTACAAGAGATCTTAGATGAGATCTCATTCTATTCTTCCAGATCTGGAAATTACTTCCATCGAAGTGAGGGACACCCCTGACATTAACTGCATTCTCCATGACGCAAAAGGACAGATTCAACACCAGAAACCTCACTCTGATACCACTTGAAGGACCCTGGGACACCCTGAGAGGGGAGGGGTGAATCAGGGTGACAAATTTTTCTTTTAATGTGATGGATCTTGTTCCCACGTTGTTAGGAACATGTTGAACCTGTAATATGAAAAAGATCAGAAAGAAAACATGCACATGCATAGAGAAGACACAGCCCTTTTTACTTGGTTCACCACTAAGGGCTACATCCAAGGAGCATACACTGACAAGTTGTCGGCCATACCAAAATCCACTATGCTTTACTAGCTGTAGATTACAATTGTTCGGGCACAGTCACTCTGTCCCAGGATAACTGACTTTACAATGGTTTAGGGATAGCTCACTGCTTCCCTCGGGTCACTCCCATTGACTCCCCCTGGATCACTGCCATTGGTGAAGTCACACTCAGTTTATAGATGTGAAGGTCTCTTCAATTGATAGACATGAAGTTCATTGTCTCCTGTTCAGCATGAGACTTTGCTTGCATCAGAGTCCTGAGTTAATGCTCTGTTAAATTCCAAATTCCTACCACTGATGAATACTCGCTTTTCCCTTGTCCACTGGGAAAACAACCTTTGGAAAAGGCCTTCACAAAGTACCCTACTTTGCAAGGCTCCCAATTTTGAAAAGCTCAAACAATCCTTGGCAGAGTCCCTGCCTTTTCGCGAAGCTCAATCGCGAAGCACTCTCGCGATGCTCCAGCCTTCGCAATGGTTGGCTATCATGGAGCTCCTGCCTCTTCACGAAGCTCACTGAGCCAACACGGGGTGCACGACTTTCGCGGAGCTAGAATAGCCGCCGCGAAGCTCCTCTTTCGCAAAGCACACTACCTTCGTGAGAGACCTTTGCGAATCGATAGTAAAGGACTTTCTCTGAAATTATCTCTACTTCTCTTAAGGTGGTCAACCTGTATTTATAGGCGATTCCACCGACCCTCGACCCTTCCGCACGAAGTCAGCGCCATGTCAGCTCAAATCGCGAAGCTCCGAAGTTCCCGACGAAAATCTCTCAAAATAGCGAAGCACAACGTCAATTTTCCGTTCGCGGAGCTCGTCGTAATCGCGGAGTATCACCATCATCATTCCTTTGCGCCTTCGTCATGAAGCTCCCTCGCAAAGCCCTTCACCACTACGATGCGCTTCAACTCTGCCATTCGTGAAGCTTTGACGTAATCGCGAAGACTCACCGCCTCCATTCTTCTGGTCTTTGCAATTTCCAAACCATGCATCTTATCTTTGTGAAACCCATGCCTTTTCCATATTTAATTATTATCTTCATGGAAATCCACTTTTCGCGATGCTCAGCAACTTCCAGATTTTGGACCCCCAAAAATTTGGCAAACACTGGGAAACGGCGCCACCTTCAATACTGTTGTCTGCTTGAACGGTGTGATCTCTTTGCTGGTACACAATCCGGACTTCCATTGATGATTGACAAAAAACACAAATTAGACTCCAAATCATGCATAGAAGACCATGGTTCCAACAATTAACCCATGGAAATGTGATGAATTGGTAAGTGATGATAATTGGTGTGTAATGAATGGTAATGGATGTGGCAATGGCTTTAGCCCTGAACTTGCTAATGGAACCGTAAGTAATTACTTGGTAATTATCATTCATATTCCTTTTTCATGCACTAATTTTTTATACTAGATATTTTGTAGACACCGTTGGTGGTGGCCTACTGAGTTGTACTCACACCCTGCTCGGGCCGCCGTTGGGTACCCAAGCAGACTTCATGTTTGCAGGTTAGGAGATGGGCAAGGGTCCTTGCTAGATAGTTGAGTGGACATGGGTAGCTCTTGGTGGAGGATCCATACTTGGATTTGGGACAGTTTTGGGGATTTTGGACATTGCCCTTATTTTGGGTTTTTGTTCACTCTTGCACTTGTAGTATGACAAGGCATATTTTATTGTTAGAAATGGTTTTTATACATGTTCCTTGTTTATTGATTATTGTTTCCGCTATTGGTTTGTTTCTGTTGTGGCTTACTCTGAAAAAAAGGGGTATAGTCTCCCCACTTGACTCCATAGACCCTCGCTGCTAGTCGGCGACCTTTGGCATAAGGGGAGGTGCGCTTAAGGTCATGTAACGACCCAGCTCGGAGCACCGGTTTAGTGGCTTCTGGGTCGAGGACGTTACAGGATATATTATTTTCATATGTTTTATTAATTTCCATGTTATATATTATGCATTTTTCCCTTATTATTGAATATGTGTTGTTGTGATTCCCTTATTTTTTGTTGTTTATTTTCCTTACCCAAATAGCCCTAAGGACTTATTTTTTATTTTATTATGGATAATCCACCCTTTAAGGGTTGAAGGGTAACCCTCATATTACCCGTAGGACCAAGGAACAAGGCCCAACACAAACAGAAGTAAGTGATGTTATAGAAATATTGAAATTGATGAAGAGGTCGTTGGCATGGGGCAGTATGGTGGTTGATGTGTTGGTGTGGAAATATCCATGTGGTTTTGTCTTAGTGGAATGGTAATATGGTTTGATATGATATTAAATAAAATAATGAATGATTTATTAAAAGTGGAATGATTTTATGGGTTAATGTTGTTCTATAAATAATAAAGGATGAATTAATATTATTGATATTAAATGTTCGTGTATGGAATAAATGTGGTTAATGAATAATAATTGATGAAATGAATGAAATTAAATGAATGTAACTTTGATGGTAATGGTAAACATGGAATTTTTTGATGATGTGATAAAATGGGAAGCTATAAATAATGTGTGTCTATTTTTGGGGATCATGTAGTTAGGTTTTTTAGGATAGTAATGGAAGAGGTTTTTGTTTCATGGTGATAGGGTTGATGTGTTTATAGCAGGTCATCATAATAAATAAAATATATAGTGATTTAACCCTTAGATTGGGCTTGTGTTGTTATTATATATTCATTTTACTCGTTATTATCTTATAATAAATTCCACTCAAGTCAAGTAACCTTACCAACACCCATATGAGATCATGGGTTTTGAGTGTTTTCTCTAATATATATGATGGAGGTGACACGGATATCTGATCACTCCTCCTTCCATGATATCTCTTAAGGGATTAGTATATGTTGTGATGGATGGAGGACAATGATAGGCTATAATGTACTCAGGTTTGTATGTGGTGTTGTGGTTTTCATATAGATGCATGATGGGGGGTTGAATGGAAATAAAAGGGTATGTGATTGATGTACTTCATGTTTACAATACCATGTTGTGTTGAGGGGGATGAGATGTGTGATTGTGAATTGTTGATATGCCATGTGTCAGTGTATGTGTTATGATGTGGTCATGGATTTTTAGTGTGCTACTGTTGATATGATGTGGATATGTGGTTATATAGATTTATGTATATGAAAGGGATAGGTGCACTAGGATGTATGTTGTTGGGGAATGAGAGAGACTAGATCAGTGGGGAAGTGTTTGTGGGGTACCTTCCTAATATTTTTTGGGATATTATGTTACTATACCTTATATGTGGATTTGGTGAGAGAGCTTTGGTGAGGATGGTTGGTAGTTTATATAGTCGGGAAATGAGATGGTTCTACTATTTATTCATTGAGACATTAATATGCTTCTTCTATATTTTCATGAGAGTTTTCAAGGAAGATCCTACATAGCAAGCTTGTATGATTACCCATGTGTGTGTGTGTGTTTAAAATATTCTTGGATGGGATTAGTGATCGGGATAAATTGTAATATTTCATAGAGATCATAATCAGTGTTGATGTCATATGAGTGTTTTTTATATTTATTTTAGAGAACATTGTTTTTTTATGAAATTTATATACATTTTTAATATTTATTTTATTTTATATTTTATGGAGTTTATTTTTTGTCTTATTCTTATGTATTTAGGATTTATGAGGGTAGTTTCTCCTCTAACCTGTGGCCTATTATAGGCGGGCTTCAATGGTCACACTTTTCCTCACTACCATCCCATGAGGGGTTCCAGTGGGGGGGATTCATGAAAGATTGGTAGTGGTGCTACAGATGAGGTTTAAGATAGAGTTTTTATTTAATCACTTTTGAGGACTACATGGTTTTAATATTGTAACAATATTAATAAAACTTATAACATGACATAGTAAGAAATATTGGCTAGGGAAAATGTGATTAGGGGCCTTTATGATCCAATGCAAGGACATTAAGTAGACTGAAATTCCTAAGAGTGATGATGTTGATTACATGGTAGTGACTTAGTTGTTGTATACACATCAAGATTGTTTAATTCCATGATTTAATTGGTGTGGTTTATGGGGAAGGTAAAATAAATCTAATTAAATTATTTTAAACAAATTCAATGTTCCCAATATTAGGTGTTTCTTTATTCCATGTTATTTAGGTGGTTGGTGGTTTTCATTCACATGTGGTTTAGAAAGGGGATATATATAATAGGATTCCTTAGTTGACTATAAGATGATTTACCTGGTAGAGGAAGAGGATTCTTGGAGGAAGTTACTATGTGTTTTTCAATATCAGATCTTGGAAAGTATGAGGGTATTATCTCTGATCAGGAGACAGTATAGTGGTTAGTGAAATTTGATGTTTATTTTAAACTTTATATATTCATGGAAGAAGCATTGGATTCCATTAGATATTTTTCAGTTTAGAGAAACTACTCATTAGTGGTGTTTTTTATTTCTTAGGGATTGCAAAAAGTCTGAGGTATCATCAGATGATTTTCAAAAGTATTTTTATGTTGATTTTCTCTCTTCAATTCTAAATTCAGCTAGGTGGAAGGAGTTTATTTCTATTTGACATGGGATATTGATTATGTGAGATATTATAGTCTATTTCAATAATATTCTTCATTATACTGATGATTTATTCCGTAATGAGGAGTCTTGATCATGACATTTTCAAGGAGGCATTTTAGTGAGATATCTATTGTCAGGTCACCTGGTTTAGATTGGGGATGCATATTGAGTTCTTGTTGAATGTATTGTTGATTTAAAGGATAAATGAAAAGATTGAATCATATTAATAAGGGATTCATCATAACTTACTAAAAATTAAGGCTGCAGATGAAGGTTTTTTATTTTATAAGAAGTAAAGGTTCTAACTAGTGGAGATTCTATCTCAATTTCCTACTTATCATTTCTATGGATTTGGTAGTTATTAATCCACTATATGGGGTTCCCATACATATTTTTCTTGAATATATCTTTTACATTATTAGTTTATATTATTTTCCATCCTTGGTAGGGTTATCTAGACCCGGCCCAACCCGACCTAACCCAATCGGGTTGGGTCAGTTTTAAAAAATTATACCATAGGTCAGGTTGCTTCGGGTTAACCCATGGTCGGGTTGGGTCGGGTCACAGGTTGGGAAAAAATAACCCAACCCGAATGTTGCAAGTCACCTGCCTCTGTTGTACCACTCACTATTTGATTTCTGCCTCTTTGTCCCAACCCAACCCTCGTCATCATATTCCCACTTACCTACATCATCCATCCCATCACCCGCCTGCCCCCAATATCGTCACTAACTTGAATCACCCCCTCTCATAGTGTTGCTTTTACCTGACATATTATTCATCGTCTCTTCCCCCTCGGTCAACCACCTATGGGAGGTGAGTGGTATATTTGATTCAATCGATGAAACCACCAAGATTGGCCAAAACATCATTTTGATATCACGAAAGTACTATCGTGTCCTTTCATTCTCCACTACTTATTGTCCATCCCCCAACCCCGGTGGCTCCCTATACTTATTCACCCATACCATGCACATTCACCAGTGGCTAAGGCATCAACGATTGGATTTATCAACATAAACCCTTCCCTTCCCTCACCACCGTGCATGAAATAATGATTAGGATCACCACCATCATTTCCAGTGTGTGGATCTCTTTCTTAGGCCTCCACTTTATAAACAAACCTAGGAAGAGTATTTCCATGGATAGACATATTATGAGAGTAAGAGAGAGCATGTATATCCAAGCCCTGGTTCCCTTATTGATCACCACCAAAACCACCCTCCACCTCTTCCACCGCCTTTGTCTCCTCTTCCATGATTGTGGCCCTGGATCTACTGAATATTTTTTTCCTCATCACCCTTCTATCCTTCACCTTCAATCTCTTTTTGGGGCTAATTCATCAAAAATTGGGGAGTGTTCCCTAACATTGTGATGAAGATGAACCAGAGATGAGGGAGATGTTTCATGGGATATAGGAAGCGTAGTTGATTTTTTTTTCAATAACCCAATTAACCTGATCCAACCTGACCCTGTTTGAGATAGGTTGGGTTGGGTAAGGTTTGAATTAAAAAACCTGCTTGACCCAACCTGACCTGAACTGACCTTTTTTAATTGGGTCGGATCCAAAAAATCCCTCAACCCGACCCAACCCATGGAAACCCCTAACCCTTGGTGGATGACATGGGATAGGTAGTCAGTCTATTGTGCAGTCTTAGTAGTTGTTTCCCCTGATCCCTTATTTGCATCAGTAGCGAGGTAAGCAGTTTTATGGATAGTGGAGAGGAAATAAGATTAAAATATAATAAACCTATAGTATTCCTCGTCATTAGGGGCATAAGGCTGAGCACAGTCATGGATATGATTAAAATAAAGGTTATTATGGAGGATGAGTAAGGTTAGGTTTGTTTAAATCCATGTAATTTCCAGTGTCATGTAGTCTAGATATCATCTAATGTACAATTTATTTTTCATCTACCCTAACTTATGAATTTTTTTATTTATGATCTTCACAATCCATTTCTCCTAACTTAGTCCATCCTCAAGGACTTAAGATGGAGATACTTCCAATAACCTTGGTGTTGAATAATCCAGTTTGACATTAGTATAGTTGTCATGATCTTTGTCAGGGTTTTGATCTAATTATGGGCCAACATTATTCCTTAGTGTATTTCTTCTTATTATAAACACAACCATGTGATGACATCCTTGATTTTGATTTATTATATTTTATGCATAATATTACTGATTTTTTCTAAATGAGAGATTATTTCTTGTATATAGAAGGTTAATTTATAGTGTTTATTGATGAGTGGGATCATTGGATGGATCATTAGTGTTAGGAACCTATTTTGTTTCAGTTAGTGGAGTTAATTTTGATTTCAATGTAAGTGTAGAAAGTAGTGTTTCCTAGGGTTGTTGTGGAATTCTCTAATTTTTTCCCTCAATAGGTTGTGATGATCCCCCTATATGAGATATAAATTTTAGGATAGAATTTCAATCCATTGTCTCTCTAAATTTGATGCATCCTTATCAGATGATACCTTTTAAGTTATGGGAGTTATTTACTTACATCTATGATCTATTATAGAAGGGTTTAATCTGACATATTTTGAAACCTCGTAGAGATTTTTTGTTTTTAAAAATGAAGGTTGAAGGTATTATGAGGTTGTGTATGGACTACTAGTGGTTGAACCAGGTGATGGGGAAGAATTGTTACCCTATCTTGGGGACTAAAAACTAATTAAACTAGTTGAAGTGAGCTAGTTGGATCTTAAGGATTGATATGTGGTTTGGATATCATCAGATGATGTTAAGGAAGAATATATCTCTAAGGCTACTTTCATATGTCATTATAGGTGATTCAAGTGTGTAGTTATGTCATTTTATATCATGAACTCTCTATTTATTTTCAAAGGATTGATGAACTCTTTATTTCATGAGTTTCTAGATTAGTTTTTGGGAGTATTCATTGATGAAATCCACATGTATTTAAATTAATAAGAGGATCATGTTGGGGATTTTAGGATTTTTCTAGGAGTCCTTCCAAGATATCAACTCTATGAGAATTTTTCCAAGTGAAAGTTTTGGATATGATAAGTAAATTTTCTTATGCAAGTGGTGTATTAGTCATTTAAAAATATGGGTAGTTATTTCTTGGGTGACTCCCAATAATTATATAGAAGCCTATCATTTATTGGTCTTTCAAGATATTATAGGAGATTTTTTTCCAATTTATATCATATTATATCCCTTTTATGGCATTAAATAAGAAGAATCATGATTTTTTATGGATAGATCAGTATCTGGTGGTGTTTGAGTACCTGAAGGATAGTCTAGTTAGTGCTTCTATACTTCACCTACCAGAGGAAGGAGTCATGTTTTATGTCTTCTACAATTATTCTTATCTTGTCTTAGGTTGTGTTCTAATACATCAAAGAGTATTGATTCTATATGGTTCTCAATATTTATGTCTCAATTAGTATAATTATGTCACTCATGATCACGATTTGGCAGAAGTTGTGTTTTCTCTACATTTTTTATAGAGTTACCACATTGTTAATCACCTTGTGGTCTTTACAAACCATAATATCTTGAGTTATATATTATCTCATAGTGATTTGAATTTTTGTTTGAAGTGATGAATAGAGTTATTATATGTATTTGACTTTGAAATATCCTATACACCAAGAAAATGTGATATGGTAGTTAATGAATTAAGTAAGAAGTATCATAGAAGTTTTCTTCAGGATTCTAGAGATTCATTAAGGGTGATGAAGGATCTTTCATCCTTATATCCTAATATAAATGAAGTCAGTGGTAAACAGAGCATCATAAAATCTTCTATATAGAATAGGTGCTCTCATAATTTTTTTTGTTATTCTCTATATGTCAGAAAAAATATTTTTAGTAGTCCATTATTTCTTCATATGTTCAAATAATCCTCTTTAAAGATATCTTCATCAGAAGTATCCTTTGTAGAATATTCATTCTTTATTAAATACACTAATTTTTCATTTAATTCTTCAAAACTAGCTGTTGGAGTTTTGAAATGATACACTACTAAGTTAGACATGGTAATATAACTTCAATTTAAGTATAGTTATTTGAAATCACAGAAACTTAACACGATCAGTTGATATAGAAAGGTGATGTGTTCAATTCATCTCTTCATTCGGTCATCTCATTTGCACATGCAGTAAGTTGATAACTTCATGTGGAAATATTTTTCTACATGTATTCAATACATTAGAATCCATGGTCAATATATTAATTTATAAGAAATTATACATACCATGGCATGGAAACTTGATTTCTTCATGTGGTAAGTAGTTTCCTTCATGCAGTCAGGTACACTGATTTACACGGTAGGTTGATTGAACATATTTTATGGTAATTCTTGTTTCATGGTAAGCTAAGTCTTTAATGTGCAGTCAGTTCATGACTTAGATGATTTTTTTTATGACTCATGGTAAGATATTTTTGTTCATGTGGTATAGTAATACAGTCACTTGACCTTCACATGGTAAGGTGGTATGGTAAGCTCTAGACTTATCCATTTTTGTGATTTTTTCTAGTAACACACTTTTTGACAGAAAACATGACAATCATTAATAACAAGATAAACACAATGTTATATCATTAAAATAAGTAGGTTCTGTTCTAATCCAATAATCTCCCTCTTTTTGATGATCACAAATCATGACATTTAGATGAAAATGAATTGAAGTCCTTAAAAGTGAATTTGAAAAGGATAGAAATAATCAGGTAACAAGTTATTGAAAATGAAAAGTTTTATACAAAATTAAATCAAACTTAATTTATCACATTACTAACCCTTTTGATATTATCAAAAAGAAACAAAATAAGGAATAAGAGAAAAATATATAATGACATTAATGTAGAAAAAGATAGGGAAACAAAAGAGTACAATGAGATTACGATAAATCCCTATCATAAATACCAATCTAAATCTGAATGAGGGTCATCTTTTATCTCTATAATAAGGATATGATCCTTTCCTTTGGATGTATTGGAAAGTAAAAAATTATTCTTAGGAGTAGATGAGGAGTCATGAGATCCAATAATTACACACCTGGAAACTAGTTGATGCTACTGAAAGTCTAGGGTAGTAGGTAGGCCAAAAGGATTAATTATAGAGGAGGTAGCGGGATGAGATAAAGGAATGGGCGAAAGGGAAAGCATAGTTATCTGAGAGGTATAAAGGCAGGGTTTCATCAATTGAGTAAACTCACTAACATCCCACAAACCATGCTCTAAAACTTGAAGTAAATCATCTCAATTATCAATGAAAGCTTCCAAAATAGGATTCATAACTCTAAGATTCTCAATTTGAGACTTAAAAGATTGATTCAAAGGAGGAAACTTCAAATCTAAAGAAAATTTTTAAAACCACCCTTTCAAATCTATCTTGTTGAGATGATGATCAATTATTCTCGCTCAAATTTACCCAAGCGATGAAGGTAGAATGGTCCTTTTAGTCTATCTTGGGTTGTCGAATCCACTGAGACCTAAGAAGATACCTAAGATACACAACCAATGAGATGGTTTTTTGGATATGAAGTGGCCAACATGGTTTTGATTTTAGATGGTTATAAATAACACTAAGAAACATAAGTGAATTCAATTCAATGAAAATGGTTTGATCTTAGGATTATGCTTGGGGTGGATTGAATGAATTTTTCTTCTTTAGAAAATTTTGGTTTTATTAATTCTTGACGAATCCATTCTTCAAAATAACACTGCATTCATCATTTTCTGGTTTGATGCTAAATAAACTCAATTAATAAACCCCTAAACAATTATAGAACCAAATTCATGATATCTCCAAGGTATATGGTCATTTTAGTACATGGATTTATCTTCCTCAAACATAGTGGAGATGAAGAGTGGAAAAAACTGAAGAATGGAAGTCTTAAATTAGTTAGCCAATTAACAAAAATTCATTCATAAAATAAAATTCAATCCAACCTTTTAATATTCCTACTATAAAACCATTAAAGGGTTATCCCTCCATTGATGGTATACTCTCAATGGTGGGCAGAATATGGCTTATAATAATTGGATTAAAGAAATTAAAATTGCGGAAATAACGAGCACTCCTTTGTGTGTGTGAATGAAATTCACACCTATGTGTGAACTAATTCACCGAAACATAGATATATCACTATTCTTTGTGATTATTGAGTTTTAATGAAAGAAATGGGAATAATATAAGATAAAGATATTGATTAAGAACATAGAAATACAAAAAAAATAAACTTACATGGAAATTGAAAACATTACAAAGGAACTTTGGCATAATAACATTACATCCAAAAAACAACAGATATCTTCCCCATCAACACCACTACCTTAAATAGGCCATTGTTAAGCCTTAGGCTGAGCCTCAATCAATTTATTTCTAATTATTAAATTAATTTAGGTCTTAGGGTGGTGGAAAGTAGTGGAGAAATTGATTCCCTCTTTGACTTTTTATCCTCCTTGTCTCCCCTAGAAATATCATCCTGTATGGGCAATAATATCGCCAAATATCGGTGGGCCATAGAAGTGTCTTTTGTGTCCTTGGATGTCTTCTAGACGTCTGTAACATTTGGGCCAATTTAGAGTTGTGGATCTGAAGTTATGGCTGATTTATTGGGATAACATTCTGGGCTGTAGATTCTGGCCCAGATTTTGATATTATATTTGGGCCACCTTAATAACCAACATGGAGTCCTAATTAGCACTGGATCCAGAAGACGGATTTGTTCCTCTATATTTCTTCTATAATCCAACAAAATTTGGGCTTTAATGGGTCTGTATTGTGTGCCCCACATTCTCATCAGTGGGTTGTTGTCCAATCCGCCTTCTCCAGAATTGTTTCCTTTCATCGCCAAATATCACCATCATCCTTTATGAATACTACATTAATCCCTAAATAAAAAGTATTCATATTTAATTGTAGATCCATTTCTAAAAATATCAAATTAAAATATGGATAATTACATTCCTTAAAATCAGATGAATCATTGGGCCTAAATTTGTGTACATTAGGCATGAAGTGCACAAATGATGAGAATGGATGTTCAAAACTAAAATCCACTAACTCAGGCCAATAAGATCAAAAATAAACATTTAATACCATTAAAATTTAATTAACATATGTTTTTTTATTATCTAATCTCACCCCCCAACTTTATATTTTCTAGTCCCGAGCAAAATGTATCTCAACAATATGAAATTCAAATTCCCTTTTCCAAAAACATTTTAATACAAAATGATCACCAAAAACCCTTATACCAAACAATCATGAAACCCATAAAAATATTTTAATACAAGATAGTTTCATAAGCAGATCACAATCCCAAGCACATTCCTTTGTTCAAATTCATCTCTATATTTCATCTAATATCAATTAAGAGTGATGATGTGTTGTGTATCGCAATAGACATGGGGGGTTCTTCTTTATTCAAGGGGGGGATGGTGGAAATGCTAGGTGGAATCACATTTCAATATTAAGATGAGTATTAAAAAAAATTATTGTGTTTTTTTTTTCAATTTTTCCATGGTAATTGAATTGCACTCAAAAAAGTCAACCCCTATAGTGAGACTTTGTCGATGACTCCTAGGATTAAAGGCCTTAGGGAACCAAGTGAATCCCACATAATCGAGCATCATATTGATTTAACTCAGTCAAAAACAAAGTCAAATTACCATAAATAGAGATAAAATTACTAACTCTAGGCCAGACAACTATGGAGTCACAATCCCCAAGTGTCTAAAGCCACACATTAGGTCATTTCATTGCTCTATGCGCACATTTATTGTTTTTTTAATACTCATATTAAAACTAAAATGATCACTAAACCTATGCTATTTATTTAGAGGACCCCATGAAATCAAACTAATACCCCACTATCCAAATGACGTGCATTGTGATTCTTTTTTTTATTTGGATGAAAATATAAATAATGAAATATCACATTAGACAACCATAATTTCCAAAATCTATTCTCATGAAATATACATGGATCAAAATCAGAATCAGGGAATGCTAAATTATTTGATATTCAATTTCAAAGTGTACAATGTTTATTATCATGTTCAAGGTTAATGAAAATTTTCCTTCCATTAAGGCACACTTTTTTCAAATCATTCATTTTTTTTGACACAAAAGAATTTTTTTTATTTTATCCCCCCCCCCAACTTAAAATAACATTGTCCCCAGTGTTTAAATAAAAGAAAATTTATAAGGGGGTAAAGGAAAATAATGAGAGTTCAAAAAGGAAATTGAAAATGAGGATCATGGAATGAATTCACCTGATGGTTGAAGTTGAAATTATTGTTGCTCCGTTTTAATCCCTTGATCTCCATGTCACTTTGAGAATTCCCTGGTGGAAGAAAGAAAAAAACAAAAAAAAACAAAACAAATCTATATATATATAGATATATATATTTATTCATATAATAAAAAAAAGCAAAATATAAGTATATATACAAAAATTATAGAATAAGGAAGCACTATAAGTCATAGGTCAGTGGTAAGAGCATGCCCCTATCTCCCTTCGGTCCCAGGTTCGAGTCCCCACAGCTTCGATGGTTGTGGTGGGGTTTGACCCATGACCTATGATGTGGCCTTTTAATTTTATTATTATTATTATATTTTTTTATTTTAACCTACAAACACAAAAAAATTAACTGATGATACATTTTCTTCTTTTTAAATTTCTGGGTAAGGTATTACTCAAGGATCACACCACGTTACACGGATGAATATGGCACTCCCCTTTCATACCCATCCATACTCATAATATAAGAACAGGTCAAAAATATATTTTTTATTATTTTTAAATATAAAAATGATTCATTAATCCTATTTTAAAAAAAAGATGATTCACAAAGATGAAAACCATGGGTTGCCTCCCGTGTAGCGCTTTAGTTTAATGTACCTAGCTCGACTTAGACCCTTAATTATTTAAGTATTTTTCTCATCTAAATTTGGTTCACACAAGTTTTCATCAACTTCATTTTTTTGGAATGGTTCAATAGATGGTTTTACTCTATGACCATTAACTTTAAAGGTTTGACCATTGGTGGGATCTTGAATTTCTATAGTCCCATGGGGGTACACCTTATGCACTATGTATGAACCTGACCATCTAGACCTCAACTTTCCTGGGTGTAAATGAAATTTAGAGCTATACAAAATAATAGGTTTACCCGGTACAATGTGTTTGGGTTTAATATTTTGATATTGGTAGGCTTGTACTTTAGCTTTATTGATCCTTGAATTTTCATAATCCTCCATCCTAAGTTCCTCAAGTTCATTGAGATCTAATTTCCTTTCTGTTTCGGCCAATGAGAGGTCATAATTCATTTTATTAATTGCCCAAAAGTCCTTATATTCAATCTCCACTGGCAAATGGAATGCTTTACCATAAACCAACCTATATGGGTACATTCCTAAAATGGTTTTATATGTGGTTTGATAGGCCCAAAGAGCATCTAAGAGTTTTCTCCACCAATATTTCCTAGATGGATTAACTATTTTCTCAATAATTTGTTTTATTTATTAACTCATCTTGACCATTAGTCTGTGGGTGGTAAGAAGTGGACACTTTGTGAGAAATTCCATACTTTTCTATGAGTGCTGAGAATGGAAGATTGCAAGAAATGAGTTCCATGATCACTAATGATAGCCCTAGGAATTCCAAATCTAGAGAGGATGTTTTCCTTGAGAAATATAATCACAGTTTGATGATCATTGTATTTTTTAGGAATGGACTCAACCCATTTGGAGGCATAATCGATAGTTAAAAGTATGTACAGATATCCCCTAGAGTTTGGGAAGGGACCCATGAAATTGATTCCCCGGAAATCAAAGATTTCAACCACTAAGATGGGAGTGATTGGAATTCGATTCCTTTTTGTGATGGACCCTACTTTTTTACACTTAGGATAGCTTTGAAAAAATGTGTAGGAGTCCCTTTAGAGGGTGATCCAGAAGAGACCACACTGAAGAATCATAGAAGATGTTTTCTTAGAGGAAAAGTGACCCCCACTTGCCTTGCTATGACAGAATTTAAGGATACACTCTTGTTAATATTCTGGGACACACCTCCTAATGTCTTGGTCAGGGCATAACTTATAGAGGTATATATCATCAAACACATAGTGCCTAATATTATAAAGGAATTTCCTTCGAGCTTGAGTCCTTAAGAATTTTGGAATGACTCTTGTAACTAAGAAGTTGGCTATGTCAGCATACCAAGGGTAGTCACTCACAGAGTATAAGTGTTCGTCAGGGAATGAATCAGACACAAAAAGGTGATTTTAGCTATCTTTGAATTCCATCCTAGAGAGGTGATCAGCTACAACATTTTCAAAACCCTTTTTATCCTTGATTTTGAGGTCAAATTCTTGTAAGAGAATGACCCACCTAATCAGTATAGCCTTGGCATCTTGTTTTTGGAAAAGGTATTTTAGGGTTGAATGGTTAGTGAAGACAATGATGGGTGATCCTAAGAGATAGGACCTGAATTTCTCTAAGGAAAAGACAACAGCAAGCAACTCTTTCTCATTGGTGGTGTAGTTGATTTGTGCATCATTTAATGATTTTCTTGTATAAGCAATGACACGTGAATTTTTCTCACACCTTTGTCCTAAGACTTCTCCTACAGTGAGGTCACTCACATCACACATGAGATCAAAAGGAAGTTTCCAATTTGGAGATTTCATGATAGGTAGAGAGATAAGATCTAAATTAAGTGTAGAGAATGATTCCTCACAGCTTTTTCTTCATAAAAATGGAACATCTTTCACTAATAGAGAACAAAGTGGTCGAGAAATAGAGCTGAAATTCCTAATTAACCTTCTATAGAAACCAATATGTCCTAAGAAAGACCTCACTTAGTTTTGGGTGATAGAAGGTGATGAATGATTTCAACCTTGGCTTTATCAACTTCAATCCCCCTACTCGAGACTAGATGTCCAAGGACTAGTCCCTCTTTAACCATGAAATGGCATTTTTCCCAGTTTAGGACTAGATTCGTTTCTTCACATCTTAACAAGACTCTCTCTACATTCCTCAGACATCCCTCAAATGTATCCCCAAACACAGAGAATTCATCCATGAAGACCTCTAGAAAATCCACTACCATGTCTGAGAAGATTCCCATCATGCACCGCTGGAAGGTTCCAGGGGCATTTCATAACCTGAAGGGCATGCGTTTGAAAGAAAAGGTGTTGAATGGACATGTGAATGTAGTCTTCCCTTCATCATCTAGGGAGACCTCAATTTGATTATACCATGAGTACCCATCTAAGAAACAGTATAAGACGTGACCTATGACTCTCTCAAGGACATGGTCAATGAATGGTAAGGGGAAATGGTCCTTCTTGGTAAATGAGTTTAGCTTCCTATAGTCTATGCAGACTCTCCAGCCACTACTCACCCTTGTTGGAAGAATCTCTCTATCCTTATTGGTTATCACTGTGATTCTAGCCTTTTTTGGAACCACTTGGATTGGTTTGGCCCACTCACTCTCAGCTATGGGATATATGATACCATATTTTAACAATTTCAGAAGTTCTTTTCTCACTACTTCCATGATATTAGGATTGAGTCGCCATTGAGGTTGATGAAATATCTTTGAATCTGATTCCAGAACAATCCTATGAGTCCCGATAAGTGGGCTAATCCTAGGAATATCAGACAGGGTCCATCCAATGGCTTTCTTTTGTTTCCTAAGGACATTTAGAAGCATCTTCTTATGATCGGCTTGAAGATAAGAAGAAATGACAATAGGATATTTTTTATTTTCTCCTAGGAAGGCATACTTAAGTGAAAAAGGAAGTTCTTTCAATTCAAGATCGGGTTGGTTTAAAATTTTAGCAGAATATTAGGACATTGGCTCAAGATCAATTTCTTTTTTTAGAGTTTCGGGTAGGATTGATTCCACATGTATAGAAGTTCCAGCTACTAGATTTGCTTGATCAGATTTAGGGAAGTAAGTTGGAGTGGTCTCCATGAAATTAGTTTCAGGAAAGGTTTCACTAATTGTTGGACCTAAGACTTCATCATAGGAGCAATCTTAAAGAGATTCTAGCCAAGGATATAAACTTCCTTCATGTGAACAAAGGAAATTAATCTCATCTTGACATAAAAATTCCTCAAATATTCCTTGATGTTCTAAGGATTCATTATCAATGCTTCCTATCATGATTACTTCATGAATTTACTCATCATCCCCTATTTTTGAGCTTTCATTATAGATGTTCAAGTATAGACTCATGTTTCCAAAGGTGATGGTCATGTTCCCATTTCGGACTTGGATAACAAAGTTGATGGTTTCAAGGAAGGGATGACCAGGGATGATTGAGGTTTGTTCCTTGTTGCCTAAGTTAGGATTGTTTTCAAGGACAATGAAGTCAATAGGATAGGTGGAGTTTTCAACCTTTACCAAAATGTCCTTTAGAATCCCCTTGGTAACCCTAATACTACGATCAACAAGTTGAAGTGTGACAGATGTGGGTTGGAACTCTTCCAGGCCTAACTGGCTGTACACAGCATAGGGAATGAGATTGACACTGGCACTTAGGTCACACAAGTCTTTGACAACTTTTTTCTCTCCTAATTCAATATTGATGTAAGGAAATCTTGGGTCTTTCATCTTTAGTGGAAGGGTTACTTGGATTATTGTGCTAATATTTGCTGCTAGAAGGACTTATTTATTATGTGATAATTTCTTTTTAAATGTGTAGAGATCCTTAAGGTATTTTGAGTATGCTGGAATGGTTTGAATAGCATCAAGGAGTGGAATGTTCAACTTGACTTATAAGAATATTTCCCTCAATGTTTCATTCAATCTAGGCTTGTTTTCCCCCTCATGCATCGAGGAAATGGTGGAGGTTGTGGGTTTGTTTGTTGAAGGGTTGTTTCTTTCACATTGTTATCAGTTTCCTCAGTTTGATCATGTGGTTCATTTTAATTTTCATTATAGTTTGAATCTTCACATTGTTTCTGACTTATTTGTTCATATTTCTCAATTGATTTCCCACTTCTTAAAATAGTCACAGCCTTTATTTGTTCATGAGTTTTTTGAGTGCAACTTGACTCTCTCCTTACTGTTTTTTGTGGAATAGATTGTGTAGGCATGGGTGCCTTTCCAGTTTTGATGGTTTGAAGTTCTTATTTTAAGGAAGAGACTTCTGAGTTCATCCTTTCCATTTGTTTGCACAATTTTTCTAGTAGGTTTTGTGGAACAGTTTGGGTTAGTCCTTGAGAAGATTGGTTTATCCCAGGGGGATATTTTGGAGGTGGTATGGTTTTTTGAAAATGGACTAGTGGCTGTTGGTATTGGATAGGTTGGGTTTGGAACTGGTTATGGGTTTGGTAGTTCTAACGGGGGTAAGGATTTTGTCCCTGTGGTTGGCTACGTTGTTGGTTATCTTTCCAGCGGAAGCCTGGGTGGTCATTATACCTTGGGTTTAAGGTGTTTTGATATTGAGGATTTTGAAAGTTCAAGGCATTTACTTATACTGGGGGTCCTCATAAAAGAACATCCTTGATGGATGGAATGGTTGGGCAGTTTTCTGTATTATGGTCATGGTTATCATGAATTTTGAAAACAGGGTCTATAGTTTGGATTTCATGGACTTTACTAAGGTCTATCTCTTCAACCTTCCTAGAGAGTGCTGCGAGTTCAGCCCTAAAAAATTCCTCTTCTATAAGTGTATGAATTCTAGTAGTTCTTTGTGTCTTTCCAAAATAAGGTGAAGTTCTCCATGTTTGGTTTTATTCAGCAAGGCCTTCCAGATACTCGTAAGCATCATTTGGGGCTTTGTTTTTAAAGGTTCCATTACACATCTTGTAAATGAATTGTTTGTTCCCTGGGCCCAACCCTTCAAAAAAAATCAAACTTGTTCACGAATAGAAAAACCATGGTGTGGAACCATGTTTAGGGTGTCTTTGGACCTCTCCCATGTTTCATAGAATGAATCTCCCTCTTTTAAATAAATTTTTTAATTCACTTTTTAAGTGAAACTTTTTTATGATGAGGGGAGTATTTTTTTGTAGAATTGTCTTTACAATTGGTCCCATTAGTGGATTGATATAGGTATAAAGTTGTTTAGACAATTTTTAGCTTGATCCTTCAATGAAAAAGGAAATAGCCTCATCTTATCTGATTCTAGTTGATGTGGGGGACACATAGTTTCTATAATGTCAATGAACTCCTTAACATGAAGGTAGGGCATCTCAGACTCCATCTCATGAAAGGTTAGAATGTGGTTTAGGGCATGGGGTTTAAATATGTAATTGGAATATCCTATGGAATTATGTCTAATGCATGAGGGGGAATTGGTCCAAGCTGGATTGAGGTAGTCATTCGTGGTTTGATCGACTAAATTTCCTAGGTTTGGAGCTTCTTGATTTTGGTTTCCCATTTGATTTCCCCCAGGATTTACAATTTGATTTCTTGGAAGACACTCCATTATAATTGATTCAATTTTTGATTCCAGAGTAATAAGAATATTAGGATATAATAAAAACAATCCCCTAGGTTCACTTGACTCCCCTATCCTAGGACTTTCTACCCTAACTAGTCTGTTTTCATTATCACAGGTATAGGCAGACATGCACCAAAAGGAAAAAAAGTGAGGAAGGGACAAGATAAGAGATCTTGGGTGACAATAGAAGAATGGAGGTGAGGAAAGAAGGTTTTGGTCTAAGGTACTTACTTGGTCCCCAGAAATGGTGCCAAAATTTTATTCTTTCTCAAATTTACCCAAGAGATGAAGGTAGAACGGTCCTTGTAGTCTAGCTTGGGTTGTCGAATCCACTAAGACCTAACAAGATACCTAAGATTCACAACCTATGAGATGGTTTTTTGGCTATGAAGTGGTCAATTTGGTTTTGATTTTAGATGGTTTTAAAGAACACTAGAAAACCTAAGTGAATTCAATTCAATGAAAATTGGTTTATCTTAGGATTATGCTTGCGGTGGATTGAATGAATTTTACTTCTTTAGACAATTTTGGTTTTATTAATTCTTGACGAATCCATTCTTCAAAATAACACTAACTTCTTCATTTTCTAGTTTGATGATAAATAAACTCAATTACTAAACCCATACACACTTAGAGAACCAAATTCATGATCTCTCCAAGGTATATGGTCATTTTAGTACATTGATTTTTCTTCCTCAAACATAGTGAAGATGAAGAGTGTAAAAAACTGAAGAATGGAAGTCTTAAATTGGTTATCCAATTAACAAAAATTCTTTCAAAAAATAACATTAAATCCAAACTTTGAATCTTCCTATGATAAACCCATTAAAGGGTTATCCCTCCATTGATTGTATACTCTCAATGGTGGGTGGAAGATGGCTTACAAGAATTGGATTGAAGAAATTAAAACCGCAGAAATAACAAGCACTCCTCCATGTGTGTGAACGAAATTCACACCTATGTGTGAACTAATTCACCATAACATAGATATATCACTTTGGTTTGTGATTATATATTTTTAATGAAATAAATGGGAAGAATAGAAGAGAAATATGTTGATTAAGAACATAGAAATACAAAAAAATAAACTTACATGGCAATTGAAAACATTACAATGGAACTTTAGCATAATAACATTACATCCAAAAAATAAGAGATATCTTCCCCCTCACCAACACTGCCTTAAATAGGAAATTGGGAAGCCTTAGGTTGAGCCTAAATCAATTTATGCCCAATTATTAAATTAATTTAGGCCTTAGGGTGGTGGAAAGTAGTGGAGAAATTGATTCCCTCCTTGACGTTTTATCATCCTTGTCTCCTCTAGATATATCATCCTGTATGGGAAATAATATCACCAAATATAGGTGGTCCATAGAAGATTATTTTGTGTCTCATGAGGTCTTATAGACGTCTGTAAAATTTGGGCCTATTTGAAGTTGTGGATCGGGATTTATAGCTGATTTATTGGGCTAACATTCTGGGCCGCAGATTCTGGGCCAGATTTTGATATTCTATTTGGGACGCCTTAATAACCACCATGGAGGTCGAATTAGCACTGGATACAGAATACGTATTTGTTCCTCTATATTTCTTCTATAATTCCACAAAATTTGGGCTTTATTGGGCCTGTTTTGTGGGCCCCAAATTCTCATCAGTGGGATGGTGTCCAATCTACCTTCTCCAGAATTGTTTCCTTTCATTTCTAAATATCTCCATCGTCCTTTATGAATCCTCCATTTATCCATGAATGAAAAATGTTCATATTTATGTTCATATCCATTTATAAAAATATCAAATTAAAATATGGATAATTTCATTCCTTAAAATCAGATGAATCATTGGGAATAAATTGGTGTACATTAGGCATGAAGTGCACAAATGATGAGAATGGATATTCAAGATTAAAATCCACTAACTCAGGCCCATAAGATAAAAAATTAACATTTAATACCATTAAAATGTAATTAAAATATGTGTTTTTATTGGATAATCAATCAATTTCCCTCTTTATTGTTTTTTGGTCTTGACTAGCTTGTTTGGCATCTTCAATAACTAAATCTAGGGTCTTAGAAGCATGGGATTGAAACCCATCATACATATCTTTATAATTCTTGTTGAACTCTTCAAAAAAAACTTGAAACTCATCTCAAATGAACTATTTGATCTTGTCTTCATGAACAGAAGGAGTAGAGGGCACAGGAGCAGGATGAAACATTTCATTCATGAACCTCTAATCTAAATGAATCATCATGTTAGATAGATCATCTTGAAGAGCACAAATATGATCTCTCATATCTGTAATATCATTCTACTTCATATCTATTATGAAATTAAATCTAGGATGAATATGATTGATGACCAAAGTAACTATTTAAGAAATATCTTCTTGTCTCACTTACTATATAGAGTTGTGAAAGTAATCAAGTGTGCGTTTGAGTATCTATAACATATCTGATTTAAACATATCTTAAGTCATTTTTAGTGACATATGAAGATGATGGAATGGAGGGTGTAGGAGTAGAAGTAGATGTATCACTAGTCGGATGCCTACTATCTACCTCAGGTAAATCCTCCATTGGACTATCTCTCATAGTCTGATCCTTAACTCTGGTAAAAACTTCAACATCATCATTATCAAAATCTTCAACAATGTCCTCATGTAAAAAAACTGGTAATATTCAATTCTCTCTTGAATATCAACCTCAGTAATCAAAGATCCTTCCAAAGTTCTTTGAGCAGAGAGTGGTAAGTCCACTATGTCCAAGTGGAATTCCTCCATGATCTTCATTATCACAAATCCCAATCCAAGAGATCTAGGAGAATTCTTCCCCTTAAAATATGCATCTGGTATAGTTTTTCTTAGGGTACTCCCAATAATAGGAGATCATTTTGAGTTATACCTAAATTCATCAGATCCAACAAATTGATCTCATTCTATAAAATCCTCTAAATCTAACCTAGAATATTCATTAAGGTATACATCCTTTATTTCTTATTCTTCGTCTTCTATAACTACTTCTTCTTGTTCTATATAAACTTCATCTTATTCTATATAAAGTTCATCCTCTTCTGCATTTACTTCTCATTCCTATTCAGAAACACTACTATCGGAATACTCCACAATATCATTGGGTTAAAGACCTAAATTTACTAGATCCCTAGGTCTAACAGGTACTTGGCTAGATTAAACTATTCATATAGTTTCTCTAGGTCATCCACCCATCCTTATTTCCATGGATTTCAGTTGACTTTCACTTTCTTACAAATTGTTTTAGTAATAAAAAATATATCAAAATTAGTTATCTTATCCTCTCCCTAAGGAATTAAACCTTTTTATTCTATCAAGATAAAAATTACATTAGGATAAGGTAAGGAACTGAACCTTGAAGTTGGATTTCCCAATTTAACCATGTGTCTCATAAAAAATTGAAAAGATTTATTTGAACACCATTCTTCATCAAAGAAAGTAAAAACAGTTCTTGATGCATCGAGATACTAAAGTTTCTTTTTCTTGGAAATATTATATGTTTAAGAAACTTAACTAGGACCCTACATTCACCACTTAACTCAACATAAGTGGGTATTCTGATAGTCACATTCCTAGTGAACTCGTTCAAGGAATTATAAAATTAAAAGTGTAGATGATTAACAGGATGTGAACTTTCATAATCTTGATACTCGCCACTATACATTGCACCCAAACACTTTTCCTGACACTTTGAAGAGAATTATAAAACTTCGCCATTTATCCTTGTTTTTATATAATACATCGTATCTCTAGGTAAGAAATCAAACTTTTCATAAAACTCTTTGATTAGATTCAGATAGAAAGGTCTACCATTTTATTTAAACCAATCGATTTATCCTTGTTCCTAAATCACGTTCCAAACTAGCGATCAGCTTGACTTAAACCATTGAGAATAGACTTATTTTTCTAGTGAAACTAGATAATCAATGAGATACGGATTCGTAGGCTTTACTGATGCACTTTATATGGATTTAAATTTATTTTAATTTATTGAAATAGGTGAATAAATAGGAAAATTGGTTTCCAACATTCGCTTTATCCTCAAAATTCATATTTGATTTGAGATCTATAAAGTTTTGGAAATGGGAGGTAAAACAGTGAGTTTAGAGATGAATAGAGTATTGGGTTTGAGATGATAAAAACTATCTACTCAAAATACCTTAAAAATAAAGATGATATCTAAAGGAAAAGATAAGTAACATTTCAGATTCTGATTCAAATTTTGATTTAAATCGTTTATGGATTCGTATATTAATAAACTTAATAGAAATCATGACAAAATATTTTTACAAATAATCAAAATTAAATATACATGGTAATTATACTTATCATGGATCTATAAATAACTTAAGAATGTAAGCATGTTATTTGTAAATTTACGATAGGTGTGCTAACTATATGATCAAGAAGTTCATAATAAGTATGTACTAATCGTGTGAACATATTTTCACCTTAAGAATAGTGACTGTGTGAGTAAATACTCATGATGATTATAGTAATGAGTAAGTGTTGATGGTAGGCATGATGACTGTATGAATAAAAACCCACGATCGACCTACTAACCATGTGAATCATACTTTATGGTTACTTTTAGAAAAGATTAGAGAATATAAGTTAAAACATTTTAACATAAAAATTAATAACTAAAATTAAATTAAAATAATTATACATAATTTATCATGCCCAATTAATGTCTAATATAATTAATTATTTTAATATTTGAGGTATTTTTAATTATATCATCAAGATGATGTTCGATGCTAATGAATTCAAGAGTTATATCACCTTTCTGGTAATGATCTCTTAAAATGTGATGTCTTATATCAATATTATTTGTTCTAAAATGAGATATTGGATTCTTATAAATATTTATCACACTTGTGTTATATAAATTTATATGGACATGTTGAAATTGATATCCATAGTCTATTAATGTATGTTTCATCCATAGAATCTGTGAATAGAAACTTCTTGTAGCTATGTATTCATCTTCAATAGTGGATAATGTTATAGAGTTTTGTTTCTTACTACACCATGACACTAAAGACTTTACCAAAAATTGAAATTTTCCAGAAGTGTTTTTTTATAACTTACAACCCCCAAAATATGAATTTTAATAACTAACTAAATCAAATTATAATCATTTAGAGTAAAATAATCCAAAGTTGTGTGTATTCTTAAGGAATTTGAATATTATTTTCAAAGCTAGTATATGTGACTCTTTTTGGTTTTCTTGAAATTGAGCACACATACACACACTAAAAATTATATCAATTTGATTAGAAGTTAAGTATAGTATGCTTATAATCATACCTCTATTAGTGTTTTGATCAACTAACTTCCCAATTTTATCAAGACCAAAATTATAGCTAATACTCATAGAAGTGTCACTACCTTTAGTGTTATTTATTCCAAGATGTTTTATAATATCTTTAGTGTACTTTCTTTGATTTAGAATAATTCCTTCTTTATTTTGAAAAATTTAAAAGCTAAGAAAGAATTTAATTCCACCCATTAAACTCATTTCAAATTCATTTTACATCATTTTTTAAAATTTAGTACATACATAATTTCTAGAAGATCCAAAAATAATATCATCAATAAAAAAATTTACAACTATAATATATCTTGAGATACTTTTAATAAATAAATTAGGATCAAATATACCTTTAGTAAAACCTTTAGAAATTATAAAAGAGTTAATCCTACCATACGAATCTCTAGGATCTTTCTTTAAACCATATAAAGATTTTTTTAATTTAAAAAATGGTTTGGAAAGTTAGGGTTTTGAAATCCAAGGGTTTTTTTCACAAAAAAAAATCCTTAGTAATATAACCATTTAAGAATACACTCTTAACATCCATTTAATAAAGTTTGAAATCCAAAATTTTTTGTATATAAAACCAATATCCCAATGGATTCAATTCTAGATATTGGTGAAAAGTTTCACCCAAAATAAATACTTTATTCTTGACTATATACTTATAAATATGATCTAGATTTATATCTAATTATTGTTCCTGAATCATCAACCTTGTTTATAAACACTAATTCAATTATAATAGTTAGATAATCTTTGGTTCTTTAAACTAGTTCCCATGATCTATTTCTTTCAAACTGATTAAGTTCTTCTTAAATTTCCATTACCTAGAATTCATTGTTAATTACATCTTCAATGTTCTTAGGTTCAATCTGTGATAAGAAAGCTTGATGTTCAACTTGATTTTTTAGATAATCTCTAGTCTGAGTTCCTTTATCTAGTTCACCCACTACATAATCTATAGGATGATATTAATTTAATGAATCAGATTTTACATGTATTATTTTTGGATATTGTATGGATTATTTTCGACACTAGGTGCTGAGAAGGAGTGTGATTTTGAGTCCTAGTGTGACTGGAATAAATGTTTAAAATATATTAATTATATTAATTATCACGCGTGTGCAGTTTTCCTAAAAAATGGAACAACTTCTAAAAAGTTGCCTAAATCATAAATCTAATGGAACCATTGAGTTCAAAGAATATGGTTTACCCTAGGAATAACTTAACCTCAGTAAGTGTGGGTTGTTTATGGAAAAGTCACCACATGCATAAAATATAAAAAAAATTATTAAATAAATTATTTTATTTCAATTTCATCCATGTAGTGATATTGTGTCTTTAAATAGATAGTTATGGAGAAATACCAAGCTCAACTGCATAACCATGGATATATTGGAGAACCCTTGGAGATATCCTTGGATAATCTCTTAGGCGAATGGTGACTAGATCATTGATCAATGATTAGTGCACCACAGATTCAAAGGATCTCACCAATGGCCATGGTGTTTCCTCCTTCTTCGTCAATGATTGATCTGAATCAAGGTACGATAGTTTTTTATTTGTTTTCTTTCCCCATTAATGATTTCTATGATGTACGTGACTTAATCAATGAACATATTGATCCAAGGTTCGGTTGTCTTATGGGATGGGTTAGATTAATCATGTTTTGGGTGAATTTCTTTGAAATTATTGATTTCTTAATTTTTATTCTCATGGAAACAAATCGATATTGACACAAACATCCATCAAGGTTTTCCCTCTTAATTTTTCTTGTACTTTTCTCCCTTGGTTCTTCTTTCACCATGGGAATTCTCCGTTTGGTCTGGGGTTCAACATATCCTGATCAATCGATCATTCCGCACTTATCTCTTGGTGTAATGATCTGATATCATAGATCTTGGATCGGTATGTCATGATGGTGGTGCGATGATGAAGATGGAAGTGAGTCAAATGATGTAGACATCTGAATTTTATGGTCTTCGATGCATAATAAAGAACGATGCACAATCCCATTTTTCGATCATACTGGAGGTCTAGATCTTTTTCATTCAGTGAATACATGACTCAAAGAGGCTCAATCTATATTTTTGCAGTGAAAAGATCCTCAGATCAAAGGCTGAAGTAGTGGCCAAGATGCATGGAAGTATATATGAATTTATAGAAGATCCCACGCTACACGGTGTATACTTCAGAGCTACACACCCTGAGGGTCCCCCATTGTAGTGGCTATGGTTTTAGGTGGGATTTAAGGATCACATAGTATATGACCCTATCACATGGCATGTGACCTCTCCCCAATGAATCAATGTGTTCCTATAAGGCTATATGGACATGCGTTAAAGTACATGGGTTGGATCACGTTGTGTACTCCCCCACACAGACATGAGCTAGACCAAATACATAGGTTAAGTTGTGTACTGGTACATGGGAACATGTACACAGGCTAAGAGTCGTGTACTGGCACATGGGTAGTGTACACAGTCAGCCTACACGTTGTGTAATTCTATATGGACATGGACAAGATACATGGGTTGTTTACATGAGTAGGACCCAAGGTCAAGGGACACGAAATTTGACCCCTACTACACTTCATGTACTTTATTATACATGGCTTGGATCCCCTATCCTTTGTATCTTGGAAAAGTTTCATTAGGTTGTTTTCCCCTTATCCTTTCTCTAAGGTTTGGTATAGAATTTTCACCAACTCCTATGACTATGATCCCTTCAGCAGGACTTCTTGGATAGAGTCATTGGAATCCCTCTAAGAGTTTCAGAGAAAGATCCTCTATTCATCTTTGCGCCCTAGTTGGAGTTATTGGTATAATCATGACCAACACTACGTGGGAACTAATCCATTAATTAGTGGGTTAATCTAGATTGATTTGTTTGTATCACCCCATGTCCTTAGAAGTGATCATCATTTGTGTATCGTATCTCTTCAGACCTTCTGCGTGTACTTCTAATGGCGAGACCTAGTGAGAATTACCTCTCATATGGATGTTATCATTGTTATAATACTTAGGATTCGTTTATCCTGAATGATTGATTTGTGAAATCTTTAAGATAGAATCCAAGGCTCATATGCTATGATTGTGACTTACCTTTAGACTATCTGTCTTGTTAAGTATATCTGGATATTCTTATTATATGTGTTTTAGACATATACCTATGTAGAGATGATTGTATTTCCTTTGTTGCATGCTTTGTGTTTTCAGGGTGTCCTACTGAGTATTTTTATACTCATCCCTGTATGGGATTTTACCCGCACATGTCATGTCTTGTGCAGATGATCAACCTTTTGATGGAGTCTTGGAAAACCAGGACCATACAGTGCTTATTGAGACCAAAAAGACCGAGGTGTGTTTATGTGGTATCTAGATATCAATCCCTTTACTTTCATGTTGTACTTGTTTTCAAACTTTTTGTTGGGATTGTATTTGGACCTTTTTACTTTATTTTACTTCTTTTCATACTATGGCTATGGGATTTAGATGTATTCATGCATGTTTTTTCATTTTGTTTTATATTTAATCATTGTATTGGATTAGAGATGTGTACATGTGTATAGATACTTAGGATAAGGCCTCCCATGTTAGTGATATGCCTATTTGGTGCTAGTTTCCATCCCATTTCCTATTGGAAGTGAGATTGGGGAGTCATAGCATGGGCCCCTTTAGTATGGTTCATGGAAAAGTGGTATCATAGTGGTTGGTTCTACTTTAGGACTGGAGTCTGTGAGATTGGTTTGGGCTAACAGTGTTAAGTGTTTCAAGTCTAGATTTCATACCAAGGTCTCCAATTTTGGTGTGACGGCCGACGTATCCATGCACCAGGAATCCAATCAACTACTTTGAAACTCGGTACATGAGAAAACTGGTTGTAGAGAAAACAATGGTACATACATCATATAGGAATGATTTGTGGTTTCCATGTCCTTATTAAGTCATCTCTCTAGATATACTCATTGATCATGGTACATCTTGTTTACTTCCAGGATGCCTCCATGACATATTCCATCTAGGATTCAGTATCATGATTATGATGATGATCCCCTTAGTTATGAGAGATCAATACAGGGACTACTTCCTGATATGTTACCTTTAGGTGGTGCACTGGCCATACCGCCACCTATTGAGTAGCATGAGGTACCCGTAGTACCAACAGATGAGGTGTGCAGGCTGAGCATTCTTCATGAGTTTCAGTGGAAGAGACACCTTAGGTTCTGAGGTGAGACCAACCCCCAGATAGATGAGGACTATCATGAGGTAGTGACCTGAGTTTTCTATATGGTCAGGACACCAACAGACCATATGGTTTTCCTGGAAGCGAGCCTCCTTCATGGATCAGCATGGTGATGGTGGGGTTTGGTGACCCAGTATAGCATCCCTCCTTTTTATCGCATAAACTTTCATTACATTTTACAAAACCGAGGATCATTAAGGTTTAGTGTCTTGGAAAACAGGAACTTAAAACATGAAAACATAAAACATTCTTCTTAAACACTTTAAAGGCTTCTCCTCATGTTCATCCTAGGTTCATTACTGTATCTCATTACCTGGGGACATACATCAAAAGAAAAGGTGATTAGAAGGCCCAGTAAGGGAAACAAGGGGAAACATTTAACTTGTGAACTTGGGATACATCAACAATGTCATGAAAAAGAACTTTAAGGCATGAGAAAGAAATCGTGAGGCATATCATAATAAAAATAACATTTTTCATAACTTGAAGATGTGGATACAACATTTAATATTGATAATCATTTCGTTTCACCAAGGTCCATCCCCAAGGTGTCATTAAAAATTACCAAGGTTATTCACCAAGGTATCAGTCTAAAAGGTCATCTCTAGAGATTAAGTCTTTACCCAATGCATTGGAGCACTATCAGGGCACACCCTTGACATGTATTTATTATCATGTGGGCCACATATATCATCATCAATCATTTCATAAAAAACCCATAAATCATAAAAGAAATGGGTTTCATTTCATAATCATAACGTTTAAAAACTACTTTAAAGACATGATCTTTATGTCACTTTAAACCCACGGAAAGGGAGAGCGGGTCTCATGTATGTAAATACCATAATTTAAAATAGAAAAACTTGGTATATATGTGAATATCCCTATATAAGAGAGATATTTGAGTATTCACTTAATAAAATAAAAGAACTTTAGAAAAAGAGAGAGACATTTTGAGACGGAAATTCCTGCAGCATAACAGCTATGTTTCGGGGTTTTAGAAAACATTGAAAAGAGAGGGGACATGGGTAAAACAATCATAAATGACCCATAAAACAGTAGAGGTCCAGAATATAAAGGATTTAAGAATATGGTAATGAAATTTGAAAGATATACCATATTAAATGAAGAACATGAAAGGAAGACAAAAATAAGATTTCTCTTATGAAAATTCAGCAGCCTAACGGTGCCACTTAAACTTCAACAAAAATGAATTGACGAGATAAAATAGGGTCTCTAATCATATGAACATAAAAGATCAGTATGATAGATATATAGATCATAACCCAACATAATAAAAAGAAACTTGAAATACTTTACATGAAAATAGATCTTGAAAACGAGAAGGGTGAAAGAATCCCTTAAAAATTCGGCAGCCTAACGGCGCCACTTAAAACTTCAAAATACTGAATTGAATAGATAAAATAGGGTCTCTCATAATATAAAAATAATAGTTCAGTATTATAGATATATATATCATACCCCAACATAAAAAAAAGGAACTTTAAAGACTTGACATGAAAGTAGAACTTCAAAACGAGAAGGGTGAAAGAACCACTTAAAACTTCGTAGCCTAACGGTGCCACTTAAAACTTCAAAATACTGAATTGAAGAGATAAAATGGGGTCTCTCATCATATGATCATAAAATATAAGTATTATATATATATAGATCATACCCCAACATAATAAAAAAGAACTTGAAAGACTTGACATGAAATTATAACTTTGAAAAATGAGAAAGGTGAACCAATCCCTTAAAAATTCGGCAGCCTAACGGCGCCACTTAAAACATCAAAATACTGAATTGAAGAGATCAAATAGGGTCTCTCATCATATGAACATAAGAGTTCAGTATGATAGATATATAGATCATACCCCAACATAATAAAAAGGAACTTGAAAGACTTGACATGAAAGTATAACTTTGAAAAATGAGAAAGGTGAACGAATCCCTTAAAAATTCGGCAGCCTAACGGCGCCACTTAAACATTCTTAAAATGAATTGATGAGAGAAAGAGGGGGTATCTCATCATATGAACATGAAAAGGGCAGTTAGATGAATATAAAAAAACATCCTCAAACATAAGAACATGGAGCATAAAAGAAATGACATAAAAGAGATTACTTGAAAAGAAAGAGAGAGGTCAGATCCCTTACCTTAAAATGTAACTCTTAAAACTCAAAGGTTGGGACCTTGAGGGCTTGGGGAAACCTTGGGAGGACTCCTTGGGAGGTAATGAGACCATAGCTTCGTTGGGGGAGAGTTGGGAGTCAAATGGATGAGAGGATGGCTTGGTATTTATAGGGAAAGTGAGGGGACAGGGCATTAATGGCCAAGGGACACCTCATTGGTGGTTTTGGCAAAACCATGGGCTTGCCCATGGTATTAGCCCATGGTATTATCCACTTGGGACACCTCATAACTTATCTTACTATTCATAAGTCGACCATATTGATTACATACTTAATACATCATTTAATGATGTCATTAAACATTCGTAACTTAAAAACCGTATTTTCACTATTCATCGAAAATTCAACTTTCTCAGAAAAATCCCAAAATTTCACCTTAAACAAATATCGATGCTATGATTTCAAAAATGAACTCCATTTTATAAAAATAATTTTCTAAATATTTTTAATTTAATTTTTAAATAAATACACTATTCACTGAAAAATCATTTTTTTTTCAGAAAAATCCCCAAAAATTACCTTAACATAATATCGATGCTCTGAGTTCAAAAATGAAATACATTTTATAAAAATAATTTTCTAAATATTTTTAATTAAATTTTTAATTAAAAAACACTATTCACCTAAAAAAACTAATACTTGACTAATAATTTATGAAACCGTTATTTAACCATTTTATTGAATCACATTACCTAATCAAGGTACCTAGATTATATTAATGCTTTATTTAAGTGATATTACTAATCCATTTGGTCACATTACTAATCCTAAGCATAAAATCACTATTCATAGTTTACTATTCATCAAAAATTAAGTTGATCTTATTAGACTCTAAATTTCGTACTGAACATAATTGTATAAGACCATTTTTTGAAAATCAATACACATTTTTAATTATTTATGGTTTACATAAACATTTTTAAAATATCTTTTTTCTAAAATTCATCAAAAATATGCATACTATATTTATCCGGTCATTTGAAAATTCATAAACTTCATCATAAGAAGAAATCCCAATTTTTATTTAAAACAAAGGATTACACAAGGCATCTACGATCTCCTTACATAGCCCCTTATCACACCAGCATAGGACCTAAGTGTAAGGTGTGCTAAGGTGAGAGAATCTGAGGGAGGCTCGTCCAATATCGCACGAGTAGTAATTTCTATCAGTTTGAACTTCTAGCAAAGGCGATTTCGTTCTAGCTTCACACGATGAAGTTCGGCTTGGGTTTGGTCCAGAGCAAAGCCTAGTGGTGCTACCTCCTTCCCAAGTTCTGTTAGATGGGCTTCGATCGGTCCAAGACTACTGGGTGAGGCCATCGAATCTTCTTTCTATATTAATTAACCAAGATTACTTGTATTTAGAGACAATAATCGAAACGTTTAGTTTCCAGCAGTCATATTGACCAATGGTCATATAACAGTCAAAATCCAACGGTCTCATTTTAATTATACTCATGTTATCAAATGAAATAGTTTTGTTGAGTATAAAAAATAAAATAACACACAAAATCAGGAAACAAGATTTATTCAAAATTTAGGGTTGTTACAATCTTCCCCCCTTAAGAAATTGCGTCCTCACAATTTTTAAAATTGGGTTTTGAAATTTCATTGAAAGTCCCACATCGGAAAAAGAGTCAGTAACACTATTACTTTAAAAGAAAGAAAAGGAAGTACAAAGGCCACCTGAGTTAACCCACACTAGGATTCCATGTAGGAAAACATGGACATGGAGGAGAAAACAAAGGGTCAAGTTCTGAGGGAGAGTGATAGAAAACATGATTAGGAGAAAGTTAACCATGAGAAAATCCCAAACTTATGATGTGTGTAAACGGTCTTTGATTAACTAGTAGGAAATTTAAACCAACAATTTTTTTGTTTTACGTTCCTTTTCATAATTTTGAGGAATTCATTTACTACATAGAACAGAAACATAAGGAAATATACCTACCTTCCAGTAGAGTTTCATCCTTTAATAAGTTTCTACCAAAACTAATCTTTTCTCCAAACGATGAGCATTCAAAACTACTTGGTCTCATCAAAGAACAAGAATCATCTTATAGAGAATCACATAATACACCAAAGATTAACTATCTATTTCTTCTATCTTTAAACATTATCCCAAAAATAGAAAGGGTAAGATAAAACAACTCTTCCAAAATAAAGAACCCCAGAGGAAGGGAAACTACTTTAAATCTTCAAAGTTCCACGGTACTACCCAAAGTTCATCATAGACCATTCCGTAAATAACTGTCCTTAAAAATCCTCAAAATAAACCAAACTAAGATTGAAACCCAAATTTAAGAATGATTTGATAACATAGTCTTCCAAGGTAAACTTTATCATTCATCTCCAAACAACATCAACCACTCCTAACATCTTATAACAAAAGTAACTAACATAAACATATTTACCCCAAGATAGGTTAATCATTTCCATAAGTAACCTAAATTACTATAAGTCCACATTAAATTCATCGATTCTTCAAAATATAAGTCAACCTTAATCCTCAATGAAAACACCGTAGTAATCTATTTACCTCAATCATATAGGGTCCCCAAAATAGTGAACATCTTCCAAAATAATAATCATCTTTTAATCCACTAATCATCTTTGTCATATTAATACGACAATCATCACATTTTCTATCACATTGGTTTTTGGGACATGTTCTTCCATTTCCCACCATTAACTAAGAAGAGAAATTATAATTAGGGGCTTAAATATTTAGCCAATAATCATGAAAATGAACTTAAATAATATAAGGATAACTTGTAGAAGAAAATTATACCTTAACTTGTGATCCCCTAGGTTTAAAACTAGGTTATCCATGATCATATATTCTTATGTGAATCTTTATTTTATTTTATCTTTGTTCCTTTAATAATGGTTCATATTAAGCTTATGAATTTACCAAAGCATATCCTCCAGAAGTGTCGTAACCAAGAGTGCAGCAAGGCCCGTTGTCGTGTACCAGTTCCCGTTCGAGTCTAGCTCAAAGCGGTGTTTTCAGGTTTTACCCCTATGTACATCTGTGCCAAAGCCACCTCTACCTGCTCGTATCCAGACAGGGATGTATTAGCTTGGAAACCCCTTACTCAATACTCACCAAAATACCAGGAAGATTTCCTATATTTAAAATTTTCTATAGGGTTCTTCCTAAATTTTTCATATCCTAATTTCCACAAATAACTAAACCATCCTTTGATACCAACTATAGCATCCCGCCTTGTTATCACATAAACTTTTATTACATTTTACAAAACCGAGGATCATTAAGGTTTAGTGTCTTGGAAACCAGGAACTTAAAACATGAAAACATAAAACATTCTTCTTAAACACTTGAAAGGCTTCTCCTCATGTTCATCCTAGGTTCATTACTGTATATCATAACCTAGGGACATACATCAAAAGAAAGGGTGAGCAGAAGTCCCAGTAATGGAAACAATGGGAAACATTTAACATGTGAACTTGGGATACATCAACAATGTCATGAAAAAGAACTTTAAGGCATGAGAAAGAAATCATGAGGAATATCATAATAAAAATAAAAATTTTCATAACTTGAAGATGTGGCTACAACATTTAATATTTAAAATCATTTCGTTTCACCAAGGTCCATCCCCAAGGTTTTATTAAAAATTACCAAGGTTATTCACCAAGGTATCAGTCTAAAAGGTCATCTCTAGAGATTAATTCTTTACCCAATGCATTGGAGCACTATCAAGGCGCACCCTTGAAATGTATTTATTATCATGTGAGCCACATATATCATCATCAATCATTTCATAAACAACCCATAAATCATAAAAGAAATGGGTTTCATTTCATAATCATAACGTTTAAAAACTACTTTAAAGACATCATCTTTACGTCACTTTAAACCCACGGAAAGGGAGAGCGGGTCTCATGTATGTAAATCCCAGAATTTAAAATAGAACAACTTGGTATATATGTGAATATACCTATATAAGAGAGATATTTGAGTATTAAATTAATAAAATAAAAGAACTTTAGAAAAAGAGAGAGACATTTTGAGACGGAAATTCTGCAGCATAACGGTTATGTTTCAGGGTTTTAGAAAACATTAAAAAGACAGGGGACAAGGGTCAAACAATCATAAATGACCCATAAAACAGTAGAGGGCCATAATATAAAGGATTTAAGAATATGGTAATGAAATTTGAAAGATATACCATATGAAATGAAGAACATGAAAGGAAGGAAAAAATAAGATTTCTCTTATGAAAATTCAGCAGCCTAACGGCGCCACTTAAACTTCAACAAAAATGAATTGACGATATCAAATAGGGTCTCTCATCATATGAACATAAAAGATCAGTATGATAGATATAGAGATCATAACCCAACATAATAAAAAGAAACTTGAAATACTTTACATGAAAATAGATCTTGAAAACGAGAAGGGTGAAAGAATCCCTTAAAAATTCGGTAGCCTAACGGCACCACTTAAAACTTCAAAATAGTAAATAGAATAGATAAAATAGGGTATCTCATCATATGAACATAAGAGTTCAGTATTATAGATATATATATCATACCCCAACATAATAAAAAGGAACTTGAAAGACTTGACATGAAAGTAGAACTTCAAAACGAGAAGGGTGAAAGAACCACTTAAAAATTCGGCAGCCTAACGGTGTCACTTAAAACTTCAAAATACTGAATTGAAGAGATTAAATGGGGTCTCTCATCATATTATCATAAAAGATAAGTATGATAGATATAGAGATCATACCCCAACATAATAAAAAGGAAATTCAAGGACTTGACATGAAAGTATAACTTTAAAAAATGAGAAAGGTGAACGAATCCCTTAAAAATTCGGCAGCCTAACGGCGCCACTTAAAACTTCAAAATACTGAATTGAAGAGATAAAATAGGGTCTATCATCATATGAAAATAAAAGTTCAGTATTATAGATATAGAGATAATACCCCAACATAATAAAAAGTAACTTGAAAGACTTAACATGAAAGTATAACTTTGAAAAATGAGAAAGGTGAACGAATCCCTTAAAAATTCGGCAGCCTAACGACGCCACTTAAACATTCTTAAAATGAATTGATGAGAGAAAGAGGGGGTATATCATCATATGAACATGAAAAGGTCAGTAAGATGAATATAAAAGAACATCCTGCAACATAAGAACATGGAGCATAAAAGAAATGACATAAAAGAGATTACTTGAAAAGAAAGAGTGAGGTCGGATCCCTTACCTTAAAATGTAACTCTTAAAACTCAAAGGTTGGGACCTTGAGGGCTTGGGAGAACCTTGGGAGGACTCCTTGGGAGGTAATGAGACCAGATCTTCATTGGGGGAGATTTGGGAGTCGAATGGATGAGATGATGGCTTGGTATTTATAAGGAAAGTGAGGGGACAAGGCATTAATGGCCAAGGGACACCTCATTGGTGGTTTTGGAAAAACCATGGGCTTTCTCATGGTATTTTCCCATGGTATTGTACACTTGGGACACCTCATACCTTATATTACTATTCATAAGTCGACCATATTGATTACATAATTAATACATCATTGAATGATGTCATTAAACACCCGTAACTTAAAAACTGTATTTTCACTATTCATCGAAAATTCAACTTCCTTAGAAAAATCCCAAAATTTCACCTTAACCAAATATCGATGCTATGATTTCAAAAATGAACTCCATTTTATAAAAATAATTTTCTAAATATTTTTAATTTAATTTTTAAATAAATACACTATTCACTGAAAAATCATTTTTTTCAGAAAATTCCTAACATAATATCGATGCTCTGAGTTCAAAAATGAAATCCATTTTATAAAATTAATTTTCTAAATATTTTTAATTAAATTTTTAATTAAAAAACTCTATTCACCCGAAAAAACTAATACTTGACTATTAATTTATGAAACCGTTATTTAACCATTTTATTGAATCACATTACTTAATCAATGTACCTAGATTATATTAATGCTTTATTTAAGTGAGATTACTAATCCATTTGGTCACATTACTAATCCTAAGCATAAAATCACTATTCATAATTTACTATTCATCAAAAAATAAGTTGATCTTATTAGACTCTAAATTTCGTACTGAACATAATTGTAGAAGACCATTTTTTGAAAATCAATACACATTTTTAATTATTTAAGGTTTACATAAACATTTTTAAAATATCCTTTTTCTAAAATTCATCAAAAATATGCATACTATATTTATCCGGTCATTTGAAAATTCATAAACTTCATCATAAAAAGAAATACCAATTTTTATTTAAAACAAAGGATTACACAAGGTAGTTACGGTCTCCTTACATAGCCCCTTATCACACCAGCATAGGACCTAAGTGTAAGGTGTGCTAAGGTGAGAGAATCCGAGGGAGGCTCGGCCAACATCGCATGAGTAGTAATTTATATCAGTTTGAACTTCTCGCGAAGGCGATGCCGTTCTAGCTTCAAACGATGAAGTTCGGCTTGGGTTTGGTCCAGAGCAAAGCCCAGTAGTGCTACCTCCTTCCCAAGTTCTGTTAGATGGGCTTCGATCGGTCTAAGACTACTGGGTGAGGCCATTAAATCTTCTTTCTATATTAATTAACCAAGATTACTTGTATTTAGAGACAATAATTGAAACGTTTAGTTTCCAGCGGTCATATTGACCAATGGTCATATAACAGTAAAAATCCAATGGTCTCATTTTAATTATACTCATGTTATCAAATGAAACAGTTTTTTCGAGTATAAAAAATAAAATAACACACAAAATTAGGAAACAAGATTTATTCAAAATTTCGGGTCATTACACCCAGTCTAATGATGAGGTGACTCTTGCATGGATGGAGTTTGAGTACCTTTTCATTAAGGAGTTCTCACTACCTATACTGAGGTATTTAAATATCCCAGAGCTTCTTTTGATCTAGTAGGGTATCATGATGGTAGCTAAGTATTCATCGAAGTTTACCAACCTTTCCAGTTACTCGATGAATATGGTTCATGATCAATTATTTAGGGCTCGGACTTTAAATAAAGGTTTGTGTAGATATATCTAGACCAGTTTTATCCCTATATGCATCCCTACCTATGCTGGGGTGCTAGAGCAAGCTTTAGTGGTCGAGATTTTCTTAGCTGATTATATACAACCAGTGGTTATCGGTAGTGGGAAAGTAGGAGCAGAGACCTTGGCAGTAGGGAACCAACATCATCCTTAGAGACCTTGATGTATGAGATGTTTTAAGAGGAGGTCCTAGGATAGGGGTTATATATTTTAGGACTCACAAAGTAGGTTTAGTCATCCCATAGAGAGGTGGTGATACTCATGTGAAGGAGTGGGATATCTTTCATGAGATTTTTCAGCCCGCCATACAGCTTACAGAGATACTATATATGGTCCACTGAGGTAGAGTTTGTGGAAAGAGATTGTGGGTTCTCAAGGAATTGGATGTGGTAGAGGAGTTGGGAGAGAAGCAGGAGGTGTTCAATGCTTCAACTTGTTACCACCTCCACCCCCAAGTGGTCCACACCAGTCTCATGGGATTGGAGGACAGGGGTGGGGATAGCTATATGTAGTCGAACCTTATGACCCAGAGGCATCAGGAATGATTTGAGGTATGATATATGTCTTTTATAACTTAGATGTAATACTTATATACATATGTGTTAGTCATTCCTTTATTATCACATACCTTTTATGATAATTAGATATTTAGGTTATGCCCTTGGCTCGACACTTATTCTTAGAGACTCCTACTGGAGAAGACACAGTGATCACACACTTGTGCTGATAGTGTAACCTTACTCTTGGAGGTGAGAGTTTATTTTGAAATCTCTTTGTAGCAATTATGAGGCCTTATGAAATCATATTATTTATGGATAGGTTATCCACAATTCATTTACAGATTGAATGTTTCAAAAAGAGGATGTGGTGTGTCCGCATTGACAGAACCAGTTTTTCCTTTTTCAGTGAAAAGGAAAACCAGGCAGTGTGGGATAGAATCATTCATAAGAGATTAAATCCAATTACTCACCAGTTGGATATCCTAACCCTTGGTGTAGTGGATGTTATTAATTCCCAATTTCCTATAGTGGTGGAATATTATGAGGATTTATTCCCTAAGGATGTTCCAAGTTTACCTCCCCATCGAGAGATAGACTTCTACATTGCTCTACACCCTGGGATTGCACTGATATTTGTGACAACATATCAGATGTCTCCCTTAGAGATTCATGGGTTGAGGGTGTAATTGGAGTAATTTCATAGGAATGGATTTGTTAGACCTAGTGTTTCACCCTGGGTATCCCTAATATTCTTTTCCAAGAAGATAGACGGGATCTTGAGGTTATGTGTGGACTATAGAAGCTTGAACTAGGTGACCATAAAGAATAAGTATTCGCTGCCAAGGATTGATGGCCTCTTTGATCAGTTGATAGGAGAACGATGGTTCTCAAAGGTTGACCCTAGGTCAGGCCATCACCATCTGTGAGTATGGGATGAGGATATACTAATGACTACATTCATAGGTCTATACAGTTACTATTAATACCTAGTATTTCCCTTTGTCATGATGAACATCCCAGCATTGTTCATGGGACTCGTGAACTGGATCCTTCATCCTTTCTTAAACCATTTCATGGTGGTCTTCATTGATGATATCCTTGTGTACTCTACGTCTGAGGATGATCACATGAGACACTTTAGTATAGTTCTATATGTGCTCAAAGAGCACTAGTTTTATGTAAATCTATCAAAGTGTCAGTTCTGGATTCAGGCAGTCCACTTTCAGGGACATGTTATTTCAACAGATGGAGTGGCAGTGGAACTGACCAAGGTTGAGGTAGTGTTGGCTTGGGATCCACCTAAGAGCATGATGTAAGAATAGAGATTCCTTGGGTCGGTAGTCTATTACTAGAGATTCATACCAAATTTCTTCATAATATCAGTACCCATCATAGCTTTAAACCAAAAGGGGCATCCTTTCGTGTGGATAGAGAGGTTCCTGCAAGATTTTCAGTAGTTGAGGTAGATTTTGATGAGTGCTCCCATCTTGAGATTTCCATAGGATGGTGTCGAGTACATAGTGTTCTGTGATACATCAGGAACTAATCATGATTGTGTTCTGATGTAGATTCAAGTAGTGATTGCTAATGTATTATGTCAATTGAGACCACATGAATATAACTATGAAACCCACAATCTTGAGTTAGAAACACTAGTCTTCTCACTAAAGATGTGATGACACTACCTGATGGGTGAGCTATTTATCATCTACTATGATCATGAGAGTCTCAAGTATATATTCTTTTATAAGGATCTTAACTTGAGATAAAGGTGATGGTTAAAGTTCCTCTAGGATTATAACTTTGAAATTGTCTATACTCCTGGGAAGGGGGATGTTGTAGTAGATTCTCCCAAAAGGAGATCTTGTTTGTAGTTACTAAATGATGTGCCAGAGAAGTTGGCCTCATTGAAATTATCCTTTATGGATGGAGATAGAGTAGCTTACCTCCAGTCTATGGTTATCAACCCTCCACTTTATAGCAAGTTAGGGAGTCACAACATGGGGATGTTGACTGTGAGACCCTATATAGTCATATATCCACTCAATATGCTCCTAATGGATTTTCAAAAGGTGGGGAGCATGTTGTTCTTTTCAGAGGATGTATGATGGTACTAGTGACATTACGGGAGCAGGTTCTAAGAGAATTTCATACATCTCCTTTGGTGGTATAACCAGGTGTGGAAAAGATATACCAGAAAATCTGATGTTATTTTTGGTGTCTAGAGATGAAGAAATGAGTTGCAAATTTTGTCTCTTGATGCCTTACTTGTCAGCAAGTGAAGTTTGTTCACTAAATTCCAGTGGGTTTTTCTCAAACCCTTGAGGTGATAGAGTGGAAGTGATATGGGATATCCATGGACTTTTTTACAATCTTACCATGTATGTCCATGGTACATGATTCCATTTGGGTGATCAAAGACTGAATCACCAAGTTGACCCACTTCCTATCTATCCAATATCAGAGTTAAATAGAGGGATTGGGATGCCTATATGTGTAGGATATAGTCTGACTCCATGGAGTTTCATCAAAGATAATTTCTGACCATGATTCTCACTACACATCCCAATCATGGAAGGGATTATAGGAGGATTTTGGGACTCAGTTGTGCTTGATCATAGCATTTCACCCCCAAACTTATGGCCAAATTAAGCGGGCCATTTTGGTTCTAGAGAAAAAGATATGAGATCGCGTGTTGTACTTTGTCCATGGTTTCTATGATCACCTACCATTGATGGAGTTTTCATACAAAAATATATAGCACTCCACCAATGGTATGGAACCATTCAAGGATTTTTATAGGAAATCCTGCAGGTCACCACTTTACTAGACTGAACCAGGAGAGTCAATACTCATGGGCCCAAATATGGTGCAAGAAGCTATCGAGAAGGTTCATATCATCTATGAGCATATGAATACTATAAAAATCCGTTAAAAGTATTATTCTAACAGATGATAGAGGACTTTTAAGTTTTAGTAAGGATACATGTGTTTTTACGGGTTTCACATCGACATGGATTACTGAGATTTTCCTGAGGTGGAAAATATCTTCGAGATTCATTATCCTTTTCAAGATAATACATAAATTTGGGAAGTTGGAATACCACTTAGCTCTACCTATGCATTTATACTGGGCACATGGTGTCTTCTATGTGTCACATCTAAGGAGGTAGGTGCATGACCCATTTCATGTTATCGACTGGGGAAAGTTGGACATCAAGGATGCAGCTACCTTTGCTGAGTACCCAGTAGAGATTGAGGTTCGGTAGGAGAGGATCCTTTGTGGGAGAGATATTCCTTTATTAAATGTCTATTGGAATAATAAGAATCTTCAGGAGAGAACATGGGAGTGGGAGGCTCATATTCATGCTCAGTACCCACATCTTTTTATATAGCCCTTGTTTTAGATTTTGAGGATGTAAATTCCCAAGGTGGGGAGAATTTAATGACTTGGATTTTACTTTTACTATTTTTTGATGTTGTATGTATTATTTTTAATACTATTTAATGATACATCATGTGATTTTGAGTCCTGGTGTGCCTGGAATAAATGTTTGAAATATATTAAACATAGTAATTAGCATGCACATGTAATTTTCCTTAAAAAGTGCAATAACTTCTAAATGGATGCTCGAATCAGAAATATGAGGGCACCATTAAGTTCAAAAATCAGGTTTTATACTAAGAACAACTTAACTTTGGTCATTGTGGGTCATTTTTTAAAAATTATTCATGAACATAAAATATATAAAATATTTAAATAAAATATTTTATTTTGATTTTGTCAACGTAGTGATTGCTGTGTATTTAAATAGACAATTATGGAGAAATACCGAGGTTAGCCTCATAAACCTAGAGCCTTTGGAAAACCATTGGATAGAAAATTGTATAATCTCTTAGACAAATAGAAACTGGATCATGGATCGATGATCGATGCACCACAGATTCAAAGGATATCACCAATGATCATGACAATGCCTTGTTCTTCATCAATATTCGATCTAAATCAAGGAAAGGCAGTTGTTTGATTTTTTTTATTTCCCCACTCTTGATTTATATGACGAACCTGAATCAATCAATGAACATATTGATCCACGGTTTGGTTATCTTGTAGGATGGGTTAGATTAATCGGTTTTTGGGAGAATTACTTTGAAATTGTTGATTTCTTCATTATTATTCTCATGGTAATGAATCGAGGTTGACACAAACATTAGTCAAGGTTAATTACTCTTATTTTTTCTTATGCTTTTTTCCCTCAGTTCTTTTTTCACCATAGGCATTCTTCATTTGGCTCAGGGTTCGATGTATCCCAATCAATCGATCATTGCGCACCCATTTCATGGCACAATGATATGATATTGTAGATCTGGGATTAGCACGACAATGGTTGTGTGATGATGGAGATAGTATTGAATCGAATGATGCATATATCCAATTTTCATGTTCTTTGGAATTAAATGAAGAATAAAGAACAATCTTATTTTCTGATTGGATTGAATGCCCATATCTTATTGATTCGGTAACATCATGAATCAATGAGTCTTGATCTACATTTTTTCAACAAAGATATTAGTGGATCGAAGGCCAAAGTAGTGTTCAGGATGCATGAAGGTGAATCTATGTTTCTAGAAAATTCTATGTTACACAGTGTGTACTTCAGAGCTACACGCCATGTGGGACCCCCTTTGAAACGGCTAAGATTTTGAGTATGAGTTAAGGATCACACAGCAAGTGACCCTTCCATATGGCATGTGACCTCTCCCTAGTGACTCAACATGTACCTCGAAGGGTACCCAAACACAGGTTGGAGTACATGGGTTGGAGCACGTCGTGTACTCTCCCACATGAACATGGCCTAGAACAAGTAAATAGGCAGATCCATGTACTGGTACACGAGCACATGTACATGTTCTAATAGTCATGTACTAGCACATGAGTAGAGTACATAGGCAGCCTACATGTCATGTACTTCTACATGGACACGGGAAAGAGACAATGGTTGTTTACAGGGGCAGGACCCAAGGTCAAGAAACATGGAATGTAACCCTTACTACACATCATGTACATTATTATACATGTCTTGGAGCACTTTTCTTACATATATTGGACAAGTTTTTTTAGGACATGTTCTCCTTGTCCTTTACCTGATGGTTGGTATGGAACTGTCTCCTACTCCTAGGACTATGATCCCTTCAGCATTACTTCTTAGTTAAAGTCATTGGAATCCCTCCAAGAGGCCTGGAGCGAGATCCTCTATTCATCTTCATTCCCTAGGTGGAGTTCTTAGTATCTTTATGACCAACACTATGTGGGTGTCGATCCTCTACTTAGTGGGTTAATCTAGATTGAGTTGTTGGTATCACCTCATGACCTTAGGAGTAACCCTCATCTATGTATCATATCTCTTCAGACCTTTAGAGTGTGCTACTAATGGAAACACTCAATTAGAATTACCTCTCAGGTGGATGTCATCGGTGCTATCAGAATCAAGAGTGTGTTCTCCCGAATGAGTTCTTTTTTGGAATCTTTGAGATGGAATCCTAGGCTGGTATGATACAATTGTGACTTAACTTTAGACTATGTGTATTGTTGAGTATGTCTGGATATTCTTGTTATATGTGTTTTAGACATATACCTATGTTGAGATAACTGTATTTCCTTTGTTGTCTAATTTTTTTTTCAGGGTGACCTACTGAGTATTGTTATACTCACCCCTATAAGAGATTTTCCCACATGTATCATGTATTGTGTAGATGATCAACCTTTTGATGGAGTCCTAGATAGACCAGGACCAGATGGTGCTTAATGAGCTTGGAAAGACTACGGTGTGTTCTTTTGGTATCTAGATATTAGTCACTTTACTTTTAGGTTATAATTATTTTAAGACTTTTTGGAAGGCTTGTATTTGGCTCTATTTACTTTCCTTTACTTCTTATCATACTCTAGTTGTGGGATTTTGATGTATGCATGCATGGTTTTTTAGTTTTTTTTTTACATTTCAGCATTGTATAGGCTTGGATATGTGTGCGTGTATATAGGTACTTAGGATAAGGCCTCCCATGTTAGTGATATTCCTATTCGACTCTAGTCTCCATCCCTTGACCAATTGGATGCGGGCTTGGGGATTCATATCACAGGCCCTATGGGATGGGTCCTGATAATCTATGGGTCTTAACATCTATTGGAATGGAATTATTTGCAACTTCATTCTCATCTATAGGTTCCTGTTCAAAGTGTTAATCATAATTGGATGAGTTCTTTATATAAGTTCTGACAGATTTTTCACTATGTTTAGAATTTAAATCCAAACTAGATAGGTCATGTTCAATATTTTCTAAAGAGGATTTAGTCTCATGTGGATCTTTTTCATAAAATTGTACATGTATAGATTATTCCAAAATCTTTGTCCTTTTATTAAACACCTTGTATGACTTACTTGTTATAGAATGGTTTTAGAAAATGACACTTCATTCTTTGATTTAAAATATATTTTATGCTACTTTCCCTATTGATGGGGATTATAGAATTTATTTGTTTGGAATTCTAGCTTATGTAGATCCTTAACTAAACCTTTACTAGTTATCTTTATAAAAGATTGAATATTGTAATGTCCTAGTCTCCTACACCAAAGTCAATATTCTTTTTTAAAGGCACTTAAATAAGAAAAATTTTGAGAAAACCAAAAAAATAAGTTTATAGCAAAAACATTTTCATTTTTAAAAGTAGTAAAAACTAAAGAATTTTTGGAATCAAAAACTTTACAATCATTATTTTCAAATTTATCCTGAAAAATATCATCACATAATTGAGAAATTCTAAGAAAATATATATTTTTAATCCATCTACAAAAAATAATTTATAAAATAAATTGTACTAGAAATACCGATTTTTCTGAGACCAATTATATTTCCTTTAGCATTATCACTAAAAGTGACATGTCCTCCATCCACTTTAATCAAGTTTTTTATGCTTGAGTAGTCCCCAGTCTTGTTTCTAGACTATCCATTTTCTAGATACCATAGTTTTTTATTGGAACTCTTTAAACAAGTTTCATACAAAATAAATTTAAAACAAAAATTACTTTGGTACCCATATTTTTTGGGGTGAAGATATGTTAGTAATATGAGATTTTGGAATCCATAATTATTTTATTGGTTTCTTGTAGGAATATTTATATTTTCATAAATAAATATTTTATTTGGTTCATCATAATAAAATATAGTAATAGAATTAGTAGAATTGGACCTAGGGATAAATTTATTTTTAATAATTCTTCTCTTTCCAGACTCATATCCTATTCCAGTAGTATATTTAGGATTTTTCTGTTTACCAAGGATCTAAGTAAGATTTTTTATTCCATTGTTAAATATCTATATATATTTATTTAATTTTTTATTAGATAATTTTATCTCATTATTTTCTTTTAGAAGTTGAGTATTTTTATGATTTTCTACTATAATATTGGTTTTAAAGTGAGAAAAAATATCATGCTTCTTATTTAAAATTTTATATTTATATTTTAATTTGTTAAATTTATCTTCTACTGTGTTACAATATTCAAAAATTTCTTCATTGTACATGTTTTCTGAAGCATTTTTAGTCTCAGAATGATATAAAGTATGATTAGGATATTTAAGAAAAACATATAATACCTCTAATGTGTTTATCATAAAACACATAATTTATTTATCACACTTATCCTATCTTCTTGATTTTAAATCACATTACCTATCTTTTGAATCACTCCAAGTTATTTTTGTAGCCTTTTTATATCTTTTTTTCATTTTCCTCGTATTTTTCTTATATTTTTTCTTGGGATAATCTATTTTTATGTGTTTGTTTATTTTATATTCATAGTAGACTTTTTCATTTGTAGAATAATCCTTCTTCCATTCTTTTCTCCAATTTAATTTTTCATACTTACCATGGTAATTGGGTTTCAGAATAATTTCTTATTTTTGTAAACTTTCTTGAAATTTCTATCCATATGTTCCATTTCCTCATAACTTTTAGTAGGTGATGCTTCATCACTTGAGATTTCAGATTTTTTTCTTCTATTTTTGTTTTGAATCAATAGTTTTAAAATATATAGATTTTATTTTCTGTTCATTTGCTTCCTATTTGTTTACTTGCAGTTCTTCTTCATACATCATTAGCTTTCTAATAAGTTCTTTTACTAGAATTGTACTAATTTTTCATGATTATATTGTGGATATATATGTTTCTATCCATCTTTCTGGTGAGAAATTGAGTAGTCATAAGACTTGATCCTTGTCATTAATATTCTTTCCTAGTGTATGAAACATGTTTACTATCTCATTAAACCTGATATACATGTCATATATAGATCCATCAATCTTCATCTTAAATGTATGATATTTAATAGTGTATGTATTTAAATTCATTTCTTTAACATTTTATGTACCTTCATGAGAAATAGCCAAGGTGTCCCAAATTTCAAAAGCATTAGAACAAGAAAATATTTTTTTGAATCTATCTTCACTTAAAGTATAGTATAGATCATTCATATCTTTATAATTACAATCATATGGAGCTTTAGTGTCATAACTCCATTCATCTCTATAGGTTTTATATTTTTCATATTTATCTTCAATTGTAGTCCAAATATCAAAACCCATACTCTCTAAGTGAATTTTTATTTTAATCTTCCATTGAGAAAAATTAGTTCCATTAAAATAAGAAGGTATATTAGTGGCAGTTTCTTCTTATCTATTGTTATCTATAAATAAATAAATTTATAAATGATAGAAATTTAAGACCTTTAAATACAACTAAATTACATTAAAATGATGTTTTAAAATCATCTAATACCAAATGTTTATTAGAGTGAGTAACTCAATAGGGGGTGAATTAAGTTCTCAATTAAATTTTCTGTTTAAAAACAATTTAGAAATTAAATAATTAATTTAATAAAAACTTATAGTTAATAAAAATAGTATAAATATATAAATTTCATCTTTCAAATAATTTCTCAGAGGTGGGACTAAGGATTAGTTAAAATATATTTTAAATACTTTAAATTTTGGAATTAAGTTACTTAATAAAACACTTTATATAAACAAAAATTAAGACTAACTATAAAATTAAAGTTTTGTTACAATTTAGAAAATAGAAGTTGATTTGTAGTTCAAAAAAATAAAACTATAAAAAAACACAGTGGAATATTAAAAATGGATTCAATATCAAGCCAAGAATTAATCCCATCCACTTGGAAGTCACCTGCATCCAAGCAGTTTATTAATGAATAAACTGATCCAAAACCTAGACTAGGTTTTCCAAAATAATAGTACACAAGACTATTCAGGCGCAAAACCTCTTCCAAAGTTGTAAATGGGAATAAAAATGATACCATTACACATAGGACCTCTTCTATAGTTATTCATGGGAATAAAAAATAAATTATTTGAGAGAATATTAATTATTATCTGATTTAGCACAGGCGGCTTTTTTTTATAGATAAATATAGAAATATAAAATACAGATCAAAGAATAGATAATATGGAAAGAGTAAGAGATTAAAATATAGTAAATGTAATGAAACTCAATATGAGTATCTTTGGTTTTTTAGTTTCCTTAAAGTTTTCTTTGGAAGGAGTTTGGAAGAGTTTCTCATAATTTTTTGGAAAACATAGCATCGTAATATCTTCTATGTAGCACAAAAACACATGTAAAAAACACTTTATTATTCTCTAGGTGTCATAAAAATGTTTTTAGTACTACATTATTTTCCACATGATCGAATAATCCTATTTAAATATATCTTCATCAGAAGCATCCATCGTAGAATGGTCATTCTTAATTAAATGAATTGATGCTTCATTTAATTCTTCAAAACTAGCCATTGGATATTTGAAATTATCTACTGATAAGTTAGACATGGTAAGTTGTCTTCACTTGAATTATGGTTATTTGAGATCATGGGAAATTGACATTGTTAACTAATTATGCATGGTGACATGGTCGGTTCATCTCTTTATGCGTTCATCTCATTTACACATGTGGTAAGTTGATGACTCCATGTTGTAAGATTTTTCTTCATACGATCACTACATCAGAAGACATGGTTAGTATATTACTTTATGAAAAATTATACATACCTTGGCATGGTAACTTTATTTATTTATGTGGCAGGTAGTTTCCTTCATGCGATCATGTAAATTTATTTTCATGGTATGTTGATTGTACATGCGGTAAGGTAATTCTCATCACACTGTTAATTAAGTCTTTAATGTGTGGTAAATTCATGACTTAGACAAATTTTGTTCATCTGACTCACGGTAAGATGTTTTTGTTTATGAGGTAAGGTAATGCAGTCACTTGACCTTCACGAAGTAAGGTATTATGGTAAGCTCTAGACTTATCCATTTTTTTAATTTTTTCTAGTAAACAACTTTCTGGCATAAAATATTAAAATCATTAATGGAAATATAAAAATGGTTTTAGATCATTAAAATAAGGATGTTCTGGTCTAAACCAGTAGTTTTAAATCATGTTTTATTATCTTTTAATTTTTATATATATGTTATAAATGTTTTGAAATTGTTCCCCTTTGGTTTTAGAGTTTAAAGTGGCTTAAAAGACATGAATATAGGGGCCTCTTGTTTTGGGATTGTTGAAATTCCCACCTTGAATTGAAAATGGTTTCAGTTAATGGAATTAAGATTTATAAAATAAGGTGGGATAACATATTGGAGTCTCGATACTTAGGTGGGGGAACTAGGAAAATCGTGAATATACATGAAATTATGTGTCTAGAATTGGATTAATTATACAACAATAACTGATCACTATGATGATATGTTTAGGGAGTCACATGATAAGGTGTCCCCTGTTGGAGTTGGTGTCCTAAGACCAACTATTTGTACTAATATTACATGTATATTTGATGTATTTATTATTAATAAAACTTATTATTAGATATTGTTTTTTGTTATACATGACTCAAATGTAATAATGTCCTAGAGTATATGTTGCATTGATAAGGTCATAGCAGTTCCCCATTATGATAAGAACTCTGATGTTCTATGAAAATATTATCAAATAATGTTCTATGATCAGATAACATACTATGATGGGACATATAGTACATAGACTATTTGGTGCGAGTACACATAAGCAGATGAGGCTTCTTTTCATGAAGTTCACACTTGATAATCTTCAAGATGAGAGATTATGAGAACATAATCACTAGTAGGAATTATTCATATTTTGGTGTCATTGGATATTACTATCTATGAGTGTGTATGTGTGTGTGATGGTCCTTGGACTTTAAGATAATTATTAATGCATATTACAACTCACTTACTTAGATGTATTTTATAAACCATGATGATAACAGTTCATAGAGATGTTAGATATGTTGGGTTCATCACGATTGACATGTCATTAATGCATAAGTCAAGAAATGATTCTTTCCTTCCATCTTTATGGAAGCTGATACCTCATCCATTTTATTGGAATATAACTGTCGCATTAAATTCCATGGCCATGGTGTAATGAGGTGTTTATTTCATTTGTATGTGGTTTTTGATGTTGCGACATTAAGTTATTTCTCTTGGGTTCTTTAACCTGTTTCTAGACAATAATCTTGGACTTTAGGCAAGTCTACCTATTGTCGATGAGAAAGAATCCTAAAGGGTCCCACACTAAGTATTTCTATTGATCTCGATTAAATTCTATTTGAGTTTAATAAATTGAACCAATATTATTCCCAAGTCTGAGGAATTATTTTATTTAAGTTATATTGATCGCATAAATTGAATCAATATTTATTTGATGGATTGTAAATAAAATAATTATTTTATTTATTGAATATTTTAATAAATATTTATTCTCTAGATTGTGAATAAAATATTTTTTTAGTTATTCAATAAATTCTAGAGGATTTCAAATAGACCAAGACCGATTTTGTTGACAAATATTAATTAACAAGACCGTTACATAATATTTGTTATTGCAAAAGTTGGTGCACACCACAAAATAATAATAATATAATTATTATTATGTGTCATGGGGTTTATTAAAGGTAATAAATATTATTTAATGGCTAGTATGAAAATAAATAATATTTTAACTTAAATCCTAACTCTATAAATAGACGTTTATGCCTATTGTATAGTGCATCCAAAAATTAAGAAAATATAATTTTTGCGCACAACAAAACTCTCCCAACACCTCTTTATATCTCACTCTCAATAACAAGAAGTGTAAAGGATATTTCTTCAAGATCGAAAAATGAGTGATCAAGAATGAACAATGCAAAACATTTGACCCATTGTGCTAGCTCCAGAAGATCGAGTAGTGTTGCTCAGAGATCATAGAAGCACGTGTAGATCACCACGATAGGGATTATATCCTTGGATCCTCATAGAACAATGAAGGTAATCCAAAAGGGTCTTTTCAGATGATCAACATTCCCCAATGAAGAAATTTCCTAAGACCAGGTATTTATTTATTCAAATATTAAATAAATTAATTATAAATTTGACGTGCAATATCCTCACTCTTGGTTTTGGGAAATGATTATTAAAATAAATTTTAATATATCTCACACCTCTTCATGCTTTCACTATGGCTAGAACCATCAAGTGGTATCAGAACAGTTATGTATAATTATTTATTTTACTGTTGATCTATGCACAGTTGTGGTTATATTTTAATTTCATATTATTTTTTCTTTAATTCGATTTTAATTAGCATGTTATCGACATATTAATCATTTTTTCAGTGTTTCATTTTCTTAAATGTTTAAGAACAAATTCAGAATGACCAGAGATGCCATCGTGAAGTGCCAAATCTTTGGCCAGTAAAATTGGGTTACACAACATGCATTCGGAGCACACGCCATATACCCATGCTCATTGTATCTAGATACACTGAGTAATTAATTACACACGGTGATTTTATTACACATTTTGTATTGACCAGGCCAACCTGGAACATGGAAAGCAGATACAGAGTGTGTAGAAGGTATGTAAATACCATGTAGTCTAGTTGAGTTAGCACACTGAATCCCCAGTCATGTGACTTAGATATACGGAAACTGAGGTATATGGCATGTAGCTGGATGTATACACCGTGTAGTCTCCCATTAATGGAAAAAATTAAAAATACATTAAATTTTAAAATTTCAGCATTAAAACCTTATTTTATTGATTTGCAGACCGTTGTATGTTTGAAAATTTAATAATGGTTATAAAGAATGTTAAATGCTCAATTAATTTTTTGTAATTAATATATCATTATTGGTTATTCCATTTGTTTTCTGTGAATGGAATTTATGTTTATAATGAATATATATATTATATTTATAATTATATAAATATATATATATATATAATGAATGGTATAAAATGTTTGACAATATCCTACTAGGATCTTCGCTCACACCATACATATACACATTGGTGCATATATAGACTTAGTCGTCTATGATACAGGTAAAAGGAAAGGTTCACACTTTTATAGTGGTGTTCCATAGTCACTTGTTAAAGATATAATGATACTGGGATGTAGAGGTCACCATATGGCATAAAGAGACAATATTCATTTTGTGTTATTTTAAGATATTTACTATAAAGTTACTCTCTTAAAAATAAATTTACTTTTTGATTACCTTTATATTTTGGATCATGTGTAAACCTTTTATAGATTTATATTTTATAAAATGTTGGTTATTTTTTATTCATATATATTTTATAAAGTGTCTCTCTTGGGATTTATATCTTTTTTAAAATACCGAAGTGGATCTTATAAAATGATTCAAGTGTTTTGAAATGTTTCTTAAAAATTTATATGTGTTCAGCATACAATTTTTTGGTTTTAAATAACTTTAAAATGATTTAAACACTTATCATGGACTTATGTTGCATTTCAAGTGTTTTTCAACTCAACTGATTGGCTTTTATAAAAGGATGCAGATGTTTTCAAAGCATATTTAATACTGATTTTATTTTAACAAGGGGTGCATGAAGTTTTAAATGAAAAATTGTAAAATATAGAGGATTTTTTATCATTTTAAATTATTAAGACTATTAGTTCATGAAGTTTCCTTGAATGATTAAAAGACGAAATTGTGATTTTGTGAAAGAGTTCTTAGATCTGATTTGTTTATTTTAAAAAGGGTGTGTTATTTTAAAGAGTAATTTGTGTAAATGGTTGGTTTTTGTAATGGTATTTCAATTGTTCTTTTATAAAAAGTTTTCAAAGGACATCTGAAATATAGTTTTTCCATAATCTTTTAAGTTTATATTTTTATAGAATTAAGAAACCCATTGAATTATATAGGTAAGATAAGTAGATTGATAATAACACCATAGAAAGGGCATGTCACTAACTCTATCCAACCCATAAGATATCCATCATGACCTAACTCCCGAAAAAGGTGAATTAATGTTTAACCCCATTGCAACTCCTAAACCTACTTTGCATCCAACATCACCAGCATGGTTTAAATTAGGGGATTCCTCTATAATTATATCTTCTTTCTGGTTTGGTGTTAGCTTCTAAGGGGATGAGTCTCATGCAATGAAATTTAATAATAACTATCATTCAAATTTTGAGTTCCCCTTATTTGAAATTCACCTTTTGTGTATTTATTTTGTTAAATATTAATATTACCAAATCAAATATGGTGGATATGAATAAAGAATGGATGGATGCCAATTTTTTGACAAAATGGTATGAAGATGGAGTGAAAGAGTTCATTAAGTTTACAAAATATCATGAATATGACCATTCTCAAATTCTTTTTCCATGTTTATGTTGTTGTTATTCAATACTAATTAGTCCAGAGGAGTTAGAATAACACTTGATCTATCATAGAATAGATCGAAGTTATAAATGTTGAAATAAACACGGATAAAAAGTGAATGTAGCTAGTGGATGTGATATCGCTATGTTTTATGGATCATCTGATATGATTATAAGTGTGGACAATGAAGAAGACCATATCGAGGATGTGATTATAGATGCGAATGATGAAGCATATCATATTGAGGAAATTATAAGGACAGTTGAAGATGAACTTTGTGATTTCCCAAAATTGTTTGAGAAGTTAAATAGTTGTGAAAAGATATCATTGTATGCTGGTTGCACTAAATATGCAGCATTTTTAGTCATACTTAAGTTGTATAATTTGAAAACAGGCAATAGATGGAGTGACTCTAGTTTTATGGAACTACTTTCTCTCTTGGATGACATGCTCCCAGAAGATAATGAGCTCCCAATCTGAACATATGATGCCAAACGAATGCTATGCTCAATGGGTATGATCTCTGAACGAATGCATTCCTACCTGAATGATTGTATAGAATTTCATAAGGACCAAAAATAACTTATAGAATGACCAAAGTGTGGTTCTTCTTGATACAAGAAAGATGAATCTAGTTATATGAAAGTTGTATGGTACTTTCCAATCATTCCAAGGTTTAAGAACTTATATGGATGTGAGGAGACTATAGGGTAATTGATGTGGCACGCATATACAAGAAATAAATACGGGAAAATATGTCACCCATAAGACTCTCCTTGGTGTAATAGAATTGATCATGGGTATCCTAAATTTAGAAATTATCCGAGAAACCTTCATCTTGCATTATCTATAGATAGAGTGAATCATTTTGGTTTTCAAATAAGTACTCATAGTACATGGCCAGTTATGTTGGTAAATTATAAATTTCCACCGTGGTTATTCATGAAATGAAAATACATCATATTAACTATGCTTATATCAGGACCAAAATAAACGGGTAATCATATGGATGTTTATTTGGATCCATTGATCGAGGATTTGAAATTATTGTAGGATTTGGGTGTTACGTTGTATGAGGATTATAGAAATGAATATTTCACATTGATATCCATGTTGTACAGGATGATAAATGACTTTCCTGTTTATGGAAATTTGTCAGGATATAGCATTAAAGGAACTCAAGGGTGTCTCATTTGAGAACAAGGTACACAGTCAATTAGGTTGAAACATTCATCAAAAAATATGTTTCTAGGAAATCACATATTTCTACGCCAATGAAATAAGTATCGATATTGGACAACATCATTCAATGGATGTTCAGAAGAATGTACAACACTGTCTCCACTAACAGGTGGTCAATTGTTTGAGAAAGTAAAATTTGTGGACACTGCTTTTGGTAAAACATTTTTGAAAAACCATGTGAAAAATAGTTGGAAAAGAAGATCAGTTTTTTTGAATTACCATACTGGAATTGTCTATATGTCAGAAATTTTCTTAATGTTATGCATGTTGAAAAAAATGTATGTGATAGTGTCATCGACATGTTGCTAAATGCACCCAGAAAAACCAAGGATGGAATTAAGTCTAGGTTGTACATGGCTGACATGGAAATATGAGAATATTTGGCACTAGTGAAGGGTGAAAAACTAACTTTTCTTCCTCCAATAGCTTACACTCTTTCCAGGCATGAGAGATATCAATTTTTCAACTTCTTGAATGATGTAAACGTTCCATAGGAGCATTCATCGAATATTAAGAACATCGTGCCAATGAACAATTTAAAGTTAAAGGGTATGAAATCACATGACTACCATGTTTTGATGTAAGATCTAATTCCTATTGATTTAAATTACATTCTTCCAAGAATGTACATCATACATTAACCAAGCTTTGTTTCTTCTTCAAAGCTATATGAAGAAAATTTATAGACCTGGTGAAATTACCAACTATGGAAAGAGAAATTTCCATAATATTATATGAATTGGAAATGTTCTTCTCACAAACATTATTTGATATGATGGTTCATTTGATGGTTTACTTGGTGAGAGAGAATAGACTATGTAGTCTTGTAAACTATAAATGGATGTACCCCATTAAACATTATATGAATATTTTGAAAGGGTATGTCAAAAATCAAATTTGTCCAGAGGGTTGTATTGTAGAGCGATATATTATTAAAGAAGCCATTGAATTCTGTACCGAATACCTGTCTGGTGTGGAAATCATTGGTCTACCGAAATCTCATCACACTGAGAAGCTTGCAGGTGAAGGAATTTCTAGAAGAGATGTTATCGCAATCAATATTATAGATCGGGAGTAGGCCCACATTTAATTTCTTCATAACATTTTAGAGGATTTCCTATATGTTTAAACTCATAAAGATATTCTTATTCATTTAAATCCATCAAGGCCTAAAATATGGATATCAAATACACATAGTCAATAGTTTATAGGATGGTTTTAGGACCATAATTTTAAGGATTCAGATGAGAATATGGATTCGATTTTAGAACGAATTTGATGTCTAGTCAGAGGAACGAGTGTGTGTGTATTATCTTACAATGGTTATGTAATTAATGGTTATAAATTCTATACAAATGAACATGATGAAGACAGTACCATGAAAAATAGTGGAGTTACACTTGTGGCTGAAGCGATTCATATTTCTGGTACTAAGGATAAAAATCTAATTTATGTGAATATGTCATACTTTGGAATCATCAAACAAATATGGGAGTTGGAGTATACAACATTCTAAGTGCTGATTTTTCAATCCAAGTGGGTTGATAATAAGAGTGTTGTTAAAATAGATGAATTGGGATTTGTGAATGTTGATTTTAGTAAACATAGGTATAAAGATGAACCGTTTATAATGGAATCATAGGTAGTACAAGTATTTTATCTTCCAGATCCCATGAACCGAAAGTGGTTAATTGTTATGTTGTCGACCAAAACCACTAAAGCGTCAGATGAAAATTCAACTGAGGATGAACCTTTCATTAGGATGTCGCAATCATTTCATAGTGGTCTCAATGTAGATGGTTTTTTGTACGTTATAGGGGACCACAATGAATGGATTTGGATAGTCGATAGAGGGTTCAAATCCCTTCATCCTTTAAAAAAAGTTCAATAATCAGGTTATATTTTTTTAAAATATACATCATGTTTCCTCATGTTATTATTTTTTCACTGCTACATTTATGTGCTCTAAATTAAATGTTAAACCAATTTTGCAGATAATGACTTCTACATGTGTTGGTGCTCCCAATCCTGAGGAACAACAGGTCTCTCAACCTACTACTGCTCGTAGTGCATAGGAACAACAACCTTCTGCATGTGTTGGTGCTAACAATATTGAGGAACAATATGTTTCTCAACCTGTTGTTGCTCTCAGTGCAGAGGTACAATGACCATATGCACATGTCGATGCTACCACTCCAAAGGAATAACATAATAATGATTTTGAATCTGAAGAAATGGTAGGCGATGAAGTACCAACGATGTAGAAAAAACATGAGTATCGTAGTTTGATGGTGTTAGAAAAAATCATTAAGGAGAAAATCAAATATTAGGTCAGATAGAATGTGTAGGGACAGCATGTTAACCCCAATAAGCCCATGTTTAGTAGTTACATTAGAATCATCACTCAGAAACGCATGATGATTGATGTAGATTTGTGGCACCATGTTGTGTCCAGGATTAAAACACTAATGTGGGAAGAGATTACGGTAACATTATGATATCATTTATTTATTTTACTAAAAAATAAAATAATTAAACATTGACTTACTCTTCATCATCCCTTGCAGAGTGCATTTATATTATATGACTCTCACAAAAAATATGTATTAATGTTTGTTGGAAGGATTCACATAGGCTTCCACACAATTCTAACAAGACATCATCTTAAAGATACTAAAGGGAAAATAAACTCACACCCACCACTTATCTATGCACTCTTGATAACCCAAGAAGCATGGGATATGTTTACTGTCCATCGTGCGGATGTTTCTTTTCAATTACATTGTAGCTAGTAATGTGTTGTTTGATGATACGTGTATTCATAACTTTGATTGACAATTTTTTATTTTTGAAACAGCAACTGAGTGCTAAAAATAAGGAATGGGAAGCAAAACCAAAGTACCCCTATCGTAAAGTAATGATGGGGTACGCTTCACTTGAAAAAAAAAATTGGTATGTAATTTAAATCTATTGTAATACCTTTATGTGACATGAAATAATAACATAATTTTGTTCCTCTATTTATATGCAGATTAATGACTCTAAATTTAAAGTCACTTCCATCCCACACCATGTGTTATGGAATGAGGCATGTGTAAATAAAGATGGGATACTAATAGATGAAAACACACAAAAAATGTGGGAAACATGTGTAAATATAACATAATAAAAAAAATTCTTTAAATCAATATTACATAACAATGATTACTTATTTTACTATATTTTCTATCTGATATAGTCACAGGAATCAGCAACACCTGTACCTGATGAACGCATACTATTGGTGGCCTTGAAGTGGATATAATAGTATGGCTTGCATCAGAGGTGCGGGTTTTGGGGTAAAACCCTGAAAATATTTTGAGAAAAAAATAAGATGAGGATCAGGTGAAGAAATGAAACAGATGAGAGACAGACTAGCTACCCTTGAAGAATAATTCCAATGGTAGAGAGAGTTTCTAGAAACTTTTATGGGGGGGTGGGATAAAAGAAACAACTCAAGAACAGCCATCACATGAAGATCCCACCCCACCCCCTCCATCTTTAAGGTAAGTCATTCCCCTAAAAGATCTATCTTATGCATGGTAATCAATATTCTAATAAACTTTTCTATGAAATGTGAATCATATAGACACTGATACCTTTCCTGTACTGATATTCTACTGGTGAAAATGATTTTGATTTATATCTATCAACACCCACTCATCTCATTGTAGTGAGGGCTACAGTATTCAATATCCAAAGCAACAATATACGCAATAGACCACTTCCAACAGGTCATGTGAGAGTGATGATTAAGGCAGCTCATGAGCCGAGCATCGAGCTACCTATTCCACTTGATGATGATGATATTCATATGGTTGACCAAGTTGTTGGGACATTCATCACATGTTTGTCACATCTTGTAAAAAATGTTAATAAGGAGGTATTCATTTCTAATTTATTTTCTAAGATAAACCTTTAACAATTAATGAAAAAATCTTTTAACCAATGAATGTTATTACAGACGGAAAAAGGGAAGGGGCTGAAATGAAAGACCCACTTAAAACCATATAAAGGATTGACAAACTAATCGAAAATATCTATCGAAAGCACTTTTACTTTGTATGTTCTATATCCACATTTACTATCATTTAAGTATCATGTGGATACAAAGTTAAAAAATGGTTTTAGTCACATAGTTGATTTTGAGGAAAATATGTACAGAGAGGAAGTTCAAGACTTCATTGGTGTTGATAATGTAAGTGAAATCCTTGACTATGATTAGCTATATGCCTCAGTTGTAAATGTATACATGAGGTATGATTTCATGATTTTATTTTCCAAAAGTTGATATACTATGTTAATTATGACTAAATATGTTTCATATTTTTTGAAGTCGTATATATAAAAAACAATTGAAGGGATTTTACCATGAATTTTTTTTTACTCATTAGTCCCCACACCACCACTACAAAACAACCAAAAATCAAATCCAAAAAAAGGATGAAATAGTGATAGGCCTGGTCAAATCATTTGAAATCAAACTTATAGATGACATACTCTTCTTAATACCAACAATATAGGGGTAAAACTCTACAATTTAATCATATAAAATATATTTTTATTTCTTTCATTACTTATTCCTTTTTTTGTTTTTTGGAAGTATTGGATGCTCATTACGGTTAATTTGGATACTCCAAAGATTTATTTCCTAGATTCAATGCATATATACCCAACAAACCGACCACACATGATGGCGTTTCTCAATTTGTAATACACTAAATCCAACATTTTAGAACTAAAAATCAAGTTATATAATTTATATTTCTTTTTAATGAGGATTCTTTTATAATAGAGTGGTGTATCAATATCGCGAAAAACAAGGAATGAGGCCAGGGGATAAGAATGAGGACCCTGAAAAGTTATACGACTGGACAAGTATTAGGGTATATATAATAATATTTCACTATCCAAACACATATCAAAACAAATTAGTTGTTTTTTTCTATTTTTCTACATTGTCTGAATCAAACAAATGGAAAATATTGTGGTTATTATGTTTGTAAATTTATGAGAGATCATATTTCATAAACAAACTAGCATCCCTGAAGAGGTATTTTCAAAGATAATTACTGTTTCACTTAAAATATTTATTAATACTTTGTGTATTTATATTTTTTCAGTACTATTATGACTGTCGAAAATACTCATATTCACAAGATGACATAGATTTTCTTAGAAACGAATGAGCAATATAGCTGATGGAAGAATGTACAAAAATAGCATGAAGATGTGACTTCCATAGAAGTAGTGGATTGTTTCATATTTATGTTTAATTTACTTATTTTTACTATTACTCACATAAAAATTGTTTTATTATACAGGTGGATTCTTTTGTTCGAGTTGGGGTGGTTTGTTCAAAGATTCTCATGCTCGTGAGAGATAGGACTTCGAGGCTGGAACTTAGAATTTAATGAGAAGGTAATTTTATTTAATATACTATGTTTTTCCTCATAATATTATATGTTCTCTACTGTATTAACATAATCTAAATTAAATGTTTGACTACTCGTGAAGATGATGTCTTCCATAGATTTTTTCTCACTCAAAACCTTATCACCCCTACAATGTCGATATTTATCACTTTCCTTCAAAGGCAGTGGAGGGAACTTGAAGAAAAGTGATAAATGTCGACACCCTAGTGTTGCCAGTTCAACAAAAAGTAAATGGAAAGAATAGTAACATTGATAGTTGGGATTGTTTGGAGACTTTGGGATGTATGGGAATCAGCCGCACCTCAATCATTTGTGATGTATAGGAATTAGTCTCATTTCAAACTAATACACGATGTGATCGGTATGACTCAAAGTGTCTCTTTTTATTTAAAATTAACATCAATTGAAGTAAAAATAAAGAGTGACATACTAAAAACTGAGAAAACACATTAGGATAGTTTTGATACTTTATGAAAACGATCCATGGGTAATTTGTGATGTGTAAGAATCAACCACACCTCAATCTGACGCATGGTGTGGCCGATATGACTAAACGTGTCCGTTATCAGTTTAAAATAAATATTTTAGTTCAAAACGTGTCACTCACTGAAAACCAAGAAAGCATGCTCCGATTGTCCTAATAATTTAGGACATTGATTTATAAGTCATTTGTGATGTGTATGAAGTAGTCTCACATTAAACTGACACACAATGCAATCAGTATGACTCAAAATGCATGTTTCCAGTTTGAAATGACATTTTAGTAAAAAAAACACAACTAACACATTGAAAACTGAGAAAACACATTTATATTGTTTTGATACTTTAGAGAAATGATCTATAAGTCATTTGGGACATGTATAAATCAATTGTGCCTCAATATTATTCACGATGTGACGAGTATAACTCAAAGCGTCTTTTTTTATTTAAAATTGACATTAATTTTAGAAAAAAGAACAAGCGACACACTAAAAACTGGGAAAACACATTCAGATTATTTTGATAATTTATGACAACAATCCATGAGTCATTCATGACATGTAAGAGTCAACCACATCTCAATACAATGCACGATGTGTTCGGTATGACTCAAATTGTCTCTTTTCATTTAAAATTGACATTAATTTAATTAAAAAGAACAAGTGAAATACTGAAAGCTGGGAAAATGCATTAATATTGTTTTGATAATTTTGGAAAATGATTCATGAGTCATTTGTAACGTGTAGGAATCAATCACACCTCAATCTGATGCCCGATATGACTAAAAGTGTCCGTTATCAGTTTAAAATTGAAATTTTAGTTCAAAACGTGTCACTCAATGAAAACCAAGAAAACGCACTATGATTGTCATGATAATTTAGTATAGAGATTCATAAGTCATTTTGATGTGTATGAAGAAGTCTCACATCAAACTGGCACATGATGCAACCGGTATGACTCAAAATGTGTGTTTCCAGTTTGAAATGATATTTTAGTAAAAAACACAACTGACATACTGAAAACCGATAAAATGCATTTGAATTATTTTGATGCTTTAAGAAAACAATCTTTAAGTCGTTTGTGACATGTATGAATCAACCGCACCTCAATATGGTGCATGGTGTGACCAGTATAACTCAAAGTGACTTTTTATTTAAAATTGACATTAATTTTAGTAAAAAGAACAAGTGACGTACTAAAAATTGAGAAAATGTATTGGTATTGTTTTGATAATTTAGGTGAACAATCCATGAGTCATTTGTGATGTGTAAGAGTCAACCACACCTCAATACGGCGCACAGTGTGACCGGTATGACTCCAAGTGTGTCTTTCTTATTTAAAATTGATATTAATTTAAATAAAAAAGAACAAGTGACATACTGAAAACTGAGAAGACGCATTTAGATTGTTTTGATACTTTATGAAAACAACAAATGAGTCATTTTTGATGTGTAGGAATCAACCACACCTCAATTGGACACATGGTGTGACCGATATGACTAAAAGTGTCTATTATCAGTTTAAAATTGACATATTAGTTCAAAACGTGTCACCCACTAAAAACTAAGAAAACATGCTCTGATTGCCTTGATAATTTAGGACATAAATTCATAAATCATTTGTGACGTATATGAAGCAGTCTCATGTACAACTGACGCATGATGTGACCAATATGACTCAAAATGCGTGTTTCTAGTTTGAAATGACATTTTAGTAAAAAAACATAATTGACATACTGAAAATCGAGAAAACACATTCATGTTATTTTGATAATTTAGCACAATGATCTATAAGTCATTTGTGATATGTATAAATCAACCATACCGCAATATGATGCATGGTGTGACCGGTATAACTCAAGGTATCTCTTTTTATTTTAAATTGACATTGGTTTTAGTAAATTGAATAACTAACATATTGAAAACCGAGAAAATGCATTCAAATTGTTTTGATAATTTATGACAATGATCCATGAGTCATTTGTGATGTGTAGGAGTCAATCGCACCTAAATATGATGCACGGTGTGACCGGTATGACTCTAAGTGGGTCTTTTTATTTAAAATTGACATTAATTCAAGTAAAAAAGAACAAGTGACATACTGAAAACCGAGCAAATGCATTCAGATTGTTTTGATACTTTAAGACAACGATTCATGAGTCATTTGTGATGTGTAAGAATCAACCACACCTCAATCCAACGCACGGTGTGACTGGTATGATTAAAAGTGTCTGTTATCAATTTAAAATTGTCATTTTAACTCAAAACACGGCACTCACTGAAAACCAAGAAAACGCGCTCTGATTGTCTTGATAATTTAGGGAAGTGATTCATAAGTCATTTGTGACGTGTATGATGCAATCTCACATCAAACCGACGCACGATGCGACCAATATGACTCAAAATGCGTATTTCCAGTTTGAAGTGACATTTTAGTAAAAAAACAAAACATACTGAAAACCAAGCAAGCACATCTGGATTGTTTTGATACTTTATGACAACGATCCATCATTAATTTGTGACATGTAGGAATCAACCGCACCTCAATCCGATGCACGGTGTGACCGGTATAACTCCAAATGTGTCCTTATTTAAAATTGACATTAATTTTAGTAAAAGAACAAGTGACATACTCAAAATCAATCAAACACGTTCGGATTGTTTTGATATTCTATGATAACGATCCATAACTCATTTGTGACGTGTAAAAATCAACCCCACCTCAATATGACGCACGGTGTGATTGGTATAACTCCAAATGTGTCCTTTTTATTAAAATTTGACATTTTATTAATGTATTCTTTCATATTAATGTTTAATTTATTTTTTTATAGTATTACTAATATAATATTTGTTTTCTTATATAGGCAGAATCTTTTGCTCAGGTTGAGATGATTTGTTTGACAACTGATACCATGGACAGACATTTTTGAGAGGGGATCACACACGTCAAAAAATGAAACATTAATGTTTTTAACTGTTTGTTGAATAATTCTAAATGTAATTATATAAAACATTGTTTGAAATGCATATAGCAGTGTTTTTTTTTGTATATACCATGGACGGATATTTTTGTATACATGATGTCAATTAAATGTATATAACATTGTTTGAAATTGCAGGTTTTTGCTGGGTGTGTTGTTATATAAACTGCACATTGCAGCCAGTTAGGCATTTATTCGCGATAAAAACAGCGTTGATAAAGGGAGGCCTTTATCAGCACTGTTTTTAGCGGCGATAAAAAACCCCCTTTATTAACATTGCGATTAATAGTGTTTTTAGCACTATTAAAATGTTTTTTTTTGCACGCTGTTAAAAGATATATGTGTAGTAGTGTGATGTGATAACATGAGAAACTGTAAATGATGTGTGGCTATTTGTGGGGCTCATGTGGTTGGGTTTGTTGTGAATAGTTTTTCAGTGGTTGTTGGTGCGAGATGGTCGGATTAACGTGGCTATAGAAGTTTGTAGTAATAAATACAATGTGTTGTGAGTTGACCCTTTAAGTTTGGCTTGTATAGTTATTTTATATTCATTATATTTTATGTTATTATATATTCATTATACAATGAGTTTAGGGTGTTTTTATTCATTATACAATGTGAATAGTTGTTCATGTACTAATGTAAATATGTAACTTAACCGGGAAACAATGACCACCCAATGCCGCGACGGTTGCGGCCTTGAAACCGAGAAGCAATGACCCCCAACCCCATTTAGAACTATAAAATGCCGCGACGGTCGGATCTACAGCCTCGTTTCTCCTCTTCACGTTCTCCTTCTCGGTTCGTTCTCCACGTCTTGCTTTCTGCAGTCACCGCCATTGATAGGTCCGCAATCACACACCGTTGTATGTGCTTCCATCCTTCAATTATCCATAGGGTTTCAAGATGTTTGCAGTGGAGTCGGTGATTCCCCATAACATCTGTTCGGGAGTAACCTATGACACCAAAAATTTGTACAGTTATTGCTTATTGCGCAGGCCGTCCAGGGTTCTTCACAGCCGTTTCGTTCATAATTCGGCCTCGATTTCTTCTTTTATTCCGCACGGCAAGGATAGGGTTTCGAGGAATCTGGAGTTTATTTATCTTCGGAGAGGGTTTGCGAGGTATCCTCGATGGGGATGCGGTGGGGTCAGAGCCACTGGTCAGGACGGAGAGTCTAAGACCAGTTCGAGCGAGAATAACGATGCTAAGACTAGTGAAAGCCCCGGGGTCACTAAGCGTTCTCCTGGCTCTAATTCGAAGTCCCCGCAGCGGAGAGAGAAGCAAGGAAAAGACGGGTGGTGGAAAGGAGGGAAATGGCGGTGGCAGCCAATAATGCAGGCTCAAGAGATCCGTATATTGCTTTCGCAATTGGCAATAGTGATTTTCGTTATGAGATTGATACGGCCAGGAATGCCATTGCCGTGGTCGGAGCCGAGGAACGCAACGACTTTTGTTAGCGTTCCCTACAGCGACTTTATAAGCAAGATTAATGCTGATCAGGTGCAGAAGGTAGAGGTTGATGGAGTCCACGTATTGTTTAGATTAAAGGCAGACCCAGCAAGTTCTAAAGCCGAAGTGGGCAGCGGAAGCAAATTCCAGGAGACTGAATCTTTCATTCGAAGTGCGGCACCCACAAAGCTGATTGTGTACACAACAACGAGGCCAAATGACCTAATAACTCCTTACGAGAAAATGATTGAGAATGAGATTGAGTTTGGGTCTCCTGACAAGCGGTCCGGTGGATTTTTAAACTCTGCATTGATAACTTTGTTTTATGTTGCCGTGCTTGCAGGACTTCTCCAGAGGTTTCCTGTGAGCTTTTCTATGCACACATCTGGTCAGATCAGGAAACCCAAGTCTGCAGGCCCTGGTGGATCGAAGTCTTCTGAAAATGGAGAAACAGTCACCTTTGCTGATGTTGCAGGTGTTGATGAGGCCAAGGAAGAGCTGGAGGAAATTGTGGAATTTCTTAAGAATCCTGACAGATATGTGAGATTGGGTGCCCGTCCTCCTCGAGGTGTTTTGTTGGTCGGTCTTCCTGGGACAGGTAAGACTCTTATTGCCAAGGCGGTGGCTGGTGAAGCCGAAGTTCCTTTCATAAGTTGTTCTGCAAGTGAATTTGTTGAATTGTATGTTGGCATGGGAGCATCCCGCGTGCGTGATCTTTTTGCACGGGCAAAGAAGGAGGCACCCTCGATTATCTTTATAGATGAAATAGATGCTGTAGCGAAAAGCCGTGATGGTAGAGCACGCATTGTTAGTAATGATGAGCGAGAGCAGACTTTGAATCAGTTGCTTACCGAGTTGGATGGATTTGATAGCAGTTCTGCAGTTATTGTTCTTGCAGCAACTAATCGTTATGATGTCTTGGACCCTGCACTCCACCGACCAGGGAGATTTGACCGTGTCGTCACGGTGGAAACGCCCACTAGGATTGGGAGAGAGGCCATTCTATGTGTACATGCTTCAAAGAAAGAACTCCCCCTTGGCGAGGATGTGAATCTTAGTGAGATTGCTTCTATGACCACTGGTTTCACTGGGGCGGATCTTGCAAATTTGGTAAACGAAGCTGCTTTGTTAGCTGGAAGGCTAAATAAAGAAGTCGTTGAGAAAATTGATTTTATTCATGCTGTAGAGCGATCGATAGCTGGAATAGAGAAGAAGACTGCGAAGCTACAGGGAGCTGAGAAGGCTGTTGTTGCTCGGCATGAAGCTGGACATGCAGTTGTTGGAACTGCAATCGCTAATCTTCTTCCTGGACAGCCATGTGTTGGGAAACTGAGCATATTACCTAGGTCCGGTGGGGCATTAGGGTTCACATACATGCTGCCGACGAACGAAGACAGGTACCTGGTGTTTATCGACGAGCTGCGTGGGCGGTTGGTGACCCTACTTGGGGGGCGAGCAGCGGAGGTGGTGGTGTACTCGGGACGCGTATCAACAGGAGCACTGGATGACATACGGCAGGCTACTGAAATGGCATATAAGGCAGTGGCGGAGTATGGTCTGAGCCGGAGAATCGGTCCGGTGTCGTTGGCGACCCTGTCAGGGGGCGGGATGGATGTATCCCTCCCATGGGGAAGGGATCAGGGGCACCTGCTTGATCTTGTTCACCAAGAGGTGAAGGGACTGTTGCAGTCCGCTCTCGACGCGGCACTCTCCGTTGTTCGTGCCAATCCCACTGTGCTGGAGGGCCTGGGTGCACGGTTAGAAGATAAAGAGAAGGTGGAAGGGGATGAACTGCAGGAATGGTTGAAACTGGTGGTGGCTCCCCCGGAGCTCACCATCTTCATTAGCGGCGAGCAGGAACCCCTTCTCCCCTTGCAGATGAGCTCTGTTCAACTGCCGGTGGATTCAATGTGCATAACTGAGGGTTAATTTGGGTACCGCTCGCTTTATAGCTTCTGTCCGGAATTAGCCTTTTTGCATTTAATGTGTATTATTATTATTATTTTTCCTATACGGTTTGCATCTAATGTATATTATTATTATTGTTCATACACGGTTGCTGATTATAATACTATCTGGCACATTTCTTGTAATATATATATATTATTATTATTGTTCATACACGGTTGCTGATTATAATACTATCTGGCACATTTCTTGTAATATATATATATATATATATGTATGTATGCATGCAGAGAACTCGATTTTTTATGGTCTGAACCTTTGATAATATATTATTTATAGTATGCTTGTGGTCATGGGGAAGTACCATTTCATTTTAAACGAAACCTTGGATGGAAAGATGCTGCAATTGAATCCAGAATGGGGGTTTACCCCATGAGCGGTATAACTTATGTTCACATTCGGGCTCTGGACTGTTGTGGAAGGAATTTATTAATTAAATTAATTAATTGATTGATTAATCGATCATATCCGCAAAACTCTAGGTATCTTGTTAGATGCCATAAACCCTATCTTGATTCAGGGATCCGACAAACAGATTCCTTACGGGTGATTGCCAACGATGCCAGTGTAGGTAGGATCTTCTCCAAATATTATATCTGAATTGAGGTAGGCCTCTTTTCACTGATTCGGGCACGACAATGAAGAATGATGCACATGTGAGGATCAATGAGTGACGACAGATCGTTTAGTGGTGCGATGATGTGGGATCTCAAAGGACAACGACACTTGTGGCGTTTAGGTTATACACGAATCCATTCTCAAGCATTTTCCAGTGAACTATGGCCAGAAAACGGTCACCTAAGGTGTGACCACGATGGATGTGGTGTTTGACCGACTTTAGAGCATCATCAAGAGGCAAGAATGGCGATGGCGATGCATTTTTTAGCGATTTGCAGATTCCTAGCGCGAAGATGCGATCACAAGGTGTGTGATCCGGAGCCACACATTATGTATCGCCGATGCAGCAACAACTAGGGTTTCATCCTAGTTGGGTATCACACAACGTGCACCCTTGACACACACGCCGTGTCACCCCTAAACCTACCGACTTAGCGTATACAATGAGCACATGCCTTTATGGCCATTTGGCCCTACACAATGCGTGGGTCAGGACCACACATCATGTGTCCTTAGTCATACACTACTTGGTCTTCCTGAAAATACATACCGAGTGAGCCAGTTGGATGTTGTGTACCTTTGATGGGACACACCATTTACCTTTGCCCCTACACGACATGAGCTGCGACGGTACACAATGCGTATCTCGCCGGTCCCACACGTCATACACCACAATATACACACCATATAGGGTGACCCGCACACGCCATGTGGGCAACTGTACATGACCAGATTGGTCTCGAGGGGCTACACACCGTGTACCCCTATAGTGCATGTCGTTTACTTCTCCAGCCTTAGGTTCTTTTTGTATCTCGGGTTTGAGCATACAAGTAGCCCATCCTGAGCATTTTTCCATGTAGAACGTGGTGGAGCATGAGGTGATTCATGTGGTTTAGTCTCCTTAGCTCCATAGGATCGATGATGGGGATCAAACGTGATGATCAGAGCATTCACGAGGCTAGGAACTCCCCTGGTAATGTGTTTATGATAGGGAATGGGTCCCCCACATGACTGATAAAGTTATGAATTCCCCCACTCAAAGGGCACATGTCCTCTATCCGTGGAGTTGGGTACTCCCTCGTCCAACGAGCTCTACTTGATAGGGTGTGGGTCCTCAACCAACGTTGGTTGCTCCCTCGACCGACATTTACCCTTTAGAAAGACGTAGGCCCCCCACTACAGTTTCTGAGAGGCGACATGGGTAGCAAGTTAGGCAATTCAGGTTCTTGGGATGCTTAATGGGGTTGTTTCTTCTGTAGTTGGGTTGTGTAGAGCGAGACCCACTCCTATATCCTCAGATTCTCTACCTTTAAAGCATATCTAGGTTTTCTCTTTCCCTCTTGCCTTTGTGGTTTTGAGTTGATTGGACTTTCTCATTTATCCTTTGTGGTTTTTGGGGGCGTCATACTGAGTATGTATATAATCACCCTTTTATGGTCATTTCACCCGCATGTGTTGTGTCTTATGTAGACGAAGGGTAGTTCGATAGTGACATTGGTTGACATAGTGTTGGTAGATCTTTGCAGTGCCCAAAGGTGATAGTGGATGTCGTTTATATATGGAGCTAGTTCTTGTAGATTTCGAGCGCAACGGAAGCGTGCAGTGGTGGACGATATATTAAAATTTCTTTTAATATTTAGTTGCTTGAAACCCCGAGTGAGGATCTTTCATGTTAAATTTATAATTAATTTATTTAGATCTCAAGAAAATAAATACCTCGATTTAGGATCCTTTCTTCGTTGACGATATTGATCTTTTGAAAGACCCTTTTCAGATTTCCTTCGTTGTGATGCGAGGATCCAAGAGTAGAATCTCTCTAGTGATAATCCACACATGCTCCTTTGATCTCCGAACAACACCAATCAATTTTCGGGTGCTAGCGCGGCGAATCAATTGTCTTTCATTGTTCGTGTTGATCGCTCTTCCTTTGGTCTTGAAGGAATCTCTCTTGCGTTTCTCGTTCTTGAGGAGAGAGAAAGAGTCGAGAGAGAATTTCATTGTGCACAACAATTCTCTATATCTCAGTCAACCCTACACAATAGACATAACCATCTATTTATAGAGTTGGTGTTTATGTTAAAATATTATTTAACAGTGTATCGATCCTTAAATAATATAATAACCATTATAAAACCCCATGCCATAAGCTGATAATAATAATAATATTTTTTATGGTGTGCACTAACTTGCGTAGTGATGAATATTATTTAATAAATATTTATTAAATATTCAATAAAAATAAATAAACATATTTTATTCACAATCCAGTGAATAAATATTTGTTTAATTTATGCAATCAATAAAAATTGAATAAAATTATTTATCGGCCTTGAGAATAATATTTATTCCATTAATTAAATTCAAATAGAATTTAATCGAGATCAATGGAATCACTTAGCATGTGACCCTCTAAGATTCTTTCTTGTTGGCGTTAGACGGTCTTGTCTAAAGTCCAAGATTACTATCTAGCAACGGTTCAAGACACCCAAGAGAAAGAACTTAATGTTGCAACGACGACAACCACATATAGACGCTCATTGTGTAATATAATATCTTTGTCTCAATATCTCATCAAGCAGGTTGCACATCTGTGTCATTAACCTATTTGCTCGATACGTCTTTCTTTGACTATTTGAAATAAACGTCATTACACCATGACTATGGAATTTATGCGACAATTATATTTCAATCAATGAGCTGAGATATCAACTTCTATAAAGATGGAAGGGACAAATCTTTCCTCGAGTTATCCATTAATAACATGTCATTTGTGATACACCCAACATACCATACCTCATCACGAACATATGTCGTTAGGGTTTTCATCAATAAATCTAAGTATGCGAGTCATGACATGCATTAATGATAATCTTAAAGTCTAAGGACCATTACACACGCTCCCAGATAGGAATATCTGATGACACCAAAACATGCATAATTTCTACTGGTGGGTCTGTTCTCATAACCTCCTATCTTAGAGATTACCAAGTGTGAACTACATGAGATGAAGTCTCATCCGATTACAAGTACTCACACATGACAATCAATATACTACATGCCCCGTCATAGTATGTTATCATACCGTATAACTATATTTTAAGAATATCATCATGGCACTTCAAGGTTCTCATGAAAGTAGGAAACTGCTATGACCTTATCAATGCGACAGATACCTTAGGACATTATTACGTCAATGTTATGTAGAAGAACAATCAATATGTGATAAGACATTTAAATTAATATTCACTTCTTTAAATATACATGTAATCTAAAGTACAAATTAGTTGTCTCTAGGGAACTAACTCCAACAAACTCCCACTTGTAATAGATCCAACTGCTAACGATCAGTCAGTTCTCACATGTAAAAACATGCTTCCACTGAGTATGGCTACAACTCCTAGGCCTATCATGTTTTTGTGGGTAGGGTTGGAAAATCCACTTGTCTTTATAGAGAATCTTTCTACTGCAACATTATTATCTTGAAGAAATCCATCAAGTAGTGATATAATCGAGTATCTACCTCTTGTTCCCATTTCAGAAACATGACATCCTAACTAAATCCATAGTCAAAGCTTGTCATAAAATAATAGTTATCATTCTTTTGGCATAACCCAAAATTGGAACAAAACGTTGCTAAACTACTTCTTAAGCAGCATCAGAAGCCACAACGTACTCAGATATTGTGGATACGACAACCACTACCTGTAATAATTTTTTCTTGCATATTACTATAGCCTTATCAGTGATACTAGATCAAATTGAACTAAATAAAGACAAGTGTCCAATTCCCTTGATCTATCACGACCCCCTCCCACCAAAGATTCCCCTCCTAAGCTGGCAATGGTGAAAGAGAGATAATGACCCCCCCGAGTCCCGCCCCCAGTAGGCCCCGGAGTGGCGACTAGCATCAAGGGTATGAGTTTTCACAAATATGGGGGGGCATTACCCTTTTTATTATTTAAGATCGGGAAATAATATGAGTCAAACACCAAAAGAAAAAGGAACAAGTAAATGAAAATAAACCCAAAACCAAACCCATATGCATGTTTTATACAATACTGAAACAAAAGTACAAGTACAAGAAAAGCTCCAAAGTACGATACCAAAAGAAAACAAAAACTGCAACCAGCAAAACTCTAACGCCCAACTAGCAAGGCCCCGCACGATCCTTGAAGTCTTCCTGAAAACCTGAAAGTAAACGTAGGGTGAGCATACAAGTATACTCAATAGGGAAACCTAAAGCTCTCGTGCACAGGTGGGGAGACATCCTAATGCCCTGTGAGAAAACAGAAGGAACCAAAGCCTAGCAAGGAATCTATCCACCCAACCTTACAAGCCACACTCACCAAATATCGCAAGTCAATAGAGTAGTATAGTAATATTATCAAAGTATGGGTACCCTGCACCACCTTCCCACTGAATACTGCTCAAGCCCTCACGCCTAACGCTCTGATGCTTTCCCCTCTTCCTGAGCTAGTGTCGCAACCTGGCCATACGAAGCTCGATCTAGTGCCACAACCTGGCCATACGAAGCTCATAGTATCCCGCCGACACTCAATCCTCGGCCATCATAGTATCCCGCCGATACTCAATCCTCGGCCATAACCACATCTCATCCCAAAGACACCTGGGAACATATCACATCCTCATCTCGAAGACTCTTGGGAAACATCTGTCGTAACCTGCCCGAAGGATCTTGGGCTATAGAACCTGGAAGAGGGAGCACAGAGAAGAACAGTAACCATCCATCCTTTAGATGTTTGGGAATCTCACCCCCCATCCCACGGGTATTCGGCACGTAGTGCTCAACATGGGTGAGGTGCGTAAAGAAACATAAAACGTACATATTTATATAATTATATCAACCACTCAGCCCATCCTAAGGCTTCTACACAAAAGATCTGAGCACATGCCTCAGCACTACTACCTCGAAGGTATGCACACAATAAACAACCCCAAACCCCATTAATCTTTTCATGTTTCAATAGTTTTAGTTTATCAGTTCCTTAACTACCGAGCAACTAACAACAACCAAACCAGATCAATCGTTCGTAAAACATATCCCTGCCAACCACAAATAAAGTTAGGGAAAACACAAGCAACACAAAACCATTTTCTTTTATCATCCAATCAATTTCATTGATTTTCTGTATTTAATCAACTACCATGCCCCACAATTCATTAGTTAACTCTTCCATTTTTATTCATATGCACAACCCATCCCTGCAGCCCTGCTGCCAACCACCATAACCACAAACACATTGGAAACAATACCCGTACCACATCATCATCCCTTCGATACCATTTACCGCAGCTCCGCTACCCATCACAGCCATATCATACATGCCAACCCACAACCAAGCCAACTGCAGCCCCGCTGCTCACCCGTTCCACAACAACCCACGAAACACCCCCTTCACATAATTAAACCCCAACCCGCACCCACAAAATTCATTCTTTCATTTAGTTTAACCGGGGTGATCATACAAGGGTTCCAGGTATTCATTTAATCAACCAACTTTACATGATTAACCACTTTCCACATTCTATGAAACTCCATCCACAAAACAATCCAGAAAAATAGGGCAACATTTAATTGCGCAAGAAAAGGCCCCCAACGACCGTGATTTTCAGTAGGCATAAGCCTATTCAATTCAAAACATAATCAATGGATAAACATTGATGGAAATAAAACAACAAAATCAACAAAATTTCCCCAAACTCGTTATTTAACCAATTATTATCTTTATTTACTGGTTCAATCATATCTCACGAAAACAAGAGGATACCCACCCCCACATGATGCACAAAAGAGAGAGAGACGAAGGTAAGATCCCTACTTGAACAGGTTTTGATATCCTTCTGTGAGAACAACCACCACGAGGATTTCAATCACTCCTCCCGACGACTACGTCTTCCCGTGGATGCTGCGACAAAACCGCACATTAAGATGACGTTCGTCGAAGAGCGTCGTTCCCGTCAAATATCAGCAATCTCCTCAGTAGGAAACTGCGAAGAGGAATTCGAAGAAGAGGGAATGGAATGAGGTGCACGATGTTCGCCTTGTCGACACGATCCCGTAGCCACCGGCAGATCGATGATCGGAGTTCGGATGAAGAAGATAGGAGGAAGGCTTCTGGGTTATCCAGGAGCGTCGCCGTGCGGAGAAGAAGAGGGGTCCGTAAATAACACGTAACCCTCTCTTATATAGGCAATGAAAAGGTAAAACGGTACGCAGCGTGTATTAATGAATACACGACGTGACCGTACAATTGTTACGCTGTTTGAATGGTCAACACACGACACGTCACGCGGTCTCCATGCATTTAATGATAATAATAACTTCAATTAATAATAGGTGTTTTATAGACCCGAGACACGAACCATAATTTAATATCCAACATTAGACTTGAATTGATCGTATTAATGACATGATCACATCGCCACTGACGAGAAGTCAATCGGACGTCGCACGCTGGAGTTATGGCTGGTCGAAGATTTAATAATAATATTAAATCTATTAATTCACGAGCATTTTGGGTACCCAATCTGAAAACCCGAAAAAGACATCCAATATTGGACTCATAATTTTCGTCTCAAAGTCAGGGTCGCACTGCCGTTGACGGTTTGTAAAATCAAGGTTGCACGAAGAAGTTATGGACTAAACATGGTTTTCCCAACAAAATTAATAATTACATTATTACATTATTATTATTTTATTTAACCATTTTTTTTCTTCAAAACAAAAACCCACGCTCAACCGATTTCAAGGTTTTAAATGTGTAGCGCATTATCCCCCATAATTGGCTCCTCCTTTATCATTTATTTCCTTATTTTTTAATCATCATTATTTTTAATTTCGTCTCTCCAATCTTCTATCTTCTTCTTCAAGTTTCTCACGCTCCAACCCCAAAGTAGCGCCTCCCCTTTTATTCCATACCCAACACGCCCCGTTTTAAACCTTTATCATTATTTTTTTTAACACAATTATCATAAATAATAACATCTCTCATCTATCCTCATATCTCAAATCTCATTGCATTAAATTCAAAATTTAAATCTCATTGAATCTTTATTAACAGATCTTTCATAATTTAAGCCAACATTATTATTATAATTATTTAGTATAATAATAATAAAAAATCCCCAATTAAAATTTATTAACTCGTCACCAATTATTAATAATAATAATTATTATTATTGACGTTCGGCACGTTGACCATGTCCGACCACCATTACGTCAACCTCGAGCAGCCTCCCATTACATGTCCATTACATTGATAATTTATTATTTATTGAAATTTAAATAAATCAAAAAGAAACCATGCACCTCCCCTCATTGAATTAAATATATTCAATTTTATTTCTTTTATTTCACAATGATTAAATTAAAATCATTTAATCTAATTAACACCAAAAATTTTCAGGCCACCATTTTCAATTATTATTATCAAAAATTATTATTATAACACGCATCGTGTTTGACCACATCAAATTTTTACAAAGTAATGGACCAGAGAGGTCCGGGCCATTACATCAGATACCTCTCAAAACATTCTCATCCTCGAGAATTAAAAACCAACCCATAAAAAGGGGAACAGTCCGAACAACCACCCCGCAAGATACCTCTCAGGGCTCTCATCATAACAGGAATCCAACCACTATCCTAATTATATGAGTCAGGGAATTCCTTCCCCCATGTCGAGATATTATCCTCTTTAGGCGACACTGACTCGCCTGCATGGGTTTAATCGCATCCACATTAATGTGTCTCGATTAGGGATTAGGTCCTCCCACCCCCATAATTTAGGATTTCTCATACACACACTGCCCCCAACACCGCACAAAACAAGCAACACACTTCACCAACACATGGATTGGGGAATTCCTTCTCCCATGTCAAGATACTATCCGCTTTGGGTGGAACTGACTCACCCGCACGGGTTTAATCACATCCACATTAATGCGTCTTGATTAGGGATCAGGTCCTCCTCTCCCCACATGTTAGGACTCTTTACACACATTTTAAGGAAAGAGGGAAACAAATTAGCATTATAGACTCATGAAAAACAAGGTCCAGGCCCAAGCATGGGTGAGAATGAGTTTCAACAAAGGAGTGTGATGCTCCTGAATTTAAACAAAACATAAATGAGAGCGTTTAAGTAAAACCGAAAACATCTCTCTCAATCTCTGGCCTTGCTAGGGCTGCCGCTTCTATTGCGTGCAATTGTCTGTGTACCACTCCTCTGCCTTTCTGTTGACGTCCACCTCCTCGACCATGTCCCGGTTGGGGTCCTTGAGGAACTCCCTGTGGTTGGCCACCACCTGCTCCAGCCCCCTTGGAGGGACTGGAGCCTGTTGCTGCCGGAAGGGTCAGGCTGGGAACTGCTGATGGGGCTGGGGCTGAACCTGGCCAGTCCCTCCATACTGAGTCTGAAAAGGGCAATGCCCACCAAGATGCCCACAATTCCCACATGCAAAAGACCTCGGTCCCTGGCCCATAGAAAACGGGCGGAAATCGTGAGATTGGTATGTGACTTGCTGAAGTCTTCTCCCTGCCGGTCGAAACTTGGAAGGTCCTGTTGCTGGGTATCTACTGCTGACCGCCTCCTTCTTGGACGAACTTGGGAGACTCCTCTCTCGTGGTGGACCTACTTGCGAGCGCATCCTCTCGATTATCTCCGTCTTCTTCGGTACTTTCCAGGTACGTTGGTAAGGTGAAAGGGGTCACCGCGCACCGAATTGAGGGGTGAAGTGCCTCCTCTAAATGTCTGGCTCGGGAATCCTCATCCGAAAAGAGATTCGGGAAAAAACAGAGGAGATCCTTGAACTTGACCCCTAGTTCCCGCACTGACATGCTTCCTTGTTTGAGAGACAAAAACTCCTGCCTCTTCTCGGCCTTCCTCGTCGAGGAAAGAAATTCCTCGCGGAACTGCTTCTCGAAGTTGGCCCATAGAACTTCTGTCTCCTTCCCCTCCCCAAGGTAAAGCATCCACCACTGACGCGCTGCTCCTCGCAGCTGGCTTACTGCTAGAGGAACCCAATACTCTGATGGATCCCTGATCAGCCCAAAGGTGATCTCGAGTTCCTCCAACCAACTCTCTGATTCCGTATCCGAAGTGATGCCTTCATACTTCTTCAAGCTCTGTCGCTGGAAAGCACGAAACGTGCGCTGCCACAAGTCGTCTTCCTCCTCTCAGTCAATCCTCATCTGATCAACCGTCTGAATCTGCTGGGCCTCAACTGCCCAAGTCACCCGAAAACGACGTCCAGGTGACATAGCTGTACGGTAAACAAAGAACGCCTAAGCCCAAGTAGAAAGAAAATTTTCTCAAGGTTTTATTTTATCATTTTATTTTGATTTCTTTCCCATAACACCCAAATCAAGTAAAACACAAATCATGATGATGCATGTACCTTTCCTAGAGTCTCTACCCTGCAATCAATGTAGTCTTACTTGGTCGTTCGGTAAGCTCAGAGTCCTTGGATCAGATCACGGGGGGCCCTAAAATCCCGTGTCCTAGCCGGTCTTCCCTGGCCTATGTCACGCACCAAGATCATCCAACACTGTTGCCCTACTATCCCATGAAATCCTCACTGTGCCTAACTCCAGACTTCATCCTATCTCTCAACTATCAGCCTCTGATACCATTCTGTCACGACCCCCTCCCACCAAAGATTCCCCTCCTGAGCTGGCAATGGTGAAATGGAGATAATGACCCCCGAGTCCCGCCCCCAGTAGGCCCCGGAGTGGCGACTAGCACCAAGGGTATGAGTTTTCAAAAATATGGGGGGGCATTACCCTTTTTATTATTTAAGATCGGGAAATAGGATGAGTCAAACACCAAAAGAAAAAGGAACAAGTAAATGAAAATAAACCCAAAACCAAACCCATATGCATGTTTTATACAATACTGAAACAAAAGTACAAGTACTAGAAAAGCTCCAAAGTATGATACCAAAATAAAGAAAAAACTGCAACCAGTAAAACTCCAACGCCCAACTAGCAAGGTCCTGCACGGTCCCTGAAGTCCTCCTGAAAACCTGAAAGTAAACGTAGGGTGAGCATACAAGTATACTCGGTAGGGAAACCTAAAGCTCTCATGCACAGGTGGGGAGACATCCTAATGCCCCGAGAGAAAACAGAAGGAACCAAAGCCTAGCAAGGAATCTATCCACCCAACCTTACAAGGCACACTCACCAAATATCACAAGTCAATATAGTAGTATAGTAATATTATCAAAGTATGGGTACCCCGCACCACCTTCCCACTGAATACTGCTCAAGCCCTCACGCCTAACGCTCTGATGCTTCCCCCTCTTCCTGATCTAGTGCCGCAACCTGGCCATACGAAGCTCGATCTAGTGCCACAACCTGGCCATACGAAGCTCATATTATCCCACCGACACTCAATCCTCAGCCATCATAGTATCCCACCGACACTCAATCCTCAACCATCATAGTATCCCGCCGACACTCAATCCTCATCCATAACCACATCTCATCCTGAAGACACCAAGGAACATATCACATCCTCATCCCGAAGACTCTTGGGAAACATCTGTCGTAACCTGCCCGAAGGATCTTGGGCTATAGAACCTGGAAGAGGGAACACAAGGAAGAACAGTAACCAGCCATCCTTTAGATGTTTGAGAATCTCACCCCCCGTCCCACGGGTGTTCGGCACATAGTGCTCAACATGGGTGGGGTGCGTAAAGAAATATAAAATGTACAGATTTATATAATTATATCAACCACTCATCCCATCCTAAGGCTTCTACACAAAAGATCTGAGTACATGCCTCGACACTAGTACCTCGAAGTTATGCACACAATAAACAACCCCAAACCCTATTAAGCTTTTCATGTTTCAACAGTTTTAGTTTATCAGTTCCTTAATTACTGAGCAACTAACAACAACCAAACTAGATCAATCGTTTGTAAAAAATATCCCTGCCAACCACAAATAAAGTTAGGGAAAACACAAGCAACACAAAACCATTTTCTTTTTATCAGCCAATAAATTCCATTGATTTTCCGTATTTAATCAACTACCATGCCCCACAATTCATTAGTTAACTCTTCCACTTTTATTCATATGCACAACCCATCCCTGCAGCCCTACTGCCAACCACCATAACCATAAACACATTGGAAACAATACCCGTACCACATCATCATCCCTTAGATACCATTTACCACAGATCTGCTGCCCATCACAACCATATTATACACGCCAACCCACAACCAAGCCAACCGCAACCCCGCTGCTCACCCGTTCCACAACAACCCACGAAACACCCCCTTCACATAATTAAACCCCAACCCGCACCCACAAAATTCATTCTTTCATTTAGTTTAACCGGGGTGATCATATAAGGGTTCCAGGTATTCATTTAATCAGCTAACTTTACATGATTAACCAATTTCCACATTCTATGAATCTCCATCCACAAAACAATCCAGAAAAACATGGCAACATTTAATTACGCAAGCAAAGTCCCCCAACAACCGTGATTTTCAGTAGGCATAAGCCTATTAAATTCACAATATAATAAAAGGATAAGCATTGATGGAAATAAAACAACAATATCAACAAAATTTCCCCAAACCCATTCTTTAACCATTTATTATATTTATTTACTGGTTCAATCATATCTCACGAAAACAAGAGGATACCCACCCCACATGATGCACAAAAGAGAGAGAGATGAAGGTAAGATCCCTACTTGAACAGGTTTTGATGTCCTTCTGCGAGAACAACCCCCATGAGGATTTCAATCACCCCTCCCGACGACTACGTCCTCCCGTGGATGCTGCGGCACAACCGCACATTAAGATGACGTTCGTCGAAGAGCGTCGTTCCCATAAAATATCAGCAATCTCCTTGGTAGGAAACTGCGAAGAGGAAGTCGAAGAAGAGGGAATGGAACGAGGTGCACGATGTTCTCATCGTCGACACGATGTCGTAGCCACTGACAGATTGACGATCAGAGTCCGAATGAAGAAGATAGGAGGAAGGCTTCTCGGTCATCCAGGAGCGTCGCCGTACGGAGAAGAAGAGGGGTCCGTAAATAACACGCGACCCTCTCTTATATAGGAAAATAAAAGGTAAAACGGTATACAACGTGTATTAATGAATACATGATGTGACCGTACAATTGTTACGTTGTTTGACTGGTCAACACACGACACGTCACGCAGTCTCCATGTGTTTAATGATAATAATAACTTCAATTAATAATAGGTGTTTTATTGACCCAAGACACAAACCATAATTTAATATCCAACATTAGACTTGAATTGATCGTATTAATGACAGGATCACATCGCCACTGACGAGAAGTCAATCGGACACCGCACGTGGGAGTTATGGCGGGTTGAAGATTTAATAATAATATTAAATCTATTAATTCACGAGCGTTTCGGGTACCTGATCCGAAAACCCGAAAAAGACATCCAATATTGGACTCATAATTTCTATCTCGAATTCAGGGTCGCACTGCCGCTGACGGTTCGTAAAACCGAGGTCGCACGAAGAAGTTATGGACTAAACATGTTTTTCCCAAAAAAATTGATAATTACATTATTATTATATTATTATTTTATTTAACCATTTTTTTTCTTCAAAACAAAAACCCACACTCAACCTATTTCAAGGTTTTAAATGTGCAGCGCATTATCCCCCATAATTGGATCCTCCTTTATCATTTATTTCCTTTTTTTTTAATCATCATTATTTTTAATTTCCTCTCTCTAATCTTCCATCTTCTTCATCAAGTTTCTCATGCTCCAACCCCAAAGTAGCACCTCCCCTTTTATTCCATACCCAATATGCCCCATTTTAAACCTTTACCATTATTTTTTAACACAATTATCATAAATAATAACATCTCTCATCTATCCTCATATCTCAAATCTCATTGCATTGAATTCAAAATTTAAATCTCATTAAATCTTTATTAACGGATCTTTCAGAATTTAAGCCAACATTATTATTATAATTATTTAGTATAATAATAATAACAAATCTCCAATTAAAATTTATTAACTCATCACCAATTATTATTATTAATTATTATTATTATTGACGTTCGCCACGTTGACCATGTCCGACCACCATTACGTCAACGCCGAACAACCTCCCATTACATGTCCAATACAAAGATAATTTATTATTTATTAAAATTTAAATAAATAAAAAAGAAACCATGCACCTCCCCTCATTGAATTAAATACATTCAATTTTATTTCTTTTATTTCACAATGATTAAATTAAAATCATTTAATCTAATTAACACCAAAAGTTTTCACGCCACCATTATCAATTATTATTATCAAAAATTATTATTACAACACGCGTCATGTTTGACCACATCAAATTTTTACAAAGTAATGGACTAGAGAGGTCTGGGCCATTACATGATCACTACTATTATCACTTCTCCAGACACGAGGAACTCATCTAATTTTACTTTTCAAAGTACCGTCAAATAGTTCTAACTACAAGTCTATGCAATATGTTAGTTTTGTTTGATATTCACCTATTATGCTTTATGAATCAGTAATATCAAACGTCAGTACATATCATGGCACATGAGATGAATTCCTAGCACCTAATCTTGTGAAATTATTTTAATATGCATAATCTCTTCGAATGTACATGTATGTTCTACTAGAAGGATTATATGCCAACAATAAACCGGTCTTGAATTCTTTTAATTTTTATTTTTTTCAATACTTAGTTAATATATGTACTATCACAAAACTGAGCAAACACATGGATCTATCTTGTAGATATTGTTCCCTAGAACACGGTTGTTGCTTGAAGTCATATTTGGAGAAATTTTCATTTCTTAATCTTAACAAACTGGCAAGACACAACATTCGTTTTCCATATGTTATCAACAGTTCTCACAATAATTGGATAGTGACACATGTCACTCATTCGTTTCCAAATGAATATTCAATGATCTCTATGCATGATTTATTCATAAATGAATTTATGTTACCTTCATATCTTATTATCATTTTTTGATGTCACCGAACCTTTTAGTTATTTCTAGTATACATATACCATAGGGTCTACTTTTGGTTGCGTTGTATAGACATCTTCCGTAAAGATTCCTCTAAATTAGGTGGCCTTGAAAATCAATAGCCCAATGTGATGATCATGGAAGTATGCTTTGATAAGTAGAATTCAAAAAAAGATTTTAGTCATGATGAGAGGTGAATAAGTTTTATCATAGACTAAACTTTTGATAATCAATCATGGTTTATTGGTGTTGTCTTGTACCATCCATTTCCAATTTATATTGAATACTCACCAATAGTATTAAGTATTAGAAACATTCAAAATACAGAGTCTCGAATATTGATACATGGAGTCCATTACTTGAATTTATATATACTTTTCAACCTTATAATTTTACCATTTATTTCTTATTTATAGGAATCATTATTCTGAAATAATAATACATGTATCACCCACCACGGTGAACATGTACCACCTATTTGGTTCTGAATTCCTATGTAGTATGTGTCTCTCTAAGCTTAGTGGAGTCCGGTATTCCTATGCCAACTTATGTGAATCGAGAGCCTTAACCCTAGAATTTAATTTTTCTCCCACTATCTTTAAATAGGTAGGATTCATTTATGAAAATATAGTCGATCTTGATTATAAGTTAATATCCTTAGTGGCTTTAGGATCATTAACTCAGATGCACCTTAGTGTTTTGATGTTCGTTTGTAGCTAAGGCCATCTTTTAACAAATAGTTTTCAACAAACACTTGTGGTAGCATTCTAATTGATTCTTATTATATCACATTTGATATGATATCCATTAGATAATATAGTTGGAATATGGTTAGTTTTTGCACCTTTATTTACAAAATATGTCTTGAAAAGGGATAGTGGAAGATTTGAAATATATATAAGACTCATCATTTATATTACTTTTACTAACATCATAACATTGATGTATATAAGGAAATGTGAGCTAGGGATAACTTTTACTCCACATATATGATCAATAACTACTTAGATAAGATATACTCTGACAAGCTAGCTCAGATATTTCGTTTACCAAGTACACTCATTTACTTAATTGAGCATTTCTAAAATTTCTCATGAAGTATATGAAGTTAAATTTAGCTTTAAAATAGTTCACATTCAATATTAAACTAACTCTAAAATTTTTATGGTGAACCTTTATTTAAAAGGGTTATTTATCTAAAATATGATAAGTATCTTTTTTTGTATATCTAGTATCTTAGATCAATTGATACAAAAATACTTTAATGGAAATAAAAAAGTCAACCACTTTCAGTTTTATTTGAAAAAAAATTGTCTTTACATAATCATGTAGGAGTCTTATATTTTATATTCATCATTCATTACAATGGATATTTGTGATTCAAGAGGTACTAAACTATTATTTTAGTATTAAAGTAATGTAACAACATTTATTCTAAAAATAAATAGTATCTCATTGTGTCTATCCAAACAATGAGATAAATGTTTTGGTAATACATATTAAAAACTTGAATCAATCCATTTACCAATGAGAAATAGTGAGATCCCCTTGGCTGATAGAGGAATCACCCCTTCTCATCTTCTTTCAAGTTCACTCTATAAGCTTTATATTCTTATTCTTTTCCTATATTCAAATACATGTATGTTTTAAACATATTTTATTTAAAACACAAGTGGTGAATAAAAAGTTGATGAATATACCTGAAGTGGATGAAACTGCTTGATTCTTAAATTCATTCCAATTTCTTTTCTAGTGTCAATTCTTTCCACATAAGAAGAAAATAACCTCCTATTCATTATTCTACCTTTGAATATTTTGTCTCTTTGAAGGATGGTGTAAAGGATATTTTGACTTCAGATTTTCCATGGGATCTTCATCCTTTTCTTTCAATCTTTTCACCATAAGGGGTGGAGAAATAGGTTTCCACCAGTCCTTATCTGCTTAGTGAACTATGGAAAAACGTTTCCTGAGCGACTTATCCATTTTGTTTGTATGGGATTGGAAAATTAAGGATAATATTGTTGAGAAAGTGTTGTTTTCAACAATACATAATTTTATAAGGGGGAGATTGTTGAGAACAATACTCTATCTCTCTATGATGATTTTGATGCTCACAAATATCCTTATTTGTTATTATAATGATTTTAATTGAAGTATATTTCAGGAAATTTATATTCCTTATATTCTTATCTTTGGAGAAATATTAAAGCACTTAATCCGTGAGGTATATTTGAAAAAGTATTCAGAAATCGTTTTTAGCGTGTTATGGAAACACTGTTCATACCCTACGTTGAGAAGCGTAGCGTAAGGATAGAATGCAGTGTTTACTCTATGAGATTTTAGAAAAGTATGGGTAAAAAACCATATGTTATCAGCAAAGTATGGTGGAAGGAACCTTACATTTAGAAGGAACCTCACATTTGGAAGGAACCTTACGTTTGGAAGGAACCCTATGTTTGGAAGAAACCCTACGTTTGGAAGGAACCTTACATTTGGGAAATTAGAAAAATATGGAAGAATGTCATTACGTAAGTATGGAATGATAAGTTTGTTTCTTAAAAGTATGGTTCATCAACCTTAATTTTATGAACAACTGTTTATTTGATTGAAAAGTATGGATTATATACCGTACATTTGAGAGTTGAAGAGAAATGTTTGAGATCAACCTTACGTTCAAAGAACGTATTCTATGCAGTTCAACCCTACGTTTGACTTCAGATGTTTAAATTACAACTTTATTAAAGAAATAATATTTATGCGGATTATCAGGCTGATTTCAAGCTAGATTAAAGCCCGAATTTAAATTGAGTCATTGATTGATTCAAATCTGTTTATTTGTGATTCAAAGGATCAATTTAAGAGAAGCTTTTCATGTTGAATTTTCAGGGGAGTTACAACTGCTCTGATATTCAAACTTTTGAATATCGTGATTCTAAAGGTGACTTTTGTGGATCTAAATTTAAAAAGAGAACGCTCATCTTTATTCTATATATACCTGTATTATTTCATATTACATATACAAAGGTGAATTATTGAAAAGAAGATCTGCTGTTATGAAGAGCGATAAAGCTTTGTTTTCTGAAGAAGAAGAAACACGATTTAAGATTCATCAAATCTACATCGAATATCTTTTTGTGAATCGACTATTGTTAAGGTTTCAAATTATATTTCAAGATCTACTGCAACTGGATAGACTCAGATCTACTTCTATCTAAAGATTATTCTTTCTGAAGAATACGATTCATTGACTGTCAATTGCGTGCTGTTGCAATTGTGAAAAACAACTGGAAAGTATTTCAAAGAACAAATACTGTTTTATTTTGAGTAACTAGATTCTCATACTAAGCCGTGCATTTGGTTTTGTGTATGAACCAGAAGGCTCTATTTAGCCTTAAACTTGTAAAGGTGTCAACTTCCTACACCCAACTGTGGAATGGTCTATTGATAAGAGGGCCAAATAGTGAAAATCATCAAGCTCGTGGAGTAGAGCGTTGGTGGAGCGGACTAGGGGCCTTCTGTTCCTTGAACCACTATACATTGTGCATCCTATGCTATTTATTTTTCCACTGTTAAATCTTTGATATAATGATAAAAGGGTAGATCATGATTATGTGAAGAAATTATAATAGACACAATTCACCCCCCTCTTGTGTATATTTGGTATAACCCGATCCAACAATTGGTATCAGAGGAGGAGCTTTTGTCAAAGCTATAACAAGATGAAAGTCTTTGGATTATACAGAGTACAATGGATGATACATGAGAGGGAATGTCAGTGGTTCGAGCTCCTTACTTCAACGGTGAAAATTATGGATGTTGGAAATCAAGAATGATCATTTATTTAAAAAATCCTGGATACAGAGTCTACTCGAAAATTCTAACTTCCTATGTGATTCCAGAGAAACCTGAAACATGGAGTACTAATACAGAAGCAGAGTATGACATAAACTCGAAAGATATGAATGCTATCATCTGTGGTCTTGGACCAGATGAATTCAACAGAGTATCTTAGTGCCCGATGACTTATGAAATGTGGCAGACAATTGCAGTTGTTTATGAAGGAACTGACAATGTCAGACAGATGAGGTATGCTACTGCTAAACTTAAATTCGATACATTCAGGTTGTTTAAAGGAAAAATCATCACCCAAATGAATGGAAGGTTGACAGGGATTGTCAATAATATCACTGATTTGTGAGATCCGATCAAACTAGTTGATCAATCCCTAAAAGTACTAAGAGTACTACCACCTAGATGGAATGGAATTTCTGCTGCTACAGTACAACCATCTCCTGTCAAAGATTTAACAATGAGAGAGTTAATTGGAACTCTTATGATGTATGAGGCTGAGATGTAGGATGAAGTGAATGTGCATAAGATTCTGATCAAGAGAGACAACACTTCCTTAAAGGTGTCATCTCAAAGAAAAAGCAGAAAGCTGAAGAAAAAAGAAATAAAGGTAAAATCAGAAAGCTCTGGTTCATCCAATTCAGATGTGGAACTAGCTCAGCTAGCCAAAAAATTCAGTAAGATTTATCAAATGAAGAAAGGTTTTACAAAGTCTTTTAAAAAGGATGAAAAGGAAGTCAGATGCTATGAGTGCAAGAATACGGGTCATATCAGACCTGACTGTCCTCAATTAAAGGAAGACAAGAAAAAGAAATTCTTCAATAGAAATTATTATGAGCAGAAAGAGAAGAAGCCAATGAAAGCTACATGGAGTGTATATGAAGACTCTAGCAGCTCATCAAAGTCTAATTTAGAAAAGGAGGAATCAAATTTGAAAGCTAATATGTGCTTTATGGCAGACACTGATGTGGTAAAATCCTATTATTCATATGAATGTAATTATGAATCAAGCTATACAAATGATAAACTTGCAGCCTATTGCAACATGCTTGAAGAAAAATATGATTTTTTATTTAAGAAACACAAGTCTTTAAAAAATATTCATAATGTCGTTTTAAGAGAGAGAGATACTCTGCTAAAACAACATCAGGAATTACTAGAAAAATATAACTCAATAAATACAAACAATAAAGATCATGAAGCTAAAATAAAACACTAAAAACTGAAGTAGAAACATATAAAAGTGCAGCTCTTATTTTTAAAAAAGGAAAAAATACACTAAATGAAATTCTTGGAAAGAATGTGATTAAAAAGGGAAGATATGGAATAGGCAGTAAAGGTGAAAATCCTAAACTGTACAAGAATTACTTTGTGCTAAGTACTAGAAAAGTAATATGTAACAATTATGGTGAAAAAAGACATCTATCTAAGAATTGTTACTTAAGGCAACCCCAAATAAGTGGAATAAAGAAAGCCTTTGTCTCAAATAATTTATATTATTCTGTTGATTTTAGAAAAATAAAGCAAGTCTGGATTCCCAAATCTTTACTGGCTAACACAACTGGACCCAATAGAATATAGGTACCAAAACAATCTATTTAAATGCCTTTGCAGGAAGCAGGTGACAGAAGCCGAACTGCCATATGGTATATGGACAGTGGATGCTCCAGGAATATGAGTAGAAACTTATCAAATTTTAGAACTATAACTCAAAAGGATGGTGGTCTAGTCACATTTGGTGACAATTCCAAAGGTAAGATAATTGGCATTGGAACTGTTGGAGATCTAAAAGCTATCTCAATCAATAAAGTACTCTATGTACAAGGATTGAAGCACAACCTGATATGTATCTCTCAACATTGTGATGATGGTTATATTGTTGATTTTTCTAAAAATTATTGTACTATTTTCAAAGATAAATTACTTAAATTTAGATCACCCAAAACTAATAATGTGTATACCTTGGATTTAAATTCCTTGGGTAAACAACAAGTAAACCGCTTAACTGCTAAGATAAATGAATCTCGGATCTGGCATAGGATACTTGGAAATTGAAATGTATATGCTTTACATAAGTTATCTAAGAAACAATTAGTTTCTGATTTTCCTAGTCTCAAGTTTGAAAGTGATAGATTTTGTGATGCATGTCAACTTGGCAAGCAACACAAATCATCTTTCAAATCAGTTAACAAAATTGCTACATCTAAACCTCTAGAACATATCCATATAGATTTGTTTGGACCTTCAAGGGTAGAAAGTTGAACTGGAAAACTATATGTATATGTTTTAGTTGATGATTATTCTATATTTACTTGGAATTTCTTTCTAAAATATAAAAAAGAATATTTTACAATATTTGAAAGTTTTTTCAAAGTTGTTCAAAATGAAAAAGTTTTTAAAATAATTTCATTAAGAAGTGATCATGGTGGAGAATTTGAGAATCTAGAATTTAATTCCTTTTTCTCAAATATGGGTATTAAACACACCTTATCTGCACCAAGAACACCTCAACAAAATGGAATTGTTGAAAGAGGAAATATGATTATTCAAGAAATGGTTATGACTATGCTAAATGAATAAAATCTTCCTACCTATTTTAGGGAAGAATCTGTAAGTACAACCTGTTATATAATGAATAGAGTTTTAATTAGACCAATTTTCAAAAAGACACCCTATGGACTCTAGAATAACAGAAAACCTAAAGTAAATTACTTTAAAGTTTTTGGATCCAAGGTTTACACCTTAAACACCAAGGACAATATTGGTAAGTTTGATCCAAAATCTGATGAAGGCATTTTCTTAGGATATTCTTCTACTTCCAAAGCTTATAGAGTTTTTTAAAAAAAGTCAAGGATTATTGAAAAATCAGTTCATTTGAAATTTGATGAATCTAATCCCTTTGAGAAAAGGAAAGACCAATTTGATGAATCTGACTCTAATGATAACATGAGACTTGAGAATTTGAAAAATGTTTTTTCAAAAGATATAAATGAAATTCAGTCTAGTCCAGAAGAACATGACACTGAAGAACCTATAAGTGTACTACTTAGATAGTCAAGAACCCTAAATTATCACCCTTTAGAAACTATAATAGGATATTTAGACACAGGAATAAAAACTAGAAGGAGCATAGGAAATCTTGTTGAGTTTTCTGCCTTTCTATCCCAATTAGAACCCAATACTATAGAAGAAGCCTTAGTTGATGAAAGTTGGATGATAGCAATGTAAGAAGAACTAAACCAGTTTAAAAGAAATGACGTTTGGAATTTAGTTGAAAGACCTCAGAACTACCCAATTATAGGAACGAAATGGGTCTTTAGAAGTAAACAAGATGATAAAGGAATAATAACTAGGAATAAAGCAAGACTAGTAGCTAAAGGATATAATCAGGAAGAAGGTATAAATTACGATGAGGCCTTTTCACCTGCAGCTAGATTAGAAGCCATTAGAATCTTTTTAGCTTATTCATATCATATTAACTTTAAATTATTTCAGATGGATGTTAAGTCTGCCTTTTTAAATGGTTATTTATTGGAGGAATTTTTGTTGAGAAACCTCCTGGTTTTGAAAATTCACAAAAATTAAATTCTGTTTTTAAACCTACTAAAGCTCTTTATGGTCTTAAACAAGCACCTAGAGCTTGGTATGAAATATTATGTTCTTTTATTTTGAAAATGATTTTACTGTTGGAATGACAGATCTAACACTGTTTAAGAAAAATCTCAATTCTAATATTTTATTAGTTCAAATTTATATTGATGATGTAATTTTTGGTTCAAAAAATAAAACTCTCTATCACGAGTTTTCAAATTTAATGCAAAAAGAATTTGAAATGAGTATTATGGGAGAATTAAATTTCTTTTTAGAACTTCAAATTTATCAAAAAGATTTTGGAAATGTTTTGAATCAAAGAAAATACATTACTGATTTACTAAATAAATTTGGACTTGAAAATATCAATACATATACAACTCTTATGTGTACTAATATAAAATTTGATTTGGATGAAACTGGGAAATCAGTTGACAACAAGTTTTATAGAGGTATGATTGGTAGTTTATTATATCTTACTACTAGCAGGCCAGATATAATGTATTCAGTATGTATTTGTGCAATATTTCAATCAAATCCTAAAGAATCTCATTTAACCGTTGTTAAAATAATTTTTAGATATTTAAAAGGTACTGTTTTTCAATCTCTTCTTTATCAAAAAATGTCTGATTTTAATTTAATTTCATATTCAGATGCAGACTTTGGGAGTTGTAGATTAGATAGAAAAATCACCTCAAGAACTTGTCACTTTTTAGGAAAATCCTTAGTATCATGGTCTAGTAAGAAACAACACTCAGTTGCCCTGTCAGTAGCTGAGGTAGAATATGTATCTGCTGAAAGTTGTTGTGCACAATTTTTATAGATGAAAAACACTCTTATGGATTTTGGACAAAGTTTTAATAATACACATATTTTATGTGATAATACAAGTGCTATAAATATTTCAAAAAATCCTATTAATCATTCTAGGACTAAGCATATTGATATTAGACATCATTTTCTAAGAGAACATGTTCTTAAAAAGGATATATTCTTAGAATTTGTAAGTACTGAAATTCAACTAGATGATATTTTTATTAAACCACTTCCCACTACAAGGTTTGCTTTTATTAAGGGGGAGCTAGGTTTATTTATATTTAAATGAATTTTTTTTGGGTTTAATTATTATTTTTATAATAATTTAAAATTTCTTTTGTACTATTTTTTTTGTTTTTGTTTTTGTTGTTTATTTATTCTACGTTTAAATAATGTAATAATTACTTTGTGCGTAATAACACGGGAATCAAGGATGTCAGAAACCGTTTTGAATTCCAAACCCTTTCATTTTCTGAAAACCCTTCGAAACCTTGAAAACTTTTACTACTCTTCTCTCCCGCACCTGAACCTTTGAAACCCTAGTCCTTTTTGAACCTTCAGAGTTTTATTAAAAAAATGGCCAAGACCAAGAGAACCGATGAGCCAGAGACCAAAACTGCGAAGAAGCAGTGCTCGACCGAGAGAAATATTTTGCAAGGAAAAGTCATAGATTTGGAATGGCTCTATCAGATGAACCTGATGCTAAAGAAAACCCTAGATTTTCAGAACTTAGAACAGACATTTAATAGAGATTATATGGAGTTTATATATGAGGTAGAACTTTGTCATTTCTTTAAGTCGGTACAGTTTAGTCTAGGAACTAATGAGGATTTGATTGCTGCTAAGATTGAGGATCAAGATTTTTCAATCTCATTTGTAGAAATTTCTCAAATTCTTAACTTCCCTCATGAGGGACTTTTTCATTTTGATTTAAAGAATATTAGTGATTCTTTGCATAAGTCAGAAGATATTATGTCCTTTTTGTTTGGAACTACATCTATAAAGAATATGTTTGTGAAAGATTTAGAACCTATTCAGAAGATATTGGTTAAGTTTGCACAAACTGGTATTGCACCTAGAATGTCTGAGATGGAAAATATTCTTTATCCAAATATGTATATAATGTTTTTACTGATGAGTGATATCAAATTGAACTTTTTGAGATACATGGTGAGGTATCTTAGTTACTGTTTCCAACCAGAGGAAAAATTAATTTTTATCCTTTTGGAAGGTTCATCTCGAAAATTCTGTTTAAGACAAATATGGTAAGATTGGTGGATGATCGGGTGAAATACCGCCATAGTAATATCTTCAATGCTGGTACATTGAGAAAAATTGGATATTTTTGGAGCACTATCAAAGGCAAGATGCTGTCTGTTGGAGCTAAAGAGGATGGAGAAAGTGCTCAGGCCCAACCAACAAAATCAAAAAGAGTAGCTGAATCTAGAACCAGTGTTGTATCAGGAAGAATCGAGTTTAAGGCTGTGGATGCACCTGAAGAAAGAAGTCAGGAAGGACTTTAATTCAAAAGGACCAGGGATCTTAATCCTGTTGAAGAGCCTATTGTAACTTAAAATGTTTTAACATCTGGTGGTCTCTTAAGCTATAAGTTTGTGAGAGAAGCTGCATTTGAAGAGATTCTACATGAAGAAGTTGCTCAGGATAAGTTGACTCCTCTAGTGGAGAAAGAAATTTTGGATCAGGAAGTGACAGAAACAGAGGATCAAATAGAAAATACAACAGAGATAGTAGTTGAGGCTAAAGCAGAACCAATAATAGAACAAGAAGCTTAGACAGTGCCTGGTGAAGGAGAAGCAGTGGCCTAAACTCAAATTGATCAAGTAGAAGTTGATCAAGAAAAAATTATTTTGGAGAATCCAGTAATGGAGGAAGAACATATAGATGATGCTCATGAGGAGCAACCTCCAACACCTGTTGAAACTCAAGAAGAGAATGTTTTAGAAGTTCATATTGAGATATTGAATGTAAATTTTTCTGTGGATGATACTGGGAAATGCTTGGAAGAAAAATCTATTGAGAAACCTGTACAGGGAGGGGATAATGAGAAATCAAATGCAGAATATTTTCCCATTGTATTGTTACATCAAGAAGAAACTGAGAATCAAGCACAAGGTGCCTCTGATTTAGTAAATGAAGAAGTTGAGGAACTGTACAGGAAGTTGAACATAGTTGAATCTGAGAATAATGCACTAAGGAGAGTATTAGAAAAGGAACTTTTGAAATTTCAAAGACAAAAAAACTAGTACTATTTCCAAATAGGATGTTGAAAATTTTAAGAGAGAGATTCTCAATGAAGTTGCAAAGTTGAAATCATAAATGATTATGAAGTCTGGTTTGATGGAGTTTAAATCTTTCATGGAGATACAATTTGCATCTGTCAGAACCAGTGAGGTCAGTACATCAGGTACTTCACCTAATTTAATCAGAAGATTTTAGGCTATTACAGTGGTCATGGATAATATGAATAACATACTGTAGGACTTACAGTGAAACAATGCTCCTTTGTCAGTGTTGTTAGATAATCAGAAGTTTCTAGTTGATCAGTTGACTTCAAATGAACCAGGAATTAGAACTGTGCTGAATCAGTTCACAAAAAAGTTGACTCTTTTTATGGAGAAGGAAGAAAGACTTCATGAGTTTTTCAGAGTGAATCTGATTAAATATATTCATTTGGCTCAGGAAAATAGAGATCTAATTATCTAGTAGGGAGATGGATTGATGAGAATATTGAGGGAACAATTGGCAGAGATCAAGGAAATAGTTCAGAGGAGATGAACCCTATCTCACATCCTTACCCAACCTTGATTCCTGTTGTTTTTTATTACTATACTTATAATTATATTTTCAATGAAATATATTTACATCTCATTTACATGTGTTTTAATTTGTTTTACTGTACTTTCTATGATAGAAATGCCAGTAATCTGGATTCAGATATTGATAAACAGTTTTTCATATCATTTACTTAAGTTCAGTGCTACATTAAAATGTGTTATATTCATTCTTCTATCATTATTTTTGATATCACAAAAAGGGGGAGAAATTAGGATAAACACAACATTTTATTTTAATATATTTTCATTTATTTAAAATTTTACTTTAATCTTTTTTCAAAAAGGGGGAGAAATGTTAAGTATTATCTTAATCCTTTAAGGGAGAGAAATTAAGTTAAACCTAACATTGAATTTTAAGTTATTTAATTTTTTTTAAAATGTTATTTTAAGGAGATATAGGGATAACCATAATCTTTTTTTGGGAGATAATTTTTTTTCTTTTTATGACTTTGGATAATACAATGTTTATTTTTATTAAAATAATTTTGCTCAAATTAAATATTGTATTTATCTTTGCAAAATTCCAAACTATATGTAATTAATTTTGTAAGTTAATTTCATTGGTTATTTTACGGGTTTTGTGATCATAAAAAAGGAGGATATTGTTGAGAAAGTGTTGTTTTCAATAATACATAATTTTATAAGGGGGGGATTGTTGAGAATAATACTCTATCTCTTTATGATGATTTTGATGCTCAAAATTATCCTTATTTGTTATTCTAATGATTTTACTTGAAGTATATTTCAGGAAATTTATATTCCTTATATTCTTATCTTTGGAGAAATATTAAATCACTTAATCCGCAAGGTATATTTGACAAAGTATTCAAAAATCGTTTTTAGTGTGTTCTGGAAACACTGTTCATACCATGCGTTGAGAAGCGTAGAATAAGGATGGAATGCGGTGTTTACTCTATGAGATATCAGAAAAGTATGTTTAAACAACCATATGTTATCGACAAAGTATGACAAAGTATGGTGGAAGGAACCTTACGTTTGGAAGGAACCTTACGTTTGGAAGGAACCCTACGTTTGGAAGAAACCCTACCTTTGGAAGGAACCTTACATTTGGGAAATCAGCAAAGTATGGAAGAAGATCATTATGTAAGTATAGAATGATAAGTTTTTTTTAAAGTATGGTTCATCAACCTTACTTTTGTAAACAACCATACGTTTGAAAGCTAAAGATAAAAGTATGGTTCATCAACCTTACTTTTATGAACAACTATTTGTTTGATTGAAAAGTATGAATTATATATCATACATTTGAGAGTTGAAGAGAAACGTTTGAGATCAACCTTACGTTGTGAACCTTATGTTCAGAGAATGTATGATATGCAGTTCAACCCTACGTTTGACGTCAGATGTTTAAATTATGACTTTATTAAAGCAATGGTATTTATGCAGATTATCAGGATGATTTCAATCCAGATTAAAATCCTGAATTTAAAGCAAGTCTTTGACTGATTCAAAGCTGTTTATTTGTGATACAAAGGATCAATTTAAGAGGAGATTTTCATGTGGAATTTTTAGGGGAGTTACGACTGCTATGCTATTCAAACTTTTGAATATCATGATTCTAAAGGCAAATTTTGTGGATCTAAATTTAAAAGGAGAATGATCGTTTTTATTATATATATACCTATATTATTTTGTATTACATATACAAAGGTGAATTATTGAAAAAAAGATCTGTTGTTATGAAGAGCGATAAAGATTTTTTTTTTCTGAAGAAGAAGAAACATGATTTAAGATTCGTCGAATCTACATCGAATATCTTTTTGTGAATCGACTATTGTTAAAGTTGCAAATTATATTTCAAGATCTACTGAAACTGGATCAACTTAGATCTACTTCTATCTGAAGATTATTCTTTTTGAATATACTTTGGTCATTAAATTCAATATAATTTATGTTAATTCAACCCAAAACCCTCATGAGAACTCCCCGATAAAAGTGTCCAAACATTGTCCATGTAAACACTTAGTTCTATGGTTTCATTCCCAATCATGTAATGGAAGGTGTAGTCTAACTTAATATTAAGTTAAGGGATTTTAATTTATTATGCTTAATTTTTTTTCTTGTTTTATCACATATCTTGTTAATATTACATGGATTTTACTTAATTAATTAACCATATTTTATAAAACATTTACGCATAATCCATTTATTTAAATTCCATCTTTTCATATTAATTCATTTATTTATGTGATCTCAATCATGCATCAACAAAATAAATAATGTATAGACATAAATAAATAAATAAATAAATAAATGACCATTTCATGAGCACATTTAATTGTTGATTTAATGAGCAGACATTAAATCAACCTACGACCTAGGTGAAATAACTCATATTGTCAGTCTTGACATGAGTTACAACATTCCACTAATCCAATAATGTGACACTAGGGTTTTCATCATTATGGTTCCATCTAGAACCGCCTCCACACACCTTGAGAAACTCTATTAATTACAAGTATTTATAACTCACATGAAGGTGAGGGGAACAAAAGGATTGGTTAAAGTGGGATTACATAAATATCCTTAGACACACATGTCCTATATAATAATGGAGTGAGAGATAACATGTAGACCGTCAAATTAATTTAATAATTAATATTGAAAACCCATGTAATAAATTAAATTAAATAAAAACCAACACATACACTTGTCTTTGTCTATCTCATGAACAACCATACATGCAGTGCATACACAAAAGTAAACTGATTAACATTCATTCTTTAATATTAATATAAGCACACTTGCATTAATTAATTAATTAATTAATTAATTCCCTTTCATCTTAATGACCATCTAAATCCTCTTAGGGATAACCATCATTAAGACATTAATGGAAAATAAATAACAGAACCAATTATTACAGATTATTATAATAAATTAATTGAGTATTTAAAATTATTTAAAACCATTATTAAATTTTCAAACACAATAGGTGATAATCAACAAAATAAGGTTTTAATGTCGCAATAATCAATTTAACGAAATTTAATTATGCTATTAATTGGGAGACTACAAGACATGTACTATCCATCTACAAGCCATGTACCTCAGTTTCTATGTATCCATGTCACATGCTTGGGGCTTCAATATGTTAAATTATTTGGACTACATGGTATGTACATGCCAGCTACATTCCGTGTATCCTCTTATCATGTTCCCAGGATAAACACTTAGTCTTAGGCCTGTATCTCGGCGGGACTACATGGTGTGTACAAACCAACTACATGACGTGTATCCCTTATTCCACATGTCTTTTGTTCTCACTGAATGGATTTACATGTATTTCAGACATGAGAAATGATGAACTACATAGCGTATACACTGCATAAACATTGCGTATATCATAAATTCTCTAGGTTGTTAGTCTCATGTGGTTTTACCATGTATAATGACCACACAAAATGAGCGATTTATGCCACTAACTCATGTAGACTACACATTGTGTATGCCAACTACACACCATGTAATCTGACATACCATGTGTCAGGCTAGCATGGTCTACATGCGATGTGAAAAAAATGCGTTGCGTGTAATTAACTTCTCAACATGTCATGTATCCCACGACACATCTAGATATAGTGCACATGGGTACATGACATGTACTTCGGCTACACGCTGTGTAACCCAATTTTATCGATCGAAAAATTTGGCACTTCCTGATGGAATCTTTAGTCATTCTTCATCTGTTCTTATACCTTTAATAAAATGAAACACTAAACGAATATGATTAACATGCTGATAACATTTTAATTAAAATATTATTAAATAATGAATAATATGAAATGAAACATTCATCCATGATTTCTTATAGATCAACAATCAAATTAATAATTATATATTTAAAACGCGACTCCTTACACTTGTATATTCTAGTCGTAGTGGAAGCATGTGGTGGTGGACGATATATTGAAATTTCTTTTAATATTTAGTTTCCTAAAACCCTGAGTGAGGATCTTTCATGTTAAATTTATAATTAATTTATTTAGATCTCAAGAAAAAAAATACCTCAACTTAGGATAATTTTTTGTTGATGATGTTGATCATTTAAAAGACCCTTTTCAGATTTCCTTCTTTTCGATGTGAGGATCCAAGGGTAGAATCCCTATAGTGGTGATACACAAATGTTTCTTTGATCTCAAAACAACACCAAATGATTTTTGGGTGATAGTGAGATGAATCGATTGTCTTGCATTGTTCGTGTTGAACACTCATCCTTCTTTCTTGAAGGAATTTCTCTTGTGTTTCTAGTTATTGAGAGAGAGATAGAAGGATTTAAGAGAGAAATTATTTGTGTGCAATGATTCCTTATATCTCGATTAAACCTACATAATAGACATAACCATCTATTTATAGTTCTAGGGTTTATGTTAAAATATTATTTAATTTCATATCAGACCTTAAATAATATAATAACCATTATAAAACCCCATTCCATAAAATGATAATAATAATAATAATTTTTTTATGGTGTGCGCTAACTTTTATATTGATGAATATTATTTGATGGCTTGAAAATAAATATTCATCATCAGATGTGTTTTTGGTCCATTCAAACCCCTCTGAATTTATTGAATACTAGAATAAAATATTTTATTCACAAACCCTTAAATAAATATTTATTAAATATTCAATAAAATAATTAAATATATTTTATTCAAAATCTAGTGAATAAATATTTATTTAATTTATGTGATCAATAAAAATTGAATAAAAATATTCCTTGACCTTGATAATAATATTAATTCCATTAATTAAATTCAAATATAATTTAATTGAGATCAATGAAAATACTTGGTGTGTGACCCCCTAGGATTCTTTCTTGTTGACATTATGTGGGCTTGCCTAAAGTCCAAGATTACTATATAGAAACATGTCAAGGCATCCAAGAGAAAGAAATTAATTTCATAATGACAACAACCACATATGAATGCTTACTATGTAATATAATCCCTTTGTCTCAATATCTCATCAAGTAGGTTGCACATATATGTCATCAACCTATTTTCTCAATATGTATTTATTTGACTATATAAAATAAACATCATTACACCATGGCCATGGAATTTATACTACAGTTTTATTTCAATCAATGGGACAAGATATCAACTTCCATAAAGATAGAAGGGAAAAATCCTTCCTTGACTTATCCATTAATAACATGCCATCCACAACACAAACAACGTACCCTTAGTTGTCACGAACATATGCCATCATTGTTTATATCAGAAAATCTAAGAGTACGAGTCATGACATGCATTAATGATAATCATAAAGTTTAAGGACCATTACACATGCTCATAGATAGGAATATCTTATGACACTAAAACATGCAAAAATTCTACTAGAAGGTCTATTTTCATAACCTCCCATCTTGGATATTACCAAGTGTGAACTTCATGAGATGAAGTTTTATACTCTTATGAGTAATCTCACATGATAGTATATATACTATGTGCCCCATCATAGTATGTTATCTGACCATAGAAATATAATTTATGAATATCATCATGGAACTTCAAGGTTATCATCATAGCAGGGAACTGCTATGACCTTATCAATGCAACATATACCATAGGACATTATCACATCAATGTTATATAAAATAATAATGAATATGTGATAAGATATTTAAATTAATATTCACTTCTTTTAATATACATGTAATCTAAAGTACAAAGTAGTTTAATCTAGGGAACCAACTCCAATAGTTCTTTAAAAATACCCTTTTACCTTAATTTCTTTAAGTTAGTTTCCCTTTGGGTTTGTTAGGCATTTAGTTTACCCCTTCACTTTATGGATTATGCACTAGTTATTCCTGAAGGGTTTTAAAGTAGTCTAATAACACTTATCATAAGTGGCGAAAACGATTTAAACCCTTATTATGAGGATCTCTATGAAATATAAAATGAAACTATGTATACAACTATAAATGAAGAACACTTTAAAACCATGCATACCATTCACCAAATATCCACTACAACTTTTGATCTTCATCATCATATGCATTTGATAATGATCAATAAGTGGTAAACATAATCATCCCACCTTATTAGGTATCCATGGGCTGCACTGAATCACACATCACATGTGTGTGATTCTTAATTCTCTATGATGTGCTTACATCTCATGCGTAAAGGAGATAGGAGAAAGAGAGCATTGGGTTACAGGGTGGTTCGACTAAGAATAATGTGCACACACAAAACCACCATCAAATGGAAGTAGGCTTTATAAATCCCACAAGGACACTCCTTGATTATCCCCTCATTTATTCATGCATTAAAATGAACAAATAAATGTCATGCCTGGTTCATGCACTCCCTCTACATTTCATATAAATATGAAATGATTTCATTTAATGATAAATGTGTGGAAATTTAAACTTCCCAAGAAATAACTATTATCACATGCAGTATAAATGATATACCCATAATGCATGAAAATCTAAATTTTCCTAAAAAAACACCAAATATACACACTTATATATATACATATATATGTATTTAAGGAATATCTCCTTTAATCTCCCACTTGTAGTAAATCCTAATAAACTTTGTGCCATTTCACCATATATTGTATCATATACAATAACTTATGAAATCATATCCAAAACTCCTTTCAGATATATTCTAAAACACTTTTTGAAATCTATCATTAACTTCACCCTATATCACATCATATGCAATACCTTGTGAATACCCATACAAAACACTTTTGGATTAACTCAAAAACACTTTTAGAGTAGCTCTCTAATTCAAAATCAATCCCCATTAAATCAACCACAAAGTGTGACCCCACATTACTTTATAGCATTGACAACACATACGAATCTATGGATCCATATGTGTAAGAAAAGAGCGGCATCTAGCAAAGTGTTAGTGCTACTCAATCTATAAAGGGATATAACATGATATCCATCAAACACATGTATCTTTAGACCTGTGTCCACCAATATAAATCATATGAAAAAATGTATTCTCACATTTTCCCTTTGTCCAAGACATCAAGTGGCCATGGGACACATAGCATGTCAGTCCCATATAGCCAACTCATCTGTTCTTGACTCTCTGAGTATATACTGATTTGATCTATGAATACATCACATGTCATTCATCATTATGGATAATCACACCACATGTACCTTATCCGGATAGATATACATAATATCTAGGTGCAGAAACACACTCCCACATTCTATCACAATCGAGGACCCATATGTCATACTCATCATATGAGAGGATAAATATCATATTGGTTAAGTTCCAATTGATGACATGATTATTAACATACCAAAAAACATCTATATTAGATAAGTTAATATGTAGGCCTCTGTAAGTAGGGTATCAAAGTATGAATGTTCTCATTCTAGGCATCCCACCTATCTCAGGTAGTGGGAACTCAACTATGATCTATTCACCCCAATTATATGAAATATATCTTTATAATACTTAATATGGTATACTTATTTTTTCATCCAATTTACACAAAGAATCATATTATTTGTTTTGTGCCTCATGAGAATATCCTATATCTCTATACAAGAATATAACTCATTCTAACCTTAAATTTTTGTCACAACCAATAATACTGCATGATGAACATCAATAAGGGATTAACTCAAAGTTATTCTTTGAGAGGTCAATTATCATCACACTTCACAAAATGTATATCTATATATACATTTATGTATCCAACATGAAAGAATGATAAAATGGAATTTTCCTTTAATATCATACATTTTGATATTCTTAAACACTTTATGAATATTAATATAATACATTCAATATTATTAAACTCTTTTAAGAATATTTAACAAAACCAACATAAGCAATGGTTTTTCATATCATATATGATAAATTACTAGATCAGCCTTATGTTTGCTACACTTTATGGGTTTTTTAACACATTAAATAATATGAAATCCTCATAACATATCTATATGAACACATAAAATCTCTGTAACCATACTATAAAACCCTCTCACTAAACTCTTTAGTGATAAAAATCTATGAAGTGAGCCAGTTTGGATAATGGCGAGACTTAGGAATCATATTCTTAAATTTTCAACTCTTTAAACATATTCAAACTTCTTAAAAAATAAAATTTTACAATATAAACTTCCTTTTTCTATTTAGAACTATTTCTAGGTTCATCATCATCATCCTAGAAAGTCTATTCCATTAAAATATTTTATTAAAATAATGTAACTAATTACATTATTTTTTACCTGTCTTTCTAAGATATTTTAGGATAAAGTGACAATCACTTTAATATAATTTTTTTACATTTATCTTTACCTATACACCCCAAACTCTTTTAGGATATAAAATATAATTCAATTTTCATTTCGACTGGTATGACCTTTTAAGAAATAATGTCTTTCATTTTCACTATAACTAAATGAAACTCTTTACAATTTTATTTATCATTATATATCCTAAAATATTTTAGGATATTGAGTGAAAAACACTTAAAATGGTATAGTCCTTTAGGAAATAATGATATCCACTTTTAAGTGGAAACTAAATGTAAAAATTTACATTTTTATTTACCATCACATATCCTAAAAATATTAGGATATTAATTGCAAAACACTTTATCTTTAGATTGGCATAATCCTTTGTTTGTTAATTTTGAACTTCTCTAAGTCCAAAAATACTCCAACTAGCCTCTTAAATACTATATTATTTTTATAATATCTTACTAAGAAGCACAAACCCCTTTGTGTTAAGAAATAAAATTTCTTTCCTTTTAGTAGTAACATTTAACAAATAAAATATTATTTACATTTCATATATAGCATTCTATGTGTTTTTAAATTTTCCTTTTTAAAAGAAACTTTTATTAAAATATACCAATTATGGGTGGTGGGTACACATTCCCACATATTTTAAGAAATACTTGGATAAAATTTTATCCTGGATAAGAAATTTTATCCATATATCCTTATAAAAATAATTTATAGAAATTTAGGAATCATAAACCATGTGTATACAATTAATCAACTCATACTTGTTCACAAAAATATTTATAATAAAAAAAATCTCTTATCACATAAGGGAAATGAGGTGAAGATACAAATATTTTAAATATATTCATTTGAGCTTGATAAAATCTTTTACATTCAAATCCTTGATTTAGTAACTAGTTACTTCATATATTGAATATAAACCACAATCTTAATCAATTATTCCTTTTATTTTTAACTCTTTTATATTTAAAACAATTTTTAAAATATATATTTAGTAACACATACCTTTGAAAATCAAATAATTAATTTCTATAACATCCATATATGAAATTTCCACGGATCTTCATAAAATTCTTCAAGTATATCTTGGATAATCTAATAATATTGAATTATTACTCTTACATTCTAATAACCATAGCTTTCAATGACCTTGAATGGATTCTTGAAGAAATATTGTTGAAATTTTCAACTAATTTTTCTTCTTCCAGTTTTAACTTTTACCCACTTATACTGTCTATACAGTATCAGAATCCCGAAATCATATGAATAGTACATCCATTATCAACATTTTGAGAATATTAGGTAAAATTTGTATGAATTCAATCATATTGTTGAAACATTTCCATATATTATAATAGGATAAATTCCCTAACTAGAACAATCCATTTTTAGACTCCCCTGAAATCATGTTATAGAATCAAAAAAATCATAAATCATGTGTATTGAAAACACTCGTCTCATTTCATTTAAAAAACAATTGTTTTCATGATATTCCCAAGAGAAAAATGAGATAATACACATCTTATGGAAATTTCATCCAAGATTGAATCATCTAAGTTATCAATATTTAAAATCCTTTGTTTCATTACTTGAAATAAACCTTCAATCTCCAATTCATTCATCTTTTGACATTCTATATATTTACAACAATTATAAATCATACAGTTGATACCATATATCTATCTGAACAATAAAAATTATTTTTATAACCATTAAATATTTAAGGAAACCTTTAGTCTTACCAAGTCTTTTATCATATTAAATCATATATAATATCATTTTAAGTACCCAATCATATTGATTATATGACACTAAAATCATTGACATACCTAATTATATTGAGTAAATGAGTAGAGACTAAGATTACTCTATTAATTTTTCATCTAATGCATTTTAGACATTTAATAAATCACTCCATGATTCCATAAGCATATAGATTCACTTGTTCAACAATTTCAATACTTGATTATTGAGGAAGGAACTATTCTGACACATAGAATTTTTCCTTAAGAAATCTTCTTAAATTGCCAATATTTCTTAAGAACTTTTCTTAAGTTACCAGCATTAGGAGTAGCTTACATTAAGTTTATCTTTATAAATAATTGTTCATAAAGTTTATCTTGATGATGATGATTATATTTATCCATAATAATAAAATTTATCAGATGAGTTCATGAATTATTAACCATTTAATAATGAATTTTATTAAATGGGATCCCATTAAAATGATGAACCTCTTTTAAAATCCATCATATCCAATAGTGGGAAAAGATCTGTATTTCACTAAAAAACGAATCCTATATGGAATTTATATCACCACTTAGTTATTTATGTTGGGAATTATCCCAATCATATCATATATAACTCTTGGATAGCCTAGCATACAACCCTTTTTCCAATCTGTCATATAGATAAACTCAACTCTATCCCTCTAAGAACCTAATCCTATTAGGGACTCCCTACTAGTTTAACCCAAAACAAGTGCCAAGAACAAGAAAAAAAAGGACAATACAGGGGAACCCATCTATTTCATGAACTTTCCAAGGATGATCCAGTGTCACTAATACTTTCTTTCCCTGCACTAGAAAATCCAAGGGCACCTAGCTATGGAATTCCCTACTAGGTTGGATGATTGAGGTCTTGAAAAGTGATTATTTTGAAGGAATATAACACTTAATATTTGTAGGGAATTCTATTCTCACCATATTATCACATATTATTCCCTTTTATGTTGGTATGATTTTAATAATTTAGTTTTAAATCATATTCCCTCCACCAAATCAATATGTTCAAACCATATTGATGTGTAACTCTTTACATAACATATAAGTTTGTGTTACTTAACCAAAAATATAACTCAAACATATTCATACATATCCAGATATATCATATGCATAAGGTATATGAACACTTTATGTAAATTTATAAAGCTACATGAGATTGAAAATATTCACTTGAGTAAGCCTAGTGTGACAAATAGTCAACCTCATTCACTAACCTAGACAAGGCACAAACCTCCAAGTAGGTAGTTCGTCTGACCCCAATTCCCTCTACTCAGGGGTAATTTACTTAAGAGAAAATCCAATTAATCATAACTCTAAAAACTAATATGAACAAACTATATTCAACAACTAAATTCAACTTCACAGCTTTAGTTACAAACCTAGGTCAAGGTAGATGAAAAACTAAATTCATTATAGAGACATTCCTAACATGTAATGCAAGGCTTTATGTAGAAGTAGTTTAATAATTACACTAAATAATGCACAATATTCACATTTCCTAAAAAATTTAATAAACATGAATATATCAGGGAATAAATTTTAAATAAATAAACAATTCAAATATTTAAAAATAAGATAAAAATTTATAAATAATTCATAAATCAAAGCTAATTATAAACCCTTTCATAATTTTCATCTTTAACATTATGGAAATTCCATAATTTTGAATATAAACATTTTACATTCATCCAAATATGAACTCTTTCATATTTATCATTATTTTGCATTTTTGTTTTAAATATGATATTTTATGAACTATAAAAAATGTATAATTTAATTTATATTATGTAAAACTTTTACGTAATCTAAGTGTTATATAATTTAATAATTATTTAAACCTTTTTTATATCAATCATCAAAACTTTTTTTTGACATGGTTTAAATAATATCCAAATAACCCCCCTTTAACTTGAACAGTTAAAATTGATCAATTATGAAAAATTCATAATTTAAATATAAAATTTTTATATTTTTCCTTATTTCATAATTTATAACACTTTATAAATTATTCCTTATGATTTCTAAATAGAAACATTAATTTATATATTACAATAATTGACATATAATTTATTAAAATGCATTTCAAATATTAACATTTAATATTTGATAATTAAAATGTTTCATAAATATTTAATTAATTATAAAAAATTTTATAATTAATTAATTCATAAGCCTTTTATAAATTAAAATATCCCAAAATACCTTTTATAATGATTTATAAACATTTTATAAACCATATAAATTATTTTAAATGTTAATAAATAAATTATAACAATTTTTAAAACAATTCTGATTACCCTTACATAGGATCCCTATTATGTGTAAAGGTTACCTCCCTTTACCCTTACGTAGGCTGTCTATGTAAGGGAAACTAAGCTTGACCCTTATGCAATGCATACTGCATAAGGGTATTGAGCTCTTACCCTTACATAAACCCTTCAAGTATAGGTAAAACTCTAATTAGACACTTCATGTAAGGATAACAAGGTGAATACCTTTACGTATGCCACCATGTATAGACAACACCTTCACATAGAGCCATGTTTAAGGGTATCACCCTTATACGGCACCACTTATGTAAGGGTAAGAAGGAAAAATAACTTATGAAATGATTCGTGTAGAGGTAATACCATTACACAACACCCTTAAATAGTTCTTTGTGTAAGTGTAAATCATCAGATTACCTTTATGTAACCCTTAAATCCTTCACTGTGTAAGGGTAAAGTGCCTGAGATACCTTTACAAAAGCTTAGGAAAATTATGATTACCCTCACATAAACCCTTTCATGTAAAGGTAATCCATGGGTTAACTTTATACATATACCCCTACACAACTCAGTTTCATAAGGGTTAGACCTCAGTTACCTTTACATTGGGTAACTACATAAGGATAAATATGATTTCAATATTTTTGTAAAACCTCTGGCTTGTTGCTATGTTTTTCCAAATTTCATTATTTTAATGAATTTTTCATAAAATTGGACATGAATAAATATGTTACCACTAAATTTTTTTTAAGGAGTCTAATAACACTTATCAAAATCAACAAAAATGGTATAAACCCTTATTTTGAGGATCTCCACGATAAAATGAAACTGTTTATAAAATAATAAATGAATAAAACTATAAAACCATGTGTATCATTCATCAGAAATACACTTTAACCTTTGATATTCATCATTATATGCGTTTGATAAATATCACTAAGTGGAAAAAATAAGCATCCAACCTCAGTCAGTATCCATGTACTACACTGAATCACACATCGCATGTGTAGACTTCACCATTCTCCACAATGTGCTAGCATATTATGTGTAAAGGAGATATGATAAAGAGATATTTGGGTTACTAGGAGGTTCATACAAGAATCATGTGTACATGCACACCCACCATCAAATAGTTGTAGGATTTATAAATCCCTCAAGGACACTTCTCAATTATCCCCTCATATATTCATGTGTTAAAACACATGAATAAATGCCATTCCTAGTTCATACACTCCCTGTAAATTTCATATAAATATGAAATCAGTCAATTTAATGATATATGTGCGGAAATTTGAAATTCCCAATAAATAACTATTATCACACAAAATATAAACAATATACCCATAATGCATGAAACTTTAAATTTTCATTCAAAAAAAACACTACATTATTGTCACAGTAAAATGTGTTTCATGCACTTTGATATCAAATTCATGATGCAATCCTCATTTAGATTCCAAATGTCAAGTTTGAGTAGAAATACCTATTTATGCTGGAATGAGAATATTGTAATTCCATGTTTCCTGACACAAAACTTCCTTTACCCGACCCTAAAAGTTTGTGGTGTGAATCTCCATATTTAATGGGGGTCAATGATGGTAGTGAAGGGACCAGTCGGAAGGTTCGGGACTGCATCCAAAAAGTAATCCTGATTAGGGGTGTGGGGGCATTTACCCCATGGTATGAATTATAGGGTTTGTCCATGTAGTCCTGCATGCACAAATCTTGCACGACAACCTAGAAGGAATAGCCACCCCTGCATGCGGAACCTGTGCATGACACTTACTCCTTGGACCAACATGGACTAGAAGTTTTTCCACCCCTGCATGGACCTACACTAGGAACCTACACTATGGACCTATGAAGACAACCTCCTTTGACCAGGGTTCCCTATTTCCTATAAATAGGACCCTAAGGGTCCTCATTTTCAGAACTAGAAAATAAAAAAAGTCCCTGAAGCTCTGTTCACACGACCCCTTCTCCCAAGTACTCAAAACCCCATCAAGTAGCTCTCCAAAGCCCAATAGATGAGAGAATTAATGGGAATAAGTGAGATAAAATACTCTTTAGGGTTTGAAGCCCACAACACCTACATGAGGACCCCTTATCCCCTAGTGGAAAACCACCTACACAAGACCCCTTTCCTAACTAGGGACCTGCATGAGCCTCATCCGGGAACACCTGAGGAGACTCGAGGTACATAGGATAAAGCCTTGTCCAATTATTGTTTCTAATGTTTTCCATTTCCTATGAAAACTCTATCTTACACAGTCCTACCAACCTATGTTAATCACCTCCAATTCCTCTCAGGATCTACATGAACCACCTTCACTCTTTAATCCATTTCCTATACAACCCCCCTTTTAAGTCTTCTTCCAAGACACCAATGGAAGATCTCATATTCCTTTGTATTCCTCATCTAAGGGGGGCCAAATTGAAACCTCCACTGAATCCTTTGGACTTAAAAAACCATGGAAATGAACAAACCATTGTTTATACCATTTTGGGTATGCATTCCTATGATAAGAGGTTCCCCAAACTTGTCTTACCTGATGGGAAGGTTCCTTGGGGTGCATGTGAGTATGAATTCCCATGATCATGAGGACGCAGACCCTAGGGGAATTGTTAGGTAACTCCCAGTCTCGAGTACTAGGTTAGTACCATGTCATCCCCTAGTTTTCTCTAGAACTCATAGCCTCTGATTCTAAGTGGGGAGACATTGAATGAGATACACCCCTGTTCCCCCAAAACCAATTTTAGGACATCACCCCTAGAGTAATCCTCTATCCTTTATTGAGGGAGGTTGCAATATTTCTCCCCTTCGGCTTCTGGGTCATATCTGGATGGATAATATTATGTGACTATACTGGATATGAAATGAGAGAGGTAATGGGTGCATCAAATCCCTCTTTCTTCCTTTTTGGGACCAGGGTACAATGACGGAAGGGAATGATTACCAGAGCCTTCTCTTTTTCCTTCTCCTATATCCCCGACCTCTTCCACCAGCGGAGGAGGGATCATGTGGTTTGCTAGATATTTAAATACCTATTTTTTCTCACATTCAATCATGATTCATCTTGAATCATGTGGGATTATAGGTTAGTCACAATCATGGTTTCTATATGATCAGATGTATGTTTTGGAAGAGAATCTTCATTTATATCTTCCGATCACCTTCCTTTAGAGGGCCTCCATAGGCATGGGTCCTGAAGGCAATGTATCCAATCTTAGGGAAAATCAAATTGTGTGGTTTATCGAATTTAACACTTCCTCTTGTTTCTCAAACCAAACATGAATCACGTGGACTTAGAGCTTAGTGGTGATCATGACACCTGCACAATCCTCAACATTTGGGCAACATTGCAAGTGTAAGTCCCAACAAAACCTTTTGGGCCTCCTACTTGGTATAAGCCCTGAAAACCAAACCCTAGGGAATCTTACTTAGTAATAATCCCCAAAATCAAATCCATCAGACTCCTACTTGGTATATTCCCTAAAATACAACCCTATGGGCCTCCTCCTTCGGTGTAATCCCTGAACAAGCCTCCAAATCACCATGAGTCGATACATCCCTCATGGACCCTTTCACAGGGCATCCTTTTCAGGAATAATCCCCAACCAAACCAAATAAGGGCATACTTGTAGTACCCCCGGTTTCTGGTAAGTAACCCTTGTTTTATGCTTTTTAAGTGTATGAAGTTTATGGGAGATGTTTGGGGAAAGTTTGGGAGACTTTTAAAGCGTAAAAGGGAAAAATGTGGGGACACACGGGCTGCGCACGGTTTGCCCAAATCGTGAGGAAGCCGTGCAGGTTGTGGTATCTTGGACAGAAGAGAGCGCACAGTGTGCGCATGGTTTGGACAAACCGTGCAATGAGGCCATTTGTGAAGGATGGCTGAGGCAGAAGCTAACACATGGTTAGCGCACGGTTTTTCAAACCATGCACACACCGTGCAGTCACTTAAAGTTAGATCCTAAAATTGTGGATCTAACTCGTTTTTCCTTTAATTGCCTTGTTTAAAGCCCCTAAGCGGCCCTAACTCGGGATTACTCTCCCTTGAAGGTTGGAAAACTTCTCCCAAGCATTCCGGAGGTGATCCAAAGGCTTCTCTTGGAGAATTGAAGCCGGATTCTTAAGGTATGTGATCGTTCTTGATCGTTTCTTAGATATACTCAGATCTACTTCTCCTCTTCTCTCGTTTTCTTAGATCTATTCCCATTATGGGTAGATATAAGGGTGTGGATTCCAAATATGACAAGATTTGGTCTTGGTTGTGTTAGGAGGAGATATCTAAGGAGGATTCTTGGAGTTTTGACCTGACGTTCTTGAGATTTCTTCGTCCGTTGCTTGGTTTCTCCGCTTTCGTTGAAGTAGGTGGCTTCACTCTCGATTCCTCTTTACTAGAACTTTAAGGCTTAGTTCAAATTGATTTAACTTCTTGGTTTTGATTGTGAAATTGTGGTGCAAAGCATGTTATAAATCTTCTTTAGTGATGATTTATGGGTTTTGATGGAATTGTGGAAATTGAAAGAATGGTTTGTGAAAAGTGATTGGGTTCCTTGATTTTAAAATATGGCTTTACTAGATTTGGAAAATGGTTGGAGGGAAAAAGGTTTTCAATAAAAGGGTTGTTTTATTGAAATGGTTTTGGCATGGTTGAAATGGTGTGGTTTTTGGGCATACTTGGTGTGTGTGTTCATATTGCATTTACGGGGCTTGGTTGAAATATGACCTTGTGCTCGGTGCCAAAAGTGTAATGGCACATGGGGAATATTACCTTGTGATGACTTTTTAGATCGACGAGAGACCACTCAGGAGTATGTAACTGTCATAACGAAGCATGCATGGTTGATTTCATGGGTTTGTGAAATGGTTGGAAATGCCAAAAAGGGATGTTTGTGGAATGGTTTGAAAGATTATTTGGTTATTTTTCTGGAAAGATAACTTGTTGGAAAAATTGGTTTTGATTGCTCTTGGAATGCTTTTGGTGGTGAATGGTTTTGGAACTTGTTTATATTTAGTTATAAACTGATTTTGTAAAAATGTTTTATATAAACTATTTTTATATAAATGTTGCTAACTCTTCTATCCTAGTGGTGTGCGTAGGGAAGTCATTGGGGAAACCTAATGAGTTTTATACTCACCCCTTCCTTGTCACTTTGGTGCTTTTTCAGATGCTATTTTCCAGGACATAGGTAAAGGAAAAGTATCTCATTACTAGTGGTTGGTGGTGATTCTTGGGAAATGTTGTGGTGCTTGGAGTTTGTGGAGCACGAAGTCGTGGAGTCTCTTGAGAGTCTTGGGCTGTTTATCCACTGTGCATTTGTTACTTTGTTCAATATTCCGCTGTTGTGTACTTTGATATGGTTGTTATAAATGAAGTTGTTGCTGTTGTCTCTCATTTATTCATGCATCATGTAGTTATGTTGAGTTTTGGTTGGTTGGTTTATGGGTTATCTCTTTAAGGGTAAATCGTCCCCCACTTGTATTCAAAACCCTTTGGCATTTATTTCCATCCTTTGGCGCCTTGGGGATGTCACTTAAGGCCCAATAATGACTCGTTACACTCTCAAGCCACTGAGAATTGGCGGTTCATTACAAATGGTATCGGCTTGTTCGGTCCTTGCCCAACAAGTGGTCATCAATGTTCTTGGTCATGGAGTTGAAATTCCTTCTTGTACATTCCTTGGGTGATCATCTTAGACAGGAGTAGGATTGTCGGAACTTGAAATGTATAGAATAAAAGGATGTAGCTAACCCATTTATCCTGAACATCAAGTTACCAGGGTGTTGGGTATATAAGTGTTTTGGATACACTTCTAGAATGTTACAAATCTCATTGTCATGGGTTTATCCAATTAGATGTTCATTACATGCATTGTAGAGGAATGACTTCCCACTAGGATTGCATATCTCATGGAGAGGAATGAGTTATGATTTTGTGCAAAGATGTAAATTTTTGAAAAATGTAGAATTGATTTTCAAATAAAATATTTTTAAAAGTGGATATTTGGTGTATTTTGAAAATGGATTAATTTTCAAAAAGTATGTTGAATGTTTTCAAAAATGGTTGAACATGGAAAACGGTTGTTTTGAGAACAATGTTATGATAGTTGATGTGATAGAATTTGAAATTCTAAGCCAACAATTGCTAGGGAGTGAGATTGATGGAGTTTGTGGTTGGTTTAGAAAATGGAACCCGATAGGCGTCGTCGAAACCAACCTGAAGAAGCGGCGGAGAATGTGGTTGTACCAGAACCACGCGTGAACCAAGATCTGGTTCACAGTATTGTCCAAGATTTTCAAGATGTAGATACAGGGAAATGGAGGAATGAACCAAGGCACGTGGATCACACCATCCAATTCATGAAGCAGAATCCACCTAACTTTTGAGGTGATGTTGAACCCGAAAAGGCGGAGGTGTGGCTAAGCAGGATGAATCGAATCTTCGATTTCATCTGCACACCAGTGGAGCTGAAAGTAAAGCTGGAAACATATATGCTCGAGGATCTCGCACATCAGTGGTGATATTTAGCGGTGTAGTCTAAATTGGATGAAGGACTTACATGGGAGGATTTTGAGGAATTTTTCAACAAACAATTCTATCCTCACATGTTCAAGATCCAGAAAACAACGGACTTTTTCATCTTGAAACAGTAGAACCTATCTGTCACAGAATATGCAGCTAAATTCATGCATTTAGTCCGTTTTTCACCAGAGGTTGTGGCGAGTGCGTCGTTAAAGGCACGCATCTTCGAATCAGGGATAAGGCAGGAGATTCGATTGAAGATTGTGGTGCTTTGTATCATGGATTATACAGAAATGGTGAACAGAGCTATGGTTGCAGAACGTGATATCTCAGGATCGAAAGGAGGAAGCATTATGATACCCATGGGAACGGGTGGGAACTCTAATGCTGGGAATAAGAGAAAGAGGGACACCTACTTCCAAGGTGGGAGTGTCAATCAGAACTAGACAGCGGGATCAGTAAACCTTCCTCCACGACCCCAGAGCAAAGATGGTTGTTTTCAATGTGGCTCTTTTGATCACGTGAAACGATAATGTACAGCACCACAGAGAGCATTCCACAATTACAACAAGATGGGGCATCTTCAGCGATACTGTCATAGTGTTCCAAGGTCGGGTGCTCAGGAAAATTATCAGCTGTCGCAAGCATCTTATTCTTCGACAGGACGAGGATAGAAGAATCAGTCTCATCATCATAATAGAGCTAGCCATGGTGATTCTAGGAATACCATGACTTCTCAACCTGGGCAATCGCAGCAAGGCAACAAGGATAACAGTGCAACAATGAAGAAATTGTATGGAGATGAACAGATAATGGTAGATGATCAGGATGGACCATCTACTGTGAGAGGTACGATTCTTTTGAATTCTACCCTTGTGAAAGTGTTGTTCGATACTGTTGCATCACATTCTTTTCTTTCTTATCGTATTGCTAATTTTCTAAACTTAAAACTGGAAATGATGCCTTCTGTCTTGAAACTGCAAACTCCTCTTGGTGAAAGAGAATGTCAAGCTTTTGTGTGTAGAGCATGTTCTATAACTGTTGATAAATATGAGATTAAATGTGACTTCTCCATGTTGGATATGGACATCTATGATGTAATCCTGTGTATGGATTGGTTGACAACGTTTAAGGCTCACATCGACTGTTATGGGAGAACAGTTAGTTTCACGACAGAGGACAACATCAACCATCTCTTCAGAGGAGAGAAAATGGTAAAGAAGTGTGCAATGACCATGTTGGAACCAATGGTGGGAACAATCTCTTACCAACTAGTAGCTTTGACTTTGGCATCACTGGAAGAGAGTGAGGAAAATAGTTTTCCAGCTGTGGTGGATCAATTTCCTAAGGTTTTTCCTGAAAACTTCTCAGGGTTACCACCTGTAAGAGAAGTGGAGTTTACGATTGATCTCCTTCCGGGGCCATCCCTATCTCACTTCCATCTTATAGGATGTCACCAACAGAGTTAAAGGAATTAAAAATGCAGTTAGAGGAGATGGAAAGCAAGGGATTCATTTGCCCAAGTGTGTCCCCATGGGCAGCACCAGTTTTGTTCGTGAAGAAGGCAGATGCAACTCTTCGACTATGTGTTGATTATCGTAAGCTTAACCAAGTTACGATAAAGAATAGATATCCGCTTCCACGCATTGATGACATGTTTGATCAATTGAGGGGAAATCAGTGGTTCTCCAAAATTGACTTGCAGTCAGGATATCACCAGTTGCGAGTTCGAAAGGAGGATATTTTGAAGACAGCCTTCATAAGCAGATATGGCCACTACAAATATGTAGTCATGCCTTTTGGTCTAACAAATGCACCAACGGTCTTCATGGCTTTGATGAATCAGATATTTCAGCAATATCTAGATTCTTTTGTTGTGGTGTTTGTCGATGACATATTGGCGTATTCAAGAACAAGGGTAGAGCATGAGCAACACTTGGTGATAGTGTTGGAAATCTTAAGAGACAATCAGTTGTATTCCAAATTATCAAAGTGCGATTTTTGGATACAAGAGGTATGTTTTTTGGGCCATGTTGTTTCTGATAAAGGTGTTTCAGTGGACCCAGAAAAGATAGAAGCTGTTCTTTCTTGGAAACCACCGAAGAATGTCTTTGAGACACACAATTTTCTTGGTCTAGCTAGTTATTATCAATGATTTGTGCATGACTTCTCACGACTAGCCTCGCCTATGACAACATTGAAAAAGAAGAATAATGTATTTCAATGGACTGACGAATGTCAGAGATCTTTTCAAGAGTTAAAGGCTCGTCTTACATCAGCACCCATCTTGATCTTTCCAGAATCAGGACAGGGGTATGTGGTGTATTGTGATGCTTCAGGATCAGGTTTGGGCTGTGTTCTCATGTAGGGAGACCATGTTGTTGCTTATGGGTCAAGGCAGTTGAGGGTGCATGAGAAGAATTTCCCAACACATGACTTGGAATTGGCTGCAGCCATCCATGCTTTGAAAACATGGAGACATTATCTCTTTGGTGAGAAATTTACCGTGTTTACGAATCACAAAAGATTGAAACACATTTTCTCACAACGATATTTGAATTTGAGGTAGAGGAGATGGATGAAGTATATTCAAATGTTTGACTTTGACTTATGTATACACCGGGTAAGGGAAATTCGGTGGCCGATGCATTAATCAGGAAGTCGTATGCTCAGTTGGCAAAGGAATCTTCAGATGAATGGCAGTTGATGTCGGTTTTAGCCGACATGCATGTGGAATGTGAAAACTGAGGTTATGTTGTTGTTTTCTTTTCAGCTACACTTGTTCCTGATTTGGTGGAGATAGTAAAGGAGGCACAAACATCTGATTTAGACTGTGTTACAATGAGTTCAAAACTCAATAGTGGGGAGACCATTGAGGGATGGTAGCTGGATGTGAGTTCAGTTTTGTGTTTGAGATATCAGATGGTTATACCTATGGTTTTTCAGGAACAACTCCTTCATGCTTACCACCATTCGAGATGGGCTATACATCCGGGTACACAGAAGATGTATAAGGCGCTGAAGGTGAAGTTTTGGTAGAGCGGCATGAAAAGGAAGGTGGTCGAGTTCATCTTGCGATGCTTAACTTGTCAGCAGGTTAAAGCAGAGCATCAGAGACCAGATAGTATGTTACAGTCTTTACCTATCCCAGTGTGGAAATGGGAGCAGATAGCAATGGATTTTGTTACAGGTCTTCCAAGAACGGTCCAGAAACACAATTCCATCTGGGTGATAGTGGATCGTCTAACCAAGTCGGCCCATTTCATCCCAATTCGTGAAACTCATACAGTGGAAGATATTTCAAAAATCTATATCTGGGAAGTGGTAAAGAGACATGGTGTACCAGTGTCTATAGTCTCAGATAGAGATTCGAGGTTCACATCTTGTTTCTGGAAATCATTACAGCAAGCCCTGGGGACTCAGTTGTCGATGAGTATGGCGTATCATCCTCAGATAGATGGGAAATCTAAGCAGAAGATACAAACGTTGGAATACATGTTGCGGGCTTGTGTAATGGATTTTGGTGGATCATGGGAGGAGCATATACCCTTAGTGGAGTTCTCATACAATAACATCTATCAAGCCTCGATACGTATGGCTCCGTTTGAAGCATTGTATGGGAATCCTTGTCGATCTACACTATACTGGGTGGAAACTGGTGAAACTTCACTAGTCCGGATGAGCCTTGTCCAAGAAACAACGGGGAATATTCAGTTGATTAGAAAGAGGATGGAGATGGCTCAGAGTCATAAGAAATCTTATGCAGATCATCGCCGAAGACCGTTGTCATTTGCAGTGAGTGATCATGTCTTCTTGAGGATCTCTCCAAGACTTGGAAAATGTCATTTTGGGAAGTAGGGCAAGTTATCTCTCGATATATAGGCCCTTTTGAGATACTGGAATGGGTTGGTGAGAAGGAGTATCGGTTGGAATTAACATCATGATTCAGTGCAGTGCATAATGTGTTCCATGTATCTCAGTTAAAGAAGTATCAACTTGATCCTGACCATGTGATCATATGGGATCATGTTGACCTAGAGCTGGATGCTTCGTTGGTACATATCCCTGTGCAGATTGTGGATAGGCAGGATAAAGTCTTGCATGGAAAAAGCATCGGCCTAGTGCGGGTTTTTTGGCAACATGGTCAGATTTAGGAAGAGACTTGGGAATGTGAGAAATAAATGAAGGAGTAGTGGCCAAAACTCTTTCAGTCAAGCGATGGGTTTCTACTTTCCAAGGACGGAAAGGCTAATGGTGGGGAGAATGTATTACCCCCAGTTTCTGGTAAGTAACCCTTGTTTTATTCTTTTTAAGTGAATGAAGTTTATGGGATATGTTTGGGGAAAATTTGGGAGACTTTTAAAGTGTAAAAGGGCAAAATGTGGGGACACACGGGCTGCGCACGGTTTTCCCAAACCGTGCGGAAGCCGTGAAGGTGGTGGTCTCTTGGACAGAAGAGAGCGCATGGTGTGCGCACGGTTTGGGCAAACTGTGCGATGAGGCCATGCGTGAAGGATGGCTGAGGCCGAAGCTAACGCACGGTTAGCGCACAGTTTGTCAAACTGTGTGCACACCGTGTGGTCACTTAAAGTTAGATCCTAAAATTGTGGATCTAACTCGTTTTGCCTTTAATTTCCTTGTTTAAAGCCCCTAAGCATCCCTAACTCTAGATTACTCTCCCTTTAAGGTTGGAAGACTTCTCCCAAGCGTTCCAGAGGTGATCTGAAGGCTTCTCTTGGTGAATCAAAGCCGAATTCTTAAGGTATATGATCATTCTTGATCGTTTCTTAGATCTAATCAGATCTACTTCTCCTCTTCTCTTGTTTTCTTATATCTACGCCCGTTATGGGTAGATATAAGGGTGTGTGTGCCAAATATGACAAGATTTGGTCTTGGTTGTGTTAGGAGGAGAGATCTAAGGAGGATTCTTGGAGTTTTGACCCGACGTTCTTGAGCGTTCTTCGTCCGTTTCTTGGTTTCACCCCTTTTGTAGAAGTAGGTGGCTTCACTCTCGATTCCTCTTTCCTAGAGCTTGAAGGCTTAGTTAAAATTGATTTAACTGCTTGGTTTTGATTGTAAAATTGTGGTGCAAAGCATGTTATAAATATTCTTTAGTGATGATTTATGGGTTTTGATGGAATTGTGGAAATTGAAAGAATAGTTTGTGAAAAGTGATTGGGTTCCTTGATTTTAAAATGTTGATTTTAAAATATTCCTTTGCTAGATTTGGAAAATGGTTGGCGGGAAAAATATTTTCAATAAAAGGGTTGTTTTATTGAAATGGTTTTGGCATGGTTGAAATAGTGTGGTTTTTGGGAATACTTGGTGTGTGTGTTCATATTGCATTTATGGGGCTTGGTTGAAATATGACCATGTGATTGGTGCCAAAAGTGTAATGGAACATGGGGAATATTACCTTGTGATGACTTGGTAGATTGATGAGAGACCGATCATGAGTATGGAACTGTCATAATAAAGCATGCATGATTGATTTCACGGGTTTTTGAAATGGTTGGAAATGCCAAAAAAGGATGTTTGTGGAATGGTTTGAAAGCTTATTTGGTTATTTTTCTGGAAAGATAACTTGTTGGAAAAATTGGTTTTGATTTCTCTTGGAATGCCTTTGGTGGTGAATGGTTTTTGAACTTGTTTATATTTAGTTATAAAATGCTTTTGTGAAAATGTTTTATATAAACTATTTTTATATAAATGTTTCTAACTCTTCTATCCTAGTGGCGTGAGTAGGGAAGTCATTGGGGGAAACCTACTGAGTTTTATACTCACCCCTACCTTGGCACTTTGGTGCTTTTGAAGATGCTGTTTTCTAGGACACAGCTAAAGGAAAAGCATCTCATTACTAGTGGTTGGTGGTGATGCTTGGGAAATGTTGTGGAGCTTGGAGTTTGTGGAGCACAGAGTCGTGGAGTCTCTTGAGAGTCTTGGGTTGTTTATCTACTGTGAATTTGTTAATTTGTTCATTCTTCTGCTGTTGTGTACTTTAATATGGTTGTTATAAATGAATTTGTTGCTGTTGTCTCTCATTTATTCATGCATCATGTAGTTATGTTGAGTTTTGGTTGGTTGGTTTATGGGTTATCTCTTAAAGGGTAAATCATCCCCCACTTGTATTTGAAACTCTTAGGCATTTATTGCTATCCTTTGGCACCTTGGGGATGTCTCTTAAGGCCCAGTAATGACTCGTTACACTCTCAAGACAATGAGAATTGGCGGGTCATTACAATACTTTTCAGAAATAAGACCTAACTTAATCCCCTAAAAGGTCTATACTCCCCTACGAGACAGACTTTTATAGGGCCTCCATAGGTGCGGGTCCTCACCACTAAATTATGGGGTCTTTGATTCCCGTCCAAATGGGATACATTGGAAGACTTCTTAAGGTCCAAATCCAACACCCCAAACCAAACCTAATTTTCTCTAGGCCTTGTTAAAAATAGATTATTATTTAAATTGGGAATCCATATCCCTTCTAGGTTCCCTGAGCCACTTTTATATAAGTCCCACACCAAACATTGACTAGGAACCTTCTACCCAGGAGTCCTTGCTACAAGAGCTAAACTTCATGATTTGGTCCTTATCACATGACCTTAAAAGGTATGACGTGGCCCATTAATTAGAATCAAACTATGTGGGATTTGATTCTCATCCAAATGGGATACGTAGGGAGCCTCCTTGAGGTCCAAAACCAAAACCTAAAATCAAAACTAATTCTATCTAGGTCATATTCCTAATAGAGTTTTATTCAGCCTGATAATCCATATACCTTCCAGTTTCCCTGGGCTTCTTCAGCATAAGTCTCAAACCAAACTTTTACTAGGCACCTTCCATCCACAATTTCTTGTCTTATGATGCTAAACTGCATGGTTTGATCTCTATCACATGACCTTAAAAGGTATGATGTGCCCCGTTAAGTGGCACCAAACTATGTGGGTTATGATTTGTTTCACAAGGATACATAGGACGTAACACCCCAAGGTTTGGAAAATAAATATAGAATGCAATTTTATAATCTATCCATTAAACACAACTTTTCCTCTTCTATGTTTTGAATCTCAAGAAATGGTCATCTAGAGTTGTGTTCAGTAATTCATTTGGAGTCTGATAGAACAAACTTGATTTTTGGTGAATAGTAACACACCCTTATGAACAGTAATATGAATAGTAATATGACCCTTATGAATAGTAAATAATAATATTATTTTATTTTCGTAAGGTAATTTGATAATGGGATCTTAATTAATTTTTCAATGTCACAAAAATCTAATTGCACTTCAAGATTGTTATTTTTTGAATTAACTATGAACTTATTTAAAAATGAAATTAATAATATTTAGAAAATTATTTTTGAAAAATTGATTTCACTTTTGAATTCTACACGTCAAAAAATGGTAGGGGTGAATTTTTGGGATTTTTCTAAAATACATGAATTTTTCATGAATAGTAAAAATACAATTTTGAGTATTCAGTAGTTTAATGACATCACAATGATGTAATAATTAAATATAAAAGTATGGTCGACTTTTGTATAGTAACTTATGACATGAGGAGTCCCAAGTGTCTTAAACCATGGGCAAGCCCATGGTTTGGCAAAAACCACTAATGAGGTGTCCCTTTGAAATTATTAAAAAATTACCTCTCTTTTTCTATAAATACCCACTCATCCATTCGTTTTATTTCATTCTAAATCCCTCATCCTCGAAGATCTGGTGGTTTTACCTCTCTAGGAGTCCTCCTATGGTGTCCCTAATCCCCCAAGGTCCCATCCTTCAAGATCTAGGAGTTATTCTACAAGGTAAGAGAATCCTTCATTCTCTTTTTTAAGTCGACACTTCTTTTATGTTAGCTATTTGAAATTCATTTCTCATATGTTGGGGTTTGATTTTATTTATTCTTCTTACTGTCATTTTGATTTCAATATGATGAGATACCATTTTGTTCTCATCATTTTATTTTATGAAATTTTAATGTGACGTCGTTAGACTGCCGAATTTTCATAAGGGATGTCTTAGCTTTTCTTTTATTTTCAAGTTCATCTCTTTTATTTTTCTCTCCTCACCTCCTATGTCCAAATGATCATGATAAATCCAGTAACATATATATACTGGATTTATGTCATGTGAATGGAAGACCCATCATAAATATTCTTACTCCCTCCCTTTTATTTTTATAAACGAAATCAACGTCCATGAGGTTCCAATTTATAGCCTTTGTGGACGACGAAGTTTCGTTCTTCAATTTATTCTTTATTACTGGTCATGAAACCATATTTATGGTTGAACCAGACTATAATATATGTATTATAACATAATTAATATTCAAGAACCAGAATATGTACATATAATTAAGTTATATGACAAAACTAGTTCATAATAATCCAAATACCGCCAAATAATCAAAGTGGTTCTCATCTAATGATTCATCCTCATTCCATATAAACAAATGATAGAAATGACCATTACCAATTTTTTATGTTCATAAATAATATATAATTCCAATCCTAGAGATTTATAACCATTCCACATGAATTCCATTACTTAAAAACAAGTTTACCGATTATGAAAATAAAGAAAATGAACACCCCGGAACAACGAAATTCAATTTATTAACTTAGAAATAAGGGTATGAATGAACTAAAAATAATTATGATAAACTAAATACATGTCTAATAGGTTTTTAAATAAGTTATTAATAAGTATAATTTCATATTCTATGAGCTTAAGTTTGAGATAAGAACACGTTTGGAGTTAAGGTGAGGGTTTTTCACCCGAACTTCCATTTTCATTCGGGTTACTTTCATTGCCTAATTACCTCAATGAAATTATTATGTGTTGTTATGTACTCATCATATATTCTTTTTGAGTATCATATATATGTTTACAAACCATAAACCTTCCTTATTTTATGGATAGTTACACGTTATAAAAGGAACTTTCAAAATTGTTTCCAAAATAGAAGCCCGATTCAAGGGAATTTCTCCAATTCATATCTATTTACAAGGGCACTATATAATCTGTTTTTGGAAATCATTATCTTTCTAAAAACAATAATTTTATTATAAAAATACTATATTACTTCACTTCTGGTTTTATACAAATATTTTCCAAAATAACTCTTCTTTTCAAAATAAAAGAGTATTTATCTCAAAATTGTTTAATGATTTTACAAGAGTATTTTTGTTCAATGCTCTTATTGATTCCATGGTATTATTGGGTTTACTCATTTATGAAGTCATATACCATATTTTATTTAATGGTTTATGACTAAATTTATTGTGGATGATATATCCTAAAACCATTCATCATATTATTCCGAATGGTTAGTGTTTATGTTCAATTATTGGTGAAAGTTAGTTACATTTTATATGATAGTTTCAATATGAATGTATATGTTGTTTATGTTGATCCCCACTCATATGAGGAATGCATTGGACTTATTATGTGATGGTTGGGGCCCGCTATAGCCCCTCGATGCATCGGTAGGTCTCATGAGACAAACTATGGTCTTGGCACGAGGCCTTGACAAAATGATTATGTAATGGTCCTAGCACGAGGCTTAGACGGTATGGTTATGATGTCCGACATATTCACTTCCCTCATTATGATGCTAGTATTTGAAGTTCATGTGGCTATTCGACTAGTAGAATACCCATGATTATGTTTTATTATGACATTATTTATTCAGGTCATATTTCTGCCATAATGTGTTCAAGTTCATTATTAAATTCATGTGTTTTCAATTATTCACCATGTATAATATTTATATTAACTTCCGCTGTATTTCTTACTCTTATTGAGTGTTTGAGCTCAACCCTTTCTTATGTTTCATTTTCTCAGGACATAAAGAAGTAATTTATGAATGACGTGCAAGCATAATCTAGTAGACGTGATGTTTCTTTTAGAATAAAATAGTGTTTTGTTTCACTTAATGTTGTAATGATAAACTTATGTATGTTACTTGTTTCCAATAATACTAAACTACTTGGTATTTTGGGATTCGTATTCCTTGTATGTATTCCAACAAAATCAAATAAGGCACCGGCTCTGGGCAACTAGGGTCGGGTCCTTACATAGGAAGCCCATTTCATGGGTCCAATCCCAATATCAAAACAGCTCTCATTTCAATAAATGATGATACACTCTAGAGAACCCCACCGTGTGGCTGAAAACCAACATCGTCATAATAATGAGTAAATAATCTATAATCAGTACATAAGAGGATACCATCAATGGAGAACCTAGGATACATACAGATATATCCATTGATGAAGAGCCTCAGATACATACAGATGATTCTAAATTCCATACATGATAATAATTGATTGTTAATTCAAGGGTGGACCATGTCATAATTAGGAATTAATAAATGATTCATGAACATATCTTAAATCTATAAGAGAGTCATAGAGTAGGAAACAATTCCCCCCAAAAGGGTTTGATGATCCTGACCTCCCATCCTCTCAACCAATGTGAGTTCTTAATTATTATTGGACAAACTTACCAACTAGTTAATTCATTTGGAAAGATTTTCTTTCATGAATATAGAAGTATTGGGTGTTTTCGGTTCCATGAAAAATTCCCATTGGAATCCATTTGAAAATAGTGACCCCAAAGTGAATGATTGCACAAAACTCAACCCCCTGCAATCAATCGTCGGGAGACCGATTTTCGAGGATGAAAAAAATGGTGAACCCAATATGAATCCTTAACCAATATGAAAATTTCACCCACATGTTAGTCCCCTTTTTCTCTCACAATGAAAGAGAGAAAAATAAGACAATCAATCATGCATGTGTTCATTTAAATGAGATTCTTCTTTAATGGAGTTTTCTTGTTTGTGTTTTTCATCTATATTCATGCACTTTCACTTAGAACTCCCTTCAATCAAATAACATCTTTCCAACTTTCACAGACGTATTCCCTATATAATATTCAAACTAGGTCTTCATCTAAGAAAAGGATGCCATCAAAAACCCAACATCTTCAATGTTGGGTCTCGAACACACTATTTTGGGAGTATCACCAGAACAATACAATCCTGAACCTGGAGGCTGCCTGATAGACCCTAAAACTCGTGAATCCCCACCGATCGCCTAACCAGTGATGTTCAGTGGTCTATAAGTAGACAAAATCAACCATCGTCTTCAACTATTTTAGGATTCTATCCTCGAAATTCAACAACTATCCCCTTCCTTATCTTAAGGAGGTGGATCAAGAGGCCATGGACTGACCTCATCCAAAAAACATAGGGGTCATTCCAAAGGGATCCTACCAGCAGTCTCCATCGCCTATGTCATATGATAGTGAGCCTTCAACATGATGAGGGTGTCATCCTTGGCAGTCCGACCCAGATCATCCAGAATTGGGCATGCAAGACAACTCACCGAGGGAAGCAATCTGCCAACAGGGAGAAGGGGCACACCTCTATCCCCTACAGAGAATCCCATCAATAGAATTTGGTGGTGAACTACGAGCAGGCATATGAACTCAACTGCACTAATTCAGTTGGTCACCAGACTTATATGGAAGTATCCCAGGAAGCTCAATGTTGAAATCCAACAACACATAGAGAGTGGGAAAAAACACCTTCTCACACCAACATGGCCTACTAGCAGCATTTTCTGGTAGTTTCCAAAGAAGTCCATCATTCTAATTTAGTGAAAACTTATGAGAAGGCACAAACACCTTTCCACACCAATCAATCCCACCATCAACCTTGTTTGGCAGCATCCAAAGAAGCCCTCTCATAAAATTTGGTGGAAAACCATGAGTAGGCACACACACCTACCTACACCTATCAATCTTGTTAGTATCCTTTCCTAGCAGCATCTAGATAAGTCGGTCAGAAATTCCCAGTGATGAATAGGGGGCAGACCCAAATCTCTTCCCCACACATGAGTACTATCAGTATCCACTAGCAAGAAAGGGAGGATAAGATAAGGCACAAAGCCTTGATTCAGATTGGAATGAGAATATATCCCCATTCCAGTTACTAAAGTCACCATGAATATCCTAAAAATGGTGAAAGGGAAGACACAAATCCCTTCCCACATCATATAGGCCCACCAATACATCATAACAACAATAATAGTAGTTCTATAGGGATGAACAAACAACTCTATCCCCACAAATGGGGTGGATCATCAGTATGCCACCCTGGATTAGACACACACCTCTACTCCCATCCAGGAGGGTCATGGGGAAAAATTCCTTGATATATGAAAAATTGGATTAGAAAAATACACCCATTACAAAAGGAGATAATCAGCTCATTCCAATCAACACTCCAAGGCAGCCAAAAACCCCAACCAAAAATTACAGGATCCTGCCAGAAAATTCTGACAGCAACACGGGAGCTAGTAAAGCAAGCTTTTATACCTAAAAAACAATTCCCCTAGCAAGTGGAACCATTTTATTGCAATAAGGCAGACTATAAAATGAAGAGCCGGTCTATGATTCCTCTATACTTAATGCTATATTTTTTGAAGCCCTCAAACGCTTATCTATGAAAGATCAAGATTCTACTCTCCCATTACCAAATTACTGGAGTATTAGCAGTAATTCCGAAGGTATTCATAAGACACTTCACTGTAAAGGTTTTCTTCATGACCACAATCTTATCGGTCCTGAGATCCTATCTCCCAATGAGATTCATGACAACCCTCCACATAGTAATAAGATCAAAGAGCAATAAGGTATTTAATTTACTATAATCCACCATGGTATTCCTCCCCGTGATGAAATTATCTTAAAAAGTTATCTCTACAGTAGTGTTTCACTTTTTTAGAAGGGTCATCCCCCTGGTGATGTAGTAATGAGAAAATCCTCCAACCGTGAGTCACTTGGGAAAATAAGGTCAGTCATGTATAATGCCTTATAATTGATAAGTGAAATCCATTCTCAACTGAAAGATATCTTAAGGAAATAGTATTTCTCCAAACCCCACTTGGATCTTCTGCCTTCCAATATGATATAGGAAGTACCTACATATCTTATTTTTTATGATAAAATAAAGGGAAAATGTACACTTTGGTCAGACCAGGTTGAGAAACATCTAGAAAAAAGATGAAGAAGGAATTCTAAACATGAGAAAAAAGCTGGATAAAGATGATATACTAGTCATGTTTTGACATTTATCCACCCCTCAATATAATATCCTAGAAGTGTTGTCGAATGATTATGTGCATGAAATTAGCCTCAATATATGGAAAAATCTTCATCAATTGAAAGAAAATGTACTACCCAATGAAGAGTATTAGAGTCACGTTAAGGTAATGGAAGGGATTCAATGACAAATTGACTTGGTGGATCTCCCAACTGCATGACATATAAAGTTGGGGAAGCAACAATGAGGACTTTAACACACATGCATCAGCGCATTAACAAGATTGAAATAACTAATCGTAGATACCCCATATAGTGTTCATATTAGAGGATGGGTTGAACATGTATCATTACATTTCACCATGCTCCCCAACCAGCAAAGCCCACCAGAAGTGGTATCATGAAATTTCATAGCTTTAGGCCATCTTCAACAAAGATAATCTATTTATAACCATTGATATTCTCAATAGAAACAGCCCCCAACTAACTATCACCGACTTCGGTCCATAAGATAGAATGATATTGAGAAAATTTTTCATCAGGTATCTAAGAATATCAAGCTATCCTCCTACTTAGGGGAAGTCAGTTGTCAGATAGCGTAAATTTTGGAAATAACGTAATGATATTTGGAAGCGGGTGATTTAAGTGCATCCAAAATGATGTGCCTGACCCATTTTCGAACAAAGCTCTGAAAAATAAGAAGGGAAGACATAAAAATATCATCCATAATGGTTCAAGACAAACCCCAACCCGTAGGGTTGGGGGATTTTTTAACACAACCTTCGAGGTCAGCAAACCAGACCTGAAGAGTTGTGAAAGTGGAATGGGAATAGACCCATCCCTCAAGGATGTGGGCTTTTTCACATCAACAACACACTCCTCAGTGGATATTATTCTTCTCCTGAATAGGGGAAATTCCATAGAGTAGATAATCCTAGTTCATCCCATCCCGTGACATGATATCCTTATTGATAACATGCATGACTGAAATATTTGGAGATTCCATTCATATTACCATCCACCAAAGAGCTCCTAAAGTATCAAAAAAGGAGAGTAATGGGCCTCATGGAGGGCGTAAAAAATGTAAGTCTAAAAAATTCACTGATAGAATGTATTCAATGCACTAAGCATAAATGAATTTCATCAACATCGCCCTTTCAGATCCTACATAACACATGGACAATTAAGAGGAGGAGATGGAAGAGGAAGATTTAGTTCAAAATATGGTACACATTGAAATGATTGAAGGAGGTGCACATACCCAGAACTAGAGTCTTGCCTTAAATTTTTTCATTCCCCCAATCAATCTACCACTACCTCATAGAAAGGAATACAACAAGAAAAAGGGTAAGGGTAAGATTGTGCCTCACCTACCTCCTGGAAAGGTTGAGCCCCTTTCACTTGAGGAAATATTTTCTTAGTAGGATGAATATATTAAATAATTTAGAATAATCAATATAGAAATAATATAAGGCATCCTTCCTACTAGATATTTTCTATAAGAAGATCCTCATCCTGCACTCCTAGTTTGTGTACCTCAACAAATAGGGTTTTCCACACCAAATAAAATGGATCTAGAACATATTATCAACATGGGATACCAACCAAAAATATGCTTGGATCCTACAGAAGTAGATAGAGAGTTTCCTCTATTGGGTGCACAACCAGAATCACTCTAGGAACACCCATACCAGCTTACCCCTATAGGTTACCCATGGTAGATACCAGCGGTGCCGCCATAAATGGCCCTAATGACTACATCCCATGTCTGAGATCCTGTTCAGCTATAAATTCATCAAGGGATCATGAATACCATTTAGTTTCTAACAAATCAATTGGAATCCATGGGGGAATGACATGCAGTGGTGCAACCAGATATGAAGGATTACCCTGAATGGGTTGATCCAAGTCTTCTATATCCAAACTTCAAGAATCCTAGATTCCCAATTTTTAATGGCTCGAGAGACCTTGAGTAGCATTTGATGAATTTTCATCTCTCGCTATGATCCCATGATGGGGACCCCTAAATAATATGAGTCAGTGAATCTTAGGTGCTTTGTATAGCACTGTAGGGACCAGACTTTTCACGGTACACAAGCTAGTTTACTCGGTCAATTACAGGGTGGGAAGATCTCCATAAAAGGTTTTTCTTACAATTCGGCTCAACAATACAGAAGAAAATGGTTCTTGAACTCTCAAACTAAAAATAGTGAGAGAATGAGAGGGTCTCCAATTTCATTACTCAGTGGAAAGGATTAATATATTCCTTAAACCTATAGCTTACTCAAGAATATTTTTTGCCCATCCATATAGAATATATTTATGATGATTTGTGAACACCACTCATCTCTATGAAATACATACACAGTAAGGTTTTGGGACCCCATTGATATTTCTCAAAGAGTGGAAGACTCTATCACATAAACCAAGGAAAATTCCATAATAATTTCATCAGCTCAGATAAAAAGAACAAGAAAAGTATAGGCTGCATGTAAAGACTCAGAAATTACATATATATATTTTTAAATTATTTGGGATTAATACGCGTCTGTGAAAAATTATGGTGTGTGATTCCGAGGCACGGTGTGACCAGAATAGAATTTTTAACTTTTTTAAGGTACGTTCAATAAACACGTGGGTAGTGTTTTCTATATTTTGAACCAGTGCTTGGATTAAAAATACTGGGGCACTATTGAATCTGTAGTGCTGAGATTCTCTTAAGGAAGGATTAACTTTTACCACAATAGGTTGGGTGAAAAAGATATATTTTTGTACTTTCTGAAATAATAATAAAATAACATATGTGTTATTTTATTTTTTCTATCACCTTTTGAGCGGAGGTGGCGGGGACCACGGGGGTGGTCAAACATTTAATAAGGGATATTAAATGGCTGGTTACACATAGGTTGTGTAAGTACCCCTTGTGTAATTAATGTGGCTCATTAATTATGTCAATCAATGGACCTTTAATTGAGAGGAGAATTAATTCTCTAGCGGATCCTCTGTTTAATTAAAATCGTGGAAAAATAGAGATTTTGGGGGATGTTGTGGGAGAACTCCAATGAAGCGTTGATGCTCAACCCTTCTAATGAAGAACAAAGGTTTTGACGGTTCCCATTGAGGAAACGATCCATGATCGACAAATGCCAGCAGCTTCAATGAACATAGAACCTCCCTCCAAAACCGTGACAACACCCAACAATTATCGAGGTAGGGGGTTTTTCCTTGATTAATTATAAGAGTGTGAAGATGAATTAATCTCACCTTTGTTATGATGCTAATATGGAGGGTGCGGGCCAAAAAAACAAGGCTTCGACCCTCTACCGCTTTGATCTTTGTTTCATTCTTTGTGGGCAATTGGAAAATAGAGCGTCAATATAAACCCGAGAGCCACGCAGCATTGGTAGCATTCCAGGAGGCCCATAGGTGCTTTAGGAAGGGAAAACAGACCACTGGAGCTCACCCAGTGGCCCGCAGAAGACCCACCAGTGCGGTACCAGTGTGGAGGCATCGGTGACCGGCGCTCGCCAGCTGCGGAAGGGAGCGACGCCGCACGACGCCGTGGTGGACCAGCAAGGGCGACCGCCTTTTGGTCATCTATGTTGGTGGAAGGGCGGTGCACCATCGTGTGCCACATATGGAAACCGTGGCTTCAGAGCCACATAAGAGGGGGACACACTCCCTATGGGTCCTACATATAGTGAGATGGTGCCATGTGGTGACACCGGTTGAAGAGCTAAATGGATCTTGAGCCATTCGAGAAGGAGGGACTGTGTGACCCCTCGCGCAAGTCGTGCCCGGCCGGTGAGCTCGGCCAGTCCGCTACCTAGTGGGCCGAGCTCACTGTGGCCCAGCCCAACCGGTTCTGGCCGGCCCAGTCCACAACCTAATGGGCCGAGCCCGCTGCGGCCCAGCCTGTTTGGGTCGGGCTAGTCTGCAGACTATCCAGTTCAGGCTGAGCCAGTTTGGACCTGGACTGAGTCAGGTTGGCATGAACTAGGTCGGGTCAGCCCAGGCGAGGTTGGGTCGGTCTGACTGGGTCGGACCGGACCCGGACCCTTTATAGCCCAGTTTCACTTATAAGACCGTATCTTACAAACCAGATGTCTATTTGACGAGCCATCTACGACATTGGAATTATTTGGATGAGACGGTCCTTTTGAGATACTTTACCTGAGTTTTCGAGAAAGTTGGAGAATGGCCAGGTTGGATCGTACCCGAATCCAATTGGGCCCTCATCACTAAAATGCCTATAACTCTTAGACCAGGCATCTGATTGACACGCTGTCTGTTGCGTTATAACCATTATTACATGACAGATCATTGGATTGATTATTCATGGGACTTATTGCTAGTTTAAGTATGAATGATGGCTGAAGGATAAGAACCTCCCAGAATCAAGCGTACAATGTACATAAATCCAATGGATGACTGAGACATGAAGAATGAATAGTGATCCTATGTGGATCATCACCTAGAGATCCTGTGTGGATCAGCACATAGCTATCATGTGTGGATGAGAACCTAGTGATCCTATGTGGATCAGCACCTAGCAATCCTGTGGATATCAGCACCTAGCGATCCTATGTTGATCAACACCTAGTGATCCTATGTGGATCAACACCTAGCGATCTTGTGTGGATCAACACCTAGAAATCCTATGTGTATCAACACCGAGCAATCCTATGAGGATCAGTAGTATAACCCTTGATAGAATAAGATGATATAGCTTTATGACTAATCATCTGTACTTTTTTACTTAAGTTATACCTGGTTTGAGTTTAGTCTTTTGCTTTGTGCTTTGTGATTGGGATCATGCTTTGTGTTTATTCCTTTTTGGAATTCTGAGAGACCTTCGGGGGTCTCAAGGTCCCTCCTGAGTATTGTTATACTCACCCCTGCATGGGCTTTTCCTGTACGTTATTATGTCTTGTGCAGATGACAGACATCATTGATTGAGACTCAGGAATCCATGACTTGATAGTGTACGGAGGTGACCAGTTGATGTGGAGAGCCATAGTGAAGATCTATACCTACCCTTCAGATAGGATCATTGGAAGAGGATCTTAGGAGTTGTTTTATATTTTCTATTGTATTGTATCTTTCAGTTGGGCTTGTATTCCCGCCCCTTTACTTTCAGTAAACACTTTTACTACTTCAGTTTTACTTCATGGTTACATCTTGTTGTGTTTTGGACTGTGTGTTTGTACAAATTTAAAGTCAACGCCTTCCCGTTTTAGGGATATGCCTTTATGGTGCTAGTAACCAACCCCTGGCCTTTGGAATGTGGGCTTGGGGTAGTCACGACATGGGACCCAAGGGATGGGTCGTGAAAAAGTGGTATCAAAGGAGTTCGGTTCTCCTGAAGAACTTAGAGTCTATGTTTTAAATGGATTAGTAGTGTTTAGTGTCTTGTGTTTGGGTTTCATTTCAGGGAGTCTAGTGTTGGTGTGGCGGTTGGCATATCCATACATGAGGGCCCTGGATTCTGATTTCTGACTCAGTGCACGAAAACACTGATTGCGTGTGTTTTGGAAATGTTATTACTTTTAATCTCTTTGAGTCACCTCACCTGGTATAATTTTTTGACCGTGGTGCACCTATTTTTTTTCAGGCTCCCCCTGTGTAGATAGCCATCCATGATTCCAAAGAGAGTACACGATGATGGCCCAACGAGCGATGAGGCTTTAGTGTAGGGCCCTCTTACTATGTTGGCACCTTCGGGTGGTGTACCGGCAACACCACCACTCAGAGGGTAGCAGTTTCCACCATACCCACTAGAAGACCGTCCATGCCGACTGAGCATGTTGCATGATTTCCAGAGATAGAGGCCTCTGAGGTTTTGAGGCGAGACAGATCCCCAGGCAGTTGAGGACTGGCTGGAGGCTGTGACATGAGTTTTTCTCTTAATTGAGATGCCAACAAATCAGATGGTGATCCTAGCTACTAGCCTATTCCAAGTCATAGTAGGGAGACGGTGGAGTCTGACACTCCAGATGAATGAGGAGGCAATACTCTCCTGGTTAGACTTCGAGACCCTCTTTAGGGCAGAGTTCATATTGGTGACTTTACACTCAGTGCGTATCCAGGAGCTGCTGCACATACAGTAGGGTAGCCTATCAGTGGCCTAGTACTCGATGAGATTCACTGAACTCTTACACTACTCCACCAACATGGTACAAGACCTATTCTTTAGGCCCCAGGTCTTTGATTAGGGTCTCCGGTAGGAGATCAAAGCGTCGATGATATCACTCAATATCCCGATGTAGGATGGAGTGCTCAAGCGAGTATTATTGGTGGAGAGATTCTTAACTGAGCAGGAACCAATGGTGAGAGCCACCATCAGATGACAGGTAGTCAAGTCATCTATAGCAGGCAGTAGGTAGATTAGGCAGAGGCCCAAGCAGGCCAGACCTTCCAGTGGATAACCTCGAGACACAGGGTTAGAGGTGCGGAGCTTGCGAGGCAGAGGAGATCTTCTGAGGACTAAATCCTGTTACTCTTGCATTTTATAGGGATACATGGATCACAACTATCTGACTCCCTACATAGATGATCATCAGATGACCTAGGGACCACCAAGGCAACAGATGAGGTTTGAGCGAGGGGGTCAGCAGGGCGGCTGACATGGCAGAGGAGCAGGTCATGCAACAGGTGGTGGATGACAGTTTGAGGTTCTACCACCACCACCTCCAGTTGGTCCACCCCGACCACATGGAGTAGGTGGATAGGGGAAAACTCAGCTTTAGGTGGCAGAGGCCTATGACCATGGTGCTCTAGAGATGATTAGAGGTATGATCTGTGTCTATTCCACCCTAGCTGTAGTTCTTATAGACACAGGTCCCAGTCACTCTTTTATTTTCACAACACTCGTTCGGAGCTCAGAGATTCTGATGGAGCCATTAGCTCGATCATTATGATTATATACTCCTATAGGAGAATATTTGATGATTATAAACTGGTGCAGACAGTATGAGATCACTCTAGGAGTCGAGAGCTTCGGCTGGGATATCCTAGTAACAGCATCGAGGCCTTACGACGTCATCTTGGGTATAGACTGGCTATCCACAGTCCATGCTCAGATTGATTGTTTTAGGCACAAAGTGCGGTGTGTCCATGAGGATGGGATCATGTTTTCCTTCACTGGTGAGAAGTAAAATTTTTTAGTATAGAATGGAATCACTCGAAGGAGGGTGCGACCATTCACTCATTAGTTGGATAGACTTACCCTCAGAGCTGTTGATGTGAGGAGTCTAGGTTACCCTGTAGTGGTGGACTAGTATATTTATGTCTTCCTTGAAGATGTTCTAGGACTACCTCCTCATAGAGAGGTAGACTTCTACATTAACCTATACCCCAGAACGACACTAATATCTACCCCGGCATATCGGATAACCCCTGTGGAGCTTCATGAGTTGTAGGTACAATTGGAGGACTTGCAGAGGAAGTGGTTCATAAGGCCCAATGTTTCTCCATGGGCATCCCCGATTTTGTTTTGCAAGAAGGCAGATGGGAGTCTGAAGCTTTGTGTAAACTATCGGTGCTTGAATCAGGTGATCATGGAGAAAAAGTATCCACTCCTGAGAATTGATTATCACTTCGACCAGATGAATGGAGCACGATGGTTTTTGAAGATAGACCTCATATCAGGCTATCATCAGCTCAGGGTATGAGATGTGGATGTATTGAAGACAACCTTTAGATGTTGTTATGCACACTATGAGTTCTTGGTAATGCCCTTCGGTGTGACCAACGCTCTGAAAGTGTTCATGGGGCTCATGAAAAGGATCTTATATCCTTACCTCGATCGCTTAATCAGGGTATTCATTGACGACATCTTAATATACTCATCCTCAGAGGAGGAGCACACCACACACCTACATATAGTTCTGGACACACTCATAGAGAACCATCTTTATGGAAATCTCTTTAAGTTCTAGTTCTGGATACGAGAAGTCCATTTCCTAGGGCACGTTATCTCAGAGGCTGGAGTTTCAGTGGATCCGACGAAGATAGAGGTAGTTATTTCTTGGGAGCCACCCTGAAGTGAGATTGAGGTGTGGAGTTTCCTGGGATTTTCTGGGTACTATTAGAGATTCTTACCTGACTTTTCTAGAGTTGCGACACCCTTTTTATCTTTAACCAAGAAGGGACAACCCTTTGTGTGGATGGATAGATTCTAGACAAGTTTTTAGGAGATGAGGAAAAGGCAGACGAGTGGCCCCATCTTGAGGCTACCAGAAGAGGGAATTGGGTATGTAGTCTACTACAACGCATCAGGGACCAGACTAGGTTGTGTCCTGATGCATGAGTAAGTAGTGATTGCCTAAAGCTCATGGAATTTGATACAATATGTGAAAAACTACTCTACCCATGACCTAGAGTTAGCAGTAGTGGTCTTTGCGTTGAATATGTGGGGGCACTACTTGATGGGCGAACGTTTTATAGTCTACTATAATCACAAGAGTATCTGGTATATCTTATCACATAAGGACCTAAACCCGAGACAATGAATATGGCTAGAGTTCCTCTAAGACTATGACTTTGAGATAGTCTACACTCCTGGGAAGGGGAATATAGTAGAAGATGCACTCAGTAGGAGGTCTGGTCTACAGTTTCTGAGTGAGGCGATAGAGCAGCTAACCGCATTGCAGTTATCCCTCATGGATAGAGATGGATAAGTTTACTTCTAGTCTATAAATGTCACTCCCCCACTTATTTACCAAGTTTAGGAGGCTCAGCTTGGGGACATAGACTGCGAGACCTGACATGCTTATATATCCTCAGGACATGCTCCTGATAGATATTCTAAAGGTGGGGAGAACGTCATCCTTTTTAAAGGATACACTATGGTACCAGTTACTCTACGGTGGGAGGTGTTGAGGGAGTTCCATACATCCCCTTTGGTGGTACATCCTGGTGTGGTGAAGATGTACCAGGACCTCCAGCGTCAGTACTGGTGTCTAGGGATGAATAAGGCGGCGGCAGAGTTCGTCTCATGATGCCTCACTTGTCATCAAGTGAAGGTCGAGCATCAGGTACCAACAAGCTTAACTCATCCACTTGAGGTGCCATAGGGGAAGTGGGATGGTATATCCATGGACTTCATGACAGGTCTACCACATATATCCAGGGGCCATGATTCCATCTGCGTGATCGTTGAGCGACTCACCAGGTCGACACACTTCCTACCTATCCTAGAGTAGGGATAAGTATAGATCTTGAGACTTCTCTACATATAGAATATTATATAGATTCATGGGGTTCCATCGAAGATCGTCTCAGATCAGGATACTCATTTTACATCCTGCTTGTGGAAGGGATTTCACGAGGCATTCGGGACTTATCTACACCTGAGCACCGCCTTTTATCCTCAGATTGATGGTCATACAGATCAGACCATACAAACACTCGAGGACATGCTTCATGCCCGTGTCCTTGATTTTGGCTGCAGTTGGGAGGACCACCTACCACAAGTGAAGTTCGCATATAACAACAGTTATCACTCCACCATCGACATGGATTCATTTGATGCCCTATACGGGAAACCATGAAGATCACCTCTATGTTGGACATACCAAGGGGAGTCAACAATTATGGGTCTAGAGTTGGTATGGGCAACTACTGAGAAGATACAGATCATTCAGGAGAGGATGAAGACTACACAGAGCCGGTAGAAGTCTTATACTAACAGGAGATGGAGACCCTTGGAGTTAAAGGATGGAGACCATGTCTTTCTATGGGTCTCACCCTGATGAAGACTACAGAAGTTTGGTCGGGGCCATAATCTATCTTCAAGGTCTACAGAACATTCCAGATCCTCAACAGAGTAGGCGAGGTGGCATACCGTCTAGCTCTTCCCCCATAGATGCACCAGGTACATAATGTTTTCCATGTGTCTCAGCTGAGGAGGTATGTGCATGATCCATCACACGTTATCAACTGGGGAGAGATAGACATCAGTGATGGGGTGACGTTTACAGAGTTCTCGGTGGAGATAGAGGATCGATAGGAGCAGGTCCTTCATGGGTGGCCCATTCCTCTGGTGTGAGTTCGTTGGCAGCATGGGAATATCGAGGAGAGCACATCAGAGCGGGAGGCTCAGATATGTTCTCAGTACCCCCATTTGTTCCCCTAGTTTTGTTGTATATTTTGGGGATAAAAATCCTTAAGGTAGGGAGAATGTAAAGACCTAGAAATTCCATATATTTTTTATTAAATTATTTTGAATTAATACAAGTTTGTGAAAATTGACAGCACGTGATTCCGAAGCCCGGTGTGACCGGAATGATATTTCAAACTTTTTTTAAGGTATGTTCAGAAAATGCGTGGGCAGAGTTTTCTATCTTTTAAAATAGTGCTCAGATTAAAAATACGAGGGCACTATTGAATCTGTAGCACTGGGATTCGCTTAAGGAAGACTTAACTTTGACCACAGTAGGTCGGGTGAAAAAGATAGATTTTCAGACTTTCTGAAAGAATAATAAAATAACATATGTGTTATTTTATTTTTTCTACCACCTTTTGAGCGGTGGTGGTGGGGACCACGGGGGTGGTTAGACATTTAATAAGGGATATTAAATGTCCGGTTACACATAGGTTTTGCAACCACACCTCGTGTAATTAATGTGGATCATTAATTACATCAATTAACAAACCTTTAATTGATAGGAGAATTAATTCTCTAGAGGATCTTCTGTTTAATAAAAATTGTGGGCAAAGCGATATTTTGAGGGATGTTGTGGGAGAACTTTGGAAAAGTGACGGCACTCAACCCTTCCAACGAAGAACAGAGGTTTTGACGGTGCCCTTTGAGGAAACGATCTGGGATCAACAAACGTCGGTGGCTTCAATGAACATAGAACATCCCTCCACAACCGCGACATCACCCAATGGTTCTCAAGGTAGGGGGGTTTTTTCCTTGATTAATTCTAAGAGTTTAAAGATGAATTAATCTCATCCTTGTTATGATGCTAACGTGAAGGGGGCGGGCCAAACAAAGGCCCGAACCCTCTGCCGCTTTGATATTTGTTGCGTTATTCATGGGAAACTGGAAAATAGAGAAGAAAGGTGAACCCGAGAGCCACGTAGCATTGGAAGCACCCCGGGAGGCCCGTAGGTGCTTTCAGAAGAGAAAACAAACCACCAGAGCTCACTCGGTGGCCCGTTGAAGCACCAGCTACGGAAGGGGGTGGCGCCGCACGACACCGTGGTAGACCAGCAGGGGCGGTCGAATTTTATTCGGATGCATTGGCGGAAGGGTGGCCCACCAACGTGCACCGCAGATAGAGGCCATGACTTCAAAGCTACGGTGGAGGGGGACCCGCACCCTGTGGGTCTCGCAGACAGCGAGGCGGCCCCACATAGAACCACTGGTTTAAGAGTTGAACGACTCTTGATCCATTCGGGAAGGAGGGGCTGCACAACCCCTTGCGTGAGTCACGCCCAACCGGTTGGCCAGGCCGAGCCACTATGCAGTGGGCCCAGCCTTCCATGGAACAACCTAGCAGGTTCGGGCCAGGCCAGTCTGCAGCCCACCCAGTTCAGGCTGGGACGGTCTGCGGCCCAGCCAGTTCGGGCTGATCTAGGACGGACCTGGGTCGGACTCGGACTGAGTCGGTTCGATTGGGTCGGACCGGACCCAGACCCTTTATGGCCCAGTTTCACTTATAAGGTTGTGTCTTATAAACCAATCATATGTTTGATGAGCCATTTATGGCATTGGAATCCTTGGTATGAGACAGTACATTTGAGATACTCCACCTAAGTTTTGAAGAAAGTTGGAGAATGGCCGAGTTGGATCGTACCTGAATCCAACTGGGCCCTCAGCACTAAAATGCCTATAACTCTCAGACCGGGTGTCCGATTGACGCGCCATCTGTTGCATTAGAACCCTTATAACATGAAAGATCATTGGGTTACTTCTTCATGGAAATTTCTTCTAGTTAAGTAAGACTGATGTATTGAGGATTGGAACCTCCCATAATCAAGTGTATTATGTACGGGAATCCAGTGGCTAGATGAGACATGAAGAATGAATAGTGATCTTGTGTGTATCAACACCTAGCGATCCTGTGTGGATCAACACCTAGCGATCTAGTGTGGATCATCACCTAGAGATCTTGTGTAGATCAACACCAAGTGATCTTATGTGCATCAATAGTAGAACCCTTGACATAATAATATGATCTAGTTTTACGACTAATCATCTGTACTTCTGTACTTAAGTTATACCTGGTTTGAGCTGAGTATTTTTCTTTGTGATTTGTGATTGAGATCATGATTTGTGGTTATTACTTTGTGGAATTCTAAGAGACCTTCGGGGGTCTCGGGGTCCCTATTAAGTATTGTTATACTCACCCCTACACGGGCTTCGCCCGCACCTTGTTCTGTCTTTTGTAGATGACATACATCTTTTACTGAGACTCAGGGAGCCAGGACTTGACGGTGTACGGAGGTTACCCGTTGATGTGGAGATCCACTATGATTAGCTATACCTACCCTTCAGGTAGGATCTATGGCAGATGATCTCATGAGTATTTTTCTATTTTTTGTTGTATTTCATATTTCAATTGGTCTTGTATTTTGACCCCTTTACTTTCAATACACACTTTTACTACTGCAGTTTTACTTTGTGGTTTCATCTTGTTGTGTTCTTGGTATGTGTTTTTATACAGATTTAAAGGCAATTCCTTCCTGATTTAGGGATACGCCTTTCCGATGCTAGTCGCCAACCCCTATCCTATGGAAGGAGGACTTGGGGTAGTCACAGAATGGGCCTTAGGGGATGAGTCGTGACACTGAAACTATTACACTTAAGCTGGCCCTTTCACCTGATCCCACTCCAAATCCTGCACCATATTGTGTGATTCCTCTCTCTGAGTGCCAACAAAAGCAACCACCTCTTCAGGATGATAAATGGAGCATAGGAAAAAATAGTTTTATGAGATGAAAAACAATTTCTATTCTTTCTGAAGTTACCAAGTCTTTGGCTACTTCATCTTGACATTGGGAAAAAACTTTATCATGTTACCAAAGTCTAAGAAAACCAGCAAGGGTGATGAAGATGATCACCTGAACTATTTACCCTTCCATCATGTACTAGGGTACAATATTTAGTATTGTTTTGTTTTCAAATAAATCTTTCAAAAGATGGTGGACTCAAGGAAAGTGAAGCTAGGTAAGACACCTAATCATGTAGCATGTTTCTCTACCACTGATCCAGAGGAGGATAATGAATGGAAGGAATTTAATAGCAACTTTACATAGAAGTTTAGTAATTGGATGGTCATAGATACAATCAATCAGATTCATGATATCTTCTTAACATAGTTGAAATAGCCAATTGTGCCCTTGACCGCTTTGGCTATGACACAACCAACCTCTTCAGTGTCAAAATCCTTTTAAGTCTAGTCTCCCCAAAATAGACATGGATGGAAGAACAAGAATAAAATGTAGGAATATGATATTGTTCTAAAGTCATGGTTGTCTTTAACTTTAGAGGAATTCATGCGTATAGTCCCAGAAGCATGGGCACCACCCTACCAAATGGTCCAATAAGAGTCGACCCTCTAGGAGGAATCTCCATAAGATGAGGAGTTGATCTTCGGTTCCATGAATGTTATTAACTTAATGGATACATTATCAAATAATGAGTGTGATTATAAATATAAATTCCCTATACTTGATTGTGGAACTGAGGGAAGGGGCTATTAGAGTCGAGAATATAGGGAAATATGCGATCATTCTAGGATTCACTACCCTAACCACATCCCCGCTCAAACCGTCTACACAGACAAAACTCATGGGAGAGGTCTCTACCTAGCTCAATAGGATAAATAAAGTTCCCCCACACATTTCATTGTTTGTATTGAAATAATCATATTGGAATATCTTCTAGAGGATATGTCATTTCCTAATAAACCTCAATGTGTAGGCATACCTAGTCGACCTCATCCACCAAGAGAAGAAGAACCTTCATCTCCTATTCCAATGGATAATCCGACACATCAATTACATCATCTCCTAAATCACATGTAAAAGAGCATCCCCTTATTGGAAAGTGTAGAAATTTGTATTAGAAGTATGATATTTAAAGAAACTATCACCAGTGCATTCAATGTTTTCAATCCTGGATGCTCTGTGTCTATCAAAATACCACCTAGAATAAATCATAGAGGCCTTGTCAAGCCCTCAAGAATTTAAAAATGAGGTTGCTACTGCCAAAGTGTATCATGCAGAGAATGATCCTTAAGAATGAAACATGTTCACCTCTTTCATAGACCAAGATGAGGATTCCATCATACAAGGACATGTCAAACCCTTTTATATATCTGGAAGGATAAATGAATTTTATATCCAATGAGCCTTCATTGAAAATGGCTTAGGAGTTAACCTCATTCCAATATGAACACTTCATCAACTGGGTTTCAATGAATCTCAATTCCCCCCATACTTTAATGTTACAGGGTTATGAAAATCATGAGAAAAATACTCCTGAAAAAATCAAACTCTAGAATCAATTCAAGGATATTGTGTTTGACTCAGAATTCATGGTTGTTTGGTAGGATACGAACTTCAACGTTCTGCTGGGAAGACCTTGGATGAATCAACATGCGATTATCCCCTCATCATACCACCAATGCCTCAAATATTTTATCAATTGTAAAATTGGGACATTGAATGGTGAAAAGGCCCCATTTAAATCATGAGAGTCATAATAAATTGATTCAAGATTCTACCAGAGGGAAGGGAATAAATCCATGACTGATGATGTCACTCGAATTAATGCCTTGATTGGTTTGGAGATGATTTCGGCTAACCCTTTCAACCAGCTAAGTGCAGAGTATATTCTACCCATCAACCAAATTGATGAAGTGGATTTGAACTAGAGCACACATCCAATGAATTCCTTAATTTAAATCACAATAATTAATCCTGGAAGCACTGGACAAGTTGTCAACTCTCCGAGCAGTAATGAAATCCCTAATGAAAATGTATTCATTCCATCCCCCAAGATTCAACAGATCCTTGTATCATAAACTAGGATATAAGAAGTTGTCATATCAATGGGAGAAGATGAATATGCTCATTCAAAGTCCCTCATATCCCTTTTAGAGCATCAAAAAATTCCACACACCATCAATTGAGCCAGAAATAGTTGCTTCGTCTTACAAATTTCCAAATTTCAACTCCTCACTTAACTCTGAGAAACTTGATTCATCACCTACTTCTCAGGTAGAGGTAGAATAGGTAAATCTTGAGAAATATTAGGAGGAGGAAGACCTCAATAATTCCCCTCCAACATTTGAGGAGGGTATCTCCACCACCATTTATGAAATTAGATAAGTAAATCTAGGTATAAATGGAGATCCAAGACCCACTTTGATCAGTGCGACCATGAATTTTGAAGAACAAGAGGTATATAATTCCTTCAAGAAGATACATTGGGATGTGTTTTCTTGGAATTACATAGAAATTATAGGCCTCGATCCGGGGGTGTCTAGCCATAACTTGGGTTTTCTAGAAGACCATCAGGAATAAAAACAAGCATCCAGACAGACACAACCTACCCATGCTTCCAAAATTGAAGTTAAAGTAGATAATCTCATCAATTAAAACTCTATCTGAGAGGTAAAGTATCTAAATTGGATCGCCAACATTGTACCTATAAAGAAGAGTAATGGTAAAATCAGAGTTTTCTTTGACTTTAGAGATCTCAACCAATACTATCTAAAATATGACTTCCTAGTTTCAATCACAGAACTCCCAATTGATGAAACAACTAGTTATCAAGTCCTATACTTCATAGATGGATATTCAGAATACAAATAAATTCATATGGAACCAAAATATGAATAATACACCACCTTTATCCCCCCTAGGGAGTATTATAGTATCGGGTAATTCCCCTTTGTCTTAAATAATGCTAGTTCCATATACCAATGTGCCATGCATCACATCATACTATGGAAGTTCTTCAAATGATACATTGACAATCTAGTGGTTAAGTCTCATCAATGTTATGAACACCTAGATGACCTGGAGACCATATTAAACAATCCATGACAACATATATTGAAGAAAAAACCCTTAAAATTCACTTTCGTGGTAACCTTATGAAAGTTTCTCGACTTTGTCGTATGCTACAATAGCATCGAAGTTGATCCTGAGAAAAAAAGATATCCTTAGCATGACACATACTCAAAACCTAAAAGAGATGAGGGGAATTCAAGTACACTTTTCCTACATCTGATTCTTCATATCCATCCTTATAGGATAGTGTTTTCCCTTCACCAAACTGATGAATAAATGGGTCACATATCAGTGGACCAGTGACTGTTAGGAAGCATTTGAGATCCTCAATAAATACATATTGATCCCACTAGTATTAATTCTATATATTGAGGGAAATCCTATCATTATATATGTGAAGGCCCTAGAGTGATCACTAAGCATATTCCTTGCTCAAAATAATTATGATGGGAATGAAAAAAACATTTATTAACTCAGTCAAACCATGTTTGATCATGAGACTCATTATTCTGATATTGAGAAGATCTATCTGGAATTAATCTTCATAGTTTAGAAACTAAGGAAATACTTGAAACACCAGGAGGTCCATTTGGTCTCTCACAATAACCCAATCAAATACATCCTCAACCTTCCTATGTTCATAGGATGTCTTTCATGGTGGGTGGTTATTCTATCGTAGTTTGATATACAATTTGTGCCATAGAAAGTAGTGAAATTCCAGACCTTGATAGATTTACTTGTAGAACACTCATTTGTAGAAACCACATCATTAAATACTAAATTTCCAGATGAGGAGATATTCTCTATTCAAGGCACCCCCAAATGTGGGGAATTTATTTTGACATCACATCTAGGATCCTAATATGGAGGAGAATTAAAAAATCTAAGCTCAATAAAGTGGGGATAGGGATAATACCTATATATATAGAAAAAAAAGTCTTTTCTTATGCCTTTCTGTTATTAGAAATTTTTACTAATAATGAGGAAGAATATAAAGACCTCATTACAGGCCTATAAATGAAATTCCAAATACCAATGGACCATCTGGAAGTGAAAGGTGGTTCAAAGTTGGTAATAAAATATATAAATGTGCATTACAATATTAGAAAAGAAGAGATAATCCCCTTGCTTGAATATATTCAAGGGTTAATGACAGAATTCCCATCAGATACAACATTGACTCACATCCTTCGATCATAGAATTCCCAATAATATGTGTTGTAAAATGTAGCTACAACACTAGAGTATCCAAATCAGGATAAAATGATCATCAATATTTCCCATCAACAAATGGTCTCACCTGTTGTTCAAGTTGTAATGAAAGAGATTAATGAAGTCAATCCCATCCCTGAACCATATGGTCCAAATAATGGTTGGATGATTCCAATCATTTAATACCTCCAGAATGGAGTTCTCCAATCAGATAGAGATTGGAAAGAGAAAATTTGATGGTGAGTAGCCAAATTAACTCTTTATGATGGACTAAATCACCATAAAGTCCTCTATAAATGAAGCTTTTATGGGGTCCTTATCAGATGTTTTGATGGAGAAGAGACCATTGTTGTCATGAATGAAGATCATTCCAAAGCCTACAGAACCCACCAGTCAGGGATCAAGATTTACCATCAAATTCAAGGGGATGGGTACTACTAGCCTACTGTGACATAAGATTGCCTAGAATTCACCAAGAAATTTTATTCCTGCCAAGTGCATGACAAATTTATCCATCAACCCTCTGAGTTTCTACATATAGCCAAATAACCCTATCCATTTTCCATATGGAGAATGGATGTTGTGGGGCCATACCCTCCATCCAGGGCCAAGAAGATCAAATATGTCTTAACTGCTACTGATTTATTCTCCAAATGGGATGAGGCAATAACCATCAAAGAAGTTAGATCCAAAATCATTTTTGGATTTATGAAAGCCAACATCATTACCATGCTTGGTATCCCTCATAAAATATTGATGGACAACAACACCATTTTTTATTTTAATATGGTGGAAAAGCTATATCAGGAATACAATATCAAATACAATCATTCATCCCACTATCATGAAGTGGATAACGGATAGATATAGGCCTTCAACAAGACCCTATCAAATATACTCTAGAAGATGGAGGATAAAGATAAAAATTCTTGGACTTAAAAGATCTTGCATGACTTATGGGATTACTGTAATATAACCTGTATTACTACACGAGAAACCTCTTACTCATTGGTATATAGAACATAAGCGGTCCTTCCCATCGAGGTTCAATTAACATCACTCTGTATTACCATCTGTGACCAGCTATCCGCATATGAGAAATCCTAGAAACGACTGGATGAATTGTAGAATCTTAATAAGAAAATATTTCACACCTTTCATCACTTAGAAGCCTATCAAAATTTAATAGTGAGAGCCTTTAACAAGAATTTCCACCTCCACTCATTCCTCCAAGGAGAACTGGTATTGGTCCTTATAACTCTAATGATACTAAGAAAGAATCCTATAAATATTGAACCAAAATGGGAAGGACCCTACTGCATACACAAGGTTCACTCTAACAGATCTTATTCCTTAATCTAAATATATGGAGAAATAATTATGACCCCAACTAATTAAATATTCCTAAATAAATATTTTTTTAATCACACAAATATCATATAAGATACAAGAATTTAAATGACATAGTTGGTATTTGTCGCATGAAAATAAAAGGAATGAAATAATGTCCATGTTGTACGATGTTAAACTACATGGGATCATCCTCTTTATCATACGATGAAAACATCCACATCATATGGTCATAGTCATATGACCTAAAACTGCAAGACACCATTTTTACTCACCACATGACATTAAACTATGTGGTTAACACCCCACTTATTCAAAGTTAATAAACCCATGCGATACCATGATCTGAGATACTCCTCATGGTCCCTAAAATATGAGCCTCCATATCAGGTTTAAGTCCCAATAATATACCTCTAACCCATCAGTGGGTCGAGATTCCCTCTTGGATAGACACGAGGAAGAAAGGACGGGAAGATCCCATGCATAAGACCCAATCACATCACTACCACTCCATGGTGGATGACAACCTATAGGGCGTCATTAAATTCTATAGGGATAACCAAATTTAGTAATTTATTAAAACTATAACAACCTAACTAAATATGTAGTATCTAGAAAGTTTTAGTGTTGAACCCACATAGATGATCCATATGTTTTAAATTAATTAAGGAAACTAAAAGTGAAATTGTTTGGTTGTTTGGAAAGGAAGAAACATATAGTAGAAATAATGGGGTTGTGAATCAATATGGTAGATGTGATAGGTTAAATTATTTTCAGTCTCGTGTGCTAGGGATTTAATTGATTATGGGTTTATTTTGTTTTAGTATCGGAATTGGGTCAGCATGGATTCTTGGTTTGGGTACCCCACCCTAATAAGGTGATTACACCTTTGGAATGGTCATCTACTGAATGAAATCACCAAATTAGGCAACCCAAAACCATATTTAAACATAACCACACTAGATTGCATAATTTTCATACATAAACTAAGGTGATTAATTGATAAAACGAAATAATACTCTTCAAATCACAAGAAATGGTCATGAAATTGCAAAAATAAGAGATTTGGAATTGATAAGATGAGACACAAAAAACCAAAACATGTATAATAAAATAGAAAATTATCCCTAAAAAAACATCCCCTTACAATCACATCACCCAACACTAAAGAAACTACTTGCTCACGCTAAGAGCGAGCAACATCGGTACTCGAAGAAGGAGGGAAGAGAAGATCAACAAATAAGTAGGGCTCATATTGTCACTCTATTGTATGGAGGTCTCCCCTTGGTCTCTCACTTGCTCCATCTAGTCTAGATTGCTTTAGAAGGGTGGTCGAGGGTTCAATTTATAGGCAAATCCAATCGAAACCCGTGACTACACGTCTTTGTTTTTTTTTGTGTTGATACTTACACGACTTGTAATGAAGTTTCATGTCTTGTAATACCTCATAGTTTTCCTCTATGTCATTGAATCAGTGAAAATCTCATGCAAATATATTTGAATCTTTGACTCACTTCATGATGTGAAATAGGGACTCATGACCTGTAATTTTATTTAACAGCATGTACTGAAGTCATGACTTGTCCATCACAACAATTTCCTTTGAAAAATATCACATCATGTAATGGTATTATACAAAGTGTAATGGTATTACACGATTTGTAATGGTAATACATGATGTGTAACTATTATTCTTCAGTTTTCATCCCAGCTTCTTCTTAAAAAATATGGTGTCGTGATGTGAGTGAAGCTCATGGTGTGAATGGTCCTTTAGCTCATAATTTCACCCATTTTCATTCCTTTTTCAAATATCTATTGTTTCCTACCATAAATAATAAAACAAGTCAATACGTTCCAAAATTGGAAATATTCATCAGTTAATTACATAAATCAATAAAATAAAACACTCTAAAATATATGCATGTAATACACTTATCAGTGGAACTTGAGCCCCATTTATAGCTATAAGCCCTAACATTATCACATCCTTACCATAATATGCTGAATTGGATGGACAATTTCCCTGTTTCATGATGATAAACTGCATGATATTTTCAATAACTAAGTGTGGCTTTATTCTCATTCCAATGGGATATGTAGTTATTCCCAGATCTCCGATTTCAGGTCCATCCACACCCCCCACTACCTATATACGAGTCAGACCTGCATAGGTAACCTTTAAAGAACTATGTATGGCTTGATTCTCATTCCAATGAGATATGTAGTGATTCCAATACCTCATGTTTAAGGACCAACCATCATTCTAGAAAATATCAAACCCCCATTTTCCCTACGTTTGAACTTGATTGATGTGGGGAACTATTTTTAAGAACTACATGTGGATTTATTCTAGCTCCAACCAGATACGTAGTGACACCCAGGTCCTATCCCTTGGTCCATCCACAATACCCCTTTTCATATCAGGAATCCTATATCCTTCCCGCATGATTTTAAACTACATGGTTCTTTAAAAACTATGTGTGGCTTGATTCTCAATCCCGTGATATATGTAGTGACGTCCATATTTCTATCATTGGGCATAGACCCAATACCCTCTTTCACATTAGTTTATATTTATCATCACCACATGGTGTTAGACTATATGGGATATACATAAATGTGGGTGGTTTGATTCTCATTCCAATAAGATTCGTAGTGACTCCTGGATCATACCTCCTGGCCCAGTCGCCACAAAAATATAAATGCCCCTATCTTTCTATTATATTGCCTTTGTGTGGTGGAAGAAACATTTGCCTCTACATGTTTCTCACACAAAGAATAGATCACATAGACTTAGGAGTTTTGGTAAAGGAGTTACCTTCATGAGTAAAAAATATCAATTTGGATCATGGTGATCATGGTACTAGTTGCAAGACCTAAAAAGGCACACCATATACCCTTATTTCATGATAATAAACTGCATGATTTCCTCAATAACTATGTGTGGCTTGATTCTAATTCCAATGAGATACATAGTGATGTCCAAATCTTTAATCCTGGATCCAGATAAAAAATAATATGGGTAATTCCCTCACTCTCCTATGTACGAGTCAGATCTATATGAGAGGATCCAATATGGGTTCTCACCCTATGCGTGATCTAGTATTCAAAACAAACCCCCATTTTCCTCCACATATGAATTAAATCAGTGGGGGGGTATTTATTTTAGAACTGTGTGTGTCTTGATTCTTACTCCAAAAATATATGTAGCGATGCCTGGGTTTTATACCTTGGTCCATCCACAATCTCATCGAGGAACCTTTGGCCTAGATGTCCTTAACACGTGATGTTAAACTACATGGCTAATATCATGGATTCATGAATTTAAACTACACGGTACCTCAAGAACTACATGTGGCCTAATTATTATTCCAACAAGATACGTAGTGACACTTAGGTCTCATTTCTTAGTCCTATCCATGGGGAAAGTAAAAATTCCCCCTCTTCTGTGTATAAATAAATATCTATATAGTAGATCTTAATTTGGGTCCCCTCATCAGGGGAACACCAAGGAAACATAGATGCACCCTTCTACATATGAGTTATATCTATGTAGGGGACTCTACAATTCATGGAAAATATTGATCTAAATGATTCTTTTGTGCTCATAAATATCCCTTCCACCCATCACACTCCTAATCTTGGACACTTTCAGATCTTCACAATCGTTATCCAACTTCTGGTGATAGAATGTCTAACACCTAAGGACTCATTTTATTTACTATGCAGTAACACACCCTAGTTGGATATGCATAAAATCACCCACAAAATGGGTTTTTAATCTAGAGGATTCTACAGTTTTACTATTCTATAACATTCCATAGTTTTATTTGCATAAATTATCCCATAGAATGGATTTTTCAACCAGTGGTAACTTATCCCTCAGAAGAAGCCTCTTATGTCCTCTTAAGCTTTGACAACATTATGATAGAACCTATGATCCAAATTCAGTTTGCAATCACCCCTCTCATATTTTTTCCATATACTTTCTCCCAATCTGAGAACCCCTAAGACCATGGCTTACGATTTCCTCCCTCATGTTCAAAGTATAAAGGAACGACCTTAGTCCAATAAGCCACATATCACATATCATTTCTATAATTCCATGGTCCTAGTCATATGATCTAAAACTATAGGCACCACATTTCCCACATTCAGGTTAGACCTATGTAGGGAACCTATTCCCCCCCAATTATTTGGTAATTATGACTTGAAATGCTCCTTCAGTATTCCGGTATTTTCCTTCCATAAAACCAAACTCTGTGTCTGGGGAAAAACTAATCTCAATAATCTTCCTTCGACCATCAGAAATAGAATGCAATAATTCCTAAGAGCTCCTTTTACTGACTATATTGTAACATTCCCTAGTTGGCTTTTCATATGTCTCCCATAAAATGGGTTTGTTAGCCAAAGGTGTAAGGACCTGAATTGTTATAAATAAAATTCCCCTTTTGCTTTAATTAAATGTATTATTAAGTAATATGGTTATAGAAACCACATGCACTTATTTGGTTTTATGATATATTATTAGATTTAAATGATAATTAAACACATTTACCATTGATAATATATCCTTTGAACAATGATCACATGATTAGTATAAATATAGGGTTTTAACAAATCCAATTAACACATGCAAAAGAAGTTATGGCCTAAACCAGTAGGATAGTACCCTATGAATCCCATTTATCAGAGCTTCTAAGAAAGATATAATCTCTAGGATTTGTCCTTGACCAAATCCTTTCTAATATCTAATAACTTAATCATGAACAAAACCATTTATGAGATAATTTCAAGCTCATTGAGATCACGACCCAAACAATGTATGCCGAACCACCCCATGAAAGTCTCACCATCACACACCTTACTATTAGGGAGTTTTCAAGAATATTAAAAAGATATGTATCAAGACCATAACAATATGATTATGTAAATTATTTTTTATAGAATAATTAATATATTTTCATCCTATTATTTTTACTTTATAAATGATTTTTATTTTGATATAATAAAACAAAAATCATATTTTTGGGTAATATTAAAATTCAATTAGGGAATTTATTTTTATGAATTAATGTATTTTTGAATTAAATAATATTTTAATAAAATATTATTATTAAATAATTTTTATTAAAATGATCATATAATTTTTATGAAGTAAAATGTAATTTTATAAGGGTTTGAAAACCAGTATTATCAAAAAACACAACATTTCTTAATAAATTTTGATTTTATTTTAAAAAATAAAATTCGCATATTTAGAAAATTATTTAGATAAAATGAATATTTTTTTGGAATCAGAATGTCAAAATTAACCAATTGTGAATTTTTCATAATTCTCTGAGACAATAGAATTTTCGGGTAATAATTAAATACCATATAAATATTCTTTGTGTATTATGTCATTATAATGACCCAAAAGTGATGTAATAAATACTATAGAAGGTATCCAAGACCAAATATATATTTTCCCTTTAAAATAATGTTATTTTAAGTTTATTTTATTAATTTTATAAAGCCTTTATGATTCCTCCAAAACCATTAATATATTTTAAGGTTTTAAAACTATTTCTTTAAGAGTATAACTCATTTCACATAATAAAGGGTATTATTTTATTATTTTCAGCCCTTGTAGTTATAAAATAATGAAAACAACCCCATTTGGTAGAAACCATGGGGAAAACTATAGTAAGGTTTGTGGTTTTTGTTATTTTATTATATAGATTCTAAAACCTAAGTTTGATAAATATTAAAGAATTTCCCACCCACTTCCTATATAAACTGACCCAATATCCCATTTCTCTCCACTAAAAATACTTGGAGCACATACTTACTCTATCCTCCCCTATCTATAGTCCTCCCAAGTCACCCCAATGCTCTCAAGAATCTCCTCCCAGGCATTTGGATTCACACACTCAAGTAAGGGATCCCCACATTCTCTTCTTTATTCAAGTTCTCCTATTATCTTATGCCTTCTATTTCCAATTAATAATGTTGGAATATGCCTTTCCATGTACTTATTACTACCTATTTTATTTACAAATTATTAAAGACCCCTTTCTCTCTCATCAACCCATTTTATGAATTTTTATGTGACGACGTTATGCTGTCAAAATTTCCCCTTGATTTTCTATGCCAAAACTATTTTGTAGTGAATACTATACTAATTTCATATCAAGGGTATTCAACTTTATACACTTATATTTATTTTAATTGGTACTTACATGTATTTATTCCACATTTCTTATTGGTGGAAAAAAATATGATGATGAATGAATCCATGTTTTATGATCTATATGGAAAACTTAAGCATGGGAATGAAATGAAAGTGACAGGTGCACCCATAATTATATCACACTCCAATGCATTGGGTAATGTTTAGTCTCACGAGACATCATGTTGGGATATGGAGTGAACCTGATTCCTTTGTGGGACTTTGTTTGTTATGATGTCTTTCCATCTATCCTCGACCTATGTTTATGATACAGTGTTTTAAGTTGTTTCCACACTTCCCATGATGCCTTAATGTTATCATACTATATTATGTCTTATCATTAATTTTTATTATTCTCATTTCATTTATTCCAAATTTATATAAATATTGTCTAAAATGTATTACTTTATTCATGTTATTCCATGTTTATTCCCTTACTAGGCTTTATATCTCACACCTTTCTTATGTATATCCCCAGGTTATCCCATGCAGTTTTAAGTGCGAAAATGTTAAGGAAGTTTTAAATAAAGATAATGTTTTTATTTACTATTTTAAATTGTTATGTAATATACCTAATTACCAAATACAATATACTTCTCAATATTCTGATTTTAATTAGGTGTAATATTATGTAATAAATCGTGAATTATTGTGTAATAAAGAGCAGTGTTTTTATGGTTGGTATCAAAGGAAAAGTTTAGTTATTTTTGCGATTAGGATTAGAAAACTCTAGAGAAAGCCTTAGGGATAAGATTAAGTATAAGAAAAAATACCTAAAGTTTTATAATTATAGAGTAATTGTTATATCAAGAAAATACATACCTATTTGGATACTAAAAGAGGATTTGGTTCTATAAAATATCTACCTAGGGGTAATAACTCCGACAAGGTGTGTCAGGCTTGACACAATGTAACCTACTACATGACAATGACCCTTACTATGCACCTGTTTTGACACTCCTCAGAGATATTATTTGGTAAATTCATAATATCATTATGAACCATTATTAAGGTAACCAAAAAGTACCCATAAGAATATATGTTAGGAAATAGATCATGCATAACATATATTGAAGCCTAGAAATTCATAAGTTAAGTAAATACATGTAGTTTATAAGTCATCTATTTAATGTCATTATATTCCCTTTTATGTGTCGAATAGTTTTCAAATAATCATCCCTAATTTCCCTTTTATTCTAGACAATGACCAGAAATAGTAGGAATTGGGTAAACAATCAATGTAACGGGAAATGTGATGACAACCCCAATGAGATTCCCAACCCGATAAGAGTGGGAATCAAAATTATTTTGACGATACTCTCTCAATTGACTAATGTTTTAAATAGAAACCTGGATCAGAAGGAGTTCCCAAATCCCACTAAGAGATAACAAGCTATTATTGGGATCTTTATGTGACAAAGGCCTCCGATTTTCAATGGATCATCCAATCCCTTAATCATGGAGCCATGGATCAACTCTATTGAGAAGATATTATCCATCCTTAAATGTTATGAAAAAAAGAAGGCTATAATGGTTGTTTATCATATGAAGGAAGAAGCTGATAAGTGGTTAACATTAATTAAGAATATGAATCCTTAGTAAGAGATCAAAGCGATGGGGTGGAAGGAATTTTGGAATTTTTTTTGATAAATATTTTCCTTGCACTCTCCGACTTAAAATTGTAACGAATTTCATTAACCTAAAGAAAAGGGTGATGAATCTATATGGGTGTATGAGGAAAAATTCACATGAATTGCACAATACACCTTTGGATTTTTCATTACCCTCAAATACAAGGTTGGCCAATTATTTGGTGGGATAAAACCTAGTCTATGAAAAGAGCTGGTGATCCAAGAGTTTGATAGCTTTGAGGAAATTGTACAATGTTCCCTCAAAGTTAAAATGGAGATCGGTGAATCTCAAGGGTATCATGGGGATAATAATAGGAAATTTGAGTTTAATTATGGTGGTTCGATGGAGAAATATAATGGTTCCAAGAAATTTCAACATCCCACTTGTCAAAGGTGTGGAAAGAAGCACCCTAAAAATTGCCTAAGGGGAATAAGGAAATTCTTTAGGTGTGGGAAGGAAGGACACCTAGATAATGATTTCTGACAAGAGAAACCCACTTATAAGAAAGAGTAAAAGAATTATCTAGTCACTCATCAATTCATTTCTCATTTATTAAACTAAAAGTAATCATGGTACTTTCCAAATCAATTCCCTAAGCCTAGGGTTTTCAGAGAAACCAACAACCTCAAAGGCAGCAAGGGTGAGCTTTTTCCATTACAACTGCTGAGGTGGATCCTGAAAATGAAGTGGTGATAGGTATAATAGTTATTCATTAAATAATAGTGTCTTTAACTTTTGAATCTGGTTCTACACATTCCTTCATATCACTAAAGTTTAGTAGAACTATTCAAAGAACATAAAAAATCATGGAAGTAGAGATGTCAGTGAAAATGAAAAATGGGGAAATTATTGCATCTCAAGTATATAACTCCTCCCCTATCAAAATTTATGGGCTGAACTTCCTGATGAACCTTTTCATACTCCATTTGGTGTAATTTTATGCAATTATGTCCATGGATTGGATTTCCCTATATAGATCCAACATAAATTTCAATGAGAAGGAAATAAATCTTCTTATTACGAATCGACCCCCAATTCTGTACAAGTGCAAGGAGGAGGATGAATCTTTTTTTGAACCAACATATCAAGCATGGATATTATTTCCCTACAAGAAATCCTATCTTGATCAAATGATTGAGTCTAATGAGATAAACATCCTTGAAGACATGTCTATTGTGAGAGAATATGTTGATGTGTTTCTTGAGGAGTTTCCTGGTCTTCCTCCTAGCTGAGGGGTTGAATTTTCAAAAGATATTATACCTGGGGAGTTACCATTATCTAAGAATTCATATAGAATAGTTTTTGTAGAAATTACAGAGTTAAAGAAACAACTAAAAGATAAACTGGATAAAGGGTTCATATGCCCAAATGCTTCACTATGGGGTGCACTAGTCCTCTTTGTCAATAAGAAGGATGGGTCAATGTGCCTTTGAATTGATTATCATAAGCTCAACAAGATCAGGATAAAAAACAAGTATTCTATGAAACTGATTGATGACTTGTTCGATTATCTACATGGAGAAAAATAATTATCCAAGGTAGATCTACGATTGGGATATTACCAAGTTAGGGTGAAAAAGGAGGATATCCCCAAGACTACTTTTCATACTAGGTATGGGCACTATGAGTTCATAGTAATTCCATTCAGACTCGCTAATACTTCTGCAATATTCATAGACTTTATGAACAAAGTCTTTATATATTACCTTGACAAATTTTTGGCAGTATTTATAGATGATATTCTAATATACTCTAAAACCAAGGAGGAGTATGAGGATCACCTGATCACCATGCTAAAGATATTACGGAAGGATATGCTTTATGAAAAGTAAGAAAAATGTGAGTTATGGTTTAAGGAAGTTTCATTCTTGGGAAATATCATCACAAGAAATGGGATATCTCTAGACCATTCAAAAATAGAACCAATTAGAGGATGGATGAGGCCAACATCTGTGAAAGATATCTATAGTTTCCTTGGATTAATTGGGTATTATCATTAATTTTTGAGAAATTTCTCACAATTATCAAACCCTCTTACCAAGACAACTTGAAAGGGAGTCAATTTTTATTAAAATGATAAATGTGGGGAGATATTAAAGGAGTATAAAAGGAGAGTTATCACTGCACCTGTGCTCACACTACCCATAAGTGGAGATACTTTCATGGTATTCACTGATGATTTTAAGAAGGTTTTAGGCTATATGTTAATATAGAATGACAAAGTCATAGCCTATGCTTCAAGGTAGTTGAAATTTCACGAACATAACTACCCAACACATGATCTAGATTTGGCTGTAGTGATCTTTGTTTTGAAAATATGGAAGCATTATCTATTTAGGGGGAAGTGTGAAATATATACTGATCAAAAAAATACTCTCAAGTATATATTCATGCAGAAAGAGATGAATATACGCCAATGAAGATGGTTATATATGATCAAAGACTATGAATACTCAACCCACTACCATCCTAGTAAAGAGAATAAAGTGGAAGACACTATAAGTAGAAAGGATCCAATAATTATATCATTGATAAGAATTTAGAGGGATCCAATCTTATTAAATTTGGAATGTATGGATATTGAAATCATAAAGGAAGGAACATCATCAATCCTTTCAGAAATTATTTCTCAATCTTCCCTTTTGGAGAAGATAAAGAATGCTGAAAGAAATGATGTGGGAATTCAGAAGAAAGTGAAAGCTATAAGGAAAGGGAAATCCTCGGAGTTCAATTTTAATTAAGGAGTTGTGAGATTTGGTTCAAGACTATGTATACCATAAAATACCTTTTTAATGAAGGATTTGTTGGATGATTCACATAACTCAACCTTATTTATCCATCCTAGAAACATATATATGTATTAAGATCTCTAGGAACACTATTGGTAGGAAAATATGAAGAATGAGATTGTAGAATATACATCAAGATGTATTATGAGTCAACAAGTAAAGGTAGAAAGGAAAACATCTATGGGGATGATGCAACCATTACCCATACCTACATGTAAATGATAAAATATCACCATGGAATTTGTCATTATACTTCCTAATACATCCAAATGAAACAATTCTATCTGGGTTTTGTTAGATTATCTTAAAAATACTGCACACTTCATTATGATTTGATATGACTTCTCACTCGATCAACTTATATGAATATACATCAGAGAAGTGGTAAGGATAAATAGAACACCACTATCGATTGTATCTGGTCAAGATATAATATTTACATCTAAGTTTTAGAAAACTATTCAACATGCTCTAAACACTGAGTTGAACTTCAGCATAGATTATCACCCTCAAACTGATGGATAGTTTGAGTGGACTATCTAGAAACTTAAGGACATGTTGAGAGCATGCTCAATTGACTTCAAAGGAGGATGGGATCAACATATTCCTTTGGCCGAGTTATCATATAATAAAAATTTACAATAAATAATCTAAATGGATACCTATGAATCCCTTTATAGGAAGAGATACATAACACCTACATGTTGGGATGAATTTTGGGAACACACACTACTAGGTCCTGAAATGGTTGATGAAATGGTGGAAAAGGTTAAGACCATTCATAAGAACATCAAGGTTTCTCAGAGTCGAAAAAAGATCTATTCTAAAAATCATCGATGAGCCCTAGAGTTTGATGTTAGAGACATAGTATTCCCCCACACATCTCTATGTAAGAAATTCATGAGATTTTGTAAGAATGTAAATCTTAGTCCAAGATACATCGTCCCCTTTGAGATCCTTGACCGCATTAGATTAGAGGCCTATCGACTAGAATTCCCACATAATCTATTTCAAGTACATGATGTATTCCATATATCCCTCTTGAGAATGTAAATACCCGACCCCTCAAATGTACTCAATCCAAAGTCTGTACCATTGGATAATGATCTTTTCTATGAGGAGGATCCTGTGAAAATATTAGATCGTAGATACAAAGATCTATGAAATAAGACAATGCACAATGTCAAACTGTTATAGAGAAACCACAAGTTTGAAGAAGTGATGCGGGAACTAGAGGAGGTGATGAAACAGAGTTACCATAATCTATTTTAGTGTGGTAAATTAAAATTTAGAGGCTGAAATTTCTCAAGGGGGGAATATTTTAATGACCCAAACTGTTATAAATAAAATTCCCATTTTGTTTTAATTAAATGTATTATTAAGTAATATGGTTATAGAAAACACACGAACTTATTTGGTTTTATTATATCCTATCAGATTTAAACTACTGTTAAGAATATTTACTATTGATGATATAGCCATTGAAAAATGATCACATGATTAGTATAAATATAGGTTTTTAACAAATCCAATTGACACAAACAAAGGAATTAATGACCTCAACTAGTAAGAGCGTACCATATTAAGCCTATTTATTAGAGCTTCCAAGAGAGATAATATCTTTGGGATTTTACCTTGACCAATACCAAGTGGAGATCCAATAACTTAATCATGAGCGAAACCATTTACGGGGGAATTTCAAGCTCATTGAGATCATGATCCAAACCATGTACGCCGAACCGCCCCATGAAAGTCTCACTATCGTGCACCTTACTCTTAGAAAATTTTCTGGTATATAAAATAAATATGTATCAATACCCTATCAATATGAGTATGTACATTATTTTGTATATAATAATGAATATACTTTCATCCTATTATTGTTACTTTACAAATGATTTTTATTTTGATACAATAAAGCACAAACCGTATTTTTGGGTAATATTTAAATTCAATTAATGAATTTATTTTGATGAATTAATGGATTTTTTAAATAAATAATATTTTAATAAAATATTATTATTAAATATTGTTTATTTAAATGATCATATAATTTTTATTAAGTCAAATGTAATTTTTATAAGGGTTTGAAACAACTATTATTGTAAAAAACCCTAGCATTTCTTAATAAATGTAAATTTTATTTTAAAAGTGAAAATTCACATATTTAGAAAATTAAAAAGATAAAATTAATATTATTTTGGGAATCATAACATAAAAATCATCCAATATTGAATTTTTCATAATTTTCTGAGATATTCAAATTTTCGGGTTAAAATTAAATACCGTATAAATATGTTTTGTGTATTATGACATCATAATGACCCAAAAGAGATATAATAAATACTATAAAAGTTATACACGACCAAATATATTTTTTCCCTTAAAAATTATGTGATTTTAAGTTTCTTTTATTAATTTTATAAAGCCTTTATGAATCCTCCAAACCATTAATATATTATAATGTTTTATAATCATTTCTTTAAGAGTATGAATCACTTCCAAATAAGAAAGAGAATTATTTTATTGAGTTAGGTCCTTGACCTTATAAAACAATTAAAATTACTCCCATTTGTAAAAAACCATGGGAAAAACTATGGTAATGTTTGTGGTTTTGGTTATTTTATTATAGAGAGTCCAAAACCTAAGTTTGAGAAATAATAAAGAATTCCCCACCATCTTACTTCAAAAAACCACCCAATATCCCATTTATCTTCACTAAAAATTCATGGATCACATCCTTAATTTTTCATCCCCTCTATAGATTCCTCCCAAGTTACCCCCAAGTTCTCAATAATCTCCTCCCAAGAATTTGGAGTCACACACTCAAGTAAGGGATCCCCACCTTCCCTTATTTATTCATGTTTCCTTATTATCTTATGAATTCTGTTTACAACTTATAATGTTGTGATATGTCTTTACATATCCCTATTAATGTTTATTTTATTTCAAAATTACAATAGAACCATTTCTCTCTCATTAACCCATTTTATGAATTTTTATGTGATGCCGTTATGCTGCCGAAATTTCCCTGTGATTTTCCATACCAAAATAACTGTACAGTGAATACCATACCCATTTTATATCAAAGGTATTCACCTTTATCCACTTATAATTCATTAAATTGGGACTTAAATTTATTAATTCTACACTCCTTGATCATGGAATAAAATATTACGATGAATAAATCCATGTTGTATGATCTATGTGGCACACTTAAGCATGAGAATGAAAGTAAAGTGATGGGTGCACCCATAATTATATAACGCTCCAATGAATTGGGTAATGTTTATTCTCATAAGACATAATGTTGGGATAGGGAGTGAACATGAATCATTTATGGGTATTTTTCCATCATTGTGTCTTGGAAGTTAGCCTTGACCTATGTTTATGTTGCAGAGTTTAAAGTTGTTTCCACATTTACAATGTTGACTTTATGTTTTCATGCTATATCATGTCTTATAGTTCATGTTTATAATTCTAATTTCTTTTATACCCCATTGATATTCATATTTTATAACATATATTAATTTCTCCATGTTATACCATGTTTATACCCTTAATGGTATTTATATCTCACCCCTTTCTTATGTATGTACCCAGGTTATCCCATGCAATTTTAAGTGCGAACATGTTAATGATGTTTTCAATAAAGATGATGTTTTCATTTCCTATTTTAAATTGTTGTGTAATGTACCTAATTCCAAAATTTACTAGACTTATTGATCATATGTGTTATATTAAGTGTAATCTTATGTAATAAATAATGAATTATTGTGTAATAAAGACCAAGTTTTTCATAAAAGGATGCCGCTATTTGACTATGTTATAACCCACCCCATTAGGATTTTTATAAAGTAGCCTACAAAACAGGTCTGTCAACCAGCGATAACATATTCCCCAGGAGTGACCTCCAGTATTACCATAAGACCTTTTTTCCATACCACTCTTTAGATCCATAGATTCCCATATTACAACTTCAACATTCCCCTCCTCATACCTAAAAGTGATGACACATTCTTGAATATATTACCAAGAATGGGAGAATCATAAATGTTTCGATCAAAGATAATGACCTTAAATTATAGGCCCTCAATGTCCATATTGTACATAATTAAAATGAATAACAAACTGTCCTCCCTATATGACATTAAACTACATATCATAATGTCCTAGTCACAAGATGTTAAACTATACAACAACATCCTCTCCATAAGACGTTAAGACTATATGGCCAATGTCTTAGTCACATGACATTAAACTACATGATACTTAAACCCTTGTTAGAAAGGGGACTTCCCCTTGACATTGTTCATCTAACAAAATGTATCATTCTTCACACAAGCCAAATTCTTGTAGGATTGGTTTCCTATTCATGCCCAATACCAATATAGATTCTATTTTCATTCTCATACATTTTCCCTTGTAAAAAACACCCATCGTGGTATTGAGAAATCCAAATCTCTATAAACTCCCTTCCACCATCAATAATAGAATTTTGGAATTCCTAATAACTCATTCTCCTGACTATGCTATAACATGCCCCCATTGGCTTTACACAAGTCACCCACAAAAGGGTCTGTTAGCCCGAGGATTCCATTATTTGACTGTGCATTAACACGATCTAGTTGACTTTGCATAAAATAGACCACAAATTGGGTTTGTAAACTAGTGGTAACTTTTTAATTAGGAGATACCTCCTATATTCCCAAATATAATGTTTTAGATTTGGGAACCACAAAATCATGGCTCAAAATTCCCCATTGGGTATCTGAAGAATTTTAGAACATTATTGGCCAACAATCTTTGTTCAGGTCATAATTTCAAAACTTATAGTCAAAGTTGTTCAACCTAAAAAAATAGTCACATTAGTATGGATTTCAATAATGTAAACTACCCATAAAAAGAAACATAGTACTCATCATATTGAAAACTTGCAAAGGTCACTCTAGACAAAAGTTGAGTCTCATCTCGCTAAACCTGCACTCCATGTAGTTTTGAAAAAAAATTAAGCAATGAAAATAAGTAGGTACAAAAATTTTTAGGATGAAAACCCATAAAAAACATCCTAATAAAAAACCAAGTATCACTGGATATTTCTTATTTATATTGGGTTAAGGAAAAAATTAGGGTGATGACATAAAATACAAAACATTTGTAGGTTTTTTCATATGAAACTTACAACAGTCAAACTATGCTCACTAGGCCCAATGGTTTATGAAACAATTAGATCATTCTACAATAATTGAGATATCTCCAAGTCCCACCAAATGATTTTGGAGTACATCAAAGTGATGTACTTTTACCTTAGAACTAGATTCTTTTTGTTCTGAATGAACCTAATTATAAGGGGGTGGGATTTTGTTGACACCAAAAAATGAATTTCATGCACTTTAATGCTGAATTCATGATGTGGCCCTCACTTAGAAACCAAATATATTTTTTGAGTAGAAATGTTTATTTATTCCAGAATGATCAGATTGGACTTCCATGTGTAGGGACGCAAAACATCCTCTACCCAGCCCAAAAAGTTCACAGTGCGACTCTCCATGTTTCATGGGGGTTAGTGATGGTAGCGTAGGGCTGGGATCACAACTCGAAATTGATACTGAGTAGGGTTGAAATGGAATAGTTCCCATGGTATAAAGCAGTGGATTCACCCAGATGGTTCACCCAGGTGTTCATGTGCGTATACATCCTGCACACCAAGAGTCTCACACAGGCCCTACCTGCGCAGTCTAGAAAGTGTAGCCACCCCTGCACACGACACTTGTGCAAGGCATTTTCACCTTGGACATGCGTTACTCATAAGTTTTTCCACCCCTACACAAGACACTTACATCAGGAATATGTGCCATGGACCGGTATGAATAACTTCCTTCGATCAGGGTTCCCTATTTTCCAATAAATAGGACCCTAGAGATCCTCAGTTTTAGAATTGGAAAATCAGAAAAGGCATTAAAGATATAGTCATTTAGTCCCTTTGTCCAAGTCCATTTTTTGGAATCGGTTTCCACTATATACTGATTCCAAAAATTACATTCGACATTGGTTTCTGGTAGAAATTGACACCAAAGTTCCTCTTTTCTTAAGTTTTGGCGTCAGTTTTTGTTTAAAATTGATGTTGAAGTTTTTTTATCATTCTTTAGGCATAATTTTCTAATATAAATTGATGTAAAAAAAGGGTATTTGGTTTTTTTATAGAAAAATCCAACACCGAAAAGTTTTTTTTTCATTTTTTTAAGTTTTCTACGCGTTTTTAAAAAAATCGACGCTCAATGATTTTTTTAGAAAATTATAAATATTACACCCTAAAAATTTCAGGATTTCTATAAAAGAAAACACAATATACAACAATAAAAAACATGTATCAAAAAATAAAAATATATAAAAAGAAACATAATTTAATAACTTAATAAAAAAATTATCCATGTAATTACATTTTAAACTAGAATTAAAAAACACATACCTGATAATTTATAACATAATCATTCATGATTTTTGTTGAAGAATTATTTTGAGATCATTAGGTTCAAAAACCTATTATAACAAAAGAATTAGTTTCTGGACAGTTTTTATTAATATAATGTAATATTAATCATAAACATTAAAAGATACAAACCTAATAATTTAAATCATAATCATACTTAACAAATAATTCCCAAACGATGATCAAAGATGGGTTAGTTCATTATACGTATATGACTCGGAATCATTGAATGTATATAATAAAATTTAATGTTATAAGATTAAAAAATATAATACTATGACATAAAATATAAAATATTTAATATAACCAACCTTATCAAATTTAGTCATTACCCTAGTTTTGTTTATCTCATACATGAATAGTAAAACATAATAACTACATTCCACATTTCCTTATTGGTGATAAAACCATGGTTATAAAACATTAAAATTATAATAAAAACAAACATATATATATATATATAATAATATTATCTAATATGAAAAATATTTACTGTTACTTCCACGTATTGGATTATATTTGGGTTCTTTATTAATAAGTGATATTTGTTAAACATTTTCCATGACCTGCATTTTCATATATATCAAATAACAAAACATGTGTATGCAATAAGAATTAAATAAAATAAACTTATAAAAAATAAGGAAACTTAATTATCTAACAAGGTGCTAAATTTTTTATGAACAACACCTAGTAAATAGAAAAACCAATATAATGTGTATTCACTTGGGCATAATATGCATAACATCTAATTCCCTCTACATTACAAAAAGTTCACAATTAATGACATTATAATAAATATTAGTTCATAATTATCTTAGTGTTCTTACCCATCAAGGAATGGAAAAAACCAACACCTAATATTTTTCTTTGATAAGTTCTCACATATATATGTAACTATATCAACAGTCTTGAAATATTTCACAACCGTTGAAATGAATTCTAGATATATAAAACCATAAATGACAGTGGTGTCATTTTTAATAAGAAGAGTGTGTAGATACCTAAATAAATAAGTAATATAGTAATTCACTTAAAATAATATTTATTTAAAGAAATAAAAATTGAAACATAAATTTACTTACATGGAAAATAACTGCAACACAAACATGCTAAGCTCATCAAAAATAATCGGATCCATGATATATTTTCTAAATATTTTCATTGGTTAGTCTCTTCTAAATATATCAAATGTCATCCAAAACTCATATAAATTATCCAAGGAAGAAGAAGCCTGAGATAATATTTTCATCCCATCATAAATATCAGAACTATCTAATGTTTCTTTTTCATGAACCTTTTATTTTCTTTATTTCAATTATTTTGATTTTATATACTCTTATATAAATTAAATGTCAGAAAACATTATAATTAATTTTCAATCAAATGTAATTAATATTTAAAAAAATCATACCTCGTAATAAAGATATAGAATAAGTATAGGTATAAAAAGTAAAAAAATTGACTCATACAATCCCCAACTCTGGTAACCTCCTCGATAGGCAATGGTAGTAGATCATTAGGATCAATAATATCATGAATTGAAACTCTGAACTGACCTATATGCATAGGCTGGTGATGTATAGAATCCACAAAAATATGTATGAATTTGTAAACTATAATACATACATGAGGATCTCTAGTATACAACTCACAATATAAGGTAGGGTTCAAGTGAGGAGGTGGAGGATCTGAGTAGATAGGCTGGTCCGGCTGGGTGGGTTGTGCAGGCTACACAACCGGTTGGGAAGGTTGGGAAGGTTGCACAAACTATGACTATCTTGTCAATTGTTCTAACATAGCTTGAACAACTAATTGAATTTGATCACCCACAAACTATTTCATATCTTTCAACTCAGTTTTTAAGTATTCAATTTTTAAATCTCTTGATTTCTTATTTTGATGACTAAAAAATTTCCAAATACTAACACCCACCTCATATCCTCCTTTGTGACCGAGGTTTTATGGATTTCTTAAAGCAGTGGATAGGATTTCCATACTACCCTCAGGGATAAAAGTGAACTATGACAATTTCTCCGAAAGTTCATCCTAAAATTAAAAATGAAAATGGTATATTAGTGTTGTTAATTTATAAAATACAAAAATTCATGAAAAATAAAAATTATTTACTTGTAATTCTTTCATCTACTTCCTTAGATTTATTTGTAAGATACTTTTAATTTTTTCCTTCTCACTCTTTTCCATTTTTCATGGAGGGTGGGTAGAGATGGAGGACCTAACTAGACCTCATCCGAACCACTAGTAGACTGATCTATTAATCCTTAAAAATTTTCTTCAATAATTTTTTTCTCCAATAAATGATACCCTACATGTGATAAAGTATGAGGGTATAAATTTTGCAACCGGATCTCTTAATGAGATTTCCTAGTGGCCTATTATATGGAAATAAACTAATAATTCATTAGGTAAATATATAATAAATTGTATAATATAAAATAATTATCACACCATAAATGCTTCATCATGTTGGCTGGAAAAAAATTCCTTCCATGTATCTGCATCTAAAAACTAATTTTTGAGGCACGGGTTTTCATTTTTTTTTCATTCTAAAAACATAATTTTTTTTCATTTTTTTGAAATATCTCCATTGAACTTCTTCTAAAGAAATAAATATTTTCTTAATTAATCTTGTTTCTTCAAAATTTAATGTCACATGTAATTGAATAAATTAAATATTAGTCATTTAAGATATATAATATTTGAAAAATGAGATAAAATAAATCAATTGATATATTTTATCATTATGTACTCCCAAATATAATCTATCACCATGTTATTGATGGACTTCCAATTAGGATATAAAATTCTAATCCTGCAACAGCTCTGCATGGTGATATAGCTGATAAACTACATTGCATTTGGGCTAGTTTCATTATTATTATCATAAAAAATGATATGTAATTTCTCATCTCCATGAGAAAGTGACAGTTTTGGTAAACATGTAATACCAAATTTATTAACTTGATAAATTTATTTTTGAATACTAAAAGGCGAAGACTCCACTGCTGAAGTCTCATCATTAGTTTTATAATTATTTTTTTAAAATTAAAATTTTGCTTCCATTAAATAATTATATTAATAAATATTTAATAATATGAAAAAATAAATATACCTCGGTATATTTTCCTCGGTATCTATATATTTATCTTTCCCTGAAATATGAAAATATAATGAAATTCTATATACCTGCATATTATTAGACAACTGAATAATTAGAAAATATGAAAAAAATATAAGTAAAAAATTTTTCTCACATGTGTTAGTTTTAAAAAAATAATGGTGTTATGATTATTAACAAAAAAATATGCAACCTAAACTATTAAATATAAACATTACTTCTAAAATTACAGAAACATTTTTAAATATAAATATCAATGTTACAAAAAAAGTGTTTTCATATGTATAAATTTCACCAAAATATAATAATGTACGTCGGGTATTTCAATGAAAAAAATGTTTAACCATAACCATGGAATATAAAGTTTAACACAAAAAATCATATAAATAATCAAATATATAAAATTAAACATCCAATAGTTATTAAAAAATATAGTTTTTACACATGTACATTTCAAAAAATAAATATAATGCAAATATTTATCAGATTAATTTGGAGAATAATTTAGTGTTTTCCTATATCCCTTCAGCATGATCATTTTGTACTATATTCACTATGTCTACATTATATTCATTGTAATCCAGAAATCATGTAATAGATGAATAAGACTCATATCAATCAATAACATAATCACCATCCTCATCACCCAAATGGATTCTTTTCCCTTGAAAATGATAAACCACTGATCATTCGATGGATCAATGACATAAAATATTTTCTTTGAATGTGTCACCATGATAAATGGTTCCTCATTGCAAATAAATATTTTCAAATAGTTTAAATCCATATTAATCATGTTTAACACCACTATTTACAGTAACCCAATTACACTTAAAAATGATGACTTGAAATTTAATATCATAAATTTCCTATATGTCTGCAAGAACTCTAAAATATGTCATTGATATAGAAATTGGGTCTTTATCTTTTGTACTTAAAAAATGCAGTGCTTTAGCAACAACTATTACACCACTATTTTGAACAGTACTCCTGTCATCTGTTTTTTTTTGTGTAAAATGTGCACCCATTAATATAAAAAACATACTTTGTGATCACATTAATAGATGGACCCCCTACCAACCATTTCAGTGTTTCTGATATAGATATATTTGTGATGGATTTCTCTTTAAACTATGAAACAAATGTATTTTCATGCTCAATCATCAACCACTTTTCATTTCTTTTCAGATATTGCACCATTAATTCAGAAATATGTGATGATATATATATATATATATATATGATTGAACCTCATCCATGTTGTTCAATATGTATAAATGTGCCTACATCACTTCATCATGTGGAATAAACTTTACCTTTAAGCCTCGATTCCCTATACCATCACTATCAATTATCATATATTGAGATATAGTTAGACCAATATACTCCACTTCATACAAATAATCATTACATAACTCAATCACCTCTTCTAATACATATTTTTGAACAATAGAGGCCTCCGATCAATAATTATTTTTAACACATCCCTTAAAAAAGTTCATATATCTTTCAAAAGGACACAACCATCGTAAATAAACAGGTCCACATATTCTTATCTCACGCACAAAATGAATCACCAGATGAACCATTATATCAAAAAACATAGATGAGAAATACATTTCTAGTTAAAAAAGTATAAGAACAACTTCATTATCCAAAACATATAACAAATTTGAATCAATGAATTTTCAATAAATAGATTTGAAAAAATTACATAACCTAATGATATTTTTTTCTGACAGCTATTTAAAATATACCATGTAGTGAGAATGGTAGATTTTGTTGCATAAATACATGATATTCATGAGATTTCATACCTATTAATTTACAATCCTTCAATGATACCAAATTCTTCACATTTTAAGATTATCCACTGGGCACTTTAATACCATGAAGGCACTGATAAAAATTCATCTTCTCAATCTTTATTAATGTGTGAAAAGCCAGAGGTAAATATGTTCTATTTCATTTAATAGTGGGAGCTATCTCCAAACGTATTCCCATTGATATCAAGTCCAATCTAGCAAGAAATCTATCTTTTGTCTTTCCTTTTATGTTTAACAAAGTTCCAATCATACTATCACATATATTTTTCTCAACATCCATCACATCAATATTATGCTTTATCTCTAAAAATATACAATAAGGTAGTTCAAAAAAGTTAGACTGTTTCTTCCAGATATTTTTTTGAAGACCAGAACTTCTTTTATTTCCAAATATAGAATTAGTAGTTTTTACCCTCTCGTAATATTCTTCAATTGAAAATGGTTATGGGGGAAGATTTTATTCCTATAAACTATTAAATTATTATTTTTCAATCTATGAAAAGGATCATCAATTATCAAAAATCTTTGATGTCCCATGTATACTACCTTTCTTCCATTCTGAAATTGATAATATAAAGTCTCTTCTTCACAAATTGGTCATTCTTTATATCCTTTAATACCATTTCTAGATATTTTTCAATATGAAAGAAACTCATTTATAGTGAAAATTATAATAGTACATAAAATAGAAAACTATTTATTGTATGCATCAAAAACTTTAGCACTCATCTCCCATAGAAGTTTAAAATCATCAATCAATAGTTAAAGATACACATCAATATCTTTCCTTGGCTTTTTTGGTCCAAAAATCATCAAGTTCATCATAACATAATTTTGCTTCATATATATTTTTGGTAACAAGTTTTTAACTACCAAAAAATAGTCCATGAACTATTATGGCTACTTAGTCTTAGATATGGATTTATTCCATCATTATACAATCCCATTATGAGATTTTTAACTTCACTTCCAAAATCAAGAAATTGTTTATCAAATCTATTCTACTATGGTGAATCTTCAGGGTGATATAAGTTACCATCATATATGCGCTCATCTAAACTCCATCTTAACCTTTTTACATCAATTTAATTTGAAAATAGATTCTTTAAATGAGTAATTAATGTAAGATACCAAATTGATTTAGTAGGAGATTTGATCCCGGTTCCTGAGAATAAATCAGAGTTGAATTATTGGAATTATATGAAGTAATTATTGGATAGAATTATTAGAAAGTACCAAATTGATTTAGCATGAGGTTAGATTCTAGTACTTGAGAGTTAATATGAGTTAGATTTTTCATCCATCATATACCACGATGTCCCACATGTAGGACATTTTGATAGATATTATTATTCTTTACTATACAACACACAATAATTGGGGTAAGAATGTATCATTTTATACCACAATCCCATTGGGAATAATATTTTCTTCACCTCATAATTAGAATATAGAAGTTTATTTCCTTCTAGAAGTATCTCTTTTAAAATCTAAAGAAATTTGTAGAAAATTTTATCACTCCACCCATTTCTTGATTTCAAGTTAACTAATCTCAAAACTACTGATAACACAGTATATTTAGTGAAAATAGGGAATAATAGTTTCTTAAAATCTCTATACAAATTTTTAACAATTTTTTTTAAATGGTTTCAACACCTAAATCATGAATTAATTCTTCAATAGGATACTCTGTCTCATTATTTATATTTTCATCAACATTAGACGTTGAATTTTTAGTTCTTTTAACATGCCAGATCCAACGTATATAATTAAGGATAAAAACATAGAAAATGATATTATCCTTTATTTCTATATAATTTAGCTTTCTTATATTCAAACACTTCACACATGAACAAAAAATGAAATCTATTTTTGAAGATTTCATTTGGAAAATTACAAGAAATTATCAAATACCTTTTCATATTCACTAGTGGTTCTTCATAAATTTATCCAATCATGATACATTCAATACCTGAGATCGCAATATAAAATGTGAATATATTAAAACATATAAATGATTAAATATATATATATATATATATATAAATAGATAAATTTTAAACATAAAAACATATAATCAAAATGATTAGTGATCAGGTGGGAAATATAAACGATTATTAGGAATAAAATGAAAAATAAATTACTCTCAGTATTTATTTTATTTAAATAAATAAATATAAAATATATTTTATGATCTTAGTAAAGGAACATGGATACTTTTATCAATTTTAGATAGATTTTTTTAAATGCTTATCACAGAACATCGCTTCATTTCTAGCTAGATCTTTTAAGATAGATATAAATATTCCTCTTTAGTTAACCTAGAATAAATAATGTTAAAAATAAATTCAAATTTTTATTATCAACAAAAAAGGTAAATTTTATAAGTAAAAAATATAGCTCAAATGAAGCATTGACTATAATAATAAGAAAATAGAAAAACACATTAATTTAAAGCCCAAAACACAAATAACATGGGTTAAAAGTAATGCATACATTTGATTAAAATAATCTCTTAAATTAGCATTTGTAGGATGAAGATTAAAAATGAGGGTGGTTATCATTATCATAAAATATTGATTTTGGTTGAAATGAATGAAAAAAATGTTATATATTAAAATAAAAACTTTTATTAATATTATGACATATAAGAATATATTTTATTAATGTGTATCATGCTAATCCAAAAGTATATAATTTGGTTAGAATCAAAATTAAAAAATATCATAGTTACTAATTTTGACACACACATATATATATATACATATATACATATATACACACACAAACACAAATATATATATATATATATATATATCATTTTTTGAAAAACCATTTGATAATTTCATCAAATATTTTTTTTTTCAAATTAAACAAACTTTAACAACAAAATTTATAATTAATAATCAAATGGATAAAAATGAAGAAATGAATCAAAACTATAACAAAATTATAAAGAATTTATCTTCAAAATTTTAAAAAATAAATTACAAAATTAGAAGTTAAATAATGGAAAATTGATCACCAATATTGATTTTCTCCCTTGAATTAATTGGCATGATCAACATTACAAGATATAATATAAATATTTTTAGAAATGAACAATAAATAAGAATAAACAAAAAAAATCAAAACGTGGTTGATCATCGACTAGAATAGGGATTTTGATGACTAAATACCTTTGTGGATGGTGAAACAAAGATATAGAATGAATGAATAAGGACCAATGATCATGATATGAAGATTGAAATCAAAGAAAACTAAGTAAAATTGCCATTTAGGTTCCTCAGGCATCCATTAGTGGTGTCATTTATTGAGAGAAAATGAATTTTGAATATCTGAAATGAGGGTTTTGGGGATCGAGTTTTTTTAAATGGTTTTTGGAATCGGTTTTTATAGAAACCAACACCATAAATTATTTCTTTTTAAATTTGTTTGTGTTATTTTTTACTGAAATTGATGCCAAAATGTTTTTCATTTATGTTTTGCTATGGAGTTTTTCCAAAACCAATACCAAAACCCCAAATGAATCAGTTTTGGACAAAAAAGACACAAAAAATTCTCTACAGACCTTTTTTTCATCAGTTTGTAAGAAACAAACATCACATGTCTGACTTTGAAGCCACTATTTCTACTAGTGGCTCTTATTCCTTTGGGTCCCTCATCCGAGGGGGAGCAAATTAAAACTTCCTATGATGCCTCTAAACTTTCAAAATCAAGGAAAGAGACACACTGGTGTGTCTACAATTTGGGTATGCATTACTACAGTTAGAGTTTCCCATACTTTTATTTATTAATGGGTATTATCCTCAGTGTGCATGTGAGTATGCATTCCCATGGTCACAAGGACCCCGGACCTCTGGGCAGTGTCAGGGGAATCCTTATCTTGGTTACTAGGTTTAGAACCATGTCCTTCCCTAGTCATATCTAAGATCTGAAGCCTTCATTTCCATGTGGGGAGACATGGAATGAGATTCTCATATCTTCCCCTAGAACCAATTTGAGGGCATCCCCCTTGGAGTAATCCCCTATCCTTTCTTGCTAGAGGTTTCACTCTTGCTCCTCTTCAGATCCCAGGTCGTATTCGGATGGATAGACAGATGTGACTATCTTGGATATGAAACGGGGGAGGGAACATGCAAATCAAATATTTCTCCCTCTCCCTTTGGGTCTAGGGTACAATTATGGGAGGTAATGGGAAATAGATCCTTCTCTCATTCCTTCTCCCGTATCGCTGACCACTTCCACTCGCGAAGTAGGGATCATGTGGTTTTCTAGATATTTTAATTCCTATTATTTCTCAAATTCAAGCATGGATCATCAGGACTCATGTGGGATTATAGTTTAGTCATGATCATGGTTTATTCATGATAAGATGCATGTTTTGGTAGAGAATATTCCTTCAGATCTTCCTTTCACATTCTTTCAGAGGGCCTCCATAGGCGTGGATCCTCAAGGCCATGTATCCAACCTCATAGAAAAGCAGATTATGTGGTTTCCCATATTTACTGCTTCCTATTGTTTCTCACACTAAGCATGACTCATGTGATCTTAGATGTTGGTGTTGATCATGACACCCACATGATCCTCAACAATTGGGCATCATTCCAAGTGTAAGTCCCAAAAAACCTATTAGGCCTCATACTTGGTATAATCCCTAAAAACTAAACCCTAGGGAATCCTCCTCATGAATAATCCTCGAAATCCAATCCATGGGCCTTCTACTTGTAATAATCCCTGAAATCCAACCCTATGGGCCTCCTCCTTAGGTGTAAGCCCTGAACAAGACTCCAAATCACCATGAGTTAAGAAATACATCATGTACCCATTCATAGGGAATCCTTTTCAAGAATAATACCCAAAAAAACTAAACAAGAAAATTCTTTCCAGGAATAATCCCCAACTTAATCCCCTAAAATGGATATACTCCCCTACGAGACAAACTTTCAAACTGCCTCTATAGGCACGAGTCCTCAGCACCGAACTACGTGGGCTTTGATTCCCATCCAGATGAGATACGTAGAAATACTCCTTGAGGTCCAAATAAACACCCCAAATCAACCCTAATCCTATCAAGGATTCATTCCCAGTAGAGTCTTATTTACCCTTAGAATCCATATCCCTTCTAAGTTCCCTATGCCTCTTTGGCATAAGTCCCACATAGAACTCTGACTAGGAAACTTCCGCCCATACTTCTTTGTCGCATAATGCTAAACTGCATGGTTTAGTCCTTATTATATGACCTTAAAAGTTATTATGTGCCCTGTTATGCGGAACCTAACTACATGGGATTTTATTACCTTCCAAATGGGATATTTATAAAGCCTCATTTAGGTCCAAAAACAACACCCCAAATCCAACCTAATTATCTCTAATCCATATTCCTAGTAGAGTATTATTCGGTATGGTAATCCATATCCCTTCCAGGTTCCCTGGGATTCTTCACCATAAGTCCCAGACCAAACTTTGACTAGACACCTTTCACCTATATGTCCTTGCCTCATGATGTTAAACTGCATGGTTTGGTCCTTATCTGAAGATCTTCAAAGGTTTTATGTTCCTTATTAAGTCGCATTGAACTACATGGGTTCTGATTCATTTCACAAGGATATGTAGTAATCCTATTTCATGGGACTGGTCCCAACATCAAAACAACTCCCATCTCCCTGTACAGTGATGCACTCTAGGGTGATCCACTGTGTGGATGAAAACTAGCATCATCATAATAATGACCAAATAATATCTAATCAATACATAAGAGGATACTATAGATGGATATCCTTGGATACATATATATATCTCCATTTATAAAGAACCTTAGATACATAAAAATGATTCTAAATTCAATAAATGATAATAATTGATTGTTAATTCAAGGATAGATCATGTCATACTTGGGAATTAATAAAGGATTTTCAAATGTATATAAAATCTATAAGAGAGTCCCGAAGTAAGAAACAATTTCCCCCAAAAGTGTGTGATGAGCCCGACCTCCTATCCTATTGAACAATATGAGTTATTAAGTATCATTTTCCAACTTCCCAAAGAGTGATCACCTTTGGAATATAGGTTCTTCATGGATATATAATTTTTGGATGTTTCTGGATCCACTAAAAAATCCTATTGGAAGTCGTTCAAAAATAGTGAGCCCAAAGTGAATGATTTCACAAAACTTAACCCCCTGCAATCAATCATCAGGAGACAAATTTTTAGGGAATAAACACACACACACAATATATATATACAGTTCACATATCATTCCATTACTTTATGGATCTTATAATTTTTCACATGCATTATATATACAACACTTTTTTTTTTATTTTCTATCATGTATTATTAATTAATATGTATAGATGTGTGTTTTTATATAGGATAATTATTATAATTCATCCCATTATGTGTGATATGTTTTAGAATGTGAAGCCTTGTTGATATCATAAAAAGTTCAGAGCACCAGAAGTTCAAGCATTGAATTAATATTCATCAAAATTTCATTTGATGAGTGATGGGTTGAATGTTAGGCACAAGTAGTGACATAAGATCTTATCTAATGACAATATATCCAATATAAGTTTTCATATACCAATGGTTTTATAATAAAGTGTTGGGTGGTCTAAAAGTTTATCAAAGATGATTGGTCACAAGGTTGGTAACCTAGCTCAGGCAGTCATGCCTTTTGATCCATGATTTCAGGGGAATGGGTTTAAGTTGTTTAACTGGTTGTTATTAGTATATAAGATTGTGGGACCTTTAATTAAAAGTGTGGAAAAGATATGTTTTGACTGAGAATTTATTAGAGAGTTTAGATGTTGGCGAGGATTACTTTCTTTTTTAATTTGTTTTTATCACATGTAATATTTTGGTTATAATAAAAGTTATTATCAGTGTGGTTCTCCCATGTACTTGGGACATGGTATGAATCATGTTAAATTCTTTTTGTTCTTTCCTACTTTCTGTATTTACATTGTATAATTTACCATTGAATGTATTTATAGTACTTTGTTTATAAGTACTGATGAGTTTGTGAGGAAGACTTTGTGTGGTGAGTTGGGTGCATAGACTACCTACTTTTGATACACACAATTTTGTGGAAGTGAAATTTTAGAGATAGGTTTTCCACTACCCAGAGTCTCCTATGATAAATCTTCCAGTGAACTAACATGCAAAGATCCTATGGCCTTATCTGAAGCATGAGTATCGGTTTTTACATGTTGGATCTTCCCTAAGAATTGGTATCAAAGGGAATGGTTTTAAGATCTTGGTTTTCACATCATTAATAGTTCATGAATATAATTAGATGAATAGAAGATACAAATTGATAAATTCAATGTTATGGATTTTAGCTTTTGTGAAATGTAGATTGAATACCATTTGATTCAATAGGACTTGGAAGTCCCATTTTTTGGGAAAAAGATAGTGCTAATGGAGAAAGATGAACGAGATTGCTTGGATATAAATGTGATAAATATTGTAAGAATATATCTTGAAAGAATTTTTCTTTCAATATTCAATAGAATATGATTGTAGTTTATGTTATGAAGGTGTTAGGAGATATGTATTAAAAACCAATGACTCTTAACAAAGTCTTCATGTTTCAATAGTTGTTTGGATTAAGGTTTTTTAAAGTAAGACCAGTGGTAAATCATGAGAATGACTTCTATGTGATTTATGGGTAGCTATATTCTATAAATTTAGCTTCTTATGATGATGTATGAGTTTTTATACTATTACCTTCACTTCTAGATAGCAAGGATGAAATGGTTACTATAGTTAGAAACTCTAGTGGGAAAATATAATGGTATTTGATGATATTAGAATATGATAGTCAATGAGTCTCTCCAATGAAGAGAATTATAGGTTCCAACTAGTATTAGAATTAATACCGATGGAAGAGGACATTCCCCTTAAGAAAAAGAAAATACACTAGAAGAATCCATTAGTAGATAAGTCTAAATAAATACATTGAGATAAGATTTGAGTCAAGATGGATGGTCCTAGTCTAACCTACTTGAAATGTTGGAATAAAGTACATATCAAGAAATATTGAAATAATTTCAATGAGAAAACCCAAAAAAAAATTAAATATTGGTATTCCAAATTCTATTAATACAATATAAGATATTAATACTTACTTGAAAATCACCGCTACTCTGGTGGAATCTTAGGTGATTGACTATAGAGCCTCTTATAATTCCACTGGTGATCAATTATGAATAGGTAATTATGTATCAATAAGGTTCTTTTAAGTCAATATAGTGGATGGTGAATCCATAAAAGTTTTTTAAAAGTATATTTCAACATTAGAATGAATACTGGATAATTCTTGAAGCTATGAGAAGTTTTACACATTCCTGATCTATGGAACAATCAAATTCCCATCATACTATTAGATAATGAAGGTTTTGGAACTAAGTCTAAAAAAAGAGTATATAAAGTGACACAAGGATCCATGGTTATTTCAAAATGAGTAAATTATGTGACTCTTTACTTGAATATAAATTTATACAAAACTAGAATGGTAGGTAGTTCAACTTCTGATGATCCATACCTATGGCACTATATGTTTGTTCACCTTAGTAAAAAGAAAATGAGGGTTCTAAAGGTTAAGGGTATATTGAATCTTATTTACATGGAAATAGGAAAGTTTAAAATTTATGTATAAAGAAGGTAGAAAATAGTATCTTTCAACATAAATTTTCAGAATCCCAGGGACTAGAAGTTGGAGCTTATATACTTAGACGTTTGGGGACCTACCTGTTTTCATTCATATGTTGGTTGTCCTTATTTTATTACTTTTATGAATGATTATACAAGTAAAGTATGTATTAAATTATTAAAGTATAATTATATTTTATTTTATGTGTTTATTTAGTGGAAAAAATTATTATAAAGGGATTGAAACCAAAATTTGAAGTGCATCTAAATGAACAATAGTAGTGAGTATACCAGACACAAATTCTGGATTTTTTTCAAGATATAAGGAATAAGAAATGAGAATAATATACTCATAAATCTCTAATAGAATATATTGGATAAAATAATTAAGATTAATCTAATAGATAAATATATAAGATTAGGTTTCACTCAAGAATTCCTAAGGAAATTTGGGTGAAGGTACTCAATATGAAAACTTATCTTACCAATAGAAGTCCAATATCAGCAGTTGGGAAAGAAATTCCATAGGATATATGGTATAGAAAATGACATTAATTGTATCATTTAAAAGTATTATATAGTTAATCATATTTACATATAAATTATAAATATAGATACAAGATTAATTCTAAATCAAGAATGTGTATTTTCCTTGGTTATATAGATGAAAATTTTGAATATCTCTTGGGGGATGGTGAAAGAAAACAAATCATTAGAAGAAGGGATATTTTATTTTATGAAAAGGTTCTGTGGAAGGACTAGAACTTGGTTGAGTAGGAAGCTGAAGGAGAATTTATTGTTGAAATCTAGGTTGTTCAGAGTACTAGTAATTCAAAAAAACTAGAGAAATCATATGTGGGTGATGAAGGCACCATAAGTCCATAAGTAAGACCATCAGAAAAAACTATAAAGTTCAAGGGAAGCTAAAGCATGACTAAGAGTACTAGATTTACATACCCTAGAAGTATGATCAATGGGTGTTCATGTTCCAATATACAAATCATAACCAAGATGTTAAATTCATTCGATTATGTTGAAGAGATCAACTAGAATCATGAGACCAATTCAGAGGAATGGGGATGACTTGAATTTTTTACTCCCAATGGATGCAGGAGAATCTAAAAATATAAAGGAGGTTGCTTTTCTTAGATAATATAAGCACTAAGAGTCATCCATGAATGAGGAGATAGATCCAACAAATCTAAAAAGAACATGGGAGATCTCTAAACTTTTGAAAAGTAAAAAAAACACTTAATACCATGTTGGGTTATTGGATTAAAGATGAATCTGTTGGGTTTATCAGAAATATTCTCACCATTAGTTAAATATTCCACAATTAGAACATTGATAATCATGATTGTATCAATATATATATATATATCTATAGAATATGGATATCAAGACATTATTACTTAACGGTGATTTGAAATAGGATATATATATGAAATAATTGATAGGTTTACCAGAATTTTGGGATTGGATTTTGGTTTATAGATTAAAGAAAAGTCTCTATGGGATAAAGAAATCCCCTCAAAAATGGAATAAAAAATATTATTAATTTATGTTTGAATAAGGGTTAAACATTTGAAATTAATATAGTTACTATTATCAAAATCAATGGTAAGATGAAATATTCATCATATTACTTTTAAATGTGGATGACATATTGATACCTAGACTGGATGTTTGGAACATCCAAAATTCAAAGTGTGATTTGTATAGAAGATTCTAAATAAAAGATCGTAGACAAACAAGGAAGTTTTTGGGGATAAATATCAAGAGATATAGGAGATATGTGAAATTGGTTATTCTTAGAAATATTATATTTATAAGTTCATGAAAAGGTTTGGGATAACTGAAAGTAAGACAGTCTCTACCCCTCTTGAACATCACTTCATGTTTTCCAAGTCATATGCACCAACTATTGAAGATGAAGGCAATTACATAGATAAAGTAACATGTGATTGAACAATTGGAAGTTTTATGTATGAAATGGTTTAAAATTATCCAAACATTTCCCATATAATGGGATTTTTGAGTTAGTACATAGAGAACCTAGGGATAGTACATTAGGATGCTGTGAAGAAAATTATTTAGTATTTGAAAGGATTATAATACCAAGCCCTTTTATATGGAACAAATGTTTTTTTCTAGGATTTATGGCCATAGAATTTGGGATTGATATAATTAAAAGGAAAAGTAAAACTGGTTTTGTGTTTACTTTTAGAGGAATGGCTATTAGTTGATCATCAAAGTTGAAAAATATTGTTCCTCAAATTTAAATGAAATTTGAGTATGTAGATACTATAGAATATGATAAAGAAATAAAATGGATGGAAAGTTTTTTGAAGTATTTAAGATGATTTCAATCAGAGGAATTACTTTTCTATGATAGTTAAAGTGTATTTCACTTGGATGAAAATATAGTGTTCTATGATCAGGTGAATTATATCAACCCGAAATATCATTTCATTAGAAATTTGATGGAGGAAAAGGATTTGGAACTATAGAATATAGAAGGAATCCAAAATTTGGAAGAAATATTCACCAAGGAGATAATTTAGGACTCCTGAGGTAGCATCAATCCTTAGTGAGACTTGGGTGAATGATGCATGGAATGGGGAATGTTGTTAAAAGATAAGAGCTAGAGGTTTACTAAGTTTTACATGAAACAATACTTCAAGTGAATGATTATTGAGATGTGAATACTTTTTAATATCATCATAAGTATAGAGTACCAAAATTTATAGCATTCTATTTAAATTCATCAGAATTTATGTGATTGGTTATGAGTTGAATAAAAGAAAAAAATAGAGAAAAATGAAATTCTCCCATGGTATTAGTTTAATTATAATTTCAAATCTACCAATGGTTCTACAGTGAAGTTATAAGCGTTATTGAAGTTTAGAAAAGTTGATGGGTCTCCGGATTGGTAACCTAACTCAGGAGGTCATGCCTTATGATCCATGATTTTAGGGGAGAAAGTTGAAATTGTTTGAATATATGTGCTTAGTATATAAGTATGTGGGGACATCAGTGAAAAGTGTAGAAAATATATGATTTGAATAATAATTTATTAGAGATATTAGAATTTGGTGATATTTGTTTTGTAATATTTTTTATCACTTCTAATATTTTGTTTATAATAAAAGGAAATATATGTTTGGTTCCCCCATATATATAGGACATAGTCTGAATCACATTAAAATCCTAGTGTTATTTATTTCTTGCTATTTTTATGTTGTATGTTTTACCATTTAATTTTTTTTTAAAACTTTGTTTGTTTGTACTAAGGTGTTTGTGAGGACAAATTTGTGCTGTGAGTAGGGTGTATAGACCACTTAATTTTGGAATGCTCATTCATGGGGAAGAAAACTTCTGAAGATTGGGTTTCTACTATGAAGAGTCTATTGGGTGTGATTTTTTGGTGAAATAATATGTGGAAATGGTATTTTTTGAAGAAATAATATCATTTTTTCATAGACTATATCTTCCCCAACAATATTTCTACATGATGCCAGTCAAAAACCCCTAGACTATAAGAATTGGTCTTGGAGTGGCACAATTAACTAACTATCTAGATTACATTATTATGTCCTATGTAGAGATATGTGTTTGTATATAGGTGGATTATACTAAGGCCTCCCAGTATGAGTGATACTCTTACTCGATACTAGTCTCTCAACCCTGACATATTGAAAGTGGCCTTAGAGTCACACACTTGGCCTACTATTGGTCCAGGTGGGGTCCCAATTGGACGGATCATATAAGAGTGGTATCAGAATGTGTCTATCTTAAGAAAATGTTTGGAGTTAAGTTTCATATAAGAATTATTTTCAGAATTTATGGAAATGGTTTCAAGGGGTACAAAGTTCAAATTTCATGCCAGAGAACCCAATGTTGGTTCAACTACAGATATATTCATTCATTAGACCTCTTAACAAATTTCTTATTGACTTGGAGATCTGATGAATCAGTTATAGGGACCAAGTAAATGATATATGAATCATATAGGAACAATTAATTTATTTCCATTTCCTTCTTGAGCCAGATATTCAGATATGCTTTAATAGTTATGTTTTATCTTTTCAACTACATGATGTTGATACTTGTTATTATTATTTATGTTTTTAGTATAAGTTTTGGTGATTTTGAGATTAATACTACCTAATGTGGTGAAATTTTGATGTATTATTAAAGTATTATTGATTTTAAGTGATGTTGATCATTGGAGTAATTTTAAAGGAATTACAACCACTTCACATTGTGACATAAGTGTTTGCGGTGCATCCTCGGTAAAATAATATTTTTCACCAAGGAATCAGATGATCAAGGCCATGAGCCTAGATCTTTTCACTATAAAAGATCCCAAATAGAGATACTAGAGTGAAGCTTACACTATTTCACATTGCGACGTCGTTCTTTGTGATGGGACCATGAAACTTTGGGTAAAATGGCTATGTTAAGAAAACTCCATAAGAGCAATTCCAACACTAAAAAAGTTTCATCTCAACTTTAGAAGAGTGGTTCACATCATTATAGATGATTATATTTCATGACCAAGAAATTAAAAATAGGTTATTTTTTAGGGTTCATAGGGATTATTGTAGGGATTTAAAATGTGGTTTGAGAAAATTTGGAAGAATTCTTCACAATTTGATTGAGAAAGTAATAAGAATTAAGAAATAGGGCCAACCCCTATAACCAACACCCACATGAGATCATATTAGTCATCATAAGGAAGTCAAACAATCTTGACCATAGGTGATGAACACTAGAGTGACAAAGAAGAGTGAAGTGTGAAAGTGTGAGACAACATTGGCATGTGAGGAGTATAGTACAGAGCAACATTGGAAGGGGATTCAGGGTGTAGGTCAGTACTATGATGAGTCAATGACCTTTGAAGGATCACCCACAATGATAAATAAAATTCTTATTTGAGGATAACTCTAATATGGGACAATACAGGAGTTGTGTTGCACTACAGTAGGTGGGATTTCAACGTAACCAAGGAAGTAGAGTCAAAGCAATTTTTCACACCACATCCATGTATTATCATGTCATTAAATTCATAGATGAAGATAAAAAAGGAAGAGATACTAGCTGAATAATGGGGATCTTGTGTTATGATTTTCAATAGGTTTTGAAGTTAAAAGGTGAATATATTTTATTCGTTTCATGAGTGTCTATCACACACCATGAAATGTTAAAATGGAGGTCTTCTAGGAGGAGGCCTTGATAGTTCACATTATGACTCCTTATTTCTAATTGTGAAATACAATTTACTTTAAATATAAAACTCTATTGAGTTTATATGATATTTCAAATTTTATTATATTTTTTCACTAATTTGTTCATTTTATAGATTATTAGTGTTTTTATTAATTGAAATGCTTTGTTTTTGAAATTTTATTCAAGTATTGAAGTATGATTAATTACTTTTCATTATCATTTTCTTTATTTTTAATTATTATTTCTAAAAATAATCTCTTAAGATGAATTATTATTGTGTAATGGATCTTCTTTATATCATGTATATATATATACTTAAGGGGTGAGGATCAAGAGTATAAGGGTGTACATGTCAAAGAATTATTAATCTCTTTCATGGTTAGTAGTTTTAATTAGGTATTTATTGTGATTCCCCAATCCTAGTTCACAACAAATATTAATTGAACCACATGACCTCAAGCATGACTCCCCATACACTAGAGGCTTAAAACTAGTTGTGGGGTTCTAGGGTGTTATTGTGGGGAGACTATAACACCATATCAGAGTGTACACTAATAATAAAATAACCAAACATTAGCCATAAACATCATTAGAGCATGTGGAAGAAATAAAAAATACAATATATAATAAATGAACATGTAAAATAATACAGTAATACATACTCGCAGTCATACATACTCACAGTCATGACAAAATACAATTTTTGATCTCCCACTCAATCGATCACAAAACACTAAAATAAATAAATAAGTAAATGTATGTGAGCTCCACTACCACCCCTGATTTGTACCTAAATCATGGTCTCCCACTATATCTGATCTATCCTATTCGATCAATGAATACTAGACCAATTCCCAACCTAAACCTATGACTGGTAATGTTTTCTCGGGTACCCAAGTTCCATTTCTAACCGAGCAGGGTGTGAGTTAAACTCAGTAGGGAACCACCAATGAATTCCTTTGTATAAACAATAAATGTAGTGTATGTGAGTGTGACATTCTCAACTGAATAAATAAATAAACTAAATAATTTTAAATAAATAGACACTGATGATCACCGAGTTCTAATTTGACACCCAAAATCATCCCAAACCTGCTTTGACTAGTTCCAGAGTGTCTCTAAGAATATGATACAACTATAAAAACCAATTTTAGTCCCATAACTGATTCCTAGGAGCATGTACCAGGAAAACAAGTAGTATCATGATTAATTGATAGATCCTAGGAGGAATTTTTAGGAACTCATTAGTATACTGATCACTTAGGGTGAAATGAATCCCTCCCTGATCATATCTCATATATTTCCCATATAAGGAAATTTTTCCCTCCCATCTATCCCATATATCACATTGAGGGGTAGTGTGTCCCTCCCATCCATCTCAAATATCAGGAACAAAGGTTGGATCTAAGGAAAACAACCAAGGCATCACATGTATCTCAATACATCTCAGTGGAAATTATGTTCCATATAAATAATCTCTTCAATTGTAGGAATGAAGGTTGGATCCAAGGATAAAATCCAAGGATTCCCATGGATCTCATGCATCTTGATGGGAAATACATCCTTCCCAAACCATTCCATATAACATATCTTGATGGAGTCTTCATTATGCCTGAACTCATCTAATAATATGAGATTAGACTCTTAGGTGAACAAACTATCATTGTCACAACCATAATATGCTCACATATTTGATTCAGGTTCTAAGGTGACCCCACAATCAACACTACTTAATCTCATATGAACCCTCTTAGGGGTTACTATATCTCTGGGGAACTCTTTGAGGTCACCTAGGTCTCATCATAATCTAGACCCCCTACCCAGGTCTCATTATATAATTAACATCTTCTGGGTACAAGACCATAAATCAGAGCGAGTTCCATCCCTTTGTATCACCATAATCACATCATAGCCTCATTGGCCTCATATGTATAGTCACACATGATTTATAACCTTAGGACCATCCCCTTATTAAGACACTCTAGGTCATCCCTCACACCCAACCTATCCATAAATTTCTAAAGGGTCTACCCAACCAAGTAATCACATACCAATGGGGAGGAACACTCACCCCATACTCATCTCAACTATCCCAAAGGCTTAAAGGAATCTCAAGATACCCACATGGTTAATCCTTATTCCATCCATTTTAGCTCATCACTCAAATTTACCTAGATATCCCTATGGGAAGCTATTGAGGTTTAGTAAATTCACTTAATTTAGTTATGTTTTCACCCCTATGGTTATGTATAACACAAGGGAAAAAATCATAATAAAATCCTTAACCATCGAAAAAAGAGGCATCAGGTCAGTGCACAAAGGTCCATCGTGTCTCTTGGCACTTTGTTCAATTTATCCAAGAATTTAATTTTGAAAAATAATTTACTTAAATTAAAAAGGTCAGTAACCCTCAGCGGAGAGACTACATATGACATGAAATATATATATATATATATATATGAAATAAAATACTTTAGGGGTTTGCTAAAGGGACCACCTACCTAATTTCAAGAGTTATTACCTTTGATCTTATGACAAAAATTATCTTCTGAGATCATACAAGTCAAATTGGGCATCAACCATCACCATGAGGCCCTATCTCAAGAAATTATATCCAAATTAATAAACTATAATCAATTATATTTAATTATAAAATTCAAAATAATTTTATAAATTAAAGTGATTAGGAATAATCATCAAATAACTCAATGAGAAACCTTGTTGCATCGAAACTATGACAAACCTCATGTTCAAGCCCCATGGTGTACTCCTAGAATCAACTTGGAAAAAATTCTTATAAGAAGATACCTTCTTAATCATCAATTTAATTTTATTTAATTTAAGAAAAAACCCTAAATAAATTCATCCAATGATGTACCTCAACAAAATGACATTAAAAAATGTGTGATCATCACCTTAGGATATCCTCTATCCATGACATGATAAACCCCATCAGATCAATATTCTTTAACTATTATTTGGTGGAATCATCAACAAAACCCTAAATCAATCACCTAAAATTATAGGGAAACAAATGAAACCAAGAATAGAGAGGGATAAAGGGAGATCATCATGAATATTTAACACTAAAAACACATCAAATAAACCACATTTTCATGGGGTATTGGGAGATAAGATATGGGGAGAGCTCCCTTGGATTGGGAATGCACAAAAAGAAAGAAAAGGTGAAGGAGGGGTTTTTTAAATTGAAGGGGAAAAAGGATTTCTCCCTATTTTAAAACTGCACATGGTGGAAAAAATACACGAACCATGATATCCCCTATCCTATGGTGCATTTCCAGGAAGCTCTAAAGGATCCCCAACATGCCCATATCTCACTCTCTATTTCCCACTATGGATCCTCCCAACCAAAACACGATACTAATGGGGACCTCAGTATAACTTTTCCCTGTTTTGTGAAATCAGTTATGTAGGACACCACCACAGTTGAAAAAATTTCTAGCCATGGAATTTTAGTTAGATATTTCACATAGACACAAAACCTAGTTACACAGAAAGATCTATGTCTTAGAGAGCCCTGTGGTCAACCAAAATAGTCTAACCAGGGGAACCAAGTCATATCCCATGTTGTGGTGGGCCTATAGGTACCCCAGGTTCTTTATGAGCCTTTATAACCTTCTTCTTATCCCCCATAAACACAAAAAACACCTCATATACCTCTTTAAAAATTCTAAAACATCCACTAGAGATGTTCAAACACTTACAATCTCAATTTAAAAATTGATTCTCAAAACAAACCCCTCAAAAAAATTAAAAACTCAAATTACTTCTGAATTTCACAACCCGTATAGACATGGGTATTTACAACCTCTCTACCAAAACAAATTTCATTCTTGATAATCCTCAATAACATTTTAAACAATACACTTGACCTACCCCATTATTAAATTCATGCTCAATGTTTTGCATTAAACTTCAGAACAACACTTGATCTTCCATTGCATAACTCCAAACAAGAGATGTATTATCCATTAAAAGTCGAGCTACCACTCATAACCTTCAATGAAAATGGATATTGTGTACCTATTATTGTCTATCTCGAGACACTATGCTATCGTTGATTGATTAATTATCTAGATTATGGAACTACCAACCATAAGACTCATCTCATACATGTCGATTACAATCCATGGTGCTCCCCACCATTGTAATCATCTTCTGAAAATAAATTATTGGTGGTGAAATGACCCACTCAATGAAGTTTCCATCTCACCCCACCCAATTCCAAAAAAAATAACTAAGAATTCATTATGTGGATGACCATTCTAAAATATTCTTGGCTACACCCATTGACATGATATAAAATCTTTAAATATAGATTATTTTAATCCTAAAGGCATACCTTGATCATCCAACACCCACAATGAAGTCTAAACTTGAATCTCAGTGTAATTTCATGTATAGGTTTCCTCAACCAAACAAATAAATAGTTATGATCTCACTTAAGAACTAGTACACCATCGATCTGACACACTCATGGATCATAGAAAAGCCACCCCAATCCTTGTTCCAATGCATGGACTCCATCTAATACTACCCTTAAATTCCAAATTCGGTATTCATTAAGGAACCGAATAAAATTGTATTTATCTCCACACCAATATCATAGTTCCAAATTAACCATCCAATGAATGATATAATTTCATCTATGTCCCTTCCCGTATAGATTCATACATCTTTGGATCACATTCTATCCATTACCTCACATAATGACTAGACATGACCATCCTACTCACACCCAAGCGCAAAATCAAAACACTAACTAGTATCCACTCCTAACATACTAGGAATTCCATCCTTGAAAACTACTAAAATTCATCCATAATGAGGGTCACACACTCAAAAAACCTATGGTACACTCCCCACCACATGGAATTACTTATATCTCTCCTTGAGCATAACGTCAACAGGTTCTATCATCACACGCGTGTCTCTCCTCCCAAGCTGCATTCACCATTGGCAGCTTCTCATACTATGCCATACATGGTAAAATTATCATCACAGAGTAATATCCTCTAATACACATAAAAAATCTATGTTTCCAATCCCATAATAATTCTATCACATGCCTCCCTGAATATACAGTCCAAAGAATAGCCTTACACCGACCACATCATGACAACCTGATCCATCTCCAATATCACCATAGGGGGAAATTTCCCATCCTATAAAAACTCTCAATAAATTGTATCTATAATGGTTTATTGAGTATGTTGGTCCTCATATAACACATTACTACTCATCGAGCCATAAACAATGAAACCACACATAAGTAGCATGCATAATATCTCGATCTCATCTAAACCAAATGGGTGTATGATTTGATAAACTCGATTCCAAAACTCTACCCATGATCCCCTAAGTCACATATCATTATACCTAGTTTTTCATACCTTAAAGTTCGACCATTACCCACTGTATGTTAGTCACATATATCTAGAATCACCCTCAATGGTCCTCTTTAAAATCAAGAATTTCACCCATGTAATGGTACACCACATGACCACCTATCGACTTGGGTGTAATTTTAAAACTACAAGAATATGCTCATAATCTATCCCTACTTGATCTGGCTACTTAGGATTGCAATCAAGTATCTCTTCAGAAAAATTTCTTGAATTAACTAGGGATAGACATCTTACTGGTCCTGCCCTATGAAAACCACCTTAATACCAAAATCACCTCAAGTTGTTTATGTTAAAAAATTCCAAGGAACCTCCATGCCTATACCATATACTCAATAATACCTACCATGAACTAATATAAACCTAAATCATCTATCCATTCTTCTCATTTCCAAGGGTACTCACAATCTAGGGATAATACCTATCACATGTTATCCTCATACAATACAAGTTATCTCAACTATAATACCCTACTCACCAATACCCTGAGCTACTTCTAAAAAGGGTCAATTGGCTCTCCTGCCTAACCTATTGCTCATATCTCACATAAATCTTAGCTTAAAAGAAATTCCTATTTTTTCCATCTCATAATCATAAAGTAACTCACTGGTCAAACTTCCCTCTCTAGGGTCTCACATATAACAAGAATCACATGAAAAATCATCATCCTACTCATGGTAATTGATTCTCACTAGAAATTTTTATATGAGACTACCCCCTTGGGAATCATGATCTTAGGTTAATACTCATTTTTCATCTACATATGGGAGCCACCCCCATGTATATAATATTCTTATCTATCATCATGTATGTATAAAAACATATTCCCATACGATCTATGTTGAATAACCATAGTCATATGGTTCCGTTAAGTATAATTCCACCAAGAATCTATATGAAAACACCTTATAGTTTTTTTTAATTTCAAATAATCAAACATATATAATAAACACCCACAAGGGTTTTATCATCAAGGCATCAAATATCTATACCAACCCACCTAGGGGTCACTATACATCCCTTACATCAGGGACTGTATAACCGTTACCACCGTTCATCCTTCCATATGATCCATATGACCTTTTATTAGAAGGAAATTATTCTATGATTTAGTAGAGTATAATTTCACCACCAATTTATATGGTAAAATTATATATAAGTTGTTGAAACATTAAATAGATGAAATCTATATGTACAATGATCTTAATCACAAGCAAGCACACATATGTCAATTGAATCCTACATTCCAAATACGAGTCATGTGCATAAACCTCTTGCCAGCATGCCAAGATCTGAAAACCCATAGTAAATCATAAATATGAAAATTCAATTACATAATACTAGGTGAAATCATCCAATTGTAAAATAAAATACCAAGAACAACAATCCTATATCCATGGTAATGTGTAATTCCTATTATAAAATGAATTCACGATGCACCACTCTGAAGACTATCACAAGTTCTAAAACATTCCTATATCACCGATCTACCATATCCCCAAATAAAAAAAACAAAAAACTATGATACACTCTATGAATAACATAAGTTTTGAAACAATTTTTTTATGTCCCTATCCCGATTCATTATGAATGATAACAAGAGTGTGTCTCCATGTGACGTTAGGTGCACCAACTTGTGTGCTAGAGGCTGATAACTAGCATCAGGGGTCTAGGGTGTTACCTTGGGGAGATTATGACCCCATATTAGAGTGAAATATAATAATAAAATAACCAAACATCAACCATAAAAATCATTAGAGTATAAAAAGTCAATAAATAAGACATACTATAAAAAATTAACATGTGAAAGCATAAATTCATACAAACTCACTTCCATTCCACTACATAATGTCTGATCACCCATTGAACTGATCATAATACACTAAAATACATAAATAAGTAAATTTATGTGGGATATACTATTATCCATGATCTATACCTCAGTCATGGTCTCTCACTCCATCTGAGTAGTCCTACTCGGTCAATCAACACTAGGCTACTACCCCACCAGAACCTATGATTAGTAAAGTATACTTGGTAACCCAAGTGACATGGATTCCCAAGAAGGATGTAAGTATGACTAAGTAGGGAACCACAAAAATGGTCCCTTATATAACAAGTAAATTCATTGTATGTGCATGAGACATGTTCAATTGAATAAATAAATAAACCACAAAAGTGTAAATAAATAACAACTAACGATCCTTAGGTTTTGATGAGACACCTGATATCCTCCCAAACCTGCTTTGACGAATGCCACAGTGTCTATAAGCATGTAATATAACCATTACAACCAATTATAGGCCCATGGATTGTTCCTAATATAATATATAAGTAAATCTAGTAGTATTAGGCTCAATAAAAAGATCCTAGGATAAAGTCCTAAGAATCCAATGGTATACTAATCACTTGGTGGGCAATGTATCCCTCTCGAATCATCTAAAATATATCTACTATCAAGGGGAAGTTCATACCTCCCGTCCATCTCATATATCACATCATGGGATAGTAAATCCCTCCCATCCATCTCAAATATCAATCACAGTGGATAGATCCAAGGAAAACATCCAAGGTACCCCATGTATCTCAATACATTTTAATGGGAAGTATATCCCACCCAAATCATCTCATTAGTAGAATCGATTAAGGCCATATCCAAGGAGAACATCCAAGGAATCCAATATATCTCATACATGTCGGTGGGAAATACATCCCACATGAATAATTCCATATAAAATATCTTGAAAGGGTCGACCTTCTACCTGAACCAGTCTTACAATGAGATGTTAGTCTCTCAGGTGTACAACCTTTCATCATCACAACCATAACATTCTTAGATCATCATTTTTTATTCCAATGTGAAACTCATAATATTTACTACCCATTCCCATACAATCCTTTTAATGGGTCATTATATATTTGGGGAACCCTTCAAGGTCCCCTAGGTCACATCATAATCCAGACCCCCTACCCAGGTGTTGGTTGGAGTGGAACACTCAAAAGGGGGGTGAATTGAGTTTCCAATTAAAAATTTCTATTAAAAACACTTTAAAACTTGAATCCCCCAATTTATAAAATAATCATAGTTAACTAAAATAGCATATTTATGTAATTATATATTTCAAAAAGGTTCTCAATAGTTTTATAGGAACTTAGTTAAAAAATTAAAATCTCTTTCTAACTTTTGAAACTAATTTAACAATATCAAACACAATATATAGTTCACTTATTAATGTTAACTATCATAGTAAAGTTTTGTTATTATTTTTAAAAAAATACTATTTTGTTAAAACAATAAAAACAAAATTGGAAATCACACAATAGAAATTAAACAAGGGGTTTATTCTTATGCCAAGACCCAATCCACTCCACTTGGAAATCACCCAATACCAAGTAGTTTATTATTAAATAGAATGATTCCCAACCTAGATTGGTTTTTACAAAAAAATATTAAAATGACAGTCCAGGCTAAAATCCTCTTCTATAGTTCTATGAGAGAGTAAATGATTCTAGGTCACACACGACCTCTTCCACAGTGATACATGGGATTATAAATGAAAAGGGTTTAAAGAGAGTGTCAATCACTCTCTATTTTAGTGTAGGATACTGTGTTTACATATAAACAGATCAATACAAAAGATAACTCAAAATTTAAGCATAAAAATAAATAGTAAGATATTATAGATGATAAAATGTGGTGCTACTCAATCCAAATAGCTTCAATTGTCCAAGAGTCGCTAAATTTTCTTTGAAAGGAGCCTGAATAAGTTTCATAGCAGGTTTAGAAAAATTGAGTGTCATAAAGAGTTCTAAACAAATCCTTTATATAGAAGTGTTCACATGTATATTAATTTATTGTTCTCTATAAAATTATATTCCTCTCATCCATTTTCTGTAACGTCCCAGACCCGGCCAGCCACCCGAACAGTGCCGAACGGATCAGGTGTTACTACCTTAGGCGCACCTCCCCGAACGCCAAAGGCTGCTGACTAGCAGCGAGGGTCTGTTAGGTATAGTGGGGAGGCTATACCCCCTCGAAGGATCTTAATAAGGGTACTGGTCCAAGTATAACAGTAAAGATGCAGTGTAAAGAAAGACTCAGCAGACTCGAACCAGACCCGCAGAGCGGAAGCATAATCAATATAGATAAACAGCGGAAGCAGTAAATGAAACAACAGCAGTGGAAATAAACACAACAACATGTTGATAACATGTAACTACTAATGAACAGTATAACATGCATGAAAAGCATGTCATACACAACTGAATATAAACAGGGCACCAATGGCTAGCCAACAGTAGCTACAATAAGCATGACAATACAGAAAGTAAACAAAACAAAGTAAACCCAGCTAGGCATGACCTCAAGGTCCATACCATCTCCATGAAATAACTAATGTAGCCCAGCTCCTGAAGTTGGCCTCTTTCCTGCATGTAAATCCATAAAGTCTACACGCGTCCTGAAGGGCCCGTGTAGGGTGTGAGACAAAACTCAGTAGGATACCACCCAACGGTGCGTACCAAATATATGTGTTTAAGCAGTCATGCATTTACAAGGAAAGCAGTAAACAGTACAGTGCACAAGTAAACACAAACTCCACTGGTGCTCAACAGCCACCAAGAAGTGTCACCTACTTCAGCCACCGCCGGAATCTCTATCGTGTAACCTGGCACCACGTGCCTCCTGACACCTCGTGCCTCAAGTACCAATGTCCTGAAGGCACGCCCAAAATAGTAACCCGGTACCATGTGCCTCCTGAAACCTCGTGTCTCAAGTACCAACGTCCCGAAGGCATGCCCAAAATAGTAACCCAGCACCATGTGCCTCCTGACACCTCGTGTCTCAAGTACCGACGTCCCGAAGGCACGCCCAAAATAGTAACCCGGCACCACGTGCCTCCTAACACCTCGTGTCTCAAGTATCGACGTCCCTAAGGAACACCCATTTCCTGAAGTCTCCTCACCTTCCCCTTGGATTTCTACGGCAATCACCCCAAACCAAAATACCTAACCGCAACTACGGGGGCCTCTACCCACACGAGTGGTCAAAACCACCTCATCACGGAGTATCTCTATGTGCACACTACTCAAAGTCCCGGTGAGCGGTAATCACCCAAAATAGTCCTAAGCCACCAAAACATCTGACACCTCGTGTCCCTGCGACCACGTCGCTCAATTCCGATGGCCTCGCCATCCAAGTAACCCGGGCCATGCCCAACCTGACAGTCGTACTGCCTCAAGCCGACGTCCATGACGCCCAATCCCATGGTCAAAACTACCCAAAGTATCCCAAGAAAAGCCCCAACCTGTGATCAGCATCACTCAAGCGTAACCGGGCCAAGCCCAACACAACCCAAAGGGTCCAACAGATGCAATTTAGTAATCACATATATAACATATGTAAACAGAAAACATAACCAGGAAAAACAAACTAAACAGTTGAATTGCACTATGCAGGGTGTTGTCCCATACCAGCACCGAGGTCTTAAATGCCTCTAACAATTATAACAGGATTTAATAAATTTAACTAAGCATTTTAACACCTTAATAATTTAATAAAACCATTTTGGCGTTCCCCGGCCAAAATGCCCCGATGAGAAAAGGCCCCTCACCCGGCCCTACTCACGCAACCTGGAAACCGGGCATACCCAAAGGCATCCCAGAGGTCCCATAAACAATTCGGTATGCAAAAGCAGATAAAATGGGTCCCGCTAAAAAATACCCAAAAATGTGATGAAGCCACGTTACCCAAACAACCACAAAAACACAAAATGAGGTATGAACCACCTACTTGAGACTCGCACGATGCTACTCCTCCAGTAACACCCTCCAATTCGGTCTAAAACGCGGTAAATCTACAAAATATTCAAAACCTCTCAAAGGGATATACCTCGTTCTATAACGAAAATCAAACAAAACGGCCAAAGATGAATCAAGGCCTTACCGAGGGGGTTCCAACTCACTAATCAGATCTCGGAACGGGTCTCGGACGGATGATCAGGAAGAGGAAAGGGGTTCAGCCGGCCTGGTTCGCGTATCCGGGCGGAGGAGGGGTGTTCTGCCTCAAAAATGAGGCTACTGCCCGATTTAAGCGAAAAAAAGAAAGTACACGGCGTGTACTTTAGGACTGCACGCCGTGTATATTTCATTTAACTGTTCAAAAGACGGAAATATTTCACCGACTTACTTTCCGAACCTGCCGATATGAGTACACAGCGTGTACCTCTAGGTATACGGCATGTACTAGGTTCCTCTTCTCTTCCTCGTCGGCATACCCACACGCCATGTATATCCCTCATACACGGCTCGACTACACGGCGTGTCCAAAGGGAACACGGCGTGCCCCTGGTTCTTACCCGACCAACGGCCTACACGCCATGTATGGCCTCACACGGTCAGGTGTCTACACGGTGTGTTCAAAACTACACACAGTGTAGTAAGAAACCACTACACTGTCATCACAAGGCATGTACTCGGCGAGCACACGGCCGGTCACTCGCCTATACATACACAGCGTGTACTTAGAGTACACGGCGTGTAGTCTGGAAATTTCCAGAAACTTCCCATTAAAACCAGTTTCCTCAGAAACCTGTCAAAAATTTAAACAGGGTCGGGATTTTGACCCGTTCCAAAAACCCGGGTTCTTACAAACTCCCCACCTTAACGTAGCTCGTCCCCGAGCTACCAAACGAAACCCAGAGATGGCACCGAACACGCCCATCCCAGTTAAACAATCTGGACTACCCTGGTCCCAAGGTTCTGGATAAATTCCTCAAGGGGCTCCCCACCTTAGGAATTGCCTACTCGGTCTCAACCAAAAAAATTTAAAGCAAACAAGGTTCACTAACCTGTTTTCCGGACGCAAAATCCTCCTGTGACGCATTGTCACCCCTGCACCTCGTTGGTGCTCTTGTATCGCTACCGAAACCCAACATAACTCGCACCGCATCGGTGTCCGCCTCCACGAGGTCCTGGTGTCGAGCACCTCAAGTAACCCGCATCCACGATGCCCTGATGCCCACGACACCTCAAGTAACCCGCATCCACGATGCCCTGATGCCCACAACACCTCATACATACACATATATATATATATATATATATATATCACACACCCTATATGGTGCCAACCCACTGACTAGCATCTAGTCAGTCCACAAAGATCATGTGCACCTCATGCACTCAAAACAGACACACCTCTACAGGTCATGCCAAAAAGGAAACATGGGGATCACGGTCACACCGCAGTGTACCTTTAACTGTCACCGGCTCACCGGCCTGCTCAGCCTCTGGCAGCTCCATGGTGTGCACCTGGCCTGAAACACGTCTGCCTGATGCCTGACCTCCCGATGCTGCTCCAGTCTCCGGCCAATGACCCCTCAGATGGGTACCACCGTCTCTGTCACGACCTCCGCGCATAGCTGAACCTCGACTACCCTCACCGGGTACCGAACCTGAACCAAATCCAGACTTTGCAGTCTGTCCCGGTCCCTGCCTGCCGGCTATCTAAGAAGGATGCCTGCAAAACCTCTCCAAATGTCCGTCTTGTCCACATGCCCGGCACTCCTTCGGAGGCCTACTGCACTGAGCCCGAACATGTCCCGACTGCCCACACTAGAAGCAAATCACCGAAGAACTACTACGAGGTGGTCTAGCTGAATCCCCGGCCTGACTGCCTTACTGGAACTCATCCCTCCCTCACTTCCTGTTGTCCGAACCATCACCTGAAGCTGTCACCCTGCCCAAGCGAGACTTCTCTCTCTCGTTGCCCTCAGCTATGAGCGCCTAGTTCACCACCTCGGATAAAGAACCCAGCCTGAAGATGTTCACCTGGACCCGAATGGCGTGTCGTAAGCCATCCTCGAAGTGCCTCACCCAAGCTGCGTCATCGCGCACCATACCTGGTGCAAAACGGGACAACTCTGTGAAGGTAGCTGCGTAGTCCATAACGGACATATCTCCCTGCTGAAGACTCAAGAACTCCCGAGCTCTCTCTGCCCTCAACGTCTCTGGGTAGAAGTGCTCAAAGAACCTGCCCTCGAAATCCTTCCAAGCCAGTCCCTCGTGTCTACGAGCCTGTACCTGTACATCCCACCAACGATTCGTTGGTCCTCTCGGCATGTATGTCGCCAGCTTGACCCTCCACCCTGGAGGCGTCTCGAGCTACTCAAAAATCATCAGCATACTCTCTATCCAGTTCTCAGCTGCCTGCGGACCACCCTCTCCCTGAAAAAGCGGCCGGTGCTGCGACTGGAACTCCCGCGTTAGATACGCCATAGAAGGCTCTGTACCCTGAGCGCCTCCGTCAAGCCCCTGCAAGACACGTACTAGGCTAGCTCGGATCTGCTCATCAAGCCACGGTCCGAATGCTGCCAAACCCAGCTATTGTCCTGCCTGCACTGGATCCTGAACCTGATCCTATCCCTAAGCCTGCACCTGCGGATCGTGCTCTGCCTATACCGAAGTCTGACCCTGGTCCTGCGGCACTGTATCATCTCCTTCCTGACGCTCCATCGAGCCGTGAAGGAGTAACCCGCTGAATACCATAAATGGTCTTACAACCCATATATATATAACAATATATTCTACGCAGATAAGGAAAGCAGTAAAAGGAAGTGCATAACAACTACCCTTACTCCCCCCTCACCGCAACCCATCCCTCACGGCATCCCGGCCTCATGGCCTCCTTACCCGCCCTCAACAGAGCCAAGTATCAAAAGTACCTCGGTCCATGCCCATCCCGACAACTCACGTTGCCTCAAACCGATGACCGAGTCGCCCAATCCTGACAGTTACACTGCCTCAACCATAGTACCTGTCTACTCTCATAAGATTCAGACCCAATTATCCTACAACATGCAATTCTACAAAATATAAAGCATGGCATACTCATTTACACAATTATCAGTTATATCAGGAATTTCACCAATTCACATTTTAAAGCATATAAAGCATGGAATTTTATATTTCATTCACATGGCATTATCACTTCACAAAGAATACGTGCAATTATGAAATTGAAATGCCCTAAAATGTGCCTATCAAAATCCAAGCAACCAAGCCTTGCCATACCGGGCCAAGGTCCAATTCTCCTTTACCATTCCGGGTCAAGGGTCACATATCACAATCACGAACATCACACATCAAGTGAACCACTGAGGTGGAAATCATATAAACTGTAATCTGAGCAAAAGCAAACAGCAGTTCCCACCCATGGTAACTTGGTCCTTCCCTCGTACCTGGGGCTGCAGGCACCCAAGCACAAGCTAGAAACCCAGTTCCAGTAACAACAACTTATCTCCAGTCTACCATACCCAAATAGTAAAACCAGTAGAAAGAAACGAGAAGCCTCAAACTCATTAGTAGCCAGTAAAATGCTGCTACTAAATCCCTATCAAGAACTCCTTTTATACCACTTTGTAATGTCCCAGACCCGGCCATCCACCCGAACAGTGCTGAACGGATCGGGTTTTACTACCTTAGGCGCACCTCCCCGAATGCCAAAGGCTACCGAATAGCAGCGAGGGTCTGTTAGGTATAGTGGGGAGGCTATACCCCCTCAGAGGATCTTAATAAGGGTACTGTTCCAAGTATAACAGTAAAGATGCAGTGGAAAGAAAGACTCAGCAGACTCGAACCAGACCCGCAGAGCGGAAGCATAATCAATATAGATAAACAACGGAAGCAGTAAATGAAACAAAAGAAGCGAAAATAAACACAACAGCATGCTGATAACATGTAACTACTACTGAACAGTAAAACATGCATGCAAAGATGGTCATACACAACTGAATATAAACAGGGCGCCAATGGCTAACAAACAGTAGCTATAATAAGCATTCCAATACAGAAAGTAAACAAAACAAAGTAAACCCAGCTAGGAATGACCTCAAGGTCCATACCATATCCATGCAATAACTAACGCAACCCAGCTCCTGAAGCTGGCCTCTTTCCTGCACGTAAATCCATAAAGTCTACACGCGTCCCGAATGGCCCGTGTAGGGTGTGAGACAAAACTCAGTAGGATACCACCCAACGGTGCATACCAAATATATGTGTTTAAGCAGTCATGCATTTACAAGGAAAGCAGTAAACAGTACAGTGCACAAGTAAACACAAACTCCACTGGTGCTCAACAGCCACCAAGAAGTGTCACCTGCTTCGGCCACCGTCGGAATCTCTGTCGTGTAACCTGGCACCACGTGCCTCCTGACACCTCGTTCCTCAAGTACCGACGTCCCGAAGGCATGCCCAAAATAGTAACCCAGCACCATGTGTCTCCTAACACCTCGTGTCTCAAGTACCGACATCCCGAAGGCACGCCCAAAATAGTAACCTGGCACCATGTGCCTCCTGACACCTCGTGTCTCAAGTACCGACATCTCGAAGGCACGCCCAAAATAGTAACTCGGCACCACGTGCCTCCTGACACCTCGTGTCTCAAGTACCGACGTCCCGAAGGCATGACCATTTCCTAAAGGCTCCTCACCTTCCCCATGGCTTTCTACGACAAGCACCCCCAACCAAAATACATAACCGCAACTATAGGGGCCTCTACCCACCCGAGTGGTCAAAACCACCTCATCACGGAGTATCTCTGTGTGCACACTACTCAAAGTCCCGGTGAGCGGTAATCACCCAAAATAGTCCTAAGCCACCAAAACATCTGACACCTCGTGTCCCTGCGACCACGTCGCTCAAGTCCCGATGGCCTCTCCATCCAAGTAACCCGGGCCATGCCCAACCTGACAGTCGTACTACTTCAAGCCGACGTCCATGACGCCCAATCCCATGGTCAAAACCACCCAAAGTATCCCGGGCAAAGCCCCAACCTGTGATCATCATCACTCAAGCGTAACCGGGCCAAGTCCAACACAACCCAAAGGGTCCAGCAGATGCAATTCAGCAATTGCATAAATAACATATGTAAACAGAAAACATAACCAGACAAAACAAACTAAACAGTTGAATTGCACTATGCAGGGTGTTGTCCCATACCAGCACCGTGGTCTTAAATGCCTCTATTAATTATAACAGGATTTAATAAATTAAACTAAGCAGTTTAACACCTTAATAATTTAATAAAACCATTTTGGCGTTCCCCGACCAAAATGCCCCGATGAGCAAAGGCCCCTCACCTGGCCCTGCTCACGCAACCTGGTAACCGGGCATACCCAAAGGAATCCCAGAGGTCCCATAAACAATTCGGTATGCAAAAGAAGATAAAACGGGTCCCACTCAAAAATACCCGAAAACGCGCCGAAGCCGCGTTACCCAAACAACCACGAAAACACAAAATGAGGTATGCACCACCTACCTGAGACTCACACGATACTACTCCTACGGCAACACCCGCCAATTCGGTCTAAAACGCGGCAAATCTACAAAAGATTCAAAACCTCTCAAAGGGATATACCTCGTTCTATAACGAAAATCAAACAAAACGGCCAAAGAGGAATCAAGGCCTTACCGAGGGGGTTCCAACGCACTAATCAGAGCTCGGAACGGGTCTCGGACAGACGATCGGGAAGAGGAAAGGGTTTCGGCCGGCCTGGTTCGCGTATCCGGGCAGAGGAGGGGTGTTCTGCCTCAAAAATGAGGCTACTGCCCGATTTAAGCGAAAAAAAGAAAGTACACGGTGTGTACTTTAGGACTACATGCCGTGTATATTTCATTTAACTGTTCAAAAGACAGAAAGATTCCGCCGACTTACTTTCCGAACCTGCCGACAAGAGTACACGGCGTGTACCTCTGGGTACACGGCGTGTACTGGGTTCCTCTTCTCTTCCTCGTCGGCATACCCACACACCATGTATATCCCTCATACACATCTCTACTACACAGCGTGTCCAAAGAGAACACGGCGTGCCCCTGGTTCTTACCCGGCCAACGGCCTACACGCCATGTATGGCCTCACACGGTCGGGGGTCTACACGGCGTGTTCAAAACTACATGCCGTGTAGTAAGAAACCACTACACGGTCATCACAAGGCATGTACTCAGCGAGCACATGGACGGTCACTCGCCTACACATACACGACGTGTACTTAGAGTACCCGGCGTGTAGTCTGAAAATTTCCAGAAACTTCCCATTAAAACCAGTTTCCTCAGAAACCTGTCAAAAATTTAAACAGGGTCGGGATTTTGACCCGTTCCAAAAACTAGGGTTCTTACATTTTCCATCGACACTTATTTTTCATAAAATAAATCCATCCAAAATTAGTCATTGTATAATAATCAATGTAGCCTTAATTGCACTAATACTTTAATTAATGCTTCAAAAACTAGCCGTTGGAGATTTTAAATCACCCCGATCCTAATTTAGACATGGTAGGTCTTCTTCACTTAAAACATGATTACTTGAACTCATGTTCAATTAGCACAGTCAGTTGGCATGACAATTTTTCACAATCACTTCATTTCTTCATGAATTTAGTCCATTTGTTCATGCAGTTGGTTCGTGAATTCGTATAGTAGGTACAATTAGTTGTTCAAGAAGTTATGAAAAATATATATACATATGGTTAATACAAGATTTAATTAAATTTTTCTTACCTACCATTTGGTAGGTTAATTTTTCATGAAGTCAGTTGGAGTACAACATGTAGTAGGTTCCACATAGTTACTTTAGCTTCATGTTCAGTTCAAATTCTTCACAAGGTAAGTACACTACACATGTAGTAGATTTCCATTATAAATTAAAGGCCTATATATTTTTGAAATTTTGTCTACAAAACCATTTACTAAACAAACATGAAATTAATTAATAAAATTATAAACATTATTTGGGATCATTAAAATAAGGAGGTGATGGTCTAAGCCAACAATATCCTCCTTTTTGATGATCACAAATTACAGAATTTAAAATGAAATGAATTGAATACTTAAAAATTATATTTGAAATAAAGTGAAATAATTATTATCCAATATCTCATAGGGTTAGTAAGGTGAAATTAATTCAATTTATTTCTTATAGTTACTCTTATACTTACTCCCCATTTTGGGATTATAAAAGATTAAATTTGAGATAGAAGAAATATATAGAGAATAGGAAAAAACTATAAACACGGAACATAATAACAAAGATAATTTCATTAATATTTTAAAAGATCTTACAAAATGTTTTACATGAAATACCTATCATTAATTCTACTCAGAATCTGAATTTGGTAAATACGTTAAACCTGAAGGAAGTATATGATTAGTTCCTTTTCTTGAACTCATTAAACACAACCTTAAACGCATACCTTATGATTTTTATAACCTTCTATTCATCAAAAAATGGTTGAATAATAGGATCAAGATGAGGCACATGAGTAGTATCAGGCTAAAACACTATATTCATGAATATTTTATCTAACCAAAAAACCATATCAAATAGATCTATATGTAAATATCCAATTTATTCTTTAAAATTATCAACCTCATTCCTTATTAAATTAATCTCAAGATGTAATTTAGGTTGAATATAGTAAATTACCAACATCATTATACTTAGAAGACCTTATTCTCAAGTTTTCTCTAAAAAGTTTCAAAAAACAAGAAATACTTCCTAGAATACACCCATAAAATATGATTTGAATTCATTCAAATCATCCTTTTTTATATATGATTTTGAAGAAAAATAACTAGATATATTATAAGACTAATGATTTCTGTCTAAGTCGGCTAAATATTTCATTAATCTAGATATTTCAAACTGATCTTCAACTCTAACACCAACATCAACATCCTCATGAATAAAAGGTTCAACATCTTCAAAATATTAACCATGAGAACTATCTTTCTTACTTTCTTCACCATCCTTGGTAATAATACGACCAAATATGTCTTGTAGATTTTGGTTCACTGAGGGTGTCACATGGGATACCTCAATCCTTTCTTAATAATATATATTAGTAATAAGATATCCCTCTAGCACTCTCTAAGTAGAAGGGATGAAAGGTCCACAATGTTTAAGTGGACTTCCCCCATCATCATCATCGTCACTAGTCTCCAGATAGTCTAAGCCCAAAATCAGAGATTCAGGGGACTTTTCCCCCTTAGTAGGTGAATCGGGTTCAGTCTATCTAGGAGTGATTCCAATAATAGGAGATCCTTCTTAACTACCTTCATCTTCATCAAAGTTAACAGACTCATCCCACTCAGTCCTATAACCACTGATAGATACTTCTGTATCAACTAGGTACTCATACTGAAGCTCTTCTTCATTAGAGGGTAAAGGAATATGAGAAGTAGGAGGTCTAAAGGACATGATAGGAGAGTCTTACTTTCTATCATTATGATCAGCTCTAGATTCTTCATTAATATCCACTATTTATTCTTTTTCTTCCACTTATTATTCTTCCTAAAATTTCTCAACTTCTAATACTTTATCATCAGAATATATAAAAAACTCATCTGGTTCAAAACCTAGATCCACAAGATCCCTTTGTTTAACCTGGTTCTTAATTGGACCAAAATTCTCATATAATTTTCTGGGTCTTCTATCCAATCCCTTTTATATGAGTTCTAGTTGACTTTCATTTACTAAAAAATATTCTAAGAAATACACAAACCATATGAAGAAGTTATTTTTTCCTCCCACTGAGGAACTAAGCCTTAATAATCCAACATGGATGAAATAATCTTAGGGTAAGTTAAATAAATAAAATTTAAAGCATTCTTACACAAATTATACATATGTCTCATGAAATATATAAACATATTGATCTTAAAACCATTTGTCATTAAAATCAATAAAAATAGACCTTGGTGCCTCAGGATATTTAAATACCCCTTTCTTGGACATATCTGGTGTTGGATGAATTTAACTAGTAACTTAAATTCTCTACTAAACTCAATAACAGTTGGTCTTATAGGGGTTCCATTCCCAGTCAGCTCTTCTAAATCACTTTGAAACTCGAAGAGAGTATGGTTGATAGGATATTAACGATGGTATTTAAAAAAGTATCCTTTATGGGGAGCAACCAAGAACTTTTCCTAACATTTTGAAGAGAAATCCAAAAATTCATCGTTAATTAACATCTTAATGACATTTTTTCTCTCTAGGTAAATGTTCTAGGTCCATGTAAAACTATTTAACAAGATTCAAGTAGATTTAATTATAATTCTATTTAAACCAATCATCTCGTCCTTGATTCTAAATTGCATTCCAAACTAGTGATTTTCTCAATTATAGCCACTATGAATTGAGTTTTTTCTAAAGAAACAGAACGATTGATGAGATGTGTATTCCTTGTCTTATTTACATTGCTCAATATGGGTGTGATTTTATTTTATTTCTTAGGATTAGGAAATTTTATAGGAGGTGTGACATCAGCAGGGAACTTCATCCTTGGCATTTTCGATTCAATTCGAACTCGAAAGGCTTGGTTTTGTAAGAGAGGATTGAAATTGGGTAGTTTGGGTTGAAAAGGGGTCTTTCTAGAGAGGTATTAGGCCATACGTGAGATGTAAAAATGAAGAAATTGGATTTTTATATTGATATGTGCATCAATTTGAATTTTAAAATTCAATTTTTAGGGATTAAAATAATAATAAAGTTAAGTGAAATCCCACCAAAACATCTTTCCAAAAAAATTGAAGTATAAAATAGACATGGTAGATACACTACCCATGGATCTGTGATAACAAAGGTTCAATACGTATACTAACTGTGACCTCACGATAGGTATACTATATGCATGAATAGAACATTCAGGTAGGTAATTAGTGATCATGTGAGTAAAAACTCATGGAAGTATAGTGACCATGTGTGTTATTCTGACGGAGCCTCTGAGCGGCAGCGACTTCCTCTCCCCTCTCCCTAGGGTTCTCTTGCCAGCCATTTGGAGGGGGGAGGAGTCTCTGGTGCCTTCCCCCTCCCCTTTTTCTCCCTTTTACAATTTTCCCCTCCCCTTTGTCTTCCTCGATCTCCCCTGATGTTGGGATTCAGTCTCCGTTTCTCCTCAGCGATGCTCTGTTTCCACGCTTGCGACGGGATGAAGACCGGCGTCGATTCACTCAATCTTGTTGGCGATTTCAAGGTGATGTTTAGGATTGACTGATCTGCGGTGAGGTATTGGTGGTATTGTTGTAGGTTCCTTGATGTTTCTGCCCTTTGGCCGCTCATACCTCGCTCTAGCATCTCGTTCCTCTACTCCTCTCCAAGTAGGATCTAGAGCAGTGGAATCTATGGGGTTTTGGGTTCGTGGGTTGGCGGTCGAAGGGTCTTTGCCATTTTCTCGCTTGAAGGCTTCGTTCGGTGTTTTTTGGCCGCTCTTATTCCGACCCTGGCATCGTGTTCCTTTGCACCTCTCCCAGTCGGAGCCAAAGCAGTGGTACTTAGAAGTTTTGGGATGTGGGTTGGAGGCCATCGATGGGCGCGATCGGAGTCAGGATGGTTTCTAGTTTTTGGACTCTGCGACGATGGGCTTGTTCGGTGTTGGATTTATCAACGTTAATGGTGGTGTTTCTGTTTCTGGTTTTCTTAATTGTTCGTTTTTTCCCTCAATGTGGTGATATGGTCGACGATGGCACGACAGTCTTTGGATGGGTACGACGTTGACATGGTGTATGGACGATGGAAAGGTCGAAACTCCATTCTGTTTCGATGTTTGAAGCTTCAGTGGTGTTGTCCGGTAGGGTTATCACTGGCATTGTCCGACGATGGAGATGATGAGGTGGTTCGATGTCAGGGGCGCGGCTCCAGAAGGCTCGCTGCTTGAGGATTCGTGTCCTGAGGTGTACTGGTGGTGATTCGATGATGGTTTTTGGGTGATTTTGAATTTTGAATTTTGAATCAAAAAGCATATCTCATGAAAGCAGTTTTTGAATTTATATTTTGGTAATCTCATGTATGGATCGGCTCAATTTTGAAAATCAAATAAAAATAGAATTTTCAGTCAGTCATGTGTGTTAAGTTCCACAGTAGGTATACTAACAGCATGACCAACGGGTCATGGTAAGTATACTGACCATATGAACAAAAAATCATGGTCAATATACCAATCGTGTGAACCATACTTCATGGTTACTTTAAAAAAAATATTAATAAATAGAGTTTAGGAAATTATAATAATAATTTTAATAACTACAAAGTCAAAAACTAAATTGAAATAATTATACATAATTTATCATACCCAATTCATGTTTGATATAGTTAATTCACTCAAAATTTAAAGAATTTGTAAATATATCAGAAATATAATATTCGGTACCAATGAATTAAAGAGTTATATCACTATTTTTATAATGATCTCTCAAAAAGTGATGTATTATATTAATGTTTTTTGTTCTAGAATGTGATAAATGGTTATTATAAATATTTATCACACTTATTTTATCACAATTTATAGGAACATGTGTAAATTGATATTCATAGTCTAGTAATATATGTTTCATCCACATAATCTATGCACAACAACTATCTGTGGCTATGTACTCATCTTCAGCAGTGAATAATGCATCTAAGTTCTTCTTTTTACTACACCATGAGGCTAAAGACTTTACCAAAAAACGACATTTTCCAGAAGTTCTTTTACTATATAACTTAAAACCATAAAAATATCTATCTAAATAACTTACTAAATCAAGTTTCTATCCTTTAGAATAAAATGGTCTTAAGTTCGTTGTACTATTGAAGTATTTATAAATTCTTTTCACAGTAAGAAAATTTGATTCTTTTGTGTTTGATTGAAAATGATCACACATAAAAACATTGAACATAATATCCTTTCAACTAATAGTAAAGTATATTAAACTACCAATCATACCTCTATAAGTGGTTTGATCAACTGGTTTCCCAGTTTCATCAAGATCCATCTTACATCTTGTACTCATTGGAGTATCAATACCTTTAGTACTATCCATAACAAAACATTTTAAAAGATATCTAGTGTACTTTATCTAATTTAGAATAATTCCTTCATTGTTTTGAAAGATTTAAAATCCAAGAACGAATTTTAATCCACCCATTAAACTAATTTCAAATTCATTTTTCATTATTTTTAAAAATTTAGTACACAAAAAAAATCATGAAGATCTAAAAAAATATCATCAACATTGATTTTTACTAATAAAACATCTTTTGAAATTATTTTAATAAATAAAGTAGAGTTAACTATTCCTTTTGAAAAACCTTTAGAAATAAAAATTGATATGAGACTATCATACCAATCTCTAAGAGATTTCTTTAAACTATATAAATCTTTTTTTAATTTAAAAACATGATTTGTAAAGTTTGGGTTTTGAAATCCTAGGGCTATTCTACAAAAACACCCTCAAATATATAACCATTAAATAATACACTCTTTACATCCATTTGATATAATTTTAAATCCAAATGTACTATATAGGAAAGAAACCTTCTAAGGTATTCAAGTTTATCTATTGGTGAAAATGTTTATTCATAGTCAATTCCTTCTTCTTTAATGTATCCTTGTGTAACCAATCTTTCTTTATTTCCAATTATGGTGTCTTAAAAATCTAACTTGTTTCTAAATACCCATTTAGTACCAATAGTTAGGTAGTCTTTGGGTCTTTCAACTTGTTCTAATAATTTATTTATTTCAAAATGATTAAGATCATCTTACATAGACATTACCCATAACACATCATTTATTTCTTCAATGATGTTCTTTGTGACATGAAATCTTGATGTTCAACTTGATTTCTTAGATAATCTTTAGTTTGTGTTCCTTTATTTAAGTATCCTACAACAACATCTAAGGTGTTGTTTCTATGATTCCTAAAATTTCTAGGATTATAAGTGTTTGATACTTCATTTTCATTTATAGGTTCAAGTTCAAAATGTTTCTCAAAATCAAGAGATTTTTCTAGAGCAGGTTTGACAGAATTATCACTAGGTTTAGCCTTGATATCCATATTTTAAAGGTCATCCTTAAGGTTTTATAAAGAAGTCATAGGTTCTTGTGGGTATATCCCATAAATTTTTACATGTATAGATTCTTCTGCAATATTTTTGCTTCTATTAAATACATTTTATGACTTACTAGATGTTGAATATCCAAGTAAAATTAATTTCATCACTCTTGGATGATTTTTTTTCTAAATTTTCTTTTTTATTGAGTATAAAGTCTTTACAACCAAAAACTCTAAAGTAATTAAGATTTTTTTTCTACCATTCCATAACTCATATGAGGTCTTATTTAAAAGTGGTATAATTAGAAATCTATTAATAATACAAAAAGAGATATTCAAAGCTTCTTCCCAAAAATAAATAGTTAAATCATATTCATTGAGCATGGTCTTGGAAATTTCTTGAAGGGTTTTATTTCTTATTTATACTACACCATTCTTCTATGGAGTCTTAGGAGCAAAAAAGTTATAACTATATTCATGTTTTAAGCATTGATATTTAAAATATTTATTTTCAAATTCACAGCCATGATTGCATATTATGGTGTCTGTGGTAAGTTTTCTAAGGTTCTCTATAGATATAACATATTTATAAAAATGATAAATATCTTCACTTTTATGAGAAATAAAAAATTCCCCTATATATCTTGAACAACCATCCACTATAACATAAGCATTATGTTTTCCTACTAAACTGAAAACTCAAGAAGGTTCAAACAAATCCATGTAAACTAAATCTAGGGGTTAATAATTTGACACTTCTTTCTTTGGTTTGAAATATGTTTATGATGCTTTTCCTTTTTGACAAGGATTGCAAACTTTATCTATTATAAATTATAGTTTAGGAAGATCCTTGACCAAACCTTTCCTAGATAACTTCCTAAGTGATTATAAAAAGTAATAGTCTAGTATCTTATTCCAAATACAATGATCTTTGTGAAAGGTGCTTAAACAATAAATATTTTGATAAAATAACTAATTTAAATCAAAAATATAAAAATTATAATTTCACATAGTAGTAAATACCAAAACATTTTTAGAATAATAAAATTTACATAAATTATTCTCAAATTTAACATGGTAACCATCATCACATAACTATGAGATACTAATCGGATTATACTTCAATCCATCCATAAATAATACTTTAGAAATTAAAATAGTACCAGAGTTATCGATTTAACTGAGTCCAATTATTTTCCCTTTGGCATTGTCACTAAAAGTGACATGTCCACCATCAATTTTAATAAGTTTCTTGAAGCTCGAGTAGTCTCTAGTCATATGTATAGAATATACACTATCAATATAACATAAGTTCTTAGAGTTACTCTCAAATTATATTTCCTAGAGTAAAAACGTTTAAACAAGAAATGATTTTGGTACCCATATTTTCTTGGGTTGAGAAATATTAATGATAAAAGATTCAGGAATCCAATTTTTTTAACTAGTTTCCTATAAGAAGACATTAATATTTTATAAATAATTTTTTTAGGTCTATAATAATTAAAATTACTAACATAATTAGTAGAACTAAAACTTTTAACAAATTTGTTCTTATATATTTTCCTCTGACCATATTGGTAACCAATTCCAGTAGTATATTCAGAAGTGATTTTCTCACTAATAAGTTGAGTTATAGATCTTATAACATTAGTAAATATCTCCATATCCTTCTTAAATTTTTCATTATTAATTTTAAGTTTAATATTTTCCTTTAATGGTTGAGCCTTCTTGTCTTTCTCTATGGAACAATCGAATTTATAGTGAGTAGATAAAGCATGTTGCTTCTTTAAACTTTAGTATTTATCCCTAAGTTTATTAAATGTTTATTCCATAATATTATAGTATTTAAATAGATCCTAAATGTACATATTTTATTTATAATTTTCATTCTAATAAGTACTATAAATATTAATAGGAGATACTAGAAATATATTTGATACCTCAAAGATGTTTGTCATGAAACACATATTGGCTATATCATTATTATCTTCTCTGCTTGAATCATAATCACTTGATTTCTCTTTAGAGGCACTCTAGGTGGATTTCATATCCTTTTTATACCTTTTTATTTTATCCTCATAATTTTTCATGTATTTTAACTTGGTACAATCTTCTTTAATGTTCCCTTTTATGTTACACTCATAGCAGATTACTTCTTTTTTGGAATCATCCATTTTCCACTCTTTTCTCAAATTTACTTTATTGAGATACTTACCCTTATAATTTTATTTATTGAAAAATTTATTATTACTATAAAAATTCTTGAATATTTTGGCTGGATGATCCATTTCCTTATCACTGTTGATGGTGATTCATCATTACTTGAACAATTAACTTTGATCTTATCTTTTAGCTTTAAGCCAGAAGTATTGAAGGTTATTGTCTTCCACTTTGGTTCATCATTTTTTGTTTACTTGTAATTCACCATTATATATCATGATATTTCCAATTATTTCCTTTACTGATAGTGTATTGATGTCACAAAATCCTCTAATCAAAATTGATGTTCCTCTCCACATATAGGGTAGACATCTTAGAAATCACATCACTTGATCTTTTTCAACAATTACCTTTCCAAGTGCATGCATAGTTTTCATGATATCATTAAACTTGAGATATATATCAGAAACAGATTCATCAATATTCATTTTGAATATATCATATTTAACAGTATAAGTATTTAAACACATTTCTTTGAAATTTGGGGTTCGCTCATGAGATATAGAAAGAGTATCCCAAATTTAAAAGGTATTTGAACATATAGATATTCTATTAAATTAATATTTTCCTAAATAAAAATATATTACATTCATAGTTTTATAGCTAAAATCACAAGTAGAGTTGGTGTAATCACTCCATTCAGCTCTAGAAGATTTGGGATTTTCATATTTGTCCTCAATAACAGTCCAAATATTAAATCCCATGCTTTCTAAATTAATTTTCATCTTAATCTTCCATTGAGCATAGTTTCTTCCATTAAAATAAGGAGGTTGATTATTTGAACTTATTTATTGTCTATTACTATCCATAAAGACTTAAATTTAGATCTAATAGAAATTTAGGATCTTTATATACAACTCGATCATAGTAAAAATTATTTTGAAAATCCTTTGATACCAAATGTTGGTTGGAGTGGAACACTCAAGAGGGGGGTGAATTGAGTTTTCAATTAAAATTCTCATTTTAAAAAAATACTGGAATTACCCAATTTATAAAATAATCCTAGTTGAATGAAACAATATAAGTATATAATTTGATCTATCAAAAAGGTTCTCAATAGTTTGATTAGAACTTAGTTAAAAACAGGTTTGAAATACTCTTCCTAAATTTTGAAACAAATTTACTAGTATCAAACATTGTATATAAAACCCTTATTAAATTTAACAATAAGATTATTGTTTTGTTATTAGTTTTAAAACAAATATTTTTTTTATTTTTGATGCTAAAAATGTGTCTCACCCCCCGAAGGACTGATTTTTCCTAAATCGAGTATGTGACCCACCCAAAAGGAATATCCTAGGTATGAGAAGTAGGGTGAGATAAAATATAGAGTAATGCATAAAAATAATAATATTATCATTCAAAATACGTTTGATATAAGGGATAAACTAAAGATTAATGTTTCAAGGGTACTCTAGAAGCTCGACATGATGTTTAAGTCATATGCACAGAAAATGAGGGATTTGCGCACAGATCGTCATATGCGTGAAAATATATTTGCATGAGGAAGGTGACATCAAAACCACCATGTTTCATAGTCAAGTCCCATAAAAAAAGGAATGGAAAGTGTGCAACTATGTTCTGTTCTTGAGTGAGTTTTCATGAAATCGACTACCTATTTTGGCTATAAATATAACCTCACTCCATACTTTGGGGATGGATCTACAGAATATGAAGAATCAACTCTTTCTTACATAAATATCCCTTCTATGACATCATGAAACTAAAAAAATCCATGGATTCTCAATGTTAAGAAACTTTCATGACTGACCTCCCATGGGCCCTAATTTGGTTTCAACTGTGGTGGAGAGTTCCTCACACAACTCCTGTTAAGGATATTTAAGTGTGCGTAAGAGAAGACTCTTCTTACAAACCCAACTTGCATGTGACTCCAGAAATTTCACGCATCTAAGACTCTAGGGTTTATGTATCTCCCTTATTCTAGAGCCCATGGATACAAACCCATTTTATTTCATAACTGCAGAGTTGCATGCAACCACCTTCGGGTCCCAGATCCAAGCCCCCCTTTGCTTCAAGCATGACCTAAACCATTCCTTCACCTTATGATCCTAATAATTGATACCCTAATGCCTCTTTATACTAATAATATTCAACTTAATGAATGGAATCCTCATTTAACACTCCTCTATATCCATATTTACGCCATTCTCCCCTAGAGGTTATCACGCAATAAAAACACAAGTCTTAAGGGTGTGATCATAAAGGGAAACCACCCACCTTACCTAATAGGGAGGTATTTTTTCAGATCTCCCTCTCATAATTAGAAATTTTATCCCCAGTTATAGGTCCCTCAACATCCAAGATACATTATGTAAAACCACCCTATTTCATATCCTAGTCGTATGATGTTAAATTATATGATAACGTCCTCAACACAAGGCATTAAACTTTATCCTTACCTTGTGTGATGAAAATAAGATGCCCCATGTATAATCATCATGGGATGACACCCCCATGGAAATATACTCTAGGCCTAATTCCATCATCCCCATGTACTTTTACTTCAAGAATCCCATATATTTAAGCCCCACACCATCCCTCATTGGCACTCCTTCTACGACACACGAATCTTTACTGCATGATGTTAAACCGCATGGACCAATCTTGTCACACGAACTTAAATTACGACCTAAAAATGTATAGGTTTTGATACCTATTTCCCAATAGGGTACATAGTATACCTCTTTGAGGTTCAATCCCAATATCCATACACATTTAGGGTGTCTCTCGGAGGTTCAACCCCAATGTCAAAACATTCGTGCATGCCTTCCCTTGGGAGGCACCAAACCCTTCAAGTGCGATCATATTCCCCTCTGTGGGAACACTTAACTAAAGCCTTCAAGTGTTATCATTTTTCCCTTGTGGGAACACTTAACCACCTATCTGTTCCCACAAGATATTAACCCTATGGCTCATCTATCCATATAAGAAATTAACAATGTGACCTATCTGTCCCCACAAGACATTAACACTATGACATATATATCTCTACAATATGTTAACCCTGTGACCCATTTAACCCCATAACATGTCAACCCCATGACCCATCCATTCCCATAAGATGTTAACCCTATGAACCATCCATCCCCACAAGAAATTAACCCTATATCCCATCAATCTCCACAAGATTTTAACCCTATGATCCATCAATACACACAAGACATTAAACCTATAACCCATCCATCCCCACAAGAAGTTAACACTTTGACACATCCATCACCACAAGACATTAACACTCTGACCTATTTTTTTATACATGATGTTAAAACTGCGACTGACCTATCCCCACAGGACATTAAACCCATGACCTAATCTAGAATCCCTACCCCATATAATAGACATGGGATGACTAAGGTAAAAAATACTTAAATGCATTAAATACCTAGCATCGAATACCTCATGGATAACATAGGATTCCTTGGGTTACATTCCAAAAATTCTTCATATGATATGCCTCTAAATTCAAAAGGAGAATCCTTTATAGATACCCAAATTTCAAAAAATCAATATATTCCCATACATTCCCAACACTACTATCTTCTATAATTGAATGTCACTACCTCATAGAGGTAGAAAAAACATAATTAATTAGGTTCCACCTTAATATGAAACCAAGAATGAGTTTTACAGACATGACTTAAATATTTGAGGGAGAACCAGACTAGGTGACAAGATTCAAGGAGAAATCCATGGAATGAGGAACCAACATACCATCATCCTATATCGATCAAGGAGCCAATATCACTTATTAAAGTGATGAAAGTCACCCGCATTTAAAAATGGGGAATGCAAGGAAACAATAAGTGTGTCACTTCCAGATGAAAATAATATGTGCATCCTCAAGAATAAGTATTGAACAAATTTATTTAAAATAGTGAAAATAAAACTAGAAATTACATAGCATAAATTAAACAAGGGGTTCAGTCTTAAGCCAAGACCTAATCCCCTATACTTGGTAATCACCCACTTCCAAGCAGTTTATTATTAAATAAACTAATCAAAAACCTAGATTGGGTTTTACAAACAACTGTACTATGACAATCCATGCTAAAATCCTATTCTATAGTTCTATGTGGGAAAAATTATTATAGGTCTCGTAAAACCTCTTCCACAATTATATGTGAGAGTACAATTGAAAAGAGTATAAAGGGAGTTTCAAGCACTCTCCAATTCAATGGAGGAGACCATGTTTACAAATAAATAGGACAATAAAAAACATAGCTCCAAAGTTAATCATAAACATAAAGGTCAAGAGATGAGATATTAGAAGATATGGTAATTCTAAATTTGAATAGATTTAGTTGTCTAAGATTCATTTAATTTTTCTTTGGAAGGATCTCAAACAAGTTTAACAGTAGGATTAAGAATATAGAGTGTCATAAATAGTTTTTAATGAATCCTCTATATAACATAGGTTCACACATATATTCCTATATTATTCTCTATAAAATTATATGTCTATTATCCTTTACCCACATGGGATTCTTTGTCTTAAAAAAACTCCATCCAAAAGTAGTTGTTGGATAAAAATCAATGCAACCTTAATTATACTGATTTTTTAATTAATGCTTTAAAAATTAGTCATTGGAGTTTTGAAAACACTCCACTACTAATTTATACATGGAAGACTATATTCACTAAAAACATGGCTACTTGATCTCATGGTCGATAGGCACAGTAATTTGGCATGGAAATTTGTCACATTCACTTCATTTCTTCAAGTGGATAGTCCATTAGTTCATACGATAGGTCTATTACTTCTCATAGTAGGTGCATTTCTTCATGCAGAAGGTAGTTGTTCTTGGGTTTACTATAAATATAGATACATATGGTCAGCATAATACTTAAAGAAATTTGTATTACCTATAACATGGTAGGTTTATTATTCATGTGTTCAGTTCGAGTACAACATACAATAGGTTCTACACAGTTACTTGACCTTCATAGACAATTCATATTCTTTAAATGGTAATTACATTACACACGTGTTAGGTTTTCAGGTTAATTTCCACAATTAACCATTCTTGAAAGTTTGTCCATGAAACCATTTACTAATAGAAAATATGAAATTCATTAATAACATTATAAACATGATTTTCAATCATGAAAATAATGAGGTGCTAGTCTAAGACAATACTAGGTCCCATTATCTAATTCACAACTCCTAGGTCCAAACACATCACTCAGATTTCATAGCATCCCTATGTATCATCGTAATCACATCAGAGCCTCATGGCCTCATAGGTATAACAACACATGAGAGATGACCTCAATCCAATATCCTTCCCAATCCACCCTATGTTAGTGCTCACATCGAACCGATAAAAGGTCTACACACCCAAGTAACCACATATCAATGGGTGATAAACACTCACCCCATTCTCATATCAACTACCCCAAAGGCTTAAAGGAATATCAAGATTCCCACATGGACAATATCTAGGTGATCCATTTCAACTCATCTCTCACCTATACCTAGGGTTAATTAAAGGAGACTATCAAGGTTTAATATATTCACTTAATTATATTAAATTTTTACCCCTCTGGGACCATATATCAAAGAGAAGAAAATCACAATCATTGCCTCAAACATCAAAAAATTTGGTATCAAGCCAGTATATAAGGGTCCATCATCTCCCTTGGATCTTAGTTCAATTTATATTGGTATTTAATTTTAAATAAATAATTTACTTAAATTAAAAAGGACAACCACCCCTAGTAGTGAGACTACATATCACATGCTAAACATATATAAATGAAAGAAAATACCATAGGGGTATGCTCAAGGGACCACCTACTTAATTTCCAAAGTTATTCCTTTTGATTACAACCTGAAAACTCTTGTTTAAGATCATTCAAGACCAAAAGGCCATCTCCTGTCACCATGAGACCCAATATCAAGATATTATATCCAAATTAATTAATTATAATTATTTATAATTATTTATAAAATTAAAACTAATTTTAAAAATCAAAAGGGATTAGGAATAATCACTGAATAATTTACTAAGCAACCTCATAAAACCAAAACCTTGACCAACCACATGTGGAATCCCTGTGACATACTCTTGACACAATCCCAAGACAAAGTCCTATCACATGAAACCCGATTAATCATCAAATTAATTTAATTTATGAAAAAACCACAAATAAATTCATCTGGAAACATACCTACATGGAAATATTTCCAACAACATGTGATCATATCCTTGAAATATCCTCTATCTATGACATAAAAAATCCCCATCATATCTGGATTATTCCACTATGCTCTAGTAGAATTTTCAATAAAACACTAAAATAGAATTAGAGGGAAACAAAAGAAATAATTCATAAAGAGGTGAAAAGGGAAATAATCACCAAGATTGTACTCTATTTCCCACCATAGATTCTCCCAGTCAAAATTCCCTATGGGCGGGAACCACAACACATTCGGTCTCTGTTTTTTGGCCCCAGTCATGTAGATTGCCACCACTATTGACCAAATTAATTTCCAGGGTGTTTTGGTCAACCATTTAACATAGGTTTCACCACCAGGAACTATATGGAGCACTAAGTCATGAAGATACCCATGGTCAACCAACATTTACAGATTAGGGGAACCACAACCTAACCCATATCTTGTTGGGCCTCCAAGTACCATAGGAACCTATTTAGCCTTCAAAACCCACTCTGTAGGCCCCATTAACACCTATAACACCTCCAAGTATTCATTACACGTTTAGAAATATCCCCTAGATACATTCAAACAATTTTAATATCAACCTAAATTCCATCTCTAAAAAACCCCTCACTAACATTAAAACTTTAAATTCATTCTAAATTTCTCTACCTGTAAAAAAGTAGGACTTTTCATTGGTTTTGTCACTCAACTAAATATTATAACATGATGATAATCTAATCAAAAGGAGTGCGGAGGGAGGAAATTCAAAAAAAATGATTGAATTGGTCTATAGACAATAAACTATATTTCTCATCCACCGTATGAGTTGATCATAACACATATAATCCCAAGGGGTGTCCTAGACCAAGGGATATTCATTAGTTTAGATACAGTCAAAAAATGTAGACATAAGAGGTTGTTAATTTTATAAAAACTTGTAAGTAAATGGGTTAAAACAATACATGAGTGAGGAAGGAATCATCTTTCAATAACTCATTTTAAATTTATCCCAAGCCTCTACTTTAATTAACATTTTTAAGTATATATAATTTTGTTGTAAATTTGATTGGTCCAAAAACATATGAAATTGAGTCATCTATACAAGTTAACCAGTTCTAAAGGTTCAAAAATTGGCCTCTTCATGGGATGACCTTTGAATTATTCTATCATACACTTGAACAAATAGTAAAGGATCAAGTTGTTATAATTTCTAAACTTCATGTACATCTGTGGGGGGGTAATGATGAATTGGGACTGACCAAGTTTTTGGTGTTATTTCTTGGAAGGAAAAGTGACCTTGGAGTTTTATATTTTATTTCTTAACTCTCTCTCTCCTCTCCTCCTTTTTGTTTTCATTTTTTATTCATTTTACATTCTTGAGTGTGTTTTTTCTATCATTATAGGACTTATAGTGTATGATTAAAACACCAGTCACTCGGTTGTATAGTGTGTAATATCAATATCCCCTAGACAAAAAATTAAATATAGATCATTCCTTATTTTCAAATCAAAGGTTCACAATGGAAGAAAGAAACAACCCAACTACCCCCAATCAATTTAAGGCCTGATTTTCAAATGTTGAATATCATAACATATCATAACAGATGCCTCTAGATAATTCCATCCTAAATTAATATTTTTTATCAATTGATGAGGAATATCCCAATATCTTTCACCCTCATATTCATGTGAAAAAAATTAAAAATTAATTTGATTATGATCCATATGATTTTATAATTCAGTGGAGGGAGGAATTATAATGAAGACTTATGAGGTTGTTCATGATATTATCAATGAAATTTTATTGAAATATAACCTTTTTAAAAGTGATATATGTCCCCTAAGATGAAGAATTCTCCAGGTTAATGAGACCTCCTATCCATCTTCCCAAGTGGTGGATTTCACCAAGAATCTAGATAGTTTCAAATTTCCAAGGTAGTAGTCATCACCACCAACACCCATAATTGAGGTGTAATCTTGTGAGATGTTTGGGTCTTCACACATACCAAGAGTTCTAGTTAGAAGTATAGAACAATTGACCTGTAAAATGTAACTAGTTTAGTTACAATCAAGGACCATAGTTTTTCCAACCCACTTAAAACCAAGTATAAAAATAAAACCTCAATAACAACAACTACCAACATAGAATAAAAAGAAAATAACCACATACATATATATAAGACAGAGACCACCTAGACACCCACATCAACTGAAACTATAGATATCGTTCTATCTATACCCTCCTCCATCCAATGGCCTGAAGGCCTTCATTGTTTTATTGATTTTTGACAATCCACCTTTTAAGGGGTAAGGTGGAACCCTTACAAGGCCTGCGATTGTAAGTATTACATAGCCCATAGGCCTTAGAGGAATTCATTTCCCATAGGCTTTAAACATTATATACAACCCAGACTAACTACTTGGAGTTGCTCCTCCTCATCATCTTCATCATGAAATCTGCTCTCCACCTTTGCATGGTTGTTCAGTTAGGATTTACCATGCATGTACAGGATTGTCCCGATGGCAGGTTCCATACCCTCTCATTCTTTCAATCCATTTAGCTTCTGCAATGGTGAAAGTTGCTTGCTCCTTCCTCTTGAAGCTTTTTCCTTGTAGGTTGTCTGGTTTGTATTTGCACTATTGGTGGCCCGAAGGCCTTGAGGTGGCCCGAAGGCCTTACTAACCTGAAGACCTAGGTGGCCTGAAGGCCTTAAAGGACTCAAGGACTAAATCAGCGGCCCAAAGGCCCAAATGGGGGAATATTTCTAGCTGCTACAGTTCTAAACAGTGCCTGCTATAGTTCGCGCTACAGTTCCTGCTACAATATTGCACAGTTCCTGCTACAGTCCCTACTACAGAAACCCAAAAATTAACCTCCTCCTAGATTTGATCCTGGATCTTCTGGATGCACTGACGGAGTCCTCACCAACTGGGATGAGGCTCATGTGCATACCCTCCTCCAAGATCATAAAAACATCATTCCCAACCCTAATTCCAGCAGTCCTTCCATCCTATATCACATCATCATAACCAGCCCTAAAAATCATCACATGAGGATATGATTTCAAACTTTATTAACAAGGTAGATTGGTAGATGAATACCCAAGAAAAGGATATATAAAATCAAAGTGATACTCCTTACAACCTTGATTATTATGTGGGGAAGATTTTACAAACTATCTAGAGTTGGGTATCATTCACACTATAGGGTAACATAGAGAAACATTCACAAGAATAAGCTAAGGATATGATTTTACATAGGGGGAACGTTCTAGAAGAAATGAAGATATATGAGGAAGATAAAAAAGGTAGATAAGAAGAGTAAATAATAAGATATTAGAGGTTATTAAGTAAATAAGTATGACAATGAAGAAGAAAGTATGAGAAATGAAGTTGAAGTTGAAGTAGTATTGATTTGGGAGAATTAATTAGGCAAGAAACAAGGAGGAGTCACACCTTAGGTCGAGGAAATAAAATAAGAGGGAAGTTTCAAGGAACCAACACCCTATAGAACTCTTATTCAATTCCTAGAGAGGTTATGGCAACTAAAATGGAATCATAGTATAATATTTTTTGGACATCTTCAAATATCTCCATATCAACATCCATTTCATGAAAGATATTTCTCACATTCCATCATATGAAAAGTTTTTAAAACATTTTATATAAAACAAGAAGAATTTAGAAGACTTAGTATTTATATCCCTTATTTAAGAGTTTTTCTCAGTAATTTAGTAAAATATATCCATGAAAATGATGGTTCTTAGAAGATTTTTGATCCCATGCATCATTTTATCATGAATATTTAGTAAGGGGCTTTGAAATTTGGGTGCAAGTGTCAATATTATATTAATGAGTTTCTTTTTAAATTTGGTATTATATGAGAAAAATTCAATTAGAGTGGAATTATAGCTTACAGATTGATCAATGAAGTATCCCTAGGGTATCTTAGAGGATGTTCTGGTTAAAGTAGGGAAATTAATTTTTCCCATTTATTTCCTAATACAAGATATTTTGTAAGAGAGAGATGTGCCAATCATCATGGGAAGACCATTAATTACAACTGGGAAGGTTCTTATTGAAATGAAATATGGATGAATCATATTTAGAGTTGGTGAGTATTGAGTTGGGTTTGATTTGGTTAAAGATACAAAATAAGGAACTCACTCAGTGGATTTCCAAAAAAAAATTCCACTGAATAAGAAGAAATAGAAGTACCACCATTTCTGAATCAATAATAAGAGGAAGAGGAAAAATCATGGTTCTCATTGATGATATGTCATTAGAATATGAGGATTAACCCAAAAGGTAAGACACCACAACCATCGAGGATTTACACTAGATATAAAAACTATATAGGGACTTTTATCCAGTGTTTATTATGTCATTCATAAAGCCAATAACACTTGATCTAAATCCATTACCTAGTACAATAAATTACTCATTCCTATTAGATAAGGAGACCCTATTAGCAATAACTAGTTTAGAATTATCCAAGGAGTAAGAGAAGAAGTTATTAACAACCTTAAAAAGTAGGAAACATGTGATCGCTTGTGGAATCATGAAATTTCAAGGAATCATCTCTATTGTTTTCACTCACAATGTGTTTTTAGAATAATGAGAAAAAACTAAGAAGGTATCCTAAAAAATGACTCACACCACCCATTAAATTAGTTAAAAATGCATTTCTCAAATTTTTAAATATATGGATTATATTTTTAATCACATATAGTGGGTGGGTGAGTCCACTAAAAGTGGTGACTAAGAATGGGGGATTAAAAATGGTGAAAATGAAGAGAATGAGATGATTATGATGAGAACAATCATAGGATGGATAGTGTGTATAGACTAAAATAATTTGAACAAAACTAATATAAAGGATCACAACCTATTTCCATTTATAGATATGATACTAGAGAGACTAGTTGGACATGAATTTTATTACTTTCCTGATTTGTATTCAAGTTACAACCAAATATCAATAGACCATATCGACCAATCCTAGGCCACATTTACCTAGACATATGGGATTCTTTCCTATTTTCACATGTCCTTTGGTATGCATAATGCATCAAAAAAATTTGAATGGATCATGACACACATATGTCATAATTTGGTAGAGGAATTATTAGAGATATTCATGGATGATTTCTCATTTTATGGAATGTATTTTGAGGCATTCTTTTACAATTTAGACTCAGTATCATGGAGGTGTGAAAAACATTCTTGGAGATAAATTTGGAAAAGTTCCATTTCATAGTCTTAGGAAGCATTGTACTTGGATAGAAAATATCCAAGCAGGGAATTGAAGTGGGCCTTTCTAAAATAAATGTGATAAAAATATTCCAAAACTGATGAATGATAAGGTAATTAAGATATTCCTTGGACAAGTTGGGTTTTACCACCGCTTTATCATGGAATTTTCCAAAATAACTCCTAAAATCACACATATTTTGGTTAAGGGTTTCTATTTTATTTTTATAAATCTTGAAAGGATTACTTTTCTACACTTAAATAGAATTTAGTGGCATACCCAATCATAGTATCTCTAAATTTTAAGGTAGAATTCAAGATAATGTGATATTCAAGTGATTTTACTATGGAAGATATCCTAGGATAGCAGGCCAACCACATATTTAAACCCATTTAATATGAAATCCACACACTTAACTATGGACTAATAAACTACACAATTATATAGAGAGATTTTTTTATTGTCTTGTTTACTTTTGTTAAAATCTAATCATATATTGTGTTGTCTAAAGTGGTTATTTACACTGATCATGAAACTTTATAGTATTTTTTGAATAATAAGGATACCAATTAAAAACTACTTTTTTGGATAGTTCTACTAAAATAGATCAATATTTTCATCAAGGATAAGAAGGGATTGGAGAATGTGGTAGCTGACCACTTATAAAGACTATAGTTTCTACATATAGAAGAATAAGAGGAGAAAGATATACAGGATGAGTTCCAAGATGAGATATTATTTTATATTTAATTACAAACTAGGACTAGGTTTTCTTACATAATAAATTACTTAGAAACCAAGACTATTTACCCTCGTTCCTCATACCAAAAAAAATAAGAGGTTTTTTGGCCAATTAATCTCACTTATTTTGGGATGATTCACTTCTTTTCAAATAATATAGAGATGATTTTATTTAAAGGTATGTTACCAAATCCAAGATTTGAAGCGTTTTGGAATTTTTTTCATTCCTCACCTATAGGAATACATCATGAGACTAATTAAATAGTGATGAGGATTCTTAAAATTGTATTATTTTGGACCGCTCTTCATCAGGATGCTAGAGAATATTTGTAGAGTTGTGATCGTTTTCAATGAATAGGAAAAAATGGAAAATGAAATGAGATTACAAAAAAGATACTTTTTTTAATAAAAGTAAGGTGGCGAAGGATTTTTTTAAAAAATATCTTTTCTTGGTTTGGAATTCCCAAATTACTCATTAGTGATAGAGGTACTCACTTCAGTAATAACTTGATGAAGGGACTGCTAGAAAAGTACAATGCTCAATACAAAAAAAGCATCCCCTATCACCCAAAAACTAGTGGGAAATATTAACTATCAAAATGAGAGTTAAAGAAGAATTTAGAGAATACTGTTAATGTAAGTCAGAAATATTTTATAAAAAAAGATGGATGATACGCTATGGGAATACTAGAGAGTATATAAGACACCAAATGGTACCACCTTATTCAGACTTATTTACAGGAATACCTTCCATTTTTTTATAGATTTTGAGAACTGATCCTCTTGTTTTGTGAGGAAGATTAATATAGATGACCAACAATCAGGTGATAATATATTATTGTAGTTTCATGAATTGGAAGAGAAATAAAGGATTTCCTATGGAAATGATAATATTTATAAAGAAAATAATGAACTATGGTATGACTGATGCATCACTCATTAACGATTCACTCATAGGGACAAAGTATTTCTATTTAACAGATTTTTGATGTAGTTCCTAGGAAAATCGAAGTTGTGGTGGTTGGGACCATTCATGGGAGTCAAGGTCTTTCTAAATAGATCTATGGATATATAACGAAAAAACAAGGAATTGTTTATGGTGAATGGTAAAAGAAAAAAACTATACATGGAACCTTTCCATGAAGGATGTGTGTTTTCAATGAAGTTTGAGTAAAGAAGCTAAGAGGTAGGCCTAGCTCTTTACCTTAAATGAATCACTAATTGAGAGGAAACCTAAGTATGTTTTTTAGATAAATTTTACATTCTCATAGAGTAGATTAGACGTTTTTAGGGTTAGAGACTTTGAGAACCATTCCCTACTCTCTTGTAATATCCTCAAAGTAAAAAAAAATCTATGTGCGATATGTTTTTAGAATAGAAAGGTTAGGCTGTAGTGTGATAAGGGATGATGCTATGTGATGCATATTAGGAAAAAAAAATTCACATTGTGAAAAATTGATACAAACTGTGAAGAGAATAAAGTAGAAATAATTGTTGGTTAAAAATTTTCATGGGGTACCATCAAACTGTGTCTCAATATTGCAAGGGAAATACAAAAAAATGCAAAATCTACTTGTGACGTGGTGAAAGTAATTTACAGTGTGACATTACTTAGAAATAAGCAAAAACTATTTCTCAAAATGAAGAAATACTGTCACACCATGAAGGATGTTCCCCATGATACAATATTCCTTATAGACTAAATTTTGATATTCAAGTGAATTTACACTTAATGGTTGTGCTATGGCATAGGTATATCAAATTGGGAGGATCCTTGAGAAATTTAAGCAGTACTTTCTTGGAATTACATCAACTCATCACACCATGAAGTATGTGGACTATGATGAATCATTTCCTATAGCCCAAAACCATAAATCTATGAGATTTTCCTATTAATGGGCATGACATGAAGGAATGGATTCACTCCATGATAATTTATAGGGTTTTAAATTTCTTGACGCAACCCTTCACTATACTACACCTCATCCTCTTCCCTCTCAACCAGATCTCCTATATAAAATAGTCTTTATTATTCCTCCCAGTAAGAAAAACCATGAGATCCCAAGGTATAACTTTTAAAAACTTTAATTTTTTGTTTAGTTTCTCTATATTATATAAAACCCTCACCCATTTATCTTTTCCAATTGTTTCCTACCCCCCCCCCCACAATATTACCTTGTTCGATACCATTTAATTATACCTCCACAAACCATGAAAACCTTTTATCTTCCTTTTTCACTATCTTAAAAAACCCCTCACTCCCTTCCCAGTTTCTTCCTATTATTTGTAATGGAATGATTTAAGTAATCCACAGCCAAAACCCCAACCAAAAACTCACCTACCAAGAGTCCAACCACAACCCAAGACAATCCCCCCAAGAAATGAAAAACCCAACAACCCACACCCTCTCTTGAAATTTCCTCCACCCCTTCTTCTTCATACTCCCATTCCTCATACCATTATTACTCTGGGGAGGATTCCCAACAATAAATTACCCAAGGCTTTAGTTTAGTGATATTTTTTTTGGACCACTTATCCATACATCAAGTAAAATCTCTCCATACAAACAAGAAAATGGATTTGGACAATCTTCAATAAATAATAGTGGAAGATGAGTTTATGGAGGCTGTATAGAAAATTCACCTAGATCATATTATCCCAATTCATGAGGATACTTATAAAGAGTTATTTTAATAATTTATCTCCACCTTAAATGTATCCTTAGTAAACTTCAGTTTTCAGTTGGATCAAACATAATGAAGCATGCCCATGTGGGAGTTTGGTGTAGGGATGGGTGTACAGAGTCTAGATTTTATGGATATAGAGAAGAATAAATAATTATCTAGGGAACTAAATAAGTGCATGATATAGAAACAATGGTCTAACATCACTTCTAACCCTAAGAGTAAAGACGACCCTAATCCAGCAAAAATCACACAACTTTGGGAAGCTATACTGAGGAATTTTCACCATTCCCTTTCCCATGATTGGTTCTCTTCTATCCACCATGATTCATGATCCATCCATCAACATAACCCACCAATTTTCACTATATTTTAAGGTACAAGTAAATAAATCTAAAGAGACTCTAATGGGAGGGAACATCAAAACCCACCTGAACAATAACTTCAGTGTTTTTGAGTCATCCCTCCCATTATCCTCCTTGATACCCCTACATCCCATTGATTTACACTTACTTTTCAGATTGGGGTTTTTGAAGATGGTGGGTAATGTTTACTAGTGGGTGGATTTTTGGGTTAAAACCCTATCCTGCATCGGGTTTCATCAAGGATAGTGGCTCACATATAAGCTTGGATGAGAAATTCTTCATATTATCCATGGGTTTTAGGATGGAACCCCAAAAGTTCCTATGTATTGGGCCTAAAATTCCTAGTCCTAGAGTAAATCAATCCTAATAAGTGGTATCAAATCTATGGTGCAACCCATGTGTGATATTGGTTGCAGTATTTCCCAAACTAATTTGACAATGATAGCGATTGCTCATTTGAAGCATGTGAATCCATGGTTCTTGTGTAAAAATTCTTCCTGATAGTGGTGGTTAGGTGACTAGTCCCAATGATGAGAAAAATATGGTGCAATGTGGTTGGATCTGATGCATTATTGTGGAAGGGGAGGCCCAATTGCACAGTCTTTGGTTTGAGGGGATGATTGTTGAGTGAAAACCCTATCCCACATTGGTTTTCATCAAGGATAGTGGGTCACATATAAGTTTGGATGGAAAATTCCTCTTATCACCCATGGGTTTTAGTATGGAACCCCATAAAGTCTTGTGTGTTGGTATTGAAATGGATAGGGCTAGAGGAAACCAATCCTAACATAGATGAGTATGCTCACTCTAAGAAGGGGGATGAGTCACATAGGACCTATCTCGGGCTACCACTGAGTCCATGGAAACTCCTACACAACCCAAAGGTTGGACCACAACCGCACCAGACCAGTCATCACCACTCCAAGCCATTATAGAGGCATGTTTTAGATATGTTTGGATAGAACCCTCAATCAGTGAGCATAGCATACATTGAGATATAGACAATAATTATAGATCTGAATGCCCAGTAGGATTTCTTTATTGAAAATAACTGGAAGGGATAGGGAATGAACACCACACTAGAGAAATAGGTCCCATTCATTAATCTTCCCTACTAGAAACACAACCTCTATTTGGATATGAGACTATAACACTTTAGATAATTACCTGGAATGTGATGTGGATACCCCTTATTTAGGACCAAGCACTATTATGGTCATGGATGTAGCTATCCAGATTCAACCACACACCCCTGATAAGAAAATTGGTAGGCATCCAGGGGATGGACCACCAGAGTCTTTTGGATTTTTCCCCAATCCCTCCTTTTTATATTGTTTGGATGATTTTTTTTGTTTTACTCTATTTGGTGGTGCCTTACATGTACTATTTTTCATGTTAAGTCAGATTATTATCTATACTATAATTTTTATCAGTATATATGGAACCAATATTTTCTCTTGTATCTATTTATATGATATTTTGATTATATTTTATAACCTATTTAATTTCAAGTAAAAACTTTTTATTCTAGACATTTCCTAGATTCTCACCCTATATAGAATTGTCCAACTTTCCTCACTAATTTTTGAAATCAACACTACATTAATAAGTGGATTAGTTTTTCTATCATTCTATTGTGATTCTTTACTATGTTTTTTTCATTTCTTCCCACTCACCTTGATCTCTAACAATGAGGTTGGGATTTTATTTTAACTGTGTGTATGAGGGGGGGGGGGGTTATTCTTGAGATTTCATGGAACCTACTTTAAAGTTGTTTTGGAATCATTCTCCTGAGATACATTTTTTAATGGATACATTCTATTGATTTGATAATTTCATAACAACCATGGGAATATAAGTAAATTTTTTGGGTAGAATTCATTGAAAATAAATTTCTTTTTTTAATTTTGGATTTAAATCTAGTATGATTCATAAATTGAATTTTAAAATATGGTTTTGAATCTATGAAGTTGTTAATTGACTGATTACTCAGCATTCATGTCTCAAGTGATTGTACAGTATTTTGAAATTCCATTCTTGAGAGGTCCTCTAAGCCATTTTTTATATTCTTTCACATACCCCATTTATTGAGAGAACTTGTGACACACACCACTACTATAATATATTTCTTATCTTATCAAAACATGATGATTTTGAAGTACATTTAAATAATTGAGATCATCAATTGACTTTTATTTAGCTCATTTGATCTGAGACTTAACCTATACTTTATCCTTTTAGAAACACATAGAAACCATAAAATACCTTGATATGAAGCATTGTTACAAGACTACTAATCCTTCATAACCTTAATCATTCATACAACTGCATGATTATTCTTTTTTAGATTTAAAGGTGGGATTTGGGTGTTTTATGGTGCCATTTTGTGAGAATACTATGAATAAGTGCCGGGTAGGCTTTTCTTGATTATGCGGGGAGAAATTTTACTAATTATAATACTATTCTACATTGAGTCCATTTAATTTGTATAGAAATAAAAAAGTAAAGGGAAACATAAAAAAGGATAAAATGAATGAAAAAAATTGAGCAAGTGAGATACCTTAGATTGACCTATGACTGAGAACACCTTCCCCCTTCTTATGTTAAATATGATAAATAATGTCCATATAAGATTGATAGTGTGAATTGAGGTGATATCCTAGTTTTTATTCCATGTGGGGAATTCCTTGTACACATTTCACTAAAAAATAAGAGGGAAAATTGAGTGAAAAAGAGGTCCACTTTGTCACTAATTATGTGGTGGGCCCATGAGATGTAAGAAAAGGTGGTGGTGTAAATGGGGATAAGGTGAAGGAGTAAAGATAATTTCATTTTATATTTATATTTAATATCATGAATTATTTGTAGGAATGTTAAAGCCCTTTTTTTAGCCTCATATTTACCTTTTCAAATCATAAACTACCTACCCTTAACCTTAGAATCATCCAAACCTGAATGCCAAAATCCTCATGATATTTTCTTTTTTATGTATAAGTAAAGATGTTGGTTGATTTCAAGACTATGGATAGGGTGTGTGCACTTGTGATTAAGTATAACTTCATTTTTCACTTACCTTGAGTGATGAGTGAAAAATTACCAGTGAGGTAAATCCCAACATGGAAACAAATGTTTAAGGAAAATTTTATAAATGATAATGTAAGGGAAGATAAAGTATAGTAAGATTTGAATAATGAAGAATTAATAGATACATATGAGGCATGATTGGATGAGATTTAATGATTTCTATTTAATACTTTATTTTGTTGATATCCTTAGCTCATATTTTCTCTTATTGACATCTATCATCCTTTGGTATTCTTATTGAGATGCTTATTTCTTGAGGAAAATAAATTATTCTAGTGTGAAAGATTCATTTGTTTTTAGTAAAATTATTTTTGATTTTGATATTAATACCAGTTAATGTGGTGAAAGTTTGATGAATTATTTAATGATTTTCAATTTTAAGAGATGGAGATCCTTGGAGGAATTTTGAAGGAATTACAGTCACTTTGAACTGTGAAAGGAGTGCTCCCAGAAGATCATAGGTAAAATAAAATTGTTCACCAAGGCATATAATGATTGAGGATGATAATTTGGATCTTTTCACCATAAAAGATCCCAAATAGAGAGACCAGAGTGAAGCTGACACTACTGTGCACCATTGAATCCTTCTTCATGGAATGACCATGAAACCTTGGAAAAAAAGGATAAGTCCTACAACATTCGTAATAGTAATGAAAAGACTACAGAAGAGTCTTCTCAACATTGGAAGAGTTGTCCATGTCATGAAATAGGATGTTGTTCCATGACCAAGAAATATAGTATTGGTTAAATCTAGAGGGTTTGTATGGAAGATTGGAGGACTTCGTATGGTTGGATGGGGAAATTTGTAAGAATGATTCACAACATGACCAAAGAAGTAAGAGGAAGAAAAAAATTGGTCCAACCCCTATAGACAAACATCTATAAGAGACTAGGACATCCACCATGAGGTAGCTAGATAATCTTGACCATAGGCACCAACAAATGGGGCATCATAGAAGAGTGAAGTGATCCAGCATGGGGAAACACTGGCATGTGAAAAGATGATCACTGGTGTAGGGCGACACTGACTTGGGGGATGAGGTACAAGGTGACACCATGACAAGGAAATAAACAGTGAAGGAGAACACACACTGATAATGAAGAGGCCCGTCTGAGGCCAAATCTGATATGGTAAAACATAGTAATTTTTTCATTCCATGATAGGAGTCATCATGATACAACAATAAATAAGAGTCAGAATGATTCTATACATTTTGACCATTCCCTGTCACACCAAAACTTTTAGGGACAATGATAAAAGAGGAAGAGAGACCAGATGACTTATGGGGATCTCAAACCATGATTTTTGGGATGTTTTGAAGTTCAAACATGAATATATGTTGGTTGTTACATGAGGGATTATAATGAACCCTGACATGTTTGAATAGAGAAGTTTGAGATGGAGTCCTTGCTAGTTTTCATTTCCACTCTTTATATCACACTGTGATATATGGTTTAATTTATATAGAAAAATTTATTGAGTTTTTAGGTGGTTTCAAATTTTATTAGGATTTTACACTCATTTTTTTAAACATATTATTAGTTTTTTCATTCATTATAATGATTTTTTGGATATTATACTCATGTATCTATGAAAGTTTCTTCAATTTTCATTATTATTTATTTTTTTAATTATTTTTTTATCAAAACCATCTCTTAAGATAAATTATTCACATGTTATGGAGATTATATCTATCATGTGTGGTTATATATTTAAGGGGAATGATATTAAAAGTATATGGGGGTGTTCCTTAATTACTTATTTATCTTTATCATGGTTAGTGGTTTCAATCAGGAATAGGTTTTGTCATTCAACTCAATCTCATCCCTTAATTAAAATCCGATCAAGAGGAGTGTGGAAGGAGGAAATCCAAAAAAAATTGATAGAATTTCTCTATGAACAATAAGCCATATTTTTTATTCTTTTTTAAGAATCAAACATAACACATCTAAGATTGGGGATGTCCTATTCCAAGGGTGACTAGTTCAGTTAGAGTCAACTAATTTGGACATAAGACGTTAGTAGTTTTAAAACAGATTCATAGTCAATTAGCCAAACCTATCTATAAGAGAGGGTGGTGATATATTTTAATAACTTCTTAAAAATTGATCATAAGACTCTAGTTTAATTAACTATTTTTAATTACATAAAATTAATTTTTTAATTATATTATTATGAAATACATAGAAAATCGAGTCAATAATATAATTTGGCCAAATATAAAGGCTTATCAATTGTATTCTTCATGGGACAACCTCAATAATTTAGTTTTCCAACAATTTTATAGCCATTAAAGTATCGAGATGTTAAAATTATAAAATTCATGATTATCCATGGGGAGTTAATGACACCACAGGGATGACTAGATTCTACCATATATATAACTATCTAGAGTCCTAAGGTAGGGTTTTGATGTGCCTATACTAATGATCGAGCCTCTAATAATCAACTAGATGATTTATGAGAATTATATTCAGATATTTGATCATAAAATTCCCCAACTAGGAATGTGGGGAGATGCGACTTTTCCTATTGTACAACAAGTATCCCCCTCCCATAGTGTTGTAAAATGTTCCTCCACATATTGTGAAATAGATCATTTTAGTGGGATATAATGAGGATTCATATACACCGAGTGCACTACATAATTTCTAGAGATAAGAACAACCTAGGTTATGAGGAAATATTTACCCACATGCAACCAATGATATGATTGATATAGTGATTTAGCTATTCCCCATAGTTTGAATGCATAGGGATCAAATTGTGGTGCAAGAATCTAGGCTTATCTATGCAGTAGTGAGTTTCTGGTGTATCTTTATAATCCAAATCCATGATAAGGTGACTCTTATATGTTCAAAGTTAAAGTTCCTCTTTTGTGAGGAGTACCGTCCAACTACGTTGAGTTCTATACACATACAAGAGCTTTTGGACATGTAGTAGGGTAGCATGTCTATTGCGAAGTGTGCATTAAGATTTGATGACCTCATGAGGTACTCTCTTTACATGTTTTTATAGGTTCTTTTAAGAATGGAAGTTTGTGTACGACCTCTCTAGAGAAATCCAATCTGACATTATTATGGTTTGTATCCCCATCTACACTGGGGTTTTGAGAGATATTTGGAGGTTTAGATATTCTAAGCATATGGATAGTAGGAAGTGGGTGTTGGTGGTAGCTATCTAGAAGAATATTCATTAGATATGACTAACCAATGGTAACCATTTGGATTATGATTATAGAGGCATATACATGCATATTTCCAATATCATGGATCAACAACTTCGAAGTCACATAGAGGATCCAGAAAACCATGACAGGGGATTTGTTGCCCTTATAGAGGAATGGGTCATTTAAATCATGATTTCCTGAATTGTCATGGAAAAGAGGATAATCAGGTAGTAGATGGACCTATATATTAGAGATAGTAGCATGATCAGGGACCTCCAAGAGGTGTTCATTGTGGTCCTTAGGAATGTGGCTTTGAAATAGGATTTAATGGTGTATGATGATGAGATACCAGGGGTGGAATTTTCTAAGATTCAATTATACCATTACCACCCTTAAGTGTTCTATTCAAGGCTCTGAGATTTGGTATCCATGTATGTGACTAGATGTAGATAATGGAGGGATATGACTTAACAATGCTCGACGTGATCCATGGTATGATTCATGTCTTCTACACACTAGAAATTGTACTCATAAATACCAATGTGATCCATTCCTTTATTGTTTCATCCTTATATTGATAGATATAAATCCCAAGAGATCCCCTAGAATAACTTATGAGGTTGGTGACTCCTACTATAATATTTCACACACTCACCCACATCTTCCAGTGATGCATGCTTTCTCTTAGTGGGGAGTGGTTTTCATGGGATCGTATAGTGGTTGAGATGAAGCATTACAACATCATCATCAACATATATTGGTCATCCTCATTATATGCCTGGATAGATTGCTAACATTAGAGTGTGATGTGTTTTTGAGATCATAGTTTTAGATTTTCTATCATGGGAGAGTGAAACCTTCAGCCGAAACAAGTATTTATTTTTCATAGGAAGCTATAGTCGATTACCCATGAATTGATGAATTTGGATCTACACATGGTGGAAAATTAATAATATCATATTCTTGTAGTTTTTTAGGAGTTTATAGATGTATGTATTGAGGATCTACCTATATTTCACCCACATCAGGAGATAAAAATCAGTATTGGCCCACTCCCCATGATCATTCTGATATCTTTTATGGCTTATCATATGGCCCCACTTGAGCTTAGGGAGAGGAAGATACATTTATAGGTCCTTATAGAGAAGTGATTGATTAGATCCTATATTCCCCTAGGTAGTCCCAATGTTGTTTACCAATAAGGAAAATAAGATCTTGAGGCTTTTTATTAACTACCACTTCTTGGATTAGGTGACAATGAACAAGTTCCCTCTACTGAGGATGAATAACCTCTTCGGCTAGTTGAATAGAGAATATTGGTTCTCAATATTGGATCATAGGTCTAGATATCACCAAATATAGGTTTTCAAGGAGGATATCATATAAATGTGTATTAGATGTTTCCAAGATCATTATGATTTCTTGGGGATTCCCTTTGACATGAAAAACACCTCGACTATGTTTATTGGACTCACGAACTAGATCATTCAGACCTTATTGAGTTGATTAGTAGTTGTATTCATCAAAAAAATCCTTTTTTATTTAGTATTATATGATGAAACACTAATAATATTAGGATCATTATAGACTTACTCTAAGAGAACCATTAGTATGATATACTATCTATGTTCCAATTCTATATTTGAGAGGTTTACTTCTAGGGGAATATTAGATCAGGGGGTGGAGTAGCTGTGGACCCAAAAAAGGTTGAGGTGGTGCCTGCCTAAGAGCACCTGAGAGTTTTTTCTAGGTACAAATCTTCCTTAGGTTGGAAGGATACTATAGAATATTTATGGTAGATATCTCCAGGATTGTGGCACCAATGATATCCTTTACTCGAAAGGGGTATCACGTCATTTGGTCCAAGCAATGTTAGAGATATTTTGAGGATATGAGGTGGAGGTTTATGATTTTTTATATTATAAGGATATTAGTGGAAGGAGTACATGGTTTTATACAATGCCTCTTAAGGTGGGGTTGGATATATACTAATACAGATCCAGGTGGTGATTTCTTATGGGTCCAGTTAGTTGAGAGCATACAAATAGAACTAAATGGCACATTATTTAGAACTAATAGTTCTAGTTATTTCTATTAGACCTGAAGAAATTACCTTCTTGGTGAATAGTTCATATTTTATATAAACTATAAGAGTTATCAGTAAATTATCATGTAAATAGATCCTAACTTAAGGAATAAGAATTAGTTGGAGTTTATTCAAGGATATGACTTTGAGATTGTCTATAATTTGGGAAAGGGAAAAATGGTGGTATATTACCTTAGTAAGAATTCTCATGTATAGTTATTTGAGGAGTAATATGAGAAAATAGTCTCAATGAAACTCTCCCTTCTGGATGAGGAAAAAGTATCATATCTTAAAATATTGGTAGTGGCCCCATAACTTCTTCAACACATAAGGGAGGCCTAGTTGGGAAAAATAAATTGTAAGGTCATGTGTAACTAGATATCATCATGTGATGAACATGATGGATTTTCCTAAGGTAGGGATCACATCATCCTAGTTTGAGAGTAGATAGTGTTTCCATTCATGTTATGTGGGTAGTGGTGAGGGAGTTCCATACTTCACCCTTAGAGGTATATCTAGGTATGAAGAAGATGTTCTAAGACCTCAAGAGTCGATTTTTTACCATGTATGAAGTAAATAATTTTCAAGTTTATCCCACGATGTCTCTCCTATCAATAGATGAAGGTGGATCACCAGTTCCTAGAAGGTTTTTCCTAACCCCTTGAGGTTATAGAGTGGAGGTGAGATGATATATTGATGAACTATTTTACAAGGATTTATCAATAAATGATTAGTCCGAAAACTATATGGGTGATCATTTTATAAATGACTAAGTTGGACCAATTCCTTCTTATTTGGTAGTAGAGTTTAGGGGAGAGTTTTCCAATTGCATGGGTTACATTCAATGATCATTTATGATCAAGATTCTTGATTAATTTCCTAATTTTGGAGGATCTTATAGGATGATCTTAAAGACTAAATTTTGTATTTTTAGAACACTCCAACCTCAAATTGATGACTAGAATGAGAGAAGAATTCATGTTATCGAGGACATACTGAAGGATTTCATGACAGATTTTAGATGAAATTGGAAGGATCGCTTACCTTTAGTGGATTTTTCATAAAACAATAACTACCACTTTACCATTGACATAAACCTTTTGATGCCCTGTATGGGAGACCCTACAGGTCACCCCTATATTAAATATAGGTCGAATAGAGATCCCTAATGAGTATGGATCTCATTTAGTTAATGAAAGATAAGGTGTAGGTGATCTAGGAGAAGGTATAGACAACCTAGCAATTTCATAATTTGTATGAGGACCAATCTCATAGGTCATTGGAGTTTGAGGAAGAAGATCATGTGTTCATAAAGGACTCACAATGACGTGGTTTTTAGAGGTTTTATTGGGGATAAAAGCTAACATTGAGGTTTATTGGTCCATTCTAGATCCTGTGTAGGGTGGGTGAGGTTCCATACCTCTTAGTGTTGCCTTTTTAGTTGAACTGGGTGCACAACATCTTCCATGTGTTGTAGTTGAGGAAATACATGCACCACCCATCACATGTCATTTATTGGGGAGACCTAGGCATTGAGGATGGTTTTACCTTCTTAGAGTACTTAGTGGTTATTGAGCTTCGATAGAAGAGGTCTCTTTTGAGGATGGGTGATATCATTGGTGCATGTGTTGTGGTAATATGGGAATATTTAGGATAGCTCATGGGAACATGAAAGTCAGTTACAGTCTTAGTACCCTCGCCTTTTTAATCAATTCATGTTTTTTAGGGTGAAAATCCTAGATCGAGGGGATGATGTAGCGAATAATATTTTTTTATTCTAAATATTTAGAATATTTTAAATAATATTTTATGTATTTTATATTAATTTAGTTTTGTTAAGATAGTGTCATAGATCCTTGATAATAATATATTTAAAATAATATATTATTTATAGTCCACGTGGGCCACCTTAAGTGCAGTACTGTAGCAGGTACTGTAGCGGGAACTGTAGCAGGAACAGTTTGGCTTTGTAGCAGCCGGGAATATGCCCCTGTTTGGGCCTTCAGGTCACCGATTTGGTCCCTGAGTCCTGTAAGGCCTTCGGGCCACCCAGGCCTTCGGGTCAGTAAGGCCTTTGGGACACCTCAAGGCCTTCGGGCAACCTTAAGTGCAGATGCAAACTAGACAACCTACAAGGAACAAGATCTACAAGGATATTTCACCACAGAAGAAGCTAAATGGATTGCAAGAATGAGAGGGTATGAAACCTGCCATCGGGACAAGCCTGTGCATGCATGGGAATGCCTATCCGAATAGCCATGCGAAGGTGAAGAGATGATTTCACGATGAAGATGCTGGGGAGGAGAAGTTCCAAGTAGTTAGTCTGAGTTGTATGTAATGTTTGAAGCCTACGGGCAATTAATTCCTCTGAGGCCTATGGTCCATGTAATACTTACAGCTACGGGCCTTGTAAGGGTTCCACCTCACCCCTTGAAATATGGATTATCAAAATCAATAAAAAAATGAAGGCCTTCGGGCCATTGGAGGTATATCCTGACATGACCCAATCCAATGAGTTCCCACTCAGGCTGGTGGTAAGTCAAATATGACACCCCTATACCTCCTCTAGTTGTATAGAGGATGGTGAATAGACCCAAGAAGGCATGATACATATATGGATGGGCATATACTATAAAACTTGCGATGAAAGTATATCACCATCCAAGAAAATAACCACAGTCACATAGGATATACACAACTATCTGAAAAAATAGATGCAATACATGTTATACATACCAAAGGTATAAAATATAAATTCATGTCATGACCTGACCAACCGGGGCCTGCCTAGCCTATGGTAAACCGATAATGACACCCCAAGACCACCACTAATTGGCTAGGGGCTGGTGACTATCACCAAGTTGGAATAACACACACATGAGAGGCCTTAACCTAAAGTATATGTACACATGCACACATTTCTATAAACCAATATAATGTAGAAATTATTAAAAAAATGATACTATAAATGCATGAATAACATCTATCCCACATTAGAGTTCAAAAAAAGATAAAAAAAGAAAAAAGGGCTAAATATAAGCCCACCAAAACTTCAAAATAGTCTAACCTACTAAAAAAGGAGACTGTTATCAAGATGCAAACCTATGGAACTATCCACAGTCAGTCTATCCCAACTAGGATCCACCTGCTCTTGGTCATCTCAGGACTCCATCAAACGACTTATCATCTTTATAAAACATGACATGTTTAGGAAGATCCCATGTTGGGGTGAGTATAACATACCCAGTAGGAAACCAAGAAATCACCAAACACAAATCATCAAGGAGGGATTCATATCTAAATCAAAAATCCAAAGGAATAAATAAGGGTAGACACCAAGTCTCAAGGTGAGGTCACGCCCTGACTACCAGCCTAGGATTCTATTAAAGGATCAAAAGAAATATCATTATGAGAGAAATAAATCATAGGGTCATGATATACTGATGGAACTCATCTAAGAGGATAGACTCATTGGGTCTTTCCATGAAGAATTGCTAAGGGAACTAAGTGGTTTCATCTAAGATACTCACTTTATTAGACTATAACTCACTAAAAGACAACAGATGTTAATACATAAATAGGGGATCACACCCAGCACCTATCAGGGATTACTAACCCTACCTGGAGTAACCCACTAGGATGGAGATCACACGCTATGGAATTCAATAAGGGGATACTTGACCCAACATAGGGACAAATGATAGAGTATCAAAACATGGGCCACATGGAGGGATACCTGACTCTATCTGGAACTAACTCATAGAGGGGATCACTTATATTGTGCTCAGGATGGGATACCTCACTTTATCCTCTTAGTTATTGAATAATGAAATATACCCACACTAATACAATTTGAGGAAACTCACCCAAGATCATACCAAAGATGGTTTTAGAAGGATAAGGGATCCAACTTTCCCTTTAAGAAGTAAATGGTGTGTCCCATGGGATACATTATGCATATCACTAAGTATAGAACTACATATGTCATTATATCCAATGAAACATGTTTTAATCAAGATACATGGTGTGTTTTTACAAAACACAGTGTGTAGAGGTTGTCCTGACACTCGAAGTGTTATGTCTATTAAATCCAATGTATTTTCTAAAGTATACGAGGTGTAATATACATAACAGATGGAGTATAGGGGATAATTTAGAACTCGGAATGTGACGCCAGCTCAATCATGTATAACTTTTGAAGTATACAGGGTCTGCCCCACCACACATGGCATGTGGGGCCACATAGCTTAACAGGCATGTACTCCTAGTACACACTGACCTGGTCAGTTAAGGGTTACATAGTATGTGGGAAACCCACTTGGTGTGTGATATTTAACTCAATTTGCAACCTTATATTCCAGACAGAGGGGTAAAAAAATGTGTGTTATTCCATAATAAATTTTTTGTATTATGAAATTTCATAGAAATTATAGCATGTTTCATGAATCTCACCCACACCTCCATTGCCTTCAGTTTCTCTGCCAATATTATCTTTAACTACCATAACAGAGTTGAAAACCATAAATGGCCAGATGAAAGTCAGGTTCTGGTCGTTCTTCACAAAAAAATCAATTTTTTCACCATATTGAAGAACCACATGATTCAGTTCAAGGAAATTGTATTGTATATTCCATAATCGGATCATTGTTTTCATCGGAGGTTGGATTATATCCACTTAAAAACTAGAAAGTTGGCCTATTTACATGATTGAAAACCATGGCCATAGGCTACAACCATAGTTTTTCCCAACTGTGAGCGCTATCACCATAGAAGTAGGGTCAGACCTATTGCCACAGTTTTAAACATGGCATTAGGTGGGCTATTGCCACAGCTTTGAAAACTATGGCAATAGGTCTCATCATTTCCAATCATGGTAGTTGAACTATGGCCATGGTTTTAACTGTGGATATAGACCACCTATTTTCATGGTTAAAACTATGGCTATATCCCTAAAAACCATGTAAATAGCACAAAAATAAATTTTCACTGGACAGATTCAATCTCCGTACCTCACCCATAGCATTCAACCACATAACCACTACACCACACCATGCATCGGGTATATATATATCTAATATATTATATATATTATTAAAACCCATGGTTGTAGCATACAAACCATGGAAATAAGTCTTTCCTCTCTATTTTCCATGGGGAAATTTTTCTCCCACGCAAGGGCGTGAGACCTATATCCATGGTTATGAAAACCATGGCTATAGCCCTTCGAAAAATGACCTATAGCCACGGTTTTGAAAACTGTGGCTATAGCCCATGAAAAAATGGACTATAGACATGGTTTTGAAAACCATGGTTATAGGTCCATGGCAATAGCCCAATTTTCTACTTGTGATTGTTTCTCAAAATCACCTGTTTTTTCTTATCCAGAGATACCTGTTCATTCTGACGTACAAATACACTACCACTCAAACCATCATTAGAATTACCTTCATCATCACCATGCCTCCTTTATGTCTCTAAAACCCAAAACCAAACCTATTACCATGATTTTATGTTCCAAAGGATTAACTAAAAATTATTGGTCCTCCCAAATATCATCAAATCATTTACCAACTAAAAATTAAATCAAAAAATGTCTAAGAATGGAGGGATAAAGGCACATAACATTAAGTGAGCTTCAATCGATGTCTTTTTTCATTTTTAAATCATCATAAAAATCTAAAGAATGAGGTGGATTATAAAATAAACAAATTCACTGGAGAATAAATATGCAATTCCTAAATATAGGAAGAGAAAAAAAGCATTGGAAAAACCAATGAAAAACAATCCACACATTAATTTAGAAGGAAATTAATTCACATACATATCAAACTATAAATGGTGATTAAACTAAAAAATAAAACACCCTACCTTGGGTTAGATTGATCACTAATGAATAAAGTTTATGTATCTTTTCTATTGGTGTGATCCAAGAACTCCATTGATGATAATGACCCATGGAATACTTTGATCCTTGTACCATTACCAGGTTATCATCCAACAATGAACCCACTACTTGATTTCTCTCCATCCTCTCCATCCTCTAGGGTTATGCGGATAACCCTAGAGAATTTTCCAAAGAGGAGTTTATAAAGGAGTTATCATTAGGGTTTGGTAATTAAATGACAATTAATTTAGTAAAGTGATTTAATTCATTTAATCCATTCATGAACACACTCAGTTGAAGAGTCTGATGCTAACATAACTTATGTCTTTCCTAGGGTAAAACTAGCACTCTATATTTAATAAAGCTCTCATTTTCCTCATATGATTCACTATTCATGAGTTTTTCCATCATTTCTAAAAAACAGCATGAGTGTGATATATTATATCTAATATTTTTAATGTATCAACACTGAGGATCCAAGGGAACAAGAATCCCATGCGACATCAAGAAATACCCTAAAAATATTATTTGAAATATTCCAAATTGTTAAATAGAAATTTTGGAGTCGTTACATTTTTCCCACTATAAAGGAGTTTCATCCCGAAAATAAAAAACTGACTTAGAAAAGTGATGATACTGAGCTGACATCTGGATCTCCCACTCCACCAATATCTCTTGGAGGTTCTCATGCTTCTAAAAAATATGAACCCAAGGAAAAAAAATCCCATGAAGGTTCTTCTCCTACCAGTTCTCAATTTCCACTTGGTACCTTGAAAAGATAACTCCACCCACAATGTCTATCTTACACTGGTCAAAAATTTACAATGGGTTGTGCACTTTTCTCTCCAATTATAACATGTGGAATATATTATGCACCAGGTATAACTGTGGTAGTAGGTCTAAGTGGTATTTAACCTCATTAACCCTACATAGTGATAGTAATTGGGGATTATGAAACCCAAATATGGTCTTCCACCTTAACCAAATCACCACAACCCACACTGAGGTGAGAGCCTCAAGAAAACTTTGTGGGTTAGTCTATGATCACTTAGATAGAATTATAACATCTCATTTATCATGGAAGTCCCATCATAAAAACCATAGAGACACCTCCCCACTTCCACTCCCATCTTAACACCTCAGCCTTAACTTTTCAGTAGGTGAGGCATCAAGAGATAAACTCAAATACATGATACTACATTATTTTCCACCCAACATGATGCCAAAGGATCTTGGTACATACTAAAATAGCTAAGATTTACTACTAAGGTAAACCATGAACCTCCTCAGTACCACCTCTCACAGCATGAATAATGTCATCATATGTCCTCGAATAAGGATAACAGTCTCCCCACCTTCAGAAAATCCATTAGAAGTATATCTAGTAGAAATCTGGTCAAACTAGATTATTATTAATATAGTGCCATGAATAATCTGAGGATAAAATTTTTGATATCAACTCTAATTCCTGGGTCATGTATTTATATCCATGGTTTCTTAGATGCTATGATCCATAATCAATCATTGCATACCGCTACATCAGAACACATCCAGGCCTATCTATGGAGGCAACATAGAACATCACATACTCAACACACTCCTACAGAAGTATGAATATGGGGGGACTATTCCATTACTATTGTAGCTTTTGGAAATTATACTGACACTTAGCTTCCCACATAAAGGGATACCCCTTTAGGTCAATTTAGTTGAAGGTTCCTAGATCTTGGAGGAGTCGGGTATAATCTCTGATATACGCCTACCATCCCAAGGAATCTCTACACCTCAGTCACTCTCTTAAGTAGATTCTAAGTTAATGATGCCTCTAACTTAATGACATCCACTATTACTCACATGTCTAAAAGGACATATCCTAATAAGTGAACCTCCCAAATTTTGAAATGACACTTTTAAATCTTCCCATAAATCTGAGGTTATAGAAACATGTCTAGGACCACCCTCAAATGTCTCATATTCTTCAAATTTGACACTGAGAACACAAGGATGTCATCAATAAGTACTATGATAATTTGGTTAAATAATGTTTGAAAGAACTGATCTATAAGTCCTATAAACTCTTTTGGAGAATTCAACATGCTGAACGATATCACCAAGAACTCAATGTAACCATAGAATATTTGGAAATCTACCTTAAATATATTCTCCCATTGAACCCAGAGATGGTGATGACTACTCTTAAGATCAAACTCTGAGAACCACTTCTACCCTAACCACTAGTCGAATAAGTCATCAATTATGAGGGGGAAATATTTTATGGCAGTCACCTAGTTTTGGTGAGATTAATTCACACATAACCTCAATCTCACACTCATATTCTTGAAAAAAATAGTGGAACTACCTAGGGGAATAATATGGGTCTAACAAATCCCCCTACTCTATATATTCTCTAACTTCACCTTATTCTCCCACAGCTCTATGAGGTCATATGATATGTTGGCACAAATATTGGTCCATCCCTAGGTGTAGTTCTATGAAAAAATTGGTCTTTTGGTGGGGAGGTAATCCCAAAACACCCTTAAGAAGAAAGCCCTCATGTACCTCCACCACCGAAAGAAACTGAAAGCTCATAAATTTACTCCCCCATGGGTTATACTAAAAAACTAAAAGAAATCAGTTATATCTTATAGCACACAAGATCAACCTACTATTACTAGGATTTTTTATTATCAAGGAATGAAACATTTATCCCAATAACTTAGATACAAGAAAACCCTCTTTTGTAATAGTAAAAATGGGCATGGTCGGTAAAAAACTAGTATATACCGATGAAAACCTTGTCAGGCCTCATCACCACTACGGAAAGATCCCATTTTAGGTTCTCTCCTCCTAGAGTTAGGTCACACTATTAGTAGAAGTGTCTAATGACATAAACTTTTATACATGAGCCTCCAAAAATTAGGGTTGATCTAAAAGGAACCACCAATATCACTAGGTTGCAAACAGAGGATGTGATCAGGAAAAAGTGTCTTGTGATTATGTTATAAAACTTGAACCGGAGGAGAGAATACATAGTTTGTACCTCAAAACACACCCGAAGCCTTTGGGTCACAATCCCCTACTTATCAAATCTATCTTTCCCATTTCTAATCTATTATCCATAACCAGGGCTCTCTCTAACACCTTAGAACATAAAAAATGGTCTCAAGCATAAAAATCAAAGGAACTCATCTACCACACCTCGACATTATCCACTTTGGGAAGCACTAAATCACCCATATGAATTTGAATCACATCACAAGAGAACGTGTCATGGTGAAGAAAGTTTCCCTCTTATTTTTGTACCCAAATCCACATCAAACATCACCAACATTGGGATATAACAATTCCATACATTGTCTCAAAGAAGTCTCACTAATAGAACCACCATCAACATGGGTCCAAAACATGCACAAAACTTACACTACAGACTTGAGATATTTATCTATCACCTGAGGAGGGGGTTTGGCTCACCATGAAACCTGGGTAGTTTCTATCTCCAAAACTCATAAATCACACCCAACATAGGTGTTTAATATTCTAGTACTACTAATACTAACCAGTGTTCAACCTAATGGGGAGAATCAACATGATCCCTTAGAAGCCAGTTAACATACTAATCAAATGGTAGAGGTACCACTCACTATTCACCCAAAGGAACCACCTCTAATATAGTACTTAGATATAAGGATTTTAACCAAGAGTATTATAATCATGATCCTGCTATATAATCATAGATGACTATCAATATGGAGGCATCCAACAATAACCAAGACACACCATGGTCATAAGAGAATATCTAGGGAGCTTACTCAAGAAGGATATAGAAACCACAACCTATTCATATATGATGAATGTACCAATTTTTTCTCTAAAAAAGTTCCTACATGTGCGGAGTTAATAAGAAGGTTATCAGAGTCTTGGTGAATAGATACACCATCATATACACCATCATTGAGTTTCCTAGCCCAAGAGCTGAACTTGAGACACTTTAACACTGTTTCTATAGCCCCTAAATAAATCCTCATAGCTATAATATCTCCACACTCCAGTCCTAAAATGATCCTACATTAATACAACTCTTTCAAGACCAGACCCACTGGGGATCTTCTGGATAGTGGTAATCCAATAATGACAGCTGAATCCCACCTCTAATAGGCTAGGGGTTGGTGAGTATCACAAAGTAGTCATAATACCCACATGGGAGGCCTTAGCCTAAACTACCTATACACATGAACATATATCTATACACCAGTATAATGTGGAAAGGATAAAAAACTAATACTATAACTTCATGAATAACATATATCCCACATCAAAGTATAAAAAAGGGACAACGAAATAAAATAGGTCTAAATACAAGCCCCCCAAAACTATAAAAGTGTCCAACCTACTAGCCAATGGGGACTGTTATCAAGATGAAAACTTCTAGAACTGACCACGGTCTATCTAGATTAACTAAGATTCACCTACTCTTAGTCCTCCTAGGAATCAGTCGAAAGTTCTATCATCTATATAAGATAATAAATATTCAAGAAGAGCCCATGTAGGGGTGAGTATAACATACCCAGTCGGACACCCCAAAAACACAAAAACACAAAGCGTGAAAGCGTGAGTCAACTTTAAATCGCAAATACAAAGGAATAAACAAGATAAACCAAATATTATCAAAGGTATACACCATGTATTACAATGTGGAAACATCCTCACTTCCAGCCAGGATTCTACTAGAGTCTCAAAGGTAACATCCTTCTAATAGAACTCACTCATCAAGTCTCTCTTAATAATGGAACTCATCCAAGATGAAACACTTTTTGGGTATTTCTATGAAGAATTGCCAAGGAAATTGAGAGGGATTATCCGAGATACTCACTCAATTAGACTAAAAATAATCAGATAAAAACATACATCGATACATAGATAGGGGAACATACCTAGAGCCTATAGGGTATACCTAACCCTACCTAGAGTAACACACTAATATTGGGATCACATTCCTTGAAATTCAGTAAGGGGATACCTAACCCAACCAAGGGAATAATGATAGAGGATCACACCCTGAGCCACACAGAGGGATACCCGAATCTATCCTGCACTAACCTATAGAGGTATTAGGATGAGATATCTCACTGTACCCTCTTTGTGATGAACTAAGGGAATTTACACACACTAATATGATTTGAGGGAACTCACCCAGGCTCGTACTGAAGCTGGAAAGAGGAGGAAAATCAATTTAACTTTACCTTGAAGAAGTACATGAGATGTATTCCTTAATATACATGGTTTATTGTTATAACACATAGTGTGTAGAGGCTAGTATGACACTTGGTGTGTTATGTCTATTCAAGATCATGTATTTTCCAAAGTACAAGGGGTGTACACTACATCACACACAATATGTAGGGGCTGGATCAGAACTTAGAGTGCGTCGTATTCCCAAGCCTGTGTACCTTCCAAAGTACACAGGGTGTGTCCTGCCACACACAGTGTGTGGGACCACATGGCCTCCTTAGCGTGTACTACCTATACACATCATGATGGCCAGCTAAGGGTCACACAGTGTGTGGGACAACCATACGAAGTGTGATATTTAACTCAATGCATAACCAAATCCACTGTATAGAGGGGAACACATGATGTTTGTTCTTATATAATACATATAATTTATTGTATAATTTCATAGAAATTATATCCTATTTCATGTATCTCATCCATGTTATCCTTGCCTTTAGTTTCGCTACCAATCTCAGCCATAAATCCCACAATGGATTTGAACTCCATCTATGGTCGGATGAAATCTAGATTCAAATCATTATTCATCAGAATATCAGTCTTTATCACCATATTGAATCAAAACATGTTCTAGATCCAAGAGGCTATACCACCCATTCCATCATCAGATCACTGTTGTCACTGGTGGCTAGATTTTAGCCACTCATTTCTTAGAATCACCCATTATTTTCCTTCTAGAGATACCCACCATCGTTGGAATTCCCATCGGCATCACCACACTTATTTCATGTCTCCAAATCCCAAAAAAGAACCCATGACCATGATCTATTATAAAAAAGGATGAATTCAAAATGATTTATCTTTCTGGGTATTGTCAAATCATCGACCAAACAAAAATGTCATTGAAAAACATCGAAGAGTGGAGGGAGAAAGGCACATGACAAAAAGTGATTTTCAATCAATGACTGTGTTAATTTATCCATTATTTTAAGAATCCAAATAACATGGTGGATTATTAAATAAATAAATTAAATAAAGAATAAATCTAAAATTCATAAATCTAGGAAGATAAAAAACTGTTGGAAAAACCAATAAATAACAATCCATGAATTAATTTAGAAGGAAATTAATTCACATTTGTCTCAAACTATAAATGGAGATTAACCAAAAAAACAAAAACCCTACCTTAGGTTATATTGATCGCTGATAAATAAAATTTATGAATCATTATAGTTGGATAGATCTAAGAACCCCATTAATGATAACGAGTCATGTAGTACTCTGATCCTTGATCCACTACCTCGTAATCATCATCCATCGTACCCTCCACTAGTGTTCTCACCACCCCATCAATCCTTAAGGGTTATAAAAATAACCCTAAGGAATTCACCAAAGAGGATTTTATAAAGGGGTGTTTTTAGGGTTTTGAAATTAAATGAAAATTCATTTAATAAATTCATTTTATTCATTTAATATTCCCATGATAATACTTTATCGAATCGTCTGATGCCAACATGGATTATACCATGGTTATGTAAAACATACACTCCAAATATAATGGTAGTATCAGTTTTCCCATCCAAGACACCATTTGGGATTTATTCCATAATTTCTTAAAAATCACATGCTTTTGATATATTATATCTAATATTTTTAATATAACAACACCAAGGATCCATTAGTCCTGAAATCCTATACTGACTCCATACCTTAACCTGAAAATATTATTTGAAATATTCTAAAATTTCAAATAGAAATTTCAGATCCGTTACAATACTGATACATATGGTAAAAATATAAGTCCCAATAACCCAAAAAGAAAATCGACCACAAGAAGTTGGAAAATGGGATCACCATGTCATGCCAACACCAACCTCAAAAAATCCATCATTGAACACTATAGGGATCCCCTAAGTTTTTTCTTTACTATCAATGTGCTAAAAAAATATCCATTAACATTTTCACCATCTTCACAGACACAACATGTGTGGATTGATAACATGTTCGTGTGTGAGTATATACATACTTAGTTGGATGCCTTAAAAACATGAAAGTGTAGTAGGCTACAGGTCAACTCACAACCAAGGGCCAAACTACACAACCACCCAACTCAAGTAAAAAAGGTAAAACACAAGTCACAGAAAAATATGTGCCTTAAATTACCAATATAACCCCAACCTAATCTCATAGGGGAAATAAAATACACTCAATAGTCTACTCGGTCTATGGATTGAGGACTCCACAAATACACCTTATTCCTGAGGGTAAATATAGAGAACCTACTTTTTCTTAAATTAATATTACATAATTTTAAAGATAAATGATATAATAGGGATAAAAAACCTAGATCCAAAGATTTAGTGTCTTGAAAAAATTAGGACCATGCAAAAAATTTACATAATAAAAAATAACCATTTATTTAATTTCTTCTTATCTAGCTTCTTATTGGCTCTCGTGTTCTCCTTACGACAAGTATTCACCTGAGGATATTCATCAAAAGAAGGGGTGATCTAAAATATCAGTAAGATGATGAATAAGATACATGAAACATGGGTTAGAATAATCATAATCATAACATCATAATCATAAGCATTAGATAAAGGAATGGAATGTGGAAATGAAAAAAAGTGAAACATCATGTCTTAGTGGTCAAATACCACACATAATTGAGAACAAAGCTAGCATAATGTTCACACATAATTCACTTTATCTCATGATATTAATCAAATTAACCAATGCATTTAAGCATTATATAATTCTAGTTTCTCTCTTCACATTATAACATTTACATGTGCTATATAATTCTGGGTGCACTCGTCACATCATAACATTTACATTATCATCCATACCACATAGAACATATATAAATATTGGAGATAAAATAACCTATGGAAAAGAATGGGTTTCATTTAACAAGGTATAAATTCATGAATAAAATTTTGAGTTCAAAAATTAAATATGGAATAAAATTCTTGATATCAATCTTGAGTGAAGAAGAAACGATCTCAAGAGAAGTAAAATATGTGTTTAATGAAAGAAGAGTTAGGGTTTCTCCCTAGGGTTTGGGATGTCCTTATTTGTTTCCTTTATTTTGGGTTTCTTCCTAGGGTTTCAATCCCAAATCCTTATTCAGGTTTTGTCCCACTTTCTTCATCATATGTTTTTTGTTTTTTGTACTCATGTTTGTTGTTGATGTTGTTTTTGATGGCGTGGATGAAGTCTACGATGACGATACTCTGTGCCACGATGGTGATGATGATGGATTCTCTAGGCGTCATTGGATGGTGTGTCTCAATGGTGGTGTTCTTCTCTGTTCGACGGTGGATTCTGGTGTTGGTATGAGGTGAATAGGATGGTGTTTGTGGCGGTGATAGGGTCGGAAGAAATTATTATGGTGGCGGTTCTCATCCGAACAGATGAGGTTTTTGGAGAAAATGAGGTTTATGTTTTTGGGTTTTTTTGGGAGGATAATATAACTATTGTGAAGATCTTGTCGGGTTGGCTTTACAGTTTTCTGTTGGGAGTTTCTTTGATGGCGGTGTTGGATTCATGGGAGAATCTCTGCAGGTGGGGATAGCTCGATGGTCTTTGTTGATCGACAGCACACTGGTGTGATGTTTGGACGTCAACAACGAAAATAGTGGGATGGGAAAATGTCGATGACTATGATAGTTCATAATGATGATTGGAAGGTGATGCATCACTGACTGAAGTGAGTGAATCCTAGATCATGATTTTCTTGTTTTCCATTTTAACAATGTTTCTTTTTAAATTTTGAATTTAGAATAGGTCTTTGTTTATATATCCCGCCTGATGTCCTGGTGTGATGGTTACCGGTCATCCATAAAGTGGGTTTTTAGAAAATCAAATAAAAATGAATTTTTATTCAGTTAAAGGGAAGGAAAAATAAATAATATTTATAGAAAGATAAAGGAATTTCTATACTAAAAATGGAGTGAAAGAGAGAAAACCCAAAGAAAGAGAGTTTGGTTCGAAAATTCCCTTACCTTATGTCTAGATGCTTTCTTCACTTTAATATCTGGGATAATTAAATTAAATCCATTAATTAACAAATAAAAAAACCTATTATACATGTATTTTATTTATTATAGTTTTATTAATTTCATTTATATATTTTTTGATGAGTTATAGAGTTCAATTTCATCATTCGAGAGCATTTTTTTTCATGGTATTCATGATCGGTTTCCTTTTTTATAAGTATGGAAGTTCATGTACAATGAGAATGATTCTACATAATTGAAATTATATGTTATTAATGAACATAAAAAAGTGTTATTGGTATTATATGTAATTTGATTATATTATATGAGGATGGATCATTAGATAAATAGTTAATGAAAATGATTTAATTTATTTGGTGGATTTTATGACTGTTATGTGCTTGTATCATTTTATTTAACATATTGATTATATATTGGTTCCATAATATTATACAACTTATAATATATATATATAATAAAATATTATTTTACCATAAATATGGTATTATAACCATGATTTAAGGTGGTAGTGAAAAATGAAAACACATCCTCCACGGTGGTGGTAAATCGACACACCACAGACGATTTTTTCATTTTTAGAATAAAAGGAAAAGGGAAGAGATAATAAGATGAATTATTATATTAACATAATAAAATTATATTATATAAAATATATAGGATTTATAATTCTTCTTGGATAGTTTTAGGTGAGAAGAGGATAATAAAATAAATAAAATTGAAAAGAAATTAAAAGGAAAGGAAAGAACGTTTTACCTCTTGAATTTATCCCCCTTGAGAACTTCCATAGGGAAAATGGTTTTCTTTTGATGAGACCAAGAGATACTATATGTGGTAGAGGGAATTAGAAATAATATTGGGCAAAACTTGGACAAGGCTCAAATCTTGAAAGGTGTGAGGAGAAGAGGTGGCGAGGGGTGGTATTTATAGGGGAGGTGAAGGGTGTTTTCTCATTATTTTATTCATTAGTTTATTATTTTGGATCAAGACTATAAATAGTTTGAGAATTATCACTAAATGTATTAAAATAATTAAGGGGGTTTGAGATTATGGATATTACATCAGTGATGAATCAAGGAATAGTGTATTTTACTTGTAATGTATATATACCGTAAATTACCGTATTTTACTATTCATAAAAATTAAAGTATTTTAGAAAAATACCAAAATTTCACCATATCCATTTTCTGACGTGTAGAATTAAAAAACGAACTCTATTTTATAAAAAAAATTTATAAATATGATAAATTTAATTTTTAATTAAAATCATCATTTACTTGGAAAATACTGATTCTAAAATTATAATTGCTTTTATAACACTTTGAAAATTTAATTAATGTCTCATAAAATTATCCTATAATAATAAGACATGAAAATATTAAATTATAAATACATTTTATGAAAATATATTTTCTTCTAAATAATTATATTAATTATAAAATTATAATTAAATATTCAGGACTTACAAAAATACCAACACTTAATTAATAATTTTTAAAACATTTATTTACTTATACTATGATATAATAATATCGTATTATCATTTATAAGATATTAAAATTTTATTTATACTTTCATAGGTGAGGTTACTATTTTATTGGGCAGATTACTATTTATAATGGTCATGTTACTATTACAAGGGTCAAGTTACTATTTATAGGTGAGGTTACTATTCTATTGGGCGGATTACTATTCATAAGGGTCATGTTACTATTACAAGGGTCAAGTTACTATTCCATTGGGGTAGGTTCCTTAATTAAAAAAACTACATCCTATTTCATTCATTATTCATTTATAAAGTTTGTATTAGTTCTATATGTGATTTTATGTGATTTATACTATACGACATAATTTTAAGAATAAAATTTCCATTGATAATATTTTGGATTATTATAGTAAAACTCCACCTCCCTTCTCATCTATGATCAATTAGATCAACAAAAATTTGTCAATACTAGGGGACTAAAATCCAAATCACCTCTTTTCTCCATGGTTGGATGTGATTAGGAAGATCCATCAAATAAGGGGATTTTAAAATTTTGAGTTACAACACATGAACTAATATCACCACTCATCATACATATAGGGAGACCGACCAAACTCACCAGTGTATCATTGTTCCCAGAATAACTCCTCAGGTCACAAAAGGCCCATATGAACACCTCTATCTTAGAGTCCTATAAAGATATTCTAATTGAAATGGGGGACCCATAGCTCACTGGATGAGACACGTACTGTCCAAGGGAGTTACTGACCCCATAGATGGGTGACTTTCACCCCATCCCATAGGGGAGTTCACAACCCCAATGTATAAGAGGTAACACACAACACCTTAAATACATAAGGACCCAAAGGGGTGCCCTGATACCTAGGCATACATTAAGGGGGAAGAAAACCAAAATTAAGGTTTATCCCCACCTACATGGCCTAGATTCACTATAATGGTATATATAAGGGGAACCTGGAACACCCAGTGGACTACAATTCCCCAAGCACTTGAACTATCCGCACTTCTCAAATTATGAAACCGTCATGCACCAATCCAAAATCTTAATGGGGGGTCTACTTCTTATTGGAGTTCATAAACCAATCAAGGGAGAAACCAACCCATAAGTATAACCTCAAAACTCATGAAAGAGAAAGATCAATCCAAGAGAGTATTACCTCATCCTAAGAAAGAGCTACCCCATGCATTAAATGGGACCTCTAAGAAGCTATAAAATCACATGGAAAACCTACACCCCATATCTCCAGGGGAGAACTGAATCCATCTATGTAAGAGGTGACCTATACCTTAAATGGGGTTCTAAGAAACTATTAAGCATGGAGGACCCAAAACCCACATATCTGGGGGAGTAAAAACTCTATTAACATAAGGGATGGACCACACCTTGACAATAATGCTATAACAAGGGATTACCTAATCTCATTCCATTAAAAATATCGTATCATAGCTATAACACCCCAAGCTTCCACGGTATGCTTCTCTTTGAATAATACAGTATCGTGTGTTGTACAGAACTTTGAGTTCTAACACACACCACAACCAATCAAACTAGCCGTTGTGAATAGTAATACCCACTTTTTAAAATTTTATAAATTTTATCTTTCAAAATGGACTTCATTTTTGGATTCGGAATATTGAAATTAGATTAGGGTGAATTTTTGGTATTTTTCTGAAAACATTCAATTTTTGATGAATAGTGAAAAAACACTGAGTTATAGTTTAAAACCGAATTTTTATTTATTTTATTTAATTTTAATTAAGGTCAAAACAGATACATAATACCTACATATTTTCAATGTAATTCATTATAGTTAGTTTAGAATAATTTTAGATACACAAAAATTTTATTGAACTTTTCACCGTCTTTTTCTCACCTCCTAGGAGAATTTGGAAATTCACATAAAACATAATTTTACCGCTTCTGTGAGTGGAATTTCTAAAATCCGAGAAACATGGTTAATATCATGGAGTAAAATGTGGTTCAATGAGATTCAAATAATTTTTGGTGAATAGTAACTTTTTACTTTTATTTACCACGGTTAAAAGTAAATAGGGTAATTAATGGTAAAAATGATATTAATATTACCCTAACACATGTCCTAATTCTATTGGACAAATGTATCTAGACCAAAAACAACCTTAGGAATAAAATATTATCATTTAGGTCCACTTGGATTAGACTAGGATATTTATTATTATTTAATTCAAAGAAGAGTTAAAAGAGATAAAATCAAAGTTTAATAACTAAAACATTTTTAATATAGGGTTATACATAAGATAAATTCGATTACAAATATTCATTATAAATATAAAAATATTTCCTACATAATGGTATTTTATTTATAATTTTTAGACATTAAATAATTTAATTTATTTATGACAGAATGGTGATGCAGTAATTACCTAATTAACAGGGGTGTTAATGGGTGATGGCCGAAGCGGGGGCCCTGTCGGGCGGCGGCATACGAAACCCTAATATAGGGTGGAAGAAAGACGGCCGATCTTTCGCCGAAGTGGTTGATGGTGGATCTTCGAGTTCTGCTCTGAGGAAGGAGGAAACTATCTCGCCAAAGGTATTCAAGCACCGAGGTCTAACTGCAATTTCTTTCTCGAAAGAGGAGGTAAGTGCTCTTGCCTCTGATTTTAATTTTGCCTTGGTCGGGGAATTCTCAAATCATCGTCCCCCGCTTCTGTTCTTGCGCAAGACATTAGAAAGGATTGGATTTGTTGATTTTAGCATTGGATTTTTAAATGCTAGAAATGTGTTGTTTAGATTTTCTTCAGAATCTGATTTCTACCGTTTCTGGATGCGTGGTTCGTGGTCTTTTGGGAGGGCTATCATGAAAGTTCATAAATGGTCTCCTGATTTTGTGCCGGGTTTTGAGTCTCCCATTGCTCCCATCTGGCTTGCTTTTCCAGATTTTCCGATCCATTTATTTAAGAAGATGGCCCTCTTCTCAATTGCCAAACTATTTGGAACTCCCATTAAATTAGACTATGCCACTTTGAATCTCACTCGGCCTTCAGTTGCTAGAGTTTGCACTGAAATTGACCTTTCTAAAGAGTTTCCTTCTTGTTTATGGATCCAAAATGGTGAGAGCGGTTTCGTCCAGGATGTGGTATTTGAAAACCTTCCACCTTTTTGTAAAAAATGCTATAGATCAGGTCATTCTTATAAAGATTGTGGGAAAGATATCTCTCAAATACATGTGAAGCCAACATGGGTCCAAAAACAGAAACTAAGTATGAAAAACAATCAAACTGTTTCCGTTAAGAATGATGCTCAGGATGCCATGGTTGATTTTGTTGATCCTATAATCTCTAACTTGATGGCTAGAGATAACTTTAAGGATAACCACACTGATGGGAGTCAAGTTTAGGTTCTTTCCATGGCTGTAACAGAGGATGCATCTCTGATTCCAGATCCCAATCAGGCTTCTTTTCAAGATCCTGTTAAGGTGGTCATTGATAAAGGGTGTGACCCCCCTACCTCAAGTAATAAAGAGGGTCTTGTCCAAAATCAAGATGACACGCATGTTCTAGAAAGGAATGAAGTTGTTGGAGAGCTTGCACCCTCTGGTTTAAGGGATAAACCAGATCTGATTACTGAAACATTCATAAATGAAATGGCAAAAAAAGGTAAGAAACCCCTTGTGGATGAGGATGGGTTTATTACCCCACAATCAAGAAAATCTAGAAGACGAAAGGATTTCTCGAACACTGAGCGCACAATTGTGACCAGATCAATGAATGCTTCCAAGTCTGAACCAGTTGAGGATCCTAAGGAAGAACTTCTGGTTGAGGCCTCCAAACCTTTGCATGCAGAGAAAACTCAAGATAATACTTTGGTTGCTTCTTATAGTACTCAATTGTACTACTTTTCTCAGAATTTTGATGAGCAGGATTTACAAGTATGGATTCAGTATATGGACAGGCAACAAGAAATTGCCCAGCAAGAATTTCAAGAAAAAAAGATATCTCATGCTGAGTTCCTTAGTATAAAAAGATCCATTGCCGAGGAAAAAGAAAAGATGAGTTCTAAATCATCCTAATTCTGGATGGTTTTCTTTCAGTCTCCGGATGTGCTGGTTTAGCCTGTTTTTGGTTGGGGACTCCTTCTCCTCTGGTTGATGATCCAAATCTGCTATGCTTGCAAGCAACTCCTTGTCTGTTGGAACCTGGAAGCTGCTGGATGCTATTATCCTGGTTCTTTGATGCTGTTTTTTTTGTTTGAATGCATTCTTGTTTTCAGATGGATACAAGTAAGGCGTGGTCTGCCCCTTCTTCTCATGAAGGCTGCAAGTGTCCTGCCACCTCTGTTGACCCCGGCCAGTGGAACATCACCTTGGGACCCTGGAGCTTTCCCAGTTGCTGCACTACTTGGAGTAGGACTGGAAGTCCATTGCCCTGCAGCAGGGCTGCTCTTCATCTTGGAGCTTGTATAATGCTGCATTTTGATTTGGAAAGTGCACTCTCTACCTGGATTAGCTTGTTGCTTGCTGATGATTGCTTCAAGGATGGGCTCTTGTCTGGATTCTGTTGCAGATTGGTGACTTTTACAATATGGGTATGGCTTTCTTGAATTTCATTGTACCCCTTCTGTTTCCCTGCTGGTGTATGAACAGTACACCTCGTGTTTGTACTTTATCTCTTCTTGCATTTAATAAATCCCTATGATGACATGAATTGGGAAACCAGTTCATGTCATCACCTTCAAAAAAAAATTTACCTAATTAATAAAATATTAAAATAATTGATATTATAAATATCAAAATAAATGTAATTTGAGACTTTTTATGAATTCAAATAATTTTATAGGTTAATATGACATATTCGGATTGGTTATATAAATTTTTTTCTATGTAATAATGCTGTTACAAAATTATCAAAAACAAAATACCCAATAGTGTCAAAATTGACATAAAAGAGTTTTTAAAACAAATATTATATTATTAATTGATATTTTATTCCTAAAAATCTAAGGTTCGGCCAAAGAACTTATATAATGATAGTTATATCATTAATGGACCACTTGGGGGGGGTCTCTTGGAGGTATATAGTAAGTTTATTAACTATATAATATAAAAATACAAAGAGACATGCTAAATGTCAAACTATTTAACTAAGAGTTAAATATAAATGATAAGGTTAATATAATGACCCAAACCTGTCTAAAATCTATTGGTTGAAAGGATTTAGACCCATACCCACCTTAAACTTTAAATAATACACTCTGTATCCATTATAAACCGAATATGAATTTATTATAAAATAATATTTCTAGCTTTTCCAAAGGTGCCCCTCACCCCTCTTATAAAAGGTCACTCCCCCTTATCTCTAATTTACACCTTCAAAGCCTTTTGGATTGGCCAACCCCTGACCAAATATTATCTCAACTTCTCTCACTTCAACCTAGAGGCCTTATTTGATCATAAAGCCAACCTAAGGATCCCTTTTGATCAAATCAAAAGGAAGGACCCAAAGAAGAGGTAATGTTTTCACCACCCTCTTTCAAGTTCCTTTCTTCTTCAACTTCTTATTTCTTTGTTATTTCAATTCTAAAATAATAACTTCAGTATATTTTATATATTGTGATATTATTATAAATATGGTACAACCATATTCAGTATTCTTTCCACCTTTTGACATGTCACCATACGTGCATACGTACGGCCTACCGTCTCCCCATTGTGGTGTAATTGTTATTCAATACATTATTATTTGGATGGGTATAATAATGATGTGTAATTCATATAAATAATAAGTATAACATGATAATGATTATGTATATATGATATACCATTCAATTATATGTGATTTTAATATCAAAAGAATGATATTATCGCTCGTGCGTACGTACGGACTGCCGTCTCCACAAACGCGATGAGATTCATTCCCCATCGTATCCATACAAGTCTAATTATCATTTTATGATTAAAAATAATGTTTAAGGACTTTATATCATTCTTTATATGAATAATATACAACCTATCCATAAAAAACATGAATTATGTAACAAAACATATAAAAGAAAATGAGTAATTTAATACCTGAAATGACGATAATACTAAGATGTTATTAACAAAAAAATGTTAAAAGATCATATATGATATCATATTAATGTATATGATTCTTGTATAATTAAATAAAAATTATTTCACCATTATACAGGAGGCTAACCTACCCTCGACCAAGGAAAAAGTACAAAGTAAGGGGTTTCTTATCTCACTTTTAATTCTGTGAGATTTCCATTGTTCACCACTTATTTATTGCATATGGCGCGTGTACTACCCATGTTTGTATTCATTGTGTAATATACTTTAATTCATAGATATTTACATCATAATTGTATGATCATCATTTCATGGTTGTATGTTTCTTAAGTTACCAAATCGATAAGGGAATTTGAAATTTCAATTTCCACTCATTCGGCTTTACGCATACTTCATTGATTATTTTACTCCGAGATTATGTGTGGAATCACTATTAATTTTCTTATGTCATAATTTCCACTCCCCTTTCTGTGGATATACTTTTTATACACATAATCAATCCATTTATAAATTCTCAAGTCATCGGTAAGAACTTGATAAGAGTAATTTTTACTCAATCTCCATTTGTTGAGTTAAACATTCAATTCATTGGTGTTGTTTTTACAAGAATATGTGTGAATGTACTTTGATTGTTTTACATTGAATATCCAATCATATTGAGTGTATTTATATTTTTCACACATAATTATGTCGTTGATTTATCCTTAACACAAGGATACGTCCTTTATGAGAGATTTCATCTCAATTTACATTCCATTGAGACTTCTTTGTTGTTATACACCAAATCACTTTTATATGGTATATATAATGTACTTTGAAATTGTATATCATGAATCCCTTTATTCTCATGATATGAAAAAGTTTTTATTACCTCAATTATTTGTATTCAAGTGTCTCTCTTTTGGTTAGGAACTGTAACTAAAACATCATTTTAAATGTTTTAATGATTTACTATTCTAACTCTTTCTCATAAGTGTCCATGTTTTAAAAATGATTTTAAGGATTTATTTATATAGACATTAAATTTTTCAAATCAAAATTCCTTTTAAAAGTTTCAAAGTGGTATGGGACACTTTGATTCAAAAATCTATTTTAAATGGCTTCTTGACAAATAATGTGACTTTTAAATGTTTTCAAGAAAAAGGGGTATATTTCTCTCAATAGTTTAATAATTATTTTAATCTATGTAAATATCCTTCATTATTCTCGATTGAGGTTAATATGACACAATAAAATCTTCCATATTGTATCTAATGAGTTATGTTTGAATTTGGATGTGCTATTTTTATACCATTCATGGTTTGTGGTTAATGTATTGACATTTCATATGCTAGTTTTAATACGAATGTTTATGTTATGTTTCAAACTTTTCATATGAGGAATGAATTGGAATTAGTAAGTGATGGGTGGATCCCTCTATAGCTCCTTGATGCATTGGTAGGTCTCATGAGACAAACTAGTGTCTTGGCATAAGGCCTTGACAAAATCTTGTTTGTAGTATTGAAACAAGGCCTTTACAATGTGGTTATGATAGTCTGGCATTATGCATTCCATCATTGTGAAAGTGGTTATTGATATTGCATGTGATTATTCGACTAGTAGAATATCCATGTGAATAAGTAAATGGAATTATTTCATTTTATCTTTTCCATTGTATGTTGAAGTTCAAGTTTAAAAGGCTTTTGTTTTAGTTATACAATGCCTTAAATGTTTATGCTTATTTATGAAAGTTTCCACTATATTGTTATCCTTACTGGGCATTTGAGCTCACCCCTTTCTATGTTATTTTTTCTAGGATGTGAAGAAATATTTTATGAATGACCTACAGGGATAGTATAAGGGGATATGAGTGTTGAGACAAGATGTTGTTGTAGTTTTCACTTTATGATGTAATGTAAACTTTATGAATGTATCTAGTGTTTCCAAGGCTACTAAACTAATCGGTCTTTCGAGATTTGATCTTTTGTGATCATGCCAATGTTATATAATAATGCACCGAATCTGGGTAACTGGGGTCGGGGCGTTACAATTGGTATCAGAGGATGTTTAGTACAAACCTTGGAAACTAGATTTAGATAAATTCTGATTAGAGCACATATCCCTAAGATAGACTTTGAGGATTAGTATAGAAGAACGTCCTAGAATTTTGGTATTGTATAGATTTTGTGAGTTTTCCAAGCAATACATCCCTGTCTGGATACAAGCAGGTAGAGGTGGCTCTGGCATAGATGTACCTAGGGGTAAAACCCAAAAACACCACTTTGATCTAGAATCGAACGGGAACTGGTGCACGACAACGGTCCTTGCTGTACTCTTGGTTATGACACTCCCGGAGGATATGCTTAGGATAATTTACATTTTCTTTACAAACCAATTTGAATTATTTGACCTTGGTTAATCCTAAGGTGTTTCAAATTGAGAATATGGTGTCATGATATTCTCTAAATGATTTTATGACTACTATTACTCACACAATGCTTTCTGGTTTTAGTCAATAGCTGGAGTCCAAGGAAGTCATAGTAACTTTGAGAATGATGTACAAGGTGGGAACGGTGGTGGAAATGAGCAAAAAAATGGAATGTTGATAGGCGTAAAAGATATCGTGATCATGCCAAATCAGTTTTCCAAAAATATGATCAACAACATATATATTAACCAACTCCCAGATTCAAAAAAGAAGAGGAAGGTTATGAATGATAAGAGCTCCAATAGTGGAGACCATGGAGAAAAGAATCATAAATTTCCATCATGCAGGAAATGTGGAAGGAGACACCCAAGAAAGTGTCTAAACGGAACAAAGAAATGCTTTACGTGCGGGAAAGAAGGACATAAAGTGAAGAATTACCGAGGAAAAATGAAGAGTACTATGGAAGAAAATAAAAATGGTCCCAAGAATCCATTTACAGTCATTTTCCATAAATGTAGGGGACCTGGCCATTACCCGAGTGAATTTCCTATTCTATAGGATATTTTCTTGGTCAAAGAAGAAGCTATGTCGAAATAAATGGTTGTAGAAATGTTTAAAAGTAGTAGTTCTCCTTGTTGATGGGATTACTTTGGAATAATTTTCTCTTGTATTTGTAACCCCTTAGTTTTCCATGTGAGAATGATATTTTAAGAAGGCTTATCTTTTCCCTTGTGGATATAGTTATAAATAACCATTTTCTTTTATATGATCATTGGGTTTGAGGTAATTACAAGTTATTAAATTTTGGGATGAAATGCAAGGTATGAGATAACATTTTTGGTTAAAATTATGTTATGGTTATTTTGAGGAATTTATCTCATTTTGGTAATGTTATAAAATATAGTTTTTGAAAAATGACAACATGCAGACCGTGTGACAACCCGTCACGTCGGACAAAGCTGTGGGAATCGAACCCACAACCAAAGTGCGATTAGGATTTATTGCCTACCACTGGACTACGTGAAGTCCCTGGTTAGTGTGACTAATTATTTTTAGTTAAATTATTTTATTGATAAATAAAAAGTTGATTTGGGTTCTTATGTATTATCAAATGAATACCCTTAGTATAGGAAAATGATTTGGTGATTAAGTGATAAATGTTATTTTGGAAGATGTTAGCTTTGTTGGGAACACTACATGCCCAAGGAAAATAGAATACTATGGGATTTCATTTGAGGAGTAATGGTGGATTTTTATCTAAATTTTTATTGTGGATTTATAGTGATTTGGGTTATTTATGGAAATGATTAACCTATAATAGATAATATGTTATTAGGTTAATTACTTTTAAGTATGTGACTTTAAGAGTAGTTGATGTCAGTTGGAGATACAATTGAATGTGGAAGACTACATAACCAAATTATTATAAGTTTTGGGTTTCAATATTAGTTTGGATTATATTGAAGGATTTTAAGGACAATTGTTTATTGAATGGTATTTATTTAACTTTGGGGTATTGTTCGTTTAATTTTAGATATTAAGATTAGTGTTTCTTTCTCTAAAGGAATATCCTTTTGGGGGATCATCAGATCTTGTACTAATCATTTTGGTTTTGATTAATCTCTAAAGAAAAGGTAAATATATAGTTTATCCTTCGTGGATCATGTGATTCTATAGAATTTTATTCTAGCTATTCCAGTGTGACCAAGTCTTCTTGAATACTCATCGTTTAAAAAAACGAGTTAGTGGTGGAAATTTATTAATGAATGAAACTCTACTTAAAAAGTAAGTATATCTCTTTATTTTCTTAGTCAATCTCATAAATTAATTCCTCATCTTTATGTAATATAACTTAAAAAAAATTGTCTGTATACTTTTCCTACTGGGGAACTGATGCTCGTTTGTCCTATCACAAGTTTGTGGTTTTCTTGTTGTTAACTTTCTCCTGATCATGTTTTCTATCCCTCTCCATCAGAACTTGACACTTATTTTATCTTCCATATCCATGTTTTCCTACATGGAATCCTAGTATAAGTTATCTTGGGTGACCTTTGTACTTCTCTTTCTTTCTTTTAAGGTGATAGTTTTATTGACTCTTTTTCCGATGTGGGGATTTCCATTATATTCCCAAGCCCAATTTTAAAAATTTTGAGGATGAAATTATTTGGAGGGGAGAATGTAACACCCCAAGCTTCCACAATACGCTTCTCTTTGAATAATACAGTAGCATGTGTTGTACGCAACTTCGAGTTCTAACACACACCACAACCAATCAAACTAGTCGTTGTGAATAGTAATACCAACTTTCTAAAATTTTATAGATTTTATATTTCAAAATGGACTTCATTTTTGGATTTGGAATATTGAAATTAGCTTAGGGTGAATTTTTGGTATTTTTCTGAAAACATTCAATTTTTTATGAATAGTGAAAAAACACTGAGTTATAGTTTAAAACCGATTTTTTATTTAAATTATTATTTATTTTATTTAAATTTAATTAAGGTCAAAATAGATACATAATACCTATATAAGTTAAATGTAATTCATTGGATTTAGTTTATAATAATTTTAGATATACAAAAATTTTATTGAACTTTTCACCGTCTTTTACCCACCTCCTAGGAGAATTTGGAAATTCACATAAAACTTAATTTTACCGCTTCTGTGAGTGGAATTTCAAAAATACAAGAGACACGGTTAATATCAAGGAGTAAAATGTGGTTCAATGAGATGAAATTAATTTTTGGTGAATAGTAACTTTTTACTTTTATTTACCACGATTAAAAGTAAATAGGGTAATTAAGGGTAAAAATGATATTAATATTACCCTAACACATGTCCTAATTCTATTGGACAAGTGTATCTAGACCAAAAACAACCTTAGGAATAAAATATTATCATTTAGGTCCACTTGGATTAGATTATGACATTTATTATTATTTAATTCAAAGAAGAGTTAAAAGAGATAAAATCAAAGTTTAATAACTAAAACATTTTTAATATAGGGTTATACATAAGATAAATTCGATTATAAATATTCATTATAAATCTAAAAATATTTCCTACATAATGGTATTTTATTTATAATTTTTAGACATTAAATAATTTAATTTATTTATGACACAATGGTGATGCAGTAATTACCTAATTAATGAAATATTAAAATAATTGATATTATAAATATCGAAATAAATGTAATTTGAGACTTTTTATGAATTCCAATAATTTTATAGGTTAATATGACATACTCGGATTGGTTATATAAATTGTTTTCTATGTAATAATGCTGTTATGAAATTATCAAAAACAAAATACCCAATAGTGTCAAAATTGACATAAAAGAGTTTTTAAAACAAATATTATATTATTAATTGATATTCTATTTCTAAAAATCTAAGGTTCGGCCAAAGGACTTATATAATGATAGGTGTATCATTAATGGACCACTTGGGGGTCTCTTGGAGGTATATAGTAAGTTTATTAACTATATAATATAAAAATACAAAGAGACATGGTAAATGTCAAACTATTTAACCAAGAGTTAAATATAAATGATAAGGTTAATATAATGACACAAACCTGTCTAAAATATATTGGTTGAAAGGATTTAGACCCATCCCCACCTTAACCTTTAAATAATCCACTTTTTATACATTATAAACCAAATATTAATTTATTATAAAATAATATTTCTAGCTTTTCCAAAGGTACCCCTCACCCCTCTTATAAAAGGGCACTCCCCCTTCTCTATAATTTACACCTTCAAAGCCTTTTGGATCGACCAAAACCTACCCAAATATTCTCTAAACTTATCTCACTTCAACCTAGAGGCCTTAGTTTGATCACAAAGACAACCTAAGGATCCCTTATGATCAAATCAAAAGGAAGAACCCGAAGAAGAGGTAATGTTTTCATCACCCTCTTTCAAGTTCCTTTCTTCTTCAACTTCTTATTTCTTTGTTATTTCCATTCTAAAATAATAACTCCAGTATATTTATATACTTTCATGTTATTATAAATATGGTACAACCATATTCAGTATTCTATCCATCCTTTGAATGACATGTCACCATACGTGCGTACGTACGGCCTACCGTCTCCACGTCGTGGTGTAATTGTTATTCAATACATTATTATTTGGATGGGTATAATAATGATGTGTAATTCATGTAAATATTAAGTATAACATTATAATGATTCTGTATATATTATATACCATCCAATTATATATTATTTTAATATCAAAAGAATGATATTATCGCTCGTGCGTACGTACGGACTACCGTCTCCACGAACGCGATGAGATTCATTCCCCATCGTATCCATACAAGTTGAATTCTCATTTTATGATTAAAAATAATGTTTAAGGACATTATATCATTATTTATATGAATAATATACAACCTATCCATAACAAAAATGACTTATGTAACAAAACATATAAAAGAAAACGAGTAAGTTAACACCCGAAACGACGATAATACTAAGATATTATTTACAAAGCAATGTTAAAAGATCATATATGATATCATATTAATGTATATGATTATTTTATAATTCAATAACAATTATTTCACCATTATACATAAGGCTAAACTACCCTCTACCAAGGAAAAAGTACAAAGTAAGGGGTTTCTTATCTCACTTTTAATTCCGTGAGATTTCCATTGTTCACCGCTTATTTATTTCATATGGTGTGTGTACTGCCCATGTTTGTATTCATTGTGTAATATACTTTAATTCATGGATATTTACATCACCATTTTATGATATTTATTTCATGGGTGTATGTTTCATAAGTTACCAAATCGATAAGGGAATTTGAAATTTCAATTTCTACATATTCAGCTTTACGCATACTTCATTGATTATTTTACTCCAAGATTATGTGTGGAATCACTATTAATTTGCTTATGTCATAATTTCCACTCCCCTTTCTGTGGATATACTTTTGATACACATAATCACTCCATTGATAAATTCTCAAGTCATCGTTATGAACTTGATAAGAGTAATTTTTACTCAATCTCCATTTGTTGAGTTAAACATCCAATTCATTGGTGTTGTTTTTACAAGAATATGTGTGAATGTCCTTTGATTGTTTTACACTGAATATCCAATCATATTGAGTTTATTTATATTTTTCACACATAATTATGTCGTTGATTTATCCTTAACATAAGGATACAACCTTTATGAGAGATTTCATCTCAATTTACATTCCATTGAGACTTCTTTGTTGTTATACACCAAATCACTTTTATATGGTGTATATAATGTACTTTGAAATTGTATATCATGAATCCCTTTATTCTCATGATATTAAAAAGTTTTTATTACCTCAATTATTTGTATTCAAGTGTCTCTCTTTTGGTTAGGAACTGTAACTAAAATATCATTTTAAATGTCTTAAAGATTTATTATTCTAAATCTTTCTCATTAGTGTCCATGTTTTAAAAAAGATTTTAAGGATTTATTTATATGAACATTAAAGTTTTCAAATAAAAATTCCTTTTAAAAGTTTCAAAGTGGTATGGGACACTTTTATTCAAAAATCTATTTTAAATGGCTTCTTGACAAATAATGTGACTTTTAAATGTTTTCAAGAAAAAGGAAATATTTCTCTCAATAGTTTAATGATTATTTTAATCTATGTCAATATCCTTCATTATTCTATATTAAGGTTAATATGATACAATAGAATCTTCCATATTGTATCGAATGAGTTATGTTTGACTTTGGATGTATTATTTTTATACCATTCATGGTTTGTGGTTAAATTATTGACATTTCATATGCTAGTTTTAATACGGATGTTTATGTTATGTCTCAAACTTTTCATATGAGGAATGCATTGGACTTAGTAAGTGACGGGAGGAGCCCGCTATAGCTCCTCGATGCATCAGTAGGTCTCATGAGACAAACTAGTATCTTGGCACACGGCCTTGGCAAAATCTTATTTGTAGTCTTGGCACAAGGCCTTGACAATGTGGTTATGATAGTCTGGGATTATGAATTCCATCATTATGAAAGTGGTTATTGATATTTCATGTGATTATTAGACTAGTAGAATATCCATGTGAATAATTAAATGACATTATTTCATTTTATCTTTTCCATTTTATGCTGACGTTCAAGTTTAAAAGGCTTTTGTTTTAGTTATACATTGCCTTAAATGTTTATGCTTATTTACGAAAGTTTTCGCTATATTGTTATCCTTACTGGGCATTTAAGCTCACCCCTTTCTATGTTTTATTTTTCCCAGGATGTGAAGAAGTATTTTATGAATGACCTGCATGGATAGTATAATGGGATATGAGTGTGGAGACAAGATGTTCTTGTAGTTTTCACTTTATAATGTAATGTAAACTTTATAAATGTATCTAGTGTTTCCAAGGATACTAAACTAATTGGTCTTTCGAGATTTGATCTTTTGTGATCATGAAAATATTATGTAATAATGCACCGACTCTGGGTAACTGGGGTCGGGGTGTTACAATAGCCACCCAAGCCATAGACACCGTGGAATGGCCACTAAGGATTATTTGAAACAATTAATATATATCTCACAAGACCACTCATGGTGTGGTATATGGGAGATATGGTAACATCCATCTTCAACATAGACTTTTCATGAAGGCCATAGTGTATCGGGATTGAACGACCAACTCCTCAACCATTTATCCAAAAAATATGCACAAACTATATCACTAGGGTACATCAGAAAAGGAAATACCCTATAGTTTCATCCAAAACTTTAAGTCCCATTGGACTACCCTTTTTCATTGAGGGAACTACTGATTACTAACTCAAACTCCTACAATCAGGACTCTTCCACAATTTTCTAAGGGAACCACTGCTTCCAAAGAACTCCTAGCGAGTTCTAAACTCTAGAATACTTGAAATGACCCTACACCCCTAGTAGATAAATACTTAAAAGGGTTTTATTGTCCTTATATGGTCTATTAATCATCCCCATAGGTATAATATCCACAAAAATCCCAAAATAACTCTCCAATGGACTCTAATAGTGAGTAGGACTCCACCATCACAATCTACGAGGAATGATTCTCAGAATGGGATATCTACTTGTCCAAATATAACTCATGGGTGAGAAAATATAAAAAACACCCCCATAGGGAAGGTACGTGGTGTGTACCAAGGTATACACAATGTGTACACCCAAAGCCTCCATCTGGGTGTATACCAGCATCATCTCGTCACATGATCACAATATTCATGAAATGCATCCCAGAGTATGCAACGTGTATGCCACATGAGACATTGAATAATAAAATCTCATATTACATGAAATTTAATTTTCTACATAATGAAATGTGGTACCCTAGGACTTCTCATGTCATGTATCAAAACTCATTAAATTTTATGTAGACCAATATGGTGTATGCTACTACACTCCATGTACCTCACACAGGGTGTCTGGGCATGTACCACTGCAGATCAGATCACATGCTTAACAAACCTATATATAATGGGAATATGATATACACATAATATGATAGTCATCCTATATCATAGACACACCAAATCACTACAAAGTATGTTTCATGAGAACTACACTCCATGCGATCATGAATTCTAGACATAGATGCCATGTGAACCAACCTGATCCAGTCATTTCACAACAAATCACTCCTATATCAACCTTTATAAATCCGACAGTAGTGAGGGTCTATAAAAAACAACTAAAAAATGTAGAAGAGTTGGAAATCAAAATAAGGAGTCCTACATCATTGTGAATCTCTAAATCTTTAAGGTTCGCACACTGACCATATATGTTCGAATACCACTTATCTAGAATGAAACTCTAATTTCCTCTTTGTATGAGCTCCCATATCTCTCTCTAATCTTCCACACATGGAATCAATGGTGGAAGGTCTCACTCCTCACAAATTTTTGAATGGGTTAGTCCCCCCCCTCGGGGGGGGGGGGTAGAAACAAAAATAAAATAAAAAATAAAAGTAAAAGACCCCAAAAAAGGGCTCGACTCACGACCCATAACAGGTCAAAGTTTTTACCTCACTTAGGTAAAACTACTAGTTCTTAAATCAATAAAGGAGTTGGAATTTCTATACATAGTTCCATTTAAGACATATCACATTCACACACATGGGGATAAATAATACTTATTTAATAAATATCAAATTTCTTGTAAAATTTAAGTTTCTTGAAATATTTCCAAATTCCATCCCACAGGTAAACATCCCATTATAAGAATTATTAAACCATTAGAAATATTTTTGAGTTCGGTTTTTTTAGAAATCACTATTTTACCCTTTTTATAGGCCCAAGTCTCTAAAACTCAAAAATGAGTTAAGTATTCTATATTGGAAAATCCAAACCACTACTCCTCCCCACTTTCTAGACATTTCATCCTAAAAAGATAGCTAGAGTGGATTATTGTGAATCTCGTAATCCATCCCCATATGGGAAGATGCCATACCCTTACATGATATCCTCTTACTTTTAAAGGTCCTTAAATCTATGAGGACCCAAAATACAACCCTCTCAAGAACACATCCCCTTTATATCAGTTAGATCAAGGGTTTTTCATTAGATATTTTCATTCCTCTATGGTGTTAAGTATCCTCAACCCATTACATAGAATTCTACCAACATAAGGAATTGTAATGACCCGTAATTTTATAAATAAAATTCCCCTTGTGATTTAATTAAATGTATTATTATATATTATGGACATAGAAAAAACATTCGCTTCTTGGTTTCATTATATCCTATCAGATTTAAAATACCATTAAGCCTCATTACCATTGATAATATATCCATTGAACAGTGATCATATGATTAATATAAATATAGGGTTTTAACAAATCCAATTGACACAGAAAAAGGAAGTGATGGACTCAACCAGTAGTATCGTACCCTATAAAGCCATTTATCAGAGCTTTCGAGGGAGATAGCATCACGGGGATTTTCCCTTGACCAATCCCAAGATAAGATCAAACAACTAAAGCATGATATAAATCGTTTATGAGAGAATTTCAATCTCATCGAGACCGTGACCCAAACCATGTACGTCCAACCACCTCGTTAAAGTATTATCACTACACACCTTACTCTTAAGGCGTTTTCTAGTATATTAAAGGGATATGAATCAAGAACCTAATAATATAAATATGTATACTATATAGAATAATTAATATAATTTCATTTTATTATTATTACTTTATAAAGTATTTTTTTTATTTTTATATAATTAAACACAAATTATATTTTTAGGTAATATTTAAATTAAATTAAGAAATTTTCGAATTAATGGATTTTTGAAATAAATAATTTTTATTAAAATTTTATTATCAAATAATTTTTATTAAATATAAATGATCATATAATTTTTATGGATAAAAATTTAATTTTTATAAGGGTTTGAAAACTGTTATTGTCACAAAAACCCAACATTTCTCAATAAATATATATTATTATTTTAAAAGTAAAAATTCATATATTTAGAAAATTATTTAGATAAAATAAATATTATTTTTGTAATAATAACATTGAAATTATTCAATGGTGACTTTTTCATAATTTTCTGAGATAGTTGATTTTTTGGGAAAAAATTAAATCCAGTATAAATATACGGTGTGAATTATGACATCATGATAAGAAAAAATGATGTAATAAATACTATAAACAGTATATAAGACAAAATATACATTTTAAATTTAAAATAATGTAATATTTATTTTATTTTATTAATTTTACAAATCCTTTATGAATCCTCCAAAACCTATAATATATTTTAAGGTTTTAAAAACATTTCTTTATAAACATGACTCACTTCCACATCAGCAAGGGTATTATTTTAATAATTTATGTCCTTTGAATTATAAAATAATTAAAAAAACCCATCTCTTTTTAGAAAACATGGGTAAAAACCATGGGAATATATTTGGTTTTGGTTATTTTATTGTAGAGTCCAAAACCCAAGTTTGGGAAATATTAAATAATTTCCCTCTATTTTCTTATATATACCTACCCAAGATCCCATTTCTATTCACTAAAAACCTTGTATCACATCCTTACTCTCATATAACCTCTATAAATTCCTCGCATGTTTCCCACAATATCTTAAGAATCTCCTCCCAAGTTTTTGGAATCACCCTCTCAAGGTAAGGGATTTCTCTCTTCTCATTTCCATTCAAGAACCCTATTTGTAATTTGACTTTTGAATCTAAATTGGTTATGTTGTCATATATTTATAATTATCCCTATACTTTCCAATTTATTCTCTAATAATGAGTCACCATTTATCCCATCTCATTATATTATTTACCAAATCCATTACCATGCCTAAAATTAGCAAGGGATCTTCCACTCTCCTTTTTATTCTAGAACCTCTTTTATGTTATGCCTATTAATTTCTAATTCTTATTAATTTATTATATTTTTAAACATCCCTATTATTGACCTATTTATTTACTTTTGATGATAAAACCCTTTAATTCTCATTAATCCCTCCCATGAACCTTTATGTACACCTGTTACCATGCCGAAATTTAGTAAGGGATCCCCTCCTTATCCTCTTTGTTCAAGTTTCTTAATTATATTATGTATTTTATCTAAGATTACTAATGATGTGATATGTTCTTCCATATCCACCCTACTTTAAATTTTATGTCTAAATTATGATAGACTCATTTCACTATCATTAATCCATTCCATGAACATTTATATACCCACGTTATGCTGCCAAAATTTCACCACGATTTTTCATGCCAAACAATTGTGTAGTGAATAATCATACCAATTTCCTATCAAGGGTGTTCGCATTCATGAACTTATAATTATTTTATTGGGAAATTTAATGTATTTATTCCACACTCCTTGATTCTGGAATAAAATTTGATGATAAATGATTACATTTTTTATAATATGTGGCACACATAAGCATGAGAATGGAATGAAAGTGACAAGTGCACCCAAAATTATATAGCACTCCAATGAATTAGGTAATGTTTTAGTCTAATGAGACATCATTCAAGGGATTATAGAGTGAACCCAATCCATCATGCGACTTTTTCCATCATTATGTATTAAATTTATCCTTCACCTATGTTTATGACGCAATATTTTAAGTGGTTTCCACATTTCCCATGTTGCCTTCATGATTACCATGTTATAGCATGCCTCATTGTTTATGTTTATGATTCTCACTCCTTTTATGCCCACATTGATATACCTATTGTATAAAAGTTATTATGTTCTTAATGTTATTCCATGTTTATTCCCTTATTGAGATTTATACCTCACCCCTTTCTTATGTATGTCCCCAAGTTATCCCATGTAGTTTTAAGTATGATGGAATAATATAATAATTTTAAGAAAGTTTTCAATAAAGATGAATCATTCCCTATTTTAAGTTTTTATGAAACGTACCTAATTACCAAATAAACTAGAATTCTCAATATTTTGGGTTGTATTATGTGTACTCTTATGTAATAAATCATGAATTAATGTTTAATAAAGAGCTGAGTTGTCATAGGAATAACTCACCTCTCACAAATATCATCAAGGACTTACTCCCAAATTCCTATTATCCAACTAAGGGATTCCCATAAATGATAACATAAATCACAACCATGAACCATCAATATCAATCAGATAGAGTTATTTAACCAAGTAATTTCTTATGAGGAACCTTTAAAAAGGGTTTCCCAAAAGAATTTTACATGGAGACAATCTAACCACATCAAACTCTGCCACTAAGAACTTCTATAAGAGTGTCATACCGTATCACAAGGTCCTACCAAAATTTATCATCATCATATAACAATGTGAACATATATATACTGTTTATCTTTGGTAATGAGGATATCATAAATCCTATCATCCTTTATTTTCTAACAAAAACATGAATAACGTGATTTTATTTCTGAGCTTAGTCAGTTTCTCATCTATCATAGGTGACCCGATCCATCAATTCAAGAGATCAAGGTCAAAATATTCCCAAAATCCAAGTGATTGTATCTACAATCTCATGTAATGATTCAACTCATCTTACATATTGAGATTCCCCCCATAAATATCCCATTAAAACTCTCACTATGTTATCATGGTGTCCATATAACAAAGATAACTGACCACCTAGTCAGTGAAATAATCACATCAACCGAACTAACTCAAACTACTTCATATTTTCCCTAGCACATATCTAGGTGTAGATATGAGGAAATCACATAGCTCCACATAGTTGGATACACCCTCTATAGAACATATAAAGGGGAAAAGATCAACATTTTATTTAGCTCCTCCGAAGCCCCTAAACCATTCCATAGATAATCCCCAAGAGATCAACATACTCACCCCTAATGTTGAGGATGATATTACCAAATAATTCCACCATGAATCAATGAAGGAAAGGTTAGAAGGTCCCATAGGTCATTTTATACTCCAATAACCCTTCTAGTAATTATGAAATCCCATAGAAACTTCCAAAAACTTCTCAAGTAGATACCACTAGAGCTACGTAAGGATAACCACACTTGGTATGGAAGATCCTTTTCCCTAATGATACCCTCACAACACCCATTTCCCTAATCTCAATAGGGATATCCAAAAAACTATAAAGGCATCAGTATAGACCCATAAAAAACATATATATAGAGGTCTAACTATCGATGAGGGGAAACTATATAACATATCCTAGGGGAAGGAATATCCCATACTCTATAGTTATAAGACTAATGCCTAAAAACAATCATGGTACATAAATCCAAGATCAAAACCAGTGAAAGAGATGGTTTCAACTTCTTGAGGGTTTGCCCTACTCATCATTTGGGTCTCACTTCACAATGAAATTTTACCTCAACCAATATGGTTGATCACAAAACACCCTATAAAGATAGTCAAACACGTGATCTCAGACTCTGGATATTCATTCATCACCAATAATATCCTCATAGAATTCCTATGACACTACAAGATCCCAAAGAAAACCTCCTTGCCAAAGCTGACTCACACTGATGACATAAACAAGAGTAGATGGTGGCCTCCAGTAAGAGTCTCCATTATTAACATGTGAGTCTAAAGATATATTGGGATTTCTAGATCTTAGACCAATTATTCAACAATGGGAGAGTAGCATTCATAAGAACTAACAAATATAATATCCAAATAAAAAGGTAACATATCAAATTTTAGACCACATCAGTCATTCTATGATCAAATCCCTCTATAGATCACACATATTCTTTTTATTTTCCAAAACATCTTTGAGTAGAGTGAGGATAACTAGAAGGTTGTGGGGGAGGAAGTGGATCAATACATCGTGTTGGGTCGGAGAAACACGGGAAGTGATGGCAAGAGGGGGGGTGAATTGCCTTTTAAAAAAAGATTAACAAATTAAAATCAAAGTTGAAATGCAGCGGAAATAAAAGAGGCAATCACACAAGAAATTGTTAACGGAGTTCGGCCAAAACCCGGCCTACGTCTCCGCTCCCAACTCAACCGTTGAGAGATTCCTACCGCTTGCTTTTCAATGGTTTTAGCAAGAAACCCACTAGGCTTTGAGGTAGCACTAGGACCTATTACAGCTTGCTTTTGGTGGTTAAGCAAGAACCCACTTGCTTTTGATGGTTTAGCAAGAACCCACTATCCTTCTTACAGGTGAAGGATAGCTCACCTATGTCTCAATCTATTTAAAGGAAATCTTGACAACCTTTTCACACCTTAGTGGTGATGTGAAACCCAAAAGAAAGAGGGGATGAGAAAATTTTGGGGTTTGTAGGCACAAACCCAATTTTAAGCTCAAAATAAATAAAACAAGCAAAACCGTATTTGAGGAAGTCTTGGGCGCCTTTGATTGATTGGAGATGTTGAAGGCCGCTTCCAAGCTTCTTTGAAGGATCTCCTTGGATGTGGAAGTTGTTGGAGCACTTGAGGTTCCTTTGAGGGAAGTCGCCGGAGGTTGGCCAATTGATACAAAATATGTCCGTTGGCTTCGTATATGATCTGGTTTGTGTCCGGGGCTTCCTTGGCCTTTATTTATAGGCATGGAACCCTTGGGGAGTCTTCAGAGCCGTTGTAAAGGGCCTCGGAGCCGTTGGAGGCCAAAAGAGGGTTGACTGGTCAAAGCCAACGGCTAGTTTGACTGGGCTACCGGCTGGCCGGTGCAGGGCCACCGGCTGGCCGGTGCCTTGGATGTTGAGAAGCCCTTCTGCCCAGGCAGCACCGGCTGACCGGTGCCAGAGCCACCGGCTGGCCGGTGGTGAGGCAGTAGCCATCACTATTCATCTGGGTGCCACCGGCTGGCCGGTGACAGAGCCACCGGCTGACCGGTGGAACCTGGCAGTGGGTAATGCCTCTGCCAGGTCCACCGGCTGGCCGGTGCTATCACACCGGTTGGCCGGTAGACTAAATTTCAGTCCACTTGATGTTTCTTTCTTGGGCCATTTTCTTGGAAACCTTGTGCCTATCATTCAAAAACACTTCAAACAATATTAGACAAATAATAAGGTGATTGTGATCATGAAAATAAAACCACGAGGGGTTCGAGAGGTACAACAATCTCCCCCTATTTTGATGATCACAATCACCAAAACAAACAATGTAGAAAATGAAATGAAAAGCAAGCTTTAAAAGATTTCTCCCCCAATCAACCAAGAATTTCTCCCCCTTTGTGATTATCAAAATAGCGTGGGGAATAAAACTTGATTGAGGGAAAGAAGAGATTTTAAACCAATTGAAATTTTTGGAAGTTGAATTGAAAGTTTTGAATCAAAAAATGAATAACAGTTTGAATTGAAAGTTTTGAATGAAAATTGAATAACAGTTTGAATTGAAAGTTTTGAATGAAAATTGAATAACAGTTTGAATTGAAAGTTTTGAATGAAAATTGAAAATTGAAATTTGAAACCAAATGAAGTTTTTGAAATTGAGAGTTTTTAAAAAAGAATTTAAATTGAAAAATGAATCGAAAGAGATTTTTGAATTTAAGAAAATTTCTTCCCCTAAATAAAACAAAAGATCATCTGGGAAACGAAACTATTTTTGGCCCGGAGAGACTCGCCAAAAGGGATTTTTCAATCCAAATTTGTTTCATGGAGGGTCTTCTCCTATAAAACTCGTCTGAATAAAAAATAGATTTGGGTTGACCGTACCGGGCATTTTTGCAATCACACTCATAAATGAGGTGCCCAGGTTTTTTACAATAGTTACAAAATTTAAAACTAGAGCTCCCCCTTACAAAAACAGTGGGTGCATGGGATGAGGAAGCTATATTGGTGTAGCCAAGTCCATTGGTGGTTCTAGATACTCGTTGAGAACCTAAGAGTTTGGACAAATTTTGTTCACCTTGGGTGAACTTGGCTAGGGATTCCCTTAAGTCTTTGATAGTTGATTCCATGGAATCAACATCGGGAAAGTTTTGAATTTTGAGGGTCAACTCTTCCTTCTCTTTAAGAAGTTGTTCTTTTTCGGAAGAGAGTTTTTTGAAATTCTTTTTCAAAGCAACGAATTTTGATGAGAGTTCGTGAAAACCATTTTCAAGTTGGTCTCGCACATGTTGGAGTTCTTCGTAAGACAAATGATTAAAAGAATTAGAAGAAGAGGACGAGGATGAGGAATCAGAAGAAGTTACCTCATGTTTTGCCATTAGGAATTTTGTACCTTGGTCGCTTGATGAGGAGGAGGAGGAGGATGAAGAAGAGGTGTCACTCCATGTCGCCTTGAGGACCTTTTTCTTTCCTTTTTCCTTAGCCCGTTTCTTGTTGAGTGGGCAATCGGGCTTGTAATGCCCTTTTTGGCCACACCCGTAGCATTTCACCTTGGGCTCGGATTTTTCGGTGGGTTCTCGCTTTTGGTGCTTGCGGGATTTCTTCTTCTTGTGCTTCTTCATAAACTTGTGCATTTGGCGGGCGAGATTCTCCATTTCCGAGTCGCCGCTTGAAGATGAAGTAGATGAGGAAGATGAGGATGATTAGGAGGAGCTTACTTCTTTTTGTACCTTGAGGGAAATGTTCTTTGGAGTTTTGATAGGGGTGCCCTCCTTTTGTGCTTGCCTCCTCATTGTGATCTCATATGTCATGAGGGATCCGATGAGCTCTTCGACCGGCATATTCTTGATGTCCTTCGCTTCTTGGATAGCCGTCACTTTTGGAGCCCATGAGCTTGGTAGAATCCATAGGATCTTTTTCACCATTGTTTCTGCAGAAATATCATCACCAAGGGACTTTCTCCCATTGCAAACATCAGTAAAACGCGTAAACATTTCAGTAATAGATTCAGATGGATGCATGGTAAAAGACTCAAAATCTTGACGATACATGTCCAATCGAGTATCCTTGACTTTGTTGGTCCCCTCATGGGTAACCTCCAAAAGTTTCCAGATTTCATGTGAGGAGGTGCATGTGGACACTCGATTGAATTCATTTCGGTCAAGGCCGCAATGTAGAGCGTTCATGGCTTTGCCATCAAGCTCAAAGTTTCTAATATCGGCGGGGGTCCATTTGGATTCGTCGGGGGTAGACAAAGTATAACCTTGCATGACAATTTTGTAAATAGGATATCCTATGCTTCTAAGAAAGATAGTCATGTGGGTTTTCCAATAATTATAGTCGGTCCCATCAAAAAATGGAGCCCGACCCAATGAGTAGCCCTCGGGGGCGAAAGAGGAAGATGCCATCACAAAGGATCTTTAATTTGAAACCGGTTTAGGGAATTATTCAAATACTCCCTTTGATACCAATTGTTGGGTCGGAGAAACACGGGAAGTGATGGCAAGAGGGGGGGTGAATTGCCTTTTAAAAAAAGATTAACAAATTAAAATCAAAGTTGAAATGCAGCGGAAATAAAAGAGGCAATCACACAAGAAATTGTTAACGGAGTTCGGCCAAAACCTGGCCTACGTCTCCGCTCCCAACTCAACCGTTGAGAGATTCCTACCGCTTTCTTTTCAATGGTTTTAGAAAGAAACCCACTAGGCTTTGAGGTAGCACTAGGACCTATTACAGCTTGCTTTTGGTGGTTAAGCAAGAACCCACTTGCTTTTGATGGTTTAGCAAGAACCCACTATCCTTCTTACAGGTGAAGGATAGCTCACCTATGTCTCAAGCTATTTAAAGGAAAGCTTGACAACCTTTTCACACCTTAGTGGTGATGTGAAACCCAAAAGAAAGAGGGGATGAGAAAAGTTTGGGGTTTGTAGGCACAAACCCAATTTTAAGCTCAAAATAAATAAAACAAGCAAACCCGTATTTGAGGAAGTCTTGGGCGCCTTTGATTGATTGGAGATGTTGAAGGCCGCTTCCAAGCTTCTTTGAAGGAGCTCCTTGGATGTGGAAGTTGTTGGAGCACTTGAGGTTCCTTTGAGGGAAGTCGCCGGAGGTTGGCCAATTGATACAAAATATGTCCGTTGGCTTCGTATATGATCCGGTTTGTGTCCGGGGCTTCCTTGGCCTTTATTTATAGGCATGGAACCCTTGGGGAGTCTTCGGAGCCGTTGTAAAGGGCCTCGGAGCCGTTGGAGGCCAAAAGAGTGTTGACTGGTCAAAGCCAACGGCTAGTTTGACTGGGCTACCGGCTGGCCGGTGCAGGGCCACCGGCTGGCCGGTGCCTTGGATGTTGAGAAGCCCTTCTGCCCAGGCAGCACCGGCTGACCGGTGCCAGAGCCACCGGCTGGCCGGTGGTGAGGCAGTAGCCACCACTATTCATCTGGGTGCCACCGGCTGGCCGGTGACAGAGCCACCGGCTGACCGGTGGAACCTGGCAGTGGGAAATGCCTCTGCCAGGTCCACCGGCTGGCCGGTGCTATCACACCGGTTGGCCGGTGGACTGAATTTCAGTCCACTTGATGTTTCTTTCTTGGGCCATTTTCTTGGAAACCTTGTGCCTATCATTCAAAAACACTTCAAACAATATTAGACAAATAATAAGGTGATTGTGATCATGAAAATAAAACCACGAGGGGTTCGAGAGGTACAACACATCGTCCACTTTATACTTGGATAAAATCATCACAACAATCATCATCTGTCAACTATCTACTGATGATAAAACAATATCTCTAAGTAAAGGATTCCTTGCATACCCAAGGGTGAAAAATATAATCACTCCCATCCAGTCAAGGCTTTGAATCATGGAATCCATATCATCATAACCATAATTTTCTTAATGAAATATCCCAAAATTTTATATTTACCTCAATGAATGGATCATCCTGAAGATTTACTCTTGGACTAGAGATCCCAAACAAATGCCACACATTGTTAAAAGTCTCGTCAATCACTAAAATATGGTTAGGGACCCAAAACTCAGTCAGAGTATATGAACTGGTTATGGGGGTAATCGAATATTCTGTAAAGGTACTTCACACACCAAACTGGTGGGGTACCAGTCCACGATAGAAAAATAATTTCACCCTATATCACATCAAAAATCTACCTCTACAGAGGAAGGACCCATGCCCTATATCATAGGGGAGTATCGAATCCTCTATAGTATGAAAAACCCACACCTTATTGATATTAATGGAGTACCGACCCTATCATGAACTAACCGAGGCTATCCCAAATATGGGCACCCAATCTATACCATGACATGACCTAAGGAATGTTCTTGATTTCCCTAAGCTAGAGACAAGTGGCATGGCATCCAAAAAACAACCACTCAGAATGATTTAACAAGATAAATCAATAATAATTAAAGTACTTAAACCTAAAAATGTGGCACGATAATTCAATACATCAGAGTTCCACACTATCATAATAAGTCATTATAAATCAAAAAGGAAACCAAACATGGAATAAGAAAAATGAACATCTCAAAAAAATCTGAAATCAGTCACTAGCCCAAAAAAATAAAAAATATATGAAAAAGATACAGGAATATTGTTGTGGTTAATACAAAAAGGATTATACCAAAATAAATGAATACTATCCACATCTACTCATCTTCATGCATGAGGGGAACATCCCTATTTTCCACCACTATCAACCTGAACCAAGAAAACGATAAAAAACTGCCTCATCCCTGTTAAACATTCTAAACCTGTAATATGATAGATGTGATCATAAAATACACAGTAGGTATACTCCCCACACTATTAGAAAAATGGACTTTAATGTCAGTGTTTTAACATTGGTTCATTAAGACTGACGTTAAAAGTCTTCCATGAGGACTTTTAACATCGGTTATTTAGTAACAGACATTAAAAGACAAATTTTAACATTGGTTCAAGAAAAAACGACATTAAAAGTCATCATGTAAGGATTTTTAACGTCTTTTATTTAGTAGTTAATGTTAAAATACTACTTTTAACATTGGTTCATGAAAAACTGATGTTAAAAGTCCTCATAGAAGACTTTTAACATCGATTTTTTTTCAGGAACCGATGTTAAATGTCACTATTTACATCAACATTTAAAACAACCTATGTTAATAATGTTGACCAAGTTGTTTTTCATTTCCCAAGATTCTATTTGACTTATCATGGAGCTATAATGGACTTATAGATCAAAATTTATGTACGTTGGAAGTTGAACATCTCTAAGAGAAGTCTTAGTGAAGTCCAACTTTCAATGACCATAACTTTTGATCCGTAACTCTATTTGAGATCCAAAACTAGTAAAATAGAAACTTGTAAAATGAAATAAGACTTCGAAAACCTTATTAATTATAGTTTTTTTAAAAAAATGGCATCAAAAGTGACATTTAATATCAGTTATTGAAAAATACTAATGTTAAAAGCTAGTTTTTCATGTCAGTTATAATAAAATTGATGTTAAAAAGTTAAATTTGATGTTGAATTTTAAAAACCAACATTAATAATGTTTACCATGTTTTATTTCATTTCCCAAGCTTCTATTTACTATTCTTGGGGCTAAAACAGACTTACAGATTAAAATTTATGGATGTTTGAAGTTGAACATATCTAAGTGAAGTCTTAGAGAAGTCCAACTTTCTTAGAGAAGTCCAACTTTCGACAACCATAACTTTTGATCTGTAAATCCATTTCAGAAACCTAAATAATCAAATAAAATATTATTAAATTAAATAAAGCATGTTAAACATTATTAATGTCATTTTTTTTAAAAAATGACATCAAAAGTGAATTTTAATGTTTCCTTTTTTCTTATAATAAATAATCCTTCTTTGTATCATAATAAAAAAATGATTCTTTCAGATTCTCAAATACCTTCTAATCTGAATCTATGGTTTCCTCATGATATCTTTACTCAAAAGAGAATTATATCAACTAAGACTTTGACAACCTTGGAAATTATGTCAAAGATTTAATTTTTTTCTAGATTTTCATATGGTTTCAACTGTGTGTAATGTTTAAATAACTCAAATAATATTTTCTGAAATAAATATTTTTCTAGTATGTTTTTTAAAAAACCAACGTAAAAATGATCTTTAATGTTGGTTTTTTTAAAAAGTGACATTAAATATGATATTTCAAGTGAATTTTTTAAATATAAACATTAAATAATCTCTTTCATGTTAGTTTTTCTAAAAACCAATGCGAAAAATAGTTTTTTTAACATCACTTTTTAAAAACAAAACCGATGAGAAAGATGGTATTTCACTTCTATTTTTAAAAAACTGGTGTGAAAAATCCTAAAAAAATACATTTTAAGGTCTCTTTTAGTAAACAATGTTAAAAAACATATTTACAACCTCGCCTTCAAAGATTGTTCCTTAAGAACCAATGTTAAAAATATAAAAAAAACTGACATAAAAAACCTATTTTTTACTATTTCCATATCTTATGCAGCACCTTTAAAAATAAAATCTTTTTATGTTAGTTAAAAATAAATTTAGAAAATAATATTTACATTTCCTTTTAAAATAAATACCACACCACTTTACTTCGAAACACTTTTAATGGAAAATGATACAATTAAAGAGAAAGTAAAATGTTTACATAAAATTGTTTAAAACAAACATCTGGTTGAAAATGGCTTCAAACATTACTTTATAAAATCTCATAGAAAAATATATGAAAGGCACAATAACACAAAACAACATATAGGTAAGAAAAACTAAAATATCATGAGAACCTAAGAGCTTTAGGGATGACATGAACACATCTAACAAATAAATATATAGAAATAATTGGCACCGGTTGTTAATAACCTTCCCTAACTCTCAATGTTTTCCTAATAATTCTAACCAAGGGAAAATTACCTATTAATAGAATATTCTAGCCTTCCGACTACTAGATCGACTGTGATTATACTCCACTTTAAAAGGTGTTCCTAAGCCTCCCACCTAATTACCCTTAGCTTCTCATGATAGACAAATGTAGTTGATCCTAAAAAAATTCAATAAAATAAAATCAAATAAATAAGAAATAAATCTCAACTCACCTTCAAACACCATTCATAGAAACAACCCCATTTTCTATGAATAATAAAACAATATAGCCCTCTCCCCAACAAGGCATCCATCACATGATAATAATAAAACTATCATTTCCATAATTTTTGTGTATGACGATGGAGAATGTTTTATGGGAATTTTTTTATAGAAGACTGATGTGGCTTAATTTCATTACTCTGTCGCATAATTTCTTCACTTTTTCCTGTATTTTTAATATTAAAATAGTGTTATTTCGTAAAATAATTACAAATTGTGGTCGGCTTTGTACATAACTATTCAAAATATGTTTTTAGGTTCAAATCTTGTATTTTATTGATTATTTTTATCATTTTGAATAATTTTAAAATAGAATAATTCATTCTGCTTTAAAAAAAATCTTTTTTTATTTAAATTATAAATATTCATTCCTTTTATTCTTTCATTTCTTTTGTTTTTCAAAATAAACATTTTAATTAATTATTAAATTTAATTAGTTCATCTGTAAATAAATAATGTCACTTTTGTTTTTGATTATTTAAATAATTAAATTAATTTCAATAGTTTAATTCTATTCTTTAAGTATTTTAATTCTTAGTTTAGTTTTATTTTAATTGAATTCTTTGATTTTATTAATTTATTTAATTAATTTATCAGTTAATTATTTTTAGAAAACTGAATTTTTATTTTTAATTTTTTTAACAAATTAAATTTTATGTTATTTTATATTAATCTCAAAAAAATTTAATCTTAAATAATTTGTAAATAATGTTATTTTGTTTTTAATGTTGTTTGAATTGAATTTGTTTTTAATTTTATTTGCTAATTTGATTGATTGATTAATTTATTGTGTTAATTTTTATGGTGCAGACCTGCACCTTCCGCCAACATTACCTCAAACCGCCAGACCTGGCGGTGTCTCCTGCATCCGCCACCCCCACACACTGCCAAGTTCTACGGTGCTTCCCTTCACCCCATCTACCGCCAGACCATATCAGTGTCTCCTTAGAAATTGCCGCAGTCTGCAGGCGGTGCCTCAGCCTTCACACTGCTCCCCCCATCACACCGCCATCATCTAGGGTGCCTCCTTCACACTACGACTCACCATCGTCTCCTCCAGACACCACCACCAGAACAATAAATCCTCCAACAACACAAGATTTCAAATTGAAAAAAATATGAACAAATCATAATACCCATTTCAGAACTCATTTTTCTAGATAAAAAAAATCAAATCACTGACCTAAATCTGTTTACCTTCATCCCATATCCCCACCACCGATTGAAGACCACTGTTGCAAATATGCACCACTACTGCGCACTTGAAGCCGCCTCCCTCTGCCACCCACCGCTGCAACCGAGTCCACTGGTACCCTTCAGTACCGAACCTACTCGAACCCCATCCGAGTCACCACCGTCGGATTTTTTTTTACGTTTTAAAAAAAAATATTTTCCAGAAAACGCTTAGGAAAAAAAAAAATTTAAAAATGCACCTCAAAGGCGGCATCCCGGATGCCGCCTTTGCATTTCGAGGGCAAGGTGGCATCCGCGATGCCGCCTTTCTCCTAAAAAAATCTTTTTTTTGAAATTTTTTATTTTTATTTTTTGTTTTGTTTTGTTTATATATATATAAACAAAACAAAAAATTTCGGCAGAATTTCTCTGCTATTAAAGATCCAGCGCTACAGCCATTACAGCAATCTGGATTCTGACAGAAACTCTTACCCAGACCTCCCTTTTATAAGAGAGCTTGCCCTGAAAATCATTCTGCATTTTCGATGTGGGATTCAGGTTCTACCTTTACTACGCAGTACATTCTGCATTTCTGATGTGGGATTCTGTTTCAAGTACGTGACTTTGAAATACAATAAAATATAAACTATAAGGCCAATATAAATGAAATTTTAAACATTGATTAAACATATAATAAATAGTTCAAAACAAAAAGAATTTCCTCAAAAATGTTGATAAAAAATAATTTATAACCTTTCAAAACTGCTTACTTGAAACTTAAAAATGTTTCAAATACGTGAATTTGAAAGACTGTAAAATATAAACTATAAAACGAATATAATTGAAACTTTAAACATTGATTAAACATATAATAAATAGTTGAAAACAAAAGAAATTTCCAAAAAAATGTTGATGAAAAGTAATTTATAAGCTTTCAAAACCGCATACTTGAAACTTAAAATTTTTCAAGTGTGTGAATTGGAAAGACCATAAAACATAAAATAGAAGACCAATATAAATAAAACGTTAAACATTGACTGAACATATAAGAAATAGTTGAAAACAAAAGCAATTTTCAAAAAAATGTTAATGAAAAATAATTTATAAGCTTTCAAAACCGCCTACTTGAAACTTAAAAATGCTTCAAGTACGTGACTTTGAAAGATTATAATTATATTACTAATTAACTAATTAATTATTATATAATTAATAGTTATATTAATAATTAACTAATTAATTATTATATAAGTAATAATTAATGAGTAATAATTAATAATTAATAATTTAATGAATAGTTATAATTAATATCTATATTGCTAATTAACTAATTAATAATTACTAATTACTTATTAATAATTATTAATTACTAATTATTAATTATAATGAATAATTATAATAAATATTTATATTACTAATTAACTAATTAATAATTAATAATTAATAATTAATAATTAATTAGTTATAATTATTAATTGTATTTCTAATTAACTAAATATTTATTATATATGTAATAATTATATTACTAATTAATTATTATATAATTAATGATAATATTACTAATTAACTAATTAATTATGACATATTTAATTATTAATAATTACTAATTAATAATTAAAAATTATAATGAATAAATGTAATTAAAAATTATATTACTAATTTACTAATTAATTGTTATATAATTAATAATTATATAACTAATGAACTAACTAACTATTATATAATTAATTGTTAATAATTAATAATTAATAATTATAATGACTAATTATAATTAATATTTATATTACTAATTAACTAATTAATAATTAATAATTACTAATTATTAATTACTAATTAATAATTAATAATTATAATGAATAAATGTAATTAAAAATTATATTACTATTTTAGTAATTTATTATTATATAATTAATAATAATATTACAAATTAACTAAATAATTTTTATATAATTAATTATTATTAATTACTAATTAATAATTATAATGAATAATTATAATTAAAAATCATATTACAAATTTACTAATTGATTATTATAATGAATAATTATAATTAAAAATCATATTACAAATTTACTAATTAATTATTATATAATTAATAATAATATTACTAATTAACTAATTAATTTTTATATAATTATCTATTAATAATTACTAATTAATAATTATAATTACTTATTATAATTAATTATCTTATTTATAATTAACTAATTAATTATTATATAATTAATAATGATATTACTAATTAAATAATTATTTATTATATAGTTAATAATTATATAATTAATCATTATATTACTAATTAAGTATTATATAAATAATAAATAATAATTAATAGTTATAACGAATAATTATAATGAATAAATATATTACTAATTAACTACTTATTTATTATATAATCATTTTTAATAATTACTAATGAATAATTATAATGAATAATTATATTACTAATTAAATATTATATAATTAATTATATAATAATTAATTAGTTAATTAGTAATATAATTATAATGTTTCAAAGTCACGTACTTGAAACATTTTTAAGTTTCAAGTAGGCGGTTTTGAAAGCTTATAAATTATTTTTCATTAACATTTTTTGGGAAATTTCTTTTGTTTTCAACTATTTCTTATATGTTTAATCAATTTTTAACGTTTCATTTATATTGGTCTTCTATTTTATGTTTTATGGTCTTTCCAATTCACACACTTGAAAAATTTTAAATTTCAAGTATGCGGTTTTTGAAAGCTTATAAATTACTTTTCATCAACATTTTTTTGGAAATTTCTTTTGTTTTCAACTATTTATTATATGTTTAATCAATGTTTAAAGTTTCAATTATATTCGTTTTATAGTTTATATTTTACAGTCTTTCAAATTCACGTATTTGAAACATTTTTAAGTTTCAAGTAGGCGGTTTTGAAAGGTTATAGATTATTTTTCATCAACATTTTTGAGAAAATTCTTTTTGTTTTCAACTATTTATTATATGTTTAATCAATTTTTAAAATTTCATTTATATTGGCCTTATAGTTTATATTTTATTGTATTTCAGAGTCACGTACTTGAAACAGAATCTCACATCGGAAATGCAGAATGTACTGCGCAGTAAAGGTAGAACCTGAACCCCACATCGAAAATGCAGAATGATTTTCAGGGCAAGTCCTCTTATAAAAGGGAGGTCTGGGTAAGAGTTTCTGTCAGAATCCAGACTGCTGTAATGGCTGTAGCGCTGGATCTTTAATAGCAGAGAAATTCTGCTGAAATTTTTTGTTTTGTTTATATATATATATATATATATAAACAAAACAAAAAAATAATAAAAAAAAGATTTTTTAAGAGAAAGGCGGCATCGCGGATGCCGCCTTGCCCCCGAAATGCAAAGGCGGCATCCGGGATGCCGCCTTTGAGGTGCATTTTTAATTTTTTTTTTCCATAATCGTTTTCTGGAAAATAATTTTTTTTAAAAACGTAAAAAAAAAATCCCACCACCGTCATGTCCGCCTCTGCCCACCGCTAAACCCCCTCGCTGAGCCCTACTTTCTGAGACCCCCTGACTTCTGCCTCCACCGCGAGCTCCCTATCCTCACCGACGACCGCCGCTCCCACCCTTCTCCCCTTCTCCCGTTTTTATCACCTCCCCTCAACCCCATCTTCATCATCTTCTTTTTATTTTTATTTTTTATTATAATATCTATAATATATAATATAAAATATAAAATAATAATAAATATACTTATATACATTTATAATATTAAGTATTTTTTTATATAATAGTAAATATTAATAAATAAATATAATAGTTATTATATATATACATACATTAGTAATAATAATTCTTTCTAATAAATATATTTAATATATATCTTTGTGTGTGTTAATAATAATAATTATAGATATATCAGTTATATATTTAAGTATTTTTTATGCTTATGTAAATAGTCATATATTAATAATAGTTATATTTTAAAGCACTAACACTTTTCTTTCTTATTTTTCGTTGTTTGCAATAGGGGGGGATGGTGGGCAAAGTATGGGGGGATTCACAGATTGTTGCAAGCGGCTTAGTATGCTCACTTTAAATTCACTTGGAGCTGGTGACAAGCGTCTCATAGGGACGTCGCGTGGGATGTTGCTGCCTGTTAGGAACCAATTTGTCACTGTTTTAGTTTTCAGAATAAGAGGATCCTCTACTCTGTCGTTTGTAGGGGGGGCTCCACATTCACCCACACTCGATTACTGGGGAATCGTCTTCGACCCAAATATGGGAAATGATCTTCCATCTTCCATCTATGTTTCTTTGTTTTCTTTTATATTATCTATAAATACATTGTGATTCTCTTTTTTTAATTAAACTTTGTATTTTTTTTGTGATGTCTATGTTGTTCATGTTTCTTCCTTCTCCATTGTTTTGTGATTGTGATCTAGAATCTCCAGCGATTGAGATCTAATTCGTGAAGTCAAATTCAGGTTATCGAACCCGATGCAACCTGGAGATCTGATCTTCATTACACTCATCATTTTCTCTTCTTCACCTTAGCATATTGTGATTGTGATTTGGGTGAGCGAAATAGAAACCTAGCACAAGAACGATCCGCTACTTTTTCACCTCATATCTTCTCTCCTTCCATTTTCAATTTATCGAACTGAGGAATTGAGATGGGGTGTGAAATCTGACTAAATCAATTGACTCATTTTGGTTAGTGACATCCTGGATAGGATGAATCAGTTGAGGGAATTATGTTGTAATTTGGAGGAATGATCAAGCACTAAAGAACTTCGGTATTTGGGTTTTAACTTTTTAGGAGAGGGAGTTTTATAATCCAATCCATTGAACATGAACCGAGTGAGTTGGAAATCGTTGATTTATTTCTTAAGTTGATTGATGATAAGAAGTTAAGGGTGGATCAACTTGGATCCGACTTTATTCTTCTTGCATGTTGTGTCTGTGTCTTTTTTCTCTTCTTGTTCTTAGTATTTTTGTCCTGTTTCTTATATGTTTCTTCAGTTTTCATTCATTGTTTCTTATGCCACTGTGATTTTCATCATTGTTCATTGTGTTTTTCTATTTTATTTTTTGTTTTCAAAATGTAAAAAAAACAATTTTTTTTTGAAATACCACTAGGGAATTCAACACTGCTTCATTGAGAGCGACCCCAAGGTTAACCACTGTGCTATATCTTGGGTATTATAAATGTAAACTTGACCATCCCCATGATAAGGATGACATAAAATTTTGGCACCGTTTCCAGGGAAATAACGTTTTCCTTTGTGTTTTTTCCATTTTTCAAATAAAAAAACAAAAAAACAAAAACAAAAAAACTAAACTAAAAAAAATGATGTGACCACATCGACCCTTAGAGGATTATATAGGCTTTATCACATATAGAATTAGGGAAGAGTTCAAAATTTTTCATCCAAATGGTTTTGTTGATCAAATTGAAGAATTTAGGGATGAACTAAGACCTAAAACTTCAGAAGGCTTAGTTAAGGAACTTAGAGAATTTTCGCACCTCTTCCCTGAGTTCTATATTGTAGAAAAACTGAAGTTTCCCACTATTGAAATTGAACTACCCCTATAATAAATTCAAGAGTTGAAAGATCCACATTTTGAGGATGTTTTCAAGAGATGATAGGAGTTAAAACATGTAGACATAGAAGAATTTGGACATAAAGTGGAAGATCACTTTATTTTTAGTACTTCATTTGATGATTTTTTTTTGTGTGTGTTTTTACTTAACTAATAATTTTTACTTGACTGAAAAAATTCATCCAGCACAAGAAATTCGCTCCTTTTTCTTGGAGGACACCACACCAGAGGTGGTATGTTTTGATGAAATCTTGGAGGAGGTTGAATATCTAACTCCTGACTCAACCATACTCCCAAGATAACTGTTCAACTAGGAGGAACAAACTGCATTGTTCAAGGGAGTTGACATTTTTTTTGAATAACCTATTTTTGATTTTATTGAAGATGATATTAATTATATTTCTCACATTGAAGGTATTGAAGATGCAGTTCACTTTTTTGATTTTATGGAGAGTGAGAAGTTGAAGCTTCACCAGCTAAGGACTTACTGAAACTCCTAATTCTGGATGAAAATTCTAGCTTGGGAATTTTTGTTGACGAGGAACTACTGGAGCTATGCATTGGACCAAAAGTGGACGTCGAAACATTTTTTTTTTGTTATAATAGAAGAATATACTGAATGGATTGAACCATTAGACAAGTTACATCCAAGAGTATTACTCTTTCAACTCGTGCACTCCCAACCTCATGTAGAAGAATTAGGGAAGTATCCTTATATCCCTTTTCCCTCTCCACTAATCCTGAAGAGGAACTCCACTACTATAGAGAGGGAATTACATGATGCTGAACAAGGGGCACTCCAAATATGGAATAGCACTGAAATTAGAAAAACCACATTCGGTAGTTATTAGGAAAGAATCCAAATCCCCCATAAGACTAGGGTTGATCTACTGATTTTCCAACTATGGACAGTCAAACTACAGCACCCCCTAGTGGGTTATCCCAGGATTATCCTTTTTAATTTAATGTTTTAATTTATTTTTTAATATTGTTTTAATTTGTGTGTTTTTTCATAGTAGGCAACAAATAGGCAGTAGTTCCACATGGAAATTAGTTAAGATTGAGGGGACCAACTCACTAGACTTATTACACACACACTACCTAACTCAAACCTGGTTGCATTTTCATTTTGAGCTTTAAATTCTAAAGACTAATGTTAATATGTTTCATTATGTAGGTGCTACAATTGAGTAACTAGAGTTCCTTCAGAAAGAAAACAAAGGGAGGCTGCATTTGGATGAATTTAAATTTGAGAAGTTGTATATTTAGGGAAGTGTTTTTTTTTACTTTTTATAGTTTTATTTTTTTGCTCATGTTAACTTCCTACTGTAAGTTTCTAAGTGTGGGGCAGTCCCCTTGATTTATATGAAAAGTGACTCTATTTTCTTGCATGGGTGTTTAGCTGCTAGAATCTAGTGAGCTGCAAATTTAGTTGAACTACATTGTAAAACCTGCATTCACCCTTTGTTTTCAGCTGAATTATGTTGTTGGTGTACTTTATGGGTTATCATGCTAATGTTTGAATTACATAGAAAAATATTTTTTATGCTTATAAAAATTCAAAGCATGCACTTTTTTAAACTAGCTTGAACTTGATTTGGTGATGTTAGCTGGTGGGGTTCTTTTGTATATTCTTTTTTGTTTTCTCTTATTTTTCTTTTCGTGTGTGGAAAAGAAAACTGTCGAACTTCATTACTACCCTCCTCAATCTTTTAAGTGATGAATTCTTCTTCACTTTTTGAACTTATCTATCTCCCACCTTGGGTATCAACATTTGGGACAATGTTGAGTTTTAAGTGTGGGGGATAGGAGCCATTATGATTGCATCAATTCCCCCATGAATTTTGTTAAAGAAATGTCAATTTTTTTTCAAAAACTTTCTAATTGTTTCAAAAAAAAATCTTTCACAACCTGAGGGTCTTCTGGATTCAAATTGAAAGTCAATTATTTCTTTCCTTGAGGATAACAACTTTCTAGATATTAAGGGTTGTACTTAGTTTGAAATTGTTGATGAGTGATTTCTGAATAGAGTTGTTCACTATCTTATGGATTTTATATTTAGAAACTGAGTAAAGGATTGAGATAGGTTAGTTTTGTGGAAATATAATAATGACCTTTGGTAACAAGAAATTTTTACTTCAACCTAGGGGAATCACTTTTATATAAAAAAACCATTTAATCAGTTTAGGAAGTCAACTCAAATGATAATTATTTAATTCCTTTGTAACTGACATAAAATGGGAAAATGTGATTCCACGGTGAGTCTCCGAGACAAGGTTCATCGGGTGCGTTTCTGTTAATAAATAAAATTCATTTTCAATTTCAGTAAGTGCTATGCACAGTACCTTGCACATGAAATATGGGTGAGAAGAATTAGAATAAAGTGCCCTGTAAAAAATGAACTCATTTAGGTGAGATGAATTTTGAACCCAAATGTAGAAGAGAATAATTTAATTAATTAAAGATAATTTAAGTTGTATCAGTAAAGTGATTAAAAAAAACATTTTTGGAACCTTGGAGAAAGTGAAACTTGAAGGTGCATTTGGATAAGGTTTTAATTCCACTTTTATCTAATATGCCATTACTTTTTGAATTAGAACTTGAACTAGAGTTGAAGTAGAACAATATGTCATTTCCATTTTTTTTTGAAACTGAGCAGAACCACTTTCTTTTGAGCATTCTCTGACAAGCCAATTTAGGTTCCTTGCCTCTATTTGTAAAAGTTTTGTTATGCACTTTTTGAACTGAATGTCACAAATCATACTTCCTATTTTAAAAATTCAATAAGCTTGCATTTTTTTTGAGAAAAAACAAAGATTTAAGTGCAGGGGAGTTTGATGTGGCTTAATTTCATTACTCTTTGTGATATCATTTTTTCAATTTTCACGTATTTTTAATATGAAAATAGTGTTTTGTAAAATAATTACAAATTATTATCAAATTTTTACATAACTATTAAAAATATGTTTTTGTGTTCAAATCTTATATTTTATTGATTATTTTTGCCATTTTAAATAATTTTAAAATAGAATAATTCATTTTGCTTTAATATTATGTTTTCTTTTATTTTTTATTTAAATTATAAATTTTCATTCTTTTTATTCTTTCATTTTTTTCATTTCTTTTGTTTTTCAAAATAAATATTTTAATTGATTCTTTAATTTAATTAATTCATCTATAAATAAATAATTTGTCACTTTTGTTTTTGATTCTTTAAAAATTAAATTAATTTCAATAGTTTTATTCTATTCTTTAAATCTTTTAATTCTTAGTTTAGTTTGATTTTAATTTCATTCTTTGATTTTATTCATTCATTTAATTAATTTATCAGTTAATTAATTTTAGCAAACTAAATGTTTATTTTTAATTGTTTTTAAAAATTAACTTTTGTGTTATTTTAAATTAATCGCTAGTAATTGGAATCTTAAATAATTTTTAAATAATGTTGTTTTTTTAAATTTTATTTGCTAATTTAATTGATTCTGTTAATTTTTGAGGTGCAGACCTTCACCTTCCGACAGCCTTACCTCACACAGCCAGCCAGACATGGTGCTGTCTCCTACTTCGACCACCCCACGCACCACCAAGTCTGGCAGTGCTTCTCTTCATTCCATCTACCGCCAGACCACCTCCCTTGAACCCCTGGCAGCGTCTCCTTAGACACCGCCATAGTCCTCACACCTCCAGCCCTCTGCTGGCAGTGCCTCGGCCTTCACACCGCTCCCCCATCGCACCAACAGCCCTCTGCTGGTGATGCCTCCTTCACACCGCTAACAGCATCACTGTGACTCACCATCATATCCTCTAGACACCAACACCAGAACAATAAATCCTCCACCAACACATGCAAATAAAAATGGCGGCAACAGAAATTTCAATACAAGCAGCAGTGGAAGAGAAAAAAATCAAACACAGCAGAAGCAAGAAATCAGAATAAATTCTCCAAATCAAACAACAACAGCAATTCAGAATCAAAGGCAATGACAACACGAGATTTTTAATTGAAAAAATAACAACAAATCAAAATACCCATTTTAGAAATCATTTTTCCAGATCTGAAAAAAATCGAATCATTGACCCAAATCTGTTTACCTTCATCCCAGATCCCCACCACCGGTTGAAGACCGCTATTGCAGATCTGCACCACTGCTGCACACTTGAAGCCGCCTCCCTCTGCCACCCACCACTACAACCGAGTCTGCCGGCAGCCTTCGAAACCGAACTCGGTCCAACCCTGCTCGAACCAAATCCGAGCCGCCGCTCTCGTGTCTACCTTTGGCCACCGCAAAACCCCCTCACCAAGCCCTCATTTCTGAGATCCCATGGCTTCTGCCTCCACCGTGAGCTCCCCATCCTGGTCGAGGACTGTCGCGATCTCCTCCCCTAACCCCTATCTTCATCTTTTTTTTTTTTATTATAATACCTATAATATATAATATAAAATATACAATAATAATAATATATATAATAATAATAATAATAAATATACTTATATACATTGATAATATTAATTATTTTTATATAACGGTAAATATCAATAAATTATATATATACATACATTAGTAATAATATGTTTTTCTAATTAATATATTTAATATATATATGTGTATATCAATAATAATAATTATAGATATATTAGTTATATATTTAAGTATTTTTTATACTTATGTAAATAATCATATAATAATAATAGTTATATTTTAAACTACTGATGCTTTTCTTTCTTATTTTCCATTGTTTTCAATAGGGGGAGAGGATCATGGGCAAAGTACAGGGGGATTTGCTTGTCGTTGCAAGAGGCTTAGTATGCTCACTTGCAATTCACTTGGATATGAAGACAAGCGTCCTATAAGGATGCCACATGGGATGTCGCTGCTTGTTAGGAACCAATTTTTCACGGTTTTAGTTTTCAGAATAAGAGGATCCTCTGCTTTCTCTTGTTTGAGCGCGCACGCGCGCGTGTGGTGGGGGGGGGGGGCACTCTACATTCACCCACACTTGGGGGCTAGAGAATCATCTTTAACCTGGAGATGGGAACCGCTGCTCCATCTCCACTTCTTTGTTTTCATTTCTATTCTATATGAATATGTTGTGCTGGTCTATTTTTAATTGAACTGTATGTTTGTTTTGTTTTGTGATGTCTGTGTTCATGTTTCTTCCTTCTACATTTTTTTGTTCTTGTGATCTGAAATCTCCAGTGATGGAGATCTAATTAGCAAGGTCAGATTTAGGTTATGAAACCCGACGCAACCTGGAGATCTGATCTTCATCGCAATCATCATTTTATATTCTTTACCTTAGCAGATTACGATTGTGATTTGGGTGAGCGAGAGAGAAACCTAGCACAAGAAAAATCTTCTACTTTCTCACCTCATCTCTTCTCTACTTCCATTCTCAATTTCTCGAACTGATCAATTGAGATGGGGTGTGCAATATGATGAACTCAACTGGCTCATTCTGGTTAGTGACATCCTAGCCAGGATGAATCAGTTGAGGGAATTATGTTGCAATTTGGAGGAATGGTCAAGCACTGAAGAACTTCAGTATTTGAGTGTTCACTTTTTAGGCGAGGGAGGTTTATGATTTGAGCCATCAGACATGCACTAAGTGAGTCGGGAATTGTTTATTTATTTCTTAAGTTGATAGATGAAAGGAAGTTAAGGGTGGATCAACCTGGATCCGTCTTTGTTCTTATTGACGATTGTGTCTATGTCTTCTATCTCTTCTTGTTCTTAATAGTTTTGTCCTATGTATTCTGTGTTTCTTCAGTTTTCATTCATTGTTTCCTCTTCCACTGTGATTTTTATCACTGTTCACTATGTTTTTCTATTTTATTTACTGTTTTAAAAATATAACAAAAACAGAACATGATTTTTGGAAATACCACTAGGGCATTCGACACTGTTTCCTTGAGAGAGAACCTGAGGTTAGGCATTGTGCTATATCTCGAGTCTTATAAATATAAACTTGACCATACTCATGACAAGGATGAAATCTAGGGAATATATCACCAATGAAAGATCCTCTCTTGATGATCCCCGATCCCTGTTGGGTACTCAACAAAGGTCTCTCCATCCTCGATGTACAACTCACCCCAGTTGATAACGTGCGATGGGTCATGCACATACCTCCTCAACTGTGACATGTGGAAGACGTCGTGTACTCGGTCTAACTGTGGAGGTAGAGATAAGTGGTACGTTCCCTCACCAACTCTACATAATATCTAGAAAGGGCCAATGAACCTTAGATATAGCTTTCCAACATGACCAAATAACTGTAATCCACGTCGAGGTGAAACCCATAGGAACACATGGTATCCTTCCTCAGACTCAAAAGGCCTTTGTCGCCTGTCATCATAAGACTTCCGACGAATCTGTGTAGTCTTCACCGGCTCCTGGATGGTCTAAACCTTCTCTGTAGTATCTCATACTAACTCTGGGCCCATGAGTGCTGACTTTCCTGGGTTAGTCCATTAAAGTGGTGACTTGCAGGGTCACCCGTATGAAGCCTGGAAAGGTGCCATACCAATGGTGGAATTGTAGATATTTTTGTATACAAACTATACCACTGGAAGGTGATATTCTCAACCATGGAAAAAGTCTAAATGAAATCTCACAACATGTCCTCTAGAACCTATATGGTCCACTCATTATGGCCTTCATTTTGTGGGTGAAATGTTGTGCTCAAGCGTAACTGGGTTCCAAATGACTCTTATAATCCTTTACATGATGGGTATGTAAAGTGAGCATCACAATCATAAACAATCGTTGATAGAACTCCATGGAGTCGAACTATCCCCTGCACGTAGAGGTGTCCCAAGCACTCAACTGAACTCAGTTCTCATATATCTAGAAAGTGGGTTGACTTGGTGATTCAGTATACAATCACCTAGATGGAATCACATCCCCTAGACGTACATGGTAATACCATCATGAAGTCCATAGATATCCCATCCCACTTCCACTCTAGCACCTAAAGGGGTTGAGCTAAACCTGTTGGAACTTGGTACTCATACTTGACTTGCTAACAAGTAAGGCATCGAGAGAGAAAATTTGCAACTCCTTTCTTCATCCCTGGCCACCAAAACTGACATTAGAGGTCCTGGTATATATTTTACACACCTGGATGTTCCTCTAAGGGATATATATGAAACTCTCTAAAAAATTCCTCCCACAATGTCAATGGTACCATCATCTGTCCTTTAAAAAGAACAACATATACTTCACACCTTTTGAAAATCCATTAGGAGAATGCCCTGCGAATATCTTAGCACATAGGGTCTTATAGTCGGTATCCCCAAGATATGCCTCCCTAACTCGTTGTAAGAGTGGAGGGGTAAAAATAATAGACTAGAGGTAAAATGATCCATCTTCATTCACAAAGGATAAATGCAATGAGGATAACTGCTCCAACGCCTCATTCAACAACTGAAAACTATATCTCCTTCTAAGAGAATCTGCTACCATGTTCCCCTTCCCAAGAGTATAGAAAGTCTCAAAGTTATAGTCCTAGAGGAACTCTAGCTATCACCTATGTATCAAGTTAAGATCCTTCTGAGAGAAGATATACTTGAGAATCTAGTGGTTAGAATACATGATAAATCACTCGGCCCCCAGGTAGTGTCTCAGCATCTTCAATGAAAAAACTACTACTTCTAAATCAAGGTTGTGGTTCACGTAGTTTTTCTCATGTGGTCTCAACTAGCATGAGAGATAGGAAATAAATACTCACCTCTGCATCAGAACATAACCATTTTTGGTCTCAAATGCATCTCAGAACACTATTTACTCCACAACCTCCTCTGGTAACCTCAAGATGAGAGTGCTCGTCAACCTCTACCTCATCCCCTGAAAGAACTACCGACACCTTTTTGTGCAAATTAAAGACTTCGATTTCCTATTCAAGGTTGTCAAGGGTGCTGACACTCTGGAGAAGTTAGGTACAAACCTCCTATAGTACCCAACCAATCTAAGGAAACTCTACACCTCGGTAACACTCTTAGGTGGCTCCCAAGCAAGAATTTCCTCAAACATAACTTGATCCACTAAAATTCTAGCCTCTGTGATGACATGTCCCAAAAAATGGACCTCTTGAATCCAAAAATAACACTTAAAGAGATTCCCGTAATGTCAATGCTCTTAGAGTGTGTCCAAGACCATCTTCAAGTGTCTCACATGCTCCTCCTCAGATGTCGAATACACTAGGATTTCATTGACGAAGACTACCATGAACTAATGTAATAAAGGTTTAAAGATCTAGTTCATGAGTCCCATGAACACTTTTGTGATATTATTCATTCCAAATGACATCACCAATTACTCATTGTGGCTGAAATTACATCTGAAGGTTGTCTTCGGTATATACTTGTCTCTTACTCACAACTAGTGATATCCTGATCTGAGGTCAATCCTCAAGAGCCATCACACCCCTTTCAACTGATCAAAGAGGTAATCAATTATCATTAGTGGATACTTGTTTTTCATAGTCACTTATTTCAAGCACCGATAGTCTACACAAAACCTCAAGCTCCCATCTGCCTTCTTAGAAAACAACACTACAACTTCCCAAGGGGAAATGATAGATATTACAAAGCCCTTCTCCCACAAATACTCCAACTGCATCCTAAAATCTTGAAGCTATACGAGAGCCATATGATATGATTATATATATATATATATATATATATATTGGTTTCATCCTGAGATGAAATTCGATGCATAAATCTACCTCTCAACAGGGAGGTAAACCTGGTACGTCTTGAGGAAAGACGTCCTTGTACTTCACCACCACTACAGGAAACTGGGAACTCACAACATCCATTACACCAAGGGTTAATCTAGCCAACTGATGAGTAATTGGATACACCCTCTTATGCATGATTTCATCCTACACTACTTGGGTTTATTTTTCACCAACAAAGGAAAACCTGGTCTTGTCACTGTGGACACACCACACCCTTATCCGAAGACAATCAGTCTAGGCATGAAATGTAAATAGACAGTCCATACCTAATATGACATCGTAAGGACTCATTTCTAAAATAAATAGACCCAATATAAAACTCTCACCTCCAAGCATCAAGTCACACTTTCATCATAAGTGTGAAATCACTGAGTCACCACCCGTTGGAGTCTCCAACCGCAAGGGTCGATTCGAAAGCTCAATCTGAATCTCTAAGTATCAAACTAAAGAAGTGGAAAGGAATGAATGGATAGCACCCGTGTCTATCAATAATTCATCTAAAGTATAAAAGGTACATATCATACATCTTATCATCCCTAGAGCCTCAGGTTCAAAGGCCTCTATAGCTTTCAGCTGACCTTATCTGTGCCCACCTGCTCCCTGAGCTTGGTGTGGACCACATGGGGGTGGCAGTAGTAATAGGTCGAACCTTTGACCACCTCCTAATACCCTTACAAACCCTCTTACATGTCCAAAATCCTATGTAACACCCATCTCCTACCTCTATATCTGTATTTATGGTCCCTCAACTATCTCCAAATCAGCTATACGATGATTCAGGCAATCTGACACTAGATATCTCCAACCATCATAATAGAAACACCATCTATCCCTTAGATGATTCAAGCAACCCAAAGAGCCCTTCATTGTTGAACTTGAGTACTGAGATCACCTCCTGAATCATCTAACCCACTTGGATCCTTGTGACTTTCGTCGACCACCTTCTTCTGAGGTCTCAGCTACCAGGTGCCCACTGCTAGCTCCAACTTCTGGTGTCTGCTCTACCAAAAAAATTTATATCAACAAGGCTCACTCATGCACTCCATCATAGGTGGAAATTCTAATAGATACCATTGAAACCCTGATTTCCTAGGGAAATCCCTACTCAAAGGTCTGAGCCCTAAAGAACTGGACCCGAACCATATCCAAGGAGTAACATGGTAGATCAGTAAACCTTGCTGAATACTCCTCTATGATCACATGGCCCTACTGCAGATACAAAATCACTTGTATGTGTAACAATTACAACGTGTCTAGATAGAACTCATCTATAAAGAGACACTACAATTCTATCCAGGAGAGAGATGTCTCATCATGTGATTGAGCTACTAAGCTCCACCATCACCCCACAAAGTCTTAAAGAAGACTCGATGGAAGGATCACCATCTAATCAACATACATACTCAAAAGGTGGAAAACACAAGTGACTGCCTCTAGCTAGTCCTCAGCCACCTGGGGCTCTGGATCACCCTAAAACTAGGGAGTTCGCTTCCTCTAAAACTCATAAAACACACTTATCCTTTACGAATCCCCAGCTAGTAGTGTTATCACTAGTTGGTGGTTAATGGGTGGTGGTATAGCTGGTAAACCACCCAGAGGAACTATCTCTGGTACAAACCCATGTACCGATGCCTTGTCACTAGGTGGATCATCCTCACAATCACATAGTGGAATCCTAGCTAGCAGTCTATGTGGAGGTATCTTGTTGTAAAATAAGATATGCCATGGTTAAAAGAGTATATTTTGGGATCCAGATCAAGAAGGACATGGAAATAAAAATCTATTTCTATATGATGTATGTACCATTGTTTTCCCTACAACCTGTGTTCTCATGTAACGAGTCTAAAAACAGGTGATCAGAGTCCTGGTGTATGGATACGTCAGCCACTGTACCAATATTAGATTTCCTAGACTAAAAGGCGATCTAGAAACACTTGACACTGTTTCCAAAAACCAATCTCATAGACTCTTGATCCTAAGGTAGAACAGACTGCTATGATACCACTCTTTCATGACCTAACCTGCTAAGGCCTGACCCATGATTACCCAAGCCCACCTTCAATAGGCCAAGGGCTGGTGACCAACACCGAGTAGGCATATCCCATAAATGGATGGAATTAGACTAAAGTAATTCCACACACACACACATATCCAAGTCCACACAATGATGAAATATAAAAAAACTAATAGAATTCATGCATACATCTAAGATCCCAAAATAGAGTACGACAATAATGTACTGAAAATAGAAAAGGGGCCAAAAAAATCCCGACCCAAAATTGTAAAGAGTCAAACCTACTTCAAGGGCGAGGACTAGGTCAAAAGAATTCTCCCAGTAAACACCTCGGTATATCAAGCTCCAACTACATTCCACCCACTCCCTATCCTCCAAGGACACTGTTAAAAAGGTCATCATCTATACAAGACACTCCATGTGTGGGAGGATCCTGTGCAGGGGTGAGTATAAAAATACTTAGTAAAACACCCAAAAAACACTAAAAACAAAGCACCAAGTATATTCAGATCAATACAAGAAATAAAAATCAATGTATAACAGGGAAAACCCCCAAATATACTCAGGAAATACACCATGCCATCTGGCGGTCATAACCAACTGTCAGCCACAGGATTCTGCTGGAAGAAATGCTAATTTTGGGATAACTCACTCCATGATCCATGTTATCACCAGAGATGCTCAAAGAAGATGTATAGCTCATTGGTCCCCACCCAAAGAGAACACACCGGTCTAAGAATACTTTGATACATAGATAGGGGGTTACACCCAGATCCACTGGGGGGAACCACAAACCTAATATGGATCAACCCTATACATAGGGGATCGTGCATAAATGATTCCAAAAACCCTACTGATGAGGCCCGCTAGATAAAGGATTGATGACCTGATCAGATAGGTCATGATAATTCCAAAAAATCTAACTAGGTATGATAGATGATCACACTCCAATCTCACAAAGGGACACCACAACTCTATCTGAGACTATACCTATAGAGGGGATCATAATCCAGTGATGTGGATGTAATGTCACACTGTACCCTCAAGTAAAAGGACCAAGAGAATGCACCCAACATAAACTGGTCCAAAATAAGAAAACAAAGAGACTCAAGCACTCTTGAAAGGAGTACATGACATGTAGAAGGGGTACACATCGTGCTCCTTGATCCTAGGTCCATCCCATGTCATCAAACCATGTCTGTGTAGTAGTACACGACATGTAGGAAACCCGTGTAATATACCCATGTTCTCGTACACGACTTCAGTCTGTGTACCCATTTCCATGTACTAGTACACATATTAGCCTATGTACTTAGTCTAACCCATGTCTGTATGGGGAGTACACGTCGTGTAGGAAACCTGTGTACTCCTCCCCATGTCCGTGTACTTACCAAGTACATGTTGTGGTCACCCAGGTAGGACCAAACACCATGTAGGCATATCCACATGCCATGTGATACCTTCTTCTTACCCAAAATCCTAGCTTACAAGGGGTCCCCCATGCCATGTAATACTAGATTACATGCCATGTTCTGCAGGATTTTCCAGAATCCCAGATTCTTCCTCCGCAGGCCTCGACCGATCCTACGGTCTCCGATCTATTGACCTTCATACTGAGAAACTCTATATTTTTCCTTGTTTAGACATTCCATCACCAAATCAAGGAATCCTTTCATCAGTTCTGCCTGCAAAACGGATCGAATCTCCATTATTCATTCTGCGTCGAAGAACGTTGAAGAACACAAAATCAAGAATCATCCCTCATCCAATTAGTTCCTTCTCCATAATTACACCTCCACCATACTGTGCTGATCCCTGATCTATGATATCTTATTATTGTGCCATGAAATGGGTGCAAAAAGATTGATTGATCAGGAATAGTCGAACCCCATTCCAAATGAAGAACGAACCTGGTGAATCACAGAACCAGGGGAGAAAACCATAAGAACAAATGAGAGAAAGGAACCTCGATTGATGTTCGTGTTGATATTGATTCATTTATGTAAGAAAAATAATGAATATATTCAAATTAATTATCCCAAATTAACTTTGCAAATATAATCCCACCCCGAAAGGTGATCGATTTGAAAATCAATATATTCATTGATTGATTTTTTTTATCACAAAAATAAATAATGGGGAAGAATCCACATAAAAGAAACATCCTACCTTGACTCGGTTCAATTGAAGATGAAGAACAATGTGTCATCATCATCTTTGGAAAGATCCATTTAATTGGTTGCACGTTGGTCATTGATACATGATCGTGCCACCGTTCGCTTGAGAGAATTATTCAAATCTCTCTCTGATGGGCCTATGACATCTCTAGGGTTATGCGGCTATCCCTAAATTTCCAACACAATAATCTATTTAAAGATTAAAAAATTATTTCATTAGAGAAATGAAATAAAATAATTTTATTAAATTATATTATTTGTTTTAACGCCTGTAAAAACTTTTTCACAAACTGTCCCCACCGACTAATGTTATGTCATGCCTAGGGTAAAACCACCATTCTAAACTGAACGGTGCCCTCAGATTTATGATCAGGGAACCCATTTATAATTTATTCCATTTTTTTAGGAAAACTGCATGCATGTTCTATTTGATATATTTAATGCATTTTAAACATTTATTCTAGGAACAACAGGCCTTGGAATCACACACCATCTTAGCGATTGGTCTAAAAAATAATCCATATAATATTTAAAAATAATACATGGAAATCTGATACATTACATCCACCAACATGTGTGATGTATATATATATAAATATATGTTTGGTAACATATCCCATGTAGGATTGAGTATAAAAATATCCATTAGTATGACCTAAAATCATAAAGGGTAATAGGATATAGGTTAGTTCACAACCAAAGGATAAATTTCTTAGCTATCTAACTCAAGGAAAAAGGGAAAACACAAGACCAAGAAGAAGATGTTTTTTCACCTCCCAATATAACTCTAACCCAATCTCATAGGAGGAACTGAAATATAATCAATATTCTAATTCATCCATAGAACTATGAGTCTAAAAATACACCTCATTCCTCAGGTGAAAACTCCAACTCCTTTCTTATCTATGATCAATTAAATCAACAACAAAAGGTCAACACAAGGGGACCAAAATCCAAATCACTGCATTACAACCATGAGGGATATGAATAGGAATACCCCTTATAAAAGAGGTATTTTTGAATCATGATCTATACAATATTAACTAATTTCACTACTCATCTAATACACAAGGCATCAAATCAGACATATTGATGTATCACTATTCCTAGAACAATTCCTCATGCAATAGAAGGTGGAGATAAACATCACACTCTTAAAGTATAGTAATGACAATCTAATTGAAGTGGAGGACCCAAAAATTTCTGGATGAGATGAATACTAGACAAGGAATTTACTATCCACATATATGGGTTACCCAAACTTTATCCCACATGGGCGTTCCCAACCACAACATTCAAGAGGGAATACATGCTAGCTCAATAACACAAATACCCAAAGGGGAGTCTTGATACCTAAACAAACTTTAAGGCAAAGGAAACTAAAATTAATGTGTATCCCTACCTACTAATCCCAACTCCACCTAAGTGTCATATAGTTGGGGGAACATGGAGAACCCTATACACTAAAATTTCCCATGCACTTGAACTATCTACACTACTCAAATGCTGGAAACATCATTTTACCAATACAAAATCATAACTTTGGAATTGAACATTTCCTAAGTGTGTAAACTGATTAAGGGAGTTATAAACCCATAAATATGACCTTTCACCTCACTAAAGGCCAATATCAATTGATTAGAGTATTGCCTCCTCCCATGAAAGGGTTAGATCACGCCTAAGAGGGGATATTTGAGGAAATATTACATTGCATGAAGAATATTCACACCACATCTATGAGGGATTACTAACTCAATATATTTAAGGGATGAACAACCACTCAAAGGGGACCTTAAAAAAATATTAATAATGGATAAACCACACCCCACATATCCAAGGGAGTACTAATTATTGAACCCCTATGTGGTTGTGTTGTATTTTTTGACAATAAGACTGAAATTTGGTTGAAGTTATGCTTAGAGGATTGTTATGGTCTCATCTATGTAAGACTCACAAGGGTGAAATATGTCAAGGATAGTTTTGGGTTTTTGAAAAATAGAGCTTGATTTTCAAACAAGTTATATGTACTTACAAAGAAAATGATGCATGCATGAAATGTGAAATTAAAGAATACTGATCATATGAATAGAGACAACTCTATAAAAACACTTAGATAAGTTTATGGGATGATCTATGAAGGTAGGAAGTAATTATGAATAATATATTTAGAGCATTATTTGATAATCTAGCTAAGTCATGTCTGCTAGGAGTTATTCAATTACTTCATATGAGTCATTGGGCTTGTGTGTATGTATAATTCGTAATGAAGTATCAAAATTTGGTAAAGGAAAGGATCTATGTATGAGTCATATATTACATGTTTATGAGTCATATAGACTACATAGAAGTCATTCCAGAGGTAAATACGAGTCATGGAGGCATTTATATATGTTTCATTTGAGAAAAATGTCTAAGTCTCACTTTACATGTGAGTTATTTTCTTACTGCATATGAGTCATTAGATCTATGTATGAGTGAATTTTGGATATGTATATGTCATTATAGGGTTATGTATGTTTCATCTAGGATTTTGTGGGTTTATCTAAAGATTCAGTTAGAGGATTAAAAATCTATAATTATAGGAGGATTATAATGAGATATATCTAGAAAACCAATTTTTTATTTCATTACTACATGAATTTATTCTCAATGATTTAAACATCATGGATCTTCAAATGGGATAAATGATTCATACTAAAATCAAAGGAGGATTTATAGTGATATTTCTTTAATTTAAATATCACCCTGCAAAGGAGAAATCCACATAGAGAAGTAACTGGTTTCATGAATATAAAATGAGCCATATAGACAATATTATTTATTCATTATAGCTTATATTATAAATTTGTATGATTTAGGTGATAAAAAATTCAATGGATCTAGTTTTTCCACTCAATATTACATTTATAAAAATGGATAATGGAAATTTTGATGTAACATAAACATGAATAAGGATTATTTTTAGATACACCTTCTAACTAAATGTTAGTGGGGGTGTTTTATACAAGATATTTAGTGATTTTATGAGAATTTAAAATAGGATAAAGTCATGATACTGAGTGTAAAAATTGGATAGATATATCATCAAAATGGGATATTTCTAATCTATCATGAGAAAAAAGGAAAAGTTTTTTTGAAATTAAAAATTTGGAAAAGAAATTTTGTGCGTGGTGTAGTCTTCTACAAAGAGAAAAAGTGAGGAAGAAAAGAGAAACTACTGAGATAACCTTCACTTCATATCTAAAAAATGAGAGATATAAAGAGAGAGATAGAGGTAGAGAGAGAGAGTGTGAGAGAGATAAAGAGGGTGATAGAGAGAGAGTGAGAGAGAGATAAAGAAGAGGGAGATATATATAAGGAGAGAGTGAGAGATAGAGAGAGATTGAGAGACCCTTCTGTATATATTAGAATACCCGAAGCTAGGATAAGAGAAAATATTGAATGAATATTCGTGAATACATGAACATAAAAGTGAAGAGGAAAAAGGAATGAGAACTATACTTAAGATTTATATTATAAGAATCATGTGTTTTTTATAGTGTGGAAAGGAATAAGAAGATGACATTCTTGTCACTACACTAGAAATAAGAAATTCCAAATTTATTTTGGAAGAAAGAAAGTACTGCTCAAAGGAGGAGTTAAAAAAAAGTATATGGAGTATCATTTTAAGAGATCAATAAAACATCTATATATGTATTCAAGGATACATTAATCTATACCCATGTTTATTATGGGTAAAAATACATGTCTATAGACTGTGGGTGATCTTCTATAGAGTAGTATGAAAATGAGGATGAAGGGAAGTGTTCCTTGGGAGATATTGAGTTATCCCAAAACCTTTAAGGTAGTTATCCTTAACATGGAGTAACTATAAAAAAATTGTATCCACTGAAAATCAATAATATTAGTGGTTAATTATTTCATCAAAAAATTATTGATTTCATATTCCTTATAACATCAAAGTTTATGAGAACCATGTAAAAATCATTATATCCTTTCTTGAATTACTATACCGATTTCATTTTGGATAATTCAATGAGGTTGAGTGAACATAAATTAGTTTAAAATTATTAATAAATAAGTGAGAACATGATCTAAAATAAAATACAATAAAGAGGGACTAAAAGGTTTAAAATGGTCACATATTGATTCACCACCCTCTCAAGTTTCCTTGGGGACCTAAAAATTGGTATTAGGGCCTGAGGTTCTGAAAGTGCATTCAAACAAAGGAGAAATATTTTTAAGTTCTTATATAAATGAAAGAAATAATGAATCTACTATTTTTAATGGTATACAATTATATTAGTATAAAAGGGAGTCCATAGAAAACATAGAATTATTTTTGGAAGTACCTTGAGAATTTTTTGAAGGAGGTCATTGTTCTATTAATTTAATATTGAATTATCTTTCATAAATATCAAATAAACTGAGATATTTATTCCATAGTAAATAAGGCATTGGAATTGGATTTTTAAGAATAAATTTTCAATGAAATTTATCTAAGGATATTTGGATGAAGTAGGATGATTTTTATAGTAAATAATCCTTGTTAAAAGAAGTAGGAAAAACCATCTAAGAAGAATACCTCATGTACAAAGGAAATAAGAAAAGGAGAAACCAAAATAATATTCCTCATAATTAAGTCTCACCAACCAAGGTAATAATTTTTTAATCTACTTATATATCTAATTCTAAACCTGGTTTAGAGAAAGCACATGCTTCGTAAATTTTAAACCCTCTCATAAAGATTAAAAAAAGTTTTAATTTTGGTGATGAAGTGTAAAAAAATAAGTTTTCAATCCAATAAGTGTTCTTATAGTGTAAAAGAAAAATTCCCAGACTTAAAAAATAACATCGGAGAGACTATGAAATAATAATATGTCTTGTTTGAAGATATATACTAATAAATTATAAATCTAATGGCCACAAAAACAGAATTAAAGGAAAGAATTATCCCTCTAAAAAACTCAACATGAGGAGAGGTGAAAATCAGGGAAAGAATCTATCTCAAGGATAAATAATATGTCTTCCTATATTGAAGAAAAATATAATAGGATTAAGTATTTTGAGGAGAGGATAAAAACCTACAAGGAAAATAAGAATTACCATCTTATGGAAACCCTAATAAGTGGAGTATGGATAAATATAGATATGAAATCGAGAAAAAATATAAGTTTCTTGTAAAATATAAGAAGGATGAGGAAAATAAGAAGTTTGTAAAAAATTTATACTATTATTTAAGATTTAGGTATATTATAAGTATTTTTTTTTAATTCCTAAGGCCAAAGTATGAGGAAAAACCTACTACATTATCTCTTCACTAAAAATGAGACATAGTGAGGTATGGTTTCTATAGAAAATGATTTATCTAGTATAAACCATGGAATTTGAAAAGATATTGAAGAATGAAGAGGTAAAGTAAAATCAAAATGAGAACCTCAACTATCATGAAATAAAAGAACATGGTTTATCCTTGAAAGAAGCCTGTAATGATGGAAAATAATTCATGGTTTGGAGGAATAATATAAAAATCAACAAAGGGTGCATCAAGCACCTAAATATAGTTACTTATAACATTACTCTAGGATTTAAGTAAGGTTAATATAGAATCAAAATTATGGAGATTCCACAACTATGATAAAGGTATAAGGATTTGAGAAGAATAATCCACCAAAGAAGATGAAGTCTGGGATAAATAATATGACCTTCAAGTAATAGGCATGACTAAGTGGTATACAAAAACCATTCTAAGTAAATAGATAAAGACCAATGTAATTATCATATAATGGATAAGGAAGGTGGAATAAATATTCACTAGAGTTTTATCATAAGAGGATATGTTTACAAGTGGAATATTTACCACAGTTATGAAAAATCCCAATACAAGGAAGAAAGATAGTTTTCATATCCAATAAGAAATGTGTGTAAGTGTAATCACACATAGAAGATCCATTAGAAAGGGTTTAAAGAATTTTAATATAAAATATTATAAATATTAATATGATAAGGTTTATGAGGTGTTGGAATTCCTTCCCAAAATATAAAAAACGTAAAAGGAGTGTTGGAAAATAAGGGGTTGGTTCATCAATATTAGTAAACTTTTTTAAATTTATACAACATGAGGTTAACCTATCCAAATATAATTAAATGTTTCTAAATAATTTTTAATTGGTTTAGAATTTTTGGGGATACAAAATCCATGGGTTTGTTTTATTGGAAAATATAATGAGAAGGAAGATAAAAGTTAGATTTGATATCTACTGGAAAAGGTGCATGCATCTGGTGGAGTTAGAAGAGTTTCAAGTCCCATTTGGTATGAGGATTGTACAAAAGTAATAAGGTCCTACCTAAATCAATAATATTTATTAATAAACTAGTTTTACTCTCACAATATTGAGTTAAAAACTGCATGAAATGATGGATTTCCATGATAAATCTGAAAACTACATGGAGGAGGTCCCAAATAATGAGGATAAAAGGTGTAAAATCCATATCTAATACTAGTAGTGGTATCATGTTAAATCATTCCTAAAAATTGTAATTATACCATGAAATTAGTATTATCATACCACTAAAATGAAGTGGATATATTGTGATCAACAATAAGAATATAAGAAAATTTTCATGTTTATATTTATGGCTTAACAATTAGTATTAACTATTTATAGTATACTAGAATATATTTAATATAAGGAATTTTTCCTGGTATGTGGTGTCATTGAATTGAATAAAGCATCAAAATAAATTATTTTTAAGTTCATGGGGGATTTGGTGATAAATATTCAAGGCTGTTAAACCTTACCTATAAATTGAAAAAACTTGTGAAGCATGGAGGAGCTTAAAATCTCAATTGGTACCATAAGTTCAATATAAACAAGTGATATAAATTGACTTAAAAAAGTGTTATGTTATCACAATAAATGATTTATTTATAATATACTAATGGTTTTTTGTGAAGGATTGGTGATATTAGAGGTTTTTTTTGGAGAAAAGATAAAGGTTTTTGGATATAAGTTTTTTCATTGGAAAAACAGTGAGTGACATGGGACTCTTTGAGCTTGTTTAATTAATATCTTGTTTCCTATTCTATGTCTAGTATTAGTAGGATTAGAGTATTAGTTTACAACCCATGTAACAAGTGGTAAATTCAGTTACTTAGTGTTCATTGAGTCTGTGTAGATAAAGTTAATAAAGTGTCTCAAAATTGGAGATGTATTACTCTGGAATTGGGAAGTCCAACCAGAAATGTAAATTATGTGGTAAATGTATCATAAAACCTTTGATTTTACAAGGTATTTTTAGTTTCATCATCCCCCATTGTTTCATGGTGATGTAACCCTATATGATTCTAATAAGTGGATTATTCATCTCCACTACATCTTTGAAATTATCAAAACACCTAAGGAACACTGAGTTTAGTCAGAAATCTTTTCCCTAAAATGGGTAGCATGTGGATGCGATTTTCATAGATAAAAAATATCAAGGATTAATCTATAAAGAGTTTAATATATTTTATTTTTATAATTAGATCTCTATACCCTATGTTCCATGGTGGAAAAAAAGTTTATAAACCTTAAAAAAGGTTCACTGTTAGTGATGTAGTACACCACCACTATTACATACCTTCTACGATTTACACCTTATATAACTAGGGATTAGGATTATATGGGATTCCACTTTGTAATGGTATTGAAAGAGACACTATAGAAATATGTGATACTCAACCCACTATATCGTAGGTGGTAAAGAATGTTATTCTAGTTGTGATAGGCTATACGGGAGGATTGACTGTTAGTGGGACAATACTTTTTTATTTCATTAGGGATACCTTATATAGTGTCAAAAAATGAAAATAGGAGAAGTTGAGCCAAAAAAACTCATTCTAGGGTTGTTAGGGAAGTATTTCATAACCTCCTAGTTTAGGAAGACCATCAATGTAGTGTCACTAGTGAGGGATACATATTTATATCAAACTAGTCTATACCTTCGCAGAAAATAAATGCCATTTATATAGTTAATATATATCCACCTTAATAAGGATTTCTAGTGTAGTGCATCAGGGAGTGTCAGACAACAACCTTAGTCGACCCTAACATCATAGAATCATCCAACTATGAACTCTACTATGGCTATTCAACAAACACTAGGGATTTCAGGTTGAGGATTTCATCATGGTAGTTAAAGCAGTACGATAACTATATAGAAATCTAAGTAGAAATTTATTCCTCAAGGTCAGTGGGAGGGTTTTGACAGGACACCACTGATAGATCCTTGCACTACTAATTCAATCATTGAGACTTCTACTATAAAATATACTATTTTAATATCTATTACATTATATTACACTTTATTTGATATATGGACATCACATTATTCTATATTGGAAAAATTAGTGTCTTTTCATAAACATAATGTAGAAGTACCCTCCTCTTACATGAGTCTTGACACCACTTTAGGGAAGATAATAAAGAAGACCATGAATTATCGGTTTTGTGAAGTAGTGTTAGCATCATATGAAGTTTTTTTGGGATATAATGGTGTTGGATTTTAAATAATTTATTTTCATTCTATGTATAGATATTTGAACCTACTTTTGATACTTTGTTGACTGTTATCATAGAAGGGTATCATTATTATCCCCCACTGGTGTATAATATATGATTTATAGGGAGTCATAATTTTAGGTTGGTCAATCAGGACCTAAATATAGGAAGATTGATTTAGTAATAGTAGAAATCTCTAGCCTTGTTCTTAGGGTAGAGGAATTTATGGATTTCTAGAATTTACCTCCCATTATGGATCTTTATCTATATTTTTTCTAGAATATTTTTCAGGATTACCTCTAGAAATATAAGTGGGATTAAATAATAATCTCATAAATTATATGGTTCATACTGAGCTACATGAGTGGAAAATCTAGTTGGTGTAGTTTGAAGAAAAGGGGTTCATTTGACAAATTGTTACTCCATGGGGTTATCTAGTTATTTTTTACAAAGTAGATAATGATATTTTTCACATAAATTTAAACTATAGAACATTTAATTTTTTTAATATCATGAAAATTTACCCCTTTCCCTCGATTGATTATATCTTTTACTAATTGAAGGGGTAAAGGTTTTTTCTCAAGATTGATATTTTCTCAAGAAATCATGAGCCTTGAGTGATCCCTAAGGATATTTTATGGATGGATATTCAAATCCAAAATGACCATTTTTATAACGTGGTTATTCATTTTTGATTTTCAAATTCCCCTATGTTTATATATTTAATTAATTGAATTATCTATACTTTTCTCATCTCTTTTGTTATCTTTTTTTATGGATGACATATTGATCCACTATAGGTCTTGGGAAGAGAATGAAGAATATATCTATATTGTTTTTGATATCTTATGGGAACATCATCTTTAACCCATGCTATCAAAATTTTTATTCTTGACCTAAAATGTTAAATTTATTAGGCATGTGATATTAGAAGTAGTAATTTCCATTGATATTTAAAAGGTAAAATCTATCATGACTTGGAGAGGTCTCTTCTATTATGTCTGAGATCTGATTTTTTCTCAGGATCATGGGATATTACCAAATATTCATCCATAAATTCTTTATTCTCACTACCCCTATGAAAAAAATTATCTAAGAAAGGGAATAAATTTTCATGGTATTATCAATGTGAGGAGGATTTCTAAGAGTAGAATAATAGGATAACCATAAATCATATGCCGATAATTACTTAGATAGGTAAGGGATTCAAGGATGCTATAATTCTTCTTCTATTCAAATTTACTATATTATTATATAATATTGGTCAGTTATATCATATAGTTCCAAGTAGTTGTTCCCTCATGAACTAAACTACCCTACCCTTGATTTTGAGTTCATTATCATTGATCATGTACTAATTTGATATAAGAAATATTTTTTTGGTGAGTACTTTATTATTTTCACTAAACACAAGATCATAAATTATATTATCTTCTAATAGGATTTTAATTCTAGGTAGAGACACTAGGTTAAATAAATTTAATATTTTGACTTTTACATTGAATATAAACTTAGAAATGGAAATACAGATGTCAATTCTATTAGCCAGAAGATTCACCCTCAGTGGGTGTAGGAGGAAAAAGAGTATTTAAGGTTATTGAACCTTGTGGAAAAACTCCACCTATATGTGTTTGAGATTCAAGGGGAAGAATATTTATATCACATTAGACTTATAACATCTATCATGGATAACATCAAGAAATCCCAAGTATCTAACATGGATTACATTATTATTCAAGAATGACTTGATGTTGGGGGGATCTTTGATGGATGGTTTCAAGATTCTTCTTCCTTACTATATATACATGAGAGGATTTCTGTGCCTATTACATTGATAGGGGTAGTAAGGAAATAATTTCATGCTTCAAGGTGGGTAGAATCCCATGGAATAACAAAAATGTACTATGATATTCATCATTAAATTTAATGGTATTGTTTAAATAGAGAAATCTTGGGATTCATTTCTATATGTATGAGTGTAGTAGGTTGATACATAACATCAAAAGCCTATAGACACCCTTAATAAATTACCCCCACTAGTATGATATTGATATAGGATCATGATGGACTTTATGAATAATCTTCACTGACCTCTTAGAGGTTGGGATATAGTATGGGTAGTGGTTGATCATTTGATTATGGAAACCCACTTCTTATATATCAAAGAGGCTAAATTAGTGGTCAAATTTGGAAAATTATATGTTTGAGAGATCTTGAATATTCACTGGGTGTCTGTGAGTATCACCTATGATAGGGATATCATATTTAAATCCTATATATGGTAGGACTTTCAATAATAATTTGGTTCTTAGGTGAAGCTAAGTACCTCTTTCTATCCATATATTGATGGTTAATCTGAGTAGAGTATTCATATCTTAGAGGATATACTTTTGGCCTATGTAAATGAATTGGGAATCTCTTGGGATGATAATCGCTCTCTAGTTTTTTTCTATTACATTAATTATGACCATTCATATATTCAAATGGATCCTCATTAATACTTATAGAAATACTATTTCATCACCCCTTTTTTAGATATAAATAATTGAGTCATCCATGATTGGGCCTAACATTGTCCAAGAGAAAACTAATAAAGTGAAGTAAATTTAAAAATAGTTTATAACTATTCAAAGAGAGAAAAATACATATATAAATCAATTCAGGTGATATTTGGAATTAAATATATGTTACTATTTGTTACTTTGGGTCTCACTAAAACATTTCATAGAATAATGGTAAAATAGAGAAAGAAAACTCCTAAGAATGTCTAGTATTTTTAAATACAAGCTTGATTCAGAGTGGTGGATTATTGACTTACTCCACCTATGGTATTTATCTCCACACATAACAATTTTCATGAATCATAATTGAGTTATTATTTTATAGACCCTTAACATATGATTCAATAAAATGAATTGGTGCTTAAGGATAATGTATTCTATACAGATCATCAAATATGTATTGTCGACCAAATTTGGAAAGTTTTACAAGGAAAGGTCATGAATCTAATTTGAGTAAAGGTGTAAAATGGGATATTCCAAGATTATATTTGTGAGTGAAAATATGAAATGAAAATCCAATGGTTGAGCCTATTTCCTTAAAAATATGAATAAAACTTATAGGGAATGAGAAGCTCGATGATGGGGAGTTTAATAGCTGCAAACTCTACATGTAGGTAGTTATCATTTATTTCTATCCATTCTATATATTTTATAGTATATATATATTTTTTATATGTATTTCAAGATTTTATGAGAAGTTTAATTTTAATTTGGAAGAAAAAATGGATGAGGGTCCATTTTATCAACAATCAAGTACCAGGTTGCCTAGTATTGGGTACTTGGAAAAGCACCTAAGGCTACAGGTGGATCTGTTAGGGACACCATATACCCAATGGATTTGAATCAAGTACATGTTTTCTTTCTTGTAAATATTATTTTGATCAAGGTAATTTTTATCTTTTCCAACCCCTATTTTTATTCACATTAGCCAATTAATATAGTATTTAATCCCATTTTCATTAAGAAAATGATCCCCTGGAGCTCCTTCCACCCCTCCTTCATTACTTATTAATAAAACTTTAATATCTTTATTAGCTTGGGTTTTCTTTCTTTTGAAATATCCCTTAAATTGGTTAAGTTCTTAGGTTGTATCTAAATGTCTTATGCCCTCTTTTTCTCAATATAAGGTGTAATCCACTTCTTTAAATTCTTAGGGATTCTTGGATTATTTAAGTTCTTAAATATTAATTCATTTTTCTATTGGTGGATGGTTATTTTGGAAAATAACATTGTAATATCATGGTTTACTTCTTAAATTTTAAGTTTTGTGTTAGGATTGGACAAAACCCTATTTCCCTTTTTGTTTTAGGTTGATCTTAAAATTAAACGTGATGGATAAATCATCTTCCCTCAACCCCAAGGAGATATTTTGAAAACCAATAACTAGGTGAACCTCTTTTACCTCTGAAACTCTCAGAGAGTTGGGTTAGAAATGGTTTGGGGAAGAGTGAAAACATAATTTGAGAGATATTTGAAACTTATAAATTATATCATTTCTTACTTTAAAAACCATATGCTATTTTATTGGGTTATGCTTAAATTATCCATGTCAACATGATCATGTGATACACCACTAGTTTTTTTAAATATGGATGAATTAATTTTCATGTAAAATATTAAAGACACATAAAATGGAAGCATGCCTACCATATTTTATAATTACATTCATTGTTTATGAACAATTTTAGACTTTTTTGGTGAAATATAATCTTGATAATTCCTTGATAAGAATATTAATCTTTTTACCTATGGTGGGAATATAATTATCATAATATATTAAACATAAATGAATATTGTTCCATATGTTTGAATTCTATTTTATCTTCATAGAACTCTTTGTGACCATGGGTCTATATTTAAACACTTGAGTATATATAATTGTTTTATCTTGATTTTAAAGTGAGAGAAAGACTGTATGTGGTAGAATAAAAGTATATTTATTACACCTTATATTGATAAACGTGTTCATTATATGATATAATCTCACATCATCCTAACTCTTCTATACCCCTTTCACTATTAATGAAGGGAATTAATACAACCCATCCGAAGTATACATCAACCCATACCCCTTACATGGAATGGTTATTAAACCCATACTGCTTTATGATAATTTTTGGGAATGGATGTAAGATTTCCTATCACACAAGTATAAAATAATGAGACGATTCTTGAAAATGTATTGATCATCTTAGTATAGTGGGGTATTTATTAATGATTCCTCTACACTGTACTTTACTAGTTTTCAACTTACTCTTATGATATTTGGACTGTTGCTGCATACCCTCTAGCATATAACAAGTTGTTATACGTTGGGGGGAGGGGTGAATTCCTTATGGGTGTATTTTTCTCACACCTTTCACATGCCTTATTTGGACGTATATAAATACTTTCATTCATGAATTGAGAAAAGGTAAAGAGCCTGAATATGGGAGCTAGTTTTATATAGAGTCTTGAAGTTTGGGTGGTACCTTTATGGACAACTTGGTGGAATTTTAGAGTAGAATTAACAAATCTATCCCTAAAGGTTCTTGTGGGACTTATATACATGAGACATCATCTTTTGGGTATACTTAGGACACATTTCTCTATTATATTGTAACTCTTTATAGTTTTTTTATAGTTTGATGTTTTGGAATAACCTTTGTATATGTTTAGACCATGTTTGGCTATACATTTATGTTCATATAACTAGTTCAAAAGATTTTATATTTGGAAAATTAAAATTATGAATAATCTCTAACACTTTTTTGAAATAACCTTGATGTTTACTCTATCCTATGGTGATCGAGAGGTTCACTTAGGGAGTTTTGGAAACCCAACATGATATCATTAAGGTTATCAAGGCATGATCATTACAATAACCTTTTACAATATGAATTGTTTATGAACATTGAGAGCTTTGGTTATAAGTTATTATAAGTCATAAGTCAGTCACCAATAATAATTTCCTAGTGATGTATCATTCCCTAAAATTATTTAATTATTGAAGTGATATATATTTTTATATTATGATTTTCTAATGTTGGTTCTTTCACCTTAGATTCTATATTTTTGATGAGTTTACCCCATATATGGATGGTAAATGATTATGTTTGGTGATTCTTTTCCACCCTCTTGATTATAATAGTTGTTTATCATCCACCCAAAGTTGTATTGGTGGTATATAATCCACCATAATTTTTATTGGTCGAAAATAATCCACCTTGGTTATGTGTTAGTGGTAGATTGTCCACCCATAATCATGTTTATGGTTCTTTTCACACCGTGGAAAGTTACATGGTGGTGTATATTCATCCTAGAAGATGTGAAATGGTGATATATCATTGACCTATTTTTTTATTGGATATGTATCCTTCCCCATGTGACTTCTTATTCTACACCATTATTTTAATGATGATACACTATTCACTAAGAATATTTAGAGGTTGTACATCATCCACCAAGGATTTATTGTGGTGATATATCATTCAAAAATTCAATAAAATGGTGATTACTTATTGACCAATGTGGTATGATGTTGATGTATTGTTTACCTAAGAATTGGAAGTAAGGTGATAGCTCATTCACTGTGACTATTGAGATAAAGAGTAATAGATCGTTTAATCCTAATATGTGTTCATACCATGGGGGAATCAACCCATTATAGTATTTAATGAATAAGGTATAGTTGTAAGTGGTTTGGATTCCATAAATTCTATGTTTTGATGATTTTTTATTAATTTACTTATTCATCAGTATCTCATATCAAGCATGCACTTTTACTTACTAGAATTACTCAAGGACATCATTGGTGGTGGCCTACTAAGTTGTACTCACACCCTGTATGAGTGACCTGGTACATGACTAAACATCATGGTTATAAGAAGGGTAAGGGTAAATTCCCTATGATTGATGGACGAGAAAGGTGGATGGAGTATGAAGATGAAATTGGGTAGGGAATCAGGGCCCAGTTAGTTGTAGTCTTCTTTATTTTGATTATTTTTGGACTATCTTATATATGATTTTCCCATGAACGATACCTATAGTTGATGTTGCCTTTGAAGAATTAAAATTATCTCATTAATTAATAGCATTCTCTATTATTGTATCATTGTTAGACCATAACTGTAGTGCCCATGTTATGATATATATATGGAAGATCTTTACTGATCTTATTTCTATTATGTTTTATGATTTTATGTAGTTGAGGGTATAATCTACCCACTTTTTATACAGAAACCCTTGCTATAATTTGGTATCCTCTAGTATATAGGGAGGTGAACCCGAGGTCATGTGGAACCACTAGTCCACTATTATTTTAGTGATCCAGGATTATACATTTCAAAGTGGTATTAGAGATTTATTTATTTTTTAATTTCTATTTGAGATATGGTATAAATGATATAGGATATTGATGAAAATTTGTATAAATTTAAAGCATAGGAGTAACTAACCCATGTAACTTGGGATGGGATTTATATTCATGGTTTATGAGATCTATGTTTTTTGATTTTCAAATAAAATGGTTTGTGGTTTATAGATTATTTCTTTCAATCTTGGCTTTGGGTGGTAAGCAGATGTGTGTTAATACATTATAGTGGACCTGTATGGATCAAATGACATTTTTATACATTTGTTTCATTGATATTATAATTATGATATAGTTTTTGGGTATTTAAATTTTTAGTAAAAACTTATATAGAAATTTAAAATATAACTTATTGGTGTAATTCTACTTAATTGACCCATGGACATTGGATTTTTCCTCTGACATAGATTAGTCATGCATAACTATATGAGATTATATCCAACTTGAGATTTGGTATGTTGGGATAGAATTCAGCCAATATGTGAGACCCTTATATGATAGGATTTGATTTAGAGTATCCTCACGTGTTTATTATTGGTACTTTATCTTAACTGTGATATCTAAACCTCTGATAGAAATGTATTCTTATTCATGCGTGCTTGAATTTTAGTGATATATAACCACATAGACCTCCCATTGATCACCGAGAGGGTGGGAATAACCATTCCCCACTAATAGTGGAACTGAATCTAAATGTTATTAATTTTTATCTTATTAATAAAAAACTCCTTAAGATTGTTCTTCACATCATTTAGTACATGAGACAGGGGTGCCAGGGTTTGTAAAACTTGAATTGAGAGTTTATGTTACAAAAACCTACCTTATTTTTAGAAAATGGTGGAATATCAGGTGTGGAGTGCTAGATAGAGTGTATGTATATGTTCTTTGATCATATTTAGGTAACCCTAGAGTAGAGGGTGAATATTTTTTTTTATATATTTCATAGACCAACTAAACACAAGTGGAATAATATTGTATTGGAAGAAAAGAATATGGGGCTATCCTGGAATGATTTTCAATCTCATTTATTGAATCAATTTTTCCTAATTCTTTAAGGGTAGATAAATCATTGGATTTTATTTATCTCTCTCAAGGAGGATAGAATATTATCAATTATATAGTGATATTTTCTAAATTTTCATGGGTTTTTCCAACCCTTCTGAGTGATAAGACTTTAAGAAACAAGTGTTTTTGAGGATGGACTGAAGCATTTCATTCAATAACTTTAGAATATTTCCTACCTTTAATATTTCTCATAGGTAGTGAACTAGATCCTCATCACATAAAGGAACTAGAATGAGGGTGGGTCATCTGGGTAGTATGATTTCTTAGCTCAGATCGATAGTGAGTTGCTATTAAACAAAAGTAGTAGTATAATGAATCTTTCTAGTGTAGTGATAGATGTTCAAGTCAAGGTGGTGGTTCATATCTTCCTCAAATAGGAAATCCTTTATTGAGCATTACCCGTGTGGTATGCTAGTTCATATTTTTCTTGGCTGTGATAAGCCACTAAAGGAGTGTGAATCTTATGGTGAGTTAGGTAACATGTGTAGAATCTATGAAATTACACTATGATAAGTTGGTAGGTATAGATTTGTTCAAACTCATATATTGATATCAGGACTAAGAATACAATATTATTCTGATATCTAGGATCCTATGATTGTTTGGGTTATGGAATAGGATGTGTATCTCAGGGTTAAGGGTAGTAGTGTCAGCAAGGTGACACTTGTCAGAGGAGTTTATAAATTGGAGCTCAAACATAGGAATCAAGTAAGATTCATGTCATTGACCAGACTCTAGATGATCTAGACCAAGGGTCCATTAAAAATTCAAGGTACGATTATAATGGAATCAACCCTTTATTTTACTTTATTTGATATAGGTGCATCAGAGTCATTCATATATGCTTCTATTGTCGATGATATATAGCTTTATATAGATAATATGTATAAGTTTATGTCTATATATATGATCTTAGGGATGATATCCAAGGGTGGATAGAGTTTTTTTGAGTTTTCTATAATTATTAGTGTGTGTAGGATTCTCTAAGACTTATTTGGAAAGGAGATGAACTCTGTTGATGTGATCCTTAGAATGAAATGGTTGAATTGTTATTGAACACACATAAACTATTATCACTAATGGGTATATTTCATTTCTATGTAGGGTAACTGTTATACATATTTCATAGAGTTATATTTATAGGTAGGAAATCTAACAACTGACATTGGTAAGATGGGTGATATTTTAATATAGCTTTACAGTGTTGTTTTGGGAGAAGAGGAGGTGTGACAACTGGACTTTCCCCATATCATCAACTAGCTCAAGGATTGTTTTCCTAAAGATTTATCATGATTTACACTAACAAGAGATGTTAGGTTTGTGATTTAGTTGATACTAATAATGATTAATATATATATTCTACCTTATAGGATGGATCATATAGGTTTTAGTGGGCGAATGGACCATTTAGAGGATCTAGAGGTGAATGGTTTCATTTTCCTAAGAATGTTACCTTAAGGTGATCCTATGTGATTCTCTAAAAAAGTGAACCAATTATTTTACTTTTTAAAAAATTAGTATAGTAAAAAATAAGTAATATTTTAAAATATATATCCTCTTCCTTGTATAAGAAAACTATTCAATAAGTTTAGAGGATCCAAGTGGTTCTCCAAGATTGATATGAGATCTGATTATCATCAATTGTGTGTGAGGCCTTTTGATATTACTCATATTGTTTCTAGGAGTAGTTATTGTTTGTATGTTTTTTTATTTGATAAATAAAACAGAAGTTTTCACGGACTTAATAAATCAGGTTTCCATCAGTATCTAGATTATTTCTTGGTATTAATCATTGATGATGTATTTGAATATTCTAAGTCAATTGGGGATCATGGTATTTATTTGGATATTGTGTTGAATCACTGAGAGATCACTGATTGTATGCCAAGATCTCAAAGTGTTAGATTTGGATAAGTGGGTTATGCTTATTGAGGCATGTGATATCTAAGATAGGTATATATGTAGACATTGAGAAGGTCAAGTGTATGGTTTCTTATGAGTGATCCACAAATGTATTTGAGATACATAGTTTCCTCGGTTTCATAGGTGACTACTTGAGGTTTATCTAGGAATTCCCCCATACAGATATATCAATGATGAAACTGATCCAATGTGTGGGGGGGGGGGAGTTCATGTGGTTATATTTTTATGAGAGAGTTTTTCAGGATCTTAATAGGATATTTTTTTCCACATCAATCTTAGCCTTTCGTAATATAAGTAAAGATTTTAGATTTTACTGTGATGTTTCAAGATTCATGCTTAAATAATTTTTGATATAGGAGGGGTGAGTAGTCTCTTATGGGTCTAGACAACTAAGGTCACATGTGAAAAGCTACCTAATGCGTCATCTTGAGATATCCGTAGTAGGTCATGCATCGAGATATTAGAATCAAATCCTATTAGGTGTGAGGTTTACAGTGTATACAAACCATAAGAGACTAAAGAATATATTCTCATAGTGTGACCAAAACCTTTAGTAGAAAAGGTGGGTCTATTATCCTTATATTTTCAAATTTATATAACATACACCCTTGGGAAAGGGAATGTAATGGCCAATGATCTAAGTAGGAATAATTAGGCACATGTTTTGAAATTGGATTTTCGTGAGTGTCTAGTGATGAACCTCTTGATAAAATAAAACTTGATGTTTAGGAGTATCAGAGTAGAGTGAACTTACATTATAACACCCTGATATTTTTTTGATATATTTTCCTTTAAATAAATTTAATTTCATTGATAGCTTTCTGTACATGCGATTCCTCGAAGCCAGTCATTTGAAGCCATCCAAGCTCTACCACTTTGAAACCCTGTATTCCGATGAATGACTGCATGAATACAAGTTATCATGTGAATCCTACAACAGATCATATAAATCCTTGTAGACTATCCAATATGCCATTACATGAGGCCATCTTGTGATTGTATGATAAGGATCACATGAAGTCTCCACTGCCTCATCCACTATAGGTTAAAATCCCACCATGAAAGGTAAAACAACCTTCATGAAACCTCCTCATATATAAACACCATATAAAAAACACACGCGAGAGAGGGAGAGTAACAGAGAAGGATAATAGTGAACATAGGGGATCAACCACAGTATTCAGAATAATCCCCCCACATAATTGTGAGATCTACCAAATGTTCCACCATAATATTGCCTCATATGATTACCCTAAGATAATGATACCACATGATGATTTAAAAAACTTGTGAAGGCTCTGTTTTACACACCCCACACATGAAGGTTGTTCGACAGTCCTCAGATGAGCACCCTTTTCTAGGCCGTGACACCAATCAGTATCCCCTAACACACATCTACAGAATCCCTTCTCATGATCCCTTAGAGACCATGAAATAATATTATAATCATGAAACCATTATAATGTTATGTACATGTGAGGCTTGAGAATGCGATTATTCACCTTGTAAAATTAGGAAGAAGAGCCCTTAGTTTTACAATGACTTTGTTCAGCCACCTAATGCAGGCCCTCAAATGTGAGGGACACCCATACTGGTGTTCATAGGCATACACCAGTGGATATAAAAACCCTCGATCTCATGGTTACATGAGACCCCTATCTTGCGGTGCTCACACGTATCCCTAGAAGTGGTTACCTCAAAACGTAGCATCCCCACAGGCACCCCCTCCATGAAAATTGAACAATGAGGATATGCACCCCATACATCATGCACCCACTTATACATGCAATATGAACCCTCTTTCATGTATAAAACATCAAAAAACAACCCCTAAAAATGGTTTCAAAACCCATCGCAAGACCCCTTTGAAGGCACCCGAATCGCATGAATAAGGGAGATTTATGGGACTCCATCGTCACCCTCTTAGCATGTGTATAAACCCATGGACAGACCCTTAGAAATGTGCCTTATAAACCATGAACCCTCATCCATACGTGTGGAATTAATGGGGACCCTTTTCATATGTTGGAAGATCCCACCAAAAGATTTAAAAGGAAATCACATGATAAAGTAAGCATCATGCGATGCTATCATGTGAGTACCCACTCCATGAAAGAAAAACATAGAGGACATATGCCCCCATATTCCATTCACTCTTCACCATGCAGTGTGTACCTTCATCCATGCATGTGATGAATTTGATACAAATCCACAACGCCTGATCACAAAACACATCGCAAGACCCCATAGAGGTACCATCATGCGATCACATAAACAATAAATCTTCATGAGACTCCATCATACATGAATTCCTCGGCCTAGACAAGGCCTTATCATACAAGGGAACCCATGTATAGGCCCTTCCATAACCATGAAAACCCTAGGATGTGTGGTTATGAAGTAAACTCTTAGACATGCACCCCTCTACCAAAAAAAATTATAGCCCATACGGTTGAGGAATGATCCCTTTAAACATGAAACTCCAATACTTGGATAGGATCAATATCATAAGCATGTTCACGAGACCCTACCGTGTGATTAAATTGAGGCCAAACAATTGTAAGATTATTTAATGGTCTTGTTATGTCTTTAAGTGAATTTGGACATTCCATGTTGATAAAGAAATACCCTGGACAAGTCATGTTGATCACATGATAGGCCTTAGACAATTCAAATTGATTATGCAACAACTGATTGACATTTCTGCATTGACATGCGATTGACTATGGAAAAGTACGATTCGATCATGCGAAGAAATCCTAGAAAAGTCAATCAATCATAAGAAGAAAAACTAAACAAGTCATTTGATCAAGTAAAAGACACTAAACATGTCCACTTTGATTATGCGAAGATGTCTTGGACAAGTCAATTGAGTGTGTGAAAGACCTTGGACATGACCGCTTTGTAGGACCTCGAAACTTCTTGAGAGGGGAGGGATGAATTAGTATGATAATTTTTTTAAAGAGACATATCTTGTTCCCACATTGGAAGGAATGTGTTAAAGCTTCTTGATAGAATCATGCAGTAATTAAACATTTACAGGCAGAGAGATAACACAAAAGTTTTACTTGTTTCACCACTAAGGGCTAGGCCAAGGAGTATACACCGACAATGTGTCATTCATAAAAAAATACACTAATCTTCACTAGTTATAGAATATATAAGATCATACATAGTCACTATATTCTATAAACACTACCTTTACAAGATTTTAGGGATAGTACACTGCCTCCCTAAAAACACGTCCATCAACCCCCTACTCACTGGTTTGGGTGAAGTCTTACTTAGTTTAACGACCTAAAGATTGATTCAGTATATTGGAATTTAAGTCTTTTTCCATGACTAGGATGAGACTCTACTCACACCATAGTTCTGAGTTGATGCAATTGAAAGCACTATTCACTTAAACCAGATGTTCAACACTATTGTTCGTGAAACTCCTTCATTAATCTCCTTTGAGAAGTTCACAACCTTCATGAAGCTAACTGCCTTCACAAAACACTAAGCCATCGCAGAATAACCAGTCATCAAGAAAATCATTTTTCTGAGATACCTAAGAATTGGTTAATACTAAGATAGTATTTTCATTATGATTATGATCATAATGAATACTTTATTTTGAAGCTCTCATCCTTTAAAAATTTAGAGATATTCATCCTTTTCTCTAATTATTTTCATGTCAAATGAAGTGGGGGTAGCCACATATTTATAGGCTTAACCTTACAAGATAATCCCACTCCTCTAGAGGATTTTTTTATGAACATATAAAACCCTTTTTGTGAAGATACTTCATTCATGAAGATCCAGTTAAATTTAACCCATTCACAATAATTATTTTAGTTGTGAAGAATCACTATCTTTCCATCACGCATTCGCAAATCTCATTTGTGATGCTCCATATATTCATGAATCTCATCCTTTGAGAACCCACTCTTTGTGAAAATAATTCCTTTACCATATTTTAGAAGAGTAAAATATTGAAAACTACCTTTACCAAAGCATACTCATTCCTCCTAATTTTGAGCCCAAAAATTTGGAGAACACTTAGAAATGACACCACTTTCAACACTGTATCCATCTTGTACTATATGATCACTTGAATTGAAAAATCCATGATAAAACCAATGTGGATTGACAAAAAAAACTAGACTCTATTTATAGTAATGAAAATACTTGGTTATAATAATTTCCACCTTTGGTTTTGTTTACAATCTATAGATAAATCCAATAAAGCACCAGCCACTATCAAAAATTGAAAGGTGAGAAAAAACTCATCCAACATTCTATGTCTACGTGAGAAAATATTGGTGTAAAAAAATATGGGAAGCTTGAATTGGGTTCTTGTTCTTTATAATGATTAAAAATTTCCAATCTAGTCTCTGAGAAATATGAAAAATTTCCTCATAACACCTAATTTTCATCATGTCACAAAATTATTGAATACTATTTCCTCATAACACCTAATTCTCATTGTGTCACTGAAGAATTTCACAGTTTTTCAAAAACCTATAACCAATAAACATTTTAAATATTGAATTTATCTATGCCCCCCTTTGGAAATAATACCAAATAACCCATATTTGTACTTGTAGAGATGAAAAAACACCCCTGGATCATATCTCCCCCATAAACTTTCATCACTTCCACAAAAAGATTAAAATAGTTAATAAAAATTGAGAGAACCACAACTTCCTCATGAATTGAGAGGTGGTTGAACACCAAGGTTCAATTGATGTTTCTCAAACACATGTGCTACCAATGACTTAGTTAGAATGTCAACTACTTGGTCATCGGTTCCAATATACTCCATTTTAATCTCACATGATTCAACTTTTTCATTGATGGAGTGATATCTGATATCAATATGTTTTGTATGAGAGTGATAAACTAGATCGTTCATAAGATTGATCATGATCTTATTGTCACAATGAATCACTGTTGGATGTTTTACCTCATAACCAATATCAGTCAGTTGTTTCTTCATCCACAATAACTGAGTGTAAGCCTTTGTAGTAGAGATATACTGCTTCATCCATAATAAGATAAGTTCTCTTGAGTTTCTTTCTCAACCATCCCACAATTTTTTTTCTTATAATGAAATCACCACCATTTGTGGAATTTTGATCCATGACATCTCTAGACCAATCAACACATAAAATAATGATAATTCATTATCTCTTCATACTACAAAGTATAATCCAAAATTGAGTATACATTGAATATAACTCATGATTCATTTAACTGCTACCAAATTCTCTTCCTTTAGATTAATTTGAAATCGGGCTGCTAAGCACGTTGCAAAGATGATATATGACTGTGTTACAGTCAAGTATAATAAGATCCCAATGATTATTCTATATAGGGTGGGATTCACAGAAGTCACATTCTCATGATTTCCAAGTTTTTTCCCAAATTCAATATGAGTCTACATTATTTTGGAGTCATGCATGTTGAAATTGTTTAGAAGATATATTGAATATTTTTTTTAGAGAAATGAAGGTGTAATACTTCTTTTTAATCACTTATATCCAAAAAATAATGTTAGTTCACCAATCATATACATTTCAAATTCTGAGTTCATTTGATTAGAAAATTCTTCCACTGATCCTTGCTTGCTTCCACCAAAAATAAAATCATCCAAATACTCAAGAACCATAAATTGATCTTTTTGAGAATTCTTTATATAGAGATAACGGTCAACACCTCGTATTTTAAACTTGATCTTCTTCAGATAAGAATATAGTGGAGAATACCATGCTTGTGGTGACTAATTTAGACCATAGAGTGCCTTTTTTAATCTACAAACCTTCATTTCATCATTACCAATTAGAAAACCCACTGGTTGTTCAATGTAGACTTGTTTTTCAAGAATACCATTTAGGAATTCCATTTTTACATCCATATGACAAACTTTGTACCCTCTTTGAATCGCCATGGAAATAAATAGCTTGATCGACTTTAGTATAGCCACTAAATCAAATGTTTCTTCAACATCAAAACCTTAAATATGTCCATAGCCTTTAGACACTAAGCATGCCTTATTTTTGATCAAATTTCCTTGATCATCGAATTTGTTTTTAAAGATCCATTTTTTTCTAATCAAATTGTGATTTTTGGGTCTCATAACAAGATCCCATGTCTGGTTCTTGTAAATCTAATCCAAATATTAATTCATGGTCTTAAACCATGATTCATCCTTTTTTACTTCTTCAAAATAGGTTGGTTCCAGAATTGATATGAAAGAAAAATGAGATTCATTCCTTATTCTCAATGTTTGTGAGGGTGATGTACAATCCCCAATGATGTTGGATTGATCAATTTATTCTCCTCTATTTCTCATGTGAGTTTCTGATGATGTTTCTTCATCTATGGTTTTCTATTCTGATTCTTCTTCTGAATCATCATCGTTTTGTGATCCCTAAATATTTTTAAATCCTTCCACTATTTCTTAATTTGAATATGTCACTTGTATAATTTCTTATTCATCTTCTATCATATAATCATATGAGATCCTCTAGGTATTTATGGGTTTATCTTCCATGATATTTACACCACTACTTTTCATAATTCTTCCAATATGATTTTTGTAACATATTTGGGCCTTACTTTTTATTGAATATCCAAGGAATATTCCCTTATCTATAACATTACAATAATTTCCTTGATCACCTTCTCTGTTTTGGATGAAGCATTTACTTCTAAAAATAAAAAAATAATTCAGAGAGGGATTCCTTACATACCATAACTCAAATAGTGTCTTGGTTTCTCCCAGAAAAACCCCTATTTGATTTTGAGTGTAAATTACTACTTGAACATATTATTTTTAGTAATGATGAGAAATATGACTCTCAAGCAACATAGTTATAGTCATACTGTTCACTTATCTATTTCCATGTTCAACAACTCCATTTTTCTATGGGGTTATCACTATAGACACCTCATTCTTTATTCCATGTTTTTAGATAATTTTCAAATTCAATGGATGTGTATTCTCCTCCATTGTCAGATCGTAGAATCTTGATTGTGAAACCAGTTTCATTCTTAGCAATTCAATGATAACTCCTCATGCAGTCAAGAAATTTCTATTTCCTCTGAATAATCATTACACATGGAATTCTATGATAATTATCAATGGAAATAATAAATTACCACTATCCATATGTGCCAACCACATTTATTGGACCACGTATGTTTGTGTGGATGAGATCAAGAAGATTTGATGACCTTTTATTCCATTACTAATATGAAATCTAGACCACCTTTCCTCGTATGAAAGCATCACATTTATTTTATCATTCAAGCTTCAAATTGGAAATAATGTTGGCTATCTTCATCATAGATACCTTTTCCATTATTTTTTATTAATGTGACCCAACCTCTAGTGCCACAAGTTATTTTCTTCTTTAATAGTTAAGTAACAATTGTTCTCTTTACTGTCAACCTAGTATAAATTTTCTTATGTTCTGCATCCTTTCATGAGAGAATTACATGTATTTCGTTTTATAGTGAACACATTTTGATTAAATGTCACTATCAGTCCTGAGTCACATAGATGAATCACACTCAGGATATTATGATGCAAATCATCTACATAGAGAACTTCAGTTTTACTTAGCTCTTCATTTTCTAGTTCTGCACTTCCACTACCTTTGATATTTAAATAAAAATCATTACCAAATATCACTATTCCATAAACCTTTTTTACCATTCCTTAATGAATCTTCATTTACTATCATTTGGGATGAGCATCCACTATCAATAATCCAGGTGCTACTGTTCTTTTTAGTTTTGAGAGCTATTTCTTCAAGGTTATCTTTCTCGATTTTCTTCTTTTTTTACTTCCAAGAGATACTAGATTAGGTAGAGGCTAAATGTGTAATTTACAATATCTATTCAATATTCATGGTTTCATCATACTCATACTATTCTTCCAGAGGAGAATACCTATTTACAAGAGTAAAATCACTTGGTTGGTGGGTACTGAATTTTCTATGAGTTTTGTAGGTAATGTTCCTTTCTTTCCTTTACCTACAATGAATAAATTTATAGCCATAGTTAGAATAGTGAAAAAAAATATCCATATAAACTATTCTTCTATATGATCAAGGATATGGTATCATTGTCCTTTTTTAACTTCCAATCACTTCCCAATTCAGCAAGCTCCTTTCCTCTTCATAGCATGACATAGAATGGCCAAAAAATACATAGAATTGACATTTCATAAGAGGAAATGTATTCTCCCTTCCATTCCTCATAATTTGTCCTTATTTTATAAAAGTGTTTGACTAGTGATCATATCTGAATACTTGAGGGTAATTTTCATCTCTCTTTTCTGTTTGATTTGAATATTTATTTATTAGGACATCATGTGCGTTTGTGATATGTCCAAATTTCTATTTCCCTTTATTTTGGATTATCTTGTTTCCAACCTTTTATGTTTAAGCATCATAGCCAATACCACTATTTCATATACATATGGATCTCTGATCATTCAAGGCCATCTCTAATCCTTTAAAAACATGTTTATCTCTTTATAACAACTTTGTATATGAGAATCTTATAAATTTTAATTTCTTATTTATTTCCCTTGATTTTGATTCATTTTCTAATTTACTCCTTAGAGTAACAACTTCTTCTTCAAGTACCCCAACTATCTTATACTTATCCTCCAGTTTGGGTGTAATATCATTGATGAATTTTTCCTACTCTTCAATATTGAGCTTAAGTTCCACAACTTCTTATAAGTTTCCATGAGTTGTTAAATATTATTATGACCCTACTTATATTCAATCAATTTCCACTTCAAGCCAATCAACATACTCTGATGACTCTTCCAGAATGAATATCATCTTCTTGTTTATTTTTATTTGATCATTAATCTTATCAAGCACACCCTCAAGTTTCACCATGAGATCAATAACACCAATCAAATGATTATATTTATCTTTTGAAGGTTACACCTTTTCAACTATAGAAATCATGGATGCTTGGGTTTCAAATTTAAAATCTGGGTTTTCATCCTCCAAAAAGATACTATCATCTTGTTATTCTTTATAGATGAAACTCATTATCTGTAATTTATTTCTTGATTTTAAGACTACTATTTTGGGGAACCTTTTCTAATATTTTTCATGATTTTAGCTTCACATTATTCATTATCGAACTTACTTGAGCACCAAGAGGGAATGTGCCCAACTCTACCACATCGAAAATAGTCCAAAAGAATATTTCCTTCAAATTTCCCTTTTACTCTCTTGAATCACTTGGAAAAAAGATAAATAAGTTCTTCTTCCTCATCATCTTCATCAACACTATCTTTGGAAACCTCAATTTTTTACATGGATTTGAATTCCATTTCCTTGCCTACTCGATTTGTTGTATCTTCTAGTTTGACTCTCATTTCATAAGCCACTGGTTTTCTTAATAGATCATCAAGAGAATGTTTAGATAGATCCCTTTACTCAAGGGTTGACACATTTGGATTATACAGAGGTGTAAGGATTCTAAATATTTTATTCCAAATTTCAATATATTTGATTTCTTCACCAAGTCCTCTAATTTCTCTAACAACTTCATTAATTTGATTAAAAAAGATATCTTTATTTTCATCAAGATGCTTTTTTAGATCATCAAAACTATTGTAAAAAACTTTGAGTTTTACATCATTCACATTGTTATCACTTTCAAATATATTTTCTAGTTTTTCCTATATAGACACGGATGAAGTGAAACTAATAAAATTTAAATAAATTTGATCAGATAAAGTTGCAGTAAGGAAATTTTATGCTTTGGAACCTAGACCAAGAATTTTTCTATCTATTTCAATCATATTCTTGTCCCATAAGCGGCCTGAATCCCTTGAGCAGTGGAAAAAAGAACTTCCATATCAAGGGATATCAGATGAGATATCATCCTTTTCTTGCAAATCCAAAAGTTTTTTCCATTAAATAGGGGGAATCCCTTGACATTCACTAAATTATCTATGAAAACAATAATGAAAAGATTTAACTCCAACAACCTGTATGCTCTGATACTAATTGTAGGACCCTGGAACACCTTGGGAGGGGAGGGGTGAATCATGGTATCAAATTTTTCTTTTAAAGTGAAGGATCTTGTTCCCATGTTGTTAGGAACATGTTAAATATACCTGAAAAAATCATACATTAATTAAACATTCACATACAGAGAGACAACACAACATTTTTACTTGGTTGAACACTATGGGCTATCACAAGGATCATATGCCGACAGTGTGTCAGTCGTACAAAAATACACTTATCTTCATTGGTTGTGGAATACAGAAGTTTAGACATAGTGACTCTATTCCAGGAACACTTCCTTTTTAAGATTTTAGAGATATAAAATTGTCTCCCTCAGAACACTTCCATCAACCCCCTAGCTCAGTACTTTGGGTGAAAACTTAGTCAGTTTAACAACTTGAATGTTTCTTCAGTATATTGTCATTTAATTATTTTTCCATAACTAGGATAAGTCTTTGATCTCATCATATTCTTAAGTTAATGCACTTGAAATAACTATTCACTTAAACTATATGTTCAACACTACAATTTTGAAATGCTCCTCCACAAATCTCACAACCTTCGTGAAGCAAGCTGCCTTCACGGAACACTAAGTCATCACCGAATAACTAGTCATCATGAAAATACTTTTCCAAGATACTTAATCATTGATCAAGACTAAGATATTATTTTTGTGATGCTTAGGATGAAAATTAATACTTGATTCATGAAGCACTCATCCTTCATGAATTCAGAGTGATTCAGCCTTTTCTCTAATTATTTTGGTGTCAAATGAAGTGGGGGTAGTTGCATATTCATAGGCTCAAAATTTCATGATGACCCCACACCTCTAGCACATTTTTCATGAACCTCTAAAATATTGCTCACAAAGATCATTCATTTGATAAGATCCAATGAAATTTCACCCATTAGAGAACATTCTCACAATCATGAAGAACCACCATATTTCCATCACTAATTCATGAAGCTCATATCTGATGTTCCATATATTCATGAAGCTCATATATGATTCTCTATATATTCATGAAGCTCAACCTTCGTGAAACCCAGTCCTTGAAAAACTCATGCCTTTTCCATATTTGAGAGGATTCAATCCTAGAAAACCACATTTTACCATGATTTCTCCTTCCTCCTAATTTGGAGCCCAAACATTTGGAAAACACTAGGAAATAACGCCACCTTCAACACTGTATCCATCTTGTACTATATGATCACTTGACTTGAAAACTCACTGATTAACCCAGTTTGGGTTGAAAACAAACACAAACTAGAATCCATTTCCAGCAATTAAAATGCTTGATTTCAACACTATTTGATCATGCACAGACATCCAATACTTTTAAATTGATCATGTGAAAGACATTGGTCATGTCCACATCAATAATGAGAAGACCTCCAATACAATTCTATTGATTATGAAAGGTATCTTGGAAATGTCAGGTAGAAACCCTTAGATCTGTTTTACATTTAATAATAACATCCCGAAAAAAGTTTTTCAGACAAGAAAGACATGGCCATCGGAAAATAAAGACATGTTAGGTAAATCCCCTAGGACATGTCCACTTCATCTGGTTGATACACTCAGATTTATGCCATGTGGACTATCAGCCAAAAACCTTTGATAGAATACCCCCTTTATAAGGGGAGTGTTCTTAATGGGCTAATATTATGCACTCATGAACCCTATTCATGCCATGCTATCAGATGGGTCATCTATGTCATACGAAGCATATCCAACAGACCTTGAATGGGCTATATTTATCTTTATCTTTCAAAATATAGAGAAAGAATATGAAAAAGTGTGTCCATCCTCAAATAAGACCCTATAATTCCTAAAACCTTGGGGTTAACAATAATTTCTTTGAGTGTGATCACCCACCCCAACCCATAAGTGAGTTATGGGGTAACTGAACTACAAAGACTCTAATTTTGGTTATAATCAGGTGATGTAGGATGCCTCCAGAAGCCCCGAGCTCCAATGGGAATCCACCCTGGTATAACTCCCTTTGTATCCCAAATATCATTTACTTGGGAGACTGAATTATCCCATAAGTATACCATGATTCATCACCCATTAGTGGATGAGGAGTGGGAACATGCACAAGCATCATTTTAAGTGTAAGCCCTGACCATGTCCTCAAATACCTCAAACCCATCAGTGGATTGGTGATGAATAAAACAATGATGAATCTAATTCATATTATAAATAGGATATATAGGACGCCTTACTATGTCCTGATCTCCATACCATATCATCCATGGGATGGGTAGTCTTAACTCTTAAAGGGAAACTTTGAGGAGTAATCCCCATGAAAACATCATCTCATTCAATGTGTTTGATCTCCCACTATCTCTTGTTTCTCACACCGAGCATGAATCACATGGGATTAAAGGCTAGTGATTATTGTACCAATAACATGATGAGGATTCCCCAGTTTGGGCCCATCATTGATATGTCAGTCTAATTACATATCATCTTCACTCAAAGGGATATACTTCTGATGAGGTAATCCAGTGAAACCTTATATGAATAAGTCCCAACCAAGGCCTTTGTTGTCATATCTCTCATGATGCATATGTACATACATGAACTATGAAGACTCTAATTCCTATATTAATAGGATACATAAGAAACCTCATCAATGTTCTAGCTCTATATTTACATACTTATTGCATGGAGTTAAAATTAATTGATGGGTTCAGACACATGAACTTAAACTAGTCAAATGAACTATATGGATTTTGATTCCTATTTTAAAAACATACATATGACACATACTAGAGGTTCAATCCTATCTCCAAGACACCAACCACCTCCCTAGACAAGAATAAGATCTATAGTGTCTAGATATGATTGTAAAATAAAGAATCATAAATAAATAATAGAATGATGGAGAACCCCTGATATACACACTATTCTTCCGATCAATACACAGTCTTAATCAAGTTATTGAAATATGGTTAACCAATCCCGTATCGAGACCTGGGAAGCATTTGAAAACATATATTAAATCTATAAGAGAGTCTCAAAGTACGGAACAATTCCCTGCAAAAGGGTGTGATGAGCTCAACCTCCCATCCTCTCGACCAATATGAGTTCCTAAGTTCCATTGGTTATGAAACCCCAATTGATTACCTACCTTTGTAAAGTAGGTATGTAACCAGTTATGGATATGGTAACTATTGTGATTTTATATGAAATATATGCATGAATGGTGAAATTTATGTGAATGATTGTAAAAACATAAAACCCCTACAATTAAACTTTTGGAAAATTTTGTTCACACCACATTGGTCATAAAAATATATTTTCTTATGAAAAAATGCAAATTGAACATGAAATACTTTAATTGTGTCATAAATTTCATAGGTTAAAAGGATATACTTTATAGTCTTCATTTGAACATTTTGTTCCATATTTTTCAAGAAAAAATATGGTGAATTTGACACGTTTCTTTTAATTGCACTAAACCTTTGATAAAAGGAAGGGGCTACCTCTTTATCCTTTAACTGTTAAAGTAATTGATCGAACATGTACTCTTATATATTTCACTAATAAGGTGTCTTTTTTCTTCCTTAGTAAATCTCATATTACTTACAAAAAAAAGTCATCAATGAATGTGTAGATGGATTCTGAGACCACTGGACAAGCTACTTTGGCCCAAAGGCCCCAATAATTGTTTTCACCAAAGTAACACCTCTAGTTTCGGTTGGTGAATGTCTTGGTCTGGGAGAACAACATCAAAAACTCATTAATGTATTTTAAATTATCTCATAAAATACTTTAGAAGATGAATTTCCACTTTCCATCTTTCCCATGACAGGCTGTAGGAGAGGATGTTACCCTTGTTGCCACATTCTACCACTTTGTGATTTTATCCCTAGATCACAACAACACATAACTTTCCTACCTCAGGGAGGTGGATGATGAAAATATCCATAAAAAATAAATCACTCAGGATATTCCTAAGAGTGATCCTATCTGTTTTGGTCACCATCATTGACATATGACCATGATTGCATAAGGAGATGTAGAGAAAGTTGTTCATATGATAACCATCCCAATTGGGGAATCCAGTAGGATATCCCACAAAGGTCATCCAAATAATGTATCACTAAAGAAGGTTTATATCCCTAATACCACCAATCTATCTAAGGCCCACTAGTGTATCCTATTAGTGGCCTAGAATCAATACCATATCATCACTTTCCAAAAGCTTCTTACTTCATCACAACTAGCCTTCGTGAATGTGGAATCTTAGGGAGGACCCCTATCTATAGGTTTGAGGGAATGTTTATCATATTTTAACCCGGAATAATATTCAATATGGGAACCAACCCCTAAAAAAACCATGGGTACTATACCACCTAACTACACATTGGTAACTAGCCCCTCAAATAGTACCATGGGCATTATCCCACCAAATGAAACAGCGAGCACCGACCCATAAAATGGTACCACAAGGGCCATACCACCAAAAGACATATCAGGAACTGACCTATCAAGAGAGATACTATGTTTAGTAGGAGAACCATCCCACTTATGTCTCTATAAATATGACATCAATATGATATGAGGAATTATCACTAGATCCGGATGAGCAAACTCCTGAAGAGTATAAGCATACCCTCATGTAGTTATCCGAGTCACAATAGGTTGGCCTACCTTCTACCTCTGTCACAAGAAAAGAAGCTATCAGTAGTATCTTTTAGTAATCTATAGAAGGTGACACCAACTGTGTTAGTATTTCCAAGGATAACTATAATAGAGAATATGACTAGTGGTGGCAGTGGATTCAATCTCTGGGGTTTATGTCAAAAATCCCATCATCATCCACTAAACCTACCATAGACAAAGGAAAGGGTGATATCATAGATCCTTCTAGAAAAACCCTTGAGGGTGAAAAGAAAATTTATATAGAGGAAAAAATTACTCAAATCCAATGAGAGAATAATGATATCTGGTAAATATTTCTGGTAATTCTCCTAAGAATTATTCCTTATAAATATATACCAGTATTTGCCTATGGGAAACTACCTTGAAGTGAAGTTACCTATCCATTAGGGTTAATGGAATTTTCATATTCATCATCCTATCATTAGGTGAAATCTAGACATTATTTTACCTCACCCCAACCCACAGGGATAGGGGAATTTTCATATTTTCAATACCCCTAGCCCATAGGGTTGGGGTCATTTCCATATTTTCCACCATCTCATCGAGGGTATTCTAGAAAACATCTAACCGTAATCATTTTAAAACATACTCAAGGAGAGTTAGGATCCTTTAATTAGAAGAGAGACTTTATGTCATCCAATACCCCTAATGCCTCAACACTTACCCTAGATCCAATAAAGACTAGGGCTTCAAACCCTAGACTCCAAAATCATTTGCATGCCCATAGGAAAATATAAATAAAGAGATATATATCTTGTGTTCCCAACCATATGGCCTTAGAAAAAATAAATATGTGCTCTATAAGTACACCAACTTAGATAGATTTTAGAGAATTCTCCATCCATGATGAATATCTTACCCAAATTATCCTTGTAAATCATGAAATCTCAAGACAACTAGAGTAGGTAGATCAACTAGGAATCTCATTTTGGCGAGAATTTATAAGAATTTCTTAGGAAAAAACTATTTGTAAGTTAAGCACTCAAATCCAAGCATTTGGATATATTTGGTATTATATAAAGGATGGGTATTGTGGGTGATCTGTGCAACATATCTACCAAAACAAGGGTCTATACCTAGGGTTTTGTTAAAATAAAGTATCATTTCCCTTCCTATATATATGCTAGATCTACGTAAGGACATTCATCATAGAGTTCTTCATCTGTGAACCTATGTTCCCTGTGCATGAGTTAGATCACCAAAGTATTATATTTCATAACTATGTATGAATTGATTCTCATTCTCATGGGATACATAGGGACATCCAAGTAAATTAATTTAGATCCATCTATAAGGTTCTTTTCATCCAATTTTTGTTCCATCCTAGAATTCATGAACATTCCAATTTCAAGACATTTTTACCTCAATCCTTGGATTCAGAAAAACACCCATGGTCAGGAGTCTCCCCTTGGTATTACCTGAAATCCCTCATTCGACACATTTAATAAAAATCCTCTCATGGTGATCGATATCAAAGCTCGTTAGATGTTCATATATGCAGAGAAGTGGTCAATGTTTAACTTAGAATTAGATTATATTCATTACCAACAAATATAATTATAAGGAGTGTCATTTTTTAACACCCATATTTGCATGATATGAACTTTTCCATCAAATATCTTTGAAGTATGAAGACCACGAAAAATATTGATGTATTTTTTATGAATGGATTGGAAGAAGTATGCTTGAATAAATCCTGTAAGGGAATATATATTGGCCCCTTATTTTTACCCATTTTACTTGGAATATATTTCTAAGTTTTATGGGGTTCCCCTTATCTAAAAAAGAGGTAAGATCGGTCAACTATCCGACCATCTCAACCTGAGAAATTGTGCAAGTCGACTCAACCGTGCCCTAGGAGCCAGCCAGCCAGCCAACCCTGCAGTGAGAGAGTGGGCGAGCATGGTTCATGTCATGCACACAAGTGTGTGTGTGCCAGTGTTCCAATGAGGGTCTCACAATGGGAGGGCATGACCAGTGAAGACTGGTTCAAGTGTTGCGAGTGCCGACCCTGATGTTGTCTTAATGAAGTGATGCCACAGATTGAGTTATTAAGTGCCGCACAATCGGTCAAAATTAAGATGTCGGAATTCCCATCTCATGACAATGTTCATGTAATTAAAAAGGTACATACATAACCATAGTCGTCTAGTCGCGTGAACCATAGTTGTTCGATCCTTCTCCCACATCGTCTTCAAACTCCTGCTCACCTGTTCACCCACTACACTCATAGACACCCTTGGATCAATGTTGCCGAGACACCCAATGTTCCCTGCATGATCACACTAGCACTCACCATGTTCATACACCTCCACTAAGTGAGATCAAGATAACATATCATCCTCAACATATTAAAGCTATGCATGTGGTTTTGCTTCGCATGCATGAAAATCGCGTGAAGGAAGATTATGAAAAGCCCAATGAGAGGACATTGCAAGAAGCATCATGAATCAAGTGTGATAATCCAGAGAGGAAATGAGGATGGAACCAAGGATTCACATGAAAATATCACATATTTTCATCATAAGAACCACCCATCATCCATGATATTATCTAAATCTAGATCATGCGATGCCGAGAATCTGATCATGCAAAGTCAGTTGAGCTCTACCACTTTGGCACCCTACATGCTAAGGCATGACCGCATGAATACAAGTTATCATGTGAAGCCTCCAACCCTTCATTCAAATCCTCGGTGGTTGTCCAACATTCCATCACGCAAGGCTATCTTGCAATCAATTGATGAGGATCACACGATGCCTCTACCGCCTCAGCCAACACACATGGAAAGCCCACCATGAAAGGCGATGCCACCTTCAGGTTTCCTCTGCCTATATAAAATACCCTCACCTTAGGAAAAAAACACACGAGAGAGGAGGGAGAGCAGTGAATAAGGATGGAAGATAATAGAGGGGATAAACCACTACTTTCTGAATAATTCCTCCAGGTAATAGCAAGATCTTCCACAAGTTCCATTATGAGATTACCTCACATGATTCCCCTAGGATCATGAAACTGCATGACGATTTAAGCATCATGTGATGAACCTATTGTATGTTCCCCACACATGAAGTGTGGCAAAAAGTCCCCAGTTGAGTGCCCTTTTCTAGGTCATGACACCAACGAGAAGCCCCCAACACATGTACACAGAAACCCATCGCATGATACCTTTGATATCATGTGATCAAATGATAATCATGATACCATTATCATGATACATATGTGTTATGATCGGGCATGTGCTTCTTCAACTTGTGAAGTTAGGAAGAAGGTCACTCAGTTTTATGGCACCTTTGTTTGGCCACCCAGTGCAGGACCTCAAACATGCAAGACACCCATACTGGTGTCCGCATGTATACACTAGTGGGCATGAAAACCCCAGTCTCACAATTCCACGATCCACATGTCTTTCAGTTCTCACACGTAGCCCTGTAAGTGGTTCCCTCAATACAAAACATCCCCACAAGCACCCCCTCCATGAAAAGAGAATAATGAGAACATGTGCCCCATACATCATACACTGTATTCTCCATAAAGTGTTCACCCTCTTCCATGCATACAGAATCAAAAAAATAGACCCTTTATATAGTCACATAACCCATCTAAATACCCATTTGAAGGAATGTGAATCTCATGAACATGGGAGATTCATGAAACTCCATCATGTGTCTAATGTACCGAACCTCTCTGGTCCATTACTTTGTAAAAATAAGGTGTTTGAGGTGTTCCGGAAGGTCAAGGTGACTTATCCCCAATAATTTTCCAAATTTCCAATTATATGAACAGTTCCATCAGTGAAAAGTTCTATCGATAACCTCTAAGGGTAACCTATCTTTCCTTTTCCAAATTTCCAATTCTGTGAACAGTTCCATCAGTGAACCGTTATATCAGTAACCTCTAACGGTAACCTCTCTTTCCTTTGCAAAATTTCCAATTCTGTGAACAGTTCTATTGGTAACCTCTATCGGTAACCTCTATCGATAACCTATAATGGTAGGTGAACTGTGTTCTATCGATGAGGTTTAGTGAACAATGTTCTATCAGTGAGGATTTAGTGAAAAGTGTCTATTAGTGAGGATTTAGTGGACAATGTTCTATCAGTGAGGATTTAGTGAACAATGTTCTATCAGTGAGGATTTAGTGAATAGTATTCAATCAGTGAGGATTTAGTGAACAATGTTCTATCAGTGAGGATTTAGTGAACAATGTTCTATCATTGAGGATTTAGTGAACAATGTTCTATCAGTGAGGATTTAGTGAACAATTTTCTATCAGTGAGGATTTAGTGAACAATGTTCTATTAGTGAGGATTTAGTTAATAGTGTTCTATCATTAAAGATTCAGTGAACAATGTTATATCAGTGAGGATTCAGTGAACATTGTTCTATCAGTGAGGTTTTCTGAATAGTTCTATTAGTGAGGTTCTATGAACAGTGTTTCCAGAATGGTGAGGTCTATCGGTAACCTCTAACGGTAGGTGTATAGTAACGGTAGGTGTACAATAACAGTAGGTATAAAGTGTTTCTAGAATGGCGAGGTCTATCGATAACCTCTATCGGTAACCTCTAATAGTAGGTGTATAGTAACAGTAGGTGTATAGTAACGGTAGGTGTATAGTGTTTCCAGTTTCCTACAGTTTCACCCCTTTGATGTTTCCTTTGACGTAAAATACATTTAAAGCCTTATTTTAAGGACTCTTAAGGCCGATTCAAAGACTATAAATCCTATATTAATTATTCCCATGGCTCGGGATGTTTTTACATGGTCAAACCACGTGGGTTAATGTGGTCCGCTTTTAATGAGGAATTAAGCGTATCTTAAACCGTCGCCCCATTAAATCTTCAAAAGGGACAAGATATCATCCTCCCTTGTTCTTCCTTTTTGTTCTCGGCTATGAGATGATAGAACCTTTCAATCCTTCCTGCAGGAGTTTCACAATAAAAATTTACTCCACGGACTGGTTCCGCTCTATTTTGATGCAACATAGCTGTATTGGTCAATCTTCGATATAAGGTATGTTTTATTGTCATTCCTTTTGGGATCATCTCCTCCTATTTCTCCTTTCCATATTATAACATGTAATATCCATTATTTTAATGGGGTTTTTCTTAGGTTTTGGTTGGTTCTGTCGTACCGTGGCATCCTCGGGTGGATGTAGTTGTCACGATAGGAGGATCGTAACCCGTTGTGTGGATAAAGAATGTGAGGAAATGTTTGAGGTAGGGGATTCATTGCTTCTATTTTCTTTTACATGCAACTGTATTATTAGCATTTTTAATCCCACTGGATGGCAATGTAATTGACATAATAAATATTTTAACCAGATAAATAAATTGATATCGGTCGTATGTTATTGCCTCATGTTTTTCTAGATAGTGTGATATCTATGCTTGCTTTGATTAGTTGTTCATTCTTGATGGAAATCAGTAAAGAACATAAATTGGGATTAATTGATAATTGTTTGGATAAAGATAAAGAGGCATGTAAATGAATTTGGTTCTAGTTGTAATTTGATGTTAATCAAATGGGTGTAGTAAGCATGTTTAATTATTTGTGATAGCTTAGTGATTAGGTTTCCCAAATTTGGAACCTACGAATAAAAAAATCTATTAATTCAATATGGATTAAAGAACTGATTGTTTGATAATTCCTTAAGGGGTTATGAGTTACCCTATTGATTGTTAAAGGGACAAGAGCTCAATTAATGTGGTGTTTCTTTTCCTGCTTCTTGTGTTGTGTGCATACAGGATACCTAGTCTTAGAAGTAGCAGCCCGAAGTCTGAGAGACGTTAGCTGCATTGTATCTAAGACTAGGTTATGCCCATAGCGTGGTTGTGATTTATAGTATATTATTTACTTTTTGTGTTTCTATACACTACTCCACACTATCAGTAAGGTAAAATGACACCCCAAGGATTCTGAGCCTTGTGGGGGGGGTGTTTTCCCCAACATTCCAGTGGGAGGACAGATGGCTGACTACCCCCTTTGGCCCTGCTCTCTTCTCTTGGTAGTTACTTGTGCTGGTAGGAACAATGGTTAGTTTTCCCCATATATGTGTGTAGAGGGCTGTAATGTCTTGTGGTTATTCACACACATATATTCTGGATATAGTTTTATATGGACTTCTATAGGTGTAACGTGTATAGGCTGTGATGGCTTGAGGATCCTTACTCGGTGTATGGGCTATAATGTCTTGAGGTATAATACCTGACATATGATACACGTTATGCGAGCTGTGGTGGCTCCCAGAAAATACCTGGTTACTTTGGTGTGTGGACGTGGTGGTTTTATTGCACGAGGTGCATATTTCGGTGCTTCTCCCAGGTGTATATGGGAAATCCTTTTTGGAGAGAGATGCTCAGGACGTGCGACGTTGGGGAAAAGTGGCAAACCAGTGGAGAAGTAGTAGTGAGGTACCCTTTATATTCTTTATTATATGATATATTCTTGTATGCGTTACTTGGTGAGAGTAGCCATGGTGATTTTGGGAAATTAGTATACCTTTTTAGGTGATGAGTTAGTTTCACTTGTTGTTCACTGTGCTTTAGCATGATTTCTTTACTTTTGCACTAGAGGATTCGGGAAGGATCCTAATGAGTATACTTTTATACTCACCCTATGTATATATAAACTAATTTTCAGGTCACTTGGAGCAGTTTGGAGATCAGTCTGGTGTTTACTAGCTTGTGGTTTCAGGAGCTGTTCGGGCTTGTGGTTGCTGCTGTTTTTACTTTCTTTTGGGTACTTGCAGTTTTTCCCCTTTCTGTTGTTGTACTTCTTCATGACATTTCGAATGTGTACTTGGGTTTTCGTTTATATTGCAGTCTGAGTTGGAGTTGATTGGTTTCTATCTTATCTCTCTCTTCTGCATGTGTTCTCTTAGAGGGTAATGCCTCCCATTTTGTGTGTTAGTATACCCTCGGTGATAGTCGCCAACTCAGGGCCTACTGGAGGCGAGACTCGGGGGTCATTATCTCCCTTCTTATATTGCCAGCCTAGGAGGGGTACACTTTGTAGGGAGGGGGTCGTGACGGAGTGGTATAAAAGCTCTGGTTAAGGGATAGGATGGAGTTTGGAGTTAGGCACAGGTGAGGTTGCATGGGTTGGTAGGGAAACAATGTCATTCATGTTTAGCAAGTGAGGTAAAAACTGGAGACCAGCTGATACATATGTGTTTAGGGCCCCCTATGATCTGATGTACGGACCTTTAAGTTTACAATGGATACTAAACAAGGTGATACTAGTTTCAAGGTAGATACCTAGGAAAGGATCATGCATCTTTCTTCCTTATGCCTGTGTTTGAATGGGTAGACCTTGGGATAGGTTAACTTAAAATGAATAAAAGAAAACAATTAATTAATTAATGTTTAGTCTTCCATATTCTAGGTTTAGGAACTCTAACGGTTTTTATTTTACAGGTATATATCCAGGTCGACGTCCTCGTCAGGTTTGTGCAGAAAATGTCCAGTAGGCTGTTCCATCAGATCGCCATAGGGTAGAGGTTGATGACGATGACAATTGGAGGAAGACACTCTGAGAGTTTCAGTGCCAGAGTCTGCGGAAGTATGATGAATCTATTTCAGATGCAGTCACAGAAGAATGGTTAGAGGAGTTCGAGATCGGCTTCAGTTTGATTCGTGCTCATAAGGAGAATTGGGTGTCCTTGGTTGTGATGATGCTACGTGGAGAAGCGAGGCAGTGGTGGTTCTTGTTCCTCGGGGATCGTGAGGAGTCAACGATCTCATGGGAGGAGTTTCGAGATAGGTTTAGAGTCAAGTTTCTTTCTTCAACTGCGAAGGTGTCCAGTCACCAGAAGCTTCTTACCCTTCAATAGGGGAGCCCCAGTGTTCGAGAGTTTGGAATCCATTTCAGGAACCTTTTATGATATGCTTCAGACCTGCTACCAAATGAGGAGGCCATGGTGAGGAATTTCGAGGAGGCTTTGCATCTAAAGATCCAATGATAGGTCACCCCATTTATGCTGAAAACATATCTTGAGGTGCTGGAGAGGGTAGAGGTAGTCAAAAGAACTTTTTCTAGTACTGGATCATTATGAGAGGGGAATCAACATGATTCCTCACAAAGCAGAGCTATGGTCTGGGGTTCTCAGTTTCCAAGGTAGAAGAGTTTCCGTTCAGCCGGGGGTATGTCCCAGCCTTTCACATCTTGTTTCTCTAGAGGTAGCAACTCTCAGGACTATGCCAAGGGATCAGGCGCTTGTTTTTCTTGTGGTGGTTGTGGTCATCAGCAGCGGGAGTGCCCAACCTTTCAGAGCAGTCATCGTGCATCAGACACTACACTCTAGGTTCCTTTGTTGAGATAGTTCCAGCTGAGGTAGTAGCATCCAGTTGCACCACACTACTGGAAAACTAACCTTTACCAACGGTTTGGAACCATTGGTATAGGCCTCCAAACCGTTGGTATAGCCTATACCAACGGTTTGGAGAACCATATCCAAGTAAGCCGTTGGGATAGGTCTATACCAACGGTTTTCCAAAAACCGTTGGTATAGGTAATATGAAATCTATACCAACGGTAATGGAACTGTTGGTATATAAATTCCAAAAATAAAACATCCGCTGGGATTTGATCCCAGGACCCCTCGTTTATAATTGAACGACTCAAACACTAACCTAACATGACTTTTGTGATCATAATTACATAAATATATATATATATATTCTCATAAATATTTTAAATTTTGATTTATATAATTTTCTCGGTACGAAGGTCTGATAAAAAATGAAAGTACCTATACCAACGGTTGTTACAACCGTTGGTATAGGTCTTTGGTTGTGATTTTCATTCTGTGAAGGATGTTGAATTTTGGCCCACTTTTCCCAACGGTTTGGCCAAACCGTTGGGAAAAGTGGCATATTTGGGGACCTTTCCCAACGGTTTGGACAAACCGTTGGGATAAGTCCACCTTTCCCAATGGTTTGTCCAAACCATTGGGAAAAGTGGTATATTTGGGGACCTTTCCCAATGGTTTGGCCAAACCGTTGGGATAGGTCCACCTTTCCCAACGGTTTGTCCAAACCGTTGGGAAAAGTGTCCAATTTGAGGGCCTTTCCCAACGGTTTGGCCAAACCGTTGGGAAAGGGGACCTATACCAACGGTTTTTGCAAACCGTTGGTATAGAAGCGTTGGGAAAGATCTAATTTACAGTAGTGCCAGCTTTAGATCAGCATTGGGTAGATAGGGTAGGTAGAGGAAAGCACCATGACGCTCCCCATCCTCAGAGAGTAGAGCGTGGCCGCGGTGGTGGTCGTCATCAGGGTTAGAGAGGCCGTAGAGGAGGTCGTGGTCAGCTTCATGCTCTAGCGTTGCTAGCTCCAGGCGAGCCAAATGTTGTTCTAGGTACCCTTTTTTTGTCTTCTACCTTGGTGTATGCCTTGTTTGATTCAGGAGCGACACAATCCTTCATATCACCTACCTTTTTCCATGCTTTGGGACTTGAGGTAGAGAGGATTCCAGTGCCCTTGGCGTATACTACACCAGTTAGAGGTCGAGCTGACTTGTTTGAAGTATATAGAAACTGTGAGCTAGTGTTGGGGAAACACCACTCTTGGGTAGATTTCCTATGTTTACAAATACAACCATATGATGTCATCCTCGACATGGATTGGTTGTGTTCGGTGCAGGCTATCATGAATTGCTTCAGGAAGAAGGTCGTCTTCATTGGTGCAGATGGAGAGAAAGTGGTGTTTTTTGGTGAGTGAGATCCTCAGATGGGTCATAGGTGCATTCCATCCTTATCATCCATGATGGATGAGATGATGCCGAGTTCTTCATAGGTTCATCATTTGGAATTTCCTAGGGTCGTAGAGGAGTACCCTGATGTCTTTCCAGAAGAGGTTGTAGCATTACCCCCTTGACGAGAGATCGAGTTTGGGATCAAGCTATTACCAGGAGAGTCTCCTATCTCTATGTCTCCATATAGGATGGCCCCTTCCGAGTTACTAGAGCTACATATACAGCTTGATGGTCTGTTATAGTGCGGTTTTGTTCAGCCAAGTGTGTCACCATGGGGTGCACCAGTTTTGTTCGTGAAGAAGGCCGAAGGCAGTTTGCGGTTGTGTATCGATTATCGTCGCTTAAACAAAGTGAAAATAAATAATTTCTATCCTCTTCCACAAATTGATGATTTATTTGATCAACTGAAAGGTGAAAGTTGGTTCTCAAAGATCGACTTGCGGTCGGGATATCATCAGATGCGTGTGAAGGATGAGGATATCCCGAAGACTACCTTCCGTTGTCATCATGGGCATTATGAGTTCATTGTAATTCCATTTGGCGTGAGGAATTCTCCAGTTGTATTCATGGAATTGATGAATGTTGTGTTTCATGAGTTCTTGGACATTTTCATGGTAGTTTTCATCGACGACATCCTTGTGTACTCTACATCTGAAGAGAAGCATGCAGAGCATCTACAAGTCATTTTGGGAGTTCTTCGCCAACATCAGTTGTTCGATAAGTTGTCGAAGTGTGAGTTTTGGGCTCGAGAAGTCCGTTTCTTGGGGCATGTTGTGTCCCAATATGGAGTAGCTATGGATCCATCGAATATAGAAGAAATTGTGTCTTGGGAATCCCCCAAGACAGTTTTAGAGGTGTGAAGTTCCCTTGGTCTTGTAGGCTACTAAAGGAGGTTCATAGCCAATTTCTCACGATTTGCGACTCCTCTGACAAATTTGACCAGAAAGGATCAGACATTCATATGGACTTATCAGTGTCAGGCAACTTTCAAGTATCTAAAGGAGAAGTTAGTAAGTGCTCCAGTCCTTTATCTTCCAGCTGAGGGAGTTCAGTTTGATGTTTTCTGCGATGCTTCACATCTGGGGTTAGGCTGTGTTCTCATGCAGCAGAGGTCAGTTGTTTCTTATGGGTCTCAGTAGTTGCGTCCCCATGAACTCAACTGTTTCACCCATGATCTTGAGTTGGAAGCTGTGGTGTTTGCTCTGAATTTATGGAGACATTACCTCATTGGTGAGCGCTTTGTGGTTTTCACCAATCATAAGAGTTTGAGGTATGTTTTCTCCCAGCATGACTTTAACTTACGACAACGTCGATGGATGGAGTTCTTGCAGGAATACGACTTCGAAATATCGTATACACCTAGAAAAGAGAATGTTGTAGCTGATGCACTAAGCCAAAAGTCACGTAGTGATGCTGTTCGTGAATCCGGTGATTCCTGGAGAGTAATAGAAGAACTGTCAACATTTCATCTTGATATGGAAGAAGTTGGGGGTAGAGGTTGTCTTTTTCAGATGATGGTATAGTCATCCCTGATGTAGAAGGTGGAAGAGTCCCTGTTGGGATATCTAGAGGTGGAGGTTTGGAGAGACCGATTTGTTTATAGTGAGGCCCCTGATGGTTGGTCGAAGGATGAACAACACCGACTGTTGTATCATGGAAGGATTTTTGTTCCCTTGATTATGTACGAGACGGTTCTCAGAGAGTTTCATATTTTTCCTTTAGCGGTGCATCATGGAGTGAAAAATATGTACCGAGCCTTGAGGAGCCAGTTTTGGTGGCCTGGGATGAAGCGTGCGGTTGCAGAGTTTGTGTCTCGATGTTTAGTCTGCCAGAAGGTGAAGGTAGAACACTGTGTTCCTGGTGGTCTTCTCCAGCCATTAGATATTCCTCAGTGGAAGTGGGAGGACATCTCAATGGACTTTGTTACTGGTTTACCTTGAGCTCCGAGAGGACATGATTCTATTTGAGTGGTAGTATATTGTTTAACAAAATCATCCCACTTCATAACAATCAAGGAGTCAAGCTCAGTGAAAGTTTTGTCGAGGCAGTATCTAGAGGAGGTGGTGAGACTTCATGGAGTCCCTAGTACGATCATTTCTGATCGAGATCCTTGTTTTACCTCCAGGGTGTGGAGAGGTCTCTAACATGCTTTCGGTTCTCAACTATGCCTTAGCACTGCTTTTCATCCTCAAATGGATGGTCAGACAGAGCGAACCATCCAGACTCTTAAAGACATGTTACGCTCTTGTGTTCTTGATTTTGGAGGTTCATGGATGAGGCACTTACCCTTGGTGGAGTTCTCTTACAATAATAGTTTTCACTCCACCATTGGTATGGCGTCATTTGAAGCCTTGTATGGCCGGCCTTGCTGTTCTCCATTGTGCTGGACTGGGGTCGGAGAGTTAGCAATTATCGGACCGGAACTAGTGCAGAATACAACAGAGATGGTCCATGTGATTCGTGAGAGGATGAAGACAGTGCAATATCGTCATAAATAATATGCTGATCAAAGGAGGAGACACTTGGAGTTTAATTTTGGGGATCATGTGTTTCCGAAGGTGACTCCCCATCATGGGCAGCGAAGGTTTGGTCGTGGAAGTAAGCTTTCTCCCCAATTTGTTGGGCCTTTCGAGGTTTTAGCTCGTGTTGGAGCTGTGGCTTATCGAGTAGCACTTCCCCCACAGATGAGTCGGATACATGATGTTTTCCATGTATCACTGCTCTGTAATTATATTCATGATGACTCTCACATCATCGATTGGGGAGAGATCAATGTTGATGATGATGAAACCTTTGAGGAGCGACCTTTGGAGATCCATGACCGTAAGGATAAGGTGTTGTGCGTGCATTCTATCCCCTTAGTTCATGTATTGTGGTGACACGGTGGAATGGAGAAGAGTACCTGGGAACATGAGACACAGATACGTGCTCAGTACCCAGAGTTTTTTGATGTTTAACTCTTTTCATGTAATAATGTTCCCTTTGTGGTTAGACCTTTCATGTTTTATTTATGAATTTATTTTGTTGCTTTTGTGGCTTGCTCTCTTTTAAGAGGTATCTCGATGGGTGGTTGTTCGGACCCCATTTCTTTTTTTGTCACTTTAGGTTGGTTTTGAATTCTCGAGGATGATAATTTTTTGATAGGTATCTGATGTAATGGCCCGAACCTCTCTGGTCCATTACTTTGTGAAAATAAGGTGTTTGAGGTGTTTTGGGAGGTCAAGGTGACTTATCCCCAATAATTTTCCAAATTTCCAATTCTGTGAACAGTTCCATCAGTGAACAGTTTTATCGGTAACCTCTAATGGTAACCTATTTTTCCTTTTCCAAATTTCCAATTATGTGAACAGTTCCATCAGTGAACAAATCTATCGGTAACCTCTAACGGTAACCTCTCTTTTCTTTTCCAAATTTCCAATTCTGTGAACAGTTCCATTAGTGAACAGTTCTATCGGTAACCTCTATCCCTAACCTATAACGGCAGGTGAACAATGTTCTATTAGTGAGGTTCAGTGAAAAGTGTTCTATCAGTGAGGATTTAGTGAATAGTGTCTATCAGTGAGGATTTAGTGAACAATGTTCTATCAATGAGGACTTAGTGAACAATGTTCTATCAGTGAGGATTTAGTGAACAGTGTTCTATCAGTGAGGATTTAGTGAATAGTGTTCTATCAGTGAGGATTTAGTGAATAATGTTCTATCAGTGAGGATTTAGTGAATAGTGTTCTATTAGTGAGGATTTAGTGAACAGTGTTCTATCAGTGATGATTTAGTGAAGAATGTTTTATCAGTGAGGATTTAGTGAACAATGTTCTATCAGTGAGTATTTAGTGAACAATGTTCTATCAGTGAGGATTCAGTGAAAAATGTTCTATCAGTGAGGTTTAGTGAACAGTGTTCTATCAGTGAGGTTTAGTGAATAGTGTTCTATCAGTGAGGTTTTGTGAACCATTCTATTAGTGAGGTTCCATGAATAGTGTTTCTAGAACGGTGAGTTCTATCGGTAACCTATATCGGTAACCTCTAACGGTAGGTGTACAGTAATGGCAGGTGTACAGTAACGGTAGTTCTACAGTGTTTCAAAATGGTGAGGTCTATCAGTAACCTCTATCGGTAACCTCTAAAAGTAGGTGTAAAGTAACGGTATGTGTACAGTAACAGTAGGTGTACAGTGTTTCCAGCTTCCTACAGTTTCACCCCTTTGACATTTCCCATGACATAAAATACATTTAAAGCCTTATTTTAAGGAATCTTAAGGCCGATTCAAAGACCATAAATACTATATTAATTATTCATATGGCTCAAGATGTTTTTACTTGGTCAAACCGCGCGGGTTAATGCGATCCGCTTTTAATGGGGAATTAAGCGTATCTTAAACCACCGCCCCATTAAATCTTCAAAAAGGAAATGATATCATCCTCCCTTGTTCTTCCTCTTTGTCCTCGGCTATGAGATGCTAGAACCTTTCAATCCTTCCCGTAGGATTTCCACAATCAAACTTTACTCCTCGGATTGGTTCCACTCTATTTTGATGCAACCAAGCTGTGTCGGTCAATCTTTGATAAAAGGTATGTTTTATTGTCGTTCCTTTGGGGATCATCTCCTCCTTTTTCTCCTTTCCATATTATATCATGTAATCTCCATGCTTATAATGGGGGTTTTCTTGGGGTTTGGTTTGTGCTGTCGTACCGTGGAATCCTCGGGTGGATGCAGTTGTCGCGAGAGGAGGATCATGACCCGTTGTGTGGATAAAGAACGTGAGGAACTGTTTGAGGTAGGGGATTCATTGATTCTCTTTTATTTTATGTGCAACTTTATTTTTAGCATGTTTAATCCCACTGGATGAAAATGGAATTGACATAATATATATTTTAACTGGATAAATAAATTGATATCGGTCGTATGTTATTGTCTCGTGTTTTGCTAGATAGTGTGATATCTATTCTTTCTTTGATTATTTGTTCATTCTTGATGGAAATAGGTAAAGAACATAAATTGGGATTAATTAATAATTGTTTGGCTAAAGATAAATAGGAATGTAAATGAATTTGGTTCTAGTTGTAATTTGATGTTAATCAAATGGGCGCAGTAAGCATGTTTAATTATTTGTGATAGCTTACTGATTAGGTTTCCAGAATTTGGAACCTATGAATAGAAAAATATTTTAATTCAATATGGATTAAATAATTGATTGTTTGATAATTCCTTAAGGGGTTCTGAGTTACCCTCTTGATTGTTAAAGGGCCAAGAGCCTAATTAATGTGGTGTTTGTTTTCTTGTTGCTTGTGCTGTAATGTGAGACTGGATGGGTGTTGTGATATGTGGGGACATGGAGGCCCTTTTGGTTGTGGCAGTAGATGATTCCTAGAGTGGAGAGATGCATCGGTTTATGCATGTGGGTGTCGGGGAGGACACCAAGGATGGTGGAATGGGATGGATGTGATTGTTGGATGCTTGCTGATTTTTGATTGGTTGTTTATCTGATTTACTTTTCCCCACTACTCAAGGCAGCTGGTCTTACTTACCCTTCTTCCGAAAGAGGTGAAGACACGCGGGGTATGCCACATTCTTTATGTGTTTAGCTTATCAAGTAAGGATGGGTATATGCTCTTTCTATAAGTGGCAAAGACTCAATGGGTAGTACATCTACCCACCGTGTTGACCCCCCTTGTGTTTATTAGCATAGAATATTTTTCTAGAATTCCTGGGAATGTGGGAAAGTAATTCTATAATGAATAATTGAATAAATGGTGTTAACCCATGGGGATGGAGTTGCTGGAACATAATGACGAGGTTTTAATTTTGAAAGAACAATTGACTTTGGGTGTGATTCTAATGAAACTTAATGTGGAATTGTTCATGGTTAATTAATGTATAAAGAATTTAATTAATGTAAAGTGGAACTGAAAAAGGGAATGAAGTAATCTAATAAAGCTCTTTAAATGGTTGTGTGCATATAGGATACCAAGACTTAGAAGTAGTAGCCCGGAGTCTGAGAGACGTTAGCTGTAGTGTCTCTAAGACTAGGTTATGCCCATAGTGTAGTTGTGAGTTATAGTATATTATGTAATTTTTGTGTTTCTTTACGCTACTCCACCCTGTTAGTAAGGGCAACTGACACCCCAGGGATTCTGATCCCTGGGGGGGGGGGTGTTTTCCCCAACATTTCGGTGGGAGGATGGATGCATGACTACCCCCTTTGGCCCCTCTATCTTCTCTTGGTAGTTACTTGTTCTGGTAGGTACATTGGTTAGTTTTTCCCATATATGTGTGTAGAGGGATGCAATGGCTTGTGGTTATTCACACACATATATTCTGGATATAGTTTTCTATGGACTACTATAGGTGTAACATGTATAGGCTGTGATGGATTGAGGATCCTTACTTGGTGTATGGGATGTAATGGATTGAGGTATAATACCTAATGTATGATACGTGTTATGCGAGTTGTGGTGGCTTCTGGAAAATACCTGGTTACTTTGGTGTGTGGACGTGGTTGTTTTGTTGCACAAGGTGCATATTGTGCAGCTTCTCCCAGGTGTCTGTGGGTAAGCCTTTTTGGAGAGAGATACTCTGGATGTGCGAAATTGGGGAAAAGCGACAAACCAGTGGGGAAGTAGTAGCGGGGTACCCTTGATATTCTTTATTATATGATATATTCTTGTATGTGTTACTTGGTGAGAGTATCCATGGTGAGGTTGGGAACTTAGTATACCTGTTTAGGTGACGAGTTAGTTTCAATTGTTGTTCACTGTGCTTTATCATGCTTTCTTTACTTTTGCACGAGAGGATTCAGGAAGGATCCTACTGAGTATACTGTTATACTCACCATATGTATATATAAACTTTTTTTCCAGTCACTTGGAGAAGGTTGGAGATTAGGCTGGTGTTTACTAGCTTTTGGTTGCAGGAGATGTTCAGGCTTGTGATTGCTGCTGTTTTTACTTTCTTTTGGGTACTTGTAGTTTTTCCCCTTTCGGTTGTAATACTTTTGCATGAAATTTCATATATGTACTTGGGTTTTCGTTTATATTGCAGTCTTAGTTGGAGTTGATTGGTGTCTATCTTATCTCTCACTTCTTCATGTGTTCTCTTAGAGGGTAATGCCTCCTATTTTGTGTGTTATTATACCCTCGGTGCTGGTCGCCAACCCAAGGCCTACTAGAGGCAGGACTCAGGGGTCATTATCTCTCTTCTCACATTGCCGGCCCAGGAGGGGTATAATTTGTGGGGAGGGGATCGTGACAATGTGGGCACCCTCTTGACATGCATAAAAACCCTTGAACAGACCCTCATCTATGCACCCCATTCACCATGAAACCTCATCCATATGTGTGGAATTAATGGAAAGCCTTTGCATATGTTGGAATATCCACCATAAGATTCAACATGCAACCACATGATCATGTAAGCATCATGTGATTCCATCGTGTGGCCACCCCCTCCTCACAAGGAAAACACCGATGACATGAACCCCATATTCCATGCACTCCTATCCATGCAGTGTGTACCTTCATCCATGCATGATGAATTTGATAAACATACCCCATGAATGATCAAGGAACCCATCACAAGATCACATTAAGGTCATGAAATCACATTAACAATGGGTCTTCATGTGACTCCATCATGAAGGCATTCCTCATCCTGTTCAAGGCCTTGACATAAAAGAGAACCCATAGACAATCCCTTCCATCGTAATAAAAACCATAGGAGGTGTGTTTATGAAGAAAAATATTATCCATAAACCCTTATAATTAGTAAAATTGCTGCCCACGTAGCCGAGGAATGATCCCTTTGAACATGCAGATCCAAAACTTGGGCAGGTGCAAGATTATAAACATGTTTGTGAGATCCTTAAACATGATTAAATTGAGGTCACACGATCAATAGATTATTCAATGGTCTTTCAATCTATGTAAGTGACTTTGTATGTGTCACTTTGATCGATACAGACCATGAACAAGTCATGTTGGTCACATGATAGGCCTTGGATTATTCATGTTTCTTATGTCAAAATTGATTGACATGACAACATTGACATGTGACTACCTATGGACAAGCCCATTTTGATGATGTGAAGACATCCCAGAAAAGTCATTCGATCATACAAAGACATCCTGATAATTCAATTGATCATGAAAAATAAACTGAACATTTCTTCTTTGATTATGTGATGATGTCGTGAACAATTCAATTGATTACGAGAAAGACCTTGGACATGATTTCTTTTATCACATGCACACATCCAAAAATAGTCATTTGATCATGTGAAAGACATTGGGAATTCACAATTTGATCAATCGAAAACCTCTAAGAAAATTCAATTGATTATATGAGGTATCTTGGAAATTCTGAGATTCATATCATATACTTCATGAGATGGGTGATCCTACCTCTCAAAGGTAAACATTGATGTGTAAGCCCCATGCAAACATTTTCTCATGAAATGTGTCCGATCTCCCACTATATCTTGTTTCTCACACCGATCAAGACTCTCATGGGATTAGAGACTGGATATTATTGTACTGATAACATGATGAGGATGACCTAGTGTGGGCCCATCATCAGGATGCAAGTATGATTACATCTCATCTTCTCTCAAAGGGATATACTTCTAATGAGGCAACCTAGGGAAGCCTTATATGAATAAGTCCCGACCAAGGCCTTTTCTATTGTACTTATCATGATGAATATTCCCAAACATGAACTATAAAGTCTCTGAACTTCATTTCTTAACTAGATATATAGGATTCCTCTTCAAGGTCCAAGATCTATATTTATGTGCTTATCGCATGAGGTTATACTACATGAATGGGTTCAGAAAAAATACCTTAAAATATTTCAAAAAAAATATGTGGGTTTAAATTCCTATTATCACAAGATATACATGACACCTCATAGAGGTTCAATCCAATTTCCAAGATACCTACTGACTCACTAATAATAATAAGCTCCCGAGTTCTTGAATATGGTTATAAACTAAAGCATCATAAATAAATAATAGAATGATGGAGAACCCGTGATATGCACATATTTGTTCCTATCAATACATGGTCTTAATCAATTTATTGAAATAGGGTTAACCAGTCCTGTATTAAGACTTAGGAAATATTTTATGAAAATATATTAAATCTATAAGAGAGTCTCGGTGTAGGAAACAATCCCCCCACAAAAGGGTGTCATGAGCCTGACCTCCTATCCTCCCGACCAATATGAGTTCCTAATTGCCATTGGGTTTGAAACCCCAATTGACTTCCTGACTTTGGAAATCAAGACTATACCCAGTTATGGATATGGGAACCATTGGGAGTTTTTATTAAAGATAATCATGAATGGTGAACTAGACAAGAATGATTTTAGAGACATCACACCCCCAAAATGAAACTGTAGGACCATTTTGTTCTCATTAAATGGATGATCAATATATTTGTTCCTACAAAACATATGTATTCACAATTTTGAGACACATTCACAAGAAAGTGACTTTATATTATTTAAATATTTTATATAATTCCACGTGTGTCCCTCCCCTCACTTATATAAGAACACCTCTTCTACTCCTTTTTTAAAAAACTAACCACTATAGATTAGAAAACATCTACCCAAACACCTTCATATATTAATTTAATTCATTATTGAGCTCTTGTTAATACCCTAATACCATCCTAAAAAGGCTCAAGGTGTAATCCAATGGAGGTCTCTCAAAGAATAGGTAACCATCTTACCCGATTCTTTTAAAGTTTATCTATTAAAATATATACTATAAATATATTGTATATATACTAACATGATTACTCTAATATTATAAATATATTTTAATGTTATTATTATTATGGGATAACCATTTTATACCTCCTTTCCTTTAAATGAGAAATGAAGGTATCGCCAGTGCGTACGAGTGGACTACTGCCTCCACAGAGCGATATGATTACTTTTCCATCACCATCATTCATGGTAAGTTATTATGATGAATTTAATTTTTATTTATTATATTTATGAATAAATTATTCTTATGATATTATAATATATTATACTCCTTATTACCTTTCCATCTATTGGAAAATGACAATGCCACTCATGCATATGTGTGGACTACCACATCCATAAAGCGATATGATTTGTTTTTCATTTACGATTTACATTGATAGTAATATAGATATATTTAATGAATATATATATATATATATATTATATAATAATAATTCTTGATAGGTTAATTATTATATAAATTTCTTTTGTTCCATCCATATAAAATTGGAAGCATCACTCGTGTGTACGTACGGACTACCGTCTCCACAAAGTGATGTGATTTATTTTTTATAACTGTATCACATGAAATATTATTAAAGTTTATATGATGAATAAATGTGATACTAATGTCCTAATTAATATTATATATATTATTAAACCATTACAAAGGTGCAAGTACTATAACCATCAAATCAAAACATAAATAGAAAACAGATTAGTTTTCACCTGGATATTAATTTTAATAAAGAAATTGTTAATAAAAGGATAATTAGAAATTATAAAGGAATAAAAAATATTAATTTATGTATTAATATGGTTCTAGAATATATTTATAAAAAATATATTTAATATATAGGATATTTGAACATATAAAAATAAAAATGAGACTTGAAGTAAGACTTTATGTTACAATCTCATTTTTTTTAGGATTGTATATGCTAAATTTCAATTGAGGGAAATTATATAGACCCCATACTTCAAACCCCATATTTTTTATCCTATATTTTTACAATAATATTCAAGTAATATTACCTATTGTTACTCTATTTGGAACTTAAAATGACTAAGAAAATATTTTTAAATAAATGATGAACTTATCTTCTGTTTGGTTAAAATTATTTTTCTTCCATGTCCTTTCACTTCAAAATTGTTTTATAAATTTTTTTAACTATAATTGAAATTAATATAAATTTTCATTTAAATTAAAATTTATTTTAATTATAAATATTTAAAAATAATATTTTTAAAGAAACATTTTCTTAATAATTAATTTTTGATATTTTGAAAAATCATGAAACAAATGATCTCTTTTAAAATGTATGGTAAGAATAGATTTTCTCACCACCATGACCATTATTTTATTTAAAAATTCCTTTATATTTGTACTTGGTTATCTTTAATGAATTTTTTATTAATATTATAGTAATTTTTAGTTGATTTTTTTTGAAAATAAAATGATATTTTTCTCTTATTTTCAAAGAAAGGATCAAATGTTCTTTTAAAGGTATTTATCATCTATGTCAATATACCTTAAGTATTTTATTGTTTCACTTGGGATATTATCTTATGATTTCATCCAAATTTTAGGATGACTTATGATGATGATGTTGTTAGGATGATCATATGAAACCCATTTCTTTCCCATAGGTTAATTAAGCTATGATGAGATAATGAAATCTCTTATGATACCATACACTTTATTTCTCTGGATGACTTGTGATTATGTGATGATGAGATTTGTATGAAAACCATTTTTTATATGGGTAATGATATGATTATATGATTAATGTTTTATTACCTTTTGGAACACATATGTATGGTTTTCATTATGTGATGGTTTGGCCCAAAATTATATAACCCTACAATGCATTGGGTAAATAATGAAATATCATGATATAATAAGGAATAGAATGGAGAGTGAACCAAGTTTAGTAAGGGACTATATCCACTATTATAGTATTATGAGTAAACCATGACTAAGTAAATGGTGGAATAGGGAGTGAACCCAATCCAATATGATAGACATGGTAGTGAACCTTGACTAAGGAAATGATTTTTCATGCTTATGTGTATGAAAAAAACACATGTCTTATGCTTATGATAAGTTCTCATGTCTCATGATTGATTATTAATGATTAAAAACTCTTATGTATTATGTATTTTGATCTAAAAAACCTTATGTAATTATTCATGATTAAATATCATTGACTGGTTGGGAATGTATTTCTTAAATTATGATAATGTTATCATACCCTTATGATTATGACCACTTATGATAATTGATTGATATATTCTATGTTTAACCTTACTAATAATATAATCTAACCCTTTATTATGTTTCCTTCTTACCCAGATTATGAATAAAGGTATTAGGCCAGAAATGTCTAAGAAGGGTACAATAAGAGAAGAACCTTTCGGGAGATGTGGAATATATTTTATGAAATATGTTGATTATGTATGTAGTATCCAAATAAACTAAACCTTTTGATCCTTAGGAATCTATTATTGTAAAATGTATTGAATATTCATCTAAAATGTTGTAATATTTATGTATGTTTTTCTTGGGTCACCTTAGGTTGTATCTGAGAAGGATTTTATTTTTTGTTTTTGGATATTAGGATTATAGAAATTTATTAAAAACCATGAGGACAATTCTAAGTATAGGCTAATATTATGAAGCTTTATTAAAGTGGAAAGTTTGTGGTATTCCTAGAAAATACATCCCAATATAGATACTAGAATGTGGATTCATCTATGGAACATATTCACCTATGAGTGACAACTATGAAAGGTGAAGATTGGGTATTAAATCAATCATCACCTGTACATGATGACTATGATTAAGAATGCACAACTAGATAGACACTTCTGGGGGATATTCTTAGGTTAATTCACATTTTTATGAACCATTATTAAGGATTTGAAAATATAATGACCATGAATTATTTAGGTTAATCCTAAGGTTCTATATATTTAAAATAACATTTCTTGATTCAGACATCATATGAATGAATTTTCATGATTATATGATTTATCACTATGATTATTGTTTCTCAAACTAGTTTTTTTAGTTCTGTTCAATGTTTGGAACTATAAGGAATCATGTTAATGTTGAATATAACAGAAAATACAATGATTTTACTCACGAGAAACCTAATTAAATCGTAGTTGGAATGAAAAATTGGAGATTATTCAAAACCATCTATCTTGATATATGATTACAACTTCATCATGGGTGATTTTTATGACACACATAATAAGAGAAAAATAGAGTTTCATGGGAATTTGGTTGATGAAGACTATAGAGAAAAGAATATTTAATTTTCTACATGTTAATAATGTAGAAAGAATTACCTAGGGAAATGTATCAAATGAAAGGTAAGATGTTTTGTGTGTGGAAAAGAAGGTTATCAATAAATTAATTTCCAAAGAAAGATGAAGAGTTCGATAGAGAGAAATAAAGTACAAACTAAGGTACCATTTATTGTTAAATGTATTATGTGTGGGGAACTTGGGAATTATCATAGTCAATCCCCCAATCTAAATCCTAAACTCTAGAACAAAGAGGGTATTATGTTACAATAATAATTGAAGTATATCATTATGATCAAATCATACTTATCCTCCACTCAAGAGTCAGATATTTCATGTTTAAGTTTGTAAGAATGTGCCCTATGAAAATCTTATTGTTAATCATCTAGTGGAATTTGATGGGATTTTGATCTTTTATTAGCTCAATATACATAGATTTTACACAAGTTTCTAAAATAAGAAAATCACATTTGATATTCAAAATCAACCTATGATCATTTATCAATGTGAGGATTAATATAAAATTCCAATGTAAATTATATAAGTCTTGATTCCTATTATTAATGGGTATTTATCTCTAATGGTTGGGATAAACTCATCATCAATTATATGAATATTGTACAATAGTTTTTTGATATATTTCCTAAATAGTTTCATAGTATGCCTCCAAATCATGATTTTAAGTTTTCAATAAAACTTATACCAAGTAATAAACCTATTTAAATGAATCCATATAGAATGTAATTGATTGATTTTCAATAATTAAAGAATCAAATCCATTAATTTGGTCAAGTGAATCCCTAGGGGTTCACTTGTTCTTTTATTAAGAATAAATATGGATCAATGTGACTCTACATTGACTATTAGGAATTTAACAAGATCATGAACAAGAGTAAATATACTCTTTCATCCATTTATAAATTGTTTTATCATGTGAACATATCTTAATACTTTTCAAAGATTGTACTTAATTCTATATATCATCAATTATGGGTCAAAATAGAGGATATAACTAATAAAACCTTACATATGAGGTATTTTCAATATGAAATTATAGTGATTACATTTGGACTTATAAATTCCCTTACCATCTTTATGGATATAATGAATAGATTCTTTATATGTTTCGTTGACCAATTTGTGGTTTTATTTATAGTTGATATTATTATATATTTCAAGAGAAAGGAAGAGCATAAATTTCATTTGAGGATTGTATCTAAGGCCTTAAGGAAGGTAAATATATATGAAAAAACTAGAAAGAATTAATTCTAGATATAAAAAGTTTAATTCTTGGGTCATATAATCTCAAGTTAGGGTATATCGATAGATCCTTTAAAGATGTAAATTATTGAGAAATGTCCCAGAACAACCATAATGATTGAGATTTATAGTTTTCTTAGGTTATAAAAATGATTTATGATACATTTATTATGGTTATATAATCCAATAACCATGTTTACATGAAAGGGATCCAAGTTATTATGGATAGATGAATGTGAGGAAAATTTCAAGGAGCTGAAAAGAAAGTTAGTCAATGTACCTATGCTCAAACTACCCTATAATGGAGAAGGGTTTCTGATCTGTAACACTGAATAAAATAAGGTACTAGTATTCATCATCATGTATAATGACATGGTGATTTATTATGCCTCATGCTAATTGAAAATTCATGAGAAAAATTACCAAACTCATAAATTGGAGCCCGTAATGATAATTTTTACATTGAAAATATCAATGAATTATATTGATAGATAAATGTGTGAAATATATACTAATAATAATAGTATAATGTATATATTAACCCATAAATATTTTAATTTTAACCATAGAATATTGTTGGATTTTATTAAAGATTATGACTCCTCAATACATTACCACATTAGGAAAGTGAATAAGGTTCCTAATGATTTGATCCAAAAAGATGATTTTAGATTATATATGATGAGGATCACAAAAGATATAATATTTATGGATATTAAAAGGATGGAAATTAAAATATTAAATTAAGGTGAGAAATATTTTCTTTCTCAAATGAGTGTTCAATAATTTATCCATGTGAAGATTAAAGTGGAAAAGATGGAAGATGTAGTGTGAAAAATAAGGCAAGAATTATTCATGAGTTCAAACTTGATTTTGATGGAATGATAAGTTTTAGAAACCATGTATGTATTCCATAAATATTGAATTTAAAGAAGTATATATTGGATAAAGCTCATAGCTCATCATTCTCTATTCATTTGGAAATTACGAAGATGTATGGCGATCTGAAAGAGTATTTATATTTGGATAATATGAAAATGGATATTTCAGATTATTTATCTTAATTTTAGATATTTTAAAAATTTAAGACTAATTTATATAATTATAAGAGTATGTTACAATGATTACCCATAATATAATTGAAATGTAAAAACATCATTATGGATTTTTCTATCAGATTCCCCAAAACACCTAAAGGTTATAACACTATTTGGGTTTTAGTTGACCACCTTATGAAGTCAACACATTTTATTACAACCAGAGAATATTTCAATCTTGATCATCTTTATGGGATATATATTAAGTAAGTGTTAAGGTTTCATATATAACCACATTATATTGTATCTCATCATGATTTAAGGGTTTCCATGAATTTATAGAGAAGTCTTCAGCAAACATTAAATATAAGTTTGATCTTTAACATTTCATATCATCTATAGATAGATGGTCAATATGAGAGAACCATTAAAACCCTATAAGAAATTAAAATCATGTCCTCTATATTTCATAGGTGGTTGTGATCAATGCCATTCTCTAGTTGAGTTTTCATACAACAATATCTTTCACTAGATCTTTAAGATGGATCATTATGAATCTATCTATGGTAAGAAGTGAAAAACCACAATGTGATAGGGTAAAGTTAGAGAAAGAAATATATTTGGACCTAATCCAACTGAGTAAATAATAGATAAGGTTAAAGACATTCAATAACACATCAAGGAAGCATAAAATTGACCAAAAAGTTATACTAACAATAATTAGTGAAATATAGAGTTTGAAGTTGGTGACAAGACATTCCTATAAATATATCCTTAGAATAAGGCCAATAGATTTTGAAATATGGTTAATAAAATCCCTATATATATCACTACCTTCAAAATTATCGATCCTATTGGGAATATTTCTTATCACTTGATGCTTCTAATGAACCTCTCTTAAGTTCATAATTTTTTCCATATATCTCTACTAATATTGTATATACCTGATCCTTTGCATGTATTGAACATGAAGGTAATAACACTATAGCATGATCTCTCTTATGGGGATGAAAATATGGAAGTTATGTATATAATAAAGAAAGTTCTTTGAAATAATACCACTCACCTGGTCAAAGTTTTGTGGTGAAGCAATAAATTTGAGGAAGCTACGTGAGAACCCAGTGATGTGATAAAGAAGAAGTATCCTTATTTTTTGGTATCATAGTGATATAATTTTGAGGGAGAACTTATTATAATGTGGGTATAATATAACACCTCAAAATTTTATGATAAATTTTTAATTAAATAATTTTAATTTTTTGATAACTTTTTTTACATATAAGATCGAGTTTAAACAGAACATGATATACTATTGAATAATTATAAATGATAGTTATTTCCCAGTCATGGGATTGGTGGGTATGAATAGGAAAACTAAATTTTAGAAAAACTATTTTTCACACATGAATAAAATTAATTCATTGGTTGTCAATTGGTTATAAATAAATATAAAATCATTTGAAGGTAAAATGAGTTATTTTTTAGAATATTGTTTTTTGTGTGTGTAATGTGTTTTTATCTTAATAAATTAAAAAATAAATATTTATTAATGTTTTTAATGAAATATATATTTTAGCATTCATATAATTGTTTTTATATGGCATGGAATTAAGGTAAACTCATATTTATGCTTAAAAATGAATTTATCTAAAAAATAGTTTTCATTGTGTTTTATGCACATATTCCAAAATGAATTTTAATCTTGTAAAATGGATTAAATATTTTTAATCATCACAATTAATATAATTTTACAATTTCAACTTAATAGTTTTTCCTAATGAATTAGAAAAACAGAAAATTATGTTACCACGATTAGGGTAAAAAAGTGTTTACTAGGGGGAGTTAAACTAAGTGATAAGGGTCAAAATGAGACTTAAACTTGTTTATTTTTTTATTTCAATATATTTTAACCTTATACTATCCTAAAATAAAATTATTGTCCATTTTTATCTAATTTCACATGAAATAGACTTTATATTATTTAAATATTTTATGCAATTCCATGTGTGTCCCTCCCCTTACTTAAAAAAGACACCTCTTCTCCTCCCTTATTAAACAAATTTGAGTAGTATATATCATCCAATCCCTTCCCAAAAAAATTTATAGCTTCCTTAAATTTTTATTAAACTCATTTTATTACCATAATTCCATCTTAAGAAGGATTAGGTTTTAAGAAAAAATAGGCCTCTCAAAGAAGTGGTAATCATCTTACCCGATTCATTCAAAGTTTATCTCATATTCTATATCTTATATATCCATTGTATCCATACTAACATGATGAATTCAGTATCTTCAATATAATAAGATGTTTTTATGATTATGGAATGACCATTTTCACCTCCTTTACAATAAATGGGAAATAAGAGTATCACTCTTTCGTACGAGTGGACTAGTGCCTCCATGTAGTGATATGATTTATTTTTCATAACCATATTTTATTTTTGGTTATTATGATAGATTTATTGTTTATATACAATATTTATGATTTTTTTGTTTCTTTAATTATAATATCTTATTTACCTTCTTATATTTCCATCAATTGAAAAATGAAAAATCTCTTATGCATACGTGAGGACTACCATCTCCATGAAGAAACATGAATCATTTTTCATTTTCTATTTACATTGATAATAATAAGTATATAATTAATGAATATATATGATATTTATGATATAATAATTATTATATAAATGGGAAATATTTTTTACCTTTCTTTTATTCTATCCACAAAAATGTGTAAATGCGACTCGTGCATGCGTACATACTATCGTCTCCTCGAAGTGATATAATTCATTTTCCATCACCACTTTATATGAATGATTATAAAAGTTAATATTATGAAATAATACGATATTTATTTATTTATTAGTATTATTTATATGATTAAACCATGACCTAGGTACAAGTACCAGAACCATCGAACCAAAACATGCATGGAGAACGAACCAGTGATCATTCTAATGTTTACTTTATGAATGAATTATTAATAAAAGGTTAATTAGAAATTATAAATGAATGATACATAGTAATTTATACATGAATATATATATTTTAATATATTTATAAAAATTATAGATTTATTATATATGATATTTTAATGCGTACGAAGATATATGGGACTTTAGGTAAGGATTTATGTTACACTTTCATTTCTTTTTATGATTTTATATACTAAATTTACAGTGAGGAAAATTACTTTTATATTGTCCTTAAATACCCACATTTTTTCTTAATATCTTTTTATTCATATAATTTTAAAGTAATATTAAATTTTTTCTCCCTTTTTTACTTAAAAAGATCAAGAAAATGTTTTTAATGAAAAGCTGACCCTTTTCCCTATTTGGTCAAATAATTTTTTCTTCCATGTCTATGCTATTAAAATTGTGTTGTTGAAGTTTTTAACTATACTTGAAATGTTTTAAAAAGTTAATTTTTATCACCTTTTACTTTATTACTTTTTTTGAAATGGAATATTATAAAAAAACATTTTCTAAATAAGTCATTTTTGATTTTATTTGGAAATGTGAAAATAATATTCTCTCTTAACATATAAGATATGAAAATATTTTCCCCCCATCATGAATGTTATATTATTTGAAGAATACATTAAAAGTTTCCATGTTTATTTTCAAGGAAAATAATTTTATCAATATTCTAGTATTATTTATTTAAAAAGTAATCAAAAGATAAGGATATCTTTATCCCATTTTCAAAGAAAGGTTCAAATATTCTTTTAATTGTATTTTTCATCCATGATAGCATAATTTAAATATTTTTATGTTTCAATGAGGATATTATATTATGATTATATCCACTTTTTTTATGAATTATTATTATTATGTTATTAGGATAGTTACATGAAACCCATTTCTTTCCCACAGGTTAATTAAGCTATGATAAGATAATGAATTCTCTTATGATACAATACACTTTTTTTCTTTGCATAGATTATGAATATATGATAATGTAATGTTTATGAAACATGTTTATTTTCAAAAAATCATGAAATTATGACATGATTAATGTTTTATGATCTTGTTGCACATATATATATGGTTTTACTTATGTTATGGGTGGGCCTTGAATTATATACCACTCTAATGAATTGGATAAGGAATGACAACTTATGAGATAATAATGGCTAGAATAGTGGGTGAACCCAGTTCAGTAATGGAATCTTTCCACTATGATAGTCTTGTGATTGAACCTTGACTAAGAAAATTATGGAATAAGGAGTGAACCCAATCCACTATGGTATCCTTGGTAGCAAGCCTTGACTAAGTAAATGATTTTATATACTTATGTTTAAAAATAAAACTTATGTATTATGATTATGATATGTTCTCATGGATTATGAATTCTTTTTTATGATTCAAAACTCTTATGTCATATATATTTTGATTGAAAAAACCTTATTTCATGATTCATGAATAAAAATATTTTACTGATTGGGTATGACTTTCTTAAATTATGATCATGTTTTTATACCCATTTTCTTATGTTTACTTATGATCATTGATTGATATCTCCTATGTTTTTGCTTACTAAGCATTTGATCTCACACTTTCTTATGTTTTATTATAACCTAGGTTATGAAGAAAGTAATTAGTTAAGAAATGTACAATAAGGGTACTATGAAATAAGAACCTTATGAGTGATATTGAAGATATTTTATGAAATATGTTGATTATATATCTAGTCTCCAAAGACACTGAACCTTTATGGTCCTAGAGAATGTATTATTTTAAAACTTATTAAATATTCATCTAAAACGATGTGATATTTATGTATGTTATGCTCAATTAACCTCATATATCATTGGATTTTACCTCTTAAGTCTTGAAGAGGGTGAATGAGGGTCATACATCTTACTCATATTTTTTGGTAACGAGCAAAAATATATATGGTGAGTTGAAACCACTTTATTGGTACCTAGAAGTTAATAAGGTCCTTTACATATATAGTTGTGTGGTAGTCCATATGAGAATGAGTGAGGAGATAATACAAGATTCACATTCCTTGAGATAGACTATTCACTAAGGGATTACCAAGATTTATTATGACATATAGAGGCATTATTGGTGGATTTATATGAAGAAGTACATAATAATATTTGTTTTGTGATGTTTCACCTATTAAAATTTGAAAGTTGAGAATTAAAGACTTGAATAGATTCTATAAAATATTCCCATTACCCTATATAATTGGGATGATTTGATGATGGAATTTATGGTAGGATTACCAAGATCATTTCATGGATGTTATGTAGTGTATGTTAGCATGGAACCTTTGATAAAGTTGAAAAATTTCCTATATATCAAAGTGATTTTTCCATCGATTATCTAGGCTTGTTTTTTGTTTGGGAGACAGTGTATCTTAATAGGGGTTCTAAGGATCATTGTATTTTTCTAAGATAACCATTTTTTAATTTCCTTCTAGTATGGGCTACAAGTGGTGCTTAATACATAGATGCATTTGAGAAGAACCTATCTTCCTCAAATAGATAAAAAATATAAGAGGACTATATAGGTGTTTTAGGAAATGTTTTGGGCATGTTTAATTTATATTAATAGTTCAGAGGAGAAAAGTATTTCATTTATAGAGATTTACTATAAAAACCATTATTAACAATTAATTTAGATTTCACCTTTTGAGGAATTAAATAGAATGTTTTTTCTTTCGTTCACCTCTGTACTGGTTGGAGGTAGGATAGTTATTTATTTTCAAGATAGGTCTTTTTCAAGGGACATTAAATCATATTTAACTGATTAGGAAGTTAATAGAGACTGATTTGTGTTGGAATATATCATATGTTTCTCGACGATGAAATCCATTTCGTTTTCATGTGGGTGAAAATTTATTTTTATGCATGTCACATCGGTTGGGATACATGTGTGTTCAAAGGTAGGGTAAATTAGTGTCTAGGTTCATGGACCCACTCTGGGTTATCCTGAGGATCATTACCATGGTGTATTAGTTAGAACTTTCTAAAATATTTAGTGTTATGCATGATTTATTTCAAATATCTCATCATTAGAGAAATCATACAGAACCTTATCATGTAGTAAATATCAATGATGTTGAGCGGGAGTCAGATGCATCACTCATTGAATGACCTATTCATATCATGGATCATAGTGAGAAGATAATATTTAGGAATACTATCCATCTAATATATGTGTAGTAGTGGAACATGGATATACAAGAGGATTATAATAAGTTGGAGTTAAATATATGGGTGTGGTGACTAGAGTTATTTATAAATGAAGCACAATGATGAATATCAAGGACGAGATTCTATATAGTGATGAGGTTGTAACACATTATATATTATTCAGGTATTAATTTTATAAAATTTTTACCAATCCTCATTTATATTATTTTATTTAGATATTTCACATGTTAACATTATCTCATGGGTTGGTTTCAAGAAGTCTGATTAGGTTTGAGAGTTTTTACTTTTGAGATAGACTCCAATAGGTACCCAGTCCACCATATATGGGGGAGGGGGGGTTGGTGGATCTTTGAAGAACACTGGGTGGTTAGTGACCTTGGAATGAATACCAGGTGGGTATCAAATGCTCAGTGAAGGATGATGGGGTATCTTATAGGTACCCAAGGGAGTTTTTTAAAATTATAATTTATTTTATTAAAGTATTAAAATAATAAATGTTAACTCTTACCTATATATTTTTCATCTACCCACACTCCCCTATCTTAGTTCTCTGATTCTCCTTCCCCAAGATTAAATTCACTTCCTTCTTGAATGGATTTAATGTTTGTTTAACGTTTTTGTAATTCTATGGGTAAGGCGAGCATTCCTCTTCCCTCTATTCATAGTTTTCCTCACTATTTCATCTTATTCCCTAAAAATATCTAATCTTATGGATTTTTTCAGATTTTGTGGAATAGACCAATTGAGGTCAAATCAACAAACATTATCCAATGAATAGGACCTTACCTAGTCTATGTAGGTGGTCTATAGATTTCCCATTGAGTTTTTAATAATGTCTTGCGTGTTATGAAACATGTGAAGCACCGAATTTGTGCATACGACCTTGAATTTTATTTAAATTCCTTTAATCAATTACTATAGTGTGAATATTATTCGATAGACTAAAAAGGGGTTCTATGAGTGTTTTTACTCATCACTGTGGTCTTTGATGACTAATTTACTCGTGAAAGGTGATATGGAATTGCGAATATGTGTCCAAGAAGGGTGTCCATGCTTTTATTGTGACCCCATGAACCTAGTGAAGTTACATTGAGAACCCATGAAAAGAAAGTGCTAAGACATAGGATTGAATTATGATGTATTAACATTGAATTTAGACTTAATTAGGTTAATTAACTTTTACGTGAAACCCTTTTAAGGGTGAATGGTTTACAAAAATTGAGTTATTTTTTTATAAGTTATTATAAGTGATAAGTCATCCTCCCTTTATAATTTCTTCATGATGTGTGATTCACTAAAACGATTTAATTAATTAATTTAATTTTTTTATTATGATGTGTTAGTGATGAATTTTTTACCCTTGATTCATAATTTATGATTATTTTATAGAACTGATCAGTGGTATAGACTTATTTTTGGTGGTTTCTCATATTTTGTTTTTGTTATTTTTCATCAATCCAGAGTTGTTTTAGTGATATATCTTCCACCCTAAGTTGTATTTGTGGTATATAATCTACCCAATATGTGTTTTAGTATAAAATTATCCACTTAGATCCATAATTTTTCTTTTTTATCCACCATAGTGAGTCATACGGTGGTGCATCATTATTAGAAAATATCCCTCAAGGTGACATTGCAATATTTTTGGGTTGGTTTTGTTTATTGACATAGCCAGTTGGAAAATCTAGTTTTAAAGTTCTATCATGATTGCTGAAAAATTATGTTAAGAAATATCTAGGTTAGTAGAGACTCATGTGAGATCAAAGTATCTTTACTAAGTTATTGGTTGAAGTTATTATATAAAGATGATCATTGAGGTCTAGATGCTCTAGAAAGTAATAAAAAGTTATATAGGAAAAATGAATAAAAGGATGGGTTTTCAAGCAAGTGTTTTTTTTCAAAAACGTACGATAGTTTTGTAAAGTTTTAAAAAATTGAATATTCAAGAACACCTTGATTAAATATAGAAAAGTACCGAGTTTTGTTAAAGTTTGGAGGTTTCATGAAATATGGAGTTGATCAAGGTAGATGGTGTTGTGTGAAGATAGAAAGTTTTGTATGAATAGTGATGATAAAGGTGACATTTTTTGGGAGTTTACATGAATTTTTTTCTCTAAAAATATCTAAAAATATTGGAACTTTCATAAAAAATGTAAAGTCGCATGAAAGGTTAGTAGTGCGCATGTAAGTTTCACAAAGGGTAGACAATGCCTATAAATAGGGTCATTCCCCCATAATTTGTGGGTAGAAAGTTTTAACAAAGATCTAATAGATTTGAATTCATGAAAGAGTTGCGAAAAAGAGTTTATTTCATTAATAATTAATGTTAATGTTAGTTTAGTGAATAAGAGGACTTTCATCAATTTGAATTGGAGAGTTTCTTGAAAGATTGGTAGGTAGTAATAAAGTTGTGTGTTGTGTAAAAGGGAAATGTTTTGAATTTTTTTTAGAAGTTTTCTTAACGTTTAAAGTTTTGCATAGACATGGGAAGTTTTATAAAAGTTTAAAGTTTCATGAATATTTTGAATGTTTCTTGAAAGGTTGGTAAATTGTGAGAAAGGTGTATAGAGGTTATGTGAAAGCATAAGTTGTGTAAACCAGAGATCAATTATCTAAAAACTTTGTGGAAAATTTGAATTAATTATTCAGATGAAATAAGAGATTCATGACACACCTATTGTGGTGTAAAAATAATTATTTCATGAAATAAAAGGTTATCAACTGAAAAAATAGTGAGTACACTTTATTAGATAGATCCGTGCGCTTTTAATAAGTGATTGGCAGTGAACTGGGCAAGAAAATGAGGCCACTCTAGATATTGTAAAAATACTTCACTATTGTGGATTTTTTTTACATTAGCCCCTTTTATTTATATTCTCTATATACTATCCAAGTAAAGGGTTAACCAAGTAAAATTTTGATGACTTGATCATTTTTTCATTTCAGTTCATAAATTTATATAAGAGGAAGAGAGAAGCGAGTTTTGTTTAATAAGAAAACAAGATCCAAAGGGTAAGTGTTTTAATCTTTCACACCCTGATTCACCCATATCTCATGGAATTTAACAAAATTATTCTAATAATTAGTATTATATATTGAGTTTAATGTGAGATAATCTCTTAATCTTGCAACCATTTATACCGTCAATCACAAATGGATTCCAATCTTCAAGGAAAACTATTTATTAGTGTGTAATAATCAGATAAAAAACTACTTTTTATTTTTATCAATGGATGTGTATATAAATACTATAAATGGGATATAAATTAGTATGGATAATGAGGTATTTATAGAAGTTAAATAAAGATAAATGAATGTATATTACAAAGTATTCAATTATTTATGGGGACACTAATCCAATACAATTTATACAAAATTAATTTTGTTTAAATCCTCACTCGCTATGTGGGAAAACCTATTAAACACTTATAAAAGCTATTCAAAAGTTCAAGAAGCTAAATTAAATATTTTATAGAACAAGTATATAGACCTGAAGATGAAAACTAATGAATCTATTGATGCTTTATTTGATTATTTTAACATGATTGTGGAGGAAATGAATGATCTTATATAATTTTTTGATGTCATGAAGACTGTTAATCACATCCTGAGAAGAATACCACTATAGTTCGATTCCAAAGTATCTATAATTGAAGATAAATATACAAAGGATTTTTAATTTGATATTTTTCATAGTTATCTTATTGTATATGTGATGATAAATGATTATAATGATGTTATGGAAAAAGTGATGTCTAAGGAGGTGACATTAAAGGCCATGAAAAATCTCATCGTGGAGTATGGTTAAGAAGAAGAATAGGTGGATGGAGTCATTTCGTTTCATTAATATAATTTGAAAAGGGGAAAAATAAATTTTTAGGGGAAACACCAAGTTATATGATTTTGATGTGGATAGGTTGGGTATATTACAACCAAGTGTCATATGAACCTTAATGACGATGATGAAGATGATGAAATTACCATAAAGTAGTCTAAATCTAATGTGAATGGTTGAATAATCAGAAAGCATAATTTATTTAAGAATAAAAATATACACTTATAGAAATATAATAGTTCTGGAGATGGTGTGGTAGAGGAAATTGTGAAATTCAAATACTTTAATAAAAATTCTATAGTGTCTATTTTTGGGTGATACCCAGATAGGGAAAGAGATCATTGATAGTGGAGGGGAAATAGAATGAAGAGTTTATCTCTAGGTTTTCTTTGAAGTTTCACTTGAAGAGATATAACATTGGATATCTAAAATAAATAAAACCAATATAGTGGTTCATGATGCTAAAATCTATATTCAGTACCTAGAAGAAGATAATTATGAGATGAAGACAGATATTAAAAAGCTAAAATCTAAAAAGACAGAAAACTCACAGAAGGTCCTTGAGTACAATATAAAATTTGATGAATAGAACATGTTTATTTATTTCTTGAATAATACAATGAAATAATGTGTAAAACATATTGAAGATCTTGAAGAGGAAGTTTACAGTCTATGATAAAACATTGAAAACCATAAATTCTTTTAAATCTTTGTATGAAATCAGGAAAGCATACCATATAGATAATAGAAAAGGTTAAGTTCAAGCACAAAGGTCTAAAAAAGTATGAAAAATATCAATATAAGAAAGAGTCATATGTAAACTAAAATGAGGATATAGGTATTAATAGTAGAAAAAAATGTGGTAGTTCATGCTAGACCATATGCACCCACTCCGACGTTGAAGGTTGATTTGTGTAAAACTCAGAATCAGACAACCCAAGGGAAAACTAGTCTTATAGTAATGACACATAGGAATCAACCTCATATTTTATGTTATGGTTCCATATCCAATAGTAACTAAAGGGAATAAGAACAACAAAAGAAGATTATAATATTCCAATATTAAAGGAATTCTTTTGATGGTCACTATTTTTAGTTTGAAGGATTTGGTTATATGTCCATATATTTATCATCAAGAATAGAGAGAAATGAACCTAATCATACCCCAATTGGTCATGTTTATTAGCTCAAGTAATCATAAAGTGAGGTGAAAATGGAAAATTTATTTGAATCTTTACAAAATGAGGTTGGTCAATCATACTCAAAAGATGATAAAGAATTTCAATCAACACTAAATTTGAAACCAAATACATGTATAAAAAAGGGGATGAGCTGAGTGGGTATTGGTTGTAGAGATTTCCCTAAAGGAATTAGATTAAACAAGTGCATGGATCATTGACATTAGATTCACTTACCACATGATAGGAAATCAAGATCTTGTCATCAATATTGAGAGTGACAAGTAAGGTATCATTAGATTCAATAATTATAGATTTTTAAATATTATTAGCTTTAGGGAATCCAAATTATAGGGAAAATATATGAGAAGTGAAAATTTTATGGTCATTTATGGTCTTGATCACAACATGATCAGTGTTAGTTAATTGTGTGACGTAATTCATGCTATAAGATTTACCAATAATTTTTGCATCATCATGGGAAATGATAATGTAATATTGATTCATGGGAAGAAAGAAAATGGTAATCTCTACCTTGTGAGTAGAAAAAAGGATATGTGATTCTTTTATAAGGAGGAATAAAATAGGTTGTGGTATATATGACTTGGCCATTTGATCCATCCAACCTTGAATGATTTTGTAAAATTTTATGGTGTTCAATATATCCCTAAACTATCATGTGATCATACACATACATGAAATTTCATCTAAAAAGGTAATAATATTCAAAATACATACAAGGAAAAAGAAACAGGGTTAACAATAGTTCTTGAACTAGTAAATGATGATTTAAGTGGACTCATCTCACCAATATCCATTGATGGGATGATATAATATATTATTTTAATCAATGATTACTTTAGGATGGAATGAGTATTTATTATTACACTTAACTCTAAGGTGTATAGATGTATTACTTAGTCTTAAATAGAGGCTGAAAGGGTGCTTGAATAAAAAATTCAAAAGGTATGAATTAATGATGGGATGGAGTTCACAAACAATTATGTGGAGGAGTATCTCAAAAATCATGGGGTAATATATGTGGTATTTATAGTGAAAAATCTCAAAAAAAATGGCATGGTTGAGTGAAGAAAATGGATAATGAGTGACATATCCATAATGATGCTTATTGAGAATGACCTAAATGAGAAGTTTTGGAAAGAATTGGTATTGAAAATGATTTATATTGAAAAGAGATATTTGTTGTGTCTAAGGATATATAATACTCTATAGGATTTGTGGTATAGAAATAAGATAATTTTAAGTACATTCAAGTCTTTAAAATTGTTTTATTATCAATAAGAAGAAAATCATAAATTTTTAGTCTCATGGTGATGAGGTGATATTTTATGATTTTTTCAAAAAAATAAAAACATACAAATGTTTCAATGAGTGACTAAGAAAGGTTGAAAAAATAATTGATATTATTGTGGTATAAAATGAGTAGAATATTCAATAAACCAGTGAGAATATTTAGAAGGATATTGATTAAGAGATGAATAGATCAAGGGGAGTCAAAGTGCATGAAACAAATTCATAAAGACACTGATAATGAGAGATATGAAGTTATATCTATTCTATAAAAAAATAAAATAGGTAGGCTGAAATCAATAAGTTAAATATCATAGATTACTAGACAACACTAGTTAAAATAAGAAGAATAAAGTCTATACAACAAACATCTTTCTTATCCCAAATAGATAAAAATGTTTTGAATAAGTTGAAAGGGTTGAGACTTGGATTCAAGAGATGAATCGAGAGGTTGAAAAAAATGAAAATAATCAAACATGGTAAATTTTCTAGAGGTTGAAAGAAAAGAACATAATCAAGAAAAAATTGGTATTTTTTAACAAACATAATGAATATTTCATGGTGTTTTTTTAATAAATCATGACTCACTTGAAAGGGGTACTTCTAGGTAGAGCACATTGACGTTGATGAGACATTTACAACTATAGAATAATAGCAGATAATTTATCAATTTTTATCTATTTTAGTAAAAATTAGGTTCAATTTATTCTATATATATTTCAATTCAATATTCTTAAATGGATTTTTTGAATAATAGGTGTATATCAAATATCAATATAGTTTTCTTGTTCATGAATACGAGAAAAATTATTTTCTGCTGAAGAAGTCTCTTTATGGGATAAAGTAGGCACCAAATACATGGTATTTAAGACTATATCAATAGATAAATAAGTTTAGTTTCCAGCATGGTGGAGTTTATTACAACATATATGTCAAAAATGAGAATAATCAAAGGATTATGGTGCTAGTATACATCGACGACATAATCTTTGATGGAGTGGATGGTGCACAATATTTTTTTATAGACTTCATGAATTGTGAGTTCAAAATGTCGATGATAGGAGAGATGTTGTTTTACCTTGGACTAAAGGTGATATAAGGAAGGGATGGTATATTCATTTGTTAATATAAATAAACTAAGGAGTTTTTGAGAATATTTAGAATGAATAATTCAAAGGAGTTGAAAACATCGATTAATACTCAAAAGAAATTGTCAAGAGATGATGAGGTAAAAATAATTAATGTCACATAATATAGAAAGATTATTGGAATATTGTTGTATATAATAGTGAAGTAACCCAAATTTATTTTTTCCAAATACCAAGTGGCATGTTATTAATGTAATTATAAGGAAATCCACTTACTTGTGGTGAAAATAATACTAAATTTTTTCAAATGAACACTGGATTTTAGTTTTCTAATAAGTGAAAAATATTAGTAATATTTATTGGGTTATAACGATTCATATTGCACTAGTTTATAAGATACAGAAAATTAAACATTGGGTTGTGGATTCTATCATGGAAATCTGTTTATTTCTTTTCCGAGTAAGAAGAAAGATTTTATTTCTCTATGAACTATAGAAGATTAATATATTACAACTACTAAATCTTATTTATAGTTAATATGAATGAATAATTATATTGTTGACAGGGGAGTTGATCTAATGTCTCTAATCCAAATAAATTTTGATAATTCATGTGATATAAATCATAGAAAAAATCAAATCCATAATTCAAGTATAAACACATTGAAATCAAGTATCACTTTATCAATGAAAAACTAAAGCTTAGTTTGGTAAAGTTGGAATATGTTACTAAATAACTATAGGTTTCATATATTATGAAAATTTCCTTACCCAAAGAATCATTTTAAAGGCATCAAATGACATTTGGAGTCTAGTTTAACCCCCACACCAAAGTGACGTGGATGAAGAAATAACCCTCCTCGAGGTATGTTCTGATTTTACTTACATGTTAATAAAATATTTTTTTCCCAATATAAACCACAAAATATTTACCTTTTGATTAATTAAAAAATGTGGATAAATAAGTAAAATAGAGATATGTGATTTATCAAACATGTTAAGGGGGATAATAAGGTGATGAATCTGAAGAGTGCTTATTTATGTTGAATTAGGTAGAGAAAGCAGGTTGGGTGAGTTTAAAATTTTATGATTTTGAATATGTTTGTTTAATGATGATATATTAAAAAATATTTACCTATGGTTTCATTATGAAATTAGTTACCTAGTGGTGTTAAAGAAGTTTCCTTCTCAAGAGTCACAGTCTATGCGATTATATTCACATAATTAGTATTGAAAAAATTATCAATGGTTGAAGGATAGTTTTTTAATCACTAATATTATAGAAATTATCAATTTTAAATAGGTGGTATTGAGAATGATGTGATTCATTGAGGTAATTTAAATGTTACTCTTGTTTCTCACGCCGAGTAGTGCTATTATTTTTGATTTGTCTTATGGTTTTCTTATAGTGGTACCATAGTTGTAATATCCATTTTATACTGTACATGTGGTAAATTGTTATTGCTGTTATTTTTTCCACGTCTTATGATTTTTTTACCTAAGGGAATTATAGTAACCCTCATCTCTAAAACATGATTATTACATCATTTTAGGTAAATATACATAATAATGAAAATAAAAAAATCAATAGGTATAATGACTTGGGGAAAATAGGTTCATACAAAATGAATACATATAAAACATTAAACATTATTTAAATCCCAATTTATATCCCACTTATATTCTTTCATGATCTATTGAACACATATAATCACCCATGTACATACTTCAAGTAATGTATAAACTAAAATTAAAATAAGTATAGAGATAATATGTAATGAACATTCCACTTGAATTAATAGAGTACATGGGTGATAATCATCATGATCGTCATATCGTAAGCCTTGGATAACATCATAAGTTTAAATAAATAATTTGAAGGAGATATGGAATATGGAACATACATAATAATTAAACATCATACCATTGTGAAGAAAATCATATACATAGAATGTGAACAAATATAACATCATGTTCATGCATAAAATATATGTGCATAGATTATTACATAGAATGTGAACATAGAAAGGATCATGATCATACATAATTATCTCATAAGATACATCACCTTACCCAATGAATTGGATGAATAAATAATTTCAATCCCACCCGTACCTTTATAAAATGATCATAATTATGCTTTCCATACATAATGGTAACTAATATTGATTATAAACATGAAATAAACCATTATAAATTAATTGGTTACATAATGATTTCGTATATTTATGCACAAATTTGTAGGTTCATAAAATAATATGGGAGAATATTATTTTGGGTTTTCAAGGATGTAATTAAAAAATTATATATAATAGTTATTAAGAAAATAAGAATAAACAATGAGAGAATTTGAGAAATTTTTTATCACTAATCAAGAAGGTGGATAAGAATTCATTCAAATTAAGTAAGAACATGGATATCCTTATATGAAGAAACTATAAAGAAGAGAAAATTACATTCAGAATAGATTTTGGGAGAATAATGGGAAAAAATAGAGGAAGATACGATAAACCAAAAATAAATATTCGAGTTTGAGAGTCCCCTTACCTTTGGTTATTATTTATTTCCTCTTGTTTTCACCTCTTTTATAACCAAAATATGTTTACTAAAACTTTAATATATAAGTTAATTATATTCATTTAAGTTATTATTGAGTAATTGTAATCATTAATATTTATTTGGTAATATTTTTGTTAAATATTAAATGGTTTCATGATACGATCCATTGAATTATACTTTTTTTGTTTGGATTTCACAATATTGATTCATTTTTATTTATCAATTAGTTAAATTAAATCAAAAATATTAAAAATAAAAAAAATTATATATTTATATGTTATAAATAATTTTTTATTATATTTATAATTCAGTGATAAGGAAATAACTTACAACGCCCTCAAATATGGTTAACCTACAATTAATAGGATGTACCAAAAGGGGGAAATATAGGTAACACATATACATTATAAATAGTTTATAATAAGTTTACGATAACATAATAAAAATTTTAGATATATAATTTACACTAAACAACCATATATATGGTGATATATAAATAATTAACATTGTCCTCATAATAGGTAAACCAACCATTAATGAGTGTAACACCCTAAGATTTTGTGAATTTATTTTGAATTAATTCAATATTTTTGATATTTTTCATTTCGCGCAACACTAAAAATAGTTTTTTTAATATATATTAAATAACTAATTTTGTATTGATTTATAAAAAATACCAATTAAATCATTCGCTATATGAAACATAAAGCTTATCTTTCTCTGCATGTTATACCAAGGTGAGCTTATGCTACACGCAACATCAACTTAGGCTGTGATACATACATCATAGAGTGTTACCAAACAATAATATATTGCTAAAATATTATTATTTAACAAGATATAACATATCCATTAAATTGGTTATTATAATATTAACTACCTTATTAATATATATAGTTGAAATTTTTGGTTACCTATCAATTATAAAATAATATAGAAACCAAATGAATATAACAGGAATGATTTTATAAAAGACTATTTTTTTTGTGAAAAAAATAATTTATCTTAATAAGTTAAATTAATTACTAGTAGTGAATTATTTTAATTAAATTTATATATTATATATTAAAACAAATATTTTTTATATTCATCCATTTTTTTATATGCATAATATGAGAACATATCCAATATTACTCATAAAAACCTATATTTTTATCAAAGTAATTTTTCACCTTTTAATGGAGAACCTATTTTAAATATAAATTTTGGAACTTTTATAAATCAAATATGTCAAAAATAAACTTCATATTTATAATAGAAACATAAAAATTAGGTTAGGGTAAATGTTTTGTATTTTCTGTGAAGTTTCATTTTTTGATGAATAGTAAAAAATACTAAATTTTAATTCAAAACTGTTTTTTCATCTAATTTATTTATAAGGTTAAATTATATTTTAAATTAGTTTTAAGTTTAATTGGATATTTGTTTTCAATTAAACCAATTGAGGTCATTGAAATCAATTTCACTTTGAAATTGACTATTAAAACATAGCAAACTTTTGAACGGTTTTACTTTAAAAACCAGCATCATCATCCCATCTGTGAGATTAAATTTAAATTAATTTCTAACACCTATGTGATTGAAATTTTAAAAAATTAATTCCATATTTTTAATCATCATAATTTATAATTTCTAATAATTTCAACTTAGTTTTTGACCAAAAAGATTAGTGAAAGTAATTAAAATTAATTACAACGATTATGGAAAACTTAAGCTTAATATGGGAATAAACCTTAAACTTAAGTGAGAAAATAACCTATAAACTTGTAAAAAACCCATTTTATGTTCATTATTCTGACATTAAACTTTAATTCATTATTTTTTTTCTTTTATGAATTTTTTTAGGTAAAAATGTGGGTACACCTAACTTGTTTTCTAAAAGACCAAGTGAGTCCTTTCCCTCATCTATAAAAGGCCACCACATTTCCCATTTCTCACACCTCTAAAACCACTTTGGTTCATATAATATCTTCCCAATACACTTACCAAAATACATCCCTTCCTTCTCAAATCCTCTATTGTATAGAAATAAATCAAAGGAATCTCTTTGGTAAAAACCAAAAGGAGTTACCCAAAGAAGAGGTAACATCCTCCCTCAAGATCCCTTATCATATTTTCATTATCCAACCCATCCACTCACTTTATTAAATTATTATACCTAAAAAATATCCTCAATATAATTATATTTTTTATTCTAATGGTTATACCTATAATTACACACAATTCCATTTAATGGGTAACGAACATACTGTTTACGTGTACGATGAACTACCGACTCACGAAACAATGATTGCTCATTTTTACTTTACCCTATTTCATGGTTGGTAATTATGATAGAAACAATGTATATATATTATATATATTATATATATGATACATATTATGTCTTTTATATTATATAATTAGTTTACAAGAAATATATTTATACTTTCCATTTTGTGTAAATACGATAATTTCGTTTGAGGAAGTGTGGACGACCGCCCCTCAAAGCAATGTGATTTGGTCACACACTACATGGAATGTATTAAGGATGTTTTTAGTGAACCTATATGATATACATGACATAATAATAATAATATAATTATATTATATACATATATACATACATGTCATTTTCCTTCTTCCTTTCAATATGACAATAAAACGGAAACACCGTTCATGCATATGTGCAGCCTACCGTCTCTATGAACGATGTATTTAACTTAATAATTATATATTAAATATATTATTATAATAAAAACATACTAAATATAAATTATATTTATATCATGGTTTACATTTTTTAAATCATGATATATGTATAAGAACCAAAGATATAATAAATTAAGACACATGTGAAAAACAAAGCGAATATTCCTGAAGTGTAACCTTAACATGAAATTGATTACAAGTGGGTAATATAAAGTCATATTAAAAAAATATATGGTATTATATATAATAATATGGTTATGTGATAGATTTATAATAAATATATATTTATTATATAGGATTTTTGGATGATTATGATGAGAGTCACGACACAAGGTAAGAGAATTTCATCTCACTTTTTATTTTCATGAGATTCATGTCTTATTAACCACTAATTTATTTTGTGTGGTGTGTATACTACCCTTATATATATTATATGATTCATATAATTAAATTTATGGGTATTTACATATCCATTTTATGATCTTTATTTCTTAGGTTTTATGTTTTAAAAGTTACCAAATATGTAAAGTAAATTTGTCTTAATTTTTCTTATTTGAGAAACATGCCATGTTATGCACCTATATTTTTCTATGAGGTGTATATTATAGATTTTAAATGTTATTTCATGAATCTATTCATTTTCATGATATTTTAAGCTTCATTTAATTTCATTTTCTTACACGGAGAGTATGATTCAAAGTTACTAAGTGTTAAAAGTCTATTGAAATAATCTCATATTTTATCAGGATTGTTTATGATTATGCTTCAATTTATGAAATATTATGAACCATATCTTAAGATCTATCATAAATTTTATTATACTATGTATTGGAAAAAAATCCCTCCAGGTGTCCTCTTGGTGGGTTTTGGGTGTGATTGTGTTTGTTGACAAATCCAAAGGACCAAAAATGTGTATGGTTTGTGTTTCCTAAAGTAGGTGTTTAAGGTTGTGAAATTTCATAGTGTTTGCCAAATTTTTGGGCCTCAAAATCGGGAGTTTTTTAGAAATTAAAGGACTTATGAAAAGGATTTCATAGTTCATAGACCATGAATCATAGTTAGCGTACCAAAAAGGGAGCACATAGATCAATGAAAGAAATTGAAAAAGTAAGGATTTCTACATAACAACGATATGTAGACCACAAAGCACAGTATGCAGACCATGTAGGGGAAACAATTCACATGACAAAAAATGGTTCATGGGAAGGATTTCAGTTCACAGGAGACAAGAAGTTTGCGAGAATTGGTTTGTTTTTATCTAATAGGTAGTGGTTCATTTGTGAAAGGAATCGATCGTGGTGAGGAAATAAAGCCGCTACGTGGACCATAGAGAGAAAATATTTCATGAGAGGAGATCAGTTCAAGGTGAAGATTGTACCACATCGATGATTTAGGTAAAACTGATTTGGAAAATTTTTGGATATATTTTCCTATATAAGGACCATTAATCCCATCATTACTAAGAGCTATTTTCATTATAAAAAATATTTTCTCTGAAAAAAAATCAGCTAAGTCTGAAAGAGTTCGCAGGATAGTTCGCGAAGGATAATTGGTTCAGGAGGAGGATTGCAAGAAAAGAGAAGTGTTCCACAGAGACATTTCATGAAAGGGATATTTCAGGGATCTATATCTTGTAAAGGAAAATTGTATATAGAGGAAGAGTTAGTTTATGGAAGAAGTAGAGGTCCATGGGAGGAGATATGGTTTGCAGAAGAAAAGTTAGTTTATAGAGGAGAGATGGTTCATAGAAGCGGAGGCATTCCGCAGAGGAGAAACAATTCATGAAAGTAGAGGTAGTCCATGGAGGATATTTGGTCTGCTAAGAACATGCACCACATAATGCAACACTATTCATAGTGGAAGAAAGGTTGTTCTCTGAGGATTAATGAAGGATTTCAAAGTTAGTAAAATAGTTCACAAAAGAAATTTCCACAAACTAACAATATGTGAAAAATTGAATTTCATCTATGGGTGAAAAAAAACTTTAGTAAAACATCTACCTATAGTTGAGGATGTGTGCATTCATTTAAATGAATGGACCTACATGTCTATAAACTATGATGGGATCCCTTCCAAGAGTAGTGAGAAAAGTAAGAGGAAGAAGATGATCTTTTCCACCAGTAGTGAGACTAAGAGAGATACATAGGGAGTAACCCTTGGGAAAGCAGTGAGATGACCCTAAATAGTGTAAAGGTAGTGAGCCTAGGCATATAAGTGATCTATCACAAACCTTTTAATTGACAGTGAGCTTTAGTGGATTTGGTAAATCGACACATTGACGTTGTATGCTCCTTGAATGTAGCCTAAAGTGAGTTAACTAAGTAAAATCATTGTTTCCCTGCATGATTTCGATTCTGTTTATATATTATTATGAGATAAAGAGATAAGATTATTTTTTGTAACAATGAAACAAGATCTGAAGGGGTAGTAGTTTTAATCAGTCATACCCTCATTCACCCCCTCTTAGGATATTTTACCTAGTGGGCCTAACAATTAGTATCAACGCTAAATTTCATTTTATCATTTTATTTTATTTGACTTGATTTGGTACTCTCCTATCTTAGTGTGCCATAGAAAAAGTAATAACCTCAATGGAGGAGAAGAAGTTTGGTGGAATTTCTCATTATGGAAGTGTCTATGGAAAGAAAATTATTCATTTGAAGGAAATAGACAATGTACTGAAGAATGATTTCAATGAATAATACAAAGAAAGTGTTTACTCATTCAATGATGCTACATGAATGAGTGGAGAACTTAATATTCCAAGTGATAATTGAATAACCGATGAAGAAGAAATTGCAATAAAGAAAAAAGTAGAAGTTTTTCATGCAACAATTGAATTGGATCAAAAATTGGATGATGTAATTAAATCTAAGGATATCTGCATCCAAGTGTAGGAAACTAAATTCAACAAGATCAAAGGATTAAATAAAAGGATTATTGATGTGGCTAATGATATGAGGGAGAATAATTATTCCCAAGCTGTAGAACTAAAAAATACGTCTACAAAGGTATAAAAACTCAAAGATGATTATAAGGGAAAGAGTTTGAACTCAGAATAAATTTAGAATCTAGAATCTAGAAATGATGGTCTTAACACATAACAATCTAAACTGGATCAGAAAAACCAAAGGCTACAGAATGATAATGCATGCTGCAATGAAACTTTTTCTCAAGAATATTCTAAAATAAATAAGCAAGCTAACACGATAGATAAGATCTCTCAAGAATTGGAAGTTGATATAACTAGTGAGAAGACTCTCATAAGAGAACATAACTATCAACTTGAATATATGGATAAGAAGATTCAACAATTGTGAGAAGAGTTAGAGTCATTCAATAAAGAAATAGGTAAATCTAATTCCAAAGGAAACCCCAAATTGAAGGATTCTTTGAACTTACTATTTTATTATCCTTTATCCAGTGATAATGAAATGAAAATAAAATATTCTACTTCATAGGAAAAACATGGAAGGATTGTATCATCCCAAAGTCTATCTATTTTTTGAACAATTAGTATTGGATATGATGAGTTCCCTCCTATGAATAATAGGAAGATAGATATGAATAGTTTCAAAAATGGAAGAAATCCTATAGATACTAGAAGTAGACCTAGAATGTATTTTATAGGAATTAATGACAACATGTGTTATTTCTATGTAATGCATGGTCATACTTAAAGTTTTTTTGAGGTTTTGTAATATATTTCATGTTGTAAAGACAAAAAAATTTCTAAATATAAGAATATGAAGAAGAATATTGAGAAATCAGAATGAAGAGTATCTCAGAAGAAAGTATCCATGAAATGATACAATTGTGGAAGACTGAGACACACCTTGAGTATGTGTCAAGAATCCCAAGGTCTCAATGTCAAAAGAAGAACTCTAGATCTATCAACATCTCAGCCAAGAAATTATGAAACGAGGCATGCCTTTAATGAAATATGTTTTATATGTTTTGATCTTGGGAATTTGGAAAGACATTGTAGTAAGAAGAAAGAAGGGAAAGAAAAGGAACCTAGATGGAGATCCCTAACACTAGCAGTGCATATAAAAAATCCTATATTGCAAGACAACCTGATGAGTTGAAAAATATGTTTACAAGTTCAGGGTAATCATAAGAAGATCAAAAAAAGGCATATCAAATACCACCTATGTTACACTCACAACAACTCTCTTGGAAAGAATGTGAACAAACCTAGAAGAGAAAGAGAGGAGATGCTCCATTTGAGATTAATAATAATTTAAATTCAGTGGAAGAATCATCCCAAACAAGAAAGGGTGGCATGAATTAGATATCTGAAAAAATAAAAATGAATAAATAATGCCTTGAAAAAATCACATGTCATGCCCCATGGAAAGAAGTGAAAGAAAGAAGAAGATCCCTAATAGAGGAAGAACCAAGAAAAGATGACAAGTGGAAAGATTCATGCCCAAAGAAAGAGTCATGAAAAATGGAATACTGGTGAATAATCAAAGAAATAAATTTCTACTAATGAGTGTAAACCCCCAAATTTTGAAAAAGTCCAAGCCTATAGAATCTAAATATCAGAATAAGACTCAGCATGTGGGTAAATAATGTTTAGTCATTTGTCCAGAATAGTTGAAGTTTGATAGATAGTTGGAACAAGACCAAAAATAGTACTGTTATTTTCAAGAATATATTAAAGGGTTGATCCACCCAGATTGACCAAAATTCTATTCTTTATGATTCTAGAGGTTCCTCTCTCCCTATGTGTATAAATTATTTTAACTAATTTTCATGTGTTTTTGGTTTAATGGGAGATATGATCTAAGGGAAATGGAATCAAAATATGAAAAATGGTGAATTAATGTGCTCCAGATTGTTAACTGATTCAAATTAGTTACCAGAGTTGAAGAATAAATCTGGAAGAATTAATTAAAAAGAGTTAACGATTAATGGATATTTGAGGTGTATGCAAGTAATTGAGTGCAATGGATAGTAATGGTGTTATTATCTTTATCACTTGTTTCCAACATTGAGTTCTGACTCGGTAGGCTTAGCAGTTTATTTGATGACTCATTTCTAAGTGGAAAATTCACATAATGAAAATATCATTGAAGGAAGATACAACTCGAAAATTTTATTGAGTCACAGAAGTTTCTCAAACCTTCAGTCACATGTGAAGGAATGGTGTAGGAGAAGTAGAATGTGTGTGGGTCTAAAGAGTGGGACTGATAACTGAAATAGTTACATATCATAGGGGGAGTATTCTATCTACCAATCACATGAAAGGTCTAAATGGTATATAATTGATGAAAGTTTATGTTGTATAAACTCATGAAGATCTATTGAATTAAGATTCTTCTTTGAAAATAAAGAGCCTTCAAAGCTATAATAGGATGATCCAATGGTTACAAGTTTCATTGAATATACAACCATTGGTATAATCCCTTATTTTAGGTGCTATTTGTCCTCTATTAAAATATAGATTATAGGAGAAGTATAAAAATTCATGTATTTCAAGATTATATATTTTGTTCTAAAAATATGGTATTAGATGATTGTTTTTAGTATACCAAGAAGCTTAAATAGAATATAAAAAATGTCTCAACAATAATAGAAGATATTAAATTTATAAAAAAAACATAATTGGTGACCAGATAGTGCCAATGAAAACAAGAAGGATGAAGACTCTACAGAAGACATCATACTTATCATAGGTAGAGGCTAAACATTTTAATTAAGCATCTAGAGATGAGTATTCAGTTCCATATTTGAATGAAGAGCTTGACCCAATTGAGAAGAATCAGATATGGGAGATTGTTTTGAGGAAAACAAATAAAAATGTCATCGTGAATAAATGGGTTTCTCATAACAAGATGAATGAAGATTATGTTGTGATTCAAAACAAAGAATGACTAGTGTGGAAAGGATACTCACAGATAGAGGATATCAATGTTGATGAAACATTTTCACATGTTTCAAGGATAGATACAATCAGATTATTCTAGTCCACAATAGTGAAAAGAATGTTCAAGTTTTTCTAGATGGATGTCAAGTCTGAATTTCTAAATGGGGTTATGGAAGAAGAAGTTTATATTGAGCAGCTGAATGGTTTTATAATCCATGAAGATGATAATAGATTTTTTTGGCTGAAGATGGATCTATATGGGTTGAATCAGGAACAAGAGCTTGGTATTCAAGACTAGATCGGTTTCTGAAAAATATCTGTTTTCAACACGATGGATTCAATTATAATATATATGTCAATCATGATAGTAATAAAAGGATGATGGTGTTAGTATATGTCAATGACATAATCTTTGGTGAAATAGGGAAATAATTACATATTTATTTATCAATACAAATATGCCAAGGAGGTTTTGAGGATATTTGGAATGGATAATTCCAAGGAGGTGAAAAATCTAGTGGCTACCCAGATGAAACTATCATGGTATAATGAAGGCATTGTAATCAATATCATATAATATAGAAGAATCATTGGAAGTCTACCGTACTTAACTACAAAAATACCTGATATTGTTTTTTCCACATTCTAAGCAGAAATATATCAATGAAATCCCAAAGATAACCACATGCATATAATGAAAATAATAATTAGATATATCAAGGGCATGGTGGATTTCAATTTTATGTACAATGAAAAATATCAGAAAGAGTTATTGGGGTATAATGATGCAGATTGGGCCATTTCAGTGGATGATAGAAAATCAATGTCAGGTGGTGCATTTTATCTTGGTGTTTTTTGTATTTCTTGGTTAAGAAAGAAATACGATTTTATTTCATTGATCACCATAGAAGCTTAATATATTGTGGCCACTCAAGCTTCCATGCAGTTATTATGGATGGAGCATCAGCTTGATTATGTGAGAGTTGAAGTGAAATCTCTGATCAGAATCTATTGCGATGATTTAAGTTTTATAAATATCAAAAAATCCATTCCATCACTTATGAAAAAATCAAATTGAAATCAATTATAATTTTATAAAGGAGATGGTGGAGTAAGGGATTGTGAAGTTGAAGTATGTTCCTATAGAGTAACAAGTTTCAGGCATTCTGACACATGCCTTACCCAAAGAATCATTTTAAAGGCATCGAATGGCTATAGGAGTCTGGTAAAATCCACACACTTGAAAAAGTGTGGATGTGGGACCCCCTATCCTGAGGTATGGTTTGTTTTTCCCTAGTGTGATGATATGTATTCTTTACCCTATTGCAGACCATAATAAAGCAACCTTCAGGTTCCTTGAGAAAGGGTGAGAAATTATGGACATTATAAGGGAGAAAATCTCTTAATTAAAACACAGGGAGAAGCTATTAGGTGGGGCAGTGAGATAAGGGGAGTTAAAGCTATTAGGTGGAGTAGTGAGATTGGGGGAGTATTAAATATGATAATTCTAGATGTGATCGATAAAAGTTTATATACCAGGATAACTGAGGTTCATGATAAAGGAAGATGGATGGTTTTTTAATGGAATGAAGTGATTCATTGATGAACTTTGAATTATACTCTTGTTTTTCATGCCAATCATTAGTCATGTGGGCATAGAGTATGTGTTGAGTAAATATTTTATCACTATCTTAATTTCAAGAAGTGACTGTTCAAAAATTTGGAAGAATATTTAACGATGTATCAAATTATTAAGAGTTTTCAACAGACCCAAAGGGGGATATTGTTGGGTAAAAGTCCCTCAAGGTGACCTCTCGGTGTTTTTGGGTGTGATTGTGTTTGTTGAAAATTCCAAATGACTGTGAATGAGTATGGTTTGTAGTTACCAAAGCAGGTGTTTAAGGTCACACAATTTCCCAGTGTTTGTCAAATTTTTAGGCCTCAAAATTGGGAATTTGTTTTTAGAAATGTAAGGATTTCCATAAAGTAGTTCATAGTTTGTGGACCATGAAGCATAGTTAGAGTATCACAAAGGAATCATGGAGAAGGGAGAAGTAAATTGAAAAAAATAAGGATTTTCGCATAGTAGTGCTATGAGGACTACGGAGCGTGGTATGAATACCGCATAAGGAAAACAATTCGGGGGATGAAAATGGTTTATGTGAAGGCTTGAAGTTCACAAGAGTCAATAATTTCATGGAAGTCATGTCATTCATGGCTGAGCGGTGATGGTTAATTTATGGAATGAATTGACTACCTCTTGGAAAATAAAGGCGCTAAGCAGACCATGTAGGGAAAACAATTCACGGGAGGATACCAGTACAAAGTGAAGGCTTTTCCACATCCAAGATTTGAGTAAAATGGGTTAAATGATTTTTTAGATATATTTTCCTATATACAGACCACTAATCCCAAAATTAATAAGAGTAATTTTCATTAGAAAATATATTTTCTCTGAGAAGAAGTTCGACTAAGTCAGAAAGAGTTTGCAGGAGAGTCCATGAAGGAGAATAGGTTCATGAGGAGGATTCCATGAAAGGAGAAGTGTTCCATCGAGATAGTTCATGGAAGGGATATTTTGGGGATTTATAGATCACAAAGGAAAAGGGTCAATGTAATAAGATTTGGTCCTCAGAATAAGTATCAGTCCGTGGGAGGAGAGATGATTTATGGAAAAAGAGAAAGTATGTGGAGAAGAGATGATTCATGGAAGAAGATGTATTCCATGGAGGATAAATGGTCTATAGAAGTAGAGGAAATACATAAAGAAGAGGTGGTCAATGAATCACACACACTACACAGTGCAATGTAGTTCATGGAGGAAGAAAGGTTATTCATGGAGGATTAAAGTAAACTTACAAATATAGTAAAATAGTTCACGAAAAAAATTTCCACAAACTAACATAATAAAAAAAAATTATTTCATCTACAGGTGAAAATGAAAATTCAATAGATCATCTACCTATAGTTTAGGATGCATGAAGTCATGAAAATGAAGGGACCTACAGGTTCATAAAATGTGAGTGGATCCCTTCCAAGAGCAGTGAGAAAAGGAAGAGGAAGATGATGATCTTTTCCACCGATAGTGAGATAGAGAAAGTGACATAGGGAGTGACCCTTGGAAAAGTAGTGAGATGACCCTAAATATTATAAAGATAGTTAGCCTAGGAATAGAAATTATCTAGCCCAAGCCTTGTAATTGGTAGTGAGATTTTTTTTGGATTTAGTACATTGGCACATTATTGTAGTATACTCCTTGGACGTAGCCATGTGAGGGTGTACCAAGTAAAATCAATGTTTCCCATGCATGATTTCATTTCTGTTTATATATTTTTATGGGAGAATGAGAGAAAAGTGTTTTGTTTAATGACAAAACAAGATCCGAAGGGGCCTTAGTTTTGATATTTCATACCCTGATTCACCCCTATCAGGGTAGTTTACATAGTGGGACTAACACTAGGGTTATTCATGATATCTTCATGTATTGGTACTATTTTTCCACTATTTTGTACATAAGATTATTAAGAAAGTGTTTTTAATAAATCCCAAACCTACCTATCTCTTCGGTCAGAAATATTTTTTCTTTCAAAAACATGTTTTCTAAAATGGTTTTCAAAATGTTTTCAAGATTTCTTTATAAGTTTTAAAATATTTTCAAATAAATAGTTTTTAAAACAATTTCAAACTTTTTTATATGTTTTCAAAGTATTTTCATATAACTGTTTTTCAAAACTTTTTTCAATATTTATTTTTATGTTTTCAATGTGTTTTCAAGGAAATAGTTTTTAAAACGTTTTGATTCTTATTTAATATTTTTCAAGGAAAACGGTTTTCAAAATTTTTTCAATTTTATTTTATACTTTTTCAAGGAAAATTGTTTTCAAAATGTTTTCAATATTATTTTATAAGTTTTAAATGGAAGAGGCTTTCAAAAATTTTTCAAGATTATTTTATAAGTTTTCATGGTTTTTTTTCAAAATGTTTTCAAGCTTTATTTATAAGCTTTGAAAGGAAACTGTTTTAAATATTTTTTTAAGATTCTTTTATATGTTTTTAAGGAAAATGGTTTTCAAAATGTTTTCAAGATTAATTTATAATTTTTCAAGGAAAAATGTTTCCAAAATGATTTCAAGAATTCATTCTATGTTAACAAAATTTTCTTTTAAATAAAATTGTTTTCAAAAGGTTTTGTATTTTTAAAATACCTTTTCAAAGAAGAAAGAATATTTTTCTGAAGAAATGTTTTTTGAAAGTTATTTCAAAATTATTTTAAATCTAAGATGACATATATTGATGTTAATAATTCGTTTCTGGAAAATGATCCAAAGGTTCTATTAATATTATTTCTCTAAATGGTTTATGTTTTGATGTAATGAAGTTTGTGAAACCCGTTTCTCTTTTAAGGGTTATATTCTTTTGATACTCGCTACTTTTCAAGGGTTATGATTTTGATGAAATGATTATGAAAAATATATCTTTTTCCATAGGTTATACTATGATTACTTGATTATGATACACATTTAATTTTATGTTTTATGATATTATTGTTTATGATTTTGTGGTACATGTATTTATGAATTCATTATGAGATAGTTGGGACCTATATCTCCCTATAATTCATTGGGTAATGTTGGATGACTCGTGAGTATAAATGTTATGCATGAACATGATTACATGTTCATAATGTTATAAGTAAAAATTATTATGTGTTCATAATGTTACGTGTGAAATTGATTATATTTTCACAATGTCATGCATAGACCTAGTTTAATGCCCATAAGTTTATGTATAAACTACATTATATATTAACAATGTTATGTGTGAACCTGATTTCATGTTCACAACATTTTTCATGGACCTAATTTCATTTTCATAAGTTTACGCATGAACCTAATTACTGGTTCATAATGTTATGTGTAAACCTTATTTTATGATCACAACATTATGAATTGATTTTTTTAATGTCCATAAGTCTATGAAAGGGCTTAATTTCTTGTCCTTAACTTAATGTGTGATCCTATTTATACTTATACATGTTATGATGTTATATGTTGATGTATATTCCACAATTCCATGTGTTATTCATATGTTATTCTCTAATGGATTATATTACCAATTTTATTATGATTCATGTCATATAAACTGCTAATATTTATTCCATGATTCATGTTTATGATCTTAGATATGAAAGGTATGATCTTATAATGATATGATCATGTTCTCATACCCTTATCTTTTTTTTATTCTTAAGTATTTATTTTTATTTACCCATACTGATCATTCAAGGTTACCCCTTTCTTATGTTTCTTTTCCCCAGGTTATAAATAAAGGTTTTTAAGTAGAATTGATAATGGTGGAGATAATTTTGGGAAACATTTAATATCTTTGGATGAGTTAGAATATTTTTTCTCCAAGTTTCCAAAGGCACTAAACTAATATGGTCTTTCAGTGTCTACCTGTATAATGTTTTATGTATTCCAAAAAAGTGATGTAATGTATATGTATGTTAAGACTGGGTTGTTATAGTTGGTATCATAGTGAAGGTTTATTCAAACTTTGGAAACTAGGATGATAATGATTTATTGATATCCCTGTTAATATTTATAAGAATATGTCTAGGGATGTATCTAAGGATAAGTTTATTGACAAGGAAAAGTATTGGAAAATGTTCTGGAATTTTAGTAAAGGATAGAGATAGTGAATTACTATAAATACATCCTTATATGGATACTACAAGTGGATGTGTCTTTGGAATATATGTTCCTAGGGGTAACAATTCTGAGAAGGTGTATCGGGCCTGACTCGGCATAACCTAGTATATGAAAACGACACTTGCTGCACACTTGGTTTGATACTCTTGGGGGATATGCTTTGGGAATTCAAATACTCTTCACAAACCATCATAAATGATTTAAACAGAAGTTTTCTATGAATAACCTAGTATAAAACTAAGTCATCATCGATTAAAAATTATGTTTCATGATTTAGATATCCTATAAGTAATTTTTCATGATCATGTGGTTTTCTTCTATGATATGTTTTTCTCACCCAATGGTTTATAGTTTTAGTAAATGGTGAGAAATATAAGGAACAATGTTAACATTGAATGTTTCAGATGTATAAAGTATGAGAATTATTAAAATTTATTTCCCTAGTGGAAATATCATAAAGAGAATTAGGAAGGTGGTATGAGTATTGGTAATACTTCTGAAGATAAAGATACTGAAAATGACATGTGAAAGGCATACGATGTTCTTTGAGTATTATTTAAATTAAACATAAGAATCATGAATATATTAAGGTTAAGGAACCTTAAAACATGATTCATATTTCATATTCTAGGAAAGAGGTATTAAGGAATAAGTTGATTAATCATGAGTAATGGTTTAAGAAAAAAGTTGGATGAATAAAGTATTTATGTTTTAGAATTCAAAGATTAATTTATATGAATCATGAAATATATAAGAATTTTAAGTATAAGTTTTTATTAAGGATTGAAAAGGACATGTTGAATGGTGATGAAGACATATAAAAGTGATTTCATAGAAAAGTGATATTTTGATTAGGGGAAGGTAACCCTTAATTAATGCCTTATGTTGAGAAAATTATGTTTGTGCAATGATATGTTGGATATGAATAAGTAAATTGGATGGTATAGATTACCCTGGAACTGATTTTTAACAGTGGTCTATGTCATCAAGGATGAATTTTACAACTTCTTGGATTTAAAGAATGTATCCAATAATCATTGGAATAAGGAAGCATGCATATTTTCCAAAAGGATTTATGTTAATTTAGGTTATTTCCATGTTTCAAGGGAATATATGTTGAGGGTATTCCCATGTTTGGAATGTGACAACCAAGTGGTACTTTGTGATATATATGAGGGATCAATGTTATTCTGATTTAGTGAATATCTGTCTAAAATTTTTAATTTTCATATTTCCTAAGGGTTATAAGGTTAACCATTTATGTAAATTTTAAGTTAAAATTTCAGATGATTTCAATAAGATTAAAATGTTATCTCACGACATGCAGATTTATGCATATTGGACAACCTATTCTAATAATTTTGTATTGATGATAACTGATGACAAGTGGGGTGACATATCATGGATATCATGATCAGTTAGTGCTTTAGGAATGAAAAATTAACTTTAATTTTTGGAGAAAGAGGTGAAGTGGATCAAAGAACAACAAAAAGCAAGGTTTTCCTAAAATCATGCAAGTATATCTATTAATGAAAATTCTTTAAATTTGAGAAAACGATATTGAAATAAATTATTTTCCTAATAACTTAATTTTTGTTGAACCTATGGCCTTTTAAACCATCATAGATTTTGATTTTGAGTCCCTCAAATTTTCATTGATCATTCACTTGTTTTTGATTGATGGCCTCAAACACTCCCTATATATATTTAGGCTTTTCCACCAAGTCCATGTTTTTACTTTCCACCTATATTATCCTATATGGAAACCTAGTTATATATTACTTTGGGTAACTATTATGTTTCCAAATTTCCCTTTTTAAAGGATGTTTTATGATTAATTTTTAAGATGTGGGTTTCTATGAAATGAAATTTCAATTATTAAAACTTTAATAAACAAGAAAAATTTCTATGGAGAAATTCATTTTAAGGGGGTATAATGTAACACCCTGATATTTTATGATTTTTTTTCAAATTAATTTAATATTTTTGATATTTTCTATTTAACACAACACTGAAAATAGTTTTCATTAATATATATTAAATCACTAAGTTTGGATTTCATTATATACAATACATAGTTAATCGAGAACCACATGCTACATAAAGTTTATCTTTCTCTACACGCTACACCAAGGTGAGCTTGCGCTACATGCAACATCAACTTGGCTTGTGGTACACACATTACCGAGTGTTACCAAACAATAATATATTATTAAAATATTTTTATTTAATAAGACATAACATAGATGATAAATTTATGACTATAAGATCAACTAACTTATGAATATATATAGTTGAAATCATTGGTTACCTATTAATTACAGAAGAATATAGAAACCAAATGAATATAAAGGGAATAATTTTATAAAAGAAAATTTTTATGTGAAAAATAAAATTTATCTTAATAAGTTAAATTAATTACTAGTAGTTAATGATATTAATTAAATTTATATGTTATATATTCAAAAAGATATTTTTTATATTCATCCAATTTATTTTATATGAATAAGATAAAAACATACCCAATATTATACATAAAAACCTATTTAAATCTTAATGGAGAACCTATTTTAAAACTTAATTTTGGAAATTTTATAAATATAATATTTCAAAATAAAATTAATCTTTGAAATAGAAACATAAATATTAGTTTAGGGTAAATTTTTGGTATTTTTCCTGTGAAGTTTCATTTTTTGATGAATAGTGAAAAATACTGATTTTTAATCCAAAACTACTTTTTAATATAATATATTTATAAAGATAAATTATATTTTAAATTAGTTTTAAAGGTTAATTATATAATTTTTTCAATTAATCCAATTTATGCCATTATAATAAATTTCACTTTGAATTTGACTATAAAAACATAGAAAACATTTGAATACTTTTACTCTAAAAACCCGATTGTTGTCCCGTTTGCGAGATTAAATTTAAATTAATTTCTACCACTTATATGATTTGAATTTGAAAAAATAGATTATATATTTGGAATCAGAATAATTTATAATGTCTAATAATTTCATATTATTTTTTGACCAAAAATATTAGTGAAAGTAATTAAAATTAATTACAACAATTAAGGAAAAATTAAGCTTAACAAGGGAATAAACCTTAAACTTAAGGGACCAAATGACCTATACACTTGTAAAAAGTCCATTTTATGTAAATTATTCAGCCATTAACCTTAAATTATTTATTGTTTGGTTTTTTATGACTTTTTTTTGGGTAAAAACTTGGGTACACATAACTTATTTTCAAAAATACTAAGTGAGACCTTTCCCTCTGCTATAAATGTCCACCACATCTACCCCTTCCTAAAATCCCTCAAGCCACTTATTTTAGGCCAATATATTCAAAATAAACTTCCCAAGATCCATACCTTCCCCATTTAAGACTACCTTGTTAAGAAATCAATCCAAGGAATCCCTTTGGTGAAAACCAAAAAGAGCTACCCAAAGAAGAGGTAACATCCTCCCTCAAGATCATTTATCCTATTTTCATTATCCAACCCATACACTATACTTATTAAATAATTATACAAAAAAACCAGTATAATAAATATACTAATATTTTAATTTTCTAAAGTTTGTATCTAAACACACACCCACTTCCATCTAATGGATAAAAAACATATTGTTTATGTGTACAACAAACTACCGCCTCACGAAAAGATGATTGTTCATTTTTCCTTTACCCCATTTCATGGTTGGGAATTATTATATACACACTGTATATATATTATATATATGATACATATTTTTATTTAAGCTTATGTAATTATTTTACAACACATATATTTATACTTTCCATTTTGTGCAATAATTTCGTTTGAGGAAGTGTGAACTACCACCCCCTCAAAGCGATGTGATTCGTTCACACACTACATGGAATTTATTAAGGATGTGTTTATTGAAATTATTTTATATATATAACATAATAATTCTAATTTAATGATATTATATATATATATAAACATTTCATTTTCTTTCATTCTTTTAATACGATAATAAAACAGAAACAATGTTCATGTGTACGTACGACCTACCATCTCTATGAACAACGTATTTCATTTCATAATTCTATTTATATAGGTTATTATAATAAAAATATAATAAATATAAATTATATTTATATCATTTTTTAAATTTTTTAAATAATTATATATGTATATGAACCAAATATATAACAAATTAAGACACACGTGAAAATCAAAACGAATATTACTTAAAGTGTAACCTTAACATGTCATTGTTAAAATGCAGTTAATATGAAGTCATAATCAAACCATATATGGTATTAAATATAATAATATATTTCTTTTATATATTTATAATAAACTTATATTCATTATTTTGTAGGTTTGACTATGTACGACGAGAGTCAATACACAAGGTAAGGGAATTTCATCTCAATTTTTATTTTCATGTGATTCATGTCTTGTTCACCAATCATTTATTTTGTGTGGTGTGTATAATATATATGGATATATTATATGATTGTTATAATTAAATTTATGGGTATTTACATATCAATTTTTTATCTTTCTTTCATGTGGTTTATGTTTTAAAAGTTACCAAACCGCTAAAGCAATTTTGTCTCAATTTTCCTTCTTTGAGACACATTCCATGTTATGCATGTATATTTTTCTATGAGGTAGATATACTACCTTCAACATGTTATATCATGAATATACTAATTTTAATGATAGTTTAAGCATCATTTAATTTAATTTTCTTAACTAGGGAGTATGATTTAAAGTTACCAAGTGGTAAGAGTATATTGAAACAATTTCATCATTTATCAGGATTATTTATGATTATGCTTCCATTGATGAAATATTATGACCCATATATTAAGAAATACCATGAATATTATTATCCAAGGCTGATTAATGATATATTCATGTATTGGTACCATTTTACCACTCTTTGGTACATAATATTGTTAAAAAAGTGTTTTTAAGAAATCCCGACCTTACCTCTCTCTTCGGTCGGAAATCTATATTCTTTCAAAACCATGTTTTCTAAAATTGTGTTCAAAACGTTTTAAATATTTATTTATAAGTATTCAAATTATTTTTCAAAGAAATTGTTTTCAAAAAATTTTCATGTTTTCTTTATAAATTTTCAATGAATTTTCAAAGAAATTGTATTCAAAACCTTTTAAAGCTTTGTTTATAAGATTTCAATTTGTTTTCAAGGAAATGGGTTTTAAAATGTTTTTATTCTTATTTAATATGTTTTTAAAGAAAAATGTTTTCATAATTTTTTCAATATTTTTTATAAATTTTCAAGGAAAACAATTTTCAAAATGCTTTCAAGCTTCTTTTATAAGTTTTCAAGGAAAAATGTTTTAAAAATGTTTTCAAGATTATTTTATAAGTTTTGAAGGAAAACGGTTTTCAAAATATTTTCATGTTTCATTTATAAGTTTTCAAGGAAAACTATTTTCAAAACTTTTTCAAGTACCTTTTATATGTTTTCAAGAAAAACTGTGTTCAAAATGTTTTCATGATTAATTTATAACGTTTCAAGGAAAAAGGTTTCCAAAATGATTTTATGCCTTTTTTCTAAGTTAACAAATTACTTTTTTAAAGAAAATGGTTTTCAAAATAGTTTATGTTTGAAAAATGTTTTTTCAAAGAAGATAAGATATTTTCCTCAAGAAATGTTTTTTGAAATATATTTTAAAATTATTTTACATCTAATATGACATACATTGATATTACTCATTAATTTCTAGGAAACTATCCAAAGGTTACATTAATATTTTTTCTCTTAATGGTTTATGTTTGGATGGGATGATCTTTAGGAAAATCATTTCTCTTTCACAGGTTATATTATTTTGATACATGATTCATTTCATGGGTTATGATTTTTATGAAATGATTATAAAACCTACATCTTTTTCCATATGTTATGTTATGATTCCATGATTATGATACTAATTTCATTTCATGGGTTATGTTATGATTTTTTATGATTTTGTGGAACATGTATGTATGGTTTCATTATAAGATGGGAGAGACCTATATCTCTCTCCAATTCAGTGGGTAAAAATGGATGACCCATGAGTATAAATGTTATGCATGAACCTGATTAATTATTCACAATGTTATGAGTGAACCTTATTATGTGTTCATAATGTTATCTGTAAACCTGATTACATCTTCACAATGTTATGCATAGACTTGTTTTCATGTCTATAAGTTTATGAGTGAACCTGATTATATATTCATAATGTTATGTGTGAACATGATTTCATGTTCACAACATTATGCATCAACTTGGTTGCATGTACATAAGTTTATGTGTGAACCAAATTTCATGTTCATAATGTTATGTGTGAACATAATTGCATGATTACAACATTATGTGTGGACCTAGTGGTATGTCCATAAGTCTATTTGAGGGCCTGATTTCATGTCCTTAAATTAATGTGTGGACTTGTTTCTACTTATACATGTTTAAGATGTTATATGTTGATGTGCATGCCACAATTCCATGTATTATTCATATGTTATGATTTAATGTCTTGTGTTTCCGATTATTTTATAATTCAAGTCTTATGAGCTGCTAATATTTATTCCATGATTCATGTTTCCGATCTTTGATATAAAAGGTATGATATTCTAATGATATTACCATGTTATCATACCCTTATGGTTATGTTATCTTTATGTATTTATTTTTATTTACCCTTACCGAGCATTCGACCTCACCTCTTTCTTATGTTTCTTTTACCCTAGTTATGAAGAATGGATTTTAAGTAGAATTACTAATGGGGAGATCTTTATGGGAAACACTAATGATCATTTACTAAGTTATAATATTTTTGTTCTATGTTTTCAACAACACTAAAATAATATGGACTTTAAGCGTATGTTTTTATAATGTTTTAAGTATTCCAAAAAAGTGATGTAATGACCATGCAAGTTAAGACTAGGTTATTATAATGAGACTATATTAAAGTAATGGAGAAAGATAATATATTAATTATAAATAGTTTACAATAAGTATATTATTGAATAATAAAATTTATATAATTCAACATATACATTAACTAATTTAGTAGGTATTTTTATAGAAGTTGGAATGAGAATAGAAGTTTAAGAGAAAAAAAATTGAAAAGAGAAAGTGAGAAAGATTATATCATTCCCCAAATTTTCTCCTTTTCCAAGACCTTAATGGCTTGGATGCATGAAATTTTATGAAAGAAAAACATTTCTTTGTATTCTACAAGGATTATAAGAAGAAAAATTAGCAGCGATTAGATAATGAGAATGATTTTGGAAGTGAATTATCAAGGGTGGTGAGAGAGGGTATTTATTCTTGAGGAGTGGTATTTTGGGTTAAAATAATGAATAAAATAGTATTCCCAAAGTAAAACATTAAATAATTTTATTATTTGACATTATGAATAATATTTGATTGAAATTACCTGATTTTATTACTTTTAAACCCTTTCACCACTGAATTTATAAGTTTATACAAAAGGGAAGAATAAAAATAATGAAAACATGTTTTTCAATGGAATATTTTATCTTTTTAGACTTTTAAAAGAACTTTATGTTCAAGAATTATGTTTATTATTTTTAAATGAATTATTTTTATTATTGAACTTATTTTAAGAAAAAAATACCCATTATAGGATTAATGAGATCATTTTTACATAACAAAGCCTATGAATTTCAAAAACTTTATTTATACAATTCACCATAAAATTCATGTTTTTTTGAAAATTACCAAAAATAACTACTAGAAAATTTCAACATGTTGATTTCAAAAATTTAATTTGTTTTATCAAAATAATTATCAATCTTTTATAATTGTAATATTTATATATTAACATTAAATTTTGGGTTTTTTCCATAATATATTAAAATAAAATTTTATTAAAATATACAATTATATTTTTTGAGTCTCATAATATGAATATCTATTTTATAAAATTATAATTTTCTATATTGATTTTATTTATTAATAATAAATATTATTTATATGTCATTTTATAATTTAATTATTAAATTTACTATTCTACCAGCTAGATTTTGATAGTGAGATTTCTATTCTATCGGTCAAGTTACTATTAAAATGACCATATTATTATTCAAATAACAATATTTAATTTTTAATTTATATAAATACCTCTAATTTAATTCATTAAAATTTTACTTAGATTTCTCTCAAAGTTCTTTATAGCTTTTATATAATTCCAATCATATTTATAATGTTTTGTTTTATTATTTATAGTGTTGTCCATAAGTGTGATATTTCTAGGTGACCATGATCCAATGTATTTTTAAAAAAAAATCATGTTATTTTTATTTATTTTTATTTATTTTTTTTATTATTAGCTATTTTTATATTTTATATGTAATGGAAAATATTGTTGGAATAAATTTGTGTTGGTTTTTATAACATGGTGTATGTGTTTTTGTTTATTAAATATTACTAAATATGGAACATCCATATATTGTTAAAAGTAAATTTAATATAATAATGTATTAGTCTTTAAATTATTACCCATATAGAAATTTCATCCTCTAAAATTAAACTCATATACTCAGTCAACACTAGATGGGGTTTATTTTTCTTCATTATATCCCCAAGTTCCCATGTTTTCTCTTTGTACTTATGGTTTCACCAAAGTAATTATAACATGTGAGTTATCTTATTGCATGTAACATTGTCTCTATGGTCCATGATCATTACCTATTTCTCATTACAAGAGTAGTCATGCTTCATTTTTTCCACCTCTATAATTAGTATATATGAGGAATTAAGTATGTAGTTACTATAGAAATATATTTTTAATATGTCATGCACTGGGGATAGGTTTAGTGTATGTGGAAGTTGATATGCCATAGATTCTATACTATTAAGGATATTGAAGGGTCCAATGTATCTATGGTTGATATTTCCATGATTTCTAAAACTCATGACTCTTTTCTATAGTGGTATTCAAAGGAACACTTTCTCTCCAACTTCAAACTTTATTTCTCTTCAATGATTATCAATATAGCTATTATATTGACTCTTCACAACTTTAATGAGTTTCTAAATTGATTGAAATTTCTCTGTCATCTCATTAATATTTTCAGAAGAAAGAAGTTTCCATTCACCAACTTCATCCCAGCTTGTTGAAGTTTTAAATATCTTCATATATAGAGATTAATAAGGGGATATCTAAATACTAATGGAAACAATTGTTATATAATAACTATAAAAGTGGAATATGTTGATCCCATCATTCATTGAATTCAATATATAAATCTATTGGAATATATTTAAGTGTTTTAATGGTCCACTGAAATAGTTCATCAATTTGGGAGTGATAGTCTACACTAAAGTTCAACTAAGTATTAGAGGAATGTTGAAGACTCCTTCAGAATGTAGTGGTAAACCTTAAATATCAATTAGAAATTATTGAAAGTGGTTCCCATGAACCCTTATCACTTATATTATGTATATCTTGGAGAATTTATCAAGTGAGAAATATTTCCAAATAATTATGAAGTGAATAGTCTTAGTGAGTCGATTCACTACAACCTATATGACATTTTTTCTTTTAGATGTATTCAGAATACTTGTGATAAATTCTATAGCAATGTTCTCCCATTTTCATTTTGGTATGGGTAATTGTTGCATTATCTACATAGACATTTAATTCTTTTCCTTAAATTGAAAACATTATAATCAATTTTATGTATACTCAACAACCTCATTATTTATATTTTCCCATTATATGTACTCTCAATGATCTTAGTACATCTCAATAATTCAAGTATTAATAGATAAAGATGAGATATGAGCATCATCCAATAGACTTTTCTTTATCATTGGTGATAATGAAATAGAGAGTCTAGTTAAAAATCAAATTAATCCATCTTTTTTTTATGTTGAATTCATGAATCTTCTCTTTCATTATTTCTATCACCTTATTTTGAAGAACAAAATAATTAATTTGTGCCTTCTAAATTTTCTCTTTGATAGAGGGTTATGAAATCATTATTATAAGGTAGGAAGTCTTCTAAAATTTTATAATTTTCAGATCCATCATTTTAATATCTAAGAATAAGGCCTCATTCTCAATCCTCATATTTAATCAATGTATCGAAACTAATAATTTTAAATCATTTTTCAGGTCGTTATGCTCATTGATCTTTAATTTTTTTAAGGAATATGCTCTAATTTTATCATTTTTCATGAGTATGAAACTAAATCCTTTATTTTAAGTCTCACTATATATTACAAAACATTATCCAATTAGGGGAAATGTGAGTATATATACAATGATTAAACTCTTCCTGAGATTCTTATATATCCATTCACATTCTGTAACACCCCAAGATTCCACGATACACTTCTCTTTCAATAACTCAATAGCTTGCATTGTATGCTAGTTTGAGATTCTAACACACCGCGACCAATAAAGTAGCCGTTATGAATAATAATACCCACCTTTTGAAATTATATAAATTTTATATTTCATAATGGACTTCATTTTTGGATTCATAATATCAAAATTAGCCTATGTTGAATTTTTTGTATTTTTCTGAGAACTTCCAATTTTTGATGAATAGTGAAAAATACTTAAAAACGACATTTTTAATCAAAATAATTTATAGTGATAAATTATAATATTGAGTGGTTTTAAAGTATAATTAGAATATATTTTTACCATTTTATCCAATGGTGGTCATTATAATTAATTTCACTTTGTAATTGGACATAAACAATTGTCAATCTTTTGATATATATTGTTTCTTAAAAACACGCTATTTGTTGTGACAACGAGAATTAATTATCAAACTAATTAATTCAACTTTTATGTTTTGAATTTGTTAAAATGGACATAATTTTTGAATTTTTAATATCAAATATAGCTTAGAGTTAATTTTTGGTATTGTTCTGAAAAAATTCGATTTTTGATGAATAGTGAAACCACTAAGTGGTAGTTAAAAAAATGATTTTTCGTTTAAATGAAATTTTACCAACTCCATGATTTTAATTTCAAAAATCCGACATAAATCATTTTAATTTGGAAGTAAAATGTGGTTTAATGGGATTAAAATAATTTTTGGTGAATAGTAACTTTTAAGTTCTATTAATCACGATTAAAGGTAATTAGTGTAATTTTTGGTAAATATAATGATATAATAACATTAAATTACCTTTAAAATTGTCCTACACTTATTGGATGAGTCATGGACGACCAAGAAAATCCATGGGTCAACTTGGGGGCTCCATGAAGCCACTTGGGTAAGAAAATTACATTAATACCTTCTATTTAAAGTAAAAATAAAAATGTCACAAACATGCATTGTTTTACTAAAAAAAATTTTACAAGGGGTTATAAAAGTTATATTTTAGACTATAAATATCCATTGGAAATCTAAAAAGATTTACAACATTATGGTAATTTTTTTATAATTTTTAGGCATTAAATAAATAAATTTATTTATCACACCATGATGATGTAGCGATTACCTCATTAATGAAATTTTTAAATAAAATGAAAAGATAATGTAAAATCAAAGACTTACACTTGTAAAAAACCTATTGGATAAGTATATTTAGAACCCTTATCACCTTATATTAGAAATATATAATTTTGGGACTTTTGAAATCTGAAAATCATTTCATAATAATGTAACATTTCATGACGTTCTAAGAGTGCCCCTCCTCTCCTCTTATAAAAGGCCCCCACCTCTACCACCTTATTCACACCTTCAAATCCATTTGGCTTGGCCTAAATCTGAAAAAATACTCTATCAACTTCCCTATATTACTCCCATAAGCCTTTCTTTGGGGATAATTCTTCCCAAGGAAGCCTTTGGCTCAAATCAAAAAGAGTTACCCGATTTTAAGGTAATGTCTTCTCTTATGTTCTTTTGTTTTATTTTGCTTCTCCAACCCCTTATACTCTTTTTATTCATTTATTTTGTAACAAAACCAGTATATTAAATATACTATGATGTTTTTATGAGAAGGATTTGATTTACACTTACACACACCTTCGTCTAATGGTTAAAAAACATACTGTTTCTGTGGGTGGCGAATTACTGCCTCATGAAACGATGATTGTTCAATCTTCTTTTAACACCTCTAATGGTGGACATTAAGATGTAAATATATTTATATGTGATATATATTATGTTTATGTTTTCATTATTCTTCTGTATTTCTCATTTATGGCATACCTTTATGATATCCATTATGGGGAAACACGATAATTTCATTTTAGGAAGTGCGGACTACCGCCCCCTCAAAGTGATTTGAATCGTTAATGCCATATGTGAGACGTATAAAGGATGGATTAAATGATATTATATATGATATTATACTAGAATTATAATATACCTCTATATCATTATGATTTCATTCCATTAAATATGAAATAGAAATGAAATTAGCATTCATGCATACGTACGACTTACCATCTCCATGAATGGTGCATTTCATTTCTTACCTCTAAATGTTATGTAATATTATAAATGAATACATATACTGGATATATATGATATGTATGATATCTAAATCATGAATATAATTCTGGATATAATGGATATTTTACCACATGAACAACTTCTAATTATAAGAAGTTTATTTTTGACTCATGTACCAAAGATCAACAAAATGACCGTTATTAACTTAAATAATTACATAATGTTCATAACATGGTAATAAGTGATATAAAAGGAATAATGAACTTGAAAAAGGTTCTTAAGAAAGTATAAATTAACTCTAGTTTATTATTCAGGAGTTTAAAGAATGATCGAGTCAAGTTGGACATGAGGTAAGGGACTTTGTCTCAATCTCCTTTCATTGAGGCATATATTGTTTTATACAAAAATTTATTTTATAAGGTGAATAAACCCCTTTGAAATTGACTTTTATTCAAAATGAATCTTTTTATAAAAATTATTTTTACTAAACGACAAAAGGAATGTTTTGTCTTATGTATGCGGCGACAACAACTTCTTCGCCGCCGTGACCATTATTTTAGTGTCGACTTCCTCTACAAGCCATAACTTTTTTTTAAATGAAAAATAAATAACAAGTTTTAATTTTCATTTATTTTGGTATTGAAAATGGTTTTGATAATGTTTTTATTATATCAATGTGTTTTATTGATATCTTGTGATTGAAATGTGGAAATGTTATGTTTCCTTTATACATGTTTAATATGATACGATTATGTTATGGCTTATGATATGTTTAAACCTTTTCATATAAGAAATGCATTGGACTTAGTATGTGACGGGTGGAGCCCGATATAGCTCCTCGATGCATCGGTAAGTCTCATGAGAAAAACTAGTGTCTTGGCACGAGGCCTTGACAAAAGCTTATTTGTAGTCTTGGCATGAGGCCATGGCTATGTGGTTATGATAGTCTGGAATTATGCATTCCATCATTATGAAAGTGGTTATTGATATTGCATGTGATTATTCAACTAGTATAATATCCATTTGAATAAGTAAATGACATTATTTCATTTTATTTTTTCCATATTATGATGAAGTTCAAGTTTAATAGGTTTTTTTAGTAATACATTGCCTTAAATGTTTATGTTTATTTATAAAAGTTTCTGCTGTATTGTTATCCTTACTGAGCATCTGAGCTCACCCCTTTCTATGTTTTATTTTCACAGGATGTGAAGAAATATTTTATGATTGACCTACAAGGGTAGTCTGAAGGGGATAGTAGTGTGCACTATGGAGACTATGTTATTTTGATTTTTCACTTTATGATGTAATGTAACATTTATGAATTTATCTAGTGTTTCCAAGGCTACTAAACTAATCGGTCTTTCGAGGCATGATCTTTTGTGATCATGCTAATGTTACGTAATAATGCAGCGACTCTGGGTAACTGGGATCGGGTCTTCATAGTTGGTATCAGAGACAGTTTAGTACTAACCTTGGAATCTATATTTAGATAAACTCTGATTAGAAAACATAGACCTAAGATAGAATTTGAGGATTAGTATAGAAGAACTTCCTATAATTTTGGTATTATAGAGATTTTGTGAGTTTTCCGAGAAATACATCCCTGTCTAGATACGAGCAGTTATAGGAGGCTCTGGCACAGATGTACCTAGGGGTAAAACCTGGAAACACCTCTTTGAGCTAGACTCAAACGGGAACTGGTGCATGACAACGGGTCTTGCTGCACTCTTGGTTATGACACTCCCAGGGGATATGCTTAGGATAATTCTCATTTTATTTACAAACAATTATGGAGGGTTTATGAGTATATACTTCCTCAAAGAAAACATCTTTATGATTATGGATTATATCCATAAACCGGTAAATTTACGTTAAGTATTTTACAAGTTTGGAATTATTCATTGCAATTCATAAACTGAACTATTTTATGCCATTGTATAGAAATGGGGCCCAGTAGAAGGAATGTGAACTCCAACAATACGTATGATACAAAGAGTAAGAAGGATCATATCTTTAAATGTATTAAGATGGCATTTAGAAGGGAAATAGTCTCTCATGTGTTCTCAACATATGAAGAAATAGTATCATGTGTTAATAAGATAAGTAAATAATTCTCTGAGTCCTATGGATTTGAAGGTAAGAAAGAGAATAAAAGGATGGAAGAGAGAAAGATGGATAAAGGGAAGAGGGAAAAGAAGAATTTTCCAATATGTGATAACTGTGGGAAGAAACACCTTGGAACTTTCCTGAAGGGAATGAGAGTTTATTATAAGTGTGGAGAAAAAGGACACCAAGTGCATGACTGCAAGGGTAAGAAAAAGTTTTCAAATGTACAATGCTTTATCTGCAAGGAGTGGGGACACTACACAAACCAATGTCCAAATCATCGGAGTATTACCCAAATGATGCTATTGGATAATAATCAAGTTATGATACTACTACAGATGAGGGGGAATGATTAGAGTTCTTATGTTGTTATTAAAGAATTATGTCATTTGAGTGTTGTATCAATGATGTACTGGTTATAAGAATAATGTGATATATAAGGATTGTACTGCAGTACTTGTTGTTTTCATTAAGGTTTTAATATGATGAAGGTAATCATATTTTTAGTATGTGACAATAAGAGAAACATTACTTTGTTTGGGGAATCTGATGTTACAATTGATTTTTGAATTTAGAGACCTTTTAGAGAAAGTATGGACAGAGGTATTTTGGATAACTATAAAGGTTGGAATGGATTAGATTTTACGTTGGATACTATTGTTAAGGTTATTTTTGGATATTTATAAAAAGGAAAACATGCAGACCGTGTGACAACCCGTCGCGTCGAACAAAGCTGTGGGAATCGAACCCACAACCATAGTGCGATTGGGATTTATCGCCTACCACTAGACTACGTAAAGTCCATGGAGTGTATAATGTAGTTTTTTTAGTTCTGATAGAGGAATTATAAATTTATTTTTTGAACCCTATACGGTTAGGATAAATAGAATATTTTTGAGTTCTATTACCTTTTGGAGTGAAAGATGGGTTTGTGGTAAAAATTTAGTAAGGAATGAATGTCTACATGACAAGTAAGTATATTTCCTTATGTTCTTAGTAAATCTCATAAATAAATTCTTTAACTTTATGAAAGGTAACTTAAAACAAAAAAAAATTCAGTTAACTTTTCCTACTGGGGAATCAAAGACCGTTTAACCAATCACAAGTTTGTGATTTTCTTGTAGTTAACTTTCTCCTAATCCTGTTTTCTACAAATCTCCATCAGAACTTGATGGTTTGTTTCTCCTCTATATCCATGTTTTCATAGAATCCTAGTATGGGCTATCTCGGGTGACCTTTGTACTTCTCTTTCTTTATTTTAAAGTTATATTTTTATTAACCCTATTTCTAATATGGGTTTTCTACAAAGGTATTTTCTATTTTCAACCTTTTATTTTCGAAGAAAATTTTCAAATTGTGAGGACGCAATTTATTGAAGTATGGGAGAATGTAACACCCTAAGATTCCATGATACGCTTCTCTTTCAATAATGCAATAGCTTGCATTGTACGCTAGTTTGAGATTCTAACACACCGCGACCAATAAAGTAGCCGTTATGAATAGTAATACCCACGTTTTGAAATTATATAAATTTTATATTTCAGAATGGAATTCATTTTTGGATTCGGAATATTGAAATTATCCTATGTTGAATTTTTGGTATTTTTCCGAGAACATCCAATTTTTGATGAATAGTGAAAAATACTTAAAAACAACATTTTTAATCAAAATAATTTATAGTGATAAATTATACTATCGAGTGGTTTTAAAGTATAATTAGAATATATTTTTACAATTTTATCCAATGGTGTTCATTTTAATTAATTTCACTTTGAAATTGAACATAAACAATTGTCAATCTTTTGATATATATTGTTTCTTAAAAACACGCTATTTGTTGTGACAGCGGGAATTAATTATTAAACTAATTAATTAAACTTTTATGTTTTGAATTTGGTAAAATGGACACAATTTTTTAATTTGGAATATCAAATATATCTTAGAGTTAATTTTTGGTATTGTTCTAAAAAACTTCGATTTTTGATGAATAGTGAAACAACTAAGTGGTAGTTAAAAAACTGATTTTTTGTTTAAATGAAAATTTACCACCTCTGTGATTTGAATTTCAAAAATCCGACATACATCATTTTCATTAGGAAATAAAATGTGGTTCAATGGGATTAAAATAATTTTTGGTGAATAGTAACTTTTAAGTTCTATTAATCGCGATTAAAGGTAATTAGTGTAATTTAAGGTATATATAATTATATAATAATATGAAATTAACTTTACAATTTTCCTTATTAGATGAGTCATGGCCGACCAAGAAAATACATGGGTCAACTTGGGGGATCCATGGAGCCACTTGGGTAAGAAAATGACATTAATACCTTCTATTTAAAGTAAAAATAAAAATGTCACAAACATGCATTATTTTACTAAAACAATTTTTAAAAGGGGTTATACAAGTTATATTTTAGACTATAAATATCCATTTGAAATCTAAAAATATTTCCTACATCATGGTAATTTTTTTATAATTTTTAGGCATTAAATAAATAAATTTATTTATCACACCATGATGATGCAGCGATTACCTCATTAATAAACTTTTTAAATAAAATGAAAATATAATGTAAAATATAAGACTTAAACTTTTCAAAAACCTATTGGATGAGTAGATTTAGAACCCTTATCACCTTATATTCAAAAATATAATTGTGGGACCTTTGAAATCTGAAAATCATTTCATAATAATGTAACATTTCATGAAATTCTAAGAGTGCCCCTCCTCTCCTCTTATAAAAGGCTCCCACCTCTACCACTTTATTCACACCTTAAAGGAAAATTTGGATCATCCAAACTCTTACCAAATACTCTCTCAACTTCCCTCTATTACTCGTAGAATCTCTCTTTGGGCAGAAGTCTTCCCAAGGAAGCCTTTGGCTCAAATCAAAAAGAGTTACCCGATTTTAAGGTAATGTCTTCTCTTATGTTATTTTGTTTTATTTTGCTTCTACAACCCCTTAAACTCTTTTTATTCCTTTATTTTGTAACAACACCAGTATATTAAATATACTAGTATGTTTTTATGAGAAGTATTTGATTTACACTTACACACACCTTCGTCTAATTGTTAAAGAACATACTGTTTCTGTGGGTGGCGAATTACTGCCTCATGAAACGATGATTGTTCAATCTTCTTTTAACACCTCTCATGGTGGACATTAAGATGTCAATATATTTATATATGATATATATTATGTTTATGTTTTACTTATGCTTCTGTATTTCTCATTTATGGCATACCTTTATGATTTCCATTATGGGTAAACGTGATAATTTCATTTTAGGAAGTGCTGACTACCGCCCCCTCAAAGTGATTTAAATCGTTAATGTCATATGTGAGACGTATAAAGGACGTAGTAAATGATATTATATATGATATTATACTGTAATTATAATATACCTTTATATCATTATGATTTCATTCCATTAAATACGAAATAGAAATGAAAGTAACGTTCATGCGTACGTACGGCTTACCGTCTCCATGAATGGTGCATTTCATTTCTTACCTCTAAATGTTATGTAATATTATAAATGCATGTATATACTGGATATATATGATATGTATGATATCTATATCATGAATATAATTCTGGATATAATGGATATTTTACCCCATGAACAACTTGTAATTATAAGAAATTTATTTTTGACTCAAGTACCAAAGATCGACAAAACGACCGTTATTAACTTAAATAATTACATAATGTTCATAACATGGTAATAAGTGATATAAAAGGAATAATTAACTTGAAAAATGTTCTTAAGCAAGTAGAAATTAACTCTAGTTTATTATTCAGGAGGTTAAAGAACAATCGAGTCAAGTCGGACACGAGGTAAGGGACTTCGTCTCAATCTCCTTTCATTGCGGCATATATTGTTTTATACACAACTTTCTTTTATACGGTGTATAAACCCCTTTGAATTTTACTTTTATTCAAAAGGAATCTTTTTATACAAAGTGTTTTTACTAAACAAAAAAAATGAATGTTTTTTCTTACGTATGCAGCGACAACGACTTCTCCGCCGCCGTGACCATTATTTGAGTTTCGGCTTCCCCTACAATCCATAACTTTTTTTAAAATGAAAAATAAATTCCAAGTTTTAATTTTCATTTATTTTGGTATTGAAAATGTTTTTAATAATGTTTTTATTATATCAATATGTTGTATTGATATCTTGTGATTGAAATGTGGAAATGTTATGTTTCCTTTATACATGTTTTATGTGATACGATTATGTTATGGTTTATGATATGTTTAAACCTTTTCATATAAGGAATGCATTGGATTTAGTATGTGACGGGTGGAGCCCGCTATAGCTCCTTGATACATCGGGAGGTCTCATGAGAGAAAATAGTGTCTTGGCACGAGGCCTTGAAAAAATCTTATTTGTAGTCTTGGCACGAGGCCTTGGCTATGTGGTTATGATAGTCTGGCATTTTGCATTCCATCATTATGAAAGTGGTTATTGAAATTGCATGTAATTATTCGACTAGTAGAATATCCACGTGAATAAGTAAATGGCATTATTTCATTTTATTTTTTCTATATTATGCTGAAGTTCAAGTTTAAAAGGTTTTTTTAGTTATACATTACCTTAAATGTTTATGTTTATTTATGAATGTTTCTACTGTATTGTTATCCTTACTGAGCATCTGATCTCACCCCTTTCTATGTTTTATTTTCCCAGGATGTGAAGAAATATTTTAGGACTGTCCTATAGGTATAGTCTGAAGGGGATGATAGTGTGGACTATGGAGACTATTTTATTGTGATTTTTCACTTTATGATGTAATGTAACATTTTTGAATGTATCTAGTGTTTCCAAGGCTACTAAAATAATATGTCTTTCATGACTTTATCTTTTGTGATCATGCCAATGTTACGTAATAATGCACCGACTCTGGGTAATTGGGGTCGGGGAGTTACACATTCTATCATCTACACTTTACCCCATTCCATGTTAACATAGTTAGTGGGATAAGAAATATGATAAATTTTTTACAAAGCATTAGTAGTTCCCTGATAACCCAAGAAAGCTATAGTTCTTAATGTTATTTTATAGCCTAGGTTATTCCTTACTTTTTTTGTCTTTAAAGGATCAATAGATATTATTTACATATGATCATATACCCTATGAATGTGATTTTTTACATCCAAAATTAGCACTTCTAAATATAACATACAAATTATTACCCTTATAGTATTCCACACAATCCTTAGATTCACTTCATATTCTTCATTTCAATTAGTTTATATGAGAATATCATCGATAAAAATCATCACAAATTTATTTATGTAGAGTGTAATGATTATATCCATTAAGTCCATTAATATTTATAGGGAGTTTTTATGTCCAAATAGAATCATTGTGAAATCATAGTCCCCATATCTCATAAAAAAGGTTGTATTTTGAATATATTCTCTCTTCGCCTTTAATTAATGATATCCATAAAGAAGATATACTTTTAAGAAGTATCAAGATCCTAAAATTTTATCAAAAAGGTCATCAATCCTTGGTGTGAGATTATTTTTATTTAAGGTTATCCTGTTAAGCTATCAGTGGTTGATAAAAATAATCATTGACCCATCATTTATTTACAAATATCACTAGCACACCCAATAGAGATTCAGTAGGTCCAATAAACACTTTATACAAATTATTTTGAAATGGATTATTTATCTCCCCTAGTTCTATCAGGGAAATTCTATAGGGGCTCTTGGATATAGGTGTTTCACTAGGTATTAGTTCTATTGAGGACTCTACCTTATAATCTAGGGGAAGTCTAAGAAATTAATTAGGAAATACATCAACATATACCCTTATAATAGGAATGTATTCAAGGTTGATATTTTCCTTTCTCTAAAGAATTTGATCAATATAATTTTCTTTATTGGGTATTAATACCCACTGCTTTAAAAGATTCTTTTATATCTAAAGGGGTCTTTAGTGAGAGATAACTTGAAAGGTGTATGTGAATTATTGTGTCAAAATTGTTCTAATATATCAACTTAATACTAATACTCTCATTTACCTAATTTATATTGACCTCATTGTTAGTAGTGTTACTCTTATTTTCTTCTCTTGAAAATGGTTTTATTATTATTTCACTTATATTTACCTTAATCAAATTTCATGAATAATTACTTAACCCACACATAGTTATTTATTTATTTTATAAATTAAGTAAATCATGAACACAATACATAAAAATTTTACTTGGTTCAAAAAGACAGGGATAATCCAAGGACAATTCCATGATAGTTTTATGATGTACCAAAATATACTAAGCACATTTTTTAGTTGTGGGTTTATAAAAGGTTATTAAAAGATGACATACACTCCATATACAATGATTATGTATGGAAAAATACCTCCCAAGGATCATTTCATCACCCTATCTCTTTTATCACTACTCAAAAATAGAAAATACTTTGGCATGAAATCCAGGATAATAACAACATCACTATCATTGATGATTCACTGAGTGTAGATAGTATATTATTGATATACATGTCACTAATACCTAAAAAAAGGATGTTAACATAATTATAAAAAAATATTCACCTTCTAAAATATGTCATGGATACATCTCATTATTTATTTTAAAAGTTCTTCAATGTGTACTATTCTCTTACAGTACACATCTATAATGTTTTACCCTTTAATCCCCAATAATATTACCCTTTCTACAGAGAATGATATATCTCTAACATTGATATAATCTAAAAGTTTAATTAATTTTAGATCTTATATTTTCCATGAGAATGATGGGAAAATTAATTCATCAATCATATTTAAATTTGATTGAAAGTAAAAAAACTCATGTGACAAAATATTTTCTAGATAATTGGAACTTAAATTCAAGATTTTATTTCCATATTAAACTACCACAACATATTTCTCTTTGAAGTTACTTTTTAAAACCTCTATAGAATGTTTGAATTTTTCCATACCCATTTTTTATTCATGTTTAACCTTTAAATCTAGGATCTTTATACTTAAAATCTCAATATCCCATATATCTCTTTTTTTAAAATTCCAACTTTGACCAAGCCATACTCAAACACACCGAAGAACCCCCATCACTATAAAATAATCACACTCCAAGTGAAGAACCATACTAAATTACCTATTCCATTCCTTATTTCCCATTTTGAGTTGAGTAATAAAAATACTAATAAGAAACACACCATCAACAATGCTATATCCTTTCCTTGATTCTAATTTTAGTTAATCTTATATACTACACTTTTATTCTTATATGAATAGAAAATAAACATTAATACACTTTTTTAGCCACCCATTTTTCCCACAATGATTTATACAGACTTACACACCCATAAAATGATCATTTTGGTATCAACAAGCTGTTTCCACCTGGGCTTCCTCTTCTCGGCCATCATCATGACCATCAAAATGGCATCCCATATCATTTGTTTGAAAAAAATACCATTTTAAACAACATGGTTTTATATGGAACCCTATTTTATATAACATTAATTTAACATAAGTAAATTAACTCCACTCAAGCTATTTCACAAAATTGTGCTTATCACCATGAAATAGTGAGCTCTTGACGGCAAAAAACATAGAAATTCCATTACAAATATTTTACCATATTATCTCTGAACATCCTCTAATTCCTTAAACATTTTATGTAATGATTAATATAAAGAGAGTTTTATAGTATCTATATAACCAAATTAATTTCCATTATAGATTTTATATGTGAAAATCCTTCCCTATGGTAGAAATAAATGTAATACCAATATAAATTCTCAATTTGATTCTAACAATCTACACTTTATTATTTTTTGGAAACATGCATCATGAGTCCAACACAATGAAATTTATTTCTTTGATACTAATATAACTCTAATAAAATTTCCAACCCACATTTTAGATTCATGATATTTCCACATCTTGATCTTTTATAATGAATCCAAATCAAAATCACCCCCAAAATTAATTAATATATTTTTTTTTGAAAAAATCCCCTTCAAATAAAAGAGAACGACCATTAATTTTTGATATTATTTTCCCTTTTCTAAAATAACAAGATCTAATCCTTTGATACATATTTTTAGGTTTCTATGGGAAACACTTGATACCTTCCATGACTATTATTCTAGGAGTGTGTAAAAATTTGTATACCAATATTGGCATATAAATCTTCTCCTTTACATCTAAAGATCAAGGAGGCATCATAAATAGATATTATTCCCTAATTTAATATAAATATTACCCTAGATATGGATAGATAATTATTCATATATGATATCATTTCACATGGTCTTATTAGTGTAAAACAATAAACCTTTGATACTTCTTTTATGGTTTTTAGGAAAAATAGTTAATACCTACCATGAATATTATTCTATAAGTGTGTAATTTTTTCGATACCTATATTGGCATAGAAATATCCCATATAACTCTGAATAAAATAATGGAATCATCAATAGATATTAACCCCTTATTTAATATAAAAATCAACCTAGATATATAGATACAATGATTCATATTCGATATCATTTCACTTGCTCTTGTTAATTTCAAACATCACAAACTCAAATCCTTTGATACCTATTTTTTAGGTTTTATGGGTAAATAATTGATACCTACCTTTATTATTATTCTAAGATTATGTAATAATTTTTGATATAAATATTGGCATGGAAATATTTTATTTTATCATTAAATATCATAAAAGAATCATCAATATATCTTATACCCCTATTCAATAAAAAAAATTACACTAGATTTAGAGTTTTTATGATCCTTAATTATAATAAATTTCAAAGATAATTAAATTTATGACTCAATATTAACTTGTTCACAGTGATTCTTGGTTTTAATTTCAATATTAAAAACTTTTTTAAATTGAATCTACATAATTAAATATTTTCATTGAGATAAATTAATACATAGAAAATATTCATCAATAAAACCTCTAAGACTATTGGCACAAAAACTCGATATAGGAAATAAAAGTTTATGTTAATAACTGAAATTATATCCATTTCAATTACTTATATCCAAGAATTCATAAAACTTGTTCAATTATATTACTTCAAGAATATCTCTATGAACTCAATAATACTTCCAGAAAAACTATTAGGTAATAAACCATTAATCACTAAGTGTGTGAGTTATATCGGTTTTATTTTTCAAGTATAAAATCGTAAAACGAATTTGATAAAATATATTTCTTAATTCCTCAATAAAATTTCTTTCCATGGTTGATTTTGATAATAAAATTTAGATAATAAAATAAAAAATGCCTATTAATATCTTAACTCTATCATTAAATATAAAATTTATATTTTTTGAGATTTATCCATCTATGAATTATTTTTAAATCATGGAAATGATCATATTATATAACATTCTAGATAAAAAACAAAAAATATTTTTGTGGTTACTTCTACATAAAGTTTCCCTCTTCGATCTTGAAAGTCCAATTCTAATTTATTAATATGTACTTTTAACCCTAACACATAAATTAAACTTTGAAAATATTAATTATTTCTATAAATCCTAATTTTTTACTCATGTACTCACAATTAAAGATTCAACAAGACACCACTTATGATGGTTCAACACTAATTAGAAATTGGGATCATTCCTTTATATCACTTTAAATTTTCCTTGAAACTTTTATATAGATCATATCTCACCCTAATATATACAACAAATCTTCAAGTTAATGAATTTAAATATATAGGGAGAGGGGAAATTTAAATTTCATAAAGTTGAGAAAGATGGTTTGTCACTATGGACCCCCAGTTTTCCATTATCATTCAATTTTGAAAATATCCTAAGATATGAAATAGTTTTGATAGAATTTAAATTTTCTATATTTTCCTAAGGATTGTTATTTTCATCATAGTCGAGATGATAAGATTTTCCTCATTGGGTTCTATTTACACCTAGGATATCATGAAATATCATTGATTACAATTTTCTTTTCCAAATCATCTTGTTGAATTTTTTATACTTGTATTAATCAGTAGATTTAAAAAAACATACCTTATTTTAGGACAAATACTTTTTATCAAATAAAAATATATTTTTCCAAATATTCTTATTCCTTTTTGAAGACACTTTTTATTCAATAGTATATTTAAAACTCTTATTCAAACTAATTTTTATATCATGATCATTTTAAACCAGAACATGATATCTATATCTCAAAATAATAAATTTTTCATTTAATACATGTTGGTTTTCTCATTTAATTCCTACTACACTACTCATGAAATATTTAAAAAATAAATTAATATCATGGTATGTTTTATTACAATAAATATACATATCCTTTGCTATGGTTTGTAACTATATTTTGAAAACATATATCAACCTCACAATAATTAATATATTACAATTATTTATATAAAATTATAGAAATATGACCTTCTATTCCTCAATAATAGAACATTTATCCATACCTTCTTTTAAAGCTCATAATTTTTCCATACCTCTTATAGGTAACTTTTTGAGTGTGTTTTCATTTTATCCATTATTAACCATTTTCTTTGCAATACCCATGGTTATCTTCATCTCAACCATTAGAGGGTTCTATTGTGTATAAATATAGGTTTTCCCATTCAATAAAGTCTTTTTGTTATCATGATCCTTTAATGATTTTGTTTTAATTAAGAATACTTTATATTAAAATCAATATCACTTTCTAAGGGATAATAAAATAATAAATGAAAATTTTCATTTAAAATTGGATTAACCTCCACTTTTGGTTGTTCCAGTTTCTTTTTGACCAAGATATAATCACATTCAAGTTTCTTAATATTTATTATTCCTACTTTATATTGGGCATCCATTTATTCTCAATGTGTATTCCTATTATAAATTTCATTCTCTAATTCATGGGAAATATCACTCAACATGCCATTTTGTTCCTTGATCATGGAGTTCATTTGGGATATATAATCCTTAAGGATCAACTTATCTTGTTTTAACATTTAATTCTCTTTAATCATGTGACAAGTTCATCCTTCTCAACCCTAAAATTTTGATCTTCTTTACAGACAAGGCCCATATACTTGGAAATGAATTTAAACTTCTTCACTTTTAAATATATATGCTTAAATTACTTATCATGAGACTAATTATTTTCCCTTATACTAGTATCCAATTCAATCAATAATTTATTCATGATTGTCATGTTTTATTTCTCAATATTTAGTCCTCTCACATGGATTTCATGTGCATGATTCTCCTTTCTCAACTACAGGTTTTATTTTTGTATGCCATATTATTGATCCTTGGATAAGTCAACAACTTTAATTATTGGATTTCTTGATATCTTATCATTATCAGTGGATTAAAATTAACTAAAGATATTAAGATCCTCAGTTAATCATGAAAAATAATTGAATTAATCAATACAGTAACTATTAGAATTATTCATACCTCTCTTTTGGTATTTTCTAGAATATTTCATCTGAATCACATTATGATCAAATATTTTTCAATTATATTGAATTACCTTGGATATTTTCTTTCTAGTCAGGCTATTGTCATTTTCTATGCTACTGATACTTTGTAGGAGAAGCATAAAACTTAAATCTAAGAAAAAATTGGAATAATTTACAATAAAAAAATATGATATGGAAGTCATTGGCTCTAATACCATATGATAGATCCATAAGGGTCCTTATTGAGAGATATCCTAAGAGAGGGTGGTAAATCAGGGCAGGAAAATTATTCCAATTTAAACACATAATCCTCAAAAGACGATACCCTAAAAAACCTTTACATCATTGTTATCATAATATTTATTATATTATTTTTATGATGATCTAATTATTATTTCAATTATCTTTTCCTTAATTCAATTTGATCAATGATTTCATAACTGAAAGACACTGATTTATATCAGAAAAAATGTATGTAAAGCATGCAAACAAGGCAGAATAAATTTTCACAATTCACTAACAATGGGGTTTTATAAAGAGTATACAATGGTAGTGTGAAAATTTATAATAAAATTCCAAATGAATTGTTTGGTGATGGGTTTAGAAAAGTTCTCCAGAATCCTAGGGTCACTCCCCTTGAAATAATTAGGTATAATGAATAACCTCTTAAGTGTTACTCCCTCACTCTTTTATCTTAGACCACTACTGAAGAAATGAAAACACATTAGTATAACAAACAAGAAAATACAAACATCAAAATCATTATGTATAAATCATGTGTATATATTTGTTCATTGATATCCATGTCATTTATCCTTTACAAATAGTTTTTTAACATTATTACAAATGAAACTTAAAGTTCCATGATATTTCATGGAAACTTATTCTTTCTTATTTTAAATGTTCTTCAATGAGTTACAAACCTTTATTCTTCTTTTTTATACTAAAATAAATCTAGAATTTTCCGCTCTTTAATCCATAATTCTCCCTCACTTATTTATTGAGAAATATATATCTCCAAAATTGAGAGAATCACTATGTTTCCCTCATTTTATATCTTTAAATTTTTATGAACAAGATAGAGAAATGTTTCCATCAATCTTCTTTAAATTTGATATAAATTAAAATAAAACGATCCATAATAGATCTCCAAAGATATATGAAAATTGGATGAAATATTTTATTTCTAGATTTTACCACCATGAAATGGTGTTCTACAAAATGCATATTTTGGACCTCCATGACAAGTATGAATTCATCCATGCTTGTTTTTTAGTCATATTTAACATTTTCTACAGTGATATTCATCCTTAAAATCTCTAGAAACCCATAGATCTCACCATTTTTAATATCAAATTTAACTATAACTTACTCAACTGCACTAAAAAACAACTCTATGATATAGTCACACCCTAAGAGAAACACCACAAAAAACAACCTACACTATTCCTTATTTCTTGTTTTTAGTTGAGTACCCAAAACCATGATAGGGAACATGTAATCATCCACACCAGATCCCTTCCTTAATATCCATATTAGTTAATCATATATGCCATAATTTTAGTCTTATATGAAAGAAAAATGACAATAAATTCTATATTTTTATCCTTTCATATTTCCCACATAGATTTCTAAAAACCACCACATCCATTAAAATACTCATTTAAATATCAAAAAATAAATTTCCACTTGGGAATCCTATTATTTACATTTACTATAACCATTAAAAAAATATCGCATGAAGTTTCCATTAAAAACATTCTATGTACAACATTATATTACTTTATGGATCTCTATTTCTTATAGAATTATAGTGACTTAAGTAATTTAACTCTTCACTATTTATTTCACCAATTTATAGTCATAACCATTCCATATTGATCACCTAATAATAAAATTAATTAAATTTATATTCCATACATTCAACCATGTTGTCTCCAAACATCCTTCAATGCCTTCAAAATTCCATATAAAGATGAATACAAAGATCATTTTAGAGAAATTACATCACCAACTTCAACTTAATTATATATTTTTAATGTGATAATAATCCACATTGATTAGGAAAAAATACAACACTAACATCAATTCCCAATTGGATACTATCATATTCTCTAAATAATATTCTTAATCATCCATAAATTTATATAGGATAATGATATAGTTTAGGATATCGAACGAGATTTACTTTTTCTTATAGTTAATGTAATATCTAAGTAATGATAAATATTCCATGTATAGTGTACTTTTAAATCCAACAAAACGATTGATTATAGGATTTTCAAGTATGAGCTTCTCAAAAATTCTAATAAGGGATGATTCCAACACTTAGGTTGCAATGATCACACATCTAAGTGTTTTTAAAGATATATCTACTTCAAGGTATTTGGGAGGTGATTAAATCATTCTAGAAAACTCAAAATATATAAAGGAATGTGTAGAACCTAAATAAAATAAAAATCACTAAAATTGAGTAAATAATTAGAATACTTTGCACTATTTCATTTTACTTCTCCACCTCAGAGGTGGTAATGTCATACAATTTACCTTTATACCTAGGATCATGTGGTTACTGATATTGATTACCCTTAAAGATATTGATTTTAGCTCATTCTCATTCATAATGTAATTGTTCTATGTAGTTAAAGCATTGAGCCATTTGTGGTGCACTAAGAAATTCCTTTCATTCATCCATCATATTGGTTGGATTCTTCAAGTCTGTTTAATATTGATGAGAGGTTCCCTTAATTTCTACACTAGAATAATTTATTCATTAATTTGAGGAAATTTCCCTTGAATTTCTATTCATATCATTGAAATATGGGTGTTTGATCTTCTATCCCTATCAGTTTATCATACAAATTGAAAATCAATCCTTCATTTATTTTCACCATTTTCATGATACTACTCTCTGAACTCCATCTATACTTTGAGACAATACAAAACCACTTTTTTCATAACTACAAAAGTGTTGAATAATTAATGTTTTTTAGATATGTATATTTAAAAAACTAAAGAATATATCAATTGTATTGTGATTATTGATAAAAAACCTAACATATACCTTGAAATCCTTGTCAAATTCACCCCATTATTTAAAAATGATTCATTATACTTTTTTTTATTCTCCTTAAATTATCTATCCATCATTATTTGAATAGTTTAAAGAAAACTTTTTAAGAAATATTTTCTTGAAGTCTTCCAACTACATTAATTCAAATTCATAATTTTAATTTTTATTCTTGATCACTATCTATAATTGAACAACTTCACCTTCTAAATTAATAAATTTCAAGAGTAAAATTCTCAAACTCAAAATAATAAATCCTAGAAATTATCTTTTTTGATGGATTTGATCCATTGTTCCTCTATAGGTGGATTATATGATCCAATAAATAAATTATTCTTTTTTACATAAAGGATTATATGGATAATTTATCTCTCTTGGGTGAAGGTGGAAGTTCCCCACGGTTCAGGTTATTATTCATAACCCTAAATAAGTGGTTAAGTACCACCATGAGGTTTTTAACTCTATAACCCATTATATTATAATAATTATCCATATAATATTTCATTTTCCATTACATTTGTGGTTGGAATAGTTTATTTTGGTTCACACCATTTCCTAAAATATAAAAGGTTATAATAAAACATCAGTCAATGAATCATGTATAAACAACTTATTCATATGAGTAAATTGATGATGAGGTATAAATGTATGGTATCCCAAATTTTAATATAGGGTGTACTTTACTAACCTAATTCCCAAATTAATGAATCCTTAATCTGATAAAAACTATAGTCACCTATATATTTTAAATATGATTATAACATAATTTTTATGGTAAACATACATAATAATACAAATCCCCAAATCAACAAGTTTAGTTTATTTGGAAAATTAGGTACATACAACATAAATACATATAAAATTTTAACACTTTTTAAATCTTTCTTAATAGTCATCATTTATAAATTCATGATCTATTTAGTACCCATAATCAACTAAGGACATACATAAAATAAGGTGTGAACTAAAATACCAATAAATAGAGGGAAAATAGGGAAAGAACATGATACATGAAGAAATATAGTATATGGGTGATAATGATAATAATAATAATCATCATTATAACTAAAGAAAAATATCATCATAATAAGAATGTGGAAATAATTTGAATATGGCATGGATTGTATGACATGGATAATAATTAAAAATTATAAAAATGGGCACAAATCCCACACATATAATGTAAAAAATATAGAATCATATTCACACATAACTTATGTGTATAATTACATAGAATATAAAAACATATATCATTATGTTCACACATAAATAAATCAAAAGATATGTAATATAAACCAATGAAATGGTGGGATATATAATTCAAGGACCACATATCACTTCATAAATTCTCATAATTATGCATTACATATATAAATAAAACATATATTAATCATAAACATGAAATAAACCAATGATAATATAATGTGATTCATAATGAATTTTTAAGGTATATATTAAAGAATAAATTTATGGGTTCCCAAATGAAGAAGGGTGAATGTCATTCTGTGAATTTAAGTGTGATATTAATGAAGATAAGATTATATTTATTTAATAATAGAAGAGTAAACATTAGAAGAATCAAGGAGAGGTAATGAGAATAAAAAATTTATCATTAATAAAAAAGGTGGCAAATAATTCATACCGTTGAAGTAAGAAAATGAATATCCCATAAATAACAAAAATTAAATAAAATTAATATAAATTTAGAATATATTTTAGGAGAATCATGGGGAAAATATAGAGGATGAAAAAATAAACCCTAGATAAAGTTTTGAGTTTAATATTCCCCTTACCATAGGTCCAATATTATTTCATCACATTTTCAACTCATTGATAAAAAAATATGTATATTAAAAAATGAATAAAAAATTGAATTATCTTAATTTATGTTATTCTTGACCAATTATAATAACTTTTTTTTATGATAATAATTTTGTTAAATATGAAATTTTTTGATGATATGTTTCTATGAATTATCCTATTTTGTTTGGATATCATAATATTGACTCATGGATATTTATACATTAGTAAAATAATCTATAAAATCATAAATAAATATAAAATTAAATATTAATACATTATGAAAAAGTATTTAATTCTATTCCTGAAGTGGTTGGTAAGTAATGAATTTACAATTTACTTATAGGTAGCTAACCAACCATTAATGAGACATGCTAAAAGATTGAAATAGAGGTAATTCATATAGATTATAAATAGTCCATAATAATTGAATCGTATAATAATAAAAATTATAGATATATAATATTAAATAACCACCCATAGAGGTAGTGATACATAAAGAATTATTCTTTTTCTCATAGATAGTAAACCAACCGATAACAAGATGTTATTAAAGATAAGTAGTGGGAGAATATACTTATTATAAATAGTGTATAATAAGTATATAGTAGAATAATTACATACATATAATGTTTATATAATCATTAATTAATTTAGGATTTTTTAAGAGGATATGAGAATAGAAGTATAGTATATAGAATAATTAAGAGGAGAAAGTAAGAAATAATACAATATTACTCATCATTTCTCATTTTCTAATACCATAGTGCCTTGAAGTCTTGGAGGTATAATGAACCAGAAAATACCAAAGGATACTAAGAGTAATAGGAGAATTTAATTTGGTAGATATTAGGAAATTAAAATGATATGAAATGTGATTTTTAAAGGGGAGTGAGAGGGAGTATTTACACATGAGGAAGAGAGGTATCTTGGGTTAAAATAATAAATAAAATATCATTTATAAAGAAAAATTAAAATAGTGATTTTCTTGGAATTATGAATAATATTTAATTAAATTTATATGATTTTATGAATTTTTAAAATTATAACCACCAAATTTATTAGTTTATACAAAAAGGAAGGAAGAAAAAAATTGTGTCTAATGGTATATTTTATCTTTTTAGACTTCGAAAAGTACTTTTAAAGATTGAATTTTTTTTTTACATTTTAAATGAACCATTTGTCTAGTAAAATAATTATTTTTGAATAAAATATTTTAAGACTAATTATATCATTATTATATCATCCTAAATTCATAAAAAAATTATTTAAAAAAAATATTTTAATTATTTAGTAAAAAATTCATTTTTTTCTTCAGAAAATTACCAAAAAACACTCTTAAACAAAATTAAGTGCTGATTTAAAAAATGAAAATAATTTTTTAAAAACATAATTCAATATTATGTAAATTTAATATTTAAATATTAATAATAAAATTATATTTTAAGTCATTTTACTATTATATTGGGCATGTTACTAATCTAATGATATAATTACTATTCTAATAGACATATTACTATTATAAATATTAGGTTATTATTCAAATATTCATATTACTATTCTAATGATTATATTTCCTCTATACTTCAAAAAACATCATCCCGTTTTATTCTTTCAACAATTAATTAGTTTTATTTAAAGGTTTTCTAAATATTTTACAAAATCCCATTCAAATTGCTAATGTTTTGTTTTTGGTTTGTAGTGTTATTCATGGGTGATAATTCTATGAGACCATGACCCGATGGTTTTAAAAATTCTACATATTTTTTAATTATTAATTACCCCATTGTAATATTTTTAATCTTAAAATATGTATTTATCATTAACATATAATGTTTAATGGTGGTGTAATATGGTTTTGATAATTTTTATTATATGAAATTTTTGTTTTATTTTATACTATATACCTAAATATGACACACACATATATACATTCAGAAGTAAATTAAATATATATATTTATAGTTTGTTACATATATAGTCTTCCTACTATTTATACATTAACCACCAATGTTAGTTGACATAATATAATATATGGGGAGATTCATTTTAGGTCACATGGAACCATTGGTCCACTACCGTTCGAGTGAACTGGACCAGAACATTACATGTTGACATTGACTATATCCCATTTTAAAAATAATTTAATGGATAAAGGGACATTACAATGATTACAAGGTGGATTAGATCACAAAAATTCCCATTGTAATTTGGGTAGATATGATATGTTTTTAAATATAAACAATAACTTATTATTATAAACGAGATTCATAATAATTCTTAATTTCTAAAAGTAACCTCAAGGCCACAAAAATGGAATAATGCAAATTGGAATTATTTTTGATAATGTGATTATTCCATGAATTAAAAATATTATATATATCATAGTCACTAATAATATTTGTTTTTATCATATTTGATATTTTATAATAAATAATTTTTATATAGTTAAATAAAATTACCAATGGTTTGTTCTTGGGATTGATATAACAGACCTCTAAGGCATAATACATCAGTGATATTATCTTAATCAATTTAATTGGCTATTTTTGGAATTAATTTGTTATATACACCTTTCTATGATCTTTAATTCTCATACCAAGATAGTTCACCACCCTAGATAAATTTAAATGACATTAAATTCTTCAAAAAGACTGTTTGAATAACATAAATTCACCTCCAAAGGTGTATTGTGAGCTTATATTATTTTTAAGGAAACGACATTTTCCATGGTTTCCTCTATTTATAAATATAAAGTAATTGAAGTGAATTAATTTATTTGGTTGTAAGAAATAAAATTTTCTTCTTGAGTGATTCTCTATACTTTCTTATCCTCAGTTCCATTTTTTTCCTTTAGAGTGAAAAAATCACTTTTTTTGGAAGATGGTCACACTAATAAATTTTCTATTAGAATTATTTGTACATATAAAAATAGGATTTAACTTGATTATACTATTTTGATACAATATTATTTAATTTTTCATCAAATTTATATTAGTTAGATTTAATTATTATTATATAATTATGTATTTAAATTCATTCACATTAATCTTGATTGAGTATTAAATTTTGTTTTAGTTGTGTTCCATGTGTTGATATTTCCATGAAAACGCAACAGTGGTATCAGATCAATGCTTGATGAATGAAAATGTTATAATATATTAATTTAAATGGATTCAAATCATGATCACGCATTGAATTCTCATATACCATGATTAGAGAATTTTATATGTTTCATTAGGTATTAATGTTATGTAAAAAACCATTAATACTCATATATTTGAATCATCTATGAAATTATTATTTTTTCAAGGACTCTACCATTACATATACTTCTTGGATAGTGGAGGATCTCTCAACCTATCTAATATATCTAGATGTTTCAACTCTATCATAGAAACATTGCATGTCTTGTACATAATCTAATAAACCATTTTTATTGATAAATTAGTTCTTCTTAAAAAATAAATGTCAATGAATAGAATTATTCTATGTGAATATATGTTATTAATGTATCAAACATTGTATGAAATTAAAATTTAAATGAATTAAATAAAAAAGAAAGTAATAAGTAATGGAATCATCAAGTATGTTTTAGATCAATATTTTTAAATTACATTGATTATAATTTATTTACTAACTCCTATAAGATATTTATATGATGTATATAAATTATTGGAAAGAATAAAAAAAATAAATCATAAAATATCTAAGTATTAGATTTATTATAATAAAATCACATTTTTCAAGACCTTAAATAATTAAATTTATTTTTTATTCTTAATTTAGAATCCATGATGTAGTTTTTATTATGATACATGGATAAAATTTAATTTTTTATGAGTATTAAATGAAACTTTTTTAGATATCCCAAGTATATTTACATCTACATTCATAATGATGAGTAAATTCATTATATGATTTGGTAACAATGTTGTCCACCCAACAATCTAAGATTTAGATTTGATTCAATTGATAATATTAGTTTACCTAAATTAACATGGATTACAAACTAGATAATCAGGTTTAATATATAAATATGGATCATGAACCACTATATTTACATTGTATAATAGTGGGTTATATTATTTGAGTTGGTATATATTCAATAAAAGTTCATAATAAATAATATATACCTGATACTTATATTGGTATTATTATGTTATAGATATTCATAAAATCAAACAAAAACTCAAACTTATGATTATATTTAGTTCTTGAGAAGGAAAAATTGAATAATAAAAATAATTTCATTAATTGGAATCATAATGTGATAATTATTATCCAATATTGGAGATGTTAAGCATTTTAGATCAATTTATTCCTTCTAAACCAATTTCTAAAATCCCTTATAATTACTGTGATTATTATAAGAGTTATATTAATGATTCTTTTTGTATAACCAATTTGATATGAGATACTATTATTTTTGTATTTAAAAAGAAGAATGGGACTACAGAGGCATTAAATAAGATCAAACATCTCAAAAATCTATACTATGAGTAAGGTAGAATTAAAAATCACGATGCAACCAAAGTATTTTTATAATGAAATATATTATATGGAACCAAAATTTCTACCCATTTATTCAAAATTATTTGACACATAAAGAAAATTTAAAGTCTGAGGTTCCATATTAAGAAAAAAAGGTAATTAACACAATCTTATAATCATATCCAATATTTCTAGTTAGTTTATTATTAATTTGTTTAGTAGAAAGAATAAATATAATCTTTTGTATCTTATCAATATGTTAATAATTATTGAGTGTAACAAAAAAGGACACACCATATCATGGAGGTGGATAAGGGATGGTTAAATTCAAGGAAAAAAGAAGGATGTTGGAAAGTACAATTCATCTCTATATTCTATAACTCTAAAAGGGGATATTTAAAAGGAATGGAATTCATATTTTATAAAACATTTGAGAATTAGAATATGATTTTCCATAGTAATTAGAGATGCATAAGGAGTTACATGGTGATGGTTCAGACATGAGGGATATTTAAGTGATAGAAATCAATTATTCTAACTATAAATCATGGGGATTAGAGACCAGATGAAAAAAAATTTATGGCAATATGAATATTCTTATTGGATGGAGGAGATTTATTACTATATAGAGAAATCTATTTAATTTTACATAGGTAAAATTAATTTTATTCTTACGAGTGGGTTTTCACCATCAAAAGAAAACTACTAACATGCACTATCAATAAATAGAAAAATTATTTTCTATATCCTACCTAGATAGAAACAACTTTTTTCTATAATTAATAACAATATACATTTAATTTATATGGATGAAATGTTTTATAAGGATGAAAATGTGTTTAATAGAATATACATATTATATATTGAAAAAACCATATATAATGTAAATAATAACATAGCCAAAATTAATGGTTTTAATTATCATTTTAATTGTAAACTAGGACATATAAATAAGAATTATATTGGATGACACCATAATGATGAATTATTAGACCCATCAAATTATGTTTTATTAGATCTATATGAATATTTAATATTAGAATAAATAAAAAAATTCATATAAAGTGTAAATATAAATGATAAAATTTCCTATTATAATTCATAAATATTGATGTATGTGGTATAATACATATAGTTAACTAATGGGTATTTCAATAATTCATCACCTTTAATAATGTATTCAGTAGGTTTGGGGTTTCATGTACCATGAAAGATAATTAAAAATCCTTTAAAAATTTTAGAGTGGTTAAAATAAAGTACAAAATCATTTTTGAAAATGTATATAAATTATATTTGAACAAGGTGGGGTATATATAAAATAAGTATTTTGTTTTGATTAAGAATATTGTGAAATGAATTCGAAATTCACTACACTAGGAACACCCATGTTAATTGATGTATCCAAAATAAGGAATCAATATTTTTTAGACATATTACAGACTATGATGTGACATTAATACCCTTATATCATCAAATGAGTTTATTATCTAAAAAATAATTAGTTCAAACTAAACTAATTTCTATACATCGACACTCAAAGCATACTAGATGAGATGTTGATTGGGGGAAACATCCTAATTTTTATTTTATAAATATTTAAGATTATATTACAAACCTTGAGGTCATTATTTCATGTATTTATGTTTTCTTATCAGTTTTTATTTTTATTTTTCAAGTTTCATGTTTATTCCGGTGTTTGAGGGGGCTAATGTGTGATTTTAGGTGGATTAAGAGAATATGGGTGAGCCTGGAGGCTCACCATAGACTCCCCTACACCACAATCTATATAGACTAGTCATTTTGATTATCCATATTTATCTCCATGCACTAGATCCTACCATGGTTCCTTGGGGTAGAACCTATGAGACACAAGTTCCACGAAATTTCATGCCCGAGAGTTTTAGAGGGGCATGGAGTGGTCCATGTAGCAAAGTAAAATAGGGATTGAACTCATGATAGTTCCCATCCACTGGTTGTTTTTATGGTAAAACCAGTTGTGGGAAATGAGTTGGGGAAAATTCCCATCCCATGCATTTCATTGGGTGTGTCACTAGTAATTCTAGCCCAGAACCTAATGTGCTCCATTATATGGTCGGATACATTATCTTGTGGGTCAAACCTTTAATTAAAATTCATTTTTAATTAATACACTCCCTCACCTCTTCCTATAGCTCTCTCACTTGAGGTAGCTTATGGAGGACACCTTTTCATGATTAGACTCACCTCCCCTCATCTAAATTGGCCTCCATCTTTGTGATTTCAAGACAAACCCTTCTAAGAATTTGATCCTTATTCTCATTATCCTTCATCCTTTTCTTCACCTTATACTTTTTTCTATGGTTTCTTCCCACCTCTTGTAGCATCATTCCCTAGGCTAAACCCTATGTGGGATTTCAGTTCTGATACTTTTTATTTCATATGGATTTGGTTCCCATAGTATGTGATATTATTTTTAGACCTTCATTTCATAATTTTTGAAGTGTTTTCTTCATCTGTATTTAATTCTGGATTGGTTTACACTATACTTGACTTTTTTGTTTTTAGAATCACTGGTCACTTGAATTTTATATTGATGTTTGTGATTTCAAATAATAATATTTTGATTATTTATGGAATTATTTAAGGTAAAATCATATTTCAACTTTTTTTATTAAAATAAAAGATCTTTTATATTTTATATACTAGTTTCACATCTTCCTTATTTAACCATGCACATAGGGTGTTTGAGAAATTTCTTGTATAACCCTTGTGACTGAATTGAATCATTTTAAAAGGAGTTTGTTTTTCAAAGTTAATTTTAATTTGGTTCTAATGATTTACTTGTAATTCCATATAATAAATGAAATTCCAAGTGTCAATAAAATATTTCAAGATTTGTTTAAGGTTATAGAGTGTATTTTTATGTATTTAATGGTTATAAAAATATACATGGGTATATATTTATATCTAGGTTAACATGAGAATATGTGAATTTGGATGTTGATAAAAATATATATGTGTGTAAATTTATATAGGAATAATGATATTTTACCATAAGAATTTAAATTTATTTCTCAAATTGAATTTTTAAATATATTTTATGTGGCTTTAAAAAGTAAATTATAAAGTCTTTATTATAATGTACTTCTTATTTTTTATATTTTATAAAGAGTGTTTTAATTTATTAAAGACGAGTTATGATGGAATTGATGGTTGTTTAAATTTTTTCCCATAAATTTGGAAAGAAAGTTGTTTAAAGTGATTTTTTTGTAAAATGAATTAGAAGTTGAAATTAATTGATTGTAAAGGGAATAGAACATGGGAACCCTAGGTACCAATGTGGGATAACTAGGAAAAGAAAGCTAGGAAATAGTCCACCCTTCCTATCCTTTGGTTCATGATACAACATTAACTAAACAACGTATGATATGAAAATGGTTACCACTAGAACTTTATATTTTATCTTTACCATAGATCATACACGAGAACTGTTATGTTTATTCTAATCACTGAGAGTATAAGGATATTAGGATGAGGACCTGATCTTAGTTTCCCTATGGTTTCCCATAGTGATTTCTTTTATCTCATTCCACTTCTATAGTTATTTATTGGTTATTTACTTTTACTGCATTGTGTTTAGGTTCTTATAACTTCTTAACTGTTATTGTTCTTGTATCTTTCTCTAATATTTAAATTTCATCTTCAAAATAATTAAAAATATATATTTTTGAAATGGTTCAGAAAGTGGTTTTCAAATGGGGATTTTTGATAAACAGTGGTGTAGGCTGACATAATGTTTTCTCCGTTATTTTTTTTCATTTAAAGGAATAATGAAAAGGAATTTTAAAATTTTTATGTGTTATTAGGTTTTCTTAAAAAAATGGAAAATCTATTTACTATTCATACATTCAAAATGGAATGAAAATGGGTCTTTGATTAAAGGGTAATCATGTAGAAAGGTGGGTGGTGGAAAATTAATAATTTTTATGTTTACACATATATTTAAATTTTAGTTTCAAGTTCTATCTCTCTTTAAAATCAATCTTGGATCACTTTTTGTTTTGTGATCAAAAGGTGACTCATGGAGTTATACAGAGCTATGTTGGTTGTTTTTTATTTAGTTTCCTCTATCACATCAGTGAATTAGGACTTTTACTAATTCCAGTTAGGTTTTTAAGTAGATTCATTATATCAATGTTGGTTATATTTGAATAAGGAGTTTTTTATATGGTGGGCATTGGAGGGTGATCTGAGAGTTTACTTTTGTTTCTCTATTTAGATTTCTTTTCATCTTTTATAATATATTGATTCTTTTCTTCTAGTGCATGGAGATATGATGTATGTAGTGGTCATTCCCAAATATTTCTACTTATTTTAGTTATTTTCTAAAAAAAATAATTCCCAAGAGCTCTTAATTATTTCTTTTAGTGATTGTCATTTGTCCAGGGGTTATCATAAATTTCCCTTAGGTGTGTCACGATCTATCTTGGGTGTACGATGGAGGGAAAACTTAAGTTGGTTCAGCAAGAATGGTACCAATACCTATGTTATTAAGTGGGCCTAGGTTTCAGAGGTCTATTAATTATTTTGGTAGTAATGGTATATTAGAGTTAGGATTATTGGAGCTCAGGTGGTAACTCATGGGTTTGTGCCTAATCACCACCACTTGTAATGAATATCGAGTTACCCTAGGATGTTAGGTTTTTAATTTTGATTCTAATATATATTCTTGATTTATTTTGATGAAATTTGTTTCATGTTGATGGTATTTTGGTTTATTAAAATGGATTTATATGTTTTTTGGGATGTTAATGGAAGTGTATTAGCATCACATGGTGAGCTCATATAGCCTAAAAAACAATGTGGATCTCAATTTTCTGGCTCGATATGACTTCTAGTGGTTGTTTCACTATTGGAACATGGTCTTATAAATCATATAGAAAAGTTATGCACAACCAATAGTACATACTGAAAATGATTTTGAATTACGTGATGTTATTGGTTTGGTTTTAATTTGTTTTTTATAAATAAAATATTTCTTTTAAATAGATAAATTGTTTGAATTTGAAATTAAAAATGGGACATTGAAATCCTAAAAGTGGTTTTAAAATAAAAATTAGGGTTTTGAAATTGAAATATGGAGGGGATTTAGAAAGGTAAAATTATTTCTGGTTTAGTAATTAATAAATGTATTTTTTTTTTGATGAAAACAATTTATTCTAGAAAAAAAGAACTTTGAAGTTTGGGAGAAGGTTTTTATAAAATGAATTAAAACAATATTTTTTGTTTGAAAGCGAGTAAATTATTATATTAAAGGAACTTATCAAATTTTAAACTAATTTTCAATTATTTTTTTAATATTATAATATATAAATTCATTCTTTGATATAATTTTAAATGATTTAAGTCAATTTTTTTAGTGTTTTGATTTTCTTGAGTAGTGATTACGATTTATTTCTTTGAGTTATCATTTTTCATTGGTATTTTATTTTTAATAATTATGAGTTTTTCTTTAATTATGATTCACTGGGTCTTGTACTTTCCCATAATTTCATATATGACCTGTAGAAAGGTCTTGATTAGTATTTGGTATAAGAGATATTCTCTTGTAGTTTTTCAGTCAAATGAATATTGGCTTGTTTCTGATCAAGTGTTTTTTTGTATCTTCATGATTTATTCTTATGGGTTGTGATGCTTTGAATTTTGTGTGTGTGTTGTTGATGTGGTTGGGTATTATAACGGTGTTTCATAGTTATAATTAATGTGATATTCCTTTTTAGTTTTTCTTTAGTAGGATAAACTTTTAGGTTTTTTGGGTCTAGGATAAACCTTGGGCGAGTTTCTTGGATGACTACGATGCACATGGCCCATTTGATTTCACACACTGGATAAGGTTAGTTTGATTTTTTTAGGGACACCATGATTAGTCTCTTGGGTTTTTAGTCCTTGGATACCCTTGTTATTTGACCCAATATTTGAGACCATGTGGTTTGCTGGGATATTCTCATTATTTACACCTTCTCTCCATTTCCCCCTTGAGAGTGGGTATCAGTGAGTGGTTTGACAACACTTTTCTTAGATTTTTTGTTTAAGTGATTATAATTCCCTATTTTATTTTGAATTATTTATTATTTATGTTTTTCTAGATAATAAATGGATGATTTTGGAGAATATAAGTATTTTTTTGATTGGAGGTTCTTTTTTGAGTTTCTTTAGTTGTGAGTTCTTTTTTTATCATAGTATTTCCTCTGGAATGACTTTGTATTTTCAAACAACCATGTTAGTAGAATTATTAAATTTTGGGGAGACCCACTAAGAGTATTTGTTCCTTGATATTTTTTTAGAATCAAATGGGTGTGAGTTTTTCCTTAGGGATATAATGGTGTTTTGGGTTTTTGATATGGTTTCGGGAAGAATGGATTTAGTTAGTTTCAGTGATACTTGGATATTTTAGTTAGAAGTTTCCCTTCCTCTTCAGATGAAGCTTTGGGATCATTATATGTCTCTTTTTTTTGAATTACTATTTGAGTTTCCTTATGTTTTGGTGGATTTATAGGTGGAAAAGTGAAATTTTGTGATGCATTTTCACACTTGGACCTTTTTATTTGGTGTAATTATGTTTTCTTATTGGTTTTTATTTTTATTTTATAAGTTTTGTGGTAATTCGGTTGTTGTAAGGGTATAATGAACATGTTTATGAGTCTTGAGAGAATCTAGGTGAGACTGGAGGCTCACAATGACCTTAGTTTGGTTGTTTTGGATGGGAACAATGATCTTGAATACTTGGAGCTTGCTATGGTTCCATGGGGTTGCACTAGTGGGACACAAGTTCTCTAAAATGACCAGCCTTTAAATTTTGGAGGTGCGTGGTGGAAGCCTACATATACAAGAAAAAATAAGGAAAATCCATGTCATTTTCCCCTTATTCTATCCATTTTTAAATAAATCCTAACTTTGGGAAATATAAAAGGTGAAATTCCCATCTTCGGTGTTTCACAGAGAATCTCCCTGGGCATTTCAGATAGGACCATGATGAGATCCATGATGTGGTTCTAGCCTTAGTTTTGTGGGCTGAATCTTTTTAAAAAGGGTGAAATTCCAATACTACCCTCCCACATTTTAATTAAAACTCTCTATCATCCCATTCCCTCTTTATATCTATCTCTCAAGGAATCCCATAGAGGACCTCTACGCACAACCAACCTCACCTCCCCACCCCCACATCATCCTCTCTCCTTACAATTTTTATCTAGATCCTTCCATGTAAGGGTGATTTCTGATCATATTACATCCTCATTTTATTCTATTTCTTATTTTTTCATATTTTTATTTTCTCCACTCACTCTGTCACGCCCTAGAATAAACCCTAGGTGTGCAGGATCCTAGTCAAAACATCCGATCATTATTCATGATTTTTTCTTCATGTATGCTTATTTATAAGTTGGTTTTTCAAATTACTTACTCTTTAATTTTAGAAACATTTATTTCCTTTCTTATAAATAATTTTTCATGTTTTATAATGATAGTATTGTGATAATTTATAGAATTAAGGAAGGTAAAATTATATTTCAATGTGGTTTTTATTGAAAGAAAAGAACCTTACAATTTTAGATATTGGTTTCACATCTACCTTCATTAACCATAGACACCAGGTGTTTGAAAAATTTACCATATATATTTTATGACTAAATCAAGTGATTTTAAAAGGTGTTTCAATTTTTAAAGTGAACTCTCAATTGGCTCTCAAATTTTACTTGGCATTCCAAGTAATACTTGAATTTCTAAGTATTAATAAAATATTTCAAGGTTGGTTTTAAATAAAAATAAAAGGTTTTGAATTCCTTTTTATGGATATATTGGATTTACACATAAACATTGGTATATATATAGATTAACATGAGAACATATTTTAATTTTTTCATTAAGACACACACACACACACACACACACATATATATATATATATGTGTGTGTGTGTGTGTAAATTTATATGGGTCTAATGAGAGGGTAATCTTAATAATTTAAAGTTGTTGATAAAATTAAATTTTTAAACATTTTTTTAGATGATTTTATAAATTATCTTATAAAGGCCAAATTGGAATGTTTTTTAATTACTATGTCTAATAAAGAGTGTTTTTATTGATTAAACCCGTGTTATGATGGAATTGATGGATTTTTAAATGTTCTCTATTGAATTGGGAAATAATGTGGTTAAAAAAAACATGATTGTTTATGAAATGAATTGGAAGTGAAAATGAGATGATTGAAAAATGGATAACTTATAGGAACCCTAGGTTCTTAGGTGGGATGATTAGAAAAAGTATGCTGAGTAAAGGACCACCATCCCTTGGCTTTGGTTTACTAGTCAACACTAACTAAAAAAAAGTGATATGAATATAGTTATTTCTTGAAGATTGTATTTGAACACTCTAGTGCTTCATTAATGGGAATAATTATGTATGGTTCAATCATTGAGAGTACTAGGATCCTAGGATGAGGCCCTGAACATAGTTTCCCTACGTTTCTCATGCTTCTTACCTTTATATTCTTTTTCTTCCATGGGGGTTTATTAGTTATCTCCATTTATTACATTTTGTTTTGGTTCTTATTACTTATTATATATTATTTTTCTTTTATTTTTCTCCCATATTTAGATTGTTTATAGAAAGGATTTAAATATATGTATATTTCTAAATAATTTCAAAAAGTGGTTTTCAAATGGAGATTTTTGATAAACTACAGCGCATGATGATGTAATGTAATCTAAGTAACTATTTTCATTTAAAGAAAAAAGAAATAAAATTTTTATAAATTTTATGTTCTATTGTATTTTATTATCAACATTGAAAACCTATTTACAATTCATATTTTTAAACTTTCCATTAAATGGGGCTTTTATTAATGGGTAATCATGTGGCAAGGTGGGTGGTGGCCTACTAGTCATTTTTATCATCACACCTTTATTTATATTTAAATTTTATGTTCTATATATATATTTGATTTCTATTAGATAATTTTTTTATAGGATTATATGTAACACCCTAAGATTTTATTATATATTTATCCTTAAATAAATTTAATTTCTTTGATAGTTTACTTTACCTACAACCCCAAGTCCAAGTGAACCGTGATATAATATACCATTATAAAGTAACCATTAAATAGGTGGCATGAATAAGAATAAAAAAATTATTAAAAAAATGTATAAAGGTTTTATATAATGTAAATTTATTTATTAATTCACAATAAATAAGTACTTAATTTTTAGTAAATTCATTTTATGCTTCAAATTTTTTTTATTCAAAAATGGTTTTATTGCATTTTTGCACAAATATTATAATTAACTTATAAAAAATTTAGATATTTTATTTATAAAATTCATTTTATTTTTAAATCCTAATATCATAATTATATTAACATGAAATTTTATAGTTTTTATGAAAATATTAATTTTTTAGAGAATAGTGAAAAAATACAAATTTTATAAAAAAATCGTCTTTTACATTAAAATATTTACAACATCCAATTTTTTGTGAATTGATTTTAAAATTTCATTTTTTTCATTTTTTTTAAATAATATAATTAATTTCATTTTAATCTACATTATTCTAAAATTTAGTATAGAAATACTTTTATTCCCAAAAATGCATTTTTCTGGAAAATCTATTTTCATCACATTTGATGCGATTTTTTTTAAATTGATTTATACAACTTATATAAATTTAATTTTATATAATATAATAAATATTTTTAATTATAATTTCAAAATTTTTTAAGGATGATAATTTCACTTTTTTCATTATGAACAGTAACTTTGGTAAAAAGTTAGTCCACACATTAAGAGTTAAAACAATTTGAAATGTTAAAAATAAAATGATATGGGTTAAATCGACCTAAATAATTATATAAATACTATTTTATAATAAAATTTATATCCTATAACATATAATATTTGAATATGAGTAATTTTGGAGCCATTTGTCTTGATTTAGACCTTAATATATTTTAATCTTTTGAAACATTTCAAGTGTGTCTTCTCCCTCACTTATAAAAGGACACCCATCTCCTCTCTTATCCACATTTAAAAAGCCTATTATATCCTAAAAATACTACCCAAATAATTTAATTAAATCCATTAACACATATTAGAGTTCTTAGTTTGATCATAATACCATCCTTTCAAGGATTAAGGTATAATCCAAAGGAGGTTTCTCAATAAAGAGATAATACTCTTAACTAAGTACTTTTAATTTTATTTCTTCTTCCAGATTCTATAAAACTTGTGTATCCATAATATCATGATGAATAAAGTATCATAAATATAATTATATTTTATTATGATTATGGATCAACCATTTTTACCCATTTTTCATCAAATGGGAAATGAATGTATTGCTTAAGCATACGTATGGACTACCACATCTACGTAGTGATATGATTTATCTTACATCACCATATTTAATGGTTGGTTATTTTCATGGATTTATGGTTTATATATAATATTTATGAAATAATTATGCTTCATTAATTATATTATCTTACCTACCTTTTTACCATCCCATACTTTATAAATCTATAACACCACTCATGCGTACTTGTGAACTACCACCTCAACAAAGTGATGTGATTAATTTTTTAATTTATTCTTTAAATGGATCATAATAAGGATATACTTTATGAATATATATGATATTTATTATATAATAATTATTTTTGAAATTTTAATTATCATATACCTTTATTTTATTCTATTTATAAAAAATTTAAAACATTACTCATGTGCACATACGAACTACCATCTCCATGAAGTGATGTAACTATTTTTTCATCAAATATTTATATGAAAAATAATAAAAGTGTATATGAGTAATAAATATGATACTTATTTCTCTATTAATATTCTAGATATTATGAAACTATGACCATGGTGCAAGTACCAGAACCATTGAACCAAAATGTGCATGGAAAACATACCATTTATCACCAGAATGTCTATTTTAATGAAAACATTATTAATAAAAGGATAATTTAAAATTATAAATGAACAATACATAGTATTTTATTTATTATTATTGTTTTTTAATATATTTCAAATAAATATATATTTATTATATAGTATATTTGATCATGTATGATGAAATACATGACTTGATTCAAGGGTTTATTTTACAATCTTATTTTGTTTCACAATTGTCTATGGAAAATGTATGTTGAGGGAAATTATATTTATATTATAGTTTAAAAACAATATATTTTCTTCTAATTTGGTTATTTATATAATTTTTATGTAATAGGAACATTTATCTCTCTTTGGTTCTTAAAAATATCAAGAAAATGATTTCAAATAAAATTTAACCTTATTTACTTTTTAGTCGATGAAAATTTTCTTCTATTTACATGGTCTTAAATTTTTTATAAAAGTTTTTAAAAATAATTGAAATGTTTTAAAAGGTTATTTCACTACCTTTTAATTTATTTATAAAATTTCAAATAGGAATATTGTGTAAAGTTTTCTGAACTAATCATTTATGACTTTTTACAAAAGTGTGAAAATAATGTTTTCTTTTAAAATATACAACATGAAAATATTTTCCCATCTTAATTACCATTATTTTATTTGAGGAATATCTTAAAATATTCCTTGGTTATTTTCAATGAAAATTATTTTGTCAATATTTTGGGAATTTTTAGTTAAAATGTTATCAAAGGAAATACATATTATGTTTCTAATGTTTTAAAAGAAACATTTGAATGAAATTTAAAAGGTATTTTTCATCCATTTCAATATTATTTAAGGATTTTTATTCCTTACTTGGGATATGATCCAATGATACCATCTTTACTATTTATCTAGATGGTTTATTACTATGATGATGATATGTTTATAAAACCTATTTATTTTACACTAGTTATGATATGATGATATAATGAATGTTTTATGATCTTATGGAACACATATGTATGGTTTTCATTATCTAGAATGTGGGATTTCAGTTTCATAACCCTCCAATTAATTGGCCATAACCCTATATCTCATTATATAATTTTTCTAAATGAGTTTGTTTTCTCGATCCACTATGGGAAATAGGTAGGTGGTCTTGATCCACTATGATATGAGAAACATGTATTGATGCCTGATTCAATATGATATAATGATATCAGTTGCTATCCTTGACATATGATATGGTTTTTATGCTTATACTGGTTCCAAACTCTTATAAAATATTTATATGTTTATGATTTGAAATCATATCTCAAGATTGAAACTTGGATGATTCCTTAATATTGTGAACTATTAAAGTTCTATGTCATGACTCATAATTATGTCTATGAGATTTTGGGTATGATTTTATATTATTAATAACATGTTCTCATACCCTTATGCTTATGATATTTTTATATATGACCATTGACTTATATCTTCCATGTTTTCCCTTACTATGCATCTGAGATCACCCCTTTTTGTGTTTTAATTTTTACTTAGGTTATGAAGAAAGGATTTAAGTAGTGTATATCTAAGAAGTATAATATATTATAAAAATATTCTAGGAGATGCTACAAATATTTTATGAAATAAGATGATTATGTATCTAGTCACTAATGAAACTAAACCTTTATGGATATGGTATGTTCATTATTATGAGATAAATTGAATATTTATCTAAATGATGAAATTTTTATATATAATATGCTTGAGTCACCTTAATTGGTATCATACCAAGGTTTAGTTATTATTAGAGATTATATTATGTGTAATATGGGGATAAATACTAAGAAAACCTATGATAAACATAAATTGATATAGGATTAACCTTAATTGGAATAGGTTGATAAGAAGGTGTAATTATATAGGAAATATTAGTAATGATTTCTATGATTATACAATTACTTTTATTATTTGAACTTAATTATCACACTGTTTTTTAGTTTTAGTCAGTGGATGGAACCAGAAGTAATCATGCTAACAAAAAATGTGATGTAAAATTAAATGATTATTCTCTTGACCAACCAAATTCTATTATATATAGAATAAAAAATCAGGTTGTTATTCAATGGCCATTAATTTATATGTAATCCAATTTTTGGAACCTGAACATTCATCTTAGACATTTATTATTTTTAATTTGAAACAAATCAATTGTGGAATATTATTAAGAATACATGGAAAGAGGAAAAAATTAACTCCATGTAATTGGATTATTTTAGGAGGAAATGTTTTAGTAATTACTTACCTTGTACTCTATGTATAAAAATAGAGAACCAATTCCTTGAGCTTAATTATATATATGATGAAACCATTGTTATTTATGAGGAAAATTTTACATGAATTTCAAGTTATGCTTATGGTTTAATCATTATCCTTAAAAGAAGAATTATTCAATTATTGGGTGTCTTAATACCGAGTCTCTAAAAGACGTTTGATAAAAGAGACTTCAGAAACTATGAAAAGAACATTTCGACGTACTTTCAAGGTAGAAATTAAAATTAGATACTCCCATAATTCCAAAGGTTTTTATAAGAATAGTATAATGGATTATCATGAAAACTTGAATAAATTATATGGAGGAGAGAAATTACAATCACCCACATTCTAAAAATGTGGGAAGAAAGACCAAGTAAATTAATTTAATGGAATTAATGGGTTCTTTAAATGTGGAAGGGTTGTTCATAAATCCTAAAAATATTAGATACAGATAAAGAGGATGATTGATACAATGGAGGAAAGGTATATTCCCGCTAATGTACCACCCACACTCCAATGCTTAAAATCCAGAGTGTGGGAATTATTCTAATAAATGCATGAATATAAAGGTTAATGGTGGTGATTGACATAGAAAACATATTAATCCCAAATAAAAAGTGAAATATCACGTGACCATGACTACCAAAGTGGGTTACACAAATGACATGGTGAAATGTACACTTATCATTCACTCTTGAACAACTAATTTACTATTCAATTCTTACTTTACCAACTCTTTTATATATAAGGAATTTGATATGGGAATCACATTACCACCTCAATAATTATATGTTGAGTTAGCGGTGAAAAATCATATGGGTATGATGATCATATCTTAAGTCTATGTATCCACTTTGATAGAAGTGTGTGGGAATGTTCTTCCTTTAAATCTTATGATTCTCCGTATAGTTTATTTTTATGTGATTTTGGGCATGTATTTTCTCTCTATATACAGATCCCATATCAATTTCTGTATAAGGGATATCATGTTTTATGCTCCAAATCGACTTATGATCATTTTTAAGTGTAAGGATGAATATGAATATCTGATGAATGTTACTTATGTTATATGGGTCTTAATGCCCATTCATGAGTGATATTTATCTCAAATGATTAGGGAGAAAATATATATCAAATATATTCCTATTGTTTATTATTATGATGAAGTATTTCTTGAATAATTTCCTAGTATTACCTTGAATAATGATATTTATTTTTTAATAAAACTCATACCTAGTGATATACCTATTTCAAATGAATCCATATAGAATAGACCTAATTCAGTTGTAGGAATTGAATAATCTACTCTAGGAAATCTTGATAAGGGATTCATATTCCCTAGTTCCTCACCTTGGGGTGCATATGTTCTTTTAGTTAAGAATAAATATGGGTGAATGCATCATGCATTGATTATTGAGAACATAATAATATCAATATCAAAAATAAGTTTACATTGGTCAGATGAATGTACGGAAAATTTCAAGGATCTAAAAAGAAGGTTGTTAAGTGCACCTATTATCACACTACCCTATTGTGGAGAAGGGTTTGTGATCTATGGTGATGCATCAATGAATGGAATCGAACGTTTCCTTATACAAATGATATAGTGATAATATATACCTCTCTCTAATTGAAAATACATTAGAAAAAAATTCCCAACTCATGATTTGGAGCTATAAATGATATTTTTTTCATTAATGATATAGAGGAATTATCTTTATGGTGAAATGTGTGAAATATATATAGATCATAAAAGCTTTAAGTATATATTCACACATAAATGGTTTAATATGCACTAAATAATATGGCTGGAGAATATTCAAGATTGTGATTGCTTAATACATTCCACCCTGGGAAGGAAAACAAGGTGGATGCTGGTCTGAGTCAAAAGGATCATTTTAGTTTTTTGATTATGTGTATTAAAATATATACAATAAATATGGATTTATAGAATATGTAACATGAAATACTAATGAAAAGGTAAATATCCTATCTTTCATAGATGAATTTTCAAACCATCCATCCATGTGATAATTAAATAGGAAAATAAGGAGGATGTAGAATTATATAAAATGGTTAGAAATGTTCTTAAGTTCAACCATGATCATGATATAATGATAAGTCTTAGGAAGCAAGTATGTGTCCTATCAATAATATACATTAAAAAAGAGATATTAGAAGAAGCTCATAGTTCATCACTCTCTATTTATCCTAACAATATAAAGATGTATAGAGATATGAAAGAGTATTTATAGTTGGAAAACATGAATACAAATATTTTTTAATATGTATCTTGGTACTTATTATGATTTAAAGTTAATTATAAGTGATATTAGTCTAAGGGGATGTTACACCCGTTACCCATACTTGAATGGAAATGAAAAAACATTAATATGGATTTCATCATTCAACTCCCAAAAACATCAAAAGTCTATAATTCTATTTGGGTTGTAGTCAACTTCCTTATGAATTCAAAACATGTTTTCCATTATATAAGATATCTATTTTAATCATATTTATAGGATATCCATTAAATAAGTAGTAAAATTTCATATAGAAACAAATTCCATTATATCTGATCAGAATCCAAGGCTTACCTCAATATTTTAGAGAAGTCTCTAATAGAATCTAGATACAGAGTTGATTTTCAATATTTCATACCATCCTTAGATAAATGGTCAATATGTTAATACCATTAAAAATATAAAAGATATGTTGAGATATTTATATTTGGATTTCAAATGTGTTTGGGATAAATACCTTCCTTTGGTGGAATATTCTTACAACAACATCTTTCATTAAAGCATTCATATAGCCCCTTATGATTCCCTCTATGGTAGGAACAGAAGAACTCCGACATACTCGGATGAAGTTGGATAAATAAATCAATTGGGACTTGATATAGATAACGATATGGTAGATAAGGTTAGAGGAATTCAACCACACATTAGGAAAGCTCAGAGTCAATAGAGAATCTATGATGACAATTGTTGATAAGATATAGAGTTAGAAGTTGGTGACTTATTATTCCTATTAATATATCATTAGAATAAGGTTATGAGATTTTGAAGGAATATAAAGATGAGACATAGTTATATCAGGCCCTAATAAATTCTTGATTGTATTAGGATGGTTTCTTATCATGTGGAGCTTCCACCGAACCTCTCTCAAGTTCATGATGTGTTCCACACATCTCTTTTGAGGAAGTAAACACTATATCTTTCACATGTACCAAACTCAAAACCCATATATCTAGAACATGAAAATTCCTATGAATAATGATAGGTTGAAATCAGGGATTATAGAGATAAATTGAAATGGAACAAGACTACTCACCTAGTTAAATTTATTTAGAGTAATCATAAATTTGAGAAAACTATATGAGAACCCGAGAATGTGATGGAGAAGATATATCCACATTTTTTCATATCAGAGTGATGGAATTAAAGTGATAAAATCATTATAAGTGTGGTATAATGTAACACACCAAGATTTTATGATATACTTCACATTAAATAAAATTAATTTATTTGATAACTTCATTTATATATAACCCCAAGTCCAAATATACCATGTTATTGTATAAAGTTATAACCTAGTTGTTAAATGTATGGTATAAGTATGAATAAAAAAATTATGAAAAGACATGTATAAATGTTTTTTATAATGAATATTTGTTGATTAATTCATAATAAATAAGTACTCAATTTTTAGTAAAGTCATTTTATGCTTCAGAAATAAGTTTTATTCAAAAATAAATTTTATTGATTTTTGTGCACAAATATTATAATTTTTGTTCACTTTTAGAAATTGTATTTTATAAAAAGGTCACCATTTATGAAATCATAATATCAAAATTATCTTAACTTTTAATATTTGGATTTTTCTGAAAAGATTAAATTTTCAACGAATATTTAAAAAATAATGATTTTATAGAAAACTGTATTTTCCATTAAATTATTTACAAATCCATTTTTTTGAATATATTTTTAATTTTTTTTTAATTTTTTAATATAATCCAATTAATTTCATTTTAATTGACAAAATTATTAATTTTGGTATAAAATCATTTTTATACTTACAAATTCATTTATCCAAAAAATTGTTTTTCATCACATTTTGATGGTTTTTTAAATTAAATCACGCCACTTAAGGAAATTGAAAATTGGAATCCATTTTTGGAATCATAATTTCTAAATTTTTTAACAAGGACACCTTCATTTTTGGTCATTATGAATAATAACTTTGGTAAAAAGCTAGTTACAATGGTAAGTGTTAAAATGGGTTAAAAGGGTTATAACTAAAATGATAAGGGTTAAAATGACCTAAATACTTTTATAATCCTATTATATGATCATATTTAGAATCTATATCATATCCTATTTTATTTTGAGTCATTTTGGATCTATTTTAATTGAGTATGACATTAATACATTTTAATCATTTGAAAAATTCCAAGGGTGTCCTCTCTATAAATTATAAAAGGGAACCCATCTATTATGATATAAAAACATCAAGAGTCTATTATATTAGGAAATACTGACCCAAATCATTTTCTAACATCATTACTGACATTATTTAGGTCTTTTTTTATCATAATACCATACTTTCAAGGCTTAAGGTTTAAGCCAAAGGAGGTTTCTCAACGAAGAGGTATAACACTTAACTGATTACTTTTGATTTTATTTATACTTATAAATTATCTAAAACTTTTTTATCTATCATAAAATGATGACTATAGAATCATAAATTTACTTATATGTTATTATTATTTCGTTACAACAAATTTCTCCCTCTTTTCGAACAAATGGGAAATGAAAGTATCGCTCATGCGTATATGTGGGATACCACCTTCACACGGGGATTCGCTTTATCTTACATCACCATATTTCATAATTGGTTGTTATGATGAATTTAATATTTATATATTATATTTATTATGTTTTTTATTTTTTAATTATAATATATTATCTAACTTCTTACCTTCACATCTGTTGGAAAATGATAATGTCGCGCGTGCGTACGTATGGAGTACCACCTCTACGAAGTGATGTGATTTATTTTTCATTTATGATTTAAATGGATGGTAATAAGGATATATTTAATGAATATATTTTGTATTTATGATATAATAATAATTCTTTATATGTGAATTATTATTTAACTTTTTTTCATTCCATCTCTCAAAAAGTGGAAACATCACTCGTATGTATATACAGACTACCCTCTCTATAAAGTTATGTAACTCATTTCCCATCATTGATTTATTGAATAATTATAAAAGTATATATTATGAGTAAATATAATACTTATTAAATTATTAATATTCTTTAGATAAATAAACCATGACCATGGAAATCAAACCAATTTTCACTAAAATGTCTATTTTAATGAAGAAATTGTTAATAAAAGGATGATTAGAAATTATAAATGAATTAAACATAGTAAAATATGTATTATTATGGTTCTTGAATTTATATGTAACAAATATATATTTATTTTATAGTATATTTTAACATTTATTAAGAAATACATGACTTCTGGTAATGGTTTATGTTACAATCTCATTTCTTTTAAGGATTTGCTATGGTAAATTTCTATTGAGGGGGTTTATATAGTTCTTATCCTTTGAAATCTATATATTTTTTATCCTTATGTTATTATATTATTTTTTATGTATTATTAACATTTTAATATCTTTATCATATAAAATAATAGAGAAAATTATTTTAAAGAAAATTCAATCTTATTTCCTTTTTGTTCAATAAACATTTTCTTTCGTGTCCATGCTCTTCAAAATTATGTTACAAAAGTTCTTATTATAAGGTATGAGTGAAATAGAATTTCCTTGATAAAAATGTTAACTTTAATTTTTAGTTTTATTTTACAAATAATCATTTTTTACATAATTATTAACATAATGACCAAAAAATAATAGATTACTTGACTAGAGTAAACACCAGAACTAGAAGAGGAAGACCTTAATATGTAATTTATAATTAATTATTGAGAAATTATAAAATTATATAAAGTTGTAATTATATCTTCATTGATGATCCAATTTACAATATGTACTCATATCATCATTTTATTGTCAAATATAAGTGCATAATCCATTCATCCGTGATCAACACATGCACCATAATCTCTGATCATTTCTATAGAATAATGAGGTGATAGCATGATTGATCATGATAACTTGCATCATTCATGGATGATAATATAAAAATTCCCTTGAATAATTATTATTTATATATCAAGGACTTGGGATAAGGGGAGGAGAATAGAACCCTCTAGATATCTCTAAAGGGTCTTAGATATCTCCTTAATCTATCTACAGTACATAATAAGTGTGATTATAGAAAGTGATATAGTTAGATATTTATTATGGAAAGTATAGGGTTGGAAAACTACATGTAGGACCTTTACTATTACTCAATTATTAGTTTATCTCATGTCTAATAATACAATTAAAATATTATTATTAATCACTTGAATAGTGAATCACTTTAAGAATATATAAATAAATATCAATTACATCATTTCCAATCGGACTATTTAGCTCATTCCTCTTATCCTCTTCAACATTTATCAAACCACGAATAATGAATATTAATTTAATAAATACGCATCGCTTAATTATTCATTGATAAATCTAATAAATACTATATTAACCAATCCTTATAAATACACATTTATTATTGTTATTTAACTCACTTATTCTTTCAAATAGCTTGTGATTAGATCATGGTGATGAACCAAAATCTAACAAATATTAAACTAAAAAGTAGGAATAATATGTATTATAAAATTTTAAATTCAACATTGAATTTAGATGAGATTTTGGATACACTTAGTGTGTGACCTTCCAGGCCTCTTTCTCAGTGGAATTTGGAAGACCACCTAAAGTCTGAGGTTAGCATCTAGAAACACACAAAGGTACCCATAGAGAAATATGGTATTTTCACAGTGACCTACAACCTCATATGAATTCTAATTGTGTAATATAATCTATTTATCAGGATATCCCACATCAATAAGGTTTCCTACTGGTGTCATCAAACTATGTGATCGATGTATCTTTCTTTGACTTTCTAGAAATAAACTATCCCACATAACAGAATGGAATGAATTTATCCAGGGAGTTCCATTCCCATAAAAATTCATGAGATATCAACTTCAGTCAAAGGATGGAAGGGATAAATCCCTTATCATATTATAAATTAATGCAATATCACTTATGAAACTCCAAAAGTATCTTACCTTACCTTGAAAACATTTCATCATGGTTTTCATTAGTACATCAACGCACGCAACTCATGATAGTCATTAATGATAATAGTAAAGTACAAGGATCAATACACATGTATGTAGATAGGAACATATAATGACACGTGAAATATGGATTTCCTAATTTCAATTCCATTCTGATGACCTTCTATGTTTGGAGATTCTCAAGGGTGAACACCATGAAAATGTGTCTCAATATCTTATAAGCCCCTTACACCTGATATCCTATATCATATATATCATATTAAACATTACCATATGAACATAGAATATATACTAAAGAAAACATTCATGAAACCACTAGGTTATCATCATAGTGGAGAACTTCTATAACCTTTTAGTGTGACATATATTATTTGAAAATTATAACATAAGAATTTCATGTAGAGGAATAATCATGATGTGATAATAAAATTAATTAATATAAATTTCCTAAGATAATTAATACTTGTAATATAGTACCTAGAAATCAGTTATAGGGAACCAAATCCAAAATTACTTATACTTTAAATGTTTTTAAAATGTTATTTTTTCTACCTCTGAATTAATTTAAAAATATTTCTATGGAATCCTACAAAATGTTTTCTGAATAATTTTATTTTTAATTTTCAAAAAGTGTGAAAAGAACGATTTATTTTAATGCTTACAAAATGAATAGAATTTACCATTATCATGAATATTATATAATTTAAATCTTCATTTACAATTATCTTTGTTATTTTCAAACAAAAATAATTTCTCAATATTCTAGGAATTTTTAGTCTAAATTTTTATAAAGGAAAATGATATTTTCTCATTTTTTTGAAATAAATGTTCGAATGATCTTTTAAACATATTTTTCATATATATCATTATCCTTTAAGTATTGTTATGATTTATTGGAGATATGATAAATGATACCATATCTATTATTCCTCTACATGTTTTACTATAATGATTATGGGATGTTTACAAAACCCATTTATTTTCCACATGTTATGCTATGATGATATGATGAATGTTTTATAGTATTCTGGCACACATATGTATGGTTTTCAATATGTGATGGGTGGGAACGAAATGATATATCTATCCAATGAATTGGTTAAATCCTTATATATCATTAGATAATCATGGGAAGTGATTTGATGTGATTGATCTACTATGGGAAATAAGTATGGATGCCTTATCCACTTTGATATGGGAAATAAGTTATGATGCCTGATTCATTATTATATGGTCATCTCTATAGCTAAACTTGACATATGATATGGTTTATATGCCTATGATGGTTCCAAAAATGTATGAAATACTGATATCTTTATGATTTTAACTAATGGATCATAATTTATTTTTTGTGGATTCTCTAATCATGTGACATATTAAAGTTTTATTCCATGACTCATGATTTTGATCTATGAGTTTTTGTGTATGATTTTATATTTATAATCACATGTTATCTTACCATTATGTTCATGATATGCTTTCATATGATCATTGATAGATTTCTCCTTGTTTACCCTTATTGGGCATATGATCTCAACCCTTATTTTGATTTAATTTTTCACTAGGTTATGAAGAAAGGTTTTAAGCAGGTTATGTATAAGAAGTATACTATTTAAGAAGAACATTCTGGGAGATATTGAATATATTTCATGAAATAAGATGATTATGTATCAAGTCTCAAGATATACTAAACCTTTATGGTTATAGGCAATGTATTATTATGGGATGTATTGAATATTCATCTAAAATGATGTAATATTTTTGTATGATATGCTAGTTCACCTTATTAGATGATGGATCATAGAATCACATTGAGGTATGCTTGTGGTTTTTTTTTATTTCATTTTCTTTATCTCATCTACTAGGTAAGCCTTTTTTTACTTTTAGTTATGGTTTTTGGTGGACGTGATTTATCAATGGAGGTTATAATTAAACAAGGGGAAATTTATATGGTGGGAATTAGAGTGTGAATTGAGAGTTTACTTTTTTCCCCATTTCGATATCTTTAGTAATTTTATACTATATTGTTTCTTTTCTACTAGTGGATGGACCTCTATCATATAGGGAGATCATGATCATTTTTACACAACTCGTTTATGTTACTTTATGGGTGAAATCATTCCTATGAGCTCAGAATTGATTTCTTTTGTGATTGTCACCAGAATTGGGTGATGGGGAACACACCTCAGGTGTAAAACAAGACAACTCAGGTGTCCAAGAAATGTATGACTTATGTTGGATTGTGACATTTTTAGACACATGAATAAATTATTACACTAAGTAAAATTGATCACAAATTAGATAAATAACCATTTTTTATTATCCAAAATATATAATGATTTATTCAATTTATAATGAATCAGATCAAAAATTGTTTATTAATCTATATACTACCCTTATAGAAACAGAATTTAAATATAAAATAATTTTTAAGAGGAAAATTAAACTTAGTGAAGTTTAATATTAATAAGAATATGTAATGAAAAATGTGATTTAATTTTTTAAATATAAATTAATTTATTAAAAACAAATCCAAAAAAATGGAGGGTTATATAAATAAAATCATAAAGGTTTAAAAAATATTATTAAATTCATCACAATTCACTAATCATTTACAATTAGTAAAGACCAGATAAAATCAGAGACTATAAAATTTTATGATGAATATAAAACTTTCTCTATTAAGTAATAAAAACAATTACCTTTATATAACATGGTTTGAATTAATATCCTTTTTAAAATGTAAAAAATTATAATCATGATTACTATAAGAAACTAACCCATTATATATTGTATTATTATAAATAAATTTATCAATTAACAATGAATTGATAACAATAGAATAAATAATGAAAAGCTGAGCTAAAAAAAGTCAAACCACATAGTTAGGCTATAGATTTATCTTTAATCAATGAGTCTGTCACAATGGTTGATTAGAAAGGAAAACATTGATTTTTTTTGTTAAGGAACTAGGTCACCTACTAAACATTATACAAGACCTAAAAAACTATATAAATAAGAATAATATTAATTTTCCCCATTAAATATAAAAAAACATTAATAAATTAGGATATGCATATATTCTCTAAAGAACATAAGTTAATATAAAAATAAAGGGAAATTTATTGTAATTTTATACATGTAAAACTAATGAAATATAAATAAATAAGTGGATGATAGTTTAATATATAAATAATATCATAAAAAACAAATTTAGAATCTAAATAAATACCATTTCAATTGGAAAATAAATCAATATAAACCAAAATTAATATTTATTCTAGATTTAAAAGAATATTTTATTTTAAACTAATATATTTTAAATAATTAAAACCCTTAATATTGGATTAATTGAAACATGCATATTGTTAAAGAATCCAATGGAGGATAAAAGATCACCATCCTCTAAAATTTCAGGCAACCTGACAACATTATTGGATAAAGAGACATCACCACTAATTTTCCTTTATCAAATATTTAACATATAATCTTAGGAAAAATTGAAGTGTAAGGATTCAATAAAATAACTATACTAAATAGATCACCCAAGTAAATAAAAAGGATAACCTACATAGTTTTACTTCCATTAATATTAATTATAATTCATCTAGAATATAGAAATAAAAATGGGTAAAAAATAAAAGGTTTTATTATAGAGAGGAGAATAAATAGAACCCATTAATCTATTTGATTCATCAAGAGAGGGACCATTTTTTATTTATGTAAAAAGACAAAAACAATTAGCCCTAAATAAAAATCAAATTCAATTTTACTGTCATAGAATATGGGGTATATTTAAGTCCATGAATGTCTAAACCTACTTCATTATAAGGTAGGGTAATATATTTTAAATTCACCTAATGAGAATGATAAATGCTATATGAAACCCAAAATATTTTAGAAAATAACATTTCAATGGGTTTTAAAATATTATTTAGAATATTTTTGAGGAAAGAAAGATTATATTAATGGCGAATATCAGCAGTCGTACATAAGCAGAGCCAATAAGGGAAATTTTCCAGCTATAATTGGTTGACATCGAAGGGGTCTGAGGCCGCCAGCTGATGAGCCACATTGTTTCCTTCCCTTTTGGTAAAGGAAAAGGTGCAGCAAGAGAAGCCTTGGTGAAACGAGTAGATCCTTATGATGATAAAGCCAAAGTCCTGGAGTTCGGAGTCATCGTGGTTAATAGAATTGATAACCGAAAGGCTGTCAGACTCAATGATGATATCATCCCATCCATGTTCCACAACGAGCATCATTCCTGCCAGAATGGTATAGGGCTCAGCAACTGCAGGTTCCCAGAAGGCATGATGTGGTTCATATTTTGCTGCAATGATCTGCCCTAGATGATTTCGAGCCAGGAGGCCGAGAGCAACAGGCCCATCCTTGGGGAGAGAAGCGTCCATGTTAAGCTTAAGACTCCCTTTTTTTTGGGGGGGGTCCAGTGAGGGGGACAGGAGGGGGAAACACCTGGCATAAAGTGTCCTTTGCAGTCCTTCCAGCCTTCAATCCATGAAGTGGATCGTTCAATCCAGAACTCAGGAGGCTGATGAACATGGTGGAAAACTGAATCGTTACGCCGAACCCAAATGATCCAGGACAGGGTGCAATGAGAGCTTTCCTCAGACAATGAAAGAAAGTAACACTAGCGCATCAGACGATCAGGGAGGTCAGAGGCAATGTCCAGTGAATCATCTGAAGCCGAGTACTATTTATTCCAAATTTCCTTGGCTCCCGGGCAGTGAAAGATGGCGTGCCAAGGGGTTTCAGGAATATTCGGGCAAAAAGGGCAGGATTCAGCACTGGCCATATGTCGGTAAACAAGGAGGCTCGTGGTAGGGAGGGTTCCCGTGCACACCTACCACTAAAACTGGCAAATTTTTTTGGGGGGGGGGATGTTGAGATTTTAAAGCACTTTCCATGGTCCCTCATCTCAATCGCGAGAGTGAATTCCAAGAGCTAGTCTGTACCCAGATCTCACCGTGAACTCACCTGAAGAACCATTGGTCCAAAAAAGTTGGTCGGGGACGGCATCGGGGACCCAGGGTATGCTCAGAATAATTCTTTGGTCTCTTTCATTAAACCATTCCTGGATCTTTTCCACACACCATTCCGGGCCCTGGTCTGAAAAGAGGCATTTGATAGTGGCGTCTTCAAGACCTGGTTGAGCGGGGGATGTGGCTCGCACACCATCCTTATTGAAAAGCCAGGGATCGGTCCAGATGTTGATGGATGAGCCATTTCCAATCCTCCAGCCCAGTCCTTTTTCTAGGAGATTTCGGGCCCCCCAAATACTTCTCCAGATGAAGCTAGGGAGGGGGCCAAGAAAGGAGCCCTGAAAGTCTGTGGGGAAAGTACTTGGCACGAAGTACCCACGCATATAAAGATGATGGACGGTTAAGAAGGCACCATCCTTGCTTGGCCAACAGTGCGTCATTGAATAACAGAAGATTCCGGAATCCCATCCCTCCCTCCGACTTGGGTTTATAGAGTTTCTCCCATGCCAACCAGTGGAGTCGATTTCTACCATCATTTTTTCCCACCAGAAGTTGGAAGTAAGTGAATGGATCAGGTTGACGCTGGTCGCTGGGAGCTTAAACATCGATATAAAGTAGCTGGGGATAGACTGAATGACAGCTTTAATGAGGGTTCCTTTTCCAGCTTTGGAGATGCTTTTTGGGGTCCATCCTTGAATTTTTTTCTCAATCCTATCCACCAGAGCTGCAAAGATTTATTTTTTGGACCGGCCAATCACTGTAGGGAGTCTGAGATACTTCTGGTGTTTATCGACCAAATGGATGCATGCGGATGCACAAAGCTCAGCTCTCTTGGCAGAGGGCACCCCTGCACTGAATGAGATTTCCGATTTTCCGTGGTTAACAGACTGTCCAGACGCTTGCTCATATTGCTGGATCGCTTAGATGATCACCCGACATTCATTAACAATGGCTCTGGAGAAAAGGAGGCAGTCGTCTGTGAAGAAGAGATGTGACACTTGTGGGATCTCACGACAGACCTTTGAACCATGAATAGACTTAGAGGATACAGCCCTAGAAATAAGGTTAGAGAAAACATCAGCCACCAAAATGAAGAGAAAAGGGGAGAGAGGGTCTCCCTGGTGCAGGCCTCGGGTTGGGGGGAATCCTCTGGTGAGCTCCCCATTGACCTTGATTCTGAAAGAGATGGTCGAGATGCAGCGCATGAAAATTTCTGTCCATTTAGTGCAGAAGCTCATTCTCAGCATCACAGCTCTAAGGAACTTCCATTCCACTTTATCATAGGCTTTGGTCATATCCAGTTTCCAGGACATGGTTCCTCTTTTTTGCAGTGGAGCGTGTTTTAATAGAGTGGAACACTTCATGGGCCACAATTGCATTATCAGTAATCAGCCGCTTGGCCACGAAGGCGCTCTGGTTTTTTGTGATAATATCAGGAAGCCAAGGACGCAGTCGATTGACAATGATTTTTGAGAAGATCTTATAAGAAACATTGCAGAGTCTAATAGGTATAAAATCAGGGATCGCCTGAGGTTTCTTGATTTTGGGGATGAGGACGGGGACCATTTCTTTAGTGGTGGAAATGATTGTATTCCCCGCCCATATGTTTTTTTATCATTTTGCAGATGTCGGGACTGATGATGTGCCAGTATTGTTTAAAAAAGTGGGCGTGAAAACCATCCAGTCCCGGGGCTTTAGTGGGGTGGATATTCTTCAAATCCAGGTGTATCTCATCATTCGTCACAACTTTTGTAAGCTGTCGGTTAATCTCCTCGGTGATCACAGGTTTGATGCATTCTTCCACTTCAGCAGACATGAAAGGAGTAGCCATGGAGAAGAGGTTCTGGAAATAGCCTACCAAAGCTTCGTGAATGCCACAGGTGTCAGAAACTTTGCTTCCATCAGGTTGTGAAAGGCTCCTGATAGAGTTTTTTCGGTTCCTAGAAGACGCTTTCAGGTGGAAATACCTTGTATTAGCGTCGCCCTCTTTAATATGGGTGTCACGCGCCCGCATAGCCCAACAGCTTTCCTTAACATGAAGGGCCCCGTCTAGCTCTCTCTGAGTGGCACCAATCCTGGAAATGTTGCCACTGGAAGGGGGTTTCCTGAGTAAGTTGTGCATCTTCTTTTCAAGGACATCACAATGCCTATCAGGTTGGTGGAATTTCTTGGTGCTCCAATATCTCAGGCCGGAAGAAACCTGTTGGAGATTGAGTCCAACATCTTCCTGAGAACCCGTCCAACTTGATCGGACCACCTCTTCGCATTCCTGGTCTTTTACCCATAAGCTCTCAAATCTGAAGGGTCTGCTGGGTTGTCGATTTCATTCACCTGCAAATAGTCAATGAGAATTGGGCAGTGATCCGAACAGTTAAGGGTCATGTGGCCAACATGAAACATATTAAATAGATTGATCCAATCAGTAGAACCCAGAAATCTATCAAAATGCTCAGCGATGCGAGTACCTTTAGTATTGTCGCGGAACCTAGTAAAAGGATTACCTGTGAACCCCAGATTAACCAGGTTCTCCTTTGTGACCGCATCTTTGAAGTTAGACATCGAGGTTGGGTGTCGAAAACTTCCGCCTCTTTTTTCCTTATGGAACATGATCTCATTGAAATCACCTCCGAAGAGAATAGGGCTAGGTAGATCATGTCGCTGCTTGCATAGAAGGTCCCATGACTTCCCCTTATCAGAATGGGATGGCCAGCCATAGAATCCCACAAAGGTCCAAGGTGAGTGCAAGTCAGATTGAATAGTCGCAGCCACGTGGTGCATGGAGAAAGACAAAATTTTAACGTCAATATTGTCCTTCCAGAGGAGACAGAGGCCCCCAGAATGGCCTTGTCTAGGCACCAGAAAACAGCCTTGGAAGCCACACTTCTGAGCAATACCATTGATGTCCTTGTTTTCCAGTATGGTTTCAGACAGGAAAACCATATTGGGGTGACTTTGAGCACAATTACGCTGAAGCATTCGAACCGTTCGTGGGTTGCCAAGCCCACGACAGTTCCAGCATAACACAATCATTTCTCTAGGCGGGGCTGGGTCTCGCCCGCCGCCACCTTTGGATCCTCCAGACTCAATTCACCACTTGTCATTTTCCATCTTTTAGTGGGATTCCTCCCCGATTGGGATGTTTCAGTTTGTCGTTTCCTGACCCCGGGGTTAAGGTCTTCCGCGTGACCATCACTTCCTCCCCATTGCACCATTTTCCACGTGCGACGAGTGATTGGGCCCAGCATTGGGGTTACCTTCAGTCCATGGGCCTCCATTGGTGTTTTATCAATTATGGATGATTGTGGATCCGGATCCGGATCTGGTGGCTTGAAGTGCATCTGCATTGGCATTGAGCATTGCCTGGGTGGTTCTTTTTGCCTCATCACCGACCTTGTGGATGGTTGAATTTTGTCCTTCAAATGGTTAGGATGAACACCAGCTTCTCTCTGAGTGGGATAGTCAGCGTTAGAGAAATCCGGAGGTCCTAGCAAATGGCTTGTCCAAGTGGAGGTTCCACCTGACTGGTATGTGACAACGTGAGACGATCACGGTCCTTTTTTTTCCTTCTCAGGGATGAAAGCATATTTATTCATTTTTGCACGGAGCCAAGGGCCATATTAGAGGGTGATGTCATCTGATCTACTCTTGGGTTTTGTGGAACACTTTCTTTCCCGGTGGCCAAGACGACCAGAAAAAAAGTAGAAGAGTGGGAGTTTCTCAAATTCAAAGGATATCCAGGTGTTGGCGTCTTCGATTTTCAGGAACAATCCCCTCATTAGGGGATCTGATACCTCAATTTACGCCTTGATCCGAACCTCGAGGCCCCATTGTATTGGGTCTGAGCCATCCCATTCAAGAACGTGGCCTAGACTGTCCCCAATTTCCCTCATTATACATTCCATTCTAGCGTGGAGGGGGATTCCTTTAACTCGTATCCAGAAGGGGGAGCGAGTTAAATTCACTCGCTGGATATCATCTCCCCCTTTGAATTCCTCCATGAGGAGTAGTTGATTATCGAAGGACTATGGTCTTCCACGCAAGATTTTTTCTCTATCGCTCTCGTTAAAAAACTCAAAGACGATGCAATTAGTCCCCACCTTCCGAATAGCCACACCTGCATCAAGTTTCCAGATGGACTGGAGAGTGTTTTTGAGAGCCCCTGATTAACCAAAGTGTTTTCAACGAACTTTCCAACAACGAGCAGAGACATACATTTTTCCAAGAGTGAGTCTTCATTTCTCCATGCTTCGATCACCGCTTTTTCTTTGTCAATTAGGGACATCCCCTTCCACTTCTTAACTAAATCGGCTTCCATAGTGCAATTCAAGGGATGAGTGCACAATCCTCCTAAGGGGCCGACACCCTTTCGGATCCCAAACCACCCTCACTTCAAAATAACCCATCCAACAAAAGGGTCTTTGGACTGGAGCCTTTTCCACGGCCCCTTACGCCGTCCACCCACCTGAGACCGCCTCCCTAGACTTTGCAATCAAAACAACCAAAAAACTGGTCACATCTGAGACCCGCGTTGCGCGCCCCCCGTCTTTGCAGCGCAACTCCCCATGGGAGGCCTTCACGGCTTCACCACGTCTCGGTCCTTCGTGGGTAAACAACCTCGTAGCCTCTCGGTAAGAACATCGCGGACCAGCCACCGTGCGAAACACGACTCCTCCGGCCTTCGCAAAAGATGTTTCGTGAACTGGCCTCTTCGGGACCTCGCTTCGCGAACCAGAAACCGAGCGCCACAGCCGTTCGCGACAGGTGCTTCGCGGAGAAAACACAGCGCGAGCACACAAACACCTTGAAACAACGCGGCCAGTGCTTCGTGACTCAAGTTCTTTGCGAATCGACCCCTTCGCGGCAGGTGCTTCGCGAATCCTCCTCTTCGCGAGCGCTCAAAACTGGGAAACCAACGCGGAGTGTGCTTCGCGGATCAAACCCCGAACATCAAAAACTTCGCACTAACGTGGAATTGGAACCCGCCCCCAATTTTTCCCCTATCTTCGCGAATCCAGAATGAAGGCCAAAAAGGAGAGGGAAGCGATGAGCAAATCTGGACCGACGGGGATGACGGTGTCGGGAAAGATTTCTAGGTTCCCTGGAGGGCCGGATCTGTGCCAGGAGGCGAGAGTGAACAAAGAGAGAAGTCCGACTCCCTTCAAGCCCTAGGGATGGATCCGGGAAATGGCGGAGACTCCCGAAAGGAGACAGAGCAGTGACTTCGCCGCGGGGGTTGAGGCACGGCGTAGAAGAAGGGTAACAAAAACGAGCCGCCAAAAACGCTGTAGATCCACCACACCAGCGCGACCGTAGACGAGGAAGAACGCGTCGCTGCAGATCCAAATCTCCGAGGAAAGAGACACCGGCCCTAGGAAAACCCTAGGAGGGAAACTCTCAGCCGCGGGCGAGAGACGTTCAGTTATTTAGAATATAAAACATAAATAATATAGTAATTTAAATAGAAGACAATTCTTTTTTTAAAAAATTAAATTTTATATCAAAATAATTAGAAATGGTTCTTCATATTTATGGATCAAATAAGAAACATTAGAAGCACATCCATAAAAATAAAAACTATAGATATGGAAAAGTATTAGGAGAAGACTAAAATAATCAATAGTAAATCCATTTTAGTAAATCTCAAACACTTTTCTAATAATATAGTTTTCTATACTGACATTTTATTATATAAAATAGGTATTATTTATAGAAAAATAAAAATTATAAAATCCATTTCATGTAAATAATTAATTTATTTTTAAAATATTTTAAAAACATATGATTAATATTAATAAATACCAATAAATAATCTATAATAAGAAGGTGAGAAATTGGGGGAAACCTATAAAATATTTGGAACTAGTACAAAGTGACTTCACTATTCAACTAGTACAACTTTTTATTCAAATCATCTGGAGATAGGATAAAAAATTTAGGATAATATTAATCTCCTTGAAAAATCATCCTAAGAGATTTAAAGAATCTAAAATGTTTTATAATTATAGAAATAAATAATTAATTAGAATAAATATGTATTGATATAATATCATATACAAAATTATAAAATCTAAATTGATGAAGAAGAATCAAAATAAATCCATATTCAACCTTTTCATTAGCTTCTTCATATTGACATTGACCATAACATTACACCTATGGAATTTCCTGTATAAGTACAACATCATTTCCTATGAATCTAAAAATTCCCTTTGTATCTTTCATCCCATGAGAAACCCATGATATTGAAAAGATATTAATGTTGATAGAAATGAGGATAATCAATCAATAATGATTTTTGATAGAATTTTATAAAAAGCACCCTAATTGGTATGAAATGTTGGAATATTTCAAGATGATTAATCTTTGGAGAAAAAAATAATGTAGAATAAATATACCATGATATATAAACCCTCAAACAAAATCCCAGATAATAACCACTATATTATTTTTAATATTTTTCCACATAGAATGAAACAATAAACCAAGGAATCCATCTTACTGTGGTTCACGATTAGGGACCAACCCATTTATGAAATCAAATATCTCTCTATCGGTAGGATAATCATAAAATATTCCATTATTTTGAAGGTTTATAATAGTCAGGATGTTATTAAATAAATTAAAATGAATTTAATTCATAAGGTTACTAGTATGAATAAAATAAACTCCCATATTGATGGTAATAATAGAATAAAATTATTCTACTAAAAGAGGATCCAAAACCCAATAAATAATAATATATTGATTCATAATTCAATTATAAATTATATTTACCATATAGATGTATTTATTGGATAAAATCATGAATGTATGTAATATTTTATTCACCCTTTAGATCCACATTTCCCTTGATAATTACTAGGTATGACTCAATTTTGTATAAATAAAATACCTACAAATACTATTCTTTACAATAAAAAATTAATTAATTCATGTTAATTTTATTAAAGTTGAATTAGTGAATTTATATATTCACTCTCTTGAATCACATTAGTTATATGATGAGTTTCCATAATTTATTAAAGATCCCATGATTGAAGATAATTATTTATATGATTCTACTTCAACTAAAGGACCATCCAGAGAGGAAAGACCACTATATCTCTCTAATGACTTGAAACATGATATGAAAAGACATGAATTATAGTGTATTTATTTGGGTTGCATGCACATAAGGGACTTCGACCATGTGTTGAGTAAGATTATCAGGTAGGTTCTCAACTGGAAGAGTCACCTTTTATCCTTTGGGGGGCGAATAGCTTTGGTAAATAGTGTCCTGTCTGTGATTTCGGTGCATGCATTGGATGCAAAACCAATGCCGAAAGGGGTGATTAAAGCGATTGATAAGGTGCTATATGGTTTTATTTGGGATGATTTGGCCAAAGGAAAGAGGAATTGGGTCGCTTGGGAGAGGATGTCCCAACCAGTATATGCGGGCGAGATTAAGGTTCGAAGTTTAGGGACCACAATTACAGGCATGCATGAGAAATTGGAATGGGAAGTGATTGAGAATCGTACTCTATGGGGAAGAACTATGACCCACAACTACCGCCGTAAAATGAGTGATAGCAGCTTACAGGGTTCCCCCCTTTGGTCTAGGATTTTCCCCCTCATTCAAACGCTTAACCAGTATACTCGGTGGATCGTGGGAAAGGGTGATATTCTCTTCTAGTCTCATAAATGGGCAGGGTCAGTGACTGGTTATCCGGGGTGTCCTGCTCCTTCTATATCTTTGAAAGAGGTGAGCCTTCACTAGACATTCATCATGGTAGTGCTGGATAAGAGCTAATAAGAAGTTTATGATTCGATCACCATTAATGAGGAGCCGGACCACTGTGTGTTTACGCTGTCCACCTCAGGGAACTTCTCGATGAAGGATTTTCATAGTCTTTTCCCACCTCTGGATCCACATGATAGATGGAGCGAGATTTTTTGGTGCAAGAGGGCTCCAGTTAAATATAATTTCCTTATATGGAGGATCCGACATCTTGCAGTACCTCCAGATGACCACATTAAGAAAGTGGTGATTAGTCTCACTTCTTGCTGAAGCTGCTGTAAAGTTAAAAGTGAAGAGAGTGTTGAGCATATCTTCTTCAAAGGAGACTGGGCCAACACAGTGTGGAGTTTCTTCAATGCCTTCATAGCTTTCTCATACACCACCCATTGTGATGTGACGTTCTTGGACAAATGGTTCCTGGGGTCGTCGAACTCTAGCCTGGAAAGATTGGCATGTTGGTTGATTCTGAGTGCCGGTTGCAGGTGCCTTTGGCAAGCGAGGAACCAGGCCAAATACGAGGGGGCCCTCACCACAGGTAGGTCCATTATTTTGAGAACAAAGTGCCTTCTGGTTGATATGGTGAATCTCATTGGGAACTGGCGGGAGGCCCCATCGCTGCGACATTTGTACTCCAGCCTACCCCAAGCCATGCCTGCGGAGTCCATGAAGCAGGGACATTGGGTTCATTAGCTTCCCACAACAAACGACCTGAAACTAAAAACTGATGGATCCTGTGTTTTGGGTGTTATGCGTGGAGGAGGGGTGGTGCGGGACACTGGGGGGAGTTCACTATTGTCCTTAACTGCGGGTTATGGCAGTGTCACTGCGCTTCAGGAGGAGGCGAATGCAACTCTTACCAGGCTCGAGATTTGCAACCAGAAGAACATAGTTATGAATCAACTAGAAAACAACTCTAAAATTATCCATGACTCCCTGCTCAACAGAGGGAAAATCCCTTGGTCCATTACTTACCTCATCATGAAATGTAAGTCCCTCCTCTCTAGAAGCATTCAGATCACTCACACATGGAGGGAAGGCAATAAGGTTGCAGACCACCTCGCTTCTCTGGCATTTCATGGGTCCAGTGTCACTTGTCTACCTAACATTACATTCCTTACTCATGAGGGAGTCAATTTGATCTGAGGGGATGCCCTTGGCCTTCACTATTTTAGGCCTCCCTAGGGTGGGGCACGTTTTGTTTTGTTTTGTTTGTTGGTCATGTGGTTTCCTTGTTTCCTCGAGTGCCATGTGATTTTCTTAGACTAAATTTAAGGATAATGACTATGATGATGGATATAGAGAGTGCATATAATAATTAGATATTTTTAGAGATTTATTTCGATTCTTAAACTTTTCCTAAATAGTGTTTTCTTGATTATTATTTTCATCATCCAACATAGCTAAAGTAATAAAAGAATTTTCTAATCACCGTAAGAGATAGATAATAATTATGAATAAACTATTATGATTTCACTTAAGAAGAATCAATAATTTTAGGCATAAAACATATATTATTATAGAAAAATAATGATAAATATTAAATAAACTGACCATAAATAAATTATACTTCCTTATCAAGAAGTTAAGTGATAGAAATCTAACTGGATTTAGTGACATATTTAATCAATGTTTTAGTTATACCAATCTTACCTAGAGGGAACATAATTAAAATAACACCATTTATCATCTAATTGTTGGATAATAGCTGAGTTTTGGTTGTATTTTTTGTCAATAGGTCAATATGATTATTATGTTGAATGAATAAACTATGTTGAAAAGGTAGTGGAAATATGGATTTAATAAGGGTGTGAGTAAAGATTTAAAATTGGATCCAAAACCATAAATATGATAATCAAATCTATGAGGATAAAATTTAGATAATCAGATCTCCAAGGATCTAATTGAGAATCATTGGCATTAGATCCAAACATTGGCATGAGTCAATAGATCCGACAATCATAATGATACTTTTATGAAAATGTAAAAAATTGTTGAAAATCACATCGAGCATGGAATGAAAGTGGTGATTATAATGATGATGATTTTTTGGAGTCAGAATAGATCTAATAAAAATGCTAAAATTCTTATCTATTTTGGAATTCTCATAAATCATAAGCAAGTGGTAAAACTTGTGATGCAATCTTGATGAAGGAAAGGGTGAGTGAAAGAGATGTTTCCAATCATATTCAGATTAATCGGATCTGGATGAAATGAAAAAGAATAATGAAGATCATCTTCATCCTGATATTAATCCACCCAATGGTATTCAAGCCAATTGTATTGTGTACAATCATATTTAAGGAGAATTAAAGATTTGGGAAATTTCTCTAAGAGAGAAAGGTTTGCTGAACCCCACATAAACCATTTTTGAGGTCCCTATAGAAGGAGAGGTGAGTTCATTTGTAAATATGACTTCAAACTGTTCAAGTTCTTGAGCTCCAGAATTTGTGGAACAACTATTGATTACCCAACCAAACATTGTGTTTCAAGTTGAAGCTAAGGAAGATCATCTGATTGATGTTAAGTAAGATCATCTAATAAAGATCAATCTAATTAAGTTCCATCAAAACAAGTCCATCATAGTGAGGCCATCTGAGGTACATCCATCGTATCTAGGTTCATCAGACTGAGTTCCATAGGATGTAGAATTGTGATCTTACAATTAAGTTTCTACTCAATTTAAGAAGGAATAGAAAAATGATAATCATAAAAGAATGTCCATCGGATGGAGAACATTTTATTGGGGTTACCAGACTGGGGAGATTAGATTGAACTTGTTGAGAAAGATTTCTAGACTGAGGTTCTCGAAGAATTTTCAAGACTAACATGTTCCTTAGGAAATTGTTAAAGTTATTGAAGGTTTTACATAGGTAAATTTTGGTTCAGATTACTTGTGGATGAAGTGAAGACTTTCTGAAGTGAATGAAAAAAGAAGAAGGAAAGTGAATCTTCTGACTGTGGATACTTTTGAGTTACTGAAAATGCTTGTTTGTGGGAAGTGGATACTAGAAAGGATAGTTGGGGGGCATAACCAACTATAGAAGGAATGTTTCTAATGGGATTATAGAATTTTTCTTTTCTTGTGACTTTGTATTCCAAAAATAATATAGTAAAAGAATTTATGTTGGTGGAGTTATCAAACATGGAAAGGAGTTGGTATTTGTACTGATCCTTTTAAATATAATGTTCTTCCTTATCTTTATACTTTTTCCATAAAACATTCAAGGTTGTGAATTATATTTGAGTGGATAATTACTCTCAAACTTTTCAAAGGTGAAGGAAGTTTTTTTAAGGAGTTAAGAACATTTTTTATAAAATAAAAAGGAAGCAATTATTCACCCCCTCTCAGTGGTTTTGATCCTACATGGGAATAACAATTGGTACCATAGATGAGGTTTCCTCTAAAAGATCCATCTCGATAATGGAGAATTTCAATTTTGTGAACTATAAGGTGACTCTAGTTTTCAATGGAAATAACTATCATGTCTAGAAATATAGAATTCTTCCATATCTTATGTCCCTTGGGTATGATGTTTTGAAAGTTACAATAGAAGGATTTCTTCCTAGTATTGAGAATACTCCTCTTACCGCTGCTGATAAGAGAAATCTTGAGAATTATGAAAGAGAGGAAAATTATTTAATCTTACAACTTACTGAAAGTGTGTTTCTTAGAGTAAATGGAGTTGTAACTGCCAACGTTATTTGGGATAAGTTGAAAAATATTTATGAAGGTAATACAAAGGTGAAAAAGGAAAAGTTTCAACTTTGGAGTCTGAAATATGAAGATCTAAAAATGGATGATCATGAATCTATTAGTAAATTGTTTATAAGGGTAAATGAAATTGTTAGAACCATAAGATTTCTAGGTGATAAATTATAAGACTCAACTATTTTTGAAAATATCTCAAAAAATTTTAATGATAAGTTTGATTCCAAAGTTTCATATTTGGAAGATAGAGATCCCGAAACCTTATCTCTGGATGATATACATAGTACTCTTATTACTTATAAAATGAGAGGATATAATTTTGTAGAGAAGAAAAAAAAGGTTGATCAAGAAATGGCCTTTAAATATTTGTTAAAAGGGAAATACAAAGACAAAGACATTAAAAAAGAATCAAGTGACTCAGAAGCTGATGAAGTGTAAGAACCCAGTTCTTCCTTTGAGGTATAAATCTTTTATTTTCAGTTTTTATTTAAGAAAACTAGAGAAAAAGAGTTTAAGGGATGAATGAAAGACTGTTTCACAACACGACTGAGAGTTACATGCCATGTAATCCCAGTACATGCCGTGTATTGATGTTGATAGGCCTTTTTATGACGTGTAAGGCATGTCATCAAAAGGAGGAAAAAACTAGCATATACACAACATGTATTCTCAAGTACATGCTATGTAATTTTTTTGGTTAAAATGGGAAGTATCCCCATTTATTCATTTTCTATATAGAGGGCCCACCAGGTTCACGAAACAGTAGCACTGAACCTTGTTTTTCCTCCCATTTGATCATTCGAACACCGACTTGATTGCCGTTAGATGCGTTGGAACCCAATAGGTAATATATAGATTCCCATTGATCCGTTATTAATTATTTATTTTCTTTAAATAGTTATAAATGGTTGATAATTTATGTTTGTTTTGTAGATTTACCCTATTATAGGTCGAATTAGATACCGATGCTGGATGGGGAGAGTTGTACAAGTACAAGGAAGGTGGTCTTGTGAATTTTTCTAAATGTAAATTTTATTATATGTGCCCGTGTTCCATTTTTTTGAAACTTTCAATGGGGTGAGCATCATTCTATTTCAGTGGATGCGAAGTTGTTTCCCTGTATTCCTTATTTCCAAAGGCGGGCGACATCCATCGCTAATTTGGGAATGTTTTCTCCTTGATCGAAATGGGATGATGGAATGTCGGTTCCTACTTTTGTGGATTCCTCCTCAGAATTAGTTACATAGTCCGAGTCTCCCTCATAGAAATAATATGTTGTTCATGAAACTCTTACCAGTGACATGTATTCATTGACTCCACTTAATTACACTGCTTCTTTCAAGACATTCCAAGGGGTCTTGTCAGGGCAGCAACCTTCAGTCAGGGGAGTAGTCACGTTGGACATCGCTGGCATGTCATGAGTCTGGAACACTGGCACGTCTGGGTTTCTTCCCATTATGATAGGGCTTCTTTATGGAGTATAAGACCAAGGAATCCCACATCGAATGTGGGGAATTATATTCCATAGGCATGTCTATGAGGTTTTCCTCAGCTTCTCATGTTTAAAACATGGTATGCTGTGAGTTTAATGTCCAGCGGAGATGGATCAGACTGATTAGAACACTGATGAGAGTGGATCAGATGGGTGTGACCCCTGAAGGGATTTATGATGATGAAAATAACACGTGGTTAGTTACCCGGTTGCTACTAGGAGCAGTGAGAAAATGGGTGACATGATCCCACAAGGATGTGGCGTTCCAGGTAGGAATCAGGATGGATAATGGAGAGTTGAATGAAGTGGTGGGGGAAATGAGATGGAACCATCATTAAGGTGATGGTATTGTTGGTCTTGATTCTCAAAGATACTTCCTATGTATCCCTATGGTAGGGAATCAAAGTCCATGTAATTTGGTGGGGGTGATGGGACGCTTGAGGAGGCAACCCATATAGATGGGACCCATAGGAAGTGGAACCTTCGGGTTGGGGAATAACCTTCCCAAAACACATAGGCTCAAGGTAAATACCATGACGAGACATGGTTGATGGTATTGAAACTCAGGGAGGCTTCCTACATATCCCTATGGTGGGGAATCATGGTCCACATAGTTCAGGATGGGGGTATAGAATCGGGGTGTCCGCAGAGGACAGCGACCCGACGACATACTAGGGATTACACATGGTTAGTATCCTGGGTTGGTCTGATACCAAGAGGGGAATGCCAGATATGTGGGTCCCAATTAAGGGGGACTATAATGGATTACCGTCAATTGGGGACTACAAAGGCTTACCGCTGGATGTGGACCAAAACAGCTTACTGTCGATTGGGGAACACAGTGGCTTACCATTGATTGGTGAACAAAATGACTTACTATTGGTTGGGGAACAAAATGTCTTACCATCAGTTGGGGAACACAACAACATACCATCAGTTTTAGTTGGACCTTATGGAGGCTTCCTACGTACCATGCCTATGAGACAAGGATCAAATTCCCACACATTCAGAATGGTGGATACAGTTTACCTTCATACGGGACGAAGGTGAACCGATGTGAAGGGGTCGGAACAAGTAGGTATTGGCCTTGAACCCCAGGGAGGCTTCCTTCATACCTTTCCTTGGAAAGGATAAAATTCCACATAGTTCTGGAATGGGGGATACAGTTTAACGTCATGCGGGACAAATGTGAACTGACGTGAAGGGGTCAGAACAAGTAGGTGTTGGGCTTGAACCTCAAAGAGGCTTCCTACGTACCTTTCCTTGGCAAGGATCAAAGTCCACATAGTTTGAAAGAGATGTTGGTGAACCGACATGAAGGAAGTCGGGACCAATAATTATTGGGCTTGAACCTCAGGGAGGCTTCCTACATACATTGCCTTAGAAAGGATCAGAGTTCACATAGTTCAGGATGGTTTGATGAACCGATATTAAGGGGTTTAGGACCAATAGCTATTGGGCTTGAACCTTAGGGAGGCTTCCTACATACCTTTCCTTAGCAAGGATCAAAGTCCATGTAGTTCAAGAATGGTGGATAATGTTTAACGTCATGCAGGAGGAAAAAGGGGAATACAATTTAACGTCATGTAGAATGAGGGTGGACCGAGTTAGAGTGGTCGAGACAAATGGGTGTTGGGATTGAACCTCAGGGAGGCTTCCTATATACCTCACCTTGGAAAATATCAAAGTCCCTGTAGTTCGTAAGAGGTTTTGGTGAAATGACGTGAAGGGGTCGGGACAAATAGGTGTTGGGATTGAACCTCAGGGAGGCTTCCTACATACCTTTCCTTGGCAAGGATCAAAGTCTATGTAGTTCAAGATGGTTTGGGGCTTACACTCTAGGGTGGCCCAGAGAGAATTTTATGGTCAATGATTACTCTAATCCCATGTGAGTCATGCTCGATGTGAGAAAAAAGAGGCATCAATGACCTCCCAATCACATCACGAAAGGTGCGTCCATGGGAAGTGAAGTGGGGCTTACAATTGGTTAGCATCCCAAAGAGTAAACAAGGACTTATGCATGGTTAGCAGCCTAGGGAGATGCAGATTGGGACTTAATCTAGGATAAAGGCCTGGGTGGTGACAAATCCCAATGAGGGAGGGACGGGATAACGAAGGTCCCAGTGCCCATATCTTCTTTGGTCTCAGGCACCAAAGAAGAGAGGAGCATGAATTCTACCTTCAACAAGAAAGGATAGGGGATTATACCAAGATGGTTTCCCTTCCCCATAGACAGGTGCTGCTCTAACAAAGAGGATTTCATTCCATGTGAGAAAGATCTCACTCTTGTGGAGATGAGCGAGCGTAGAGAATGTCTGAGATGGGGCACCCTGCATATGATTCATGGGGTGGGGTCACAGTTTAATGTCATGTACTGAGGGTAACGGTGCTTCTAATTTTAACGTCTTTCATCTCAGATGATGTGGGTTCACTTCGTACCCCTAGGACTTACATAATTGATACCTATCCACCTTTGGGTAAGGGAAGGAATCATCAATTCTGTAGTGAGGGGGTGTCGTGGAGTGATCCATTGAGGGGACCATGTTAGCGTGGCTATGAGAATAAGAAATACCCATTAGCGTTCCTATGGGAATAATCATAAGGCTAAGAAACTCAACATGAATCACCACCCAAGGGACTTTGAAATCACTTCATTCAAACCTAGAGGGTTTCATGGGAAAAGGGTTTGCAAAGCAAACAAGCTTATAAGAAAAGACATTGTGAAGCTCCGACGCTCCACATAGGAGAGGGGTTCGCAAAGGGGTCTGCTTCACAATGTGGAATGAGCTATCCTTGGCATAGGGTATATGTGTATATGGAAGGTTATTTGTGATGTATAAAGGGTTTTTCAGAGAAGGGCTTCGCAAAGCAAGGGCACCTTGGAAAGCATAGTATAGTGAAGCACTTTGCTTCATGAAGCACAGTGACCCTACCTTAGAATGTGGATCACATGTGCATGTAGGGTACTTCACAAAGCATGAGTGCCATGCAAAGACCTGAGTCCCCTTAGGGATCTCCTTCCTTCACGAAGGCCTGTGGGATTTGCGAAGTGCATCCCTGCATGAATATGGGTTGTGTTTAAGTTAAGGGAAAGGAACTTTGTGATGCTAAAGTACCTTGAAGAGCTCAATTTTCATAGAGAAGAAAGTGCTTCACAATTTGAGAATTGAGATGGTGAAAGGCCAGAGTATCTATCCTTTGGGCTCGGGTAAATCCCAATATTTATAGGCAAGAGGCGGTGCAAAGCAGGGATCGATCGATGTGAAGCCACATGGAGCTTTGTCATAACCATGGAGCCTCCCACCTATTTGATTTGTAGAGGCTTCACAAACATCCTGAGGAACACAGAGCCTCCTGTATCTTTACTTTGCAGTGGCTTCGCAAATATCAGGTGGATCAAGGAGCCTCCTGCCTCTTGGATTCGCGGTGCCTGCGAAGGAGGTGACTTCACACTGGCCACAATATTGGGGGGCTCTGTGAACAGGCTTCGCGAGGCATCCCCAAAGGAGGTGGTTTCCTACTTGCATTTTCTCTTCCTCTCCCCATATTTTGGCACCAAAAATCCCCCCCTCAGACTTGGATCCGAGGAGAAAAACAAGAACTAATTCTGAGGGTCAATCACCAAAATCTTCGGTCAATCGGAAAGAAGGTTTGTGAAGGAGGGTCGAGAGATGGAGAGTTGATGCGTGGGTTAAGAGCGCCATGAATCTCATCGCGGCTAGACACACCACGAATCCCAAGGGGTCTTCGCTTATAAATAGGGGAGGCTGAATTCTATTTTTTATTTTCTCCACTCCGCATTTTGGTGTTAGTGCTATCAATTCGTGAAGCTCTGCACACTCTGCAATTTATCTCTAAAAATCAGGCTTTCTACTTTGCGGCACACAGCAAGTCCTTTGACTCTGTGAGGGTGAACTCCATAGCTTATGTTTTCTAGGATGGGGGTAGGGCTCCATGATTTCTGGTGGGACCGATCTCCGCTAACGATCTCCTCGAACATGCTTTGAAAACCAGAACAAAAAGGTCCGAATTTTGAAAAATTAATGGCTCACGTGGAAGCTTGCAGGGGTGTCCTTGCAGATGATGTCCGGAGGGAAGAGATGGAGAATAGATCGGGTATCAGAGAAATCATACGAAGCCATTCAGACCTTGAATATCTGGTGGAGCTATTTTTGGGGAGCCAGAAGAACTACCCACTGTGTAGGAGCCTCTATACAGATTTGGCCTTAGGGATGACGTCTTTATCCCTGAATCAAGAAGGGATGAGCCAACTTACTAGTTCAGGAGCATGTTGTGCCAGCGCCAGTGGTTTAGGGTGGCCGACGACCATTCTTAGGAGGAATTCACATCCGTTAATGTTGATTGCCTATACATCCATGTAAAGATGTCGACGGGATGGTGTTGTAGCCAGAGACATCTCCCCCATTGTACCACACCATATGGAAGGCGACCCTAGGGAACCCAAATAAGGGGTGGAACGATGAGTGTGATTTTCTCTAGGGTGGAAACTTTACGAACGACTGGGCATAGGCCTACTGGGTGGGTGCCTCGTGCGAGGAGTTCAGGGAAGATCTAAGGCAAGTGGGCCTATATGAGGTAGATTGGGCCTCTCAATTCCAAATCTATCAGCTGAAGCATCTGATGTTGGAGTTGCTGAGAAGATGTTTGTTGGGGACCAACACCTTCCATTTTCACCATGGAGAGGTTAGTATTAGCCTTTGGGACTTGAAAAAGATTTCAGGGGGTCCCAATAATGGGGGAAATGTATGTTGAGTTCCTCCCCATTGTGAACACATTGGAGGACCCAAATAAGATGCCTCCATTGGAAAAGGCATTGATAGACTTGATGATAGAAGAGTATAAGCAGTCGGTGAAATATGTCCATTTCAAGTGGTGGTTCAAACTATTTTTGAACTGCCCGGAAGATAGGAAGTTACCTATGAGGCCTCATACCTACCTGAAAGGTGCTCAATGGGTCAAGGAGAACTCATACTAGAGGATCTTGGAGGAAAGCCAGTGGAAAAACTGGGGATTCAATGTCAGTATCAAGCAGTAACTGATGGTTACGTTTGCTGCATTCATCGCAGTACTTATCTGCGGTCGGATCCTTCCAGTAAGGGACACAAACATGGGCGTGTGATCAAGAATGTTTATTATGGCGTCCATGCTAGAAATAGGGGGAAAGGTCAACCTCGGGATCCCTATTCTTTCCAAGTTGTATAAGATGATGTGGCATATTAGTGAGGGGAAGAAGCTACTAAGGATATGTGGGCCATTCCACCTACTGTATGGGTGGATAACGGTGCATGTCAGGGGTATCTATGAATATATGAACCCCATTTCCCCTCTAATATAAAATTAATACTCGAAAATTTTGAACACTATGGGGAGATATTTGACCAAGTTGACCCTGCAGGTGGTGATGAACTAGGTCTGGAAGGAAAACAAGTTCGATTTCCATCCGTTCCTGTTGCCAACAGGTGTGTTCACTGATGATGGCTAGGTAACAGAAGAGAGTCAGTCCGACCACCTTTCCTTTCGGGGTGGAGTCTTGGTGGCATGATTTTTCCATAAGTCTATCTACAAACTGTACACCCCACACCGTTTCGGGAGACAGTTCTAGTGTACGTAGCGTCTCACCCTGAGGGTCTACTTGGGGGTGCTCCACGAGGAGCACCCATGTGTGATGAGGCAACTGTGACTCATGTTCACATGGTGGTATGGGAAGATGCGGAATGAGCTGATTCCACCCACATCCATCTTCAGGCTAGTGAAGCAGTACACCAAGAGTTGAGAGTCAGCTTACTTGGGAGAGATCCTGAAGCCGCAAACTGTTCGGGTTAGTGACGGGGTGTCTCCCCAACCTCGAGGCTAGGGCTGGAAGGTGGTGAGGACATCTCATGGTGGCGGGGTTGCAGTGGTGGCGAGGACCACACCGGTGGAAAGGGAGGCAGTAGCAGTGAATCTAACAGTTCTAGAGGGAAAAAATTATCTAGAGGGGAGGCCACCTAGGGGGTTTTGTAGGATATCCACCCGGGCTCCGGGGAAGCGGCTGCACCATATAGATATTCTAGAGAATGCTGTCTTCCCGGAGGCTTGGGACATCTGGGATGTCAAAAGGAAATTCCTCAATCCATCCAAGATGTGGAAACACCTAAATCACATCGGGATGGATTTGCTGAGAATTAGTCCTATCAGGGCCAACTTTGCAGTATCCCAAGCAGAGGGGGAGAAATACCTGGCTGAGATGGAGGAATTTGTGCACTCCCAGGTTATTCTATGTCCAATGATAGACCAGTTAAAGGTGTTTCAAGATCAAACGGCCCCTCTGCAGTTGTTGGCCACTGAATTGAGGGAATGCTCCCATCTTCCAGAAGAATCAGACGAGTCCTCCTGGGGGAGGAAGTCGGTGGAGGGATCCCTTTAGAGGAAGGAAAGGTTAGAGATTTAAACAATAAGCTGGAAGAATTGATGGAGGCCCTTGAGGTAGAATCCTAACCACTCCCTTAGAGTCTTCACTAGAGTTGTTTAGAACATCTCAACTAACATTCTAACCGTACAGGAGGGCCTCATATGCAAAACCCACTCTAGCCCAATAGTAGATGCAACTGCGGGAACTTCGGGATCTACGCCCATAGCTAAAACGATCATCATGATGGGAGGTGCCACGGAACCTAGGGTGGTCGTACCGGAAGCTTCATACTTCCTGAAAATATATGGAGGGCCACGCTTCGGGGTTCTGATGCCAAAAATCTAGGAAAGAGACAGACTGTTTGATCTATTTATATATCCTTCATAGAATACATAACTATCTTACATCAATCATATTAACTAATGCCTATGTACCTCTTGCATGCACAATTATTCAAATGGAATGCGATACCTTGGCAAGGTTGGTTGGAGCTCCTGGTGGGGCCTTTCCCAGGGGGATGCCATTGGTCATGGAAGCAGATGCCCAAACTGACCAAGATGTGGTGCTCCTGATCATAAGTGAGACCGTTAACAGGTCAAAGCCTAAGATTATTGAGGTGGGATATGATGATGAAGATCAATCAGACAACACGGGTCACAACATACCTGATCATACACCACATGCAGACCCTACTGATGAGTTCCTGGGGGCATTCCCTGCATATGAACCTGCAGACCCTACAGATCAGGATGAGACAACCTTTGATGAGTAGGACAACAAAATTGTCTATCGCCGGTCATGGGAGATGATCAAGAACTTCACCGATGAGACCCCTCAAGCATAATGGATAGACCAGATGGGGATGCTTCGGTTCCGGTTTCATGAACTATGCAATGGAGGAGTGGATGCCCAGCTTCCTCACATGCTCGTATGAGATCTCATGCCAGAGAAGATTTTGGAATATGACCGTGGCCTTGGTGTGGGTTGGCAGCAGAGAAAAGTGGAGAATATCAAGAGGCTCTAGGAGGATGAAAATGAGATTCAACAGCTACATGTACAGGCTGATGAGCACTCTTCTTTCCTCAACGCACAATCATAGATTATATCATGGCTGAAGGCCCAGCTGGATGAGGTCGAAGAATGGGTGAAGCAAGCCTCCAAGGATATGGATATCGTCTGGGGTGATGAGGAGCGGGCCCTAATTGTGGTTGATGAACTACTCTCCATAGCCACCAAAGAGGAGCATGAACTAAACAGGTAATAATGAATCTTGGACGCCACAGCCCAAAGAGTGGTGGAGTCGCAACTCAATTTTGAAGGGGTTAACCCATCCATGGGAGGGGTTGATCCTCAGGAGCTATAATGATTATAGACCTTTGAACATAATTTCATGATTTAATTGTTTATGTTGGATTCATGCATGTGTTCCATTATTTTTTTCGGCCTGATGCATGTCTGTCACATTCGTGAAACATCCGGCGATCAATCCCTAACCTCACGTGGGTCGGGCCCGATGTGAGAAATAAGGGATGACCACCTTGTTATTCAACCCGAATGTGAGAGTTACAACCAAGATTCAGGCATCCATGGTTTGAAAAACCATTCTAGATTTCCAGGAAAAAAGAGGGAGGCCTGACTGGAGGACAAAGGTCTTGGGACAATCGAATTTCCATTTTCCAAATACGCTCTAACGCATGAGCAGGGAAACACTAGGGGCATTAGAATCAATCCAAACATAGGGGAGTGTAGAGTGTGAATCAAAATACCCAAAATTTGGAACACTGTGAAGGTTGATTGACAATGAAGGATAACTATTGACTATGTTTGAAACACAACATCCCTATTGTGTTATCCTGGCATGGGAACAAAAAATGAGGGTCGACCATTGACCATGTTCAAAACACGGGGCATGACTCTAAATGTTAACCATTGGTATTCCAAAACATTAGACCATGATAGTAGGTGAGCCATAGGCCGAGCACCCATACTATTAGGGTGTTCCTTTAGAAATGAAAGAGGATGAGGGTCCAAATAAAGGGAATGAAAAGCATGGAGGGTGGAGTGATGGGTTGTTCGAATGGAGTCCAACAATATTGAAATTACGCTACCATGGTGGAAACACATTAGGTGGGAACATCAATATGATCAGGGATCATACCTAATTTTGAACATGACCTCTATATTAAGGACCTGGAATGGCCTATAGTTTTATGTCATAACAATAAGGACAATAGACATGTAGTTTAAATGTTCTACGGTGAAGACGGTGCACATAGTTTAAAGGTCATACTGCCTGTACTGAAATCTGGGATGAGGGGAAAGAAGGGTTAATGACCCTAGGGCTAGGCCTAAGGTGAAATTCCTGGGCGTCGATACATATCCCATAAGGATGAGAATCAAGCCAAAAATTGTTCTTAAGCACAGTGTGGTCAGATACCAATGCTGGTAGAGGGAACCTTCTTTAGCAAGGAGACTGGCACATCCTATAATTATTACAAGGAATCCTGAACTTGTTTAGTATAGAGATACAGATACATGGTTACCCAGAATGGGAATGTGTGACAGGGTACATATTGTGACATGAAAGAGACCCCCAAGAGGCACTTGTCGCACCACATGTTCCTGAAATAGTTTGGGCCAAGGGGCCAAAGAAAAGGGCGTGGAAGGATTTTAAAATTTCTATTGCTGGACCCGAATATGGAATTTTCGGGCGTTCCTACATATCCCATAGGGATAGGAATCAATCCATAAGTAGTCTTTGGAATGTTGTATTTATTCCATGTAGAAAGGACGTAGAGAGATATTAGTTTAAGGTCTTAGAGCTCAGACCAGAGATCTAAGTTTAAGGTCTTAGAGCTCGGACTAGAGATGGTAAGGAATGAGGGAGACACATGTTGAGGTAACTATGAAACACAACATTAATGAGGAACTAGATTCCATATCACCATGTGTTCCTTAGGGAGGTCTTAGGCTGAGGGACCAAAAATGAAAGTTAGGCTGGGCCGGAGGCAAAGTGCGTGGGCATTCCTATGTACCCCATGAGACTGGGAATCAAGCCATACATAGTTATGGATATGGAATGGTAAGGTACCAGTGCCAGGGATGATAAGTTTGTCCGGGTCTGGTCTATGCACCAAAAGAAGTGGAATTTGATAGATCTTGTTTGTCCTTTAGGATAAATGTGTGTTTTTTTGTAAAGTGATAAACTGAGGACAAAGGATCCTGGTGTCACTACAAAAATCAAGACACATATAGGCATTGAAAAGTGGTTGGTGGATGAACAATACCCAACATGATGTCCCCTCGAGTGAGGACATCACAATGCAGTGTTGTTTTTCACCCTGTGTCAAGGATGATAATGTCATAGTTTTGGGTCGTGTGACATGACCAACCAATACATTTTAACGTCATTCAATAAAGATGCAATAGTTTAAAGTCGTGTGGGACTAGGTGGCATAGTTTAACGTCATATGTGTTGGACATAAGAAGAAATAATGTTTTAGAGGATAACGTGCATGGCATGATAAAGAATACTTGACATGGATGAGGACAAGATCCAAACCACACCACACACAATTCCGGGGAAGAAACCTCGGGCCAAGGGGCCAGAAAAGTTCATAGAATATGGGGCTGGAACTATGGACGAAGCATCTAGGTTTCCCTATGTATCCCATGAGAATGGGAATCAAGACATACATAGTTTAGAGAGTGCATTTTAACATCATGCAGGAAATGTGGTGGGAGAGACTAGCTCCTAGAAGGGGAGTACATGGTGCAACTATTGAAAACTCGATGTGAATGAGGGCATAAGCCCATACACACCACACACTGAAATCATATAAGAGTCGGGGCCTAAAAGGATGAAAAAATAGATAATTAGTGGAACTCAAGAAGGACCCGAAGATGTGATGCTTGGGTGATCTTACGTATCCCATGAGGTTGGGAATCAAGCTGTATGTAGTTCTGGGAATGTCATGTAGTTTTACGTCTTGTGTCAGGGATGTAGAGAGAGATCTCAGTTTAAGGTCTTAGATCTTGGACCATGGATAAGAGAAACTCTTCCAAGCGAGCGAAAACCACGATCTGATACCTAAGACCATGTGAGTTAAAGTTGGTGTGGGAAACAAGGGAAGAAGAGGTCTTTGCAGCACATGAAATACACATAAATGGGAAATCGGTGCAAAGCCCTGAATGACGCCTTACCGCAGCTTTGTCCTCCTAACATGAAAATGCGCACTGAGGGATAGTACCAAGAGTTCTGAAATTCCACTTGGATGTGATGTGGTGGAAAATGATGTGAATTATGCAACTGACATTTAGGTCTTGATGGGGTTGGAATGACGATGGAGGATAACTATTGATCACATTCAAAACACAGTATCCATATCGCGTGACCTGAAATGGGAACAAAAAATGAGAATTAACCGCTGACCATATTTGAAACATGGGACTTGTATCAACTTTTCCCTCATAATCCTTGAGGACGTTGGCCCGAAATGGTAGGAGAGACCTTGGGCTGAGCATCCATGTAATTAGAGGGTCCTTTCAAATGTGAAAGATGATGAAATCCCAAATGAAGGGGAACATAAAGCATGAAAAATGGTCAAGATCATGTCAGGGTAGAATCTGACACTCTAGGTCCTAAACCAGAGTACCCCTAGGAACATTGGTGAATTGCTGAATATAGTCAAGGGGCCCAACTCAAGATCAACCGATTAAAAAAGATGAGTATAGAATAGGAAGACAAAGAGCTCTCAGGAGAAATAGGTATGTGGCATGGATGTTACAAACCCGTCGTGAGTAAGAACATAGGCTCATAACATGCCGCGTGTCTCTCATAGGAGAACTTAGGATAAGGGGATAGGAATATAAGGGGGTTTTAAGAAATGGGGCTGGACCCGAAGACTAAATTTTCTGGAAATTCTATGTATCCCATAAGGATGGAAATCAAGACACATTCCATTTTGGAGGATGCTGTGCAATTTCACGTCATGCGATAAGGATGCAGATAAGGTATCTCAATGGGTGATGTGCACGACACGGTGGGTAACCCGATGTGAATGAGGACACAAGCTCATAATACACCGTACAATCCCAAATGAGAACCTGGGTTAGGGGTCCGACAAGATTGAGGATCTAAGATGGGAGGTACCAACCAATTCGCATTTTAACATCTTGTGATGAGGACAATGGTGCTCTATGTTTAACGTCATTGGGATTAGACCATAGATTCCTAGTTTAAAGCCATATTCATGGGACAATTTAGAGGAGAGGGAGAATCATCGTGCCTGTGGAAAATCATGAAACAACAACAACTACAGAGGATAACTATTGACCATGTTTTCAACATAGCATTCATATTTCTGTGCCCAGGGTTTGGGGGAAAACAATTGAGTGTTGACCTTTGACCGCATTCGCAACACGAGACTTGTATCACTTTGTTGCTCGAAATCCTCATGGACGTTGGCCCGAAATGGTAGGAGATCCCTTAGGATGAGAATCCATTCCATTTGGGGGTCCTTTTGGGTATAGATGATGATATAAACCCAAATAATGGGATGTGCAAAGCTTGGTGAGACCTATGCTTGCATAAAGGATGATAGATGAAGGAGGGATGTCTCAAGGGGGCATGTGTGGCATGGAAAAAATAGTCTGATGAAGATGTAAGTCCATACTACACCCCACAAGGTGTCCGATCATTCCTACGTACCCCATGAGGATGGGAATCAAGCCATACATAGTTCTTGGGGTGCAGTTTAACATCTTGCGGGATGACATATAATTTAATTTCATGCGTTACATAATAGTTTAAGGTCATGTAGGACCACTACTATCAGTTAAAGTATTGCTTGAGTAATTTTTCATTGGTGGGAGGATTTGTACGCTCACCATCCATGGTGACCAGGGAGTACTCACTGTTGGGGTAAACCTTATGAATGATGTAAGGTCTTTCCCATTTGGGCTCTAGATTGGGTAGTTTCCTACAAGGTATCATTGGTGTTCTTAGGGTCAACACCATGTCACCTTGCAAGAAAGAGTGGAGACAAACTTTCTTGTTAAAAACTCTAGCTATTTTGTTCTGATGCCTTTCTAGATTGTGCAGGGCACGAAGCTTGTTCTCATCAAGTGCTTCTAATTTAGCCAAAAGGATTTCAGATATCTTATCTGGTTTTTTCTAATCATAGAAAAATGTGTGTAGTGAAGGCAACTAAATCTCGATGGTAAGGATGACCTTCATTACGTACACCATGGAGTATGGTGTCACCTATGTGAAATTGAAAGTCGCCATCCGATAAGCCCAGAGGGAATTGGGGAGCCTGTCTGTCCAACTCTTATTGTTCTGACCAACCATATTCTGTAGAATTTTAGAGTGGGTTTTGTTTAATACCATGATCTTCCCATTTTATTGCACATGATAGTGAGAGGTTTGGTTAGAACAGATGTTTTACTTGGCGTACAATTTCTTGAACTCGGCTACTCAGAAGTTGGTGTCGTTATCGGTGAGGAAGACATGAGGGAATCCAAAACAATGGATGATGTTTGAGCTCACAAAATCAATGATAAAATGGGCCTTGACCTCCTTGATCAGAACTTCCTCTTCCCACTTGGAAAGGAAATCCATAGCCATCAAAATGAACCTGCATTGGCGGGCTATCGCCAGTGGATATGGTCCCATGACATTGAGTACCTAGACTACAAAGGGCCAAGAGTACTTGGTAGTGTGGATAGGTTCTGGTGGCCAATGCACAAAATTGGCATGAATTTGGCATGCATGGAATCTCTTAGAAAAATTGATGCAGTCATGGATCATAGAGGGCCAAAAATACCCAAGTTTATGGATCTTGTGAGATAACTTCATCCCGACATGATGAGTCCTGCAGGAACCAGAATGAACCTCCTGTATGACTTGAGAAATCTCAAACCCTTGAATGCAAATGAGGAGAATCCCATCAAACCACGCTTGTAGAGGATCTGCTCGAGACCAGGACCACTCTGGATGGTAAACTGCAGCAAACAAAGTCGGATTCGCTCACACTTGGCTCGATCTTCTAGGAGATTACTATTTTGGAGGTACTTGAAAAAGGAGGTTCTCCAGTCAGGAGTCTTTTCAATAACCACATTAGGAGAACCTGGGGGGTCCTTACATGGAGGTGCTAATGGTAAGGTGGCTTACTTATGAGCTGTCATCATCATCTAAAGTGACGGGGGTGATGACTCTCCGGTGTGACATGAAGATAATCAAATCACCCCGTTTTGGCTCTATTAGTGATGTAGCTAGGCTGGAAAAAGTGTTATCTTGACCATTTTGGGATTGAGGGACATGAGTAAATTCTGGTTGAGATAGAAATTGGGAAATCAGCTGGAGGGTGCCTTCCAACAGTGGTACGCGTTTTGGATTTCAGATGACATAGTCACCGTTGATTTTCTTGATGACTAGTTCAGAGTCCCCTTTCACATGCAAGTGGGGAACATCAATATTGAGGGCCAACTTGAGGCCAGTAATGTGAGCCTGGTACTCCCCCTCATTATTGGTGTAGCCTTATGATAATAGGAATGAATATGGAAAAATGAATTGTGCTGGGGTAATGAAGATGATACCCAGGACTACTCTGTTAAGCCTGACGTCATTGATATTTCTGCCGGTAGGGCTCTGGGAAGCACCATAAAAGTGCATTTTTCAGCATAGAATGCCCTGGTCTACTAAGAGTATTACAAAATTGGGAAAATCAATGTCTAGAGACTAGTCCGAGTGAGTTAGATTGGTGGTGATGAAATCAACCAATTATTTCCCCTTGATAGCCTTCTGAGGGACAAATCTAATGTTGAACTGCTATAGAATCACTACCCATAAAGCTAGATAGCCTATCAACATGGTGCGGTTCAGGATGTACTTCAGGAGATCTATTCGGGACACTAGTTGTACCTTGTGGTGTTTCAAGTAATGTCACAATTTCTATACTGCCAATACCATCGCAAGGTAGCTTTTCTTGATAGGGGAGTATCTAGTCTCTGTATCAAGGAGTATGAAGTTGAGATAATATAGACTATTCTTCATCCCCTCATTGTTCTTTTGGGTGAGAAGGGTGCCGAGAGATCATTCCAAGGTGGTCACATAAAGGACCACATATTTCCAGAAACAGATGGCATAAGGACTAGAGGCTGGAGTAGATACTGCTTGATTTCCTCAAAAGAAGTATGAAATTCTTCGTCCTACTGGTAGAAAATGCCTTTCTTCATGAGTTGAGAAAAGGGCTTACACTTGCCAGCCAAATTCGTGATGAATCTACAAATATAGGAAAAGTTTCTTTGAAAGCCTCATAGTTCCCGAAGGTTTCTCAGGGGAGACATTTGGATAATGACTTTGATTTTATTTGGGTTGATCTCGATGCCCCAGTATCTGACAATGAAGTTGAGAAACATCCCAAAGGTGACCCCGAAGGCACAATTTAATGGGTTCATCTTCGGGTTATGAGAATAGAGGTGTCTAAACACTTTCTCAAGGTCTTTGATATGGTCTTGATGTTGGTGAGATTTGACCACCATATATTCCACGTAGCATTCCACCAGCGTCCCGATGATCAGTTTAAATATGTGATGCATAGCCTGCTGATAAGTGGCACCTACATTCTTTAGACTAAAGGGCATGACTTGGTAACAGAGAGTACCTTGAGGTTCACTGAAGGCCATTGAATCATAATACTCATAATCCATTTTGACCTGGTTATACTTGGGGTACCCATCCATGAAAGAGAGGGCCTGGAACCCAACTCTAGCATCGATCAATAATTCTGTCATGGAAAGGGGAAAATCATTCATCAGACAATTATGGTTGAGATCTCAGAAGTCGATGCAGACTCTAATATGTCTGTTCATATTCCTGACTAGAACAATGTTGGCTAACCATATGGGGTACTGTAAATCCTTGATGAAATTGGCTCTGATGAGATTATCCACTTTGGCCTCGACCATGGAACCATGAAAAGGGTGCATCTTTCTGGAAGGATACCTAAACCCACGGTGGTTTGCTGGGAGACCAAGGCGGTGTATGACTACCAAGGGATCTAGTCCCAACATTTTGTCATAAATCCAAGAAAATATATCACGGTGTTGTTTTATGAAGTCTATGTACTACTGTTTCTCTTTGACATGCATAGTGGCACTAATCAATGTGGGTTTCAGATCCACCTTGCTACCAAGGTTCACCTATACCAATTCATCAACCATGGTGGAGATTCCCTCTTCAAAGGTGGGAGGAGAATCCTTTAAATCCTCTTCTCCACTTATAGAGTATGTATCCTCGGCGGGAGGAGTTTCTTCTGAGTCAACAGATCCCAATGGGAGGTTGGAACTAGCCTGAGTGGTGGTAGACACTGTATCAGGGGACTCCTGTACTGCCGAAACCATAATGATGAAAGTTTTCGATCCGATACCATATGGTCTTCAGCCTAAGGGGAAAAACTTGATGATATAAAAGAAATTGTGATGCATTAGCTTGAGATGTTTTATCTCAGCCTGGAAAAACAAGCAAGTATGGCGTATTTCTATTGCCATAGGGCGGATATCCCGATACCTTATGTGGGTAGGGGGCTTTGGGATTACCCATGCCTGATTCGTATAGGAATATGAGGTGATCTTCCAGCATCAATTAGACTTGGTAATTTGCTTCCCCATCATTACAGAAACAATGAATAATTTTCCCATATCTGGGGTTGTATCCTCCAATTGATGGATTGGACTGATATAGGTATCATCCAGATCTGTCCATAGGTTGGTTGCAAATGTAGCATGTTCATCCTATTTAGCTTGAATCTACTTGTACTTGCTCTTATAATAGTAAACATCTAGGTAGTGGCATTCACAAGAGGAAATGGGAGATGCGTCACCTTTAAGTATGCCCAATTGACCATTATGGGAGTACTTAAGGCACCAGTGATACAATGAAGGGACTGCTGCATGTAGGTGGAGCCATCGCCTTACCATCAACGCATTGTAGGTGGTGTCCTGAGAGAAAACCATGAAATTAGTGCTGGCTACTAGGCCACTAAACTGGGTCTTTAAGAGGATATTTTTTTATTGATGTCTGTTCCTTCCTATAATAACAATGAATTTTCAGATCAGAGGGACTCAGATCATCATCAGACAACCCCAGTTTTCATAGTGTCTGAGTTGGGATTAGGTTGATCCTGGAGACTGTGTCGATGAGACACCAATGAACCTCTACGCCATTAAAATATAAGATGATGTAAAATGGGAGGATGTTCCCCTGTATGGAAGAGCCTTCATCTTCTAAAGAGAATGAGATGATGGATTAACATTCAAAATACTCGATTGCCTCATCATGGAAGGATTCTGAATCTACTGAATCCATCTCAAACTGGAGGGGGCTTCTTAAATATTCATTAAGGTATTTACACATATCATCTGACAGGAGAAGAGCCTCAAGGATATAGAGACTTTCTGGTATGTTAACAAGATTTTTGAGGACATCATACTTCCGTTCCAGGCATAAAGTTCTTCTTACAGGAGGTTGCTCTGTAACAGGAGGTATGGCGGGCCCTACTGGCTGGACCGGTGGCTGATTGGTGCTGGGAAGGTACCAATGCTCACTATTTTAAACCTGTGGAGTGACTAATGGATGAGGACCAAATGACTAAGACTGATCAGTAGCAGAGCATGGCTAATCATGACGCAGTCGGGGCAGATCCTCCTGATCAAGAAACATAAATGACGGTGAATGCGGATCTGATGACACTAGATGAGAAGGATACACATGCTGAGCTCTGCACTGGGCCTGCTTTCTAGTTTTTGTGGCATGCACAACCTGGATAGAAGTGTTGACTGGGGAACTCTTATGACCCATATAGATATGGCTCCATCGATGTTGGTGATAACTAGTGATGTTGGGAGGATCCGCCTGGAGCTCCTCACCATCAGAAATCATGTAGGGGTTTACCAGCTCTACGGTGTTAACTGAGGCATACCCTTGGATGTCACTTGAAGAAAAATCCACTATTGGATTGACTCTGGGGAGAATTTCCATCTCTAGGGCCATGAAGTCTATGAGAGTAAGGGATGACGATGACATCGGTAGGGGAATTTATTTTCCCTTGCACCATTGATGCTTTCTCTTCTGGGAAGATGATGACTGAGCCATTGACATAGAGATACCGGTTGTGGGTGACACAGTGTATTCTGAAGGATTAGGTTGATTCAGATGTGCATGGATAATACCATGGGCACAAACGACTACCATATGAGACATCCAGTCATCGAACTTCTGGGACCCGTGATTGGAAACCTGATGCCACTTGCCTTCATTGTTACTGCTTTTATCGGGCTTCACGAATACACGTGCCAAATGTTCCAGAGCTGGGCCTACCCTGACTACATTTTTATCAACCTAGTTTTGAATCTAGTCTTTAAATACATAGCACTATTTGAGGGTGTTCCCCAAGATCCGGTGATAGGGGCAGTAGTTGGGGAAATAAGTGAGATCTTCCTCTTCTGGTCTCCTGTATTTAGGAAAATGAACAATACCCTGTTCTAAGGAACTTTGGAAATAGTCTGGAACCTGAACTTCTTTGAATGAGTAGGTCTGATTTCTCCTGTCCGGGAAGGGGACTCTGGGAGCTTGGCCCTGACGAGGGGATGGAGTAGCCTGTCAAGGAGGTGGGACCTAGTTATCTCGCCTGGGTGGTGGTAGCGCATTAAGTGGGGCGCCTGCCAATTCTGTGGTGGGCGCTGCTGGGCCGAAGGCAGTTCCTGTGGTGGCGGGCCTCTTCGAGGTTACAGATTCATCTCAATCGGTAATAATTCCAGTTTCTTTGGGGCCTATATTTGGGTCACTGTGGTGGGTGCTGCTGGGCCGAAGGCAGTGCCTGTGGTGGCGGGCCTCTTCGAGGTTACAGATTCATCTCAATCGGTAATAATTCCAGTTTCTTTGGGGCCTATATTTGGGTCACTGTGGTGGGCTCAGCCTTTATGGCCCTCCTTGTAGGAATTGCAGGAGGAAACAGACGTGCCTGCTTGGTCTTCTGTAAGGATTCCTCTAGGTGATGGGCCTTATCAGAGATTCCCAGAATCCCCTAGGGTAATTCTAGGTAATGAGAGAGGGGACCAGTTCCATCTTGACATTTCTCACACACATTGTCATCAACTATTCCTGAGTTAGAAACGTGTCCAAGGAGTAAGTGATTCCTTTCCACCAAGTGACAAAGTCTATGATGCACTTGTTGAGCCTCTTCTTACACTTGAAGAGGTCTACAATACTCTTCTTCTGAGTGGTGGAACTGAACTGGTAAATAAATTTCCTACAAAGATCTTCCCAACTGACTACTGACTCGATGGGTAGCTAGATGTACCAGAAAAAGGCAGGTTCTTCCAATGTTTGTACGAAGCATCAGAGTTTAGCGGCCTCCTTCTATGTCGTAGTTCCTATCATGGGTCCGCACCTTGAAATGAAGTGGGCCAGATGCTACAGCGGGTCACCCGTCCCATTAAAGGGAGAGAATGTGGGATTTCTGAAACCTGGGGGTGCTGGCATATCATCCACCCATGCCAGGTATAGATTTCCATCAGGCGGGATTTCCACATGTTGAGTCTCCAATGCCTCGAGGCGGGAAATGTTTGCCGCCATGGGATCATCTGGGCGGGGGTTTCTACCTTGATGGGGATCCCTAACCACTAGTGCATTGGTGGGTTCTTCAACGTGATAACCAGGCCCAAAGACTCATGGAGTGGATGGTGGGATGACCTATGGAGTGGATGGGGGAACTTGAGTTGGGTCTTAGGGATTATCTCACCGCTCCGGTGGATTTGGAGACACATACCACACCCTCTTTCCATAAGTTCCAGCCTCAACCCTATCTCTATGGGCAGGATGGTTAGGGTCACCTGAAGGCAATTCAGTGGGGGGAATTTATGCCTACCCCGGCCAAGGATCACCGTAGTCTGGCCATCGCTCCATGACACACTCAGAAAGGAGGTCATATACCATATTATTTTTCTCCATGAGTTGTTGACACAACAATGTTTTTTTGGGATCATCCTCCATCTTTTGAACTAATCCAGACGGGTCAAAGGGTTTGACAGCTCCGAGGTGCTCATTACCCTTATTGGGATTTCGGCTAAGGAACAATGCATTGGTGGGCACAAGAAGAACTAGTATATTTATATACTGGTGAGTAACCCTTCCTAACGGGTCCAAAAGTTATGGCACTCCCATTGGGGGTAAGTTTTCACCAAGGAGTTCTGTCTCCATCTCTTCCTCTGATAGATCGGCTATGTTAATTGCGACTCTGTCTAGAGGCATATTCTTGATATCACCTAGAAAGTTGGACTGGCACCAGATAGAACTGAAATGGAGGGCCGCGTACTACCCCTAACCATGGATCTGCACATAGGGGGAAGCCTCCTTGATAATCCTATGAACACCTTTAAAGCTCTGGATGCATCATTTTGGAGGGTCCTATGGTGTCCTGGTGACTCAGGACGTTGGGCCATGGGTAGTGCAGCCAAATCAATCAAGAGACATTGTTGATCAATTTCTTCAAAGTGTGCCTGACTCTTGGGATAGGCCACTCAATAATGATGAAGATGAAAATGTGTCACCCAGAGGGTCTGGAGAAAGCATCCAACTTCCTCCAGGGTGAGCGATTCCGGTGCACTGAAGTTTGGTGCCGTGACTGGAAAAACATCTCCTGGAAATGGTCTGTTGTAATAATGTCCCACAAGATCCTTAACCTAGACTTAGGGTCTGGACCTGGGTTTCCCCACTCATCAACTGAAGATGGCTGGGGAACCAATAGCAGTACTAAAGTAGACCGCTAATACGGTAGGCTGGATGCTGGAGAATACAGCGAGCGGGTTGACAAGCCGCCACATCTCGGGCTATCCTTTGATGAGTGAAGTGACTTAACCACCACAACATGATAGGATGGGATGCGAAATATAGTTTCTAGTGTAGGGAATATGGATATTGTCAGTGGACCATGCCATTACTCATCTTCCATTGATCCCCAGAATAGCTCTCCATGATCTCTGGTTGAGGTAGAGAGTTATCCTAGCAATGACGGTGGTGATTGAATGGCCAGAACCTGGGGGGATGCCAAATATTCATCCTCCTAGATGTATTTGTGGAGGGAGGTAGGGATCTAATGGAACTCGCATTCCAAAAGTACGAGAATGATGCACCTCGTCCCAGTTGAGCCTTTGACATAGAGGATCGAGGCGAGGGTTCCATTGCCGTATCATATTATGCCTTAGAATATGAGAAGCAGGTAGGTTTAATCTCAGTCTGAATCTTCTCAGCATTCTTTTTATGGTGGAGAAGACCCTACCTCCTGCATTGGGATGGACCTTTGGGAAATGGTAGATTTTTGGATCAAGGGGGTCCTTCGGGCGAACTGGTGTTGGGGTGAAGAGGAATTCACCTGAGTGGGATGGGGTGTGAGGAGCACCTGGATAGATGTCAAAGGGAATACGGGGAGGACCTCCATGTCCATTGGTTGACGTGCAGAGGGAGTCTCTATAGGAAGTGCCGGAGTGGGTAGGACATCCGCTAGAACTGGTGGGAACATGGGTAGGACCTGCATGCTTGTATCCAATAACAACTTCAGTATGAGGAGGGTCATTGTTCAGGCTGAACAGAACATGGGTAGGACCTCCGTGCTGGGTGTTTATGAAGTGAGGTAAACCTCCGCTTCTCTAGTTTATGGGACAAGGATGACCTTCATCAGCGGTTGTAAGAACATGGGGGAGACCCCCAAGTTTATGGTTTGTCAGATGTGTGGAATATTCTCACCAGAGACCTGTGATAGGAGGAACAACTCCATACCTGTGGTTGTGGGTGCGAAGGAGGCTTCCATACTGAGCGTCACTACAATAGGGAGGACCCTCGTTCGAATTAAATCCGACATGGGGAGGACCTTCATGCTGATCTTGGGAGTGGGATAGACTTTCACTCTCATTGGTGATGGTGCATGTAGGACATTCATATTGGGCATTATTGCCATGGGTTGGCTCACAGTGGGCACTACCTGGATGGGAGACCAGGAGAGTTGACCCAGCCTACCCGTGGGGTGGTTGGGGCCTCGATCCGGGTTGGGCATATGAGTGCCCCTGCTCAGCACAGACAAGGGACTGATAGTATGTGTCAGTGGTGGCATGGGACACGGTAGTTGCTAGAATTGCCTCCCCTCAGTAGGCGTCCTCCTCAGCCTATACCCGACGTTGGCTTCGGGTTAGCCAGACTGGGGATGGTGGTGCAAGTGCATAGCTTACCCATTCCTTAGCCCATGGGGCCGGATGGTGGTGCTATTATGGCCTAGTGGGGGCCCTCATTGATATCCACTGGAACAAGATCCCAGATGGACTATCTTGGACACCCCTCACCTCATAGGCATAGGGGAGGGGGTCATCGAAGCATTCTGGGGAGAGGCTCCCGAAACGGTTGTGCGTTAGAGTGGGGAGTAGTGGCTCTCTGTGCAGCCCTTGGGGCTAGAGGTGGCGATGAGACACAGATTCCTCTATGTCTTGATGGTTCATATCCCAATTCAAGAAGATCCCCTCCTCGTATCGGTGAACGAGGTCGTTTATCACCCTTCACTGAACAAGATCATATGGGGATATGGGGTGTGGGCACCCATCATCTATAGACATGGGGACTGCCATGGAGGAAATGAGGCCACACATGATTTCCATGATGATGTTTCCCCTGACCCTGTGTTGGTAGGAGGGTGATGATCGGTTTCCCGATATGGAATCTTGGGTCCTAGAAGGCAGGTAGATCAAACCATTAGTGCTGCAAGAAGGAAATCGACGTACAATTCCCCATCTCCATTCTATCTTCCATGGATGGTAAGAAGGATCCACATTAACAATGTTGCAGATCGGGATGTCTAACATTCAACTGCACCAACTTCTGGTGAGTTTTACACCAGGACCACTATTTTATTGGTGGGACCCGACGCTGGATACATGGATTCTGTGACCTGTTATTCCACCGATGTCTTGAATGCTACTAATTTATACATTAAGGAGAAGAGTTTCACCTCAGGTTCACCATTTCTCTTTCTGATGCTTTCTCCGGGGCATGCATCTGTCTATTTTGGAGGATGCACAACTGTTTCCCTGCATTCCCACCTTACAAAGGTGGATGGAATCCATCATTTATTCAAGGATGTTTTCTACTTGATCAAAATGGGATGATGGGATGTCAGTTCCTTCTTCCGTGGATTCCTCCTCAGAATTTGTTACCTAGTCCGGGTCTCTCTCATAGACTTAAGACATTTTTTGTGAAACTATTCCTAGTTCCATGTCTTCATGGATGCTGGTTAATTACACTTATTCTTTCAAGACATTACAAGGGGGTCCGATTATGTAAACAACCTTTTTTCAGGGGAGTAGTCACATTGGACATCGCTGTCATGTCATGACATTGGAACAATGACGCGTCTGAGTTTCTTCTCTTTATGATACGACATCTCGAGGGTGCGGAAGCCTAAAGAATCTCATATCAAATGTGGGGAATTATATTACATTGGTATGTCCTTAAGTTTTTCCTCAAGTTACCTTTTTAACATAGGGTATGCCACAATTTTAACATCTAGCAGAGATGGATCAGACTAATAAAAACACTAAAGAGAGTGGATCAGATGGGTGCGACCCCTAAATGGATCACTGATGTTTGTGCTAACATGTGGTTAGTAACTTGGTTGGTTCTAGGATCAGTGAAACAATGGGTGACATGATCCCACCGGGATGTGGTGGCCCGGGTAGGAATCAGTATGGATGACGTTGAGTTGAAGGAAGTGGAGGGGGGAATGAGATTGAACCACCGTAAAGGTGATAATAGTGTTGGGATTGAACCACGAAGAGACTTCCCACATATCCCCGTGATAGGGAATCAAAGTCCACGTAGTTCGGTGGGGTGATGAGATTCCTGAGGAGGCGACCCATATGGATGGGACCCGAAGGAAGTAGAACCTCCGAGTTGGGTAATGACCTTCTTGAAACACATAGGCTCAAGGGAAAGACCATGATGATACATGGGTGAAGGGATTAAACCTCAGGGAGGATTCCTATGTATCCCTATGGTGGGGAATCAAAGTCCACATAGTTCTGGATGGGGGTATAGAATCGGGGTGTGCACAGAGGACAGCAACCCAATGACATACTAGGGATTACGTGTGGTTAATAGCCTGGGTTGGTATGACACTACGATGGGAGGACCAGAGATGTGGGTCCTAAAAAAGGGGGACTACATTGGATTACCATCAATTGGGGAATAAAACGACTTACCACTAGATGTGGATCACAACAACTTACTATAGATTGGGGAACATAACAGCTTACCGTCAATTGGTGAACACAACAGCTTACTATCGGTTGGGGAAAACAACGGCTTATTGTCGGTTGGGGAACACAACAGATTACCATCAGTTGAGGTTGGAACTCAGGGAGGCTTCCTACGTACCTTTCCTAGGAGAAAAGGATCAATGGCCCACGTAGTTCATAATGTTGGATATAGTTTAATGTTATACAGGACAAAGGTGAACTGGCATGAAGGGTTCAAAACAAGTAGGCATTGGGCTTGAACCTCAGGGAGGCTTCCTACATACCTTTCCTTGGTAATGATCAAATTATATGTAGTTTAATAATGGTGGATACAGTTTAACATCATTTGGGATGAAGGTGAATAGACATGAAGGGGTCAGAACAAGTAGGTGTTGGGATCGAACCTTAGGGAGGCTTCCTACATACCTTTCCTTGGTAAGGATCAAAATCCACATAGTTTGGAAGATTTGTTGGTGAATCGAAGTGAAGGGGTTCGGGACCAATAGGAATTGGGATTGAACCTCCAGGAGGCTTCCTACATACCTTGAATTAGCAAGGATCAAGGTCCACATAGTTTCGGATGGTTTGATAAACCAATGTGAAGGGTTCAGGACCAATAGATGTTGGGCTTGAACATCAGGGAGGCTTCTTACATACCTTGCCTTAGTAAGGATAAAATTCCATGTAGTTCAGGAATGGTGGATACGGTTTAACATCATGTGGGACAAAAAGGGGTGTATAGTTTAACGTCATGAAGGAAGAGGATGAACCGATGTAGAGTGGTCGGGACCAATGGGTGTTGGGCTTGAACCTCAGAGAGGCTTCCTACGTACCTCTCCTTGGAAAGGAAAAAAGTCCCCGTAGTTCGTAAGAGGTGTTAGTGAACCGATGTGAAGGGGTCGAGACAAATAGGTGTTGGGATTGAACCTCAATAAGGCTTCCTACATACCTTTCCTTGGTAAGGATCAAAGTCCATGTAGTTAAGGATGGTTTGGGGCTTACACTCTAGGGTGGATCAGAGACGATTTCATGGTCAATGCTTACTCTAAGCCCATGTGAGTCATGATCGGTGTGAGAAACAAGGGGAAGAAAAGTCCTGACGATCACATTGCAAAAGGTGCGTCCATGGGAAGTGAAGTTGGGATTACATGTGGTTAGTGGCCCAAAGAGGAAAAGAGGACTTATGCATGGTTAGAAGCACAGGGAGATGTATATTGGGACTTACTCCAGGATGGAGGCTTGGGTGGCGACGAAGCCCAATGAGAGAGGGATGGGATAATGAAGGTCCCAGTGCTCATATCTCCTTTGGTCTCTGGCACCAAAGAAGAGAGGAGGAGCATGAATGCAACCTCCTTCAAGAAAGTCCAGGGGATTACACCAAGATGGTTTCCCTTCCCCGCAAACAGGCACCACTCTAGAAAAGAGGATCTCATTCCATGTGAGTAAGATCTCAGTCCCGTGGAGATGAGTGGGAATATAGAATGTCTGAGATGGGGCACCCCACGTATTATGCATGGGAAGAGGTCACAGTTTAAAATCATGTGCTGAGGAAGATGGTGCTTGGAAGTTTAACGTCCTACTGCTCGGATGAGGAAGGTCTACTCCGCACCCCTAGGACTTACATAACTGATACCTATCCATCATTGGGGAAGGTAAGGAAATAGAAATGCCATGGTGAAGGGGTGTCATGGAGTAATCCATTGAGGGGACCACATTAGTGTGGCTATGCGAAGAAGAAATAGCCATTAACACGCCTATGAGAAGAAGCATACGACTAAGCAACACAACGTGAAGCACCACCCAAGGGACTTTGAAATCACTTCGTACAAACCTAGAGGGTTTCATGGGAAAAGGGTTTGCAAAGAAAACAAGCATACATGAAAAGAGATTGTGAAGCTCTGGTGCTCCACATAGGAGAGGGTCTTTGCGAAGGGGTATACATCACGAAGTGGAATTACCTAGACTTAGAATAGGGTATAGGTTCATATGGAAGGTGCTTCGCGAAGTAGAAAGGGTTTTTCAGAGAAGGGATTCGCGAATCAAGGGAACATTTAAAAGCGTAGCATGATGAAGCGCTGTGCTTTATAAAGCTGAGTGACCCTGCCTTAGCCTATGGATCACATGTGCATGGAGAGAAATTCACGAAGCATGAGTGCCTTGTGAAGACCCAAGTCCCCTTAGGAATCTATTTCCTTTGCGAAGGCCCATGGTCTTCGTGAAGTGCATCCCTGCTTGAAGAGAGGTTGTGTTTAAGCTAAGGTAAAGGAACTTCGTGATGCTAAAGTACCTTGAAGGTCTCATTTTTTGCAGAGTAGAAAGTTCTTTGAGATTTGAGAACTGAGAAAGAAAAATGTCGAGGTATCCATCCTTTGGGATTGGGGGAAGCCTGATATTTATAGGCAATAGGTGGAGTGAAGTAGGGATCTCTCTACGCAAATCCACGTGGTGCTTTTTCGTAACTGCGGAGCCTTCCGCCTCTTTGCTTCGTGGCAGCTTCACAAACATTAGGCGGATCACAAAGCCTCCCACCTATTTACCTCGTGGTGGCTTCATGAACGTTAGGTGGATCTTGGAGACTCCCACCTCTTGGCTTCACAACACCTGTGAAGAAGGTGTCTTTTCCCCAACCGTGGTGTTGGGGAGCTCTACAAACTGGCTTCGTGAGGCAGCCCTAAGAAGGTGGGTTCTTCTTTGCGTTTGCTCTTCCTCTCCCCATATTTTGGAGCCAACAGACGTGCTCTAATTTTTGGGGTGTTTCCTTGAATTAATTTTTCCAATTTCTATTGCCTATTATTTTTTGGGAAATTGATTATATTATTCTAAGCATATTAGGGTTTTTTACCTTGAATTAGGGCCACCCCATGGCTGTGTTTTCCTTTGGATGACCATTTATGGCCGTTTAGCCTAGGATGCCTATGGGCATGCCTTTGATTTCCCTACCTTGGGTTTTTTGAAATTCAATTGGTAATATAAATGATTTTTACACATGATAGGCTTGTTATATGAATTGTTCCAATGTGAGTTTCTATTGTTTAAACCATGTAATAGTGTAATTTACATGTGTTGTTTTTTATACGAATTTACCACATGAGTTAATCATTTTTAAAACCCTATAATAGTTTAAATTACATGTGTTGATTGCTGTGTGTTTTACCCATGTGAGTAATAGAAAGGACAAGTGTTATGAGGTTGGTTAGTCTATTATGTTCAAGTTGTGATCACGCCATGGGTGTAGCGGTCAGGCTCATGGAGGCTTTACTTATTTTACTGAGTAAAACATGGATCATTGAGGGATTCCATGGACATACTCTATTGGATTTGTTTACATGTCTTGAGAGATACCTGGGGCTTCCTCATAGGACCTATAATAACAATACTAATTAAAATGGACTTATACCACACCAAGATTGATATTGGGATTATATATAGGTTCATTAGGACGGGCTTATTAGATGTTGGTGGGTTTTCTCCTAGAGTGATACTGGGATTCCAGAGAGGTTTGCTGGGACAGTCTTGTAGTTTATAGATTGAATTGTACTTGGAGTGATACATGAATTCCAACTTAGTAATGTCATGAATGATCTCAGGTTATAAAATGAATATTTAAATGAAATGACTTATGATGCGTCTTCCAATCTAAAGCACAAGATTGGATTCGATCTTCACTTACTTGTTTAGATAGCCTTCCAAGGTGTATGTTGTTCTTTATTTTACATGGGGTTTACAGGAGTAGGCCAGATCCTGAGAATTATATAATTCAATGTGATCGAATTAATTAATGAACATGAATGAATGTAAATCAATACCAGTGATTGTAGGACTGTTTACTTTTGAGTACCTCCTAGCTTACTATTTTTATTATTGTACACTACCTATTATATATATTCACTGACAGACTGACATAGATCATGGGTGGTTTCCTACTAGGATTTAGTTTGACACTCTATTTGGGTCATGTTTTGGGCCCAAATAGATTATATTATTATAGGTGTCAATAAGGGTAAGAAACCTTCTACAGGGACTTGATTTTCTATTAGGAGGAGAGTATGGGACGAAGTAGAGGCTTGTGATTATTATGAGTCTCTTTTGTTATTTCTGTGTGTTTGGTACTTGTATTGCGTATTATTTCAATATATCCTTCTTTGGATATTTTCCTAGAACATGTGACTTGAAGAATCATCCTTTTTATGATATGACATCTGGTTATTTTTATTATTAGTCTTCTGCTATTCACTTTTGTTTCCTAGTATTACCATTTTTTCTATTGTATTGTTATTGTTTCAGCTATTTTACACTCTTACAATGAGGTCATAGTTTCCCCAATATCACACCTAGTCCCTCTCTTCTAGTCATCAACCTTTCAAGTATGGGTAAATGTGCTTGATGTCATGTGGCGAACTGGGTATAGAGAATCTTTGTAAAGAATCCAGATCTGAGATGTTACAAAGTGGTATCAAAGGAAGTTCTTTTCTGGTTTTCCTTATTATTTGGTGACATTAGACAAGTATAGGAAGTAATTTTAGTTTGTTAATAAACTGTGCCTAGGAATAGCTACCCTATGTATAGGGAAAATCCAAATTACCTCAAATTTAATTGTAATTTTTTATTTTTGAGTTGTTACAGTTGATTCAATTTAAAACCATTGGATGACACACTTGTATTGTGCTATTATTATTGATATTATTATTGTTCTATTTTTTTTCAACCCAGTGAGATGAGAGTATTTCATATCATGCATCATGTATACACTTGTTAGAAATCAAATGCCATGAATTCTTTCCATTCTATTTAGAGATCATTACTGATTACATGTTGTTGTGATAGATGTCGTGCTAGATATGAATACTATTGTGATAGGTAACCTAATAGATATACCTACTATTATGATAGGTTTATTGGTACATGTTATGGTTTGAATGGGATTGATGCCAAGATTTGGTCCCTGAGATGTATAGGCCCTCTTGGATCAGAATTTTGCGGACCATGTTTCAACCTTTTATTGAATCATGATATGATATGTTACAAATGGATGAAAAGATTTGATCCTTGAAGTGTATGGGCCCTATTGGATCAAAATTTGGTGGATCAAGTGGATAATTTAAATTATATTATGATATGATGTGCTTTAGGTGGATTCCAAACTTGGATTCGTGGGGAGTATGGGACCTCACAGATTAAAATTTGGTATACCATTGGCTTAATTTGAAAAAGGGGGTTTCAGAGAAGTTTTAGAGGTTTAGTATTTAGAAACCTATAGAACACTACGTGTGATGTTATGAACACATTACACCTATTATTATATTATAGGAGAAGACTTTTCTTAAGTACACACCATGTATTATATGTACACGTCGTGTGGTAAGTGACCGTGTGTCCGACCATGTGAAGGAGAACAAAGAATGATGGTTTTTTTCTAGTGCACGCTGTGTGCTATAGGTACATGCCATGTACTATTACTTAAGTAGAACCTATGTGGTTTTGGGCATGTAAAATACATGGAAAAGAGGGGATACTTGAGTACACTCTATGTATTAGTTAGACATGCCATGTATCTTGGGTGGTTACACGCCCATGCTGGAGGAAGTACATGCATGGGTATGAGCTTGAGAGTACATGCCGTGTATGGTTTCTACAAACTGTGTACTCCTCCTTTTGTAACTTTTTATGGTTTTATTATCCTATTTAGTTCTTTCACTATTGAATAGAGAACCTTGATCATGATCTTGAAATGAGGTGTGTAATTGACCCTCTAGAGTCTTGCCTCCACAACGACCTCCAGTTGCATGCCAGAAGAGTGGAAATGACCATACCCCGAAGGTGGAAGACCATGGCCTACCAGTGAATCCTCCAGTCATGCCAGTTTAGGCACTAACTATTGTATTTAATGAAGGTGCCAACAAAAAATTTTGTGAAGTTTTTATGTGATTCATGCAAAACTTTTAGGGAGCACCACATCCTTCCATGTCTATAAAAGAGACGACACGAGTGTTCCAGTAATAGTATCCTCCCACATTTTCAAGGGATGGTGGGGCATAAAAAAAATTCATGGATGGAGTCCATTATTATGATCTTAGAGCTTCTAGAGACATCTCCCAAGAGGAGGGTAAAGTTTGTGATGTATATGCTGCATGATTATGCAAAGAGATGGTGGGATTTTATCACTCAGTTAAAGCGTCATCGAGATATAGCATGGGGTGATTTTCAGACAAGATTATATGATTATTTCTATCCTAAGAAATTGAGGGCCAAAATATCCTAAGATTTCATACATCTGGAGTAGGGAAATTTGTCAGTGATGGAGTGTAGAAGCCGTTTTAATGATCTCCCATTATTTTCACCTGTTCTAATGGGTGACGATGTATCGAAGGCTAAAGGATGGTATTAGGATTGATATCTGATCACAAGTGAATGTATTCAGGTTGCCTTTGGTATTTGCTATCATAAATTAGGTGTTGATTACTGAGTGCAATATGAGGGAATCTAGTGGTGTGATCTAGGTCAGTTCAACACCGAGATCTGGTACTGTCTCGAACAGTAGTAAGAAGCTTCTTATGGAGCTTTCTCATGGTGACATTAATTGGAAGAAAGTATCTCCAGGTAGGTAAGTGAGGTGATAACAGTGTGGTAGGCTAGGGAAAATGAGGCCACAGTGTATGCAGGATAGAGTCAAGTGCCGATCTTGCAGCATGATGGGTCATCTTTAGTGCTTCTGTAAGACATTTTCTTCAACATATAGTGAGAGAGGGTATTCACTAACTATACGTTCAAAATCAGGGACAACAAATTCTCATGATTTAGGGAACTAGAATGCATCAGGCTGCTTAGGTCGAGGTGGTGGTCATGGCCATGGTTGTCAACCCATAGGATCTTAGTGATAGTAGGGTGGATTAGCTCAGGGTATCCAGGCAGTGTCACAAGGCCATGTTATAGGTAAAACATATGCATTTCAATAGACCCAACATGAGTAGGATCCTAGACCCTCTATTGTGAGAGGTACTATTCTAGTCGTCTCCATTTTAGCTTTTGTACTTTTTGATATAGGGGCTTCACACAGTTTCATATCTATTCTTGTTGTGGGGTGACTTAGGCTATGTTTTTTTTACTTTTTATGAGGTGATGATTATAGAAACTATGTTAGGGATTATAATGAAAAGTGTGAGTCAGTGCAAGGAGTTCCTCCTTGAGGTTGGTGGGTGCCACTTCTTATGATACCTCTATATCTTAGATATTATAGGCTTCGATGTCATTATCAGAATGGAATGGTTGGTATCATTTCAAGCCTCTATCGATTGATATCACCAGAGGGTGAGTTTTACACCACTAGAGGGAGGATCATTTCTACATGAGGTTGAATGGTATGTCCAGGTGATATGAGCTGGACTCGAGCATCGTGGGTTGGGCGGGATGATAGCCCAGGATGTGAGATTATATCTAGATGACCAAGGGACACATCAGGAAGATGTCCCTCCTATATTTGATCATTTCAAGGACTTCTTTCCGGATTAATTTTCCGGCCTACCTTGGGTGAGACAGGTATATTTCTCTATCGAGCTAGTTCCAGGAGCTGCATCGGTATCTATTCCTACTTATAGGATGGATACGACATAGTTCCAAGAGATCAAGAGGCAGTTATAAGATTTGGAAGCTAAGGGTTTCATCCAAACCAGTACTTCTCCATGGGGTTCTCTGGTTATTTTTATGAAAATAGTGGATGGTACCCTCAGGATATGCATGGATTATCGAAAATTGAACTAGTTTATAGTTAAAAACTAGTATCCTCTTCCATGAATAAATGATATATTTGACCAGATCTGAGGAGATCAAGATTTATAAAATACTGATTTGTGATCTGGTTATCATCATTTTCATGGTATACCATCAAACATACCCTGTATATCATTTTAGAGCAGGTATGGTCTGTATGAGTATCTTGTATTGCTATACGATCTCACAAATGTTCCATAAGTTTTCATGGCACTGATGAACCAAGTGTTCCATCTATATCTTGATTCATTTCTTTTGGTTTTCGTGGATGATATCTTGGTGTATTATCATAATCAACATGACCATTCCAACCATATTGATATCGTATTGAGTACACTGAGAGAGAATCAGTTATATGTTATACTAACAAAGTGACACTTCTAGATGGATCAGATTCACTTCTGGGGTCACATCATCTTGAAAATAGAAGTATTAGTTGAACCATATAAGGTTAGAGTAGTAGTTTCCTAGGAGAATCCTAAGAACATCTTTGAGGTGTAGAGTTTTCTAGGACTGGATCGTTATAAAAGTTATTCATATAGGAATTCTCAAGTTTAGCAGTGCTACTGACATGCTTGACTAAAAATGGTGATAAGTATGTTTGGATAGATTCCTACAAGACATACTTTCAAGAAATGAAAAGGAGATTTAATTCAGTGTCGATACTAATTTTTACAGAGCTGGGAAGGAGTTACACTATTTACTATGATGCATTAGGTATTAGGATAAGAGAAATTATTATATAGGGATATCGAGTCTTTACATACGAATCTTGGCAGTTAAGGCCTTATAAGAGGAATTACCTAACACACGATCTCAAGTTAGCTGTGGTTGTTCGTGCTTTATGCTTTTGGAGACATTAATTACTAGGAGAACATTTTTTGGTGTATACAGACTATAAATGCCTCAAGTGCATATTTACTTAGCATGATCTGAATCTGAGGTAGAAAAGGTGGGTGTAATACCTTCAGTCTTTTGAATTCGAGCTTGCCTATATAACTGGTAAAGGAAATGCAATAACTGATGCATTGAGTAAGAGGACTCAGATATAAGCAGTGCAAAAATCCATTATAAAGTGGAAGCTTATGGCATTGTTCTCTAAGATGCAGTTGGAGGATCATGACAGTTAGTGACATACTCTTCTTTCATCTTTAGCTATTACCTCTACCCTACTAGATAGAGTTAGGATGAGACAACTATCGAATTATTAAGGCCTAGTTCTATGAGAGAGTGTGGTAGGTGAGGACCATACTCTTAGTTAGAACTTAGAAGAGGATGAGGTTTTGTGGTTACATGGTCGCGTATGAGTGTCAGTAGACATGAGAGAGGAGATGATGCATGATTTTCATGCCTTTGTATGTGCAGTGCATCTTGGTGTCACCAAGATGTATCATCATTTACATCATCAGTATTGGTGGATAGGTATCAAAAGGGATATAATTGGTTTTGTTATGAGGTGATCCACCTGTCAGTAGGTGAAGTTAGAACACCAACGACCATCCATACTTCTAAAACATCTACCCATTCCTGAGTGGAAATAGAATAATTTCATGATGGATTTCGTGACAGGGTTACTGAGGTCTCCTCGAGGTAGTGATTCCCTATGGGTTTTTGTTGACAGGATCACGAAGGTTTCAATTTTCCTACCGATCAAAGAAACCTTTAGTGTTGATGAGCTTGGGAGGTTGTACATTAGGGAGATGGTACACCTACACGAGGTTCCACATTCTATCTTTTTAGATAGGGATGCTCATTTTACTTCTCATTTCTGTAAAGGGATAGAGAGAGAATTGGGTACACAGGTGCTTATGATCATGGATTACCACCCCCAGATAGATGGCCAGTTAGAGCATACAATTCATGTGCTGGAAGACATGCTTTGGTCATGAATCCTAGATTTCAGGGGTTCTTAGGGAGAAAACATACTGTTGGTTAAGTTATCCTATAAAAATATCTTTCAGGATGCTATTTAGATAGACCCATATGAGGCTTTGTATAGTATACCATGCCGATCACCCCTTTGTTGGCTGGAGGTAGGAGAGGTAGCTATACTGGAACCTCATTTTGTCTAGGAAATCACTGAACATGTTAGGTTGATTCGAAAGTGAATGGATACTACACAGTCTCATCAGAAATCTTATGCCGATCACCATAGATGACCTCTAGAGTTTGAGGACAGGGATTGAGTTTTCCTACATGTTTCACTAAGGTTGGGACACAAGAGGATCAGAAGACAGGGTAAACTTTCACCGAGATACGTCATACCATTCGAGATTCAGGAAAGGGTTGAACCTGTTGCCTATCGGTGGTAGTTACCTCATAGGTACTGGGCTATACATGACGTCTTCCACATTTATCAGTTTTATCATTACTTTTCAGGCCCATCTCATGTTTTGAACCCAAGGAGGTTGAGTTACAAGTAGATACACCTTTTGAGGAACATCCTATTCGAATTGTGGATCGTAGGATGAAGGTTCTCCTTGGATGGTCTGTTCCTTTAGTATAGTGCTATGGAAGAAAAACCAAGTGTAGGATGAGACCTGGGAGAGAGATGTCGATGTGTGATCACAATGTCCATATTTGTTCATATATATTTCTTCACCACCCTTGGAAGGGAAATTCAAGGATGAATTGCTTTAAAGGGGATGTTTGTAAGAAACTAGTTCTTCCTTTGAGGATGGATCTTTTATTTTCGGTTTTTATTTAAGAAAACTTGAGAAAAAGAGGTTATGGGATGAATGTAGAACTGTTTCACAATGTGACTTAGGGTTACACACAATGTAATCCAAATAAATTCTATGTATTGATGTCAACATTCCCTTTTAATGATGTTTAAGGCATGTCGATAGAAGGAGAAAGAAACTGGCATATACACGACATGTGTTATCAAGTACATGCCATGCACTTTTTTTTGTTAAAATGGGTAGTAGCCTTGTTTCTTCATTTTTTGGATAGAGGGATCTCTGGGTTCACGAACCAGTAACATCAAACCTTTTTTTACTCCTATTTGATCATTCGAACACCAATATGATCACTGTCGGATGTGTTGGAACCCAATTGGAAATCTATCAATTCCTCTTGATATATTATTCATGATTTTTCTCTTGAACTAGTTAGTAAAGGTTGATATTTTATGCTTGTTTTGCAGATATACCCCATTCTAGGTAAAATTAGAGGCCGATGGTGGACAAGGAGAGTTTTAAGACTACGAGGTAGTTTGTATTGGTCCTTTCATTAGTTTTCAAGTTGATTATATGTGTCAGAGTGCTGCACACCCATTTTTATGGTGTCACATTGAATTAATTTTTCCAATTTTTATTTCCTATTTGTTTTTAGGAAATTTATTATGTGATTCAAATCATGCTAGGGTTGTTTACCCTGAATTAGGGCCACCCATGGGCGTGTTTTCCCTTGGATGATCATTTACGACCATTTGGCCTAGGATACCTAAGAGAATGCCTTTGATTTCCATACCATGGGTTTTTTGAAATGAAATTGGTTATATAAATGATTTCCCATGTGATATATTTGATGTTTAAGCCTTGTGATAGTTTAAATTTCATGATAGCATTGTCATATGAATTGTTCCCATGTGATTTACTATTGTTTAAACCATGTAATAGTGTAATTTACATGTGTTGATTTTTATATCAATTTACCATTTGAATTTTTAATTTTTTTAAACCTTTTAATATTTTAAATTACATGTGTTTATTATTGTGGGTTTTACCCATGTGATTAATCCAAAGGCTGAGCCTTATGAGGTTATTTAGGCTGTTATGTTCAAGTTGTGAGCGATCCACAGGTGTAGCAGTCATGCTCATGGAGGCTTTACTTATTTTGCTGAGTGAAACATGGATTGTTGAGGGATGACATGGATAAAACCTATTGGCATTGTTTACATGTCTTTAGTGATACCTAGGGCTTCCTTATATGACCTCCAGTAATGGGTTTAGTTTACATAGAGTTATACCACACCTAGAGTGATATCGGGATTCCAGAGTGGTTCAACAGGACATGCCTATAGGATGTTGGTAGGTTTCCTCCTAGAGTGATATCAGATTTATAGAGATGTTTACTGGGATGGTCTTGTAGGTTGCAGATAGAATATCACCTGTAGTGATATTTGAATTCCAACTTAGGAATGTCATGGATGAGATCAGGTTATAAATTGAATATTTAAATGAAATAACTTATGATGCATCTACCAAGTCAAAGTATAATATTGGATTCAATCTTCACTTACTTGTTTAGATATCCTTATGAGGTATATGTTATGATTTATTACACATGGGGGTTTCCAATCTTAGGTCGGATCCCAAGACATATATAATTCAATGTGATTGGATTAATTAATGAACATGAAATGAATGTAAATGAATACCAGTTCTTGTAGAAATTTTTAATTTTGAGTACTTCCTATATCACTATTTTCATTATTGTACACTACCAGTTATATATATTCACGGATATACTGGCACATATCTTTGGTGGTTGCCTAATGGTATTTAGTCTCATACCCTATTTGGGTCATGTTTGGGGCCCAAATAGATTATATTGTTACATGTGTCGATAAGGTTAAAAACCCTTCTAAAGGTACTTGATTTGTTGTTAGGAGATTGAGATCATGGGACCAAGATAATTCTGGTGAAGCTTATGAGTCTCTTTTTTTCCTTTTTTTACTTTAGGTACTTGTATTTTATATTACTATATTTTATCCTATTTTGGCTATTTTCCTAGAACAGGTGACATGGAGCATTATCCTTTGTACGCTATGACATCTGGTTATTTTTGTTATCAATTTTCTATTATTTACTTCTATTTCTTGGTATTACCGTTTATGCTATTGTATTGTTATTGTTTTCGCTATGTTACACTATGCCAATGAGGGAATAGTTTTCCCACTATCACACCTAGGCCCTTGCTATTAGTTAATAGACACTGGCATTTGGGGAAATGTGCTTGAGGTCATGTGGCTAATCAGGTATGAAGAAGCTTTTAGAGGCATCTGGATCAGGGATATTACATGAAGAAGATAAATATTTCAACACAATTGTTTCTCTCCTTTTAAATAAACACAATAAGAAAAAATAGAAAAGTAAAACATTCAAATGTTGGAATTATAAAGGTAAAGGAAATTTTGCACGAAATTTTCCTAGAAAGAAAGTTGGATAATATGAGTCTAAAGATAATGATGAGAATCCTGAGAAAATAATTTTAAGAAACAAAAGGAATGATTTCATTATGATAAAAAGAAGAAAATTTATATGATAATAAGAAAGAAGAATGATTCCTCATATGATGATGAATCTGATCATCAACTCAACTTTATTTCTCAAGTTAGAGATGGAAGTAATTATTCAATTAGTGACGATGATAATGATGAATAGATAAATAAAATGGAATGGATTCTCAAAAGGAATTTTGATAAATCACTTGAGGATAATACTCAAATCAAGAAATAAAGAAGGTAGATGAAGAAATTTGTTGAATGCATAACTTTTTAGAATGGTTATCTTGAGATAAAACTAAAAAACTATGAAGAAAAGTTAGGTGGAAATGAAAATCTCAATAATATGGAATCATCACTTTTTAATGAAGGTAAACAGAACAAGTTGAAGGTAGATCAATTAGAAAAAATCATAGATGTTATAAAAAGTATGTTAGATGAGAAAGAAGAATAATTGTTAGAAACATAATCAATGCTTCTTACAACATAAAGTGAGATAATAATGATGAGAGAAAACTTAACCAAGTCTGTTGATGTTAAAAGTAAAATTCCTAAAGAATGTCAACAAAAATGTTTACAAAATAAGGGTTGCGAGAAAAAATATTTCACCAAGAAAGATATGAATTCTTTAAAAAAGTATCATTTTGAGGAAAGTGGTCCACAATTTTTGAAGAAACAAAAACAAAAACAATGTTATGAACAATTTTAAAATCAGTCCAAAAAATCAAGATTCAAAGGTCACTACTGGTGTTTTTGATTTTTCAGACACAGAGCCTATTAATACTGACATAACATGCATCTATCAGAAAACATGTATAAATTAAGGGGAAGATGTGATGAGAATATAAGATAAAATGTTCCTAAAAATTTTCATAAGATGAAGAAAGCTGAGTATGTTAAGAATGTTGATAAAAGTATTCATGCTTAGTATGAAATAAATAAGTTCTTAGTTATTTGGATAGAAAAAATTAGCAAGGACAGAAAGTTATAAGAAGCAAAAAATGAAACTGAAGAAAAGGGAAATAAAAATGTTTATGAAGATATGAGAAAATTTGATAAAAATATATCAATAGATTGTGGTTTAAAAATTCAGAAAAGATGTAAGAAATGTGATAAATAATGGAATGTTACTAAAATTTGTTTGACTATCATTCCAGAACATGAGTAATGCATGAAAAAGTTATTACAAACTCACTACAACAAAAGGGTTCCAAAAGGGGAAAATAAGTTGAAATCCTTATCAGAAGAGTCAATAGTTGAATAGAAAATTATTAAAAAATACAATAAGGATGAATATAAGAAAGAAAATACATCCAACGAAAAATCCAATTTGAAGAAGAAAAATTAAGGATTGAGAGAATACTTTCAGTATGAACTTTGTTTTTGAGAATCTATGAGATTCTTTCTTATTCCTAAAACATTTTTTTTATTTTTAATAACTTGTAGGGAATTAAAGGAGTTGAAGTAAGGAAGTCGATGTTGGGTCTCTTAATATTTTCTCAAAAGTAAGTAATGAGGTTTCAAAAAGTATATTTTGAACATTTTTTATACACCTGATATTTATGATATGTTTTTTATGATGGGTGCAAGTTACTTTTATCTTAAATAAATTCTTTTCAAGATTTTACCAAAAATGAGAATGTTGAAGGAAACATGAAAAGGTATTATATAAAAGTTGTGTAATAGGAAACATTGATAAACTTGATTATACACTATAGTTTTCTACACCGGTTTCACCCAAATAGAATTATATTTTTTTAGTAAAAGGTCCTTTATTAAGAAACTCATGTGGTACTTATGTTCCCATAAAGAAGAGTTTCACTTTTTGGAGATGAAAAGTTCCAATCTTTTGAAAAGAGACAATTTTTCAATAAGGAAAATTTTCATGGTGACCCCTTTGAATTTTATTGTTAATAAGTGAGGGAGAATATATTGGGGGGAATATATAATTAATAAGGTGATAAAAGAAAATAAGACATGGAGAAGAAAAAGTGGGAAAATAGAACAATACCACTTATTATTTTGAAGAGGTTAAATATAGGTATTGAAGTGGGTATTGAAAACAAACACAAAGGGGTAGATTTTTGGAACTTATTTGAGTTTTGGTTTTATTTTTCATCAATAGATCAATATTATTATTATGTTGAAGTAATAAACTATGTTGAAAATGTAATGGAAATTTGGATTTAATAAGGGTGTGGTAATGTTGTCAAATCAGATTTAAAACTATAAAGATGATAATCGAATCCTAGAAGATCATATTTCAATAATTAAATCCTATAGAATCATATTATGAATCATAAAAATTAGATCCATACATTGGTATGAGTCAACAGATCCAGTAATCATGATGATACTTTGATGAAAAAAGTTAGAATATGCTGAAAATCATATTTAGCCTGGAATGAAAGTGGTGATTGTAATGAGGAATATTTTTTTTGAGTCAGAATGGATCCAGTAAAAATGTGATGATGATTTTATATTTTGGAATTCTCATAAATCATAAGTAATTGTTCAATATTGGGATTAAATATGGATGAATTAAAGGGGGAGTGAAAGAGATGACACCAATCATATTCAAAATAATCAGATGTTGATAAAAAGAAAAAAGGTGAAGAATATCGTATTCTACCTGATCATAATCAGGCAAATTGTATTCTAGAAAATTTTATTCTGGATGAGAAGGAAAATATTTTGATAAGGGTCTGGAAAAAATATGTTTCTGAGTCTGAGGAAGAAAAAAACTTGGACTGGGAAAATCGTAGAGATTTTTGTACTGGGATTTTCATACTGAAGAAATCCTACTGAAGAATTATTACTGAAGAAACTGTACTGATAAAATAATTATGTGGAAATCATAATGAATAATTCGTACTAAATAATTCATACTGAAGAATTTTTTCTCATGAAATCATAATGAAAATACTCTACTCGTATTTCATAATGAAAAAATGGTACTGGGATTTCTTAATGAAAAAATCTTACTAGGAAATCATGATGGAAAATCTGGGATATGAGAATATTAGAAAAGGTATTGAATCCAAAAATCAAGGATATTTTAATATTTAAAAAGGAATTGAATGAGTCAAAGATAGATCCAAGTTTTTAGGAGAATTGAAGATTTGAGAAATTTTGTTAAGAGGGAATGGTTTTCATAACACCACCAAAACCTTTTTTGAGGTCCCTATAATAGGAGAGATGAGTTCATTTGTAAATGTGACTCCAAAATGTTCAAGTGCTCGAGATCTATAATTTATATAACAAGTATTTAGTACACAACTAAATTTTGTGTTTCGGGTTGAATTTGAGGAAGATCATAGTATTGACATTCAATATGATCATATGAGAAAGATCATTCCGATGAAGTTCCATTGGAACAATTCCATCAAAGTGAGGTAATCAGAGTGAAATCAATTCTAACATGTTTTATTGGACCGAGTTACATAAGGTGCATAATTGTGATCCGATGATTGAGTTTCTACTTAATTGAAGAATGAAGTGAAAAGGGAGAATCATATAGGACTAACCATCGAACGAAGACCATCATATAGGTGTTACCGAGCTGGGAAGATTGGACTGACTTTGCTGAGGAAGATTTCAAAACTGATGTTCTAGAATAATTTTCAAGACCAACAAGTTACTTTGAGAAATTTTGAAGTTCTTGAAGGTTTTATGCAGGTAAGGATTGATTCAGCTTGCTTGTAGAGGAATTGAATACTTTCTGAAGTGAATCAGAAAAGAAGAAGAAAAGTGAAGCTTGGGACAGTGGATACTTTCCAATTAATGAAAAGGATTGTTCGTTGGAAGTTGATACTAGAAAGGATAGTTGGAGGGTATAACAAAAAATAATAGGAAAGTTTATATTAGGATAATATAATTGTTCTTTTCCTATTCCTTTGCATTCTAGAAAGAAGATAATAAAAGAATCCATTTTGGTGGGACTATCCAACATGGAAAAGAGTATGTCTTTGTACCTAACCTTGTAAATATCATGTTCCACCTTCTCTTTATATTTGTAGAATATGAAAGGTAAGGTTATGAGTTATATTTGAGTTAATCATTACTCTAACAAGTTTAATAGGTTTAGGAATTTTCAGTTAAGGAATCAAGAAACTTTCTTATAAAACAAAAAAGAACCATTGATTCACCCCCCTCTTAGTGGTCTTGATCCTACTTGGGAACAAAACTAATATTGAGGAATAACCTAGTCATTAAATTTAATACTAGTCACATAGGAAAGTATAAAATTAAAAATAGTAACTAGAATAGTAATAATTACAATGATTCCGACCCTTGATTTTCTTTCAATCACAAAATGATGGATAATTGGGTATGTATCAACAACCTTAGTAGAATTAGGATTTGAGGGAGGAATGTTAGAGGAAAATATAGATTCCATAGTAATATTATACACATTTTGAGAGTTAACATAAACCTTTATCACATATTGCTTATGTTTTTCCACCTTTTAAGTTAAATATATATTAGAAACTAATTATTGAATCATAGATAATTTTTTCCACAACTCAAAATTATTAGTATATAAATAGGTGAAGCTGATGTAACAGTAAAAGAAAATGAATTTATATCCCTATAATAGGCTATGATAACTATAATTTTTTTTGTAAATAATAGTTTTTTAAATGGAGTCCATGTATACTAATCATGTTTGTAATTTAGTACACCTACATGAAGATATGAAACCCATAAAGTGCAAGAGGGTATTTCATAATAAGGATAAAAAATATAGTAGGGTTTATACCTATAAGGATCAATTGGGAACGATTGGCTTAAAAAAACATGTTATTGAATATGAATGATCTTTTTCACTATTAGATTTTATGAAATCTATTAATATCTATTTACCCATAAAAATATATCATGATTATGTGATACATTAAATAAAATTTAAAACCATATTCCTTTATGATAATTTATTCAAGGATTTATGGGTGGTATAACGTGAAGGTTTTGAAGATCCATAATTGTTTTTAATATTTATAGTCTATAACTAGAATTTTATGTGTTAAAATAATATTTTTTTTGTGTTTAAATATTTGTTCAATTAATGCGATTAATGTATTTTTATTCATAAAAATTTCAAAAAACATTTATGTTTATAAATAGGATAGTGGGAGAATGATTAAATTTGAGATGTTGTATATTGTTGACATACTTATCATCATAAATAGATTCTCAATGTTATAATTAATTAAAAATTAGTTGGTATATTCATTCTCTATAAAGTATCTTAGTAAATAAATCGATATACTTTTAATGTGGATCTATAGATTAAAATAAAAAATGGGTTCTTTAATAATTTTTCATGAAAAAAGTATTTTTAAATATGTAGTTCCCTTTAATAATTAAATATTGAGGAAAAATAAGTTAAATCATATATGTATTTAATATTGGATAAATCATTTATTTTTTAATTTTAGTTCATCATACCGTGTAACATACATTATGTATAAAAATTATATAAATGCTAAATCATAGTGAACATCACTGGGTAGTTGTAAAGATGATCCATGTGTCCTTGAGAATAATTAATGATACTGTATTTGTTTTTATAGGTTGGTAAGATCTAATTTTAAGTTTTTACACACATTCTACATTTCAAAATAATGAATAAGACTTTATATATTAGAAAATGTTTTTTTTCTTGAATATAATAGTGGTAAGGTAGAAGAGTCCCAAGTAATTAATTAGTTTATATTCAATATTACAAGTCAAACCTACCACAATATCTTATAGGAGTAAATAATATTTTTAGATAAATAAGTTCATTACTAATATTTGGAAGATACCAAACATTTTATGTCCAATTAAACTCTATTTTTATAACAATGATGCATTTTCTTTCAATACAAGGAGACCTTATATCACCCAAAATCCAAATTTATTCTTCATTAATTTTATCTTATTTAAGAGATTATTTATATAGTAAGTATCAATATATATCCATTTCTCACTAAGGATAATTTTTTGAGACCCCTAAAAAAATCCCCTACATAATATATTAATGAATGTAACAATGGTACAATAAGTATTTTAAACATGAATGAATAACTTTTGTGAAAATGAGAAATTATTTGTGTTGATGCCTTAAATTGAACCAAGTGTTAAGAGAGTAGGGAGATTTTTTTCATGTAATATACTTAAATGATAATACCTTATCATTTAATTATGTATTATATATAGAATATAATAGATTAAATGATTATAATATCCTATAATTTGTGTATTACCAGGTATCCTTAATCGATAATCATCAAAATAGATTATGATAACATGTTAAGGCTGACATCAGTAGGAACACCTGTTTGGAGATACAACTATCCCCTAACAAGATATAATTTAGTGAGCTTAAATTTAGTTCTATCATCTTAATGTAAAACACACAGATCATAATGGGTTTTTTTGTGTTAATCAAGTGGACAATGATTATGGATCCTCAAAAATATTATTTTCAAGGTTCTTTTTCTAGTGTAGTTTTAATAATTTGAACTTATATGAATTCATTTAAGAATTTTGATTGATCAAATGTTTTTGGGTATGTTATTGATCTATTAAAGTCATTTTATTAACAAGGATGAGACATGTTAGCCCAAATTATAAATTTATTACTTTGCTACTTTCACTGTATTTTTTTATTAATTGTGTGACCATTTCATGATAATTACATGAAATTTAATTGTATTTGTTTTATATAGTCATGAAATTTTGAAAAAGTGATAAGTTATATGGGGTTGAAATTATATAGTTAGAAATAAAAATTTGATCCAAATAATGGTGTGGTGTGATAAACCACATCATGATTTGATCTGGTCTAAACAATGATGTAGTAGAGTCTAATACACCATGGTTTGGTACATGGAAATGAATGATTTATGAGATAACACTAAAATTTTTAGTGTATACAATTACCTAAGCATCACTAACACAAATATTAATTCATTTTATAATATTATTAAATTCCTCTCACAATAATACACACTTAATAACCATAAAGGATTAGTTTCTTTGAAGACTAGATACATAATCAACTAATTTCATGAAATACATTCATCATATATCACAAATTTATTATCATAAAATACCTTTATTTGGTATATCCTACTTAATTACTTTCTTCAAAACTCAAGGAAAATGTAAAAATAATAAAGGGTGAGATTAGATGCTTAGTAAGGGAAAATATCATAGATTTCAATTGATGATAATACATGAGTATAAGATAAGATTAAGGGGTTGAGAACATAATAATAACTTATTAAAACATACTTAATATGTCATAAACCATAAATATTGAGTCATTAAGTAAATATTTTTCATAATAAAATACATGAGTCATAATAGTGTGGAATAATCAAAAATCAATCTCGAGCACAAGAGAATATGATAAGCATAAAACATAAGTTCTTTCCATACACTTACATATCTAAATAATATGTCAAGTCTACCCAAAAGGAACTTCATTTCATAAATATCTTAGGATAACCAACCATGTAACTTCTTGGGATTGGGATAACCCCATGTATACCCTCTTGGGATTTGGCTAATAGCTTGTGTACCCTCTTGGTCATGGTCTAATCACCCATGTACTCTCTTGGGATTGGTCTAATAAACCATTTACACTTTTGGGTTGGGATTCACTACTGATTATCCAATAAAAAAATATATTTTAATTACATTTTAATGGTATTAAATGTTCATTTTTGGTTTTATGGGCCCGAGTTAGTGCATTTTCATTATGAACATCCATTCTCAGCATTTGTGCACATCATGCCTAATATACACCAATTTAGGCCCAATGAGTCATCTGATTCTAAGGAATGTAATTATCAATACTTTAATTTGATATTTTTGTAACTTTATATACACTTAAATGTGAACATTTTTTATTCAGGGATCAATGGATGATTCATAAACGATGGTGGAGATATTTGGAGATGAATGGAAGCAATTCTAGAGAAGGAAGATTGGACACCAGCCCACTTATGAGACTGTGGGGCCCAACATACAGGCCCAATGAATCCAAAATTTTGTGAGATGATATAATAAATATTTAGGAACAAATCACTATTCATGCAATAATGATAATTCTGCCTCTATGGTACTCATTAAGGCCGCCCAAGTTAGAGATAGAATTCTGGGCCAGATTCTGCGGCCCAGAAAAACATCACACTAATATGATCATATCTCCGACTATTAAACTCCAAATGGGCCCAAACTTTTTCAGACAGTTATAAGACATCCTTATCTCCATTTTCGTCTTCTATGTCCCACTCTGATTAGGCCATCTAGAAGGTCATAAAGATGCGTCTGTTCGGTGGATGAAAGCTGGCTGCCACCTCGGGTCAAATGTGGAAAAGTCCAAATTCCACAAGCTTTCCACCACCTATGGCCTACCAAAATTAATTGAGATACTTTGTACTATTGGAGGCTCGACCCAAGGGCTCAAAAATTCCTATTTAAGGCAGTGGTGTTGGAGGATTTAGGAATCTTTGAGCTTGTTTTCATCTTAATGTTATGCTGCCAATTTCTCTTTGTAATGTTCTTCCTTCACATGTAAGTTGTTTTAATTCATCCTTATTTCTTAATAAAAGTTCTTCTTATCTTATTATTATATTATTATCCATATCACTTTGATATCGTTGGTTCAAGGTGTGAACTTGTTCATACCAAACCTTGTGATATTATCACACAACGGTGGAGTGATTGTTATTTTATTGCGTTTTTTTACTTCTCCATTTCCTCCTTCATGAGTCTACTTTCCGCTTCCATTGAAACCATAGAATCAATGGAGGGATAACCCACTTATGGGTTGATCCAAGGGAGTAGCAAGGGGCTGTATTGGATGTTATTTATCACCTCATTAATGTATAATCACTTCTTTAATTGAGATTTTTATTTGATGATTTTTAAACTCCATCGTCCTTGTTGAATTTAAGGCCACACACTTTAAGTGCTAATACAGACCTTTACCTTGAAGTGCTCAAAACTTTGATCCTTAAAGTGTATAGGTGATTAGTATTAAATGGTGTATGAATTAAACCAGTAAGTGATGATGTTGTTTTATCTCCTTAAATGAACCCATCTCAAATATAATAAATTGAAATCATTAAAAAGGAAATACGTCCAATCCACCCCGAGCGATAACCTAGGATCAACTCATTCTTTTAAATTGAATTCACTTAAGTCTCTTAGAGTTCCTTTAAACCCATATAAAATCAACCCAATTTGGCCACATCATATCCAAAAACATTCCATAGAAGGTACGTGTATATAGGTTACTTCTTAGGTCTCTGTGGATTCGACAACCCAAACTAAACTACAAGGACCGTTCTACCTTCATCTCTTGGGTAAATTTGAGAGAGAATCAACTACCCATGTACCCTTTTATACAATGTAATATAAAACATTATCCAAATAATTATAGGGATTTAACAAAACCAAAAGTTAAATAATAATAAACCATTTATATATATACCGCTTGAACATAAGAGAATTTATAATTCATTTATAGTTTAGATACACCATAAAACTAAAATTGGATTCAAGAAACAAAATTTAAAAATAATCATCATAATCATCCATAGAAAATAACTGGATGGTATCATAAGCTCATATCCTCAGTGACACATCATAATCATTAAGTGATGCTGGCATAGATAATAAATACTTTTATAAAAGTATTAGAAATATTATTTAAAAAAAGAATAAATATCCTTTTATTTTTTTAAATTTTTAAAAATAAAAATCCCTGGAAAAATTAGAATAATATTTTATTTGTAAAACCATGTAATTTTTTAATATAATTTTAGTGATGAAGAAAGAACATTCTTGAGGGAAAATCCATACATTTTAGATACATTAAAAAAAATATTTTGACACTATAGTAAAAATTTCAAAAGAAAATTTTTAATTATTTGTAAGGAATGTTAAAGGTAGTATAAAATATTTTTATCAAACCTTTATTTATATATTAAAATATTAACAAAACTATTTGAAGAACATGTATAATTAAAAGAAGATAAATAATTTCATCTTTACTTAAAACAATTATTTCATTATATTTGAGTACCAAAGAGGTGGAAATAAAAAGAATATTTTAAAACACTAGAAATAACCCTAGTATAATATTTTATAGAGTTTAAAAATAAACAACATATAATTACTCCAAAGGATTTTGAATTAAAAAAATCCTAATTAAAAGTAATACTGGAACATAAACTCTTACCTCAAGTCTCGACATGCTTCGTACAAACTTTAACCTACTATATAATAACTTTACACTTATTATAAATCTATAATATAATTATATTCATACTTATATTACTATATATCATTCCATTATAATTTATATTTACCCATTTATTAAACATTCCTCATTAAAATCAATATTTGGGTTTTAACTGTTTTGTTTTCCATGTATGTTTTGGTTCAATGATTTAGGTCCACGAAACTTGGTCATGGTTTTATCATATATATAATATTATTCATTTAATAAATATAATATTTGTTAATTATATAAATTTTTTGAACCATCCATGTAAGGAAGTGATGAAAATTAATTATATCACTTTTTGGAGATGGTAGTCTTCACGTACACATAGGCGATGTTTTCATTTTTCAATGGAGGGAAAGATAGGATGATAAATAATAATTTTCATTTATAGAATAATAATTATATCATATATATAATATATATTCTTTAAATACATATATATAACCATATGTGTGAGGTTGTGATGAAAAATGAGATACATCATTTCTGGGAGGGAGTATTCCCCACGTATGCACGTGAAATGTTTTCATTTTCCATTTGAGGTAAAATATGTAGAAACTAGTTTTTCCACCAACATAATAAATTTTAAGTATATTAAAGATAATAATTTCATTTAATTATGATGGTGAGAATATATTTGAAATATTTATAATAATAAATAAACATGAAATAATTCATTTAAGACTTATACCTCATCTCCTGTTATCTTTAATTGGATTAAAAAATTAATCCATAATAGGTTGGTTTTTTGGTGTGACCATAAAATCTATGAGTTTCTTAGAAAATGTTGGAAGTTATTTAGGTACATATTAGTTGAGGTAAGGTGATAAATGTGTGTTTATAAGTGAGTATATGAGGTTCCCTATTATAAGTGAGAGGAGTGACACCTATGTAAACACCCTTAACTTTAAAATAATATAAAGTCATTTCATGGGAAAGTAGAACATAATTTTTCTATAATATATGATAATTTAAGGTATAAAGACACTAAAAACGTCGACAAATATAAGTTTTTTGAGATATTAAAATCCTTATCCCACAGGTTAACCCCTTTCACCTATTTTAACTCTTATAGTGATAACTTAACTTTTTACCATAGTAACTTATTTTCATAATTAAAAATGAAATTGGAATTATAATAAAATTAAAACATGATAATTATAAATATGTAATCCATTTTGTACTATTTAATTTCTAAAGGTTTTAGTAATTAATTCCAATATCTATACACAAGACGTGTGAAATTCATTTCTTTAAATGTATTTTAAGCATAAAAATGATTTTATTCTCATTCCCTAACTATAAATAACTATTAGATGATTTTTAATTTATTTTATTTAATATATAATCTACAAATTTCATTAAAATCATATATCAATAGTTATTAATTTAATTTATTAAGATAAAACACATTGTCCACATAAAAAAAATATTTTCTAAAAAATATATTTTTTTAACTTAAAATGATTTTGTATTCATTTTTAACCAATTGATAATAAAAGTATGAATAATAATTATTTTTTTTACATTTATAAAAAATAATTTTCCATAATATTAGCACTATAAACAATATGAATTTTATATTAAATAAAACATATATAATAGAATAATGGTTGTGAATAAAACATTCTCATTTAACCAAGAATTATCAGGATTTTATTAATTATCTTTACTTAACGATTCCATGGATTCAATTAATTTATTTTTTTATTTATCATTTCAATTTTATCAATTTTTTTATCATTACTCCAAGGTATTAAATTTAATAAAAAATAATAATTCAAGAAAATAGTTCAAAATAGTCTCTTTATAATCAATTGTATTTTCTTAAGTGAATTTGAAACCTTATGAAAAAGTATTTTATTTTATAAATTTTATTTATGTATCTAATAATATTTTTCATTTTATATTTTAATAATTTATTAATCACTTAAGTTTGGTATTGCATGAATCACAAGCTATCAAGCATAATGAATTTATTAAATAGAAATATATTATATAATAACGTGGTGTTACATTTGAGCCCCCTAATAAATAATTTCAACCTCAAAATTTTGTTATTATAATAGAAAAAATGAGGATACTTTTGTATCTATACATCCTCATGTTCTAGTATAGCTTCCTCATATTTGTGGATTTGAAAAAAAATTGACCAGATGAGTGGTCTTGTTACACAATACCATATATATTTAATCTATAATTTAGATTGGTTATTCCTCTTATTAAATATCAGTATCTCACTATACAACCACTGAGTTTAGTAAATGTGGAGGATCAGGTATGTTATTCCTCAAAAAATACATGTGGGAAAACATTATTAACTTAAGATAAGTTCAATGGAAGCATAAAGAAATAATATACTATCTCAATACGATCAAGAATATCATAGAGATTGATATATTTGATGATCAGATTCCCATTCATTCCAAATATCATAAAATTATTCTAATGGGATATTCGTAGGAATACCTTATCACCTTCTTTGAACCCTAGATCTATCTATTTATTATTTTTATAACTTCTCTATCAACTCTAAGATTTTTTTATGAGTTGATAAATATATATAAACTTCTCCACATTTTCCTCACCTAGATCAAGTAGAATATATTGTTTTCTCGATCTTTATCCCAAAATTTTAGAGTTCTACACTTTTTTCCATAGAGGGATTCATAAGGATCCATCTAAATTATTGAGTGAACTATATTTTTATAAGAAAATTTTACCATAAGAAGGTATTGGACCCAAAAACCTTTAAAATATATAGATAAATACATAAACATATCTTATAAGGTTTGATTATCCCTTTCAAAATGACCATCTATCTATGGATGATATACAATCTTATGGTTCAACTCCGTATTCAAGGCTTGTTGAATACTTTTCTAAAACATTAAGGAAAAACTCAGATCAAAATTTGATACAATTGAGAGTAGTACTCTATGAAACCTTAACACATAATTAATATATATCCTATATAGTTGATCAAGTGAGAAATATTACCTAGTAGTAATGTAATCTTCTAACTTTGTAAGAAAATTGACTAAATACCAAATGGTGTTATGGAATTTAGATGCTTTGTAGATTTTTAAAAAGAAACCATGGTGATTTCCCCATTTCCATATAGGTATGAGTAATGGTTTCTTTATCCCACTAGATATTTTACATTCAAGACTAACTTTATAAAATATTGGGCATCAAAATACATACTCATCTATTTCACTTTTCAGGTTGTCTCACCAGAGATGTGCTCTGATATATATATATATATATATATATAAATATTTTTACTTCCATGATAGATATATAATGATGAGATAAGTGTTTCATGCAATGTCTCCTTTTTTTTATTTAAGGGAAACATATCCAGTTCATGAATATTATCATCCCCTCATGTTCATGATCAAACCCTTGAACATTCCTTACATTTTTTTATAGTTCAAAATCATCCTTTTAAACCTTTTTAATATTTACATAGATAGATGGTTGGAAAGTCATTTGATCAAGATAAAATTTCTTCCCATACCTCATGAATTCATGGTATATACTCTTCAAATCCATAAGTAATACATCTCTTTTAATCCTTATCATGAAAAAACTAGCATGCTTCTTCCAACCCAGAGCATCAACGACCTTATTATCCCTCCCTTGTTGGTAATGTATTGAGAAGTCATAATCATTCACCAAATCCAACCATCTCTTTTGGATCATATTCAACTATTTCCATGGGAATATATAGTTAAAAACTTTATGATCAGTATATATATCACACCATTCACCATTAAGATAAGGTCTCCATATTTCCAATAAAATTACCACTTATATATCCAAATCATCAGTGAGGATTTTTTTCCTCATAAATCTTCAATTATTATGGGGAATTCAATACAAAATTTTCATTTTAAATGAGAAAACATCTTAATCTCTTATTTGATACATCATTGTATATCAAAAACCCTTATCCACTATAGGGTAGTGTAAGCATAGGTTCATTGACCAAACTTCTCTTAAACTATTTGAAAATTTATTCACATTAATCTATCTAAAGATACATGGATCCATTCCATGTCAAATTTTTTATTGGATTTGTTAACCATGAGAAATATCTCATAAATAATTGGTAATTTCAAACCAATCTAAGAAATCTATGGATCTCGATCACCGTGGTTAGTCTGGACCATTGTTGAATAAATTATTTATTAAAAGGATTCATTGAAACACCCTCACTTGTACTTCATTACCTTCCTTTCTCTTAGAATATATGATAATATCATCTATTAATACTTCCAAAAACAAACCAAGGTAATATCAAATGCCACTAGTCATTAGATTGATGAATATTTTGGAGGAATTGATAAGTCTAAATGCAACCACAATGAATTAAATGTTTAAATACCTCATAAATAAGGAAATATTGGGTATATAATCCCTTTTGAATCTTAACTATATTTATCTAGATCGAAAATCAATCTTTGAAAATTATTGAACTATTAACAGTTTATCAAACTAGGCATCAATACAGGGTAGAGGATATATGTTCTTAATATTAATCTTGATAAATTCTATATAAGTAATGTAATGAAACATTTCACCATATTTATTATTAATAAAATGAATATGCACACACCATCATGATGTATTAGGTCATATTAATAACGTTTCTAGATTATTCTGGAGTTACTTCTTTAATTCCTATAACTCATTTGGTTCAATTCTATAAGGATTCTTTGAAATAGTCATAACACTTTGTATGAGTTCTATTGAAATATTATCTTCATGATTTTGGGGATATATAGGAAAATATTCAGAAAGTACATTATAATATTCCAAAAAATTGGAATATCTTCAATTTTGAGTCTCTCTATAACCATATGAGATGAATAAACTTTATGAACAGGTAGTAAGGCCCATATAATAGAAGAAATTAAAATTTGAAGTTAATTTTCATACTTATAACAATGAATGATCATAGGTTAATTCTAAATAACATATATGTCTTTCATCTATAAAAAACTCATATGGTCTCTATATAGATAGATCCAATCCATAACCAACAATAAATAAAATTCAACTAGATGGAGAATAATAATATTTTCAGGAAGTATATTCCCACCATCTTTTATTGGAGTGGATCTATATAATTGAGATGAAATTATCATACCATTAGATGTATTCATTGTTGAATAAATACCTAACCATTTAGTTAGTGATTTTATACTCTTATAAAATTATTTAGATATAATATATTGGGTAAAACCATAAATATTACATTTAAATTCATGAATTCATAATAAGAATAAATTTCTCTATTTTATTTTGGTTATCATAATTTTCTTACACAAAAATGTTATAATGGGTATTAATAAACATTAATAATATAAATTAATCAAATGATAATTATATTCATTCCTGAGATATCCAAACTTGTTACACCGTTTTTATCAACCATTAACAACTTAGGTTATCCTATATCACTTTGGTTAATCATAAGTTTTTATTGAGACAATCATCTTATTCCCCCTAAAATATTCTCCAAAAATAAATAATCTATGATTTAATACCAACTATGGTTACCCACAAATTACTTACAGAAATATAACATCATTTTAGAAGAATATTCAATATATTTAAAAATAATACACACCTGAGAACCATAAAGGATTAGTTTCTTTGAAAAATAGATACCTAATAAAATTATTTAATTAAATATCTTCAACATATCCCTCAAATATTTTCTCATTGAGTACCCTTCATGGAAATATTATAATTAATATCTTTCTTCATAACCTAGAAAAATTGGTAACATAAGAAAGGGTGATCTTAGATACACAATAAGGGTAAACATGATAGATATCAATTGATGAACATATATGAGAATAATATAAGAATAAGGGTATGATAACATGATCAAAACTTATGAAAACATACAAAACATGTCATAGACCATAAATAATGAGTCATGGCATAAAAAGTTATAATAACTAAAGAAATGTGTCTATTTCATATCCCTTTTTGAGTGGTTTCCAACAAGGTTTATTTCTGATAACAAAAACACCCAAAGGATCTCACATCCATGATGGATCATGGACCTGCATTCCAAATGTTGGAATCTATTGGGTAAATTACAAAAGTATTCTTAAGAACTCACATTGGTAGAGAGGATGGGATGTTGGGATCATAACACCCTTTTGGGGGGAATTATTTCCTACTATAGGACTCTCTTATATATTTATTACATATTCATGATTCTATTTTTAAATTAAAAATATGGAATTGGTCACCCTTATATATTAAAAATAAGTTATAGACACGTGTTGAGGGGAAACCATATGTGTTTATATGAGGTTCTATATTAATGGAACTATCTTTATGTATGAGATGTTCTCTATCATGGACATGTTTTTTGTTTTTGATACTGATTTTAAGCCACAAAGTTAGTCAATTTGGAATTTATCATCATCCAGGGAGATGAGAGTTGTTTTGATGTTGGGATCAGATCCATAATAAGATATTCCTATGTATCCTTATGAATGGAAACAAATCCCACATAGTTCGGTACCACTTAATAAGATATATCCTAACTTATAGGGTTATGTGACAAGGACTAGTCCATGTAGTTTAACATAATGAAGTAATGATGTTTTGGGGAATGATACTAGTCAAGGATAGTATGGGAATTATGATTAAGAGGCCCTTTCTGATTCGTCTAGCTAGGAATATATCTCCATAAAGACTTCTATCACTAAGACTCATAGTCCAATGAGGATGAGATATGGTGGGTCCAAAAGTAATATGGTCCTCTTGGTTGGGGGCATGATATTATTGGGAATATTTCTTAATAAAAGAAATGGTGGATTTGGAATGTTGGGTTTTAACCTCATGGAGGATTCCTATGTATCCCATTAAAATGATAATCAAGGATGATTTAGTTTTGAATTGTTGGAGATTACACCTATAGAGGAGGCCCAAGTGGATGCTTCATTGGGAATATGGCTCATTAAAGGGTTATCTTCTAGGAAATATGACCTTGGGGGGGGGTGATAACATTATTGGGGATTATAATGAGTTTCATGCCCAAATAAGATTCGATCATGCTGATGAAATGATCACCATTAACCTCTGCAACTACCTGATTCATGCTTGATGTGAGAAATAAGAGTAAGTGAAAGATATTCCAATCCACATGATTTGATTCATCTACTGGTGGATGAGTGTGAGGGTACAAAAGTTGGAGGATGTCCTGTAAGAAATACTAGGGAATTATTCATGGAGCTATACCCTGGTTATTTCCCTTACGATAGGTGGAATATGGGATGAAGGCCGGGTGACCGATGGAAAGAGGGGTTTTTAGTACTATTCGATACACATTTTAGGCAATAAATACCATCAATCGGCTGAAGAATTTATCCACAACCATCTATAAGGTTGATATCCTCATTTCAATGGGAATAAAATACTGTTAACATTTTGAGGATCTAGCCTAAGAGGGAGGTTAAATGTAGGAATTATATTACTAAAGGAATTCAAGACTTGATGGGGGATATGATGGTGTGTCCTGTCGTTAGGAATGATGAGTCTGGAATCCATGGTGGAGTTCCTAATGATGGAATTACCGAGTTTTGGTATGAAGGATGTGAATACAATTGGACTGTGTGAAAATGGGCCAATGTGGAGCTGAATGCTATTTGGGAAGAGGGTAGTAAGTCTGGAAGGGAAAAATAAACTAGGGATACCCAATTCTGGATACTTACCTTTCTATGCGGGGTGGGGGATTATGAAGTGTGTTATTCTTTGAATGAGAATAATTTTTTATGAACATCTTTTGTGGGTGCTAGAGAACCGTTTGTAGGTGGATAGGTAGGCCATCTTCATGAAGGATTCCTTTTTCAGGTATCCCTCACGGTATGTGGTAGGTTAATTACCTAAAAAATATTCTCTATTCTTCTCCACTATCCATATATCTATATTCATTTCTTTTGTTTCTTTTTAAGACCAGGTATTCATAGTCACAGTGAATAACTGTTCTCTAGGGATGGTCGATTAGCCACATAGTATACTTGGTTCCATGAAATTGAGTAATAAAACTATCATCCACAAATGATTTTTTTTGTGGTTGTAGGGAAACCAACTCACACCAGAAAAAAGAGAAGTCATTTGTTGGAGGGTGAAAGGATGCCTCATCCTGCAAATGAATAAAATAATTTACAAGGGTTATAAAATCACCAAATCACCCAAAAAATTGTTTTCAGTTGTGGGGATGTGAATGGAATTATTTACACTGTAAAGGAATAAGGAAATCGTTTTTTGGGCCCGTGATTTCACTTCCTACCCCCATAAACAAAAAAGGCCTTTTTGTGGGGGGTGTATATTTAGTGATTCATTTTTCAAGGGGACTCTTTTCACCACCTTCTCACAAAAAATAAAGAGTTATTTTTATGTAATGTATAATTATTAACTCAACCTACAAACATTTTTTCATTAGCGGGAGAACCATGCAGAGTAGAGGTCCTACAGAGTCTGTGCGCTTGGGGGGGGGGATTTGTAGTTCTAGGTACTTTACTGATTTTAACTCAATGAATATATTATTCAATTTGATTATATATTTTCACAAATCCATAAGAGATTTATTAGATTATTTATGGACTTACTTGGCCCAACAAATTCCCTCCATCAGAATGGGGTTTGATCAACATGAAGTGGAGTCAATTCTGAGGAAGAAGTTGGACCTGTTGATTTATTTTCATGGTGAATGTAGACCCAAATAAAGTCCCACGACAATAAAAAAGTTTTCATCTGACTCATTTTCACCAAGAGAACTTTATGTGACTTTTGAGTCATCTTGAGCTTGTGGATTTCTATCCTTACCAACATTGTGATTTATTTTTATGAATTTCCTTTTCCACACACTAAATACATTCTATCTAAAAACTTGTATCCCTACAAACTAATAAATTCACTTTTTGGAAGATGATATCCTCATCATTATGGGTAATCCACATAGTAATGAGAATTATATGGAGTATGTATAAAAATTTGATTGATCTATTTTTTTGAGAATTTTATTTTCTTGAGGAAAATGAGTCATGAAAAAAAGCCTTTATCTGATTCGATGACCTCAATTAAGGGGATAATTACTATTTATGTAAATATTGAAGGTGAATCCTAATACCATTTCATTCCTCAAGAAGGTATCCTAAAGTTTATTCTTTCACCAGAGCTTCTGTATTATCCACTATCCAACAAAATACCACTATACAACTTTAGGATACACGATGATGCTCCAATTCAACTATCTAACCAAAACTCTCCATCTATGTGGTTTGAAGTGTCCTTGGATCATGTTCAAGTGACAATTTCTATTTTGGGACACATCAATTCTAAATTGATTCAAGGGAAATTCTTTATTCTGAATAGTTCATTATGGACTCAGAGAAACCATCACAATCCGGACATATCCTTGCATTATTCTATTCAATATTATCCATCCATTTTTAATATATCATAAGCCGATTACACTAGAGGGTGGATCTTGAAGTGGGATTTTCAGCCTGTATGAGGATTATATAATGAATGGCCCTAGCCATTCTCGGTGCATCAGAAGTTCATGGGATTTCCTAGACTATTGGAGGTCATGGTATTCTACCAAGTGGTATAGATTTCCCAGTTCACAATATATTCTCCAAAATAGGTATTTCTTTAATTAATTAGTTATCAATGTTTGATCACCAACACCTTTCACTTTCTGTATGAAGAATTCTCGATTAGTTTGTGGGATATATACTAATTAGGGGGAATTCCCATTCTTATTAATATGTACGATGAGTTTCTTACTATATGAAACACATGGTCATACAAAAATAATGTTTCTACATTAGTGAGAGATCAATTTATTGTGTAAGAGAAGTCATTGGTTCATACCCTTCAAATCCATCCACTTATTAGATTGAGTTATTAGATACATCTATTCTTGAAAGATAGTGGGAGATGGATTAAGGTTCCACACACTAGGACTCATCTGACTCAATACTCTCAAGATTTTTTAGGTTCATATTGGGCCACTCTCAAGGAAGGCTAACATACCACATAGGGATATAATATCTAGCTATATATATCTGTAAACTTTGAGATAGTAAGATTTTTCATCATGTTTTTGAGTGGATGACTATTTCCATCTCATGATGCTTATACCAGTTTCAGGGTCTTCACCTTGTTAATGGTGGCCATGTTGGTGGAGGGACAACCCATCATCTTGTTGGACAATAAATGTTGATCCAAAATATCCCTTGTACATTACATTTTTAATATCTCAAAAACCCTTTACACTTTGCTGATGATCTTGTTTTCTAAGTGTGTTTATTATATTTTTTCTATTCCTATGTTTTCATCCATCAAATTATTCAAATATATATTTTGAATTTTTTTGTCTGAATTCTGCCTAAGTATGGAAAATCAGATACATGACGGATTTCGGATATGTTGACCATTTTCTAACATAAAATAAATGGATAAATCAATTATCTATATCACAGAATCACAAATGTGAACATTTCCTATGTCGACAAGATCAACTACATGATAAATTGACTATGTGTTCCATCGACTATGTAAAATAGTTACATTGAGTAATCAGATATGTGAGAAATCACCTACATGATCAAACAACTATGTAAATAGATTACGTGAAAGAATCAATTATGTGAATCACCTACGTAGTGAAATCGGCAAAGTCGTTTTAATAAGCTACATCAGTATTAGTGATTTGTCTATGTGAAGAAAATGGTTACATAATTTCGATCAGTTACATAATATTCTACTATGTGGATGAATCACATATGTAATTTTATTTGGATACATAACGTAAAATAATTTATGTAATTTCAAATTTGAAAATATGCTACATGGATTCATTTATATAGATTGTCTACATAGTGTTGCAAGTTGGTATTTATTACCATTGAAGCACTCAATTTAACATTTCAATGATTTTGTATAATCCTTAAATTCTTTATTTCCTCTTTAAGATAAAATAAAATTTAATAAGATACAATTACAAAGACAGAAGACAAGGGAGATATATTTTATTCATCTCCACTATCTTTGAGGTATTTTCAAGGAGAAGGATGTGTCACTGATACCTAGTTTCTGTGGATAATGAGATGTGAATTTAAATAAGAAATACTACATGTATTTGAAAATACATAAGAATATGAAGTGGGTAATTTCATGCATGATATGTGAAGCAAACAATATAATACAATGAAGTCATTCTCAATGTTTTTTAGAAATGAGACTATGTTTTCTATGTAAATAAGGAAGAATAAATTTTTTCTTCATTAGTTGTTCTTATTGATGACTCTTGTTGAGTTCAGAAGACTCTCTTTGAGCTTCTTACTCATTATATCATTTATCTTGGAGATCCTTATTTTTTTTGCAAGATTTATCTTACAGTTGTGATTTGAAATATTTTTAAACCTTATTTTTTATATTTTTTTTGTAAAGGTTACTAGTAAAATAAACTTTGAAGACAATTTCTTATAAATCCTTTATTGAAGTCGGTTGAAAGACCATGTTCTTGTAACAAGTGTTGACCACTTTTTGTAATGCCCCAAGCTTCCATGGTACGCTTTTCTTTGAATAATAGAGCAGCGTGTGTTGTACTCAACCTCGAGTTCTAGCACACCGCGACCAATAAAAGTAGCCATTATGAATAGTAATACACACCTTTTGAAATTATATAAATTTTATATTTCAAAATAGACATCATTTTTTTATTCGGAATATCAAAATTATCCAATGTTGAATTTTTTGTAATTTTCTCAGAACTTCCAATTTTTTATGAATATAAAAATACTTAAAAACAATTATTTTAATCAAAATAATTTATTGTGATAAATTATACTATTGAGTGGTTTTAAAGTATAATTAGAATATATTTTTACCATTTTATCCAATGGTTGTAATTAGAATTAATTTTACTTTGAAATTAGACATAAATAATTGTCAATCTTTTGATATATATTTTTTCTTAAAAACACGCTATTTGTTGTGACATCGGGAATTAATTATTAAATTAATTAATTCAACTTATATGTTTTGAATTCTTTAAAATATACATCATTTTTGAATTAGGAATACCAAATATAGCTTTAGGTGATTTTTTGGTATTTTTCTGAAAAACTTCAATTTTTGATGAATAGTGAAACCACTAAGTGGTAGTTAAAAAACTAATTTTTCATTTAAATAAAACTTTACTACTTCTATGAATTGAATTTAAAAAATCCAACATACATAGTTTCCATTAGTAAGTAAAATGTGGTTTAATGGGATGAAAATATTTTTTGGTGAATAATAATTTTAAAGTTTTATTAATCGCGATTAAAGGTAATTAGTGTAATTTAAGGTAAATATAATGATATAATAATATGAAATTACCTTTATACTTGTCCTACACTTATTGGATGAGTCATGGACGACAAAGACAATCCATGGGTCAACTTGGGGGCCCCATGGAGCCGCTTCGGTAAGAAAATGACATTAATACCTTTTATTTAAAGTAAAAATAAAAATGTCACAAACATGCATTGTTTTACTAAAATTTTTTTTACAAGGGGTTATAAAAGTCAAATTTTTGACTATAAATATTAATTATAAATATAAAAATATTTCCTACAACATGTTATTTTTCTTATAATTTTTATACATTAAAAAATAAATTTATTTATGACATCATGATGATGCAGCGATTACCTCATTAATTAACGATTTAAATAAAATTAAAAGATAATGTAAAATATAAGACTTACAATTGTCCAAAACCTATTGTATGAGTATATTTAGAACCCTTATCACCTTATCCTTGAAATATAAAATTGTGAGACCTTTGAAATCCGAAAAGAACTTCATAATAATGTAACATTTCATGACATTCCAAGAGTCCCCCTCCTCTCCTCTTATAAAAGGCCCCCACATCTACCACATTATTCACACCTTCAAAGCCATTTGGCTCAGACAAAATCTTCCCAATTACTCTCTAAACTTCCCTATATTACTCCTAGAATCCTCAATTTGGGCAGAAGTCTCCCTAATAAAGCCTTTGGCTCAAATCAAAAAGAGTTACCCGATTTTAAGGTAATGTCTTCTCTTATGTTCTTTTGTTTTATTTTGCTTCTCCAACCCCTTAAACTCTTTTTATTCCTTTATTTTGTAACAAAAACAGTATATTAAATATAATATGATGTTTTTATGAGAAGTATTTGATTTAAACTTACACACACCTTCATCTAATGGTTAAAGAATATACAGTTTCTGTGAGTGGCGAATTACTGCCTCACGAAACGATGATTGTTCAATATTCTTTTAACACCTTTCATGGTGTCTATTAAGATGTAAATATTTTTATATATGATATATATAATATATTTATGTTTTCCTTATGCTTCTGTATTTTTAATTTATGTCATACCTTTATGGTTTCCATTATGGGTAAAACACGATAATTTCATTTTAGGAAGTGCGGACTACCGCCCCCTCAAAGTGATTTGAATCGTTAATGCCATATATGGGATGTATAAAGTATTTAGTTAATTATATTATATATGATATTATACTGGAATTATAATATACCTTTATATCATTATGATTTCATTCCATTAAATACGAAATAAAAATGAAAGTAGCGTTCATGCGTACGTACGACTTACCGTCTCCATGAACGGTGCATTTCATTTATTACCTCTAAATGTTATGTAATATTATAAATGTATGTATCTACTAGATATATATGATATATATGATATCTAAATCATGAATATAATTATGGAGATAATGGATATTCTACCACATAAACAACTTCTAATTATAAGAATTTTATTATTGACTCAAGTACCAAAGATCGACAAAACGACCGTTATTAACTTAAATGACTACATAATTTTCATAACATGGTAATAAGTGATATAAAAGGGATAATGAACTTGAAAAAGGTTCTCAAGAAAGTAGAAATTGACTCTAGTTTATTATTCAGGAGATTAAAGAACGATCGAGTCAATTCGGACACGAGGTAAGGGAACTTCTTAACCCAATTCCCATTCTTTGGGTTGAACTTATCTTTCATATTTATGTTTTTCTTTGATTATGTGATAAATGAATATTTATATATTATCATGTATTTATAATTTCTTTATTTGATCTTATAGTGAATACACATTAGCGATCTATTTTTTTTACAAAATGATCTTTGTAAGGGACTTCGTCTCAATCTCCTTTCATTGAGGCATATTTTGTTTTATACACAACTTTCTTTTATATGGTATATAAACCCCTTTAACTTTTACATTTATTTAAAATGAATCTTTTTTATAAAAAGCGTTTTACTAAATGACAAAAAGTAATGTTTTTTTGTCGTACGTATGCGGTGACTACGACTTCTCCGCCGTCGTGACCATTATTTGAGTTTCGGCTTCCTCTACAAGCCATAACTTTTTTTAAAATGAAAAATAAATACCAAGTTTTACATTTATTTTATTTTGGTATTGAAAATGGTTTTATTATATCAATGTGTTGTATTGATATCTTGTGATTTAAATGTGGAAATGTTATGTTTCCTTTATGCATGTTTTATGTGATACGATTATGTTATGGTTTATGATATGTTTAAACATGTTCATATAAGGAATGCATTGGACTTAGTATGTGACGGGTGGAGCCTGAAATAGCTCCTCGATGCATCGGTAGGTCTCATGAGACAAACTAGTGCCTTGGAACGAGGTCTTGACAAAATATTATTTGTAGTCTTGGCACGAGGCCTTGGCTACGTGGTTTTGATAGTATGGAATTATGCATTCCATTATTATGAAAGTGGTTATTGATATTACATGTGATTATTTGACTAGTAGAATATCCATGTGAATAAGTAAATGGAATTATTTCATTTTATTATTTCCATATTATGCTGAAGTTCAAGTTTAAAAGAATTTTGTTTTAGTTATACATTGCCTTAAATGTTTATGTTTATTTATGAAAGTTTCCGCTGTATTGTTATCCTTACTGAGCATCTGAGCTCACCCCTTTCTATGTTTCATTTTCCCAGGATGTGAAGAAATATTTTATGACTGACCTACAAAGATAGTCTGAAGGGGATAAGAGTGTGGACTATGGAGACTATTTTATTGTGATTTTTCACTTTATGATGTAATGTAACATTTATGAATGTATCTAGTGTTTCCAAGGCTACTAAACTAATCGGTCTGTAGAGACTTGATCTTTTGTGATCATGCCAATGTTACATAATAATGCACCGACTCTGGTTAACTGGGGTCGGGTAATTATAGTTGGTATCATAGGTAGTTTAGTACAAACCTTGGAAGCTATATTTAGATAAACTCTGATTAGAGAACATAACCCTAATATAGACTTTGAGGATTAGTATATAAGAACTCTCTATAATTTTTGTATTGTAGAGATTTTGTGAGTTTTCTAAGAAATACATCCCTGTATGGATACGAGCAGGTAGAGGCAGCTCTGGCACAGATGTACCTAGGGGTAAAACCTGAAAACACCTCTTTGATCTAGACTCGAACGGGAACTGGTGCACGACAACGAGACTTACTGCACTCTTGGTTACGACACTCCAGGGGGATATGCTTAGGATAATTCATGATTTCTTTACAAACCATTATGAAGGGTTTATGAGTATATACTTTCTCAAAGAAAGAATCTTTATGATTATGGATTATATCCATAAACCATTCAATTTACGTTAAGTATTTTACAAGTTTGGAATTATTCATTGCAATTCATAAACTGACCTAGTTTATGCCATTGTATAGAAATAGCGCCCAGTAGAAGGAATGTGAACTCTAGCAATATGTATGATCCAAAGAGTAAGAAGGATCATATCTTTCATGGTATTAAGCCGACATTTAGAAGGGAAATAGTCTCCCATGTGTTCTCAACATATGAAGAAATAGTATCATGTGTTAATAAGATAAGTAAAGAATTCTCTGAGTCCTATGGATTTGAAGTTAAGCAAGAGAAAAAAAAGGATGGAAGAGAGAAAGATGGATAAAGGGAAGAGGGAAAAGAAGAATTCTCCAATATGTGATAACTGTTGGAAGAAACACCTTGGAACTTGCCTAAAGTGAATGAGAGTTTTTTATAAGTGTGGAGAAAAAGGACACCAAGTGTGTGACTGCAAGGGTAAAAAAAGGTTTCAAATGTACAATGCTTCACCTTCAAGGAGTGGGGACACTATGCAAACCAATGTACAAATCATCAGAGTAGGCCCCAAATGATGCTATTGGATAATAATCAAGTTATGATACTACCACAGATGATGGGGAATAATTAGAGTTCTTATGTTGTTATTAAAGAATTATGTCATTTGAGTGTTTTATCAACGATGTACTGGTTATAATTATTATGGAGTATATAAGGATTCTACTGCAGTACTATTTCATTAAGGGATTGAGATTGTGTGGAACCAAGAAAAGTGACTCAATAGCAGGTTATTTTTTTTGGAAAATATATGGTTAAGATAAAGATAAACCATAATATGGTTCTGATATCGAGATAGTGATTTTGGAATAATACATGATTGATTTGGATAAATTATATTGGATATTCTTGAATTCCTTGAAGCTGATTAATGATTTGTATACATTTTTGGATATAATGAGTATATCTAGTATTCTATAAGGAATAAGGGATCATGAATGTAATCAATAAAGATTTATTGTAATTCAGGATGTTTCAGTGTTTTAAAAGAATACATGATGAAGATGTTCACATGTTATTACGCGGAAAAAAGGATCTTCATTGTGATTAACTTCCTTATAAAATTTGGACTGTGAGTTTGGACAGAGGTATTTTGGATAACTATAAAGGTTGGAATGGATTAAGTTGAACTTTGGATAGTATTATTTAAGGTTAAAACATTTCTGAAGATTATTTTTGGAATATTATAATACTATAGTTTTAGGAAAAGGACAACCTACAGGTCGGGGGATAACCCATTGTGTCGGACAAAGATGTAGGAATCGAACCCACAACAATAGTGTGGAAGGCCTTTATTACCTACTAGTATCCTATAGGAAGTCCCTGGTTACTACAAAATAGTTTTCCTAATCTAAATGGTATGTGTTAATATTTTTAACCTTGTACGATTAGGCTAAATATAATATTTTTGAGTGAAATATGAGTTTGTGGTAGAAATTAGTTGAAGGTTGAAACTCTACTTGTCAAACATATATATATATATATATATATATACCTATATCTTATTCTATGAATAAATTAATTCTTAAACTTTAAGAAAGGGATATTAAAACAAAAAATGTGTTATCCTAATACCTTATGTTTTGTTGAACTGATAATATTTTAAATCAACATAGATTGAAGGCTTTGAGGACATCAATTTTACACTTGTTTGTGATTGATGACCTCAATCACTCCCTACAAATATTTACATTTTTCCTCTAATTATATGTCTCTAATTTCCACCAATGTTCTCTTAATCGAGATCATAATTTGGTGGTGACTTTTTCATTTCCCTTTCCCTCTTATTAAGGCTAAATTTTATTAACCTTATTTCCGATGTGAGTTTTCCACAAAGGTATTTTCTACTTTCAACCTTTTATTTTCGAAGAACAATTTCAAATTGCGAGGACACAATTTATTGAAGGAGGGTAGAATGTAACGCCCCAATCTTCCATGGTATGCTTCTCTTTGAATAATAGAGCAGTGTGTGTTGTACGCAACCTAGATTTCTAACACACCGCGACCAATCAGAGTAACCATTATTAATAGTACTACCCACCTTTTGAAATTATATAAATTTTATATTTCAAAATAGACTTCATTTTTGTATTCGGAATATCGAAATTATCCTAAGTTGAATTTTTTGTAATTTTCTGAGCACTTCCAATTTTCTATGAATAGAAAAATACTTAAAAACAACGTTTTTAATCAAAATAATTTATAGTGATAAATTATACCGTTGAGTGGTTTTAAAGTATAATTAGAATATATTTTTACCATTTTATCCAATGGTGGTCATTAGAATTAATTTTACTATGAAATTGGACATAAAAAATTGTCAATCTTTTGATATATATTTTTTCTTAAAAACACGCCATTTGTGGTGACAACGGGAATTAATTATTAAATTAATTAATTCAACTTATATGTTTTGAATTTTGTAAAATAGAGTTACCCGATTTTAAGGTAATGTCTTCTCTTATGTTCTTTTGTTTTATTTTGCTTCTCCAACCCCTTAAACTCTTTTTATTCCTTTATTTTGTAACAAAAAAAGTATATTCAATATACTAGGCTGTTTTTATGAGAAGGATTTGATTTACACTTGCACACACCTTCATCTAATGGTTAAAGAACATACTGTTTCAGTGGGTGGCGAATTACTGCCTCACGAAACGATGATTGTTCAATCTTCTTTTAACACCTTTCATGGTGTCCATTAAGATGTAAATATATTTATATATGATATATATTATATTTATGTTTTCCTTATGGTTCTGTATTTTTCATTTATGTCATACCTTTATGGTTTCCATTATGGGTAAAACACGATAATTTAATTTTAAGAAGTGCAGAATACCGCCCCCTCAAAGTGATTTGAATCGTTAATGCCATATGTGGGACGTATAAAGTATGGAGTTAATGATATTATATATGATATTATATTGGAATTATAATATACCTTTATATCATTATGATTTCATTCCATTAAATATGAAATAGAAATGAAAGTAGCGTTCATGTGTACGTATGACTTACCGTCTCCATGAACGGTGCATTTCATTTCTTACCTCTAAATGTTATGTAATATTATAAATTCATGTATCTACTGGATATATATGATATATATGATATCTACATCATGAATATAATTCTTGAGATAATGGATATTCTACCACATAAACAACTTGTAATTATAAGAAGTTTATTGTTGACTCAAGTACCAAAAATCGACAAAACAACCGTTATTAACTTAAATGACTACATAATTTTCATAATAGGGTAATAAGTGATATAAAAGGGATAATGAACTTGAAAAAGGTTCTTAAGAAAGTATAAATTAACTCTATTTTATTATTCAGGAGATTAAAGAACGATCGAGTCAAGTCGGACATGAGCTAAGGGAACTTCTTAACCCAATTCCCATTGTTTGGGTTGAACTTATCTTTCTTATTTATTTTGTTCTTTGATTATGTGAGAAATGATTTTTTACATTTTATCATGTATTTATAATTTCTTTATGTGAGCTTATAGTGAATACGCATGAGTGATCTATTTTATTTACAAAATGATCTTTGTAAGGGAGTTCGTCTCAATCTCATTTCATTGAGTCATATTTTGTTCTATACACAACTTTCTTTTATACGGTGTATAAACCCCTTTGACTTTTACGTTTATTCAAAAGGAATATTTTTTATATGAAGAGTTTTACTAAATGACAAAAAAGAATGTTTTTTTTGTCGTACGTATGCGGCGACAACGACTTCTCTGCTGTCGTGAACATTATTTGAGTTTCGTCTTCCTCTACAAGCCATAACTTTTTTTTAAATGAAAAATAAATACCAAGTTTTAATTTTCTTTTATTTTGGTATTGAAAATGGTTTTATTATATCAATGTGTTGTACTGATATCTTGTGATTTAAATGTGGAAATTTTATGTTTCCTTTATGCATGTTTTATGTGATACGATTATGTTATGGTTTTTAATATGTTTAAACATTTTCATATAAGAAATGCATTGGACTTAATATGTGACGGGTGGAGCCCGCTATAGCTCCTCGATGCATCGGTAGGTCTCATGAGACAAACTAGTGTCTTGGAACGAGGCCTTGAAAAAATCTTATTTGTAGTATTGGCACGAGGCCTTGGCTATGTGGTTATGATAGTCTGGCATTATGCATTCCATCATTATGAAAGTGGTTATTGATATCGCATGTGATTATTTGACTAGTTGAATATCCATGTGAATAAGTAAATGTAATTATTTCATTTTATTATTTCCATATTATGCTGAAGTTCAAGTTTAAAATTCTTTTTTTAGTTATACATTTCCTTAAATCTTTATGTTTATTTATGAAAGTTTCCGCTGTATTGTTATCCTTACAGAGCATCTGAGATCACCCCTTTCTATGTTTTATTTTCCCAGGATGTGAAGAAATATTTTATGACTAACCTACAGGGATAGTCTAAAGGGGATAGGAGTGTGGACTATGGAGACTATGTCATTGTGATTTTTCACTTTATGATGTAATATAACATTTATGAATGTATCTAGTGTTTCCACGGCTACTAAACTAATTGGTCTTTCGAGACTTGATCTTTTGTGATCATGCCAATGTTACGTAATAATGCACCGACTCTGGGTAACTGGGGTCAGGGAGTTATAATTTCACTCAGTGATGCAGTCCCTAGAAAAATAGCTGGTATTCCACAATTAAATGACTAGTCTAGTGAAAATCATCACACTCATGGAGAAGAGTGGTGGTGGAGTTTATTATGGGACTTCTATTCCCCGAACCACTATAAATCTCTCAATATATGTTTATTTTCTTTATGCATTTATTTCTTCTGAATTATTTGGTGAATAATAGATAAAAATATTTCACAAATAATATATGGTTATTATTCTAAGTGAATAAAAATTTAAAGAACTCAATTCACCCCCTCAAGAGACTTAATATAGTCAGTCACTGACAAAAAAACCTAGATGTACCCACCATTTATCATATTTATGAGTTGTTGGGTCATATATAAGAGGTAAGATCCCCATGTAACCTTATCATACAATTATAATTTTTATATTAATGGGGAGTGGAACACTTTGATGTTATGATTATCAGTATATCACAATTATTCATTATTATATTTTTTTCCCACATGACTCAACATTGCTATTGTTTTCCTGAATTCCCTAAGTGTAGACAACATTATTGAGATTCTATGGTACCTCAACCCATTTTATTTATTTTTTTATTAAAAAACTTAAATATTGGTGATAGATAATGGTGGAGGAACTTTATAAGATAAATCCTACATCATCTTATTTTGAGATAAGATGCTATCTACTCAGATAGATGGAGTGACCATTTTCGAACCTTATGCTCCCAATTGGTTCACACAACAATTCAAATGTCTGTAATAGGTTGTGTCCTTATCCCACATAAGTATTAAGATGAATTCACACCCAATCATACTCTTCCAACTATGGTTGATGATGATGCATAAGGACACCAACATAGAGGTTAATTTCCCCTCTTCCGGTGTTCCACTCAACCTATTAAGGGGTTATGATACAACATGGGTGTAATATTATCTTGATGGAATGTTGGGGAAACGTTTCTAGTGGGTGAATAATCCATTGGTTTCTCTAGGTTCCTCACTTTTCATAACTTTATTTCCATATTCTGAGGAAGAAAATAATATGTCCAAATGTTTTAGGCATTCTAGGGGAGTTTCTTCTTCAAGTTCCCCTCATGCTTGAAGTGGTGCAGACCCAATATATTTAGCTAGCACTATTGGAAACCCCACTAACATTGGTCTAAGTGAAATGGTGTATGGAAATTCACTGATAGAAACAATACATACCATATCAGTCCCTAAAATTAAATGGAAGGTGGAAATGTATGGCTTTATCACAATATTGTCTCAATTTGGAATAAACCATCCCTAGTGAATTTGATCTTGGATTATATACTAGAAGCAATGGGTGAATAGGTTATAAATCCCAATGATTTTGTTAAACATTAAATTATAAAAATATGGTTTTAGATCCAAGTTTTCACTCTCATCACAGAGAATCCTTTAGAGAATATTGTTGATAAAGTAGATAACCTTCATAAAATCTTCTATGGATAGGGTGTAGGTGGGTTTGATTATCGACATTTTCATGTCCTTGTCTATTAATTACTCATTTATCAGGAGGATTTGGATGTTCATGAATGAGATATTATCATGTTTGATCTTTAAAATCATCATGCATAAGCTTTGAAAGATGATTCTACTAAGATTCATCATTGAGTTTCTAAGGAACCACAACATCATGATTGGATCATTGAACAAACTAAAAAGATTCAATAATATGAGGCTCTTGTGGCCAAAGGGAAAGCACAACTTTCATCGACTTATACGTGGATATAAGAAATCTTATTTTTTTTGAGATCTAAAATAATTCATTAGGAAAAAATGTCTATTATCCGAAGCTTATGCTGGGTAGAGAGCCAATATTGAGAAGTCCTTCAATGCATCATATCAGGAGTTAACAGACTTTTTGAAAATAGATAATTAATATTCATTATAGTTATTTAACTTTTTTCTCATTAATAAATGATATTTAAGAGATATTGAAAGATATATAAATTCCTCATATAGATTTGTTTCCAATGAATAAAAACTTGTTTGTTCTGATTCTTTCTTGATTTTGATACTGTTGCTTTATATCATCTAATAGTGTTTCAAACAGGTAAAGTCAAGATATCCCGAATCATTCGATTATTGAGTAACATCATCAGTCGTAATTATGTATAATTATGCTTAAGTAATTGGTTTATTTTTAATTTGTTGTGGCTCACAGATGGGTATTGGTATAATTACCATCACCGTAACACCAGAGTTGGATTTTTTGAAATAATGAATAATATTATATTATAAAATTTGAATATGTGAACTAAAATGTTGTGAATAGATGTTTGATGTACATTAATTTTTTTCCTAGGTTAAGTTACCTAAAGAGCACAATTTGCCTATTGTTGGGGTCATAGGATAGACCCTACAAAAATTATATATTTGTGCAACCACCCTAATTTTTTCTTAAATATGAATTGAAGTAGACTTAAGAGGCATGAATAGAATTTTTCTCAGTTCACCCTTTATAAATTTTCAACTCGTTGAGTTTTATGTCTCCTTCCACTGGCTGTTTTAGGTCTTCAAAACCAGACCAATGTAGTTGATATTTTCGGTTGAAAACATTGGACCATGAATTACCTGAAAAATTATTTCCAGTCAAGAATAATTTGATATCATTTATATTTTTTAAGAGGAATCATAAATCATAATACTGGGGGTCTCAAATTTAGAGATGATAACATGAGGAAGGTATACAAGGAATGTCAGCATACTATGTTTGAAATGTGGAATTTATTACAATGCTATAAATGTGTAAAGAAAAGAAAGTATTATCTCCTAATAATGAATATTTCTCTGGGTGATGTGGAACATTTAGGGAGAATATTATGAAGATCCACATGTAAGCATATTATGAATAATATAAACAAAGGTTTCTATCAGTGTTAGATGTTCCTATAATCGATAGACAATGTGGTTTGGTGGATATTTAGCCAAAATAAAATATTTTTATTTTAGAAGAACTTTTATGGAAAAAGTGGGAAAGCAATGAAGTTCAAAATAAAAAAAATTTACACCTCATAAGATATTATCAATCCATTCCAGAACAATTTAATGCGATTAGATTTATTTACCTTAAATAGTCTCCATTTTATGGTGGTAACCTCCCTTTCTGGATTTTCCTTCATGAGATCCTCGAAATAAAATTCCATCTTATCCCAGGTCTTCATATGCTCCTATATGATTGTTTTTCCTCATTAAAACCACATATTCGAATACTATTTTTTTTCAAACCAAGAGGCTTATTATTCATTCAAATCAACGTGAAAAGGTCTTTAGAACATTCTGTGTGTGTCCACCTTAGAAATTTTGATAAGGAAAGACTCCTCTAACATTTATTCATTAGAATGCATGAGGATCTTATATGTATTGTCTAGCTCAAAAACCTCCTTATATGTATTCATCTAAGAAGTGTTAGTTGGTTCCCCTTCCTACATCTCAATCTCCACATCATCCACTGACTCCAAATTCACAATAGACCCCTTATAATTACTCTTAAGTTTGTCTATAATAGAATTTAGACTCTTTTGGCTGGGTTTACTTTTCAAACCGACTTTATTATAGGAGAGATCAGTAAATTTGAGTATTCCATCTATCCCTATGGCCTCTGCCTATGCTGAATAAATCCATCTACATCTATAAGGGTGTTTATTCCTTTTTTTAAGAGGATCAATGATATTCTTATGAAATTTCTACTTCCTTCAGCTCTGTGGATGTATATTATAAGGTACAATCATTATAAAATCATTTATCATCCAACCTTAAAGGAAGATTCACTTCTTGACATACCTACTCAACATTTCATTCCATAAAAGGATGAAAAATCCTTCTCCCAACATCAAAAAATGTTTCTAAGAACCATTACCATTGGAACCAACTTTACCCATGATAGTATTAAAGGGAGGCTTACTGGCCTCACCAGGAATATGTTCCACCCTTTCTAGTAATGAATTATGGTTTATAAAAAAGGGGATGCATCCAAGAAGTATGAAGTGAAGATTTTTGGTCAGTATTTGTTGTGTGTGGGAATCATCTACAAAAATTTGATTTTAAAAAAGGGGTGCATTTTTATTTAATCATGAGTTTTCCAGTGAGGGGGACACATTCTAGGATTCCATGCATGGATTGGGATACAATTTTTTTATGGTTTATGGGACTATAATAAGGAATATAGGAATAACTATGTATATCATTGGGTTGAGAATCATACCACACATAGTACTGTGATACGGGTTCACTATATAATATGACCCATATGTAAGGAAATGTTATATATAGGAAGGAAATCCGAATAGTATAAGGTCATGATATACAGTCCACTGATTAAACAACTTTGGTCATGGCACAATGTGATCATGTATATCATAAAAATTGATAAAAAAATATATAAGATCATGTGATCCATGATCAGTGTGATAAACAAGTGAAGATCAAAATACTATTCTAATTGTGAGAAAATGATTGGTTTCTGGTTGGTTCCAATGGGTATTTCATGGAATGTTATCTTATGGTGAAGACACCATCTCAAAAACCATGTAGTTTTGGTACAATGACCAAAAGTATTCCATCATTCCCTATATATGATGGTAAATAAGTGAAGTAAGTGATGAATCATGAATTTGGGTGTACATGGATATGAAAGGGTGTCATGGTAAAAAAAATCAAGGTGTGTATAGGGACTAAATTCAAAAAGAAACTTCCACTTATGATTTAATCATGGCGTATAGAGATAAAAAGGTTTCCTCTTGAGGATGAAGATAAATTTGGTTGATAGAAATTATGTATATCCACATCTGGGCATATTATGAATAGTCAATACAAAGTCATCCTTCAGAGTTAGATGATTTTATCAATGATAGAAAAAGGAAGATTATGGGGATCTATGTTACCCAATACACAAAGGGTGATTTGTGAAAGAAATTTTTTTTTGGTTTTGATGAAGTTATTTAGAATTATTATGTTCATAACTAAGTAGAGGATTCCATATATTGAGCTAGCTCATATTCTGGATAAGAGGGTTGTTGTTTTGTTCAAAGCTGGTCAAGGAATAAAGGGAATATAAATTACTACGTATCTCATTGGGATTAAAATCAAGACACACATGGTTTTGATATAATAGTTTGATATGATATTATCAACATGAGATATGGTCCTCTCAAGGGACTACCAAAATGATTCCTAGTTTTACATAATATAATAGGGATGTGAACCATGCAGTTTAATGGCATGGAGATAGTAATTTTGGTGTTACTTATAATTTATTACATCTAGGACCATTTTAACTATAATTTGAATTGATGTATCTCAATCATGTGGGGGGATATCCTTTTAAATTGATGTTAGTCCCAAGATTCAAGATTTGAGTGTCACTAAGTATCTCATTAAGATGGGAATTATGATATAGATTGTTCTTATATGGATAGTTCCCTGTACATATTTGACCCATACATATGGAGGGGATATTTTTATATTATAGTTGGAGCAAAGAGTTTTTTACCTAGGTGTGGCAATGTATCCTATAGTAATAGGAATCAAGCCACATATAGTTATAGATAAATTTCCCTACATATGTCTGATCCTTATACTGGTAGGGGAATCCTTTTCGAATATGGGTTCACAAATGAAATGAGAACCTGCACTAGATTCTCCTATGTGAATCTGGATCATACATTGGAGAGTGAGGTTTTTTTATTTTGTGGCTAGTCACTGATTAGAGAGTGCATGATTTTCTGCATATCTCATTGAGATGAGAATCAAGTCACACACAGTTCAGACATAGAAGTGATATATGAAACTGACACCTGGAACGATTTTCCTCTCAGGTGAGGGAATTAATAACACATAGTTTTTATTTCATACGATAGGGACATTAACCATGTAGTTAAACATATTACAATGAGGATATTGGATTACAGTTTAACATCACACACTAAGGATGTTTGGTCACATGACGTAAAGAATGGGAATAATGCCTCACATCATACACGTTCCTTTTGAATAAGATACACACATCTTATGTTCATGGTGCACAGATCACAAAGTGACTCAACCATGTGGGGATGAATCTTACCAAGATTTATAAAACCATGTGAGCTATGCTCAGTGGGAGTAACAAAGAATGGTAAAGGTTTTCTTTTATACAAGGGGAGGTTCCAAGAAAATTGGGGAAGTTAGAGACTAACACCATTAGGTATGGAATGGATTAATCTGTTGGTAATGAGAAATCTAAAATGAATGACTGATATAGGGTCACAAATTGGTGAAGAAAATTGTAACTAGTTTTAGAATTTTTGGCTAATACTAAGACATGAGTTCTATGCATTACTATGTATCTTGTGATAAAAGGAATTAAGACATATGTAGTTCAATGACGAAAATTTAATACACTAATCTAACTCATATTGAAACAATTGGGTGAAAGTTTTGTTGTATTTTTTAAATATTGAGATAAAAGATGCCCATACATTCGAAAAATCATATCATGAGAAGCATCACATGTTCATCACATGATGAATCCTAGTCTTGTTTCCTAGGGAATCATATTCTTGGTTTATAAAGTAAGACTACATTTTAATGTTATGTGCTGAAAACATTGTTGTAAAATTAAATATCTTATTATCACGATTGTATGGTTCATTCCTTTTAGGGTCATGCAACCATGAATTTTTTGTGAAGTTTAACATCATGTGGTAATGATGAATGATGTATTGTAGTTTTAAGTCATATGATCAAAACCACTCATCGTTAATCACATGATATATTTTTGAGAAATATTACACTGGTAGAGGGAAAGTACATTCATCATCCATAGTGATCAATGAATATGATCCATTGGAGTAGAACTTATGGATGATAAGAGGTCCTTCCAATTTTTCTTAAACTTCATAGTTTTCTTCCTAGGTATCATTGATGTTCTGAGGACCAAAACTTGATCTCCTTGTAGAAATGAGTGAAGTTGGAATTTTTTATTGAAATATGGAGCTATTCAATTTTGGTGAATCTCTAAATGATACAAGGTATGCCGTAATTTCTCATCTATCCATTCTAATTCATCCAAACTATTTTGGGAATTATTTTCTATTAAAAATTGATTGTAGATGGAAATATGGAGTGAAGGAAACTTGAATTATATGAGAAAAAATAATTCTTTTATGTATACTAATAAATACGAGGTCTCCTAAGTAGCGATATAGGTTGTGGTATAGTAAGCTCATAAGGAATGAATAAGCTTTCCAGACTAGCATTTCTTGTCCATATCCACCATTTTCTGGAGTATGTTCAATAGATTTTTATTGAAATCCTCTATCTAACCATTCACTGATTCATGAGAGTGGGATGAATGGAGGTATTCAATGTATATTCTTTATACAACCTTTTCAATTTGGATGATATAAAGTTAGTTCTATTTTTTTGAATATTTTATGTGGGATACCAAACATGGAGATGACATTGGTTTACACTAAATTGATAATTATTATTGTCTTAAATTATTTGAGGGGTATTTATTTATCTCATTTGGAGAATACGTTTGTAGTATTGAGGATATATTTAAACAATTTTTCTGTAGAGGGAGGGTATGGTACCACAACATCCAATCCCCATAAAATGAGTGACTAAGTGTATTTTGAAGCATGGAAAAAATCTAGGATTTGATGGATGAAATTTGAATGAACTTGATAGGGATGTCACTTTTTTGGTGAACTGGGTGCAATACTGTGTCATAGAAGGCCATAAATATCATAACCTCTTAATTTGGTGAAAAATATTGGTTCTTGATAGGTGGGAACCACAATAATTCGCATGGAATTTTCACATAATAGTGATAGTATATTTTCCATCAATGAATCTAGGGATAACTTCATCAAAGCCTCATTTATAGAGGAACTTTTGATGACTTGCACTTTCATAGACCCTGAAGTTGACTTTCCATCATAAAATTTTCTTTTCTTGGATCTGTTTAATAGATTAATCCCACTCTATAAGAAGTCTAAGAGAGTATTCATCCATCCATTTGTAGGATTATCTGGTTCAGATGTAGAATTGACCTCATTGATATCTTCCATGCTACACTGAAGAAAAGCGATACCATTATGTGATGTCAAATGTTGATGAATATTTTATCTCTATATAGATCTTCCAAAGGTATAGACACATTTTTCAATGCACCTGCCTAAGAATTTTATGAATATAGGATGTGATAAAACATTGTATTCAAGGGGAATTTTTCTATCAACCCTCGTATATAATTAATCGGGGGTATTAAATCATATTTTATGATAGCATAATCACCATTAACCTTCTTAATTAATTAATCTGAGTCACATTTGAAATTTAGATGGGTTATTGGTATTTTACACACCAGATCTAAGTCTTCAATAATGGCCTTATATTATGCCTCATTATTAGTGAAATCTTATGACAAATGTAAATAATAAGGTTGAACATCCCTTACAAGATAAACAAGAATGACTCCCAAGACAAATCTATTAAGCCTAGGGTCCTCTATCCCCTTTCCATATAGGCTTTTGGATGTTCCATAAAAGTACATCTCCCATGTTACAAGTGAGTCTTGGAGAGAAAATATTTCTTCATCCACCAATTTGGTGTTCATAAGAACTTGTTCTAAAGAAGGGTGCTTTTTGAGGAAATATACAAATTCATTCACATTTATTTCCTTCTTTGGTATGAACTGGATGACAGATTTCTATAGGATATAATCCAACCATTATAAAAATCCAGTCAATATAGGAAGTTTGAGGATATACTTTAGTGGGGAAGTTCAAGAGACAAAATGAAAATAATGATTCTGGAAGTAGTGCCCCAATTTCAGAACCATAGTGACTAATGAAATATAGTTTTTCTTAATATCTGAATGACAAGTATCAATATCAAGAATTGTTTTTATAATATAATAGATATTTTATTATTTATTATGTTATTCAGTTGTGTAAGGAAAGAACATAGTGATCTCTCTAAGCCGATCACATATAAGATGACAATCATTCCTTTGAAAGGAGATAATATCATTGATGGACTCAACAAATACTTCTTGAGACTATAGAATTTTTCTTGATAGTCATCAGTCTATTGATACATAACTCCTTTTTTTCATTAACTTGGTGAAGGAAAGAACATTCCAGAAATATTTTCTATAAATAATCAAATACAAGAAAAGAGTCCTTGTATTTCTCTCAAATATTTGAGGTTTCTAAGAGGCAACATGTCAAGGACATAATTTTTCTTATTATTATCAACTTAAATGACATAATAGAATATTATGAAGTTGAAATTTTTTTTGAGATAACACCAATGGACACTTAAAGGGGTTGATTTTTAGGATGTGTTGTCAAAGATTATGAAAAATGTTCACAAGGTTGGAAAGATGGTCAAAAAGTTTCCAAATATTTTACTAAATGATCATCAAAATAACACTAGGTAGACATACCCATAAAGGGTTTACAAATGCGGTGCATGACACACTAGTATGTAGCACCATAAGTATTTAGGATGAAGGGAATCAATCAATAGAAATATAATTCTTTGGGTTCCCTAAAGGAGGTGGATTATTCATCTTGAGGGGAAAATCATACTTGGTTATACCTTGAGTAGCCATCCATAAAGGTTAGATCTTGACTTCCAACCTTCACATCAATCACAATTTATACAATTAGAACCTGGAAGTCATCTTTTGGCCAATTCCAGTTGAGATATATGAAATCTATGAAAACTCCAAATTTCCCATTTTTCTTCTTGAATGGGACTATATTGGTGTTATTTTTTAGGTACTGAAATTCCAAAATGAATTTTTATTTGATAAGATTAACAAATTCAACTTTAAGTTTTCAAGCATGTGTCAGATGTCTCATGTCTGCCTTCTTGTATCCATGATGGTCTTTTGGCAGACCCAAGTGGCGGGTGGCCACATCAGAATAAAGGCTTGGTATTTCTCTATAATTATATATGAATACATCTCAATTCTAATTTAATAAGGAAGTATATTCCACTTTCTCTTATATGGGGATATCCGCAATGATCAGTGTAGGACATGGATACTTCTATATTCCTAGATTTATTTTTTAGAGTTCATCAACAGTGGTAGATATACCTTCCTTGAATACTGGAGGAGAATATTTGAGGTCGTCCTCCTCTTCCTCTTCCTACAAGTCTAATTAAGGTGGATAAGTGATGAAGAGGAGTCTTTAGATTCATCCTGATGATTAACATTTTGAGATTCATAGGAATATATATCTCCATTATCCATTGTTAATATAGAAATTCCTTCAAATTTAGCTGATGAAGTTGGGGCATACTAAATACCTAGGGATAATGTGAGGGAATCTCCACATAAAACATCACTACTAATAAGAGGATCAGAGACATATTTTTTAATATTGAGTTTAGTTGGCATGATTGATATCATGAGGGTTGATGAGTATAAGCCAGATTCAGAACCCATATTCTCAATTTAACTGATTGGAAGCACATGATAATCATTGAGCTCATTGAATGGGTTACCCAAATCCATTTCTAGAATTTTTATGGAATTAAACTAGAAAACACCATCAATCATGGGTTACTTACCTTCTCTTTGATAAAATCCTACATCAATTAATTGCACCTCACAAGAGTCAAACAAAGATTTATCTCCATATAACATCCAACTTTCCCCATTGACATAGTAATTAAGACATTAGTTATAAGACAAAGGTATTTACACATGTTATTCAAACCAAGGACTCTATAGTAAGATGATGAAATCTATATTTTTCCAGATGTCCACAAATTTAGAGTTATACTTTAAGTCCCCAAATTGGGTTCTAAGCTTGATTCAACTAAGGGGATTTTTCTCACTTTTGTCATATCCTTCAAGAATCATAGGTGAAAGATATTATAAAACTTCACTATAACCCAACTGATGAAGTGTTCATATTAGAATGATATTGCATCCCAAGACATTATTGATAAAGTGTCAAGGTATATCAATGACATCCAGCTTTCTAAACACATATAAGGGACTGATGCGTCCTGGTATTACAACATCCTTGGATTATTACATAAAAGAGATGTATTTATGAAATTAAAAAGGGTATATCAATGCATGATATACTTCCGAAGTAGTGACCTCATCTTTGAATATTTTAGGGTTAATAAGGGCCTCTACAAGTGTTTCTTGGAGATCCTTTGATAAGTTAAGAGAATTCAATATTGTAAGATTTGCTGGAATTATAGATAACTGCTTCAGGATGTCATATTCTTGAGTAAACATTATATGTTTTCCTATAGGTATTTATCCCCTAGAATTCACTTTAGAGTTTGATGTTATTGGGGTAGACAATTTAAGTAATTGATAAGATGATGAAAACCCCTTTTCCATTGGATTAGGTAGACACAGTCTACATAATTATCTAGGATAATAAGATAGTGGCATCTATTATAGTTGATTTTTTTTAAAATTATCAGTTATAGAAGACTTTTAGTAGGTGTGGGTTTGTTTCCCTTATCTTTCTATTCTTTTTGAAGGGATATTCCATGAATCTCAGTCATGTAAAAAGATATAGTTGGGATGTGGCTAGAATATTGGGTTTTCCATGGAAATGTCATCACCTACCTCTTGATCCCATGAAGTCTCTACATGCGGTTCCCCAATTTAAAATATATAACTCAGATTCATAATCCTTCCCATCATTAGAAAAAAGATTCATTAGGTGAATTATGTTAATAGAACTAAGGATGAATTATTTTTCTGACAATACTCTTGGTGTGACAATTCTCATGGCACAGTTGGGGGGGGGGGGTCCCCTTATCCTAGTATTGGAGGTATGAAATCTGATAGAGTCCAAAAAAGATTTTTTTGTATAGATTCATCATACCGTACCTAATTTTACCTCTTCAAGTATGTCACTTCCTAGAATATCAGCTCTTGGAAGACAATAGTATTAATGAATCTAGCCACACCATCGCAGAAGAAACTGGGGGTATAGTTGGTTGGTTTAACTATGACCAAAGGATAACATGAGTCAGAATTTTTATTTTTCTGGCCATTCAATCATTTAATTTTGGTGTTCCATTAATCTCAACTTCTTTCCATTCATATTCTTCTTTTAGAATGGTGTAAGAAACACATGCCACTGGCACTGGTGGTTTTCCTAGCTTCACTTGCCCAAACTCAACCATATTTTGTTGGTTGTATTTAAAGAAAAAAACAATCCTAGATGGTGTGTCCCAACATTTGGATAAAGGGGAAGTGATTTGGGTGATCTTTAAGACCAATTGAATCAAGCCTCTTAGGATTTGGAAGTCTCAATAAATTATTTTCCATTGCCTTTTAAAGAAACCAGGAACTTGTTCATCTCTAAAGGAATAAAATCTATTTTTCTAGTTTTCAAGTAGGGATCATTTATGCTCCTTTCCCTCATCCCGATTGGGGTATTGTTATTGATTTTTATATTCATGAGAAGGTGATATGTGAGGAGGCACATGCTTTGGGGTTGGATCTGGCATGAAGGTCGGGTTTAAAGTAACAAATTTAGTTTCACACTTCCCATTCATTTTCCCTGAGGCACTGGCATTGTCCTAGATTCATGTCTAGTTCATAGAATAGAATCACCTAACTTCTGTAAAACTATGGAAATATCTTGGAACCCTCCAAGATACTTTACTAGGATTATTGGAATTTATATCTTTCCATAAAGGCTTTCAATGAAGATACCCAACAAGCCTTCTTAAGGAATTTTCATGTTCGAGGAGTAATTCAAACCCTTTAGCTTAGCGATAAAATTTGGGACCCCCTAATTTTATTACTATTTAAAATTTTTGAGGTTAGGGACTATTCTTTTCTACGATGTAGAGATGAATTGGTAAAGAAACTATCGATAAACATCTTCCCACCCTTTGATCGATATGGATGGTAAACTGGTTTACGAAATGAAATCTGGACCCTCTAAGGTTTGCCTAAAACACCAAAGCTTATATGCCTCTTTATACTCAAGATTTCCCATCATGGGAAAACATAGGGAAAAAAAGTTCATCAAATTTTTTTCATTATTCCTTGAACCATTGAATATAAGAAGTGTAGGATTCCTCAAATATGGAAGAGAGAGTTATGTGAAACCATTCAGGGTAAGGCTTTGTCTCCTATTTTAATTGTTTTTTAGAACCTAAAAAACATATAATTGGTTATCTAGTGACTCAATTTTATCAAAAATATCAGGAGGAATGGAAAGATGAGTGAGAGCTTCAACAGGGAGAACAACAAGTTGGGATAGCTGTGGCGAAACTTCCTATACCTATAGATAATGACCCATACATGATGACCTATGAGGATGCATCTGAAACAGCTCCAGTCTCATCCTTAATATAGGGAAATCGTTGTATCTTGCCTCCATGGGGTCCAAATATATCATTTTTCAACATTCCACATCTAGAGGAGGTTATGTCTCTACTTTTATTATCATGATGAACTCTCCTTGTGGAGGTACATCAGTTGTGAGAGAAAGAAAATGGTATGATTGAAGAACATAATCAACCTAGATTTTTTCCTCTGATAAATTATGCTTTAAGTTTCCTCAAATCCCTTTTATCTTCCTCGTACTGATAAAATCATTCTTCAAGATTAATAGTTCAACCTCTTTGGGTGGAAGGTGAGATGTGGCCACACCTTGCCTCTTTTCCCTAGGTGATTCTTTCTGAGAAGGTGGTAGTGGAGCATTTATGGAGTCCCCAAATTCTTAGTAAGACTCTATCTTCTAGTACCCACACATTATTTGATCATTTCCATTTGGAACATATTTTGGATGGAAATATCCTCCTCTTATTCCCCTATATTGACTTCATATTCCATAGCACCTACATGGGTGGTACTAATGACATTCACCAATGTGTAATGCATTGTAATTGTCTCATTAGAACTGGAATGATAGGAGGACTGGCTAATATAGGGATATCATCCAGTAGATTTGTGATATTCAGGAGCAGTTTTACTCTTGATAGATCTCTTTTTCTTACAAACACTACGGGGTTTTATCATTCCCTTCATGGATTTACTTATAGCTGTTTGACGAAGGATGATTCAGAGGGAATCTATCAAGAGTTCTATCATACACATTCCTAATGATGAATTTGGGTCGTGATATTGGATGAAGTGGGAGGGTACACCTTTTATCGATTCTAATAAATAGGAAAAGAACAATATCCATAGGAGAATATGTTGAGGAAAACATTCACCTTATCTTGCGGGTTGGGGCTCCCATTGATCCATTTTTGGGTTGATTTGAATAATATTTAGCAGTTTTGGAGGGGGATGTTGTCATACAAATTCCCCAACCATATAGTCTAGGGTTTCCACCATATTTTTCCGGGTGTGAATAATGAAACAACTCTTTTAATTTTGCGAATCTTCATTGAAACATGATCCAAGAGGATTTTATAATATGTACATGAGCTACTTTACTTCTAAGGAATTTCTGTTGTTTGAAGATTGGACTTCTTTATGTGAGAAGCTTTCTCAACCTTCTTGGATGATTCATGCAAGAGTATCTTAATTAATATCTCTCTCTGGGCCTATTTTTTTGTGATTTTTTCAAATCCAATTTCTACTGAGCATACCATGTTTCATGAATAGAACTCACTCCTTAAAACTGACTTGAAGTGATGACATTACATGAAGTTATATTTGGGGGGTATTTGATGATTAGGGAGATAGGTGAAGTGAAACTCTATGTACTCTCCTCATAACTTGATACAAATAACATATAGGGAATCATTGATAACCTGACATAACTTTTTTAATGCATCTAGACATGCATGTTCGAGACATTCATGGTGTTTTGCCAATTTATGGAATTAGGTATCTAGAAGGGAAGTTAAGTCGATTTGATAATTATTTTCTTTTATTTCCATTAATTTTTTTACATATCTACCCTAAATAAATAATTTATTTTTCACATGGAGGAGATTTTTTCATTGTTTTAGTCAAATCTCACGCACACACTCTTCTAAAAACACTTATGGAATGCTATATTGAGGGGTGGATAATGGAAAAAACATGACTTTTATGTTATGTTTATCTAATTGATTCCTCATGATCAATGCATCTTCTTTGTATTCTATAAAATATTCCTCCATTTGATCTAACCAAATAGTATGTTTCTCATCCTCCTTTTTGTAAATGGAATAATTAGGGGGAATATTTTTTTGTTATGTTGGAAGGTAGACGATCCAAGGGTGTTTCAAATAATGACCATTTACTTAGGTTGTTTTCCAATTGAGAAAGGATATCACCTGTCAATGATAAGTAATTAGGCATGATTTTCCCCATATTCTCAAGTTCCTTATAATACAAGGGATTTATATTAATTGATTCATCAAGGGGAGGACCTTATTGTCGAAATAGAATTTCACTATGAGGAGGAAATTCAAAAAAATTCCATTATGGGAAGGACTACCCTCACGACTTAACATCCAAATATACGAGGAGTTATTATGGTGTATACCCTAGGGAGGGCCTTAGGATGGAAAATGGAAAGGGTAGTACCTTCTTTCCATATGACCTTTGACCATGAGGAGGGATTCTACAGTGATAATCAACATATGGGTTCTCATGGTCTATCATTTTGAAACCATGAAGGGGGACTTCATAGTAAATATTCAAGGGAGTTTCTCTAGAGTTTCTAGTTGCAATGTTATGAGGAGGTCCTTTGAAACCATGACTGATATATTTTAATTTGGTAATTAATCAGTAGGATCATGGGCCATGATTTATAGATGTTTTATGGAATCAAGAACAACAACCATGATAAGGTATGGATTGTGTTCTTGCTCTTAGATTTCTTATTTCCTTTGGAGAGACTTTTTGTAGAAGCTAAACATGCTGTGGTCAATGTCTCATATCATGGACAAAAAATTTCATTCATAAGAGCATTATTGTGTAACTATTGCATTGATTATAGAATATGATGATGTAATTATAGAGTTTTGGTTGGGATATACGCCTTCCTTGGAGTTGTTGTTTATGTGGAATGAAAATATCTAGTTATAATGGGTGTGTCTACCTAATCCTATTATCAATTTATCATAGTATTTCTCAAATGAACATCATGTATGGGAGTAGGAATATGCATCTATTATTGTGTGACCATCATGTCATGTTGATGTGACAATTAAAATATTTATGTGGGGTTGTGTTCCTAACTCCTAGTCATTGCCGATGTAATCACTATATCCTGGAAGACTTTTAGAATGTGAATAGGAATATATTTCTACCATTCAATGAATTACAGGATGTAAGGGGTGACTTCTGTAGCTAGAACAAGAATATATGCACATTTCATGGATGTATAAGGAATGTATTTCTACTCCCATCCTCCATTTCAAATCGGGACATACTGGAAATCATCATGTGTGAGGGAAGGGATATAGTTCTACCATCCATTTACTATCGAGATGTGCCAATAGGTCTCTCTAGTTGTTTCCAAACTATGTTGGCAGGCTTTATGTAAATGAGGAGGTATATTGGCCTGCTCTAGGGTTTCCAAAATGTATTGTCAGAGGGATTCTTTGAAGGTAATAGGGATGTGTACCTATTTATGCTCTTTTGATCATCTCCCTCAGTGGGCTATCCTAGGTGCTCATGTTTGAGTGACATGGGCTAGATCATGTAGGGATACATTCTAATATTATAAGGGAATATGTTCCAAGTGGTGTTAGTAATAAAAATTGATGGAAGAAACCATTCATACCGACTCCTGTGGTACTAAGAAGAGGCCCCAAGAGATGTTTAAATCGACCTCCCTAAGGTAAGGGTGGAACATGTTGTTGTGTTACTAGGAAAGGATCCCAAAACTATTTGAGATGGCGATGGGTTCCATCTACTTTGTAATGTCCAATATTTTTGGTGTATTATTTTTAAATATTATATGGAATTGATTCGAGACCATTCTTTGTGACGACGTGTGATTATGAGGTATGGAGATTCCAGAATAAATGTTTGAAATAAATTAAACTTTTAAATAGATCATGTGAATGGTTTTCCTAAAAAAGTGAAACAAATTTTAAATGGGAGCCCAGATCAAAAATACGAGGTCACCTTTTTTGTTTAGAGCATCAAATTTACCTTTGGTGAGGCCTAACATTGAACGGTGTGGCTTGACTGTAAAAGTTAATTTTTGGAAATTTTAAAGGAAATAAAATAAATTAATAAATTATTTTATTTTAATCATTTTAATAGAATAGTGATGAGTTTTATTCTTTTAAATAACCAATAGCCCAAGGTTATGCTAATAACCTCGAAAAACTCCCTGGAATCCTCTCGAGCTTTGGAGAGGATCCACCCTTGGGGAATTCTTGACGAATGAAGATGAATGACTAAACGTGGATCGTTATGCAGTAATATCCGATCTGACTGATGAGAGTAGAAAATCCACCCTTATTTGATGATCTTGGTAGGGGTTGTTATTTCAATTTCCTTCTTTTTCCCATTCTCTTTATTTAATGATGAACATGGATCAAACTATGAATAAGTTGACCTGAGAATCCCTCATTCTTGCAGGAGGGATTCTATTGCAGGTTTTGATTTGGAGGATTTGATTCTGGTAGTTTCATTCTACATGATCCTTATAATAGAAGTGGACCAATTCCATAACGAACAGCGATAGAGGTTTGTTCTTTGATTTTGTTATATGAATTTATTCTTCCCTTTGACCTCGTGCATTCTTCGTGTTTTTCATGGGTTTATGAACATCAGTTCATTAAGCATCTGTCTCATAGTAAAATGATCCCAAATCAGATATCTGGTATCATGAAGACCTAATGGAGGTGTACCAATGACGGTGGAAGATGAATTGACATAGTTTGGAAGAAATTGTGCTTTGACCGTTCTTTACCTGGATGACCGAAACAAGTTTTCAGGACCGATCGAACACCCTAAACCTACCTATTCGATGTTACCATGCTAGGGAGACTTCATATATTAATTTTAATAGAAAAATAATGGTTGGATCATGAATAAAAGGATCAAATGAAGCACCAGATGAAAAACTTATGATTCTGGAAAATCATGCATAACATGAAATTTTCTTTGAAGAACACGATGTGTAGTTCTGGCTCAATGGAATCTAGTGTTATGCATTAGAGAAAGTAATGACATTTTGTGTGACCCATATCACATGATGGTTGGGTCCTTATGCAGGACTCAATGTGTATCTTGGATGATACATGGAAACAAGGTGGAGTATGTGACATGTACTCCACCACATAGCCAGACCATGTCATTTACTTAGGTCACCCCGTGTACCGGTGAATGGGTAGGAAGACATGGGTTGAAACCATGTACGGGAACATGGACAACGTACATGGAGAAAATCCCAGATAGTATGACATGGAATGTTACTCTTCTACATGAAGTGTATATCTTTTTCTACACAACATGATCTTTTCAACATGGGTCGTTGTACATGAGAAGTACCCAGGGTCATAGGACACGACGTGTGACCCTTCTACACATTGTGTACTTTATTTTACATGGATTTATCTCCTTGTCCACCTTATCTTGAACAAGTTTCTTTTGGGTTAGTTCCCCTTTCTCATTCCCCTAACGGTCAGGTATCATTTCCTATCTGAAGGAATATGATCCCTTATGTAGGACTTTATGGTTAGAGTTGGAGTCCCTTCGAAAGGCTCAGAGCGAGATCCTCTATCCATTCTTGACCCAAGGTAGAGTTAGGTATAAGTATGACCAATCATATCATACATAATACCTATACTTAGAAGGTGAATTCGGATGAGTTGTGGTATACACCAAGGCCATGGCAGTGATCCTCATCTGTGTATTGTGATCTTTCCCCACTTAGGAGTGAGTTCTCCCATATTGAGTGTATTTGTTATCTCTTTAGATATATCTGTGCATCTATCTCTGTTGTGACACTTTCTAATGAACAATACTTCTCAGATGGATTTCATCAGAGTTATCACACTCGTGGAGTGAGTTCTCCCTGATGAGTCCTTCATGGAATCTCCAAACTGAACCTATAGTGTGGGTATGTAGGTTGTTGTGACTTACGTCTAGACTAAGGTTCTCAGTATTTAGTATATATATATGTTTCTATTGTTATATGTTCTGTTGAAATATACTATGTAGAGATGACTATACCTTTACTTTGTATATTTCTTTGTGGTTTTTGGGGTCTCCTACTTAGTATTGTTATACTCACTCATGCACAGGTTTTTTCTACATGTGTTGTGCCTTATGTAGACAAGCATGATTTTGAGGGAGTTCGGGGTGGAACAGAACCAGACCGAGCTTTTTGAGCTTCCATACCAGCTGATGTGGTCCTTCAGTGTCAAGTGATAGTCTTAGTACCATTCTTATTCACAGGCTGGAATTTTAGTTAGTAGAGTCTTTCTTTTGGTGGGCTTTTATTCTGGCCTAGGTAATTTTCTACACTTTACTTACTATTTTACTATGTTGGTTGGGTTTAGTTGTATGAATGAATTTTTTTCCTTAGTGGTTTTTACATTTTAGTATTTATGGTCTTGGAGATGTGTGCATGTGTACATGTATTTTGAAAATGTCTCCCATGTTTGTGATATGCGTACTCGGTGCTAGTCACCAACCCTTGGCCTATTAAAGGAAGGATTGAGGAGTCATGGTGCGGGAACCACTGAGATGGGTCATGACAGAGCGGTATCAAAGGGAGGTTTCAATCCTCCGACCTGTGGGTTAGGGAATGTAGTGGCTGATTCTCTCAATCAGAGATCGATTTTGAAGCTACTGAGCAAGGTGTCTGATCAATTCACCTAGAAATAGTTATCCTTTGTGGATGGGGATGATGTAGCTTGACTTTAGTCATTTGTTGTCAACCCTCCACTCTTAAAACAAGAAGGGGGAGTAAAAACTAGGGGATGTTGACTGTGAGGCTTTACATGCTTAGTTATCCACAGGACATGATCCTGATGGATATTCACAAGGTGGGGAGAACATTGTTCTTTTCAGAGGATGCACAATTGTACAAGTGGAATTGGGGAAGGAGGTTATTAGGGAGTTTCATACATACCCCTTATAGGTACATCAAGGAGTGGTGAAAATGTTCTAAGACCTACGATGTCAATTTTGGTGGACATGAATGAAGAAGGTAGTAGTAGAGTTCGCTTATCGATGCCTTACGTGCTAGCAAGTAAAGGCTGAGCACCAGGTTCCAATGGGATTAGTTCACCATCTATAGTTTCCAAAGTGGAAATGATACATAATATCTATGGACTTCGTGATGAGATTACCACAAACATCTTGGGGAAAAAATTCCATCTGTGTGATCATTGACTGACTCACCAAGTCATCCCACTTCCTAGCTATCATGGAGAAGAGTTTAGAAGAGATCTTGGGATACCACTACATGCAAGAGATATTTCGGATTCATAGAGTCCCCTTGATGATATTATCAAATCTTGATGCTTGTTTCATATCCCAGTTGTGGAAGGGATTGAAGGAGTCTTTTGGGACTCAACTATTCTTGAGCACAATATTCCATCCTCAGAAAGATGGTCAGATGGAGAGGACCATTCAGGTTATAAAGGATATTTTGTAGGAATGTATCCTGGACTTTGGTGGTAGTTGGGAAGACCACCTACCACTAATGGAGTTTGTATACAACAACAGCTACCACTCCACCATTGGTGTGGCACCATTCAAGGATTTATATGGGAGAACCTTCCAGTCACCACTTTTCTGGACTGATCTGAGAGAGTCAGCACTCATGGGTCTAGAGTTAGTACAATTCACCCCCGAGAAGGTTCAGATCATCCAGAAGTGGATGAATACTGGATAGATTCGGCATAGGTCTTATGCTGGAAGACGATGGAGACCTATGGAGTTCAAGGAGGAAGACCTTGTCTTCCTTCAGGTCTCACCTCAATGAGGGTTGAAAAGATTTTTCTGGTGTGGCAAGTTATCCCTGAGGTTCACAAGGCCTTTCTATATACTGAGTAGGGTTGGTAAGGTGGATTACCACCTAGATACAATGCAACAGTTTCACAAGATACATGATGTCTTCCACATTTCGCAGTTGAGGAGGCATGTTCACGATCCATCACACGTCATGGACTAGGGAGAGCTGGACATCAAGGATGGGATGACCTTTTCAGATTACCCCATGAAGATCTAGGGTCAGTAGGATTGGATCCTTTATGTGTGAGCGATTCCCCCAATGCATGTTCGGTAGCAGCATGAGAATCTTCTGGGGATCACCTGGGAGTGGGAGGATCATATCTGTGATCAATTCCCACATCTTTTTTTAGTAGCCTTTTGTTTTAGCTTTTTGGGGATGTAAATCCCTAAGGTGGGGAGAATTTAATGTCTCAAATTTTTCATGTATTACTTTTAAATATTATATGGAATTAATTTGAGACCAGGTTTTTTGATGTCGTGTGATTCCGAGGCCTTGAGTGGTCGGAATAAATGTTTGAAATAAATTAAACTTTTAAATAGCACATGAAAGTGGTTTTATTGAAAATCTGTAATAACTTTTAAATGGGTGCTTGGATTGGAAATATGAGGGAACCATTTCATTCAGATCAGTGACTTTACCTTAGGCAATGCCTAACATTGACCGGCGTAGGTCGGTTATACAAGTTAATTTCTGGACGTTTTAAAGAAAAGAAAAGAAAAGAATAATTTATTTTATTTTAAGCCTTTTAACAATGAAATGATGAATTTTATAGTTTTAAATAACAAGGATCCCAATATTAGGCTCATAAACCTATAAAATTCCTTGGAATACTCTATATATTTGTAGAGGATCCAACCTTGGAGAATTCTCAACGAACAACAACGAATGACAATGTGTGGATTGTTGTGTGGCATGATCAGATATCACAGAAGACGATAGCTAATCCACTCTTCATCAATGATTGAGGTAGGGGTTGTTATTTCAATTTAATTCTTTTCCCTCTTCATTTATTTAATGATGAATTTGGATCAACCCATGGATAAGTTGATCAAAAATTAATCATTCTTGCTGGAGGGATTCAATTTCAGGTTTTGATATGGGGGATTTGATTCTGGTTGTTTCATTATACTTCATCCTTCTAATGGGAGCGGATCAACGCCATAACAAAAAAATGGGGGAGTGAAACGCACGGACGATTGTCACCTATCGACCGGTCAAAGTTCCGGTGCTCTTCTAATGTGTATAGCAGCACTCGGGTCGAATCCTCGGCGATGATACTTTGAAATAGTCGTTTGTTTTTAGTTGATTATATTCTGATTGGGGGGTTTTGATTGCAGAGATTAATTGAAATGACTAATTGATTATGATTGATTTAAGAAATTTATAATGAGTGGGGTGATTTCATTATTAGGGATTTAAGCTTGTGAAATCCTTGAGCTTTTCTTTATATTGCATTTAAATTAACACCCACTTCACAAGTTGACATCGATTAGAATTCCTAAGTGTTAAAGCTTCAATCCAAGCCTTAACTTAACTAGGATTCTAAAATCAATCAGTACTTGTTTATGGAAGTGTATTTATGGTTCCAATAATCCATGGAAACCACATGCTAAATAAAATATTTCATTAATCCATGACATATTAAGTCCAACATACACAATGTTAAATTAACGAATACTCATCAAGAAAATACTCTCAATCACTTAACATCCCTAAATTTTGAATCACCCCAATGAGATATTTACTCAGAAATTTGGGTGTTTAATATTCTGGTTATAATAATTATGATGATAAATTAATAATAGAAGAAAAATAAAGGGATTAGAAAAGAGTGGTACGTCGAACACACACACACGAACAATGATGATAATTAAAAACAGATTTTTGATTGAATGTGGAAGAAAAATAAGGGAAGGATATTTAACTGAATTTAAACTATTTTAAGAAAATTAATATTAAAATACATAAGGTGGAGGAGAATAAGAGATATTGAAGAAGAAAATTTCCTTAAAACATAATTACAAAAGAAAGGACTTACAAAATTACAAAAATGAAGAACACAAAAGTAAGTGAAAACAAAGAGAGGAGGAAAGGTCTATCAAGTGAAAACATGAGTATAGAAAGTCCTCCCAAGCCTTTGGCAAGACTTTGGTCAATCCAATATGTTCTCCTATCTTCTTAAATGCCAACCCTTTTGAAAGGAGAGGAGGGGATGTATTTATAGCCCAAGGTGGTGGACTATTTACATTCCAGAAATACCCCTCCACTTGGATCACATATATGGACATCAAGACAGCAAAATCTAGATAAATATACTTCTTAAAAGTTGTATATAATAAAGTTGGCCGGCTACTCCCAAAATTTGGAGTCATTTGGACTTAATGATCAAACGTTATGTCTGGTTGATTAAACAAAGTAAAACTGTCCATTTCAATCCAGTATTTTTGAAGTCCAGAATGTAAAAGGGTTTTATAATATGAATATGCCTTCAAATTCGAATGGGTTCTTCAACAAAGTCAGCCACCTATATCTCCTCTTTCACACTGAAAAGTCTCAGCTCGATTTGATGCTTACATCATGAGATATATCATGCATACTATACTGATTTTAATTCTAGACCAGAATGGTGGGATGGATTTTAAAGCTTAATTTGGGCCCCTTGTTATCAGATTTGGGCCCTTAAATTTTTATCCAAGATTAAATGTAGTGTACCCCAAATTATGGTGGAGATTTAATGTTTTTGGACTTCTGGATGGAGCCCAGTAAATCAATCTTCAAGGCTGGTCCAGTTTGTTCACAGATTCTTTAGTCTTGTTTGTGAGGACCATATGAACCTTCAAATGGCAGAATTGGATCATGGTACCTTCTAATAAAATGTTGTATATTGAAAGGAGAATTTAAAAAAAAAGAACCACACAATTGGGATCAGTATATTGCTAGTTAGTATTAAAACACTAAACTGACTCAATTGGACTACTTCTAAAAATGATAAAAAATTATACTTAATATTAAAACATTAATATTTCACACAAATTATGCACATTTCATATAAAATCAGTAAATAGGGAATATAATAAGTCATGAAAATATTAATAATATCAACTCCCCCACACTTAGATTTGTGCGTGTCCTCATGTGCTACAAATATAAAAACATGAAAAAATCATTTTTACTCACCAACAGATTATAAAATTTTGTTTTCTCCAATCAGGGGAGGTTTAGACTATTTCACTCATCCATTTTGAATTCCACCAAAAGTTGATACAGAAAAAAAATGTTTCAAAACTAATTCATTTTTTTTCATGCTCAAATTTATAAATGGAAAATTTGGACACTCAAAACTCACACCTCTCAAGATGATAAAATTTATTTGTGGAGGTTCACTCTTTCACCAATGAAAAGTGAAAATCTTAGAGTTTGAAAAGAGCTCTCAGCTTAAAATCTCTATCCAAAGTGCACAAGAATCAAGAGGTCTTTTTAAGGGGTTTTTATGTGGCTAGGGGACAGTAGGAATATAATGTCCAAAAGAGATAAGAAGAGGGTCAAAATACCAACATATAAAAAGCAATGCACATTTGTTTTGAAATAAAACATGGAAGAAAATGAAAACACATATTTACAAAGGAATGATTGTGTGAAGAAAGAAACAATAGAGGAATAAAATATGAAGGTACTGAGAAGATGAAATATTTACAAAACACATAACTTCTCCCAATAAGAATATAATGCAAGTGTTTTTTTTTTCTTTTTTTTTGTTTTTTCGAAAGTTGACCTTGAAACAGATCTCACAATAATATCCCAACCCATGTTTGATCACCTCACGACACTAATTGTAATAGTTATAACAATATCAAAGGATGAGGAAGAGTGATTTTTGACCTACCCAAGAGACAACCCATTTGTTTCATTTTTTTTATTTTGATTTATTTTGATTTTTTTTTGTTTTTTTTGAACACTATTCAATATCATTTGTAAAATACATTCCCAAATCCCACTGAAAGACAACCTACCCCCACACTAAAATGTATGCTTTCCCTCAAGTACATGATAACACACTGGAAAGTAAGGAAATGATACCCAAAAATGAAATCCATTCCCCCCCACACTTAAATTTCAAAAACTTATGCAATGAAAATACATGTTGATATTAGGTGGGATAAGGTATTGGGCTTATAATGTGGCTATCAAAGAAAATGTTTTATAGGCTTGAAGGGGCTTTCAAAAGTAGGATTAATTTAAGGGTAATGAGAGGCTATTTGGCTATTGTGATTCTCATGTGGTTCAGAAAATGCCTCTATCATATTAATGCACACTAAGGCAGGAAATTAAGCTCGAAGGTCCACAAACTCAAGACTCACAAATGGGGGTGAAAAAACACATTTTGAAAAGATGGCCATAGGTGGCCTTGGCATGAAATAAAATTTTTGTTCTCATGGTTGGGGAAAATCATTTTCCAAATAAAAAATTGAGCATTCAAAATGTGTTGGTTTTGACACAAAATTATTTATCCAAAGTCATAATGAAAATACAAAATTTTTGAGATGAAAACATTTCTGTTAAATCCCCAAAATGGTTGGACAAAATTTCAAAACACGATGGTGAGTAAGCATGACTATTTTTTTTGTATTGTTTTTAAGTGATTGTGTTTTTTTGGTTTTTTTGTAGTTTTTATGGTTTTTATAAAATACACACCCACACAAGAAAGAGAAAAATAAAGGGTTTGATGAATAAAGTGGTAAAAAAATGAAAGAGAGGAAGAAGAAGAAAGAGGTAGAGAGAGGAAGAGATAGAGAGATAGTTAAAGGGAAAGAGGTGCCCCCTGGTTTAGATTTGGTGGGTCTCCTTCTCCATCAAGTAGTGGGTCGGCTATAGAAGTTGGGGATCCAGTGGAAGTTGATGTTGTTCCAGGATTGCATGTCCTCTCATGGTGATGTTTCAACCGATGTCCATTTACCGTAAATGTCCTTTTGGAGGAGGGGTCTTGGACTTGCACTGCACCAAATGGGTAAACATTAGTGATAATAAAAGGACCTTCCCAACGAGAATTAAGCTTACCTAGGTGAAGTCGGAATCGAGAATTGAAGAGCATTACCTTTTCACCTTCATGAAATACCTTTCTCAGAATGTGTCTGTCATGGAGTACCTTAGCCTTCTCTTTGTACAGATTGGAATTCTCATAGGATTCAAGTCGAAGCTCCTCCAGTTCATCCAATTGCAACAATCTTTCTTCACCAGATTTTTCAAGATCAAAATTACATGTTTTCACTTCCCAAAATGACTTATGATGTATTTCAACTGGTAAGTGACATGCTTTACCAAAAACAAGCCGAAAAGGAGACATCCCAATGGGTGTTTTATAGGCAGTTTGATAAGCCCAAAGTGCTTCATCAAGTCTTTTAGGCCAGTCTTTTCTGGTGGGTTTTACAATCATCTCAATCACTCTTTTCACTTCTCTATTAGAAAGTTCATCCATACCATTTGTTTGGGGGTGATATTCCATTTAAGTTTTATGAACAACCCCATTCTTTTTCAAAAGATATTCCATGGTTTTATTACAAAAAATGGGTTCCTAAGTCACTTATCAAGGAACGAGGTGTGCCGAATCTATAGAATATGTGTGTCTTTAGGAACTCACTAATAGTATGTGAATCATAATTTCTAGTGGGTTTGGACTCAACCCACCTTGAAACTTAATCAACTGCCAGAAGGATGTATGAGAATCCATTGGAAGGAGGAAATGGTCCCATGAAATCGATGCCCCAAACATCGAAGATTTCACAAAATATTAAGGGATTTTGGGGAATTTCATTTATTTTAGAGATTGTGCCGAACTTTTGGAAAGTAGGACATTATTGAAAGAACTCATGTGAGTCCTTGAAGAGCGAAGGCCAGAAGAATCTAGAGTCTAGGACCTTTCGGGAGGTCCTTTGTGGTCCAAAGTGGCCACCTCTGGGAAGTGAGTGACAGAATTCTAAGATGGAAGAATGCTCATTTTCTTCAACACATCTCCTAATTACCATGTCTGCCCCAGTTTTACAAAGTTTATTTTCTTCCCAAAAATTGTATTTTGAATCACTTTTCAACTTCATTTTTTGTTCTTTTGAAAACTTTTTAGGAAAAACACCAGAAACCAAGTAATTTACAATTGGGGCATACCATGGTATTTTTGGAGTGAGAGATGAAAGGTGATCAGTGGGGAATTCAGGATCAATGATTTCTGAATGAGAAGAATTAGAAATTCTACTCAAGTGATCAGCCACAATGTTTTCTTTTCCTGGTCTATCTTTTATTTCAAGGTCAAATTCTTGGAGCATTAGGATCCATCTTATTAGCCTCGGTTTGGAATCACTTTTCTTGAGTAAGAACTTTATAGCAGAATTCTATGTGAAGATGATGATTTTGGCACCTAAGAGATAGGACCGAAATTTATCTAAGGCAAAAACCACTGCTAGAAGTTCCTTTTCAGTGACAGTGTAGTGAGATTGAGTTTCATCCAAGCTTTTTGAGGCATAATAGATGACATGAGGAATTATTTCTCTTCTTTGACCAAGAACAGCCCCAACAGCTCTATCAGAAGAATCACACATCAATTCAAAGGGTAAGGACCAATCAGGGGGTTGGATTATCGGGGCAGATGTGAGAGCAGTTTTGAGTTCAATGAAGTCTCTCTTTCAAACCTCATCGAAATGGAAAGTGACATCATTTTGGAGAAAATGAGTGAGTGGGAGGGAAATTTTATTGAAGTTATGGATAAATATCTGATAGAAATCGGCATGACTGAGGAATGAATGGATGTATCGAACAAAAGTGGGTTCAGTTAGTGATTGGATCACTTCAATTTTGGTTGGATCAACTTCAATACCATCTTTTGAAACTATGTGCCCTAGAACAATCCCATTTGCAACCATGAAGTGACATTGTTCAAAATTTAACACAAGGTTACACTGGACACACTTTTGAAGGACTAGAGAGAGTGAATGTAATCATGACTCAAATGACTCACCATAAATGGTGAAGTCATCCATGAAGACTTCCATGCAGTGTTCAATGAATTCTGAAAAGATACTCATCATACACCTCTATAATGTTGCAGGAGCATTACAATGTCCAAAAGGCATTCTTCTATATGCATATGTTCCAAAGGGGAATGTGAAAGTAGTCTTTTCTTGGTTCTGAGGTGAGATTGGGATTTGAAAATAGCCGGTGTATCCATCAAGAAAGCAATAGTGTGACTTTCCGGCTAATATTTTTATAATTTGATAAAGGAATGGAATAGGGTAGTGATCTTTTTGTGTTTCAGCATTCAATTTTCGATAATCTATGCATACATGCCATTTGTTCTTTACTCGAGTTGTGACTACCTCCCCATGTTCATTTGTGACAACAGTTATCCCACCCTTCTTTGGTACAACCTGAATTGGACTAACCCATTCACTATCAGAAATTGGGTAGATAATACCAGCTTGAAGAAGCTTGGTGATATATTCCCTAACTACCTCAAGGATGAGTGGATTGAATCTTCTTTGTGGTTGTCTAATTGGTTTGGATGACTCTTCAAGATGGATGTGATGCATGCAAAGGGCAGGGTTTATTCCTGGTATTTCATCTAGGGTCCAACCTAAGGCCTTTTTTTTCCTCTAACACTTGAACAAGTTTGGACTCCTCGGTTTTTGTAAGTGTGGCAGAGATAATGACATGATATGAGTGATCATGGAAGAGGAATGCATATTTCAGGTGTTCAGGAAGAGGTTTTAGATCAGCATCATCTCTCATTTGTGGTTTAGACATCTCATAAATGGATACATGGACTTCAGTTGCTTCAGATTCATTTTCCTTAATACTTTCCAAGGTGGAGTAGTAGAGATCAGAGTTGATGTGGGATTCAAGAGAGTTTTCATGTTCCTCTAGATTGATGGAGTCTATGAATGAGAGGTCCACATAAACTTCACCATTTATGACTTTGTTAATCATGGTGCAGATTTCACAAGATCCTTTATCATTAGAACATGAAGAACATGGTGGATTGGGGTTCGATTGACTCTTAGAAGTATCCTCAGAAGCATGGATTGAGAATGCAGAGTGATCCTCAGATGGGTATCGCATGGCTTGTAAAATGTGGAACTTGACTAGTTGGTCACCAAATTCCATGGATAAGATGACTGAATGGACATCAATCTTGGTTCTCGCAGTCATGAGTAATGGTCTTCCTAGAATTAGGGGAGATCAAGAAGAGTTCGTCTCACCTTCCATGTCAAGTACATAGAAATCAACAGGGAAGATAAGACCATTGACTCAGACAAAGACATCCTCAATTATTCCCTCAGGGCTGGTTTTTCTTCGATTGGATAACTGAATGACAACACCTGTTGGGTGCAAGGGACCTAGACCAAGGTTGGAGAAGATGGATTTGGGCATGACATTAATTGAGGCTCCTAGGTCTATGAGTGCATCATTAAAGTTGGAACTTCCAATTTGGCATGGAACTGTAAAGGTACCTAGATCTTTGCACTTAATGGGTATAGACTACTGGGTGGAAACGTTTTCAAATGTCCTAAGTTGACTCTTGTGGGTACACAACTCCTTGAGAAACTTGGCATACTTAGGAATTTTTTTATGGCATCTAAGAGGGGAATGTTGACTTCAACACTTTTAAACATGTCGAGCATTTCAGGATCAGGTTCAAAGGACTTCCTTGGTTTAGAAATGGCTTGAGGAAAAGGAATTGGGTTCCTAAGTGGAATTGAAGTAGGCGAGGGAATGGTTTCAGGTTCCTTTTCAAGTTTCTTTTTCTTTTCATTTTCTATTTCAACATTCAAAGGAGGGCTAGAGGACTTATCTTGAGGCATAGCAATGTGCATTCTCGATCTAAGTGCAATTGCACTTACATTACCCTTGGGTTTGGGTAATGGTTGAGCTGGGAGTTGGGAAGAATTTGATTGTTGTTGCTGGCTCAGGTGGGATGCAAGTTGACCTATTTGAGTTTCAATATTTTTAAGGCTAGAACGGGTGAAGGAGTCAAGATCTTCAACAAAAATTTGCAACGGTTTCTTGGAAGAATAGGCTTGTCCTGGATTGGGATTGCCTTGATTTTGGTTCTTGGGAAAGAGATTGTATTGGTTTTGGAATTGGGAAGGCTCACTTGGATAATGGAATCCAGGAGGAGGATTGTTCCTTTGAGGTTGAGGAACAAAAGGATAAGGTTGATGGAAGTTACCACCACCTTGAACATATTGGAATTGGTTTGGGTTTTGAGGAGGGAATTGAGGGGGGTGATATATGGGATTACCATACCTAAGGCCTTGGTTATAGGAAGAAGAGAAGGGCTCAGAGTGAGGTTGGTTGAAGTTTCTAACAAACTGACCTGATAGTTGAGGGTTGGTATTCCGTTGAGCATATGCTGTATTGAGCTCCATTGGTCCATATGAATCAGATTGATCCTCTTGAAGTTGTGGACATGTGTTAGTTGGATGAGATGGAGAGTTGCAGATTCCACAGTTTTTGACAGGTCCATGAAACATTGATTGCGGAGAAGACGAGGTTGGGGATTTGGTAGCCACAACTAGTTGTCGCACAAGACCTATAAGTTCACTCATCCACTCAGTCATTTTTTTCGGCTCAATTGATTGATTATCTTGGGCTTTTTTGACTTGAGCATGTGCTTGAGTATGGAATTGTTGTGTGTTTGCAGCCATGTTACTTATGATATCTCTTGCAGCGGCAGAAGTTTTATCAACAAGAGCACCGCCACTTGCGGCATCAATGAGAGTTCTCTCCATAGACAATAACCCTTCATAGAAGTATTGGATCAAGAGTTGGTCAGGAATGTGTTGGTGTGGGTAGGTTGCAACAAGCGTTTTGAACCTCTCCCAGTACTCATGGAGTGATTCACTTGGGAATTGACGGATACCACTTATTTCCTTTCGGATAGAAGCAGTACGAAAAGCAGGAAAGAATTTCTCTAAGAAGAGTCGCTTCATGTCATTCCATGTGGTTATGGAACAAGGAGTAAGTTAGTAGTGCCATGACTTAGTAGTTTCAGCTAGGGAGAAAGGGAATTCTTGAAGTTTGATTTTTTCTTCAAAAACCCCTTGAGGCTTCATGGTAGAGAACACCACTTGGAACTCTTTAAGGTGGAGATGTGGATCCTCACCAGCTAGCCCGTGAAAATGAGGGAGAATATGAATCAAAAACGATTTGAGTTCGAAGTCAGCCTCTATGTTTGGATATTGAATACCAAGGGGTTGGTAATTCATATCAGGGGTAGCGAGTTCTTTAAGGGTTTGTTCCCTAGGATTGGCCATTTCAAATTCAACTGGTTGGATGAGGACTGGTTCTTGAATGAGTTGATTATCTCTTATGTTCCTCCTAAGTTGGAAAAGTGTTTTCTCAATTTAAGGGTCAAACAAATCTGAGGGATTGTTTGGAAGGCTATGGGGCATTCAGAGAGATTTTGGAAGAAAGAGGAAGACTGGTTTTTCTTTGTATTTTTTTTTTCAATTTTTCTTAAAATTTTGTTTTTTTTGGTTTTTTTGACTATAACCATAAACTAATGACTACTTAAAGCACAATCCCCGGAAACGATGCCATTTTAAATGCACGGTCGATTGTCTCCTATCGACCGGTCAAAGTTATAGCATCACTCGGGTCGAATCCTCGACGATGATACTTTGAAATAGTCGTTTGTTTTTAGTTGATTGTATTATGATTGGGGGGTTTTGATTGTAGAGATTAATTGAAATGACTAATTTATTATGATTGATTTAAGAAATTTATAATGATTGGGGTGAGTTCATTATTAGGAAGTTAATCTTGTGAAATCCTTGAGCTTTAATTTATATTGCATTTCAATTAACACCCACTTCACAATTTGACATCGATTAGAATTCCTAAGTGTTAAAGCTTTAATCCAAGCCTTAACTTAACTAGGATTATAAAATCAATCAGTAATTGTTTATGGAAGTTTATTTATGGTTCCAATAATCCATGGAAACCACATGCTAAACAAAAGATTTCATTAATCAATGACATATTAAGTCCAACATACACAATGTTAAATTAACGAATACTCATTGAGCAAATACTCTCAATCACTTAACATCCCTAAATTTTGACTCACCCCAATGAGATATTTACTCATCCATTTGGGTGTTTAATATTTTGGTTATAATAATTATGATGATAAATTAAGAATAGAATAAAAAGAAAGGGATTAGAAAAGAGTGGTACGTCGAACACACACACACGAACAATGATGATAATTAAAAACAGATTTTTGGTTGAATGTGGAAGAAAAATAAGGGAAGGATATTTAAATGAATTTAAACTATTTTAAGAACATTAATATTAAAATACATAAGGTGTTGGATAATAAGAGATATTGAAGAAGAAACTTTCATTAAAACAGAATTACAAAAGAAAGGACTTACAAAATTACAAAAATGAAGAACACAAAAGTAAGTGAAAACAAAGAGAGGAGGAAAGGTCTATCAAGTGAAAACTTGAGTATTTAAAGTTCTCCCAAGCCTTTTTCAAGACTTTGGTCGTTTCAATATGTTATCCTATCTTCTTAAATGCCAACCCTTTTGAAAGAAGAGGAGGGGATGTATTTATAGCCCAAGGTGGTGGACTATTTACATTCCAGAAATACCCCTCCACTTGGATCGCAGATTTGGACATCAAGAAAGCAGAATCTCGAAAAATATCCTTATTAAAAGTTGTAGATAATAAAGTTTTCCGACTAATCTAAATAATTTGAGTCATTTGGACTTAAGGATCAAAAGTTATGGCCGTTTTATTAAACAAAGTAAAACTGTCCATTTCAATCCAGTCTTTTTGAAGTCTAGAATGTGAAAGGGTTTTTTAATATGCAGATTCCTTCAAATCCGAATGGGTTATTCAACAAAGTAGGCCAACTATATCTCCTCTTTCACACTGAAAAATATCAGCTCGATTTGATGCATACAACATGAGATATGTCAAGCATACTATACTGATTTTAATTCTCGGCCAGAATGGTGGGCTGGAATTTAGAGATTCATTTGGACCCCTTGTTATTAGATTTTGGCCCTGAAATTTTTATCCAAGATTACATGTAGTGTACCCAGAAGTATTGTGGAGAGTTAATGTTTTTGGACTTCTGGATTGAGCCCAGTAAATCAATCTTCAAGGCTGGTCCAGTTTGTTCACAGATTCATTGGTCTTGTTTGTGAGGACCATATGAACCTTCAAATGGCAGAATTGGATCATGGTAACTACTAATGAAATGTTGTATATTGAAAGGAGAATCCGAAAAAACAAGAACCACACAATTAGGATCAGTATAGTGATAGTTATTATTAAAATATTAAACTGACTCAATTGGACTACTTCTAAAAATGCTCAAAAATTATACTTAATATTAAAACATTAATATTTCACCCAAATTATGAACATTTAATATAAAATAAGTAAAGAGGGAATATAATAAGTCATGAAAATATTAATAACATCAGGGAGGTTCATTCCTCAATTTTTTTATTTGAATTTATTCTTCCCTTTGACCCTGTATGTTCTTTACGTTCTTTATGGGGTTATGAACAATAGACCGCTGCACATACGTCTTCTAAAGAAATGATCCCAATTAATAGATCTGAAATCATGACGACCCAGTGAAGGTAAGTCGACAATGAAGGTAGAATAATCGACACGGTTCATCAGAAATCAATCTTCAACTGTTCTTCATGTGGATGATCAAAACACATTTTTGGGACCGATCGAACACCTGAAACCTACCAATTCAGTGTTACCATGGTTGGAAAACATTGGATCTTAATTTTTGTGGAAAATATATGGCTGGATTTAGAATCAAAGGACCAGACAAAGTTCTGGATGAAGAACCTGTGATTCAAGAAAATCATACAGAACACAGAATGTTCTCCAAGAACACGACATGTGGGACTAGCTTAGTGGTGGCTATGGTTCCACATTATAGAAAGCGACGACATGGTGTGTGACCCCTGTCACACGAAATTTGGGTCCTTATGTGGGACTCGACATGTATCTCAGATGATACACGAACAATGGGTGGATTATACATCATGTACTTCACCAAATCACCAGACTAGGCTGATTACATGGGTTACCCCATGTATCAGTACATTGGTTGGAATACACAGGTTGAAGCCATGTACGGGAACATGGCCAACATAAATAGAGCATCTCTAGATAGCAGGACATGACTTGTTACTCTTCTACATTTTGTGTATATCTTTTTCTACATGACATGATATTTTTGACAAGGGTCGTTGTACATGGGAAATACCCGGGGTCAGAGAAAACGATGTGTGACCCTTCTACTCATTGTGTACTTTTGTTTACATGGCTGGATATCCTTGTACATTTTATATTGGAAATGTTTAATTTGGTTTAGTTCACCTTTCTAATTCCCATAATGGTACGGTATTGTTTCTTATCCCGAGGAGTGTGATTCATTCAAAAGAACATTCTGGTTAGAGTTATAGTCCTTCCGAGAGGTCCAGAGTGAGATCCTCTATCCATTCTTAACCCTAGGTAGAGCCTGGTATCATCATGAACAATACTACCATAAATTGATCCTTTACTTAGTAGGTTAATATAGATAAGTGATGGTATATTCTTATGCCTTGATAGTGATCCTCATTCATGTATCATGATCTTTCCCCACTCAGGAGTGATTTCTCTTAGAATGAGTGTATATGTTCTCTCTATAGATCTATCAGTGCATCTATCTCTCTTGTGACACTTCTCAACAAACAATACATCTTGGACAGACATCACCAGATCTATCAAACTTATGGAGTGAGTTCTCCTGGATGAGTGCTTCATGGAATCTACGAATTGAATCCATAGAATGGGTATGCAAGTCATTGTGACTTACTGCTAGAATAAGGGTCTGGGTTTCGAGTATATATGGATGTTTCTATTTTTATATGTTCTATAGACATATAATGTTTAGTGATGACTATAACTTTACTTTATGGATTGATTTATGGTTTTGGGGGTCTCATACTAAGTATTGTTACACTCACCCATGCATGTACTTTGCCCGCACATGTCATGTCTTGTGCAGATGAGCGACCATTTGACAAATTCCAAGACAGACTAGGATCGGACCGAGCTTTGCGAGCTTCTTTATAGGCTGAGGTGTTTCTTCGATATTAAGAAGTATCCCCAATACCTTTTTTGTTTACATGTTGGACTTTTTAGTTAGAAGACACTTTCTTTTGGTGGGCTTGTATTCTTGCCCAATTTCTTTTCTGCACTTTACATACTATTGTACTCTGTTGGTTGGGTTTAGTTGTATGCATCTATTTTGTTCCTTAGTGGTTTTTACATTTCATCATTTTTGGTCTTGGATATGTGTTAATGTGTATATGTACTTAGGAGATGCCTCCATTTTTAGTGATATGCCCAATCGATGATAGTCAACAGCCCCTGGCCTATTAGAGGTGGGGTTGGGGAGTCACAGTGCGGGACCCACTAGGATGGGTCTTGACATGATTCATGTCTACCAATCATCGTTGAGTGGAAATTTTGTTGGGAAAATGGTCTTTGAGGGATTCTCAAGTAGCCTCTAAGTTCAGGAATGTACCATTGTGGTGGTACTCTCAAATTAGTGCATTCAAAACCTAACATTAAAGATGCTGGGTTAGTGATGGGATACTCTGACTAAAAGAGGACTCAGATTGTGTGACAACCAAATAGTAAGTTCGATTTAGCCAGTAAGATGACATTTTAATTGAATAGAGTTTTTTCAGAAGTTCCTGAATATGTATATATAGAAAACACTAAAAATAAACTCATCAATGTAGAATCACAATAAATGAATCCATGCATAATTTATTATCTTAAATGATCCATATTAGTCCACTTCTATTGTTCTAAAGTATAAAAGGGCCTAACATGTGTGAGAAAAATATATTTTTATTAATAAATTGATTCATGTTGAGTTTAACATTTTTTTCGTATCCTTTTTCAGGTGGGTTCCAATGGGGTTTATTCATGGAACCGGAAATTCCCAATGGATCTCATATCCACGATGGATCTTGGACCTGATTTCCAAAGGAAAGTGGTTATTGGGAAACTTTAAAACATTATTCTTAAGAAATCACATTGATCGAGAGGATGAGAGATCGGGATCATCACACCCTTTTGGAGGGAATTATTGCTTACTATGGAACTCACTGATAGATTTAATACATATTCGTGAACCCATGCTTAAATTAAAATATGTAACTAGTCACCCATATATATAAACAATTAATTATAAACCTAATTTGATGGGAAACCATCTATATGTAACCATGGTTCTCCATTGATGGAACTATCTTTATGTATTATAGGTTCTCCTACTTGGTTATGTTTTTGGTTTTTTAATGCTGTTTTTAAGTCACATAGTTATGTGCTTTAGAATATATCATTATACAGGTAGAAAATAGTTATTTTGATGTTAGGATCAGGTATGTGATAGGGGATCCATATATATCCTCATGAAAGGAATCATAATCCACATAGTTTAGTTCCACTTGATGGGAAAAAAACTATCCTATAGGGTCATGTGATAAGGACCAAACCATGTAGTTTAACGTCATGTGGTAAGGATGTTTAGGAGAAAGATGCCTAGTCAAGGATGGTGTGGGTATTATACTAAAGCATCCCTTTATGGTTGGTCTAGATGGGAATATGGAACTCTTAAGAAAACTATCATAGGTAATCATAGGTTGATGATGATGAGATAATGTGGCACCAGAAGAAATATGGTCCTCTGGGTTAGGAGCATGATATTATTGGGAACAAGTCTCAATATAGAAAATGGTGGATTTTTAATGTCATGATTGAACCTCATAGATGATTCCTATATATCCCATTATAGTAGGAATCATATCCCCTATAAATGAGGATAAAGTGGTTGATTCATCGGGAATATGGACCTTGGAAGATTTGTCTCATAGGGAATATGGATCTTTTAGGGGGTGATAACATGATTGGGTATTATATAGAGTAGGAATCCTAAAAAATATTTGATAAAGCTAATGATATATTTGTCTTTAACCCTTATTACCATGTGATTTATTCTTCGTGTGATAAATAATAGCAAGTGGAAGATCTGGAAATACACATGAACTCTTTTATCCAATGGTGGATGAGGGTTAAGGTATGGAATGCGGGCTACATCCTACAAGAAAGAGTGGGGGATTACTCCAGGAGGATAAAATTGTGATTTCTATTATGATAGGTGGAATAGGGGATGGGGGTGAGGCGAAAAATTATATAAGAGGGTCTTATCAGATGATACACTTCACATTTAAGGAATCAAATGTCACCTCCTATCTTGAGAAGTCATCTGCCACCATCCCTAAGTTTGAGATCCTAATTACTAAAGGAATTTAAGTCTTTGAACATTATTAGGATACTGAATACTAGGGAGGTTAAATGTAGGACTTCAATTACCATGATAATGAAATACTAGATGGGTGACACACTGGTGTGTTCTGTCCTTAGGTGGAACGAGTCTGGTGGCTATGGTGGAGGTCTTAATAAATCCATTCTTAGGTTTTTTGACAGATGTAAATACATTTGTATAGTTTATAGAGGGGGAAATGTGAGGTTGAACTCTATGTGGGAAGATGGAAGCAATGATGGAAGGGTAAAATACCCTAAGGATACCCAATCTTGCATATTATCCTTTTCTTTGAAGGGGGCTCATGAAGGGTGTTATTTTGTTACTGGGACTAATTTCCAATGATATTACTTTATGGGTGACTAGGTTGGTTATGTTTATGAATGAACCATTTTTTGGGTATCCCTCATGGTATGCGGTAGGTGAATCACCTATAGAATCTTCTCTAGATTTCTCCACCGTTTTTACATTTGTCTTCCTCTATGATTTTTTATTTTAAAGAACATGTATTTATAGGCATTGTAAATAACCATTTTTCTAAGATTGTTAGTTAGATGCATAATATACCCAGAACCATATGCTTAAGTAATAAAATCATCATCTATAAAGTATTTTTTTGTTTGCAGGGTGGTAGGATGGACACCTCACATTGCAAAATCAGAAGTCATTTTTGGGGTTGTGAAAAGGAAACCTCACTTTGAAAATGAATAAAACCACTGGGGGGAGTTTAATTAACAATTCACCTTGAAAATTATTTTATTTTTATGGGATATAAAAAGAACGCATCATTCCGAAAAGGAACAAAGAAATAATTTTACATATGTCTTGACTTCACTATCTGACCTATAAATGAAAAAGGTCATTTTGCTGGGGGTGTGGATTTAGCACTTCAGTTTGGGGAGGGGGCTCATTTCACCACCTTTTAATGAAAAATAAAAATTCATTTTTGGATAATGTATCATTACCACCTCACCCTAGAAATGATTATTCATTTTTGGGAGTGCTACGAGGATTGGTTTTTTCGCATAACACACACTCTATGTGGAAGGGACATACCTCTTTGTGGTTCTGGGTAATTTATTGAATTTAACTCCATGAATAGCTTAACCAATTTGATTCTAGATTATCCAGAATTCATAAGAGATTTATCAAATTATTTTTATACTTTACTAATCACCATAGAGATATAATATATGGAATCATCAATACTCAATCATGATGCATGAGAGAATATCACAAGAAAAAGAAATAAGTTTATAGTGTGCAATTATGCATTGAATTCATATATCAAGGTTACCCACTAAGATATTCATCAAAAAATAGGCTTAGTATAAGCACCTAAATTACTTATTAGTCTTATTCTAATCACCCATATAAACTTCTGTGTTTAGGTTAATTTCTGGTGTACCCTCTTGGACTTGAGTTAATCGCTTGCGTACGCTCTTGGTCTTGGGATAATCACCCATGTACCATCTTGATATTGGGATCACTTCCCATGCACCCTTTTAGATCCTAAGATATAAAACATTACCCATTATATTAAAGGGATATAATAGACCCACCTATCATATAATAATAATCCATTCATATATATTCCATAAGAACATGTGATAATTTATTATTCCTTCATAGTTTAATTAAACCATGATAAAGAAACGAGTTTCATGAAGCATAATTAAAGCATCATATCCATAAAACATCCATAGAAAGGAATTTTATGGTATCTTAATATTATATCCCTAGTAAATAATAATAATATTTAAAGGATTTTTATATAGAATAAAAATACTTTTATAAAATAATTATATTGGTTATTTTAAAAATAAGTAGAAACATATTTTTCATTTTGTAAATTTTAAAACTAGAAATTCCCATCAAAGTGAGAATACGATTTTATTTGTAAAACCGTGTGAACGTGTAAAGAAATTTAAGTTATTTATAAATAAAATGAAATGGGAATAATCTATTCATATTGTATACATTTAAGTATAACAATTTTTTCACGCTTTATAAAAAAGTAAAAAGTGGGTCATGTAGAAAAATTTGAAAAGATTCATTTTATTTATTTTTAAAGAATCTATGAGTTAGTGGAAACTATATTTATCAATAAAATATTTATAGATAAAATCTTTTATAAACTAATTTGAAGAAAATGTACACAGAGGATGAATATTTCAAACCAAAAGAATATAAATAAGGCCAAATTTTCTTAAAAACGTTTTTACAAATTTTTTGAGTAAAAAAGAGGGGGAAAATGGAAATAATACTTGAAAAATAAAAAAAAACATTATTATAACAAAATAAATGATTTTAAGAGAAAAATAATATATAATTACTCTAAAGTATATTGAAGCATAAATAATCCCGAATAAAAGTGAGATCAAATCATAAAACCTTATCTAAACTCTCACTTTCATTCAAACTCACTTAAACAACACTTATAATAAATATAGAGTTATTATAAATATCTAAAAAACTATATTTATACTTAAATTAAAATATATCAATCCCTTATAATTTTTAATTACCTATTTGTTAAAAATTACTCATTAAAATAAACATTCATGGGTCAATAGTTTTGTTTTCCATGTATGCTTTAGTTCTTCCATTTTGTTCCTCATACCTTGGTCTTGGTTTAATCATTAACATAATACTAATATTTTCATAAATATCATATATATTCATTAAATACAATTTTAGATCCATGCATGTAAGGTGTTGATGAAAATTAATTACATCACTTAATGGTGATGGTAGCGCACACACACACATGAGAGATGTTTTCATTTTTCAATGTATGGAAATAATGAAAGCTAAATAATAATTTATCTTTAAAGAATAAAAATTATATTATAAATACCATATATATTCAACAAATCTATAATATCCCATTTTTTTGTTATACATCTTTTACTCTTTTTCAGGTATTCTTTTACCATTGTTTTGATTATAATTTGGTTGGCCCTTTCCTAGGTGTCTTTTAAGGTGAATTTGGAGAATTTTAGAATCCCATGGGGCTATTCATGGTTAGGGTGCACAATTTGTCTAACTATGTAGACCATCTATAAATCCATGTTTATTATGGAAGGAGGGACAAAAACTCCACATGGTTGACACACGGGTTGGAAAAACTGTTCAGATGCTTTGGGGAAACTATCCTGCCTGAATGGCCCGAAGACCTTAATTTTTATTGATTTTTTGATAACCCCCCTTTCAAGGGATGAGGGGGAACCCTTACAAGGACCATAGTCTCAGAGATTACAAGGCCCGTAGGCTTAGGAGATTACATGACCCGAAGATCTTATGGAATTCAACCAGACTATCTACAAGGAAATGCCCCTCCCCAGCATCTATGTCATTATAGTAGCTCTCCACCATTGCATGGCCTCCTAGCTAGGCTTCCTATGCAACCACAGGCTAGTACTAATGGCATAGCCATACCCTCTCATTCTGAAAATCCTTTTGGTTCCGCTCTAGTGAGTGCCCCTGCTCCGAATCCTCATCTGAGGCTACTCCTTTTTTATAGTGTGTCTGGGGCAACTGCATGTGGCCCGAAGGCATTGAGGTGGTCTGAGGGCCATAATGGTGGCCCGAAATCCCTACTTACCCAAAGGCCTAGGTGGACCTAAATCCTTAAGGACTCCAAGCCCAAACCAGTGGCCCAAGCTGAATAGTTCCAGCTACTACAGTACCGAACAGTACCTGCTACAGTACCCGCACACTGTACAATTCTGCTACATTACCTATACAGTGTATAGTTCTGCTACAGTACCCACACAGTGTATAGTACTTCTACAGTACTGCTACAGTACCTAGAAATATGTCTCTACCTGGTTTTGAACCTAGGTCTTGTGGATGCACTTAAGGATACCTCACTATGTGAGGTGTTTTATTAATATAGTATCTCGTGAATGGTTAGCATATGGTTTGAATATATATGCAGGATCCTAGGAGAAACTGTGTGAGCCTACTATAATTGAGACAATAGCTCATTCATAGTTAGCACACAGTTTGACTAACCGCACACCCTAACCACGCATCGTGTAGTTTCACATCAAAAAATTGCGGATCTAATTAGAATATAGTATTTATATCTCTTTTAGTTCCTTAATATTTCTTAATCCCAAACTAATTTCCCCCTAAGTCTTTAAGGGTGATTACCTTCAATCTGGGTGCGAGTTTTAGGTGATTCAAATCCCATTGGAGATCCCGATTCGTCGGTAAATATTTATTCTTGGCCGTTCTTCCTTGTTTTATTCTTCTCCTCTTTCTTATATACTTATATATAATCCTATGTGGATATATCCATGTTCGTTCATGGTAATTTTGATGTTTTATGGTTTGATATATTGAAGTAAAGGATATCCAAAACTAGATCTTGAGGAATTGTAGTTCCATTATTTTTTGCGGACTATTGGGATTTTGGCTGTTCTAACTCAAAATAAGGGATATGGTTGGGATAATATTCATCAATAATCCAAATTTAGGTTATCTAGATGTTAATTCCCATAGTCTTTATGATGATATTATATTTTTAGTTGTATTGTTTCGTTTACACATTCTATTTCTTTAAAATTAGAAAATTAAATTGAATTTCCTTGAATTTGTGAGACCATGAACAGATCCCATTACATACATCGGAGATTATGAAACTGGGATTAATTTCTACCCAATAGGTGTGTCAATTCCTTGAAATGATAGATGTGAAATGTAAAAATAGAAATAATTTGTTTATTGAATTTAACTAAATCCTTCTTTCATGGTTTCATAATGGTATTTAAAGGGTTTTTGGGATTAACCTCAAAAGGTTAATGAGTTATGATATGATTGATGGTATTCGAGTTAAATGGTTAGATGGTTGAAATGATGTTAAATCATATGATTGATGAATGAAATGATTTACTATGTTTATAGTGAATTATAATGAGGCCAGTAATGATAAACCTTGATATATATATATATATATATATATATATATATATATTAACCACGTGGTGTGGGTGTTGGATTGATTCTCTTTATCTGTGGGTTTCTAGACTAATGCTATTGGCCCCCGATGCATGCATGTGAATTGGTTCTAGAATGATTCTCCATGTACCAAAGATTTGTTTTCTAGAATTATTCTCTAAGTACCCATGATATTAGTGATTGAATGATGATCCAAGTACAATAGATGATGACACTGGATTGATTCTCCAAGAATCCGTGATAATGGTACCCATACTGATGCTTCATGGTACCTAAATGAAATTAGAATCAATTAGAAAATTAAATACAATGAATGATTAAATTGTAAAATCCCTATGGTGCATGGTTCATACTTCGGCATGAGCTAGAGTAAGAATGATTGTATTGGGTTTCACCACAAACCCAAGGACCAATGTGGTTTAGTAAAGAATTGTAAAATGTAATGTTTGTTTAATTTTATTTACCAATTGATTATTCTATATAAAACTACATACACTATTATAGATTGAATATTTATTTAGATGTTTTTCTTGGTGTCATACTAATTTGTACTCACACCCCACTCAGGCTGCTGATTTTTACTCGAGTAGACTTCATGTTTGAAGGATAGAATAAGGGAAAGATTATTATGTTAGATGGCTGAGTTGGGATTTAGGATCTAGCATGGATGAAGGAACCATACATGAGTTCCGGACCTGCTTGGGAGTTGTCAGTGTGTTGTTATTTTGGATTTCCATTCAAAACATGACACATATATGGCATGATAGGTTTACTGCTTTGATTTATGGTCATTTACACTATTTTGGGATTCTTCATTTGATTCTTGACCTTTATTGGTTATTTATTATTACTATTGGTATATTAATTAATTAATTTAGGCTATTATCTTTCTCTGAAAAAGAGGCTATAGTTTCCCCACATTACCTATTAGACTCGTGAAGCTAGTTGAAATTGTATGGATTATGGGGAGGTAAGCTTGAGGGTATTTAAAGAACCGACTCAGGTAACTGGTAAGTGGAACTCGGGTCAAGATGTTACAAAATAGTATCATGGGAGGTTTTATTTTGCTCATTTTACTATTTTGGAAAGGTAGAAAAGATAATAGGATGATTTGATCCTTGGTAATGAGATCATTCATAGGATTAAATAACCCATTTATGATGGAAAACCCATGTTCCTAGAGTGGGATTGCTTTTATTTTTATTTTATCTTATTAATATTTAATGTTATTTCACCTTGAGTGATACAGTTGTTGTGTGATGTTATTATTTTATGAGATTTTACTAGTGGCCCAGAATGGAATAAGATTCGAGTATGTGTGAATCATTTATGAATGTAGGATATATGTGACATATATTATTTTAGGCATGCATGGAAAATCAAGTTATGAGGGAGTTGCGGGATAAGAAGATGCACTTCTTTATTTGTGTGTGTTAAAATAAATGGTTCCTAATAATGAATGTACAACTTTAAAACATGTAAATTTGGTAATTTGAAATGGTTAAAAAGGTGTTTCTAATGAGATTATTATAAATATGGAAGTTGTTTACCTTGTGCTAGCCATGTCCCAGGTTCGGGATGATTTAGGGTAGTTATAGTACTATGGTTTTGACCATGGGGTAGTTTATGTGGGATTGATTATTATATATTTATGTAAATCCATCTTGTTTAATTGTGGAAATTATGTATTATATGTCCAAATATGTGTGATTGAAATTATAGATACATTCCTCCATGGTGAAGTTTATTGGTAGGGATATAGAAGGAATTTGCTGGGAATGAACGACCAACACCATAATTAGAGGCCCTGATAGTTCTAGGCGAGGGTGTGGAAGAGATGTTCCATGAGAAATTCTATCATTTTATGTAGTTTTTGAAAAGATACCCAAGGTGGGAAGTTTGAAATGTGTCTAATTTGACCTGGGAGTTCCAGTTTAAGAACCCTCCAATGTTCACTGGAGAGGGTGGACCAGAAGCAGTTGAGTTTTGGATTGAGTCTACCCAAAATAACCTAGATCATTTAGAGACTCATGCAAAGAAAATATTCAAATTAGATTTCTATATTTTACTAGGACTTGAAAATAATTGGTGGGATGTTCATGCCCAGGATGAGAATTTAGAGGTCATGGTATTAAAGGACTTCTAGGAGTGGTTTCTTGAACACTTTTACATAGAGATTCTAAGACAACATAGGGTGGTATAGTTCATGTGGTTGGCCTAGGGAAGCATGTTAGTAATAGACTATGGTAGATGCTTCACTGACATTTAGTGATTTTTCCCAATGATGGAAGGAGATGAGGCATCTTTGGAGAGGGATTTTAAGGACCAACTTAAATATAAGATTAAGTCTAAGATTAATATCTTTTGATTGAAGAATTTTGTTGAGTTTGTGGAATATGATCTCATTTCTAATGGGAACCAGAATATGGCTTCCAGGGTAGGATAGATGGATTTGTATAGATGACTAGGAATTACATATTTTGTGGGTAGGAGGCATCATTATGAGAACTTTCAATTGATAAGTGGGAAACTGATATTCGATGTGGATAGATTAGTTACCCATGGTAGTAATCAAGTGTTTTTTCATCTGTGTCATTGATCGGGTCACATTCATATCCAGTGTCCACAAAAAAATGTGGAGTGATAATATTACAACAATACAGAACATCTACATAGGTACTAAAAGGACCCTAGATAGATGGTTAATGAAGGAGGAGAAAGACTAAACCATAATATTGGAAGAGAGTCCTTGACACCATACCAGTATGGCAATTAGAGAACAACTTGCTCTTCCAGTTCAGGCAAAAAAAATGTATCTTTGGGGTAAGAGTTATCTTATCTACAGAGTAGTGAAATATAATGGAATCAAATTAAAGCACATTGTAGAGGGACATGTCAGTTACATGTAGTCCAACATATGCTTGTTGATAGAAAAGTTGGGTCGTCAATTTTTAGAGGTATAATTCTTATAGATTATATAATTTATATCACTTTATTTTATATAACAGCCTCACATTATTTTATATCTTCCTAATATGGTAATGGATTGGGTCTGATGATAGATTTTTTGTGTGGGGTTATGATGATCGACATACCATTGGGTGTACGATCAAAGGACATCTATCTGTACAAGGGATGTTCCCTCGAGGTTGGAGAGTATCATTTTCTTTGGTATGTTAATGTACTTGAGATGTTAGGTTTTGAATTGATTTTAGGTATGGACTAGCTGGTATAATACTAATACCATAATTATTTTTACTATAGGAGAGTAACCTTTATATCTCATGATGGTGAAAATTTTGTTCATCATGAAGAATAGGATATTCAGGAAGGCCATAGAGGTCTAGTTCACCAGCAACTACGGGAGGTCACCACCTAGGTTGTGAGTATTTTTTTGGATGGTGAGGGTGTGAAGAATGGGTTCTTTACACCCATAGTGGATCAGTTTCAGGATATATTTCCCAATGTATTCTTAGAGATGCCGCCTGAGTGGGATGAAAATTTTACAGTTGAGCTAATGCCTGAAGATGAACTAGTTTCCATTCCACCTTACAGAATGAAACCAATGAAGCTTCAAGATCTTAATACATAGCTAGAAGAATTTATGGATATGGTATTTACCCATCCAAGTATGTCACCGTGAGGTTTTCTAGTATTTTTTTCTAAAAAATATAATGCAACATTACACTTGGGTGTTGATTATCAAAAGTTTGAACTAGATGAAAATTAAGAACCGATATCCTCTTCCATGTATCGATGAACTCTTTGATCAGATGAGTAGTGTTTTTATATTATTGGAGATCAAATTAAGGTTAGGGTATCATCAGATAAGAGTGATACCATATGATATACCACATACTACTTTTATATGTAGGTATGGCCTATACGAGTTCATTGTGATGATGTTCAGACTGAAAAATTCTCAAGCTATGTTTATGGCCTTGATAAAACAAATCTTTCACATGTACTTGGATCAATTTGTAGTTGATATTGTTGATGAAATGTTTTTGTACTCACAGACACATGATTATCATTCCAAACATTTTAAAATCATCTTGAGTACACTGAGAGAGAATAAGACATACACAAAGCTATCTAAGTGTTAATTCTGTATTGAAAGGGTATATTTATTGGTTCAAATCAGCTCTTAGGAATGTGTTTAAGTGGACCTAGAGAAAGTTAAACTATTTTTTCTTGGGAGCATACCAATTTTTTTTTTCATTCCCAAATATTTCTTCGTCTAGTTGGTTATTATCTGAAATTCCTACTATAATTTTCCCATTTTTTAGTGCCACTTTTAGGCCAAACCAAGTAGGGTATCAAGTATGAATGATCTAGAATATGTGAGAATATATTCATGGAGTTAAATAATAATTTTACTACATCACTTATTTTTCTCCTAACTGATATGAGTGAAGGATTATATCTTGTTTTGTGATGCATCTGGAATCATAATTGGAGTAGTGTTGATGTAAGAAGATCAGGTCATGGAATATGGGTCTTGAAAGCTAATTCCACATTAATAAAATTAGCATTTTTATGATCTCAAGTTGGACAAAATGGTTTGTGGATTAAATTGTTGGAGGCACGAGTTGTTTTTTGAAAGGTTTATTGTGTATATCAACCATAAAATTATAAAGTACCTATTTTCAAAATGATATTTCAATCTACAACAGTGAAGATGGGTTGAGTATATATATACATTTTACTTTTAGCTACCCGATACAATTGGAATGGGGAATAGTTTTTCTGAATATTTGAGCTAAAAGATACAAATATATGTAGTCCATAAGACTAACCCTAAGTGGAAAATGAGGGACTTGCTGGCTGAGATGCATATAGTGGTTCAGGAGGGCCATGAGTATATGATTATCATATCCTTATCAGTTGTGTCCAAACTTCTAATCTGGATAAAGGAGAGGAAGTACAAGGAACTAGAGTGTCTGTCATTGAGAGAGAGTTTTGAAGGTGGGGTTCTACCTTCAGATTGGGTTATCGATGATGATCAGATCATATATATTTGCTGATGTGTTATTGTTCCTACTTGTATGAAAGAGAATTTTATATGTGATAACCATGCCTCAAAGAGGGAAGTGAGTCATATATTAACCAAAATTTAGCATGAAATTCTTAGGAAATATTACTAGAGAAGAATAAAAAAGGATATTATAGGTTTCTTGACACAATTCTACACCTTTCAGTAGGTGAAGGCCTAGAATCTATGACCCGCTGGTCTGTTATAAAAGTTTTATATTCTGGATTAGAAGTGGGATGATGTTTCCATGGATTTTTTGGTTGTTCATATGAATATACCTCAAATAAATGATTGGATGTGGGTGATTGTGGACAAGTTGATGAAAGTAGCCCATTTATTTTCAATTATGGATACATTCACAGTTGATTGATTGGGTGAAATGTCTATTTGGGAGATAGTGTGTTTCAACAGAGCTACCCTGAAGTATAGTTGAAAATCGTGATACACATTTAACATTGTTCTTTTTTAAATATTTGAAAATATGATTAGTTCCCATATGTGTCTGAGTATAGATTTTCACCAATAGACATATGTGAAATTAAAATGTACTATTCAGGTGTAAGAGGAAATGTTGCGGCATGAGTCCAAGAGTTTGGCAGTTCTAGAGATAAGAAAACATTTATCATGAGAATATTCTGATGGAACCATATAAGTTTATCTATGTTAATCCATAAATATCCCATTTATGTTGGTTGGATGTCAATGTTTTAGAGTTTTTGGGACCGAGTCTCATGTAGGAGACATCAGAACAGGTACAATTGATTTGTAAAGGTATGGATATAGTGTAGAGTAGATAGAAGTATTATACTGATCAACATTGTCTACCTATTGAATTTATATAGGGTGACGCTGTTTTCTTTTGGGTGTCACCGATATTGAGTCACAGTCATATTCAAAAGTAGGAAAAGTTAGTGCCAATGTTTGTCGTACCTTTTGAGATTGTGGAGAGGATTGGATCAGTGGCATATAATTTTGATATACCACAAAGGTATAGTGGTATGAATGATGTTTTTAATGTGTCATAGCTTTGGAATTATCACATCAAACCCTCTAATTTTATTAATGTTGATGATGTTGATCTTGAGGCCAATGCATCCTTTGAGGGGTTGAGGTGATATTTCCAAAGATATGACACATGAAAAACATCATGCATACAACTATACCTCTGTGGTAGAAATAAATTGATATGCCCTAATGAATCCTTTGGGGAACATAATATTTGTGTAGTGGATCACAATGAGATAGTTTTTTGGGGAAGGACCATGTCATTGGTCCAAGTCTTGTGAAATCATGGTGGTCTTCAAGAGGAAACATGATAGAGGTAATCCGATATTTAGGTATACTGGACTGACCTTGTTACCTCATAATCAATGTGGTTTTTTGGGAGAACAACTTGAGGATGAGATATTATAAGGAAGGGAGATTTCAAGATCCTAATTTTTCAGGAAACGTCTCATACTTTTTTCAGGTATTACTTTACCCTCATTTTGAGTAAACTTTGGTTTGGCCATCACTAAATGGAGTTTTAGGTGAATTTCTTGACGTTTGGAACCCCATTGGTCTTTTCAAGTTTAGGGGTCATGATTTTTCTAAATGTGTTGACCATACAAAAAACAATATGGCATGTGGAACGAGGGATAATAGCTTCACTTAGTTTGTGTATGGGCTATCCAAACAGTTCCAACAATAAGGGGAAATAGTGTAATGTTGTACAAAGGGAAAAGCATATTTGGCACATGGTTATATAATAGTGTGAGCCAACTATACAAGGTGATGTATTGAGATATTATATCTTACATGCTTATCACTTGGTTTGACTAAATGTTTGATCCTAATTTCATTGATATTGTAGCTCATGTACTATCAGTGAATAGTTTGACTAATCATCCACCGTAACCGTGATCCATGAAATTTCAGATTAAAAGATTGTGTATTTAATTAGAAATAAGTTTTGTGACCAATTGTGGTTTACTAATAATTCTTAATATCAAAATCCTTTTTCTCCTAAGTCTTGAGAGGTGATTCCCTTCGAATCAGTAGTTATTTTTAGGTGATTTAATTCCTGTTGGAGATCATGATTCACTAGTAAGTTTCAATTCGTGGCCATTCTTCCTAGTTTTCTTCTTCTCTTTCCTGAAACCTTATATATAATCCTATATGGATAGAGTCTTGTTACTATATGGTAATTGTGATGTTTTATGGTTAGATATATTGTTTTAAAGGATATCCAATCCTATATCTTGAATAATTATATCATTGTTATTCATTTTCATCAAAAGTTGTGATTTCGACCATTCTACTACAAAATAAAGGCTAAGGTTGGGTGAGTGTGCATCAATGATCATATGGTTGATGGTTTACTTTCTAATTCCCATAGTCTTGATGATGATATGATGTTTTTAGTTTTATTGTTTCATTTTAATGTTGTGTAATAGAATTATAATAATAAATGTAAATTGAATTATCTTGAGTTTACAAGACCCTTCAAAAATCCCATTGGGTCCATTGAAGATTACGAAATTGGTCTTAATGGCTACCCATGAGGTGTGTCAATTCCTTGAAATGATAATTTTGAAATGTAAAAAGGGAAATAGTGGGTTTGTGGAATTGAAAATAATACTTGTGTCATGGTTTGATAATGTGATTTAATGGGTTTTTGGGCTTAACTTCTAAAGGATAATGAGTTATGACATGATTCATGGTATTCGAGTTAAACTGTTAGAGGGTTGAAATGATGTTAAAATATATGATAGATGAATGAAATAGTTTACCATGTGGATAATGAATGAGAATAAGGTCACTAAGGATGAACATTAATATATATATATATATATCAACTTTGATTTAATATACATGGATATTACATCATTTTAGATAAATATTTAGCACATTACAAAAGTACATGCCTTTGGACTGTAATAGTTTAGTATCTTTGGGAAAATGGAACATAAAGTCCTCTAATTTGGTGAAAGATCCCCAATGTCTCCCATAAAGATATTCCCCTTTAGTACTCTAACTTAAAACCTTTCTTCGTAACATGGAGAATATAAACATAAGAAAGGGGTGACATCAGATGATCAATAATGGAAAACAAGGGAGATATATAAGCATAACGTGAGAATAAGAGTACGATAACATAATTGTAAAATTAGAAGATCATAGACTACATGTCAAAGATCATAATCAAGATTCATAACATAAATATGGGCAGTTTATAAGATATTAATCACAAGGGAATCAAGAGAATAATCCATGAAATCATAACATAGTAATAAGACCTGGAATTATTCAAGAGACATAAACATATAAAATGATTTCCATTGTATTCAAGTCTTACTTCCAAGACCACTTTAGTAGAATGGGTTCACTCTCCAAACCAAATTAGTAGTCAAGGTTCAATCCCAAGACCATATAAGTGGATAAAGTCCTTTACAAAACTGCGTCACTCCCCATTTTAGCCATGTATTACTAAACCAGGTTCACTTCTCATTTCAGTCCTATATTACTGAACCAGGTTCACTTCCCATTATAGCAACTTATTAATAAACCTTGTTCACTCTTTATTCCAGCCCTATCATACTGAATTGAGTTCACTATTCATTCTACCCCCATCATATTGAACCGAGTTCACTCTCATTCCAACCTTTTCATACAAAACAGAGTTTAGTCCTTGTTCCAACCATGTCATACTAAACCGATATTACTCTTCATTCTATCCCTATCAATATCATGAAATATAAATCTTTACCCAATGAATTAGAGGGGGATATAGGTCCCACCTATCACATAATGAAATCATACATATGTGTTACACAATACAATAAAACATTCATCATATAATGACCCATATAAAGTAATGGGCATCATAAACATGTCATCATATCATAACCTGTTGAAAATAGAAATGCTTCATAATCATTAAATAACTCATTAAAGGAGGCGGGTTTCATAAGCATTTAATAGTGGTATAACCCATGGAATATAAATGGGTTTCATAAACAAGTTGTTAATTTAGACATAAACCGTTCAAAGAAAGGAAAAGAATGGTGTCCTTGGATCCTATACCCAATAAAGTATAAAATATTTCAATGGATATCATATTAGATGGAGAAGTATTTTTAAAGATAACTTAGAGAATCTCATAAAGAAAATAAAATTTCCTTGAAAATAATTTAAAATATGACATAAAATATCTTCAAAATCCTTTTCTTGAAAAACCACTTTTAAAACTTATTAAGTAATCTTTAAAATCATTTAAAACATTTATTAATGAAAATATCATTTCTTATTTGAAAAATTATTTTTTAAATATTAATTTTTTTAAAAACCTTTTTTCTTGGAAAATAACCTTGAAAACATATAAAGTAATCTTCAAAAATCATTTAAAACACTTTTTGAATATATATCTTTTGAAATCATTTTTCTTTGGAATTTTAAAAAAAAAATTAATTTCTAGAATATTAGGAAAAAAATTTTATTAAAAAACGTTATCTTGTAAACTTTCTAAGGTATATTAAATGATATTATGGTAATGAAGGTGGATAAATCCGTAAATTTTGGACATTCTTTTTTCACCATAATTCTTTTAGAAAAGTGCCTCGACCAGAAAATGAAAAGAAGATTACTTTTTTAAAAACGATTTTTCTAAAAAGGAAAATCATGGGTAAATATTTCTTCTTAAAATAATAGGAGAATATTAGAAATGTTTTGAAATCATTTTTAGAAAACCTGGTTTTGGAAGAACACATATTTTCAATTGAAAAGTTGAACAAAGTAAGATTTTCTTAAAAACATATTCTTAATTATCTTAAGTAAAAAAGAGTAGAAAAATTGTACAATTAATTTAATATACCATGAATAATTGAAGGATAATAAATTTTATGATAATTCTTAAGATATGGATCATAATATTTCATAAATGTAACTATAATCATAAATAATCCTAATAAACTATGAGATTGGAGCAATAAACTGTTACGACATTAGTAAATCTGAATAATAATCACCATGAAAAAATAAAATAAAATAAAGCATAAAATTTAATAAAAATAAGGATATTCATGATAAAAAATTTCAAAGTTTATTATATACACTTTGTAAAATAGTACAAGTGCATAACAAAACTTGTCTCTTAAAGAAGATAAATTGAGACAAAATTACTCTACCGATTTGGTAACGTTTAAACGGTAAATCCCATTAAAGAGAGATCATAAATTGGATATTTAAATACCAATAAATTTAATTATAATAATAATATAATACATTAATGGGAATTATATACACCTCAGAAAATAAATAAGTTGTGAATAAGGTATAAGTCACTCAAAAATAAAAGTGATACTAGAGATCCCCTTTCTACTTGAGAAGATTTTGAATTGTGATATCCATGAAACAACAATATCAATTGAAAATTTTAATATCATGAAATAAAATAAATTAATTATATAATATGTTATAGTTCAGTATATACACCACCCATCAAGAATAATTAGTGAATATAGCATATATCACAAAAAAATAAAAGTGTGACGAGAAAACCCTTACCTTAAGGATTAACTTTCTTCATAAACATTCAAAACTCCTATATAATAAATATAAGTTTATTATAAATCAACAAAATAAACATATTATTATATATAATTCCATGTATTAATTTATTATGACTTTATATTACCCTTTTATTAACAATTCCATGTTAAAGTTATGTTTCGGGTGACATCCAATTTGCTTTTCGTATATGTTTTGAATTGTTATTCTTGATACACTTACATAGATATTGATTTAATTGTTTCAATAATATAAAAATGATATAAATATAATCTATATTTTATATATATGTATTTATAATAATTTATAAATGATAAAAGTATGAAATGAAATACACTGTTCATAGAGATGATTGGTCGTACATACGCATGAACGATGTTTCCATTTTCTTATCATATTTTGAAAGAAATAAAATAAAATAAAAAATATATATATTTATGTATATATTATATTTATAGTAGAATTATTATTTCATATATAGCACATATTTTTTTAAACCTATCCTTAATACATTCTATGTAAAGTGTGAACGAATCACATCACTTTAAGGAGGCAATAGTCCACACGTCTACAAATGAAGTTATTGTATTCCCAAAAATGGAAATCATTAAGGTATGTGTTATATAATATTCCTAGAATCATAAATATATTATAAATATCATATATATCATATAAAAACATTTTTTAGATCATTATTACTAACCTTGAAATGTGGTAATGGTAGAACGAATGACATCGGTTCACGAGGCGATAGTCCACTGTACACACAAACGAGGATTGTATATCCCGTATGATGGAAGTGTGTGTAGATGTAGGTCAAACCATTAACATAAAAACATGTAAGAATATTAATTATACTTATTATATTTTATAATAATTTTATATGAAGAATTTAAGGAGTGGATAAAGAAATAAAACAAAAGTTCTCGTTGAAGAACATTACCTCCTTTTCAAGTAACTCCTTTTAGTTTATACTAAAAGAATTCCTTGGTATGATTTCTGCACGAAGCGAGGATTTTAAGATGAGGGGAGGTAAGTTTAATGGATATTTTTACTGAGGGTTTCTGATCTAAATAACTTCATATGTGTGAATAAGTGAGGGGGTTGAGTTCCTATTTATAAGTGGGGAAATGACACACTTGGCATTTGTGAAAATAATTTATGTCCTCCCCACGTTTTTACCAACAATGTGCATACCATAACATAATAAATTGGATAATTAAGGTCGCAATAGCTCCATAAAATGGGTTTCCTGACCATTTTAGGGTCATGTTTACACCTTATATTCTATGTTTAGTCATTAAGTGAACTCATTTTTACCTTAATCGATATAACTAATTTAAACTTATTTCAATAATAAATTTGGTAAAAAATTAAGTTGGAATTATTATAATTTATAATTTATTATTATTAAAAATAAGGGATCCATTTTTTCATATTATAATCACACATGTGGAAGAAATTAATTTAATATTTACCCCACAGACGGGAAGAGACGATATATTTTTTAAATTTCAAAAGTTCAAAAAGTTTGAAATGTTTTTATATAAAATTTCAATTTAAAATTGGTTATGATGACCTAAAATGTATTAATAGATGTATAATTTATATAAATATACTTTAAAGTCAAATAAAAATATATTTTTAAAATATAAATAGATTAGAGGAAAATAAAGTTTTTAATTAAAATTCAGCGTTTTTCACTATTCAACAAAAAAATGAAACTTTTTAGAAAAATACCAAATATTCACCCAATTTAAATTTTGATATTCCAATTTAAAAAGAAAATTATTTTGTGAAATAAATTTCATAAAATTTTAAAATATTAATTTAAAAACAAGTCTTCCATTAAAAGGTAACAACACTACATTTTAGAAAAATATATATTTTTTATACCTACAATTTTATTTGTTATTATTTTTAGGCTATAAAAATTATTGGATTAATTTAAAACAATTTGGTTGAATTTAGAATATATAAATTTAATTATGATCTCTCATAAATAGTGATTAATTTTATTTCATTACGTTCTCTCATTAATAGTGTTGTGTGTACCAAAAGCTAATCTAAGTGTTGCGTGTAGTGCAAGCATAACTTGGTGTTGCGTATAGTGTAAGAATAACTTGGTGTATTGTGTAATGTAGGTCATCAATGAAATTTAATTTAATCAAAAAAATTAATTCATAAAACTTGGGGTGTTACATTCTACCCATCCTAAAATGAAATTTGGCCTTGAAAGTTTTCTGGGTCATCAAAGGTTTAGTATATAAAAGTTCCTTTCATATAAACCCACATAGTAAAAAAATGAATTCAAAAATATCCTTTAAAAAAGATACAATCATAAGGGTAACCCAAATTAACAACTTACTGGGTTCTCACGTAAGATAATATAGGTGGGATAAGAATATTGGACATAGAAAGAATGTATAAACAATTATAAATCTTGATTAAGGTCATTGATCACAAGAATGTGAATAATCAATGGAAAGTTAAGGGCCTAAAAACCATAAATATGTGATGATTTATAAGACCATTAGTTCAATAGAAATGAATGTATTAGGATAAAAAAACTTCAATAACCTTTTCCTAGAATTGATGATTTATTTTACTATCTAAGAATATAAAGAGGGATACTTACTTTATTTCATTCCTTTCCATATGCACAATATCACCCTTTGTTTGTGCCTTTCTTGATTTCCACATCATCTCTTACTCCAAGAAATTAAGGTGATTTTTCTATTCATAAATTACTAACAGATCATGAGGTAGAATGATAAGTCATTCCATCAATATTTAGTTGACATCCTAGAAAAATAGTTAGAAAAAGTTATCTAATATGTAGATGTTTTCATATGGAAAGATAATACCTTAATATCTAACACCTCATCCAAAGTTTATCTTAAACTTCCTATAAATGTTTAACCTTTCAACCATTCCGAAATCTAAAATTCTAAAATATTATAAAGAAGGTAACTGAATTCCTCAAAATTAGCTTAACCTTGATACCTCAGGTATCATAATGTTTCTCTTGGTTGTCACATACCAAACATGAGAAAACCTTTATCAGGTTTTCTCTGGAAACATGGTAATAACCTGAATTACCATAAAACCTTATTACAAACTTGAATTATTTCTTCTTCAAAATATTATTGGATATATTCCCTAAATCCAAAAAAGGTTGTAAAATAAATACATGATTACAAATACCATTTTTTCAATAACACAATAATCAGTTCCATGGTAATAAATGTTATCCAATTTACTTTATCCATATCAATCATTCTTTATCCAAGATAATAAACATTTTCTCAATAATAGGAACACATTAAGGGTTACCTTACCTTAAACATAATATCACCTTTCCATAAAACAATTTTTTATTTTATTAACACCATTAAATATATCATTTTACATCCTTAATGAAAAACATACACTTCAAGATTCTTATAACATAAATCTTGTATTCTTATAAATATACACTTCGATTATCCAACATTATTCATAAACCACTACTTGGGATTCATAATATTATTTCTTAAAACCACTTTCCTATAATATGAAATATGAATCATTTATTAAGGATCCTAAACCTCAATTTAATCATCTATGAAATACTCTTAGAACATCCCATACCCTTCACATTTCATTCATGGTCTCTTTGTCTATAGAAGTATAACCAATACTCAGACCATTTTCTCGATTCTCTTCATGATATTTCCATATAGGACATCAATTTTCATAATGCCCATACTTTTTACATTTGAAAAATTCAATCTGAACCTAGTTCCTTCTAGTTTCTTCTAATGACTATGACCAGAAATCATAGTGTGAGAAACAATTATTATAGAAAAAAACCACATAATCATGAAAAATTACTTATAAGATTCTTAAATCATGATAACTATCTTAAATCTATGACACCATAGAACTATCCTTAGAGACATACCTATACATATCCGTATAAATATCCTTAGGGATCTCACTAAAGTTTTCTCACCCTATTTTTCAAAGGTTTACTAAACCTTTCATTTGATACCAACTATAGCGACCCAACCTTAACTTACAGGTATATTACATCAAGTTTAAAAGAATTTTCAGAAAATTACAAAAGTAAATGCTTTAGGTACATAATTATTTAGTGATTCTGGAAAATTGGAACATAAATTCTTATAACTTGGTGAAAGATCTCCTAAGTATCCCATAAAGATCTTCCCCTTTAGTACAAATATTTAAAACCTTTCTCCATAACCTTGGGAAAGGAAACGTGAGAAAGGGTTGAGATAAGATGCTCAGTAAGGGTACAAAAGAGTGATATATAAGCATAACATGATAATATGGGTATGAAAACGTAATTGAAACATTAAAAGATCATACCCTTCATATCAAAGATCATAATCAAGAGTCATGGATCAAATATTGGCATCTCATAAGACATGAATCATAAGGGAATCAAGAGCATAATCCATGAAATAATAAAATTGGAATATGACATGAAATTATGGAAGAAAAATAAATATATAAAATTATTTCCCTAGAAGTCAAAGCTTAATTCCAAGGAAATCTTAGTGAAATGAGTTATCTCTCAAAACCATCTTAGTAGTCAAGTTTCACTCCCAATACCATCATAGTGGAAAAATTACTTTATTGAACTAGGTTCAATCCCCATTCCGGCCCTATATTACTTAAATGGGTTAACTTCTCATTACATAACTATATTAATGAACCTGAATCACTTCCGGTTACAACCTTGTATTAATGAACTGAGTTCACTCCTCATTCGATCCCTATCCTACTGAACTAAGTTCACTACTCATTTTAGACCTGTCCTACTGAACCAAGTTCAAACCTCATTCCAGACCTATCATACTTAACTGAGTTCACTACTCATTCCATCTCTATCATATTAAACTAATTTTACTCCTTATTCCAACCTTGTCTATATCATGAGATATAAATATTTACCCAACAAATTAGAGGGAGATATAGGCCCACTTGTCACATAATGAAATAATACATATGTGGTGTACAAGATAATAAAACATTAATCATATCATGACCCATAATAAGATATGGGTATCATATAAATGCCATCATATCATCACCTCTAAACAGAGACAAGTTTCATAATCATATAATAACGCATGAATGGAGGTGGGTTTGATAAGCATTTATCATGGTATAATCGGTAGAAGAGAATATAGTTTCATAAATAACTTAATGTAAACATAAACCAATACTTGAAAGAAAAATAATGACGTCCTTAGATCCTATCGACAGAAAATAATAAACTATATTGAAGGATTTCATCTTATATGGAGAAGGATTTTGAAACATAACTTAAAGATTTTTTAAAGAAAATAACCTTCCTTTTAAAATAATTTAAAATAATAGAGAAAACATTTTCCAAATTCTTTTCTTTGAAAATAACTTTGAACAATTATTAAGTAATCCTTAAAAATCATTTAAAACATGTCTTTCTGGAAATATTCTTTCTCATTTGAAAAATTATTTTAAAATCAGAAAACGTTTTAAAAACATTTTTTCATTGAAAATAACCTTGATATCTTATAAAAGAAACTTCGAAAATCATTTAAAATACTTCTTGAACATAATTTTTTTGAAATCCTTTTAATTTAATGGAAATGTAAAAAACAAATAATTTCTAGAATATAAGGGAAAATATTTTTGTTAAAAAAAAGTAATCTTGTAAACCTGAAAAGGTAGGTTCAAAAAAATTCCGGTTATGATGGCAGATAAATCTGCATATTCTAAACCTTAATTTTTTGATGTAAAATTTTTATAAATATGTCTCGATCAGAAAAAGACAAGAAGAATAATTTTTAAAAAATATTTCTAAAAAGGGTAAAATATGGATAAAAATTAATTTTTAAATTTCATAGGGGAATTGTATATAATTTTTTAAAACATTTTTAGAAAACATAGTTTTGGAAGAACAAAAATTTCCAACTGAAAATAGAAATAAAGTTAGTTTTTATTAAAAACAATTCTTAATTATATTAAGTAATAATATAAGGCCCCAGCCTTAAACCTTAATTAATCTTGATTTATTACAAGATTACACATTGAGGATCTTTTCAGGTTTAGAGTTTTAGAGAATTAGATCATAAAACTTGCATTACATTCCACTTTTAAACAAAGTGGTTACATAAAAGATAGTATTCATTTTTCCCATCAATGAAAACATATTTAAAATAAAACATGGATTATTTATTGACACTTCCTTGACACTATCATCATATCATGTACCCTTCCCTTGACCTGTGAAAAAGATTTCAAAAAAACATGAGATGAGCATAAAAAGCTCAGTAAGGGATATAAAAATATGGAAAGGAAACAAGAGTACATGTATACATAAGAATGAAATCATACTTTACCCATAAAACATAAGAAATTTAACATACCTCATAAAATCATGAATAAATCATAGAAATCATAAGACATAAAGGTAACTTGAGGCATTCATAACATTCTTATGTAGGGAGTAACCCTCTTGGTTACATTTGGAATACCCATCACAATATATTCCCTAAATCTCTTCGGAGAAACCTTAAAGTTTCACTCCTTCGCGTTACCCAATTCATTGGAGAGCTATATCGGGCTCACCCGCCCTTAGTTTATCACAGAACCACCCGTCTTCATAATAATTCCCAAGAACCTCAACATAATCGTATCACATAAAACATGCATAAAGGAAACATAACATTTCCACATTTCAATCACAAGATATCAATACAACACATTGATATAAAAACATTATGAAAACCATTTTCAATACCAAAACAAAAGAAAAGTAAAACATGGTGTTTATTTTTCTTTTTAAAAAAGGTATGGCTTGTAGAGAAAGCCAAAACTCAAATAATGGTCATGGAGGTAGAGAAGTCATTGTCGCCGCATACGTACGACAAAAACATTCCCTTTTGTAGTTTTGTAAAAAGCTTCTTATAAAAAATATTCCTTTTGAATAAACATAAAAGTCAAAGGGGTTTATACACCGTATAAAAGAAAGTTGTGTATAAAACAAAATATGCCTCAATGAAAGGATATTGAGACGAAGTCCCATACAAAGATGATATCCTTGGATTAAGGATAAATCAATTACATAATTATGTGTGAAAAACGAATAAACCAAATATAAGTGGATATTAAGTGAAAAACAATCATATTACATTCACACATATTCATAGAACGACATATTCAAGGAGTACAAGTTTATCCCAAAGAATAAAAATTGGGTTAAGAAGTTCCCTTGCAAAAATTCGACAGCCTAACGACATCACTTAAAAATTCAGAAAAAGAGTTGATGAGAGATAAAAAGGGTATCTCATCACTTGGACATAAAATTTACATCAATAAGGATATAGAATAATATATCTCAACATAATAGTATGTGAATTAAAAGACATAACAAAAGAAGTCTTTTAAAAGAGGAGGGTGAAAGGTTCCCTTACCGACTTGGGTAACTTTCGAAACATACACCCCATTGAAGAAGGGGCATACAATGAGTATGTAAATACCCATAAATGAAATTATATTACACAAAGAGTATAATAATGGGAAGTACATACACCAATCAAAATAAATGGTGGAAAATGTAGCATAAATCTCACGGGACTAAAAGTGAGATGAAAAATCCCTTACGAAAACTCGACAGCCTAACGACGCCACTTAAAACTTCCAAAAATGGATTGATGAGATAAAATAGGGTCTATCATAATATTAAAATAAAATTTACAGCAAGAGGAATATAAAAGAACATCCCCCATCATAAAAAAGAGGAGCTTAAAAGAAGCGACGTAAAGGAGAGTACTTAAAAAGAAAGAGAGAGGTTAGATCTCTTACGAAAATTAGACAGCCTAACGGCACCACTGAAAACTTCCAAAATGGATTGATGTGAGAAAATAGGGTCTCTCATAATATGAACATAAAAAGTACAGTAGGGGTAATATAAAAGAATATCCCAATCATAAGAAATATGAGTTAAGAAGGAATGACATAAAAGAGTGTACTTAAAAAAAAGAGAGGAGTAGGATCCCTTACCTCAGGTCCGACTTGACTCGATCGTTCTTTAACGTCCTGAATAATAAACCTGAGTTAATTTATACTTGATTAAGAACCTTTTTCAAGTTAATTATTCCTTTTATATCACTTATTTCCATGTTATAAACATTATGTAATCATTTAAGTTAATAATGTTTGTTTTGTCGATATTTGGTTCTTAAGTCGAAAGTGGACTTCTTATAATTACATGTTGTTCGTGTGGTCAAAGGTTAATTATATCCCAAATGATATTAATTATTTTGATATCATATATATCATATATATCCATAATATACATGTATTTATAATATTACATAATCATTTAGAGGTAAGAAATGAAATGCACCGTTCATGGAGACGGTAAGCCGTACGTACGCATGAACGCTACTTTCATTTCTATGTCATATTAATGAAATTAAAACTAAATTAGAGGTATGTATATTTTAATTCCAGAATTATATTCATCATTTATATGTAACATAAATCATATATAATAACTTTAAATACATCTTTTATACATCCCACATATGGCATTAAGGAATGAAATCACTTTGAGGGGGCGGTAGTCCGCACTTCCTAAAATGAAATTATCGTGTTTACCCACAATGGAAACCATAAAGGTATGCCACAAATAAAAATAAAGAAGATTAAGTAAAACATAAACATATTATATATCATATATAAATATAGTGACATCTTAATGGCCACCTTTTAAGGTGTTATATGAGTGTTGAACAATCATCGTTTCGTGAGGCAGAAATTCTCCATCCACAGAAACAGTATGTTCTTTAACCATTTGATGTAGGTGTGTGTAAGTGTAGCTCAAATGCTTCTTATAACAACATCCTAGTATATTGAATATACTGTATTTGTTACAAAATAAATGAATAAAAGGAGTTTAGGGGGTTGGAGTAGCAAAATAAAACAAAAGAACACAAGTGAAGACATTACCTTAAAATCGGGTAACTCTTTTTGATTTGAGCTCAAAGGATTCCTTGGGAAGACTTCTTCCCAACATGAGGCTTCTAGGAGTAAGAGAGGGATGTGGAGAGGAAAAATGAGCAGGGTGTGGCCGAGACAAAGGCTTGAGTGGTGTGGATAAGGTGGTAGAGGTGGGGGCCTTTTATAAGAGGAGAGGAGGGGCACTCTTGTAATGTTACAAAATGTTAATTTATTTTCAAATGAGTTTTGGATTTTAAAGGTCCCACATTGATGTATTTCGAGGATAAGGTGGTAAGGGTTAGAAATATACTCATCCAATAGGTTTTTGACAAGTGTAAGTTATAGTTTTAACAATATCTTTTCATTTTATTTTAATCCTTTATTAATGAGGTAATCGCTGCATCATCATGATGTCATAAATAATTTAATTTATTTAATGTCTAAAAATTATAAAAAAAATATCATGATGTAGGAAATATTTTTAGATTTATAATGAATATTTATTGTAAAAAATATGACTTGTATAACCCCATTTAAAAATTGATTTAGTGAAACATCTCATGCTTGTGACATTTTTATTTTAACTTTAAATAAAACGTTATTTATGTCATTTTCCAACCAAAGTGGCTCCATGGGGTCCCCAAGTTGACCCATGGATTGTCTTTGTCGGCCCTGACACATCCAATGATGGTAGGACATGTGTCTAGGTCATTTCACATTATTAAAACATTATTTTTATCTTAAATTACACTAATTACCTCTAATCGCGATTAAGAACATAAAAGTTACTATTCACCAAAAAATTATTTTAATCCCATTGAACCACATTTTATTTCCTAATGACAACCATGTATATCGGATTTTTGAAATTTAAAACACAGAGGTGGCAAAGTTTCATTTAAACGAAAAATCAGTTTCTTTAACTACCACTTAGTAGTTTCACTATTCATCAAAAATTGAATTTTTTCAGAAAAATACCAAACATTCACCCTAAGCTATATTTGATATTCCGAACTAAAAAATGATGTCTATTTTACAAAATTCAAAACATATAAGTTGCATTAATTAATTTAATAATTAATTCCCGCTGTCAAAATAAATAGCGTATTTTTATGAAACAATATATATTAAAAGATTGACACTAGTTTAAGTCCAATTTCAAAGTGAAATTAATTCCAATGACCACTATTAGATTAAATGGTAAAAATATATTCTAATTTTACTTTAAAATAAATTCAAAAGATAATATAATCATATAAATAAATTAGATTAAAAAGAGGTTTTGAATTAAAATACAACATTTTTCACTATTCATTAAAAAATGAACTTTATCGGAAAGATACCAAAAATTTACACAAAGTAAACTTTGATGTCTCTATTCTAAAGAAGAATTTTATTTTGTCAAATATAACACATAAAATTGTCAAAAATTGGATTTAAAAGAGGTTCGCCATCAAAAGGCGGTTAATCGGACTTCTAAAGAACATTAGAATGTTTACGCTTAAAAATTGAATTCATTCACATTTTTAATCCTCTAACATTTATTGTAAAAAGTAAAAATATTTTACAAACATATATAATCATTTTTTAGTTAGTTCTGTTCATTCCCGCCATTACAATGACTAGGCGTTAACTACCATTTAAAATAATATTATTTTATTATTAGAGTGCAATGTAAGATTCCCAAGAAACTCATTGTTGCGTATTGGGTACGACATCGAGCATAGGATCCCCTTTAAAGTAATATTAACATTTTATTCACAAATATGCATAAATATAAAAATGTCATATTCTTTATTTACCTGGGGTGTTACAACTAAAGAGTTAAAAAATGGCACCATTAATTTAAGATATCATAAATAACCATATTAGAAGAAATTTCAAGATAATTATTGAGATATGGATCATAAGATTTCATCCATGGAAGCATAATCATAAACTATCCTGATAAATGATGATATTGTAACAATAAACTCTCACCACTTTGGTAACTTTGAATCCAAATACCCATGAAAAAATAACATTAAATAAAGTTTAAAATATCATGAAAATAATTATATTCAAAATAAAATATGTAAAATGGAAATATATACACCTCATATAAGAATTTAGGTGCAAAACAAAACATGTGTCTCAATGAATAAAAATTAAGACATAATTACTTTTCCGATTTGGTAATTTTTTAACCATAAATCTCATGAAAGAGAGAACATAAATTGGATATGTAAATACCAATAAATTTAATTATAATAATCATATAATATGTTCATGTAAATTATATACACCACAAAAAATAAATAATTGGTTAATAAGTCATAATTCTTACAGAAATAAATGTAATACTAAAAATCTCATTACTACTTGAGTAACTTTAGAATCGTGAGATCCATAAAACAATTAATTCAATTGAAAATTTTAATATCATTTAATAAATTAAATTCATTACAAAACATTTCATAGAGAATTTTATACACCACATATTATTAATAAGTGGTGAATATAGCATATACCTTACTGAAATAAGAACGAGAAAAGAAAACCCTTACCTTAAGTCCTAAATTTATTCCTACATGTTCAAAAATACTATATAATAAATTTAATTTTATTAAAAATCTATCAATTAACCATATTATTATATCTAATACCATATATTATTTTATTATGACTTTATATTATTATTTTTATTAACAATTCCTTGTTAAAGTTATGTTTTGGGTAATATCTACTTTATTTTTTGTATATGTTTTGACTTGTTATTCATGATCATATTATTTAGATAATGATTTTATTTTATTTTATAGATTTTAAAAATGATATAAGTTTCATATATATTCAGTATATATGTATTTATAATATTCTATAAAATAAATAAGAATGAAATTAAATACACCATTTATGGAGATGGTAGGCCGTACGTACACTTGAACATTGTTTCAATTTTTTTATTGTATTTTGAAAGAAAAAAAGTAAATTACATAGATATTTATATATTGACTTTAAAGTATAATTATTATGTCATATATATAACATACGTTAATTAAAACCATCCTTAATACATTCTATTTAAAGTGTGAACGGATCACATCGCTTTGAGGAGGCGGTAGTCCACACATCTACAAACAAAGTTAACGCATTCCCACCAAATGGAAAGAATAAAGGTATGTGTTATATAATAATTAAATAATAATAAATAAATAATAAATATCATATATATAATATAAAAATAGTATATTGAACATTATTCGCAACCTTGAGAGGTGGTTATGGAAGAACAAACAACATCGGTTCGCATTGCGGTAGTCCACCATACACATGAATGATGATTTTGTATCCCATTTGATGGAAGTGTGTGCAAGTGTATAGCTAAAAATTAACATAAAAAATCTCAGTATATTAATGATACTGAGGTTAATATATAATCAATATATTAAAATCATTAAAGTAGTGAGAAATAAATAAAACAAAAGTTCTCGTTGAAGAACGTTACCTCTTTTTGGGGAAACTCCTTTTAAATTATACCAAAATCTTTATTTAGTTTTTTATTCACAAAGTGAGGCTTCTAGTATTTGGGGATTTAAGTTTATAGGAAGTTTGGATTGATATTTGTTTTTGATAAAATGAATTTATAGGTGAAAATAAGTGAGGTGAGTTGAGTTCCTTTTTATAAGTTGGGTAAAGGACACACTTGGCATTTTTGAAAAAAATTTGTGTGATGCCAAAATTTTTCCCAACCAAGAAGATACAAAAACACAAAAAATTATATAAATAAATCTATAAGGTTGAAATATGTCATGAAAATTGGTCGTGGTCATGTTTTGGGTCATTTTTACACCTTATATTCTAATTTTAGTCATTATGTAAACTCGTTTTTACTTTAATCACTGTAATTAATTTTAACTTTTTTCACTAATCAATTTTTGATAAAGAAATTTGTTTGAATTATTAAAAAATATTAATTATCCTGATTAAAAAAAGAAATCCATTTTTCCAAATTCTAATAATAGAATTAGTAGACGTTCATTTCAAATTAACCCCACAGATGGGAAGAGACAACACGTTTTTAAAGTGAAAATTTTCTAAAGATTGATTTTTTATATCAAATTTCAATGTGAAATTGTTTCCAATGACCTAAATTGTATTAATATATGTAAAATTTATCTAAATATACTTTAAAAAAAATAAAAATATATTTTAAATTTAAAAATAAATTAGAATAAAATGCATTTTTCAACTAAAATTCAGCGTTTTTCACTATTTATCAAAAAATAAAACTTCTCAAAAAAATACAAAAAATTAACCCAAAGTAAATAAAGATATTATAATATAAAAAATAAAGTTTATTTTTTCGAATAAAATTTATGAAATTGTTAAAAACTAGTTTTAATACAAGTCTTATATTAAAAGGGGAAAAAAATTCCTTTTAGAAAAATATAACTTTTATGTTGAAAATTGGATTTTTCTTATTTTAAAACCATAAAACTTATTGGATGAATGTAAAAAAATTTGGTCGAATTTATAATATATAAATTTCAATACGATCTATCACTAATAGTGATTAATTTATTTTATTAAAATAAAATGTCTTTGTGGGTTTAAAAAACACATCCTTTATATTCAATTGGTTTTAATTTTTATTTCTAAATAATTGATACCAAATAATTAATTTAATAAAAAAATATAACTATATTTTTATAATTTAATTAATCCATTTTATACCCTTCATTCCAATGTCTAGGTGATAACTATAATATTCTTTTAATAATAATTTTATATTATAGTTTTGAAAAACTCTGACTTGCGTGTAACATAAGCTATTTAATGAACTCAACATTGTGTGTAATACCATCCAAAAATAGTGTTTCATGTATCTAAATAAAATCTATTTGTTGGATGAGGTTCCAGAATAACTTGGTGTTTCGTATAGTGAAATAATAACTTGGTGTAGCATGCAATGCAACCCATCACAGAAATATAATTTATTCAAAAATAATAATTCATAAAAATACGTGGTGTTATAATATATATAAATGTGAAAAATGTGATGTGGGTGTTGGAATAATGATACTAATAGGTGGGGTTTTAAATTGATGATCTAGGCCACTGATTCATGCATATGAATTGGTTATAGATTGATTCCCCAAGTACCTGAGATTTTGGTGCTGGACTGATGCTCTAAGTGCACGTGATATTGGTGATGGACTGACACTCCAAGTAACCAAGATAATGATTCTAGAGTGAAACTCCAACCATCCATGATAATGGTACTAGAAATGATTCTCTAGGGTACCAAAATAAAATTGGAATCAATTAAATAATTAAAACCCATGAAAGAATAAAATTTAAAATCCCTATGGAGTACGATTCTAATTCTCGCACGAGCTGAAAAAATTATGATTCGATTGGGTGTAACCATGAACCTAAAGTTCAATGTGGTCAACTACGGAATAATAAAATGTTACCTCTATTTAATTTTATTTACATATTAAATATTTTTCATAAAACTGCATAAAATATCATATAATGGATATAACTTTAGACACCATTGGTGGGAGCATAATGGGTTGTACTCAAACCCAACTCAGACCACTAACGGGTTCTTGAGTAGACTTTATGATTATAGGATATGATAAGTTAAAGATACATATGTTATATTGATGAGTTGGTATTCAGGAGGAATCATAGATGAGGGATCAACACATGGTGTCTTGACCGGTTTGGGAGTTATTAGTGTGTATTTATTTTGTGATTTCATTTGACACTCGACACATATATTTCATGACATGTTTTCTCATTTGATTTATGACCATTTCTCCTTTTTTTGGATTCTAAATGAGATGGTTTTTATTTATTGGTGTTTTATTGTTACTATTTTTTATTTTCTTATTTATTTCTTTCGTTATCTTGCTCTGATGAAGAGGGTATAGTCTCCCCAGGTGAGATATTAGACCATTACTTCTATTCTTCATCCTTTGGTTTATGTTGAGGTATGTTTAAGGTCATGTAATGAATCAAGTTGAGATTTAAAAAAAATCCATTTATATAACCATCCATGGGAGGAGGTGATGAAAAATGAAATATAATGATTTTTAGACAAGGTATTCCACACAAATTCATGAGTAATGATTTCATCTTCTAGGGATGTATGGGAGATAAATGATAGTTGTTAAATAAACATAAAAAAATTTAATTTTATTAAATATACTAATTTTACTACATTATTATGGTGTAGATATATTTCAAGGAGGTAGAAGAATAAATAAACTTGACAAAATTCAGTTAATACTTAAACCTCATCCTTGGATATCTTCCTCTAGATTACACCTAAGATGGTTTATTGATGAGACCAAAACATAAAGGACAAGAGGATGATTATTAGGATGTAATTTGGATAGATTTTGGTCAAGATAATGTGATAAAAGTGTGTAGAGATATGAGGATAGGAGGTTCCCCTTTATATGTGAGATAAGAAGAACCCTTGTAAATACCCTTAACTTTAAAATATTATAAATTAATTTTCATGGGAAAGTAGGAAAAGAAATCCAATTTTATAATACATGATAATTTAATGTTTTAATCCATTAAACAAATAATATATATATGAATTTTTTGTAATATGAGAAGCCTACTCCCTTAGTTGAACCCCATTTAACCCATTTTAACCCTTACACAGATAACTTAGTATTTTTACTATGATAAATTAATTTCATGGAAAATAATTAAATTGAACATATAAAAAAATATGTAAATTATTATTCTAAATATGAAATCCATTTTATAATAATTAATTTTTAAACGGGGTAGAAATTAATTCCAATATCTGTGTAGAAAACCTGTAAAATTCATTTTTAGAATGAATCCATCTTTATGCATAGAAATATTTTTATTATCAATAGCTACATAGTAACAAACATTAAATTAATTTTAAATTATCTTATTGAATTTATTATATAAAAATTTAATTAAAATAATATATAAATATTTATTAATTTAATTTGTTAAGATAAAATACATTACACAAGTAAAAATTGATTTTTTTGAAAAATATATTTTTTACCTTCAAATGATTTTATATTTATATATAACCAATAGATAACCAACATATAAATAATAATTAATTATTGTAAATGTAAAATCAATAATTTTTTGATAATTATAATACTCTAAATCAGTGGAATTGTCATATATATAAAACATGTAAAGTAAAAAAATGTTTGTAAATACGATATTTCAGTTTAAGCAAGAGTTAATAGACTATTTTTTATTATCATTAATTAACCATTCCATGGATTCCATTAATTTATTTTATTATTTATTACATAATTTTTTTAATAAAGTTTGATATTATTCCTGAAATTTATTAATTTTTAAAAAATGCATAATTCAATAAAATCGTTCCAAATAGTCACCTTAGAATAATTTTTTTTATAAAATGAATTTAAATAGTTTTTCCTTTTATTTTATTTTATCAATTTCATTTAACTATGAAATTGTGTTTTCTTATTTTATATTTTAATAAATAAATATCCAATTTACCTTGATGTTGTGTACACTATAAGATATCAAACACATTTAATTAATTAATGATAAATATATTCTAAAATCTCAGTATGTTATAATTTCTCTCCCACTTAAACCATCATGTTTGGTTTGATCATCCTGTGATTATTATTTTAGGTTTTTTAATGGATAAATCAATTTTTTATGTATTAAAATTTTTGTCATAATGATGTTTTATGAGTTACAAAGAGCTGTATGTTATGAAAAATTTCCATTTAATAGACTGGAATTTGATAAACATTTTGAATCCAATGAGTCACTTTGGATGTTTATATAAATATTCTCAAATTGTATGATTGTGCATGGAATTAAAATATGAGATTCATTATGAGAAAAAACATTAAAACCAAGTTATATTTTTATATTTTTTTCTCAGTACATTAACCTAAGGTTTTTATAGAACATGTATTGAAAGAGATCCATCCCATTCATTGGTAGATTGATACAAACTATGTATATCATAAAAGGAATGCATTCATTAGATTACTTGAACGGTCATAATAAAAATTGCGTTGAATAATATTTAAAAAATCATACCATTACAGAACAAGGTATAAATAATTCATTTCAGTTATTTATTATTAACATTTGGATGGATAATTTGGAAACATTTATTTTATTTGATTGTCTTTTGGTGCCTTTAGATATGTTTTTTTCACTCAAAAAACCTCTAGTTGTATACTTTCCAATTATATTATGTTTTTATTAATGTTTTAGATTGACAAAGAATCTTGGAAAACTTTTTTTTTCTAAAGAAAGGTGTGTTTATGAAAAATGGTCATAGTTTATGAATTCTTCTATAAATATGATGTGTTTTAAGAAGAAAACGAGTGTGTTTTTTAAAATTCATAAAACCACATTGGTATTTTTGAAAAATAGATATGGAAATAGTGTCAGGGAAACAAATTATAATAAAATGATAATATTATGTCATGGTATACTAATAAAACAATCATTATTAGAATCAAAATATTATTTTTATAAGAGAACTATGACGTAGTCAAGAAAACCCATGTCATGGTTTAAAAATTAAGTCATTGAATGTTTTTATTAAATTAGTTTGGACCAATGAAAAGAAATATAATTTCTCATGTAAAGTATTGTGACATAAAAAAAACAATGTCCTGATTTATATGAATAATGGTTTTTGATTTTTAAAATTGGGTACAACCGCGAAAGCGACACACACGCAAGGAAACATTGATATTGGAGTTTAAATTTTATATAATACATAAAGGGGTGAAAAAAATTCTATGTAAATTCCTTATATGGTATTATTTTTAAAAAAATTAAATATTTTACTTTTATGGGTCTATGCTAAAAATATTACATTATATACATGTTGTAAATATATAATGGTGTTACAAATCAATTATGGGTTAATTTTTAAAGTCAAGATAATGTATTTATACGATAAAAAATGTTTTTTACATTGAATATGTGGATGAATTTGATTACATCAAAGCATTATTAAATTTAGGAATTATAGAATATGAGAATTTTTAATCTCAGTTTCTCTTATTTTATAAGGGATTTATTATTTTTAACAAAGATTTGATGTGAATAATATGAGAAAATCAATTTTATACACATGGTTTATGATTTTATACAATTCTAATTAATTATGAAAAAAATTTAACGATACAAGGAGTGTCATCAAAGATAAATGTTTATTATCTAGTATTTTTTTTAAAATTTTAAGGGAAAGAGTTCCCTCCTTGCATTAGTGAAATATTTTAAGTAATAAAATATTATTTTTAGAATAATTCTGAAAACACAAAGAATAACATATAATATATATTTTTAATAATTTTTTTGTTAAATATTCTCACCAATTGAAATAAGTGTTATTTCATAACAATAAAGAGTTTTTCTCTAATAATGTCTGTAATTGAAAAATAGTTTCTAAGAGGTTAGTTGTATTGTATCTAATCATAGAAAAGTTTTTAGTGTAAAATATAAATAATTATACTTGTTAATTTAATTTTAAGGTTACTTTATATCCTAAAAGATTTTATGATAAATTAGAAAAGAATAATATTAATGTACATAACTGCATTTAAATCTATTACCAAATATTCTCAAAGAAATATTTGTTTGGAAATTATTTTAATATATTAATGTTAAAAAACTATTTCTATGTGTTTAAGACAATATAAGTTATTAACATAATAAAATTGGATGTTTTGATGTATGAAATTTGGAATATGAAATTCAAAGAGTTGAGAATGTGGATTAGGAATCCTAGTCTCACTATTTTTCAAATGTTATTTATATATATATTCTACACATTAAAAGAGTTTAGTTAGAGGATTTATCAGATTTCTAGATAAAGATATGGAATTAATAACATAGTGATGTTATGTGTTTGACAAACCCATAAATGTTTATATTACATATGGTCTCTCTTGAAGTATGATAAGATGGGTTCTTATTAATGGGGTTTAGATATTACAAAAGGAGTTTAAGAATAAAAAATCTATCATGTTATATAAATGGAAGTCTTTATATTATCATTCTTTCATTATAACTATACGTGTTCATGAAGTGAAATTATAATTGTCCTCTAAAATTATAATTTTTAGTAATCCATAATTGATGGGCTTCATATATTTTTATAGGTTTTTGTAACATGTGAATATTAGTGTGGTTTGGATTTCATATTGAGATATAAAATACACTCATGATGTAGAAAATTAGTTTTTTATATTGGATAACCCAATATGTATACTACAAGGATTGGAAAAAATATTTTCTCAATATACCAGGTGTGTATATTTCATATTGAATCCCAATACCCAATAATGAAAATAATCCTAGCATATGAACCATTACAATTTAATACCTTTATTATACCAACATTGAGGGTGATCTAATCAGGTATGGTTTATAATATTAATGATCATTAAAATGGTCAAGTTTTAACCAATATGGGTTTTTTCCTTTGGTATGATGAGTGTATCATCTAGTCCCTCAATAGAGATAGACCAAATAAGTGTATATCCGTACCTAGATAAGCGACATGTGATTTTATTACCTATATTGATAGGTGGATTGTGTTGTGATTATCCATATTGGTTAATACAATTTGATGTTTCAATTCATTTGGTTATTGTATACGCATTGAATATAATATATACGAGTAGGATATATGATTTTGACAAACTATATGTCTCATGGTCCCCGATATTCTAAGAAAAGGGGTTACATGACTATGCATACTAGTATATGACACATCTTATGGACACAGTTACAAAGATACATGTGACTAATGGAGATTCAAAAAATCCTTTTTTATCTTGAGTAACACAGGTATTTTTCAAGATACTTATATTTTATTATAATTAATTATTATAAAATTCATAACTATTATTAATTCTAGAGATTCTTGTGAGGTCACACTTTGTTTTTTATAGATGAGGAGTAAATATTGTTGCAATGTGTTTGTGCAGAACATTAAGAGCTATGAAAAATATTTTTTATAGGATATAAAAAATAAGTTTTGGATATATTATCACAAGTTTTTACATATAATGTAACATGTGTTAAAATTTAATGACATATTATCTAAAATTGTTTTGGGAAGATATCCCAAATTAATTTTTGATATGGTTTTATAAGCTGGTGTATATGATGTGACGTAAGGTGATTTTAGGATATAATTATGTGTATTTAGTTAAAGTGAGAGATTAATAGAAATATATACTAAATGAAAAAACACAACTTGGTTGGATTAACCATGTTTTAGTTTTCGATATGTTAAATAATGACATTGTGAATGTCAGGGATGGGTTGAGTTAGTGTAGACATTGTGAAAGTAAATAAGCCATGGTTTTGTACATGTCAATTTAAAAAATATGAGACAATTCTTAAAATTTATAGATCTATCTCAAATAGTATATAATTTTAGGTTGTATAATCATTTGATCATTATTTGAGGATTTATAATTGATAAATTAATTATTTAAATGTTAAAAAATTGATCAAATTAATCAGATGCCAGTTACAACGATTTTTAGTATATTAAATGTTTATGAAATGTTTCTATTTAATGATCAGTTATCTGGGAAATGTTTTGAATCCTAGGAATATTTTTGGATAACAATGTAAATAAGTATATAGTCTATGATTTTGTTTGGAATTGTAATATGAGATTCATTCGGTGAAAATTATTCAAACCTAATCTTTATTTAACACTTGTTTTCTGTAAAAAATAATCTATGTTTTTAGAAGCATTTGGATTAAAGGTAATACCCTCTAAGAATTATGAGATCCACACAGCCAGTGGATACTATATAAGTAAGGATACCTTTTTATGTCTCTCATTGATCTGTATGAAGTTCATATGTTACAATCTCAGACATATTAGATCATTGGATAAAGGATATTTGTTATTCAATTATTTTATTCAATCTAAATGAATGGACAAATCCTATGGAAAAATATTATTTGTTTTATTTTTTCCAAAAACACTTGAAATATTATTTCTATCCCAAAACCATCCATCTATATCCCATTCCCAATATAAATATAAAGAATAAATTAAATTTGATAATTACCACATGGTTGATGAGATCAAAATAAACCATTTTTAATTTTTGAAGCTATGCTATGTTTTTAGATAACTCAATTTTTCTATAATTATAAATTATATTCATAACCAATATTAAATTTATAAATAATCCTTGTTTTCACATATAATATAATCCTAATTAGAATTATTTTATTACGTACACATTTTCCATGAATTACAATGAATATATTTTCACAAGAATATAAATGATAATTGTGTTTATCCCACTCAACATGCTTAGTTATATAATTATTATTTAATTAACTAAAATTATATGGTTGTTATAATACAATTAAAAATCTATTTACTTTATAAATATATAAATTTTTAAAAAAACTATATCGAATTTGTATTTATTCCTATGTTTTATGTAATGGAATTTATACCATTTAATATATGAGGAAATTTCATTCATACACCATAAGAGACCATTAACATACCCACATTATTAATTGATTTACCTTTAAAATTTTTATAATAAACCTTATTTTTGAGTATATTTAATACTTATAGAGGTTACCATCTAGATATTAATACAAAAGATGATGAATATATTAATTTATCGAGTTATAAGAAATAAAATATCATTTTTATAATATTTTCTATTTTTTATCCACTATCCTAGTATTTTCCATTGGAATAGTTAATACCACTTTCTAGGGAAGAGGGTACCACTATAGAGTTATGTAATAATATTTATAGTGGATATTAGAGGATTTATAAACATGAAAAATATGATTTGATCCATTATTCAAAACATTTTCAAGGAAATTTCATATGTAATATGTAATTTTCTTTTAGAATTTTTTATTTTCATTTATAACATTAATAAAATAATGCTTTTAAATTTTTTCAACCCTTGGATACAAAATGTTGGTATATATGACAACCAACATCATTACGAAACGATGTGATTGAGGGTAACTAGACTCTTGAGGATCTGAAGTAGGGAGAGTTAAAAATCTTGAGTTTTGGATTATGGTATTAATGAAATAGGATAGTTTCAAGTATAAATTTATTTGAGGTTGAAAATTTTAATAGAATATTATATGTTTTTTTGAAGGGAGTAATGTGGTGGTATTTTTTTAGGCTATAAATGGTACCCCATGGTACCCAATGGAGGTTCACTAGGTGTCTAGTGGGTTATGGTGGTTGTTACATAAAACAACATATTCTACTAGGTGCCTAATGTAATTATAATAGGTAATTTATGGGCTATATAATTGGGTGGGTAAACCACTTATATAACCAAAGAGTTGTCTATATCCATTCAACGGTTTCCCAGTGGAACTATGGATTAAATTTTTAAAATTAAATTAGATTAAAATTTATGATAAATTTATAAAAGCATGCCCACTATTTTATGATTCATTAACAGGGGACTTAGCCTCTTTGGTTCCCAATCCATTTTCATTTATCTTAGGAGACCATTCATCATCTGAATAATGATCTATTTGTGGAACTAATTTCCTTTAGGTAATGATAACCCCACACACCATTTTTTTTTCTATTAATATTGATCATTTCCATTACATGAATCTCTAATTAATCAAATTTTTATTGTTTCATAATATTCTTAGATAATAGAAAAATTAGGATTAATAAAGTAATGGTGTTATTATGGATACATATTATGATTAAGATGTAGGTTTTCATAATATATTTATTATTATGTTGTTCATTTTTTATGTTTTATGTGCATATTCATGGGAATTTGGGTCTTGGACACCTGAATAAGGATCCAGAGAATATTTATTTATGTGATATAATTCATAGTAATTATCAGTATTAGAAAATATGATTCGTATACATTTACATGTTTTTAAGATGACATTGTTACCAAATATCTGAGTAGTGAATGGTCTGGATTTAAGAGTCTATTCTCAAAGAGCTCTATAAGAATGAAGTAAATGATGAGTATCCAAGGATGGTAAAAATTTCATATTTAAAACATGTAAATGTATATGAATCATAGATGGTTGGTTTGATGGTGGTTTCTATTATTAAATTACATTTTAATTGAATAAAAATTGTTTAAAGACTATACGAATTTGTGTATGTAAAGAAAATAGGTGTTTAGGGAAGGGTTTTATATTAGAATCCCAGGGAAGGATTTTGGTTTGGTTTGTTTTTTTAGTGATAGGTTCAACGATTGGATTGGAATGATATCATCGTACATGTAGTTTTTATAGAAGTGGGTAAGGATTGAGATTCATAAAATATGTATTTTAGTTTAATTACGAGTTTATGATTGATGTTAGTCATGTAATAATTGTGAGACTGGGCGTATTGTCAATATGTGTATGCTTAGAAAACTCTAATAGGTTTTATTTTTATATTGGTATCACTGTCATGATATTGTTATGGTGAGTGGGAAAGTTAGGTTGATGGGATTTTAGTTTTCCCTTGAGGAGATATATGATGATATTTTATAACATGAAGAAATCTATGAATCATTATGGGCCTTGTTTCCACTAGGGTTTACATTCTACCAATTTTAGGGAAAATGGTTGATTTTTTATGATGGTTTTTCCTATGGTATTTTCATTTATTGGAAATTTATATGAAATATTGATGATACAACCACTATATAAGTGATTAGTTTTGATTGGTAATGAGAAGTGAGTATTTAGAATAAGTTCCAGATGATCTAGTCTCATGGTTTGGCTATTGATAGATGTTAAATATGATCTGTTCATATTATCATGATTATTGAGTTTAAGTGTATTTTGATGTGTTTTTTCTATGAGATTAGTGGGTTTAGTGAGTTTTTATATGATAAATGAGTTCTGATTCATGAATCATAAAATTTTAAATATATATGGGATACTATATGATGAATTTGAATTTATATTGTATGAAACATGATTTTTTGTTACATAATCCAAAATTTTATGTGATATATTTTGATTACGAGGTGATAGTTTTCTTTTGATTGTAGTTAAAATTCAATTTGATGGATATGAGATAGGTCCATAGTGATTTGTGTTCTCTATAGAGGATGGATATGAGAAGGATCCTATATGACGTGTTTTATCTATATGGTACATTCATGAGCTCAATTACCCTCTATATATGATTCTCTAGGGTAAAATAATGAGCCAGGTCATCCTTCACAGGGATCAATTATCTAGGGGAAAACATGGATATGATTCCTCCATATGGATTGTTTACAGTATGATTCACTAAATCTATCCATAGTAGGTAGGGTTGAGTGTTATGGAGGCCTGATTATCACATTATAGTTCAACTTGGATATATTTATGTTATGTTTTGATGCATGTTTACTTAATATACCTTCTTGTACATGATTTACACATTTTTTCATATAATAGAGTTCATATTGTTAATGTCTTTCTAAGATTTATTCTCATACCCTATACATGCACCCCAATGAACATATATGTTATTTGTTTAACTTGAATGTTGAAGAAGTTTGGGTGTAGATGGTTTAACATGAACATACGTATGATATGGTGGAGACGATACCAAGATAAGGCTTTTGATCTATGTAGTTTTATCCTTTTGGTTATGTTCTTTTTTAACCTTATATAATATGGGAGTATTTAGTGAATTATCTAATGAATTAATCACTTTTATAACATATTTTGTTTTTGATATTTCATGTTTTTGTACATTTATTTTTATTGATGACTTGTATCAATAAAATACCATATACTTACCCAGATGATTATATCTGTTTTATAATTTTTCATTAATTAAACTTGGTTTTATAAAGGTGATATAAATGATATAGTTTCTATAATGCAGTTCATAGATAATTTCTATTAGTTGGGAGCCTCTGACGTAAGAGGAGGCCACCTGAGGATATATAGGGACCCAATTATATTACTATTAATGTAAATCATCATAATAATGTTATAAATGGTATCATAGAAATTTTTATTTTTTTGTATTATTTTTGTAATTTTATATAGAGATTGTACTTTTCAAAAAAAATATATTCACACTCTTCTTGAGTATAACTACCCTAGTATAGTGAAATACTAGGTTACATGGGTTTTGGGATTGTTATTATTTAATTTTTATGGTTAATATTGATCTATTTTTGGTTGAGTATGATAATTTATGTTATCCATTATTGTTTAACTTTTGATCTAGGGTAGAAATAAGTATTATTACTTGCATCATATGTAGAATACACATTTAGTAGATTTATACATGATATCTTATGATTGAAAAATTAATTTTTGAAAACATTTTGGCGAAAATATTTTTAGATAAAAAATGTTTTTTAAAATTTTTGAAAACCAGTTATCAAATATATTATCTAAAAACAAGGGGTGTTGTTTAAATTAAATAATTAGCTATTTAGTTTTTTTTTTGAATTTTTTTTTGGTGAATTAGTTATTAATTTTTACCTATGTCCATATATTTCTATATGACTATAACTTTGAAATGATTGTGTTATGATATTAACATGGGTGTGATGGTATCCAAGTTTGGGTTAGTACATGCTCATATGTGTGAATTATGTATTTTTACCATCACTATATGCCTGATGTGTGGATTAGTAAAGGTATGAGATGCCTAGATGATTTGTTAACCCTAGAGTTGGTAGGAATAAAGATGTTTGTTTCTAATAGAATTTCTAAAACTGAATACACATTTAGTAATTTTTTTGGTCTATGGTTTTGGTTAGGTGTTGGATTAATGTGATTCATTTACCTACTAACTGGATGTGGTACTATTTCTAAATAGATTGGAAACATTAGAGTGTGGGAATAGAGTGGTAACTGAGTAAAAACGGATCACATGACCACTTAATTATGATTATATAATATGGATCATTCATGTGATTGTGAATCGTTATGATCTATGAAGATAAGTAAGTGTTAATAGTGAAACACATGAGGTTAATCATGGGTGATAATTTTTTTTGAGAAATAGGGATTTCAGGATCTATCTTTCCATAAAGGAATGAGAGTGGATATGCCTATATTTTTCTAGGCATGAGGATACTTTGAAGATCAGTTTTAAGGTAGGTTGTGATTTCTCTCTTTACATAGACACAAGAGTGCATGTGTCGAGTTATATTGCATTATGGGTTGATTGGTGTGATGAAAAATTAATGTGGTTGTGATGGAGTTAGGTAAGTAATTGGATATAGATTGTGTGTAATTTATGTATGAATTTTAAAAGTGATTAACCTATTGGGAATAATTTTAAAATTTATGGGAATGGATTATTGTTATAGATTATTATTAGGAATGATGATAGATTTTTTTGTAAGTTTCATCTCATGATGGTTTTTGGGTTGATAACATTAACATGTTATGAAAGTGATATGGAATACGACTTCTATGTGATCATGTCATGTATGAGATGGGGATTTATATTTCAAGTTTTTAGGGTCCTAGGACTAAATTTGTTTAATTTGTTTGAGGAATCTTACCAAATTCATAGCGTATTATAGGAAATAAAGAATAAATTATAGTACCAAATTATATGGGGAATCTAAAAAAGAGGTATAAAACTTTATTTTATCAATGAAATTCTATAGTGTTGTTGAAAGATTAATGTTTTGACATTTAATTTAAACTTATAGCATTTTGGGGTTTCAAAGGCCCTTAGAGGATTCATTTTGGTTTAGTAAGCATAAGTGGGATGTGAATAGTATCTATAGAAATGATGAATTTTTGGATGATGAATGTAAGGTGTAATTATATTTTAGTGACTGAGAGTACTACATTATCCTTGAATCCTAGAGAAAGTCCTATATGATGTGACTTTTAGGTTTTATTGAGTGTGGATCACGAGTAGTGTTTTTATGGATGTAAATTATTTTTTCATGTATGTGCTGGTAGGGAGATAATATAGATAATATAGATAAAATAGAGAATATATAAAATTCTATGTTTAGGATCATCATATTTATATTGGGATAGTATGACCTATTTATAGGGTGTATTGTAGTGAATTACTTGGACTATGTTTATAGAGAACCTAGTTATCTAGTGTTGAGGTGTTATTTTGGATACTATGATGAGGAAGAAATAATTTATATAGTACCTAAAAAATATTATATTTGGAAATAAATCTATGTATATTTGGATAGGTTCAATACATATGACTACTCACAGATTATAAAATTTCATGAATGGATTGAGTGTGTTGATGAATTGGAGTAAAATAGGAACTCATGAAGAGTGTATGATTACATGTTTAATATATAGAATCTTTTTTAGTATTAACTTATATATGGGTTTAGGAATCATAAATATACATTTAGATGTGTCTATAATATAAATTTGAATTATAAATCATTCTCCGTGAGCTAGCACTATTGACCATTAGTTTTTGTTTCTAGTGGGGGAATGATTTTACAATGTCATCAGGTATAGGAAATCAAGATAATATTGTGGAATTAATGATATAGTTCATGGACTATGTAAATTTTAGAGAAATTAATTACACCATATTACCAACTAAATATTTTTACACATTATTGGGTATGATTTGGTGGAAATTTTCACAGAGGGGTCATTTAAAATGATAGGTGCTTGCTAAGGATCAAGGTGAGAGGATTTTTAGAGAAATAATGTTTTTTTGATTAAATTTGAGGACTACATAAACATATTAGTAAGATCATTAACATGAAGTGAAATTATAATCCAAGGGATGGGTTAGAATTATAGAAAATACTTGTAGTCTCATGGGGATGAGAAGAAATATGGTTAAGAGTTTGTAATGAACAATATTGTAATATATTAATGAGAATGAGGATTAGTAAAATGTTATTTATATACAATAGATGGAGTTTAAAACTTTTAGTTATTGATCAAGGTTTCTATGGTGGTAAATCATAACGGGGTTGAATTTATGAATGTATTGAGTGTTTCATCGATTTTTTTGATATTTAGGTAATTGGGTAAAGGGTTAGAACTAAACTAGTGGATGAAATCATGGAAGTTATTATAGTTTCAATAATAAATATTGGAAGTGTAGTTTGGTGCATGTAATATGATCGAGTTTTACCTAAAAGCTTATTAGAATTCATTAAAAACTATGGAAATATACATGATTTAGTACCAACTAGATGAGAAATTCATATAACATGAGTGGGAATTATACACTATAAACCTTGATTTTGGGGATCTTTGATGAACCAGTTAAGGTTTGGTGAATCTTATGGAAAGAAAAATTGATACAATCTAATTCAAGTGATTTTAGACAATTGCGGTTAGGTGGTATAATTAGATTAGAAGGCAGTGTTCTGTAAAATTAAGGAGTTTATGATGGTAAATCACTTGGTAAAGTTTCTTTCATAAGGATGGGACCCTAGTGAAGGCGGTTCATTATGGATAGATGGGCCACATAGAAAAAAATAAATAGTTTTTCAATTTATATAACCTTACTGAAGGATGGGGTATTTTCGAAACTACCATGGATTTAAGGGGTAATAGTAAATATGACCTCTCTTAGACTATATTAAAACCTTACTTAAAGGGTGACCTTATCAAAGGTCTATATTTGAGAATATGGTGAACTGGTCTCTTGTAAATATTTTAAGCTTGAAAACTTATAATGAAATAATTTTATCTATATTTATCTATTTTTTGTATGTTTCTATCCTTAAGTCACCTAAGAGAATTAATTTTCCATTTTTATATTGGATAAGACATATTCTACTATTCCTTGGATAAAAGTTTTCCTAGGATCTTAAAATTCCTCCTTTATCTTCTACATTCATCTTAAAATGGGATTTTAAATAGTCTATTTATTGACAGTGAATCTTTATTTTACTTACCACAACACTATTATGAATATAAAATCAATTTAAGTGCTCATAATAAAATTTATAATTAGATACCACTATTTCAATATCTTGAAACTTATATATATTTCACTTTATTGTGCACTAATAATTGATATTGGAATTCCATTTTCTATAAACCCAAAATTTTTTACACTTTTTTCTAAAGAATTAGTGACTTCTGTTAAGTATTTTTGTAGTTCGTTTAAATTATCACATGAATTGGATTTTTTGGATTAAAATGATAAATTTCTTGGTTAAAAGGATGTAATTCGGTAGATATTTTATTTTTTAGAAGATTTTATTTGAGAGGTCACTTTTAACCCAATAAATAGAAGTACCACCCATAAAAGATCAAAATATTGTACTCAAAGAATCCTATAGATGAAGATAACTTTTCTTATCTATGGTTAGACCTCCACACATAGATATTTTGAACAATTAATAAAGAAATTACTACTTTTATAAACCCTAAAATACAAGAAAATTGTCACGGGGCTTAGAAAATGAATCTTTTTTTACTTGTTTAATTTAATAATTTTTACCCCTATTCAATTTATTAGCTTCTTCTAACACTTTAGATCATTTTATTTGATTTTGAACAACTTATTCTCATTTTTTCCTTATTTAAATAGAATCTCATGCTTCTTTTATCACACATAATGATATAATAACTACTCTAATCAAAATGGTGAATGATGAAATTGAGCCTAAAAATGTACATTATAAAATACCCAAATTAAATTATTTATAAATGTTTCTACATAAATTTTATAGAACTATTATATATCTAATAAAATTCTATTTTAATTCATTATAATATTGACTGATTTATCCATCCTACTATTGAGACATAATGACCCACTCTCATATATCTACCTTGTGCAAGAATTATAGAGGGAAAGTATTTCATTAGAAAAATATTTTATAAGAGGATAACTGAGTTTTTGTCTTTCACTCACTAGTAAATGTTAATTATGGAGAAAAACATCAGATTTATGTACTATATTAAAGATAAAAATTATTGGGTATAATAAAAATATTTTAGAAAAATATATAGAGATAATAAAAATATGTTAAAGTTCATTGGTATTTATGATTATAGAAGGATCTCACATATGAATGTATATATGACTATTAATTTTCTACATGATCTTATTTGTATATAGTTACCTCAAACTAAAATTTTCTAATTGATTCATAGTGAATCTAGATTCTATTTTTCGGACGCATATATAATCAATAGGCCCTACTTATTAGGGGAAATATATGTTTATTTTATCCCACCAGTGGTTCCTTTAGAGGAAATAAAATAGCCCCCAATATTATTTATAGTGTTTTTAAGAGAGTAAATTACTAAGATATAGTATAAGACCTTATCAACAATTGATATTGTATTTAAGATAAATATAAAGATACTTATAAAGGGGCATAGAGAATATCCGTAACACCTCAAAATTCTAAAAGAATATAATTTTACTCAATAGAGTATGTGACATGAAACCCCTAGATTTAAAGAGAATATAACACCCCAAAAATTCAATATATATATATATATATATATATATATATTATAATAAATTCAACTTATTTTATAGATTACGATACACACTACAATTAGTTATTCAAATGATTGCGTTACATGCAAGGTACAGTTTTAAAGAACAATAATATATTATTAATAATATTATTTAATTTGACAATTATCACATAGAAGTTGGAATGGAAGGAACAAATATGATTAAATAAAGTATGAAAATATATATTTAACTTAAATTTATTATCTATAGATTAATTATAAATAAAATTAGAATCATTTAAAATAAAATGAAATATTTTTGAAAAAATAATATATTTTTTAAAATATGGTTTAATTGTGATTTGAAAAATTAATTTAAAATAAAATTTTAACACTTTTATAAAATTCATGTGAAATAAAAAATATTATTTTTCAAATAGTAATATCTATATCATCTAAATGTGAATTGTTCTGATTTTTTTGAGAAGTTTAATTTTTTTGATGAATAGTGAAAAATACTGAATTTTAATCAAAAACAACCTTTTAATTTAAATTATTTTAAACAATAATATATATTTTAAATGGTTTTAAATAAAAAATATTTCAATTTTATATCAATTAATTCTATTTATATCATTTGAATCATTTTAGTTTTTAATTTATATATAAAAACTTTTTAAACTTCTGAACATTTTCATTTTAAAACCCCTCTTTCTCATCATGTATACGAGTTTAAATTTAAATTAAAAATTTCCAATTATAAGAATTTAATTTATAAAAAACGATTACATAATTTCAATCATAATAATTTATATTTTCTAATATGTTCAACATAATTTTTACGATATTTAATAGTGAATGCAGTAAAAATTAATTATCTCTGTTAAGATGAAAATGGGTTTACCGAGGGGTTAATATAAAAAAGTAAGGGTAAAAAATGACCTATAAACTTGTATAAATACTTTTTTATATATATTTTCAACCATTAAATCTATAAGGTTCTATAATGGTCCATTTTTGACCCTTGTAACAGATGAAAAATGTGGTAGAACTCGATTATTTTCAGAAATACCAAGTGTGTCCTCTCCCCAACTTATAAAGTGCCACCCCTTCTCCTCTATTATTAACACATTAAAATTTTTTTTTCTCATAATAACTACAAAAATCACTTACCAAATTCACTATAATAATCCTAGATGTATTATTTTTTTTAATAAATCTAACCTAAGAAGGATTTAGTGAAAACCTATAGAGGATACCCAAAGAAGAGGTAATCTTCTTCAACGAGCAACATTATTATTTTTATTTTTCCACCTCATTAATTATTTTTAAAACTTTATTATATAATAAAATAGATATATTAAATATATTATTATTCTGTTATAATAATTTCAAAACCTAAAAACATCTCCACTTACATGAAAATAGTTACAAAATCATTGTTCGCGTGTATGGGGGACTACCTCCTCGCGAAGAGATGTCATTTGTTTTTTTCATTTAAACTTATTAAGGCTATATATGGAAAACAATATACAGTATATATATAAAATTTATAACATATTTATATATATGGATTCATTATATCATATATATCTTATTAACATCCATTCTGTAGGAGATATAATAATGTCGCTTGTGTGTACGATGGACTACCGCCTCACAAAGTTTGTGATCTGTTTTTCACTAGCGCTTAACATGGAAGGTAATATGGATAAAATTAATTATTATATATGATATAAATGAAATAATTATTATATTAATGACAAATTTATAAATATATAATGATAATTTATATCATTTTCTTTCTTACATTTTCACTTTCGTAAAGATGATAACAACGTTCATATACGTGTGGACTACCTCCTTCATGAAGCGCTATGACTCTCTTTTCATCACCAAAACACATGGAATATATATGTAATAATATAATATGGTATATATTATATTATTTTCATTATTTAAAGGTAAAATATTACTTATATTCCTTTTATTATGATCATTGGAAAATGGAAACGTTTCTCATGTATACATACAATCTACCATCTCCATGATTATAACATATTGAATTTTTCATAACCATCATTCATGGATGGTTTTAAAATAGAAATTGACTTAAAAATATTATAATTATTTCACTGTTATTATTATGGAGATGATATAACTATATAATATTTCCAAGAACCGGATCATTCAAGACGAAACACGCATGAGAAAACAAGGCAATTAACACACAAAATAATGAAAGTAAAGAAATATTATTAATGAATGGGTAATAAGATCTTTTAGAAGATTAATATATGATATTATAAATTTTAATATGGTAATAAAATAATTTAATAACATTTTTAAAACCATTATACACGAGGTTAAATAAATTTCAACCAAAATGGAGAGTAAGGTAAGGGAATTCGTCTCAATTTCATTTCATTGAGGATCATTGTAATGTTATGCATGTAATTTATTTTATATGGTGTATATAATATACATTTGACATGTAATATCATGAATAATTCATTATTTAGTTTAATTTATTTGTTAATTTGAATTATTTCATCTAAGGTTATTTGAATTTAAAGTTACCATGTGTTAATGGATTTCTTTACTCAGTTTACACTCATTGGGTTAAAATTATACTTCATTAATTGTTTCAGGATATGATTTTGTGTGTAAGGGATTTAAATTATCTAATATTGTATTTAAAATTTCATTATGTGGAATTATAGTTGACACACATAATCAATCAATTTATTAATTCTCAATACAACATTATGACCATTTTAAGGGTTTATTTCACAATCTAGTTCTAATCGAGATTGTTTATTATTGAATATATGTTGAAAGAAATTACATGACCATATAATAATAAAACAATTTAATTTTATTATCCTATGGTTATTACTAATATTTTAAAGTAATAATACAAAATTTTCACTCTTTTTTACTCAAAAGAGTTTTAATAAAATATAAATTCATTTCTCTCTTCAGTTAGAAATACGTTTTCTTCCAAAACTATGTTTTATATAAATGTTTTTAAAAATGTTTTAACCCTTAATAAATGAGTTATAAAAGTAGTTTTAACCCAGTTTTACTCTTCAATTTTTTTTCAAAGGAATATTATATCATTTTCAAAATAATGACCATTAGTCTTTTATTGAAAATGTGAAAGGAATCTTATTGTCATTTTCTAAACAAGGAACTTTACTTTCACTTTATAATGAAAATAAAATTCTATTTTTCATAATTTTAAATAATGTATGAAAATTACCTCCATCATGAACATAATTTATTCGAATCTTATTTTTCATTTTTAAAAGGTTCATTTTAAATAAAATGTTTTAAAATTGATTTTCAAAGAAAAGGATTGTAAAAATGTTTTTCAAAATGAAAAATATATTTTCCTCAAGAATTTTTTAATAGTATTTTTATGGTATTTATATTCATCAATGAAAAAAACACTTTATTATTTCTCAAATGGTTATATATTTTATTGATAACATTCTTATTCTTTATATGGATTTTTTATGATCATTTTCTCTAAGAAAAGTATTGAAATTCACTTCCTTGATTAATTTCTACAGTCAATAACTTTCCGTTGAAATTTTCACTTTACCATGATCATTGGAAATTAATTTTCACCTAAATATCCATATTATTTATCATGCATGTGTTTCTTTCTTAAATGATATATCTTTTCTACATATGGTGTACTACATTGTTTTTTTTAATGTCTGGGGAAATATTGATAAATCCACATCCTTTAATCAATACATATATTTAATAAGGCACATTGTTTATGAATGAAATTTATTATTCAATATATAAGGAATTATTTGGACCTAAAATACATGAGTTTCTGATGGAATAATGAAATCCCCTATATTCATAGGTAGTCTCATGGGATGAATTAGTAGGCTAGCCTTAGATATGTGGGTGTTTGACCAGTTGTTTTAAACTATCTCGGTGAAATATCTTGATTGTAATGGTCTCATATTCTTGGGAAACATGATGTTTGATAATTAAGACTTAATTTCATTCAGAATTCAGAAATTATTATACATGATATTTTTTCAATGATATTATCTATGGATGCATTTAATTATTAGTTATTGATCAAATAGAATATGTTTTTATTTAATTACCTTACCATATTGATTATTCCTTATATATTAACACATTAAAGTTATTTAATTTGAATGTGTATTAAGTTATTTATCTTTTTATATTGATTATTCTTATTGATTCATGATATCATCCACTGTACTTAACACTTACTAGTCATTTGAGCTAATCCTAATTCTATTTCCTTTCCCCAAGATCCTATAAAGAGAACTATTTTTTATATGAAAGGTTATTCTAGTCGGAATAATGTTATTCTCAAAAAAAATTGTGTTATAATTATTATATTCAAATATAATAAGGGAATCATGCATTTATTCGATTCACTTTGTCTCTTATACTATCTAGTCCTTAGAGACATGATTCCTTGTTTCTTATGCTAATGTAATAATGAATAAATCATCTCCAAGATACTGGGGTCATATTCAATACAATTGACATCAAATGGATGTATGGTAAAAACCTTAGGAACTAGAGTCAAGAGAAACATAGATTAGGGATCAAAAGACCATTATAAACCAATATGATAAGTATATAAGAACATCCCAATGTTTTGGTAAGGTAGTTCTTATGTGGGTTTTCCTTAAAATACATCCCTATTGGGACACTAAAAGTTACATAGTTTTGGAAAAAATGTACCTAGGGATAATAACATTAAAATGGGCACATTGGGATTGACCTGATTGTTACCTGGTACACAAAAAATGGTCCTTATTATGCGCATGGTTTGATACTCTCATGGTATATTCTTAGGATGATTCAAATATTATTTAAAAACAATTATAATTGAATAGATAATGAAAATGAGAGAACTAGGTTAAACCTTATACCGTAGAAGGACATATATTAAAATAAAATTTATGAGATTGGGATTTAAGAATTATATTATATAAATATTTTTACAAATTTAATTTTGATTCTAAGAATCAATAAACATATAAGTATTATGTTAAATTTTAGAACTTGTATCTTATTTGATTTTAGAGTTATTAATATGATCACAAGATAATGATATTAAGGTTGAGAATAAGTTCAAAGTCTTAAAAAACTCTTTTTAGGTTTTATGTGATGGGAGTCCTCAAAGATTAAGGACATTTTATGAGAAATTTATGACAATAATATGTTTTAGTATAAAATTTATTTGAGTAATAATTCCTTTACATCTAATATAAATAATTTAAAAATATTGAAAACTTTTAGGGTTATGTAATGAAATTGTAATGATATTAAAATAAGTTTTTTAGATTTTTTAAAAATAATAATAAAATAATTGTATTGAGAACCATAATGAAAATTTTATTTAATGATTAATTTTATTTCATGAATTTACATCATAATTGTTTTGGGGACATTATAGTAATTATAATAATATGGTTCTAGAAAAGGATAATCCAGATGCCTAGTGAAAACCAACCACATTTATCAAGGCCACGGAGATTGAGCCCATGACCAAAGGATGATAAGGGTTTATTTTCTACCACTAGAATATGCAATGTCATAGTAAACATGTAATTATTTTTATGTAAGATATTTTTGAAAAAAAAATATCAATGATCAACTAGTGGTGATACTTCTATGGTTAAGAGATTAATGTGTTTGATAGATTATTAAAATAATATTGGTTTTTGAAAATAGTTATAGACATATGTAGATACATGTTTTATGAATCTTACGATCCTTTAAAAGTGATTTATACTAATCCAAGAATAAAAAAATCATTTCTCAAAAATCATTTCTTTGAGTAAGGGAAAAATTTGAATTTTATTGAAGAACAACTAAAGGATGAAATTGTTATTATAAATTAGAAATTTATAAAGTAATTATATTTAAATATATTCTTAGACATTAAAATAATTCCTCAACTTTAGGAAAAGGATTTAAAACAAAAAATTTATCCTATTACCTTCATACCAAATAAATCATATGATATTTTAAATCAACATAGATTTATGGTTTTGATGCCCTTAAATTTCCATTTATCATTCAATTTATTGTAATCAATGGCCTCAATAAACCTCTATAATAATATATGATTCACTTCCATGTTTATGCTTTTATTTCCCACCTATGTTCTCATGATTGGAAACCTAGTTATGTGTTATTCCAGATAAACTACATCCTTCCTTTACTCACTTATTAAGAGGGTATTTTATTGAACTATATACCATGTGGGTTTTTTAGCAATTTAAGTTAAAAATATCAAACCAAAGATTAACAAGATGAAGTTTAAATTGTGAGTAAAAAATTTATTTAAGGATGATAGAATGTAACCCCACAAAATTCTAAATGAATAATAGTTTACTCAATAACACATGTGAAATGAAATGCCTATCATATAATAGAATATAACACCCCAATAATTTAAAATATATTTCATTTAGAATAAATTAATTTGTTTTATATCTTATGATACATGAAACACAAAGTTTCTTCAAAATCTTATGTTATACACAAGGCTGAGTTTTACCAAACCACAACATATTATTATTATTATTATTTAATATGTTAATTATCACCTAGTTATTGGAATGGTGGTTAAGAATAGTATTGAATAAAGTATCAAAATATATATTTTACACATGTTTATTATATATCAATTGATAATAAATAAAACAAGATTCATTTAAAATATTTGTTTTTCTGAAAGAAGTATTTTTTCTAAATGGTGGTTTAATCGTTATTTGAGAAATTAATTTAAAATTATTTTTTACCCCTTTTAAAAAATTTAAATTTAAAACTAATTTTATTTTCTCAATAGTAATATATATTATATTAGGTTAAATTTTAGTATTTTTCATTTAATTTTATTTTTTTTAATGAATAAGGAAAAATACTAAATGTTAATTGAAAATTTTATTTTCATTTAAATTATTTAGAATACTAAGATATATTTTTAATTAGTTTTAATATAAAATTGGTTCAATTTTATATCAATTAATACAATTTTGTCCATTTGAATCATTTTATTATGAATTTAGATATAAAAACTTTGTAAACTTTTAAACATTCCCATTTTAAAAACTCGCTTCCCTATCACTTATGTGAGATTATGTTTTAATTAAAAATTAACGCTTATGTGAATTAAATTTTAAAAAAATGAATTCCGTATTTATAAAAAAGTAATTTATAATTTATATTATGGTGAACATAATTTTTTACCATAATTAATAGTGAATTTAGTAAAAATTAATCACCACGATTAAGGTAAAATGAGTTTATCCGGAGTAAAACAAAACATATAAGTGTAAAAATGACCTATAACCTTTTATAAAAACTATTTTAGTGAAATATTTCTACCATTAAACCTATAAGGTTAGATAATAGTGCATTTTTTACCCTTTTGACAAACAAAAAACATGGGAGCACTCAATTATTTTCAAAAATACCAAGTTTGTCTTCTCCTCCACTTATAAAAGTCCACCACTATCCTCTATTATTTATATCTTAAAACCACATTGTCATGTACTATAACTAAAATAATCAATTAAAAAACTCACCCCCATCATCCTAGAATCCTTTTTTTGGAAAATATCCACCCTAAGAAGGATTTCGTGCAAATCTAAGGAGGATACCTAAAGAAGAGATAATGTTCTTCAAGGAGAGTCTTTATATTATTTATTTCTAAACCATATTAATTTTATATTAAAACATAATTATTTAATAAAATAATGATATCCCATAAACTGGTATATTGTTATAATAATTTCATGACCTAAACCATCTCCAATTCTATAAAATGGGTTATGAAATCATCTTTCGTGTGTACGATAATCTACCGCATCGCGAATAGATGTTGATCATTTGTCCACTTCCACCTCTCAAGGTTGGGTATGATGATGGATATAAATTATTTTTATGATAATTATATCATTTTTATACTTCTTGAGTAATTATATCATATATATATATTTACAATCCATTTTTTAGTAGATATAATAACATCGCTTCTGTGTACGACGAACTACCGCGTCGCGATGCGATGTGATTCATCTTTCACTAATGATTCACATGGAAAGTGATAAGGATAAATGTAATGATTATATATGATATAAATAAAATAATTATGATATTAAGGATATATTTATCATTATATAATGATAATATATACCATTTTCTTTATTTTCTTTTCACTCACATAAAGATAATAACATCCTTTATGTACTTGTGGACTACCACCTTCAGGAAGTGACGTGACTCTATTTTCATAACCACACCACATTAAAGATATATATATGTATATAATATGGTATATATTATATTATTATCATTATGAAAAGGTAATTTATTACTTTCCTTTTTTCTATAACGATCATTGGAAAATGGAAATGTTACTCATGCGTATGTACAACCTACAGTCTCCATGATCATAACATACTTCATTTTTCATAACCATCAATAATGATTGGTTTTAAAAGTAAAATTAATGTTAAAATATTATAATTATTTCATGATTATTATTATGGAGAGGATATAAATATATAATATGGGAAATAATGGGATCTTTCATGATGAAACACCCATACGAAAATAAGGAAATTATCACCCGAAACAATGAAAATAATGAAATATTATCAATGAACGAGTAAAAATATGTTATAAAGGGATTTTATATGATATTATAAATATTATATGGTTCTTTAATATTATAATAACATGTTTAAAATCACTATGTAACGACCCAAAATTTTATTAATGAAAATTCCTATTAATCTAATTAAATGTATTATTAGGGTTATATAAAATGTGAACTTCATTGGTTTTATGTTTCTAGATTTTAAAATACCATTATGAATTGTTTCTGCTGCTAATATAGCTGTTGAATAGTGATTAAATTATTAGTATAAATATAGGGCTTTAACAAATCCAATTTACTTAGAAAAAGGAAGCGAGTACCTCATCTGGTAAACTTTCCCCATACGAAGCCCATTTGTCGGAGCTCGGAAAGGAGGTGGCGTCATTGGCCTTCGCTCTTGACCAAGACCAATATGATCTTGAACATGTTAATCTTGAGCAGAACCGACTATGGGAGAAGTGGAAGTTAATAGATATTACCACCCGAGTGATGTTATCCTAGCCACCCCAAGAGTCTGTCACCATCACACACCTTACCCTTCAGTCTTATGCGGGTGTTATAAGGGGTTATGTAATAATACCCTAGCACTATGAATATGTACGTTATCTTTTTATAATGAATGTGCATTCATTTTATTGTTGTTACTTTGTAAATAGTTTTTAAAGCATAAATATTTTTTTAGTTAATATTCGACTAAGAAATCTATTTTTATGAATTAATGGATTTTTTAATTAAATAATATTTTATAAAATATTTTTTTAATTAAATTAATTTTTATTAAATATAAATGATCATATAATTTTATGAATGCAATTGTAATTTTTATTATGGTTTGAAAGCGGTTTTTTGTCAAAACCCATGAATTTTTGATAAATGTTGGTTTTTGGTTTAAAAGTAAAAATTCAAAAATTTAAAAAATTATTTAGATAAAATGGATATTATTTTTGGAATAAATACATTGAAATTATCCAACGGTGAATTTTTCATAATTTTATGAGGCAGTCGAATTTTTGGGTAAAAATTAAATACCGTTTAAATATATAATGTGTTTTATGACATCATAATGACCCAATAGTGATGTAATAAAATAATATAAACATTATTTTCGGCCAATATATGTTTTAGAATTAAAATAATACGATTTTAGATTTTTTGGATTTATTTTACAAAGCTTTAGTGGACCCTCCAAGACATATAAAACATTTTGTCTTTTTAAATTGTTTTCCTTGAGAGTGTGACTCACCTCCACATAACCACCATCAATATTTTAAGAAGTTCGGACATTGGACTTATAAAATATTTTTTTTCCACTCCCCTTTATCAAAAACCATGGGCAAAAACCATGGGCTGGTTTGTGGTATTGATTAGTTTAATATGTGGTGACCCAAACCTAAATAATAAAGAATTCCCTCTCCTTTCCAATATAAACCCACACAAGTTCCCACTTACTCTTCACCTAAAGCCTTTTTAGTTTGTCCAAACTCTTCCATCCTCTCTCTATAATCCTACCAAGGTGCCCCAAGCTCCCAATAATCCTCTCTCAAGCCTCTCCCAAGCCTTTGAGATCACACTTCTAAGTAACGGATTTCCTCTTTTCTCAATTTTTCTCAATTTCATTATGTTGTTATGAACTTTTTTATCAATTATAAATGTTGGGGTATGATTTTTCACCTCCCCCATAATTCCCTCTCTGTGTTTTAATGATGATAGACCCATTTCTCTCTCATTAAATTCCCCTCATGTCCACCCGTTACCATGCTGAAATTCTGTAAGGAATCTCTCTTTCCTTATTTACATTCAAGTAATTATTTTGTATTGTGAATATAAATTCCATTACTTATGTTGGGACATGTATCTATATGAACCCATTACTTTCCATTTCATGTACATATGATGAGACACCATTTTCTCTCTTATCAACCATCTTTATGAATTCATATGTCACGCTGTTACGCTGCCGAAATTGCTCCGTGATTTTTCAAGCCAATGTCATTGTGTAGTCAGTACCATAATCATTTTCCTATCAGGGGTATTCAACTTTATGCACATTTATTTATTGATTATAGAGTTTTATTTATTAAATCCACATTTCCTTTATAGTATAATAAATGACGAGGTTTAATGAATCCATGTTATATGATCCATGTGGCATATTTGTTCATGAAATGAAATGTTTAAGAAGGGTGCACCCTGATAGTGCTCCAATGCATTGGGTAAATATTGGTATCGTGATACATCAAGTGAAATGAGGGTTTACTCAAACTAATCCAAGTTCAATGAGAGTTTACTCATGCTCCATGATTAATGAGCCTTGGATCATGAAAAAATCATGTAAAATGTTGTTTTCACATTTCCATATTAAGATTATCACGCTTTATCATACCTTTATGTTAATGTTTCTCTTGTGATACATTGATATGCCTATTGTCTAACATGTACTGTATTTCTCATGTTATTTCATGTTTATTCCCTTATTGGGCTTTATAGATCACCCTTTTCTCAGGCATTTCCTCAGGTTATCCTATGAAATGCTAAGTACGAGGGAATGTAGTGGTCATGTAAAGGATTTTTTCAATAAAGATGTTGTATTTCATGTTTTAAGTTGTTATGTAATGATCCTAAGCCCCAAAGACACTATAAATCTCGATCTTCTATGTTTTATCAAGTGAATTTTATGTAATAAATAATGTTTAAGTGTGAAATAAAAGAGCAGGGTTTTCATAGTTGGTATTAGAGGATAGGTTTAGGTAATTTTTGGGATTAGGATTATAAAACCCTAGTGAAGAAATAGAGGAAATAATAAGTATAACAAAAACATCCCTAAGAATTGGTGAGTATTGAGTAAGTGGTTTATAATGAAAATACATCCATGTCTGGATACGAGCAGGTAGAGGCTGCTTTGCACATATGTATCCAAGGGGTAAAACTCGAAACACCGCTTTGAGGTAGACTCGAACGGGAACTGGTGTATGACAATGGTCCTTGCTGAACTCTTGGTTATGACACTCCTGAGGGATATGCAAATTCACAAGCTTAGTATGAACCCTTATTAAGGGAATGAAAAAATGCCTCTAAGAATATATGTTAGAATGTAGATCATGAATAACATAGATTAAGGCCTATGGATTCATAAGTTAAAGAAATAAATGTTATTTATAAGTCATCTGTTTTGTCCTTAGATTACCATTTATGTGTTACCCCTAAATTTCCTTTTATTCTATACAATGGTTGGTAATAGGAGGACTCGGGCTAACGACTGATATGAAGATCAATGTGATTACTGTGCTAATGAGATGCCCAATCTGATGGGAGCGGGAATCATGAACTTTATCATGCCTCTCTCTTAGTTGACTCAATATTTGAATAGAAACATGGGCCAAGAGGAACGCTCAACCCCCCCCCCCCTAAGAAAGAAAAATTCTCTATCGAGAGATTCATGAGACAAAAGCATCCTACTTTTAATGGATCATCTGATCCCTCAATCACCTAATAATGGAAAACTCCATTGAAAAGATCTTCTCCATCCTTAAATGTTCTGAACAAGAGAAGGTTCTCCTGGCTGCTTATCGTATGGAAGGTGAAGCTGATCAATGGTGGAAGTTGATAAAAAACATAAATCCTGGGGAGGATATCAAGGTGTTGGAATGGAATGATTTCTGGAAGATGTTTTTCGATAAATATTTTCTATGCACCCTCCGAATTAAGATGAAAAGGGACTTCCTTTCCCTCAAGAAAAAAGGCAATGAATCTATCAGAGCATACGAGGAAAAATTTACAAGGCTTGCACAATACGCCTCTAGATTTTTCGTTACCCCTGAATTCAAGGTTGACCACTTATTTGGTGGGATGAAACCTAGCCTACGGAAAGCATTGGCGATCTGTGACTTTTACAGGTATGAGGAAATTGTCTGATGTGACCTCAAGGTAAAAATGGAGATCGGAGAATCTCAGGGGTATCATGGGGATAAGAAGCGTAAGGTGTACTTCAATGCTGGTGGTCCAATTGATAAATCCAATGGTTCTAAGAAGATCCAGCACCCCACTTTCCAACGGTTCAGAAAGAAGCACACCAAAAATTTCCTGAAGGGGATAAAGAAATGCTTTAGGTATGGAAGAGAAGGGCACATATCTGTTAACTACTAAAAAGAAAAACCCGCGACTATGACATAGGAGAAGAATTCTCTACTAGACCCTCAATGAATTGTTCATTGATTCAACTGCAAAGAACTGGGGAAATTTTCAAATCAGTGCCATAAGCCAAGGGTTTTCGGAGGCAACCCACAACGTCCAAGGTAGCAAGGGTGAGATTTTTCCATCACTACTGCCAAAGTGAACCCAACAAAAAAGTGTTGAAAGGTGCACTAGTTATTCATTCAAGAATATCAAATGTAATTTTTGATTCTGGTACTACACATTCTTTTATATCCCAAAAGTTTTTTAGAAAAATCGTAACACCACCACAAATCATGGAAGTAAAGATGTCAGTGAGTATGGAAAATTGGGATGTCATTTCATCCCACTAATATAACTCCTCCCCTATCCTAATTTGTGGATTGAACTTCCCGGAGAATCTCAGAAATCTCTATCTAGGGGAATTTGATGTAATTCTCGACATGTATTGGCTTTCCTTATATAGATCCAACATAAATTGTCATGAGAGGGAAATCACTCTCCATATGGATAATGGACCTCTGATTCTATACAAGTGCAAGGAGGAAGATGAATCTTCTTTAGATCCATCATCTCAAGTGTGGATATTACTTCCCTATGAGCATGAACATCTGGCTCATATGATTGAGTGTAAGGAAGCAACCATCCTTGAAGACATGCCTATTGTGAGGGAATTCACCGATGTGTTTCCCAAGGAATTGCCTGGTTTTCCTCCCAAAAGATATGTTGAATTCTCAATTGATCTTATACATGGAGAGTTTCCAATATCCAAGACTCCATATATAATGGCTGTTGTAGATCTTGAGGAGATGGAGAAACAACTACATAAGAATATGTATAAAGGGTTTATACACCCAAGTGCTTCACTATGGGGTGCACCAGTCCTCTTCGTCAAGAAGAAGGATAGATCAATGTGCCTTTGCATCGATTATCGCGAGCTTAACAAAATCATGATAAAGAACAAGTATCCTATCCCACAAATTGATGAATTGTTTGATCAGCTGTGTGGAGCCCAATACTTCTCCAATGTGGATTTTTGGTTGATATATTATCAAGTAAGGGTGAAGAAGGATGATATCCCCCAGACTACTTTTGTACAAGATACATGAACTATGAATTCATAGTAATGCCTTTCAGACTCACTAATGCTCCAGAAATCTTCATGGACTTGATGAATAGAGTCTTTAGAGATTATCTAGACAAATTTGTGGTAGTATTTATAGATGATATTATAATATACTCCAAAACCAAGAGAATCACGAGGAGCATCTAAGAACAGTACTAGAGACCTTGTGGAAGGAGAAGCTCTATGAAAAGTATAGAAAGTGTGATTTCTGGTTGAAGGAGGTCTCATTATTGGTCCATATCATCACAAGTAATGGGATATCTATGGATCCCTCTAAGACAACTGCAATAGAGGGATGAATGAGGCCAACATTGTTAATGGATATCTGTATAGTTTTTGGGTTAGCTAGATATTATCTATGATTTGTGAGAAATTTATCAAGATTGTTCAACCCTATTACCAAGCTAAATTGGAAGGGATTGAAGTTTACTTGAAGTAATAAATATTAAGAAAACTTCAAGGAGTTGAAAAGGAGGCTTATAACTGCACCCGTGCTCACTTTACCCACAATTGGAGAACATTTTTTGGTATTCAATGATGCTTCGAAGAAGTGCCTGGGATGTGTGTTGACGAAAAATGACAAAGTCATTGCCTATGTTTCAAGGAAATTAAAATTTCATGAACAGAATTATCCAACACATGATCTGGTGTTGGATGCAGTGATCTTTTTTAAAAAAATTTGGCATCATTATATCTTTGGGGAGAAGTGGGAAATATATATGGACCACAAAAGCCTCAAGTAAATATTCACACAGAAGGAGTTGAACATGAACCAACGAAGATGGTTAGAACTGATCAAAGACTCTGAATGATCAATACATTACCACCTTGGGAAAGTGAACAAGGTGGAAGATGCTCTAAGTAGAAAGGATCCAGTGATTCTATCATTGATGATAATTAAGAAGGATCCAATCTTCTTAAATTTGATGAATATGGACATGAGAATCATGAAGAAGGGAAAATAATCAATCCTTTCACAAATTATTTCTCAACCGTCTCTTTTGGAAAGGTTAAAGGATGCTCAAAGAAAGGATGTGGAAATTCTGAAAAGGGTGGAAGCTATTAGAAATATTAAATTCTCAGAGTTCATGGTTGACAAGGATGGAATCATGAGATTTGGGTCACGATTATGTGTACCATCCTATCCAGAGATAAAGAAGGAGCTTCGGGATGACTCACATAGCTCAACCTTCTCTATTCACCTGGGGAGCACAAAGATATATCGAGATCTCCGAGAAAACTTTTGGTGGGACAATATTAAAATGGAGATTGCGGACTATAAATAAAAGTTCCTAGTATGTCAGCAAGTGAAGGCTGGGAGGAAAAAGTCTAAGGGGATGATTCAATCACTACCCATACCAATATGGAAGTGGGACAACATTACCATGGAATTTGTCACTAGAATTCCAAGTACATCCAGAGGAAATAATTCTATATGGGTCTTTGTGGATCATCTTCCGAAGACAACTCACTTTATCATGATTCGAGAGGACTTCTCATTGAATCAACTTGCATGGATTTAAATCAAAGAAGTGGCAAGGTTACATGGAGTACCAATATCTATTGTATCCAATCTTGATCCGAGATTTACCTAGAAGTTCTGGAAAGTCTCCCATATTCTCTAAGCACTGAACTGAACTTAATTAAGGCCTATCATCTTCAAACTGATGGCCAATCTGAGCGAACTATTCAGACACTAGAAGATATGCTATGATCATGTTTCTATGGACTTCAAAAGAGTATGGGACCAACATCTTCCACTGGTTAAATTATCCTACAATAACAGTTTCCAATCAAGTATCCAAATGGAACCTTATGAATCCCTATATGGGAAGAGGTGTAGAACACCAGCATGTTGGGATGAAGTCGGTGAACGTAAGCTGTTAGGACTAGAAATGGTGGAGAAGGTGAAAACCATTCAGCAGCATATCAAGGCATCCCAGAGTTGACAGAAGAGTTATACAGATAACCGTTGACAATACCTTGAGTTTAAATTTGGATACATGGTAATTCTATGCATATCTCTATGGAAGAAGGTCATGAGGGTTAGAAAGAAAGGGAAGTTAAGTCCAAGGTACACCGTCCCCTTTGAGATTCTTGATCGTGTTGGGGCTGTGGACTATCGAATAGCACTTCCACCTACCATGGCCAAAGTACATGATGTATTTCATGTATCCCTATTAAGTAAGTACATACCAGACCCTTCACATGTACTCTCTTTAGAGGTAGTATAGTTAGAGGATGATCTTTCTTATGAGGAGAAACTGGTGAAGATCTTAGATCGTATAGAAAACTTTCTACAAAATAAGACAATGCCCCTCATCAAGGTGTTGTGGTAAAAACACAAGTTTGAAGAAGAAATGTGAGAATCATAGGAACTGATGAAGTATAGTTACCCTCATTTGTTTTAGAGTTGGAAAAGGAAATTTCGATAGATAAATTTCTTAAGGGGGGAAGATTGTAACGACCCAGAATTTTATTAATGAAAATTTCTCTTGATCTAATTAAATGTCTTATTATGGTTATATAAAATGTGAAATTCATTGGTTTCTTGTTTTTGGATTTTAAAATACCATTATTAATTGTGACCATTGATAATGTATCCATTTAACAGTGATCACATGATTAGTATAAATATAGGGCTTTAACAAATCCAATTTACTCAGACAAAGGAAGTGATGACCTCATCCAATAGACATGCCCCGTAAGAAGCCCATTTTTCAGAGCTCGGAAAGGAGGTGGTGTCATTGGGCTTTTCTCTTGACCTATCCCAAGCCTATCTTGAACACATTAAGTTTGAGAGGAACCAACTACAGGAGAAGTGTAAGTTAATAGAGATTACCACCCGAGCGATGTTATCCAAGCCACCCCAAGAGTCTATCACCATCACACACCTTACCTTTCGGTCTTATGTGGGTGTTATAAGGTGTTATATAACAAGACCCTAGCACAATGACTATGTACATTATTTTTGTATAAAGAATGTGCATTCCTTTTATTGTTGTTACTTTGTAAATAGTTTTTAAAGCACAAATAGTATTTTTAGTTAATATTCAACTAAGAAATATATTTTGACTAATTAATGGATTCTTTAATTAAATAACATTTAAAAAAAATATTATTATAATTAAATTACTTTTTATTAAATATAAATTATTTTATAATTTTATGAATTCAATTGTAATTTTTATTATGGTTTAAAGCCGTTTTTGTCAAAACCCATGAATTTTTTATAAATATCGGTTTTTATTTTAAAAGTAAAAATTCACATATTTAGAAAATTATTTAGATAAAATGAATATTATTTTTGGAATCAGGATATAGAAATTATCCAATGGTGAATGTTTCGTAATTTTCCGAGATAACCAAATTTTTGGGTAAAAATTAAATACCGTTTAAATATATAATATGCTTTATGACATCATAACAAACCAATAGTGATGTAATAAAATAATATAAACATTATTTTTGGACAATATATGTTTTAGTATTAAAAGTATGTGATTTTAGATTTGATTTATTTATTTTACAAAGCTTTAGTGGACCCTCCAAGACTTATAAAACATTTTTTCTTTTTAAATTGTTTTCCTTGAGAGTGTGACTCATCGCCACCTAAGCACTGTAAATATTTTAAGAAGTTCGGCCATTGGACATATAAAATATATTTTTTCCACTCCCCTTTGGAAAAAACCATGGGCAAAAACTGTGGTATGGTTTGTGGTATTGATTAGTTTAAATTGTGGTGAACCAAACCTAAATAATAAACAATTCACTCTCTTTTCCTATATAAACCCACCCAAGCTCCCACTTACTCTTAACTAAAAGCCTTAAGAGTTTGACAAAATCTTCCCTCCTCTATATATAATCCTACCAAGGTTCCCCAATCTCCCAAGAAGACTCTCTCAATCCTCTCCCAAGCCTTTGGGATCACACTTCCAAGTAAGGGATTTCCCCTTTTCTCATTTTTGTCTCAATTTCATTATATTGTTATGCCCTTTTATTCTCAATTATAAATGTTGGGGTATTATTTCAAAACTCCCCAATAACTCCCTCTATTTTTTTTATTGATGATATACCCCTTTCTCTCTCATTAAATTCCCCTCATGTGCACCTGTTACCATGCCAAAATTCCGTAAGGAATCTCTCTCTCCTCATTTATATTCAAGTAATTTTTTGTATTATGAATATAAATTCCATTACTTATGTTGGTACATATATCTATAATACCCCCTTAAATTTAATTTCATGTAAATATGATGAGACACCCATTTCTCTCTCATCAACCATTTTTATGAATTCATATGTCACGCCGTTACGCTGCCGAAATTACATCACGATTTTCCAAGCCAATGTCAATGTGTAGTGAATACCATTACCATTTCCCTATCAAGGGTATTCATATTTATGAACATTTACTTATTTATTATAGTTTTTCATGTATGAATTACACATTTCCTTTATCGTGGAATAAATTATGAGGTTTAATGAATCAATGTTATATGATCCATGTGGCACATTTATGCATGAAATGGAATGTTTAAGAAGGGTGCACCCTAATAGTGATCCAATGCATTGGGTAAAGATTGGTTTCATGATACATCAAGTGAAATGAGGGTTCAATCATTATAATTCAAGTTCCATGAGTTTTTACTCATGATCCATGTGCAATGAGCCTTGGCTCATGCTAAAATCAGGTTAAATGTTGTTGCCACATTTCCATTTTAAGATTATCATGCTTTATTATGCCTTTATGTTAATGTTTCTCTTGTGCTCCATTGATATTCCTATTGTCTAACATGTATTGTATTCCTCATTTTATTCCATGTTTATTCCCTTACTATGCTTTATAGCTCACCCTTTTCTCATGCATGTCCTCAGGTAATCCTATGCAATGCTAAGTACGAGGGAATGTAGTGATTATGTAAAGGAAGTTTTCAATAAAGATGTTGTATTTCATGTTTTAAGTTGTTATGTAAGGATCATAATCCCCAAAGACACTAGAAATATAGATATTTTATGTTTTATCAAGTTAAGTTTATGTAATAAATCATGTTTAAGTGTGAAATAAAAGAGCAGGGTTGTCATACACTATACATGAGGTTAAAGAACGTTCAACCAAAAGGGAGCATAAGGTAAGAGAATTTTTCTACATTTCATTTCATTAAGGAACATTGTAATAATATGAACCTAATTTATTTTATTTTGTTTATATAATTTTACTTTCACATGTAATATCATGGATAATTCATTCTTCTGGGTATTTTAAGTTTCAACTTGAATTATTTAATCTAAGGGGATTTGACTTAAAATTTACCAAGTGGTAAGGGATTTCTTAACTCAATTTCCACTCATTAGGATAAACTTTTACTTTATTGATTATGTCATGATAAGATTATGTGATTAAGTATTTTTGATTATCTTATGTTGTATTTAATTTTTTTATGTGGATTTATATATGATATACATAATCAATCCATTTATTAATTCTCACTTAAATGTTATAATCAGTTTAAGGGTTTATTTTATACTCTTATTATAATAGAGATTGTTTATTATTTAACATCTTTTGAAGAAAATTACTTGACCATTTCTAAATAAAACAACTTTCTTTTTTCACCTACTTGTATTTATGATATTTTCATGTAATATTACAATTTTATCACAATTTGGAACATAAAATGTTTTATAAAATATTTTCATGGAAATTAAACTTCATTTTTCTCTTTGGTCTAATATATATATTTTTTCCAAAACCATGTTATTTAAAAATGTTTTCAATTTTTTTAAACCATTGAAAAATGATTTATCAAATTAATTTACACCATTTTTTAATCATTACAAATTGTTTTGAGAGGAATATTATGTCATTTTCCAAACCATGCCTGTTTAGATTTTACAGAAAATGTTAAAGGAATCTTATGGTCATTTTCTGAAAAGGGACCTTTACAAACCTTTTAGATTGTAAAAAGAATGATTTTTTTACTTTTATAGAATATACGAAATTTCCCACCATCATGACATTGATTTCATTGAAGCTTCCTTTGTAAGTTTATTAGTGTATTTTTAAATAAATTGATTTGATAGTGAATTTCAATGAAAATAAATTTTAAGATGTTTTTTAAAAGGAAACATATGTTTTAATCAAAAATGTTTTTGAACATATTTTAATGTCATTTATATTAAAAAATTAAAACAAACATTTATTTTTACTCCAATTGGTATATTTTATACAGATACCATCCATATTCTTTCTATGAATATTATTTGATCATTTTGACTATGGAAAGTATTGACATTCACTTCCTCGATTCATTTTTGTAGTCAATTACTTTACCATGATCATTAGAAATTAAATTTCCACTAAATATATATTATTTAGCATAAATATGTTTATTTATTAATCTATATATAATTTCTACATATAATGTACTAAATTTAATGTTATTTGATGTTTGGGGAAATATTGATAAATCTACATCCTTTACTCAATACAAATATTTGATAAGGAACATTGTTTATAAATTAAATCAATTATTTGATATATGGGGAATGATTTGGACATGAAATACATGTGTTGGGGATTAGCTAATGCAAGACCCTCAATTCATCAGTAGTCTTAGGGGATGAATTAGTTGGAAAGCCTTAGGTTATAGGGTTTTTACTCAGTATGTTTTAAACTGTCTTGAGGATATATCATGATGGAAAAGGTATCATGTGAATGAGAAACATGACATAAAATAATTATGAATTTCCTTGATTCAGAGTTAAGTTATTATTATCTATGAGATTTTATCAATGATATCATCTTTGGATGAATTTTATTCTCAATTATTGATTAAATGGAATATGGTTTCAATTATTTACCAATCCATATTTATGGTTGGTTTTCTATTCATATAGTCATGTTTTTAATTTTAATGTGTGTTCATTTATTTACCATTCTATATTTATTATTCTTATTCATTCATGATATCTTCATCTATACATATCCCTTACAGGGCATTTGTGATCACCCTTACTTTTTTCCTTTCCCAAAGATTAAATGAATTATAATATGTATGATATGAAAGTATATTCTAGGGGAATAATGTTATTATATAAAAAAATTATGTTGTAATTTATTTATTTAAATGTAATAAGAGAATTATTTTTTTATCTGGTTCACCAAGACTACTAAACTATTGAGTAGTTTTGGATGTAATTTCTTGTATCTTATGCCAGTTTAATAAAGAAAACACCACCTTCAGGATACTGGGATTTGGGATGGTATAGTCGCTATCAAAGGGAGGTTTATTAGAAACCATGTGAACTATATTTAGTAAAAACATATATTAGGTATTATAAAACTATGGTAAACTTTGATGATAAGTATATAATAACATCACAATGTTTTGGTAAAGTAGAGATTATGTGTTTTTTCCTTACAACTCTTCCCTGTCTGTATACTACAAGTGGATGTGGTTCGGGCACATATGTACCAAGGGGTAACAACTCCAAAAATGGAGAATTGGGATTGAACCAAATATTAAATAGTACATGACAATGGGTTACACTACGCACCTAGTTTTACACTCTAGGAGGACGTGCTTAGGATAATTAACATTTCATTTACAAACCATTATAATGGATTTAAGGAGATAATGAAAATGAATAACCAAGGTTAAACATTAGACCAAGGTAGGACCTATGTTCAAATAAAAAACACGAGGCACTAATATTCAATAATTAAATTTTAGAATTATTTATACAAATGATATTTTGATTATATGAATCATGAAACATCTAAGGATTGTTTCTAATTATAAAAAAAATGTTCCTTAATTAACTTAAGAGTTATGAATACTAGAATGTGATTATATGGTTGTTCATGATTTTTATGTCTTAAAAACCTCTTTTTTTGGTTTTATGTGATGGGAGTCTACCATGATTATGGATTGTGAGAAATTTACAGTTGGTATATGTTTTTATAGAAAAGTTATTTGAGGAATAATTATTTTACATTTTATCAACATAATTTTAGAGGTATTGATAACCTTTAAGTTTAATTAATGTCATTTAAAAAATATTCAAATAATATTCTTAGACTTTGTAAAAAAATAATAAATAAACAGTGTTTAAAACCATAGTAAAAATGTTATTTAATGATTAATTTTACTTCATGGGTGACCATTATATTTTTTTGATAAAATTATTGGAATTATATTAATATGGATTTTGAAAATAAAAACCCACATGTCAGGTGACAACCCACCACATATAGAAAGTTTGCAAGGCTCGAACCCATGAATGAAGGATATAATAAGGGTTTATCACCTATCACTTTACTACACGATGTCATGGTTAATATTTCATTTTTTAGGTAAATGTTTAAAAAATATAAATATTAATGTTGAACTAGTGGTGTTACTTATGAGTTTTAGATATTAATATATTTGATATATCATTAAAACCATATTGGTTTTGGAAAATAGTTAGATATATATGTAAATACTTGTTTTATGGATCTTATAATCTATTAAAAGTGATTTTTTTTTGTATTAAGAATAAAAATTTATTTTTGGATATTCATTTATTAGTGTATGTGATGAATTGGAAATAGATAAAAGAAAAACCAAAGGGTGAAATTATGTTTATAAATTATATTTTTATCAATTAAGTATATTTCCTTATATTTTTAGATAGTAAAATAATTCCTCAACTTTATGAAAAAGATATAAAAACCAAAATTTTATCCTATTACCTTCATACCCGATGAATCAGATAGTCTTTTAAATCATGAATGGATTTTGGTATTAAGTTCCTTAACATTCCATTGATCATTAAAATTATTATGATTGATGAACCCAATCACCCTTTAGAATTTTTTATCATTCTATTCCATGTATATGTTTTCATTTCCCACATATATTCATGTCTTTAGAAACATATTTATTCATTATTCCAGATAACCATTATACATCCCTTCCTATATTATTAATAAGATGTTTTATTAAACCTTTTTTGATGTGGGGTTTTCAAAAAAGTAATTTTGAAATATCAAACCCTAGATTATTGAGATTAAGTTTAAATTGTTAGGTTTCAATTTATTTAATGAAGAGAGAATGTAACACCCTAAAATTATAAAAGAATATCATTTTACTGAATAGATTTTTTGACACACAACAACTATATTAGAAGAGAATATAATAAATAATATATCAAAAAATATTTATTTTATAATAAATTTTATTTATTTGATAGATTACAATACATGGAATAATTAGTTTCTTCTAAATTTTACGTTACACGCATGACTGAGTTTTATCGAACAATAATATATTATCAATATTAGTATTTAATATAAAAATTATCACCTAACCATTGGCATGATGGGTAAGAATATGATTAAATAATGTATCAAAATATATATTTTAGACATGTTTATTATATATATATAGATTATAAATAAAATGAGAATTTATTTAAAATAAAAAGATTTTTGTTTTCTGAAAAACACTATTTTTTAAAAGATGGGTTAATCATTCATTGAACAATTAATTGAAAATTAATTTTTTTTACCAATTTTAGAAAATTTAAATGAAAAAATAGACTTCATTCCTGAAATATTAACATCAATAATATCTTAGGGTGTTTTTTTTGTATTTTTATGAGAAGTTTCATTTTTTGATGAATAGAGAAAAATATTGAATTTTAATTGAAAACTACATTTTCATTTAAATTATTTATAATTTTAATACGTATTATAAATTGGTTTTAAATTAAAAACAGTTCAATTATATATAAATTAATCCAATTTAGGTCATTCTAATAAATACAATTTTTAATTTAGATATAAAAACTTTGTAAACATTTGAACATTTTCACTTAAAAAATCCACTTTCAGATTACATCTGCAAGATTAATTTTAAATTAAAAATTTACACTTTTATGAATTGAATTTGTAAAAATGAATTCCATATTTGTAATAATAATAATTTATAATTTAAAATATGTTCAGAATATTTTTGTACAAAAATGAATAGTGAATGCATTAAAAATTAATTATCACAATTAAGGTAAAAATGTGTTTATTGGGGGGTGGGGGTGGAGTTAAACTAAATTTATATAGGTAAAAATGACCAATAAACATGTATAAAAATATTTTATAGAAATAGTTCAACCATTATACCTATATGGTTCAAAAATGGTCTATTTTGGACCATTGTAACATATGAAAAATGTGGGAGCACTCAATCCTTTTCAATAATACAAAGTGTGTTCTCTCCCTCACTTATAAAAGGCCACCTCTTATCCCCTATTAAGAACAAATAAAAAAAATTGGCTAATAACATCCAAAATCACTTCCCAAATTCCCTCTCTTCATCCTAGATTTCATAGTTTGGGAAAAAATCCATCCTAGGAAGGCTTTAGTGAAAACATAATGGGGATACCTGAAAAAGATGTAATATTATTCAATGAGAATCTTTATTTTATTGCATTCTCCACACCCTTAAATTTTTATTAATATAGTAAACTATAATAACCTTAGCATCTTACATATATTGGGATGTTGTGATAATAACGACATGGCCTAAAACAATCTTCACCTTAATAAAATGGGTTATAGAATCATCATTCGTGTGTGTGACGGACCACCACCTTGCGAACCGATCTTTCATTTTTCCATTTACACCTCTCATGTTTGGGTATAATGATATATATAAAGTATATGTATGATATTTATAACATATTTATACCTATGGAGTCAATATATCATATATATATATATAAATATATTTACCTCTCATTCCATATGAGATACGATAATGTCGCTTGTGTATACGAAGGACTACGCCCTTGTGAAGCGATGTGAATTTTCATTCAGTAACGCTTCACACAAAAGGTAACAAAGATAAAGTTAATGATTATATATAGTATAAATGAAATAATTAGGATATTTATGAAATATTTTTCAATCTATAAATATAATATATATCATTTTATTTCTTTCCTTTTCACTCATGTAAATATTAGAACATCATTCTTGTACATGTGGAATACCGCCTTTACGAAGCGATGCAACTCTCTTTTCATCAACATACGAAATAAAATATATGTATAAGTATAAAATAACTTATATATGATATTATTATAATTCATTAATGTTAAAATATTATTTTCCTCCTTTTCATAATGATCATTGGAAAGTAAAAGCATTACTTATGCGTATGTATGACCTATCATCTCAATGATCGTAACATACTTCATTTTTCATAACCATCATTCATGATTGATTTTAAAAGTAAAATTGATGTAAAAATATGATGATTATTTTATGATTATTATTTTGGAGAATATATAATGGTATAATATATGCATGAACAAGATCTTCCATAAAGAAAAAATGCAGGAGAAATCATGGCAATGAACACCTGAAACAATGAAAATAATGAAATATTATTAATTAATGGGTAATAATATGTTATAAAAGGATCATATATGATATTATAAATATTAATATGATTCTTTAATAATCTAATAACATTTTTAAATACACTATACAGGATTTTAAAGAACATTAAACCAAAGGGAGAGTATGAGAATGGAATTCGTCCCAATTTCATTTAGGCATATTATAATGTTACACACCTAATTTATTTTATATGGTATATATACTATCCCATTTAAATGAAATATAATTAATAAAAAATTATTCATTGTATTTTATGTTTTAATTTTAATTATTTCATATAATTTTATTTAAATTAAAAGTGGCCCATTGGAAAGGAATTTCTTAACTCAATTTACACTCATTGAATTTAACTTATAATTCATTGATTATGTAATGATAAGATTATGTGTGTAATGGATTTTTATTATATTATATTTTATTTAAATTTTTTATGTGTATTTATAGTTGAAACACATAATTGACACATTTATTAATTATCACTTTGATGTAGTGATCATTTGGGGGGTTTATTTCACAATCTCATTCTAATTATGACTGTTTTTTCTTGAATATGAGTTGAAGGAAATTAATTGAACATTTATTAATAAAACCATTTAATTTTATTCTCCAATAGTTATTTTTGATATATTCAATTAATAGTATAATTTTTATACTCTTGGGTATTTAAAATGTTTTAGAGAATGTTTTCAAGAAAATCCAACATCATTTAAATATTCGGACAGAAATTTGTTTTATTCCAAAACCATGTTTTCTAAAAATGTTTTAATTTTTTTTAAAAAAATTTCAAAACGATATTTCAAAAGAATTTTCACAATTTTTTTAATCCTTAAAATGTTTTTCATAGTAATATTATGACATTTTCAAAAAAATTCTCATTTGGTTTTTACCGACAACGAGAAAGGAATATTGTTACTGTTTTATGAACAAGGAACCTTCCTAAGCATTTACAGTGAAAAAATAATGTCATTTTTTTAATTTTACTTCATGTATTAAATTAATATCCATATTTATTTTCATTTATATTAATCTTACTTTTCATGTTTATAAGGATATTTTTAAATAATCTTTTTTGAAAGTTATTTCTAAAGAAAAGTATTTTTAAAATGTTTTTCAAAATGAAAATGATATTTTCTTCAAGAATATTTTTGAATCCATTTTTATGGTATTTCTATTCATCAATGAGAATAACCCTTTATTCATACTCTATTGGGTATAGTCTATATTGATACCATCCTGATTCTTTATATGGATGGTTCATATTCATTTTGACTAAGGAAATTATTAACATTCACTTCCTAAATTCATTTTTGATGTCAATAACTTTCCCTTGAAATTTTCACTTTCCCATGACCATTGAACATAAAATTTTCAATAGATATTCATATTATTTATCTTGGATATGTTTATTGATTAAAATTTATATCATTTCTACATATGGTGTACTACATTGAAAGTTATTTGACATTTGGGAAAATATTGGTAAATCAGTATCCTTTAATAAATTCAGATATTTAATAAGGAACATTAAAATGAATTAAATTTATTATTTGATATATGAGGAATTATTTGTGAATTAAATATATGGGTTGGAGGATGGTTAATGCGATCCCCCTGACTCATCTATAGCCACATGGGATGAATTAGTTGTCTAGCCTTATCAATTTTGGTTTTTACCAAGTATATTTTAAACTATATTGAGGATCGATATTGACAGTAAAGGTATCATGTGCCTAGGAAACATGACTGCTGATAATTATTCATTTCATTAATTTATAATTTAGCTATAATTATCCACGATATTTTCACAAAGATATTATCTCTCGATGCATTTCATTCTTATATATTGATTAAATGGAATGTGTTTTCAGTTATTTACCTTTCCATATTGATTATGCCTTATCTATTCATTCCATAATGTTATTTAATTGGAATATGTGTTCAGTTATTTACCTTGTCATATTTATTATTCTTATTGATTCGTGATATATTTCACTGTACTTAACCATCACTAAACAATTGACCTAACACGTATTTTGTTTCCTTCACTTAGGATTCGTGAAAGTGTACTATATTATATATGAAAGGATATTCAATAGGGAATAATGTTTTTCAAAAATAATTGTTACATTATTTTTTTATTAAAATTCAATATGGAAATAATGTATATATTTAGTAAATAAATACTACTAAACTATTTGGTCCTTCAGGATATTATTCCTCATATCTTTTTCTAGTGTAATAAAGAAGACACCAACTCTTGGCTACCTAGGTCGGGTCACTACAAGAGACAAAATTTGGTTTATCCTTAAGGTGAACACCTTTTAATATGCGAGGTTTTATATGTCGTTGTAGTTACTATCTTGATAAGGGTTATTATGAGGAGTGTGGAGCATGGATCAGGCATGTGTTATACCCCTAACAATACATGGAAACTGGTTTGTAATGTTAATGGAAACATATATACCTTTGGGATGAGATTTAAAAACTAGTATGAGTCCAAAAATATTTTTCATGGAATCTTAGATAACTTAAGGAATTCCACTCAAAGTAATAATGTTCACGCCTATGAAAATATAATTTTTTACTATATATATATCAAGTAAATTCCCTATTTCCAACATTGTTTCCATAATAAATTTATTTAGGATGCGTGGTGTATTACATCTATATATATATAAATTTTGAATCATGTTTCATCTTCCTCAGTACATGTTATATCCATATATATAATGAATCTCAATAATACATCCATTATTAAATTAGGATTAATAAATTATAAATGATTTTGAAATATTCCCCCAATTTAACTTCTCAAACATTGGACGAGTGTAAACTATGGTAAAAAATATAATTTTTCTAGATCTCATGATTAGTGGTCACTAAAGATAACACTAATGTTTGATAAAGTAAACTTGTGAATTAAATGTGGATTATTTTTTGTAGAATATTCCCAGAAAATCTTTTCTTATCTATTTTGATTTATAAAAAGGTAGGGCTAAGAACTATTTTTTGAATCATGGGTAGAGAAGAACCTTATAGTATCATAGAAAATATATATAATAATGTAGTTTAAATTCACTTATTCTTTTATCAAATTACTATTATTTGATACTATCATTGGAATATGTTGTGAATATACTAATTTTTATTTTTGATTATACTTAGAGGAGTTAATGAGTGAGCTGGTGGTCTAGGATGAAGTTCCTGCTCTATTAGATAAGTAAATATGGTTAACCCCAATGAGCATAAATAGAATATCATAGTGGATGAAACACTTCATTAAAACCAATTATACACATATCCTACTTAGTGTGTAGGAATTTAATAACCGTACATGGTAATGATCAAGGTGAGTTTGTCTAATAAAAATCATTGGGGTGAAAAGGTATCTTGAGATGAAGGTTTCATAAAATTCTTTAAGAAAAATGTTTTGGATGCATCTTCCATATTAGAGGATTTATTTTAGTTCATTATTCTAAATAAACCATAATTAGAGACTCACCACTTAAGGGATTATTAAGAAATTATGCTAATTCTAAAGGATATATTGGAAATTCTTTATGAGGATTTTCATATCCCATCAGTTAGGAACCTAACGTCTTATGATGTCATGAGATATAAAAAAAATATTTTAAAATTGGAACATGAATCCAAGATATAGATAGTTTGATTCATGTTGTTGATCTTGAATCTTTATACATGATATATTTGTATGATGGTTCAAAAATCTATATGACTAACTATCCATTGTTAGAGATAGAACTAGTGTTGAATAGATTTTTTTTGACACTATAAAGGAAAATGTTTTAATAATTAAATATTTACTCCATGATCATTGACTATAAATAACTTGTTTAAGTTCAAAAATTTCATAAATAATGTATTATATATTGTCTATTATAGCCCCTATAATATATTTGATATCGTTTGAGCTAATTGATGATGAGTTGGAGATAGGTGTCCTGGAGGTAGCTAACCCATCAATAGTTGAGTAATACATTTAGAGGTGGAGATAATGGATTCATTAGATTTTTTTTAATATTTTATCCTAAGTAATTACAATCATAATGATCCATATTTAAGAAGTATGACGATGAGGTATTATTGAAAGGTTAAAAGTATGCTTCCATGTAATCAAGAAAATTTTATCTTTTGAACTTTATCTTTATTTCTTAATTGAATTTATATATTGATGTGATTTCATTTCTATCTTTTTTAAAGGTGGATCCCTATACTACATAATTAGATACCTAATATATAGAACCATCATGTTATATATTATAATTGATCACTTTAATGAAAAACATGGCTATTAGATTATATTATATGAAATCTATTGTGATACATACTATTGTTTTTATGAAAACATAAATTACTTAGGATAATACTTTCATAACTGGAGAAGAATATTTATTGATTTGGAAAGAAAACAGAATGGATCAATAAATATTTATAGTAGTGATAGTGAGAAATCTTATATCTATGATTCCAGAAGCATATCTTTTAATGGAGGTAATTCTTATATGTGATCCATCAAATAGATCATCTAATAATTTTTCATGATTCTTATTACTACATCATCTCAAGATCTATATAAATCTCAAAAATGGAAATAATGACTGAAATTTTTATAGAAGATCTCAAGATAAACCTAGATGATGATTCTATGTTGTTAAAATAAGAATTATTGGATTTATCCCACTCATTAGAATGATGTGAGGCCTTTTTATTATATTAAAATCTTCAATTGTCCTCACATTGTCCATTATTACTCAATAAATATCACACCTTGACTCAAATAACCTGGATCCAGTTGTCATTTTACTATATTTACACAAATACAAGGGATCACATCCTGAATGATAAAATAGTTTAGCTGTACTGGGAGAGTAGATATATAAATGATTCTTAGATTTTAGCTAAAAATATCAAATAAATAATAAAAATTCTAGTGGAAACTTTATCATTTATTCTAGTAAATGCTTGAAATAATTCATATATCCCTTCTTGGTAACCTAGTGAAAGGGAAACATAATAAAATGTGAAATAAGATGCTATATAAGGGAATGAATTAAAAAAAATCCATCATATGACTAATAAATCATGAATAATATGATAGAGATAAATAATATTCAAATATAGAACATAACTAATATACTTAAAATGAAAAATAAATCCATGGATGAAATATTAATAAAAATAATCACATGGATAAAAAATATCTTATTTCACAATGATATAATGCATAATTCTAGACATAGTAGTCTTACCCCCAAGGCATAGGGCTAAGACGTCATTTTTAAATATGTAATCTGTATGCCAAATAACCAAACCCATTGGTCTCACGAGACTAACCAAAGAATTGATGGGCTATAATAGGCCTCTACCATCACTTACTATGTCCAATGCATTCATAATATGAAATTAATGAATAACAGTTCAATATATAATGAATATAAATATTCAAATTGAAAAAATATATATATTTTTTTAATATTTTCTACCATCAATAAATAAGAAAACATGATCTAAAGTCATCAAAAATAATAAAGTGGATGTATTATTATATTACATCCCAAATAAATCATAATATTCATTAATGAATATTAACACAGCTGAAAATTATTTTAAAATAACATAGGTATATTTCTTGAGGAAAATAACCTTTTCATTTTGAAATCCCGTATTTAAAATCTAAAAATTAATAAAATATTAGGAAAATCGTTTTCCTTGAATGAAACCATGGAAAATTATAAAGGAAGTATCATGAAAAATAATAGTTTTGATGGTGGTAAAATCTATTAGTGTGGTAAGCATTAAAAAAAAGATTCTATTCGCACATTCAATAATAAGTGAATCATTAATAAAACAAAAAAAAATTCTTTTATCCATTTTTATAGAAAGAAAATATTTTATAAAAATTACTTTAATAAAATATTTTAGAATAATAAAAACATAATTGAAATATTGGTAATGAAATCTGGACATGGAAGAAAAATATTCTAGATAGAATTGAAAAACAAAGTGAGTTTTTCTAAAATGTTCTATTTTACTTTTGATAACATGGAAAGGACAAAAATAAAATAAGACTTTTAATTTAAATAAATAGACATATGAGAAGAAAATATACGGGGTTTAAGATAGAATGATCATATAATTCCCCCAATTTAATAGACAGTAATACTGTTGAATAATAATAAGACTGTGAAATAAATGCTTACCTCAGGTCCAACAAGCTTCGTAAGTTATTTTTACCTTAAATATAATAAATTTAAATGTATTATACTTTTATAAATAAAGAAAAATAATAATTATAATATCATATATGGCCAACTTAAAAAATTTTAAAACCAGTTTATTAATAATTATTTATTAAAATCATTATTTTTGAGTGTTAACTATTTCATTTTTCATGTATGTTCTAGTTCATTAGTTTCAGTTCGTGCACTTTATCATGGTTTAATTATCAAAAAATATTAATCATGGTATAAATATAATATTTATTCATTATATACAAATTTAGATTCATACATTTTAATGAACCATAATTTTTTGTATATAAATAATACATATTATTAGATGAATATTCAATTTGTAACGTTACGATCTACACTAAAATCATATAGGTTTAGTGTATTTAGAAACTTGGATATGTAAAGAAATTATTAATAAGAGATATAAATCATCTCCCAATATGTTATTCATAAATAGAAACCTTATTATACATATTATACTTTTGAGTTGAAAGTTTTACTTTCGAATTTATATCCTTAGTTTGGAAAATAACAACACAAATGATTCAAAATGAGGTTTTACTAAATTTAATATATCACACATTTTAGAATGTTTTTTTAGAAAACATATAAATTTATTAGGACAAAGAAAAACTTATTAAGTTGATGATAATTTTGTTAACCAGATGATACCTTTTTAATGAGAATATACCTCATTAATTTAAAAATGCTCTAATAGACAAAAATTTATAAACGAGTATATATAATTTTTGTAATTGGACATACATGTACTTTGTACAATAGAAGAATGATTTAAAATTTCATTCTAATTTTTTTTCATAATGTGTATCTTATAATTTTTTACTATGTTCCATCAGATGAAGATATTCTTTGTTAAACAGACATAAATTTAATGTACAGGTGTAGACATACTCTCTGAACACATTCTTGAAAAAACTATTTGAAGATGATTTACATTATACATGATAAATAAATTTTTACCTAATAATTAATAAAAGTTTACTCTACCAGATGGAATAATTTAAAATATCATAATGGTTCTATCAAAATGACCTCAGATAAAGATTCACATGTTGAGATTTCATGATAGAGATTATCTGATGCCTTTTTAAAAAGCTCCTAGAACCATAGAATAGGAGTGTTGCTATAAATTGAGGAGTATTCGAGGTGTTGTGATCATATTCTTTTGTAAATAAACCCATCTGTAGTTTTCTCAGGTTTAATAATTTATTACTCAAGTTATCTAAATTTTTCCAGATAGTTTTAGTTATAAGGAATCCAAGTGAGGATTGAAAATTCCTTAAAACATTTTGCAATTGTATTCACTGTTTACAATCCGGGTTTATATTAAGGGATTTCAGGGATATGAAGGCCACTGATTCTGATCAAGCTGATCGAGGGATTGATGGGAAAGGAAGAAAATTTGATTCCAATATTTTAGATTATGGGATTTATTGCTGAATAAAGATAGACCATACAGATAGGTTGAAAAATATGGACACTAAAATTCAGTGTTTGTGAAATCCTTAACACTTAAGGTAAAAGAATAGAATATCTTTTATAAATATTTTTTAAGTCATTATTAATTTTAATTTAATATTTTTCTTCTATATCTACAAGTTTTTATATTTCTACTGTGCATTGAATTAGAATGTTTACTTTATAAATATTTTATGTTTATTTTTTTTAAACTTGTATTACACTAATGTAATTTGTGTAGAATTTTTTTATAATATGGAAGGTTTAATGTTGATACTCTTGAGAATTTAAATCCTAGAAGAACACTATTTTTTTGTTAGTGTTGACTATGAATATTAGAGAGATATAATGAATCCATTTTTTATTAACACTGGAGTCAATAAATTTTTTCATGTAAACTAGAAATTATAAAATTCATGAGAAGGAAGATTCTACTTTTACCAAACGAGAGAAATTAGAATATTAGTTGAATTATCATGCGAGGAAAAATTTTCCTTGTTCTATGAAAATAAATATATTTTGGATACTCATGTTTTGACCTATACGAATTTTTTAATATTTCTAGGAATATTTCCATAGCCTGATGCTGAGTCGATGTAGGATTCCAGGGCCTAGAGAGCCTCAGTGTTGTGATATTAAAAATATTTTATCACGTGCTTTTAGTTTCTTTTTAAATGTGGAATAAATCCCATGAGGATTATTGGATTGGAAATAAAATACCATGGTTTAGTTTAAAACATTGTGTTTTCCTTATGCATGACATAATACATATCTGCGCTAGGATTTTGGCTGTGGGCGTGCGTAGGTGGGGATTTTATTGGAGGATTATTTATTTAATAAAATTAAATGAATAAACTGTCCAACCTTTAGTGTGTGAATTGAATATTGGATAATAAAGCCTTACCCCTTGGAGTGATGGATATACTGAGGTGAATCTGTGGAGAAGAGGCACCATTAATCTTAAATCTTGATTGTAATATCTGTTGGATCAAGGTGCAATGTCTTCTGAGCATGAATTTTCACACAAAGATTCAGCGTTTCTCCATGAGTTAGGTAGATTTTAATTTTAATAATTGATCCACTTTTTTATGAATTTTTTTAAGGTTTTATATCCCTCTTACAACTTCCAGAGATCCCTCGGGGGTCGATCTACAAGTTTTGAGGGAAATCATGGAAATTCAAGTTTCTCATAGGGAATTACCATTAGAAATTCCCATTCACATAACGTGTATTGAAAGGTCATATTCTATGTATTTTTCCTATTTGGGGAAGATGTATTTTGTGGACAACTTGCCTTGTACTGGGTTTATAAACCATGTAGTGCACCCAAATTGTGTGGCCAAGGGACATGGACAGGGTATCAATGTCGTAGAATGTAAAAAATCGAATCCGGAGCCACTCAACTGGTTCCTCGTATGCGGTATTCCACATAACCTCAAGCAAAATTTACCAAACGCCAGAGGTTGTCGACTAGTAGTGAGGGCCTTGGTGAGTCATTGGGGAAACTATGCCCTCATTTGGTAAGGTATACAAGGGAAAAGAAATAACAGTCAATAGAGGAATCTGTAAACAACATACTATAACTGAAACTAAAAAACGGAAGAAATTAATATATAATAATGATGATAATGATGTAGTAGGTACAAGAATCTAAGGAAAGCAGCAAACACAACAACGTGCTGAAATAAAACTGATAAACAAAGTAAAAAAAGTAAATAGTAACTCCAGCAGCATCGCAAGCCTAAGATCGGTCCTATGCTCTCTAGCTCCAACCATCAATCATGTACCTGAAGTAGAAGGTCCACATTCCCTATCCACACCTGCAACCATATAACCTGTTTGGTCCAAAAAACAAGACCCAAACTGGGTGTGAGACTAATACCAGTAGGCAACCACCGTAATATATGTGCCCTACTGTCAGTGAGTAATATAACAGAAGTAATGAAAGTAAATGTAGTAATGAACTAGGAGTACACAAGTAAACAATCCTACCAATTACCATTCACATTCATTTAACAATTAATTTTTTTATTTAATCAAACAACTAAAGAATCTATCAAGGCACTCTATTCCAAGGTAAATAGGCAACACAATAGGAATCAAAAGACTACCTAAACAAACAAGTAGGCCAATAGATCCAATCTTGTGCTTTGGCTTGGTAGACTCATCTAAACCAACCAAACAATCCACAATCACAATGACTCTATGGGTAGATCAAACTAGAAGACCCCTATATTCAAGTAAACATACAAAGGCAGAGAGACTCTGGGAAGCACTCACGTCGATTCCCCTGTGGTCTTGTAACGGTAGCTACAGACTTTCTGAGGAAGATCTTACATCTAATTCCTCTTGTAGTCTCAATATGTTCTCAAACTAAGGACACTATTAGGAAGCACAAAGTCCAATTCCTGTAGGTCTTGTGCATGAAACAAATTCCAACAGACCCCCTAGGGAAGCACTAAACTGTCTATTCCCTCTTTGGTCTCTCACACCAGGTTCTCACAGCCCTGAGCAGTCCAGTCATGTGTAATCGACTGTAATCATCCCTAAGTAAGTTTATTAACTACATGGATAAATCTACAATGCATCAAAAGAATTAAAAACAGCAGGCAACTCATGAAATCAATTATAACACGCAAACTAGCAATTGCAATAGGGTTCGCCTTACAGGAAAACTGTGCCAAATAGTGATAAACAACCAAACAGGGATAACAACCATGGGGTGATCCACAAACATGAAAACAAGAATTTATTATTATCAATTAACCTTAAGATAACAAGAAATATAAGGTAATTAAACAATAAAACCAAAATACCTAACCTGAGATACCCGAAACTTGGGAATCTGGCACTTTTTCACAAAAACTCAAATACATTCAACGTAAGGCAACAAACCACCTACCTCGATCCTAGGAGATCAATATACATGAACTTCGGCCCGTGAATCGGCCTAGAAATGAGTATATCTACAAAAATGTCTAAAACGTTAAACCAATGATAACTCTCATAAGAGAAAAAATCAGGAAACATGTCCAAAGAAGAACCAAGAACTCACCACTATGATTCTATTGCAACCGATGATGTTTGATTTGGATAACCAATGACGGATTGGTAGCTCAGAGAATATTCGGACTCCTCAGATGCTCTGGACGGAATTAGGTGAAGGAGAAGATGGAAATAAAGATTAGACATGACCCCGGTTCGTTTAACAAAAAAAGAAAGTACACGGTGTGTACTTATGGAGTACACGGAGTGTAATTTCCTTTTCTGTACCCCGCTTTAGGCAGCCTCCAAGTCACCCTTACACGTCTGTGTGTGTGGCCCTGACACAAACAACACACAGATTCGAGTGGCATCGAAGTAAATGGCCTATACTCATAAAGTACACAGCGTGTACTCTAAAAATTTCCATATTTTATTCTTTTTCTCAAAAACATACAGAAAAGGAAAAACATACCTGAAAAGAAGATCCGGGTTCTTACAAACCTCCCCCTTAAAGAAACTTATCCCCGAATTTCCCTAACTAGGTGGCGAAAAAGAAAACTCAAACAACTCTGGCCATTGTGATCGCATATCAGCCTCCCTCTCCCAAGTCTCGTCCTGTACACGGTCGTGCTTCCATAGAACCCATACCATAGAAACAAACCGACCACGGAGTACCTTTGCACTACGATCAAAAATCCTGATAGGATTCTCCTTGAATGATGCATCCTACTCCAGCTCAACCTCCTTGGGTTGAAAAACATGAGATGGGTCTAAGAAATAGCGTCGAAGCTGAGAAATGTGGAAGACTTCGTGCATAGCATGGTACCTCTGAGGTAACTGTAATCTATAAAAAACCAGCCTGACTCTCTCCAGAACCTCAAGCGGCTCGACGTATCTCGGTGAAAGCTTACCCTATCTCATGATCCTCTTGTGTCCCAACCTCGGGGTAACACGTAGGAAAACCTGATCTGCAACCTTGAACTCCAAAGGTTGTCTCCACTGACCAGCATAAGATTTCTACCGAGACTGTGCAGTATCAATCCTTTTTTGAATCAACTCCACCTATTCTGTGGTCTCCTAAATAAGACGAGGTCCCAACATAGCTGCCTCTCCTTCCTCTAGCCAACACAAGGGTGTTCGGCATGACCTACCGTACAAAGCCTCATAAGGTGCCATCTAAATAGTTGCTTGAAAACTATTATTGTAGGAAAACTCCACTAGAGGTATATGTCTCTCCCAAGAACCTCCAAAATCAAGGATGCATGCTCGTATAATGTCCTCCAGCACCTGAATTGTGCTCTCTGACTCGCCATCTATCTGAGGATGGTAAGCTGTACTCAGAATTACCTGTGTACCCAAATACCAATGTATCCCTTTCCAGAAATGCGATGTAAAGTGGGCATCCCTATCTGAAATGACAGTAATCGGAACCCCATGCAAGCGTACAATCTCTCAGATGTATAACCATCCAATCTCATCAAAATTGAAGGTCTCCATAATCGTAAAGAAGTGAGCAACCTTCGTGAGACTATCAATGACAACCCACACCGCGTCATTCCCTCAAGGCGATCTTGGTAACCCTGTCATAAAGTCTATCGTGACATCATTACACTTCCAATCGAGAATGGGTAGCTGCTGTAAAATCCCTGCTGGTCGCTGGTGCTCCGCCTTCACCTGCTGACAGGTGGAACACCACATGACAAAACCAGCAACACCTCTCTTCATACCTATCCACCAATACTGGTGGTGTAGATCACGATATATCTGGGTGACGCCAGGATGAACTACCCAAACTAAGGAATTAAAGTCTCACATCATCTCCTTTCATATATCTACTAACACCCATACGCGTCCCTGGAAACGCATAATCTCACCCTCGCCTACGGTCCATCTGGGAAGAGGGTCCTCTCCTGTCACACTTTCTCGTACGACTAGGCCTTTAGACTCTGATATCTACCTCATTCAAACTCTGTCAAGAAGGTTATAGGTAACAACTACAGAAGAAAGAAAAGTCTAACCCTATCTATCGTGCACCACCAAATTCATTTCAGAGAACAGAGCCATAAGCTGCCACTCACTGCTGGCCTCCTAAACTGCCTGTATTTGCATCCTCCTCCTTAGTGCGTCTGCCACAACATTTCCTTTCCAAGGAATATAAGCAAGATCGAAATCGAAATATTGTAGGTACTCAAACCACCTCCACTATCTCAGATTCAAGTCACACTATGTGAAGATATACTTGAGGATCTTGTGGTCAGTATATACCACAAAATGCTCTCCTAGGGGATAATGTCTCTAACAACGCAAAGCATGAACAACTACATCCAACTTCAGGTCGTGCGTAGGATCGTTACTCTCATGTGGCCTTAGATTTTGAGATCCATATGCAATGACACGATCCTCCTGCATAAGCACTACTCCAAGACCTATGCCAGATGCATCACAGAAAACTGTATAACTCTTGCCCGGCTCTGGAAAAACTAGAATCAGTGCTGAAGTCAATCTCCCCTTCAGCTTCTGAAAGGCTGAATTGTAGTCTTATGAACAAAAATACTTCACCTCCTTCTTAGTCATTCCCATCAACGGTGCTTCTAAGCATGTGATGTCCTGTATAAACTACCTGTAGTAACCAGCCGAACCTAAGAAACTTCGTACTTTGAAGAAATTCTTCGGCTGCTCCCAGGTAACTACTGCTCTCACCTTCTCTGGGTCTACTGATACTCATGTCTCTGAGATGAAATGACCCAGGAAGTGAATATCGTCCATCCAAAAGTGGAACTTTAAGATAATAGCATATAACTGATGCTCCCTCAGTGTACTCAAAATGATCTCAAGATGGGTAGCATGGTCGTGTCGAGTGTGAGAGTAAACCAAGATATCGTCCATGAAAACCACAACGAAAGAATCCAAGTAAGGATAGAAAACTTTGTTCATCAGTGCCATGAAAACTACTGGAATGTTCGTGAGACCGAACAACATAACCAAATACTCATACATACCATACCTACTTCAGAAGGCTGTAAGAGGTATATCAGATGGTCTGATACGCAATTGATGATAACTGGATCTCAAGTCGATATTCAAGAACACTCTGGCTACTCAAAGCTGATCAAAGAGATCATCTATCCATGGTAAGGGATATCAGTTCTTGACCATCAACTGGTTTAGATTCTGATAATCCACACAAATCCATAAAGTACCATCCACCTTCTTTGAAAACAGAACGGGCAAACCCCAAGGAGAAGTACTGGGTTAGATAAAAATATTTGCCTGCAACTCCTCCAACTACTTCTTGAGCTCCTATAAATCAGGTGTAGCCATCCTATAAGGAGGTATGGATACTTGTGCTACTCTTGGAACAAGCTCAATAGAGAAGTCTATCTCTCGCTCCAGAGAGAAACCTGAAAAGGTTTCTAGAAAGTGATCAACCACTAGAGGAAAATATATCTTTTTTTAAAGGTTGGGGCCGAAGCATCATTTTATAATTAAAGCAAAGAAAAGTCCTATTTTAATGGGGTAGAGAGAGACCCATTACATAGCCCGAAGGCCTAGTGGGCAGGTATCCCATTACATAGCCTATAGGCCCAAATATTTTGGCCTAAGCCCCATTCTGTGAATAGTAACCCAGCTGCTATAGTACTCGCCACTGCTATAGTTACCAACTGCCGCTACAGTATCCTGCCACTACTATAGTACCCGCCGATCAACAGTACCACCACTGCTATAGTACCGCTATAGTACTACTACATCACCTGTTCCCCATGGGTTTAGAAACCCCATTTTACATGGAGGATTATGGGGTGCTTACCAATAAGACAAACCCCAACTAGAAATATGGGTTGTAACACCGCCCAACCCATGATGCTCCGGTCCATCTCTGCTCGTCTAAACATCTCATTCACCCTTGTGAAGAAAAGATCATCCCTATGGTGACGTGAAACTCACCCTACGACGATAGAAATCGACAAAGGCCTGGAACGGAACTAACCAGCCCATCCTAAGAATGACATAATATCATGTCATCTCCAAAACATAGAGATTCCATGAAATATGACACCCACAAACCTCAAGGGGGCTATCTAAGAAATGACACATGCTAGTAGTTCTAATTCCCAAGGGAGTTTCCAGCGTCATCATATCCTTAGAAGTATAAACAGTAATTCTAAGTCTTTCCATAGTATGCATAGAAATAAAGCTATGAGATGCTCTTGTATAGAAAACTGCAGAGGATAAAACTGAGGCTACTAAAATCATACCTCAAACTGTAGAAGGTCCAAGATCCTGCTCCTGATGAATCTGCTCTACCGCAAAAGTCTGGCCTGTATCACAGCCCTGTGTAGCAGCCTGAGATCTCTAATCTGACTCTCCCTAAGCCTGACCATTTTGTCCACGACCTCTACCCTGGCCTGGATGACCTGAAGAACTCCATCCCACAGTCTGCTACGGAACTAGTAATCCTGCTTCTGTACGTGGAGTTGAAACTGATCCTCCCTCACTAGCCGTTAGAAGAAAAACCCTGCAGAAATGCTATAGATGACCCATATTGCCACAATATCGGCACTCCACTGGGTCTATCGGAAAATAAGGCTTTTTATGACCACTTTTTATACAATGATATCACACCACTTGGTTTCCAGAAGGAATATCCCATCTACCAAAAAAATACCTCGCTTCCTCGAGTCACCACATGTAGACTCTCGGTGGTGCTTCCTGCTGTCTATCTGAAATGAATCAGCCCTGGATGCTGAACCACCCTTGTCCAAAAGTCTAGTATCCATCATATTTATCTCCATGATAAGTGTTTGGTTGACTATCAGAGTAATATATGTCAACTAAAAGACGTTCACCTGTGATCTGATGTTCGGTCTAAGGCCTTCCTCAAACTTCCTTGCTAAAAACACCTCATCATTCCCCAGAACGGGAGTGAAATGCTGTAACTCTACAAAGTGAGAGGAATAATGCACAACTATGAGAGTACCCTACTTTAGGTTTATGAACTCTCTGGATATTTCATCCCTCAACGTTACCAGGTAGAAGTAGTCGTAAAACGTACGCTGAAACTCATCCCAAGCCATAGCCAGTTTGCGCCCTACCTGAGAAACCACATCCCACCATCTCTTGGTGGAATCTCACAACATATATGTTTAGAGATTCACTCTCCTCTTAGGAGGCATCTCCAGGTTCTCGAAGATGGATAACATGGCTTCTAGCCATGACTCCGCAACCTGTGGTACTCCATCCCCTGTGAACGTGGGAGGATGATGCTGCTGAAAAACCCACGTCAGCTCTGCCATAGATGGGGCAGGATGCTAAGTTCCCTAGAAGGTCTGCATGAATCTCATGAAACCCTATATGAACTAAGCATCAACACAAATGTCTGGAATCACTGCTGGTGCCTTGTCCGGAATGATAGGCAAAACTACTAGTAGTCCCTGATCTTCCGTATCCGGCGTACGGTCACTACCTGGTTCCTGACATGCAACGGGAGGACATCTCAGTGCCATGAAAATGCAAGGTCAAAGCACAATTTAGATCACATTACCAAGGACTGAAAACTAGGAGTGTAAGAAGGGAACATGGGAAAGAAAGCATTCAAAATTTTCAAAGCATGACTACACGGTGTGTATAAGGACTACATGATGTGTTCCCTTAAGTCATTTATATGGGAATGTAATTTTTCCAAAACTGGTCGTGTAACAACCCAAACACACAACATGTTATCCCTACACATGGCATGTACCCAAATCCTCTTTCCCTACTAGAGTCATTATACACGGTTAATCAACACATATCTCCTAAGACAAAACTACACGGAGTGTTCAAGTTACACACGACATGTAATCAACAAGCTTCACCTGGATCGTGTTGTTTGTGGAACGAACTATGTGCCCAAGTCACACTACACGGCATGTTCCATAAGGAAACAACGTGTACTAAGAAGTCCTAATAGGCCGTGTGGTTAGATACACAGCTGGCTACACAGCTGACACTACATGGCGTGTATTAGGAGGACACGACATATAAGAGAAAGGATAACATTGACCCGTGTTGTTCATGACATGGCCGAGTACCTAGATCAAACTAAACGGCGTGTAAAATTTAGATACGGTGTGTATGCGAAAAGATAACATGACCCATTTCTTTCATGACATGGCCAGGGTACCTATCTCATACTACACGACGTTCTAAACTAGTACACGGCGTGTTCCTACAAGATTTTTCACATCCCCGTGTCCTTGATGGAACGGTCAGTGACACGACTATAGACTACACAACGTGTATTCATAAAGTACACACCGTGTATTCTGGTTTTTTCCAGACAGTAGCCTCAGGATTGCACCGAAGCCCAGAAAACATAGAAAAAAACAAGCATTAAGGTGCCAAATTCTAATCCGTGAAGCCCCATACTCCCTGATAATCAAAGTTTGGAATCTTTAACAATGCATATAACAAGTAAACATTATAAAAAACTCAAGATCCAGAAAATTATGATCCTCGAGGGCCCATAACACATCTAAGACCAAAGTATGGAATCCATGATAAAGAAGCTCTAAAATAACGATACCCTATCAACATAGAAGGTATTCTATCACATCAGCTATCACAATAGTATGCATATTCTATCACAAATTCTATCACAACATCATGAAACTTCTAATTAAATTTAGATGGCATGGAAAAATGCATGACATGTGATTTTCTAACAAGTGCCTATTTGATGCATGAGATGGCATACCCTCATCTCATCGGGTTGAAACAAAATAAAACCACAATCACATAAATAGTAATAGCACAACACAAGTGAACCACCCAATGGTGAAGTCAATTAAACTATAACATTTGAAAAACTCGAAAATTGCAATATTTGATTTAACCTAGATTTTTCCCTATACACGGGTTCTAGAACTCCCGGGCATAGCTATTTACCATTTTCCTATTCCGTCATATCCCTGTTTAATGTCACTAAACAACAAGTCAAAATAAAAGAAAAGAAACTCCCTCCGATACCACTTTATAATGACCGGAATCCGGAGCCACTCAACTGGTGCCCCGTACGCGGTTCACCACATGACCTCAAGTGAATTTTCCCAAATGTCAGAGGCTGTCGACTAGCAGTGAGGGCCTTGGGGAGTCATTGGGGAAACAATTCCCTCATTTAGTAAGGTAAACAAGGGAAAGGAAATAACAGTCAATAACGGAAGCAGTAAACAAGATACAATAACTGCAACTAAACAGTGGAAGAAACGAATATATAATAATGATGATAATGATATAGCAGGTACAAGTATCTAAGGAAAGTAGAAAACACAACAACGTGCTAAAATACAACTGAGAAACAAAGTACAAAAAGTAAACAGTAACTCCAGCAGCATCGCAAGCCTAAGCTCGGTCCTATGCTCTCCATCTCCAACTAGTAATCATGTACCTGAAGTAGAAGGGCCACAGTCCCTATCCACACCTGCAACCATATAACCTCTTTGGGACAAAAAATAGGACCCAAACAAGGTGTGAGATCAATCCCAGTAGGCAACCACCACAAGATATGTGCCCTACTGTTAGTGAGTAATATAGAAGAAGTAATGAAAGTAAATGTAGTAATGAACTAGGAGTACACAAGTAAAAAATCTTACCAATTACCATTCACATTCATTTAACAATTAATTCATTCATTTAATCAAACAACCAAGGAATCTAGCAAAGCTCTCTATTCCAAGGTAAACAGGTAACACAACAGGCATCAAAAGACTACCTAAAAAACAAGATGTCCAATAGATCCAAGCTTGTGCTTTGGATTGGTAGACTCATCTAAACCAACCAAACAATCCACAATCACACTACCTTTCTGGGTGGCTCAAACTAGTAGATCCCTATTGTCAAGAAAACATACAAAGGCACAGACACTCTGGGAAGCACTCACAGTGATTCCCCTGTGGTCTTCCAACGGTGGCTAAAAACTCTATGAGGAAGCTCTTACATATAATTCCTCCTGTGGTATCAATACATGCGTAAACTAAGGAAACTCTTAGGAAGCACAAAGTCCAATTCCTGTAGGTCTTGCATATGAAAATAATTCCAACAGACCCTCTAGGGAAGCACTAAACCGTCTATTCCCTCTTTGGTCTCCCGCACCATGTTCTCATAGCCCTGAGCAGTCCAGTTGTGCATAATCGACTGTCAGCAGCCCTAATTAATTTTATAAACTACTTGGATAAAATATACAATGCATAAAAAGCCTAAAAAACAATAGGAAACTCATTTAATCAATTATAACAAGCAAAATAGAAATTGTAATAGAGTTTGACTTGAAGGAAAACTGTTCCAAACAACGATAAAGATCCATACAGGGATAACACCCATGGGGTGATCCTCAAAAAATGAAAATAAGAATATATTATTATCAATTAACCTTAAGCTAACAAGAAACCTAAGGAAATTAAACAGTAGGACCAAAATCCCTAACCCGAGATACCCGAAACATGGGAATCCAGCACTTTTGCACAAAAACTCAAAGACATTCAACGTAAGGCAACAAAACAACTACCTCGATTCAAGGAGATCGATATACATGATCCTTGGCCCATGAATCAGCCTAGAATGGAATAGATCTGCAAAAAGCGTCTAAAACATTCAACCTATGATAACTCTCATAAGAGAAAGAATTAGGAAACGTGGCCAAAGAAGAACCAATAACTCACTTCTATGATTATATTGAAACCGACGGTGTTCGATTCAGATAACCGATGACATATCGAAGACTCGAAGAGGATTCGGCCTCCTTGGAAACTCTAGACAGAATTAGGGGAAGAAGAATATGGAAATAAGGATTAGACACGGCCCTGGTCCTTTAACGAAAAAAGAAAGTACACAACATGTACTTATGGAGTACATGACGTGTACTTGCCTTTTCCGTACTCTGCTTTAGGTGGCCTCCAAGTCACCCTTACACGGCCATGTGTGTGGCCTTGACACGGCCAGCACATGGCTTCCAGTGTCATTAAAGTACACGACATGTACTCCTAATATACACGGCGTGTACTCTGAAAATTTCCATATTTTATTCTTTTTCTCAAAAACTACCAAAAAAGGAAAAAAATACCTAAAAAAAGATCTGGGTTCTTACATAGAACATGGACATGTAAAATTAGGAAGCCCAATTACACTCACACAAGGTTCCTAAAAAAACATGGGTAGATAGCACGACAAGGTGGCTAGTTAGATGAGAGACACCATATGCCAGGGAGTGCATGCCATGTGGATGAAACAGATGGTTGGGCCATGTGGGTTTAAAAATGGATAAGCTCCTGGGTGATGTGAGATATGTTGTGTACACCCCATAGATTTCATCTACACCCCATACATGATGTGAAATCTCACATGGATAGACAAGGCACATGGAAGGGAACACAAACATGATTTCAAGAGTAGTCACATATTGTGTGGACCCGCATACACACCATGTATCTTTCATAGAGTTTTCTTCACAGTGTATCTATTTGTTCAGGTCTTGGATTCAAAACATTGAGTAACCTATCTTGAGAATTTTTCCACATATAATAACACATTTTCCATGGTTTGTGACTTTGATATGATTTGTGAGGTGATGTTGTGGGTCTATTTGGTTAGTGATGTTTAGACTAGTAGTAGTTGAGTGTATCCCTTTGTCTATCCCTAAGAGGGTACAATGCAGCATTATGTTCTCAATACAAGATTATTATACCCTTGATAGGATGATCTTGGATAGAGTAATTGAATGTATTTGGGGAGGATGAATTGAGATCATATATCATATCATTTTTTCTAGATTGGATTCTTGGCATCATCGTGACAAATGCCACATGGGAAAAATACCCTATCTAACAAGATAACCTAGTAGGGTTTATGGAATAATATATTATAAAACCCCCTATATAGGGAGTGATATCAATAGGGTTTGTGGAATCATTGATTATATGATATCCTACACAGAATATGGTTTATGTAGGGTTCATGGCATCATCAGTTATATGATCCCTTACTTCAAGAGTTGTACCGGGTGGGATTTGTGCAGTCATCGTGGAAAACACACCACATGCAATGATCCCCTATATGAGAAATATGATAAACAGGATGTAAAATTAGGTTTTTGGTGTCCCCAGAGGTACTGGGTTTGATAAAATTTGTAAGGGATATTTGTGTTACTATATTGGGAACTTGGTGTCCCCCAAAAGTCCTAGGAGTTATTCCCTATCAGAGTAGATGTAGTCTTCAATGTTTCAGTCTGGGTTCATAGTGTCCCCCAATAGTTCTGGTATTGATCCCCTTTTTGAGTGATGATACCTTTTGTGGTTCCACTAGAGTTTTTTCCATCCCCCATTAGGGATGGGTGAGATAATCTATCTGAGTTTTGAGATCCCTTGGGTTACATCGTGACTTTCTTCAAGAATAGGTATGATGAGCGTATTCTCTCAGATCTTTCATTAGGTATGGATAGGTTGTTCCTGATTGAGTATTATTTCTCAGATGTTCCATTAGGGATTTTAGTGTTTTTCTTGATGTATTATATCTCTTGGAATATTTCCATATGGGATGTCATGGTTCGTGGATCAAGTTATCTTGGGACGAGTGTTACCTTTAAGACTCAAATAAAATCTCGTAGCTGGCTATGAGGTCAGAACCTCATGAGACATGGAGTCTGACATGAGTATATCTAGGTGATTCTAGGAGTCCTTATAGAATTGAAACAAGTGTTGGTTGACATACCATATTGACTGAGATGACTAGTCTTTTATAGCTAAGGATGTTTGAGATGGACTTTATCTCTCATTTGGGTTACCTCCAGATGGTTTCGAGTAGGACATTTTCATTTAGTTTCTTCCTTATCATTTTTATATTTGGGGGTTCCTACTAGGTATTTTTATACTCACCCCCACATAGTATTTTCCCTCACATGTTTTATCTTGTAAAAACCCATGGCCTTTTTATGGACTATTAAGAGGAACTAAGGTAGACAGAGCATAGTGATCTAGACCAATCGAGGTGTTTATCAGAGCTGGAATGAGGATATTTCTATAAGTTTCATTTGATAGTGATCCCCTCTATATGGTCTAGTTGTAAATTTTTACAGTTTTTGGTGTAGTTTCACTTTTCCCTTTTTTGACTTTTTATGTACTCTATTATGGGATAGATGTATGGATGCATTTTTTGTTTCAGTTTATTTTTATATATGAAAAGTTTCATGGTGTTGTTTGGGGGTGCCTAAATACTAGTATCTTAGGATAAGGTCTTCCATGTGTGTGATATGTATACTCAGAGCTGGTCACTAGCCCTTGGCCTATGGATGTGGTCTTGGGGTTGTCATGGATCGAGCCCCATTGGGTAGGGTCATGACAAATTAGTATCAAAGTATGGTCTTCCCTAGGATAAGAGAGTTAGGAGTTGTCATATTGTTAGCGTTTTTGGGTTGCAAAGCATCAATGTTAAAAAAATTTGAGTTTAGATTTCATGATAGAGAATCCAGTGTTGGTGCGACGACCAACATATACATTCACCATGACTCTGATAACCTTATTTTAAACTTAGTACATTAAGGAACTGGTCACTGGGAAATGATAGTACATGCATCATATTAGACTGGTTTGTGTTTTTTTGTATCATTTTTAGTCTACTCATAGATATAATCTATGATCGTGGTGCATCTTTATTTTATTTTAGGATTCCACCATGAATATAGCCAGGCAGGGTTCCATGGTGGGATTGTGATGAAGATATGCCAAGATATGGGGTTTCAATATAGGGCACCGGTCTAGAGGCTAGACCTCCGGGTGGTCTGACAGTAGATCCACTACCCATTATGAATCAGGTTATGCCGGTAGTACAACCCAAGGATGTGCACATGCTATGTGTGCTATATGAGTTCTAGAGGCACCAAAATATGAGGTATCTAGGTGATGAAAACCCCTATGTATCTGATGACTGGCTTGAGGTATTCACATGTGTTTTTCACCTTGCGAGGAAACCTCAAGATTATATGGTGGTCCTAAATTTGAGTATTTAGTATAGATCAGCTGGTTGATGGTCGAGTCTGGTGACGTGGACCCATGATGAGGGGATGATCACTTGGGTGTTTTTTGAGAGGTTATTCTGGGAAGAGTTCTAGTTAGCCTTGTTGAGATCAGTATGTATCTAGTAGATTCAATAACTTTGATAGGATATCATGAAAATGGAAGATTATTCCGAAAGGCTCAGAGACCTATCATGATACTCCCTATATGTGGTTTCAGATCCATGTTAGGAGAACATACCTTCAAGTAGGGATTACTCTGAGATATTAGGGCGTTAGTAGAATTGTTGTGAATTCCCTCCAACACTGGAGTGCTTGAGCAGTCCTTGGTAGTGAAGATCTTTCCGGATGAACAGAATCTGATTTTTAGTGTCTGGTAGACCTGAGCTAAGACCTCAATAGCTAGTAGCTGATAGAAGTCTTAGGAATCCAGGAATTCAAGACAATAAACGAGGCAATCCCATGATAGAGGGTCTAAGGATTAGGGATTCCAGTCTAGTTTTGGATAGCCACATGAGAGGTGGTGTTACAATTGAAATGGTTAGGGACATATTATTATATATTTTCTAACCCTTCATGCTAATAAGAGGGATTCAGTCTATGGACCTCCTTGTAATATTTAATTTTTAGATCATGGAGTTATACATAATGGAAGATGTGAAAGATTAGAGAGGATTGAAACATGATGTGGAATATAGTTTGAGTTTCCACTACCACATCTAGTGGCACCATGATAGGCTCAGGGATCTATAGGATGAGGGCAGGGATATTTAGAGGCCAAAGAGTCATGTGGCCTCGAGACTCTGATGAAAAATAGAGGTATGTTGGGTTCTTTCTACTTTATTCAGTAGTATTGTTATAAAATTTAGCGAGGTACTCTTTTCTTTCCACTTATTTCTTGAGTTTCATCTAGGGTGATGTGGGGAGCTAGTATAACCCTTTTTTAGTGTTATTTGACATAGATTCAGATACACATGTAAGATGGATGCTTTTAGAATCCAGAAACATTTTTGTTAGTCAAGTAAAATAGTGTGGGTGAGCCAGTGCCACCCAAAGAGAATATTATCAAGGTGTGGCAGAACAGTACTTTTGGATTGTGTGTTTGGGGCTGTGTTTCATGTTATAGGATTGTTTTGAGGGCTTGGTAAGACCCAATGTGTGCAATTGGGTATCCCTATGTTTTTTGTTGGTAACTGTATGTGTTTGGTGTCGTATTTTAATGCAAGACGATTAAGGAGGACATGGTGTATTTCATCCAATGGTGGATTAGAATTTTCGAGTTTCATCAGTATCTTTGTCAAGTTAGAGAGGTTGTGTACTACTAGACCTTATGAATAAAAATGGACTGAGTTCTTTTTATTTTCCACCAATTGCACCTGAGGAGACATGTTCCCTCTTGGTTTCATAATTTAGACCTGGTTTGAGCTAGAATTCAAGTGTTGTTTGAACTTGTGGATTCCCTGAGTGTGTGCTTGTAGGAATCACAAGAAACCATACTGATATCACTGGTGTGGGAGTCCCAGTGGATAGATCATTTATGATCCTTCATCCAAAGATTTCACTTTTTAAGGATAAAGGGACATAAGGTGGGGGGATATAGTAACTTGAGTTTTGACTAGTATGAATTTGGAATATTTATAGGAATATTTATGAAGCCAGGAACTGAGTAAGAAAATGATTATAGAGATTGGAGAGACTCGATGTGGTTATATTAAAAATATTAAACATATTTTATCATGATCACACAGTTTATTTAAAAACATTGAATACCTCCTGTGAGGATTCTATAATTTAATATCTGAGGCTGTGGTTGAGTTCAGAATGTGGTGTTTTCCATAGGTGCAACCTAAAATGGGTCGGTGCCAAGAGTTCTGTTAAGGACATGCGTAAGCAGCGATTGAAGTGGAGTTTTATTCATTTAATAAAATTAAATGAATAAAACATCCCCCTTTGGTGTGCACAAAACATATAGAAAGATAAATCCTCCCCATTGGAGTAAGAGATGAACCAAGGATAATCCAAGGAGATAAGGTACCACTGATATTCAATCTTGATGACGATCACTCCCGGATCATGGTACAACATCTTTAGATCTTGGATCTATTCTCGATGCATCAATGTTTAACCATGAGGTTTTTATATTTTAGTTTTAAATCCCAATCCCATTTTTTATGAATTTTTAAAGGTTATAGAGACCTAATACGATTTCTAGGGATCCATTGGGGGTTGATTTATGGGTTTTAGGGGAAATCAGGGTGATTCAGGTGACTTTTAGAGAATTCATGTTCAAAATTCCTAATAACACGACGTGTAGTGAAGGGTCAAAAACTGTGTGTTCTTTCCATTTGGGGAGGATGACTTTTTGGGATTAGACACTGTGTACTAGGGTTACACACTATATAGTGATCCCAGGTCATGTGGCCAAGGGACATGGACAATGTAACCGTGTTAAAGAACATAATCGTCTCAGAGTGCACAATCTGAGTACATGGGAATGTGGTGCTAGGAACATACATGGGAAGATGACACAACCAAGTGGATAGTTAGTTTAGGCACATTATGTTCTAGGGGTGCACACCATGTGGATGACATGAATAGCTACACCGTGTGGGGAATGATACATACAAGGGCCTGAGTGAGGTGAGACCTATCATGAACACCCCATACACACTGTATAAGATCACATGGCCAGATAATACATGTGGAAGAGAACACATCCAGGTGTTCAGATGGGGTCACATGCTATGTGAACACATGTACATGCCATGTATCTTTCTTGGTGTTTTCCGCCTAGTGTATCTCCTTCTTCGGGGCTTAGATTCAGGAATGTGAGTAGCATATCATAAGATTTTTTCTGCATACAGAGTGATGGTTTCCATGATTGGGGCCTTTTTGATAAAATTTGAGGTGATTTTTTGGTTCACTTTGCTAAGCGATATTTTGGACCAGCAGCTGTTGAGTGAGTCCCATGGTCTATCCCTATGAGGGAACAATGTAGAATTACACCCTCAATACAGAATTGTGATCCGCTTGATAGGGTTATCTTGGATAGAGTTTTAGCCTCCCAATGTGGAGAATGGGGTGATGTACTCTATCATATAAGTTTACCTATATTTGTTTCTTTACATCTTCTCGACCAACACTACACAGGTTGAAATCCCCAATCTAGCATGATGGACTAGTAGGGTTGGTGGCATCATCCGTAGTACAATCCCCTACATAGCTGGAAATATTAGTAGGGTTTGTGTCTTTGTTTATTATATAACACCCTACTCAACATATGGTTTAATAAGTGTTCATTTCATCATCAATTATATGATCCAATACTTCATGAGTTGTACAAGGTGGGGTTTGTGGAATCCTTGTGATCAATAATTCATGGGAGGTTATCCATCATCTGATCGATATGATATCTAGGATGTCAGATTGGTTTCTTATATCCCCCATTGGTAATGGGTGTGATACCATTTCTTATATATCTTTATGTTACTGAATTGGGTTTGTGGTTCCCCAAATAGTCTTAGGAGTTATCCCATATCCAAGGAGATGTGGTCCTTAGTGTGTCAAAATAGGGTTTGTAGTATCCCCCAGGGGTTCTAGGAGTGATTAACTTATTAAATGATGATACCTTTCATGGTTACAATAGGGTTTATATCATCCACCACTAGGGGTGGTAGAGATTCGGTATTTGAGAATTGATATGTTCTAGGTTTTATAATGACTTTTTTATGACAGGGTCCGACCATCATGTTCCCTTGGATGTTCCATCATGGATGGAAGGTTTGTTCCCGATGGAGTGTTATCTCTCAGTTGATCCATCAAGGATATAAGGGTTTTTTCATATGGATTGTATCTCTCATAAGAGTTCCATCTCGGATGATAGGGCTCATGGAGTGAGTTCTCTTAGATGAGTGTTACCTTTGAGACTCGAGTAAAATCTTATAGATGGCTATGACGTTAGAACCTCACGAGACTTGGAGTCTTATATGAGCATATCTAGGTGATTTTGGGAGTCATTATGGTGTTGAAAAATGTATTGGTTGACACCCTATGTGGATTGAGATGAATTTTCATGTGCAACCAAGGATGTTTGAGATGAAGTTTATCTCTCGTTTGGGTCCCCTTTGGATGGCTCGAGTAGACAATTGACTTTTAGTGGATTCCTTTTATTTTGGGTATTTATGGTGACTAATGGGTATTGTTACACTCACCCTTTATGTGATCTTCCTCCATATGTTGTGTCTTTTTTAGATTATAGGCATTTCAATAGATTCCTAGGAGGACCCAGGTAGGAAGATCTTAGTGATCTAGACCGACCAAGGTGTTTACTAGAGCTTGGCCGAGGATATTTTTGGAAGTTTCATTTGACAGTGATCTGTTTCATATGAGTAGGTTGAACCCTTTTATAGTTATTAGTGGGATTTTATTTTTCCAATTTGGTGTTTTTTCTGTACTCTATTGTGGGATAGATGTAATAATTAATTTTGGTTTTAGTTTATTTTTATTGTTTCACTACTGCAAAGAGATTTTTGTGGGTTAATGCATATAGGTATCTTAGTCTAAGGCCTACCATGTGTGTGATATGCCTATTTGACACTGTTCACCATTCCATATACTATGAGGACAAGATTGGGGTAGTCTTTTCTCAAGCCACATTAGGTCGGGTCATGAAATATTTATAGTTAAATATATTCATGTGAAGCTGCAAAAAATATATGGATGTATTTTAAAATTACACATTTTAGAGATTCTAATGTAATTGGGATAAGAATATTCATGATTTCTGTATCTTATCATGATTTTGATTTTCTACCCGGTGAATCTGTCAAAAATATTCATCATATATTTATGATGATTGTGAATTGTTTAAAATATATTGGGGTTAAGGATCTTACATATGATATTTTAGTTGAAACAATTATTGAAATCCTCCTTAGAGAATGGGCGTATAAGGGAAAAATTTTAGATGATAATAAAATAATTAAAAATATTAATCTATATGATCTTATAAGTAATATATGTAGTATAATGGTATACTGAAGGGATATTAAAAAAAAATGAAAAATAAGAATGGTGGAGTTTCTTTTTTTTAAATATTATATTTTTTTAAGAATGTCAAATCAATTGAGAAATATTACAAACCGTTGAAGAAAAATAATGTTAGTGTTGAGTCAGAAATTAGTTTATCTTAAGAAAGCCAGAATGAAAATTCTCAGCCACCTCAAAGGATGAATACAATTTTTGGGAAGAAATATTTTCATTATAAGTATAATAAAAGTTATAGGGAGAGAAGTGATAAAAATATTCTTATGATGTAATTTTTTTTATGAGTACAAGAAGGCTTGAAATATAATATGGGATTGTTACAAGATTAATAAGAAAGTAAAGGTGGATGGAAATTATGAATGGAATTCTGGTAAATCCTCTAGATATAAGAATAAGAAAAGTCTGAAAGCATAAAATTCTTGGAGTTCAAGTGGAGGTGATAATTCATCTAAAAATTTACCAGATGAAAAAAGTGAAGAACAAAAAAAATATTGGTTTCTTTGCTGAGATTTTAAATAACAATAATTATTTAATTTATGAGGTAACTAAGAAAACTTTATGTAATATTAATTTAAATTACAATATTCCTAATATATAAATTGAAAATAATTTAACATCTTCTGATGAGGAATGTACTTCGTCAAAAGAAAATAATACTTTACACAATTTTGAAGAATTCATGAGATTTTGAGAACTTTTTGAAAACCAAAATTGAAAAATTTCAAAAAAAAACATGATAATAGTGAAGAAAAATTAGGTATCAAGATTTCAAGAATATTTAAATTTACTTCTATGATTTCGAATCTATCAAAATAATTAGATAAATCTATTTTTTAGAAAACTAATTTTTCAAAATAACTATAAAAATTGAATTTGAGTACAACTTCTACTAAGGATAGAAACTTAGTTGTGAAACTAAATTATGAAATTTCAATTCTAAAAAATCTACTATCAAAGTTTACTACTGGTAAAAATAATTTATAATATTTATAGATAAATAAAACCCTATAAGAATGTATATGGAATGGGTTATACTAATAAAAAAATAATCTTGAAAACAACTATTTTGTGATACAAATTTCCACATTCTGTAAAAAATTTCAATGTTGTGGACATTGGAAGAATATATGTTCTTTAAATAAAGTATATATTTTTTATTTCTTCACAAATCATTTTTTTATAAATATTGAAAAACTTCACAGTATAGAAAATTTGGGTATATATGGATTATAAAAATATTATTTTCAAATAATTTTGGACCGAAGAATGTTTGGGTTCTAAAATACTTATATTTTTGTATTTAAGAATATAATAAGTATATGAATAATAATATATTGTACATGGATAGTGGTTTCTCCAAGAATATGAATGGAAATAAATACTTCATTAAGAATATTATTAAAATTAATGGTGGAAAATCTTCATTTTCTGAAAAATATAATGGATAAATTATTGGTATAAGTAAAAATTTTATTCTTCGAAAATCATTGATTTCAAATGTTTTATTTGTTGTAGGTCTTAAGTGAAGGTTCCGGGTGCAGCAGAAGCATGGCTGGGCTGTCTCCCAACATTCATTTTTACCATGATCAATGATTATTTTGGGATCAATACGTCGATGAACACCAGTCTCCATGGAATAGAATCAATGATCTAGATAAATAAGGAAGAGGCTTGAAACCATTAAGGATGATCTTTAAAAACATGCTTATAATTAATTTATGTAATTTCATAAGGAAAATAATACTTGGATCTTCAGTATTATCTTCGTTGATGATGTTGATCATCTGAAATGACCCTTCTGGATTATCTTATTACTCTTGCAAAGTTTCAAACTAGAATCCCTCAAGTTGTGATCCACACGTGCTCTAATGGACTTCGATCGACATCACTTGTTCTTTGGGTTCTAGTGCAGAGAAGAGAGTGTCTTGTGTCAGTCATTCTTGATTGAATTTTCTTTAGCCTTGAATAAAATCTCTCATTCTTGAGAGTGGAGGCAAGAGGATTCAAGATAGAATTTTTTTAGCTCGACAATTCTCAATTCACTGGGTGTGTGGTTCGATACATGGAACAATAGGCATATGTTTCTATTTATTGACACGGGGCTTCAGTTAAAATATTTAATTGCGTTATAGAAATTAAATACATTCACAACCTTAGAGAAAAGACATTATATTAATAATAATACCACGTCATAATTTATGGTGCACCAACTTGTGAAAAAATGGAATTAAAAATAAAATTTTGCGCCACAAAATAATAGCAGCATTATTTTAATTTGTACCAACTAGTTAAATAATTATTTATCTTCTTGAAAATAATTATTTTACTACCAGACCAGACTTGGTCCTCTTGAACTCCAGTTCCATTTATTGAACACATGAATAAATAAATAAATAAATTCTTCTCTTAAATAAATATTTTATTTAAAAACTAGAAATTAATATTTATTAAATGTTCAATAAAATAAATAAATATATTTTACCAACAATTGTGTGAATAAATATTTATTTAATATATGTAATCATTTTAACTTGAATAAAATTATTCCATTGTCTTGAGAGTAATATTTATTAATTAAATTAAAATATAATTTAACCGAGACCACCAGAAACACTTAGTGTGTGACCCTCTAGGATTATTTCTTGTTGGAATTAGGAGGGCTTGCCTAAAGTCCAGGAGTACTGTCTAGAAATGGTTTAAGGCACCTAAGAGAATGAATTTAAAATTTCAAAAATAACATCCACATATGAATGCTCATTTGTTAATATAATCCCTTTGTCATAATATCTCATCAAGCATGTTTCATGATAGTTTCACCAACTTTTATGCTTGATACACTGTTCTTTGACTACCTATAAGAAACTCGTCGTTACTCCATGAACATAGAATTTAGTGCGATAGTTCTATTTCAATCAAAGGGCTGATATATCAACTTCCATAAATGTAAGGGACACATTCTTCCCTTGACTTATCCATTAAAAACATGCCACTCGTGATGCACCCAACGTACCTTACTTCCCGCCAACTATCCGCGTGACAGTTTACGTCAGTAAATCAAAGTGCGTGAGTCGTGACATGTATTAATGATAATATTAAAGTCTAAGGATCATTACACACACTCGTAGATATAAATACCTAATGACACCAAAACACACAAAATTCCTATTGGTGGGTCTAGTTTCATAATCTATTGTATTGTAGATTACCATGTGCGAACTTCCTGATAGGAAGTTTCATCTACTTACAAGTACTCAGACCTGAAGATCTATATGCTATGTGTCCCATCATAGTATGTCATCCAACTGTAGAACTATATTTATGAATATTATTATAGAATTTCATGGTTATCATCATAGTAGGGAACTTCCATGACCTTATCAATGTAACAAATACTCTAAGACATTAATACACCATAGTCATCAAGAACAATGAAAAATATGTAAAAATATGTTTAATATTTAAATACATTAAATATATATGTAATAAAAGTACAACTAGTTGGTTCTAGGACACCTACCCTAACAATATCCCAATTGGACTAGAGCCAACTGCCTATGACTTTCAGTACATTGGACCTCACATGGTGATCATGTTTTTGCTCAGTCAAGGATTTAGTCATGGATTCCACCACATTGTCTTACATGGGAATACTGCTCACTGCAACTTCACATCTCTAAGAAAAATCCCTCAAGATATGATACTTCTGAAGTATGTGCTTCATCCTCTAATGTGACCTTTTCTCTTTTGTGATATCCACCACTACAGTATTATCACAGTACAGTGTGATGGTACCCTCCTAGGTATCATATCTATCTCCAGGATGAATCTTTTCATCCAAAATTATTCTTTAGCTGCCTTGGGAGCTACGATATACTTGGAATATGCTGTAGAATCTAGAGCCACACTGTGCTTTGAGCACTTCTATCTCACTGTACCTCCATTCAAAGTGAATATGTATCATGTTTGTGACTTCATGTCATCATGATCATTCTAAAAACTAGCATCTTCATATCCTATGATGACTAGTTCCTCATCACCTCCATAAACCAAAAACATATCCTTAGTATGCCTGAGATACTTTAGGATAGTCTTGAGTACCATCTAATGGCATTCACCTGGCTCAGCTTGAAATCTTCCTACCACACTCAATTCGTAGGTGAAATATAGCCTATTACATAGCATGACATACATATCTGACCCAATCACTGATGCGTATGGATTCATTGCCATTATATTTCTTTCCTCATGGGTCCGAGGACATATTTTCTTGGAAAGACAAATCCCATGTGATGCTGGAAACAATACCCTCTTGGATTGGTCCATACACAATATCTTTGGTATCTTATCAATGTATGTACTTTGACTTAGGCCTAACAATTTATTGGATCTATCATGATAGATCTTAATACCAAAAATATAAGATGCCACACCCAAGTCCTTCATGGAGAATCATTGATAAAACAATGACTTAACAAACTGTAATATTAGTATCTAGTTTCCAATAAATAATATGTCTTCAACATATAATATTAGGAAAATGACTGCACTCCCACTAAACCATTTCTAGACACAAGGCTCACATTCATTCTTGATAAAACCAAATTTCTTTATGGATTCATCAAAACAAATTTTCCATGATCTGGACGCTTTCTTTAATCCATAAATAGATTTATGCAACTTGCATACCTTATCGACATTTTTTGGAGTCATATACCCTTTAGGTTGTGTCATGTAGACATATTTATGAAGGTTCCCACCAAGGAAGGATGTTTTGACATGCATTTTCTTAATCTCATATTCATAGTAAGTGGAAATGGCCAATATAATTATGATGGATTTCAGTATTGAAATTGGTGAAAAGTTTTCATCGTAGTCAATACCTTGACGCTATTTAAACCCTTTTGCAACCAGTCATGCCTTATAGGTAATGAATTGTCCTTCAATGTCCAATTTATTCTTGAATACCCATTTACAAACAACAATATTTACATGAACTGGAGGATCTCCCAAAATATAGACATGGTTTTGGTACATGGAATCCATTTCAGAATTCAGGGATTCTTGCCACTTGGAATCATCTTTGCCACTTACTACTTCCCTGTCGGTTAGAGGATCATTAATATCAACTAATAATGAGTCACCATACTCAGTAACTAGAAAACCATACCATTCCAGTTCTCTAACTTCTCTTGTACTCCTACACAATTCTTGTGTCTCTGGAATAGTTCTTTCTTCCATGTGGCTTTATGGAATCTGTTCCTGTACCAACTCTTGTATACCTTGATCCTCAACTTCATCAAAGTCTATCTCTCTCCAACTATCTCTTTTAGATATGTGCTCCCTCTCAAGGAATGTGTCATGTATTTCTAGTATAAACTTTTTGTTTGAGGGGTTTTATAGGTAATATCCCATTGTTTCTTTAGGGTATCCGATAAGGTACACTCTGTGCCTCATGGTGTAAGTTTGTTACCCAAAGAGGCCTTAAAAAATGCATCACTTCCTTACACCTATAAATTTGATAATATAGATTTATTTACACTCCAGAACTCATATGGAATACCATTTATCAATTTAGTTGGTACTTGGTTTGGTATGTGTGATGCTATTTGTAACACATATCCCCAAAAGGATAATGAAAGACTCGCATGACTCATTATTGATCTCACCATGTCCAACAAGGTGTGGTTCCTCCTTTCTCTCACACCATTCCACTAGGTAATGTATGGAGGATTGAGTTGGGATAGGATCCCAAAATCCCATAAGTAATCAATGAAGTCTTGATTAAGATATTACCCACCTTGTTCTAAGTGGAGTTTCTTAATCTTCTTACCAAGATGGTTCTCAACTTAATTCTTGTATTATTTTAACTTATCAAAAGAATACGACTTATACCTAATTATATAGATATATCCATATCTACTAAAATCATCAGTAAAAGTTATAAAGTATGAGTACCCTCCCTTTACTTAAACTGTAAGGGGTCCACACACATCGTTATGAACCAATTCAGGAAGTTCTTTATCCCTTTCACCTTTCCCACTAAATAGGGATTTGGTCATTTTTGCTTGTAAACATGCATGACATACACCATGTGGTTTAATTTTGGAATAATATAAATATCCATATTGATATAACTTTTTCAAGAGTTTATCATTTACCTGACCTAGCCAGTGATTCCAATGTTAGGTTTGGTATGAGTCATGTGAAGTATCTTTGTCATTGATTTCCATTACTTTGTTTGTGTAATCCAACATGTAAAGACCATTGTATAAATGTTGCCTACCAAAATAAATTCTATCTTTGTAAAAAAATAACATTCATTTCCAAACATGAAAAAAATAAATTTTTATATAATCTGGATAGAGAAATAATGTTTTTAGTTAAAGACAACACATAATAACAACCATTTAACACCAAGATCATCCTAGTTGGAAACGTGAGGTGGTAGTCCCTGACATCAACAACAGTAAGTCTAGATCTATTGCCTACTCGTAGATCTACCTCCCCTCGGTCAATCTTCCTGAATCTACTTGGTTCCTATATTAGAATACATATGTGAGCACCAAAAGCTATATCTAATACCCAATTTGTAGAAACAAATAGATTTCATTCGATAACAAACACAAATAAAGCTTCCCCTTGCTTCTTAGGCTGAGTGCAATTATTCTTATAGTGGCCCTTCTTTCCATATGCAAAACTAATAGCCTCCTCTTCCCTTGCCTCCCCTTTGATCTTCCTTTTATGGGAAGGATGTGAATAATATTTGAGATTAAAGCTATTCTCATTCCCTTTCCTATTATTCACCATAATTATAGAAGGCTTTTCACGCTTAATATATTTTTCCACTTGGCGAATGAGGATAAGAAGATCAGATAGAGACTTATCAATGTTGTCAAAATTGAAATTGACAAAACATTTAGAGAATATATAAGGGAGTGATGCGAAAATGAGATCGGTACCCATTTCTTTGGGGAGTTTAGACCCTAGAACCTTCAGGCGCTCAGTGTAGTCAATGATCTTGATTACATAAGGCCTAGTTGGGGCACCTTCTCCAATATTACTCTGAAAGAGTGTATAAAAACCCTTATTTTTATTACACACTTAACATGAATTATTATATAAAATAACATGAACATAAATGATTGATATATCATGATTATCATTACATGGAAATGTGGCAACAACATTTAACTTGATATAAGCATGAGCCAAGGCTCAATACACATGTATCATGAGTAAACCCTCATTGCACATGAATCATGAGTAAAAACTCATTACAATTGAATTATAATGATTCAACACTCATTACACATGACGTATCATGATACTATACTTTAACCAATGCATTGAAGCACTATCAGGGCACACCATTCTCAAACATTTCATTTCATGCATAAGTGTGCCACATGGATCATACAACATGAAATCAATCATCAAAATTTATTCCAAGGTAATGGGATATAGAATAAATACAAGAATATTTATAATCAATAAGTAAATGTGCATAATGTTTAATACCCTTGATATATAAATGTGCATGGTATTCACTACACAATGACATTGGCTTGGAAAATCGGTGCAATTTCGGCAGCGTAACGACGTGACGTAAGAATTCATAAAAGTGGTTTATGAGAGAGAAAGGGGTGTATCATCATATTTACATGAAATTGATAGTAATTGGGGTAATATAGATACATGTACCAACATATTTAATGGAATTTATATTCATAATACAAAATAATTTCTTGAATGTGAATGAAGAGAGGGAAATTCCTTACGGAATTTCAGCATAGTAATAGGTGTACATAGAAGGCATTAATGAGTGAGAAAGGGGTCTCCCATCATTAAAACATAAATAGATAAGTATGGTGGGGTTTTAAATCATACCCTAACATTTATAATTGAAAATAAAAGGACATAACAATATTAATAAACATTGCTAAAATGAGAAAGGAAGGAATCCCTTACTTGGAAGTGGGATCCCAAAGGCTTGGGAGGGGCTTGAGAGAGGCTTCTTGGGAGCTTGGTGTGACATGGGAGGATTCTATATAGAGGAGGTCAGAATTTGGACAAACTAAAAAGGATTTTAGGGGAGAGGAAGTGGGATCTTGGGTGGGTTTATATAGGAAGGGAGAGTGGATTCTTTATTATATAGGTTTGGGACCCCACACATTAAACTAATCAAAACCACAAACCATCCCATGGTTTTTGCCCATGGTTTTTTCCAAAGTGTAGTGGAAGACAATATTTTATATGTCCAATGGACTAACTTCTTAAAATAATAGGGTTGCTTATGTATAGGTGAGTCACACTCTTAATGAAATCTATTTAAAAAGGTAAAATGTTTTATGATTCTTAGAGGGTCCACTAAATCTTTGTAAAATAAATCAAACAAACCTAAGATAACATTATTTTAATGTTGAAATATACATTGGTCGAACATAATGTTTATAGTATTTTATTACATCACTACTGGGTCTTTATGATGTCAAGAAACACATTATATATTTAAACGATATTTAATTTTTACCCAAAAATTCAACTGTCTCAGATTATTATAAAAAAGTCACTATTATATAATTTCAAAGTCATGATTCCAAAAATAATATTTATTTTATATAAATAATTTTCTAAATTTTTGAATTTTTACTTTTAAAATAAAAACCGACATTTATCAAAAAATTCATGGGTTTTGACAAAAACGACTTTCAAACATTAATAAAAATTACAATTTTATTCATAAAAATTATAAAATCATTTATAGTTCATAAAAATATTTTAATAATAACAATATTTTATTAAAATATTATTTAATTCAAAAATCCTTGAATTTATCAAAATATATTTCCTAGTTGAATGTTAAATAAAGATACTTTTTGTGATTTAAAACTATTTACAATGTAACAATAATAAAATTAAAGTATATTATTTATTAAATAAAAAATAATTTACATAATCATAGTGCTAGGGTCTTGTTACATAACCCCTTAAAACACCCGCATAAGAACTTAGAGTAAGGTTAAATATGCTGACAGACTCTTTGGGTGGCTCTGATAACATTGTTCGAGTGGTAATCTCTATCAACTTCCACTCCCCCCGCAGGTAGTTCCGCTCAAGCTTAACATATTCAATATCGTCTTGGGCTTGGTCAACATTGAAACTTAATGATGCCACCTCCTTTCTAATCTCCGACAAATGGGCTTCATACAAGACAATTCTACTGAATGAGGTAATCGCTTCCTTTGTCAGAGTAAATTAGATTTGTTAAAGCCCTATATTTATACTAATCATGTGATAACTATTCAATGACTATATTAGAAATGATAACAATTCTTAAAATTATTTTAAAATCCAAAACATAAAACCAAATAAGTGCATATATTTTACATAACCATAATAAGACATCTAAATAAACCAAGAAGAACTTTCTTTAATGAATTTTTGGGTCGTTACAATCTTCCCCCCTTAATAAATTTCACCCTATAAATTTCCTTTTCCCACACTAAAATAGACGTGGGTAAATCTCCTTCATCACTTCTTCCAATTCCCACATAACTTCTTCAAACTTGTGGTTTTTCCACAACACCTTTATAAGGGGAATTTCTTATTTCATAGAACTTTTTATCTTCGATCTAAGTTCTTCACGGGTTTCTCCTCATAAGAAATATCGTCCTCTATCTATACTATATATAAAGAGTGTAAATGTGAAGGGTCCTGTATGTACTTATTTAAGAGGGATAAATGAAATACATCATGTACTTTGGCCATGGTTGGTGGAAGTGATAGTTGATTGGCCACAACCTCGATACGATCAAGAATATTGAAGGGGACGATGTACCTAGGACTTAACTTCCCCTTCTTTCCAAACCTCACGACCTTCTTCCATGGAGATATGCATAGAAACACCATGTCTCCAACTTTGAACTCAAGTTATCATCGACGGTTATCCGCATAATGCTTCTATCGACTTTGGGATGCCTTGATATTCCTTTGAATGTTTTTCTCCTTATCCACCATTTCTTCAACAATTTCAGGTCCTAGAAGCTTACACTCACTGACTTCATCCAAACACATCGATTTTCTACACCTTTTCCCATAAAGGGATTTATATGGTTCCATTCAAATGATCGAGTGGAAACTGTTATTGTAGGATAATTCAACTAGTGGAAGATGTTGGTCCAACCCTCCTTTGAATTCCATAGAACATGATCTTAACATATATTCCAGTGTCTGAACAATTTTCTCAGATCGGCCATCAGTTTGAGGATGATAGTCCGTACTGAAGTTCAGTTCAGTGGTTAGAGCATGTTGGAGAATTTTCCAAAACATCGAGGTTCATCTCAGATCACGATCAGATACAACAGATAGTGGTACTCCATGCAGCCTTACCACTTCTTTAATGTAAGTCCATGCACATTGATCCAATGAGAAGTCCTCTCGAATCGCGATAAAGTGAGTTGTCTTCATAAGACGATCCACAACGACCCATATAGCATTGTTTCCTATGGGTGTACTTGGAAGTTAAGTGAAAACTTCCTTGGTAATGTTGTCCCACTACCATGTTGGTATAGGTAGTGGTTGAATCACCCCCTTATACTTTTTCCACTCATACTTCACTTGCTGACATACCGGTCACTTTGACGTATATTCAGAAATATCCCTTTTCATATTGTCCCACCAAATGTTTTCTCAGAGATCTCGATACATCTTTGTGCTCCCCAGGTGAATAGAGAAGGTTGAGTTATGTGAGTCATTTAGAAGATCTTTCTTTATCTATGGATCATACGGTACACATAATCATGACCCAAATCTCATAATTTCATCCTTTTATACCATTGTCTCTGAGGATTTCCCATTTCTGATAGCTTCCACCCTTTTCATAATTTCTACATCCTTTCTTTGAGAATCCTTTATTTTCTTTAAGAGGGATGGTTGAGCAATCATTTGAGAAAGGATTGATGATGTTCATACCTTAACGATTCCCATGTCCATCCTCTACAAATTTAAGAATATTGGATCCTTCTCAATTATCATCAATGAAAATATCACTGGATACTTTATACTTAGAGCATATTCCACCTTGTTCGCTTTCTTAAAGTGGTAATGGATTGATCAGTCATAATCCTTGATGAGTTCTATCCATCTTTTTTGGCGCTTATTAATCTCTTTCCACGTGAATATATATTTGAGGCTCTTGTGATCAGTATATATCTCATACTTCTCTCCATAGAGATAATGCCGCCAGATTTTCAATGCAAAGATCACAGCTTCCTACTCCAGATCATGCGTGGGATAATTGTTTTCATGGATATTTAGCTACCTTGAGGCATAGGCTATCACATTATCATTCTGCATCAACACACAACCCATGCCCTTCTTCAAAGAATCACTAAATACCACAAAAAGTTATCCGCTTGTGGGTAATGTGAGCATGGGCGCAGTGATAAGCCTCCTTTTAAACTCCATGAAGCTCTCTTCGCATTCATCACTCCATGAAAACCTTATTCCCTTCCAATTTAGCTTGGTAAGAGGGTTGGAAAATCATGAGAAATTTATCACAAATCAGTGATAATATCCAGATAACCCCAAGAAGCTACAAATATCCATTACTGATGTTGGCCCCATCCATCCCTCAATTGTAGATGTCTTAGAGGGATCCACTAATATCCCATTTCTTGTGATGATATGACCCAAGAATGAGACCACCTTCAACCAGAACTCAAACTTTCGGTACTTTGCATAGATATTCTCCTTCTACAAGGTCTCTAGTATAGTTCTTAGTTGCTCCTCATGATCCTCCTTGGTTTTGGATTATATTAGAATATCATCTATAAAGACTACCACAAATTTGTTGAGGTAATTTCTAAAAACTATATTCAGCAAGTCCATGAATATTTTTGGATCATTAGTGAGTCTAAAAGGCATTACTATGAATTCATAGTGCAAATATCTTGTGCAAAAAGTAGTCTTATGGATATCTTCCTTCTTCAACCTTACTTGATAATTCCTCGATCACAAATCTACCTTGGATAAGTATTGTGCTCCACATAGCTAATCGAACAATTCATCAATTTGTAGAAGAGGATACTTGTTCTTTATCGTGATTTTGTTGAGCTCTCGATAATCAATGCAAAGGCATATTGACCCATCCTTATTCTTGACGAAGAGGATTAGTGCACCCTATGGTGAAGCAGGTGGGTGTATAAAACTTTTATCCAGATTCCCCTGTAGTTGTTTCATCAACTCCTCAAGCTCTATAATATCCATTCTATACAGATTCTTGGATATTGGAAATGCCTGAGATATAATGTCTATTGATTATTCAACATCTCTTCTAGGAGGGAGACTAAAAAATTCCTCGAGAAACACTTCAGCTAATTCTCTCAAAATAGCCATGTATTTAAGGATGGTTGGTTCTTTGGACTCAATCATCTGAGCTAGATACACGTTCTCATAGGGAATTGATACCCATGCTTGAGATTATTGAACTAAAGAAGATTCATCATCTTCCTTGCACTTGTACAGAATCAGGGGTCGATTCTCCACAAGGAGAGTGATTTCCCTCTCAAGATAATTTATGTTGGATATATTTAAGGACAACCAATCCATGATAAGAATTGCATAAAATTTCATCAGAGGGAGTATGATGAGGTTATCCAGGAAGTTCAATCCACAAATTATGATAGGGGAGTAGTTATATTCATGGGATGCAATGATTTCCCCATTTTCCATACTCACCAAAATCATTAATTCCATGATTTGTGGTGGTGTTGGGATTGTTCTACTAAACTTTCGGGATATAAATGAATGCATAGAACCAAAATTAAAAAGTAAATTCGCTATTCTTGAATGAATAACTAGCATACCTATCACCACTTCATTTTCAGTGTTCACTTTGGCGGTAGTGATGGAAAAAGATCTCCCTTGCTGCCTTGGTGGTTGTTGGTTTCCTCCGAAAACCGTTGTCTTAGGGAAATAATTTTCAAGGTGCCCTGGTTCTTAGCAGTTGGAGAAATGAACAACACATTGAGGTTTTAATGGAGTGTTCCTCTCCTCTATCGCAGTCGCAGTTTTTTCTTGTCAGTAGTTAACAACTAGATGACATTCTCTTCCACACCTAAAGTATTTCCTCGTCCCCTTTAGAAAATTTTCGGGATTCTTCTTTCCACAACTTTGGCAAGTGGGGTGCTGTATTTTCTTAGCACCGTTGGATATATCCATCAGACTACCAGAATTGAAGTCCACCTTACAATTCTTATACCCATGATACCCCTAAGATTCGCTGATATCCATTTAGACCTTGAGGGAATATCTGACAATTTCCACATAGCTGTTGAAGTCATGGATCGCCAGGGCTTTCCGCAGGCTAGGTTTCAACCCACCAAAGAAGTAGTCAAACTTGAATTCAAGGGTAACGACAAAGCTGGAGGCATATCGTGTAAGCCTTATGATGTTTTCCTCGTACACTCTGAAAGATTCATCGTCTTTTTTTTGATGTCAAGGAAGTCCCTTTCAATCTTAAGCCGGAGGGTGCGCGTAAAATATTTATCGAAAATCATTTTCCGGAAATCCTTCCATTACAATGCCTTGATCTCCTCCTCAGTCTTCATATTTTCGATCAATTTCCACCATTTACTGGCTTCAACTTCCATACGATAAGCATCCAGAAGGACCTTTTCTTTTTCAGAACATTGAAGGATGGAGAGGATCATTTCAATGGAGTTGATCTATTGTTTGGTGATTGAGGGATCAAATGATCCATTAAAAGTAGGAGGCCTTTGTCTCATGAAGATTTCGAGAGAGGCTTGTTCTTTCTTAGGGGGGTTTAACATTACTCTTGACCCATGTTTCTATTCAAATTTGGAGTTAACTGAGAGAGTATCGTGACAAAGTTCATGATTCCCGCTCCCATCAGATTGGGGATCTCATTAGAAAAGTAATCACATTGATCTTCACATCAGTTGTTAGCCCGAGTCCTCCTATTATCAGCAATTGGCTGGAATAAAAGGAGAGTTAGGGGTAACACATAAAGGGTAATCCAAAGGCAAAAATGGATGACTTATAAATTACTATTATTTCCTTAATGTATGAATCTATAAGATTCAATCTATGTTATCCATGATCTACTTTCTAACATGTATTCTTAGAGGATTTTTTTTTTAAATTCCCTTAATAATGGTTCATACTAATCTTGTTAATTTACCAAATCATATCCCTCAGGAGTGTCATAACCAAGAGTGAAATAAGGCCCATTGTCGTGTACCAGGATACCCCAAGTCAATCCAAAAACTCTTTGTTGGAGTTTTCACTCCTACGTACATCTATGCCAGAGCTGCCTCTACCTGCTTATATCCATAAATAGATGTATTTTCTTGATAAACCACTTACTCAATACTCACCAAAATTTAGGGATGTTATTATTATACCTAGTATTATCCCTAAGTCTTTAACTAGGGTTTTCTAATCCTAATAGAAAAAATAACTAAACCTATCCTCGAATACCAACTATGACAACCCTGCTTTTTATTACACAATTAACAAGAATTATTACATACAACCTTCACCTTATACAATATAGAATATTGAGAGGTCGGGTGTCTTTGGGGCATAAGAAAATTACATAATAACTTAAAACATAAAATGCAACATCTTATTGAAAACATCCTTTACATGAAAACTACATTCCCTCATACATAGCATTACATGGGATAACCTGAGGACATACATAAGAAATGGGTGAGCTATAAATCCTATTAAGGGAGTAAACAATCCATAAAATGAAGAATACAATACATGTTAAGAAACTGGAGTATCAATTGAGCATAAAAGAACATGAACATAAAGGCATGATATAACATGATTATCATAACAAGGAAATGTGGCAACAATAGTTAACATGATATTATCATGAGCTAAGGCTCATTGCACATGGATCATGAATAAACCCTCATTGAACATAGAGAATGAGTAAACCCTCATTGCACATGAAGCACAAGTAATCCCTCGTTGAACTTGAATTATAATGAGTCAAAACTCATTGCCCATGATGTATCATGATACTATACTTTACCCAATGCATTGGAGTACTATTAGAGTGCACCCTTCTTAAACATTTCATTTCATGCATAAGTGTGCCACATGGATCATACAACATGGAATCAATCATCATCATTTATTACATGGTAAAGGGATATGGAATACATAAATTAAGATTTATAATCAATATGTAAATGTTCATAAATGTGAATACACTTGATATAGAAATGGGCATGGTATTCACTACACAATGACATTGGCTTGTAAAATCAGTGCAATTTCGGCAGTGTAACAACGTGACGTAAGAATTCATAAAAATGGTTGATGAGAGATAAAGGGGTGTCTCGTCATATTTACATGAAATGGACAGTAAGGTGCGTCATATAGCTACATGTCCCAACATATGTAATGGAATTTAGTTTCGTAATACAAAATAATTTCTTGAATGTATATGAGGAGAGGGAAATTGCTTACAGAATTTTGGCATAGTAACGGGTGTACATGGATGGCATTAATGAGAAAGAAAGGGGTCTACCATCATTAAAACATAAATAGGGAAGTATGGGGGAGGTGAGAAATCATACCCCATTATTTATAATTGAAAATAAAAGGATATAATAATATTAGGAAACTTGACTAAAATGAGAAAGGAAGGAATCACTTACATGGAAGTGCGATCCCAAAGGCTTCGGAGGGGATTGAGAGAGGCTTCTTGGGAGATTGGGGTGACTTGGGATGATTCTAGATATTGGAGGTCAGATGTTTGATGAACTCCAAAGTATTTCAGTGAAGATTAAGTGGGATCTTGGGTGGGTTTATATAGGAAAGGGGAGGGAATTCTTTATTATTTCGGTTTGGGACACCACACATTAAACTAATCAAAACCCCAAACCAGTCCATGGGGTTTTTCTCATGGGTTTTTCAAAAGGGGAGTTTAAAATGATATTTTATAAGACCAATGGATGAAATTCTTAAAATAATAGATTTTATTATGTGGAGGTGAGTCACACTCTCAAGGAAATCAATTTAAAAAGCTAAAATGTTTTATAAGTCTTGGAGGGTCCACTAAAGCTTTGTAAAATAAATAAACAAACCAAAAATCACATTATTTTATTGGTAAAACATATATTGGCCGAAATTAATGTTTATATTACTTTATTAGATCACTATTGGGTCTTTATGATGTCATAAAACACATTATATATTTAAACGTTATTTATTTTTTACCCAAAAAATTCAGCTGTCTTAGAAAATTATGAAAAATTAACTGTTGGATAATTTCAACATCCTGATTCAAAAAATAATATTCATTTTATCTAAATAATTTTCTAAATATGTTATTTTTTATTTTTAAAATAAACACCTATATTTATCGAAAATTCATCGGTTTTGAAAAAAAAATGTCTTTCAAACCTTAATAAAAATTTCAATTGTATTCATAAAAATTATATGATCATTTATACTTAATAAAAGTAATTTAATAATAACAATATTTTATTAAAATATTTTTTAATTAAAAAATCCTTTAATTTATCAAAATATATTTCTTAGTTGAATATTAAATAAAGATACTATCTGTGTTTTAAAAACTATTTACAACATATCAATAATAAAATGAAAGTATATTATTTATTATATACAAAAATAATGTAAATAATCATAGTGATAGGGTCTTGTTACCTAACCCATTAAAACACCTTCATAAGACCTTAGAGTAAGGTGCGCGATGATGACAAACTCTTAGGGTGGCTCGGATAACATCGCTCGAGTGGTAATCTCTATCAACTTCCACTTCTCCCATAGGGGTTTTTGCTCAAGATTAACATATTCAATATTGGCTTGGGCTTGGTCAATAGAGAAGCCCAATGATGCCACCTCCTTTTCAAGATTTGACAAATGGGCTTCGTATGGGGAAATCTTACTAGATGAGGCCATCGCTTCCTTTGTATGAGTAAATAGGATTTGTTAAATCCCTATATTTATACTAATCATGTGATCACTATTCAACGACTATATTAGCAATGGTCGCAATTCTTAATGGTATTTTAAAATCCAAAATATAAAAATGAATAAGTGCATATGTTTTAAATAACCATAAGAAGACATTTAAATATACCATGAGGAATTTTCATTAATGAATTTTTGGGTCGTTACAGAGTGCCTTAGAGATCTCAAACCTTTCATATCTTCTCTCTCCTAGTAAAGACCACAATGGTGCTCGATCATGCTATAAGTATCCATGTTTTCCTGTGATTTCATCAGGTCACTAGACATTGATGATAGTATCAAACATTGAACATCAACTGTATCGTTCATATGTTTCTCATAGACTAGTAAATCCTCACCACTCGCCTCTTTGGCAGGCAGATTAGTTTATTCTGACTCTAATAGATAAGTCATCCTTTCATGGAATAGGATAACCCGAAGGCGTCTAAACCATTTCTAGAAGTTACTACCAGTGAGGATGTTGACTTTTTATATAATTTATTGTTAGGATAGTGTGGTTGATGAGCTTATTATTTTTATTCTACAATTAAAAGGGAAGATCATTATTACTTTCTTTATTACATTTTATGAGAAATAATAAATTTTATTAAGTCTCCAACTATTTTATCAAGTCCCAATGGCCATCAACATTGAACTCGGAATGTACAGTTTCCATGAAATTCTAGTGTCAAGGATCTATATCGCCCTTAGCATAACCCCAACAAGGGATGGTCAAGGTATTAGAAGGTATTTAAGTAGGCAGGTCTTTGCCAACTATGAGATTGCAGCTCCTTGATCTATTGAGTGGACTCCCCAATCCTGAAATCATGACTTGGGATTTTATCAACTCTTTCCTCCAATATTACAACAAGTCTATCAAGGTCTACTCATCATGATGTAATATGGTTAAGTCAACCTAAAACCTTTCATAAGGTCTTCCTATATAAAATTAAGTGTCCCAACAAGGGTTGGTCAAACACATAGTTTTATTGAGTTTTTCCATTAATCCAGTAACAGAACGCTTGGTCTGACTTAATATTTTATTTGATGGATTTTTATCTCTTATGCTTGAACTTCTTATTATAATTATCACATGCTTGTTAATATTAAGTGGAACTTACTTAAGTGATTAACCATGTATTGACAATATTTACACATTATTCTAGATAATGTTAGTTCCATATTTTATGCTTGTTTAATTAATAAATTATGTGATTATGAAAACACATCTATAATGCTAAACCATAAAACTGTAAGAAATAAAATAAAGTAAAGGAAAAGATCATGAGATTTTTAATTGTTAGTTTATCTAGTGTTTGATAAAATAACCTTGACCTAGGGTAGAAACATCTTAAACCTTTTGGGTTCATGGTTACAAATTTCCACCTATCCACCTCTGTATCTCCTGAGTTTAGTTTCATCTCGGCTTCAGCTTTAACAATATGCACTAGCTTGTGAGTTCCATCCATCACATATGCATTTTTTTAACTCACAAAGAGGTGAGGGGTAAAACGGGGTTTTACATAAAAGAAACCTTGGGCACACATGCCCTACATATTAATGAGGATAATCCGCACATGAAAACAAATTTAATTTAAATAAATAAATTAAAAGAAACCATCCATATACAAATGTCTTGGTCTAGATCATGATCATCCATAAATTCAACAATATTTACGGATAAATAAATCTATCATTCAATTCTTTAACCGTTCTTGTTTAAGATAAATCACGCTCAAATCAATTAATTATCATCTTTAATTAATCAATCATTTTATTTTAAACACTTTTTTGAATTTACTTGCGATTTCCATCCATCATAATTTTAAACAAATAAATTCATTTAAAATTATCTTTGTACGTAACATGTACCTTGGAGGAAACCTAGTGAATTACTATTCATAACTACCCAATGAGTATAAATGGACATTATGCATATGGTAAATTAAAAACATATATATAAAACACCTATCACGGGTTGTGTTTTAGCTTTACACCCGCACAATGGTAAATATCTCACAAGTTTGAATAATATAATAATAAATTTTAATAAGTCTTCGTAATTTGGATGAGTACACGACATGTAGTTCCAACTACACGGTGTGTACTATTTTTCACTGACCATCCGAAGTACACGCAAGGGGAAATGATGTTTGAGTGTACTTTGGGATCTTCAAAGTACACAACGTGTCCAGTGGACCACACACCGTGTAGTTCTTCGTTACATGGTGTTTAACTGGTCAAGATGGGTATGGGGTACATGGTCCAACCTTAACTGGAAGAGACTAAATGTCGTGTCTAGTGGGCCATACAATGTATAATATGGAAACCACGTGCCACCTGTTCCTGGTCAACACACGAAGTCATTAATACTTAGAAAAATCCAATGACACAACTTGGTTTGGCGGACCAGACCTGGTGTATTGAACCTTGACTACACGGTGTGTAATTCCAAATACACATCATGTGTTCTAGTGTTGTACGACCAAGAACATTTGGCACCTACAGATGATATCCTCTATTTTATTTTAATTAAAATTAACAGAAAATTTCATTTTTGTAAGGTGAACAAGAAACAAAAAGGAGGAATAGATCTCTAGATTCAGAATTGTAGAGCGATTAACATGAATTGAAAAAACTAAATTATTCTATGCGTAAATCATTAAAAAAATATTTAAATAATTATAAACTATAATTTAACCCCTCTAATACAAGTTGAAGGTTCCAGGCATAGTGGAATCATGGTTGAGCCAGCACCCAAATTTGATTTTTACCATGATCAATGATTATTCTGGGATCAATATGACGATGAAATCCAGTCTCCACTGAATAGAATCAAAGATTTAGATAAATAAGGAAGAGTCATGAAACCTTTAGAGAAGATCTTGAACATCATTTTTATAATTAATTTAATTAATTTCATAAAGAAAATAATACCTGGATCTTTGGAATTTTCTTTGTTTATGATGTTGATCATCCAAAATGACCCTTCCAGATTATCTTTTGGAGAATGCAAGGATGCAAACTGGAATCCCTCTAGTGGTGATTCACATGTGCTCTGATGACCTCTAATCAACACTGCTCGTTCTCCGGGTGCTAGCATGGAGAAGTTAGTGTCTTGTGTCAGTCGTTCGTGATCACTTGTTCTTTAGCCTTGAAGAATGTATATTTTTCTTGAGATGGGTGGGAAGAGGATTTGAGAGAGAAATTGTTTAGCTCAACAATTCTCAATTCACCGGGCATGCGGTTAGTTACATGGCACAATAGACGTATGTGTCTATTTTTTGACATGGGGCTTCCATTAATATATTAAATTACATAATAGTAATTAAATAAATTCATAACCTTAGAGAAAACCTATGATATTAATAATAATACCACGTCATTATTTATAGTGTGATAACTTGATAAAAAAATATTATAAATAAAATTCTGTGTCACAAAAAAATAGCATTGTTATTTTAATTTGTTCCAAATAGTTAAATAATTATTTATCATCTTGAAAATATTTTTTTACTACAACACCGGCCTTGGTAGTCTCGAATTCCACTTCCATTTATTGAATACATGAATAAATAAATAAATAAAATATTCTCCTAAATAAATATTTTATTTTCAAACTAGTAAATAAATATTTATTAAATGTTCAATAAAATAAATTAATATATTTTACCTAAAATCTGGTGAATAAATATTTATTTAATTTATGAAATCATTTTAACTTGAATATAATTTTTCCATTGTCTTGAGAATAATATTTATTAATTAAATTCAAATAGAATTTAATTGAGACCACTAGAAACACTTAGTGTGTGACCCTCTAGTATTCTTTCTCATTGGAATTAGGCGGGCTTGCCTAATGACTAAGAGTACTTTCTATCAATGGATCAAGGCACCCAAAAGAAATAAATTAATGTTTCAACAATGATATCCACATTCTAACTCTCACTATGTAATATAATTACATTGTTTCAATATCTCATCAAGCAGGTTTCATGATAGTGTGATAAAAATTTATGCTTGATACATCGTTCTTTGACTACCTGAAATAATCTCGTTGTTACACCATTGACATGGAATCTCACACGATAGTTATATTTCAATCAAAGGGATGATATATCAACTTCCATAAATGGAAGGGAAAAATCCTTCCTTGAATTCTTTATTAATAACATGCCACTCATGACGCACCCAACATGCCCTACTTCCCACCAACTATCTGTGTGACTATTTTCTTCAGTAAATCAAAGTACACAAGTCATTACATGTATTAATGATAATATTAAAGTCTAAGGATCATTTCACATGCTTGCATATAGAAATATTCGATGACACCAAAACATGCATAATTCTTAGTGGTGGGTTTGTTATCATAATCTTCTGTCTTAGATATTACCAAGTGAGAACTTCATGAGAGGAAGTCTCATCTACTTACGAGTACTCACACCTGATAGTCTTCAAGCTATGTGTCCCATCATAGTTTTTCACCCAACTGTAGAACTATATTTAAAAATATTTTTATATCATTTCAAGGTTCTCATCATATAGGGGAACTAACATAACCTTAGCAATGTAAAAAATACTCTAAGACATTATTACATCATAGTCATGAAGAACAATAAAAAATATGAAATAAGATATTTAATATTTAAATACATTACATATCCATGTAATCAATGTACAACCAGTTGGTTCTAGGACACTAACTATTACATTAAGAACAATCATATTAGCATAATTCAATTATGTGATGAGAGATATCTTATGAACTTTTGGAATGATAATTGTACCCTTTATACTTCAAAATATGAATTTATTCTTTCTCCAATAAGAACGATAATGTTTACACAGTTACCATGGAATACCTTATAATCCAAGATATACCTTTCATTAGGGAAATGTAGGTCCAATATTGGTTATGAAATATAAAATTTGGAAACTATAATGTTATAACATTAGTGAGAGGGTTGTTCAGGCTGATGTTCCTCCTCCGATAGAGAATTAAATATGATTAACCCCAAGAAGCATAAAGAGACTATCATTGTGGAGGAACCAATTCACCACAACCAATGATATATATATATCCTACTTCATGGGTAAGAATTGAAAACCATAATTGATAAGGATCAAAGTGATATTTTTTAGTAGAATGTTGTAGATTGAAAAGGTAGCCAGAGAGGAAGTCTTAAGAAAATATTGAAGAAGAATGTTATGAATGTAACTTTAAAATTTTAGTATTTTTTTCAGTACCTCATTCTAGATGACTAGTAATTAGAGACTCAACCCTTGTGGGATCATTACAAAATTATGATAATAAAAAGGATATAATGAATATTCTTCGTGAGGGTATTCACATCCCATTGGATATGAACACACAGTATTATAATGACATGAGATATAGAAAAACCTATTTTGAAATTGGACCATGAATTCAAGAGATACAGAGTTTTATTCATATTGTTGATGTTGAATATCTATACATAAAATTTGGTTTTATGGTTCACAAATTTCTATGACTAAGAGTCCATAGTTGTTGATAGATAAAGTGTTAAATGGGAATAGTTTTTGATACTAGAGAGATAAAGGTTTTAATTATTATAGATTTCCTTCATGATCATTGACTATGACAAAAACTTTAAGTTTTAAAATTTAATAGAGAATGTAGTATATATTTTCTATTATATTCCATTTAATATATTTTATATCACATCAGCGAATTGAGGATGAGTTGTAGGTGGGTGTCCTAGAGGCATTTGACCCATCAATAGTTGTATGATGCATTTAGAGGTGGACATAATGGATTCATTTGACATGTTTACTATTTTATCATACGTAATTCCCATTATAGTGGCCCATCAATTAGAAATATGATGCTGAGGGACTACTAAAAAGTTAAATGCATCTTTTCATGTAATTAATGAAAGTTTTATTTTGAACTTTAAATTTATTCCTTGACTGAATTTAAATGTTTACATGACATATTAACAAATTTTTTATTAAAATTTTTAGAGGTGGATCCCTAGACTAGGAAAGTAGAGACCATATAAATTGACCCATCAAGTAATGTAGTATAATTTAACACATGTATGTAAACCATGGATAGTAGAGAATATTCCATGAAATCTATGTTGATACATACCCTGGTCATTGGGGACAAATTAATTACATAGGTAGATCCTTTGGTATCTGGGGAATAATCTTTATTGATGGGGACAAAAAATACTATTGATTAGGAAGTGTTTCAAATAGTGATATTGAGAACTCTAATGTCTATGATTCTAAAATAATTTCTTGTAAGGAAGGTAATTATATGTTTTTATATAAGAATTATTGTATTTATCCCCTCATTAAAATGACGTGATACCTTTTTATTAATATTTAAATATTCAATTCTCTTCACATTGAATATTCATACTCAAAAACTATAAAAAATTGACTCCAATAACATGGAGATAATATTTATTTTAATACATTGTTACAAATACAAGGGAGAACATCCTAAAGGATTAAATAGTTTAGTTTTTTGGTGAAACTATATATATTTTATATTCTTATATTGTAACTAAATACATGAATTTCAATGTAAAAAATATAGTGGAAACTTTTTTATTTCTTTTAGTAAATCCTTGAAATCATTCATATATCCTTTATTTTTTTCTTGGAGAAAGGAAAAAATAATAAATGGTGAGATCAAATGATCTATAAGGGAAACTGTACAACATAAGCAATTATATGATGAATAAAGCATGAATAATATGAAAGAGATAAATAATAATCAAATATACCATATAACTAATATCATAAAATGAGGAATAAATCACTTGCTGAAATTTAAACATAAATATTCACATAGATAAAAAAATATAGTTTCATAATCATATAATTAATAATGTTGGAAATCAAAATCATACCACTGAGGCCTCGGGCCAAGACATAATATATAAATAGGTGAGTCTTATACAAAATACATAAACCCGTTAGTCTCATGAGACTAACCGATGCATTGAGGGACTATAACAGCCCCATCTCATCACTTACTAAGTCCAATTCACTCATTATTTGAAATAAATTAATAAAAATTCAATAAATAATGAACATAAACATTCAAATTGACAAAATGACATACACAATGTCAATATTTTTCACATTCAATAAATAGGAAAACATGATCACAAGACATTCAAAGTAATACAGTGGATGTATTATTAGATTATATCATAAATTAATTATAATATTCATCAATGGATATTGAAATAGAAGAAATTACTTTCAAAATATGACTGATATATTTCTTTAGGAAAAGGACCATTTCATTTTTAAATCACATATTTAAAATCGAAAATTTTCCAAAATGTTAGGAAAAACATTTAACTTGAAAAAAACCATGAAAAATTATAGAGGAAGTATCTAATAAAATAATAGTTTTGACAGTGGGAAAATCCATTCATGTGGTAAGAATTAAAACATAGATTATATTCACACATCCAGTAAAATATGTCTCCTTTAGGAAGAAAAAGAATATTCATTTTAAACATTTTTATAAAAATTAAATCATGGATAAAAAAACTTTAATCAATAATTTTATAATAATAAAAAAATTATGGAAAACATTTTAATGATAACATAGACATGGAAGAAAAATATTCTCAATATAATAGATAAACAAAGTTATTTTTTTAAAGTTATTTCAATATTTTGACAACTTATAAAGAATAAAATGAATAAGAAAAAATTAAATTTTCCAAAATATAAATAGGAGGATAAAATAGATGGGTTTTAAGATAAAATGATGATATAATTACCCCAATATAATAATTATATAAAATCTTGAATAACATTGTTATTGTGATATAATTGCTTACCTCAGGTCCAAATATCATTGTAAGTGATTTTTACCTCATGTATACTAAATTTCAATATATTAAATTTCTATAAATGATGAATTCACATACTTATAATATCATATATGATATACTTATATCATTTCAAGACCAATTTATTAATAATCCTTTATTAAAATCATTCTTTTTGAGAGGTAACTATTTCATTTTTCATGTAAGTATTAGTTCAATAGTTTCTATACTTTCTATTAAATATGGATTAATTAAAAATAAAATATTAATCATGATATAAATATCCTATATATTCATTATATAAATATTTATAGTCATCCATTATATATCCCCATACTTTTTATACTGAAATATTACATCTTATTAGATGAATATTCAATACCTAACATTACAATCCACACCAAAATCATATAGGTTTAGTTTCTTTGGAAGTTTGGATTCATAAAAAATTTATTCATAAGAGATCTACGTCACATCCTACAATTTTATTCTTAAATAGAACCCTTATTAGACATATAATACAATTTAATTGAAAGTTTTACTTTTTTACTTTATATCCTTAGTTTTGAAAATCACAACACACATTCTTGAAAATGATTTCCTACTAAATTTTAAATATCCCATGGTTGTAAAATGTTTTTATAGAAAACATATAAATTTACCTGGAAATACAAAACATTATTAATTATATGATTCATTTTTTAATCATATGATATGTTTTTAATAAGACAATACCTCGTTAATCAGACAATACTCTAACAGATACAAATTTATAAATGAATGAATATATTTTTTACAATCGAACATAAATACACTTTTTATATCAGAAGAATGATTTAAAATTTCACCATACAATGATTTTGATAATGTTTAACTTGTAAAGTTTTATTATGTTCGACGAGATAAAGATAATATTTGTTAACTAGACAGATATTTAATGGACATAGGTATACATACTCTCCGGATGTATCTTTGTAAAAACAATTAGAAGATTATTTACATTATACCATATAAATAATGTTTATCTTAATAACTAAACATAGTTTACTCTACTAAATGGAATAGTTTACAAAATTTTAATTATTCTAACAAAATGAAATCAGATGAACATGTACATGTTCAGTTTTCAAGCTTGATCTCATACGAGGACATTGTAACCAACTCCTAGAATCACTAAATATGTGCATTGGATGTGCACTTATAAATAAATGTACATTGAAGGAGTTAGGAGAATATTATTTTTCGACTCAAACAATCTATAATTTTATCTTTAGTAATATCTTATCACTCGAGTTACGTAAATATTTTCAGAGAGTATTAGTTCTTAGGAATCCAACTAAGGATTTTAAATTATTTTGAACATTTTGAAATTAAATTTGATGTTTCCAATATGGTTATAGATCGAGGGATTTTGGGGATAGTAATACTATTGATTCTGATCAGGATGATCGGGGGATTTCAGGGATAAGAATTTAGATCTGATTCAAATATTTTAAATCAGTGGATTTATTATTGTCGAAAGACAGAACTTATAGATGGGTTCAAAACTATGGATAGTCAATATTAGAGTTTGTGGATTCCTTAAATATTAATGTTAAAGAATAGAATATAAGTTATTAAATATTTTTAAGTCATTTACACTTTTACTTAAATATTTTATTTTAGTTTTTTCTATAATGTTTTATATTTCTACTATGCATTAAAATAGAATGTTTATTTTACTAAACCAATCAAAACTCTATATTTATTGATTGAATGTGTGTCTAACATAGTTACTATAATTATAAAAGTATATTTGAGTATAATATACTATAGTTAATAGGTTTTGGATTTTAATTTGTTTAATTTATAAACTACAATTCAAACCCTCTTCTAGTCATTATAAACTCTTCGATCCAAATTTTTTTATGAGATAAGGTTCTATTAAAAAAACATTAAAAACTTTTAACTTTTTTTATATCAAGAAAGTTTTCAAGTTTATAATTTTTTATTGAACTATTATTAAACCAATTTGTATTGTGTATAAAGAGGTTTTGTTTCATAATATGGTCAATTTTAATATTGGGAGTCTTGATAATTTAAATCCTAGCCGACCAACATTTTTTGTTACTGTTGACAATGAATATTGGAGAGATAGAATGAAGAAATTTGTTATTAACACTAGAGTTGATAACTTTGTCATGCTGAATAGAAATTATAAAATTCATTATAAGTTTCTATTTTTACCAATCAAGAAAAATTAGAATATTAGGTGAATTATTGTGTGATGAATAATTTTTTTTATTCTATGAGAAGAAATATATATAGTTAAATATATTCTTATGAATATTAAAATAGTATTTGGAAGAAGTTAGAAATTACACATTTTGGATCTTCTAAATTAAAGGAAACAAGAAGAGATATGATTCATTTAGGATATCAAGATTTCGATTTTCTACCTAGAGAATCAGTTGTAAAGATGCATCAGAAAAACATGATGATTCTGAATAATAAAGAAACTATTGGGTATAAAGATATTTTAGATGAAATTTTAGTTGAAAAAACATTGAAATTATTTCTAGATATTTGGAGTTGAAGAGAAAAAATTTAGATGATACTAAAGGAATTAAAAAGTTGAATGTAGATGATATTATTGGTACTCTCATGTAGTATAAGGGTATAATTAAGAGAGATTATGATAAAAAAGAATGTTTAAGTGTGGATTTGATTTTATTTCAATATAAAATATTTCTATGAAATTCAAATCAGCTGATAATGTTTCCAAGGATTTGAATAAAAAATGTTTGAGTTAATACAGAAATTAGTTCATTTAAAGATAGTAATAATGAATATTCTCAGTCAGCTCAAATTAAGAATAATATTTTTGAGAAGAAATATTTCCGTTATAATTAAATGAAACATTATATGGAAATATGTGATCAAAAATATTCTTATAAATTAATTTTTATGAGTAAAATAAGGATAGACATATAAGACCAGATTTCCCCATACATTAGAAGAAATAAATGAATGATATAACATCTGAAAGAAATTATAAGAAATCATATAGACATAATATTAAATATTCTGAAATCATTAGACACTTGGAGTGAAAGTGGAGTTGAAAATTCCTAAAAATAATCATCAGATTATAGATGTGAAAATCAAAATAATATTGGTTTCATTGGTAAAGTTCCAAATAATAATAATTTCTTCATGGAAAAGGTTACTACTGAAAACTTAACTAATATTAATTTAAATTTAAATTATCATAATATATAAATTGAAAATAATTATACATATTCATAGGAGGAATGTTATTCATCCTAAGAAAACAATACTTTACCTGTTTGGAAGAAGTCTCAAGATTTGAAAAACATATAGAAATCCAAAATTGAAAATTTTATAAAAAACTTGATACTGAAAAAGAAAACATTCTAAAAAAATAAAAAATATATAAATATAATTTTAGGATTTATAATATTTAATATTTGGGTGAAATAATTTTTAAAAATCTTTGAAAAAACTAAATTCAATTAAAACTTCTATTGAATATAGAAACCTAATTGTGAAACAAATTATAAAATATAATATCTAAAAAAAGCTACTATCAAAGTTTACTACTGGAAAAGAAAATTTTTAGAATATTTTTTTTGGAAAAATAAAACCTAATAAGGATATATCTTGAATGGTTTATACTAATAAATAACATATTTTTAAAAACAACTGTTTTGATCAAAAATGTTCTCCATTTTGTATAAAATGTAGAAGTGGTGGACATTGGAAGATAATATGTTCCATAAGTAAAGTAAGATCTTCAGGTTTTAACAAATCTTATTTTCCCAGAGAATTAACAACTATTGAGCATAGGAAATTTGGATAGACATGGATATCAAAAATATTATTTTCTAATAGTTTTGAATCCAAGTATTATTGTGTTCCAAAATACTAATATTTTTGTTTTCATGAAAATAAGAAGTATACTAATTAAAATATATTCTATGTGGATAGTGGTTTCTCTAGGAATATGACTGGAAATAAATAATTATTCAATAACTGACTGAATGCCCCAAAGGTATTATTATTTATTATTATTTTTGATAATCCACCTTTCAAGGAGTGAGGTGGAACTCTTATAAGGCCCGAAGGCTTGGTGAAAATTACATTACTTGTAAGTCTTAGAGGAAGTCACCTAGAAAAAATAAATTGAAACTCTTCCCCCATCACATGTCATGATATCTTCACTCCACCTTCACATGGAGGGCCGACTAGGTGTCATGTGTAGAGTTGCAAAAGCCCGGTACCGATGGAAAATACATACCCTCACTTTCTTCCAATTTCATTTAGCTCTACTCTGGTGAATGCACCTACTCTAAATCTTCGTATGGAGCCTTGTCTCTTATAGTATTACTGGTACATGTACATATCTATGTGGTCCGAAGGGCTTGGGGTGGATCTAAGGCCTTGAAGTGGCCCAAAGGCTTTGAGAGTCAACTGGACTAAAGGCCTTGGGTGGCCTGTAAGCCTTGCAAGACCCGAGGACCAAACTGGTGGCCTAAAGGACCAGATGGATGAATAGTTCTAGCTACTACAGAACTGGACAATACCTCCTATAATACCTACTATAGTACCTACTATAGTACCTTATACAGTACCTGCTACAATACTCCTATAGTTCTGCTATAGTTCATCGGGAATATGCCTCCACCCAGATTTGATCTCGGGTCTATTGGATGCACTTTTTGAGTCCTCATCAACCAGGATGAGGATCATGTTCAATAATTATTAAATAAGATTATTAAAATAAAAGGCGTAAAAGGAACCATTGGTGATAATTCTTAAGAAGAAATTATCATTATCGGTAACATTCTTCTTCTTAGTGAAGCTTTGATTTCAAATGTTTTATTCGCTGTAGGTCAAAAGAACAACCTTATGAAAATAATTCAATTATGTGATGAGAGATATCTTTTGAAATTTAGGAATGGTATATTTACAATTCATATATTAAAAGATGAATATATTCTTTCTTCCAATAGGTATGATAATGTTTATACATGTAACATAGATGAACTGAGAATCTAAGATCTGCCTCAACTTAGTGCAATGAAGATCAATCTTAGTTATGTCCTAGAAGACTAGGACACTGCAATGTTATAAAATTAGCAATATGGTGGTCATGGATGAATTTACTCCACCAAGATAGATGTAAATTTGATTAATCCGAAAAGGCTTAAAGTGACTATCATAGTGGAAGAACCACTTCAACACAACCAATGGTATATATTGAATACATCATTGGTAAGAATTAAATAACCATAACTGAAAAGGAGAGAGGTGAGTTTTTCTAGTAAAATGTGGTATTGTGAAAAAGTATTTAGAGTGGAAGGTTTAAGAAAATTCATGAAGAACAATATTTTGGATGCATCTTCCATATTAGAGGACTTGTTTCTAGACATCATTCTAAATGACCTATAATCAGAGACTCACCACTTATGGGATAATTCAGAATTTATGATAATTATAAAGGAAATATTAGATATTCTTAATGATGGTATTCACATATGATAGTTTAAAAACCTAAAGTCTTATGGTGACATGATATATAGAAAACAAATATTTTTAAATTGGACCACACATCCAAGACAAAGAGATTTTGATTCATGTAGTTAATGTGAAATATCTATACATGATATTAGTATGATGGATAAATATTTTCTATGACTAAGAGTCCATAGTTGGTTATAGATCTAGTGTTGAATGAGAAGAGTTTTTTGACACTATAGAGGTAAAGGTTTTAATTATTAAATCTTTCTTCCATGATCAATGACTATGACTAACATTTTTATGTTTCAGAATTTCATAGAGAATATAGTTTATATTGTATATTATTTCCCCTATAATATATTTGATATTTCTTGAGCTAATTGATAATGAGTTGGATCTAGGTGTCCTGAAGGAATCTGACCCATCAATATTTTTATGTTGAATTTTGAGGTGGAGATAATGGATTCATTAGATATTTCAACTATTATATCATAAGCAATTCCTGTGATAGTGACCCCTCTAAAAGAAATATTATTTTGAGGGATTATTGAATGGTTATAGGCATAATTTTATCTAGTCATGAATAGTATACTTAAAAACTATATCTTCATTCCTTGATTAAATTTATATATTTATGTGACATATTTTATAATTGTTTTATTAATTTTTTTAGATTTGGATCTATAAACTAGGTATTTAGAGGCCTAATAAATAGAACCATATAGTATTATACTATAATTATGCTCTTGGATGGAAATGATGTCTAGTGGAGTAGATTATATGACATCTATAGTGATATATCCTATGGTTATTGTGAAAACATTCATTACATAGGTTGATACATTGGTAGTTGGGTAATAATATTTATTGATTAGAATAAGAAACCCAATGGATGAGTAATTATTTCTATTAGTGAAAGTGAGAACTCTAATGTCTATGATTCCAGAAGAAAATCTTGAAAAGGTGCTAATTCTCATAGGTTAACCATCAAACACATTATTTAATCCTTTTAATGAGTCTAATTACTACATAATCATAAGATATGTATAACTTTTTAAAATGGAAATAAATACTGAAAAATTTATATAATATCTCAAGATAAATCTATATGATGATTCTATGTTGTTGATATAAGAAATATAGGAATTATCCAATTCATTAGAATGTTATGAATCCTTTTAATTTATTTTTAAATCTCTAATTCTCCTCACATTGTCTATTATTACTCAAACACTGTCACACGCTAACTCAAATAACTGATATCTAGTAGTTATTTTACTATAATTGCATAAATACAAGTGATCACATCTTGAATGATTAAATAGTTTAGTTTTCTAGGGAGACTAGATATATATGGGATTATAATAATAGAACTAAAAATATGAAATAAAACATAAACATTCTAGAGAAAACATTATTATTTATTCTAAGAAATCCTTGAAACCATTTATATATTCATTTTTGAGAATATTTGTGAAAGAAAAACATAATAAAGGGTGATATCAAATTATCTATAAGGGAAAGCATACAATAAAAGATATAATAAAATAAATAAAGCATGAATAATATAAAAATATAAATAATAATCAAATATACTATATAAATAATATATTAAAATTAAAAATAAATCCATGGATGAAATATAAACATATATAATCACATATATAAAAAATATATTTTAATAATGATATAATGCATAAAGTTGGACATCATAATCTTACCACTGAGGCCTTGATCCAAGACATTATATATAAATAGGCAATGTGTATGCCAAATACTTAAACCCATTGGTCTCATGAGACCAACTGATGCATTGATGGGCTATACAATTCTTATACCATCACTTACAAAGTCCAATGCATTAATCATATGAAATAAATGAATAAATATTCAATACATAGTGAACATAAACTTTCAAATTGAAAAAATGGCATATGAAATGTTAATATTTTCTATAGTAAATAACTAGGAAAACATGATCATAAGACATAAAAAGTAATATGGGGGATGTATTGTTAGATTATATCTCTAATAAATCATAAAATTAAACTATGGGTATTGACATATAAGAAAACAATTTTATAACGTCACTTATACATTTATTAAGGAAAATTGCCTTTTCATTTTGAAATCAAATATTTAAAATATCTAATTTTCCAGTATATTAGGAAAATAAATTTTCTTGAAAAAATCCATTGAAACATATAAAAGAATAATCATGGAAAATAATAGTTTTTTTGGTGGGAAAGTCCATCAGTGTAGTTAGTGTTAAAACAAATATTTTATGCAAACATTTAGTAAAAAGTTTCTCACTCAGAAAACAACATGAATATTCCTTTTAATTTGTTGTATAGAAATTAAAACATTGGTTAAAAAAATACTTTAATCAATAATTTTTTAATAATAAAAACATTATTGAAAACATTTTAATGAAATCATGGACTTGGAAGAAAAATATTCTTGACTGAATTGAACAACATTAGTTTTTTTAAATGTTCTTTTAGAATTTTTAGAATATATAAAGCATAAAATAAAAGGAATAATTTTAATTTATAGATATAGATATAGAAGAATAAAATAAATGGTGTTTAATATATTATTATCGTATAATTCCACTAATAGAATAAACATATACAATCCAAAATAAGATTAACATTGTTAAATAAATTCTTATCTCAGGTCCAACTATAATCATAATTGATTTTAACTCATTTATAATAAATTGAAATATACTATATTTGTATAAAATAAGCATACATATAATATAATATATGATCTACTTGTTACATTTAAACAATTGTGTATTCATATTTATTTATTAAAATCCTAATTTTTGAGTGTTAGTTATTTCATTTTTCATGTATGTTTTAGTTAAATAGTTTCAGTTCATTCTCTTGACCGTGGTTTAATTATCAAATAAATATTAATAATGATATAAATACAATATATATTAATTATATACATATTTTTAGTCATTCATTATATTGACCAATAAATTTGGTACATAAATATTATATCTTTTTAGAAGAGTATTTATTAAATAAAATTATGATCCACACCAGAATCATACAAGTTTAGTGTATTTGGAAACTTGTATATATAAAAACTTATTCATAAGAGGTCTAAATTATATCCCACTAAGTTTTTAATAAATAAAACACTTATTATACATATAATACTATTTATTTTAAAGTTTTACCTTTTAATTTCTATCCTTAGTTTTTAAAATCAAAACACGAATTCTTAAAAATAATGTTTTACTAAATATTATATATCCTAACATTTTAGAATTTTTTTTAGAAACCATATAAATTAAAATAGAAATAGAATACTTTATTAATTGAAAGTTACTTTTCTTAATCGAATGAAACAATTGTAATCAGAAGATACCTTGTTAATCAGATAATACTCTAACAGAAAATTCTTTATAAACGGAAAAATATAATTTTTATAATTAAATGCACATATACTTTTTTATATCAGAAGAACAATTCAAAATTTCATCATACAATGTTTTTGATAGTGTGTAATATACACTGTTTTACTAATTCCCACTGAATGAAGATAACCATTTTTAACTAGGCATATATTTAACAGATAGAGTTAGAGATACTCTATGGATGCATCTTTGTAAAAAAATTTGTAAGATGATTAACGATATAATAGATGAATAATATTTGTCCTATTAATTAAAGAAATGTTTACTCTACCAGATGGAATACATTATAGCATTGTATTGGTACTATAAAAATGACATTGGAATGAAGATGTACATGTTGAGATATCAAGATGGAGATCATATGAGGATGTTCCAACCAACTCTTAGAATCATAGAATATGACATTTAATGGTGTTCTTATAAATAGAAATTCATTTGAGGATATTGGAGAAAATTATATTGTCACTCAACCCATATGAAATTTTCTATGCAGTAAAATTTTGTTACTTAGGCCATGTAATATTTTTAGAGTTTTTTTAGTTTTAAGGAATAAAAGTGAGAATTGTTAATTTATTAGAACATTTTGAAATTGTATATTTTGTTTCTAATATGGGTTTAGATTGGGGGATTCCAGGGATATGAATAATTCTGATTTCAATCAATATTATCAAGGTATTCTAGGGATATGAATAAGGATATGATTCAAAACTTTTAGATCGATGGATTTATTATTGTAGGAATACATGCCTTATAGTTTGGTTGAAAACTATGGCTACTCAAAGTCAGATTTTGTGACTTCCTAAATTCTTAAGGTTAAATAGTAGAATATATTTTATCAATATTTTTAATTCATTATTACTTTTCCTTTCTTCTTGTTATTTTACTTGTTTATACAAGTTTTTATATTTTTTATGTATGGTGAAATAGAAAGTTTATTTTACTAAACACATCTAAACTCTGATTTTATAGACTGGACATTTTTCTAATATAGTTTTTATGATAACTGATTGATATCTTTACCTGATAAATTATAATAAATAGGTTTTTTATTTTAATTAGATTAATTATTTAAATACAATTCACCCCTATTATAGTAATTGTAAACTATTTGATCCAAAAAATGGTATCAGAGATGGTTCTGTTATTTAAACATTCAATGTTTTTACCTTTTGTTATATCTATAAAGTATTCATGTTTACAACTTTTTTTTTATTACACTAACGTGTAATGTGTAGAAATATTTTTTGTTTTATAAGATGGTAGGTATTAATGTTGGTCCTATTGATAATTTAAATCCTTAAAGACCACATATTTTTGTTGATGATGAATATGAATACTTAAGAGATAGAATTAAGACACTTGTTATTAAAACAAGAGTTGATAGCATTTTCATAATGACCAAAAATTACAAAATTCATAATAAGGTAGTTTCTTCTTTTACCAATTGAGAGAAATAAGAATTTATGTTGAATTATCATGTGAGGAATACTTTTCTTTGTTTCATTATATGAAATATATATAGTAAACTATCTTTTTTTAAATCTATAAATAGTCTATAAAAGATTTTAGAAATTTACATTTTGGAACATCAAATGTAATTAAAACTAGAAGAGGCATGCTTTGTGGATGTTATGAAACTTTTGATTTTCTACCTGGTGAATCCGTTGCAGAGATGTATCTGATATTTATGATGATTATAAATATTTAAAAATTTATTGAAGATAAATATCTTACAGTTGAGATTATATTTGAAAAAATTAATGAAATCATTCCTAGATAATGAGAGTCAAAGAGGATAGACTTAGATGATACATAAGTAATTAAAAATTTAACTCTACATGATCTTACAGGTACTATCATGTGGTATGAGGGTAGATTGAAGGGAGATTATGATAAAATGAAAAACTATAGTGGTGTATTTTCTTTGTATTCAAAATCATATGTTGCTAAAGAATTTAAAATTATATGGGAAAGTTTCTATACCTTTTAATAAAAAGAAATTTATAGTTGAGACAAAAATTAGTTGATCTAAAGAAAGTTAGAATAAACTTTCTTAGTCAGATTAAAGGATTAATAAGATTTTTTGGAAGACTTTTTTTATATAAATAAGGATAATTATGAGGTTAAAAATAGATAAAAATTTTCTTACGAAGTAATTTTTTATGAGTGAATGAAGGTTTTACATATAATAAAATATTGACCAAATATTAAGAAGAAAGAAAGGATATAAATTCTTAAACTAATTCTATGAAATATTACATACATAAGAATAATAATATTATGAAATCATTATAAACATGGAGCAAAAGTGGAGGAAATAATTTAATATAAAATTAATCAAATGAAGAAAGTTAAGATCAGAAAAGTATTGGGTTTTTTACATTATTCTAAAGAACTATAATTTCTTTATGGATTAGGTAATTACTAAAAGCTTAACTAATATTACTTTAAATTAAAATTGTCATGATAGATAAATTTAAAATAATTCTACATCTTCCGATGTGGGATTTACTTTATCAAAAGAAAAAAATAATTTACATAGTTTTGAAGAAGTATCAATATTTGAAAATATTTTAGAAAACCAATATTGATTTTTTAAAAAATTTGATTCTACTGAAGGAAAAAATATAAAGTTAATTGAAAAATACGTTCACTTATAAGATTTCCAATCTTTTAAAATGGTTACAAAAATATAATTTTTTGAAAACTAATTTTTCAAAACATATAGAATAACTCAATTTGAGTAAAAATTCTATTGAGAATAAAAACATAGATTTGAAACTAAATTTTGAAATATAATGTCTAAAAAAGATATTATCAAAGTTTACTAATGGTAAAGAAAATTTTATAAGATGTATAAACAAATAAGACATCATAAGGATATATATAGAATGAGTTATACTAATAAAAAACCTATTTTTCAAAATAAATATATTTTCTCCAAAACATTCCCCACTCTCTACAGAATGTAAAATTGGTCGAAATTAGAAGAATATATTTTCCATAAATAAATTCCAAATTTTAGGTTTTCATAAATCTTATTTTTCAAAAGATTTAATAACTTATCAATTTTTAAAATTTGGATAGATGTGGGTTTAAAAAATATTATTTTTCAATATTGAAAGACCTAAGTAGGTTTGGGTTCCAAAATAGTAATTTTTTAGGAAAATAAGATTTATACCAAATAAAATATATTTTACATTGATATTGGTTTCTATAATAATATGAAAGTGAAAAAATATTTCTTCAAGAAGATAATTAAAATGAAAGGTGTTAAAGTTACATTTGAAAACAATTGTCAAAGGGTGGTTATCGGTATAACTAACATTTTTCTTATTGGTGAAGCTTTGATTTCAAATATTATATTTATTATAGGTATTAAGAATATCCTTTTTATCATATGTAAATTATTTGATTATAGAAATATTGTGAACTTTAGGAATGATAAATATACAATTCATAGTTCAAAATATAAATGTATAATTTCTTCTAATAGGTATGGGAATTTTTACACATTTAACTTAGAAGAATGTAGAATTCAATATCTAAATTTCCTTAATGAAATAAAAGATCAATAATAGGTAAAACATAGAAAACTAAGACACTTTAATGTTAGAAATTTAGCTAAACTATCTAATATAATACTAGTTAAAGATATACTTGAACTTAAGTTTGATTCGTCTAAATTTTGGGATCTTTTTCAATTCATAATTACTCATAAGTCATGTTTTAAATCTATTATCAATGTCTCAATTGATTATTCATTATAGTTAGTGGACATGGATTTATTTATTCCTACACAAACAAGAAGTATCAGTGGAAAATATTATTTATATATTTTAGTTTATGATTAGACTAGATATACAAGGGTTTATTTTTTTTAAAATAATTTGAAATCCTTTTTTTTTGTTTGAATACATTCGTGTCCCATGTTAAAAATGAGAAACTAATATCCTTGAAAAATATTCATAGTGATCATCCTGGAGAATTTTTAAATTCTTATTTTGAATTTTTTTTAGTAAAAGAGTATATAATACATAACTTTTATACACCAAGAACTCCACAGAAAATGGTGGAGTTAAAATAAGAAATATAAATCTTTATGAAATTAAAAGAACCATGATGAGTGCATACTCAGTTACTAATTTTTTTTGGATGAATTATTTAGTACTTCCTACTATACTATAAATTGAGTTTTAATAAAAACTTTTTATTAACAAAACTCTTTATGAGTTATAGAACAGAATAAAGAAAAACATTTCTCACTTTAACATTATTTCATTAAAAGTATTCATTCTAAATAAAAAATATAATTTATACAAATTTTCTCCAAAATATGATAAAGGAATGTTTCTAGGATATTATAGAACTAGTATGGCCTATGGCATTTTTAATAAAAAAACAAGTACTATTTAAGAAAATTTTTATTTAACATTTGATAAAATTGAACAATTTATTTTCAAACAACCTAAATTCACCTATTTGTTTTTTATTTCAAAAACCAAAGTTCAAAAATTATTAAATTTTTTTTCTTATAAGATAAAAACCTGCAGAACATTTTTCAAAAGTTAGACCTCAAGAAAAGATACATATTGTTGAAGAATAAAGTTTTATAAATCCAATGAATCAGTTGATCCTTGAGAATCATCCTAATGATAATATAATTTGTGATATAGATCAACCTGTGTGAACAAGAAGTACCTTATCAAATGAAGCAAGGAATTGTGAATTTTTATCAAAATTCAATCCTAAAACATTTGATGATGATTTAGGTGATGGATATTGGATAAAATATAATAATGATGAACTAATGAATTCAAAAGGAATAATAATGAAATTTGGTTGAATGATCTAATTATACATATGTAATTGGTGTAAAATAGGGGGTTTTCAGAATAAGTTTGATAAAATGGAAATATATTAATAAATAAATCTAGAATTGTTACAAAATATTATAATAAACAAGAGGTCATAGACTATGGAGTAACTGATTATACAGTAGGTATACTTGAATCTATTCTTATTCTACTACCATATGAATCATTTATTAATTTAAAAATCTTTCAAATAGATGTGAAGTTTTATTTTCTTAAAGGATATGTATTATAGAATGTTTATGTCAAACAACCCCTTATTTTTTGAAATTAAAAATCTTCAGATCATGTATTTAGACTTACTAAGGAGCTATATCGACTTAAACAATTCCGTAGTTGTCGACATAATAGATTAACATATTTTTTCTTAATTTTTTTTAATGAATATATGGATCAAAAACTGTTTATAAAAAATATTTTTAAAAACATCATAATTAATCAAAAAAATTTTGATGACATTATATTTTGTTTGACAACAAAATATATTACAAATTCTTTCATGGATCTTATGTAATATGAGGATAAAAGAAGAATACTGGGTGAAATTACTTATTTTCTTGGTTTTCAAATTTCAAAAAAAATACTTTGTAACATTTATATCTCAACATAAGTATATAAAAAATATTCTTAGGAAATTTGGATATAGAAGTACTAAAAACATTAGTAATCATATCAGAACCTCCAATACATTATGTCATGACCCGTCCCTCGGGGCCCATGTAGTGACTACCCCAAGCCCGACTTCCATAGGCCAGGGGATGGTGATAAGCACTGCAAAAAAAATTTCCATAAAAATGGGAATGCATTGCCTTTATAACCTGTAACTCACACAACTTAGCACAAAGCAGGATACAAGCATAAAGTAAAACTATGTCAAAAATAGGGAGTGTACAGAAAGTGAAAGGGGCCAGAATACAAGCCCAACTATAAAGTACAAGAAAAAATGAAATGTACAAGTAAAATTGAGTTCAACTCCTATGAACACCCGCCAAGGATTCCTACCTGAAGGGTAGGTACAACTCTCTAATGGTCGTCTCTACGGTACACCTCATCTATGGTCCACCTCTGAGCTACCTCCAGTCCTCTTACCCTTATCCTCAGTCAGCGCTATCTGTCGTCTGCACCAAACACAACAAGGTGTGGGTGTATCCCATGTAGGGGTGAGAATAACGATACTCTGTAGGGACCCCATGACCCTTGAAGGTCTCACAAAATCCACAAAGGATAAACCTCAAAACATGAAAACAACTGACAACCCTACTCAGGTATATGCTCATACATATACATAAGTTGTTGAGTATACCCATCTCAATCATGAGGAAACACGATGCCCAACTCAAAAACCCCAATCATAAATGTTCCATGAATGAAAGAATATAAAAAATATAAATACTCATCTCACACCAGGTATACAACCCTAAGAAACAAAATTATGAAGCTGACCCATATAGGATCGTTATGGAAGCTGATATCCTGTCACAAGATTCTCTAGGGATAGTAACAAGTAACATTCTGCACACCTCGGTTGTTAGAAAACTACTCCTCTATCGAGTATAGTGGGTCTTTTACATCACAAAGAGGCGCTTCCCACTAATCTTGTACTACTGAAGTACTCCTCCTGTCGAGTACCATGGGTCTACCGTGTCACACAGAGGTGCTCCCCACTGTGGATCTGCCGCATCACACAAAGGTACTCCACCTCGTGGATTACTGAGGTACCCTCCTATCGAGTACGATGGGTATGCCTCATTAGACAAAGGATCTCCCAACAGTGTGTCTGCCGCGTCACACAAAGGCACTCCCCACTGGGCCAGTCGAGTCACTCCGAGTCGAAATGACCATCAATTGTCTAGTATCAGCCAGTCGCAGGGTTCCGTACATATCGAGATTGGGAGAACCACTCCTCACGCCATAGTTCATACATCAACCACCCAAAAGTTCCAATAAAAAGTAACCCAAAGGTCCATCACATCAAAAGGGACCCAACGCAACAGATGACGAGTAAATCAGACACCTGATCTGTAAGTTATTAGTGTTTCTTTTTCGAGGGCCCGGTTGGATTTTTGGTCTGATCCAACCCAGACATACTTCAACCTTATCCAAAACTCAATCATGGAATATCAAAAGTATCGTCTTGATCCAATGATTATGTCACCACAGACATTTCATCAAATGGATTCCCGGTTCTCACGTTATAGTCAAAAAAGTAATACTGGTCCTAGATGGGCCGGGTCCGGTCCGACCCGGCCCAGCCCGGTATCGGCTGGCCTGACCCGGTTTAAGTCTACCTGACCCGGTTCGAGTCTACCCCAGATGTCCTGGGCCTCAGTGGGCCTGGTCCATGAAGGGCGCAACCCGTTAGCGCGGTCCGCTGGATGGTTTGCGGTGTGGCCTCACGGTGCGGCCTCGCGGTGCAGCCCATAGTATTTCCTCACGGTGTGGCCCATGGTGTGTCCTCACAGTGTGGCCCATGGTGTGGCCTAGCTGGCGCACAGGACTACTCGGCAGTCCCACACGGGGCACCTCAGCCGGCCGGAATAGCCGACTGGTCTCCCTTCCAGCGGCGCGACGATGCCGCTGTCCACCTGCGGCCGGCCGAGTGCCGACCACCATCGTCTCCACTGCGGCCCAGCGTCCGCAGCCTCCAGCTCCACCAGGGGTGAAGACGCATGCCACTACTCCGCTACAAGTCCTGTAGGTTACCCACTGCCATCCTGCCCCACCGCGGCCGATGGGCTCCAGACTTTACTTTAATAGGCGGCGCAGACGTGCGTTTCCCTTCCTACCTCACGGCCAGCCAGGTACTAGCCATCTCCTTCTTCCAAGAGCCACTACGGGTTCGTTCCAAGAACAAAAAATTATACGATCACATATTCGTGATCCTTGTGTCAATGGATTAGCATGCATATAACGTGCTCATAAAAACTTTATATTTCCAGCACCAATAAAAATTAGGGTGTTGAAGAATGCACAAAGAACGCACGAAGAAATAAAAGGAAGAGAATCTTGGTTAATATGCGAGATGATGGCCATGTTCATTGGTCCATCATCATCATGAAATTTGGATATGAGGATTCAAAATAATAAATTCAAAAATATATAAAACCCCTACCTCAATTGTTCGTTGGAGGTGGCGCGTGGAAGAAACACGTATTCAATGAAGAACGTTGGTAGTCGTCACTTCTGCAAGATACTTCTGATCCGGGCTGAGGGTTGGTTCCTCGTTCTTCGTTGGGGGGTGGTTCTTCATTGGAGAAATTTCTTTCCAGTTCTCTAAGGTTCTCCCAACCCTCCTTTTCCAACGATTTCCAACCCGGAAATGAAGATCCCACATATATTAAAATTGTTTTATCAAATTAATTAAGGTTGGCACAATTAATTTGGTTATGTTGTCACATTAAAATTGTCACAATTAAATGGAACTTTAAATATGGGTTCGGGTGGTCCCCACCAGTAAAATTAAAAAAGGAGGTTTCAAACTTGGGTGGTCCCCACCTCCATAACTCAAATGGAGGTTTCAACAACAAAAATAAAATAAGGATGTTTTATTTCATTTTCATTCTTTTGACACACCCACAAAATGTCTGAATACTAACTTTCACTCTCGACCTACTGCAGTTGAGGTGAAGGTCTCCTTAAGTGAATACCATCGTTGTGAGTTCAACGGTGACCTTGTATTTCAATTTCGAGCACCGATTCAAAATTTACAAAAAACCACTCACACATTTACTGAATGTACCAAAAAAAACATTCAGAAATTCATTCCGGGCAGTCTGGGCCTCAGAATCATGCGCTGTCAATTTTCGCAGACTCATAAAATTCCCATATAATTAAAAGAAATTACATAGAAAAATACGGGTCTTTAAATTCTCCCCACCTTAGGGTTTTGTGTCCCCGAAATCCATAACATAAACTAGGGAAACAAGTTGGTGTACTGAGCACATATCTGAGCCTCCCACTCCCATGTGCTCTTCTGGAGGTTCCTGGGCTACTAGCGAATGCGCACCAAAGGTATTAACCACCCATGAAGGACCCGATCCTATCGATTCTCAATATCTATAGGAACCTCTGTAAACATAACCCCTTTGTCGATGTCCAGCTCACCCTAGTGGTAATCCACCTCTCCAACTCTACTGAGGACCTGAAAGGGTCCGATGAACCTCAGAGATAACTTGCAGCCCCGACGAAATCTTTACAATCCTCGTCGATGTGACACCCATAAAAAGTCATAGTCGCCATTCTCAAACTCTAGAGGTATCCATCTCCTATCAGCATAGGATTTATGCCTACTCTGTGTAGTCTTCATCCACTCCAGGATGATCTACACCTTCTCTGTGGTAGCCCGTACCATCTCTAGTCCCACGAGTGTTGTCTCCCCTAGGTCATTCCAACACAATGGTGATCTGCAAGGTCTTCCATACAACGCCTCAAATAGTGTCATACTGATAGTGGAGTCATAGCTATTGTTGTACGTGAAATACACCAAAGTTAAGTGATCCTCCCTGCTGTGGCCAAAATCAAGGACACAAGAACGTATCATGTCCTCGAGGGTTTGTATAGTTGGCTCTGTTTGACCATCCTTTGGAGGGTGGAAGGCGGTGCTCAATCGAAACTGTGTCCCAAACGCCTCCTGCAACCCCTTCTATAGCTGGGAAGTAAAATTTGAATAATGATCAGAGATAATTGTAGATGGAACTCCATGAAGCCATAAAATCTTCTGCACGTAGAGGCGTCCCATGCCCTCTACTGATCCCTTCTCTCTGATAGGTAGGAAGTGGGCTGACTTGGTGAGTCGGTCAATGATCACCCAGATAGATTCATGACTCTTGGATGTGCGTGGAAGTCCTATCACAAAGTCCATGGAAATTCCATCCAAATTCCACTCTGGAACTTCTAATATCTGATCTAAGCCTACTGGAATGTGATGCTCTGCCTTCACTTGTTGACAAGTGAGGCAATGAGAGACAAACTCTTCCACCACCTTCTTCATTCCTGGCTACCGGTGCTGACGTCGGAGGTCCTGGTACATCTTTGCCACTCATGGATGTACCGCTAGAGGGGAAGTATGGAAATCCATCAACACTTCCTCCCTAAGTGCTACTGGTACCATAGTATGACTTCTGAAGAGGATGATGTGCTCCCCACCTTCATAAAATTCATCAGGTGCATGTCCTGTGGATATCAGAGCATGTTGAGCCTCATAGTCTGCGTCCCCAAGATGCACCTCCCCAAATCACTGAAGGAGTGGGGGAGTGACTATCAGAGACTGATGATAAGCTTCCCCATCTCAATACACAAATTATATCCACAAATTAGCTAGGTGATCCATCGCCTCACTTAGCAACTGTATACCAGATGTCCTGCTAAGTGCATCTGCTACTACATTCCCTTTCCCATGAGTATAGACTATCTCGAAGTCATAGTTCTGTAGGTCCTCAATCCAATTCCACTGTCTCAGGTTCAATTCCTTCTGAGAGAAGATATACTTAAGACTCTTGTGACCAGAGTAGACAGTAAAATGTTCTCCCATCATGTAATGTTGCCACATCTTCAAGACAAAGACTACTGCTACCAAATCCTGGTTATGGGTAGCGTAGTTCCGCTCATGATTTCTCAGCTGTCAAGAACCATACGCGATCACTACTCGCTCTTGCATCAGGACACATCCAAGACTGGTCCCTGATGTGTCATAGAAGACTACATACACAATGCCTTCCTCCAGTAGTCTCAATATGGGGGCAACCTTCAGTCTCTGCCACAGCTCCTTGAACCTCCGCTGACATCTCTCTGACCACACAAAGGGTTTACCATTCTTTATCGATGCTAATTTGGGTGCCGCAACTCTGGAAAAGTCAGGCACAAACCTTTAGTAGTAACCAGTCAAACCCATAAAACTCCGTACCTCTGTCACACTCCTGGGTGGTTCCCAAGCCAGTACAACCTCAATATTCACTGGATCCACCGCAACTCCAAAATCCGAGATAATGTGTCCTATAAAGTGGAACTCTCATATTAAAAACTGGAACTTTAGGAGCTTACCATAAAGTTGGTTCTCTCAAAGTGTGTCCAGAACTATATGAAAATGATAGGCATGATCCACCTCTATCGCTGAGTATATCAGGATTTAATCGATGAATACTATCACAAAGCGAACAGGGTATGGATTGAAGATCCTTTTCATGAGTCCCATGAACATTGCTGGGGATTTGGTCATGCCTAAAGGCATAAACAAGAAGTCATAATGGCTATACCGACATCTGAAGGCTGTCTTATGCACATCCCCATCTCGTACCTTGAGCCGGTGATAGCCTGATCTGAGGTCTATCTTCGAAAACCATCATGATATCTTCAACTGATCAAATAGATCGTCAATCCCTAGAAGTGGGTACTTGTTCTTCACGGTCACCTGGTTCAGGCACTAATAGTCCACATAGAGTCTCAAACTACCATCCTCCTTCTGGGAGAACAAAATTGGGGCTACCTAAGGGGAAACACTGGGCCTAATGAAACCCTTTCTCTTCAAGTCCTCCAGCTGTACTCACATCTCTCATAGCTTCGTGGGAGTCGTCCGATATGCTGCGGTAGATATCGGTGTTGTCCCAGGGTACAAGTCGATGTAAACTTCCACCTCTCTATGAGGAGGTAGACCCGGGACATCATTAGGGAAAACATCAGCATACTGGTCCACCACTATAGGATAGCTCAGACTATCAACATCAACCGCTTCGAGGGTATGGCTTTCCAACTGATGTGTGATTGGCTACACGATCCTCTTGGTAAGTCCATCCTGCACTGCAAAGGTTCCCTTCTTTCCGGTGAAGAAAACCCAGTCCCATCTATGAGAACACATCACAGTTTGTGCCTAATACAATAATTCTGAGCATTGACTATAGATAACCAGCCCATACCCAATATGACGTCGTAAGGCCTCAATGCCACTACTATGAGATCCCAACTGAAGCTCTTGCCTCCTAGAGTAAGCTCACACTACCGATACTAGTGTATAATCATCAAATCCACTCTTGTAGGAGTCTCTAACCTTAAAGATCGATCCAACGGCTCCATAGAAATCTCCATGCTCCAAAAAATGGTCGTGTCAATAAATGAGTGAGTAAAACCTATGTCTATAAGTACTACAGCTAAGGTGGAGTTGACACAGATCGTACCTCTAATTATCTTTGGAGCTCTGTGGTCATAGGCCTTAGCTTCCTGGAGCTGAGCTCATCCATGTCCTCCTGCTCCCTGTGGTCGGGGTGGACCACCTTGCGGTGGTGGTGGTAGAACCTAAAAACGTCACCCACCGCCTGCTGCACGACCTGCTCCTTTTCCACATTCACCTCATGCCTATAGAACTCCTCGATCAAACCTCTATTTCTTTCTCGATGGTCCCTCAAACGTCTGTTGGTCGCACTAGTGCAGAAAACATTTTTTACGTCGGTTATTTTTCATTATTTACGTCGGTTTTTAGGCGACGTTAATACAGACGACGTTATAAATAAAGTTTTTTACGTCGGTTATTTAAAACCCGACGTAACATCCCTAACATCACGGTGTTTATCACGTCGGTTCATTAATAACCGACGTGATAAATATGCGCGGGGGGGGGGGGGGGGGGGGGGGGGGTTTATCACGTCGGTTATTTTCTAAACCGACGTGATAAAACGCCTGGGATATCGTTTATCACGTCGGTTATGGCATAACCGACGTGATTAACCCTTCCCCGGGCCTATTATCACGTCGGTTTCTTAAATAACCGAGGTGATAAAAAGGCCTGGGAAACGTTTTAGCACGTCGGTTATCCAATAACCGACGTGGTAAATCGATTCCCAGGCCTTTTAGCACGTCGGTTATATTAAGAACCGACGTGATAAAAGGCCCGGGAACGGTTTATCACGTCGGTTCTCGAAAAAACCGACGTGATAAACCCCTATCGATTTATTTACCACGTCGGTTATAAAATAACCGACGTGAAAGCGATATTTTTTTTAAAATAATTACACTGCTCTCACCAAAAAGCAACCAGAAACCAAACAACAAAAATAACCATGCCACCCCTCCCCCAAGCCCCAACTGAACCCCACCCTCATCTATACCCACCTAACAACCTGGCCAGCCCTCCCCCACCACATTGGAGCCCCACCACAACCCTTGGACACCCCCACCCCTTGGACAGCCCCCCACCCTCATTTACACCCCCACGACCCCTAGTACAGCCTCAAACACCCATTGGACACCCCTCCCATATCCCTTGGACACCCCCACCCCTTGGACACCCCCCACCCCTTGGACAACCCCCCCTCCCTCATTTACACCCCCAAGACCCCTAGTACAGCCTCAAACACCCATTGGACACCCCCCACACCTTGACAGCCCTCCCAGACCCCTTGGACACCCCCCCGACCCCTGGACACCCCCCGAGCCCTTGGACAGCCCCAAACACCCCTTGGACACCCCTCACATATCCCTTGGACATCCCCCCACCCCTTGGACACCCCCCCACCCTTGGACAGCCCCCCCACACTCATTTACACCCAACCGGCCCCTTGGACAGAACTCCCACACCTTGGACACCACTCCCATATCCCTTGGACACCCCCCACCCCTTGGACACCCCCACCCCTTCGACAGCCCCCCCACCCTCATTTACACCCCCCGAACACTAGGACAGCCCCAAACACCCCTTGGACACCCCTCCCATATCCCTTGGACACCCCCCACCCCTTGGACACCCCCACCCCTTGGACAGCCCCCCACCCCCTGGACACCCCCCCGACCCCTTGGAAACCCCCCCTACCCCTTGGAAACCCCCCATCCCCTTGGACAGCCCCAAACACCCCTTGGACACCCCTCCTATATCCCGTGGACACCCCCCACCACTTGGACACCCCCCCACCCCTTGGACATCCCCCCCACCCTCATTTACACCCAACCGACTCCTTGGATAGCCCCAAACACACCTTGGTCACCCCTCCCATATCCCTTGGACACCCCACCCCTTGGACACCCCCACCCTCATTTACACTCCCCGACCCCTAGGACAACCCCAAACACACCTTGGACACCCCTCCCATATCCCTTGGACACCCCCACCCCTTGGACACACCCCCACCCCTTGGACAGCCCCCCACCATCATTTACACCCAACCGGCCCCTTGGACAGGACTCCCAGACACCTTGGACACCACTCCTATATCCCTTGGACACCCCCACCCCTTGGACACCCCCCACCCCTTCGACAGCCCCCCACCCTCATTTACACCCCCCGAACACTAGGACAGCCCCAAACACCCCTTGGACACCCCTCCCATATCCTTGGACACCCCCCACCCCTTGGACACCCCCACCCCTTGGACAGCCCCCCCACCCCCTGGACACCCCCCCGACCCCTTGGAAACCCCCCTACCCCTTGGAAACCCCCCCATCCCCTTGGACAGCCCCAAACACCCCTTGGACACCCCTCCTATATCCCTTGGACACCCCCACCACTTGGACACCCCCCCACCCCTTGGAGAGCCCCCCCACCCTCATTTACACCCAACCGACTCCTTGGACAGCCCCAAACACACCTTGGACACCCCTCCCATATCCCTTGGACACCCCCACCCCTTGGACACCCCCCACCCTCATTTACACCCCCCCGACCCCTAGGACAGCCCCAAACACACCTTGGACACCCCTCCCATATCCCTTGGACACCCCCCCACCCCTTGGACACCCCCCACCCCTTGGACAGCCCCCCACCCTCATTTACACCCAACCGGCCCCTTGGACAGAACTCCCAGACACCTTGGACACCACTCCCATATCCCTTGGACACCCCCAGCCCTTGGACACCCCCCACCCCTTCGACAGCCCCCACCCTCATTTACACCCCCCGAACACTAGGACAGCCCCAAACACCCCTTGGACACCCCTCCCATATACCTTGGACACCCCCACCCCTTGGACACCCCCACCCCTTGGACAGCCCCCACCCCCTGGACACCCCCCGACCCCTTGGAAACCCCCCTACCCCTTGGAAACCCCCCCATCCCCTTGGACAGCCCCAAAAACCCCTTGGACACCCCTCCTATATCCCTTGGACACCCCCACCACTTGGACACCCCCCACCCCTTGGACAGCCCCCCCCACCCTCATTTACACCCAACCGACTCCTTGGACAGCCCCAAACACACCTTGGACACCCCTCCCATATCCCTTGGACACCCCCACCCCTTGGACACCCCCACCCTCATTTACACCCCCTACCCCTAGGACAGCCCCAAACACACCTTGGACACCCCTCCCATATCCCTTGGACACCCCCCAAACACCCACCCACCCCCTTGGAACCTCTCCCCCCATACCAAAATCCAGACCAGAAAAACCATCAACAGGAGACCAAAACAAGAAGTAGAGAAAAATTAAACATTCACTTATATAACATTCAAAACTTACACTGTCAACTTCAAAAAAACTAAATCCAACCTAAACGACTACGAAATACACAATTACATTGACAATATTCAAAATTACATTTTACATTACAAACAACTAAAAGTCAATCAAACCTGTAAAATAATTTGACCACTCCACTTGTAAGTGTTTGATATATTCAGCAGTAAAGGGTTGAGGGTCATCAAAAAGCTACAAAGGAAAAGGATAGTAGTCAACGTGTATAATGAATAAATCAAATTGAAATATTATGAGAAAGAGGAAATCTTACCAGGTCAAAACTCAGAACTGTCCCAGTTGTTATTATTTCATACATAAATCTTAACATGTAATATCCGCATTCGATGATGCCTTGTTGCTCATGACATTTCTGTTTGAATGAGTGTAAATTCAATATATTATTTTTATGTAATAAATCAAAATGTACAAATTATAAATGGATATTTACCTTCGCATGTACATATTTGATCTTGAAATTCCTTTTCTTTGCGCTTTTTCGAAAGTGGACCCATGCCCTGTTAGAAAATAATACGAATGGGGTAAATTTAAAATTCATTATAATATATAAAACTATTGTGAAATTGAAACTTACGTTTCCAATATATTCTTAAAACTTTCTCGCACATCATCATGGAGAGAGCATATCCAATAAAGTGTTTTCTCCCTAGGGCAAAAAACCCCTAACATCCAATGATCCCTGATAAAAGGAAATTTAAAATTAGTGGTTTTTTATGTTAAAAGATAATTAACTCTTTGAGAGGGATGTGTTTCATACCTCTCACAAAAAGGCATCATCCAACACTGTGTGATTACATTCTTTTCAAATCTATCAGCAATATAAAGCATTCTTTGTTTCTCATCCAATGCACATGCTTCAGGGGAAATCAATTGTGGGTCCACGAATCCATATACATCTGTCAGCTCATTCCTCTCACAAATTTTATATAGATACCTAATACAAAGCAGACATAAGTATACATTTTTAATAAATATAACGCAAGGAAAAGGTGTTAAGACTTACATGATAAAAATTTTCACCACGTTGATGCCCAACTTATCTCCAGTGAAAAACTCCATGATATCAGTTTTCATAATCCCCACACTTAGTTCACGTCCATAGACATGAGCTTCCATTGTAAAGTCATAATGATCCGCCAACAAATTTGAATATCTTGACAATTTTTCAAGACTTCTAGTATCTGCATCTGATGTCATAGCTATCTGTCTTTGTTGTTGTCTATACAGTATTTCTTTACCTTTGAAGTATTCCTGTAAAAATAAATTGAAAAATATATTAGTTTTCAAATGATAAAACATTAATAAAAATATAAAATAAAAGATATAACATCCATACCTCTATGGTAATGAGTCGAAGAAGTCTGGATGGCCAAAGTAAAAAATGGCCGATACTATGTCCAACTGTCGTCACCTCATCTGTAGGTAATGGTATCCGAGCTGATCTATCTATAATATCATGTACAGTGACCCTCTGATTCTCTACCTCTAACTGTTGATGATGAACTGTATCTCCTATACAATATACCATCCCATATGCAACTATATGATGTTGAGGATCATCAACATACAACTCACAATAAGTAGGTAGCTGCAGCGGAGGAGGAGGATCAAAAATGGGGTCCGCAGGCTGAGGTGGGGGAGTGGGAGCTACTGGGAGAGGTGGAGTGGGAGCTGCACCCTGAAATTGTCTTTGCAAGTCTACAAACATAAACTGCACCGATGCTCAAATCTTGTCCTCCATTGTCGCATTAATATTATGGACTTCAGCCTCCAAGGATTCTATTTTTTTTATAAACTCCATCAACGTTAGAAGTTGAGAAACGTGGCAACACTTTTCTTACCGATACACCTGCCGGATATCCTCTTACACGGCCAGGATGTTCGGGCTTTCCCAATGCCACAGATAAAATATCTTCCCTCCCAGATGGTGTAAATGTCCCCTGTGAACTCTGCTCCTCAAGAGAGTCCTGTAATAATTAATTGAACATTTCTATAATTATTGGAAATATATGACGAAAATAGTAAACTTAAATAAATAAAATAGATATCTTACAATCCTCTCAACTACGAGTCTCGATTATTCTGAAAGATATTGTCCTTTTTTTCCCTTCCGAGCTCTTTTCCATTTCTCATGTCTAGATGGAGGGGATGGAGGGGCCACCTCTCCAGAGCTTGAAGACTCAGCTCTTAGTTGTTGAAATTTTTCTGCCATCATTTGTTCTTCCAATAATGCATACCCTCCCCGAGATAAACTATGAGGGTATACATTTTTAGATTGGATCTCTTGATGAGCTTTCCTTGTTTGCTGTAAATTAAGAATAAGTAATCATTAACAAAACAATAATAAGATCATTTATATAAGAAAGCTTATAAAAGTTTACATTGCCCTTACCAAAAATGATTCTTTTCTTATACTTTCAAAAAATTGTCTCCATGTGTCTTCATCTATAAAAGGATATATACGACATGGATTCTCACGACTCCTATGACCATTAATGAAATCAGATGAGAGGGTTGATTTGAAATCCCTCCATCTCCTAGCAGCCAACGATAAGCATTTCTTCCTGACTCCTCCAGTGTCAGGAATATCAAATGTCATCTGATAAAAAAGAGGTTAAAAATATTATATATACTAGAAACATTTAAAGAACAGTCAAACAATAGCAAAAGATCTTACCAAAATGGTCTCCCACGGCTGACAAATTATCGCCTTATCCACACTTCTCCAATCATCATAGAGAATGCTTACTTTGCTCTTAGCCTGAGTTGCTACAAAAACCTTAAAATCTTTAGCATTTGGACCTCTAGGAAGATCATCATCATCAAAATCCACGACTATCCTCTCCTCCTTCGTACGGGCAAGTGATAATTTTGGTAAACGTGTGCACCCACGCTTACCAACCTTTGAACTCTTTTTCGTAATAGGAGCATGTGAATGTTCCTCCCCAGATGTATGACCAATATGCTCATCTCCAGAATCATGTGTCTGATCAACTGATTGATCTGTCATTTTCCTTCAAATCAAAAAAACAAACATTAGTTCACAAATATACAAATTCAAATATTGTAATACTACTTAATCAGAAAATAGAAAAGTGTACTAAATTACATAATAGTAAACATTGGTAATATGGTAAGCATGTTAAACAATGATAAACATGGTAAACACAGTCTGTTGTACCCCTCTCTCTTGGATTTTAATGATCACAATCACTCTTATTATGTTCTAACTTGTTTTCAAGTGTTTTTGTTGATAGGCAAAAGGTTGCCAAGGAGTTGGCCCAAGAAAGCTGAAAAGTGGACTCACTGAGTCCACCGGTCCGCCGGTGTGAGCTCACCGGCCAGCCGGAGGACCCAGGCAGTAGACTTGCCCACTGCCTGGTGCCACCGGCCGGCCGCTGGCTCACCACTGGCCGGCCGGTGGACCAGACAGCCTTCCTCTATCTGGACCACCGGCCGGCCGCTGGATCACCACCGGCCGGCCGCTGGATCACCCCCGGCCGGCCGGTGGACCAGACAGAGAGCCTTCCTCTCTGTCTGGACCACCGGCCAATCGGTGGTCCACCACTGGCCAGCCAGTGCGCCCATGACTTCTCCTCTTTACGGTTTTTATTGTTTTATCGTTTTGGTTTGATACATGTTTTAATAAGTAAAAAATTTACAATATCTAACATTATATGAAAAAAATAAATGTAAACAAGAAATAAACATGTGTTACCTGTATTTTTAGGAATGTACAGTTGGATTGTTTTCCCAAATTCCTTCGTCGTGATCGTTCCTTATGGCACAAACCATGTCTTCAACATACTCATCATTATGTTCTGTTAATCTTTCCATAGAAGTAGGGATCTCACATAAATCAGCATCTTCATCAAATTCATCCTCACCAACATAATGTTTTTTCCATTGTAAAACAACAGCCCACTGCATATCTGATTGATCTACTACATAGAAAATTTGTTTGGCATGTGTTGCCATTATAAAAGAATCAGCTGTGTCTTCCAATCTATTCAGATTAACAAGTGTCATTCCAAATTCATCGTGTCTGACACTGTTGTTACCGATAAACCATTTACAGTTAAAAACAGGAACTTTAATTTTAAAGTAATCAGCCTCCCATATGTCTTCAATCACTCCATAATATGCACTTGATGCCGAAATTGGGTTTCTTTCCTTAGCACTCGAAAAATGCATTGCTTCTGCAAACACCAATACACCACTATTCTGAACTGCACTTCTGTTGTCCTGAGCTTTCATATGAAATGTATAGCCATTAATTTCATAAGCGGACCATGTTATCACATTTAAAGATGGACCACCCACTATCCATTTTAATGTCTCTGATACATCTGATCTACCAAGCAAGGTCATTTTAAACCATGGCAAAAAAGTTTTGTTGTGCTCATTCAAAATCCACATTTCTTTCTTCTTTGGATGACATTGTTTCAACTCATTAATATGAAATGTGATATACGGTTGAACATCAGCTATTTTATTCAAGATGTATGATTCTAACTTCTTCATATGTTCAGCTGACAGTGATTTGACTTTCAAGCCACGAATCCCCTTTCCCTCATTATTAACCCGTTCATGGCGAGATGGAGGCAAACCTATGTGTTGCGCCGTAGCCAAGTAGCTCGTACAAAACTCTGCTACATCCTCAGAAATATACTTTTCAATAATGGAGGCTTCAGGTCGATATGGATTTTTAACATATCCCTTTAATATTTTCATATACCTTTCAAAAGGATACATCCAACGAAGATATACAGGTCCACAAAGCTTTATTTCTCGAACCAGATGAATCATTAAATGCACCATCATATCAAAAAAAGTTGGAGGAAAATACATTTACAAATGACAAAGTATAAAAATTGCATCCTTTTCCAAAATGTTCAAAGCATTCACATCAATCGCCTTGTTGCAAATTGAATTGAAAAAATAACACAACCTCATTATAGTCTTTCTGACACGGATGGGCAATATTCCACGCAGTGCAACTGGTAGAATTTGTTGCATCATGACGTCACAATCATGTGATTTCATACCTATCAACTTAAAGTCTTTCAATGAGACAAAATTTTTTACATTTGAAGAATAACCTTGAGGCACTTTGATATCATGAAGACACTAACAGAAGCTACTTTTCTCCCTCTTCGATAATGTATGACAGGCCGGGGGAAGAAATGTTCGTCTTCCTTTAGGAGTGGGAGCTAACTCCAAACGTATTCCCATTGATAGTAGGTCTAACCTTGCATTCAACCCATCTTTTGTCTTTCCTTTAATATCTAGAAATGTTCCGATCAAAGAATCACAGATATTCTTCTCCACGTGCATGACATCAATATTATGTTTGACTTCATGATACCTCCAATATGGTAGCTCAAAAAATATTGACCTTTTCTTCCAAATATGTCTATCATTACCAGATTTCTGTTTCTTTCCCAATGTCACATCAAGGTTTTTCACCCTCTCAAAATACAAATCTGGGGATAAATGTTTTGGAGCAGTATCAAATTCTTGTGAGCCATTGAATGCCTTTTTTTAGTCTTCTATAAGGGTGATCCATAGGCAAAAACTTTTGATGACCCATGTACACTGTTTTCCTCCCATGATGCAATTGAAAATATGACGTCTGTTGTTCGAAAATTGGACATGCTTTATGCCCTTTAACACTGTATCCAGACAAATTTCCATATGCTGGGAAGTCATTTATAGTGAATAGAAGCACTGCATGCAGTTGAAAATATTCCATTTTATAAGAATCATACACCCTAATACCATCAGCCCATAACAGTTTCAAATCATCAATCAGCGGTGACAAGTATACATCAATATCATTGCCGGGTTGCTTTGGACCAGAGATCATGATACTCAACATGACATATTTGTGCTTCATACAAACTTCAGGAGAGTGGTTGTAAATTACCAATAAAACAGTCCATGAACTATGTGTGCTACTGAGGGTTAGGTATGGATTCATTCCATCTGTGCATAAGCCTAGTCTCAGATTTCTAATTTCATTTCCAAATGTAGGGTACTGGGCATCAATTTTCTTTCATTGTGGACAATCAGCTGGATGACGTATTTTTCCATCACATACCCGCTCATCAGCATGCCATCTTAACCTTTTTGCATCATGTGAATTAGCAAATAAACGTTTGAAACGAGGAATTATAGAAAGATACCAAAATACCTTTGAAGGGAGCTTTGTAATCTCTACATCAGCTTGTGATTTTTCTTTCACCTTATACCGTGATGTCCCATATTTAGGACACTCTTTCAGAAATTCATATTCCTTCGTATATATAATGCAGTCATTCGGACAGGCATGTATTTTCCTGTATCCCAATCCCATCAGGCATAATATTTTTTTGGCCTTATAATGTGAATCTGGAAGATCGTTATCTTTTGGAAGAATGTCTTTCATCAATTGTAGCAGCTCTATAAAACTTCTGTCACTCCATCCATGTTTCGCCTTTAGGTTAATCAATCTTAACACCGCCGACAAAACCGTAAAATCTGTACAACCAGGATATAATGGTTTTTCGGCATCACCATATAGACGTGCAATTGTCGGTTCTATCTCAATTTGTTCTGCTACAATATCGCGAATCATTTCTTCAATTCCATCGGAGTTACCATCTTGCGATTCATTATCATCAGTGACATTCTGTCCAGTTTTTCCATGCCAAATCCAAGGGTTGTAACTCGGATTGAAACCATGACAAATCAGATGATCTTTTATCTCTCTACTTTTCAACTTCTTCATATTCAGACATTTCAGGCATGGACAGAAAAAAATGTCACTACTTGGAACATTTCGTTTAGAAAATTCCAAAAAGGCATCAACACCTTCCTCATATTCATTGCTCATTCGATGTGCCGTAATCCAACTTCGACTCATTATTACCTATAACAAATAGCAAAAATATATATATTTTTTAGATAAGACAAATATATGTTTATATGAAAAAAATCATAATTTGAATGTAAACAATTTTTAAATATAAAACAAATCGATGTGTATTTAAAAAAATATGCTTGAATATTATTTTTTAAACAAAATATAGTAAGATATAAAACCCCCCCTGGACACCACCCCCACCCCCTACCCCCTTGGACACCCCCCTGGACACCCCCCAACACCCACCCACACCCTTGGACAGCCCCCCACACCCACCCACCCCCTTGTAAACCCCCCTGGACACCCCCCGACCCCTCTAGACAGCCCCCCGCCCCTCCTGGACACCACCCCCACCCCTACTCCCTTGGACACCCCCCTGGACATCCCCCAACCCTCTGGATAGCCCCCCCACCCACCCGGACAACCCCAAATACCCTCTGGAGAGGCCACTACCCACTTGGACAGCCCCCCACACCCATCCAACCCCATGGACACCCCCCTGGACACCCCACCGACCCCTCTGGACAGGCCACCACCCCCTTGGACAACCCCCCACACCCACCCATCCCCTTGGACACCACCCTGGACACCCCCCGACCCCTCTGGACAGCCCCTGACCCCTCTAGAAAGCACCCCCACCCCTCCTGGACACAACCCCCCACCCCCGACCTGCTTGGACACCCCCCTGGACACCCCCCAACCCTCTGGACAGCCCCCCACCCCTCCTAAACACCACCCCCACCCCTACCCCCCTTGGACACCCCCCTAGACACCCCCCCAACACCCACCCACACCCTTGGACAACCCCCCACACCCACCACCCCCTTGTAAACCCCCCTGGACACCCCCCGACCCCTCTGGACAGCCCCCCGCCCCTCCTGGACACCACCCCCACCCCCTACCCCCTTGGACACCCCCTGGACATCCCCCAACCCTCTGGACAGCCCCCACCCACCCGGACAACCCCAAATACCCTCTGGAGAGGCCGCCACCCACTTGGACAGCCCCCCACACCCATCCAACCCCTTGGACACCCCCCTGGACACCCCACCGACCCCTCTGGACAGGCCGCCACCCCCTTGGACAGCCCCCCACACCCACCCATCCCCTTGGACACCACCCTGGACACCCCCGACCCCTCTGGACAGCCCCTGACCCCTCTAGAAAGCACCCCCACCCCTCCTGGACACAACCCCCCACCCCGACCTGCTTGGACACCCCCCTGGACACCCCCAACCCTCTGGACAGCCCCCCCACCCCTCTTAAACACCACCCCCACCCCCTACCCCCCTTGGACACCCCCCTGGACACCCCCCAACACCCACCCACACCCTTGGACAGCCCCCCACACCCACCCACCCCCTTGTAAACCCCCCTGGACACCCCCCGACCCCTCTGGACAGCCCCCCACCCCTCCTGGACACCACCCCCCACACCCTACCCCCTTGTACACCCCCCTGGACACCCCCCAACCCTCTTGATAGCCCTCCCACCCCCCTGGAATCACTGAAAATTTACCATAACAAGAAGTTGGGCCATTCAAAGAATGTTTTTAGGTGTGGAGGAAGAACTGAGTTTCAATAGATAGAAAAGGAACTCGACATTAGGTTGTCTATTCCAGGTGTGGATTTGAAGGAGTTAATGTTTGTTCAGTGACCCAAGATATTGAATCAGAAATTCAGATGTTGTGCGATTTTCTCATGATGAGGATGAATAATTGGTGGGGTTTGACTTTTAAATGGAGAGCTTAGCGGACCATCATATTTTCTATAGATCAGTAAAGGATGTTAGCATCGAACATAAGGCTTAAGGGATGCTTTCAGATCCAAATATGTATGTTGATGGATGCAATGGATCTAGTAGAGGTTCTAGAAAGAATGGTGGTTTTATTTGTTTAGGATAAGTAGTGAAGAAAAAACTAGTTAATTTTTTACTTGCTGAAAAGAGGGTATCTAAAATTTTTAACATGCCGAGGGGAAATCTGGCGAGTCCTCCTCGTGAAACTTTGTTTGCAGGGGGTGAAAATGGTGATGTGATCCCAAATCCATGCACCTATGCCATGGTTGTGTGTGAATAAAGTAGTAACAACTGTAAAAGGGCAACCCATCCAAATGGACACGCCCCAACCCTCTCGGGGATTTATAGAAAACGATGAAAAATTAGTGAAATCATAAAATTAGTCAATATTGCAAGTCGAACTAATAGATCTAGGGATGATAAATAAGATTATGGTGCCAAAACGAGTTAAAAGGGTTCGCAATCGAAGAATCTTAGCTAGTTTCAACAAAAAAATCACAACACATATATATATACTATCCGCGAAAAAAAAAAGAATGAGTGGGAGGATTACCTGAGTGCTGCGAGTTTAGATGATTGATCCGAGGAGATTAAATATGAGAAACGATGATCACAAAACGAATCTAAACCCACGAAATGGACGAGACGATTCGGGTTTACGCGCGTGAGAGACGAGTCGCGACTGTCGAAGGTAAACTCGCGAATGACAATCCACGGGTCTGGGTAAATTTTTAAATGAGTAATCACGTCGGTTATTCAATAACCGACGTTATAATTGTTTTAAAAACATTTATAACGTCGGTTATTCAATAACCGATGTAAAAACCTTCCTCCGATTCTTTTTTTACGTCGGTTATAAAATAACCGACGTAAAAAGGCCTTCAAAAACCGCGTTTGTTACGTCGGTTATCGAATAACCGACGTAACAAACGCCCCCCGCTTCTATTTTTTACGGCGGTTAATGTATAACCGACGTAAAAAACGAAGCCACGCGATTAATAACGTCGGTTATAAAAATAACCAACGTTAAAGGTGTACTAAACACAGGTTTTTACGTCGGTTATTAAATAACCGACGTAAAAAACCTCATTTTACATATTATGACGTCGATTTTATATAACCGACGTAAAAAATGGTGACGTAAAAAACATTTTCTGCACTAGTGTCATCGGTATGGCGGGTCAGGCAGTCGTGAGCCATGTCACCCTTCCCGCCGCACGTGTAACACTGTGCGTCTCTAACCTATGTTTCTCTGTCTCGAGAGACTCACACCACTAACCTTATATCCCGCGGTCGTCCACCTAGACCTCTGCATCATATGTCTGCTTCCAGCTGCCGATGACTCTGCTACGTGTCATCCAGTAGTGGATCTCATGGTCGGAAACTACTCAGCAAGGAAACTCTCCACTAAAAGTTCTCTTTCTAACACCCTCACCTACGTCAGGATGCTGAGAGAAACCATTGAAGCACTAATCTCTTGTCTGATCCCCTAGTCAAAGGTTCAGTCCCTGAATAAAGGGTCTCGCACCATGTCAGTGGAGTATCGTGAGAGGTCGGTGAACCTCACTAAATTTTGAGCCACATTCATGTTACCCTACTGCAATTGGATAAGCTCTTGTATACGCACTGAGTGTAGGGTTGCTGGGATGAAATCTTCCCTAAAAAGGATCTCTATGTCCGTCCAGATGATAGTGACCTCGTCATGATCCTAGAGCATCAAGCTCCACCATCTTCCCACTACTGCCTAAAGAAGGCTAGAGGAAAGGATCACCATGAGATCAGCCGGAGTCCCTACCAGTCGAAAGACTCTGACCACAACCTCCATCAAATCCTCAGCTTTCTGTGGATCTGTCTCTCCACAGAACCTCAGTGGCCTCTCGTGCTAAAAATCATGCAATGCGCTCAAGCGAAATGCACTCATTGCTACTAGGGATGGTGGAATCAGTTTCCCAACGGGTAGTGGTGTTGCTGGTACACCACCCGGTGGTACAACTATCGTAAGGGGGCCATGCACTGAAACCTCATTGCTCTGTGGGCTATCATCACATACTCTAACTAGAATCTTGGCTGGCTATCTACGTGGAGGAATCCAGAAAATAAACAGGTTTTCCATGATCATTAAGTTTATACCTGGTGAGATGACTCAAAGAGATCGCAAACTTTTCAAAAACATGTACTCAATCAGTGTTTTCATGCACTGAGTCAGAAGTCAGAAGTCAGGGTCCTGGTTTATGGATACGTCGGCCGCCACACCAACACCGGACTCCCTAAACTGAAAACCACACTCAAAACACTTAACACCATTGCTCTACATAGGAAAGATCAGAGTCCTAGCTCTTTGGTAGAACCAAACTCCTTTGATACCAATTTTTCACGACCCATCCCTTAGAGCCCGTGCCATGACTTCCCCAAGACCTCCTTCCATAGGCTAGAGGATGGTGACAAGAACCGAATGGCTTTTCCCCTAAAAATGGGAAGACATTGCCTTTATAACTTGTAACTCAAACAACTAATCACAAAGCATGATACAAGCGCAAAGTAAAACTATGTAAAAAACATGGTGTGTACAGAAAGTAAAAGGGTCCAGAATACCAGACCAACTATAAAGTACAATAAAAAGTGGAAATTAAAAGTAAAAATAAGTACAGCTCCTGTGAACACCCACCAAGGATTCCTACCTGAATGGTAGGTACAACCCTCGAACGGTCGTATCTACGGTACACCTCGTCTATGGTCCACCTCTGAGCTACCTCCAATCCTGGTACCCTCATCCTCAGTCAGTGCTTTTCATCGTATGCACAAAACACAACAAGGTGTGGGCGTAGCCCGTGCAAGGGTGAGTATAACAATACTCAGTAGAGACCTCAAGACCCACGAAGGTCTCACAAAATCCACAAAGGAGAAACCTCAAAACATGAAAACAACTGACAACCCTACTTAGGTATTTGCCCATACATATACCTAAGTTGTCAAGTAAACCCATATTAATCATTAGGAAACATGATTCCCAACTCAAAATCCCAAATCCCAACTATTCCATGAAGGAAATAATATCAAGAAGATAAAGACTCAGCTCACACTAGGTATAAAACTCTGAGAAACAGAATTATGAAGATGACCCACATAGGATCGCTGTGGAAATTGATTACCAGCCACAAGATTCTCTAGGGATAGTAACAAGTAACATTATGAACACCTCGGTTGCTGGATAAATCCTCCTTTATCAAGTACAGTGGGAATGCTAGATCACCCAGAGGTGCTTTCCACTAACCTTGGACTGCTAAGGTACTCCTCCTGTCGAGTACTGTGGGTTTTCCGCGTCACACAGAGGCGCTCCCCCTCATAGCCTGCTGAGGTACTTATCTTGTTGAGTACTATGGGTTTTCCGCATCTCACAAAGGAGCTCCCCACCATGGGTTAGCTGCGTTACACAAATTCACTCCCCACTGGGCCAGTCGAGTAACTCTGAGTCAAAATGGTTAGCAGTCATCATGTCTTTGCTAGTCATAGGGTTCCGTACAAATTGAGCTTGGTAGAACTGCTCCCTAAGCCAAATATCATACCTTAAACACCCCTAAGTTCAATTAAAAAGTAACCCAAATGTCCATCATGTTAAAAGGGACCCAACACAATAGATGACGCGTCAATCAGACGCATGGTCTGTAAGTTATTAGTGTTTCCGCTCCGAGGGCCTGGTTGGATTCGGGGTCTGATCCAACCCGGCCATAATCCAACCTTATCCAAAATTCAAGTGGAGTATATCAAAAGGACCCTCTCGATCCAAGGATTCTGGTGTTGTAGATAGTTCATCAAACAGATGCCCAGTTCTCAAGTTAAGGCCAAAAAGGTAATACTGGGCCTAGATGGGCCTGGGTCCGGCCCGACCCGGTCCGAGTTTGGCCCGGATAGCCTAAGCCTCGGTGGGCCCAGACCGTTGGACCATGGTCTAGCTCGACCCATGAAGGTCATGACCCGTTAGCGTGGCTCGTGGTGCGGCCCGTGGTGTGCCTCGCGGTGCGGCCCCACGGTGCACCTTGCGGTGTGGCCTGGGGTGTGGCTTGCGGTGCAGCCTCACGGTGTGGCTCGACTGGCACATGGGACCGCTTGACGGTATCACACGGTGCACCTTGTCTAGCTGGTCTCCCTTTGAGTGACTCGATGATGCCACTATCTACCTGCGGTTGGTCAGGTGCTGGTTGTCGTACTGCTCCGCTGCGGCCCAGTGAACGCGACCTCCAGCTTCACCGGCAGCACGGATGCGCCCCGCCGCTCCGCCATGTGGCCTGCCGGTTTCCAGCCACCATCATGCCCCGCCGCGGAAAATGGGCCACAAACACCTCTTCAACCGACAGTGTAGACGTGCATCACCCTTCCTTCCTCACGGCCGGCTGGGTGCTGGCCGCCGCCTTCTTCCGCGAGCCACTGCAACTTCGTTCCAAACCTGAAAAATTATACGATCACATATTTGCGATCCTTGTGTTCAGGGCTTCACTTATAAATATCACGCTTATAAGAACACCTAATTTCAAGCAGCAATAAAAATTAAGTGGTTGAAGAATTCCAGAAGAATGTATAAAGAAATAAAAGGAAGAGAAGCAAGGTTAATGTGTGGGACGACGACCATGTTCATTGGGCCATCGTTGTCATGAAATTAGGATATAAGGATTCAAAAGAATAAATTCTAACATATATAAATCCCCTACCTCCATTGTTCATTGGATATGGTGTAAGGAAGAAAGACATATTCGATGAAGAATGTTGGTGTTCCTCACTTCCGCAAGACGCTTCCAATCTAGGCTCGGGGTCTGTTCCTCATTCTTCATTGGGGGGTGGTTCTTCGTTGGAGAAAGTTTTTCCCAGTTCTCCAAGGTTCTCCCAAATCTCCTTTTCTAATGATTTCCAACCTGGAAATGATTAGCCAACATATATTAAAATAGGTTTATCAAATTAATTAAGGTTGGCACAATTAATTTGGTTATGTTGACACATTAAAGTTGGCACAATTAAATGGCACATTAAAGAAGGGTTCGGGTGGTCCCCACCACTAAAATTCATAAAGGAGGATTTAAACTCGGGGTGTACCCACCTCCATAACTCAGATGAAGGTTTCAATAAGAAAAATAAAATAAGGATGTTTTATTTTATTTTCATTATTTTAACACACGCACAAAAAGTCCGAAAACTAAATTTCACTCTCGACGTACTACGGTCGTGGTGAAGGTCTCTTTAAGCGAATACCGGCACTGCGAGTTCAATGGTTTCCTCAGATTTTAATTCTGAGAACCGGTTCAAATGATACAAAAACTCGCTCGCACCTTTACTAAACGTACCTAAAAAAAGTTTAAAAATTCATTATGGGCACTCTGAGCCTCAGAATCATGTGTCGTCAATTTTCCTGGACTCATAAAATTCCCATATAGTTAAGAAACATTACTTGGAAAAATATGGGTCTTTACACATTAGATATTGATGAATACGAGAGACCAGTTGATCAATTATATTTATAGAGTAATGATTAGTAGTATGTTATAATTAATAGTTAGTCATATAGATTTACTATTTTCTCTCAATATAGGATTATTTTACTCTTCTTTAAATGATGTTGAACTTAAATGTTCTTAGATGTTGGCATAGGTGGATTTAAGATGGATAAAAAAAATGATTATATAACTTTTAATTTATTAGGATAATATTTACATTCTTAGTCTTTTTAGAAACAAAAATCTGTTGTACTTTCCCCTATGTGATCCGAATATGTGGTAGTTGGATTTTTTTGTGCTCAGGTGTGGTGGATGCAGCATAAACTACTGACTTTGGCTTGAGTTTTAGTAAAATTCAAATTTTATGTGTCAACACAAATTCCATTTCTTTAATTAATAACCCAATACATCACTCATGAGAAAAACAAATATATAAGACAACATTTCTATCAAGATTACAAAAAAGGATATATTTATTTATAATTCAACGAAATAATAGAAGAAAATGATAATATATTTTCTAAACCCATTAATTCAAAATATATTTCAATATATTAAATATAATATTGGAATGTTAAATACTAAAATTTCATTCATATCTACTTATTTTTTTACCAATCTCCTTATATTAATGAACTCCTTTACAAATGGGGAGTACATATGTTGTGGTTTTACTAAAAATTTTAGTTTTCCAAGAACATTAGGTTTCTTAAATTTTTGGTTTTTATAAAAACATTAAATTTTTTAAAATCATTAATTCTTCCCAAAACATTAGTGTTTTCTAACATTTTAGTTATTTTGAAACATTATTTTTTCAAAATATTCCTTCAAATTATTTAGCTTTTCTAAAATCATTAGTTGTTTTAAAATATTTCATTTTTCTAAAAAGAATATTATTTATAAAATCATTTAATTTTCAAACAAATTTATTTTTTATATAATATTTAAATTTAATAAAACTTTTAGTATTTCTAATTTTTTATTTTTTTCAAAACGTTAGTTTTTTCTAAATTTCTAGTTTTTTAAAAAAACGTTTGTTTTTTTAATTTTTTTTTCTATAAATTTAATTTTTTATAAAATATTTTTTTTAATTATTATTTTTCCTAATATATTTCATTTAAATAAAAACATTCATATCTATAAAATATTTATTTTTCTAAAATCTTTAGTTTTTCTAAATTTTTTAGTTTTCCTAAAAAAATTAGTTTAAAAAAAACAAGAACAATTTATTGGAAATAAATTCCAAAACAATGTTTTAATTTTACTCCAAGTTGGTAATTTCTAGTCATTAATATTACTATATTTTAAATATAAGTTTTTTTTGTTCAAAAAGTTGTATTTTTATAATTTTCATGACAAAATATTTTAGATAAGATTCTTATCAGATAAAGGATTCTTAAAAAACAACTAAGTGTTGAGAATATATTCTTACAACTTTTAGGGATAATTTTCAACCATCAGATCAAATTTGTGATTTGATTTGAGCCTTTAGATCTGTAGAAGAAGAATGGTCTCCTCCAAGCCTATAAATGTTACAGTGGGTCACCACACCCCACATCAATCTCTGAGACTGCTGATGACCCTCATCCCTCAAATTCTTTGTGTATTCGACCTTTTGGAATTCATCTGATCATATTTTCTTCATCTGATCAGAAATTTCCAACACATTTCACAAAATTTCTACTAAGATATTGTCAATTGGAAATTCTTGAAGGAAAGACTTATTTAAAAACAATGGTTTGATAAAAATTACTCTCTGTTGAAGGTAATTATCAGACTCTAAGGATAGAAAAAATATTCCATTAAGAAAGAAGATTACAATCATCATTATCCTTTGATAGTGAAAGACATATAATAATCTGTTGGTTTTGGTATAAAATATTACGTGAAGGTAATGGAATTTAATCTTTTTTATTATTTCTACAAAATAAATATTAAATAGTTATCAGATCTTGTAGAATTTTCATTTCAATGGGAAGCTTATTTAGCAACTCACCATCTTCCAGATAAACATGAATGTTTTGAGAATTCTAAGGCATGGAATTATTTGTTTCCCACTTTTAATAAGGTAAGGATAGCGTATCATTTGAAACTAGATTCTATTTTAGTATCACTGTGGAAGAAAGGATATATAACTCCCATGAAAGGGTATTGAGACACTTTGATGGTGTTGGATATTTCTGTTTTGTATTTTCTAATAAATATGAAGAATTTCATCCTTATGAAGTTTGTTTTATCATCAACTGAGATAGTGAATAAAAGTTCAATGAAACTCAAAATTATAATTTTTCACTATTATATCAATAATATATTGATTAACTTCACGACAGTTACAAAAATATGGAACCATGATGTTTATATGAGAGAGAAAAAGTATTTTTTATATGTGAAGAAAATATATTGATTATTAAACTCATCTTCACAACGAAGTTATAAATATTTTTTGATAAATAATTCAAAGAATCTTTCAATAATGACATTATACAATTATAAAAATATTTATTAGATAATAAAGGCCGGCTAATCACCTCTAAGACAAAAAAATAAGGTGAAATCTATGTCTGATGAATCATATAAAGAGTTGATGAAACATAAGGTAGAAAAAAACTAGTGAACTAGTGTTCATACTTGATAAGGTAGAGGACTTAATATTAAAATTGGAAACTAATGAAGTATTAAAATATAAATAGATTGATAATAAACAAAGGAAAATATTTTTTGAATAAAATTTTGTTGAATGTGTGATGAAAGGAGTCAAAAAATCCCTTATATATTTTCATAATAATGGAGAGGAAGGAGATCTCTCGATTTCTCTATTATAGGTTATTCAAATGATATATCCTATGATAGTTGTTACTCAACATAATTTACAAGAAATAAGAAAAACTTGGAACATGAAATGTTCTTCCAACTATTGGAAAATGTAAAGGGAAATTTTTTGAGGTGGAAAAAGTTGCTTTAGAATGTGTTGAAGTTTCACTTCAAGAACATATGAATAAATCTGGAAAAGAAGATTTCAAAACTAACAAGTATTTGGAAAACTAATTTAAAGAATAACTATAAAAAAGATAAAAAGAATATTAAAAAGAAGAAAAAGAAAAAGAAAAATGGAGTTAAACTGAGACTTCTTCGTTTAGTTCTTAGTTTGATAATGATACATGATTTGATATTTTAGAAAAAGGGAAATGTTTAGAGGATGAAATTAAAAATATGAAATCTCAAACAAAGGAATCTTACAGGGGTGAATATTATAAAATTGTGTATTTCATGGAATTATATGATTCTTATTAACTAAAAGAAAAAAAATGATATAAGAGAACATTACTATTGTTACTTCTATAAGATATGTTTCTAATATATCATCAGACTAAATGATTCTCCAGCTACTAAATCAGATCGAAGAGTTGAATCTATATTTTATTCCTTTAATGAATCCTTGAAGAAGGTAATTGATGTAATACCTTTTATTCAAATTATTTGCTAATATTAAAAAGAGGATAAATGTTTTAGAACAATAATATTACTTTAATCAATTATAAAAAATTGTTGTGCTAAATGAAACCAAATTCAAATCATTCTCAGTTGCATTTTATACAGAGAGAAGAAGGGTAATGAAAATCATAAGATGGTTGAAATATAAAAAAATGATTTAAAATTGGATGATGAAGAAATTGAAGAAGTAAATAAGTGTTCCTTAGACTTTTTTGATTCCATAATAATGTTATCTTATAATGTATTGAATAATTTCAACCTTTTTGATCATTTGAATGATTTTTTATACTCACATGTTCCAAAAATACAACATCTGAAGTTGAATAATTTGTTTCCTGAAGAGAATGTTTATATGTTATAGGAATAAAATTGAGAAATTAAATTTCTTTAAGAATAATTTGATAGTTGAAATTCATAAAATTAAAGATTTCATGTTCTAGAAGAAAATACCACCAAGTTTGAGTCAATGGAATATGAATAAGAGAAGATTTAGGATGATTTTTTGAAGATTGAAGTGATTGTAATGATGTTTCAGAAGAAATATTTTGTTATTATTTTTTAACTCTTTATGTAAAGACAAAAAACCTGAATGAATATATGTTTTAATGAATTATTCTTTACTTATTCTATTTTATTTTTTTAAATATTACTTGGTTTAATTTTATTCCTTTATTCATGGATTAATTTTTATGTGAACTAAATTGTTTCGTATATTTTTTCACTATTTTTTCAGTTACTTTCTACCTCCCATATGATTTTTGAAAATTACAAAGGGGGATATGTTATTGTGGGAAATGTTAATGGGGGAGAAGTTATTTAATGATATTATTGAGGTTTTGTAACGTATGGAGAGATAAGAAATATATGGGAGAAGTATTTTTAAATTAATAATGGTTTTGTAAGTTTTTCAATTTTATTACTTTTTATCTATATGTTTTGTGTTTTGTGATTATCAAATTGGGGAATATTGTTTAGTTTAAAGTTTTACTTTATACATTCTATCCTTTGTTTTAAAAATCACAAAACACTTTATTAGATTTTATATTTTACTAACTTTTATATATCCCAAGGTTTTAGAATGTTTTTATAGGAACCATATAAATTTAATCAGAAATATAAAACTTAATTAACAATAATTTTTTTTAATTATATGCTAACTTTTAAATCAGGAAAAACATTGTTAATGAGATGATACTCAAATATAAAAAACTTTATAAATTTATGTATATAATTTTTATAATCTAATATTAATTTACTTTTTATATCAGATGAATAATTTAAATTTTCAGTAAATGATGTTTTAGATAATTTATGACATAAAATTTTTGACTAATTCCCACTCAACTGATATAATCTTTGTTATCCAGAAAAAAATTTAACAAATAGGGGTTAAAAGAATCTCCAAACACATCATTTTAAAAACTATTAGAAGATGATTTAAATTATTCTACATGAATAATGTTTGTCCTTAAAATTAAAAAATAAATTAAATTTACTTAGTGAAATACTTTATGTCATTGTAATGGTTTTATGAAAATGATATCTGATGGAGATGTACATGATGATCTGTCGAGTTGGAGCTCATCTGAGGCTATTTAAACCAACTCCAAGAATCATGGAATACGACTATTGGAGGTGTGACTATAAATATACATGAATATAAGAAGTTTAGAGTAGATGATTTTTTAACTCAACCTATCTTTAATTTTCTATATATTAACATCTTGTTACATATGATTTGTAAATTGTTTTAGAGATTTTTAGTTCTAATGAATCTAAGAGAGTATTTTAATTTCCTTAGAATATTTTTCAATTGTATTCATTTTTTTCTATCGATGTTTAGATTAATGGATTTTGGGGATAGTATGATTGTTTATTCCAATTAGGATGATTGAGGTATTCTAGGGATAAGAAGAAAAAGTTTATTAATATATTTTAGATCGAGGGATTTATTATTGTAGAAAGACAGAACATATGGTTAGGTCGAAAACCATGGATACTCAGTCATATTTTTAAACTTCCTTAACTCTTAAGGTTAATGATTATAATATCTTTCATTATGATTTTATAAGTAATTATTACTTTTACTTAATATTTTTATTTTAATTATTTATACACATTTTTATATTTCTTATATGCATCAAAATAAAAATATTATTTTACTGAACTTATATAAACTCTGATTTTACGCACTGAATGTGTGTCAGATATAGTTAGTATGATCTTCAGATGATATATGAGTCTAATAAACTATAATAAAGAGGTTTGGGATTTTATTTATTTAATTTTTTAAACAATAACTCACCCACTCTTGAATCCATTTTAAACTCTTTGATCCAAAAAACACTTAATTTTTTTTCATAACATGGGGGAATGAAACATAACCAAGGGTTATTTTAGATGATTAGTAAGTATAAGCAAAGGATATAACAACGATCACTTTAGAAAAATATGTTTATTAGGGAATGAGATCATGATATTAGCATTTTGTAACTAGACCCATCATATAAAAGATCACAATCTTCATTATTTGACTAAATCTTGGAAGTTAATTTAACATGAATCATATAGGAATTAAAGAACATGATCCATGAGAGCATAACATTGGAATATGAAAAAATATTATAAAAGACATATAAGCCTATAAAATAATTTAATTATTCATGTTACACTTCCTATAGTATCATAGTTGACTCATTTCACTAATAATTCCATCATATACTTAATCAATGTTCACTATAAAGACTATCAATGTGGACAAACTCTCTTACATAAATGGGTTTACTCCATATTCTAGTCCTTATTATCTCACACAATATCCATATTTACCCAAATAATTTTTGGTCTATATAATTCCTGGTGCACCCATTATATAATCATATTCCATCCATATGTGTTCCATAAAATCATAAATCCTTCATCATATATCAAAACATAACAAAATGAAAAAGGTTTCATAAATATTTCAACATTTCACCCTAACATAACCCATGGAAAATAAATTAGATTCATAAAAATATTATTATCATAATTATAAACCATCAATATAAATACCAAGGATGGTATCATTGGATCATAATCCCTAAAAAGAATAATTAACATTAAAGGATATTACTATTGGTGATTGTTTTTAAAAGATCACTAGAAAATTTCTTCAAGAAAATAAGCTTTCATTTTGAAATTATTTATTAAAAACCCAAATATTTCCAAAATATAAACGAAAACATTTTCTTTGAAAATCCATTAAAATTATAATTTAATATTCAAACTATATATAATTCAAGATAGTCTAAAACTATTTTCATATAGTGTACGTTAAAATAATGATTCTTTTTATGTTTTAGGTAAAAAGTCAATAGGACCTCATTTGAAAAATGATAATAAGATTACTTTTAAAACATTTTTTAAAAAGTAAAAATGGATAAAAATGAATATAAAAAGTCGTAGTAGAGTATAAACATAATCCTCGAAAAACAATTAAGCAAAATATAGACATAAAAGAAAAAGTATTTTCAAACGAAGAGATAAGTAAAGTCAATTTTTCTTAAAAATAACCATTCTACCTCTATAGATCATAAAGGGAGTAAAATGAAATGATAAAAATTTAATCTCCAGAAATAAAAAAAAGGAGAATAATATTCAGGATATTTTTGAGAGATTTTTCATAAAATTTTACCTTAAAAAACCTAAAAATAAACAATCCCAACAAATAATGAGATTGTAATGTAAATCCTATACCGGTTTGGTAATCTCTGAATCAAAAAGTCCTAAAAGAGATAAAATTATATAGATATATATATCCATGTAATTTTGATGATAATAATTATAAAATAAATTAATGGGAGTTATATAAAAAATATAAAATAAAAATGTGGTGAATAGGGGATGTGTCTCACAAAAAAGAGAAATGAAAATCCCTTACCTCAAGTTTGACCTGCTTCAAAAGTTCTCAAGTATACTATATAATAAATTTAATTTTATTATAATTAATTAAAAGAATAATTTACATACTTATAATATCATATATTATCCACTTATAACTCTTCAGCACCCATTTTTTAATAATTTAAAATTGAAATCATCGTTTCCATGTGTTACATTTTTCATTTTTCATGAGAATTTCAGTTTGGTAATTCCAATCCTTGAAATTTGATCATGGATCCATCATCTAAAGAATTTTAATAATTTTATAATTATCACATATAATAATTTTATATATATATTATTCTATAAAAGTTATATATAGAAAAATGAATTACACCGTTCATCAAGACAGTAGACCTTATGTGTGCATGAACGTTGTTTTCACTTTTCAATAGATGGAATGAAAAAAAGGTAAATAATAATTGACCTTTAAAAAATAATTATTGCATCATATATACGATATATATAATATATACTCATTAAATATATATTTATTACTACAAAGTTAAATTATAAATGAAAAAGGAATCGCATCGCTACATGAAGGGGTAATACACAAATACACCCAATCAACGTTATAATATTATAATGGATTGGAAGGTAAGAAATAAGTTATAATATTTTAATTATATAAAAAATATATCTTAAATATCATATATAAAAATTAATACCATTATAATATCTATCCATGAAAGGTAGTGAAGGAAAATTAATTGTACCATGATGTGGAGGTGGTAATCCACACATACACACAAGCGATACATTCACATCCTATTTGATGAAATAGTGGTGTATATAAGTGGTTATATCACCATAACAAAATTTTAGTATATATATGATTATTAATTTTTTATCTTATGGTGAATATCATATATTTATATGTGTTAAAAAAATAAATAAATTTATAGAATAAAAAAACATCTAAATAATATATATGGATGTTTATAATGTAATTAGGCAGGTTCTGGTTGAGCAATATGGCTCAATGTAGTGTGAATAAGTGAAAGGATGGGTTTCTTTTAATAAGAGGTGGAGATGACACACTAGGAATTTATTAAAAGATTAAAATATTATAATGTCATAATAAAGTAAAATTATTCCGAATGGATAAATATTTGAATTTGGGTTCTTATGTGGTCAAAATATCGTCATAAAATAGTATTTAGAGAAACATAATTGGAAAACATAACCTTATCAATTGGTTAATCCACTTTAAAATCGTGTCAACCATAATTGTGGTAATTATTTTAACAATTTGTACTATTAATATTGAAAACAAATTAAGTTGAAATAATATTAATTAATTTGGGTAAATTATCGAAATAAAGAGATAGTTCTCAATAAAAATAAGTACATTTCATTATTCAATAAAAAATAGATCATTTTAGAAAAAATCTCCAAATTCAAATCTAATATATCTTTGATATGATTATTTAACAAATGAAGTTAGTTTTAAAAAATAAAGTTTCTAAAATTGGTATAAATTAATTATATTATTTTCTCCCCAAAACCAATAAAAACTATATTTGAGGAAAAAGGTTTTTTTAACCATATAATTACTTTATTAAAAATTGAGTACTTCTTTGTAAATATATTTGATTAACCATTACAAATAATATTTAAAATGTGGTTATTCATATTCATTCAACCAATTTAATTGCAATGTTCATAACAATATAATATACAATAATTAATTTAGAATTAGAGTTTTGTGAATTGAAAACAATTGATGAAATTAAATTTATTTAAGGAGAAATATATCATAAAATATCAATGTGTTACATTATACCCCTTAAGATTAATTTTCCACAAAAATCCATTATATGGATAAAAAATGATATCACTATTTCATCAAATCATTTGGTTCCCAAGTAATTTCTTTGAATTCCTGATTCCTCTAGAGAACTTTAATAAGGTGAGTTTTATTATTTTGTAACACATTATCTCTATGATAGAATATTTATACTAGTTTTTATTCATAATAAATATCATTCTTGAGAGCTAAACCTTTATGTTTATTACATGTGAAATATCAGGCATATACTTCCTTAAGAGAGATACACGGAACACATCATTAACTTGAGAGAGGTTCAGTGGAATTTATAAGCACTAAGATACCATCCATAATCTATCAAGAACCCCTATGGGGACATTATAAAAAGGTTTTAGTATTCAATTATTTCAAAATATTATAACCTTATTACATGGAGAAATTCATAAGAACACATTCTCACCAATTTCAAATTATTGATTTCACTGATAATTATCAGCATAACTTTTATGCCAACTTTAAGATTACTTGATGTGATGATAAATGGATCTTACTTTATTTACCATTTCCAAAGCTGGTTCAGGTCTGAACATCTTTCTTTATCTAACTCTATCCTTGCACATTGGATTTATACACATCCTTCTACATAGAGCCTCATAAGGATCCATCTGAATGCTCAAGTGAAAGCTATTATTAAAAGAAAACATTACTAGAGGAAGATTTTGATTCCAAACACATTTAAAACACATAGAAAAGTACCACAACATATCCTATAGGGTTTTAACTATTATATTATACTAAAAATATATTTGAGGATGATATATAGTATTGAAACACAATTATGAATCTAGATCATTCTAAATACTTAACCATAACATCAAGGTAAACCTCAGATACTGATTAGAGATAATATAATTCTGTAATACATTAAACCTTAACAATTATTTAATTCATATTCTGGTAATATTATCAAGAGATAAACCTTCTATGATAGTAATTAAGTGTTAGGACTTCATAAGGATCTTCACTACAACCCAAATAATATTATAGCATTTTGATATTTTGGGGAGTCTGATGACAAATATATGGAATTGTTTTTCCATTTCCATTCTGGTATGGGTAATGGTTTTAATATACCCATAAACTCCCACCACTCATAATTAAATTTATGGCATATCAATCACCGAGATACCAATTCTGAAACATTTATCTTCATGTTTTCTAACCTAAAATACCCTTTTATATATCTATATATCTCTATACCTATAAGATGATTAAAGGATGATGAACTATTTGTATTTTAAAAAAATATTTCTTAAAATCTTCTATGGATAGAAAATAAACCTGGTTTCTGAAACTTATCATTCTATCATATCCAAGGTTGAATAGGGGAATATTTCTCATATTCTTTGTCAACTATACATCTTCCTTCTATTTCTTTTTAATCTGCACCTGTATAAATGGTTGGATACTAATTTTAGAGAGACAATATTTCCCACTACCATCAATATTTCAAGGTACATATTTTAAAATTCTATAAATACTATATATTTTTTTATCCACAACATAGATAATATTTTAGGATCCTTCTGGATCAGAGCATCTTCCACCTTGTTCACATTACTGGGGTGGTTATGATTTGATAAGTCATAATATTTAATCAAATACAAAAATATCATTTAGAGAATATTCAAATCATTAAGAGTGAATATTTTCTTTAAAATTTTATGATTAGTATATATGGAAGAACTTTCTCTATAAATATAATGCCTCTATATATTTAATTAAACCATTTCTACAACTAACTCCAACTAATGAGTTGCATAATTTTTCTCATCAATCCCCAATTTTCATGAGGTATAATCTATCACCATATCATTTTGAATGAGGATTCATTCCAGTCCCATATTTAATGAATCACTAAATTTCAAAAACCCCTCTCCTCTATAGTGAAGTGTATGTATTAGTACATTGACCAACCTTCTCTTTATTACTTGGATATTTTATTCACATTAATCTATTGAAAGTAACTTATCTCCCTTATGTGCTAACTTCACAAGTGGATTATATATCCATGATAAATTTTCCATAGAGAATTAATAATATAAAACCAAACTAGGAAAACCATGGACCTCAGTAACAATGGTTAGTCCATGACAATTTTGAATAAAATCTATATTTGATGGATCCATCGACATATCCTCTCTCGATATTATATGACCAAAAAATGATATTTTCTGTTGCGAAAGTTTACACATAGTAAATTTATCATATATATTCTCCTTCATTGTGGTCTTCAGTATAATCCTAAATTGATCTTAATGCTCTTTTTTTCTCTTAGAATATATATGAATTTATTCTATAAAGAATACAAAAAAAATATTCAATGTAATATCTAAAGGCTTTATTCATTAAATACATGAATATATTAGGGTAATTAATAAGAAAATTTATATAAAAATAAATTAAAAATTTCAATACATCATGTGGAAGGCTATATTGGGTATTTATTAACTTTGGACCCTCTCTTTATCATATCCATATTGAAGATTGATCATGGAAAAATATTTTTATCCTTTTAATTGATAAAAAATATCAATATGGGGCATAAGATACTTATTCTTGATTATGATCTTAATAAGTTCTATATATTAAATGTAAAGTTACATTAATCCATCATGGTTTTAAAAAATAATAATAAGTGACCAAAATGGTGATGCATTTGGATGAATCAATCACTTATAAAAATCCTATTATAGTTTTTTCTTAAATTCACGCATCTCAATAGGGTATATCCTATATAGAGTTTTTGAAATGTGTGTATAACTATTATGAGATCCATTTAAAAAACAATCTTAGAATATAATATAAGACTAGAAAACTATTCTATAAAAACATAAAAATTCTCTCATACAATATTCATATTTTCAATGATAAGTTTATCCCTTTCAATCTGAGATAAATTCCCTTACTGAATATGAATCAAGACCCATATAATAAATCTAATTTCTATTAGAATTTCATATTTATAATCATAGAAATATATGGTAATAGGTTTGTTATGAATATCAAATGTGAATTCCTATACTAAAAAATTGATGTGGAATTTATGTAATGAAATACTATCAATTACTATGATAACATCAAATTCAACTAGAGGGATAATAATAAGATTTACAAGAAGCACATTCCAACAAACATTAATTAGAGAAGAATCATATACTTGAGATGTAAGAATTGTACCATTAATAAATTTCAATGATAATTAAATATATAATACTTGATAATATAGATGTTATTAAAATTTTCATAACTTAATATACCCCATTTACTGATTTTATATGAAATGTGAATAATTTGTGTGAAATATTAATGTTTAAATATTAAATATAATTTTAGAGCATTATTTGAACTCATCCTGATTCAAGTCTGTTTAATGGTTTAATAATAACTCTCACTATACTTATCCTAATTGAATGATTTCTGTTTTTAGGGATACTTACTCATATTCCAACATTTTATTAGAAGGAACCTTTGGACAAATATTCCATTTGAAGGGCCATATGGTCTACACAAGAATACCCAAAGAATCTGTGAAGAAACCGATCCAGCCATGATGATTGAGTTATTGGTCTAAATACCAAAGCCCAAATTTTAATAAACTCCCACATATTTTCGGGCTTATCCAAAATAATCATGGATAAAAACTTAAAGCTCAAACTATACGAAAAATGGACCAAACTGATTCTCTGATGTCCATCCCACCATTCTGTTCGGGAATTAAAATCTGGAAACTATTCATGGCATTTCTCATGATCTAGTCATCAAATCAAGCTGATATTTTGAAGTGTAAAATAGGGGATATATTTTGAAGAATTTTTTGAATAACTAATATGTATTGGAAAGAATATTCCTATTCAAAAATCCCTTCAAATTCCAGAAATCGAAAAAGCATGGATAGAAATGGACAGTCTAACATTTTTTTATGAAAACCACCATAACGTTGGCTCCATAAGTCGAAATTCTTACATATATATAGATTAGTTACCCAAATTTATTATCTACACCTTTTAAGAAGAGTATATATCTAGATTTGTCTGTCTGGATGGCCAAATGGTGATGCAAGTGGAGGGGAATATTTTGGAATGAAAACATTCCACCTCCTTGGGCAATAAATACAACCCCCTCTTCTCCTTTCATGAGGTTGGAATTTAATAGAAATGTAAGATATGTTGGCATGACCAAGGAAATAAAAAATTCTTTGGAGGATATTTCATACTTAAGTTTTAACTTGGGATACCATTCCTCCTGTCTTCTTTCCATTTACTTCTGTGTTCTTCTTCGTTTGTAATCTTTTAAGTTTTTGTTTTGTAATTCTGTTTTAATACATGTTTGTTTCTCATTATATCTTAATATAATACACCATATATTTTTTAATATTAATGTTCTTAAAATATTTTAAATCAAGTTAAAATATATTTTCTATTTTTCTTCTTCATTCAATCAAAATTATGTTTTTAATTCTTATCATCGTTCATGTGTGTCTTTTTTGACACAGAACTCTTTTCTCATTTCTTTATTTTTCATATATTCATAATTCATCATCATAAAAATAATAAACCAGATTAATAATAATTTCAATGGATAAGTAAATCTCTCATTGGGGTGAGTTATAATTTAGGTATGTTAATTGATTGAGAGATTTTTCTCGATGAATATTGTTGGAATTAACATTGTCTATGTTGGAATTAACATGTCATGGATTAATGGATTGTTTTTTCTAAAATGTGGTTTCCATGGATTATTTGAACCATAAATACACTACCATGAAAAATATATGATCAATATTAGAACCCTAAGTTAAGTTAATGCTTGGATTAAAGCCATAACACTTGGGAATTTCAATCAACATCAACTTGTGACATGGGTGTTAATTTAATGCAATATAAAACAAGGATTAAGGATATCAAAAGCTTAACTAAATAATTATGAACTCAACCCAATATTTAACAAATTGTTAAATAAAACACCAACCATTGATCATTTCAATTAATATCATCAAACAAACCCCACCCCCAATCAAAATACAATCAACTAAAAACAATCGAGTATTAAAAAGTATCATCACCGAGGATTCAACCCGAGTACTTCTATACACATTAGCAGAGATTTGGAACCCTGAACATTTGATAGGAAACAATATGCCACGCTTTCAAATGGCTTTATTTCTGGGGATGGTGCAATTAATTAGTCATCAGTTTCTAGTTATTGTAAAAAAAATAAAATTTACAAAAATGAAAAAAAAACAAAATGAAAAACCCGCCTTATCATAAAAATCATAAATGGAAAACACAAAAATAAATACCCATATTCCTATTTCTTCCAAAATCTCTCTAAATGCCCAATATCCTCCCAAAAAATCCCTATGATTTGTTTGACCCTCCAATTGAGAGAACTCTTATTCAACATAGGATGAACATTAGGGATAATAAAATAATTAAAGAATGATTCCTTGTCCAACCAATTGAATTATATATAGCCAATCTTAGGGAAAAAACACTTATAGATCTTTATGACCCTGATATGAATTACGAACTTCTTGGTATTGAATATCCAAACATAGAGGCTGAATTCGAACTCAAATCAGGTTTGATTCAACTTCTCCCTCATTTCCATAGGCTAGCTAGTGTGGATCCACATCTCCACCACAAAGGGTTCCAAGTGGTTTGATCTACCATGAAGCCTCAAAGGGTTTCTAAGGAAAAAAAATCAAATTTTGAGCATTCAATTTCTCCCTAACTAACATAGATAAGTCATGGATTTTCTACCTCCCTCCTCATTCCATTACCACATGTAATGACATGAAGTGACTCTTAGAGAAATTCTTTCATGTTTCTCGTACTGCTTCTATCCGAAAGAAAATAAGTGGTATCCATTAATTCCCAAATGAATCACTCCATGAGTATTGGGAGAGGTTAAAAAAGCTTGTGGAAGCCTGTCCACCTCACCAAATCCTTGACTAAAACTTTTTCCAATAATTCTATGAGGTTTTATTGGCTATGGAGAGAACTCTCATTGATTCCACAAGTCGAGGTGCTCTTGTTAATAAAACTCCCGCAACTGTAAGAGATATCATAAGAAACATGGATTCTAACACACAAAAATTTCATACTTGAGAACATTATCAAGTCAAAAAATCCCATTATAGTCATTTGATAGAGCCGAACAAGGTGATAGAGTAGATGAGTGAACTTATAGGTCTTGTACGACAACTAGATGTGGCTTCCAAATCACCAAACTCATCTTCTCCATAGTCTCTATTCCCTGGACCTATCAAGAACTGTGGAATCTGTAGCTCCCCATCCCATCCAAATGTCACATGTCCACAACTTCAAGAGCATCCAACTGATTCATCTAGACCAATGGTGCTAAATGCAACATATGATCAATAGAACACAAACCCTCAACAATTAGGTCAGTTTGTTTAAAACTTCAACCGACCCCATTCCGAGCCCTTTTCCTCTACCTTCAACTGAGGCTTGAGGTATGGTAATCCCATTTCTCACCCCCTAAATTCCCTCCTCAAAATAAAAACCAATTATAATATGGTAAAAGTGTTCCTACCTTCCAACAACCTTACCCTTTTGTTCCTCAACCTCAAAGGATCAATCATCATCTTCCTCTTCTTAGATTTCACTATCCAAGCAAGCCTTCCCAATTCAAAAACCAATAAAATAGTTTTACCAAGAACCAAAATCAAGGTAATACCAATATGAGACAAGCCTGTTCTTACGAGAAACCATGGGAAAGACCAGTGGAATATCTTTCCTCCTTCACCCATTCCATACTAAAAAACATCCAAACCCAAATTAGTCAACTTTCATCCCACCTGATCCAGCAATAAAAATATAATTATTCCCATGTCCCAGGTCAACCATTACCCAACCCAAGGGTATTTTAGGTGAAATAACACTTATATCAGGAAAAAAATTGCAAATCCTCAAGATAATTCCTCAAACTCCCCTTTAAATGTTGACCTAGAAAATGAAAAGAAAAAAAAACTTAAAAAGGAATCTAAATCCATTCCCCAACCTCCTTCCATTCCAATTAGGTACCTAATTACTTTTCCTCCTGAAATTTCTAATCCAAAGAAGTCCTTTTGAACTCGATCATGAAATGCTCAACATGTTTAGATGCGTTGAAGTCAACATTCCCCTCATAGATGCTACAAAAAAAATCCCTCTAAGTATGCTAAGTTTTTTATGGAATTGTTCACCCATAAGAGGAAACTTAGGAAATTTGAAAATGTTTCCACCTAGTAGTCTATTCCCAAAAATTGCAAAGATCTAGGGACCTTTTACAGTTCCATGCCAAATTGGATGTTCCCACTTCAATGATGCCCTCATTGACCTAAGAGCCTCAATTAATGTCATGCCCAAATATATCTTCTCCAACAATGGTCTAGTTCCCTTACATCCAACATGTGTTTTAATTAAATTAGACAATCTAAGAACTGCTAGTCTTGAGGGTATAATCGAGGATGCCCTTGTTCGTGTGAATGATCTTATTTTTCCTACTGGTTTCTCTATCCTTGACATGGAAGGTGAGATGAACTCTTCTCGATCTCTCCTAATTCTAGGAATACCATTCTCAATGATAGAAAGAACCAAGATTTATGTCCATTCAGGCATCGTTTCTATGGAATTTTGTGACCAACTGGTCAAGATCAACATTTTCCAAGAAATGTGATACCCATATAAGGATCACTCTACATTCTCAATTCAGGTTTCTGAGGACACTTCTAAGAGTCAATTGAACCCCAATCCATCATGTTCTTATTTTTCTAATGATAAAGAATCTTGTAAAATATGAACTGTGATTAACCAAGTCATAAATGGTGAAATTGATGTGGACCATTCATTCATAGACTCCATCAATCTAAATGAACTTGGAAGCTCTCTTGAATTCCACATCAAGTTTTATTTCTACTGATCCACCTTGGAAAATATTAAGAAAAATGAATCTAAAGAAAATTAAATCCCTTCCTCTATTCCTGGGTTGTCTAGACCAAAAACTAAATGGTGAAAATGATCTAAAACCTCCTCTTGAACACATGAAATATTTATTCCTTTTCCATGATCACTCTTATCCTATCATTATCCCTACTTCACTTACTGAAACTGAGGAGTTCAAACTTGTTCAGGTGTTAGAGGAAAACAAAAAGGCCATAGGTTGGACCTTAGATGACATAATAGGAATCAAAGTTACTCTTTTAATCCATCACATCCATCTTTAAGAATCATCAAAACCAATTAGAATACCACAAAGAAGACTCAATCCACTCATACTTGAGGTAGTTAGGGAAACAATCACCAAGATTCTTTAAGCTGGTATTATCTACCCAATTTCTAATAGTGAATGGGTTAGTCCATTTCCAATTGTACCTAAGAGGGGTGGGATAATTGTTTTCACAAATGAACATGGGGAGGTATTCAAAACTAGAGTAAAGAACAAATGGCGTGTGTGCATCGATTATAGGAAATTGGAAGTTCAAACAAGAAAAGATCACTACCCTCTTCCATTCCTTGATTATATGATAGAATGATTAGATGGAAAGTAACACTGTTTATTTCTTGATGGATACACCATCTACTTCCAAACCCCAATCGCTCCTTCGGACCTAGAGAAGACTACTTTTACTTGAACCTTTGGAATATATTCATATAGCAGAATGACTTTTGGCTTTTGAAATGATCCTGTAACATTCCAGAGGTGTATAATGAGTATGTTTTATGAATTAATTGAACACTGCATATAAGTATTTAGGAATGACTTTACCATTTATGGTGATTTATTTGAATCTTTCTTTACTTCACTCTCTCTAGTTCTTCAAAAGTGTGTCAAGTGTAACCCTGTGTTAGATTTTGAAAAATGTCACTTCATGGTTGCAAATGGGATTGTTATAGCCCATAAAGTGTCACAAGAGGGTGTTGAAGTTGATCCTTCCAAAATTGAAGTGATCTAATCACTTCTTGAACCCACTTCTGTTTGAGACATCTGTTCATTCCACAATCATGCTAGTTACTATTATCGATTCATCCATAAAACAATAGGATTCCACTCCCACTCACTCATTTTCTCCAAAATGATGTCACTTTCCATTTTGATGAGGCTTAAAAGAGAGCATTCGTTGAACTCAAAACTTCTATTATATATACCATAATAATCCAACCCCATGATTGGTCCTTACCCTTTTAGTTGATGTGTGAGGCTTTTGATAGATCCGTTGGGGCTGTTCTTGGTCAAAGAAGAAAAAATTCCTCATGCTATATTTTATTCCTAAAAAACATTGGATGAAACTCAATCTTACTACACTATAACTGAAAGGGAAATTTTAGCATTGGTTTCTACCATAGATAAATTCCGACCCAATCACTTAGGTTCCAAAATCATAATCTTCACAGACAATTCTACTATAAAGTTCTTACTCAATAAATGGGATTCCAAATCGAGGATAATAAGATGGATCCTAATGCTCCAAGAGTTTGAAATTGAAATCAAAGATAGACCAGAAAAATAAAACCCTTTGGCTGACCACCTGAGTAGAATTTATAAATCTTCTCATTCAGAAATAATTGATATGGGATTCCCTACTAAGAACCTTTCACCTCTCACTCCAAAAATAGCATGGTATTACACAACTATAAATTACTTGGTTTATAGTGTTTTTACCAAAAAAAAATAAAAAGGACAAAAAATGAAGTTGAAAATTGATTCAAATACTATTTTTGGGATGAAAATTAACTTTGGAAAACTGGGGATGACATGGTAATAAAGAGACGTGTCGATGAAGAAAAACAGTCCTCTATCTTAGAATTTTGTCACTCACTTCCCGAAGGTGGCCACTTTGAACCACAAAGGACCTCCCGAAAGGTCCTAGAATCTAGATTATTATGGACTTAACTCTTCAAGGACTCACATGAGTTCTTTAAATCATGTCCCACTTTTCAAAAGTTTGGCACAATTTCAAGGAGAAAAAAAATCCTACAAATACATTAATTATCTGCGAGTTATTCGATGTTTGGGGAATAGATTTCATGTGACCATTCCCCACATCCAATATATTCTCATACATTATTATTGCTGTTTATTATGTTTCTTGGTGGGTCGAGTCCAATCCCACTAGAAAGGATGATTCCCATACTGTTAGCAAGTTCCTAAGGACATACATTTTCCACTAATTTGGCACACCACGTGCCTTGATAAGTGACTTAAGAACCCATTTTTGTAATAGAACCATGGAATCTATTTTGAAAAATAATGGGGTTGTACATAAAACATCAAATTCATATCACCCCAAAAAAATGGCATGGCTTAACTTTTTAATAGTGAATTTGAAAGAGTGCTTGTGATAATTGTTAAGTCAACCAGAAAAGATTGGCCTGAAAGACTTAGTGAAGCACTTTGGGCTTATCTAATTTCCAATAAAATCCCCATTGGGATGTCTCCTTTTATCCTAGTTTTTTGGTAAATCATGTAATTTACCAGTTGAAATCCAATATATGTTTTTTTGGGATATGAAAACCTATGATTTTGATTGTGAAAAATATAGTAAAGAAATATTGTTTCCATTGGCTGAACTGGAGGAGCTTCGACTTGATTCTTATGAGAATTCCAATCTGTACAAAGAAAAGGCTAACGTGATACATGAAAAAAACATCCTAAGAAAGGTATGTCATAAAGGTGAAATGGAAATGCACTTCAATTCATGATTTCGACTTCACATAGTGCGAGTATAAGACCCCTATTCCAAAAGGAAATTCACAGTGAACATACATTGGTTAAAGCATCACCATGAGTGGAAACACGTCCTAGGAACCACCCCGACTTCCATTATATCCACAACTTACACAGACCCACCACGAGATTGAGACAGAAACCCATGAAATCTAAACCATGGGGCAACTATTTCCCTTTAACTCTCTCTATCTCTTCCTCTCTCTCCCTCTTTCTTTTTCTTCCCATCTATTTCATTTTTACCACTTTTCTCATCAAAATTTTTATTTACACTTTTGTGTGGGTGTTTCTTTATAAAAAAATAAAAAAACCTAAAATAAACTGAAAAATAATAATAAAAATCCCATAAAAAATATGGAAAATGCAGTGTCATAATTAGTCACCTTCAACTTTTGAAAAATTTTATAACTATTTTGGGGAGTCAAAAGACTTGGTTTAATCTAAAAAATATTGTGTTTTCATTATATATTTGGATAAATAATATTGTGTCAAAACCAAAAAAAATTAAATTCTCCATCTTTGATTTGGAAAATGATTTTCCCCAACCATGAGGAAAAATATTAGCTTTAATGACAAGGCCACTTATGGCCATCTTTTCAAAATGTGTGTTTTTACCCCCATTTGTGTGTTTTGAGTTTGTGGACCTTCAAACAGAATTTTCTAATTTTATGTTCATTAAAAAGATAGAGGAATTTTCTGAACCACATGAGAATCACAATAGCCAAATATCCTCCCATTACCCTTATATTAACCCTACTTTTTAAATCCCCTTTAAGCCTATGAAATCCTTTTCTTTGATAGCCACATTACAAGCCCAATACTTTATCCCGCCCAATATCTAAAAGTATTTTCCGTGCATTATTTATTGAAATTTAAGTGTAGGGAATGGATTTCATTTTTGGGTTCCCTTTTATTAATTTTCAACATGTTATCATATGCTTGAGGGAAAGCATCCATTTCAGTGTGGGGGAGAGGTTGTCATTAAGTGAGTTTTAGGAATGTATATATGATTATGACATATTTTTCAAATTTTATTGACAAGAGTTCAAAAAAATCAAAATAAAGTAAAATAAAATAAAATAAAAGAATAAAAAATAATGGGTTGTGTCTTGGGTGGGTCAAAAATCACTCTTCCTCAACCTTTGACCTTGTTACAACTATTAAAATTAGTGTAATAAAGAGATCAATCATGGGTTGGGATATGAGTGTGAAATCTTTTACAAGTTCAAATTTCAAAAAAAAATAATGAAAAACCTGAAAATAAAAAAAACAACACTTTCATTATATATTATTAAGTCTTTAGGAGAAGTTTTGTATTTTGTAAATATTCCATATTCTCATTACCTTAAAATGTTATTCCATTTTTGTGTCTTGATTCACACAATTGTTCCCTTGTAAATATGTGTTTCCATTTCTTTCCATGTTTTATTTCAAAAATATTGTGCATTTCTTTTTCCATGTTAGTGTTTTAACCCTATTTCCACTATTTTGAATATTGAATTCCTACCATCCCATATCCAAATAAAAACCCCTTAAAAAGACCTCTTGATTCTTGTACACTTTAGGATAGGGAATAGAACCTGATAGCTCTTTCAAACTCGAAGATTTTCTCTTTTGGTTGGTGAAAGAGTGAACCTCCATAAATGAATTTTATCTTCCTAAGAGGAGTGAGTTTTGAGTACCCACATTTTCCATTTCTAAATTTGAGAATGAAAAATTAATTGATTTTGTAATTTTATTTCTACAAATATTTTTGGTGGAATTCTATATGGATTAATGAAATAGTGTAAAACCCCCCTGATTGGTGAAAAAAAAAATTTAATATTTGTTCGCCAGTGAGAATGATTTTGTAATATTTTTTATATTTGTTGAATATGAGGAAATTCAAAAGACTAAGTGTAGGGGTGTTAATGTTATTAATACTTTTATAAATTATTATATAATCCCTTTACTTATTTTATATGAAATGTGCATAATTTTTGTGAAATATTAATGTTTAAATATTAAATATAATTTTTGAGCACTATTTGAATTCATACAGATTCAAGTAGGTTTAATGTTTTAATAATAAATATCACCATAAATATACTAATTTCGTAATTAATATTTTAGATGGTGAATTACAAAAATTAAAACATTTCATTAGAAGGAACCTACAACAACATCATCCATTTGGAGGGCCATATGGTCTACACAAGAGGACCCAAGGAATCTATGAAGAAACTGGACCAACCATGATGATTGAGTTACTAGTCTAAATCCCGAAGCCCAAATTTTATGAAACTCCACCATATATTCTTGATTATCCAAAATCATAATTAATAAAAATTGGAAGGTCCAACTACATGAACAAGGGGCCCAACTTATGCTCTGAAGTCCAACCCACAATTCTAGTCAGGAATTAAAATCTGGAAACTATTCAGTACACTTCACATGATATTTTCATCAAATCAAGATGATATGTTTCAGTGTAAAATAAGGGATATAGGCGGCCGACATTTTTTAAGAATGAATTTGTATTTGAAGGCATATTAAAATTGAAAAATCCATTCACAGTTCGGCCATAAAAAAACAATGGATAGAAATGGACAGTTTATCATTTTTTATGAAAACTGCCATAAATTTGGCTCCATAAGTCCAAAATCCTAAAAACATTTATAGTGGTCATAAAAAATTATTATCTAAAACTTTTTAGAAAATGATATATCATGATTCGTCTGTCTGAATTAACACATTGGCGTTGCAAGTGGAGGAGAATATTTGGAATGAAAACAGTCCACCTCCTTTTGTTATAAATACAACCCCCTCTTCTCCTTGCATGTGTTTGGAATTTAAGAGGAAAGTAGGATATTTTTGCATGACCAAGGCTATAGCAAAGTCTTGGGAGGATATTCCATAATCATGTTTATACTTGAGATACCATTCCATCTTTCTTATTTTCATTTACTTTTGTGTTCTTATTCATTTGTAATATTGTAAGTGTCTATTTTGTAATTATGTTTTAATACACGTTTCTTTCTCAATATATATTAATATAATTTGCCTCATATTTTTTAATATTAATGTTATTAAAATATTTTAAATTAATTTAAAATATATTTTCAAATTTTCTTCCTCATTCAATCGAAATTCTGTTTTTAATTCTCATCACCGTTCGTGTGTGTGTGTGTTCGACACACAAATCAATTGTTATCTCTCTCTTTTTCATCTATTCTTAATTCATCATAATAAGAATAACAAACCATTTTAATAATATTTTTAATGGAAAGTAAATATATCATTGGGGTGAGTTATAATTTAGGTATGTTATGTGATTGAGATATTTTTCTCGATGAATATTCTTTGAATTAACATTGTGTATGTTGGACTTAACATGTCATGGATTAATGAATTGTTTTGTTTAACATGTGGTTTACATGTTTTATTGAAACCATAAATAAACTACCATAAACAATATATGATTATAATTAGAACCCTATGTTATGTTAAGGCTTGGATTAAATCCTTAACACTTGAGAATTACAATCAAGGTCAACTTGTGACATGAGTGTTAATTTAATGCATTATAAATAAAGGATCAAGGATATCAAAATATTAACTACCTAATGATTAAATCACCCAAATATTTTTTAAATTTCTAAATCATACAACAACCATTAATCATTTCAATTAAGATCTGCAAAAAACCCCCCAAATCAAAATACAATCGACTATTAAAAAGTATCATCGCTGAGGATTCGACTCAAGTACTACTATACAGATTAGAAGAGATCTGGAACCTTGAATGGTTGATAGATGATAATCGACCATGCTTTATGATATCAATTAACATTAATTAAAATATTTAATGATATATAGGATTTCATGTAACTAAGGTGAAAAATGATACTTAAATATTTGAGTATACCCATAACCACCTCATCTTTATCATTCTATCCTCAATTAATTACTAAAACTAAAATGGTTATCATGACAATATATAAGAATTATTTAGAGTGATTAATCATGAAAAATCATTCTTAGGATATTTAATCATTATGCATTTCTTTCAATATATGACACCTTAGGTTTTACCTTAGCTATCTATGATCATCATCTATTCAAATCCATTATAATAGTTTATAAAGAAAATTTGAATTTATCGAGGGATATCTCCCAAGAGTGTCAAACTTGGTGCAGAGTAAGGGTACACTCACTTTTAACTATAATGATGGTCGAGATGTAATTAACCAACTTTTTTAAAAGTGATTTCCCATAATACATTGCTTCTAAAAACACATCCACTTATAGTGTCCAGTCAAAGATGTTTTCATAAGTGAAAAAGACTCCTTTATTTTCCATAACATAAGATTTTTTTCCTATATATAAGATCATCCTAAGGTTTATCACTAAAGTATTCTCATACCAGTTTCCAATATAAACTAATCCATTATTTGTTACCAACTATAGCAACACATAATTTTCATGCACAAATACTACATCTTATTAGATAAATAATAAATACACAAAAATACGATCCATGTACAACTCCTAATTTTTTAGTGTCCTTGGAAACATGAAAGCATAAAAAAATTACTTATAAGAAATTTACATCATCTACCATTAAGTTCTCAATAATAATAACTATTCTTAGGCATATCATCCTTAAAACATTTATTTATAACTTGGGGGAAGAAAACAAAAGAAATTGTGAGATCAGATGCTCAGTAACGGTAAACATAGGAGATATCAATGATTACATAATAAGAACATAACAATAAATTTATGAGAACATGAGAATAACATTTGAAATCTATATATAGTATATCATAGATAAAGAGAATGATTTATAAAATATATTTTGGTAGTTAATAAGGCTAGAATCATAAATTAATCAAATAATATAAGCCATTAAAGCAAAATATTATTATAATACATATTTTTTTGGAATACACACAAGCATAGAAAATAATCTCTTTAGTCAGGGAACACTTCCAATACAATCATAGTGGATTGGGTTAACTCTTCATTCCATAATTTCCTTAGTCAAGGTTCACTCCCCAGATCATAATAGTGGATAGAGTCCCTTACTAATCTAGTTTCACTTCCCATTCTATTCTTTATTATTTAATGAGATATACTTATTTACATATAGAATTGGAGGTCTATATAATTCAATACCACTGATCATAAAATCATAATCCATTAATATATATTCCACAATTTCATAAATAATTTATCATATATCATAACATGTTGAATGGAAAATGGGTTCATAAACATTTAAACATTTCATCCTAAAATAAACCATGGAAAATAAATAGGTTTCTTAAATATCTCACAATCATAATAATAAACCATCCAAAGAAATAATAATGATGGTATTATTAGATCATATCTGTATCAGAACATAATTTACATAAAATGATATTATGATATATTATTTTAAAGTATCAATAGAAAACTTCTTACGTAAAACAACATTTAATTTTAAAAATATTTATTTAAAACCCAAGTATTTTAAAAAAAAATTGATAAAAAAATTTCATTTTAAAGGAACCATGAAAATTTATAAAGGAAGAATCAAATAAATGAGAGGTCAAGACAACAAGAAATTCAATTTTTGTTGTGTATATTAAAACAATGATTCCTTTCATATTTTTAGTAAATCTAAAAAGTACCTAGTTTGGAAAAAGAAAGGAATATTAATTTTAATATATGTTATAAAATATAAATATAGGTAAAAAATATCTTTGAACAGTCATATGTGAGTATTGAATTTATTTTCAAAAACATTTTATGTAAAATATGGGTATAGAAGAAAAATGATTTTGACCAAAGAGAGAAATAAAACCACTTTTCCTTAAAAAAATAATTTGGTCTCTTGAGTTCGTAATGTGGGTAAAATGAATGGAAAACATTCAATATCAAGAAATAAATATAGTAGAATAAAATTATTTTGATTTTTGATTGACAGGTCATAATATTTCACCATCATAAACTTCATCATAAAAAACTTTGATAAACAATGAGATTTTAACATAAATCCCTTATCGATTTCGTAATCATTAAATTAGTCCTCATGAAAAAGTGAAAAATATTTAGATATGAATATAAATAAAATTATCATGATAATTATCATAAAATAAATTTATTGGATGTACATACCCCATATAAAATAAGCAAGTAGTGAATATGGCATGTGTCTCACAAAAATAAAAGTGAGATGGAAATCCCTGACCTCATGTTTGACTTTTTTTGAAAGCTCTCTAATATCTTTTATAATAAGTTATAATATATTATAATAATATAAAATAATAATTTAAATACTTATAATATAATATTTGTTTCACTTATAACATTTCAACACAAATTTGTTATTAATTCCTTGTTAAAATCATTATTTTTGTGTGTTAACAATTCCTCTTCTCAGGATAATATTGGTTCAATAGTTCTGTTATTTTTACATTTATAATGATTGAATAAAATATATAATAGTTATCATGGTATAAATATCTTATATATTCTTTATATACATATATATAGAGTCATCCGTTAAATTTTGGGGTAGAAAAATGAATTACACCATTCATGGAGATGGTATGTCGTATGTATGCATAAATTTTTCATTATCTTTTTGAAAGGTAGAAAAAATAATGGTAAATAATAATTAATAATTTCAGAATAATTATTATATTATATGTATCATATATATTTATTAAAACTATCCTTATTACCATACAGTTAAATTGGAAATGAAAAATGAATCACATCGTTTCGTGGTGGTGGAAGCCCACATGTTCACACGAGCAATGTTATAGTTTTCTAATGGATTGGAAGGTAAGAAAGTAGATATAATATTAAAATTATAGAATTCAATTTATGTCATGAATATAATATATAAATATTAAAACCATAATAATAACCATCCATTAAATATGGTGATTGAAAATGAATTTTATTGCTATTTAAAGGTGGTAGTCCACACGTATGCAAGAATGATATTTTCACTTCCTGTTTGGTAGAATAGTGTGTAGATATTGGTGGTTATATTATATTTTTCTCATTTATGTATATTTAGGATACTAAATATATGATTATATTATAAATAAAATGATTATTAGGAGGTAGGAGTATAAATAAATTAAAATAACTTGGGTAAGATGATTACAACTTCTTTTGTAGGACTCCTTTAGTTCCTCTCTTAAGGACCCTTAGATTAGTATTATAATAATACCAACACCTCTAAATCATGGATAAAGATGTTTAGAAGATAATTGGGTAGTGGTATTCAGGTATTTGTTTAAAAGTGGTGTGAATAATAGAAATGAGGGGTGTCTTTTTATAAGTGGGGGAGAGGACACAGATGGAATTTTTAAATGATTAAAATAGAATAATGTCATAATCAAGAAAAATGATTCCAAACGTCTAGATATTAGAATTTAGTATAGGATGAGGAATAAATATTTCTATAAAATTGTATCTATCCCAGTTTATTTAGAAAACATAACATTTTTTCTTGGTTTAACCCCCGATAAACCCATTTTAATCTTAACAGTGATAACAAATGTTTACTATTTTTATTATTTTTTAAGAAAAAAAATAAATTCAAACATATTATATAATACTAATTATATTGATTTTAAATATGGAATACATTTTATTAAATTAAATTCTTTATTGTGGAATAATTTAATTTAAAATTTAACCTATGAAACATGATAGAAAGTAGTTTTCTAGAAAAAAATGTATTCATAAGTATATAATGTTTTATACCAAAATACAACATTAAATGGATTCCAATGACATTTATTAGATTATTAATAATATATATAAACTAATATTACTTTGATTTTATTTTAGAATTTTTTTTGTAAATACAAGAAAAGAAATGATAGTTTTTAACAAAAATAATTTTTTTTCACAATTCAATGAAACATCAATCATTTTAGAAAATTCTGAAAATTTCAAAATAATATCATTTTGGCATGAAGATTTAAAAAATAAATTTCATTTTTTCAAATAATTTTTCTAAATGTGGCAGGAATTAATTATATTATTTTCTCATAACTCTCAATAGAAGACTTTATTGAGGAAAAATGTATGTTTTTATGAATATGATGGCTTGAATAAAAAGTAAGTACTTATTTATCAATAGTTTTTTTACATTTATACATTATTTTCAAAATTTAGTTATTTATATCCATTATACCAATTTAACAGCTAGGTAATAATGATATAATATATTATTTTTTATTTAGACTTGATTTGTTATGTGTTGTAAGATATCAAAGATATTAAATTCATTTGAAGATATATATATATATATATATATATATATAATAAATTCATGGGATGTTATACCATGAAAGGTGGACATGAAAAATAAATCATATCACTTCGTGGATGTGGTAGTCTAACCATACACATGAGAGACATTACCATTTTCTCATGGGTAAAAGGGTCAGAAGGGAACTGAAATCTTATATTTCTAGAATCATAATTATACCAGAAATATCTTATATATTCATTAGTTCCGTATTTATAACCATCCAATTAAAGTGGTTATGAAAAACAAATGACACTGTAACATGAAGATGATAGTTCATACGTACGCACGATTGATGTTTTTATTTTCTATAGTATGTAAGAGGTTTAAAATGGTTTTAATGTATTAATAATAAAATATCAGAATATTTAAAATACTACAGTATTTTTTGGGATTTTTTTATTAGATTTAGAGGAACTATAAGAAGAAATAAACTTTAAAAGAATCATTAAAAATGATCACATTGTCTTTGAGAGGCAACATTAGAATCACAACTTAAACCTTATTAGGATGGTATAATGAGAGTCATAAAAGATAAATAATTAAATAAAAGTATCTAGGAAGGTTTTTGGGTATGAGTTTTTTAATCTATTGGGATCAATATTTGTGAACAAGGGTGGATAAGAGGTTTCTTTTTATATGTGAGGGGTGGGACACGTAAAGATTTACTTAAATGATTTGAATACTATAAGGCCATTTTATTGGGAAGGTTTAAAAGTGGACATGAATTTGATTTTTTTTATAATTTAGGGTCTAAATATTTTAAAAATATAATATTAAGACATGTTTAATTGAAATTTCCATTCCTATCTCATAATTTAGACCCTTGAAAAACCCATTTTAACCCTAACAATAAGAAAAATTGTTTATAGTTTTTACTATTAATCATGAAAAAAATTAAGTTTACCTTAATAATTAATATTAATTATAAAGATTCCATAATTTTATCCATATTAGAAGATTCAATTTCTAGGATTTTCTAAAATTAATTTTAATATAATTTTTTTAAAAAGAAATGAAAATATTTTTTAGAAAATTTTTTATTTTAAGTATAAAAATGATATTACATCAAAATTAAGTGTAGAATAAGGGATAAAGAGCACTTGAGTACATATTTTTGCATATCCAACATTTTGAACGAAAGCTCAATCAAATGTCGGATGAAGGTGATCTCTTGATCCCTAGCATTGCCCTTCAAAAAGCTGCAAATGGGAGAAAATGTAGAAAAATACCACTTGTTCTAAAATTATGAGGAAATTGTAGGATTAATAGATCATTAAGAGAATTTTGGACGTTTAACATATATTCTTATCATGTGCATGGTTTTTTTTGCATGGTTTTTCAAACTTTGTGCAAACCGTGTGAGATGGTTCTGCTCGAAAAGTCTTCCTTTGCACTGTTTTATCATAAAATTAACCATCCATGCTTGGTTACTTGGGGAAAAGTATAATTCACATGGTTAGGGAAAAAAACCATGAACTAACTGTGTGCAGTTCCACTATCCAATAATACACCACCTGCACGGTTTTTCCAACCGTGCGGAAATCCTGCATGATTTACTATAAACCGTGTGCAGAGTCTATTTTCTCCAAAAAGATGCGTTCCGGGTTCCTAACAGGCCCCGAAAACCCCCGTAACCTTTATTAACTCATTAGGAATTCGAATTAGATATAAATTATATATTTAGACTGAAAATTAAAGGATCCATACTTGAGTGAAAAACTGGGTTCTTACAGTCTTCCCCCTTAAAAGAACTCCCCCCCCGAGTTCTCCTTTCAACGGTAAGGAATCACTGACTGAGAACAAATATGGACACTGAGAACGTACATCGACTTCCCTCTCCCAAGTCTCATACTGTACTTGGTCATGCTTCCATAGCACCCTCACGAGAGGGACACACTTTCCTCAGAGAGCCTTTGTGCTGCAGTCAACGATGCATGCTGGATATTCCTCAAAGGTATCATTAGAATATAACTCAACTTCCTCAAGAAAAAAGGTATGATATGGGTTGGCATGATATTTGGGAAGCTGTGATACAAAAAATTCATCGTTTATGGCACGATACCTCTGCGGTAGTAGCAACTGATAGGCTATCAGCCCGAATCTCTCTATAATTTCAATCGGCCCGCATGATCATGATTGATCTGCTAGTGCTGATGGTGATCAGGGATCGACTACAATGACCATGAACTCTTCCTCGGCCAGACCAACTAGTTCCACTCCAACTACCTTCCTAATGTGGTGAAAAAGAACTCTCTTATGTAGGTGGAGCTGAAGCTGGTCCTTTCCACTCGAATCTGGTGGAAAGGTCCTACAAAAATGATGAAGATGCCCCATACATCCACAATACCAACACTCCATAGGGTCTCAATAACACTGGGGCTTCTTATTCCCCAGTTTTCCACACTAATGGTACACTAGAGAGATATCAAACTAGATACTCCAACTGCCACTGCCTTGACGAAAAGCCTCAAGGGAACCTTTCATGCCACTATAATAACTACTAGCTTGACACGATACTGATCCTTTAAATGATGTACTAACTCTATACCTTAGGTTACGGTCAATGATAAGGGTCTCATCAACAATTGTAGAGAAGGTGGAAATGGTAAATACATTCACCTATGTCCGGATGGCGTACTAGAGCCCATCCTCAAAATTTCTAGCATGCAAAAGCTAATCATCAGCTAAAAGTGGTGCAAAGCGCTGTAAATCAGTGAAACGTGCTGAATATTCCATAACTGAAATAGAACCCTGCTCGAGATGCATGAACTCTCTAGATCTATCAAATCTTAGTGACTGATGAAAGAACTAATCATAGAAGGCCGTCTAGAAGTCAACCCATAACATGACCTGATGACGTTTGTCCTGGCTAACGAGATCCCACCAACACTTGGCCGAATCCTGAAGCATGTATGTAGCAGGATAGACTCTCCACTCAGGAGGAATTTCCAAATGCTCAAATATAGACAAAATGGCCTCTATCCAAGACTCAGCAGACTGAGAACCTCCATCCCCTAAAAAAGTAGGAGGATGCTGTTTTTGGAACATGCGAGTCAGATCAGCCATCGTAGGTCCATCACCTAGAGAATCTTTCATATACTGCATCAGACGTAGAAAACTATCATGGAATTTGGTATCAGTGACTGTATTACGTACAATAGGTGCGAAATCATGTGTAACTCCTTGAAGTAAGACGTTTGGTTCATGGCCCACCATATCTGAAGCATGGTCGTCACCAATCTCCTGGCGAATGACATGAGGACATCGTGGCGACATTGGTCTAAAAATTCCAATCACACACCTTAGAAAATCATAGAAGCATAGGATAGAATCACTAACAGAAGTTGAATATAATAAAACTAACTTCCCAAGGCATACAACCCAAACTACTCGCTTTGACGACCAAGTATCGGTAGGTTCTCAAGTATAAGTTTTATGTCATTTTGTGGTTTATTCTTAGGTTCACACCATTACCTTTTAGAAATATGAAAAGACAAGACAGGGATGTGAAACCAATTCATTTTCGATTTCAATATTCACTTTATAATTGATATTCATTTCCACTGAATCAGTTCCCATACACCTATCCCCCAAAACAACACCCATTTACTTATAGCATAATGGATTGACTCGGTAAATTACTCATCCCAAACCATGATGTCTCACACACCTCACGAATTGAGACATGAAATCACTCAGTCGAAGAAAATTTAATACAAGTACAAGCAACTATCACAACATCAATTAGCAATTACAGGAATATCAAGAAATGCAATGTAGTGAAATACACCTATATGGCATGGCAATGTGCATGACATGTGAATTCTAGTTGCCTATAATGATTCATGTTACAATGCTCCTTGCCCTCATATCATCAGGAAAAGGATGAAATAAATTCACAAATAGAGTAATAATCAACAAAACCACACAACATGTGCATCCCCTAATGGTGAAATAATATCAACTGTAATATGAAAAATTAGAATAACAATTTCATTTTGGGTAACTTGAATTTTATCCCGAACCTGGGTTTGTGATGCCCAAGAATGGCTCATGACCAAGTCCCAAGCATTCCTATTCTCCAGTCTATTGTCTCCATATAGTAATGAAATAAAATAAACCACCTCTGACACCACTTTGTGATGACCCGGACCCAGATTCCACTTAATGGGGTCCTCGAGCCTGGTGGGCCATATATCTTCAAGCGCATCTTCCCAAATGCCAGAGGCTTCTGACTAGTAGCGAGGGCCTAGGGTGAGTATGTGAGAAGACTATGCCATCATTAGGTGAGTGTAGCACAACAAAAGGATTATAAATGAACATTAAACATCAAAATCAATATAAATAATAGAAACAACAGAAGCAAATGATGAAATAGATAAAATAAAATAATAATAACTGTATCAACTAACACAATAATGACATATTGCCATGTCTCTAGAAAACTTGAGAGCATAGATACAAGACAACATGCATAACATGTTCCAAAATTAAAAGAAAATAAGACAACTCTATGAATGCTAAGATCCAACTTGGTCATCTTTTATCAAGCTCCATCCTATCAGTATGAAATCAAGTGTTGGAAGCTGAATGCATCCATTTCTCAATACCTGCAACCATGTAATATACTCTAGGAACCAATCAGCACCTATAGAGGGTGTGAGATAAATCTCAGTATCCCACTACCAACAATGTATATAACATCTGGCCCATGTAGTGGAATATAGCAGTGTTCAGGCATGCATATAAAAAGTAAAGACAACAGTAAAATGTAACTAAATACCCATGTACCCGCTTCAACCCTCATCTGGTGTCTGAACATGTAACCAGTTCATTAATTTAGTAATTACCATTTAATGTTAATAGGTCACATGAGGCATAGCCAACAATGAAATCACCTCGTGATAATATAAATAGTGAAGGTCCCAAGACATAACAAGGAAACCAGAAAAATGATATCCAGTGAGGGAGTTCTAGGGTAATAATTAAGGTAATTTAAACTCATGGAAGGATAAATCAATAGTATTTGAGTCTAGATAAGGGGTAAGAGTGTAATCCAAGGAGCGTAATCCAAGGCATTCCACAATAAGGTGCATACCGAGTCTAAGGTGATCGACCAAGGTAAAATGGGGCGAAGCAAAGACATGGTCCTATGGGATTTCACCATGGCACTGACTAGTCAATGATAGATCCAAGGAGTGTATCCAAGGTATCCTGTAAGAAGAAAGGGACCCTACAGTAGAATACTGGTCATCCAAGGAATAGACAAGAACCAAATTTAATGTGGGTATCATCCTAAGCAATCTGCATCCTTGAATTAGAATGGGGATCCTGAGACCCAATGTATTCTCCTCTCATAATCCAAGTTGAGCTAGAGTCAATCCATTCCTATTTGATATTATAATCAAGCATCAATTCATTTGATTTAATTATTTCCTCCCATTAGTGTGGATCGGTCAAGTAGAGTTGAAACCATTTATTTATTGGTCCAAGCCTTGCCTTTTATTAGTGTTGATAGTACATGTAGCATTGTAACCATTCAATTAAGTATTAATTAACCATTAAGGAATATTTAATTATTGAGGTTTACTCTTCTTCCTTCCATCAACACGGAAAGGGGTTCTCCAGACATGTAGCCTTTATTCAATATCATTTAATAAGGCCAAGTTATATACACAATATACTGTCCATTCCTCGTTTCACAGTTAATAATCATTTGAAAGTACTTACCTTAGGCAGGCCAAGTGTTGAGCATACATGGTACATTACATTATGAAAATATTAGTAATAACAAGACCATTTATGATTGGAAGACTCACCTTTAGAAAGGTAAAACAAAGTCACACCTGAACTATGGATCAAATATGCTGACATAGTAAAAACCCAATTACGGCGTAACCTTTGACATGAGAAATATTGACTTATAGGTGAAACCACTGACAAATAATCACATATTTGAAATGAGCATAACCATATGATTCTAAAAAGTATAATAATGGAATCTTAATTTAAGAAACAATTTCTAATGAAACCAATAGGCCACACACAAATATTCCAAAAACAACAACTTTAGGGATGAGTTATAGACCACCCACCTTATGGTTGTACGAGACTTGTCCTCTGGTATTGGCCCTTGATTTGCCTCAGATCGGATTATATCTATGAAAATGTGAAAACACTCACATGGATATATCTAGGTCGAGAGTGAAATATAAGAAGAATGAATAAAGAGGACTCGAGTACTTATCATTGCGCATACAACGTGATGAATGAAAGCTCAACCAAATTCCAGATGAAGGTGATCTTTTGATCCCTAGATTTGGCCTTAAAAAATTTCTAAATGGGTGAAAATGGAGGAAAATCCCATTGGGTATTGGAATAGGAGGAAGGATAAGTATTAATATATCATTAATGGCATTTTGGACATTTTATATTGGTTGTTATCCTGTACACTATTTGTCAGCACGGTTTGTCAAACCGTGGGCAAACCATGCAAGGTGGTTTTACCCGAAAAGTCTTCCTCCACATGGTTTGATCAAACCATGTGACATCCATGCACATTTACCTAGGGAAAAGGGGTGTTCACATAGTTAGGCCATACGACTATGCGACAACCATGTGAGGCGCCACGGTCCGAAAAAAACACCATCTTCTTGGTTTACTATAAAGCATGCGTAGAGTCTGATTTCTCTAAAAAGATGGGTTTCAGGCTCCAATCAAGTCCTAGACACCCTCAGAACCTTATTAACCCATTAGGCATCCAAATTAGATCCAAAGTATAAATTTAGACTGAAAAATAAAGGATCCATACCTGAGTGAAAAACCATGTTCTTACAACCATTGTAACACACAAGCATCAATTATTGCAGGTGAAAATTATATTAAAAAATATATTATTCAATTCAAAATTTTATATTTTTGGGGAAAAAATATAATTTTATAGGATAAATATTGATTTAGAACTTGGTGAAAATTAGCCTGGAAGGATTTTTTGAAAATTTCCATTATAAATAATATTTTATGAATATTTTATTTTTTTTTAAAATATTAATATTTTTATTTATAATTATATGTTCATATATGAATAATTAAAAAAAATTTACTTTCAATTTGATAAAAAATACAAAATCATTTGGAGTTAGAAATGCATTTTTTTTTCAGAAAACATTTTATGTTTAAAAATGAATATTGTTTACCCATTTTAATTATTTAAAATAAAATTTCCTAATGAATGATTTAAATACAATTTATAGAATGTATAAATTAATAAACAAATTTAAATCTGTTAAATGATGATTACTAGTTATATATTTAATATAATATATTCTTATGCTTGAAAAATTCATTTCTTGAAAACCCGTTTTTGACACCATTTGCAGGATTATTTTAAAATTAAATACTTCCATTTATATGAATTAAATTTGAAAAAATGGATTCAATATTTTCAATCAGAATAATTAATATTAATTAATATTTTAAACTTATTTTATGGTCATAATGAAAAGTAAAAATAAAAAAAACTAAATACCATGGTTAAGGTTAAAATTGGTTTATCGAGGGATAATCTATAAAGATAATGGTCCCATAACATAAAATATTGATGAAAATAAATTGGTTGGTTTTATATAAACTATATACATGTGCACATATAATATTATAAATGTTGATGTGATATTTTCAATAAATTGACATGAAATTATTGAACAACTTTGAAAAATTATAAGTGTGCCACTCACCTCAATTATAAAAGGGTACCTCATCCCCTCGCTTCTTCACATATATTAGGACATTTAAATCAACAAAATACAAAGAAAATTTCCTCACCATATGTATCCACATTATAGCGGTGATTTTATTCCCATAATATCAAACCTAGGGTCTTTAATAACAGATCAAATAGAGGTTCTTCTAAGCGAAGGTAATTGTATTCGTTAAGCTATTTCTTATTTACTTATTATTTTACTAAATTCAACTATTTCATAAAATTAAAAATATAATAAAACCATATAATAAGATGTTATTATGTATATGGAATAGTATATATCAATTACCTATGCCATAAAATTGGAAACAAAATAATCACACATGTGTATGGCGAACTACCACCATGCGAACCAATGCATTATATTTTCCATCACCAACTCACCTTGATAGTAAAAATTATGTAAATAATGAATATATATTATACTTATGATATGGTATTTATTTTATGAAGTTAACATATCATCTAATTCCATACCCTTTCACCCATTAAGGGAATGACATTGCTGCTCATACGTAAATACAACATACCGTCTCCAGGAAGTGATGCAACTCATTTTCTATTTAAAAATTTCAATACTAAATTTTAAAAAGTATCTAATAAATAAATGTGATATTTATATCATTAATATTTTCATAGAGATGATGACTCTATATACTATTAAAATGAAATGGATCTTCTAGGATAAAACCTTTCTGATAAAATGAAGTAATTAACACTAGAAACAATGGTAATAACAAAATATTATTAATGAACTGGTGTTAAGATGTTATAAGAGGATCATTTATGAAATAATAAATAAGTACATGGTTATGGTATAATTTAATAATAGTATTAAAACCATTAAATATTTTATTAAATCATATACAACTAAAGGAAAGAATGAGGTAATGGATTTCGTTTCAATTTCTATTCTATTGAGACCTATTTGTTATTATGAACATTGTAAATTTTATGTGGTGAATATGCTAGAAATTTGATATATTCAGCATGAACAATTATTTATACATGATGATTAATTTTTCAAAAAAAAATTATTTTTTCAAGGGGTTACAATTTAAATGTTACCAAAGTGGTAAGAATCTATTTTACAATCTCACTTTATTTTGGGATTTCTTTAATTTTCATTAAAGGAATCTTATCATTTATTTTACATAAGTCCCAAATATTTTAATATCCACTATATATTAAATTATTTTCCTTATTTTATTCCAAAATTTAATATCTCTCATACTTTAATCTATAAAAAATATAAAAGAAAAATCAATTCTATTTTTCTTTTAATCATATATAATTTTCTTCCATGTCCATGTTTTTAAAAATTGCTTAAGAAAAGTTCTTTTATTTACTAAAATTATTTATTAAGGTAATTTTATTTAATAATCGAATTTAAAATTTATTTTAAAGGAATAATTTTAATTTTTTTTTATAAAAGGGACATTTTCAACTTTCATTACATAAAGTTTAAAGGAATTTTTTGAACATAGATTGTGACAAAAGGCTTCCCCGCAACCATATCCATCTTATGAAACATGTATTCCTATACATGTTCTAAATGGTTATATAAATAAAACTATAAAATGAATTATTTTTTTGTATTTCAATTTTATTTTATGAATTTATCTGAGGGATATTATTTTATTACAAAACCTAAATAATAGATGAAACTATAGTAGAAAATTACCTATTATTAATTTTGTGGTCATTATCTTTATGTTAAAATATTCACTTTATTGTAATCAATGTATATTAAATTTCCCATAAATATCAATATTTTTTATCATTTATATACTTATTTATTAAACCATATATCACTTATAAATACAGCATTTTACTTCGAAAGTTATCTGATTGTATAGGTAAATATTGATAATCCATATTATATACTCAATGTAGATATTTATTGATAATGAATATTGATCATGAATTAAATTTATTATTTTATATATGAAGAATGCATTGAAAATGTAGTGATGGGAGTATGTAATTTTATAGCCTCTCAACACATTTATAGGTCTCAAGAAACAAACTAGTATTCAGAATTAAATGGGGTCTTACCCATAGTTTTAAATTTTTAGAGTAAACATTCTTGATGATATTGATATCATGATGTATGAGATCATGGTGTCCAATATTAATCATTTAATTTATTGATAATTTAGTTATTATTATCTAGGATGTTTTTTCATCGGCATTATCTATAGCTGCATTTATCACTCATGTTATTGATTAAATGGAATATTTTTTTAGTTATTTACCTATCCATATTGATGATGAATTATATAATCATGATAGATTCTGATGTATGTAACCCTTAATGAGAATTTGAGATCACCCTTAGGTTTTTTCTTTCTCAAAGATATGAAGAGTAATTCTTTAAATGAGTATCAAGGATGCTAATCATTTTATTTTGTCATGTTTTATATTATATTTCTAATGTAAAATGGGAATCATGTATATAGTTGGTTCTCCAAGACTACTGAACTGATCAGTCCTTCCCGATTAGAACACTCAAATATATGGTAATGCAATAAAGTATACACTAGATCTTGCTTACAAGATTTGGTGTTGTTACCATTGGTATCAATGAATGTTTAGTAGAAACCATGAGAACTAGATTTTGAAAAACATAGATTAGGGAAGATAACTCTATCATAGATTTTGAGGATATGTAAAATTGTGAAATAATATCCAAATTTTGTTGTAAGTTATATAACATTTGGTTTTTCCTTGAATTATATTTTGGGATCGATACTAAATATGGATGTGGTACTAGAATAATTATACCTAGGGGTAATAACTATAAAAAGTGGGCATTGAGATGTGATTTAATCATCACTAGGTGCACAAAAACGAAAAATACTATAAACTTGGTTTGACACACCTGTGGTATTTTAATTGGATAATTCACATTTTCTTTACAAAACATTGAAAAGGATTTGAAAATATTTCTATGATTTAATGATATTTCTAAATAAACCATGTTTATTATTTTGAGATTAACAATTCATAAATTTTAAATTTATTTTATGTGTTACAATATATTTAAAATTATATGTTATGATTTCAAATTTATAATATCATGATATGATACTATATCTTATATAGTTTAAAAATGGTAGATGTAATAAATAATGGCATCAACATTCATAGTTAATAAAAAAACTTCTTTGTCGAGCAATCCAATATAGCTGGTATTTGAACTGAGCAAGTCATTATTATATAAGGGTGCCTTAATCAGGTTACGAAAAATAACCATAATAAAATAGAGTAACCAATTGTTCCACAACATAATTATCATAGGTTGGAAGACTTTGTGTGATAAAATCCCCTATAAAATAGTGGGATGACTTATACTGTAGTATCTGAGCAATGGATTAAGTTCCAAGAAATGATATTTATGGCATTGGGATCTGATGAAAAGGAATAGTTTATAATTGCAATATATTTTCTCTAATGATATGTTGATCAATGGTGGTTGTTGATCTATAAAACTAGAGAGGAATAAGAAATAAAACTGATGGAATGTAGAGATTTGAAATAAACATTCTTCAAAAAATATTTCCCTAACGAGAAATGATGTAAAAAAAGAAACTTAATCAACTTAAATAAAGAGGAAGAATAATGTTCTCATATGTATGAGTATAACTTTAAAAGACTATCCATTTATACTATATATTACATATTAAATATGGAATGCAATATTGAACCTTTTTTTAATTGATTAACCCGTCTCTCCAAAGGGTTTTATTTTTTCAAACCTTTTCATCATATGATGATAGAGTTTTATATGGACTCCAAAAGAGAAATAATTTTCTATATCTAATATATTCAAGGGGAATTATGAGAATATGTGGTTGGATAACACCATGAAAATGTTAACAAATCAAAAAAGAATAAGAAAATGAATGAATTTAAATCATGTAAAAATTGTGGGAAGAAGAATCTAGTAAAATGTTTGAAGGGGATGAGAGTTTATAAAAAGTGTTGTGATAAAGGTCATATATATAATTAATGATATGAGAAGAAAAAAATCAATGATTTATAATGATTTAATTTTATATAAATGGGGAATTATTCACATAAATTTACCAAGCATAAAAGAAATATATCGAAGGAGAGGCTCAGGGGAGACATCCCATAATATGTGATCCCTATAAATGATGTGGAGGTTCCCAATAATGTGGTGTAAGTTAATTTAATTATGAACTATAATTTATCCAATGATTTATTTTATTCTATATATTCAAACCCTTTTATAAATACTATGTTTTCGAAAAAACTAAATATTTCCCTAGAACTTTAATAAGGTGGCTCTCAATCAAACCCCTTAGTAGAAATTTCAATTCAAAAAAAGGATGTGTTAGGAATCCACCATTATGAAACATAAACATGCTATATTTTCATCATTTATTATTATAACTATAGTTGAAAATCATATAATCCTTGTTATATATTGGATATAAAAACATTATGAAAAAAACTCATTCAAGGAGAAGAAAATTACTATTTGTGATGAAGATATGGAATTCCTTATCTCTAGATTGGAAACCTCATCATTTGGAGCCACATCTATTTCCATCCTCAGTAGCTATTCATAATGATATTTTTGAGAAATAAGGGGAAACAATATATATTTGGAAAAGGTAATATTCAAATTGATGATATACCTATTGTGCAGGAATACAATGATGTATTCCCTGATTAATTAATTAGACATCCGCCAGAGTGTGAAGTTGAGTTTTCCATTAATATAATCCATTATAAAAGACAAATACCAAAGTCTCCCTAAATTACGACCCCTATGGAATTAGTGGAGTTAAAGAAAACACTATAGGAGTTTTTTAATAAGGGATTTATCCACCATATTGTTTCAACATGGGGAGACCCTATTATTTTTGTTAATAAGAAAGACAGATCTATGAAGATTTGTGTTTTATTAGACCAAAACCTCATAATACTAATTATCCGAAAGCATGTTTATATTTTTATTAATGTTTTTCACTTTTTCTGTTAGAAAAGTGTTTATTGGAAAAAATTACAAAAATGGATATGTCTAGAGCATACTGTGCCACATTACTATGTGAAGGTCAAGTGAATGTGACTCTTTACCACCCATTATACTTCACCTTAGTTGATGAAAAGACTAATTATCATGGGTCAGATGAAAAAAAATTCTATGTCATGAACTAATTGCACATTGAAGCTTCAACTTACCATGCAATGAGAATCACATTACCATAAAAAATAAACCTATCATGAGAAAAAAATAACTGACCATAAAAATTAGTAAAGTGTCTACATGATGGAAATAACCTACCACATAGTGAAATTAATTTACCATGCCAAGGTATGTATAATTTCTCTTAAATTAATATACTTACTGTACCTTTTAATTTAGTGAACATAGAAAGAAAAAATTTACTGAATGTGAAAATGATCTGACCACATGAATAGATGTACCGACCATATGACCTTACTACATATATTGATCGTGTGATGTTTTTGCGAGCTCAACTAATTATGCTTTAAGTGAAGAAAGATTTCGATATATAACTTATCAATGGAGCATTTAAAATATCCAATATATAGTTTAATGAATTAAATGGACTTTAAGTGAATTTAATGAATATTGATTATTCTACAATGAATACTTTTGATGAAGATTTATATAAGAGAAATATTATATTGTGTGAAGAAGTAGAGAAGAGTATTATTAGAGAATAAATAAGGATCCTTTATGTGTGTTCATGTGCTATAGAGAAGACAATATGATGACATAATTTTATAGAATTTTCTATGAAACTTTTCCAAGCTCCATATAAAGTCAAATTCAAGGAATCTGAATAATTGAAGCTACTTAGATCAAGATGCATTACATTTCTTATATTTTAATTCTTTCTCCTTCCATATAATATATTATTTTTAGATGTGTCTTATATTTCTATGTTTATCTATAAAAGTAATGTCTCGTATTCTAAAATAGAGAATACTATAAATTCTCTCAAATCCTTTATTTTTTACTCCTATGAATAACTTTGGAAGTGTCTCCATTTGAAATATTTTTATTCCATGTATAACAGTGGAATAGTATTTGTGCTAGGATATTATTATGTAATATTTATTTTTGAAAACCCCATCAGGTTGTGTATTATTTTATTAATTAATAAAATTCTTATTATTAGTTGAATTGGAAGTAGAGGGGATTAAGACTTATCTAGTGACTAAACCCCTCATTCAAATTCTCCTGAGTGTTTTATAGATTTGTTATTTTAAACTATAAATTAGTTAAATTTTTATAAACTGCAACAAAACATTAATTTGATACTTAGTCTTAATTTGTGATTATATAAATTTTTTTATTAAGTAAACTAATTTCAAAAGATGATGTATTTATAATATATTTTAACTAAGTTTTAATCTCACTTCTAATAAATTATTTTAAAGATAAAATTTAGATAATTATAATGTTTTGATTAAGTGATAATTTTGATTAAATTGGGGATTTAGTTTTTTTATTGTTTTTAAATATAAATTTTATTTGTAACTCATTCAACCCCCACACTCTTGAGTTACTCACTTTGAACAAAATTAGATATCATAGGATATTCATTCATATTTTTTACTTTAATTTAGTTTTATTTAATGATAATAAATTTATGTTATTTTAAAATTTAATTCTTTATGGATAAAAATAAAAAAGAAGAAACCTTTATTAATCAACCTCTTTATTTCAATGGAAATAATTATGTTAAATGGAAGATTAATAGGAAAATATAGTTATCATGTATCCTCTTTGATATCTGGATGGTATTTAAAGATAAATATGAAATACTTCAATATTCTAGAACTAATTGGAGTGATTCTACTAAAGTATCAAATGATTTTAATCATAAATCTACGAATTATATGTGTTTTAATTTAAGATAAGATGAATTTAACAAACTATATTCATGTGTTACTACTTTTGAAATTTTGGACACCCTTTCTATTTCTCATGAAGGAACATATAATGTGAAATAAGTACATTTAAACATTTACACTATAAAATATGATAGTTTTAAGAGGAATGTCGATGTATATATATATGAAATGTATCTCAAATTCAATGAGATAATTAACATGATGCATACAATGGGAATGAAAATTACTAGAAAGGATCAAGTAATGTAACTTCTTTAGTTCTTACTATAAAGGTGGAGAGAAATATATGTCTCTATAAGGGAATCATTTGACATTAATGAACTTCAAGTGAAGGAATTAATTTGAAATCTAATGATGTATAGAGATGAAATTCAAATGAATAATGTGAAAGTGGATGAATTGAAAATAAATTCTATATATTGTAACACTATTTCCTAAAAAACAAATAATATCAATGATGAATGATTAAGTGATGAAGAATCATCTACTGAGAGTAATGAGGAAATAAAAAAAATTTCTAGACCTTTCAAAAATTTATAAAAGAGAATAATTTATTTATAAAACCAAATTATAGAGGTAATTATGAAAAATGAAATAGAGAAAATATTGGAAAATGTATGATTCTAGAAAGGAAGTAATATATTATTAATGTAAAATAAAAATGGTACATCAATGTAGATAGTCCTAAGATGAAGTATATAATAAATTTTGAGGAAAAAGACAAGAGATTTAAAAATTCTATGAAATCTACATGGAGTTTTTAAGAGGATAGTTCACGTGAATTAGATTCAATTAAAGGAGATAGAGGTAATATATATAATATCTATTTTATGACAAACACATCTAAGGTACTAATTATTTTCCCTGAATATCTAGATCACATTTCAAATTTTTCTAAAACTAAAAAAGATGCGGGACATATGTCCAGTGATGAATTATTTGAATATTATAACATTATATAAGACAAATTTAATTAATTTAAGGATAAATAAAAATGTTTAAATAAGTATCATGAAATGTATACTTACTCTAAAACTGATCTTATAGTATACAAGGATAAAAATTATCAACTGATTAAATATAATAATGAGTTGAAATTATCTAATGAATAATTAAAGAATGATCTAGAGAGGTTTTATAGTGGTAGAAAAATTATTTCTTTGATTATTGATAAACAAAACACTCCAAAATATACCACTAGAATAGGATATAAACCTAGGAAGAGAAGAATTATTAGAAACACATTTATTCTAAACTTTAGTTCTACTAGTTTTGTTAATAGTTTTTATTCTACTAGACCAAACAAGGTATTTATTTCTGGAAGTCTTAGGTATTCTTATAATAAATCAGTAATGAAATTGTGTATTCCAAAATCTATTATTACAAAAATATCTAGAGACAATAACGTTTTGGTACAAAAGTCATTTTTGTTTGAAATATGTTTTATAGGAAACCTTCATAAAGAGTTCCAGTAAAAAAACTATTATATCTAGATAGTGGATTCTCTAGACACATAACTGAATACTATTAAATTATTAAAAAAATAGTTAATATGTATGGCGGACATGTCAAATTTAATAATAATTCCAAAAATGGAATATAATTTGACATGGATAAATTATTATCTCTAGAACAATTTTAATTTCTAATGTATTATTTTTTATGGGCTGAAATATAATCTTCTTAGCATTTCATAATTGTCTGAAGGTGGATTTCATGTTAAATTTGAAAAAATATATTATAATGTTTTTTATTCCAATCGTGATTTAGTTTTTATTTCTTTGGGAAATAAAAATGTTTAATATAAATATTTTATAGCGACCCTAGCCTTTTACATAAAACATTTAATGATTTTAAGCGTAATTAATCATCAGAGTACAAGCCAAGGATATTTAAGTCTAGTGTCTTGGAATACTAAGTAAATATAACATAAAACATGGGGCTAAAAAAACTTCTTTATTTAATCTTCATAAAGATATTCTAACCTTTTTGGATCCCTTACATCTGCATAGGGTACCCTAGGGAACACATGAACAAAGGGATGAGCTAAAAATCCCAGTAAGGGAATGAACATAAATATACATCTCAAGAACATGAGTTAGGAGGCATGACATAATGATATCCAAAGCATGAAACTCATACAATCATTTAATATAAGAATGGGATCATATAAACATGGAATCATATAAATGTGGCAGAATCATAAATCATATATTTAGTATGGGTCAAGGCTAACCGCCAATCCTGTTTCCCATTTTAGTACGGGTCAAGGTTAACCGCCAATCCCATTTCACATCGAATCTCATGAGACTTAACCTTACCCAATGCATTGGAGTGCTATCTGGGTGAACACATCTCAAAATTTTCAAGAATATTCTTGCCACATAAATATTCTTACCACATATACAATCATAAATAATCAACCATACACAAACATAATGGTACCCATGGAATGAATTGGGTATCACAATCATGACATAAAACCAATGGACGTATCATGAAAGTTTCCATGTAAGGAAATAATTAGAAAATAAATGGATGTTAATGGGGTAAAATAGGCATATAACATGGTAATTGGTGTCAAACATAAGTGAAAACATTTGAGAAATGTATTTTAGAAACATTATCATTAAAACATTTTTGTGCAGTTTTAAGGAAAATACTATAGAGCTTTTAAAATAGTAAAGAGAAAATAATTTTATATAAAACCATAATTGAACCAAAAATGTTTTCAAAATATGAATACAGAATTTTCAAAGATATTGGTGTCTTAAAACAGAAGATAGAGTGCTCTTGAAATTGGGTAAAAGTTCGGGAAGTTCCTTTAAAATGAGTGTGCTTATTGGGAAGCATCGAAGAGAGATTCACTTAAAAGCATGTATATCCCCGAAAGAGATGAGATATGGATCTTGGAACATGATTTTGTAGCATATAAATAGAATTTTGAAGTTCTAAAAGAAAAGAAAACAACATTTTGGTAAAAATAAAGATAGAGCTACCCGAAGGAATAACGGAAGTTCGGGTAGAATCCATCATGGTTTATTGGCTTGGTATCAGGTGTAACTAAGAGGGATTGATGAGAGAGATAAGTGGTTTCCCATCACTTATAAAACATTAGGGAAGTATGTAGAAGTTGTATAAACATACCTTATCACTCGGTATTACACAAAAAGTCATAGCATAGAGAATAATCTTGATTAAGAGTAAAAGGGGAGGATCCCTTACCTTAAATCCATTGGTGTTCTCCACTTGTTATTGAAGACCTGAATAAAGAAATTAGGCTTATTAATTAATAAGTACAGAACCTATTCTATATTAAATTTATTTATTATAAACCTTTTTAGTCCATTCAAATCATTTTTTATTAGTTATATGGTTCAATTTCATTGTTCGGGCTCGTTTGTTTACTTGTCTTTAAAAGATCGATTCACTTATATTCAAGTTTGGATTATATGAAAGATGAAAGTGGTTGACCATAATTGAAGTTATATTATTTAGTTAATATCCAGGATATTTCATGGTTTTAAATTTAATTAGGTTACTTAGAGTGAAGTCTAATTATTATATATAAAACTATAGTGATAACCGTTTTCGTTAATCGGAAGATGTGATTACAAATAACGTGTTTTGCTTTATAACTTAATTCCATTTGACCCAAGGATTACAGAACAGAAAATAGGATATATTACCTATATAATAATCTGGTTCAACCATAACACAAATTGTTTCATGACAATAAATAAATATAATAATAGAAATTGATAAACTGTTGTCCTTGAATGTGCTAAATTAGCACATCTCAAACGATGCTTTCATTTCTTTCAAATAAAAGGGTGGGGAAAGAAGAGAAGATAATAAAATATACCACTAGAATAAAGAAATTCCAGTAAATTTATGTTACTGGATTTATCATACAATAATGGTGATGGGAGGTGAGGAAGTAAATAAAAAAGAAAAGAACTTAAAAGAAAAGAAGAAATTGGGAAGAGGAATTTACCTCTTGAGACTTCCTCCTTTGGGAACCTCTTAAGGGGAGAGGTTTTGGTATTTTGAGGAGTCTGAGAGATTTTGGACATGGTGGAGGACCTTGTGGAGGGATTTGGTCAGAATAATGGCAAGGAACAGGTCTTGAGAGGAGTGTAGAGAAAAGGTAGTGAAGGGGGGGGGGTTATAGTGGAGGAGAGGAGGGATTTCATGATATTATAATCCTTAATTTATTATTTCTTCACAAGACAAAGAATAGTAAGTATTCCATGAACAATAATAGTAAATGGGTCATTATAATTCTAAACATTGATGGTGATATCATCCAAGATGCTAGGAATAGTCTATTTAGCTTATAATGTATATATACAGTAAATTACATTATTTTACTATTCATCAAAATTTCAAGTATTTTAGAAAAATCCCAAAATTTCACCATGACCATTTTTCAACCTCTAGAATCCAAAAATGAAGTCTATTTTTCAAAAATAATTTTTTAAAAATTATTATTTTAATATTTAATTAAAATCATAATTTATTATCAAAAACCAGTTTTAAAAAACACATTAACTAATTCTAAAATATAGGTATATCGTAATTCCAACTAGAATATTATTTTTATACTATCATAGGTGAGGTTAATATTCATTATGGGATATCACTATTCATAAGGGTATGTTACTATTCATAAGGGTAGGTTACTATTCACAAAAAATTATGTTTTTCTTATCGGACTCCAAAAAACATACTGATTGCAACCGTGTATGTCATATTTTCAAAATTCCAAACATAGAAGTGACAAAATTATGTTTAAAGGTCACTTATCACTTATTAGTTCATTATTATGTGATTTTTGGTATATTTATAAGAAGGGAATTTCCATTAAAAACATTTGGTCATTACAAATTTAAATTCCTTTTTTTTCTCAAAATGATTCTTGTTTAAGTCGCTTTCATAGTTAATCTTTGTTTTAGAATAAAGAACTAGTCTATTGCAATATTAAATATCTTATAAATATTTATTGGAATGGTTATGTTAAGGATATACCTAATCTATAATTCCCAACACAGAAAGTCTATAATCCCATTCAAAATGGAAAGCAATATAAAATATATTTTAAATTAGAGAAATAAGTGGAAACATCCCAACCTTTAGATTTAGTTTATATGGATTTTCTAGGAACCTATTCTATTTATAGTATAAAAGGAAAACATTATGACAATGTTATAGTAGATGATTACTAAAGATATAAATGGGTGTTTTTCCTTGATCATAAAAATGAAGTTCTTTCATATTTTTCTACATATGAAAGGTTAGTAGAAAATATTAGTGGAGTTAAAATTAAAAAATTAAGAATTGATCATGGTCATTATATTAAAAAACAAGAATTTGAATCATTACTCTCACAACATAGATATAATCATAGCTTTTATACACCTAGGACCTCACAATATAATGGTGTAGTAGATATAAGAAATAAAACACAACGAGAAATTTCCTAAACCATGATCAATGAATTTGATTTAACTATATAATTTTAAGAAGAATCTATGAACACAAATATATATATAATTAATAGAGATTTAATTAAACCTCTATTAATGAATACCCCTTATGAACTATGGATTGGAAAAAATTCAAAGGGTAATTACTGTAGAGTTTTTGGTAATAAAGTTTTTATACTCAATACCAAAGAGAATTTAAAAAAACTTTCTTCTAAGAGTGATGGTGGAATTTTCTTTGGATAGTCTACAACCATTAAATATTATAGGTAGTTTAATAAAAATATTAAGATTGTGTAAGAATATATTCTTGTAATGTTTAATGAAATAGATACACATGATTCTAAGACCTCATTATAAAATTATGAAGATAAATTTTTTAGTCTTGACTTTAATGCTTAATCTGGTGACAATTCTGCCAGACCTCTTCTAGAGAACTCACCCAGTCCTGATGAATAACCTGAAATTGAACTAGTAGATGATAATGATATGTCAAAAACTTATATTCATAGAGATATTAAGACTTAAAGATATCAACCCATAAATACTATAGTAGGTTACCCAGATAAAAGAAAATCATAATAGAGCCTCTCTTTGAAATTAGGTTGAACATCAAGCTTTCATGTCATTATATGAATTGAAGAAACTCAATGATGCATGTAATGATGAATTATGGATGATTTATATTAAGGTATAACTTAATTAGTTTGAAATAAATAGAGTATGTTAACTAGTTTAATGATCCAAATAAAACCTAACTATGGGAACTAAATGATTGTTTATCAAAAATTTTATGAGTCAGCCCCAATAATAAGAAAAAAATCTAGCTTGGTTGCACAAGGATATAGTCATTAAGAAGGTATTGATTTTGAGAAAACCTTTTCACTAGTAGCTAAAATTGAATCCATCAAGATGTTTCTTACATATTTAGAACATTTGGATTACAAATTATTTCAAATGGATGTCAAGAGTGATTTTAGAAATGGTTATATTGTATTAGATATTTTTGTGGAACAACCCCATAGACTTCCAAACCCTCAGTTTCCAAATAATGTTCTTTAATTAAAATATTATTTATTTGTTTTTAAACAATCTCATATAGATTGCTATGATACGCCCACAAATTTTCTATTTTTACAATGTTCTAATAAATGTATAGATGTCCCTAATATTTTTATTTAAATAATTTCAAAATATTTTTTATTAGTACAGATTTATTTTGGTGATATTATTTTTGGATCATCATGAAATTATTTATTTACTAAATTTTTAAAAATTAATGAAAGTGAATTTGAAATGAGTTTTATGGGTGAAGTTAAATTATTTCATAGATAATTATTTTTTTAAAATAAATAAGGAATTATTTTAAATCAAATAAATTAAAACAAATATCTTAAAATAAATTTTAACATGGATAACACTAAAGGTAGTGATACACGCATGTGTACTAGATTGAAGTTAAATCTTAAAGAAACTGAGAAATTAGTTGATCAAGACACTTACAGAGGTATGATTGAAATTTTATTATAATTAACAACAATACATCATGATATAATTTTTATTCTGAGTATGTGTACTCATTTTCAAGATAACCCAAAAGAGTCACATCATTTAATTATGAAAATAATTTTCAAATACATCAAAAATACAACAGACTTATGAGTTTGATAATAAAAGTTAAATAATTATTTCTACGAATCCTATATCAGATTCTAGAATAACTAATATTGATATAATACATAACTTTCTAAGAGATAAATACTAGAATGTTGATATAACTCTAGAATTCATTGGCATTGAATGTCAACTTACAGATATATTTATAAAACATTTTAATATTAAGAGAATCAATTATATGAGACATGAATTGTTCAAGATAAATTATATATAATTGTTTTAGTATTTTAAGTTATTAATTTTTGTGATAAATTTTTTTAACTTATATTCTCGAGGATTTTCTAGAAGTGATTGTGTAATATGATTTACATAGTTAGTAACCTAACTGTGAGTTTTGTTTTCATTTGGTCATCATGCCCACCATGAAAACTTACTCATGTGGTCACCATACCCACTTTGATTATTTTTATAAAAAGTCACTATTATTTCCATAAAAATGATCATAAAATATGTATATAATTTTGATGAACATAATGGTCATGTGATAATAATACCCACCACATGGTTACAAACAGAATGCCTACCATGGGTATGTTATTTAAAAACCATGGTCAGTAGACTTTCTATGTCTATTTATAATGAGTTTTTTGTGAATATATTTTGGTGGTATATCTTTTTATTTTATTAATATTTTAATCCCTAAATGATTTAAATAAAAATTACAACTGGGAAAAGAACCATTACATATATTTTACTTTGGATAACCTACATGCTTTTAATATCTTTTGAGTAGATCGATTTCTCTCATCTTGAACCTATCACTTCCTATAACTCAAAACTCCATGTTTTACCACCCATTATAGAACCATCAGTGATATCAAATTGAAGAAAAATGATAAGGATAAAGAGAATATTGGAAACCAATTGTCATATTTAATAGGATCCATTGAATAATTCAAAATACATCTCAAGTCAATTAGAGAATTCAAATAATAAGAATATTTTTTATCATTATATTTCTATGAAAAAAGAAGTTTATTCTCAGTGGCTGAAGTTGATTCAATCGCTGGTTCTGAATGTGATTCACAAGAAAGGTTGGGATGATTGGTTTAATGATAATAATAGAACTTTGTATCTGAATCTATTTAAAGAGTTTTTTTGTAAATCTTAGGTTATTACCTTGAGAGAAGATGGATACATTAAAATCAAGGATAAATGATTATGTTTTTGAATTATATATGAATCAATGGGAATCATTTTTGGGCATGATGCATAGTTGAGAATATGAGAATTATCAAAACTAATATCCTATTAATCATCCAAAATTTTAATTTTATAATGACTTATATGAGATCATTGGGCATGGGAATCTTAGAAGACCCACTTCTATTGAATTGAGTGGTGAATATAGTCTCCTGGTTAAATTTTTTAACATGTAATATTCCCATGAAAAGGATAATTTATTATCATCTGGAATCCATACCTATTTTTTTTTGTTTTTGATGAATAATTGTGTTTAAATAAACCTTTTCTAATAGGTTATGAGACACATGGTTGAGTTGTGTGGGTCTACTTACAGTTTTACTTCCTTATCATATCCTAAGATCATTTTTTCTTTTCTTGAGTAAAAGGATTAGTTACTTATGGGGAAGGAAAAAATACTTTATTCTAATAGATTCTGTCTTACCCAATAGATTTTCAAGCAAATGAAAGAAATGTATAATCCATGTAAATTGGAATGTGTGGATAACCCAGAGAAACTATATAAATAATTTAACATAGTGAAGTATCCTATTAGAACTAGGGATCTGGTAGATCTAGGTCTTGATCCTGGTGAGGTTGTGGAATATTAAAATGAAAATGTTTCTTCTTATAAAGAAGAATAAGAGGAGTATGAAGAAGAATAATAAGAGGTATACCTTAATAATAAATATATATTAGCTTATGAGGATTGTACATAATGTGATCAATCAGTTGGATCCAATTAATATAAGAATAGCTCATAGGGATCTCTTATTAACTAGAGTAATATGGATATCCTATACCCGATGCACCTACAAAAGAGAATAGGTCCCATAGATCTCTTATATTTTGTCTCAAAGATACTAATTTAGATTATGAAGTTCATGGAGGTAATCCACCTAGATATGTTGGACCTACCATTATCTATGATAAAAGAACTTTGGAAGGATCTTTGATTATAGGGTTTGAAATTCAATAGAGAATTGAGGATTATCATCCCATTGTTATTGAGAAAAATGTTGGTGATTTTGATAAATATGAAGTTTATATTTTTCCAGAATTGAGGAATAGAATACGAGAGATAGTATAACAGATGATATACATAACGTATATGGTAGGAATGTAGCTAGAGATCCATCTCTATCTACTCATATACCATTGATTATAATTCTTCACATGTTACTAAATATGACTTGGCTATTTTAAAATCAGAAATTTTGGAAATATTTAAATAAAAATTTTATAAATTTAAAAACTCTTTGTAACAAGTTAGACAATTTGATATTTTTTAAGTGGTTACTTTGGTAATCAATCATATTCATCCTAGATTTAATTTCGTGTTATAGATGATGAAAAATGAGATTTAAGATATGAGATATATGGATGGTTCTCTTTAGGATCATCTATGTGAAATGATTATTCAGTTAGACCAAACGTTCATGAATGATATGTTTCATCCTTCTCTTGTATCTTCTTCACCTCTTATTCAATTAGTTCTTGATGAATATATGATCAAATAGTTCATTTGGGGTGAGTTGAATGTTTTTTTGAAGAGTTTAACAAGACTTGTGAAGCTATGTATGATGAATTTCAAACCTATGTTTTTAAGACACTGTCTATTGTTTGTGAGGATATAAAAAAATATAGTCAAGACAGAGAAACAATTAATAGGTAGATTTATTATTATCTAAGAATTTTCTCCAAAAAGTCTGATCTGAAAGGCATGTTTAGAGCTCTTGCTATGGATTTGAAGATATCCCATTTTACATTAGATTTTATGTCTCATGTTGAGATTCTTAGAGCTATGAATCCTATTTTGGAATCATTCTTGGAAAATCATGATGATTTACATCATGATTTGGATCATGGTTCATGTTAAGTTAATGATTTTACCTTGTTTAAGGAATCCCATCTTTGTACATATCAGATAACTAATCTAGCTCCCTCTACTATTCCATTACCTAAACCTTTTACCTCCTCTACATTTAATCCTTTTGGCCTAACTAATGTACAAGATTTTGCACAACATTGACCCATTTATAGGTGTATAGTTATTGGATTTATTGACTCCTCATCTCATATTGAGACTAGTTCTACTCCAACCTCTATATCCAAAATAAAGGATTCTATCCTTTCTACAAATATTAGAGATTAACCTCACTCATATTCACAATAGGATTTCTGATAGTGATTCATTATAGTCATTAGTAACATTTTTTCATATATTATGATATATTAATTCCATACTCCTTTTTATTTTCATTTATAATTTATCTTAATCTTTATAATTTTTATTTTTGATAACATAAAAATGGGGAGTAATAATTGATGGGTGTGATAAATTAAAAAAATTGAATATAGATGAAAACATTTCATGGTTTCAAGAACTTGTTATATAGTTATTTTAATTATTTTTATATATACATTTTATATATGCAATTAATTTAAAAATAAATTTTCTGATTTGTGATAATCAAAAGGGGGATATTGATGGATTATACTAACACATCGTTATTTTAATGATTTTAAATCATGTTTATCTAGTTATTAATGTTTTTCATTTTTTCTTTTAGAAAATGGTTTATTGGAAAATTGAAATTTTGGATATTTTTAGAGATTATTTTTCAATCTTACCTTGTGATGGTCAAGTGACCATGTCACCTTAACACATGTTATACATAACCTTACTACATGAACACATACTAATTTACATGATTCAGATGATATTTTTTCTAATTCCAGAACTGACCACACATTGAAGATTTATCTTATCGCTCATTAAGAATCACCTCACTGCATGTACAATCATCTTACTGTTTGATCAAAATACCATATGGTGAAAATTAGTGATGTGACGTAATGATGGAAGATATATCCCACATAGATAAATCAATTTACCATGCCAAGGTATATATAATGTTTCATAATTTAATATAATGATTGTGCAGTTACTTGATAAATAAACAACTCATCATATTTTAAAATGATATCACCACATAAAGAGATGAACACAATGTTTTACATTACTGTATCAATTGACCGTGTCAAGTTTCCAATATCTCAACTAATCATGATTTATTTAAAGACTAAATATCATGAATAATTTTGCAGTTAAGTGTATGAAATCTACAAAATCTAGACTTAAAGAATTAAATGGAACATCAATTCATTTAATAAAGAATGATTATTATCTAAAGGCTACTTCTGATGAAGTTATATTTATGAGAAACATTCAATTTGAGAGAAGAAGAAGGGAAGAGTGGGGTAATGAAATTTATTTCCCTTCAAAGAGAACAATAGAGGATCCATTACATGAGTTCCTATGATATAGATAAGACTTTAAGATGCTCTATTTTCTTAAATTTTCTATGAAACTTGTCTAATATCATTCCAAAGAAAAATTCAAGGGCTTCATACAATCTAACATACTCTAATAGAGATCTATTAAATCTACAATACTTTTATCTCTTTCTCATTACCTTTTATATATTATTTTTAGATGAATTTTATATGGATATATTTAAATATAAAATTATATTATCTTATTATAAACTATATAACACTTGATATTATCTAAAATACTTTATTTTTTATTCCTATGAATAACTCTAGAAGAGGTCATATGTGAACTAGTATCTTTTTCATCCCACATATAACTTTGGGAGATGCTCTATTCCTAGATGGTCTTGTGTAATGTTTCTTAAAACCGATCTATGTCATGAATTAATGTATTCATTAATAAATTTATTTGGAGTAGGTTATTTCAATGTGGGGATGGGGCTTATGTCTTGGCTTGAGATTGAACCCGTTGTTTACATTTCACTATGTGTTTAGTTTGTTTTTGTTTTTCTAATATATCAATTTGTTTTGATTTTATAAACTATAACAAAATAGTACAACTATTTTTAGTTTTAATTTGTGTTTATATAATTATTTTGATCAAGTAACTTAATTTAAAAAATCTTAAGTGTTGAAAAGATATTTAAGCTGATATTTGATCCCACTTACAAGAAATTGTTTTAAAGATAAAATTTATCTATTTATACAATTTTGATTAACTAGGTGTCTTCATTAAATTTTTGATTTAGTGTTTAATTTTATTTAAACTAAAATTTAATTGGAAACTCAATTAACTCCCCATTTGAGTTACTCATAATGAATAAAATTATGAATTTATTATAAGGAAATCAATAAAATTATAGTGATGAAAAATTATCCTTTACCTCATGTTGATAAATAATTCAATCAACATCAGAAATTTAAATATTTTTCAAAGATTGAAATTTTCACTAGGTATCATCAATTGTGAGTAAATAAGGAAAAAGTTCTAAAGACAACATTCTGAATGAGGTATGAATATTATGAGTTTATAATAATTCTATTTGGATTAAATATGCACCATTAATTCTTATTGATCCAATGAACTGAGTGTTCAAGGAATATATTGAAAAATTCATTGTGGAATTCATTGAGTATATCTTGGAATAGTATAAGAGATATTAGGAATATGTTATTATTTAGATACTTAGATGAAAAGAGTGATATGGGAAACTTATCATGCATAAATAATGAATTTAGGAGGTTTCTTTCCTGGGCAATATTGTCTCCAATGATGGAATCTCAATTGATCATATGAATATAAATCCATTTAAAGAATGGCCTACCCTAACAGAAATAACTGAGGTATATAGTTTCAATGGCTTGGATGGTTTCTATCAACAATTCATTTATAATTAATCCCAATTATCTATCATATTAACCAATATTACATTTAAATGGATTAAGTTCTTATGAAAAATGGAATCAGAAGAAATTTTGGAAGAATTTAAGAGGATATTGATCAATGCACAAATTTTTACCTTTACACCAGGAAATGAAAGATTGTTATATATAGTGATGCACTAAAGAAGGTACATGGCTGTGTCCTTATGAAAAGTGATAATGCTATTTTATATGCATCAAATAAGTTAAATACTCCTGATTATAACCATAAAACCCATGATATTTAGTTGGTAACAACAATATTTTCTTTGAAGATATGGAGACCATATCATTATGGTGAATGATGTGAGCTATACATAGATCATAAGAAAATAAAATACATATTTTTATAGAAATATCTCAACAAGAGGGAAATGTGATGAAATAAATTACTCAAGTATTATTATTTCATAATACAATACATCCTAGGGAAGGAAAATATGGTAGTAGATGCACTGAGTAAGAAAAGATTATGGAGTTATGACCTAAATGGGGATTGAAATGGATGCTATGATGTTGGATACAGTAAATATAGATATTTGAATTATCAATCAAGGGGATAGATCATTATTTTTTCAAATTACTGTTAAATAATACTTATTGGACAATAGAAAATGTTTTCAACCTCATCATGATAATTTTCAAATGAAAATTAAAGATTTGAATGATATAAAATAAGAATACATAATTTTTGAAGATGTAATTTTGAAACATGGAAATGGAATATGTTTTCCACGTATACCGAAGCCAAAAATGGAATTTTTAGATGATTATCATAGCTTAATTTCTCTATACACCTTAGTATCACCAAGATATATAGGGATTTGATGGAAACTGTTTGGTGGTATATAAAAGCATCAAATTACTGATTCTGTATAAAGATGATTTATTTCTTGATAGGTTATGGGTGAGAGAAAAAATACTAGATGATTCATGTTATATATACTTATTACTATGTTGAAATGGGATGACATTACTTTTGAAATTTTATTGGATTATCCAAGGATCCTAGAAATAATGATAAAATATGGGTTATTATTGATTACCTATCCAAATATGCACATTTTATTATTATAAGAGAAGATTTACCTCTTGAGTACCTTGGAATTATTTATAATAATGATGATTTAAGACTTCATAGTAAACCATTTTAGATTGTGTAAGATCGTGTCCCATGATTTTCGTCAAAATTATTGAAGAGTCTTTAGAAGGACCTTGATATTGAGCTTCATTTGGGAAATATTTATCATCCTCATACTGATGGATAGTCTGAATAGACTATTAAAAAAATATAATACATTTTGAGGTCATGATCACTTTGATATCAAGGTTTCTAGAGTTAGTATTTAACTTTTGTATAGTTTTCCTATAATAACAATTTCCATCCAATATTTAAATGGTTCTATATTACTCATTATATAATAAGAGATGTTATACTCTAACTTGTTAGGATGAAGTTATTGAAATGAAACATTAAGGAATATAAATTCTTAGGAGACAATTAATAAGGTAATGAATATTAAAGATCATATTAAATTCTAAAAAACATAGAAAATTAGTTATGTTAACAACTGGAGGAATAATTTTGAAAGTTCAAGTGGGGTGTCATGTTTTCTTAAAATTACACAATGGATGGGTGTCATAAGGTTAGATAAGAATGGGAAACCGATCCCCATGTACATTGGATATTTTGAAATTCTATAAATAATTGTAGATATGGATTATCAATTGTAAATTAAAAAAAATCATCTCTAAATTACATTATGTGTTACATATATCATTGTTAAAGAAGTTCATTCCAGTACCAACACATTTTTCACCTTAGAAGAAATAGAATTGGAACATGATCTATCTTACTCTAAAGATATCATCCAAATTCTTGGTACTAGAGAGATCATTTTGAGGAATAATATTAATGAAATGGAATAAGTAGTATGGAGAAATAATAAAATGAAGGAATAACTATGGGAACCAAAATATGTTATGAATAATAACAACCCTCATTTGTTTAAAAGGTAATGTCCATGAAAATTTCATGGATGAAATTTTTATAGGAAGAAATAATGTAACAAATGAGATTAAATTATAGAAGTTTAAAATTATATTTTAATAAAATAGTAATATAAGGTACATTTTAATATATCATGGAACAAAAATTCTGGTTTTAGATTTTAATATCTATTTTGAACTTTCTGGGGAAAAATAATCCTAAAATCACTTTTTTAAAATTTCCCTTGGAAATAAGATTTTTTGAATAATTTATAATGTATTATTTAACAATACCTCATTTTATTTGTAACAATATTTTATTATATGAATAATTCACAACTTATTGACTAGTGGTTTTATTTGATTAAATTTAAGATCATTTTGAGGTAAAATAGATTTTTTTCTTCAGAAAACTATTTTTAAAAAAAGAAATAATGTAAATATATTTTCATTAATTAAAATAATATTTAATGATGTATTATTTATTTAAAAATTATACATTATATATCTAAATATATGTATTTAAATGGATTTAATTATAATTATTTGTAATATAGTTAATATTATATCTTCTTATAATTGAAAATACATTTCTTGAAATACCATTTTTGGCACATTTTGCAGGTTTAGTTTTATATTAAAATTTTCCAATTATATGAATTGAATTTTATAAGACGGATTAAAAATTTATAATCAGTGTAATTAATATTAGTTTATTAGTCCAACTTAATTTTTGTTCATAATTAATAGAAAAAAATTAAAAACTAATTACTGTAGTTAAGGATAAAAGAGGTTTATCAGATGTTAATATATAAATATATGGGTAAAAATGTCTTAAAAACTTTTTTAAAACCAATTGGTTGGTTTTATTTTGATGTTAAATTCTCCCCCTCCTAATATGATGTATTTTGGGACCTATATGTCCAAGAAAGTGACATAACATTATTGAGAAAAGTTGAAATGTTATAAGTGTGCCACTGCCCTCAATAAAAAATGGGCACACCCTCCCCTCAATTATTCACACCTATCCATACATTTAGCTTGACCAAACCCTAAAAAAAAATTTCACCAACATCCTTATAAACATTCTATAGGTTCTGGTGTTCAAAAGAGACTATCCATAGGGTCCTTAGTAAGAGATCTAAAAGAGGTTCTTCCAAGCGAAGGTAATTGTCATCACTAAGGTCGTTGTTATTTTACTTATTCTTTTAGAAAATTAAAATACGAATTAAATTTATAATAAAATTTAATGGTATATCTAATATATTTATTTGTTATTATATTTATGGAATAATATTTATCCATCTCATTTTCCATCAAATGGTAAAAAACTATTGTTTGTGTGTACGACAGACTAAAACCTTGCGAACCGATGAAATTGGTTTTCCATCAATGACTCAAATGGATAGTAAAAATGATGAAAATAATTAATATATATGTTTATTATAAAATGATATTTGTTACTAAAAATTAATATATCATCCACTTTCGTACCCTTTAACCCATCAAGGGAATGTTATCATCGCTCATGTGTACGTACAACCTGTCGTCTCAACGAAGTGATGGGATTCATTTTCCATGTAAAAATTTCAATAATGGATGTAAAAAGGTATCAAATGATTTTTTTTATATTTATAAAATTAAAATATTTTTGTATATAATTTATCAAAATCTAATTCCCAATAATCTAAAATTCTGTGATAAAACCTGCATAACAAAATAAAGCAGTTAATTGTTGAAAAAAATGGTAATAATTAAAAATTATTAATAAATGGGTGGTAAGATGTTATGAGAGGATAATATATGATTTATAAATTTAAATATGGTTTATTTAAAAATTATTAACAATATTTAAACCATTATAAATGAGATTAATGAACATTCATCTAAAGGGAAGTGTGAGGTATGAAATTTAGTCTCAATTTCCATTCCATTGAGAAATATTTGTTATCATGAACCTATTCAATTTTATGTTGTTTATATGTTAACCCATTAATATATTTAAAATTAATAACTATTTATTCATTATTATTAATTTTCTTATTAAATATTATTTTGTAGAGGTTTTACAATTTAAAATTTTCTAAGGAGGTAAGAATTTATTTTACTATCTCACTTTATTTTGGGATTGAATTTATTTTCATTAAAGGATTATTAGAAATTATCCTTAATAATCCCAAATCATTTACTTAACCATTTTATATTTAATCGTTTATATATTTTATTCCATATTTCCACATTTTTTAATTTAATAAATCACATTGATGTTTAAAATAAAAATCAATTTTATTTCTCTTTTAATCAGATATAGTTTTATTACATATACATTTTTTTAAAATTTCATTAAAATATTGCTTTTATATACTGAAATGATTCATTAAAAAATATTTAAGTTTTATTTTAACTTTGAAAATGTTTTGAAATTAATATTTCTAATGATTTCCCAAATGGATATTTTCTACTTTCTTTACAAAAAGTGAAAGGAAATGTTTTTATCATATATATAGATAACAAACTTCCCTACTACCATAATAATTTTCAAATTTTTTGATTATTAGGTAGATTTTTAATGAATTTACAATGAAAACTATTAAATTAATGATTATTTTATTATTCCACTTTCATTATGATTATTTCTCTAAATGAATTCATTTTAATAAAAAACCTAAACTTATAATGAATCAATGGTCAACTGTTACCTCATATAAATTTTATTCACATTATATTTCTCTTGAAACATTCCCTTTTTTGTTACCATTGGACATTAAATTTACCTTAAACATCCATATTACTTATCATGGATATTCTTTCTTCTTAAACCATATATCATTTCTATATATGATGTTTTAATTCGAATATTATTTGATTGACTGGGGAAATGTTGATACTCTATATTCTTTAATAAGTAAAAATATTCATTTATACATCATACTTTAAAATATTTAAAAGGATCATTATATATATATATATATATATATATATCTAATTGATTAGAAATTTAGTGATGTTTGGGGCTCAAAATTATATACCCCCTTGATGCAATGATAGGTATCATGATATAAATGAGATGGCCTTATTAAATAGGTTTTTACACATAGTTTTAAACTGTCTTGGTTAAAAACCTTAATGGAATATATATCATGTTGTCTTATATCATGATTTCCAATATTTAAAATTCCATTCATTTTGAATTTAGATATTATTATCCCTGATATATTTTTCATTGATATTATACAATGTAGAATTTCCTTCTCAGGTTATTGATTAAATGGAAAGTGGTTTTAGTTATTTTTCTATAAATATTTTTTATTCCTCAACTAATAATGATAGAATCCATTGTACATAAATTTTATTAAAAAAATTTGGTCACATTTATTTTATTTCCATTCCCCATGATATGAAAATGATTATTTTAATGAGTTTCAAGGATGTCAACCATTTACGTTTGTTGTGTTTTATATTATATTCCTAATATAATATGGAGATCATGTATGTATCTAGTTCTCCAATACTACATAACATATCACTATTTTAGGATTATAAAACATGTATCTGTGCCAATGTAATAATTTAGACACCAGATCTGGGTTACTGGAGTTATGGTTGTTACACCCGTCAATAAGAAATGCACAATTACATGTGTCATTAGATGTTCCAATTAGTGGACATATATATTGATTATCAAAAATTAATATTATCATTAATGGATATCTTGACTCATATAATTTGATTTATTAATGAAAAATATGATGAAATATAATCAAAATGAGGTAGGATATTTTGTGTGTGTCATGAGTGATATTACATCAATGGATAAGGAGATAAAGGATTTATCCATTCTATCCCCTAACATAAGTTGATTTCTCAATCCCTTTTATGTTAATTGAAAAAGCTAAGAAAATCTATGTCCATGGTGTTTTGTTTGTGATTTCATTTATATAATTTCAAAATAAATATTGATTGAGTATATAAGTTGATGGAACTAAGATGCAACCTTCTTTATTTATGATTTCATGATAAAAGGGATTGTATTACATGGTAAGCATTCATAAGTGGTTGGATGTCATTTCCATATTAACTTATTTAATTATGGGTGCCTTTTCATCTTACAAGTCACTAACCATAGAATTAAGATGGAGATGCCTAATTCCACTAAGAAAGTGGAATAGAATGTCATAGACTATGTGTATCCACAATCTCAGTTAAATTCAAGTGTTGAATTTAACAATTTATATTAAATAATATTTATTTGGATTTACTAAGTTGACATGATTTAATCAAATGTTATTAGAAAGGATAAGTGAGTTAAATAATAATAAGTATTTATATTCAATAATTTTAGAATATAATATTTATTATATTTATCTATAATAATGTATTAAGGGTTATTTATTAAATAAATTGTCAATATTCAAGGATTAGTAATTGTCGATGAGGGAAAGAGGACCGAGCATAATGGTCTGATTAGAAATGGTGTAAATGAAATTTATTTATATACATAATTTTTTTCAAATTTAATGTTCATAATAATAATAATATTATTATTATTATAAATAATTTTAACATAGAATTATAATGTTGTAAATGTAATGTGTGTAATTTAAAAACCCTAAACATGTCATAATAAATATCTAATTATATCACTATAAAAAAATCACTCTTATATTTCATTATGGATAGATTTAGATTCTATAAAACCCTAGAGAGAGATATAGAGATCTAGAAAAAATATCTCTTACTCCTCTCTCAATCTATTGTGATAACATCAAGTGTTCTTCCACCTTCAATAAAATTTGAACTGAAGTCAATCAAAAACGATGAAAGTGATAAAGCTCAGCCATGGTAGAGCCCAATGATTATATGTTGAAGTTTATAGATTATTATGGATGAGTGGGTCACATATAGAGGGAATTTTCACTTGGACACTATAGAATAATGAAAGTATGATGAGATCTTGTCAACCAGATCATCAACGAAGAGGAAATTACAAGTTGAGGTAATTATATATCTACCCATAAAATAATTATAAATTATATGTGAAGATCTTATTTTGGTTTTGACATTTTTCTCTTATCAATTAATATGTAGTTTTCATTGTACATGACATTTTTCATATGAAACAATGATTAGTCATAAATAAATACTAAAAATAAAATTTTCCATGCCCAGAAGTCTCTTCCATTATTCCCAGAACAAACATAATCCGTGATTATGGATTTGTTTAACCTCCTCCATCTCAGAAAACCATCATTAAGGGTGAATAAGTATCTCGAATTACATTTTAGACCATCTTGATCTATTTAGATACAAGAAAATGCATATCATCTAATGACTATTTTCTCATCTCCATCATAAAAAAATGTATCCTTAGATCATTTTGGATTCATAAGGAATTATTTGACTACCATCCAATGGTGGTCCCCTAGGTTATCATGATATCTTTCTAAAAAACTTTTTGTGTAGGAGAAATCAATCCTAGTACATAGAATAACGAACATGACAGGAAAATTGATGAAATGTATAGAATTGTTTTCATCCCCTGTCATGTCTCATGTTTTTTAGGACATATTTTCATAGAATAATGAATTCCATGTGACACTAGAAAACATCCACTCTTGTATTGTTTCATAATAAATCCCTATTGTATATTATTAGTGTATGGATTTTCAATTAGAACAAGTATCATCTTTGATATATTATGATGGATCTTGATCCAAAGAATATTTTCTACCTCATATAATTAATTCATGGAGAGACATGTATTTAGCCAATCATAAAGAAATTGTTAGAATAGTATTTCATTTCCAATAAGTAGTATGTCATGGAGACAAATTATTCAGAAAAAACCCATAATGCCAATAGAATTATTATAGAAACATGGATCAAATCCATTTTCTAAGAAAAAAAAATCTATTATGGATTCAAAAAACTGATTGTCCAATGACCTTAATTATTTATTTAATCTATAAATGGATCCTTTTAATTTTCTTAACTTATTGTAATCTTTTGGGGTCATAAACCATTAGGGTTGTGTCTTATAAAAATCTTCTGAAATGTTCTAGATAAGGAAGGCTATACTAACATCCATTTTCAAAATCTCATAGTCATGATAATATGATATGGAATGTATAATTTTATGATACATCAATAATGAAACTGGTGAAAGGGTTTCATCCTAGTTTATTCCTTGACATAGTTTAATCCATTTTTCAACTATTTGATCCTTATATGTACTGAATTTTCCATCAATTTCTAGTTTTTTCTAGAATACCCATTTAAAAACAACATTGATTTCTTACACTAGAGATTATAGTAAAATATAGTTATGGTTTTAATTGATATAATCTATTTCATAATTCATAGAATCTATCCATTTAGAAACATCTGTTCCAGTTATTGATTTATTTGTTTGTTACATGATCATTATTATCAATTAATAATAATTCACCATTGCGGGAGACTAAAAACCCATATATTTCAGGTTCCCTAACCTCTCTTGTACTCTTAAATAGTACCTATGTCTCCATAACTTCACCTTCTATGGGTTTTTTTCATTTTTCCCAATACAAACGGATGTGTACCTTGATCCTAGAATTATTCAAATTTTATCTCACTCCCACCATCTATATTGAATAATTCCTCCAATTCAATGTATATGGAACGTATAGCCCTAAATATATTTTTATCTAAGGGGGTAGTATATGTAATATCCCATTGTTTCCATATGGTATCTTATAAAGGTACTTTTTTTCCCTACAGTGCATGTTTGTTTCTTGAAGAAGCCTTAACAAACACTTTACATCCCCACATAAGTAATTATGACAATACAATTTTACATCCACTACAAAATTGGTATAGAATACTATCTTTTTCTTTAGTTGGAACTAGGTTTAGTGTGTATTTGGTTTTTTAATGCATATTATCAAAAGGATAATGAGAGAATCACATGAATCATCACTGATAACACTATGTCTAATAGGTCATAATTCCTAATATCACTTACACCATTTCATTTTGGTGTATAAAGAGGATTGTGTGGGGATACAATCTGAAAATCCCATAAATTATCAATTAATTATAAATTAAGATATTATCCACCAAAGAATAAGATAAGTTTATTAATATTCTTACCAAGATGGATCTCAAAATTATTCTTGTATACTTTGAAATTTTCAAAAGATTCTGACATATACTTCATTAATTAAACATATAAATATCCACTAAAATCATCAGTAAAAGTTATAAAGTATGAGTACCCACCCCTTTCTTAAACTGGAAATGGTCTACACACATCGATATGAACTAATTAAAGATTCTAATTGCCTGATTCACATTTTTATATAAATATGGATTTAGTTATTTTTAAATATAAGCATATGTTATATATACTAATTGTTTTAGTTCAAATGAATCCTAAAATCCATCTTGGTGTAATTTGGTCAAAATATTTTCATTTACATGACCTAGATAGTGAATCAATTATTGGGTGTGGTATGAGTAATTTGAACTTGTTTATTTATCAATTTCCATTACTTGTTTCATGTAATAGAACATGTAAATATTGTTATTTAAATATTCCTTTCCAAAACATAAGTTTTATTTATAAAATAAGAAATAATTATTAAAAATTTTTGAAATAAATCCATCTATATCATGTTGGGATACTGATATAATGTTTTTGGTTACTGAATGAACACAATTAACATATTTTAATAGAAATACCATTCATGTTTGAAACATGAGGTGGTTTTCCTCAAAATCCAAAACAACAATTCTGGTTCCATTAGATACATGTATATCTACCTCACCCCAGACAATCTTCTGTAATCTACATGGTTCCAAAATTTTAATACATATGTTAGAACCATATGATGAATCTAATAAACAAATTTTATAAAAATATATATTGCACTCAATAACAAAAACACCTAATGCTTCCCCCTATATCATTGCATGGGTGATGTTTTTCTTCTGGTGGCCCTTCTTGCCACATGTGAATCATATATCATCTCGATCCCTTACTTTCACCTTAATCATTATCTTCTTGGAACAATAAAATATTTGACTTATTCCAATAGAGATTTAGTAAAAATCAATATATCTATTTGTATAAACAATAAATTCAAAAAGATATTAATTTTTATTAGTATTAAATTCAAGTACCAACATTTATTTTTACCAACAAATATGTTTTTTGTTTTTAATTATTTAATACCAATATATAATTTACTAACTATTAAAATGGTTGCATTATAATATTAATATCGATTTATTTATCAAAAAATGAATCTATTATTATTAATTATTATTATCAATAAATTTTTTCAACATCTAAATATGTTTCTAGTATATATTCACTTCAAACAAATCATTAAAGAATAATTTTTTATTAAAAAATGTTTCCCAAAAAATAATATTGGCATTAACCAAAATATTTTTATAAATGTTAGGATTATAACAAACTTGGTCTAAAAAATCATAATAGTGTTTTAAATATATTTTATCTGAAATAAATTATTATATGATATTTTAATAACCATTCACAAACATCAAAATAAATGTCTAATTGATGAATGATAATCAAAATAAAGCTTCAATAAGACAAAATATTTTCAGATGGAAACCTCAAAGGATGGATGGTTGTACCGTTGGTAGGGAATATTACATGAAGATCATGATTTAAATGAATTCTATAACCTTATAATTATGCTACTCAACAACCTTTTCAATCACGTTCAAGCCCTCCAATTCCTCCAAGGAAACAAAAATCGCAACTGACGCGAGTGAAAACCCCTTCGCCCTCTCTGGTGAGAAATTATTTGTGACGTTGATCTGATCAAAGGACCCATAAAAACCCACTATTATCTTTGACGGAATACATAATCCACCCCTTCTCTGCATCCCCTGGCCCCTCCTTAACCTTCAGGTATTGAAATCGTAAAGCAGATCTCGAGTGAGGAACCACGCCTGCTCCATCAACACCTTGAAGGATCTAGTCAGCAGTCATGATTTCATTGTAGATATCTTGTAAGAACTTCTTGACGATGCTCAGGTAGTTTTAATGTAACACCCCATGCTTCCATGGTACGTTTCCCTTTGAATATTGCAATTGTTTGCAATGTATGCAACTTTGAGATTCTAACACACCACGACCAATCAAACTAGATGTTATGAATAGTAATACGCAATTTTGGAAAATTTATAAATTCTATTTTTCAAAATGCACTTCATTTTTGGATTTGGAATATCAAAATTAGCTTAGGTTGAATTTTTGGTACTTTTATGAAAACATTCAATTGTTGATGAATAGTCAAAAATACTATTTTTTAATTAGAAACAACTTTTTTAATCGAAATAATTTAGTGTTAAATAATAAATTTGAGTGGATTTAAAGTATCATTATATTATTTTTATCATTTAATATAATTTAGGTCATTTTATGTAATTTCACATTTAAACTAGAAATAAACAAGTGTCAATCTTTTGATAATTATTTTTTCTAAAAAACACATTTTGTTTTGACTATGCGAATTAATTTTAAATTAATTTCTGCCACTTCTGTGTTTTTAATTTGAAAAATTGGATTCCATATTTGGAATTATGAGGTTCAAATTGTGTAAATAGGTATATTTTGTTTTTAGAAATTATGAATATTTACATCATAAAATATTTTATATACCATAGTCAAAGGGAAAATGTGGTAAATATGGGTAAAACAATATTATTATAAAAATATTAAATTACACTAAAATGTGTCATATTCCTATTGGTTGATACATGTCCGGCCATGGGCATCCTTCGGTAGATTTTGGGACCCCATAGAGCCACGTTAGAGTGATAATGACACTTTATATTAATTAAGTTAAAGTAGAGACAAAAATGACATATACATATATCTTTTAGTAAAATAATTTTTACAAGGGGTTATATAAGTTATCATTTCTTCTATAAATATTAATTTGAAATATAAAAAGATTTTATACTTCATGGAAGATTTTTTATAATTTTTAGACATCAAATAAATAAAATTATTTGTGACACAATAATGATTTAGTGATTACCTCATTAAAGAATGATTTAAATAAATGAAATTATAAAAATTAAAACAATATCAAAACCCTTTACAATTCTTATTGGATGATTTTATTTGGAACATGAGTCATATTATATTCTAATTTAATGAGTTTTGGACTTTTAGAAACCAAAAACCGTTATATAATAAAATAATATTTTCAAACATTCCTAAACAGCCCCTCCTCCCCATTATAAAAAACCCTCACCTCTAACCCATCTATCACACCTCTCAAGCCCCTTATATTGTCCAAAATCTGTCCAATTAATCTCCCTACATCCCTCTATTACTCTTATACGCCTTACATTAGGCGTAAGGAACTTCAATGAAGCCTTATGGTTCAAACCAAAATGAGTTACTTGATTTAAAGGTATCATCTCCTCTTATGTTCATTTCATTTATTTTACTTCTCCAACCCCCTAAACACTCTTTATTACATTATTTTATAACAAAAAAATTATCCAAAATATACTAGGGTTTTTCTATGTTATGTATTTGAACTACTCTTACACACACCTCCATCTAATCGGTATAGAACATAATGTTTATGTGGACGGCGAACTACTGGCTCAAGAAACGATGATTGTTCAATCTTCTACTACCACATCTTATGTTGGCCATTATGATGTAACTATAATTATATATGATATTTATGATATTTTTTTGATCTATAATAATCTTTAATTCTATTTTATATCAAAACTTTATTCTTTTCATGTTGTATGTATACGATAACTTCATTTGGGGAAGTGCGGACTACCGCCCCCTCAAAGTGATATGACTCATTCATACCATACATGGAACGTATAAAGGATGGTGTTTATGAACTTAAGTAACATATATAAAATATTATATTATACTGGAATAATAATATACCTATGTATCATTTGTTCTTCTTTCCTTTTAAAATAAAAAAATGAAATGGAAGTAGCGTTCGTGCGTATGTATGGATTACCGTCTCCACTAACGCGATGAGATTCATTCCCCATCATAACCATTCAAGAATAAAATTAATTTGATTATTAAATATAATATTTAAGAACATTAAATCATTCTGAATATGAATCAAATACATCTTATCCATAACAAACATGACTTACGTAACAAAACATATATAGGAAAATGAATCAGTTAACACATGAAACCATGATACTACTAAAATAATATTAAGAAAGAAATATTAAAAGGTCATATATGATATCATATTTATGTATGTGGTTCTTGTATAATTTAATAACAATTATTTAACTATTAGACATGAGGTTAAAGTACCCTCAACCAAGGAAAAGTACATGGTAAGGGTTAATTTCACAATCTCTTTATTATCTGAGGTTGTTTTTACATAAGTGTCTATGGAGACCTCTTTATCATCCACATCAGTGTTTCTTAAAAATGAATTTAAATTTTTTTTTACTATTTACTGGAATATGGGTTAAATTCATTTATGCCATGGTTTTAATTTTTATAAAATGGTTTGAAAGGAATCTTTCCGTCATTTTCCAAACAAGGTACTTTATGACCCTTTCAAAAAGTTAAGGTAAGAATGTTTTTTTAACTTATACAGTGGGTGCGGTTATTCTCTGCCATTATAAAACATTTGAAGCTTTCCTTAAAATCTTATAAGAATATTTTAAAAATAAATGTTTTCTTTTATGATTACATGACTTTTAAATTATTTCAAAATAGAAAGAGATATTTCTATAAAATAGTTTTGATTTCATCTATGTCAACATCCTTTAATGGATTTTATACTTGTTTGAAGTTTATTTATTATGATATAAGTTTTCCATATTTTATTTAAGGTTTTTTTATATGTTTGACTGTGTGTTTTCTATTTTTATACCATTTGTGGTTTATAGTTAATGTATTAACATTTTTTATGCTATTTTTAATATAAATGTTTATGTTATGTTTTAACCTTTTCATATGAGGAATGAATTTGAATTATTAAGTGATGGGTGGATCCCACTATAGCTCCTCGATGCATCGGTAGGTCTCAGGAGACAAAATAGTGTCTTAGCATAAGGCCTTGACACAATCTTATTTGTATTCTTGGCACGAGGCCTTGGCTATTTGGTTATGATGTCTGAAATTATGCATTCCATCATTATGAAATTAGCTATTGATATTACATGTGATTATTTGACTAGTATAATATCCATGTAAATAATTAAATGGAATTATTTGATTTATCATTTACATATTATTCTGATTTTTATGTTTAAAAGGATTTTGTTTATGTTTTATACATTGCCTTAAATGTTTATGGTTATTTATAATGTTTATACTATATTTTTATCCTTACTAAGAATCTAAGCTCACCCCTTTCTATGTTTTATTTTTCCTAGGATGTGAAGAAGTATTTTATGGTTTACATTAATGGATATTATAAAAGATATAAGTGTGTTCAAAGGGGGAAAATGTTGTTGTTGTTTTTATCTCATGATCTAATGTAAAACTTATATATGTATCTAGTACTTCTAAGGCTACTAAACTAATCTGTCTTTCGGGACATGATTCCTTGTATCATGCCAATGTTATGTAATAATGCATCGACTCTGGTAATTAGGGTTTGGGTGTTATAGTTGGTATTAAAGGAAGTTTAGTACAAACCTTGGAAGCTAGATTTATAAAAACCTTGATTATAGAACATTAACCTAAGATAGACATTGTAGATTAGTAAAGAATAAGTTTCTAGAATTTTGGTAATGTATAAATTTTGTGATTTTTCCAATCAATACATCCCTATATGGATACGAGTATGTAGAGACGGCTCTGGCATAGATGTACCTAGAAGTGAAAACTTTGAAAAGGAGTTTTGGGCTTGACCTGGGGTATCTTGGTACATGACAACGGCACTTGCTGCAATATTAGTTACGACACTCTCGGGGAATATGCTTAGGATAATTCAAATTTTCATTACAAACCATCATGAAGGATTTATGAGTATATACCTCCTCAAAGAAAACATTTTTAGGATTATTGATTATATCCACAAACTGTTCAATTTACATTAAGTGTTTTACAAGTTTGGAATTATATATTGTGATTCATAAACTAATCTACTGTATGCCATTGTTTAGAAATGGTGCATAGTGGAAGGAATTGGAACCATATCAACACACATAATCCATGTAGGTATTTACCTTCTACTCAAGATTATTATAGTGGAGCTAGTGGTGTAACTTGTGCTGATCATCTTATCACCATACTGGGACAACTCACTTAGGTTATGAATAATAACCTTACCCATATGGAGCACCCTAATCCACAACGTGGAGGATAAATGTTAGATCAATTCATGAGGAAAAAACCACCAAAATTAAATGGGAATACAAATCCTTTTGTAGATGAGTAATGGATAAGTTCAATAGAGAAAATATTTCATGCTTTGGGGAGTAGTAAAAGGGAAAAAGTTGTCATGGATGTTTATCAGCTCACAGGAGATGCAGATCAATGGTGATCATTAATTCAAAATACAAAGGAAGATGAAGAAGTATCAAATATAGAATGGAGGGATTTTAAAGAGATTTTCTTAGATAAATACTTTCATTGTGACCATCGAGCGGATATAGAAAGGCAATTTCTCAGTCTGAGGAAAAATGAGGATGAGAATGTTGAAAAGTATGAGGCTAACATTACAAGGTTAGCAAGGCATGCAGAAGATTATATATGTAACCGAAGGGGTAGGATTAATCAATTATTTGAGGGGTTAAAACCATTTCTACATTAAGCATTAGTATCACAATATTTATCATCATACATAGATATTTTCTCATGTGTTATCAAGACAGAAAAGGAATTCTCTAAGTATTACGACATTAAAGTAAAGAAAGAGAATAAGAGAGCTGCTGAACACTCGGGAAATAGAAATAAGGGGAAGAAGGGAAAAGTTGAATATCTATCATGCAGTAAATGTGGTAAGAAACACCCTGGTACTTTCATGAAGGGAATGGGAGTCTGTTACAAGTGTGGTGAAAAAGGCCACCAAGCTCGTGATAGTAAGGGAAAGAAAGAGACTGTCAATATTGAATGCTATAATTGTAGAGAAATGTGGAATTATGCAAATGAATTTCCTAAGAACCAAGGAAGTTTACCTCAGAAAAGGCCAAGGGAGAAATGCCAAGATTATGTGATCACTACTGCTAAGGTTGAAGCTCTTAAAGACATGGTGGTAGGTAATTTAATGGTTTCCTCAAGTTTAGCCAACTCTTTATTTGATTCTGAATCCTCACATTGTTTCATATCTTCCTAGTTTTCAAAGAAAATTAGATATTTATAATTCTATTTTACAAGGGATTTATTAGTCAAAAGTTAATAGGGAATTATCATTACAACAATGTTTTGTGAATCAGTCCCTATTAGAGCATATAAATGTTCTTTATCCACTAATCTCATCATCATACCCATGATTTAATTTGATATAGTCCTTGGTATGGATTGGATTTCAGACCATGATGCAAAAATTTATTGTAATAAGAAGAAGGCTACATTTTTTGATGATGATAAGGAATACTTTATCTTTTGAGAAGAAACGTCACCATCCAAATCTTATCTAGATCCACCCCCTATAGATCTACTAAATTCAATTTTTGGGGAGGAATAGAGTAAAATAACTATGGGTGAAGAAAATAATGTTCAAATAGAGGATGTACCTATTTTATAAGAATATTTTAACGTATTTTTAGAGGGTTTACATGGACATCCTCCATAATGAGAAATTGAGTTTTCTATTGATTTAATTCCTGGTTCATGGCCCATATTTAAGACCCCTTGTAGAATGGCCCCAATGGAATTAGTGGGGATAAATAAGAAACTAGAGGAGTTTAGTAATAAAGGATTTATTTGCCAAAATGTTTCTACATGGAAATCCCCTATTCTTTTTGTTAAGAATAAATATGGATCTATGAGGTTGTGCATTGACTACAAGGAGATCAATGTTATAACAATAAATAATAAGTTTCCCCTGCCTTGCATTAAAGATTTATTTGATAAAATTCATGGATCTCAATATTTTTCAAATATTGAACTTCAATTTGGATATCATCAGTTGTGGGTGACGAAGGAAGACATTCCAAAGATAGCATTTTGAACAAGGTACGGGCATTATGAGTTTACAATAATGCCTTTTGGATTGACTAATGCACCCTCTATCTTCATGGATCTAATGAACATAGTTTTCAAGGAATATATTGATGACTTTGTAGTGGTATTTGTTGATGATATCTTGGTATACTACAAAAGCTATTAACATCATGAAAATCACTTGCACACTATTCTAAAGACTCTTAGAAGAAATGAATTATATGGGATGTTCAGAAAGTGTGAATTCTGGCTTCAAGAGATTTCATTTCTTGGCCACATTGTCTCTAAGGATGGAATCATTATTGATCCTTCAAAGACCAAGGCAATCCAGGAATATCCATCACCGACAAGTGTAACTGAGGTACACAGTTTTATTGGTCTAACAGGTTATTATCAACATTTCGTCCGAATTTTTTCTCAATTGGCTAACCCATTAACCAATCTCACAGGTAAAGGGGTTAAAATTTATTGGACAAAAGAGTGTGAGGAATGTTTTTAAGAACATAAGAGAAAATTAGTCAATGATTCTATATTGACTCTACCATCAAAAAATGATGGGTTTGTTGTTTATAGTGATGATTCAAAGAAATGACTTGGTTTTGTCCTTATATAGAATGATAGGGTTATTTCTTAAGTATTACAACATGTAAAAATTCATGAACAAAACTATCCTACTCATTATTTGGAGTTAACATCTGTAATCTTTGCTCTAATGATATGGAGAAACTATCTCTACGGTGAAAAATGTGAGATTTATACTCATCACAAGAGTTTGAAGTATATTTTCTCACAAAAGGAACTCAACATGAGGAAAAGGAGATGGCTTGAACTACTCAAGGTCTATGATTTCACCATACACTACCACCCGAGGAAGGCAAATAAGGTGGAAGATGCTTTGAGCAGAAAGAATAATGGAGTTTTGAATAATATGAGAGTTGAAAGGGATCCTATGTTCATGGATATAGTAAAGATATACATGGGAATAATCATGAAAGGTGAAACCTCAATACTTTTTCAAATGGTTTCTAAAATATATTTACTATAAAGGATAAAAAGTTCTCAGACTTATGATGAGGAGTTTCAAAAGAAAATTAAAACTATGAATGATGGGAGATTAATCAACTTTGTATATGAAGATGGGATTTTGAAGTTTAGAAAGAGACTTTGTGTTCCTGACATACCTGATCTAAAAACAGAATTTTTGGATGATGCTCATAGCTCCAATTTCCTTATACACCATGGTAGCACTAAGATGTATAGGTATTTGAAGAAACATTTTTGTTGGGACACCATGAAGAGAGATATTTATGATTATGTGTCAAGATGTATGGTTTGTAAATAATTGAAAGCAAGAAAAAAAACATCTTAGAGGAGTCATGCAGCCTCTTCCCATACCTAAGTGGAAATGGGATGATATTACGTTGGACTTTTTCATGGGGCTACTAAAGACTCCTAGAAGTAATGATTCAATATGGGTTATTGTTGATCATTTTACCAGGTCAGCTAATTTTCTTTCTATAAGAAAAGATTTACAACTTTAAAATCTAGAAAGAATATATATTAATGAAGTCTTATGACTTCATGGAGTACCCCTATCGATTTTTTTTGATCGTGATCCCCATTTTACATCAAGACTCTAAAAAAGTATTCAGAAGGCCTTCCATACTAAACTTCATTTGAGCACTTCCTACCACCCTCAAACTGATGGATAATCAGAATAGACTATTCATACATTAGAAGACATGTTGAGATCTTGATCACTTACCTTTCAAGGTATGTGGGATCAATATTTACCTCTGGTAGAATTTTCCTATAACAATAGTTTCCATTCAAGTATTTAGATGGCACCATATAAAGTGTTATATGGAATGAGATGTCACACATAAACTTGTTGGGGTGATGTTGGTGAAAGAAAACTTGTAGGCCTAGAAAATTTTGAAGAAACAATGTAAAATGTGAAGGTTATCCAAACCCACATCAATGCAGCTCAAAGTAGGAAAAATAGCTATGCCAATAACCGAAGGAAAGATTTGGAATTTCAAGTAGGATATCATGTTTTCTTGAAGGTATCTCCATTGAAGGATGTTATATGATTCAGTAAGAAAGGAAAATTATGTCCCAGGTACATCGACACATTCAAAATTCTAGAATTAATTGGAGTTTTAGCTTATCATTTGGCAATACTACCAAGTCTCTCCAAAGTTCAAGATGTGTTCCACAAATCACTGTTGATAAAATAAATGCCTGACCCAACGTATGTACTCACCTATAAAGAAATAGAACTGGAACTGGATCTATCTTATTGTGAATAGCCTATCAGAATTCTTGATTCGAGAGAAAAAGTGTTGACAAACCGGACGACTCGTCCGATGAATGTTCTATGGAGAAATCATAAAATGGAAGGGAAAAAATGGGAACTCGAGGAACTTATGATGAAGAACCAACCAAATATTTTTATGTAGTATTATTCTAGAAATTTTGAGGAAAAAATTATTTGAAGGAGGGAATAATGTAACATTTCAAGCTTCCATGGTACGTTTCCCTTTGAATAACGCAATAGCTTGCGTTGTACACAAAATCAAGATTCTAACTCACTACGACCAATCAAACTAGACGTTAGGGATAGTAATACCAACCTTTTGAAATTTTATAATTTTTTTTCTAAAAGGAAATCATTTTTTGATTCGGAAAATCAATATTATCTTAGCGTGAATTTTTGGTGCTTTGCTGAAAACTTTCAATTTTTGATGGATAATGAAAAATACTTAATTTTAATTAAAAACCACTTTTTTAATCAAAATAATTTAAAGTGTTAAATTATAAATTTAAGTGGTTTTAAATAATAATTAGATATTACTTTTATCATTTAATATAATTTAGGTTAATGGTTGTAATTTCACATTTAAAATGGACATAAACAAGTGTGAATCTTTTGATAGTTATTATTTCTTAAAAACACGCTTTTTGTTTTGACAACGGGAATTAATTTTAAATTAATGTCTGACACTTCTGTGTTTTGAATTTGAAAAAATGGATTCCATATTTGGAATTAGGAGGTCAAAATTGTGTAAATATTTATCTTTTATCTTTATACATTATTAATATTTACTTAAGTAAATATTTTTTTACCATGGTTAAAGGGTAAATGTGGTAAATAAGAGTAAAAGAATATTATTATAATAATATTAAATTACCCTAAAATCTGATTTATCCCCATTAGTTGATACATGTCCGTCCACGGGCATCCTTGGGTCGATTTTGGGACCCCATGGAGCCACTTGAGAATGATAAAAACACTTTATATTAATGAATTTAAAATAAAGACAAAAATAAAATAAACATATATCTTTTAGTAAAATAATTTTTATAAGGTGTTATATAAGTTATAATTTGGTATATAAATATTCATTTTAAATATAAAATTATTTCTTACATCATTGTAGTTTTTTTATAATTTTTAGACATCAAATAAATAAAATTATTTGTGACACAATAATGATGCAGTGTTTACCTCATTAAATAATGATTTAAATAAATGAGATTATAAAAATTAAAACAATATCCAAAACCTCTCCAATTCTTATTGAATGATTTTATTTATAAAATAAGTCATCTTATATTTTACATTAATGAGTTTTGGACCTTTAGAAACCGAAAATCATTATATAATAAAATAATATTTTCAAACATTCCTAAACAGCCCCTCCCCCCTTATAAAAAGCCCTCACCTCTAACCCATTTCTCACACCTCTCAAGCCCCTTGTATTTTCCAAACTCTACTCAATTAAGCTCACTATATCCATATATTCCTCTTATAAGCCTTACCTTATGCATAATTCACTTCAATGAAACCTTTTGGTTCAAACCAAACGGAGTTACCTGATTTAAAGGTAACATCTCCTCTTAAGTTCGTTTCATTTATTTTACTTCTAAAACCCCCTAAAATCTCTTTATTCCTTTATTTTATAACAAAAAAAAGTATAATCAATATACTAGGTAGTTTTTTTGAGATTTATTTTAACTACACTTACACACACCTCCATCTAATTGGTATAGAACATAATGTTTCTGTGGATGGTGAACTACTACCTCGTGAAATGATGATCGTTCAATATTTTACTACCACCTCAAATTATAGCCATTATGATGGAACTGTAATTATATATGATATTTATTTTATCTATAATCTTATTTAATTATCTTTTATAGCATTACTTTAGTCTTTTCATGTTGTATATATACAATAAATTCATTTTGGGAAGTGCGGATTACCGCCCCCTCAAAGTGATATAACTCGTTCATACTATACATGAAACATATAAAGGATGGTGTTAATGAAATTACGTAACATATATTAAATATTATATTTTACATTAATAATAATATACCTATTTATCATTTGGTCTTCTTTCCTTTTAATATAAAAAATGAAATGAAAGTAGTGTTCGTGAGTACGCACGGATTAACATCTCCACGAACACGATGAGATTTATTCCCTATCATAACCATTCAAGAATAATTTTCATTTGATTATTAAAAATAATATTTAATAACATTATATCATTCTGTATATGAATAAAATACATCCTATCCATATCAAACATGACTTACATAACAAAACATATAAAGGAAGATGAATCAGTTAACACCCAAAAAAATGATACTACTAAAATATTATTTACATAGAAATATTAGTAAATAGTATATGATATCATATTTATGGATGTGGTTCTTGTATAATTTAATAACAAGGATTTCAAATTATATAGGAGGTTAACATACCCTCAACATAAAAAAATTACAAGCTAAGGTTTAATTTTATAATCTCTTTATTATCTGAGGTTTTTTTTATGTAAGTGTCTACTAGGGCCTCTTTATCATCCACATCCGTGTTTCTTAAAAATGAATTTCAAAAAAAATTTAATATATAATAGACTATGGGTTAACTTCATTTATAACCTTGTTTTACTTGTTATAAAATGGTTTCAAAAGAATATTTCTGTCATTTTCCAAACAAGGTACTTTATGACATTTTCTACAAATTAAGGTAAGAATGTTTTTTAATTTAAACGACTGGTGCAGTTATTCTCCACCATTATAACTCCTTTAAAGCTTACCTTACAATATTATAAGAATATTTTCAATATAAATGTTTTCTTTTATAATTACATGAATTTAAATGAATTCAAAATAGAAAGATTTATTTCAAGAAAATATTTTTGATTTTATCTTTGTCAACATACTTTAATGGATTTTATACTTGTTTGGAGTTAACTTATTATGATAAAAATCTTCCATATTGTATTTAAGGTTTTGTGATATGTTTTATTATGGATGTTTTATTTTTATACCATTCATTTTTATGGTTAATGTATTAACATTTCTTATGATAGTTTTAATACAAATGTTTATGTTAGGTTTCAAACTTTTCATATGAGGAATGAATTGAACTTAGTAAGTGATAGGTGGAGCCTGCTATAGCTCCTAGATTCATTGGTAGGTCTCATGAGTCAAAATAGTTTCTTGGAACAAGGCCTTGAAAAAATCTTATTTTTAGTTTTGGCACAAGTCCTTGACTATGTGGTTATGATGTCTAACATTATGCATTCCATCATTATAAAATTAGCTATTGATATTACATGTGATTATTCAACTAGTATAATATCAATGTGAATATGTAAATGGAATTATTTGATTTATTTTTTTCATATTATGCTGAAGTTTAAGTTTAAAATGATTTTGTTTTAGTTTTATACTTTTCCTTAAATTTTTATGTTTATTTATGTAGTTTCTGATATGTTGTTATCCTTTCTGAGCATCTTAGCTCATCACATTCTTTGTTTTATTTTTCATAGGATGTGAAGAAGTATTTTATGGTTGACCTGCAAGGATAGGATAAGGGATATAAGTGTGTTCAAAGGGGGAATTTTTTTTTGTTGTTTTTATCTCATAATATAATGTAAAACTTATGTATGTATCTATTACTTACAAGGCTACTATACTAATCAGTCTTTCAGGATATTTTTATTTATATAATGACAATGTTATGTAATAATGAACTAATTCTGGGTAACTATGGTCGGGGTGTTACATGGGATGTATCTAATAGTCCCTGAGATCCTCCTTGGTCATGTAGCGGCTGTGCACAAGGTTTGTGAAATATAAGGAAGGGGGTCGATTCTTGTGTTGGGTGGGGCATGGACAAAAACCCATTTCACATTAAATCGTTCAATCTTTGGGAATATTATCAGGTATTAAATTCTAATATTTAAGTTCTAATCACATAAAATCAGGGTTATCTAGTGATTAAAATTAATTCCAATTAGGGTTTCAGTGAAAATTTGATGAAACGATATTTCTTGTTATTTTTCTTGTTTTTTTGTTGATTTTAGAATTCTCATTACATAATTCTCTCTGGAAACTCATTTGATCCCAAAAATGAAACAAATTCTTTTGGATAATATTCATCCACCTTATAAGACTCTTCCAGAATTATACTACCTTAGAAGACTCCTTACATGAATCCTAGAAGTGTTGTTTCTGTTATCCTTGCCATGATGGAATGCTAAGAAAGTTGATCTCTGTTAGTTTAAAGAAGGGGAAACAGTTTTGTTGCTTAATTATGAAGGTATAGAAGTTAATTTGGATCATGATAATGTTCATAGTCTTTATGGTGACAAGATAGACTAATATCTCTTTATGATTGATCAAAATAGTAGTAGTAAAGGCACACCTTCTGATTAATTTTTTGGTTGTGCTCTCAAATGATGTTTTTATGGTTGAATGGGAATAATTATCTCATGAGTTTTTTAACATGGAAATTCATGCTCAATCAAATTTTTCACTTAGAAAAATAAAGAATGTGAAAGATTAAAATTTTGGAAAACATATTAGAAGCGTAAAAATGTGAAATTTCTATCACAATTTCCCAATTTTGAGCTGTGAATGTTGAGAAAATTCATCTATTCTACATTTCATCACTCACCGATAAAAACACAATCCTAGTCCCAATAAAATTTATGAAACACTTATAAATAATATATTTATTTCTAATATATTGGTCACATTGAAAAAAAATAAATTTTTACACATGAAAATTACTTGCTGCACAATGTTTTTGATATTGAACTGGGGAAAGGACCACATTACGATGAATGAGTGCTTTATTTAAATCTAAATTGACTGGGCTCTATTGTAAGTCTCATTCTAGGTACAAATGCATTTTAAATGAACTGAAATGTTTTTATTCTATAAATTTTAGTAAAACATACAATCAAAATTAAATTTTTATACTTTTAATTAGTAGATATTGAATGCACCTGAATACACCCTAAATAATCGAATTTGAAAGGGATTTATTCATTAATTTGTTAAAAATATTTCTCCATGTTGTATCCAATTATAATTTATTTATATTTGGATTTTAGAGTTCCATAATGCTATATATCTTCTTGATTAATATATTATTCAAATTTTGTGTGATGTGAAAATGCATTTTATTCATTTTGTTACATTAATTATTTAGTATACTATTGAATTTGATATTGAGTGTCTATAATTCCATGAGTTTTTACAATTAATTACCGTATTAAAAGATTAAATTATTGACCATTGGCTGAAAATTGATATCTATATTTAATTTCATTTATATTATGAACATCACAATGATATATTAATGAGATTATAAATGAAGTGTTTCAATTTAATGAATCATTTTTTGTTTTAGTATTTAAAATTTATTACTAAATATGTTATTATAAAGTTAGTTTCATTGTTATTTTATAGTTAATAATTTTTTAATTACTAACAAATCTTATGTTATTAACTTTTCAATAAATACTTGATGTAATTTTTTCATTAAGTTTTCATAAATATCAGAATTCACATAAATTTATATAACATGTAATATTGCAAGAGGTACTTCTAGAAGTGAACATAAAAAAACTAGTTAGGGTTGAGAAACCTGTCTTTTGAAGGTTAAATATTTCACATCCTCTATTTCATAAAAAAACATAACTGTGTTAAGATATATTGAATGATCGATCTATAAGGGATTCTTGTAATGTTACACTATTGTTATTTAATAAAATTCTCTACATGTTACTAGTTTTCTATCCAATTTGGAGTTAGATAATAATATATACATCCCTAAGAACACATATATCAAAGCTATTGAACATTATGTTGTGGAATATCTGGTCAATTTTGTGTTAAAAAATGATGAATAGTGTATATCTGCTAATAATTTTTACATACCCAAGAACACATTATCACATCATGTGTTTATCTATGTTGTTGATTCAAGATTTGTTGGTGTAAACACATTTCCTGTATGCCATCAAAATTGGAAATCTAATTTCTTATTTAGTTTTTTAACATACAAGAGACAACTATTTCCGTAAATTTTTCTGATCCTATTCAACCATTTGAGGATGAATTAAATCCATTTCCAAAGTTCCTTCAACCATATGAAAATTTCAAGATTATGATTTATGTTGTTATTATGAAATTAATCACTCATTTTAAGCATTGACATTAACATTTCTAGAATATATGTCGTGGGGTCTGTATAATATTATTATTTTGTCTCTAATTATGTTTGAATGTGATGGTTAATCTATTATGATACACTATTTTGTGTGAGAACCCTTTCCATATCATATACTTTTGTTACTACTCTTGTTGGTGTTCTATTATTAGGCCTTATGGGTGGAATTGTGGCTTATTTTTTACATTTTATTATCAACTACACCTTTTTATTTTCCAAAGGATTTTCATGCAAATGAAATATGATGCACATTATTATATATTATTTCTTCTTTTGTTTTGTTTTCTTAATGTTTCATGGAACATGGAAATGAACACTATTTCTTATGTTATTTCCTAATGAATTGATGAAGTCTCATCCATTCCCACATAACATAATATACAAGGAAAATTTTGAGAATCATTCCAGTATGATTCTGATATTTTGGTGGTTTAAATTAATGTTTGAATCATTAGGTACACAATAAAATAGATTTCAATGATCACCATATTTTTAGGGCATGTGATTCGAAAGAAATTCCTGATAAGAATTTTGAAGCCATAAGAGGAATGATATTCACTCATTTTCTATTATATTTGTCAAATTATGAAAACTGTAAATTTTTTCATATACACAACAAGTTTTCATGGCCTAGAATTTCTCATGACACCAAATATTTTTTAATGGGAATGTGTCCTTTTAGCTGATTGTAGCAATTGATAGAATCATGATTTAATGTAAATTGTATGTTTTAATTAATTACTTCATTGAAATATTGTTTTAGTCTTTTTCAAGTTAAAGCCTATGACATATTGTTATTTATGACAGTTCATGCTACCTTGTGTAGGTGATAAGAAACTTCTTGAAGAGTAGATTGTCCCTCTTGGAAGCATTGAAGACATCCATGAGAGGATCACAAGACACTACCTAGGAAATTAAGAAGTAGTCCCTGGTCAGCGTTTTAAGGGATTCATGTAGAGACAAATATCATATATGGGTAGCTGTGAATTATTAACTAGAAGGGATTTCTGATGATCAATACCATCCCGCAGTTAATGCAGATCTGATTCTCCATCTATTGGTATGTATAAAATCTGCACAACATATTGTTTTTTTTGTGTTTGTCACTGACATATAGTTGGAAATTTGGGTGCATGGGGTGGGTTCATGTAAGGTTTATCATTCTTTGAACTAGTTTATCCTCAACCTGAACACGACCCATTTTATTAAACCGGTTGACCCAACATAAACTATTTACAAAGGGGTGAACCCAAACACAACTCTTCTATTTAGTTTAATCAAAATAAATTGAAACCCGACTCAATTATCCATAAAAACCCACATAATCAGATGCATCTAACCTGAATGACCCACATAAGAAATATAATTGCATCAGGTTAACAGGTTCTGGTGGTTATGATTCGTCAACTTGAACATGACCCATATATTATTTATGTTAGAAGGGTCAACCCGATTACCATATGAACATGTTTTTACTCAACCTAAACCTATTTAACTTTTGTCGAGTCAAAAATATCCACCTATTATCTGGAATAATGAAGCCATAGTTTGGAAGATTAGGGGAGGAGAAGTATTGTATGTTTATCAAAAGGCATACATGGAATTCTTCTACTCTACGGAAAAGATGGATGCATTGGTGGATAAATGTAGGGTTCATCCTCAACTGACATACAATGCGGTGAACAAACAAGGGAAGAGATTATTGAATGAAGGTAAAGGTGATGTGAATGTGGTGACATGGAGAGTGTTTCTAGAAAATGCGATCATCCAACCCACCGTGGTGGATCAAGTGAACTTAGAGGTTGGGACGGATGAAGCACTTAAAATCTGGCCAAGGTGGCAGGCTTTGTTATATCTAGAAACTGCTCCATCCTTGAAATTGCTCCATCATGTTTGATCCATTCTCTCACAATTTGTTTATTCAATCCAAATTCTCCACAAAGCAACCTGTTTTTTTGGGTAGAAGTACAAAGTCATTATTTTTTATGCATTTCTCTCACATTTAGGCCATTCAATGCAAATTCTTTACAAAGTAACCTATTTTTCATCCAGTGTAGGTGAAAAGTCATTTTTTTTGTGATCTTGATGGATAATGATTACATCCATGGAGACTTGTTTGCTATTTCTAGATATCTCTATGTTGTGTAATCAATGCAAGGATTTGGTGTGTTTTCATAGTTAGCAGAAACACTATTTTTGTAAGTTTTCTATTCGAAACCACTTATTAAAATTCCCAAGCATTATTAATAATAAATATAGAAACGTTTGTGAAGAACTTATCATAAGTGTTATGGCATACAATATGTTTTCTTTAAGATTTTTCAAATATATTTTAACCATTTTAGAAACAATTATCCAGAATCAGTTATCATTATTTTACAATAGTTTGCTAAGTAATACTATTTGTTTTCAATGATTTATATTAGAGGGGTTGTAGAGTACCTTGTAATTTTTTGTATGTCATTTAGTTTCTGTTTATTTCCTATCACATGAATTCATCACTCATCCACAAAATATGAAAAAGTTATTTTTTCTTAGTCTAAAAAAGTTGTCCCACTATTTCAACTCCAATTTATAAGGAAATAAGTTTTCTTTATTTAATATAGAATTAAAGGTATTTTATTTTATTTAATTTTCATAAATTTTTTTTCATTAATTATTAATGTGAATATTTTTTAAATATTTAATAATGTATATTTTTATTAATACACAATTATTTGTGTTGAATTTATAGTGTCTAACCATTTTAATTGGTTTCATTATTAATTGTGAAACCTTTATATTTTATTAATATTATTTTTCGGTATTATTTTGTTTATGTAATATGTAGGTGTTTGTTGTTAAGTCTTGGAGAATCTATAATAGAGTTGAAAAAAGAAATTTTTGTTTAATTGAAGAGGATAAAGACAAAGGTTGGGAAAGTTAATGGGTGAAAACCCAAATTCCACATCACCAAGTGATAGACAACATATAAACTTGGATAATTGATCCTTACTATTGTGGAATGCCATCATTAAGCTGGGGAATATCAAACGTGGACTATGCCACTAGTGTGAACCATGATAGTGACTATTTTTTTAAAGGTTGGGTTCGAAGCCTCAGTTTATTATTTAAATCAAAGACCGCTTTGGAATGGGCAGAGGGTGACCCATTGAATTTCCCGAAGACCCAAGGCCAAGTGGCCAGAAACAAGGCTTGGAAGCCCATTCTTTGGTCCAAAGGATCCCTCGATGAACAGTTCTTCTACAGTACCTGTGCAGCTTTACCACCTGCTACAGTACTACAACCGCTACAGTACCTACTATAGTCCCTCCGCTGCAATAGTGTCACCGCTGCTATAGTTCCAACGCTGCTACAAATACTGCTACAGTGCATGATCGTGATTTCTGATGTGCGAGAGAATTATATAGTTGATGATGTTTGATGGAGTTACATGTGAATTACTTTGGAGTTTCAACATATTTAACATGTTTTTAAAATGAATTTTTTATCTTCATGACCTTTCATATAGTTTGAAAATGTTTTTTAATTACGTTCGAGCATGATTATCCAAAATATTCAAATTTTCAAATTTCAACGTTGTATATATTAAATATAATTATATTGAAAAATATAATAAAAAAATTAGTATTAAATATTAGAATATCCACAAATGAAATTTTATTTAAAATATAATTTACAAATAGGTATTGATTATTGGTATTGTTTATAAATTTTAATGATAATATTATAAAAAGATAAATCTATTGCAAAAATATTTTAACCAACATATAGATTATTTGTTGGCATTATTAAAATTTTCATATAACTACTTTATCTATCATAATAAAATTTAGTGACAGAGTTTTTACCCACAGTTTAGCGATAGGACAATTTTTGTTGGTAAAACACTTTACCGACAGAAAACGCACTTTTACCAATAAATACACCCCTGTTGGGAAAATCTAATTATTTTTTTGTGTGGATGGGTTTTGTGAATAATCATAGGACTTAGACATATTCTCCCAACATTTCATTTTTTTCACCATAAGGATAGAAGTATTTTGGTGATTTTTATCCTTATCATCATGGATAAGTAGACTGATAAGATTTGGGAGAGTTCTCAATATTATTCATATTGAAAACTACAACAAACCTAGAGAAGCTTAGAGGGAATAATAAAATAGTGTGATCCATACACAGTTCATCGTATAGTTTAAAACCTTGAACCTATTAGAACATGATTTAGCCAATGAGTTTGACATTGTTAAGCCCAATTGAAGAACCTTATCTAAGTTTTCTATGAAATAGGACATTTTATATCTCAAATTGTGATTATCCAAGTCTCTCATGATATAGAACACATAGATACTGGAACATGATAAAATAATTTATGTCTTCATGTGACTTCATGAGTTCATCAGATTGGGATGAAAGAATTAAACAAAAAACTTCATCTACATCACTCAAATGTTTATCATAGACATTGAACTCCTCATCACTCTCCCTTTCCAATATCTAGTATTTCCTATCATGGTGAAATGCCACCCATAAAAATCTAAACTATACAAGGAAATTTATTTTAGTTAGGATATGAACATTCTCCAAAATTCATCACAGTTATAATGTGGTTGATGATCCTTCCATTATTCTATAATTTTTAAAAATAATAACATTTTTAATTGATTTTATGACTATTAGTGTGAGGGAAAAAAATTAATTTTATTTGATGAAGTCTCCCACTATTTTATCAAGTCCCAATATCCCTCACTGTTTGACTCAGAATGAATAGTTTCTCAGACTATCATGTAAAAAGGATCCTTATTCCCCTTCTCATTACCCAAGCATGTGATTGATCAATTACTCAAAGGTATTTTGGTAGGAAGACTTTACCAACAGAGGTCTTTTATATCCTTAATCCTTTGAGTGGACTCACCAATCAAAAAACAGTTACTAATATTTCCTTAACACTTTCCTCAAAGTTATATAAAGTCTAGAGTGCGATAATTATTATGAAGTAAATTGGTTATGTTGACCCAAAAAATTAATAATTAATCTATAATAATAGTATGTGACCAAAATTTGGTTGGTAAAACACTATGTTGTATGGTTTTAACTCCTAGTTATATAATTTAATGATACGTCTTACTTAATATTAAGTTGATATATTTTATTTATTTTGTGTAATTTTTTTTTCTTTTATCCTTTATATGTATTATTAATATAATTTGTATTTTAATTTTGGGATTAACTATATTATTATTAAACATTTATGAATAACTTATTTTTTTAATTCAAACTTTTCATATTATTATATTTAGTTATGTGATAGTGATTTTACATCCATAATATAAATCATGAATAAGAAAGAAAAAAGTAAATAAATAAATAGCATGACCAAGATCTTTATCTAATTTTTTATTTATTAAGTGGAATATGAATTCAAAATTTTAACCAAGGGATAAAATCATTATTCCATTATTTGAATGAGTTATATAATCCCACATGTCCACCTATGTATCTCCCATGTTGGTTTCATAGTAGTTCCATCTTGAACCACATCCACCTTGGCTCCATCTTGAACCAACTCAATGTTCCTTTAGAAACTCCTTTTATAACATATGTTTTATAAATCACATGTAGTTTATGGGTATGATAGGATTGGATAAGGGTAATTATATAAAATAAAATTGGACACCCAAGTAGTATCAAATAAGAGGAAGAGATAACTTGCAGACCATCATATTTAGTTTAACAGTAATTAATTGAAAAAAATGAAATAAAATAAAATTATAGAAATCCAACACATACATAGGTCTATCCAATATCATTATTGGTTATATACATTCAATTATTATAAATTTGAAACAACTAGTTAGTATTCATTTCAATTTGTTCTATAATTAGATAAAACCCACAAAACATAATCTAATTAATTATCATCTTAATCAATTAATTCATTTTATCTTATTTCATATATTGTTCCTAAAATTTCCATCAAGTATGATATTAAATAAAATCCATAATTTTATTTTATTTAAACTCAATTAAATAGTACACACCATTTTACTTGAAAGCATCTCGATGATTACTTGTTTGAACAACCCAATATGTGTTTTATTGTAAAAAATAAATCATACAATATATTTTGAACATGGAATGTGTCATTATTTCATAGAGTGTACTGAAAATTTAATTATATATAAAACATATAATAATTACACAACCTATATAATTTAATGCATTGAGTAGTTAGTATAAAATAACCATACATGATTCATAGTTTCAAATATAATGTGGAATTAATTAGGCATTTAATATAATATGAAACCTAATGATGAGAATGTATTATCAAGTTAACAACCCATGGAACTCTGATCAATAAGGTTTAACATAGATATTAATATAATTTAATATTTCCATGTAAATAGTTAAGGTACATGATTCGTGCAACCTAGCCACATGACATGTACTTCTCTTCACCAGATATCCACAATACACACCTAGGGACTTGTCCTATACTTATCATAGACATTTATGAATTAAAAGAGGTGTATAAGGGATACATGATGTGTAATTCAAGTTACAAAAATACTAGTATGTACATGTTTTCTACTAAATACACACAATGTATTCAATACATGATGCAATTTGACCCTTATTTTTCACCTTGAAAACATAAAAACTACATGAAATGTTATCAATCTACATGACATGACCTCTAGAAAAGCTGTGTGACAAACTGGTTGGCCAACATTTGGATCATTTATTGCCTATAAAATGTACTAATTATATGGTGACCTAAAATATATGCAATAATCATTGTGAAAAAACAATTATACATGACATGTAACAAAGGAGTATACACAGTATAGTCTTGTATTATCCATCAAGAATTCTTGGCACCTCTGGATGGGTTCTTTAGATGCAATATTAATTTTCCTATTAAACTATATTATTAAAATAATATAGAAATTAATAAGTGGAAGAATATATTTCAATGAATGATTTATAATAAATTAAAACATGAATTGAATTTTATCTTTTAAATTCCCAATTGTCAAAAATCAAATAAATAATTATAAATTTGAATGATAACTCTTTGATACAACATGATCATTATGGGAATAGAAGAATTGATTATCAAGGATGATCCCATATTAGAAAATGTCAGATTTGACATATCATTCATATATTTTACAAGATTTAAATGTCATGAACAATAAAACATTTCAATCAAATTTATATGAAATATGCTGAAACCAAGAGAAGTTCATTTTCGCAATAAATTTTTATTTATTTTAAATAAATTTTAATAAATATTACCTTGTTATTGGATTACTTCTTTATAGTAGATTCTGATCATTAAAAACATTTATTTGTAATATGTCATTTCTCTTGCTGTATCCAAGTACAGAATCCCTCTAGAGGTGATCCACACATGTTCCTATGACATCTTAACAACAATATTTAATATTCATTTTCTAGAAAGTTCAATTAATAATCCTGCATTATTCCACTTGATCTCTTCATGTTTAATTAATCTTGAATAAATTTTATTGATTTTATTTTTATTAGGAGGATATGAAAAAGAATATGAGAATTATAGAGAGAAATGTTTTTTTTCAAAATGATTCTCAAGTAACCCATCTTAATATATATTAGTGGTCTATTTATATACCTTGAATTAGGGTTAGTAATTTAATTAATTTCACAAGTTACTTTAATAAATTATAAACCTATGTTTGACCCCCTTCCATGTATCGAATTGACATTATTATTTATATTCCATGGGGTGTGATAACCGACACAATGATAAATATTATTTTTAATTCTTGGAATAGATATTTATCATTAGAAAAATCTTGGTCCACTTATCCTACATGGAATTTAGTGAATACAAAAACAAATATTTAATTATATATTTATTCAAAAATAAATCTTCTATTCATAGTTTAGAGAATAAATATTTATGAAATACTCAATAAATAAATAAATACTATATATCCAAGTAATTTAAAAATTACCCGGTGAATAAATATTTATTTAATTCATGTTATAGTTAATCTTGAATAAAATTATTCCTTATCCTTGAGAATAATAGTTTTTACAATAATTAAATTAGAATAAAATTTAACTAAGATTAATCAAAACACACTGTATGTGACCCTCCATGCTTCTTTCTCAATGGAATAAGGCATTATTTCCTGAAGTCCAAGATTAATATCTAGAAATGGTTCAAGGTACCTAATAGAAATAAGTTAATGTCATAATATTGAAAACCACATATTAGTGATCATTATGTCATATATTACATTTTTCTTAATATTTCACTAAGAATGTTTCACACCCATATCATTAACCTATATGCTTGATACATCGGTCTTTCAATATCTAAAAAATAATCATTACAACATAGCCATAGAATTTAATGTCACATTTATATTTTAATTAATGGTAAAAGATTTCAACTTCTATAAATATTGAAGGGGAATATCCTTATTGGACTTATTCATTAATAGTATGTCATTTGTGATGCCCCTAATATACCCTACTTCCCTAGAACATATGGTGTCACTTTTTTGGTCATTAAATCTCGGTGAGTAATTCATGACATGAATTAACAATATTATTAATGTCTAAGGAACATTACAAAAACATGAAGATAGAAATATCCAATAAAACATAAACTTGTGGGACTTTAATTGGCGTATCTATTCTCATAATCTCGAGTCTTATAGTTTATCATGTGTGACCTGTTGGATTTGGTTCCCTAGTACCAACGTTTTTGTACTTTATGATAAACACGTAATAATTGTTTTGAATATTAATAAAATATTTATCACATAATACAATTTCATATGTGTGACATAGTATGAGATAATTTTATAAGAGTAGGTAGCACACTAAAAGGTCATAGCAGTTCCACGCTTTGATTAGAACCCGAAGGTGTTACGACATTATTCTTGAATAAATAATATATAGTCGGATGATATATTTTGAGGGAAAAAATGAGACAGGCTATCAAAGGTGGATAACCATAGGACATTTTGGTAGATTCTCATGGTGTACGACCTTGGTAATATATATAGTGGGATATTATGAGAACATGACCCACTAGTAATAAATAAGCATTTATACATGTCATTGGATGTTCCTATCTGTGGATATGTGTATTGGTCCTTAGTCTTTGATATTATTATTAATTAATATTATGAGTCATGTAATTTTATGTATTGATAAAAACCATTATGATAGTTGTTCGTGCCAAGGTAGGATACGTTGGGTGAATCACAAGTAATATTACATTAATGAATAATGTGAGAAATTATTTATCCCTTATATTCTTTAATAGATGATAATATCTCAAGCCATTTGAGGGAAATGAAATAGCCTAAATAAATCCATTTCCATGGTGTTTTATTGGAAATTTCTATGTCTGGAAAGTCAAAGATAGAGGAAATCAATCATATAGGCTGATGACACTCATATGAAACCTACATGATTTGAGATGTTATGATAAAGATATTATATGACACAGTAAGCATCTGTATGAGGTAACTTGTCATTGAAACATTAAATTCTTCCCCTATGGGTGCCTCAGCGTGTTTCTAGACACTGTCCTTGGAATTTTGGTTGGTTCGCCTAATGGCAATGAGAAAGAGGCCTAGAAGGTCATACACTAAGTGTATCTAGAATCTAAATTAATTAAAATATTATTATTTATTATTTAAAATTTTGAATAAATATTATTCCCGCACATCATATAATAATTATTGATTCATTCATGGTTGCATTTATTCTGTCACTAGTCATTGAAGAGAATATATTGTGAGTGAAATTTTTAATAAATTTCTATTTTATATTTAGTATAATATTTATTTATTGGATAATAATGAAGTTATATTTCTTTAATAAATAAATATATATTATTCAAGTCCTCATAAATATTATAGAGGAATGGAGAACTGAGTTTAATGGTCCAGTGAGAAATAATAAATATTGAATATTATTTAATTCAATAATATTGAATTATAATTATCACATTAAGAGCATGTTGAGAAATAATAATAATAATATTAATATTTAACATATGGTTTCTCTAAGATTACATAAAATATTCGAGGGAACTTATGTAATTATTTTATTTCAATCCTAGGAATATAAATACACAATTATGTTATTTTGATATGTAGATCCAATTAATTTTTGTTGGTTGTTCACAAAAATCTTTGAGGATCCTCTCAAGACTAGAGAGCTCTATTCTCCAAGAATTTTCTCAATAAAGGAGAGAAATCATCCTCCACTAGATCAAGGAGAATGCTTTGGAAGCAATTATTGAGGCAATCAAAGGCGGACAAAGAAAGCATAAGGATCTTCCATGATTGCACCAGAAGAATCCATTGGTGACTTTTAGAGATTCAAGGAACATGAGTGGATCACCACTAGAGGAAATATACACTTGGTTTCAAGAAATCAACGATGGTGCACCATAGATCTATCGCCAGACTCATCAATGGAGAAATAATTTCTTAGAGGAAACTATTTGTCTAATTAAATTAATTATAAAAAACATGTGTTAATATCTTCTCTTGGTTCCCAGATTACAACCCTTTTATATTTATTTTATTCAATTCAATTGATCATGGAATTCATCATCGCATAGATATCATATTGATCATCGATTATGAATGAAAAAAAAGTTGGGAACCGGCCATCACATGCATCTGCTGCGCCTGAAACTTACAGGTGGAATGAGATCAGGCACATAACAGTTTATAATTATTCAAAAAAAAATCATTGCTGGTTAACACATTTGTATTTTTTTCAATTCATGTTTAATCATTATTTTAAAATTAATTAAGAGACCTATATCTTCCTCCTTTGTTTCACGTAGATCTAATATAGACATTTAATTTTCTAATTAAATTAAAATCAAGGAACTCATCTAGAGGAGTGAAGGATTTTGGATGGAAAAAACAGGACTACATACCATCTAATTAGAGTCATGTGTCATGTATTATTATTCAATTCATCATGAATTAGTTTTTAAATTAACTCAAATCATATGCGTTGAACACACACACTAAATTTCACTATGTGTTGACCAAAATTTAATGGCACACGGTTAGTTGGACTACATGTCATGTTGCCCATGTACATGGTGTGTAGTCCCTTTGAGTCACAAATGTTCTCTATATTGAATACATGTCCTACTTGAATGGTGAACATGTAACATGGAGTCAACATGGAATTTGTCCTATTGGGAATGTTCTGTGCTCCAAATTTTCTGAGACACATACTACACACTGAGTCCCTAGGCGTGTGTCTCGGATTAATGGTGAGATATGTACACATCATGTAGATCAGATAAAAATTTCGTTTAATTTAAAAAATTATGTAGACATAAAATTTAATATATAATCCTTGAAACATTTACTTGTGTGTGTTCATAATCATATGAAATTCCATGTCATAGGTTTTAATATACATATATATTTAAATGTTTAATTAGTATCTAAATAATGTTCAGATCTACATATAATGTTTGAATCATATCACAAGTTGTTACTATAGGTGAATTGAAGCATAAAATGTGACCTATAAATCATGTAATTCGTGTAATCATCCATGAAGTAAAAATTGTGAATGTTTATGATAAGTCGTGTATGAAACATGTCAGAAGAGTAAAAAATTATATGAGTATAATAAATGTTGGGTAGATTTGGATGGGTATTCACCATGTTGCCTCCAACGTACATTTATGTACAAGGTTAATTTTAAATAAATTTATTTAATTTATTTAAAATTATAACATATGATAATCTCAAGAAAATTTAGATAAGGATGAAGTTAAAAATATAGATTAATTAAAAATAATAATTAATCGATTTGAGCACGATTTATCTTAAATAATATGATTAATAATTGAATTACAGTCTTATTAAATGCATAATTAGTTTCATGAATGTGGATAATCATGAGATGGAGCAAAAAATTTGTATGCGATTGGTTTCATTTTATTTATTATTAAATTAAATTGTTGTCATGTGTTCCTTATCTCCTTTCATTATGTAGAGCCTATATTCCCATGACTTCTTTTATGTAAATCTCTTTCCCCATCAACCGCATGTGATTAAAAGTCATATTTAATGGTTGGAGATCCCAAGCTAGTGTAGGCATTCAAGTTTTTAACTGAAGCGAAACCAATCCAAGGAGATACATAAGTTTACAGGTGGAAAGCTACAACACAAACCTTAATTGGTTCAAGGTGTTTTTCTCTTAGAAAAATTGTTCGTTTGTTAACCACTAGATAAACCAACCACTAGTATGATCTAATGATCACAACACTTCATTATTTGTTTTCTATTAGTTTCATGGTTATTTCATTTTAGATATCTTTTTGCGATCACAGAAATAATTAATTGAAAAGCATGAAATATAGAACTAAAATAAAATGGATTATGGTTAAATATTAACTAAGACAAGGTTAATCACTTAAATAATTCTACTCAATATTAACAATCATGTGATAAATATAATAACCAACAATTTACACATAAAAGGATAAAATCCCTCAATAAGATATAAAGTCGGTATAGACTTACATTACTTCGATTAAAATTGAACTATAGTTCAAAGTGCTTGACCAGCCAAAGTTGTGGTGGTTTCAATTATCATGGAATTCTAACATGAGGTTCTTGGTTGACATAACCTGGTTCACATAAAGGGTTGACTACCATAGGAAATGATGTAATTGAGTTTCAAATTTTGAGGAAATCTAAATTAATGATCTTAGGACTGGGGAGTCCACTCAGTAGATCTAGGGACAATGAGTTAATGTAGTTGGAATTTGGAATTCCTAACTAAAATGATTCAAGTTACACTAACAACTAATTTAGGGCAATGAGAAAGGGAATATGGATCCTTTCCACTAGAATATCAAAGAAATAAGATCTTCTGAAACCAATGGAGAGGGATATTGGGTTTCGATAAAATTGTAGGAGACTAATAAATATAAAATTTATTTATTTTTATAAATTTTATCAGATAAAGTACTAAAATTATTCTTATCATATTTTTTAGAATCATAATAAAAATAACATAAAACATATAATTACGACCCACACTAGAGAATGAAAACATTATAACAGGCACAAATATCCAATAGTGGTAAAGGCGCCTACGTGTCACCCATCACCATGAAAGGAGACTGTATGTGCTGGAAGAACCTTTACCAGTTTTCCATGGTAACAAGGTATGTTATGAAGATCTATGTCTCTATGAGAAACTTCTCAATGATGCTACAAATATTCTATGCTTTAGGATATCATCCATACCGAATGAGATTTTGAAGCAAAATGGGAATATGGATGCTTATAGCATGATGTATCGCCTTCAGGATCTCTATCATGAGAAGATGAGAAAAGTGAGATATGAGATTTTAAATTATTTGTTCACAAATAAGCTTATATATTTTGTGCTAGATGGGCCTCATGTAGTAAAACTCATTGGCTACATTGAATTCCTAAACATATTTGGGATTAAATTCCCATAAGAGTTGCATAAAATTCTCATACCTTCATCACTTCCCAAGAACTTATCAGAAATTATTGTTAATTATAATATGATAAATAATGAGAGGATTATTTCAAAATATCTTACATTAATTCCCCAAGTTGATAAGGACATGAGGTGTGATAAACCCATTGTCACCATAGTGAATAAGATTAATTAGGACTAGGGAAAGGGGATGAAGACTTATTAACAGTATAAATATCCCAAGAGCCAGCCTTAAGAGAATAATAAGATCCAGAGGTAGGGAATAGAAAAGGAGGCAGTATGTATTGCAGATGGAAAGTCAGGACACTGGAAGGTACATGCACCCAAAAGCAATGGGAAGTTAAAGATGCATTCGTTATCGAGTGTAATATTCCAATATCTACATATTGGGTATTATATACAACATGTTGGGATCACATATATATCCAAATATATGATCCATGTATATTCTCAAATATTTATAGAGAATAGGTGGATCTAAGAGGAGCTAATGGTTCAAGGTTGGATGCTCTATCCATTAGTGGCTACAACCTTCCATTGCCAACGAGAATGATTTTTGTTTTAAGAGATAGTTATTATGTACCTACAGTTACTGAGAACACAATTTCAATGTCATAATTAGATACACATGGGTTAATTTTCAAATTTGGAAATAAAAAGTTTTTTCTATTATATAGATGACATATTTTATACTATGTAGCATTTAAATAATGGTCTTTATGTATTAAATTATCAAAACTAATTGTTGGAAATCGATATCTAATCATGTCATCATAACTCTTATAACACATAACTATGGAATCACCATCTTGGTCATGTAAAAAACATGTTTTTGAAAAATCTCTCTCAAGATGGTTAATTAGACTCTTTTGAGCTAAAACCAATTGATAGATGTCAGGCTTATTTTTAAGAGAAAATAACCAAACCACCATTTGGTGGATAGGGTTAAAGGACCAAAAAACATCTAGGATTGGTACACACTGATATGTGTGTACCATTTCGAGTAGAATCATGAGGTGTATAGTATTACTTGATTAATGTTACTAATGACATGAGTGGATACAGATATATTTACTTGATGAGGTATAAGTTCAAGTCCATTGAGAAGTTCATGTAATTCAAGAATGAAGTAGATAATTAACATGTTAAGAAGATAATTAACATGTTAATAAGATAAAGAAAAATCAATCAGATTGAGGTGGTGAATATCTTAACAAATATTTCATCATATTTCAATGGGTTTCTGAGATTCTATCTCAATTCACTTCTCCTTACACACCATAGTGGAATGGTGTTAGTGAAAGGAGGAGTTGTGCCTGATTTGACATGGTAAGGCTAATGATGATTCATGCAGGTCTTCCATTATCCCTTTGGTGATATGAATTACAAAATGTGTCATACACATTAAACCAAGTACCAATTAAAGTGGAAAATGGAATTACAATCGATTTATGGAGTGGAAAGAAACTCATTTTATCACATACATGTGAATGGGGTTGCGAGGTGTTTATTAAGGACTTATCAGAAAAAAACTAATAACTTGGGGAATGAGGTGTATCATTATACGATATCTCAGTGAAACAAAGGGATGCTACCTTTACAACCCCTCAGACAATAAAGTGACATTCGGCAGAATAGCCAACCTTCTTAAGAGGGATAACATCCTAAAAAAGGATAGTGGGTGAAAGATTGATTTAGATGAAGGGGATTCTCATGATACATAATATTTGGTACATGAATATATTCCATAGGTCCCCATAGAAGAAGTAGTTCCTAAAACACATGTACTGTGTAAGATCATAAGATAGGTAAGATAACTTGAGATATATGGTTATCTAGTCACCAAATATGGTGAGTCATTATTGGTTGACAATGATGAACATCTCTCCTATAAGGAGGAAGTCTAGATCTAAGAAGATATGAGATGGAAAACCATAGATTTTAAAATAGATTACATGTATTAGAACAAAGTTTGGGTTCCAGTCAAAACTCTAGTTGATGTAAATATTGTTGGGTGAAAATAGGTATTCAATACGAAACTGGACATAGAAGGTTTAGTAAATACCTCTAAATCAAGGATAGTGGATAAAGGGTTTAAACATCATCAAGGAGTTGACTACGATGAAAACTTTTCACCAGTTTCCATGTTTAAATCCATCATAAATATACTTGCTATCGCAGCCTACCATGACTATGACATTTGGCTGATGGATATAAAAACTGCACTTTTAATGGGAACATTCAGGAAGATTTATATATGAAAAAACCAGAAGGGTTTTTGACTCTACATGATGTCAATAATATTTTCATGTTTCAATGATCCATTTATGGATTGAAGAAAGCATCCGGGTTATGGAAAATTCTATTTGATGAATCCATAAATGAATTTGTTTTTATTAAGAATGAATGTGATCCATGTGTTTACAAGAGGTTGTGTTGGAATGCAGTAGTTATTTTAGTGGTATATGTTGATAAAAAATTACTTATTTGAAATGGAATACCAATTTTACTATGAGTTATGGACTGGTTAAACAAGTGCTTATCCATGAAGTACTTAGGTGAAGAAGCCTATATTATAGGGATCAAGATCATTCATGATATATCCAAGAGGTAGCTTGGACTAAGTCAAAGTACCTTTATTTACCAGATAATAAATAGATTTTTTATGGAATAATCCATGAGGGGATTGGTTATAAGGTCATATGATTTATGTCTTTATAAGAAAATGTGTCCTCAAATAGAATAGGTGAAAGATATAATTAGTAAGAGACCATATGTTTTAGTGATAGGATCAATAATATATTCCATGTTATACAATAGAATTGATGTTTTTTATTCATCGATCATGGTAGGATGATATTAAGAAGAGCCAGGATAAGAGCATTGGACTACTTTTAAAAATATCCTTAAGTATCTAAGAATAACTAAGGATATGTTCTTGGTGTATAGAGGAGACGATGAGATTGTCATCATGGATTATAATGATATTGGTTTTTAGACAGACCATAATGATCTAAATTCTCAATTAAGATATGTTATCAATCTCAATAGAGGATATTTGAGCTGAAAGATCTCAATGTATCCAATTATCGCTAATTCTACATAAGAGTCTGAGTATATTGCGGTTTATGATGCACCAAAGGAAGCTGTTTGGATTCAGAGATTTTTATGGGAGATTGATGTGGTATATAGTAGTAAAGACCCTATCAAATTGTATTTCTATAATACTACAATGGTAGATCTTGTAAAAGATCCAAGGTCAATCTAACAAAAAATGACTACACTCTTTAAGTATAACCTATTGAAGAATTTCTATCAGTGGGGTGAAGTTTCATTAAGTAGAGTACCTAAAAAATAGAACGTGGTAGACCCATTGATTAAAGTGTTATCATAGTTGGATCATGAGTATTATGTGAGAGCTTGTGAACTAATGGTTGTTAGAAGTTTTCTCTAGTGGAAGTTAGAGTCTGTTGGGGTTGGTTCCCTCAAACCAAATTATTATTTTTCTTTATGATAATCATATATTCATTATTTTGAATATTAATAAACTAATTATCACATCATGATTGTTCTTATGCGTGACATAATATGTGATAATGTATTAAAAGTAGCTGTACCACTATAAGGTCATAGCAATTCTCCACTATGATGAGAACCCAAAGGTGCTATGACACAACATTGGAATAAATGTTCTATAGCCAGATGATATAATTTGATGGACACAAATGATACAATATATCAGGGGTGGTTACTCATATGAATTTTAGACACCTTCTCATGGTGTACGCCCTTGGTAATATTCAGTAGGATATTATGAGAACAGGACCCACCAATAATAAATCCACATTTATACATGCCATAGGATGATCCTATCTCTGAACGTGTGTATTACTACTTATAATTTAAGATTATTATTAATGAATATTACGAGTCATGTAATTTTATGTATTAATGAAAATCATGATGACATATATTCAAGGTGAGGTTGGATACATTGGGTTCCTTATGAGTAATATTTCATTAATGAATGATGAGATGAAATGATTTATCCCTTATTCTTTAATTTAAGTAAATATATCAGGTCATTTGATAGAAACTACATAGCCAAAAAAATCCATGGCCATGGTGTTCTATAGGAAAGTTCTATTTATGGGAATTCAAACAAAGAAATAATCAAGCATATAGGTTGACAAAACTGGAATGTACCCTTGTCCATTTGAGATATTGTGATAAATGGATTATATTACACCCTAATCTTATGCATGAGGTAACATTTCATTGGGGCATTATATTATTTATCTATGGGTGCCTTGGATTATTTCTAGACGCTAACCTTGGACTTTAGGCTAGTTCCCCTAATGCCATTGAGAACGTGGTATAGAGGGTCACACACTTTGTGTATCCAGAGTCTCAGTTAAATGATATATTATTTTTTATTATTTAATAGGTTTAATAAATAATATTCCAAAATGTGATATAATAATTATTCATGTATGCTTGATCACATTTATTCTGTCACTGGTTATTTGAGAGAATATATTGTGATCAGAATATTTAATAAATATTTTAATGTTATTTTGTGACTATAATATTTATTTATTGGTGAATAAGGTAGTGATATTAATTTAACAAATAAACAGGCATTATTCAAGGCTGAGTAAATATTGTGGAGGAATAGAGGACCGAGTTTAATGATCTACTGAGAAATAATAAATATTTAATATTAAATAAGTAAATATTATTTATATATAATTTGCATGTTTAGTGAATTTTAAGAATTATTATTATTATTATTATTTGAAATGATGTTTTTTAGGATTAAATAAATTAATCAAGGTCAGTTTTTCAATAATTTTGTTAACCCTAGAAATATAAATACCCAATTATGTAATCTTTTAAAGTAGAAACAATTCATCTTTTTTAGTTGTGCACAAAAATCATAGATAATACTATCAAGTCTAAAGAGCTCTCTTCCCCATGAATCCTCCCAAGAAAAAATATCAATCCTCATCCACCAAATCAAGAAGAACACTTTAGAAGTGATTGTCAAGGTGATCCAAGGAGGAAAATGCAAGCGCATGGATCTTCTGTGCTAACACACCTGAGACTCCTTCAACAATATATGGAGATTTTTGGAACATGTGGGGATCACTGGTAGATGAAATATGCACTTTTTTTGAACAACACAATGATGGTTCACCGCAGATCAAACACCATATTCCACAATGAAGAAATAATTCCTTTTTAACAACCCTACTTTTATTACACACTTAAGCATGATTTATTACATAATCTCTTCACTTGATACCACTTGAAAGATCGAGAGGTCTAGTTTATCTGGGGATCAGAAACATTACATAACAACTTAAAACATGAAACACAACATCTTTATTGAAAACTTTCTTTATATGATCACTATATTCCCTCGTTCTTAGTATTATATGGGATAACTTAAGGACATGAATATGAAAAGGCTAAGATATAAAGCCTAGTAAGGGAGTGAACAAGGTATAACATGAATAATACAAAACATGTTAAGAAATAGGAATATCAACGCAGCATAAAAGAAACATGAACATAAAGGCATGGTATAGAATGATTATCATAACATGGAAATGTGGCAACAACACATAACATGGAATTAGCATGAGCCAAGGCTCATTGCACACGGAGCATGAGTAAACCCTCATTGCACACAAAGCATGAGTAAACCCTTGTTTCACTTGAATTAGCATGATTCAACAATCATTGAACATGACGTATCATGATGCTATATTTTATCCAATGCATTGGAGCGCTATAAGGGCGCACCCTTCGTAATTATTTCATTTCATGCATAAGTGTGCCACATAGATCATACAACATGGATTCATTAACATCATAATTCATTCCAAGAATAAGATATGTGGAATAAATAAATTAAATTCCTCAATCAAAAAGTAAATGTGCATAAAGGTGAATACCCTTGATAGAGGAGTGAGTATGGTATTCACTACACAATGATTTTGGCATGGAAATTTTTGTGTCATTTTGGCAGCATAGCGACGTCAAATAGATATTCATAAAATGAGTTGATGAGAGTGAAAGGGGTCTCTAATAATTTATACATTAAATGGATAGTAAGGGGATCATGTGAAATAATATACCAACATATGGAATGTAATTTAGATGCATAATACAAAAGAATTTCTTGACTATAAATGAGGAAAGAGAAATTCCTTATGGAATTCCGGCATGGTAACAAGTGTACATGGGAGGCATTAATGAGAGAGAAATGGGGTCTATCATCATTAAAAAATTAATAGGTAAGTATGGTGGAGGTTAGAAATCGTACCCCAAAATTTATAATTTAAAATAAAAGGTCATAAAAATATTAAGAAACTTGGATAAAAAGATGAAGGAAGGAATCCCTTACTTGGAAGTGTGATCCCAAAGGCTTGGGAGAGGCTTGAGAGAGGCTTCTTAAAAGATTCTGGAACCTTGGTAGGATTCTAGATATAGGAGGGAAGAGGTTGGATGAACTCCAAAATCTTTTAGTGAAGAGGAAATGGGAGATTGGGTGGGTTTATATAGGAAAGGAGAGGTAATTCTTTATTATTTAGGTTTGGGACACAACACATTTAACTAATCAAAACAACAAACCACCCATATTTTTTGTCCATGTTTTTTTCCAAAGGGGACTGGAAAATAATAGGTTTTCTTATGTGGAGGTGAGTCACACTCTCAAGGAAAACAATCTAAAAAGACAAAATGTTTTATAATCCTTGATGGGTCCACTGAAGCTCTGTAAAATAAATCAAAGAGACCCAAAATCACATTATTTTAATGTTAAAACATATATTGGATGAATATAACATCTATAGTATTTTATTACATCACTATTGTTTCATTATGATCTCATAAAACACCATATATATTTAAACGGTATTTAATTTTTACCAAACAATTTGACTGTCTCAAAAAATTATGAAAAATTCACCATTAGATAGCTTCTAAATTCTGATTCCTAAAATAATATTCATTTTATCTAAATAATTTTCTAAATATATGAATTTATACTTAAAAAAACAACATTTATCGAAAATTCATGGGTTTTGATAGAAACAACTTTCAAACCTTAAAAAAAATTACAAATGTATTCATGAAATTATAGGATAATTTATATTTAATAAAATTAATTCAATAATAATAATAATATTTTTATTAAAATATTATTTAATTCAAAAATCCATTAATAAATCAAAATAGATTCGTTAGTTGAATATTAACTAAATATATTAATTTTTTATTTAAAAACTATTTACAAAGTAATGATAATAAAAAGAATGTATATTCTATATACAAGAAAACGTACATAATAGTATTACTAGGGTTTTGTTACATAACCCTTTAAAACACCTGAATAAAACCTTAGGGTATGGTTCACGATGGAGATAGACTCTTGAGGTGGCTGAGATAACATTGCTCGAGTTGTTATCTCTATCAATTTCCACTTCTCTCGTAGGTGGTTCTGATCGAGATTAATGTATTATAGCTCAGCTTGGGATTGGTCAGGAGTGAATCCCAATGATGACACCATATTTTTGAGCCCTTTCAAATGGGCTTCATATGGGGTAATTCTACTGTATGAGGCCATCACTTCTTTGTCTATGTAAATTGGATTTGTCAAATCCCTATATTTATACTAATCATCTGATCACTATTCAATGTCTATATTATCAATGGTCAGAATTATTAATGGTATTTTAAAATCCAAAACATAGAACCAAATAAGTTCATACATTTTACATAACCATTAGAAGACATTTAAATTTACCAAGATTAATTTTCATTAATGAATATTTGGGTCATTACAATATTACTCTCTTATGAAATTTCATCCCTAAATTTTCATTTTACCACACTGAAATAGATGTGGGTAACTCTGCTTCATCACTTCTTCTGATTCCCACGTCGCTTCTTCAAACATGTGGTTTTTTCACAACACCTTGACAAGGGGGATTGTCTTATTTCATAGAATGTTTTCTCTACGATCTAAGATCTTCATTGTTTTCTCCTCATAAGAAAGATCATCCTCTAACTATACTACCTATGAAGAGAGTACATGTGAAGGGTCTAGTATGTACTTCCTTAAGAGGTATACATGAAAGATATGAAGTAATTTTTCCATGATTGGTGGAAGTACTCGTCGATAGGCCACAACTCCGACATGATCAAGAATATCGAAGAGGCCGATGTACCTAGGACTTAACTTCCCCTTCTTTCCAAACCTCATGACCTTATTCAATGGAGATATTCATAGAAATACCATGCCTCCAACTTTAAACTCATGGTTTAGTCGACGATTATCTTCATAACTCTTCTATAGAATATAGGCTACCTTGATATGATGTTGAATGGTTTTCACCTTCTGCACCATTTTCTCGACCATTTCTAGTCCTAACAGCTTACACTCACAGACTTTATCCCAACATGCCAATGTTCTTCACCTATTCCCATATAGGGCTTCATAATGTGCCATTCAGATGCTCGAGTGGAAACCATTATTATAGGAGAATTCAACCAGAGGAAGATGTTGATCCCATCCTCCTTTAAAGACCATTGAACATGATATTAACATATCTTCTAGTGTCTGAATAATTCACTCATATTTTTCATCAGTTTGCGGATGATATGCTGTACTGAATTTTAGTTCAATTTCAAGAGCATGTTGAAGACTCTTCCAAAACATAGAGGTGAATCTTGGATCTTGATCAGATACAATAGATAGTGGTACTCCATGTAGCATTATGACTTCCCTGATATATATATGTTCTAGTTGATCCAATGAGAAATCCTCATGCAATAAAGTGCACAAAATTTGTAAGAAAATCCACAATAACCCAGATTTCATTGTTGCCTTTGGATGTATTCGTAAGTCCTATGACAAAGCCCATGGTGATGTTCTCCCATTGTCATGCTGGTATGGGTAATGGTTGCATCATCCACTTAGACTTCTGCCTCTCTGCCTTCACTTATTGACACACCAGACACTTTGATGTATACTTAGCGACCTCCTTCTTCATATTATCCCACCAATAATGATATTTTAGATCTCGATACATCTTTGTGTTTTCTGGGTGAATAGTTAAATTTGAACTATATGCATCATCCAAAATTTCATTCTTCAGCTCCGTACTTGATGGAACACATATCCTTCTCCCAAATCTCACAATTCATTCTTCATTAACATTGAACTCTAATGATTTCCCTTTTCTAATAGCTTCCACTTTCTTCTGAATTCCCACATCATCCTTTGGAGCATCCTTTAACCTTTCAAAAAAAAATATTCAATTGAGGAATCATTTGTGAAAGGATTGATTATGTTCCCTTATTTATTATTCCCATGTCCATATTCATCAAATATAAGAAGATTAAATCCTTTTCAATATTCATCAATGATAGAATCGTTGGGTCCTTTCTACTTAGATCATCTGCCATCATGTTCGCTTTTCCAGGGTGGTAATGGATTGAGTAGTCATAGTCTTTGATCAACTCTAACCATCTTCATTGGCGCATGTTCAAATCTTTTTGTATGAATATATACTTGAGGATTTTGTGGTCCGTATATATTTCACACTTCTCCCCAAAGAGATAATGCCACCAAATTTTTAAAGTGAAGATCACTACAGAAAACTCCAGATCATGTGTTGGATAATTATTCTCATGAAATTTCAATTTCCTTGAAGCATAGGCAATGGATTTGTCATTTTGCATCAACACACAACCTAGGCCCTTCTTTGAAGCATCACTGGATACCAAAAAATGTTCTCCACTTGTGGGTAAAGTGAGCATAGGCACAACGATAAGCCTCCCTTTCAACTCCTTGAAGCTTTCTTCGCATTCATCGCTCCAAGAAAACTTTACTCTATTCTGAGTTAACTTGGAAAGAGGGTTGGAAAATCGTGAGAAATTTATCACAAATCATCTATAATATCTAGATAAATCCAAAAAAAATACGGATATCCATTACCGAGGTTGGCCATGACCATCCCTCTATTGCAGCTGTCTTGGAGGGATCCATAGATATTCCATTGCTTGTGATGATATGGCCCAATAAAGAGACCTCCTTCAACAATAACTCACACTTGATGTATATTTTATAGAGATTCTCCTTTCTCAAGTTCTCTAGTACAGTTCTTAGATTCTCCTCAGGATCCTCCTTGGTTTTGAAGTATATTAGAATATCATCTATAAAGACTACCAAAAAAATTTCTAGGTAATCTATAAAGACTCTATTCATCAAATCCATAATGATTTTTGGAGAATTAGTGAGTCTGAAAGGAATTATTATGAATTCATAGTACCTGTATCTTGTACAAAATGCAGTCTTAGGGATATGTTCCTTATTCACCCTTACATGATAATATCCCGACCGCAAATATACCATGAAGTGTTGTTATCCATACAGTTGATCGAACAAGTCATCAATTTTTGGGAGAGGATACTTGTTTTTTATCGTGATTTTGGTAAGCTCAAGATAATCAATACAGAGGCGCATTGACCCATACTTCTTCTTGATGAAGAGGACTGGTTCACCCCATAGTGAAGCACTTGGGCATATAAACCCTTTATCTAGATTCTCTTGTAGTTGTTTCTTAATATCCTCAAGCTCCACAATATCCATTCTATAGAGAGTCTTGGATATTAGAAACACCCCAGGTATAAGATCATTTGAGAATTCAACATCTCTTCTAAGAGGAAGACCAGTCAATTCCTTGGGAAACACTTCAATGAATTCATTCATAAAAGGCATGTCTTCAAGGATGGATTCCTCCTTAAACTCAATCATCAAAGCCAGATACACGTATTCATAGGGCAGTAATATCCATGCTTGAGATTATGGAGCTAAAGAAGATTCATCTTCCTCCTTGCACTTGTATAGAATTGGGGGTCGATTCTCCACATGGAGAGTGATTTTCCTCTCATGGAAATTTATGTTGGATCTATATAGGTAAATCCAATCCATGCCAAGAACTGCATCAAATACCACTAAATAGAGTATGATGATGTTTTTTGGGAAGTTCAATCCACTGATTATGATAGGGGATGGGTTATATTCCTGAGATGCAATGATTCCCCCATTTTACATACTCACAGACATCTATACTTCCATGATTTGTGGTGGTGTAGGGATTGTTCTACTAAACTTTAAGGATATAAAAGAATTTTTAGAACATGAATCAAAAAGTATGTTCACTATTATTGAATGAATAACTAGCAAACCTATCACCAATTCATTGTCAGGGTTCACTTCGGCGATAGTGATAGAAAAATATCACCCTTGCTGCCTTGGAGGTTATTGGTTGCCTCCAAAAACCCTTGGCTTAGGGCACTAATTTGCAAGATTCACTGGTTCTTTTCAGTTGAAGCAATGAACAATGTTTTGAGAGTTTAACGGAGCATTACTCTCCTTTGTCACAGCTGTGGGTTTTTCTTGTCGACAGTTAATAGCTAGGTGTCCTTCTCTTCCACACATAAAGAATTTCCTCATCCCATTTAAGAAATTTCTGGGTTGCTTCATTCCACACATTTTGCAAGTGGATGATGGATCTTCTTAACACCATTGGATTTATCCATCGGATTTCCAGAGTTAAAATCCACCTTACGCTTCTTATCCCCATGATACCCCTGAGATTCTCCCATCTTCATTTTGACCTTGAGGGAACATTAGAAGATTTACTTATAGTTGTCGAAGTCACGGATCACGAGGGATTTCTGTAGGCTAGGTTTCATCCCTCCAAAGAAGTGGTCAACCTTGAATTCGAGCGTAACGACAAAGCTAAAGGCGTATCGTGCAAGCCTTGTGAAGTTTTAGTCACACACTCTGATGGATTAGTCATCTTTTTCCTTAAGGTAAAACAATTCCCTGTCCATCTTAAACAGGAGTGTGTGCTGAAAATATTTATCAAAAAACATCTTCCGTAAATCCTTCCATTCCAAATCCTCGATCTTCTCCTCAGGATTTCTATTTTTTATCAATGTCCTCCATTGATCATCTTTGTCCTCCATACGATAAGCAGTGAGGAGAACCTTCTCTTGTTTAGAAAATTATAGGATGAAGAAGATCTTTTCAATAGAGTTGATCCCTTTTTGGTCAATAGAGGGATCTGGTGATCCATTAGTGTAGGAGGCCTTTGTCTCTTCAAGCACTCGGTAATGACTTGTTCTTTATTATGGGGGTTTAACATTCCTTTGGACCCATGTTTATATTAAAAGTTTGAGTTAACTGAGAGATAATCATGGAAAAATTTGTGATTCCCACTCCCATCAGATTAGTCTTCTCATTAGCTTAGTCATCACATTGATCTTAACATCAGTTGTTAGCATGAGTGGTTATATTACAATCCATTGGCTAGAATAAAAGGAAAATTAGGGGTAACACATAAAGGGTAAATTCAAGGACAAAACAATTTAATTATAAATAGCTTTTATTTCCATAACTTATGAATCTATAGGCTTCAATCTATGTTATCCATGATTTACCTTCTAACATATATTCTTAGGGGATTTTTTTAATTCCCTTAAAAATGGTTCAAACTAAGCTTGTGAATTTACCAATGCATATCCCCTGGGAGTGTCATAACCAAGAGTGCAGCATGACTCATTGTTGTCTACTAGGATACCTCGGGTCATGCCCGAAACTCCTTTTCGGGGTTTTCACCCCTAGGTACATTTGTGCCAAAGCCACCTATACCTGATCGTATCCAGATAGGGATGTATTTTCTTGATAAACCACTTAGTCAATACCCACCAAAACATATGGATGTTTTTATTATACTTAGTCTTGTATCTAAGGATCCACTAGGGTTTTCTAATCCTAATCCCAAAAATAACTATACCTATCCTCTGATACAAACTATAACAACCCTACTTTTATTACACACATAAACATGATTTATTACATAAACTCTTCACTTGATACAACATGGAAGATCGAGAGGTCTAGTGTCTTTGGGGTCTAGGGATATTACATAACAACTTAAAACACAAAACAAAATATCCTTTTTGAAAACCACATTTACATGACCACTACATTCCCTCGTACGTAGTATTGAATGGGATAATCTGAGGACATGCATAAGAAAAGGGTGACCTATAAAGCCCAGTAAGGAAGAAAAAAAGGTATAAAATGAATAATAAAATACATGTTAGGAAATATGCATATCAATGGATCATAAAATAAACATGAACATAAAGGCATGGTATAGAATTATTATCATAACATGGAATTGTGGCAACAACACTTAACATGGAATTAGCATGAGCCAAGGCTCATTGCACATGAAACTTGAGTAAACCCCAATTACACATGAATCATGAGTATACCCTCATTTCAATTTAATTAGAATGAGTCAACACTCATTTCACATGACGTATCATGATACAATATTTTACCCAATGCATTGGAGCTCTATTTGGGCGCACCCTTCGTAATCATTTCATTTCATGCATAAGTGTTCCACATAGATCATACAACTTGGATTCATTAACATCATAATTAATTAAATGAATAAAAGAAGTTTAATAAACAAATTTAAGACCTCAATAAACAAGTACATGTGAATAAAGGTGAATACCCTTGATAAAGGAGTGGGTATGGTATTCACTACATAATGATTTTGGCATGGAAATTTTGGTGTAATTTCGACATCATAACGGCGTCAAATAGAAATTCGTAAAATGGGTTGATGAGAGTGAAAGGGGTATCTAATCGTTTATACATTAGATGGACATTAAGGGGATCATGGGATATAATATACCAACATATGTAATGGAATTTATATGTTTAATATAAAATAATTGCTTGAATGTAAATGAGGAGAGCGAAATTCCTTACTGAATTTCGGCTTGGTAACGAGTGTCATGGGAGGCATTAATGAGAGATAAATGGGGTATTTCATAATTAAAAAATAAAGAGAGAAGTATGGGTTAGGTGAGAAATAATACCCCCAACATTTATAATTGAAAATAAAATGGAATAACAATATTATGAAACTTGGATAAAAAGATGAAGGAAAGAATCCCTTACTTGGAAGTGTGATCCCAAAGGCTTAGAATAGGATTGAGAGAAGCTTATTGGGAACTTAGGGAACCTTGGGAGGATTATAGAGAGAGGATGGAAGAGGTTGTATGAACTCTAAAGTATTTTAGTGAAGATGAAGTGGGAGCTTGGGTGGGTTTATATAGAAAAAGAGAGGGAATTCTTTATTATTTAGGAATGGGACACCACATATTAAACTAATCAAAACCACAAACCAGACCATGATTTTTACCCATGGTTTTTTCCAAAGGGGAGTATAAATCAATATTTGTTAAGGAAAATGACCAAACTTCTTAAAATAATAGGGTTGTTTATGTGGAGGTGAGTCACACTCTCAAGGAAAACAATTTAAAAAGACAAAATGTTTTATAATCCTTGAAGGGTCCACTAAAGCTTTGTAAAATAAATCAAACAAACCCAAAATCACATTATTTTAATGGTAAAACATATATTGGCCAAAAATAACATTTATAGTATTTTATTACTTCACTATTGGGTCATTATGATGTCATAAAAAACATTATATATTTAAAGGGTATTTAATTTTTATCCAAAAATTTGACTGTCTCGGAAAATTATGAAAAATTAACCGTTGGATAATTTAGACATCCTGATTCCAAAAAAATATTCATTTTATCTAAATAATTTTATAAATATGTAAATTCTTACTTAAAAAAAACCAACATTTATCGAAAATTCGTGGGTTTTGACAAAAATAGATTTCATACCTTAATAAAAATTAAAATTGCATTCATAAAATTATATGATAATTTATATTTAGTAAAAATTACTTCAATAATAATAATAATATTTTATTAAAATATAATTAAATTAAAAAATCCATTAATTCCTAAAAATAGATTTCTTAGTTGAATATTAACTAAAAATACTATTTGTGCTTTAAAAAGTAATTATAAATTGAAAATAATAAAAAGAATGTATATTATCTATATAAGAATAATTTAAATAATCGTAGTACTAGGGTCTTGTGACATAACCCCATAAAACACCCGCATATGACCTTAGGGTAAGGTGTGTGATAGTGACAGACTCTTGGGGTGGCTTGGATAACATTGCTCGAGTTGTAATCTATATCAACATCCACTTCCCTCATAGGTGGTTCCTCTCGAGCTTAATGTATTCAAGCTCATCTTGGGCTTGGTTAAGAGCGAAGCCCAATGACGCCACCTTCTTTCAGAGCTCTAAAAAATGGGCTTAGTATGGGGAAAGTCTACTTGATGAGGGCATCACTTCCTTTGTCTGAGTAAATTGGATTTGTTAAAGCCCTATATCTATACTAATCATGTTATCACTATTCAACGACTATATTAGAAACAGTCAAAATTATTAATTGTATTTTAAAATAAAAAACATAGAACCAAATAAGTGAATACATTTTACATAACCATAAGAAGAAATTTAAATAGACCAATAGAAATTTTCATTAATGAATTTTCGGGTCGTTACATCCTTAGAGGTAATTCTTTATCTAATTAAATTAACTATAAACAATAGGTTTTGATATCCACTCTCACAGTTCTAGAGTACTATCCCTAGTCTATTTCCTTGATTCAATTCTTTTGATCCTAACATTCATCGTCACATAGATCTTGTATTTATCATCAATTATGAAAAAAATGAATAGTTAGGCACTACCCATTGCACACTTCCACTATGCCTGGAACCTACACGAACATCATGAGGTGTAGTCTCATCTGACTAATTGTAGCCATAATTTATAGAATACATACTATATTCCACATAATAGAACATTATCCAAGATTAGACTATGGTTAAGAATATCATTATACAATTTCAAGGTTCTCATCATAACGGGGAACTACTATGGACTTTTCAACATGTAAGATACTCAAGGAAATTATTATATTAAAATCATGTTGAAAAATGAGTAGTTTAATATAAATTTTTTAAATAATATTAACTTATTTTAATATAAATTTAATACAAAGTAAAACATTATTTTATTGAACACTAAATCTAATAGACTCTGACTTAGACTAGACCCAATGACCAATGACTATCAGTCCACTAGACATCACATGAAGATCATTTTTATATAGTGTTGAGTATTTTGTTAGGGAATCCACTATGTTTTCTTAGTTAGAGGTAATGATTAATACAAATTCACCTCTCTAAGAAACATTCCTCAATAGTTGATACTTCTAATGTATGTGGTTTATCTGCTGACATAACCTTGGATCCCTCGAAAGAGCCCCAACTGTAGTATTATTACAATAAAGTGTGATAGGGTATTTACACCTAGGTATCATGTCAAGAACTTAGATAATGTTACATATCCAAACTTATAATTTATCTTCCTTAGAATCAGATATATACTCATACACTAGTTAAAATCTACAACTATGGATTTCTTTGAGTTCTTCCATCTTATTTGACCTCCAATGTGGGTGATGATGTATCTAGAATATGATTCCAAATCATCTTGATCTATTTTGAAACTAGAATCAACATATCCCTTAATTTCTAATTCCTTAAATCCATCATAGACTAATAATATATCTGTAGTTCATCTCGAATAATTAAGGATAGTTTTTACTTACATAAAATTGTAGTCACCTAGGTCATCTTGATATATTCCTACCATAAATAATGGATATTATATATCTGTCCTAGTATATAGAAAATCATACATGACTGACTCAATCGCTGATGTATCTGGAATCCTTTCCATCCATTATATTTTCACATGTGTTTGAAAAGTTATTTTCTTGGAAATATGAATTCAATGTGACATTGGAAACATACTATCTTAGATTGTTCCATAATAAATATATTCAGTATCTTATCAATGTTGGAACATTGGCTTTTAGAAAATATCCTCTTTGTTCTATCATGATAGATGTTGATCCTAAGAATAAATGCTAATTTACCTATGTACCTTATGGAGAAGCATTCATTTAACTAGGACTTACAAGAATGTAAGACTGATATTTCATTTCCAATAAATAATATGTTGTTGATAAAATACATAAGAAAACTACCACTCGCACTAAACCATTTATAGAAACACAAAAAAATATTATTCATTATGAAATGAAATTCCATTACGGATTCATCAAACTGAATGTTCCTTGAACTATATGATTTCTTTTTTATACAAATGGATCCTGGCAGTTTGAAATCCCCGTTATAATCATATGGAGTCAAAAACCCTTTTGGTTTTTTCATATAGACATCTTCCTGGTGGTTCCCATTAAAGATGGCTATTTTGAAATCCAATTTTTAAATCTAATAGTAATAAAAATCCACTATGAAAATTATAATTTTGATAGATTTAAGCACTTAATATAGTGAAAAGTTTTTTTCGTATTTTATTACTTGATTTTTTTGATCAATTTTTCAACACATCATGACTTATACACATCTAATTGTCCACCCATATTCAATTTGTTCTTGAATAATAATTTTAAACAAATATTATTTACATTTAATAGAGGGTCTAAAAAGAATATTGACATGGTTTGGATACATGGAATCCATTTTAGAATGTATAGCTTCTTTCCACTTGGAAGCTTATATTCCACTTAATATATCCTTATAGGTTATAAGATCATTATTATCAACTAATAATGAGTCACTATCATTGTTGACTAGACAACTATATATTTTAGGTTATATACCTAATTTTATAATCTTACTTAGTACTCATGTATCTGAAACATATTCTTCTATGGAGAATTATGGGATTGATTCCTACACCAACTATTATGTATCATGTTCTTTTACTTCTTAAAATTATATCTCACTCAAACAATATCTTCTAGATATATTATCCCTTTTAAGGAATATGTAATGTCTTAGAATAATTACCTTTTTTGTTTGAGGGTTTTTATATGTAATATCCCCTTGTTTCCTTGGGGTATCCTATAAAGGAACTCATTTTTCCATGAGGTTAATGTTTGTTTCCTAAAGAGTCCTTAAAAAATTCTTCACATACACACAAATTTAATTATGAAAAAATTATTTCCATTACACTCCACAATTGTTATGGAATATTTTTTCCTCTTTATTTGGAACTCATTTTAGTATGTATGTTTCTATCTACAATGCATATCCCTAAAAGGATAATGATAGGCTCACATTAATCATCATTAATGTAATTATGTTTGATAGGGTATTGTTTCTATTTTTACTTACACCATTCTATTTTAGTGTATAAGGAGGGTTTAGTTGGGATGGAATCCCAAAATCTTGTAAATAATCAATGAATTTTGATTAAGATATTATCCATCACAATTTGATAGGAGTTTCATAATATTTCTAACAAGATGGTTCTCAACGTGATTCTTGTATTATTGAAGCTTCAAAAATAATATGACCTAAATCTCATCAATTAGATATATCCATATATATTAGTAATGTCCCGATTCAAGGTTCCACCCATGGTGCCTCATACCCAGTTGCTCACATGGCCTCAAGCACATTTACCCAAATTCTAGAGGCTTCCGACTTGTAGTGAGGGCCTTGGTGTGATAGTGGGGAAAATATTCCCTCATTGAGAGAGTAACACAGTGGAATAAAAATAACATACAACAATGGAAGCAGTAACACCACACAACAAGTAAAGAATGGAAGACTGAAAGTAAATAAACTACTGGAGCACATATATAAATGATGCATGTCACATATGTCTAGGAAAGTATCCAAACAAGTCACAATGCTTAAATATAGTGTAATTCATAGTATGAAGAAAACAAGTAAACTCAAACAACATTGCAAGCCTTAGCTTGGTCCCATGATCTCCAGCTCCATGGCACTCAAGTACCTGAAGTAGAATGGAGCTTTCCCTTATTATACCTACAACAATATAATCTGTTTTCACCCAAAAGCATGACCCAAAAAGGTTGTGATATGAATTCTAGTAGAAAAACACTAAAATATTTGTGCCTAACTATCAGTGAATATATATAAAGTAGAAAATATGAAAAAAGAAGTAATAAACAAGGAAGTACTAAAAAGTAAACAATCCTACAGTTTAAACTATATTCATTTACATATATTAATCAATCAACCAATCATTCACAAGTAACCCTTTGGGAATTTTCTCCTAGCCTAACCCCTCTAGTTACACAATACAAAGACTCTCTGAGGAATCACTCACCATCAATTCCCCATGTGGTCTTTTAACGATAACTATAGACTCTTTGAGGAAGCACTCAATGTCCATTCCCCCTGTGGTCTCATAACGATATACTATAGATACTCTAAGGGAGAACTCACTGTCCATCCCCTTTATGGTCTCGCAACATAAAAAGTATAACAAAAATTCCGGGGAAGCCTTTAATGTAAATTCTTTATATGGTCTAACTACACCAGGTTCCCACTGCCCTATGTAATAAAAATTTTAGCAATGATATCTAACGGGCAAAGTAAATCTCAAAATACTACTTGGAAAAACAACTATAATGCATATCATAAGTATGTCATATGAACAACTCCATCCTAACAGTACAATCCATTGGAAACATAACTGCCTAACATGCAGTTATAGACCAAGCGACCAATATCAATCAAACATGGGAGAACACATCCATAGCAAGGTAATAAACACTATTCATAATCAAACACCCTTACTCAAGAAAACAAATCATACCAAGCATTACCATGGTTAAATTCCTAGAACATGAAATACCCTAAACTAGGGTATTAGGAACTTTGTTCACTTATAAATTCGATTAAATCTACGAAAAGGAAAAACCAACTATGTAGATGTTGTACTATTGATATAGTTGAGCCTAAACCTTTGAATCGACCTAAAATATGGTAGATCTACAAAAACATTAAAAAAAATCAACCTTTAATAACTCATGAAAGAGGAGACACTACTAAAAAAATGGGTAAGGGAAGCGTTACCCGTTTATCAGAGCTAAAAAAAGCACTGATAAAGGGGGCCTTTATCAGCGATAGAAAAACGCTGATAAATGGGGTCCTTTAAAAGTGCTAAAAAGCGCTGTTAAAATTGACCCTTTATCAGTGCTTTTTTTAGCACTGATAAAGGCTCCCTTTATCATCACTTTTTTTAGCGCTGTTAAAGGGGACCCCTTTATCAGCGCTTTTTTTAGTACCATTAATAAAGGGGGGGCTTTATCAGTGCTTTTTCCTAGCGCTGATATATTTTATGTGTCAAAAAAATAATTTTAATGAAAAATAGTATACTGTAATATAAGTATATTTATATTGATATAAATATAATATTTTTTTAAATATACATATAAATAGAATATTACATTTAATATATAAAATATTTAGTGAAAATGGCTTTAAAATATTTTAAAAAATATAATTAATTAATAATTTGATAATTATTATCGATTAAAAATCATTTAATAACAATTTGAGGACACAAAAAATCAAAACAATTAATAAAAGATCTAAAATAAGTTGAAAATGTAACTCAAACTTGAAACGACCATAACTTTTGATCTGGGGGTCTGTTTGAGCTCTACAATATATCAAATCGAAGCCCGCAACGAGCGCTACACGCTTTTGATTTAAGAAAAGCGGATATCACATTCTTTGAGGCCAAAAAGGCCTAGAAGGCCTCCAAAAAGGAGTTTTTAGTCAGGATACCTCGATTTGTTAACATTAAAACATGTATAAATTCTGACCTGGATGTCCGTTAGGCCTGTACCACATATAATATCGATTATTGTTTCATTTTATTCGATTTTACTGGTTGTGGAGTTGAAACGGGCTTCCATATTAGATGTTATGGTCGTTTTAACATTATATGGATTTTTCAAATACATATACATATATGTATTTATTCGTAAATATATATATATGTGTGTGTGTGTGTCGTTGTGTGTGTGTTGTATATATGTATATATGTATTTATTTATTTATTTATAAACACACATAAAAACCATATTTTATAAATGTATTTAAAACTAATTTTATAAATATATATTAATATACAAATAAATATATCGATAAAAAATTGTAACTACAAATATATATATGAATAGATATAAATATATATTAATATTCGAATGAATATATATATACTAATATATGAATAAAAATATATGTATTAATATAACTAAATATATTTATATTAATATGAATCTATATTAATATACAAATAAATATAACTATATATATATAAATAAATAGATGTATCATTAAATAGAAAAAAAATGGCTTAGTGGTAAAGGTGTAAGCGCGCAAGGGGGAGGTCGCGGGTTTGAGTTCGGGTGGAAGCAAGGAAGTGTGCGCGCATGTGTGGGACGCGCGAGCAAGGGTAGTGTGTGGGAGTGGGATTGTCCACCTAGCACTGATAGGGGGGTGAAGCGCTGTTAAAAGACCCCCCTAGAATATAAATAATTTTTTATAATTTTTTATTTTTTTTACTTTTTTTTACTTTTATCATTAAAAAGGGCTGATAAAACACCCCTTTTATCAGCGCTCAAAAAAGTTCTGATATAAGACCCCTTTTTTCAGTACTGATAAAAGGGGTCTTTATCAGCACTTTTCTGAGTGCTGATAAAAGGGACCCCTATCTTCGCCTCGATTAGAAATGCTTTTTTAACACTGTTAATGAACTTTTCTAGTGCTGATAAAAGACCTATTTTTAGTAGTGAGAAATCAAGAGGAGAGACTCTAGAAAAATTAGGAACATACCATGGCAATTCCAATGCAATCTATAGTGTTTGATTCAATGAAGAGACGACCAAACGGGGGCTCAGAGAATAATCGATGATATATGTCGCTCTAGGATGAGACGACGGTAGAAGAAGATGGTTATGTCGAGGAGATGCAACCCCAGTCCGATATAACAATTAAAAATTAAAATACATGGTGTGTTCCCCAAGGATACATGGCGTGTATAGCCCTTTACTAGGCCTCACTTTAACCGGTCTCCAGGTCACATCACACGATCATTTACTCGGTCGTTACATGACCAGTACACGACTTGTACACCTAAGTACATGGCGTGTACTTATGAAATTTAAAAAATCTCCCATTTTTCTAAATAAAACTTGAAATTAAGATCCATACCTGAAATAAATATCTTGGTTGTTACAAACTTACCCCTTAATGAAATTCATCCCAGAATTTCTCTAAGAAGGTGGCACAGAAGAATCCTTGAACAGGTCTAGCCACTACGATCACACATCGGTCTCCATCTCCCAAGTCTCATCTAGTACTCGCCCATGCTTCCATAACACCCATACCAGAGGAACAGACTAGCCACAAAGAATCTTCACTCTTCGATCAACAATCCAGATATGATTCTCCTAAAATATGGTTTCCACCTCTAACTGAACCTCCATGGGTTGAAAAATGTGAGACGAGTCTGAGAAGTAATTTTGTAGCTAAGAAACCTGGAAGACGTCATGTATGGCCTAGTACCTGTGAGGTAACTTAAAACGATAGGCAACCAGCCCGACATTCTCTAAAAACTCAAATGGACTAACGTATCTCAGTGAAAGATTTCCCTGTCTCTTACTCCTCATGTGTCCTAGACTTGGTATGACACGGAGGAAAACCTGATCTCCGACCTCGAACTCCATAGGTCATTGTTGTCGGTCAACATAAGACTTCTTCCATGACTGTGCATTATCCATTATCTTCTGAATCAACTCAACCTACTCTGTGGTCTCTTGGACAAGAAGAGGTCCCAACATAGCTACCTCTCCTATTTCTCTCCAACATAGGGGTGATCGGCATGGCCTTCCATACAAATTCTCATAATGTTCCATATGAATAGTTTAATAAAAACTATTATTGTAAGAAAACTCTACCAAAGGTATGTGCTTCTCCAAAGATCCTCTAAAATCTAGGACACATGCTCAGAGGATTCCCTACAACACCTGAATTATACACTCAGACTGGCCATTTTATGGGAATGGTAAGCTGTACTCAGAAGTACCTATGTACCCAAAGCCCTATGTATTCCCTGCCAGACATGAGAAGTAAAACAGGCATCCCTATCTAAAATGATGGAGTGTGGAACCCCATGCAGACATACAATCTTTCAGACATACAACCATCTTATCTCATCAACACTAAAGGTCTCATTGATCGGTAAGAAGAGTGAAACCTTCATGAGTCTGTCAATGAAAACCCAAATTGCGTCATTACCTTGTGGTGATCTCAGAAAACTAGTCATGAAGTCCATCACAACATCATTCCACTTCCAATCAGGAATGGGTAACTACTGAAAAAGCCATGCATGTCGCTGATGCTCCTCCTTCACCTGAAGACCAGTGGAACACCTCATGACAAAACCAGCGACATCCCTCTTAATACCTGGCCACAAATACTAATGGTGAATATCTCAATAAATCATGGTGACACTAGTATGAACTTCCTAAACTAAAGAATGAAAATCATGAAAAATATCCTCATGTATGTCTGTTGACACCCATACACATCCAAGGAAGGACAAGATCACATCCTTTCCTATGGTCCATCTAGGAATAGGTCCTATCATACCACACTCTTCTGTAGAACTAGCCCTTCAGAATCTAATAGCTTCCTCATTTTCACTCGACCAAGAAGAGTATAGGTAATATCTACCAAAGAAAGAAATGTCTGCCCCTGTCTATCATGAACCTCCAAATTCATATCATAGAATAGAGCCATAAGCTGTCACTCACTGTTTCCCTCTTGAACTTCCAGAATCTGAGTCCTCCTACTCAATGTATCAGCCACTGCGTTGCCTTTCCCAGGTGTGTAGGCAAGATCAAAATCAAAGGACTGAAGGTACTCAACCCACCTCCACTGTCTCAAATTCGGATCACGCTGGGTGAAGATATACTTGAGACTTTTGAGGTTGGGGAAAACTAAAAAATTCTGTCCAAAAAGATTATGTCTCCAATAACACAATGAATGAACAATTGTAGCCAACTTGATATCATGAATCAGGTAATTCCTCTCATGTGGCCACAACTGTCGAGACTCGTATGCCACAACTCCTTCCCATTGCATAAGTACTGCTCCCAGTCTAATACCTGATGCATCATAGTAACAAGTATATTTATTGCGTAGATGTGGAAAAAATAGTATCAATGCTAAAGTCAACCTCTATTTTAGCTCCTAGAATGCTGAATCACAGGAATATGTCCACAGGTACTTCACAACCTTCTTATTCAGGCCTGTCAATGGTAGTGATATGCATGAAAATTCATCTATAAAATGTCTTTAGTAACCATCCAGCCTTAGAAAACTCCATAAATTAAATATGTCCTTCGACTGCCCCAAGGAAACTATTGGTCTCACTTTATATCAGTCTACTAATACTTCTGTCTCTGAGATAACATGACCCCAGAAGTGAATCTGGTCCCTCAATAGTGGCATTTTGAGAGCTTAGCATATAATTGATTCTCTCTTAGTGTACTCAAAATGGTCTCAAGATGTATGGAATTGTCCTGTAGAGTGTGATAGTACACCATGATATCATCCATAAAAACACAACAAATGAGTCCAAGTATGGATGGAACACTCGGTTCATCAGTTCCATAAAATTTGCAGGCGCGTTCGTGAGACTGAATGACATAACCACATACTAGTATATAAAATACCTATTCTGAAAGGCTGTAAGAGGTATATCTGATGGCCTAACATGCAACTGATGATAACTAGACCTCAAGTAAATTTTTGAGAACACCCGGTCTCCTTGAAGATGATCAAAGATATCATCAATACTCGACAAGGGATATCAGTTCTTCACTGTCAACTGGTTTAGTTTCCGATAATCCACACAATTTATGAGGGTACCATTCACCTTCTTCACAAAAAGGATAAGAGAACCCTAGGGAGAAGTGCTGGTTTGGATGAAATCATTTTCCTGTAACTCCTCCAACTACTTCTTAAGCTCCTATAACTCTTTTTTAGTCATCTTATATGGAGGAATGGATATCAGTGCCGCTCCTAGCACAAGCTCAATAGAGAAATCTACCTCTCGGTCCTGAGGAAAACCTAAAAAGTACTCTAAGAAGACATACACTACTAGAAAAGTCACCATTAGCGACCGCCAAAAGAGGTCGCTAAAGTTATTTAGAGACTGCACAGTGTTCGCATTTAGCAGCGCATATGCCTCATTAGAAAAGACCTATTCCGACTGCCTCTGGCAGCCACTGAATGTCCCATCGAAAACCCCCCGCAAAATCATGGTTTTCGGTGTCTTTATTCACACAGTGGCTTGGGGTGGTGCTCGAGCTTGGAGTCATCGGCCATGGAGGACTGACGGTGGTCGGAATAGGTCTCAAGTGGCAGGGGGCCTCAGGGTGGCATGGGGATTGGTCATGAGAGGGTTTTGAGGGTGTGGAGCAGTCACCGAGGGAACAACGACGAATGTTGGGGGGGTGATGTAGACGATGGTGTGCGGGTGTCAACGGCGGCGTGCGGCGAGGAGTATGTACGTAGGGTTTTCAGAGGGAAAGGCGGCACATGGTAAGGAGAATAGGTGTAGGTGGGGGCGACATGAGGGAACAGGAAAAGGTGGAGCGGTGGGAAACATCCTGCTGAAATATTGGCCTATACCAACCCCTACAAGCGGTCTCACATTTCCATAGGCGCAAAAGATAATATTTCTAGTAGTGATATCTAAAACTATCCACCACTGAAGGAAATTCTATCTATGAAGTCCCCTAGTCATCCAGATACAGACTAGCAATCTGAACTTGAAAGCGCAACCAATTTTTGCCTATCGAATGGTCATGGTTCAGATGCTCTGCAAATGTGTATTGCACCACTCAGGTTGAATCCTAAGCACTGATACTTTTTAATAATCAATTTTTTAGTTGATTGTATTTTGTTTGGGGGATTTTTTTTGTAGTGATTATGAAATAATTTATGTATTATGTTTGATTAATATTGATTTAACAATTTGATAAATATTGGGTTGAGTTCATCAATAGGTAGTTGATATTGTGATATCCTTGATCCTTGATTTGTATTGCATTAAATTAATACCCATGTCACAAGTTGACGTTGATTGGAATTCCTAAGTGTTAAGGATTTAATACAAGCATTAACTTAACTAGGATTCTAATCTCAATTAGTACATGATTGTGGTAGTGTATTTATGTTTCCAATAATCCATGGAATCCATACATTAAACAAAATATGTCATTAATCCATGACATGTTAACTCCGGCATGCACAATGTTAATTCAAAGAATACTCATCGAGAAAAAACTCTCAATCGCTTAACATCCCTAAATTATAACTCACCCTAATGAGACATTTAATCATCCATTTAAATGATTAGTAATCTGTTTGTAATGATTATTATGGTAAATTAAGAAGATAATAAAAATAAAGGGATAATAAATTAGTGGTGTGTCGAACACACACACAAACGATGATGATAATTAAAAACAAACTTTAGATAGAATATGAAAGAAAAATAAGAGAATAGGATTCAACTGTATTTAAACTATTTTAAGAACATAAAAATTAAACTAAAGATGGTGGATGACAATAATATATATTGAAGAAGAAACATTCATTAAAACAAAATTACAAACAAAAGACTTACAAAATTACAATAATGAAGAACACAAAAGTAAAAGGAAACAAAGAGAAGAGGAAGAGTATCTCAAGTGAAAGAATAAGTATAGAATGTCCTCCCAAGCCCTTTTAAAGGAATTTTTCGTTCCAATATGTGATCCTATATTTTGAAATGCCAACTCCTTTGAAGGAGAGGAGGGGGATGTATTTATAGCCCAAGGAAGTGGACTGTTTGCATTCCCAATCTGTCCCTCCATTTTCATCGCAGATTTTTCTATACAAACAGCAGAATCATGAGATAAAATCTTCTTCAAAGTTATAGATAATAATGTTGGCCGACTTATCTAAAAATTTTAAGTCATTTGGACTTACTGAGCCAACGTTAAGGTGGTTTTATTAAAAAAAGTTAAACTGTCCATTTCAATCCATACTTTTTAGAAAGCCGAAATGTGAATGGGTTTATCAATAGGAATATGCCTTCAAATCTGAACACATTCTTCACCAACCTCGGATGCCTATATCTCCTCTTTCACAATGAAAATTATAATCCTGATTCTATGATTAAATCATGATCTATTTCATGAATAGTGTATGGAGAATAATATCCATCCAGAATTGTGGGATGGAATTCAAAGCATCAGTTGGGCCCCTTTTCTTTGGATTTAGGCCTTTAAACTTTTATCCAAGATGAACTGAATTGTCCCCTAAACTTTGGAGGATAATTAAATAATTTTTACTTCTGGAGTGAGCCCAGTAATTCTATCTTCAGGGATTGTCCAATTTCTTTATAGATTATTTGGGTCATTTTGTTTGGACAATATGACCCTTCAAATTGATGGTTTGTCCAGATGTTCCTTCTAATTCAATGTTGGAATTAGATTAAAGAACCATACAAAACAAGAATAATGAAATTTGTATGAGTAGGGTGAGATTTATTATTAAAACATTAAACAGAATTGAATCTGGATGAATTCAAATAGTGCTCAAAAATTATAATTAATATTAAAACATTAATATTTCACAAAAATTATGCACATTTCATATAAAATCAGTAAATGTGGTATATAATAAGTTATTAAAATATTAATAACATAAAATCCCAAAAACTTATTCTTGTGAATGTTCGCATGTGCAACAAATATAGAAACATCAAAATATCATTTTCACTCACCAACAAATATTAATTTTTTTCCCCAATTAGGGGAGTTTTAAAAAATTTTACTCATCCAAATTGAATTACACTAACATTTGTTACAGAAACAATTTTTAAAAAACAATTCATTTTTTCATGCTCAAATTTAGAAATGGAAAATGGTGGCACACAAAACTCACTCTTCTCAAGATGATAAAATTAATTTATGGAGCTTTTATTATTCACTAACCAAGAGTGAAAATCTTAGAGTTTGTAATAGCTCTTATATTCCACTCCCTATCCTAAAGTTATCAAAAAACAAGATGTCATTTTAGGGGTTTTTGTGTGGCTATAGTATGGTAGGAAGATGATATCCCAAATATTGGAAAAAGGGGGTAAAATACTAACATGGAAAAAGCAATGCATATTTTTTTGAAATGAAACATGGAAGGAAATGGAAACACATATTTATAGGCTAATGATTGTGTGAAGAAATACACAAGATAGGAATAATATTTTAAGGGGATGAGAAGATGAAATATTTACAAAACACAAAACTTCTCCCAATTACATAAGTGTTCCTTTTTTTCTTTTTCTTTTGAAAGTTGAACTTGAAAAAGATCTCACATTTATATCCCAACCCATGATTTATCTCCTCACAAAAATAATTTTAATAGTTATAATAAGATCAAAGGTTTAGGAAGAGTGATTTTTGACCTACCCAAGACACAACCCATTTTTTTCTTACTTTTTTTAACACTTGTAAATAAAATTTACAAAATTACATAAATTAAATTAAATTACATTTCCCAAAACTCACTGAATGAAAACCTCTCCCCCACACTAAAAATGGATGCTTTCCTTCAAGTATATGATAACTCGTTGAAAATCAATAAAAGGGCACCCAAAAAATTAAATCTTTTCCCCCCACCCTTAAATTTCAAAAAAATATTATGATATGAAAATATATGTTGATATTGGGTGGGAAAAGGAATTGGGCTTGTAATGTGGATACAAAATAAAAGGTTTTTATAGTCTTGAAGGGTATTTCAAAATGAGGATTAATATAAGGGAAATGGGAGGCTATTTGGCTATTGTGATTCTCATGTGGTTCATAAAATTCATTTATCATATTATTGCACACCAAAGTAGGAAATTTAGCATGAAGGTCGACAACCTCAAGACTCAAAAATAGAGGTGAAGAACAGACATTTTGAAAATATGGCCATAGGTATCCTTGGCATGAAAGCTAATGTTGTTCCTCACGGCTGGGGAAAATCATTTTCCAAATCAAAAAGTGAGCATTAAAAATTTATTGATTTTGAAACAGTATACTTTATCCAAAATTATGATGAAAACACAAATTTTTTTTGATGAAACCATGTCCTTTGACTCCCAAAAATTGTTGGACAAAATTTGAAAATTGAAAGTGAGTAATCATGACTCTTGTTTTTCAATATTTTTTTAAGTGATTTGTTTTGTTTGTTTAGGTTTTTTTAGTTATTTATAAAGACAATCACACACAAAAGAGAAAGAGTAAATAAAATAGTTTGATAGAGAAATTGGTAAAAAACTAAAAGAGAGGGGAATAAGAATAAGGAGTGAGAGAGAGGAAGATATAGAGAGAGAGTTAAAGGAAAAGAAGTTCCCCCTAGTTTTGATTTGGTGGGTTTCCATCTTTATCTTGTGGTGGGTCTACTATGGATCCAATGGAAGTTGATGTTGTTCCAGGATTGTGTGTCCTCTATGTTGATGCTTTAATTTATGTCCATTAATTGTGAATTTCCTTTTCGAAGAGGGGTCTTGGACTTGCACTGGGTGAAGCCAAAATCGAGATTTGAAAAGAAATACCATTTCACCTTCATGAAATACCTTTATCAGGATGCGTTTATCATGGAGAACCTTATCATTTTCTATGTACATATTGGAATTATCAAAGGAATCAAGTCGTAGATCCTCCAATTTATCCAATTGCAACAATATTTCTTCACCATATTTTTCACAATCAAAATAATTCTTCACCATATTTTTCACAATCAAAATAACATATTTTCACAGCCTAAAAAGACTTATTTAGGATTTTAACTAGTAAATAAATGATTTACCAAAAACTAGACTAAAAGGAGACATCCCAATGGGTGTTTTATAGGCATTTCGATAATCCCAAAGTGTTTCACCAAGTCTTTCAGGCAAGTCTTTTCTTGTGGGTTTTTCAATTCTCTCAAGCACTCTTTTCACTTATTTATTTGAAAGTTCAGCCATGAAATTTGTTTAGAGATGATATATATTTTATGTTTTATGTAAAACACCATTATTTTTAAAAAGATATTCCATGGTTCTATTACAAAAATGAGTTCCTAAGTCACTTATCAAGGCACATGGTGTGCTAAATTGGTGGAAGATGTGTGTCTTTAGAAACTCACTAGTAGTATGTGAAACATTCTTTCTAGTGGTTTTGGCCTATACCAACATAGAAACATAATCAACTAAAAAACTAATGTATGAGAATACATTGAAGGGGGGGATGGTCCCATGAGATCAATACCCCAAACATCGATGATCTCATAGCAAATTAAAGGCTTTTGTGGCATTTCATTTCTATTTAAAATTATTCCAAACTTTTGGCAAGTGGGACATGACTGACGGAACTCATGTGAGTCCTTGAAGAGTGAAGGCTAGAAGAATTCGTAGTCTATGACCTTTCGGGATGTACTTTTTGGTCCAAATTGGCCACCACTAGGCATTGAGTGATAGAATTCTAATATGGAAGAATGTTCATTTTCATAAACACATCTCTTTATTAAAACATCTGTCCCAGTTTTCCAAAGTTTATTATCTATCCAAAAATATAATTTTGAATCACTTTTCAACTTAATTTTTTGTTCATTTGAAAACATTTATATAAATACACTAGTAACCAAGTAATTTATAATTAGGGCATACCATGGTATTTTTGGAGTGAGAGATGTAAGGTTCTTAGTTGAAAATTCTGGATCAATTATTACAGAATGAGAAGAATTAAAAATTCTACTCAAGTGATCAACCACATGGTTTTATTTTCCTACTCTATCTTTGATTTCAAGGTAAAACTATTGGGGAATTAGGATCCATATTATTAGCCTTGGTTTGGAATCACTTTTCTTAAGTAAAAACATTATAGCAGAATAGTCTATGAAGATTAGAATTTTGGAACCTAAGAGATAGGGACGCAATTTATCTAAGGCAAAAACCACTGCTAAAAGTTCCTTTTTAGTCACTATGTAGTTATATTGAGTTACAGCCAATGTTTTGGAGGCATAATATATGACATGAGGAATTGTTTCTGTTCTTTGACCAAGAACATCCCCAACGGCTCTATCAGAATCATCACACATAAATTCAAAGGGTAAGGACCAATCTGGGGGTTGGATTATCAGGGTAGATGTAAGAGAAATTTTGAGTTCAATGAAGGCTCTCTTGCAAACCTCATCGAAATGGAAAGTGACATCAATTTAGAGCAACCGAGTGAGTGGGAGAGAAATCCTACTGAAGTTATGGATGAATCACCGATAGAAACCGACATGACTAAGGAATGAACATATGTATCAAATAGAAGTGGGTTCATGAAATGATTGGATCACTTCAATTTTGGTAGGATCAACTTCAATACCATCTTATGAAACTATATTCCCTAGAACAATCCCATTTGAAACCGTGAATTGACATTTTTCAGAATTTAACACAAGGTTACATTTGACACACTTTTGGAGGACTAGAGTGGGTTAATTCAAGAAAGATTCATATGAATCACCATAAATTGTAAATTCATCCATGAATACTACCATGAAGGGTTCAATGAATTCAGAAAATATACTCATCATACATCTCTGAAATGTTGTAGGAGCATTAAAAAGGCCAAAATGCATTCTCTTATATGAATATGTTTGAAAGGGGCATGTGAAAGTAGTGTTTTCTTGGTCATGAAGTGCGATTAGGATTTTGAAGTTGTCACTGTATCCATCAAGAAAGAAATAGTGTGACTTTACAGCTAATCGTTCTAGAATCTGACCGAGGAATGGAAGAGGGTAGTGATCTTTTCTTGTTTCAACATTCAATTTCCTGTAGTCGATGCACACGCCCCATTTTCTCTTCACTCGAGTTGTGATTACCTCACCATGTTCATTCATGACAATATTTATCCCACCCTTCTTAGGTACAAATTGAATTGGACTAACCCATTCACTATAATAAATTGGGTAGATAAAACCAGCTTGAAAGAAGCTTGGTGATCTCTTCCCTAACTACCTCAAGTATGAGTGGATTGAGTCTTCTTTGTGGTTGTCTAATTGTTTTGTATGATTCCTCAAGATGGATGTGATGCATGAAAAGAACAGGTTTGATTCCTGGTATGTCATCTAGGGTCCAACCTAGGCCTTTTTGTTTTCCTCTAACACTTGAAAAAGTTTGGACTCCTCAGTTTTGATAAGTGAAGTAGAGATAATGATAGGATAAGTGTGATCATGGAAAAGGAATGTATATTTCAAGTGTTCAGGAAGAGGTTTCCAATCAGTCACATATTTCATTTGTGGGTTAGACAACTCAGGAATGAAGTAAGGGATATCATTTACTTCAAATTCATTTTCCTTAATACTATCTAAGGTGGAGCAGTAGATATCAGAGTTGATGTGGCATTTAAGATATTTTTCAAGACCCTCTAGATTGATGGAGTCTATGAATGAAAGGTCTGCATCAAATTCACCATTTATGTCTTGGTTAATCATGGTGTAGATTTCCCAAGATCCTCTATCGTTAGAACATGATGAAAATGATGGAATGGAGTTTAATTGACTCTCAGAAGTGTCCTTAGAAACATGGATTGAGAATGTGGAGTGATCCTCGGATGGGTATCACATGGCTTGTAAAATGTTGAACATGGCCAGTTGGTCACCAAATTCCATGGATAAGATGCCTGAATAGACGTCAATTTTGGTTCTCACTATCATTAGGATTGGACTTCCTAGAATTAAGGGATACTGAGAAGAGTTTGCCTCACCTTCATTGTCAAGGACATAGAAATTAGCTGGGAAGATAAGATCATTAACATGAATAAGGACATCGTCGATTATACCCTCTAGACTAGTTGTTCTTCGATTGACTAACTGAATGACAACACCCATTGGATGTAAGGGACCTAGACCAAGTTTGGAAAATATGGATTTATGAATGACACTAATTGAGGATCCTAGGTCTATGATTTCATAATCAAAGTTGGAACTTTCATTTTTGCATGGAACCGTAAAGGTCCCCAGATCTTTGCATTTTATGGGAATAGACTGTTGGGTGGAAACATTTTCGAATGTCCTAAGTTTCCTCTTGTGGGTACACAATTACTTAAGAAACTTGGAATACTTGGGGATTTGTTTTATGGATTATAAGAGGGGAATTTTGACTTCAACCTGTCTAAACATGTCAATAATTTCAGGATCGGGTTTAAAGGACTTCTTTGGATTAGAAATGGGTTGAGAAAAAGGAACTGTGTTCCTAAGTGGAATAGAAGGAGGTGAGGGAATGGATTTAGATTCCTTTTCAAGTTTCTTTTTCTTTTAATTTTATAGGTCATCATTTAAAGGGGGTTGGAGGACTTATCTTGAGGATTATAAATTTTCTTCCCCGATCTAAGTGCAATTGCACTTACATTACCCTTGGGGTTGGGTAATGGTTGAGTTGGGAGTTGGGAAAATTTTTATTGTTGTTTCTGGCTCAGGTGGGATGAAATTTGGCCAGTTTGAGTTTCAATGTTTTTGAGGCTAGAATGGGTGAATGGGGAAATATCTTCCACTACACTTCCCCATGGTTTCTTGGAAGAATAGGCTTGTCCAGAATTGGGATTACCTTGATTTTGGTTCTTGGGAATGAGATTGTATTGAGTTAGAATTAGGAAGGCTCACTTTGATAGTTGAAGCCTAGTATAGTAGGAGGAGGATTTCTACTTTGTAGTTGAGGAACAAACGGATAAGGTTATTGGAAGTTACCAACACCTTGCCCATATTGGAACTAGTTTGGGTTTTGAGGAGGAAATTAAGGGATGGGGTTTCCATACCTTAAACCTTGGTTATAAGAAGAAGGGAAGGGATCAAAGTGAGGTTGTTTAGAAGTTCTAATGAATTATCCTGATAGTTGAAGGTTGGTGTTCTACTGAGCGTAGGCTGCATTGATCTACATTAGTCCAGATGAATCAGATGGATCATCTTGAAGTTGTGGGCATGTGTCTATTGGATGAGCTGGAGAGTAACAGATTCCACAGTTTTGACAGGTCCAAGAAACATTGATTGTGGAGAAGATGAGGTTGGGGTTTTGGAAGCCACAACTAGTAGCTGCAAAAGACCTGTAAGTTCACTCATCCACTCAGTCATCTTGTTCAGCTCTATGGATTGATTGTCTTGGACTATGTTTACTTGAGCATGTGCTCGAGTATGGAATTGTTGTGTGTTTGCAGCCGTGATACTTATGAGATCTCGTATAGCTCCAAGAATTTTATCAACAAGAGCACCACCACTTGCGACATCAATGAGAGTTTTCTCCATATCGAATAACACCTCATAATAGTATTGTATCAAGAGTTGGTCAGGGATTTTGTGGTGTGGGAAGGTTGAAACTTGCTTTTTTATCCTCTCCTAGTAATCATGGAGTGATTCATTTGGGAATTGACGGATACCGCTTATTTACTTTTGGATAAAAGTAGTACAATAAGTAGGAAATAATTTCTCTAAGAAGAGTAACTTCATGACATTCTATGTGGTTATGGAACCAAGAGGAAGGTAGTATAGCCATGACTTAGCAGAGTCATCTAGGGAGAAAGGGAATTCTCGATGTTTTATTTTTTCCTCAAAAACCCCTTGAGGCTTCATGGTAGAGCACACCACTTGGAACTCTTTAAGGTGGAGATGAAGATCCTCACCGGATAGCCCGTGGAAATGAGGGAGAAGATGAATCAAACCCAATTTGAGTTCAAAGTCAGCATCTATATTTGGATATTGAATCTGAAGAGGTTGATAATTTATATCAGGGGCAACAAGTTTTTTGAGTTCTTCTTTCCTAGGATTGGCCATTTCTAATTCAAATGGTTCGACAAGGAATGGTTCTTGAATTATATGATTATCTATTATGTTCCTATTAAGTTTGTAAAGTGTTCACTCAATTTCAGGGTAAAACAAATCCTAGGAATTGGTTGGGAGGCTATGGGGCATTCAGAGAGATGTTGAAAGAAAGAAGAATATGGGGGTTTCTTTGTGTTTTTTTTTAATTTTGTTTTTTACAATTACCAGATACTAATGACTACTTAATTGCACCATCCTCAACAACATCTCCATTTAAAAGTGTGGCCAATTGTCTCCTATCAACTGTTCAAGGTTCCAATGCTCTGCTAATTTGTATAGCATCACTCGGGTCGAATCATCAGCGATGATACTTTTTAATAGTCGATTGTTTTTAGATGATTGTATTTTGTTTTGTTGGGGTTTGTTTACATAGCTTATGAATTAATTTATTGATTTTTTTTATTAAGATTGATTTAAAATTTTGATAAATATTGGAGTGAGTTCATAAATAGGAAGTTAATGTTGTGATATCCTTGAGCTTTGCTTTGTATTGCATTAAATTAACACCCTTGTCAAAGGTTGATGCTGATTGGAATTCCTAAGTGTGAAGGCTTTAATCCAAGCATTAAATTAACTAGGATTATAATCTCAATTTTTACTTGATTGTGGTAGTGTATTTATGGTTCCAATAATCCATGTAATCTATACATTAATAAAAATATGTCATCAATCCATGACATGTTAAGTCCAACATACAAAATGTTAATTCAATGTATACTTATCGAGAAAAACCTATCAATCACTTAACATCCCTAAATTATAACTCACCCCAATGAAATATTTAATCATCCATTTAAATGATTAGTAATCTTTTTATAATGATTATTATGAAAAATTAAGAAGATAATAAAAATAAAGGGATAGTGGTGCGTCAAACAGACACACAAACAATGATGATAATTAATGATGAACTTTAGATTGAATGAGAAAGAAAATGAATGGTAGAGGATTAAACTGTATTTAAATTATTTTAAGAACATAATTAATAAACTACCGAAGTTGTTTGAGAATAAGAGATATTGAAAAAGAAATTTTTATTAAAACAAAATTACAAAAAAAATACTTACAAGATTACAATAATGAATAACACAAAAGTAAAAGGAAAAAAAAGAGAGGAGGAAAGGAATATCAAGTGAAAATTTGAGTATGGTAAGTCCTCCCAAGCACTTATAAAGGCTTTGTTCATGACAATATGTTCTCCTTTCTTCTGAAATAGCAACTCATTTGAAGGAGAGTGGGGGGGATGTATGTATAGCCCAATGAAGTGGACTATTTTCATTCCCAATATGTCCCTCCACTAGCATCTCCAATTTGGCTATTTATAAAGCCTAATCTCAAGATAAACTCTTATTAAAAGTTTTATATTATAATGTTGGACAATGTATCTCAAAATTAGGATTCATTTGGTCATAGGAAGACAACGTTTTGGAAATTTTAGTAAGCAAAGTTAAACTGTCCATTTCAATCCCTACATTTTAGAAGGCCAGAATGTGAATGGGTTTATCAATAGGCATATGCCTTCAAATCCGAACCCTTTCATCCACAATTTTGGATGCCTATATCTCCTCTTTCACAATGAAAACTCGTAGTCATATTTGATGTTTAAATCATGAGTTATGTCATGAATAGTGTACAAAATTTAATTTCCTGCCATAATGGTGGGCTGAATGTCAAATCATCAGTTGGGTCCAATGTCTTTCGAGTTGGGCCTTCAAAATTTTATCCAAGATGGATTGAATTTTCCCTCGAACTTTGGAGGAGAAGTAAAGGATTTGGAATTCTAGAGGAATCCCAGTAATTCTATCTTCACGAATTGTCCAGTTTCTTCACAGGTTATTTTAGTCTTTTTGTGTGGACAACAGACCCTCCAAATAGACGTTTTGGCCAGATGTTCCTTCTAATAAAATGTTTTAATTCAAGTGAAGAACCCTAGAAAACATAAATCGGCTAATTTTAATAAGTAGGGTGAGATTTATTATTAAAACATTAAATAGGCTTGAATCTGGATGAATTAAAATAGTGCTCAATAATTATAATTAGTATTTAAACATTAATATTTCACACAAATTATGCACATTTCATATAAAATAAGTAAAGGGATTATATAATATGTTATAAAATTATTAATAACATAATTTCTATAACACCTCTCAACCTGTGATGCTCGGGTTCAGCTCTTCTTTCATGGACATCCCATTCACCCAAATGTAGAAACAATATGTCATCTGGTGATGTGAAATTCACCCTATGATGTTAGAAATCGACAACAGCCTTGAATGGAACTAACCAATCTATTATGATAATGAATTCATATTCTTTCATCTATAATACATAAAGGACCCATAATAATTAAATATGTAGAGCCCAAGTCTCTCCACAACAAAAATAGATATGAAACTATGGGAAGCCGATGTATCGAAAAGAGTTGAATCTAAAACTGAGGAATCCAAATTGTACCTCTAAAAATAAAGGGTTTGAGATCATAATTCTACTGGGTCTGCTATATCACACAATCCTGACATGTTTTGTGACCCTATGAAGTTTTCTATGATCCCTAAGCTGATCCACCCTACAACTATCGAAAACACTGCATCTCACCACTGCATCCATGACCTACACCTTGGCCTAAACGGCCTGAGAAACTCTAGTTCCCTAACTGATGTGGGACTGGTGGTCCTACTCTGGTATGAGGATTCAAAATAGAACCCCTATTATCAGTTGTTGGTGAGACAATCTGGAAAAAAAGCTAAATATGACCCATATTTCCACAAGATAGCAATTGGGTCTCTCGGGTAATGTGGCCTTGTATGACTGCTCCATCTGCACTGGTTGCATACCACTTGACTACCTGAAGCAGTATCCTGCCTACTCAGATCTCTGTGTGTATACTCCATACGGTGCTTCCTGCTATGAGTCAGAGGGAAACCAATTCCAGATGTCAATCCACCCTGGCTCACAACTCCAGAATCCATTAGATTGCGCTCTATGATCAACGCCTGGTTGACAATAAAAGTGATGGAATTCAACCTGAAGATGTTCACCTGAGATCTGATGTCATGCCTAAGACCACCCAAAATATTCCTCTACAGAAATAACTCATCACCCCCCAGAATGCGTGTGAAGAGCAGCATCTCTATGAAGTGAGAATAATACTACATGACTAATATATAACCCTTCTCCAAACTCATGAACTCTTTGGCTCGATCGGACCTCAAAGTCTCCAGGTAGAAGTAGTCATAAAAGGTCAATTGTAACTCATTCCAATCCATACTCTGTTGTCGCCTTGCCTGTGATATCACATACCACCATCTCTTGTAGGAATCCCAAAGCATGTAAGTAGACAGATTCACCCCCTCTCTGTAGGTGTCTCGAGATGATCGAAGATAGATAGCATGGCTTCTAAACATGAATCTGCAGCCTGAGGTCCTCCATCCCTTGAGAAAGTGGGAGGATAATGATACTGAAAAACCTGAGTCAACTATACCATACAATGGGTGCGTTGATCCCTATAAGGTCTTTATAAACCTCATGAAGCCTTCTCGGAACTGTGCATCAGCACCAATATCTAGAATGACGGCTGGTGCTAAGACAGGCACGATGTGAGGATCTACTGGTAGTCCCTAATCTACCATGTCTGGTGTCTGATTATTGCCCTATATCTGGCGTACAACCAAAGGACGTCTCGGTGGAATGACTCGGAAAGGTCAAGACCTCACCTTAGTTCTAGATTTTCAAGGACTATAACATAGGAGAGAAAGAAAAGAACAGGAGAAATATAACATTATAGTCTCTCAAAACATGAATACATGGAGTGTATGACCCCTACATGGCATGTTCCCTTAGGCCATTACATGGGCATGTAATTATTCCAACCATGGTCCTATAACCCCCCATAAACATGGAGTGTTCTCTTTGAGACACATCATGTATGTTGGCTCCAAAATTTGGGAAGAGGAAGAACAAATAGATAGGCTTTGGGATGAGCTCACGAAGCTTGTTCGCAGAGCCCCGCAACACCACGACCAGCACGAAGCTCTCCCCTCTACGAAGCCACCATGGAGCAAGGAGGAGGGAGGCATTATGAACTAGTTAGATGTTTGTGAACCCGTCGTGGAGCAAGGAGGTGGGAGGATCCAAAAATCGGTTTGACGTTTGTGAAGGCTCCACAGAGCAAGGAGGCGGGCGGCTCCACAAACCCGTTTGACGTTTTTGAAGCCTCCACGGAGCAAGGAGGCGGGAGGCTCTATGAACCGGTTTGGTGTTTGTGAAGCCACTGTGGAGAAAGGATGAGGTAGGCTCTGTAGTTATAAAAAAATTTCACATGCCTCCATACCCAGCAAGCTCGGCTTCGCGACACCTCTTGCCTAAAAATACCGGGCTCCCCTCGACCCCAAAGGATGGATCCTCCGACCTTTCAGCTTCTTAGGTCTCAAATCATAAATAAATTTCTACTCTGTGAACAATGATTTATTCTAGGTACTTTAACATTGTGAACCACCTTTCCCTTGTCTTTAATTCAACCCCTATTCAAAGAGGTATTCCTTTCGTGAAGCCCACAAGCCTTTGTGAAGAAAAGGGATCCCCAAGTGGACATGGGTATTCATAGTATAGAGTCCCTAAATTTTACAACATTAAAATTACATCATTTTAAAGATAAAAGAACATAATAGTATTACACATACAGGATCCAAAGGTTTAGTGTCTTGGGAAAACTAGGACAGTTCATAACAATTACTACATCAAGCATAGTCATTTATTTAATTTCTTCTTCTCTAGCTTCTCATTGGTACTTTTCCTCTCCTTATTACATGTAGCCACCAGAGGATATACATCAAAATGGGTGATCTAAAATCCCAGTAAGAGGATATATAAGAATAAAATAGAATGAGGTGAGCATGATCATGACATGGGCAAAAGATCATGACCATGAGAGGAGCATAAACAAAAGACTTGGAATTTGGAAATGCATAAAAATGAAACATCATGTCTTAGTGGTTAACTACCACACATAATTGTGAACCAAGATGGAATCTTTTTCACACATAATTTCAAATTTACTCATGATATTCATCACTTACCCAATGCATTGGAGAGCTTTATAATTCCAGGCGCACCCATCACATTCAAACATTCATATTGTGCTATATAATTCTGGGAGCACCCGTCACCTCATAATATTATCATTATCATGCATGACACATAGAAAATATATCAATAATTAACATATATATCCCATGGTATGGAATGAGTTTCATCTCAAAAGAATACATTCATAAACTTTGGGTTCCCAAAAGAAATAGGGAACAACATACTTGATACAAGAACCATCAACCATGAATGAGAGGTAAAAGTTGAGTTCTTAAAAGAAGAGTTCTTTTGGAAAACATTTTGTTTGAAGTAAACTTCCTTAGAAAACATTTATATTCAAAAAATGGTAATATAATAATGAAAAAAATTATTTTTAATAATTGACCATACCAAATTGGAGTGAAAGGGGGAGAACCCGAAAAATGAAAATTGGGTTTGAGATTTTCCCCTTACCTTGTATCTGAATTCTTCCTTCTCTTTAATGTCTTGTATAATGAAATTATATTCATTAATTAGAAATAAAGAACATTTTATACACTAATATGGTTCATTATGGTTTTATTAAATGATTTTATGTGCCTTTGGATGGGTTATAGAGTTTCAAAAACATTGTTCTGGAATGTTTGTTTGTATTGTTTTCTTGAGTGGTTCACTTGTACTCTTAAATTGAAGTTAAGGTAGAACATGGGTAAACATCTAGAATTGATATTTCATGTTATTAATGATATTAAATGATTTCTAATTATCTTATAATGAATTATATTAGATCCATGTGGATGTACCATTAGATAAGAATTTAATGATGATTGTTTGGGTTAATTTGAGTGATTTTTCGATCATAATGAACTTCTTTTATTTTATCACTAGAAATATAGTCATAAGTTAGTTCTAGAACTTTAAATAGGATATAATACATATAAAAGGTTCTGTTTCAACCATAAAAATGGTTTTATGACCATATCTGAAGGTATAAATAGAAGAACAAAAATTGTTGTTCTTGAAGGTGATAAATTAACACCTCACGAACAATGTTCTCCTTAATAAAATAAAAGGAAGAGGGAAAATGGTTGGATGATATAATATCCCATTTTAATCATAAAATTATAGTACATGTATAATACTAGAGTTACAATACCATTTGGATGATGATATATGGAGGGAGATCAAGAAATGAACTTGAACTTGAAATGAAATTAAAGGGGAAGAGGGAGAGAAATTACCTCTTAATTCTTCCTCTTGAGATCATCCTTAAAGAATCTAGGATTGGTATTTTGATGAGACCAGAAGATCTTGAACGTGGGAGAGGAGATAGAGAATATTTTTGGGCAGAGTTTAGAGAAGGCTTGAATCTTGAGAGGTGTGAGGAAATGAGGGTGTGAAGGGTGGTTTTTATAGTGGAGGGGAGAGGGGTTTCCTTAATATAAAATTCATTAGTTTATTAATTTCCCCTAAGACAGGTAATACTGAGTCTTAAATGACCAATAATAGTTGTTTTATCATGTGATTCTGAACCATTTGGGCTTACATCAGCTGAACATCACACATGACTCTATAATGGGCTTATTTAGCTTATTTTGTAAATTATGGGATTTCACTATTCATTAAATATTCAAGTATCTCGGAAAAATCCCAAACATTTACCCCTACCATTTTTTGAAGTGTAGAATCCAAAAATGAAGTTCATTTTTTAAAAATAATTTTCTAAATATTATTAATTTAATATTTAATTAAAATCATAATTTACTTAAAAAACAGTTTTTAAAATTAAAACTGATTTTATAGTGCTTTCAAAAATTACGTAGGGTCTTATAAAATTATCTAAAAACTATAAGACATTGATTTGGTAATTAATGAAAACATTTTATGAAAATAATTTTTCTTTTAAATTAACAAATTAATTATAATTAATTATTTATGACTTATAAAATACCAAAACGTTTACCAAGGTCAAATTGTCACTTTCTAAGATGTGAAAATTTTATTTAATTATTCATGGGTAAGATTACTCTTATGTTATATAATTTTATATTCATAAGGGTCGTATTACTATTCATAAGGGTATGTTACTATTCATAAGGGTAGGTTACTATTCATAAGGGTGGGTTACTATTCACCAAAAAATATTTTTGTTTTATTAGACTCCAAAAAATCATCTTGAACACAACCGTGTAAGTCAGATTCTAAAAATTCCCAATACAGAAGTGAGAAAATTATGTTTAGAGGTCACTTAGCACTTAGTAGTTCATTATGTTGTGTTTTTAGATGATTTTATGACATAATTATAAGAAGGGAATTTCCATTGAAAAACTTTGGGTCGTTACAATCTTCCCCCCTTAAGAAATTTTCCCCCCAAAATTTCACTTTACACAAACAGGTTAGGGTAATTCTCCTTCAGCACCTCCTCTAGTTCCCAAATAGCTTCTTCAAACTTATGGTTCCTCCACAACACTTTGACAAGGTGGGTTGTCTTTTTGCGTAGTACCTTATCTCTCCGATCCAGAATCTCTACTGGATGTTCCCCATAATAGAGATCATCTTCCAGTTGTACCACCTCTGAGTTTAGTACATGTGAGGGGTCTAGTATGTAATTCCTCAGGAGTGATACATGAAACACACCATGAACTTGATCCATATTCAGTGGAAGTGCAAGTCGATAGGCCACAGCTCCTTTGCGGTCAAGGATCTCAAAGGGGTCATTATACCTTGGGCTTAGCTTCCCTTTATTCCCAAATCACTTGACTCTCTTCCATGGATATATTCATAGGAAGAATTTATCTCCAACGTCAAACTCTAAGTCCCTTCTACGGTTGTCAACATAGCTCTTTTTCCAAATCTGATATGCTTTGATGTGTTTCTGGATGACTTGAACCTTTTTGGTCATCTCTTGCACAAGATCATGTCCAAGTAGCTTTCTTTCTCTAACTTCATCCCAAAAGGTTGTAGTTCTACATCACTTTCCATACAGATCTTTATATGAAGCCATATGAATACTCAAGTGGAAGTTATTTTTTTATGAGTACTCAACCAATGGGTGATGCTGATCAAATCCACCTTTGAATTCTAGAGAGCAGGCTCTTAGCATATCTTCAAGCGTCTAAATAGTCCTTTCATACTGGCCATCAATTTGGGGGTGATAGGTTGTGCTAAAATTTAATTTTGTACTCAAAGAATGTTGAAGACTTCTCCAGAATTTAGATGTGAACCTTTGATCACAGTCATAGACAATCAAGTGTGGTACTCCATGCAGTCTCACCACTTCCTCCACATATATCTTGAAAGTTGTCCAAGCGAGATATCTTCCCGAATAGAGATTAAATGGGCAGTCTTGGTGAGTTGGACAACCAAAACCCATATCTCATTATTTCCCTTTTACGTCTTTGGGAGACCCATGACAAAGTCCATAGTAACATTTTCCCATTTCCACATGGGTATAGGCAATGGTTTCATCATACCTTTGGACTTTTGTCGCTCAGCTTTAACTTGTTGACATACCAAGCATCTTGATATATATTCTGTAATATCCTTCTTCATGTTATCCCACCAGAAGTGTTCTCAGAGATCAAGGTACATCTTGGTACTCCCAGGATGGATAGATAAGGTTGAGCTATGTGCATTTTCCAATAGATCCTTCTTTATCTTGAGTGATGAAGGCACAAAAATCTGCATTCCAAAATGAATCACACCATCATCGTCGATATGGAAATCTTGCATCTTCCCTTCCTTTACTGCATTAACCCTCTTTTGTATCTCCACATCATCCCTTTTTGATTCCTTAATCTTCTCTTGGATGGATGGTTGCACAATCATTTGGGAAAGGGAGGATGTATCCCCTGCCCTTATGATTTCCAAATACATTCTTTGCATATCCAAGAAGATAGGGTCTTTCTCAATCCGCATGATGGATAGAGTAGTATGTTATTTTCTGCTTAGTGCATCAGCTACCTTGTTCGCCTTTCCCGGATGATAATGAATAGAGCAATCATAATCCTTGATTAGCTATAACCATCTCCTTTGATTCATGTTGAGATCCTTTTGTGTGAATATATACTTTAGACTATTGTGGTCAGTTGATATGTCACACTTCTCGCCATAAAGGTATTGCCGCCATATTTTCAAGGCAAAAATCACACCTGCAAACTCTAGATCATGCGTCGGGTAGTTCTGCTCATGGATCTTCGACTGTCGTGAGGCATAGGCTATCACATTATCATTTTGCATGAGTACACAACCCTAGCCTTTCTTTGAAGCATCACTGTATATCACAAAACATTCTCCACTTTTCAGTAGTGTGAGTACAGGTGCAGTGATCGGCCTTCTCTTTAACTCCTTGAAGCTTCCCTCACATTCTTCCATCCTGACATACTTTACCCCTTTCCTTGTTAACTTAGTTAGCGGGCTTGAAAGTCATGATAAGTTTTTCACAAAATGACGTTAGTAACTGGATAATCCAAGAAAACTACGGATTTCTGTGACACTAGAGGGCCTGAGCCATTACTCAATCTCCTTTGTCTTTGAAGGATCCACAGAAATTCCCTCACTTGTGATCACATGTCCCAATAATGCGACTTGCTTCATCCAAAAGTCACTCTTGCTGAACATGGCACACAACTTCTCCTTTATCAATGTCTCCAAAACAAGTCTTATATGTTCTTCATGTTCCTCCTTTCTCTTGGAGTAGATGATAATATCATCAATAAACACTACCAAAAAATTGTCGAGGTAATCTCTACAGACACTATTAATCAAATCCATGAAGATTGCAGGGGCGTTAGTAAGTCCGAAGGGCATCACCAAAAACTCATAGTGCCCATACCTTGTACGGAAGGAAGTCTTCTGAATATCTTCCTTCTTCATCTTTACCTGATGATATCCAGAACGAAGATCCACCTTTGAGAATTATTGAGCTCCTCTTAACTGATTGATCAAGTCATCAATCCTAGGGAGAAGATACATGTTATTTATGGGGATCTTGTTGTTGTTCCTGATAATTGATACACAACCACATTGTTCCATCCTTCTTCTTCACAAAGAGAACTGGAGCACCCCAAGGTGATGCACTAGGGAGTATGAACCCTTTGTTAAGATGCTATTGCAGCTGCTTCTTTCACTCCTCTAGTTCGATAGGATCCATCCTATAGAGACACTTCGAGATAGGAGTAGCTCCGGGTATGAGTTCAATTGAGAACTCTACCTCACAATCCAGGGGAATTCCAGGTAACTCTTCAGGAAATACATCACCGTATTCCCTCACGATGGTAATTTCCTCAAACATGGCACTTTCATTCGACTCAACCATTTGGGAGAGGTATGATTCTTCGTAGGGAATTAACACCCAAACCATTGAAGGATTTTTCAAAGAAGATTCATGATCTTCCTTGCATTTGTATAGAATAATGGTATGGTTTGGAATATGAAAACATATTTCCTTTTCTCGATAGTTGATATGTTCTCTATATAATAAGAGCCAATCCATTCCCATTATAGCATCAAATTCCACCAAGCGAAGTATTACGAGATTTGAAAGAAGAATCTTCCCACATAATCCAATAGGAGAAGATTCAAACACTTGGGTTGCAATGATTTCACCACTTGGTGTTTTTATAGATATCTCTACTTCAAGGTTTTAGGGATCCAATTCTATAGTTCTAGAAAACTTTCTAGATATAAAGGAATGCGTAGAACCGGAATCCAATAAGACTTTTTTAATTCTTGATTGAATAGCAAGTGTACCCTGTACGTCTTCATTATCTTTCTCCACTTCCGCTGTAGTGATGGAATAAGCCTTCCCTAGTTCCTTTGGCTTCGGTGGCTGCTGACGCTGATTACCCTCGAGAACTCGAGGTTTAGTGCACTGGTTTGCATAGTTCCCTAGCTCCCTACAGTTATAGCATTGAACCTTGAGTGGTTCTCTCCTTTCATCGGATACATTCTCCTTCCTTCTCATGTCTTTTCGACACTCTTGAGCATGATTTCCTTCTTTCCCACACTTGAAGCATTTCTCCATCCCTTTGAGGTAGTTCCCATGGTTCAACTTTCCACATTTTTGGCATGTGGATCGTTGAGTTTTCTTCCCACCTTTATCATTAGATCCACCAGCTTGAAACTCCATCTTTCATTTCTTATCACCATAGCTGTGTGACCATTCTAAAAACTCCATCGCCACTTTGAGAGCACACCGAACAACTTCCTCATAACTCCCAAAGTTTTAAATTTCAAGAGCCTTTCAAAGGTGTGATTTTAATCCACTAAATAATCTATCAATTTTTCTATCATTGTTTATAACAAAACCCAAAGCGTACCTTGCAATCATTGTGAAATTTTCGTCATATGTTGTGAAAGATTCTACTTCTTTTTTCTTGAACACTATGAATTATCTCTCTATCTTCATGCGAAGAGTTATTGGCAAATACTTGTTAAGAAACATTATCTTTAAGTTTTCCCATTCCATCTCTTCAATTTCTTCCCTTGGCTTGGTGTTCTTAATCAAATCCCACCATTAATCAGCTTCTCTATCTAGACGATAAATGGATATGGTCACCTTCTCCATCTCAGAATAGTGAATAATAGAAAACATCTTCTCCATGGACTTGACCCACTATTCCGAAGCTAGTGAATCAGAAGATCCATTAAACGTTTGTGGTTGTTGCCGCATAAAACATTCGATAGCCAGTTTCTCCCTCTACGGTGAAGGAGGACATTCCCCATTATTATGGTTATTGTTTATAACCTGAGATAATTGGGTAATAATCACCATGAAGTTTGGAACTCCACCTCCAAAATCATTAGAGATGTCGTTTGGGCAATCGTTGCATTGGCCCTCGCAAGAGTTGTTGGCCTGATTTCTCCTAGTTCCCACCATTTTCTAAAATAGAAAAAGTTAGAACAAAAAATAAGTCCACAAATCATGAATAAATAACTTATTTATTTTCAAAATTTATACTAAAAGCATAAAATATTGGATCCCTGTGTATATTCTCTTGTGTGCATATTTGTACTTAGTCCTATGCTAGAGGTTATCTCTAGGGTTCACTAATCCTAATTCCCAAATTAACGAAACCTTTACTCTGATACCAACTATAGTGTCCCTGCCTTTTCTTAAATTATTATTACATCATTTTAAATATAAATAACATAATATTATTACACATAGAGGATCCAAAGGTTTAGTGTCTTTGGAAAACTAGGACCTTAAATAACAATAACAACATCAAGCGTAAACATTTATTTAATTTCTTCTCCTCTAGCTTCTCATTGGCACTTGTACTCTCCTTAGTAAATGTATCCACCTGAGGATATACATCAAAATGGGTGAGCTAAAATACCAATAAGAGGATATATAAGAAGAATATAGCATGGGGTGAGCATAATCATGACATAGGCAAAAGATCATGAACATGAGGGGAGCAAAAATAAAAGACTTGAAATGTGGAAATGCATAAAAATGAAACATCATGTCTTAGTGGTTAACTACCACAAATAATTTTTAACCAAGATATCATCTTGTTCACAAATAATTTAACAATTAATCATGAGATTCATCACTTACCCAATGCATTAGAGTGCTGTATAATTCTGGGCGCACCCGTCACATTCAAACATTAATATTGCGCTATATAATTCCAGATGCACCAGTCACCTCATAATATTATCATTATCATGCATGAAACATAGAACATATATCAATAATGAACATAAATAACCCATGGTATGGAATGGTTTTCATCTCAAAAAAATACATTCATAATCTTTGGGCGCCCAAAATAAAGAGCGAACAACATACTTGATACAAGAACCATCAACAATGAATGAGAGGTAAAAGTTGAGTTCTAAAAAGAAGAGTTCTTTTGGAAAACATTTTGTTTGACGTAAACTTTAGTTGAAAACATGTATATCCCAGAAAAGGTAATATAATGATGAACAAATGATTTTTATGAAGTGACCATACCAAATTGGAGTGAAAGGGGGGAGAACCTGAAGAAAGAAAATTGGGTTTGAGATTTTCCCCTTACCTTGTATCTGAATGCTTCCTTCTATTTAATGTTATGTATAATGAAATTATATTAATTATTTATAAATAAAGAACCTTTTTAAAACTAATATGGTTACTTATGGTTCTATTAAGTGATTTTATGTGCCTTTGGATGAGTTATAGAGTTTAAAAAACATTGTTCGAGAATGTTTGTTTTTATTGTTTTCTTGAGTGGTTCACCTGTATTCATAAATTGAAGTTAGGGTAGAACATGGGTAAACATCCAGAACTAAAATTTCATATTATTAATGATATTACAGAAGTTTTAATGATCTTTTAATGAATTATATTAGATCCATGTGGATGTATCATTAGATAAGAATTAAATGATGATTGTTTGGGTTAATTTGAACGTTTTTTCGATCATAATGAACTTGTTTTATTTTATCACTATAAATATGGTCATAAGTTAGTTACAGAAAATTAAATAGGATATAATACATTTAATAGGTTTTGGGTAAACCATAAAAATGGTTTCATGACCAGATCTGAAGGTATAAATGGAAGAAGAAAACTTGTCGTTCTTGAAGGTGATAAATTAACACCTCACGAACAACGTTCTCCTTAATAAAATAAAAGGAAGAGGGAAAGAGGGTTGGATGATATAATATCCCATTTTCATTATAAAATTATAGAACATGTATAATAATGGATTTAAAATACCATTTTGATGAAGATATATGATGAGAGATCAAGAAATGAACTTGAACTTGAAAGGAAATTAAAGGAGAAGAGGGAGAGAAATTACCTCTTAAATCTTCCTCTTGAGATCCTCCTTAAGGAAGCTAGGATTGGTATTTTGATGTGACCAAAAACTCTTGAACGTGTGAGAGGGGCTAGTTAGGATGTTTGGGTAGAGTTTAGAGAAGGATTGAAGCTTGAGAGTTGTGAGTAAATGAGGGTGTGAAGGGTGGTTTTTATAGTGAAGGGGAGAGGGGTTTTCTTAATATAAAATTCATTAGTTTATTAATTTCCCCTAAGACAAGGAATAGAGAGTCTTAAATGACCAAGAATATATTTTTTATTATGTGATCACGAACCGAGTGGGCTTACATAAGCTGAACATCACACATGACTCTATAATTAGCTTGTTTAGCTTATTTTCTAAATAATGAGATTTCACTATTCATCAAAAATTCAAGTATCTCGGAAAAATACCAAAAATTTAACCCTACCGTTTTTTGACGTATAGAATCCAAAAATAAAGTCCATTTTTCAAAAATAATATTTTAAATATTATTAATTTAACATTTAATTAAAATCATAATTTACTTAAAAACAGTTTTTAAAATTAAGTCTGATTTTATAGTGCCTTCAAAAATTTTGTAGGGTCTTATAAAATTATCTAAAAACCATAATACATTGATTTGGTAATTAATGAACACATTTTAAGAAAATAATTTTTCTTTTAAATTCATTAATTAATTATAATTAATTATTTATGACTTACAAAATACCAAAACGTTTACCAAGGTCAAATTGTCACTATCTATGATGTCTAAATTTTATTTAATTATTCATGGGTAATATTACTCTTATGTTGGATGATTTACTATTCATAAGGGTCTTATTACTATTCATAAGGGTATGTTACTATTCATAAGGGTAGGTTACTACTCATAAGGGTAGGTTACTATTCACTAAATGTTTTTTATTAGACTCCAAAAATCATCTTGAACACAATTGTGTATATCATATTATCAAAATTCCCAATACAGAAGTGGAAAACTTATGTTTAGAGGTCACTTAGCACTTAGTAGTTCATTATGTTGTGTTTTTATGTCATTTTATGACATAATTATAAGAAGGTAATTTCCATTGAAAAACTTTGGGTCGTTACACGTAGTGCACTAATGCTTCGTGAAGGACCCTCCATGCACATGTAACCCACAAGCTAAGGTGGGGTCATTGTGCTTTGCAAGGCACATTGTTTCGAAATGCTACACTTCACAGGGCACCCTTGCTTTGCGAAGCACCGCTCTCTGAATGCCCTTCCACTTCTCAAAGCACCTTCCATATTAACTTATTCCCTATTCCTAGGCTGTGCCACTTCACTTCTAGAAGAATACCCCTTTGTAAAGCCCCTCCACTACATGGAGCACCAGAGCTTCAAGAGGCTTCTACCTATGAACTCCTTTTCTCCACAACTCCTTTTCCCATTCGACCCTCCAGGTTTACACGAAGTTATTTCAATGTCCCTTGGGTGGTTCTTCCCATTGAGTTGCTTAGAATTATGCTTCTTCGCATTGGCATGATAACTTCTATAAATTTTTCGCATAGCCATGCTAATGTGGACCAATCAATGGATCACTCTATAAAACCCCCTTACCATGACATTTTTTATGCCTTCCCTTCCTCAAGGGTGGGCGGGTATCAGTTATATAAGTCTTAGGGGTGCATAGTGAACCTACCTCGTCTGAGCTATAGGATGATAAACTACCTAGAACCATCATCCTCAGAACATGACGTTAAACTATTCCCCCACCCCATGAATCATACACGGGGTCCCCCATCTAATACATTCTCTACTGTTTATCTTATCCATGGGAGTGAGATCTTCCTCACATGGAATGAGATCCTCTATGCTGGAGCGACGTCTGTCTGTGGGGGAAGGGAAACCACCTTGGTGTAGGCCCCTAACATTTATTATAGGAGGTAGTACCCTTACTCCTACTTTTTCTTCAGTGCCAAAGACCATAGGTGGGGATGGGCACCAGAACCCTCATTTCTTTCATTCCAAATCCCTCTCCCTTTGGGCTTTTTTTCCACTAGGGCCTCCATCCTAGAGTAAGTCTCAATCTCCATCTCTTTGAACTGTTAACCACGAGTAAGACCCTATTTCATCATTAGGCTGTACACCACGCATAAGCCCCTGTTTTCATTTTGGACTGCTAACCACGTGTAAGCCCCTCTCCACTTCCCACAAATGCACATTTCACAACGTCATTGTCATGTTTTTGTTGCCTCTTGTTTCTCACACCGATATTGATACACATGGGATTAGATTAAGCACACACCATGACATCTTCTATGGGATGCCCTAGAGTGTAAGAGCCAAATAATTTCGAACTACATGGACTTTGATTCTTTCCAAGGAAAGATACATAGGAAGCCTCACTGAGGCTCAAGCCCAACACCTATTGGTCATGATCTCGTTCATGTCAGTTCACCAAAACCATCCTAAACTACAAGGACTTTCATCCTTGCCAAGGCAAGGTACGTAGGAAGCCTCCCTGAGGTTAAATCCCACTATCCATTGGTCTTGACCGCTTCATTTTGGTTGACCAAAACCATATCGAACTATAAAGACTTTGATCCTTACCAAAGAAAGGTATTTAGGATGCCTCTCATAGGTTTAATCCCAATAACCATTAGTCCCAACCATTGCACATCGGTTACTCAAAACCATCCCTAACTATGTGGACTTTCATCCTTTCCAAGCCAAGGTACGTATGAAGCCTCCCTAAGGTTCAGGACCACCATCCATTGGTCTCGACCTCTTTACATTGGTTCACCAAAACCATCCTGAACTGCAAGGACTTTGATCCTTTCCAAGTAAAGGTACATAGTAATCCTCACATAGGTTCAATCCCACCATCCATCAGTCCCGACCACTTCATGTCGGTTCACCCCCATCCTCCATGAGACTAAATTGTACCCTATCCAGTGCTAAGCCATTGTGATCCCCGATCCAGTGGTATGATGTTGTGAACCTCATTTAGAAGTAAGCTGTTGTGAACCTCACAAAACGGTAAGACATTGTGATCCCCTATCCAGAAGTAAGACATTGGGAACCGCATGCAGTGGTAATCCATTGTGATCCCCATTCAGCGATAAGTCATTTTCAACCCCAACCAGTGGTAATATATTGTCGTCCCTTTTGTTGGGACCCATAACTCTATTCCATCCTAGTGATGTCAAACCAACCTCAGGCTTCTAACCATGCGTAAGCCCCAGTATATCATCAGGTCGCTATCATCTGTGCACACCGCGATCCTATACCCCATACTGAACTACGTGGACTTTGATTCCTTGCCATGATGATACGTAGGAAGTATCTTCGAGGATCCAGCCCAACATCGTCATCACCCTCGAGTTGACCCCATCTCATTTTACATCCACTTCACATAACCATCAATTATCCATATTGATTTTTAATTGGGACACCACATCCCGGTGAGATCATGCCAATTCACGTCTTTATTGCTCTTAGCAGTAATTGGGAAACTAACCATGCGTTAGTCCAATCCTTATTGATACCTCTAGGGTTTGCACGCATCTGATCCACTCTAGTCAGTGTTCCGATCAGTACAATCCATCTTTGTTAGATGTTAAACTCGTGGAATACCCTGTGTTAAACATGAGAAGTATAGGAAAAAATCCGAGATATGACTATGGAATATAATTCCCCGTATTCATCGTGGGATTCCTTGGGCTTATTGCACCCTCGAAAAGCCCTATAATAAGGGGCAGAAACCCAGACATGCCAATGTTCTAGCATCCAAACATGCCAGTGATGACCAATGTGACTACTCCCCTGACCGAAGGTTGCTTCCCTGACTGGACCCCTTTGAATTTCTTGACACAATAAGTGTAATTAATCGGCGTCCATGAAAATATGGCATTAGGATGAGTTTCACAAACAACATCTTAATATATAAGGGAGACCTGGACTAGGTGACGAGTTCTGAGGTGTAATCCATAGAAGGAATAACCGACATCTCATCATCTTGTTTTGATCAAGGAGCAAACGTCCCTAAACAAGTGAAGGATGTTGCCTACCTTAGTAAAGTAGGAATGCAGGTAATAGTCAACGCGTCCTCATCCTCCGAAACGGAAGGATGTGTTCGCCCTGACGAAAGTGTCAGAAATAGAAATGGTGAAACTAACATGATTTTTTTCTCTTCAATGTGGAGTTTAGTAGCGTTCGAGACATCAGTGGGAAAGCGTGTCACTGGATCTAGTTATCCAGTACTGGGTCCCGCTAAGCAAATAGTGGGCCTGGTGTGAATCTCACCCGAAGTCATGGTAGTTAAAGTGTTGGGAATCTTGATCTGCGACATTATCAAAGTGGATCCTTCTTACCAGCCATGGAATGTGGAATGATGTGGGGGAACTAAACCTAGATTTCCTTTTTTGAAACACTAATGGTTTAATCTCCCTACCTTACAAGACCCAAGCTTCCCCAATAGGAAACTGATCACCGACCTTCCACCGACGCAGGGGAAGGGGTGATGTCAACATGGAAGTCCCAAGTGGCTCCACAGCTTCTGTGACAGCTTCCAAAACCACAGTGGTTGGCTCCCACGCCCCATCTCCACTTCTGAATTCGTTCAACAAAGGGTGCAAATAGACCTCGTCCGCCGATACGTGGAGGAGAGGATTATCCTCACTCAGGATATGGAATACCAGGATTTAGTAGCATCTGTTCATCATTACCAAATTCACCCCTAAGGGTCACACAGGGAGCCACTGCTCCCCACTCTGATGTACAACTGTTTCTGGAGCCTCTCCTCAGAACTCTTTGATGACTCCCTCCCCTACACCGATGAGGTTGGGGATTTCTGGGAAAGCCCGTCCGGGATCTTGTTTCATGAGCTCCTAAGGAGGGCTCCCACTAGGCCATGATAGCACCACCACCTGGCCCCATTAGTCGAGGAGCCGGTAAGATATGTTCCTACCCCACCAGTCCCAGTCCGGTTGACCCGACGCCAGCTTCGGGCACAGGTCGAGAAGGACGTCTGCCAAGGGGCGTCAACGTCAGCAAATATCCTGGATCAAGCCACCACCGACGTGTATCATCAACCCCCTATGTATGATGAGAAGGGAAAATTATATACTCGACCCGGATCGAGGCCCCAAGCACCCCAAAAGAAAGTTGGGTCAACTCTCTTGGTAGCCAATGCAGGTAGTGCCAGCCGCGAACTGACCCACGATAATGACTCCAAGTACATAGGTCCTCCCCATACCACTACCATTGAGAAAACGAGTCCTAATCCCTTCCAAGATTGGAATTGAGGTCCACCTCATGCCACATTTAATATGAATGAGGGTCCTCCCCACAATAGTGACACTCAGTACGAAAGCCCCTCCCACGCTCATGACATCGGGTATGGGGTTATTCCTCCAGCCACATGCCACCGACATGAAGATTTTACACATCTGATCAATCTCCAGCTTGGGCCCCCCAATTTCCTTACAGTATCTAGCGAAATTCCTCCTCACCTCAGCAATCATAGGAGTGAATGTTACTTAACTTCATCAGACCCCATCATAAAGGTCCTACCCGTGTTCGACTTGACCAATACAAGGACCCCCTCACATTAAATCTCCATGGGAAACAAGTATGGAGGTCCTACCCATGCTCCTATCAGCTCCAACAGAGGTCCCACCCACTCCAACACTTTCCTCAGAGATTCCATCCACACAACAGTTAGTGGACATGGAGGTCCTCCCTGTGTTCCATTTGATTTTCCCCAGTTGTTCCTTACACCTCAGCTCACTCAGGCGGAAATCCTCTACACCCAGCACCAGTACGACCGAAGGTCATCCTCACGCTAGAAATTTACCCTGCCCCAAAAAACCATCCTAGGGATGGAGGGTGGGTTTTTTCCACTATAAAAAGAATACCTAGAACATTCAGACTGAGATTAAACTAGTATGCTTCTCATATTTTGTGGTAGAAGACGACTCAGCAATAAAACCCTCGCCTAGATCCTCCGTGTCAAGGGCTAGGGTAGGAACAAGGCTCATCAGCCTCATACTTCTAGAATGTGAGGTCCATTAGATTCTCGCCTCCCTCAGAAGGTACATCAAGGAGGAAAAACATTTGGCAGCCCCACAGGTTCCGGCCGTGAAATCGCCACCGTCATCACCAGAAGCACTATGTACTTCGACCAGAGATCACTGAGAGCTATTCTGGGGGATCAATGGTGGATGCGAAATAGTTTAATCCATCGCCAGCAGCTGTAGTCCCTATTCTAGAAACTACGGTCACCATCCGGTCTTACCTCAATGTGGTGGCCAAGTCACTGCACTCTTCGGAGGATAGCCCGATATGTGGTGGTTTGTTAGCTCGCTCGCCATATTCTCCACCAACCAGCCTATCATCTCATTGGTATGCTTCAGTACCACTTTAGGTTCTCCAGCCACCTCCTGTTGACGAGTGTGGAAATGTAGATCCATACCCCGAATCTGGACCAAGGAGCTTGTGGGATATCCTCACAGTAGACCATTTCCTAGAGATGTTTTTTTTTTCTAGTTGTAGCGCCAAATTTTAGTGCACCATAAGAACTCACCTAGGAGGAGGTTAGATGCTTTCTACAGACCATCTAGGCCACTCATTCTTGTCTTAATCATTGATGAGTGTCCTACCCCAATAGTCATGCGCACATCGAAGAAATCGGCCTAAAATTTCATTTGGTTGATTTGGACGCACTCCCTGTGGCCTAGCGCCCTGAGTCACTAGGACACCTTAGGACCCTCCAACAATGATGCGTTCAGAGCTTTAAAGTGATATGAATTATAATAAAGGAGGTTTCCCCCCATGTGAAAATCCATGGTTGGGGGCAGTACGCGGCCCTCCACTTCAGTTCTATTCATCGCCAACCCAATTTGCTGGGCGACATGGAGGATATGCCTCCAAGTAAGGTCACAGTTAACATGGATGAACTAATAGGGGATGAGAATGAGCTAGATCTTCTTGTAGAGGACGTACCCAAAAGGTATTTTCACACCTCTTAGATCTGTTGGGATGGATCACTCACTAGAAATGGAATTTTTTTGGGTCTTTCTATACCTACTGATTCATTAACCCTCAGTTAGAATCTAAATAAGGGTAAAGAGTACCTCAGAGCCGCCAATCCCTCCGACCCGTCTGGCTCAATGTAGAAGATAGAAGAAGATCCCAAAAAAATCCACATTGTGTCAGCAACTCACCGAACACAAGAAGATAGTCGACGACCTCCTTACTGAACATGCTGCAAAGAGATGACCAGATTACGGTGATCGTTAGCCACAAAAGTAGGGGTAGGAATAAGTTCCCCCCAGTGAATTTCCTCCAGGTGGCCCTAATCATCCTGTATATGCGGATAGTTTTGTGTCTAGAACATACGGCAAGAGGGTGCGGTATGTGTCACCAAATCCACTAGATCGATGATACAATCTCCAGGATCCAACCAAAATTCCCCCAGCTCCTCTGCAGGTCATCCCGCCAACCATTCCATGAGCCGCCTGGCCTACATATCGTGTTGAAAAAACTACCAATGCACTGGTGGTCAGGGAGCCCCTTTAAGATAGAAAACCCTACCCAGATGATCCAATGGAGGCACTAATTGCCCTCCATGAATATTTAGAGACTCAATAGGTGCCAATCCCGCCTGATGCAATGCCATATCCATCGTGGGTGGATGATATTCCAGCACCCCCAGAGATTCAAAAATCCCACCTTTTCTCCCTTCAATGAGATAGGGGACCTGCTGCAACACTTGACCCACATTATCTCAAGGTGTGGGCCCTTGTTGGGAACTCCAGCATAGCAGGAGGCCACCAAACATCGATTCCTTGTACATATATTAGAGGGGATGGTGTTCGTCGGGAACATCCCGCTCCCCATCAGATCAGTAGCAAGCTGGGAAGATCTCCGTAGGCAATTTCTCTACTAGTTCAGTTCCACCACATAGAAGACGAGTATCAAGTACCTCTTAAAGTGTATGTAGAGGCACAATGAGCACATTTCAGACTTCTTTTCCTGGTGTAAAGGGCTCACATACTCCCTTTACATGCCACTGACTCAAGAGAAACTACTGACATTATGCATAGGAAATGTCAAGACAGAACTGGTCCCCTCCCTTATTACTCAGAATTACCCTGGGGGATTCTGAGACATATCTAATTGGGCCCAGCTCCTAAAGGAAGCCATACAGAAGGCTAAGCAGGCACATCTGTTGCCTCTTACAATCCCCAAAAGAAGGGCCCCTAGGGTTGAGCCCACCGCCATGGCTCAAATAGTGGACCCCAAGAAACTAGAGTTGTTACTAGTGGAGCCGCCTACATAGCCTTGCAGGGGGCCTCCACCTCAGGTGCAACCTCCAGCTCAGTAGGACCCACCTCAGAATAGGCAGGTGCCCCCGCGCAATGTGCTGCCACCACCCATGTGAGATAACCAGGCTCCACCTCCTCGACAGGCTCCTCCAGCCCCTCATTAGGGTCAGGCTCTGAGGGCCTCCTTCTCAGACAGGAGGAACCAGAACTGCATGTTCAATGAGGCTCTAGTCCCTTGTTATTTACGAAGTGCCTTAGAGTAGGGTATTATATGTTTTATTGAATACAGGAGGCCAAAAGTGGAAAACATCACTAATCTCCCTAATTACTACCCCTATCACCGGATCTTGGGGAACACCCTAAAACAATGCTATGTGATTAAAGTATGGATTAAAGACCAGGTGGATAACAATATAGTCTGATTAGGCTCAGCTCTGACACAGGTGGCATGTGTCTTCGTGAAGCCATAGAGCATCAGCGACATCGAAGAAGAGTGGTATCAGGTTTCTCACCGTGGATCCTAGAAGTATGATGATTGGATGGATGGTAAGATAGTCTCCCATGCCCATGGTATTATCTGTGCATGCCTAAATCAGTACAAAACATTAGAAGACGCCGCCCCATCCACCACTAGTACTTCTGGGTCAACGAATTAGACTTCCTCTTTCCGAAAGAGCAGGCAGCAGTGGTGCAAGGGAAAATAAAGTCCTCTACCGATGTCGTCATCATACCATTCTATTAGAGATTTCATTCCCCTAGAGATGGTTATTCCTACCAGAATTCATCTAGTAGTGGACGAATTTTCATGTGACGGTCAAGGGTAAGCCTCGGTTAATACCATAAAGCTTCTAAATCCCTACATGATTCATGATGATGAGGAGCGCCAGGAGGATCCTCCCAACATCCCCAGCCATCACCAGTGTCGATAGGGCTATAGATATATGGGCCATCAGAGTGCCTCGATCATTGTTTCTAGCTAGGATATTCATGCTACTAAAACTAGGCAGCATGCCCAGCATAGAGCTTAACATGTGCAGCCTTATTATCGGGTGTCATCAGGTTTTCCTTCACCACCGTTCATGTTGTTGGATCTGGAAGAGCCACCTTGACCGTGCTGTGACTAGCCACACTTTGATATGGACTGGTCTTAGTCATCTGGACCTCATTCAATAGTCACTCCATAGGCTTCAACTAGTGAACAAAGGGATATACCCAGCACCATTCAGCCGCCGGTCCAGCCGGCAGGGCCCGCCATACCTCCTGTCACAAAGCGACCTACTGTAATCAGAGTCTCATGACTGGAATGGAAGTATGATGCCCTCAAGACTCTTTAAATCATTCTAGAATGTCTCCCCATCCATGAGTCTCTTCTCCTGTCAGCAGATATGCTTGAAGCCCTTGCCGAGGCTTTAAGAAGTCCCCTCTAGTTTGAGACAGATGTAGCAGCCGAAGAAGCCTTCAATGCTAAGGCGGTAAAGCATGTTCAATGTCAAGACATTGTCTCATTCTCTGGGGATGATGAAGGCTCCCCCATATAGGGTAAAATTCTCCCACTTTACATAACTGTCTAGTTTAATGGCGTAGAGGTTCACCATTGTCTATTCGACACAGGCTATGGGATCAACCTAATCCTGACTCAAACACTGTGAAAACTAGGGTTGTTCAATGAATATCTGAGTCTCTTTGACTTGAAAATCTAGGGTTATGATAGGAAGGAACAGACATCAGTTGAAAAGATCTACTTGAAGACCCATTTTCGTGGCCAAGTTGCAAGCACCGAGTTCATGGATGTTTCACAGAACACTACTTATAATGCATTGATGGGTAGGTTGTGGCTCCACCTGTATGCAACAGTTCTTTGTTCATATCATCAGTGCCTCAAGTACTCCCTTAATGGTCTAGTGGGCGTACTTCAAGGTGACACATCTCCCTTTTCCTCTTGTGAAGCCTGCTATCTATATGCTTACTATTACAAGATCAAGGAAAAGAATATTCAGGCTAACGAGGTTGAGCATGCCATGACTGCGACCGACCCGTGGACTGATCTAGAAGATGCCTACATCTTTCCAATCCACCAATTAGAGGCTAAAACCCCAGACATGGTACAATAATTCGTTGTTTCTGGAAGGAGGGGGAACACATTCCCAAGTCTAAACGATGTTGGAAGATCACCTCATACTCCTACACAAATCATGATTGATTGATTCCAGATCCTCCAACTCCCATAAGGTATCAGGATGTCCGCCCCATATAGATAGAAATACATTATAATTTCTTATTCCGCCAGGCTGGGATAGACTGGGTTAGGCCAAAATGCCATAATTTTTTCGATACCATCAAGCCTAGCCCCTTGGGTAGAAGAACAGATGAGATCAGATCAACAACCTTCATCGCTATGGTTTCAGCAGCACAAGAGTCCCCGGATGCAGTGTCCACTGCCACTCAGGCTGGTAACAGTCTCACATCGGGATATTTAGACACATAGGAAACACCTCCCACCAATGTTCCATCCTCCATAAGTGAAGAAGAGGATTTAGAGGATGCTCCCCTTCCTTTGAAGAGGGCGTCTATGCCACAGTCGATGAATAGGTATAGGTGAACCTCGACAGTGAGGCAGACCTAAAACCCACGTTGATAATTTTTTCCATGACCCTCAAGGAGAAAAAATAGTACGTGGACTTCCGTAAACAACACCATGATATATTATCTTGAATTTATGATAATATTTTAAGACTAGATCCTCAGGTAGTCATCCAAAACCTCAGTCTCTTGGAAAATCATCGTGAGTTAAAGCATCCTCCTAGAAATATACACCATTCTCACGGTGCCATGGTCGAGGCCGAAGTTGAAAATATCATTAGAGCCAATTTTGTTAAGGAGTTCCAGTAACCCAAATGGTTAGCCAACATTGTGCGAGTTAGGAAAAAGAACAGACATATCCGAGTCTTCATCGACTTTTGAGATCTCAACCGTCAGTGTCTGAAGGATTATTTTCCCCTTCCTGTAATGGAATTGTTTATTGATTCCACTACTAGGTTCCAAGTCCACTCCTTCATTGATAGGTAATTTGAGTATAACCAGATCTGAGTGGATCCCAAGTACGAGGAGTCTATGGCCTTCAAGGAACCATAAATAGCATTCTGTTACAAATTCATGCCCTTCGGTTTAAATAATGTAGCTTCCACCTATCAACGGGCTATGAATTGCATATTTAAGCTGATCCTTATGAAATTGGTGGAATGTTATGTGGATGACCTGATGGTCAAATATCACCAGCGTCAGGACCATCTCAAAGACCTTGAGAAAGTGTTTGGCATCCTTCATTCCCATCACCTAAAGATGAATCCATTGAAGTGCGCCTTCAGAGTCACCTTTGGAATGTTACTTATCTTTGTTGTTAGATAACGGTTCATTGAGATCAACCCAGGGAAGATAAAATCCATCAACCAGATGTCTCCTTTAAGAAACCACTAGGAGTTTCACGGTTTCCAAGTCCACTTGGCCTACATACGCCGATTCATTAAGAATTTGTCCAGAAAGTTTAATAACATTTCTAGGCTCATAAAAAATGGCACTATCTACTAGTGGGATGAAGAATGCCAGACTGCCTTTGAGGAAATCAAGCAGTACTTGCTTCAAACTCCATTCATAATACAATCAGTCACTAGAAATCCAATGGTCCTTTATAAGAACACCCTAGAATGGTCTCTATTCACCTTTATGGCCCAAATAACAATGAGGGGATAGATAACGGTCTTTACTCTCTCATTTGCATGCTCCTTGATGCGGAGACCAGATACAACCCTATCGAGAAGAGCTGCCTCGTGCTGGTATTAACAGTACAAAAATTGCGACATTACTTACCGCACCATGAGGTACAGCTGGTGTCCTGGGTAGATACGCTGATGTACATCCTGAATAGACCAATGTTGATAGGTCATCTAGATCAGTGTGTAGTGATCCTTCAACAGTTCAACATCATGATTTTCCCCCAATATGCTATTAAGGAGCAAGCATTGGCAGATTTCCTTTCCACTCATCTATCTCCCACAGACCAGTCCTTGGACCTTGATTTTCCTGATGAGGTGATTCTATCGGTAGAAAAATTCATTCCATGATGGAAAATGAACTTTGATGGTGCTTCCTGGAGCCCCACCAGCAGAACACTCAATGAACAAAGGATCAACAGAGTAGGCCTGGGTATTGTCTTTATTACCCCAGCAAAAACCACTCTGTTGTATTCATTCCTGTTATCAGAAGGTTGCACCAACAATGAGGCAGAGTATCAGTCTCTCATTACTGTCCTCGAGCTGGCTCTCATGATTGATGTTCCCCACTTTCATGTGAAAGGGGAATCTGAACTAGTCATCAAGTAGATCAACGATGACTATGTCATCAGAAAGCCAGAGATCGTACCATTGTTGGAATGTACTCTCTAGATGATGGCCTAGTTCCCATCACGGCCAGAAGTTACTCATGTCCCTTGACCCCAGAATGGTCATGTTGATGCCTTGGACAGCCTTGTTTCATCACTTGAAGAGCCCGAGCAGGATGATCTAATTATCCATGTGGCACACTGGAGAGTCATTGCTCCCATCACTACAAATGATGATGAAAGCCTACAGGTAATCCAACATACCACTGACGCCTCCATGTCAGGACCTCCAGGTCCACCAGATGCGGTGATTAAGGTGAATCCTGACTGGGGAACCCCCTTTGTTGAGTATATCTAAAATAGTAATCTCTTAAAAGATTGGGCTGAGCGCGAGCGAATCCGACGCTGCGTGTTATAATTTCCCATTCAGGACGGTCTTGTTCATGAGAAGATTTTCAATAAGCATGGGTTTGATGGTATTCTACTCTATTGCATCCATGGAGTTGAGGATTATCTTTTCATGTTGGAGGTTCATGCCATTTCATATTTGAATCATCATATCGGACCGAAACTATCTCACTAGATCCGGAGACTAGGATATTTTTGTCTATCCATGATTCATGACTGCATCGAGTTCACCAAGAGGATTCGTGCATGCCAAATTCATGCCAACTTTGTGCATCGGCCACTATAGCCTCTCCACAATATCGTGTATTGTTTCCCCTTTGCGGTCTGGGGACTCGATGTCGTGGGACCATATCCATCAGAGATGGCTCATCGGTTCCGGTTCATCCTAACGGCTATAGATTTCTTCTCCAAGATGACAGAGGTAGTTCTGCTCAAGGATTTCAAGACCTATTCTATTGTTGAATTTGTGAGCTCTAATATCATATACCAATTTGGAGTCCCAGAAACCATCCTCACCGACAAGGACACGATCTTCTGAGAATCTGATCTGAAGAAAGTGTACACAAAGTAAAACATCTATTATAACCATACCTCTCTTTATCATACGCAAGAAAATGGATAGATTGAGGCATTCAACAAAACCCTCTCTAAAATTCTGTATAAAATGGTTGGTCAGAACAAAAAGAGTTGGCCATACAAGCTCCCCAACGCCTTATGGGCTTATTAGATGATGACATGTAATTCCACCCCGGTGACCCCATATTCCCTGGTGTACTGACGAGAGGCCATCCTGCCCACCGAGATTCATTTACCCTCATTGCGCACAACTGTCTATAATCAGAAAATGTCAGATAAAGTATATTAAATCCATCTAGCTGAGTTGGAAGTGCTCGACAAGAAAATACTTCATTCCCTACACAATATGGAAAGGCATAAGAACAAAATAGCTAGAGCTTTCAACAAGAAATTTCACCTCCATTCCTTCTTTCCAGACAACTTGGTGTTGGCCCTTAGAACACCAATGATACCTGTAATAAAACCACCCAAGTTGGAGCCCAAATGGGAAGGACCTTACATTATTTACAAGGTTTACTCCAATGGCGCATACTCTCTGGTTACCATAGATGGTGAGCATATAAATCCTCCCACCAATTCCAAGTTCCACAAGAAATACTTTTCTTGAATAATAAGGGTCCTACATGACCTTAAACTAGCCGGTCCTACATGACCTTAAACTATCCTGTCCTATATGACCTCAAATTGAAAAATGTCTCACAAGACATTAAACTGTATGTTGTCCCGCATGACGTTAAATTGTATATTGTCCTGTATTACATTAAACTATATGTCGTCCTACATGACATTAAACTACACATTGTCCCGCATGACATTAAAATGTATGTCATCCCTCAAGACGTTAAAATGAACATTGTCCCACATGACATTAAACTGTATGTCATCTTGCATGACGTTAAACTGTACACTGTCCCGCTTGACATTAAACTGTATATCGTCACCCATGATGTTAAACTGTACACTGTCCTATATGAAATTAAAATTTATGTCATCCCGCATGAAGTTAATCTGCACACTATCCCGCATGACATTAAACTGTATGACATCCCACATGATGTTAAACTGTACACTATCCGGCATGAAATTAAACTGTATGTCGTCCCACATGACGTTAAACTGTACATTGTCCCACATGACATTAAACTGTATATTTTCCCTCATGAATTTAAACTGTACAGTCTCACAGATGAAATTAATTTTTATGTCATCTCACATGATGTTTAACTGTACACTATCCCTCATGACATTAAATTTTATGTCACCCTGCATGACGTTAAACTATACACTGTATTGGATGACATTAAACTGTATGTCGTCCCACATTACCTTAAGTTGTGCGCTATCCCACATGATATTAAACTGTAATTCATCCTGCATGACATTAAACATTACATTATACTGCATGACATTAAACTGTATTTTATCCCACATAACGTTAAATTGTACACAATCCCTCATGGAATTAAACTGTATGTCATCCCACATGACATTAAACTGTACACAGTCCCACATGAAATTAAATTGTATGTCTCCCCGCATGACATTAAACTATATATTATACTGCATGACATTAATCTATATGTTTTTAGGCATGACATTAAGCTGTATACTGTCTCGCATGAAATTAAACTGTATGTCATCCCACATGATTTTAAACTACGTGTCATGTCCCAGGACTTTAAACCTCAAGAACTACGTATGGCTTGATTCCCATCCTCATGGGATATGTAAGAACGCTCGGACGCTTCATCTTGAGTCCAACCGTCGGTTTCCTCTTTGACTATCCCCCATGGGTATAGTTCTATTAGAGGATCCCATATGGTGTCGTGTAGGATTATTTCGCCCCACTCATATCAGGATTACGATGATTGCACCATATTCCCTCCCTCGTCCTTCTCTCCTCCCATGTCCTCACCGCACGACCCTTAACTGCATGGCATTCAGAACTACATATGACTTAATTCCCATCCTTATGGGATACATTGGAATGACCATAAATTTTGTTTTTAGGCCCATCCCCAAACTTCGGGACCTCCCATTGAGTCTAAACACATAGTGTGGGGAAGGATTTTTCCCCCATTCACGTCAAGTTCATCATGACCATACCATGTATCCCTCCACTTGAAGATCACCTCCTCTTCCACAGTCCAACTTGACTTTAAATTGCATGGTCACATTTATGCTTCACACACTCCCTATACATGGGACTCCATTATCTTTCACATCCGAAGGGACCCCCGAATGGCATGAATACTCATCCCAAGGGCTCTCCTACCATTACTGGCAAACGTCCTCGAGGTTTTTGGACAACAAATTGATACAAGTCCCGCGTTGTGAATATGGTCAGTGGTTGAAACTCATTTGTTGTTACCATTTCATGTCACACGATATGGATGTTGTGTTTCGAATCTGGTCAACGGTTATCTTTTGTCATTGTCACCACCCCGATATGTCCCAAACACTGAGTGTAGTGGTTCATTCTTCCCTGCTGTCTCTTCAAGCTTCAGTCTACCTCAGGCTGGAGTGTGATTCCAGCTATCAGACCCTTTTATGATGGGGAGATCCAAGTCCTACTCCTTGTTTCCCACACCAATCATTTCTCACGTGGGATTAGGAGCTATGATAAGGCAACTCCTGCATGAGAGGTCATATGGCTACAATTGGCTGGGACGCCCAGCCTCAGGTCCCTCAACCCTTTTAATCCCCTATCCCATGTTCTCATTTAGGATTGTGTGGTGTGGTATGGACTCATGTCCTCATTCATTTCGGGATATTTTTCCATGCCACTCATATCCCCTTGAGACATCCCTCCTTCATTTATCATCATTTCCACGAGCACATGCCTCTCCATGCTTCACGAGCCCCATAATTTGGGTTTCCATCATCTTCTATATCCAAAAGGACCCCCAAAAAACATAGATTCTCGGCCCAAGGGCTCTCCTACCAATTCTGTCCAATGTCCTCGAGGACCTAGAACGACAAATTGATACAAGTCCCGTGCTGCTAATATGGTCAACGGTCGATGCTCAATTGTCTTCCCCCAAATCCAAGTCACACAAATATGGATACTGTGTTGCACACATGGTCAACAATTATCATCGATGATCATTGCAGCTTTTTGGTTTTCCATAGACATAATTATTCGCCCTCTTTACTTAGATGTCCCATGCATATGACATTAAACTAGACATCTACGGTCTGATCCCTATGACCTAAAACTACGAGTATCGTCATCCTTACCACAAGATGTTAAACTGTGAATTGATTGGGACTTCCAGCTACAGGTCCCTTGACCTTTTTGGCCCCTTTTCTTGAGTTTTCATTCGGGATTGTATGATGTGGTATGAGCTTATGCTCCCATCACCTTAGGTTACTCTCCATGCCATACACATCCCTCGTTGGGGTACCTTGCCCCCTATTTGCGTCCTTGCTGCATGATGTTAAACTGGACATCATCCTTCCCTAGAACTACATGTGTCTTGATTCCCATATTTATGGGATATGTAGGACTGCTCAAATGTCTAAGTCTTTGGGTCCAGCCCCATCTCTTTGAAACATCCATATCCTTATGGCCCTTTGTTTTGAATCCTTCCAGGGGAGGGGTATGCGGTGTGGTTTGGGATTGTGTCCCCATTCACATCGGGTTTGTAACAACCACACCACATACCTCTCTCATGAGAGACCTTTTCTCCCTTTCTCTACACTCATCTTTTCGAGTCTTCTTCTCTTAATTTGGGTCCCTCAACCCTCTTTGGTGATTCTCCAATGTTCCCAAGAGTACTCTGGTTCAGAACCTGGAGAGTCGGATTTAACCTAGACATGCTTTCACCCATTTTTTAGGCTTCATGTTCCCCTTCATTGGGGCTCTCATTATCTTTCACATCCTAAGGGACACCAAAATGGCATAAATGCTCGGCCCAAGGGCTCTCATACCCTTGTGGGCCAACATCCTTGAGGATTTTGAACAACAAATTGATACAAGTCCCGCATTGTAAATATGTTCAGTGGGTGACGCTCATTTTTTTGTTCCCATTTAAAGTCACACGATATGGATTCTGTGTTTCAAACATGGTCAACAGTTATCCTCTATCGTCATGCCAACCCCATCATTCCTTAAATGTTGGCTACATGATTCACATCATCCCCCCCCCCACCTAGTCCAAGTGCAATTTCGACACTCTTTGTACTATCCCTCAGTGCACATTTTCCCATTAGGAGGAAAAATTCATGGTGTGGCATAATCCGGGGCTTCGCATCGACTTCCCTTTACACGCATATCCCACGTCTTCCAAATACATATTTCTCCCTCATTTCAAATAACAAGTATGACTCATGTGGGCTTAGGGATTAGATCGAGGTATGTGCCCTCTTGGAAGAGTTTCTCTTATTCATGGTCTGATCTCTAAGACCTTAAACTAAGACCTACTTATGAATCCTATCTTTATAACAATGTATATATTGATTCCCATGCTCATGGGATACGTAAAAATGCCTCGACATCTCGTCTTTGGGTCCATCTCAAGTTCCACTAATTATCTCTTTTGTTTATTCTTTTAGGCCCTGACTCTTATAAGATCGTGTGGTGTGGCGTGTGTGGGATTATGTCCTCGTTCATGTTAGGTTTTCAATAGCCGAACCACATACTTCTATTCTAGGATCCAGTCCCTCCTACCTCCTATACCACATGACATTAAACTGTATGTTTTCTCCCATGATGTTAAACTGTATACGGTTCTACATGACCTTAAACTGTTACAACCAGCCTGACGTTAAACTGAAATCTCAGAACTACATATGGCTTGATTCCCATCCTCAGGGGATATATAGTAATACATGGAAATTTCATCCACAGCTCCAACCCCATATTTTCTGACCTTTGTTGTCCCCTCATCCAAAGGTTTCTTCCTCAGAATCGTGCGTGGTGTGGTGTGGATCGCATCCTCATTCACATAAAGTATGATTTATCACATCATGAACATTTCCCCTATGGTCCCACATGAATTTAAATTGTTGTATTTATTTCACGACATTAAAATTAATATTTGGTCCCTTCACATGAACCTAAAATGTGAACTTATTATCCTGGACGCACGATGAAAAATCGGCACTTCATCGTGGTGTTCCCATTCAAGAGGACATCATGTTTGGTATCATTCACATATCATACCATTGGTCAACGCCCGTATACAAATTTATTCTTGTGGTGATGCATGTACTCTCTATCCTAGGTTCATCGCTTCACAAAAAAAACACATTCATCCTAAAGGACAAACTAGACCTACCAAATGTCGCTTCTTTTGGTGTGAGGGCTACACCCTCACGACCTTATTATCCCTGGCACTGGTATCTTACCATGCCACCTTCAGAACTATATATGGATTGATTCCCATTCTCATGGGGTACTTAGGAACACCCAGGTACTTTCCCTCAGGCCCAACCTAACTTTCACTTTTCCTCCCCTGACCTAGAAGTTTCCTGGGGAGCACATTGTGATGATACATACTTCTATTGTCCACACTCATGTTGGGTTTTAGTAATTACTTCACCAAGCGTCTCCCTCCTTCAGTTCCATATATGGTCTAAGATATATGACCATAAACTAATACCACTCCATGTCCTTTCTGAAAGACGTTAAAATTCACGACATCTTCCAAAAATATGTATGGCTTGATTCCCATCCTCACGGGATATATAGGAACACCCATGCATCTTGCCTCTGGGTCCAGCCCCAGGAATCTAAAATCTGGCCCCCTCTCTTTATCCCCTTATCCCGAACTCTTTTGGGAACATGTGGTGTGGTGAGAACTGTTTGGGTTCTCTTTCACATTAGGTTTTGTAGTAGCTACACCATGTGCCTCCCATGTCTTTTCCCAATTGGGTCTGAGTTCTATGACACTAAACTAAGATATCCCTATGAGAACTGCCCGTCAGGTTTGGATACTCTACCACCATGTGCACATTCCATTAAATCAATCCCTCCCTTAATGGACCATCATATGACCATTAATTTCGAAGCGTGCAACCTCAGGACCCTTTTCCTTGGAGGGTAACTCTACTCCCTCTATGTGATACATATTATTGTCATACTCAGATGCGTTGTGAAAAATATCCCGAAGTGTAGAAGTTTCACAGGGAAATTCCCCTCGTTCCATGTCCAAGCATCATGCACCCATTATTTGGATCCTCATCCTCTTACAAATCTGAAGGGACCCCCCTCTGTGGCTTGGTATCATGCCACATTGGATTACCTACCGTCTTGTACCAATGTCCCTGAGAACCACAGACGACATTTGCGACAGGTCCCATGTTTCGAATGTGCTCAAAGGTTGACCCTCATTTGTCTATCCCTATTATAAGATAATGAAATATGGATATTTTTTTTTGAACATGGTCAACAGTTATCCCCTATCATCATGAAACCATCATTGTTTTCTAGATATAGAGCTTTATGATTCACGTTTTTTCACATCCTTATGTTTAAGTGGAATTCCAACATACTCGCCTTTACTCCTTCATGCATCTATGTATGTTAGGTAGGATGGTCAACATCATTAGGGATGTCATTCACCTAGCATCCCATTTCCCCTAACATGTTCCTTCCCATGATATGAAACTCTCATCACTACTCGTTGTTTCCCACATCAAGCACAACTCACGTGGGATTAGTAGTTTTGGTAGGACATGTACTGGTGCAGCCATGTGACACATGCTTTTCATCATCCCACGTGACGTTAAACTGCTCTCTCAGAACTACGTATGGCTTGATTCCCATCAAAATGGGGTACGTAGGAAAATCTAGGAACCTTGACTTAGGCCCAACATAACTTTCGATTTTGTTCCCTCGACTTGAAATGACTTCCTCCAGGGCTACGTGGTGTGTTGTGGACTTCTTACGTACTCATCCCATCAGGTTTATGGCTACCGTATCACGTATTATCTTCTTAGTATCTTACCTTTCACTCCTCATCATATCATATGACATTAAACTACACGAGTCCATATGTCCTCAATGTAGGACACTAAACTGTTGTTCTACCTTGAATAAGTTTAGGATTCCCCATGTTAGTCATGGGATGCACTAGATTCCTTGCCAGGGAGGGTTTCCCCTACCTGTGTTGGCCTCCGGCGACACCGTGTTAAAGAACTAAGTTTGGATTGATTCTCATTCCTACAAGATATGTAGTGATGCCTAGGTATTGCGACTCAGGCACAGCCCCAAGTTCATTAACCCTTCTGGCCCCTCGGCCTCGATCTTGGTCCAGGCAGTATAACCTTTAAACGATGTGCACAGTCCTCACTGTGCGACGTTTAGACTATGTGTTTATCGTCTTTATCAGTATGATGTAAAACTATAAGGAATTCGAGGTCCTTTCCATAGAGGTCATGTTCAGAAGTATGTTTAATCCCTGATTAGATAGATATGACCACCTAATGTGTTTACACCATTGTGGTGTGACTTCATGAGTGTTGTACACCATTCAAACAACCCATCACTCAACATTACACGCTTTGCGTGCCCTTTATTAGAACCCCCATCCTCTTTCACGTCTAAAAGAACCCTTTAACAGTATGGATTCTCATCCTATAACTCACCTACTATCCTGGGCCAACATTCTGGAAGACTAATTGGTAGTATTTTGAGCCAGGCCTTGTGTTTTGAAAATGGTCAATGGTCAGCCCTCGTTTGTTATCCCTATTTTAGGATAATGAAATAAGGATATTGTGTTTCGAATGCAGTAAATAGTTATCCTTAATTGTCACACCACCCCCATAGTGTTCTAAATCTTGGGTATCATGATTCAGACATTCAACTCCCCTATGTTTGGATTAATTCCAAACGCCCCTGGAGTTACCCCGCTCGTGCACTAGAGCACATTGGGAAGACGACACATCGATTGTTCTGAGATATTCGTTCTCCGTCCAGGACTCTCCCTTTATTCCTATAAATCTAGATTGGTTGTTCAAACCTCAGATGCCCGAAACATGGTTTTCACTCTTATATTCGGATGAAATGACATGGTGGTCATCCCTTGTTTCTCGCATTAGGCCCGACCGACGAGAGCTTAGGGACTAATCGCTGGATGTTCCATAAATGTAACGAAAATAAAATAGTACAAAAAAATAACATGACTCATGCCTACATCTAGCATAAATAATCAAAACATGAAAGTGAGTTCAAAAGATACATGCATCACAGTACCTGAGGATCGAACCCTCCGATAGATGGGTTGACCCCATCAAAAGAACGTCACAGTTCTGCCACCCTCTGGCTTGTGGAGTTCAGGATTCACTATCGCCTGTTCAGTTCCTCCTCCTCCTCTTTAGAACTGGGGTGCGGTTCGTCAGCTACGATCCAGTACCGATCCTCATTGGTACAGATGATGATCATCTCGTTGGAGGCTTTCCCCATGTGATCTCCGGCCTCTACCAGCTAGGCCTTTAGCTACAATATAATCTTCAATTTCATGTTGAGGAAAGAATAATGCTCATCTACCCAGATGTGCAGTGGCTGAATCTTATTTTCAGCCTCTAGGAGTCTCTTGATGTTCACCACTTTTCTCCGCTGCAAACCCACACCAAAGCCGCAATAATATTCCTGGATCTTCTCTTCCATGAGATATCAGACGAGCATATAGGGATGCTAGGCATCCACTCCCTGAGTGCATAGTTCACACAGTCAGGACTGAAGCCTCCCCATCTTTTATATCCATTGTTCTTGAGGGGTTTCATCGATTAAGCCCTTGATCAGCTTTTATAGATGGTGACATGATATCTTGATGTCCTCTTAATTAGATTCTATGTCATCCTGATCTGCAGGGTCGGTAGGCTCATACACAGGGAATGCCCGCAAGAACATGTCATCAGTGTCCGCAACTTGTTTATAATCAGGTATGGAAGGAACCATGTTATACATTTGATATTCATCATCAGATCCTACCTCAAAAATCACAGGCTCTTCCCTGATAACAGTCCTACCAGTGATCGGAAGCGCTGCAGCATGGTCAGTTCGGGTGTCCTCTTCCATGATCATCGATATTCCCCTTGTAAAGGCATTGCCGAGAGTACCAACCAACCTTGCCAAGGCAGCCCACACCATTTTAAGAACTGTGCATACCAAGAAGTGTACGAATTACAATTAACATAGTCAATGGGTGGAATATATGAATTCTTTAAAGGGTAATTATAGAGATCAAATTGTCGGTCTCTCTCCTGGGTTATTTCCATCAGGACCCCAAGGAATGGCCCTCCGTATATTGTTGGGAAGTATGAAAACTCTGTAGGAACTACCTCGGGTGTCCTGACCCAACTGGACATGCTAATTTCTATAGTTTCGGTCATAGATCCCAATTGCCCTGCATCTGCATCTACTGAGGGGCAAGAACAGATTCTACGTATGAGGCCCTTCTGCACAGTTTAAATATTATTTATGGGTACAAAGTAACTTGGAAGTAGATACCAGGGAAGGGAATCAGAGTTATACCTCGATAGACTTTGTAAATTCTTCACGCTCTGGGTCGGAATCACCAACTTCAACCTTTTCCAATGGGCTACCTCTACTGGCCTCTCCCTAGGAGGACTCGTCCGATTCTTCCACCAAATGTAAGTGCTCCCTCAGTTCAACAGCTGACAATTGTGGAGGGGTCGTACGATCCAGAAACACCTTTACCAGATTTTTCATTGAACGCAAGCCACCCCGGGAGTGCATGAAGTCCTCCAACTCGGCCAGGTATTGCTCCGCCTCCGCCTGGGATACTGCAAAGCTGGCCCTAACAAGGCCGATTCTAGTAAAATCCATCCCGATATGGTACAGGTGATTCCACATCTTCGATGGGTTGAGGAATTTCTGGTTGACATCCCAGATGTCCCAATCTTTTGATAATACAACACTCTCTGGCATGTCTATATGGCGTAGCCCCTTCCCTGGAGCCTGTGTGGATATCCTGTGGAATCCCCTTGCTGGACTCCCCTCCGGATGACTCTGCTCCTCTAGGATAGTTGGGTCTGCTTTCACGACTTGATCCATTGTTACCTCCCCTTCGACCAATGCGGGCCCCTCCGCCACTGTATCGCTACCACAATGAGCTATCCTCCCCACCTTCCGACTACAACCTCGAGGTTGGATAGGCACCCCGTTGATGGATCGAACAGTTGGATGCTTCAGTATCTCCCCCGGGTAGGTCGCCTCCCAACTCTTGGCGTACTCCTTCACCAGTCCGAAGATGGCCATGAGTGAAGGCATCATGTTCTGCATCTTCTTGTATTCCCATGTTAACATGAGCCACATCTGCCTCATCACCCTTGGGTGGTCCCCGCAGCACACCCCCAAATAGACCCATGGAGTCAAGCACTGCATACAATGAAATTTCATTGCAAATCGGTGTGGGGTGTATGACTTACATAGGGACTCAGGGTCTGCCCGCCCAACCAGGACTCCGCCCTGAATGGCCATGAGTTAGGACCAATGCTCTTCCGTTCCCTGGCCGTCATCAATGAAAACACATGTTGGCAATGGGAACAGGTTGAAATTGAACTCGTCTACCTTACATACCCAGTTTAGTACCGTCTGCATGGTCAGATTGGTCGGAAATCTCCTCACAACATTCAGAATGGATGGGATTAAGTTCGATCCTGGGGGCGAGCTGAGGTTCAGATATTCATAAACCCCCATGATGTGTTCCATTATCCACCCATAAAAAATGTGGAATGGACCACATATTCTCTGTGGCTTCTTCCACTCACTGATATGCCACAACATATTGTACATATTGGAGAACATCAGGATCCCGAGGTTGACCCATCCTCCTGTCGCTAGCATGGATTCCATGATAAACATGTTTGGTCACACCCCCCATGTTCGTATCTCACAATGGAAGGATCCAACAACCGATGAGCACCACAATGAATGCAACCAACCTGAATACCAGTTGTTTCTCGGTACTGATGCCAAATCCCCAAATCTTCCACTGGATATCTTCCAAGAGATTCCAGTACAAGTGATCCTTGCCTCATCGAGCCCCCTTTGGGAAAGTCTGAGGGCTCTTAGGGAACTACATATTTCCCAGGAAGTTAAAGAACTGTTTAAACCATTGTTTGAAGTGGACGTCTCTCACCGAATGACTGTCCTCTCCCAGTACTAGGTTCATCAACGCCATCTCAAACAATGGAATCTGCTCCAAATCCTCCCACACACCCATAATAGGGAGGAATTCATCATACATCACCCCCAGTATTGGGACCCCCGAGATCTGATGCAGGTTCCATAAACTGATGACAACATCTCTATGGTGCAAATGAAAGGTATTGGTCCTCGATGACCATCTGATCATCAACTCTGACCTCAACTTCTTTGGATGATAGATATAGAATTGGGATGCCCAAGAAAACTCTTGCAGGACCACTCTTCTCAACTCTGCCCTGAATTCCTCACATGAGGTACCTACCCAGTTGGCCCAGGCCTAGTCATTTGTGAATTTACCACCCTGGCACAAATACCACTCATCCGACCACCCCTTTTCTGGGTTCCTCAGGGCTACCTTCAAGATATTATGGTATAGTGGGGAAGATGTCTTTGTATATAGTTCCTTCCCACCAATGTTGTTCAAGTGATTATACAGATAGTCAGTGTTGATAGGTGTGAAGTCCTCCCAGGCATGGTCTTCAGTTGCCCTAAAACACTGGTGCTGACACGACATGCTTCTAATCCAGTAAACTGGTTCATCCTTATTTTCTTCATGGATGAATATTTCACCCCTCAGAAAAAATCTATATAGTGGCAGCCTCTTGCATAGTGCATAGTCCTTCTGTATTTTTGACAGCAGTGCCACCAGTGAATTATGGTCAGAATGGCTTCTCACAATCTCCCATATACCTGAGCTATCCGCCATCTCCTCCCTACGGACAGCATCTGCAAGGACCCCCTAGCAGGTTCTTGGTGATCCGTTCAGTTTTTTAGGTTTGAATATTTTTTGTTTTGGTTTGCGAATACCGTTCATGGATCTCATTCAAGAAGACCATTCATGAAGCTAGATCCAAGAAAAGAAATCACAGAGCCCTACCCTGGTCATTAGATGCAAGCCACAGAGCACACCGTCATGATGTCAAAAAATATTTTGTGTGTCATGAAGTAGAACTCTCGATTCACAGAGAGAAATAACAAAGTACGCAATGCTTCACGAATCGAGAGTGGTAAGTGCCAAATTTTGGAGGTGATAAAGGAAAAAATAGAGGTCAAACCCCTATTTATAGGTGATGACCCCTTGTGTTTCACGGTGCATCTGACCGCAGCGAGCATCACGACACTCTCAACCAGCACGCCACCCCACCGCCTCACAAGACACCTTCCGAAACCTTCTTCGTGAGCCCTCTTCGTGATTGTCCATGGTGTTATAGGGATTAACTGTAACGACCCGAAATTTCATTAATGGAAAATCCCTCTTGATCCAGTTAAATGTTTCTTTAGGAAAACAAAATGTTTTTATAAGATGTCAACTTCTTTAGTTTAACATTAAGATTTGTGACCGTTACTTTTATAGATGTTGAACAGTGATCATCTGGGTAGTTTAAATATAAGGCTTTAACGAACCAATTTTCTACTCAGACAAAGGAAGCGATGGCCTCATCCAGTAGAATTGCCCCTTACGAAGCCCATTTGTCGGAGCTCGGAAAGGAGGTGGCGTCTTTGGGCTTTGCCCTTGACCAAGCCCAAGCTGAGATTCATCAAGTCAAGCTCGAACATGATCGTCTATGGGAAAAATGGAAGTTGATAGAGATTACCACTCGAGCGATGTTATCCGAGCAACCCCAAGAGTCTGTCACCATCGCACACCTTACCCTTAGGTCTTATGCGGCTATTTTAAGGGGTTATGTAACAAATAAGTAGAACCATGTTCATGTACATTATCTTTGTATATAATAATGAATATAATTTCTAGTCATTTTTGATACATTGTAATTAGTTTTTAAAGTACAAACGGTGTTTTTAGTTATTATTTAATTAAGAATTATATTTTATTAAATTAAAGGATTTTTGAATTAAATAATATTTTAATAAAATATTATTATTAATATTAAATTAATTTTTATTAAATATAAATGATCTTATAATTTTATGAATGCAATAATTTTTTTTATTAAGGTTTGAAAGCCATTTCTGTCAAAACCCGTGAATTTTTTATAAATGTCGGTTTTTATTTTAAAAGTATAAATTCACATATGTAGAAAATTATTTAGATAAAATAAATATTATTTTTGGAATCAGGACCTCAAAATTATCCAACGGTGAATTTTTCATAATTTTCTGAGACAGTCAAATTTTTGGGTAAAAATTAAATACCATTTAAATATATAATGTGTTTTATGACATCATAATGACCCAATGGTGATGTAATAAAATACCATAATCCTTATGTTCGGCCAATATGTGTTTTATCATTAAAATAATGAGGTTTTGGGTTTGTTTGAATCACTTTTCAAAGCATTAATGGAGCCCTCAAGACTTATTCAACACTTTGCCTTTTTAAATTAATTTCCATGGGAGTGTGACTCACCTCCACATAAGCAACCCTAATTTTTTAATACGTTCGGACCTTGGCCTTGTAAAATATTGTTTTCCTCTTTCCTTTTCCAGAAACCATGGGGAAATACCATGGGATGGTTTGTGTTTTGGATTATTTTAATATAAGGGGTCCCAAACCTAAATAATAAAGAATTCTCTCACCTTTCCTATATAAACCCACCCAAGCTCCCACTTCCTCCTCACCCAAAGCCCTTGAAGTTCGTCCAACCTCTGCCCTACTCTATCTAGAATCCTCTCAAGGTGCCTCAAGCTCCCAAGAAGCCTCTCACAAGCCTCTCTCTAGCCTTTGGAAGCACACTTCCAAGTAAGGGTTTTTCTTCCTTTCTCATTTTTGTCAATTTTTCTTTAAGTTGTATTGCCCTTTTAATTTAATTTATGAATGTTGGGGTATGGTTTCGCACCTCTCCCATACTGCCCTCTTATTGTTTTAATGATGGGAGACCCCTTTCTCTCTCATTAAATGCCTCCCATGTACACCCGTTACTATGCCGAAATTCCGAAAGGAACCTTTTTCTCCTCTTTTATATTCAAGCAATAATTTTGTATCATGAATCTAAATTCCTTTTCAATTGTTGGGACATGTATCTATATGACATTCTTACTGTCCATTACATGTAAATATGATGAGGAACCCCTTTCTCTCTCATCAGACTTTTTTTTATGAATTCTTATGTCACGCCGTTACGCTGCCGAAATCACACCGATTTTCTAAGCCAATATCATTGTGTAGTGAATACCATGCCCATTTATCCATCAAGGGTATTCACCTTTATGCACATTTACTTATTGATTGTAAAGTTTCATGTATGAATTCCACATTCCTTTATCGTGGAATAAATGATTATGTTTTATGAATCCATGTTTTATGATCCATGTGGCACACTTATGCATGAAATAAAATGTTTAAGAAGGGTGTTCCCTGATAGCGCTCCAATGCATTGGGTAAAGTATAGTATCATGATACGTCATGTGCCATGAGTGTTGAATCATGCTAATTCAAGTTCAACGAGGGTTTACTCGTGCTTCAAGTGCAATGAGGGTTTACTCATGCTCCATGTGTAATGAGCCTTGGCTCATGCTAATTCAATGTTAAGTGTTGTTGCCACATTTCCATGTTATGATTATCATGCTTTATCATGCCTTTATGTTCATGTCTCTATTATGCTCTATTGATATGCCTATTGCCTAACATGTATTGTACTCCTCATGTTATTCATTGTCTACTCCCTTACTGGGCTTTATAGCTCACCCTTTTCTTATGCATGTCCTCAGGTTATCCCATGCAATGCTAAGTAAGAAGGAATGTAGTGGTCATGTAAAGGAAGTTTTCAATAACGATGTTGTATTTCAAGTTTAAAGTTTTTATGTAATGATCCTAAGCCCCAAAGACACTAAACCTCTCGATCTTCTTTGTTGTATCAAGTAAAGTTTTATGTAATAAAGCATGTTTAAGTTGTAATAAAAAGCAGGGTTGTCATATTAACCCTCGATATTTCACCCCCACTTCCTCCAAATCTCAAATTATGGGGGGCATCTGTTAGTGACAAAATTTGTGAAGAGGAAGAATAAAGAGATAGCCTTTGGGACGGGCTTGCGAAGCTTATTCATAGAGCCCTGTATCACCGCAGCCGGCACGAAGCTCCCCCCTCTGCATATCTTCAGTAGATTAAAGAGGTGGGAGGCTCCATGAACAAGTTTGACATTTGCAAAGCCACCGTGGAGAAACGAGGTGGGAGGCTCTATGAAGCGGTTTTATGTTTGCGAAGCCACCGCGAAGCTTCGAGGCAGGAGTTTCCGTGAGCCCATTTGATGTTTGCAAAACTAACATGGAGTAAGGAGGCAGGAGGCTCCGTGAAACCATTTGAAGTTTGCAAATCCTCCAATGAGAAAGGAGGTGGGAGGCTCTGTAAACCAGTTTGACATTTACGAAGCCGTTATGGAGCAAGGAGACGAGAGGCTCTATGAACCTGTTGGACATTTGCGAAGCCACTGTGGAGAAAGGAGGCCGGAGGCTCCATGGTTAAGAAAATATTCCCCATGTCTCCACGCCCAGAAAGCTCTGCTTCATGACACCTCTTTTCTATAAATATCAGTCTCCCCTTGATCCCAAAGGATGGATCCTTAAACCTTTCTCCTTCGTAGATGTCAAATCGTGAAGCAATTTCTGCTCTGCGAACCATGATCTCTTCAAGGTACTTTAGCATCCCGAAGTGCCTTTACCTTGGCTTGAACTCAACCCCTCTACAATGAGGGATTCTCTTCGCAAATCCCACAATCCTTCACGAAGTAAGGGGATCCCCATGTGGACTCGGGTCTTTGCAGAGCACTAATGCTTCACGAAGGACCCTACATGCACATGTAACCCACATGCTAAGGTGGGGTCACTGTTCGTCATGAATCACATTTCTTAGTAATGTTGCGCTTTGTAGGGAACCCTTGATTTGCGAAGCACTGCTCCATGAATTACTTTGCACTTCATGAAGAACCTTCCCTATGCACCTATGCTCTATGTCTAGGTAGGGCCACTTCACTTCGTGAAGCATACCCCTTCGTGAAGCATACACCTTCCCATTGTGTTGCATAGCCTTACGCTTCTTCACATAAGAATGCTAACACCTATTTCTTCTTTTCATAGTCGTGATAATGTGGACCTCTCAGTGGATCAATATATAAAACCCCCTCATCATGACATTGCTGATGCATTCCATTCCTCAAGGGCGGGCGGGTATCAGTTATGTAAGTCCTAAGGGTACAGAGTGAACCCACCTCATATAAGCTATAGGCAGTTAAACTACCAAGCACCATCATCCTCACCACAAGTCATTAAATTGTGACCCCGCACCATGCATCTTACACGGGGTCCCCCATCTCAGATATTCTCTATGATATCTCATCTCTGTGAGAGTGTGATCTTTCTCACATGGAATGAGATCCTCATTGCTGGAGTGGATTCTGTCCACGGGGGAAGGGAAACCACCTTGGTGTAAGCCTCTAGCCTTTCTTGCAGGAGGTAGTATCCTTACTCCTCCTTTATTCTTTGGTGCGAAAGACCAGAGGTGGGGATGGGCACCAGAACCCTCTTTTCTTTTATGAAAATCCCTCTCCCCTTGGGTTTTGTTGCCACTTAGGCCTCCATCCTAGATTAAGTCCCAATAACCATCTCCCTAGGCTGCTAACCATGCGTAAACCCCTATTTCCCCTTTTGGCTGCGGACCACGTGTAAGCCCCTGTTTCCATTTTGGGCTGCTAACCATGTGAAAGCACCTCTTCACTTCCCACAGATGCACCATTCTTGACAAGATCGTCCAGTATTTTATACCTCTTGTTTCTCACACCGAGCATGACTCATGTGGGCTTAGAGTATGCACCAACCATGACATCCTCTCTGGGCCACCCTAGAGTGTATGCCCCAAACCATTATGAACTATGTGGACTTTGATCTTTGCCAAGGAACGGTATATAGGAAACGTCCCTGAGGTTCAATCCCAATAGATATTGGTCCCGAACACCTTCACGTTGGTTCACCAAAACCATCCTGAACTACAAGAACATTGATACTTGCCAAGGAAAGGTACGTAGGAAGCCTTCCTGAGGTTCAAGCCCACTATCCATTGGTCCCGACCACTTAATGTCAGTACACCAAAACCATCTCGAACTACATGGACTTTGATCCTTGCCAAGGAAAGATACGTAGGATGCCTCCCATAGGTTCAAGCCTAACAACCATTGGTCCCGACCACCTCATGTCAGTTCACTAAACCCATCATGAACTACATAGACTTTGATCCTTGCTATGTCAAGGTACGTAGGAATCCTCCCTGAGGTTCAAGCCCACCATTCATTGGTCCCGACCAGTTCACATTGGTTCACCAAAACCATCCTAAACTATGAAGACTTTGATCCTTACCAAGGAGAGGTACATAGGAGGCCTCCCAATGGTTCAAGAACACCATCCATTGTTCCTTAACACTTCATGTCGGTTCACCCCTATCCTCCATGACACTAAACTATCCCATATCCAGTGGTAAGCCATTGTGATCCCCTATCCAGTGGTAATCCATTGTGAACATCATTAAGCAGTAAGCCATTGTGAACCTCACGTAGAGGTAAGTCGTTGTGATCCCCTATCCAGTGGTAAGATGTTGTGAACCTCACACAGTGGTAATCCGTTGTGATCCCCATTCAGCAGTAAGTTGTTTTCAACCCCAACCCAATGGTAAACCGTTGTCGTCCCTTTAATTGGGACCCATATATCTAGTCTGTCCCATTGGAGTCTGACCAACCTCGGGCTTCTAACCATGTGTAAGCCCTAGTATATCATTAGGTCACTATCCCCTATGCACACCTCGATCCTATACGCCATCCTAAACTATACAGACTTTGATTACCTTCCATGGGGATACATAGGAAGTCTCTTCAAGGATCAATCACAACATCATCGTCGCCCTTAAGTCGACTCCGTCTCATTATCCATCCACTTCACTAAACCATCTATTATCCGTATTGATTCTTACTCGAGCCACCACATCACGATGAGATCATGCAAATTCACCTCTTTGTTGCTCTTAGCAGCAATCGGAAAACTACCCATGCATTATTCCCAGCATCAGTGTTCCTTCCAGGGGTTACACCCATCTGATCCACTCTAGTCAGTGTTCTAATCAGTCTAATCCATCTCCACTAGATGTTAAACTCGCGAGATACCCTATGTTAAAAATAGAAAGCTATGGAAAACCTCAGAGGCATGCCTATGGCATATAATTCCCTTCATTCGACGTGGCATTCCTCAAGATTTTTCACCCTCGAGTAGCCCTATAATAAGAGGAAAAAACCCATATGTGCAAGTGTTACAGTTTCCAGACATGCCAGTGATGTCCAACATGACTAATCCTCTGACCTGTGGTTACTGCCTTGACTGACCCCTTAGAATGTCTAAACAGAAGTAGTATAATTATCCAACAGCCATGAAGATATGAAACTGGGAAGAGTTCCATGAACAACATGTTAATCTATAAGGGAGACCCAGACTAGGTGACAAGTTCTGAGGAGGAATCCACAAAAGAAAGAACTGACATCCCATCATCCCATTTCGATCACAGAGAAAATGTTCCTGAACAAGTGATGGATGTCACCCACATTTGGGAATTATGAATGTGGGGCAATAGTCTTCACGTCCTCATCCTCTAAAATGGACAGATGCATGTGCCCCGACGAAAGCGTCGGAAACAGTGTAACTGTATCATTTTCCCCCTACCCGAGTTCCTCGACAGGGCCAAACACACGGTTCCTTCCTGGGTAACTTCACACAGCATGTTCACCCTAGACACAGTGTGTACCCCCTTAATTTATAACAACCCATTTCGTTAGTTACATGGTCGGTGACATGGCCAACTCTACACGGCGTGCATGAATGGAACACAATGTGTAAAACCTAGGTTTTATCCACTGGTGTCATTTGTCACATGTCTTGATACACTGCTCTTATAACACAACATGTACTGTAAGTACATGATGTGTTCCACCAATAATTTCCCAACCCCATGTATCTTCCCACACAGTTGGTCACACAGTTATGGACTACATGACGTTTACATATAGTACATGGAATGTGCTTAAGAAAACTTGTTCCTTCCCGAATAGAAGGATACATGGCATGTATTTATCATTACACACCGTGTATTTTAGATTTTTCTAGACAATAAGCCTCAGAAACTACTTTGAAACCCCATAAAAACACTGAAACAAACAGTAAAGTTCCAAATTCTGATATGTGGGGGACCATACTCCTCATGAATCAAAGACTAACATCATCTTCCTGTACATCACAAGGTATAACAGTTTAATCAATCACACGATCCACCAAATTCCAATCCAAGAGGGCCCATAACACCTCAGGGACCAAAGTTTGGCGCCCATTCAAATAAATAATTACATATTATCAATACTCTTTCAAATAGAAAGTATTCTATCAACACATATATCACAACAACATGAATATCTAGCACAACATCTATCACAACAACATACAATCGGCAATTCACCCTAAATTGAATGACAATAATGCATGACATGTGATCTATAGTAAGTTCTTATATGATGCATGAGATGGAATACCCTCATCTCATTGTGCTGCAACAGAAATAGAACCTCCATAAAATCAATGATAATAACACAAAACATTTGAATCAACCAACGATGAAATCAAATCAACTCTAATAATTTCAAAACTATAAAATTGAAATAAATGAGGCATATTGGCTTTTACCTATACATGGGTTAGCTACTACTGGGAATAGATTATTACCGACTACCTATTCCTTTCTATACCTATATATTGGCTCCAAATAGTAAATCGATAAGAAAAGAATCCCTCTAATACAACTTTGTAATGTCCCGGTTCTGGGTGCCGCCCAAGGTTCCCCGTACATAGTTGGTCACATGGCCTGAAGCACATTTCCCCAAATGCTAAAAGATTCCAACTAGAAACGAGTGCCTTGGGTGTGATAGTGGGAAAACTATGACCTCATTGGAAGAGTAACTCAGCGAAATAACAATAATATACAGCAACAGAAGTAGTAATACCACACAACAAGTAAACAATGGAAGACTGAAAGTAAATTTACAACTAGAGAACATATATAAATGATTCATGTGACATCTGTCTAGGAAAGCATCCAAACAAGTCACAAAGTAATAAATATAGTGTAAACCAATGTATGAAGAAAAAAAGTAAACTCCCATAGTATTGCAAGCCTTATCTTTGTCCTATGCTCTCTAGATCCACAACACTGAAGTACCTGAAGTAGAAGGGCGCTTGCCCATATCCATATCTACGACAATATAATCTATTTGTTCACAAAAGTATGACCCATACTAGGCGTGATACGAATCCTAGTAGGTAACCACCAAATGATTTGTGAATAACTGTCAATGAATATATATATATATATATATATACTAGGAAATATGAAAAAAGAAGTAAAAAACAAGGAAGTACTCAAAAGTAAACAATCCTATAGTTTCAACTACATTCATTTACATTTATTAATCAATCAAGCAATAATTTACAAGAATCGTTTTAGGAATGTTCTCATAGCCTAAACCCTATGGTTTAACAAGATAAAGACTCTCTAGGGAAGCAGTCACCATCAATTCCCCCTGTGGTCTTTTAATGATAACTACAGACCCTCTGAGGAAGCACTCAACGTCCATTCCCCCTGTGGTCTCGTAACGATATACTAAAGACACTCTAAAGGAGCACTCACCATCCACCCCCCTATGGTCTCACAGTGTAAAAAGTATAACAGACACCTTAGGGATGTCGTCAATATCAATTCACCATATGGTCTAACTACACCAGGTTCCCACAATCCTGGGTAATACAAATGTGCACAATGATATCCAGCAACCAAAGTAAATATCAAAATACTACTTGGCTAAAAAACTAAAATGCATATCAAAATCATGTCATATGAATAAATCCATACTAACAATACTAGGAATGGAAAACATAACTGCCTAATAGGCAGTTCTAGACCTAAAAACCAATATCAATCAAACATGGGAAAACACATCCATAGCAAGGTAATAAAGAATATTCATAATCAAACACCCTTACTCAAGCAAACAAAGCATATAAGTCATTAACAAGGTTAAATAACTAAAACCCTGAATACTATAAACTAGGATATTGGTCGCTTTTTTCACATATAAATTAAACTACATCTATGGAAAGGCACAAAGAACCTACCTCGATGTTGTACGATTGATACAGTTGAGCCTCATCCTTTGAATCGACTTAGAACATGGTAGATCTACAAAAACGTCAAAAAAATTCAACCTTGAATAACTCAATGAAATATGAGAAATAAAGAGGAGAGCCTCTAGAATAAGAAAGAACTCCCCATGGATATTCCAACGCAATCGAAATTGTTCGATTTGGAGAACAGAAAACCAAACGGGGGTTCAGAGAAGAATCGGTGATATCCATCACTCCTAGATGAGACAACGCTAGAAGAAGACGGTTCTGTCGATGAGACGTGACCCCAGTCCGATATAACAATTAAAAATAAAAATAAATGGCATGTTCCCCAAGGATACACAACGTGTATAGGGCTCTACTAGGCCTCGCTTTTGTTGGTCTCCAGTTCAGCTCACATGGCCATGTACTCAGCCCTTACATGGCCAGTAAACGTCTACCTGTAGTGATCGAGTACATGACATGTAATCCTAAGTACATGGAATTTACTTATGAAATTTCCAAAAAAAACTCCATTTTTTCTCAAAAACACCCAAAATCATGATCCAAACTTGAAATGAAGATCCAAGTTCTCATAATACTGAAATCATCAGTGAATGTTATGAAGTTTTTATACAAACCAATTACTTCAATAAGAAATGGTCCATACAAATCGGTATGAACTAATTGAATACTATCTTCTTCCGTTTTAACTTTTACAATAAATAGTTCCTTATACATTTTTATTTGTAAAAATTCATGACATATACCAAGTGGTTTTAGTTCAAGTGAACATAAATATCCATATTGTTGTAATTTAGTAAAACATTTTTTTACATAACATAACTGGTGATTCCATAGTCATTTGTTTCAAGATTCATGTGAGAAAGTTTTGTAATCAATTTCCATTACATAGTTCATGTAATCCAACATTTAAAGACTATTATTTAAATGATTAATATGATAAAATATGATTTATTTATAAATGAATTAAAATTTCTTCTCATATTTAAAAATAAATCAATCTATATCATATATGGATATAGATATAATGATTTTTGGGACTAAAGCTACATAATAAAAATATTTTAATACCAAGATCATTCCTATCAGTAACATGAGGTGGTAGACCCTAATATCAAAAACATCATGTTTGGATCCATTGGATGCATATAGATATACATTACCCTATAAAATCTTCCAAAATTTAGTTGGTTCTATTATTTGAATATATATTTTTGAGCACCACATGCTGTATCTATTACCCAATTTGTAGAAAAATATAAATTTTACTTGATGATAAAATAACATGAATCATCCCCTTACTTTTTTTCCTAGGTACATTTTTTCTTCTAGTGGACCTTATTCTAGATGTGAAATATATTTCATCATATTCCCTTACTTTCCAATTAACCATTCTATTCTCGTAAGTTAATTGTGAAGAATATTTGGACACAAAGCTCTTCAGATAACCATTACTTTTATTCACTATAAGTACAAAAGGTTTTTCCAGATTCATATACATATCAATATAGTGAAGTTGAGTGAGAAGATATGTGAGAGACTTATCAATATTGTTCATATTGAAATTAAGAACAATGATGGATAATCCCTAAAGGAGATATGAAATAATGATATCAGTTCACAATTCATCTAATAGTTCAAACCCTAGAACATCTAGGCACTCAATATAACCAATGAATTTTACTATGTGAGTCTAAGATGGATCCCCTTGTCCATGTTTTCATTGAAATTGATCTTTATATATATAAATCCATTCTTATCTAGATATCTCCAGATATTGACATAGAGATTCAAGAGAATGATATAAACATCCATGTGATTTTGTGACATATTGAGTTCATTAGATATAGATGTAAGAATTAAAAATTTAACACTGACCATCTCGCTCAAATGTGTATCATAGACAGTGAAATACACATCACTCCCCTTATTTATATATAGATAGGTCATTGAGGATTGTATCATGTAAGACTTCTATTCATGGGGCAATACTAACCATAGGTATATAAAACAATCTTGGAAATTACTACCATTTAGGATATATTCATTCACCAAAATTTATCATAGGGAAAATGTGTTTGATGATATTTCCATTATTCAATAATAGTAAATGATATGTTTGTTAGTACATCTCTAGATTATAGTTAATGTGAGATAAAAATAATAAAAATAATTTCATTAATTATCCCACTATTTTATCAAGTACCATAGCCCTCCGCATTGGACTCAGAATGTCTAGTATCTTAAATATTCTAGTGAAAAGGATCAATATTCACCTTCTCAAAACCTAGGGTTGGGTTTGGTTAATTACTCAGTGGTGATTAGGCAGTCATGTATTTACCAACTGTGGGCTTGAAGCTCCTTGATCCATTGAGTGGTCTCCCTAATCTAGAGACCCTTACATATGTTTTCTAAATAATTTTCTACTAGTTACATTAAGTCTACCATGGGATACCTATCTTGATGTAAATTAGTTATGTAAAACCAAAAAATTAAAATGAAATCCATGATAAAAGTAAGTTTAACAAAATGGGTTGGTAAAACACATAGTTCTATGTGTTTCGTTCCAAATCAAGTAATGGATGACTTTTTCAGATTTAATATTATGTTAAGTGATTTTATTTATTATACATAATATTTGTACTATGTTATTATTTAATTTTATTTTTAATACAAAGTCTAATTTAAATTATGTATTAACTGTATTATGATAAACATTTACGCACAACCAATTGATTTTAATTCAATATTTTCATATTAGTATATTTTTTTTTATGTAATAGAAGTCTTTTATCCATAAAATAAACCATGCATATAGAACAAATAAAATAAAAAATGAATGAATGTATCATAATCTATATATAATGGTTGATTTATTAAGAAAATAATAAATTCAACCTATGAACCCAGATATAAAATCCTTATGTCAGTCTTGGAATTAGTTATATCATCCCACCTATCCACATCTATAACTCCCACATTGTTTTCATCTCATTTCAATATCGAACAACCTTTTCCTCAGATACATATTGAACTTACTCCATGTGCCTTCTAAAACTCCATATTTACATATGTTATATAACTCATACATAGGTGAGGGGAACCAAATTATTAATTAAGGGGAATTATAAAAACCGTCATTGGGCACAAAAGTCCTCTATAATTAAATGGAGAGTGATAAATCACATACAATCATATTTGTATTAATAATAATTAAATGAAAATAATACAAAATAATTAAATTAAATAAAACGAAAACATAAAAAGGTTTACTCAATATACTGTCCAGTTATACATATGCAATGATTATGAATTTAAAACAATTATAAAGTATTCATTTCAATAGGTTATTTAATAATATAAAATGTGAATGGATTAATCCGATTAATTATCTTATTAATGAATTTATTCATTTTTTCTTATTTCATCCAATCATCCTGAAATTCACATCTATTATGATATTAATTTTTTATTTAAAACTCAATAAAATAATACAAAATTTTGTACATGGAAGAAATTTTCTGACTGCATATTTGAATTACCCAGTATAGTGATAAATTGTGAACACTTAACTAATATGAAATATTATGTACATAGAATATGGCATAATTTCACTACATGTATAACAAATTTAATGCCAAAAGAAACAAATGAAAATTAAGTATCCTATAAAATTTAATTCACTGAGACATTAGTATAGAATAAAACTACATTATTAATAGTTTTAAATATCATATGGAATTAATAAATTATTAGATATATTTTAAAACCTAAAAACTAGCATGTACTGTCAACTTAATGTTGGAAAAAACTCAGGTTGACAAGTTTTAAAGAAGAAATTAATTAAAATTTATTATTTTCATGTAAATATGTATATACATGGTGTGTTCAAGATAGACACACAGTGTGTACTTCACCTCACTAGATATCCCCAATACATGATTAACGACTCAACGTGTACTTTTGACAGAAATTTATGTAGTACATGACATCTAATTCATGTTACATGGATTCGAGTTTTTATGCATTTTGTATTAAATTCACATGGTATATTAATTACATGATTTAGTTTAATTCCATGTTTCCACCTTGAAAATATTTATACTTGACGGTGTATACTCTAATAATATTGTCCACCACCCTGTCTAGTTAAAACATGGTGCATTTAATTCAGGTGTTGTGTACTAATTACATAGTGACCCATAATAGATGATGGTGTCCTTGTTTAATAGAAAAAGATACATGGAATGTAAAAAATGAACACACATGATGAAGTCTTGTATTAACCATCCAAAATATTATTATATTTGAATGTGTTATTACAATGAAACATTCATTAAATTATTAACCAATAATATGAGGGAGAGAAAAAGAATAGGAAGAAGATATTTTTAGAATGGATGAAGAAAAGAATTAAATCATGAAATGTTTTTTATTTTTTAAATGTGAAATGATAAAAAATAAAATAAGTAATATATTTTCTAACATGACTGATATTATACCACTAGATGGTTCTAGGTGTAGGGAAGTGCTTATAAGGGCTATTCCTAGCTCAGAAAATGTTTGATTTGATGAATCATTCACATATTGTACATGACATAAAAACCATGACCAATGGAATATTTCAATTGAATATTGAAAAGAAATACATTTGAACAAGGATTAGAACTTTTTCATGTGAAATTTATTGTTAATATAATTAAACAGGAAAAATATTACCTTATTCTGGAGACCATTATTCATATTATATTTTTATTATCTGAAACTCTTTTATGTAATCCATCATTTAGCTTATAGGATCAATGTGTAGAATCTCTATAGTTGTGATCCACACATGATCCTATGATATCTGAAAGACACCGCTGTATCACGCGGTGCTAGAACACTCCATTGACCATATTGCATTATTTGTCTGGATCACTTCACATTTCATCAATCTTGAAGAAATTATCCGGATCTTCTCACTCATGACAGGATGTGGGAAGGAAGAGGATAATTCTATAGAGCAATACATTGTGTACAACTATTCTCAATTAATCCATGTTAGAATGTATTAGTGGTCTATTTATAATAATAGGGTTTGGGTTTGTAATATAAATAATTTTACAAGTTCCCTTAATAAAATGATAACCAAAGTCTGAACCCAGCCTATATAATAAAAAAGTTATTATTTTTTTCCATGACGTGCACTTACTAGAAAAACGATAAGTATAATATATCTGGATTACAAATTAATATTTATTTCCAAACACAATATCAAGATTAAAATTCTCCATGATATTTATCAAATACATAAATAAAAATTTAATGAAATATTTATTTATAAAAGAAATATCCTATTCATAGTCTTGTGAATAAATATTTATAAAAATATTTAATAAATAAATGAATATTATATATCCATGTAATTTAAAATTTATCTTACAAATAAATATTTATTTAATTTATGTGATCATTAATCAATTATAAAACTCATTCTTGGTTTCAAGAATAGTATTTATTTCAATAATAAAATTCAAATGAAATTTAATTGAGATCAATAGAAACACTTAGTGTGTGCCCGTCTAGGTTTATTTCTTATTGGTATTAAGTGATCTTGCCTAAAGTCCAATATTTCTATCTATTAATTGGTCATGTAACCTAAGAGAAGAAACATAATTCCACGACATCGACAACTACATATGAGAACTCATTGTGTAATATAATCCCTTATTCACAATATCTCATCAAGTAATTTTCAAACTAGTGTTATCAACTTATATGCTTGATACATCTTTCATCCACTATCTGAAATAAACCCGTCATTAAAACATGGAATTAAAATTTAATAAGAGAAATATATTTAAATCAAATAAATTAGATATCAAATTATATAAATATTAAAGGGATAAATCCTTCCTCAACATATTCATTTTAATCCTTCAATTAATGATACACCCATCATACCATACTTTCTGTGTACATATGGTGTTATGGGTTTGGTCAGTAAATCTATGTATACAAGTCATGAATTATATTAATAATAATCTTAAAGTATAAGGACTCTTACTAATAGTAAATATACTATATTCCCTATCATATAATTTTATATTACCATAGAACTATTTTTAAGAATATCATCTATATACTTCATGGTTCTCAACATAGTGGGGAACTACTATGCCCTTTTCAGTGAAATAAATAATCTTGGATGTTATTAAATTAACTTATTGAAAAATAATGAATAGTATATAATGATATTATCAATTAATAATCAGTTATTAAAATATAAATGTAATCCAAAGTTTAAATAGTTGGATATAGTGCACAAACATTGACACCATTATTATCTAAAAATGAAAGGTAGATCTTGAATATCCATTGGAAAATCCCTCAACATTTTGGGTGTTGATACCCAATAAATAATCCTACCTTTACCAAATGGTTGTTTCAAAGTAAATTATCCACCAGAGGAAATTCCCATTTTAAAGGAATATACTAATTTATTACCCATAGAGTTTCACAACCTTCACCTATACCATGAGGTAGAGTTCTCAATGGACCTAATACCTAGAGAAAATCGAATTTCCAAATCCTCCCAAAGCACGTCCTTGATAGAGTATTAGGAGATAAAGAATAAGTAGAAAGTTAATTTAAACAAAGGGTTCATATTACCCAATGAAACACCATATGGTTCACTTATTCTCTTTATCAAGGAAAATAAATGACCAATGCAGTACAAATAACTGACCATAAAATAGTGGTTTTTTTATCTAGTAGCGGTTTAAACCACCGCTATATGGTTTTGCGATTGTTTCAAAAACCACCTTTGAAATTGGTGTTGGAAATTAACATGTGTTGATTTCTCCCATTTACTATCAGATTCTTGAAAGTGTCATAGAAGATGTATTTTGTAGCGGTTTTATTTTTTATAGTGATGGGTTTTTCATAAAAAAATAACTAGGATCTAGAGGCAGTTTTCAAATGATGCTTACTTCTGGCCTATTTTTACAGAAAAAAACCGCGACGAATATGGATAAAACCACTGCTGTGTAAAATTTATTCATATTTATAAATGGTTTTAATTTAATCCCCTAAACAAAATACCATAATATATCGGCGGTTTGAACCTCCATGAAAAAAATAAATGTCTAGTGGTAGTTTCAACCTCTGCTATATAATGAATTAAAAAAAATAAGATGTAGGTTCTGCATCCCTAGAACCTGTAGCCAGAATAAAAAAATAGCGACACTAAATTTTTTACAAGACCATCAAATATATCATCAACATACATGGAAAAAACTTGTAAAAACTAAATAATAAACATAATTTGATTCACACCAAAACATAAATAATCGAAACATTGACCAAGGAAAATAACACATTAAAAGATATAATACATTTCTCAATACATTGAAAAAATCAAACAAAACACCACACATTAAAAGAACCAACCTATATGTAAAAGAGATACATGAAACTAAACATCATATATAATTATATAGTGATTTCAATCTCCATAGAAAGTTGAATCACAACATATAGACACATGGTTATGCAACACATACATAGGGCACCCATTGTCCCGATACCATCTAAAATATAAGAAAAATATAAAAAATAACCACATTAGATGTACAGATACATGAAAAAACACTTTACACTAATTGTTTCCCAATGATGAACTCTGCTCGTCACCTTCTGCATCTCCATCTCTACTTCTTTCTACTGGCACCAATAAGACAATTATATTGAAATTAAATGAAGTTTTATATTTATATTTAAACATAAAATCAATAAATGTTTTTGAACTACTTGATTTTGAAATTTTTTTATTTACCTTCTCACCACAAGTTATCATTTTCAATCCCTGTTTTTCTGCCAAAGAACTTAGATGGTAATAGTCCCAAACCCATATGCGCACTCAACTAGGATGCTTCTTCCCAAGGACTTTACCAACTGGGTCATCCTAGGGGACACCATAGGATTGTGTGGGACTGAAATTCCATTGTTCTTTAATTTTTACCTATAAATAAAATACCAGTCATATTATAATAAATGTATATTAACATAGTGAAAAATGATAATAAGTTATTATAATGAAAAATGAATTCATACACCAACTTTTTTGGTAATCTAATTAACAAAACTCCCATAATATTTTTTAGGAACATTCTACCACACTTATATTTGGGATTCTTGGTGGCCTAAACTTGATAACATCATTAAAAAAATATAAATCAACATTTTAATCTTTTAAACAGATGAAATTGCATAAAAAATATTTAATCCCATGAAAAAATTAGCAGAGCTGATCGACTTCTAGAAAAACACTTTGATGTTGTAATGTGAGTACAACACTTCCTTAGCATTCCTATCATTTAATAAAATAAAATTATGTTCAGAACATATATTTTGAAACATTCATGCAAAAAAGAGAGAAATTATAACATATACATAATAAAAAAATATCATATAAATAACAATGATAATGAATGACTGCACAAATGACATAAGTTATTGATAAATGAATGGATAATTGAAAATAAAATCATTTTATCCTTCAATCATGTCATTTTCCTTCTCCATAATTACTTAATATACTTTATCCACTCTTAAAAGACTGATATTTTCAATATCACAATGGAAAAATAAGTTTTCATCTTTTTTTTGATGGGATTCATTGTCAGAGGTAAAATCTTCCACTTCGTCACCCATAGCGTACCAGTCTCTTTGTTTTAGATGAGCAACTACACCCCACCCAACATCCACGACATCATTGACATAATATAACATTTTATATTGAAATGATAGTATATATAGATCATGTAGTTCACATTCACCAACATCCATCAAGAGAGAGAAGTTCACATGAGTAAATTGCAAGGAATCTCTTTTAACACCCCTGATAATATCCACCAAATTTCATTTCAATAAAAGAATTGAAAAATGTCCATGGTAATTTAATTAGAAGATATCAGTCAATTTTACATAGTATTTAAAATCAACAAACATAAATATTCAACTGTTCTATGTTTTCAAACTATATTCCCAATCAACTGTACAAAATCTAAATCCATTCAAATTGTCAGCGTCGAACTTTCTGACTTGTTTTAGAGGACCTCAAGGAAGAAACATCAAATTTTTGGAAAACTTTTATCGATTATCAATATTAATGATATGAAAAAATTAAAATACATTATTATATTTACAAAATATATGTGTCAACCTAATATCCATATTTATTTCATTATTTATGAACTTACACATCATGAAAACAATCCTACAAGCACTTTATTAACAGATTTTATTATATCATTCTCATTTCATGTTCATACTCTTATTCGTCTCTTTTTTTTAATTCTAAAATCTTATATAAATGGATATTCCATTTCATTATTCATCATCACATATTTATGTGCCTATAATAACTTCATTTAGTTAGTGTATTATTTGGGCACCTCCAAACTGATCGGCCAATAACAGGAAAGTTTTTTGATTTCCAATGTATTCTAGATTATGTAGATGTGTCTTCAACATGTCCAAATTGACTAAATCTTTTCTCAATATCATCCATATATCTAGAAAAAAGGTAAGACACTCCTCTGCCAAAAATCCTTTGGAAATAGATCCTTTAGGATGAGCTTTATTTTTCATGAATGATTTCCAATGCCCAAGATATATGTGAAATAAAATAAAAAAACATAATTATGTATTTAATGAAGTGCCAATAATTTATTAATGAAAATAAAACCATATAAATAATGTACCTCTCAATTGGATACGTCCATTGATAATGGACGGGGCCTCCTAATTTAGCTTCCTCAACCAAATACATAGTTAAATGCATCATGGCTATAAAAATGACGGGGGAAATATCATCTCCATTTCCCAAAGTGTCAAAAAAATATCTCCTAATGGATATCAAGATGAAATGTATGTAGAGTATCCTCACATAGTTGTCTAAAAATTGTACAGAATTGGAGTACAAAAGGAGGAACCTTTTTAGGTAATAATGTACGCAGTTCCAATGGATGTAACTACTGTAACAAATTATGTGAATCGTGGAATTTCAATCCATGTAAACTATAATTCATAAGGTCATCACACCTTGAGATGTTACTTGAATACCCATTCAATACCTTCACATGTTTTATAATTTTAAGGAATGTATCTTTATCCCAATTTTTCATTGAAAATTTATCGGAGCATACTTTCTATTCTCATCTGGTCAGAGATAACACTTTATGTTAATTTCTTGTAATTATTTCTGAGCATTAAGATTATATTTTGAATTTATATGCTCATTAAGAAATTTAAATATCAAATTTTCACAAACATTATTATCAATATGAATCACATCAAAATTGTGCCACAAAAAAATAAATTCCCAATACTAAAGTATGAATAATATAGTTTTTTTCTTCCATTGTTGCGTTCCAATTTCACTTGATGATGCACTTCAAACTAGTTTCCCACTATCATTCAAATGATACACCTTCTCTATTTCGGTTTCAAAATTTCCAAGTTATGTTAATATTTTAGAACATGTTAACAACATTGGATGTGTTATATGGTCAATGAAACCATTTAATTTTGACTTGTTCAGCCGAAATCTTGGAGATGCATCGAGAAATATTTGATGACGCAACAATCACCATTTTATACTATGAGGTAGCCACTCGGGCTCAAAATAAATGTTACAAATAGGAAAATCCAAACTAATGTGATTTTTCCAACCAGATAAATTCTCAAGTCTAGGAATGCCATTAATAGTTCCTATTATAGAATATTTCATTTTGAACATTGTTCTAGAAGATGAATCCTATGTCTCAAAACCGTTTCTCCATAACTCCAGTAATTCTTCAATTAAAGGCTATAAGTATACATCAATATCATTTCTAGGGATTTTATTTCTAGAAATAATAATTGAAATGAGATAATATGTTTTTTTCATCTATATCCATAGAGGCATATTTCAAGGGATCAAAACAACCGGCCAAATTCAATAACTGGTACTCAAAGTAAGAAATGTGATGAATCCATTGGTAGCCAATCCCAACCAAAAATTACTAGTATTAGATGAGAAATATAGATGTAATGAATCCAATTTATTCCAAGATTGTGAATCTATTGGATGTCTCATTAACCCATCATTGTTATTATCTACAGAATTCCACTTCATTTGCAGGTGTGTTCATTTTCTTCATCTTTATGGTAGTATGTTGATTCAGACATCCATCATCAACCCTAGAATTCCATCTAGAGGAAGATCATTTCTTGGAAATCATGTCTGCTTGAATCCTCTCCCAAATAAATCATACAATCATTGGGCCAAACATGATTTTTTTATAATTCAGACCATGCTTGTTAATTGTTTTTTCATATCATAAAATGACTCAGGGATCTATACTTCAAAAAATACATCACACAAAAATTATAATATCATGGACATCACCTTATTTGTAATTCCACATAGGCATTTGATATGGTAAAACTTCTTTAGAAAATAATGTCTTGAATATTTCAAAAATACACTATATAACTCTTTACTTCCATCATCAACTAAACCATGAAACTCATCTGTCTTCTTAGTGAATATTTCTCTTACATTAGTCTCTACAGAATCAAGAGGAGGATCCCATGATAGGTTAAAATCTTGATCTGGTTGTGATATAGTCTCAAAATCATCACATGTCATGTTTCTATTTGTAGCACCCTCAACTAGTTGCTCTGATATGTTTTTATTTTTATGTTTGTGTATTGTAATGAAAGATGCATTATTTATAAGGTTTTTCATTTCATTATCCATTGTCGATGAAGTTTGGTGCACATTTTTTGGATTGACATCATTTCTCAACCTTTCTATAATGTTCGATTATCTGTGCGAAATCCAACAAAAATAATGTGAAGGGAATTTCTTTAATATCATGTGTTCATAAACTTCATCTATCTTCATCCATATTCTAAATTTATATTTCCACCATGAACATCTTATTCTCTTATCAACAGATGAATTAATAATTGAGAAATCTAAAATCTCCTCCAAACCCTTATCATACTGATGTGTGTTCCTTGGTAATGTGATCCAGCTGTTATCTATATATATCATAATGTTCCAACACATTATGAAAAAAATAAAACATCTAAATATTACTAAATAGGAAAATAGATTCATATGTACTAGTTGAAGAAATATAAATATGTTAAATAACCATACACTACCTTTTAAATGTATGTATAACCATATGTGAAATAAAAAATACAGAAACTTCTAAAAAATAATAAAACTATTTGGACTATTAGAAAATGCTGATGAAGAAACTGGTGTAGATTGGTGAACTTCAACCCTTCTTTAATTGATGTAGAACAAAGAAATTTAGGGCAACTAGAAATGCCTCAACAACTCATTATAATGAGTCCAGGACGTTCTAAATGTCTTTTTTATTATTTATCCACTTCTTTCCTTAGCTTCTGTTTATAGACAAAATGCAAATGTATATCATTCTTCATAAATCCATTAAATCTTCTACCAATGGGAAATTCCTAATTCTTAATCATACATTTAAAACCGAAAAGTTAAACATTAAAATATAAACATATCACCTTTTAAGGTATCACACTCAAATTAAAAAATACTCAATGTATTTCAGTCATGGTATCATTTTCCTGTGATAGAGGCATTCTACTATTCTAATAGATAAGATACACTAATACTTAAAAATTATAGGGAAATTTTATACCTATATATCCTATGTAAGGGTAAAATAATTTTTTTCATAGGCTACATAATGGTAACTCATAATTTTTATAATTTGTGTAAAGGTAACCATTAAAATATACATCTCGTATAAAGATAAGATACATTTTATACATGCTGTATATAGGTAAATTATAATTCTGGGTAAGGGTAAGAACAAATTATGATCATTACAAAAGGGTAACTAGTAAAGTTGTGTAATGGTGAGATTTTACTTAAACTAGTCATTTAAAGACAACTAGAAAAGCTGTATGATGGAACATAGAAGTTACATAAGAGTAATAATAATTTTTTAACGAACACATAATGTAAAAACATAAATTCCATAAACTATTTAAAGGATGCTAGTTCACTAAACAAGGGTAAATTATATTTTTTCATGCTGGTTAAAGGAATCTTATCACTTGCGTAGAGGTAAGAAACACTTGTGTAAATGTAAGAAACACTTGTGTAATGGTAAGAATCACATGCGTAAAGGAAATAATAAAATTCATGCCGTTACTAGAAATTACATACATGTTTTCCTATGATACTGTCATATTAAAATTTATAACTAATTTATTTTACCACATGCTTGATATACAATATCCCTGGTATTATCCCTCATTTTTTAAGCTCCTAAAAAAATTATTTTTATGAGTTGTACCATGTATAATCATTCCACTATCTTATTTTTTATGTTATATTTTCTTTCCCATGATGATTGATAAATGGAAACCAGTCATATATAAAATTCTTTATTCCAGTCCTTTCATTTTAATCAAGAATATACTAAGTCATATTTCCCTTACCAAAAATAATTCTTTATCTTGAAAAAACTTTTTTTATATGGTAACTCACTTTATTAAGAATTAACCAAGGTATTCTAATGAATGTATAACAAGGGAAGTGTATAATTCATCCATTTGAAGCATTATTAAATACAAAATAAAAAAAGTCTTAATTTGAAACATTATTAAGACCTAATCAAAATCATACATCCATATTCTCTCTATTCTGATAAAAAAATTTTTTAAAAAATATAAATTATATATTATAATAAAAATATTTTTTAAAAAATGAATATTTTGAATAAATATTTAGATAAAAAATAATTCAAGAACTAAATACATATGTTTTATTCATGGAAAACATTTTTTAAAGATGGACATTATTGCACAATAAATGAAAAATACTATCTTTTAAAAAAATGTCTTTATCAGGGAAAATATTTATAATATCAGCATGAAATAATCCAATATCACATATCTAAAGAAATAATTCAATAACATAATCTAAATACATATTTTAATTTTAAATTCATCAAAGTATACCAGTATTTATCCCAATAAACCATAATAAATGGAATATGATATAATTGATTCATACTTGTAGTGACCCAAATAATGTATAAGACATGGAATAAGAAACAAATAATATATACTAGTAACATGTCAATAAAAGAACATGATTTGGATTAAGTTACAAGAAAGACATTCTAAAAGAAAAAATACATGTTCTTCATCCAAATGATATTTCAATGTTTTATAACATAATTTAGGGAAAAACTATTTATTAAAATAGGCAGTATCCAGGGAAAAAAACGTTTTTACACATTGAACCCTTTCAATATAATAAGTGTTCCTTTTATACAAAACATTTTTATATCTTATGAAATACCAAATGATTCAAGTATGGGTAAAAAATGATAAATGTTATAGAATTATAAAAATAAATAAAAACTCCAAAAGAATATATTTTCAACATAGAATATCTTATATAATTCAAGTGTGGTTCAAGAACTAACCCATACATGAACAATTTTATAAATTGATTAAAAAGTGTGTATTCAATTTAAATTTTGGGTTTAAGAAAACCATTCACAATAAATTTCCAAAATAAGTATAACTAGTGTTTATAAAAATTCATTTTTTATTCAAAACCCAATTTTATATTCAACACCTTTTCAAAGAAAATGAAACTAATATAAATATTTTTACTTATTTTATTAAAAACCCAATTCATTCTTACATAATTTTTAATGATGTCATACCATAAATGAAACATCTTCACTTACTTTCCTATCCTAAAACCAAAATATAAAAAATGCTTTATACCTTATCCAAGTAACAACGTAGCATAACAAAACAACTCCCCTATTAACATAATATAACCATGTAAAAATTCCATTAATAAGAACAAGAATGTATTCAAAAGAATGAGTAACTTACTTCTAGTTTAATATAACATAACAACATGAAAGTTTTTCAATTATTTCAATCATGTATCGATGTCATTAGTATCTTATTAGTAAATTAAAAACATACATGTAAATTTTTCATGTTATGTAAAAAAATAGATAAAATAGTTTCTCATTCTTAATAACAATTATATAATTACATAATGAGAAAAATAATAAATTATTTAGGTAAGGATAACCCAATCATCAATAAAAATGAAAAACTTCATTATAACACATCAATTTGAATAACATAAAATACAAATTAAAAATAATTCAGAAAATTTTAAGAATAAGTTACCTTGACTAATAGTTATATGTTTTTTGATGATACCAAAGTTTAGAAGCCATAACTGATGGGTGGTGAGGCTCAGGACTGACGGCAAGAAGTGGAGAGGGGCGGTGAGGCTTAGGACCGGCAGCGAGGCACAATGAGGGGTGACGATGATCGGGAATGGTGATGAGGTGTGGTGGAGAGCCCTGGTGAGGGTAGGGCTATGGGGGTCGTGGGGGTCTGGGGGTGTGGGGGATTTATGGGAGAAGTGTTGGGTTTTGAAAAAAATGAATGTTTTAGTGGTAGTTTTTTACAAAATTTTGTTAATTTTTTTAAAAACATTTCATGGTAGTTTAATAAACCGCTGCTAAAAAACCACCGCTAATCAATGATTTTTGTGTAGTTGTGTAACAATGCATACATTATTTATAGAAAAATAAGATCCCCATAATGAAAAATCATCACCCGCCAAGTATTGATGACTTATTCGATCTACTTCAAGGATTTTAGTAATTCTCAATGCTAGATCTTCATTCTATATAGCATCAACTGATGGTGAAGATTAAGGATATTTAGAAGATATCCTTTCATACAAGATATTAACACTATGATTTTATAGTGATCCCCTTTGGTCATAGTAATGTGCATAAAAAATCTATATTTTAATGAATAGAGTCAATAAATACAATCTTTAATTTTGTATGATATTATCTTTTAATCCAATTGAAAGGAGGAACGTAAAGGTAATTTAAGTATTATTTAGGAAATTAAGAATGGATAAAATGTACACTATTTTCAACAAGTTTGACATTTGGATTAATTATGTTACATTCTTTGGGAATGTTATAAAATTGATGGAATTTGTGTGGAACCTTTAGAAAAAAATAAATTAACGAATGCACTAGACCATAAGGTGTCACAAAACATGTAGTTTTCATGGATTAGCTTGGTACTACTAAACTTTTGTGAGCAATTCATTAGGATTTTGTATCTCAGTAACTAAGTTAACATGGAGAGGTGTAATGTTAATTTGGATGGAATAATTTTATGACATCTTCAAGGAGCCCAATAAGAATCTAATCACTATACCCGTACTCACACTTCCCTTAATTGGAAGAGGGTTTGTGATATAAAATAATGCTTAAAATGAAGGATTGGGTTTTTTACTCAAGTGAATTGAAATGTGATAACCCAAACCTCATGATATTTGGAGATACATGAGGGAAACAACATTATATACATGATTAGAAGGTATAATATATGATCTCCACCATAATGATTTCGAGGAACTACCTCTACACTGAGAAGTGTTACATATTTACTGATCAAAATATTCTTAAGTATATATTCACCTAGAAATATATCAACATGTTTGAAGGATGATGGTTAGATTTGATCAAATACAACAATTATCATATTCGATACAATTCCATAATGGAGAATAATGATGTATTTGAAAATCATATTGGCAGTGAACACATATTACCTTTACCAAATGATTACCCAACCATCTATATAAGTGATCATCCTGGAGGCATGATAGGAGGATTTGGAGATTTAAAATAAGGAGAAAGAAGTAATGGAATGAAACCTTCCAGAATTATACATTGAGGATGATGGTGTAATTCAGCGTGGAACTATAATTTCTGTTCTTTAACATTTTAGATAAAGAAATCGCTATTGGATAATTCATATAGTTCATCTTTCTCCATCCACCTTAGAATTACCAAGATGTACCATGATCTTAAAGATCACTTCTAGGAAGACAACATAAAGAATATTTATGATTACACATTAATTTTCTTGGTATGTCAACAAGTTAAAGAAGAGATACAAAAGTCCAAGGGGATGATGAAACCATTTCCCATACCCATATGGAAATGGTAGGACATCACCAGATAATTTATCTATGGTATCCCAAATACATGGAAAGGAAACAATTTAGGAAGGGTTTTGGTGGATTAACTTATAATAAAATCCAAATTCATCACAATTCAGAAATATTTATCTCTTTACCAACTTGTTATGATACACGTAAATCAAGTGGTGAGGATATAAGGAAAGAATTTCATATAATTTTTTATCATGATACAAGGTTCACTTATAAATTTTGAAAAATTATCCAAAATGATATGAATAAAGAATGATGTTTTAGTATTGATTATCACACCCTAACTGATATCAAATCTGAATGGACCATTCATACACTAGAGGACATGATCAAATCTTACAAAATGAAATTTAATGGAAGAGGGGATCAATATCTCCCATTAGTCAAGTACTCATGAAAAAAAAACATTTCATGAAAGTATTAAAATTGAAACATATGAAGATATATATGGGAAGAGATGTAAAAATAGTATATTTTGGGATGAAGTTGATAAACAAAAGCTACATGGACCCGATCTTGTGGTAGAATTGATCAAAACAATTATGCTATCTAAAAACATAAAAATGATTCTTAGAGTCACCATAAATTCTTTGATAACAACCATCAGATGTAATTGATGTTTAAATTTGGAGGATAAGGTTTTCCTTTAAAAATCACCATGGAAGAGATTCATGTGGTTTGGAAAGAAAGGAAAGATTATCCCTAGGTACAATGGATAATTTTAAATCCTTGATTTTAATAGTGGTGTATCAAGTAGAACCTCCACAAAACATAGATCATGTTCATGATAAATTCGACATATCTCTCATGAATAAGTATATACCTGACCTCTTAAGTGCATCGAATCTATAGGTGTTACAACTAAAGCATTTCTTCTCTTATGAAGAGAAACTAATGATGTTCTTGGAGTATAAAGACAATCATATATGCAACAAGATAACTCAAATTATAAAAGTGTTATTTAGGAACTTGAAAAATAAAGAGGCATTATGGTAAACTATGTGAACAATGAAAAAGACATACCCTCGTCTATTATTAATTGTTAATATGAGTTGATATTTCTGGGATGAAATTTCTGAAGGGGAGAATAATTAAATGAAATAAATGTTATTAATGATATTTTATATTCAATAAATTTGTGTTTTATTGTATATTATTATATATAAGCATCACATAGAAAAACTAAAAATAGTTTATTTGATTAATATATGTTTTTACATTAGTTAAAAAACCAATGAAATTTCCAAATATTAATAGTGGAAAAAATATAGAAAATAGAAAACTATATTGGGAAAATTTGGATCTTTTTAGTATTTTAAAGTTATTACCCCATGAACAACACTATGGAAAAGAAACAAAAAATTAGAAAATGAATTGACATTTTTTACAAGGAAAATATAGATCCTTTTGAGGAATTAATATACCTCAATCATATATACTTCAAATGATATTAATATTAGGCCCAATATATCTTGATCTTTATCAAAATCAAATTAAATTTAAATCATAATTATCATATATTATCATATTCAATAAAAAATCATCCCATTCCCCAATTAACCATAATTTCCTCAACCTTATATCATAAAATAACTGAATGGTTTATCCAGGATTTAGTCATATATTATTCATAAATCCCAATATATTTCCCCAAAAATATCATTAATCACCTTAAAATGAATTCACCTTAGCCCTAAAAGGGTTTTTATGACTTTATAATTATAATCAATCATAAAAATATTAATTCATCATGGTATCCAAAACTATTAAAATATTTTCATCTGGTAACTTATGTACCCCAATAGTTATCTAAACCCTTCTCTAATACCAACTGATATTCCATAAAACACACTCTTAGACCCATGGATGAAAAAAATATTCTTTACATTCCATTTTTTATACCAACTGAAATGACTCAATCCTAAAAATGTATAATTAAAATATCAATAAAAAATATTGAGTTACTTAAATACATAAAGCCTTTTTAGATTAATATTTTTTAGAGAATTAAGAAAAACATTAATCTAAAAAAATTCATAGTTTTCTGATTTCTCAAAGTAGATTTTTATTTGATTTTCAAGAAAAGAATCTTTCTAGTGGAGTGATAAAAAAATACACTATAAAAAATTAATAAAATAACCCAAGTGGGACACCTAAAATCCCAATTGGACATTTTGGTGACCCAAGATATTTAAATACACAACTCAAATTTAAAACTAAAACTATCATTTCTTATATTTCAAAAACTGGGGAGAATTTTATCTAAATAGCACAAACATAAGACAGAACTCACACCACCAACACTCCTCATCCCAAAATCCACCACCAAAAATTCCATTGACATTCATCATTGTCTAACACATCACATCCAAAACCACAAAAAAATCACACTATAGAACATCCAAAATGAAACCAAGAACCACCATGTGCTAAAATTTCAGACCATCATATGTCTTAACAAAAATATCCAAGAAGAATTAAAATCATCAATTTATTCCAATGATTCATCATAGAAGTTAAAAGAAATTATAAAGAAAATTCTAAACAATATTTACCACCGAAGATTGACGTAGAACAAAGTACAAAAAAGTAATCCTTTATGGGGACCCATCACTAAGAGAGAATATAAAACCCCACCAGGACCCAAAAATATAGAACATAATCCTATTATAGTTAAGCACCATAGAACAACATTATACATAGAAACAATACATAGTAAATCCCCTAGAGAACCACAACATGAGAGTTAATTGGGAGATGTGATAGAATTAAGACGCCAGAGTAGAGTAGAAGAAGACTAGGGCATTGATAGAAATCCATGACTAAGATAGGCCCCAAAATACCTTCCTTTGGAACACGTAAACCTCATTTAAAACCCAATAGAATGATATAAGAAAATACATGATGTTCTTGTAACACCATTAACCACTCAATCATCACTTACCAAAACCTCCTTGAAGGAAACTGAACATCATTGAACTTGGAGAGGAGTAAAATATCATGACGCTAGAGTTGAGGTTGAGTAGCATATAACCTAAATAGAAAAATACTCCCTTCACTAGGACCACCAAATAAAAATTTTTACAACTAAATGATGTATTCCATATTTTTTCAAAAATATTCAACCTCTATCAAAAAATGGTACACACAGGATACACATATATACATTTCATATATAATACACATCATTATAACTCGAGTAAATGGAAACATAAGAATGGTAAACTGTAACACCTAGTAAGGGTAAACATGAAAAATAATAATACATGATCATAAGTGAATAAAAGATAAAGATATGGGTATAAGAACATAATCATGTTATATGAACACCTTAAAGGGAAATCATACCAAATAAAACAAAGATCTTTAGTCCTGAATCCTAACATAAGTCGTTTGGCATAAATAAGTTGATATCATAGGATTGTAGAATCATAAGGATGTACCATCAATATAAAATAATACATCATCAACAGAAGTCAGTTGACCCTATCAAGACAACATAACATAGTGTAAAGAGTCCCTTAGTAAATTGGGTTTACTCTAAAGTGCCTTATATATTGTATCATGAGATATAAAATATTAAAAAAATGAATTGTTGGGATATATAGTTCTTTCCCCAATCATCACGTCATAATATTTACATGCATATTTTCCCCACATAAGAAAAAATTCATAACTTCAAAAAAATCATAATCAACCATAGATTGAAACGTGTTTTTGAAATATTTTCACAAAAAATAATAATTATATACCCCTGTGAGAAATTAGATAGATGTTATTAATAGTTCATGTCCCTAGTGGATCATAAGAATTATTAATTTATATTGACATATATTAAACACCATTCATAAAAATTTGGGTAACTCATCACTTTTGAATCTTATCACATAATAAGGGATCATGAAGTGAATCATTTGATATAAAAAGTTTAATCTCCCAAAATAAATATATTAAAAGGTAATTTATATGGTAATACATGAAAAATAACTCCAATGTGGATAGATATTTTATATTTTTAGAGAAAATTTAATGTGGAATTATAAAAATTATTTTCATAAATATTTATAAAACATTTAAAAAATCAAATATTAATCAGTTCAAAAATATATTTCATAGGTGTTAAATGAGGACATTTAAACTTTTAATGTTAAAATATTTATAAATATTGAACCATTATAATAAATTAATTTAAATATTTTAATTTTTTGTGGATGATAAAAATACACATAATTGGAATGAAATCCATTTTTTTATTCTTTTACACAATATTTTAAAAAAAATAAAAAAATAAAAAAATAACGAGAACACAAATTACTTGTTAAAACAACAAATATTTAAATAAGAATATTCATTATGAAAAATGTATAAATTTTCTTTGAAATGGTGCTCGTGATGTAAATATTATAAAATATATTCTTTTCAATTCTTTTTAAAGAATTTTAAAATAACCCACCCAAAAAATGTGAAAAATATTATCTTTAAACAGAGTAAAAGAAAGTAAAAGGGAATGTAAAATTAGATTAAGAAATAATTAAATAATGGTTAACAACATTCTTTTAATTTTATAATGACTATGGTAATGGAACAAAAATTATTCCTTTTTATAAAGAAGATATAAGGTTGGCTCTATATACAAGAAACTGACTGGTTGAATTATGAACCAAAGGGAGGTGAAATGTTATAAAAATATATAAACCATATAATTAAACTAATTTGAATAAAACAAATTATTTTTTAGAGATAAATAATATATAATTTACCAATATATAATGTAAATATATGCCATATTAGGTTAAATGTGATATTGAAAAAACCCTTATGGATAACATAAGGTATGAAATATAAATTCACAAGAGAAGAATAGAGAGTATAAATTCATTTTAAAAGAATGTCAAATTTTTTTAAGTATAAATTAATTTAAATTTGAATAAAATAATATAAAATATGGAATTTAAGTACAATACATAAGATTAATGGAGTCTCATAATGAAAACCATTACCTTAAGTCCTAAATCATTGGGGGTGTGAGTTTAACCTTTTGAATAACAAAATTATTTGGATTAAATTCTCACTTAAAAATCAGCTTCATTGGGTATTTAATTTTTTTACTATCATCTATAATCAAAAAGTATTTTAGTTATTGTATAAATTTTTATTTTATTGATAAAATAGTGTTTCTCTCTCAATTTCTCCAAAATTACTTTTATACATTAACCATGGTCATAGTCTCTATTTAATAGTTTCATAATCCAAAAATTTTTATACTTATAGATCCATTTCTATTATATTAGTAAAAAAGTTATATAGTTCAATAAATTTTATTTAATAGGCTTAAATTATAAAATATGTTTTAGTATGCTAGTTTTTGGGAGATTAAAATAATTATGATCATTTATTTTTAATATAATTAATATAATTTTAAATTTAACTTTTTTGATTATTAATAATGTAATAAATATTTTATTTATTTATTATTTCCATTTATAAAACCAACAATGTTAGGGAGTGATAAAAATGAAATACATCATCCATATAGCTGTTGAAAAGACCATATTATGAGCCACATTTTTTAGAATAGATGAGGGTATGGTAGATAATAAAAATTATATAAATATAATAATATTTTAGTATACTGATGATCATGATGTATTTATATCATCATGTGTTGAATTTATTTAGAGGATGTAGAAGAAAAAAAGGAATGAAAAAGAGAAGTTAGTGTTTTCACTTCACTTATGGGGATGAATCCTTTACACAAGTGGATTATACCTTCAAAGGGTGTCCCTAAGATTAGACACAAACCTCTAGGATTTTGATAAGATATCTTGGGATTTTTTTAAATCATGGTCATGATAAGATTATTATGGTATGAGGATAAGTTTGGTCATCAAGGGGTCGGTTTATAAGTGAGAGGGGTGTATTTTTTGTAAAAATGAATTTATCAATATAAAGAGAGAATTAATTTTCAAGGAAAGTGTAAATACTTTTATAATTTTGGGTAGTGAATTTATGAGAAATGTTAATTTATTTTCTTAGTGAGTGATCACTTTGTGAATCAAGATTCAGATTAATAATCTAACAGTTGGGATAACCCCATATAATGTTTTTAGATATGGATTAAGGACCGAGTGATGAATCAGGTGATCAAGATTGGTATTTTTGGATGAGTAGTGGGATGATAATTTATAGTGAAAACCCCTTACATGGGTTAATTATTACATGAGACAAATTTAAGTATGTGACCCTCAAATAGGCCATCCATATGTGGGAAACCCTTACATGGATGGGACTTTCCCAAAATGTGGAAATTTCCAACACTAGAGTATGGGGCTAAAATAAAACTACATGGTGAGTCTCACTTGGTCAAAGAAATGTGGTGACACTTAAATGGGTCAACTGTATATGGGAAACTTGTATACGACCACAACAATGTGGGGGGGGGGATCCCCTTACATGCGGTGACACTTATTATAATGACACGAACATTTATGAATAAAATTCCTCTTATTTTGATTTAATTAAATGTATTGTTGTTAAAGAAAAAAACATACAATTATTTTTGTTTTATCTTATTTAATGTAAATTAATGTTACATATCATTATTGTTGTTAATATATCAATTGAATAGTGATCACCATACTAGTATAAATATAGGTGTTTAACAAATATTTTTGGCATAGACAAAGGAAGTGATGGCCTCAATGAGTAGAATCATACCCTATGAAGCCCATTTACTATTTCTTCCTAGATCGATAGATTTTTTGGGATATTCCCTAGATGAGGCCCAAGAAGTTATCCGACAACTTCAGCATGAACAAAACCGTTTACGGGATAAGTTCAAGCTCATTGAGATCACAACTCAAACCACGTTCACTGAATGTCCCCATTAAATCTTATCCATTGCGCACCTTACTCGTAGGGTGTATTATGGTGTAATAAAGGGATATGTATCAAGAAATGATAAATAATATTATGTGCATTAATTTTGTATAAAATAATGAAAATATTTTTATCCTATTATTATTATATTATAAATAAGTTTTAATGCACATATAGTATTTTTGGTTAATTAAGAAATCAATTTTAATAAATTAATGGATTTTTTAAATATATAATATTTTTATAAAATATTCTTATTAAATTAATTTCCTTAAATATATATTATCATATAATTTTAATGAAGTTAAATTTAATTTTTATTAAGGCTTGAAAACTATTTTTGTCAAAACATGTCAATTTTCAATAAAAGTTGAATTTTATTTGAAAAATAAAAATTTACATATTTAGAAAATGATTTTGATAAAATAAATATATTTTTTGAATCGGAGCTTCAAAATTATCCAACGGTGAAATTTTCCTAATTTCATGAGATAATCAGATTTTGGGGTAAAAATTGAATACTGTAAAAATATACGATACGTTTTATGACATCATAATGACTCAATAATGATGTAATAAATACAGTAAAAGGTATATTTATAAAAAACACATGTTTTATCTTTAATATATTTTGTTTTATGTTTACCTAGTTTATTTTTTAAATTCATTATGAATCCTCTAAGACATATAATATATTTTAAGATTTCAAATTCATTTCTTTATTAGTTCGACTCACCTCTACATAATCAAGGACAATATTTTAATAAGTTCAGCCCTTGGACATATAAAACAATGTACGTAACTCTTATTTTCTAGAAATCATGGGCAAAAATCTTGGGATGTATTGTGGTTTTGAATATTTTATTATGTAGTGTCCAAAACCAAAATAATAAAGAAATCCCCCTCCTTTCCTATATAAACCTACATAAGCTCCCATTTCTCTTCACTAAAACTACTTTAATATCATCCACACTATGATCTATACTCCCTAGATTCCTCACAAGTCTCCCCCAAGCCCCCACTAAGCCTCTTTGAAGCCTTTTGAGTCACACATCCAAGTAAGGGATCCCCACTTTCTCTCCTCCTTTCAATTGAAAAACTTTATTTGAAATTAGTCTTTATAATTACAATTGGTTATGTTGTAGCTCATTTACAATGATTACATTACTATACAATTGATTTAATTGGAATGAGATATTATTTATCCTCTCTCATTTGAAATTTATTTAATACAATACTATGCCAAAATTCCATAAGGGGTTCTTTCTCTCCTCTTTTTGTCAAGTAATTCATTTACGACATGCCTTTTAAATTCCATTCACTTAAGTTGGGATACATTCTTACATATTCCCTAACTTTTCATTTGATTTATAAATTATGATATATTCCTTTTAATCTCATTAATCCCCATTAGATTCTTTATGTATACTCGTTACTATGCTGAAATTCCTTAAGGGATCATCCACCCACCCCTTTTATTAGGCATTCCCTTTTATGTTATGCATTTAAGTTTTAATTTTTCTATGTTGTGTTATGTTATTAAATATCCCCCTTACATTATATTTGATTTTTAAATTATTATTTTCCCCTTCACTCTCATTTAACCCTCCTAATAACCTTTATGTACACCTGTTACCATGCCAAACTTTTGTAAGGGTTCTTTTGCTTTCTCCTCTTTTTTACATTTTCTTTATTTTGAGAGGGATTCTATTTATAATTACTTATTTTGGGTAAAGTCATTCCATATCCCTGTTACTATTAATTTAATTTCTAAATGATGTGATACACCCTCTCTCATTAACCCATTTTTAGGAATCCCTATATGATGTTGTTATGCTACCAAAATTTCCCTATGATTTTCCACGAGAAAATCAACATGTAGTGAATACTATAAACATTTATCTATCAATTTTATTCACATTTATTCACATATACTTCATTATTTGGGACATATATGTATTTATTCTACATTCCTTTATCGTTTAATAACTTTTGATGTTGAATTAATCCAGGTTATACAATCTTTGTGGTGCACTTAAGCATGAGATTGAAATGTTTATAAGGCTTCACCCTGATAGTGCTCTAATGTGTTGGGTAATCCTTAGTATCATGATAAGTCATGTGAAATTAGCTTTTACTCATTATCCTCTATGTACAATGATCTTTGACACATGATACTCCATGTTCAATGATTTTTGACTCATGATCTTCCATGTGTAATGAGCCTTGAGTCATGATAATATCATGTTGCATGCTATTGCCACATTTTCCATGCTATGATTATCATGTTATATCATTACTTTATATTAATGTTCCTTTTATGATCCATTAATATGCTTATTGTCTAACATGTATTTTCTTCTTCATGTTATGACTTGTTTTCTCAGTTAATACGCTTTATAGCTCACCCCTTTCTTATGTATGTTCTCAGGTTATCCCATGCAATAATGAGTATGAAGGAATGATTTGGTCTTATTAATGAATTTCTCAATAAACATGCTTTATTTCATGTTTTATGTTGTTATTTAATATTCCTAAACCCCAATTACACTATACACCATGATCATTTAAGTTGTACTAAGTGAAATTTTATGTAATAAATCATGTTAAAATATGAAATAAAGAGAGTGGTAGTTATAGTTGGTATCAAAGGATATGTTTAGTTATTTTTGGGATTATGATTAGAAAAACCTAGTCAACACCCTAATGTATAAGACTAAGTGTAATAAAAAATATCAAAATTTAGGTAAGTATAGAGTAATTGGTTTATCCTAAAAATACATCCTTTCCTGGATTCTACAAGTAGACATGGTTCTAGAACATATGTACCAAGTTGTAAAAACACTCATAAGGTGTTCCGAGATTGAATTAGGGTAACCTCATACACAGCAACAAGACTTAATCCACACCTTCCTAGACACTCCTAGGGTATATTCTCTGGTAAATTCATTATCTCCTTAAAAACCATTGTTAAAGGAATAAAAAATTTCCCATAAGAATATATTTTAGGAAGTAAATCATGGATGACATAGACTGAATCCCTGAAAATCATAAGTCAAGAAGATAAATGTAATTTATATTTTATCCCTTTAAAGTCATTATATTCCCCTTTATGTGTTTAATTGTTTAAGATACACATAGTTTTACTTTCTCCATTCACCTTAGAAACACAAAGAAGTATTGATATCTCCAAGATCGCTATTGGTAGGATAGTATGAAGAAGGAGATCACTAAATATACATCAATGTTCCTGATATGGCAGCAAGTGAAGGCTGAATGTAAGAAGTATAAGAGTATGATTTAAACATTACCCATAATAATAATGAAATGGGAAAATATCACCATGGATTTTTTCACCAAACCTACGAAGACATCCAAAGGTAACAATACTATATGTGTTGTTGGGGGTTTGTATTACAAAGACTGCACAATTCATTACAATTCAAGAAGATTTCTCACTGGATCAACTAGCACAAATATATATTAAAGAAGTGGTGATACTATATGAAGTACCACTATCAATCATGTCTGATTGAGATACAAGATTCACCTGTATGTTTTAGAAAAGTCTCTAGTATGATCTAAACACATAAATGAACTGAAGTAAGAATTATCACCCTCAAACATATTTCCAATCTGATCGGACTATCCAAACACTTAAGGACATGTTGAGAGATTTCTAAATTGAGTTAAAAGGTTGATGGTACCGACATCTTCTTTTGGTGGAGTTCTCCTGCAATAATAGTTTCCACTCGAGCATCCAAATGGATCCTTCTGAAGCCCATTATGTGAAGAAGTGTAGAACACAAGCATATTAGGATGAAGTTGGGGAACGAAAACTTCTAGGTCTTTAAATGGTTGAAGAAATGGTGGAGAAGGCTAGGACCATCTAGAAACACATCAAAGCTTCTTAGAGTTGACATAAGAGCTATGCTAACAATCGTTGATGAGACCTAGAGTTTTGTGTTGGATACATGGTATTCTTCCACATACCTATATGTAAGAGATTGATGATATTTTGGAAGAAGGAAAAGATTATTCCAAGGTAAAGCATCCCTTTTGAGATCCTTGATCACATTAGAGTAGTGGTCTATCTATTATCACTCCCTCTAAACCTATCTCAGGTATATGATGTATTCCATGTATCCCTCATAATAAAGTAAATACCAGACCCATAACATGTACTCAATCCAGAGGTGGTGCCATTATAAAATTTCATTTCTTATGACGAGCAGCCAGTGAAGATATTATATTGCAGAGAAAAATTTCTATGAAATAAGACAATGCCCCTCATAAAAGTGTGGTGTATAAACAATAAGTTTGAACAAGAAATGTGGAATCTGGAGGAGGTGATGAATCATAGATACCCTCATCTATTTTAGTGTGGGATGTTTTTTTGAGGGAGTAATTTATTAAGGGGTGAATGATGTAATAATATGAACATTTATGAACAAAATTCCCCTTCTTTTGACATAATTAAATTTATAATTGTTATATATAACACCTTAACTTATTTTTCTTACACAATTGAATATAAATGACCATTAAGTATTGTTTCCAATATAAATATAGTTTTTGAACAGTGATCATGTTACTAGTATAAATATAGGGTTTTAACAAATCATTTTTTCACAGAAAAAAGGAAGTGATGACCTCAATGAGTAGGTTCATATGCTATGATTCCCATTTATCAATGCTTCTGAGATAGATATCATTTTTGGGTTTTTACCTATATTGAGAACAAGCCAAGATCCAACAACTTAAGCATGAGATAAACTGTTTATGGGAGAAGTTCAAGCTCATCGAGATCCTAACCCAAACCATGTTCACTAAATGACCCCATGAAAGCCACACCAATGCAAACCTTACACTTATGATGTATTATAGGGTAAAAAAGGGATGACTATTAATACCCTAGCAATAAGATTATGTACATTTTGTTTTTTACAGAATAATGAAGATATGTTTATCCTATTATTGTTAATTAATAAATGATTTTTAAAGACCAAATAATATTTTTGGTCAATTAAGAAATATATTCTAATGAATTAATGGATTGTTGAAATAAATAATATTTTAATAAAATATTGTTATTAAATTAATTTTATTAAATATAAATGATCATATAATTATTATGAACTGAAATGTAATTTTTATTAAGGTTTGAAAACAGTTTTTGTCAAAACCCATCAATTTTCAATAAAAGATAGTTATTATTTTAAAAGTTAAAATTAAAATATTTAAAAAATTATTTAGATAAAATAAATATTATTTTGGGAATTAGAATGATAAAATTATACAATGGGAAACTTTTTATAATTTTCTGAGATTGTCAAATGTTCTTGTAAAAATTAAATACCGTATAAATATACGATATGATTTATAACATAATAATGACTCAATAATGATGTAATGAATACAATAAAATGTATATTATGAAAAATAAATCTTTTAACTTCAAAATAATATGTTTTTATATTTATTTTATTTTTTAAAAAATTTATTATGAATCCTCCAAAACATATAATATATTTTAATATTTTAAATTCATTTCCTTGTGAGTGTGACTCACATCCACATTAGCAATGAAAATATTTTAATAAGTTAGGCCCTTGGTATTATTAAAAACTATATGACACTTCGCATTTCCAGAAACCATGGGCAAAAACCATAGTGTGTATTGTGGTTTTGAATATTTTATTTTGTACTGTCCAAACCAAAATAATAAAGAAATCACACTACATTCCTATATGAACACACCCAAGCTGTCATGACCCAACCTAATGGGGCCCAAACTGAAACTCCCCAAGATCACCTCTAATAGGCCAGGAGCTACTGACTAGCACCGATACGGTATATCACTATCATGGGAGGCATTTATTATGTGCCTTTACACACACACACACTTCCCCGAGCTCACAAAATGTTGAAATGCAAAAACAAAAGGCAACCAATGCATGCATACATGTATATCCGAAAACTAGAGTACATTACATGTACTGAAGGAGTAAAAATGAAAAAAAAAACGACTCAATAAACAAAATTTTAAAGCGTCCACCCTGATCTAGAGAAGGAGATCATTGTCAACTACAACTGCCAGAAATCTCCTTGGCAGAGCTTTGATAAACACATTAGGGTGTCTATATCACTAAGCTCCACCTACCCCAGGTCCTCCATGAACTCCATCAAAAGGCATGTTGTCTCTAAAAGACATGAAACATATGTAAGAAAAGCCTATGTAGGGTTGAGTATAAAAATACTCAGTAGGCACAGCAAAAACTCCAAAAGAAAAATTGAGAAACTGAAAGGTAACAACCCTGCCAACCTAGCTAGAGGGAATCCCAATTGAGAGAGTAACTTCATCTTGAAACTTCCTTGGTTTTACAATACAAGTCATCTCTATCTACAAGGGGTTTCAAACTCGATGTGTGAAAACACCACAAGGACTCCCATAATTCACTTGGATATACTCGTCTTAGACACCAAGTCTCATGAGGTTCCATCCGCATAGCTAGCAACAAGATTCTCTTTATAGGCTCTAACCATAACACGAAACTAGGAGAACACACTCCATTAGCTCTGGCATCCTAGATAGAACCCGTCTAAGAGATGTACTCCATTGGGGACAACTCTACCATTCCCAATGGTATGACTGAGAGAATGTGATCCATCAGAAACATCATAAAATGTCCCGCTCTACCAACCAGCATAAGAGGTCTTTTCCTCGCTTCCTCACACCCAGTGTGCGCTAAAGAAACCAAAGTGAAGCGGAACACCCCTCACCACTGCACACATTTAATGGAGCACTACTCCAAACTACGCACTGTGTGCATCCACTCTAACAATAGATAATGGAGGGAATCACACCTCACCATTGACACATAGTTGAGTGAGTACTATTCCTAACTAACCTGTGAAACCTCGGTCGCTCTTGTAAGGAGAGACCCACACCCCAGTTTATCAAGGGATATCTAACCCCTATCTAGTTATCATTCATCTCAAGTGGAATGGACCACTCCTCAAAACTGTATCTAATAGTATAGGGATGTCCAACTCCATTGGAGGACCCACTCCCCACTATAACTCTGAAATGGGGAATAATAGTCCAAAAGTGAAGACCCACACCCTGATCTAACATTGGAGTACTACTCATGAAGGGCTTGCACCCTGATAGGATATGGGAGTAAAACATTGTAGATCAAGGACCTATACCCTTACCCAATAGGAGAGTATTACTCTATGTCTATAGGACTCGCATCCTAGACTAATAGAGGAGTACCAACTCGGGAAACTCATTCAATATGGCATACCCAAACTATGACACAATAGGGGAGTACCAAACCCAAGCTTTAGGACATGATCCCTGACATGGTAGGGGAGAGCCAACTCTGCCAAAATAACATTTATGGTGGACTCGTGCCCTGGAACAATAGGGGAGTACCGATTCCTATAATATAGGACCCACACCATTCCAAGTAGCAGATTACACACTCTATCTATACATCATATATGTAGAACCTATGCCCTGATCTAATAAGAGATCACTAACTCCATGGATAGAGGACATGATCCTTAGTCCAAGAGAGGATTACCTATAATTCCTTCACGAATGACACTGGGAGACCCTCACCCTAGTCTATTATAGGAGTAACACCCCCAAAGGAAACTATCCAAAGGACACAAACCCATGCCCACGACATGGTGAGTCCTGTCTCCACCTAAAAAGAGAGGTAATGAAAACACACGCCCTAGTCCAATGGGCAGTAATAGTTCTACTGTCTCTCTATATGAACCACACCGATCTCCAACATCTTCTCAGTATATAAAAATTATCTTGCTTGGTTTAGACCAACTTATATCTTTTAATCCATAACATAGTCCACCATCGCGTTCTACACAGAAATCCACTCAGGATAGACAACTCACAAACATGAATCTGAGTCCAAGAGAAGGAGATATGGAAAGAAAAAGATCCCTACATAATCTCCCAGTAGTACACGAAATGAACTAGGGAACACATAGTTTCTGAGCCTACCTAAGCACCGACCCATATATTTGGTCCACACGAGTTCCAAACAATGTATGGGTACACGACATGTAGAGGAGGTACATGCCATGTCCCTCATTTTTATCCCCTTTTCGTGTTCCTTTTCAATACAGACATACCAAATGTTTCCCTCACATACTGTTTTTCCCATACTACATAGCGTGTTTAGATAAACAGTAACTTTCCCATGCAGTTTTCCAGTGTCTGTGTAATGGACTCTATGTCCATGTACCAGACCTCATTTTTGTGTACCAAACATCATCTACAAGTATCTTGGGCGTCTGTTAGTACACGACCATGTGTTTTCACACGGATCTCCCAATCCATGTCCCATGGTCACACAATTTAAAGAACTACACAGAATGTAGCACCCATACATGGCGTGTAGTCCCAAATGTTCATCTTCGCCGAATAGGATGATCTACACAGTGTGTGTTACTAAACTACACATCATGTAGATGGTGATTCCAGTAAATAATCACATACAAAACACCTAGAGTCACCCCAAACTTACCTCAAAACCTATAGACCAACTTAGAAGGGATCTCTAGAAATTGTATATGGCCCCTAGAATCTTAAACCAATGCACAAACAAGGAAATCAAGACCAAAACTAAAATCCACCTACCTCATGGGAGAAACTTCGAATATTTTAATCTAGAATGATGCATAGATTGTTCTAGTTCTCTATTTGATGATGATCTGTATCAGAAACTGAGATTTGTAAAACCTCATAGCATGGATTCAACATCTTTTTCGTTCATCCCCTATAGAAAAGAGAGGGATGAGTATAGTATTCCATCTCTTTGGGTTGTGCAAACTAATTGAGGGTAAGGGTAGGTTAGGTTATAATTTTAATTATTTTTTAAATTAATTAATTTAATCCACCTCATGACCACCCATAAAAAAATGTACCATGATCACAACTCCTAACACAGATGACCATAGGTCGCGACTAGGGTAAACACAACATTCTAGACTCAACTGTGGTCTCAAAAATATGATATGATACTCAGAATAAGTGTTATTTAAGTTTCAAGAGAAACATAATACCTATGAAAAAAATATATTTTATATTTTTAATACCATTACACTAAGGCTCATCGGGCCCCGTCTTCCCGTCCTGACTCAGCACATGACTCTAGAAATATTTTCCAAAATATACCAAAGTCCTTTAGGTCAAATCTATGTCATTACAAAAGAAAAAATTAATCATCATTAAATCTACTTAAAGCTCATACTCACTCTGATATGTACTCTCTCTAGTCCTCCCATGGATCCCAAAGCCCCCAAGAATCCTCTCCCAAGACTTTGGAGTCACACATCCAAGTAAGGGATCCTCACATTCCTCTCATACTTTCAATTCAAGAACACTCTTTCAAATTAGTATTTATAATTTCAATTGGTTTTGAAATAATTAATTTAAAATGATTCCCTTAATTTCAAATTTATGTTATTTTAATGATAGATTATTTATCCTTTCTCATTTTCACCTTTTTCTAAGCCATCACTACACCGAAATTTTGTAAGGTATTGTCTCTGTCCTGTTTTTATCAAGCACTTCATTTATGAAATGACTTTTAAAATATAGTTTTTAAGTTGGGATATATTTTTACCTACCCCTTAAACTTAATTTGATTTATAAATGATTAATTATTTGTTTAACTCTCATTAACCCCCCTATGATCCTTTATGTACACCTGTTTCTATTCTAAAACTCCTTAAGGGATCTTCCACCCTCCCCTTTTATTAAGAATTACCTTTTATGTTATGCCTTTTAATTTTAATTGGTAATGTTGGGGTATGTTCTTAAATAGAAACCTTATTGTCCATTTTATTTTTAAATGATGATATCCCATTTCACTCTCATTTAACCCTCCTAAGAACCATTATGTACACCTATTACCATGCCAATATTTTTCAAGGGTTATTTTTTATTTCTCCCCATTCTTCAAGTTTCTTTATTATGTTACACATTCTATTTCCAATTCCTTATGTTGGGTAATGTCCCATGTCCCCCTTACTTTCCATTTAATGTCTATGTGATGGGAGACCCCTCTCTCTCTCATCAACCCATTTTGTGAATCCCTATATGATGTTGTTATGCTACCAAAATTACACTGTGACTTTCCATGCCAAAATCATCATGTAGTTAATACCATACCCATTTATATATAAAGGTTATTCACCTTTATACACATATACTTATTTACTGGTGACTTACATGTATTTATTCCACATTCCTTATCCATGGAATAACTTATGATGTTGAATAAAACCACGTTATACGATCTATGTGGTACACTTAAGCATGAGATTGAAATGTTTATGAAGGGTTTGTTCTGATAGTGCTATAATGAATTGGTTAATGTTTAGTATCATGATACATCATGTGAATTGAGCTTTGTCTCAATCTACTCCATGTTCAATGATCATTGACTCATTCTCCTCCATGTGAAATGAGGTTTGACTCATGCTCATCCACGTGCAATGAGCTTTTATTCATGTTACTCTATGTGAAATGAGCCTTAACTCATGCTAATATAATGTTGTTTGTTGTTGACACATTTTCCATATTATGATTACCATGTTTTGTCATGAATTTATATTCATATTCCTTTTATGATCTGTTTATATGACTATTTTCTAACATGTATTGTCTTATTCATGTTATACCTTGTTTACTCCCATAATAGGATTTATGGCTCAACCTTTTCTTATGTATTCCCTCAAGTTATCCCATACAGTGTTAAGTATAAAGGGATGATTTGGTCTTGTCATAGATGTTTTTGATAAAGATGTTGTATTTCATGTTTTAAGTTGTTAAGGAATGTTCCTAAGCCCCTAAGTTAGTAGACCTCTCGATCATTTGAGTTTTACTAAGTGAAGTTTTATGTAATAAATAATGTTTATAAATGAAATAAAGAGTAGGGTTTTTATACTTATGTGGTAGAATTTTAATGTGGGGGATTTCCCTTTATGTGGGGTGACCTCTAGATTGATGAACACTTACATGGGGAATCCCATTATATGGGGAAACCCCTAAGTTGAATCACTTTAAATGGAATCTTATGATGGACAATACATGGGTGTGGGTGAACAATGTTTCAAATTTATATAAATATTAAATAAATCTAAGAGAAATGTTTTTGAAGGTTATTTTTGTGTTTCTTGACATGTATAATGTGAAAATCATTATAGGTGGTACTTCTTACACACTATTTTATTCTAAGGGAGTCATCTATCAATTATTTATAAAATTGAGTATTTTTTATACAAATTAAAGATTGTGGTAAATATAAAATTTCATATTGATTTATGTTCAGTTTCTTCTCCTAAAATTTAGTGCTAATGGGATACTATTTACTGTGGGTTTTGAGTGATAATTCCATCAAATCATGGAATAATTGTCTCTATAAAAGTGTATTTTAATTGTATTAGATAAAGGATGTACCATTAGGATGATCACACTATTTTTATGTGGATTTGAAAAGGTATGTCATTTTGATGATTTTATTTGTTGTTTCTGATGTATTGGGAGAAATGATTCGATTGTATTGGAATAATAAATTAGTTTTTTGGAGTGATAATGGTCGGCGTGGATTTTGGGGGTTGTAGACACCCCTATTAATTATCTTTTTTATCCACATATAGTTTTTAGTGAGATTTTAGATATTTATTCCAATTTGGATTAAAATTAAAATATAATTATAAATTTTTAAAAATAATTAATCTATGAAATTAATGATAAATGGATTGTAATTAAATTTTCAGATGTTATTAAATAATATAGGTGATCGAGAGATTATTCACTATGTTGAAGAGTTTGGGTGGAGATGTATGAGGTAAATTAAGGGATGTGAACTCCATATAAGGTAGGTTTTACCTTGATATTACCCCTTTGGTATATGCATTTTACTTATATATCATGTGATGTGTGGTATTTCCACCACAGGTGATTGAAATTTTGTAACACCCCGAGCTTCCACGATACACCTCTCTTTCAATAATGCAATAGCTTGCATTGTATGCAAGTTCGAGTTCTAAAACACCGTGACTAATCAAAGTAGCCGTTATGAATAGTAATAACCACTTTTTAAAATTATAGAAATTTTATATTTCAAAATGGACTTCATTTTTGTATTCGTAGTATCGAAATTAGCCTATGTTGAATTTTTGGTATTTTTCTGAGAACTTCTAATTTTTTATGAATAGTGAAAATTACTTAAAAACAACTTTTTTAATCAAAATAATTTATAGTGATAAATTATACTATTTAGAGGTTTTAAAGTATAATTAGAATATATTTTTACCATTTTATCCAATGGTAGTCATTAGAATTAATTTAACATTGAAATTGGACATAAACAATTGCCAATCTTTTGATATAAATTGTTTCTTAAAAACACGCTATTTGTTGTAACAGCGGGAATTAATAATAAAATTAATTAATGCAACTTCTATGTTTGGAATTTTGTAAAATATACATCATTTTTGAATTCTGAATATCAATTATAGCTTAGGGTGAAATTTTGGCTTTGTTCTGAAAAACATCAATTTTTGATGAATAGTGAAACCACTAAGTGGTAGTTAAATAACTGATTTTTTATTTAAATGAAATATTACCACTTCTGTGATTTGATTTTCAAAAATCTGACATACATGGTTGTCATTAAGAAGTAAAATGTGGTTCAATGAGATTAAAATAATTTTTGGTGAATAGTAACTTTTAAGTTCTTAATCGCGATTAGAGGTAATTAGTGTAGTTTAAGGTAAAAATAATGTTTTAATAATATGAGATGAGCATGACACTTGTCCTACTCCTATTGGATGAGTCATGGCCGACCAAGACAACCCATGGGTCAACTTGGGGACCCCTTGGAGCCACTTTAGTTTGAAAATGACATTAATATATATTTATTTAATGTTAAAATTAAATTGACACAAACATGAGTTGTTTTACTAAAACAATTTTTAAGTGGGGTTACACAAGTCAAAATTTTGATTATAAATATTCATTAGAAATCTAAAAAGATTTCCTACATCATAGTTTTTTTTTATAATTTTTAGACATTAAATAAATTAAATTATTTATGACATCATGATGATGCAGCGATGACCTCATTATTTAATGATTTAAATAAAATGGGAAGATAATGAAAAATCCAAGGCTTACACTTGTCCAAATCCAATTGGATGAGGAGATTTAGAACCCTTATCACCTTAGCCTCTAATTATATAAGTGTGGGACCTCTAAAATCCGAAACTCATTTTATAATAAAGTGACTTTTCTTTACTTTCCAAGAGTGCCCCTCCTCTCCACTTATAAAAGGCCCCCACCTCTCCCACCTCATTTACACTTTCAAGCCATTTGGATCGGCCAAACTCTGCCCAAATACTCTCCAAACTTCCCCCTCTTACTCATAGAAGCCTCACTTTGGGCAGAACTCTTCCCAAGGAAGCCTTTGGCTCAAATAAAAAAGAGTTACCCGATTTTGAGGTAATGTCTTCTCTAATGTTGTTTTGTTTTATTTTTCTTCTCCAACCCCCTAAACTCTTTTTATTCATTTCTTTTGTAACAACACCAGTATCCTCAATATACTAGTATGTTGTTATAAGAAGGATTCTAGCTACACTTACACACACCTACATCTAATGGTTAAAGAGCATACGGTTTCTGTGGATGGCGAATTTCTGCCTCACGAAACGATGATTGTTCAACACTCATATAAAACCTTCAAAGGTGGCCATTAAGATGTAACTATTTTTATATATGATATATAATATGTTTATGTTTTACTTATGCTTCTGTATTTCTCATTTATGGCATACTTTATGATTTCCATTATGGGTAAAACGCGATAATTTCATTTTAGGAAGTGCGGACTACCGCCCCCTCAAAGTGATGTGAATCGTTAATGCCATATGTGGGATGTATAAAGGATGGAGTAAATGATATTATATATGATATTATACTGGAACTATATTATACCATTATATAATTATGATTTCATTACATTAAATACGAAATAGAGATGAAAGTAGCGTTCATGCGTACGTACGGCTTACCGTCTCCATGAACGGTGCATTTCATTTCTTACCTCTAAATATTACGTAATATTATGAATGAATGTATATACTGGATATATATGATATATATGATATCTACATCATGAACACAATTCTGGATATAATGGATATTTCACCACATGAACAACTTGTAATTTTAAGAAGGTTATTGTTGACACAAGTACCAAAGATCGACAAAACGACCATTATTAACTTAAATAATTAAATAATGTTCATAACATGGTAATAAGGGATATAAAAGGAATAATGAACATGAAAAAGGGTATTAAGTAAATATAAATTAACTCTAGTTTATTATTCAGGAGGTTAAAGAACGGTCGAGCCAGGACATGACGCAAGGTAAGGGAATTTCTTAACCCAACTTCCATTCTTTGGGTTAATCTCCTACTTTCAAATTATGTCATGATATTATTATGTCTTATTTTGTATTTTTACTTTCTTTATGTGTACCTATAGTGAATACACATAATAGATCTATTTTATTTTAAAAATGATCTTTTTAAGGACTTCGTCTCAATCTCCTTTCATTGAGGCATATTTTGTTTTATACACAACTTTCTTTTATACGGTGTATAAACCCCTTTGACATTTAAGTTTATTCAAAAAGAATCTTTTTTATACGAAGAGTTTTGCTAAATGACAAAAGGGAATGTTTTTATTTCCGTACTTATGTGGCGACAACGACTTCTCCGCCGCCGTGACCATTATTTGAGTTTCGGCTTCCTCTACAAGCCATCATTTTTTTTAATGAAAAATAAATACAAAGTTTTAACTATCTTTTATTTTGGTATTGAAAATGGTTTTGAAAACGTTTTTATTATATCAATGTGTTGTATTGATATCTTGTGATTGAAATATGGAAATGTTATGTTTCCTTTATGCATGTTTTATGTGATACGATTATGTTATGGTTTATGTTATGTTTAAACCTATTCATATGAGGAATGTATTGGACTTAATAAGTGACGGGTGGAGCCCGCTATAGCTCCTCGATGCATCGGTAGGTCTCATGAGACAACTAGACGTGGAATTGTCCGAGGCCCTTTCCCAATTTGATTAATGGTTTTGGCTGAGGCCTTAATCATTTTAGAGGTCTTGGCCGAGGCCTTGACAAAGTGTTTCAGAATGTATGGCATTATACATTCCCTCATTATGAAAGTGGTTATTGATATTTCATGTGATTATTCGTCTAGTAAAATATCCATGAGAGTAAGTAATGGCATTATTTTATTTTAATTTTTCCATATTATGCTGAAGTTCAAGTTCAATAAGGCTTTTTTTTAGTTATACATTGCCTTAAATGTTTATGTTTTCTTATAAAAGCTTCTGCAATATTGTTATCCTTACTGAGCATCTGAGCTCACCCCTTTCAATGTTTTAATATTTTCCAGGATGTGAAGAAGTATTTTATGAATGACCTGCAGGGATAGTTAGAAGAGGATATGAGTGTGGACTATAAAGACTTTGTTATTAGTTTTTCACTTTATGATGTAATGTAAGACTTATGAATGTATCTAGTGTTTCCAAGGCTACTAAACTAATCGGTCTTTCGAGACTTGATCTTTTGTGATCATGCCAATGTTACGAAGTAATGCACCGACTCTGGGTAGCTGGGGTCGGGGCGTTACAGTTGGTATCAGAGGCAGTTTAGTACTAACCTTGGAAGCTAGATTTAGACAAACTCTGATTAGAGCACGTAGACCTAAGATGAACTTTGAGGATTGGTATAGAAGAACTTCCTAAAAATTTTGGTATTGTAGAGATTTTGTGAGTTTTCCGAGAAATACATCCCTGTCTGGATACGAACAGGTAGAGGCGGCTCTGGCACAGATGTACCTAGGGGTAAAACCCGAAAACACCGCTTTGAGCTAGACTCGAACGGGAACTGGTGCACGACAACGGGCCTTGCTTCACTCTTGGTTACGACACTCCCGGGGGATTTGCTTAGGATAATTCTCATTTTCTTTACAAACCATTATGTAGGGTTTATGAGTATATACTTCCTCAAAGAAAACATTCTTATGATTATGGATTATATCTATAAACCGTTCAATTTACATTAAGTATTTTAAAAGTTTGAAATTATTCATTGTAATTCATAAACTAACCTAGTTTATGCCATTGTTTAGAAATGGCGCCTAGTGGAAGGAATGGAAACCGTATCAATGCACGAACTCCGTGTAGGGATTTCCCTCCTGCTCAAGATAATTATTGTGGATCTGGAGATACAACTAGTGCCGATCAACTTACTACCATACTGGGACAACTCACGCAGGTTATGAATAATAACCTTACTCGTATGGAGCACCCTGATCCGCAACATGGAGGATCAATATTAGACCGCTTCATGAGGCAACAACCACCAACCTTCAATGGGAGTACAAATCCTATAGTAGCTGAGCAATGGATAAATTCCTTAGAGAAAATATTCCATGCCTTGGGGAGTAGAGAAAGGGAGAAGGTTGTCATGGCAGTTTACCGCCTCACTGGAGATGCCGATCAGTGGTGGTCGCTGATTCAAAACACAAAGGAAGATGATGACGTATCGAATATGGAATGGAGGGAGTTCAAAGATATTTTCTTAGAAAAATACTTTCCTCATGACCATCGAGCAGATATGGAAAGGCAATTTCTGAGTCTAAGGCAGAAGGAGGATGAGAATGTCGCAAAGTATGAGGTCAACTTTACAAGGTTAGCAAGGCATGCTGCCGATTATATACGTAACCCAAGGAGTAAGATTGATCGTTTATTTGATGGGTTAAAACCATTTCTCCGTCGAGCTTTATTATCACAATCCTTCTCATCATATGAAGATATTGTCTCCTGTGCTATCAAGACGGAAAAGGAATTTTCTAAGTCGTATGACAACAAAGTAAAGAAAGAGAAGAAGAGAACGGGGGAACAAGAGACAGATAAAGGGAAAAAGGGAAAGAAGGATTTTCCATTATGTGATAATTGTGGGAAGAATCACCCTGGTACGTGCCTAAAAGGAATGGGAGTTTGTTATAAATGTGGAGAAAAGGGTCACCAGGCTCGTGATTGCAAGGGAAAGAATGAGGCTATCAAAGTTGAATGCTACAATTGTAGGGAAATGGGGCATTATGCAAATGAATGTCCTAAGCGTCAAGGAAACTTACCTCAGAAAAGGACAAGGGATCAAGGCCAATCTTATGCTGTGACTACAGTTGAAGCGGAATAATTAATGTATTGGTGCTTTTGGACTCAAGGATTATATTCTGGTTATAAGAATAATGTGATATATATAAAGATTGTACTGCAGTACTTTTTGATTTCAGTAAGGTTTTAATATGATCAAGGTAATCATATTTTTAGTATGTGACAATAAGAGAAACTTTACTTTGGTTGGGGAATCTGATAAATTGATTTTGGAATTAAGAGACCTTTTAGAGAAAGTCTGGACAGAGGTATTTTGGATAACTATAAAGGTTGGAGTGGATTAAGTTGATCTTTGGATAGTATTGTTTAAGGTTAAAACATTTATGAAGATTATTTTTGGAATATTATAGTACTATATTTTTAGGAAAAGGACAACCTGCAGGGTGGGGCATAACCCATCGCGTCGGACAAAGCTGCAGGAATCGAACCCACAACCATAGTGCGACAAGCCTTTATTTCCTACCACTAGCCTACAAGAAGTCCCTGGTTATTACAAAATAATTTTACTAATATAAATTGTATGTGTTAACATTTGGAACCTTATACAATTAGGAAAAGTATAATATTTTTGGGTTCTATTATCTTTTTGAGTGAAAGGTGAGTTGAAGGTTGAAACTCTAATTGTCAGGCATAAATATATATATACCTATCTGTTATTCAATGAATAAATTAATTCTTAAACTTTAGTAAAGGGATATTAAAACAAAAAAATGCGTTATCCTAATACCTTATGTCTTGTTGAACTGATGATATTTTAAATCAACATAGATTGAAGGCTTTGAGGCCCTCAATTTGACAGTTGATTGTGATTGATGACCTCAATCACTCCCTACGAATATTTACGTTTTTCCTCCAATTATATGTCTCTAATTGCCACCAATGTTCTCCTAATCAAGATCATAATTGGGTGGTGACTTTTTCATTTCCCTTTCCCTCTTATTAAGGCTAAATTTTATTAACCTTATTTCTGATGTGGGTTTTCCACAAAGGTATTTTCTATTTTCAACCTTTTATTTTCAAAGAAAAATATCAAATTGCGAGGAAGCAATTTATTGAAGGAGGGGAGAATGTAACACCTCGAGCTTCCACGATACACCTCTCTTTCAATAATGCAATAGCTTGCATTGTACGCAAGTTCGAGTTCTAAAACACCGTGACTAATCAAAAGTAGCCGTTATGAATAGTAATAACCACTTTTTAAAATTATAGAAATTTTATATTTCAAAATGGACTTCATTTTTGTATTCGTAGTATCGAAATTAGCCTATGTTGAATTTTTGGTATTTTTCTGAGAACTTCTAATTTTTTATGAATAGTGAAAATTACTTAAAAACAACTTTTTTAATCAAAATAATTTATAGTGATAAATTATAATATTTAGAGGTTTTAAAGTATAATTAGAATATATTATTACCATTTTATCCAATGGTGGTCATTAGAATTAATTTAACATTGAAATTGGACATAAACAATTGCCAATCTTTTGATATAAATTGTTTCTTAAAAACACGCTATTTGTTGTAACAGCGGGAATTAATAATAAAATTAATTAATGAAACTTCTATGTTTGGAATTTTGTAAAATAGAAATCATTTTTGAATTCGGAATATCAATTATAGCTTAGGGTGAAATTTTGGCTTTGTTCTGAAAAACTTCAATTTTTGATGAATAGTGAAACCACTAAGTGGTAGTTAAATAACTGATTTTTCATTTAAATGAAATATTACCACTTCTGTGATTTGATTTTCAAAAATCCGACATACATGGTTGTCATTAAGAAGTAAAATGTGGTTCAATGAGATTAAAATAATTTTTGGTGAATAGTAACTTTTAAGTTCTTAATCGCGATTAGAGGTAATTAGTGTAGTTTAAGGTAAAAATAATGTTTTAATAATATGAGATGAGCATGAAACTTGTCCTACTCCTATTGGATGAGTCGTTGCCGACCAAGACAACCCATGGGTCAACTTGGGGACCCCATGTAGCCACTTTAGTTGGAAAATGACATTAATATATATTTATTTAATGTTAAAATTAAATTGACACAAACATGAGTTGTTTTACTAAAACAATTTTTAAGTGGGGTTACACAAGTCCAAATTTTGATTATAAATATTCATTAGAAAGATAAAAAAATTTCCTACATCATAGTTTTTTTTTATAATTTTTAGACATTAAATAAATTAAATTATTTATGACATCATGATGATGCAGCGATGACCTCATTATTTAATGATTTAAATAAAATGGGAAGATAATGCAAAATCCAAGGCTTACACTTGTCCAAATCCAATTGGATGAGGAGATGTAGAACCCTTATCACCTTAGCCTCGAATTATATAAGTGTGGGACCTCTAAAATCCGAAACTCATTTTATAATAAAGTGACTTTTCTTTACTTTCCAAGAGTGCCCCTCCTCTCCACTTATAAAAGGCCCCCACCTCTCCCACCTCATTTACACATTCAAGCCATTTGGCTCGGCCAAACTCTGCCCAAATACTCTCCAAACTTCCCCCTCTTACTCATAGAAGCCTCACTTTGGGCAGAACTCTTCCCAAGGAAGCCTTTGGCTCAAATCAAAAAGAGTTACCCGATTTTGAGGTAATGTCTTCTCTAATGTTGTTTTGTTTTATTTTTCTTCTCCAACCCCCTAAAATCTTTTTATTCATTTCTTTTGTAACAACACCAGTATCCTCAATATACTAGGATGTTGTTATAAGAAGGATTCTAGCTACACTTACACACACCTACATCTAATGGTTAAAGAGCATACGGTTTCTGTGGATGGCGAATTTCTACCTCACGAAACGATGATTGTTCAACACTCATATAACACCTTCAAAGGTGGCCATTAAGATGTAAATATTTTTATATATGATATATAATATGTTTATGTTTTACTTATGCTTCTGTATTTCTCATTTATGGCATACTTTATGATTTACATTATGGGTAAAACGCGATAATTTCATTTTAGGAAGTGCGGACTACCGCCCCCTCAAAGTGATGTGAATCGTTAATGCCATATGTGGGATGTATAAAGGATGGAGTAAATGATATTATATATGATATTATACTGGAAATATATTATACCTTTATATAATTATGATTTCATTACATTAAATACGAAATAGAGATGAAAGTAGCGTTCATGCGTACGTACGGCTTACCGTCTCCATGAACGGTGCATTTCATTTCTTACCTCTAAATATTACGTAATATTATGAATGAATGTATATACTGGATATATATGATATATATGATATCTACATCATGAAAATAATTCTGGATATAATGGATATTTCACCACATGAACAACTTGTAATTTTAAGAAGGTTATTGTTGACACAAGTACCAAAGATCGACAAAACGACCATTATTAACTTAAATAATTAAATAATGTTCATAACATGGTAATAAGGGATATAAAAGGAATAATGAACATGAAAAAGGTTATTAAGTAAATATAAATTAACTCTAGTTTATTATTCATGAGGTTAAAGAACGGTCGAGCCAGGACAGGACGCAAGGTAAGGGAATTTCTTAACCCAACTTCCATTCTTTGGGTTAATCTCCTACTTTCAAATTATGTCATGATATTATTATGTCTTATTTTGTATTTTTACTTTCTTTATGTGTACCTATAGTGAATACACATAATAGATCTATTTTATTTTAAAAATGATCTTTTTAAGGACTTCGTCTCAATCTCCTTTCATTGAGGCATATTTTGTTTTATACACAACTTTCTTTTATACGGTGTATAAACCCCATTGACTTTTAAGTTTATTCAAAAGGAATCTTTTTTATACGAAGAGTTTTGCTAAACGACAAAAGGGAATGTTTTTATTTCCGTACTTATGCGGCGACAACGACTTCTCCGCCGCCGTGACCATTATTTGAGTTTCGGCTTCCTCTACAAGCCATCATTTTTTTTAATGAAAAATAAATACAAAGTTTTAACTATCTTTTATTTTGGTATTGAAAATGGTTTTGAAAATGTTTTTATTATATCAATATGTTGTATTGATATCTTGTGATTGAAATGTGGAAATGTTATGTTTCCTTTTTGCATGTTTTATGTGATACGATTATGTTATGGTTTATGTTATGTTTAAACCTATTCATATGAGGAATGTATTGGACTTAATAAGTGACGGGTGGAGCCCGCTATAGATCCTCGATGCATCGGTAGGTCTCATGAGACAACTAGACGTGGAATTGTCCGAGGCCCTTTCCCAATTTGATTTATGGTTTTGGCCGAGGCCTTAATCATTTTAGAGGTCTTGGCCGAGGCCTTGACAAAGTGTTTCAGAATGTCTGGCATTATACATTCCCTCATTATGAAAGTGGTTATTGATATTTCTTGTGATTATTCATCTAGTAGAATATCCATGAGAGTAAGTAATGGCATTATTTTATTTTACTTTTTCCATATTATGCTGAAGTTCAAGTTCAATAAGGCTTTTGTTTTAGTTATACATTGCCTTAAATGCTTATGTTTTCTTATAAATGCTTCTGCAATATTTTTATCCTTACTGAGCATCTGAGCTCACCCCTTTCAATGTTTTAATATTTTCCAGGATGTGAAGAAGTATTTTATGAATGACCTGCAGGGATAGTCAGAAGAGGATATGAGTGTGGACTATGAAGACTTTGTTATTAGTTTTTCACTTTATGATGTAATGTAAGACTTATGAATGTATCTAGTGTTTCCAAGGCTACTAAACTAATCGGTCTTTCGAGACTTGATCTTTTGTGATCATGCCAATGTTACGAAGTAATGCACCGAATCTGGGTAGCTGGGGTCGGGGCGTTACAAATTTTTAAATAAAATAACCTTTTTTTATAATGAAATTCCCATAGATGGGAGTAATTTTCAAGGACCACAATGAAATGATGAGAACTGGATTGGAACCTCTACCATTGATGTCTGAGGGATTAATTTCAAATATGATCTATGAGAGATGCCCACCCTCAGGAGTATGAATTAATGGTAGTGAATGTTGGTTTTGGACCTAGTATTGGATCTCGTAGTCAACTCCTCATAGAAGAGAGTGTTAGACTATTGTTTTTGTCTTTATTAATCCATGATTTATCTGTGATATTCCTTAGAGCTCTTTGGATAATGATTAAATAGTGGGTTTACTATTCCTCTCTCACTAGCATGTGATCACTTAGGAGGGTAGAACTTTGGGAGATTGATGACATGATGTGTGAGTGGGCCGACCTAGGATGAAATGTGATGTATAATGGCCATTATCCTATATTCTTGGAGGGGTGCCTGTAGGGATTTTCCTAAGAGGATAATGAGGCTAAAATGTGAATTTGATGATTTCAAGTAATGATATTCCTTTTGAGTATTATCATTGGAAAAAATATATGACCTTGAGATAAGGGAAGACATATATAGTGTCTAGAATATGTTATAGAATATGGATAATATATGGTTTTCATATGGATACATTTACTGAATAGAGGGGGTAGTAGAGAGTAAATTTCACTGAAAAACATTAAGTGGAAACTTAGAAATAATAAATTAGTGGATATGGTCCAAGTTGTAAACAAGAGTGGCCAAAAAACAATATTTGTGGTGGGATTTGAATATGGATGACCCCTCTTATGAATCTAGTAAATGGTGATACCAGGTGGATACATTCCCTTTGATGGATGGGAGGGAAATAATACCATCTATTAATTTTTTTTAGATTCATATAATACCATGGATTTGGAGGGATTACATGTGATATTATATTATATGGATAATGATTGTTGGGATCTGACATTATAAAGAGTTTTATGAGATGCCTAATGATTACCATGGTTTTTTTATTGTACATTGAAAGATGATATACGGCTAGGATGCATTGGATCGGGTGGGATAACATAGGATATTTTATAATATTATATGGAATCCATGGATATGATGAAAATATTGAAGTTAAGATGAGAATACTAGTTATTTATAAGATCTGGTCATTTTATCTAGTGAGATTATATATTCCTAGACCGCCTAGGGTAGATAAAGAAAATTAGGTGTATTTAGAAAGATGCTTAAGATTACTAGGATATAGTGAAATTACTTATGCTGAAATTTTATATTGAAATAACTCATAGGATTTAGTATTGTAGATAATGATATATGAGATTCCTACGATACATAGGATCCAATGTTGTATTGGAAACTATAAGGGATTCATAGGGTATGCACTTGGATCCAATGTGTACACCCGATGGATATTGATAGTATATTTTAAAGATGGTATAAGTGGGATAATCCATTATTATAGTGATCATGCATACTAATGATGATATTATCGATGGGAATTTTCCAAAACCATGGCATGGTATTCCATGTGAATGGAGACACCCCGAAACTAGATGACATATGTATGATAAATTTCATATGACACATTGGAACTCACGGATTGATGGTGATTGTTTTGTTATCCATCCTCACTTATTTATTTATTTTCTTATTCATATCATATGTGTATACACTATATATACCGGTTACATTAGAGAATTCATTAGTTTTTCCCTTCTATGTTATACTCACTTACTTCTTAGGAATCTATGGAACTTGGGTAACCAAGAATAGTTCACTATATGTAGGTTAGGGTGGGGAAACGTTTTATAGTTGGATCATTAAAATTCTTAGATTTTATGGATTCCAAATATAAGAATGATGTGAGGCATAGTTATGGTATTAGAGAATCTTTTTTTAGTATCATTTTCTTTATTTTTACATTTGGTCACTATAGTGGGTCACTAATAAGAGATTTTTTTTAGATGAGGGGGGATATACACTAAAATTTATCATAAATAATGAAATCCTATTTTGAAAAATGGGATAAGAGGTAACCCATAACAAAAAGGAAGACAAATGACAAAAAAGAAAACCCTAAAGATGGACAAAATTATTAACAAAGAGAAGACGGTAGAAAAAGAAGTGTAGATTTTCATCACCCCCCTGAAAGAAAGTGTTCCAATGCGATTGGTCAAAGAGGAGTGTCACCCCCTACCAAGAGTTTGTACCATTCTGGAAGCACAATTGGTTAGGGCATTCCTCCCACACATGTAAAATGTGGAGGGAGAACCAGACAATAGATGGCAGCACATCTATCTCTCTTTCGAGCCACCCACTCGACAATGCTAGTGAAAAACATCACAGGAAGTCAACCTGATCCAGAACATCTCAAGACCAACAACATGACACAATTTCAAGAAAGTAACCCATTTATCAACAATGATAGATGGCTGGATGATGGTTTTCAAGACACCCATCCATTTTTCGAGGCCACCAACCCAAAAATACAAAATCACTAAAACTTAATGAGATGAAACCGAATTCCCAACCCTTAGGCCAACAACAATTCATCAACCATGCAAAACACAACAACAAGAACCGCAAACAAAGATGCACAAAGTAGATCATACCTCACAGGATATTTCCTTAAACCATTACGACGTCCACCAACGCATTCCAAGTGGACCAAGCAAGATCTGTCGAAAATCTAACTTTTGAGATAACCAAAGACCATCGTGCATCCAACAAGTAACCACATGATCCACAGTCACTAATGAAAGAGATATCCATCTGCCAGCAAGAGACCATCACCATCACCTGAGGGAGTTTCTAGATGAACATGCCCCAAAAAATGATCATCACCCTAAACCAATCAACGTCGCGCCCCCCACATGAGGGTCAATCAGTGTGAGATTCCCAGAAAGGAACCAGGGGGAGGAATCTAGCAAAGCATCAAACAGATCCCACTCCACCACGCTGCCAACAAGGTTATAGGAAGAGTCCCTTTCCCACAAAAAATAGACCCATCTGGAGTAGCAGGACGTGGTGAAATGGCCATGATGAGAAAAACCCAAGAGGGTCGTAGATGGAAGAAGCATAGAGTCCGCAATGTATGAGGAAGGAATGCGCTTGAGAAAAGAAGAAACAAAGCCATAGAAGCTGCAGAGATCACCTAAAATATGAAAACAATGATAAACTCCATTCATCCTACCATCATCGTCAAGAAAGTGTGGCATCAGAGACCACCGAATGGCCCCGGGAATCATCTGAATACAAGGTCACACACCAATGCTTTCCACCAAATGAATCACCGTCGTCTGTGACCTCAAATGGACATCAAATCAGGTCGAGGATTCACAGATCAAGAATAGATCTGAGAAAGCGAAGGAGTCTGACGTCGATAGCAAGGATGAAACGAGTGGCATACTGCTTGGAGAGAGAAAAAAATGGAAGAAATCACCTGCGAAGGACGCCCAGAGGATAGTCGCGGAAGAGCGGCAAAGACACGAGCTCAAAACAGAGAGGATCCAACTCGATTTCGCAAAGGCACAGTGAAACCCTAGTTTTCTCAGAGTGGACGACTGGGAGAATGTGGTTCTATCATAGTGGGTCACCAATAATGTTGTATGACTATAAGATTAATCATTACATTTCTAATATAATTATTTTGTATTATTTCACATAATCTGATTATTTTTTATGGTGGTTTGTTGGTTAATTTTAAAATTTTATTTATTATGACTTGAGGATATAGTCTACTAGTAGTAACACCTTAGTCCTTCATTGATAGTAAAAAACCATTAGTATATAAGGAGGAATACCTGAGGTCTAGTAAAAACCACCATTCTAGAAAAAAATCTTATCGTATTAGGTGGAAAAGTGTTATAATTTTATATCAAAGATTTTTTTATTTTGACTCAATATTTGAAGAGATGGTAGACTAGTGGTGTATAAATGTATCAAAGTATGTGATAGACCCCATACTAGTGTATCTCAAACACCTTTCCAAACATAATGTCTAGGTTACCTGGGATATGGGACTATTATTTTTGGTTTTAACTTTTATAGTTACATGATTTCAATTAGTGTGACGCACTTTGGTTTTTTGAATTATGATTTATGGGTTTTTTTATCTTGGCCCATTAGAAACAGGCCTATATACATGCATCATTTTTAGCATGTTTGGCTCATAATATATTCATATTCTTCATTGTGATTTATATAACTAATAAATAAGGTTTATTTGTTTAAGGTGTCAAAAAGAACTTATATATTGTATTCCCATATAACATATTGGGGCCATTCTACTTAGTTATACCACAATATATTTTCTCTAATGATATGTCATGTGGTTTCCACATAATAATTCTCTTTGATGACTTATATATTGTACCTCATATATGTTATATATAGAGAAACTTATTTGGTTGGTATAGGAACTATATGCTTTGAATATCAACCACATAGGGGTACATATGATATAGTTTCAAGAGAAATTAAGTTTGGTAATTTAATGTTTCATGAAAAACCTATATTGTATTTTCCAATATAGCTTCATGGTTAAATTATAATTAACTAAAATATAAAACTATTGATTTTCTTAACAAAAATCATCTAGTGTGATTATATTATGTTTTTTTGGATGATTTTATGATCACTAGGGGAATAGTATAGTATTTAGATGCTTAGTGATGATTATTTCCCTAGTGGGAAACTAATTTGGAATGTGATAAATGAGATGAACTTGTGAGAATACTAGAGAGGGTATTTCAATACATGTTTCCTTGTGATATTGGGATGTGAAAAGATAGGTTTTCACTGAGATGTGACCTTTTTGATATTTTTATTTGGTTATGTGGGGGAGCCTAGTATCTCTGTGATACAACTCATGATATTGGCAATATGTGTTTTATGACTAACAAGAAGGGTGTTTTACTACCTCTTTTGAGATAATATGTGATATGTATAGGGGTAACTAGAGAGATGTCCTTGTATAGTCATATGGTAAATGTTTAGAAGGAAATTATGGTTATATTATTTAGGTTATGAGATATATGTGTTGGAGGTGCTACTAGGTATGTAATATAGGCAAAGAGATATCATGAGATTTAATTATGAAAATAACTTAAGTTGATTTTGGTATCAATGATAGTTTTGAAGGTTTTGATTAGTTGGATGCATGGAATTTTTGATTTATGGTTTGGGACCCAATGGGATGAAAGAATATGATCTATGATTTTCATATCAATGGTGGATATAGATTGGGTAGATTCTTCTAATTTTGGAATGAAAATAGATTTTTGAATGATCTTGTGGTATACCTTATCCACAGTGAGATGATTTAGACATTTTAAAAATTCATTGAGGATATTATTGCTAGATGATACTAATATGAATGAGGATTATGGTATGTTTTTTAGGCCTGTAATCTTAGGTTCATTAATGTGTATCTTATGAGATTGTTATTCAGGATGTATGAATAGGTCATATGGTAGAATACACCTATTGGGTTTAGATGAGATCATGAAGAATACTGGGATAGAATTTATGAGATCACTATTTAGATGATCATTATGCCTCTGGATGATTATAATTAGAGTTAGAAAGACATTTTTGGGGAATAATATAAATGTGTTGGGGAATGTGAGCACTAGTTATACAGGTTGTCCACTTTTCATGGATTGATGAGGGATTATATATGAGATGAGGAATAATCAATTCTAAGAACTTCTTTTGGGAATTATTATATGAGTGTTTTTATTAAATGGGAAATTCATCTCTATGGTGAAAGGTGATATTAGATATTATTAAGGGTGCCTAATATGGTTGGTTTAAGTGTATTGTAATAAATAATATATCAAGGAAGTGTGATGTTGGTAATACTTTAGGTGTCCAACCTAAGGAGTGGTGAAACAGAAGCCTTATATTTGGGAGTAAACTATTGGATATTAGAGGTTTATACCCTTTTTATAAATTCAATTTTTGTAGATTCAATGTATATGGTTCTATGTGAGATGATAATATGGAATAAGACATGTTAAATTTTTGTACTCAGGAATGAGCCTGATGGATGTGTCTGATCATAATTTATGGTAGTCGACATAGCGTGGGCTATAAAGATTATTATTTTGGTTCTATGGAGTGTTGATAAAAACACATTTGTGATGGATAATGTCTTATTACTTATAGATACATTACTCTCATGTCGTAAGTTTCATGGATTTATAAGATTGGTCATTAGACGATTGGAATGGAATTGGGATTCTAGTGAACAAATGAACCCAGTTTTATTAGGATCCATGGGGAATACCAGATTTAAGGATCATATATAAAATTTGATAGAGTTTGAGTGTTGGGTCTAGAGTTTATTTGATTCTATATGATGATGATTCTAATCAAAGCTTTATTTATTCTCAATGTAAGATAATGCTAATTTGTGTGAATAGTTGGTTATACAACCATTGAGTCAGACCGGGTTTTAGGCAATGAATTCTATGTGGGTGTTGGATGAACTCGAGATGCCTCCAATAATTAAATCATTATGATCAGATAGTGTTGTGGAAGGATGGTGGGTGTTGCCATGTGTTTTTGGGTTGGATATTTATCGACCAAATATAATTTTTTAAATTAATTGTGTGTTATGATATAGAAATTTCATCGATTGGATTACTGGATTGTTGAGAATGTGTTTTTGGTAGGTGATTTCAATGATGGGGATCATAGTGGTTTGAAATTATTATTTATAACTCGAGACATATGGTGTCCCCAAACATGATCCTAGGAATGAATTTATGAATAAAACCATCATATCATAGGATTAATGAGTGTGGGTAAGTTTCATCTCGATAATTCAGAGATGGAAAAAAGTAGTCGATCAACATTGGGTAGATAATTCACTTTGTGTTTGGATTTTTATAGTGGAAATGTGTTTAAACTTACAAGGCATAACATTATGGTAGAATTGTGTTTTGACTATTTGGATGTGTTGGGATTAATGGTTGGGTAACACTGAGGATTTTGGGGGAATACAAATGTTTTGTTCGGGAGGTTATAAAGACCTGTGTCTTTATGAGTTATACATTTTAGGGGAAATATGAATTTTTGTCCTAGTGAGGGGGTCCTTTTGGGATCTTGTATTTTAATTAAGAATATGAGAGTTGAGAGGTCCCCAAATAATGTTTTTTTATATTTTTTGAGGCTCATGTGATGAATCGAGTGCTCATTAGTGGTATTATTTGGCTGAGTAGTGGGATGTCCATGTGTAAAGGGAAACCCTTACTTGGGGTAATCGTTACATGAACCAACCTTATTTGGGTAATACCTACATGGGGAAGACTTATGTGGCTAGAATTTTACGAAATTTTGGTAAATTACAACATTAAATATGGGGTTCAGGAAGACCCCTATATGGTGATCCTTACTTACGTATACATGGTGACCCTTTCATGGGTCACCCATACATGTGTAACCCACCAAGGCGACCCTTACCTGGGGGGTATCGCCTTAATAGAATGAACCATTATGTGGGGAGATCCCCTTATGTGGGGTAACCCCAAAATGGATAGAACCTCACACGGGGAATCCCCTTATGTGGGGAAATACCTATATAGAATCCTTTATGCGGACTGTTACATTGGTGTGGGTGAATACAGTTTCCAGTTGTTGAAAATATTAATTAATCGGTTTAAACTATTTTAAAGGTGATTTTGGGGGGTTTCATGACTTATATAACATGAGGCTCATTCCAAGTGAGGCTCTCATCCCTTCCTTCAAGTTTGGAGGATTTATCGATCAATTATTGGTAGAATAGAGTGTCATTTGATCCAAAGTAAGGATTGAGGTAAATATAAATCTCCTTGTCAATTTTACCTTGGTATATTCTTCTAATTCACACTTTTAATGTGATAATTTTAGGTGATGACATTGAATGATGATTTATCTAGAGCAGGTTAGAATCATCTCAAAATAAGGGGAATTTCTGTACCTAGGTTAATGATGTCATGGGAGGATGAACACTCAAGGTTTTATGCAGATTCAAATAGGTAAGTCGCTATAATGATTTTTTTTTATTTTTTGTGTTTGGGGTGACATGATTGGATTTTATTGGAATGAAATGTTTTGGAATTGATGTGATAAATTTCTATGTTCATGTTGAGGATGGTGTGGAACCCCATTTTTTAAGGGTTTGTGTCATGGATGTTTATAAAGGTTGTTTTATAAATTTATACCTATTTGAATAAAACTATAAAAATAAATGAAAATTAATAAAATTAATTAAATATTGAAATTATAAAATCATCATAATTTATTAGACTATTGATATTTCTTGATATAGGGGCTCTAGAGACGATGTGAGGATTGGATGATTAAGAAGTGATGTCCATGCTATATTAAATAATGGAAATTTTATATGATTTATATCATCCCCTGATAGTACCCCTTTAGTATATTAATTTTACTTTTGTAGAATGTGATGTTTGTTATTTCACTACATAAAGTTTACCTTTATAAGTTAAATAAATTGTTTTATAAAAAAAATTCCAATTTATGTATGTATTGTGCTAATTGACACTAAAAAGACTTGAAAACTTGCTGGGTTATCTGACAAAAAAGGACGAGGGATTAATAATAAATAGGTTCAATATGGTATGTAGAACCTCATAGGAGTTATTTAACAGTATAGAATGAACATAGTGGCATTAGTACATGAACCCTCAGACACCTCTTTGCAGAGTAGAGTGTTGGACTAATATGATAATCCCATGTATTCCATGATGAAACAATGAGATTCCATAGAGTTATTGGGATAACATATTAGAGAGTTGGGAGAGTGTGCATCCTTTACACGCATGTGAGAACTTTGGTTGGTATACCCTAGGTGTATTGATGATGAGTCAAGTGAGGGGACCGACCTAGGATGACTTGAGATGTGTGATGATAATTATTCTATATTTATAAAGTAATTCCTGTGGTTATTATCCTAAGAGTCTCATGAGGAAAAATTGTGATCATTATAACACTAAGGGATGATACACCATATGAGTGTCTGGATTGGGCTGAATAGATTAGATATAGAAAATGAAACCGAGATAGTGTTTCTAGATTATGATATATATCCAAAGAGACACTAGGTGGGTGACTTAGTATTATTTTGACACTAAAAAGGGTTTGTGAAAAGGAAGTTTCATCGTCAATTTCCATGATTCATTGTACGACTCAAAAATTGATTGTGATGGTCTAGGTTTTGTTCTTATGAGTCAAAAAGAGGGATTTTTGATGGGCTCAATATACAGCCAACCCCTGGGATGATCAATGTGCAATGTGTTTTCAAGTGGATGCTAGCCCCTAGAAATATTATACATGATATATGGGAGGGACACAGGGTTGTTTGATTTTTTTTTGAGATTCCATTAATTCCCATTATTTGGTGGGATTTATAGTGATATTATGTTCGATTCTTAGAAATTAATAGGATTTAATATTATAAGAGGTGATACAAGATTCATAGTTATTCATAGGGTATTATTTTTATACATAGTGAGAGGGAAGATGCCTAGGATTCCAAGGATATGGAAGGATGTCTATGTATATTTTATGATATTTCTAATATTACAAGGACTAGGATGGATTATTGGTGATGATATTAGATGCCTAGTGATCCATATGATTTGGTATTTTTACATGGTGAGTGGGGAGATTCATCAAACACCAGTGATCTAGTGTGATGTACAAGTATATTTTATGAGTTTCATCGGGAACATTGGATATGAGGGAATTCAAGATGATGAAATGTGAGATGGATAAAACTCATAGAATGACACATTATACTTGATGATATATGATATTTGTAGTATTCCAAGGATCTTACATTCATTATGATACTATATGTGATTCCTAGGGTATATCTCAGGTTCAAGTGTTTACAATTGATTCTTATTGAGTGTATATATAGGAGATGTTATGCATGTGACATTCAATGATCAGAGTAATGATGTATACTAATGATGATATTAATATTGTGAATTTACCCATCCCATGGCATGGTATGTTATGTTCTTAGAGACATCCTAACATATTCTTAAGAATGTATGATTGAACCTTGGTTTCAAATTAGAACCAACGAACCGATGGTGATTATATTATTATTATTCTTCAAAAAAATTGTTCGAAACGTTCCCTTCTCATTTTTGGTGGATTGTGATTCACTGAATGGTTTGAGTTTTTTGATGAAGGATTATTGTCAAAAATAATTGTGAAAATGTAGTTTGAATTTTTTATCACATGGAGTTAAAATGTTTTAATTTTTCTCATAATGTGTGAATGTCTAATATTGTGAAGTTCAAGATGTCATATCTCATTGAGTGTGAATGTATAGGCACAAAAAAAATGAATTTCTGAATTGATCTCATGAAGAACCACAATATTCTTAAATGATCATACATTAAAATCATTTGAAGCACCTAAATACATAACATGTTTGTTAGATGATATTATAATGAGATCATGTGAAGCACCTAAAGACATCCCATGATTTTATGAGTATCACATAAGGGGACCACGTGTAGCACCTGATGAGATCACATGATTGTTAGAAAACCATACAATGAGTTCATATGAAGAACACATGATTTTCAGTTGATCTTCTGAATAGATCACAAAAATCTCATGAAGAATAACATATGTAAATGATGGAGGTATATCATGGTTGTTTTAAATCATGTGACCACATGATTTTCTTTGGATATCTCGATGGGGTTACACAATGTGATGGAAGAAAATGTCGCTAGAAACAATATTATATTTAGATTATTTGACTGGATCAAGTTAAGAACATGTTTTGCAATGGATCAAATTATGGGATCAAACATAGTACTAGAATACAATTTCACTGACTACATGACTTTCATTGGATCTCGTGATGGGATCTTGTGATATATATGATTGTCAGTGGATCTTGCGATGTGATCTTGTGATTCCCAAGAATACAATGTCACTAACCACATTATTTTCATTGAATCTCACATTGGGATCATGTAAAACACACAAATTCAATGATGACGATCACGTGAAGCACTTGTGACATGAAAATAGTGACCATATAATGTCTTTGGGACATGTATTTGGTGATCATGTTAAGTGATTATGTGAATCACATGATGTTGATTGATGAGGCGGTGAAAAAGATTGCTGACCATCATTTGGGTAGTTTAGGTTGTGGAATTTTCCTATAAATATTCAATGACACATCCTTAAGAGGTTAAAATTGATTGCATAAAATATTTATCTTATGCTAATTATAACGTCGATGTTTCGCTTGAAGATAAAGAGTATACGTGATTGACATTTCGTAAGTGTATCACATGAGCATAATTAAGTATTTCACTAGATTTAAATGATAAAAATAATAATATCAAAGACTTGTGAAGGGGTATTGAAATGGTATATTGAAAATATAAGTATAAACAGGGTTTTTACAAACATAATAGACTCATTTCTATCTCATGATCCACATGACTGGAACAAGGTCTTGAAATACACATAAACTGAACAAGATCTTTTGATATACATAAAATGAAGAAGGTCTTGTGATACACAAGATCCAAACAAATACTCACAATGCGCGTGATCTGAAAAAGGTATTTCAATCCACAAAATATGAAGAAGGTCTCATTAAGGAGTCTCTTTGTGGAGTCATGTGACCTGTAAGATCTAAAGGGTGTCATATGGAGGAGTCTTGCAGATATATCTCACACTAAGATCTCACAAAAGGATTATTCACACAGATTTCATGGAAGAGGTTATATTCTAAAGTCTCACACATAGGATTTATATTAAAGTCTTGTGAAATGAGATACAAACTTGCATTAACCTATACGAAATAGCAGTTTCTCATCTGAATTCATAAGATGAAGAAAAAATGATCTTCACCCTTCAACAATTCTTGCCGAAGGATTATATTCACTACTATATCTAAGAAAGTGAAAAGAATTATTTAAATCCATTGGATATAATTACAAATAATGTAATTTCTATGTACAAAACAAAGGAAAGTTTGTTCAAGGTTTCTGGAAATTGGAAGCAAGACATCAAGGTGTTTTCATAGAAGTGAAGGAGGCGCCCATAGAGAACTTCAATAGTGAATCTACCTAAATTTGATGATGCATTAAATGTTGTGTATTAAAGGGACATACATGCCCGTAAACAATATATGAATCATTTTTTGAGAAGTGGTAAAATGAATAGGAATAAAGTTATCCTTTCTACATGAAGAGATCCATCAAAGAAAATATAGAGTTAATGACCCTTGGGAATCATTAAGCTATCCCTAAATATTGAAAAGCAGCGAGCCTGGGCATATAACTGATTTGACATAAACCCTGTGTTGGAAGTGAACCTTAGTGTATTTGGAACAATTGTACATTACAAATTTATGCACATTGGATGTATCCCAGTGATGGTGATACATGTAAAAATATTTCCATAGATATGATTTCTATATTTTTTTTAAATTATATGCATCATCATCATATAATTTTGTAAATAAAAAGAACAACATAAACACTAAATGGTAAATTTGAGACCCTTATAATAAATTTATCATGATCTAGTGGTGGAGGAATAATTTTAAAAATAATATACATACCCTGATTTACCCCCTAAGGGTATCTAAGCCCCCTTTGGGCCTAATAATTCAAATCATATCATATGTATCTTTTTTGGATTTGTATCCTTTGAATGGTTTGTTCATCTATTTAAATTTTAGTTTTAGTTCTCTCTTATATTTGTGTGCAACAAAAAAGGGAATAAATTTAATTAATAATTAGAAGACTTGTGGTATTCCTAAGTTTTTATGTGTATATGGAAAGAGTGTGATATAGAAAAAGTAAACCACAAAAATAATAAACAAATTATTGGATGAGTTAGACAATGATAATATTGACTAATTTAATGATACTACAGGAATGAGTGATGAAAATGATATTCCAAGTGATGCTAGAACTATTGATGATAAAGAAAATCCATGAAGTCTAAAATTGGATTTTTCCATGTAATAATGTAATTAGATTAGAAATTTAAAGAATAAAATTATTCTGAAGATATCCAGATCCAAGTATAGGAAATTGAATTCAAAAAGAATGAATGTTTGAATAAAAGAGTTGTTTAAGTTTCTATAGATATGAAGGGGTAGAATGATTCATAAGCTGAATAATTCAAAAAATCCAAGATGATTACAAGGTAAATAATATGACCATAGAATAAATTATGAATTGGAAGCTATAAAGTATGACCTTGCTACCCATCTGTCGTAATTGGTACATTATAATCAAATAATGCAAAGAGTGAATGGGTTCTTTGAAGACTCTCTTTCTTATATTAATTTTAAAATAAATGAACAATTTGACCTAGTGGATATGATCTCAAGGGAATTGGAAGATTATATGAGTAGTGATAAGAATATCAAGAGAGAACTTAGTGCTAAACCTGAGTCAAGGGATAAAAAGACTAAACAATTGGTTGAAGATCTAGAATCAGTTAAGAAATAAATTGAGCTATGTAATTTCCAAGGGAATCTCAAATTTAAGGATTCTTTGAATTTATTATTTTAACATTCATATGAAGGTAATAATGAAAATAAAATAAAATATCATGCTTTAGAGTAAAAACATGAAATGATTGTCTCGTCCAAAAGTCCAATCAGTTTAAGAAAATATTGTTTTTTATATGATGAATGCTCCTCCATATATGAGAGGAATTGATTCATAAATAATTACATAAATAGGAAAAATCTTATAGTTTTTGTAAACATACCAAAAAATATTTTAAATAATTTAATGAAAATAGGTACCATATATGTGGGATTCATGGTAATATTTTCTATTTTTCTTTTGAGTATTTGGAGTATATTTCATGCTATGAATAAAAAAAATTTAAATCAATAAATAAGGATTATTTTCTTGGGAATTATGAAATAATTGTCTCTCAGAAGAAAGTATAAATGAAATTTTACAATTTTTTAATACTAGGATTCACCATAACTATGTGTTAGGATGGTCGGGGGCTCAATGTCGAAATAAGAACTCAGCTCTATCAACATCTTAGAAAAATGTTGATGTGATTTATTTTTTTAATGGGATATGTTTTATATGTTCTAATAATGGATATTGTGAAAGAAATTATATCTGGAAGAAATTAGGTAAAGAAAATGAACCTGAAATGAGATACCCTACTCTAGTGGTGTACTATAAAAAATACTATATTGGAAGACAATGTGATAAGTTAAAAAATTAGTTTATAACATCAAAGTAAACACGAGTACCTCAATGAAAAGAGGACGAAACACCTCCTTTGTTACAATCAGAAAAACATCTCTTGGAAAGAATGTGAACGAACCTATATGAGAAAGGGAGTAGTTTCTCTAGTTAAAAGTATGAATAATTTGGGTTTAGTGAAAGAATCACCCCTATCATAAAAGGGTGAGGTGACTTAGATAACTAATAAAAGAATTTTTATTTTTTTAAAAGGTTGGGGCCAAATCCTCAATTTATTATTAAAGAAAAGACCTCTTTAAAGGGTAGAGGGAGACCTAATTCATAGCCCGAAGGCCCAAGACCAAGTGTCCTGAATACAACGCTTGAAAGGCCATTTTCTGGCCCAAAGGACCCTCTGTGAATAGTACTGCTACAGTACCATGCACAACTACAGTTCCCGCTACAGTACACGCCGCCGCTATAGTATCCTGCAACAGTTCCTCCGCCGCTACAGTGATGCCACCGCTACAGTTCCATTGCTGCTACAGTGTCTTCTACAGTAACTTCTAAAGTGACCCGGAAATTCATCCCTACCCGGATTTGAACCCAAGTCTTTTTCATGCCAAGCAGGAGCCTGTACCACTTGGTACAGGCTCGTTGGCAAATATAAAAGAAAAATGAATAAAGAATGTGTAAAAAAAATCATGTATCATTCTACAATGTGATAAGTGATGGAAATAGAAAGAGATCTCCAATGTAGGATGAATAAAGGGAAGAAGTACAGTTGAAATATTCCTTATGAGAGAAATAATAATGGAAAATAGATTATTGGTAGTGCATCAATGATTGAAATTTTTAATAGTTGGTTTAAGACCCAAATTGTGAAAATGACCAAGTCTACAATATTTATATATCAAAAGAATATTGATCATGTTGGTAACTAATTTCTAGATATATAAATAGAACAATTGATGTTTTATAGGAAGTTAGAACTATAATAAAATGCGTACAATGTTTTTCAAGAAAATATTAAAGGTATGGTCTATCAGGATCGACCACAATCCTCTTATTGAGTTGTCTATAAATACCCTCTCCATTTATGTTAAATGTTTATAATATTTTATGGACGTTATGCATGAATAAGGTGGAGACACAATCCATGGGGTGTTTGTGCTTAAAGGGAATGAGAGAATAAGTTTAATGGATATACATATGATAAGATGAATCCAAACTCTTGAAATACAAATATGTTATCAAATTCAAGAATTGGGCTTAAAAATATCTATATTATTCAAATATGTATATGAAATTTGTATGATTTGAAAATTTTGGATTATACAATCATGGACCTAATATGATACTGATGAGCTGTCAAAGATTTACTTGAATGATTTCATGGTTTCATGTTTCCTTGAATATTCAACCATTGGTATCATGACATAGTTTAAGTGTTATTTTTCTATTAAGATGAGACCGATTGGGGGAGAATAAAAAAATAATGTATTTCATGATTATCTATTTTAATATAACAATATAATATCAGCTGAATATTTTTAGGATATAATGAAGCATTGATAGAAGAGAAAAATAATTTCTAAAAAATGGACTCCCCATTATAATGAGTAATTCAATATCTGAATTCAAATCAATAATAAATATTAATTATTTATATTATTCCAGAGTGTGAGGATTTTAAAAATATATGGTGATAAGAAATCTAGGTGATATAGCCTCATCTGAAAATAGATTCCTCTGAAAAATTAAGGAATGCCATGCTTCATGAATCCACAGAAGTATGTGAGGTACATTGAAAGTATTGTAATTTATTAGCTTTAACTATTTTTTCCTATAATGTGTTTTCACTCAATAGGCTTAGAGTACCAATCAATGAATCAATGATAAGTTTTAATTTCACTTTCTAAGAATCTATCTATTATGCGCATCTATAAAATGGAACATTATTTTAAACTTTAAAATTGATAAAAGAATCAAGGTTTCAAACTAAAGTTGTTAAATGGAGTCGAAGGTGAAAGGAAAAATATTTGAGATAGTGAGGGGGCCTTTGTTTGTAAACCTATGGTGTCTCATGGTCCATGAAAAAGTGAACAACCATAAAGTGAGATTAAACTATCTTTATATGGATTTTAGTACATAAATGAATAATGTGGGTCCCCTAATTATTTTTTAGATTATTGAAAGTATGAGGCATTAAGGTCATTTACTAATTGGGAGTAAATTTATAAATTAAGGAATACCATATTGAATTATTTGGGAAATGGGGTGACTAAAGTGAATTATCTAATTGGTAACCACTGTGATAATTCAAGTGCTATTAATATTAAAAAAATTCATTTAATATTTCATATAAAAAGAATATTGAAATAAAATAGCAATTCATTGAGAAGAACGTATATAAATGGCATGTGAATCTAGAGTATCTTCCTACTAAACTATGGGTTACATAAATCATGACAAAGTCTATATGTAGAGAATCATCTTACTGACATATAATAGATTTTGATGTTCATTTGAATCCCCACACATAAAAAATATGGATCTAGGGCCCCTTTTCCTTGAGGTATAGTGTGTTTTCTCATATAAATTAATATTTTTTGTTTACCATGTTATAGAATTCAAAGGAGTGACCTTTGGGTTAATTATAAAAATTCTGGAGAAGTTTTCTTAATAATGAAAATGGAGATAAATAAATATAGTGGGAGAGGATTATAGAGGGATATGCATAACATGGGGAGAATTATATCTAAAGATGCTAAAATTGTTATATCAACAAAAAATAATCTTCAAAAAGAAGTTTAATTTTTGAAATGCATACCTAGGTTCTACTCAATGGTTCCCTAAACTAGTGGGACATAGGTCCTCAAGTGTACCTCCCCATAAGTGAGAGGCTTCTGATTAGCCGTGAGGGCCTATGGTGTCTCCATGGGAAAACTACACCCTCATAAGAAGAGTGGATCAAAAAAAGATAATAATAAGTAGATAAATAGAGGAAACAAAATATTAATGAATAAATTGGCAGAAGTAGATATAAAGACCCAATGAATATTTAATAATAAAAACTCTAAACTAATCCATATAAAAAATTATGATAATGTATGTCATGTCTCTAGAAATCAGGAAAATGGGTATACATGCCCATAAAAAATACATGCTTTACAAAATAATTTTAAAGAATCCAATACTATCCTAACATCCTGAGCTCCATACCAGTTATTTTCTACCAAGATCCATCCTAATAATGAAATCAATATCCGGTGTCCAAAGTAGGATACATCCCCTTATCAACACCTACATACATATAATCTCCTCAGGTACCATCTGTGGCCCAGATAGGGTGTGAGATAAATCTCGGTAGGCCACCAAAAATGACATCTTTACTATCTAGTTAGTCAATATAAATAGAAAATGTGAGGCTATAAATGTAAATAATTATATATATTTAACATTCTTAATACCCACTTTAGCCTGAGCTAGTGTCTAAACAAGTGACCATTTAAATAATTTGTTTGAGTTCAGTTTATATAAACAAGTCACATTAGGTATAACAACACTAACAATGTATGGTGATAAAAAATAATAACAAAGGATCCAAGGTGCAACAAGGAATAATGTAATGATGATAATAATGAATGTGAATATAGGTAAATAACTAAGGCATCCTAGACCTCATAGATTTATCCAACTTAGTAACAACATACAACCAGGATGTAAGGGGGGTTTGAGTGTAATACAAGTTGAATAGCCCAAGGAATTCCATTTTAAATGATTCCAAATGAGTCCAATGATCTCATCCAAGGTAAAATGGTTTTGGAATGGCTAGGTCCAATGTGATGAATCCATGATTCCACATGTCTGAAGACATCAAGATGGATCCATGGAGTCTATCCAAGTCATCCTAATATCAGAAAGATAGTGAAGGGGTCCTATGATGTCATTCTAGGAATCTGCTTGTAGACACGAACAATGTTCCTAGGTGGGTATCTCCCTTGAAAACTATCTCCTCGAATCAGAATTGAATCTTCTGGGTGCTCAAGGAATTCCATTAGGAATCCAAGTCATAGCTCAAGTCTGACTTCTCATATAGTTATAAAGAGGTCAATTTGAAATTAGAACCTTATAACTAATTAATTTTTTAAGTTAGGACACAGAGCACTCATGTTTTTTTAGTAATTCAATTGGTTTATTTGTTTTCCTTTCATATTATGTGATAAAAATATATATCATATGAAACCAATTACCGATTCAATTTATAAACACTTAATGGGTGCATTCCATAGGGGACATGCAATCAATTTTTTATTGATTCCATATTAAATTATTAGTTTCCTTCCTTTACCTTTCATAATCATGATGAGGTGGTCTAATACATGAAACCATATCAAAATAAAATAATAATCTTTTTCAAGTGATGTCTACAAATAAATTTTATACTTAATATTTAAAAGGTTCTGTAATTAATTAGAAAACATACCATAGAAGGGTCAAGTGAAATTTATAATTTACATGGGATATTAATTTCCAATTCATAATTAATTTTTTTAATAAATGATGAACATTAATAGTTCAAGCCATATAACACTCGAACGGTGGCATAGGTAGTCATAACAAGCTATGAAAGGAATAGAAGAGGTTAAAACCTACTTGAGGTTGGATGGATTTGTGGTTCCAACCTCTGAAGGCATGAAGAAAAATTATAGAAAAGGCTCTCTAATATGAGAATAATGATTATAAGAATCAAATATGAATTTAATAAGAAAGACATGATAAAGTATGTGTGTACACAATGATAATAGTTTTTTTAAAATGGGATACTTTGATTGATGATTCCTAGACCCCCTACCTTGATCCTAAAGTGCATTCCTAATATATTATCATGACTTAGTCTTGCCTCGATGATAACAATAATTAAAAACAAATCAATGTCTTGGAAATAGGGCATATAAGCATGCATCAAAATAATGTCATTGAGAGAATGAAAATTGAAAAACAGAGCCTAAGGATATAATAAATTAAATAGTGGATTAAAATGAGACTAATTGTGATTAAATCTAAGCTCGTATGACAAATTAGGATCAAAAAATAATAAGAGGGAAATTAGGACCTATAATGGGATAAAAGATATATTTTTTCGACTAGAAATAAGCAAAGTAATATGTGGGGAATGTTAAAAGGGTTTTAATTTCATTTTGGACTTTTCCCCGAAAACTAGGTGGTCTCATGGTTTGGCAGCATGGTCGGTCAACCTATGCACCAACTATTCACACCTCGCAACCTTTGAAGGAAACCCGCACATTTAGGCTCTACAGTTTGAGAAACTGTGTGACAACCATGTTAATTGGATCTACAAAAAACAATATATAAACTACATGGGAGTGCACCCCTAGCTATGTGGATTCCTCAAATAGTGCAGCCTCCTACTCTCTTCTGTCCATCCTCACACAGTTGGAGGTAATCACGTGTCCTTTTCAACATGGTTTCTAAAAACCATAATTCCTATCTTTTTTTTCTAAAAAGTGGGGCTCCAATATCCAAAAAACCTCATAAGCCTCTAAAAAATCCATGACCATATTATTAATGCATAATAGGAAAAAAATGATTTAGATTGAAATTTAAAAGATCCATACCTTAATGAAAACCTAGATTCTTAGAGTCTTCCCCCTTATAGGAACTCATACCTATGTTTACCTTCCAAGGGTGTAAAAACATTGTCTCTAAACATCTTCGACCACTAGGAATGTACTTCATCCTCCCACTCCCAGGTCGCATTATGTCCATGTCCATTATTCCATAGCACCCTTGATAAAGGGACACACCAGCCTCGAAGAGATTTTGTGCTAAAGAAAATGATACGTATGGGATACTCCCCAAAATACATATCAAAATCTAGTTCAATATCTTCATGATAAAATGTATGATACATGTCAACATGGTAATATTGAAGCTATGAAATATTGAAGACATAATTCATGTCACCATACCTATGAGTTAGCGGAAAAAAAATAGGATACTGACCCAACTCAATCCAAGATCTCAAATGGCTTAACATAACAAGGGGATAACTTCCCTTTCCTTTTGATCCTCCTATGGCCAATTCTGAGTGATACCTACAGGAAAACACTATCCCTGACCACAAACTCCAGAAGTCATCGATAGTGATTGGAATGATATTTATGTCTACACTACAAAACAATACAAATGATTTCTAATTAGACAAATCTTCTCTAATGTATCCTAAAAAAAGATGAGTACTAATTAGTTATGCCTCTCCTGCCTCTATCTAGAACATGTATAAATGAAATATCCTACCATATAAGCCCTCATAAAGATCCATCTGAATTTTTTCCTGAATGATATTATTGTAAGAAAAATATATGAAAGGGTATGCTTCTCCCAAGACCAAAAAAATAAAATATAAATGTTTAGATCATGTTCAATGACACTTGTATCATCCATTTTGACTGGAAACCAATCTAAGGGTGAAGGTTCTGCTCAAAGGAACTAGTTTACTGATATCTCTCTATATCCCCTTCAAAATCCTCGATGTGAAATGATAATCCCTATCTAAAACTATAGTACAAGGGACTCCATGAATCTATATGATCTCTCAGATATAAATTCTTCAGTTCTCATCAACATAGAAGGTCTCCCAGATAGGAATAAATTGGGATACGTTCTTCAGTCGATACCCGACTACCCAAACCATGTTTCTATCTTGATTCTACCTCAGTAACCCAACTACAAAGTACATTTAATTTTTTATCATTTCCATTCCAAGACCAGTAATGGATGTAATAATCATGAATCCCAATGGTACTCTAACTTCACGTAATTATAAGTGGACCACCTACTGATAAAACCTACTATTTTAAATTTCATCCCGGACCACCAATATTGGTGACACATATGTCGATACATCTTGGATATTCACAGATGAATTTTTAAATAAGAAGAGAGGGACTCACACATGAGTTCCTATATCATATCTATAGGAACTACGACATATCTATGTATACGTATGATGTCATCTCCATCAATAGACCAATCTAGAGGTGGGTCCATTCTTAAAATACTCTCCCAGAGAACCAAGACTCCAGTATCTGAAAACTACATATTCTTCACCCTTTCAAGGATGGAAGAGGAAATTTTTGGGGCTATAATAGAAGACTAATTGTTGATGTAATGAAACTCTAGATGTTTCCCAATAAATAAGACCATCAATTTCTATTCCTAATTGGCTTTTGGTACAGCTTGAGCCAAATTTTTATGGCTCATCGCGTCCACTACTGCATTTCCTTTTCTATGAATATATACATGTTCAATGAAAAATGACTGAAATTATTCAACCCATATACACTATATGATATTCAATTAACACTATGTAAATATATATTTGGGTCTCTTTGGGTCTTTATACAACATAATGAACTCAACCATCAAATATTATCTCTATAAACGTAAGTCATGGGAAATAACTACTAGCTTGAGATCGTGTGTCAGATATTTTCCATCATGAGGCCTCAACTCCCAAAATATATATGCAATTAATTGACCTTCCAGCAATAGAACTACTCAAAAAAAGATTCTATATAAATCATAGAAATCTTAATAACCTATTCCAGGATTTATAAGAATCAGAATTAATGATCAAGTAAGCCTTCCTTTCAGCTATAGAAATTATTTATTGCATGCTTCAAACCATAGGAACTTCACACCCTTTTGGGTAGGACCATTAAGAGGTGTAGAAAGGAATGAAATTTCCAATATGGAACACCTTTTTTATACTAAAATTATTATTTTATTCAAATAAATAAAGGAATTTAAACATCATAGAGTCTTTTAGAAGTGGAGACCGAGACCATCCCCGATAATCACATCCACTCTTCCAAGGGGAAGGGATCCGATATTATAAAATTATCTGGGAGGGGGGTCCTATATGAAAAGCCTTTAATATCCAGTAATACCCAAGAAAGACCATATATCAAACACATTCTTGGGATTCTCCTAGGAAACCACAACACTCACCTTCTTGGGGGAAACTAATCCTCCTTATTCTGAGATAATATGTCCCATGACGTGAACTTTGTCCATCTAGAAGTGGAACATCGCGAGATTGGAATAAAAATGATTCTATAAAGGTTTATTCCAATATATCTCAATATTTATAGCGTGGTCACTACGAGTATTAAAATTCACTAAGATGTTGTCCCCAAAACCAAGAAAAAGTAATACAGATTGGGACATAAAACCCTATTCGTCAAAGCCATCAAAATAGTGAGCGCATTCATAAAAACTAATTTCATAACAAGATACTCATATAAACTATAAAAAATTCAGAAATTAATACATGGTATATTTGAAGTCCTAACTCACACCTCATGATGGCCCGATCTCATGTCTATCTTCAAGAATACTCTAACTCCTCATAGGTGTTTAAAGAGATCATCTATTCGAGGTACTGGATAATAGTTCTTAACCATAAGCTAGTTTGACCATCAGTAATCCAAAGAAATATGAATGGAAACATCAACCTTCTAGGTGAAATGTATGAATAAACCATAGGAATAAGTATTGGGTTGGATAAAACCATTATACGTTAGATCTTCGAACTGTCACTTACGCCCTTCAAGCTCACTTGGTGCTATATTTTATAGAGTAATGGACACTAGAGATACTACTAGAAAAAATAAATTATAAAATATACCTCTCTCTCAATATGTAAGCTACACATTTTTTTGGGAATGACATCCCTAAAATGTTCTACTACTATAATAAAATTTATCATATGTATTCCCTAATCCTCTATGAAAGGACAAGAAATTGGGGTGGTCACCCCACATATCAAAAGTTTCTCGAGTCCAGCTCTACCAAACTAGAAATTCCATTCACCCTTGTGGGGATAAATATCGGCCTCTTGAGATGTAGAAGATACCCTAAAAGAATAACAGTTTACCAAGGTATGATAAGAAACAAATTAGTCCATCATAAGAATGAAAAGAAATCCCATCATCTTGATTATGAAGAGGTCTTACAAGAATGGATAAATTCATACACCAAGAGGACAATACCTACATTGTAATATTTCATTTCTCCACACTTTTAATGGAAATTTAAGGGTAATCACACCATAGTAATATATAATTTCTAACATGAGAACTTCCATGGTCGAGAAAGAAATAATAGAGTTTGAAGAACCTATATAGAATAATGAATATTAAATATTGGAGGCTACTATAATAGTACCTCATATTGTAGATGGTATTACACTCTAATCCTTAGGTATCATCTATAAAGAAAGAAACTGATATGATCTAAAACCGTGTGCTACAGATGGACTACCCCAAGTAGGTCTTCTATACATGCCATGCTAATTAGAATTTTGGATACCACTACCATGACCTACTCCACATGGAGTCCTGTTGGTGGTACTCCAACTCCTGGTCTAACATGGAGAAACTGATCTCTCTCCTGAAGGTGGAGCTGGTGAAGATCACATTCCACTCAATGCAGATGGAAAGGTCTGATAAAATCTATAAAGATGCACCATATGGATGCAAGCACTACATTTCAGATGGTCTATATGATACTTATGATTTAGATTCCACTAAAATCCACACTAATGACATATAACAGAGCTACCAGTGTGGATACACTAGCCACCAATATGTTGAAACAAATCCTCAATGGTATGCTTCATACTACTAGGAGAACTAATACCATGCCTCGGTACTAAACCTATGTTTTTATAACTATCACCTTCCCTTAGGTTTCACTCAATGATAAGGGCATGGTTCAAAATCTTAGAAAAGGTAAGTACGTGAAATTCATTCACTTGAGTTTGGATGGAATACTTGTTCCCATCCTCAAAGCGTGTAGTGCGGGACAACTCATCATAGTATAGAAGTAGTGATTATCATTGCAGATCAATAAAAAATGCTGAATAGTCCATAACAGTCATAACACCCTACTCTAGGTGCATGATCTCTCTAGCTAAGTCAGCTCTTAGTATCATAGGAAAGAATTAATCATATAAAAATTGTAGAAGTCATCTTAGACCATGCCTTGATTATGAACAATTGGGTAATCACATCCCACCAGTGCTTGGCCGAATATCATAACATGTAGGTAGAAATATTGAGCCTCATCTCTAGAGGTGTCTCTAGATGATCAATGATTTATCGAGTGACATCTAGCCAAGACATAGTATCCTAAGGACCACCATCCCTTGAAATGATGGGAGGATGGTAAAGGTGTAAATCTTGTGTCAGATCATCCATCATATGTTCGGGTCATGGAGCACCCTATATAGACTGCATCTGTAATAGAAAACTATCTCTAAGATAAGAGTCAATGCCCAGTTCGAGTATAATATGTGGTTCCTTAAGTTGAGCTCATGGTGGTAATACTAGAAGCTTAGGGACCACCATATATAGAGCATGGTCATAAGCACCATCCTAACGCACGACATGAGGACTTCATGGTGGAATAGATCTAAAAATTCCAAGAACAATCTTCCAAACAATATTTTAGAACAAATAGAATCACTATAAAAAGTATAATGTATGTATAAGGATCACTCCACAAGGTACTACCCCAACTACCTACATTTAAGCCTAGGGTATTACTAAGTGTTCATTTTTAATTTATAGGGGTTATTTTATGTGAAGGATCACCTATAAATTGACTCTCATTTAGAGGAAACCATTTCATTTTATAAGTCATGATTTACATTCAGTATTTGTATTTACTTATTTAAATATAAAATGGTTTGATTTAAAATGGATCATCATTCTTAGTGAATAATGGTCAAAATACCTTATCATTGAATTTTAAATCTATTTAATTTCTATATAACCTTATCTAAATTTGGTCTTAAAATGTAATGGGTTATATTTTATGGCTCGATTTAGTAAATTACACATTCCAATCCATGAGGTCTCATACACCTCTTGAATTGAAATTGGTGATAACTCAATTATATCCAAAGATGATATCATGTATCCAAAGGTATATAGATGACATGGGTAGAGATAAGGAATTTAAGATGCAACTATCAACCTATACATGGAAACACTATTTTGAATAATGTTAATAATTTATGAAACTAATCCACTACCCATCATAAGATGTCAGCTGCACAAACATAAATATAACTACCACATATCACTCAATAATCACATGAAATTCAAGGAATTAAAGCAGTGAAATACGCCTATATTCCATGGAATATTTATGACATGTGATATGTAGGTTCCTATAATGATACATGATTAATGATTCATTGACCTCATTCCATCAGCATAAGGATAAAATGAAATCCTAAATCATAATATTAACAATAACCATACTATATCATGTGTGTCACATAATGTTGGAAGTGTATCAATTATTATTGAAAAAATATATAACAAAAATTCTTATTTCAAATTACTCAGTATTTACTACAAAAGTGTGTTTTCCTACTCCCAAGAATGGTTTATAACCATGATACAAAGTATTTTCTATATCCTATATAATATCTAAAAATATGATGGAAATAAAATAAACCTAAAATTCAAATTTGTGATGTCCCAACCAATGTTACACTTAATGGTGTTCTGAGCTGGTGGGCCACATGGCCTCAAGCATGCTTACCCTTATTTTAGAGGCTAGAAACTAGCATCAAGGGATTGGAGTGTGTCCCTGGGAGTACTATTCCCTCACAACATGAGTGAAGCGTAATAGATAATAATAATCAGATAAATAGATAGAACACTACAATAATGAATAACTCTATGAAAGTATACATACACAACCAAGCTACTAATAATAAACAAAATATGGAAACTGATCCATATAAAAAATTATGATAATATATTTCATGTCAGTATAAATTAGGAAAACAGGTATGCAAAAGAGGAAAAAATACATGCTATATAAGAGTAAAAACGAAGCCAAAATCTATCCATGAATCTCAAGTTCTTACCCAATCATTTGATACCAATATTCATACTATGAAATAAATCAAGACTAGGTGTCCAAAGTGTGATTCATCCCCTTCTCCGCACATTCATACATATTATCTTCCCTGGTATCATCATCAGCCTAGATAGTGTGAGAGAAATCATAGAATGACACCACCAACAGTGTCTATACCATCCATTCTATAAATATAAAATGACAGTGTGCCAGTATAAATATAGAGCCATTAAAAAATGTAAATTTCCCAATACCTACTTGTGACTCAACTAGTGTCTGAACATGTAAGCAATTAATTAGTACATTTGATTTCAATTTATTTAAATAAGTCACATGAGGTATAAAAACACTAAACATTTATCATGATAATAATAATAGTAGTAAAGGATCCAAGTTGTAACAAGGAATCTTGAAATTATGCTAATAATAAAAGAGGATCAAATTTAATGACCATCAAATCCGAGACCTTGAGGGGAAATTCAATTTAGAAAAAACATGTAATCTGACTATAAGGGGGTATGAGTATAATATAAGGGGAATAACCCAAGACATTCCACTGTAAATGATTCTAACTATGTCCAAGTATATTGTCCAAGGTAAAATGGGCTAAGCATGATAGGTCCCAATGGGGTTAAACAATGGAAGGCCATGCCAAAAGACATCAATATGGATCCAAGGAGTATATCCAAGGTATCCTAATATGTGGAAAATAGTAAGGGTATCCTATGGAATCATGCCGGGAATCTTCTAGTAGACATGGACTATGTTCTATTTTGGGTATCTCCCTTGGTAATTAGATCCACAAATCGTAATGGAATCCTCTGAGTTCTTAAGGAATTCCCACTAGAATCCAAGGAATAGCTCAAGTCTGGACACTACTATAAAGATAAATTGTTCCACATGAAATAGGAACCTTATAATAAATTCATTATTAATTTATTCTATATAATACACATTTATTTTTAACAATTCAATATGTTCATTCCATTTTTATTAATACTATGTTAAAAGGATAATTAAGATATGCAACCAATTACAAATTTAATTTATAAAAATTTAATGGGTTCATTACATAGTGGAAGTGTAACCAATTATTACTTGATTCCAAATTATATTATTAGGTTCATCCCTTTAGCATTCATAATATTGAAAATTTGGTCTAATGACTTGGAACCAAATGAAATTCAAATTATAATAAACTTGGCTAAGTGATATATGCAAATACACTTTCCATATAACATTTAAAAGGTTCATTAACTAACTGGGACACTTTCCATAGAATGGTCATGTGCCTTTTATAATATTCACAGTCTATTCATCACTAATAAATAATTTATTTAACTATTAAAGGATTACCATTAATAGGGTCGAGCCATAACAAGCCCGATTGGTGGTTCATATATTCACAACAAGCTACTAAAGGTATAAAAGAGGTCACACCCAACATACAGTGGAATAAAATGAGGTTCCAACCTCTAATAACCTAAATATAAATAATAAAAAAAGACTATAGAATATGATCATAACTATTATAATCATGGAATATGAATTAAATAATCAGCACTAGATGCAATCGGTATGTGCACATCCATTAACATTTACAAAATGTCGAGACATTGTTGGATGAGTCATAAAACACCTATCCTGAGCCTATATCACTCTCCTCGCCTAGTATCAGACCTTAGTTTGGCATGGATCAGGAGAAGACTTATGAATAGATAAAGGAAATAAAAATAGGGTAATTAGCCTACATCAAAATAACATCATTGAGGGAAATACGAAAAAAATCATGCCTAAGGATCGAGGGTCCTACATGAAAGAATCCAACAAGGCCAACAATGATCAAATCCACACATGGACAATGAATTGGGATAAAAAACATGGAAGAGTGAATTTTGGAGCTCTGATGGGAGAAAAGAGATATTTCTACCATTAGAAATAAGAAAATGGTAGGACTAGTACATTGATATTTTGTATGTGAATTTTGGTATTTTGACCAAAAAATCTAGTGTCGAACACTTTGGCCACCTGGTTGGTCATACCATGAACCAAACATGCACACCTCACAACCTCTAATGGGAACCCACAAGGTTAGGACACATTGTTTTGAGAAACTATCCACAAACCATGCTAATTATATCTACTAAAAATTTTAGACCCACCGTATGGGAGTGCCCCACTGGATGCATGGTTTCCTCAAATTGTACAACCTCTTACTCTCCCTTTTTTATCCCCTCACAGATAGAGTAATCGAGTGGCCTTCCATGAATTGATTGAATGAACTGTGTGGCTCGATTTTTTTTTAAAAAAGTGGGGCCCTACGATCTAAACAAGCCTCTAACACCCCAATAATTCCTTTACCTCATTAGGCATCCATAGTAGGTCAAAAACAAATAATTATAAAAACTTATAAAGGATATGTACCTCAATGAAAAACTAGTTTCATACATCATTTGGGTTCATTATGTAAAAAGATTTCATGTGTTGGCTGAGAAGTGATCTTAAAGGATGAGTTTGGTATATATTTTAGTATCAAGAGAGTTTCCAGTAGATAGTATGAGAATTAAGTGATTCATCAATGAAAGTTTCATGTTAATCTTGTTTCTCATGCCATGATGGACACATGTGGACATAGAGTACATGTTAAATAAATCCTTAATGATAACCTGTGGATATAGAAGTAAAATGGTTCTTCTTGTTCCTATATTATAAAATGATGGTTCTTAATGAATTTAAGTTTTTAAAATGATGCAAAGGGTGAGATTGTTGGGAAAACCCTATTAATAGTGTTTTTGGATGGATTGTGTTTTTGGATATGGTTTGAGGTTATAGATGAAGGTTGGTTATCAAAATATCTATGAAGATGGAGTATGAATGTCTGATCATGCGAGGCATGAATATATGATCTCACATAGTACATAATGTCTAATCTCATGGAGTGAAAATGTATGAACTAATCCCGTGGAATTAAAATTCCTGATCTTAAGAAGTGAAAGATGTTTTATCTCATGGAGCATGAATGTTTGGTCTCGTAGAACATGTATTTCAAAAATGATCTAATGAAAAATCTCATGATTTTGAAAATTTCTCTTATTGAGATCATGAGAAGCACCTGATGACATCACATGATTGGTAGAGGATCTCATGGAGAGATCTTGTGAAGGACAAAAATTAATCACATGATTGTGTGAATATCTTACAGAGATATTGTGTGAAGCACCTTATGGTGTCGAATAATTGTCTGAAGATATCACAATGTGTTCATGTAAAGTATACATGATTTTTAGTTGATATAGTGAAGATATCACACAAAGAGGGTAAACTAGAAAATATAGAAATGAAAAAGCTATCTCATACTCATTCTAAATCATGTGATCTAATGATTTTCTTTAGATTTCACGATTGGATCATGCAGTTCATTGGAATAAAGTGGAACTAGCCACATGATTTTCTTGGGATACCGTAATGGGATCACATGAAGAGCATGATTGTTAGTGGATATTGGGATGGGATCTCACAAAATAGTCAAAGATAGTTTCACTGATATCATGATGGTCATTGGATCTCATGATGTGATCATGTGAAGTGCATGATTGTCAGTGGATATAGCGATGGGATCTCATGAAGCATAGAAAGAAAAGTCCATGGGCTAGATGATTTTCATTGGATCTCATGATAGTATCATGCGACATGCTAAATGAAAATGATGATGATCATGTGAAGCACTTGTGACATGTGCAAGATGATCATGAAAAGTTTTTGGGACATGCAGAAGGTGATTGTGTGAAAAGATCACATAAATCATGTTATACCAATTGATGTGGTTTTGGAATGGATAGATTACCACAAGTTTTATAGTTAAGGAAGAGGAATTATTCTTATAAATACCCAATGTACCTTTCTTAAGAGGTGATTATGTTTTTATTAAAATATTTATCTAATTTAAATTCATGTGAAGGGGTTTCATGTGATGAAAAAAAGTATACATGATTGGAATCCTGTAAGTGTTTGACATTAGAAAAATAAATTCTACAACTAGAATTATGAAACATGTGTAATCAGAATAAATACATGAGAATGGGTCTCATGATGGTATATTGAAAGTGAATTATGTGAATGGTGTTTGTGTGCATAGGAAGACCCATTTATATCTCATGATCTGCATAATCTAAAAAAGGTTCTATGATCCAAAATAATCAAAGAATATATTAAAATCTACATTAACTGAATAAGGTCTCGCGATTCATTCAATATTAAAAAGATATTTGGATCCATATTATCTGAACTACTTACTATGATTCACATGAAAAGAAAAAGGTCTCTCGATGGAGCCTCATGGTGGAGTCACATGATCCACTTGATCTGGAAGGTGTCTTATGGAGGAGTCTCATAGAAGAGTTTTATTCTAAGACCTCACGTAAGGGTTTTGCACCATGATTTCATGCATGGAGTTACATATAAGGTCTCGCACAGGGGTATCACACTACAGTCTTGTGTATGAGATATGTTCCAGTGTTACCCTATGAGATATAACATTTTCATATCTAAATTAATAATATTAAGAAGACATGGGATCTTCACAATTCCACGGTATATGTAAAAGTTGTGCATTCACTGTTATATATATGCTAGTGAAAAGAAGAATTGGAATCCATTGGAGGTCCCCCAAAAGCATTAGTTGGAAATTTCAATGTATAAAATAAAGAGATATTTTTTCTAGGTTCCTGGAAAGTGAAAGTGCTACATAAAGGTGTTTTCACGGAAGTGAATGATAATACCATAAATAACACCAATAGAGAATCTACCTATAATTGAGTATGCATTAAATATTGTTGATGAAGGGGACCTACAGGTTGATAAACTATGTAAGAATCCTTTTTCGAATATATAAAAAAGGAAGAGGAATAAGGTGATCTATTCCACCAGAGTAGATCCACCTAAGGAAAGATAGTTGGAGTGACCCTTAGGGAAGTAGAGAGCTATCCCTAAATCCATTAAGGTATTGAGACTAGGAATAAAATAGATTTATACCAAACCCTAGGATGGCACTTATCATTAGTGTATTTGGTCCGTCAGTACAATACCAATGTACTCTCCTTGGAAATAACTTATTGAGGGTGAAATAAGTAAAAATTAGTGTGTCCATATTCTTGATTTGTTAAATTACTTTCTATTCCTCAATATAAGATAACATTGGATAGGATATTATCAACATAAACACTAAAGAAAAAATGAAGTGAACCTTATAATAAAGTGGTCACAATTTAGTGGGATAGGTTTAATTTTGAAAAGAATATCCATACCCTGACTCACCCCACCCCCCTCTCAGGGTATCTAGGATCCTTTTGGGAAAATCCAAATTTATTTATTTTTATAATAATATAAGATATAAACAAAAAGTAAATATATTTTATCTTAGAGACACCATTAACAGTGTCGTTCTAATTTGTACAGACATCCACCTTTGGTATCCATGTTACTTGGGTACAGAAGTATACCTTACTATTCAATGATTAAGGTAGGGATGAGTCCCATAGTTGGATCATTCTACTAGATATCTTGGATGGAGTTTGGAGATATGGATTAGTTGAGTCATGGGGATGGATGTATATACAATTATATATTATTATTATTATTTTGTTTTTTACATATGTTCGACAAATTTCGACACCCAACAAGATATATGACAATATTCTTCAGTATTACATTTGTTATAGCAATATTGTTAATTATTCAGTGTGATCATATTATTTATGATGAAGGTTGTTTGGTTACTTTAGCCATATTTAATTACTCTGATATGAGGTTATAGTATCCCCATATTAAAACTATACTCCCTCAATACTAGTATATAGTCTCTACTGTATTGGGATGCATGCCTGATGTCATGCAGTGATCGACAGTCTGGACACCAGTTGAGTGGTTGTGGATGGAAGAATGTTAACAAAAATAGATAAACATTTGATAATTGTTTGTGTTAAGATATTTTAATGTATATAAATTCATATAATATTAAACCACATGATTTTATGAAATATTTATTTCCAACTAAAATTAATTTCTTTGTTAGTTTTCAATACACACAACACTAAGCTCAAACGAACCATGATATACTGTTGAAATATTATTATTTAATGAGACAATTACCACATAACTATTGGATTGGAAATTATGAACAAGACTAACTATATTATAATTTTTTTATTTACAAATTTATAAAATGATTTTATCAGTTATAAAATGATATGAAACAAAAAAAACCATTTAAAGTAAAATAGATGCCTTTTTGAAAATCTATTTTTATGATCATACTGTAATTTTTTCTTAAAAAAATTAAATTATTCACTATTACAAAATGCTATTAATGAAATTTATATATTATATATTCAATAAAATGTTTTAACATTCATCTAATATTTTTTAGGCATGTGATCAAAATAAATCTCATGTTATTCTTAAAAATGAGATTTTCTAAAAATGGGTTTCAATTTTTTAAGAACAATTATTTTAAAATGTGTTTCTGATAATTATAGAAATTTTATTTTAAAAAATTTATACCAAAATTATTGTTAGTATATCAAAATTTAGTAAATTTACCCTTTTTATTTTTTTCATTATTATATGTAACCTTAGTAAATTTTTGTCACATGAGTAAGGGTAAAATGAGAAAAAGAGGTTAGATCTTCCGAATAAGTTAATAAAATTTATATAACAATTGAATTTATCATATTTGATTAGTGGAGTTCATACATGTTCATCCATTTTTTTAATATATGGAAAATTTGTGACATTTTAATTTGATTATAGCATTTATATTAATATATGGAAACAATAAATAAAAAATGTCATTGTCTTGAATTTAATATCTCAAATAATTTTAAAAAAGGATAAAAAGTGTCTAAGTTAGGTTCTAAAGGTTTATTTGAAATATAAATTAATTATTTTTATCATAGACATTTTTAAAATTTAAATTATTAAATAATCACATTAAATTATTATGAAACACTGAAAAATATATTTCACCAATTAGTCAAAAAATTAATTAAATAATTATAAAAATATTAAAAGTAATAAAATAAAAATTAATTATTATGTACCAAAATTTTTTAGATACACATAATATTTTAGGGAAGTTTTAAATGTTTTTATTCAAATTATTTGGATGTAATATTGTTTTAAAATTCAAATAAAATTACTACTTCCAAGAAGTAAATTAGGATATATTGTAATGAATAATATTTTATTAAATGATTTTAATTTCATAAAAATATTATCTTTAGACACATAAATGGGATATGGTTGAAAATATAAACCATGGTCCATTTATGGTTAAGTTTTGTATGGTAAAATTCTTAACCCATAAAGCGTAAAAGGATTATTTTTTGGTAATTTTAAAGAAGGTTAATGGGGGTTAAAACAAGGAGATAAAGATAAAAAACTAATATAAAATTATTCAGATTTTATTTGATGAGAGGATTTAAAATTATCCTCATCCTATATTTTAATTATATCAATTTGTTCCATTATTTCATGAAATTCATTTTTTATTATTTTAAAACATTAAGTATTTCCAAGATTACCTCTCCCCTCACTTATATAAAAGGTACCTACTATCCTTCATTATTTAATTCTTCGTTAAAAAATATTTTTTCTTCTACATCCATGTTTTATGAAAAGTTTTCAATAATTATTTACTTGTCTCTAAAAATCTTGACCAATCAATTATTTGATGATCCAAGTACATGCTTCCAAGGTTATTCTCTATGAAAATTTTTCCTTAGTATTTGGGAAAAAAATTAGATTTTAAATAAGTGATTTCAATGTAAAAAGGGTATTTTCTCAAGAAATGTTCAAGGGATATTTAAAATTTATTTTACATTAATGATTACATCATTTAATATGAAGTATTATTTATTGGTATGATGAGCCAATTATACCATCCAATTTCATTCATTGGATTTCTTATGATGATAATAATTTATGGTTGATTACACGAAATAAATTCCATTCTTATGGGGTAATTATTTTACCATTAACCCATTAAAAACATCAATTTGTTTACATGTGTTATTCTATGATGATATGATTAAATGTTTATGAAACCCATTTTATATCCGTGGGTTATGTTATGATATATAATTTATGATATTGTGGAACACATATGTATGGTGTTTGTTATGTGATGTGTGGGTTTGAGATTATATAGCCCTCCAATTAATTGGGAAAATATGGATATCTCATGAGATAATAAGGATGGAATGGGTAGTCAGCTAACTTTATGAATAGAATCATTCCACTATAATTGTATTGGTGGAGAACATTTAGTACGTATATTATGGCTTGGGTAGTGAACCAAATAAACTATGATAGTCTTATAAGTGAGCCTTGACTACTAAGTAAATGATTTACTATAATTCTATGTGTTGCCTAATCATATTTATTATGCCAATGATATTCTATCATGTTTCATGTTAACTATTTCCTTTATTATTCATGTCTTAAAAACTACTAAATAGTATTCCATGACTTATTATTATGATATTTCAAATATAGGACATGTTTTTCAAATGTGATACTCATATTCTCATTCCCATATAATAAAGTTAGGTTTATAGGATAATTAATATGTATCTTTTTTCTATTATTAGGAATTAGAGCTCACCCTTTCCTATGTTTCCTTTCCATAGGTTATGAAAAAGGGTTTTAAATATGATATTTATAGATAGTGTTCTAGTTATAAATAAATCAGTGGGAGATAATGTGTTTAACTTATAAACCATTTGTGTATGTTTCCATTTATTTAAATATACTAAACCATTATGGTTCTACTATGAATAGTAATGATATGTAATGAATTATCATCTAATAAGATTTCATATCTTTGTATGAATGGTGCGTGTCAATATTTTTTTAATTAGATAAAGGTTAAATTACCATTGAAATCTAGTATGATAAAATAATAATGAGAACCTATAAGAAATTATAATGTATAGGAGAATATCCTAAGTTATTGTAATGAAATGCATGTAGTTTTTCGATAAAAGAACCTATATCGATACTACAAGTGGATGTGGTATTTTAAAATATACATCCATCGGTAATAACCTAATAAATAGTGTGTCAAGTATATATTATCCATTATAACGGTGAATGATGAGTGTGACCTTATTATGACCTTGGCCTGACACTATCGAGGGATATTCCATTTTCATAACAAATCATTATGAAGGATTTGAGTATATAATTATCATGGATGGAATATGTTAAACCTAAGGTGTCATATATTGATAAGAATTTTTCAATATTTATAAATCATATAAATTATTCTCAAGATTATAAGATTAATCACCCTTATTGACAATGTTTAATGGTCTTTCTTACCATTTTCGTATTAATAAGGGTTTAATGATATAAGAATAATGTTGAGGTGTAAAATGTATGATAAATATTGAATTAGATTATTTGATATTAGTAACATGAGTTATTATATATCAAGAAAATTATCAAGAAATTATAATTCATATCCTCAATGGTTATATGTTGAATTACTAGTGAAAACCCATAATGATATGATGATCAAATACCAAGTCTATAATTTATCTCCAGTTGAAGTTTATGGTAAATTTCTTCCAAAAAAATATTTATGTTCACTTTTTAGTTGAATTTAATGTTATCTTAAGAATACATTGGTTTTATTTATATAAATCTCACATCAATTATTGATTAAAGGATGTAATGTTTGATATTTTTAATCAACCTATGGTTGTCTATCATTATAAGTATAATTATGAACTTCTAATGAAAATGTCATTAATTATATAAGTATTTATTCCAATTTGAATGGGATGTTTTTATTATATGGTTGGGGAGAAACTCAACATAAAAGATATATATTTTGTGTGGTAGTTTATAAGGTTTTTTGAAAATATATTTTCATCCTTCAACCGAATCATGAAGTTCAGTTTTCAATAGAAATCATATCTAGTGATAAAATGATGTCAATGAATCCATATAAAATATCCCTAATTGAGTTTAAATAATTGAAGAAGAAACTCTAAGATAATTTGGAAGAGGTATTCATTAGGAAAAGTGAGACACCGTGGGATGAAATTTTTTCTTTTTGTAAAAAACAAAGATAGATTGATATGACTCTGAATTAATTATAAGGATCATAACATGATAATAATCAAGAAAAAGTATAATATACCCAAAATTAATGAAGTTTTTAATTAAATTTATAGAGATAAATTCATTTACAATATTTAAATTCGTTTTGGATATCATAAACTGAGGTCCAAGAAAGAGGATATAACCAAAACAACAATCTGTATGAAGTATCGATGCTAAATTTATAGTGATTCTTTTTTTTACCAATTCCCCAATTATATCCATGGTCTTAATGAATAGACTTTAGAGATTCCCTTGATCAGTTTGTTGTATACTTTATAGAAGATATTTTTATATATTGAAACAACAGGGAAGAGTAGTTTGATCACTCCAGGACTATACTAAATACCCTAAGGAAGGATATTTTGAATGAAAAATTTGGAAAGTGTGAATTTTGGAAATATAAGAATTCAATTTTGAGTTATATAATATCAATAGAGTGTATATCTATGGATCCATAAAAGTAAAATGTTATTATTAGTTGTCCTAGACCAACCACTACGACTGAGGTCTATAGTTTTATCAATTTTCCAAGATATTATCAATAATTTGTTGATAATTTTTTATTAATATCTAATCCAATCACAAAGATAATATTTAATTGAGAAAATTTTCATTGTATAGTATAATGTGAGGAAAATTTAATGTAATTAATGATACGGTTAGTTAGAAAAAATATGCATACAATACCTTGTATTGGATAAGGGTTTGTGATCTTTAATGATGCATAAATGAAGGAACTTGAATTGATCCTCATCAAAAATGATATGGTAATAGTTTATACCTCATGAAAATTTAAGGTTCATGAGTTGAAATACCCAACTCATGATTTGGAGTTTACTCTGGAAATTTTTACATTAAAGATATGAAGGTATTATCTTCATGATGAAATGTGTGAGATATTTAATAATCATAAAAGTTTGAGTTATATATTCTGTCCAAAAGAGAAATTTATGTTCCAGAGAATACTTTGGGAGTTGATTAAGGAATGTTATTTTTTGATACAATACCACCCTGGGAATGTAAATAAGGTGGAATATTATTTGATTTAAATTGATCATTATATCATTTCTATGATGATAATAACAAATGATGAATTTTTTTATTTTCAAAGGATGGATATTGAAATATTTATTAATGGGTAGAAATATTATCTACTCAAATTAGATCTCAACCATATATCAATGTGAGGATTAATGAGGCACAAGGGAAAGATGTGTAACTATAAAACAATATTAGTAATATTAATGTGTTATAACTTGATTGTGATGAAATAAAAAAGATACAAAACCATGTATAATCACCATCAATATCATACATGAATAATGGGATATTGGATAAAGCTCATAGTTCAACATTCACTATTAGTACTGGAATTATGATGATATATAGATATATGAAAGAATATTTTTGGTTGGAAATATAAAGATAGATATTATAGAGTATGTATCTTGGTTTATGTTTTATCAAAATGTAAAATACGAGAGATACAAGTCTAATGGGATGTTACAACCATTACACATACTATAATAGAAGTTGGAAAACATCACCATGGATTTTATTGGCAGACTCCACAAAAAATATAAAGCTCACAATGCTCTTTTGGTTTTAGTTTATCACCTTATAATGTCAGAACACATCATTTATATCAAAAAATATTTCTATATTGATCATATTTCTAAAATATACATTATTGAATTAGTAATTTTTAATGGATTGCCACATTCTATTTTATCTGATTTGGATATATGGATTACCTCTATGTTCTTGAAAATTCATTATAATCATATGATTATAGAGTTAAGTTTTTGTATTACATATCAACTTCAAAGAAATGGTTAGTATGACACAATAATTCAATCCCAAGAGGATATGCTGATATCTTTTTCAATATATTTCAATGGTGTTTGGGATGAACACTTTCCTCTAATTAAGTTTTCTTAAAACAATAGCTTTCACTCAAGCATTCATATAGAACTATATGAATCCATGTATGGAATGATGTGTATAATTATAACATTTGGGGATTATGTTTAATAAATAAATCTATTTAGACATGATAAAACTAAGGAAATGAAAAATAAATATCGATAAATTGAATATAAAATCAAGGCTGCTCAATTTTGAAAGAAATGTTATGTCAAAAATCATAGTTGAAACATAGAATTTGAAGGTGGTGAGAAGTTATTTCTATAAATTTCTCCATAGAATAATGGTATGAGATTTGTAATGAAGTGAAATATGATCCCTAGATTTATTAAACCATTAGAGAAACATGATCTAGTTGGGATGATATCTTATCACTTGGAAAATATACTAAACCTTTCTCATGTTTATGATGTGTTTCTCGTATCTCTCTTAAGGAAGTACATACCTGATCCATAATATGTACTGAACTCAAACGGAATACCACTATAGAATGATCTTTATCATCAAGAAAGACTAGTGGAAATATTGGATCATAGATATAAAGTGGTATGGATTAAGACTATTCACTTAATTAATGTTCTCTAGAGGAATCAGAAATTAGATGAATTTACTTGAGAACCCAAGGATATGATAAAACATAGATATCTACATTTTTCACATCAAAGTGACATGACTTCAAGGTAAAAATTTATTTTAGGGGGGTATAATGTACCATACCTTTATTTAATTTTATATTTATTTTTTATTTGAATTAATTGTTTCGATATCTGGTGATACACGAAACACCGAGTTTAAACAAATCATGAAATAATATTGATATACTATTATATAATGAGATAGTTACTAGATAGATATTTTAATGGTTGGTATAAATACGACTAAATAAATTCTAATAAATTCTTGATTTACAGTTTCATAAACTGAATTCATTGTTTATCAATTGATTATAAATGATAATAAAAATCATTTAAATGTGAAAGAGGCATTTTTTCTGAAAAAACTATTTTTATGTGCCCAATATTTTTTATCTTAATAAATTAAGTTTATAAATATTGGTGAGTGATTTTAAATAAATATAAATAAATATAATATATATCCATTAAAATATCTTAATATTCATATATTTTTTTAGTCATGGGATAAGAATAAAAAATATTTTATGCTTCAAATTTTATTTTTCAAATAAATGGTATTCATCATGTTTTGTAGACATATTTTCAAATAATTTTTTTCCACTTATTGAAACTAAATATTGATAAATGGATTCCATAATTGGAATCAATATATTAAAATTTGGTTAATATGCCCCCAATTGTTTTGGTCATTATCAATAGTAGCCTCAATAATGTTTCTTCACCTCACTAAGGGAGAAACATGTAAAATAGGGTTAAAAAATTGTGATGAGGCTTTAAGATTTATATAGGACTTGATTTTATTCAATTTTACTAATTTATTTTTAAAATATCTATAAAATACTCTAATATATGGCCACATGTTTCCATTTTCTATTCATTATGAACTTTATATTAATTTAAGAAAATAATATATACTAAATTTCATTCTATTGACTTCATTATCTGTAATATTTTTATATAAGGGAAAAAGTGTATATATTCATTTATTATTATTTATTTGAAATATGAATTAATTGTTTTTATCTTGGAAATTTGTATTTTATTTTGATTTATTTAATAATTAACTCAAATTATTACACAACATTGATACTTTATTTATTCAAATAAATGAAAATAAAAATAATAATTTTTAAAATTGTAAAAGTAACACAGTTTGGAAGAATTATTGTCTTCAATATGTTTTTAGATAAATATGAAATATTAATATTTTTTTAAAATTTTATATTTGAAATCATTTTATGTAATCTTTATTTAAAGTCCAATTAAGTGAATAGTTCCAAAAATAAAATTAATGATATTTTATAATAAATTATATTTTTTTAAATGATTATAAATTTATAAAAAATTTATAATAGTATAAGTGAATGAGATATGATTTCAAATATTATCCATGATCTATTTAAGTGTCACTTGTATTTTTATGGTATTATTCTTGATCATTAAAGAGTAGAAATGTTTTTTAGTAATTTTTAAAAGGTTAATGAGGGGTAAAAATGAGATAAGTGTGAAAAAATAACATAAAAATGGTCAAAGATAATTATATGGGAGGATTAAGAAATATAATTATCTTATATTAAAATTATATCAATTTAAAACCATTTTTCATGAAATTAATTTTTTCTTAATTTAATACTTTATGCAAATCCTAGAGTTTCGCTCCCCTCACTTATAAAATGAAACTTCCTCTCCTTCGGTATTCAAAATTTTAGGAACTTATATATTTGAAACAATATAATAAAATACCTAAATATATTAATTTACCACATCTTATTGCTTTTGGTCTTTCAAAAATATCATCCTTTCAAATATTAATATATAATCCAAAGAAGGTTTCTAAATAAAAAGGTATAATAATTTACTAAGCATTTTAAATTTTAATTATTATTCAAACTACTCTAAATCCATGGTATAAATTATAAAATAATTACTTATGTATCATCAATATAAAAAATATTTATTATTGTTATGGAACAACCATTATTCTTAATCTTCACATTCGTTGAAAAATAATTACGTCGGTTGTGAATATGTGTGGAATACCATATCCATGATGTTATGTGATTCATTTTTTTTTCTGATTTACATGGGTGGTAATAAAGATAGATTTAATGAATATATAAGATATATATGATATAAAAATGATCTCGTAATGATAAATGTTTTTTCCTTTATTTTTTTCCCATCTGTTGAAAAGTGTAAACAGCGTTCTTGCACATGTATGAAATACCGTCTCACTGAATGGTATAATTAATTTTTTTGACTCTATACATTATGGATGTATCTAAGTATATATGATATTAAAATAATTATAGAACTTATATATATAACATAAAAATTATCAAAGTATGAGGACCACAAATAGAACCGAAATTCCCATAACAAATGAAACTCTTAACTCATAGAAATGAGAATTTTAATAAGGAATTACTAAGAAATGGGTGTTGACATATTTTAAGTTGATAATAAATGATATTATTGTTATAAAAATCAGTCTTATATATATTTATAATAAATTAAAATTTAATATACAATATTTTAGAGTGCTTTTCATGAATGTCAAACTCGAGGTAAGGGTTTCTCATCTCACTTTTATTTCTATAAGAAAATTTCCATAATTACTACGTTTTCCCTTTTCCTGGTGTGTATAAATCCTATAAATGTATTTTATGATTTTTTATAAAAATTAGTGGGATTTAAGAAAACATATATTTTTATCTTTTATGGCGTATTGATTCATATACTACCAAATTTTCAAGGGTTCTCCGTCTCAATATTGTTTCACTAAGACATATTTGATGTTATGACCCTATTTATGCTAATGAGGTGTATATACTACCAATTTAACATGTTATAGAATTAAATTCCCTGTTTTAATGATATTAAATGTATCATTTTAAGTTATTATTTTATAGGGATTATTATTAAAATGTATCCAAAGTGGTAAGGGATTTATGTTACAATTTAATTGTTTATCGGGATTGTTTATGATATTGATTCCCATAATGAAATTTCATAATATAACTCTCAAGAATATCAATAATTTTATACTCCGATGGATATCTCTTTAGATTACATGTTTTCATTTTATTTTCTTCTCTTTAAGTACCCTAGAAACTGAAGTATTATTTTTAAAGAATGTAGAATTTATTTTTATATTCAGTAAAAAATTAATTTTCATTCATTTCCATGTTTTCTAAATAAATTCAAGAATGGTTTAATATTAAATTATGATTTTTTAATTCAATTATTAACCATGTTTGAATTTTAATCAAAATTTTAAAATTAATGCCCTAATCATTTTTAAAAATGAGGTACTTTTGAGTTTTTACTAAAAATTTGAAAGGAATATTTGTTTTAATGTACATGAAAAGGAAAAAAAATTCCAGTATCCATAGTCTTCTAATAGTTTTCTGAATCCATTAAAATTTATCAAGTTCATTTTTAAATAAAATGTTTTCATTAATATTTTGTAATTTTTTAGATTCTAAATATGTGATTTAAATAACGAACTATTATTTTACACAAGAAATTTTTAGTGAACATTTAAAGTTATTCTTCATTTATGATAACATTATATTATCGTAGTTATACTTTATTGGGGTTATTATCAAATCATTACATCCAATTAAATTCTTTTTATGGATTGTGATGACGATTATAGGTGGATGATTCTATGAAACAATTTTCTTTCCCATGGGTTAATTATGTTATGATAAAATATTTATAGAACCCTTTTTTCCATTTGTTATGCTATAATGATATTATGAAATGATTATGAAACCCATTTAACTTCCAGGGTTATAAAATGATTAGTTATTTATGCTCTTGTGGAATAAATATGTATGGTTTCTAGTATTTTATAGGTGTGAACTAAATTATATATCTCACCAATTGATTTCGTAGTGATGGATTTCTAATGGGATATGAAATGGGGAGTGCATCCAGTTTAGTATGGGAAAATATACTCAATGATATTTTTGAGAGTAAACCTTGACTAAGGATATGACGGTTTGGGGTAGTGAGCTCAATACAATATAAAAGTACTTCTAGTGAGTCGTGGATACTAAGGAAATGATTGTCTATACTTGTGTGTATTCCAAAAAATTATGTATAATTCCAATGTTATGATCTCATGGATCATGTTCTTTTTTTTTAAGATTAACATATTATAAACTATAAAACATTATTCCATGACTTAATATAATGATATTGGATATCCAAGGAATGGTATTGAAATGTTATGATCATATTCTCATATAATTACACTCATGTTATGTTTATGTGGACATTGATTTCTGCATTTTTTACCCTTACAGAGAATCAGGGTTAACCCTTTATTATGTTTTTTTTACCTAGGTAAAGAAGAAATGTTTTAAGTATGATATTTCTAATAAGTGTTCTCGTAGTGAAGAACATAGTTATATATAACATAGTTCACTTTTGAACAACTTGTTTATATATCCACGTTTCCAAAGATACTAACCCTTTATGGTTATCATGTGGGTCATAATGTTATGTAATTGATAACTATATAATAATATGTGATATATACGAATAAAATTTATGGATGAATATATCATCCACCCATTTAGAGATGATTGTTTTGGTATTTTGTGACGTTATCACTTAATTTAAAACATTTACATCATTCTAACCTTTACTGTAGTGATTAAAATTTACCATGACAACTTATTTTTATGTAATAAAATTAAATTTACTTTATTACAAAATTTGGATTATATTAATTACAAATATGATTTCCAATTTATGGAATATAATTTATAATTTTGATAAAAATTAAATTCAATAAAAGTATACATAATGCAATAAATACATTTTTAGAAAAATGTGTTTTGATGCATGAAAATATTTATTAGGAAACATATATATATATATAACATTAATAACCAAGAAATTAAATGGTTAATTACTAATCAAATTTTGTTTATTTGGAATTCAATCTATGTAAAAATTGAATGGAATACAATAAATACTTTATTATTAGAAATTTTTAAAAAATTTGTATTAGAATAAATTATAATTTTACTTCCAAAATGAAATTAATAGGTATTTAAATTTAAAATATTAATTAGAAATTGTTGTTTTTAACATAAAAATAGAAATGTTTTCTAGAAAAAGGTTTTATAAATTTTTATGTCATGAATATATCATGATTATGTCATAAATATTGGGGTATTTAAAAAAATATATTTTTTACTATTCCCCAAAAATCTATGATTAAAATTAGTAATAAGATAATTATTACATCCTAAATTTAAAAATGATTTTTTAGTATTATATTTCTTAAAACTGGCAATTTTATTTTTAAATAAATGATAAAATATAATAATTAAATCTATTTATAGTAAAAATGCATTTTTTGATATTTAAATATTTAAAATTTATTTATTTTGAATTAAAAATTAAATGATTGTTCATATATTTAATTCACATTGGAGAATTTTATTTTAATAATAATTTCAAATTTCCATATTCAAAATTTTTACAACCCTTAAAAAAGTGATCTTTTAAAAATAATTTTTTTATATTAAATGACTTTAATGACATCCCATTAAATTTAATTATTTATTATCAAACTATTAAATTTTCTCCATCAATTTTTGTTAGCACAATTCAAATTATTATTAAAAGAAAACAATAATAATATGGAATGAATTGAAATATTGGATTTAAACAATCTATTTCTTAAAATTAGGATTTACTATTATATTTCATTTTATTATTGATCATTTACATTTTGTTCTCAGGATTTATAAATACCAATCATGCATTGAAATATTTATTATGGTTTTTAGTTCAATATTTCATATGATAGAATCTATTTAACATAATATTCATTTAATATAAATCACATTATAAAATATGAATGTTTAAGGAAAAGGGGAGTCGGGAAAGTCATGTATGATTGAATTTAAAATTTCATAAGTGAGGTTTTACAAATTAGATTTATGAGTATCTATATATAATTTATTCATTTAAAGGATGTTGATGTCATTGTAATAATAATGTCATGAACATTCAGGGGTGGGATCATTCACCATTTACTATATTTAATTAGAGGAAATCATTTATAGTAAAAATCAACACAACATATGATATAATAAGATCATGAACCATAGAAATGTTATGTTTTTCATTGGTTGAGATATATATCCCATTTAGTTAATTGTAACCTATGATAAAGTCAAATTAGAAAAAATTATAGAATGTGGATAGAAAGGGAGATATGAAAATGATGATGGAATAAAATTAACATAAAATGAGACTTCAAACAATATGATATGTGTACATCATAAATATCAATAAATGATGAGGATCATAAATCTATATGAGGTAAGATTATTATTTTTCAAAATATAATGGTTGAAAGTTTTGAAACCTCATCATTATATATGATATCTGTATATCAAAACAACAATGACACAAATTGCATAGTATAACATCTCACAGATCATGGGTAATTAATGGATGATCTATTCGATCCCATCATGTACATATCATGAAAATTATATAATATTGAAAGACATTTTAGGAAGTTTAAGTAATATTACATTAAATTTTGTTCCTTGCTCTATAGAAAATAAAGGTGTGTAAGATATAAGTAAAAATATAAATTAATTTGTATTAATTGATTATTAGTTGACATAGATTAATTTGTAAAGTTTGTGATATAAAAAATACCATTTATTTAGATTTAATAAAGTACATAGAAGTAGTAAAAATCATTTCCAGATATTGTAACCTAGTGAACTAATTAAGGAATTATGATCATGACTAGAGGGGGAGTTAAAGAGAATATATCATGTAAGGACCAAATATTTCACTATATATTTTCCTTAATTAAATATTAATAGAATTTTTCACACAAAAAACCTAACTAGATTGAAAAACCTTTATAAATTCAAAATGTATGATATGACTATTAAAACATATCCATTAGATTAGACAGTATCAATTTTCATAACCATATCAAAAAACCAATAATTGAAGTACAAATTAATGAAATACATAAGGAGAAGTCTACATTTTGGATCATGGTTTCCTAATCCTAGAAGGGTGGTTGATTTTCTAGTGTTTTTCCTTTACCATAACTAATCTATTATCATGAAAATTACAATTTGAGAAAAATCATATATATGAGATGTTAATACTTGTGGAGATTTCAACAAGATCCATGCTAGTTGAACCCCCACTCGAAACTGAAACAAGTTCTTATCTAATTCATAGCTCTTGCATAGATATGTTAAGGGGTTATTTAAGTATAAAATATTATTTATTCAAAATATAATATATATATATATATATCATGAAATTATATAATATTTGAAATTCATTTTTACTAAATTCACTTAATGCTTAAAAATGTATTTTTTACAAATTCTAATTTTATTTATAGAAATGATGTCTATTGATATTTTATAATAACAAGATATATTAACACTACATTAATTAGTAATTTATAAAAAAACATAGTTAATATACAAAAATTAATTTTTCAAAAATACGGTTTTCACTACATTTTATGTTTCAAATTAAAAATATTTTTAAAAAAAAATAGAATTTTAATTTGAAAAAATTAACATCATTTTTGGAATTACCATGTATATATTATATTAAGTTTAAATTTTCAGATTTTTTTAAAGTAATAAATTTTTAGGTGAATATTAAATAAATACTAATTTTGTTAAGATAATAACATTTATAAGATTAATAAGTTTTTGACATATTTTAGATATAAAAATTACATATTTATATAGTAAAATAATACATTTAAAAGTAATATTTTTATTTGATAAAAAAATTAATATCATTTTTTAAAATCAAGTAAAACTTTAGAAAAACTATTCTTCATACATTTCTATAATTAAGTATACCCTTAGGTAAATTATGTATTTTATTTATTTTAATTTCACATAAATCTTATATAAACAATTATAATCTTCCTAAAAACATTATAATGAATAAAACTGATAATTTTTTCAATACATAAACATTTTTCCTAAAACTATAGTTTTCTAAAATAATAGGTTTATTAAAAATTTCATGAACAAATGGTATATTATAAATTCATAGAAAGTATAATTGGTTTATAAAATATATATTTTTATTATTAATTTTAATTACAATAATAATGGTGGGAAAATTATTTAAATTTTTTTTCTCAGAAATATCCACAAATTTTTATCAAGTCAACTAAATTTAAAAACCTTAAATAATTACTATAATATTTGTTATAAATAGGAAAACAAATATATTAACAATAATTTAATTGGTAAATAATACAAATTAAGATTTATAATCCATAGTGGTCAAAATGACATTTTTATACTAAAATGTTTTCTTCTACACATTATCTATTTTAATTTAGGAGTATATTTTATAAAATTTATGAATTGAATTGAATTAAATATAATTTAAATTTAGTTCAATCACAATCAAATTTTCAAATATGTTTTACTTTATATTTTAAAAAATATATAATTAATTCTTTAAAAATTATTTACCTAGTTTAAACGTAAAAGAGTAAAATGTAATCAATTAAAGGAAAAATATATGAAACATTTTCAAATTGTGTGAAAAGGATTTTTGAGTCTTGATCGACCCAAAAAACCCTAAAATAAAATATTTCTAAACCTTATATCCACTAATATTTTAATATTTTCATGTCATTATTAAAATATATATGGTGTTTTCAACATTTACATTTTCCTCTATAATAAAAGGGGATAAATTACTCTCCTTAAAACAAAAAATATCCTTTGAATTACTCTATTAAAATATTCTATTTTACTCTACATATAACCCTATCCCAGAAATATAATCTCATATACACTCATAGTTATCATAATCATTTAAATTTCAAGGGATCTTACTAGGAAAAATCAAGTCTCAAATGTAAGTATTATATTTTTCTTATGTTTTTATAATTAATAACATTCTACAAATATATCATAAAATCATAATGAAATTATGAATTAATTATCATTTTTATACTATTATTTTTTTATATTAATGTTATAATACGTAGTTTTTCATTTCCTCAATTAGAGAAAAATATAGGGATGTCAATCATGTGTGTGCAGTAACTACCACCTCTACAGAAATCAATTTTTCTTTTTTTTTCTCATACACATTTATTATTTATCAAAAAGTCATAAAAATGGTATAAAATCATAAAAAGGAAAAAATAATATCATTATTTTTTATTATAATGATGTGATTTCAAAAGAAACGCATCTTTAATCATACTCACCAAATGAGTTAAAGTGTGTTCATGTTTGGGTTAGTTTAACCACTTACATGAACGATGATATAAAACTCTATTATGGATAACTATGAGAATATAAAATCAAATATTATTAAAATATAATAAAATATAATGATTATATTATGGTTTTAAAAAATTATATTAAATGTTTAACTTATTATTAAAGTATATTTTCTATTCGCTAAAATTACTAAAATAAGTTTATATCAATTTGATCTTCATATAATGTAACCAAAAAATAGAATAAAAGAATAAAATTTCAAATAAATTTGTATTTATATATTATAGATCATAAATGATACATATATAATGAATTTGTTATCAAATTATGCATTATTATTCTCGTGTAAACATTTAATATTAACACGTGATGGTCATAACATAGTATAACTAATTAATGCACTCATCATAAAAAATATATTAGTTATTATAAATGGGTAATATTTCTAATAATGGGGTTTCAAAAGGATATTATGTTCGTTATGTTTGTTTTATTGGATGTTAGAGAGTGATCTTCTATAAAAGGAAATAAGGTGATCAGTTTTCACCTCGTATTCGTCACTTTGAGACATTTTTCGTATTATTCACCTAATTTCATTTATGTGGTGTATAAAATACCTATTTGAAATATCATATCATGAATTACCTTTTCATAATTGTATGTTTAGTTTTAATCCTCTGTATTAAAGGATTTTGATTAAAAAATATCTAATTATGTAAGGGTTTCATTGTCTTAAATTTGAATCCCCAGAAATATTTTTAAACTAAACACCATGTTTCCTTTTCAATAGTGTAAATATATCCATGTTGTAATTTTTTATCAGGATCATCTTATATTTCGTATTATTTAATGTTCTATTTAAATTTAGACCTCTCATAGGTGATTTTTTTTAAGTTACAATGACTGTAAGGGGATTTCAAGACTAAAATATCTTCCTTAGACCATAATGACTCTTCTTTGATTATTATATTTCAATATTAATATATTATAACCTATGATGATTTTATTTTTTATTTTGATTTTCTTTTAGGAAATCATGTTTCACACCAATGAATTGTTCCTTAATGATGCAATTATTTTTTGATAACTCATTTTTTTAAAAATAATTCCCATTGTTTAATATATTTTTTTCCATATAATAGTTTTTACATCCCGACAATTTTATACTTTAAGTTGTGTAAAAATAATTTTTTTTAAATACAATGATCATTTTATTCCCCTTAATTCATTTTGAAACAATGATTTCACCATTTATCTAAAGATTTTAGTTTTCAATAAGGTTATTTGAAAACATTAAAAATGTTTTTCTAACCACTTAAAATATAAAAATTTATCATCCACTCACTGTTTTTGGTTATTAAAATTTATCCCTCTTAAATTTTCCATTGTTAAACAATATTTTTAAGAGTAGTGGTTTTAAAAATATTATTTTTACCTTCTCTTTTTGAAATATTTATGTATTTTTAAGCTTCCAGTATTAATGGTTCTTTTCAAAAGTAAAATATTTTAAAATTATTTTCCATTATCCTTCTTGAAAACTTAAACTATTAAAGTATTTTTTTGGTGATCATTATAATAAGGCTTTGAGAATTTATTCTCTTTAAATTCTAAAAAATGTGTTTTTGAATCTAATTTATAGTTCTTATTTTAAAATAATTTTTTAAAAGTTTTTTTAAAATGTTATTTTAAATTAAAATCTTCTTCTAAGGATTATCTCTCAAGTAGTGATGTTTTGATCATAAAATATATTATATGGTGTTATGAATCCTTTTATGAAATTATATTTTGATGATTTATTATTTTATGTTATGTGATATTTTTACAGAACCCATTATTTTTCCATGGGTTATTTTAGTTGTGATGGTTATGTATTTTAGGTGGCATGAAAATATATAGATTGATATTGGTGGGATCCTATATAACCCACTAATTCATTGGTTTAAGCTAATATCTCATGAGTTATTCAGGAATGGGCATAATGGGTTTGGTCACAAAGGCAAGGTAATGATTTTTTTGATCAAATTATTAGGCATTGAAACGATTTTTTTTCATAAGAATAGGCCTACTGAATTTTCTCACATATTTTTTTTCTTTACTTATGTTTTTTAAGTAATTTCAGGTTTAACAAGTGACAAAATATTTCCATGTTGTTCATCATGTTATATTAACATTACCCAATATAATTAATTTCCATTAAATTCCTTATTTTCATTATTATGTCTTATTTTTTAATGAATCCCACATTTTTTTCATGCCCTCGGATTATATGACTATTGATATATATTTTCATCCCTGTCATATATTTTATATTCCATTAATTATCTTTTTTATCATATTTTTCTATAACATATTCTATGATTCTAATATATTGTATAATGATCTTATATTATGATATTTATATCTACCTCTAGTTCTCCTTCATGTTATGAAATGATTTTTCCATATTCTACATATAAGATGGCCTATTTTTTATGTTTCTAGAAATTAGGTTATGAAGTTGAATATATCATTTGATATTTTTAGTAAAGGATCAAGTGGATCACAACTAGGGAGAAATGTTCACCAGTTTCGTAAAACAAGATATTATAATATATAGTATCTAATACAAAAAATCTTTCTATTCTTGGTTTGATATAATATTTTGAGATGTTTCATTTAACTTATTTTTAACATGAGTAATTATAATAAGTATCATATGAGGGTTTAGTTATTGTGGATATTGTTTAGGGATTACTGTTGTAATTTTTGAATATTATTTTAATTAACTATAGCGTAAGGGTTGGGGACCCTTAGTAAAAAACCTAGAGATGTGTATAGGTATAGTATGAAATCCTTAAATATTAGTTATGTATTGAGTAGGCGGTTTTTATGTCAATACATTCTTATATTGATAATATACAAGGATGTGGTTTTGGAAAATATAAATCTTGGGTAATAACCTTGAAATAGTTTGGTTAAGTATATCTTGAACATCATTTTGGTTCATAGTTAATGTGCCCTTACTTCAAACCTCTAAGGGATAATATTTCATTGGTAATATTCACTTTATGAATTGATATAAATCATTTATTTCTTAGATACATTTACATATTATGTTAAGAAGAATAAGATAATTGAACCTAATGTAAACTATGTAAATGAAGATTGATATTGTTTAAACTAGAAAACTATGAGATAACCTATAAATGTAAAAGAACTAGTTTTTTAGGGTCATATTCTTTTTATGATTATGATAATTCTCTGGTATTTAAAATTTGTAGTCACTCATGTTAACTCTATTGGTTTTAGAATTGACTGGAACAATAAGTAAACATTGGTGTAAGGTACAATGAAAAGATTACCTCGATGAAAAACCTATCCAAATTATACTTTTAATAAGAAACATTGTGACTATGAAATATATCCTATCATGATGTATGATTAACAATATAAAAATATTAAAATTCTCAAACACAGTAAAAGAGATATATATAGAATCTCATGAATGATCAATTGATGAAGATGGAAGGGAAAATATATTAAATTTCCTATTTTTTAAAAAATTATAGAAGAATTACAAAGGTAATTTACTTAAGGTGATTGGGAGATGAAAAGCTTTTGGAACATGGGGTCGTCAACAATCAAAATGTTATAGGAAAACAAAGAGGTTATTCAAAAGAAATATGATTGGAAAATGTGTATCTACAAGAACTACCAATGGTCCAAATTATTAATTGTGAAAACATAAAAATTATACATTTTAGTGTCATAAAACCGTTGATTATAATAACTATATGTGTGAACAACTCCCAGAAACAATGGAATGAATTTGATTTTTTTATTGAATTTTCATAAGGAGCATTATGATAACTAAATGATCCCATCTAGAATTGTGGATATGAGATAATTACTCTATCAAATCTAAATTATAGAGTTGTGTTAGAAGTGTATCAACATTATGATTTTCTATAAAATAAAATATCTTCTTGTTTGATTATTATTTTTAATGTTATTTTTATGGGGATATAAATCATAGCATGGGTCCTTATTTCAACCTGATATGTGTCATGACCTTTTTTGGTGGGTGAGATAGTCCACAGGGACTTGGAAGTATACCATTCTTTTATTATTAAGGAGGTTCCATAGTTGAGTGGTATTGATGGGTGACTGCAGGGGCCTCAATGTTTGTAAAGACAGCCCACATCATTAATTGTGTCCTCAGATGGTCTCTAGAAGGTTTATTCTTAGATCTAGAGACATGCAATGTCCCTTTTATCTAGGATTCATAGACCTGCTTTCTAAAGGTAGAGACTTGTTGGATGAGTTGGAAAATGACACTTAAGGACTCCATTGGTTGAGAGGATAGGAGGTTGGGCTCATTACACCATTTTTGGGGGAATTATTTCCAATTCTAGGATTATCTTATATATTTAAGAAATTTTCATATGTTCATGAATCCTTGGTTCATTCCAAAGCATGTGTCCACATAATACCCCTAAATTGAAATATAAATCATAAATTTGCATGGGTTTGGAATCACATATTTGTATATGAGGATCTCTACTAATAAAGATAAATATGCATGTGTATCCATGTTTCTTCATCAATGTTACCCTTTTATGGACACATTAATGATTCTCTAGTGTTTTACCTAGACAATGATGATTTAATAAATTTGATGGGGCACTCTAAAGTTCATCATCATATAGGGGGTATAGATCGTTTTGATGTTGATATCAAACCCACCATATGGGCTTCCAACGTATCCTCCTGAGGGGAATCAGATTCCACTTTTTTAGGGTCATTGTATGGAAACATAACCTTTTAAGGTCGTGTGATAAGGACCCATCCATGTAGTTTAACGTAATTTGGTAGTGATGTCTAAGTGGAATATTCATAGTCAATATTTTTTGTGGGATGTACGTCGAAGCAACCCAAGATGCCAATAAGAAATATGGTCTCTCGGGTGGATATGGCCCTACTTGGGATATAGCATAGAAAACATTTGGGTGATTTGGGTGTCAGGTGCGGACCTCATAGAGACTTCTGACATATCCTATTTAGTTTCTAATCAAAGCCCTCATAGTTTGGTGTGTTTGGATTGTGTGGATGTTGTGATCATCCCAAAACTCCTGTATCATGTGATTCATGCTTGGTGTGACAAACATAGTGTTCATGATTTCTTCAACGATCCATAATCATTTTTCAATATTCACTGATGAAAAAGGAGGAGGATGATGATGGAAGAGACTATGGAGAGTGATCCCAAAGGGAGATAGAGAGGGGGGCATTGAGTATTCCCATACCCACTACGTTTTCATACCCTAGATAGTCAGATTAACCTATTCAGGTATTCCATGGGTAAAGGAAGATAAGAGAACTGATGAAACCTCCTGTAAGAAAAGATAGGGGATTACATTAGTGGGATTTAGCTTTTGATTTCCATAAGGATTATACTACATTTTAATGTCATATAGCTTGAATAACAGGATTGAAATTTAATGGCTTGTAGCAAGGACTAGTACCATACAATTTAAAATCATGTGGTTTTGATGATTTGGGGTCTTCACATTTATGTTCATACATTGAGGACCATATGTTATTGAATCCACGATTAACTATAGGATAATTGAGATGGGATGTTCTAACATGGCTCAATCCTGAGAGGAAAGGAAATTGTAAACAATGATTTGAGGATTCTCAGATCAGGAGAAATGATCTGGGGACATGGAAGACATCTGGGAATATACAGATAGGAAAGGCCACTCCTGAGGATGAACTTGTATCTAGTTTACATTCCTTTTTTGTGGGAAATGTATGAAGAGAAGTCGGGGAATTGTGTGCATAGTAAAAAAGAGGTGTCATTAGAACACCAACCATCCAATTATAATGTCCAGGAAGGTTTATAAAAACCCATCTTGTAGTTTATGGTCATATAATAAGGTCCTTTTTTATAGAAATCAAGATTAACTAGGGGATAATTGGGTCGGGATGTTCTAGCATGCCTTGAACATTAAATTGAATGAAATTTTAAACAATGAATCTAGGTATTCTCGAATCAGGAGAAATAAAACATGGCATGGAAGCCATTATAATGTAAAGAGGTGGGAGAAGCCTCACATGAGGAAGAATTTGTCTTTGGTTGATATGCATTTATTGTGGGAAATGTATTCAGAGCTAATGGGGAAATGTGAACATAGTCAATCATATGTGTCACTGGGACACTGATATTCCATTTCTGATGGTCATAAAGGTTTATGAAAATCGATCTGGAAGTTTAAGGTCATACAGTAAGGACCATTTTTTATTGAAACCTAGATTAAATATAGGATAATTGGGTCGGTAAATTCTGACTTTCCTTGAACATGAGAGGGAAAGAATGTGTAAACCCGGATTATGTGGGTTCTCGGGCCGGGAGATGTGATACGAGGCGTGGAATCCATTTGGGCGTACATAGGTAGGAAAGGCCTCTCCTAAGGATAAATTTGTCTCTAGTTGGGAGGCCTTTTTTTGGTCAATGTATGCAGAGCCTCCATTTAATTTTGAGAAAAGTCATGTAGAGGTGTTCTTAAGACACTGACCGTCTATTTCTGATGGCTGAGGAGGATTATAATGATCCAAAATCACCTGGGAGACAAAGTTTGATTGATGGATAAGGGTGGTTCCAAGCATGTAAGTAACATTAATAATATGACTGTCTATGGAGTTCTAGATCAACCTAGCATTGGAGGTAGGTTATGGAGTTTTAAGAGTCTTGTAAGGAGTACTTTGACTCATGGTATTTAAGGGATAGGTGTTGGGGTGTCATAAGGGTGAAAAAAATTGATGCTGACCAAGGCAGAAAAGATATATGTGTGAAGTCTCTATTTTTCATGCAGGTCATTGACTGTAGTGGGGGGATCAGCCCAGAGGACTGTGAACACAGCCCGAAAGTGAGATCAAGTGAGGGTGGGGGCGCATCCCCCACAGTATGGACTAGTCGGTACAAAATAGTTTGTGCATAAGGTTGGCCGTGTAGGAACATCCACGTACGATCTGCCACATATGATCGTCTGTGAACTATTTCTAGTATAGGGTCATCTGCATAAATTTTTTGTATAGAGGGTCATCCATGAACCATTTTTTGTGTAGGGTAATCTACATACTATTTCTTGTAAAAGGTCATCCTAAAACCATTTTTCACATAAGAATGTTCGCGTACTATTTTTATTCATTCGTAGGGTCAGAAAATGAAATCCCATTTCCATGAATGACACCTCATCCACATGTTATCTCCTCTAGAGGGTCTTCCTCCAAACATTAATTGGATGGATTCTTTGATGATACACTCAAATATGGTTCTACATATGGATTTCACAAACATCTTTGGTTGTGGGAGGTATTTCTCTCTCACCCTTTGTTTTTTTTCTTTGCACTTTGTTACTTTTTTACTCATAATGGGAACTCTTTTTGTTCTACCTTTCACTCCCCCTTAGGGTTCTTCTATAAAGAGGATGGGGTGATAGATTTATGGTATGCATAGTGCCTTATGAAGAAGACCACAGTGTACTTAGTAATTTTGGGGCTTCATTTTTGGGGGCTGGTGATGCCATCTTATCCCACAAACCCCTTAGTTCGTGGGGGATATTATACATGGGGAATAGTTATCTGCCTTTATTCTTCCAACGAAATGTTTCATGGGATGCGTCATAGATGGGTGTAGAATTTTACACTTCCATTTCTCCAATGATACTATTCATGGAGGGTATCGTACGCAGGGGAGAATTTCTCCACCTATATTCCACTAACAACACAGTTCGTGGGAGCCAGTGTCGTCATATTTGTATCGCGAACCATTTGGTTCATAGATGACATTGTGAGGCCATAGAATTCTATGTGAAGCAGTGGTCCATTAAATAAATTTCATTTAATTTTCTCCCTTCCTTTGAGCATTTTTCTTCAATCTTCTTCGTCATTTTGTTTCTATCGTTTTTTGATTTTAATAGTATTTTCTTCATAATGAATGTGGAATTTTCATGACCTAAAAAATGCCCCACCAGAATGGGCACTGATCATGATGAAGTGGAGGATATTCCAATGTAGAAGTCGTCTTGATTTTAATGTAATATCAGATAATTCTCTAATTTTTTCATGAGTCAGTGGACTCAGCGACCATAGTTTGCTTGTTTCTAGGGTTACCGGGAGAACCCTACAAACACTGTGTTTTTTCTATTATAACTATAATTTTCTCCTAAGCCTGATTTTTATTTGGACATAGTGGGTATAACTTGAACTTTTCATAGGACACCTTGTGGGGTTTTGACCTAATAATACTTGTGTCTCTTGTTTTTTTGGTTGCTCAATATTTTTTCCTAAAATGTGCATAGCATAGGTTTTGTGAGTTGGCATTCGAATTTTATCTAGGGTTCCTTTTGTAGGTTTTCATCCTAGAAATTATTGTATCTGTTTAATGGAAAGTATGATGGCTTGAAAAAGCCTAATATCATTACTAATGTTTTAGTTCCAACATCTATGACCATGATTTTCAGGGTGAGGGCCCCAATTTAAGACTTGTTAACCAAGAATGTCCGAAAAACATTCAAACATGGATTAGGAATCTTTATTGACCCTAACTTGTGTTTTATTGAGAATGGAATATGGAATGTGTCAAGGAAGACATGGGGCATATATATATTGAAAAAACCACTCATGGGGATGAAGTTTCTTTTGGATAAGAGACCTTTTTTCGGTCTACTTTTGAAGATCTATCGGGGCATTGTGCGCATAGTCAGGAAATGGGGTCCTCAAGACACTGGAAATTCATATTTGAAGGCCATGAAGTTTTGTGGAAATTTAGACTTTTTATGTTTTTAAGACTATAGTGGGAAGCTTATTGGGGGGATGGTGTCTATAATTAATTGGGGAATTTATATTGGTTCTGGTCTAGAAACCACTCCCACATGAATTTTACTTGTGTAAAGGAGGGATGGAGCATGATATAGATTAACATCGTACAAATGAGGCATTTGCGAATTATGATTTGAATTAGTTTTAATATAACCAGGGGATAAAATATATACCTTTATCACTCTGGTCTAAGAAAAAATCTGTTGTCAACTTTAGGAATAAGAGGGGAGAGAGGATGTAAACTATAATCTAGGGGGTTTCCAAAACAAGGGAATGAGGTGAGATGTAATCTTCATTGGGGATTACAGTGGTAAGAAAATACTTTCATGGGGAATAATTTTACTTTAATTGAAATTCCATTTTTTGGGAAACATATCCAGAGCCACCAGGGCATTGTGTTCATAGTAAAATAAAGGTTTCTACAATACACTAGTCATCCATTTACAATTGGACATGGATGGTTATGGGGATTAATACCATTCTAGAAACATAGTATGGTGTGTGAAGAGGGGTTACTAAACATGAAAAGGGGTAATTGAAGGCCAATGTCTACTATGAATAGGTTAATACATGATTCCCATACATGTGTGAGTAGGTTCCCCTTGAATGTATGACCCTTATGCGGGATAGAACAAGATGATATTGATTCACAGATGGACATGAAATATGAGACACAGGTGTCACTAATTATCCTATGGTGATAAGAATAAATCATGGATTTTTTATTATAAGGTTTATCCATATGCATATTCGGTTCATGCTAATGAAAGGGAACATTTTTTTATTATCACATGGGGTTAACAATGAAGAAGGGCCCGCATTGAACCTTCCTATGCAGATTCTTTTTCATGCATAGGAACATGGGGGAGAATTATTTTTCATGATGGTGGTCTAAGAATTATTAATGTCATGGGATTAATAAATTTATGTAGAAGCCCTGATTAACTGGAGGATGGTCGAGCTAGGGTGTTCCAACATATTTAAGTCGTGGATAAAGAGTAAGGTGTAAGATGTTGTTTCAAGGGATCTTTGATCAGGAGATATGATATGGGGCTTGGAAGCTATTTAGTATATTGGAATATAAAAATAATCTCCCAATGTTGAATTTTCCTTTGTTTGAAAGGTTGTTTTTGTTGGAAACATATGAAGAGTTTTTGATTCTTTATGTGCATAGTAAAACAAAGGTGTCCACATGACATTGGCCTCCCATACCCCATGGAGAGGGAGGTATATGAGGATTTAAAATCAATAAAATTTAAGATTTAGCAAGATGGGAAAGACATTTTTGTATATGTTAGAAACGTTTAGGTCATGATCACCCATAGTGTTAGAAACACTCCTACATAGATATAGCTCATATGCGAGGTGAGGAATTTTGATTACCATACAAGAGCAGGCCCGATTTTGTAGATATGGGTGTCATAAAATTAGGTACCCTACATAAGTCTGGCCCATACACAGGGATTAGGGAATTTTATCTATATTTTGGGTAGCTTTCAGTCTAATGTCATACGATTAGGAATGTGGGTTTCCCAATATGAAGGGGAAAACTATAATAATCATTATAAAGTCATGCTAATAGGATCGGTAATTGTGGAATGATTTTCCCTATATATATGAAGAATCTCCTATTGAAATTCCTAATCCCATGTGAACTATTCTCGGTGTGAGAAACAACAGGTGATAAGGGTTTCACTCCACCACCTAGGTATGGTAGAATCAAAGAAGGGAACATTTTTGGTCCATGAAGTTTAACGTCATGTGGTGAGGATATGGGTGACTCACCATGAACAAGATAGATATTGTGGGTCTATTTATTTTCATGTATTTCAAAAAGAATGTTGAAAACACAATTTAACTTCATGTTTTAGTGATGAAATATGAAATGAATCATGCATAAATATGTGCTAATCGGGTCAGGATATCCCTTGTAATCCCTAGAAATGAGCTGGAGAAGAATGTATAAATCATGATTCCAAGAGCAATCAAATCAGGTGGGATGATGCAAAGATTAAGAGCCAATTGGCGTATAGAAGTGGGAAAAGCCTCTCTTGAGGAGGAAGTTTCCTTGGGTTGAAATTTCATTATTGTTGGCAATGTATGAAGAACCATTAGGGTATTGTGTGAATAGTGAAACAATGGTGTCCACAGGACACTAACCGTCCATTTCTGATAGCCATGGGTCATTATGGGGTTTAAGATTCCCTGGGGCATAGAGTTTAATGTACAAAAATGGGATATCTCGGTACATGAGAAATATCCAGACCGTGATTTGTTATGAGGTACAAGATCCTCTATATAGATCTGATTCGTATGCAAAGGGGGAATGATCATATGATTAATCCTTATTATGGTAATCAAGGTTTGGAATATTTCACATAGATTAAAACTCTTATAAAGTAAATTTAGGAATTTCTTTCTGTAACATCCCGGTTCCGGAAGCCACCCAGAGGCGCCCCATACCCGGTTGGTCACATGGCCTCAAGCGCATTTTCCCAAACACCAGAGGTTGCCGACTAGCAGCGAGGGCATTGGGTGTGGTAGTGGGGAAATTGTGCCCTCATTGTCTGGGTACACAGTAGAAGTAAACAGACATGCAATAGTGGAAGCAGTAAATATCCAACAACAATAAACAACAGATGGCTAAAATAATAACAACAAGAGCACAAATGTAAATATGAAATTATGGAAGATACATATCTAGGACAGCATCCCAACAGGTCATAATGATAGAATACAAACAGTACCAAAAAAAGTACAAAAGAAAAGATAAAGAGCTCCTCAGCATCGCAAGCCTAAGCTTGGTCTCGTGCTCTCCTGCTCCAAGGAAATCAAGTACCAGAATTTGAAGGGCGCTTACCCTTGTATATACCTGCAACAACATAGTCTATTTGGGCCCAAAAGCATGACCCAAATAGGGTGTGAGACAAAAATCTAGTAGGAAACCCCTATAAGATCTGTTCCTAACAGTCAGTGAGAATATGGAGGGTAATAGTGTAGTAAGCAGTAAACAACAGGCAGTAAACAGTAAGCAATAAATAGTAAACAGTAACATGATGCTATACAAAAGTAGTCAGTCCACAAAACAACAAGCAGCAATGAAGAAAACAAGTAACCACAATAGGAACCCATCTGGAAAGTACTCGTAGCCAACCCCTCTGGTCCTATCCAAGAAGTGCCCACAACCCTCTTTGCAGTGCACTCAGACTAACCCCTCTGGTTTGGTCATATGAAATTATAAGACTCTCTGAGGAATCTCTCTTGGTCAATTCCCCTTATAGTCTAGGGTAGTTAGGGACTCTCTGAGGAAGATCATGCAGTCTAACCCTCTTATATCCCCAAGGTCTATAAACTCTTTGAAGAAGCTCACTCGGTCAATTCCTCCTATAGTCTTAGGTCTATCACAGACTCTCTAAGGATTCTCACTCAGTCAATTCCTTCTCTAGCATGGAAAGGTTCTTAAGAAATTAAAACAAGTAAAGACTCTCGGAGTAAGCTCACTCGTTCTACCCTCCTGTAGTCGATAATATCAAAGACTCTCTAGGAGGCTCACTAGGTCTATCCCCTGTAGTCTACAATGACCAAGACTCTCTGAGGAAGCTCACTCGGTCTACCCGCCTGTAGTCTATAATATCCAAGACTCTATGGGAAGCTCACTCAGCCTATCCCTTATAGTCTAAAGCACCAGGTTCTCATAGTCCCGTGCCGGTTAGTGCATAATAATGCTATAAGGACAAAGTACACCTATAGAGCTACTTGGCTAACCATTCTACAACACAACAAGCATGTCAAGAATATCATTCCATCCTATAGTCATAAGGCAGGGAAAACAGGTATAATGGCTAAAGGCTAACAAGACCTAAAGGTTGTAAATAGAACAAGGAATGGGAAAAACATCCAAGAACAACAATTATCCTCAAACATGATCAAATTACCTCTAAACAATAAAACAAACAATGCAAGAAAACAACAGGGGAAAAAAGGTAAACACGCAATACCCCATTCACGGGTATTGGTGGAAATTGCACTTAAAACTAAAAGACTTCGAAAGTTAAGGCACAAACCACCTACCTTGATGCTAAGAGATCAATATACTTTTACCACAAGGCTTGACTCTCCTTAGAATGGTGTAGATCTATGAAAATGCACAAAACGTTCATTTAACGATATCTTGAGAAGGAAAAATCATGGAATGAAACTCATAAAGAAGGAAGATCTCACCGTTGTGGCTACAATGCAATAGACGGAGGTCGATTCAGAAAACAGAAAGAGGCTTGGGGGCTCAGAGGACGTTCTCGGCCGTACGGGATGCTCTCATTCGAAGAACCTGGAGAAGAAGACGATTCTGTCGATGAGGCGCGATCCCGGTCTGTTTAATAAAAAAAAGTACATGACATGTACCTCCGGGGTGCACGGCGTGTACTTGGCCTTTTCGTACTCCACTTTAAGTGGCCTCCACATCGCCCCTACACACCATGTGTGTGGCCCGGACACGGCCAACACACGGCCTAGCACGGCATCGAAGTACACAGTGTGTACTTATAAAGTACACGACGTGTACTTTGAAAATTTCTAGATATTCCTCTTTTCTCAAAAACGACCAAAAAAGGAAAAAAATACCGGAAACGAAGATCCGGGTTCTTAAAAAATTCCCCCCTTATGGAAATTCATCCATGAATTTTCCTAGAGATGCATAGAAGAAGAAACCCCGAACATCTCCAGCCACTGCGATCGTACATCAGCCTCCCTCTCCCAGGTCTCGTCCTGTTCTCGCCCGTGCTGCCATAACATCCATACTAGAGGAACAGACCAACCATGTCGAACCGTCATACTACGATCGAAAATCTGGATAGGATGATCCTCAAATGATGCATCCCCTTAGAGATCAACCTCCTCGGGTTGATAGAAATGACACGGGTCTGAAAAGTAACGTCGGAGCTGAGAAACATGGAAGACATCGTGCATAGCCCGGTACCTCTAAGGTAACTGAAACCGAAAGGCAAACGGACCATCTCTCTCCAACACCTCAAACGGTCCAACGTACCACTATGAAAGCTTCCCCTGTCTCTGAATACTCTTGTTTCCCAACCTCGATGTGACACGCAAGATTACCTGATCCCCGACATTGACCTCCAGAGGTCATCTCTGGTGATCAGTATAAGACTTCTATCGAGACTATGCTGTATCCATTCTATTCCAAATCAACTCTATCTGCTCTGAGGTCTCCTGAACAAGATGAGGTCCCAGTAAAGCTACCTCTCCTACCTCCAGCCAGCACAAAGCTGATTGTCATGTCCTACTGTACAATGCCTCGTAAGGTGCCATCTGAATAGTCACCTGAAAACTATTGTTATAGGAAAAATCCACAAGAGGAATATGTTTCTCCCAAGAACCGCCAAATTCTAGGATGCAAGCTCGGATCATATCTTCATGCACCTGGATCACGCACTTGGACTGACCATCTGTCTGGGGATGGTATGTTGTACTCAAAAGTACCTGTGTACCCAAAGCCTTCTAAAGCCCCTGACAGAACCGAGAAGTAAAACGCGCATACCTTTCTGAAACAATAGAGTGTGGAACTCCATGCAGACGTATAATCTCTTGGATGTAAAACCGCCCCAGTTCATCAACACTGAAGTTATCCTTGATTGGCAACAAGTGAGAAACCTTCATAAGCCTGTCGACAACAACCCAAACAGCATCAGTCCCTCTAGGTGACATCGGTAACCCATCATGAAGTCCATCGCGACATCGTTCCACTTCCACTCAGGGATGGGTAATTGATGTAAAATCCTTGCTGGTCGCTGATGCACTGCATTCACCTGCTGACAAGTAGAACATCTCATGATGAACCCAGCAACATCTCTCTTCATACCTGGCCACCAGTACTGGCGGTGTAGATCACGATACATCTTGGTGATGCCAGGATGAACTACCCAAACCAACGATTAAAAATCTCGCATCAGCTCCTTGTGTATGTCTACTGGAACCCATACGCGTCCCTGGAAATGCAAGATCTCATCCTCGCCCATTGTCCATCCCGGAAGAGGGTCCTCTCCTGACACTCTCTCCCGCAAGACTAGGCCTTCTAAGTCTGATAGCTACCTCATCTGTACCTGATCCAGAAGAGAAGAGGTAACAAGTACATAAGATAGAAAAGGTTGTCTCTGTTTGTCATGCACCTTCAAGTGCATCTCATAGAATGGATCCATAAGCTTCCACTCACTGCTGGCCTCCTGAACTACCTGAATCTGAATTCTCCTGCTCAACGCATCAGCCATTGCATTGCCATTTCCCAGTTTATAGGCAAGATCAATGTCAAAGGACTAAAGATACTCGACCCACCTACACTGTCTCAGATTCAGATCACACTAAGTGAAGATATACTTGAGAATATTGTGGTCAGTGAAAACCAAAAAATTCTCTCCCAGCAGGTAATGTCTCCAGTAGCATAAGGCATGAACAACAGCTACCAACTCCAGATCATGTGTCGGGTAGTTCCTCTCGTGCATCCTCAACTGCTGAGACCCTTAAGCAACGAATTAATCTCCCTCCATAAGCACAACTCCCAGCCTGATACCCGAAGAATCACAGTGAACGGTATAGCTCTTGACCGGCTCTATAAAGACTAGTATCGGTGCTCAGGCAGCCTCCCTTTCAGCTCCTGAAAGGCTGTCTCACAAGGATCTGACCATAAGAACATCACCCCATTTTTGGTCAGAACTGTCAGTGTTTTTGCAAGGTGTGAAAAGTCATAAATGAAACGCCTGAAGTATCCATCCATCCCTAGGAGAATCTGATCCTCAAAGACATTCTTCGGCTGCTCCCAGGAAACTACAGCTCTCACTTTCTCTGGGTCTACTGATACTCCTACCTCTAAGATAACATGACCCAAGAAGTGAATTTGATCCATCCAAAAGTGGAATTTCGAGAGCTTAGCATATAATTGATGATCTATTAGTGTACTCAGAACGATCTCAAGATGGGTATCATGTTCATTTCGAGTATGAGAGTACACCAAGATGTCTTCAACGAAAACCACCTTGAAGGAATCCATGTATGGGTGGAACACTTGGTTCATCAGTGCCATAAAAACTGATGGCGTATTCGTGAGACCGAACGGCATGACCATATACTCATATAGACCATACATTCTTCTGAAGGTTGTAAGAGGTATATCTGATGTTCTAATGCGCAACTAATGGTAATCGGACCTCAAATAAATCTTTGAGAACACTCGGGCTCCTCGAAGCTGATCAAAGAGGTCATTGATCCTTGGCAAGGGATATTGACTCTTGACCGTCAACTGGTTCAGCTTCCAAAAATCCATGCAAATCCTAAGGGTTTCTTCTACCTTCTTCGCAAACAGGATAGGCGAACCCCAAGGAGAAGTACTGGGTCCGATGAAACCATTTGCCTGCAACTCCTCCAACTGCTTCTTGATCTCCTACAACTTAGGTGTATCTATCCTATAAGGAGGAATGGACACCATTTTCACTCCTATCATGAGCTCAATATAAAAGTCTACCTCACGCTCTAAAGGAAAACCTGAAAAGTCCTCTAGAATGACATCCCTGAAATGATCCACCACTGGAGGAAATTCTAACTGAAAATTCCCCAGGTCATCCAGATAAAGATTGGAAATCTGGGTTGTAACTCCTCCTAGCCCATGATTCTCTGGTCCAGCTCTACCCACCTGGACATCCCACTCACCTATATGAAGAAAACATCTTCCCTCTGGTGATACAAAACTCACCCTGTGGCGATAGAAATCGACGACTTCCTGGAAGGGAACTAACCAGTACATACCAAGATTGACATAATAGCATGTGATCTCTAGGACATAGAGGTCCCATAAGAAGTGACACCCTGAAACCTCAAGAGGGCACTCTCTATATTGAAATATGGTAGATGTCCTCATTCCCAACGGTTTGTCAAGAGTCAACATGTCGGCAGACGAAGAGATACAGAGCCCAAGGATCTCCACAATAGAAACATAGATAAAACTTTGTGAAGCACCAGTATTGAAAAGGGATGAAGATAAAACTGAGGCTACTAATATCGTACCTCAAACTGTGGAAGGGTTGGGATCCTGATCTTGATGGGTCTTATCCACGGAGAAAGTCTGGCATGTACTGTGGCCCTGTGCCCCTGGCTGACCACTCTGAGCTGATCCACTCTGCTATCACTAGTATCCTGGTGACTGACCACCATGGTCGTGACCTTCACCTCAGCCCAAATGGTCGGAAGAACTCCAGTTCCCAGACTGGTGAGAAATAGTCAATACATCTCCTATACGCGGGGTCATAGAATAACCTCTACCACCAGCTGTAGGTGAGAAGATCTGACAAAAACGCTGAAGATGGCCCATCTTGCCACAAGATCGACACTCCATCGGGTCTCTATGGCATTGAGGCCTAGTATACCCACTCTTACCACACTAGTATCATACAACATGGCTACCCGAAGATACATTCCGCCTACTCTGATATCTATGAGTAGACTCCATGCGGCGTTTCCTGCTATCAGTGGGAGGAACACTGACTATGTGTGTCGAACTTCCCTAGCTCACTTCTCCAGAATATCCCAGATTGCGCTCAGTGATCAGCGCTTGGTTGATGATAGAGGATATAGAAGTCAACCTTAAGATATTCACCTAGGAATAGATCTCTTACATGAGACCGCCCTCAAACTTCCTATAAAGGAATAACTCATCACCAGCTGGAATCAGCGTGAAGCATTGTAGCTCGGTAAAACGAGACGAGTACTCCATAACAGAAAGGGTGCCCCACTCGAGACTCATAAAATCCAGGGCTCAATCATCCCTCAAGGTCTCTGGGTAGAAGTAATCGTAAAAGATGCACCGAAACTCATCCCAAGTCAAACTCTGCCGATGCCCTGACTGTGAGACCACCTCCCACCACCTCGTGGCGGTGTCTCGGAGCATATAAGTAGCAAGCTTCACCCTCCTCTCTGGAGGTATCTCCAGATGCTTGAAGATAGTTAGGATGTTATCTAGCTATGACTCTATAGCATAAGGTCCTCCATCCCCTGAGAAGGTAGGAGGATGTTGCTGCTGGAAAACCCATGTCAACTCAGCCATCGATGGGGAAGGAGGCGGCACTCCCTAAAAGGTCTGCATCATCCTCAAGAAGTCCTCCCTGAACAGCACATCAGTACATATAATGGGTATAACTGCTGGTTCCAATGCTATCATAGCAGGAGGATCTTTCGGAGGTTCCTGATCGTCCATATCTGGTGTCTGATCACCATATGGAAGCTAACGTACAACCAGAGGGTGTCTTGGTGGAATATCTCTAAAAGAACAAAAGCATACCTTAGATTAGGAATATCAAGGATAGAGATAACAAGATTACAATATAGGAACATGAGAATAGGAAAAAAAGTTCTACAAAACATGATTACATGTCGTGTATAAAACTACACGGCGTGTCCTTCTAATCCAGACACATGGGCGTTCACTTCTTCCACCGTTGGTCATGTAACATCCCAAACTACACGGTGTGTTGTCCCCACACACGGCATTTACTTGAACTCTTTTCCCCTGCCCGAGTCTCCTTACACGACTAAATCACACAGTCCACTTAACCCTAGACTACACGACGTGTTTACTAAGGACACGACATGTACTAGACAAGGTTCGGCGACCCGTGTTGTTAGTTACATGGTCGGCTACATGGCTGACCCTTACACGGCGTGTTCCAAAAAAACACAGCATGTATAGGAGAAGATATCACTAACTCGTGTTGTTCGTGACACGGTCGGGTACCGAGAACAAGGATACATAGCGTGTACGACATGAGCTTCCCCGACCCGTGTTGTTAGTAACACGGTGAGGTACACGGATCACTACTACACGGCGTGTAATGATCATACACGCCGTGTTCCTAAAAACTTTTTCACCACCCCGTGTTTCTGCTCACACAGTTAGTGATATGGTTTAAAACTACACCGCGTGTACTCAAGTACACGCCGTGTATTCTGGGTTTTTCCTGGCATTATCTCAGAAACTGCCCCGAATCCCAGAAAACACTGAAAAAACAAACATGGAGGTGCCAAATTATGATCTGTGAGGGCCCATAATCCCCGCAAATCAAATCTTGGCATCTTATACAAATCATACACATGAGAAACAAGTCAATGATCCACCAAGTTTCGTTTAATGAGGGCCCATAACACCTCAAGAACCAAAATTTTTCATTTATTTAAGCATGGTACAATACAAAAAATTTCTTTATCAGACTGTAGAGATTCTATCAAAGCATCTATCACAACAGTATACATAATCTACACAATGTCTATCACAACAACATGCAATCACTAATGCACCCTATATGGCATGGTAAGAATGCATGTCATGTGATTTCTAATAAGTGACTATATGATGCATGAGATGGAACAACCTCATCTCATTGGGTTGCAATAGAAATATAACTGCAGTAGCACAACAATAACAACACAATTCTTGTGAATCACTCTAGGTGAAATCATATCAACCGTAAATCTCAAAACCAGAAAACTGCAATAAACGAGGTAGAATGGATTTTCCCTGTACATGGCTTAGCTACTCTCGAGAATATCTTATTACCAAGTACTGAATCCATCCTATCCCTGGATAAAGGCTCCAAAAAGTAAATCAAGAGAAAAGAATTCATTTGATACTACTTTGTAATTTCCGGGTTCTAGAAACCACCCAAAGTCACCCCGTACCCAGTTGGTCACATGGCCTCAAGCGCATCTCCCCAAACGCCAGAGGCTGCCGACTAGCAGTGAGGGCCTTGGTAGTGATAGTGAGGAAACTGTGCCCTCATAGGCAGAATACTAGCGGAACTAAACAATCGTGAAATTGTAGAAGCAATAAATATCCAACAACAATAAATAGCAGAAGGCTAAAATGAAAACAACTGTACCACATATGTAAATACAAAATTATGCAAGATACATATCTAGGAAAGAATCCAAACATGTCACAATGCTGGAATAAAAATAGTAATAAAACAAGTCCAAAAGAAAAGATATACAGCTCGTCAGCATTGCAAGCCTAAGCTTGGTCTCATTCTCTCCTACTCCAAGGCAATAAAGTACTAGAAGTTATAGGGCACTTGCCCTTGCCTATACCTGTAACAACATAGTCTATTTGGGATCAAAAGCATGACCCAAATAGGGTGTGAGAGTAAATCCCAGTAGGAAACCACCATAAGATTTGTTCCTAACAGTCAGTGAGCATATGGCCGGTAATAGAACAGTAAGCAGTAAACAGCAGGCAGTAGACAGTAAGCAAAAAATAGTAAACAACAACAGGATGCTATACAATAGTAGTCAATCCATTGAACAACAATCAGCATTGAAGAAAATATCTAACCACAATAGGAACCCCTCTAGGAAGTACTCGCAGCCAACACCTCTTGTCCTATCCAAGAAGTACCGACAACCCTCTTGGCAGTGCACTCATCCTAACCCCTCTGGTTTGGTCATAAGAAATTATAAGACTCTTTGGGGAATCTCGCTCGGTAAATTCCCCTTATAGTCTAGGGTAGTTAGGGAATCTCTGAGGAAGATCATGCGGTCTAATCCTCTTATATCCCCAAGGTCTAGAAACTCTATGAGCAAGATCACTCGGTCAATTCCTCCTATAGTCTCAGGTCTATCACAGACTCTCTAAGGAAGCTCACTCAGTCAATTCATTCTCTATCCTGGAAAAGTTTTTAATAAATTCAAACAAGTAAAGACTCTCTGAGAAATCTCACTCAGTCTACCCTCCTGTAGTCTATAATATCCAAGACTCCTTGGTAAACTCACTCGGTCTATCCCCTGTAGTCTATAATGACCAAGACTCTTAGAGGAAGCTCACTCTGTCTACCCTCCTATAGTCTATAATATCCAAGACTCTCTAGGAAGCTCACTCGATTTATCCCTTATAGTCTAAAGCATCAGGTTCTCACGGTCTCATGCCAGTCAGTGTATAATAATTCTATAGGCCAAAGGACACCTATAGAGCTACTTGACTAACCATTATACATCACAACAAGAATGTCAAGAATATCATTCCATCCTATAGTAATAAGGCATGCAAAAAAGGTATAACGTCCAAAGTCTAACAAGACCCAAAGGTCATAAACTGAACAAGGCATGGGAAAAACATCCAAGCACAATAATTATCCTCAAACAAGATCAAATTACCTCTACAAAAACAAACAAGCAAGGCAGGAAAACAACAGGGTAAAAAAGGTAAATGCGCAATACCTCGTTCATGGGTATTGGTGGAAATTGCACATAAAACTCAAAGACTACGAAAGGTAAGGCACAGACCACCTACCTTGATGCTAGGAGATCAATATACTTTTACCATGAGGATTTATTCTCCTTAAAGCGGTGTAGATATACAAAAATGCAAAAAACGTTCATCTCACAATATCTTGAAAAAGATGGAAAATGATGGAATGAAACTCAAGAAGAAGGAAGAGCTCACCACTGCGGTTCCAACGCAATCGATGGCAGTCGATTCGGAAAACAGACAGAGGCTCGGGGGCTCGAAGGACATTTGCAGCCATATGGGACGCTCTAGGTCGAAGAACCTGGAGAAGAAGATGAATCTATTGATGAGGCGCGACCCCGGTCCATTTAATGAAAAAAAGAAATTACACGGTGTGTAATTCTAGGGTACACGACGTGTACTTGGCCTTTCCGTACTCCACTTTAAGTGGCATCTACATTGCCCCTACACACCATGTGTGTGGCCCAAACACATCCAGAACATGGCCTGGCGCTGCATCGAAGTACACGGTGTGTACTTTGAAGATTTTCAGATTTTCCTCTTTTCTCAAAAATGACAAGAAAAGGAAGAACATACCTGAAAAAAAGATCCGAGTTCTTACACTTTCCATGTTGCTAGATCCAAGAAGGCATAGGTGTCACTATATATCTCATCATACTAAAAATCAAGCCACATATAGTTCTTGAGATACCTTCCAATTTAATGTCGCATGGTTTGGAATTCTTTGGTATTGCAGTTAAACATCATGGGGTTAGGACTCATGAATTTACCTAAGAAATTCTATCCTATATGATGAGAGGCCTTTTTCACATGGTATATGGACCAATATATTGGATCCGGGAGTCACTACATATTCTATAAAGGCAGGAATCAATCCAAACGTAGTTCTAAAAACATATTCCATGTACTGGTCTGACCTGTGTAGAGGGGGACATTTTAGTTTTGAAAGGTGGATTTCCCAAGATATAAAATTCATGTGTCACTACATATCCTATGATTATAGGAATTGATCCACGTGGAGTTCTGGTATCACATGTAGTTTAATGTTATACATTAAAGATGATAGTGAATCTTCATGAAAGGGATGAGGTGGGTGATGTGTCGGGATTGAACCTCATGGAATATTCTTATGTATCCTAGATAGTTGGGAATCAAAGTCCACATAGTTCTAAAAACATTTTCCCTACTTCGGTCTAAACCACAAATAGGAAACAATATGATTTTTTTAAATGATGGTGGGACTAGGATAAAGGATCCAGGCGTCACTATGTATCCTTCGAGGGCAGTAATAAAGCCACACATAGTTCTTGAAAACTCGCCATGAAAGTCTATCCTAAGCACATAGGGGGGGGGGGGTTGTATCATGTGGTATCTAGGACAAGACTTAGGATCAATGTGTCTCTACGTATCCTGGGAGGGTAGGAATCAAGACATATATATTTCTTGATATTACCATACATCAGTTTGACCCATATATAGGGGGGACACCTTTTTTTAATGGTGGTGGGACTAGGTTGAATGATCCGGACATCTCTTCATATCCTAAAAAGGTAGAAATCAAGAAACAGGTAGTTATGTAATTCCCCCTACACTGGTATGACCCATCTACAGGGGGGACACGTTTTTTTTCGAATAGAGACTGGTCCTGGATGAATGATCCAAGCATCAGTACATATCCTTCAAATGTAGGAATAAATACACACGTAGTTCTATAGTAAAGAAGTTCCCATGTAGATCTGACTCATGATTAAGAACATAGTCATGTTGTCTTTCTCTCAGACAGATCTGACTCATGTGCATCGAATCAATGTTCAAGACACAATGATCACCACGCAGTTTAATGTCATGCAGTAAGGATGAAGATGCTACATAGTTTAATGTCATGTAACATGGATGCATATAGGGCTATGTAGTTTAACATTTTTCACCTAACACAAACTTTATATGATTTTACAAAGTACTTCTTTAGGAACCTCTCATTGGTGGGAGCTATAATGAGATATTCATCCATTGAAATTAATGCATATTCTATATTGGAGTACGCCTAGTTTATAATATATGGTTCTTCCTATTTTGGATCCAATTTTGGTGGTTTCTTTTCGAGTTTCATTGATGTTCTAAAGACCAACACCATTTCTCCTTTTAGGGAAGGCAGATTGCAAACTATTTTATTGAAGTCTCATGCAATCCGGTTCTGGTAAAATTCTATATTGTAGAGAGTGTGCAATATTTTCTCATCCAACCACTCCAACTCATCAAAACTTTTTTAAAGCTAATCATCTATTTTTTTTATCACAGATGGGAACATGGAGGGATGGAAGTTGAAGTTCCATGGGCCGGACCGCCTCTATCACGTACACTAATGAGTACACATTTTCTTGTGTGGTGGTGTGGGTCAGGGTCTAGTATGCCCATAGATCATAGAGAATCCAATTTGGCCACGATTTCTTTTCTTTATATACCATCTTCTAGATAATGTGGGATAATGTCTTATTGAATGACTCTATCTAACTGTTGACTGCTATATAATAGCAGGATGAATGTTTGGATATGATTTTTTACTCCTGATATAACACATCTAATTTATTAGAGTAGAAATTGGTACCATTTTCCATCAATACTGTATGAGGGACACCAAATCAAGTGATGATGTTCGATTTCAAAAATCTGACAATGCTTCTTTCTCTGACTTCTTTGAGGTGTAATTCTTCTGCCCATTTGGAAAAGAAGTCGGTCACTGTGAGAATATACATAAATTGTTTTTCCATAGAAGGAGATTATAGGTCCCATGACATCCATTACCCATATAGAAAATGGCCAAGAGTACTTGGCTGTCTGAAGTAACTATGGGGGTTGGTGGATGAAATTTGCATGAACATGACAGGAATAGAGATTTTTTGAGAATTAGATGCAATCTAATATTGTACTGGGCTAATAATATCCAAGACTTCATATTTTATGTGAGATATTGTATACTAACTGATGTGAACCATAGGTTTCGGCATGTAATTATTTCATGATGGTAGAGGTATCTTTCCTATTGATGCACCTAAGGAGGATCCTGACAAGGCCCTTTTATAAAGGAACTTTTTATGATTCATGTCATTTTACATCATGATGTTTATTTATTATCACAATATTTGCTCCATTCCATCCCTATTTTGTAGGAGATCACCCATTTGTAGGTAATATACAATTGTATTTATCCATATAAAGGAATGACCATAAGGCTCAGTGATGGGACTATTCCCTTTGATTTCCTCAATCTTGGTCAGAACAAACAGCAGGACCATTATGGAGTGGGAAATGGTGATTACTATGTCGTCCTTGTCTTGGTCTCCCAATTCCAGGGATGCATTTGATAAAGCATTGGCTTGTTCATTTTGTGACCAGGGAACATGAGTTAATGTTAGTGGTGATGTAAATTCAGACATCAATTCTAGAACGTGGTCCATCAAAGGAATTAGATCATATCTTTTGATAGTATATTCACCATTGACATTCTTGATGACCAATTTGGAGTCAATTTCTTTAAATTATCTTCTTGCGCTTTAAGTTCCAACAGTAGGCCTACAATGAGGGACATTACTCTACTTCATTGTTTTCTTATCCTTCTGACAGTAGGAAGAAGTAAGGCATGACTACATTTTCCGAATATATAAGTATGACTCCCAGCCACACTTTATTGAACATTGGGTATTCCATCCTTTTCCCGAAGAGACTTCTAGATGTGCCATCGAAATACATCTCCCATGTTTAGGAACCCTCTTGAACAGGGAATAACTTATCATCTAGAGGTTCAGTATCGAACGAAGTCATGTCTATCGAGGGGTGCTCTGCTCTAAATTCTACTAACGCTTGGCCTTTGAAGGATTTACGAGGAATGAATCATATGCTAAACTATTAAATAATGAACTCCCATCATGAAAAGAATCTAGTTAGTATTATACGACTAATAAATGTTCTTGATTGGGTTGGTACGAGATATCAAATGAAACTTATTGGGCTACATATTGTGTCTCTTGTTTTGGACTATAAATATTAGGTCCAAGAAGATATTCTCGACATTTGAATAATGATTCTCATTATCAATCATGGTTTGTCTAAGACAATAGAGGCTATTATCGCTGATTTCGTCATTCTTCTAGTCAAGGAAGGCACACAGTGATCGCTCCAAGGTGGTCATGTAAAGAATAAGTGGTCTCTTTTATTGGTGTCATTAACACTACTGGTCTCAATAGAAATTTCTTGAGTTTTATGAATGCTTCTTGAAAATCATGTGTCCATTGATACGCGACCCCTTTTTTCATCAACCTAGTGAAAGGAAAACACATTCTTGTATGTTGGGATATGAGGTATCGAATGTAGGCCAAATATACTTGAATTCCTCTCAACATAGTGAGTATGAAAGGATTTTACATGTCAAGGATGTCATTTTTATTCTCAGGGTCTACTTCAATGCCAAAATGAAATATTAATAAGAAGAAGAATTTTCTGATGGTATCACTGAAATCACACTTTAGGGGGTTCATTTTCATACTATGCTATAATAATTTATTGAACATGGTTTCTAGATATTCCTGGTGGTCCAATAATTATTATTATTAAAAAAAAGATCATCAACATAGAATTCGATGGAATTTACCAAGATGGATTTGAAAATGAGATTCATGATACACTAATATGTGGCACCCCTATTTTTCAAATTAAAAAGAATTACGTTAGAGAAAAAAACTCCCTGGGGAGCCATGAAGGTAGTGTGTTATCAATCTTCCTAGGCCATTTGGATTTTATTATAACCTAAATGTCCATCCATGAAAGAGAGAGTCTCATATCCCGCAGTTTCATTGATCATCAATTATGTGATTGGGACTGGGAAAATGTCTTTTGATAATGCCGATTGAGATCCCAAAAATCAATGCATACTCTGATCTTCTAGTTTTTCTCTTTTATGGGGATAATATTTTTTTCCAGATGGGGTATTAGACTTCCTGAATAAATGTTTCTCTAATGATTTTGTTGACTTCAGCCTCAATTTTGGAAGTATGTGTTTGGTGAGTCCTTCTGGCAGCTTTCTTATAAACATGATGGTCTTCTCGCATGACCAAGTGGTAAGTTTACACCTCTGGATTGAGACCTAACATATATATATAATTCTAGTATAAAAATCACAATTTATCTTCAGGAAAGAGGCATATAAATTTTCTTCTTCGATTGGAATGGCCTCACTAATCAGAGTGGGTCACGGGTCTTCTTCCATACCCAAGTCGATTTCCATTATTTCATCAATTGTGGTGGAGTCACCTTCCTAAAATTATAGAGGGGTATCTCCTGTGAATTCTTATTCCTCCTCTACATCCTCACCATATTCCTCTTCATATTTGGATGGAGAAACAATTCTTGAGACGATTATTCCATAATTGAGGGAATAGTTGTAATTTTGGTGTCTTGGATGAGAAGCCACCTCTTCTTCCTCACCCATCGTTGGGGGATTCTCCAGAGAAGATGAAATGAGGGGTAAAAGAGTTTCCTCATCTTCTTTGAGTTATGAGACAGTTCCTCCTACCTCAATGGGCAAGGCAGGTATTTTATGGTGTTTTGATGATGGTTCGAGGGAATTTTTTTTCTGAAACCCCACCATTATCTTGGGACTCAGTGATCTTTTCAACATTACCAGGCTTGTAATCCATGGATGAAATCATGGGGATGGTAGAATATGCATTTGAATTTGGACATGTGCACTTAATATGATTGATGGGTTGTACGTATTCTTCCCTGATCTTCATGAGGGGATTAGTGGGAACTATTTCTAAACCATTTTGGGCAGACATCCAATCAACACCATTGATCGGAATTTTCTTCCCCTTCATCTCATATAACCCTACATCAATATAGTGTGATTCACATAGGTCGATCAGGGATTTATCATCAAGTAGTGTCCCAATATTTCTAGTAATTCTATATTTGAGGAACTAATTGTAAGAGGAGGGGATTACTATGTGTTGATTCATCCAAGGACTTCCTAGAAGGGAGTTGAAGGCCATATTATTTAGAACCACCAGAAATTATGGGTGAGCTATGAGGTCACCCAATTAGATTTCAAGATTAATTTGGCATAATGAATTCTTTTCTCTTTTGTCATAGCCCAATAGAGTCATGGTTCATGGTGTTAGATAATCCTCATAGAATCCAAACCAATAACGTGTCCACAGTGGGAGGAGATTAACTCCATATCCATTTTGAATAAAGACTCTTACGATATCGATACCATTTATCATGATAGACACATATAAGGGTTGGATGTGTCCTTGCATGATGTAATCTTCATCTTGATCCATGAAGTGGATAACTACATGGAATTTTGTAGTATTGGTCTTTATATGATAGAACTCAGTAGCCACTACTGTGGATTCAAACTCCTATAGAATTAAAAAAGATTTGATGAGTGATTCCCTGAGATATGCTAATAGATTTAGTGCATCCAATATTGTAGGATTCACTGGTACCAAAGCTAACTACTTTATAATATCATATTTATGATCTAAATTCCCACACTTCATATCTTAGGGATTCTCTTTCCTAGGTGATTTAGGTTCTTGATCATTTGATGATGATAGGTCAGCCCTTGGGATTGGAGCTGAAGGAGATTCCATGCTTTATCGATTGGGTTGGGAAGGTCTTCTCACATGCTGATGGAAATTAGTCACCTATTCATTGACTAATGGATACTTTATAATGATTTGACTAGGGTGGCATATTATGGGTGTAGGATAATTTTATTATCGTAGTTGGATCTGATGGACGGTCCATACATGGGTTTCTACAACACTGATAGTTTGAGTTGGGGTGTGGCCATAACCATGATTTGTGCCATGGAAACATCTCCCTTGATATCCCTAGATTCTATATATTCTTCCTCTGGACCCCCCAATTGGGTGTGGGGAATTCTGTTTGATGACCATATTCATCATCAGAGAAGGGATCCATTAAGTGTATGACATTAACGGAGACAAAAAAATAAACTCCTCTTATGAAGATGACATTCTCCAATCAAATTATTCCACAAGTACCATTTGGTAGGGAGGGGCTTGCTGTTATGTTTGGGTGGTTCCCATATATTTAGATCTATTGGCTTGAAATTTGAGAGTGTTAAATCCAACGTTATCCTTGGAGGATATTCGTCTTCTTAAACTTGATCATCTCAACCCTTGAAGGATTATAGGACTGAGGATGTTTGTTGTTCTACATCAGGAGCTATTGGGGGATCATTCAGTTGATTTAATTGCTCTTGGAGGATATTATAGTCTTATTTGGTTACATTTTGATTCATCCTACTATCAAAATTTTTCTCCTATTTGTTAATAACTTTTTTCCACTCCCCTCCTTCAACTAGGTCAGTGGTGAAAACATATTCCACTTGCACTGGTGGTGGTACCAGCATGAATTTGCTGTAATCTATCATTCATTTTTGGAGGTCCTTGAAGAAAAATAACTCATGTATTCTATTCTCTAATATCCTATGGAAGGGAGAGTAATATGGCCAGTCATCGAGTCATACATCAACAACCCTCTTCATCTCTGTAAGACTGACCAAGTTGCAATTCATAGGGGCTATAAAGTAGCCACAGACTTGGTCCTCCCATAATGAGTAAACATTATTCTTCAATTCCTCAAATTGAATTATCATTGTTCATTTTCGCTCATATTGATGATTTAGGGGCCGATGCTAACATCCTGCCCCCCCCCCCGCATGATTTGGTGTAGGTTTGGGAGTCGAGGCCAATGTAGGGGGTGGCTTAAGAATGACAGAAGCCTCTTCATTCTCTTTTTATTGGGGATTTTGGGGAATACCATGACTTTATATTAATCCTTTACAAGTAATATTTTATCCTTTAAGATATGTTGGTGATGTTTTGGAACCCACTTGAATATTTCACTAGAATAAGTTGTGTTCGCAGCTCATCCCGGAGGTTTTCAATGCACATGGACAACATCTCATCTTGGGGGAGTGTATGGTTTAAGGAGTATGTCATAACATTCCATTTTGAAATGAAATCTAAAACACTCTCATTCATTCACTATTTTCAGTTTATGAGACCACTGATGATTTTTTTTGGAAACATTGAGCTGATATGGAATAATAATTGGATCTGAAGATCATTCTAGCCTATTATTGAATTAGTCATTAAAACATTGTATGAAAAAAGGTTGAACTTTATAGGGTTCACCCAATGAATATGAGATTCATATCTTCTTGGGTACCCAGGGTTCCCATCATGGGATCACAGTAAGATGATTAGTGCATCACGTGTTTCTATGGGTCACCTCGTCCATTTAATAATGGGAACATTGGTTCTAGAAATTTAGAGGTGGTATAACATTTCTTAACCTATCGGTGTAAGGTTTTTTGTCATTATTAGAGTGAACCACCCTTCCATCACTTCCAACTGAGCTGTTAAAGACTTTATGGTACTCATGAGAATGTTATGACAATCTTGTTGGACTTTAGAACGGGAGGGTATGACCTGGGGTAGGATTGGGTGTTTCGTCTCTATTGGTACCTGAAGTGCTTACCTGGCTGGGGACGTCATTTGGTGATTCACCAGAGACTTTTCTGGTTGTTTCCTCAATGGATGGAAATTTTGTTTTCCTTTCATCTCCAAATTCAAACATATTCATTGTATCTGCACCATTCTAGATGAGCATTCGAGTCTTGATTCATTTTCCAAGTGGAGTCCTCGTGGTAGGGGAATATCTTCTAGGAGTGTATTTTGATGTTCTTCCTGAGGAATATATCTAGTAGGACGTATTGTTTCAACAAACTCAATTTTTATTATCCTTATCTCTTTTATTCCCCCCCCCCCCCTCGATAAAATATCCCCTCGAGTGTCAGAGGCATGTTTTCATGTGGTGGAGGAGGTGGGTCGTGTATGAAATTGAATTTACTCTTCTCCTTGTTAGCCATTAGAAAATGTGGTAACGATTTATTAGCTAAAAGAGTTTTTATTTTTAGGGATGATCATTGGTTCCGGGTATGCACACCATCATGCTCAGTATAGAGAACCTCCTGGAGGGATACATATTTTCTTACATCCTCATCATTTTTATTATTTTTAGTGAGATCGGTGGGGATAACTTCTATGATGTTTTTCGTTGAATAACACATTGCAGGTGGTGGATCAGGTGTCAAATGGTAGGAGGGGATATTATGTCCCTTGTCAGATCTTCTCCTTCCATTCTGGGATCCAATTCGAGTGTCTTGGAGAAGAGTGACTCAAAGGGATCCTTGGCGTGACCTGGTAGTACACCATTTCCCCAGGGGACATGAATCCTGAGACTAGATAGAATGTGTAACCTTTCTATTTTTTGTCCTCCCTAGGTGGGAAAAGACTGACTTCTGCTAGATGGGTGGTTGAGGTACAAATGACCCCAACCATACAAACTAGAGTTTTCCTCGTTCTACCGTTGATGTGTGTGGACCCGAATTTATTAGTCTTACATGGGAATTTTGTGTTAAAAATTCCTCCATCAATATGAGATTAGGTTGGTCCCATACTATGGTGTTTTCTGCTATTATATCCTCCTTGATCTCACAAATTCAAATGCTGGCATGAGACAAATACATTTCCAAATCTAAACATGAATTATTAGCTTCTAAGGATATGATCAGTGATCTTTGGTTGGATTCCCATAGGATAAAATCCTACTGACTATTCTCAGTGGCCTAGTTAAGGAGTATTTAGATGGATTTCTCTAAGAGTATAACACTTTTGAGACTTACTCAAGGCCAGTTCATGTTGAGCAGGCCACTTTTCCCAAATAAGTACTTCATTTCGCTACTGTATTGGGATAAGGACATTTTAAAATAAAATTTATAATTTGTTATGTTAGATGGGATGTGGGGTGAAGTGTAGAGCTATATGTTCTCCCCACCCTCGGATGTGAACAATAGAAAAGGAATCACTGATGAGACAACACGATTTGTATAGTTCATGGAGGAAATCCAATTAAAGGTTTTTCTTTTGCATATCTAATCATAGATGTCGTGGATACGAATGGTATTCTAGGTTAATTTTCTGATGAAACTCCCCCAATATACTGGCATGGTTTTCATTCCCATCATTGGGTAGAAATTTAATTTTCAACCAGTGGAGAGTTGTCTAGACATTAAAGAAAATATTGTTCATACATTCTTCTGATAACTCCTTTTGGAATTCCAAACTAAGAAGTGGCCATGGGATAGAACATAACTAGTATTTCATCTCTATCTATAAGTCTTTTCACAAGAAAAATATTGTGTGGTTATTCTTCTAGGACTTCCTCTACTTATTTTTCCCAACTTGGATTCTTTTTAATGATTCCATCTTGATTAGTGTGCATTGTAGGAATTTCAATGATGCATGAACGGTGTGGGGGTGGCTTAGAGGATGAAAATGGACCAGGGATATCTCCTGGATGAGAGAGTATATCACTTTTCATTGATGGAGTTTCTAGCGTATCTGACCAAATCCTTCCATGCACATTAGAATATGAGGTTTTTGTCATATTTAAACTGGTAGGGGGAGGACCTTCTTGCTGGCGTGAATTATCTCTAAAGGCGGACCTTCATAGTTGAGGATGTGGTGGTGAGGACTACCATTTCATCTTACTATCCAACCGTGGGGATACTTTCCATGGTGTGTACCTTGGGGAGGAACTTCATGGGGGACCACAACACGGGGAGGAACAAAAATTCATGATTCATCTCACCAAATGGGAATTTATTTACTTTAAATACACCTTCACATTAAATTTATAGCCCCAATCCCTTTCATATAAATAAATAAAGTTGAATATCATAAAATATTATCCAAATATTTCATTTTATATTATTTCAATAAGAATCATTATTTGAGGTGCTTTTCAACTTCATTGTATGATGAAAGATGAGTGGTCAATCATTATGGATATGTAAACAGATTATATTTATTGAAAAAATCCAGGTAACTATGTGATTTAAATATAGGCCTATATATTAAGAATAATTATTAGAGGGCCTAATCAATCTTAGGATTTAGTTCAGTAGCAATTCACAATGCACAATTTATTATCTAACATGGAACATGGTTGGTACTTGATTCCACGTTATCCCATTTAATTGGATAGTATAAAAAATTACATAATCACATGGTGGGGATTTTGTGCCAACTCTATATTGGGAAATTAAATGGGAGAGATTACTTGTAATAATAGAGACCTCTATTAGGGGCACCTATAAATGTGTTGTCTTCAATTCATATTTACTTGAGCTAGTTTGATTATGATTTGTGACGTCCCTGGCCCGGATGCCACACAAGACCTGAGCTTGGTTGGCCACATGGCCTCAAGCTCATATCCCCAAATTCTAAAGGTTTTTTACAAGCATTGAGGGGCTAGGTGTTTATATGGGGGAGAATGTGCCCTCATCAAAAGAGTGTAATATAACAGAATATCTATAACATACAAGTAGCGAAAGTATTATAATTACCAAAAATAAAAGTAAATAGTTGGAATAGATAATAATGCCTGAAATGGAGTCCCATAATTTTATGGTGATAATACATGTCATATGTATCTAACAAAGAATCAAAAATAGGTACACAACATTAAATTACAATACATGTATCAAATATACAAAAAAGAGAAAAATTATCCAACTAGTATCTCGAGCCTTAGCTCGGTCCCATACTCCTCTAATCCAACGTAGCAGTCGAGAACATGTATAAGGGAAATTTTCCTTATCCATACATGCAATTAAATAGTCTTTCTAGGAACCCAAAGGTGTCCCAAATAGGGTATGAGATATAATCCCAGTAGGACACCACCAAAGGTTTAGTTTCAATATGTTAGTGAATATATATCAATAGCATATAGTAAGAAGTATTAGAAGTAAGGAAGCTACTCAAAAGTAAACATCCTATATGTCCAAGTTCTTATTCTACATCAAATTTCATATAATATTTCAATTCCATTAAATCAATATGTTTCGAGACCCAACGTGTAGATAAGTGTCTGTCATGATAAAATTATTAAAGGAGTCCTGAACAGGGAATCCATAAGGTACAAGCCAAGACCAAATCTAGGCTTATGTTTTGGATTAAAAGACATGTCATATAAACCCTTACATTAATTATTCAACTTAGAACCTAAGCCCATCCTTATCATTACTACGTTTGAATCCTTGTATCACTCCAGGTATAATATAAACTAACCCTACAAGACCATCCATGGAGAAACTCCAAAGAACATAGTAATCACTCTAGGTCCGGTATAACATCCCTGCAAATCGATTCCATCATTGTAATTCCACGAGGTGGCCCAAGAACCATGCATGGCATATTTGATCCATTCCATTTGAGTTCGTCCCTAGAATTATCTTATGTATCCATGTATCACTTGACACATAACCATCAAGCCTTAGATTCTATCCACGGTAATCCACTAGGAAGTCCAGGTATCACTCAATCACAAGAAAGGTTTAATCCAACTGAGTCTGTCCATGGAATTCATCTTTGAATCCATGTGTCACCCAAGGATCATAAGCAATTAAAAATTAAATTTTATTTAATCAATTAATAAAACAATTCGAGGTCATCACCAAGAATTTTTCATTTATAAATCACCTCAGGAGATGGATGAAGGGATTGGACAAGATTATAATTATTTCCATTAATCTAACTCATGTGGGAAATTCATTATATCAATCATATCAATCTTAAAAAAGATTTTACCTAGAAAGGACCAGGTACATAGCATCGATTCCCTATTCTATTAACATATTTCAATTACAATTTAAAAATCATATTTCAATTAAACCTACCATCCAATTTACCAATTGAAATAATTTTTAAAGATCCACCATCAAGGGGTAAAGGGAACACCCTAAAGAATCCAACTCATAATCCATCAAATGACCCACTTAATTAAACAGAATTCATAAGAGGTGATTCTATTTCCAATGTATTAAACCTATAAAAATTCATCATTGACCTATTTAAATGCCTAGTCCATGCTAAAAAAATCCATTCAAGGTGTAAAAATCATTTTAAGGGAGATGCTCCAAAAATTGGGTGCGCAGTAGAATGAAATATATAAACACCTAGAATATAAAATAAATGCACAATACCAACTATTATAGGTTCGTATTTGATATATCATCTAGTATTAGCTCCTGATTTGGATCATATCTGAAGAAAAGTATAGAACGGATAGAGAAGATAATAATTAAGAAAATTATCTTGCACCTAAATTGAATAGAATATACTAATAAGAACAAAATAGGGTTAAAAGGAATTGATAACTCACCAATGTGGTTACAATGAGACAAGTGACACTTGAATCACAGATCAGAGGGAGGATCTATCTAGAATCCAAGAATAGTCTCAAAGGAGGGATCTCAAGTGATCATGGTAGTTGTACGACAGATGGAAGGGTGAAAAGGTAAATTTATTTTGATAATTAATTAATGGGAAATGATCTTTTTTTCTAAAATATCCATGTCGCACCATTTAGGAACACATTTTAACAAACTGTGTGCCAACTGTTCATGATTGGTTGTAGAGAAGAGGCACCCCACATGGTTTGTCTACACGGTTTGACTAACCATGCGAAAACCATTCCTAAACCCACTAAAAAAGTTGTGTACATGGCCATGTGGCCGAAATCACATGGTTTTGTCTAATTGTGAAGCCTTCCCCTCTATCTTCCCAATCTTATCATGATTTATCAGACTGTGTGGCCTTCCCTATATGGTTTAAACTAACCATACACCATGTATCTTTCCCCCAAAAACATGGATTTTGGGCTATGAACAAGCACCATACAACCTCGATACCTTCATAACCCCAAATAGAATTCATATCAGACCACATTTGTACATTTAAAATGAGAATTGATGAAAAATAAAGGATGTGTACCTCATTGAAGAACTGGTTTCTTAAAAACATCCCCTAAATGAATTGCTTCCCCGAATAACTCTTATATGGCTTGAAAGCCATTAGCTAGGAATAAATTTGGATATTGTGCTTGTACATCAGCCTCCCACTGCCAAATATCACCCATTACCCGACCATCCTACCATATTACCTATACTAAAGAAACTAAACGGCCTCATAAAACCTTTTTTTCATTATCCACAATGGATATGTGATTCTCTTAAAAGGACACATAAACCTATAACTCAACCTCGTCAAGCAAAAAGTCATGACATAGGTCTAAAAATAGCATCACAGTTGAGAAACATGGATGACGTCATGCATGACCTGGTACTTCTGAGGTAACTGAAACTGATTGTATACAGGCATGAATCTCTCTATAATCTCGAATGACTCGAAATATCATTTCCAAGTATTACCCTATCTCTTGGTCATCCTATGTCCTAGACTTAGGGAGACACACAAGAAAAAGTGATCCCCAAACATGAACTCTAGATGTAATCAGTAGTGGTTAGCATAATATTTCTAACGAGATTGTGTTGTATCCATCTGCATCTGAATCAACTGCACCTTCTCTATGGTCTCTTGAATAAAATGAGATCCAAGAATAGCAGCATCTCTAGACTCTAACCAACACAGGGATTATCGAAATGGTCTACCCCATAATGCCTCATAAGGCACCATCTTAATTGTATATTGAAATCTATTGTTATAGGAAGACTCAATTTGGGGTATATGTCTCTCCCAAGAGACATTGGAATCTATAATGCATGCTCATGACATGTCCTCATGCACATGAATCATGTGCTATGACAGACCATCTATATTGGGGTGGTATGTTATGTTGAGAATCACCTATGTACCTAATTCAATCTATATCAATTTCCATAACCATGATGTATACTTGTAATCCCTATCTGAATAATAGTATATGGGACCCCGTGAAGTTTTACTATCTCAGGGATATAAAACCATCCAAGATAATTTACACTGAAGGTTTCCTTAATTAGCAGTAAGTGTGAAAAATATGTGATCCTCTCAAAAAATGACCCATAAAACATTATTACCTAAAGTAAAACGTAGTAAAAAGTTCATGAAATATATTGTGATATCATTACATTTCTATCGAGGTATAAACTATTGTTGTAGAAGTCGAATGGTCGTTGGTGTTCTGCCATAACCTACATATAGGTGGAACTTCTCAGGATAAAACTAGATACATATATTTTCATACCTGGCCACTATTACTGGAGAGTTAAATCATGATAACTCATGGTGACACATGGGTGCACTTCCCAATAGGATTCATGAAAAAATTGCATCAACTCCTCATGCATGTTTGAAGAAAACCATATGTGACCATGAACCTGAAGAATTTAATCCTCTCCTACAGTACTACCAGGAGTGGGGTCCTCACCTTCAGCACTCTCCCATAGAAAAAGGCCTTCTGAATCTAATTGATACCTCATCCTTACACTATATAGTAGGGTAGAGGTAATAAATAATGATGAAATAAAAGTATTCCTCTAACGATCTTGCACCTCTATGTGAATCTCAGAGAATAAATACATATGATGCCACTCTCTAATGACATGCTGAACTACCTATATTTGTCTCCTCCTACTCTATGAATCTTCCACAAAATTACCATTAACGGGTGTGTAAGAAATCTCATATTCAAAATATTGTAGGTAATCAACCCATAGTCACTATATCTGACTCATATCACACTTTATAAATATATACATGAGTATTTTTTGGTCTGTGTATACCAATAAATGATCTCCCTATAAGTAATGTCAACAACCATGCAATGAGGGAACATCTGCCATGAACTCAATATTGTATGTTGGTTAATTCCTCTTGTGTACCCTCCACCACCGAAAACTATAAACCACAACTCTATCACCCTACTTAACACTGCTCCTAGCCCCATACATGATGCATCCTAGTAAATTTTCTAAATCCCTCCAAGATCCCACAATATTAGTATCGGTGCCACAATCAGTATCTCTTACATCTCATGAATTCCTGTCTCATAAGAATCTGACCATAAAAATACTACACCCTTCTTATTCAAGCCCATAAGAAACACTGTTAGCCGTGATAAGTCCTATAAGAAATTTTTGTAGTAACCGGATAGACCCAAGAATCTCCATACCTCAAAAATGTTCTTTGGATGCTCCCAGGAAACAACATCTCTTATCTTCTCTAGGTCAATTGATACTCTTTTATTTGAGATAATTTCACCTACGATGTGAATATAATCCATCCAGAAGTGACACTTTATGAGATTAGCATATAACTGATGCTCTCTCAGTTTATTCAAAATGACCTCAAGATTTTTTTCATGATCATGTTGATTGTAAGAATAAACCACGAAATCATCCATGAAAACCACCACAAAAAATTAATATATGGATTGAACACTTATTTCATTATTTATATGATGGCTGTTGGAGAATTTGTGAGACCGGAAAGCATAACCAAACACTCATATAGACCATACATGCTTTAAAAGGCTCTGTGATGTATTTTTGACGATCTAAAAAAATCTCGATGATTAGCAGATCGTAAATAAATCATTGAGAAGATCGGAGATTCTCAGATATAGTCTAAGAGATCTTCTATTTATAGAAGAGGATACTAGTTCTTAACTATCATCTGGTTAAATTTATAATAATACACACATAGACTGTGGGTTCAATCCAATATGTGTTCTCAAAAAGGACCAAAAAACACCATAGAGAAGTACCAGGTTAGATAGAACCACTTTTCTATAAATCCACAACATGGATCATGAGATTTTTCATCTCAGTAGTGTCTTTCATTTAAGCAAGAATGGATACAGATGAATCTACCCACAGTAGATCAATATGGAACTATACCTCCCTCATTGGAGGTAATCTTGAAAAGTCATCTGGGAAAACATCCTTGAAATAATCCAAAACTAGAGGAAATTATTCATGATCTATTACCTGATCATCCAGATATAAACTCGCAATCTGGGCTATAATCCCACATAGCCAAAAATTCTCAGGTCCATCTCGGATAACCTGGAAATCCTATTAATTTTATGAATAAACTCTCCACCCACTGGTTATATGAAGGTTACCCTATGATGATAGAAATCAATGAAATAATGATAGTGAACCAACCAATCCGTCGAATGAATTATGTTAAAACCTATAATCTTGAGGAAAAAGATGACCCATATGAAGTGACACCCACCTATCTAATGGGTGAACTCCCTTCATAGACATGTATCCTCTATTCTAATCCCCAATGTAGTTTAGAATCTCTTGAATCCTTTAGATGTATAAATAATGAGCCCAAGGAACTCCACAATGGTCACTTGTATAGATCAATGAGAATCCCCGGTATCAAAAAATATATAAGATAAAGTGGAGGCAACTAGAATAGTACCACAAATAGTAGAAGGTCCATGATCCTGATCCTCTAGGGTTTGTTGAACTACATATATATGGCTTGAACTTTGGACCTATGATATCCCTAGATACCCTAAGAAGATCCACCTTGATGTCACTTTAAAACTTGGGTTTGACTACTATGTCCACAACCACCACCTTGGCCCGATTGGCCAACTATACTCCCACTCCTATCCTAATGAGAAGTTTCTGACCCCGCTCCTGAACATGAATTTATTAGAGACCTTATCTCAATGGATGATGTTGTAAACGTTCTACAAAAGTTCTATAGATGTCCCATCTTTCAACAGGATTGAAACTTGACTAGGCCCCTCATACACTATGGCCTTGTATGTGGCGGCCTACCCCACTAGTACAACCACACATGGGTACATGAGTATGTTCTCTGACCACTAGTATCACTACTTTTAAGCTCCAGATGAGGATTCCTAACACCAGTCGATGATATACTAGATCAAAAATCTGAACCACCCTAGCTTGCACCACCAGCCTCTTTCAGGTTTTTCTCAATAATAATCACATGATTAACTATTCCAAAAATGATTGTCTGCTAGAACACATCACATGCAATCAAATGTCATACTTGATACCATCCTTGAATATTCTAGCTTTAGATAACTCATCACCCTTTAGAATAGGTGTGAAGCATTGTAGCTCAATGAAATGGGACAAGTAATCTATAACTGAAAGCTCGCTCTACTCTAGGTGCCAGAACTCCTTATCTCTATCACCCCTCAATATATTGGGATAGAAGTACTCATAATAGTCCATATGAAAATCCCTCTAGGATATCTCATGATGATTATCTTTATGAGTAATAACATACCACCATATCATGGAGGGATCACACATCATATATGTAGAAATATTTACCCTCTTAGTAAGAGTCATCTTTAGGTGATCAATGATAGATAGAATAGCCCCTATACATGACTCCATAGCCTGTGGTCCACCATCCCTTGAAAACGTGGGAGGATGTTGCCACAGGAACTCACAATTCAAATCTTCCATAGTCAGACAGGTTGGAACTCTCCCTAAATGGTCTGCACGAAAACCAAGAAGCCCTTAGGGAATTGTTCCTCAACACCTATGTCTGGTATAACCATTGGTTATACATCTATATCTATTGGAGAATCCACTAGTATCTGATGGACCACCACATATGGAGTATGATCATCAAAACTCTCCTAGCATACAACCAGAGTTCTTTATGGTGATATGCATTTAAAATTCCGAACAGGCACCATACTTATAGATAATTATCAAAGATTGGAGCTCAGAAATGTAGATATAAAAATAGGATAGGTACAAGCCTTTCTATATAAGAACACGCCCCTATTCTTGCTCCATGATTCAGCTATGGGAATCAAAAAGATTATAACTAAGGAAGAGAACTACATACTTACAACTACTAATGTCGAGTATCGGTCATGTTCTATGATTTAAACAACAAAACATTACATTTCATTATCAGTCATTCATTTCAATTTGAATCCATCATCATTTCATATTCATAAATCTTTTGATATTAAAAGTTGAAGAAATGGTATTCTAGATTCTGATCCCAGAGGTCCCATACTACTTAGGGACCAAATTATGGTGTCTACCTATTTCACATCATCATATATTTTAGAATACTATCACAATAGTTGGTATATCTATCAAAACACATATCACAATAACATGCAATGAATAATGCATCATAAATATCATGGAATAATGTCTGGAATGTGATTTCTGAAAAGTGCCTATATGATGATGGACATGGAATACCCTCATCTCATCATGTTGTAATAGAATAGATATAAACTTCATATCAGTAATGTAATCCTAATTCATGTTAATCACCTAACGGTGGAATTAAATCAACTATAATAGGAAAAATATAGAAAATAACATTTTCATTTGCGGTAATTTGGATTCTCCTATAAACACTTTATCTATTCCTTGGAAAAACTCATTACCAAATTTTTATTTCTTTTTATCCCTTTTATTGTCACCAAAAAGGTAAGAAAACCAGGAAATAAGGCTCTAATATCACATTGTAATGTCCCAGACCCAGATAAAACTCTAGAGTTACTTGAGCTCGGTTGTCTATGTGGATTCAAGCACATTTCCAAAACACCAAAGGCTAAAGACTAGTAGCGATGGACTAGGTGTGTAAGTGGGGAGACTATGACCTCATCAATATAGTGTAGTGAAATAGAATATCAATAGCATACAAGTAGAGGAAGAAATATAATGGCTAGGGAAAAAGTAAATAACAGAAATAAATTACACTTCCCAATATGGAGTATCATAAACTGATTGGGATGATACATGTTATATGTCTCTAAAAAAGAAGACAAAACATGTACACAACATTACATTACAATACATGTATCAAATATAAAAAATTGGGCACAAGGTTTCCAGCTATAATCAGGAGAATTAGCTTGGACCCATGCTACCATGATCTAAATCAGCAATCATGAACCTATAGAAGAGAGCTTTCCCTTATCCATACCTGAAATCATTTAGTCGATTTGGGATCAAAAAGTTTCCCAAATTGTGTGTGATATATAATTCTAGTAGGAAAACACCCAAGGACGTTTTCCAACCACTCAATGAATATATATATATATATATATCAAAAATCAATAGGAATAAGTATAACAAGTAAGAAAGGTACTCAAAAGTAAATATCCTATATTTCTAGGTTCTCATTCTATATACAAGTTCATTTAATCATTAAATTTTATTAAATTAATATGTCTTGAGACCCACGGTGTAGCCTAATGTCCCTTGTGATAACATGATCAAAGGATTCCAGAACATTCCATCCATAAGAAACAAGTCAATAGTGAATCCAAGATTGTGTTTTAGCATGATAGACACATCATAAAAAACATTGCATTAATTATTCAACTTAGAACATGAACCCATATTTGGTATTCCTATATTGGAATCCACATATCAGTCTAGGTGTAATATAAACCAACACCCTATAGTCTTGTCTATAATTAACCTCTCAAGAACACCGGTATCGCTCTGGGTGTGGTATAACATCACTACCAATGGTTTCCATTGTTGGTGGTCCATGGGGGATCTTATGTATCACACAAGGAATATATAATTAATTCCCTATGAGTATGTACATGGAATTCTCATATGAATCCATGTATCACTCAACACATAATAGTCAAGCCTCAAAGTACATCAATGGCTATCCACTAGGGAGTCCTTGAATCACTCTTGCGTAAGAAAGGTTCAATCCAATTGTGTCCATCCATGGAATTCATCATTGAATCCATGGGACACCTAAGGAACATAAGCAATTAATAGTTCAATATCATTTAATCAGTTCATTAAACATATCATGGTCACCACCTAAAATACTTCAATTTGAAATCACCTCAGGAGGTGGCTTATGGAATTGGTCAAGCTTATAAGGCTTCTGTTTAATATAATACACCTGGGAAATTCATTAAATGAAGCATATCAAGCATAAAAACATTTTAGAAGGAAATTTCATGGTACATGGAATCATTTCCCTATTTTATTAATAAATTTCTTTTAAAATTTACAATTCATATTAAAAATAAAATTACCATCCAATTTGCCAACTGAAAGAATTTTTCAAAATCCCTATTCATGGGGTAAAGATAACACCCTAAGGCATATAACTCATAATCCATTTAATGATCCATTTAATTAAACAACACACCTAAGGGGCTATTCTGTTTTCAAGACATTCAACCTATAACCATTCATCAGTTTCCTATTTAAATACCTAGTCCATTCTAAAAAAATATGTTCAAGGATTAAAACTCATTTCACTGGAGGTGCTCCTAATATTGGGTTTGTAGCCCAAAAAAATATATAAACACCTCTACTATAAATGAAATGCATCATACCACCTACAGTAGGTCCATATTTGATAGCTCATCCAATATAAGTTCTTGATTCGACTCAGATCGGTAGAAATTCGACGAACATAAGGAGAACCTAATAATAGGTAAAATTATCTTACACATAAATAGTCCATCTAATACAAAGATGAATTACATAATATTTAAAAGTAATTGAGAACTCACTGATGAAAATCCAATGGGATGAGAAATGATTGAATAATAGATCAAAAAAGGATCTATCTCAAATTGAAGAATAGTCTAAAAAAGGTTTCTAAAGGCTCATGGATATTGTGAGGGAGAAGGAGGCATGAAAATATAATAGGGTTTCAAGAATTAATTTTGGTAAAAATGGTCTTTTCACCAAAATATCTAGGTCAAACAGTTTAGGTGCATGATTGGCTATAAAGAATGGGAACCCCACATGGTTTTTCCGCATGTTTTTACTAATCATGTGAGAAATATTCTAAAACCCACTATGAAAATAATAGTCTTGGCCTCCATAATGGCCCATTAAGGAAAATTTTATCACTGAGAGGGGATAGGGTGAATTAGTGATAACTTTTTCTTTTATGTTTCTTTCTATATGAAGAAACCTTCACCTCCTATTAAATATATTTATTTCCCTGCTGAAAACAAATCAAAAAAACATCCACATAAACACAATAATTTAAATGATTCACTATACAATAAGAATAGAAATGTCATTGTAATGGTTTAGAAATGATCAAATACCACACAATCAAATAGGAAAAAATCATTTTGTATGGAATAAAATGAGTAAGATTTTATTTTTCACACATGTTTCACTATGTAAACAATTCCATAGTACATGTGATCCTCTTAACACAAATGATGCAATACAATGTTTTTGTAAAAAACCATGTGACTGTGCTTCTTTATAAACTTTTCAAAGTTTATTCCTTTTAAATAATTATTCACTTTTCTACCCTGAAGTTGGTAAGAACTTCTTATATTTTGTAATAAAACATAGTGAGATTTTATATTCTGATTATCCTAGTCTGATTACTCAATATCGAAAACATGACTCTAGTAGAAAATGGTTGAGGCAACTCTAAAAACATTTTTCATCAATACGAAACACCCAATACAATAGTCATGTTCAAATTATCCTTCCAGATACAATGACCTTCTGAATAAGATGACTAGATGAATATGATAATGAGCTGAATATGATGATCCATGGAACACAATGACTGACTGAATATGTTAAAATCTTGTCTCATATTATTTCTCTTCTATCCGGCATGACCTCTTCAAGAAAGCTCAATACAAAAACTTCTTCTGCCTAAAAATTACGAGATTATATCACTTCTTTTCTAAATAGTACATCTGTCAGAATGTATAATTTATTGTCTCAATTTATACTTTCCCCAAAAATGGTTTGGTCTGCATTCCGAAATTTGTTCACGCTCAACAAAATGTTCCTAATTAGAATGTTTCATTGAATTTCAGACACATTTATGACTTTTTAACACTTCTCAACTCTTCTCAATCCTTCCCCAATCTTCAAACAAATTTAGATCTTATTTTTTCATTCTTCATAAAAAGTAATCTAATTCTGGTTCTCTATTCATATTTACTTTGTACGATTTCTTCATTGCAATGAACAATATCAAATGTATGTATTAAGAAATATGAAAATTAAATATTCTTAAAACCCCTCATAAATATTTTAATTTTTCATTTTTTTATGATATGCCTCATTAAAATGAATGAAAATGTAAAATAACAGTCTCCTCATTACTTTTCTATACACTAAACAAACATAATCTTCTTTGAATTTCAAGCTCCCCCTTTGACAACACATCTTCTAATCTCTGAGTGAGATTATTATTATTCTTTCCTATATACTGATGATTCTTCTTGGCTTAACCTTGAGTGTTATTCAATCTGATGTCTCTTAACCCATTTTTAATAGAAAACTTCTTTTTCACTTCATTGGATCCAAAAAATTATACCTCTAATGAATGTAATGACATAATGAATTTGATAGATCAGTATCAGTGTTTTTTTATTTTTAATACGATACCAATTATCAATCAATACAAAAAATTATTCTATTTTCTGATTATGATTCCAATATAATTCATTATCCAAATATTTACTTCATTTGTCTTTTGTTCTGAATGAAAACTAGTAATTTCAGTTAATCACATTTTTCACAAACCTTTCGAGCCTTCAAATAAATATAAATATGATGAAATAATTACAATGACAAAAAATCTTCAACATCATCAGCTCTATTCATTAAAATTTCATAATGTATCATGAATTCATTCATAACATTGAATACATTCAAAATCAGATTTAATATCATATGACTTAACAAGGAAAGAATTGTAACTTACCTATCAACATCTTTCATTCCTTCTTAGCATGAATAGAATTAGTATGATTACAATCAGACTGAATTCAATTGGAATAATCCTTTCTCTCCCACATTATTTCATTAAACTTGTATCACATATTTTACAACTAACTTATCATTCATGAGAAATAAAAAATATAAAATCATCATCATATTTATATCATAGTCATATAGATTCTAATTCCTTCCCCGGTATGATCAAACCTTTCATGGCAGATTTGTTGTGAATTAGAGGATCCTTTTCTTCCATCTAGATTTTCCTGAATATGATTGAATTTTTCAGAAATTATGAGTCCAATTTCTTAAATATGATAGTCAATATAACTTTTATGAAATATAAATTGATGTTATTTCTTTTCTTCTTTAACATCCTTGATGAAAAAAGAAAATAATTTTGAAAAACAAACTTCTTCAACTTCTATAAACCTTTCCTATCCAACTAGGTCCCAAAAATCTCTCCCTTAGTATTTTATTATCAACAAAGATTCATAAATCAATGAAATTTGTAACCACAAGCTGTACATATAAAAAATTACAAGCCCATGTGAGCTAACTTGTTGTAGAAAAAAAAGAATCATTGATAGAAAAACCATGTTGGCCAAAAGTAGTGATCATGAAAACCTTCTTCATATTTCTTCCAACCATCTTCATCTTTCTTTCTAATATTTTCAACTTTCCTAGAGTAAAGTGTTCTGTTTCCTACAACCACATGAACAAATAGTTAGAATAATTTACAAACATATAATACTTAATTTATGGGTTACCCATAACCCTCCCCCCTTTATACATTATTTCATAAGGATAGATTTATGGAATAACTATTCCCCTTCAAAGCATTATCCAAAGGTAAGATGATAGGGGGGAGCAATTACCTCAACCTTAATGATAAAGAGGTTGGATTCCCATGTTAAACTCCAATTTAGAAAAGTATTCCTTTGGTGAAGGTTTTTTGAAAATTCCAGCAACTTATTTTGATGCAAGAACATACTTTAGCTTCAATTAATTCTTTTCCATATGATATTTGAAGAATTTATATTTGATATCAATATTTTTTGATCAAGAATGTTGAACTAGATTTCTGGAGAGATTTATTTCTCTTTTATTAACATAAACCAAGAGAAAGGGTGACCTCAATTCAATATTTCTTATAATTGAGTCTTCATCCACATAAGTTGGGTGGCGACTTGAGTGGAATAAACATAGTCATATTTAATGATACAAAGAGTTATTTAATTATGTTTCTTTATATACCTACTACCACAACTTTTCCCAAGAAATAATACTCCACCATATGTGGATCTTTTATCATCATCATTTCCTGCTGAATTAGTATTCGAATACCCAAACACATCAATATATTCAGAGCTATCATACCTGATTCTAAATTTTTTTCTGCTTTTCATTTATTAATGAATCCTTTTTCCAGCTATTAAATTTGATTCCCTTGAAGTGCTTTGAAATCTTTCACATAAGGTAACAACACAAAAAATGTGGGTCTCGAGTTTGTACAATATAATTATAATCCTATATACTTTTGAAATTATTTCTTATGAACATCATTTCCTTATAAATCTTTACAAAAAAATTTCCACTGAAATTTCTGTTTATAAAGGGTTTGGGTTTTTCATGCCAAACTTCTTGAGAAGTTCGTTATAATAAATTTATTGAGAATCAAAAAATGTGTTTCTTCTTTTTTAAACATTGTAACCTAAGAAAGTTTTTTATTCCCCTAGCATGGAAATATCAAACCACAATTTCATTTCTTCAGAAATTCTTTCCCAAGATCTTTCATCATTACAGGCAATGATAATTTCATAATCATAAAAAATTATAACGATGGAAAACTCATTACTTTATTTGATGTAAATATTACTATCAATTATTATGTTCTCAAAGATAATCTTTCTTAAGAAAGTATCCAATTTGGAATACAATTCCTTTAGTGTTTGTTTCATCACATAAAAATATTTCTTCAATTTTTACACATAACTTTCATCTTTCCCAATAACAAACCCACAAGGTTTTTCAATTTAAACTTCCTCATCAAGATATCCATTTGAAAATATATACTTCACATCCATTTGAAATATTTTTTTATTTCATTGTTCAATAATAGAAATAATGATTATAATTTTTTTTAACCTTTTTGGTTGAGAAAAAGTATCATCAAAATTAAAACCATCAATGTGAGAGTAACCCTTACAAGCTACTATTTCTTTTTTTTCTAATAAATTTACCTTATTCTTCATCTTATTCCGGAAAACCACTTGTGAACAATAACATTTTTGTAATCTAGGTTAGGAACAAGATCCCATGAATCATTAGTTTTAATCTGATCTAGATCTTCATTGATGTCCTGAACCTATTCTGGATACTGAAAATCTCCATTCACATCCTTCGACTTGACTTTTGAATATAAGGAATTATGTGTAATAGAATTTTTTTCCATCTTGTTTGAAAATTTTGATCTTGATCACCAATAATATTTTAGAATCCACTTACTTCCTCAACCTAGGATGAGATTTTCATATATCTTCCTTATAAATGGAATTACCTAGGTATGAATCTTCTCATTGTGTAGGATTACAATTGTCTATATCCTTATTAGAATTTTTTTTCTTTATCCCACTCAAATTCCTTTTATTCAGGAGTATGTTTATCTTCTTTTGTCTTTTTAATAACATTAACATCAAAAAAATCAAAATTATTCATGATTATTTGTTTAAATATCTGTATATTTCTCGTTTTATATCATAACCATGAAAAATTCAATCTTCAGCATTATGATAAAATATTTCAAGGTTTTCACCTTTCTTCATAATAATGCATGGACTCCTGAAAACACTTAAGTGTTTAAAAAATGGATTATTTAAATAAAACAAATTGTATAGATTCATATCTAAATTTGGTCTATAAAAACATTGGTTTTGAATATACACAACATTACTAATTGTTTTCATCAAATAGTAATGAGAAATACCATGTTTAAGTAACTTATTTATCCCAAATTTCTACCAAATAACTATTCTTTCATTTAGCTACCTCATTTTGTTGAGGATTTTATGGGTAAATATACTCATGCTGAATTCTATGATTCTAATGATAAATTTGAAATTATTCATTCTTATACTCCCCACCATTATCAGTTCTCAACTTCTTCACTAAATAATCACATTTCTTCTCATATTTCCTTATGAAACTTTTTAACATTTTTAAAGAATCCAACTTATGTTTCATATATACAATAGAATTAATGTAATTAAATCAATCAATTAAATTGATGAAGTTATTATCTTCATTATATGAATGTTTTCTCATTGTCCCACAAATATCAAAATGAATAAGCTCTTGGGGTTATTTTGAACAAATCTTAACTTTGTTATGCATTGAGATTTTAATTTTTCTCTTCTGAAAAATAGTACAACACCAAACCCTTTTTATAAAATCAAGAATATAAAAAACACAATCACTCTTTGATTACTTTTTCATGATTTTTAAACACATGTGTCCCGACATTTTATGATATAATTAACTCTCTTCCACCATACTCAAGTAACAAGAGTTTTGTTTTTCATCAACGAGAAAAAAATTTCCTTTTGTATGTCGGGATCTTGTAACTATCCTTCCATATTCCTCAATTTTCAAAAAACCCATATTTTATGAAGATAATTTTTTTACCTTATTAGAAAGCATTGAAACACTAAGAAAGTTATGTTTCATCCCATCAACATGTATTGTTTTCTTGGATTTTATTTGTTATTTTCCAATAATGGATGATCCAAAAACATTTATTCTCAAGGATATGTAAATTCTATATGGCACTATTACTTCGTTAAAATCATTCACATTCTTAAAAAAATTAAATCTCCTATCATAGGAGAAGAAGACCTACTATCCAGAATCCATGTTCATTATTCTTTTATATCTTTCAAATATGTTTCTAAAATAATATTCTTTTCTTTTTTCATTTATGGATATTGAGAATTGATAAAAAAACATTTTTTTGTTGGTAGAAAAATAAGATTTGTTTGAATAGTGTACATGTTGATCAAACCTTTTTCAAATAGTTTCTAGTGGTTAGAACCTATTTTCAATTTTTACTTTAACCTTCTCAGTTATCATAAAAAAACCCTTCTCAGACTTCTTTCTTTTATAAGATTGACTTCCCCTCAAACATTTCCTTCCATAACTTATGGAATAATAGTAATGTTGTTGGTTGAACCAACACATATTTTTTATATTTCTAAATCCAACACAATACCAACAATATCCCTAAAAAGAATATCTTCCTTTTAAACTTACATACTGAATAAATTTTTGAATGTGTTTCTCTGCAAAATTCATTCTTTTCTTATATAATTCAACATAATTTCTATTATTAATCAGAATCATATTTTTTATATTGATTATATTTCAAGCTCTAATAGAATCATAATTATTAGAAAATGTTTCTTATTAAGAATGTTTAGAAACATTTTTGGACTTATGGAATTTTGAAACTTCTAAATTCTCCAATTTATTATTCTTTTCCACATACATAACTTAACCACATTTTTAATTGAATATTTATCGTCAACCTTAAATGGTTACTTTTGTTCATCCTTCTATGGATCATTCATATAATAACATTCACCAACATCAGAAATAAAGTTATTGAAACTTGTTTTTTCTGTTGAAATATAGAATCTTTTTGTTGGGAAAGTTACAAATCTTTTTTCCTACAGCTTCACTTCTTGATGTTCATTTTTATTAATTGTTTCCTAATGATATTTCTTTAAATGATCTATTCATTTCACTAGATTTACATTTCCAATAGGAAAAAAACCTCAATTTTTTGTTAAGGGAATTTAATTATATAACATATTGATTTCATTCTCATTCCTTCCAATGTTTCTCATGGATTCTTTCAATTCTTCTTTATATGGTATTCTAATATGGTTTCTTATACTTTAGAACTACTGATTCTAAATTATTTATTATTCACTAATTCTATAAAATTATTCTCACAAACATACCCAACATATTTTTCAAACTCACCATTATTTTCTTCCTATTATTCATATTTAGAAATGAAACTTCTTCTTTTGGATTTGTAATATTTTCAATACATTCCTATAGAAACATATTTATATTTATCATAATTTTTATTTCACAATCTTATTGTCTTTATTTCTTATTCATCATTATCCTCTTATTTCTTTCATTGAAGAAAATTAGCTGAAATGTAACCAATGAATCCATGTTCAAAGCATTTAAATGGAATTTTCTGTTTTTATATACATGTACCTCATTTTAAATTTTTAGAAAAAATGGATAAAATATCATCAAGATTTCAACATAACTCATTTTTGAATATGAATCACCATCTTATTCGTTAATAAGAATCTTCTTTGAATTTTATTTCTCAGTATCCTTAAAATATATTTCTCTATAATTTTTTTTTCTTTTCAAAGATTTACCCCATATCATTTCATATGTAATAATTATTCTATGAAAATCTTCTAGAAATAAATTTTTAGGATCCCAATATTCTAAAGAATAAACTTTAACGTAAAATATGTTAGAGAAAATTATTAGGATATTTTTAAATACTGTATAATCTTATAAATTTTCACCAAGACATCTGATAATGCTTATAATGTTATTCACCAAGTTAAAGAATACCCCCAAAAGATTCATACTCACCCATTTTCAAATCTATATACTTCAGAATCCATTTTTTTTGTTTTTCCTTCTTCACTTTTTTATTTCCTTTGATTATGTTTTTTAACTTGTCCCATATATCATTCGCTATAGAAAAACCCTTTACTCTTTATAATTAATAATCAGAATGTTATGATATTAAATCATTCTTGGAAATTCCACAATTCTCAAGAATCTTCTTATCAATAGATGTAAGAGGAACTTTTCCATAAATATGAAAAAACCCATCTATTGCACTTTCAAAAGCATCATATCCAATATATATGAGATATGTAAATTTTTTTATCTTTCTGGATATGATAATTCTTCCCATAAAAAATCAGGATTCCTTTACTGTTTACACAATTCAAATTCTCAATCAACTTCTCTTCAAAACTTTAACAAAGAATAAGTGAATGGAACCTTCATCTCTAATAACTATTGTAATTTCTCAGTCATTATAATTGAATCACTGAGAGGGAGAGAGGTGAATCAGTGATAACTTTTTCTTTTAAGTTTCCATTCTTATGAAACAACATTCACTTCTAGTTAATGATTTATTTCCCTACTAAAAAAACAAACACCCATGTATAGAAAGACAAGAATTTACAAGGTTCACTATTTCATAAGAATTGCTACATCCTTGGTATTGTTTGGAAATGATCCAATACCATATAATATACTAGAGAACAATCATTTTTTGTTGAATAAAATATGTAGGATATGCACTTTCACTCATGTAGAACTATGTCAAAAATATAATAGTGTGTGTGCCCCTCCTAGAATAAATGATGTAATATAATGTTTTTGTAACAGACCATGTTATGATGCTTCTATATCAACATTCAATAATGTATTCCTTTAAATAAATTATTCACATTCTTACCCAAAAGATAATAATAACATGTTGGACTTTGTATTAAACTCAGTGTGATTTTTCCAATCTAATTCTCCAATTCAGATTGCTCAATATGAAAAATATGACTATGTTAGAAAATAGTTGAGATAATTATGAACACTTTATTTTGTAGTTTGGAACACCGAATGTGATAATACAGTTCCATTTTCTAGACCAATACAATGACTAGATAAATATAGTGATATGATGGATAAAATAACCAACTGAATATGATGAACTGCTAAATTTGATAGTTAGATGAATATGTTGAAATATTTTCTCTTCTCTTTTCTATTATTTTCGGAACAACTTATTCAGGAAATATCAATACAGAAACCACTTCTCCCAAAAAATGGGGATATTCTATCTCTTCCTTGGTAAATAGTAAATCTATTATAAAGTATAAAAAACATTCTCCTTTTATACTAACCCTATAAATGGTTTGTTTCGGATTCATAAATTGTTTAATGCTCAACAAAATTTCCCTAATTTGAATGTTTCATTGAATTTTGGATACATTTATGGCTTTTTCAACACTTATAAACTCTTTTTGATCATTCTAGAATCATCTATCAACACAATTTCTTCTTCAGTATTTCTTCACAAACACCAGTCCAATTATAAAAATCTATTCTAATTTTCTCAATATGATTTCTTGATTATGATTCTCAGTACCAAATGTATGTATGAAGAAATATTCAGCTTAAATATTCTTATCAAGAATCAATATGATTCTGATTCTTCATTTTCATTACGATATGCCTCATTACAATGAAAAAATATATAAAAAAATAGTTTTTTTATTATGTTACTCTGCACCAAAAAAACATAACATTCTTCAAATTTTATGATTTCACATTGAAAACATATCCAACCTTATGTTAGTTATATTTTTATTCTTCTTTTATCAAGAATGATAATTGGTATTTTCTTAACCTGGTGTCTTTTTCAATCTAATATCTCTTAAACAATTTTTAACACAAAACATATTTTCCTCTTTATTGGTTTTACACAATTTGTACTCTAATGACTACAATGACATACTTAATCCAATGGATTGATATCAGTGGATTCTTTCCATTTTTAATAGGATACTAATAATCTTTCAATAATCAAAATATTTCTATTTTCTAATTATGATGACCACGATCTCCATTCTTCGATGATTTAAATCTTTTGGATTTTGGAATTACTGAAATCTAGCACCTTCAGTTTCTCACATTTTCCAAAAACATTCCTAGACTTCAAACAAATATTAATCCAATGAACTTATTAAAATGACCTGAAATAATCATCTTCACTAAAATTATTATTTAAATATTCTACAAGTGTCATGAATTCCTTTATGACATTTAATATGTTGAAGAGCAACTTTAAAATCATTTTACATACCAAGGAGTTTATTATAACTTCCCTATCAACCTATTTATTTCCTTCTCAAATAGAATACTATTTTCAGGGTTATTACTAGACTGAATATTATTATAGAATCTTATCTCTCCATCTTTCATTCATAATTATTACATCACAAGTTTAACATTTAACTTATGATTTATAAGAAATAAAAAATAGAAAATCATTATCAAATTTGTATCTTAATCCTACAGACTTTGATTCTTTTCCATTACGATCAAATATCTCATCCTGGATTCTGTGTTAATCCGACGATCCTTTTCTTCCAGCCATATTCTCTTGAATACGATGGAATTTTCAAGAATTGTGAGTCTGGTTTATTGAATACGATGGCCAATCCGATTTTCACCAAATACATTGTGTAGTGATTTCTTTTCTTCTTTAACTTCCTTGACAACAAAATACAATACTCTTAAAGGGAAAAATTCTTCAACTTCCAAAAACCTTCCCCATCCAACATAATCTGAATAGTTTCATTATTATGTGGTCCCAATCACATATTTTTTCCTAACTGTATAACCTTACCCTACTCTCTACTCTTTCCTCTCATGGTTTATCAAGCTATGCATTCTTCCCCTCACGGTTTGAACTAACCATGCACTGGACATTTTTCACACCAATATATGGGTTTTGGGCTCCAAACCATCCCCAAAATCCTTAAATACTTCCATGACCCAAAAATTAATTCATATTAGGCCACATGTAAACATTAAATAAGAAAATTGATGGAAATTAATGGATCTGTACATCTAAGAAGAACACAGTTCTTACGTGATTTACTAGAGTGAGGTGGCTGACTACATAGTCTATTTAGGATATTATGACATCATGGATGGAGTTGGACTATACTAGTTTTGGTATTTACTATAACAACCAACATAAATTGAATTATTTTTGACAACATGGTGTGAGGAAGCATTCCCATGTTTTAGGTTTGTAGATCATCGAACATGATGTGTGAGATCTAGAGATAGATCTTTTAATTTTCTTGAAGAGTATTTATTCTCCTAGGACATAACAAATATTAATAAATATAAAACGTCTAGGTGGATGTTAGTCCCAAATACCCATGAAAATTTATTAGAGCTTTGTGGGCTCGATCTAGTTTGGAAAATAATGATTTTGAGTTAGAAGATGGAATTTTTGGTTTTTTGGAGTTGATATTGGTTACTACTAAAGATAATATACAAAGAAGGTGAGGGAATTGCCACATTTTGAATCTTGACATATGAGGTTCAAAATTTATTACATTATTTTAAAACTTCTTAGGATCTATGATATAGGATTTTCATGGGCACTGAATGGAGGGGGAACCTACTTTGGGTGTGGTTGCTAAAGAGGGAACTCACCAGGGTTATTTTATGTGGTCATCAAGGTAGATACTTCTATTTGGTACATGGTAAAATATTTAGGTCACACAATGCCTTCATTAGTACTAATTTGGGTTCTTCGATATTAGTGTTCCAATACTTTATTTTAGGGATAGACTCAATATCTTTCCCAATATATCATTAGACAAAATATGGGGAACTATTTTAATCCCAAAAATTTTAATATTATATAAATTTCAAATAACATTCAAAACATGATATAATTCTATATATAAAACAAAAACATGTTATATGAAATAAAAGGGTATATAATTATTGTTGTTTAAGTAAAAATTACGGAAAATTTGATTTTGATCACACCCCCACACACGAATATTACACTCTCATGAAATTAATCGACAAAGAACTTCCAGAAAATTTTCAAAAATTCACTATGAAATTATTTTAAGACTAAATTATTCATGAATCAAAAAAATTAATTTTTCATCAAATCTAAACAGTATTAAAAGAAGAATGCCATATTTTAGAAATAATTATATAAATCTCTTTCTAACTAGCTCAAAACAACTGTACCATTTTATTGGAGAAAACCCAAAATCATTCTAATTTATTAAAATTTAAAAATGATTTAGTTTATATTTATAAATATTTAAATTTTGTTTAAATATATTTTCAAATAGAATAAACTATATTTATATGAAAAAACGCACAGACCACAAGTAGTTTTTGAAAAAATTATTTAGATCAGGTTTAAATAACATAGAATTTCCCTTCCATAACATTTCCAAAATGTAACATTCAAACATAGTTTCATAAAAAGAATTGATTAATCTGGAAATACAGCTCAAAAAAATATTTTTTGAGAATACATGTACAAAAAAAATTATTTTCAAGATCAATTATTCTTGTAATATTAGTTCATGAAATACCACATGTATTTCTTGAAAAACCCAACAAACCTAACATTCAATTTAAATTTATTAAACTAGAAACGTTTCATAGACTATCCATATATTCAATATAATGAACTTAAATTTATGAATAAATAATGAGAATAGATTTTCAAATCATTACTATATTTGACAATATAACTCTGAATAAGAAGAATCTATGATAGATTTAAGTTATTCCAACATAGTAAAAATGAATTACAAATAGAGAATTTTAAATTAAGATTTGAAATATAAATTAAATTGATTAAAAAACCATCAACAGTTAAATATTTATATAATTTTACAATTATCCAAAATTATAAAAACAAAAGAAATTAATTTCAATGAAATACAATATATATACCAGATTCAGTTATTTCAATGAAAATCCAATGTTAAATAATATTTTCAATTATAATTCAATTATCCTCAATCATAAAAATTATTCATTGAATTTAGAAATTTAGATTCATAAAAAAATAGAACTACCGAGAAATGAGTGAGTGAAATTTTTTCTTCTTTCTACTAAATATCAACACATTATTCATACATGAATTTAAATCAAAATGTATGAAATTATCCCATACTTGTGAAATTAAATCATCAATATCTATTCAGAACCATTCTGCGACCTACCACACATGAAGTACATTATTACCCTACACTCAAGAGAATTTATTTATATAGAGTTATACTATTAATTGATAATGAGTATTTAACATAATCTTGAGAAAATTTTCATCTCAACACAAAATGTGACATAAAAATAATATCAATAATATGTTATAGAAAAGGTTTTTATTTGGATTGAGGTTTGTGGGTCTACATTTAAAAAAATAAAATTCCCAAAAGAAGATTGATTTCAATTTTAATTACAGTTTCAATGTCATGAAATTAAGATCACATTTAGTCAATTCCCTCTATAAGAAGACTTTTATACTCCTATAGTTAATGTTTCAGGCAATGAGTCCAGAAAATGAATCTAATGGATTACTTCGTCCTTATTAATCCTCCTTTTATAATACATTATTTTTAATGTACAAATTTCCATTTTAGTTTTTAATATAATGAGTTTTCACTTTAGAATATTGGATATTTATATATACCCTATTTTTTATTAGGTTCATAAATTCAAAAAATAAGAATAATGAATGCTTCAATCACATCTCCCATTTTCAAAATTTTATTTTCAATTATTTAGGAAAATAGGAATCCAAAAAATGCAATGAAATGGATAATATTGACTCATTCCAATTACCCCTTTATAGTTATCTAAGACAATTATACACACCTTTCACTTTACAATTAACATTCAATGCATCTACATGAAAAAAAACTTGAATGTACCTTTCCCCCATACATTGTATTTAATTAATCATATAAATATATTTTAGAGTGGGGGTAGGTAAGAATAATTTGATTTTTAATTGATGTCAATCATAAAATTTGATTTCTAGTTATACAAAGGCATCATAATGGTTAGTTATTAAGCTGGACTTCAAGGATAAATGAGGGACTAGAAAATTTAATTCCTCAATCACATTAAAAGTGTTTCATTAATTTCAATGATTTAAAAGAGAATAGACTCCAATTCTGTTTCAAAAAAAATACCATGATTCAATAGAAAATGTGGATATTAGAAAAAACAATCAATGTATTTTGTAATACATCTTAGTATCAGAATATAAATATTTGATAGATATAAGTGGATTAAGATTTTAATTTATTGTTAAATATCATGATAATTATTGAAAATCATATCCTAATAAAAAATATAAATCAACAATCATTTGACAATTCTAGGATATTTAATAATATTAAGTTCCTTACAACTAATTTATAGTTTAAATTTTTTCCATTTTTCAAATAATCTCAAAGAATTTATTAATATCATAATAAAAATTGCCTAAAATGATATTGATTTTTTTAATAATAAAATAGGCTCATTAAAAACATAATGAAATATATTGAATAAATAAAATAGGGAATCCATAAGTTACCCCCACCTACAATAAATTTACAATATATCCATAATTATATTAAATTAGTATCAGGTATTATCATGTATATTTTTAATTGAGAAATATGAAGAAAAAAAATGAGGGAAATGTAATAAGTTTTCTTAGTTTCACTTATTCCTTAACATTGGATAGCCTTTGTGTTAGTTAGTTTCAACTTTGTTAGATTATAATGATAGTAATTTATCTCTAGTAACTAATATGTAGTTTTTTCCCAATATATATAAATTTAAATTATGAATAATATTATTAAAAAGTAAAGCACATAACTAAAATAATTGAGAATTATAGGAAAAAAGAAGAAACGTATTGGGTAAGACCCCCTAAGCACCATAGAGTAGTTTATAATTTACAATCAGATAATATTTATATATTCTAAAATTAGGTGGTGGATTGATCTTAATTTACTATATTCATAACATATTTGTGGACTCTAAGGTATTTTAACACTTCTTTTAGTGGTCACATAGTTGATAGTGTTTGTTGTCTTCCTTCTCTTTACTGAGGACTTTTCAAATAATTAGAGGATGTTTCAAATGTAAGGGTTGTTTTCTTTGGCTTAATCTTGAGAATAATGGGTAGTGGTGTTAATTTAATCTTTCTATAAATGAGTGGTAAATATAATGAGATCCTCCATGTTTCCTTGTAGTTCAATAAATTTATCCATGGAATCTTTTTTATTTTATAATATTCGTAGACTATAATAATGGGGATGAATCAGAAGTAAAATAATAATGTAAAATGAGTTTAAATTTAGTACTAAAAAATATGAATAATAGAAATAAATGTTATGTTTGTCTCTTTTTTTAATTTATAATGTCACTCCATACCTCCATGTACCATTGATATGAACTAATCTATAAGAATGTGTAATAGGGACTCTAGTTTTTTCCAAACGTATCACATATTCTTTTTTATCATGTTCTATATCCCCACTCTCAATGTCTACATGTGAATTGAATGAAACATTATCAAAATCACATGTATATTGATATTTTAATTCACGTAAAGATATATAAAATGAATTTCGGTTCAAGTAATAATCAACACCCTTTAATGCCTTGACTTTGATTTCTTTTTCTTCATGGAATTTAAGCTGAAGGAAATTTGAAATGATATGAGAGAAGTTTTGTAAACTTCAAAATCCACATCCATGATATCTTATTTATAGATTAGAGGGATTATATAACTATGTTCCATGGATGAATATTTATAGAACTCTGGTAAGTACTTTGAAAACCTGACCATCTCCTTGGACAACGTTTTTAACAATGATGGTTTGATGTCTTATTTGAGATCTAAAAAGTTCCCATTGAATGTCTTTCAATAAATTCTGGTTATAAATCTCCACACCTATGTACAAATAAGTCAAACATCACCATTTTTTGGGGGGAGAGTCAAAAGAAGATTCCATTTTTTTTATTTTTTATTTTTTGATTTGAATATGATAAAATATTTATAAAGGGATGAAGAAAATCGATCTCTTACTTCCTGATAACAATGAACTAACAAGAAGGATAATCTAATAAATAGTTTTTTTGTTTTAAATGATTTTCTAATAAAAATATTCATTATTTTATTAAAATTTGAAGGCTATATGGGTTATTAGAGATAAATTTATATGATAATGTATTCTTATTACAATTTCAATAATATTTTATCAACATTCTATCAAAATAATTTTCAATCTCATATTTTAATTTAATAAATTATTGTGTGAATAGTAGGTTTTAATTATGAATGGATATATAATCATGCGAGTAATTTGAGTGATATAAGTATATCAGTTAAGAAATTCCATTTCGTTTTAAACACGGAGAAGATGAGTAGGTAGTTCACATTGAGTGGTCTCCTGAGTACATTTTTTATTGAAAGTATAATGGTAGTGAGGGATAAGTTTTAATAAAATGTATAATTATCATTTGGATAGTGATATAAAAATTAATTTTATAATGAATGAATTCATAGATTCATATATATGTTTTGTCACTTTTCTCTCAAACAATGTAGTGCTTTCATTTTATTCATTGTACTGTATTGGAAAACAATTTAAACTTTAAGATACAAAAATTCCATTAAAATAATTTCAATAAATATTTTTAAGATACACACACACATATGGTTCCCCTCCCTTCATTATTTTAAATTAAAATTAAAAAATAAATAAAAATTACCATATATTCTTGAATAATGATTTGTTTAGGCTTGTCTTGTTGATAGGAAAACATGATATCATATTTATACTATATATAAGGAATTTTAAACATTAATTATTATATTCCTTAATGAAAATATATATTGAAGAAATTAAATATTATTAGAAAGGAATGTAAGTGTTTATTTTCTGGTCATCATTCCTTTTACTGAAATGTGTGTGATACATTAAAAGATCATGTTTGGGAATCCTCTGTGTATTTGATATAGAGGTTGAGTGAACATTATTGAATGGTTTCTTAAATTTAATAAGAATTGAACACTTTTGAAGAGAGTTTTTCATAGGCCCACAGTTATAATCTCCATCACCACCTCTTCCACTTCATATAGGGTATATTTAGGATATTGAGACATGGATTAAAACTTGGATTAAATAAATTAATCATTAAGAGAATTTTATAAATATTACTTTTATAATACTATTTAGATAATAGAACCATATAATAAATATAATTTTGAAATCAATTATAGAATAATCTAAATGATACCCAAGATTCATGTATTGACATGAAGGACCCCTTCAAAAGATGGTGGAGTTTGAGAATGTGTGTAGTGAATTTAAACCCATAGGATTCATATAATCTTATATAAGTTAGAAGGTTTTTCCATATCCCATAAAAGGATATTTTATGGAAAATATGTACAAATTATGGCCTAGATAAGTCACCACCAATGTCAAACTCTAGAGAGTCTTCATCCAAATATTATTCCTTGATTTAAGAAGTTCCTAACTGGGAAAGATAATATAAGGAATTAAGATATCCAGTTGAGAATCTGTATATGTATATTTGAAATGTTTAAATATATTGAAAAACTTATACCCATATCAAAAATTATTTGATCATTATTTCATAGTTTTCTTTTTAATGGGTTGTTAATAATCACTAACTACACTATCCAGGGTTTCTCAATATTTCATTCCCCTACAAATTTTAAAGATAAATGACCTCTGGTGAACATGATGGAAATTTGTGAGACTCTGTATGAGATATAGTCCCCAAAATGAGAATGGTGATAAAGGGATTTAAGGACTAATAAACAATATAATACGGAGATTGAAATAAGTATTTAACAAGGAAACCTATATAGAATAATTTTCAATAATATTAAAAATGGAAACAAATCTAGAAGAATAATTATGATCCCTATATATGATGTAAATCTCAAGGATAGAACCAATATCCCTCCATGAAGGATATTGTTTAATATATTGTCAATAATAAAAGGAGTATAAAATATACACATATAAAACATGGTTTAGAACTAATTTATCATAATTTCTATACTAGATATTTAATTTTTAATTTGAATACTTTTGTGAATCAAGGATTTGTTAACATTCTAACCTACTTAATTACAAACCCATTATAAAATTTGATATATATCTATGTATGAAGTGGTATGGATGTGAGATATAGTTAATAGAATACAATAAAATGTTATTTTGGTAGTTTTATTTTCATGAACAAGAACAACCATCCCATCTGGATTATGAAATTGACGTGTCTATGAAATGAACAATGAGAAACTAATGATAATGGAAAACTTCTGATATAAGATCAACATAAACCCTAACCTATCTTTACATTTTAAATGATTAAATCTAATTATAATGGAGAAGAGGACCTATTAAAATATTTTTCAGACATTATTAAGAAACCAAACAAGTCATCATCCCTTTTCTCGATATAATCGACCAAATCATAAGATATATTATGTTTTTGAAGGAGATGTGAATCAAAAAGAGAAAAAATAAGGATATGAAAAGGTAAGACTAGGTAGAAATGTTTCTATAATAACTAGTCTAAAATTAAATAGAAAATATCAAGACCTAGGTACTCTTACAATCCCATTACCTATAAGGTATACTACATTTAGTACTGAAAATGTGATATAGGAGGACTTGGAAATGTTATTCCTCTTTCAGCATATTATTTATTAAAATTTTGTAAAATTAATCAAAAAATATTTGTTGTAAAACATTCCAATCAAATAATTTCCCACCCAATAAGATTATTTGAAGTTGTATTGGTAAGGGTAAAGATTTTATTATTCCCTTATTATTTTTATATCCTGAAAAAAGAAGAATAATGAGTAACAAATCTATCCATTATCATCATACATGGATTTTTTTTGAAATCTACTAAAGCCATAATAAATATTTATAAAGGAATCCATTCAATATCATTTTGATAATTTTTTTCAGTTCTATATTTTGGATTCAATAAATTACACTCAATAAGAACAATCTATTTTCACAATAATTCATTCTAAAATACCCTTATATTTGGAAAATGAAAATTAAATTTTAAATGAATTAATAAAATTAAGAAAATTTATATCATTCCTCAAACTTTTAGATAATTATGTTTATGAATAAGAATTATGTTGGGGAATTTATTTCATTGGTGATTAGTTTGAAGAGATATATTAACAACTGAATGATCATTTTATTAAATATATAATTCATTCTTATTTGTTGACCTAAAAGTTTCACGTATGGGAACAACTCAGATGAAACCATTCTCGATAGAAATACAGGAACTATAATCCAAACTACTTCTATCTAATTTTCAATATTATTTTCACATAGAAAATGAAAACGTACCTATCATAATTTCAAATATTTTGTAACCTAATCAATATAATAGATCGTTAAACATTCCAAAATACATTATTAGGGTCCAAAGTTAGTAATATGTTTAAATTCCTAGAATTATTCCCATAGATTATGTGTAATAAATACTCATTGAAAATTAATAAAAACATATGATATAGACAAAAAAAATGGCTCAACCCGACCGTAATGGATGTTGTGAAAAAATAAACTAAAATAATTTTTTTGATTTGGAATCATATACCCCATTTCATACATGTATTAGGTATTTACCACTCAGTCTATAACTAAAAAGACTATAATCACTCTTTCCCAAAATAAAAATAATGAACTAGAGCCCAATATGATTCAAAATATCTTTAGTTTATATATTTATTATTAAAAATTGAATCATGTGAAATGAAAAACACACTTCTTCATTTTTTATAAATAAAATATTAGAGATATCAATAGAGAAGGGTCACTATTGATTCCATGATATATTTTATTTTTATTTTTTGTTTCCCTGAATTCCTGAAGACTAAGAAAAAAAATTCACTTATCTATTTGGAAAATTATTATACCTTTGAATTCCCTTTGGTATATTAAATTCCTTAGTTATCTTCAAGTTTTTAAAGTAATAATGTTTTTGTAGTTCTGATCGATAGATTCTAGAATATATTTTTTAAAGAATTTAAATTTTATAGGTTATTATTTAATGTTTGTATTAAAAGTATAGTAATAATTTTAAATATATAAAAACAAAAAATATGGTTTTAAACCTTGAATAATGAAATTTAATCGTAAAGGAATGAAATTTTATAACATAAATTATTTCTAAGGATAGAATTTAAATAGAAAATATCATGGTTTGATAGAGTTTCTTTGATACTTATCCCACAACTGTAAAAAAAATTAGATCATTTATTTTAAATTTTAGATTTTATTGAAGGACTATGAGAGTCATTAAAAATAATTCTCTTCCTTTTAATAAATTTATCATGAATTTTATTTATTTTTTGATTAATAAATCATACAGGAATAAATTTACAGGCTCAAAGACATTTTTACCATAGATCCTATAATTTGACCACCATCATGAAAAGAACCCATTGAAGGGTAGTGTTATGCCTCCAATAATGTATTCAGATTAGTGTTTTATGAAATAGAAATGGATAGTACTATGTGATATATTGTACATCATATACCTTTGAAAATGATAAAATAAATCTTACATCATTATTTAAATAGTTTTTTTTTAATTCTAATATATTTTATTTATATTTATTAGGAATAAAGATATCTTTTTCTTATAATCTTATAGATCTAAAGAATTTAATAAATAAATTTTATTCAAATATATGTTTGTTAAGTTGAATTATAAATGAAAATAAATCAACTTATAGATTAAGGACAATAATTACTATGAGAACATAGATCTTAAAAAACTGAGAAGACATCCCTACACTGGTACATAAATAAATCTTACAAAAATAACCCTTGGATATACTATCTATAATGTGTAGCTGTATAGAATAATTATATAGAATCTGGAGTATTCTGACATGGTAAAATATCTATCCACATAAAATATAACTTACTTTTTTTTAGTGTAGAAATTTCAAAATAAAAATCTAAATATAAAAAATATGTTTGGGAGGATCCATATTTTTGGAAAATCAGTAATGATATAATAATTATAATATCATACCTACGGAAGATGTAATATCTCTATATAGATTCTTTCATACCCTTAGATGTGGATGAATCATTATACCTCAAATAATTGTTATAATAGTATTGTAAGTTGTGTTTTTTTCAACATTTTTTATTAATCACTTGATTTTTATAAGCATTAAGAATTTCCCATTTTCTGGAGAAATTTAAATAATTTAGAAAATCCCTCAGCAACCATTGAGTATTTTAAAATATTTTATTTATTGAGTATAGACTTAATCCATCCATTTCTTATTTTATATTTATTTTTCTATATTGTAATAGGGATATTTTAAGAATTCAAATATATTGAATCCTAATAAATAATAACTGATGATTCAAGAGATTTTTTTTTATAATTTGAGGATAAGACATTTTATGTGGGATCAGAAAATCCTAGGTAATCATTTGAGAATATATAACACATTTATTCAATAAGATAAGAGAATCACCCATGAAGGTGTTTGGAGTAAAAAACAATACCACTACTACATATCTCCCATAAACTAATTAATAGACCAAGGTATTTGACAATTATTTTTTAAGGATAACACATTTTAAAAGAATGTTATGGAGAAATATGCAAGAAGATTCACTATATCCCCAAATAACTACCTTAAATACCAACTTTGTTATTCCCCATTATAATTTTTCTTATATAAAATACTATTATTTAATTATTTAACTGTAAAGAAAATCTTATTGTATTATGAAAAAAAATTAACAAGAGAATCTTTACAGTAAAAGATTATATGATGTTCCAAATTGTGAAACTAGTGGAGCTGAGGTGTGAATAACATGAGAACATTCTATTATATAAGGAAAGAACCATTTATATCCATGATAAAATCATTCAGATAAAATAATTCTAAGTGATTACATGTTTCTCTTCTTATATATGGAAAAAACATTCCAAGTAATCTTAATTCCAAATGAACTAGACTATTCACAATGATTAATAAATTTTTATTTTGTTTAATTGAGATAAGAGGATTAAAATCACAAAACCATTTAAATTGAATAGGTAACATTATGTCCATTTATGGGATAGTGTTTGATCTCTCAATAGTTAGGTTTCCACCCTTCACATTCTATCCTTCATGTCTATCCATTACAGTCCTATTATTTCTATTTGATTAAACTTATCTTCTCATGGAGGTTTGGATCATCAATTTTTTATTATCTCATAGTATTTTTCTTTTAGTTTGAGGAAGTTATGTCTTCTGATATTTGGTTCTAGCTCTTATTTTTTATTTATTGGGTTGTCCTCTAAAGCTTCATATTCATTGATTTTTTATACCCTACTATTATCACATAAACTTATGTGTAAAACCTCATTTGGGTTATCATGATGGAACCCCAATGATTTGGGATTAAGTTGGTAGTGACATTTAATATCTCTTCTTATTATCCAATTCACTATCCTATACACATTTTTTCTATCTTATTGGTATTGTCGATATAAAACTATAGTATATAGGTATTCGTGGTATTTTTAAGATGGTGTTAGAATATGTGTTTGATGTATAGGGTGTTCCTTAGTTGGTATTATCCATTACTTTATATTATAGTTGATTTGGAGATGAAATTTTCCGTCATTTTTTCTCCTTCATTTTAGAAGATTTTTTTCATTATTTTTCTACCTATAAGTGATTTTGTTACTTCTTAAGAGTAACTATAATCTTATTGGAGGTTATAGATTTGTATGTTCCAATATTTGATTTTATTTTGGTGAATCTAAAGGAGTTGTTATTGGCATTATACTTGGTCTGATGAAAGAGGTTCTTGGTGTTTTCCCCTGGTAATGATGATGACTTATACAACCAAAGAACATAATACAAGAATATAACATCATATTAAATAATTATTTAAAAAATATCTTAATAAAACACATATAAAAACCCTAAAGTTTTATTTTATATGTAAAATAGATACCTAATAAACTTATTTACATTAAATCATCAATATATCTCATAAGTTATTCTCACATTGTACCCTTCTTTGTCATATCATACTTAATAACTTCCTTCATAACATGGGAAAATGGAAACATAAGAAATGGTGAATTCAAATACATATTAAGGGTAAACGTAGAAAATATGAAGAAAGGATCATTAGTGATCATTGGATAACTATAAGGGTGTGAGAACATGATCATAATATATAAAAACATATCTAAGAAGACATAGACTATAAATCATGAGTCATGGAATAAGGTTTTTTTACAAAAAGAGTCATGATTTAAAAGAAAACTACTCATTAATAATCAATAATGAGCCATTAAATCATGTAATATACATAATATATAAGTTTTTTTTATACACATAAGCTCATAAAATCATTTACATACTCTTGGATAACTATGAATACTATCACAAGATAGTGTGTTGACTTCCATAGTGGATTGGTTTTAATCCCCATTGCCTTTCATATTATCTCGGGATATATCAAGAAATAACCAAATTAATTATAGGATTATATAATTTTTGGACCAACCATAAAAAATGAAAACCATATATTTGTAAGTAATAAGGTTCGAAAACGTTCACCATTTCACAATTGGGTTATTTACCCATAGAAATGGAGTTGATTTCATGATAAATACTTAAAACATCATCATTATAATAAATCTAAAAAAATAATGTGGAAAATATCATATGCCCTTATCCCTAGTAGTGAAATATAATGAATAAATTATGTTTACATATATGAATCTTTTTAAAAGCATTATAAATATTCATTGAAAAAGATGAAATATATTTTTTAGTAGTATTTATATTAAAAATATTTCTAAAATTGGGGTAATATTATATTCATTAACACCATTGAAACATAGGATGGTATTTTATATTTTAATGATGTACTTGATAATGGTAAAATCTTTTTATATCCCAAAACATGAAATAATCATTCCTTTCACCCATTTGTAAATAAAGTGAGACAAAATAAACATTGAAAAATGAAAATAGATTCCTCAAAATAGTTGGTAAATAAAATCAAATATAGTAAAAAAATACTTATAATAATCAGTTAAATGTAGATAATAACTTCCTGATTGTTTTTAAAGAACATGGATATTGAGGATAACGATTCCCAACCAAAAGATGAGAAATAAGGTTGACTATACTTACAATAATTATTTTCATTTGATTCTTAAAGCATAATGGGATGGAAATGATATAGAAAATATTAAAATATAATTATTACTTGATGAGAATAAATTACATGTTTATTAAGAGAGAAACAAAATAAAATTACCTCAATAAAAATTCAAACATTAACAATCATGATAAAAACTGAGGTTGTAACATAAACCCTTACAAAATTGGTATAATTTGAATTGAAACCAAATGAAGAAGATAACCAGAGATGCATTAGTAAATCCTCATATATTTCTTGAAATTAATAATTAAATTATTCATGGGAAGTCATTATACCACACAAAATAAAGATGATGGTGAATATAGAACACATCTCAATAAAGGGAAATGTAGATGTTAAAACCCTTAGAAATTTTACTATATTTGATTAAAAACCTATTGAGATGGAGAACATGCATTATAAATTTGAATAACGGTAATAATAATATTAATCCAGATATAATATGAAAAATATGTAGTATACACACTATATAAAATAAAATATTTTCATAATAAGAAAAAAGTCTTATTGAATTCATGTTGAGAAAAAAATCCTTACATTAACTATCGACTTCCATGAAAGCTATTTAAAATCCTATATGGTATATGTAACTATATTAATAACTTATTTTGAGACCATTTTCATATATATTATCCTTTTTATTGTTAAATTATAATAATTCACTACCCATATATTAGTTAGTTAATATTTATTTTAAACATTAAGTGCTAGTAATTTCGATTGTTTCACGCTTATTTTGTAATGGTGACGTCAAACCCCATTCTTTGTTAAATATTTAATCATTACAAGTATATATATAGTACTATAATAAAAGATAAACAATGATTTATGAGGGTTCAATATCATTCCATGTTATTTTTAGTTACAACTCATGAAGATGATATCAGTGATGAGTTTATTTAGAGTAATTTTCTAATATGAACAAATAATTAAATAATTGTCTCATATTTTCATATAATTAATTAATAACCATTTCCATAAATTATGTAAATAATAAATACCATATATATTCATTAAATATATTCTATAATGATATCTGTAAGGTGGTGATGAAAATTGAATCATGTCATCCATAGAGGCATTAGTTTTGATGTATGAATGAGAGATCTTAAAAAAATTTAATGAATAAAAATAAAATAAAGTAAATAATAATTTTTCTTTGAAAAAATAAATAATATTATAAAAATATCATATATATTCATTATATGAATAAATATAATTATCAATGAGATGTAGTGATGATAAATTAAATTCATTGCTTCATGGAGGATGTAGTCAGTACGTACTCATAAACAACGTCTTCAATTTACATTTTATAAAAAAAGAGAATAAAATGTTCATTACATATATATATTTACATTTTAATATTTTATTGATACAAATAATATTTTTTATTCCTTTATAAAATATTTTAAGAATGTATAGGAAGAAATAAATATAAAATAACTCAGTTAATACCATCACCTCTTCCTTAGATATCCTCCTTTGTCTTAAACCTTAAGCATTCTTAGTTTGGTATTAGGCTTATTCCTACACCTATAGAATATTTAGGAGGTATTTTTATAACATGAGGGAGAATGTTTTCAATTTTTAAGCATAATTTTGTTGAGATACACTAGTTATGTGGTTAATAGGTGTTTTGTGGTGAAGGGATCCTTTTATAAGTGAGTGGGGTGAGACTATTAAAAATACCTGAAACATTATATTAAAGACAATTCACATTAAAATGATAATGGATCTAAAAGTGTGACATAATTTATATGTGAGGATTATTGTTAATGAAACCTCACATAACCATAAATAATTGACAATAAATGAGATTTTTCAGGCCTTTTCCTATTAATTTATCTTTTTACGATAATTTTATTTTAGCACGATAACTTATTTTTTATCTTCATAAAAATTTATTTATGTTTGAAAATGAAACTGAAATTATTATCAAAATAGCATATGGTTATTCAAAATATGGAAAAAATATTAATATATTAAATTTAAAAAATTTCTCAAAATTAATTTGAAAATAATGTGTGTATAACATATATAAATATTTTTCAAAAAATATTATTTATGTTATATAATTTAGAAAACATAGATATCAATTAATGAAATTATTTTTATAAGTATATTACTAATTATTATAAACATAATTTAGCAATAAAAAGTATTAACTTTTTTATGTCAAGATTAGATCAAAATGATGTAATAATATCCATGGTATTTTTAAAAATGTTATTTTGTTTGATTTACCTTAAAATCAAAAATTTTAGAAGAACCCCAAAATTTTATCTTAGTATAATACTTTCAGGATTAGTTGAAAACTGAAGTTAATTTTTTTAATATAAAATTATAAAATTTAGTCATTTAACTTTTAAATAAAACTTATATAATATACATTAATAAAATATTTTTAAGCACAATAGTTCTGTTTATAAATGAATCATTAATTTAACATTTCTTATAGTAACATAATTATTTCATAATTGATATTAATTTATCATCCATTTAATTTCATTAATAAATTATTTTTATATCATTGTTGACGCTCCTTTCGTCACAGAGTCTAAAGATAGGAAAAGGGGATTATCTTAACTCAAATTTATTCAACCTTTGGACAAATATCAATAATTGACAAAGGAAAGAATAAGAAGAATATTGCACAAAGGTCGCACAAGTTCTACTATGGTCGCGCAAGTACACTTTCCTTCCACAATGGTCGCGCAAGTACACTTGCACACCCTAAGTGATAACCACCCGGGGTCTTCTCCAGCCTATAAATAGACCCTGTGGGCCCCCCATTTCAGGAGGAATTTTTCCAGAAACTCGGATTTGAGATCTCGGTGCCCTAGTCTCTTCTCAAAGCTTATGAAACACTTCTAAGGTAATTTCTTACCTAGAAAATAAGATCTAAAGAGGGGGAGGAAGGCCTAAGTGTTGAAACTCATCAACACTTGCGCGCCTGAGTGGCCAGCCCTTAAGGGAAATGGCCACACTTGCGCGCTGCCTAACTCCTTCAATAGAACTTGCGCACCACTACTCTGGAAGAACCTCAAGATGATTCTAAAGGTTTTAACCAAGAGTCTCTCAAGTATTAACCTACTGGTTAACCGTCGCACAAGTACCCATGTGTCACACAGGTATACCTATGCGACAAGGACTTGCGCGACCACGCAGTACCTGCGTGCCTACCAGGACTTGCGCGCCCCTCCCTTCTTGGGTTCCCTTCTTGCCCATTTCACTCCTCTTATGCCATTCCACCTCTCCTATTCAAGATTCAGTCTACAAGACACTCTTCAAACCCATTTATGGAATGATTTCTTGATTTGGATTCCTTATCTCAAAGGAAATCTGTGGAATATCTCTCAAAACCTAGTGATTTACACATCTTTATGTCACTAAAGATTGAGATTTCATTCATTCAACCTCATCCTTTAAGATGAGATACCTCATTAACCCGGTCCTCCTTTTCAGGAGTAAGCCCCAGTATTAAACATGGTCCTCCCTTTCAGGAATAAGCCCCAGTCATAATTCTCAAATTTGGGCATCCACCTTAAGAGTAAGCCCCAAGTCGTCATTAACCTGGGTCTCCTTTTTAGGAGTAAATCCCAGTCTTAATTATCATTAATTTAGGGCATCCTCCTTAGGAGTAAGCCCCAAGTCCCCTAATATGGGCATCCTTTCCAAGAGTAAGCCCCAATATTAAAATTCCCAAATGTGGGCATCCTTTTCAGGAGTAAGCCCCAACCATAATTCTCTTAACCTGGGCCTCCTTTTCAGAAATAAGCCCCAGTCATAATCATGAACTTGGGCCTCCTTTTCAGAAGTAAGCCCCAGTCTCAAATATGGGAATCCTCTTCAGGAGAAAGCCCCAAGTCCCTTAATTTTTCAAGTCTCTTAACTTGGGATTACTTTTCAGGAGTAAGCCCCAATCTTATTTTCTCTTTACCAGTCCTAATTTTCCTTTGATCTGGGATTCCTTCTCAGGAATAAAACCCAATCATAAGTCCTCTCCTAATTTGGGCCTCCTTTTCAGACGTAAGCCCCAAGTTAGAGTATTCAAATCTCCATGAAGCATATATACCTTTATGGACCCTATTCATGGATTTCTTCCCTGAAGTAAATCCTAATATTCATTTATCTGGGCAGTCATACATACATAAGTCCCACATTATTTCTTATGATTGCATCTTTCATGGCACAATTGTCTGATTTTTACCAATAACTCTTGTTTCTCACACCGAGCATGACTCACATGATCTTAGAGTGTAAAAGTAATTATGACATCCTTCTTTGAGCCATCAATCATAAACATCATAATCCCTTACTCGAACTACGTGGGTTCTGATTCCTTTTCTAAAAAAAGGATACGTAGGTAGCCCATCTGCGGGTTTGATCCCAACTCTGAAATAATTCATGTTATTCTGAATGACAATAAACTCCAAGTGCCCCACTGAGTGGATTTAAAACTAGTATGGTCATTATAATGACTAAGAGACTTTTACATATCAAAGGATAACATTGACTAAGAATCTCTAACAAATACAGATGATTCTCTATCAATGAAGAACCTCGAATACATATAAAAGATTATCTAAATTTCCTACATATCGATCATTGATTGTCAGATCTAAAAGAAAGCTCATTTTGTACTTGGTAATGTAATAAGGATTCACGAACATAACTTAAATCTATAAAGAGAGTCCCAGAGTAGACAATAATTCCCCTAAAAAATGTGTGATGAGTCCGACCTCCCATCCTCTCAACCAATGAAAATTCCTAACCCACATAAGTCTACAACTAATGAGCGCCTACCTTTGGAAAGTAGGTCTAACTGGATGTGGAATCATTGGCTGTTTCTGGTTCTACGAACAAACCCGTTAGAAACTGATTGGAATGTTTGAACCTTCAATCAAGGAGGTCATCCCCAAATTCTAAGGGAAACAAAAAATGGTGAACCCGACGTGAATCCTTAACCAAGTTAAAATGATGTTTTACCTATTTGTTAGGCCCCTATTTGAAACTCAATGAGAGGGCCAACAAAAAAAATCATTGATATATGTGCTCATCTAAAAGATGTAGTGGCTGATCTTATCTTTATTATGTCTATTATATCAAACATGCACTCTTTTACAAGATCTTCTGCATTTCCAGCATGGATGCTCTCAAGTTCACACCTGTGAATACCGCTGCTGCGAATGCCACTGCTGCTACTCATGTTGGATTGTCATCCGCTCTGAGGATGACATCACCTACTCAGCGTATTCAACGTTGGGTATCAAATGTGATGGTTAAGGAGTATTGTCAACACGGCACCATCCCAACTCTGGAGGCTGCATGACAAGCCCTCCAAGTGAACAACTCACACCGGTCGTCCAAACAAAGATGACCAGTGATCAAGAAATAGGCGGTGCTAACCACCGTCTCCAACTGTTTCGGGTCGTTATCCCTGGAACGCAATAACCATTCACTCCCATATTCTGGGGAGGTGAATGAGAAGGTCCCTCAGGCACTTAATTCAAAGAAGCAGGAGTCCTTCCTGAGGGCTCCTATCAACAATCCCTGCCAGACTCGTGCGGTAGTACACCCTCAACATGATGAGGGTGCCGACTCCGGGCGTTCAGCTCAGGTTCCTCGAACCCGAGCAGGCAAGACGAATCTCCAGAGGCGAAGTCCGGTTAACAGTGAGCAGGTTCTCATCTCTGCCATATCCGTAGAAGTCCACCAACCTAACTTGGTGGCAAGCAATGAGCAGGCACACACACCTGCCCGTTTTAATTCCGTTGTCCTGTAGACTCGTCTGGCAGCATCACGCCAATCCCTCCAGGAAATTCTGGCAGAGTACTATAGGCAGGAACATACACCTGTTTATACATCATCAGCTAGTCAGTAGTCTTGTTTGACTACATATGATGGATCTCGTCAACCACGTTCAGCAAAGTGAAATAAGTAGGCACATACACCTGCTAGTATTAATCAATCCAACCAATAGTCTCTCTTGGTAGCATTCAGAGAAGTTAGTTGGAAAGCCCCAACAACAAATAGGAGGCAGACTCAACTCTCTGCCCCCACACTTGAGTACTGTCAGGAAAAGGAGGACAGGACCAGGTACATACACTTACTCCAATCACGGAATGGACGTATATCCTCGTTCCGGCAGCTAATATTGCCAAGCATATTCTATCAATGGTGAAATTGAAGGAGCAAATTCCTGCTCATATCCTGGATGTATGTCAGGATATTATAACAGCTTCAGCGGAATCTCAGGGAAAGACACATAAATCTATCCCTACCAGTGGAGTGACACATCAATAGTTCACTCTGGAATAGACACACACATCTATTCCAGTCCAAGAGGGTTGTGATGCATACTCCCCCATATCATAAAGACAACCAAGTCCGACACATACACCTGATTTGAGTGGATATTGTCAGCCTAACCTGGTCATCTTTCCTGATCAGGAAGATACACCTGCTCAGAGAATCCACTTTCGTCAACAAGTGGTTTCCAAAGAAAGTAAAAAGGAATATAAGAAAAAGACCCCCCAGCACAGTCAGGAGATCAAGAGCCTATCTGTAACAAGGTCTTTCTCTATGCTGGAGTTCTTGAAGCCCTCAGACAATTATCTGTTGGAATTCAAGATTCTACTCCCTCATATCTCAATATTGGGAACATTAATTCCAAAGGTCTTCAACAGACACTTCCTCATGAAGTCTTGCTTCATGACAATTCATTCGATCTCGAAGTTTCATCTTCAGATGAGATCCACAGGAACCCTCTGTGTGGTCAGAAGACCAATGAGAAATAGATCTCATCTTTTGTTGTAACCCATTATGGTGGTCCTCCCCATGATGATGAATTTTTCTGTGAAATTACTCTCCGTAGTAGTGATTCACATTACCCTGAAAATGCTCTAGTGGACAAATGTAGTGCCGAGAAAGCCCTATTAACTTGAGGCACTTGCAAATGTGAAACCAGTCATGTATGATGTTTCATCGATGGCAGGTGAAATACTTTCTCAATCAGAATATAGCCTATGGTGTAGGTCATTCTCCAAACCAACCCTAAGTCATGCATCTTCTAGTTTAATCATTGATTTCTCTACCAATCCTATTCAATCCAATGAAGCAACAAGGAAGCACCATCTCTGGTCAAAACAGGTAGAAGATTCTTCATTAAATGATAAAGAGGAAATGCTGAACATGAGAAAACAACTAGTGAAAAGTGAAGTGCCAGTCATGTTTTGGCCTCTAGCTGACTCTCAGTATGACATTCTAGAAATTTTGACGGAAGATGGAATTCATGATATTCATCTCAACATATGGAAAACTTTTTGTCAGTTGAAAAAGAAAGTATTATCTTATGATGAATATGAAAATCATCTTAAGATAATAGAAGGGTTACAACGTCTGACTGATTCGGCATCTCTATCAGCCTCTTGATATCTGAAGGATGAAAAGCAGTAGAGAGACCTTCAACGTTCATGCCTTGGTGCACTAAGAAGATTGCTTTAGTTAATTTCCAGTGCCCCATCTGGTATTCATGTCAGAGGATGGGGTGTTCATGGAGCACTGCATTTTACGGTGCACTGTAGTCAGCAACGCCCGCCAAAAATAGTCTCATGCAATGTTATTGCCCATGGCCGGCCACAGTCAATGGTCTTTTTTTGTAATCAAAATCTTGCCCAAGAACATGCCTCAACTAGTTCCTCTCAAAATCATGATTACAGATAACAAGTTGTTAAATTAATCCTGCATCAAGAAAACGAGAATATTGAACAGGCCTCTCGTATGGAGCAAGCACATCATCAAGTGACAGAAGTGTCGTAAATTATCCAACTGTCTTTTGAACCAGGTGATAAAAGTGGATACATATTAATGCATCTAGCTAATTTCCGGACTAAGGTTTGCAAGATCAGGAGAGCTTTTAAGAAAGTCTCAGACATAGCATGTCAAGAGCCACCCCATCTTGCCAAACTGTGGACTCTTTTAAACCATCCCTCAGAATCAACAAATAGGATTCGAGGATTTGAGCGAAAACAGAAGGAATAGCCCTAGTCCACCGGTCTGGGGACTTTTTCAAATCATCAATCCCCTCCTCAGAGAAAGTAGGTCTTTTCTCGATTGGGGAAGAATCCTCAAGAGAAATGAAGAGCCAAATTATCAGGAGATTCCCTCCAAATTACGGTTGGTCAAGAAGTTCCTGAGGGATCGAATCAACAAAAGGAAATGTCTCATCAAAGGCATGGAAGAAGACAATATCACAGAAATGTTGATAGAAGGGATGTGATGCATTATGCATTAATCAATGTCATCAATGTCGTTGTTGCTGATCCACCAGGTGAGGCTCACTCAGGGGACTCAGATGAAGAGGTTCCTGCTCAAGAAGATGTACGCACCGACACAAATGAAGAAGGTGTGCGTACACAAAATCAAAGGGTTACTCAGAACCTAGGTAATCCTTCAAGTAACCCACTTCCCCCTCTCCGAAAAGGATCCAAAAAAGGGAGGGGAAAGAATCAAGTTACATATCCTTCCTCTAGAGAAGGCCAATCGCTCTCACTAGAGCAAGGGTTTTCACAACAGGATGAAGAAATGAAGGAATTAAGGAGGTTGAATGTAGAACTACTTCAGGTTAGTCTTATTCTTAAGCATGCTGGAGTCAGTCAGCCAATGGAGTTTGTTGCAGCTACTGAGATAGATCAAGAATATCCTCATTTATCAGTACACCCTCACAGGACTAATCCTACTGGTCAAGTGCAACAACAATTGGCAGTGTTGCCATCAGTTGCAGTACCAACCACCACATCTGTCCATGATCTAATCATTGCACCTACCCAAGTCCAGGTTCAATCGGATGTTTCTAAAAACTTAATAACTACCATTGAGTCATTAATAGCTCGGTTAGAAACTATAAAAGGGAAACGTGTGCAGGTTCAACCAGAAAACAAAGTTTACCCTGAATGGGTAGATTCAATCTATCCTCCATACAGTTTTGGAACCCCTGTATTCCCTATTTTCAATGGATATGGTGACCCTGAATAGCATTTGACACATTATGTGTTTTGTTGTGATCCTATGATGGGAACTCCAGAGCAGCAAGAAGCAGTAAAACTCATATGTTTTGTACGGACATTGCAAGGACCAGCCTTTGTCTGGTATACAAGCTTGCAATTCCGATCAATTACTGGATGGGAAGATCTCCATCATCAATTCCTTCTTCAGTTCAGCTCAAATTTTCCAAAGAAAACAGTTTTTGATCTTACAAACTGTAAGCAAAGGGAGAATTAAAGGGTCTCATATTTCATTGCTCACTGGAAGGGATTAACATATTTTCTAAGATTAGCACTCCCTCAAGAAGAATTGTTGCAAATCTATGTGGAAAATTTGTGTGATGAGTTACGCACGCTGTTGATCCCTATGAAATACATAGGAGGGTTTCGAGACCTTACTTCAATCGCTCAGTAGATTGAAGATTCCCTTATATAGGCTAAGGCTAAATCTCGTGTAATTCCATCAGCTCCAGGAAGGAGAATGGGTAAAGCAGAAACTACTACAGTTATGCTTAAACAAGCACATGTACCTGTTTCTACTTCAAAACCTTCATCTTCTCAAAGGGCTCCACCTCCTGAGCACCAACAAAAAAGGTTGTTTCATCTAGATAATCAAAGAGATCGAAGACGAAAACAATTTGAGGATTTGAAAAAGAAAAGTTTACTCTTTCCGAAATGAACAAGTTCCTGGTTATTTCATTTCGGATCTGGAAAATAATTTGGTTCAATTTCCAATGCCCAAGAGGCCAAACAAGGAAGGAGATGAAGATCATCCCAATTATTGCCCTTTTCATCAAATGTTGGGGCATCTCATCTAAGAGTGTTTTGTCTTCAAATACCTCCTGTAAAAGATGGTCGACTTAGAACAAGTCAAACTGAAAGGTTCTTCAGCTCAGGAAGCATGTGTTACTGCTACTGTTCCAGAGGAAGAAGGCGAATGACAAGAAGTCAAAAGAAAAAATGCACAGAAGTATGATGATTGGATGGTCAGAAAGACAATCAACCGAACTCATGCTATTTGGCAAACACAATTAAAGAAACTGATTGTGTCTTCTACCATTAATGTTGCGGAAAAACCCTCTTCATCAGAGGGAAAGTCCTCAAAGAAATGGCATGATTCAAAGAAAGAAAAATAATCAGAAGAAGATGAGTATGTGTCAAATCCTAAGTTGTCTTTGACTCTGGAAGACTTCATTCCATCTACTTCAAAGCCACGGGCACCGTCCCACCAAACGGCACAGCCTAAACAGGCTAATCAGGCAGAGTCTTCATCAGACGAGGAGTTAATCTTCGGTTCTGTTAATATGATTCAATTAATGGATCCATATACCAGTCGCAGTTTCGATTTCGATGAGCATGAATTCCCTATATCAAACAGGGGAATCAAGGGAAGTTTCAGAGGCTCAGGATACAGGGGAAGACATGGATCTTTCAGAAGCCACTATTCCAATTCTACCCCTGCTAGAACTATGTACGCAGCAGAAACTCATGGTAGAGCCCTTCAGCGAGCTCAACAAGAACAAGAAAGTTCTTATACCAATAGCAAATTCAGTCCTAGAATAGTTATTTTGGAAGACAAGTTGAAGGTTCCATCTTCTTCCTCTCAACAAGTAAACGGATCTAATCGGTCTAATCTTCCAAAACCAGGAATGTTGCCAACTCCTATCCCAATACAAGATGAATCAACTTCCAAAGCATCTACTTCCAAGGTACCTTCTAAACCACATATTCCTGTTGCGAAACACATACCTCTGGATCAAAAGTATGATGTATTGAAACACTTGTCCAAAGTAACAGCCAAGTTATCAATTATGGATGCTCTGGATCTGTCAAAAGATCTTTGGGAAGCACTCATCGAGGCTTTGTCGAGTCCTCAAGAGTTTGAAACTAAAATTGCTATAGCTGAAGTCTATCACATAAAGAATAATCCTGCAGAATTCCATGCAATAATATCTTTTACTGATGAATATAATGATGATGTTGGGCATGGGAATATTATACTTTTTTACTTATCTGGAAAGGTCAATGGCGTAGACGTCCAAAGAGCTTTCATTGACAATGGTTCAAGAGTCAACCTCATGCCCATTCATACACTTCGTCGATTGGGCCCCATTGAAATTGATTTATATCCTTCTACCATGATGTTACAAGGATATGATAAAAATGAACAAGAACCACTGGTTGAAGTTACCCTCAGAACTCAGTTTGGAGATCTTGTATCCAATTCGAATTTCATGGTTGTTGATCAAGACTCAGCTTTCAACATCTTGCTTGGAAGACCCTAGCTACATCAACATGCATCTATCCCTTCATCATACCATCAATGTCTCAAATATTGTTTCGATGGTCAAGTTGGGACATTTTATGGTGATAAGGCCTCGTTCAAGGCATGTGAGTCTGAATACATTGAGGCGTAATTCTATCACATGAAGGGAAGGTATAAATCCACAACAAAGAAGATTACCAAAGTTAATGCTTCATATGGTTTGGAGAAGATTCCAGTAAATCCATTTACACATTTGAGTATAGATTATGTGTTTCCTATCAGTCAAATTGACAAAATAGACCCAAATCAAAAAACTCTTATTGAAAGATCCATAATGTCAATTGCGGCAATCGATCCAGACAAAATGGGAGAAATTGGTAACCCACCAAGCAGTGATGAAAGCACAAATGGTGACGTCTTCATTTCATCTGCTGAAATCCATCAAGTCTATACATCTCCAATTAGTCCAGAAGAATTTATAGCAACATCGGAGGTGAACAATGATGTCGATTCTCAATCCATCATCTCCTCTTTATTACCCAAAGAAGACCCTTCATCATCAATCTGGTCAGAAATGGAATCTTTTTCTTCAAGATATGAAAATTTTGACATCTCTTCTGATCATGAAAATTCTTCTTTATCATCTACTATGCAAGTAAAAATGGATGAAATAACACATGATGAAGAAGAAGAGGAATATCTCAGAGATTCTCTTCTAGCATTTGAAGAGGGTATCTCTACCACTGTGGATGAACTCAGAGAAATAAATCTGGGTACAAAAGAAGATCCACGCCCCACTTTAATCAGTGTGTCCATGACTCTTGAAGAGAAAGAGATTTATATTTCTTTTATAAAGCAAAATATAGATATATTTTCTTGGAACTATACAGAAATGCCCAAGCTTGATCCTGATGTTGCTACTCATCATTTGGGTTTACCAGAAGAACATCGAGGATTTAAACAAGCCACAAGAAGAACACACCCAACTTATGCTTCCAAAATTGAAGCTGAAGTGGATAAGATTATCAAATCTAACTTCATCAGAGAAGTTCAGTATCCCAAGTGGTTGGATAATGTTGTCCCTGTAAAGAAGAAGAACAGACAAATTTGAGTTTGCATCGATTTCAGAGATCTTAATCGGCATTGTCCTAAGGATGATTTCCCAGTTCCTATTACAGAACTTTTAATTAATGCAACAACTGGATATGATGTGCTTTCCTTCATGGATGGATATTCTGGATATAATCAGATCCTAATGGCCCTAGAAGGCAAGGAATCCACAGCCTTCAGAGTCCCTCATGGTGTGTTTTGCTACCGGGTAATGCCATTTGGCTTAAAGAATGAAGGTGAAACATATCAGTGTGCCATGCATCGTATCTTCAAACCCTTATTAGGGATGTTTGTTGAATGATATATAGACGATTTGGAGGTTAAATCCAAACAACGTTCTAATCACTTGGCTGATTTGGAAGTCATATTCCGCAAGCTTTGACAACATAATTTGAAGATGAACCCCTGAAAATGTGCTTTTGGGGTAACCTCAGGAAAATTTCATGGCTTTGTTGTATGCCATCGTGGTATTGAAGTTGATCCTGAGAAGACCAAGTCAATCCTTGGTATGTCACCTCCTCAAAATCTTAAATAATTAAGAGTACTTCAAAGACACTTAGCCTATATTCAGCGTTTCATCGCCAATTTGGCAGGAAAAAGTTTACCCTTCACCAAATTGATGAAGAAGGGAGTCACTTAACAGTGGACTGAAGAATGTCAAGAAGCATTCGATTTTATCAAGAAATTCCTCATGAGTCCACTGGTACTCATGCCACCTGTTGAAGGAAGACTACTTATCCTCTCCATGACAGCTTTAGAGCGATCATTGGGTGCCTTTCTTGCTCAAAAGAATGATGCTGGGAATGAAAATAGCCTCTACTATCTCAGTCGAACTATGCTTGAAGCAGAAACCCGGTATTCAAGTATTGAGAAGTGATGCCTGGCATTAATATTTGCAGTTCAAAAGTTGATACACTACCTGCAACATCATGAGGTCCAATTAGTATCTCGCAATAACCCGCTCAAATTCATCCTTAGTCGTATAATGCTTACAGGATGTCTGGCAAGGTGGGATGTTATTTTGTAGCAATTCGACATTCAGTATGTGTCTCAAAAGGCGATAAACGGCCAATCTCTGGCTGATTTCCTGGATGAACACCCTTCAGTGGAAGACACATCTTCAGATATTGCATTCCTTGATGAGGAAGTCTTCTCTATTCAAGAAAGTCCTCAAGCATGGGAAATGTATTTTGATGGTGCTTCCCGAAGTCCAATAGGGAGGAAAATGGAAAATCCTAAATTCAACAAAGTTGGCTTAGGAATTGTGCTCATTTCTTCAAAAAAGGAAGTGTTACCGTATTCTTTCTTATTGTGGGAAGGTGGTACCAATAATGAAGCAAAATACCAAGCTCTCATCGTAGTCTTGGAATTAGTGCTTCAAGCACAAGTGAATCACTTAAAGGTGAAAGGTGATTCAGACCTGGTAATCAAACAAGTCAATGGGGATTATGCCATCAAAAAAGAAGAACTAATCCCTTTGTATGATTACATTAGAGAGTTAATGGAAGAATTCCCTTCGGAACCGACATTTTCTTATGTCCCAAGATCACAAAATGCTCAATCTGATGCACTAGATAATATAGCCACAACTCTGGAAGATCCAAATCGGGACGAGACAACCATCAGTATTGCCCACCATCGTGCAATTTCACCTTATGTTCGAATCATAACAGAGTAAATTAATGAAATTAGTCCCATTCCTGAACTGTATGGTCATACTACAGGATGGATGTCACCTATCAGGGAATACCTTCAAAATTGAACATTTCCACCTGATCATGCCGAGAAAGAACAAATCTGGCGACGTGTGGTTAATTTTACTCTTTATGATAGCCCAAATCACCTAGAGAAAATTCTCTACAAATGTGGTTTTGATGGAGTTCTCTTCAGATGCATTGATGGTGGAGGGACAATGGCTGTCATGAAAGAAGTGCATGCAGGAGTCTGTGGTGCCCACCAGTCTGGACATAGACTGTCTGATCAGATTCAAAGGCTTGTATACTTTTGGCCTTCAATGATACAAGATTGTGTTGATTTCACAAAGAAGTTTCATTCATGCAAAGTACATGTCAACTTCATTCATCAACCTCCAGAGTTGCTTCATACTGCTAAATACACATGGCCATTTTCTACATGGGGAATGGATGTGGTGGGACCTTACCCTTCGGCTACGGCCAAGCAGTTTAAGTACATTCTTACCGCTACTGACTTCTTTTCCAAATGGGCAGAGGCAATACCTCTCAAGGAAGTTAGTTCTAAATGCATTGTTAGCTTCATAAAGTCTAACATCATTACCATATTTGGTGTCCCTCATACCATATTGACGGAAAATGACACCAACTTCTGTTCATCCGAGGTGAAGAAGTTGTATCAAGAATACAACATCAAATCCAATCATTTATCTCGGTATCATATAGCAGCCAATGGCCAGATACAAGCCTTCAATAAGACTCTGTCAAATATACTGCAAAAGATGGTGGATAAAGATAAGAAGTCATGGCCTGATAAACTCTTTTATGCTTTATGGGCTTATCGAACTACCACCCGCACTGCAATGCGGTCAACTCCATATTCATTGGTATATGGAACAGAAGCAGTCTTTCCAATTGAAGTTCAACTACCCTCACTTAGAGTTTCCATTTGTGATCAATTATCTATAGATGAACAATCTCAAAAGCGATTGACTGAATTGGAACGATTAGATGAGAAAAGATTGTGCACTTTTCACCACTTGGAAGTCTATTATAATTGAATAGCACGAGATTTTAACAAAAAAATTCATCTTCGTTCATTCACTCAGGGAGAATTGGTATTAGTTCTCAGAACTCCAATGATACCAGGAAAGAAACCTCCCAAGCTTGAGCCAAAATGGGAAGGACCTTACTCAATACATAGGTTCTACTCCAATGGAGCTTATTTATTAATATCGATGGATGGAGAACTCATCACTACTCCAACCAATGCCAGATTTTTGAAGAAGTATTTTGTATAAACACAAAATATATCACCAAGGTCTAGCATGACCTTAAACTACACCGAGGCCCAGGATGACATTAAACTGCACCAAGGTCCAGCATGACCTTAAACTGCACCGAGGTCCAGCATGACCTTAAACTGCACTGAGGTCCAGCATGACCTTAAACTGCACTGAGGTCCAGTATGACCTTAAACAGCACCGAGGTCCAACATGAAATTAAACTACACCAAGGTCCAGCATGACCTTAGACTACACCGAGGTCCAGTATGACCTTAAACTGCACCACCTTCCATCAAGACGTTAGAATGCATAACCAACGGTCCATGTATATGACCCTAAACTATTTGCACATACGTCCAACATGATGTTAAACTGTGATAAAAAGTTCCCTAATTCGTCCCACACGACGTTAAACTGTGATGTCCTAACTACATGTTGCTAAATTGTAATGAATTCCCATACGTCTAGAAAGACATTAAACTGCATCATTGGTGGTCCGGTATGACCTTAAACTGCACAACCATCTAGCAAGATGTTAAACTGAATCATCAACGGTCCATACATATGACCCTAAACTATTTTTACATACGTCCAGCATGACGTTAAATTGTGTCCCCCTTCATCATCCTTGCTATATGATGTTAAACTATATAAAAGTCCCTTACGTCCAACATGATATTAAACTGTGGAAAACAAGTCCCTAATACGTCCAACATGACGTTAAATGGTGTACTCTTTTGTCCTCACTCCATGACATTAAACTGCATAGTCCCCTTTCATCCAGCATGACGTTAAACTATATCGTCCCCATCGTCCAAACTACCCGACGCTAAACTATACAAAAATCCCTTTGATATGTCCTACATGACATTAAACTATACTTTGTCCCTGCTACATGACACTAAACTGTGCATCACCAATAGTCCTAACTGCAAGACTTGAAACTGCATAGTCCCTTCATATGTCCTACATGACTTTAAACTGTGAATTGTTAGGGTTGTTGCTACCTCTTGTTTCTCACACCGAGTATGACTCACGTGATCTTAGAGCAAACCTCAACCATAACACTCACTTTGGGCTACTAACCATGCGTAAGTACCAACACCATTTTTTAGGTCGTTTTCCCCAAGAACAACTTTATCACTAATTCATTATTTAATTGAACTATGAGGACTTTGATCCTTTCCTTCCATGTTGGGTATGTAGGCAACCTCCCAAGGTTCAAGCCCAAAACCAATCTCTTCACATCGGTTCACCTCCATCTCATACGATGTTGATTCGTGAAACTGCCCCTAGAATCAATATCTTTACATTTGTTCACTTTCATCCTTGTTATACGACGTTAAACTATACAACACTTTTGTCCAGTATGACAATAAACTACAATATTATTTGATACCCTCACCTGAGAGGGAACCATTATTTATATTTATTTTTCAATCATGTTTTATTTGAAAGACTACGTGCATACATGGCAATGCCCAAACCATTTATCTTGGGTTAAACCATCATTACACTACGGTCCCTTTTAGCCTTCACATGTACAAACCAAATTTATAGAGTGGGTATTTCTAGAACTACGTGGGCTTGATTCCCATCCTTATGGGATATGTAGGAACATTTGAGTGTCCCTCGAATCCAGCCCCAAGTCTTTGGGCCTAACCCCAAATTCCACTTTCAGTCCCTTGGCTGAAAAGTCCCCATGAAAACACACACTGTGTATTTCTTATAATGGTCCAAGCTCTATGACCCTAAACTAAGATCTATAATCCTTTTGTCCCACATGATGTTAAACTATATTTTAAGAACTATTTATGGCTTGATTCCCATCCTTATGGGATACGTAGTGAAGTCCGACATTTTAATTCAGGACCCAACCACAACATGACTATGGTTATCATTGATCTGTGTATCTCTATATACATTGGACAATACCCATATTTATGTGTCATAATCCTAACATTAAATATTTTATGATCTTCATAACCCTTTTCTTGACTTCTAGTCACAAAAATGTCAAACTTCTGAGAGTTCTTTTTCCTGACTATACAGCACGTGCCCATAGGTGGCCTTGCATAAACTGTATACATAACAGACTTGTCACCCAAAATATACCATTATTTGACTATGCAGCCAATGCCCTTAGGTGGCCCTGCATAATTGAACCCCCTAATGGGTTTGTTAAATAATGGTAAATTCATTCTTGGGAAGAAATCCTCTTTTTTCCTTATTGGTCTTAAATGACATTATGTAAAGATCCGCAAAAATAGCCATCCTTAACATATTTTTCCCATATCATTTTTCATGATCTGAAAGTATTCAAGTCTATAGTTTATATTATCCTTCCCTACATTTGGGTCAGAACTTTGTAGGAGTGATATCCATCCAGTTCTCCGATAATCTTATTGGGAAATATCTTCTCCATATTCAAGTACCTCTTTCCATACAGCAAACTCTATACTTTGGAAAATTTGAATCTCCATAAACATTCACTGGCTTTTAGCACTAGGAAAGTAAATTTCTGAGAGTTCTCTTTCCTGACTATGTAGCACGTGCCCATAGACAGACTTGCATAAACAGTCTACATAACAGACTTGTCAGCCAAAATATACTATTTATTTGACTATGTAGCCAATGCCCTTAGGTGTCCCTGCATAATTCAACCCCCTAACGGGTTTCTTAAATAATGGTAACTTCATTCTTGGGAATTACTTCTTCTAATTCCTTTTAGATCTTTTTCATATCATTCCTCATATTCAAATATTTTTAAGTCATAGTTTACATACTTTTCCCTCATACTTGAGTATGGTAATATGTTTTCAGATGAATTGTCAAAGAATTGAGTTAATTTTAATCCATTTCGGTCAAAGATATTTTGACCTTAAACATTAGCCTCTTTATGTCTGATGTGCATGACTTTAAACTGCCCAAAAAAGACAAAGGAAGTCTGAATAAAAGTCAAGTTCCAGCTCACTAAACACACATTTTGTATGATTTAGGTAATATTGAGCAATTAAAATGTTCAAAGTTTGTAGGGTTATTTATAATAATCCTAGTAAAAATCAAAATATGATTACTAGGCCCATTGTCTTAGGAAAAATTTAAATCATGGAGAAAAATAATACAGGTAAAAATGATTGAAGATGAAAGTGTTTTTCATTGATGCACAGGAGATAGAAGGACATCCTCAGACTGGAGTCTCTTCTCTTTTTCAAGAATTACAAAAGGCTTTCAACATAACTCTTCATTTGATTTACGGAATCTTGAGCTTCATCAGAAACCACCTGTAATTCATTCATTCAATTGGATACAATAAGAGATGTAGTGATACCAACTCTTCTTGGAACAATTGTAAAAGGATGTTCTTGAGTGCGGTTTGAGAAACTTTTCTTCTGATCAAACAGTGACTCTATTTCTGTCCAAGAGACTTGGAAGATGGATACATGGATTTGAGAATGGATCACTGGAAGTAAAGATCCATTTGGAGAAAGTAATCTTTTCAGATATTGCTCTAATTCCATGTTTGTCTTCTCTCCACCAACCGGCACCAGAAAACATTTCAGCCCATGGGTTTTCCATTTTCATATCTACAAGGAAATGGCATGGAAGAAAAATTTGAAAGTTCACGCCATTTTTGTTCATATTAATGCATAGAAAAACCAAAATAGAGGAATAGAAGTGTAGATGCATTTCAGGTGTATTGTTCTTTGCATCTAGAATGTTGAATCCTTGAAGATGACCATGACCACACAGAGAATTATAGATGCTCTATGAGAAATTATGATGATATTTCTTCAAGTACCTAGCCAAATCTGGGAGAGTGCTATCGTAGATATCATAGTAATCATGGCCAACAATTTTCATCAAATCATCAATCCGCTCGCTTTCCAGTTCATCAGCTGTTCCAATTTTCTTGGTGGCCATTGAATCTGCACAAAATTTGAATAAATTAACTCTTATGTAAGTTGATTTTTCAAAAAATTTGTGAAGGAATTTCAGAAATAATAGCAAAGGCATTAAGGCGTGCAATTCTAAACTTGGAGCGCAAGTATGGATGTGTCGCGCAATTATTTGGAGCGCAAGTATCACCGTGAAGGTCCAGATACATTGACAGTAGCGCGACATCAAGGAAATAGAGGGAAACAGAGCAACTTGTGTGGCAAATGCAACTTGCGCGGTGAGAGCTCGAAAGTTTCAAATCCATATGCTTTGTACGGAAGTGAGGCCCTCTATTTATAGAAAAGTCCATGAACCTGCGCGTCGTACCCTACGCGATCAAAGGCCATATCCCTGCGAGCCATGCCCTACGTGCCTGAAGCTCATTTGCGTGCCATACCCTACATTCCGCTTTTCCTTTTGATTCTCGATTTCCTTAGAGTCAAATCCTCATTTCTTTTGGATCCAACTCTAAGGGGGGACTTTTGTTGATGCTCCTTTCGTCACAGAGTCTAAAGATTGGAAAGGGGGGTTATCTTAACTCAAATTTATTCATCCTTTGGACAAATATCAAAAATTGACAAAGGAATAAGAAGAATGTTTCACAAAGGTCGTGCAAGTTCTACTATGGTCGTGCAAGTACACTTCCATGCCGCAATGGTCGCGCAAGTACACTTGCGCGCCCTAAGTGATAACCCCCCGGGGTCTTCTCCAGCCTATAAATAGACCATGTGGGCCCCCCATTTCAGGAGGAATTTTTCTAGAAACTCAGATTTGAGCTCCCGACGCCCTAGTCTCTTCTCAAAGCTTCTGAAACACTTCTAAGGTAATTTCTTACCTAGAACGGAAGATCTAAAGAGGGGGAGGAAGGCCTAAGTGTTGAAACTCATCAACACTTGTGCGCCTAAGTGGCCAGTCCTTAAGGGAAATGGACACACTTGTGCGCCACCTAACTCCTTCAATAGAACTTGCGCGCCACTATTCTGGAATAACCTCAAGATGATTCTAAAGTCTTTAACCAAGAGTCGCTCAAATATTACCCTGGTGGTTAACCGTCGCGCAAGTACCCATGTGTCGCACAGGTATACCTGCGCGACCAGGACTTGCGCACCCATGCAGTACCTGCATGCCTTCCAGAACTTGTGCGCCCCAGCCTTTTGGGTGCCCATCTTTCCCATTTCACCCATCTTATGCCATTCCACCACTGCTCTTCAAGATTAAGTATTCAAGACACTCTTCAAATCCATTTATGGCCTGATTTCTTGATTTGGATTCCTTATCTGAAAGGAACTCTGTGGAATATATCTCAAAACCTAGTGAATTACACATATTTATGTCACTAAAGATTGAGATTTCATTCATTCAACATCAATCTTTAAGATGATAGAACTCAATAACATGGGCCTCCTTTTCAGGAGTAAGCCCCAGTCTCAAATATGGGCCTCCTTTTCAGGAATAAGCCCCAGTCATAATTCTCAAATTTGGGTATCCTCCTTAGGAGTAATCCCTAATTCCTCATTAACCTGGGCCTCCTTTTCAAGAGTAAATCCAAGTCTTAATTCTCATTAATTTTGGGCATCCTCCTTAGTAGTAAGCCCCAAGTCCCCAAATATGGGCATCCTTTTCAAGTGTAAGCCCCAATCTTAAAATTCCCAAATATGGGCATCCTTTTCAAGAGTAATCCCCAACCATAATTCTCTTAACCTAGGCATCCTTTTCAGGAATAATCCACAGTCATAATCATTAACCTGGGCCTCTTTTTCAGGAGTAATCCCCAGTCTCAAATATGGGCATCCTCTTCAGGAGTAAGCCCCAAGCCCCTTAATTTTTCAAGTCTCTTAACCTGGGATTCCTTTTCAGGAGTAAGCCCCAGTCTTATTTTCTCTTTACTAGTCCTAATTTACCTTTGATCTAGGATTCCTTCTCTGGAGTAAAACCCAATCATAAGTCCTCTCCTAATTTGGGACTCCTTTTCAGAAGTAAGCCCCAATTTAGAGTATTCAAATCTCCATGAAGCATATATACCTTTATGGACCTTGTTCCAGGATTTCTTCCCTGAATTAAATCTTAATATTCATTTATCTGGGTAGTCATACATACATAAGTCCCACATTATTTCTTATGATTTCATCTTTCATGGCACAATTGTCCTATTTTTACCAATACCTCTTGTTTCTCACACTGATCATTACTCACATGATCTTAGAGTGTAAAAGTAATTATGACATCCTTCTTTGAGCCACCAATCATAAACATCATACTCCCTTACTCGAACTATGTGAGTTCTGATTCATTTTTGAAACAAAGGATACGTAGGTAGCCCATCTGCGGGTTCGATCCCAACTCTAAAATAATTCATGTCCTTCTGAATGAAAATAAACTTCAAGTGCCCCACTGAGTGGATTTAAAACATGTATGGTCATTATAATGACTAAGAGAATTTTACGTATCAAAGGATACCATTGACTAAGAATCTCTAACAAATACAGATGATTCTCTATCAATGAATAACCTCGAATACATATAAAATATTCTCTAAATTTCATACATATCGATCATTGATTGTCAGATCTAAAGGGAAGCTCATTTTGTACTTGGTAATATAATAAGGATTCACGAACATAACTTAAATCTATAAAGAGAGTCATGGAGTAGACAATAATTCCCTTAAAAAAGATGTGATGAGTCCGACATCCCATCCTCTCGACCAACGCAAATTCCTAAGCCTCATCAGTCCACAACTAATGAGTGCATACCTTTGGAAAGTAGGTCCATATGGATGTGGAATCATTGGCTGTTTCCGGTTCTATGAACAAACCCGTTAGAAACCGATTGGAATTTTTGAACCTTTAATCAAGGAGGTCATCCCCAAATTCCGAGGGAAACAATCATACTTTAATATGTGAATAATTATAATAAATATTTTTGTAATAAATCATTATAGTATCATTTTATTTATAATGGAGTGTTATTCATATTTTCAATTTTCATAATGAGATTCCATATTATATTTTTTGTAAATTTTTACTCTTAAACCTAAATTTTATCAAGGTATAATATAATTGGTTTTATTATTGTGATTTATGGGATTTATGAGGTGAACCAATCTAAACATGACCTAAATAATATAATAATATAATGTTTTAAATAATATATCTCACAACAGGCACAAAAACCAATGAACAAAAGGTTTAGTGTCCTAAAAAATCACTATATATAAATATTATTTTACTACTCTTGTAATCATTTCTCTATATGATTACTTCTCTCAAACCTTTTCTAGATATCTCATATGATATAATCATCATAATGACTTGAAAATTTGGAAAAAAGATGTGGGTGAGATCAGTTGCTCAATAAGGGTAAAACGTAACATAACATGATGGAAAACATGGGAAAGAAATAAATATCACAATAAAAGATTCAAGACCTAACATGATAATGAAAAAAAATATTAGAGAAACCTAAGATCAAAAATATATAATTAAGGAAACATAATGGGTATGGCCCAGATCAAAAGACATATATATAGTCACATAACATGTTATCATGAAATAAAAGTTTCAAATAGTATTTGAAATAATTTATAATCATGAAATCATGGAACTTTAGAAAAACGAAATACAATTCGAAATTTTTTCATAACATAGTGAAAAATATAAAATTGTGGAAAATCTTATTGAAAAATTGAAAATGTGGTACAACCTTGAAAATAATTAAACATGTATGAACAAAAACATTATTCTCATGCCTATGTGAACAAATTAATTATGTCCATTCGTGAAAATATGAGATGACCAATTATTGTGACACCTATGTGAACTAAATAATTATTTTCACTATTGAAAACCTGATGAGATAGAAAATTAAACCAATTCATTTTAGGGTGATATAAAAACTGACCCATCATCATCCTTAAATACATGTTCCACTTAAAAGTAAATATATCATACCCTAAAGGGGGTATCTCTCATCGGAGTTTCCTCAATAAACTACCTATTTCATGATTATACAACTATTCGCTTGATATCACATACCCACCCTTCTCATCTATTGTGGCCTTCTAGACTCCCACTATTTGAGTTTCAGCTAAATATACTCACATCAATGATAAATATATTTTATTATCCTAATGTTATAATGATTATGAGTAAACTTTATCCTTCAACACATACACTACCCTATATAATTTCAAAACTAATCATCTCTATATATATTCCATTACTCAATGGGACAATAAGTCTTGGGGTCTGTAGAATCTGGTGATTGTTATTATTCTGAACATGAAGCACTGCTATATTTTTCTCAAAAATTGAGAAATAGTTTAACATATATTAGCCCTTAAACTCTTGATCCTTTAAATAGTTTCATTTTTTATTATTTTAATGGTTTATAAACATTATTTGGGGGCTATGATCCCTCAGATAATTCCTTGTATAATCATCTCCATAGGATTCCTCTACCACATAAAAACATAGGAGGTACTGAAAAAGAGTAAAATTTCTCCAGCTTCCATCATTATAGAAAATGATCTCACTTTGGATCTCCTTTAAAAAATATCTTCATGCATCTATAATGATGTTGATATATCAAATCATCTCCCCTGACATTTGTAATTGATAATTGGTGAGGATTGTTTTAGGCTAGTGAAAACTATTCTTCAACAAAAATCTATCTTAACATTCCAACAACTACCTCCAAATCCACAATATGTATCGTTTACATAAACTAAGTAAGTTTCATAAAGAAAAGATCTCATTTTACTCTACTACTAATATGGAGTTACAACTTCCATATTCTATTTAGTGTGACGACCCCATAAATCCCCCCATGATTGGGGTCCCTTCTACCCCTCATAATGTTTCCTCATCCTCTCCCCTAAATTTCACATATACTTAAGTGGTATACCATCCTTACTCAAACCTACCAACTTTATATGTTCTTCTACACTACCCCTCTCCCCGTAATATGTTTTTCCCTAGCCACATCTTCCATGCCCTCTGAGTTATCTATCTTTCATTAATTCCCTTCCAAATACACATTGGGTAACTTTCTTTCTTTATTAATCAAACTCATACATCATCCCTTGTGGATCCATTTTCCTAGGATTATCCCTCCTCAATTAGCAGTTCTTATAGGATTTCCATATTGTTTTGATGAAATAATTTATAAGTATTACCATATCCATGTCTTAAACACAAATCAATAGTGTCTTTATATCCAATATTCTCCCATGTGATCACAAATCATGCAAAGATAGTCACATTCTTAGGTACCAAATCCAAGAACTCTATAGTTAGTGTTTGATTTCATATAATATATGGAAATGTGGATAATGGTATCTTACTATCTAAATGATAATAATTTCTATAATGATTTTTAATTCAAGAGGGGTTTTTTCTACTGTATGATTTAATTTAATTGAAAAATGTCTGAGCCTCCAAGATTCATGTTTTATTTATTTAGTAAACATAAACTGAAGCTACCCATCTCATGTATTTTTCTAGGATGTTTTTATTCTCCAGTAACCATCATTATTTCCCCTCTAATATCCACATTTTTGTTATTTGGGGAAACTAATATGATATTTACTTTCTTGTATCATCAAAGAACACATTGGTTTTAATGTTTCATTCCTTGTAGAATCTTTTTTCCACTCAGTTATGTTTTCCAACTGTGAAATCCACAATTTGAATGAGATATATAAGACTTTATCATCATTAAATTTAGAGAACATATTAAGTCTTGATAGAGTTAACTTTAATAGTATTACTAAAGCTAATAAGAATTAGGGATGCTTATTTCCCTAAATAATCCTTGTATATTTTTTAATAGTTTATGGACACCTCCTAACTTTTTGAATTTGATTATTCTAGATATTACTTTACATGGTGAAAACCCCCAAAACTCAACCACTATATATGGTGTGGGATTGAATATTTCCTAGGAAACTATAAGAGTATCCAACATTTCCATAGCCTTAGTGGGGTGAATCTTCCCTCCTCCTTCTCAAACTACACATCTATTCTCCTTATATGGTGGATGGGTCAAAGGAGAAGATTAACTTAAAATTTTATCACCTATATAATTGTAACCTGACTTATTATTATATAATACTTCTAGACGAATCCATTTTTTCATCCTTTACGGGAATCCTAATAAACAATGATTAAATAGTTAAAACTAGTGCACTAATAGAGGGATCTTCGATCCAAAGATATTATAGCATCCCGAACAATTAATATCCAATAAATAAAAGACATTGACCATAGTACTCAATCTCTTTGGGATTAGAATTTTATGATGATATCTTAGAAGCCCAAGATATTTATTAACACTCTTCCTAAGGAGGAAATCAGATCTCTGGAAATATTGTGAGTGTTATGGATCTCATTAGGAAACTATAACAATACAAATTTTCACACAAGCAATAAAGATAAAACTAGGATTGTATCCATTAATATACATTGTGTGGATGGGTTATTTACCAAAAACCTCATAGAACATGGACACATAGATGATTATATTTTATTTGGTCTTCTGGTTGAGAATTCCAAGTCCCCCTTTACTCGTTATCCTCCTATTTCATTGATTGAGATGGATTAATTTTTTTATAGTATATACATTATCAAATGGAAGCTCAACACCCCGATTTTTAGTTTTACCAATGAAGAAAATATTTATGATACAATTCATTATTTGTTCCCAGAGAGTGATATGAGTTCAGTTGTATTTCATGGGTTCTAATTACTCTATATATGGTTGATCCTAAAATTCAATATTATCTATCTAATTAATGATTTGTTTTAGGGGGCATCATCCCAGACCTTTTTATGATAACTTCATTTTTATAATACCAAATTCCATAAATATTTTTTTTCTAACATTTGTATCCTATTTTATTATGAAACAACACATAAAAAGTTTTATCCAATATCCTCAACCAATGATTGGTTTTTTTTTTCTTCCACATATTATCATTGCTGAGTAGCACAAATATTTCATGGGATGTAGTATCCAACGAATGGATAGAATTTCTCAAGGAATTATTCATGAAAAAAAATCCCAATGTTTACTAAGAAAATGTGGTGATCATGTCTGACATGGAAAATTTAAATGATAATATTAAATAGGGATTTGTTACAATATCCAAAGATATTATATATTTTTATAACGATTTTTAGATCTTATTTTCAAGTGAATATCTTCTCTATGGTTTTCTATCTTTCTAATAGAGAATAATTTTTGTTATTTGAAATCAATCCATGGGTCTTCACCGAGGTAAACCCATTAATTGATTATTTTTAATCATTTACGCAAGAATATTTAGGAGGAAGGATAAAAAAACATATGAAATATTGAAATATTTAGAGTTTCATTAGTAGCATAGGATAACTAGGAATTTACTGCCTTATCTTTAATGATTGAAAACTAAAAATCATTAATGATAATATATCATCATTCATGGATATTAGAATCTTGTTTTTGAAATATTGAGGTTGGTATGGGTAATAAATTAATGCAGCTAAAATTTCCACACATGTATCCTCTAACACTATGGCTGATATAATTAGACTTCTTAAACTCCGGCAATGTTTGTTCATTAGAAGTATTGTGATGAATTATCTTGGTGATGCCCATATTCAAGGATGAATCTATAATTCTTTTTTAATTCAGTTGTTTGATGATATTTTAGCCCACATTTACAATATTAATAAAAATTTTATCACTTATAGGGGAAATAAAACACTTATTCAATGCTTTTTCACTTATATCTTAATGAACATTCGGTCAATGATAATAGTTTCTATCTATATTCTTTTGTAAATCAAGAATATTTTCTTGAGATTACATTAGGGATTTGATTAGGATATGTGAAACCACTAGGTTAGAAATAAAGGTATTGTAGGTCTCATGAATAAATGTAGTCTCAACATTCCAACCATATTTGAAACTATAGAGTAAATTAATAGCAATATTCCCTGAGAATTAGTTAATCAAAAATATTTATGGATATATTTCATAAGTTCCTAGTATGGCCACCCATTAGATCTATTTTTCATATATCTTCTATCTCATCTGAGTCCTATATATAAATAAACAATTATTAAAAAAAAATTGTCATCAAAAACACTAATTGGATAGTTTGGAATGGGAAGTAACTATTTTGGAAGGGAAACTTTTCTACAATTATTTTTTCCCAAATTTTTCCATATCTTATCCACACCCTAGTTGTAATTCGGTCCCACCACACTCTCCTAAACTCAATCTACAATGAATGTGGATGGAGAGGTTATTTTTCCTATCAATAGGACGATTTGGTTTTTACTTTGTCTCATTTGGGGTTCTTTTTCTCATACTTATACCATAATTACTTATGTATCCCTCTATAATAAATCCCTAGATTATAAGGAATTATTGTATCATAAATAATATTAGATTTATAATTTATATATTTTTTTATAATAAACTCCTTTGTGACATCAAATTCTAAAATAAGGGTGTTTATATGGCTCTAAGGTGAAGATGTTACAGTCGTGTAGACCTAGAATATAATAAGAACATATTTATGGAAAATCATTTGGCTTCAGAGCTATGGATTCATTCCAAAAGGGTTATGAACCCCTAGTCGAACCTACACTCATTCAATCATCTAATCCCTTTCCTATTAAAGTTGTTAAAACTAGAAAGCATGATGGTTTGTATTATGATAAACATATTTTTACTTATTTATAGGTAGATTTGGATTGACCACAATAATGTCACTAACAATAGGTCCTCTATAAATCACATCCCTCTTCATGTAAAAGTTACTAAAAAACGTAGGTAGATTGATGCCTCCATTTATAATGTAAATATGGAGTCCTACCATGATTCGATTCACTAGATCACCCTATAGGTCCACATACCGAGTAAGGGGTTCTTATGAGGTAGGTTTATCCCACCCTCCATGGGCTATAAACTCAACACTGTTGGATCCTTCTTTTATGGGTTCATGTATGGTGAATAATTGTTCTGAAACAAATGGGTGATATTTTATTTGGATTTAACAGTCCCCTTGGACAATGGTATCAACTCATGGATAAATCCAAATCCGTTCTATTTGGCCTCTCTCTACAAATTTTGGAGGGCCTCTCCCCTAAAAGTGTAGATATGTATTGTACCAGTGTCCAAAAATTTCATAACATCCCAAAAATCAACCCATGGTATATTATCTATATCATTATTCAGTGAATCAATTTATTCTCCCCTAAGACTAAGTCCATCCACACTTTCCATGATGGATAACACCTCCCAAATACTTTGGAAGCTACTGGGAGAGGTCTTCTAGAGGGTAGAATTTATTCAATTGTGGATTCCATACCTAATTCTTCTAAGAATTTCATTTGAGCCAACACCCTTTGAAATTATTTACAATGGCCTCCAAAAATTTTACTCTTCAAAATTATTTCATTTCTAATAAATAGTGGATATTAGAAGTATCGAAACTGTAGTATCCCAAACATACCTAAATGTGGTGGGGGTGAATCAAAGTGTGAATTTATTTCTAACATTCAATGTATCTTGTTCTTATAATTTTTATAAAATACTATACCTATAGTTCAAACAAAAAAATATTTATAATCCATATAAAAAAATAAAAATAGATATATGGTGATTTTAAATGGTTGACCACTAAGTTCAACATCCAAAGTGAGGACAATGATGATGTTTTGATGTACCTAAATCACCATCCACTATTTTTATTACAATTATTGGTAAGGGTTAACTATAGATCCTAGTGTCAACCCACTCCACATCTATCCAATCATTGATATAAGAAAATTTACATAGTATCATTGATACAATTCTTCCACATAATAAGATCTTTATAGAAATTTTCGTCACCAAACTAGTAATTGTGGATACACTATGATTCAATTACCTCTTTCAAATATAGATCAAAAATTAAATTTCTTTCAGAAACATCCATTATCCTCTCCCAATTTTTCATATTATAAATTCACCAATCTCTATTTTTTATATTTCCTCTCATACACTTTTTTTATTATTCAAGGTTCAAGACTTTCCCAATTGAGTTTTTTTGAAGTGACTAATTTATTTAACCTCAAAACCATTCATTATCATTAAATTTAATCTTTTTTAAGTCAATGAAAATATAAAATAATTTGAATAATATTCCAATTTTGAAAATAATTTTGAATTTACTAGATTTTGACTTTATGTCCATGATTGTGCGCAATGATCATGATAATATTATATGAAGGAAAATATGATGGGTCTCCAAAAATCCTTAAGCACACCTTCCAATATATAGAGGCTGGTATAAATAAAAAGTGTAAAATTTCATTTAATTTGGATGTAGTTTCGCCTTTTAAACTGAATAAAAATATATGGTATATCATACTTAAATGTTTTCAAGACCCTTTAGTTCAATGGAAATTCATACCTAAATTACTAGTATTCACCAATGGTGTACCTATTTAATATAAAACATAGAAACTATAAATACACAAGCTACATGGGATATTCACACATAATATCACATTTCGAAAAACACACATATGTTTATTAAATTACAAGAGAGAGAAATATTTCTATACACAAAAAACCCAACCAAACTTATCCTAAAGGGGTAAAAGAGGGTATCTACCTTGTGGATATGTACATGTAAATATATCAATAAATCCATTACTGAGACTAAGTATTTATAATGAAAAAGTTCCTCTAGGATGTTATATTAATCTAGACACTTTTTAATGGAGTAGGTTAAAGTGGATATAATTCATGTGTTATCTTTTATTTTCAACACATAAATCATGTTCAAAATTTCAATTTGATAATTTGGGTGTTAATATTCAATAAATGTGTTGGTGGATGAAGGAACTATGTCTAATTCATGTAAAGAAATATTTAAGGCCTCTGTTTTGATGATTAATAATGGTTTCATGTGTTTGAGAATTTTTTGAGGAGGTATTAGATGTTTTTGAGTTAAAATGGCTATCTATGTAATGGTAAATTGAAAATTTTAATTACCTATATAAAGTTAACATGAATATAGAATTTCTCACATAAAATTTACTTTGTTTTTATGGTGTCTATGTAAATGTGACACTATATATTCATAACCTATATATGTGTAAGATAAATATATATGAATAGATCATCCTAATGTATGCATAGCTACATATGGGTTTACCAGACTCTACAAAATGTAAAATCAAATACGGTTTATTCACACACTTTAAGATTCTATCTGTAGTCTAGGAATGGTTTATCGAGTTACTGAATTAATTATCATAGATCATGTAACTTCATATATTGGGGTATATTAATTTATTTAATTCCTTGTGGTATATCAAGTTACATCATGTCTTGTGGAATATCACATGATTGCATGACTCACAGACGATACATCAATTTGTGTAGAATGAAAGGTTGCAGATATTTATTAGATGTTTACAAAAAATATTTCTATATTTAAATTTATTTTATGAAAATATATATCATGATCATTCTCAAAATTATTTATTCTCTATAATAAATATGAAAGATGAAAGAATTCAAGGGAAATAAGATTATTTTGAGAAATATCTTTTGAAGAAAGAAGTAATGATCAAGAGTCACGTGCCACGAGGTTGAAGCAATGAATGAATCACACGTAGGAAATAAAATTTACTTTAAATATAAATTATTATAATATCATGGAATTAAAAATATCTCTTAGTGGTTTTAATAAAGAAGAATACCAAATCTGAAGAAGAAAGAAGAATTAGAGATCGTTGTTCCATGAAAAGAGATGTCTCATTAGATTCAACTACATAAATTAATATATATATATATACACACAATTTAAACGCATTGATAATATTTTTGAATGGTGTAGAGGAATAAATGTGAGATTAAATGACAATTTATTCATTTATTTCTTCATTGGTTGTGAACAATGAAGTCGATGGAGTTTTTTAAATCTTATATGTGTATTTTCATGAAGATTTAAATTTGAATTATCATAATTATATTTTTAATGGTTAAATAATAAACTAGACGTAATAAAAAATATTATTAACATTATTTGATTGAGTAATATAATTGATCATGTTATAAAACAATGTTTAGTATGATTTATAAAGTAATAAAGTAGGTGATCTATTCATGAAGTTCATATCTAAGAGATAAATAAGGGAGAAACTATTTCTATAATTATTTTTAAAGGATATTATTCTCTATAGAGATAAATTAAACATATGAATTATCAAAATGTTTTAATATTAATTAAATTAAATTTAAATAAAATCTCAGCACACGAAAAAAAAATTAGATAATTGTTTATAGGAGGAAGATACATCTATTGATACCCAAATAGTTGATATCATTATATTAACACTACTGGAAATCCAGCATTTCCCAACGGTTTAGAACTGTTGGGAAAGGCTGCAGAACCGTTGGTATATGTTATACCAACGGTTCTGCAAACCGTGGGGAAGTAAGCCGTTGGGAAAGGCTTTTCCCAACGGTTTACAGAGAACCGTTGGGGTAGGTTAGAAAAAATCAACCTATCCCAACGGTTCTGCCAAACCGTTGGAAAATCAACAAAGAATTTTCTTTCCCAACGGTTTACAAACCGTTGGTAAAAACAACCATTCAACAAGATATCCCAACGGTTTCAAACCGTTGGGATAGGGTGTTTTTACCAACGGTTCCTTGAACCGTTGGTAAAAACAGCTACATAGAGCCTATGCCAATGGTTTTCAAACCGTTGGCATAGGCTTTGCTGTGCAAATTGCACAGCATCCTGCAATTTGCACAGCATGTCTGGTTTTTGGGCATTCACCCTCGGTTTCAATTCAATTTTCAATCCAATTATGCCCTCGTTTTCAATTCATTTTTCAATCCAATTATTGTACCTGTAACACATATAATGCATACATATAGAGAAAAACCCAACACATACAAATAATGCAAACCAACCAACCAACACATATAATGCATCCTGAAAATATACACATCCATAATTAAAGTAGAATTCATAACATAATTATAAACATACATAATTCATTTAGAATTCATTTTAAAATTTAGATGACAATCATATGTGGAATCTGGAATTCAATTCATAATTTTAATGGTTTTTCATATACCATATATTTTTAATAGAAATGATATCCATTTTAAACAAAATACATACATCTGGAATGATACCGGTCACACCATGCCTCGGATTGAGTCGAGGTTAACTCGTACACGTCACAAATGACTCATTGATTGTTGTCCTAAAGTATCAACATATTCTGAAATCGTTTGGTCGGTTTTCCGTATGTCAGTTGTTGTTTTCACTTAAAATGAAGTGTTTTTTAAATAAAAGAGAGACACTTTGAATGGTTTCAGCCACACTGCGCCTCGTATTGAGGCGGGGTTAACTCGTACACATCACAAATGACCCATTGATTGTTGTTCTAAAATATAAACACAATCAGAATGCGTTTGGTTGGTTTTCCGTATGAATTTAAAATGTAGTCCATTTTAAAGAAAAGAGATACACTAAGAGTGGTCTCGGCCAAACCATGACTCGGATTGAGGAGTGGTTGACTCGTACACGTAACATATGACCCATGAATCGTTTTCCTAAATTTTCAACAGATTATGAATGCGTTTGGTCAGTTTTTCATATGTCAGTTGTTTATTTCACTTATAATCTTGTCCATTTTAAACAAAAGAGACACAGTCAGAGTGGTACCGGCCACACCGCATCTCGGATTTAGACGGGTTTGACTCTTACACGTCTCAAATGACCCATGGATCCTTTTCCTAAAGTATCAACACAATCCGAATGCGTTTCTCCGGTTTTCCGTATGTCAGTTGATGTTTTTCACTTAAAATGATGTCCTTTTGAAACAAAAGACATACACTTTGAGTTGTACCGGCCACACCACGCCTCGGATTGAGGTGGCGTTGACTCGTACACATCACATATAACCCATGGATCGTTCTCCTAAATTTTCAATGGAAACCGAATGCGTTTGGTCAGTTTTCCGTATGTACTTAAAATGTTGTCCATTTTAAACAACAGAAAGTCACTTAGAGTGGTCCCGACCACACTTATATGACAATTAAATTAGAATTCATAATGTAATTATAAACGTACATAATTCATATAGAATTCAATTTAAAATTTAGAAGACAATTATATGTGGAATCCGAAATTCAATTCATAATTTGATCGGTTTTTTCTATACCATATATTTTTACCTCAAATGATGTCCATTTTAAACAAAATACATACACCTGAAGTGATACGGGCCACACCGCACCTCAGATTGAGGCGTGGTTGACTTGTACACGTCACATTTGACCCATAGATCATTTTGCTAAAGTATCGACACAATCTGAATGCGTTTGGTCGGTTTTCCGTATGCCAGTTGATGTTTTTCTCTTAAAATGACGTCCTTTTGAAACAAAAGACGGACACTATGAGTGGTGCCGACCACACTGCGTCTCCAATTGAGGCGGGGTTGATTCTTACACGTCACATATGACCCATGGATAGTTCTCCTAATGTTTAAATGGAAACCGAATGCGTTTGGTAGGTTTTCCGTATGTACTTAAAATTTTGTCCATTTTAAACAAAAGAGTGACACTTAGACTAATCCTGACCACACCGCGACTCAGATTCATCCCCGGTTGGCTCGTACATGTCACATATGACCCATGGATCGTTGTGATAAATTATCAAAAGATTACGAATGCGTTTGGTCGGTTTTGCGTATGCCAGTTGTTCTTTTCATTTATAATCATGTCCATTTTAAACAAAAGAGATAGAGTTAGAGCAGTGTCGGCCACACCGCGTCTCGGATTAAGACGGGGTTGACTTGTACACGTCACATATGACTCATGGATCGTTGTGATAAAGTATCGATATAATCCGAATGCGTTTGGTCATTCTTCCGTATGTCAGTTGATGCCTTTCACTTAAAATGACGTCCTTTTGAAACAAAATACGGACACTTTGAGTGGTGTCAGCCGCACCGCATGTCAGATTGAGGCGGGGATGATTCTTACACGTCACATATGACCCATGGATCGTTCTCCTAAAGTTTCAACGGAAACCGAATCTGTTTGGTCATTTTTTCGTATGTACTTAAAATGGTGTCCATTTTAAACAAAAGAGAGTCACTTAGACTTATCCTGGCCACACCGCGACTCAGATTCATCCCGGGTTGGCTCGTACATGTCACATATGACCCATGGATTGTTGGGATAAATTATCAACAGATTTGGAATGCGTTTGGTCGGTTTTCCGTATGTCAGTTGATGCTTTTCACTTAAAATGACGTCCTTTTGAAACAAAAGACGGACACTTTGAGTGGTGTCGGCCACACCACATCTCCGGATTGAGCTGAAACCACCGTGCAACATTCTAATTATTATTCGTGATGTGTATGCGCAGACAGCACATCAATCGGACGTGCGGTTTGCGCGGTACGACTCAATATTCGTGTTTTAAGTGATGTGCACGCTTCGTAAACGCGCGTGAGGGGGGTCCAAACGGGCCGAACAAAGTCGGAATGGCCTGAAATCAGACAAAAAATATGGGAGAGTGATTTATGAAGTGGTCGAGCAGACGGCACGTCAATCGGACGTGCCGTGTGCCCGCGGTGACCGACAACGTAGTTCTGGTGTCATAAACGGCCAAAACGGGCGTCCAACAGTCAAATTCATAGCGAACGACCTCAGATTGAGCTGAAACCACCGTTCAACATTCTAATTATTATTCGTGACATGTACGCGTAGACATCACGTCAATCGGACGTGCGGTTTGCACGGTACGGCTCAATATTCGTATTTTAAGTGATGTGCGTGCTTCGTAAACGCGCGTGAGGGGGGTCCAAACGGGCCGAACAAAGTCGGAATGGCCTGAAATCAGAAGAAAAATACGGGTGAGTGATTTCTGAAGTGGTCGAGTAGACGGCACGTCAATTGGACGTGCCATGTGCCCGCGGTGACCGACAACGCAGTTCTGGTGTCATAAACGGCCAAAACGGACGTCAAAGGGTCAAATTCATAGCGGACGACCTCGGATTGAGCTGAAACCACCATGAAACATTCTAATTATTATTGGTGACGTGTACGCGCAGACGGCACGTCAATCGGACGTGCGGTTTGCACGGTACGGCTCAATATTCGTGTTTTAAGTGATGCGCGCGCTTCGTAAACGCGCGTGAGGGTGGTCCAAACGGGCCGAACGATTTCGGAATGGCCTGAAATCAGACGACAAATACAGGTGAGTGATTTATGAAGTGTTCGAGCAGACGGAACGTCAATCGGACGTGCCGTGTGCCCACGGTGACCGACAACGCAGTTCTGGTGTCATAAACGGCCAAAACGGGCGTCCAACGGTCAAATTCATAGCGGACGACCTCGGATTGACCTGAAACCACCGTGCAACATTATAATTATTATTCGTGACATGTACGCATATATGTCACGTCAATCGGATGTGCGGTTTGCGCGGTACGGCTCAATATTCGTGTTTTAAGTGATGTGCGCGCTTCGTAAACGAGCGTGAGGGTGGTCCAAATGGGCCGAACGATTTCAGAATGGCCTGAAATCAAACGACAAATACGGGTGAGTGATTTATGAAGTGGTCGAGCAAACGGCACGTCAATCGGACGTGCCGTGTGCCCGCGGTGACCGACAACGCAGTTCTGGTGTCATAAACGGCCAAAACGGGCGTCAAACGGTCAAATTCATAGCGGATGACCTCGGATTGACCTGAAACCACCGTTCAACATTCTAATTATTATTAGTGATGTGTACGCGTAGACGGAACGTCAATCGGACGTGCTGTTTGTGCGGTACGGCTCAATATTCGTGTTTTAAGTGATGCGCGCGCTTCGTAAACGCGCGTGAGGGTGGTCCAAACGGGCCGAACGATTTCGGAATGGCCTGAAATCAGACGAAAAATACGGGTGAGTGATTTATGAAGTGGTCGAGCAGACGGCACGTCAATCGGACGTGCCGTGTGCCCGCAGTGACCGACAACGCAGTTCTGGTGTCATAAACGGCCAAAACGGGCGTCAAACGGTCAAATTCATAGTGGAAGACCTCGGATTGACCTGAAACCACCGTGAAACATTCTAATTATTATTTGTGACATGTACGCGCAGACGGCACGTCAATCGAACTTGCGGTTTGTGCGGTACGGCTCAATATTTGTGTTTTAAGTGATGTGTGCGCTTCGTAAACGCGCGTGAGGGTGGTCCAAACGGGCCGAACGATTTCGGAATGGCCTGAAATCTGATGAAAAATACGGGTGAGTGATTTATGAAGTGGTCAAGTAGACGGCACATCAATCGGACGTGCCGTGTGCCCGCGGTGACCGACAACGCAGTTCTGGTGTCATAAACGGCCAAAACGGGCGTCAAACGGTCAAATTCATAGTGGACGACCTCGGATTGACTTGAAACCACTGTGAAACATTATAATTATTATTCGTGACGTGTACGCGTAGACGGAACGTCAATCGGACGTGCGGTTTGCGTGGTACAGCTCAATATTCGTGTTTTAAGTTATGCACGCGCTTCGTAAACGCGTGTGAGGGTGGTCCAAACGGGCCGAACGATTTCGAAATGGCCTGAAATCAGACGACAAATACGGGTGAGTGATTTATGAAGTGGTCGAGCAGACGGCACGTCAATCGGACGTGCCGTGTGCCCGCGGTGACCGACAACGCAGTTCTGGTGTCATAAACAGCCAAAACGGGCGTCAAACGGTCAAATTCATAGCGGACGACCTCATATTGACCTGAAACCACCGTGAAACATTCTAATTATTATTTGTGACGTGTAAGAGTAGACGGCACGTCAATCGGACGTGCGGTTTGCGCGGTACGGCTCAATATTCGTGTTTTTAGGGATGCGCGTGCTTCGTAAACGCGCGTGAGGGTGGTCCAAACGGGCCGAACGATTTCGGAATGGCCTGAAATAAGAAGAAAAATATGGGTGAGTGATTTATGAAGTGGTTGAGTAGACGGCATGTCAATCGGACGTGCCGTGTGCCCGCGGTGACCGACAACGCAGTTCTGGTGTCATAAACGGCCAAAACGGGCGTCAAACGGTCAAATTCATAGAGGACGACCTCGGATTGACCTCAAACTACCGTGAAACATTCTAATTATTATTCGTGACTTGTACGCGCAGACGGAACGCCAATCGGACATGTGGTTTGCGCGGTACGGCTCAATATTCGTGTTTTAAGTGATGCGTGCGCTTCGTAAACGCGCGTGAGGGGGGTCCAAATGGTCCGAACAAAGTCAGAATGGCCTGAAATCAGACGACAAATACGGGACAATGATTTCTGAAGTGGTCGAGCAGACGGCACGTCAATCGGACGTGCCGTGTGCCCGCGGTGACCGACAACGCAGTTCTGGTGTCATAAACGGCCAAAACGGGCGTCCAACGGTAAAATTCATAGCGGACGACCTCAGATTGAGCTGAAACCACCGTGCAACATTCTAATTATTATTCTTGATGTATAAGCGCAGACTTCACGTCAATCGGACGTGCGGTTTGCACGGTACGGCTCAATATTCGTATTTTAAGTGATGCACGTGCTTCGTAAACGCGCGTGAGGGGGGTCCAAACGGGCCGAACGAAGTCGGAATGATCTGAAATCAGACGACAAATACGGGTGAGTGATTTCTGAAGTGGTCGAGCAGACGGCACGTCAATTGGACGTTCCATGTGCCCGCGGTGACCGACAACACAGTTCGGGTGTCATAAACGGCCAAAACGGGCGTCCAACGGTCAAATTCATAGCGGACGACCTCATATTGAGCTGAAACCACCTTGAAACATTCTAATTATTATTTTTAACGTGTACGCGCAGACGACACGTCAATCGGACGTGCGGTTTGCGCGGTACGGCTCAATATTCGTATTTTAAGTGATACATGTGCTTCGTAAACGCGCGTGAGGGGGGTCCAAACGGGCCGAACGAAGTTGGAATGACCTGAAATCAGACGAAAAATACGGGTGAGTGATTTATGAAGTGGTCGAGCAGACGGCACGTCAATTGGACGTGCCGTGTGCCCGCGGTGACCGACAACGCAGTTCTGGTGTCATAAACGGCCAAAACGGGCGTCAAACGGTCAAATTCATAGCGGACGACCTCGGATTGACCTGAAACCACTGTGCAACATTCTAATTATTATTCATGATGTGTACGCATAGACGGCACGTCAATCAGATGTGCCATGTGCCCGCGGTGACCGACAACGCAGTTCTGGTGTCATAAACGGCCAAAATACTGTCCATTTTAAACAAAATAGAGACACTTTGAGTGGTTTCGACCACACCGCGCCTCGGATTGAGGTGGCGTTGACTCGTACACGTCACATATGACCCATGGATCATTCTCCTAAAGTTTCAACAGAAACCGAATGCGTTTGGTCGGTTTTCCGTATGTCATTTTTTGTTTTCACTAAAAATGAAGTCCATTTTAAACAAAATAGAGACACTTTGAGTGGTGTCGGCCACACCGCGCCTCGGATTGAGGTGGAGTTGACTCGTACACGTCACATATGACCCATGGATCGTTCTCCTAAAGTTTCAATAGAAACCGAATGCATTTGGTCGGTTTTCCGTTTGTACTTAAAATACTGTCCATTTTAAACAAAAGAAATCACTTAGAGTGGTCCCGACCACACCGCATCTCGTATTTAGGCGGGGTTGACTCGTACACGTCTCAAATGACCCATGGATCGTTTTATTAAAGTATCAACATAATCCGAATGTGTTTGGCCGGTTTTCCGTATGTCAGTTGATGTTTTTCACTTAAAATGATGTCCTTTTGAAACAAAAGACATACACTTTGAGTTGTTCTGACCACACCGCGCCTCAGATTGAGGCAGGGTTGATTCGTACACGTCACATATGACCCATGGATCGTTGTCCTAAAGCATCAACACATTTCGAATGCGTTTGGTCAGTTTTTCGTATGTCACTTTTTGTTTTCACTTAAAATCTTATGTAAATTCATATAGAATATTTTTATATCATATTTAGTATGGATTAAATTTTAGTTGATCGTGCTATGAAACATTTCAGAGCTAATGAAATTAAGGAAGGTGGAGGGGCTGTCCGGGGGGCTGTCCAGGGGGGCTGTCCGGTGGGTGTCCGGGGGGGCTGTCCGGGGACCAAGGAGGAGGGTGGGGGGGCTGTGCGGGGTCTGTCCGGGGGGTGTTTGGGGGTTGTTCAAGGGGTTGTCCGGGGTTGTTCAGGGGGCTGTCCGGGGGTTGTTCAGGGGGTTGTTCAGGGGTTGTTCAGGGTTGTTCAGGGGTTGTTCAGGGGGTTGTCCGGGGTTGTTCAGGGGGCTGTCCGGGGGGTGTTTGGGGGGTTGTCTGGGGTCCAAGGGGGAGGGTGGGGGGGTTGTCCGGGGGGTTGTCCGGGGGCTATCCGGGGTCCAGGGTGGAGGGTTGGGGGCTGTACGGGGGGCTGTCCAGGGGGCTGTCCGCGGGGCTTCCCGGGGGGTGTTTGGGGGGTGTTCGGGGTCCAAGGGGGAGGGGGGGTTGTCCAGGGTCCAAGAATGAGGGGGGTTTTCCAGGGAGTTCTCAAACACACAACCACTAAAAGACAACAACATCCATAAAAACAGACAATATATAAAAATAACTCAACTCCAATACTATACTATGAGTATAGATAAAACCAACAAATAGAATAGATTAAACATCAAATCTCGGTAATATAAGTCAAAAATGTAATGGATCAATATGTCCCACATCAGCATCACCATCACCATCATCATCATCATCATCACCCTCGTCATCGTCCTCCTTATCATCCTCACCCTCCACAGCGCCTTCCTCCTCGCCTTCGCCCTCCTCCTCGCCCTCCTCATCTCCCTCCTCTTCCGCATCAGACTCCTCGCCATCATCATCTTCAACCTGGACATCGGCCTGAACACCACTGGAACTGCCACCTGGTGCACCATATATAGAATGTATCGATGACATGTATTCATCAATCGCTGGGCTGGCCTCTGCTGGAAGTGTTGGACGTAGAACTTCAATAAATTTCATAAATGCACTGTTTGCCCTAGTAGAATGTTCTGCCGTCTCTATGGCCCTTTTCTCAGCCTGTTCTGCCTGTGCCCTAACTTGCTGCAGCTCGGTGGCACTACAACTTGTACCTGAGGCAGGCCAATACCTCGTCGGGGCTATCCTAGGTCGGCAGCATACTCTGTCAGAATGATCCTCTCCCAACACCTGATGTAAGTGATCAGATGGCCCAAAATTGTCTGCTTCTTGGGGATCGAGGGCCTCTAAAGCATCCTGTTACAAATATAAATATATTATTAAGTTACGAAATAGATATTAAAATATAAAATCAACAGATTAAAACTTACGATCTGCTGCTGAGTCGCTTCGTTGACAGCACTTCCATCCTTTTTTCGTCTACCCGAGCAAAACAGTTTTGCTCGAGGCACACATCCTTCAATATTTTGTACTTGCCTCTATAATTACATTGAAAACAAAAGTTATATAAAAACTTTAGAAAATGATTAAATAATTGAGGAAACAAAATAAAATGTAAGTCATAAAGAAAACTTATAAACAATTTTCATATTTGCTGCCTCTCATGATCCGGCATCGTCGTGCGTCCTAGTGTATGGAGGTATTTTTTTGCATCAATGTTTTTTTATTTTTTCCAAATGATTCCTAAATAAAATTCGATAATGCAAAGGATAATATTAATGAAAAACTTGAAAGTTATTATTTAAATACCTCAAATGTAATTCATTCCTTAAACTGGGTACTCATCCAATGAGTAATCATCTGACAATACTGCTCTATAGGACAATCATCCACGACTAGTACCACCTCTAACTCAGTGCCAACTCTAGCACGCCAACCAATATACAGCTTATGCTTGTAGGCTCTCCATAGCTTGCCTAAATCCTTTAGACGTTCCAGTCGTGCACCCTCACCATCAGGAAAATTAAATCGAAGCTAAAATCAAAATATTAATTCATATAAATACAAAAATAATTCATGGCATTAAATACAACAGATTTTTTTACCCATATCTCTGCCCAAGCTCTATCTTTGACCTCATGTGGAAAATGTCTCTACGACAGCGGGCTGATGGGAATGATATCGGAGTATTTGGCAAGCGTCGCCAGAAAACTCCGACATTGCTGCCCTGTTTTCTCAACCATCTAATTGTCTTCATTATATTCCACCATAACCTGTGTGCGACGGTTCCACACCGAACGCATGCGTGTACGGCCCCGCCCCCGCCTCCTGTCAGTAGATGTATCTATCATGAAAGAAAAACAAATATTTTATCAAAACATGTTATAATGAAAATAAATATTGCTATAAAAATTTGTTAGGGTTTTATAAATATATCTGCGCTAGTCTGACCAATGAGTGGCGCCGGATCCACAGAACATGATGGAACACCCTCTGGTAGAACAGGAGTCGAAGACGATGGAATATAAAAGCTCGGAGAGACAGAAGTAAAAGGAAAAGAAGATGGAACAGCTGTATGATCTGATGCTGACTGGGGAGTGGGAATCATCATGGGATGTGAAAATGATGGGGCAGAAGATGCAGAAGGTAGCGAAAACATGGGAGGCCTAAATACCCCGTGTGTCCCTAACGACACACCAGGATCAGAATGTGGGAAGGCTGAAATGTCAGTGGGAGGGGCAGGGTCTAGTCGGGCACGCGCAGCTCTACGTCCACCTCTGGTACGAACCCTCCTCGTACCACCGGCCTGAGTACTAGGACCAGTACTAGGCTCCTCGTCGAATAACTGTCGACGTAATGGTGGATCCTACAAAAAAGTTTACAAAAAAAATTAATCTCATGACATTATATATTCTGTAAATATATATATATATATATGTATATATATATTTGAAATAAAGTACTCACTGTAGGCACTAATGGTGGAATGCCCATCTCCTCCATCCGAAGATTGTTCTCTGCCATTTTTTTCTTCCTCTCTCTTCAATTGGCTGCATTTCCTGCATTTGAAAACAAATATGTAATTAATTAGAAAAAGAAAATTAATGTGTAAACCAAAAAACTATATATATGAGGGAATGAGGGGATTCATTGGTAATTTAGCTATCAATTTTTTTAGAAGATCTTGAATTAATTTAATAAAACATACAAGTTGTAATGTTCACCAAGTTAGAAATATTGTTTGATTTGGTTTGAATACAGTTCAATTCCAAATTAGAAAATTCAATTCAAATAAAACAGCAACCAATAAACATTGAAAATTCTCATAATGGTCAAGTCAGCTAAAACATATTTGTGATCAATACTAAATAAATATGAATATTACCAACCTTGACAACCCAACTCGAGGTAAACCAAAATAATTGAGAACATGGATGAATGATTCTATATATTTCCAACCACAACTTCAGGTTCACAATCAACTCTGACAATTGAGCTATTGGAGTCATCAAAAGAAATAAATGGATTGGTTCCAATGGCAATAGGGACAGTTTCAATTACATCATCAGCATCATCAAAAATATGTCTTGGAATTACTTCAACTATGACACCAAATTCAGGTTGAAGTTGATCTTTGACATAAAAAACTTGTTTAGCCATTGATGCCAACACATATGGTTCTTCGGTAGCAAGAGTGCGGGTCATATTAATTACTCGAAATCCACAATCATCAATAAATGTGCCATGTCTCGTCATCGAATCAAACCAATGACATTTCATCATTGTGACTCGTCCGTGAGAGTAATAATCCAATATTATTATTTTCTCAACGACTCCATAATAACCCACATTTTCAAGTCGCGGTCTACTATCTGATGCACTAGCATAAAAATCTGTTGTGGCAGTAACCATAATACCATCATGTTGTGTTCTCATGTTTTTGGCTCGTTCAGTGACAATAAATGTGTACCCATTGATAACAATTGATTTACAGTCACGAACCACGGTATTAGGACCAAAAGCCAAAGCTCTTATTTCCTCAGAGATAGAGTCAGCAGACAAACTCAATACCTGCAATATAAATGACAGTTAAACTTAAGTAAATATTGAAATAATTAATTTAAACAGTAATATTTTTACCTTCAATTTTAACCAAGCAGAAAACTCTTTGCTATGCAAAGTCTCTCTCCTTCTCAAAGATAAAGAACAATGCTTCCTATTTATCATTTTTTAATGTTCCCTATAGATAAAAAAATATGAATAGTTTAACATATATATATGTAAGATATACATATTCAATTTTGTTACCTGATATAGTCATCGAACAAATCACAGTTGAACAAAACTGTGCGATGTTCCATCTCCTGCTCTTCATGGCTTAATGTCTTCAATGTATATGATCCAGGAATTCCTCCTGTTTGAGGAAGTGATGGAAAACTGGGTTCAATTTTCTCATATTGTTCTTCTTCATTTCTCATTGGTCTGTTCATTCTTGTAGTAACATCAGACAAATACATTGAACAGAAATCCATACATTCTTGAGCTAAGTAACCATTCACGATAGAACCTTCGGGATGATTCTTGTTTCGAACATAAGACTTTAATGTGAACATATTTCTTTCAGTTGGATACATCCAACAAAAAGAAACAGGTCCACCGAGAAGTATTTCAGTTGGAATATGGACAGTCAGATGCAGCATGCATGTGAAAAATGATGGGGGAAATATTTTCTCCAACTCACACAAAATTAATGGGGCATCTGTAAAAAAAATTGCAAGAAAGACTTGAACAACTTCTTAGCACAAAGATCTCTAAACAAATGGCACAACCGAATCACACCCACCCTTACATTATTGGACAAAAGATGACGGATTGCTATTGGAAGCAACTCATGCAGTAGAACGTGATAATCATGAGTCTTCAAAGATTTTAGCTTCAACTCTCTTCTGTTGACCCGTTTAGATATGTTGCTTGAATAGCCATCAGGAACTCTAATAGTCTCTGATACTTCCAAAAATTGTTTTTTTTCAGTAGGTGTCATCACATAAGAAGCACATGGAAGTTGCCATTTATTTTCACTGATACGCACAGGATGCAATTCTGGTCTAATGCCCCAATCCACCAAGTCACGTCGAGATCGTAAATCATCTTTTGTCTTCCCCTTGACATTTAGAAGAACTGAAAGCAACATTTCACATATATTATTTTCAATATGCATTACGTCTAAGAAATGACGTAGCAAATTGGTTGACCAATAAGGCAAATCAAAAAAGATACTCCTCTTCCTCCAATTGTAACAGGTTTATGTGGAAACATTATTTCTCTTTCCAGATTTCATTTGACCCTTCCCGAACGAAAAACTAAAATCTTTCAATTCATTAAGCACATCAGTTCCAGACATACACTGAGGTGGATCATCGGTCTCTATAGTATTATCAAATCTTTGACGATTCATTCTATATGGATGATCCTTTGGCAAAAATCGTCGATGTCCCATAAAACTGAAACTACAACGATGTTTCAGTCTTCTGGATCGTGTATTCTTCATACAAACTGGACATGACAGTTTTCCCTTCGTGCTCCATCCAGACATAATTGCATAAGCCGGAAAATCATTGATCGTCCACATAAGCGTAGCACGCATCTGAAATATGTCTTTCGAACATGCATCATATGTGCACACACCCACATGCCAAAGAAGTTTCAACTCTTTTATTAAAGGTTGCATGTATACATCAATATCAATGCCGAGATCAGAAGGACCAGATATGAGTATACTCATGAAAGTGAAAGATTTTTTCATACACAACCATGGGAGAAGATTATAAATGTGTATAAAAACTGGCCATGTGCTGTGCGAAGTAAGCATCTTCCCAAATGGATTAAAACCGTCGCATGAAAGACCCAGCCTCACATTACGCACGTCAGCTGAAAAATCAGGATGTCGAGCATCAAATCTCTGCCATGCAAATCCATCTGCAGGATGAACTAACTCATCATTAGTCTTCTTTCTCCCGGTATCATGCCATCTCATTTTTATTGATATGTCATCAGACATAAAAAGATTTTGGAGTCTGGGGATCAATGGAAAGTGCCACATTACTTTCTGTGGAACACGGGATGGTGTTCCATCAGATTTTGACTTCCAGCGGGATGTGCCACATTTTATACATTCATTTCGTTCAGCGGTTTCTTCCCAGAATAAACTGCAATCTTTCGGGCAAGCATGAATTTTGTTTCTGGAAAATCCAAGTTCTTCAACTAACATCCATGCCATATAGTGGTTTGAGGGAATATCTATATCATCTGGAAGTAAATCCTTCAAGAGGGTAAGAATGTAATCGATTGCTGTATTAGAAATCCCATACATAGTTTTTCCATGAAACAATCGGATTAAAAATTCCAGCTTTTTCATTTTATTGCATTGTCGATATACTGGAGTCGTGGCAGCATCATTCAATTTTTTTACCCTATCAATATCATCATTTTCACTAGATGCATCATTTTTCCTCATATCGACGTCTTCTTGAGTTGAAATCCTTTCTTTTTCATGATGACGAATAAACGGAAACTGATCATCTAACAAATTCTCCATTCCAGTCCTTTCATTTCGATCATCACCAATTTGAGATTTCATTTTCTCCCCATTGTGATACCACACAAAGTTGTTTTCTTGAAAACCATTTTTGGTTATGTGGTAGCTGACTTCTTCACGACTCAACCAAGGTCTACCAACACAATTAGAACATGGGCAGTGTATGCGAACACTATCTGAAGCATTGTGAAATACAAAATCTATAAAGCTCTCCAAATTGTTTTGAAAATCGCTTGAGATACGATCGGTTTCATACATCCAAAATCTGTCAATTCTGTAAAAAGAATTCATATAAGTTATTTTGTCATAAACAATTCAACAGGATTGAAATTTAATAGAAAATACATTTAAGTAAACGATAAAGGAAGAAAATAATCATGGTATCAACTACACATGTGAAAAAAACCTACTAATGTGTTATTGAAAAAATGTAAAACCAACAAGAACTTAATGTGTTATCACATCAGAGCATGCCTCATCCCATAACCATATTAGTAGGGTACCCTCGTGGACAGCCCCGCCCACCCCCGTGGAAAACCCACCCACACCCGTGGACACCCCCTACCCCCTAGACAGCCCAACCACCCCTGTGGACAGCCCACCCACCCCCCTCGACACCCCTTCTCCCTATGGACAGCCCCCACCCCCTTGGATAGCCCGCCCACCCCCCTGGACAACCCTACCCCCTGTGGCCAGCCCACCCACCCCCCCCCCCCCCTGGACAGCCCGCCCACCCCTCCTTGACAGCCCGACCACCCCCGTGGACAGCCCGTCCACCCTTGTGGACAGCCCGCCCACCCCCGTACCCCCCTGGACACCCCGTACCCCCCCCCCCGGGATAGCCCTACCCACCCTCCCAAACAGCCCACACCCCCTCCCTTGCAACCCCACCACCACCACCTAGACATACCAACCCCCCTGGACACCCCACACACCCCTCCCCCACCAGGACACCCCACCCAAACCCCCAGGAGAGCCCATACCCCCGGGACAGCCCCACCCACCCCTGTGGACAGCCTTTCCCACCCCCGTGGACAGCCCCGCCCACCCCCGTGGACAACCCACCCACCCCCGTGGACGCCCCCTACCCCCTAGACAGCCCAACCACCCCCGTGGATAGCCCACCCACCCCATTAAATAGCCCGCCCACCCCCCTGGACACCCCTACCCCCTGTGGCCAGCCCACCCACCCCCCTGGACAGCCCGCCCACCCCTCCTTGACAGCCCGGCCACCCCCGTGGACAGCCCGTCCACCCTTGTGGACAGCCTGCCCACCCCCGTACCCCCCTGGACACCCCGTACCCCCTGGATATCCCCGCCCACCCTCCCAAACAGCCCACACCCCCCTTCCCTACAACCCCACCACCACCACCTAGACATACCACCCCACCTGGACACCCCACACACCCCTCCCGCACCAGGACACCCCACCCAGACCCCCAGGACAGCCCACACCCCCTGGACAGCCACGCCCACCCCCGTGGACACCCCCTACCCCCTAGACAGCCCGACCACCCCCGTGGACAGCCCACCCACCCCCCTCGACACCCCTTCTCCCTATGGACAGCCTCCACCCCCTTGGATAGTCTGCCCACCCCCTGGACACCCCTACCCCCCGTGGCCAGCCCACCCACCCCCCTGGACACCCCGTACCCCCCCTGGATAGCCCCGCCCACCCTCCCAAATAGCCCACACCCCCTCCCCTGCAGCCCCACCACCACCACCTAGACATACCACCCCCCCTGGACACCCCACACACCCCTCCCCCACCAGGACACCCCACCTAGACCCCTAGGACAGCCCACACCCCATAGACAGCCCCGCCCACCCTCGTGGACAGCCTTTCCCACCCTCATGGACACCCCCGCCCACCCCCGTGGACAACCCACCCACCCCTGTGGACACCCCCTACCCCCACAATCCATTATCCAAAAAATATCAAATTGGTTTGAACACAATCCATAATTCCCACAATCCATTATCTAAAACATGTAAACGTTCACGATAGCCTCCCCCAACTCTGATTTACATGTTTTGAACACTCTCCTTCCAAACATAGAATACAAAAACATTAAAGAAGTATTCACAAACACAAACAATATCCTATTTAGATATTAATTTCAATAATCAATTAAACCACCAACACCTCAAAAAAATCTATTCATTAAAACAACTACAACAATATGGTTGAGATCAAATTTTACCTATTCGTATGGCGGTGTACCTGTTGGGATGGGGGTGCTGGTGTTCTGATTCGCGAGAGCAGTGGAGGGATGGGGTTCGCTAGAGCAGCGGAGCCAATAGATTAATGCTCTGTCCGAATGGGGAGAGGAGATCCCGATCTGGAATTTGGGGGAAACCTTTGCCAACGGTTTATAAAAACCGTTGGGAAATGTGTGAGTTTAGCACCCCTTTCCCAACGATTCCAGTGAACCGTTGGGAAAGGGTCACACATTTCCCAACGGTTCCTCTAAATCGTTGGGAAATGTCTGAGTTTAGCACCCTTTCCCAACGGTTCCAGTGAACCGTTGGGAAAGGGTCCACCGAAATTCCCTTTGCCAACGGTTTTCTTAAACCGTTGGCAAAGGCTCACTATACCAACAGTTTAAGTAAACCGTTGGTATACTACCGTTGGGAAAAGACCAAATTCCAGTAGTGTAATATGGGAACCACTAACTGTGAGGGATACACATTTTGAAAACCAAGGTAATCTAAAAAATAAAAAAATATTATGAAATAAATTTATTTATTTTAGGGATTCATATTAATTATAGTTTTATAAATTACTTATATAATGTTTTAATTGAAAATTAATAGTTTAATTGAACAAAAATGTTTTCCAGGTATTATATGGTTTTATTTTAATGTTAAAGATCTTAATTTTATAATTTTCATTTGATAAAAATTAATTTATTTTTGGAATAAAATTATTCAATATATCATAGGGATATTTTTAATATTTTTATGAAAAGTTTATGTTTTAGTGGACAATGAAAAATACCCGTTTTTGTAAAACTGCCATTTTTTTCTTTAAATAAAGTTATTTTTTAGTAATATTATATTTTGTATTTGGTTTTAATATAACATAAGATCTATTTTTAAAAAATATTCTAAATACTACTATGAGAGTCAACATTATTTTATATTTTGTTTTAAGATCATTTTTATGCTTAAAAATGTGATTTTCTAAATACATATATTTCATTATTTTTTGAACATATATTAAATGTAATTTATACCACTAAAAAATTTTAATCGTGAAAATTTGATTCCCTGTTTGGAATCAAGAGGTTAAATTTTATTAATGAGTTCAATCTCATTTTTTCATTATGAATAGTAACCATAGTAAAATTGCATCTCCATGGTATAGGGTAAATTAGGTTTATTAAGGTAAATAATTTTTTATAAGGAAAAATAATTTTATATTAAATCTTATTAAAATATTTTTTACCCGTATAAAATTTTATCTATACTTTAATATTTTATGAGTCACATGTCCATGAGTAAGACATTAAGAGTGTTCCACTTCCCATTCTTATAAAAGAGAACCTCCCCTGCTCTATTCCTTACACTTTTGAGTAGTATAGTTTCTCAAATCACAACACAAATCTCTCCTACAAAAAATTCACCCATTACATTGAGGTTATTATCACACAAAAATACCAAAATAAGAGGTTATAAAGAGTAATAAAGATGAGGTTTCCAAAATAAAATGTATAACTCTTAACTGAGTATTTTTATGTTTATTTATTATTTTAACTCATTCAATTATCCATTAAAAATGTTTAAATAAAAACACAAATATCATCAATAGAAATAACTATTATTATGGTTATGGAAGAAAACGTTTTCATATCCTTTTACATCATATGATAAATGACAACAACACTTGTGCGTACGTGTCGAATACACCTCCACAAATTGATGTTTTTCATTTTTCATAAATAGATCATATGGTTGACTAAATTGATAAAGAAAATTACTATTTATAATTTTTATGAATTAATTATTATTTTTAAAATATAATATATTACATACCTTATTAACCTACAATCCATTAGAAAACGATAATGCCGTTCATGTCACTACGGGAAAAATGGGTATTTGCGACGGGGGTATTTACCCATCGCAAATAATTAGGCTTTTGCGACGGGATTGCTTTCCCCGTCGCAAATAGTTTTCCCGCGATGCGCGCCAAATCGCGGGAAACTTATTTGCGACGGGGGAATATTCCCGTCGCAAATAACCGGCGGCGGTAAAAGGTATTTGCGACGGGAATATTCCCCCGTCGCAAATACTATGTCGGCAGGGGTTATTTGCGACGGGTCCCGTCGCAAATAACTATTTACCGGTTGACCGTAATAAATGTTGGCTAAGGTATTTGCGACGGGAATCCCGTCGCAAATGGGCCCGTCGCAAATAATCTAACCTATAAATACCCCCATCCGTTTTTTTCATTTCATTCTCATTCCTTATCTTCTCCTTCTCTCAAAATTATATTTCTAGAGTTGAGTTTTTCTCCAGTTTAATTTTTTTCTCCGGAGCTGATATTAAAGTTTTGAAGAACGATCAGAACAGATCAATTTTCAAGGTATTTATGTTCATTTTAATTTTTTATTTATTTTTAATTTTTTATTAGTTTCAATTATTATTAATTAGTTGTAATTTAATTATGTTTACATTGTTTTATTACTTAATAAATTTAAATTATTAGTATTGTTTATAGTTAATGGTAATTAGGAATAATTAGTAATAATTTTTAATAATTAAGAATAAATATTAATAATTAATAATAAATACCAATAATTAGGAATAAGAACATTATTACATTATTAGTTTATTTTATTATTAATATTAAAATAATATAATTTTTTATATATATACAATTCTTTTTTCATTTGTGTGTTTGCTGTCTTCACATGTATTATTTGTATGTGGAGATAGAAAACGCACAGATGAAAGAAGAATTGTATATAAATTAGAAAATTATATTATTTTAATATTAATAATAAAATATATTAATAATGTTATTATTTGTAATTATTGGTAATTATTTCTAATTATTGATAATTATTCATTTAATTACTAATAATTAGGAACAATTATCAATAATTATCAATAATTAAGAATAATTAGTAATAATTAGTAATAATTACCAATAATTACCAATAATTAGTATTAATTACCTATAATTAGTATTAATTACCAATAATTAGTATTAATTACCAATAATTAGTAATAATTAGGAATAATTAACAATAATTAGTAATAATTACCAATAATTAACAATAATTAGTAATAATTACCTATAATTAGTATTAATTACCAATAATTAGTATTAATTACCAATAATTAGTAATAATTAGGAATAATTAACAATAATTAGTAATAATTAGTAATAATTAGGAATAATTAGTATTAATTAGGAATAATTAGTAATAATTACCAATAATTAGTAATAATTATTATTAATTACCAACAATTAGTATTAATTACCAATAATTAGTATTAATTATCAATAATTAGTATTAATTACCAATAATTAGTATTAATTACCAATAATTAGTATTAATTACCAATAATTAGTATTAATTACCAATAATTAGTATTAATTATTAATAATTACCAATAATTACCAATATTTAGTAATAATTAACAATAATTGCCAATAATTAACAATAATTGCCAATAATTACCAATAATTAGTAATAATTACCAATAATTATCAATAATTACTAATAATTATCAATAATTACTAATAATTAGCAATAATTAATAATAATTAGCAATAATTAGTAATAATTAGTAATAATTACTAATAATTAGCAATAATTAGTAATAATTAGAAATAATTAGTAATAATTAGAAATAATTAGTAATAATTAGTAATAATTAACAATAATTAGTAATAATTAACAATAATTAGTAATAATTAGGAATAATTAGGAATAATTAGTTTTAATTAGGAATAATTAGTTATAATTACCAATAATTAGTAATAATGATTATTAATTACCAATAATTAGTATTAATTACCAATAATTAGTATTAATTACCAATAATTAGTATTAATTACCAATAATTAGTATTAATTACCAATAATTAGTATTAATTACCAATAATTAGTATTAATTATCAATATTTAGTAATAATTACCAATATTTAGTAATAATTAACAATAATTGTCAATAATTAACAATAATTAGTAATAATTACCAATAATTATCAATAATTACTAATAATTATCAATAATTACTAATAATTATCAATAATTAATAATAATTAGCAATAATTAGTAATAATTAGCAATAATTACTAATAATTAGCAATAATTAGTAATAATTAGAAATAATTAGTAATAATTAGAAATAATTAGTAATAATTAGTAATAATTAACAATAATTAGTAATAATTAACAATAATTAGTAATAATTAGGAATAATTAGGAATAATTAGTATTAATTAGGAATAATTAGTAATAATTACCAATAATTAGTAATAATGATTATTAATTACCAATAATTAGTATTAATTACCAATAATTAGTATTAATTACCAATAATTAGTATTAATTATCAATAATTAGTATTAATTATCAATAATTAGTATTAATTACCAATAATTAGTATTAATTACCAGTATTTAGTAATAATTACCAATATTTAGTAATAATTAACAATAATTGCCAATAATTAACAATAATTAGTAATAATTACCAATAATTATCAATAATTACTAATAATTATCAATAATTACTAATAATTATCAATAATTAATAATAATTAGCAATAATTAGTAATAATTAGCAATAATTACTAATAATTAGCAATAATTAGTAATAATTAGAAATAATTAGTAATAATTAGAAATAATTAGTAATAATTAGAAATAATTAGTAATAATTAGTAATAATTAACAATAATTAGTAATAATTAACAATAATTAGTAATAATTAACAATAATTAGTAATAATTAGGAATAATTAGGAATAATTAGTAATAATTACCAATAATTAGTAATAATTATTATTAATTACCAATAATTAGTATTAATTACCAATAATTAGTATTAATTACCAATAATTAGTATTAATTACCAATAATTAGTATTAATTACCAATAATTAGTATTAATTACCAATAATCACCAATAATTACCAATAATCACCAATAATTACCAATAATCACCAATAATTACCAATAATCACCAATAATTACCAATAATTACCAATATTTTCCAATATTTTCCAATAATTACCAATAATTACCAATATTTTCCAATAATTACCAATATTTACCAATAATTACCAATATTTACCAATAATTAGGAATAAATACCAAAAATTAAGAATAACTACCAATAATTTGGAATAATTACCAATAATTTGGAATAATTACCAATAATTTGGAATAATTACCAATAATTTGGAATAATTACCAATAATTTGAAATACTTACCAATAATTTGGAATAATTACCTTATTACATTATTTGTATATTTTATTATTAATATTAAAATAATATAATTTTCTATATTATATACAATTCTCTTTTCTTCTGTGTTTTTTCTGTCTCCACATGTAATATTGGCATTCTTTTTCAAAATTATCAACCTACTCGCCAATGGAGAGGTGAAAGTGAATGCCAATATTACATGTGGAGACAGAATGTGAAACACACAGATGAAAGGAGAATTGTATATAATATAGAAAATTATATTATTTTAATATTAATAATAAAATATACTAATAATGTAATGATGTTATTATTATATAATTAATATTTATGAAAAAAATTATATTAGTATTATTAAAAAAATAAAAAATCAATATAATATTAAAATTATCAATATTTGTAACAGGTTTTGCTTTATTCTCAATATATTCAATCCTTGCTTGTGTTTTTTCTAACAAATTATTCAAAACTAGTAATGCTTTTATATTTTATAGAAAAATATGGAACAACGAGGTCGTCAACAGTCATTATTAGATGACCGCATATGGATAAATCAACGTAGAAATCCAAATGGTTCTGGTTTAAATCCAGTATATATAGAGGGTGTGGAGAGTTTTTTATCATTTGTGGCATCAAATATAGAATTTGTTTCAGAAGGAAAGATAAAATGCCCTTGTAGAAAATGTGCATTGAGAACGTTTGACACGTTTGACAAAGTGGGGGAACATCTCTTGCGTTTTGGTTTTCAAGCAGATTATGTTTTTTGGTATCAACACGGTGAACGCAGTTCCAGAGCAGGTGATACCAACTTGATTCCGGATCCATCCCAGTTTCAAGATTTAGTACATGATGTTGCAGGTTCATCTGTTCAACATACAGAAACTCCGGCTGATATAGCTTCAAATCCTGAGTTGGGACCGTCTGAATTTTATGAGTTGTTGAAGTCTGTTGAGGATGCATTATATACTGGCTGCAAGATGAGCAAATTAGAAGCAGTTGCAAAATTTATGGCTATCAAATCAGATAACGGAATGTCAAACATCTGTTTTGACCAGATATTTTCTTTGCTGAAAACACTGTTACCCGAAGGAAATGTTTTACATGCAAATTACTATGAAAGTAAGAGGTTGGTTCGAAATTTGGGACTTACATGTCAGAAGATTCTTGCTTGTTCAAATGACTGCATTTTATATTCAGGGGAAAATGAGTCGTTGGATAGTTGTCCCACATGTGGGCAACTGAGATATAAAGAAGGAAAACACGGGAAGTCTGGTTTGATTCCTATAAAACAGTTGATATATTTTCCGCTTACATCCAGACTTCAGCGTTTATTCATGTCTAAGAATACAACGACAATGATGTCATGGCATAAAGAGAATAGTTCAACCGATAAAATCTTGAATCATCCAGCCGATGGTGATTCATGGAAACATTTTGATAGAGTGCATCCATCATTTGCTTTAGAAGCTAGAAATGTTCGACTGGGCCTTTCCACTGATGGTTTCTGTCCGTTTGGATCTTATGGTAGTCAATATTCATGTTGGCCTGTTTTTTTAACTCCGTATAATTTACCTCCATGGATGTTGATGAAGGAGCCATATATCTTTTTGACTTTACTAATTCCAGGACATCCGAAGAAAAATATTGATGTTTATTTGAAGCCATTGATTGATGAATTAAATTTATTGTGGAGTACTGGTGTCAGTACATGTGATGTTGCAATGAAACAGAATTTCATACTGAGAGCAGCATTGATGTGGACAATAAGTGACTTCGCGGCTTATGGGATGTTATCTGGCTGGAGTACACATGGTCAGAAATCATGTCCTTACTGTATGGGAGAGAACAAAGCATTTATGCTCATTCATGGAAAGAAACCTTGTTATTTTGACTGTCATCGCAGATTTCTTCCAGCTGATCATCCTTTTCGCAGAAACAGATCTCATTTCAGAAAAGGAACAGCTGAAAGGGATGGATCTCCAAAAATGCTATCAGGTTCGGAGTTAAAATCGGTTGTATTTTCATTACCTCCCATCACTTTTGGTCCCACAATAAACCAACAGAAAATTTCTGGTTTTGGGAAAGAATACAATTGGATTAAACGTAGCATATTTTGGGATTTGCCATATTGGTCTGATTTGTTGGTCCGACACATGTTAGATGTCATGCATATTGAGAAGAACTGTTTTGATAATTTGTTTCATACAGTTTTGGATACGCCAGGAAAGAGCAAAGACAATGTAAATTCACGTTTAGATCTTGCCCAAATTTGCAGGCGTCCAGAATTGGAACTATTTGAGAATGTCAGAACAGAAAGGTTACTGAAACCAAAAGCAGCTTATACACTGTCTAAAGAAAACCGTTTATTATTTTGTCAGTGGATTGCAGATTTGAGACTTCCAGATGGCTGTGCTTCCAATTTGGGTAGATGTGTAAAGAATGGTCATATTACTGGATTAAAAAGTCATGATTGTCATGTTATAATGGATAGACTTATACCCATTGGATTAAGAGGTCTGTTGAATTCTGTGATTTGGGATTCCATAACAGACATGTCTCATTTTTTTCGGGAAATTTGTGCGGCTACGGCAGATTATGATGCTCTAGGCAAACTTGAAAAAGATGTTGTTGTAATTATATGTAAACTGGAAAAAATATTTCTGCCGTCTTTCTTCGACTCAATGGAACATTTTATGTTGCATTTGCCATATGAAGCCAAATGTGGAGGTCTGGTACAGTTTCGATGGATGTACCCATTTGAAAGATGCATGCAAAAATTGAAAAGAAAAGTACGCAACAAAGCATCTGTTGAAGGATCTATTACAGAAGCTTATTTGCAAGAGGAAATGTCTTTTTTCTGCTCCCATTATTTTGAATCTGAGTATCCTTCAAAACACAACCGAATGGGACGGAATGAGAGGAATATTGATGAAATCGACAATCAATTATCTGTTTTCAACCAGTCAGAGCTTGGTTTTGGTGGAGTTTCTGAACGCTGGCTTTCAGATGATGAACATCATAGAGCTCATACGTATGTTCTGCTCAACTGTGAAGAGATGACATCAGTTGTACTGTAAGTATTTATATCACTTATTCTATCATTTATGTTACAGTAAATAACTTTGGTTTTTATAGGTTGTATGATAATCATATCAAGAAACAAATTCCACAAATTACAGCAGCTGCTCTCGAAGAACGTCGACTGAAAAATTTCTCTCAGTGGTTTCAAAAACTGGTAACATAAATTCTTTATCTTTTAGCAACTCATTCAATGTATAGTTTACTATATTGATAATTATTTCACAAATTTTCAGGTGTCTCGACATGCTGATAAAATTGACAAATGGCTGTGTGTATTGAGTAACCCACCTTCCAAACCTGTTAAAACTTATAATGCATATGTGGTGAATGGATTTCGATTCCACACACATGCATATGGGGAATCGAAAAAAACAATGAACAGTGGAGTTAGCTTGAGAGGATCTCATCATCGAGAAAATGAAGTTGACTTTTATGGCATACTTGATGAAATCATTGAACTCTGTTATCTTGGACAACATTACATAACCATGTCCAAATGTCGGTGGTTGGATACAGAGAGAGGCGTGCGTGTTCATCCGACTCATGGAATCATCGATATTAAATGTAAAAGTGTTCTCGCAGTAAATGAACCATTCTTATTGGCTCAACAGGCATATCAAGTTTATTATGCAAAGTACTGTGCAACATCAAGAGACTTGACTGATTGGTGGAGTGTAATAAAAATCAAAATTCGAGACAATCAGTTTAGTCAAAGTGAATGTGCTTTCACTGATGTGCAAAGAATTGAAGTTTTTCAAGAGAGTACTCAAAATCAATCTTTTTTACAAAGAGACATGAGTATCGATGACGACACCCCACATTTAAGAGTCGGTGATGACGATGATGTTAATGATGTCACATATGAATTTGAAACGGTAAGAGATGAAGCAACTGTAACTCGAATGGATATCGATGATGTTGAGGAGGAATATGAAGATGACATTGACATATATGAATATGATGATGAAGATGAACACTGATAGCATTTCATGGTATTTATATACAATCATAATATGTATATATGTATATATAATAGTAATTATCAATTATTTGCTAACATTAACATTTTCTGTTTCATATGGACGACGCCACATTTCGTGCGTTGGCGGATGCTGACCTGACTTTTGATGCGGATGAGTTGCTGACAGATGACCCTCAGCCTGCAGGCGCTCCAGGGAGTACGCGGAGGGGGCGCGGTCTTGCACGATTGATGATTCCTGACCCCGTCCCCGAGCGACGTCCACGTCTTGGGTTTGATCCACGCACATGGAGGTGTGATAACCTGTGTGATAACCTGTGGATTTGACTAAGATTTCATTAATCTATTCACATAATAAATGTTTATTATTTTTTCAGTTTTCCGCATATAGCAGTCGGACAGGGCAGCGCTATTTTGCGCAACTATTTCTCTCAATCGTGGACCACATGGGAGCAGATTCCCATTGATGTGCAGCAGGCCATGTTCGGCCATTGGTTGGTACGTACGTAAATAAATAATTTTTATTTTGAAAATTATTTCATTTCTAACTAGATATTTTGATTTATTTGTATGGTTTATGGTATCCGATCGAGGATACCATGCATGACGCCATCCACGAGGCATGGGAGGTGGCCATGCGTGATCGTCTTCGTCAGTTTTTGCACAATTTAAGAAAAGCTGCGATGAAGAAAGCAGGAGTGTCAGATTTTGAGGAGTCATGTAGAGCACACCGACCAGAGTATATTTCATCCCATGTATGGGATGGATTATGTGCGCCCTGGTTGAGTGGTGCCTTTCAGAGGAGATCATCGGTGGGGAGGCAGAATCGGGGGAGACAGGAGGTGACTCATCGAGCTGGGAGTCGTTCTTTCAGTACTCATAGACAGCATCTGGTACGTACATTATTTATAAATATTTTATATAACTATAAATATTAACAGTTTTTTTTATTATTATAGGCTGTAGAGCACCCCGATATTACAGAGTACGACATATATCGGAGGATGTATAGTGATCCTGCTACTGGGGAGCTCAGAGGTGATCGTCAGCATCACATCGTGGTCAGTATTATTTGTTTTCAAGTTTAAAAATTAACTGCATATAATATATTCACAATTTTAATTTTAAATTGCAACTATAGGAGTCATATGAGGCCGCAGCGGAACAGGCCCGGCCTGAGAGTCAGGCCGAGTCATCAGATCAGACCACTGCCTGTCAGTTTGATGAGGCGGCATGGATGCAGGCCACCCAGTATGCCTTCGAGAAGGGCCGGGTAGTTGGTATCGGCTCTCGACTGACTCCCGGAGATTATTATGGCAGTGCTGCGATGTCGGCGTCCAGCTTGAGAGGGGCTCGTGCATCTTCTTCTACACAGTATGAGGATCAGTTGCGATCTCAGACTGCACAGATAGAGAGTCTCTGACAGGAGTAGGAGCAGATGCGTCAGCAGCATGAGGAGGAGCGTCGACACCAGCAGCAGCTGTACGAGGAGCAGGCGAGTCGGTGGCAGCAGCAGCATCAGGAGCAGATGGAGTACATGCGCCGACTCACTCATGCTTTAGGGATGGAGTTTCCTCCACCACCATCTGCAGATCCCCCACCTCCCCCCCTCCCCCCCTCCTTCAGATTAGAGTTTGTATTTCTGTTATAAAATTTGTGAAATCAAAATATTTTTTTTTCTATTCGTAGTTTCTATCTCATTATAAAATATTAATAATATTATATTTTTAAATAACAATATTAATATGAATAATAATATTATTTATATTTTATAATATTAAATTTTATATATATATTAAAATTTTATATATATATTAAAATTTTATATATATATTAAAATTTTATATATATATTAAAATTTTATAATATTATAATTTAATTATTTTTTTTGTAATACTTGAATTATTTTAATATTTGAATGTAAAATAATTCTATTATTTTTATATTAATTAAAATAACTTATTAATATTTTTTTTATTTATGAATTATAATTGTAATATTATTATATTAATTAAATTATTTATTAATATTCTATTATTTTTATTTTTGAATTATAATTCTACTATTATTATAGTAATTAAAATAATTTATTATTTTAATTTGTAAATTATAATTCTATTATTATATTAATTAAAATAATTTATTAATAATTTATTTTTTTTATTTTTTTATAGTATTTGCGACGGGATACTATGCCCGTCGCAAATACTAGTATTATTAATAGTTTTTATTTTTTTTTTAAAAAGTATTTGCGACGGGTCCCGACTCCCGTCGCAAATACTAGTATTATTAATTTTCTTAATTTTTTTAAAAAAGAGTTTTTGCGACGGGTCCCGTCGCAAAAGGTATTTGCGACGGGTCCCGTCGCAAAAACTGTTTTAAAAGTTTTTTACAAAAATACGGAATACTATTTGCGACGGGGAGAATGCCCATCGCAAAAAAAGGCTTTAGCGACGGGCCCATCGCAAATAAGTGTAGTTGCGACGGGATCCCGTCGCAAATACCTGTTTTTCTAGTAGTGTGTGTACGTGTTGAGTAACACCTCCTTGAAGCAATGCGATTTATTTTTAATATCCAACTTACAAGGATAGTCATAAGAATTTAACTAATGATTAAATATCACATTAATAACATATTTATGATTCTATAAAATTAAAATATTATTTAAGTTATTTATTTTTCATCCATTACAAAAATGAAAAACTCATTCATGCATATATATAGACTACCATATCCATGAAACAACATTGTCCGTTTTTCATAAATATTTTACAGGGTTGGATTTAAAAGTAAATATATTGTATAAATATGAAAATTATAACATTTCTAAGATTGTTGAGTTAATGGAACAACAACCCATTTTAACATGGTCAACACACCAATGTTTATTGAGGTTATAAAATAAATAACCCCAAAACATCCAACATGAACTTAACCATTTTAGTATCTAATTAAAACATGGTAAAAATGACATAAAAGGAATAATAATAATGAAATAAACATGATAAATTTTATTATATAAGTAAAAATATATTATAATTTTCAATTTTTGGAGTTTGAGAATGTAAGAAGTTGGAAAATACTTTTGGTAGGGACCATTATTTAAAAAACCATGTTTTAATGTTTTTCTTGCAACATTTTTTTATTCAATGTCAATGTTCCATAAAATATTTCATGAATTATATTATTTTCAGTTAACATTTTATTAAAAAAAAATTAAATCCTTGAATTTTTATAAAAGTTTTAAAAAATAAATCTTTTAAATATTTATAAAAAAGTTCAATTTTGACTTTTTTCCAAAGTGGAAAATAATATTTTTAACAGATACAACTTGCCTGACTTTTCACACTTTTATAGAAATTATTAGTTATAAGTATTCCTATAAATTTTAACATTGTTTTTTATAAGAAGATCATATTTCACCTCTTCTATGAATTCATAAATTTAGAATTATTTCAATAAAAATGGTTATTTATCATTATGATTATGTGAAAATGGAATGTGTTTTGATTATGGGTCAAATGAGTTTTTCCAGGGATTTATGATTAAAAGAGTAATATTATTATTATATTCATGATATAGTACTTCAGGGTTATATCTAATGATGGTTGATCCTGATATATCTCTCCAATACATTGCGAAATGATTTAGTCTTTGAAGGGACAAAATTATGGAGATAACATGATAAGTTTCTCCTATTGAATTAACTAGATATAAATTATTCTAACATGGGATAAATATGTGTAAATGGGGTTATGAATATTATTCCCCAAGTAAAATTCACTATTCTTTAAAAGAGGTATTTTATAGAATTATTTTCATTTTAATGGGTAGGAAAACTTTAAAGGTAAATTTTTTTAATGGAATGTTTTAATGAGTTCTCACGTGCCTTAGGATTCCTTCACGATTATCATATTCTTAATAATTTTTTTTTAAAATGTATTATTTGGGGAAGGTTAGTTTTCATATTGTGAAATTTTTTATTTAGGTATTCAACATTTTATTGTGAAAAAGGTAAACATCATTAGGGATTTTCATGTTTTTGATTTGTCTTGTAGGATTCCTTTATTTTTATCCCTTAGTGGGTATATATTACACATCCCATGGTTTCAATTGTTTTTTAAAAAAAATTATGAATGTTTATAATTTTTGGAACGATCAATATTTTCTCTATGGTGACTTTCCTTAAATGAAGAAGGTATCTAGAAATAAATATTGGTGTGAAATGAAAGATATTTGTTTGTTGGAAAAAATATATAATCTGTAAATGTTTCCCCTTTATTATGTAATATTCTTACATAATTCTCTAAGACTCTAAAATGAAAGAATATATGAAATGTAATAAAGTGGAAACCTAGCTATAAATCATGTAATTATGTGTTGACTATGTCACGAGTAATTGTTATTGTTATTAAATAAAAGTATTAGATAGCTTTAATGTATTTTAAAATGTTAAAAGACAACTTAAAGATACTATAATTTATGGTTATATTATCTAGATATTGATTTCAAATATTTTCATGTAACTTCATGTAATCCACATTTCTTCTAAATGGTTTTCTATAGAGGATATAGGGTAGCTAAGTTTGGAATACATTAGAAATAAAATGAAAATTTGAATTATAAACAAATAATGATTGTAGTATAGAGGTTTATAGTTTTATTGAATCAGTTAATAGATTATATTAATGGTGGAATTGATGAAATAGAGAGACTTAATTCTATATATAAGAACATGTATATATTGGATTAATTAATGAAATATCATCCACTTTCTTTTTAATGATCATTGGAACCTTTTAATGATGAAATAATGACAAATAAACTTGAGGTTATATTTAATGTTTTTTATGTAGATCAAATATATTGGTAACTCTTATTATTTATCATTTTGAAGGTGACATCGATCAATTATCTTCTATAATTATGAATACTAAGTAAAACTATGAGATTGATTCAACAGAGATGAGGGTATTTAAAGATATTTTTATTGAGAAATATTATCCTATGTTTCTTAATATTATAATGGATATAAAATATTTGGAGTTGATGAAAAAGGAAGAAGGCTCAATGACCACATATGAGATATATTTTACAAGACTAGCCAAGTTTTCATAGAATTTTTTATGGATAATGAGGCTAAAAATGCTTGATTTTTTAGGATCAAAACTATGTATAAAATGATAATTGACCTATAAATAATTTAAATCTTATAATTATGTTGTCCTCTGAAAGATGAGATTGAGTTTTCCAACACATATCTCATATCTGAAAATAAGAGTACGTAGAGAAAAAGGTGACAAGAAATGGAGAAGAATTTAACTAATAAATCTAGATTAAATTCTCCAAATTTTTTCAAATGTCAAAGAAGACGTTTTAAATAATGTGATCTATGATCTATAATTTGTTACTGATATACTAAGAAAATCGATTTGGAATGTTAATTCAAGAAATATATTTCTAATCAGACTAGTAATGGGAAAATAAATAGTCATCCTAAAATGAGATGTTTTAGATACAATGAGTTGGGTCATTAAAATAATTCATATATGAAGATAGTTACTAATGTTGTTAATCCTCAAGAATAGAAGAAAACGTTTTAACAATGTTTTTTTATTATACTACAACCAAAGTTGGATCATCAAGTAAAATTGTTTTAGGTACATTACCTTTTTTATCAAAATTAGTCCAAAGGATTTTTTGATTTAGGATATACATATTTTGTTATATCATTGAAATTTACAATTAGAATGAAAATATAATTTTAAAAAATAAAATTATAAAATTTGGTAAAAACTCCTAGGGTAGTATTTTAGAAACAAGATTTATAGTAACCTACTTGTTATTCTATATGGAATGATTTTTCTTAAATACATTTTTATTATTCCCATTTTATATTTTTATGTAATTTTGGGTATAAAATAGATTTAATTTTATATTACTATGATACAGTAAAAAACAAAAAAAATAATATTAAATTTTATGATTGATTTTCAATTAATATATAAAAATGAGTTCATAACATTGATAATATATAAATAATAAGAGAAATTTAATAAATATTGGTGTGAAATATATATTACACATATTAGTGAAATGTTTATTTTAATTTATGATTTGAGGGTTGGGATTGAATATATATATGTTTTTTCATGATGATTTTTATGGTGTTATTATTAATTGGGAAATTGAATTTAATATTAACATAAGGAATAATATTAATTCAATTTCTATACCTCATTATGAAATGGATTCATTTGATTTGGTATAATTAAAAAATAGTTATAGGAGTTGCTCGATATGGGATTTTCTTTCCCATAACTTATCCTTGGGGTGCCCCCACTTTTCTTATAAAAGATAAGTATGGTTACATGAGACATATAATTTATTATATTATACTAAATAACATCACTATTAAGATGAAATATATGTTTCATCATTTAAAATACTTGTTTTATCCTCTCTACAATGCTCAATATTTTTTCAAATATTAATCTTAGATATGGTAATCACCAGCTTAAGGTGAAGATAAAGACATTCCAAGAATGATTTTATGTATTAGATGTTGCTAATGTAGGGTTTCATATTCCATACAGGTTAATATATGAAGTCTTTGTATTTATGAATCTTATGAATTTAATATTCCTTGATTGTTTAGAAAAAAAATTACTAGTTTTTATTTATAAACATTTGTTTATTCTAAGAGATATGACGAACAAGAGAAACATTTAAGGATTTTTTTCAAACTTAAAAATAAATCAAGTTGTATAGAAAATTTTAATATGTTTTAATTTTGGATGAAACTAATTTACTTTCATGGTGATATGTTTTATAATGGTGGTACAACTATTGATCCTTCTAAAACCTAAGTATTTGGAGATTGTCCAAAACCCAAAAATTCCATGAAGATTTGATTTTTTCCTTGATTAGAGGGTTACTACAGACTTTTTTTTGATAAAATTACTTGTTTATATATCCCACTAAAAAAGTTAACATTAAATGGTTTTAAATTAATATGGGAAATCGAATTTAAAGAATTATTTTGGGAATTAAAAAGAAAATAAGTTAATAATACGATGTTGGAATTTGAGGTAACAAATTATGGAATTTTTATCTATAGTTATACTTATTTGAATAAAATTGGATGTTTCTTAATTCAATATTATTAAGAAATTTCATATGATTCACTTAAATTGAAACACCATATGTAGAATTACCATATGCATTATCATGAGAGTTTTAATAGTGTTTTTTCATTTCAGAAATATAGAGGAATCTTTTATATGTAATAAAATGTCATATATATAATGAGTATAAATATTGAATGTATATATTTACTCTAAAATATTCAAACATGAGGAAGAGAATATAGCTGTACAAACTAATGGATTATTATTTCATGATTCAATGTGACTTCAAAAAATAAAACTATATAGATGATACTTTGAGTAAAGAAGATAATATTTCTTTAATAATTCTACAACTGGAACCTAATATTTTGGTTGATGATTTAATGAATGTTGGACTTGAAATAGGTAATGAAAAAAATATAATTTTATTTAGGTGTTAGTGAAATCATTGTTGATATAAATAATTATTAAAGAACTGATGGAATATCTTGTCTTGCAAGAAAATGTCAAATTGGATGGAAGGGTATGTTTTCTATGTTTACTATCTATACTAAAGGTGTTATAGAATTTAGAAAGAGGATATGTGTTCTGACTAATTTCTATTTGATGAAAGAATTATTGTATGAATGTCAAAGATCTATGTTTTCCATCAATTATGTAAGTACTATGGTGTATAGAGGCCTTTATGAATATTATTGGTTTTGGAGGTTTGAAGAAATACATTAATGATTTTATAATGAAATTTTCCTCTTTTAACCATATTAATGTTGAGCGACAACTACTTAAGTGGGTGATTTAACCTTATATAGTTCCTAAATGGAAATGGGAGAACACATCCATGGATTTTTTTATGAGATCACCAAATACATCTTGAGTTAATATTGTGATTTGAGTTATTATATATTGTTTTACTTAGTTATTGTATTTTTTCTGATTCGAGATATTATACCTTAGGTTAAACTTTCTAGAATTTATATTAAAATATAGTCTGATTACTTGGGGTAACTCTTTATATTATAACTATCATTATCCCAGATTTACAAAATGTTTTTGTAAATTTACTAAAATTTTGTTGGGTACTTAATTAAATTTCAACAGACCCTATCATCCACTATTTAATGAATAGTAAGGGAGAAAAATTCAATGTTAGGAGGATATTCATTAGGATTATTATTTGGATTAGCTAGTAATTTTAAATTTATATATTTCGTTATTATATTTTTTCTAAAAAATGTTTTTCATTATAGTTTTCACATAGAACATTTTGAAGAATTATATGGGAAGTGGTGATAAATTCCATAATGATGGGATGAAGTCAGGGAAAGGATGTTTTTGGGACCAAAACTAGTATAATAAATGATATATAAGGTAAAGATGATTCATGAGAACAATGGGGATGGATTAGAGTAAGAAAAAGGGTTATATATATCAGAGGAGGAAAAATATATCATTTGAGGTAGGGGTCATTCCATTCTTAATGTATATCAATAGAAAAGTGCTATTGATTTTAGAAGAATATAAATGTTAAGACTGTAGGTTTTTAGTACAAATAAAAATCTACAAATGGTTGAATTATTTTCTTAAAAATTATCATGACCTGTGACTTTATATCAAGTTCATGATGTGGTTCATTTTTCGTTACTAATAATGTATGTACCTGATGCATCTCATAGTCTGAACCTTAAAGTGGTGTAGTTATAATAGAATCTCTCTTTGGAAGAAGGTACATTTTAGATGTTAGAAAATAAAGAGTATTTATTGTGAAATTAATTGAGTTTTAATGAAATATTATATGAAAAAATAATATGATTGAGGAAACAACACGGGAAATGAAAAATGCTATGTGGAAAAAATATCCTTACATATGTAAGTAATTAATAAATCTATGAGGAAGAAATTTATTAAATGGGTAATGAATGTAACAAAATTGGTAATCCTATAACTAAATAAATATTATTTTTTATAAGTATTAATTTTATATATTTATAATGATTATAGTTTTAAAAATGAATTTATATAATTTTTCAATCAAAAAAGTTAAACTTTTATTTAACTAAATTATTTTTCCATATATTTCAGAGTTTTATTTAAAAGATGAATTTAAATATTTTTGATTTTTTTGGTAAAAAAGGAAATTATTTTGGAATCAACATATAGAATATATCTTAGGCTGAATTTTTTGTATTTTATAAAAATATAAATTTATGATTAAAATTATGAAAAATGTTGTTTTTTTAACTATAAATTTTTTTAAATAAAGTTATTTAAATTTCTCATACTATTTATGATTTTTAATGTAAAATATTATACATTTGATTAAAAAAATTATAAATAATTTCATATGAATAAATATTATTTTCTATTGTTGTACAAAATCATTTTTATCCTTTAAAACGTAATTTTATAAAAAATGATTTTCATTGTGTTTTATATAGTTACATTAAATTTAATTTCTTCTAATTATAAAAATTGATAATTTAAAATTAAATTCCATATTTTTAATTTTTATGTCCCAATTTATTAATTAGATTAATTTCATATTTTTTCATTTTGAGTAGTAACCATGGTAAATATATGTTAATATGGTAATGGGTAGATTAGGTTAATTAAGTTAAATACTTTGTGATATAGTCAAAGATTTCATATTAAATGTTATTGGATAGTGTTATTTAGACCATTATTACCTTATATATGAAATTGTATTGTTTTTTTACTCACATATCCCTTATTAGGTAATTTATAATATTTAACATTTTAGAAACATTTCAACTTTGACACTCTCCTCGACTCAAAAAGGGATCCTCCTATCATTCCTTCCAAACAAATGTTGAGAACTCTATTTCATCCATTGAATAACCAAATATATCCTCAGCATACCTCACCTTATCTTAATGGTATGGGCCCCACCAAATTATAATGTCATTCATGCGTACATATAGACTACCATCTCCAAGAAATCACATAGTTCATTTTTTCATTAATTCCTTTAGTGGTTGGTTTTAAAAGTGTACTTAACCTATAAATATAAAAATAAAATCATTTTTATGATTATAAAGTTAATGGAACCATAACCATTTTTAGCATGGTCAATGTACTGAAGTTGTTTGAGGTTATAAAACAAACAACCCCAAAAAAACCATAGCGAACTCAACCATTTTACTAACAAAATAAAAATTTATTTAAAATGAAAAAATAATAATAACAATTAAATTAAAATGAAAATGAATTTTTTATAAATTTAAAAACTAATATTGTTTTATTATAAATGTTTTAAATAATGTAAGAATCCTAATGAGACATAAGGTAAAGAAGTTTCTTTTGTTATTTTAATGTCTTCCTTAGAACTCATTTTCTTCCATGTACATGTTCTTTAATTTTTTTAAAGAATTATATTTTTTGTATGAAAAGTATTTTCAATGTAAATGTTATCATTCCGTGAATTTTTATAAAATTTATAAAAAAGAAATCTTTTAAATGTTTTTGAAAGATGTAACTTTTTCACTTTTTACCGAAGTAAAAGTGTATGTTTCTTAAGTATATATCACTTGACCTATAGTTACAACCTTCATGGATATTATTATCAAAATTCCTGTATAAGATAACATTATATTTCAATGTATATTATATTCCTTCTAGTTTAGTGATTTTTTTATTTTTATTGTAAAAAAGGATAATTGTCATTATGATTATACAAAAATGGATAGTGTTTTTCTTATTGGTTAGAATGAATGTTTCAAGGGGTTTATTATTAAAAGGTAAAATATTAAAAAATTGTTCATGATATAGTTCATGAGAATTTTATATGATAATTAGCGAGCTTGATATAACTCTATAATGAATTGGGTGATGATTTAGTATTTGAATTAAAAATTGGGGAGATAACTAGGTAGGTTACCATTTTTAAATATTTTGTTTTCATGAGATGTGAAATGTTTAAAGGTAAAAGGTTTATTAATCAAAGGAATGTTTTCCTGAGTTTCTACATACCTCAGAATTCCTTCATTATTTTACTAGACCTAATAATGGGTAATCGGAAGTTTTATTTGAGAAAATTTTAGTTTCCATTTTTAAAAATGTTTTATTTATACAATCTAATTTTTATTGTGAAGACATGAACATATTAATTTCCTTTCAGGTTTTTTACTTATAAGGACCCAACCTTAAACCACACATAATCTTGAGTTTTATGTCATAAATCATTATCTTATATTTGAGGACCATTTTAGTTTGGATTTTTAGTGGATTAGTAAATCATTCCTATATAAATAAATATTACATCATGAAGTGGACATTATACTTTATCTCTATTTTTTCTAGAAACTAAATTTTTTTAAGATATAACATGTTTTATTTTCCTGAAATAGCTTTAAAATGTTCATATTGAACTCATCCTTTCCCCTAATAATCTTTACTACCATATAAAATCTATATTAAAACATGGGGTGATAAAATAATAAAATTAAAGATCATATAAAAATAATAATGAAATATTTTAGTCCATGAACACTCATAAAAATTTTCCTTTTTAAAAATTAATATTTTGGATCAAAATAAACATTTTATTGTGGATTAAATCAACCTGTATACCCAAATATTTTATGAAACTATTTCATAATCACTATTAATGAAAAACTCATATAATTTTCTTTTTAATAATGAAAACATTTTAAAAAAATTTAAACAATTATACAATTCATCATTAAGATGTAGAAAATACATTCATTTAAAAAAACTCATTATCTAACCCTATGAAATAAAAAATTTTCCATAAAATCTGTATAAAGAATATATAAATAATATTGTTAACACGTGACATAATAACCAAATCAGTTGAATAAATGCGATAAGTTGCATGGTAAAATTACATCATGATCATCACCCAATGCATTTGAGGAATAAAAACCACCCACCCACCTTTGGTTTAAAAAAATCACTTATACATGGTTTATAATGGAACCACCCATATTTTAACTTATTATAGAAGAACCTATAAATGTCTTATAAAGTAGCGACCAATACATATTTTGTAAGAGGGTTTTTCTGGAAGCATCAATAAATTCAAGGGTTTCCTTATCTCATCTCTTTTTACTATGGAATCTACAAGTGAAATTTTAGTACACCCATGTTCTTTTTACTTATGGATATTTTTTAATAGCCTCTTTTATTTCCTTTTCTTTTTATTTTCATTTTGAAACCACAAACAGTTCAAAATTCTCTTCAGATATTACAAAATACTCTACTAAAATGTGGGTGTTTATACATGTAATCTTATATTTGGGACATGGATAAGTATCTTATTCTAAAACAATGTCCTATAAATAGAACATATGAAGAATATTTATTGGAATTAAGGATTAAGAAATCATGGGAGGGATTATCTCATTGAATCTACATCAGTCATTTCTTTTTTGAACAATTTGAGACATATCACTTCTACACCCCATGCAACTTAGTATGATAATGAGTGGGAACATTCTAACTGATTCAAACCAGGATGGTGTTTTTTCTCTACATGATGTTTCTAATAATTGATAACCTTCCAGGCATTGGTCTACAAGTACAAATTGGACTTTTAATGTAGATTTCTCTCTTTAGGCTGCATGAATGTTTTCTGTTAATATCTTGTGCAAATCTTTTCTCTTTATTTCATTGAGTACACATCATATCGATACTAACTCTTATTACATGGTGGGAAATTTGATGTATCATATTTTCATGAAATTTTAAATTTTTTGTTCTTAATTTTTTTGGATCTTTTAGTATCAACTTTTAAATTTGATTACAATGGATAGAAATAGTCTAACAAATTATTCTGAACAAATATCCACAAAAACAATGATGATAGGTGCAGGATGAGATACCAGTGAGATGTGTCTAGATTTCACTAACCCAAATTATGAAATATATGTTATTTATTTTCTACCTCCCATTTTGTAACCTATTAACTTTCAGCTGGGGAAAATACTTTTCACCTCATGTAATCACTTTGTTACTTATTTTCAATAATAAATTGTTGGGGGTAAGAGTTGGCCTCAAGTCATACCCGAATCATTTTTTGTAACAACTTCTACATGGTTTATAATAGAACCACCCATCATATTAAAAATTATCAAGAACCATAATATCATCATAACAAAGTAAATATTTCATTTCCATCGTCAAACTCATAAAAAAATTATACACACCCATAAGAAGACATTGTTATAAATTGAAATATCCATTTTGTTTAAAACCATTTTAAAAATACACAGAACTTTTGGAATGAAGGATTTGTTTGAATAAAAAATGGAATCATATAAAGGAATAAAAACATATAATAATGTTTATGGAAGTGGTAAAAACAACTAACATCATACACTTTAAAATATAATATTGTTTTTATCTTTTATACTGAAATTCAATATGTTCCATATAAAACATGTAAAATGATTCCTTTTGGAAAACATTAAATGAAAGTAAAAATATATATAAATTTTTTTTTAATTCATTGATTACCCAATAAATAAATCTACTATATATTTTTAATTATATAGACATGGAAGAAGAAGATTTTGAAAATTAATCATTAAAACATTTAAAATTTTGTTTAAGTTAGAGTGTCCATTACCTTGAGTGTGACTCTTTATGATTGTTTTTTAACCTAATAAATAATAAAATTATGTTAATTAATTATTTTATTAAGAAAAAATTTCCATTTTATTATTCCTTTTATTTTATTTAATTCCATTTTTTAATTAATTTCTTAATAAATGAAGTAGACTTTGGATTGTTTTGATGATATTGAGCTCATATGTCCAAAATGACTTCAACAAGTTGAATATTTTAAATGTGGTCATTATTTCATATTATAAAGAATAATAATAATGAAATAATTAAAATATTTATAAATTAACTAAAATTAAAAAAATTAGGAATTATGGTTATGAAAAATGAATTACATCACAATCATAAAGATGGTGGACCACACTTTTTCATGAGTAACATTTCCATTTTTCAAAGTTCGTGAGGGAAAGAAAATAAGTGTTATGTTATCAGTATATAATGATTAATAAATCATAAATATTTTATCCTTTATTTATATACACGTATATTGACCATCCATGTCATGTGGTTATGAAATATGGATCACATTGCATCGTGGAGGTGGTAATCAACACGTACGCATAAATGAAGTTACAATTATTCCATGGATGGAAAGGTAAGTAAATATATGATATTTTATCATTAAAAAATGGATATTAAGTCATTAATATCATAAATATATATATATATATAATTAATCATTATAAAAATCCATGTGAGATAGTGGTAGAAAACGAATTTCATCGGTTCTTGAGGTTGTAATCTTCCATACCCATGAAAGATGCTTTTATTTTAAATTTGGTTGAAGAGGAGATGGATATTGGTGATTAAAATAAAATAACAACATCAATTCTATTAATCATCTTGATGGCGGACTCCAGTCATTTGGCCTCATCATCAGGAGAATTCTCTCACATTTCCAATGCTTCTCGTTATTCACCTTCTAATTCACAAAAAGGGAAGGAAACAATACGGCCCATCAACTGGCGGCCTGAGGCCCATTCGATGCCAACCATCTCTGTCGAGACAATTTTTCCTTCATGGATTTTCACTTTTATGTCTGATGACCTTCTTCATTAATGATATTCATCATTATTCAAAAAAAAAGATGGCATCCTTTTCTTTACACATTAGAACCTCTAAGGTAGGCATTATTCCTTAGATAAAAATTATATAAAGTTATAAGGAATTTTAATATGGTATTTGGGATGTTAATTAAATAAATAAATAAATATTTAAGTGTGAAGGAAATATGAGAGGATGTTCCCTTTTATAAGTGAGGGGAGGGGCACTCATGGAGTTAACTAAGATATTAAACGATTATAAAATAAATTTGATGGAAAAAGGATCTAAAGTGATATAATTTAAATATATTATTATTATGGTTCTAAACAATATTATACAGTCAAATTTGGACATGTTTAGATTATAAATTTACTTTTATCTCATTGTTTTAACACGCATTAACCCTTTTTGACAGTTACCACGACAATGAAGTTTTTATTCCTTATAGGATAATATAGTTAAAATAAAAGGAAATATGGACCATAAATGGACCATAATTTATAATAAAAAACATATACCTATAACTTAACCTATGATAGGATTTTTTTTTAAATTTGAATCATTTAATAAAATATTATTTGTTATAAAATAACATTAATGTAATATTCGGTACTATTCATTTAATTTGATTTTGAAAAGAACATGAAATGAATATAATTAGAATATTATCCATTAAATCCGATATGATATGTTATTTTATATTAAAAATTCATAGAACATAATAATTCATCAAATAATATTACTTTTTTCATGTTTATAATCATTTATTTTAATTTTCTATATATTGAATAAAAACTGTGTTTGTGTTGCGTAAGAATTTTAAGTAATTATTACATCCTTAAAAATTAAAACTTAATAACTACAATAAAAATTAGTTATATTTCAAATATGTATTTATTACAGGATATATTTTTCCTTTATTTATGCCATACAATTTTATAGATATAAAAAAGAAGAGAGTCACATTTTTACTTTATATTTATTAAAATAATATATAAGTCATTTACAATGGAAACTAGAAAAATAACCATAAATTGGAATTAGGGATGAGGATTGTAGAACCCAATCATCCAATTGATTGAATTCATATTTTAGTGTTACTTTTTTTCCCTGTCATATTATTTTTAACTTAATTAACCAATTTACCATTACCAGTATGACCAATATTTATAAATATTTCTACTCATAACAAGAAAAATAAAATAGGAAATTATATGAAATTATAACCACCTGATTTAAAATATGGAATAAATTTTTAGGATATAATTTCATGAAGTGGAAGAACTTTATTTAATAGTAAAATGAAAAAAGGTTTTTTAAAGTTATTTTATGTCAAAAAATGAACTAATACTATGACACAAACATAATTAATTATATTATATATAATTAAATATGGAATATGTTTCTTTGAGATCCAATCCATATCATAATGTGACCTTTTATAAATGGTAATTAAAATTTAATAAAATAATGTATTTTCAAATAATCACTAAAATTTATTCTTTACTGAAAAAAAAAATCACCCTTTGTTAATATTGATACGATGATTTATAAATATTAATATTAAATTATTGATCGTATTTCCTAATATTTTAATAAATTAAATATTATATTTTATCACAAAAAAAATAAATAAAACGTTTTTGAAGGAAACATTTTTTCAAAATGTAAAATGACTTCACTAAGAATTGAATGATTATTTCTTAAGCATTAATCAATATATTTTCATTTAGTATGTCATTTATACATTTATTTCATATTTTGATTAATATTATCCATACACATTAATTAAAAAGCTATGTTATAAAATTCATATTTATATAAAAGTATTTCATGGTTTGTTTAACCTCGATATTTCAGGTCATATACATTATAAAACACAATTTTATTCTTTTAAAATATAAGGGTGATACATTCTACCCCTTAATAAATATAATCCTTACAATTTGAAATTGATATTAGTAGTCAAATGACATAAATTTAAAAATATTTTTATTTAAATCCCTTATCATAAAAAGTGTTAATAAAACATTGTTTTGAAAAGAGAGAAAAGGGAAGTACGAAGGTCATTTAGAATAACATATTATAGGATTCCAAATAGAATAATAGTAGTGGGAAGGGAAAATATAGACATGGAAAATATTTAATGTTCAAATAATGAATAATAGTGATAGATATCACTAATCCCAAGAAATTGAATGATCATGACAAATTTAAAGAACACAAAACCATAATCCAATGAGGTGTATAAAAGACCATTGAATCATCTGAAATAAAGGTAATTGGATAACACCATTATTTTACAAAACTTTTATGAGGTTTGAGGTATTTTCTTAACATCTATAATAAGGGAATAATGAAATAATCATAATTTATAAATATAATATAATCCTTAAAACAATTGTAATGAAAATTGCATATTTTTTTACAAAATATGATTATTGAAGATGAATTTATATGACTAATGTAATAAAATAAATTTTAAATGGAAAAAATAATCCAAAAAATTATAATATTTTATTCCTATTATCATTACAGATTAACCAAAACCAACATGGTTAGCACAATATAATTCATCAAATAAATAAACCATCAGATGAAGAAATTAAACTCTAATCACCAAATCCTCAAAAATAACACAGAATGTTCAAAACATATCATTTAATAAATAATAAACCATATAATTATTAAAAATATTCCATACTAAGATTAAGACCCAAAAAACCGAAGGATTGTATCACATATTATTTTGAGATTAATTTAAGATTTATTTCTAAATAAAAATATTCACTTTTAATGTCTCATATGAAAAATTCATATACCATAATTATATAAAATTAAAAATATGGTTATCAATTTTCATAAGTAACTTAAATCTATATTGAGACATAGTAGACTAATATATGATTTTATAAGATAATTCAACTTTTATTCATAAAAAATCCCATACTATTATATTTAATATAATCATATAATGATCCCCAAAATTATAGTGATCTTATTCTAAAATAACATTAATCCTCTAATCACATCATCACTCTTGAATCCAATGATTATCTACATGATAATACAAATGTTCCAAAAATGAACATTATATTAAAAATAATTTAAGAAAAAAACTATCATACTTACTAGGATATAATGTTGACCAGGGGTAGGAATTGGCCCTTTTTCTTTAAGTTGTGGTTTTAATCCCCGCTGACTTTTCAGATACAATGATTTGTTACCTGACCTTCAGGTTTCCCTTTTACTAAAATTATATTAGTATAATTCCTATAATGTTCCAAAAAAATGTTGAACATTGTAAAAAATAACCGTAATATCTTCTACAGTATATAATGTTTTAACATCAAGAGTAATCTCATACCTTTAATATTACATCCCCAAATATGAAATAGTATTATTTTAAATTAATCCAACATGTTAATACGAAGGGTTATATATACCTCAAACAAATAATACTTCTCTCAAAATAATATTATTCACCTTAAAATTTCATCACTTATGAAATCAAAATGGGTGTCTTTTTCATTAAACATATGAAAAACCATTAACATATAAACACATAATGGTATACATGACACTTAATCTAACCTAAAATTAAAACATCTTAATCTAAAAGTTTATCTAATCCTTTCCTCTAATACCAACTATAATGGACCTTCCTTAATCTTTATATAATATTGAGTTTTACGTCATGTAGTCATTATCATTAATTTTAATATCCTTATGATTAAGGGTTTGAGATGATAAGTTCATCCCCCTTATATAAAAAAATATTACATCAAAAAGTTGAAACTTCTACTCTATATCATTTTTTACCACAAAAATAACTCTTTATATATAATGTTTTTCATTTTATGACATATCATCACAATTTTCATCCTGACAAAATTCTTGTCCCTGCTGATCCTTAAAACCATGATTAAATCACTATAAGAACTTGGATAAGTATAAAAATATTAGTAAGTTATATATATAAATAAATAAACAAAAATTGTTAGTCCATGAACACTCATAAAAATTTACATTTTTCAAAAATAAAATTTCGCCTCAAAATAAACATTTTCTTACCCAGAAGTAAACTTCTCTACCCAAATTGTTTAATAAAACATTTTCTACTATGTATTTATGTAAAAATAAAAGCCTCATAGGTTTATTTAAAATCATGAAAACTTACAAGAATATTTTAAAAATGTTATATATTTCACCCTTAAGAAGTATAAAATTATTTCATTTAAACATTATATCATAAGAATGCCTTTTAAAATAATAGTATTTCTATAAAAACTATAGAAAGAATAAATAAATCATATACGTAACATTGGATATCAATTAAAATCACTCTTAAATATAAAATACCCTATATGGTAAAATTTGATGATGAATATTACCTAATGAAATGCTGGGATACAAACGATCCACCCATCCTTGGTTTATAACACAACGACCCATCCTTGGTTTATAATGGAACCACCCATCTATAATTTATAACGGAACCTCCCATCATTGGATTATAATGGATCCACATATAATTGGTTTAAAATGGAATCTACCGTAATCATAAAAGTTCTAAATAATCATAAAATAATCATAACACATGAAATATTTCATTTCCATCATCATACTCATAAAACCATTCTTCAAATCCACAAAAAAATATTAATAGAAATTGAAATATTCATTCTGATTAAAACCCTTTTTAAAAATATCTATAAAAAAGGTCGAGAGGGTTTTTATTTGACTAAATCATGAATTATTATAAGGAATACAAAAATTTACTAATGGTTACAAATATATTTTTTACATGAATGATAAAATAGAACATTCTTTTTTTCCTTTAATTTCCGAAAGTCAAAATGTTCCATATTAAATTTTTAAAAATATTCATTTTGAAATTCATCGAAAGGATTTAAAAACATAGATAAATTTTCATTTATAATTCATTAATAATTTATTTATTTCAACATAAATACATCTATAAAATAATATTAAGAATATAGATATATAAAAAATATTTAGAATAATAAACTACCAAAAATTTAAAATGATTTTTTATGGTATTGTGTATCTTACCTCGACTCTAACTCATCATGTACATTCATTATATACATGAATGAAAACATATGTAAAATATTTAATTATTTAAAACCTATTTTCATGTTTATTATACCATTTATATTATTTACTACCATTTTTTATTAAATTACTTAATCAATTAAGTATAGGTTTTACGTTTTGATGATATTTGACTCATAAATCCCAAATGAATTCAAAAGGATGAATATGGTCCATCATGTCATAATTTAATAATCTATAGAATAATAATAATGAAATAATTATAAATTTTATACATCAATTATATTTTTAAAACAAACAATTGATGATGGTTATAAAAAATGATCAACGTTACAATTAGGGAAATGGTAAGTCATACATATGCATGAGTAACATTTCGATTTGTAAATGATCATGATAGAAATAAGGTATGTGTTATTGTTTCTCTAAATAATGATTATTATATGATAAATATCATATAATATCAATAAAAATATTTTATATATACACTCTATGATGTGGTTAGAAAAATGAATGACATCGCTTCATAGTGCTAATAACCCACACGTACACATGAACAATGTTATCATTTTGAAATTGATATAAATGTAAGGAAATATATAATAAATTATCTTTAAAGATTTTTAATTATGTCATTAGTATCATATTTTTACATTAAAACCATCATTATAACTATCCTTGAAAGAGGGTGATGGAAAACTAATTATTTTGGTTCAAATGTTGGTAGTCCTCCGTATACTCGAATGACGATTGAATTTCCCATTCAATGGAAGAGGAGATAGTTACATGATATTTCATTAAAATAATAAAATATTAGTATATAGAAGATATTTTATCATAAATTTTTAATAATATTTGAATGATGTAGAAGATGAAATAAAACTAAAATATTCGGTTAAAGATTGTACCTATTCTTCAAAAACATCATTTATTTTACACCTTCAACCCTTTCAGGATTATATCATGATAGAAATAATACCTATTGAATGTGTGAAGGGATGTTATTAAGGTATTTGGGTAGGTATTGGTTTAAATAATTTTCTTTTGATGTGTAAAGGAAAGAGGTTTATATGAGCCCATTTATAAGTGAGGGGTGGGGACTATTGGAATTACTTAAAATATTAAATTAATAAAAAAAATTCTCATAGAATAAATGATAAAAATTAATATAATTCGAATTTATTGTGAGTATGGTTAAAAATAATATCATTCAATAAAAGTTTGACAATTTTATATTATATTTTTACCCTTATCTCTTTGATTTAACCCACATTAATCCCTGTTGACAATTACCGTGATAACAATGATTTGACAGAATCACGGCCAATATAGTTACTATAGAAGAAAAATTGACCCTTTAAATGGACCATATTTATTTTTTTCAAAACTATACTAATAAAATACAGGAATAAATAATTTATAGTAATTTAAAATCATTTTATACAAAAAAAATTATTATAAGATAACCTTAATGTAATTTTTTGAAACTATCCATTTAATTTGACTTTGAAACACCATGAAAACAATGTAATAAAATGTAATATGTTAAATAATCTATAATATGTTATTTTTGTCTAAAAATACTCAATTAAAATTAAAATACTTTTAATATTTTTAAAAGCAATTATTTTTTTCTATTAATTGAAAACAAAATTTGTTATTGTTGTCTGTGAATTTAAGGTAAATGGTATATCATTAAAATTTAAAAATAATTTACCATGACAAAAAGTCATATATCCTTAAAATAATAATTTATAATAGAAAATAATTTATATTTATACATGTGAAATGTTATTATATATATTAAAAGGAAGTGAGTGATATTGTTGACTTTATATTTATTTAATATAATATATATTTCATTTTTAAATAATAATGGAGAAAATAAACTAAATTAGAATATTATAGGAGGATGTTTGAAACCCACTCATAAAAAATATTAAAATATTGTTTTTGGATTTTTTCCTTATTACATTTTTTGTAACTTTAGTAACTCGATTTACCATTAACGAGGTGAAAAATATGTACTACGATTACTATTCAAAATAACTAAAAACAATAAAAGGGTATTATTTTAAATATATGTACCTCTTGATTAAAAAATCAGAATCAATTTTATAATATTGAATTTATTAAACTGGTAAAAATTAATATAAAATTAAGACACAAAATGAAATGAAAAATAGTTTTTAGAAAAATTCATTTTTATGCCCAAAAATAAATTTGTACCATAATTAGATATAATGAAAATTAAAATTTAATTAATGATTATATATATAATTAAATAATATTTTTATTACTTTGAGATCAAATTTGAAGAATAATGAGACTTTTAAATGAAATTAAATGATAGTTTTATAAAAAAATGTATTTCTAGAAAAATTCATTTTTAAGCCCAAAAATAAATTTGTACTATAATTTGATATAATGAAGATTAAAATTTAATTGATGATTATATATATAATTAAATAAAACTTTTGTTACTTTGAGATCAAATTTGAAGAATAATGGAACTTTTTAGTGAAATGAAATGATAGTTTTAAATCCCAAATTTAACCCTAAGATAAATCTTATATGATAATTTCTAAAATTAATATAATTTATAAAATAATTTTTTCTAAATATATAATAAACTAAATATAATATTTTCTCTCAAAAAATAAAAAATATTAATTTTTAAAAGAAATGTATTTTTTAAAACATAAAATGACATCACTAAGAATTGATAACTCATTTCCTAATAATTAATCAATAATTTTTCATTTAGTATGACCATTATACATATATTACATTATTTGGTTAATCTTATTCCTACCCTTTAATTCAAGGACTATGTTATAATAATCATATTTAAATAACAATATAATATGGTTCATTTTTGCTCAGTGTTGTGTATCGTATACACTATCAAACATATTGATGTTATTTTAATGTATTTATTGGTGTTACATCAATAGACTAAAAATATTTCTTTATTTGTATGACATAATTAACTCTATTTTAACCATATCATGTTTTCAAATCATTTTAAAAGGATATAATGATGAGTAAATGTTTTATAAATATCAAGATTCGTGTTATCATGACATGTATTAAATGAATAAAATTATCTTGATAAAAAGGGGTGTAAAATTAATGATATATTTTTTATGAAATTTAAACTAAATGAATTGTTTCAATTTCATATGTGATATTTTTAACTAATTCTTGAAAACTCTAAACTGAACAAATCCTTAAAAGTATGAATTTCAACCCATATTATAAAAAATGTAATTATGGTTTTATTATGATACAATTTTTTACACACAAAAACAATTTGAAGTGGTATATAGTGGGTTCTAAGGATTTTTTGTACTTATTGTGAACCACTATGATTTAGTAGTGGATAATGTGATCAGAAGTTTAACATGATTATGGCATGGACTAGAAACTTACATTGGGTAGTGAAACATTTAAATATCTTATGCCATGTATGTGTGTAATTTTCTATAGAAAGGCATAATTTTATTTCACTCTGACTAGTAATGAAGGTTTATTAAGTGGAAAGTTCAAATTTGATTAATCAGTTATTTATCCACCTCTCAATGAATTCACTGATCACATGAATCTATATTTGGTATGAGAGACTAATTGACTTTGTTTTGGTTTCTCTGACTTAAGATAAGGTTTTTTAGGTCTCTCTTAAATTGATAGAGTCTCTAATTTCTATATTCTTTAATGAATAATTCAAATTTATTTTATAGAAATGGGATTAAAATATTTTATGGAAAATGATTTCCTATATGGAAGGATAATATGTTTATAAATCGTCTTTATATGGGTTATAATGTTTTGGAAGCCACAACTATGATATTTACTCTATATAATTAAGGATAAAATTTAATAGAAAAAAACAAGAGGAATATGAAAAATTATAGACATGTTAGAAATTTTATTTTTTCATCTTTTACAGAGATTCAATTTCTAAAAGTCAATTTATTGAAAACATATAATGGTATTTGGGATAAAATAATAAATATCTATTAAGGTATAAAAAATGTAAATTGAAGAATATTTTATATTATTAGGCTTTAATATGAAGATATCATGATTAATTTTAGTGATATTATCGATATATTCTTCACAAGTGATAATGATGTTTTTAGTATGATAAATTGTTGTGAAAATTATTTGGAAGTATCTTCTGATTTTTAGAAGTTATTTCTTATCTTAACTGATATTTTTTATGTGAACATATATTATTTGGAAGATAAATATCCATATTATATCAATAGGAATGAATTATACAGTATTAATTTACATTATGAAATTATAAAATATTATGATATCAAGAAAAAGGTAAATGATGAAAAACAAAATTCCTACAAAGCCTCAAAATCTGAGAAATGTGAGAAGGTTGTGTGTGAGGATAATGAAGATATATCTTCAAATTTAGATTCAGGTGATACATTTAAATTTTATTAAATTATTTTTTTTCATCCCTATAAATATAGTAAGAGGTGGGGGTTGGTCTAGAGGGAGTCTACTATTAAAATTCTTAATTGTGGGGTTTTCAAGATTTTTAGTAAAGTGTCAAAAATTAAAATAAAATGAATCCAATGATGAAGAAAAAAGATCTATAATATTATTAAAGAAGAATTCATCAAGGTAAAAATAAATTTTTATAACAAACTGTAATTATTTCCCATAAAAATGATAATTTTTTTTATAATTATTAGGATAGTGACTGTTGTGATGAAAAAGAAGAGGTTGATATTAATTATAATGTTGGTGAAAATTTTTTTATTTCTAAAGTTGGGGATGAATATTTCAATAGTGGTAAAATTAAAAATTAAATAATCTAAGATGTGTAAAATAAAATGTACCTAATGATAATTGGAGAATTGGGAGAATGTTTCTAAAAAAATTCAAAGTTTTAAAAGGAGAACATAATGTTGAAGAAAGATGATTAATGTTTCAAAAAGTATGGATTCGGTCTAAGAAGAAGATTAAGGATCTAAAAAATCATTAAAATAATAATATCTTGTGTATCTTAAAGGATAAAGTGGGTAAACATTTGTAGAAAGATTTGATCTTATTCAATTGAAACTGTTAAATATTCTATAAGAACCACACCTATCCCGATTTATTTTTCAAAACTAAATTCAAGTATTAGTAGATTTTTCAATGATGGAGATATTACCAGTAGGAAAAAATTAAATAATTAAATATTCCCAGGATGATGTAATTGTTGATAAGTTTGGTATAGAGTCCAATATGGAAAACAATTTCAACAGCACCAATTCTATGGCTAAGATAGAGGAGTCTTTAAAATATCAAAATTCTAAAATTTTAAATTTTTATTCAAAATATTCTATAATTAGAGACTACAAATATAAAAATATATAGACATATCTTGAAGAGGAAGTTTTAAGCGGTTCTAAAATATTATAGTTTAGAAAAAAGATCAAAAATTTATTTATAAATACAAGGATGAAATGATGTGAAACAGTTCTAAAAAACATTTATTTTTTAATAGTAAATATGATTTTTATTGATATTGATCACACTATGGTGGGTTTTTAAATTATTCAATGATGTGTTGGTAAATTACCAATATTATGGTTAATTTATAATGCTTGGGAGATAAAATGTTACCAAGAGTCATCCCACTCCATGTTGGTATATTTAGAACCAATATAAAAATTTTGGATTGAAGACTAAAAAATGATTTCCTCAGATTAGCAGAATTGTGTAAAATATTTGAATAGCTGAGTTATTGGTATAAATGATGTCCTTCATTTCTACCCACTCAAGAAGGAAATATCTACAGTGATAAAAAGCATAATATAAAATAAATGATATTATTTTAGAATTTACACTTAAAGAATCAATGAAATAATGTTCATGGATTTTGGATAGTGGGTAATCTTTACATTTTATTGGCTACATATCATTATTATATAATGGTGAATATTGTGAGTAAGTTTCTGTAACTTTTTTAAATGACTGGTCTCTCATGAATAAATTGTTTGGTTATGCATTACATTAATGGAAAAACTAATATCTAATAACATCATTAAAGTTAATGGTGAAAAAACTTATTGAGCGTCACTTGGATCTGTAATGAAGGAAATGAGGTAGTTTTTAGGAAATATATTTTTAGTTGAAATTATTGAAGTTGTAATGGTTATTCTATGATGAAATTGGAAAAAGGGTAACACATTTATATTTCTAGATACAAATAATTCATGCTACTAGATAATGAAATTAGAAAATTAACTTCAACAATGAAGGATCAACCATTTTGGTCAAAGTAATATCTAAAATCACACACAAAGGGAATGTGTTTGTGATATTCCTAAGTTTAAAAGTGAAATTATTTGGATTTTATCTATAGGGGAGAAGTGGATGATTACATATTCATTACATAAAAGGGTTGAGATTCACACAACTCATCTATAGATCTATTCTATTCTACCATCTATTAGACTATTAGAAATAAATAAACTAATATAGATAAGTAAATAATATCATTTATTGATAAATTTACTTTTATTTAATGTATTAAGTATATGAAAAACATTATAGTCTCTAACGATGTTTAAGTGGTTCAGGAGAAGTGTTGAAAAGAGTTTAGTTACTCTCTGAAGAAGATTTTGATATATAATAGTGCTGTTTAAAACAATAAAATTTTCAAATCATATTTTTCAAATCATTCCTTCTCCATGAAATTTTTGAACCATTCACACCACAAAAAATAGTGTAGTTTAATAGAATACTATAACCATGGTAGATATGAATTGAATAATATTTATATATAATGATACCTTTTCGTATTTTTGGAGGCATGAAAATTTAATAAAAATGTATGTCCAAAATAATTCTTTTTATGGAATTAAATATGGCATGACTCTATATAATATATACTATAATAATTCTCCATGTTTGAAATATCCTAGAGTTCTTATCATCCCAAGTATAATAAAAATTAAAGGGGGAACTAGGGAAATTAGAAAAAAGGGGTGTTTCTAGATTTATTATTAGTTATCCTCCAATTGGATATAGATATCTCTTTTATAACAATATGACTTGAATAATTTTCTAGGAAACCAGTGTGAATATTCATTAATATACAATTAAAGAAGTTAAAGATAATTAATCAAGTTATAAAAGTTATTTTTATGATGCTTTTTTAATCAACTGGATGATATTCGATACATAAATTTAATTTTTGAATATGATAATGTTAGATATAAAGATTCATTATTTTCAATTGATGAGGAACAACTGAAATAAACTCATCCAAGATAGATAAATGAAATTATTTCCCAAAACATCATTGAAATTCATGGACAACATGTAAAAACTGAGAAAACTATGATAACAACATTTCATACTGCATTGTTCTCTAAATTTGACCTTAATACTATTTAATAAGCATAATAGAATCAATAGTGGATTAATTCCATGAATTTATAACTGGGTAAAAATATGATGAATGGGACATGAGGGTCAGTTACAAAAATATTATGATAAGAATGTAAATGGAACAAAGTTTTTGTTCTGGAAAATGTTGAATGAATAGGTTGATGTGGTGAGAAATAAAGAAACATTTGTCTCTAAATTCTATTCATAGGTTGAAGGATTTGGATTTCATGATGCATTTCCCTAGTGTAAAGGCTTATATCCATTATACTTTATCTTATTAACGTGGACAAATGTTGTACAATATATTCCAAATTTATTTCATACTAGCACTCCTCATTTGTGAGTTAGGAGATGAGGTCTACATTTAAAAACCATGTGATTTCTTTCTTAGTGAATATTTAAATCACTTATAATGATTAATGAATTCTTTATATGGTCTTAAATAAGATCTATGATCTTGATATTCTACTCTGGAAAACTATTTAAAGAATTTTAATTTCAGAAACATAAATATGTATATTAATGATGATAGAGGTATCTATTCTAGTTATTTTTTATGTAGAGTAAATAATATTTTATTTAAATGGTAATGAAATCTGTGAGAATATTTCTAAATAGTTGAATACATTATTTAATAAGTGATAAAAAATTGGTATAAATGACTCACTTTCTTAGCTATAAATCTCTCAAGATAAAGTTAAAATTTTCATTCTAAAGAAAAGTATTTTAATGTACTTTAGAAAATATTTTTAATGGAAGATTCATAGCATGGTTCCAAAAAACATTATTAGGAAAAAATGTTCAAGGATGAATAAGGAATATAAATTGATTAAAGGGATATTAGAATGTTTTTTGAATGTTGATTATAACTTACAACATCAAGGATAGATTTAATATATTTGGCCACTCTTTGTTCCTGGTACCCAAGTGACCTTAATGTGTCTAATTGGTTCATAGGGAAAATTATTCTTAGATATATAGTGGTTTTAATAGATATTGGGTAAAGAATGGAAACAAGGGGAAGTTAGATTTATTTAGTTATGAAGATGTAGATTGGGTTAGTTGTTTTGAAGCTAGAAGATCCACATTTGGTGGGTTTTTTTTCTTTTGTGAGAGGTTTGTTCATTGGAAAACTAATTCGTAATATTTAGTGACCTTAATCACTATTGACACAAAAATATGTATGTAAATAAGGAAATAACATAATTAATTTACATGAATATATAGTTAGAATATTTGAGGGAAAATTGAAAATTCAAGATCTTCTTTGATGTGATAATAAAAGTTATATCAATTTGTTAAAAAATCTTATTCATCATTCAATAATAAATCACATCTATTTTTAATGTCACGTGATCAAGTATCATAATGTGGGAATTGAATTGAAGTTGGAGTGTGTTCCTACAAGAGAGTAAATTGTAGATGTGTTTACCAAAACTATGTCTAACGATGATTTTCTAAATATGAGGTTGATTTTTGGTGTTTTGAATCACCTATTTCAAGGATAAGGTATATTTTTCTATCCCCTATCTTATCTCATCTTCATATATTGTTGTCAAAGGTGTTGAAATAAATTACAATATAAATCATTATTTATATTTTTCTAATTAATGATTGTGTTTTGTTGAGAATATTTTTAGGGGGTGTATCCATTGATATGTGTTTCTCCCAAGGGGAGCATATATTTAGAGAAATGTAAAATATATTATTTGTAATTTTGAAATTTTCTGAATATGTGAATTATTTTAACTTTTTTTAAGTGCATGAATGAATTTTTATATAGAACATTCAATGGGAAGTATCATAAGGTTAAAGATGATATGTATGAAGTTGTTAAATAGGTATTAATTTAAATCAATATTTTCTTATGTGCAACATGATATTATTATTCAATTTTTTTGTTTCCATGAATAGTATTTGTCATTTAGGATTATCATTAGTGAATGTTAATTCATAGCAAGTGTGATGTTTTTAAAGTGATTATCCAAATACGGAGATTGTTGAAACCAAGTCCTTATATTGATGAAGTTATTCTAGGTTGTGATATTGATCCACATAAGTTTGAATGGATCTTGTTAAAGTTGATTTGATTCTTGTGTTTTCTTTTTTTACAATACATAAATCATGTTCAAATGTTTAATGTGGGGACTATTGGTTAGGTCTTAAAATAAATAAATGGAAAGTGTGGTTGGATGAAAGATCTTTTTCTAATTCATATGATGGAATTTGGAATTCATTAGGATATATAATTAAGTACGAACTCAAGTGTTTGATAAGTAATTAATATGGAGTTGTATTATTTTGAGTTAAATTAGATCCTTATGTAAAGGTAATTTTAATATTTTCATTACCTCCATAATGTTAACATAGAATTTTCATTTCCCAAGTAAAATAAACTCTATGTTTATACCGGATACATAATGTTTAGTTATGATATTCAGATCCTAAATATGAGTAAGTTCAAGATCTACAGATAGGTCATCTTGGGGGTATTCAGAGATATTATTAAGTGATTACATTCCTTGTAGTAGATCAAGTAACCATGTGACATGTGGTAGATCAAGTGATTGCATGCATTACAGTAGATCAAGCGACTTCATGACTCGTGATCAATCTATAAGTTTTCATAGAAAGAAAATTTGAACATTTTTATCATTAGTTCATATATAAATTTCTAGGTCTGATTTTATTTAATGAAAAGATACACCGGTATCATAATCTTTTGGATTCATGTTTTATAATGAATATAGAAGATGTAAGAACCTGTGATAAAGAATATTATCTCAATAATGATTTTTTGAAGAAAGAAGTAAATATCGCTAGTCTTATGCCATGTGGATGAATCCATGAGTAAATTCAATTCATGCATGAATATTTATATTCTATATTAAATGAATACAATATCATGGGAATAGAAAGTTTGTTTGATGGTTATAATAAATTTTAATTCCATGATTGATGAATGAATAAAAACTAGTGAGATTTGTTCCATGAATTGAGATGTATCCTTCACTGCTAATAAAAACATATATATATATTTATATGCGTTTTAAATGCATGTATATTATCATGGATAAATAATAGGAATAATTCTAATATTACATGGAAGTATCATCATATATTTATTCATCTATTATATGAGTAAAGTATAGGGAGTTTTTGAACTCTTAGATCCGTGTCTTCAAGAATATTTTTATTGAAATTATCTAAATTGGATTCTAATATTCAATTTCCAATATAGAGTCACTAAATGATATATTAGAATTCACATGGTTTGAGTGAGTAATATAATTGATTGAGGAAGAAAGTAAATTTCGTGCGATCTATATGGAAACCAATTAGCTAAGGTGGTAAGGTTTTTTAGATCTAAGAGGTAAACAAGGGATAATCCATTGCTACCATGAATTTTTAGGGTTATTATTATCAATGGTGATGTATTAAATATATGATATTGTTTTATATAGTTTTCTCATTCAATTTTAAATAAAAAATATTTAATCATACAAAATGTCTAAATTATTATCTATAATGGTTAGGCATATTTTTTTTACCCAAACAATTTATATCTTTATGTTATTTAAGGATGAACTAAATATGAAGGATGCACAAAAATATTTGGATGTTTAGTAAAGAGAGTTATAAATATTTTCATTACGTTATGTGTTTAAAAATGTTATATAAGTGTATTATATGATCACATGTTTTATCAGATCATTCCAAGAACTATATACTCCAACAGAGTACTGAACCTTGTAAATCACTTGTGCCTTTCCTTTCTTTGATTTTTTGGGGTAAGACACCATATAATTTCAAACTAATATGGGATGATTTGTTTTTAAGGGGAAATTTTAAAATTTATTCATCCTTTATTCACCCCCACAATCAGTGATTTCATTGATATTGTTGCTCCACATCCACTAAGAATTCTTTTTATATTCCATCATAAAGGAACAAAAAACAGTTCCTATGCACTAGAATCCATAATGTCCCATTTCATATGATATGACTCATCCCCCTTACCTGAATCATGTATAATAATTCTACACACATCCCATTGGTCGACATGCATAACGTAATAATGGTATCAAAATGGGTGGTCATCACCCCACCCCTACATACTGGTCACAAACCCAAGTGCATGCATGAAACACTTCTTACATATATTAGAAGAAAAATAAAGAAACTGTCATTCTTATTAAATTTTAAAGAATAATATTTACAATAAGAAATGATAACTACCTATACTAGTAGGATCCTTATCATTATTTACCTACTTTTTAAAATCCATATATCGATGTATAGATGGATAAAGAGAAATATTATAGGCTAGTATATTTAGATAGATTCATATTATATGGTTGGTACTTATACCATCACTGGGGATATATAATAGTGTATGTGAATTTATGACCTAAGATAGTCTCATGGAATATAAGAGGGGGTATACATAGCCTCTTTTTCTTGATTTTCATCATCCAAACTTGGGAATTGCTGCCCTCATATTGATAATTTGGTCTAACTACCATAATTTCAGGTAAAATATATGAATAATACATGAGTCCAGAATCTAGAGTTGGGGTGTTTCATATGAAATTATTAAGTAAAGCTATATCACACCCTAGAATTATTCCTTTTTCATATGGTTGGGATGCTTAGGAATGTGAAAATAATGTTTGGTGGTTTAAAGAGTGGTTAATGTCTTGTAAAATTGCATTTATGGGAGGGTTCACCCTTTATTGAACTAGAATCATTTATTTCATGTAGTTTTAAAACATCCAGCTACAACAAAGAAGGATATAATTACACCCAAAGATGTGTATTTCTCTCATCAAATTAAATATAGGGTCTAATCACCCTTCTTTTAGGTGAGATTAGTTTGTAAGACATGACTGAAAAAAGGTGTTTCATTTTATTTTCATCAACTATGTTTTTTTAATAAGAATATTTTCAATTTAATTAATTTAAAGGAGATCCTTTGGGTTATGGAGAAAGGATCCAACCAAATTAAGTGGATGTTACTTTTACCTAAGAAGATCTAGCTGGAAAGCTTATAGGTAAGGTGAATGAGGCATTGTTTGTGGAACATATGATTGGATAGCTGGTATTTATATGAATAACATGTTTTAAATATGTTCAAAGTCAATGGAGGAGATATCCAGATGGATATAGATTTAATAAATATGACCCATGAATGATTTAAAAATATGATATACCTATGTCAGAAGATAAATTCACTGAAATACAGTATAATGAGTTTTTTATATTCTATAACACCTCAGATATATGTTTAAAGGATTTTTTAATTAATTTAATAATTTAAATTTTCATTTGAGGTAGTTTCAAGATTATTATGATGATTTATTAATTCCCTATATAAATTGGTTCTTCATTTAAATATATCTGCTAAAATATGAGCTTTTGTGTTTATAAAAAATGGAAGACTCATGATTGTAAGACATTGATGGAAAATGTAAATATTTAGATGTTGGCCATAATTCATTAGGTTCAATGAATAAATAATTGAAGAGATCATAAGGGTTTATGTTTCATCATATGACTATGTTGATTGTGTGTTTTTTCCTACCGTAAGACTTAATCATATGACCTCCCTACCTATCATAAGAATTTGAATTATATTGAAGGTTGAAAAAGGGATGACCATCGTACTTGAGCTGAGCCAAGGTAAAAATTCCTTTATTCTATATCATTTCAATAATTTAAAAAAAAATTACAAAATTATAGTTAAAAATACATTTTAAACATATTATTATATGATTTTAAAACATAAATTAATAAATAAGTACAGCCCTAAATATCATGAGGTCAAGTATCTTCTAAATACTAGGTTCAAGATACATCAAGATGAATATTAAAACATAAAATCATTATTTTATTCTCTATAACTATATCCTTAATCTGTTTATCATCTAAAGATTTATAGGATAACATAGGTAAATACATAAATGAAAGGGGGAGATGAAAACACCATTTAGGGAATAAACATGTCAAGAAAATATAACATGTGATCCAAAGGTAAAACATGATATCATAAAAGATAATGGTCATGAGTAATCACATAAAAGAATAACATAAAGAACATGTTATCATAAGATCATTGTAATATATGAAATTTGGTAGAAACACAGAACATGAAGAAAACATGAGTCATGACTGACTACTTAGAAAATATCTGACAGTGGACAAAGTCCAATAATAGATTAGGTTGAAGCACTAATACAGTACATACATATCATGAGACAAAAGATTTGCCCAATGAATTAGAGAAATATCTAAGAAAAACCATCATAAAATGTTCAAGATTTGTTTTCTAAAAAAATGAACTCAATTATAATGAAGAAACATAATAATTACTCAAGGAAAGAGAATGGGTTGTATAATATAGCATCTTTTCACAATCAAAGGAAATTTCATAATAAAGGAATATTAGAAATGAAAAATAGAAATATATTATCCCCTAAATTGAAAGGAGAATATGATAGGTATATATATTGGAGAAATACATATAGAATGTAGATTCATTCGATTACTTTAATGAGAGAGAAAATGAGTTAGAGTGATAATAGTCATAACCTGAGGAAAATGGAGTTTGAAGAGATCACATACCTTGTGCCTAATTTGTAATGTGCATTATTTATCTTCCTGAATAATAAAATTATGTAAATTATTTACTTTATTATTAAAAAATTTCATGTTAATTATTACTTTTTTATTTATTATCATGCTATATTTATTACTTACTCATTTAATTTCAATTCAGACATTTTGATGATGTTCAGCTCATATATCCAAAATCACTTTAGAAAGATGACTAAGGTTAAATATATTATTATGTCATCACCTACAGAAATATAATCATGATATAATAATCATTTTTATACATACTTTATACCATTAAAACCAATAATTAATGATTTTTATGAAAAATGAACAATTTTATAATCATGGAGATGGTGGGTCGTACGTACAAATGAGTAACATTTCCATCTTTCAATGATCATGATGAAAAGAAGGTAAGTATTGTTTTTTCATTAAAAATGATCATTATATAATAAATTAAAATCATTTATTTAAATATGATTATATATATCATCAATTTTATTTGGAAATTAAAAACAAATCACATCACTTTGTGGAGGTGGTTATCCACACATACACACTAACGATGTCAACATTTTTCTGTGAATGGAAAAGTTAGAAAATATATGATATTTTATTTTTCTAGAATGATAAAACTTTCATAAATATCAAAAACACACACAAGAACACACACACACAAAAATATATATATATATATATATTAAATCATTTATCATAGACAACAATGAGAGGCGATGATGGAAAATTCCTTACATCGGTTCACGAGACGGTAGTCCAATGTACACATGAATGATGATTTGATTTCCCATTTTATGGAAGAGATTATTGATTTAGGTTACTCTATTTACATAATAAAATATAATTATATACTGGATACTGATTCTATTATATCATCATGTTTTTATATGATTTGAAGGAGGTGCAGGAAGAAATAAAACAAAACAATTTGTTAAGAACAATACCTCTTCCTCAGACCACCTGTATATGTTTTCACTAAAATCCTTCCATGGAGGGTTTTATAATAAACCCAAATACTCTAGGACGTGTTAAGGTAAGTATAAATTTTATATTATTTATTCTTGTATGAATAAAAATGCTTTTGAAGTGTGAATAAAGGGGTATTGGAGGTTCTCTTTTATAAATAAAAGGGAGTGACTTTTTTATAAATACCAAAATATATTGAATAATTGGATGTTAATATCAATAAAAGTGATTCCAAAATTGGTAAAAAAATTAATTAAGGGAATATAATATTGAGAAAAACATCCACTATAAAAAATAAATATGTTTTAAAGGTTTTATTCCATTTACCTTTATGGTTACTCACATTTACCAGTTTAGTTTCTCACCATAGTAAGAAGTATTTTAGCTAAGTAATTTATCCTTTAGGAATAAAAATAATGTTATACTTATTAGATAATACACAACCAATGATTTTAAATTTTAAATTAAATTTTAAAAAAACACTCATACATTTCTTGAATATTTATTTTCACATAAGCGATTGTAACCTCAAAACCTTAGTTTAACCATAATAGTGGTAAATAATTTTTACTAATCATTTAAACCAAAAAATAAGTTGAAATTATTACCTAATATTAATTATTCTTATTAAAAATATTTAATCCACTATATAAAATTCAATCACATAATTTTCATAATTTAATTTAAAAATAATATTGCAAAACATGTCAAAAAAATGGTTTTTCAATAAATGAATTTTTCAACCATAAAATGATATTAAATTAACTACATGACTAGTAATTATCAAAATATTAATTTCAATTCATATAAATATATATAAATATATAATCAATAAATTTAATTTAAATATTTCTTTATTAGTGGTTATTGTAATTAATTAACAAAGGAAAAATTTATGCACCTTCATAGAGTTTGCATAAAACCACGTTTTAAGAATAAAAATAATCATATACCAAAATATCAAAAATTGATGATTAAAATGAGATTAATTAATTTATTATAAATAAAAAATTTCATATATAATTTTCATACTAAAATAGAAATATAATAATAATTCTAAATTATTTTATTTAATGAGAATAAATGGAAGTATTTCAAAAATCAAAAAATTTCACTATTCCCTAAAAAATAAGTCAATTAATAAAAATAGAAAAATTTCACCCTAAGAAAATATTCAAATTATGATTAAAAAATTGGTGTTAATTTTAAAAAATAAAATTTAATAAAAATGAAAAAAAAATTAATTGAAATAATTCTCTCAAAAAGAAATAAAAATCATTTCTTAAGAAAACCATTTTTTAAGAATAATATGTATTCACTAAAACATAAGTGTTTATGTCGTAGAAATTTAATAATAAATCTATATTGAGTCCATAAATTTTATATTTATTTCATAAAGTATTTAATCATATTCATACTTTCCAATTTAGCATCTTGGTTTTAGCAGTCATATTTAAATAATAGTGGTTACTTTAGGCTCGATGTTGCATGTAATATATAGTCTCATAAACAATTTTCTTTTAAAAAATTCATGGAATTACATTCTTTCCCTATTAAATAATTTCACCCTCAAGATTTTTTATTATATACTAAGGTGAAAATAGGTGATGATAATTCTACATCATGGATTCCTATAATTTATAGGTTTTGTCTTCATATTTATGGTTTCGCCAATGTGTTTTGACCAGGTGAGTTTTCTTATTATGTAGAAATTTAACTCTAGGGTCCAATATTTTAACCATATTCTCATAATAAGAAATTTTATTTTATTGAAATACCACCGATAAATTTAGTTCATTTGGGGGATCTAGTATGTAGTTAATGAATATTGATATAGGGAAAAAGTCATGTACTTTAGAAAGGGTTGGTGGGAGTTCTAGTTGATAATTCACAACTCTGATGCAATAAATAATATCAAAGTGGTTGATATTCCTAGGGAATAACTTTCCCTTATTACCAAATAACTTCACTCTCTTCCATAGTGATATATCGAGATATTATTTATTCCCAACCTCAAACTCTAGGTCACATTGATGATTATTAGCTTATATCTTCTATCGACTTTTAGTATTCCTCATATATTAATAATTGGTCTTAACCATTTCTATCATTTCATCACTCATTTCAGGTCCCATCATCTTGCATTCACCACCTTCATCACAAGAATAATGTGTTCTAAAGTTCTTCCCATAATGGTCTTTGTATGGATCCTTTTTATTATTTATGAGAAACTATTATTACATGGTAACTCAGCAATAGGAAGATGTTGATCCCATCCTCATTTGAAGTCCATCTAAAATGCTCTCAACATGTATTCTAATGTCTGAATAGTCCACTCATATTGTCTATTAGTTTGGGGGTGATAATACATACTTAATTTCAACTTATTATTTAGATTATATTAGAGACCCTTCCAAAACATTGATGTAAATCATAGATCTTAGTCAGATATAATTGATATTTGTGTTCCTTGTAGTCTCACCACCTCTATAATTTATATCATTGAATATTTATTGAATAATAATTCTTCCTGAATTTAAATTATGTGAAATTTCATTATAAGATAACCAACCTCAACCCATATGTAATTTTTTCAATTGAAGTTTTTTGAAAAGTCATGTGACAAAGTTCATGGTGATGTTCTTTCAATTCTCTATTGGTATGGGTAATGGTTCAATCATCCCTTTTTAAATTTTCCTTTAATAATTCACTTTCTAAAATACAAGACTCCTTTATGTATATTCTACAATATTTTTATTCCTATTTTCCCAATAATAGTCCTCTCATAGATCTTGATACATCTTAAGGCTCTATAGAATGATGGAGAAGGTCAATCTTTGGAAATCATTAAACAACTTTTTCTTTATCTCTGAATATGATGGTACCCATAGTCATAAACCAAAACTTATAACTCCTTTACCAATTTTTAATTATTAGAATTTACCATTTCTTAAATATTCCTCCTTCTACATTTCATCATCATCTCTTTTTGAATAATCTATCTTCTCAGAATTGATGATTAAGAAATAACTTCCTAAAGGAATGATGATGTTCATTCCTTTATGATTCCCATGTACAATCTTCGCATGTATATGGATATTGGATCCCTCTTAATTAACATACTTTATTATGTTATCATATCATTTATCCTTAGTTAATCTACCACATTATTTTCATTACCAGGATATTAGTTGATAGCATAGTTATAGTTCTTCATTAACACTAACCATCTTCAATAACCCATATTAAACACTTTTTGTGTGAATTTATATTTAAGGCTTTTATGATCCTTATTAATTTCAATCTTCTCCCCATAGAGATAATGTAACCAAATTTTCAATTCAAATATCATTGTGACCAACTCTATTTCATGGTTTGGATAGTTATACTTATGATCATTAAAATTCATTAAGGTGAAGTCTATCACTTTTTCAGTAAGAATTAGTAAAAACACAATACATTCTTCTAAGAATCATTAAATAACAAAAAATATTCCTCACTTGAGGGGAGCATGGGGATTGGTTCAGTGTTAAGATTATTTTTAAACTCTATAATTCTATCTTCATATTCCCTGATCCAAAAAAACATTACTACCATTCTAGTCATCTTAGTTAGTGAGTTTGAAAATCTCAATAAGATTTTCCGAAATTGTCAGAAATACCCAGTTAGTCTAAGAAAAATACAAATCTATGTTACATATTATGTACTAGGCTAATCCTTAATTACATTTTTCTTAAAAGGGCCTAAAAATATCCATTTACAAGTTATTATATAATCCATGAAAGATACTTCCATTATAAATATCTCACATTTATTATACTTTGAAAATTTATTCTCCTTTATCAAATCCTTTATCACAGTATTAAAATACTCTGCATGTTCCCCCTTTATTTTTTAGTAAATCATAATATCAAATATAAATACTACCATATATTTTTGGATGTAATAACTAAATATTCTATCAATTTTTTCATAAGTATAGTTGAATAATTATTGAGTTTAAAAGTCATCACTATGATCTTTTAGTGTCTATACTTAGTTCTAAAGGTTTTTTTTGAAAATATTCCTTCTCCACACTTAATTAGTGATATCAAAACCAAAGGTCCACCTTATCGAAATACTAAGGCTGATTTAGTTGAACGATCAAGTCATCTATCTATGGGATGGGATACATTTTCTTTATAATGTTTGTTTAAGTTTATGAAAATCAATGTAGAGGGGAATTGAACCATCCTTCCTATTTATGAAGAGGACCAATTCACCCAATAGTAAATCACTTAGACATATCAAACCATTTTCCATATTATTTGGTAACTACCTTTTTTCAACTCTTCTAATCAGTCATGGATATTCTATAAGGATACTTTTATATGTAAAGATACCCAAGTATAAGTTCAATTTAGAACTCAATATCTTTGTTTGGAGGACGAACATGATACTCATAGAGGAATACGTCAGTATAATCCTTATCAATGGGCACGTAATCAAGCATGATCCTCTCCTTTAACTCAATCATTTCATAAAGATATTATTTCTCATATGTAAATAATATGCAATCTTGTATAGATGTTTCTAGGGGAGCTTCATCATCCTATTTATGATAATATAGAATCATAGGATATCTTGTGATTTGGAGAGTTTACCACATATCTCAACAGTTGATGTTAGATTTATAAATGGATATACTATCATTCCCAATATAGAATCAAACTATACTAAATGAAGTAATATGAGACATTCAAGAAGAATAAATCCATAAATATTATTTTGGGAGGATTTATATACACGGAATGAAACAATTTCTCCATTTTATATCCTCACATATATCTCACCACACATGATTTTGGGTATTTTTTAGTAGTTATTATAAATATTCAAGATAATATAGAATTCATAAAACCATAATAAAAAATTATATTCTTTATTTTTCAATGAATTACAAGTGTACATATCACAACATCATTATCTATATCCACCTATGTTGTAGTGATAACATATTACCTAACTTGTTCTTTAGTCCTTTGAGTTTTTTTCATTGATTTTCTCTAACAAACCATAGATTTAGTTATTATATTTCATAATTCCCATGTTCCTTATATTTTAAACAATGCACCACATGACGAATTTGGATCTGAATGTTCTTTTCTTCTTCTAAATTACTGAGAATATTCATTTCCCTATGACACTAATTATCATGATGACCCAATTTTTAAAATTTAAAACATCTCCTTATTCTCATCAGATGGTTTCAAAGATTCTTACTCCCACACTTTTGACATGTGGGATGTTATTTCTTCTTTCCTACATGGTATTTATCTATGGATACTCCTAAAAATAACACTAGTTTACATATTTTTTCTATAGTCCCATGAGACCACTAATATTCCCTGATATCTATCTCAACGTTGATGGAACAAATGGATAATATATACATAACTATCAATCTCTTCAATTTTCAAACTAATTCATAAAATATTCTTTATTCCACTAATGAATTTTCCCACCTTACAATTAATGTTAATGATAAAGCTCAAGGTGTGTCATGATATCCTTGTGATATTTTCCTCATACACCTCGATACACTCTTCTTCATTTTTCTTGATATTTATAAACTCCCCCGCTATTTTAATATGGATATTTTAGGGAAAATATTAACTAAAAAATATTTTCTTGATGTCTTCCCATTGCATAACATCAATATCCTCTTTGGACCTTATGTTTTTTATTAGTGTCAACCACTGATTGGATTCTCCCCAAATGTTATAAACTTCTAGAAAAAAATTACATTTCTTAGAGCATCAGTGGATAGTGAATATATTCCCAATGGATTAATCCATTATTCCATGATGAGGGTATTATAATATTCACAAAATTTTGGAGGCTTCGTCCTATAAAATACTCAACTCCAACTCTATTCTTCTTAGGAGGTGGACTGTGTTCCATATGATTCTAGTTATATAGTTGATCCAATAATTACATGATGATATTATATCCCTCTACCATATGGCTTTGAATAAAATTGGGTAAATCAATACATTTCCTATTATGATGGTTATTGGCACAACTTCTCTTATTTAAAACTATTAACTAAAAAGAAAAACAATAAGATAATACATTAATATAAAAAGTAAAACTTATAAGCATAAAATAAATAAATTATAAATGATAAATATATACTAACATATTAGTCTATAGTTTTCAATATAGTTTATACATGGGAATGTGTCCTATTAGGTTTTTTACCTTTAAAATATGTTCACATCCTTCATAATCGATTATAAAGAGTTTTGTGAATATCAAAAGAATATACTTTGGAGTTTAAAATAGTTATATAGAAAACAAAATTGGAGTAGACCATATAATAATCAATTATAGCTCAATGCACCATTTTGTGGCTATTATAATTATGTACAACTATGACAGAGCCACATCCTCTTAAACTATCCATAAAGGGATGTATTTTCTTTGAAACGAAATACTCTATACTTTACCAAAACATATGAATTTTTACCTATTTTTAGTCTTATCCATAATGCATTCACTACTGTTTTACAATCTTTATACTCAGAAATAATTATACCTTCCTCTGATACAATGTATAGAGAACCATTCCCTTTACAAATATTATTACATCCTTTTTTATCATAAATATCCAATAAGTACAACCCCAATGATTTTGAGGCCCAGTGTCATTGGAAGACTAGGTTAATGATATATCAAAAGGATACTTAAAACATGAAATCAATATTTTATTTTCCATAATAAGATCATAAATCCATTTGATCTCAAAAAAAATACATAAGATGGAATGGAGCATACATAAATGAAAGTGGTAAGATAATTTAATGGCCCTAAATTTTAGAATAATAAATATTTACCAAAGATGATTGTTATATTATTTTATACTAAACAAAACTATATCCATTTATTAATAATGTGAGTATAATTGAAATGAGACCATTTGGTTTTGACTGTTATATGATCGTTGATCAATTATGATTGTTGGTTAATATTAACATTTGAAACTATACTCTTAACGTTATGATTATTCTTTATATATATAAATTATAATGGTTAATTAATTTCAAAATAATATTTGATGGAATATTCTAGTAAAATTTGATTGTACAATGACCATTTGTCCGAGATTGGGAAAGAGGTAGCATCACTGGGATTTCCTCTTAACCAAGCTCAAGATGATCTTCAACTTGTTAATCTTGAATGAAATCACCTACTGTATAAGTTCATGTTAGTGGAGATTAAAACTCTGGTGATGTTATCCAAGCCACCCCAAGAGTCTATCACCATTGCACAACCTTACCCTTTGGTTGTATGTAGGTTTTATATGTATAACAACCCGAGATTTTATGAGAATTATTCTTTTTAAATTCTTTGATGTCTTTTGTTGTATGCTACACCAAGATTATCTTGCACTATACGCAACACCGTATTAGCTTGCAGTATACACAACACTATTCTTGGATCATGTTACACACAATTTCAAGTTTATTTGATAGTAGTTATTCTATGCAATATTGAGTGTATATATATATATATATATTCGATGTATAAATGAAATACGGTTGGATTATGTTATACGCAACAACAAAGGAGTCTTGCACTACACACAACCCAGCCTTGGATTACATTACAAGAAATCGTAACCATCCACAATAGTGTGTGTTGTACGCAATATCGGGTTTCACTAAACAACGATATGTTATTAAAATATTATATATAAACTAGCTGTTATGAATATTAATACCCCTTTTTGAAATTTTATGAATTTTATCTTTCAAAATAGACTTCATTTTTAGATTTGGAATATCGAAATTAGCCAAGGGTGAATTTTTTGTCTTTTTTCTGAAAACTTTCATTTTCTAATGAATAGTGAAAACACTAGGTTACTATTTAAAAACCGACTTTTTATTTAAATAGTTATTATTTTATTTAAATTTATTTTAGGTCAAAAATTGATACATAATACCTATATAAGTTCAATGTAATTCATTGGAGTCATTTTACAATAATTTTAGATATATAAAAATGTTATTCAACTTTTCGCCGTCTTTTACCCACCTCGTAGGAGAATTTGAAAATTTACATAAAACTTAATTTTACCGCTTCTGTGAGTGGAATTTCGAAAATCTGAGAGACACGGTTAATATCAAGTAGTAAAATGTGGTTCAATAAGATAAAAATAATTTTTGATGAATAGTAACTTTTTACTTTTATTTACCACGGTTAAAAGTAAATAGGGTAATGAAGGGTAAAAATAATATTATTATTACCCTAACACATGATCTAAATATATTGGATAAATATAATTCGACCAAAAAAACCTTAGGAATATAATATTATAATTTAGGACCACTTGGATTAGATTAGGACATTTATTATTATTTTATTTAAAAAAGAGTTAAAATGGTTAAAATCGATGTTTAATAACTAAATTTTTTTTAATATTGGGTTATACATAAGATAAATTCAACTACAAATATTCATTAGAAAGATAAAAATATTTCATACATAATGATATTTTATTTATAATTTTTAAAAATTACATAATTTAAGTTATTTATGACACAATGGTGATGCAGTAATTACCTAAATAATGAAATATTAAAATAATTGATATTATAAATACCCAAATAAATGTAAGTTGATACTTTTTATGAATTCCACTAATTTTATAGGTTAATATGACATGTTATTATTTATTTAATTAAATTTTTTTGAACTAATCATGTTGTTATAATTTTCACAAAAATCAATTACCAAATAGTGTCAAAATTGACATAAAATAGTTTTTAAAACAAATATTATATTATTAATTTTTATTATATTCCTAAAAATATAAGGTTCAGCCAAATGAATTAGATAAGGTTATATATATTAGTAATTGACCAAATGGGGTTCATTTTTTCTTGTTATATTAAGTTTATTAACCATATAGTGTAAGAAAACAAGAAGACACGGTAAAAGTTAAATTATTTAACATAGAGTTAAATTTAAAAGATAAGGTTAAAATAGTAACCTCAACTTGTCTAAAACCTATTGTTTGAGAGTATTTAGACCCATTCCCACTTTAGCTTCAAAATAAATCAATTTGAAGCTATTATAAAGTGAATATGACTTTATTATAAAATAATATTTTAAGTTTTTCCAAAGGTACCCCTCTCCTCCCTTATAAAAAGGGCACCTCTTCCCTCTTCTCTTCACACCCTTTTGAGCCTTTAAGCTTGAACAAACCCTGCCCATTTCTCTTCTATACTTCCCTAGCAACATTATGGAGTTTATGGTCTTCTCAAAAGACCAACTCTACTTCTTTAAGAGGAATCTTAAAGGAGGTGCGTCGAAGAAGAGGTAATCTCTTCTTCCGATTCTCTCAAGTTTCTTTCTTCTTCTACTTCTTCTTATTTATTTGTCTCATTATAAAGTAATAAAATCAGTATTACTTATATAATGATATTTTATTATAAATATTAAACAACCCTATTTCACCTTCTAACCATCCTATAGAAAATGAAATCACCGCGCGTGCGTACGTACGGAATACCGTCTCCACGCCGTGGTGTAATCTGTTTTCGACCAACACCTTACTTGGATGGTTATAATGGTGTAAATAAATAACTATATATGATTATTGTAAAGTGATATTGATTATGAAATATTATTCATACACTTCAATACAATTCCACGATCATGGGAATGATATCATCGCTTGTGCGTACGTACGGACTACCGTCTCCACGACACGATGAGATTCATTCTACATGTTAACCATTCGTGAATGATTATAAAGTATATATATAATGAATAATAATGAAATATATGACATAATAATGATAATTTATTTATGTATATATATGTATGTCATCTACTTAATTCCATTCAATTCAATAAGGAAACGAAAACAGCTTTAATGCGTACGTACAGCCTACTGTCTCAATGAACAGTGTATTTCATTCCATTTATCATCTATCATATATATATGTATATGCTGAATATATATTTTATATAAATCATTTTTTACATTCTATAATTAATTAAATCATGATATAAGTAATAATATCAAGAACAAAAAGTCAAAACACGTACAATAAATGAAATGATTTTACCCAAATCGCTGCTTTTACATCGAATTTACAAAAGAACGGGTAATATAAAGTCATAAGTAAATCATATATGATATCATAACAATGAATATGATTCTGTAATAAGTAAATGAAATTATTTGAATCATTATACAGGAGGCTCTGATACAAACGAAGCATATCGGACATAAGGTAAGGGATAACTTTTTCAATCTCACTCTTATCCGAGATTGTTTATTCGTAAGTATTTACTGGGGTTTTTGTTATCATCCATGTCCCTGTTTTAAAAAAATGGTTTCATGTATGTTTAATGTCCTTTTTACCCATTTTTTAATTTTACCACATGTTATGAAAGGAATCTTACTTTTGTTTACCACATGAGGAACTTTTTGACTTTTCCGACAAAAGTACGAGGAGAATGTTATTTTTAACTTATACGGTGTGAACGGATTTTTACAGTTTCATAATGCCTCATTTTCATGAATCTTACTCTACAATATTTCATGATTATTTTCAAAAAAACCCTTTTCTTTTAAAATTGCATGGAATTTTGTGAAAAGAAAATGATTTTGAAGAAGAAAGGATATTTTCCTCAAGAATTCATTTCAAGTGTTTTATCAAAACTATTTTCCATCTAAAATAACATTATTTAATATGTTTATGTTTCAAATATAATATATAAATTATTTAAATGGTTTTATTTTTCTTATGATGAAATGATATCCATTTTTTATATGGATTATGTTATGTTGGCATGATGTTTAAGAATGTCATTCTATTACATGGGTTATACTATGATGTATGATTTATGATTTTGTGGAACACGAAAGAATGATTTCATTATGAGATGGGTGAGACCTATATCTCCCTCCAATGAATTGGGTAAATATTTATATCTCATGATATATACATGGCTGGAATGGTAAGTTAATTTGGTTCAGTGATACAGGACTGGAACGAGGAGTGAACTCGATTCAGAAAGGGATTATGTCCACTAAGATGGTCTTGGCAGCAATGCCTTGGCTACTATAGAAATTATAACATGTGATTAATGGTTTCCACAATTACATGTTTTATTCCCATGATATTTTGTCATGATTGATGATTCATTATGATATATGCCTTACGTACTTCCATGTTTTATGTCATTGCTCAAGATTTTTATGTTTAAATATTATGTTCATGTTTTGAAGTTCAAATGTATATGGTTTGTTTTATTTTCTCCATGCTTACCCTTACTGAGCATTTGAGGTCACCCTTTATATGTTTTCTTTTCCCCAGGATATAAAGAAAGGTTTTAGGTAAAAAAAAGTAAGATCTTTCAGGGAGATGTTGAAGATCTTTCACCGAGATTAGAAGATTATATTCCGAGTTTTCAAAGACACTAAACTATTACAGTCCTTTAGTGTCTGTTTTTGTTATGTATTAGGTATTCCCCAAAAGTAATTCAATGTCCATGTACATCAAGCTTTGGGTCTCTACAGTTGGTATCAGATGAAAGGTTTTGTCAACCTTTCGAAATGAGGATGCGAAAACTTTAGTGAGATCCCTAGAGATATTTCTATGGTATATCTAGGGATGTCCCTAAGGTTAATTATAAGTATAGTTTATAGTCCTATAATTATGGTAACGATGTTAGAATTAAAAATAAGATGTTAGATATTCAAGGTACTCCCCCTTGATTATGATTTTTACCTCTCACACTATTCTTGTAACACCCCGAGATTTTATGAAAAATATTCTTTTTAATTTAATTAATGTCTTGTGTTGTACGATACACCAAAAGGAGCTTGCACAACACACATCCCTTACTTTCCTTGCATTACACGCAATTGCGACCTTCCTCTATAGCGTGTGTAGTACGCAATACCAAGTTTCACTAAACGACATATTATTATAATATTATTATGAACTTGTCGTTATGAATAGTAATACACACTTTTTGAAATTTTATAAATTTTATATATCAAAATGGACTTCATTTTTGGATTCAGAATATAGAAATTATCTTAGGGTAAAATTTTGGAACTTTTCGGATAACTTTCATATTCTGATAAATAGTGAAAATTACTAAATTTTAATTAAAAACAACTTTTTTAATCGAAATAATTAATAGTGATAAATTATTAATTTGAGTGTTTTTAAAGTATATATAGAATATATTTTTACAATTTAATAAAATTTTGGTCATTGTATGTAATTTCACATTTAAACAAGACATAAACAAGTGTCAGTCTTTTGATAGTTATTATCTCTTAAGAACACGCTATTTATTTTGACGAGGGGAATTAATTTTTAAATTAATTAATGCAACTAATATGTTTTGAATTTGGTAAAATAGACATCATTTTTGAATTCATAATATCAAATATATCTTAGGCCTAAGTTTTGGTATTTTTCTCGAAACTTTCATTTTTTGATGAATAGTGAAACGACTAAGTGGTAGTTAAAAAACTTAATTTTTCATAAAACTTAATTTTACCTCTTCTGTGAGTGGAATTTCGAAAAATCCGAGAGAGACGGTTAATATCAAGGACTGAAATGTGGTTCAATGAGATGAAAATAATTTTTGGTGAATAGTAACTTTTTACTTTTTTTTACCACGGTTAAAAGTAAATAGGGTAATTAAGGGTAAAAATGATGTTATTATTACCCTAACACATGTACTAATTCTATTGGATAAGTTTAATTCGTCCCAAAACAACCTTATTAATAAAATATGACCATTTAGGCCCACATGGATTAGATTTGGACATTTATTATTAATTTATTTAAAGAAGGGTTAAAATAGTTAAAATCAAAGTTTAATAAATAAATATTTTTAATATAGGGTTATACATAAGATAAATTCAACTATAAATATTCCATAGAATGATAAATATATTTCCTACATAATGGTATTTTATTTGTAATTTTTAGACTTAAAATAAGTTAATTTATTTATGACACAATGATGATGCAGTAATTATCTTATTAATGAAATATTGACATAATTGATGTTATAAATACCCAAATAAATGTAATTTGAGACTTTTTATGAATTCCAATAATTTTATATGTTAATATGACATGTTAGTAATGATTTAATTAACTTTTTTTGAATTAATCATTCTATTATGATTTTCACAAAAAAACAATTACCAAATAGTGTCAAAATTGACATAAAATAGTTTTTAAAACAAATATTATATTATTAATTGTTATTATATTCCTAAAAATATAATTATCGGCCAATATACTTATATCATGATAGGTGTATCATTAATGGACCACTTGGGGGTCTCTTGGATATATATGGTAAGTTTATTAACTATATAATATAAAAATACAAAGTGACATGGTAAATGTCAATCTAATTAACTAAGAGTTAAAACTAAAGGTTAAGGTTAATATAATGACCTAAACTTGTCTAAATTCTATAGGATGAGAGGATTCCGACCCATCCACACCTTATCTTCGAAATAAATCAATTTGGAGCTATTAAAAACCGAATATGACTTTATAATAAAATAATATTTTTCGTTATTCCAAAGGTGCCCCTCTCCTCTCTTATAAAAGGGAACCTCCTCTTTCTCTTCATCACACCACTTTGAGCCTTAGAGCTCAGCCAAACCCTGACAATTTCTCTTCTCCACTTCCCTAAAAACATCCTAGAGGTCCTGGTCTTCTTCAAATACCCATTTTAGTTCCCTAAGAGGTGGTCTCAAAGAGGCGTTTCAAAGAAGAGGTAATGTCTGTTACCGATTCTTTCAACTTTATTTCTTCTTAAACTTCTTCTTATTAGGTTGTTTCATTATGAAGTAATAACATCAGTATCAATCATATACGAATATGTTATTATAAGTATGAAACAACCCTATTTCACCATCTATCCATCCTACGGAAAACGAAATCACCGCGAGTGCGTAAGTACGGAATACCGTCTCCACGCCATGGTGTAATCTATTTTCCACCACCACCTTACTTGGATGGGTATAATGGTGTAAATAATAACTATATGTGATTATTTTAAAGTTATGTTGATTCTTTAATAGTATACATACACTCCAATAAAATTCCACGATCATGGGAATGATATCATCGCTTGTGCGTACGTACGGAATACCGTCTCCACGACGCGATAAGATTCATTCTCAATGATTTACCATTCATAAATGATTATAAAGTATATATAATAAGTAATCATGAAATATATGACATAATAATGATACTAGATTTATGTATATATAAATTTATGTCATCCAATTAATTTCATTCAATTCAATGTGGAAACGAAAACAACGTTCATGCGTACGTACGGCCTACCGTCTCCACAAACGGTGTATTTCTTTCCATTTATTGATCTATTATATATATGTATATTCTGAATATATATTATATATAAATCAGGTTTTATATCCTGGAATTAATTAATAATGATCTAAGTAATCATATGAATAATTACAATTCAAAACACGGATGACAAATGAAACGATTTTACCCAAAACGCTTTTTAACATGGAATTTACAAAAGAACAGGTAATATAAAGTCATAAGTGAACAATATGTGATATAATAACAATGAATATGATTCTTTAATAAGTCAATGGAATTATTTAAATCATTATACAAGAGGTTCAGATACGTACAAAGCATATCAGACCTAAGGTAAGGGATAAATATTCCAATCTCATTCTTATCCGAGATTGTTTATTCATAAGTATTTACTGGGGTTATTGTTATTATCCATGTACATGTTTTATAAAAATGTTTTCATGTATTTTTACAGTTATTTTTACCCATTTTTTACTTTTACTACATGGTATGTAAGGAATCTTTCTTTTTTTTACGTTACGAGGTACTTTTTTGACTTTTCTGGAAAAAGTATGAGAAGAATGTTTTTTTAACTTATACGGCACGAACAGATTTTTACAGTTTTATAAAACCTTATTTTCATGAAGCTTCCTCCAAAATATTTCATGACTATTTTAAACAAAATCCTATTCTTTTAAAATTCCAAGGCATTTTTTGAAAAGAAAATGATTTTGAAGAGAAAAGGATATTTTCCTCAAGAATTCATTTCAAGTGTTTTATCAAAACAATTTTTCATCTAAGATAAAATTATTTCATATGTGTATGTTTCAAGTATAATGTCTCTATGATTTACATGGTTTCACTTTTCTTATTATGAAATGATACCCATTTCTTTTATATGTATTATGTGATGATGGGATGATGTTTATGAAACCCGTTTTATTTATTGGGTTTTTATGAATGATGTATGTTTATTTTGTGGAAAAAGTAAAAATGATTTCATTATGAGATGGGTGGGAACTATATCTCCCTCTAATGCATTGTGTAAAGATTTATATCTCATGAGATAGACAAGGCTAGAATGGTATGTTAATCTGGTTCAGTATTACAGGACTGGAACGAGGAGTGAACTCGATTCAGAAAGGGACTTTGTCCACTGAGATGGTTTTGGAAGCAATGCCTTGGCTACTATGGAAATCATTACATGTGCTTAATGGATGCCACAATTACATGTTTTATTTCCATGCTATGTTATCATGATTTACTTTCCATTATGATCTTTTCCTTATGTACTTCCATGTTTTAATTCATTGCTCAAGATTTTGATGTTTAAACATTATGTTCATGTTTTTAAGTTCAAATGTATATGTTATGTTTTATTTTATCCATGCTTACCCTTAATGAGCATTTGAGCTCACCCTTTTTGTGTTTTATTTTTCCCCAAGACTAAAAGAATGGTTTTAGATAAGGAAGCAAAAAGTGGAAGATCTTTCACCATGATTAGAAGATTACGTTCTAAGTTTCCAAAGACACTAAACTACTACAGTCCTTCTGTGTCTATTTTTGTTATGTATTATGTATTCCGCAAAAGTAGTGTCATATCTATGTACGTCAAGCTTCAGGTCTCTACAGTTGGTATCGGAGGAAAGGTTTAGTCAACCTTTGGAAACTAGGATGCGAGAACTTTAGTGAGATCCCTAGAGATATTTCTAAGGTATGTCTAGGGATGTCCCTAAGGTTAAGTATAAGTATAGGTTATAGTCCTAGAATTACGGTAACGATCTTAGAATTAAACCTAAGATGTTATATATTTAAGGTAATCCCCCTTTATTATGTTGTTTTCCCTAGCATGATTTTTGCCTCTCACACTATTCTTTTTGGGTTTTAGATGATGGCTGGAACCCGAAGGAAACCGTGTTTATCAATGAAATGGACAATGCAATGATTGTCCTCCTAAACAAACAACTGTTATGGGAGATAGAGTGCAAAATCTTATTGCTATACTTACACAAGATATGAATCATTCTGGACTTCCAAATGAGCAGAGAAGGGAACAATATTCTATTGAGTCCTTCATGAGGCAACGTCCACCTTCTTTCAGTGGGTCTTCTGATCCACTTGTTGCTGAACAATGGATCAGTACCACTGAAAAGATATTTTCAGTTCTTCAATGTTCTGAACATGATAAAGCCATCTTAGCAGTATATCGTTTGGAAGGTGAAGCTGATCAATAGTGGAATCTTATCAAGAATACGAGGCCAAGAGATGAAATTGAGTCCATTGAATGGGACGAGTTCAAGAACTTATTTTTCAATAAGTACTTCCCTCGTATTCTTGGAACGAATATGGAGAAGGAGTTTCTTGAACTAAAGAAAAAGTATGATGAATCTGTTGGTGTATTCGAAGCGAATTTTACAAGGCTTTCAAGGTATGCATCTAGATTTATCATCCAACCTGAAAGTAAAGTTGATCGATTCTTCAGTGGCTTAAAACCAAATCTTTGAAGGGAATTAGCTATAAGATACTTCAGTAGCTATGAAAAAAATTTGCATTGTGCTATCAAGGTAGAAATGGAAGTTGGTGTTACTTATCCATCTCATATTTTTGACAAGAAACGAAAGATGGAGTTCAAGGAGAAATCTCAGAATAATGGTGAAAAGAAGATGAATGTTTCCTTATGCTCAAAGAGTGGAAAGAAGCATGGTGGATATTTTCTTAAAGGGACTAGAAAATGTTTTAAGTGTGGAAAAGAAGTTCATCGAGCAGCTGAGTGTTGAAGTAATGCAAAAAGGGTTTCTAATGATGTGAATAAATAAAATACTGCAGAGAACGCACCACCAACACTTTAATGCTTCAAGTGCAAGGAAATGGGGCATTATGCTAATAAATGCCTTAATCCAAGTGTTAGTGATGATCGACATGAGCAACCACTTAAGGAAAAGGGCAAAGGGAAGTCACATGCGATCACTATTGGAAATGTTGAATATGACAACGATGTGGTGTAATGATTAAGTTTTTATGTAATGGGATTCTAAAATAATGTTTTATATAGTATCGTGGAATATTGGAATATTTATGTATTGGTCTATTGTGGTTTTCAATAATTTTATGGTACCGATAACCATGGAAAGTGATTGAGATATTTTTGAAAAAAATATGATATGCGCATAATGAAGGGATAAGGAGAAAATGAAATGTTTGATAGTATTCATGAGCTCATGACTAATATAAGGAAATAGTTATATCATGGTTTGAGGTTTTGGTATGTGAAAAGAGTTCACTTTTGACAGCACTCATGTTTTCACTAAGATTCAATGGGTATTCATCTTTCAATAGAATACATTATTAAGGCCTTAGAATGTTTGGAATGTGACCAAAAATACATATCTCATGATATATGGGGATCAACGATGGTATTAACATGCTTGTTATATGAACTCTTTGGTAATCATTTTCACTATAATATGAGATTGGACAGCAGTATTTTGGATAAGCCTAAAGATTGGAATGGATTATGTTGGAAATAAGTTAGTATTATTTAAGGATAGAATTTTTTTTGATATTATTGATGGGATGTTATAGTAATGTAGTTTTAGAAAAAGCACAACATGAAAGATGGGCGACAGCCCATCGCGTCGAACAAGGTTGTGGGAATCGAACCCACAACCGAAGTGAGACTGGCCGTAATCACCTACCACTGGCCAAAAGGAAGTCTTTGTTTAGTAGAAAATAGTTTTATTATATTAATCAGTATTATATATGAAGTATAAGTCCATTTTAGGAACCATATATCATTAATCTCACTATAGATGGACTTATGTATTTTTTGATAACTTTTCTAACCTTTTGATTGAGACAGATGGAATGACCCATCATTCTATCACATGATATGCTAACACATCATGAATGAAAAATTCAACTTCATTTCTTTAAGAGATGAAGTGTAAATTGTCCAAAGAACGACCAATAGTGAGACTGTACCAAAATCATGAAAGTATTTCTTCAAATTCCAATTTCATCAACTTTAGGGAAATGATCTTGAAAACCAAAAATGTTGTCCTAGTGCTCTTATATCCAATGAATCATATGGTACCTTAGATCGTCACAAATTTATGGCTTTGTGATTGTTGGCTTTTCCATAGCCATGTTCTCTAACACTCTCCATCAGAACTTGATGGTTATATTTTTCTTCCATATCCATATTTTCACCTATGTTCTCTTACTTGGAAACCTGGAGATGAGTTAATTTGGGTAACCGTTACGTTTCATACTTTAGGTTTTAAATCAAAGTTTTGGTATTCCTTTTTATGATGTGGGTTTCTATTAAAGAAACTTTCGAGTAGTAAGCCATTTATAACCCTGACGAATTTTGAGGGCGAAATTCATTTTAAGGGGGGTAGAATGTAACACCCCGAGATTTTATGAAAAATATTCTTTTTAATTTCATTAATATCTTGTGTTTTACCCTAAACCAAAAGGATCTTGAACAACATGCATCCTTGACTTTCCTTGCATTACACGCAATCTTGACCTTCCTCGATAGCGTGTGTAGTACACAATACCAAGTTTCACTAAATGAGATATTATTATAATATTATTATGAACTAGTCGTTATGAATAGTAATATCCTCTTTTTGAAATTTTATAAATTTTATCTTTTAAAATGGACTTCATTTTTTTATTTTTAATAACGAAATTAGATTAGGGTAAAATTTTGGTACTTTTCAGATAACTTTCATATTCTAATGAATAGTGAAAATTACTAAATTTTAATTAAAAACAACTTTTTTAATCGAAATAATTAATAGTGATAAATTATTAATTTCAGTGGTTTTAAAGTATCTTTAGAATATATTTTTACAATTTAATATAATTTTGGTCATTGGATGTAATTTCACATTTAAACCAGACATAAACAAGTGTCAATCTTTTGATAGTTATTATCTCTTAAGAACACGCTATTTGTTTTGACGAGGGGAATTAATTTTTAAATTAATTAATGAAACTAATATGTTTTTAATTTGGTAAAATAGACATCATTTTTGAATTCATAATATCAAATATATCTTAGACCTAATTTTTGGTATTTTTCTGGAAACTTTCATTTTTTGATGAATAGTGAAACCACTAAGTGGTAGTTAAAAAACTGAATTTTTCCTAAAACTTAATTTTACTGCTTATGTGAGTGGAATTTCGAAAATCTGAGAGACACGGTTAATATCAAGGACTAAAATATGGATAAATGAGATGAAAATATTTTTTGGTGAATAGTAACTTTTTACTTTTTTTACCACGGTTAAAAGTAAATAGGGTAATTAAGGGTAAAAATGATATTATTATTACCCTAACACATGTCCAAATTCTATTGGATAAGTGTAATTAGGCCAAAAACAACATTTAGGAATAAAATATGACCATTTAGGCCCACTTGGATTAGATTAGGACATTTATTATTAATTTATTTAAAGAATGGTTAAAATAGTTAAAATCAATGTTTAATAACTAAATAATTTTTCATATAGGTTTATTCATACGATAAATTCAACTATAAATATTCATTAGAAATATAAATAGATTTCCTACATAATTGTATTTTATTTGTAATTTTTAGACTTAAGATAATTAATTAATTTATGACACAATGATGATGCAGTAATTATCTTATTAATGAAATATTGGCATAATTGATGTTATAAATACCCAAATAAATGTAATTTGAGACTTTTTATGAATTACAATAATTTTATATGTTAATATGACATGTTAGTATTGATTTAAGTAACTTTTTTCGAACTAATCATTCTGTTATTATTTTCACAAAAAAATCAATTACCAAATAGTGTCAAAATTGACATAAAATAGTTTTTAAAACAAATATTATATTATTAATTGTTATTATATTCCTAAAAATCTAAGGTTCGGCCAAGATACTTATATCATGATAGGTGTATCATTAATGGACCACTTGGGGGTCTCTTGGATTTATATGGTATGTTTATTAACTATATAATATAAAAATACAAAGTGACATGGTAAATGTCAATCTAATTAACTAAGAGTTAAAACTAAAAGTTACGGTTAATATAATGACCTAAACATGTATATATTCTATTGGATGAAAGGATTGATACCCATCCCCACCTTAGCTTCGAAATAAATCAATTTTGAGCCATTAAAAACCGAATATGTCTTTATAATAAAATAATATTTTTAGTTATTCCAAAGGTGCCCCTCTCCTCCCTTATAAAAGGGCACCACCTCCCTCTCTTCCTCACACCACTTTGAGCCTTCAAGATCGGCCAACCCCTGCCAATTTCTCTTCTCCACTTCCCTAGAAACATCCTAGTGGTCCTGGTCATCTTCAAAGACCAATTTTAGTTCCCTAAGAGGAGGTCTCAAAGAGGCGTTTCAAAGAAGAGGTAATGTCCCTTACCGATTCTTTCAACTTTATTTCTTCTTCCACTTATTCTTCTTAGGTTTTTTCATTATGAAGTAATAACATAAGTATCACTAATATATTGATATGTTTTTATAACTATGAAACAACCCTATTTCACCATCTATCAATCCTACAGAAAATGAAATCACAGTGAGTGTGTACGTACGGAATACCGTCTCCATGTCATGGTGTAATCTATTTTCCACCACCACCTTACTTGGATGGGTATAATGGTGTAACTAATAACTATATATGATTATTGTAAAGTGATATTTATTCTGTAATAGTATACATACACTCCAATAAAATTCCATGATCATGGGAACGATATCATCGCTCGTGCGTACGTACGGAATACCGTCTCCACGACACGATGAGATTCATTCTCAATGATTAACCATTCATAAATGATTATAAAGTATATATAATAAGTAACCATGAAATATATGACATAATAATGATACTTGATTTGTGTATATATATATATATGTATGTCATCCAATTAATTCCATTCAATTCAATGAGGAAACAAAAACAACGTTCATGCGTACGTACGGCCTACTGTCTCCATGAACGGTGTATTTCTTTCCATTTATCGATCTATTATATATATATGTATATTCTGAATATATATTATATATAAATCATGTCTTATATTTTGGAATTAAGTAATCATGATCTAAGTAATCATATGAATAATTACAAGTCAAAACACGGACGACAAATGAAACGATTTTACCCAAAACGCTCTTTAACATGGAATTTACAAAAGAACAGGTAATAAAAAGTCATAAGTGAACCATATGTGATATCATAACAGTGAATATGATTCTGTAATAAGTCAATTACATTATTTAAATCATTATACAAGAGGTTCAAATATGTAAGAATCATATCGGACCTAAGGTAAGGGATAAATATTCCAATCTCATTCTTATCCAAGATTGTTTATTGGTAAGTATTTACTGGGGTTATTGTTATTATCCATGTACATGTTTTATAAAAATGTTTTCATGTATGTTTAAAGTCCTTTTTACCCATTTTTGAATTTTACTACATGGTATGTAAGGAATCTATCTTTTTTTACATTACGTGGTACTTTTTTTACTTTTTCGGAAAAAGTACGAGAAGAATGTTTTTTTAACTTATACGGCACGAACGGATTTTTACGGTTTTATAAAGCCTTATTTTCATGAAGCTTACTCCAAAATATTTCATGAATATTTTAAACAAAATCCTATTATTTTAAAATTTCATGGAATTTTGTGAAAAGAAAATGATCTTGAAGAAGAAAGGATATTTTCTTCAAGAATTCATTTCAAGTGGTTTATAAAAACCATTTTTCATCTAAGATGACATTATTTCATATGTGTGTGTTTCATGTATAATATCTCTATGATTTACGTGGTTTCACTTTTCTTATTATGAAATGATACCCATTTCTTTTATATGGATTATGTGATGATGGGATGATGTTTATGAAACCCATTTTATTTATTGGGTTTTTATGAATGATGTATTTTTATTTTGTGGCACAAGTAAGAATGATTTAATTATGAGATGGGTGGGACCTATATCTCCCTCAAATTAATTGGGTAAAGATTTATATCTCATGAGATAGACATGGCTGGAATGGTATGTTAATCCAGTTCAGTATTACAGGACTGGAACGAGGAGTGAACTCGATTCCAAAAGGGACTTTGTCCACTAAGATGGTCTTGGCAGCAATGCCTTGGATACTACGGAAATCATTACATGTGCTTAATGTATTCCACAATTACATGTTTTATTCCCATGCTATGTTATTATGATTTATTTTCCATTATGATCTATGCCTTATGTACTTCCATGTTTTAAGTCGTTGCTCAAGATTTTTATGTTTAAACCTTATGTTCATGTTTTTAAGTTCAAATGTATATGGTATGTTTTATTTTATCCATGCTTACCCTTACTGAGCATTTGAGATCACCCTTTTTATGTTTTATTTTCCCCCAGGATTAAAATAAAGGTTGTAGATAAGGAAACAAAAATTAGAAGATCTTTATGGGAGATGTTGAAGATCTTTCACCACGATTAGAAGATTACATTCCAAGTTTCCAAAGACACTAAACTATTACGGTCCTTGTGTGTCTGTTTTTGTTATGTATTATGTATTACACAAAAGTAATGTAATATCTATGTACGTCAATCTTCAGGTCTCTACAATTCTTTTTGGGTTTTAAGAAATGGTAGGAAATAGGAGGATTCATGTTAATGGAGAATATTATGGACAATGTAATGATATTCTTTGTGAGAAACCAAATGAAACGGGTTTTGGAAGTCCAAAAATCGTTATTATGCCTAATCAGCAATCTCATAATATGGTCAATAATCTCAACTTTGGTAAGTTTCCCAACTCAGCTAATAAGAGTAAGATGGAGTTTCATGATGATCATATAGGAAAGAAAGTTCAATTTATCTCATGTAAATCATGTGGGAAGAAGCATCAAGGAGAATGTTTCAAAGTAACTGGAAGATGATTTGGGTGTGAAAAAGAAGGGCACAAATCTGGAAAGTGCAAAGGAAAAGGTTCAATTAACACCACAGAGAAGGATAATGGTATTTCTACAACATCAACAATTATTAGACATTTTAAATGTGGAATGTATGGGCATTATTAAAACCAATTCCCTAAGGTAAAATCTCATGAAGAGAATCAGCATGGTCATATGGGTAGTATTTATGTGGATGATGATGAGGAGACTACAAATGATATATGAGATGAAAGAAGTTTTGAATCTTGGTCAATGGTTTAGGAAGGTAATGGAATGATTTATGTTTATCAATAGTTCTGTTGTATAGTTAATGGTACTATGGAATAAATAATCATCTAAGGATTGTTATACTATTGTTTTTCCTAAATTATTTGAAAGTATATGTTTAATGGTACCAGTAACCATGAAAGGTTATTCAGATATTTTTGTAAAGAATATGATATGCGCATAATTAATGGATAAGGAGAAAACAATATGTTTGATAGTATTCATGAGCTCATGATTGATATAAGGACTAATTGATATCATGGTTTGAGTATATAGAATTTTTGGGATTTTGGTATGTGGAAAGAGTTAACTTTTAACTGCATTGATTTTTTCACTAAGGTTCAATGTGTATTCATTTTTTAATAGAATACATGATTATGGAATTCACATGTTTGGAATGTGACCAACAAGATATATCGTATGATAAATGATGGTATTCATGTTCTTGTTATGCGACCTTTCAGTAATCATTTTCTTTATACTATGAGATTTGACAGATGTATTTTGGATAAGTCTAAAGATTGGAAATGGATATGTCGAACATCAGATAGTATTGTTTAAGGCTAGAACTTTTTTTCGAAATTGTTTCTGTAATGTTATAATAGTGTATTTTTAGAAAAAGAACAACCTGCAGGACGGGCGACAACCCGTCACGTCGGACAAGGCTGTGGGAATCGAACCCACAACCGAAGTGCGAGAGGCCTTTATTGCATACCACTGACCTACAGGAAGTTCCTGGTTAGTAGAAACTAGTTTTATTTTATTAAGTGCTATGATAGATGATGTATAAGTCCTTTTTCAGAACCATATACGATTAATCTCACCATAATATGGACTTATAACTTTTATTAACCTTTTGTTTGAGACAGATGGAATGACCCATCATTCTATCACATGGTCTGCTAACACTTCAAGAATGAAAAATTCAACTTCATTTCTTTAAGATATGAAGTGGAAATTGTTTAAGGCACGAACAATGGTGAGATTGTACCGCAATAAAGTAAGTATTTCTTCTAATTCTTCAACTTTAGGGAAATGATCATGAAAACCAAAAATGTTGTCCTAGTGTCCTCATATACGATGAATCAGATGGTACCTTAGATCATCACAAATTTATGGTTTTGTGATTGTTGGATTTTTCATAGCCATGTTCTCTACCACTCTCCATTAGAACATGATGGTTAGATTTCTCTTCCATATCCATATTTTCACCTATGTTCTCCTATGTGGAAACCCAGTGATTAGTTAATTTGGGTAAGTGTTACATTTCATACTTTAGTTTTTAAAGTTAAGTTTTGGTATTTCATTTTACGATGTGGGTTTCAATTAAAGAAACTTTCAAGTAGAAAACCATTTATAACCCCGACGAATTTCAAGGGCAAAATTCATTTTAAGGGGGGTAGAATGTAACAACCCAAGATTTTATGAGAATTATTCTTTTTAATTTCCTTGATGTCTTTTGTTGTATGTTACAACAAGATTATCTTACACTATACGCAACACTGTATTAGCTTGCAGTATACACAACACTATTCTTGGATCGTGTTGCACACAATTTTAAATTTGTTTGATATTAGTTATTCTACGCAACATTGACTGTATATATATATATATTATGTATAAATGAAATTTGGATGGATTATGTTATACGCAACAAAAAAGGAGTCTTTCACTACACACAACCCTAACTTGGCTTACATTACACACAATCTCAACCTTCCACGATAGTGTGTGTTGTACGCAATACCTGGTTTCACTAAACAACGATATGCTATTAAAATATTATATATAAACTAGACGTTATGAATATTAATACCCACTATTTGAAATTTTATGAATTTTAACATTCAAAATGGAATTCATTTTTAGATTCGGAATATTGAAATTATCCTAGGGTGAATTTTTGGTATTTTTTCTGAAAACTTTCAATTTTTGATGAATAGTGAAAACACTGGGTTACTATTTAAAAACCGACTTTTTATTTAAATAATTATTTATTTTATTTAAATTTATTTTAGGTCAAAAATTGATACATAATACCTATATAAGTTCAATGTAATTCATTGGATTCAGTTTACAATACTTTTAGATATATAAAAATTTTATTGAACTTCTCACCGTCTTTTACCCACCTAATAGGAGAATTTGAAAATTTACATAAAACATAATTTTACCACTTCTGTTAGTGGAATTTCAAAAATCTGAGAGACACGTTTAATATCAAGGAGTAAAATGTGGTTCAATAAGATAAAAATAATTTTTGATGAATAGTAACTTTTTACTTTTATTTACCACGGTTAAAATTAAATAGGGTAATTAAGGGTAAAAATGATATTATTATTACCCTAACACATGTTCTAATTATATTGGATAAGTATAATTCGACCCAAAAAAACCTTAGTAATATAATATTATCATTTAGGTCCACTTTGATTAGATTAGGACATTTATTATTATTTTATTTAAAAAAGAGTTAAAATAGTTAAAATCAAAGTTCAAAAACTAAAACATTTTTAATACATGGTTATACATAAGATAAATTCAACTATAAATATTCATTATAAATATACAAATATTTTCTACTAATGGTATTTTATTTATAATTTTTAGACATTAAATAATTTATGTTATTTTTTACACAATGGTGATGCAGTACTACCTAAATAATGAAATATTAAAATAATTGATATTATAAATACCCAAATAAAAATAATTTGAGACTTTTTATGAATTACACTAATTTTCTAGGTTGATATGACATTTTATTATTGATTGAATTAACTTTTTTTGAACTGATCATGCTGTTATAATTTTCACAAAAATCAATTACCAAATAGTGTCAAAATTGACATAAAATAGTTTTTAAAACAAACATTATATTATTAATTGTTATTATATTCCTAAAAATATAAGGTTTGTCCAAATGACTTAGATAAGTTTATATATACTAATAATGAACCACTTGGGGTTTTTTGGCTTGTTATAGTATGTTTATTAACCATATAGTGTAAGAAAATAAGAAGGCACGGTAAAAGTTAAATTATTTAACATAGAGTTAAATTTAAGAGATAAGGTTAAAATTGTAACCTTAACTTGTCTAAAACCTATTGGTTGAGAGGATTTAAACCCATACCCACTTTATCTTCAAAATAAATCAATTTGGAGCTATTATAAAGCAAATATGACTTTATTATAAAATAATATTTTAAGTTTTTCAAAGGTTCCTCTCTCCTCCCTTATAAAAAGGGCACCCCTTCCCTCTTCTCTTCACACCCTTGTGAGCCTTGAAGCTCGGAAAAACCCTACCCATTTCACTTCTCCACTTCCCTAGAAACATTCTGGAGGTTCTGGTATTCTCAAAATACCAACTATACTTCCTTAAGAGGAAGCTTAAAGGAGGTGCGTCGAAGAAGAGGTAATCTCTTCTTCTGATTCTCTCAAGTTTCTTTCTTCTTCTACTTCTTCTTATTTAGTTTTATCATTATAAAGTAATAAAATCAGTATTAATTATATACTGATATGTTATTATAAATATTAAACAACCCTATTTCTCCTTCTATCCATCCTATAGAAAACGAAATCACCGTGCATGCATACGTACGGAATACCGTCTCCACGCCGTGGTGTAATATGTTTTCGACAACCGCCTTACATGGATGGTTATAATGGTGTAAATAAATAACTATATATGATTATTTTAAAGTGATATTGATTCTGAAATATTATACATACACTTAAATATAATTACATGATCATTGGAATGATATCATCACTCGTACGTATGTACGGACTACCGTCTCCACGACGTGATGAGATTCATTCTCCATGTTAACCATTCATGAATGATTATAAAGTATATATAATGAATAATAATTAAATATATGACATAATAGTGATACTGGATTTATTTTTATATATATATGTATTTCATCTACTAAATTCCATTCAATTCAATAAGGAAACGAAAACAGCGTTCATGCGTACGTACGACCTACCGTCTCCATGAACAGTGTGTTTCATTCCATTTATCGATCTATCATATATATATTTATATGATGAATATATATTTTATATAAATCATGTTTTACATTCTGTAATTAATTAAATCAGGATATAAGTAATAATATCAAGAACAACAAGTCGAAACACGTACAATAAATGAAATGATTTTACCCAAATCGCTGCTTTTACATCGAATTTACAAAAGAACAGGTAATATAAAGTCATAAGTAAACCCTATATGATATCATAGAAATTAATATGATTCTTTAATAAGTCAATGACAATATTTAAATCGTTATACAGGAGTTTCGGATACAAATGAAGCATATCAGACATAAGGTAAGGGATAACTTTTCCAATCTCGCTCTTATCCTTGACTGTTTATTCATAAGTATTTACTGGGGTTTTTTTAATCATCCATGTCCCTATTTTATAAATTTTTTTCATGTATGTTTAGTGGCCTTTTACCTATTTTGGAATTTTACCACATGTTATGAAAGGAATCTTACTTTTGTTTACCACACGAGGAACTTTTTGACTTTTTCAACAAAAGTACGAGGAGAATGTTATTTTTAACTTATACGGTGTGAACAAATTTTTACGGTTTCATAACTCCTCATTTTCATGAAGATTCCTCTACAAGATTACATGATTATTTTCAACAAAACCCTTTTCTTTTGAATTTTCATAGAATTTTGTGAAAAGAAAATGATTTTGAAGAAGAAAGGATATTTTCCTCAAGAATTCATTTCAAGTGTTTTATCAAGACTATTTTCCATCTAAAATGAAATTATTTAATATGTTTATGTTTCAAGTATAATGTATCCATTATTTACATGGTTTTATTCTTCTTATGATGAAATGATATCCATTTTTTATATGGATTATGTTATGATGGCATGATTTTTAAGAATCTCATTTTATTACATGGGTTATGCTATGATGTATGATTTATGATTTTGTGGCACACCAAAGAATGGTTTCATTATGAGATGGGTGAGACCTATATCTCCCTCCAATGCATTAGGTAAAGATTTACATCTCATGAGATATACATGGTTGGAATGGTAAGTTAATCTGGTTCAGTGATACAGGACTGGAACGAGGAGTGAACTCGATTTAGAAAGGGACTATGTCCACTAAGATGATCTTGGCAGAAATGCCTTGGATACTATGGAAATCATAACCTGTGCTTAATGGTTTCCACAATTACATGATTTATTCCCAGGCTATTTAATCATGATTGATGATCCATTATGATCTATTCCTTACGTACTACCATATTTTATGTCATTGCTCAATATTTTGATGTTTAAATACTATGTTCATGTTTTGATGTTCAAATGTATATGGTTTGTTTTATTTTCTCGATGCTTACCCTTAATGAGTATTTGAGCTCACCCTTTATATGTTTTGTTTTCCCCATGATATAAATAAAGGTTTTAGGTAAAAAAAGGAAGATCTTTATGGGAGATGTTGAAGATCTTTCACCAAGATTAGAAGATTATATTCCAAGTTTCCAAAGACACTAAACTATTACGGTCCTTTGGTGTTTGTTTTTGTTATGTATTAGATATTCTAAAAAAGTAATGTAATGTCTATATTTTTCAAGCTTTGGGTCTCTACATTATGGGTTTATGTGACCAATCCCTAGATACTTAAAAATTAAATCCCTTTGTTTTAATAAAACTATTATATCATCATTTCTATTTAATGAATAGTTTTTCTTAGTAAAATATATTTTTAATAAAGAAAATTTTGATAAATTGATTTTATAGGTAAAAATTGTACTTTTCATATATTTTTAATTATTAGAAAATTAATATGGAAAAAGAAAAATAATTTGTGAATTTTAAATGTCAAAATTAATATAGGGTGAATTTTTATTATTTTTCAAAATGTTTCATATTTTTTATGAATATTGAAAATACTGCATTGTGGTAAAACTGTGTTTGTCATTAAAATAATTATTTACTTTAAATAATTAATTGTGTGCAATTATTTTAAAAAAATAGGCATATATAGTTGCAATCAATATTATATTTAGAGTTTGATAGGATTAACTTAATTTTTTGTTAAATAGAAACTTGACCCTTTGGAATAGTAATATTACCCTTACGAATAGTAACATGACCAATTGAATAGTAACCTAACCTAAGTAAGTATATATATAATTTTGGAATATTAAATGGTAACGTTATATAATTTTATCACAGAATAAGTAAATAAATGGTTTATAATTTATCTGTTAAGAATTAATATTTTTGATTAAAAAATGATTTTACATAAAAATTAAATTTATCATTTTCAGAAAATATTTTTCATAATATTGAGTTCATTTATTTAATTTAGAATGTCAAAAAAAATTAGGGAAAATTTATTATAATTTTATAAAATATATTGCTTTTGGATGAATATTAAAAATAAAATGATGAGTTCATTTATGTTTAATGACATCATTAATAATTTAATGAGTAAGATAATATTCTTGTCAACTATTTTGGATTAAAATTTAATATGATGTGTCACAAGTTTCCCATACCATGGGAAAATACCGTGGGAAACCCCATGGTTTTCCAAATACCGTTATTTATGTTTCCGAAGAAATTCATAAAAAACTACTTCACTTTCACTATAAAAACCCATGAATTCCTCCATTATATTTCACTACAAATTCATATCCATGATGATATAATAGTATTACCTCTCAAGGATTCCGCCAAGGTGTTCTAAAGCTCTCAATGTCCCGATATTTTATTTTTTAGGTGTCACTCCTCAAGGGAAGGTAAATATCAACTTCACTATTTTCCTTTAATGTTCTATTTTTGTGTGGTGTATCTTTCAGGTTTCTATATTATGTCATTCTATCCATTTTATTCTATATATTTACTGTATTAAGATTAATTTATGAATTTTAAACCCTTATTTATTTAATGTTTTCATAAATCATATTTCATACCCATTACGCAGCCTAATTTTCATCTCAAAATTTCACTCTTTTTGTCCCGAAATTCATTTATTTTCTTTTATGAATACCCAATCCACTGTGTTCCCATGTTTAATTCAAAAATATTTTAATTTTATCTATTTTTATTATAGTATTATAATAAATGAAACCTTCCCTCATTTCCCTTGGGTTTAAAATGACAAAAGCATCATGTTTTTAAGCACTTTTTAAAACACCATGATTTTGATATGAAACTCGTCCCTTTTATTCTACATGGGTTTTTTATAAGGTGTTTAAATATTATCTATGTGGATCATATTAATTAATATATATTAATTTTTCTCCCCTATTGAACTCCAATTCATTGGGGAAATAATTTATGCTTTATAAATGACAAGTTGTACGATACCTTAGTTAACATCCTTAGTAATTTTTGTTACACCTGGGTTCTAATCCTAGGTGATATGCTTATGAATGTATAAATTAATTTTTTTAGCCACATTTAAAATTAATTTTTCAGGCTTTATAATTTATTATTTATTATATTCCTCATGTAGTCTTTTTCATGCTATATTTATATTCTTAATGTTCTTATCACTATTTCTCAAGACCACATGAAAACTGTTTCACTTGTATTCCCTTACTGGGCCTTCTGGTATAACTTCCTTCTGATGTTTTCCCCTAGTATATGAGATGAAACAAATTCACTTAGGATGAAACTTGAAGGGGCCTTTCCAATGGAATATAATAATGTTTTATGTTTTCATATTTTATTGACCTTTTTTCCAAGAAACTATACTTTAAAAGATCCTCTATTTGTAAAATGATATGTAATGTTATGTAATAAAAATGTGTTATTCCAAAGTTTGTTTCAAAGTATGGTTTAGTTATTTTTGGAAATAATAATTTTAAAAAATAGGATTAACCCTATAAAAAGTTTATATATAGGAAAAAATACAAGTATTTTGGTAAAATATTATGTAAGTGGTTTTCGAAAAAATAAGTCCTTGTTTGGATATGAACAAGTGGATGTTTCTCTAGCATAAATGTATGTAGTGGTAAAACACGCAAAAACTACATTGAGTTAGACTCAAATGAGAACCAGTGTATAAAAATGGCCCTTTTTGTACTTCTCATTTGATACTCATGTGGGATTTGTTCTGTTAATCACAATCTTTTTATGAATCATTATGAAGTATTTATAGAATATTTATATTTTTAGTGAATAACATGTTAAATAATTGAGTTATATGACATAAAATTTCTCTTGTAACTATACAATTATTAAATGAGAAATTTTTAACACTTTGGTGTTCTTATTTTAGATATTGTATTGAACTAGGAGAAACCACTTAAATGCTGAGCACAATGGACCAGGCGTCGATGGCACTCTATTGGAAGCTGGAATGGAAACCTTTATGAGAATGATGAATCAACTGACTCAAGTAATAATAAATAACTTGAATCAAGCTGATAGATGGGATTCACCATAAAGGGAATAAATTTCGGTTGAGTCCTTTATGTTTTGATGACCAACAACATTCATAGGATCTATTTAACCATTGATTGATGAATAATGGATAATATCTGTCCAAAATATATTTTTTGTACTACATTGTTCAGAATACGAGAAATTCACCCTATATATTTACTGTTTAGAGGGAGAAGTTGATTAGTTGTGGAAATTGGTAAAAAAACATGAATACTAGAGGGGAAAATGATGATATGGAGTGGGAAGAGTATATGGGAACATTTTTAAAACATATTTCTCATGTATAATGAAAACAAAAATGGAAATGGAGTTGTTAGAAAAAAGAAGGAAAATGAATATGTAAGAAGCTATGATAAGAACTTCACAATACTTTATCGTTACACCTCATACATTTTCATGAATCATTATGGAAATTTTCATTGATTCTTCAGTGGACTAAGACCTCATCTATGTAATAATCATGCCAATCAAGACAATGAAAACTATGAAAAGATATTGAGGAGTTCTATTAAATTTGATCTATATTTTGGTGAGACATAGTGGTCTCATGAGTCGAATAAAAAGAATAGATCATTGGAAATGAGAATGGGGAGAATATTTGACCAGGGAAGAGGACGAAAGAAAGTGAAACTTTTCAAATACGAAAAATGTGGGAATAATCATTTAGGAAACTGCTTGCTTAGGAGAAGGAAATGTTACAAGTGTGGAATATAAGGACATGTTGCATGCAACTATCATAGTGTGGTGAAGCCTAAACATCCCAACACTATCTGTAAAGGGAATATGGTATGTTCCCTAACTGAAGTCAAATGCTTCAAGTGTGGACATCTTGGGAACTTTTCCAACCACTATCCAAGTCTAAGGGAAGTAGAGGGGATTCACCATAAAAATCATTATAGGACAAGGTAGAAAGGTCTTTCTTATTCTGTAATGATGGACAAACTTGAAGTTCTACATGATGTGGTGGAAGGAACTCTCGTTTTTCTCTCAAATATAGTAAGTACATTGTATGATTTCAGTTCTATGCATTCCTTTATTTACTCCATGTTTGAAATGAATATATAACAAATCTCAAAAATTATTCAAGTAGATCATTCAATGAAGACTTCGTGAGGGATTATCCAATCATCAATAGTGTATATATACACTCTTATTTTCTTAGGAAAACATAGTATCAACAAAAATATATTTTTCATTACCATTATTGAATTCAACATTATACTAGGTATAGATTACCTCTCAAAGTATAATGCTAAAATAAATTAAAAAATTAAGTAAATCTCAATAGTATTGAATAGAAAACCTATAGTTATATTCGAAGGAGAGATATCTCGACTTGATCTTTGTCTAGAGCACCACCCATATCCTTCTTTATTGATTTGATCAGTGAAGAGGAAAAAGGTAATGAATGTATACATATAGATAATGTCCCTATAGTTCAATAATACATTGACATATTTCATGAGGATTTTCCTAGGCCTTACCTAGAAAGATAGGTAGTGTAATACATTGAACATATCCTTGGATCGAAGATGATTTTAATAACCCCATATAGAATGGTGAATGCGGAGCTAGAGGAATTAAAGAAGCAACTCCAAGATCTTTTAGAGAAGGGGTTTATCTAGACAAGTGTGTCTCCTCGGGGAGCAGCTATTCTATTTTAGAAGAAGATGGATGGATCAATGTGGTGTTTCATTAATTATAGAGAATATAATAGGATCATAGTGAAGAGCAAGTACCCACTTCCAGGAATTGATGATTTATTTGACCAACTTCATGGGGATCAATTCTTCTTTAAGATTGATCTTCGATCAGGTTATCATCAATTGATGTTTACGAAAGAAGATATTCCAATGAACTCCTTACAATAAAGATAAAAGAATTATGAGTTTGTTGTTATTCTCTTACGCTTGAATAATTCTCCAAATATTTTTATTTATTTTAGGAATATAGTCTTAAAGGACTACCTTGATAATGTAGTGGTAGTTTTTATTGATGATATTCTAATATATTCCAAAATTCATGTGGAACATGGAGATTATATAAGGGTTATATTAAAAACTATGAGGATGGAGAGGTTGTTTTTCTATTTTAGAAAAAGTGAATTTTGGTTACAACAAGTTTCTTTCATGGAGCACATTATAACCAGTGAACAAATCTTAGTTGACCCTACCAAGAAAAGAGTTGTAGAGGAGTGAACGCAGCCTACAATAATAATAAAGATTCATAGTTTCCTTGGTTTAGCAGGATATTATAGGTGGTTTTTGAAAAAAAACATGCCTTTATAATACATTGAATAAGTTATCTCAAAAATGGGTCATGTTCATCTGGAAAATAGTGTGGGAAGAAAGTTTCCAAGAGTTGAAGAAGAGATTGGTTACTGTAACCATGTTGAATCTACCCTCTATCAAAGAATGATTCATTATTTTTAGAGATTCATCTCTAAAAAGGATTGGGTACATCCTCATGAAAAATTATAAGGTTATTGTTTATGTATATCGATAGATTAAGATTCATCGGAAAAGCTATCCAACTTGTGATCATGTGCTAGTTGCGCTTGTTTTTTCACTTAATATATGGAGGCACTATCTTTATGGGGGAATTGTGATATATACATAGACAAAAAAATTATGTATGCTTTCACACAAAATGAATTGAACATGAGACAAAGGAGATGGTTGGAACTTCTTGAAGACTATGATTTTTCAAGTCATTATCATCTCGAAAGAGTAACAAAAGTCACTGATGAATTACATAAGAAAGACCATATTATGCTAGAAATGATGAGGATTCAAAGATATGCATTTATCAAAGACCTAGTAAAACTGGACATGGGAATATTAAGTGATTGAATATCATGAAACCTATCCAAAATGATTTATCAACCATTATTAATAGATATGATCATGAAATATCAAAGAGAATATCATTTTTATCGAATAAGATAGAGGTTGTGAAAAATGGGAAGTTTCATGAGTTTAATATTGATCAAGAAGGTGTACTAATGTTTCATACAAGGATATGTGTTCCATGTATTTCATAAATAAATAATGAAATGATGGATAAAGCTCATTGATATACTTTCTCTATACATTCTGGAAGCAAAAAAATGTATAGGGAACTTCGTGATCATTTTTGGTGGGATAACATGAAAAGGGATACTACTGACTACACTACATGGTTCTTGGTGTAACAAGTAGTGAAGGAAGATAGAGCTTCCTAAAGGGGTATTGCAACCACTACCCATACTATCATGGAAGTGGGACAATATCATTATGGACTTTGTAACTGGTCTCTTGAGAACTTCCAAAAGAAACATTTTGATATGGGTTATAGTGGATCATCTCACCAAGGCTTCCCATTTTATATAATTTTAGGATAATTTCAATCTTGAGAAACTCACCATGATATATATGAAAGAAGTGTTAAGGCTGCATGGAGTACACTTTCTATCACATCTGATCATGATTCAAGGTTCATATCATAATTCTAAAAAATACTTCAACATGCACTGAGTTCCAAATTGAATTTTAGTATGGATTATCACCCCAAACTAGTGGAAAATATGAATGGAATATTCAAACACTTTAGGACATTCTATGTACATGATCAATGGAATTTAAATGTGGATGGGATTGATATCTCTCATTAGTTGAGTTTTTGTACAATAACATATTCTATTCAAGAATTAAATTTGAACCCTATAAAGCACTATATGGGAAGTGATGTAGAAATACTACTTGTTGGGATGAAGCTAGTGAGGTAAAGTTTTGTAGGCCTGATTATATGCTTGAGATAACAGAAATAGTTCATTCCATCCAAAAACACAGAAAGGCTTCTCAGAGTTGGCAGAAGAGTTATGTTAGAAACCATCAAGGGGAAATGAATTTTGATGTTTCTGAAAAATTATTACTTTCAATTTTACCTTAGAATAGAGTCATGAGGTTTGGATAGAAAGGGAATCTCAACCCCATGTACATTGGCCCCTATAAAATCTTTGATCGAATAAGAGTAGTGGATTATCACACATCACTTCCTTAAAATCTAGAACAATTACATGATATTATCAATGTATCTCTCCTGAGGATGTATATACTTGGCCCTTTATATGTACTCAATCCGGGGGTAGTACAAATGGAACATGACATCTCATATGAGGAGCATCCGGTGGAGATATTGAACTATAGAGGCAAGGTTCTATTCAACAAGACTATTTGCCTCATTAAAGTGTTGTGTAGAAACCACAAATATAAAGAATTTACATGGGAAACATAGGAAATAATGAGGTAGAAGTACCTTCACCTATTCACAACTAAGAGAATGAGTTGAAATTTTTGTGATGAAACTTCTTAATGGGGAATAATGTAACAACCCGAACTTTTTGATTAATAATTGTTTACTGAAAATGTGTGTTATATTTTTTTTTATAGCCAAAAAATCTATATCCCTTTATTAATTAAGTTACTATAATTTAAATAAGTACATTGGGTTTTGAATGTTATATGACCGTAGAGAAATTAGGATTGTTGCTTAATATGACAAATGGAAAATATACTCCTGACAATATCATTATTTTTTATCTATAGGGATTATATTTGTTAATAAATACAAAAAATAATATTTGATGGAATCTTCCAGAATAATTGGGCCATACAAAGACTATTTTATAGAGCTTGGGAAGGAGGTAGTGTCATTGGGAATCGCTCTTGACCAAGCCCAAGCTGAGCTTCAACATGTTAAGCCTGAACAAAATCGCCTATAAGAGAATTTCAAGTTATTAGGTATTAACATTTGGTCGATGTTATATGAGCCGCCCAAAGAGTCTATCCACATTGCACACCTTACCCTTAGGTCATATGAGGGTGTTATAAGTATTTTTGTGATGAGGCCCCAGAAACAAAAAATGTAATCTATTTGTTTTAATAAAATTATTATTTCATATTTTTCGTTTTAAGAATAGTTTTCTTAATAAAATATATGTTTTATTTAGATAAATTTGTTAGATTTATGTTATAGTTAATTTTTTTACTTTTCATAGAATTCCCATACATGGATAATTATTATTGTAAAATAAACATCATTTTTTAATTTCAAAAATCAAAATAAATATAGGTTGAATTTTTTTTTAGAATTTTCTTATTTTTCATGGTTAGTGAAAAATATTGCATTTTAGTAAAATGGTATTTTATGCTTAAATAATTATTATAATTTAAATAATTAATTCTGTGAAATTATTTTCAAAAAATTGATATACACAATTATGATCAGTAATATATTTATTGTATGATAGGATAAACTTAATTTTTTGGTGAACTATAACTTGACCCTTTGGAATAGTAATATTACCCTTATGAATTTTAATATGACTAATGGAATAGTAAACTCACCTATTGAAAGTATAGATATAATTTAGGAATCTTAAATGTTAATGTGATATAATTATATCAAAATATATATAAACAAATGTTTTCAAAATTATTAGTCAAGTGTTAGTATTTTTTGAGAAAATAACAATTTTACGTCAAAATTAAATTTATCATGTTTAGAAAATATTTTTTAAAAAATGGGGTTCATTTATTAATTAATAGCATCAAAAAATGGTTATGGTAAATTTATTAGAATTTTATAAAATACTTTTTTTTCAGTGAATAGGAGAAATACAGTTTTGAGTTTTCCATATGTTTAATGGCATCATTAATGATGTAAAGAGTAATATAAGATTATAGAAAAAATATTTTGGAATAAAATATTATATTAGATTCCCAGGTGGCCAACATCATGGTAAAATAACATGCCAAAGCACATGTTTCTGCAAATTTCATTACGGAGGAGTCGTCAGAAATTAATAAACAATTGCTTCACTTTTACTATAACTACCCACCCATTCCTCTATTAATTTTAACTAAACATTAATTATATATTATTATATGATATTATTACCTCCTAATAAGTTCTCATAATGTTTCCTAGATCTTCCAAGGTACCAATATTTGAGATTTAGGAGTCACTCTTCAAGGTAATGGAAATCTCGACCTCGCGTTTCCTTTCAAGTTGTCTTTTTGTGTGGTATGTATTTTAAATTTTCATGTCATGTCATTATGTACAATTTATTATATCAATTTAATATATTAAGATTAATTTATGAATTATATTTCATTTTCCCATCAGTTCTTAATTTTTTATAAAACTATTTTTCATACCTGTTATGCTGAACGATTTTGTCTCAAAATTTTTCTCTTTTTATCAAGAAATTTTTTTATTTTCTTTTTGAATAAAAAATAATCTATATTATCTGGAGGTATTAAAATATATTTAAAAATGATATATTTTATTTATAGTATTAACATACTTGAAACCATCCTTCATTTATATTGGTTTATAATGATAAAAGCATCATGTTTTTAAGATCTTTTGAAAACACCATGATTTCGATATGAAACTCATTACTTTTATAATCCACAAGTTATTTGTGAAATTTTTTATTATGTTACTTGTGGATAAAATTAATTAATACATATGAAGGTTTCACCTTTATAGTCTCTAATTCACTGGATAAAAAATATAATCTCTATATATTACAATATTTATAATACTGTGGTGAATAACATTAGTAAATTTTAGAACACCTCGATGATAATCCTTAGTGATATGCTTATAAATTTCTAAAGTAAATTATGTAGCCACATTTACATTTAATTATTAATGATATTTTATTAATGATATTCCTCATGTTCTCTATTTCTTTCTGTACTAATATATGTTAGGTTCATTTAAATATTTCTGAATATCACATGTAAACAGTTTAACTTGTTTTCCCTTACTGGGCCTTCTTCTCACCCTTTCCATTGATGTATGTTCCCAGGTTATGAGATGAAATAAATTTACTTAATATGAACCTTGAATAATTATTTAATGTGTAATATATTAATGTTTTATGTTTCCATGTTTTATATAGACTTTTTCTAAGACAGTAAGCATTAAACGATCATCTATTTTTAAGAAATTATTCAAAGTTATGTAATAACAAAATGGGATGTTATAAATAAAAAACCTAGGAATAGAATAAAAATTATAAGTAAATTTACCATGTTAGTAAAATTTACAACATGATATAATAAAATAGAAGGATAAAGAGTAAGAATATGAAATAATAACATAATGAATATGGCATCATAAGATCTTGGTAACATAAGAAATGTGGTATAAAGACAAAACATTACATAAATAAAAGTCAATGATAACTTCTTAGACACTATCACATTGTGGAAAAAGATCCATAATGGATTTTGTTTACTTCCAAATCCCATACAAAATGTCTCAGGAGAAAACAGATTTACTCAATTAATAAGAGTACTATTTGGGTGAACCCATAATAACATGTTCATGATTATGTGTTCCACAAAATGAAATCAATCACAAGGAATATAAATAAGAAATACCAATGAAAACAAAATGGATTTTATAATATTTACTTTTATCATAATGAAACATAGGAATGTATTACCTCATAAAGGAAATGTATAATATTATATTTTTACTTTTGGGAGACATATATATAAAATTTCAAAGTGTTCTAAAACTTTAAATGGATATAGAAAATGGGTTAGATAGGTAATGATCATAACCTAAATAAAAGGGTGGTTTTGAGAGATCGCTTATCTAGAGCCCGATTTTTCACATGTGTTCTTTATATTCCTAAATATTAATATTATGATAATTAATTAATTTCTTATGAACCTTTTTAAATTTTATTATTAAATTTATTTTATTATTATTATTATGTTATATTAAATTATATAATCATTCAAGTTCATATGGGATGTTTTAACAATGTTCGACTAAAATGTCCTAAATAACTTTATAAATTTGACTAAAGTCAAAGAGATTATTATTTAATCATATCCAAAGTGATAATAATGAAATAATTTTCTTTTCTATACTTGAATTATAACTTTAGAACTAATAATCATATATGGGTTGTAAAAAATAACTATGTTATAATCATTGAGATGATAGGTCATACATATGTATGAGTAATGTTTATATTTTTAAACGATCATTATTGAAATAAGGTAATAGTTATTTTTTCTTTATATAATGATAATTATATCATAAGTATAATATTATTTCATTAAATACACATATATATTCCAGCCATGGGATATGGTAATTAAAAATGAATCACATAGTATCTTGGAGGTGGTAATCTACCCATATACACGATCAATGTTTTCATTTTTCTATGAATGGATCATAAAACAATATATGATATATTAGTATTATTTAATGATAAATATTTACATTAATATCATATATATACATTAAATACATCATCATAAATATTAATGATAGGTGATTTTGGAAAACGGATTATATCGGCTCGCTAGGTGGTAGTCCAATGTAGACCCAAACGATGGTTCCGTTTCACATTTTTTGGAAGATAGGCATGATTTATGATATTAAATTGACATAATAGAATATCGGTAATGTGAGAAATTTTTTTCAATTTCATAATGCTTGAATAATATTTTAAGGTGTTGTAAGATGAAATAAATCAAAATGATCGGTTAAGAATGATACTTCTTATCCGGACAACCTCTTAAGCTTTGAACAAAAATCATTCAAATGAGTGTTTAATAATCAAAGAAATTACTATATAACATGGTTATGGAGTTAAATATGGTATTTTTTATGTCTTTTATGATCCAATTTTTTTTAAAGTGTTACTAAAATTAGATATGGGTTCCATTTAATTGGTGAGGGGTGGTATTTTTGTAAATTCCAAAAACTATTTTGTAATGGAAAGTCACAATCATGAAAAGTGCAACAAAATTTGAAAAAAAAATATTTTAGGGAAAAAATGTTTGAGAAACACATATAAGATAAAAATGAAACATATTTCAAAAAAATTATTCCCTTTTCCTTCAGGGTTACTCACATTTACCATTTTAGTTTTTCACCAATGTAACTAGTATTTTACTATTGTAATTTATCCTTTAATAAAAAAAAGAAAATTATCCCTATAAGAAAATTTTGATCCAATTAATATAAATTTTAAATAAAATTTATTAAAAAAAAATACTTATTTGTGTGGAAAATTAATTTTAATACAAGTACATATAATGGTAAAACCCCCATTTTAACATTAACAATAATAATTATTTCTTACTAATCATTCAGAACAAAAACTAATTTGTTCATATTACCAAATACTGAATATTTTTATTCTAGACATGTAATACATTTTATAAAATTCAATTCATTGAATTTTAATGATTTAATTTCATGATAAACCTATAAAATGAGTTAAAAATGTTTTTTCAAGAAATTCATTTTTCAAGTATAAGACGACCTTACAAAAAAATATGACTAGTAATGTTAATTTTATGAATCCAAATTCATCTATCTAGGTATATAATATTTAATTTAATTTATACACTTCTTTATTATGTGTTATTTTAGTTAATTTAAACGGATAAAATTTATGCATTTACAAAAAGTTTACATGAATATGGCTTTTAAGCATCAATGTAATATTATACCAAAACCCCAAAAAAATAATTTAAATTAAATTAATTAGATTATTAAAAATAAATTTTTTAATATTTAATATTAATAAAATATTTAAAATATAATTGGACTTTTTAAATTTCATTAATTAATGAAAATAAATTACTGCATTTGAAAAATCAAGAAATTTTCACTATTCAATAGAAAATCATTCATTTTAGAAAAATACCAAAATTAAACCATAAGCCAATTTTTATTTTCTGATTTTAAAAAAAATATGTTAATTTTATAAAATAAAACTTCTTAATATTCAATAATTTAATTTCAATATATTATAAGAAAATCAATAAAATTCATTTTTGAAGAAAATATTTTTTCCAAAATAAAATGGATTCATTAAAAATTGAGTTCTTATTTCCTAGTAATTTGTCAATAAATTGTTATCAATAAGTACTATTATATATATATATATATCATAATTAACATAATCTAATTCAAATGAAAAAATTTAAAGGTAAGGTTATAGTGGTAATATTTAAATAATTATGGTTCTTTCAGTCTCAATGGTGAGTATCGTATTCGATTTCAAAACAATACTTCCTTTTAAAAATATGGTGTGTTACAATAATAAAATAAATATCTCTAGAATCAATAGGTTTATTTTATTTTGATAATAGTAACATAATCAACATATATTATAATGTTTGAGAACATTTCCCCAAACTTTCATCATACAAGGTCTTCTTCTAGACATCTCCCTAGTTAAAGTAATCCTCATTGCCTTGGAAATAGAAAAATAAGAAAGTGGTGATCTTAAATAGTCATCAAGGGGAAAAAAGAACATATTAATATGTTACTTAGTGTGAGATACTATGAAAAAGAGAAAAAAACTCATGCTATCAATCTTATATGAAATCCTGAAAAATGGGTCATTTGGCATGATATGAGAACATGCAATCCATTATGATCAAAAATATAACATGGAAAGTGATTGTTAAACATGTGAATTAAATAATGACAAATGGAGAACATAATAGTTTAATGTCAAAGGATTTTTGTTCTAAAATAATCTTAGAAATACACAATTTTTTATCAAAAAATCAACAAATGTTTCCCCATGTGGATAAAGATTAATAACATGTTTCCCATATGGAATCAAGCATTACAATATGTTTACAATAGAATACCATGAATGGAAAAATATTTCAAAATATTTATTTATCATAAATACTTTTTTAACCATTTTATCATGATGTGTAAAGCTTCACCCAATGAATTTGAGGTCCATATAGGCCTTCATCCCTTAAACTTTTACAATAAACATGTGTTCCATAAGAAAATATCAAATCATCACATCATTAAAACCCATATATAAGAATGTATTTCAAATTAAATTTTATAAGTTATTACATAATCAAACAAATAAACATGGTCAAATGATACCAAATTCAATCACCTAAAATAGGAACTGCATAAAATGAGTTAGAGGGTTATTTATAAAATAAGACATAATGGTAAATATATTCCCTTTAAGATGAAGTAAAAATAGAATCAAAATATTAAAATTGATTAAAAAAATTATCATTAATCAGAATCTAATAATATCACATGAATAAATTCATACTTTTATTTTGAAATAAGATCGTATAACTTTTGGGGTAAGTGAAAACATGAAATTTAATGAAATATTCACTTAATATAAATCAACAATTATGATGATGAGAATTATTCAAAATAGATTATAAATTAATAGAGAAGAAAATTATTTATGTAAGGGGATTTGAATTAAAAAATAATTTTAAAAATTAATATAAAATTGGTCTTTAAATGTAAAAGTACATCATTGAACATATGCAATCATTGAAGGTAAAAGATTAAAATAAACAACATGACTCAAAGAAGGTGATTTGAGTTACCAAAGGGACATACCTTAACTCTTGAATTCCATAAAGTAATTAAGCCTCTTGTATATCCAAAAACACTATATTGATAAACTATTTCAGAACCTTATTCATATCCATAACCTAATATAAATATAATTTATAATTATTCCCTATATGTATAATAGTTAGTTCTTAGTAATTCAAAATTTTAGGTAGGAGTAATATTGTTCTTTGTGAACTAGTTTCGTAATAGTTGTGTTTTTATTCATCATTCTAATAAATCTAAACATACTAAAATTAAACAAGGTACTATTTTTTTAGGATAGCTTAGAAAACTAAAATTTCATTCTGCAATAATTTTAGTTATGGTTCTTGAGGACGAAATTAGTGACAGCCTTGATTTAGTTATTTTTATCAAATTAATGGTGATAATATAAGTAACGCGTTTAATGCTCATATTACCAAAAAATCATTATATATTTATTAATATCCATTTTTCATATTCAAATTCATTTTATTAAATAAATTTATAACATTTTTCAAATAGGTGTTTAAACTAACCATCTGGGATATTGCTATAATCCCTCTATGATTGTAGCTATGGAAGAGAAACTTCTTTTCTAATATCATTATCAAAAATTATATATATATTATTTATATGTTATTAAGTTTATGAATCAAAATTTGTAATATTTATATGAAAAAGATAAATAAAACTATTATTTCACTTAAAGTAAATCTATTTTTTCTCTGTGGTATGTTTATCTTAGGTGTTTTGTTTTACAATGATTTTTTATTGATAGTATTACATTTATAATGAATAATTTATTTCTATAGAATTTGTTTCATGAAATAAATAATATATTTATTTACTGAATATATTTTTAAGACCAAACCTAAATGGTGGTTATGAAAATATGAAACATATCATTCATGGAGGTAGTCGTCCACACATGTATATGATAAAATTATTATGTTTTTTGATTTAATTGGAGGGGAATATATTTTTTTATACAATAAAAATAATAAAATTTTAATATATTATTTATAATTATTTAATTATATACATATAGTTAGAAAGGGTTTATAAGAGGTTGGATGAAAGGTATAATGATGAGAAGTTAAATGGTAGGTAATTCTTACATTAAGAACTACAATCTTCTTATAATGTATCCTTTGTAAATAAAGCACTTTATGAACATTATTTTGGATAGTGCCTTCCAAATGATATAAGGGATCCAAAAAAGTAAATTAGAAATATTTTCATTGAAATTTGGAAATAGGGGTGTGGCTTGAAATAAGTTGAAGTGATATCATTTTATAGGTGAGAAAGAGGGAAAATATTTTGAATAGAATGATAGTTAAGGGTTATGAAAGGTTTCATGAGAGTTAGATGTGTTAAGTGGATAAATTTTGGTGTGAAATATTGGTATGAAATACCAACATATAAAAAATATTATAAAAGGTACACAAGTAAATTTTAATTAGTAAAATTTGATCTACATTAGATTACCCATTATAGATCTTATTAATCTTGATTAAATATTAATCATGGTTATAATTTTATCACTAAAAATATAAGATAACCCTTCTTACAAAATATAAACAGGATGAATAATTTTTTTGCTTCATTTAATGAAATTAAACTTATATATATATATATATGATAAAATTAAAATTGAAATTGAAACATATAATGTTTTGAAAAACTATTTTTTATGTTTTTTAAATCAATAAGTGTCATTAATCTTATTTAACATTGATTACCAATTAAAGCAGTGTTATTTAATTTTTATTTATTATTAAACATCATATTAGTGTCTTATTTTGAAATAGATCCATTTAATTAAAATATATTTAGGAACTTATCATTCATTGAAAAATAATATTTTTATCATCGTAACTAATATTTATCTTGGTAAGTTTATGTCTAAAAATTATGTTCACCCAATTACATAAATAAAAAATACTTTATGAGTATATTCATAAAAAAATTAATGGTTCAAATTTGTATGTGATAAAAATAAATTTTAATATAAGTTTTATTAAAAATAGTTTTTAAGAAGTGATTATCTTGAATGAATAAAATGAACTTTAAATTTTTAAAGGTTTTTATATAGTGTTTATAAAGAGGTTACACCTAATTATACCTGAATATTTAACGATTATTATATAATCATAAGGTTTAATAAAAATTTTTAAGGTAACACAATTTCTATTTTATTTCAGTGTTGTGTGAAAGACAATATACTCACATGGTAATTAATTAATAAAAAGTATTTCCTAGAAAATTATGGGTCGTTACAATATACCCCCTTAAAAACAATTTTATCCTTAAAATTTAATTATTTGTATGAACACAAGTAGGGGTAATTTGTTTTCATTACATCCTTATATTTATATATTTATTCTTCAAGCTTATGCTTCCTCCATGAAACTTTGACCAAATTAGTGTTCTTGTTATGAAAAACCTTATCTTTATGATCAATAAGTTCAACTATTTGTTCCTTATATGAGGGATCATGTTCCAATTGAATGAATCATATTTTCCATACATGTGATGTTTCTGGTATTTACATCTTAAAAATTGATACATGGAATACATTATTCACTTGAGAGAGGTTTATTTGGAGTTCTATGGGATAATATACTACCCTGAAATGATCAAAGATCTCAAAGGGACCAATATACCAAGGGTTAAACTTCCACTTCTTAACAAATCTCATAACATGATCTCATGGAGATATCGATAGGAATACCTTGTCACAAAAATAAAATTCATGATTTCATCGATGAATATCAGTGTTTTTCTTCTATAATATTTGTTTTACTTTTATATGCATTGGAATGGTTTTAACATTGTCCACCATTTCATGTAAAGGTTCAGGACCTATCTTCTTTCTCTCTTAAACTTAATTATTATATATTGGGGAACTACATCACTTCCAAAAAAATATTCCCATATGGTTCCATATGAATACTATAATGGTAACTATTTTTATATGATAACACTAATAGGGGAAAGTGTAACAACCCCGGTATATATAAAATAATGTTTTTTATATTTTGGAATTAAATAGTTAAATTCATTTTAGATGTATAATGAAATAATTAGTATTTATAGAAATTAAGAAATATATACTAATAAAATAGTAGCATTATCTATAAGATCATAAATAAATTTTTTATATATTATAAGTAAATCTATGATATATTTATGTCATGGATTTGGAAAATAAATTTTATCAAAATGATAAATTAAATGTTGGTATCTTTTTGACACATAAATTTTTATGAACAATTTTGAAATTAATATGACGATTTAAACAATTTTATCTTCATAAAATACATTCATAAATTAATATTTTGGTTTCGAGTTATTATAAGGTAATTTTATGATACCATAATCAATTTTTAATGTGTTATAAAATCAGTTATAATTATAAAATTGGTATTTTTGGAAAGAATGAGGATTTAAAATAAAAATTAAATTTCTCATATAAATAAAATTAATTTCATAAAATATAGTTTATTTTTGAATTCTACATGTCCATGAATGGTTACGGTGAATTTTTTAGATTTTTCTAAAATAGTTGAATTTTGGTGAATAGTGAAATACATTAATTTACAGTATATATATATATTATAAGTTAAAGAAACTATTAATTGAGTCATCTCTAATGTAAGAACCATAATATATAACTACCCTTCATTTATATATATATTTATTTATAATGATAAAACTATTCATAACCTTGACTCGAAATAATAGACTATTGAATAAAATATTCAAAAAACACTCGTCTCCACCACTATAAATACCACCCCTCACCCCCTCTTCCCCACACACCACAAAGCCTTTTAGTTTGTTCAATTTTCAAAAAAAAACACTTATCAAGCCTACTAACCATGTCCAAGACCTTATATTCTCACCAAAAGTCTAAAACTAAGTTCCTTAAGGAGGTTCTCATGGAGAAGAATTCAAGAAGTAACATCCTCTTTCATTTTTTTCCGTTTTAGTTTCTTTTATTTACTAATTATATCTTAAAATACCCTTATAAAAATGGAATTAAAACACAATTATATTATAAATAGTATAATTTTATTATTTTAATAGAAAATTTAATTATAAAAATCTTTTTCCTCACCCTTCTATTCTAAGAATAAAAACATCTTCAATGATGTGTTGATTTACCGTCGTCAAGGATGATGTGTTTTCATTTTTTATTAACACCTTCAAGGATGTCCATAAAACCATTTTTATGGTTAAATAATATTTTATAACACATATTATATGTTATATAATGTTCCATAACTGGTTCTTATACATAATATTAGTAAATAAAACCAATGTGATTCACAAATATCAAAATTCACCAAAATAAACTAACAATCGTCACTAACGTTTTATCTAACTATTCATACTCATACCATATAACCATAATGATATATAATACAATTTAATATTATGTAATTTCATTAGTTCCATGTAATGTTAATTCTGTAAAACTATTCTAATTTTATAAGATTTTCTATACATTCATACAAGTAAACTAATTATGAAAACCAAGGAAACTAACACTCCAGAACAATAAAACGGTATCTTATAACTAATAAAAATCCATAAATGACCATAATAAAATATTAATAAATCATATACATGTATAAATGTTTCTTAAATTATTAATTAATATAATTAACTTGATTATAGAGGATATTAGTTTCAAGGGCCAGAACACTTTCAAATATAAGGTAATGAATTCTTTCTAAACCTCTATTTTTCCTTCAGGTAACACTTTATCACCCTTTACCCCAATGTAAAAATTATTTATTTTTATATAATTTCACTATATTATATTTATATTTTCAAAAATAATTTATCTACATTATTTTATTGTTATTTTATGTAGAAATACATGTTTTGAAAATGTTCCCTTCTTAATTCTTCTCGATAAGCAAGCCTAGTTCATGGGAACTTCCAAATCGTAACATTTTTAAGTGCACTCTATAATCTATTTTAAGACACCATTATATTTTTAAACTATATCATTTTATCATGAAAATTATATTGGTTGATTTTTTAGTTTTTCTTTTATTTGTTAAGAAAATCCATAACGAACCAACCACGGAAACCATGAAATAAATGCTCCCGAAATAATGAAAATAACAAAATATTGACAATAAATTGGTTGAATGTTTTTATGAAATATCTTATAATGTATCAAAAATAATAAAATAGTTCTTTAATGTGTTTATAACATCTTATAAACTATTATATAGCAGTTTTGAACATGTTTGAATTAATACGAACCCGAGGTAAGGGAATTTTAAAAAAAAAATCCTCGTTTAAATTATTATTTTTACAAAAATGAAAAATAAATGATTTTATGGTTAAAGTATTCATGTTTTATGTTTATGTTCTGGTTATTGGGAATTATTTATGGTTAATTGTGGTATAAACATCTCCCTCTAAGGAATTTGGTATGTTTATGTTGGAAGTTGACTGTAATGGGTATTCCAAGTGTAACTATGATGGTTACACCATAAGGTAGTAGTGAGAGTTACATTGTAAGGTGTAAATGAGGGTTTAAAATCATATGATATCCATGAGGGTTAAAATCATAAGTATGTAATTTTCCAAGTAACCTATATGGGTTTTTTTATGTTTTCTATGTTTTATGGAATATTATGTTTTAACCAAGTAAGTATATGATACTTTAAGGGTGAGATGTATATCTTGGGAAAATGATTTCATATGTTTGTAAGTATTCATAGACTACTATTTTATTTACTTATTTTTATGCCCCTTAATGATAATTTTATTCTCATACCATGTTTCAAAATATTTTCAATGTTATTAAAGATGGGTAAGAGATAATAGGAAGAAAAGATGAATGTTAGGAAGAATTCATGTTTTATTAAGATATTTTGTGTTATGGACAAATGGAAACTATTTTAGTAGTATCCACTTTGCATTATTATGGTTTGGTATGAATGAATTATGTACTAAATATCTAAAATTATAAATTAAAAGATCATTATGGATGTAATGAAGTGAATTTTATAAGAATTTACAAGATTATGTAATGTTTAAGGCAATGTCCTTATACTTGTTATTAGAGAATAGTTTAGTTAACATTAGATGTTTTGATGATGTTAATAGAATAGTATAAATTATTGATACCTTATTTTTATGTTTAGATGATATATAATTTAAAAAATTTCATATTTATTCATATAATATATCTACACGCATAATGATTTTCCATAGAAGAAATTGGGAAGCTAAAGTAGAAAGCCACTGAGAGAAATATATCATTTAGAATATCCAATCTGGAAGGGAGGGAATAAGAACTGTGTAATTTGTGATAGTAATGGATTAGTTGACGCAATATATATATGGGGGTGACATCCACGAAATAGAACAACCAAAGATACCATAATGGAACATGATTATGGTTGAAAATTTTATATGGAAACACCCTCCACCTTTCAGTGGATCTTCTGACCTAGTGGTGGATAAAGGGTGGATTAAAGCCTGTGAAAAGATATTTGATGTCATGGGGTGTTTAGATAATCAAAAGGTTAGTCTCTCTATTTATCATTTTGAAGGTGAATCTGGATAGTTGGGGTCAATGGTTATGAATATCAAGGATATTTGGAGATTGATGCCTAGGAATGATATGGATTAAAGAATTTTTTTCTGCGAAATATATTTTCCTAAGGTTTATTGATTTATGAGGGAAAAGAAATTCCATGAATTGAAACCAAAGGAGGAAGATTTAGTGGCTGTGTATGAAGAAAACATCACTATATTGGGAAGGTATGTATAAGGACCCATCCTTAAACATCACTTAATCTTGAGTTACTTCAAAAATACACGTTGAGGATCTTTTCAGGTTTAGAGTTTTAGATAATTAGATCATAAATCAAGCATTACATTCCACATTTAAATAAAGTGGTTACATAAAAGATAATACTCATTTTCCAATCAACGGAAACATATTTAAAATTAAACATGGATTCTTTCTTGACACTTCCTTGACACTATCATCACATTATGTACCTTTCCCTTGACCTGTGAAAAACATTTCAAAAAGTTGGGATGAGCATAAAAAGCTCAGTAAGGGATATAAAAATATGGAAAGGAAACATGAGTACATGTATACATAAAAATCAATGAAATCATACTTTACTCATAAAACTTAAGAACTTTAACATACCTCATCAAATTATGAATAAATCATAAAAATCATAATACATAAAGGTAACTTGAGGCATTCATAACATTCTTACGTAGGGAGTAACCCTCTTGGTTACGTTTGGAATACCCATCACAGTATATTCCTTAAATATATTCGGAGAAACCTTAACGTTTAACTCCTTCGCATTACCCAATGCATTGGAGAGCTATATCGGGCTCACCTTCCCTTAGTTTATCACGGAACCACCCGTCTTCATAATAATTCCCAAGAACCATAACATAATCGTATCACACAAAACATGCATAAAGGAAACATAACATTTACACTTTTCAATCACAAGATATAAATACAACACATTGATATAAAAACATTATGAAAACCATTTTCAATACCAAAATAAAAGAAAAGTAAAACATGGTATTTATTTTTCATTTAAAAAAAGGTATGGCCTGTAGAGGAAGGTGAAACTAAAATAATGGTCACGGCGGTGGAGAAGTCGTTGTCGCTGCATACATACGACAAAAAAACATTCACTTTTTTCATTTAGTAAATGCTTAGTATAGAAAGATTCCTTTTGAATGAAAGTAAAACTCAAAGGGGTTTATACACCGTATAAAATAAAGTTGTGTATAAAACAAAATATGGCTCAATGAAAAGAGATTGAGATGAAGTCCCATACCTCGGGTCCGACTTGGCTCAATCATTATTTAATGTCCTAAATAATAAAATTGAGTTAATTTCGACTTTCTTAAGAACCTTTTTCAAGTTCATTATTACTTTTATATCACTTATCACCATGTCATGAACACTATGTAATTATTTAAGTTAATAACGGTCATTTTAACGATCATTGGTACTTGAGTAAAAAATAAGCTCTTTATAATTACAAGTTGTTCATGTATCCATTATATCCAGAGTTATAATCATGATTTAGATATCATATATATCTATTATATCTATTATATACATGCATTTATAATATTACATAACATTTATAGGTAAGAAATGAAATGCACCGTTCATGGAGACGGTAAGTCGTACGTACGCATGAATGCTACTTCCATTTCTATTTAATATTTAATGGAATTAAAACATAATGATACATAATAGTATTATAATTCCAGTATTTTATCATATATAATATCATTAAATCTATCCTTTATACGTACCACATATGGTATTAACGAATCAAATCACTTTGAGGGGGCGGTAGTCCGCACTTCCTAAAATGAAGATATCGCGTTTACCCATAATGGAAACCTTAAAGGTATGCCATAAATGAAAAATACAGAAGCTTAAGTAAAACATAAACATATTATATATCATATATAAATATAGTGACATCTTAATGGCCACCTTTGAAGGTGTTATATGAGTGTTGAACAATCATCGTTTCGTGAGGCAGAAATTTGCCATCCACAGAAACAGTATGTTCTTTATACATTAGATGTAGGTGTGTGTAAGTGTAGCTCGAATCATTCTTATAAAAAAAATCCTATTATATTGAAGATACTAGTGTTTTTACAAAATAAATTAATAAAAAGAGTTTATAGGGTTGGAGAAGCAAAATAAAACAAAAGAACACAAGTGAAGACATTACATTAAAAACGGGTAACTCTTTTTTATTTGAGCTCAAAGGCTTCCTTGGGAAGAATTATTCCAAAAGTGAGGCTTCAAAGAGTAATAGAGGAATTTGGAGAGACAAAATGGACAGGGGTTGGCCGAGCCAAAGGCTTGAGAGGTGTGGGTAAGGTGGTAGAGGTGGGGGTCTTTTATAAGAGGAGAGGAGGGGCACTCTTGGAAGGTTATAAAAGGTTACTTTATTATAAAATGATTTTTGGATTTAAAAGGACCCAAAATTATATATTCCTAGGATAAGGTGATAATAGTTAGAAATACACCAATACAATAGTTTTTTGACATGTTTAGGTCTTAGATTTTACATTATTTTTTCATTTTTTTTAATTGTTAAATAATGAGGTAATCTCTGCATCATCATGGTGTCATAAATAATTTAATTTGTTTAATGTCTAAAAATTATAAAAAAACTATCATGATGCAGGAAATATTTTTAGATTTCCAATGACTATCTATAGTCAAAAATATGACTTGTATAACCCCATGTAAATTTTTTTTATTAAAACAATACATGTTTGTGTCATTTTTTACTTTTACTTTAAATAAAAGGCATTAATGTCATTATCTTACCCAAGTTTCTCCATGGGGTCCCAAAAATAGACCCATTGGTTGTCTTGGTCGGCCATGACATATACAATAAGGGTAGGACATGTTTCTAGGTCATTTCATATTATTAAAACATTATTTTTACCTTAAATTACACTAATTATCTCTAATCGCGATTAAAAACTTAAAATTTACTATTCACCAAAAATTATTTTAATCCCATTGAACCGCATTTTAATTCTTAATGACAACCATGTATATCGAATTTTTGAAATTCAAAAAACTGATGTGGAAAAATTTCATTTAAACGAAAAATCAGTTTTTTAAGTACCACTTAGTGGTTTCACTATTCATCAAAAATTGATGTTTTTCAGAAAAATACCAAAACTTCACCCTAAGATATATTTGATATTCCGAATTCCAAAATGATTTCTATTTTAAAAAATTCAAAACATATAAGTTACATTAATTAATTTAATAATTAATTCCCACTGTCAGAGCAAATAGCGTTATTTTATGAAACAATAAGTATCAAAATATGGACACTAGTTTAAGTCCAATTTCAAAGTGAAATTAATTCCAAAGAACACTATTAGATTAAATGGAAAAAATATATTATAATTTCACTTTAAAACCAATTCAAAAGATAATCTAATCATATAAATAAATTATATTAAAAAGATGTTTAGAATTAAAATACAACATTTTTCACTATTTATTAAAAAAATGAACTTTATCGGAAAAATACAAAAACTTCACACAAAGTAAATTTTGATGTCCCGATTCTAAAGAAGAATTTTATTTGGTCCAATAGAATGTATAAGAGTGACCAAAACTATATTTATAGATGGATCTCCATTAAAAGGCGATAAGTCGACCATTAGTGAAAGTTAGAGTATATATGCCTAAAATTGTATTCTTTTCGTATTTTAAGCCTTTATCCTTTATTGGATAAATGTAAAAACATTTAACAAACATATATAATAATATTTTAGTTATTTCTATTCATTCCCGTTAATAAAATGGCTACGTTTTAACTACCATTTAAAATAATATTATTTTATTACTAGTGTGCAATGTAAGATTTCAAAGAAACACTTTGTTGTGTATCGGGCACACTATCGAACATAGCAACCCATTTAAAGTAAAATTAATATTTAATTAATAAATATTAATAAAAATTAAAGTGTTTTATTCTTTATTTACCAGATATGTTACATCCTTCCCCCTTTTTTGGAATTGCATCCTCGCAATTTTATTCACTTATCAAAATAAGTGGGGGTATTTATCCCTCATAGCATTTTCAGATTCCCTTGTTGCCTCTTCAACCATATGGTTTTTCCATAAAACCTTTACCTGGTGAATTACCTTATTCAACAACACTTTCTCTCTACGGTCAAGAATCTGGACTGGTTGTTCTTCATAATAGAGATTCTCTTCCAACTGAACTACCTCGGGGCTCAAAACATGAGATAGATCTGGCATGTATTTTCTCAACATCGAAACATGAATAACATTGTGTACCTGAGATAAACTTGGAGGTAATGTCACTCTTTAAGAAACTGATCCAACTTTTTCCAGAATTTCATATGGTCCAATGAACCTTGGACTCAGCTTTCCTTTCTTACCAAATCGCATCACACTTTTCCATGGCGAAACGTTGAGAAAAACATGATCACCTACCTCGAAAGATAGATCCTTCCTCCTGTTTTCTGCATAACTTTTCTGTCTACTTTGAGCTGTTCTCATGTGTTTCTGAATCAACCAAACTTTTTCTGCCATCTCTTCTACCAATTCTGGTCCCATCAGCTTCCTTTCACCCACTTAATCCCAAAAAGCTGAATTTCGACATCGCTTCCCATATAATGCCTCAAACGGAGCCATATGTATACTAGAATGAAAACTTTTATTATATGAGAATTAAACCAAAGAATGATGTCGGTCCCAACTTCCCTGATAATCCATCGAACAAGCATGTATCATATCCTCTAAAGTCTAAATTTTTGGTTCTGACTGCCCATCTGAATGAGGATGAAAAGCTGTACTAAAATTTAATTCAGTACCCAACGACTTCTGAAGGCCCTTCCAAAAGTTAGAAGTAAACCTGGGATCACGATCAGATACAATGGAGAGGGGAACTCCATGAAACCTGAATATCTCTTTAAGATACAACCAAGCAAGTTGATATAGAGACAAAGTATCTCTTATAGCAAGGAAATGAGCAGATTTAGTCAAGTGATCAACAATAACCCAGATTGCATTATTACCTTGAGGTGTCTTCGGCAATCCCACAATGAAGTCCATAGATATATTCTCCCATTTCCACTCTGGCACTGGTAAAGGCTGAAGCATCCCTTTCGGTAACTGCCTCTCTTCTTTAACCTGTTGACAAGTCAAACACTTCACAGTAAAATCAGCAATATCCCTTTTCATTATGTCCCACCAATAATACTGCCGAAGATCTCTATACATCTTAGTACTGCCAGGATGGACTGAAAACAGGGAACTATGAGCTTCACATAACAAATCTCTCTTCAACTATGAATCACATGTCACACACAATCTCTTCCCAAATCTCAAAATAATATCATTATCAATATTGAATTCAGGAAACTTACCCTTCTGAACTAGCTCTAACTTTTTCTGCTACTCGCTGTCTTACTTCTGTTCTTCCTTAATTCTGTCTGATAGGGATGATCTCACTGATACCTGAAAAAAAATAGAAAAACATCAGGAACCAACAACTTCTATGCAAAATTTCATCAAATCAAAAACCAAAGGATCTCATTCCAAACGTAGCATGGTTAATTAAGCATTACTTTTTTGACTCAAAGCATCTGCCACTTTATTTGTTTTTCCCTGATGGTAATGAATTGTAAAATCATAATACTTGATTAATTCTAGCCATATCCTATGTCTCATGTTCAATTATTTCTGAGTGAATATATACTTTAATCTTTTGTGATCAGTATATATTTCACACTTTAATCCATACAAAAGATGCCTCCAAATTTTTAGGGCAGAAACAACAGCAGCTAATTCCAATTCAGGTGTAGGGTAATTTACCTCATGAGTTTTCAACTGATGTAAAGCATATGCAATTACCTAATCATTATTCATAAGGACACAACCAAGTCCCTTCAACAAAGCATCACTGTATATAACAAACTCACCATTCCTGGAAGGAAGTGCCAAAACTGGAGCATTCACCAATCTTCTTTTCAACTCCTGAAAACAATCATCACATTCTTTTGTCTAGATAAACTTAACACCCTTCCGAGTTAGCTTAGTCATTGGACTAGAAAACCGTGAAAAATATATAACAAACCTTCGGTAATATCCTGAAAAACCAAGGAAGCTACGAATCTCAGTTACATTTCTGGGTCTTGGCCATTCTTCCACAACCTTTGTTTTTCCAGGATCAACAGTTATCCCATCTTTAGAAACAATATGACCAGGAAAGAAATTTGTTCTAACCAAAACTCACACTTTCTTAATTTCCCATACAATTTCTTTTATTTTAATGTTTTCAAAATAACCCCTAAATGTCTTTCATGCTCCTCTTTACTTTTAGAAAACACCAAAATATCATTAATGAAAACAACCACAAACTTAACCAAGAACTCATGGAAAATTTTATTCATTGAGTACATGAATATAGTAGGTGAATTGGTTAGCCCAAAAGGAATTAGAAAAAATTCATCATGGACATATCTTGTACGAAACATGGTCTTCGGAATATCTGCTTCCTTTACCTTCAACTGATGGTACCCCGATCTCAGGTCAATCTTTGAAAAATACTGAGCTCCCTGGAGCTGATCAAACAAATCATCGATATGAGGCAAATGATATTTGTTCTTAACAGTGATGTTATTCAAGGCTCTATAATCAATGAAAAGTCTCACAGAAACCATCTTTCTTTTTAACAAATAATACAGGAGCACCCCATGGTGATGTGCTAGGTCGAATCAAACCTTTCGCTAATAAATCTTACAATTGCTCCTTCAACTCTAAAAGTTCAATTTGAGGCATTCGATATGGGGATTTGAAATTGTCTTAGCATCAGGAACTAAGTCAACAGTAAACTCAACTTCCCGATCTGGTATTATTCCAGGCAACTCATCAAGAAAAACATCAGGATACTCATTTACCACTGGAACATCATTAATATGAATAGTTCCCTTTTTTTCAACAATATGTGCAAGGTAACATTCATTTACATCTTTTAAAAGTTTCTCGGCCTCTTGATATGTTATCAACAGTAAGGTTTCATTCTTGTACACAAACTAAAAGTCTTTCTGAAAAGAAACTTCTTTATCTCTACAGTCAATCTTAGCATGGTAAATAGAGATCCAATCCATACCTAGGATAACATCAAACTCTACTAGAGGTAAAATAATAAGGTTTTCAAGTAGGTTCTTTCCACATATAAGGATAGGAAGATTCTTATAAATTCTTTTTGCCTCAACATTTCCCCCAGGTGTTTTTACCAAAATTTCAGGAGTCATTTCTTGAGATGGTATTCCCATTTTACTAGAAACATTTTCAGAGATGAAAGAATGTGTAGACCCCGAATCAAACAACACACTAGTATAATTTGAAAAAACAAACAAAGTAGCTGATTCAACTTAATTTGATGGTCTGACATCTGCTGAAGTAGTTGCAAAGGATTTCACCACCCCTTTCTGATTGTATTATAACTGCATCTCATCACTTGAGCTCTTTTTTGGACACTCGTTTGCATAGTGACCCTTCTCATTGCACTTAAAACATTTCACTAACTATAAATCAAATTTGGGCTTACCATCACCCTGATATTTTTCAGTGCAATCACGAGCCTTATGTCCCATCTTACCGCATCAGTAGCACTTTCCATAATTCAGAAGACATTCCCCAGCATGCCTTTTACCACATTTATCGCAAACTGGAAACTTATTTTTCGTAACATCAGACCTTTTTTAAGAATTCCTTTTTTTCTCCTGCCACCTTGGTCTCTTCTTCTTCTGGTTGTTATAGAACACTTGATCATCGGCAAACTCCATTTCCACCTTCTCAGCACATCGAACAAGATTTTCATAACTCTTGAACTCATGAGAAGCTAAAGCCCTTCGATATTTTGGATTTAATCCTGAGTAAAAACGATTGATTTTACTATCAAGGTCTCAGATAAAATTTGGAGCATACCTTGCCAATCGAGTGAACCTTTCTTCATAGGCAGCCAGGGAGTCTTCCTCCTTCCTCAATTCCAGGAATTGTTTTTCCATCCTAAGTCGAACAGACTTAGGAAAATACTTCTCAAGAAACATACCTTTGAATTCATCCCAGTCGAGAGCATCAATATCATCAGCATCCCTGATATTTTTAACCATCAACCACCACTGATCTGCTTCACCCTCCAAGCGGTAAATAGAAAGACTAACCTTTTGATTTTCTGAACACCCCATGACATCGAAAATCTTCTCCAGTGCTTTAATCCACCCTTAAGCTAGAACAGGGTCAGATGATCCTCTGAATGATGGGGGATGTTGCCTCATGAAATTTTCTACCACTGACATGTTCCTCTACGGTTGATCTGGATGATCTCATGCATGGATACCACCACCATTTATCGCTTGAGTCAACTGCGCCATTACTGCAACAAACTGTTTAGTTCCAATTCCAACCATCTCAGGATGCTAATTCAAAAGGTTATTTCCTTCTGTATCCATTCCTAGCACTATTTCCATATTTCTTCTGCGGAAAACCATTCTGAACAAACATGTCTTAGATGAAGCAACATGGTAATCTTCAAATGCTATATCATTTCAATTTGACCATAAAAAAATATTTTTGGATAATTATTTAATAGGATTCTAACTCCTAAAGTTATCTAAACCAACCTCTGATACCAACTATAAGGCCCCAGCCTTAAATATCACTTAATCTTGAGTTACTTCAAGAATACACGTTGAGGATCTTTTTAGGTTTAGAGTTTTAGAAAATTAGATCATAAATCATGCATTACATTCCACATTTAAACAAAGTGGTTACATAAAAGATATTACTCATTTTTTCAATCAACAGAAACATATTTAAAATAAAACATGGATTCTTTCTTGACACTTCATTAACACTATCATCAAATCATGTACCTTTCCCTTGACCCGTGAAAAAACATTTCAAGAACTTGGGATGAGCATAAAAAGCTCAGTAGGGGATATAAAAATACGAAAAGGAAGCATGAGTACACGTATACATAAGAATCAATGAAATCATACTTTACTCATAAAACATAAGCAATTTAACATACCTCATCAAATCATGAATAAACCATAAAAATCATAATACATAAAGGTAACTTGAGGAATTCATAACATTATTACGTAGGGAGTAACCCTCTTAGTTACGTTTGGAATACCCATCACAGTGTATTCCCTAAATATCTTTGGAGGAACCTTAACGTTTAACTCCTTCGCGTTACCCAATGCATTGGAGAGCTATATCGGGCTCACCCGCCCTTAGTTTATCATGGAACCACCCGTCTTCATAATAATGCCCAAGAACCATAACATAATCTTATCACACAAAACATGCATAAAGGAAACATAACATTTCCACTTTTCAATCACAAGATATCAATATAACACATTTATATAAAAACATTATGACAACCATTTTCAATACCAAAATAAAATAAAAGTAAAACATGGTATTTATTTTCCATTTAAAAAAATGTATGGCTTGTAGAGGAAACCGAAACTCAAATAATGGTCACGGCAACGGAGAAGTAGTTGTCGACGCATACGTACGAAAAAAAACATTCCCTTTTTTTATTTAGTAAACTCTTCGTATAAAAAGATTCCTTTTGAATGAACATAAAATTCAAAGTGTTTTATACACCGTATAAAAGAAAGTTGTGTATAAAACAAAATATGCCTCAATGAAAGGAGATTGAGACGAAGTCCCATACCTCGGGTCCGACTTGACTCGATCATTCTTTAATGTCCTGAATAATAAACTTGAGTTAATTTCTACTTTCTTAAGAACCTTTTTCAAGTTCATTATTCCTTTTATATCACTTATTACCATGTCATGAACACTATGTAATTATTTAAGTTAATAACGGTCGTTTTAATGATCATTGGTATTTGAGTCAAAAATAAGCTCTTTATAATTAAAAGTTGTTCATGTATACATTATATCCAGAGTTATACTCATGATTTAGATATCATATATATCATATATATCTAGTATATACATGCATTTATAAAATTACATAACATTTAGAGGTAGGAAATGAAATGCACCGTTCATGGAGACGGTAAGCCGTACGTACGCATGAACGCTACTTCCATTTCTATTTCATATTTAATGGAATTAAAACATAATGATACATAATAGTATTATAATTCCAGTATTGTATCATATATAATATCATTAAATCTATCCTTTATACGTACCACATATGGCATTAATGAATCAAATCACTTTGAGGGGGCGGTAGTCCGCACTTCCTAAAATGAAGATATCGTGTTTACCCATAATGGAAACCATAAAGGCATGACATAAATGAAAAATAAAGAAGATTAAGTAAAACATAAACATATTATATATCATATATAAATATAGTGACATCTTAATGGCCACCTTTGAAGGTGTTATATGAGTGTTGAACAATCATCATTTCGTGAGGCAGAAATTTGTCATCCACAGAAACAGTATGTTCTTTAACCATTAGATGTAGGTGTGTGTAAGTGTAGATCGAATCATTCTTATAAAAACATCCTAGTATATTGAAGATACTGGTGTTGTTACAAAAGAAATGAATAAAAAGAGTTTAGATGGTTGGAGAAGCAAAATAATACAAAATAACCCAAGTGAAGACATTACCTTAAAAACGGGTAACTCTTTTTTATTTGAGATCAAAGGCTTCCTTGGGAAGACTTCTGCCCAATGTGAAGCTTCAAGGAGTAAGAGAGGAATATTTAGAGACAAAATGGACAAGTTTTGGCTGAGCCAAAGGCTTGAGAGGTGTGGGTAAGGTGGTAGAGGTGGGGCCTTTTATAAGAGGAGAGGAGGGACACTCTTGGAATGTTATAAAAGGTTACTTTATTATAAAATGTTTTTCAGATTTAAAAGGTCCCAAAATTATATATTTCGAGTATAAGGTGATAAGAGTTCTAAATCCACCCATACAATAGGTTTTTGACCTGTGTAGGGCATAGATTTTACATTACCTTTTCATTTTTTTTAAATCCTTAAATACTGAGGTAATTGTTGCATCATCATGGTGTCATAAATAATTTATTTTATTTTATGTCTAAAAATTATAACAAAAATATAATTATGTAGGAAATATTTTTAGATTTCCAATGACTATCTATAGTCAAAAATCTGACTTTTATAACCCCATGTAAAAATTGATTTATTAAAACAACACATGTTTGTGTCATATTTTTACTTTTACTTTAAATAAAAGGCATTAACGTCATTATCTTACCCAATTGGCTCCATGGGGTCTCAAAAATCGACCCATGGGTTGTATTGGTCGGCCATGACTCATCCAATAAGTGTAGGACATGTTTCTAGATCATTTCATATTATTAAAACTTTATTTTTACCTTAAAATACACTAATTACCTCTAATCGCGATTAAAAAGTTATTATTCACCAAAAAATTATTTTAATCCCATTGAACCACATTTTACTTCCTATTGAAAACCATGTATGTCGGATTTTTGAAATTCAAAAAACAGAGGTGGTAAAAATTCATTTAAACGAAAAATCAGTTTTTTTAGTACCATTAGTGGTTTCACTATTCATCAAAAATTGAAGTTTTTCAGAAAAATACCAAAACTTCACCCTAAGCTATATTTGATCTTCCGAATTCAAAAATTATGTCTATTTTAAAAAATTCAAAACATATAAGTTACATTAATTAATTTAATAATTAATTCCCACTGTCAGAGCAAATAGCGTGTCTTTATGAAACAATAATTATCAAAAGATTGACACTAGTTTAAGTCCAATTTCAAAGTGAAATTAATTCCAATGACCACTATTAGATTAAATGGTAAAAATATATTCTAATTGAACTTTAAAACCAATTCAAAAGATAATCTAATTATATAAATAAATTAGATTAAAAAGAGTTTTTGAATTAAAATACAACATTTTCACTATTCATTAAAAATGAACTTTATCGGAAAAATACCAAAAATTCACACAAATTAAATTTTGATGTCCCGATTCTAAAGAAGAATTTTATTTGGTCCAATAGAATTTATAAGAGTGACCAAAACTATATTTATATATGGTTCTCCATCAAAAGGCGATAGGTCGACCTTTAGTGAATGTTAGAGTATATATGCCTAAAATTGTATTCTTTTCATATTTTAAGCCTTTATCCTTTATTGGATAAATGTAAAAACATTTAAAAAACATATATAATCATATTTTAGTTATTTCCATTCATTCCCTCCAATACAACGGCTACGTGTTAACTACCATTTAAAATAATATTATTTTATTACTAGTGTGCAACGTAAGATTTTAAAGAAACTCTTTGTTGCGTATCGGGTACGCTATCGAACATAGAAACCCATTTAAAGTAAAATTAATATTTAATTCATAAATATTAATAAAAATGAAAATGATTTATTCTTTATTTACTTGGGATGTTACAGTATGCTTGAAATATTACTTGGGATTTTTATAGTAAAATAAATAATTTTTACTTATGATTGAAGCTAAGATATAGAATGTAATTAGATTACAATGAATCCATAAGTTATGAAAAACTTATTCAATGTACTACGGGGGTAGAATTTGTGTTTTCTAATAACACTCTATAATTTAAATACCAGAATATGAAGAGGTTTGGATGAAAAAAAATGGGTAAGAATCAATCAAATAAATATAAATGTGTGAAGGTTTAGTTTCTAATTTGTTGAAAGTGTGGTTAAAAACACCATGGGGAATTACCTAAAAAATCAAGTATGTGTTTCCAATGTGTTATATTTGGATATATAGGAAGGGATTGTAATGAAAAATATCTTACTAATGGTAAGTTTAATTATGATAAGCAAACTGTAATGTGTTTTAAATGTGTTGAGATGGAAAATTATGAAAATACATGCCCAAAGAATGATCTGAATGATGGGATGAATCCATAATATAAGCATAAAAGTGTATCTAAATACTTTGTAACTATTTCGATAGATGTTGATTCATCCAGTGAAGTGTTATCAGGTATTTTATTTTTTCACTCGGATTTTTCTAATGTATTTTTTGATAAGTCGTTTGAATAATCCTTTATTTCTATGATAGTTTAAATTAAATAAGAAATTTCTGCTCATGAAATGAATCAAGAGATTATATTTAAAACACTAGGAGGGATATTAAAGAAAATCAACATTATAATAATATTTCCATTGTTTTCTGTGGAATGAAATTACCTGAAAACATTGTTGTTTTTACCTTAGTAGAGTTTTATGTTTTTCTTGTGTATGGAATGGATTTATTTGTAACATGCTAAGATTGATGGTATATCTAAAGAAGTTGTTTTTCATAAAGTGTTTCAATTTATACACAAAAATGAAACCATACCATTAAAAACATATCAAGAAGATAACAAGGTATTATCATATGAAAATGAATGTTATCTTGCATAAATTTTTGAAAATAAGTGAATTGTTCAGATTCATAATGTGGTAGTGTTATATGAATACTTTTATGTTTTTACTAAAGAGTTTACTAGTGTTATACCTAATTGGGATGTTGAATTTACTATTGACTTGGTTCATGATTCTAAGACAATGTCAAAACCCCTTTATCAATTGTCTTAAGCAGAAATTCTTGAATTAAAAAAGAAGTTGTAGGAGTTACTTGATAAAGGTTTCATTATTACTAGTAATTCACCATGGGGTGATTCAGTTTTATTCCTTAAAATTAAAGATAGTTCTATGAGACTTTTCATTGATTATAAATCATTGAATGACATTAATTTTAACAATAAGTATCCATTACCTCACATAAATGAATTGTTTCATTAGCTCCCGGGAGATCAATATTTTTACAATATAGAATTGATATCTAGGTACCATCAAATGAAGGTTAAGAAGGATGAATTACCAAAAAACAGTGTTTCAAACTAGATATGATCATTATGAGTTTATTATGATAAACTTTGGTTTGAAAAATGCACCTGCTATATTTATGGATCTTTTGAATTGAGTCTTCCATGAATATTTGGATGAGTTTTTTATTTGTGAAATTATCGTGTTTTAAATAAGTTATGAGGTTCATGAATAAGATCAATGGATTTTCCTAAAAACCCTCAAAGAAAATATTTTATACAGGAAATTTAGAAATTTTGAATTTTTATTTAAAAAAATTATTTTCTTGGAATATTTGTAAATAAGTATGGAATAATATTTTATCCAAAAAAAATTGGTTGATAAATGGAAAAGACTTACAAATTGTATTGATATTAATAGTTTTCTTAGATTGGTAGGTTATTACCACCTGTTTGTTAAAAACGTTACACCATTATCTAACCTGCTAACAACATTAACATGAAAAGGTGTTAAATTTATCTGAATATAAGACTATTTTTTTATTTTAAAAATAAAAATATGATTTGTAAATGCTCTATTTTTTCTCTACCTTTTAGAAATGGGTATTTTTTTATATATAGTGATGGTTATTTGAAGGGAATTATTGCATTCTAATACAGAGTGATTAAGTAATTTCTTATGATTTAAGGAAACTAATACCCCTTGAGTTAATTTATCCCTCACATGATGTCCAATTATATGTTGTGGTTTTAACTTAAAAAATGGATACATCATTTATACAAAGATAAATTTGAAATATATAATGACAATTAAATTTTGATTTATAAATCTACATAGAAGGAATTGAATGTGTGCCTGAGAAGATGTCTTGAACTAACAAAGGATTATAATTTCATAGTCAATTACCTTCCTATAAAATCAAAGTTCAAGATGCCTTTATTCAAAAACACCATGAAACATTTACCACATTACATTTGGATCATTACCCCTTGATTTTTTAATTGATAAATGTCATATTGGAATTTTTTGGTGCATAAAATTACTCTATATTGTTTCAGGTGTTAGTTCCCTTATCTCTCTCAGACAGAATTAAGAAAGGGAAAAAAAGTCCATGCATTACGTAAAATTGTACAATTGGGGAATAAAGTTAAATTGTATGAACTTTATATTGATAAAGATTATGTTCTGAAATTTGGAAAGAGATTATGTGTGCCTTGTGATTCCCAGTTGAAGAGATAATTATTAAGCGAAACTCATAGTTCTCCATTTTTAGTTCATTCTGGTACCACAAATATGTACAGGGACCTTCAGAAGTATTACTAGTGGGATGCAATGAAAATAAGTATTGTTGATTTAATCATGAAATTATTGAATTTTGAACATTTTAAAGAAGTGATACAACTAAAAAATGGGATACTTCATCCTTTTCCATTAATATTGTAGAAATATAAAAATATATCCCTAAACTTTGTGGTGGGACTACGAAAGAATTATCAAAGTAACAGTGTGATTTTAGTTTATTTGAATGACTGACTATATCTTCCCATTACCTTTAGATTAGAGATAATCCTTATATTGACCATAATTCTCAACTATACCTTAAATATATTGTTAGGTTACATGGAGTTTATCTCTCTATTTTATCTGACTGTGATCCCAGGTTCTCTACTAACATTTTGGAAAGGGCTTTAAAAGTCATTGGAAACTAAATTAAAGTTCATCACAACCCTTCATCCTCATTTTTATGGACAAAATGAGAAACCTATTTAGTTATTGAAGAATATTGTTAGATATTTTTCAAAGGATTACTAGGGATTTTAGGATTAACATATTTATTTAGTTTAGTTTTCTCATAATAATAGTTTTCATTCTAGTATTCAGATGTCACCTCTTGAGGCATTTTATGGAAAGAAGTTTCAAACTTCAAAATTTTTGAATGAAGTTGGGAAAGTATGTTTATGGGACCATAATTAGTAGATTAAGTGGTTGATAATATAAATATAATCCAATAACATATGAGTATATCTCTAAGAAGTCATAAAATCTATACAGATAATTGGAGGAATGACTTTTCTTTTGAGGTATGTGATCATGTTTTCCTTAGAATATGACCATAGAAATGTGTTATGAATTTTGTTGAGAAAGGAAATATATAACCATGTTTCATTGTAGCTTTTTAAATACTAGGGAAATTTGGTCCAATTTTCTACCAATTAGCCATGCCTCCATGTTTATGACAGGTATACAATACCTTCTATGTTTCAATGTTAAGAATGTATGTGCCAGATTCATCTCACATTTTGATCTGATAAGTAGTTAAACTAGAAGAGAACCTCTATTATAAATATAACCCTACTCATATTCTTGATTTTAGAGAATAATAATTATGTAATAAGGTAATTCACCAGGTTATGGTTTGTAGAGAAACTATAAGTTTGAAGAAGCAAAATGAGAATTTGAAAATCCTATGAGGGAAAGGTATTCTAAATTTTTGAATATTTAATTAAAAAATGTGACAATGAAATTTACACAAGGTGGGGAGAATGTAACAACCCTGAAAATTTAAAAATAATTTGTGTTCATTCTAGAATTAAATAGTGAAAATTATTATAAATGTATAATAAAAATAGTTGTATTATTAAAAATTAAGGAATCTATATTAATAGAATAGTAACTTCATCTATGAGAGTATAAATAATTTTTTTGTCTTGTAATTAAAAATATGGTATATTTATATCATTTATTAAGTAAATGTTTTTTTAATTTGATAAATTAAGTGTTTGTATTTTTATGAAACATAAATTTTCATTTATAATTTAATTATTAATATAATGATTTAAAAGAAAATTTATCTTCATAAAATATATTAATAAATTAATATTTTGTTGTATTATGATTATTGGTTAATTTTATAGGACCATAATTAATTTTTTCAAAGTGTTATAAAATCAGTTAAAGTTTTAAAATTGGTAATATTAAAATAAATGATGATTTTAATTAAAAATTATATGTAAAATATTAAGAAAATTAATTTCATAAAATAGATATCATTTTTTATTTCAACATATATATAAAATGTTAGGGTGATTTTTTTGATTTTTTCTCAAATAGTTGAATTCTTGGTGAAAATTCAAATACAATAATTTATAGTATATATACATAATACGTTTAATACACTTTTACATGATTCATCATTGATGTAAGAACCATAATATAGAATTATAATTAATTATATTAAAATATTTAATGATAATTGACATATTATTCATTGTCTGGAGATAAAAAATAAAATAATAAATAAAATATTCAAAAACACCCTTCTCCTCCACTATAAATACAACCCGTCACCACCTATTTTCCTCACACCTCGAAGCCTTTTAGAATTTTTAACTTCTACCCAATTACCTTCCCAATAATATTCCTCTAGTCCAAGATCTACGTATCTCACCAAAATTCCAATATCAAGTGCCTTAAATAGGTTCCCATGAGAATAAATCAAGAGGTAAAATCCTCTTTAATTTTCTTTAATTTTTCTTTTAATTTCTTTTATTTTGTTCTCCTCTATTAATACACCCCTATCCAAATGGAATTAAAACTCCATTAAAATATATATTCTATATTATTATAATATTTATGGAAACATTCATAATGAAAATTCTTATCATTTCTCTTTTATTCTAAAAATAGAAAACATTATCAGTGATGTGTCGATTTATCGACATCGTGGGTGATGTGTTTTTATTTTATTTTACTGCATTAAATGATTGTTAGAAAACCATTATTATGTTCAAATAATATTTTATTATAAATATTATATGTTATATAGTTTTCTAGAAATTTTTTCAATACATAATATTAATTAAGAAAAGAAAATTTGTTCATAATGATCAAAATTCACCAAAATAAACCAACGTTCCCCTCAAACATTTTATCGAATGATTCATCCTAATACAATATAAATAGAATGATATATAATAAAATTTAATATTATGTAAGTTTTTTTAATAACATATAATTTCAATTCTAGATAACTATTTTCATTTTACATGATTTTCTCACTATGTATTCAAGTAAAGTGTTCATTAAAACAAAGGAAATGAACTCTCTCGAATGATAAAATCGTATCTTATTACTCATAAAAAAGGCCATAAATGAACATAATAAAATTATACTAAATAAAATACATGTATAAAAGTTTCTTAATTAATTAATTAATTAATTTAAATTTATAATTATTGATAATATGTCCAATTTCATAACACTTTCGATATTCATTACGAAACTCCTTTTTCCACCGAGTCATGATTTCTTTCTCCTTATCCTAATGTAACTACTCTTTAATTTTATATAAAACTTATAAATTCTCTTTATATGTTCCGAAATCATGTATCTAGATCATTTAATAGTTATTTTATTGGGAAATACATTTTTTAAAAAGGTTCCCTTCTTAATTTTTCCCGATAAGAAAGCTCGATTTGAGGGAACATCCCAATTTCTTGACAATTTCATGTACACTTCATAATATATTTTAAGACACCATTATTGTTAAAAAATAACTCACTACAACCTGAAAAACTATATTGGTTCGATTCTAGATTTTTTCCTTCATCCATAATGAAAATCCATAATGAACTGACCATAGAAACCACAAAATAAACACTCCCGAAACAATAGAAATAAAAAAAAATTATAAATAAATGAGTGGAAAGATTTTAAAAAATATCATATAAGGTATTATAAATATGAATATTGTTTTTAGTATGATAAAAAACTCTTTAAACCAAAATAAATGGGGTATGAACACATTTGAATCACGAAGAACCCGATGTGAGGGTCTTTGATTTAAAAATCATCTTTTAAATTACTATTTTTTACAGAATTCAAAATAAATATTTTTATGATTCAATAATTCAGGTTTTATGTTTATGTTATCATTCATGGACATTGTTTTTTTAAGTGTGGGACTTATATCTCTCTACAATTATTTGGGTGTGTTTATGTAGTAAGTTCACCATAATGGTTATTCTAAGTGTAACTGCGATGGATATCCCATAATGTAGTAGTGAGGGTTACATTGTAAGGTATCAATGAAGGATACAAATCATATGGCTTCCATGAGGTTCAAGATATTATGTATGTAATGTCCCAATTTATTGATATGGTTTTATTTATGTTTTCTTTGTTTAATGTAATCTCATGTTTTCACAATGTACGTATATGATACTCTAAGGGTCAGAAGTATATCTTGTAAAAATGATTTCATATGTATATAAGTATTAATTGACATGTCTTTTATTTCCTCATTTTTATGTCCATTAATAAAAAATTTGTGCTCATCCCATGTTTTAAAATGTTTTTCACAGTTATTATGTATGGGTAGAAGAAAATCAGTAAAAAAGATGAATGTTGTGAAGAATTCATGTTTTATTAAATCTTTTTTATTATGGATGAAATGGAAAATGTTTTAGAACTATTCAATTTGTAATCTTATGGGTTGGTATGTATGAATTATGTCCTAATTCACTAAAACTATAAACTGAAAATATCATTGAAAATTTATGAATGTTAATTCTAAGAACATTTACTAGATTATGTAATGTTTAGGGTTGGGTACTTATAGAATGTGAAAATCCTAACATACTTGGAGATACATCACTCAACATCTAAAAATGTTTGAATGGTCATTTCAAATTGGCCATCCATCGAACAATTATAATAGGTAATGAAACTCAACTCCATCTCTAATTCAATCTAAAAACTTGTCTCGAGTGTCAAGGTATTCCTTAGATCCTAATCATATATAATGGATATTTGTACTCCATACTACCTCAACTCTTCACTTGTTTATATCATTGTGATTTAGTCAAGGGAGAAATATTTTCTAATGTAAATAAAATCAATTGACCCATATGGTGGTTAATTACAACCTAAAAATAATTATTTTCTTTAGGAATTTTTTCACTCCTACAAATAAATCCATGGTGGTGATTTCATATTTCTATACTGGTAGGAAATTTATGAAACATAACCTTGTGATTTTATCATTCATCCTTAAATATCTAGCATGTGAAGGATTGAGATAAATATTTTTTCAATTTCTCCCTTTATGTTGTCCCACTAGATGTTTTGTTTTAGGTATCTATACATCATTTTACTTCTTGAATGAATAGAAAAATATGATCTATATATATCATTCAAAAGTTACTTATTAAATTCTAGAAATAATGGGACACATATCTAGTTTCCAAATGTTATAACTCCAACATTATCAATGTTGAACCCCCAAATATTAGTTATCAATTTTTGTATCCCGACTTCATCATTCTATGAATCCTCTATATTTAGGTGAATAGTTGGTTTTGTGATAAATTTATAATTATATGATTTGTAACCTTCCTTTATGACATCATGATTTATCCTTTGAAAATACATGAGTACTATGACTTTTTCAATCCTCAACATAGATAGGGTAGCATGGTCTTTTCAGCTCAGATCACTAGACACCTTAGTTACCCTCTTGGTGTGGTAATTTATTGACCATTAATAATATTTTATCAATTCAAACCATTCCTTTGGTACATATTAAAATAATTATATATGAATATATGTTTTAAACCCTTATGATCAGTATATATTAATAAACTTTTCTTTATATAGGTAATTTCTCCAAATATTAATGGTAGAGATCACTAATTCCCAATCCAAATCATGTAATTTGTAATTTTTCTCACGAGTCTTTAAGTATCATGAGTCAAAATAAATAAACTTATCATTATACATGAGGATGAAAAAAAATCCCTTTTTCCAATAATCCCAATATATTACAAACCCTTCCCCACTATAGGGTATTGTAAGTATAGGATCAGTGACCAACTTCTTCTTTTGTTCCTTGAAACATTATTCAAATTATTATATCTAAATAAATTTTATACCCTTAAATTTTTACATGGATAGTGGATTTGATAATTTTGATAAAATTCTCCCAAAGCATCAATAATACCCTGCTACCATAGTAAAATTTTGGATCTCAGTTACATTGGTTGATCTGGGCCATTTCTAAATAAATTATAACATAGGCTGATATATTGATATTCAATTGATTAAGATTACAATACATAATAATGATATATTATTCTTCCATAATTCACACTTGCTAAATTTGGAATACAATTTTTCCTTTCATTACATCTTTAACACAATATTCAAATGATCTTCATGCTCTTCCTTGCTATTTTTGTATATAATAATATAGTCTATAAAAGAAACCAAAAATTGATCAAGGTAGTCTCTAAAGAAATAATTAATTAGATACCTAAATTTTGTTGGTAATTATTCAACTAAAATGGAATCAATATAAATTTATAGTGTTAATACCTCATTCAGAAAGTCATTAATGAAGTATCCTACATTTTGACCACTAATGGATGATATCCAGATCAAAGGTTAATCTTTGGGAAGTGTGAATTGATAGAACAGCTCAGAGTTACAGTTTAAAGAAAATTTATTCTTAACTTCTATCTAATTATTCTCTTGATAGTCAATTAAAATATGCATTAATCAATCTATTTGAGTAAAATAGAGGACCAGTGTTCCCTATATTGAGGAAATGGGGTGAAACCCCTATACAAATTATCTTTTATCTTGTTATTTAATTCCATTAATTCAATGGGGGCCATTTTTTATGTACTCTTTGATATATTCATATATACAGTAATGTGTTCAATTGAAAAATCATCCTCATGCTCATGGAAAACATGGAGAAGATTATCCATGAATAAATCATTTAATTACCACACAATGGTCATGTCTCTAATGATAACTTATTATATAATCATTTGATCTATAAACCACTTATTTTTTTAGTATTTCATCCCATATTATTGATTTTAATTCCATAGGGATATTATACTTAGGTTGATAATTGATAAAATAATGATCTAGGTTAAGAAATGGCATCTCCTTCTCCCAAAAATTGATATGGGTTTTGCGTAAGGGTATCCAATGTAGAACCAATATTATTTCAAATTCATAAAAGGGAATAAATATTAAATATCTATAAATTATCTTATAAGAAATTTAGATCAAAGAGGATTTATACCTCTTATATGGGATCACAATTCATCTAGGTTTTTAAACATACAATTAAACATACAATGCTTGGGGTAATGATTTGATATTCTTAGAAAAAATGTGTTGTATAAAAGAAGGTAATAATCAATAATCAAAGAAGTGGTTCATATATCTAGAATAGATGATAATTTTACCTCATATCACATCATAATTATGATCAACCATAGTGGTAGTGGTTGTGTTTTCTCTCCCTTATTCCCTGAGCCTGAGAGGTTGATGGGGACTATTCTCTTCATTATCCATAGTGTTAGGGAATTGATTCATATAATTCTTAAACTCATTTCATTTTAAATATTGAATATTGTGTGGTTCATTAGCATGGTCATTCATTTATTAAATTGTCCCATTTTCATCCTTTCATCATTCATGAGTATGATGTATATCTCTACAACATTTGTAACCAAAATTTGCCTTCTTTGAATTTTTTTGGTGTTTCTTCCCATATTTATAGCATGAAAGATGTTTAATCTTCTTTTCATCCAAATATTTTTCAATTTAGTTCCCATGGAACTACATATTCCATTTATTTTTACTAAAGAATCAAGGCTCCCACTTCCACCTCCAACTTAAGTGCACATAAAAAATTCTCTTTATATACACTAATGAATATATTAGATAGTTCCCTTTGAAGACATTTATTAAGGCCATTATAGAATCCTTCAATCATACACTCATGATCGATAAAAAATATTGAGTTATACCCTTCATGTATTTTGAATCGCTATTTTTATGTTCCAATAGATTCATCATCATTTTGATTATGATCCAAGAATTAAATCGCCATCTTCATGAAAAAAAATTGAAGGAAAATACTTTGGGAAGAATAATTTCTTGAACTCTTTTGAGAAAACAAATTATACTTCCACCATTTTCATTGAATTCTTAATATGATTCTACCATTGGTAAACCTCATGTTCTTATTTATAAAACTGAAAAAAAAACTTTCTCTTATTCCAAGAACTAGATAATGGAAAATATAATTTCTATCATACTGATCCATGTATTGTAAATAAGTGGATTAAAAGAAAAAATAAATGAGGTTTAACATTTCTGTATGAATGAATGAATTCCAATATACTCCCTCTTAGGGATTGTTTGAGATAAAAAAGATTTAACCTCCAAGCCATTTTTTAATTTTCTAAAAATCAACTTTATGGATTAGTGGTAACCGTACATTCAAAAAGCATCCAAATTTCAAAATTCAAGTTTCAAAGTTCAAACACTGATCAACCAAAGTTCAAAGTTTGTAAAAAAAACAAAGTTGCGCCCTCAAACCCAGCACCTCCACATGCCTACTGCCAGTTGCATCCACAGTCCAATCTCGAGAAATCAACGCCTCTATCAAGGAAAAATCAACATGGTTTTGTAATCCATCCAACATTCCATTGGGTTGGTCATTGGATAATTCATTTCATTTTCCATCATAACAATAATTAATTTATTTCATTATTATTTATACAAACATATAACCAAAGGAGGTTAACATGTGTGATTAATAGGTAGCATCATAATGTGAATATCGTAATCAATAACATAAATGGAATTCAACATTGAATAATTTCACCCTTTTACATCATCACGTTAGCTAGTAATTACTATAGTTTAACCTATATTAATCATAATATACTTTATGTTGGGTTATCTTATATTTCACATCCTCGTTCATCAAATAATCTAAGAAATCATTTCTTTATATAGATTCATAATTATTATATAATAAAACAAATCTTATCTCCTAGGTGTGTCATGTATTGTGTAAAGATAGGCCAATTTTCCATTCATTGGGCGAAAATTGAGTTATAATACAACAAACCCTTTTCAGGGTTACTACCCCTAGGTACATATGTGTCAAGGCTCATATCCCCTTAAAGTATCCATAATGGGATTTATTTCTAGGAAAATCACCTACTTTATATTTGACCAATATTTCAATATATAATACAATACATAAAATCATATATGGGGTTTTAACCCAGGTTCTTTAACCCTAACACCAAATGTAACAGAACTAATATCAAGAAATAATAAAACATTGATTTGATACTAATAGAGGAAACCCATGATAAAATGAAATTTTTATATAATATATCCATAATTGAAACATTACATTACATTATAAATAGTATAAGACACCAATAGAGTGTTTTAGTGTATTTTGAGACATGATATATAAGCTACATATTTTAAAATTATTGTGACCACTTCCCAATAATTTCATCATACTACATCTTCTTCTAAACATATCCCAAGTTAAACTCAGCCTCATGCAAAGGAAAAGAAAAACATAAGAATGAGGTGTTCTCAAATAAATTTAAGGGGAAAATAAACATATAAATATTTTACCCAACATGAGATATAATCATATGATAAAACATAAGAAAAATAGAAATCATAGATGAAATCATAAAACTGTTCATATGGTATGATGAGAGAACAAGTTGTCACGACCCGTCCCAGTGGGGCCCAAGACGCAACTCCCCAAGCCCGCCTCCAATAGGCCAGGGGATGGTGACTAGCACCGAGTAGGCATGCTACTAACATGGGAGGAATTTCCTATAAACCTATACACACACACCCACATCTCCATGCCCGCAAAGCTGAAAAGTAAAAACTACAGAAAGAAAAGATGCATGCATACACTTAAAACCCAACCACAGAGTACGATAGGGAAGTAAATTACAGTAAGGTAAAACCCTGGGCCAAAAGTACAAGCCCAACAAAAAAGAAGTCTGTAACAAGCCCAACTTGTAGAAAAAGGTATTGAGACTGCGGCCCGTCGCCGAAGGAACACACCTCAGCCTGTCTGATCTCACTGAACACCGTCCGGTCCTGGTCCGCCTAGAATCCTGTCAAAGGCTCGCTCGTCTGCACAAGACACAACACGTGCGGTCAAAGCCCGTGCAGGTGTAAGTATAACAATACCCAGTATGACACCCCGAAAACCAAAAAGGAAAATACAACAAAGGAAAATACCACAAAGAAAGGTACATTCATCTCTACACAGTATATGTCTACGAAACATATAATAAGAATATCTAGATATATTCATACACAAATGACCATCGCGATACCGCCACTAGGATCCAACTCGAATATTCCACTAAGCATACCATCGGGAGAACACACTCCTAGTCTGAAGAGAGAGATACGAAGTACTCATTCTAGGAGAACAAACTCCACAAGTACCTTGAGAACAAGATGCTCCGATGAGGATCACAGCCAAGTCATGGGGTGATTCTGACAACTCAGTCTGAGCTAATCCGCTAAGAAGAGGATTGGTGCCTGGGTAAAGTTGGTCACGTCGATACCAAGAAATCTACCTAGGTTTCTAGGAATGAATAGAGGATCAGGCTCTAAGTCTCATAGAGGGGATTCCAACAACTCCATTCGGGAAGTTCTGATGAAGGGATCATAATACATTAACGAGTTGATACCAGAACCTTCAGGGGATTACCAAGGGTACGAACCCTAAGAACTAGTCCAAGTCACAAAAGGAAAGTGGCTCAATCCACGAAGAAAAAGTTACACGGTGTGTAGATAAGTTACACGTTGTGTTCCTTGACCCCGGGTACTTCCCGTGTAAATGGCCTGTGTCCTTCGTTCAAGCAATGAAAAACCAAACTACACGACGTGTAGAAAAGTACACGCCGTGTTCCTTAACACCAAGTTCTGCCCGTGTAAACAGATCGTGCACTTCGGATTGTTGGATAGAAAATAACTACACGGTGTGTAGAAGGAATCACACGCCGTGTTCGAGCGCCTGGGCTCGCTCTGTGTACGTTGGACAAGTGCCCGTACACAGTCTCTGCCCGTGTCTGTGTCGCCTGCCCATGTACAAGTACACGGGGTACCCTGTGTATCTGGCGGGGTCTAGCCGGGGAGGGGTATACATGGCTTGTCCATGACCGTGTATCCTGCCCATGTCTGTGTACTCCCGGAGTATGTTGGGTAACCCTACTGACGAACACACTCCGTGTAGCCCATACTACACGGCGTGTAGTCGGGAAATTCCAGAATCATTGTCTTTCTCCGCGCACCTCTGCTGATCCTCTGGATCTTTGTTTTCTCGTTCGTTCATCCCAAAACTCCAGGGTTTGGTTCACCTTATCATATGAACACCGAAACGGGTGTTTTAGGCTCTTGAAATGAATCATAAACGTCGAACGATCCATCCGATGAAAAACGCCCAAAGACTCGTATCTCCCGATCTGCTCCAAATCATCTGCCGAAACCGTCTTCGCACCTCCGTAACACCGCTTCAGGGTTGGATCCACAATCTCAGATCATTGCGTCAGAGAATGGATGCACAGCGATCCATTGTTCATCGCCCCGTGAAGAAAGCGAAGAACGCGAAGGAGAGAAAGGGGGGAAATCCAATGAAACAAGATTGAGTAACGAACCTCCGCCGTCGTTAGTCATGGCGTTGATCCGCTCTCGTTAATAGGATTTAAATGGAGCAGAAAAGATCAACAACAGGAGAAAATCATCTTGGATTTAATCTCCCAGAATCCCCGGAAAGGTCCGCCCCACAAGAACGATTGATCCGCAGACTAATTTGTTCATGGATTAGCCCGCGTTCATCGTAGAAATCGATAACGGGGAAAGTAGAAATCAATAACAATTATCCTACATGGATTCGCTGCATTTTCTGACGAAGATCCGCTCGTCGCATCGTCGTTGTAGTCGAAATCTGTCAAGAACGTCGCCGCCGCGTTGGGGGTTTCCTTCAGAGCTTTCCCCGAGCCTCCAGAGAATTTCAGGGTTATGGGGATTTTAACCCTAATTCCCCTACGAAATATCTATTTAATGATAATAGATATTTGACATAACAAGCTTTAATAAACTTTTTAATTAAATATTTTATTATGGTTACACTCCAAAAACCAGATTTCACCACCGACCAGCGCCGGACAAAGTTAGGCCTCGCCTAAGGTAAAATCGTTGTTCTTAACGCAACGGTGCCCTTTGATTTCTGATCCGAGCACCTGTTCGGGACTTATCCACTTTTTCAGGAAAACCGCACGCGCGCGTAATTTAATTATTAAAATAAATTCAAACCTTTGTTCCAGGCTTACTGGGCTTCAAAACTGCATGTCGTCTTTGAGCCTGGTCTCGAAATAATTCCCAAATAATATTAAAATAATACATGGAAAAATCTGGGACATTACATCACACCCACCATAGGGCTTTTACGTCCCTGAAAATTCAAAACAAGGACTACTCAAAAAGGTGTGGGTACTGCACGCGAATCTGAGTCTCCCGCTCCCACGTGCTCTCCTGGAGATTCTCCTGCTACCATCGGACACGCACCAAGAGAATAGCTCATCCATGAAGGATCTTCTCCTACCGATCCTCGATCTCCACTGGGTACTCAGCAAAGGTCTCTCCATCGTCGATGTCCAGCTCGCCCCAGTCGATGACGTGCGACGGATCATGCACGTACCTCCGTAGCTGCGACACATGGAAGACGTTGTGTACCCGGTCCATTTGAGGAGGTAGATCCAAGCGATATGCCACCTCTCCAACTCTACCAAAAATCTGAAAAGGGCCAATGAACCTCAGAGATAGCTTGTCGCCTCGTCCAAATCTCCACAATCCCCGTCGAGGTGAGACCCGAAGGAACACATGGTCTCCTTCCTCGAACTCCAAAGGCCTCCACCTCTGGTCGGCATAATACTTTTTCCGACTCTGTGCAATATGCATCCCCTCATGGATGACCAGCACATTCTCTATAGTGGCTCTCACCATCTTTGGGCCCATGAGTGCTGACTCTCCCTGGTCAGTTCAGCAAAGTGGCGACCTGCAAGGTCGCCCGTATAGAGCCTCGAATGGTGTCATACCAATAATGGAATGATAACTATTGTTATAATAAAATTCCACCAGTGTTAGGTGATCCTCCCAGCTACGACCGAAGTCAAGTATGCTAGCTCGTAGCATATCCTCCAGGACCCGGATGGTCCGCTTTGTCTAACCATCAGTCTAGGGATGAAACGCTATGCTCAAGCATAACTGAGTCCCAAAAGCTTCCTGTAATCCCTTCCACAACTGGGATGTGAAACGAGCATCACGATATGAGACGATCGTGGATGGTAATCCATGAAGACGAACTATCTCTTTCACGTAGAGGCGTCCCAAGCTCTCTACCGAACTATGCTTCTGTATGTCTAGGAAGTGGGCCGACTTGGTGGGTCGATCAACGATCACCCAGATGGGATCGTGTCCCCTGGACGTGTGTGGTAAACATGTCATGAAGTCCATGGATATCCCATCCCACTTTCATTCTGGCACCTTAAGGGGATGAGTCAAACCTACTGGCACTTGGTGCTCAGCCTTTACTTCCTGACAAGTAAGGCACCGAGAAACAAACTCCGCCACACTCTTCTTCATCCCTGGCCACCAGAACTGACGTCGGAGGTCATGGTACATCTTTCCCATGCCCGGAAGCACTACCAAAGGGGATGTATGGAACTCCCTAAGAACCTCCTCCCACAACCTCACTGGTACTACCGTGCGCCCTTTGAAAAGTACAACGTGCTCTCCCCCTTCTGAATATTCGTCAGCAGCATCACCTATGGATATCTAAGCACGTAGAGTCTCACAGGTAGCATCCTCGCGCCGTGCTTCCCTAACTCTCTGTAAGAGTGGAGGGGTAACAACCATCGACAGGAGGTAAGCTCCCCCATCTCCATCCACGAAGGAAAATTGTAAAGAAGCCAACTGCCTTTTCGCCTCATCCAGCAACTACGAACTGGATTTCCTACTGAGAGCATCTGCCACCACGTTCCCCTTCCTAGGAGTATAAACGATCTCAAATTCATAGTCCTAGAAGAACTCAAGTCATCGCCTCTGTCTCAAATTCAGATCCTTCTGAGAAAAGATATATTTGAGACTCTTGTGATCAGAGTAGACGGTAAATCGCTCGCCCATCAAGTAGTGTCACCACATATTCAATGTGAAGACTACCACTGCCAACTCGAGATCATGGGTCGCATAGTTCTGCTCGTGTGCCCTCAACTGACATAATCCATAGGCAATCACCGCTTTCCTCTGCATCAGGACACAACCAAGCCCGGTTCCTGATGCATCACAGAACACTATGTACTTGACACCCTCCTCCGGTAATCTCAAGATCGGGGCACTCGTCAGACTCTGTCTCAACTACTGGAAAGCCTACTGGAATTTATCGGTCCATACGAAAGGTTGTCCCTTTCGGGTCAAATCTGTCATGGGTGCTGCAATCCTGGATAAATCATGGATGAATCTCCGATAGTAGCCCGCCAACCCAAGGAAACTCCACACCTCCATCATGCTCCGGGGTGGCTCCAACGCTAGCACTGCCTCCACCTTTGCTGGGTCCACTGTTACACCATCCATTGAGATAACGTGTCCCATAAATTAGACCTCCTGTAACCAGAAATGACACTTATAAAGTTTCCCATACAACTGGTGCTCTTGGAGTGTGTCCAGAACCATCCTTAGGTGTCTCACGTGCTCCTCCTCGGACACAGAGTACACAAGGATATCATCAATTAAGACCACCACAAACTGGTCTCGATAAGGCTGAAAGATCCAGTTCATGAGTCCCATGAACACTTCCGGGGCGTTCGTCACGCCAAAGGGCATCACTAAGTACTCATAGTGACCGTAGTGACATCTTAAAGCCGTATTCGGTATATCCTCTTCCCGTACTCACAACTGGTGATAGCCTGATCATAGATCATCCTTCGAGAACCATCGCTCCCCTCTCAACTGGTCGAAGAGGTCATCGATCCTCGGTAGTGGATATCAGTTCTTCACGGTCACCTGATTCAAGCGTCGGTAATCCACACACAGCCTCAAGCTCCCGTCTTCCTTCTTGGAAAACAGCACTGGGGGCCGCCCAGGGTGAAACACTGGGCTCACAAATCCCTTCTTCTGCAGGTCATCCAGCTTCACCCTCATCTCATGAAGCTCTTCAGAAGCCATATGATAGGCTGATGTTGATATCGGGGTCATCCCGGGTTGAAACTCAATGCAGAAATCTATCTCCCGACGGGGAGGTAGCCCGTGGACATCCTCCGGAAAGATGTCCTCGTACTCAGCTACCACTGCTGGAAACTGGAAACTCATAACATCTGCTACGCCAAGGGCTAGGCTAGCCAACTGATGTGAAATCGGTTGTGCCCTCCTACGCACAAGTCCATCCTGTGTTTCCTGGGTCTCTCTTTCACCGACAAAAGAGAACCTCGTTCCATCACTGCGGACACACCGCACCCTTCACCTAAAACAATCAATCTGGGCATGAACTGTGGATAACCAATCCATGCCAAGAATGACATCGTAAGGCCTCGACGCTACCACCAAGAGGTTCCAACTGAAACTCTCACCTCCAAGGGTCAGGTCACACTACTTGCAAAGGTGTGTGATCTCTGAATCTTCTCCAGTCGGTGTTTCTAATCGTAAAGGTCGAGTCAACGGCTCAACTGGAATATCAAGGTCTCGAACAAGATAAGCATCCAGAAAGGAATGACTAGAACCTGTGTCTATCAATACGACAACCAAATTAGAAAAGACACAGATAGTACCTCTAATCATTCCGGGAGTACCTGGGTCATAAGCCTCTACCGCCTGCAGTTGTCCCTGCCTCTGTCCACCAGCTCCCTCAGTCTGGGGTGGACCTCCTGGGGGTGGTGGTGGTAAAGGCTCGAAACACCGACCACCTCCAACAGCTCTCCCAACTCCTCTGCCATGTCTGCCACCTCGCGGATCTGCCTTCTCCACACGTTGCCTCTTCCTCGGTGGTCCATCCACTGCTCCCGGGTCAGTAGTACGGCGGGTCGTACAATCTCGAGCGAGATGTACCCTACCGCCACATGAGTAACATCGCCTCTCTCGAGGATGGCTGGAAGTGCCCTGTGAACCATGAATGACTGATCCCTTGTCCTGGGATCTCCTCTGGAAATGTCTCCCATGCCTGGGTCCCAGACGTCGGCTCCATGCCGCTGAGGTCTCTGCTCTAGCTCGCCCCCTACTGACAACTGTCGGTTGTCCCTGCTCCGCCAGGAAGCTCCCGACCATCAAATCCCGCTCGAGCACCCCAGCATAAGTAGGAATTCTCATAGGGATGATGCTAGCTCAGATATCTCTGCGCAAGCCCCGCTCAAAAGTCTAAGCTCTGAAGTACTAATCTCTGACCATATCCATCAAGTACCGCGAGAGGTCGGTAAATCTCGATGAATAGTCAGCCACTGTCATGGTTCCCTATGGGAGCTAAAGAAGCTTCTGTATACATACTAATCTTAGGGTAACCGGTGAAAACTCCTCTATGAAGAGATGCTCAAACTCCGACCATGCAAGAGTCGCCTCATCGTGAGTCTAGATGACCAAACTCCACCATCGCCCTACTGAGCCCTGCAGAAGGCTCACTGTCAGGATCACCATCTGGTCTGCTGGTGTCCTTACCAAACGGAAGACTCTGGTCACTGCCTCAAGCCAGTCCTCTGCTTCCTGAGGGTCAGGCTTGCCTCGAAACCTGAGGGGTCTCTGTCTCTGAAACTTGTGGAGTGCGCTCATCATGTGCTCCTCCTCCACTGGTACAGTAGGCGCTAAAAACTGCTCCATAGGGGGCGGAATAACTGGAACGCCACCTAGGGGTAGAACTGGGGGATCTGGTCCTTGTATCAAAGCTTCATCATTGAGGGGGTCATCCTCATGATCGAGCTGCTAGATCCTAGCGGGTGCGCGTCGCGGAGGCATCCTGTACAAGAAACAAGATGTATCACAGTCAGTGAGTATATCTGGAGAGCTGACTCAAGAAGGACATGGAAACCACAAACCATTCCTATATGATGCATGTACCATTATTTTCCCCATGAAACTAGTGTTTTCATGTTCCGAGTCAAAATGTAAATTATCAGAGTCCTGGTGTATGGATATGTCAGTCTCCGCACCAACACTGCGGTCCCTGGCCTGAGAGCCGAACTCAAAACACTCAACACTATTGCCTCAAACCAACTCACAAACTCTCGGTCCTAAGGTAGAACCGACCATCTCTGATACCACTCTTTCACGACCCGTCCCAGTGGGGCCCGAGCTGCAACTCCCCAAGACTGCATCCAATAGACCAGGGGCTGGTGACTAGCACCGAGTAGGCATGCTACTAACATGGGAGGCATTGCCTATAAACCTGTACACACACACCCACATCTCCAAGCCCACAAAGCTGAAAAAGTAAAAAGTAAAAAAAGAAAATAAGCATGAATACACTAAAAACCCAACCACAGAGTACGATAGGGAAGTAAAGTACAGTAAGGTAAAACCCTGGGCCAAAAGTACAAGCCCACCAAAAAGGAAGTCAGCAACAAGTCCAACCTGTAGAAAAAGGTACTGAGACTGCAACCCATCACCGAAGGAACACACCTCGGCCTATCTGATCTCACTGAACACCGTCCGGTCCTGGTCCGCCTAGAATCATGTCAAAGGCTCACTCGTCTGCAAAGTACACAACACGTGCGGGCAAAGCCCGTCCAGGGGTTAGTATAATAATACCCTGTAGGACACCCTGAAAACCACAAAGGAAAATACAACAAAGAAAAATACCACAAAGAAAGGTACAGTCAGCTCTACACAGTATATGTCTATGGAATATATAATAAGAATATCCAGATATACTCATACACAAACGACCATCGTGATACCGCTACTCGAATCCAACTCAAAGATTCCACTAAGCATACCATCGGGAGAACACACTCCTAGGTCTGAAGAGAGAGATATGAAGTACTCGTTCTGGGAGAACACACTCCACAAGTACCTTGAGAACAAGATGCTCAGATGAGGATCACAGCCAATTCATGGGGTGATTCCGACAACTCAGTCTGAGCTAATCCGCTAAGCAGAGGATCGGCGCCCGGGTAAAGTCAGTCACGTCGATACCAAGAACTCTACCTAGGGTTCCAAGAATGAATAGAGGATCTGGCTCTAAGTATCATAGAGGGGATTCCAACAACTCTATTCGTCATGTTCTGCTGAAGGGATCATACTACATTAATGAGTTGATACCAGAACCTTCAAAGGATTACTAAGGGTACGAACCCTAAGAACTAGTCCAAGTCACAAAAGGAAAGTGGCTCAATCCATGAAGAAAAAGTTACACGGTGTGTAGATAAGTTACACGCCGTGTTCCATGACCCCGGGTACTGCCCGTGTAAATGTCCTGTGTCCTTCGTTCAAGCCGTGCAAAACCAAACTACACGGCGTGTAGAAAGGTACACGTCGTGTTCCTTGACACCGAGTTCTACCCATGCAAACGGCTCGTGCCCTTCGTCTTGTCAGATAGAAAATAACTACACGATGTCTAGAAGGAATCACACGCCGTGTTCGAGCGCCTAGGATCGCTCCGTGTATGCTGGCCATGTGCCTGTACACGGTCTATGCCCATGTCCGTGTCGCCTGCCGGTGTACCACTACATGGGGTACCCCGTGTATCTGGCCGGGTCTAGCCAGGGTGGGGTATACATGGCATGTCCGTGACCGTGTATCCTGCCTTTGTCCGTGTACTCCCAGAGTACGTCGGGTAACCCTACTGACGAACACACGCCGTGTAGCCCATACTACATGGTGTGTAGTCGGGAAAATTCCAGAATCACTGTCTTTCTCTGCGCGCCTCGGCTAATCCTCTGGATCTTAGTTTTCTCGTCTGTTCATCCCAACGCTCCAGGGTTTGGTTTGCCTTATCATATGAACACTGAAACGGGTGTTTTCATCTCTTGAAACGAATCATAAACATCGAACGATCCATCCGATGAAAAACGCCTAAAGACTCGTATCTCCCAATCTGCTTCAAATTGTCTTCCAGAACCGTCGTCGCACCTCCGTAACAACGTGTCGGGGTTGGACCCACAATATCAGATTGTTGCGTCACAGAACGGATGCGCAGCGATCCGTTGTTCATCGCCCCGTGAAGAACGCGAAGAACGCGAAGGAGAGAAAGGGGGAAAATTCCAATTAAACAAGATTTAGGAACGAACCTCCTCCGTCGTTTTTCACGGCGTTGATCCGCTACCATTAATAGGATTTAAACGGAGTAGAAAAGATCAACAACAGAAGAAAGTCATTATGGATTTAATCTCCCAGAATCCCCGCAAAAGTCCATCCTGCAAGAACGATCGATCTGTAGACTAATCTATTCACTGATTATCCCACGTTCATCGTAGAAATTGAAAACAGGGGAAGGAGAAATCAATAACAATTATCCTACATGGATTCGCTGCATTTTTCGGAGAAGATCCGCTCGTTGCGTCATTTTCACCGTCGAAATCCGTCAAGAATGTCGCCGCCGCGTTGGGGGTTTCCTCCAGAGCTTTCCCAGAGCCTCCAGAGAATTTCAGGGTTATGGGGATTTTAACCCTGATTCTCCTGCGAAATCTCTATTTAAAGATAATAGATATTTGACGTAACGAGCTTTAATAAACATTTTAATTAAATATTTTATTACGGTTATGCCCCAAAAACCAGATTTCACCACCGAACCGTGTCGGCCAAAGTTAGGCCTCGCCTAAGGTAAAATTGATGTTCTGAACGCAATGGTTCCCTCAGATTTGTGATCCGAGCACCCGTTCGTGAGTTATCCACTTTTTCAGGAAAACCGCACGCACGCGTAATTTAATTATTAAATTAAATTCAAACCTCTGTTCTGAGATTACTGGGCCTCAGAACTGCATTCTATCTCAGAGCCTGGACTCGAAATAATTCCCATATAACATTAAAATAATACATGGAAAAATCTGGGACATTACACAAGTAATCCCATTAAATTAAACATATTTAACTAAGAGACAACCCTAAAAAACATGACACTAAATCATTATCATGGGAGAATATAATTGTGACATATCAAATGATTTTGAAACAAAAAAAATGTAAATACAATATTTTTGAATTTTGATCACAACCTATTTCCCATAGTGGATTTGGGATCACTATCTATTTCTCATAGAAGATCATGCATCACAACCTATTTTCCATAGTGGATCAAGAATTAAAACTTGTTTCCCATTTTGGATACACCATCAATACTCATTTGACCATTATCTCATGAGATTTAATGATTAACACAATTCATTGGAGGGATATATAGGGCACAATCATCACTTTAAGATTAACCATACACATAGGTTCCATAAGAAAACATCAAATCATCACATAATTAAAACTTATGAATAAGAATGGATTTCATAATAAATTTCAAAAGGAATAAAATAAGTAACCAAATATGGTAGATCAATAGATACCAAATTCAATCACTAAAAATTTTAGCTTTATAAAATTAATTTGGGGGTGATTTAAAAAACCTAACAGCAATAAAAATAGACCCCTTTTGAGGTAAATAGGGAAATAAAACACAAATATTTAAAGAGAGTAAAAATGTTTATCATTAAAAGCAATCTCTGTAGATCACATGAATTGATACATATTTTGATTTTTAAATAATAAGCAATAATATTAGAAGTATTTGAAGACATAAACAGGTAGAACCATTTAATAGACATAAAAAATTATGAGGATTAGAATTATTCAATACATATTATAATTTTATAGGAAAAAATCATTCATGGGAGGGGATTTGAATAAATAAATCATTTTCCCTATAGAGATAAAAAAATTTCATAAAATTAAAAAAAGAGATCATTGAATCAATGAAACGTGACAGCTTAATCTAAAAATAAACTACATAACTCAACGATGGATATTTTAGTTACCAATGTACCATAACATTAATCTTGATTTACATGAAAGTGATTTAAACTAATTTATATCAAAATAACTATTTTAATCACATATTCCAGAACATTATTCATATCCATACCAATATATAATAATAATTTATAATTTTTCTCTATATTTATATTTTCTAGTTTTTTTTCTATTTTCAATTTTAGGTGTGATTAATCTTGAACATTTTGGCCTAGTTTCATAATAAAGGTTTTGTTCTTCATTTTTAACCCAAATTCATCATTACAATATCAAAAATTTAATAGAATTTATGTTTTTTAGGAAATTTTATAAACTTATAATTTCATTTTGTGATATTTTTAGTCATGGTTCTTATAGATGAAATTGGTGATGTGTGTGTTTATGTGATTTTTATCCAATAAACAGTGGTAACTTAATAAATGAGTTAAAATATTTTAATAAAAAACCAGAAATATTTTTATTTACTTATTAATTTCTAATATACTTCTTCAAATTTTGTACATGATATAAATTTATCAAATTTTTCATATAGGTGGTAAAACTAACCAAATAATAGTATGTTGTAATCAATGTGTGATTATGGCTATAGAAGATATCTTTTGGTTTTAATATCATAATAAAAAATTATAATGACATTATTTAGATGTTATTAAGGAGATAAATAAAAAAAATAAGAGTTATAAGAAGACGGTAAGTTAAAAATGAGTTTTCCTTAGAAAATAAATAACTTTTTTCTCTTAGTGTGCCTGTTTTAGGTGGGTTGTTTTCCAATGATTTCTTATTGATACTATTAATTATAGAAATAAAAATTTATATTTACTGAATATAATTAATTACATAAATAAATATATTTTCACTAAACTCGTTTTAAGAACCATATCTGAAATGTGGTGATGAAAAAATAAAATTTTTTATTCTTGGAGGTGGTAGACCACAGATGCACATGGGAAATGTTTTCATTTATTCAATTGAATATGAGAGGAATAGAAAATAGATCAACACTAAATATAAAAAAATTAACTATTTTATTTATAATTATTTCATTATATTTATATGTTTATAATGGGTTTGGATGCGTTTGTATTATAATGATATATAAGGGATGTAAACTGGTAGGTAATGCTTATGTTGTTAATTTGGATCTTCTCTTTATGTATCCTTGTAAATTTAGGAATTGATGAAATTTTATAAGGATATATTCTACCAGATGTGTTAATTGAATATAAAATAAGTATATTGGTTATATTTCCATGGGAATATGGAACTTGGGGTGCGTCTTAGAGATAGTAGATTTGTTTTCCTTGTATATGTGAAAAAGAGGGGCAAAACATTGGAAAACAAATGTTAAGTGAGGGGTTATAATGTAATTTCATTATTTTTAGGTGGGTTATGTGGGGAAATTTTGGAGTGAAATTTTTGTATGAATTTTCAACCTAACAATGATCTTCTAGAAGGAATGAGTGTTGAATGTATTTTTTAAAATTTGAATCGTATTAGATTACCCATTTAATACTAATTAAATTATATTTAATCTTTATCAATTTAAATATTTTTTCATTAAAAATATAATATGACCCTATTTACCAAATTTAGATATTCAAAATCTATATTTAGATTATATTTTTTAATTAAAATTTCTAAATATGTGAATGTTATCTTTTAATTTTAAATAGATAATGTTTTGGAAAATCAATTTAATCCTTAAGTGTAGTTAATATTATTTAACCCTAATTAACAATAAATGAGTGTTATTTAATTTTTATATTTTATTTTATATAATATTAGATACTTAATGTAAAATATATCTATTTAATTAAAAACACAATATTTAGGGATGTATTATTCTTTGAAAAATAACTACTTTATCGTGGTTAGTAATATCTACTCTGGTGATTTTATGAAAAAAATTAGATTGACCATTTAAATAATTATAAAATGATGATTAAAAATATTAAAATCATTTTATATGATTCAATTTATAAAATTGATAATAATATTATTTAATTTATGTTTTCAAAGAAAAATTTTAAGAAAAATGTAACTTTTAAGAATAAATAATTTTATATTATTATACATTTTTATATAGTTTTTATAAAGTGATTATTTATATTGATATTCATAAATTTAAGGGCTATAATATAAATTTTATGTTTAATAATTTTATTAAAGAAATAGATTTTTCAATTTAGTTCAATATTCCAAGCATGAAAAGATACTCACATGGAATTTAATTTGGGAAAAGTGGTGACTGTAAAATCATGGGCCATTATAGGAACTATACCATTAAGGTTATGTTTTTCAAGATGAGACTTATTGGTCATAATCCTTTAAAGTCCCCCATATATAGAATCAATATAAAGTAATTTTTTTATGTTTTGTTGGATGAAAAAACATATTTCAATATTTCAAACCTGATATAGATGAAATGATTTGTGATGTTGTTAGTGATTCTAAATAATGGTAAAAACATCACAAACAAATGAATTTTTGTTTCATCCAATATTGGGAATAAAGGGATGGGGAAATTCATTAATGGAAATGGAATATAAATTATAAATGAAATTGGAGTTTGTAGAATTTTTTAATTCTATTGAAGGTGAAGTGTGAAGAAGTTTTTGTCATGATTTTGAGTTCTCGACATCATAAAACTTATTCAATCCAGGATATGAGATTTCATTAAGTATTATTGAAGGAGGAGTTACAATGTATATATATATATATCATAATTTTGAAATTGGTTTTATCTAGTATTCCAGAATAATGTAATTAATGATACTTCAAATCATTCCAATTCAAAAATTACATGACTAGTCATTTATGAAGAAATCTAGAAGACATATAAATTTTGGGACAAAAATAAAAGTAGTTAAAATATACAGATCTGATGATTTCTGAGTTTTTGAGAGGAAATAATATATATGTATGTGAATTTTCATAGGATTGTAAAATTAGAAGTCTTATAGATTTCATAAATCTTGAAATGAATGATGTATTTCAAGTTGTAAGTACGATTTTTTTGAATTTTTATATAGTTTTAGTGAGATTTAATGTGTGAATTTCGTTGAGATAATTTAAGAATAATAATAAGAAGACCCTATAGTAGAATTACATACTATTTCATTTGTTTCTATTTTAAATGTGAGGTGAAATTAAAAATGGTATTCTAAGAATAATACTTGAGTGAGAATAAAATCCATAGAAAATCATGGGACCCCAAATATGGGTACTTGGAAATACTAATTTTCAGTAGGAAAATTAATAATTCTATATGAACACTATTTATGGAATTTGAAAAAGAAACAAAACACTTATTGATCTGTCTATGAACATGATATGTGAGTATGTGTAGGAGATAATATATGGTACATCTATGAATTTTGACAATAAAATTGGAATCTATAGATTCATTGTATCTTGATGAAGTGATGATAATTTGAGAGAAATGAATCTCTCGAAGAAGAAGAAAAACAACATGGAGCTACTAAAAACAATAATCAAGAAGAAGAATTTGAGTGAGTCTCGTATGTACAACCTACTCAGATATAATGTTGAAAAAATATTTTAGTTGAGTTTCCAATGAAATTTTATGTGATGAATTGGAATCTATGAAATATTTTAGCTTCCAGGTTGCATGAGATATGCTTTCAGACTTGATGTAATTCAAATACACAATTCTTTTATAATGGATATCATATTTATGGGTGTAGTAACATCCCTATATAGATGGTGACTTGAATTAGAAGGAGTAATGAAGGAGATAACTAACATGATATGATGAATATGGAAGTAGTATAAATGTTTCTTAATAAGCGCCAAATAGTGGAAGTTTTTCAACTTTGTTATAGGGTGAACCAAACTATGTAAAATTTTTGAAGTCATTTCTTGATTATACATTTCCACCAATCATAATTTTTTATTTTACTATTGTAGAAAATTTATAACTGAACATAATGTTTCACATAAAGGAGTAGGTTTCCCATAGAAGGGTCAAACATTGAAAAAATACAACATACTAATCTGGATTATATTACGACACAGCAAGTAGTTGTGACATTCTGAGTCAAATGTAACATGATCCAAAAATTATTTAATTAAGAACAGGGGTTCACATAAAAGAAGGAGTTATGTTAAAAAGAAGAATTGTTTTTTGGAAGAATAATTTGATAACACATGATTCACCCCCGTTGTGTTTGTTTGTGTGGTCCATTGGGACACTGAAATTGGTATTAAAGCATAATTTTTCATTTATTTGATAATTAATTAAATTGAAACTGGTATTATAATTACAAATATCCCTTTTATATTTTTTTAAGAAAAAATCCTAGTCATTTTGTGTGTATATATGAACATCATATTTCAAATGTTTTAAGAAGTAGCTCAGATAGAAAATTCAAGTTACATCTCTACCAAAATAGGTTAGGAAGTATCAACCAATATTTTTAGAAAAATACATAAGAAAGAGTCTTGAATTATTAGAAATTATTCAATCCAAAAAGATAAAATACCATTAGTTTGATGTTATAAAAATGGAAATTATTTAGTAGTTAAATATATTTATTATTATTCCTATATTGAATCAAGTTATATTTGTGAAAATAAATGAATTGAATCTACTATTTAACTATATATAGAGGTTAATTATTATTTGAAAAGGTGGATTAATGTTTTTTTCATGTATTATCTCATATATAATTAGGATGATATAGTAAAAGTAATAGTTGGATGAAGAGGTTGAGGTTATGGAAGATACATTAGAAAAGAACATGACTTCCTACTACACTCTTAGAAATCTAATGAAATATATTAGAAATTTTTTTCCTACTCTACAATGAAATAAATTATTTGGTTGATTAAGAAATGAACATGATTATTTGTGAGAAATTAGTGTTTGAGAATTTTATAATGTAATATATCCATCAATTGATGATGTTATATCATGTCTTTCTTGATGTTATGAATGTACATTAAGAAGTAAAATAAAATATGGTGAAAGAGATAAAAAAATTATCAAATGAAGGGAAATAAAATAGGAATTTGTTGGGAATCAAACAAAAGTATGAAAATGTTTAATAATATCATCTAAATATGATAATCCTTCCCTTAACATAAATTTCATTAAGCTGGAAATTATAATAAGACATCTAGATATTACAAAAATATAGTCTTCTAAAATATTTTAGATGAATAGTACTTTTACCTAAGTATATGAGATGATTTTTCAATCAGATAAGAATCATGATAGTGGAAAATGAATATTTATATTACCTGTAGAATAATACACCTATGGATTTGAAAAAATTTATCCCACAACTCTAACAACATAGTTTATAGTGAATATATTATTTACAAAAATTTAGGATAAAGACATTAATTTTTACAAAAGTGGAAGAGTAAAAATAATCAGACATCCCAAAATATTTAAATGAAGGATGTGATAATTTATAATAAAAATTTTATCCCAAAATGGATTAAAAAATTTTATCTTATTTCCTAGAAATATTAAGGCATGAAATCTAGAAAATCTAAAAAAATTACACCTAATGTAAAGAATGAAATATATAAATAAGTGGATTTTTGTTGTTTTGGAGGTTTATAGATAGATCTATTGATTTTTGTAATATTATTTTAATTTATATAAGTTCAATAATTCTTCATGAAATGTGGATAAATGTTTAAGGTCCAAAAATACCTACTAAAAGAATACAAACTTCACAAAAAATGAAATTTCTTTTCATGAGGAACTAATTTAAAGTAGTAATGATTTTTGTGAAATTTGAAACATTTCTATTCACCATTAAGAGAAAAGATGGTATGATCCATCCAATTATCATCCATTTACTAATAAAAATAAAGAACCATCCTAGGATAACAAATATGAAATGAAGGGAATTTTTCCTACATAGGGAAGATAATATATGAAAAGATAAATGAAACAATCCTTCCCAATATGAAAATGAAGAATTATAACCTATATTTCAAAGATATAATCCAAAATTTCTTAATTTATAGATAATTAGGTAATATAATAGAGTAGTGTATGATTTAAATGAATTTTATACCATAATAGAGAAATATAGAATAAAGATGGGTGTCTATTCAAGAGATAAATAGCTAGATAGGACAAGTGTCTGATAAGACTTATGAATATCTAGAGAGGATTCCCAAAAAGGTAAACGTAAAATTTGATAAAGAAATGTGAAGAAGCTGTAACCAGGGAGGATAGAGGGCTATCATATGTAAGACTTTGTTTCTGAAATAAATAAAAACTTTGAGAAAAGAGTCAATGAACAAATTAAAATAATTAAATGATCTAAATAAGAAGTACACATAGTCAAGGAAGAAAGTGAATGATCCTAATTATATATTAATCATATGGACTTTATAGTTAGAATATGATAAAAGATTATAGAAAATAGGAAATAATCCAATAATTCTTATTACGGAGGTATAGAAGTTTATGGTAGCAAAGATAAAGGATGATAATGGAATGAAATCTATACAACCCAAAGGTATTCAAGCCAGGAAAATTAAATAAGGAGATAACATGAATTTTTTTAAAAAATATGAATCATCCATGAATGTTGTTTATGGTTTGAGAAATATGTCTCATCCCTTCTACAATAACTCAAGAAACATTCATAATCCAACCATTCCCATATCAATTTAGTTATACATAAATATTAGTAATTAAAGGTGAATAAGGCTGGTGAGTATCCTAGAGTGGGATCTCTAAAATTTATAAATCTTCTAAAATTTATAAAATATACATTAATCTAAAAAAATTAACAAACCCCTAAAAATTTGAACGATGATTCGTATCATGATACCAAAGTTTCATGAAAAACTATTTTCACCAAAATGATAAATTCATAAACATATCACAGATTTTTGGAAGGAACACTTTTATTTTATAAACTTTTTACTCTTGTCTTAACTATTTTGAAGAACATGTTGACATAGAGTTGATTTACTGATGGAAAACTACTATGGTAAATTTGATAATAAGTAAAAATTAGACAGTTTTTTATAGTTATGAAGTTCTTATAGTCACCTATATATGGTAATAAGTGATTCATGATAAAAAAATTCTATAAATATAAAGTTGATGGAATTGTGTGGGTGAATATATTAATGAAATCCTCAAAGATATAAATCATATTAGGGAAATTAAATTTATGAATATCCCATCATTAAAATATAAGTTGTTTTCAAGTAGTATCTAATATTTTACAATGAGAAGAAATTGGGGCATAGACCTTATTATGTCAATTAGGGGGAGAACAATTTTCTTTAATTTTTATTTAATTTCAATTAGAGGGATAATAATTACATTGACTATTGGGGGTAATTTTTAATAGTAAACATAGAAAAGAGGGAATATTATTGTTCCCATGGTGTTTGGTTGTTCTTTAATTATGATTTCTTTCAAGAATATAGTTAATATAAATATTGAAATGGATAACCTGATCAATGGATAAATTATCCAACCAATGGATGTAGAAGAAATTGTTTCCTGATAATATCCAATTTTATAATAACTCGGTAAGATAAAATTGTGGTGGATGGAAAACCAACAAATATAATACACAAATGTATATGAATAAGAGGTATTATATAAAACAATATCAAATTAATTGGAAGATCTAGTCTAATAGATGTTATTTAAATAGACATGGAACAATATTGATTGAATAATTTCTTCACATGAATTAGAATTTAATTTTACTAAAATACCCAATTATGATTGTTTTTATATGGTTCAAAAAATATAATATATGTTTGAAAGAGTTTTGAGTTATTATATTAACTCCAATAATAATTTGTTTTAGTTTTAGGATGATTTTTAAGGATTAGATATTCTATATAGAAAGTGGTATTCCATTAAAATATATCTATAAAAAATTGTATTTTGGAGTTCATGAAAAAGTGGTTAAGTTTGGATCATAAGTATTTGATTGTAAACCTAAGACTTAAGTCACATATTATAATGATTCAATTTCTAATAGTAGTACTTTAAGGAGATCATAGTTCTTTAAGTTCCATTGTATGAATATTCTGATAAAACCTCTTTGTGGACCAAAATTATTTAATTATGAGGATATTTAAAAAGGGAAGATCAAAGAAAAATGAAAATTGTGTTACCAAAATTATTTAATTATGAGGATATTTAAAAAAAATAAGATTCTTATGTTGTCATGAAATTTATTAAAACAATTATACAATATTTTTTTGAAAAATTTTGAAAGGGGATTTCTAATAAATATATTTCATGATGATGAAATTTATTTTATATGGTTTTTAAGAATAAACAATATGAAGACACTTCAGATTTGTCTTGTTCAACAAGTGATTAACTAGTCATTTATGGTGTAATCTAGAATACACATTGGAGATTGAGATGAGAGTTAATGTACTTGAAATATATTGATTTGGAGATTTTCAAGTGTAAGAGAGTAATGTATTTGGAAGTATGATAGTTTTACTATGATTAAAAAATGATACATCTTATATATCCCATAAATTAATAAATTTAAGATTTATTCCATTACATAGATTTATTTTCCATTTTTATACAACTATTTTTGAGTAATAAATTGTGGATTTAACAAATATATTATGAGAAGAGAAATAATAAGAAGTTTATCCTATAAAATAATAAAATAATATTGTTCCAACGATATTTCAAAACTGAGGTTCATTATATGAAGATATTATTGTAATGCTCCTTGATTGAAAAATCTATCCAAGAAAAATCAGGGCATCCCAAATTTGGGTTTTTGATAGTAATTATTTTAAGCTGGAAAACTCCTATATGCATAACATATATGAAATTTGAAATATAAGGAATGAATTTAATTATATTTCTATGAGTTTTTGAAGTGTAGATATCTAAGAGATCAGAGATAAGGCATCCATGCTTCCATACTAAAAAAGAATAAATTTTTACTTTTGTGAAGCATGGTGAAATGAGCGGAAAATGAGGGAACCAGAGATCCCAATGAAGAAGAACATAGAACCACTTATACCTATAGAAAATAAGAATAAAAATTAGAAGAATATTGAGTTGATATGATGCAACTTGATGGGTCTTGAATGAGAAGAAATATATGAGTTGAGTTTCCAGTGATAGTTTCTATAAAGAACTGTATTTTTTAAACACTTTCAGTGGCTGAGTTAAATGAGTTATATGTTAAGACCTAAATGAAATTGACAAAACTCTAATTTCATTAAGTATACCATCTTAATTGGTGAATAAATAATCTTATATAGATAAAGATTTACTTTATAAGGAATAATTAAAATATAAGGAGTTAAAGATTATGTAAAATTTTAATTTTCCTTCACTTGCATCATTTAGTAATGGATTACCAGTTGTTCAATTTGGTGACCCCTTCTATGTAATATTGTGTAAGATATTTCTAGATGATTAATATCCACCAACTAAAATTTATGATTTGAATATAGTATAGAATTCATGACTCAATGGGAGTTGACATGGTAAGGAGTAGGTTTCCTAGAAGGAGGTCAAATATTATAAAAATACCACTGACTAATTTTGTTTATATTTTATTATTTTATTATTTTTATGTCCTAATAAGTAAAATATAACAATATCCATGCATGATATAACCAGATAAATGGGTTTAAATACTGAAAGGGATTTAGAAAAAAATAAAAATTGGTTTTGGGTAAATGAATTTGAAATTATCAAATTTAACCACTAATGTGTTTCCATAGCCCACTAGGACACTACATCTTTAAATCCTAATACAGATATCCTATATTTATGGTACAATTTTAAAAAAATTACTAAAGTCTAAATACCCCTTAAAATAAAATTTTAAGCCATTAGTATTGTGTAATAATCATAAAATAAATTGTAGAAGCAATATAAGGGTTTCAACATTCATGAATTTAGTAAAAGACAAAATAAAATAAAAGAAATATTATTTTAATAATTATTGGATAAAATAAAAATTTTAATTCATGAAAAAATAAAATATCATTATCATGAATTAAAAAACATTAAAACAACCAATTAATTCTCACAACTAATATAAATTAAAAATAAATTCAAACGTCCCCTTGATGTCCTAAAATGACATTTAAATATTAGTTTTTTAAAAAAATTAATTTTTTAATGTAATCTACTTTTTTTCTATTCTAATACCAACCCAAACCCTGAGAAGTATGAGAGGGAAGAGGGGTTATCCCACTAAATATAGAGTATTAGCTTCATTGAAGTCATGGTATATAGACCAGGCCACCACTTGAACTATAGTTCTAACCTAAATACATGGAAGAATATGGTATTAAGATTCCCCTTAACCTAAGAGTAGAAAACATAGTATTAAATGATGTTTTTTACTTTGATATCACCCAAGTGAACTGACCACCATATCTAAAAAAGATAAAGTCAAAATGAAAAATTTGAATTTAAGAAGACCAATAATTTAAGAAATGTGAGATACACTTTCTATAAGGATTAATAAAAAGGATAAATAAGAATAGGTATGGTCTACAACCTAACCATATTGATTAATATACATAGATACTAATTATAGGTCTTCAGGTCAGGGAAAGAGATATATTTGAATGAGATTAAAGAGTATGAGAAGAGGGATCCAATTAGTGGTGGATAAGGTTCTTAAAAAGATAAATCATGATACATGGGAATTAATAGAGTGTTTTTATGTATTTAATTTAAAATTTAAATTTTATAACAAATAAAAAAGTGCATCAGATTCTAAATAGAACTCCAGTGGAAACCCACTAGAGTTTCACGTACATTGGTAGTAGCCTTTGCTTTACCCCAACAAAACATTGTTGGACATCCATAATGTTGGAGTTGGTGTCTAAGAATAAATAAGGTTGTACATTAAATTATTAAATATTTGAAAATAATAAAATATAAAATTTATCATGTGTTTTATTGATCATTATTCTTCATGAATTTAATGTGATAATATCATATAGAATCTTTCGAATCCAAATAGGTCACAACAGTTCACTAATATGATGAGAAACTTGATATGTTATGGTTTTATCTCTTTAATATTTATCCTACATCAAAAATATGAACTATAATGAGGAATATTATTTTTCATCTATCTGGTGTGAGTAATCATATCAGGATGAGGCTTCGTCTAATTGTGTTTTCACATGGTGTTCTTCAATATGAATGAATATGAGGAAAAACCATCCAATTTAAATTTTATATGTTTTCATATAATCAAATATTCTTATCTATGATAGTTTGCAATGGTTCATATACTTTTATAGTATTATTAAAACTAATAATGACTTATATAAAAATATGTATTTATGAATCCAATGACTCACTGCGTTTATTCTATGTAGTATACATTAGGTACATCATTATTTCTATAATATTAATTAATATGTGAAGGAATGATTCTTCCCTTCCATTAATGGATGTTAATATTTCATCCTTGGATTGGAATAGAGTATTCAAAATAAATTTCATGGCCATGGTGATGTAGAAATTTTCCTTCTAGATAATAAAAGGAAGATATATCAAGCATTATGTTTTATGAAACAAGTCGGAAACATTCTTGATGAGATATTTATACAATGGGATTATATTATATATTCTTCACTTTTATATATTTTTCATTGTTTTGATATTAACTTTTTCCACTTAGGTTAATTGTCCTCTTACTAGGCACTAATCTTGAACATTATCTAATCCCAAAAAATTACAAGGAGGAGAAATCCTAAAAGGCCACACACTAAGTGTTTATGTTGATATTAATAAAATTCTATTTGAATTTAATTATGGAATAAATATTATTCTCATTTTTGAAGAATAATTTAATTTACGATTTATGGATCGCATATCATAAATAAATAATTTTGTGTAAGGTAATTATTTAATTATACAGATATATAATATTTATTTATTTGTTGAATAAATTTTTAATTAGATATTTATTTAGGCATTAGATAAAAATGAGAAGAAATAGTAGACCAAGATGAGACTTGGTGAAAAATATTTGTTTGCAATATGCTAAAATAATATTTTTCATTGTGTCGTTATGAGAACAACATGGGAAAATAATAATATTATTATTATTATTAATGGAATAATGTTATTTATGTATTTAACGTATTATTAAGAGACTATGCACAATTAAATAATATTTAACAATAATCTATAACCCTATAAATAGACTATTTTGTCTATTGTGATAGAGTTGATCAAATTAGAGAATAATTATACACAATGAAATCAGAAGATCTCTATCTAAATACTAACGAACGCTCTCTTGTTTCCTCTATCAAGATCAAGAAATTCTCCTCCCACTAAAATCTTGTCAATAATTAGAGTGAAAGTATAAATCTTCAAGATCAAAGGAATTTTCATAATGATCAATGTGAACACTACAAGAAGATATATCCACAACACCAATATCTAGTATTCAATTAGTTTTGTTTAGATATCAACTTATCATGTGTGGATTACACCTAGATAATTATACCCTTTGATCCTAAAAGAAAAATCTATAAGATTGAAAGTGTTTTGGAAGATCAACATCATCATCAAAAAAGAGATATCAAGAATGAGTTATTCTTTCTTCTTATCGATTTTCAATAAGTTTAAATTTAACATAAAATATACTATTGGTTTCAGTGTTTCTTTCAAGTTTTGGTCGAAAATGTTCATTGTCAATCAATCCCATATCATGTAAATCACAAAATACTTCTTGAATTTTTCAATTTTTCCCACAACAATCCAAGATAAGTGCTTCTGATGCATCTATAAACTTAATGTTGTATTAGTGTGTTCATGTTAAAATTTATAATTATTTATTTTATTTTAGATCATTACAAATTTAAAATTTTATTTTCATTTTGAATCTTCATTCATTTATAATCCTATATTGAGATATATTCTTCATCCCCTTGGTTTCATGCTCACATAAACCTAATTGGTAAATAATTAATAAGAAAACCATCTGAATAACCCATTATGAGGTGATAATACCTCTAGATAGATGATGCATGGTCACACTATATGTAATCCTTCATCACACATTGTGTATCCAGGTTCATTGAACTGTGAAACCCACAAGGAAATTTGATCAATGTGTAATGAATTAACACAGTGTGCATTAAATATTCCATGTTTAGACTAGCCAATATGGTGCATGTTTTTTATGAACTACACACCATGTATATTACCTACACATAATTTGGTCTATATGTTTTTACAGAGGAGAACACAATGTCAAAATGGGTTGTGTAATTAATACACTATATGTTTTTAATACATTAATTGTATAGGGTGGAAGTTATGGAACTTGAATTAATCATCATGTATAATTACTACATGATTTGTACCTCATAAAGTTCCAGAAGAGGTAGAAATTGAGTCCCTAGTTGTGTACATTTGATATCTGACGATGAAATTTACACATGGTGTGGCTAGTGATAACACACAGTGTATTATACCTATTTATGTAGAGATATTAAATTTAATTAAATACTCAATTAAACCTTAGAAACCTATCATTCATGAGTCATTTAATTTAAAGTACATATTAGTTGTAATATTTTATATTATTTTAAAAGAATAGTTAATTACTCTTAATATTATAAACTACAAGTCATTTATGGTCGTTGTATACTAAATAATCATAAATTATTAAATTATGAAGGAAACATAATTTTCATTTGTTATTTGTGACATTAACGTTATAGTACAGACTATGAAATTACAACACATGTCATGTACCAAATCTGTTGTGTGATTGTATTGTGTACAATAAGAACCATACTGAGTAGTTCAGACAAGTTCTCACTATGTTTCTTCCATGTATAATTTTATGTAGTAATTTTATTAAATTTTATATAAAATAAAATTATTTATTTTATTTTAAATCTTAGTGGATGGGAATCTCTAGAGTGATTTGATGTAATGAGATAAATTAAATTAATTTATTAATAAGATAATTAATCGGATCAATTCATCATTTTTTATCCTATCAATGTTGTAATTGAAATTATTGAAAGATAATTGTTTTAAATGTTTATTAATTGAATGTGTTTGACTAATCATGAGGTTTTACTAGACCTATTTATATTTTTTTTAATTTAATTTAATTTTTCTTTAGGGGTTTGAAAATTTTTATTATTAATTTAAATATATTGGCTTGTTTTTCATCCCTACCACTTTTATTATGTAGAACCTATGTATATAATAATATTTTATGTAATTCTCCTTAACCAATCCTTAGTTTCCCTAACCTTCATGTGAGTTATAAATATGTAATAAATAAAGTATAAAAAGTATTTTTTTTAGTTAGTTCAAGGTGGATTTTAGGTGGAGGTTGTTCAACATAGAACCAAGGTGAATCAAATGCAAACAATAAAAAGGTAGATAATTGGGATATTGGAACTCATTACAATATATCCATTACAAGTTTTTTACTATTTACATAGGTTTATTTATTTTCTATTCAATAAATAAACTATTAGATAGAGATCATGACTATGACATTATTTATGTATTTTGTTTATTTATAATGCATGATTTACTTCATAGATGCAAGAACATATTCACATAAATAAATGGACTAATATGTAGAGAAAAAATTAAATAAATTTATTATGAATATTTTTTTATTGAAACATGTATATTATAAAGTGTTAAATCTATATATTATTAAAATTAATTGTAAAGGTTAAAAAACAAGCATTTTACTAATAACAAATAAAATGTTCTTACATAATATTAAGTTCTACGAGGCCTTATATTACTTGATTAGGAATGAAACCATGGAGCTAGTGTTCGTATAACCATTTTTAGGAGTCTTAATTTTATCTTGGAGTTACTATGAATGTTTTGGGTTGAATTAAACATTTTACATTAAGAGGACTATTAGATACTTAACAAGAAGTAATGGGATACAATTGTTTTTGGAAACCCAAGAGAGGGTTTCATGATTTGGAATTCCACTAAAAAGATCAAGGAGTTATTAGCCCATAGTTGGAAATGAAATTGACTTCTAAATTCCTTGAAGAATTTGAACCATACCTTTATTAGTTCATATGAAGGGGCATAAGGATCCTTTCCACTATAATATCGATGAAAATAGTCATTCTAATTCCAATGGTGAGGGATATTGGTATTTGAAAAAATAGTGGAGACATATAATTTAATTTATTTCATTTAAATTTTGGTAAATAGAGAAATTAAAAATAATAATATCCAAATTGTTACACAATCAAATGGAAGGTTTAACAACATAACAATCCTAGATAAAGGAAATATTTTTACCAATACAAAATTCTAGGAAGCATTCAGGATCTTTCGCATCATACTACACCAAGAATGTTTGTTATATGCATTGGAGCCCCCAATTCAAAATTGTACCACTATATAGGTTAGTGAGGATGAGTTACATGTCTCTGAAAAAACGTGGATGATGTGGTAGATGTCCATGGATTAATGTTATCTTCCATTACTAGTGAACTAAAAAATTTCCATGAGACAATGGATGAATATGAAATGCTCAGTCATCATTGTGATATTAATCAATATATAAAAATATAAGAATGGTTTGATATATATATTCACTATTCAAGTGAAATCATAAAGACTTTTCAATAGCTGGTCCTCATATATTCATAATGATTTGTCACATCAACCGTCTAAAAATTATACAGTTTAAACTTCTAAATAAATTATGAAATAATCTTGCACTTACGTCACTTCATCAAATATTAACTATTTTTATTATGAATTTTATCTTAAAAAATATATAATTTTCTCCTAGATATCATCACCATAATTTTCCATACTAATACCAAATTGAATCCTAAAATGTCTTATGTCGTTATGGTGAATATGATGAAAGTCAGTGAATAGGGCACCATGACTATGTCCAATTATAAGGCATCCATGCACCACCCATACTTGAAGATTAATATCATATGGGAAGTGAAATGTCATTATGTTGTCTATTTATGACATCTAAAGTGAGTCCAATGGAAGAAACATTGCAATGTGGGAACGAAGAAATGTGATGCTTCTTGTATGGTTTTTTATTGAATGTAACCTTTTAATTTCTATGAATTGTGAATTAAATACCCCACATGGTTATAAAATTTTATAAATTTATAAGAGTTTGGTGGATTGAAAAATATTTTACAATGTGAGGTGTATTAGTGGGATGAAAATGGATTTATGTTGGTAGCACTAGCCCTTGGTGACTTCCACTTCACATTGCTGACATGAATGATCTTGGATCCTAAAATTTTTTCTATGTTTTAGGAATTACTAAAGCCATTATTTTTTACCTATATTAACTATAAAAGTATTTATTTTAAAAAAATTAAATAAATGTTTTATGGTAAGAAATATTTAATAATGGACTTTATTTATTTGATTTTGAGAACTATGTGTTGGAAATAGATAACGAATTTGATTCCCATGACTCATTTCGTACCCTATTATGGAATTACAACATAGGTCATGTAAATGAGAAAATATTGACTAATTTATATGAATATTTTTATTTATATTCCTTCTAAAAAACCACTTTCTATTTGTAAATCATGTTTACAATGAAAAATAACCAAATCTCCATTCAGTGGAAAAGGTGAAAGGGTTGTAGATCTTCTAAAGTTAGTTCACATTGATGTGTATATACTATTACCATATGAGGAAAGGGGTGGATAAAAATACATCATAACATTTACTAATGATTTTAGTAGGTATTTGTATATATACTTAATGAAGTAATAGTTAAAATCCATTGATAAATTATAAAATACATGAATGAGGATGAGAACTTGCTTGGTAACCATATTAGGAAACTCCACTCAGATTGTGTTGGAGAATATTTTAATCAAGGATTCATTGAATATTTATGTGAGTATAGGATTTTATCCCCACTCACTCCTCCTTTTACACTACGATGTAACGTTGTGAGTGAAATGAGTAACCATACCTTTTTGTACATGGTGAAGAAAATAATGAGTCATAAAAATAATCCATTATATTTTTGGTTTTATGAATTATAGATAGTAGTATGCAATACAAAATAAGTATGAACTAAAGAGGAATATGGGATACCATAACAATTATGGATTATAAATAAACTTGTGTTTCCAAACATACATGTGTGGGGATGTGAAGTGTTTGTTAAGGGCTCCTCAGGGAACAAAATTTGACCCCAAGGCAAAAGGAGTATATTTTAAGGATACCCCATAGAAACAAGGGGATATTACCTGTGTGACCTATCAAATAAAGAGTTAATAGTAATAATAAATGTTATGTTTTTTAGAGGGGTAATATCACTTAAAAATATAGTGAGATAGAGACAGACTTCAGTGAGGTCTAATCTTAGGATACACATGAGTTGGTATAGAAAACATTACCACAATTCCCCATGAAAGAAGCTATTTAAGAGGCACAAGTATTATGTAGGAGTAAAAAAAGGATATAGAAACTAAAATTTATGGTTTTCTAGTCACTATTGATTGTGAATCATTATTATTTGATAATAATTATCCTCTAACCTATATATAAGTAGTGATTGGAATAATTGACACTAAATGTAATTAAATTGTAAAATCAAATATAGATTACATGAACTAAAATCAAGTATTTATTTTAGTTTATTTTATAATTTATTTAATTCTTGTTTGTTCCATATAGGTATTTTGGATGGATATGGACATGGATAGATAAGGAAGTACCTCTAAAGGAATAATGGTTTCAAAAGGGAGAAAACAACATAATGGAATAGACTATGATGAATCCTTTTCTTCGATTTTCATTATTAAATCTATAAAAATTATACATTCCATAATAGAATCCCATGACTATGAAATTTAGTTGATGAATTTCAAAAAAAACATTCCTTAATGGTAACCTTTCATGAATATTTTTTTCTTGAAAAACAAAAGGATTTGGGACTCCAAGTAATGATAATAAAACAATTAAGTTGTAGAGATAAATATATGGATTAAATAAAGAATCCATGTCTTTGAACATTAATTTTGATAAATCTGCAATATAATTTATTTCATAAAAGATGAATGTAAGACTTGTGTCTATAAATATTTTAGTGAGAGTTCGGTCATTTTCTTAATAGTATACATCGATGAAATTTAACTTATTTGTAATGAGATACCTTACTTATAGATAGTTAATACATAGTTAAATATATGAATCTCTATGAAATACTTAGGTGAAGCGACATATATTCTTCATATTAGGATCAGTCATGATGGATCAAAGACATCGGTCATTCAAATTTATGGTGTGTAGACTAAAAAGAGATTGATATGGTTCGGTATGAAAAAATACAAGATGATATTATTTCCTATATCACTTTTTATTTATCTTTCAAATAAAATATATCCTCTGACACATCATGTTTGATAGAGAATGGAAATGATTCCATATATTCAATAACTATGTATTTCATGAATTTTATATTGCATATCTTGATATAATTTTCTTATATAATAAGTGCAGTAGGTATATATCATAAATAACTAGGAGACCATCATTGTATGGATATCAAAACTATCCTTAATCGTTTAATGTGAACAAAGTATCTGTTACAAATATATGGAGGAGGTGAGGAGCTAGAAATATTGGGATGTATATATTCTAGTTTCCTAATAGATCAAGATATATTGAATTCATGATTGATATACGTATTCACCATTAATTGAAGATCTGTGAGCTGGAGTAGCTTAAGGTATTCCATGGTTTCTGATTCTGTAGTAGATATAGAGTGTGTTTTGACTTATCATTCCTCAAAGGGAGTAATGTGGATGTGAAATTTCAACCAATATCTATATTTGGTACCTAGAAATAAATTCCATATCACTGTTTATAATGATAAAATAATAGAATTTTCTCTTAAAAAAGAACAATTCTTATATCTAGGAATGAATTACATAATTGAAAATTATCATCTTTTGAGATTTTATTTAATTTTTTGAAGTTACAGTAAGAAGAATTTCCATGAACGAAAATGTGGTAAAATCCCTCAATAAACAACTTGTGTCAGTAGAACCATGAAAATCATGTGAGAGTTAGCATATTGAAATTATTTAGCAGTTATCTCTCATAAATGTGGTAGTTTGTGTCCTAGAACCATTTTTTGCATTAGATTACCGAATATATTTAGAGAAGTTAATATTAAATATATATCATCACGTATGGATCATTTTTTCACATTATTTTAATTTGATAATGTCTAAGGTTATTTTTGGCATTATAAAATCCATCCAATAAATGAAAGAATGCTAAACACCTAGATCTATAAGTTTATTTTGATAAATAGGATTATTTTTTAATAGATTTGTAGATCAAATAGAATTACAGATGAAACATTATGGATATTTGAAGTTAGATAGACAAGAATGGCGGGCTAGGGTGATCTTGGAGAAATGTCTGTAATTTCATGATAAATTCTAAAAGTTAACACAATCACCTTGATGTTCATGAAGATTACCTACATGAGAATGGATACATCAAATGAAGAATCTCCATCAAGAAGTTAGCTGACCTCGAAAAATAAAGGGAATCCCACACAACTACATGGAGTTATGAGACACATCTAAAAGTTTTTTTCCATAGGCTAGGTTGTGAGACATAACCACAATGCATTTAAATATGAATCCAACCCATCATTTTCATGTAGCATCTCTGGGATTTTAGTTTCGGAGATCTCACTTGTGAAACTAAGGGTTTCACACTTTGTGTAACCCCAAAATCCTAACCATTCTTGAAACTACCACGCAGTGTTATTCAATACATGAGCTTCTTATTGATACTTTCTCAGATGATATTCTCTATAGGGAACCAAATTTTATCAAAATTACAAAACATTTCACATCACTATTTCTTTGAAACTCCAAAGTTGTAGGAAATCATTTTTTCCAAAATATCCCTTATAGGACACACCCCACACAAAATAATCTTCATGAAACACCAAATGTTTTTTGAAATAGTGCAATGTTGGGGGAAATAGCGCAATGTTTTATGACACAGTGCATAGATGTCTGAAATAGTGTTTCAAGTTTGCATCTAGTCATCTATACCATAGGGGTTGTGCCTATGTACCCTCAATTGGTTTGAGTGTTGGGATATGGTCTCAGGCCTTAGGACTTTTCCCCTTTCTACAATCACTAACCCTGAGGGAAATGGAGAGTAGAACCATGAACATTTCGGGCCATGTTAGGGAAATTATGGGTTTCTACATATATTACCCGAACTCCCATCTCGTATATTACCCTGATTTACCATGACTCAAGATAATCCTATTATCACTCCAAAATATATTGAGTAAATTTATTCCTATTAATTTTTTCATTTCACCATGGTTCAAGATACTCGTCTTGGATTATTAGAATACCTTGATATGAAATAATACTAACGATATTCCTAATATCCCACCACTTAACTCATATTCCTAGTTAAACCATAAAGGGTCTCCTATGTGTAAGTCCCATAACATTCATTTCTATTCATATATTTCTTAATAGTCCTTAATACATGATGTTGAACTATTGTATACCCTATGTTAGAATAATAGGATTCCACTTATGATAAGAACAGGATGCCTTATATTTCATGTGTAGGTTGCCTCTTATAATAGACATGAGTTGACCCCAATGTAGTCACCATGGTTATGTTCCTTAGGTTTGAGATAAAATAATTTTCCTTGTCCCATCAGTTGGTCTAGATGCCCTTATGACTCAATATGATGTGAAAATACTCAGAATCCCTAACTTGGAAGAACCATATATAACCCCACTAGTACCAAGTAATCACCATGGGCCTCTATCACAGGTGTAAACCTCAATCATAATAATTTACCCATCATTGGGTAAATATTTTTATTTGACCCAACAAGTGGAAGAAAGAATGAGTATCTTAATGCGTAAGCCCTTTAGTCAATATCCTTTCATATTCTATTAAATTGTTGCCTTACCCTATGAAAAAAATATTGAATTCCATGTATAATACCAACAATATTCATCGTGTGTTGAAAATAAGATTCATTGTTTAATAAGAATGTGAAGATACCACCATCTTTTGGGAAGATTCAACACATAATTCACTTTCATACCATCACTACTCCCCATAATCACCCAGGAAGCTTCCACACATAAGCCTCATTTAATCCATCATTCCTTCCTAGTAGTAGCCGAGTATCTTCCATGTGTGATAAATAATAAATCCATCAATGTTCCAAATTATCACCTGAGTATATTCAAGGTTTAAACCACAACCACAACATCACTTCTCCTTAGTAGAATCGGGGTATCCTACTTTTGTAATCCCAAATCACATCATCACTTCTCCCCAATTTCACCCATTGGATCATCCATGTGTAAGCCCCAATAAATCCATCACTACTCCCCAATAGTAGTTAGGATGCTTTCCAGATGGATCATTTTTAAATCCATAAATTATCCCCAATAGAACCTAGGAAGAATCAATTCTTAAGCCCCAATCACACCATTACTACTCCTCCTCATCTCCTAGATATCTTCTATGCAGAATCCAAAATCACACCATCACTTCTACTTAGCAGCACTTGGGTAGCACACCTGTGTAAGACCCACCCATACCATCACTTCTCCTTAGAAACACCTAGAAAAAAACTTTTTATAATCCTCTCACATAGCTTATTTTCTCTTTAAATATATATGGATAGAAAATTCATACAATCACCACGCATAATATCATTTCTCTATAGAATCACTCGGGTTAATCGACGTGTATTCCCTAATTTTCTCTGAGAATCAACACATTAAACTAAATGGAAATTTTTTATGAGTTTTAATACATTAAAATATATAGCACACCCATCATAGTCACACAATGTTAAACTTCATGAAAAACATCATTGCCACATGATGTTAAACTACACAACAACGTCCTTATCACAGGACGTTAAACTTTATAACAACGTATCTAATGAATAATATTAAAATAAAACCTTATCGTATGTCAAAAACATATAATTACTCATGTTATATGCATTATATGATCATAAATCATCAAGTAAATGATTACATATAATCCCCACAAAACCCCTTGTTATTTCCCCTTTTGCGGTATAAGCATCCTTACCCCGCAATATTAAACTACATGGACTTGTCTTTCTAACAAGACCACAAACTATGTAGCCAAATTACCTAGGTTTTGATACCAGTATTCTAAAAGGGTACATAGTATTCCCCATGATGTTAAATCCTGACACCATCACAAATAGTTTTGACCCCCATTGAGGCAACAACACCAATGTGTGACTATTTCACCCTGGGGGCACACTAATCCCCTCACATTCCAAATATGAGGTAGCCACTGGACCTCAGTGTTTTCATGTGGCACTAAAATATATCTTTATATTCTTGTGATGAACGTATATGTGAAACATACCCATAATACATTAAACATGAGATCATGTCCCCCCCAATACATTAAAACATTGATAATGTCCCAAAAAAGACTTTAAACTTGTGACCACATCCCCATACATATTTACACCTATGATGATTCCCCCACAAGACATTAATCCTATAACCTATCCTTCTGCATCAAAACCTCAACCTCATGTAATGGTCATGATATGCCATGGGTGACAGGCCTAGGAAGCCTTATGTTACTAGAATAATTTTTCATGTTTGAGTAGTGTCAGTTCCCTCATATAACACATAATAAACATGAGGCATCTTGTCTAATAATAATAGGATGCTTTAGGAAATTAAACTAGGATTCCTTGAGCCCCTAGTGTATATTTCCCAATAATTAATATGAGATAAATTGGATTATAAAAATAATATGCCTCATGTATGAGTTTACCTCGACTCCAAAATAAGAAGTCTTTTTCATATTCCCAACACACCCATCATCAAAAAATTTCCAAACATTCCCAACATAACTATGATTTATCACCACATGTTTCTTACATATCATGATATAAAGAAATATAATTATCTAGTTTCTACATCAAGATAGAACTGGGAAATAGATTCAAAAACATGTCTCAAATCTATGATGTGGACCCAGTCTAGGTAATGAACACCAAAGAGGAATCCATGGAAGGAGGAGAAGACATCCCAATATCAATTATGTCCAAGGAACTGACATCATCAACTATGGTGGTAGACACTACATTCCATTATAAAATAGGAATGTGGGGAAACCATAATAAAGGGATTATGACTAGTCCAAGGATGTTATCCACTCCATGAGAGGGGAAAAAATCACCCAATGTGTACCCAAGTAGAAGCATCAAAAATAGATATAAGTTGAAACAAAATAGATCACAATAATTCCAAAATATTATGAGAACCTTCATATTATAAGAAGATATATATTACAATGTTTTCCATTGGTCAAAATGTTTAACTATGATAGATAACATAGTTTTTTGACTTTCAGGTGCAATTTCTCATAATAGGTTGATTCTTCATCTCAAGATGATTACAATTAGTGCTCTCTAAGATGGATGATTTTTAGGACATACCCATGAATTAGAAATATTCATTCTTGCATGTCATAATATATTCATGTCTATAAGTGTGTATAATGGATCTTATCATTTAGAATTATAATATATACTTTTCATGACTTGTGTACATAGACATATTAATGAAACCCATGATTCATAATTTTTATTATAAGTAGGATATGTTGGTTACATCATGATCAATATGTTAATACTGGATAAGTAGAGGAAATATTTATCCATTATATTTATTGAAGTTAATATCTACACCTTATGATTAAACTGGAATCATCAAAATAAATTTCATGGACATGGTGATGTACACATGTTCATTCTGGATATTCAAATAAATACATATCAAACATTGTTTAATGAAACATATATGAAACCTTCTTGATAATATATCAAGATGAATGGATTGTATTACATTTTATGCGCTCATATGTGGTTGTTATAATTGTGACATTAAATTATACTTTTTGGGTTCCTTGACTCATTGCTAGATAATAATCATGGGATTTAAGAAATCATACCTAATTATATTGGGGAATAATCCTAGAGGGTCACACACTAATTTTTTCATTGATCTCAATTAAGATATATTTTAGTTTAATTAGTGGAATAAATATTATTCTCAAGTCTAAGAAATAATTTTATTCAGTGTTTAGTGATTTCATAAATTAAATATGTATTTATTTTCAATATTATTACTTAATTAAATATAAAATTATTTTTAATTTAATAAAATATTTTTTGGGATATTTCAAAAGTGTTGAACGAATGTAGAGAAATATGATTTTAGGCGATAGATGTTAATTTTCAGGATGGAAAAATAATATATATCCTTCCTCCATTAAGTACACACCATAAAAAACTAATATTACATGAAATGGGGTCATTTAAGGGTTTAATATATTTTTTAGGGCCTATAATAAATTAAATAATATTTAACCTTATCCCACAACATTATAAATAAACAAAAATTTCTATTGTTTTAGAATCAATCAAATTAGATAATTATTATGAACAGTGAAATCTAGATCTCTCTCTCTCTCAAGAATGAAGAATGCTCTAGATTTTATTCTCTAGATCCTGAGATATTCTCATCCCTCCTCAATATTCCTAATAATGATATTGCGTGCATAATTATTGAATCTCAAAACAATAATCACAACAATCAATGAGAGCAAATAAAGCCTACTTATATGCCATGTTATCACCCAAAAATACAACTATAGTATTTAGAGATAAAAGAAGAATATGTGGATCACTACTAGATGGATTATACCCATGGATCCTATATATGAAAAAATTGTAGACTAAAAGGGATCCAAATAATCAAAATCTTTATTTATGAGAGATATCAATACTACGGTACTATTATTTCCCATATAGTTAAATTAATTATAAATTTAATGGGAAATATCCTATTGTTTTCGATGTGTCTTTCAAGTTTCATCTAACAAATTTCATTAGTCATGGATCCCACATTATGTACATTGTGGAGTTCCCATTTAATCTGACCATTTTTTAGTCTTTCATGACCATGAAAAATGCATACATTACACATGAACCCATTACATATTACATCTAGTGATTGCTGAAATTCTAGAAAAAAACTATCCTCAGTTGGATAATTCTCTCAAAATTATTTTTGAACCCCCTCCCACTCATTCATTGATATAAATCCATCTAAAATACAAAAAATAATTGAATCCAAAAATAACTTAAAGATTAAAAAATCATATTGTCCAAGGATAATACAACCTTCCAACCATCAGGATTTTTTTCTATAAGAATATCTAATTAGATTCATGGAGAAAACATTCCACCCACTTCCACTTTATATAGTATTCATTCTACCATGTTTCATCTTATGTATTTCCCATATTTCTTCCTTAAGTGAATTAAAGAAATCACTTTACCTATCCACACTTCCAAACTTTGATAAATGAAAAAATGGTATGCTCCAAATATAATGCATAAAATTCTATCTCAATATCATTGTATATAATATAATGTTGGATTTGGTGTCCAAAAACAGACAATTTTTACATTTTTTACTTTTATACTAAATGAATTTAAAACTTAAAAACTTCTTATTACATGTTTTTTTATTATCATGCATGAATCTAATGTAATAACTTCCTAGAGTATAAATCTCATTGATATGGTCCTAGTAGTTCCCCATTATGATGCTAACCCTGATGTTCTATGATGATATTCTAAAATATATTATTTTAGTTGTAAAATAGTTAATGATGGGACACATAGTATTTATACTTCTATGTGTGAGTACTCATAAGTGGATGATGCTTCTTATCATGAAGTTCACATGTGGTAATTTCCAAGATGGGAGATAATGAGAACAAACCCTCCAATTGAAATTCTTTATGTTTTGGTGTCATTTGATATTCCTATCTACGAGTTTGTATAATGTTCCATAGAAATTAATATAATAATTATTTTATTTCATAACTCACACAAATTGATTTTTTTATGAAAACTGTGATTCTATATGTTTACGGTGAGGTAGGGAACTTTAGTCATGTCAGAATTGACATATCATAAATGGATTAGTTGAGGAATGAATTGTCAATTATATCTTTATGGAATTTTATAAATCGTCACTTTTATTGGAAGATGACCATAAAAATAAATTCTATTCCCATAAAAAAATGATGCATTTATTTCAGAAAGTAAAAAAATGATGTATCGAGAAAATAGGTTGGTGAAATAGATGTGCCACCTGCTTGATGAGATATTGAAACAAAGAGATTATATTACAGAGTGATCATTTGTATGTGGTTTTCATCATTTCAACAATATGTTCTTTCTATTGAGTTAATTGATCTATTTCTAGATAGTATTATTGTACTTTAGGCAATCCCATCCAATTTCAATGAGAAATAATCCTACAAGGTCACCCACTAAGTGTTTCCGATGATCTCGATTAGATTTTATTTGAATTTAAAAATTTAAATAAATATTATTCACATGATAGAGGGGTGATTTTTATCATGTTTTATTGATTGAATATTTTTATTGATGAATGAATTATTTAAATGAAATATTTTTTTGGGTTTTCAATAAATTCTAGAGGATTTTGACTAATAAGGGCTCCACTAACAAATACTAATTAACAAGATGGTTAAATAGTATTAATTGTTACACATGATGGTTCATGTGAAACAATAATAATAATTTTATTATGTGGAATGGGTTTTATTAAAGATTATAATATTATTTATGGGTTGGCATGCAATTAAATAATATTTTAACATAAAACCCAACTCTAGAAATAGAAGGATATGTCTACTGTGTATTGCATCCAAAATCAAAACATTAGAATCATTGTTTATATTAAAACTCTCTATCTACTAATCCTTTATATTTTCCTCTAAATAATTTTAAATGGAAGAGGACATCCTTTAAACTGAAGAAATAGTGATCAACATGAATAACTCAAGATAATCACTTAACCACGTTATCATTAGAAGATCGATTGGAATTACTCAAATATCTAAGGGGTATGTGTTGATCATTTCTAGGGGGAATCTATCATTATATCCTCACATAACAATGAATTAATAGTTAATGGACCTTTTTGGATGGTCAATATCTTCATCAAATAAGAAATCCTCATATCAAGTATTTGTTTCATCATATAATAAATTAATTAATTATAAATTTGACTTGCAAGATACTCGCTCAAGGTTTCAGGAAACTGAATATTAAAATAATGTTTAAATTATTTCCGACTTCCAAACACTTCCGTTGCACCCGAAAATAAAAAATGGTATCAGAGAGGTCACATTTAATTTTATAATTTTTTATTTGATTATTGATCCATACACAATCATGGTTTGAATTTTTATTTTATATTATTCATTATTTAATACATTTTATATTAAAATATTATCAAAATATTAATCATGTTTGTTTTGTGTTTTATTTTATTAAAAGTATAACAAAATATTAAGAATTACAATATCTTCCATATGAAACTACCAAAAAATCACATAAGAAAAGGTTACACATTGTGTAGATGAATTATATGTCATGTACCCAAGTATATTGTACCTATCCATGTCATTGGATACATGGAATTCCACATAGTTGTTACATATAGTTTATTCCATCTTTTAACCTGCTATTCCATCACACAATATGTTGGATTAGACATTATGAATAATTTTTACATGACATTTATTCTACACAGGTTAGTGGCACAAATCACAAATTCGGTGTGGCCATTATACTTTTTCAAACCATGTGATACTGACAACCTAAGGCATTTATGATATATATGAAATGTTCGTGGTGTACAAGACATGTAGTTCTTAAATTCTAACATCCTAGATACACATTGAGTCATCGGTCTTTTTATCTGGACACCTGTTATTAGAGATTTATGGTGTGTAGCTTGTGGCACATGTAATGTGGTCTCTTGCATAGGAACACAATGAGTCTTTGGGTGGGTTTCATGTAAACATGAATTTTGGTCTCCCCTGCATGTAAATGACCTATAAACAATGTGAAATCTTCTAAGATACACCACGAAGACACATGTGAATATCTTGGGCACATGATAAGCATTTGAATGGTATGTAGCTGGAATGATCACAATGTGTACTATAGCCGAGTCAACATGCCAAGTCCCCATGCATGAATCCTGGAGACACAAAAAAATTAATACACAGATATATCTTGATTTTATACAAGATTTAGTCTTCCAATTATTAGAAAATTACGTTACATTAAATTTACATTTGTAGTATTAAAAAAATATTTCTTTTATTTTTTACATTAAGTGTTTGAATATTTAAAAAGTGTTTTAAACAATATTAAATTCTCAATTAATTGATTTTAATAAATACAAAACTATTGGATATACTTTTTATTTGATATCAATTACATTATGATTTTTATCTTCATGATGATTCAAATAGCCATTATGTTAAATGGGAATTAATAAATTAATTTAAGTGTGTTTATTTTAATAAAAAAGAAATATATGAAATTAATGTTAGCCATTTACATTTTTTTATATGTTGTATGTATGATTGATCATGATCTTGTTGAAGACCTATATATGTGATGGATATTTTAATGTAATTTATTTCATGGGTTTTCAATAATTTATTATTAACTTAATTATAACGGTGTTCGAGTGATCCCTCTTTCAATTATTATGTATGACTTACATGTCCACATATATTTATGTAACCCCCATTTAACTAATACTTTGGTTTCCCTCACCTAAATGTGAGTTATAAATTCTTTTAATTGATGGATTTACCCAAAGGTGTATTTAGGTGGTTCAACATGGAACCATAACAATGCCAACCCAGAATTTATAAAACTGGATAGTTGTAATGCTATAACTCATGCCAAGACAAGAAACTAGAGTCACTTACCCTAGTTCAAAGTTTTATTTATTGTCCTCTCCTTAAATCAACCATTATATAAGTCTCATGAATTGGTCATTTAATAAATTTTTTATTACAATCTATTAATTATTTAATTTTATGGACGTAATCCCACGATTACATAAATGAATTAATTAATGTGAAATGATTGAATTTAAATAATAATAATATCAATTTTTCTATCCACCATAGTTAATAAATTTAGTATCGTCCACTTAATATTATCATGTTAGATAAAGAATAAAACAAGATAAAATTTATTCATAATAAATTAAAATTCAGAAATGGAAAATTATGTATAACTTGGACTTCCATTAAATGATTAGGAATGAATTTCTTGGAACAAATTGTTTTCTTAACCCTCATTCGGACACTTACATTTAACATGGAGTTATTATGCAGTATTTGGGTTAACGTAACCATCTTAAATCGAGATAAGTATCCCTCACTAGACTTGATGTAACATAGAGGAAAGTGTTGAAAAATCCAAGTTATCATTCCATGGTATGGGAGTACATTCAATGGATCAAGGATATGAAAATCCATAGTTGTAAAAGACTTTATGGATTAAATGTAACACCTGAGACTTTTATGAGAAATATTTTCTTTTTTATGTTATATAAATCATCAAAGGAATAATTCACTACGCACAACACTAGATTGGCTTTCTTTACACACAATCGTGACCTTCCTCGATAGCTTACGTCGTACGCAATACCGAGTTTCACTAAACAAAGATATGCTATTAAAATATTATTAAAACTAGCCGTTATGAATAGTAATACCCACTTTTTGAAATTTTTTAAATTTTATTTTTCAAAATTGACTTCATTCTTGGATTCGTAATATCAAAATTAGCCTAGGGTGGAATTTTGGTATTTTTCTGAATACTTTCAATTTTTGATGAATAGTAAAAACACTGGGTTACTATTTAAAAACCGACTTTTTATTTAAATAATTATTTATTTTATTTAAATTTATTTTAGGTCAAAATTGATACATAATACCTATATAAGTTCAATGTAATTCATTTGATTAATTTTATAATAATTTTAGATATATAAAAATTTTATTGAACTTTTCACCGTCTTTTACCCACCTCCGAGGAGAATTTGCAAATTTACATAAAATTTAATTTTTCCACTTCTGTGAGTGGAATTTCAAAAAATCCAAGAGACACGGTTGATGTCAGTAAGTAAAATGTGGTTCAATGAGATGAAAATAATTTTTGGTGAATAGTAAATTTTTACTTTTATTTACCACGGTTAAAAGTAAATAGGGTAATTAAGAGTAAAAATGATATTATTATTACCCTAAAACATATCCTAATTCTATTGGATAAGTGTAATTAGACCAAAAACAACCTTATGAATAAAATATGACCATTTAGGTCCACTTGGATTAGATTAGGACATTTATTGTTAATTTATTTAAAGAAGGGTTAAAATAGTTAAAATCAAAGTTTAATAAGTAAATAATTTTTAATATAGGGTTATAAATAAGATAAATTAGACTATAAATATTAATTGTAAATATAAAAATATTTCCTACATAATTATAATTTATTTTTAATTTTTAGACTTTAAATAATTTAATTTATTTATGACACAAGGATGATGCAGTAATTATCTTATTAATGAAATATTGACATAATTGATATTATAGATACCCAAAGAAATGTAATTTGAGACTTTTTATGAATTACACTAATTTTATAGGTTAATATGACATGTTAGTACTGATTTAATTAACTTTTTCAGAATTAATAATTCTGTTATGATTTTAACAAAAATCAATTACTAAATAGTGTCAAAATTGACATAAAATAGTTTTTAAAACAAATATTGTATTATTAATTGTTATTTTATTCCTAAAAATCTAATGTTCGGCCAAATTACTTAGATAAGGTTATATATATTAATAATAAACAACTTGGTGTTATTTTGGCTTGTTATAGTAAGTTTATTAACCTTATAGTGTAAGAACACAAAAAGACACGGTAAAAGTAAAATTATTTAACTTTAAGTTAAATCTAACTAATAAGGTTAAAATAGGAACCTAAACTTCTCTAAATTATATTGTATGAGGTTATTTATACCCATACCCACCTTATATTCTAAATAAATCAATTTGGAGCTATTTAAAACCGAATATGACTTTATAATAAAATAATATTTTTAGTTTTTCCAAAGGTGCCCCTCTCCTCCCTTATAAAAGGGTACCTCCTCCCTCTCTTCCTCACACCACTTTGAGCCTTCAATATCGGCCAACCCCTGCCAAATTACCTTCTCCACATCCCTAGAAACATCCTAGATGACCTGATCTCTTCAAAGACCAATTTTAGTGCCCTAAAAGGAGGTCTCAAAGAGGCGCTTCAAAGAAGAAGTAATGTTCGTTACCGATTCTTTCAACTTTATTTCTTCTTCCACTTCTTCTTCTTTAGTTGTTTCATTATGAAGTAATAACATCAGAATCATTAATATACGGATATGTTATTATAAGTATGAAACAACCCTATTTCACCATTTATCCATCCTACGGAAAACAAAATCACCGCGCGTGCGTACGTACGGAATACCGTCTCCACGCCGTGGTGTAATCTATTTTCCACCACCACCTTACTTGGATGGTTATAATGGTGTAAATAATGACTATATATGATTATTTTAATGTTATATTTATTCTAAAATAGTATACATACACTCCAAAACAATTCCACGATCATGGGAACGATATCATCGCTCGTGCGTACGTACGGCCTACCGTCTCCACGATGTGATGCGACTTGTTCTACATGATCTTCATTTCATAATGATTATATAAATGAATTTAATGAATGAATATTATATATATTACACTAATACCATTATGTAAATGAGGTATCTATAACCTAAAATATGAATAAGAATTTATTCGACAAAACACGCATAAGAACAAAAAGCAATAAACACCCAAATAACAAGTAACAATGAAATATTATTAATAAGAAGCTAAGAATATGACCATACATGATATCATAACAATGTGTATGATTCTGGAATAAGTCAATGAAATTATTTAAATCATTATAAAGGAGGTTCGGACACTTACGAATCAAATCAGACCTAAGGTAAGGGAAAATATCGCAATCTTAATTTTTATCCGAGATTGTTTATACTTCAGAATTTACTGGGTAATATTTATCATCCACATACATGTTTCTTCAATATGTAATTTTTATATCCTTCTACAATAGTTTATATCCAATTTTACCCTTCGGTGAGTTTTTAGTAAAAGATATGAAAGGAATATTTTGTCATTTTTCATACGAGATACTTTTTGACTTTTCCGACAAAAGTTCGAGAATAATGTTTTTTAACTTATACGGAATGAATGGATTTTTAAAAAATTATTTCCAAGAATCTTAATTTACAATTTTTCAAGTTTATTTTTAATCAAATTATTTTAGTTTAATATTTTATGACATGTTAAGAAAGGAAAAATGTTTTTGAAGTATAAAGGATATTTTCCTCAAGAATGGAGTTCAAGTGTTTTATCAAAATTATTTTCCATCTAAGATAATATAGGGTTCAGTTTCTATCCCTATTTTTACATTTATTTGATTATGTTATGATGTAATTATTTTTATGATGTCCTTTTATCTTATATGGATTATGTTATGATGACATGATGTTTAAGATTCCCATTTTTATTACATGGGTTATGCAATGATGTATGATTTTTGATTTTGTGGAACACATAAGAATGGTATCATTATGAGATTGGTGGGACCTATATCTCCCTCCAATGCATTGGGTAATGATTTTATATCTCATGAGATAGACATGGCTGGAACGGCAGGTTAAACCAGTTCAGTGAAACAGGTCTGAAACGAGGAATGAACTTGGTTCAGAAATGGACTTTGTCCACTAAGATAGTCTTGGCAATGAGTCTTGACTAATAAGAAATGATTCTCTATGATTATGTGTGTATGCCACAAAGATTCTTGTTTTAAGTTATGATTATTGTGATTACATTTCACTACCATGATTTATCCCATGTTATGAAATTATGATCTCTTTTGCAGGGTAAGATTTCCAAATTGTTATGTTCTTATGAATATGATGTTATTGATTTTTCTTTTGTTTACCCTTACTGAGCATTTGAGATCACCCATTTGTATGTTTTCTTTCCCCCGGGTCAGGAAGAAGGTTATTAAGTAGGATATGCCAAAAGGGACTCTATATATGATGAAATAAATGGGAGACAATGTAGACGCTTTATGAACTAGTTGTTTATGTTTCCCAGTTTCTAAAGACACTATACCTATACGGTCCTTTCATGGTTTTGTTATATGTTTTAATAAGTGTACTTAAATTTTTAAGTACTAATAATGTATGTAAATTATGGGTCGTTATAGTTGGTATCAGAGGAAAGGTATAGTCAACCTTTGGAAACTAGGATATGAAAGCCTTAGTAAGAATCATAAGGATAAGTCTAAGCATAGAACACAATCTTAGTCTTTTATAAATGGCCATGAATAACCTAGTATAAGACCTTAAGTGTGAAATTTTATTCTTGATTATGTGGTTTTCCTATTATAATTAGTGTTACTCACACTATTCTTCTTGGTTTTAGTCAATGGCTGGAACCCGAAGGAACTGTGTTAATGCGGAATGTGACGGGAAATACAATGATTGTCCCCCTGAGAAACCAAACATTATGGGAGCTGGAATGCAAAATCTTGTATCCATGCTCACAAAACTTTCTCAAACTATGAATCATGCAGGACTTCCAAACGAGAAAAGGAAGGAGCAACATTCTGTTGAATCCTTCATGAGGCAGCGTCCACCTTCATTTAGCAGGTCTATTGATCCATTAGTTTCTGAAAAATGGATTAGTACTACTGAAAAGATATTTTCAATTCTTCAATGTTCTGAACATGATAAAGTCATCTTAGCAGTGTATCGTTTGGAAGGTGATGCTGATCAATGGTGGAATCTTATCAAGAATACGAGGAAAAGAGATGAAATTGAGTCCATGGAATGGGACGAGTTCAAGAACTTATTTTTCAATAAGTACTTCCCTCGTATTCTTCGAACAAAGATGGAGAAGAAGTTTCTTGAACTAAATAAAAATGATGATTAATCTGTTGGTACCTACGAAGAAAATTTTACAAGACTTGTAAGGTATGATTCTAGTATTATTATCCAACCTAAGATTAAGATCGATCGATTCTTTAGTGGCTTAAAACCAAGTCTTCGAAGGGCGTTAGCCATAAGGGACTTCAATAGCTACGAGGAAATCTTTCGATGTGCTCTCAAAGTTGAGATGGAGATTGGAGTAACCCATCATTCATATGGGTTTGATAAGAAGAGGAAAATGGAATTCAAAGGAAAATCTAAAGAGCACACTGAAAAGAAGATGATTTTTTCCTTATGCTCAAAGTTTGGAAAGAAACATTGAGGGAGTTGTCTTAAAGGGACAAGTAAATGTTTCAAATGTGGAAAATAAGGTCATCGGGCATTTGAATGCCGCAATGATGGGAAGAAGATGTCTAGTGATGCGAACAATGAAAAGGCTACACAAAGTGCACCTCCTACACTTCAATGTTACTAGTGCAAGGAGATGGGGCATTATTCCAATCAATGCCCAAATCCAAGGTTTGATGATGATGGTCGACGTCAACAAAATCTTAAGGCTAAAGACAAAGGAAAGTCACATGCAATTTCTATCAGTGATGTGGAGTACGATAACGAAGTGGTGAAAGGTACACTTACCATCCACTCTAAATTAGCAAATGTTTTATTTGATTCTGGATCCACCCACTCTTTTATTTCTGAAGAATTTTCTAAGGTTATCACCGTATTACCTCAACAATTAGATGTTGAGTTAGCTGTGAAACCCCTAATGGCACAACAGTCGCATCAAAAGTTTATAATTATTCTCTGATTGAAGTTTGTGGGGAAGTGCTTCCTGCAAATCTTGTGATCCTCCCTATAGTGGAATTTGATGTGATTCTTGGCATGGATTGGCTTTCTTTATATGGAGCTCATATCGATTTCCAAAGAAGGAAAGTCACATTTCATATTCCAGATCAATCTATGAACGTCTATCGATGCAAGGATGAACATAACCTTCCAGTGGAAATTTCTTCCATCTTATGGGTCTTGATTCAACTAAATTAAGGTCATTTATCTCAAATGGTTGGTGAGAAACTCACGATTAAGAATATGCCCATTGTACGGGAGTTTGATGATGTCTTTCTAGAGGAATTGCTGATTCTTCCACCAAATTGTGAAGTTGAGTTTTCAATAGAACTCGTATTGGGTGCTTTACCTATTTCAAATACACCTTATAGAATAGACCCAATTGAGTTGTAGGAATTTAAGAAGCAACTCCAAGAGAATCTTGATAAGGGATTCATATGCCCTAGTGCGTCACCTTGGGGAGCACCTGTTCTGTTTGTTAAGAAGAAATATGGATCAATGAGACTCTGCATTGATTATCAATAACTTAACAAGATCACTATCAAGAACAAATATCCTCTCCCACGCATTGATGACTTATTTTACCAACTATGTGGAGATCAATACTTTTCCAAGATTGATCTCCATTCAGGGTATCATCAATTAAGGTTCAAAAGGTAGGATATACCAAAGACGGCTTTCCGTACAAGGTATGGACACTATGAATTTATAGTGATGCCATTTGGTCTTACTAATTCCCCTGCTATCTTAATCGATCTGATGAATAGAGTCTTTAGAGACTATCTTGATCAATTTGTGGTAGTCTTTATAGACGATATTCTTGTATATTCAAAGAGCAAGGAAGAACATGAAGATCACATGAAAATTATATTGAAGACCCTGAGAAAGGAGAATCTTTATGCCAAATTTACCAAGTGTTAATTTTGGCTTCAAAAAGTTTCATTTTTGGGTCACATAATCTCAAAAGAGTGGATATCTATGGATCCAGCAAAAATAGAGGTTGTCGAAAGATGGTCGAGACCAACAACAGTAACTGAGATCCTAAGTTTTCTTGGTTTGGATGGATATTATCGACGTTTTGTGAAATATTTCTCACAATTATCTAATCCACTCACCCAGTTGACTCGGAAAGGAGTTAAGTTTTTTTGGATGGAGGAATGTAAAGAGAATTTCAAAGAGTTGAAAAGAAGGTTATCTAGTGCTCCTGTACTCACACTTCCTTGTAGTGTAGAAAGTTTTGTGATCTACAGTGATGCATCCAAGAAGGTATCGGGGTGTGTTCTCATGAAAAATTATATGGTGATAGCTTATGCCTCACAACAGTTGAAAATCCATGAGAAAAATTACCCAACACATGATTTAGAGTTAGCTGCGGTAATTTTTGCATTAAAGATTTGGAGGCATTATCTTTATGGATAAAGGTGTGACGTTTAGACTAATCATAAAAGTTTAAAGTATATTTTCACACAAATGGAGCTGAATATGCGCCAAAGAAGATGGTTGGATATGATTAAGGATTACGACTGCTCAATCCATTACCACCCTGGGAAAGAAAACAAGGTGGCAGATGCATTAATTCGAGAAGACCATGCCAATTTATCCATGATGAGGATCACAAAAGATCCAATATTTATGGATTTTCAAAGGATGGATCTTGGAATTATAATGGAAGGGGAAAAATCTTATCTTTCTCAAATGAATGTTCAACCATCTATACATGTGAATATTAAAGAGGCATAGAAAGAAGATGTAGAGTTACAAAAGAAGGTGAGAAATGTTCTTGAATTCAACCTTGATTGTGATGGGATAATAAAGTTCAGGAATCGGGTTTGTGTTCCTCTCATCCCCGAATTAAAGAAGGAGTTGCTGGATGAGGCTTATAGTTCTTCATTCTCTATTCATCCTGGAAGCACGAAGATGTATAGGGACCTGAAAGAGTATTTCTGGTTGGATGGCAGGAAAAGAGATGTTGCTGAATATGTCTCTCGATGCTTGGTTTGTCAGTAAGTTAAAGCTGAGAGACAGAAGACTAAAGGAATGTTACAACCATTACCCATACCCAAATGGAAATGGGAAAATATCACTATGGACTTTGTCACCGGACTTCCTAAAACATCCAAAGGCAATAATGTTATCTGGGTCATAGTTGATCATCTTACAAAGTCTGCACACTTCATTGCTATTAGAGAGGATTTCACTCTAGATCAGCTTGCCAGGATATATGTAAAGGAAGTGGTAAGATTGCATGGAGTAACACTTTATATTATATCTGATTGGGATCCAAGATTTACCTCAAAGTTCTGGAGTAGTCTTCAGCATACTCTGGATATAGAGTTTAGTTTCAGCACTGCTTACCATCCTTAGACAGATGGTCAGTCTGAGAGGACGATTCAAACTCTAGAAGATATGTTGAGAGCTTACTCTATGGATTTGAAAGGTTGTTGGGATCAACACCTACCTTTGGTGGAATTTTCTTATAATAATAGATTTCACCCCAGTATTCATATGGCTCCTTATAAATCTCTCTATGGAAAGAAATGCAGGACTCCAACTTGATGGGATGAAGTTGGGGAAAGAAAGCTATTAGGACCTGATCTTGTTGATGACATGGCAGAAAAGGTCCGATCTATTCAACAACACATAAGAGCATCTCAGAGTCGACAAAAAAGTTATGCTGACAACCGAAGAAAAGACTTAGAGTTTGAAGTGGGTGATAAAGTGTTCTTACGAATATCTCCCTGGAAGAGGGTCATGAGATTTGGAAAGAAGGGAAAGTTGATCCCTAGATATATCGGTCCTTTCGAAATATTGGATCGTGTTGGGAAGGTAGCTTACTGATTGGAGCTTCCACCAAATCTCTCTCAAGTTCACGATGTGTTCCATGTATCTCTCCTGAGAAAGTACATACCTGATCCTTCACATGTACTCAGCTCAGAAGTTGTACCGCTGGAACAAGATCTTTCTTATGAAGAACAGCCGATAGAGATTCTCGATCGTAGTGAAAAAGTCCTACGGAACAAGACCACTCGCTTGGTGAATGTTTTATAGAGGAAACACCAATTAGAATAAGCTACATGGGAGCTTGAGGATATGATGAGGGAGAGGTATCCTCATCTGTTTGTTACAAAGTGACGAATTTTGAGGGCGAAATTCATTTTAAGGGGGGTAGAATGTAACACCCGAGACTTTTATGAGAAATATTTTGTTTTTTATTTTATATAAATCATCAAAGGAATCTTTCACTACACACAACACTAGCTTGGCTTGCTTTACACGCAATCGTGACCTTCCTCGATAGCTTGCGTCGTACGCAATACCGAGTTTCACTAAACAACGATATGCTATTAAAGTATTATTAAAACTAGCCGTTATGAATAGTAATACCCACTTTTTGAAAGTTTGTAAATTTTATTTTTCAAAATTGACTTCATTTTTTGATTCAGAATATCGAAATTAGCCTAGGGTGAAATTTTGGTATTTTTCTGAAAACTTTCCATTTTTTATGAATAGTGAAAACACTGGGTTACTATTTAAAAACCGACTTTTTATTTAAATAATTATTTATTTTATTTAAATTTATTTTAGGTCAAAATTGATACATAATACCTATATAAGTTCAATGTAATTCATTGGAGTAATTTTATAATAATTTTAGATATATAAAAAATTTATTGAACTTTTCACCGCCTTTTACCCACCTCCTAGGAGAATTTGCAAATTTACATAAAACTTAATTTTACTGCTTCTGTGAGTGGAATTTCAAAAAAATCCGAGAGACACGGTTGATGTTATTAAGTAAAATTTGGTTCAATGAGATGAAAATAATTTTTGGTGAATAGTAACTTTTTACTTTTATTTACCACGGTTAAAAGTAAATAGGGTAATTAAGAGTACAAATGATATTATTATTACCCTGAAACATGTCCTAATTCTATTGGATAAGTATAATTCGACCAAAAACAACCTTAGGAATAAAATATGACCATTTAGGCCCACTTGGATTAGATTAGGACATTTAGTATTAATTTATTTAAAGAAGGGTTAAAATAGTTAAAATCAAAGTTTAATAAGTAAATAATTTTTAATATAGGGTTATACATAAGATAAATTCGACTATAAATATTCATTAGAAAGATAAAAATATTTCCTACATAATTATATTTTATTTTTAATTTTTAGACATTAAATAATGTAATTTATGAATGATACAATGATGATGCATTAATTATCTTATTAATGAAATATTGACATAATTGATGTTATAAATACCCAAATAAATGTAATTTGAGACTTTTTATGAATTACAATAATTTTATAGGTTAATATGACATGTTATTATTGTTTTAATTAACTGTTTTGGAATTAATAATTCTGTTATAATTTTCACAGAAAACAATTACTAAAAAGTGTCAAAATTGACATAAAATAGTTTTTAAAACAAATATTATATTATTAATTGTTATTTTATTCCTAAAAATATAATTTTCGGCCAAATTACTTAGATATGGTTATATATATTAATAATAAACAACTTGGGGTTCTTTTGACTTGTTATAGTAAGTTTATTAACCTTATAGTGTAAGAACACAAAAAGACACGGTAAAAGTAAAATTATTTAACTTTAAGTTAAATCTAAATGATAAGGTTAACATAGGAACCTAAACTTGTCTAAATTCTATTGGATGAGATGATTTCGACCCATAACCAACTTAGCTTCGAAATAAATCAATTTGGAGCTATATAAAACCCAATATAACTTTATAATAAAATAATATTTTTAGTTTTTCCAAAGGTGCCCCTCTACTCCCATATAAAAGGTCACCTCCTCCCTCTCTTCCTCACACCACTTTGAGCCTTCAAACTCGGCCAAACCCTGACCAATTCTCTTATAAACTTCCCTATAAACATCCTAGAGGTCCTGGTATTCTTCAAAGACCAATTGTAGTGCCCTAAAAGGAGGTCTCAAAGAGGCTCTTCAAAGAAGAGGTAATGTCCGTTTCCGATTCTTTCAACTTTATTTCTTCTTCTACTTCTTCTTCTTTAGTTGTTTAATTATGAAGTAATAACATTAGTATCATTAATATACAGATATGTTATTATAAGTATTAAACAACCCTATTTCACCATCTATCCATCCTACGGAAAATGAAATCATCGCGCGTGCGTACGTACGGAATACCGTCTCCACGCCGTGGTGTAATATATTTTCCACAACCACCTTACTTGGATGGGTATAATGGTGTAAATAATGACTATATATGATTATTGTAAAGTTTTATTTATTCTGAAATAGTATACATACACTCCAATACAATTCCACGATCATGGGAACGATATCATCGCTCGTGCGTACGTACGGCCTACCGTCTCCACAATGTGATGTGACTCGTTCTACATGATCTTCATTGCATAATGAGTATATAAATGAATTGAATGAATGAATATGATATATATTACACTAATACCATATTTTAAATGAGGAATCTATAACCTAAAAGAATAATAATAATTTATTCGATAAAACACGCATAAGAACAAAAAGCAATAAACACCTGAATAACAAGTAACAATGAAATATTACTAATAAGAAGCTAAGAATATGACCATATATGATATCATAACAATGATTATGATTATTTAATAAGTCAATGACATTATATAAATCATTATACAGGAGTTTCGGACACTTACGAAGCAAATCGGACCTAAGGTAAGGGAAAATCTCACAATCTCAATTTTTATCCGAGATTGTTTATACTTCAGAATTTACTGGGGAATATTTATCATCCACATCCATGTTTCCTCAATATGTAATTTTTATATCCTTCTACAATATTTTATATCCAAATTTACCCTTCGGTGAGTTTTTATTAAATGATATGAAAGGAATCTTTTGTCATTTTTCGTACGATGTGCTTTTTTACTTTTCCGACAAAAGTACGAGAAGAATGTTTTTTTAACTTATACGGAATGAATGGATTTTTAAAAAAATATTTCCAAGAAGCTTCCTTTAAAAGTTTTCAAGTTTATTTTTAATCAACTTCTTTTAGTTTAAAATTGTATGACATGTTAAGAAAGGAAAAAAATTTGAAGTAGAAAGGATATTTTCCTCAAGAATGGAGTTCAAGTGTTTTATCAAATTATTTTCCATCTAAGATAATATAGGGTTCTGTTTCTATCCCTATTTTTAAATTGATTTTATTATGTTATGATGGAATTATTTTTATGATTTCCTTTTATCTTATATGGATTATGTTATGATGGCATGATGTTTAAGATTCCCATTTTTATTACATGGGTTATGCAATGATGTATGATTTTTGATTTTGTGGAACACATAAGAATGGTATAATTATGAGATGGGTGGGACCTATATCTCCCTCTAATGCATTGGGTAAAGATTTTATATCTCATGAGATAGACATGGCTGGAACGGCAGGTTAAACCGGTTCAGTGAAACAGGACTAAAATGAGGAATGAACTCGGTTTAGAAATGGACTTTGTCTACTAAGATAGTCTTGGCAATGAGTCTTGACTAATAAGAAATGATTCTCTAGGATTATGTGTGTATGCCACAAAGCTTCATGTTTTAAGTTATGATTATTGTGATTACATTTCACTACCATGATTTATCCCATGTTATGAAATTATGATCTCTTTTGTAGGGTAAGATTTCCAAATATTTATGTTCTTATGAATATGATGTGATTGATTTTTCTTTTGTTTACCCTTACTGAGTATTTGAGCTCACCCTTTTGTATTTTTTCTTTCCCCCGGGTTAGAAAGAAGGTTATTAAGTAGGATATGCCAAAAGGGGCTCTAGATATGATGAAATAAATTGGAGACAATGTAGATGCTTTATGAACCAGTTGTTTATGTTTCCCAGTTTCTAAAGACACTATACCTATACGGTCCTTTCATGGTTTTGTTATATGTTGTAATAAGTGTACTTCAATTTTTAAGTACTAACAATGTATGTAAAGTATGGGTTGTTATATTAAATACCTTCATGAATATTGAAAAACCCTTGTTGGGGTTATTCTAAGGGGGATATAGATCCTTTACACTTAAATTTCCTTGAATCAATACATTATAAGATCGATGGTGAGAGATATTAGAAATTGATATAATTTTTGGATATTTAATAAAATCAATTAATTTATTGTTTCTCACAAAATATTTTAATCAATAAAAATACTAATAAAATTCTATTTTAATTGAAGAATAAAATAAAAATTCATCATCCACATTATCACTTCAATCTATATTTGATAAATACAATATTTTTAGTAGTAGTAACTTCTAGGAGTGGTTTTGAAACCTTCAGGTTATTTTTCACCATGGATAGAAGTCCTACATTCTATAATTGTCACATCCTGATACACCTGAAAAATAGGTTAGTGATGAATATTTCCTTATATATAGAAAATATTTTAGTGAAGCATTTAACATCAAATGTTTAATGATTTCATATATGTATAGTGAATCAATGTAGTCTTATGAAAACACGAGAGTGTGTAACATGCTTGAGAACCTATGAGTTTTTTACCAGGAGAGATATATTAAAAAATAGTATGATACTTACAAGGTTATCTTTTAGAGAAATCTTGGAGAGGGATCCCATGTTGGGCCTCATGTAATCATTTTCTTTGGCCACATCAAGTACATAGTGGTTCAAGGGGTTAAAATCCCCAATGAACTGGGAAATGATATCATTTTGGAATAAATCCATAATATATTTTCTATATTTATTGTAAATTGTAATATAAAAAATTTATAAGAATCTACCAAATCTTATATGTATTAATCACAAATTAGATGAAAACATGAAGCACGAAAACCCTTTAGTCCTTACGTTGAAAAAACAGAAATGAAATGAAATGATATCTAATCCCAAATCATATTCATTCCCTTATATGTAGAGGGAGAACAAGGGGAAAGAAAGGGAAATGGTTGTTTTTTGTTTCACATGTGGCATGAAGGGCCACTAGAAGAATAACTTCACTTAACCTAAGAAGAAAGGGCAAGCTTCAGTTGCATTTTTTATCATGTTCAGTTTATCTGTTCCTATAAATTGGGTATTATATACAACATGTGGTGTTCACATATGTAATTAAATATATGAATCAAGTAGATTTAGAATGATTGAACAAGGGGAGATAGATCTATGAGTATACAATATAGAAAAATATTCTATAATAACTATCATTGACTACCACATCACGTAGCTGGCTGGAATGATCATGGTTTTAAAAGGGTTTTATTATCTTTCTTCAGTTAATAATAACAATATATTTATATCCAGACATGAGACAGATGGATTTTTTTCTTTTCTGGAAATGAATTTTTATTATTTTATAAAGATAAAAAAATTATGGTAAGGCACATTTAAATAATGGAATTTTGTGCTTTATTACTCCAAACAAGTAAGGGAAATTGATAATGAGACTTCTTTAAATAACATATACCAAAACCAAAAATTGAATCACTGGATTAGTCATGTAAATGAAAATAGATTTACTAAATTATTCCAAGATGGATATTTAGATTCATTAGAACTAAAACAACTTGGTCTATGTCATATGTCATTAAAAGGTAGAATTTCCAAAGCTCCACTTAGTGAAAAAGGTCAAAGGCCTAAAGAGATTATTTATTTAGTTCATACAGATGTGTTTGGATCATTTCCAATTGAGGATAGGGGTGGGTACTCAATAATCATAATTTTTATGGATGATTTTAGTATATATGGATATGTCTAATTAGTGAGGTATTAGTTGGATTCTTTTTATAAATTAAAGGAACACAAGATCATCCTCATACGATCTTCAAATCATGTGCCTCTAGGTGTGTTGGAACTATATTTGTAATATCTCAACTTCTCATGATTCTCTTCTTCATTTACCTTGATATATAGAATGCTAAATCCATGTATGGTCTATTGTCCTATTTTTTCGGCGTTTGATGATTCTTCCCATTTCTTCCATTATAGACTAACCAAAAGCTTAATATTGGATAATTGGATCATCCTAAGCATGAGGTAGGTGGTATATATGTTTTTCCTTAATTTTATGTCATTAATATTTTATATCTATTATTTTGCATGAAAACAAAATCCAGGAATCACATATAAATTATTGAATGCTATAAATTTAAATGACAAGACCAACTTGTGATGTGTTTTAGACCCCTTGATATGGTTGGATGTTATGACCTCATCTCAAACCACCCCTCCTAGGATGTATTTCCTAATTCTTATAGAATCAACCATTATCTTCTATATTTCTTGACCACCCACGGGGTGTGTAAATTTAAAACTTAAGAATGTAATGATATGCTTGTTATTTTAATTACATTTTTGTTGTATTTGATTGTTTCTCCTATATGATATTATTAATGTGTATTAAGTGAATGTTTTGATTGAAATGTCATGTTTTCTAATAAAACCGCCTTTTGTTGTGTGTTGTCTTCTAAATCAAATGGTGAATTGATTGAGGACGTGTGGCGATGTGTCTTATGGTATGGATGTTTTCCATGGACTTATTATGACTTATAAATAAAATTTACAAGCAATATAAATTGAATTTATTATGGAAATTATGGTCCTATATTTTTTATATGAATTTCTAATGTGGTTTACACTAAAAAGGATCCACTTATCTATGACCGATGTTAGTTACCTCTTTATGGAACATTAGAATAAACACTCATTGGAAAAGAAAGATTACATTAACTTCTATTATGAATAGAGGGAACTTGGATAGGTCATTGAGTATGTAATCTCATAACCCTAGGTAAAGGATGACGCTAATGGAATATCAAGTCACATAGGTTTATGGGCATGGTGTCGCACACCCCCACTATTAGGGTGTTGAGAATGATGGTTAAATCCTTGAGAAGGATGATGGAAATGATTTATGTATCATGTTATAAGATATTGTGTTTATGACCCATTTATTATATGAACCTATTTTATTATTATTATTCTACCATTGATATTTTTGGTTGCTATTTCCTTATTCATTCATTGATTTATTACGGGCATAATGTCCCTTACAATGTATGACAATATTATGATTATATAAGGATCCCTAAGTTACACTATGGGTCCTAACTAGTATGATGTATTTATATATATGTATATATACACATTTATGTATAAAGTAAATCTATATAAATAAACACTAATATATATAGGGTGGGATTTTCAAGGATATCCCGATTTAGGCCGAAGTAGGTATAGTTGGACGTACATTCTTGAGGAACATGTTCTCGACTTGATTATATTTATTATTATAACACTGCATTACTTTTTATATAATTTCACACAAAAGTATTTTATATTCACATAAAATAATAGACATTAAGAACCATTTGTGGTGTACTACTAATTATATCTCACACCCTGTTCGTTCTTCCATCGTACTAGGGTACCTGAAAAAACAGTATGGTGGCAGGTTTAGGTTCAAAGATTGTTCTTTCTCACTACTACCCTTCTTGTCTAGGATAGATTATGAGAGATGAGAACCAAGCTAGTGCTCATGATGATTTTTAATATATCCATGGGGTATTTTATTTATTTATTTATTTATCGGTCACACTATGTATTGTTTATACCTATGTGTATTCTCTGTTAGATAATGTTCATGAATGTTCATTTATTAATTCATTATTAATTTCTAGTCATTATTATATTATGATAAATTTATATTTATTCAATCATTATTGATTTAAAGTTATTATTAAACCATTTTTTCTAGTTGGAATCCTCTGGAATAAGGGGAGGCATTCTTGAGGCCTAGTGACCAACCAATTGGGGGAACTGTTTTAGTGGAACTCATGTCAGGATTCAACATAAATGATATGTGGACACATCATGTTCATTTGAGTGAATTAGAGTAATTTACAATTGATAATTTAAGATACCAACTATTCTAGATAATCCACTTATTTGTTTTCAGATACCTTTTTCCATTGTTTTGATAATATTTTTGTTGTTTCCTGTATTAGGTGTGTTTTGGTGAGTTTTGGAAGCGTTTAGAGGGTTTTAGGATAGTGCATGGTTGGTGCACATTTTTTTCAAACTATGTAGATACCCCTATAATATCATGCACTCTATGATAGATGGTATTACCTAGTTGGCACATGGTTTTTTAAACCATGTACCCACATTGGAGAACATGTGCTCATAGATAATAGGGGTCTATAGTTATAGTGCATGATTTTCGAAAATCGTGTGGCCCCATATTAGAAACCATGCATACTAAAATTAAAACCTCCAAAAATATTATATCAAATTCATGAAACTAGTTTATATATCCCTAATCACCTCAAATCATCCCAATATTAATTCCATTGCTTTTGGAGGCTCTAGAAAGGATTACAAGGCCCCACTAAACTCTTCCCATTCAAATTAATGATTTAGTGAATGAGATCAAACCCTATACAATATGTAATATATTCCTCATTTTGGTTTCTATCCCTAGTATATTTCTATCCCTTTGGAGAGGAATTGTTTTCCTCCATTTTATTACAGTTTATATAAATATATATATATTTGTTTTAATGTATATTGTTGTTTTGGGTCTTAGTTATATGTTTTGATCCTTTATCTCCACCTTTATTTTGAATTCAAGTATTCTACATTTAATTGAGTGTTATTGAGTGGAAATAGTTCAACAACAGTATTGAGGTAGGTAGTCTAATTGATAATTCCCATAGTATTGTTTATGATATTTTGTATGTAATTAGTCAATTGTGTTTCCATGTTGTGAAATTGAATTAAAATTTAAAAGGTAAATTTAATTCTTTGAAATTGGGAAACCATTCACTTATCCTATTAGACCTATTGGATATTGTGAGACCAGACATGATGGAAATCCATGGGGTGTGACAATATCTATAAAATTATGTTTTATGATATGTGAAAAGGGGGATCATGGGTTATTCTAATTGAATTAAATCCTTGGTCATTTTGATAATGGGAATTAAAGGGTTGGTTGGATTTACCTTGAAGGTATAATGAATTGTGTGGTTAAATTTTGATAATAGGATTAATGGTGAATTGTTCATGTTATATCCTGTTATTAATGTAAAGAACCATGTTAGTTTTTGTTAATTAAATTGGTAAAACATGATGAGAATGATTGAATAGATGGTTTATGATATCGAACCATGATATTAATATGATATATGTGATATTTTTAAATGATTGATAAATACTTTGTAGGCTGGGGAATGATTGTCCAAATACCATGGGGTTCCAGAATAATTCTCCAAGCCCTATATGCATACATATAATCAATGATGTGTGGGATAGGGATTGATGCTCCAAATACAAATGAGGTTATAGACTGATGCTCTAGGCCCCTAATATGTATATGCATATGAATATGAGAATGAAGTATGAGTCAAATATTGATGCTCCAAATAAACATGGGGTGCCAAACCGCTAGTCTAGGACCCTGATGTATGAAGTTAAAATTAGAATTAATTGAATAATTAAATCCCATGAAACTAATGATTTTTGATTTACTATGCTATATTGTTTAGGATCAGGCATGGGCCAAAGTAGGTTTGATGTGGTTTATTTAAGGAATAATAAACATGAATCATGTTTACTTTTGTCAATTATATTTATTATTTATACAATTTCACACACAATTATAGATTGGAAATTTATTTTGATGCAATTGGTCATTTCCTAGTGTGTTGTACTCAAATCCTATTCAAGATCACTGATCAGTACCTAAATAGATTTCATGATTACATGATAGTACTAGGGAATGATCCCTATATTAAATGGATGAGTTGGGATTTGGGATATAGAATGTATAAAATCCATTAATTTTATAGATATGTATCAGGATCATTTACAGGTAGTCATTTTATTTGTTTTGAGTACTTTTTGATGGGGTTATATTTTTGTGGTGTTGCTGTGGAAATTGTAGAAAATTAGATGGAGGAGAGGTTGTTCATGGTTGGCACACAGTTTTTTCAAACCATTCACCCAACCCAGCAAACCGTGTGAACCCAAACATAGAGGATTCACATGGTTGGAGCATGGGTCCTCAAACTATATACCCTATTAGGAGTAAGCATTCATCCACCCTAGAAGAGGTGTATGGTTTGGAAAATCATGCGACCATGCCTAGGAAACAATGTGTGTTGTTCTAATTAGCCATAAAATAGTCTTAACCCCCAAATTAAACGCAAATCATCTCTAGATCAACCATAAACATTCTATCTCATTTTTTGAGTCTTTTAGATGAATTACTAGGTATTTTGACTTCCATTCTTTGTGATTCGAAGCCTAGATTGAAGATTTTCACCTCTCATGGTAAGTGAATCTCACCCCAAATGGTTTCATGTCTCTTTCCTATTCTTCTCCCTTTCTTTCAAGATATTTTCCCCTATTGGTATTAGATATATATCTATTTTTTATGTACCTTGTTTTTATCTCGGATCTAGTATTTGAATGAAGATCTCATTCTTCATCGTGATTTGGGTTTTTTCTACTCAAATTTTTGATTTCTATTTGTGAGTGTTCATCACCGATTTTGAGGAAGGTGGTTTATTATTAAAATCCAAAATTCTTGACTTAAATTACATGTATGTAATTTTTAATTTATATTTCATGAATATCAATTTAGTTTCTTAAATTCAATTAATTAATTTTTTAAATTAATTAATAAATTTTTTTGTGAAATTTGGGGATATTGAATTGGAATGATTAATTCTTGAATTAATTATGGGATATTAGGATTTTTGAATTGGATTAATTAATTTTTGAATTAATTAATGATGGTTTTTGTGATCATAAAATTCTTGATGTGATTAATTAATTGTTTAATTAATTAATGGAATTGATGTGATTATTAATTTTTAGATAAATTAAACTAATTGAATTGATTAATTAATGGATGAATTAATTAATTTAATAGATTTGATTAATTAATTTATGAATTAATTAATGGGATGATATGAATATGAATTGTTTATTTTGATTAATTAATTATTGAATCAATTAACTATGATATTGTGACACATGTCATATATGTGATTGATTGTAAAGAAGTGTGGGACACAGACTGACACTCCAAATACACATACAGTGCTAATTGAATGTATGTAAATATTATTTTAGGGGGAATGGACTGATGCTTCAAATACCATTGGGGTGTAGGGTAGGTACTGATGCTCCAAATACTCATGGGGTGCTAGACACGATGTTCTACCCCCATGAGATTGGTATTGGACTATAGTTATAATTGGCCATTAAAATGAATCTAAATGACAAGTATAATAAAGGCCATGTTATATAATTTAATGTGAATTGAATATGTGATATGGTTCAGACTTCAAAATGGGACGAAGTAGACATTGATTGGTCAGGTTTCCTCAAGAACCCAGAATTTTGTGTGGTTAAATAATGAATAAACGAGTAAATGTATAATATTTAATTTATTACATGTATTTTTTATAAAAATTCATAAACCTTTTTGATAAGATATTATTCAATAAAATATTGGTGGTGGTCTACTGAGTTGTACTCACACCCTACTAGGGATTAATGATCAGTACCCGAATAGTTTTCATGGTTGCAGGATGGGTTAAGGGCAAGGTTCCTATATTAGATGGATGATATGGGCTGTGTTGGATATTGAATATAAAGATTATACACAAGAGGGGGTGAATTGTGTCTTTCATATTTTTCATTAACTCTTCGATTGATCGAGTTATGTCCTCTATGATTTATTAGATTTAATCATGCAGTGGAATAAGTAAAAGCAGGGACACATGGATGTATTGTGGTTCGGGGAACAGAAGGCCCCTATTCCACTCCACCAACGCTCTACTCCATGAGCTTGGTGATTTTCACTATCTTTTCCTCTTTTCCACAGACCGTCCAACAACTGGAAACAAGAAGTTGATACCTTTACAATTTTTAGTCAAACAGATCCTTCTGGTTCAAACACGAACCTACTCAGCTTAGTACGAGAAGCTGGTCACTCAAGATAAAAGTGTTTTTGTTCAGAAAGAACTTTTCCAGTTGATCTTTACAATTTCAACATAATGCAATTGGAAGCAGATGGATCGTCGTCTTTAGAAATATTGATCTTCAAGTCAAAGTAGTTCTGAGCCGATCCGTTTATAGTGGATATAGAAAATATAATCAAAACTTAAGAAGTAGCAGATTCACAAAATATTGTCGTTGACAAATAGATGAATCTTCTGTTGTGTTCCTTCTTCTTCAACAAAACAGAGCAGAGTCTCTCTTCATAATCAGTAGATCTTTGTATCTTGATTTGTATCTGTTTTTATCTCTTTAGAAATAGTGTTATCTTATGCAGCAGATCTTTCTTTCGAATACAATGATTGTATCTTCACTTGCATTCTTGATCGCTATGTGTTCTTCTTTCAAATATTTTTTGTATCGATCTCTGTACACTTTTTTCGTATATCACACTTGTTTTTGTTATGATGTGTATGTATTTTAAAATTCAAAATAAAAATAGATATATCAAGAGATTCCTCTAAAAAATCAGATCCACAAATATCGTCCTTTGACTCGTAATATTCAAACTTGTGAATTAATCTGAGCAGTCTTAATACTCCATAATATTCTCCATGAAAAGCTCCGGTTAAATCAACCCTTCAAACGGCTCTAAAATTGTCAAGTACACACTTCAAAATCTGCGTTTAGTCCGGCTTAAAATTAGCCTGATCAATTGCTTGCAGACCATTGAAAAAATATCAACTTCAAATTCCCGATGCCAAATGTAAGGTTGATTTTCACTTCATGCATCCTCTGAAATGTAACATAGGTCAAAAATAGGGTTGATGTCATATTCATAAAACATAAGGTTGATTAAGAATGTAAGGTTGACCACAAATATAGGTTTGACCATCTATACTTTTCTCTTCCATATCCAAACGTATATCATACTTTTCTAAACTTCCAAATGTAAGGTTTAAGATCCATACTTTTTCAAGTAACATAAGGTTGTTCACAAAAGTAAGGTTGATTAACCATAATTTTGAGAAACAAAAAAAACATTAAAGATTTACGTAATGTTTCTTCTTCCATACTTTCTCAATATCCCAAACGTAGGGTTCCTTCCTAATGTAGGGTTCCTTTCTTTCATACTTTCTCAATATCCCAAATGTAGTGTTCCTTCCTAACGTAGGGTACCTCTTCACATAGGGTTCCTTTCTTTCTTTACGCAACGCTTTTCTTTCTTTCTTTACGCTACGCTTTCCATTCTTTATTTACAATACGCTTTCCTAAAGTAAGGTATGAATAGTGTTTCCAGAACACTTTAAATTGATTCCCGAATGGTTAAGAAATTGTTCCATGTTGTGTAAACACTTGAATATTCTTCCAAAAATGGGAATATATAAAATATATAATTCCTGAAAAATACTTAAAGTAAAATCATTAGAAAACAATTAAAGGGTATTTTTGAATCATCAAAATCATCATAAAGAGATAGAGTATTGTTCTCAACAATCTCCCCATTAAATATGTATTGTTGAAAACAACACATGATCAATAATCTCACCCTTTTTGATGATCACAAAACCCATAAAATAATAATACTAATTAAATGAAATTAACTTTCAAAATTAGTTACTTATATTTTAGAATTTTGAAAATATAAAACAATATTTAATTTTAACAAAATCATTTCAATAAATAAAAATTGTCTTATCATTAAAAAATAAATTTATCTCCCTTTATTTATAAAAATAAAATAAAATTATTTTTTATTAAAAATAAAAGTAAAGAATAAAATAAAAGTTTTTAGTTTTATCCATATTTCTCCCTCTGAATAAAATACATTTATTCAAATTTCTCCCAAATGAAAAGTAAAAGAAAATTTCCCTTTATAATAAATGACTGTTAATAACTTAAAATAGTTTGTTGAATAAGTATAAATCTGTATAAATCAAAAACATTTTAAATATATAGTAAATCATTTAAATAAGGTTTTAAAATCTTAAAATAAAATGTTGTGTTTATCCAAATTTCTCCCCCTTTTTGTGATATCAAAAATAATGATAAATGTGGATTTTAACACATTTAATGTTTCACGGAACTGTAGGTAAATGCTATTATTAACTATTTATTAGTAAGCTAATCTAGTGTACTGGAATATGTAAACTTAAAATAGTAAAATTAGATAAACAAACAGACAAATAAAAAAATAGACAATGAATCAAATTTTCATTAAAAAACAGCAGTATCTTCATGATAATGATATACACCGGAATCAAGGGATATTAGGATTAAGATAGTTTCTATCTTCTCTGAACAACATCCTTGGTTTATATAAGATTTTCCCTCAGTGTCTTCATCATCCCATCTCCAAGTTTGATAATGAGCTCTCTGTTCTCCTGAGTCATATGAATATCCTTGATTAAATTGACTCTAAAAATCTCATGCATTCTCTCTTCTTTTTCTATAAACACTAATAGATTCTCTAACATCTGATTTAATATTGTTCTGATTCTTGGCTCACTAGATGTCATCTGATCCAATAAAAATTTATGATTGTCTAGTAACACTAATAATGGAGCACTGTTACATTGAAGATCAGTCAACCTCTCATTCATATTGCCCATTACAGTTCTAATAGCCTAAAATCTCCTTGTGAGGTAAGGTGAGGTACCTGAACCACTAGCTCCACTAGACCTTATGGATTCAAACTGAGTTTCCATATAATCTATAAAATCAGATAGATCATATTTCAAAACCATTTCTGATTTCATTTTGACCACTTCTGTCAATATTTCCTTCTTGAAATTCTCAACTTCATTTCTTGAAAGTGTGCTGGATTTCAGTTTCTCAAGTTTCAACTTCTCTAATTCCAAAGCTCTCTTTAGAGCAGAATTCTTAGTTTATAGTCTTTTTAACTTCTTGTAAACTTATTCAACTGATTCATTTAGTGAAGTAGAAGTATTCTGTGCTTGATTTTCGTCTTCAGTTCTTTGATGTATCAACACTAGGGGCAAAGATTCTGCAACTGTTTCTCCATATCCCTTTTCAGCTTGGTCTATAGATTTTTCCTTAGAGTCTTTCTTAGACTCTTCCATAAAAAAATATTCCTACAACACTTCAGTGTGAACATATGATGCATCATTAGCATGTTCTTCAATAATGATATCATCTTGAACAATATTTTCAGCAACATTGTCTTCCTGGAAAGCCTGAGGACTTGCCACTTCTCCTCCAGGCACTCCCTCTTTCACAACATCAATTGGAGTCTCATTTTGGAGTTCAGTCACTGATTCAACTCTTTCAGGTTCAACAATAGTAGTTTCAGGTCTCTCTGTTTCAACATCCATGTAAAGACCTGTAAATTTCAAGAAAATATTTTTCTTAATTTTCTTTGTAATTTTACAAGAACGCAGTTTCTGACGGCGCCTAATTCCGAGGCCCGGTGTGCCCGGAATCATTTTCCGAAGTTTGGCTCGGGTACGTTCAGTGAACGGACGAGCGGGTTTTTCTAACTTTTGAACCGGTGCCCGGAATTGAATTCTGAGGGCACCGATGAAATCACAGCGCCGGTATTCTCTTAGAAACGCCTCTTCCGGAGTTGCGTTTTCTCGGGTGTGGTTATCAATTTTCGGTCTTAAAGTTAAGAAATAAAATAATTTTGCGACAACTTTATTTTATTTCACTTAAGCCGCTTGGAAGCCACTTGAAGCCACTTAAAGGCGGCTTGAACTGAGTTGAACTGGATAGGGTGCTATCCAGGAATATCCTACCCCCTTGGTAGGATATTTGTGAGGTGGGGCCCGCACGAGCCCCACCGTTTCTTTTCTTCTTAAGTAACGCACCCGCACCCCCCCCCCCTATTAAAAGAAGTCAACCGTGCGTTTTTCTGGTTAAGAAACACCCCATTTAATTGGGCTGTTAATTTGTTACAATTAATTCTTTGAGATTAATTGATCGTTTCTTTTCTTTTAAAATTCAATTTCTTATCTTGTGTTAATAAAATAAGACTTGGGCTTATTTTATTTTTTTTTTAGTCTTGTCACGTTGGGAGGATTTGGGAGGCTCGAAGAACATCTTCTTCAACGACGAAGAACGTGAAGAACGAATCGGTCTCCGATGAAGAACGTCGTCACGTCCTTCTTCCGAAGAACGACGACGCGCCATCCCTCGTTCTTCTTTCCACATCAAAGGAAGGGAGACGCCGTTCCACCTCGGACAACCTCTGTCTTCGTCTACGAATCCTCTTCCGCGACGACGCGACGCCTTTCCGCGACGACACGACGATCCCCCTCTTCCACGACGAGCCTTTCCGCGAAGAACGCCCGCGCGCGACGATCAACGAGGTAGGGATTTTATAATTTTGGAATACCCCTCTTTATATTACCGTGAACGTTCTTTAAAAACTTAAGAGCCGGTTTCAAATGAACAATTTTATTTTATTAAAATTGTCGGTTCATGTGTTGAACAATTTCTCCCGTTGTTTTTATCTAACGCGGAAGGTGCGGGTCAAACGAACACGGCCCGGCAACCCTCCGCCGTTCTTCGTGTTTTGCGGATTTGGCGGGCGACGACGGAACGTGCCGCAATGGGTGTTTGATGATCCCGCAGTAAAGAACGGAACCCTGGAGGAACAACGGCGCAGACGGGAGGGAAAACGGGCCACCGGAGCGACTCCGGCGGCCCGCGGAAGCCAGTGGTGGCGCGGGTCGCCGGCGTGGCGGCGCCGGCGGCCGGAGGCGGCGCCGGCGGCCAGAGGCGGCGCCGGCGGCTGGAGGCGGCGGCACCCCGCGGGTGTCCAGCGCGACACCCCGCGGGTGCCGCGGGGTTGTCACGCGGCACCCCGCGGGTGTCCAGGGCGACACCCCGTGGGTGCCGCAGGGTTGTCACGTGGCACCCCGCGGGTGTCTGGCCGACACCTCGTGGGTGCCGCGGGGGTGTCACGCGGGGCGGCGGCTTTCCCCCGCGTCGGCCGCTCGGCCGCTCGGCCGAGCCGAGCCGGACCGGCCCTGGCCGGGCCGGGCCGGGCCAACCGAGTCGGACCCGACCCGGTTCGGGCCAACCAGGGGGGGTCGGGCCGGGTCGGCCCGGGCCCGGACCCCCCGTCTTCGGACGGACTTCGTTCAAATGGCCGTATCTTGAGCTACGGGCCTCCAAACGACTCGCCGTCAGCGGCAACGCAATCCTTGGAGCGAGTCGGTCATTTCGGTTTATCGCACTCAAGGTTTCGGAATACTTTGGGTTCGGCCGGGTTGGTTCGTACACGAAACCAACCGGGCCCTCGGAGCGGAAACGCTTATATCTTGAGCTACGGACGTCCGATTGACGTGCCGTCGGCTTTGTTAGTTTCCTCTTAGTGAGACGGATCTTTTGGCTCACTCCGCCCGAGGTTTGGACGCAAGTGGAGTACGGCCGGATTGGTTCGCTCACGAAACCAACCGGGCCCCTGGGACGAAAAGGCTAATAACTCACAGACCGGGCGTCCGATTGACGCGCCGTCTGTTGCGTTGAGACCCCAATGACGAGGTGGTCCTTCGAGATACTTCCTTGCGGGACTTTGTGATACTTGGAATATCGACCAGTAGCTCGTGGAGCGGACCCTCCTGGAGACGAGCGGGCGGAGCACGGAGACCGTGTAGCTGACTGAGACCCGACGAATGCTGATCGAACGACTCGGTGTGTGACAGAGGTGCGCTTGGTTGTAGCGGCACATGGGAGCGCTTGGTTGTAGCGGGAGACCCACGACAGAGGTGCACTTGGTTGTAGCGGCACATGGGATCACTTGGTTGTAGCGGCAGACCCACGACAGAGGTGCGCTTGGTTGTAGCGGCACATGGGAGCGCATGGTTGTAGCGGCAGACCCAAGACAGAGGTGCGCTTGGTTGTAGCGGCACATGGGAGCGCTTGGTTGTAGCGGCAGACCCACGACAGTGGTACGCTTGGTTGTAGCGGCACATGGGAGTTCTTGGTTGTAGCGGCTGGCCCGCAATACTCGATAGGTGGAGTACTACAGCAGTCTTAAGTTAGTGAGCAGTACCTCGGAGTTGTGACAGGACCACTGTACACTCCAGAGACGGATCTCTTCATCAGTTACGGTTTCGATGATGAAAATCCTGGTTTGAGCTGAGACTTTTGACCTTGTGTTTGCCTCATGATTGAGATGGGTTACTTGATAACTTAGGTATATGTATGGGCATATATCTAAGTAGAGGTTATCTGTTGAGATCTTCTTGTGGTTATCCTTGTTGGTTTTAGTGAGACCTTGAGGGTCTCGGGGTCCCTACTGAGTATCGTTATACTCACCCCTGCACGGGCTATGCCCGCACTACATTGTGTTGGTTGCAGACGGCGGACAGCGCTGATCGTGGTGGAGGCGTGCGGAGCAGGACGGTACCTGGAGGTGGACCACTGGGCGGGACGTACTCGAAGCGGTCAGGTGGACCCGAGGTGTAGTGGAGGCTATCTGTACCCACCCTTCATGTGGGACTTCCAGAGGACGGCTCGACGCTGCGGCTTTTCCTTTCAGTGGCTGTTTTTTTTTCCTTTCAGTTGTACTTTACAGTTGGGCTTGTATTTCCGGCCCCTTTTACTTTCAGCACAGCTTGTACAGTTTTTACTTAGTGTTTACTTTTCTGCTTTCTTACTCTGTGGTACTTGTTTACTTTTCAAAGGCAATGCCTTCCCTTTTTTTTGTTGGGATTTATGCCTTGGTGCTAGTCGCCAGCCCCTGGCCTATGGAAGGCGGGCTTGGGGTAGTCACGGCACGGGCCCCGAGGGCGGGTCGTGACAATCCATTACAACTTGAGCTACCTCTTCTTGAGGTTCAACAATTTTAGGCTTATCCCTCACAAAACTATAGCCCAAAATATCTTTAAAAGATAGTGGTTGAGAAACCATTATTTCCTCCTCAGCTCTTGCATCTCTTTTCCTTGTTACTTGAAGTCCCTCCTGACTTCCTTCATCTTCAACCTCTACAATTTCAAAACGAATTTTCCTTGAAGTTGTAGTTGCTCTGTTTTCACGTTGTTTTGATTTATCTCTTTCAGGCTGAGTCGGAGCGATCTCCTCTTCTTCCTCTTCTGCGCTCAATGGCAAGATTTTTCCTTTTATGGTGCTCTAGAAATAACCAATTTTCCTTAGTGTCCCAGCACTAAAGATATTACCATGATGACACCTTGTTCTTGCATCTACAAGTCTTACCAATCTTTTCTTGAGCAACAACTTTGAAATGATCCTTACAAAAGGATAAAAGTTCATTCTTGCCTCACTCTTGTAGTAGTAATTGAGGTACCTTACCATGTACCTTGGGAAGTTTAATTTGATATCACTTAACAGAATATACATTATGTACATATCAGGGTACAAAATATTTTCCATTTCGGACATCCTGGGAGCCATTCCAGGCTGAACAAACTTAACCAAGATCTTCTGATCTGGTTCTAAATCCTTTACCATAATTTTCTTAACAGTAGTTGTTCCAAACAAAAAGGACATAATTTCCTCGGACTTATTCACAACATCTCCAATGTTTTGCAAATCAAAATGATATACTCCTTCATGCGGGAAGTTCAAGATTTGTCCTATTTCAACAGAAGATATTGAGAAATCTATGTCCTCAATCTTTGCAATCATAGTGTCTTCATCCTCAGCTAGACTGAACTGAACTGTTCTGAATAAATAACGCAGTTCTACCTCATACATAAACTCAGACTTTTCACTATTGAAAGTCTGCTCATGGTTTTGAAAAGACAAATCCTGTTTCAACAATAGATTAGTCTGGAATAGCCATTCTAGATATATAACTTTACCTTGCAACCCAACTGAATTTTGATTCTTCACTTCACTGCTCTCGGCATCATCTTCTCGCTTGGTCTTTTCCATTATTGAGTATATTTCTGAAGGTTCAATGATTTTAAGTTTTGAAGATTTGAAGATCATGGGTGTGCAACAGTAAGCGGTTTTCGGGTTTGAAAGGGTTTTTGTTATGAGGAAATGAAACGGTTTTGAACTCGAAAAAGCTCTGATAGCCTTGATTCCCGTGTAATCACTAATCATTACATTAATTTTAAAAACAAATAAAATTTTTATATGGAGAATTTAACATAAATTAAAAACAAAAGTTAAAACTTTTTCAAAAAACAAATAATTTATTGATTTTAAAAAGTATTTAAAAAAAATTACACAATTAAGAAAATAAAATTAAAATAAATAAAATTAAATAAATAATATTTAACATTATAATTAAAAAAATATATATTAAATTAAATAAACTTAGCTCCCCTTTAATAAAATCAAACCTTGGAGTGGGAAGTGGTTTACTATAAATATCTGCTAATTGAATTTCTGTATTTATAAATTCTAAAAATATATCTTTTTTAATAACATCATCTCTTAAAAAATTATTCCTTATATCAATGTGCTTAGTTCTAGAATGACTAATAGGATTTTTTTGAAATATTAATTGCACTTGTATTATCACATAAAATAGGTGTATTATTAAAATTCAATCCAAAGTCCATAAGAGTATTTTTCATCCACAACACTTGTGCACAACAACTGTCAGTAGATACATATTCTGCCTCAGCTGTTGATAGGGAAACTGAATGTTGTTTCTTACTAGACCATGGTACTAAATACTTTCCTAAAAAGTGACATGTTCCTGATGTGCTTTTTCTATCTAATCTACACTTCCAAATTCAGCATCTGAATATGAAATCAAATTAAAATCAGATGTTTTAGGATAGGGTAGAGATTGAAAATTATTTCCTTTTAAATATCTAAAAATTATTTTAATTGTAGTTAAATGAGATTCTTTGGGATTTGATTGAAATCTAGCATAAATACATATTGAATACATTATATCTGGCCTACTAGCAGTAAGATATAACAAACTACAAATCATACCTTTATATAACTTGTTGTCAACTGATTTCCTAGTTTCATCCAAATCATGTTTTATATTAGTACACATAGGAGTTGTAAATGTCTTACTTTTTTCAAGTCCAAATTTCTTAAGTAAATCAGCAATGTATTTTCTTTGATTTAAAACATTTCCAAAATCTTTTTGAAATATTTGAAGTCCCAAAAAGAAATTTAATTCTCCCATAATACTCATTTCAAATTCTTCTTGCATTAATTTGAAAATTTTATGACAAAGTGTTTTATTATTTGATTCAAAAATTACATCATCAACATAAATTTGAAGCAATAAAACATTATTTTTCACAGTTTTCTTAAAAAGTGTTGGATCTGCCAATCCAACAGTAAAATCATTTTTCAAAAGAAAAGAACTTAATCTTTCATACCAAGCTCTAGGTGCTTGTTTAAGGCTATAAAGAGCTTTAGTAAGTTTAAAAACAGAATCAGGTTTTTGAGAGTTTTCAAAACTAGGAGGTTGCTCAACATAAAATTCCTCAATTAAATAACCATTTAAAAAGGCAGATTTAACATCCATCTGAAATAATTTAAAATTCATATGAGATGCATAGGCTAAAAGGATTCTAATGGCTTCTAACCTAGATACAGGTGCAAAAGTATCATCATAATCTATTCTTTCTTCTTGATTATATCCTTTAGCTACTAATCTTTCTTTGTTTATAGTTATTATACCTTGGTCATCCTGTTTATTTCTAAAGACCCATTTGGTTCCTATTATTGGGTAATTCTGAGGTCTTTCCACTAATTTCCAAACTTCATTTCTTTTGAACTGGTTTAATTCATCTTGCATTGTTATTACCCAGCTTTCATCATCTAAATCTTCTTCTATAGTCTTGGGTTCTAGTTGGGATAGGAATGCAGATAATTCCACTAGATTTTCTAAGTTACTTCTATTTTGAATACCAGTTTCTATGTCACCTATCACAGTTTCTAGAGGGTGATTCTTTAGGGTTATAGACTATCTAGGAAATACAGTTAAAGGTTCTTCAGAATCTTGTTCCTCTGAACTGGACTGAATTTCTTTTATATCATTTTCAAAATCATTCTTTATGTTCTCAAGTCTCATTTTATTGTTAGAGTCAGGTTCATCTATTTGATCTGTCCTTTTCTCAAAGGGATCAGATTCATCAAATTTCACATGAACTGATTCTTCAATAATCCTTGATTTTTTATTAAAAATTCTATAAGCTTTGGAAATAGCAGAATATCCCAAGAAAATTCCTTCATCAGATTTTGGTTCAAACTTACCAAGATTGTCCCTGGTGTTTAAGGTACCTTGCATCCAAAAACTTTAAAGTAATTTACTTTAGGTTTTTTTATTCCATATTTTATAGGGTGTCTTTTTTAAAATAGGTCTTATTAAAACTCTGTTAATTTTATAGCAAGCTGTATTTACAGCTTCTAGCCAAAAATATATAGGTAGGCTATATTCATTTAACATAGTTCTATCCATTTCTTGAATTGTTCTATTTCTTCTTTCTACAATCTCATTCTGTTGAGGTGTTCTTGGTGAAGATAAAGTATATTTAATACCCATGTTTGAGCAAAAGGAATTAAATTCCTAATTCTCAAATTCTCCACCATGATCACTTATCAATGAGATTATATTAAAACCTTTTTCATTTTGAACAGATTTGTAGAAAAATTCAAATAAAGTAAAAGATTCATTTTTAAATTTCAAAAAGAAAATCTAAGTAAATCTGGAATAATCATCAACTAATACATAAACATATAATTTACCAGCCATTCTTGCTACTCTTGAAGGTCCAAACAAATCCATATGGATAAGCTATAGAGGTTTAGTTGTAGAAAATTTGTTAACATATTTTAAAGATGATTTGTATTGCTTTCCAAGTTGGCATGCATCACATAATCTGTTACTTTCAAATCTGAGACTAAGAAAATCATAAACTAAGTATTTGTTAGATAACTTATGTAAAACATATATATTACAATGTCCAAGTCTCCTATTCCAGATCCAAGATTAACTTAATTTAGTAGTCAAGAAATTTACTTATTGTTTACACAAGGAATTTAAATCCAAAGTATAGACATTGTCAGTTCTTTGTGCCTTAAATTTAAACAATTTATCTTTAAAAATAGTACAGAAATTGTTAGTAAAATAAACAGTATATCCATCATCACAAAGTTGAGAGATACTTATCAGTTTGTGTTTCAATCCTTGTATATAAAGTACTTTGTTGATTGAGAATATTTTTGGATCTCCAACACTTCCAATGTCATTGATTTTTCCTTTTTCATTGTCACAAAATGTGATAATTCCTCCTTCCTTTTGAGTGGGTGTTATAAAATTTGTTGAGTTCCCACTCATATGCCTTGAACAGCCACTATCCATGTACCACATATCTTTTCTGCTTTGGTGGCCTACTACCTCATCTATTTCTGCCATGAAACACATGTTTGCTTTTAGATTGACTTCTTCTTTCTCTGATCTTGATTCTGGAGAGCTACTTGAGTCTTCAAATACACTCCAAGTGTCTTTCATAGCTTTTTTGTCTTTCTTCTCATAATCATTTCTTTTGAAGAATTTCTTCTTCTTTGTATCTTTAAATTTTGGGAAATTTGGTCTAATGTGTCCCATCTTCTTGCATTTATAGCATCTTACTTCCTTATCATCTTTCTTAATGGATTTTTTGAAGACACTTTTCTTGCTGTAGAATTTTCTGAATTTTCTGGCTAGCTGAGCCAATTCTTCATATGAGTTTGATGAGTTGGAGATCTCTAAATTGGCTTTGAATTATCTCTTCTTTATCTTTATATTCTTTTTTTGTGAAGTTACCTTCAAGGCAGTATCATCCTTTTTTATGTAGACTTTATGTTCATTTGCCTCATCTTGAATTTCAGCTTCGTACATCATCAGTGTGCCAATCAGCTCTCTCATGGTTAGATCTTTAATAGGTGTTGATTGTCTGATTGCAGTAAAGATACCATTCGATCGAGTAGGAAGTACCCCCAGTACTTTTAATTCTTGATCAGCCTGCTTGATAGGATCTCCTAGAGCTGTTATATTATTGACAATTTCTCTCAATCACCCATTCATTTGGGTAATGATTTCACCTTCAAACATTCTGAAAGTATCAAATTTCAATTTGGCAGTAGCATATCTCATTTGTCTCACATTGTATGTTCCTTCATATTCCATAGTTATTGTTTTCCACATCTCATATGATATCGGGCACTCAGATACTCTGTTAAATTCATCTGGTCCTAGATCACAGATAATTGAATTCATAGCCTTAGAATTCATATCATATTTTTCCTTTGTAGCATCACTCCACGTCTCAGGATTTTGAGGAATTTCATAAGGAGTCAGAATCATTGAATATACTTTATATCTGAGGTTTTTCAGATATATTATCATGCACGATTTCCAACAGTCATAGTTATCTCTATTAAAATATGGTGCTCTGACCATTGACATCCCTTCTCTTGTATCAGTCATGATGCTCTGTTGTATAATCTTTAAATGCTTCTCGCTAGCTAAGGCTCTATCAGAAGCTCCACCTGTGATACCAATTATTGGATCTTGAATATACAGATTATACAAAAGAGGGGGTGAATTGTGTATTTTGGATTTTTCGTTAACTCTTCGATTGATCGAGTTCTGTCCTCTATGCTTTATTATATATGATCAGGCAGCAGAATAAGTAAAATCAGGAACACACAGATGTATAGTGGTTAGAGAAACAGAAGGCCTCTAATCCACTCCACCAACGCTCTACTCCATGAGCTTGGTGATTTTCACTATCTGGTCCTCTTTTCCACAGACCGTCCAACAACTAAAAACAGGCGGTTGATACCTTTACAATTTTCAAGAAAACAGAGCCTTCTGGTTCAAACATGAACCTACTAATCTTAGTACGAGAAGCTGGTTACTCAAGATAAAAGTACATTCGTTTAGAAAGAACTTTTCCAGTTGATCTTCACAATTGCAACAGAATGCAATTGGCAGCAGATGGATCGTCGTCTTCAGAAATATTGATCTTCAAGTCAAATCAGTTCTGAGTAGATTCAGTTGTAGTAGATATAGAAAATATAATCGCAACTTAAGCAACAGTAGATTCACAAAATATTGTCATTGACAAATAGATGAATCTTCTATTGTGTTCCTTCTTCTTCAACAAAATAGAGCATAGTCGCTCTTCGTAATCATTAGATCTTTGTATATTCATTTTTCTCTTTTTTTCACTCTTCAAAAATAGCGTTGTCTTGTGCAGCAGATCATTCTTTCAAATATAATGATTTTATCTGCACTTGCGTTCTTGATCGTTATGTTTTCTTCTTTCAAATATTTTCTATATCGATCTATGTACACTTTTTTCGTATATCCAACTTGTTTTTGTTATGATGTGTATGAATTTTGAAATTAAAAATGAAAACAAATATATCGAGCACTTCCTATGAAAAATCAGATCCATAAATATCGCCCTTTGACTCGTAATATTCAAACTTGTGAATTAATCTGAGCAGTCATAATACTCCATAATATTCACCATGAAAAGCTCTAGTTAAATCAATCCTTCAAATGGCTCTGAAATTTTCAAGTACACACTTCAAAATCAGTGTTTAGTCCGGCTTAAAATTAGCATGATCAATCGATTACGAACCGTTGAAAAAATATCAACTTCAAATTCCCGACGCCAAACATAAGTTTGAGTTGCACTTCATGAATCCTCTGAAATATAACATAGGTCAAACGTAGGGTTGACGTTACATTCATCAAATGTAAGGTTGATGATGAACATAAGGTTGACCACAAACATATGGTTGACCATCCATACATTTCTCTTCCATATCCAAATGTATATCATACATTTCTAAGCCTCCAAACATAAGGTTTAAGATCCACACTTTTTCAAGTAATGTAAGGTTGTTCACAAAAGTAAGGTTGATTAACCATACTTTTAAGAAACAAACAAAACATTAAAGATTTACGTAATGTTTCTTCTTTCATACTTTCTCAATATCCCAAACGTAGGGTTCCTTCCTAACATAGGGTTACTTTCTTTCATACTTTCTCAATATCCCAAACGTAGGGTTCCTTTTTAACGTAGGGTTCCTCTTCATGTAGGGTTCCTTTCTTTCTTTACGCTACTCTTTTCTTTCTTTCTTTATGCTCTGCTTTCAATTATTTCTTTACCCTACACTTTCCTAATGTAAGGTATGAATAGTGTTTCCAGAACACTTTAAATTGATTCCCGAATGGTTTAGAAATTGTTCCACACTGTGTAAACACTTGAATATTCTTCCAAAAATGAGAATATATAAAATATATAATTCCTGAAAAATACTTAAAGTAAAATCATTAGAAAATAATTAAAGGGTATTTTTGAATCATCAAAATCATAATAAAGAGATAGAGTATTGTTCTCAACAATATCCCCATTAAATATGTATTATTGAAAACAACAGATGCTCAACAGGCTGTGTAACAACCCGAAATTTTGAATAAATCTTGTTTCCTAATTTTGTGTGTTATTTTATTTTTCATACTCAACAAAACTGTTTCATTTAACATGAGTATAATTAAAATGAGACTGTTGGTTTTTGACTATTATATGACCGTTAGTCAGTATGACCATTGAAAACTGAATGTTGCGACTTTTGTCTCTAAATACAAGTGATCTTGGTTAATTAATATAGAAAGAAGATTCGATGGCCTCACCCAGTACTCTTGGACCGATCAAAGCCCATCTAACAGAACTTGGGAAGGAGGTAGCACCACTGGGCTTTTCTCTGGACCAAACCCAAGCTGAACTTCATCGTGTGAAGCTAGAACAGAATCGCCTTCGCAAGAAGTTCAAACTAATAGAAATTACTACTCGTGCGATGTTGGCCGAGCCTCCCCGGGATTCTCTCACCTTAGCACACCTTACGCTTAGGTCTTGTGCTGGTGTGATAAGGGGCTATGTAAGGAGACCGTAACTACCCTGTGTAATCCTTTGTTTTAAATAAAAATTTTGATTTCTTCTTATGATGAAGTTTATGAATTTTCAAATGCCCGGATAAGTATAGTATGCATATTTTTGGTGAATTTTTGAGAAAGGATATTTTAAACAAATGTTTATGTAAACCTTAAATAATTAAAAATGTGTAATGATTTTCAAAAAATGGTCTTCTACAATTATGTTCAGTACAAAATTTAGAATCTAATAAGAAAAACTTAATTTTTGATAAATAGTAAATTATGAATAGTGATTTTATGCTTAGGATTAGTAATGTGACCAAATGGATTAGTAATCTCACTTAAATAAAGCATTAATATAATCTAGGCACCTTGATTAAGTAATGTAATTGAATAAAATGGTTAAATAACGGTTTGATAAATTATTAGTCAAGTATTAGTTTTTCAGGTGAATAGTGTTTTTTAATTAAAAATTTATTTAAAAATATTTAAAAAGTTATTTTTATAAAATGTATTTCATTTTTGAACTCAGAGCATCGATATTATGTTAAGGAAATTTTTGGGGATTTTTCTGAAAAAAATGAATTTTCGGTGAATAGTGTATTTATTTAAAAATTAAATTAAAAATATTTAGAAAATTATTTTTATAAAATGGAGTTCATTTTTGAAATGATAGAATCGATATTTTTTTAAGGTGAAATTTTGGGATTTTTCTGAGAAAGTTGAATTTTCAATGAATTGTGAAAGTACAGTTTTTAAGTTACGGGTGTTTAATGACATCATTAAATGATGTATTAAGTATGTAATAAATATGGTCGACTTATGAATAGCAAGATAAGGTATGAGGTGTCCCAAGTGGCCAATACTATGGTAAAATACCATGGGCAAGCCCATGGTTTTTCCAAAACCACTAATGAGGTGTCCCTTGGTCATTAATGCCTTGTCCCCTCACTTTCCCTATAAATACCAAGTCATCCTATCATCCATTCGACTCCCAACTCTTCCCCAAAAAAGATCTGGTCTCATTACCTCCCAAGGAGTCCTCCCAAGGTGCCCCCAAGCCTTCAAGGTCCCAACCTTTGAGTTTTAAGAGTTACGTTTTAAGGTAAGGGATCCTACCTCTCTCTTTCTTTTCAAGTACTCTCATTTATGTCATTTCTTCTAAGCTCCATGTTCTTATGATGGGGATGTTATTTTATATTCATCCTAATTCCCTTTTTAAGTTCATATGATTAGAGATACTCTCTTACTCTCATCATTTTGTTTTATGAATGTTTAAGTGGCGTCGTTAGGCTGCCGATTTTTTGTAAAGGATTCTTTCACCCTTCTTATTTTCAAGTTCTATTTTCTTGACAAGTATTTCAAGTTACTTTTTATTTTGTTGGGGTATGATCTCTAAATCTATCATACTGATATTTTATGTTCATATGATGATAGAACCTATTTTATCTCTTTAATTCAGTATTTTTAATTTTTAAGTGGTATCGTTAGGCTGCCGAATTTTTAAGGGATTCGTTCACCTTTCTGATTTTTCAAAGTTCTACTTTCATGTCAAGTCTTTCAAGTTCCTTTTTATTGTGTTGGGGTATGATATCTATATCTATCATACTGATAATTTATGTTCATATTATGAGATACCCTCTTTGATCTCGTCAATTCATTTTTTTAAGTTTAAGTGGCGCTGTTAGGCTGCCGAATTTTTAAGGGATTCTTTCACCTTTCTCATTTTTCAAAGTTCTACTTTCATGTCAAGTATTTCAAGTTCCTTTTTATTATGTTGGGGTATTATCTCTATATCTATCATACTGATCTTATATGTTCATATGATGATACCCCCTATTTGATCTCTTCAATTCATTTTGTTGAAGTTCTAGTGACGTTGTTAGGCTGCCGAATTTTCATAAGAGAAATCTTATTTTTGTCTTCCCTTCATGTTTTTCATTTCATATGGTATGTCTTTAAAATCTCTTTACCATGTTCTTATATCCATTATATTCTGTCCCTCTACTATTCCTTGGATCATTTATGAGTGGGTGACCTATGTCCCCTCTCTTTTCAATGTTTTCTAAAACCCCGAAGCATAGTCGTTATGCTGCAGAATTTCCGTCTCAAATGTCTCTCTCTTTTTCTCAAATTATTTTATTTTATTAATTGAATACTCAAATCTCTTCCTTCTAAATGTTTATTCACATATATACCAAAATGTTCTATTTTAAATTATGGGATTTACATACATAATACCTGCTTTCCTTTTCCGTGGGTTTAAAGTTACATAAAGATCATGTCTTTAAAGCAGTTTTTAAAATGTTATGATTATGAAATGAAACCCATTTATTTTATGTTATATGGGTTGTTTATTAAATTTTTTATGATGATATATGTGGATCATTTGATAATAAAGGAAAATTTAAGGGTGCATCCTAATAGTGCTTCAATGCATTGGGTAAAGACTTAATCTCTAGAGATGACCATTTAGACTGATACCGTGGTGAATAACCTTGGTAATTTTTATTGACACCTTGGGGATTGACCTTGGTGAAACGGAAATGATTGCCTTTGTTAAATGTTTTAGCCACATCTTCATGTTATGAAAAACGTTATTTTTATTATGATATGCCTCATGATTTATTTCTCATGCCTTAAAGTTCTTTTTCATGACATTGTTGATGTATCTCAAGTTCACATGTTAAATGTTTCCCCTTGTTTCCCTTACTGGACCTTCTGCTCACCCTTTCTTTTGATGTATGTCCCTAGGTTATGAGATGCAGTAATGAACCTAGGATGAACATAAGGATAATCCCTTCAAGTGTTTAAGAATAATGTTTTTTTTGTTTCATGTGTTAAGTTCCTGGTTTCCAAGGCACTAAACCATAAAGATCCTTAGTTTTGTATAATGTAATGAAATTTTATGTGACAAAAAGGTGGGATGCTATAGTTGGTATCAAAGGATGGTTTAGTTATTTATGGAAATTAGGATATGAAAACTTTAGGAAGAACCCTATAGAAAAGTTTAAATATAGGAAATCTTCCTGGTATTTTGGTGAGTATTGAGTAAGGGGTTTCCAAGAAAATACATCCCTGTCTGGATACGATTAGGTAGATGTGGCTCTAGCACAGATGTACATAGGGGTAAAACCCAAAAACACCACTTTGAGCTAGACTTGAACGGGAAATGGTACACGACAATGGGCCTTGCTGTACTCTTGGTTACGACACTCCCGGGGGATATGCTTCGGTAAATTCATAAGCTTAGTATGAACCATTATTAAAGGAACAAAGATAAAATAAAATAAAGATTCACATAAGAATATATGATCATGGATAACCAAGTTTGGAACCTAGGGGATCACAAGTTAGGGTATACTTTTCTTCTACAAGTTATCCTTCTATGCTTTAAGTTCCTTTTCATGATTATTGGATAAGTATTTAGGCCCCTAATTGTACTTTCTTTTCTTAGTTAATGGTGGGAAATGGAAGAACATGTCCCAACAACCAATGTGATAGGAAATGTGACGATTTCCGTATTAATATGACAGAGATGATTAGGGGATTAAAAGATTATTATTATTTTGGAAGACGTTCACTATTTTGGGAACCCTATTTGATAGAGGTAAATAGATTACTACGGTATTTTCTTTGAGGGGTAAAGGTTGACTTATATTTTGAAGAATCTATGAATTTAAGGTGGATGCATAGTAATTTAGGTTACTTATAGAAGTGATTAACCTATCTTGGGGTAAATATGTTTAGGTTAGTTACTTTTTTTATAAGATGTTAGGAGTGGTTGATGCTGTTTGGAGATGAATGATAAAGTTTACCTTGGAAGACTATGTTATCAAATCCTTCTTGTATTTGGGTTTCAATCTTAGTTTGGTTTATTTTTAGGATTTTTAAGGACAGTTATTTAAGGAATGTTCTATAATGAACTTTGGGTAGTACCGTGGAACTTTGAAGATTTAAATTAGTTTCCCTTCCTCTGGGGTTCTTTATTTTGGAAGAGTTGTTTTATCTTACCCTTTCTGTTTTTGGGATAATGTTTAAAGATAGAAGAAATAGATAGTTAATCTTTGGTGGATTATGTGATTCTCTATATAATGATTCTTGTTCTTTGATGAGACCAAGTAGTTTTGAATTCTCATCGTTTGGAGAAAAGGTTAGTTTTGGTAGAATCTTATTAAAGGATAAAACTCTACTTGAAGGTAGGTATATTTCCTTATGTTTTCATTCTATGTAGTAAATGAATTCCTCAAAACTATGAAAAGGAACGTAAAATAAAAACGTTGTCTTTTAACGTTTTCTACTGGGTAATCAAAGACTGTTTATACACATCATAAGTTTTTGATTTTCTTATTGTTAACTTTCTGCTGATCATGTTTTCTATCACTCTCCCTCAAAACTTGACCCTTTGTTTTTTCTTCCATATCCTTGTTTCCCTACATGGAATCCTAGTATGGGTTAACTCGGGTGGCCTTTGTACTTCCTTTTCTTCCTTTCAAAGTAATAGTGTTACTGACTCTTTTTCTGATGTGGGACTTTCAATGAAATTTCAAAACCCAATTTTAAAAATTGCGAGGACGCAATTTCTTAAGGGGGGAAGATTGTAATGACCCGAAATTTTGAATAAATCTTGTTTCCTATTTTTTTGTGTTATTTTATTTTTCATACTCAACAAAACTGTTTCATTTAACATGAGTATAATTAAAATGAGACTGTTGGGTTTTGACTATTATATGACCATTAGTCAGTATGACCATTGAAAAATGAATGTTGTGACTTTTGTCTCTAAATACAAGTGATCTTGGTTAATTAATATAGAAAGAAGATTTGATGGCCTCACCCAGTAGTCTTGGACCGATCGAAACCCATCTAACAGAACTTGGGAAGGAGTTAGCACCACTGGGCTTTTCTCTGGACCAAACCCAAGCCAAACTTCATCGTGTGAAGCTAGAACAGAATCACATTTGTGAGAAGTTCAAACTGATAGAAATTACTACTCGTGCGATGTTGGATGAACCTCCCTCGGATTCTCTCACGTTAGCACACCTTACACTTAGGTCCCATGCTGGTGTGATAAGGGGCTATGTAAGGAGACCATAACTGCCTTGTGTAATCCTTTGTTTTAAATAAAAAAAATTATTTCTTTTTATGATGAAGTTTATGAATTTTCAAATGTCCGGATAAATATAGTATGCATATTTTTGGTGAATTTTAGAGAAAGGATATTTTAAAAAAAATGTTTATGTAAACCTTAAATAATTAAAAATGTGTAATGATTTTCAAAAAATGGTCTTCTACAATTATGTTCAATACGAAATTTAGAATCTACTAAGATCAACATAATTTTTGATGAATAGTAAATTATGAATAGTGATTTTATGCTTAGGATTAGTAATGTGACCAAATGGATTAGTAATCTCACTTAAATAAAGCATTAATATAATCTAGGCACCTTGATTAAGTAATGTGATTCAATAAAATGGTTAAATAATGGTTTCATAAATTATTAGTCAAGTATTAGTTTTTTTCGGATGAATAGTGTTTTTTAATTAAAAATTTAATTAAAAATATTTAGAAAGTTATTTTTATAAAATGGATTTCATTTTTGAACACAGAGCATTGATGTTATGTTAAGGTAATTTTTGGGGATTTTTCTGAAAAAAATGAATTTTCGGTGAATAGTGTATTTATTTAAAAATTAAATTAAAAATATTTAGAAAATTATTTTTATAAAATGGAGTTCATTTTTAAAATCAGAGCATCGATATTTGGTTAAGGTGAAATTTTGGGATTTTTCTGAGAAAGTTGAATTTTCGATGAATAGTGAAAGTACAGTTTTTAAGTTACGGGTGTTTAATAACATCATTAAATGATGTATTAAGTAAGTAATCAATATGTTCGACTTATGAATAGTAAGATAAGGTATTAGGTGTCCCAAGTGGCCAATACCATGGGCAAATACCATGGTCAAGCCCATTGTTTTTCCAAAACCACTAACGAGGTGTCCCTTGGCCATTAATGTCTTGTCCCCTCACTTTCCCTATAAATACCAAGTCATCCTCTCATCCATTCGACTCCCAACTCTTCCCCAACTAAGCTCTGGTCTCATTACCTACCAAGGAGTCCTCCCAAGGTGCCCCCAATCCCTCAAGGTCCCAACCTTTGAGTTTTAAGAGTTACATTTTAAGGTAAGGGATCCTACCTCTCTCTTTCTTTTCAAGTATTCTCGTTTATGTCATTTATTCTAAGCTCTATGTTCTTATGTTGGGGATGTTATTTTATATTCATCATACTTCCCTTTTCAATTTAATATGATGATAGATACTCTCTTACTCTCATAATTTTGTTTTATGAATGTTTAAGTGGCGTCGTTAGGCTGCCGAATTTTTGTAAAGGATTCTTTCACCCTTCTCATTTTCAAGTTCTATTTTCTTGACAAGTCTTTCAAGTTAATTTTTATTTTGTTGGGGTATGATATCTAAATCTATCATACTAATATTTTATGTTCATATGATAATAGACCCTATTTAATCTCTTCAATTCAGTATTTTGAAGTTTTAAGTGGTGTCGTTAGGCTGCCGAATTTTTAAGGGATTCGTTCACCTTTCTCATTTTTCAAAGTTCTACTTTCATGTAATGTCATTAAAGTTCCTTTTTATTGTGTTGGGGTATTATATCTATATATATCATACTGATCTTTTATGTTCATATGATGAGAGACCCTATTTGATCTTTTCAATTCATTTTTTTGAAGTTTAAGTGGCGTCGTTATGCTGCCGAATTTTTAAGGGATACTTTCACCTTTCTCATTTTTCAAAGTTCTACTTTAATGTCAAGTATTTCAAGTTCCTTTTTATTATGTTGGGGTATTATATATATATATATCATACTGATCTTATGTTTTCATATTATGAGAGACCCTATTGATCTATTCAATTCATTTTGTTGAAGTTTAAGTGACGTCATTAGCCTGCCGAATTTTAATAAGTGAAATCTTATTTTTGTCTTCCCTTCATGTTTTTAATTTCATATGGTATGTCTTTCAAATCTCATTACCATGTTCTTATATCCATTATATTCTGTCCCTCTACTGTTCCTTGGATCATTTATGAGTGGGTGACCTATTTCCCCTCTCTTTTCAATGTTTTCTAAAACCCCGAAGCATAGCTGTTATGCTGCAGAATTTCCGTCTCAAATGTCTCTCTCTTTTTCTCAAATTATTTTATTTTATTAAGTGAATACTCAAAGATCTTAATTCTAAATGGTTATTCACATATATACCAAAATGTTCTATTTTAAATTATGGTATTTACATACATAAGACCCGCTTTCCTTTTCCGTGGGTTTAAAGTGACATAAAGATCATGTCTTTAAAGCATATTTTAAAACATTATGATTATGAAATAAAACCCATTTATTTTATGCTATATTGGTTGTTTATTAAATTATTGATGATGATATATGTCACTCACATGATAATAAATTCAAATTTAAGAGTGCTCCCTGATAGCGCTCCAATGCATTGGGTAAATACTTAATCTCTAGAGGTGACCATTTAGACTGATACCTTGGTTAATAACCTTGGTAATTTTTATTGACACCTTGGGGATAGACCTTGTTGAAACGGAAATGATTGTCTTTGTTAAATGTTATAGCCACATCTTCAAGCTATGAAAAATGTTATTTTATTATGATATGCCTCATGATTTTTTTCTCATGCCTTAAAGTTCTTTTTCATGACATTGTTGATGTATCTCAAGTTCACATGTTAAATGTTTCCCCTTGTTTCCTTTATTGGGCCTTCTGCTCACCCTTTCTTTTGATGTATCTACACAGGTTATGAGATTCAGTAATGACCCTAGGATTAACATAAGGATAATCCTTTCTAGTGTTTAAGAAGAATTTTTTTTCATGTATTAATTTCCTGTTTTCCAAGACACTAAACCTTAAAGATCCTCAGTTTTGTATAATGTAATGAAAGTTTATGTGACAAAAAGGCGGGATGCTATAGGTTGGAGCATGAATGAGGGAACCAGAAGTTCTATCAAGACCCTATTTGGAGTTATCAGTGACTTTATTTATTTTGTGTTTTCTATATTGATACATGAAATGTATTTACCATGAAATGTATACTCTTTAGTTTTAGATATTTTATTTCCCATTTTGGTCATCTATATTATTAGATTGTTTTGGTTATGGCCATATTATTTGGATTTTTTATTTATTTCCTCTGATGTATTACTCTGATAAATATGGTATAGTATCCCCATTATTGATAGTAGACCGTCATTGCTATTTTTAAAAATATATCATATGGTGAGGCACGCTTGATGTCACATAGTAGTCCGACTCGGGGCAGCGATGTGTGGCACCTAGGATGAGACATTATAATATTGAATCAGATATTAGTTTTCTTTTAATTTGTTTATATTAATATTTGGGAAGTGTAGAAAGGAGACTAGAATGATTTGGACCATGGTTATGAGCTCGGGTAAGGGATTAACTAACCCATGTATAGATGAGAACCCATGTGCCTAGGGTGGGATTGTTGTAATTGAAGTGTGTTATTACACTTTATGTTATTTAACCTGAAGCGATGAACTTATTGTGTGATGTGATAATTGATTTTGAAATTTTATAATATTTTACTTATGTACTAGAATATAAAAATAGTTGAGTACTCATGCATTATCCTAAGAAATCAATATTATTTTTTGATATGCATCATTTTAGGCAACCATGAGAAAATGGGTTATAGAGTAAGTTATAGAAAATTGAAATATGTTTTTCTTTCTTGTGTGATTGAACTGAAAATGTTATCAGATAAGAAATTGAAAAGGATTTAAAAGGGTGAATAAATGGGTGTGTAATGAAAACTTTAATAATGAAAATTTTCTCACCTTATTAACCATGACCTAGATATAGTATGGTTAAGGGTGGTTATAGTGTTTCACTTATGACTGTATAGCTGGATTTGGGGGAAGTGATTAGTATGTATTTTTTAAATCAATGTAATGATTTTAATGTTGTTTTATGTTTCCTAAGATGTTTTTTTTAATTATAATGATATTAATCAATGATGATGCTTGTTGATAGGAAAATTGGAGTACATGGTTAGAAATGATCCTCCAGTTATGGAACTTGAGGCACTGGTGGTGTCAGGTGAAGGAATTAAGACAAAAGTTCCAATATAACATTTTTCAGTTTATGAAATCAATGGATATAAACCAATGGAGGATTGTGGAATGAATTTATAATATGATAAGGGTGTTTCTATTGCCTCACCCTCTGACATTCACCGGATAGGTAGGACCTAAGGATGCTGAGTTTTGGACTAACTCTATCCTCACAATGCTTGACCGCATAGAGACTCGAACAGAGAAGAAATTAAAATTGGATGCATATATGTTATGTGGTAAATTCAAAATATGGTGTTACATCATGATTTGGTAAGGAAATTTAAAGACTATGGTGTGGAAGAACTCTCTATAGATGTTACTAGATCGCTTTTTTCCTAAGAAACTCATGATGGAGTGATCATCTGAGTTCATGAGATTGAGTTAGGGGAGTATGTCAATGGGGGACTATATGAGACACTTTAGATATTTTTAGAACTATTTTTTCTATTGGAATAATATGATGATACTACAACAAAGTGGTTTTAGGACACGATTAAATGTGAAATTATGTCCTATGTCAATATCTTTAAGCTGAAGAAGTTTTTAGAAGTGGTGAATCAAACACTCATTTCAGAGGGGAACCTAAAGTAAGATTCTAGTGGTGGAAATTTGGTTTCTGCTAAATGATCAAGAGGTTTTACTTATAAGGGAAGGATGTGTCATTATTATAATTTATGTGAGGATAGTGGGATAAAGAGTAGCTAGAAAGAGGGATCAATTACATAAGATCATACCCTAGTTCTTTTTCACTAGTGCAGTAGGCCACTCCACTTTTGTAAACATAGTCCTTGACCACCAGTATAGTACATAACCTATGGAATAATAGGTAATCTAGATAGGTTCTACATTAACCCATAATAGATAGGGTTTGATGGAGTATTTAGAGTGGAAAAGAGTACGATAATGAGATCTCTTACACCATATCGGTCTAGCAGTTGTAGTTCTACTGGCCGTAGAGGTTGAGGTAGTTGACGAGGAGCTTCCAAGAAATAGATCTCGTATTAGTATAGTGGTGTAGCTTAGGGGGTTCAGACTACATCACATGGAAGAGGGGAATGAAAGAATCATGATGTTCAGTCTACACTATTGGATAGAGAGGCTAGACCATCGATAGTGGGAGGAACTATTTTTGTAGCTTCATTGCTAGTTAGTTCTTTATTTGATACCGGTGCCTCTCATTGCATTATTTCATATAAAATATTGAATAGTTTGATCCTGGTAATAAAGTTCGTTAATGGGGTGTTGAAGTTTGATAAACCTTTGTGATTCAATTTGAGAGACATCTATTTGTGGAAAGGATGTTCTCTCAAGGATGGGGAGTATAATTTTAGTTGGAATCTTTACATCCTTGACATGTGAGGGTTCGACCTAATTATAGGTATAAAATGGTTCATAAAATACCAATCCCAAAATTATTTTTACCATATGAGAGTGACTTTTATGTTTCATGGGGGTGATAATTATTTACGCCCAGGAGAGTGGGATATCATGGTGGGCCTTGCAGAGCCATTTCATCAGCAACTAGGGGAGATCACCACCTAAGTTCCTAGCCTCTTTCTTGATGAAGGAGGTGAAAATAGTGTTATATTTCCACCCATAGTGGAAATGATACATGATGTATTTCTTGAGGAATTATCAGGGCTTCTACTTGAGAGAGATGTGCAGTTTACAATTGAGTCCATGCTGGGGGATGAGCTAGTTTCTATTCCACTGTACATAATGGTACCAACAGAGCTTGAATAGATCAAGTATAAATGGTAATATTTAGTGGAAAATGGATTTATCTATATGATTACATCACCATAGGGTTATTAAGTTCAGTTTTTAAATAATGTGGATGATACCTAGCACTTTTTTCTTGATTACCGAAAGTTGAACTGGATGAATTTGAAAAACTAGTATCTTATTTCACATATTGAAAATTTATTTGCCTAGTTGAGTGGATCATGTGTTTTCTCCAAGATTGAAATGATATCTAGGTATCATCAGTTGAGTGTTTGACCTTATAATATACCATAGACTACATTCAGAAGCAGATATAACCTTTTTGAGTTCTTCATAGTGCTTTTGAGGTTGAAATATTTACAAGTATTATTTATTCCCTTGATTAATAAAATATTTCATCCATACCTGGTTCAATATGTGGTAGTGTTGGTGGATTAAATATTGGTGTTCTCCAAGACTCATGATGATAGTTCCCAATATCATGACATTGTCTTGATTACATTGAGAGAGAATCAACTTTATTCCCAGATATATATGTGTCAATTCTGGATTTATCAAGTACAGTTATTGGGTCACATATTTTTGGAGGAAGTGTGTTAGTGGACCCAAAAAAGGGTTCATTGTGTTGTTTTTTTGGATAATCCTAAGAACATTTTTTATATTCGTATCTTTCTGGGGTTGGATAGATATTATCGAAAGTTCTTCTAAGACTTTTTCCATTTGAAACACCAATTTTAGGATTAACAATGTAAGGGGTAATGTTTGAATTTTCATAATCCTATGATAATACTTTATGGGAGCTGAAGAAGCAATTTAATATGACACCAATCATGATCCTACCTAATATAGAGGAGGAGTACACACTGTTTTGTGATTTTTTCGGGATAGGGATCAGAGTAGTGTCGATGCAGGGAGATATAGTAGTGGCATATGGGTGTCAGAAGTTGAATCCACATGAATGGAACTACCACACACATGACCCCAAGATAAATGAAGTAGTTCTTGATTTAATGTGTTGGCATCATTATTTGTTGAAAGAAAATTTTTTTGTGTATACAGATCATAAGTGATCAAAGTATATCATTTCACATCAATATTTGATTCTTGAAAACAAGATATGGTTTATCTATATGTAGTCATTTTACTTCGATCTAGTATATACACCCAAGAGTGGAAATTGTGTTATTAACGCTCCCAATAGGAAAATTCATACTCATACAGTTTATGAGTCTAGTTCTGACTATAAATAATGACATTAATGGTTGATATGTATGTTGTTGTTCAAGATAGTAAGGTCCAGATGGCTCTCACATCATTTTTACTGGATTATATAACATAGATATTGATCAAGGGTAGGTATTATGAGGATTCAAAATGTTTGGAATTGAGGTAAAGACTTAATGGTGGGGTTTCATATTTTTATTGGAGCATAGATTATGAAGAGATCATCTATTTGTCAATTTCATGTCGCAAATTTGGTGGTGCATCTAGGTGTGTCCAAAATGTACCTTGACATAAATCAGTAGTTTTGGTGACTTGGAATGAAAAATGAGATAACAATTTTTGTGACATGATGCTGCACCTTTCAATAGTTTAAGGCAAAAAATCAATGAATTGGAGGTTTACTATAACCATTTCACATTCCATAATGGAATTGAGATGATGTTTCCATGGACTTTGTGGTGGGTCTCTGAAGGAAGACTCGGAAGAATGAAACAATTCGTGTGACCATATAAAAAAGGTAGAACATTTCTTATCGATATGGTAGAAATTATTAGCATAAAAGTTTGAGGACATGTAAGTTCGAGAAATAATACATCTCCATAGGGTGCCACATACTATAGTTTTAGACTGTGACTAACATTTTAATTTACACTTCATGAAGGGCTTACAGAAGGTACTCGGTATGCATTCTTTTCTGAGTATGGTATTCCTGCCATAGATAGATAAGATGTTGGAATGTACTATGTAGGTGATTTATGATATGATTCAGGCATGTTTCCTAGACTTTAGAGTGTCTTGGGAGAAGAATCCAACACTTGTAGAGTTCTCTATTAAAAACATTTATCATGAAAATATTCATATGGAACCATGAAAGGAACTTTTTGATGACCATGCAGATCACCTCTATGTTGGATGTAAGTAGGTGAGTCAGGTTTATTGGTACTGATTCTTGTGTAGGAGACGTCAAAGTAGGTTCAGTTGATTCAGAATCATATGAATATGGATCAAAGTTGGAAGAAGCCATATTCTACTAGACGTTGATAACCCCTAGCATTTTTAAAGGGTGATCATGTATTCCTACAGGTGTTTTCTAGATTGGATCACAAAAGGATACATAGATAGGTAAAGATTGAGCCTATTTTTGTTGAACTGTTTGATATTGTGGAGATAATCAAGCTAGAAGAATAACGATTTTATCTTCCACATGGTTACAATGCTATGTATGATGTCTTTCATGTGTCACTGCATCAACATTATCACCCCACACCTTCTCATGTGATTGATGGGGATAATGTTGATACTGAGACTGATGTATCCTTTAAAGTGAATCTGTTACTGGTGTTAGATCACAGTGAGAACATGTTGCGGGGAAACATCATGTTGATAGTTCTTGCATTGTGCCAGCATGTCAGTGTTCAGGAGGAAACATGGAAAATATAAGAGAAAATTTCAGCTTATTGGCCTGATCAATTTGGCTCCGAATCACATAGTTTCTTGGGAGTATAACTCAAGGATGATCTATTATAAGGTGGAAAGATTGTAAGATCCATACCTTTTCTAGGGATATATCATTCTCATTTATAGGAACTCTTTTTAATTTTTTTATTAGTTTTTATTTTGGATATATTTTTGGTGTTTTGGGGTGGAAATTGGAGAAAATTGGAAGGATGATAGGTGGTGCATGGTTCAGTCATATTTTGGCCAAACCATGCACCTAACCTAGTAAACTGTGCCAACCCAAACAAAGGGGGTTCACATTTATGGAGCACATTTTTTTAAACCATGTGACCTCTTATTAATAACTATGTACCCCGATAATAGTCACGTAATTTGGAAAACTATGCACCATTGCTTAGAAAACCATGCACATGGTTTTAATTAGCCCTAAAATTTGACTTAAAATTATTGAACCCCATTATCAACCCTAATCAGAACTAGAAAAACCCTTAACATTATATCTAAACTATTTAGGCTTCTATATTAATTCATAGGGATTTGGACCTCTCTTAATTTTGATTTGAATCACATACTTAAGATCTACACCTCTCCTGGTAAGTAATTCTCATTCGGATTTGTTTCCCACTGCTTTCTTGTTATTCTCCATTTATTTAAAGGGTTATTTTTCATGTTGAAATTAGATCTAGATCTATGTTTTATGGATAATTATTTGTTTGATCTTGTATATTTTATTTTAATCATGATCACATTCTTCATCTTGAATAGGGGTTTTTCACTTAATTTGGTTATTTCCATTAGTGAGCATTCGTCACCAATTTTGAGGTAGGTGGTCAATTATTCAAATCTCAATGTCTTGATTTCAAGTACATATATGTAGTTATATAATTGATATTTGATTATTATAAATTGATTTTCTTAAATTTAATTAATTAATTTGGTAATAAAGTGGATGTGAAATTGGGGATATTAAAATGATTGAATTGGAATAATTAATTTTTGAATTAATTATAAAGGTATTGTGATTTTTGAATTGGGTTAATTAATTATTGAATTAAATAATAGAGGATTTTTTATTATAAATTTCATAAAGAGATTAATTAATTATTGAATTAAATAATGCATTTTAAATGATTAATTAATTTTTGCATTAATTAATGGTATTTATGTTGTTAATTAATTTTTGAATTAATCAATGGAATTGATGGGATTAATTAATTGTTTAATTAATTAAAGGTTTGATATGAATATTAATGTTGGAGTTGGATTAATTAATTTTGGAATTTATTAATTGTGATACTATGATACATGTGATATATGTGATTGATTGATATACAAGTTTCTGACATAGACTAATGCTCCAAATACCCATAGAGTTCCAAGTGTATTAATGTAAATATTATTGTATGGAAAAGGGATTGTTGCGCCAAATACTCATGGGTGTAGGATAGGTACTGATTCTCTAAATACCCATGGGGTGATAGACACAATGTTCTATGATCATGTAATTAGAATTGGACTATGGTTCTAATTGACCATCATAATGAATTGAAATGAAAATGATAATGAAATACCATGTGTTATAATATATTATGAATTGAATATGTAATATGGTTTAGAATCTGGCATGAGATAAAGCACGAATTTATATTTCGAGTGTCATCAGGAATCTAGAAGTTTATGTTGTTAAATAGAGATTAAATATGTAAATAAAAACTATTTACTTTATTACGTGAATTTATTTTTTTATAAAACAATATACACAATTTTGACTTGATATTTTTTAGATGAAATTGGTGGTGGACTAATAATTTGTACTCACACCCTTCTCGAGCTTCCTTGTTGGTATATATATATATTTCATGGTTTCAGGATTGGTTAAAGAAAATGTCCCTATGTTAGATGGCTGGTATGGGATGGAGAATGGATGATTTAAACTGACTTGTTGTCAGGACCCACTTGGGGTTTGTCAATGTCTTAATTTATTTTTGGTTTTTAATAATGAAACTTGAGAATAATTTATCATAACATGTCTGCAGTTTAGTTTTGGAAATTTTATTTCCTGTTAATGTCATCTTGTGATATTGGTTTGTTCATGTTATGGTTATATCATTTGGATTTTGTTTATTTATTTTTGCTGGTGTATTACCATGATTAAGAGTGTATAGTATCCAAGTTATAAATATTAGACCTTAAATTCTAGTTGAAATCCTCTAGAATATTTGGAGGTGTTCTTGAGGTCACACAGCAGTCCGAATCGGGTAAATGGTGTGTAGCACCCAGGTGACGATAGTAAAACATAGAATAGAGAACTTGACATGATTTCATGACTCTCTTTGGAGTTTTTGATGTCTTTATTTGAGGTATTAATTTGAAATTTTAAAATTGTATAACATGACATATCTACTTTATTGGTTTTTTTATTATATATGTTTTGGATTCATAATGATATATTGGTTTTTATTGATTACAAAATTATATTTATTATTTATTATCTTTTGGTTATTGTTTATTGATTTATTCTATTGTAATGATTTTATAAAGGGGTTATAGTATCATGAAATTACATTATACCATAGATTATTATCAGTAGCCTCATCCATATGGGGAGGCTTACCTAAGGTCACATAATGAACTAGCTTGGGGCACCGACATGTGGAACTTAGGTCAAGACATTAAAGAGTGGTAGCAAGGAGTATTCTTTTAATTTCAGTTTTCTTATTATTTAGGAATGTTATTCATGAGACTATTTTGGGTTAGGAATTGGTTATGGGCTCTTGTATTGGAGTAGCTAACCCATGTGTGGGGGAAAACAGAAGTACCTAGGGTGGGATTGTTGCTCTTGTTGTTTACTGTTATAGTTGAATGTTATTTAACCTTGGATGATGTGATTTTTTTTTTGTGATGTTGTTATTCTTTTTAAATATTACTCATGGGCCGAAATGGTATAGGATTTCAGAATGTATTCATCATTCTTGGAACACAATAATTTATGTTACACTCATAATTTTGGGAACACATGAGAATTTTTGATTTTGGTGAATTGTTGAAATGAATGTACTTTTCTTTTATTGTGTAATTTAAAATAAATGGTGCCTAATGATCTATTTAAGTGGTTAAAATAAAGTTATATATAGTAATTTTAAATGGTTAAAATTGGTTTTTAAAGAGAAACTTTGAACATATGAATGTGTTTTACACTATGTTTTCCATGAACCAGGTGAGGGATGGTTGGTGGTAGTGAAAGTGCCTCAATTTTTGACTATGTGGTGATGTTTTGGGGGAAAAGTGTTATATAATTTATGTGAATACCAATTATTTAAATGTGTTAAAAATGTTTTATGGGTCCTGATATGTGTTTTTAGTATTATAGATACATGATTACATGAAAATATTTATTAATTGGACAACATGATGACATGGAAGGGAATGTTCCTCCATAAGTGGTACAAGAGGCCCTTATGGTTCCAAGTGAAGAAGTATGAGAAATATTTTGTGAAAAAAAATTATTTATTTATATATTTTATGGTGTGATACCATGGGTGGACTATGAATAATATGTGTGATCTCACAAGGGAGTTCTAGTTGAATCACCATATGACCTTCCTTGGAGAGGGAAGATCTAGGGAAATTGAGTTCTATACTATGTGTATCCATACAATTATGTACTATTTAGAGACTCATGATAAAAAGAGAGTCATTTTTTATTCTTATATGTTACGTCTTCATGTGAAGAAATGGTGGTACATCCAGGATAGGGATGAGAAGATGCAAAACATGGTATAGAAATCATTTCAAGAGATGTTCCTAGAACACTTTTAACCAGATATGCTCAGGAAGGAAAGAAAAGAAGAGTTTATATAGTTGACCCAGTGGAGTATTTCTATGATGGACTATGTTTATCACTTTACTGAATGACATCACTTTGTTCCAAAATTGGTAGGAGATGAGGTAACCATAGAGAGACAATTTCAATATGGACTTAAATGTGAGAATAATTCTTGTGTTAATATCTTTCAGCTAAAAAAGTTTTTGAGGTGGTGAATTAGGATATAATTTTTTAGGGTGACATGAAAGAGGATTCCAGTGGAGAAAATGTGGTTTAATTGGATGACTAGAAGATGCATCTTCTGAGGGTTGGAAGCATTTCTATGATAACATTAACCAGTTATATGTAAATAAAATTTTCTATAGGAAAGGATTAGTTACTCTGATAAATACACAAGTATTTTCCACCAGCATGGTAGGATAGGTCAATATCATAAGAAATGTCCACAACCATCGATGGAGTACCAATATTGTAGAAAGGTGGGAAATCTACATTAGTCCTACAATATACCATGATATATGGGTAGTGGTGGAGGAGCTAAACCGAACCAGAGTATGTGAATGTTCTCTTATACATGATAATAGTCTGGTAGTTAGAGTACTACTGGCTGTGATAGTTGAGGTAGTGGACTTGGGGCTTTGGGGTAATAGAATTCAAATTAGAAGTGTAGTCCAGCTCAGGGGAATCAAACTATAGAAATTATAGAGGGATATGATATTTTCATTCATTACAACCCGCACTTATGGATAATTAGGTTGAGCCATTGGCAATCATAATTAATATTCATGAATATTAGGTGTTTTCTAGAGATTTATTTAAAAAAAAGACCATCACATTATTTAATATATACAAAACTTGTCAATGGGTTGATTTTGACAGTGGAGTTTTTGAGTGGGGTTTTTAAAATCAACACACCATTTGGAGTTCAGATGAGTGCCAACTATTTATGCAAGGGATGTGTTCTCAACGTTGGGGAGTATTGTTTCTTATAGGATCTTTAAATTATTGGTATGTTATTTTTTGACTTGATTGTGGGTATGTATTGGTTGGAATCATATAGAGCACACAAATATTGTTACTACAGGAGAGTTCCCCTTACATCTTCTGAGGGTGATAATTATGTTCATCCTAGTGAATGGGATATCCAGTTAGGCTATACAGGTCCAGTTCATTACAAAATGGGGGATCTCAGAGGAATGGTTTTATTTCTTTTATTGGATGATAGGGGTGTCAAGTGAATCATCTTTTCACCCATAGTGGAAAAGTTTTAGGATGTATTTTCTGAATATTTCTTAGGGATTCCACTTAATAGAGATGTCGAGTTTATATTTGAAATCATTTTGAAAGTTGAACCAGTTTCTCTTCCACCTTATAGAATAAAAACAACACTGATTAAAGAGATTGTGAATAATGTAGAAGATTATATGGATAAGGGAATTATCTATCTGAATACATCACCTTGGGGTTCTCCAGTTTGGCTTGCTTATAAGGTCGAGTGAATATTGCATTTATGTGTTGATTTAAATAATTTGAACAATATTATAGTAATTAACTGATATACTTATCTACAAATCAATGATATCTTTAATAAATTGATAGGAGATTGTGTATTATCCATTACTTACCTGAGGTTCAGGTATGATCAGTTAAGAGTTATCTCTTATGATATACCGCTTGTTGGTTTATAAAGTAGGTATGGCCTATATGAGTTCATTAGGATTCCATTTGGGATGATGAACACTCTTGCCATATTTTTGGACATGGTGAACCAAATCATTCACCCATACATGGATCAGTTTGTGGTTGTTTAGTGGAAGACATATTTTTGGTCTCCCAGACTCAAGAGGATCATGCCAAATATCTTTACATCATCATGATTTTACTAAGAAATAATCTTATATACTCCAATGTATCTAAGTATCAGTTTTGGATCAACAAGGTACATTTATTGGTTCAAATCATCTCTACGTAAAGTGTGTTAGTAGACCTAGATAATGTTTAGAAAGTGGTTTATCAAGAGAACTCAAAGAATGTTTTAGATATCTGAATATTTCTAGTGTGGGTGGATTATTATTAGAGATTTATTTGGGACATTATCTATATAAATACTAGATTTTCATACAATAACATTACAAAAAATTTATGGAATACTCAATAAAATATTAAAAAAGGAAACCAACAACCATATTAGCCCAGTGAATTTGGAAACATGTAAACATAAACACTAGTACATAAGTGAGATATATTATCTCCCACTAAGATCTTAATGACTATCACCCTTCTTAGTCACATCATACATAATACATATCTTCATAAACAGGGGATGAAAACATAAAAATAGGTGAGATCATATTACTGGTAAGGGTAAATAAGGGAGATATGTAAGAATAAACATGAGCATAAGGGTATGAGAATGTGATCATAACATTAGAATATCGTACCCTGTATAAAAAGATCATAAATTTAAATAATGTCATAAATATTGATAGTTTAGAAGACATGAATCACAAGGCAATCCAGTGAACAACCCTTAAAACCACAACATATGAATGAAACATTGAATTATTATATACACATAAACATGTAATATCATTCCCTATAATTCAAGACACATTTATTTAATTTAGCAGGGGACTTCTTGGTCATTACACCTACTAGACGGGACACACCACCATCCCCAGTGGCAGTTCCTTCCTTATAATGGACTAGATTTCTTCATCTTCACATAGTGGGTCAGGTTCCCACATTATTTCATAGTGAATCAATCCCATCAACTTGAATCCCATAATTATCTCATGATATAAAATCCTTTAAACAATGCATTGGTGGGAAATATTGGTCCCAACCATCTCATAAAGGAAGCATATATACATGTGTCAAAAATTCATTATGAGTCAATTCATAACCTGTGAAATTAATTAGGTGTCATAAAAATTTCATAATATATTAACATTTGAAAAAATATAGGTTTCATAATCATTTAATCAGAAACAAAACCTGTAAAAATAAGCAGATTTCAAAAACATATAACCCATAAAGAAGAATCACATTTCATAATCAGGTAACCTATTAAATAGAAATAGTTTTCATTAACACGTAACCCATAAAAGGGAAACGAGTATCATAATCATCATTCCCTAAAAACTTAAACTCATCAAAAAAATAACATTAATGGATCCTTTGGATAAATTCCCAAGAAATCCATGAGTAACACCAACAGATGTCATCTTATATGGAAAATAATTTTTGAAATATCTTTTTAAAATATTTCATAAAAAAGTATCCATTATTATTTGAAAATTATTTTTAAAAACTAAAAACTTTTGAAACCCATTTTATTTTAAAATCATCTTAAACACATATAAAGAAATCTTGAGAACATTTTTAAATCCATTTTATTGAAAAAATAATGAAACCATATAATGAAATCATGAAAACTTTTTGAAATCCATTATTTTGAAAAAAAAATTAAAAACATATAAAGGATACATTGAAAACCATAAAACATTTTTAAAACCCTCTTTCATTAAAAATTATATTAAAATATCTCCTTTAAAAAAACATTTTAAAACATTTTTTTGACATGTTTTTTGAAATTCATGGCATGTGTCTTAAAGGAGAAAAATTGAGATAAAACTGCATTACCAATTTGATAACTTTTAAACATAAACCCCATGAAAGAGAGATCATAAAATGGATATATAAAATCCCATATATTAAATTATTATAATAATATAATATATTCATGGTAATCATAGACACTACATAAACTAAATTAGTGGTAAAAAAGGAATATATCTCACTGAAATAAAAGTGAGGCTAGAAATCCCCTTACCTTATGTCTTGACTCTTTTCATACTCGTACAATCATCCTTTATAATAAATAAATAAATATTATAAATATTTTAAAAAACCATATTCTTATATATAATACCATATAATATTTTATTACGACTTTATATTACCCTCTTTTTAACAATTCCTTGTTAATGTTTTGCTTCGGGTAATATTTGATTTATTTTTCACATATGTTTCCACTTTTCATTATTGATATTCTTACTTATATATTTAAAAATTGTAAATAATTATATGAATATTATATATATTTATTATATAAATATTTATTATAATATAAAAACAATAGGAATACACCATTCATGGAGACTGTAGGTTTCACGTACACATGAATATTGTTTTCATTTAATTATTATTTTGAAAAAATGGAAGAAAATAAAATGTATGGATATAAGTGTTTTAAAGTATAATTATTATGTAATATATATCATATTAATTTACTAAACTCATCCTTAATACATTCCATGTAGAGTATGAACGAATCATATCTCTTTGAGGAGGCGGTAGTCCACATTTCCACAAATGAAGTTATCGTATTTACACAAAAATGGAAATATTTAAGGTATCTCTTTGATAAAAAAATATATAAGTTTTAATAACTCATTAGTATCATATATATCATATAGAAACATATTTCGCAACCAAATTTCCTACAATTATAGCAGTTAAAGGAAAATTGAACAACATCCTTTCATGAGGCGGTTGTTCTTTGTACACATGAATGGTAAATTTGTTACTCATTAGATTGATTTTTTTGTAAGTCTAGGTCAAACCCCTAGAAAAAATAGATCAGTATAGTTATGATATTTATGATATAATATAATCATGTTATAATAATATTTTAGGGGGTGGATAATTAAAATAAAACAAATGAGTTTGAGTAAGGGTGTTACCTCTTCTTTGGGTAACTCTTTTTGGTTCTCTCAAAAGGGATTCCTTGGATAAATTTATGACAAATGGGAAGATTATAGGATTATTATAGGGATTTTGTGACCTATTGGGGATGATTTTTTGTGATAAAAAGGTTCTGAGAGGTGTGAACAAGTGGGAGTGGTGAGTTTCTTTTTATAGTGGAGGAGTGGCATTGTTATAAATTTTTGGAAATGGATTTATGAAAATGTTTTACCCATGTAAATTGGCTCCAATAATGGTAAAAATTAAATTATGATGATTATAAATGTGGAATCCATTATTCCAAAAATCTAATCATAGAAGTAGAATAAATTAATTTACAAAATAATCTCAAAGACGTGTCATGAAAGTGGGTTTTTAGAGAATTTTTTTAAAAGTTTGTGAGATTTTTATATAAAATTTCATTGTGAAATTGATTACCATGACATAAATTGGATAAATAGATGTAAAATTTTACTAAATAATAATTAAAACCAAATTATAATATAATTTAACTATATAAATAATTTATATGAAAAGGAATATTTGGATTAAAATTCCATATTTGTCATTATTCATCCAAAAAGGATGATTTTAGAACTATATCGAAAAATAACCATAACCTAATTTTGAAATTATAGATTCAAAAATGATGTTTATTTTTTCAAATTATATTTCTATAATTTTCTAAAATTTATTTTATTATTTTTTGGATAAGGACATAAAAATAATTTCACTTGAGAGAATAGTATTTTCATACATATAAAGACATTAACAATATTCTATGTTTTTATCGATATGGTTTATTTATATAAAATAATTATAAATAATATTTAAAAATTATTTTTTACTATTCATATTACTATGTTTAATATATTTTTTATAACTATCTCATTTAAAAACTTATAATAATAAAATGATGTTTCGTAGAAACTCATTATTATGTGTAATGGAATCCAATACTATGTTACGTATAAAGAACGCTAATATTTTCATAGCATATAATGAATGTTTTATATTCCAAAACGTTCAACACATTATATCAATGAAAACTAATTTATTTGAAGAAAGGTTCCCTAAAACATTGGGTCTTACATTCTACCCCCCTTAAAATGTATTTATCCCTTGAAATTGTTCATTACGATACCATAAAATGAGGCTATTTCTTTTACATCATATTATAAAGATCCCACGTACCTTCCTTGTCATGAACCATCCCCCGAGGCCCATTTTGTGACTACCCAAATCCCACATCCAATAGTCCAAGGTCTAGCAACTACCACCAAGTAGGCATACCCCACAAATCATAGGCATTTTCTTAAGCACATGTACACATTCACCCTTCTTCAAGACCAAAAGTTATGAACTAAAAAAACTATGTAAAAAAAATACCTCTAAGATACCAACAACAGAGTATGAAATTACAAATATTTAAAAGTAAACAAGGCCATAATACAAGCCCAACCCAAATGGAAAAGTATAAGATCCTAAATATAATCCGTAGAATAACCTACCTGAATCGTAGGTACATAAATAATTGTTTGAAGTCGCTAAAGCACACCTCCTCTATTGTGTCTCTCTCAATGAACCACCTAGACTCAGTCCACGAAGGAATCCATCAAAGCATTGATCGTCTACAAAGGACATGACCTGTGCACGTATAGACCATATAGGGGTGAGTAAAACAATACTTAGTAGGGACCCCAAAATCACAAAGGTATACCACTAAGAATTTCATGAAGTATACCACAAATTAAAAAGACTAAGTACACCACAATGGAAACACACGAAGTACATTCAATATTTTCATCTCACACAAGCACAAGTCTAAATCACGATGATAAGGATTTACAATTCTAGTCCGCAGATCTCTATGTATCTATGAAACTAGAAGTGTCAGTGGTTCATTGAGCGTTGATATATCACGGGGCATCGATGAAACAAAGTTCTTCAGTGACATATTGATCATCGATGGCGCATGGAGCATAGGTGGTGCACAGAGCAGTGGGGGATTTTGGTATGTCAATGGTACACAGAGCGTCGATGGCGCATGGAGCATCGATGGTGCATGAAGCGTCAATGTAACATGAAGTTTTAATGGGTCAAGTAGTCCCCCAAGTCTCATAGTCATAGAAAACCAAAAGATTCCACTCATAGTGTCCATGATCTGGGCGAAAATACTCCTCAAGTCATTAGTTTATAGCCCAAATTTCTCAAAAAATAACATAGAGTATGTCAAAAGTACTCCTCATCGCAAGTCTCATGAAACCACAAACAGCTCATCAAACGGATACATAGTTTGAATGATACAACCAATGTTGTAAAAAGGTTCTAGTCCATTCTAGGTCTGACCTGACATGGCTCAGTTCGCCGGACCTGACACGGTCGATCGGGGTTGGCCCTAACCGACCCAGCCCAATGGGCCACTGGACCGTAGGAGTGGCCTAGTTTTCCCATCCCATCCCGCGTTGTGCAGGATCACCTTGCTCTGCCAGATGTGACCTGCCCTAGTTGTGTCCCACTAGTCCACGCGGTCGCCTGACTGAATGGCCATCTGGCTCCCTCGGTCAACGTAGTGTCGGATGGCATTACATGGTCGGCCCTCCTTATATTCCTAGTTCATTGGCCTTACTGCCTCAAGGTCCTCCTCTGATGTGGCTTCGAACCGCATCCCACCACAGCTACCACTGCGGCCTCGATCCATGGCCCATGGCTTCCACCCAAAGCATTCGCCTCTATAGGCTCCCCCTTCACTGGAGTTCTTTCATGACCAATGCTACATGTGCCACAACCATCCACCTTGTCAACAACTCATCCATCTAGTACCCTGCTAGAACCCGGCCTCCCATCGAGCCACGTGCTACCCTCAACACCAGCCGCTCTGCTAGTGGTGCGCTATTCGTTACTCCCTCCACTAAAAGTCACTTCATTCCTACTATGATTTCATCGCACCTCTATAATTCCATCATGGATCAAAACTTTCATCCTCTGAACATTGTTCCATGGATCGTGGGTGCAATGATCTATCATTCACGTCGGGTTTTGAAGGGCGAAGAGTGAAAGAATAATGTGATTGATTTAGGGGAAAATAAATTGCATGGACACTCATATAATGGGTCTTGTCCTTGTTTGTTTGGACATGATCCATTAATGTTAGTCGGATCATGAAAAAACCAATAGGAGAATAATAACCAAGATCTATTTCCTTTAATCCCACAATAAATTAATTTCCCCACAAGAAAGACTAAATCGAAGATCAAATTATTTGTGGGTTGGTCCGCATTCATTGTTTGATTCTCTGAAGGGGAATATAAATAACCAATAGATCAACATCCTACCTCGATGATTGGATCGGTCGTTGATGAAGAATATAGGTATGTATCAACATCGATTCATTGACATACTTCATCAATAGATAACTACCTTTTCCTTGCCTTAATGTAATTCTAAGGTTATGGAGATGACCCTAAATTCCTCGAACATGGATTATTAAAATGGGAAATTGTTGTTGCGTCAACATGTTAAATTCAATAAAATATTTTTATTAAATACTTTAATGAATTCTACATATGAAATATAACTTTCACCCTCGACCCACACTACTCATGGTTAGTCCCCACCTAGGTAAAAAATCTCCTTACAAACTCATGGGTGGTCTATGAATTCCAATCCGAGTTACCGTTTATGAGTTATTAGGATTTCAAAATAAAATGACTTTTATTTAATTATTTTATTAATAGTTACACCCCTGGTGAAATTTTCTATAGATGACCCACATCGACCAAGTTTATGTCTCACCTAGGGTAAAGAAACTATATTGATATCAACGGTGACCTCATATTTTTGAGTCAGGTAGTCTTTTAAGAGTTTTTTTACTTTTTCATAAAATTCATGTGTGAGTTATATTAAAAACATATCATTTTTTTAATAATCATTCCAGGCACCCCGAGCCTCAGAGTAGCATGGTGTCTCAGTTCCTGGTCTCAAAAGTTTCCTAATTAATTTATAAAAATATTATGAGGAAAATGCATGCCATTATATTCCTCTAACTAGTTATCTCTCCACAAAACTTTTACTTGGTGAGTGGTCTTGATTCATTGTACTCTCTCTGTATGATCCATAATTTCAAATAGTTATTCCTCGTATGAAATATACTGATCTAGCGGTATAACCCTCTGAGTTCAGTATATATAAAGGGCCATGTATATTCTCTCTCATGAGAAATACATGTAACACATTGTGGACTTAAGAGAGATTTTGACTAAGTTCCAAGCGATAGGATACCATTACAATATGATCAAGAATATCAAAGGGACCAACATACCAAGATATTAGTTACCATTTCTTCTCAATCCTCATAACCTTCTCCCCGGGAGATATTTATAGAAACACCTTCTCACTATATTCAAATTCTAGATCACCCTGACTATTATCATCATAACTTTTTCATTTAATTTGTGCTTCCTAGATAGGTTTTTGAATGATTTTAAAATTCTCAGCTATTTCATCAACTATCTCAGGTCCCTATAGCTTTCTTTCTACAACTTCATCCCAACACATTGGAGCTCTAAATTTCTTCCCATAGAGGTATTCATAAGGATCCATCTGAAATCTTGAGTGAAAGTAATTGGTGTAATAAAACTAAACTAGAGGAATGCTTCGATTCTAACCACCTTAGAAATCTAGATAACAATATCTCATCGTATCCTATAGGGTTTGAATTTTTCTTTCGACAGAAGCATTATTCAAGGTTTGATATGTAGTTCTAAAATAGAATAACTTATCAAGTAATTTTTGAATACTTTTCTAGAACATTTAGGTAAACCTCGAATCCTGATCAGATACAATATAATGTGGTACTTCATGCAACCTTACCACTTCCTTCATGTATATCCTAGAAAGTTGATCTTGAGACAAGTCTTCCCTGATAGTAATGAAGTGATATGACTTAGTAAGGTGATCAACTACCACCCATATATCATTAAAACCTTTATAGGTTTTGGGGAGTATAATGACAGAATCCATTGTGTTGTTCTCAAATTTACATTCTAGTATGGGTAATGGATGAAACATCCCCTAATACATTTGGATTTCAGCCTTAACATGCTGAAATTACATGAACTGAGAAAAAAACATAGTGATATCCATCTTTATTCCATACCAAAAAAAGTATTCTTTCATGTATCTATACATATTTGTACTTATAATATGAATAGAGAATGATAAAATATGATTTTCCTCTAACAACTACTTATTCAAATATAGTATGGATGGGACACATACGGTTCCCAAACCTTATAATTCCATCTTGATAAATGTTATGCCCTATAAAATCTCTAACCTCCTTCTATATCTCTACATATTCTTTCTACTCCTCTTTGATCTTCACTTGGATAGATGGTTGAACATTCCATAAAGCTATATATGTTTTCCCCTTCCATCTTGATTTATAGATCTGTCCTTTGTAAATCCATAAATATTGGTTCTTTTTCTATCATCATCTTGTATATACTGGCATGACCCATTCAAATCAAAGCATCGACAAGGTTGTTCGAATTTATAGGTTGGTGATGTATTGAGAAGTCATAATCTTTTATAATCTCTAACCATATTCTCTAGAGCATGTTCAAATCCTTCTGTGTGAATATATATTTCTATGTTTTATGATTGATATATATGTCATAATTTTCCCAATAAAGATAATTCCTCCATATCATTAATGTAATAATTACCACAGTTAACTCCAAACCATGAGATGGGTAATTTTTCTCATGAATATTTGACTATCATAAGTAATAAGAGATAACAATGTTATTTTGCATAAGAATACATCCCAATCTAGTCATGGATGCATCTCTATAGATTAAAAACCCTTATCCACTACAGGGTGATGTATGTAAATGTGTGTTGAAAAACCTTGTATCCAGTTAATTGATATTTTCCTCACATTCACATGTCTAGGATAACTTAACACCCTTTCAAGTTGACCAGGTCCTATGATTAGATATTCAAGATAAATTCTCCACAAAACATAGATATTATATCACTAAACCAAGAAAAACATAGATCTACATCATCAGGGTTATTGTAGGAAAACATTTAACAACCTTCATCTTAGATAGATCTATATCTATATTGTATATTGAGATAATGTGACCCACAAGTGAAATATTTTGCAGCAAAAATTCACACTTTGTAAAATTTTCATACAGATTATCCTTCATTAGTGTCTTTAGTACAATTCTCAAGTGGTATTAATTATCTTCCTTTATATTTCAATGGATAATAGTATCTTCTATAATGAATACCACAAACTAATTGAGGTAATCTATAAATACTCTATTCATCAAATCCATGATGATAAAAAAGACAATAGTAAGAACGAAAGGAAAAAATATGTATTCATAGTTTCCATACCTTGTATGAAATGTTCTCTTAGTTATATAAACTTTCTTGAACCTCGATTGATGATATCTATAATGATAGTCAATTTTGAGAAATTATTGATCTTCACATAGTTCATCAAACTTCTTATCAAAATGAGGAAGATGATACTTTTTCTTGATCAAAATCTTGTTTAACTCCTGATAATCAATTCATATTCTCATTGATCAATATATCCTTTTAACAAATAGTACATGTTCACCCCAAGGTGACATAAATGTCCAAATTAATTCTTTATCATGGTTATATTAGAGTTATATTTTCAATTCATGCAACTCAATTGGGTCAATTCTATAGGGAGTCTTTGAAATTGGTGTGGAACCAGGTATGAGTTCTATTGAGAAATTGGTCTCATGTTTTGGTGGAAGGTTCAGAAAATAATTTGGGAACACATCCAAAAAATAATTAGTAATAGGAATATCACTAATGTTGAGTTTCATCCCAACCATTTGAGAAAAACATTCCTTCTGAATGGGAGTGAAGCTTATAAATTGGATTTAATTTCCATAAGAAGCTTAAATTTATTACCACATTGATATATGATAATAAGTTGGTTGGAAATATCAATCATAACTTTCTTTCCTCTAAAATTTACATTATAGTTTTTCATATAAAGAAAATACATGCCTAATATGACATCAAATTAAACTGGGGAAAGAATGACATGATTTGCAGGAATTATATTCTCAAAAACATCAACAGGAGAGGAATCATAGACCTGAGATAAAATCATTGTACCATTATGGGTTTCTAATTCTACTTCATATCTAATCATTTGGGTGGAATCATAATACCATTTGAAAATTCTTTAGATATGAATGAGTTGGTGAATCCATAATTAAATACGACATTAACCATTCTAGATAGGATGGTAAGTATACCATTCATCACATTGTAATATCACTCCTCGTAAAAAACAGTGATCACATGAGATTTCCCATTTTCACTTAGTTTAAGAGGTTGTTGATTCCAATCATTATCACCAACCCTTGAGTTTGGGAATAGGTAATCGTAATTCCTATCATCTTTAAACTTGAAGCACTGAAGTTTGGGAGGTGCATTCTACATATATTATCCTCTATTTTCATCATTATCCATCTTCTTTCCATCGTTATGGTAGTCAATTTCATGATGGTCATCCCTTCTACACAAAAAACACTTATTATACCCCAAATGAAAATTCCATACATTCTTATTTCCACACTTAGAGCATAAAGTAAGTCTCATCTTATTCTCTCTATAGTGTTTATATTTTCCACTGAACTCCATATTCCATTTTTTGTTAAAACCATGAGTTTGATACGTAACTCTAACCACCATTTCAAATTTAATTTAACAACACACAATATCTTTATAGTTACTAAAGTATATTATGGAAAAGTCACTTATGACACTTTTTTTTAATCCACTAAAGAATCAATCAACTTTACTTTTGGGTTTTTTGATAAATTTAAGAATCATAACCTAAAGGTATTATAAAATTAGCCTCATATGTAAATATATATTAATCATCCTTTTTCCTCAACTAAATGAACACCATTTCTATCTTCATATGAAGGACATGAGAAAATTACACATTGAATAATACGTTCTTAAACTTATCCCAATCAATGGATTCATTTTCATCTTATTTTCTCATATTCTTGACTAGATTACACCACTATTATACTTCACCATATAACTAATAAAGTGCATTAATGATTTCCCCATGTTCTAAAGACTGAAGAATAGAGAATATGTTTTCAGTGGTACTAATTAAGTGTTCAGAAACAAGTTGATCAGAAGACCCACTGAAAGAAGATGTATGTTGCATCAGGAAGGACTCAATCAAAGTTTCTTCCCTCATTTCATAATTTTGAAGATCAGCATGATTCATATCTTGAGAAATTTGGGTGAGAATAACAAATATATTTTCTATTTCATCATTGGTAGAATTAAGATGATTAGGAGTACAATCATTTCATTGTCTTTTGAAGTCACCTTTAATGTGGTTCCTTCAGGTTCCATTCATTGGATAAAACAAAAAATAATATAGTAAGAAAAATATTTCATATTGAGGAACCATATATTCATTAAAACCCACTTACAGGATGTCCAAATTATGACACCTTCCTTGATCTATGAAACCCTAGTTTTATCTAAGGTTTTTCATAGACAACCTATTTTTATATCCTTCATGATGGTTCCTGAAGAGTTTATGAATTCCCAAAGCATATCCCCTAGGAATTTTAAATAGGGAGAGTAGTAAGGATCATTATCGTGTACCAGGTTATGCCTGAGTTAGGCCTAACAAACCTTGTCAAAGTGGTTACTCCTATATACTTATATTCATGCCCACTTGTAGTATCCGGATAGGGATTTATTTCTTGGAATCCACTCGGTCTATCCTTTACCAAAATTCCAGTACATTTTCCTATTCTTTTACTTATCCTTATTCTTATCCTTAGACATGTCGTTAGATTTCTCACTAATTTTATTCCATCATAGTTTCCAATGGTTAACTAAACATTTTTTATGGTACCAACTATATTGACACTCACTTTTCATATATTAATATTACATCACTTTTTCGGAATACGTAATACATTACACAAACAGACACTTTGGTACTAACTATAGTGACCATCCCTTATCTAATATTAAAATTACATTACTCATTCAGAATAATTAATATATTACATAGATATAAACTTAAATAACACATTAGTCTAGTGCCTTTGGAAATATGGAAACATAAACATTGTTACATAAGTGAGCTACATTATCTCCCACTAGTTTCATCATGACTAGAACCCTTATTACACATGTCATACATAATACATATCTTCATAGACTGGGGAAGAAAAGATAAAAAGGGGTTAGCTCAGAATATCAATAATGGTAAATAAGGGATATATGTAAGAATATAAATGAACATAATTGTATGTGAACATGATCATTACAATATAAGATCATAACCTTCGTAACAAATAACATAAACATAAATCATGTCATAAATATTGGCAGGTCATAAGACATGAATCATAAGGTAATCATGAGAACAAGACACAAAGTCACAACATAAGAATATGAAATGGAATTGTGGAATACACATAAACATGTAATATATTTCTCTATAAGTCAATACTCATTTCCAGAACTATTCAGAGCACTTTATGGGGACTACACCTATTTGGTGGGACACACCACTATCCCCAGTCGATGTCCTTTCCTTGTAAGGGATCAATTTTTTCCACATTCCCATAGTAGATCAGGTTTCCCCATTATCACATAGTGTATTGGGTTTCCACATCTTCCTATAGTGGATTAGGTTTCACAATCTTCCATAGTGGATCAATCCCTTTACCTTGATTCCCGTCATTATCTCATGAGATATAAAACATTAGCCAATGAATTGAATAGAGATATAGTTCCCACCCATCTCTTAATGAAATCATACATACTTTTTCCATAAAATTATAAATAATCACATCATAACCCATGAAATAAAATGGTTTTTATAGTCATGTAATCAAATAATAACCTATGGGAAAAATGATGGTTTCATAATCATTTCAACAAAATCATAACCTGTGAAAATATCAATCCTTATTAAGCATATAATCCATGAAGAATAAATAGGTTTCATAAAAATGTAACTTAGTAAATAGAAACGGGTTTCATAAACATGTAACCAATGAAAAAGAAATGGGTTTCATAAACATCATACCATAAAAACATAAACCATTCATATAAATATTATGAATGAAACCTTTTGATCATTTCCCTATAGAGGAATGAGTTACACCAACAGATGTCACCTTAGATGATTTTTTTTTTAAATTTTACTTTTAAAATATTTTATAAGGAATATTTCCATTATTCCATGAAATTATATTTTTAAAACATAAAACCATTTTTAAAACATTTTCATTGAATATAATTTTGAAAAATTATAAAGAATGATTAAGAACATTTTAAAAACCGACAATTTGTTGAAACTTTTAAAATATATAATGGATTATTTCAAAAACATAAAAAAATAAATCATTTTCCCTTTAAAAGGATCTTAAAATATCACCTTTAAATAAAATTAATTTTTTTTAGAATATATGTTTTTTGAAATTCATGACATTTGTCTCGAAGAAGGTATATTGATTTAAAACTATTTTACTAATTTGGTAAATTTTGAAACATTAACCCCATGAATGAGAGATCATAAAATGCATATTTAAATAAACATATATTTAAAGATAATAATAATATAATATATTCATGGATATTATATACATCACACAAAACAAACAAGTAATGAATAAGGCATAAATCTCATAGAAGTAAAAGTGAGACTATAAATCATATTACCTTATTTCTTAACTCGCTTCGTACCCATAAAAACATCCTGTATAATAAATATAATTTTATTATAAATCTTTAATTAACCATATTATTATATGTAATACCATATATGATTTTATTATGACATTATATTACATGCTTATTAAAAATCTAAGATTTCGCTTTGGGTAATATCTTCTTTGTTTTTTCACATATGTTTTGAATTTTTATTCTTGATAGTATTACATAGATCATAAATTAACTATTTAAATAGTTTAAAAATGATATAAATATCATATATATTCATTATATAAATATTTATAATAATATATAAATAATTGGAATACATTGTTCATGGATACGGTGGGTCGTACGCACGCATGAACGTTGTTTCAGTTTAATTTTCATTTGAAAGAAAGAATGTAAATTTCTTTTATATATATATATATACTATTTCTAGTGACATTATTATTTAATATATATCATATTTTTTTTACTAAACCCTTTCTTAATACATCCCATATAGAGTGTGAATGAATCACATCGCTTTGAGGAGGCGGTAGTCCACACTTCCATAAACGATGTTACCGTGTTTACAAAAAATGGAAAGCATGAAGGTATGTTTTATATATTAAATAAATAAAAATAAATACATTATAAATATATTATATATCAAATAAAATCATTTTTTCATCATAATTATGGTACATTAGTGGTGGTAAAGGAGAAAACAAATAACATCATTTCGTGAGGCGACAGTTCGACGTACACAAGAATGATAAGATTGTTACCCATTATATGGAAGTGAGTGTAAGTATAGGAAGAACAATTATAATAAAAATTCAGTATATTTAGGATATTTTGGATATTATATATTCATGGGGTAATAATATTTAAGGGGGTGGGGAATGAAAATAAATCAAAGGAGCATGAGGAAGGATGTTACCTCTTTATTGGGTAACTCCTTTTGGTTTGCACAAAAGGGCCTCCTTGGATGGAATTATTCCCAAAGGAAGGATTATATGATGATTAAATATATTTTGGGATATTATTTTACTATATTTTGTGATATATAAGGATCTTTAGAGGCTTTAATAATTGGGAGGGTGAGTTTCTTTTTCTAGTAGAGGTGGAGTGGCATTCCTGAAAATATTTGCGAAGGGAATTACGCCCATGTTTTACCAAATCCAAGTGGCTCCAATAATAGTACAAATATTATAAAAGGAATTATAGGGTCTATATATGGAAATAAAAGTCCTTTCAAACAAGTTTCTAGGTTTTTTTTTCTGTTATTTTAATGTTTATTCCTTTGTAAAACTAATTTTTCTCTTAGTCTCTGTAATTAATTTTAACCAATTTCCCTAATATTTTTTGTCAAAAAATATGTTGAAAATATTAGGAATTTTAAATTTTTATTATTAAAAATGTAGAATCCATTTTTTCAAATAATAATCACATATTTTTCATAAATTAATTTAAAATTAATCCCACAAACATGTCGCAACAATGAGGTTTTTTAGCAAAAATGTTTAAATGTTTTTGATTTTTTTATATTCATATTCAAAGTGAAATTGGTTATAATGAACTAAATTATATAAATTGATGTAAATTTGAAGTAAATTAAATTTAAAAACAAATTAATATATTATTTAACTATATAAATAATTTATATGAAACATCAATTTTGAATTAAAATTCCGTATTTTTTACTATTCCTCAAAAAAAATTAAATATGAAAAATTCACCCTAAGATAATTTTGAAACTATGAATTCGAAAATTATGTTTATTTTATCAAATTAAATTTATAAAATTTTATCAACTTAATTTTATTACTATTCACATAGGGGCATAAAAGTTAGTTCATTTGACAAAATTGTATTTTAAAACATGTAATGACTTTACCAATGTTACATGTTTTATTATAAATATTATTTATTTATACTAAACCATTATAAATGATATCATATATAAGTATTTATTAATATTCATATTAGTATTTTTAATGTCTAGGTTATAACTATCTTGTTTAAATAATTATAATAATGAAATTATGTTTCATAGAAACTCAGTTTTGCATGTAATGCAAGCCAAGTTAGTGTTGTATGTAGCACAATATTATATTGGGGTATCATATAATTAATATTTTACTTAGTGTATCATGTAACACATGGCATCAAATAAATTTAATTTATTCCCAAAAAAGGTTCAAAAACTCATGGTGTTACATTCCCCTTTGGGGAAACAACGTTTGAGAATAACCAAGATGGGTGTCATGCTTGAGTGGTTTGGATCATGGGATGAATTCTTGTAATTGAAGAAGAGTTTAACTAATGAAGTAATTTTTGCCCTACCCAACTGAGTGCGTATTATACCTTGTTTTTTGATGCATAAGGGACCAGACATGGTGTAGTGTTGATGTAGGGATATCGTTTCATGGTGTATAGTTCAAGAAAGTTGAGGCCACATGAACCGAATTACCCTACAAATTATCTCAAGTAAGATGTAATGGTTTATGATTTAAAGTGTTGGTGACATTACCTATTGCGAAAAATTTTACTTTTTATACTGATAAAAAATGTTTGAAATACATCTTTTTACCAAAACATTTGTTTATCTGGAAACAAATATAGATTGATTATATGTAGTTGTTTTATTTTGAGCTATCATATACAATGGGGAAGTGAAATAGTGTTGTTGATGTGTTGATCCAGAAGAAACAGACTCAGGAAGCCCGGGCATCTAGCTCTCTGTAGACCATTATGATCTTACTGGATGAGATGCATATTAAGCTTCAGGTGGATAGGGAGAAGATAAACCTTATATACTTATTGTTGGATTCCACACTTCTGATCTAATTTAGTGGGAGGATGTATTAATATCCAATGTGTTTGGACTATAGTGAAATCATTGAAAGTGGGGATTCAACTTTCGATTGGACTATTTATGTGGATGTAATCATTTATGTCTATAATCATGTTTTTATGATTATGTGTGTGCATGAAGAGATGATATATGAATATAATTCCTTGAATAGGGTAATTTATCATATATTGGCCAAAAATTATTATTACCTATGTCAATAGTATTGTTGGTTGGGTATGAAAATGAAGATCACAGGTTCCATGACACGATGTTAGACCTGTCAGTAGGTGAAGGATGAGCATCAACAACCTGGTTGTTTTCTACTATTGTTACACATACTAGAATTGATTTGTGATGATGTAACCATTGAATTTGTTACTTTCCTCCTAAGGATCCCTCAAAGTAATAACATGATTTGGGTGATTATGGACTGATTTGCAAAATTTTCCCATTTCATGTTGATACGAGTGACTTTTACCACTAACTAATTGGGTGACATGTATGTCTCAGAGATAGTATATATAAAAATGGTTCCATATATTATAGTTTCATATCATGATAAATGATTTACTCCATTGTTCTGGTAAGGATTATAGAAGGTGTTGGGTTCCTATTTACTTCTAAGTACGGATTTCCACCCGCAGACAGGTGGTCAATCAGAGTATACTGTCCATGTTCAGGAGGACATGATAAGAGCATGAACCCTTAACTTTTGGGTATATTATGAGAATAAATTGTCACGTTTTATGTTTTCCTATAACAAAATCTATCATGTGCCTATTCATATTAATCCATATGAGGCACCTAATATATTTCCCAGAAGATCACCTATATATTGGATTGAGGCGGGTGATTCTGAGTTGTTGGGACTGAGTCTCATGAAAGAAATATCAAAGAAGGGTTGACTCATTCAGAAATATATGGATATGGCATGAATTTAGGAGACTTTTTATGTTTATCAATGTTTTATACCCATTTATTTTCTAGTAAGTGATCATGTGTTCCATCGAGATTCACTGAGATTGGGCCACGGTAGGATTTAGAGGAAGGGAATATTGGTTCCTAGGATTTTTGGACCATTTCATATTGTAGAAATTACAAAACTGGTGGATTATTGATTGGATATTCCATAAATATATAGTGATATGCATGTTGTTTTTCATGTTTCATATATTTGTATGTATCACCACGAACGATCTCATGTGATCGAAGTTAATGAGATTGAGCTTATGGTGGATGCATCCTTTGAGAAGCATTTCATACTTCTATTGGATCACAATGAGAATTTGTTTCAAGGAATGGACGTTATGTTGATCTGTGTTCTATGGAAGAATGTACATTTTTGGAATGAAACATGGGAGAGGGAAGAAAATATGAGGGCATAGTGGCCTAATATTTTTACCTTAGAGGCTTAGTGGTGCTTTGGATTTCAACTTGAGGATATGATATTATAAGGTGAGGATATTGTACAATCCTGAAAATTCTGTATATTACATGTATTTATTTTTAGGTACCTTTTTACCATTTTTTTGATTATATTTTATTTGGATATTCTATCAGGTGAGTTCTTGTGAGATTTGTAATATTTTGGAGGGTTTTCGATAGTATAATATTGGTGAACTATTTTCCCAAACTGTACGCCTATTACCAACAAACCGTACAACCATATACTAATGAGGTTTTCATTTTCGGAGCACAATATTTAAAATGGTATAGCCACATAGTATAAAATGTAAACCCCATATAGTAAGGGCTCATGATTTGGAAAACTATGATGGCCTACCAATGAAACAATGTGTGAGGATATTAAAACCGTCCAAAATTTTATAAATAAATTTTTCAATCCCACAGTTTATATCACTAATCACCCCAAAATCAACCTAATACAATTCCACATATTTAGAGGCTCTTGGAAGGATTACATGGTTCAATTAACCTCTTATGGGGAGAATTGATGATCTGATGAATGAGATTGAACCCTCGACGAAATTTAATATGTACCTCATTTGGGTTTCTCTCACATCTATCTTTATCTCCCTTTGGAAAGGAAATATTTTCCTCTTTGTTCAATGGTTTATATATAGGTTTTTAGGATCTTGTTTATTTGGATCTTTTTCCTAGGTTTTTATCCCAGATCATCTTCATCGTTTTGAATTCAATCATTCTACATTTAATTGAGTGTTATGGTTTGGTGAGAATTCATCAGTGATCTTGAGGGAGTTAGTCTTCTTGTTAATTCTTGTAGTCTTGATTATGATATTGTCTGTGTAAATATTCCATTACATTTCCACATTGTGAAATTGCATTAAAATTTAAAAAGTGAATTTAATTAAATGAAATTGGGAAACCCTTTGCTAATCTTGTTGGACCAGTTGGATATTGTGATATTGGACTTGATGGAACCCATGTGGTGTTCCAATATCTATAAAATGATGCTTTATGGAATGTGAAAAGGGTGATAATGGGTACTTGTAATTGAATTAAATAATTTTTTATTTTTATAATGGAAATTAAAGGGTTAGTTGGCTTATCCTTAAAGGGTAAATGAATTGTGTGATGAATTGTGTGATGAAAGGTTGATAATTGGATTAATGGTGAATTGTTTATGTTCTTCCATGATATTAATATAAATAACCATGGTGGTGTTTGATAATTTATATTGTGAACCATGATAAGAATGAATAAATATAAGGTTAATTATTTTGAACCATGATATGAGTGTGATATATGTGATATTCATGATTAATTGACAAATAAGGTGTGAGTCAGGGACCGATGCTCTATATACATGTGGGATGATAGACCGAAGCTCGAGGCCCCTGATGCATGCATGTAAACAGTTAGAAGAGGGTTAGTGACTAATTCCCTGAACACCCATGGGGCGCGAGACTGATGTTCTAGTCCACTAATATGTGTGTGTGTGTGTGTGTGTGTCTATGTGTGGTAATATGAAAAATGAAGTGTGGTTCAGGGACTGATTCTCCAAATGCCCTTGGGGTTCCATATTGAAACTCTAGGCCCCCGATGTATAAATATGAAATCATAATTAAATGAATAGTTAAATACATGAAATTAATGATTTGTTAGATTCTTACGGTATATGGTTTAGAATCCAGCATGGGCCAAAATAAGTATGATGTGGTTTATTTAAAGAGTAATAAACAAGATACCTTTTTTACTTATGTGATTTATTTTTATTATTTATATAACTTCAAACACTATTATATAATGGATATTGATTTAGATTATATTGGTGGTGGGATACTAAGTTTTACTCACACACTACTCACGCTACATAGTTTGTACTTGATTAGATTTCATGCTTATATGAAAATATAAGGCAAATAGCCCTATGTTATATGGATGATTTGGGATTTATTATAGAGAATGGATGATGGAACTATACATGATGTTGGTAACTGATTAGGATTGTTCACTGTTTCTTTATTTTGGTTTTCATTTTACACTAGACACTTATATGAAATGACATATCTCCTTCTTTGGTTTATGTCTATTTTCACTCTTTTGGATTAATCATGAGATATTGGTATTTATTGATTATGGTAGTATACTGATTATTGTTTATTATTTTTTAGTCATTTTTTATTGATTTCAACTATTGTGATGATTTGATTAATTTTATATAGTATCCCCACATTATATATTAAACCCTTTCCAGTTTCCAAAAAGAAGCTTTGGCTCTGCAATACCAACAAGCATCAGCTTATAGGTCAGAATGTAATGTTGAAGGGCCCTGATCGTATGGGAATTTCCCAGCCCTTGACAATTCCAATATAATATCCTCATTGATGATGGGCCCTGCCCCTTATCAGGGGGACCTTTTTTTTTCTCAGAAGTACTTTTCCCTTTACCATGCTTACCTTTACCTTTCTTTTTCCCTTTAGAGGCAGATTTGGAAGTCTTATCAACCTCACTACTCTCTTTGTATTTGTGAACATCACTCACACTAGCCTTCTCTTTCAGAGTAAGATCATCCACCCAAGAAGCAACTTTAAGACCATACATCCCTTTAGCAACAACCTCCTCCACTTCATCAGACCAAAACCTCCCACTCAAGGGAGTAGACATATTCTTACCCTTTAGATGATAAGGTTCAGAGCACATATCCTTCTTCTTCCTAGCCAATTTGGAAGGAGGAACCTGTACAAAATCTCCAGCTGGATCAAAAGCAGCAGCATGGGCAGTGCCTGGACCACACCCACCACTGCTATTAACATGAATTTCATCTTGTTCAGGCCTCGGGTTGCCTCCTGGGTTAGAAAGAGTATCATGGGCAGTACCTTGACCACACTCACCACTACTATTAACAAGAATTTCAGCCTGTCCAGACCATAAAATGCATCCTGTGACAGTTTCCTCACGGCTAGGGGTCATGCAGATATCATCATGTGCCCCACTACTTTCCCCACACTCTGCTACATTAGTGGGGGCCTGTATATTGTCCTTCTGCATCATATCTGTAGTTTTCCCAACTGAGATATACTTCCCCTAACCACATTGATCAGAGCCTAATCCTTGTCTACCACCATTATTCCCAATGGCATGCAGCTCATCTCATTACAATTTAGTTCACACAGCAGCAGATGAGATAACCAGCTTTCCAGAGGTGACAATTCCATTGGGTAATGCCTAAGAATTCACCTGTTCAGCTAGAGGACCTTGTGCATCGACATGAGTCTCCCCCTTGTTCCTTCCAGCAAACAAATCAGAACCACCGTCCCCTTGGGAAGGAAAGGTCGTTCCCCTTCTCTTTCTTCAATTCCAGGTGGCATCATCATGCCCCATTTCTTTAGAGATCGAACAATTCATATCCCTCCTACACTCAAGGGTCAAATGACCAAAGGTTACGCAGTTCATACAGAATGTGGGCTTCCTTTCATACAGGATTTCCAATTTCATGCTATCATCCATCATTGTGAGGATGAATTCCTCCAAAAAAGTGCTAGATAGGTCAACTTCAACCAGGACACGGGCATAATGACCATTCATGGGATTTTCTATTTGCATATCCATTCGTATTGGATTACCCACAGTCGAGGCAATGTCCCATAGAATTCGCGGATTCCAGTAGATCCAATTAAGCTTATGAATCCTAATCCACAATTGGGTATGCATGCATCGAACATTCATAGGGCCAAAATTCTGATCCCATTCTTGGATACTTAAGATGCCAGGATTCAAGGATAAAGTACCATTGCTCCATGACCTCCTCTTGATCTCATCACTAGGAAAGACATCATTGTAGTAGACCTTCCCCATTGTAGTCATCCTCCAATCATCAAATCCCCAGAAATCAATAATCTTTCTCGTTAATTCATTAAATTTTCAAAATCTCACCCCCTTGGGGGTGAGAACTCGGGCAATAATTGAATGTCGACACAGGCTTACTCACTCTTCAATAGCTTCCTGTTTGGCCGAGACATGAGCAACCCTTCCTTTCCTAATCATACATCTAGGTGGAGGAGCTACAAGGTCTGGAAATGATACTCCAGATGCATTCCTTATAACATCCGCAAATTTTTTACGCTCATCCTCCAGAACAGAGTGAGAGGGGATTTCCTTCCTGGCGAGTGCAAACAATTCTGCGTGGCCAACATACTCATCCTTTGCATCAGAACCCACATAATCTGGAACATCATCTCCTAGAGTTTTATCTGAGGAGTTATCATCACCTCTAGGTTTACAGAGTAACCCTGAAACCCCTTGAGCCTCCATCCCCTCAGAATAGCTGCAACAATGCTGGACAGAATATCTTAGTCTCATTTTTCTATGCTTCTACCTCTTATTTAAGGAGGAGGGAGCTATGGTAGGAACTTAAAGATACTTCTATAAGGATGGACCAGAGGTGGATTATTGTGGGGGACTTTAACATTGTCTTGACGCCTGGGGAAAAACTGGGACTAATTTTCATGGGACAGCAGCTCATGAATTTTCTGAGTGCATTGATTCCTATAATCTGATTCAGATCCCTCTTGCTGAAGCTGACTTCACATGGTGCAGATACACATGGTAGGGGAAGCAGGTCACAAAAATTGATAGATGACTTGTGCAAATTGATGATCAAAATGTTGTCTAGGGGGTCTCTGGTTTTACTCTCCCCAAGTATCACTCTGATCATAATCCAATCATTGTGGATGTCAAATTTCAGAGGATGCAGCCAGCCCCCAAACCCTTTCGGTTTAATAATGCTTGGCTTGTGATCCCAGGATACAGGGAAATTGTCTTGGAGGCATGGAGGATTGATCCCATTGGGATCCATCTTGATAGAATTGTTGTCAAATTAAAGCACCTGAAAGGGATGTTAAAGGAATGGAGCATGAAATCGTTCTCTAAAATTGATGATGACATTAAACTTGCTGAAGAGGAACTCTGAAGAATTCAAATTGATCATGAACATCAGCCCATCTTATCCAGGGATGAAATCATGGCACATAATAGGCTGGATAATCTTCTCATGGTGAAGGATAGACTGGTCAGGAATCAGCTGGATGTGAAATGGCTTAAGGATGGCAACAGAAATTCTATGCTCTTCAATAGGCTGCATAAGAAGAGGAGGGTGCGTGCTTGAAACACGGTGACCAGAATTGGTAACCACATTTACTCTGATGATAATGAGATTGTTTCAGCTGTTGTTGATTATTTTAAAGGAATATACTCTGATAATGTACAGCCCTGAACCTCTAACCTGGTGGATAACATTAGTCCCTGTATTGATGAGCATATGAATCAGTTTATCACAGCCCCACCTTCCAAGGCGGAAATCAGATCTTCTCTCCTCTCTCTTAATCTTGAGATTGTGTCGGGCCCATATGGCTTCACTAATAAATTCTTTATGTTCTTCTGGGATATTGTGCAGGATGATATTGAGCGTTCCATAAGAGATTTCTTCTGTCATTCATATATTCCCCATGGGATGAATTCATGCTTCATTGCCCTCATTCCAAAGAAAGAGAATGCCCTTGACATTAAAGACTTCAGACCTGTTTCCCTTGGGAATACAATACCCAAGCTCATCAGCAAGATCTTCATGTGCAGGTTAGGTGGTCTTGTTGATGGTCTAATTACAGCAAACCAATTTGGTTTTGTCCCTGGAAGGAACATAGAGCAATGCCTTTTCATGGCCTCAGAGAGTGTTAATCTCATGAAACGAAAGACAAAGGAGGGGATCATTTCTCTTAATATTGACATCTCTAAGGCTTTTGACACCCTTAAATGGAGTTTTCTCACTGAGATCCTTCGCAGGCATGGATTTTCGGACAAATTTATGAATATGATTAATACTATTCTTGGATCCTCACGGATGTCAATTCTTGTTAATGGAATGTCGAGGGGGTTCTTTCCTTGCTCAAGGGGTGTACGATAAGGTGACCCCCTATTGGGTATTTTGTTTGTTATTGTAGAGGATTACCTAAGTCGATGCTTCAATGAACTTTCTCATATGGGTATTTATAAGAGGATTAAAGCTGGTATTAATGACCATGCTCCCTCCTATCTCTTCTATGCCAATGACATTTTATTGCTCGGGCAGGCTTCAAAGAAAACCATATCTTACATTAAGGCTCTTTTTTATCATTATGAGGTTGTGACTGGATAGGCCATAATCTGGGATAAATCCTCAATTGTCATTGGAAATGGTATTTCTACTGGAAAGAAGAATAGGATCATATGATATCTTTGGGTGAAGAGGGGATCCTTTCCCTTTCAATATCTTGGGGTGCCTCTTTTCTGGGGAAGGGTGAAATGACAATATCTGGAAGGCATTTATACTGGTATTACTAATCATCTTTCCAGCTGGAAAGGGAAATCTATGTCCATGGATGGAAGGGTTTGTCTCGTGAACTCAGTTATTACATCCAAATTTGTTTACTCTTTCTCACTTTACAAATGGCCGTGAGGACTTATTAAGGAGCTTCAAAGCCTGGTAAGAAACTTTATTTGGACAGGATCAATGTTTGAAAGGAATTTGGTCACGGTGAAGTGGAAAGATTTTATAAAACCTACGGAAATGGGAGGATTAGGGGTCAAGGATGTTTGCACCTTTAATGATGGTATTATTGGAAAATTCACTTGGAGGCTGATATCAAATGAGATTGATGATGAGTTTCTATCGACCAGGTTCACAAAATGGCTCATTAATCGATACAAATACTACCTCCAATCCTTGATATAGGCTCCCCTCAAGCAAGCTTATGCAATGATTATGCAGGATACTAAATGGCTTGTCAGTAGAGATTCAACTCTTAGCTGCTGGAACACCTTGTGGCTGGATCAGCCCTTGCACTCTATGAATGTTCCATCCGAAGATCCTTCATTGTCCATCTCGGACTTTTTATCACATCATATTTTGTAGGAGTTGAATATCTATGACTATGTGTTGTCTCAAATTAATAATTATGCTTTTATGGATTGTGACAGAATGATCTGGCTTCCTAGAAGGACTGGCATTTTTGACCCCAAGGATTTCTACAGGCTTGCTTGTGGCGGTACTGACCATTACCCAACATGGATAATGAAATTCTGGGCCACATTCATTCTACCAGCCCAGTTTCTCTGTAACGCCCCGACCCCAGCTACCCAGAGTCGGTGCATTAATTACATAACATTGGCATGATCACAAGAAAGATCAAAACCCGAAAGACCGATTGGTTTAGTAGCCTTGGAAACACTAGATATAATCATAAAGTTTTACATTACATTTCAAAGTGAAAAACTACTACAACAACAAAGTCTTCATATCCACACTATTAACCCCTCATAATATCCCTGCAAGTCATTCATAAATTACTTCTTCACTACCTGGGAAAAATAAAACATAGAAAAGGGGTGAGCTCAAATGCCCAGTAAGGATAACAATATAGCGGAACATTCAAAATAAGCATAAACATTTAAGGAAATGAATTACTAAAACAAAAGCCTTTTAAAATTGAACTTCAACATAGTATGGCAAAAGTAAAATGAAATAATGCCATTTACTTGTTCACATGGATATTCTACTAATCGAATAATCACATGCAATATCAATAACCACTTTCATAATGTTGGAATGCATAATGCCAGACTATCATAACCACATAGCCAAGGCCTCGTGCCAAGACTACAAATAAGATTTTGTCAAGGCCTTGTGCCAAGACACTAGTTTGTCTCATGATACCTACCGATGCATCGAGGAGCTATAGCGGGCTCCACCCGTCACTTATTAAGTCCAATGCATTCCCATATGAAAAGGTTTAAACATAACATAAACATTCGTATTAAAACTAGCATACGAAATGTCAATAATTTCACCATAAACTATGAATGGTATAAAAATAGCACATCCACAGTCAAACATATCACAAAAACTTCAATACAATATAGAGGTTTTGTATCATAATAAATCAACTTCAAATAATCTTAAAATCCATCAAAGGATGTTGACATAGATGAAATCAAAATTCTTTTTAAAGAAGTATCTCCTTTTATTTTGAAATCATTTAAGATCCATATAAAATAATACATTTTCTTTGAAAATATTCTTATAAGCTTGTATGGAAAGCTTCGACGATTTTATAACGGCGGAAAATAACCGCACCCGCCGTATAAGTTAAAAAAAACATTCTTACCTCAATTCAGTCGAAAAGGTTAAAAAGGACCTTGTTTTGAAAACGACGGAAAGATTCCTTTATAAACCTCTTATAAAAAGTCAAACAAGGGTATAAATGACTTTAACCCATATTCTTGTAAATAGTAAAAATGTTTTGAAATACATTTCAAAGAAACATGGATGTGGATGATAAAGAGATCCCAGTAGATTATTACGTATAATACAACCTCGGATAATGAAGAGATTGTGAAATAACCCTTACCTTGTACTTTTCCTTGGTTGGGGTAGGTTAACCTCCTGTATAATAGTGAACTAATTGTTACTAAATTATACAAGAATCATATACATTAATATGATATCATATATGATCTTTTAATATTGATTTGATAATAATATCTTAGTATTATCGCCGTTTCGGGTGTTAACTTACTCATTTTCTTTATATGTTTTGTTACATAAGTCATGTTTGTTGTATCTTATTCATATCCAGAATTATATCAAGTCCTTAAACATCATTTTTAAATCATTAAATGATAATTATACTTGAATGGATACGATGGAGAATGAATCTCATTGCGTTCGTGGAGACGGTAGTCCGTACGTACGCACGAACGCTACTTCCATTTAATTTTTATTTTAAAAGAATCAAATCCAAATGATACATAGGTATATTAATATTCCAGTATAATATAATATTTTATATATGTTACTTAAGTTCATTAACACCATCCTTTATACGTTCCATGTGTGGTATGAACGAGTCATATCATTTTAAGGGGGCGGTAGTCCGCACTTCCTCAAATGAAATTATCGTATGTATATACAACATGAAACGAATAATGGTATGAAATAAAATGGAATTACAGAAGATTATATATAAAATATATATCATTAATATCATATTTAATTATAGTGCCATCATAATGGCCACCATGAGAGGCGGTAAGATGTATTTGAACAATCATCGTTTCGTGAGGCGTTAGTTTGCCATCCACAGAAACATTATGTTCATCATCCATTAGATGGAGTTGTGTGTATGTGTAGTTTGAATACTTCTTATAACAACATCCTAGTATATTGATGATACTGGTGTTGTTACAAAAGAAAGTAAATAAAAAGAGTTTGGGGGTTGGAGAAGCAAAATAAATGAAAATAATTTAAGAGAAATCGTTACCTTTAATCTAGGTAACTCACTTTGGTTGGAACCAAAGGACTTCTTGAAATTCTTTCTGCCTAAGGGGAAGCTTCAAGGAGGAGGAGAGGGATTTGGGGAGCTTAGTTGGGCAGAGTTTGGACGAGCCAAGTGGCTTTAGAGGTGTGAGGAAAAGAGAAGGAGGAGTGCCCTTTTATAAGAGGGGTGAGGGGCACTTTTGGAAAAGCTAGAAATATTAATTTATAATAAATTCATATTCGGTTTCCAAAGGCTCCAAAGTTGACTATTCAAAGGATGAGGTGGGGATAGGTCGAAAACAACTCATCAAATAGAATTTAGATAGGTTTGGGTACTTATATTAACCTTATCTTTAAGTATTAACTCTAAGTTAATTAGTTTCACTTTTACAATGTCTCTTTGTATTTTTATATAATATGGTTAATAAACTTACTATATACATCCAAGAGACCCCCAAGTGGTTCATTAATAATTAACATATCATAATATAAGTCTCTTGGCCGAACCTTAGATTTTTAGGAATTTAATATCAATTAATAATATAATATTTGTTTTAAGAACTCTTTTATGTCAATTTTGACACTATTCAATAGTTGATTTTTGTGAAACTCATAACAGATTAATTACTTCGAACAAAGTCAATTAAATCAATCCTAATATATCATATTATCCTAGAAAATTAGTTTAATTCATTAAAAGTTTCATATTATATTTATTTGGGTATTTATAATATCAATTATTTTAATTTTTCACTATTATAGTAATTACTGCATCATCATTGTGTCATAAATTAAATAAATTATTTAATGTCTAAAAATTATAAATAAAATATCATTATGTAGGAAATCTTTTTAGATTTCTAATGAATATTTATAATCGAAAATCCAACATGTATAACCCTATGTAAAAATTGTTCTTCTAAAAGATGTAAGCTTATGCCATTTTTATTTTTATTTTAACTTTATTAATATAATGTGTCATTATCACTTACAAGTGGATCCATGGGGTCCCAAAATAGACCCAAAGATGCCCATGGTCGACCATGTATCAACCAATAGGGTTAAGACACTTTTTAGGGTAATTTAGTATTATTATAATATTATTTTTTAACCCTTATTTACCGGATTTACCCTTAACCATGGTAAATAAAATATTTACCGCAGTAATTATTCAAAATGTCTAAAAATAAAAGTTACCTATTTACACAATTTGAACATCCTGATTCCAAATATGGAATCCATTTTTCTAAATTCAAAACACAGAAGTGGCAGAAATTAATTTAAAATTAATTCCCGCTGTCAAAACAAAAAGCGTGTTTTTAAGAGATAATAACTACCAAAAGATTGACACTTGTTTATGTTCGGTTTAATTGTAAAATTATGTCCAATTACCAACATTATATTAAATGGTAAAAATATATTCTAAATATACTTTAAAACCACTCAAATTCATAATTTATCACTATTACTTATTTTGATTAAAAAAGTTGTTTTTAATTAAAATTTAGAAATTTTCACTATTCATCAAAATATGAAAGTTATCCGAAATGTACCAAAATTTCACCCTAGGCTAATTTTGATATTCCGAATCTAAAAATGAAGTCCATTTTAAAATATAAAATATATATGATTTCAAAAATTAGGTATTACTATTCACAACGGCTTGTTTAATTAGTTGTGGTGTGTGTTAGAACTCGAGGTTGCGTACAACACACGCTATCGCATTATTCGAAGGGAAACGTACCGTGGAAGCTTGGGGTGTTACATTCTCCCCTCCTTAAAATAATTGCGTCCTCGCAATTTCTAGGGTATTACTGCATAAAAAGACTCGGGTGGTTCTTCATCATAAGTTCCTCGGGTTCCCACGTTGCCTCTTCCATCTTATGATTTCTCCACAAAACCTTTACCAGACGCGTCGTCCGGTTTCTCAGCACTTGTTCTCTTGTATCAAGAATCCTGACAGGCTCTTCACAATAAGACAGATCGGGTTCCAGTTCTAATTCCTCATAGGTGAGTACATGCGTTGGGTCAGGCATGTATTTTCTCAACAGAGATACGTGGAACACATCGTGAACTTTGGAGAGACTTGGCGGCATTGCCAATCGGTAAGCTACAGCCCCAATTCGTTCTAGAATTTCGAAAGGTCCGATGTACCTGGGACTCAATTTACCTTTCTTACCAAAACGTATGACTCCCTTCCATGGAGATACCTTTAGGAAAACATGATCACCGACTTGAAATTCCAAATCCTTCCTTCGAATATCAGCATAGCTCTTCTGCCTACTTTGAGCTGCTTTGATGTGATTTTGGATTACCTTCACCTTTTCCACCGTTTCCTCCACCAGTTCTGGGCCTACAAGTTTTCTTTCACCAACGTCATCCCAACAGGTTGGTGTACGACATCTCTTTCCGTATAACGCTTCATATGGTGCCATCTGAATACTCGTATGGAAGCTATTGTTATAGGAAAATTCTACCAGAGGTAAATATTGATCCCACATACCCTGAAAGTCAAGTGAGCAAGATCTCAACATGTCTTCTAAGGTTTGAATAGTCCGTTCTGATTGTCCGTCTGTCTGAGGGTGGTAAGCAGTGCTCAAATAAAGTTCAGTATCCAGGGATTTCTGAAGACTTTTCCAGAATCTTGAAGTAAAACGGGGATCACGATCAGAAACAATTGATAAGGGTACTCCATGAAGTCTCACAACTTCATTAATATATAGTCTTGCTAGACGTTCCAGGGGTAGATCTTCTCTTATAGCAAGAAAATGTGCTGACTTGGTAAGACGATCAACAATAACCCATATTGCATCATTCCTTCTAGGAGTCTTTGGTAGCCCCATGACAAAGTCCATCGTAATATTGTCCCATTTCCACTCCGGTATGGGAAGAGGTTGCATGACTCCTCCAGGCTGTTGCCTTCCAACTTTGACTTGTTGACAAACCATACATCTTGACACAAAATCAGCAATCTCCCTCTTCATGTTGTCCCACCAAAAATGTTCCTTCAAATCTCTATACATTTTTGTGCTCCCAGGGTGTATAGAGAAATTGGAACTATGAGCATCATCCAGCAATTCCCTTTTTAGATCAGGTGAATCGGGAACACAAAGTCTCTTCCCGAATTTCAAAATCCCATCTTCATACACAAAGTCTCTCAATCTCCCATCATTCACAGCTTTAATCTTCTTCTGAAATTCTTCATCATCGGTCTGAGAACTCTTAATCCTTTCTAGTAAATATGGTTTGGCAACCATTTGAAAAAGCATTGATGTTTCACCTTCCCTGGTTATTCCCATGTCCATCTTCACTAGATCCATGAAAATTGGATCCCTTTCAATTCTCATCATGTTCATAACTCCATGGTCTTTTCTGCTCAAAGCATCTGCCACCTTGTTTGCTTTCCCCGGGTGGTAGTGTATCGTACAATCATAATCTTTGAGTAATTCAAGCCATCTCCTTTGCCTCATGTTGAGTTCTTTTTGTGAGAAAATATACTTCAAACTCTTGTGATCAGTATAAATCTCACATTTTTCACCATAGAGGTAGTGCCTCCATATCTTCAAAGCAAAGATCACAGCTGCTAACTCAAGATCATGAGTAGGATAGTTTTGTTCATGAATTTTCAACTGTCGTGATGCATAGGCAATAAATCTATCATTCTGCATAAGGACACAACCAAGTCCTTTCTTTGATGCATCACTATAAATAACGAACCCATCATTCCCCGATGGTAGAGTCAATATAGGAGCATTGACTAATCTTTTCTTCAATTCTTCGAAACATTCTTCACACTCTTTTGTCCAAACAAATTTAACCCCTTTACGTGTGAGCTTCGTTAATGGGTTAGCCAATCGGGCAAAATTCTGGACGAAACGTCGATAATAACCTGCCAAGCCAATAAAACTACGTACCTCAGTTATACTCGTAGGTGCTGGCCATTCTTGGATTGCTTTGGTCTTAGAAGGATCAACAGAGATTCCATCTCTAGAGACAATATGGCCAAGAAAAGAAATAACCTGAAGCCAGAATTCACACTTGCTAAACTTTCCATATAATTCATGCCTCCTCAGAGTCTTCAAGATAATGCGCAAGTGATTTTCATGATCTTCGTAGGTTTTGGAGTATACCAAGATATCATCAATAAATACCACCACAAATTCATCGAGATACTCCTTGAAAACTCTATTCATTAGATCCATGAATACAGAGGGTGCATTAGTCAATCCAAACGGCATTACAGTAAACTCGTAATGCCCGTACCTGGTTCGAAATGCTGTTTTCGGAATGTCTTCCTTCTTCACACACAACTGATGGTATCCAGATCGAAGGTCAATCTTTGAAAAGTATTGAGCTCCATGCAGTTGGTCAAATAAATCATCAATACGAGGTAGGGGATACTTGTTCTTTATCGTTATAACATTGATCTCCCTATAGTCGATACATAACCTCATAGATCCATCTTTCTTTTTAACAAAAAGAACAGGGGCTCCCCATGGAGAAACACTAGGGCGAATAAATCCCTTATTACTCAGTTCCTCTAGTTGTTTCTTTAGTTAGACTAATTCTACAGTGGCCATTCTATAAGGGGTCTTCGATATAGGCCTTGATCCAGGAATCAAATCAATGGAAAACTCTACTTCTCGTTCTGGAGGATGTCCAGGTAAATCTTCCGGAAATACATCTACAAACTCTTTCACAACAGGTACATCCTCTATTTGAACATTCCTTTCCTCACCGACAGTTATTTCATTCTCTTCCTCCCCAATAATTGAATTAAGTTGAGCTACTGGGGGTGGATCTAAATAAGAATTAGGTGGTGACGATTCTGCTCTAAAAATAAGGTGTTCCTTATCATTATCATCAAGAATCGTAACCTCTTTCTTCTTACAATAAATCTTCGCATCATATTCCGAAAGCCAGTCCATACCGAGGATTATATAAAACTCAATCATAGGTATGACGATGAAATCAGCAGATAAAGAAAATTTATGTGCTCTAATGGGGACTGATTCGCAAAACTTTGTTGCAACGATACTTCCCTTAGGAGTTTTAACTGACAACTCCCTTATTAAATCAAATTGGAAATATCTAATTTTCTTAGCAAACTGGGAAGATATGAAACAATGCGATGATCCAGAATCAAATAATGCATTTGCTAAACTTGAGGAAACCATTAAATTACCTGCCACCACGTCTTTCGGAGCTTCTACCTCAGCAGTAGTGATAGCATAAGCCTGGCCTTGATCCCTTGGCCTTTTCTGAGGTAAGTTCTCCTGACGCTTAGGACATGCATTTGCATAATGCCCCATCTCCCTGCAATTGTAGCACTGAACGTTGGTAGCTTCCTTCTTCCCCTTGCAATCATGAGCTTGGTGGCCTTTTTCACCACACTTGTAACAGACTCCCATTCCCTTCAGGCAAGCACCAGGATGTTTCTTCCCGCATTTACCACAAGATGGATATTCAACCTTTCCCTTCTTCCCCTTATTTCCATTCCCAGATTGATCAGCAGGTCTCTTCTTCTCTTGCTTCGCTTTAAAGTCATAAGAATTAGAGAATTCTTTTTCGGTCTTGATAGCACATGAGACAATGTCTTCGTACGACGAAAAGGATTGTGAGACTAATGCTCTACGGAGAAATGGTTTTAACCCATCAAAGAAACAATCAATCTTACTTCTTGGGTTGCGAATATAATCTCCAGCATACCTCGCTAACCTTTTAAAGTTAGCCTCATACTTTGTGACATTCTCATCCTCCTTTTGTCTCAGACTCAGAAATTGCCTTTCCATATCTGCTCGATGGTCGCGAGGAAAGTATTTTTCTAAAAACAGATCTTTGAACTCCCTACATTCCATGTTTGATACTTCATCATCTTCCTTCATGTTTTGAATCAATGACCACCATTGATCAGCATCTCCAGTGAGGCGGTAAACTGCCATGGTAACTTTTTCCCTTTCACTACTCCCCAAAGCCTGAAATATTTTCTCTAGGGAAAATATCCATTGCTCAGCTACTAAGGGATTTGTACTCCCATTGAACGTTGGTGGTTGTTGTCTCATGAATCGATCTAACATTGATCCTCCACGCTGCGGATCAGGGTGCTCCATACGGGTAAGGTTATTATTCATAACCTGAGTAAGTTGTCCCAGTACGGTGATTAGCTGATCAGAACCAGTTGCATCACCAGCCCCACTATAATTATCTTGAGCAGGAGGGCAATCCCTACATGGAGTGCGTGTATTGATACGGTTTCCATTTCTTCCACTAGGCACCATTTCTAAACAATGGCATAAACTAGATCAGTTTATGAATCAAAATACATAATCCCATACTTATAAAACACTTAACATAAATTGAACTATTTATGGATATAATCCATAATCATAAAAATGTTTTCTTTGAGGAAGTATACACTCATATCCCTTCAAAATGATTTGTAAAGAAAATGAGAGTTATCCTAAGCATATCCCCCGGGAGTGTCGTAACCAAGAGTGCAGCAAGGCTCGTTGTCGTGCACCAGTTCCCGTTCGAGTCTAGCTCAAAGCGGTGTTTTCGGGTTTTACCCCTAGGTACATCTGTGCCAGAGCTGCCTCTACCTGCTCGTATCCAGACAGGGATGTATTGCTCGGAAAACTCACAAAATCTCTACAATACCAAAATTCTAGGAAGTTCTTCTATACTAATCCTCAAAGTTCATCTTAGGTCTACGTGCTCTAATCAGAGTTTATCTAAATCTAGCTTCCAAGGTTTGTACTAAACTTCCTCTGATACCAACTGTAACGCCCCGACCCCAGCTACCCAGAGTCGGTGCATTAATTACATAACATTGGCATGATCACAAGAAAGATCAAAACCCGAAAGACCGATTGGTTTAGTAGCCTTGGAAACACTAGATATAATCATAAAGTTTTACATTACATTTCAAAGTGAAAAACTACTACAACAACAAAGTCTTCAAATCCACACTATTAACCCCTCATAATATCCCTGCAAGTCATTCATAAATTACTTCTTCACTACCTGGGAAAAATAAAACATAGAAAAGGGGTGAGCTCAAATGCCCAGTAAGGATAACAATATAGCGGAACATTCAAAATAAGCATAAACATTTAAGGCAATGAATTACTAAAACAAAAGCCTTTTAAAATTGAACTTCAACATAGTATGGCAAAAGTAAAATGAAATAATGCCATTTACTTGTTCACATGGATATTCTACTAATCGAATAATCACATGCAATATCAATAACCACTTTCATAATGTTGGAATACATAATGCCAGACTATCATAACCACATAGCCAAGGCCTCGTGCCAAGACTACAAATAAGATTTTGTCAAGGCCTTGTGCCAAGACACTAGTTTGTCTCATGAGACCTACCGATGCATCGAGGAGCTATAGCGGGCTCCACCCGTCACTTATTAAGTCCAATGTATTCCCATATGAAAAGGTTTAAACATAACATAAACATTCGTATTAAAACTAGCATACGAAATGTCAATAATTTCACCATAAACTATGAATGGTATAAAAATAGCACATCCACAGTCAAACATATCACAAAAACTTAAATACAATATAGAAGTTTTGTATCATAATAAATCAACTTCAAATAATCTTAAAATCCATCAAAGGATGTTGACATAGATGAAATCAAAATTCTTTTTAAAGAAGTATCTCCTTTTATTTTGAAATCATTTAAGATCCATATAAAATAAAACATTTTCTTTGAAAATATTCTTATAAGCTTGTATGGAAAGCTTCGACGATTTTATAACGGCGGAAAATAACCGCACCCGCCGTATAAGTTAAAAAAAAACATTCTTACCTCAATTCAGTCGAAAAGGTTAAAAAGGACCTTGTTTTGAAAACGACGGAAAGATTCCTTTATAAACCTCTTATAAAAAGTCAAACAAGGGTATAAATGACTTTAACCCATATTCTTGTAAATAGTAAAAATGTTTTGAAATACATTTCAAAGAAACATGGATGTGGATGATAAAGAGATCCCAGTAGATTATTACGTATAATACAACCTCGGATAATGAAGAGATTGTGAAATAACCCTTACCTTGTACTTTTCCTTGGTTGGGGTAGGTTAACCTCCTGTATAATAGTGAAATAATTGTTACTAAATTATACAAGAATCATATACATTAATATGATATCGTATATGATCTTTTAATATTGATTTGATAATAATATCTTAGTATTATCGCCGTTTCGGGTGTTAACTTACTCATTTTCTTTTTATGTTTTGTTACATAGGTCATGTTTGTTGTATCTTATTCATATCCAGAATGATATCAAGTCCTTAAACATCATTTTTAAATCATTAAATGATAATTATACTTGAATGGATATGATGGAGAATGAATCTCATCGCGTTCGTGGAGACGGTAGTCCGTACGTACGCACGAACGCTACTTCCATTTAATTTTTATTTTAAAAGAATCAAATCCAAATGATACATAGGTATATTACTATTCCAGTATAATATAATATTTTATATATGTTACTTAAGTTCATTAACATCATCCTTTATACGTTCCATGTGTGGTATGAACGAGTCATATCATTTTAAGGGGGCGGTAGTCCGCACTTCCTCAAATGAAATTATCGTATGTATATACAACATGAAACGAATAATGGTATGAAATAAAATGGAATTACAGAAGCTTATATATAAAATATATATCATTAATATCATATTTAATTATAGTGCCATCATAATGGCCACCATGAGAGGCTGTAAGATGTATTTGAACAATCATCGTTTCGTGAGGCGTTAGTTTTCCATCCACAGAAACATTATGTTCATCATCCATTAGATGGAGTTGTGTGTATGTGTAGTTTGAATACTTCTTATAACAACATCCTAGTATATTGAGGATACTGGTGTTGTTACAAAAGAAAGTAAATAAAAAGATTTTGGGGGTTGGAGAAGCAAAATAAATGAAAATAATTTAAGAGAAATCGTTACCTTTAATCTAGGTAACTCACTTTGGTTGGAACCAAAGGACTTCTTGAAATGCTTTCTGCCTAAGGGGAAGCTTCAAGGAGGAGGAGAGGGATTTGGGGAGCTTAGTTGGGCAGAGTTTGGACGAGCCAAGTGGCTTTAGAGGTGTGAGGAAAAGAGAAGGAGGAGTGCCCTTTTATAAGAGGGGTGAGGGGCACTTTTAGAAAAGCTAGAAATATTAATTTATAATAAATTCATATTCGGTTTCCAAAGGCTCCAAAGTTGACTATTCAAAGGATGAGGTGGGGATAGGTCGAAAACAACTCATCCAATAGAATTTAGATAGGTTTGGGTACTTATATTAACCTTATCTTTAAGTATTAACTCTAAGTTAATTAGTTTCACTTTTACAATGTCTCTTTGTATTTTTATATAATATGGTTAATAAACTTACTATATACATCCAAGAGACCCCCAAGTGGTTCATTAATAATTAAAATATCATAATATAAGTCTTTTGGCCGAACCTTAGATTTTTAGGAATTTAATATCAATTAATAATATAATATTTGTTTTAAGAACTCTTTTATGTCAATTTTGACACTATTCAATAGTTGATTTTTGTGAAACTCATAACAGATTGATTACTTCGAAAAAAGTCAATTAAATCAATCCTAATATATCATATTATCCTAGAAAATTAGTTTAATTCATTAAAAGTTTCATATTATATTTATTTGGGTATTTATAATATCAATTATTTTAATTTTTCACTATTATAGTAATTACTGCATCATCATTGTGTCATAAATTAAATAAATTATTTAATGTCTAAAAATTATAAATAAAATATAATTATGTAGGAAATCTTTTTAGCTTTCTAATGAATATTTATAATCGAAAATCCAACATGTATAACCCTATGTAAAAATTGTTCTTCTAAAAGATGTAAGCTTATGCCATTTTTATTTTTATTTTAACTTTATTAATATAATGTGTCATTATCACTTACAAGTGGATCCATGGGGTCCCTAAATAGACCCAAAGATGCCCATGGTCGACCATGTATCAACCAATAGGTTTAATACACGTTTTAGGGTAATTTAGTATTATTATAATATTATTTTTAACCCTTATTTACCGGATTTACCCTTAACCATGGTAAATAAAATATTTACCGCAGTAATTATTCAAAATGTCTAAAAATAAAAGTTACCTATTTACACAATTTGAACATCCTGATTCCAAATATGGAATCCATTTTTCTAAATTCAAAACACAGAAGTGGCAGAAATTAATTTAAAATTAATTCCCGCTGTCAAAACAAAAAGCGTGTTTTTAAGAGATACTAACTACCAAAAGATTGACACTTGTTTATGTTCGGTTTAATTGTAAAATTATGTCCAATGACCAACATTATATTAAATGGTAAAAATATATTCTAAATATACTTTAAAACCACTCAAATTCATAATTTATCACTATTACTTATTTTGATTAAAAAAGTTGTTTTTAATTAAAATTTAGAAATTTTCACTATTCATCAAAATATGAAAGTTATCCGAAATGTACCAAAATTTCACCCTAGGATAATTTTGATATTCCGAATCTAAAAATGAAGTCCATTTTAAAATATAAAATATATATGATTTCAAAAATTAGGTATTACTATTCACAACGGCTAGTTTAATTAGTTGTGGTGTGTGTTAGAACTCGAGGTTGCGTACAACACACGCTATCGCATTATTCGAAGGGAAACGTACCGTGGAAGCTTGGGGTGTTACATTCTCCTACTTTGGAGGATATGGAAGAACAGAATTCTCACATCTGAACATTGAAGAAAGCTGGTTTTCATATGGACTCCAGGTGTGCTTTATGTAGGTCTGGGGAGGACACCACATAGCATATATTTATGGAGTGCAGGTAGGCCCGACAACTCTGGAATTAGCTGGGCATGTTGTTCGGGTTTGCGGTGGACTCTGAAATTCTGCTCGTTGACCTGCTATCTGGGCTGCTGCATATGCGCTACAGTGATCAGCTGTGTAATCTTCTCGCTGCTACTATTGTGGTGACCATTGCATCCTTGTGGGAATCGCGGAACATGGTCGTGTTTGATGGTGCGCATGATGCTGTTCGGAAGGGAATGATCTCCATTCACAGGGATATGTACGCTACGTCAATGATCCAGGATGGTGCGATGGCTAACACCATTTCTGACCTTCAAACTCTGAGGTTTCTTGGAGTCTCTGGTTGACACTGCAAACCTCGGATGCTAAATTATATCAGATGGATACCACCGATTTCACTGTGCCTCAAAGTTAATGTTGATGGAGCTGTGTCAGGTGCTCCAAGTCTATCGGGATGTGGAGGTGTTTTTTGCACTTTTCGTGGGTTCATCATTGGATGCTTTTATCATTACATTGGCCTTGGCACCGCTTTTGAAGCTGAGCTATGGGAAATGATTCATACTATAAGGTATGTTGTCCAATATAATTGGAGATGGCTTTGGATTGAATATGAATCTATGACTGCAGTTCATGCATTGAATACTAGAACACGTAATGTGCCTTGGCATGTGCTTCCTCAGTGGGTTAAGTGCCTCCACCAATCTAGTCAAATACACATGGTTGTTTCTCATGTATATCGGGAGGCCAATCAGGTTGCTGATACATTGGCAAGAAAGGATTTAATTGATTCTGATATTATGTGGTCCTTCACAGCCCCTGCTTATTGTGCTCCAATGGTGGATGCAGATAGATGTGGTGTGTTGTACACTCGCCTATGTAATAACCCCTTGTACGCCTGACTCTTTATTTTTATCTATTATTTTTTAGGATCAGCCCACACCGGATCCTGATCTTCTTGCTATATTAAACCCTCACTGATAGTTGGAAGCATATAGCATATAGGGAGGCATGCCTAAGGTCATGTAACAAACTAGCTCTAGAAAATGACATGTGAAACCTGGGTCAATAAGTTATAGATAAGAAACAACTCTAATTATTTCAAAAAAAAATCAAAGGGTTGGATGTACTGGGGGCCCATTTTCTCCTTTATAACAAAACATTTGACAGCCTTCCACCAAGATACCCTAAAAATATGTTCTCCCACTTGGAATTCCAAATCCTTCCTCCTATTGTTAGTATAACTATTTTTATTACTTTTAGATGCGTTAATATGATCATGAATAGTTTTTGACCTTTTTTCTCTTCAACATGTTTTGGGCCTACAATATTACTTTTACTAACATCATCCCAATAAGTTATAGTATGAAATATCTTTAAATATAATAATTCATACATCACTATTTTAATACATTAAGGGAAAAAAATTATAGAAAAACCTTCTAAAGTTAAATAATGATCCTACATAGAGTGAAAGTTAAGTGATCATTAATTAAACACATATTATATTGTTGGAATTTTCCATTTGGATAGTCCATCAGTTTTAGGATGGTAAGTAGTTCTCAAATGAAGGTAAGTATCAATTGCATTCTCAAGATGCTTCCAGAATATCAATTTAAAATGGGCATAATGTTTAAACATAATCGAAATAGGTGAACCATAAAGTCTTATAAAATCATTTATATGGATTCTTAATAGGCACTTAGGAGGTTAAAATTTTCTTATAGAGGAGAAATATCAATATTTGGTTAGGTTATCAATAATAACTCATATTACATCATTCTTATTAGGAGTATTTGGTAATCCATTGAAAAAGACCATAGTAATTTCATAACATTTCCATATAGGAATAGGAAGAGGTTTCATTACTCTAATAGGATGATATCTCATAGATTTCACTTGATGAAAAGCTAACAATATGGACTTATAGTTTTTAATTTCATGCTTTATGTAATCCCACCAAAAATGTTCCCTCAAATCCCTATACATCTTTGGGCTACCAAGGTTTATATATAATTTTTTTCTATGAGGGTCAACAAACAATTCCCTTTTTAGATCAAATATAGATGGAACAAATAATCTATTTTAAAATTTCATAAAACCATCTTCCCAAATGAGTTCTTTTAATTTTCCATTATTCACAACATTATTTTTTGTCACAAAGTTCACATCATCAAATTGATAACATTTTATTTTTTCTAATAAGGAATGTTTTTCAATAATTTCATAAAGGAGTGATTTTTATCCTTCCTTAATAATTTACATATCCATATATACTAGATATATGAACATAGGATCTATCTTAATCCTCATTTAAGTCAAAACTCCATGATCATTCTTTCTCAATGAATTTAATACATTATTTCCCATCCTCAAGTGGTATTGTATTGAGGAATCATAATAAATGAGTAGCTTGAGCTATCTAATTTACCTCATATTGATCTATTTATATGAAAAAATTTATTTTATGATTATATGATCTATTTATATCTCGCATGTTTATCTATAAAGAAAAAATATCTATATCATCAAACAAAATATTACAGCTGGAAACTCACTATCATGGGTTAGATAGTTCAATGCACATGTCTTTAGCTACCTTTATGCATAGGAAATAATGATATAATTTTCTATTTAGACACAACCAAGTCCTTTATTCTATGAATCACTATATATCAAAAATCCATCATTTCCCGATAGTAGATTCAAAATAAGAACATTAATCAACATCCTCCTAATTTTATCAAAACATTCATCACATTCCATTGTCCAGATGAACTTAACCCATTTATATGTAATCTTAGTTAACAGGACTTCCAATCGAGAAAAATTATGAATGAATAATTATAGTTACCTGAAAACCCAATGAAACATTGTACCATAGATATTTTCATTGGTATAAGACATTCTATGAATACCTTTTTCTTCATAAGATCAACTGCAACATCATCCTTGGAGACAATATGGCTATGAAAAGAAGCTTCTTTAATCTAGAAATGAAATGTATTAAATTGACAATATAACTCTTTATCTCTAAGAGTCCCAAGAATAATTCACAATTTATTCTCATAATACAAATATATTTTTAAAGTCAAAAATATATCATCCATTAATAACATTAAAATTAGATCAATATATTCCTTCAATACACTGTTAATTAGAACCATAAAAATAGAGGGTGCATTTTCAATCCATAAATAATTACTACAAACCTATAAATTCTATACCATTTTTGAAAATCAATCGTTGGAATGTACTACTTATTAACTCACAATTAATGATACATAATATGATGTTAAATCATTTAAAAATTTTGGGCTCTGTGAAGTTGATTGAATAAGTCATCAATGTGAATGAGAGGATATGTGTTCTTTATCATAGAAACATTGATTTACATATAATAAGTCCCTATACAAATAGACTAAAATGTATTCATAATAAATAGAAAATGGGATCCCAATAGTGAAATAATATGGAAAATAAATCCTTAATAACACAACTCCTCTAGATATTTCTTCATCTCTACTGAATCCACAATGTCCATTCTATTGGGTGTCTTTGAAAATGGTCTTTCATTATAGATTGTATCAATTGAAAACTCAACTTCATGATTTGGTGGATGAATTGGTAATTCATCGGGAAATAAATCAATTTATTTTTGTACAATAGGTAAATACTCAATTTTAAAATTACATTCTCCATCGCTAGATTGTGTCGACTCTTCTTCCCAGTACTCTAATTTTTTAGAGAAATTGATGGTTTATATAGGAATGTATAAAAGTATTATGTATATCATATAATGACAAGGAATTATATATATTCAACATGAATAATAGTTTCCTTCTTTTGGAAATAATTTTTTTCATATAATCTTTAAATCTTGTCAAAACTAAGGATTATATCAAATTCAGCCTTAGGTATGATAACAAGGTTAGAAAATAATTCTTTTTTATTTATCATAATAGGAACTTCCTGACACATCCATGTTGAAGTGAGACTTTCACTAGGATTTTTATGGACAATGGGATTCTTAAAGTGATCAGTAAGTTTCTAATTTTCTTTGAAAACCTAAAAAATATAGAAGAGTGTGAGGATCTATAATAAAATAAAGAATTATCTAAATTTGAGGTTATTATTAAATTATATGAATCCATGTCATTGGGAACTTACACCACAGCTTTAGTGATCAAATAAGATATTTCTACTCTAGATAGACTCTTCTATGGTAGATTCTCCTCATGTTTGGGGAATTCATTTCTATATTACCATGTACCCCTATAGTTGAAACATAAAATACCAGCACTCACTTCTTTCCCATTGTAATCATTTTTCCACTGAAATTTATCTCTACAATTATATCAAAATCCCAATCCCTTCAAGAATTTACTATAATGATTATTTCCATAGTTCCCACATGATGGAAGTTTGTTCATTCTATTCTTCTTCTTTGATGTATTATATTTTTCTTGGTTCTCAATTAACATCTTGTTCTATTGATTTCCCTTGAACATATAATATATATATATATATATATTCATCTCAATTTTTATGGAACATAAAAATATTTCATCATATGATGAAAAATATTGAGAGACCAGTTCCCTTCAGAGGCTTATCTTAATCCATTAAATGATACGGTCAATATTGCACTCTGTGTTGCATTTATAAGCCACTGAAAACCATGATAACATTTTAATGGTTTCCTCATACCTATAAACACATTATTATTCCATTAGATTTATGTTGATGAACTCTACCTACATTTTAGTTTTTTTCTCATGAGGGAAATATTTTTCAACTAATGTATAGTTAAAATTTTTCCATTCCCTGTGTTTTATTTCATCTTCATCTGTAGTATTTTCGATCAACGACCACCATTGATCAACACCACCTTTGAGAAAATACAATTAATGTGTATTATTTTCCTTTTCAACACATTATAATGTCGTAAATATCTTCTTGTGGTACTTAATCCATTACACATCTACCATTGGATTAGAATTCATACCAAATGATAGGGGCTTATATCGCATGAAGTGATACAACATATGAGAATAACATTGTGGAATAGGTTACTCTATATGAGCAGGGTTATTTGTCAAAAAATGATAAAATTTCCCTAATATAGCCATAATATGCTCAATTTCAATACCAAAAGTATTGGATTTATCAATAGAGAAATATCTAAATTGAAGATGATTATTGATACCCTTCTTCCATCCAAGCACTATTTCAAAATAATAGAATATACTGAATTAGCTCATAAAATAAGGAATTTTAAATCATAATGTATCACTTTAACCATAATTTTTTTTAAACAAAATTCATGTTTAGTCTTAGAATCATAAACATGGTTTACTAAGGGATATCATTCTTTTCAAATCCATCATAATGGGTCATAATAAAAATGTGAATTATTATAAGAATATCCCCCTAAATTTTCAAATTGGATGCGTTGTAAGGCCCATTTTCAGGGTCTCGGTGATGACCAAGTCAACCCCAATGCTCCCTTTTCAAAGTTATTACCCCTAGGTACATTTGTTCCCTGACTATGTCTATATATGGTATCCATACAAGGATGTATTGATATTAAATACTTTAAAATATCATTATAAAATAAAAATTAGGTTGTTCTTACATACTTATCTAGAATGTCTATAATAGTATTATGATATGTGATCTATGTTTTTCTAATCTTATTCCAAAGTTTTCTACTTAACTCGAATCTGGTACAAACTATAACAGCCCCAACACTAGTGAACTAGATTCGGTGCCTTCATTATTACACTAATATAGATAATAAGGATCAAATATAGAAGGACCAATCATTTTAACAATTTTGGAGAAATATATACATACATGATAACTATTTTACATAGGTAAATAAAATGAAAATAATTGAAATTGAAAGCATTAATCATTCTCGAAATCATTAAAATAATTTTTATTTATATCATGGGGAATAGAAATAAATAAGGGTGAGATCAAATACACGCCAAGGGTTACATACAACATAGGCTATAATCAGTAAATAAAGAATAACTAATATGGAATAGTAAATAACTAAAAAATTATAATATTTAATCAATAACTTGACTATTATAAGTAAATAGGACATAATCTACATGGCATGGTAAATATCTAAATACACTTTCTATTTAATAAGTAAATTTCAAATAAATGCATCTAGATATATTTTCATTCAGAAAATATATTAGATAATTATAATAATGAAATTATCCATGAATGAAATACATTATTATTAGATGTTATGATATCAGAAATCATGAATACCTATACTGTCAAGACCTTTAACAATATGGTTTTAAACTACATGGTAAAAACCCTTCTGATTTGGCCACATATTGTTTCTCATAAGACTAGAAGATGCATTGAGGGACAATATATAATCACCCACCACGCATTGATACATGTCTAATTCATTCATAATATATCAAATAATTCATTTAATTCATGAATAAATATGTATTATCATCAAATATCTTTATTGAGTAAAGGATACTTATTATAAATATTTACCCACTTGATCAAATAACATTTAATTAAAAATATTATATAAAAATGATATACATTTTAAAAAATATCCATATACATCGTAAAATAATATATAAACTTAATATAATTATAATGTGAAACGAATAATGATCAGAAGAAAGTGATTGTTTCAAGAGAAGGTAAATAATCACAGAAGAAAGTGAGAAGGTACATTAATTTTTACATCTTTGGTATCTTTTAAATTGAACCCCCCTAAAGAATAAATTTAAATGAAACACTCATCATACTTAATAGATATTTATTCATGAAAAATACATTAATTTGGAAGTATAAGTGTCACATAAAATTGAATAGGCACATATTTATAAATATGTCTCAATGAAATAGAAGTTGAGATTAAATCCACTGCCTCGTACTTTACATTAGTTTAACATGATTTAACCTCCTTTATAATTGTTTATATAATGTTATTAATTTATAAAATAACCATAATCATTTTTATAATATAATATATTATTCTCCTATACCATTTTACCAAATGTTTGTTAATAATATTTCATTATTTTCATTGTTTTGGGTGTTAATTAGTTTGTTTTATCATTTGTATTTTGTCATGAATTTTCTTATTCATGTAAATTTGATATTAATAAATCAGATAAATTATTATAATATTTTTTATAAATATAATATTTACTAATTATTTACATTGTTATAATATTTGTTTTTTTTTCATGGAAAATGTGTCACATCACTTCTTAGAGGTGGTAGGCCATGCGTACGCACCAACGTCAATATCATTCCCATAACAGGTGAAAGGGTAAGAGGGTGTTTGTTATATTAGTTTTAAATATCTTATATAATTTCCTATATATCACATATAGTCGTTAAATATATCCTTATTTCCTTCTATGTGTAGAGTAAGTGAAAAACAAATCACTTCGCTTCGCGAGGCCGCAGTCAGTCGTACACACAAGTGACCTTATCATATTTTAAATAAAATAGATCCTAAAATATTGTATGTGAACTTTTAGTTCCATAATAATATTTCTATCATAATTATTATATAGAAATATTAAATCAATCATTATATCCAACCTTGAGAGGTGTTTATTGAAGATGAGTGACATCGGTTCGTGAGACGGTAGTCCACTGTACACATGATCAATAGTTTTGTTTCCCATTTGATGGAAGAGGATCTCAATATATGTTATTATATTAACATAATAACATATTATTATATGTTATATACTTGCAGTATTATACTATCATTATTAAATAATATTTTATAGAGGTATAAAATGAAATAAAATAAAAACGATTGTTTATAAATTTTACCTCTTCTTCAAATGACCACTTTAGGGTGGCACCAAAAGACTTACTAAGATGAATTAATGATAAAAAAGGAATATAGGATGTTGGTAGGATATTTAATAATTTATTTGGTATTTTCATGATAAAATGAAATTTCATTGGTATTGTAATGATAGGAGGAGAGGGGTGGCCTTTTTTAAGTGGGGGAGAGTGCACACATTAATGTTTTGAAATGCTTTAATTACACCATTATTTTTTTCACAAAAAATTCTCCAAAATGTATCATTATCGACCCTTATAGGTGATAAGGTATAAATATATCTACAATGCTGGATTTGGAAATTATTTTTTTCATTTTTAACCATAATCTTCTTAGTTTAACCCCGGGTAAACCTATTTTTATGTTAGCTGTGTTAATTAAGTTTTTCAATATTTAATATTCATAAAAGGAAAAAGCATGTTAACCATTTTAGATAATATAAATTATGATAATTAAAAGTATTTAATCAATTTTCCAAAATTAAATTCATAAAATTTGTAGAATAAAATTTTAAATTATACTCGCATATGTGATGAAAAAACGGGTTTCCAAAGAGAAAATTCTCTTAAGTATAGAAGGTTTTAATATAAAAATTAAATATGAAATTAAATAAACTATCCAAAATTATATTTAATATAATTTATTTTAACTAATAATACATTTAAACCAATTTAAAATATTATTTAACTTTTTATTTTATTTAAATGAAATGAGAAGTTTTAATAAAAATCAGAATGTTTCACTATTCGCCAAAAAATTAAACATTTAAAAAATTACCCTAAAATATCCCTAAGACTATTATGATATTATAATTTGAAAATTAAACATTATTTTATCAAAAAAATTATCTAAAAGTGTTAAAAATAAATTTTAAATCATGTGTGGAAAGCGTGAGTAAACATCCTTTTAGAAAAATATAGTTTTTTAGAAATCATTTCTTTTTTATTCAATTGATTCTTATTTTATTTATGATCAATAAATAAAAATTTAGTTTTTTTACTTTTTTAAAACATTTAATTTTCTTAATTTACTTAGTCATATTCATACCATCCAAATTAATGTCTAGGTTATAATGATCATGTTTGAATAATATTTTAATAGAGTGTCAAGTTTTGTTAAATCCTGGTATTATGTGAATAAAAAGCTATCGAAGAGAGTGAATTTATTTAAAATAATATAAATGATAATGTAATAGGGTGTCACATATTGACTCTTTTTAAAGGTATCTTTAAAGTATAATTATTCCATAAGGGTCGTCCAAAACTATATAATTGTATTTCCATAGAGAATTGTATATGGGTCGTTCATAACTGTATATGAGCCATGTATGGTTCTCTGTTTGAATGTCCATATGAGTAAACCAGAATACATAAAAGTAATTATGATGGAAATAATATATTAGTAATATATAAAAAATATGTATAGTTTAATGAGACATGAATATTTTGAGAAATATCAGAAAGAATATTTTGATAAATTGTGCTTAAATCAGATGATGTCATGAAAAAATTTAAAAATTCTAGTCTCATGAGGTTGTCATTCATGATTAAAGAAGGAATTATGGAGGTAGTTTTTTAAAAATATTATAACAAAATACTATATTTCTTGATCACATCAGGTTCGATCCATTTCTACATGAATTCTTTTAGAGTTTACATGCATGGTATATGAGAAGAAAGATCCATCAAAGTTTTTGATATCGATATGAAGTTAATGAGATAATGTGATAAGGACCATATTAGTGGTGTAATGAAGTGTCCAGAATATATGTGATGGAAAATTTTAGAAGTGGTATTTAAAAGTTTATAGAATTGTATTATCATTGTGGGAAAATACTTTTTGTGCTACATATAATCGCATAAGAGTATTGTGGTAAGAGGAAGGATATCAATATATGTGTAGTCTATTTGGAGTTTAAATACATCATTTATGATCATAATTTACAGAGAATAAAATTTTTATTATATTGATTGTTTAACTTTTTGAATTCATCCATTTGAAATAATTCAAGGTCATACCATTACTTGACATCATTTTAATAATAATAAGGGAGTTTTTTGCTTAGGGGAATAACTAGGACACACTAGGGATGTTGTTATTCAAAAAGGAATATAACCTCCTTATCAAATTTTTGTGCCTATTTCCTTTCATCATATGTGGGTATTATTAGGGAATGATATTAAATAATTGTGATAGTTCAAAAGGGTTTGAAAATCTATATACAATGATTCAACCATATTGTGTATCACCCTTCTTACGATCCAATAGAATCCTGTAATTTTCTTAATGTTATTTCATTTTTAATTATATTAATATATTAATGTTTATTTTAATATCCTATTACAGTTTTTAGGAACTCATAAGTCCTCCTTTTTTATTATTATTTTCCTTGGGTTCGTCTCGAGTTTTTTGTGGTGAAAAAAATGAAACTTTAGGAAATTTCTACGTAGTTCACATTTGGCACATGGTTCTCCATAACTTTTAACCCACCTAGTGTAAGCCATGAAAATCTAAGAATTGGGGTTTCAAAAATTTTTGAATAGTTTTACAAGATGTTTTTTCAGCCTATTGGAAACTATACACCCCAGTATATAGGAACAAAATTTTTCTAACTATGCGTCCTTGATTAGTTAATCATGCACGCGAGACTATTTGTTTCTAAAAAAATTTAAAAATTATTGATCCCCTGTTTAACCTTACCCTTGACCTTAACTCAAGAAAAATTAAATTCCAACATATTAGGATCTCTCAAGTACCCCTTTTTTCCTCCAAACCCCTTCCAAAGTGTATTTACTTTCAAAACAACTCATTAAATCCATCTATGGTAAGTGGTTATTCTAATATTCCTTCTTCTCTCCTCTATATTTCATTCCTCCTAAGAGAGTCTCAAATAATATTGTTGTTAATGTATCTAAAATATTTTTTTTATTTTGAATCTAAGTCAGATCTCCATATATCTTCTTTCATCATTCTTTATTGGTAATTCTCATTGTGGGTGTTGAGTGTTTTTACCATGATTAAAGGTATGTGGTTATATTGATATTTTCCATTTAGTTTACCCAGTATTTTATTAATTTTATTTGGGTTTCAATCAATTGAATTATGAAAAACCAATCCTATGTGGATGTGAATGGGAATTTAATTTGTTATGGATTTGGAGAAAACTCCCAATTCAAATGGAATAATAATTTGTGGTGTAATTTGTAAATTTATTGGAATTATAAATTGATTTGAGAATTGATTTTAGAGAATGGATTAAATTTATTCCATTAAAACCAATGATTTTTATATTATTTTGAAAGGGAATGAAATGATGAATAATCTAGGATTTGTTTTGGAAATTTGATTGGAATATTGAACTGAGAAATTCAAAATGAATTTAAAATGATGATGTATTTGGAACTTAAGTGGGAGTGTACATAGTTTTCACTTATATGGGGGTAGATGTAATTTTCCCTGATGTAAGGGAGGATGTAATTTTCTATTAAGTGGAGGTGTAGTTGTTTTATTTGATATACATTCCATTGATTATAAAAATTAATTACTCATTCCAATTGAATTATATAAACTATTTGATATTAATTTTTGAGTAATATATTGTTTGAAATTATTCTATAATTTGAAATAAAAATTATGTTTTTATTTGAATATAAAATTATACATCCATTCATGTTTTGATTAATCTTTACAGAATTATTTGGTCTTTTTATTGTGGAATCTTATTATGGAACACTTAGAGATCCCATATTGAGTTCTAACTCACACCCTGCCTTTTCCTTTGTTCATTTGTAGATTTTCTACATTCAGTTTTGAGTAATGCGAAAGAACCTCTTCGAGGAGGTGAATATTCTTGACCCTTTGGGATTGGAGTGTTGACACCTTCCAGAAGTTTGAGTTTTGTATCAATTGTTTTGATTAGTTGATGATCTACTATTTTGGTTTTGATTTGAATGTTTTTTCTGATACTAACTCATTTGAGACTTTTCTTCCAGAATTCTGATATGTATTAGTTTTTTTCCATAGTTAATGTGGAAAAACTATTCCCATTTGTATATTTTATGATGCCAGGTGCTATTCTCCAACCCATGGGGATCATGAACACCCTTTGAGTATTGTTAGTACCAGTATGGGAATAGTCATACCATGATATCTGGGCTTGTTTTTTACAATGTGGTATCAAAAGTGCAGGTTTTCCATCATGTCTTGATGTTATTTTGTACTTGATAAATCTTATCGAGGAATAGGAGGTATTTACGATGGAGTGCCTATTCATTTCTCACTGCAATAAGCCATAATTCACCATGGGTGGACTGGAAAAGTTGTATTAAGGATTATTTCTAGTCTTCTCCTTTTTTTATTTAGATATGATGAAATTTAAATAATTTTTATCTATCTGATGGTATTATTTTCCTAGTTTCTCATATTTGAGTGTTGATCTGAGTAATATTTTGATGTATTCAATGGTGTTTTCTGATTTTGTATAGCATCATGACTCAAAGAAAAAATTGTGAATAATATCTCTTAGGAAGATGATATTGAACCACAATGATAAAATAATCCCATGGACTAGAATCGGGTTGAGGTTATTGTGTGTGATGTCCAAGACTTGGGAAAATCACCTACACCCATTCTCATTCAGGATCCATCTCTAGAACCTCATACATATGAATTTTGTATTCGTTATCATGTTTCCCTTAACCAAAATACACTAGTTTTCTGTGGTTATAATTATACTCAACAGGTTGTGGATTGGTTAAGCATTATTGAGTTGTTTTTTGAGTTCTTGGAGATTACATATTCAATCAAGGTAAAATTACCCACCATCATGCTAGAGGAACCTAAAAGGAGATGATGGGACTATATGGTGATGATTAAGAAACATGAGAGAATGGAGTGGAAGGAATTTATAGTTCTTTTCACCAACTGGTCATATCTAGAGTATATGGTGAACTTTATGGCTATGGAGTTGTTCATACATTTGTAGGCTAATTGGGACATGAAGGAATATTCAAATAGATTCACTGAGCTTGTGAAGTTCTCACCTAAGATATTATTGAATGATAATATAAATACTCAACGGTTTGATATAGTAATTCAATTAGATATTCATTCTCATATATTCTTACTTAAGATCCCTTATTCTGATGATGTTATGGATAGACCATTAATGGTTGAGTAAAACATCACTAGAAAATTAGGGTTGATGAGATTTCCTTTTTCTTTATGTGGATGTTCTATGAGTTACATAATATGAAAGAGGATACATGATGATTCTCATGGTGGTTCTCGGTCGTAGAGTTAATCTCGACCTCCTTCATCTCTGGGTAGATTCCCTTGGACTTGGTTTTAGTGTGGAAATCATTGTCACTTGAAATGGGTTTTCACTAAGGCACCCATGATACGTGGTTCATGCAGACGCTTAGGACTCATGATGAAGTTATATCTTATCAATTATGCTCCAGACAGTGTCAGGGTATCATCATCATCTAAAATTACTATCATGAAATCATATGCATAAATATCCAAGTGGTTCCAACCACATGAATAGGTATCGAAGCTTCTTCATGTAGAGTAAGAGTATCGAGAAGAAGCACATATGGGTCAAGTGATTATTATAGGTATGATCACAATATATTTTTCATTAGTGACTGATTTATTTGATATTTGTTCATCTCATTCATTCATTTCGACTCATATTTTGAATTTGAAAAATATTTCTATGAATATTTTATTATATGTAATGAATATTAGTATTCAACGTCCTTTTATTTTTTCCATTTCTATACCTAAGATCAAATTTCCAACAAAACATCTACAATTCCAACATTTGGGTTACTCTTTCATAGGTAAAAACCATAATAATTCTAATATAGAAACCCTTTGGATATTTTCTCTTTCTTCTTTTCATAATATAAACATCTTCCACATCTCTGATCAAATTTTCACCTGTGATTTCTCGATTGAGAATACGCATCTCTGATGTTCTTTTGTTTATGCTAAAATTAGGCATCATGATAGGATACCTATTTGTTATGATCTCTCTAATATATGTTCTAACATACATCACCCCTAGTTAATCATTGGAGACTTTAATGCTATCCTAGCTACTTGTGAGAAATTGGGACCATCACACTCAAATATATCTATGAGAGAATTTAAGGTTGTCGTTGAAAACAAAAACCTTATCAAAATACATCTCACTTGTTCTAAATATAATTTTATATAAGAAAATATCATATAGTATTCATGAGTAAATTGGATAAATCTCTCATTAATGATCATTCTTTAGACAATTAAGACACCATTTCCAACACTGATCTCCCAAAAATTCAGTATTTCCACCACCCTATTGTGGTCAATATCTCTCGCAAAACAATGAAACTTCCTATCCCCTTTATATTCAACAAATCATGGTCCTTGGACATGGAATTTTTTAATCTTATAGAAATATTTTGGTCCTCTATGACACAATACAATGATGCTTTTACTTATACTTCCAAACTCAAACTTCTCAAAAAAGATTAAAAGTTGGTGTAGTGTAAAATTTAAACAAATTGAATATGACATATATATTCTTGAGAATGACATACACCAACTACAAAATAACAATACCAACATGGACATTGCTTTTTATTAGAACTATGAGACTAACATCTCGGTGAAACTCAACTCTCTCTTTTCCATAAAGGAAAACATGCTTAAAAATGCCTTCAAAATCAATGGCGATCTGATGGTGATATAAATTCTAAATTTTATATTTCTCTTAAAAAATTTAGAAAAACATATAGACCTTTAAAATCTATCAAAGATGGATACAATATTCTAGATAAGAACAAAAAATTTCATAATCATTCTATCTTTTATTTAGAATCCTTATTTATTATATCTTGCATCCACAAGGATCTCCTTCATGAAATTATTCTAATTGTGGTCAGTGAGGATGATAACACTTTTCTTTTAACCATTCCTCTTGATCATGAAATTAAAGACCCTGTATTTTCCTTGAATCCTAATAGTTCCCTAGGGCCTGATTGTTTCAATAATGGATTCTTCCAAGAATACTGGGATTTTATTCAACATGATGTCTTCAAAATAGTAAGATCTTTTCTTTCATGTGGTTTTTGACCACATGGGTTAAATGTGAAATTCCACACTTTGATTCCAAAAATCAAAAATCCCTATGAGATTCACCTTTTTCAACCAATATCCCTTATCAACACCCTTTAAAAAATCATTACTAAACTTCTTTCCAATAGATTTCCAAAGTCACTAACAAAATTATCTCTTGGAATCAATTTGGTTTTATCAAGGGAAGATCCATCAAGGACTGTATTTGTATTTCCTTTGAAGAAACTAACACTTCAAACAAAAAATATAGGTGGTAATACAGCAATTAATAATGACATTAGGAAATCTTTCGATACCATGTAATGGAACATTGTTTTTAAAGTGATTCAAGGTTTTGGCTTGAATAACTCCTTCATAACTAAAATTATAACCTTTTTCCACTTAGCCTCTATTTCTATCTTAATAAATGGCTCTCTCAAAAGCTATTTCTAAATCACTAAAGGTGTCAGACAGGTTGATCCCCTATCTTCCATTCATTTTTCTATTACTGATGATTATTTAAGTTGTATGCTCACTCTCCTAGTAAAACAAATTAATCATAAACCCATACATGCTTCAAGGAACATCAACGTACCTAAACATCTTTTATATGTAGATAAAATTATTCTTTTCTTACAAGGGGACAAAAGAAACATCCAAACTATCAAAAATCCTACTTCTCACTATGAAGAGGTCTCAGGTCAGGTTATCAGTTGAAAAAAAAATCCTCGGATTTCTATGGAAGAATAATTTTACCAACTATAAAAAACAATATTATCAATGACTTAGGTATTAAGGAATGAGATTTTACTTTCCCTTATCTTGGTGTCCTCATATTTTGGGGTAGGCCCAAATCAACTATTTTAATAATATTTTTGATAAAATTGTTAATTAACTCTCCTCTTGGAAGGGGAAGACTCTCTCTATGTCAGGGATAATCTTCCTTGTGAATTCATTTATTAAATCTAAAATGTTTTACTCCATGATGGTTTATAAATGGCATATTGGTATTTTAAAAAATTAATATTCAAATAAAAAATCTTTTTTCGTCTGGTAGTATATTGGATGAAAAGCTTGTGGTTGTTCCTTGGTGTACTTATTGCAAACCTCTTGACAGGGGGGCTTGGAATTAAAATTTTGAACTTCTACAATAAATATCTTCAGTCCAGCCTTACATGTAATCTGATTCACCAAGATGATCCTACTTCTTCCTTAATAGAAAATAGATTTTTTGATTAGCTGAAAAAAGGAAAAATAAATTTTATTAACTCCTCCATCTGGAATTCCATTAAAAAACATATGCTAACCTTATGAACAAATGCATATGGATGGCCTCTAGGGACTCCTCTATGAGATTCTGGTTAGAAAACTGGACTGGTGACCCCCTATCTACTCTGATCCCAGATCAAACCCTTGAAAATATCAATATGACCATTCGAGATGTCATTAATTCACATTTTCATAACCTCCCTGCGAATGTCAGTAATGTGGTTGAAAATTATACTTTATCAAACATGGATAGTTTTTTCATATGGGAGCTTTCTCATAATGGAATCCTAGACTCAAATAATTTTTACAATCATTACATCCATGAAGATGGAAATGATCATAGTTGGATCAATATTTTTGACAAGCCTTGGATAAAACCTTCATGACTTACTCTTATTTGGAATTTATCCTATAACCAGATCCCATCTTATGTATGTTTTCAATATTTTGGGATTCACACTAGTTCCAAATGTCACCTTTGTAATCAATAAATAGAGGCTACCAATCACTTACCTCTTTCATGTTCCATCTCCACTACCTTTTGGAATTATATTTTTGACATCTTTGATTGCATATTAATGATTCTTGACTCTGTTAATGCTCAGTTAATGCATTGTGTGGAAATGGATAGCTCTCAATAAATCAAAAATCATTTCCATGATGTTGTCTCTAAGATCTTTTATGTGATCTGGTATGATAAAAATGGTATTTTTCACAATAATTGATCACTAAAAATCAATGTAGTTCAAACATGGATTCTCATTGCTATTTGTGAAGCTTCCTTTATTCAGAAGGGAAATTGCAACAACAAAGTGAAGGATTTCATGATTCTGATAAGACTACAAGTTAATGGCATTTTTCGCTGACCACAGAGCATGTTTGAAGTTTTTTGGCATCCCCCACATTCTGAATAGATCAAATTTAATGTTTATGGGGATTCCAAAGGAAATCCAAGACCTGCAGGATGTGAGTCCAACTTTTAGAATCATCTTGGTCAAATATTCGGATGTTTTTTTGGAGTATGAGGTATGGCCTCTTCTATGGAAGCTTAAATTATGAGTGTCATTCATGCTATATTCTATGTCTAACACCATGTTTGGAACAATATATGGATTGAGGGTGACTTGACTACCATTTTCCAAGAACATTGGAAAGGGTTGGTTTATCTGGCTTGGTCGGTCACTACTTGATGGTTAGAGTTCCTCCGTTCACTCCAAGATATCAACCACATTACCACTCATACCAACTATGAAGTGAATGATGTTGTGGATGTACTTTCCAAAAAGGTGTAAGTCAGGTCATTACATGGCTGGAGGATCTCCCCAATGACTTACCCCCCTTCATGAGAATGATTTTAATCTAATACTATCTTTTTGGATCATGTATTCTTGAATTTTAATTTTAATAATGCTTTGGTTATTTAACCAAAGCAACACCTTCTTCAAAAAAATAAACATCACTACACACCTCAATGTGAAGAGAGATAAGGTCACTCATTTTACTGTGTGTGACTTCTCATTATCAGATATTGATTTAGTTGTAATTTTTAGGTTCTCAAAATGAGACCCCTTGATGTCATAATTGGTATGGATTGGATCCTTGATAATAAATCCCATATATGCTGGTATATTCCATGGATCCCCTTTAAAATGCCTGATGGGCGTGGCGTATCTTTCAATGAGAATGAGACATGAGGTTGAGTAGAGATAGATATTCTTATCTAAATATGGGGAAATTAATATCAGTTTTTGATTTTGACATGGAGTGAGATACCATTAACGATGATCTCCGTCCAATTTTAATTGAGTTTTAAAACTTTTTTCCAGTTTAATTCTCTAATTTTTCACCGGTAAGGGAGGTAGAGATTTCAAATGATTTAGTACCTAGTACGTGGCCAGTATATATTCATTTTAAAATATGGAACCAACTAAAAATAAATCATTAAAGACGCAGTTGGTTGATTTTTTAGAGAAAGGATTTATATGCCCGAGTGTGTCACCTTGGGTGGTGCCTATTCTATTTGGTGAAAAAGACGATAGAACACATTGCATCTATATTGTTTACAGAAAACTCAATTGATCCATGATAAGGAACATGTATTTATTTCCATCGATTGATGATCTATTTGAAATTATGAAAGGGGGAAAGTGGTTCTCCAATATTTATCATTGATCTTTTTATCACCAGTTATGAATAAAAAAACATGACATTAAAAAAACTACCTTCTGAAGTAGATATTTCCATTATAAGTATCATGTCATGCAATTTGGTTAAACCAATTCTCTTGATGTATTTTTATCTTTGATGAATAAAATCATCCATGAGTACCTTGATACTTTCATGGTGGTCTTTTTGGATGAAATACTAGTTTACTCTAAGTCAAAAGAGGATCATGTGTGTCATCATATAGAAGTTATGGAATTGTGGATAAATCAATGACTTCATACCAAGATATCAAATTGTGATTTATGGATTCATGAAGGGATTTTCTTGGGACACGTGATGTTGAATCTTGGTATCTCATTTGATCATGAGAATTTGAAAGCGGTTATGACATGGTAGCAAAAAGTGAATGTTTTTTTGTGATTTGATGATTCTTTTGTTTAGCTAGGTATTATCACCAGTTCATAAAGGATATATAAAAGATGGTTTTATTGAGGCCCTATATCACTCATAAGGGTGTTAAGTTTTCATGGGATAATAAATATCATAGTTATACTATTGAAATGAAACATCATTTGTCTACTACACTGGTTTTAACTCTTCCAAATGTCGGGCAGGGATATGTGGTCTTCTATGATGCATCAGGTTCAGGTTTGAGCTATGTTCTTATGCATGTTGATCATTTAATTGCCTATATAACTTAGATTATTAGGTGACACAAGAAGTATTATTTGACTTTTGACCTTGAAATTTTAGCTGTAACTCATACACATTAGAATTGGCAGCATTATATTTTTAAAGAACAATATACCATGTATTTCGACCACAAGATTTTGAGTTATATAATCTATAATTTAATATTTAATCTCAATCAAATATTTTGGGTATACTAATTATAATATTTTTATTTTGATATTTCATACACCCCAGGGAAATGTATTTTTTTATAGATGATTAGTGAATGAGACTTTAGACCCAGGTTGTGAAAGAATCATCAGATGAATGGAACTTAATGGCTCTTTTTCATAGTTGAATATTGGAGTTTGGAAAATTGGGCCCAAGGTTGTCTTGTCCAGTGTTCAATTGAAATCCACTATTCTTGAGATTTTTTTTCCAGATTAGTATCTTCAAGATGAGTTACGTGGCATTAGGAACTCTATGGTTGGAAGACGGTTTCTAAGTGTTTATTCTCCACTAAGGGTATCCTATGTTTCTAGAACTAGTATGGTGTACCTTTTCCCTAAAGAAAATATGTGATGGGGTATTTCTATAATTCCCAGTGGTCAGTGAACCTAAAAACCAAAAATATATTCTATGACATGCGACAATGATTCTACTATCTGAGTATGAGATGATACATTGTATACTTTTTTCATTTTTTTTACATGCCAACAGGTTAAGGAAAAGCATCATAAACCTTTGTATTTTCTTTAGAAACATTCAGTGATGACTTGGATGTGGAATGATATTTAATGGAACATTTTTTTGGGTTTATGAATACCCATAGAATGAATAATTCAATATGGTTTTTGATCGATAGGATGACCAAATCGGGTTACTTAATACCTATTCGTGATACAAAAAAAACATAATGATTTGGGAAATATCTATGCGAAAGAGATTTATTGTTTTCATGAAGTTACATCTTCTATATTCTCTGATAGATATCCCAATTTTTATTCTCATTTTTGGAGAGGCCTCCTTGAATCATTGGGGTATGAGGTTCATTTGAGTACAAAATAACTTCTGCATATAGATATCCAAATAGATAGGGATATATAGATTCTTGAGGATATTATTTATGCATGAATCCTCAATATTATGTGGGATTGGGGTAACTATTTAGTATTGGTTGAGTTTTATTATAAAAATAGTTACTTTTACACTATTATAATTTCTCCTTTTGAGGCCTTGTATGACCGACCTTATAAATATCGGTTGTGTTGGTTGGAGATCTGTGAAAATTTATAGGTTGGTCCGAGTTTGATTCAAGATAAGAAAATAAGGATTGTGTAAATTTGTTAGAGTATTTTTATGTCACATATGGTGTAGATATTATGATGATATCCATAGTATAACATTTGACATTTAATTTAGTGAAAATTTGTTCTTGAATGTTTCTCCTCATTTGGGTCATCGATGCCTTAGGAGCCAAGGGATGATTTACCTCATTTGTGGGGACATTGTGTGGTTTTCTATCAGTTGTTTAAAGTTTCTTACCATTTTTCACTTCCACTATAATTTATGTTTACATATAACATGTTCCATGTATCACATATGAGGAAATATATTTTCAATCCATCTTATGTTTTGAGCTAGAGTGATCTTGATATTGAGCCTGATTTGGTTGTGATTGATCATCAAGTTAGGATAATTGATTCTAAAACCATTGTACATAATGGGAGGATTATATCTTAGTTCAATTGTTATGGAATAACTCTTCTAATACACATGAGACTTTGGATATAGAGGCACTAATGATAGAGTAGTGGCCATCAGATTTATGATAAGGAAACTTCATGACAGGATTTCTAGGGACATAATGTTTCTGTGGGGGGAAGGTTGTAAAAACCGGTTACTATTTTCTTATACTATGTAAACCTACTTTTTTATGAATGTTTGGTTGGGGTTTATCTCAGGTTGTTTCAATTAGAAAATTGAAACATTTTTAAATTTCTGGTATGTTTACGGTTGTCGTACAGTTTTCCCAAACCATGTGTCCACCCAATGTAAATCATAAAATCCAGTTAGTGGGGATTTTTCATTGTTGGAACATTATTTGAAAATCAGTACCCCCTGGTATAAATTGTGAAACCCATTAGAGGGGTTCATGATTTGGGATCACTTATTTTCTAATTGTGTGGCCCTACCAAAATAAGCATACATGCAGGACTTTTTATTTCTGTAAATAAATTAAAAAATTTTCGAACCCTTATTTAAGAAACCTTCCAATCCTAAATCAGTATTTCTTGAATTCCTTGGTGTTTGTAGCTCTCAAGAACCCCTTTTGGATCCTTTAAACCCTTTATAGGAGGATTGAAATGTGGAAGATCTATTTTGATCCATCTCTTATAAGATTTTCTTCTCCCTTTCCTTCTCCCCCACTCTCTCTTTCATTTCTCCATATCAAGTGTTAGATCATATTTTTATTTATGGATTTAAAATACTTTGTTTTGGGTCATGAATATAGGTTGGATTTCTATATCTACATCCCTATCATTCATTATTGTAAATTCCTGTTGTGGATATTAATCTTGGTTACCATGACTAAAGGTGGGTTGTTTGGTTGAGATTTTCCATTTAATGAACCCTTGATTAACATACCTTGGTTTTATTTTCATTTTATTTAATTTTGAAAACCCAATCTCATGCCGATGGGAATTGTATTTTGATTTTGTATATATTTTGAGAAAACCACCAATTCAATTGGAATTGGAATTTTGGGTGTAGTAATTAAATTGAGAGAAATTATAAATTTACAGGAGAATTTATTTTAGAAAATGTCAGAAATTGATTGGTTAAAAATCGATGAATTGTTTTATTTTTAAATCGCATGAAATAATGAAAAATACCTAATTTGGTTCTAAAATTTATATGGTATATTGAAATAAGAAATTATACTATTGAATTGAAAATTATGATTTAATTTTCCCTTAAGTGGGAGTGAATATAATTTTCCCTTAAGTGAGAGTGGATGTAATTTTCCTATATATAGGGGTGAAATTAATATTCCCTTAAATAGGGAGGCGGTAATTTTCCCATAAATGGGGGTATAATTGTTTGATTTGATATACATTCCATTGATTATGAAATTACTTTACTCATACCTATTTAATTATATAAACGGTTTTATATATAGTGTTTATTAAGCCATTATTTGAGATGTTTCCATATTTTTAAATGAAACGAATGTTTTTATTTAAATAATAAATAGAATTCCATTATTATTTTTTAAAATTGAATGAATTATTTGGTATATTTAGTATGTAATCTTATTAAGGAACTCTTGGTGAGACCTTAATAGGCTTTTAGATCACACCCTACCTTTTCCTTCAAGTGTTTGTAGATTTATTGCTTCTAGGTTCGAGTAAATGAAATGTTCCTCCTAGATGAGTTGTATTAATTTGACAATTTTGAATTGGAGCATCAACACCTTCATTTTTTTATGGTTTATCTCGTTTTTTTTTGAGTACTTAAGGATGTACTATTCGTGTTGATTTACCTGTTTGTTTTTGGGTTCTACCTCCTTTGATATTTTTATTTGACTATACAGATATGTATCTGTTTCTTCCACAATTAATGTGGAATAAAAATTTCCACTTTTATATTTTTGATTCCAGGTGCTAGTCTCCAACATGTGGGGATCAGGAATTCACTTCTGGATATGTAACTACTAGATCGATTATCAGAGTGCCATGGTATTCGGGATGGTTCATGGCAATTATCTTAAAGTGTTATATTTTTCCTTAATAAAATATTTCATGTTTCATTTTAGTAAGGTGTTTCGAGTCAACTAAGAAATTATGTACAAAAAATATTTTAAGATAATTTCATACCAAATACTCAAGATGATAATTTATACATCCTTAAATAAATTGCATCCTCTATATTTTAATTATTTCACAATGATGATAATATTTGTTTGTATCCCAAAGATAGATAAGTCTCAAGATATAATTTCATATGAGATATCAAAATCACTATCTAATATAATTCTTTAAAACTCATATTTTCCCAAATATTAAAAATATTAACATAATTTATTTTTTATCCAATAATTTGAGTTAAATACACATTATTAATGGTTACTAAGACCCATATAATAGAAGTAGTTCCCATAATAAGTTAATAGTTTCACATACACTGATAGATGGTCATAAGATCATCCATGATATAAAATTTAAAATTATTAACCAAAAAAATAAAATGGAATATATGTGGAGATAGTCAGTCCATACACAAAACCACATAAAATTTAAAAAATGATTGAATAATAAGTTTATAAAAATAATATCCTATAAACATCAATCAGAGTAGAGTTAAAAAACATAGGATGAAATCATTTTAACACTATATATTTTCACTGATAATTAATTATCTTATCCTTTGGGATATTATTTAATGCACACTAAAAACATTTCACCTATTAATGAGTAATTAAAACAAGAATAAAAAATACAATTTTAGATCAAGATTGGTAAATGAGTATAGAATTATTAATGTTGTTTTTTGTAACCACTTATATAGTTTTGATTGTATTGGATATACCATTATTCCTTGGAATAGAAGTTATCTATCATTGAATATCATCATTACCCCTTGAATTGGTTCATTTATAAGAAAAATTTCCATAATATTTACAATAGATTGATAAGAGTGTGAGGTATATGTTAGTTGGGACCTTATGGAACTCCATTGTACTAACATTCCTATTTTTCTATCATTGACCTCTAAATCAATGTGTAATCCTTCCACACAAGAAAAAATTTCACATTCCATTCAGAAAATTTATCATCTACTTCCTCCTCTATTTTTTGAAACAATATGGGGATGTTTAACTCCTCCTTGATATTTAAGATTCAATTTTATATGAAACTTGTTTTTTGTTTAAATTACACTAAATCCTTGAGAATAATTATAGTCATTTGTTTCCATTTACACATTCTATTAAAATTGAACAATTTCATAATAACTATGAAATTATCATATATTTAATGTAATTCATTAAATTGGGTTTGGGTCACTAAATAAATTGGTGAATTTCCTATCGAGGTCATCGATAAATCTAGAAATATACTTGGCATGTCTTATGATGAATGCTTCAAAGGTAATATTTGATTCATACCCATTCTTATTTATCTCAATAAATAATATCTCTTTTTAATATATTTATTTTTTTGAAAAAATTTATTGCAAAGTACCTTATTAAATCAATGGAATTTCATAGAGTTAACTTCTTCATTTATCATTTTTTTCATTATAAAAGTCCACCATTGGTCTACTTCACTTTCCAAAAAATAATTAACTTACATAAACATTTAATTATTATGGTATTGGATTATAGGAAATAATTTTTCCTATTTTATTATTTATCCCTTGAAATTTAATGGATTAATTAAATCAATATAGTTCACTAGTAATTGATGCATGAGTTACTCTGTAGTGTATTTCATATTATTTTGTGTGTTTGGAAGATCATCATGGTCTAGGTTGTTGTTCGTATATTGAAATAGAATTTATATGATGCTTTCTATTCAATATCATATCACATTTGGTTTTTCATTCTTATAATCAAATAAATATCTATCATACTAGTTTTTATCATGATTTCTCTAGGTTTTATCCATAAAAAAGATAAATATTATTGTGATTTTCAGGAACCATATCATGAAAGAAATCGATCATAATATTTCATAAATTATGAAAATTTTATTTCATAAAATTTATTTATATAATCATATTACATCACATTTGGTTCATCTTATATTGATTTATGCTTTTTCACGAAACCCATGATAAAAACACTGAAAAATAACTCTAGCTTACTCTAATACAAACTAAAGATCCCTAGAATTAGTCTCTCATGAACAGTGCTCAAAATATTGATGTTACATGTTCCTTCATACAACATATAACATAGTTTACCAAGAATATTCATTCCATATAATTATAATTCTGACCCTATAACCTATAATATTAGTCTCTTTTGAAACTAGATATATATGAAATTATATTAAAAATATTTTTTAATATCTACCATAAATACTCTTCACATGTCCTACACATCAAGATATATCATACCTAAAATCATGCCTTATATAATTATTTATAATATATACTGTGGAAACATAATAATTGGTGATCTCTAATTCAGTATAAGTGTAAACATGAATTTCATCAATAACAGATCATAAGTGAGCATAATATAATCATGATGTCTGGTGAGAATAGTTAGAATACCCAAACCTATCACAAGGGAGATCAAACTAAATTAAATATAGGCCATAAATCATGTTTATTTATAGAATTAGTTCTTCATAACATAAAACAAATTTCACTATTCAATAATATTTCATCATAAAACAGACACAAAGGGTAACATAAGCTTATTAAATGGGTGAGATCACTGGACAAATACAATTTATCATGGTAAACCATAAATACATTCAACCTATCATGGGAAAGGCCACCCAAATGTTAATAATAGAGTTGTATTGGTATAACCACTTGTGTTCTTTATAGTTCTTGGTATTAACCTCCACATACCCATGGGATTTGGAAAACTATCGATTTACCCTCGGGCTTGGGTTGATAAACCATGAACCCTTGGTCATTGGATAACCACAATTATAACCTTTTGAACTTAATTTGTATAAATATTTCCTAAATAATTATATTGATAAAATTTAATCATCCCTTAAATAACTATAAACCATACATATGCGTGTCACAAGATCATGAAACATTCAAATTTTATCATAGATTAATTTACCCAAAAAGGAAACGATTTTAATAAAATCTATAATAGGGAAAAAAATACCATAAAGAGAAAGAAGGTTCATTTTACCATTGTATAATATCCCAAAGTGAAGAAAAATTAATATTAACAGATATCTATATATATAAAAACCCAATTTATAAAGGAATTATTGAATTTATTTTGAAATATACGAAGAAATATATTTTTTTGTAAGTTTTTGAAAAAACAATTTTATTAAAAATTAGTATATATTTATTTAAAAACCTATAAAATATTTGGAATGGAATATTCATTATGAAAAAATTCTTTAAAATACGTAAAATGAGATCATACAAAAAACATTTAAAAGAGAAGATTCAGTTCACACTTTTGTTAACTGATTCAACATAAGTGGAAAATAACCATCTCAAAAATGTTAGTATATGATAAATGTTTTATGTAAACTCATGTACACTAAAAATGAAATTATGAAATTACGGAAATAAATATAATCACATCCCTAAATCATAATAATGAAGATTCATATAGAGGAAAATGTTTAATTATCAAATAATACAAAGATGATTTTTTTTAAATCACTTCATGAAATTTATAAAAAATATATTCGTAAAATTTCATGATTAATATTAATCACTATTAATAACAATAGGAGAATAAAATTAATGTAAATTAAGAGATAAGTTTTATACAATTTCCTTATATGGTAATTCCTTTATAAAAATATTTAATTAAAAATGATATTGAAAGAGAACACTATTATGACTTTAGTGACCATTCAATAAAAATACCTTGGAAATGGGAAATAATATGTATTTGTAAATATAATTATATAAATGAAAATTTGGTATACTAAATTAAAGTTTTATAATATAAAAAACCTAATCAAACAAGTAATTAAATATATAACATGTCTCAATGAAAGGAAATTGAGATGATAAATCACATACCTTTACACTTGAATTCCATTAAAGCATGTTATAGTCTTGTACAATAAATATATCCATCATAAAAACTTGATTTAAACCCTTATTCACATATATTACCAAATATAATCATTAATTATTGTGATTAATTTCACATATTGTTGTTAATTATGGTTTATTTTCATCATCAAATGTTAGTAATATTGATAATTTCATACAAAATTCATAATAGCAATATCAGTATCTATTTTATGATACTAAGTTCATCATTCTAGGATTATTCAAGGTAGAAAAAAATTGCAATCCAATGATTTCTATTATACCCTGTTAAATTTATTGAAGGTAATTATATGTCTTATGAAAATGGGATCCATGATGAGCTTGTTTCAATTAATTTGTTGATAAAAACATATTACTTTATAATGATCATTTTTTATCATATGTAAGAACTATATTCACAAAATAAATTACTCCTCAATATAAAATATAAATAATATTATATTATTGAATCATAGCCATTATAAAATGATGATTTTCCTAAAGAATAATTATCATAGGAGTTTGAGATGACCCAAACCAGAACACACTATACTAGTGGATCAATTAATATTTAGAGTTATATAATATTAGTATCATTTTCAAATAAAAATATTGATATAAATATATAAACTTTATAGTGTAGTATGTGTTCTATAAATTTTAGAGATGAGATGGTATCTCAAAAATATATATAATAACATAGATACTTACATGATGAATTCTCCTCTTCTTGATATGGGTTCCTTTAGACTGAGGGATTTAGTCTTCATTCTTGGAACCTAAATAAAAAATGACTAAGTTGTTTTTGGGAGATGGGAAATGGTAATATATTCATGGAATAACTAAAAGGATTGAGTGTTTTAGAAGGGTATATGAGGGGTTAATTTAGGTGCAATTTGGGAGTAATTTACACAAATATATATTCCTTAATGTATATGGTTTCAATTATAAAAGGAATATTTAAAAAATGTGAAAAATAAAGGATATGGAATTAATTTTCATCAATAATTACAACTACTTCACTTTTATATAATTTATTTTCTAATATTTTATTCCTTTATAACTTATTATAACCCTGTTTTACATCGTTTTACCATTATCATAACACCTAAATGTGTAACATGGTAATGTTTTTACATAGAAAAATGAAATTTATATAATTACATACGATATATATTATAAATAAAAAATTTAACTCCATAAAATATAATTCAATTTCTAAATAATTGAAATTCCATTTAAGTTGAAACCAATTATTATATAAATAAGATATGTTTTAATGAAAATTAATAGGCTAATTATTTTTTATTCTTAATCTTATTTCATAGAAACGTATATATAAATAATTTTCAATCAATTGGTTTATAAATTTATTAAATTTATTAAATTTATTATAATAATCATTTGGATACTGATTAATTAAATTTATCAAACCATTTTATTGAAATAAATAATAATAATAGTAATAATATACAATCCATAAAAATATATATTACTACAAAAATGGTTCTAATAAAAAAAATATTTTATTATTTATCATTTATGAGTAATACAATTTTAAATAAGTCACTAATATTTACACATCTTCAATGAGCCAACTATATAGATACATACCCAATGACTATATATCCAATGACCATATTTCCAATTACTATATTACCAACAACCATATATAAAATTAATATATATATATATATATATAAGAGACATATTTCGTTATATTATATAGGATTAAAAACATCACATAAAACCTTTATCTTAATTAATTCTTTCACAATATGCTTATTATATTTCTAATTCTTTGACTTATTTTCATAATTGCGATTGGGGTTATGGTCTTCCTTGAAATCATTGATAATAATGATTAGAATTTTTTTAAATTTTATGTACACACACACATATATATATATTTATAAATATTATAATTTTCAAAATGATATTTTTAATTGAATTTTCATATTTTTTTTAAAAAAAATCATTCATTAAAACATTTTATCTCAATAAAATATATCATGGTTTTATATTAGTTATCTATTTTTTGAGAAAAAATATATTCAATAAAAATTTTATTTAAAGGTAATTCATACTAAAATAATATGGTGGAACAAATAATACAATAATGAGTGTAATAAATAATTAATTTTGTATACCATGGGTCAATTTTCCATATTTGAGTCATCAATAGTTGAGTATTCTTGGATACTAAGCATGAGATCCTTTAAAAAGTGATACCATTCTTACACAACTATAGGGGTAGTTGTGTGCCCCGATGATCATATTTTTATTAGTTCTTAAACATGTTATGATTTATACTATAATCATAGTAGTAAAATATTTCTATCCTTAATTAATATAGATTAAGGATGTGTATGATCATATATGGATGGTACATAAAATTTTATGAATGGTCATTCATTCCTATGATGTAACCTGTGGAAATTACTATACAGATCTATCATTTTTATATAGATCATCCAAGTTCCATTTGTAACATAAGAATAAATAATTCATTTTTAGATTCTATCCTTTTCTTATATCTATCAATTTGGTAATAAAAAAATTTCCAATGCTAAAAAGGAACTTGTGTAAGACTAAGTGTTTTGATCAATTTGGATAGTTTTGTAACAAAATTTCTAAACTAAAACAGAGTTAGAGAATATTGAAATAAACAATTTTAAATGTTTATCATAAGGTTTTTTATAGGATATGATACAATGAATATTTGATTATATCATTCCAATGGTGTTTTGGAAGAACCAAAAATATTTTTGTTAGTGTTTCATAGGTAATTGTATATGATATTATATATGGTTATAGAAACAATGTCAATAAGGAATTAGTGCATGAGGGAGATTATAAGATATATACACTGAATAAATTATACATGTTATGAATTGGTCATATAATTAGTGATAAAATGTCTTTAACATAAGGAAAAGGTATAATATATCATTGTTTCTACATATAAATGTTTTATTTTATTACTTTATATATCATAATTTCATGAATTGAATCATGTTTTAGCATCACTAGGTACCCCTCCAAGGTGTATAATGATGACAAGAGTGACCCCCAAATACCATCAATAATAATCCATGTGTTATTTAAGGGTATAAAACATATAAATCTAAAGCATTACATGAATAATCAAAGAAGGATTAAAATTAAAACCACCAATAAAATCCATAATATAAAATCAAACAAATATCTCATTGTTCATATAGTATCATAAAAAATATAATTTAAAAAAAATAATATAATAAACAATTCCTACAAAAGCGAGTATAACATCAGCTGAAAACCTTAAACTAGTAATGTATACTTTAGTAAATGTATCCATCCTAGAAACTTGGAAATGTTTTTCTAAATATTGGTTTGAGAATAAAATAATAGTTAATAGCATTAATAACATTCCCTCTCTTAGTAATTTTGAAGACACTTACTAATTACATAATAAATAAATTGAAAAACCAATAATATCTCAATATTGGTCAATTATCATCCATTTTTATAGAGAAACCCCACCCAATATCACATCTTTTTATTATAAAATAATTTGACAAAAGATAAAATGTACCCCGTCATAACAACCCCATGGTGTTTTCACTCTCCCATCCCAATGGAAATAGACCTAGTACTCCTATCCCTTTTATATCCACATGACATGATATTAAAAAAAAGCCATTTATTATCATAACAACAACTACATTTTTATTTCCACCACATAAGGAATGCCACCTCAAGATTAATACCATACCCATATTTTACTAAATCATAATAATAGATCACATCACCTTTATAGAATGGTATCATGAACATGGAGAAAATCAGCATCTTTCCCTCTTCCAAATATTTATTAATACCACTATGTATCAGATCCTCTATATCCATATCATCATATAAAATTATTTTCACTTTATCCTAAATATATAACATCTGATAAATCATATAAATTCTAAATCTGATATTGAAATTATGGATGAAAGAGTATCTTGACATCTATTGACTATCTAGCCTAAATGTTAGGGAATCACCAGAACCAAAAACAACTAGGAGTTAGGAATTTTGTTAGACCCTGATGGGTTGAGTATAAAACCACATTTGAAATATAACATGTAACAAATAACATTTCTTCTCACAAGAAAATACCACCAAAGGTCGATACAGTATTTTCCTACTAATACACATTACCATCACTATACTATCAATCCCGCATATAAAAAACCTCCCCCAATATTAGAATACATACATGTTAAACATCAACCCATTCATCAACATGAACACCAATGACTTCCTAATTTATTCATCCCATTTCTTCATTTATATATTTCTTATTTTACTAACAACATTATATTTAATATTACATAAATTCCAACAACTATTGACAAAATTTACATTACATATACACCATGTTTATCACATCCATCAAATATTTTTTTAATCTTTTATAGCTTATTAATTTTCACTAATTGTTAAATTCCATCTTATATGGTTTTTTATATTCATCATTATCACCAAATTTCATTTAGTATAGTCACAATCCTTTCCAATGGTATAATCTAATACTATAAGATATCATTTAAAGTATAACTACAACAACTTCCATATATCTCATGCTAACAACCATCATAAATTCCACAAACACTTCCTTTCTCTACGCAACAAGTTGCGAAAAAATTTATAAACCCCATAATAGCCCATACACCATTGCCACATCAGTAACCATATTTCCAAGGCCAACCATGGACAATTGTCCCCCACAATATACTACCATATGTACATTAATATTAGTAATATATGTTGTGAACTAAGAAAAAACATCATCCGATTTCTATAACATAAATCTTATATAATTATACATTTTTTTTAAAAATTATTCATTCAAAATATCATTTATGAGTAAAACCACCTAAATTTTAGATTTCATACTACACATTAATTATAATCCCAAATTTTTTTTCATTTTATGAGGGGTTTCCAAATAACTTCTTAAGTGGAAAATAGATCCCACATACCAGAAACAACATATAACCATCAATCATAAAAAAAAATTACAAAATTCATTAGAGGGATATATAAAACCCACCCCTCACATAATGATAAACCATAAATATTTTTTCTACATAATCATGAAAAGATATTAAATCACATCCTAGTTTAATTAACTAATAGGAATGGAATGTGAATCCTAAAAAATGGAATAAGAAATCTCAATAATCTATCAATAGGTAGAAGGATGATTCAATTATTAGTATATATGGCAATTAAATAATAATAAATATTAACGGTTTTATAAAATAATGAAAAAGAATTATTAAATAATTTTAAATTTTCATTCAAAAGAAAGAATAAATATCATTTTCTTTTGATAACTTTAATTTTTAAATATTAATTTGGCATATCATTCAGAATAGATATTACATGATAAAAACATGAAATCATTTAGATGAAGATCCATTTTAAAAAATGGATGTAAATTAAGTAGGATACGTTCAGGTAGAAATAATATAATGGTAGTATATTTAGTGAATTTTGTAAAGAAAGTGTAATCAACAAAAAATGAATTATATGAAAAATGATTAAAAAATATGAATTTGAAATGCATATAACGAATGTAAAATTTAATACAAATTGGCCTTATAAAATCATTGAATACTATATAAGGGTTTCTATAAAAAAAATATTTATAATAAATAAGTTTATTAAAATGATTACAAAAAAAGGTTTCACCGTCTCCATTTACAGACATCAATTATATTGAATTATGAAACAAAGGGATTTGAAATTGTAAGATGAAATATAAACCCAAATAATTATATTATTAATAAATTTTATGGGTTTTATATATAAGGATAAATTATATCCAATATATTGAATCTGAAAAAATATTGATTTAGAAATTATATTGGAAAATAAAACCTTATGAATGGGGTGAGTTTTGAATAAAAAAATGAAATAATTAAAATGATATGTCATTAAGTATACCATGATTTATGTGAAAAATATATACCTAATAATATTCATGGGTATACATGTGAACCATATAAATAGAAAAGGTTGTGAATATATATCAAATATAATGATCGAAAATTAGGAAATGAAAACCATTACGTTTAATCCCAAAATCAAAAAAGTTATTTATCCACTTGTTTAAAAAAATAACCATATGAATAACTTATTTAATAACCTTATTCATCAACAATAATTTTTTTATAAATGACTTATAATCAACTATTACATATTTATCACTAATTTTCAGTTAATATGGATCATCTATTTTTGAGAGTTCCATATGTTCCTTGTACTTATCCATATAATTATGTACATCACCATTTAATGTTCATGAGTTAATTATATTTAAAATAATCAAGGTAATATAATAGAAGATAAAAATGATTTGTTAATTTCTTGTATTGTCACATGGGGTGTTTTAGTTATAGGTTTCTAATATGAAATATATAATGTTCTCATTTTATTAATTATAAATATACCTGGGGTCATATATTAATAGTGGAATAAATATTAATATTAAAACATCGTGTTAATAAGGATAAAATTATTTATTTTTTAATATCATATCAGAACAATAATTACTTTTTATATCCATACATAAGGGAGAATTTTAACATCATTCATGTAGGTTGTTAATTCGACAAAAACAAGAATAAGTTATAATCAATGAATTAGTGTGACTATGAAATTATTTGTTATAATATTTATATTATAGAAGCATTTTAATGTTAATATAACATAATTATAGTGGATATGATAATGAAATTGAAAAATATAGTGATTTAATATTTACTTTAATAAATTCACACCTTAACAATAGAGGTTCCATCCGAATGATCGATTTGAAAATTATTCATTAAAAAATAGTCTAAAAAATTCTAAAAAACATTAATAAGGGGAATAGTGGTAATATATTCAATATTGTTTTGATGGGATTTTACAGTTTTGAAGTGGTAGAGGAGGGGTCCATTTATAAGTGAAGAGGGTATAAAATTTTGTAAATACAAATTATATAATGTGAAAGGAATTCCATGTTAATGGAATGTGGATCAATAATTCACAATGGATGAGAATGGGTCATTTATAATCTCATCCATAAAATTGGAGATATTTTTATATATATTTTTTATGTCTTTAACACAATGTAAACCCTTATTTTTACATCAATTCACTATCATTATGGTAACTCAACGATTAACTTGATAACTTATTTTTTTCATAAAATTGAAATTCAACTTTGTTCCTAAATTCATAAAATAAATTTATTACATAGACCACATTTAATCTAATAAAATTTCATAATATGGTTAATTTAACTTTTAAATGAAAATAAAACTTATATAAAAACTATTTTCATGTAAAAGTTACATTTCAATCAATTATTGTTCTTCATATTATTTCCTATAGATTATCAATTAAATAAGTGTTAATAAATTTTATATGTAAATTATTATTTTATTATAATAATATTTTCAATGTGATCAAACTAAATTGTTAATATATAAATACACAACACTGAAAAAAATTCTTCAAAAAATATCTGCAATTTAACTTTTATCATTTTTAACAAGTTCCAATTAATATTAACTATTTATCTTCAAAATAATTACTACTATGAATCCTTTGGTAATAAAATATTTCATTTATTTTTACAAATACATTACATATTAAATTAATTTTAATAATAAAAATAATTAATATAATATATACAATACATAAAAATATCATTATAGTAAAATATTAATTTTAATCTTTTTTGTTTCAATATTTATCATATACGAGTTTTATGACATTCATTATATTACTAAAAATTATAAATAATGGATAAAATTGTAAGAAACATTCATAAATAATGACTATATACAAAATAAATGTCTTTATAATAAACATATTTCAAAAGTCCATATATCCAATGTCAATATAAAAATAGTTTCATTTTATTCAACTATATAGCCTTAAATATATTCTCAAAATAATTCATATTACTAATTTAATTATCCATTAATTGGTTTATTATATTTCTATTATTTTTCCTTATTTCCATAGTTTCAAAATGAATTATAATATTCATGTAATATAATGATGAAAAATATTTCATGTTCGTGATTGGTTTATTTACATGTCGTATTATTCTGATTACAAATTTCATAATGATGTTTCATATTTTATAGTAATGATGTGTAATCATTACCTTTAATTATAATATTCTATCATAATAATATGTATCAATGATAATTTTATTTCAATGTTTCATGTTGAACAAGTTCTTCCATGGAGATTTTATATAAATACAAATTTATGCTTAAATAATGGGGTATTACATTTTACCCTCCTTTAATATTACATATTCTCTCTATTATAATTATATGTCAATAATAATAGTAGTTGAGGATAACCATAATATAGGAAAGATTCAACATATAATTTCTAATGATACATATACATTACTATCCTAGGAAGACTGTGAAGCTTATTTTTCCCTAATAGTAAGTGTTCCCTAAAATTAAGTTTCTACCCAATGATTCAATATAAATAACATTTATGACTCTATATTAAGATCTATAAAATATAATAAATCCCAATATAGATTTATTAGCCCTAAATATACTAGTATATGATCTTAGGTTTATTAGATATATAAAATATGAACTAATTATCTTAACAATTAATATGTGTTCTATATAGAGAGTTACTTGAGGGATAAAATAAAATTAAATTAAATTAAAGGGATAGAAATATAATTTATAAAAACCATTTTCCCCTATATATCAGTTATAGAAGAGATATAAACATGGTATATAATCGTCAAATACCTAAGGGTTGTCCCTGATAGTTGAATATCTAATTGTCGGGGTTGTCACTAGATTCTTGTAGATTACATCATTGATATAAAGTAACAGGAAACCCCATAATAAAAAATGATTCTTCTTTTTACATAGTATTTTATGAGTGTACCTTACACCACTTTGTTTTTTTAGAGATTTCAATAATTGTTATTTCTGGGTATTTACTTATAATATTTTCTTCGGTAGTTACTAACGTAGATTTTTGTCGTTATCCCTTAGTTTGGTTATCCTTTTGGAATAATTCTAATAATACATAAATTCTAAGAATTGGATTGTGGGGTGTTCATGATTTCATCCATTCCCTCCATCCATATCATTAGATATCCTCTTCATGATTAATTTGAATACACATGCTGGATCACCTTCTCTCCCACTGATGAAAAATTTGTCTATACCTTTGGTGAAATCCACCAACTAATCATTCCCACATCATTTTCATATAGGAAAACTAATTGATCATTCTTATATGGATTTTTTATTTCGAGTTTCATTGAAAATTCATTTTTCTATTCATTTTTTATTTGGAATATGTGTAAGGCCCTATTTTTTTACCATCGTACTGGTTAGTTAGGTACAAAAAACACAAAGATTATGAACACAAGTTACCATCCCATTCATTTTCCCATTAGTTCAATAACTCCATTATCAATTAAACTCCTTAATAAATAAATTATTCCTAGTTCAATACACTAAATAATAATAAAAATAATATAGTGAGTGTTATGAAACAATAATCTGAGTAAGAAATAATTTTTAATAGGAAATCAATCATAAGATTTACAGAATTATAACACCATTATTTCAAGATGGGATATTCTAGGTTCATAAAAAATACATTTATGATTGGTTATATCATAATATTATTAATAAAATCATCCCCTAAAATAGATAAACCAATATTTGATACAAATAGATACACCCCATAAGTATACACCATGATCTGGTGAAAAAACATGTAGACATCATATTTGCTACATAGTTATATTCCATGATCATAACAAAAACATAATATAAATAATTTACAAAATCTAAAAATTTCATTATTCTAATTAACATAGTCCTAGAACCCAATGGTTAAATTTTAGTGTAAATAAGATACATAAATAAATTAGTTTATCCATATTTTGAGAATTCATTCATTTTCACACTAAAATAAACCCCCTTTATAAATATTTCATGTATTGAACACTTTTATATAAACATGGGAATGGAAATATAATAAATTTGTTTGGGTAGATGGTTATTAATATAAAAATTAAGATTTTTAAACATAAAATCATAATGGAGCATAAGAAAAACAATTTTATATGAGAACATACTCAAGGAACATGAAAAAAACATAAGGAAAACATACACTCTAAAATATTGATAAAAAAACATGATTTATAACTCACTGAAATTTTCACAGCATAATATATAAATAATTAGAGTGTATAAAACATAGTTAAAAATTTGGGAATAGTACATATGCCTCATTCATAATATAATAATATAACGTGAATATTATCATTGAACATGTATCAATTTTATCTTATGAAACATTCAACCCATAATTGACTAGGATGACCATATTCCCATATTTTTATAGGAATTGGTTGACTGGTTGTGTACATTTTTAGTCTTGGTCTAACAACCTATGTACATTTTTAGTCTTATTAAAACCAACCACATAAGTAGTTAGGCTTTATCTAACTACCTGTGAACCATTTTAAGAATCCATTAACTATATTTTTTCTATTTTAAGATTAATATAACCACTCATGTAACTTTTCAGGCTTAGGATAAGCTCTAATATACAAAAATTTTGTATTTGGAATATAATTAATGTGTCAAAACTTTATATAATGAGAAATAAAAAATTACACAATACATTAGGGGGCCAAAAAAACCAACAAAATACATAATGATAAACCATACATATATTTTCAAAATAAAAATGAAAAGATTATAAATTTTACCATATCATAATTAACATGTGGGAGTGAAACCCTATTATGAAAATTTAGATAAGACATCATCATTATCCATGAAAATATATATGGTGTATTCTTTCAATATAGAATGTCCATAGTAAATAATAAGAAACATTAATGGATTTCGACACTTATTAAAATAAAATTTAAAAATGCATTATAAAATTTCCTTTAAAAGTAAGAATAAAGTTCCCCTTAATTTGATAAAAAAAATTAAATGAAAAAACCCAAGACATTGCAAATAAATATTACATTAGAAAACCATGAATACTTGGAATGGAATATTCATTATGGAATTTTGTTATAAAATCATGAAATTTAATTCCTATAGAATTTATTAAAAAAGAATATTCTTTTACCACTATTGTAATGAGTGATAAATCCACAAAAATGACACACTTGAAAAATATTAAAAAAAAATATTTTCTTCCATTTGTAAATAATACATAATTAATAAATATTTATCTAATCAAATTATTGAATCATAAATAAAAATATTCATAAAACAATATATAGAATATGGACCTGGTGGAGAATGATTTATGAAAAAAAGAGATGATACTAACTCTACTTCCAAACACTATTTTTGTTGATTTTTAAACCATTGTGAATTGAAATGGAATGACGACATGTAAAACCAAATAACAAAAAGAGGATAAGAAAATTGGATGGGTTTTTGGGGGAAGGATTAAACATTTTCCCCATATTGAAATTTAAACATAAACAATCATTATTTACAAATTATATTGGAAAATAAAACACTATGTCATTGATGAATTTTGGATCAAAACACATTGAATGAAATTAACTGAGATAAATTTATAAATCGGTTAAACTCTAGTAAAACTATTGTAAATAAAATTTAGAGGGTAATACATATATAATATAAAAAATGATATTATAAAATATAAAAAATATATCAATGAAATAAAATTTATTTTTTAAAACCCATACCTCTATTCTTGATACCAGTACATGTGATTTAACATCCAATAACAAATAAGCATCTTTATAACGTATTTAAAAACATTTTTCATCCTTAATACCTTATTTATTAATATTTTATATTCATATATATGATACTTATTACTTATTTTTAGTTCATATTTTTCATAAATTTATGGTGGTTTAAATCATTACATTTTTTGGGTATAATGTTGAAAGTCCTTATTCCATGTTCATGAGTAGATAAACTGTAAAATATTAATGGTATTTTAATAAATTTTCTATAATTATTTATTAAGATCAATATTCATTACATGGGGGTTTCTTTAACAATTTAGTATTTGATATCCATAACAATCTTGTTTTTCTGATTTTTAAAATCATTGGATGGTATAATAATAGTGAGTTAAATATTGAAATAAAATCTCAATAACCATAATTATAAAATTATATAATTATTAGTATAATATATTAAAAATAATTAAATTTTTATAGTAATCCATGACATAAATTTATAGTATCTTTCATGTAGATGGTTATAATGACCTAAACTAGTACATGATACAATCAATGGATGATTATGAAAAAGGAATTATTTTTCTATAATATAATTGTTATAAAAGAATAATTACGTTAACATAATATATTTATAGTTTATATGAAAATTTTAAATAGTGTATGTGAGATGGTAATTGAAAATAAATATGATGAACTATGTACATTGATGAATTTTCTCATTATAAACATGAGTTCCTTAAGAATGATAGATATATGATTTATTAATGGAAACACAAGACACCAAAATTATAATAAGTATTTTGGGTGGGATGTATGGATACAATAGAGGGTTGAGAGTCATTTTTATATATTTTTGTGGGTTAGGAGGGGATATTTTATAACTGATATGGGGGTTAAAATCTTGTCACTATACATTTCTTATGTAGAATGAAATGTTATTTTCAAGGAAAGTGGACCAATTAAGGACAAGGGATGAGGTTAGGTAATGAATTATCTCATCCACATATGAGGATATAATTTTTTTTATAAATTATGTCTTAAAAATGATTAATTACACCTTTTACCTTATTTTCACATCACCATGGTAACCTACTTTTTATCTCGATAACTAATTTTTAATCCTAATAGTGAAATTAGACTCCTTTAATATGTTTTAAATTCTGATTAAAATATTTGACCTAATTTAATATAATTCATTTTAAAAGAATAAAAAATAATGATTAAATAGAATCATAAAATCTATATAAACAATTATTTTTTTGTAGAAAAGTGGGTTTTAATTATTAATTATTCTTAATCATATTTCATATCTATTGCTAAATAAATAAATGAAAAATAATTATTTTAATTTTATGAATGTTGTTATAAAAATCAACTTAAATTTGTGAATTTAGTTTATTATGACCAAACTACCCAATTCACAACAAATAGTTCTTAATAAAAATATCATTTTTTAACATTAATTGTTTTTTATTGTATCCATTAAAAATAATTATTTTTCCTTTAAGAACATTATTTTGAAATAATTTATTAATTAAAAAATTCTTTCAATTTTATAAGTACATAAAATCTCTATATAATAGAATTAAAAATAATAACACCTACAAAACTAAATATTTATTTTTATATTAAAATATTAAATATTATAGGTTTTTCATTATTTATCATTAAAAACTCATATTATTTTATATTTATTATTGAATATTACATGTCATTAATATACATATGGATACATTCATACCCAATGACCATATATCTAGCATAATATTTCAAACAATTATATATTTCATTCCCATGTATCAAATGACCATATGTATAATGATCTAATTTAATTTCAATATACACCCTTAAATATTATCCTAGAATCATTCATCATCTTCATTTACTTAACTATAAAAATGTAAATTATATTTATAGTGTATTTCCATATTTCTCATGTTTGAATTAGGGTTATGATCTTCATGGAAAACCGTAATGATAAATCTTTTTTGTTTTTTGTTTTTTTTTATATACATGAAAAGATATTATGCTTATCCATTTCTAAATGATGGTTTTTATGATATTCCTATAATTTATTAATTATTATCTTGAATAATAATATTTTATCTCAAAAAATGCATGACGGTTCATTTTAGAACATTGTTTCATGTGAAATTATATCTTCAAAATAGAATTTATTTATATGAAAATTCATAACAAAATTGTGTGGTGTTACACTCTCTATGTATTTTTCAATTGTCCTAAGAGTCCCTATAATGTCATGGAGTGAATATGATCTGTATATGTGTGACTAGTGATGTATATCTATATCTCAGATACATATGAAGAATGGATTCCTTCAGCTTACTCTAAGAGGTCCTCATCAAGAATGTAGGATGAGGAAACTTATAGAAGAGGATCAATATTAGAGGGTACATGTTATTTAATTAATTAATTTATACATAGATTATATTTCAATTATAGTATATCACATGTTTCAATGTTTATAATTTATACCACTATAGTTTATAAGTGTTTTTTCCCTTTGAAACCTAAAAAGTGCTAGGTCTGGTGAAGGGTATGAAATAACCACCAATCCTGAAAGTAGTTGATCAATACCAAAAAATTTCCATATGGATAAATCTAGATGGATAATAATAAGATATGTGTAATTTTACATTTACCTAATGTATGAAACAACCATATTTCATTGAATTTTATAATATGGTTGTATTGGAGTTAGAAGAGTTGAAGGAATAGTTAAACATGGATAAGAAAAAGTGATTCATTCAATCAAGTGTTTTAATTTCATCTATTCTCCATGACATGAGAGTGGAAATAATCTTTTAGTTATTCATTGATTATCAAAAGATTAATGTAGTAATAATAAAGAAAAAATATCATTGGAATTGGGAATATGGTGTTATTTACCTAATAGAGGGAGTAAATTTGTTTTTCAAATTTAAAAATTGTTTCAGGAATCATCAGTTATTGATACCATAAGTGGGTATTCAAATAATATATTTTTTCTGATTATGGTCTTTATAAATTTTTTCTCACACTTTTTAGGGACATGAATTCAAAAATTATCAATATTCAATTGATGAATTGGTTATCACATAATTTCATAAATGTTTTTATGGTACTATTTGTAGATGACATCCTGATATACATAAATATGTGATTAAAGTAATACATATATTTATATATATTACATAATTTTAAATTAATTTTGAAAACATAAAATAATAATAGATTCCCTATTACTATAATGGTTTAAGTGCATTGTAGGTGGTAAACTTAATCATCAGATTTGTTTAAATAACTTCAATATCCCCCATAATGTTCTTCCCACAATGTACACTTCTTATTTATTCCCTGTTTGTTATATTTATGTATAACTCGAGTAAAGGAAACATAATAAATGGTGATATCAGAAGATCATTATGGGTAAACATGTGAGATATCTTTCAATGATCATATTTAAGCAAAAAGGTATGCAAATATGATCTTAAAATTTGAAAATCCTACCAATAAATTTATATTTCATAATCATGGAATAAACCATTGTATGTTAATAAGACATGAATCTTATATGAATCAATGATCATTAACCATGATATCATATCATAACTATAAGAATGATAGATAATGATTTTCATAAAAAGTGTGGTGTAATAATAATCATATGTATTATTTTTCATGGTTATTTACCCATACATTCATCACATGATGAGATTGGAATAGCCAATGATGTACCCTATTTGTACCTAGGATAACCTCTTGTGTACCCTATACTAGGCATGGGATACTTCCATTGTACCCTCTTTCCACCTTGGAATAAATTATTTTATACCCTATGATCTTATAAAACAAAAAAATTTCTTATTTCATTTGAGGGATTTAATGAACCCACTTTTCACAGAATCGTAAACCATTCATATGTAGTCCAAAATATTAAGAAAATACTTATCAATTATACATATTATAACATATGGAAATAAAAATGGGTTTCACTATGAATCCATCAACATATTTAATATCCATCTAGAGAAAAATAAATATGATATCACTGGATTATATACCTAGTTAAGAAAAAGAAACAAAAAATGATGTAGTTATACATGAAAATACAATTAAAAGACCACAACAAAAATTCTTGTTGAAAATAACCTTTCCATTTGAAATTAAATAATTAAAATATAAAAATGTATATAATATTAAGGGAAAATGTTTAATTGAAAATAACCATGTAAACATGAAAAATAAATATCAAATACATAGATTTGTCATTATGGTGGGAAAATTCATTTGTGTGGTGTACATTAAATCAAATATTATGTTGAATCATATGTTAAAAATTACATAGTTCACAAAAAATTAGAAAATAAATTTCAAAATATTATACATTAATTAAAATATGTGTAAAAATAACATTAATCAATCATTATAGTATAATAAAATTATTTTTTAAAATATTTTTAAAAAATATGGACATGAATGAAATGGTTTTCCGACTCATGAGTGGAATTATTTTTATTTTCCTTGAAAACATAACTTTGTGGTTATGAGTACATTGAGAGAGGAAAATTAAAAGAAAAAGGATAATATCCTAAAATTATAAAAAAAATAAAAATAAAATATTGATCATATAATTTCATCATCCCTAATTTAAATAAAAATGATTATGATAAAAAAATAAAATTTTAGAATAAAATTATTACCACTATAGAAACTTTTGAATCATAAGGCCCAAGAAAGAAATAACACAAAATGAAACATTTAATAATGTGAATATATATATTCCTAATATAACATATTTATATAGATGTTTATATACTACACAATCTAAACAAGTGGTTAATATGAAATATGTATCACATAAATAAAAGTGAGACACGAAACACTTACCTTAGGTATGACTTGCATTGAAAGTGATTTTACCCTATGGAAAAATAAATTTAAATTTATTATTATTATATTATAGATCTATATTATTTATTATAATACTATATATATTTTATCTATATCATATAATAACTCATTCATTAATAATCATTAATTGTAATTATCATTTCATGCGTTAAATATTTCATTTTTCAAGTGTATATCCACTAATTAGTTGGGGTACATTCAATTTTATCATGGATACATCATATATATAATCCTAATAATATCAAAAGTATCATATTTAACCATTAAATATAAATCTTGGTATGTCCTATGAAACTTCGAATTCCTTTAACAATTGTAGGAGGTGTAATTTTTTTAATCACTTCAATATTATAATTATCTACTTCAATCCCCCTCTTAGAAACTTTATGGACTAAGACAATTCCTTTTATAACCATGAACTGACATTTCTCCCAATTTAAGACTAGGTTTTTCTCCTCACACCTCTATAAAGAAATTTCTAAATTTTCTAGATAACCCTAAAAATCAAAACCAATAATATAAAATTCATACATGAAAACTTCTATAATTCTCTTAATTATATCTGAAAATATAGACACCATACACCTCTGAAAGGTGGAAGGAGCACTAAACAGTCCAATGGGCATCTACCTGTAGGAAAATGTCTTGAATTAACAAGTAAATGGGGTATTTTTTTAGTCTTTTAGAACTATTTGAATCTAGTTGTAACCATAATAGCTATCCATAAAATAGAAAATTTTATTTCCAGCTAACCTTTCAAGTATTTTATATAGAAATGTCATTGAAAAGTGATTTTTTCTTATAGTAAATTTAATATTTTAATAATCAATACAGACCCTCCACTTGGTAGCCTTTCTAACTTGAATTTGTTACATTTTTATAATTATTTACAACTATTAAACACCACTTTTTATGTATAACTAATACCAAACTTAGCTAGGGAATTTCATAAATAGGAAAAATTATTCCATCATCAAGTAGCTTAATTACTTCATCTTTAACAAACTATTTCATATTTGGATTTAATAATCTTTGAAATTCAACTCTAGGCTTGTAATCATGTTCCATAGGTATTTTATGTATGAAAAAAATGGACATATTCCCTTAATATCAGTTATGGACCATCCAATAATAAACTTGAACTTCTTAAAAACAAAAAAAAAACACTCTTATTGACTCATTGCTAACTCAGTTGAAATTATGACATGAATGGTAGAATGTTTACCCAGAAAATAATATTTGAGAAGGGAAGGAAGAATATTCAGCTTTAAATTGAGTTTTTCTTAACTAGAAAGAAGTAACTTGGGCCTGGGAGGTCTAAGGTCTTCAATTTTATTCCAAAACATAAATGAGATATAAAGAAAACCTCCACAGTACAACTTTACAGAATTAATAAATCCTTAAAATCAATTTCCAATTTTGGTTTTTAAATTTTTTCAAGAGTAAATTTATCTGTATTTTCTAGAAATTCACCCAAATAAGAATTTCTCAGCTCTAACTCTTTACTTGACCAAATACCCACGAACGTTTCAGCCTGTGTGGTGTTATTATTTATATCATCAATCAATTTTAAAAAACCTTCATTTTTTAATAAAAATTTCCTTCATATTCATGAAGATTTTCACTTTAAAATTTTCTAGTTTATGGTCAAACTTTATATTTTACAAAAATATTGAACTCTTCACTTTTCTCTCCACTATTAAAAATCATTTTTTCATTAGAAACGTTTATTACAGCTCCTCCAATGGAAAGGAAGGACCTACAAAGAATGATAGAAACTTACTATTCACACTCCATATCATGTATAATAAAATAATCTAGTAAACAAATTCCCAACCCTGATAATCAAATCATAAAATATTCCTATTTGGTGGGTGATGGAGCAGTTTTGGAATTTCAAGACAATGGTGGTGTGTAATAAATCTATAAATCTCTACTGCATAAATAGAGACTAAGGAATAGTATTAACAATAGATCTATGGTCACAAAGGTAGTTGACATATCCACTATTTAAAAAGGTACATCAATTAAAAAAACTACCAGGATCATTGAGCTTAGGAGGTGTCATATTCTAAACGAGAGCACTACACTACTCAGTTAAACTATAACTGGAAAAATCCTTAAGTCTTTTTTTGTTTGAAATAATTTTTTGAATCATTTTTAGATTTTAATTAACCTGAACTAAATATTTTAGAAAATGGATATTCATGTGAATATTTTTAAACAACTCTAAAAATTTGAGAAGTTTTGGTTCATGACGATTATTCATAATTATTTCAGGAAAATGAATGTGTAGAGCCAAATTCTTCAAAAAATGGCATGTATTCATGTTATTTTTTAATCTTTTCCTCTACATTTTTTTCATGATTTTCATATATTTATCATCTTCTTTAACAAATGGAAAAGTAGTTTTAGGGTCTCCAGAGGCTTCTTTGTAAGTCTTAAGATCACTCCCATTAGTAATAACCATGATATTTTCCCTAGGATTGACTTAATTTTTACTGGATAATTTCCATTTCTCCCTTTGATTCATTCCCCAAGAAATTTGTCCCATTTGAGTTTTCAAATTTTTCAGTCTTTCATCAGATTGAAATTTATTATAATTGTATTTGGATTTTTGTTTATTTAACTTAGTCATAAACTTTTCATCTTGAAAATATATTCTATTAATAATTTATTATAGTTTAGAAAACATTTATCCCTGAAAGTTCCCTTGATAATTAGAAGGTTATTTCCATGGTTGGTTTTGATATGGATTCCTAGGCTACTATTGGAATCTAGGGTGTACATTAGGTCTGAAAACCCCATAATCCTTCCAAGAATGGTTGGGATGATTTATATACCCTTGATTATAATTATTATAAAAGGAACATCCCTTGGTTGAAACCTAGGTGTGTAACCAGAAAATTATCATTCTTAGGTTGTTAGGAAGGCATATAAATGTTAGGGCAGCAAGAGTTGGAATGGTCAAACATACCATAATGGTGGAATTTATCTCTAAGTGAATTTTGATCATTTTCAATATAATACCTAGTATCATTGAATTAAACTTGTTGAAAATTATTATTTGATTTTCTAACTATTTCTCTTCACCTAGAATACTTATGCAGGGAATTATAGTGATTTTTATATTATCTAAGAAGACCCCTAAATCCATCTCATGTCTTGTGGAATATCTCTTCCTCATCTTGTAAAACTTCTATCAACTTATGTCTAATTTAAGTGGTCAGTATTCATGGATAAAATTTCATTATAAAGGCATTTAAATTTTGATCCCATGTATTGAAAATATCCTAATAAAGATATTGAAACCAAGATCTAGAAACTACCATTAGATAAAATCTTAAATCTACAAGTTTCAACTCCTCTCCACTCAATCCTCTCAAAGGAAGTTGTTTCACCACACAATAGAAGTCTCTAATGAATTCCAAAGAGTATTAAATAGGAATTCCATTACATGATATAAACATGGAAATATGAGATTATTTAATTTCATAGTTTTAGGCCCTATGAGTATTCTTAATGCATGATGGATTTGTTAAAACATTTGGTACCTGAAACTTTCTAAGGACTAATTACTCGTTTATGTCATTCATAAAAGGTTTCAGATTCAGTTTCTTGTTTTGTACATTATTCAAATTTTACATATTTTATTTCATTTTATAATTTTTTTCTTTTTAATAAATGAGTAGTGAATATTTATATATGGGATGAAAGGTTCTAATTTCTCATGATTTGATCGTGTGTTCATGAACACGTAAATTCAATATTATGTTCTCAGTAAGTTTTAGATTTCAAAATTTTTATATATATTTTTAAAATTAAATTCTTTTTAGTTTTCTTGAAGTCTATTTTTTTATTGGCCACATGTGCCCTCCCCAGAAACGGCATCAAAATTATAAAAAAATAATAAAATAGAAAAAAATAAATAGAAAAATATAAAATATAAAATTGAAAATATAAAAAAAAAAGAAAAATAGAGGAAGAAAAATAAATGAATAAAGATTTTATCTCCGTGGGAGTTTCTTTTCCTTTATATTATTTGAATTCTATTTATTTATTGTTTTATATTCAATGAAATTAAGTGTGGGGGAAACTACCTATATGTTTTAAAATTTTCTTTTAAAAATTTGTTATATCTTTATTGTTTAGTGCTTTTCTTGTCATTTGAATTTTGTTGGAAATTTTTTTTGAAGCATTTGAAATCCTGTTTAAAACCTTTAATTTTTCTTTTTTAACTTAAAATTTTTTATTTGTTGGAAATTTAACTTACTTTCTGGAATATATTGTTAAGCATGATACATTATTTTTGTTGGTTAAAAACTTGTTTCTTATCAAAATGGGTAAAATCATGTACTTAATTTTATTTTGAAAATAAAATTATTTTAAGTTTGTGTCAAATATGCTATTTAAATTTCACTATGGTCATTAAACATTAATTTTAATTGATGAATTTTAATATTTTGAGATTAATTGATTAATTTTTTTCTTCCAACTTTGAATCTAACTTTGTGGAAAAATTTGAGTTTTAGGTTTGGGGGAGAGGGTCTTCTTAAAAGAGCTAAATTTTGTTTTAATGTAAATCCAATTAGAATCCCTTAAAAAAATTCAAATTTTTTTATTTCTAAATATTTTATTTATGTCATTTTTAGTGGGTCAAAAAAAATAAGTTTTAGGAATGTGATTCCACTTTTAAGTGGTTAATCTCTATTACTCTGTAAATTAAATTGACAACAGTAGTTTATTTCCCTCTTGAAAAAAAATTATTTTTTATAAAATTTTAGAGGAATGTTTTACAACTTTAATTAGCTTGGAATTTTTTTTTTGGAATTTAAACTTATAATATATTCATACAAATGGATTTTGAAATGAAAATCTTAATCTAGGTTGGCCCTTTATTATTTCATTCTTTATATCTTTATTCTATTGGATAGGTTATTTATTCTCCTTATAATTCTTAAACTTGCTCATCCAAAAAAAGTGACTATTTATTATGCCTTTTAATTATATGTGTAGGTTAATATATAGGCAAAGATAAGTTTGTACTTTCATATGGATATAAATTTATGTTTTTTTAATTATTTTCACAATTTTCAATTTTAATCAATTTTGTAAAACAGTAACCCAACTCTACACTGATCTTGTTTGATTTGAAGGGGTAATTTCATTTTTAATTTAAAGAGTCCATGGGGTAAAATCATTGTGAAAACTAATTTTTTATGGTATTTCAATTTATAATTCATGAGATTTATTATTATCCACTAAAATTGATTCTGTACTTACTTTAGGACAAGCAATGTGTAATTTTGGGGTAATTTGATGTGCCTCTTATTTCATAGGATTTTCCACATCATTTTTGTTATTTTTAATGTATATCTATTGTTAAAATATCTATTTAAGTTACTAATTATAGTATTATGATTTATCTATTCATAATTAATAAAAACATATTTTGTTTAAAAATGTTTAATTTAATGCTTGAATAGTGTTAGTGTGATGAGATTCATTTATTTGATCTGTTTATTTCATTTTCAAATTTTATTTTAAATTATAATTTTAAATATTATAATTTAATATTTATTTTTATTATATTTTATTATTTCATTACATATTTTTTAATTAAGTTTTTAGTTATTAGTTTAATTTATCCTATCTATTTTATATAAGGAATTTTTAAATTTTTGTGTTTATTATTTTTGTTTTTATATTATTTTTTACCTATTTATTTGTTTTATTTTACAGTGCAGGTATGTTGAAGATAAATTTATTTTAATCTATCTATATAATAAGGTTTTATATCTACATAATATAATACATTCCATGGGTCTGTAGAAGTTAAATTTTCCCACGCATAAGAGAATCCTATGAGTAAGATAAATTTTTGTCTTCTTGTAAGATAATATATTATGCACTCACATTGGCCTAGATTTTAGTAAGATAATTGTTAATGTGTAAAATAATTTCTCTTATTGAGGTTCCACAAAAATATAGGTTGAACCAATCTTCACAGGGAGAATCTGAAACTCGTGATGTTGAAGGAGTTTTGACCAAACATAGACTGACTAATGCTTCTCTCTTGAATGAAGACTTTACCTAATATCAAGAAGGAGATGGCACTGGTTCACCAACGATGATGTCAGATGAGTTTGGAATATGTTTTGGTGGAACCTTTATAAGATAAATTCTCTTATGCATTACCAATTATATTACTGTAAGTCAGGCTAATGAGATGTCATAATATATTCTCTTATAATAAGATAAAAATTTATTTTACTCATAGGATTCTATTACAAGTGGGGAAATTTAAATTCTATAGACCCATGTAATGTATACAGATATAAAACCTTCTTATTCAGATAGATTAAATTAAATTTATCTTTAGTGAACATTCACTGAAAAATAAAACAAATGAATAGGTATAAAATAAAATAACATAAAAAATAATAAACACAAGAATTTAAAAATCCATTATACAAAAAGATAGGATAAATTAATCTAATAAGAAAAAACATAATTAAAATATAGAGAATGGAATAATAAAATACAATAAAAACAAATATTAAATTATATAATTTAAAATGAAATAAAGAGATCAAATAAATGATGATCCTCACACCAACATTATTTAAGCATTAAATAACACATTTTTTAAACACTATAAAAAATTATCAGTTATAAATAGATAAATCATAATACTATAATTAGTCACTTAAATACTTATTTTAATAATAAATTTACATTAAAAACAACAAAAATGATGTGGTAAATCACATGAAATAAGATCCAAATTAGTTACTAATTCCTTCATAAAACCCTATTTATAATTATTACCTCAACATTGGGAAAGTATTAAGTGTTATCCTCCCTCAATCATGTGTTTTACAAGAAGTTAAAATTACCAATAAATCAATTTTCTTGGTACCATTCAACACATGATTTCTAATCCTTAAAGAAATATTATTACAGTACAATCCTTAAACATTTCATAATTCTTATAACTAAAATATTATTGATTAAAATACTCCTATAATATAAATCTTGAATCCAAACAAAAGTACATTAATTATTCTACTTCATATTTAGTAATAGCATAAACTTGACCTTGATCTCTTATCTTCTTCTAAGGTATATTCCCTTGAAACTTGGGGCATTGGTTGGAATAGTTCCCCATATCATTAAAGTTAAAGAATTTTACTTTGAGGCCTTATCCCTTAACCTTTCATTCAAGAGAATGATGACCTTTTTTTCACACTTGAAACAAAATCTTTTTCCTTTTAGGCATGTACCAAGTTGTTTCATTCCAAAAGTATAACTTGTGGGAAAATACTTCTTTCCCTTATTCCCTTTATCTGTTTTTTCTTCGCCAACCTATTCTTATCTTAATTCCCTTATAAGACATAAGACGTGGAGAATAATTTCTCTATCTTTATAGAACATGATGTTATTTCCTTGTATGATGAGAAAGTTTTTGAGACTAGTTCCTTTCAAATTATTGGCTTAAATTCATCAAAAAATGTTCAATCTTTCTCTTTGGATTATTTATATAGTTCTTGGCATTCCTAACTAACCTTGTAAAGTTGTCTTCATATATAGAAACATTTTTAACTTATTTTTTTTCTTAGACTCAATAACTATCTTTCCATATCCTCCCATTGCTCATGAGAAAAATATTTTTCCGAGAAGAGTTCATTGAAATCCTTTCATTCCATGTTTGTTATTTATTCTTTATCCTTGGTGTTTTGAATCAACAAAAACCATTAATTTGAATCTCCTAAGAGATGATAATCTTCTATGAAAAATTTCTCTCTTTCACTACCTCCTAAATCGATAAATATATTCTCTAAGAAACTTATCAATTGCTCATTTAAAAATGGATTTTTAGTCCCATTGAATAAAGGAGGTTTCTGACGCTTGAAGTAGTCTAACATTGTTACACCACATGGTAGATCAATAGGATTCTCCATATGATAAAGGTTATTACTCGTAACTGGATTCATCTACCCCAATATTGTTATAATTTGATTAGTTATAGTTATAGCTCAAACTCTGACTTCATTATATTTCATAGGAGTGAGATCCATACATAGAGTGTGTGCATTGATATGGTTCAAATTTCTTCTGTTATGATCCATTTCTAAATAATGAAATATACTAGATTAGATCACAACATTATGAAATATAATGTATAATCCCAAAATTATGGAAACATTTAACATAAATTGAAAGTTTTAAGTATATATAATCTCATAATCATAAACATGGTTTATTTGAGGATATATTTATTTTCAAATCCTATATAATGGTGTGTAAAGAAAATGAGATTTTTCCTAAGAATATTCTTTGTGAGTGTCAAACTAGGTGCATAATAAGGCCCATTATTGTGCATCTGGTGATGATCAGGTCAATCCCAATGTTCCCTTTTTATATTTATTACCCCTAGGTAGATTTATGCTAGAATCATGTTCACTTATAGTATCTAGACAGGGAATTATGTTTTATAAAAAAACCACATAATCTCTTCCTTAACAAAAAATTAGGTTGTTCTTCTATAAATATAATCAATTTATATCATAGTTTTATGTTCCCTAATCTATGTTTTCCTAAATATAGTTCCCAAGGTTTCTACGAAACTTCCTCTGATACCAACTATAGAAACCTTGATCCCAGTATACCAGAGCCAGTGTCTACTTTATTATATTAGCACTAGATACAAGGTATGGCTTTCCGAAGGACCAAATAGTTTAGTAATATTGGTAAACTATATACAGACATGAAATTATTATTACAATCAAAAACATAAAATAAAAAAATCATTGAGAATTCCATTATTCCTCATATCGTATCCTTGCATATCAATAACAAAACACTTCCTAGTATCTTAGGTAAAATAAAATATAAGAATATGGTGAACTCAGATACTCAGTAAGGGTAAGTGTACAAGGAAGCTATTAAAAATAAGACATAATAAATATTTAAAGGTAAGTAACTAAAACACATGTCATTTAATCAATAATTTTATCATAATATGGAATAAATAAATGATGATAAAATAATTCCATATAAATAATCACATAATCTTGAAAACTTAACCATGGATATTTTAACTAATCAAATGATCACATGTAATATTAATAATAGAATTCATAATGATGGAATGCATAATTTCAAACATCTAAAATACACCATCAAGGCCTTGTGCCAAGAAATCTAAATAAATGGGTAAGGCCTCGGCTAAAACTCAGTCTAATTTTTCTCATGAGACCTAAAGATGCATAGAGTGGATATAGAGGGATCTTCCCATCACTTACTAAGTACAATGCATTGCTCATATAAAATGGGTGAAACATAATAAACATAAACATTTTTATTGAAAAAATAACATAAGAAATTTTAACACTTTCCCCAATCAATAAATATAATCATAAACCATCCTGATTAAAATGGTGAATGGTAATAAAATTATACATCCCTAGTCAAACTGATAAAAAATAATTCAGATATATAATAATTATAGTATCAATACAATATATCCTTAGTGTATAATTAGTAAAATATATGGTTGATATCATTGATGAATAGAAATACCATGAAAATTTCCTTAAAAAAGTTTTGAGAAAAAATAAATTTTACGTTTTGAAAATCACATTTTATGAAAAAACGTTCACAAAAGATTTTGAAAATAGTTTTTATGGAAAATAACCTTTTAAAATATTTAAAATAATCAATAAAACATTTATTGGTCTTGATAGTGGAAAATTTTATTCATGTCATGCACGTTAAAATAAGGATTCCTTTTACATTTTCAATAAAATCCAAATGGGTAAAATTTTGGTTAATAAATCATTTTGAAAATTTTACAAATATTTTTGAAAACGTTTTTATAAAACCTGGGTTCTAATAAAAAAGTATTTTTGACCAAAAAGAGAAACAAAGTAGGATTTTTTAAAAACATTCTCTCAATTATTTTAAGTACTAAAGAGTGGTAAAATTATACTATTAATTAAAAAAGTTAATTAATAACCTTATTTTAATAAAATATATTTATTTTAATATATAAATTTATAATAATTATCCTAAGTGAGATGTAAACATAAACAATCCCAAATAATGATGAGATTGTGAAATAAACACTTACCACTTTGGTAACATCTGAATCGTAATCCCCATAAAATAAATGAAGTAAAATGAAACTTTAAATACCATGAAGATAAATATATACATTATATAACATATCAAATGGTCAGTATATAAACCACACAATGAAATTAAGTGGTGAATATGGCATATGTATCACGGAAGTAAAAGTGAGATGAGAAACTCTTACCTCATGTTTGGTTTCCTTTATACATGTTTTTACCTCATGTATAATGGTTTTAATAAAGTTAATAATTTATAAAATAACCATAATAATATTTATAATATAATATATTATCCTTTTATAACATTTTACCACCCATTTATTAATAATATTTCATTATTTTCATTGTTTTGGGTGTTAATTTCCTTATTTTCTCATGCGTGTTTTGTTATGAAATTTATGATTCTTTTGCATAGGATAAATATATATATATATCATATATAGAATTATAATAATGTTTTAAATATAATATTTACTCATTATATACATTTTTATAACCATTTATGAAATTTGTACATGGAAAATGAATTGCATCGCTTTGTGGAGACAGTAGGTTGTACGTATGCACGAGCGATGATATCATTCCCTTGATGAGTGAATGGGTATAGAAGTAGGTGATATATTAAATTTATAAAATCAATATAATTTCATATATATCACATATATTAATTAATTTTTATCCTTATTACATTTCATGTTAATCATAAGTTAAAAATAAATCACATCGCTTTGTGGGGCGGTAGCCCATCGTACACACGAGCGTCGTTATCATATTTGAAATTAAATAGAACATAAAAATGTATATATGATATTTAAATTACATAAGTATAATAATATCATAAATATAACATAAATTTTTTAAATACATCATTATATTCATCCTTTAAAAGGTGGTTATGGAAAACAAACTACATCGGTTCACAAGGTGGCAGTTCGTCGTACACACAATCGGTGATTTTGTTTACCATTTGATGGAAGTGGAGATAGATAAATATTATTCCATAAAAATAATAACTTATAATTATATGTTATATTATGGTCTTATTATATTTTAAGTTTTAATACATAATTGAATGTGAAAAAATAATAAATAAAATCAAAGATCTTTGTTAAGATAATTGTCTTCTCTAATAGATACCTCTTTTGGATATTCTTTTAAGGACCCTAGGGATGGAAATTTGGGAGAACCAGTAGCTCTATGATATTTATAAGGATTTTAGAGAGATATTTTTTAGTTTTTTATTTATCCAAAAGGCTTTATGGGTGTGAATAAGTGAGGGTATGGAGTTCCCTTTAACAAATAGTGAAAGGGATCCCTCTTAAAAATTACTTGGAAATTTCCCAAAAGAATCCAAAATCATAAAGTCATTCACATGAAAAAAAGAGCTTCCAAATAACCTTAGGTTATAATTTTAATAGTATAATGTGTAAATATGTCCATAAAATAATATTTTGATAATTTGGTAGGTCATTTTAACCCTTTTCTTCTTGGTTTAACCCCATGGTAAATCTATTTTTACCTTAACCGCGGTAATTAGTTTTATACTATTTTTACTATTCATATCAGTCAAAAATTATATTGACATTATTATATAATATAAATTATTCTGATTCCAAAAATTTAATCCATTTTTCCAAATTTAATTCACAAAAATTGGAAGAATTAAATTTAAAATTATACCCACCAATGCGATGAAAAAGTTGGTTGTCAAAGAGAAAATCCTTGTAAGTACTGAAGGTTTTAATATCAAAATTTAAAATGAAATTGATTCCAATGACCTAAATTTGTTAAATTATAATAAATTTGAACTAATTTTACTCTAAAACCAATTTAAAAAGTAATTTAACCTTGTAAATTATTTAAAAAAATGCATTTTTCAATAAAAATCAATATTTTTCACTATTCATCAACAAAATAAAACATTTCGGAATATTCCCAAAAATTTAACCTAAGATAATTTTGATATGATGATTTCAAAAATAAAGTTTTTTTTCAAATAAATTTTCTAAAATTGGTAAAAAGTAATTATAAATTATGTGTGCAAAGCGCGACTAAACTGCCTTTTAGAACAATATTGTTTTTTAGAAAACATTTATTTTTCTTCCAAATGGTTCTTGTTTTATTTATAATCAATATATATCCAAATTATTTATTTTATAGACGTGTAAACCATATAAGTTTAATAATTTAGTTAGTACTGTTTATACCAGCTAACTTAAAGGCTAGGTTGTAATGGTCATTATTAGTCAAAGTGAGTATCTCAAGTGGGGGTGAATTGAGGACCCAATAAAAATTTTCTGCCTAAAATGGATTATTTTAAAATCCCCCAAATATTTAAAAATATCCAATTTTATCAAAATAAGTATTATGATATAGATATTAATTTTTTGAAATATTTCTCTAGAGATTTATTAGGTCTCAGATTAATAATATAAAATATTATTAGATCATTTGAAATTAGTTTACTTGATCAAAATAATATATGAACATGAATTAAGATAAATTTTCAAAGTATATATATTTTGTTTATAGTTAAAACAATTTTTAGTTTTAAAGTAGAAAGAGAGTAAAACAAAATTAAAACATGTAATAGAAAGAATGAATAAAATAGGTTCAATCTCAAGTCAAGACTTAGTCATCCCTACTTGGTGATCAACCACCACCAAGTAGTTTATATAAAATAAACTAGATTATCCAAAACCTAGATCATTTTTTACAATAGTTTACAATTTTCCAGGTCACACGTGACTTATTCCATAGTTATATGTGGGAGAAAACATAAACATGTTGCACAGGGACCTCTACTGCTCTTATCCGTGGGAGAAACAAATAAGAAAATTATTTGAGAATATATCAAGTATCTTCCATTTTAGCACTAGAGACAGTGTGTGTATATAAAATAGAGTATAAAACTCACTTCTAAAAAGGTAATAAAACAAAACTGAATCAATAAATCTAGGATTATAGAGTTTATAAATTATCAGTTTGTTGCAATTCAGCTTGTGACTATTGATTTGATTCAGCAATGAAGCATGAGTCGAGTTCTCTTGAAAACTTCAAGAAAATAGAGTGCCACAGACTCTTGTTTCTTTGACTGGAGGAAGTCATTGGATGTGATGATACAGTTAGGATTCCCAGTCAAATGTTTGTTGGAGGAGAGCTCTTCAGGTTTTCAATAGGTTTATCTCTATGTGTTCAGTCAGTTTGAGCTTCTCTGTTATTATTTCTGTTTTTCTATATCTCTATCTCCGGCTTTTCATGAGGTAGTGCACTATTCTTTTATCAAAAATAACAGTATAGAGAATATCTCGAGATGCTTCCCCATACTATACATCCTGGAACACTCTTCAATTCTTTTTATCAAGCATTTAAGATACAAGAATTAGAATATTAAATAGCATTAACATCAATAAATATAGCCTTTAGAATAATATTATTCAAAATAAGTAAAGTAATAAAAACAGGGATAGTGTCTTAAGATCTATTGGTGTCTTTCATTCTGGTAGAGTGACACTGGTGGTAAATTTCTCTTATGGTATGTTACTCTGGTGGTATTTCATTGGCGGTGTCTTAGACATATCAAATTTTTTAGTATGTCGATAGTAACTCAACTAGGGTATATTGTCTGACTATGTATGCTCTAACAGTGTCTCAGATGTAGGTAATTTTTTCAATGTTGGTGGTGTTCCATCTGGTAGTATCTCAAACTTATCCAAATTTATGTTCTAGCGGCATGAAATCATAGCAGTGTGTTGACTGATGGTGTTTCATACTTTGTCAAATTTTTCATCCTGTGGTATGATAGTCTGACGGTGTGATATCCTGGCGGTGTCTTTGACTTAGAGGCATTTTTATGCTAGTGGTGTGTCATGGAAAATGGTTTCTATGTCAACAGTGTCTCATAATTAGACAAAAAAATCACTTGTTCTCATAATACATATTACTTATATAGAAACCAGAAACTCATTAATAATATCAAAATCATGATTTTTTCATCATTAAAACTATGAGGTCAACAATCTCTTCATTATGATGATCACAAATCATGGAATCAAAGAATATTATAAATGTAAAAATAGTTCATCAAAGGTATTTCAAAAGATTAAACATGGTATACAAGATAAGATACAACTATAAATCAATACTTATCATTCACAGTATATATATATGGTATCAAAGACAAAATAAGAAAATATCAAAGGTAAGTATCATGAAAAAATAGTATCAAAGATAATATGTTTAGAAAACATAATTAAATAAAATAAAAATCATGCATTCCATAAAAATTCTCCCCCTTTTGGTATTATCAAAAAGGTAAAGAATAGCAGTAAATGCAGGAAGAATAAATAGATTAAGATATTGGAATAGCAGATAACAGTAAAACAGACATCATAAGAGATAAGAAAGACATTTAAAATTAGGATCACAAATTTATTATATGATGTATCCCAAAAAATACATGATATTATATTACAAAAACATAAAAATGTTAAGGTTTGGAAGAGGGTTCCATTTGTTCCTTTCCTTTAGTCTTGGATTTATCTTGATCTTTATCTGAGGCAGCAGGATCAGCCTAAGGAAGATTAAATGAAGCACCAAGAGAATGATTAGTGAGCGCCCGAAGGGGGTAGTCTTCCAATATAACAATTGGACTGATCTGGAACACATCTTGAGAAATATCCATAGAAAAAGGATGAAAATTGGATGGCAGAGGTATAGGGGAACCACCAGTAACACTAGGTCTAAAAGAGAACTGAGAAGTAATAGGAATGGATGACTAAACCATAACTCTTGTACTTAAACATGAATAAAAGGATTCATGATATTTATAAAATCCAGGATGATTTGTTCACCCCTTTCCATGGAACTAAAGAAGTCACCCTTCTCTTCTATAAATATGTTTTACACTTGGGTCATCTCCTTGAGCTATCTGACTTGCTCTTTAAAAGTTTGAGACACAGGATGCATTCGAAGATTCTCAACCATGAAATTGAAATTCGCTTCCATTGCATGCTTGGTATAGATTCAAGAGAGATAATACTTAATGGATTTAATAATAGTATCTCTGTCATTATCTGTGTCCTTGGCACACTTCCTGATCATCAAATGATCATGCTCAGTTCCTTGGTCAAATTTCCTAAGAATTACTAAAGGAATCAAAATTTCTCCACTTGAGGGACCACGAGAGGTAGAAAAAACTTCTTCTCACACAATATTTCTTTACTGGTCAACATCTATGGCTGGAGCTGAAGGAATAGAATAATATGAGGAAGTATCCTCAATAATTTTAAGGATACCATCCATAGAAGATTTAAACTTGTATTTCAACTCTTTAATCTAACCCTTGAAATAATCCAACTCATTTACAATCTATTTATCCTCAATCTTCACTTCATTAATGTGATGTATCATTTTTGGTTAGATGTGTTGGATAACTAAATCAAATAGATAAAGAGCATCCCTTTCACTAATCTTTTTTAAAATAAGGGATTGATTCCTTACACACTTTTGAAACTTAGACATTATATTTTCACCAAAAACTTTCAAGTTATCTTGAGTGAACATATCCATTGGAACAACAGGAGGAGCTAGAGCAGGTTTAGGTATAGGAGTTCTCACAGAAATTAACTTTTCAATCAGACCTTCAAGATCAACCTAGGATATCAAGGATCCATTAATATCACCTTCAACACTAACTTCAGGTTTATCACTCTTTGGAGGGATTCTTACAATAAAATAGAACTTTCCCCACTCTTCTTTCATAGGGTCCACCCAATAGTTAAAATCAATAGCTAAGATAGGTGCAGCAGCAGGAGGTAATGAAACATCTAGATTTCTTTGACCTTCTAAACTTTGAGCATCCGCTGTATATTCAACACTGGAAGGCTCGGATTTCAATTGTGTACCAACAGTTGGGGAAAATTTCATCTCGATATAATTTTTGGAATCAACAACAATAGACTCACTTTCCACAATTTCATCCACAGGATACTTATGAATATTTACATAAACTAACTGATCATTCCTAAATTCTTCCTCAATAAGATCATTTTTCTCTTGTTCGGTAACATGCTTCTCCACAGTATCTATAACTCTCAATTGTTCACAAACAGTAGAATTTGAAACTTCTTGACTTGTGGAAACTGATCTAGCCTCAACAAAATCAATAGATATAGCTTCATAAAAAATATCCAATGATGGTGAATTATCCACCTCAAAAAATGAATCCTTAAGCTCCATATGAATTTCCTCATCCTTATTATTAATTCGGCCACTATAATAATTAGGGTCAGAATCACTTCCATCATCACTTCTATAATCTGTAGTATATTTATCACTACCAATATTACTTTTTCCATTCTTAACTTCTTCTTCCTTTTCTTCTTCCTCGTCATCATCATCATTAGCTTCTGTTGACTTGAAACTTTATATTGATCTTCTACAGAGACTTCAGTCTCTTCTTCATCACTCTTAACAAATTTCTCTCTTTTTGATAGCCTCCTAGGTGGACTAGGAGCTCCAAATGAAATGGGAGAAGCTTTGGGAGACAAAATAGGGTCACTCCTTACATTTATATATGGTTTCTTTTCTTCTTTAATAGCAGCTTATTCTTCCTTATCATCAGAGTATTCCACTATTTCATCAGGTTCCAAACATGGATTAACTTCATCCTTAGGTCTAGTAGGATGATCAATTGGGTTATAATAAGAATATAATTTCTCATAATATATATCCCATTGTATATTTCATGGGTTCTATCTTATCTTTATCCTTGAACATGCGGCACTTGTTATGTAGAAACTAACATAGTCTATATTATACTCTTCATCATCATGTACTAGACCCTTGGCCTTAAACATGGTAGAAATCATCTTCAAGTAGATCAAATAGTTAGATCTAAAGGATGATTTGGTCATCTTCCACATATTTACCATTATATATCTATACTGATTAATCTTGTGACCTTCTTTCATTAGTGAAATAATATACACATCTTGGTATCTTAATGTAAAAAAATCACCCTTCCTTGGGAAAAGAATATGTTTCACAAACTTGAGAAGCATCCTACACTCTCCATCTATCTCAAAGGAAACATGCCTCTTTATAGTACCATATGATATTACCACAGTAAGGGAAGTCTCATAAATAAACAAGTCACTAGCTTCTGGGATCCTACCTTGATGGTCATCATACACTCCATTCTGAGTTACACTCAAACACTTAACCCAATTTCTTAATGAAAAATCAAACACTTGTCCTTTCACACATATTTTTATCCAATTTTCACCATCTTCATTAAAAGAAAACTATATATGATGATAAAATTCATATACCAACTTCAGGTAGAAACGTCTCTTATTTGATGAAAACCACTCCAACTGCCCTTGGTTTTGGATAACCTTAAGTTCCATAGACTTACTCGATATCAGCCAATTGAGTCTATTTCCTTTTTTGGTGCAACAACTCTACAAGAAATCTCAGGTTGACGGGAGCAACTGGACTAAGTGCTCTCAGATCTTTCTTCTTCTTCTTAGAGGGTCTTGAAATAGAAGGAGAAACCATGAAAGTTTGATTCATTCTTGGCATACAGATCAACTTGGATGTTTAGTTCAAAGGTAAGGAGAGAGTTTGAAATGAAGGAGGAAAAGGGTTGCACTAGGCTTGAGAGAGAGAGACACGCGAGTACTGTGCAGGGCTCAGGGTAAGTTGGGAATAGATGTATGCCACTTTAATATCATTTGGGATATTAGGTGTTCTAAAATCAAAATTATACTTGAAATTGAAATTAAAATTAAAATAAAAACACGCATCAGGTTTTAATAAATAGAATAAATTGGAAAATAACTAGAGATTCGAAATATCGAGAAATAGAAAATTTACAAAGGCATGAGTGGAAACGGTATGACAACTCAACAGTGTGACAAACCAGACGAATGAAATTCCAATATCATGAAAATACAATGGCATGATAGTTCAAATACACGACAAACTAATGACATGAAAATCCAATGGCATGAAAATCCAACGGCATGACAATCCAATGGGATGATAAGCCAATGGCATGATAAGCCTACGGAATGACAAGCCAATGGCATGACAAGCCAATGGTATGACAAGACTATGGTATGTCATCACTATGGTATGTCATTAAACTTAAACAAAATATATCATTCCCAAATCATGTTTGATATAGTTCATTCTCTATAAAATCAAAGGATTAGTGAATATGTCAGATAACTAATGTTTTTTTCCAATAAACTCAAGAGTAATATCTCTATTTTGAAAATGATCTCTTAAAAAGTGATGCTTTATATCAATTTTCTTTTTCCTATAAATTGACATAGAATTATTAGAAATTTTTATTTCTCTTGTGTTGTAAAATTTTATGGGGACATGTCAGAATTGATATCCATAGTCTAGAAGAGTGTGTTTCATCCACAAAATTTGGGCACAATAACTACTTGTATCTATGTATTTAGCTTAATCAGTAGACAATGCAACATAATTTTTCTTTTTAATACACCATGAAACTAGATATTTTCCTAAAAATTGATATGTTCCAGAGGTGATTTTTCTATCTAACATGCATCAACCAAAATCAGCATCATAATAACTAACAAAATCAAACGACTTTCCTTTAGGGTAAAAAATCGTAAATTAGTTTTATATTTTAGGTATATGAAAATTCGTTTAACAGCAAAACGATTTTAATCTATTTGATTTTCTTGAAAATTAGCACACATACACACACTAAACATAAAATCTGGTCAACTATAAGTTAAATAGAGAATACTCACAATCATACCTCTATAACTGGTTTGATCAACTAATTTCCTAGTTTCATAAATATCTAATTTATAGGTGGTACTCATAGGAGTATCATTAATTTTATTTTTATCCAAATTAAAACGTTTTAAAGATCCTTTGTATATTTACTTTGATTTAAATTAATTTCTTATTTGTTTTGAAAAATATAAAATCCAAGAAAGAATTTGAGTTCACCCATTAAACTCATTTCAAATGAATTTTTTATCATTTTAGAAAAATCAATTCATAAATTATTTCTTGAAGATCCTAAAATAATATCATAAACATATTTTTGTACTATTAGTACATCTTTTGAAATTGTCTTTATGAAAAGGGTGGGATCAACTAGACCTTTTGAAAATCCTTTTAAAATTATAAGATTGATGCTTCTGTCATACCATGCTCTTAGATCTTGTATTAAACCATATAAATATTTAGTTAATTTAAAAACATGATTTGGAAAATTAGGATTTTGAAAATAGGGGGGTTTATTCTACAAAAACACCCTCAATTGTAAAACCATTTAGGAATTAACTCTTGACATCCATTAGATAAAACATGAAATATAAATGATCTGCATAAGAAAGAAGGATTCTTATGGATTCATTTCTGGATATTGGTGAAAAGGTTTTCCCATAGTCAATTCCTTATTCCTAACAATAACCTTGTGTAACGAGTCTATCCTTTTTTCTAACTATGGTTCTTGACTTATCAACTATATTACTAAATTCTCATTTAGTTCCAATAGTCAAGGTGTCCATGGGTCTATCTACAAGTTCACACACTTTATTCCTTTAAAACTAATTTTAATTCTTCTTTCATTTAAATTACCTAAAATTCATCATTAATAGATTTATTGATGTTCTGAGGTTCAAGATGAGACAAGAAATCTTGATGTTCAACCTGATTTCTTACAGAATATCTAATTTGTGTTCCTCTATTTAGATAATCTACAACCACATTTAAAGGGTGGTACTTAATGGTTCTAATAGATCTAGAGAAGGAGGGACTTTCACTTCTAGATTTTTAGGTTCAGGGTTTATAAGTTCTGTAAATTCTTTAGAACTAGATGATTTTTCTGGTTGTTTTATAGTTGAATCTAAAGGTTTGGAATTTAATTTCAGAGAAGATAAACCATTCTCAAGATTTTATAAAGAGTTATTAAGATAGTGTGGATCAATTTAATCAAATTTTAAATGAACTAATTCTTCCAAAATTTTGGTCTTCTTATTGAACACTCTATAGTCTTTTCTAGATATTGAATAACAAAAGAAAATTCCTTCATCACTTTTGGAAGAAAATTCATCAAGATTATCCTTAGTGTTAAGAATAAATACTTTGTAACCAAAAACTCTAAATTAGTTAACCTCGGGTTTCTTATTATTCCATATCTCATAAGGGGTCCTTTTAAGGATAGGTATAATCAGAACTCTATTGATAATATAGTAGGCTATATTAACAACTTCTACCCAAAAATATAGATGTAGGTCATACTCATTTAACGTAGTACAGGATATCACTTGTAAATTTTTATTTCTCCTTTCAATGAATCCATTTTTTGGGGGTGTCCTAGGAGAAGAAAAGTTATGAGTGTAGCCATTTTGTGAGAAAAAAGTTTCAAAATCTTGATTTTCAAACTCATGACCATGATCACTCTTTAAGTTATTTATCCTAAGTCCACTGAGATTTTCTAAAGACTTAGTATACTTGGTAAAATAAGAGCAGGCTTCACTTTTGTGAGCTAGAAAATATACCCAAGTAAACCTAGAATATTCATTTACTAGAACATAAACATAATGATTCACATTAATACTTGAAAATCTATAAGTTCCAAAAAAAAATATATGAACCAACTCAAGATTTTGACAAGTTGACACTTCTTTCTTTGAAATAAAAGAAATGTTGTGTTGTTTTCCTTTTTGAAACAGATTATAGACGTTATCAATTGGGAACTCGAGCTTAGGTAGATCCCTGAATAACCCCTTTCTAGTTAGCTTCCTAAGGGTGTGAGGGTTTCAATGGTCTAGTATCATATTCCAAATCAATGACTCTTTGTGAAAGGCACTTAACCATGAAACATTTTTGAGAAATCAAAGAAATTAAATTTACAGCATAAAAATTATCATTTCAAAAAGCAGTAAAAATTAAATCATTTTTTGGAATCAAAAACATTGAAAGAATCATTCTCAAACCTAACATAGAAACCATATTCACATAAATTATAATTTATAAGAAGTTTATACTTTAAAAAATCAATATATAAAACTTTAGAAATTAAAACTAAATTTTTATACCAATCTGTCCTAGGCTGATGATATTTCCTTTTTCATTATCACCATAGGTGACATGTCCACTATCAACCTTTATCAGTATATTAAAGCATAAATAATATCTTTTAATATGTCTTGAGAATCCAGTGGACAAGTATCATGGACTTCTAATAGAGATATTCAAGAAATTTTCCTACAAAATAAATTTTAAACAAGAAATGATTTTGGTACCCAAATTTGTTTGGGCCAAGAAATGTTAGAAATAAACTATTTGGGAACCCACATTTTACTTATGTGTTTCCTATAAACTAATTGAAAACTTTCAGAAATAAAAACTTTTTTGGGTCCTTTTGAAAAATGATTAGGAGTATAACATTCAAGTCTGGATTTATGAACAAAAATATTCTTAGTTATTATCCTCTTTATAGGTTCATATTCAATCCCAATAACATATTTGGGGGAAACTTTATTTCCCAATATTTGTTTCAATGTCTCTATACCATTTATAAACTTTTCTAGATATTTCTTCAATTTCTCATTAGATAGTTTAAGTTAATTATTTTATTTGAGCATTTGAACATTTTTCTCTTTCTCTAGAGATAGTTAAGACTTTATATTTATAGTTTGATCATCCTATCTTTTAAGACTTTTATACGAATCCTTTAACTAATTAAAGGTATCCTATAGCATGTTTTAGTATTATAATAATTCATCGTTTTACATATTATCATCATTTTGTTCATTGTCAGAATTATCGGACTCATTTGCAGGAAAAATACTAGAAATAGTGGGTAAATCAAGTACCTCACTGACTTTGTTAATAACGAACATATTTGATCTGTCCTAATTTTCTTTTGGTAGAGAATCTGAGTCACTGGAGCTATCCTCGGTTTCACTCCAGGTGGATTTCATGGAATTCTTTCATCTTCTATCATTTTCCTCATATTTCTTTTTTTATTTTAGCTTAGGACGGTCATATTTTATGTGACCTTTTCTTTTTCATTCACAGTAAACAACTTACTTTGAATCATCATCCTTTTTCTTCCAATATTTCTTTCAGTTTCTTCTATTTTCATACATGCATTTATAGTTTGGTTTTCGGAAAAACTTTTTCTTCTTGTTGAACTTATTAAACCTTTTGACTAGGTGATTCATTTCCTCATCATTGTCATAGGGTGATTCACTATCACTGAAACTGGAAGCTTGTACCTTATCTTTATCTTTTCCCTTTTGTTGTCTAGGGGAAGTAGTATTTAAAGATACTGAATTTCTTTTGATATCTTCATCTTACTCACGATTGACTTGTTGTTCTTCTTCATACAGCATAATATTTCCAATAAACTCTTTCACAGGCAGTTTAATTATATCGCATGATTCTCTTATTGAAACTGAAGTACCTATCCATCTTTCAAGTATACATCTTAGAAATATCGCTATCTAGTCCTTGTTAGACACAAGATTTCCTAGTGAGCTTATGGTATTGAAAATATCATTAAACCTAAGATACAGGTCAGAAATGGGTTCAATAGGCTTTATCTTAAAATTATCATATTTAATAGTATAGTTATTAAGCCTCATCTGTTTAACATTTGAATTTCCCTCATGGGAAATAGATAAAGTTTACCAAATTTTAAAAGTAGTTTTATAAGAATATATTCTATTAAACTCTTCATCACCAAGGTCACAGTATAGTGAATTCATGGATTTAAAATTACTATTATAAGCTAATTTTTTTGCATCATCCCAAGTGCTTCTATCAGTATCAGGTATTACATATTCATCTTCTATAACAGACCTAGTATCAAAACACATGCTATCTATGTGCATTTTAATATTTATTTTACATTGATAATAATTTCTACCATTGAAGAAATGTGGTTTTTTGGTATCAGAACCTTCTTGATGATTATCCATTTTAAATAACTAAATATAAAACTAATATAATTTTAAGATCTTTAAAGCACAACTAAAATCATAGTAAAAACAAATTTGAAAAGTTTAATACCAAAGAATAAAAAACCTTTGATACCAAATTTTAGTTGGAGTGATTACCTCAACAGGGAGGACAATTGAGTACCCAATAAATATTTTCCATCTAAAATGGATTATTTTGAAATCCCCTAAATATTTAAAAACAACCTAGTTTATCAAAATAAGTAGTATTATATATATATTAATCTTTCTAAATATTTCTCTAGAGATTGATTAGGTCTTAGATGAATAATATAAAATATCATTATATCCTTTGAAATCAGCTTACTTGATCAAAATACTATATGAACACTAATTAAGATAAACTATCAAAGTATATATATTTTGTTTATAGTTAAAATAATTTTCAGTTTTAAAGCATAAATAGAGTAAAACAAAATTAAAACACATAGTGGAAAGAATTAATATAAGAGGTTTGGTCTCAAGTTGAGACTTAGTCCTCTCCATATGCTGATCACCCACCGCCAAACCATTTATATAAAATAAACTAGATAATACACAACATGTATTGGGTTTTACAATAGTTTACAACTTTTTAGGTCACACACAACCTCTTCCATAGTTATGTGTGGGAAAAAATATAAACAGGCCACACAGAGATCTCTACCACTCTTATCCATGGTAGAAACAAATAAGAAAATTGTTTGAGAAGATATCGAGTATATTTTAGTTTAGCACGGGAGACAATGTGAGTATATAAAATAGAGTATAGAGAACACTACTCAAAAGGTAATAAAACTATATAGAATCGAGAAATCTAGGAGTGTAGAGTTTAGAAATGTCCAGTATCTTGTAATGCATCTAGTGACTCTTGATTTGATTCAGAAATGAAGCTTGGGTTGAGTTCTCTTAAAAACTTTAGGAAAATAGAGTGATGTGGAATATTATTCCTTTGACTGGAGGAAGTCACTAGATTTGATGATGTAGTTAGGATTCTTAGTCAGATGTTTGCATTATGAGAGATCTTCAAGTTTGAAACAAGTTTATCTCTATGTATTTATGCAGATTGAGATTCTCTATTATTTCATCTGTTGTTTTGCGTCTCTATCTCTTACTTTTCATTAGGGAGTGCACTATTATTTAATTAGCAATAACAGTAGGGAGAATATCCCGAGCTATTTCCTCATACTTCGCATCCTAACAAACTCTTCAATTATTTTTTTTATATAATTTAAGAGATAATAATTATAATAATAAATAGCATTAACATCAATAAATATCGTCATTAGAACAATATAATTCAAAATAAGTAAAGTAATAAAAATAGTGGTGGTGTATTAATATCTGGAGGTGTCTCACCTTCTGGTGGAGTGACACTAGTGGTACATTGATCACGCAGTGTGTTGCTCTAGAGGTATGTCACTGGTAGTGTCTTATAATTAGAAAAAAAATTAGTATGTTGGTGGTGTCTCAACTAGCGTTATATAGTCTAACGGTGTATGCTCTGATGGTGTCTCAGTATTAGGTAATTTTTCAATTTTGGTGGTATGAGTCTAGCAGTGTGACATCTAGAGGTATCTCATACTTAACCAAATTTATGTTCTTGTGGCATGACATCCTAGTAGTGTGTTGACTGATGGTGTCTCATACTTTGTCAAATTTTCAGTCTAGCAGTATGACAATTTAACAGTGTGATATCCTAGTGGTGTCTCATACTTAGAGGTATGTTTATGCTAGCGGTGCTTTGTAGAAAATGGTGTCTATGTCAACAATGTCTTGTACTTATACAAAAAAATGTCACATGTTCTCAAAATATTAGATTACTTATAAAGAAATAAGAAACTCATTAATAATATCAGAATCGTGATTTTTTTATCATTAAAACTAAGAGGTCAACAGTCATGTTTAAATAATAATATTTTAATAAAGTATCATGTTTCATTTAAACCCGGTGTTACGTGCATCGTAAGTTTTCAAAGAGATTGAATTTATTTAAAAAATAAATATATCATAAATTATCGAGATGTTTTATTATATTCTAATATTGGTGTTGTGTTTTATACTTTCTATTGAACATGATGTTTCTATTTTAAAAATCGCAGGGTGTTACAATGCCTCGTTATTCTCATCATGGATTAAAGATGTTACTTTTTAGGAAAAATCTAAAACCTTACTACCAAACATATAGAATAGAAAATATTTATCTTATTTGTAGTATAATTGAGTAAACTACCAATTATTCTTCAATATTAATCGGATCCTACCACCTCACTTCCCTCGTGATAAAATTTTTTTATAATTTTTCACACTGGTTTTTTGATCAACACCTCCTCTTTTAAACTCCAACTTCCATATAAAAGTATCCAACCTTTTATACCAAGAACGAGGTTATATATTTAATCCTCATAAATCTTTTCTCATCCTACACACTTTTGAATCATCACTTCTAAGGAAAAAATCTAACCAATTGTTTAATATATAACTCTTCATTAAATAATCCATTCAGAAATTTCATCATCATATCCATTTGAAACAATTTTGATTTTCTCTAAACATACACTATTAAGAATATTCTAATAGACTATCATTACCACCGGTGAAAAATTATCTTCAACATTAATAACTTCAAACTGAGCATATCACTTGTAAACCAACCTTTCTTTATTATATATTACCATCCCATTTTTATCAATTATTTCTTAAATACCCAATTATGATTTTTAGTTTGGTCCATGTGCTTACAAGTCTAATTTTTATCAATTTGATACAATTATTTTTCATGGTTTTTACCCATGATTACTCCTTTACCACTTTTTCTAATGAATAAAGTTCAATATTTTATAATAGAGTAGTGTTCTATATTCATTTCATTATTTGAGTCAATATTAGAGCAGATTTGTCTCTAATGATATTTCTTGGATCAACTTGAAACCAATTTCTTCTTGAATGATTCACAATTTGACTCACTTATTTACTTTTTTCATCTAATAAATTCAATCTCAGAATCACCAATAGCCTAAAAATCATAGGATTCTCCCAAATCAATATTTGTTTCTTCACTTTCTTTAAACACTTATTCAGAAGTTTTAATTTTAGAATATTATTTGGTTTCATTATCAATAACCTTTACATTACTACACTCAACAATTGTTGACACCCTCATTGAAAAATTTATAGACACTTATATTTTTTGTGAATTCTGGGAATATTCCTTTATCCATTTCATCACTATATTTTCCTAGATTCCATTATTTATTTCAGATGAAAATATTTATTCCAAATACTCCAAGATTCTTTAAATAGGGTTTCCTTATGTGAAAAGTATCATATAGTGTCTTCACTACACCTTTAATGAGTAATACTCAATTTTGAGTATAGATAGTGGATATCTATATTTTGTATCTATATTTTGTATCTATATATTCATGTGTTTTTATATATGTTTTAGTTGAATGTTTATTGATTTAATATGAAATTCATTCCTAATATTAATTTTTTATGTATTCTTATGGAAGGACCAACATTTTAAACAATATAAAGAAAATTTTGACATTTTGCGAAGATAGAGGAACTTCACGTCACAATGCGAATTGGTTCGGTGCAAAAATAAAAATATAATTGATATTAGATTAAATATTGAAGCCAAATGGATCAATATATCAATTGAAATAATGTTTTTTGTGATGTTGTATGATCACAGGATGTTCCGGAGGCTCAAAACTAAAGAACCAGACCAAAACGAGACATCTGTCAATGGAAATTGGAAATTCACGTCATGTATTATGTTCATGAGGGGTAAAATATACAAGGAGTGAAATTAGTACACAACATGAATGAAGAAAAATAGAGAATCGGAGGGCCCATACATTTTATAATGTGAAACCATCTTTCTCCCTATGAAAGATTTTAGGCAGACCTAGATAAGAATAATTTGACGTATCTTTTGGCGGTGTCCCACGGGCTTGACATGAAATGACTATTTAACAGTAAGTTTAAACCAAGGAAACATAAGAAATAAATATAGTCTTATAAATAGGGGTTTCAGTTGAAGGAATTATTATTCATTCTAGGCATAGAGGTTCGACAATCGAGAGGCTTCCACTAGGGTTCAGACCCATCATAGTTAGGTTTTTTTTCTTCTTTCCAATCTTCTTATTTAATGTAACGTTGGATTTTTATTAGTTTTACTCTAGTTTATATGATTTTATTTCTTTATCAATCCTTATCTTTGATTATCTCTCCTGTCATTTTGGGTTTATTCGTCATTGGAGGTCACCCAATGACAATCAACTAGATCTGTAGGGGAGAGCGGAATCAGACGAATTGTGTGTGTAAAAAATTGTTCTATTTCTTTATTCACTTATGTAATTATTTTATTAAATTGGTATTATGTTGTGAATAATTATATTCATATATTTTATTAAATCATTGACCAAGTGCATTTGGTAGAAGATGAAACCAAACATGATAGGTAATTAATTCAAAACCATTGGATTTGATTATTATTATGTTTTTCCAATTTAATCCTAAATCATACTAGTATTTTAATTCATTTTTACATGAATAATTATGTTTCTAGGGTATATTTATATGGATTAAACATTTATTCAATAAATAAAAATTATTGATAGTGTGGATAATAAGTATTATTGTTTTTTAAGTGCGGTTAGGATTTCTTTTTAGAAAAACCACCAATGGAAGTCAGTTTCCCTCTATTCTTCCTTTTCATGTCTTTCTATCTATATTTTTATTATTAAATTTTCTTCATTTAATTAGTTTAAATAAAATCAACTAAAATATATATGATCCAACCTTTGTTCAAATGTATTCATTGCTACATTTCTCGCTCTTTGTGGCATTGACCCCTTACTGACACTTTTTTATGCCTTTGTAACTAGTGTAGTTTGGGAAAATATAAATTTATAATTTCATCATGCCTAGAGGATTTAACAATGTCCTGTGGATGCATAAATATTTACCTAAACCGCTTATTTCCAATAGTATCATGGGATTCCACTATCTATCAACATCATCATTTCCATATTTTTTACCATGTAATTTCTTATGTATACAAAACCCATTCTATTGAGGGGTCTCATTGAAGAAACTTCATGTTTAATACCATTATGTTCTAGATAATTTTCAACCTTATAAGATGTGTACAATATTCCATTATCTGATCTCATAATTTTCATAGTTCTTCTAGATTAATTTTTTTCTCTACTTTGAAAATGTTTTATGTAATACTAAACTTTTTTTGATTGTATGAATATAATACACCTAATAATACAATAATCATCCATAAATAGTATGAAATATTTCTCAAGATAGGTTCAATCCTGACTAATCAGACCACACACATCAGTTTGAACCAAACTCATTAAACCTAATTTTGTCTTCTTCTTTAGAAGTTATAGATTTCAAACCATCTCTCCCCATGTAAAATATTTAAAAATATTTTCCAAATTTTTATTTAAGTTAGGTATATCTACTACTGCTCTAAAATTTGATAGGTTCCTCATACATTTTTATCAAAATGGATTATATTATTATGCCACAATAAATTTTATTTTCACACATATAATATATAAGTGTTTTACTTTCTTTTAACCTAATATAAATTATCATTCATTCACCAGAATTTCATCAAATAATTCCTAGATTTTCCTTTGATGTGGTATCCCTTATGACTAAATGTGACTTCCAAAAATAATTTATAAACTAGAATTCCACTTAAAAAATTATGACATAGCTCTTAAACATGAAGAATATTTGTATTCAATAATTCATCACCAATTATCCAAGTATTTCAAATTCCTTTAATCTTCAATGCCCTATCATTTCCAAAGTGAATTGTTCCATGAAATATACCCTTAACATTTTTCAAAAATTTCATAATTATGATCATATGAGATGAACACACACTATCCAGAATCCAGGAACTATAATTATTTGTTTCATTAAAATCAAGTTCATCCAAAATTTCCTTCTTAATCTAATTTATTTTCTTACAAGATAAACCAAAATGAGTTGAAACTTTAGTTATTCTCTTCTCATTATTTTAAGAATAATCCATCAGGTCAAATTATTCTTTTTCAAGGAGATAGAACATGATATTCTAAGGAATCATATTTGATTTCCATTTATCTACTTTCCTTTATCTTCCATAATAATATCTTCTTCTTTTCTTCCTACAATCTATTACTTTATGTCAAAAAATTTAACAATTAAAATAGTAGGCATAGAAAGAATTTTTTTACAAATACAAAGAATATTCTCTCACTCTTCTTTGTTGACTTCCAATAGTTTAACCTCTTAGGTAACTTTTAACTTTTTTATATTAAGACATAGTATCACCTAATAAGCCAAAAAATTGAAACTTAATCATTGAAAATATCATGTTGATGTCAGCGATATACATAAATCCAAATTTTTTATAATTCCTTTATTATTGATAAGTTCACATTAGATTACCCATTTATCTTCATGCTTATAGACTTTTTCTCTTATTTCATCATCAAATAAAATACTAGTTTTACCTAAATCACTTGTTATTTGAAAAAATAATATTTATTCAAAAATTATTATGCCAAGTTCAGTGCTTTCTTTAAAAATATAATTTGAAATTTTTCTAAAATGAAGATTCTTCTTTAAACCATTTATTTTGATTTGGGGTTCAACATTATTTCTCAAAGAAACAATTTCCTTTTAAATATTTTAAATATTATTGACTTTTTTCTTCGTAAATAAACTAAGATCATCTATGATCTCAGACTATTCTTTAATATTCAATCTTTAATTCACAGCATATTCACATTTTACTGATACTTCTTTATACTTTTCTACTAATTTATCAATGTGGTCAATATAAGCTTTGAGTTCATCAATATATATTGGATAATACTTCAAAAAACCTCAATTTTTTTTATTCTTTTAACTTTGTAAATCAAGTTCCCTAAGAGCTCCTTCTAACTCCACTTGAATTTCTACAAGTCCCTTTTGTTGATTATTTCATTATTTAACTTTATTTTTTTATTTTTTAACTAATTAAATCATAGAATATTATACATATGAGATAAAATTAGTTTAAATGCCTTAAAATGAATCATCTAGAAAACCCTATTCTTCATAACTAACAAGAACTTTATTTTGAAATTTCTTTAGAATTGAATTCATATAATTGAAATTTCTTCGAGGGGTAAAATTATTTTTCTGCCTTATTGAGGATTCATACTTACCATCATATTCATCATATCTATTTAAAAAACTAATATTGTTGTGTTTAACCTTACCAAAAAGAAAACAATCTAGAGGTATTTTGACCTCAAATATTTCTTTAACTCTTTTAAACATTGTTTTTATAAGTGATAAGAAGTCATCAGTCACATCATCCTCATTTTTAACCTCTTGAAATTCCTACTTCTCAACAACATTGAATGCTACCAATTTATATAAATGTTATAAAGAGGATTACTACTTCACTTGTATCTCAAGTGTAACTATATTTATATGTAAGTCATAAGAGAAAACTTACTAAGATTTATCTCCACTAGTGCTGATACTTTTAGACTATACATAGGAGGTAATATTCTAATGATCTTATTTATAGTATCTGAATATTTTTCCCCAAACTAAGTTCTTAAATTTCACTAATAACATCATTAAGAAAATTAAAGAAACCATATATATTTTCTTATGAGCATATATTCATATCATAAAATATATTCTATAAAACCTTAAACTTTTCCTCTTTAACTTTTTTTACCTAAAAATATATCATCATATTTATCTAAAATTCCTTCAATCGATGAGAAGTCCATCACCTTTAAATATATTTGATTAGAAAATCATCTTGTTAAGTAATTTTGAGCCTTATAATCATCATTCAATAGAGATTTATATTCTTTTATCATTGATCTTATTATGGAATAACTTAATTGTATCCCATATACTAATATATAATATATAATAATACCAAGATACTATAAATGATATATAATCATGTTCTTCCATATCTAGTAATTATATCCATTGAATAAGGGTACTTCCTTTATGTTCATAGTATTTTCTATGATTGTATCTGTCTCTAAATATATTTAAGAAACAATCAATGAATCTAATTCCACTTTTTTTACCATATTCCCACTATACACCATAAGAGGGGGTAAATTAGAGTGATTAAAGTTTTTATTCTCTTTAGATTATATTAGATCTTTTATTTAAATTAAAAGGTAAAGCATGAATCTTATCTTTAATCACAAAAAAATATAAATATAAAGAGAATGAACATGCATATTTCAATTGGTTTACCTATAAAATCCTACTAAAAGGATAACATATCAATGATGTTTTGATATGCTAATAATACACTAATTTTCTAGTATGTGATTGCAACTTTAGGAAGAGATTACAACTCATCCAAGGTCCATGACCACTTCCTCTCTTACACTCACTTCTTTTAAGAGTGATACAATTATGAAATTGACTTAAGGGATTATCATACAATATTTCAATAAAAATAAACAACACCAAATGGAAAGAGTTTTATTAATAATACTCTAGTCTTCACATCCATAATTTCAAAGATATGCATAGAAAAAACTTTATTTCATACCTTCTATTCAACATAATTCAGTCTAATCAAACATAACCAATCAATATCAAATCTTCGATAATTTCATTAAATGAGATCGTATGATCCCTAATATTTAATATCTCTCTTTTCTATAATCATTATGTGATACCTTAATTCATAACATCCATTTTTCTATATCCAAATAATATTTAGAATTCAAATTTGAAATTAAAACTCCAAATAAATTCTTATTTTAATATATCCCTTGGATTAAAATTCCAAATGATCTCCTCTATTGAATTTTACATACATAATTACTAACTATTGATATAACTTCCAAAACATCCTCAAACTTCCACATAAATATATAAATTTGAATTATATAGAATCTCATGCTCATGGCATGATATAATGCTTCGCAACATGATTGGTTGTTTTATCTATAACTTATTTGAATGCCTAGATAAGTTTCATCACAACCTATATATTCATGGAATTTAATATTTCACCTAGAATGGTGTAATTTATGATTCATAACTCAAAATTTCAAAATAAAAACACTTTAATCTTCCCAAAATTCTTCACTACACAATCTTGTGTAATACAACATAGAAAATTCCTTTTTAGATTCACCAAAAAATTCCAGATTTCTTTGGGAATGGTCCAATGATTCATTGTGCAATAACTCATTAAATATATGCGTTATTATCTACTTAAATCCCCATCATTTTAAAAAAATATTTGAAGAACCTTTTTTATTTTTTGTCTTAACAATGTTTTTGTATTTTATGACAACTAATATTTTATTAAAGAATGTTTTTGAAAAACATGTGAAAGTTACTAAGGGGAGTTGTTGTTGAATACTTTCCATTTAATGGGAAATTATATCATAATAATGTTCAATTGAAATAACTCTAAGAAGGATGATAAGACTGAATCTGATAAGGAAAATTGTACGGACTCTAAGAATGTAAATCGGACTGACATCGAGAAGGAAAATTGGACTGAATCTGAGAAGGAAAATCAAGCTGACTCTGAGAATGAAAATCAGAATAACTGTAAGATGAAAAATAAGACTGAATATAAGAAGGAATATTATAATGACACTAAGAAAGATAATCATATTGAAGCTAAGAAATATAATCATATAAAAGTTGAGTAAGATAATCGAACTGAAGATGAGCAAGATAATCATATTGGATCTGAGCAAGATAATCAGACTTAAGATGAGAAAGATAATCATACTGAAGATGTGGAAGATAATCAGATTAAAGATGAGAAAGATAATTAGACTAAAGTTGAGAAATATAATCATACTAAATCTAAGAAAGATAATCATACCAAAGCTAAGGAAGATAATTAGACTGAAGCTAAGCAAGATAATCATATTGAAGATGAGCAAGATAATCAGACTGAAGTTGAGAAATATAATTGGATTGAAGCTGAGAAAGATAATAAGATGAGAAATATAATCAGATAGAAGATAAGAAAGATAATCATACTAAAGCTAGTCAAGATAGTCAGACTAAATATGAAAAAGATAACTAGACTAAAGCTAAGTAGGATAATCGTACATAAGTTGAGTAAGATAATTAGACTAAAGTTGAGAATAATTATCATATTGAATATGAGAAAGATAATGAGACTGAAGCAGAGTAATATAATAAAAATTAATATGATAAATATAATAAAACTGAATCTAATAAAGATAATCAAACTGAAGTTGATCAAGATAATCATACTAAAATTAATAAAGATAATATGACTGAATTTGAGCAAGATAATCAGACTAAAGTTGATAAATATAATAAAACTAAAGCAGAGAAAGATAATTAGACTGAAGAAAAGTTATTTTTTTTGTTTATTTTGATTTCAAATAAATCATGAGAATATTTTAAGAAGTCAAAGTTTGAGTTTAAATACGAATGACTTTTAGAGTTTTGAAATTTGAGTAAGTGGGAAAAAATTTCTATTTACCACATTTTCTTTTCTGAGTCACCTATAAATATAGGCATTTATCAATAACATTTCATAACTTTTCATGAGTGGAGAAAATTTGGAGTGCTACATATTTCTTATTGAGTTTTTCTTTTAGTATTGAGATCTTTGAAGAAGGTCAGACTAGTAAAACTTTTGTTTACATGCCTAAGGAAGATCATTTGTAGCATTTGATCAGATTTTGAGTTTTTTATATTGAGACTGAGTTTATTTTATTGATTTGATCATATTAATTCAATTTTACTGTGTTCATTGGACTGAAGACTGTCAGACTCAAGGTCATCGGACCCAGGAACTTTTGTGAATGAAATTAAAAAAAGTCTTTATTTTTTTAGATCAATTATATTGTATAAATATTTATAAAATTATTAATTCAGTATAATCATTCCTACATAGATATAGAATTCATCTAATAGGATTTGGCACAAGTTGTATTAACTTATTATTAATATTAAATTTCCATATACCCACAGGAGTAGATGTGGAAAGGATATAAGTTCTCACACTGAGGTCGAACCTTGTAAATATTGTGTGATTTGCTTTATTTTCTACTTTTTCATTCATCAGTATTTACTAAAATATGATAATAAAATCAATATTAAAAAGTTATAGGGGATAAGTTTCTAAAAGTATTGAAACTCATAAAAATTGAACAACTGATTCAACCCCCCCTGTTGGTTGTTTTTTGATCCTTTAGAACTTTAATTGGTATCAGATCCAAGGGTCCCTTGTTGAATCCTTATCATGGATAATCTCAATTCTTTCAATAGTAGATTAATTCCTAAATTTTATAGAAGAAATTATTAAGGATAGAGAAAAAAGAATGATTTTGTATCTCTTATCTCATGAATAATATCAATTCTATCAATAATAGAGTAATTCATACATTTTATGGAAAAACATTATAATTGGTTTTCCACCCATTGAGAAGGATTCCCAAATGACATTTATTAATAAAAGAAATATTGAATCTGATGGAAAATATAGAAATTATATCTTTATTTCCTTGTTATAATATGTTTATCAGAAGGTGATGGGTCTGAAAACCTCAAAGACTATGTGGCACAAGATGAAAATTATTTTCAAAGCTAAAGTGAAGGATGAAAAGCTAAAAATATGAAAAATTAAGTATGAAGAAATAAGAATGAGAGATAAAGAAACTATTGATAAATAATTCAGCATATTAAATGAAGTTTTTTGCAAAAACATTAGAATCCATGATTTCCTGGAAAATTCTACAGTTGTGAAGAAAATTATGAGAAACTTTTCAGAAAGGTTTTATTCTAAAATTTCCTCTTGAAAAGATAATGATGAAGTATTTCTTGATTAATTTCATAAAATTATTATTTATTATAAAATTATGAAATCTCTAATATTAAAAAATAATATTAAAGATGAAATGGATTTTAAAGCCATTAGGAAAGTAAAAATACAATATATTGAAGATTTTGATCCTTGTACTCTGAAGATAAAGAGGATGATGAGTTGAATGAAAAAATAATGTCTCTTATATCCAAGAACTATATAATATAAAGAGGAAAGTATGAAGGTAAACTTACACTCAAATTTTTTTAGTATGGTGGAATTGGACACTTTTCTATGATTTTTCCTAAGAAGAAATTCAAAGAATATTAATATGATTCTGATGAGAAACCTTTGATGGAATAAGTGGAAAAAAAGTTATAAAGAATAAAAGTCATCCAAAAAATGTAAAAATAAGTTCACGAGAGACAAAATAAGTATTATAAGTAAAAAATTTGAATCAGACTCAACTAACAACAATTTTTCATAAGATGAAAGTTTAAAAAATTTCATAACCTTCATTTAAAAAGTTGAGAAAACAAATGATTCCTTAGATAGTGAATAAGGTGGTGAAGAATCATATAGAGAGTATCAACTTAGAAAATAACTTGTTACATGTCTTGATCAAAACAAAACTCTCAATAAAGAAACTATAGTAATGAAGAAATGTTTTGAATAAGTTATTGAAGGGTGAAAATATTACAAAAAGTAGGAGGAAGAATACATTCTGGAGATCATAAGTTAAAAACTAAGAATTTCTGAATTGGGAAATATGGTTGAATATCTGGGTAAGAAGTTGGAAGCTAAGGAAGAAGAAGTTAACAAGTTTCAATCAAAACTTCTTGAGTCTGAAATTACCTTAAGGAAGATAAAAGAAAACTCCAAAAAAGATTTATAAGTAAAAATTGAGACCTCTAAAGTTGTTGAGAGAACTCAACTCAAGAATCAGATAAAATCCTGACCCACCAAAAATAATATTTTATCTGGTTTTTCTAATATTTAAGGTTCTGGAAAAATTATTGGAAAATATTGGGTGGAAAAGGTTGTGATAAACCTATTTTATCTACAAAAGATGAAAAATAACTCATAAGGAAGTATGGTCCACATCCATATATTGTTAAAGTAAGAAGAAGTTATCAACCTCAATAAAGTTTCTATATAGAAAGATATTAGTTCAATAGAAAATCAAGATTTGATGTCGATTTCTAATGTTTTGGGATCTACGGGAATAGGGATTATAATTGTTTGTATAACTTTTAACTTCTCAGAATAAGGTTTGAAAAAACTGAAAGTAATGGTGGAAGGAGGATAAGTAAATTTCCAAACCCATAAGAAGTTAAAAAATAAAAATATCAAGATGTTAGAAACACTCCAACAAAAATTCAATTTGAATGTTTGAAAGATGTTTTTATAATATGTTATCAGGTTAGTCATCATTATGAAATATGTATGAAACTCTTTTTGGAAGAAAAAAATTCATATTATAAAATAAAATGAAGTTAGAAAGAATAAATTTAAGGAAAGAGCTTTTGTTATTGATACATATTTTAAATCAAGTAAAATGAACAAACCATGAATACTTAATAGTGGTTTTTCTTCACATATGATAAGCGATATAAAAATCTTTAAACATATTAAAAGTCATTATGGAGGAGTAATTACCTTTAGTAATGATAGTTCCTTAAAAATCATAGGAATCATAATGGTTGGGATTGAAGATGAAAAGTTGAAATCTAAGGAATTTTTATTTGTTGATGGGACAAAACATAACTTACTTACTGTGATACAAATTTATGATGATGGAAAAGAAGTGATATTCAGAAGATATTTTTTGTTAACAAAATTTTGAAATATGGAAAAGTTATTACAAAAAGATAAATAACTATTGGGAATCTCTTTTATATTGGGGAACTTAACAACTCATGTTATCTAAGTTCTGAATATGAAAATAAGTTGTGACACTGGAGATTTTTCCACCTTGTTTAGAAAAACCTGAAAAAACATTATAAAGTTGATATTTCGCATTATTTTCTATAATTGAAATAAAGTGATGAAGATGTTTGTATTAATTTTCAAAAAGGTAAGAATACTAAAAAATTAGAAGATAGTTGAGATTCAGTCTACCATAAATCTTGAACTTATTCATTCGGATTTATGTGGACTGATGAGACATCAATCAATAAAAGTAGATTTATAATTTATTGCTTTTATTGATGATTTAAATCGGATGACAAACATAATGTTTATAAAACACAAGTTAGAGGTTTTGTAAATATTCAAGTATTTTAGAAAATAAGTTGAGAAAGAAATGGGGGCTTATATTAAGAAGTTTAGAATAGATAATGATACCAAATTTAAAAGAAATACTTTTGAAACTTATATGAGAAAGCATGGTATCAAACATCATTATATTTCTCCTTACACACCACAAAAAAATGTAGTAATATAAATAAAGAATATAATTTTTTTTTAAATAAAAAGAATCATGTTATAAGAATACAAACTTTCAAAGTTCTATTGGAGAGAAGTTATTAGTACTATTGTACATATTTAGAATAGATGTTTGTTGAGACCGAAAAACAATATGACCTCTTATGAAATGTGTTAAACAAAAAAAATTGTTGAATTACTTCAAATTTTTTGGAATTCCATGTTTACTGAAAATTAAAAATCCATATTTGGGAAATTTTGATGAGAAAGATGAGGAAGGAACTTTTATGTTTTATTCACCCAATTGAAGAAGTTTCAAATGATAGAACAAATACTTATAAAGGTTGGTTGAATCATATGATGTAAAATTAATTGAAAATAAAAATTAGTTAACAAAATTTGTTGAGAATAATGAGGAGGATAAACTATATATTTCCAATGATAGTGAGTCAAAACATCCTTACCAAGATTCAGGAGAATATTGTGATGAAGAAAGTTTATCAGGAATAGAAACTTTAAAATTTCCTATCTTATAAAATCATGTTGAGTCTGAAAACATTATTTTAAATTAAAAGGCTTCAGTTTAGACCAGAAGAAAGTTTAGATTAGAAAATAAAACTTCACTTATCTCAAAATTTGAACTAAAATCAATTTTAGAAGATATTCGGCATAAAGAATGGGTGGATTCTATGAATGAAGAGTTGGATTATATTGAGAATAATAAAACATGGGAGATTATTCTATGTCTAGAAAATAAAAAAGTTATCAGAACAACATGGGTTTATAGAAACAAATTAAATGAGCATATAAAAATTTCAAGAAAAAAAAAACTTGTTTGCAAAGGATATTCACAAGTGGAATTTTTGGATTTTGAAGAGACTGTTTCCCCAGTTACAATATTATAAACTACTAGAATATTTCTATAAGTGGACGCACCTTGAAATTACAAAGTTTATCAGATGGATGTAAATTCATCTTTCTTAAATGATTATATTGAATAATAAGTTTATATTGAACAAACTTGTAGTTTTCAACATGATAATGATAAAAACAAGGTTTGTAGACTGAAGAAATCCTTGTATGGGTTGAAACAATCCCCACATGCATGGTATTCAAAACTTGATAGCTATTTGAGAATGTTGAATTTTTTTAAAATAAAAGTTGATAACAACTTATAAATGAAATATATTAAATCTAGAAATCTAATTATAATTATTTATGTGGATGATATATTTTTTTAGGGTAGGAAGAAACATTGTTTAAATATTTTATTGAAGAAATGAAGGAGAATTTTTAAATGTCAATGTTGTGTGAATTAACCTTCTTCCTTGGCTTACATGTTCAAAAAAAGTACATTCTCTTATCTCAAGAAAAGTATATCAAGGAATTTTTAAAGAGTTTTTGGATTGAATAATCCAAATAAGTTTATACTCCTATATTTGTGAGCACAAAGTTGAGTGAAGATGACTCTGGAAAAAGTGTGAATAGGAAAGACTTTCAGAAGCTAATATGAAGTCTACTTGGCCTTACAGCCTCAAGGCCTAATATTTTTTATGTTGTGACTTTGTGTGATAGGTATCAAAGTAATCCAAAAGAATCATATATGTTGGAATCAAAGAGAATTATGAGATATTTCAAAGGAACAACTTCATATGGGTTGTTATACAAAAGAACTTGTGGGATGAATTTTCATGGTTATACTGATATCGATTGGGCTGGAGATTATAATGATAGAAAAACAACATTAGGAAGAACATTTTTCTTGGGTGAATATTGTGTAAGTTGTAATAGTAAGAAATAAAGTTTAGTAACTTTGAGTGAAGTGGAATCAGAATATGTTGTGGTTACTCAGGGTTGTACTCATATGTCGTGGATGAAAGTTCAGCTAGAAGATTTGAAAGTAAAAGTTTCTAAACCATTGAAGATACTTTGTGATAATCATAGTGCAATTGATTTTTCTAAAAAAAAATCCAATATTCAAGATCAAAACACATTGATATAAATTTTCAGTTTATAAAAGATAAATTTTCTATTGGATATGTTTTTCGATAATATATCTAAACAAAGTATCAAATTTTGGATATCTTCACAAAGGAAATTCCAAAATAAATTTTTTTTGAGCTAAGGTTGTAGGTTCATGTTCATCCTCCTTCAAAAACTTCCTAAATATCATAGGGAACACCCCCCACCGTGATTTGTATTATGTTGAAAAAGGGGGAGAGAAAGTAACAACATTTTACTTTGTAAGAAGTTTTTACTTATCTTTATTTTATTAATCTAAAATTTTGGTTATCATAAAATGGGAGAGATAAAAATAAAAGTGGGAGAAAAATAAAAGTGAGAGGAAAAACTAAAACTATGGGGAAGTTTATCTTTACATTGCCACAAAATTTTCTTACCACTGAGGGATGGAATTACTTAAAAAATGTTACTTAATCCAGTAGTGTAGTTTCAGGACACTCTCTTTTGAGAAAGGTTGTGTTTTGGTAAAAAGTAAAAATTTGAGTTATGAAAAATTTTAGAGTTGAAAATTTTGTTAATGAGTGTTTTCAATAAATACAAAGGGGCGATTGAATAACCATTGTGATGTATTATCTTATAAAAATTTGTACTTTTTGAAAACTAATCTTTTATAAAATAATTTTTTTGAAAAACAAATGAAAGTTACTAAGTAGAGTCATTGTTGAATAATTTCCATCATAATGGGAAATTCCATCACAATGAAGCTCAATAAAAATAACTCTGAGAAGGAAGATCGGACTGAATCTAAGAAGGAAAATCAGACTGACTCTGAGAAGGAAAATCAAAACAACTCTGAGAAGGAAAATCGAACTGACTTTGAGAAGTAAAATCATACTAACTCTAAGAAGGAAAATTGGACTAACTCTAAAAAGGAAAATCAGACAGACTCTGAGAAAGAAAATAAAACTAACTCTGAGAAGGAATATCAATCTAACTCTGAGAAAGATAATAAAACTGAAGTTGATAAAGATAATTACACTGAATCTAAGAAATATAATCGAACTTAAGTTGATCAAGATAATCATAATGAAGCTAATAAAGATAATTAGACTGAAGCTTAGTAATATAATCATACTAAAAATGAGTAATATAATCATACTAAAGATGAGAAAGATAATTTTACTAAATATTAGAAATATAATCATATTAAGTTGAGAAAGATAATCAAATTAAATCTGAGAAAGATAATAAAATAAAATCTGAGCAAGAAAATCATACTGAAGCTTAAAAATATAATCATACTGAAGCTAAGTAAGATAATTAGACCAAAGTTGAGAAAGATAATCATACTATTGTTGATAAAAATAATCATAATGAAGCTAAGAAAAATAATAATACTAAATCTGAGAAAGATAATTGGACTGAAGTTGATCAAGATAATCATACTAAATATGAGAAAGATAATCAAACTGATACTGATAAAGATAACCATACTGAATATGAGCAAGATAATTAGATTGAAGTTGAGTAAGATAATTGAAATGAAGTTTTTCAAGAAAAACATATTGAAGTTGAGCAAGATAAATAGACTGAAGTTGAGTAAGATAATCATTCCGAAGTAAAGAAAGATAATCAGACTAAAGTTAAGCAAGATAATTAGAATAAATCTAAGCAAGATAATCAAACATGAGAAAATTTAGTATGTTTTAGAAGACTGATTTTGGAAAAATCTTAAGAAGGTTTGAAAAATTCAAAAGTTGGAGTTTAAATGTGAGTGATTTTTGGAGTTTTGAAATTTGAGTAAGCGTGAAAAGTTTTTCAGTTTACCACATTTTCTTTTCTGAGTAACCTATAAATAGAGGCATAGTTCATTCACATTTTTTAACTTTTCATGAGTGTGGAAAAGTTAAAGCGCTCTATATTTCTTTCCAAGTTTTTCTTTCTGGACTGAGATCTCATAATAAGGTCATACTACTGAATGTTTTTTATCGTACTGAGGAAGATCATTTTGATTATTTTATAAGAGTTTGATTTTTACATATTTATACCAATTGAATCATATTAATTTGGTTAGATTGATTCAATAGTACTGTGTTCATCAGACTAAAGGCCATCATACTTAGGATTATCAGACCTAGGAACTTTTGTGGAGAAAATTGAAGAAATTATTTATTCTTTTTTTTATCAACTATATTGTAAGAAACTCGGTAAAATAGATGTATTTAGTATAATAATTATTATTAGAGGATATAATTTGTCTAAAGGGATTTCCCACAAGATTTATTCACTTATTCTTAATAGTGAATTTCTATAGACCCATGAGAGTGGCTATGAAAAGGATGTAGGTTCTCACACTGAGGCTGAACCTTGTAAATATTGTGAGATTTACTAGTTTTCTTACTTTTTCATGCATTAGTATTTACTAAAATATGATAAAGAAATAGATATTAATAGGTTTTAGGGGTTATGATTCTAAAATTCTTAAAACTCATTAAAATTGAACAACTGATTCAACCCCCCCCCCCCCCCGCCCATCAATTTTTTTCAATCCTTTTGAAATTCAATATTATGTCATCGAATGAACAAAAGTTCTCTAAATCTAATAAAGGAAAACATCATAAAAGTTTTAAAAAACATAATAATAAATTCAATGTATCCAAATAAATATTTTTTATAATGAGATTCTTGTAGTTGTAGCATGTATGAACCTTACATACGAATGCTTCATGGAGAAAAATTTTGTATCATGGAGCATACCATTCATAGGAAGACCCCATTTTACTCTTACAAGTAATTTACTTAACCATTTTCTAGACTATAATCTAATTCATGGTGTGATAATAGTTTTCATGACACGATCTCTATAATTTATAGAATTCTCATAATATATCTGTGTACTTATTCAAAAATATTCAAGGATATTCATGTGACTTCCACCTCATGTTATGTAAACAATAATCCTAAACAACCATCACCTTAAAATCAAATCCAACCAAACAACCTATGCTTGTAACACACATAATCAAATAAATCCATATATGCATGAAACCATGCATGATATAGTTATGGTTTCCCCTTACATAATGGTGAAAATATATCTTGGGTATTCTTCTACTTACATCTCCTAAATATTAGCTTTAATAACGGCTCAAACCAAGGTATCATGATATTTAATACTTGAGAAATAGTTTATCTTTATTATGTATAATTTATCACAACAACTATTAAATCATAATACTTTATAAGTCTTATAATGCTGTAGGTAAATACATGAATTTACTATAATTTTATCCAAAAGAAAATATTTTATAAGACTCTTGAGATTTTTATGAATTGAGAAATTTATGTGCATTGTCCCAAAGTCTTACAATACAAATTCATATGAAGAAAATTATTATGGGTCTATATATTATGTACTTTAAAAAAATATCTTATTAATTTCATAATATGATTCCTTTTTTATAAAAACTTATGATCAACTCTCAAATAAAAAGTATCTTTCAATGAATACTTTAAACAAAAATAATCATCAGTTATTTCAGATGAATTCTCAAAATCTTCTTTCAATGATCCTTTGGAATGAAAACATTGGTTTCATGTGAACTGAGTCACATGAGGAAAATTATTTATACAACTTTATATCAAGTGTTGGTGCCTTCATTTTTAAGTGATGAACAGCGTCCTCTAATCACGAGTCTCGTATCATAAACTTAATGGGAATAATTCTTATTGATAATATATTTTTCTCCATCGGTCTGTTATACTAATCCCTTAGGGATGACCAACCTGGTGGGTCCATCATACAGCCTTTCATGATAGCACTCTCTCTTACACTTCCCCACACCTCTTCCTTCCTGTACCAACCTATACAGGATCTATGCATCCTTTATACCAGTTGATTTTATCTATCTTTCACCTTTATGTTTGGTTTTTTGTCCCTTTTGATGAAATTCATTTGTCAAATAACAGTATCCTAGTTTGATTACTTTACTATATAACATCTAGAAATACCAAAAATTACATATCCTAGATTATTTTTTTATTTCTAATATTCATCCAAGAATTTACACATAAATTATTATATTATTTAAGATTATAAACAAATTAATGGAACTTATTAAATACCTTCATCATATAGATATAAGAATGAACACTATAAATTCTCCATGGAGAATAAATACTTCAAACATATTTTTCCTTTAATATGAATGAATCTATTTAAATCCAATGGAAATTTCTTCCTTTATCATATGAGAAATTATAATTAACTCTTCAAACCAACTTCCAAGATGTGTCTTTAATATTCATTCACTTAGTATAAAGAGACACATTTCTTAGGAACTCTCATAATTATTCTCAACATTATTGAATTCTTCTCCCAACTTCCAGGACATTATTATTCATTCCATATTAACATCAATCTTCTTGAAACTTCGTGTTTATTGAAAAAAATATATAACACAGATACAAAGTGGTCTAAAAAACTACACTTTTTATTTTTTTTAATACCAACTAAAAGTGATATGTTAATATGTGTAACTCATTTATCACTTAATATTTCATCTTTACTTCCCTACTTTCATATTAACCTTTTATTTTTCATTTTTTTCTCTCCCCAATGTTGACAAGAAATACAAAGAACATGATAGGTGGTGGTATCATTTCATTCTCATGTAATGTTCCATCAATCATTCCACTCTAATCCTATGTGAGTCATGCTCGGTATAGAAACCAAGAGGATTTGAATTAGATATAAAATTTATCACTTATTAAATCAGAATATGATACCATCTGATATTGATTACCTCACATGATTTAGAGACTATTAAAATTTCTTCTAGGTGAAACCAATTGATATATTTATTTACATTGGAATTGAAAACTGAGTTCCCGTGATCATCTTGACACAAAGATTAAAAATATTTAACTAAAAATTATAGGTTTTAGTTTCAAAAATCATCACTAAATGTACTCAAAAAATTTACATTTTTATTTCATTGATAAAATAAATTACTAATCCTTAACATTAGGATTTTATTCTAATAAAAAAATTAAAGAATGTGAAAATGTACTTTTTCAATGGCATCCCTCTTAAAAACATTCCAGAAATTCAGATTTGCATGATATTCATAAATTCTAGAAGCTTCTCAAAACCTTCTTCACTTATCTCCACTCAATGTGTAACTCTAGATTATATTCATCATGGTTAATCTCTTTATTAGATAGGCTTATAGTTATGAGTGAACCAAAATAGAACATTTCAAACTATTTAAATAACTTTATCAACTTCACCAAGGTTCGTCACTTTCAATATATATTCTCAAAAGTATTAGCTGTTAAATTATTCCTAAATGGTATCTTATTCATTTTACTATATAGTTTTGATAACTTACACACCTTCTTTAGTTATCACCTTTAAAACTAGCTTCACCTTAAATTTCTTAAAAAGTAATCATAGAAACACAACCCAAATGGTAAGGGGATATAGTGAACCACTTTATTCCTTAATGTGAATCGCATGGTTAAGAATTCATTTTCAAATAGGTTACTCCTTTATCTCCATCCTTGAATGTTTTATTTATTCCTTCATGTCTATTTTTCAAATCTATTTTTACTTTTGGTAGAATGTAACTGTTAACTATTCCAACTTTTTTTGTGTAAAATTACACTATTCATGAGCCATCAAGGCATATACATCACCCAATGAAATATTTACCATCATTATGAATTATTATAGTGATTTAATATCAGTCAATTAATCATTAGAAGTATTTTTATCCACATTTAACCTTTCATAGACAACTCTTTACATGTATTGGCATCCTTTTTGGAATTTCTTTATAATTTCTTGAGAGTGTTCTTCCCTAAATCAATCCCTTTATTTATTTTTTAGACTGATATTCCACTATACTTTCTCTTAAATCCACTAATATATACATCCATGGATTTTTTTCTTATGTCCATTTTGTGTCCTATTTTTCAACAATAAAAACAACTAATTTTAATTGTTGTATCACTCCTTGACTTTTTTGTCGTGTTTTGATCTACACAATCCTTTTATTTACTTCCCAAGTATAATTCACTAGTCTAATTTTGAAAATTATTGGGGATATTTTGGTTAACACCTTTCTCTAACTTCTTTCCCAAGGTTTTCTCACCTTTATTCATCAATTTATATATTCTTCTCTCCCCATTTTTTGACACATGATTAGTTGACCATGTAACATTTCCATAGTCACTATTATTTCATACACTATAGAGATTTGAAATCGTTTCAAATATGATTGAGATGGATAGATTCACCCTATGTATTTTTCATCATCTTAGACTTTCTCCCCCTTGATATAGAATTCATTATATTTTTTGGAATTGATATATTTTAAAAATAATTCAAATCCCTGAGTCTAAACCTATTACGGTACCAAAAATACCCTTTAAATCTTGATTTTAGTTTTGGAATTTCATGTTGCCTGGAATTTATAAAATGGATAGTGTTTTGTATTTGGGTTGTTTCCTCGATTGGTTGGGATTATTTTGGAAAACCATCTCTTATAAACATTCTTGTATCCACCCTTCATGCGATGGTAGGTTTTTTATTTCATTATTTTTATTCATTCATATTTATACTTATTTTATGTAGAAACTTATACGTTCCATGATAATAGATTTAGTATAACCATTAGACTTAGGTATGGATGGTAACTTTTTCTGTATTCCTATAGTATGTATATTAGAGGATTATTCTAAGAACTCCTTTCCAGTTATTAGAGGTATCTTTACAAAAATAACTTCCATTGAACTTCTAACTCCATAAATCTTTTTATTATCTTCTTATAATGAAGTAGTTTGAGTTGAATCTTGATCTCTTAATTGGATTACTAGCTCAAGTCACTTCATAATGAAAATGGATTTCATATTCACCATTGTATTTATTCTTTATTCTCACTTGTTTATTCTTAAAACTTCATCATCGTGTATTTTTACCCTCTCTTGTAAAAAACTGTCAAGATACTTGATTGTATTGGATTTAACCTCTAATTTTGAATTATATAAATTAATTTTATTTTTCTAATTTGTTTCAAATGCATGGAACTAATTTTAAAATTATTTTGTGGCCTCATATTTTTCATATATTTTATTAAAGAACTCATGCTAAAAAATGGGGAATATTTAGTACCACATTCATTTATTCTTTGGATCCAACTTGGTTAAAAATCCTTACACAAGTTTAAATCCTTGATTTCAAAGAATTCTCTAATATTTATGAATCTTCCCCAATATAGGTGATCTCTTCCAATTGAATTTCAAATATATAAAAAATAAAAGATACTATATATTAGGGAAATCTATATAGCATATATTTTAATGAGTCAACATTTATATATTGTTTATATGTAGGAATGTGATCACTCCCACTAATGGTTGGTTATTTTTTAGGAAATTTTTTACAAGAATTTTTACTTACATCATGATCAAAAAAATGCTTTAGTTCTTATATGGTAAGAGGACTTTCCATCACCTTGGTAGTAGATTAAACTACCTGTTCTTATCCTTCTAAACCAGATCCATCTTAATCAATTTTATGTCATAGATAAACTAAAACTTCTTCCTCCTTTCCTAAGAGGGATGAATTATTCAACCTTCTCTTCACTTTATTTTTCATATTCATTATAGTCTAGGTATAGATGGAATTATTATTAGAAATATATGTATCTTCTCTAAAATTTCACTTCATTAAATAGAGAGACACGTATCTTTAAAACATATTAAAGTTATAAAATTAAATCATATATGGACCTTGGATATAATTATAATTTTAATGTTAGAAGAGTTAATTATTGATATATATCAAATAACTATATACTAAACCTTTTACTCCAAGGTAGGAATTATCCACTTCCTTTATAAACTATTAAGCATGAATTATAAACTTTTATATGGGACCTATTGGGTGAGGATTATCTAAAACCCATAGATTGTCCTTAAAATAAATAAATCACTTGGTAAGAGAGTCATGCTTCACACCACACTCACATGTGAGAGTTCCCAATGATTAGACTTCCATCCTTTAATCTGATTCTAATTATAAGATTCCTTTGGGATATGTTTAGCATTGAGAGGGTGCATGAATCTGTGTTGAGTTTGTTTTAGTCAATTTATATTTTTATCCCTTTATTTTAACTTTAAATTGTTAAATGAATGGATATATTCTTCTTTCACTTTAACTTCATTGTATTAGCACATCAAAATGTGCACACACAAAAAATTTATAGAGGGTATACAAGGTTCACCACTCAAAAATTAGAAGGATAGTCCTTTGTGTGATTTAGATTACTATATAATAATATAACCCACTAGTATCAACCTATGAGTATATAAAGAAGGGTTTTCCATTGTACTTTCATTACACATATCCTGATAGTGTTAGTGTATCCTACACTTTATTGCACCCCAAATTTCCCAATGTTATTAAATGAGGGTAAAAACCAAAGATTCACTCACTGATACTTATTTAGTTTTTCATGTGATAAATCTTTCTTCTTATTTTTCCCTTGAACAATATCAAATAACCTCTTATCTTTGTATACACAGCACAACATATAACAAATTATTCTTTTTCATAATAGAAAACTCAAAAGTTGTTTCTCTTATTCTTCTTGTATGTGCAATATCACATACATCTTCTTATCACTTCCCAAATAGAAAAAAAACTTGATGGACACTTTAACTACTTATTCACCATGTTCTATTTTACAAGTACATGCCATTACTTCTCCCCACATGAAAAGTGAATGCACTAATTCCCATGTTGTATGTTTCCCTCGTGAATAAGGTTCTTTAAAACTTTAGTAGCAGTGACTTTTTTTATTCCTCAAACTTTTTTTGGAGTTGGTGTCTTAGAACCAACTATTTTTACATTTATTACATGAATATTTAATGTATTTAAATATTAAACATATTATTATATATTTTTCATTATTCAGCATTACTATAATGTAGTAATGTCCTAGAGTATTTTTCACATTAATAAGGTCATAGCAGTTCTCTATTGTGATGATAACCTTGAAGTACTATGAAAATATTCTTAAATATTGTTTTTCAGTTGGATAACATACTATGATGGGACTCATAGTATATAGACTATTAGGTGTGAGTACGCATAAGCATATGAGACTTCTTCTGATGAAGTTCTCACTTGGTAATCTCCAAGAAGGAAGATTATGAGAATAGACCCACCAGTAGGAATTCTGCATGTTTTGGTCTCATCGGATATTCCTATCTGCGAGAATTTGTAATAGTCCTTATACTTTAATATTATAATTAATATGTTTCATGACTTGCGTATTTATATTTGCTGAAAAAAACTATCACGGCATATATTGGAAGGAAGTAGTGTATGTTGGGTGTGTCACAAAAGACATGTTATTAATGGATAAGTTGAGGAAGGATTTGTCCCTTCCATTTATGGAAGTTGATATATCAGACCTTTTATTGAAATAGAACCGTCGCTCTAAATTCCATGGCCATGGTGTAATGACAAGTTTATTTCAGGTAGTCAAAGAATGACATATCATGCATATAGGTTGATGACACTACCATGAAACCTACTTGATGAGATATTTTGACAAAGGGATTATATAACACAGTGAGCATTCATATGTGGATGTCATTGTTGCGACTTTAATTTATTTCTCTTGGGTTCCTTGACCCATTCCTAGATAGTACTCTTGGACTTTAGGCAAGCCTGCCTAATGACAATAAGAAAGAATCCAAGAGGGTCACACACTAAGTGGTTCTTGTGGTCTCGATTAAATTCTATTTGAATTTAATTAATGGAATAAATATTATTCTCAAGACCATGGAATAATTTTATTCAAGTTAAAATGATCGTATAAATTAAATAAAAAATATTTATTTTATTTAACATTTAATAAATATTTATTTAATAGTTTGTAAATAAAATATTTTTTTAAGAGAATAAATTATTTATTTATTTGGTTGTTCAATAAATAGAAGTGGAGTTCGAGTAGACCAAGGCTGGTCCTATACTAAAATAATTACTTGCAAGATGGTAAATAATTATTTAACTAGTTGGCATAAGACAAAATAATAATAACATTGTTATCATTATGTGGCATGGTATTTCATTTATGATTCTGTTTTACACAAGTCGGTGTGCCACGAATGATGGTTTTGTTATTATTATTATGTAGCATGGGTTTTCTCTAAGGTCATTAATGTATTTAATTATTGTTAAACAATTAAATATTGTAAATTAGTCCTCGTGTCATTAAATAGACAAGTACTTATATTGTGCCATTGCGCTTGGTGAACCAACTTTTTGGTGGTGAGAGAATTGTTGAGCCAAAATAATTTCTCTCTCGAATCCTCTCCTATCCCCTCTCAATAATGAGATATGTCCTTCAAGACCAAAGAACATTTGATCAAGAAATACTGACGCAAGACACTCACTTTTCCACGCTAGCACCTAGAGAACGAGTGGTGTAGATCAAAGGCCATCAGAGTATGTGTGGATCACCGCTAGAGGGATCTGGTTTTTATCCGCTCAAGTGAAATGATACAATATGGAAGGGTCATTCCAAATTATTAACATCATCAATAAATAAAGTACCGAATATCCAAGTATTTAATTTCTAAAAAATTATTTAAATTAATTATAAACATGGTGTGCAAGATCCTATCACTAGTATCTAGAGACCTTTTCTTATTTTGTCTAGATATTTGATATTAATATATGGATAATGGAGTTTATCATCATATTGATCCCAGATTGGTCAAAGATTAAGACAAAGGCAAATTTGGTCCCTTCCAATCGTCATGCTTCCGCTACGTCTGGATCCTACAAGTGGTATTAGAGCAGTCACGTCATCATTTATAATGGTGTAAATAATTCATTGCTGATATACAATTTAATAATTTAGTTTTTCAATTCATGTTTAACCATTCTTGTAATATAGATATTGAGATCTATTATTCCTCTTTTGTTTCTCATAGATCTTACAGAAATGACTAATTTTTGGATTAAAATTAAAGTGAGGAACTCATCAGGAGGCGTCGATGATTCTGTCCAGGTGACAAAAAAGTACACACCATGTCTTCAGACTTACACGTCGTGTTCTCTGCCATACGCTCTATGTAATCCAGATTACACACCGTGTATTTTTGTTCATTGCATTGAGATTAATACGAAAATTACTCAAGTTGTGTGCATTAATGACATACAGGGTGGTTAATTCTTACACCGTGTGTTTAACAAGAAAAATCAGTGCACGATCAGTCGGATTACACGCCATGTGACTCTCTAGACACGATGTGTAGTCCCTTCGGGTCAGGGGACAAACCATGTTTCCCATACACGGCTAAGCTGACTGGTAACCGTTTAACCTGGAGACAACACAGCATGTGGACCACTGGACACACCATGTACTCCAAGATTTCTAAAGTATGCCTCACATGTTGTGTCCCTAGGTGTGTAATTAGGATAATATGGTGAAGGTAGTACACGTCATGTAGTCGGAACTACATGTTGTGTACTTTACCAAATTACACATAATTAAAACTTTAATGTTTTTGTAATGTTCATAATTACATAACATGTAGATTCGAATGGGTGTTCATCATGTTACCTCTAAGTTTATGGATGAGAATCTCAGGGAAATTTAGAAAAGGATTTATTATTTAAAGATAATTATTAATCGATTCAAGCACAATTTATCAAAATAATAATGATTAAATAATTTAATTGTAGTTTTATTAAGTGCATAATTTGTTGCAAGTATGTATATGATCATGATCTAGGAACGACCTTTGTATGTGATTGGTTTCCTTTTAATTTATTTTAAATTAAATATTTGGTCTATGTGCCATCTCTTCTCATTGATATATAAGGTCTACGTACCCATGGTTTCTTTTATGTAAACCCCCTTTTTACCCATCACCTGCGTGTGAGTTAAAAAAATATATGTAATGGATGGATATCCCAATCTAGTGGAGGTAGTTCAAGCTGGAGCCGAGATGAAACCAATCCCAGGAGATATAAAGGTGGATAGGTGGGAAGTTGTAAACACAAACCGAAAAGGTTCAAGGTGTTTCTCCCATAGGTCAGGGTTAGTTTATCAACTGCTAGATAAACTAACCATTAGAAAACTCATGATCATTTCCTTTACGTTATTTTATTTTTTTCATTTTCATGGTTTATCATTGTGGATGTGTTTTCATGATAACATAATTAATGAATTAAACAAGAATGCAAGATGGAACTAAAATAAACTAGGCTTATGCGTAAATATTATCAAGACATAGTTAGTCACTTAAGTAAGTTCTACTTAATATTAACAATCATGTGATAAAGATAATAAGAAATTTATACATAAGAGATAAAAATCCATTAATAAAATATTAAGTTAGACTAAGTATTATGTTACTTGATTAAGGTAAAGACTCAATAAAACTATGTTTTTTACCAACCCTTGTTGGGAAACTTACTTTTATAAAATAATACCTTATGAATGTTTTTGGTTGACTTAACCATATTACATTAAGAGGATTATCCCTTTCTAGACTTGGTGTAATATTAGAGGTAACTGTTGAGGAAATCCAAGTTAGGATTTCAGGATTGGATAGTCCAATCAACGGATCAAGGAGCTGAAAGCCCACAGTTGGAAAAGCCCTGCCAACCTAAATACCTTCAAATAGCTTTTACAACCCTTATTGGGGTTATGTGAAGGGTAATATGGATCCTTTCCACTAGAATGTCCAATAAACTAGAAATTTTGAGTTCAATGGTGAGGGGCATTAGGACTTGATAAAATTGTGATAAACTTAATAAAATTTATTTACTATCTCTCAAAAAATGTAATCAAGAAAGTACTAATTATCTGTTCTTTTAATTACAGAATAAAACTGATGAACTTTTCAACCACACTATCACAGTGATCAATACTAGATAAAAACAACATCTTCATTGGCAGTAACTTCCAGGAATAGTTTATACGCCTTCGGGTCATTCTACACCATGAATGGAAATCTTATGTGCTGAAGTCTTCATTACCTAATCTACCTACCCAAGAGGCAAGTGATGAAGAGTTATTGGTCTACGAAAAAATATGAATGAAGAGGTCAATGTTAAATGTTTGATGTTATCATTAATGTCTAGTCAACTCATGAATTCTCATGAAAAAATATATTCCTATAGAATTATTAGGCACCTCTGTAGTCTTTACCAGGAGATATAAATAGAGAAATGGTTTCAGATCTCCAAGGAACTCTTTCAGAGTAATCTTGGAGAGGGTTACCCAATTGAGCCTCACATAGTCAAGGTCATTGGATACATTGAGATCCTAGAGGTTATAGGTTTTAAACTTCCCAAAGAACTGGGTATCGATCTCATTATCACATCCCTCCCTCATAGATTCTCTAGTTTTTTTGTTAATTTCAATATGAAAAACAATGTGAAGTCTCTATCTAATCGTATTATCCTCATTTTCTAAGTGTATAAAGATATGAAGTGTGAAAAGCCTTCTGTCCTTATGATTAATAAGAGGAAAGGGAAGGTAAAGAGATTTAATACCAAAGATTCTTCATGCCCTTTCTAGAAAAAGAAGATCAAAGGGGATGCAAGGGAATAGTAATTTGTTTGTTTCGCATGTGGAAAGAAGGGACATAGGAAGAAAAACTACACCCAGCTAAAGAATCAAGAGGAAGCTTCAAGTGTGTTTTTTATCAAGTGAAATTTATCTATTTATACAAATTGGTTAATAGATATAGCCTATGGTGCTCACATATGTATCCAAATATAGTAATTAAGCAGATTCAAGGAAATTGACCTAGGGGAGGTAGATCTATGAGCAGCCAACAAAGTTAGACTTGTTGTTGTAACTGTCGGGGACTACCACCTCACATTGCTGACTAGGATGATCTTGGTATTAAAAGGTTGTTATTATGTGCCTTATATAACTAAAAACATTATTTATGTATCTAGACTAGATACATAGGGATTTATTTTCAATTTCGTAAATGAATGTTTCTTTATTTATAAAGATAGAATTTTTTTTTGGTAAGGCGCATTTATATAATGGTCTTTATGTGTTGGATTACACAAACCAAGTAATAGAAATTGATAACAAAACTACTTCACATGACTCATACCACACCCAACATTGGAATCACCAAATAGGTCATGTAAATGAGAAATGATTGACATAGTTACATCAAGAGGGATATTTAGATTCTTTCAAACTAAAACCACTTAGTGTGTGTCACACATGTTTTAAAATAAAAATGACTAAAGACCCATTTAGTGGGAAAGGTGAAAGATCCAAAGAGCTTCTTAAATTGGTTCATACCGATGTGTGTAGACCATTTCCAATTTAAGCAAGGGGTGGGTACTCATACTTCATAACTTTTACCGATGATTTTAGTATATATGGATATATATAATTAATGAGGTATAAGTCAGATTATTTTTGATAAGTTTAAGGAATGCAAGAATGAAGTTGAGAACCATCATGGTAAGAATATTAAGAAACTCCGCTCAGACTGAGGTGGAGAATATCTTAATCAATTCTTCATTGATTAGTTATGGGAGTTTGGGATCTTATCCCAACTCACTCCTCCTTACACACCCCAGTGGAATGGTGCAATAAAAAGGAAGAACTATACCTTTTTGGATATGGTGAGATCAATGATGAGTCATGAAAGTCTTCTATTATCCTTTTGGGGATATTTGTTATAAATAGAGGCACACATACTAAACCAAGTACCAAATAAATAGATAAATGGTATTCCATATGATCTTTGGAGTGGAATAAAATCCATGTTATCGAATTTAAATTTGTGGGGAATCAAAGAGTTTGTTAAGTCCTCTTCAGGTAATAAACTCTCACCCTGATGCATAAAGTTTACCTTTATAGGATACCCCAAAGAAACAAGGATATATTACCTATACGACCTCTCATACAAAAAGGTTATGATGGAAAGACACTCTATATTCTTTTAGAGGGATAAAATATCTAGAAGAGATAGTGGAATCGAGATAGGCTTTGATGAAGTCTAGGATCAAGGTACACAAGATTTGTTATAGGAGTATATTCCACAATTCCCTATGGAAGAAAGATCTATTCCAAAGACACAAGTACTGCGTAGGAGTATAAGAGAGGTTAGAGAACCAGAACGGTATGGTTTTCTAGTTACCGAGGATGGTGGATCATTATTAGTTGATAATAATGATCCTCTAACCTACAAGGAAGAAGTAAGTGGCACATAAATTTCCAGGTGGCAAGAATCCATGAATTCTGAAATGGATTCCATGCACCAAAACCAAGTCTGGATTTTGGTAGATCCTCCAATAGATGTAAAGCATGTTGGTTGAAAATGGTTATTAAAGAAGAAACTAGACATGGAAGGACAATTCAGTACCTATAAGGTATGACTAGTCCCAAAAGGGTTCAAATAGCATCAAGGAATTTACTACAATGAAACCTTTTCACCAATTTCAATACTAAAATCCATCAGAATTATATTGGCCATTGCTGCTTACCATGACTATGATATTTGGAAAATGGATGTAAAAATTTCCTTCCTTAATGGGAATCTTCAAGAATATGTATATATGACATAACCTAAAGATTTTGTGAATCCAAAGGATTCTAATAAGATATAAAAGTTTCAAAAATACATTTATGGATTAAATAAAGTATCCAGGTCATGTAACATTTGTTTTGATGAATCAGTGATGGAATTTGGTTTTATAAAGAACGAATGTGAGCCTTGTGTCTATAAATGGTTTAGTGGGAGTGTAGTCATTTTCCTGATAGTATATGTTGATGAAATATTACTTATTGGAAACTAAATACCAGTCTTACAGTCTATTAAGGAATGGTTGAATAAATACTTCTCCATGAAGGACTTGGGCGAGGTAGCATATATTCCTGTGATCAAGATTCATCGTGATAGATCCAAGATATTGTTGGTCCTAAGTCAAAGTAAATACATTGAAAAGATATTTAAGATATTTAATATGGAACAATCCAAGATGGGATTGTTGCTAGCATCACATGGAATTCATCTTTCTAAGAAAATGTGTCCTCAGACGCATGAGTAAAGAAATAGAATGGAAAGGATTTTATATGCATCAGTGATTGGGTCAGTCATGTATGTTATGATATATACTAGGCTAGATGTCTCTAATGCATTGAGTGCAGTAGGAAGATATCAAGCTGGTCCAGGTGACTGTCATTGGATTTTAGCCAAGACTATCTTTAAGTATCTAAGGAATACTAAGAATATGTTCCTGGTTTATGGAAAAGATAAGGAACTAGTCATCAGAGGATATGAAGATTCTAGTTTTCAAACTTATCAAGATGACATGAAGTCATGAATAGGATACATATTCACTTTTAATGGAGGTGTTGTGATCTAGAAGAGTTCAAAGAAAGGTGTGGTCACATATTCTACAGCAGATTCCGACTATATCACAACTTCTGAGGCAGCTAAAGATGAAGTTTGGATACAAAGATTAATCTAAGAGCTAGATGTGGTTCCCAGTAGTAAATATCTCATCCCACTTTATTGTGATAATACTACAGTGGTGGATCTCGCAAAATATCTATGGTCACATCACCGGATGAAGCACCTACTATGGAAGTATCATCTCTTAAGGGATTTTTCTCAGAGATTTGAAGTTGTAGTGAGCAGTATTTCTACAGAAGACAACATGGAAGACCTCTTGATTAATGCCTTGACTTGGTAGAAATATGATCATCATGTGAGGTCTAGTGGGTTGAAAGTCATAGGCAGTTGGCTCTAGTCCAAGTGGGGATTTTTTGTATTTGGTTTCCTAGAACCAACTATTTATACATTGATTACATGTATATTTAATATATTTAAATATTAAATGTCTTATTTCATATTTTTCATTGTTCTTCATGACATTATTATAATAATGTCCTGGAGTATTTATCAAATTAATAAGGTCATAGCAGTTCCCCGTTATGATGAGAACCTTGAAGTTCTATGAAAATATTCTTAAATATAGTTTTGTGGTTGGATGACAAACTGTGATGGGACACATAGTATACATACCATCATGTGCGAGTACTTGTAAGCAGATGAGACTTCTTCTCATGAATTTCACAATTGGCAATCTCCAAGACGGGAGATTATGAGAACAGACCCGTCAGTAAGAATTTTGCATATTTTGGTGTCATCAGATATTCTTATCTATGAGCATGTGTAATGGTCCTTAAACTTTAAGATTATCATTAATACATGTCATAACTCATGCACTTATTTTTGGTGATGAAAGACATCACGCCATATGTTTGCGAGAAGTAGGATATGTTGGGTGCGTCACGAATGACATGTTATTAATGGATAAGTTGAGGAAGGATTTGTCCCTTCCATTTTTATAAGTTGATATCTCAAAACTTTAACTGAAATATAACTTTCACCCTAAATTCAATGGCCATGGTGTAACGAATAGTTTATTTCAAGTAGTAAAAGAATGACATATCAATTATATAGGTTGATGAAACTATCATGAAACCATCTTGATGAGATATTATAAAAAAGGGATTATATTACACAGTGAATTTTTGTATATGGATGTCATCATTGCGACTTTAAATTATTTATCTTGGGTTACTTGACCCGTTACTAGACAAGACTCTTAGACTTTAGGCAAGAACACTTAATGTCAATGAGAAATAATCCTAGAGGTTCACACACTAAGTGTTTCTTGCGGTCTTGATTAAATTCTATTTGAGTTTAATTAATGGAATAAATATTATTCTCAAGACTGTGGAACAATTTTATTTAAGTTAAAATGATCGTATAAATTAAATAAAATATATTTATTTTATTGAACATTTAATAAATATTTATTTACTAGTTTGTAAATAAAATATTTATTTAAGAGAATAAATTATTTATTTATTCGGGTGTTCAATAAATAGAAGTGGAGTTCGAGCAAACCAAGGTTGGTCCCATAGTGAAATAATTATTTGCAAGACAGTAAATAATTATTTAACTAGTTAGCACAAGACAAAATAATAATAACATTGTTATCATTATGTGGAATGGGATTTCATTTATGATTCTGTTTTACACAAGTTGGCATGCCATGAATAATGGTGTTGTTATTATTATTATGTACCATGGGTTTTATCTAAGGTTATGAATGCATTTAATTGGTGTTACACAATTAAATATTGTAACTGAAACCCCATGTCATTAAATAGATAGGTACGTATATTGTTCCATTACGCCTGGTGAACCAATTTGTTGGTGGTGAGAGAATTGTTGATCCAAAACAATTTATCTCTCAAATCCTCTCCTCTCCCCTCTCAAGAATGAGAGATTTCCTTCAAGACCAAAGAACATGTGATCAAGAATGACCGATGCAAGACACTCACTTTGTCATGCTAGCTCCCGGAGAATGGGTGGTGTCGATTAGAGGCCATCAGAGCATGTGTGGATCACCACTAGAGGGATTCTATTTTGGATCCTTGCAAGCGCAATGAGAAAATCTGGGAGGGTCATTCCGGACAATCAACATCATCAACAAAGAAAGTACCGAAGATATTGGTATTTAATTTCTACAGAAATTATTTAAATTAATTATAAAAATGATTTGAAATATCCTCTATATAGGATCTGGTGTCCTTTTCTTATTTTTTTTCTAGATCTTTGATCTTAATCTATGGATACTGGAATTTATCGTCATATTGATCTCAGATTGGTTGTCGATTACGAAAAAGGAAAAGTTGGTCCCTCCCAACCGCCATGATTTTGTTGCGTTTGGATCTTACTACTTCAATGCTCAAGAATAATATTTGTATTGGTGGCACTATATCTCTTAATCATTGACACAGATATTTTCTTCAATGTCTTAGCAATGTCAGTTCTTATTTTCTTTTCTTCAACTTACAAGGTATGAAATAGTATATTAGTCAAACCCTATATTCTCTATTTTTTTATTCTTCATATTATTATTTATATATTCAAATCATTTCATGAATATGATTTAGTAGAATGATTTATGGGAATCTGGTGATCTTCTATATTCAAACTTCATAATACCTTATCCTTTAATTCTCCAAACTTCTCCTTTTTACTTGATTGAAGACTCAACTTGAAATAAGGTAATTCCTAACTTCTTTATAGTTTTTTTCTTCCACTAAATTTTTATAATCAAAGAAATCCATGAATAGATGAAATCATTCATGATAAATTCATGGTTTCTCCTTACCTTATGGCATAAAAGTCTCATAATTATTATTCTTATTTCATCTCTTAAATGGTATATTGAATCACGGCTTGAACTAAGGTGTCATGATATTTAAGATTTTAGAAATAGTACATAATTGTCAGATATAATTCAATTAAATAGATAAAAAATCATAAAACATTATAATTCTTAAGATATTCTATGTAACACCATGAATTTACCTCAATTTTAGACAAAATTCCAATATTTCATAAGATTTTTAAAAGTCTAATGAAGTGAAAAATTCATACATGTTGTCCAAAAGTCTTACAGTACAAATTCATGAAGAGTAAATTCTTACTTGTCCATATCTTATAAACTCTATAAAAATATCTTATACATTTTTTAAGGTCTTTTCCTTTATCACAGTAACTCATGACCAACTCTAAAAATCATAAGTATCATCCAATTAATCCTTTAAATAATAAGAATCACAAGTCCTAATTAATTCTCAAAAACTTCTTCCAATGATCCTTTGACATGAAAATAATATTTCAGCATGAACTAATTCATGTGAGGAAGATGATTCATACGACGTTGTATCAAGTATTGGAACTTGTATTTTTAAGTGATGAACAGTAGCCTCTAATCATGAGACTTGCATTGAAAATTTGATGTAAATTTCCTCTGTTAATAATACATCATGGTCCATAAGTTAGTCGAACAAATACCTTTGGGATGACCTACCTGGTGATTCCACTGTACTATCCTATATGGTGGTGATCTCTCTTATGCCACTCCACACTTATTTCTTCCTATTCCGACCTATACAGGATCTATGCATCATTTATACATGCCTCTTCTAGTTTACTTTCACCTTTGATCTTAGTCTCCAATCCACTATGATGGACCAACTGCTCGAGTGTATATATACCTTTGAGTTGGCCATATTTTTTTAGATTTCTTCTCTTCTAAATTCCTTTATCAAATAACAGTAGCCTAACCTGAGTCACTTTTCATATAATATCTTGCAATACCAAAAATTAAAAACTCTATTTCCCAAATTTCTTTTTTATTTCTAAACTAAATCAAAGAATTTACACATAATGTCTTATATTCTTTATGCCTGTAAACATATGTATTGAACTTCTAAAATATCATTATCATAGAGATATAATACTAGCCATTATAAATTATCCATGGAACTCAAATACTTCAAACATATTTTTCTTTTAAAATAAATGAATCTTTATAACTCCAATGGAAAGGTCTTCATTTTTCATATGAGAAATGAAAATAAGTTCTTCAAACCAAATTCCAAGATGTCTATTTAATCTTTATTCGTTGAGTATAAAGTGAAACCATTCTTGGGAACTCTCATAATTCTTCTCAACATGATTGGATTCTAGTTCCAACTTCCAATCCATTCTCTTTTATTCCATATTTGCATCAATATTCTTGAATCTTCATGTTCATTGACAACAAATACAACGTAGAGATATAACATGCTCAACAAGAGATCCCAAAAGTCATATACATATTCTAGAAGGTAACTCTTGGAATATAAAGTTGGAAATCATGTTTTCCATTGAGCTTCTCCTTTATTGGGGGATCAATACATGGGATAGATAGGGAAGTTGTTTTTTATGTTTATCGAACCATTTAAGTTCTTAGAAAGAATTATAGAAATGGATTTCAGTATTTCTTTACCTACAAAATGAAATTTTATTCACAACATATTATATGTTTCATAATTTAGGAAATACATACCAGATCCTATGCATGTGATCTAATTCAATAATATTGATATGGAAATATATGGTTCATATTTTGAGAAACCGATCTGTATTTTCAATCAGATTGAAAGGGTGTTGTGTGAATATTAAGTAAATATCTATTATTTATTTTAGTGAATATAATATTTATTTATTTTTTATAGAATAATGAAGTGATATTTATTTATTTAAATAAATAGTTGTTATTAAGGGTTTAGTAAATACTAAGGAGGAATGTCAGGCTGAGAAAATAGACAAGTGATAAATAATATATTAAATATTATTTTAATAAATGTTAATTAATTTATTAAAAAAAATTATTTATTCATGGGTTTAGTGCATTTCAAGTAATAATTATTAATATTATTATTCAGACATGGGATTCACTAGGTATTAAGAGAATAATAAGGGCCTATGTGTAATAATTTATTCTCTAAACCCATTTCAATAAATACTCAGTTATGTCATTCTCTAACCCAAGTCTATCCATTCTAATCATTGCACACAATGAAATCTATAGATAATTCTATAAATCCCTAGAGATATCTTCTCTTAGAATTCTCTCAATAATGGATAGTGATCCTCTTTCTAAACCCTCTTGACTCTAGATAGATCAAAATAATATTTTCACCTTGAATAGATTCTTTTGGAAATCAATAATGAATGATGCAAGTATCAGAGTCTTCCATGCTAGCATCTGAGGATTTCTAAGGTGATTTTCATAGGTTCACAAAGCATGTTTGGATCACCTATAGATGAATTTTATCCTTTAATCCTCTCATAGAAATGATGGTATACTAAAAAGTGGTCTACCAAATCTTCAATTAATAAATAATTCCAATGTGTTTTAATTCTTAATATACATAAATTAATTATAAATTATATTTGATGATCTTGTCTTCTTGGTTTTGGTGTATATGATAGTTAATATTCGTTTAAATCTATTTTTCATGACTAATCATTGTCATGTACAACTGGGATTATTCTTCGATTAATAAAAAAGTCGAGTTGGCTAATGCCCAATTGGATCTTTAGCTACATCTAGAACCTTCAAGTGAGTCATTAAAAGATTTAATTCTAATTTATTATCATTGCAGTATTGTTTATAATATTAATGTTACTAGTAATATTAATGAAATTTATAAGGAATTTGAATATTTGAAGAAAAAAATAATTAAAGATTTTTAAAAGACCAATTTTTTCCTCAGATTACATATTGAATAGCTAGAAGTCAAGTTTTTCATTCATTAATCAAAATATCCTATAAAAGGTTTATAAGATGTTTTATATGGATAAATCATATCAATTAACTACATCAGTGGTTGTATGATCCCTTGATCGTGATAAATATCCTTTCTGACCACAATATGATAGTGAAGAATTTTTTAATCCAAAATTACTATATCTTAGTACTATAGGATCATTAATATACCTAAAAAATAATATAAGTCTAGATATATCATTTTAAAAAAAATATTTTCCATATAAATTTATTTTTCGACCCAAATGGAGGTTTCAAGCACAACAGAAGTGCCTTTGGTGGGCATTATTTTAAAATTTATTTTAACACAATGTTTCCTGAAACCTCAATAGGGGATCTTTTCATATTAAATTTATAATTAATTTATTTATATCAAAATAAATAATTACCTCATCTTAGGTTCTTTCTTCGATGTGGATGTTGATCGTTCCAAAAACCCTTTTTCTGATTACCATCGTTGCGTTGTAAGGATCCACGTGTAGAATCCCTCTAGAGGTGATCCACAAAAGATCTTGTGATCTTTGACTAATTCTGATTGATATTCAGGTTATAGTGAATTTAATCAATCGCCTTGAATTTTTAATCTTGATCGATTCTATTTCCTTCAAGCATGAAGGAAACTCTTTATCGTTATTGAGAGGAATAGAGGATGATGAATTCGAGAGATAAGTCTTTTGTGCATAGTGATTCTAAATTCTTGATTAACTATATATAATAGACCTAAACATCAATTTATTGAGATGGGGTTTAGGATAAAATATTATTTAATTGTGTATAATTACTTAAATAATATTATAATTATTTAACAAACCCTATGATTTATAATAATAATATTATTATTATTATATTGTGGCTAGCACTAACTTTCAAAATGATAAATATTATTTTATCATCTTGTAAATTAATATTCATCCTCAGACATGATATAGGTCCTCTTAAACTCCTCAGCATTTATTAAATACCTAAATAAATATTTTTAATTCATAAAAAAATATTCACAGCCTAGAGAATAGAAATTTATTAAAATATTCAATAAAAAATAATATTTTATTCACAATCCAACGAAAAAATATTTATTATATATTAAATCAATCAAATGAAATTTTTATTAATTAACAAATAATTATTTATTACCTTGTGAATATTATCAATCAATAAAATTTGGATAAAATTATTCCTTGGTCTTGAGAATAATATTTATCCTATTTATTAGATTCAAATAGAATTTAATCGAGATCAATAAAAATAGTTAATGTGTGAACCTCTAGGATTATTTCTCATTGGTATTAGGTAGGCTTGCCTAAATTTCAAGATTACTACCTAGAAAATGGTCAAGCAACCCAAGAGTAATATCTTAATATCATAATGACGATAACCACATACGAATTATCACTATGTAATATAATCTCTTTATCTCAATATCTCATCAAGAAGGTTGCACATTTGTGTCATCAACCCTTATGTTTGATACGTCTCTCTTTGACTATCTGAAATAAACATTGTTACACTATGTCCATGGAAATTAACATGATAATTATGTTTCAATAAAAGGGTTGAGATATCTACTTCCCTAAAGATAAAAGGGACAAATCCTTTCTCCACATATTATTAATAACATGTCCCTCATGACAAACCCAATGTACCCTACTTCCTATGAACATATGGAATCATAGTTTTGGTTATTAAATCTAATTTTTCAAGTCGTGACATACATTAATAATAATCTTAACATATAAGTACCATCACACATACTCTTGGATAGGAATATCTAATGACACCAAAACATTTGGAATTATTATTGGTGGGTTGGTTCTCATAATCTCCCTTCTTAGAGATTACCAAGTGAGAAATTCATGAGAAAAAACCTAATGTACTTACGATTACTCACACATGATGGTCTATATATACTATTTTCCCTATCACAATATATTATCTAACCATAGAAAAAAAATTAAGAATTTTTTCATGGCATCTCAAGGTTCGCATCATAAAAAGGAACTATTATGACTTTATCATTGTTAAAAATACTTTAAGAAATTATCACATCAATATGATTCATAATAACAATAAATATGTGATAAGATATTTATATTCATATTAACTCCTTTTAATATTTATTTAATCTAAAGTATAAAGTAGTTGGTTCTAGGTTACCAACTCCAATTGAATCTTGTTTGCACTAGAGTCAACTGCTGATAACTAGTTAGTTCTCACATGTTAAACATGCTTCAAATAGGTATGGCTACAAATATTAGTCTTATCATATTTTTGTGATTAGGGTTGGTAAATATGAAAGTCTTTATAAAGAATATTCTTACTACAACATTACTACCTTGATAAAATCCCTTATATAGAGATAAAACCGGTGTCCATATCTTGTTCCCATATCAAAATCCTGACATCCTAACTAAATCCATAGTCAAGTATTATCATAAAATTATATATCTTTTTCTTTTGGTATAACCCAAAAATTGGAATATGATGTGGTTAAAATGCTTCTTAAGAAGCATCAGAAGTCGCAACATACTCAGATATTGTAGATATGGAAACCATTGGTTTTAATACTTTTTTATTACATGTTAATATAACCTTATTAGTGATAATAGATAAAATTGAACTAAATGAAGACAAGTGTTCAATTCCTTTGATCAATAGTATTCCCACATATCCAGACACTAAGAACTCATCTAGTTCTAATTTTCCAAGTACTGTCGGATAGTTATAACTGCAAGTCTATAAAATTATATCAGATCTATTTTATATTCACCTATTATGATTTAAACATCAGTAATATCAAACTTTATTACATATCATGGAATATGAGATGAATTCCTAACACTTAATCTTGTGAAATTATTTTAATATCCATAATCTCTTCCTATGCCCATGAATATTCTATTGGGAATATTATACACCAAAAAAATTATTTCATGAATTTTTTCAACTTGTATTTTTCAATACTATGTCAATATATGTACTATTACTATATTTAGAAAACTCATAGATCCATTTTATTGATCATTGTCCCCAGAACATGGTTTCTAATTTAATTCAATATTAAGGAAATTTTATTTCTTAGTCTTAACAAACTAGTAAGACACAACAATTTTTTTCATATATTGTGAACAAATTTTTCTTGAAAATTTATAGAAGTCCCACTAAATAATTAGAGACACATGTCACTCATTCGTTTCCACATGAATATTCTATGATCTCTATGCATGATTTGTTCATAAATGAATTTATGTGATTTGCATATCTTATTTTCATTTATTAATGTCACCAAACCTATTTAGTTATTCCAGGTAGACATATACCATTGGGTATCCTTTTGGTCATGTCATATAGACATCTTCCATAAGGATTCCTCTAAATGAGGTGGCCTTGATAATCAATATACCAATATGATGATCATAGAAATATTCTTTGACAAGTTGAATTCAAAAAAGAATTTTAGTCATGATGAGTGGTGAATAAGTTGATTCATGGACTAAACTTTTCCACAATCCATCATGTATATCAGTACCATCTTTCACCATCCACATCCAGTTTCTCATGAATACTCACCAGTAGTACCAAGTCTTAGAAATATTCAAAATAAGGAGTCCCTAAATCTTGATACATGGAGTCCATTACTTGAATTTATACATACTTTTCAACCTTATCATATTACCATTTACTACTTATTTGTTGGAATATTTATTCTTAAAGAATAATATATGTATCACCCACCACAGTGAACATAAACCACCTCTTTGGTTATATATTCCTACATAGTATGTGTCTTTGGAACTACACATCCCACTAAGCTTAGTGGAGTCTAGTATCCATATGCCAACTCATGTGCATCCAGATCCTTAACTTGTATAAGTTAAATTATCTTCCACTATCTTCAATTTGACAGAATTCCCTTATGAAAATATATTCAATAGTGACTAGAAATTAATATCATTATCATTTATGGGATCATTAACTCATATTCACCTTAGTGTTTTGATGTTCGTTTGTAGCTAAGTCCAACTTTTAACAAACAATTGTGATAGTGTCCTAATATATTCTTATCATACCTCAATTGATATGATATAAAATAGAAAATATAGTTGACATATGGATAGTTATTACACTTTTATTTTCAAATTATTTCTTAGAAGGAATAATGGAATATTTTAAATATATATAAGAATCATCATTGATATTCATTTTACTATCATCATGGAATTGATGTATATAAAAAAATGTGAGTTTGGGATAAACTTTACTCCACATATATTATCAATAATTTCTTGTATAAGATTTTCTCTGACAAGCTAGCTCAGAGATTCCTAAATCTTTACCAAGAGCACTCATTTACTTCACTGGGCATTTCAAAAAAAAATTAAATAAATCTCATGAAGTATATAAAGATACCTTCATATTTAGAATAGTTTACATGTCTATGTTGAAATAAATATAAAATTTTAAATTATACCTTTATTTAAAAATATTTCTTTATCTAAAATATGATAAATAGTTTGTTTGTACAACTAGTATCTTAGCTCAATTGAGATAAAAATACTTTAATGGAAATAAAAACCTTAACTACTTTCAATTTTTTACAAATAATTATCTTTCCAAAATTGGGTAAGAGTATTATATTTTATATTCATAATTAATTTAAATGGATTTTTGTGATTAAAGAGTTATATAACTGTTGGTTTAGTATTAAACTACCATAACAACATTTATTCCAAAAATAAATAATGTCTCATTGTGACTAGTCAGACAATGACAGAGCAAATTTATGTCCATATTTTTAATCAAAATTTTAAGATATTTTTATTTTTTTAATGATAAAACCCATGTATTTAAATTTTTTATTAAAATAAATGGTAATTTAGATTATAGAATGAAAATGGGATAAAATATGAAAAGTTCTTAAATCTGGATTTTTGACAGAATTTTTTCACAAGGGTATTTTGGGAATAACTTTTAAAATATTTATCCAATTTGAGTGATTATTTTTTATTAATAATTGATTGATTTTATTAAACTTTTAATTCAATACTAATAACTTATTCAAACAATTAGAGGCCCTAAAAAATCGGTGAAGTTGAAGAAGTGTTCGGGCATAAAGTGTAAAACCCACCTCCGTAATGGAATCACAAATTAGTCTAAACATCTCCATTTGAGATGACTCTATCTTGAATGGAATTATGACTCATAGTATCGTTCATAAAATAAATTTCATAGAGTTATGAGATCATCAAGGTGTCCTTTGAATGAAATATTATGAAGAAAGCTTCTTGGAACCTCCTTCCATAAAAAGTAACAGTCAATAAAAAATTCATAACTCCTACATAAGGTAAAAACGTAGCTGAAATTTGTTTTTTAAATGTATGAGACAATTATAAACAACTTTTATTAAGGATTAAATGTGTGAGTCTTCTATTTAATGTGTTCAAAATGCAACATCTTTTGGAGGATATATTCTGGACTATAAAAGTAGGAGAGCTCTTCCTTCCCAAATTATTTCATTCCATTCCATCCCATTCCTTCTGAGGCATAAAGGAGGATATGTCCACCGAGGGATGCCATCCAAAAATCTCCCAATTTTCTTATTTTTCATTTTTTTTAGTTTTATTTTTTTTATTTTAGTTTTCAATTTTAATTTTGATTTCTAATAAATTCATGCATTCTTAACTTTGTTCCACCATTTTTTTATTCTTCTTTTAATTATTAATATATTATTATTATTATTATTATTATTATTTTAACATTCATTATAAAATATATATTTTATTCTTTTATTTTATTTTTTTTATTTCTCTCTCTCTCTCTCCTCAACCCTCATTCTTCCATTTTATTTTATTCATCCACCATTCATTCTTTATTTTCTTCTTCTTGTCCTCTTCCACCCACTCCACCAAGTAATATCTTACTCTCAGAAATGAGAGGATAACCCTAAGGATTGGCCCAAGGGGAGGTGATGGTGTTATTGAATTTTCTTTATAAAGTTTAATTTTAAGTTTATAGATAGAATTGAGTAATTTGAGTAGGTGAGGAAAATGTCCCTGATGTGGTGAATTCCCCCAATAAAATGAAACTCAATATATATATATATATATATATTATTTAATAATGTTTCCCTCTCTCCATTGGTTAGTTATTCACATGTTGTAGTTGAGATAATCAATGGATAAAACAAATTCGATTGAACTAGGTCCTAGAAAATGACACATCCAAGACCAAGGTGTGTCATCAACCTTGATTAAAAGAGGTGGTGGAATTGAGAGTGCTTAGGAATTCAATGATATTATAAAATTTCTAAATAAACAATAGTAGTTCAAACATGATATTTAATGTTTGAATTATCAAAATTGAAATCAAACATATAAAGGAGAATAATGATTGAACATTAAACCAAACCCCAAAACCAAGCCCTTTCTCCATTAACTCGTTCTATTTATATTTACATGTTAGTTTAAATTCTTAATCAAAAACACAAATAATATTCTTCATTGTTTTATTTAAATTACAAAACCACAAAAACAAATAGTTTAGGTGGTTTAGAAGAATTAAGTGAATTGGACTGAGAAGGCTTCTTAAGAGAGACAACCCTGGTCAGCCTCTGTACTGCACTAGGAAAAATTATAATCAATTTTGTCCACACCCCATGATAGACATGCATCAAACACTAAGATAAATGTTTTGGTAACACTTATTACAAACATGAATCAATATTTTTGGCAATGAGAAATAGTAATCTCCCTTTGTATAATATAGGAATCACCCTTTCTCGAATCCTTTTGATTTCATTATATAACCTTTCTATTTTTTCTCATTTACTATATTTAAATACATGTATGTTATAAGAATATTGTATTTAATACACACGTAATGAAGAGAAACTTGATGAATATACCTGAATTGGATGCAACTTTTTGTTTCTTCATTTCATTGAAATGTATTTTCCAGTGTTTATTCTTTCCACATAGGAAGCAAATAGCCCCATGTTCATTTTTCTTACTTTAAATCTTTTTTATCTTTGAATGAAATTGTAGAAGATGTTTTGGATTTAGATTCACCATGGGATCTTCAACATTTTCTTTCAAACTTTTCACTATAATAGGTGGAGAAATAGGTTTCAACTAGTCCTTATCCATTTGGTAGAGTATGGACAGAAGTTTCCTAAGCGTCTTATCAATCTCATTCATATGAGCTTAGACAAATAAGGATAAACTTGGTGGTGTGTATGATAAGATAATATTAATGAATAGTTTATTATCCAATTAGAATACCAATTTCTCTAACTAATCAATATACCCCAACATTTTGATAGCATTATTGGTAGCTATATTTGATTCCTTCAGTTTACACTAATATAGTGCATTGACAATCTTATTTATTTATAAACTTTCCTTCTCTTTATCAGGAGAATGGAGATGATATATTATTGTGTAATAATCCTTGTCTTTATGTTGTATCATCAACTATCTAAAAATAGTAGATAATATAATACAATATACATATGAAGCATCCTCAAAATATCTTTAGTAGGAATCCTTTTCACCATTTCTCACCTGCTGGAGAGGTAGAATAATAATAGGGTATTACAACACATAATACAAAATGTTTTCTAATGATGCATTGAATAATAGATTGTACCATATCCAAAAATTCATATTTGTAAAGAATACCCTAAGTTAAGTAAGGATCGCACTATTTTCATGGTTTTTATATCCACACTCTAAAATTATAAAAGAGCATATGATTAGTAATTACCTTTATTACAATTTAGATAACACATAATAATAATAATAAATTTTATTAATTCTCTCACCATTTTATCAAGTCTCAACATCCCACACCATTAAACTTGGAATGAATAGTTTCTTATATATTCTAGTGTAAAGGATCCATATGCCCCTTCACATAACCCCAAAATGGTTTGGTCAAGCTATTTAAAGGTATTTAGGTGGGTAGGTATTTTCCAACTGTGGGATTTCTTCTCCTTGATCCATTGAGTGGATTCCCTAATCTTGAAATTGGGATTTCCTCAACACTTTTCTCCAAGTTACACCAATTTTAGAAAGGGATACTCTTAATATAAAATGGTTAAGTTGACCCAAAAATTTCTTAAGGTCTCCCCTTATAAAATTAATTTTTTTAAGAAGGGTTGGTAAAACACTTAGTTTTATTAGTTTCATTCCTAATCAAGTAATGGAAGGCCAAGTATAACTTAATATATATTTGAGGTATTTTATTTATTAGGTATAAATTTTATATTTTTTTATATTTTACATGATTGTGTTAATATTAAGTGTATTTTACTTAATTGGTTAATCATATTGGATAAAACATGTACGCATATTCCATTTATTTATACTCCATCTTTGCAGCTTAATTCATTTATTTATGTGATCACAGTATTACATACATAAAATAAATAATGCATAAGATATAAATATATAAATAAATAAATAAAATAGTTATGATATTATCTAAAGGTTGATTTATTGAGTGGGAAATAAATAAACCTTTTACCTAGGGGAAATAACTCAATGTGTCAGTCTTGGCATGAGTTATATCATTCCACTTATCCACATGTGTATCAACCGAGTTGGCATCATATCATCTCTATCTTGAACTGTCTCTATTCACCTTGGGATACTCTATTTATTATATGTATTTGTTACTCATGCATGGGTGAGGGGAACCGAAGGATTGGTCAAGGGTAATTACATAAATAACCTTGGACACGTAGGCCCTACTTAATAATGGAGGGAGGGATGACTCAAAAACCATCATATAATTTAATAATTAATAATTTAAAACCCATGAAATAAATTAAAATAAATAATTATAACGCAAACACAGGTCTTGGTAAAACTCACGAATGGTCATGCACATACAATAAATATGAAAAAATTAAACTAGTTAAAATTCATTTCTATTCATTCTTTGTTATTAGGATAAACATGCTTACATTAATTAATTATTAATTAATTAATTAATTATATTTTATCTTAATGATAATTTGAATTCACTTGGATATATCCATCAATAAGGAATTCATGGAAAATAAATGTTAGAATGAATAATTACATATAATTTCAATAAATTAATTGATCATTTAATAATTCTTTAAAACCATTATTAAATTGTCAAACAAAATAGGTGCCAATCAATATAATAAGGTTATAATTATATAATTACAAATTTAATGTAATTTAATTTTTTTCAGTTATTGGAAGACTATAAATCATGTATTGTCAAGCTACACACCATGTATCATGTTTGTTGTGTACTCTAGTTACACACCTGGGTCTTTAGTGTTCATATTGTAAATTTACAAGGTCAGTACTGTTGAGCTACATGTCGTGTGATCTGAATTACATGTGTCTATGAAACCCACCAAATAACGAGGTGTGTTCATCAGATGCGTGAATACACGACATGTACAAGCTAGCTATACATCATGTATATCACATGTTGTCTTTCTGCATAACTCACTGAGGAAATCGATGTGTATTTTAGACATGAAAAATAATGAACTATATGCCATGTTCACTAGATAAACATCATGTATGTCATTATTCCTTCAATCAGTCAGTCTTACATGGTAGTGACCATGTATTTGACCATATATTTAGCACAAATGTTTCCACTAAACCATGTAAACTACACAATGTGTACACTAACTACAGGATATGTAATCTAATAAGTTATGTACATTGTGGCCCGATTTACACACATTGTGAAAAAAATTCACCATTTGTAGTTAATGCTTGGCATGTCAGGTATCCTGTGACACATCCAGATGTAGTGCACTTTGATGGTGTATAATCCAACTACACACTGTGTAACCTAGTATTACCAGCCAAAATTATTATAAATTTATAATGGAATCTCATATCATTATTCGTATTTTCTTATACATTTAATAAAATTAAATCATGAACGGTGATAATTAAAATGTCAAAGCATATTAATTAAACAGTCAGATTAAAAGAAGAATAATCTTAAAATGAAATATTTAACCACTATTGTTCATATAGATCAAAAATCAAATAGATAATTATAAATTGGAAACCGGACCATTCTAATAACACATGAAGGTTTTAAGAATAGTGGAAGCACCTTTGGTGAGTGTTATATTAAAATTTATTTTAACACAGAGTTTTTTGAAATCCCACTAGAGGATATTTTCATGTTAAATTTATAATTAATTTATTTATATTGGAAGAAATTATTACCTCATCTAAGTTTCTTTATTCAATTTATATTTTGATCATTCCAAAAACCCTTTTCCAAATTACCTTTGTATTGATGTAAGGATCCAAGTATAGAACCCCTCTAACAATGAAAAACACTTGTTCCTTTGATCTCTGACCACTATAAATTGATATCTAGGTTATATAGAGGAGAATTAATCATCTTGTTTGATTATTTTTTTATCACTTCTAGTTCCTTCAAGCTTAAAGAAAACTATATAGTGCTTCTTGTTCTTAAGATAAAAAGAGGAGGTAGAATTTGAGAGAGAAGTTTTTGTGCACAATTATTCTCAATTCTCAATTAACCATACACAATAGACATAACCATCAATTTATAAATCTTGGGTTTAGGTTAAAATAGTATTTAATTGCATATCAGACATTAAATAATATTATAATTTTTTAACAAACCGCATATCATATAATAATATTATTATTATTATTATTATTTTATGGTGCATTCTCACTTGTGCAATGATAAATATTATTTTACCATATCTTAAATTAATATTCATTGCTAGATGAGATCTTGGTCCACTCGAACTCCTCTTCATTTATTAAAAACCTGAATAAATATTTTTTATCCATACATAAATATTTTATTCACATTCTAGAAAATAAATATTAATTAAAATATTAAATAAATAAAATATATATTGTATTCACAATATAGAAAATAAATATGTATTTTATTTTCATAAAATCAAATAAATTATTTATTAATTAACAAATAATTATTTATTAACTTGTGAATATTAGTGATCAATAAAACTTGGATAAAATTATTCCCCGTTCTTGAGAATAATATCAATTCCATTAATTAAATTCAAATAGAATTTTATCGAGATCAACAGAAACACTTAGTGTGTGACCCTCTATGATTCTTTCTCTTTGTCATTAGGTGCACTTTCCTAAAGTATAAGATTAATATCTATAAATGTGTCAAGACACCCAAGATAAAGAACTTAATGTCACAAAAATGACAACCATATATGAACACTCACTATGTAATATAATCTCTTTGTATCAATGTCTCATCAAGCAAGTTTCACATTTGTGTCATCAACTCATATGTTTGATACGTCTTTCTTTGAATATCTAAAATAAACATCATTACACCATGTCCATAGAATTTAATGCTATAATTATATTTTAATCAAAGGGCTGAGATATCAACTTCCATAAAGATGGAAGGGACAAATCTTTCCTTAAATTGTTATCAATAACATGTCATTTGTGATGCACCCAACATAACCTACTTACTAGAAACATATGGAATCATGGTTTTGGTTAGTAAATCTAAGTTCACAAGTCATGACATGCATTGATAACAATATTAAGGTCTATTGACCATCACATGTGCTCATAAATAGGAATATCTTATGAAACTAGAACATGTGAAATTCTTTTTGTAGAGTCTATTCTCATAATCTCCCATATTAGAGATTACCAAGTGTGAACTTCATGATAATAAGCCTCATCTGGTTACAAGTACTCACACCTGACAGTCTATATATACACTATGTTCTCTATCAAAGAATGTTATCCAGCCATAGAACTATTTTTTAAGAATATTTTCATGTTATTTTAAGGTTCTCATCATTGTGAGGAACTGATATGACATTATCAATGTGACAGATACTCTATGACATCATCACATCAATATTATATAGAAGAACAATCAAAATGTGATAATATATTTATATTAATATTCATTCCTTTAAAAATTCATGTTATCTAAAGTACAAATTAGTTGGTTATAGGGAACCAACTCCAACACCAAAGATATTCAGATGGAATCAAACATATATTTTGATTATGTGAAGGATTTTCCTATAAATGATTATTTTATTTTTAAAAATAAAAAACTAAAATTAATTGGTTATAGTGATGTTGAATATTTATCTAATCCATATAATTCTAAATCTCAAACTAAATTTTTATTTATATATGGTGGAACTCCATTTAAATACTTCCAATGAGATAAATAATTTATACAACTTCCTCTAACCATATTGATCTTATTTCAATTCATGAGAGAATTCAAGAATGTGTTTAGTTGAGATCAATTATTCATCATATCAAAAAATATTGGATTGAATGTGAATAATGATATTCTCACAACTTTATATGAGGATAATGCGCCTTTCATAACTTAATTAAAATGTTGATATACTAAAGATGATAGATTGAAACATATCATACAAAAATAATTTTTATTTATGAGCATTAAAAAATAGTGATATTGATATATGATAAATTTGATCACATGATAATCTTAGAAATTTATTCACAAAGATAAGAAAACTAACCAATTTTGAGAAAATTATTTATAAATTTGGTGTGTGAATAATTCAATATCAATCATGATTTTATGAGGGGGGCTTGAGAATCATGAATTTTTTTCCATAATCAAGTTTTTTTCCTTTTTTTAATATAGTTTTTAATGATTAAATTTCATATAGACATGAAACAAAATAATTTTGGTTTCACTTACTTTTCCCCATATGGTTTTTATGTAAATAATTTCTAAGGTTACATGAAATTTATATGATATAAGGAGAAGTGTTACAATTTTTATTGGTGGTTATTATCATAAATTTTATTTCTCAAACTCAATTTTACATGAAAAATTCTAATCATTCGATCTAATTGGGAAGATAATCATTGATCTAGACCATTGAACATATATTAATCTATCGTGTGTCTGTGTGTGATATTTTAATGTAATAAGAACTTTGGAGAAAATATGTGTCTCTATTTTTTATCTCTCCATTTCTTACACATAAAGTATTATGAGTGAGAGTTATGTTCATTAACAATATTATTCCTTTGATCATTATTGCACTACTAATTTTGAAATATTTTATGGTTTTATTTGGAATTGTGATCATAATTTCAAAACACGATTAATATTATAATATATATATAGGTATATGAGTAATTTTTATTGTTATTTACAATAATAAACTACTATTATCATAAATAATATATGTTTCCAATTACTATATGTTTATCCACCTCAGAGGTGGTCAAATGGTTAGGGATGCTTTCTTATTTCCTTAGAGATTAGAGATTGATTCTCATTGGTTATGTCTTACCATTTTAATTTCATTGACATTGATTTAAAACAATTTTTTTCTAGGGAATCATGGGAATGAAACCTTTTAAACCAATTTCAACCACATGGTGAAGGATGAGACCCCAATCCCTTTAACCAGCTCACTGAGTGTCAGGAATGTAACACCCTGACCCTAGTTATCCAGAGTCGATGCATTATTACATAAAATTGGCATGGTCACAAGGAAATCATTTCTCTAAAGACTGATCAGTTTAGTATTATTGGAAACAATATTCATACATAAGTTCAACTTTACAACTTGAAAATAAATACAACACGAAATTATTCCATTGGAAACATACAAGCCTTCTAGATTATTCCCGAAAGTCACTCATAACTAACTTCTTCATATCTTGGGAAAATGAAACATAAGAAAGGGTTGAGCTCAAACGCTCAGTAAGGGTAAGTAATACAGTGGAAGATAACATAAATATTAAGCATGGTGAATAATTGAAACCACATGACTTTACCAATAATAAATATGAATACTTTTATGGAAGGAATATGAGCTGAGTAAATAATGCCATAAAAAAACATAATCATGGGTATTCTACTAGTCAAATGAACACATGAACCATCAATATTATTTTCATAATGAGGGAATGTATAATGCCGATCATTATGAAACATTTTTTCAAGGCCTCAGCCAAGACATCTAAAAATGATTAAGGCCTCGGCCAAAACTATATATCAAATTGGGAAAGGCCTTGGCCAATTCCACGTATAGTTGTCTCATGAGACCTACCAATTCATCAAGGAGCTATAACGGGCTCCACCCCTCACTTACTAAGTCCAATACATTCCTCATATGAAAAGTTTGAAATATAACATAAACATTTGTATTAAAACTAGCATACGAAATGTCAATACTTTAACCATAAACCATGAATGGTATAAAAATAACACATCCACAATCAAACATATCGCATAACCTTCAATACAATATGGAAGATTTGTATCATAATGAATCGACTTCAAACAAGTATAAAATTCATCAAATGATTTTGACATAGATGAAATCAAAACTATTTGAGAGAAATATATCTTTCTTTTTTTTGAAATCATTTAAAGTTACATAATTATAAAAGAAAACATTTGTTTTGAAAATATTTTTATACGCTTGTAACTGAAGCATTGACAATGTTATAATGGCGGATAATATCTGTACCCATCGTATAAGTTAAAAAAACATTCTTACCTTAATTTTTTCGAAAAGGTCGTAAAGTACCTTGTTTGGAAAACGACTGAAAGATTCCTTTCAAAACATATAAGTTCAAATAAGAGTATAAATGACTTTAACTCATTGTCTAGTAAATAGTAAAAAAAATTGAAATACATTTTTAAGAAACATGGATGTGGATGATAAAGAGGTCCAAGTAGATACTAATGTAAAAACAACCTCGGATAATAAAGAGATTGTAGAATTAACCCTTACCACATTGTAATCAATCGAGTTGTATGACCAAAAGTTAATAACCACAAAACCATTCACAAAATACCATGAATATAAAGAGAATCATGATAATATATATCAAATGGCAGTACACAATACACCACATGAAATAAATAAGTGGCGAACAATGGAAATCTCACGGAATTAAATGTGAGATAATAAACCCCTTACATTGTACTTTTCCTTGGTTGAGGGTAGGTTAACCTCCTATATAATGGTGAAATAATTTTTATTAAATTATTCAAGAAATATATACATTAATATTATATCATATATGATCTTCTAATGTTTCTTTGTTAATAATATTTTAGTATTATCTTTATTTCGGGTGTTAACTGATTCGTTTTCCTTTATATGATTTGTTACGTAAGTAATGTTTTTATGGATAGTATGTATATTATTCATATTCATAATGATATTAAGTCTTTAAAAATCATTTTTAACCATCAAATGAAAATTAGTCTTGAATGGATACTATGGTGAATGAATCTCATCGTGTCCGTGGAGACGGTAATCTGTACGTACGCACGAGCGACAATTTCATTATTTTGATATTAAAATAATATATAATTGGATGGAATATCATATATAAAGGATCATTATCATGTTATATTTATTATATAAATCTATTATAAATCATTATTATACCCATCCAAATAATAATGTATTGAATAACAACTACACCACGACGTGGAGACGGTAAGTCGTACGTACGCACGTATGGTGACACGTCATTCAAAGGATGGATAAAATAATTAATATGTTTGTACCATATTTATAATAAAATCACAGTATATATAATATAATGAATTTATTATTTTATAATGTAAACAACAAAGAAAGAGTAAGTGGAAGAAGAAAGGAACTTGAAAGTGGTGATGAAATATTTACCACTTCTTCAGGTAATTCCTTTTGATTTGATCAAAATGGATACTTAGGTTGGATTTTTGACTAAAGTAAGTCCTATATAATGAATGTAGGATAGTTGGGAGGATATTTGTGCAGGGTTTGTCCAAGATAAAAGTATTTGAAGGTGTGAATTTGATATAAGGGGAAGTGCCCTTTTATAAGAGGGGTGAGGGGCACCTTAGGAAAAGATTGAAATATTATTTTATAATAAAATAATTTTAGGTTTCTAATGGCTCAAAAATGAATTATTTAAAGGATAAGGTGGTTATGGGTAAAAACCCACTCAACCAATAGGTTTTATATAGGTTTGGGTCACTATATTAACTTTATCTTTTAGATTTAACTCTTAGTTAATTAGTTTGACATATACCATGTCACTTTGTATTTTTATATTATATGGTTAATAAACTTACTATAAACTTCCAAGAGAACACCAAGTGGTTTATTAATGAAATATATAATATTATTTAAGACCTTTTTCCGAACCTTATATTTTTAGGAATAGAATATCAATTAATAATATAATTTTTTTTTAAACTCTTTTATGTTAATTTTGACACTATTTGCTATTTTGTTTTTGTTAAATTTATATCAGCATTATTACTTCAAACAAAATTTATTTAATCAATCATAACATGTCACATTAACCTATAAAATTATTGTATGGCATCAAAAATTTTAAATTTTATTTATTTTACCATCTATAATACCATTTATTTGATTCTTTCATTAATAAGGAAAATATTGCATCATCATTGTGTCATAAATAAATTATATTATTTAATGTCTAAAAATTATAAATAAAACAAAATTATGTATGAAATCTTTTTATATTTCTAATTAATATTTATATTCTATGATATAACATATATAACCCTATGTAAAAATTGTTTTACTAAATATATATATGCTTGTATCGTTTTTGTATTTACTTTAACTTAATTAATATAAAGTGTCATTATCACTTACAAGTGGCTCCATGGGGTCCCAAAATCGACCAAAGGATGTCCATGTCCAGACATGTATCATAAAATAGGTTTAGGACACGTTTTATGGTAATTTAATATTATTATAATATTATTTGTTTACCCTTATTTACCAGATTTACCCTTTAACCATGGTAAATAAAATATTTACCGAATTATTCAAAATGTGTAAAAATAAAAGTTATCTATTTACACAATATGGACCTCATAATTCTAAATATGGAATCCATTTTTCTAAATTCAAAACACATAAGTGGTAGAAATTAATTTAAAATTAATTCCTGTTGTCAAAATAAAAAGCGTGTTTTTAAGAAATAGTAACTATCAAAAGATTGACACTTGCTTATGTCCAGTTTAAATGTGAAATTACGTCCAATGACCAAAATTTAATTAAATGGTAAAAATATAATATATATATATACTTAAAACCCACTTTATATTATAATTTATCACCATAAATTATTTTGATTAAAAAAATTGTTTTCAGTTAAAATATAGTATTTTTCATTATTCACCCAAATATGAAAGTTATCAGAAAAACACCAAAAATTTATTGTAACTAAATTCTTATGTAATGATTATAAAGAATTAGTTTATTTTTTCAAATTGAATATATAAAATTTTCAAGTATTGGATTTAAAAAGGGTTCACTATTAAAAGGCGGTAAAAGTGCATTTTTTTGAAAAATACTTCTTTTATCTGAAAAAAAATGAATTAGTTATTACATTATGTCTAAGAAACTAATAATATGGATTATAAAATTATAATTATTATATAAAGTTCAAAATTCAGTTAATACTATTCATAACCACTTTTGAACGGCTAGTTTGGAAAATCATGGTGCGCTTGAACTCGGTGTTGCGTGTAGTGAATGTTATTGAATTACTTTGAAGAAACAACATACTATGAAATCTTGGGGTGTTACATTCTTCCCTCCTTCAATAAATTTCATCATCGCAATTTGAAATTGTTCTTTTAAAATAAAAGTTTAAAAATAGAAAATACCTTTGTGGAAAAACCCACATCGAAAATTGGGTTAATAAAATTTAGTCTTAATAAGAGGAAAAGGGAAATGAAAGGGTCACCGCCAAATTATGATCTTTATTAGGAGAACATTGGTATAAATTAGAGACAAATTATTGGAGTAAAAGGGTAAATATTTATAGGGAGTGATTGGGGTCATCAATCACAAACAAGTGTAAATTTGAGGGCCTCAAATCCATCAAACTATGATGATTTAAAATACCATTGGTTCAACAAAACATAAGGTATTAGGATAAAACATTTTTGGTTTTAAGATCCCTTCCCTAAAGTTTAAGAATTAATTTACCCATATAATAATAGGTAAAAAAATTATATACATATATATATATATATACTTGACAAGTATAGTTTCATCCTTCAACTAATTCCTACCACAAACTCATCTTTCACTCCAAAAGATTTCAAAAAAAATATTTTATTTATCCTAATTGTATACGGTTCCAAAAATGATGAATTTATAATTAACCTATCAGACCCTTTAAAAAACTAGATTATACAATCCAGGGACATCACATAGTCCAGTGGTGGGCGATAAATCCCAATCGCATTGTGGTTGTGGGTTCGATTCCCGTAGCTTTATTCGACGTGACGGATTGTCACACGGTCTGCGTGTTGTACTTTTTATAACAATCCAAAAATATCCTTAACAATAGTATCCAATTTCAAACTTAATCCATTCCAACATTTAGACTTATCCAAAATAATTCTTTCCAAACTCACATTCTGAAATTTATAAGGAAGTTAAACACAATGAAGATCCTTTTTTCTACGTAATAACATGTGAACACCTTCATCATGTATTATTTTAAAACATGGTAACACCCTGAATTACCATAAAACCTTATTGATTACATTCATGCTACCTTATCCTTTATATAATACTAGATATATTCCTTATATCCAAAAATTTTGAATATTCCAACAATTATGAAATAAAAAAACTATTAATCAGTTCCAAGGAAGTCAAGAATATCCAATATAATTTATCCAAATCAACCATATCTTATTCCAAAATCACTACCTCGTTATCAGGACCATATTGAGGATTACCTTTCCTTCAACCATGTATTTTCCAAAAATCATAGCTTACTATTAAGTCACTTTTCTTAGAACCATATAATATGAAACCCTCAATAAAATAGTACTGCAGTACAATCCTTATTTATCTCCATAATTCATATAACCAGTATATTATTGATACAACACTCAAATAAAATAATTCTATAATAACAACATAAGAACACTAGTCATTCCTCTTCATATGAGGTAGTATCATAACTTGATTATTATCCAATAGCATCATTTTTGGTATACTCTGATGACTGGGACATTGATTCATGTAGTGTCTCAACTCCTTGCAGATGAATCATTTTACATTTGAAACCTTTTTCTTACCCTTGCAATCACGTACTTGGTGTCCTTTTTCTCCACACTTATAAAAAACTCTCATTCCCTTCAAGTATTTACCAAGGTGATTATTTCCACATTTATCACATATGGGAAAATCCTTTTTTCCTGCTTCCATTTATCCATATTTCTCTCTTCCATCCTTTTCTTCTCTTGCTTCCCTTCAAAGCCATAGGACTCAGAAAATTATTTACTTATTTTAATAACACGTGATACTATTTCTTCATATGTTTTGAATACATGGGAGACTATTTCCCTTATAAATGTTGGATTAATACCATGAAAGATATGATCCTTCTTACTATTTGGATCATACGTTTTGTTGGAGTTCACATTCCTTCTACTGGGCACCATTTCTATAGAATGGCATACACTAGGTTAGTTTATGAATTGCAATGAATAATTCCAAACTTGTAAAATACCTAACGTAAATTGAACAGTTTATGGATATAATCCATAATCATAAAAATATTTTCTTTGAGGAGGTATATACTCGTAAATACTTCATAATGATTTGTAAAGAAAATGAGAATAATCCTAAGAATATCCTGAGGAGTGTCGTAACCAAGAGTGCAGCAAGGCTTGTTGTTGTACACTAATTCTCGTTTGAGTCTAGCTCAAAGCGGTGTTTTTGGGTTTTACCCCTAGGTACATCTGTGACAGAGCCGCCTCTACCTGCTCGTATCCAGACAGGGATTTATTTTCTTGGAAAACTCAAAAAATATCTACAATACCAAAATTATTAGAAGTTATTATATACTAATCCTCAAAGTCTATCTTAGGACTATGTGCTCTAATCAGACTTTATCTAAATCTAGTTTCCAAGGTTTGTACTAAACTTCCTCTGATACCAACTATAACGCTCTGACCCTAGTTACCTAGAGTCGGTGCATTATTACATTACATTGGCATGATCACAAGGAAATCATGCCTCAAAAGACTGGTCAGTTTAGTATTATTGGAAACAAGATTCATACATAAGTTCAACTTTATAACTTGAAAAGAAATACAACACGAATTTATTCCATTAGAAACATCCAAGCCTCCTAGATTATGCCTGCAAGTTACTCATAACTAACTTCTTCATATCCTAGTAAAATGAAACATAAGAAAGGGGTGAGTTCAAAAGCTCAATAAGGGTAAGCAATACAGTGGAAGATAACATAAATATTAAGCATGGTGAATAATTGAAACAACATGACTTTACCAATAATAAACATGAATACTTTTATGGTAGGAATATGACTTGAGTAAATAATGCCATAATAAAACATAATCATGGGTATTCTACTAGTATAATGACCACATGAACCATCAATATTATTTTCATAATGAGGGAATGTATAATGTCATACATTCTGAAACATTTTTTCAAGTCCTCGGCCAAGACGTCTAAAAATGATTAAGGCCTCGGCCAAAACCATATATCAAATTGGGAAAGGCTTTGGACAATTCCACATCAAGTTGTCTCATGAGACCTACCGATGCATCGAGGATCTATAATGGGCTCCACTCGTCACTTACTAAGTCCAATACATTCCTCATATGAAAAGGTTGAAATATGACATAAACATTCCTATTAAAACTAGCATACGAAATGTCAATACTTTAACCATAAAACATGAATGGTATAAAAATAACACATATGAATTCAAACATATTGAAAAACATTCAATACAATATGGAATATTTGTATCATAATGAATTGACTTCAAACAAGTATAAAATCCATCAAAGGATGTTGATATAGATGAAATCAAAACTATTTGAGAGAAATATCTCTTTATTTTTTTGAAATAATTTAAAGTTACTTAATTATAAAAGAAAACATTTATTTTAAAAATATTATTATAATCTTTTAATATAATCTTTGACGATGTTATAACGATGGAGAATAACTACACTCACTGTATAAGTTAAAAAAGCATTCTTACCTTAATTTTGTCGAAAAGATCGTAAAGTACCTTGTTTGGAAAATGACTAAAAGATTCCTTTAAAAAAATATAAGTTCAAATAAGGGTATAAATGACTTTAAATAATTCTCTAGTAAATATTAAAAATGTTTTGAAATAAATTTTTAAGAAACATGGATGTGGATGATAAAGAGGTCCCAGTAGATACTTACGTAAAAACAACATCGGTTAATAGAGAGATTATAGAATTAACCCTTACCACGTTGTAATCAATTGAGTCATATGACCAAAAGTTAATAACCACCAAATCATTCACAAAATACCATGAATATAAATATAATCATGATAATATATATCAAATGGCATTACACAATACACCACACGCAATAAATAAGTGGCGAACAATGGAAATATCACAGAATTAAATGTGAGATAAGAAACCCCTTACCTTGTACTTTTCCTTTGTCGAGGGTAGTTTAACCTCCTGTATAATGGTGAAATAATTTTTATTAAATTATTAAATAACTATATACATTAATATTATATAATATATGATCTTCTGATATTTCTTTTTTAATAATATTTTAGTATTATCGTCGTTTCTGGTGTTAACTTATTTGTTTTCCTTTAAATGCTTTGTTACGTAATTAATGTTTGTTATGGATAGGATGTATCTTATTCATATTAAGAATTATATTAAGTCTTTAAACATTATTTTTAATCATAAAATGAAAATTAGACTTGAATGGATACGATGGGGAATGAATCTCATCGTGTTCGTGGAGATGGTAATCTGTACGTACGCACGAGCGACAATTTCATTCTTTTGATTTTAAAATAATATATAATTGGATGATATATAATATATACAGAATTATTATCATGTTATATTTATTATTTAAATCTATTATAAATCATTATTATACCCATCCAAATAATAATGTATTGAATAACAACTACACCACGACGTGGAGACGGTAAGCCGTACGTACGCATGTATGGTGCCACGTCATTCAAATGACAGATAAAATAATGAATATGGTTGTACCATATTTATAATAACATCAATTTATATATAGGATACTGGATTTATTATTTTATAATGGAAAAAACAAATAAAGAGGAAGTGGAAGAAGAAAGGAACTTGAAAGAGGTGATGAAATATTTACCTCTTCTCCGGGTTCTTCCTTTTGATTTGATCAAAAGGGCTCCTTAGGTTGGATTACTGACTAAAGGAAGGCCTATAGGATGAAGGTAGGACATTTGGGATGATATTTTGGCAGGGTTTGTCTGAGACAAAAGGATTTGAAGGTGTGAATTTGAGATAATGGAAAGTTCCCTTTTATAAGAGGGGTGAGGGGCACCTTAGGAAAAGATTGAAATATTATTTTATAATAAAATAATTTTCGGTTTCTAATGGCTCAAAAATGAATTATTTAAAGGATAAGATGGGTATGGTTCTAAAACCCCTAAACAAATAGGTTTTAGATATTTTTGGGTCACTATATTAACTTTATCTTTTAGATTTAACTCTTAGTTAATTAGTTTGACATTTACCATGTCTCTTTGTATTTTTATATTATATGGTAAATAAAATTACTATAAACATCCAAGAAAACCCCGAGTGGTTCATTAATGACATATATAATATTATTTAATACCTTTGGATGAACCTTATATTTTTAGGAATAGAATATTAATTAATAATATAATATTTGTTTTAAAAAAACTTTTATGTCAATTTTGACACTATTTTCTATTTTGTTTTTGTTAAATTCCTAACAGCATTATTACTTAAATAAAATCATTTAATCCATACTAACATGTCAAATTAACCTATAAAATTTGTGTATGGCATAGAAACTTTCAAATTATATTTATTTTAACATCTATAATACAATTTATTTGATTCTTTCATTAATAAGGAAAATATTGTATCATTATTGTGTCATAAATAAATTAAATTACACAATGTCTAAAAATTATAAATAAAATACCATTATGTTGGAAATAGTTTTAGATTTCTAATGAATATTTATAGCCAAAGATATAACATATATAACCCTATGTAAAAGTTTTTTACTAAAAGATATTTTCATATGTCATTTTTGTATTTACTTTAACTAAATTAATATAAAGTGTCATTATCACTTATAAGTCGCTCCATGGGGTCCCAAAATCGACCAAATGATTACCATGGTCAGACATGTATCATTCAATAGGTTTATAACACGTGTTAGGGTAATTTAATATTATTATAATATTATTTTTTTACTCTTATTTACCGGATTTACCCTTCAACCATGGTAAATAAAATATTTACCGAAGTAATTATTCAAAATGTATAAAAATAAAAGTTACCTATTTACATAATTTGGACCTAATAATTATAAATATGGAATCCATTTTTCTAAATTCAAAACACATAAGTGGCAGAAATTAATTTTAAATTAATTCTCATTGTCAAAAGAAAAAGCGTGTTTTTAAGAAATAATAACTATCAAAAGATTGACACTTGCTTATGTCCAGTTTAAATGTGAAATTACGTCCAATGACCAACATTTAATTAAATGATAAAAATATAATCTAATTATACTTAAAACTCACTCAATATTATAATTTATCACTATAAATTATTTTGATTAAAAAAGTTGTTTTCAGTTAAAATATAGTATTTTTCACTATTCATCCAAATATGAAAGTTATCAGAAAAACACCAAAAAATTATTGTAACTAAATTATTATGTCCCTATTCTAAATAAGAAGTTTATTTTGTCAAATTGAATATATAAAAGTTTCCAATATTGGATTTAACAAGGGTTCGCCATTAAAAGGCGGTAAAAGTGCATTTTTTTGAAAAATAATTCTTTTATCTGAAAAAAATGAATTAGTTCTTAAATTATGTCTAAGAAACTCATAATTTGGATTCTAAAATTATAAGGATTATATAAAGTTCAAAATTAAGTTAATATTATTCATAACTGCTTCTGAACGGCTAGTTTGGTAAGTCGTGGTGCGCTTGAACTCGGTGTTGCGTGTAGTGCAAGTTATTGAATTACTTTGAAGAAATAACGTACTATGAAATAATGGGGTGTTTCAGGGAACAAGGGTAAGTTTAATGAATTCTAGGGGTAGAGAGTAGTAATTTTAATCCCCTTAACCTCTCGCCCACCATTACTTTCCATACTATCCCACATGCTCTGTAGAAACCCAATATTTTCATACATAGATATTACATCTTTTTTTATGAATATTTAATACATTACACAAACACACTCTTGATGACCATAATAGTTTAGTGTATTTGGATACTGGGTACACAATCTTCTAATTTGGTGAAAGATCTTGAAAAACTCCAATAAATATCTTACCCTTTAGTAATCTTCACAAGCAAACCCTACTTGAAACCTTTCTTTATAACCAAAGGAAATGAAACATAAGAAAGGATGAGATCGAATTCTTAATAAGGGTAAACAAGGAAGATATGTAAGCATAACATGACCATAAGGGTATGATAACATAATCATAACATTTGAAAACCATATCCTACATATAGAAGATCATAATATTAAGTCATGACATAAAGATTGGAAGTTCATAAAACATGAATCATAAGAGAATCAAAGAAAATGATCCATGAGAGCACAACATTGGCCTGAGACATAGATTTGTGGCATACTGATGTGGCCTTATTTTACATAGTTTTGCCACATATTTTTAATTAATTTTTAATTATATAATTAATTATTGTTACACTTTTTACTAAAAAAGTGTTCTTTTGTATTTTTATAGTTAAATTTACTAATTAATCAATTTTTGTAATTAAAATTGTATTTTTAGCCTATAATTAAATAATTAATTTCTTACTTTAATTTTATAGTATTACAATCTATTAATTAGTTTAGTGTCTTAGCCTTCATATTTAATAATTTTACATTTTTATTAATTAATTAATTAATCTTTCTTTTTCATTTAAATAATGTAGTTTTTAATTTAAGATATCTTGTTTTAAATATTAACTAAAATAACATAATCTAATTATTAGATGTCTTTAAAAATTCATTAATTATAAATTTAAGATTATAAACTTACTACATTTATTAAATCTCATTAATTTAATTTCATCAATTAACTTAATTGTTTAATAACAAAATAATTAACTATCTACTTTAATAAATTTAATTTGTTATAGTTGCTATTTTAAATAATTTAACATTGTTATATAAATGTTTAATTTAAATTTTCTTTTAACTTTTAATTATGTGATTGACTATTAATTTTAGTTTAAGTTTAGTTTTAATTAAAGTTTTTTTTAATTAGAAGATAATAATAATATAATTTAATTTTTAATTGTTTCATAACTTTATTTAAGTTAATGAGTTTCTTATTTTTTCAATTGTTTTAATTAAATTTTAGTTTAAATTAATTATTGTTTTTTTTTACTTTATCTAAGTTTCTAATCTAATTTAATTAAATTTTATTTTTGCAGGCAAAGTCCATGTGGTACCGTTTCTCCATCACAGTGCCATCGTAACCCCAGTGTCTGTATTCTATTTATGGTGCCACATTATGCATTGAAATTGTTTCCTTCTAGGCACTATTTCTCTAATGATGGTGGCACCGTCATTCTACCACAGTAAGTTTCATTCACAGTTTCTCCCTTACATTCGCACTGCTCCTCCCTGCATGGGTTCCACCATTTTTCTACCTCAGAACTGTTTTATTCTTATCCCTGTGGCACCACACCTCAACCACCATTTTCAAAAACCAATGTCATCGCAACTAGTCACTACTTCACCTCAGCAACAGTAATTCTCCCACTTCCACCAGTTCTTCTTCCTCCACTATTCCACATCAAATTTGGCACCGTTTTTCTTCATTTTCCTTTGCCACTGGATTTTCCTTCAACGCTGCTACCATTCCACCATTTCCTTGCTACAGCCACCGACTTCTCCTTGCAGTGCCACTATATCCCTGCTACTTCCCTTCACTCACTGGTTCTTTGCACTACCACTCCACCAAAGCTCCTTGCTCAAGCCATGTCCCACCAATTTCACTCACAATTGCACAGCTTCACAACTCACACAATTGAATAATTGCATCAAACTCCACACACACTCAAACTAAATCAAGACTTATACCACACCTTCAAACAATGACTCAATATAAATAAAATTTCCAAAACCAGATCAATATAAACTCAAATGATAGATGTGAAAACCCCGCCTATTCCCAGATTTAAACCCTATTCGACGCAGATCTAACCCCATCGTCGCTTGTTTTGTCTCTGACCAGAGCTGGAAGGAGGAAGTTTTTCTCATCCCGGAGTCTGAATCTGAGATTGATGAAGAACCTGCACTGCTGAGTCGTCGGGATATTTTCACCTTGTCGAGGCCGATTTGAGGAAGAGGGTGCATCGTTGGGAGAATCGGTGCTGCTACTGAGGATACTAGTTGGTGTACTGCTTGTCGTGCCGCTGTGAGATGACCTCTGCATCGCCACTGTGTAGAGAAACCCAGAGAAGCCACCACCTACGCCGCCATTGTGGAGAAGAAGCCGAAGAAGACCCCCCCCCCCCCATTGTTGTGCCAAGAACTAGGGGTGAGGAGTTAAAAATAAAATAAATAAAAATAAAAATAAAATAAAAATAAAATAAAAATATTAAACTTTAATAATTATAAATATATAATAAATATAAGATATTTAATATTTATAAAATAGAATATTTAATTTGATTAACATTAATAAAACATTAATTAAACTAAATCAATTAATAAAAACTTCTAAATTAAATTTAAATGAATTATTATTTAATGTTTCATATTAAATAATTTTTTTAATAATAAAATACATAAAATAAAATATTTAATAATAATTTATAATAAACTAAACTAATTAAGTTAAAATAATAAATAATTTAATATTCGAAATAATATAAAATTAATTAACATTAATAATATTAATAAATAAAAATAAATATTTTAATTAAATAATAACATTAAAATTAACATTAAAATAAAATATATAGTTAATAAAAATTCTAAAATATATATGAAAATAATGATTTATTAAGTTAATTATTTATAACTAATCAATATAAAAATATTTAAATTTTTAATTTAATTATTATTTTATAACTTTTATAATAAGATATAATTAATTAAATAAAATAATTAATTAAATTTAATTAATAATAATATAATTTTAAAATATAGTTATAATTACTTGTTATCAATAATTCTAATCAAATAACTTAATAAAATAAAATTGTTTAAAAAACATTTTATTTTATTTAGGACTTTATAATAAATTAATAACTATAATTATAAATTTTCATTTATTTATTTTCTTCGTTTTTTTACTGTTTGTTTTGTTCTTTGTTTTGCAGGTTCACACCAAGGCCCTAAAAATGTTGAAGTGCTTTCAACTAACTCGCCAGGAGTTAGTTACACGAAAAAATTTAGTGCGACGTGTTAGTCATGAAAAAACGCACGTGTGTGGTACACAAGTGATAGACACTTGAAGTTGGTGGAAAATAGGGGGTCAGGTGCAGCTTATGAAAGTATGATACAAAAGAAGATCCGCATGAATTATTGGTGAGATTCTCATTCTCATTCCATGCCATACTTTTTGAGAGAGCATTCTCTGAGGGGACATGAAGAACAGTATTAGTGATGTGGAGTTGCAGGAGCAAGACAACAAATCATGATTTTCATTCATAGAGGGAGGATTTTTCTCCCTCTATTCTATTGTTTTTACATTGTATTTGTTGTTTTTTTTAAATTAAAATTGATCTTAGATTAATTTTAGGTTTGGTAAATTTGAATGACTATTGGTTCATACTTTCTTCTTCATTATTTTTGTTAAAAGAATCAAATTCTATCGGTGAGATTGAATCTGGTTCTCAATATTAAATTGAATTTTCACCTGAATGAATTTAATTTCAAAATCAATGTTCTTTTGGTGATATTGATCATTGATGTATTTTTTTTAACTAAAAATTAAAACTATAGAAACTTTCAGTGAGATAGTTTTCTATTGACATCTTTAGATCAATTTGTTTTATGTAGTTTTTGATGTGGCAAACCTCAAGAACTAAATACAGAGTGTTAATTATTATAGAGAGAAAGTATTAACAACTCATTTGTGAGGTGTGAATTTAATATTATAAAGATTCATTCTGTTAATCAGTATATTACAAATTTCCAAAGCTCATTCTGTGATCAATTCTCCGCACTCTTGTTTTTATTTTCTATTATCTTTAGTTTACACTGTTACTTTTAGCTGTTTCATTTTCCATTTAAGTAAATAAAAGATTTACAGAATTAGTATCATGTGTTTTCACTTCATCATTAAACAAAATATAAAAAAATTAAAAAGTAAAAAAAATGTTTTCCTCTCTGCTTACAACAGTGGGGGTTGTTAAAAACCTTATAGCACTCACCTGCCTTCTCTATGGATCGACCTTGCACCAATGTGCTAGTGTAGGTTAATAAATGTAATTTTGAGGGTCGTGAAAAACTATGGCCGCATCAAAATTTGGCTCCGTTTATGGGGAAGGTGCATGCTAAGAGTCTAGGGTTTTAATAAAAACACATAAAAACACATAAAAATAAACAAACAAAACAATCTACTTTAAAAAAATTTGTGAACTTGAATCTGCTGCTTATTTTGAACTTCAAAAAAATATGTTATTTGAAAATTGTATGTGCGTTTAACTTGTTTTAGTTATTAAAATATGGAAATTCATGAGATCTAGAATCAATATGGACCACACTGTGATTGTTGTGGCTGTTATGGGCACATTGTCTGGAAGTGTGTCTATAACCAATCACAACAGGTTGTTAACATTGAAGATCATGAAAAAAACATTGAATTTAATCCTAAATTCCTAGCTAAACTTGAATTAATTGAAATCAAATTGGATTCTAGGTAGGATGTTTGGATTTCCTGGTTTAATCGAACCCATGAAATTCAAGTTAGAGATTCTGAAGAGCAAGATCAAATAATGAAAAGATTAGAAAATATGCTCTTGGAATTAAAAATAAGGGTTAAAGAAAAGGAAGAGGTTGAAATGAGTGAAAAGGAAAACAATTATAAAATATTTAAAAATTAAAATGAATAGGAAGGTGAATCTAAATATGGGGAACTAGCCATTTACTTTAAAAAATCTGAATTTTATGAACCAATTTTGGAAACAACCAACTCACTAAATCAAGAAAACGACATTGAAAATCTCATAAATAAATTAATTGAAGTTGAGTTGGAAAATTCTAAAAATGGATTGAAATATATTGATAAGTAAATCCCAGTTCTCTTCATAATTCCTAATTTTGAGAAAAATTACTATTTTAGAAATTTTGAGAATGAAGTCACTCGGGTTGAATTCAAAATTGAAACTGAAAAATTGAATGTAATAAATACTTCACCAAACTTTTCTGACTTTGTGAATGTTGAAATTGAACTTGAAATTGGGTATAATCTAAAAGAGAATTTATACTGGATAACATGGAATCTGTAGTTTTTGATCCTGAGTTGAAAACCACTCTTCCATGTTTTAAAACTTTAAACCCAATAATTCTTGAAATATTTTTGGATGAAGAATTTGAGGTAACTTATTTTGAAGAAAAGTTGATTGATGAAATTTCACTGACTTTTTTACATAGTAATCTCTTTTCTGAAACTTTTCTATTTGAAATAAAAAATTATTGTCTTCATGTCTGGGGAAAACTATTTAAATTTGAACACTCTAGAAAATGAATTTATTGAAGTTGAATTGAACATATCTTCCCCCAAACTGAAATTTTTGGAACACTCAACATACATTATTGTGTAGAATGAAATTTTTGATAGTGAACTTGAAAAATAAGTTGAACACACACTAGAAATTTATATAGGAATAATTTATTTGTTATAAGTAGTAGATTATGATTATTTTTTAACTGATGAGGTTCTTTTGGAAGAAATTTACAATATTGTCAAACCTGAATCTTTGGTTGAAAAAAAATTGACTCTTCCTTATTTTTCAAATCAATCCTCAATTGATTTGGGTGTTGAACCTTCTTATAAAACTGATAGTAATTTAGAAGGGTAATTATACTTGAGTTCTAGTGTTTTTAAAACTGTTCAGTGCATTATTGATCCCCTTCATGAATCTACTAATCAGTACTCACCCATAATCACCATTGAGTTTGATTTTGATTATGTTGTGGTTGATAAAGATAACTTTGAGGATAATTTCACACCCTTAGGAGCACCTAGTTCAATTTTGTCTCTTCATGTGAATTCAAATCTTGATAATTCTGAACATAATCTATAAGTGGACAGCACTATGCTTACCACTGTCAAGAGGTGTATCTTTGTGGTTATTTCAGGCTACAAGAGTTTAGTTTTTGTCATGTTAAGTCTTGATGCCCATATAATTCATCTTTTTGTTAAAAATATTTGGGCCAAAAACATGTGGTGGTTTCTATTAAGGAAACCACATCCACCTAGTGACTATAGTTAGTTCTAGGTGAGTTATGTTGGGGACTATAAAACTAGAGCTATATGGGAGGAAATCCATGGTTTTTATTTTGTTTCTAATAAAACAAAAAAATGTAATTAAAGAAAACCTAAATGAAGAATTTAAATTCAATGCTTCATGGGAGTCAACTCATGCTCTTTATTTGTCTTCACTTTTATATTATTTTTGTTTTTGAATAAAGTGATTCTTTTTTGTCTTCTATATGCTTTGTCTCTATTGGATATTTGTTCTTGTTTTACATGCTCTTTGTTTTTAGGATGTTGTTTATGGTGTCATCTTAGGATTGGAATTCCCAAGCTATAGGATTAATGACAAACCTATTTAGGAAAGTGTCTTAATTCTTGTATTCATTTTTCTGCTCCTATTCATTTTAATAAAACTTCACTTCTAAGTTGTAGTTACTACTGTCGGTGAGTCAGTGACTGTTACTTTATAAATTTCTACTGCTGCTATTAAAAATTATGCATACTTCCCTGTGCTGGAAATTTTTACTACATGTGTTAGAGTGTTTAAAAAAATTATGCTTGTATTAGAAAATTATACTACATGTTTGCTGGAATAATATGTTGCATGTCTTGCATTATGAAAATTTTATGCCCATGTCACTAACCTAAAAAATAATTTTTCATGTTCCTCCTTTCTGAAAAATTGAATATCATTGTTGGAAAACCCATTCACTTTAATAAATTAAGTGTGGTTGGCATATTCATGCTAGTTTATGTGAATCTGCTTAAGGTTGGGGTGTTTAGAATTCTTTTTTCTTCTTTATTGAACATCTAATTGAAACTAATTTGTTAAAATACTTAAACCCTATCCATTTTTCACCCACAGGTTACATGATATCTCTTGAACTGTATTGAAAATTTGTGTCACTGGCTTAAATTTTAATGCATGTCTTTGTATAATGAACCTGTTTTTTAATTATAACATTGGTGGAAAATATTATTTTTGAACTTCAATGAGACCCTTGATACATGTCATTAATCTACTTAATTGAAAATCACTTTAAACTTTAATTGCTAAATTGTTCTTCTTCATACCTTGGAATTCAACTTTGGGGACAAAGTTAGGTTTTAATTGTGGGGGAGGGGTCAATTCTTGACTGTGTTTTATTGTAATTTAATGTAAACCCATCAATTCCCACTACCACTTCAAACTTTTTTTCAAAAAAATGGGTAAATATTTTTCAAATTTATTTCACAATTTTAGGCTTTACACTATTTCCCAAATGGGTCTTGACTAAGGATGATGCTTGATTAGTATTTAAGAACTGCTTTAAATCTGAAATTATTAATAAGGATGTATGATTACTAAGTGAATATACTTTGTGATTAAATAAAAAATTAGATTTAGGAACTACTTTTGAGAGTTATATGGGTTACCTATTTGTGGAGTTATGACTATAACCATTGGAACTAGAAGTTTGAATTGATCCTAGGGGACACACATTATTATTATTTATTAAATTAATCACCTTAATGGGCCAATGTAAATGGTTTTTATATAAATCTTTTGAAACTGGAGTGGTTTGGGCATCTAGGACCCCACTGTGAATCTCTGAGACCCTAGATGTTGGGTGCATTTCTGTTTACTATAATCCCTCTGTACACCTTGAATAAGTGCACATGCATAGTTTTTAGCACATGATACATGGCTTGGGAAAATTTTAATAAAGTTTTTAGGGTTAAAAACGAGTTCATTAAGGTGAGGGGAATTATGAACGCCATATGAAGAAGGGGACAATTGATTTATATGGTAATCATTTAGGTTGTATCAATAATGTGATTCACAAAAAAAAATATTTATTTTTGGAACCTAGGTGATGATTCAAAGTACAAAGTTCATTTGGTTAAGTTCTTAGTTATATATATATTTAACTTGTTGTCACTCTTGGATTTAGATCTTATATTTGAATTGAGATGAGTCACTAAGTAATATCACAAATGAGGCAGGATGCTTTCATTGTTTTATGATTCATTGCTCTCTAGACTACTAGTGGGAGTTAGTTTATGCAAGAATTGATTTGAGTTATCTTTTATAAAGCATATTGAAAGTCCTATATTTTTATAGTACTGAACATGTTACATTTTGAGCTGATTAATAAATACTTTTTTTTCAAGGTCAATAAAACATGAGATTGTTTGAGGACAAATAATAGTAAAGTGGGGTGATTTGATGTGGCCTTATTTTACATAGTTTTGCCACATATTTTTAATTAATTTTTTATGATTTAATTAATTATTATTACACTTTTTACTAACTAAGTGATCTTTTTTATTTTTATAGTTAAATTTATTAATTAATCAATTTTTGTAATTAAAATTGAATTTTTAGCCTATAAATAATTAATTAATTCATCACTTTAATTTTATAGTCTTACAATCTATTAATTAGTTTAGTGTCTTAGCCTTCATATTTAATAATTTGACATTTTAATTAATTAATTAATTAATCCTGATTTTTTATTTAAATAATTTAGTTTTTAATTTAACATCTCTTATTTTAAATATTAATTAAAATAACATAATCTAATTATTAGATGTATTTAACAATTCATTAATTATAAATTTAAGATTATAAATTTACTAAATTTATTACATCTCATTAATTTAATTTCATAAATTAACTTAATTTTTTAATAAAAAAATAATTAATTGTCTACTTTAATAAATTTAATTTGTTATAGTAACTATTTTAAATAATTTAACTTTGTTATATAAATGTTTAATTTATATTTTCTTTTAACTTTTAATTATGTAATTGATTATTAATTTTAGTTTAAATTTAGTTTTAATTTAATTTTTTTTAATTAGAAGATAATAATAATATAATTTAAGTTTTAATTATTTCATAACTTTATTTATGTTAATGAGTTTCTTATTTTTTTAAATTGTTTTAATTAAATTTTAGTTTAAATTAATTATTGTTTTTTACTTTATCTAAGTTTCTAATCTACTTTAATTAAATTTTATTTTTGCAGGCCAAGTCTATGTGGCACCGTTTCTCTATTACGGTGCCACCGTAACCCCTGGGTTTGTATTCCCTTTACGGTGCCACATTAAGCATTGACACCATCTCCTTCCAAGCATTATTTCTCTAGTAATAGTGGTAACGTCATTCTGCCACAGTAAGTTTCATTCACGGTTTCTCCCTTACGGTCGCACTGCTCCTCCTTGCACTGGTTCTACCATTCCTCTGCCTCAGCACCATTTTATTCTCATCCATGTGGCACTGCTCCACAACCACCATTTTCACAAACTGGTGTCACTGCAACCAGTCACTACTTCACCTCAGCCACAATATTTCTCCCACTTCCACCATTTATTCTTCCTCCGTTGTTCCAAATCAAATTTGGTATCACTTTTCTTACATTTCCTTTGCCACCATTTTTTTCTTCAACACTACTATCGTTCCACCATTTCCTTGCTAAAGCCACCATATTCTCCTCATGATGCCACCATCTCCCTGCTACTTCCCTTCACTCACTGGTTCTTCGCACTGCCACTCCACCAAAGCTCCTTGATCAAGCCATGTCCCACCAATTTATCTCATAGTTTCATAGCCACAAAAATCACACAGTTGAATAATTACATCAAACTCTACACTCACTCAAACGAGATCAAGACTCGTACCAAACCTTCAAACAAAGACTCAATATACATAAAGTTTCCAAAAAAAGATCAATATAAATTCAAATGATAGATATAAAAACCCCATGTATTCCCAGATTTAAACCTTATTCGATGTAGATCCAACCCCACTGCAACTTGTTGTGCCTATGACCAGAGCTGGAAGGAGGAAGTTTTGCTCATCCAGGAGTCTGAAGTCGAGCTTGATGAAGAACCCACATCGCTGAGTCACCGGGATGTTTTCACCTTTCTGAGGCCGATTCGAGGAGGAGGGTGCGCCTTTGGGGGAATTGGCACTGTTATTGAGGACACTAGTCGGTGTGTTGTTTGTCGTGTCACTGTGAGATAACCTTTTCATCACCACTATGTAGAGAAACCCGGAGGAGCCACCACTTGTGTTGCCATCATAGAGAAGAAGCCGAAGAAGACCCCCTCTAGGGTTGCACTGAGAATTGTGGGAGGAAGGAGTTATAAAAAAGTAAAATAAATTAAAATAAAAGTAAAATAAAATAATAATAAAATCAAAATATTAAATTTTAATAATTATAAATATATAATAAATATAAGATATTTAATATTTATAAAATAGAATATTTAATTTAATTAACTTTAATAAAACTTTAATTAAACTAAATCAATTAATAATAACTTCTAAATTATATTTAAATAAATTATTATTTAATATTACAAATTAAATAATTTTTTAATAATAAAATATATAAAATAAAATATTTAATAATAATTTATAATAAAATAAACTAATTAAATTAAAATAATAAATAATTTAATATTTTAAATAATAATAAACTTAATTAACCTTAATAATATTAATAAATGAAAATAAATAACTTAATTAAATAATAACATTAAAATTAACAACATTGAAATGAAATATATAGTTAATAAAACTTCTAAAATCTATATAAAAATAAATATTTATTAATTTAATTATTTAAAACTAATCAATTTAAAAATATTTAAATGTTTACTTTAATTATTATTTCATAACTTTTATAATAATATATAATTAATTAAATAAAATAATTAATTAATTTTAATTAATAATAATATAATTTTAAAATATAGTTATAATAACTTTTTATCAATAATACTAATAAAATAACTTAATAAAATAAAATTTTTTAAAAGAGTATTTTATTTTATTTAAGACTTTATAATAAATTAATAACTATAATTATAAATTTTCATTTATTTATTTTCTTCGTGTTTTTTACTGCTTTTTTTGTTCTTTGTTATGCAGGTTCACACCAAGGCCTTAAAAATGTACAGGTTCTTTCAACTAACTCACTCGGAGTTAGTTACAAGGGAAAAGTTAGCGTGATGTGTCTGTCCTGAAAAAATGCATGTGTGTGGTGAACAAGTGAGGGACACTTGAAGTTGGTGGAAAACAGGGGCTGACGTGCAGCTTATGATAGTAGGATAAAAAAGTAGAGTAGTGAGAATTATTGGTGAGACTCTCATTCTCATTCAATGCCATACTTTTCAAGAGTGGATTCTCCGAGGGGACACAAAGAGCAGTACTGGTGACGTGGAGTTGTAGGAGTAAGGCAGCAAATCATTATTTTCATTTGCAGAGGGAAGATTCTTCTTCCCCCGTTCTGTTATTTTTACATTGTATTTTCTTTTTTTTAATTGAAATTGATCTCAGCTTAATTTTATGTTCGGGAAATTTTAATGACTATTGGTTCGTACTTTCTTCTTCATTATATTTCTTTTTAAAAGAATCAAATTCTATCAGCGAGATTGAATATGTTTCTCAATATTAAATTGAATTTGAACCTGAATTCATTTAATTTCAAAATAAATGTTCTTTTGGTGAGATTGATCATTGATATATTTTTTTAAAAAAACTGAAAATTCATACTATAGAAACTTTCGGTGAGATAGTTTTTTGTTGAAATCTTTAGATCAATTTGATGTATGTAGTTTTTGATGTGGCGAACCTCAAGAACTAAATACAAAGTGTTAATTATTCTGGTGAGGAAGGTTTAACAACTCATTTTTGAGGTGTGGATTTAATCTTATGAAGAGTCATTCTGTTAACCAGAAGATTACAAATTTCCCAAGCTCATTTTGTGATCAATTCTCAGCACTCCTGTTTTTATTTTCTATTATCTTTAGTTTACATTGTTACTTTTAACTGTTTCATTTTCCAGTTAAGTAAATAAAATATTTACATAATTATTATCATATTCTTTCACCTCATCATTAAACAAAATATTAAAAAAAGTAAAAAAGTAAAAAAAATGTTTTCCTCACTACTGACAACAGTGGGGGTTGTTAAAAACCCTTATAGCACTCACCCACCTTCTCTATGGATCGACCTTGCACCACTGTGCTAGTGTAAGTTAATAAATATAATTTTGATGGTCATGAAGACCTCCGGAATCATCACATACACATAATATTATAACATTTTGAACATGTATAAATAGATATAGGTTCACCCATTAAGTTAATTACATGAAATCAGGCCCTCACATAAACTTATGTACATGAAACCAGGTCCACATATAACATTATTAACATGAAATATAAGTCCATGCATAACACTATAAACCTATAATCAGGTTCATGCATAACACTTTGAACATGTAATCAGGTTCATGCATAGCATTATGAACATGTAATCAAGTTCACACATAACATTGTGAATATGTAATTATGTTCATGCATTACATATTTACTCATGATTTATCCATATTTACCCAATTCTTTGTAGGTAGATGTAGTTCCCACCTGTCACATAATGAAAATCATATCTATGTGTTCCATAATATGATTAAACATTTATATTATCATAAACCATGAAATGAAACGTGTTTCATAAACACTTCCTCATATCATAACCTGTGGAAAAGAGATAGGCTTCATAATTATTTCATCATTTCATCATATCATAACCCACGAAAATAAGAGGCTTTCATAAGAGTTCTATCATCGTATAACCCATGGAAGATAAATGGGATTCATAAACATCATGTCATCATAAGTATAAACCATTCAGATAAAGAATAAGAATGGTATCCTTGGATCATATCCATAGAAAATCATAAGTAAACTCAAAGTATTCCATCTTAGATAGATAATTATTTTTAAATAAAAATCACTCTGAATGTTTCTTGAGGAAAATAACCTTTATTTGAAAATCACTTTTTAAAACTAAACATTCATAAAAAATTTAAAAATATTTTTCTTTAAAAGTAACATTGAAAATTTATAAATAAAAATTCAAATCAAATAATGGTCATGATGATAGGAAATTTTTTTCATGTCTTACATGTTAAAACAAATATTCCTTTTACATTTTTGTAAAAGCCAAATAGATATTTTTTGGAAAACGACATGAAGATTCCTTTCAAAAAAAATTAAAAAAGTCAAAAATGGGTAAAAATTTCTTTAATAAATAATTTCATGAATTTTAAAAACATTTTTTAAAACATTTTTAGAAAAGTTTGTTTTGAAAGAAACGGGGTTTTTGAACAAAGAGATAAATAAAGATAATTTTTAGAAAAACTTATTCTCAATTATTTTAAAAACCAAAGAGTGAAAAAATATATACTATTACTTTAAAATATCATAAATAATCATATTATAATAAAATTCATGATAATTATTGAGATTTAGATCATAATATTTCAATATAGGAGACTTAATGATAAACAATCTCAATAAACAATGAGATTGTAATATAAATCCACTACCACTTTGGTAATCATTTGAAACATAATACCCATGAAAGAAAGATCATAAAATGGATATTAATTCAAATAATTTTTAGGAGAATTATAATAAAATAAATTCATGGTAAATATATACACCACATAAAATAAATAGGTGTTTAATATGATTTGTGTCTCACATAAGTAAAAAAGTGAGATAGAAATATCAAATCGTTGTAGTAATCTTTTGAATCATAAGAACAGATAAAGAATAGAATAAAATGATACTTTAAATATCATTAAAATAATTATATTCATTACATAACTTGTAAAAGTTTTAGTATATACACCACATAAAATAAATTATTGGTGAATTTTTATATTTATCCCAGAATAAAAGAGAGACTAGAAATCCCTTACTTTAAGTCATGACTTCCTTCGTACATGTTTGAACCTCATTTACAATAAATATGAGTTTATTATAAATCTATTATAGAACCATAATTATATATATTATACCATATATGATTTAGTTATGACATTTTATTTCCCATTTATTACCAATTCCTTGTTAAAATCATGTTTCAGGTAATAACCGCTTTGTTTTTCATATATGTTTTGATTTGTTATTTTTGATCCTCTTAATTTGATCATGGATACATTTTATAAAAAATAATAATCATATCATAATTATAATATGTATATATAAATTATAATTTTATTACCAATCATGAAATGTGGTTTTGATAAATGAAGTACGTTACGATCATGGAGATGGTAGGTCGCACGTACGCATGAGTAACATTTCAATTTTTCAATGATAATTATAGAAAGGAAATAATTAATAATTTATCTTTAAAAAATTACCATAATATAATAAATAACACATTATACCTTTAAACATAATTATACATATCAAATATTTTGTGTGGTGATGAAAAGGGAGAGTCATATTGCTTCATCAAGGAGGTTGTCTGCACATACATGAATGATGTTGTCATATTTCAGTGAGTGAAAAGGTAAGAAATAAAATGATATATTATCATTTTAGAATGATAAATATGTCATGAATATATAAATTATTTCATGTATATCCCATATATTTATTAAATTTATCCTTATTATCTTCCATGTAAAGCATTAGTGAAAAATGAATCACATCGCTTTGTGAGGTTGTAGTCCACCATACACAGGAGCAACATTATCGTATCCCCTACATAATGTAAATTAAAAAATTTATATATGATATTATGAATCAATATTTATAATTGTGTTATAAATTAAATATATATATATATATATATATATTATTCATCATCATACCCAACTGTGAGAGGTTGTAATGGAAAAACAAATGACATCGGTCTGTAAGGAGATAGTATGCCGTACATGTGAATGATTATTTCATAACCCATTTGATGAAAGTGGAGATGGTTTTAGGTCATGATATTAACATAAAATATCTTAGTTTATTTAAGATATTAAGTTTATTATATCATAATGTTTTAATAAAAATTGAAGTAGGTAAAGGAAGAAATAAAATAAAAATGATCATTGAAGAATGTTACCTTTTATTTGGGTATCCTCCTTAGGTTTGCACAAAAAGCCTTACTATGTTGAATTTATACCCAAAATAAGGCTTCTAGGATAACAGGATTGAATTTTGGAAGGTATTTGGGTAATTATTTTCCAAAAAAAAGTATTGAAGGTGTGAAAATGATAGGATAGGGGCGCCATTTTAAAAGTGAGGTGAGTGGCACACTTGTAATTTTTAGAAGAAAAAGGTGTACCCAAATTTTTCATATTCCAAAAGGGTATAAAGTGGATTATTATATAGACTTATAAATTATAGTATCTAAAAATTTCTATAAAATATATTTTAGGCAATTTTTTCGTTCATTTTAACGCTTATCTTTTTATTTTATCCCCCTGTAAACCCATTTTAACCTTAACTATGATAATCAATTTTTAATATTTTCACTATTAATTTTTGTAAAAAGTTAAGTTGTAATTATTATATAATATAAATTATTATTATTATCATAAATATTGAATCAATTTTTCCAAATTCAATTCATAGAAGTGGAAAATTTTAATTTAAAATTAATCTTATAGATGCGACAAGAAAGCAAGTTTTCAAAAAGAAAATGTTCAAACGTTTATCAGGTTTTTATATCAAAATTCAAAATGAAAATGATTCTAATGACCTAAATTTTATTAATATATATATATTATTGAACAAATTTTAATTTAAAACCAATTTAAAATATAATTTAACTTTATAAATAATTTAAACGAAAAGGCATTTTTTAATTAAAATTCAATATTTTTCACCATTCATCAAAACATTAATCTTTTCAGAAAATTATAAAAAAATAAGCCAAAGATAATTTTTTCATAATGATTTAAAAAAATAAATTTATTTTTTCAAATAAATTTTCTAAAATTATCAAAAATTAATTTTAAAGTAAGTGTGCAAAAATGCGACAAAACATTTTTTTTATAAAAATATAGTTTTTAAACATAAAATTGGATTTATTTTTATCTCTTGTATAAAAAAACCTAAGATGAATGTTAAAATTTTTATTAAATATATAATATAAAAATTTAATTAAAATAATTCACCTAAATTTATTTTTTTAATTTATTGAGGTAAAACCCATTTGTGTGCATAAAAATAGTTTTTCAGAAAAAGATTTCATGTATTTCTTAATAGTTTTTATTTTCACTTCTAATTAATTAGCCACCAAATAATTCATTTCATATACATGTTTGGACCATATATTTTCATAATTTATTTAATTATATTCATACCCTCTATTCCAATGGTTATGTGATAACTATTATATTAAATAATAATATTTTAATAATATGTTATGTTTTGTTTAATATTGGTGTAGTGTGTATCACAAGTTATACTCGGTGTTGTGTATAACTTATTCTAAACACGGTATTGTGTGTAACAAATGGTAAAATCACTATTTTGTGTAATGAAAGATAAACTTAGTTTTTTTTGTAACACAAAATATCAAAAAGATTAAATTTATTTGAAAAAATATATTTCAAAAAATCTCAGGGTGTTACATTCCACCCCCCTTAAAATGAATTTCTCCCGATAAATTCATCACATTGGTACCAAAAACTAAGGATAATTATTCCAAATTACATCTTTTGGTCCTCGTATATCTTCCTCAAGCTGGTGGTTTCACTATAAAACATCAACCAAGTGAGTGGTCTTGTTTCGTATCACTTTCTCTGTTCAATCCATAATATCATCTGATTATTCCTTATAAGAAAGGTAATTATCTAGTGGTATTACCTATAAGTTCAGTAAATGTTATGTATTAGGTATGTATATCCTCATCAGATATACATTGAACACATTGTGAACTAGATAGAGTTTTTGTGGAAGTGGAAATCAAAAAGCTATATTCCCAATACAATAAAGAATTTCAAAGGGACTTATATACCCAAGGATTAGTTTTCCATTGTTTATTCCATGAAGAAATTATTTGAAATACCTTCTCACCAAATTCAAATTCTATATTACATTGATAATTATATACATAACATTTGTATCAACTTTTTTGTATGTTTTGTGGATTGGATCTAACCTTCTCTTCAATTTCATTAGCTATCTCAGGTCCCGATAACTTTATTTTTGAAACTTCATTTCAATGCATTGGAGTTATACACTTATTTATATAAATGGATTCATAAGGATCTATCTAAATTCTTGATTGAAATATATTTTTTTAAGAAAACTCAACTTGTGGAAGGTGTTGATCCCGACCACCTTTAAAATCTATAGAAAAAATATATTATCCTATCCTAAAGGGTTTGAATTATTCTCTCAAACTAACCATCTGTATGAGGATAATATATAGTGCTGAAACTCAAATCTTCATCAAGAGTTTTCTTAAGACATTTACAAAACTTCAAATTAAACTTTGAAACCCAATCAGATGCAATATAATGTTATACTCCATTCAATCATTAACAAGTCGTTAATGTATATCTTGTAAATATTATCTAAATAAAAAGATTCTCTAATGGAGATAAAGTGTGATAACTTCATAAGGAAATCAACTATAACCCATGTAAAATTATTCCATTTATATTTTTTGGGGGAGTCTGATGATAAAACCCACAGTGATGTCTTCCCATTTCTTTTCTGGTGTGGATAATGTTCATATCATACTTTTAGACCTTTTTCTATCAACCTTTACTTACTTACACACTAATCATCGAGATACAGACTCATAAATATCTCTCTTTATGTTTCCCTCCATAAATAATCTTTCATGTAGGCCAGTGGTAGGCATTATACCATTGTCACCCTTCAGTTTTGGGTTCAAGTCATGTGTCCAAACTGGATGCAACAGGTTTTCACTCAGCTTGTGGGTTATCCTTTTCCAAAACTATATTAATAAAAACGTTTTAAAATTTCAATAACCCATAATTACCTTAACATAATAGATAATATAAACCCTAAATGTTACCAATACCTTTAATCATATGTCCATAAAAATTAATTCCTCCTCAAAAACCAAAGGGTTGAATTTCCCTAAATGTCTCTCAAAATATCCTTAATCTTGATAAACTTCCAACACATAAAATATAAAATGAGGTTTCTATGAATTTGAACTTATTATTAACCTTAAACTTATAAACCCATGATGGAATCCATAACTCATGATTTAATCTTACATGGAGACATATATGCTTCCAAAAATTAAAAAAAATCCTTTGATATTTCATAATTTTTATAACCAAAATAACATTGGTAAAATACTTCTACAAAATAATTCTTGAATCTAAATACATAAATACTTTAATCCTTCCACTTTAATTATTGGCATGGAATAGGTTCTTCTTTGTTCTATAAGTTAATTTTTCTATTATGAAATTGAGTTGGATAATGCCCATGTTCCCCACACATAAGATATTAAACTCCTTGATATTTTTTCACTCTATGACCTTCTTTTCCACACAGATAATATCTTCCCCTCCATTTGATATATTTCTCTAGGTTATTCTTCTAACCTTCTTGATATATAGGATATTGAATCTTCTTTCCTCTTTGTTCATTACCACATGAACTTTCATAAAATTTCATATTCCTCTTATTCGATGTGTTATGAATCTCACTGAAGTTCACATTGTTAATTATATATCACGATAGTTGATTAGGTATAATCACAATATCTTTCTCTCCAGTCATCATCCAATTTAGTTGCTAATAATCTCTGAATTTTCCATTAGATTCAATGTTAATCTGATTTATTCTGGTTCCATACATTGACTAAAACCAAAAGGCATAGTGTGATAAAAACTAATCATAGATTAAAACCACATAATCATGAAAAATCTCTTATAGGATGTCTAAATCATGACACATTCATTTTAATATTTAACACCTTGGTTTTTTTTCTAGGTCATCCATAGTCACCATCTATTTAAATCCTTCATAATGATTCGTAAAGAGTTAGTGAATTTCTAAATCATATCCCTCAGGAGTGTCAAACTAGGTGTGCAGCAAGGCTTATTGTCATGCACCAGGTGACGATCGAGTCCAACTTAATGTTCCATTTTCCTTACCCATAAATACCTCAGTTCTAGATCCACATCCACTTGTAGTATCCAAAAAGGTATTTAATTTCTTATAAACCACTCGCTATATCCTTTAAATAAATTCCATGACATTTACTATACTTTAACTCATCTGTAGACTTATCCTTAGATACATTTACTTAGGGATCTCACTAAATTTTTCACATCCTAGTTTGAAAAGGTTAACTAAACCTATCCTATAATACAAACTATAGAGACCCAGGATTTTCATACATAGATATTACATCTTTTTATATGAATATTAAATACATTACACAAACACATTCCTAAGTATGATAATATTTTAGTATCTTTGGAGACTAGGTACACAATATTCTAATTTGGTGAAAGATCTTCAATATCACTAATAAAGATCTTCTCCTTTAGTATTCTTCAAAAACATACCTAACTTAAAACCCTTCTTCATAACCTGGTGAAATAAAACATAAAAAAGGGTGAGTTCAGATGCATAGTAAGGGTAAATAAGGGAGATATATAATCATAATATGAACATAAGGGTATGAGAACATGATCATAACATTTTAAAACCATACCCTGCATATCAAAGATCATAATATTAAGTCATGGAATAATGATTGTAAGTTCATAAGACATGAATCATAAGGGAATCAAAGAACATGATCCATAAGATCATAACATAGACATAAGAAATATTTTTGTGGAATACACATCAGTTTATAACATTGAGAATATTTATAAATAGATATAGGTTCACTCATTAAGTTTAAGAAATGAAATTAGGCCATCACATAAACTTATGTACATGCAACTAGATCCATGAATAGGATTATGGACATGAAAGATAGGTCTATGCATAACACTGTGAAAATGTAATTAGGTTCACACATAATATTGTGAACATGTAATCAGGTTCATGAATAAAATTTTGAACATATAATCAGGTTCATTCATAACATTGTAAACATGTAATAATGTTCACACATAACATATTTACTCATTAGTTATCCATATTTTCCTAATCCATTGGAAGGAGATATAGGTACCACCCATCATATAATGAAAATCATACGTATGTATGCCATAAGATCAAAAAACATTCATCATATCATAACCCATAAAATAAAATGGGTTTCATAAAAATTTCATCATATCATAACCTATACAAAATATAAAAGTTTCATAATCATTTCTTCATGTCCTCATATCATAACTTGTGAAAAGAAGTAAGTTTCATAAGAGTTATATCATGGTATAACCCGTGGAAGATAAATTGGTTTCATAAAATTCACATCATCATAAAAATAAACCATTTAGAGAAAGAATAAGAATGGTATCCTAGGATCATATCCCTATTAAATAATAAGTAACCTCAAATGATGTCATCTTATATGGAGAATTATTTTTAAAGAAAAAACACTTCGAATGTTTCTTGTGGAAAATAACCTTTCTTTTAAAATCACATTTTAAAACTAAGAATTTGTAAGAAAAAAATTAAAATAATTCTATTTGAAAATAAACCTTAAAACTTATAAATGAATCTTAAAATCAAATAAGGGTCATGATGGTGGAAAAAAATTTCATGTCATACTTGTTAAAATAAATATTCCTTTCACTTCTTTGAAAAATCCAAATGAGAATTGTTTAGAAAATGACGTGAAGATTCATTTAAAAACATTTTTTAAAAATTAAAACATGGATATCTTTAATAAAACATTTTAATAATTTTAAAAACATTTTTTAAAAATTTATTTGAAAACATGGTTTTGGAAGAAAAGGGGTTTCGAATGAAGAGATAAATAAAGACGGTTTTTCTTAAAAATAGTTTCTAAATTATTTTAAGTACCAAAGAGTAAAAATGGTAATATTACTTAAAAATATAATTAATAACCATATGATAAGAAATTTCCTCATAATTATTTATAAGTAGATCATAATATTTAAATAAATGATACTTAATCATAAACAACCCTGATAAACGATGAGATTGTAACATAAATCCATTAACACTTTGATAATCATTTGGAACATAATCCCCATGAAAGAGAGATATTAAAATGGATATTTAATATCCATGATTTTTAGGTTAATAATAATAAAATAAATTCATGGGTATTATATACACCATATAAAATAAATAGGTGGTGGATATGGCATGTGTTTCATAGAATTAAAAGGTGAGACATAAATCCATTACCACTTTAGTAATATTTTGAATTGTAAGCCCCAATAAATCATAACATAAAATTAAACTTTAAATATTATTGACGTCACTTGTTTTGATAATCTCAATTATGTTTTAATATGATTTGAAAATCCCAAATAATGTTCATTCATATATTAATTACTTTTTCATCCTACTATTTAGTTGATAAGAATATCAAAATGATCTTTGGAATAGGTTAATCAATGTTTATCTATGTTTATATGTACCTTGAAATAATTCTAACTCAATCTGCATATGTGTTGCATAGAACAGATAAGTTTTATGTGTTGCATTGAACAGATAAGTGTTAAGTCCACTGGTATGCATAAGCTACTGTTACAGACAAACATACACTTGGTCTTTAGTATAGAACAGAGCTACCAGTATGTATAAGTCTACTGGTATGCAAGTTTACCGATACAGACAGAGTCACCGATATGAGCAGCTACTGGTACAAGCGAGTTACTGATAGACAAGAAGAGCTACCGACAGACAGCTGCCAATACAAGTCTGCTGACATATATAGACAGCCATCGATACAAGAAGAGCTACCGATAGAAGGTGTTACTGATACGCAAAGCTAATGTTACACTGAGTAACTGTTACCATTATAAGTCTACCAATAGAGATCTCACTGATACTCATAGCTACCGATACAAGTCCACCGACAGAGAGTTACTGATGGAAGATGACTGTTAACCAGTCACTGTTACTCAAACTATATACTTTTTCAATATTATTAAAATAATGGTAATGGTCGTATTTGATTATTTTAATGCAATTAATGTTATTTAATGATATTTGTTGGCATGTCAGGGAACTGTACCTCGTACCTATCAAAGGTAATCATTCCCATTGTCTGAACTCAAGGAATAAAAGGGGATATCATGCTACTGGAGAAAAAGAGGAGATTACACGAACACACGTAGAAAGGAAGAGAATATACACATGTACATGCATAGAAGAACACACAGAGAACTAGAAGAACTATCATACTCATCAAGAACATAAGTTAAAAGAGGAATCTTAAGTGCTACAAAGAATACTCTCCTACTCAAGCTGAACACCTACACTGGAAGTAAAGGAACAGAACTACGACACTCTGTTTTTCTTGACAAAAACCAGAGAAGGACTCAAAGCTTCAACTTCTTAAAACCAAGGAGTCCAGAGCTTCACTCACAACACATAGAGCATTCTAAACTCATCTTTATTTGTTTATCTCTGTTGTGTTTCATTCATTCACATTTTGAGCAGTGTGTGTACTCTGTATATTCTATACACACAATGTCTCATGTGCTAAACTGGAGGATTTCTAAATCCTCACACTAAGCTTCTTTAACTCTCTTGTATCCCACTATGGATAGTGGTAGAGGTCAAGTGTGACCTGGAGCCTATGTGATATTATTCTTGTTCCCACAAAGAACTGTGGTAGAGGTCTTAGTACCTAGATAGTCTATGTACTGTTGTTTACCCCGATCCAGGGTGTGGATCAAAATTTATATAAATTGTTTGAGAGGACTAAGTCTCTGCTTGAGACTGAACCTATTGTTTTAAAACTACTGTGCTTAATTATTTTGTCTTTAACCTATATTGAATATTTCTTGGCTAATTACTTTGAAATATAAAATTGCTTTAAAGTTACTTTGATAGTTAGTCTAGCAAGTTTTTGTAACTATTGTAAATCAGTAGGTTAGTTTCAAAAGCTAATTTAATCTTCTGATTAAATTAACTGAGTCCTAATCAATATTTTGAGAACCTAATAAAAACCTTACAATTTTACAAATTCAATACAGTTTAACTTAGTTTTTAATTGGGGGATTTTAATAGAAATATTTTCAATATAAATTTTTAATTGGAACTCAATTCACCCCCCTCTTGAGTATACACTCCGACCAACATTTGGTATCAAAGGTTGTTTGTTATTTATAAAGGATATCCAAATACTCTATTTTTTAACTGTGATTTTAGTTGTATCTTAAAGATATTAAATTTTTTTTAGTTCTAAATTTTATCTCTTTAAATATATTTTCTAAATTCTAATTATGGATAATAGACTTGAAGGTGCTTCTACCAATAGGCCACCTTTCTTTAATGGTACAAATTATGTCCAATGGAAACTTAAAATGAAAATTCATTTGGAAAGTATGGCATTTGACATCTGGACTGCTATAGAGACTTAATATAAGATTCCAGAAACTGAAAGGATCACTTGGGATGAACCTACTAAAACTGCTTACAATAATAATTGTAAAGCAATGAATGCTTTATACTATGATTTAGGTGATGAATAATTTAATAGAATATCTTCTTGTAAAACTGCTTATGAAATCTGGGACACTTTGGCTATTTCCCATGAAGGAATAACCAATGTTAAAGAAATGAGACTAAACACCTATACTATTAAGTATGATAATTTTAAAATGAAGTCTGATGAACCTATTTCTGACATGTATCTTAGGTTCAATGAGATTTTCAACACTATGAGCTCACTTGGAAAAGTTGTTCCTATAAAGGAGAAGACAATGAGAATACTATGATGTCTACCAGAAAGATGGAGAGGCACATCTGTTTCAATAATAGAATCATGTGATATAAGTTCAATTCCTGTTAAAGAATTAATTGGTAAGTTGATGATGTATGAAGAATATCTGAAAGTAAACAAGGAAGAATATGATGAACTGAAGAGGAAGTTAGTAGTAATTAAATCTATTGCCTCAAAGAGAAAGGACAAGGAGAAAGCTCACATACCTACTGAAATCTCAACAAGTGAAGGTTCATATTCTAATAGTGATGAAGAGATGGCTCAGATAGCCAGACGGTTCAAGAAGTTCTACAAGAAGAATAAATTCTTCAAAAAACCAAATTATAAAGGAAAATATGACAACAAAGGTCATTGGAAGAAGGATTGGAAGAAATCTAATAAGGGTGATGAGATAGTATGTTATGAATGCAAAAGGAAAGGACACATTAAGGAAGACTAACCGAAGTTAAAGTTCAAGAATAAATATGACTACAAGGATAGAGAATATATAAAATCCATGAAGGCAACTTGGAGTGCTTCAGAAGACAGCACAAGTGAGTCTGAAGTTTCTGATTCTGAAAAGAATCGTGCCAACATGTGTTTCATGACTAATACTTCTGAGGTACCTGTTTCCCCTATGCTGAATGATTATTATTCTAGGAATGAAATCAGTGATGATAATATGTATAAAGTTGAATTGTTTGAATACTTTAATATGATAGAAGAAACCTGTAATGAATTGAAGGACAAGTATAAGACCTTGAAGAAACAGCATGCTTTGACCAGCTCTGTTAAATCTGCACTTGATATAGAAAAGGAAAAGAATGCTCAATTACTTAAGGAAAGTACTGAACTGAAATTTTCCAATGAGAAATTAAGGAAGTACATAGAGAAATTCACAAATGGAAAGAATACTCTAACTCAAATTATAGGAAAACAAGTGGCACCAAAATATACCACTGCAATAGGCTATCAGCCTGGATAGAGACAAATTACTAAAAATAGATTTATTCCTAAATCTAGACAGAATGTTTCTAGTTCTAGTTCTAGAAATACATATGCTTCAACTAGTTATTCACATGGTTATAGATCAAATAAAGTTTATCTTTCAAAATCTTTTGAATCTATTGATTGTATGAGACCCATTCGACAAATTTGGGTACCAAAAGTTTTTCTTGCTAACCTGTCTAGACCCAAGAAAATCTGGGTACCAAAATCATTTTTTTTAAACCTGTTTTGTAGGAAACTTGATTAAAGAGCTCCCATAAGAAGGTATGGTACTTGTACAGTGGATTTTCAATGCATATGATTGGATATTACTCATGATTCAAGAGTTTAATCAAAGTTAATGGAGGCCATGTCACCTTTGGTGATAATTCAAAAGGAAAAATCATCGTCTTAGGCCAGATTGGTAACACTGATTCAGTTTTAATTTTCAAAGTTTTATTTGTTGATGGAATTAAGTATAACCTATTAAGTATTTCTCAGTTGTGTGATGATGGTTTCAATGTTAAATTTGAAAATGATTCTTGTAATGTTTTTAATTCTAAAAATATTTTAGTATTTTCTGCTTTGAGAAATGAAAATGTTTATGCTGTTGATTTGAATTACTTGGCTAAACAAAACATTACTTGCTTGAATGATTTCCATAAAGAGTCTTGGCTATGGCACAAAATATTAGGACACTGTAACATTCATTCACTTAGAAAACTGACTAGGAAAAACTTAGTTAGAGACCTACCTAAACTTGAATTCCCAGCTGATAAAGTTTGTAAGCCCTGTCAAAAGGGAAAGCAACATAAAGTATCTTTTAAATCAAAGAAATAAGTTTCAACTTCTCAACCTCTCGAGTTGGTTCACATGGACTTGTTTGGACCCTCTAGAGTTTCTAGTTTAAATGGGAAGTACTATGTCTATGTCTTAGTATATGACTATTCTATGTACACTTGGGTATACTTCTTAGCTCACAAAAGTGAATCTTGTTCTTACTTTATTAAATATTACAAGTCTGTGGAAAACCTTAGTGGACTTAAGATTAAGACTTTGAGAAGTGATCATGGTCGTGAGTTTGAAAATCATGAGTTTGAATCTTATTTCTCACACAATGGCTATAGTCACAATTTCTCTGCCTCTAGAACACCTCAGCAGAATGGTGTAGTAGAAAGAAGAAACATAACTCTTTAATAGATTTCAAGAACTATGATTAATGAGTATGACCTACCTATTTACTTTTGGGTTGAAGCTGTAAATATAACTTGTTATATTATTAATAGAGTCTTGATTAGACCTGTTCTCAAAAAGACCCCTTATGAGTTGTGGAACCATAGGAAACCTAAGGTTAATTACTTTAATGTTTTTGGTTGAAAAGTCTCTATTCTCAATAAAAAAGATAATCTTGACAAGTTTTCATCCAAGAGTGATGAAGGAATTTTCCTAGGTTATTCAATTACTATAAAAGATTATAGATTTTTAATAAAAGAACAAAATGTGTGAAATAATCTGTTCACATCAAGTTTGATGAAACTGATCCACATGAACCTAAGTCTTCTCTTGAAAATCTTGAAGAAGATTTGTCTATTCTGGACCTTAATGATAAAATCAATGAACCTGTTGTAAAGACATCCAGTTCTAGAGACTTTCCAGAACCTACTTCTGTAGAACCTAAATCTAGAGAAGTGCCTAAAATTTCTAGTCCTACCTTTACTAGATCAACTAGGATTCTAAAGAATCATCCTTTAGATGTTGTTGTTGGTAATCTTGATAGAGGGACACAGACTAGAGATTCTCTAAGAAACTAGGTTGAACATCAAGCTTTTCTTTCACAGTTAGAACCTAAAAATATCAATGATGCAATCAATGATGAATTTTGGGTAATGGCTATGCAAGAATAACTAAATCAATTTGAAAGAAACAAAGTCTGGGAATTAGTTGACATACCTAAGAACACTTTGACCATAGGCACTAAATGGGTTTTTAGAAACAAAGTTGATGAGTCTGGAAATATAGTTAGAACCAAAGCAAGGCTAGTTTCACAAGGGTGTAGTCAAGAGGAAGGAATAGACTATGAGGAAACCTTTTCCCCTGTATCTAGATTAGAAGCTATTAGGATTCTACTTTCCTATGGTACTCATTTTAATTTCAAGTTATATCAAATGGATGTTAAAAGTTATTTTCTAAATGGTTTCATAATTGAAGATTTTTTTGTTGAACAACCACCTAGATTTACTAATTCTCATTTTCCAAATCGAGTTTTTAAGATATCTAAAGATTTATATGGTTTGAAACAAGCTTCACAAGCTTGGTATGATAGACTTAGAAACTTTCTTATTTCAAAAGGTTTTACAAAAGGGATTGCTGATCCAACTCTCTTTATCAAAAGAATTTCTAAAGATGTTTTGATTGTACAAATTCATGTTGATGATATTATTTTTGTATCTTCTAAAAATACTTTGTGTATTGATTTTTCAAAGAGTATGCAAAATGAATTTGAAATTAGTTTAATGGGAGAACTCAAATATTTTCTTGGATTTCATGTTTTAAAAAATGAAAATGGTATTATTTTAAATCAAAGTAAATATACAAAGGATCTTTTAAAATGCTTTGGTTTAGATAGTATTAAGGAAAGTGATACACCCATAATTACTACATGTAAGTTGGACATTGATGAATCTGGGAAACCAGTTGATCAAACAAATTATAGAGGTATGATTGGAAGTCTACTTTACCTTACTACTAGTCGACCAGATATTATGTTTAGTGTGTGTATGTGTGAAATATTTCAAGCTAATCCAAAAGAATCCCATTTGCTTGCTGTTAAAAGAATTTTCAAATATCTTAAACATACTGCAAATTTAGGTTTGGTTTATCCAAAAGGAAAATATTTTGATTTAATAAGTTATTCAGATGCTGACTTTGTTGGTTTCAAGTTATATAGAAAGATCGCTTCTAAAACATGTCATATTCTAGGTAAGTCCCTAGTATCGTGGTGTAGTAAGAAGCAGAATTATGTTGCATTGTCTACTGCTGAAGCAGAGTACATTGCTACTGGTAGTTGATGTGCAAAAATTCTGTGGATGAAACATACTTTGTTGTACTATAGATATCAGTTTAAACTTGTATCAATAAATTGTGATAACACAAGTGCAATTAACATCTCTAAGAATCTCGTGTCTTACTCTAGGACCAAACACATTGATGTAAGGCACTATTTTTTGAGAGATCATTACCAAAAAGGTGATATTACTATTGAATTTATAGGTACTGAACATCAATTAGCTGACATTTTCACCAAGCCTTTAAGTTTGGATAGGTTAAGGTACATTATACATGAATTAGGAATGATAGACTCTGTTCGTTAGAAACCTCCAGTATGAAACCTCACTGTTATACCTCACTGGTATGAAACCTCACTGTTATACCTCACTGGTATGAAACCTCACTGTTATACCTCACCGGTGTGAAACCTCACTCATATCCCTCACTGTTAGTGGACCTCACCATTAGGAATTCTCACCGGTATACCCTACCGTTAGTATGCACTGTTTTGAACTTCTGTCTTTAGCCTCCAGAATCTGTATCGTCTATATTATTCATATTATGTTTTATTTATTTATTTTATGATTCCTAAATGATAAAAACTATTTCTTAGTTACTTCTCAATCCACCGAACTCTCCTCTATCAAACCCAACTCCTTGAATCCCAGAATATCGTGAGAACCCTAACTTCTTCAATCGAGATATAGAAAAAATCAAACTTTAGACTGTCAGATATGAATTTGATAATCCGAATGCGAAGAAGTAGAAGACAGGGCCTAAAGAAAGTAGTAGTGTTAGTAGAACAAGGTCGGGAGGCATCCAGTGAACCTGTATTTACAAAATGGAGATACTATAATCGAGAAAGAGCTATGTGTGGAATGGCTGATGTCTAGTAAATCGTTAGTTCTATAGGTGGTGGAAGACTAGAAATGGGTAGAATGCTTCTTGAATAATAATGGCCCCTACTATCTGAAGCTAGTAAAACAGTTCTATGAGTTTGTGAGTTTTGAGAAATACGATGAGGAAAATAGAATGGCTTCATGGGTAAATGGAAAAGAAATATCCTTTTCATCTGTTGAGTGGGATGAGTACCTTAGAGTAACACATAAAGGAGTTTTTGGATATTCATCGAATACAGTACCATCTACAAGTGACATATTTGATTATGAGATTGCCTTAGAGGATCTCACTGGTAGTGGCAAGCAGAGAAAGGTGGTGGCTGCTGAAATGGATGGAGAAAACATATTGTTGTTCAAATTTGTGCAACATGTGCTAAGTCTAAGAAGAGGAGACTTTGCAAATTTTAGATATCAAGAAATCTATCTGTTACATATCTTGAGACATGGTGTAAAGGTGAATTTGTGCAGGCTTCTAATGATTCAAATGGAGGATATGACCAGACCCAAATCAAAGACCAATGCTTTATTCTTTTCCAAGTTGATTTCAGTTATGATTAAAGTAAAGGGAGTTGTTGAGTCTCATGATGAGACAGTGGTGGTAAGAAACAACTTTTGTATCACAAGAACAGTGTGTAAGTACATAAAGATAAGCTGGAACCCATGGAGATGGGAGTGGGTTACTGATGAAAATAAGTTATATTATAAGTTTAATCCTGTGGATCATCCTTCTAGGCCTAAGGATGTGAGGGATCTAGGTCTAGGACCTGATGATGAGGAGCCACGATATAGTGATGATTCAGAAGAGGAGGATTCCTCTTCAATAGATAGAGGAGATCCGGACTTGCCTCCTAGCCCAACTCCTGAAATTGTATCACAAGAAAAGGGAAGTGCTTCTTTGAACCTACCTAGTACAGAAACTGTTTTTGGTGTAAGAAATGAAGAGGCACTTGTGGATAAGGAAGACCAGCAGAGATCGGATAAGGAAGTGGTTGCCCCAGAGAATGAGGAAGAAGAAAGAGAATCTGAAACTGAAGCATTTGCTTCTGCCACCTTGAGTTTGAGTCCTCTGATTGGAAGTTCTAATGTGCCTTTAGAGGCTGTTCTTGTTGAAGTTGATAGACCTGCTCTTATTCCTGAGGAGCCTCCTACTGTTGGGGAAATGGAGATGGTTATGCAAGATTCTTTATAGGAAAACCGAGCAGTTGAGGGTGCTATTGCTGTACAGGATAATGCACCAGTTGAGGGGGAGCATCCAACCATATTTTACAGTGTTTCAGTGGATGTTGATATTGAAGACTAGGCAGAGGACCTAGGCTTTGTAGTTTGTGGATTAGATTACCCATATTCTGATAACGAGACATCCCTCAGTCGACCAGAAGTTAATTATGATATTCTGTCTGAGATATTCCCTGAGGATGTGGTAAGAAAAGCTGATCTGGATCAGTTAAAGTCTGATCTTAAGACATCTTTTGTGGAAGAGATAAGAAAAATGGAAGCATTCTTGGTGTCATCAATTCAGTCTGTTATGAATGACTTAGTGGCTAGTATTGTGTCAGAAAGAGAACCTGTTGGTGTGCCTACTAATATGATCACCAGGAATGACTTAGAATCCTTTAAGGCTGAAATGAAAGAGTCTTTGAGTGCTTATGTTGTTGATTTACATAATTGTTTTGTTGGGGAATTGAGAAAAATGGAAATATCTTTTTAACTCTCTCTTGGTTGTAGTGTGTCAACCTCTGTGGTAGAGATAGTGGATGAAGTCATAGCTTTCCAGAATCAGATATCTAGCTTGGTAGAGGATGTTGAATTTCTAAATAAATCAGTTGTCTCTCTGGAATCCCATATGAGTTATAAATCTCAAGCAGACAGGGATTTAGCTTATGTAAAAAGTGTTGTGAGCTAGATGGTTTTAGTTTTTGGGGAGTTCAAGTATTCAGTGGAGAATCATGTCAGCACCCAGGATTATCTTGTCAATAATCTTATAAGTGGGATGACTAAATATTTCAAGGAAATAGTTGCCTCCACTGTTTCACCTCTGAGTGCTACCAACTCTTCTTTGGACATCGACCAGATTAGAGCTTTGATAAAGGAGGAGCTTGTTTCAGCTTCAACCAGTGGCTCTGTGGACTCAGCTACCCTAAGTCAAGTGTTGTCTACCACTAGGGATATTGGAAAAATAGTTCATAATTTCATGAGAGAGGCTACTGCTTCTCAGAAGGAAGTCAAAGACAAAGTGGATTATTACTTCCAAAGGGTTTACACCAAGCATCAGCTCAACAAAGATTTCAAGATTATGTTAGAAAACATGAAGCTACCTCCAGTCAATCAAGCCTTCAGGGAACAAGTAATAAAACTCAGGGAGCTGACTCCATCCTTGGATAAGTTTTTGGAAAACAAGGATAAATTTTTGTCTACTATGGAGAGAGGAGGAGGAATCATTATGGATTTCAGAAATCTCTTATTTCCCTTCTTGCATGTTGATGCTCGACTAGTGATTGTACCTCTAGCTTTACCTTCATCTGCCTCTAATACTTCTCCTGCTCATATGACTCCAGCCCAAGCCATCCACAACCTTACTCCTATGATCACTCAAAGAGCTACCCAGTACAGGCCAGGAACAGTTTCAGTAGCTCAACCTCCTCTGATCATTTCTGATGTTCCTAATCCTCCACCTGCATCCACATAGTCTGAGTCTACCTCGGATCTCAAAGGAAAATCCCACGTGTACATTCAGAAGGTGGATTGAATAGTGGATAAGACATTTGATAGGAATCACTTGTATTACTTTTGTTTCCTTTTTGTATTTCTTTGTATCTTTTTTCCCCATGAAATACAAATGATCTTATTCCATTTTCCATTCTGTTATTTCTCTCTTTGTTTGTTTCCTTCTTTTTGTTAATCACAAAGGGGGAGAACGGACTTGATATGACAAAATATGGAAGGACAAAGGGGGAGAAAATTAGAAGCTAGATATATGATCATAAGAAAGGGGGAGACCTATGAGACTTGTGAGAAATATAATTTTACCTTATAATACCTCTGATACATTTGTTTTATAATTCCAGTACTTTGTTTTTATTTTGTTTTTATTTTTTTTATTATTATCTCTGATACAATTGGATTTAATGCTATATCCTCTGATACATTACTAATTATTTTGGGATTATAATACCATAAGTTGTGATTATCAAAAAGGGGGAGATTTTTTACCTCACCTGTTTTGATAATCTCAATTATGTTTTAATATGCTTTGAAAATCACAAATAATGTTCATTCATATATTAATTAATTTTTCATCCTACTATTGAGTTGATAAGAATATCAAAATGATCTTTGGAATATGTTAATCAATGTTTATCTATGTTTATATGTACCTTGAAATAATTCTAACTCAATCTACATATGTGTTGCATAGAACAGATAAGTGTAATGTGTTGCATTGAACATATAAGTGTTAAGTCCACTGGTATGCACAAGCTACTGTTACAAACAAACAAACACTTGGTCTTTGGTATAGAATAGAGCTATCGATATGTATAAGTCTACCGGTATGAAAGTTTACCGATACAAATAGAGTCACCAATATGAGCAGCTACTGGTACAAGTGAGTTATTGATAGACAAGAAGAGCTACCGACATACAGCTACCAATACAAGTCTGCTGATATGGACAGACAGCTACTGATACAAGAAGAGATACCGATATAAGGTGTTACTGATACGCAAAGCTACTGTTACACTGAGTAATTGTTACCGTTACAAGTCTACCGATAGAGAGCTCAGTGATACTCATAGCTACCGATACAAGTCCACTGACAGAGATCTACTGATGGAAGATGACTGTTAACCAGTCACTGTTACTCAAACTCTATACTTTTTCAATATTATTAGAATAATGTTAACGGTCATATTTTATTATTTTAATGAAATTAATGTTATTTAATGATAGTTGTTGGAATGTTAGGGAACCATACCTCGTACCTGTCAGAGGTAATCATTCCCATTGTCTGACCTCAAGGAATAAAAGGGGATATCAAGCTACTGTAGAAAAATAGGAGAAGACAAGAACACACGTAGAAAGGAAGAGAATATACACACGTACATGCATAGAAGAACACCCAGAGAACTAGAAGAACTCTCATACTCATCAAGAACATAAGTTAAAAGAAGAATCTTAAGTTCTACAAAGAATACTCTCCTACTCAAAATGAACACCTACACTGGAAGTGAAGGAACAGAACTACGACACTCTGTTTTTCTTGAAAAAAACCAGAGAAGGACTCAAAGCTTCAACTACTTCAAACCAAGGAGTCCAGAGCTTCACTCACAACACATATAGAATTCTAAACTCATCTTTATTTGTTTAGCTCTGTTGTGTTTCATTCATTCACATTTTGAGCAGTGTGTGTACTCTGTATATTCGATACACACACTGTCTCCTGTACTAAACTGGAGGATTTATAAATCCTCGCACTAAACTTATTTAACTCTCTTTTATCCCACTGTGGATAGTGGTAGAGGTCAAGTGTGACCTGGATATCCTATGTGCTACTGTTCTTGTTCCCACGAAGAACTGTGGTAGAGGTATTAGTACCTGGATAGTCTATGTACTGTTGTTTACCCCGATCCAGGGTGTGGATCAAAATTTATATAAATTGTTTGAGAGGACTAAGTCTCGTCTTGAGACTAAACCTCTTATTTTAAAACTGTTGTGATTACTTATTTTGGTTTTAACCTATATTGAATATTCCGCTGCTAATGACTTTGAAATATAAAATTGTTTTAAAGTTACTTTGATAGTTAATCTAGCAAGTGTTTGTAACTATTGTAAATCAGTAGGCTAGTTTCAAAAGCTAATTTAATATTATAATTAAATTAACTGAGACCTAATCAATATTTTGAGAACCTAATCAAACCCTTACAATTTTACAAATTCACTACAGTTTAACTTAGTTTTTAATTGGTGGATTTTAATAGAAATATTTTGAACAGAAATTTTTAATTGGAACTCGATTCACCCCCCTCTTGAATATCCACTCTGAACAACAAATATAATAAAAATATTTATATTCATTATATAACATTTCAAATGGGAAGTATATACACCATACAAAATAAACAAGTGGTGAATTTTTATATGTCTCTCGGAAATAAAAGAGAGACCATAAATCCCTTACCTTGAATCTCGATATCCTTCATAAATGTTTGAAACTCCTATATAATAAATATAAGTTTAATATAAATATATTATAGAACAATAATTATAAATATTATACCATATATGATTTAATAATGACCATTTATTACCCATTTATTACCAATTCCTCTTTAAAATCATGTTTCGGGTAATAACTGCTTTGTTTTTCGTATAGGTTTTGATTTGTTATTTTTGTTCCTATTACTTTGATCATGGTTCGATAATCTCCAGAATAATAAGAATGAAATGATTATAATATTTATACATCAATTATACTTTTTATACCAATCTTGAAATGTGGTTTTTAGAAATGAAGTGTGCTACGATCATGGAGATGGAAAGTTGTATGTAAGCATGAGTAATGTTTCAATTTTTCAACAATCATTATGGAAAGGAGGTAGGTAATATTTTATCTTTAAATAATGATCATAATATATTAAATAACATATTATTTATTTAAATATACTTATACATATCATTCATAAGTTTTGGTGATTAAAAGAGAGAGCCACATTGCTTCGTGAAGGCGGTTGTCCACACGTACATGAATGATGTTATCATCTTTCAGTGAGTGAAAAGGTAAGAAATAAAATGATATATTATCTTCTAATAATGATAAATATATCATGAATATAAAAAATATTTCATTTATTTCACGTAAATTCATTAAATTTATCCTTATTATCTTCCATGTAAAGTGTTAGTGAAAAATGAATCACATTGCTTCGTGAGGCGGTAGTCCGTCGTACACATGAGTGACGTTATTATATCCCATATGGAATGAAAAGTAAAAAAAGGTATATTTTATATAATAAATACAAATTTATAATTATGTTTTAAATATAATATATATACTGTATATCCATCATCGTATCCAACCATGATAGGTGGTAATAGAAAAATGAATGACATCGGTTCGCGAGGTAGTAGTTTGTTGTACACGGGAATGATGATTTCGTAACATGTTTGATGAAAGTGGAGATGTTTGTAGATCATGATATTAACATAAAAAACATATTATTATATGTAATATACTAATTTTATTATATCATCATGTTTTAATAAAAATTTAAGTATGTTTAGGAATAAATAAAATAAAAATGCTTGTTGAAGAACGTTACATCTTCTTCAGGTATCCTCCTTAGGTTTGCACCAAAAGCCTTACTAGGTTAGATTTCTGACCAAACTAATGATTATAGGATGAGATGGAATTTGGTATGGTATTTTGGAAGTTATTGTCCAAACCAAAATGGTTTGAAGGTGTGAATAAGATAGTATAGGGGGTGGTATTTTATAAGTGAGGTGAGTGTCACACTTATGATTTTTAAGAAAAAAAAGGTGTAACCAAGTTTTTCACATGTAATAAGGGTCCAAAATAGAGTATTTTAGATAATTAGATATTATAAGTTTTTAATATGATCATCCAACATATTTTATATGTGGTTTTAGATCATTTTAACCCTTATCTTTTTATTTTAACCCCCTGGTAACTCATTTTTATCTTAACTACGGTAATTAATTTTTACTATTTAACTATTAATTTTGGTAAAAAATTAAGTTGATATTATAAGATAATATAAATTATGATGATTCAAAATATTTAATCTATTTTTTCAAATTAAATTCACAGATTTTGTAAATTTTAATTTAGAATTAATCTCAAAGAAGCGACGAGAAAGCTGGTTTTCAAAGAGAAAATGTTCAAAAGTTCACAATGTTTTTATATAAAAAATAAATATGAAAATTATTTAAATGACCTAAATTATATTAATATATATATATAATTTAACTAATTTTAATTTAAAATCAATTTAAAATATAATTTAACTTTATAAATGATTTAAACGAAATACAGTTTTTAATTAAAATTCGGCATTTTTCACTATTCATCAAAAAAATCATTTTTTAGAAAATTATCAAAAATTCACCCTAATATAATTTTGAAATGATGATTTCAAAAATAAAATTTATTTTTTCAAAAAAAATATCTAAAATTATGAAAAATTATTTTTAAAGTAAGTGCGCAAAAAGGCGACAATACTACTTGTTAGAAAAATACAATTTTTAAGTGTAAAATATGATTTTTGTTTCTCTTTTCTATTGTCTATAAAAACATAATATGAATGTTAAATATTTTTATTGAATATATAATTTATAAATTTCATTAAAACAATTCACCCAAAGTGATTTTTTTAATTCATTGATGTAAAACACGTTTGTGTGTATAAAAATAGTTTTACAGAAAAAGATTTCATTTATTTCCAAATAGTTTTTATTTTAATTTATAATTAATTGGTCAGAAAATAATTAATTTTATATACATGTGTATACCATATATTTTCATAATTTAATTAATCATATTCATACCGGTCATTTCAATGGCTAGGTGATAACTATCTTATTAGATAATAATATTTTAATAGTATATTATGTTTTGTTTAAACTCAGTGTAGTGTGTATCACAAGTTACACTTAGTATTAAGTGTAACAAAATATAAACTCATTTTTTTGTTTAAATAAATCTAAAATCAGTGTTTCATGTAACTCAAAATATCTAAAATATTAAATTTATTTGAAAAACATATATTTCACTAAATCTCGGGGTGTTACGCGCTCTTTCTATGAAGTTGGGGTTTGTCTTAGTGGCAAGTTCCCTGTAATCATAAATGAAAAACATAGTTTCAAATTTTTTATTGGGAATGATTTTCATAGTTATTATATCGGTATTGTAGTGGGTACTGTACTAACAGTACTGTTCACTCAATTTGGGCTTTTTCCGGCTATGTATTAGGCTTTCAAGCCACTAGGTCTACGCATCACACCCATGTCCTTCATTTAATGTACTTTTTTCTCTTATATTCTGGGCCTAAATTTCCCCCTTAAGTTTCCTCTATCCCCCCCCCTTTGAATTTGGAGAAGTTTGGACACTTTTTGAGTGGACAAAAGGGGGCGCATGGTTTGGGCGCATGGTTTGCTAAACCGTGCAAGAAAACTGAGTGGCCTTGTCCAGCTCATTAAAAATGTTTCTAATTTCCATTTTTCCCTCCCAGGATTTATCCAAACTCACCCATTTATTTCCCCATTCAACCCTTACAGCCATTTCAGCCTCCCAACCACCTCAAACCCTCCTTGGAACTCCATTTATAAGGGGAATTTGGTGGAGAAACTTCAAACTTCCTCAAGTAAGTGAATCTCTTCCTTAGTTCTCTCCTTTTTCATGGGGTTTCTTCCACTATTCTTGAATTTCCTTATGTCCAGTAGCTATGTTTTTGAACCTATGGTTTGATGCTATTTTTCTTGGTCTATTATTTTGGTTTTAGGCTTGATCTAAGTCCCTAGTGGTGCGGCGGTGGTGCGGTTGGATTTTCGCACAAAGATTCAAGGGTTTTAACACTTGTGGTAGGTGATTCCATGGGTAATAAATTATAGATGAGTTAGATTTTCTGAATTTATATTTTTATCACACTTATCATCCATTATCCTTGCTGCAAAATCTGGTTTTGGTGACATTTGTTGAGCAAATGATTTGTAGGTACCAATTTGGTGTTAAATTGGGTGTTTTACATGTCTATTTTACGTTATGCCAAATGGGGTTGTTTTATAACTCATGTAAAGGGTTTATAGAAATTTTTTGGGTGCTGAAAATTCTTTTTTGGTGAATATGGGTATTCCCATGGTGTTCAAAGTGAGATTTTAAATGGATTTTGTGTGTAAATCATTGTTAAATTTTGAGAAGTTGTTTTTTTGAAATTATAAAGGTTTTATTGAGTGGTGTAAGTGATGAAAAACATGTGTAGCTAATGTTTTGAGTTGATTATGAACATAACTTATGTGTTTATGTGATAATGTATTTTGGTATCATGAGATAACGGTTTGAGCACAATGGGGGAAACCCGGGTACCTAGGAGGGCGAATATGTACTAGTATGCTAGTGATCCGGATGAGTTTTATCCCTATTTCACTGAGAAAAATAGATAACAAAAACACTAAAAACACTATATTTATTATTATTAGGGACCAATAGGTTATTTTTATGTTCCCTACTAGTGGATCATGCACGATAATGGATTTTTCTATGGTTACTTTACACCGAGGTACGAGGTACATGGGGCCCGAGACTACCTAGTGTCTGGGGGTGTTCCTGATATTGGTGCTCATTGACTCTTGTGTATTTATATTTGGGTTATGGTGATTTTTTCTAGAAAATATATCATTTTAAATGTTTTATTTAAATGTGTTCTTTCATGGAAAATACCCTTTGAAAACTTCTTACATTCAAAAGTTTCGGTTTTTAGAAATTATTTCCACCACTTCTTGTTTATTAAAAATGGAATGATTTTTATCCTGTATTTTTTACTCTATGTAATATCTTGGTGGTATCCTATTGGTATTAGGATCACACCCTAATTACATCCCTTGGGTGTAAGTAGACTTGGTCATGTTTGACACAGGAAAAGGAAAGGCTTTGGGTGACGGCGGTTCAGGGTGTCAGTTCCCATCCATGGTGTAGAGTTGTGGAGACGGCTTGTGGGTGATGACACATTGTCATGTGGAGTCCTTAGGGATATTTTTCTAATGTTTTTATGTGTCTTTGTACCTCTTTTACTATTATTAGACCTATGTTTTTAGTTATGTATTTTGTATAAACCTCGTTTGGTGTGAATTTTTTAGATTCATTTTATCAATTGGTTTTGATGTTTTATGCTTCCATATTTGGGTAAATTATTCCCAAACCAAAATATATGATACCCGGAAACTTGTGACGGACCATGGAGATAGGTAACTCCCTTCAGGCCTTGTCACGGTCTGGGTTTGGCATCGGTTTTGATAGCGACCAGAGTCAGTTCGTGACAAAATGGTATCAGAGGAGGCCAATGTTTTTGGGTTGTATTATTATTTTGGGATGAGTTAGGATAAACAGGAGCTAGTAATGTCGGGGATTAGAGTTTTGGTCATGATTAATGTTCATGGAACGCACCTATCTTGGCAGTCCTCGATTCACCATGGGACATTGGAATTGTTTATTTGACTTCACTTCCAGGTGAGACGTGTGGGCTACAGACTACATGTTGACATCGAGTGGGGGTGGGGTAGTTGTTTCTTTTTTCATTTTAATGTGTTTGGATTATTTATATTTTATTTTATTGATGAAATTTTCAGAATTTTTGTACTGATTTTTATCTTGTTACTGTTGCATTTTTGTAGCAACATGCCTCCCCGGAAAGCTCTCATGCACCCACAGGAGGAATCCGGAGAGAGTTCTCCCTCACTGCTTGATCAGATGATAGTAGAGGCTATTGTTTGGGATGTCCAAGAACTAGTACATGGAACATCTCCTATTCTAATGCCTATTATATAATATGATACTAGTCCTAGAAATTAAAAGTCCCAAGAGTTTCTGAAAAATAAGCCTCCTACCTTCTGAGGTAGCATAGAGCCTCAAGAAGTAGAGGAATGGATCAAAAAGATCGAGTGCATGTTCGAGTTCCTGGATACACTCGAGGATCTTAGGGTTAAGTGTGCCTCTTTTCTGTTGGAGGGTCCTAGCCGCAGGTGGTGGGAATTGGTACTTCAAACTGGGAAGAATGAGCAGATGCGCTGGAGATATTTCAATGTCGTCTTCAATGAACAGTACTTCTCTAAGGTCTTGGAATATGTCAGGTCCGAAGACTTCATGGATCTTGTTCCGGGGGATCTTTTTGTGATGAAGTACGCCAACTGTTTCTCTGAAATTTTTTGGTATGCTTTTTAAATTGTTTCTAATGAGCAAGCGAAGGCTCGGAGGTTTGAAAAATGCTTGCGACCAGAGATATACTCCCAAGATTTATTGTTTAAGCTGAGGACCTATGTTGAGGTGGTTGATCTGGTGTGTATGATGGAGATTGACTGAAAATAGAGGGATGGTTTCTTTGGTACAATATCATTAGTGGGTAGTGGAAGCTCTTTAGATAATAAAAGGAAGTGGGAGGATCAGGTGAAGAAGGGAGGTGGTAGTTCAGGCCACTCTTCCAGGCAGTTTTCATTTGTGGCTTCTGATGTGAGATCGGTCATATGCCACCAATGTGAGAGGCTGGGACACATCTAAATATCATTCCCACTTCCTTCTAATTCCTATTTTTAATGTGTAGGTATGGGTCACTTGCATCACTTTTGCGGGGTGGAATGTCCACCTTAGAGTGGGGCAGGGTCACTGGCTTCAAGAGGAGTTCCAGCTCAGTCTAAGACGTCATAGATGGGGGGATCTCATTTTAGTGGTTGTGGTGGTAGGGATGGGTCATCTTCTAGGTATATCCAGTTTAGGTAATATAAATATTCTAGTATTCATCCTTAGGTAGAGACCAGATGTCTCCATGTGGTGGATCACGCACTAGCAGGATCAGAGGCAGGACCGTCGATAGTTCGAGGTACCATTTTGACTGCATCTTCTATAGTTTCTTATCTTTTTTATACTGGTTCCTCTGTTTAATTAATTTTTTTCTATTTTTTGGACACACTAAATTTTCCAACTAAGTTGTTGTCTTTAGTGATGGAGTTGGTAATTCCATTGGGAAAGAAAAAGGAGTAGGGTCTCAGGTGGCCGTCGTGTGTGCTTTCCGTGTCAGGGGTTGATATTGAGTGGGACCTATTGGTCTTAGATATGGATCTGTTTGAAATAATACTTTTCATGGATTGGTTAGTACACATCCAAGCACATATTGATTTCTATAGGTGGCGGGTCAGTTTCATGGCACCTGATGGGAGATGTCGGGTTTTTCATGGGGAATGGGATCTTTGGTCGAGTCGTACAGGACATCCACTCCCAGAGTTAGGAGAACTTGTTTTTCAGTTATCATCGCTCATGATAGAGGATGATGTTCATGCTCCTGATGGTGGACTACCTCCTGTATTTGATGAGTTTCTAGAGGTATTTTCAGATGATTTTTCAGGTTTTCCCCTGGAGCGGGATGTGGAGTTCTCGATTGATCTAGCACTAGGAACACAGATAATATCTATTCCCTAATATAGCATGGACCCCATCGAGATGAGAGAATTAAATATATAGCTAGAAGAATTAGAATCCAAAGGATTCATTCTCCAGAGAATCTCTCCGTGGGTCGCTCCTGTTTTGTTTGTGAAAAAGGTTGACAGATCCTTTCGGTTGTGCATTGACTACCAGAAGCTGAATAAGGTAACAATCAAGAACAAATATCATTTTCCCTGAATAGATGACTTTTTTGATCAGTTGAAGGGGGAAAAGTGGTTTTATAAAATCAACTTGTGTTCAGGATATCATCAACTTAGGGTGAAATAGGTAGATATCCCAAAGACAACCTTCCAAAGCAGGTACGGCCACTTAAAGTACTTAGTCATTCCCTTTAGATTGGCCAATGCTCCAATGGTCTTTATGGCACTCATGAATAGGGTGTTCTATCAGTATCTTGATCTTTTTTCATGGTATTTGTGGATTACATCCCATTTTATTCGTGATCTGGGGAAGAACATGAGCATCACTTGTGGATCATTTTGGGCACCTTGCAGAAGCATCACCTTTATGAAAAGTTGTCCAAATTCAATTTTTAGATCGGAGAAGTGAAATTTATGGGTCATGTGATCTCAAATCAAGGGTTTTTGGTGGAGCCTGATAAAATCAATGTGGTTATTTCATGGGAGAATCTGAATAACGTGTTCAAGATCAAGAGTTTATTCGGCCTGGCTAGTTATTACATGCATTTTGTTTGGGATTTCTCTTCGTTTTCTTCACCGATGACTGCACTCACCCATAAAGGGGTGAAGTTTTTATGGGGCATAGAATTTTAGGCATCCTTATAGGATCTGAATAGGAGGTTTACTACCACCCTTGTTCTGATTTTTCCAGAGTCTGGAAAGGGGTATGTGGTGTATTGTGACTCTTCAGGTATGGGTATTGGGTACGTGCTTATGCAGGATGATTACATGGTGGCGTATGGCTCTCACCAACTCTGACCACATGAAAAAAAATACCTGACCCATGAAATGGAGTTAGCATTTGTGATTCACACTTTGAAGACTTGGTGTCACTACCTATTTGGGGAGAAGTTTATGGTCTACTTTGATCACAAAACTTAACCTATATCTTCTCGCAGAAGGACCTTAACTTGAGGCAGCATCGTTGGATCGAGTACTTGTAGGAGTTCAACATTGATATTATCTATACCCCAATAAAGGGTAATGTGGTGGCCGACACCTTGAATAGAAGATTCATAGTGCAGGCTTTGAGGAAGTCCAATAATGAGTGGAATCTGATGGCACTCTTTGCTCAAATTCATGTGGAACCAAGGAGCAAAATGGGGATGCATTATTGGAAATATTTCAGTTTAATCCTTCTATGGTGGATCTAATTCAGCAGGAGCAGCCTAGTGATGATCTTTTTCAGTGGTCTAAGTAGTTTATTTAGGGTGGGGAGATATCCATTGATTGGTTGTCGTATCCCAAGGGCATCTTGTGCTTCAAGGTTTGTTCAGTAGTGTCGTTATCCCTACGGAATGTGGTAATGGAGGATAGCCACCAGTCTCAATGAGTGGTCCATCTGGGTTCCACCAAGATGTATTATGATGTCTTTCGAAATTTATGGTGTCCTGGTATGAGACGAGACATCTCGTAATTCATGTCAAGATGCTACACATTCCAACAGGTGAAAGCAGAGCATCAGAGGCCCTCCAGTTTGCTCCAGCCATTACCCATTCCTACCTGGAAGTGGGATGAGGTTACCATGGACTTCATTATTGGATTGCCTCATACACCTTGGGGTAATAATTCCATTTGGTTGGTTATTGATCATCTAACCAAATCATCCCACTTCATTCTGATTAAAGATATATCTAAAGTGGATGAGTTGGGTCATTTGTATCTTCAAGAGGTGGTAAGGGTCCATGGTGTGCCGTTAGAAGTTGTCTCATATAGAGATCCCCATTTCAATTCTTGGTTTTAGGAAGAACTTCATAAGGCCTTGGGGTCTTAGATTAAGATGATCACGGCATACCATCCTCAAACAGATGTTCAGACAGAGCGAGCGAATCAGATTTTGGAGGACATGCTCTGTGCATGTGTTCTGGACTTTTGAGGTTTCTAGGATAGCCATTTGGGATTGGTTGAGTTTTCTTATAATAATAGTTACCAATACTCGATTTGAATGGATCATTTTGAGGCACTCTATGTTTAGACTTATTGGTCCCCCTGTGTTGGGCTAAGGTAGGTGAGACCTCACTTTTGGGGCCGAGTCTAGTGCACGAGACATCTAAGAAGGTCAAGTTGATCAGGAAGTGCTTATTGACAACTCAGGGTCATCATAAATCATATTCTGACCAGATGCATTGAGACTGAGAATTTTTTTGGGTGATAGGGTATTCTTTAAAGTGGCCCCTCGTCTAGGCCATCGTCTATGGGGAAAGCAAGGGAAGTTGACATCGCGGTATGTCAGGCCTTTTGAGATCACTGAGCATATTGGAAAGGTGGCATATAGGTTGGCCTTACCTTATCAGTTGAAATACATCCATGACATCTTCCACATCTCCAATTTTAAGAAATACAACCTGGATCCATCCCATGTATTGAATTGGGGGAGTTGGATATAGAGCCTGATTTATCTGTTTTTGAGTGACCGGTGCGAATAGTGGATTCTCAAGAAAAGGTGCTTCAGGGAAAGACTGTTCCACTGGTCCGTGTTATTTGGAATCATGGGAATGATACACATGATACATGGGAGTGTAATTCATGTGTTAAAGTAGATTATCCATTCTTGTTTTCCGATCAAGCTCCAGGTTGACTTTTCGGGATGGAAAGTTTTCATGGTGGGGAGAATTTTCACACTCATGTCCTTCATTTAAGGTAATTTTTTCTATTATATTTCAAGACTAACCTTTCCCCCTAAGTTTACCCAAGGCCCTATTTAATTTTAAGAAGGTTGGACACTTTTTTAGTGTACAAAATGGGGTGCATGGTTTGGATGCACGGTTTTCTAAACCGTTCAAGCAAACCATGCAACCTTGTCCAACTCATTAAAAATGTTTTTAATTTCCATTTTTTTCCTCCTAGGATTTATCTAAACTCTCCCCTTTATTCCCCCATTCTACCCTTTCATCCATTTCAGCCTCCCAAGCACCTCAAACCCTCCTTGGAACTCCATTTTGAAGGGGGGTTTGGTGGAGAAACTTCAAACTTCCTCAAGAAAGTGTATCTCTTCCTTAGTTCTCTCCTTTTGTATGGGGTTTATTCCACTATTATTGAAGTTAGTTATGTACAGAAAGTAGGGTTTCAAACCTAGGTTTTTATCCTAGTTTTATTGGTCCATTATTTTGGTTTTAGACTTTATCTAAGTCCTTAGTGGTACGGCGGTGGTGCAGTTGAATTTTCGCACCAAGATTCAAGGGTTTTAACACTTGTGGTAGGTGATTCCATGGTTAATCAGTGATATATAAGTTATATTTGCTACATTTCTATTTTTATCACACTTATCATCCATTATCCTTGCTGTGAAATCTGGTTTTGGTGACGTCTATTGAGAAAATTATTTTTAAGTACCAATTTAGTGTTAAATTGGGTGTTTTACAAGTCCATTTTATGTTATGCCAAATGGGGTACTTTTATAACTCATGTAATGGGTTTATATAAATGTTTTGGGTTCTGAAAATTATTTTTTGTTGAATATGGGTATACCCATGGTGTTCAAAGTGATATTTTAATGGGATTTTATGCGTAAAGCATTGTTAAATTTTGAGAAGTTGTTTTATAGAAATTCTAAAGGTTTTATTGAGTTGTGTAAGTGGTGAAAAAAATGTGTAGATATTTTTTTTAGTTGATTATGACCATAAATGATGTGTTTATGTGATAATTTATTTTGGTATAATGAGATAATGGTTTGAGTACAATGGGGGAAACCCGGGTACCTAAGAGGGAAGATATGTACTAGTACGCTAGTGATTCGGATGGGTTTTATCCCTGTTTCACTGAGAAAAATAGATAACAACAACACTAAAAAAACTATATTGGTGATTATTGGGGACTACTAGGTTATTGGTATGTTACCTACTTGTGGCTCGTGCACAATAATGGATTTTTCTATGGTTACTTTACACTAAGGTATGAGGTACATGGGGTCCGAGACTACCTAGTGACCAAGGGTGTTCCCAAGATTGGTTCTCATTGACTCTTGTGTATTTATATTTGGATTGTGGTGTTTTTTTCTAGAAAATAAAGTTTCCTACATGTTTTATTTAAATGTGATCTTTCATGGAAAATCCCCTTTGAAAACCGCTTACATTCAAAAGTTGTGGTTTTTAGAAATTATTTTCACCACTTCTTATTTATTAAAAATGGCATGCTTTTTATCTTGTATTGTTTACTCTATAAAATATCTTGGTGGTATCCTATTGGGATTAGTCTCACACCCTACTTACACCCCTTGGGTGTAAGTATACTTGGTCATGTTTGACATAGGAAAAGGAAATGCTTTGGGTGATGGTGGTTCAGAGTGTTAGTTCTCATCCATGGTGCGGAGTTGTAGAGACGGTTTGTGGGTGATGAACCCTTGTTGTGTGAAGTCCTTGGGGGTATTTTGTTGCTGTTTTTATGCGTCTTTGCACCTATTTTACTATGATTAGACCTATTTATTCAATTCTTAATTTTTTATAAACCTCGTTTGGTATGAATTTTTCAGATTCGGTTTATCGGTTGGTTTTGATGTTTTATGCTTCCATATTCAGGTAAATCATTCCCAAACCAAAATATATGATACCTGGGAACTTTTTCCAGTCCGTGGGGATAGGGAACTCCCTTAGGTACTTTTCAAGAGCTGGGTTTGGTGCTGATTTTGATGGCTACCAAATTTGGTTTGTGACACTACAGGCCACAAATGTCAGGCAGTTAGGTGATACAATGGGACTAGGCAGGATGACATGATGCGACTAAGCATGTGACATGATGTGAAAATACACATACATCAATAAATGTATGGATCAAAATAATTATGAGTGTGTTGACACTTATCATTTTACCCTCTACCAGCTCAGATATCTAATGTGGGATGGAGGGGTGTCCTGTCATGGTGTGACAGTGGGCAACACAGGCGCAATAGTTGCTAGCAGGGAGTGACATTGTGTGCTGATTGGTGTAATTTTTTCCCATCACTACTATAGATATGCTCTTTAATAGCACTCAAAAAGGACTTTAATAGTGCTAAAAAGGCATCATTGTCCCCATCGTTGTTAAAGGGGAACTCCCCTTTATAAGTGATAAAAACTCACTGATAAAGGTCCAACCTACTACAGTGTCTTGTTTGAATAAAAACACACTTTAACAAATACCTATAACCTATATGAAAATATATAATTCAATTGAAATAAATTTTACATCATGAATAAAAAAACTATTATATACATTTCAAATAATGTTTTGAATAATTAAATTTACAAATATTATCCACAAACATTTAAAAACATTAATTTTTCATCGTCTTTGGCACTCGTGATCACCTCTCAAAAAATTATGACCATGGTATCAGTTGTCAAAAAAATTACCTCAACCTAAGAAAAAGAATCCACCTATATAAGAAAAAAAATCTTATGTTAGTAATACTATAAAGAAATTAATTAAACATTAATATAAAATAATGAATTAATAAAATGTCAATTTTAAATAAAAATACACACTTGGAGTTATACTGGTCACACTGTACATATTATTGAGTTGCGGTTGATTCTTATGTGTCACAAATGATTTATGGATCATTCTCCTAAAGTATAAAAATAATACGAATGTGTTTTATTATTTTTTTAGTATGTCACTTGTTCTTTTTACTAAAATTGATGTCAATTTTAAATAAAAAGACACACTTGGAGTTATGCCGGTCACACCATGCATCAGATTGAGGTGAGGTAGATTCCTACATGTCAAAAATTACTTATGGGTCATTTTCGTAAAGTATCAAAACAATATGAATGTGTTTGATTGATTTTGAGTATGTCACTTGTGTTTTTTACTAAAATGTCATTTCAAACGAGAAACATGAACTTTGAGTGATACCGGTCACATCATGTGTTGGTTTTATGTAAGAGTACTTCATACACATCACAAATGACTTCTGAATCATTTTCCTAAATTATCAAGATAATCGGAGCATGTTTTCTTGGTTTTCAGTGAGTGAAATACATTTTGAACTAAAATGTAAATTTTAAACTGATAACGAACACTTTGAGTCATACCAGTCACACCATGTGGAGGATTGTGGTACAGTTGATATACACATGTCAAAAATGACTTATAGATCATTTTACAAAAGTATAAAAACAATCTGAATGTGTTTTCTTGGTTCCCAGTATGTCACGTGTTCTTTTTAGTAAAATTAATGTCAATTTTCAATAAAAATACACACTTGGAGTCATATCAGTCACAATGTGCATCTAATTAATGTGATGTTTATTCCTACACATAAAAAATGTATTATGGATCATTTTACTAAAGTATCAAAACAATATAAATATGTTTACTCATTTTTCAGTATGTCACATGTTCTTGTTACTAAAATTAATGTCAATTTTAAATAAAAAACACACTTGGAGTTATATCGGTCACACTGTGCATCATATTTAGGTGTGGTTGATTCAAACATATCAAAAATGACTTATAAATAATTTTCCTAAACTATCAAAATAATTAAAATTTATTTTCTGGGTTTTCAATACATCACTTGTTCTTTTTATTAAAATTAATGTCAATTTAAATAAATAGACACACTTGGAATTATAATAGTCACACCGTGCATTGGATTGAGGTGAGGATTATTCCTACATATCACAAATTACATATGGATAATTTTCCTAAAGTATCAAAAAAATATGAATGTTTTTTCTTAGTTTTGAGTATGTCACTTGTGTTCTTTATTAAAATTTCATTTGAAACTAGAAATACGCACTTTGAGTCATACTGATCACATCGTGTGTCGATTTGACATGATACTACTTCCTACACATCAAAACTGACTTATGAATCATTTTCCTAAATTATCAATACAATAAGAGCATGTTTTCTTGGTTTTCAGTGAATGGCATGTTTTGAACTAAAATGTCAATTTTAAACAGATAACAGACATTTTGAGTCGTATCGGTCACACCATGCATCTGATTCAAGTTCTATTGATTCTTACACATCAAAAATTACTTATGGATCGATGTACTAAAGTATAAAATCAATATGAATGTGTTTTCTTAGTTTTCATTCTATCACTTGTTCTTTTTATTAAAATTAATGTCAATTTTAAATAAAAAATACACACTTGGAGTTATACCGGTCACATTGTGCACCAGATTGAGGTGGGGTTGATTCCTACATGTCAAAAATGACTTAGGGATCATTTTCCTAAAGTATCAAAACAATATGAATGTTTTTGCTCAATTTTCAGTATATCACTTATTCTTTTTACTAAAAATTCATTTGAAACTGGAAACATGTACTTTGAGTCATACAGGTCACATCATGTGTCATTTTGACATAATAATAATTCCTATGCATCATAAATGACTTATAAATCATTTTACAAAATTATCAAGACAATCAAAGAACAATTGGTTGGTTTTTAATGAGTGACAAACATTTTAAACTAAAATAACAATTTTAAACTGATAACGAACACTTTGAGTTATATTGGTCGCACCATGCATCAGATTGAAGTGTGGTTGATTACTACTCATCACAAATGACTTATGGATCATTTTCCTAGAGTATCAAATCAATCCTAATGCGTTTTCTAATTTTTCAGTATTTCACTTGTTCTTTTTACTAAAATCAATATCAATTTTAAATAAAAAGACACACTTAGAGTCATATCGGTCACACTGCGCGTCATATTGAGGTAAGGTTGATTCCTAAATGTCACAAATGACTTATGGATCATTTTCCTATAGTATAAAAACAATATTAATGTGTTTTATTTATTTTGAGTATGCCACTTAGTAATTTTACTAAAATTAATGTCACTTTAAAATAAAATACACACTTGATTCATATCAGTCACACTACGCATCAGATTAATGTGTGATTGATTCATACACATCAAAAATGACTTATGGATTATTGTCCTAAAGTATAAAAACAATATGAATGAGTTTTTTGGGTTTTTAGTATTTCACTTATTCTTTTTACTAAAATTAATGTCAATTTTAAATAAAAATACACACTTTGAGTTATACCAATCACACCGTGCGTTGGATTGAGGTGGGGTTGATTCTTACACATCATAAATGATGTATGGATCATTATCCTAAAGTATCAAAATAATCCAAATGTGTTTGATTGGTTTTCAGTATGTCACTTGTTCTTTTTACTGAAATAAATGTCAAATTTAAATTAAAACATGCACTTGAGTTTTTGATGTGTGTTTTGAACTAAAATATAAATTATAAACTAAAAACATAAAGTTCAAGTCATACTGAGAACACTATGTATCAGATTTAGGTGTGGCTAATTGTGTATGTGGTATGTTTTTTGCTTTAAACTATCTGCAAAAAGTCATAAAAATATAAAATGTTTCATTCTAATAGAAGAGAAACCCCATGATCCCTGAAACACTTACGTTTTAGGCAGCATGCAGATTTCTCTTCCATCAAAAAGGAACATGTTCAATATTTTCAGGCTTGTTTCAAATAGTTGAAAGAAAAATATAACTTCCAAAAAGATCTACAGAAAAAACTAAATAATTACTAGATAAAAATGATAAGTAAATTAACTTATGAGTAATAGATAAAATGATGACAAAAATTCCCTGAAACATCTTTGACTGAATTTACATTTTTTATAGGAAAATTTTAAGGTTTTTCCATCATTATTCAATGATTTTCTCTCATTATATATTGAGATAAATTTGTATTATATTAAAGGTAATAAATTTAATATTTCCTTCATTCATTGGCCTCTCTCCCCTTTTATAAAACTATATAAAAGTATATATATGTTATAAAAGTTTACATAATTTATCGAAGTATATAGTTTTATAAATTTATAACGGTATAAAATTATAATATATAAAAGTAAAATTTATGAAAGTATAAAACTGTAATAATTTATAATGAATAAAAATATAATTGGATATTAATTTATAAATCTAGAAAGCTATAAAAGTATAAATAATTAATAAAATTTTATATTTAAACTATATATGTAAATATGATATACTATAAAATTTATAAAAGTATATAAATTTTTAAATGAATAAAACTATAAAATTATAAATATTTAATAAAAAATATTATTATATTATATTAGTATAATACGATATTATAAAATTTATAAAAGTATATAAATTCTAAACTATATAAAAGTATAAAATTATAAACTTGAAACACTTTGAATATGTCAAAAGTCATTTGAATACCATGCATTTTTTATTCAAAACTAAACTTGAATCACTTTATTAATACTTTGAATTTCAAGTATTACTTGATATTCCAAGTAAAATTTAAGAACCAATTGAAAATTATTTTTGAAGACTATAACATCATTTTTAATTACACACTTCCTTCATAAGGGTTATTCAAGAAATTTAACAAACATATGGTACACAAGGAAATTTAAAACCCATTTAAAACTTATTTCATTTATATAAAAACATTTAACATTCATTGGAAACTAAGAGAAAACCTTTCTTTCATCCTGTGGATTCTACTAACATAATTAATAATATTATTAGAAGTCTAAAACATGAATTAAAAGACCAAGCAATCAACATATCCAAAATTAAAGAGATATGTGTGGGTAAAATCTAGTTACAACTCACTGCTCCCAATAAGGGAGGCCCAACCCTACCCTAATCGAGTTCAAGAAACTCATAAAAGAGATCACACATGCTAGTCCCATGAAAAAAATGAAAAAATGATTATCCCTACACCCTAGATTTTGGCCTATAGCATTCGTAGTAAGGGGAAGATCCTTTCTTCATTGAATAAGCTTCACATTTAATAATTCTTAAATGAAAACCCATCAATTAAACCCTAGTATCAACACCAAAAACTCACTCCTCGTGTTTGGTCAAGCTCACTCTTAAAGTGATTTTTTTTCCAGAAAATAAAACCATAGTCATCGTTCAATGTTGCAAATCTTGCACCTAGGTTCATCAAGCTCCTGAATAAAAGAACTAGTAAACTCAACCCCCACATAGATCAAAAATACACTAGACTCTTACTCAAACTAGATACAAAAAGGGATAGTTTTTTAGGGGTCTATTCATTTGATTCGTTGAGAAGAAGTGAAGATGCGCAGTTCGGTGAGGTGCGACTAAAGAAATAATGTGGTCGAAGGCACTAACAAGATAAATAGGGAGTATATCTTAGATTTAGAGAGATCAGTTCCTCAAGAATATTGATTGGTGACAATAGTAGGGTCTTGTGAGAGCTTTGACAGCGGCGATAGGGCTAGGATTCTGTGGAAACTTAAAGGCGCGAGCAGCGACTCACCTCTGTTAGGGTTCATTTTATAAGAACGCATGTGGCTTTTATCAGTGCTTTCAAAAAAGCACTAATAAATAGGAGTTTTATCAGCATTTATAAAACCGCTCTTTATCAGCATTTTGTTAGCGCTGATAAAGAGTAGTTTTATCAGTTTTTTTAGCGCTTTTAGAGGGTTATCTTTATCATCGCTAAAAAGCACTAATAAAGATCTAATCTTAATAAGTTATTTATAATATTATATATATTTATAAAATTATATTTATAATAAACATATATATTTATTTATAATTATAATTATAAATACCTATATTTATAAATATTTTTATAGATTTAAAAATATATTTATATAATTATATATATTTATTAAATTATAAATATATTTATTATTATTTTATTATTATTTTAATTTATTTATTTATTTATAATTATAATTATATATATGTATATTTATAGATTTATAAATATATTTATATAATTATATATATATATAAAATTATAAATATAATAAATATATTTTTTATAATTTTTTAATTATTTAAATATAAATATATTTATATTTATAATTATAATTATAAATAAATATATTTAAAAATATTTGTATATAATTATAAATATATTTATATATTTATATAATTATATATATATTTATATTTATTTATTTATTTATTAATATATAAATATATATAATTAAAAATATAATAACTATATTTACTATTTAAATATATTTATTATAATTTTATAATTATTTAAATATATACATATTTATTTATAATTATAATTATAAATAAATATATTTAAAAAGGTATTTATATTTGATTATGAAAATATAATTATAAATATAATAAATATGTTTATTATTTAAATATATTTATTGTAATTTTATAATTATTTAAATATGTATTTATTTATTTATAATTATAATTATAAATACATATATTTATAAGTATTTTTATAGATTTATAAATATTTGTATATATTTGTAAATATATTTATATAATTATATATATTTATAAAATTATAAATATAATAAATATATTTATTTATTTATAAATATTTGTATATAACATGAAAGTTCAGATACTGAGCATCTTCGGCACTAAAAAATTATTAATTAAAATAAAAGTACACCAAAGTCAAAGCATGTGGCACGTGAAAGACCACCAAAACATGAAAGTGACCAACACACCATCCAAACAAAAAAAGATAACATCCATAGACCCATTTAAAGGCCTAAAGACCCGAAAAAAATGGCCCAAATGCCCAGAAACACCAACACTGGCTAAAGCAGCAATGTCTAGCCGGTAGCTGCCAACCCAAGACCTCGCATACCCGACCGCATCGATGAGGTTGACCGACAACATTCCACCCAAGTTTATCCTCTTGGATGCTGATTTGCCTGAGGACATTATCATTCCTTTCATCATCATTGTTCAAGTGATCGAGGTCATCCCCAATGCCCATCGTCGGAGGTGTCAGTGTTTGCATGTCATCAGTGGGAGATGCTCAATGTCGGCCACCCATACCATGGATAGCTCATGGTGCCTAAGCTCACCACCCCCTTCAGTATCTCATACCACCGTAGGTCATCCCACAGCCACCAGAACAACATCATCGCTAGTAAAAATGAGATCTGAGGACCCCATAAATGCATGACCATATGCACACAAAACCAACCTGAAGCCCATCCTAGAAACTGGGTGAATCCCCATCCATGAAACGTCGTCAGGCCTAATGAAAGGCTTGGACATCCTTAAAAAATCTCAACACGTGCCTGCCACCATCATGTGGTCAGCACCACATCCTAAGGTAAACCACAATCCTCATCCCAAGGCTCTCCGATATTTCCATAGATCTACTCCCTACATCCTGCTAGCTAACGATTGTCGTCCACCCACCTCATATCCTGAGTTCTCATCTAGCCTTCACCACCACCGGGATGCTCCCATCATAGATGTCGACAATCTCACCATCTTCATTATCATTCAGAGCCGCTATCATCTACCATCTCCAATCATCATAGGGATCCCACACCCGCCACGCCCTATCTCCCAATTGCGACCGTTGTCAGGTGTCTGTTGTTGTCTCCAACAACTCGCAATCGCCAGGATCCCAAGCACAACTCACCATACGATGCTGGGGGGGAATAGTAGCCCCCACACCAAGTTCACCGTCAGCATGCTCTCCATCCCCGTCTTCGGGTGGGCCCCCCAACCAAGACTGACGCGTCCCAAGGCCCGCTTCCATTCATCTATAACATCCTGAAACCCTAGAACAACATCATCCCTAGGGCATCCACGAGCTGTTCCATGACACGATGTCACCTCCATCTGTCGATCTATGGTCTGCAACCCTCCATCTCCAACCACTACTATCAGGGCGCCATCGCCTTCCACCATCATCAAGTCAGTATTGCTAGCTGTCATTATCAAGTGACCAGCCACTGCCATCGAGGAATTGTCGCCGATCACTTCCATCGAGGTGTCACCGATCGCATGGGGATCAAACCCTTCAACACCAGGGTCTCCCACAAGTATATCCACCTGTTGTAAGGCCCCATGTCATGATTCAGTGTGGCGATGCCCTCCATCGCACACACCAAAGAGGTCATAATGACCTACAATGTTAACCCCCAACCTTCTTCTTGGGAGAAGCGGCACCACATGACTACGATTGCCTAAGCAATCGCCATGGAATTTGGGATTTTCAGAGGAGTCCCTGCGAAAACGAAGAGTGAGAGGCTCTCATTTTTTGAGAGAAAAACTCTCCATAAATATTTGTATATATTTATAAATATTTATATATATTTATAAATATAATTATAAATATTTATATATATTTATAAATATAATTATATGTTTATATATTAATTTATAATTATGATTATAAATAAATATATTTATAAATATTTGTATATAATTATAATAAATGCATTTATTGTAATTTTATAATTATATATATATATATATATTTCTAATTATTATTATGAATAATTAAATATATTTAAAAATATTTCTATATAATTATAAATATATTTATATAATTATACATCATTATCCGCAATACTTTTGGTATATTTATATAATTTTATATATTTATGTCAATATATAAATATATATAATTATAAGTATAATAACTATATTTATTATTTAAAAAATATTTATTATAAATTTATAATTATTTAAATATATGTATATATAATTATAATTATAAATGAATATATTTAAAAAGTATTTATATATAATTATAAATTTATAATTATAAATATTATAAATATATTTATCATTTAAATATATTTATTGTAATTTTATAATTATTTATGAGAACATAATAAGTTCATGGGTATAACATGAATGAATCATACCTAGTAAAGTATAAATCATAAAAAATGAGTCGTCGCATATATGAAAGCATGAATAATAAGGCTTTCAATGTACAAATGAACATTCATGAGTTATAAATACATAACATATGCATGTGTCATCATAATATAGGTAATATTAACATTTGGAACATAGCAACCCACAATCATCTTCAGAAATAAACTTATGATCATATAGTGTCAATTATACTCACGTATTAATATATGAACATAAATAATGATAATCTTGTCCATGAATATCATCATTATCTCATGATGTATATATATATATATCAGGAACGGTGCGAGCCATGGATTATATATTTATTTATTTATTTATTTTTAATTATAATTATAAATATATATATTTAAAAAGTATTTATATATAATTATAAATATAATAAATATATTTATTATTTTAAAAAATTGTAATAATTTTATAATTACTTAAATATATATTTATTTATTTATTTATTTATTTATAATCTTATATATACCTTTTTAAAAACATTGTATATAAATATTGCAAAGAAAAAGTCCCTTTTAATAACAAAATGAAAGAAGAAACAAGATGGAGGAGGACAAAATACAACAAGAAGCCCAAAAAAGAGATAAAGAGCCAAAGACTCCAACAACAAACATCAACAAAGATACACAAAATCCAGGACGTCAACTGCATGAGTGAGATTAGTCTCTTCTACCCCTTCCACGATAATCTCTCCCGCGTGAATGATGACCACACTTCAAATTCTCTCTTGTTATTTATCATGGATCCTTATCAGTATCAAAATCACCAATTATATTGAATCCCTCCCTTTTTTAGGATCCAAATTTCCTATACTCACATCATCATCTTTGACAATAGCCCCTGCATCAAAAGAAGTAGAAGAGTACCCAACCTGTATAGTAGGATCTGCAACCTCCTTCCCAATTTGAACATCCTATCTCATTGTGCTAGATCCTTCACTTTATCTAGTTTCTAGATACCCTATGCTTTTAGCCATGATAGGCCTCAACAGCTCCTCCACTATCAGCCTTTCTAGATACCACTATTGGGTCATCATTGTTATTTCCTTCATGAGAAGAAGAAACCCCAAAATCAGCACAAGAGGACCTAGTTTGTACAACAGGATCTATAACCTCCTGCCCAATTTAAACATCTTGACCAACATTATTTTTATCATACAAAGTATAAGGAGAAATTTTTTTATCACTATTGGAATTATCGTTGATTTTTTCAATATAAAAACTGATTATAGTAGAACCATCAATGCATGGAGGAGGGACTTCATTCCCTTGATCAGACTTACCATCCTATCCTAATTCAAGCACAACAGTGGAAGCATGAACAAGAGGACAAGTATCCTTTCCATTGAAGCTGACAATAGATTTTGGAGCAGCCAAAAAACTTTCATCAATATTGAGATTATCAACATGAAATCTAGTAATAATAAGATCATAATCATAGATACAAGGAGGATAAATTCTATCCCCCTACCTAGGAATACCTTCCTGTCTAATAACATCCAGTATTAAACCATCATCATGATCCCTATGACTAGTAGAAATAGTGTCTGTAAGATTTGGTGTCCTAGAACCGACTGGTTGTACTTTTATTACATGGATATTTAATGTATTTAAATATTAAACATCTTATTACATATTGTTCATTATTCTTCATGACTATGATGTAATAATTTCCTAGAGTATTTGTTGCATTGATAAGGTCATGGAAGTTCCACGCTATGATGAAAACCTTGAAATGCTATAACAATATTCTTAAATATAGTTCTACAGTTGGATGACATACTATGAAGGGACACGTATCATGTAGACCATCAGGTGAGAGTACTCATAAGCATATGAGACTTCCTCTCATGAAGTTCTCACTTGTTAATCTCCAAGACAGGAGATTATGAGAACATACCTGCCAGTAGGAATTCTGCATGTTTTGGTGTCATTGGGTATTTATATCTATGAGTGTGTTTAATTATCCTTAGACTTTAAGATTATCATTAACATGTTTTACTACTTGTGCACTTTGATTTACTGATGAAAACTGTCATACAGATAGTTGGTGGGAAGTAGGGTACATTGAGTGCGTCATGAGTGACATGATATTAATGGATAAGTCGAGTAAGTATTTTTCCCTTCCATTTATGGAAGTTGATATATCATACCTTTGATTGAAATATAATTGTAATATGAAATTCCATGGCCATGGTGTAACGATGAGTTTATTTCAGGTATTCAAAGAGTGACGTATCAAGTATAAAGGTAGATGACACTATCATGAAACCTACTTGATGAGATATTGAGACAAAAATATTATATTACACAGTGAGCATTCGTATGTGGATGTTGTTGTTGTGAATTTATGTTCTTTCTCTTGGGTGCCTTGACCCATTTCTAGACAGTACTCTTGGACTTTAGGCAAGCCCGCCTAATGCCAACGAGAAAGAATCCTAGAGGGTCACACACTAAGAGTTTTTTGTGGTCTTGGTTAAATTCTATTTGAATTTAATTAATGAAATAAATATTATTCTCAAGACCGTGGAATAATTTTATTCAATTTAATATGATTTCATAAATTAAATAAAATTTATTTATTTATTTTATCAAACATTTAATAAATATTTATTTACTAGTTTGTAAATAAAATATTTATTTAAGAGAATAAATTATTTATTTATTTATTCGGGTGTTCAATAAATGTAAGTGGAGTTTGATCGGACCAAGGTTGGTCCAGTATTAAAATAATTATTTGTAAGACCGTAAATAATTATTAGTTGGCACAAGTTAAAATAATAATGATGCTGCTATTATTTTGTGACACAGAATTTTATTCATAATTATATTTTGCGCAAGTTGGCGCACCATAAATAATGACACGGTATTATTATTATGAGCATGTGTTTTCTCTAAGTTCATGAATGTATTTAATTTCTATTATGTAATTAAATATTGTAACTAAAGTTCCATACATATAAATAGACAAGTACGTCTATTGTGCCATAGCGAACACACCGCACGCTTGGTGAATTGAGAATTGTTGAGCTAAACAATTTCTCTCTCAAATCCTCTCCCCCCCCCCCTCTCAAGAATGAGATACATTCTTCAAGGCCGAAGAACAATTGATCAATAATGACTGACACAAGACACTCACTTTGTCGTGCTATCACCCGGAGAATGAGTGGTTTCTATCGGAGGCCATCGGAGCATGTGTGGATCACTGCTAGAGGGATTCTAATTTGGATCCTCGCAAGCACAACAAGATAATTTGGAATGTTCATTATGAATGATCAACATCATCAACGAAGAAAATACTGAAGATCAATGTATTCTTTTCTTTATGAAATTAATTAAATTAATTATAAACATGATTTGCAAGATCCACTCTAAAGGTTTCGGGCCTCTTCCTTCTTTATCTAAATATTTTATTCTATTCTGTGGAGACTGGCATTCATCATCGTATTGATCCCGGAATAATCATTGATCATGGTAAAAATTAAAGTTGGGTTTCAACCCAACCGCGCTTCTGCTGTGCCCATAACCTACAAGTGGTATCCAAGCGGTTACATCATAGTTTATAATTATTTAAATATTTCGTTGATGATTTACGCATTTAATAATTTAGTTGTTTCAATTTATGTTAATCATTCTGCAAATATGAATCTCGAGATCTATTCCTCCTTTTTCGTTTCTCGTTCACCTTACAAAAACGATCTTTTCTTTTATGTTTGATTAAAATAAAATAGAGGATCTCATCTAGAGGTTCCAAAGCTTCCTGTCTATACAACACAAGAACACACAACGTGTATTTGGTAGTACACATCGTGTAGTCAAGATTCAATGCATCAGACCGGTTCTCCAAACCAAGTTGTGTGTTGGAGTCTTTCTAAGTCTTAAATGACTCTGTGTGTTGACCAGGAATAGTTGGCACATGATTTCTGGATTATACGTCGTGTAGTCCACTGGACACGGCATGTAGTCCCTTCGGGTTTGGGTTAGACCATGTACCCCATAAACGGCTTGCCCGGCTGGAAACTATGTAATGCGGATACTACAAGGTGTGTGGCCCACTGAACATGTCGTGTCCTCTAAAGATTTCCGAAGTACATCTACGCACCATGTCCCCAGGCGTGTACTTCGGATGGAAATTTAACGATAGTACGCATTGTGTAGTCATAACTACACGTCGTGTACTCTTCCAAATTATACAGGTTTATTAAAATTTAATATTATATTATACAAACCCTTGAGACATGTACCATAGTGCAGGCGTAAAGCTAAGGCACAACACATGATATGTGTTTTATATGTATGTGTTTAATTTAACATATGTGTAATGCTCATTTCTACTCATTGGGTAGTTATGAAAGAGAATTCACTGGGTTGCCTCTAAGGTACAAGTTATGTAAAAAATATAATTATGAATGAATTTATTTGTTTAAAATTATGATGGATGATAATCTCAAGAAAATTCAGAAAAGGTTTTAATATAAAAGTATTTATTAATTAAAGATGATAATTAATTTATTCAAGCATGATTTATCTTAGAAAAGAACGATTAAAAAATTGAATGCTGGTTTTATTTATGTGTAAATATCATTGCGTGTATGGATAATCATGAGATAGACCAATACCTTTGTATGTGGATAGTTTTTTTTAATTTATTTATTTAAATTAAATTTGTTGTCATGTGAGTATTCTCCTCATCAATATATAGGTTCTACGTGCCCAAGGTTTCTTTTATGTAAAACACCTTTTTACCCCTCACCTGCATGTTAGTTTAAAAAAATGCATATGTAATGGATGGAACTCCCAAGCTAGTGGAGGAAGTTCAAGATAAAGCGAAGATGAAACCAATAATAGGAGATACAAAGGTGGATAGGTGGAAAGCTATAAACACAAACCCAAAAGGTTCAATATGTTTCTCCCCTAGTTCAGGGTTAGTTTATCGACTGCTAGATAAACTAACCATTGGAAAATATCATGATCATGCCCTTTATTTTATTTCTGTCAGTTGCATGATTTATCATTATGGATGTGTTGTCATGATCACATAATTAATGAATTAAACAAGCACGTAATATGGAACTAAAATAAACTATAATTTTGTGTAAATATTATCAATACATGGTTAATCACTTAAGTAAGTTCCACTTAATATTAACAAGCATGTGATAATGATAATAAGAAATTTATACATAAGAGATAAAAATCCATCAAATAAAATATTAAGTCAGACAAAGCCTTATGTTACTTGATTAAGGGAAAAACACAATAAAACTATGTGTTTGACCAACTCCTGTTGGGACACTTACTTTTATACAGAAAGCCCTTATGAAAGGTTTCAGGTTGACTTAACCATATTACATCAAGAGGAGTAGCCCTTGCAAGACTTGGTGTAATATTGGATGAAAGAGTTGAGGAAATCCAAAAGTTGTGATTTCAAGATTGGGGATTCCACCCAATAGATCAAGGAGCAGCAAGCCTGCATTTGGCAAAGAAATTCCTACCTAAATATCCTCTAATAGCTTGACCAACCCTTGTTGGGATTATGTGAAGGAGAATATGGATCTTTTCCACTAGAATGTCATGGAAACTGGACATTCAGAGTTCAATGGTGAGGTCCATTGGGACTTGATAAAATAGTGTGAGACTTAATAAAAATTTATTATTTCTCATAAAATGTAATCAAGAAATTATTAATGATCTTCTCTTTTAATTGTAGAATAAAAATAACAATCTCTTCAACCACACAACCCCTATGATCGATTCTGGATAAAGACAACATCCTCACCGACAGTAACTTCCAAGAATGGTTTAGACACCTTTGGATTATCCTACTCCATGAAAGGAAGTCTTATGTGCTAGATTCAGCATTACTTGATCCTCCTGCCAAAGAGGTGAGTGATGAGGATTTCCTAGTCTATGAGAAACATATGAACGACATGGTTGATGTTCAATGTTTGATGCTATCATCAATGTCTAGTGAGCTCATGAAGTCTCATGAAAACATGGATGCTTATAGCATGCTCGAGAACCTCCGTGGTCTTTACTAGGAGAGAGAAAGATAGGAAAGGTTTGAGATCTCTAAGGCACTCTTTCAGAGTAAGTTGGTAGAAGGTGCCCCAGTTGGGCCTCATGTAGTCAAGATCATTGACTACATTGAGTTCCTGGAGTTTATAGGGTTTAAAATCCCCAAATAACTAGGCATCGATCTCATTCTCGCATCACTCCCTCAGAGATTCTATAACTTTGTTGTCAATTTCAATATAAACAACATTGAGAAGTCTCTATATGATCTTATTATCCTCATTCTCTAAGTGGAAAAAGATATGAAGCATGAAAAGCCTTATGTCCTTATGGTGAATAAGAGGAAAGTGAAGGCAAAGAGCTTTAAGCCCAAATCTTCTTCACGGCCTTCCAAGAAAAGGAAGATCAAAGGGGAGGCAAAGGAACATGAGTCTTTTTGTTTCGCATGTGGCAAAAAGGGCCACTGGAAAAAGAATTGCACCCAACCTAATAAGCAAGGGGAAGATTTAGGTGGGTTTGTTATCAAATTCAATCTATCTATTTCTAAAAATTGGGTATTATATGAATCTTGTGGTGCTCACATGTGTATCCAAATACAGGAATGAAGTAGATTCAGGAATATTGATCGAAGGGAGGTAGATCTATGAGCAGCCAATGGATCCAAACTTGCTGTTATAGCTGTCGGGAAATACCACCTCACATTGCCAACTGGGATGATCTTGGTGTTAAAGGGTTGTTATTAAGAACCTTATGTTACTAAAAACATTATTTTTGTATCTAGATTAGATATAGATAGATTTTTTTTCAAGTTTCTAAATGAATTTTTCTTCTTTTACAAAGATAGAATTTGTTTTGGTAGGGCACATTTATACAACAGTCTTCACGTGTTGGATTACACAAACCAAGTAATGGAAATTGATAACAAAGATACTTCACATGACTCGTACCACACCCAACTTTGGAATCACCGGATAGGTCATGTAAATGAGAAACACTTTACAAAGTTACATCAAGATGGATATTTATATTATTTCGAACTAAAACCACTTGGCGTATGTCATGCATGTTTATAAGGCAAAATGACCAAAGCCCCATTTAGTGGGAAAGGTGAAAGGTCTAAAGAACTTCTTGAATTGGTTTATACCGATGTGTTTGGACCTTTTCCAGTATAAGAAAGGGGGGGTACTTATACTTCATAACTTTTACTGATGATTTTAGTAGATATGGATATATCTACTTAATGAGGTATAAGTCAGATTCTTTTGATAAGTTCAAAGAATATAAGAATGAAGTTGAGAACCATCTTGGTAAGAATATTAAGAAACTCCACTCAGACTGAGGTGGATAATATCTTAATCAAGACTTAATTGATTACTTATGGGAGTTTTGGATCCTATCCCAACTCACTCCTCCATACATGCCTCAGTGGAATGGTGTGAGATAAAGAAGAAACCACACCCTGTTGGACATGGTGAGATCAATGATGAGTCATGTGAGTCTTCCATTATCCTTTAGGGGATATGCGTTACAAAAAATATCACACATACTAAACCAAGTATAAACTAAATTGATAAATGGTATTCTATACGAGTTCTGAATTGGAAGAAAAACCATGTTATCGAATTTACATGTGTGGGGTAGTGAAGCGTTTGTTAAGGCCTCTTCAGGTAACAAACTCGCACCCTGAGGAACAAAGTGTACCTTTATAGGATACCCCAAGTAAACAAGGGGATATTACCTATACAACCCCTCATACAAAAAGGTTATAGTGGAAATACATGCCATATTCCTTGAGAGGGAGCACATCTCCAAAATAAATAGTGGGAGAGAGATATACTTCAATGAAGTTGAGGCTCAAGGTACACAAGAGTTGGTACAAGAACACATTCTACAAAGCCTCATGGATGAAGGATCAGTTCCAGAGACACAAGTATTGCATAAGAGTACAAGAGAGGTTAGATAACCGGAATGGTGCAATTTTCTAGTTATCAAGGATGGTGACTCATTAGTAGTTGATAATAATAATACTTTAACCTACAAGGAAGTAGTAAGTGGCACAGACATTTCCAAGTGTCAAGAAGCCGTGAATTCTGGAATGGATTCCATGTATCAAAACCAAGTATGGATATTGGTATATCCTTCAATTTCTGCAAATCCTATTGGTTGAAAATGGGTATTGAAGAAGAAATTGGACATATAAGGACAAGTCAATACCTATAAGGCATGACTGGTTGAAAATGGGTTTAAAAAGTGTCAAGGAATTGACTACGATGAAACTTTTTCACCAGTTGCAATACTGAAATCCATCAGACTTCTACTTTCCATTGCAGCTTACCATGACTATGAGATTTGGAAAATGGATGTCAAAACAGCTATAACGCCCCGACCCTAGTTACAAAGAGTCGGTGTATTATTACGTAACATTGGAATGATTACAAAAGATCAAGTCTTGAAATACTGATTAGTTTAGTAGCCTTGGAATCACTAGTTACATTCATAAAGTTTACATTACATCATAAAGTGAAAAACTACAACAACATCATGTATCCATAGACCACATGCATATCCCCTCATACTATCCCTGCAGGTTATTCATAAAATACTTATTCACATCTTGGGAAAAATAAAACACAGAAAGGGGTGAGCTCAGATGCCCATTAAGGATAACAATATAGAAGAAACTTTCATTAATAAGCATAAACATTTAAGGCAATTTACAACTAAAACAAAATCCTTTTAAAATGTGAACTTCAGCATAATATGGAAAAAATAAAATGAAATAATTTCATTTACTTATTCACATGGATATTCTACTATTAGAATAATCACATGCAATATCAATAACCACTTTCATAATGAAGGAATGCATAATGTCAGACTATCATAACCACATAGTCAAGGCCTTGTACCGATACTACAAATAAGATTTTGTCAAGGCCTTGTGCCAAGACACTAGTTTGTCTTATGAGGCCTACCGATGCATCTAGGATCTATAGCGGGCTCCACCTGTCACTTACTAAGTCCAATTCATTCCTCATATGAATAGGTTTAAACATAACATAAACATTCGTATTAAAAATAGCATACAAAATGTCAATAATTTCTCCATAAACCATGAATGGTTTAAAAATAACACATCCACAGTCAAACATATCACAAAACCTTCAATACAATATGGATGTTTTGTATCATAATAAATCAACTTCAAATAAGCTTAAAATCCATCAAAGGATGTTGACATAGATGAGATCAAAACTATTTGAGAGAAATATCTCTTTTTTTGAAATCATTTAAAAGTCACATAATTATAAAATAAAACATTTACTTTGAAAATATTCCTATAATCTTGTAATGGAAGCTTTGGAAATTTTATAACGTCATAAAATATCTGCACCCGCCGTATAAGTTAAAAAGACATTCTTACCTTAATTTTGTCGAAAGGTTAAAAAGGACCTTGTTTGGAAAACAACAGAAAGATTCCTTTATAAACATCTTATAAAAATTCAAACAAGGGTATAAATGACTTTAACCCATAGTCTATAAAATAGTAATAATGTTTTGAAATACATTTTTAAGAAACATGGATGTGGATGATAAAGAGGTCCCAGTAGATACTTACGTAAAAACAGCCTCGGATAATGAAGAGATTGTGAAATAAAACCTTACCGTGTACTTTTCCTTATTTGAGGGTAGGTTAACCTCCTTTATAATGGTGAAATAATTGTTATTAAATTATAAAATAATCATATACATTAATATGAAATCATATATTATCTTTTAATATTTCTTTGTTAATAATATCTTAGTATTATCATCGTTTCAGGTGTTAACTTACTTGTTTTCTTTTATATGTTTTGTTACATAAGTTGTGTTTGTAATGGATAGGTTGTATATTATTCATATCCAGAATTATATCAAGTAATTAAACATTATTTTTAATCATAAAATGAGAATTAGACTTGAATGGATACGATGGTGAATGAATCTCATCATGTTTGTGGAGACGGTAGTCCGTACGTACGCACGAGCGACAATATCATTCTTTTGATATTAAAATAATATATAATTGGATGGTATATCATATATAAATAATAATTATAATTTTATATTTATTATTTATTATTTACATCAATTACACATCATTATCATACCCATCCAAATAATAATGTTTTGAATAACAATTACACCACGACGTGGAGACGGTAAGCCGTACGTACGCACGTATGGTGACATGTCATTCAAAGGATATATAGAATACTGAATATGGTTGTACCATATTTATAATAGCATCATAGTATATATAATATACTATATTTATTATTTTATAATGGAAATAACAAAGAAATAAGAAGTGGAAGAAGAAAGGAACTTGAAAGAGGGTGGTGAAAACATTACCTATTCTTCAGGTTCTTCCTTTCGATTTGATCAAAAGGGATCCTTAGGTTAGATTTCTGATAAAACTAAGGCCTCTAGGTTGAATTGAGAGAATCTGAGAGGATATTTGGGTAGGTGTTGGCTGATACAAAATGCTTTTAAGGTGTGAAATTGAGAGAAGGAGGAGTGCCCTTTTATAAGAGGGGTGAGAGGCACCTTAGGAAAAGCTAGAAATATTATTTTATAATAAATTCATATTCGGTTTCTAATGGCTCAAAAGTGTCTTATTTCTTGGATAAGGTGGGTATGGGTCTAAATACACTCAAAACAAATATTTTATACAGGTTTGGGTCACTATATTAACCTTATCATTTATATTTAACTCTTGGTTAAATAGTTTGACATTTACCATGTCTCTTTGTATTTTTATATTATATAGTTAATAAAATTACTATATACTTTCAAGAGACCCCCAAGTGGTCCATTAATGATACACCTATCATTATATAAGTCTCTTGGCCGAACATTAGATTTTTAGGAATTTAATATCAATTAATAATATAATATTTGTTTTAAAAACTCTTTTATGTCAATTTTGACACTATTTAATAATTGATTTTTTTTAAGTCTTAAAAACTTTATTAATTCAAAAAAAATTCATTTAAGTAATCCTAAAATGTCATATTAACCAATAAAATTTTTGGAATTCATTAAAATTCTCAAATTATATTTATTTGGGTATTTATAATATCATTTATTTTAATATTTCACTAATAAGGTAATTACTGCATCATCATTGTGTCATAAATAAATTATATTATTTAATGTCTAAAAATTATAAATAAAATTCCATTATGTAGGAAATATGTTTATATTTCTAATGAATATTTATAATAGAAAATATAACATATATAACCCTATGTAAAAATTGTTTTTCTAAAAGATATATGCTTATGTTATTTTTGTATTTACTTTAACTTAATTAATATAAAGTGTCCTTATCACCTACAAGTGGCTCCATGGGGTCCCAAAATCGATCCAAAGATGCCCATGGTCGGACATGTATCAACCAATAAGGTTAGGACACGTTTTAGTGTAATTTAATATTATTATAATATTATTTGTTTACCCTTATTTACCGGATTTACCCTTTAACTGTGGTAAATAAAATATTTACCGAAGTAATTATTCAAAATGTCTAAAAATAAAATTTACATATTTACACAATTTGGAATTACTGATTCTAAATATGGAATCCATTTTTCTAAATTCAAAACACAAAAGTGGCAGAAATTATTTTAAAATTAATTCTCGTTGTTAAAATAAAAAATGTGTTTTAAGAGATAATAACTATCAAAAGATTGGCACTTGCTTATGTCTCGTTTAAATGTGAAATTATGTCCAATAACCAAAATTTTATTAAATGGTAAAAATTTAATCTAATTATACTCTAAAATCACTCAAAATCGTAATTTATCACTATTAATTATTTCGATTAAAAAAGTTTTTTTAATTAAAATTTAGTAATTTTCACTATTCATCAAAATATGAAAGTTATCCAAAAAGTAACAAAAATTAACCCTAATATAATTTCGATATTCCGAATCCAAAAATTAAGACCATTTTGAAATATAAAGTGTATAAAATTTCAAAAAAGTGGGTATTACTATTCATAACAGCTAGTTTGATTGGTTGTGGTGTGTTAGAACTCGAAGTTGCATACAACACACGCTACTGCATTATTCAAAGGGAAGCGTATTATGGAAGCTTGTGGTGTTACATTATCCCCTCCTTCAAATAATTTTGTCCTTGAAATTTCTATAATATTACTGCATAAAAAGACTCAGGTGGTTCTTCATCATAAATTCCTCAGGTTCCCACATTGCCTCTTCCATCTTATGGTTTCTCCATAGAACTTTTACCAGACGAGTAATCTGGTTTCTCAACACTTGTTCTCTGGTATCAAGAATCCTGACGGGCTCTTCGCAATAAGATAGATCAGGTTCCAGTTCTACTTCCTCATAGGTGAGTACATGTGTTGGGTCAGGCATGTATTTTCTCAACAGTGATACGTGGAACACATCGTGAACTTTGGAGAGACTTGGCGGCATTGCCAAATGGTAAGCTACAGCCCCAATTCGTTCTAGAATTTCGAAAGGTCCTATGTACCTGGGACTCAATTTACCTTTCTTACCGAAACGTATAACTCCCTTCTATGGATATACCTTCAAGAAAACATGATCTCCTACCTGAAATTCTAAATCCTTCCTTCGGTTTTCAGCATAGATCTTCTGCCTACTTTGAGCTGCTTTGATGTGGCTTTGGATTACCTTCACCTTTTCCATCGTTTCCTCCACCAGTTCTGGGACTACGAGTTTTCTTTCACCAATATCATCCCAATAGGTTGGTGTGTGATATCTCTTTCCGTATAACACTTCATATAGTGCCATCCGAATACTTGAATGGAAGCTATTGTTATAGGAAAATTATATCAGAGGTAAATATTGATCCCACATACCCTGAAAGTCAAGTGAGTAAGATCTCAACATGTCTTCTAAGGTTTTAATAGTCTGTTCTGATTGTCCATCAGTTTGGGGGTGGTAGGCAGTTCTCAAACGAAGTTCAGTATTCAGGGATTTCTGAAGACTTTTCCAGAATATTGAAGTAAAACGGGGATCACAATCAGAAACAATCGATAGGGGTACTCCATGAAGTCTCACAACTTCATTAATATATAGTCTTGCTAGACGTTAAAGTGGTAGATCTCATCTTATAGCAAGAAAGTGTGCTGACTTGGTAAGACGATCAATAATGACCCATATTGCATTGTTCCTTCTAGGATTCTTTGGTAGTCCCATGACAAAGTCAATCATAATATTATCCCATTTCCACTCAGGTGTGTGAAGAGGTTGCATGACTCCTCCAGGCTATTGCCTTCCAACTTTCACTTATTGACAAACCATACATCTTGACACAAAATCAGCAATCTCCCTCTTCATGTTGTCCCACCAAAAATTTTCCTTCAAATCTCTATACATTTTGGTGCTCCCAGGGTGTATAGAGAAATTGGAACTATGTGCATCATCCAACAATTCCCTTTTTAGATCAGGTATATTGGGAACACAAAGTCTCTTCCCAAATTTCAAAATTCCATCTTCATACACAAAGTCACTCAATCTCCCATCATTCACAGCTTTAATATTCTTTTAAAACTCTTCATAATCGGTCTGAGAACTCTTAATCCTTTCTAGTAAATATGGTTTGTAAACCATTTGAAAAAACATTTATGTTTCACCTTTCATGGTTATTCCCACTTCCATATTCACTAGATCCATGAAAATAGGATCCCTTTCAATTCTCATCTTGTTCAAAACTCCATGATCCTTTCTGCTCAAAGCATCTACCACCTTATTTGCCTTCCCTGGGTGGTAGTATATCGTTCAATCATAATCCTTGAGTAGTTCAAGCCATCTCCTTTTCCTCATGTTGAATTCTTTTTGTGAGAAAATATACTTCAAACTCTTTTGATCAGTATAAATCTCACATTTCTCACCATATAGATAGTGTCTCCAAATATTCAAAGCAAAGATTACAGCTGCTAACTCAAGATCATGAGTAGGATAGTTTTTCTCATGAATTTTCAGCTATCATGATGCATAGGCAATAACCCTATCATTCTGTATAAGGACACAACCAATTCCTTTCTTCGATGCATCACTATAAATAACAAACCCATCATTCCCCGATGGTAAAGTCAATATAGGAGCATTGACTAATATTTTCTTCAGTTCTTCGAAAAATTCTTCACACTCTTTTATCCAAACAAATTTGTCTCATTTATGTGTGATCTTTGTTAATGGGTTAGCCAACCGAGCAAAATTATGGATTAAACGTCGATAATAACCTGCTAAACCAATAAAATCGCGTACCTCGGTTATAATCGTTGGTGCTAGCCATTCTTGGATTTCTCTTGTATTAGAAGGATCAACATAGATTCCATCCTTAGAGATAATATGGACAAGAAAAGAAATCTCCTGAATCCAGAATTCACACTTGCTAAACTTCCCATATAATTCATGTCTTCTCAGAGTCTTCAGGATAATGCGCAAGTGATTTTCATGATCTTAGTAGCTTTTGTAGTATACCAAGATATCATCAATAAATATCACTACAAAATCATCGAGATATTCCTTGAAAACTTTGTTCATTAGATCCATGAAAATAGAGGGTGCATTAGTCAGCCCAAAAGGCATTATTGTAAACTTGTAATGCTCGTACCTGGTTTGAAATGTTGTCTTCAGAATGTATTCCTTCTTCACACACAACTGACGGTATCCAGATCGAAGGTCAATCTTTGAAAAGTATTGAGCTCCATTTAGTTGGTCAAATAAATCATCAATGTGAGGTAGGGGATACTTGTTCTTTATTGTTATAGCATTGATTTCCCTATAGTCGATACATAACCTCATAGATTCATCTTTATTCTTAACAAAAAGAACAGGGGATCCCCATGGAGAAATACTAGGGAGAGTAAATCACTTATTACTTAATTCCTCTAGTTGTTTCTTTAGTTCCACTAATTCCACAGTGGCCATTATATAAGGGGTCTTCGATATGGGCCTTGAACCAGGAATTAAATCAATAGAAAACTCAATTTCTCGTTCTGGAGGATGTCCAGGTAAATCTTCCGGAAACACATCTACATATTCTTTCACAATAGGTACATCCTCTATTTGAACATTACTTTCCTCACCCATAGTTATTTCATTCTCTTCCTCCCTGATAATTGAATTTAGTTGAGCTACTGGGGGTGGATATAGATAAGAATCAGGTGGTGATGATTCTACTCTAAAGATAAGGTGTTCCTTATCATCATCATCAAAAATCATAACCTACTTCTTCTTATAATAAATCTTTGCATCATGGTCCAAAATCCAATCCATACCGAGGATTATATCAAACTCAATCATAGGTATGACGATGAGATCAGCAGATAAAGAACATTTATATGCTCTAATGGGGACTGATTCACAAAACTTTGTTGCAATGATACTTCCCTTAGGAGTTTTAACTGACAACTCCCTTGTTAAATCAAATTGTAAATATCTAATTTTCTTATCAAACTGGGAAGATATGAAACAATGCAATGATTCAGAATCAAATAAATCATTTTCTAAACTTGAGGAAACCATTAAATTACCTGCCACCACGTCTTTCGGAGCTTCTACCTCTACAGTAGTGATAACATAAGCTTGGCCTTGATCCCTTGGCCTTTTCTGAGGTAAGTTCCCCTGACGCTTAGGACATTCATTTGCATAATGTACCATATTCCTGCAATTGTGGCATTAAACATCGGTAGCTTCTTTCTTCCCCTTGCAATCATGAGCTTGGTGGCCTTTTTCACCACACTTGTAATAGACTCTCATTCCTTTGAAGCAAGTACCAGGGTGTTTCTTTCAACATTTACTACAGGATGGATATTCAAATTTTCCCTTCTTACCCTTAATTCCACTCCCAGAGTGATCAGCATATCTCTTCTTCTCTTTCTTTTCTTTAAATTCATAAGATATATAGAATTCTTTTTCTGTCTTGATAGCACATGAGACAATATCTTCGTACAACGAGTAGGATTGTGAGACTAATTCTCGATGGAGAAATGGTTTTAACCCATTAAAGAAATGATAAATCTTACTCCTTGGGTTATGTATATAATCTACAGCATGTCTTGCTAACCTTGTAAAGTTAGCCTCATACTTTGTGACATTCTTATCCTCCTTTTGTCTCAGACTCAAAAATTGTATTTCCATATCTGCTCGATGGTCACGAGGAAATTATTTTTCTAAGAAAATCTATTTGAACTCCCTACATTCCATATTTGATACTTAATCATCCTCCTTTTTGTTTCAAATCAATGACCACCATTGGTCATCATCTCCAGTGAGGTGGTAAACTGTCATGATAACTTTTTCCATTTCACTACTCCCCAAGGTATGGAATATTTTCTCTAAGGAATTTATCCATTGCTCAGATACTAATGGATCTGTAATCCCATTGAATTTTGGTGGTTATTGCCTTATGAATCGATCTAACATTGATCCTCTACGCTGTGGATCTGGGTGCTCCATACGGGTAAGGTTATTATTCATAACCTGTGTGAGTTGTCCCAGTATGGTGATTAGCTGATCAACACCAGTTGCATCACCAGCTCCACTATAATTATCTTAAGCAGGAGGGAAATCCCTACATGGATTGTGTGCATTGATATGGTTTTCATTCCTTCCACTAGACACCATTTCTAAACAATGGCATACACTAGATTAGTTTATGAATCGCAATACATAAATCCAAACTTGTAAAACACTTAACATAAATTGAACAATTTATGGATATAACCCATAATCATAAAAATGTTTTCTTTGAGAAAGTATATACTCATAAACCCTTCATAATGGTTTGTAAAGAAAATTAGAATTATCCTAAGCATATCCCCCGGGAGTTTCGTAACCAAGAGTGCAGCAAGGCCCATTGTCGTGCACCAGTTCCCATTCGAGTCTAGCTCAAAGCGGTGTTTTTGGGTTTTACCCCTAGGTACATCTGTGACAGAGCCGCCTCTACCTACTCGTATCCAGACAGGGATGTATTTCTCGTAAAACTCACAAAATCTCTATAATACCAAAATTCTAGGAAGTTCATCTATATTAATCCTCAAATTCTATCTTAGGGTTATGTGCTCTAATCAGAGTTTATCTAAATCTAGCTTCCAAGGTTTGTACAAAACTTCCTCTGATACCAACTGTAACGCCCTGACCCTACTTACCCAGAGTTAGTGCATTGTTACGTGACATTTTCATGATCACAAAAGATCAAGTCTTGAAAGACTGATTAGTTTAGTAGTCTTGGAATCACTAGACACATTCATAAAGTTTACATTACATCATAAAATGAAAAACTACAATAAAAACTTATCTCTATATAACACAATCATATCCCCTCATACTATCCATGTAGGTCATTCATAAAATACTTCTTCACATCCTGGGAAAAATAAAACATAGAAAGGGGTGAGCTCAGATGCCCAGTAAGGATAACAATATAGCGGAAACTTTCATAAATAAGCATAAATATTTAAGGCAATGTATAACTAAAACAAAAGACTTTTAAAACTTGAACTTCAGCATAATATGGCAAAAATAAAATTAAATAATTCCATTTACTTATTCACATGGATATTCTACTAGTCTAATAATCACATGCAATATCAATAACCACTTTCATAATGAAGGAATGCATAATGTCAGACTATCATAAACACATAGTCAAGGCCTTGTGTCGAGACTACAAATATGATTTTGTCAAGGCCTTGTGCCAAGACACTAGTTTATCTCATGAGACCTACTGATGCATCGAGGAGCTATAGCGGGATCCACCCATCACTTACTAATTCTAATGAATTCCTCATATGTATAGGTTTAAACATAACATAAACATTCGTATTAAAACTAGCATACGAAATGTCAATAATTTCTCTATAAACCATGAATGGTATAAAAATAACACATCCACAGTCAAACATATCACGAAACCTTCAATACAATATGGAAGTTTTGTATCATAATAAATCAACTTCAAATAAGCTTAGAATCCATCAAAGGATGTTGACATAGATGAGATCAAAACTATTTGAGAGAAATATCTCTTTTTTTTGAAATCATTTAAAAGTCACATAATTATAAAAGAAAACATTTACTTTGAAAATATTCTTATAATCTTGTAATGGAAGCTTCGACAATTTTATAACGGTGGAAAATAGTCGCACCTGCCATATAAGTTAAAAAGACATTCTTACCTTAATTTTGTCGAAAAGGTTAAAAAGGACCTTGTTTGGAAAACGACATAAAGATTCCTTTATAAACATCTTATAAAAAGTAAAAGAAGGGTATAAATGACTTTAACCCATAGTCTATAAAATATTAAGAATGTTTTGAAATACATTTTTAAGAAACATGGATGTGGATGATAAAGAGGTCCCAGTAGATACTTATGTAAAAACATCCTCGGATAATAAAGAGATTGTGAAATAAACCCTTACCTTGTACTTTTCCTTGGTCGAGGGTAGGTTAACCTCCTATATAATGGTGAAATAATTGTTATTAAATTATAAAATAATCATATACATTAATATGATATCATATATGATCTTTTAACATTGCTTTGTTAATAATATCTTAGTATTATCGTCATTTCGGGTGTTAACTTACTTGTTTTCTTTTATATGTTTTGTTACATAAGTCATGTTTGTAATGGATAGGTTGTATCTTATTCATATACAGAATGATATAAAGTCCTTATACATTATTTCTAATCATCAAATGATAATTATACTTGAATGGATACGATGGAGAATGAATCTCATCACGTTCATGGAGATGGTAGTCCGTACGTATGCACGAGCGAAAATATCATTCTTTTGATATTAAAATAATATATAATTGGATGGTATATCATATATAAAGAATAATTATCATGTTATATTTATTATTTACATCAATTACACATCATTATCACACCCATCCAAATAATATTGTTTTGAATAACAATTACACCACGACGTGGAGACGGTAAGCCGTGCGTACACACGTATGGTGACATGTCATTCAAAGGATAGATAAAATACTGAATATGGTTATACCATATTTATAATAACATCACAGTATATAGAATATACTGGATTTATTATTTTATAATGGAAATAACAAAGAAATAAGAAGTGGAAGAAGAAAGGAACTTGAAAGAGGGTGGTGAAAACATTACCTCTTCTTCAGGTTCTTCCTTTTGATTTGATCAAAAGGGATCCTTAGGTTGGCTTTCTGATCAAACTAAGGCCTCTAGGTTGAAGTGAGGTAAGCTGAGAGGATATTTGGGTAGGGTTTGGCCGATCCAAAAGGATTTGAAGGTGTGAAATTGAGAGAAGGGGGATTTCCCTTTTATAAGAGGGGTGAGGGGCACCTTAGGAAAAGCTAGAAATATTATTTTATAATAAATTCATATTCAGTTTCTAATAGCTCCAAAGTGTCTTATTTCGAGGCTAAGGTGGGGATGGGTCGAAATCCACTCAACCAATAGATTTTAGACAGGTTTGGGTCATTATATTAACCTTATCATTTATATTTAACTCTTAATTAAATTGTTTGACATTTACCATGTCTCTTTGTATTTTTATATTATATAGTTAATAAACTTACTATATACTTCCAAGCGACCCCCAAATGGTCCATTAATGATACACCTATCATTATATAAGTCTTTTGGTTGAACCTTAGATTTTTTTGGAATTGAATATCAATTAATAATATAATATTTGTTTTAAAAACTATTTTATGTCAATTTTGATACTATTTAATAATTGATTTTTGTTAAAGTCTTAAAAACTTTATTAATTGGAACCAATTTCATTTAAGTAATCCTAACATGTCATATTAACTAATAAAATTTTTGGAATTCATTAAAAGTCTCAAATTATATTTATTTGGGTATTTATAATATCAATTATTTCAATATTTCACTAATAAGGTAATTACTGCATCATCATTGTGTCATAAATAAATTATATTATTTAATGTCTAAAAATTATAAATAAAATACCATTATGTATGAAATCTTTTTAGATTTATAATTAATATTTATATTCAAAAATATAACATATATAACCCTATGTAAAAAAAAATTCTAAAAGATATATGCTTATGTCATTTTTGTATTTACTTTAACTTAATTAATATGAAGTGTCCTTATCACCTACAAGTGGCTCCATGAGGTCCCAAAATCGACCCAAAGATGACCATGGTCGGACATGTATCAACCAATAAGGTTAGGATATGTTTGAGGGTAATTTAATATTATTATAATATTATTTTGTTACCCTTATTTATCAGATTTACCTTTTAAACATGGTAAATAAAATATTTACCGAAGTAATTATTCAAAATGTCTAAAAATAAAAGTTACTTATTTATACAATTTGGACCTCCTGATTCTAAATATGGAATCCATTTTTCTAAATTCAAAACACAGAAGTGGCAGAAATTAATTTAAAATTAATTCCCGTTGTTAAAACAAAAAGCTTGTTTTAAGAGATAATAACTATTAAAAGATTGGCACTTGCTTATGTCCAGTTTAAATGTAAAATTATGTCCAATGAACAACATTGGATTAAATGGTAAAAATATAATCTAATTATACTCTAAAATCACTAAAATTCATAATTTATCACTATTAATTATTTCAATTAAAAAAGTTGTTTTTAATTAAAATTTAGTAATTTTCACTATTCATCAAAATATGAGAGTTATCTGAAAAGTACCAAAAATTCACCCTAAGCTAATTTCGATATTCCAAATCCAAAAATGAAGTCCATTTTGAAAGATAAAATGTATAAATTTTCAAAAAGTGGGTATTACTATTCATAACAGCTAGTTTGATTGGTTGTGGTGTGTTAGAACTCGAAGTTGCATACAACACAGGCTGCTGCATTATTCAAAGGGAAACGTACCATGGAAGGTTGGGGTGTTACAACAGCCTTCCTTAATGGGAACCTTCAGGAAGATTTCTACATGACTCAACCTGAAGGGTTTGTGACTCCAAAGGATGCCAATAAGGTATGCAAGTTACAGAAATTCATTTATGGATTAAAGAAAGCATTCGGGTCATGGAAAATTTGTTTTGATGAAGCCATAACAGAATTTGGTTTTATCAAGAATGAATGTGAGCCTTGTGTCTACAAAAGGTTTTGTGGGAGTGCATTCGTTTTTTTAAATAGTATATGTTGATGACATATTACTTATTGGAAATGAGATACCAGTCTTACAATCTGTTAAGGCATGATTGAATCAATGCTTCTCCATGAAGGACTTGGGAGAGGCAACATATATTCTTGGGATCAAGACTTATTGTGATAGATCCAAGATATTGTTGGGAATAAGTCAAAGTACATACATTGATTAGATACTGAAGAGATTCGGTGTGGAACAATCCAAGAGGGGATTGTTGCCAGTGTCACATGGCATTCATCTTTCCAAGAAAATGTGTTCTCAGACACATGAGGAAAGAATGATAATGGCAAAGACTCTATAAGCATCAGTGATTGGGTCAGTCATGTATGCCATGCTATGTACTAGGTTGGATGTCGCCTGTGAATTAAGTGTGGTGGGCAGATATCAAGATGAACCAGGTGACTTCCCATTAGATGGCAGTTAAGACTATCCTAAAGTATCTGAGGTGTACTAAGGATATGTTCCTGGTTTAGGGAGGAGATGAGGAACTAGTTATCATAGGATATGCAGATGTTAATTTCCAGACTTACCAAGATGACATGAAGTCACAAATGGGATACACCTTCACTTTGAATGGAGGTGCAGTGAGCTAGAAGAGCTTAAAGCAGAGTGTGGTCTCAGATTCTACAGCAGAGTCTGAGTATATCGCAGCTTCTGAGGCAGATAAAGAAAAAATTTGGATGAAAAGCTTTGTCTAGAAGCTAGATGTGATACCTAGCAGTAAATATCCCAACACATTGTACTGTGATAATACTGTAGTGGTGGATCTTGCAAAAGATCCAAGGTCATATCAGCGGACAAAGCACATACTTTGGAAGTATCATCTCTTGAGGGATTTTTTCAGAGAGGTGAAGTTGCAGTGAGTAGTATTTCCACAGAAGACAATGTGGTATACCCCTTGACTAAAGCCTTGACTCAGCAGAAACATGATCACCATGTGAGCTCTAGTGGACTGAAAGTCATAGGCAATTGGCTCTAGTCCAAGTGGGAGTTTGTAAGAGTTGGTGTCCTAGAACCAACAGGTTGTACTTTGATTACATGGATATTTAATATATTTAAATATTAAACATCTTATTACATATTTTTCATTGTTCTGCATGACTATGATGTAATAATGTCCTAGATTTTCATTGATAAGGTTATGGCAGTTCCCCGCTATGATGAGAACTTTGAAATGCTATAACAATATTCTTAAATATAGTTTTATGGTTGGATGACATAATATGAAGGGACACAAAGCATGCAGATCATTAGGTGCAAGTACCCGTAAGCAGATGAGACTTACTCTCATGGAGTTCTCACTTGGTAATCTCCAAGAAAGGAGATTATGAGAACAAACCCGCCAGTAGGAATTCTACATGTTTTGGTGTCATCAGATATTTCTATCTGTGAGCATGTGTAATGATCCTTAGACTTTAAGATTATCATTAATACATGTCACGACTCGCGAAATTTGATTTACTGACAAAAACCATCACACAGACAGTTGGCGGGAAGTAGGGTACGTTGGGTGCGTCACAGGTAACATGATATTAATGAATAAGTCAAGTAAGGATTTTTCCCTTTCATTTATAAAAGTTGATATCCCGGCCCTTTGATTGAAATAGAACTGTCACGCGAAATTCCATGGTCATGGTGTAACAATGAGTTTATTTGAGGTAGTCAAAGAACGACGTATCAAGTATAAAGGTTGATGACACTATCATGAAACCTTCTTGATGAGATATTGAGACAAAGAGATTATATTACACAGTGAGCGTTCGTATGTAGATGTTGTTGTTGAGACTTTACATTCTTTCTCTTAGGTGCCTTGACTCGTTGCTCGACAATACTCTTGGACTTTAGGCAAGCCCACCTAATTTCAATGAGAAAGAATCCTAGAGGGTCACACACTAAGTGTTTTTTGTGATCTTGGTTAAATTATATTTGAATTTAATTAATGAAATAAATATTATTCTCAAGATCATGGAATAATTTTATTCAAGTTAAGATAATCACATAAATTAAATAAAATATATTTATTTATTTTATTGAATATTTAATAAATATTTTATTTAATAGTTTGTAAATAAAATATTTATTTAAGAGAATAATTTATTTATTTATTTATTCGTGTGTTCAATAAATGAAAGTGGAGTTCGAGCGGACCAAGGCTGGTTCGATAGTAAAATAATTATTTGCAAGATGGTAAATAATTATTAGTTGGCGCAAGTTAAAATAATAATGACACTGCTATTATTTTGTGATGTGGAATTTTATTCATAATTCCGTTTTGCGCAAGTTGGTGCATCATAAATAATGACGCGGTATTATTATTATGAGCATGGGTTTTCTTTAAGTTCATGAATGTATTTAATTATTGTTATGTAATTAAATATTGTAACTAAAGTTCTATGCATATAAATAAACAAGTACGTTTATTGTGTCATAGCGAACACACCGCACGCTTGGTGAATTGAGAATTATTAAGCTGAACAATTTCTCTCTCAAATCCTCTTCCTGCCCCTCACAAGAATGAGATACGTTCTTCAAGGATGAAGAACAAGTGATCAAGAATGATCAACACAAGACACTCGCTTCACCGCCATAACACCCAGAGAATAAGTGGTGTCGATCGGAGGCCATCGGAGCACGTGTGGATCACCACTATAGGGATTCTAGTTTGGATCCTCGCAAGCGTAACAAGATAATATGGAAGGGTCATTCCGAATGATCAACATCATCAATGAAGAAAATAATGAAGATCCATGTATTCTTTTCTTTATGAAATTAATTAAATTAATTATAAATGTGATGTGCAAGATCCTCTCTAAAGGTTTCTGGCCTCTTCCTTCTTTATCTAAATCTTTGATTCTATTCCGTGGAGACTGGCGTGCATCATCGTATTGATCCCAGAATAATCATTGATCATGGTAAAAATTAAAGTTGGGTGTCGGCCCAACTGCGCTTCTGCTGTGCCTGAAACCTACAGTGTCTTCATCCTTAATAGATCTAGCAGTAGCGAATTTAAGTTTGCAATTTATAATCTCATGACCAAACCTCTTACAATTTTCACATTTCAAACGTTTTCTACATTTATCAACAGAATGTCCAATATTGCAACACTTTTGACTGAAAACAAAAAAGTTTTCTACATAAATATGTAATTCAAAATGAAATTCTTCACTGACTAAAACCATTGTATCAATAACAGTTGAACACATGTCAATTTTAACAAGAATGAGAGAAAATTGACCATACCTCGCTCGTTCAGTTTCCTTATCAAACTTTATTGGAACTCTAACAACACTAGCAACATCCCATAAAATTTGAGGATGTCAAAGGTACCAACTAAGGCTGAAGACTTGAATCCATACATGAGTGGTTGAATTTCCAATAGAATATGGATTGGAACTTGGATCCCAATCTTGAATGCATAGGAAACTAGGCTTGCGAGGGACAAAGCCCATACCCCAAATGCGCATCTTCAAATCATAAGAGGGGAAAATGACATGTAAGAACCCTTTACCGTGAGATGTCATCTTCCAGTCACAGAAACCCCAAAATTGAACGAGGCGAGAATGCAGATCTTCAAGATTCCATGATTTCATCCCTTGTTGGGTCACCAACCTGACGATAATTGAGTGCTTGCACTCAGCGATCCGCTATGAGATGAGAGAGTGGTTTACTTCAATCAAAGTCAACGAACCATTTCTCATTATTCTTCCGGATGTCTGAGACTTGAATTTGGTATCAGAAAAGAACCTGGAAGAAGAGTTGGAACTTTGATGCAAATTGTCACGCACTAAAGTAGGAGCTTCTTTCACTGCAATAGTTTCGTCTTTCTGATCACAAGAAGCCATGCAATCACCAACAAGGATTTTCTTCCCAAAATCAGTTGAGTTTGAGGTAGGACGAACTAAAACTTCCTTGAAATAGAGGTTGTTGATGTTATCATTCTTTGAGGGAAGATTTGAAGCGTCTGTAGAATCAGGAATGGACATCAAAACCTAAGAATCGAGGAATCCATGGTAGACGATGTCAAGGAAAGTTCCTCTGTTGTCCATCCTACAACACCTCTATATATATATATATATATTTGAATTATTAAAAAATATATATTAATATGTCCTATTTATATTAATTATAAACATGTGTTTTTTAATTAATGTATATAAATAAACTTTATTTTTGAATATAAATATAATAATTATATATATATATATATATTAATAATATTTTTTATTAAAAAATTTATCTGCGCTAAGAATAGTGGTGATAAATATCAACATTTATCAGTGCTAAAAAAAGTGCTGATAATGAGTCACCTTTATCAGCGCTTTTACCTAGCACCGATAAAGGTGACACTTTTATTAGTACTTTATGTCACTACTATAAATATGGCATTTATCAGCGCTAGAAAAGTGCATTAACAGCGCTAAAAAAAGCGTTGTTAATCGAGCTGAAGATAAAGGGGGATCCCTTTTATCAGTGCTCAGAAAAGCGCTAATAAAGACCCCTTTTATCAGCGCTTTTAAAAAGCGCTGATAAAAATCAAAAAAAAAATAATAAAAAAAAAAGAATTATATAATGCGGGGGGGGGCTTTTAACACCGCTTGACCCCCCCCCCCCCTTCCCTTATCAACGCTAGGTGGATCCCCCCTCATACTTTTATTAGTACTTTATGTCACTACTATAAATATGACATTTATCAACGCTAGAAAAGTACATTAACAGCGCTAAAAAAAGCACTGTTAATCGAGGTGAAGATAAAGGGGATCTCTTTTATCAGTGCCCAGAAAAGCGCTAATAAAGGCCCCTTTTATCAGCGCTTTTAAAAGGCGCTGATAAAAATAAAATAAAAAATCGAAAAAAATAAAATAAAAAAGAATTATATAATGTGGGGGGGGACTTTTAACAGCGCTTGACCCCCCCTATCAACGCTAGGTGGATCCCCCCTCACACTCTCTCAAGCGGTGCCCTTCCCGCGCATCCCCCACACACGCGCACCTCCTTGCTTTCACCCGCACTCGAACCCGCAACCTCCCCCTTGCACGCATGCACCTTAACCACTAAGCCATTTCGTTTTTTTCTCTATTTAATGATATATCTATTTATTTATATAGTTATATATATAGTTATAGTTATATTTATTCGTATATTAATATAGATTCATATTAATATAAATATATTTAGTTATATTAATACATATATATTTATTCATATATTAATATATATATATATATATATATATATTCGTATATTAATATAGATTTATATTAATATAAATATATTTAGTTATACTAAAACATATATATTTATTCATATATTAGTATATATATATTCATTCGTATATTAATATATATTTATATTTATTTATATATATATTTAGTTATAATTTTTTATCTGTATATTTATTTGTATATTAATATATATTTATAAGATTAGTTTTAAATACATTTATAAAATATGTTTTTTATGTGTGTTTATAAATAAATAAATAAATACATACATACATATATTCAACACACACAAACACACACACACACGCACAGAGACACATGTATATTTACAAATAAATACATATATATGTGTATTTGAAAAGCCATAGAATGTTAAAACAACCATAACTTCTAATGCAGAATCTCGTTTCAACTCCACAGTCAGTCAAATCGAATAAAATGAAACAATCTTTGATATGATATGTGGTACAGGCCTAACGGAGATCCGAAACAAAAGTTATACTTGTTTGAATATAAACAAATCGGGGTATCCCGACTAAAAACTCAATTTTGGAGGCTTTCTGGACCTTTTTTGGCCTCGAAAAATGTGACAGAAGGTTCCCTTACATTATTGGCGTGTAAAGCACATCACAGGCTTCAATTTGATATGTTGTAGAGCTCAAACGGACACCCGGATCAAAAGTTATGGTCGTTTGAAGTTTGAGTTACATTTTCAACTTATTTTAAATCTTTTATTATTATTTTTTGATTTTTTGTGCCTTCAAATTGTTATTAAATGATTATTAATCGATGATAATTAGAAAACTATTAATTAATAATATTTTTTAAAATATTTTAAAGTCATTTTCACTAAATTTCTTATATATTAAATGTAATAGTTTATTTATACTTATCTAAAACATATTTAAAAAATATATATTATATTTATATCAATATAAATATACTTATATAACAATATATTATTTTTCATGATTTTTTTTAAATATAAAATTTATCAGCGTTAGGAAAAAACACTGATAAAGCCCCCCCCCTTTATCAGCGCTACTAAAAAAACGATGATAAAGGGGTTCTCTTTAACAGCGCTAAAAAAAGCGATGATAAAGGAGGGTCTTTATCAGCGCTAAAAAAAGCGCTGATAAATGGTTACTTTTAACAACGTTTTTTTAGCGTTGTTAAAGGGTGGCGCTTCCCTTGTCCGTTTTTGTAATAGTGTATTTAGCACTGATAAAAACAGACGTTGATTTTACGCATATTTGTGGTAGTGCGTGTGACCGGACGAATGACATGGTGCAACTGACATGCGACATAACTTGAAGACATGCATGTGTCATCGGGGGGGGGGGGTGACGTGCATTGGCACCCATCAACCGACCCTCTACCTACATGGATTTTCCGATATGGGATCGAGGGGTGACCTTCCATAACGCGACAGAGCAACACGACGTGATGGTATTGGTAGAAGGGGCAACACAACATAAAAAGGCTGGTGACTCGGAGTAATGTAAGAGCAACATGACATAAATGGTGTTTGTAGAAGGGGTGACGCGGTGTAAAAAAACTGGTGACTTTGAGTAACGCTTGGCTACTCATATGGGCCTCGTGTCATCTCTTTCAGGTGTTTTTGAGCCACATTCGATTGGACCTTCAGGTCATCAAGAACTAGAGCATTCAGGTCATTGATATGTAATAAAATAGATTTAGTGGGTGTTTTTCATTCTTTGTAGAGAGGGAAAAGACTTGTGTCACTGGAGTGCTTGGGTGTTTGTGTTGTTTGCAGTTTGTAATTCCTTCCACCTATGATGAATATATATATATATATATATATATATATATATATATATATATATATATATATATATATTTATATTTACAATGGTAATAGTAGTGATTCTTTAATACCGTGAACCGTTATACTAGTTATGTTAATAGAAGATAATTTTTTTTTACAATAATTATAATTGATGTGTCATTACGTGGTTAAACAAACACATAATGACATTGTGTATTGTTAAGAATACTATAATAAAAATTAAAAATTTGCATGGTTCGACCACGTACATGTTATTAATATTGTTATTTTGTTGATTTAAAAACCATATTTATTATGTTTTGGAATTAAATTTAGGAGAGGTTAGGACGTGTGAGAGCACTCGGACGCTGAACTAATGAGCTGCCGCCACTTGTATTAAAACCCATGAGGTCCACCGTCCTTCGGGTCCCACAAGATCCGGGAAAGCCTTTTCCCGAAACGTTGGTGGGGTGGGGTTGGGCACTCGTCGTCCGATACCGCAGCAGCTCCTCATTCCCTCGCCTCCTCCGGTCGCGGAGCAAGCGAACGGACGGAGCGAGAAGGGGAGCGAACGGGGAGTGAGAGCCGAGGACGGAGAACGTGCATCGTCGGTCCCTACCGGAATCCCGCGGCTTCTCGGCCGGAGGTACATTTCGGCGGCGGACCCCGCGCTTGGTTCGATTATTTGTGCCGGTTCAATCCGTGTCTCTGCAACATCGCGCTCGTTATGGTTCTTGTTTTTTCCCATCTTCCAATCATTTGGTTGGACTCTGCGTTTGATGCCAGTGTTTGTTTAACGTACTTTTGATTTTGTAATTTCAGAGCCTGCAAATACAAGCGTATATTGTTACAGGATGCATGGTCCCATCGCCGTCGAAACCTTTAATAGAATAATCCGTTTCCCCCCGGCAAGGCTGGGTGCAAGGGTTTATAATTCGGTATGCATGCATTCTCTGATCATTTAACGAAGACGCCTGGAAATATGAAATTTTGTTGTTCTTGAAATCGCGTGAAATTTGATCTCTCAACTTATTACTTAATTTTGCGTATTCATTCGCTCAATCCTCTTGCCTCACTTTCCTTGAAGAATTATCTGTTATCGAGCAAGTTATATGGAACCATCGTTTTTTTCTTATCTTTTGCAATTTTTAGCAAATAACGTTAACGATAAATGACAGTATCGTTGCCAATACTCGACTTTCTCATTTATTTTTGGATCCCTGCGTCAGTTTTGAATTCCCGAACAGAGACGTCCCTGTAACCATCGGTGAGCTATTCTCTTAAACCCTTATGTTGGGCATAGGTTTTCCATATAATTATCAGTCGCTGTGTCTGATCTGTATAGCTTCTTGCATCAGCAATGGGCGGTGCCGGTGCTCCTTTCAGTGGGATTATCAATGATTTCAAAGGGAGGGCACAGTGCTATAGGCAAGATTGGGTTGGCGCATTATGTACAGGCGTCAGGTATTTTTCATTTTGTCTGGAAGTAGATAATGCATGTATGCCTGTACTTTTATTGGGTTGTTAGATCAAACCCTTTGATCGTCACACCAACACGCTTCAATGGTAAACCAAAGTTTTTAGAAAGATGACTGCTGTGGAACCAAATTCCTCGTTCAAAATCGTGAGACATGCGTTGAATATGTTATGACACTCCAAGTTGGGATGAGTGAGAGAATCTGCTTCATACATTCAGAAATAGATGGTTATGTTCAGTTCAGAAAAAAGCTTGTACCCAACTAGACATCCTGGCCAACTGATCCAATGGTCTGAACTGAGTCTTGTGTGCTCCGATGAATGCATGAGACCCCCAGGCCTCGTTTGTAGACTGTTGGATCCACATAAAAAAATCTTCCGCCCAGTTGAACATCCTGTCAAACTGATCCAACGGTCTGCAATGAATTTAATGCACTTCGTGTGGGATTCATGTGCCCCGTTGTGGACCACTGGATCTGTTAACATTGGATCTGTTGGTCATGGTGCTCAACTAGGAAGAGGATTTGTGTTGTGAATATTTCCTTAGATTACAGAAACCTATCCTAATTTGAAAGACTCTAATCATCACCAAATATTTTCTTGACCAAATCATATGTGCATCTTGAGAACAGTAATACAAGTAAACCAGATAATTGTTGTGCGAGTCCACATATCATCACCTTCTTACATGTTTACCACGATATTTCCCTGAACCATGGCAGGATATTGGCCCCAACCACTTACATTTTCTTTGCTTCGGCACTTCCCGTGATTGCTTTCGGAGAACAGCTGAACAGGGAAACAGGTGCTGTAACCATTTACATAACTTGGGAATATAGGTAGATTGACCACCATCATTTGTCCTGTTCATTTTACAACTGATAAAAAAATCATCTAAATATGAATTTGTTTCATGCTAGATGGGAGCTTGAGCACTGTCGAAACATTGGTATCGACTGCCATTTGTGGAATCATCCACTCAATTTTTGGTGGGCAACCTTTATTGATTGTAGGAGTTGCAGAACCAACGATAATAATGTATACTTACCTATACAATTTTTCCAAGGGGCAGCCACGGCTAGGAAAAGAACTGTTCTTAGCTTGGGCTGGCTGGTAAGGGGAGAGTCAAATCCATCCCTCTCCGGATTACCCAATGTTTTTTTTAGCCTTAACCCATCCATTTGCATAAATCTTTTGACAGGGTTTGTGTCTGGACAGCTCTGTTCCTTGTCCTACTGTCAATATTCAATGCTTGCGCCATAATCACCCGATTTACAAGGATTGCTGGGGAGCTTTTTGGCATGCTAATCACTGTTCTTTTTCTACAACAAGCAGTTAAGGTACCCTATAATGTGTGATTCTACATAAAGAATAACTGGTTCTGATTTGTTCTTCTATTCCAGGGGGTAATAAGTGAGTTCAAGATTCCAAAGGCTGAAAACCCGGCACTGGTGAAGTACCAGTTCCAGTGGCTCTACGCCAATGGCTTGGTTGGGGTTATTTTCTCCTTTGGTCTGCTTTACACTGCCCTCAAAAGCCGAAAGGCGAGGTCATGGCTCTATGGCTTTGGTACTGTACATGAATTTCTCCTCATCCCTGTCTGTATGTCACTGTCATTTGGTTGCCTCTCTTCAGGACTTGAATGAATCTGTTCTTTCTGCTGCTGAATTCAGGGAGGCTTCGAGGTTTTATTGCAGATTATGGGGTCCCTACCATGATCCTATCGTGGACGGCATTGTCCTATGCTGTGCCCAGCCAAGTTCCTTCCGGGATTCCCAGGAAACTCTATGCTCCTCTGCCATGGGATTCTGCTTCTCAGTACCACTGGACTGTTATCAAGGACATGGGGAAGGTCCCCGCCAAGTACATCTCGGTTGCATTAGTGCCCGCTCTGATGATAACAGGGCTTTATTTTTTTGACCACAGCGTGGCTGCACAAATGGCGCAGCCGAAAGAGTTTAATCTAAAAAACCCATCAGCTTATCATTATGACACCCTTCTTCTGGGACTGATGACTTTGATCTGTGGGCTGCTTGGACTCCCCCCTTCAAACGGTGTCCTCCCGCAATCTCCAATGCACACCAAGAGCCTGGCAGTTCTCAAGAAGCAGCTGATTCGAAAACGGATGGTGAAGAGCGCGAAGGAATGCATGAGGCTGCAGGCAAGCAGATCAGAAATCTATGGAAGAATGCAGGCAGTGTTTATCGCCATGGACGCGTCCCCAACCCCACCAGGAGGGGCCACGGAGCTCAAGGGCTTGAAGGAAGCCGTGACGAGTGGTGGAGATCCCGAGAAGCATATAGACAATCACCTGCCCGTCCGGGTCAACGAGCAGAGACTCAGCAACCTTCTACAATCCATCCTCGTGGCTTGCACTGTGTGCGCCATGCCCGTAATAAAGATGATACCCACCTCGGTGCTCTGGGGATACTTTGCCTACATGGCCATTGACAGCTTGTCTGGGAATCAGTTCTGGGAAAGGATTCTTCTTCTATTCGTTGCTCCCCGCCGGCGCTACAGGTACGTGATCCTCTGAAACAATCAATATTGGTGTGGGTGAGAAGGGGTTGGTTTAACATGGTGTCGAACTGTGAGTGGCATTGCAGGGTCCTTGAAGGGGTCCACGCTTCATTTGTGGAGGCCGTGCCCTTCCCGCACATAGCAAGGTTCACCTTGTTCCAGTCGGCTTATTTTCTGGTCTGTTACGGGATGACCTGGATACCCATAGCTGGGATCCTGTTCCCGCTGCTCTTCTTCCTCCTCATAGGCATCAGAGAACACCTGCTCCCCACGTGGATCGAGCCCTGCTACCTTCGTGAACTAGATGCGGCCGTCTATGAAGAAAAGGATGGCGTCCCACACCGCCAGGCTGCACAGCAGGTACCTAATTTGCTAAACAACGTCACATGCCTACAAATTTCATGCTTCATTTAATCAACCCCCCTCCCCGCCCATATTTTGGTCTATTTGATTAACTTAACTCCTAATAATCCATTTACATGCATTTTTGCAGTGGATAACCATAAATTTTTTAATCACCGTCAAAAAAATATTATATTATATATTACACAAATAGATTATTTATAATATATACTTCGTACACATACAAATACTTTTTGTGCACAAAACATTTACTTCTTGTAGTGCACATAACACATATATGAACACAAAACATCTATCTAGGAATATCTAAGTCATCATCAACAACAGACATGCTGAACATTTACATAATTATGCTTTTGCGCACGAACAGAACATTTATAACAAAATACACACATTCACAATATTTATATATCACAGTTCAGAACATATTTATAACAAAAAACATAGAACAATTAAATGTTATGTGGTTTTGAAATAAATTAATGCTTTGTTATTGTTGCTATATTGATGAAAAATAAAAAACTCTTGATATTATATGTTATGGTCCACTGAGAAAAATGTATTATACATATTGTACCAAGCTCTTTCTGACTTAATATCCCATGTCATATAAAAATATGACGCGGCTACAATGATCAAATATTATGTACAAGTAAATGTTTTATGACTGCAAATCATTACGTCATGTGAATAAATTGTTAAGAGTTTATCTCAACAAAAATGTTTTATGAAGAAAAATGTACATAAATGTTTTGTGAAATATTATGTGTTAATAATTTGTTGGTGTAAAAAATGTGAGCTTTTGTGTTGTTTAAATAATGTTATGTAATGCAATGTCTCGTCGTATGATTTAACAAATTTGTTTCCATACAAAAAAATATACCATGCCAAATTTAAATGTTTTGTGATACCATCAAATTATGTATTTTATGTGAACAAATAAATATTTTGTGTCTACGGTGTTCAAATCTTCTATACATGAAAATATTCTAGACTTTGAATCGTTATGTTCCGTGAATAAGTTATTATGAGTTTATCTCAAAACAAAAGAGAAACACAAAGGCAAAACATATAATTAAGCAAACATAACACAAAGTATATAGCACATTAATATTCATGGAAGAGAACGTAATAAGATAGAAAGTATCTGAAAATAATAAACAGATTTAGTGAAAGAGACAAAATATAAGGCATTTTCTATAGAACACATTTTGCTTAAAAACACCCAACATGTTATGTGCTGAAAATGTAACATTAAAAATGGTAAATCACACCCAATAAATAATATAATCTTAATGAAAATTAATCAGGGTCAAGTCCCCGGACCATCGGTTTATTTGCAATCTTATTTGTAGTGTTGTGTGCCGCACTTGCAGTTGTACCACATTTTTTTAATGAAAATTAAAATGTTAACTAATCATATAACATATAACACAAAATAGAAAGAATTATGGAAAAGTAACACATAACATAATCAAAATGGGGACAAAACATAACAATTCACACAAAGTAAATTTTATGTCAAAAATTAAATGAAATTGTTTTGTGAACATTTGAATGCAAATGTCATATAAACATTTAAATGTAAATGTATACAAACAAATATTTGGTGAAAATTTTAATGTATATATATTAATACAAATGTAATGTGCAATATAAAGGCCAATGTTTTTTGCATTGAACATTCTATGAATATAAACTCAGTAAACATTTTAATAGAAATGTTCTGTTAATATAAATTCAATGTACATTTAAATAGAAATGTTCTGGCAGTATTTATAAGTGTCTTAAAAAGTTGTGTTATATGCATTATAATTAAAAGTTTTATGTGTTATGTGTATTAAAAATGTTAAACCCGGTTAAGGATATTTTTGAGTCTCATATCGGATTATTCCAACCTGTAATTCTTTTCATCTATCTATAAAAGAATGTCTCCACATTTCCTTGAGGGAGGGACTTCACCATTCTACATGGTATCAGAGGCAGGTTACATCCGATAACATTCCCTATTTGGTCCTCCTCTACGGCTTTCTTGGTGTCCTGTTGACCGGCACTGCTTGTGCGGCCATCCCGCCGCTCCATAACCGGTTATCTCGGCGTCCCGTCATTCTCCCTCCCAACGGCCATCTGCGACGACCCTCTGCGGCCCCACCTTCCTGCACGCGACGACCCTCTGCGGCCACGCCTCCCTGCAAGCGACGACCCTCAAAGGCCCCTCTTGAGTGGTCCCCTGCTTGACGCCTGACCCCCTCATTCTCGTCGTCACCATCACTGACCCTCTGCGGCCCTGCCTCTGCGTGTGACGACCCTCCCTGCGCGCGACGACCCCACCTCCTTGTGTGCGGTCCCCTGCTCGATGCTCGCCGACCCTCCCACATGACCGCCCCACGACAGCCCCCTACGACCCCTTCTATGTGTGCGCGCACGACCCCCTACGACCCCTCCTCCCGTCGCCGACCCCTCCTACGACGACCCTCCTGCGAACGCCCCGCCTCTTGACGCCAGCGCCTCCTTCAGACGCTTCACCTCCCTTCACTGGCCCCTCCTGCGGAAGCCCTGCCTGTCGCCGGTCCCTTCTGCGGAAGCTCCGCCTCCGGTCGCTGACGTCTCCTGTGGCTGCCCCACGCGCTATCATTGGTCCCTTCTACACGGAAACCCCACACCCCTCTTTGTCGGCCCCTCCTGCACGAAAACCCCACACCCCTCCTTCATTGGCCCATTTGTGCGGTCGTCCCAATGTCGCTTGCCCCGTCACTGACCCGCCTGTGCGGTAGTCTCAACGCCGCATCGGCACCTCCCTGGTCGACGACTCCTGTGTGACAACACACTTCGGGCGCCCGCTCCAGTGGCAATCACGCCAACCAGTTTATCTTCCGGCAGCCTCCCTTCAGGCGGTATCCTTCTAGGCGGTCTCTCTCTCCGGACAGCCGCTTCCTTCAGTCACGACACCTCACTGCCACATGTCGTTCCTGCATGCCTTTATATCACAGACTCGACTATTCCTGCTGAGATATTTTTCGACTATCCAAACCAGTCCCCTACCGCCCAGGCTCGGTTCTCTGTCTTCTTCCAGACATGGAAGCATCATCATCACCATCCAACATCCATCATAAACTGACACTCTCATTGGAGGAGATTGCACTTGTACAATCTCATTGGGTTGCTTTGCCACTTGTTTCTTCTTCAGCTTTTATTGCTCAGACCGGTGCACCCATCGCTTGTGTCTCTCTTCGACAGACAACTTGGATGCTTGATTTTAATGCTTCTGATCATCTCATAGGTGATTCAGGTTTGCTAACTACCTATCATTCGTATACCGGTGCCGCTGCAATTACTGTTGATGATAGATCTACAATTCATATTGTGGGATTTGTCACATGCTTCTTGACTCTGACTATTCACCTGACTTCAGTGGTACATGTTCCTCACTGTCATTTTAATCTTCTCTCTATCAGTAAACTCACAAAGATCCTAAATTGTGTTGCCATTTTTACGTCTTTTGGTGTTGTTTTTCAGGAGCAGACAACAAATTGGGAACTTGGTAGAAGTCGTCTTAGTGATGGGGTGTACATGTTCAATACCCCTCCATCCCTTGCTTGCCCATCCACCTCTGCTCATGCTCTCAACCTACATTTTCACCATGGTCATCCACCGTTTTCCGTCTTACATAAGCTTTGCCCCCAGTTCAGTCCACACATTTTCCTTCCATTGTGAATTATATAAGTTTGTTAAACATCATCGGATGACATATGTTCCTCGATTGGAAACACGTGGAGCGAATCCTTTCAACCTAGTTAATTCCGATGTATGGGTTCCTTGCAGGGTTCCTAGTCAGTCAAGGTACCGTTATTATGTATCTTTTGTTGATGACATTTCTCGGATGACATCACTATACCTCCTTTGTTGTTCCGAGATGTGATATTTTCAAAACTTTTGACCATGAAATTCACACTAAATCCTCCAAGCCTATTAAATGTCTCCGCTCGGACAATGACTGTGAATATTTATCCACTTTCTTTCAGCAATTACTCAAGGATCATGACATCCTTAATCAAACATTCTGCCCCGATACACCTCAGCAGAATGAAGTGGCCGATCGTAAACATCATCATATTCTAGAGACTGCTCATGCCTTCGTATTTCACATGCAGGTTCCTCTTCATTTTGGGGGGCTGCTATCCTTACTGTTACTTACTTTATAAACCACATTCATTCTTCTATTCTTTAGGGGGAGACTCCTTTTCAGGCTCTGTTCTCCCCTCTCCCACCTCACCCGTTTCCACTCTGTGTGTTTGAATGTCTTTGTTATGTATGTGACACTTGTCCCAACCTCTCAGAATTTTCTTCAAAATCCATCTATTGAATCTTCCTCGGATATTACCGTATTTAGCACAGATATCAATGTTTCTGTCTAGATTTATGGCGGTATATCATCTCTGCTGATGTCTCTTTTGTTGAGAGTTTTCCATTCTCTCCCCACTCTTCCCACCAAGACACCACTATCAATGTCAGCCTTCCTCTCACCATCCACTCACCTCGGCCTCAGGCCGAAAACAAACGAATTGTCAATTGCATTGCGGAAAGGTACTCGCTCTTGTCAGAATAATCCTCTTTACACAACTTCATACAGAAGTCTCTCTGCTCTTGAGATGATATTTTTTTCTCACGCAGTTGGTGAATCCAAATCTCACCCTGGGTGGATTCAAGCAATACATGATGAATTGAAAGCTCTGGACGACAATCATACTTGGGACCTGGCCCCCTTCCGGTAGGTAAACATGTATTCGACTACAAATGGATTTATACAGTATGTCTAAATGCAGATGACACTCTTTATCGCCTTAAATCCAGACTTATGGAAAAAGGTTTTACCCAGACATAGGGTATTGATTATTTTGATACATTCTCTCCAGTTGTGAAGATGACATCTATCTGATTATCTATCTCTCACGTCGCTGCTCATCATTGGCCTCTTCATCAACTTGATGTCAAGAATGTCTTTCTACATGGTTTTCTTGAAGAATAGGTATATCTGCAACAACCTGATGACTTCTTTTCCTTAGGAGTCGATTATCATGTCTGTCGGCTTCGTCGCTCTCTTTATGATCTCAATTAGTCTCCTCATGCATGGTTTGGAAGATTCTGCACAATCATCACTACATTTGGCCTATCTTAGAGTATGAAATACCACACTGTTTTCTACCACATGACATCTTCCAGCTGCATCCTACTGGTTGTTTATGTTAATGATATCATTTTCACTAGGGCCTCTCACATGGTATTGCTCATCTAAATGTTTGTCATGTACTTTGCCTTTATCATGGATAAAGCCACAAGTGACTGCAACTTTGAAATCAAGCTCACAACTATTCTTGGAAGAGTAAACACATAACCAGTAGTGGATTTCATCCAATCATAATTACCTACAAAATATGAATCAATATATCCTCTCATAGTAAAATCTAAGCCTCCATAACATAATGTAGCATATGGGGTCTCCTTGGGGTATTTCAGGATCCTCTTCACTGTGCTCCAATGCTCCCATCTCAAGTCCTTCATCTCAAACTCCCTAGCCAACTGTGTCTTCATCTCATGGATCTAATCATTATTGGAGCTTGCAACCAATAATATATAATTGTTCATATAACATTCATTGCATATGTTTTTATAACCTTTAATCCAAATATTTATATTTATACAAATGTTCACAATGTTGGGGGCACCTCCTCAAATGGTGCTCCCACATGGCTTCATAAAAGAAAAAGAAATGCGGGTCAAAGGATGTGTTTTTCTTTTACTTGGAGGAGTTATAATTTCACCTGAACCTTTCAGCATTCATGTAGAGATTTTTTTTATAAAATGAGGCAATGAACAAGGGTTTTCACCACACCAAAAATACAAGGATCAGATTCATTTGGTGATTGGATTTGTTTGACGATCATTTTTATTCACTCTACACCTTCGATCCACTGTTTTATCTGAGTATTAATTTTGAGATCCCTTCCATTTTTGGGGAGTCTCTATTGTGCACTTTATTTTAGTGGATCCATCTTTCGGGACTAGGTCCTGTGGTTTTTCCCTTTTGGGGTTTTCATGTAAAAATTTCAGTGTCAACATTTATTTTTTTGTACATTCCACTTTTCTTTGGAGGGAAAGAAATTTATTTCTGTTGCATGTTCATTTTGATTTTGTTTGCACGTTCAACAATTTCTGTCTTTCCCAACATCACGTATCAGAGGGTTTGGTTTTTTATTTCATATTTATTATAGAATCCAATTACAGTTGGATGATTTTGTTAAATGGTACAAACTACCATATGTGATGACTAAAAATGAAGGATATTCTTTTTTTAAGTGAATGCATATTCCGTTGTTTAGTACTCAGAAGGTTGAAAGGATGTCAGATGAAGAATGGGTGTTCGATCATGAGATGGTTTGTGGTTTCATTCACCAATGGGTTGAAGATAATGTGATGAACCATATTTTCAACATCTCTCGTGCCATAACTTTGTAGTAGAAGCTTGAGGCTACCTATGCTTCCAAGAGAGGAAACAATAAATTGTTTCTTTTAAAAAAATGATGAATTTGAGGTACAAAAAAGGTACATCTATTTTTGAATATTTAAGTGAATATCTGGGATGTTTTGATCATTTTTCTGGTATGAGTATTAATTTTGAAGATGAAGTTTCAGCGCTCTTATTGCCTAACACTTTACCCAATTCTTGGGAGAATTTACGTGTTACTTTAACCGATTCTGCTCCTAATGGTGTTATGACATTCTGTTTTGTTAAGTACGATGTCTTAAATGAAAAGGTCAAGAGACATACTCAGGAGAAATTCTCTTTAGAGATTTTAGTCACAGAGAACAGGGGGAGAAGTTAGGATCATGGACATAGTAGTCGAGGTAAGAGCAAAGGTAGAAGCAAATCCAGATCAAAGCAGAGAGAATTTGAATGTAATCATTGTGGTAATAAAAGGCATGTTAAGAAGTTTTAATATCAGCTGAAAAGAGAAAATAGAATGAAGGAAAATCAACAGAAGAAAAATGGAGATGATGATGATCATGTTGCCACCGCTATAGGGGGTGATTTGGTTATTGTTTACGACTTCATTAATACTGCTTATGATGATTTTTGTTGGGTTGTTGACAATGGTGCCTGTTTTCACGTGAAATCAAAGAAGTAATTCTTTACATCTTACAACCCAAGTAATTTTGGGATTTTGAATATGGGTAATTATGGTCATGGTGATTTTATTGGTATCCAGACTATTTATTTGAAGACAAACACAAGAAGTAAGTTGATTTTAAATAATGTTCAACATGCATCTGAGGTTCGCTTGGATCTTATTTCTACCAGCGTTCTTGATGATGAAGGGTTTATTAGTACTTTTGGTGATTGTCAATGGAATCTTTCCAAGGGTTCTTTGATTGTGGCCCAAGGGAAGAAGTCAGGTTTGTACTGGACTAGAGCTTCTATTTCTTGTGATACTGCATGTGTTGTTGAGTGTAGTGTTTCATCCAAGTTATGACATAAGAGGCACAATCACATCAGTGATAAAGGGATTGGTTGTTTGGCTAAGAGAAATATTCTACTATATTTGAAGAGTGTCAAATTGGATACGTGCTATCATTGTATGACTAGAAAACAGAGAAGAGTGAGTTTCAGCAGTCATCTTTTTGACAAAAAGTCACAGGTACTTGAATTAGTATATTCTGAAATTTGTGGTCCTTTGAAATCTAAGACATTTAGTGACAGTCTTTATTTTGTGACATTTATTGATGACTACTCATGTATGCTCTGAGTTTATGTTTTGAATGCCAAAAGTCAGGTGGTCAGTGTTTTTAAGCAATTTTAGGTTTCTGCTGAGAGGGAATCAGGTAAGAAATTGAAATGTATTCGCATTGGAAATGAGGGAGAGTATTGTGGTCCATTTGATCAGTATTGCAGGCATGAAGATATTCGACATCATAAGACGCCTCCCAAGACACCTAAGCTGAATGGTGTAGTTGAGCGGATGAACATGACTTTGTTGGAAAGAGTTCATTGTTTTCTTTCGGAAGCAAAGTTACCTGGACATTTTTGGGGTGAAGATTTACTTACTATTGCATATATTATCAATTTATCACATGTGGTTGCTTTGTAGACAGACACTCCCAACAAGTTTTGATATGAAAAAGAGATCAGACATGATCACTTGCGTGTTTTTGGGTGCAAGACTTTTGTTCATTTGCCTAGAGATGAGAGATCCAAGCTGGATGGTAAGACACATCAATATATTTTTATTGGCTATGGACACGATGAGTTTGGGTACAGGTTCTATGATCTTGCTTTGAAGAAACTTGTCAGAAGCCGTGATGCAATGTTTAAGGAGGATCAGACTATTGCAGATATTGATAAAGGAGAAAAATCTACTTCTTCAACTTCTGATGGCTTTGTCAGCCTTGTGCTAGGTTCTGATTCACATTTACCTAATATTGTTGATTTTGATGATCGCGTTGATGTACAAAATGATGCTTAGGGTGAATAGGTTGGAGTTGATGTTTTCGATGCACATTTTGTTTTTGATGATCCGGTTCCAGGGGTTATTAATGAAACCTCAGTTCCACATCAGAGGTCATCTTGACATCATACAGTTTCTAGTCGGTATTCACCTGATGAGTATGTGCTCCTCGCTGAAGGGGAGAACCAGAATCTTTTGATGAGGTGATGAAAAGTGAACAGAAGGACAGATGGGTCGCGGCAGTGGATGACGAGATGACATCATTGCACGACAACCATACTTTTGAGCTGGCGAAGTTACCGATAGGTAAGAGAGGTTTGCAAAATCAGTGGATTTATTGGATTAAAAATGAAGAATCTAGTTCTGTTCCACGATACATGACAGGTTTGAATCTGCAAATTGAGCAGATAAATGTAAAAACAACTTTCCTCCATGAAGATTTAGAGGTGGAGATTTATGTGAAGCAACCAGAGGGTTTTGTTGAAATAGGTAAAGAGAATCATGTCTTCAGGTTAAAGAAGAGTTTGTATGGTTTGAATCAAGCTCTGAGGCAGTGATATAAGAAGTTTGAATCTGTCATTTTTCATTAGAGTTTCAGGAAGACATCTTCTGATCATTGTGTCTTTGTTCAGAGATTTACTGATGATGATTTCATTATACTGTTATTTTATGTTGATGACGTGCTTATTGTTGGTCATGATGCTTCTAGAATTGACAAATTGAAGAAGGATATTTGTTAGTCTTTTGCGATGAAAAACTTGGGGCCAACACGACAGATTCTTGACATATTGATCTCTTGTGATAGGAAAACCAAGAAATTATGATATCTTAGAAGAGATATGTTGAGAATGTTCTTCAGAGATTTTCTATAGATAGAGTGAAAGTTTCGGTGTCAACATTTAACTCATGCAGTTGGCTGTTTGATGTATGCGATGGTATGTACTAGGCCTTATATAACTGATGGAGTGAAAGTTTCAGTGTCAACATTCAACATTTATTTTTCTGCACAATTATTTTTTGGTTGCAACACATCCGCTTTTGTTTGGAGAGAAAGAAATTTATTTCCGCTACACGTTCGGTTTGATTTTGTTTATGCCTTTGTCGCTTGTCGTCTTTCCCAACACACAAAACATTTATATACAAATATCAACAGAACAATTTTATAAAAATGTTATATTCATGGAACATTTGTAAATATTTAAAAACACATTTAGACTTATCCCAAATGTTAAGTGTTGTGAGTTTCTCTGACGTTACTTGTTGGAAATTGCTTTTTGTATTTATCACTTAGTACATTTATTGTCCAATTTTAATATTTTGCTACGATTTGCTAAAACAAAATGTGCATTAGTTTACTTGTCTAGAGTAGGAAAAGTTCACATTTAGTAAATGAAAATGAGATTGAACCAGGAGTTGAGTGGGGGTGGGGAAATGTGGAAGGTGCAGGAGACAGGTGCGTTTGATGAGACAAGTGACGACAGTAGATCGGAGTCATTGAATGCGGAGGTGGTGGACGAGATGACAACAGGGCGAGGCGAATTCAGGGTTGGAAACTGGCGAGGATCCATTGCATCACCAGGTACCAATATTTCATACTACAATATTATTTTGTACGATGCGTCATTCCTGGAATTACAGCTCTTTCCGGAACAAGCAGCGCGCAGATTTTGAACAACAGTCGATCATCAAAGGCATTGATTGAGATGACCAGCAAGAAAAACCAAGATGAAGAAGATGAAGAATTATACAGGAGAGTTTAGTCGCATCGGGTTGCTGCTCTGCAAGGCTGATACGAAGAAACTTACATTATGAAACCATCCAAGCCCGATCCAGCTCTATCTGAACATTAATTATCAACAATAACTCCCCGTTTCAATCACCCAAATAAGATAATCGCATTTAATGGAAACTTAAATCAGGGGTACTTTTATCGGGCTAATATGTATATATTTCTAGAAATTTATATATAATGTTTATATATAAATATTTATGTGTATTAATAAGCATATATATATTCTCATATGTGTGTATATATATATATATTAGTATATATTGAAAAATATATACACATATATATAAATATGTCAATATATGATAAGTAAAATCATATGGGCTAGTGGTAAGGGTTCTTGTTGAGAACGAGGGGATACACCCCGATTGACCACGCCTGCTTTGGCCAGTGGTTTATGCGCGCTAGTCTAGTCTCAATGAGATACGATTGATGAGACTGTGATACGGGCTCTGTGTTCAGTTGCAAGGGAGAGTGTGACCCTAGGTTTCAATGATAACAAGCGGATACACCGCTTACGTGCAGTGCCTGTTGGTTTGTAAGTCAGCTAGTAGAGTAATGTGGTGGGTATTGTGCCACAATGAGCCTATGTTCATGGCTGCTTGTTAGAGCACCATAGGCCCACAACGAGTTTTGTTAAGTAGAACCCTCTTGAAGCGAGTTGACCTGGAAAAGTAGCGAACTGCTTGCGGATAGGATGATCAGGGCTCTTGAGGGGGATTTAAAAAGTCACTGTGTTAATGGATGATATCATTTCGGTGGATCAGTGTATAATGACATGGTCGAACCTTGTTTCCCTTGCTACGAGTTTCAATGTTTTACAAAATGAGCATGGCTTGAGAGGAGAGGCATGCTCATTTTGAGGAACCTGTTCGAGCTGTGCTCGTTGAGCAATTATAGTGAAGTTTGTGGTGGGAAGTACACCTTTGACTATGAGGGGTGAAACCCTCATTACGAAAGGAAACTGTGGCCTATGGAAATGATGATATCCACGTGATCCATGAATGGGTTGTTTTGATTTTTCTTTTGATGTGAGAATGTAGATAGGGTGATCACATCTGACCATTGTGTTAGGTGACAGACAAGACATGTGTTGTAGAGATTATGTTTTTGGTTTGGTGGTGCAATGGTGAGGGCACTCTTGTGGTGGGGATTGTTGTGTAGGCCGTGGTGTTACAACCCTCATGTGGAAGGGTTGTGAGTGTAATAAGACCAATCGTTGGAGAGCGTTTTTTTTGAGGCCGATGAGTGGGTAGACCCGATTTTACCAGTTTTCCACAAGGGAAGCCAGAGGTGAATTCTTAGTCGACATTGGATGAGACCGAGCAATAGCCTCAATCTCATAATGATTTTCGATTGATTTGTGATTCAGTCATGAAATCACATCGGGTGTCTGGTATGAATGTCGGTGTTCGAGTTTGATTGATCACAATATTTAAGGCATCGTGATCAGGTGATTTAATAAGCATTTCAGTATTTGAGGCTAAGATTTCTAGGACAGGTCAGCCAGAGGAGGCCCGATTGTCTTCTCTTATGGTTTTGGGTGTGGTATCTTAGAAACAGCATCAGGCAGGTGGTTTTGGGATGCGAAGTATATCGTTCAGGCTTGGTTAAGGCTTTTCAGGAGAAAGTCGGTGAGTGCGGACCTTGTGCATGGATGGTTAACCAGTTTCCTCATGAATGTTTGGTGTTTTTGTGAATGCTGGATATAGATAATGGCCAGATGAGACGAGTGGTTGTGTCTATTGGGAAGCGGATGTGTGATAATGGAGTCGGAGAGACTTTGACAGTCAGGAGTTGAATGCCGATGACAATTTTGAGTTGGGGGTGAGGGTGCATTTTATGTTTTGGTTTAAGTGGGAATGAGATGGTTTAGACCAGTGACATCAACTTGAGGTAGGATGTGGTCAATTTGAGAATTCAAGGGTACCATCGGGAGTGGCATGTCGTAATGGAATTGGTTGAGTAACTCAGTGTTGTGGTGTATGGGCTCATGAGGGTTTAAGTAGAAGAGTTGGTTCATGGTGCTGTATTAGTATAAACACAACCGTGGTATTATTTTTTTTTGTTTGGGAGTCAAGGCTTAGTGATGATTGAGTTTCCATCTCAGAAATGAGTTGTTATATGGTGTGGAGGTTGTAAGATCCCACCCCTTTAGAGGTATGAGTGTGTTTAAATTTTTGTTGAACCTCAATCAAAGTCCCCTTTTGAGAGTGTTTCGAGTGTAGGAGGCATGATGAGAGTGAACCAGGAGTCTGAGGATAGGACATGAGACTGCAACATGCCAGTCTAGGTCCACCGGCTAACCGGTGGGATACCAGAGGATTTTTTTAAGTGTGTGTGTAGGGGGGGGGATTTTGGTCATTTTACCCCCTAATCCCTTAAACCACCTTACCCGATTTTCGTTTCTATTATTGCCAAATGATCTCTTCTTTGTGAGAACCTCACCTCTCCCTTCTTCCATGGTGGATATCCCTTGTTCCTTGTCAGTTTTATCTGCCTTCAGGTGCAATCAAGAGCTTAAGGTGAGTCTATGAATCCTCTTTTACCCCTTGTTCATTTATTTTACATGTTAGTGATCTCTCACTTTATTTTTCTAATATGATCTATTCTCAGGTCTTTTTTCCACTTTCTCAATTTTTCCTAATCTAGATGAAACCAAAAACCTACTTTGGGCAAGTATACTTTGCTAAGAATGTGTTGGATGGTCCCTAAAATTAACCCATAATCTCACTATATTTTATTCAAGTGATCTCTTGTACGGTCATACCAGCCTTGTTGGGTATCGATCTAATCTTAAATCAAGTGATTTAATTTACGTTTCTTTATTTTAACCCCCTTTGACATGTCTTGAACCTTGGAAAGATGTGATTCCTAGTGGCATGCCTTAGCGATGAAATTGATCTTGAAAATTGACTAATTAAATGGTAAGATTTTTTCATTAAAAGGTAAATGAATGATATTAAAGGGATGATTCTAGTTGAACCCTTGACCATGTTTTATCTTGATATCATTACATGGATAATTATGTTTGAAATGGTTTAAGAGGGATTTTTGAATCAAATCGATGGTTCTAAAATGGAATTTCACAATCATCGATTTTGTAAGTGTAATGGAAATTTAACAATCCCTTGTGAAATAAAGGGTGATCCCAAGGGGATTTCTAGACTGGGACTTGATCCTTGAGTTGGACCTAAGGAATTGGTAATTATTTAATTTCAAAATAATGAATTATATTTGAAATGGTATTATGAAATGAAATGGTGAGATTACGATCTTATGTTGACATAGAAAATTAGAAAACCTTGTGTTATTGAATGGGTAATGGATGTATAATGTGAATTTATGATTTGTAAAAGGAAATGAATTTGTTAAGTGAATTTATAAATGTTAAATGTGGAATGGAACCAATGGTGTAAATGGAAAATGATGGTGAACTAGTAATTTTATTTTGAAATGGTAAATTTGAATGGCCTTATTGAATTATTTTTACTTTTCATTAAACTTATGGAAAACTCCCTAGGGGGAGGTCATGTATAATACCCATGGGGAGGTTTTGAATACTTCCCTCAAGGAGGTCACCCAAAAGGGGTGGTCCATGATAACTAAAAAAGAATCCCTTAGGGGAGGTCTGTGATGACTAAAGAAAACTCCCTTAGGGGAGGTCCATGATACCAAATAAAAGTCCCTTAGGGGAGGTCTGTGATACTAAGAAAACACCCATATGGGTGGTCTATGATACACTTATGGAAAACACCTAAAAGGGGTGGTCGTGATGCTATGGTTGGCACAATCACCACGATGTGCTCAATGAAACTCTGACATAGGATGAAGCAATTAGGGTTGATCGGGGTCACATACCTGAGTATCGACAATGGTATAACTACTCTTGGGTGTCACCAAAAAGACCAAACATCATTGGTTATTTTACTTCTTATATTTAAATTGTTTAAAACTATTAAACAAAACTTCAACACTTCTTTATGCACTTTCATTTCAGAATGGTTATATTTGGGACACCACTAGCGGTTATCTACTGAGTTATACTCACACCCTAATCAGGCCACTATGACACATGGGTACCCGTTTATATATTCTTATTTGGTTGAAGGTTACAGGTTTAAGGAAAAGGCCCATTTCATGATTTTTTGTTTGTTTGGCATGATAGAATAGAGTATATATGATGATATCCAACTAGAATCAGGACTAGTTGGGGATGAGTCATAGTTTCATTTTTATTATGTTATTCTGTTATTCTTTGTATATTATCTACCCTCGGGGGATCCTTTGTGACATTTATGGCATAATCCATTGTTATAGCACTTTGATACTGTAGTTATTTTGGAACTTTCTTGGAATTATCAGTGATGTTCTTTTGTTTGGGTTTATATGAATATCTATTATTTCTACTATTATTACTACTCTGACCAAAGGGTATAGTCTTCACACCATACCATCTTATTCCCTCCCCACTAGTCAAAAACCTCTGGCGTATGGTGAGGTGCGCTTGAGGTGATGTTGTGATCTTTAGTCCTAGCACTGATTAGTGGTTCGAAGCGGAAGTATATTATAATGAAATGTATGCATATATGTGTATGTTTTTGTTTATGTATATATATGTATGTGTATTTATGTGTATGTATATATGTGTGTATGTGTATGTGTATGTGTATGTGTAAGTGTATGTATGTGTATGTGTATGTTTATAGTTGGATACACACATGTATGTGTTGGGTTCATTTATATATGACACACACACACACACATTTCCTTAGATTATTTATACATGTGATCCCTCACATATATATTTACATGCAAAAAAACTGACACACACACACACACATATATATATTTAAATCAATAATAAAAAAATACAACTTCAAATCTTTAAATGAATTTAAATTATAAAATGAACTCTTATTTTGTAACAACCCAGGTAATGTCAACAGTAAATCAATTTGAAGACTTATTAATATTCATGAATTATATTTTATATATTTATATTCATTTTAATAATACTAAGTAATTTTTTAATCAAAAAGGAAATAGTCTCATTCTTACTAAATTCATTTACATGTATTTTATGGTTTTATTTAAAAGATTAATTTTCAAATTTTAGAATTAAAATTTTAAAAAAAGGATATAATTTTTTATATCATAAAGTCAAAATTATATTCGAGTTAATTTTTGGGATTTTTATAAAATAGTTGATTTTTGTGTGAATAGTAGAAAATATCAATTTTTATGAAAATTGCCTTTTCATTCATGTATATACGAAGTAAAATTCTATTTTGGATTGGTTTTAAAATTTAATTTGTTCATTTTTATTAAAAATAATCCAACCAATGTCATTGTAATTAACACTACACTTGATTTTGGTATAAAAACATTTTTATACTTAAAATTGATTTATTCTAAAAAATGATTTTTTCATCGTGTTTTGCGGGTTTATTTTAAATGTAACAACTATGAATTATAGAAATTGAATTTTTTAAAATGGAATACATATTTGGAATCATCATTTCTAAATTTGGTTATTAGTCCACTTTAATTTTTGATCATAATGAGTAGTAATTTTGGTAAAAACGTTAGTTACCATGATAAGAGTTAAAACAAGTTTAAAGGGATAAAACTAAAATGTTAAGGGTTAAAATGACCTAAAATATTGTTTAAATCATATTATATGATCATATTTAGACCTTATACCATATCTTCATTGAATATGAGAAATTTTTTATCCATTTGGATTTAATAAGGCATTAATATATTTTAAACTTTTGAAAAATTCCAAGTGCGTCCTCTCCCTCACTTATAAAAGGACACCCCGTATCCTCTCATATACACACTTCATGAGAATATTATCTCAGAAAATCCCTAACCAATTACCTTAATAACATCTCTAAAATATCATAGAGGTCTTGGTTTGATCATAATACAAACCTTAGAATGTTTTAGGTATAAACCTAAGGAGGTTGTTCAAAGAAGATGTATAGTTCTTACTCAAGTGTTTTATTTTTTATTTATTCTTTTAAATCCTTAAAACCTATCCTAAACATTGTGATATAATAACATCAGTATATAAAATATACTAAATTTTATTATGTTTATGGTATAACCCTTTTTCATATACTTTTCCATCTTACGATAAATGGAAGCATTGCTTGTGCATACATGTTGACTACCACCTCCACGAGGCGATGTGTTTCATTTTTCATCACCAGATCATATGGTGGGTTAAAATGATGGAAAAAATAATATATATGATATTAATGGAATACATATCATTATTAAAATATAATATATCATCTTTTTTCATACCCTTCCATCTTAATGATCATCCTTGGGTTTATGAACTTTCTTCATTGGTGATTGTTGATCGTCCAAAAAGACCCTTTTGGATTACCTTCATTGCACTATGAGGATACAAGGATATAATACCTCTAGCCATGATCAAAACGTGTTCCTATGATCTCCAAGAAACACCACTCAAACTTTGAGTGCTAGCATGGAAAGTCGAATGTCTTGTGTTGTTCTTTCTTGATCGTCAATTATTCAGTCTTAAAGAAATCACTCTTGTGGTTCATGTTCTTGAGAGGGAGAGAGAAGGAGGAGTTGGGAGAGAATTCATTGTGTGAAACAATTCTCTATTCTCAATTTTTGGATGCTCTAAACAATAGAAATAGCCATATATTTTAGATTTAGGATTTAGGTTAAAATATTATTTAATAGTATTCTGACCATTAAATAACATTTATTACCATTAATAAACCCCATGACACATAATAATAATATTATTTTGTGGCGCATGCCAACTTGACCAATAAAAAATATTATGTAACCATATTGTTAATTAATATTTGTCACCAGACATGGTCTTCGTCCATTCAAACTCCTCTTGAATTTATTGAACACCCAAATACAAATTTTATTCATAAATAAATATTTCATTCACATACCAGTGAATAAATAATTATTAAATATTTAATAAAATAAATAAATATATTTTTATTCACATGTCGAATAATAAATATTTATTTAATTTATGTGATCAATATAACTTGAATAAAATCATTCCTCAAACTTGTGAATAATATTTATTCTATTAATTAAACCCAAATAGAATTTAATCAAGATCAAAAGAAACACAATGTGTGTGACCCTCTAGGATTATTTCTCATTAACATTAGGCGAGTTTTCCTAAAGTCCAATATTACTGTCTATAAATGGGTCAAGGAACCCAAGAGAAATAATTTAATGTCACAATGTTGAAAACCACATACTAAATCTCATTATATAATATAACCCCGTTGTCACAATATCTCATCAAGCAGGTTGCACGATGGTGTCATCAACCTATTTACTCGATACATCTTTCTTTTTCTATCTGAAATAAGCACACTGTTACAAAATGACCATGGAATTTAATGATATGGTTCTATTCCAATCAAAGGGAAGATATATCAACTTTCATAAATATGGAAGGGACAAATCCTTCCTTGACTTATCAATTAATGACATGTCAATCGTGACGCACCAAACATACGTACTTCCTGCCAACATATGGAATGATAGTTTTGGTCAGTAAATCTAAGTATGCAAGTAATGAAATACATTAATGATAATCTTAAAGTCTAAGGACCATTACACATGCTCACAGATAGGAATATCTGATGACACCAAAACATGCAAAATTCCTACTCGTAGGTATGTTATCATAATCTCCCATCTTCAAGATTACCAAGTACAAACTTTAGGAGAAGCCTCGTCTTCTTATGAACACTCACATATGATGATCTAAATACTATGTGTTCCATTATATTATATTATACAACTACATAACTATATTAAGAATATTATCATATCACTTCTAGGTTCTCATCAGAGTGGGGAACTGCTACAACCTTATCAGTTCGAAAAATACTATATGACATTATTACATTAAATCCATGCAGAAACAATGAAAAATATATAATAAGACATTACATTAATATTCAAGTCATCAAATATACATGTAATCAAAGTAAAATATGTTGTTCCAAGTTTAAAAACTCTAATAAACCCCCACTTGGACTAGATCCAATTGCCTATGATTTTGAATCCTCTAGACCTCAGATGATAATCATTTTTTTGCTGAGTCAAGACTTTAGTCAAGGGGTATGACACATTGTATTATATGGAAATAATGATTACTGTAATGCCACATCTTTGAGAAAAATCTTTTAAGAGATGATACTTCCAAAGTATGTGCTTCATCTGTTGATGTGACCTTGGCTCTTTTGAGAGAGCCACCACTGCAGTATTATCATAATAGAATGTGTGATGATATTTACTACTAGTACCATGTCAAGATCTTGTAAAAATTTACACATCCATACTTATTCCTTAGTTTCTTCAAAAGCCACAATATACTCAGACTCTATAGTAGAATCTGAAACCATGATCTTATTTGAGCTTTTCCAGCTCACAACACCTCCATTCAAATTGAAGATGTATCCTATTTGTGGCTTCATGTCATCTTTATCATATTGGAAACTAGAATCTACATATCCTATGATGAATATTTACTCATCTCCTCTACAGAACAAGAATATAACCTTAGTATGCATCAAATACTTAAGGATATTCTTAACTTTCATCCAATGGTGGTCACCTGGATTATCTTGATATCTGCCTACCGCACTCAATTCATAGGCAACATCTATCCTAGTATATAGCATAACATACATGACTGACCCAATAATTGACGTGTATAGAATACTTTACATTTTGTTTCTTTCCTCATGTGTATGAGGACACATTTTTATGGAAAGATGAATGCCACATGACATCAGAAAAAATCCCCTCTTGGATAGTTCTATACTGAATCTCTTTAGTATCTTGTCAATGTATGTACTTTGACTTAGGCTGAGCTGTATTTTGGATCTATCACAATGGATCTTGATCCCAAGAATATATGTTTATTCTCACAAGTAATTCATGGAGAATCATTTGTTCAACCATGTCTTAATAAAATGTAAGACTGATATTTCGTTTTCTATGAGTAATATATCATCAAAATATAGGATTAAGAAAATGAATGAACTCCCACTAAACCGTTTTTAGACACAAGGCTCACACTCATTCTTTATGAAGCCAAATTTTGTTATAACTTCATCAAAAACAAATTTTCAATTACCAAAATTCTTTCTTTAATCCATAAATGGATTTTGGAAATTTTCATATCTTATTAGAATCCTTTGGAGTCAAAAACCTTCAGGTTGTGTCATATAGACATCTTCCTGAAGGTTCCTATAAAGGAATTATATTTTGAAATCTATTTTCCAAATCTCATAGTCATGGTAAGCTATAATGGAAAGTAGAATTATGATGGATTTCAGTATTGAAACTGGTGAAAAGGTTTCATCGTAGTCAATGCCTTGATGTTGTTTAAACCCTTTTGCAACTAGTCATGCCTTATATATACTAACTTGTCCTTCTATGTCTAGTTTCTTCTTGAATACCCATTTTAAACCAATGGGATTTACAAATACTATAGGGTTTACTGAAATAAAGTCATGGTTTTGGTACATGAAATCCATTTTATAATTCATGGATTCTTGCCACTTATAAACTTCCATGACACTTACTGCTTCCTTGTAGGTTATAAGATCATTATTATCAACTAATAACGAGTCACCATCCTTGGTTACTAGAAAACCATAATGTTATGGTTCTCTAACCTCTATTGTAATCCTACACAGTACTTGTGTCTCTGGAACAGTTTCATCTTCCATGGGGATTTGTGGAATATATTCTTGTACCAAATATTTTGTACCTTGAGCCTTAACTTCATCGAAGTATATATCGTTTCCACTATCTCTTTTTGAGATGTTCTCCCTCTCAAGAAATATAGCGTGTCTTTCCAATATAACCTTTTTGTCTGAGGGGTCATATAGGTAATATACCCTTGTTTCTTTGGGATATCTTATAAAGGTACACTTTGTGCCTTAGGGTGAAACTTTGTTACATAAAGAGGAATTAACAAACACATTGCTTCCAGACACATTTAAATTTGATAACATGGTTTTTATTCCACTCCAAAATTATTATAGAATACCATTTATCGATTTAGTTGGTACATGGTTTAGTATATGTGATGCTATTTGTAATGTGTATCCCCAAAAGGATAACGGAATACTTGAACAACTCATCATTGATCTCACCATATCAAACAAGGTGTGGTTCCTCCTTTTGATTACACCGTCCCACTAAGGTTTGTTAAGAGGATTGAGTTAGGTATGATCCCAAACTCCTATAAGTAATCAATGAAGTCTTGATTAATATATTCTCTACTATGACCTGAGTGGAGTTTCTTAATCTTCCAACCAAGATGTTTCTCAAATTCATTCTTGTATTCCTTTAATTTATCAAAATAATTTGACTTATACCTCATTAAGTTGACATATCCATATCTACTAAAATCATCAGTAAAAGTTATGAAATATGAGTACCCACCCCTTGATTCAATAGGAAATGGTCCACACATATCGGTATAAACTAATTCAAGAAGATATTTATCCCTTTAACCTTTCCCACTAAATGGGGCTCTATTCACTTTTCCTTGTAAATATGCGTGACTGTTTCTGAAAAAAAATGTGGTTTACCCGCTGGTTGATTGTATATGTTGAGTTTTGTGTAATCATTAACTCCAGGTTCATTATTTCCAAATGGTTTCTAATGGGTTTATTTGTGTAATTTTAACCACCCAATGGTTCTATATCTGTATTGAATCAAGGACCTACTTTCCAAGGGAAGCCACTCATTGGGAGGTTTGTCCAATGATACTTAAGAACTTACATTGGTCGAGAGGATGAGAGGTCAGACTCATCACACCCTTTTGAGGGGAATCTTTTCCTACTCTAGGACTCTTATATATTTAATACATATTTTTGAATCCTTTATTACTTCCCAAGTATAACATGGGTCAACCTTGAATTAACAATCAATTATTAGCATGTATGTAACTTTGAGTTATTTGTATGTATCCCAAGTTCTTCATCAATGGGGATATTTGTATTTATCAGAGGTTATATATCAATGGTACCCTCTTATGTACTGATTCAAGATTCCTTAGTCGTTATTACGATGATTCTGGTTTTTAGCCACATAGTGGGGTGCTCTAGCGTGTATCGTCATCTAGGGATACGAGAGTTGTTTTGATTTTGGGACTGGACCCATGGATAGGCTACCTACGTATCCTTGTGAAAGGAATCAGAACCCACATAGTTCAGTGTACTTAATGAGACACATAATACCTTTTAAGGTCATGTGATAAGGACCAAATCATGCAATTTAATGTCATGCAGAAAGTATATTTAGGTGGAAGGTGCCTAGTCAAAGTTTGGTGTGGGACTTATATCAAAGAGGAAGAGGGAACCTGAAAGGGATATAGTCTCCTAGTTTGGATAAGTTCCTACTGGAAATGTGACCCATCAAGAATAGGGTTGATTTGGGGTGCTGGGTTTAGACCTCAGGGAGGATTCCCATGTATCCCATTTAGATGGGAATCAAAGCACATGTAGTTTGGTTGTGAGGACCCATTCCTATTGAGGACCTATGAAGATTTTTCTCACAGGGGAGTATGGCCCTTTGAGAGGATTAAGTTAGGGCTTACTCCTAAGGAGGATTCCCTGAGGGGATTTGGGAGAATTGGTTGGGGATTATTCCTAAAGAGGATTCCCTTGTGAAAAGAGGTTAGGGATTACACCAAATAGGAGGCCCATATGCTTGGTTATGAGTGGGGATATAATGAAAAGGAGGGCCAAAAGGTTTGGTTGGGACTTACACTTGGAATGATGCCCATGTCGAGGATTGTGAAGATGTCATGATCACCACCAACCTCTAACCCTTGCGAGTCATGATTGGTGTGAGAAACAAGAGGAAGTGGAATATTCATGGAATCACATAATCTTATTTTCTTTGAGGTGGGATACATGGCTTTGAGGATCCACACCAATGGAGGCACTCTAAAGGAAGTTGAGAGGAATATTAAAAATAATATTCTCTACCAAAACATGCATCTTATAAGGCCCATCCTTAAAACATTACTTAATCTTGAGTTAAATCAAGAATTAACATTGAGGATATTTTCAGATTTAGAGTTTTAGAGAATTAGGCCATAACTATTATATTACATCTCAAATATTACAAAGTAGACACTTCTACTCAGTATCCATTTTTTTCATAAAATAAAAACTCTTAAAAGAAAACAAGAATTATTTTATTGATATAAATCTTCTTGAATTCTTCCTTTCTCTAACCCTTCCTTACGCCTTGTGAAAAACATTTTAAAAACTTGGGATGAGCATAAAATGCCCAGTAAGGGTTATAAAATAAAGGAAAAATTAGTCCATCAATAGATAAAAAAACATAATCTCTTTAACAGACCTCGTGAAATCATAATATTTATGAATAAAATATAGAAATCATAAAACATAAAGGTAAATTGTGGAATCCATAACATACTTGCATTGTAGCTTTCATAGCTACATAGGGAGTTACATTTGGAATACCCATCACAGTATATTACCTAAATTTATTAGGAGAAACGTTAACGTCAACCTCCATCATGTTACACAATGCATTGGAGAGCTATCTCAAGCTCACCCACCCTAGGTTTATCATAGAACCACCCATATGTGTAAATAATTCCCAAGAACCAAAACATAATCATAACACATGAACAAGCATAAAGGAAAGATAAAATTTCCACATTGAAATCACAATATAACATTTCAATATATTGAAATAATCAATCCATTCTCAAAACAATTTTAAATACTAAAATACATAAAAATAGTATATGGTATTTATTTTCATTTTAAAAACATTATGACTCGTTAAGGAAGCCAAATATCAAATAATGCTCGTGGCGGCGGAAAGGTCGTTGTCGTCGCATACGTTTAAAAGAAAAATTATTTTTGTCGTTTAGTAAAAAACTTTGTAGAAAAAATATTCCCTCTGAATGAAATTAAAAGTCAAAGTGTTTTATTATATAGTGTATAAAAGAAAGTTGTGTATAAATCGAAGTATACCTTAAGGAAAGGAGATTGAGATGAAGTCCCCAACCTTGAATCCAAATCGTCACATATGTTCCTTGTTCTTACTGAATAATAAACTTAAGTTAATTTATTCTTTCTTCAAAACCTTTTTAAATTTTATTATTCCTTTTATATTGTAGAGACCCGAAGCTTGACGTACATGAACATTACATTACTTTTGCGGAATACTTAGTACATAACAAAAACACACACACAAGGATCGTAATAGTTTAGTGTCTTTGGAAACTTGGAATAAAATCTTCTAATCGTGGTGAAAGATCTTCAACATCTCACATAAAGATCTTCCTTTTTTTTTACCTAAAACCTTTCTTTATATCCTGGGGAAAAGAAAACATAAAAGGGTGAGCTCAAATGCTCAGTAAGGGTAAACAAAATAAATATCAATCACATCATATTCATAAGAACATAACCTTTTGGAAATCATAACCTGCAAAAGAGAGAGCATAATTTCATAACATGGGATAAATCATGGCAGTGAAATGTAATCAAAATAATCATAACATAAAACATGAAACTTTGTGGCATTCACACATAATCATAGAGAATCATTTCTTGTTAGTCAAGACTCATTGCCAAGACTATCTTAGTGGACAAAGTCCCTTTCTGAATCGAGTAACCCTCGTTTCAGTCCTGTTTCACTGAACCGGTATAACCTACCGTTCCAGCCCTGTCTATCTCATGAGATATAAAATCTTTACCCAATGCATTGGAGGGAGATATAGGTCCCACCCATCTTATAATGAATCCTTTCTTATGTGTGCCACATAATCATAAAACATACATCATCGCATAACACATGTAACAAAAATGGGATTCTTGAAACATCATGACATCATAAATCAATTCATATAAGATAAAGGAATTGATAAAAATAATTCCATCACAACATGATCAAATAAATGTAATAATAGGGATAAAACAGAACCCTTTATTATCTTATATGGAAAATAATTTTGATAAAATACTTGAACTCCATTCTTGAGGAAAATATCCTTTCTACTTCAAAAACATTTTTCCTTTCATAACATGTCATACGACTTTAAAATAAAAGAAGTTGATTAAAAATAAACTTGAAAACTTGTAAAGGAAGTTTCTTGGAAATAATGTTTTAAAAATCCATTCATGCCGTATAATTTAAAAAAAACATTCTTCGTACTTTTGTCGGAAAAGTCAAAAAGTACCTCGTACGAAAAACGACAAAAGATTCCTTTCATACATATTACTAAAAACTCACCGAAGGGTAAAAATGGATTTAAAAAATTGTAGGTGGATGGAAATAATATTACATATTGATGAAACATGGATGTGGATGATAAAATACACCCCAGTAAATACTTACGAATAAACAATCTCGGATAAAAATGAGATTGTGATATTTCCCTTACCTTAGGTCCGACTTGCTTTGTAAGTGTCCGAACCTCCTGTATAATGATTTAAATCATGTTATTTACTTATTCCAGAATCTTATTCATTGTTATAATATCATATATGGTTCACTTATGACATTATATTACCCGTTCTTTTGTAAATTCCATGTTAAAGAAGCATTTTGGGTAAAATCGTTTCATTTATCGTAGGTGTTTTGACTTGTTGTTCTTGAAATTATTATTACTTATATCATGATTTACTTACTTACAGAATATAAAATATGATTTATATATCATATATATTCAGTATATATATATATAATAGATAGATAAATGAAATGAAAAACACCGTTCATGGAGACGGTAGTCCGTACGTACGCATGAACGCTGTTTTCGTTTCCTTATTGAAGTGAATGGAATTAAGTAGATGACATACATATAAATTTACATAAATCCAGTATCATTATTATGTCATATATTTCATTAGTACTTATTATATATACTTTATAATCATTCATGAATGGTTAATGAATCTCATCGCGTCGTGGAGACGGTAGTCCGTACGTACGCACGAGCGATGATATCGTTCCCATGGTCGTGGAATTGTGTTGAAGTGTATGTAGACTATTTCAGTATCAATATCACTTTATGATAATCATATATAGTTACTCATTACACCATTATACCCATCCTATTAAGGTGGTGGTGGAAAATAGATTACACCACGGCGTGGAGACGGTATTCCGTACGTACGCACGCGCGGTGATTTCATTTTTCCGTAGGATGGATAGAAGGTGAATTAGAGTTGTTTCATATTTATAATAACATATCAGTATATGAGTAATACTGATGTTATTACTTTATCATGAAACAACTAAAGAAGAATAAGTTTGAAGAAGAAAGAAATTGAAAAGATCGGTAATGGATATTACCTCTTCTTTGAAACGCCTCTTTGAATCCTCCACTTAGGGAACTAAGATTGGTCTTTGAAGAAGACCAGGACCTCTAGGATTATTCTAGGGAAGTGGAGAAGGGATTTTGGCAGGGGTTGGCCGAGCTTGAGTGCTCAAATTGTTGTGAGGAGGAGGGGTAGGAGGTGTCCTTTTATAAGGGAGGAGAGGGGCACCTTAGGAATATCTCAAAATATTATTTTATATTAAAGTCAAAATCTGTTTATAATGGTTCCAAAGGGTATTATTTCGAAGATAAAGTGGGGATGGGTCGCAATAATATCATCCAATAGGATTTAGACAAGTTTAGGGTATTATTTTAACCTTATCAATTAGATTTAACTCTAAGTTAAATAATTTAACTTTTACCGCGTCTTTTTGTTTTCTTTCACTATATGGTTAATACACTTACTATAACATGACAACCGAAACCCAAATTGTTTATTATTAATATATATATCCTTATCTAAGTCATTTGGCCGAACCTTAGATTTTTAGGAATAAAATAACAATTAATAATATAATATTTTATTTAAAAACTATTTTGTGTCAATTTTGACACTATTTGATATATGATTTTTGTGAAAGTCTTAACAGAATTATATGTTCGAACCAAGTTGATTAAATCAACAATAATATATCATAGTAACCTAGAAAATTAGTGTAATTTATAAAAAGTCTTAAATTACATTTATTTTGGTATTTATAATATCAATTATGTCAATATTTCATTAATAAGATAATTACTGCATCATCTTTGTGTCATAAATAAATTAAATTATTTGATGTCTAAAAATTAAAAATAAAATACCATCATGTAGGAAATCTGTTTAGATTTCTAATGAATATTTACAATCGAATTTATCTTATGTAAAACCCTATATTAAAAATGTTTTAGTAAATATACTTTGATTTTAACTCTTTTAACTCTTCTTTGAATTAAATAATAATAAATGTCCTAATCTAATCCAAGTGGGCCTAAATGATAATATTTTACACATAAGGTTGTTTTTGGTCGAGATACACTTGTCCAATAGAATTAGGACATGTGTTAGGGTAATATTAATATCATTCTTACCCTTAATTACCCTATTTACTTTTAACCGTGGTAAATAAAAGTAAAAAGTTACTATTCACCAAAAATTATTTTCATCTCATTGAACCACATTTTACTTACTGACATCAACCGTGTCTCTCGGATTTTTGAAATTCAATTCACAGAAGCGGTAAAATTAAGTTTTATGAAAAATTCAGTTTTTTAACTACCACTTAGTAGTTTCACTATTCATCAAAAATTGATGTTTTTCAGAACAATGCCAAAATTTCATCCTAAGCTATATTTCATATTCTGAATTCAAAAATGAAGTCTATTTTACCAAATTCATAACATAGAAGTTGCATTAATTAATTTTATAATTAAATTCCACTGTTAAAACAAATAGCGTGTTTTTAAGAAACAATATCTATCAAAAGATTGACACTTGATTATGTCTGGTTTAAATGTGAAATTACATTCAATGACCAACAATGTATTAAATTGTAAAAATATATTCTAATTATACTTTAAAACCATTCAAGTTAATAATTTATCACTATTAATTATTTCGATTGAAAAAGTTGTTTTTAATTAAAATTTAGTAATTTTCACTATTCATCAAAATATGAAAGTTATCCGAAAATTACCAAAATTTCACCTTAGGCTAAATTCGATACTCCGGATCCAAAAATGAAGTCCATTTTGAGAGCTAAAAATTTTAAAAAGTGGTTATTACTATTTATAACGGCTAGTTTTAATAATATTTTAATAGCATATCGTTGTTTCGTGAAACTCAGTATTGCGTACTACACACGCTATCGAGGAAGGTTGCGATTGCGTGTAATGCAAGGAAAGTCAAAGATGCGTGTTGTGCAAGCTCCTTTTGGTGTAGCGTACAACACAAGACATTAATAAAATTAAAAAGAATATTTTTCATAAAATCTCGGGCTGTTACATTCTACCCCCCTTAAAATGAATTTCGCCCTCGAAATTCGTCGGGATTATAAATGGTTTACTATTCGAAAGTTTCTTTAATAGAAACCCACATCGTAAAAAGGAATATCAAAACCAATCTTTAAGAACAAAAGTATGAAACATAACAGTTACCCAAATAAATTAATCACTGGGTTTCCACATAGGTGAAAATATGGATATGGAAGAGAAATCTAACCATCATGTTCTGATGGAGAGTGGTAGAGAACATGGCTATGGAAAAGCCAGCAATCACAAAGACATAAATTTGTGACGATCTAAGGTACCATCTGATTATCAGATATAAGATCACTAGGACAACATTTTTGGTTTTCAAGATCATTTCCCTAAAGTTGAAAATTTGAATTAGAATAAATACTTACTTTATTTTGGTACAATCTCATTGTTGTTCGTGACTTTAACTATTTCCACTTCATCTCTTAAATAAATGAAGTTGAATTTGTTATTCGTGAAGTGTTAGCAGATCATGTGATAGAATGATGGGTCATTCCATCTGTCTCAAACAAAAGGTTAGCAAAAAATTATATACATAAGTCGATCTATAGTGAGATTAATCATATATGGTTCCTAAAATGGACTTATACATCATATGTCATACAGCTTAATATAATAAAACTAGTTTCTACTAAACAGGGACTTCCTGTAGGCCAGTGGTAGGCGATAAAGGCTAGTCGCATTTCGGTTGTGGGTTCGATTCCCACAGCCTTGTCCGACGCGATGGGCTGTCGCCCGTTATGCAGGTTGTCCTTTTTCTAAAACTACATTACTATAACATCCTATCAATAATATCAAAAAAAGAACTTATTTAGGCTTATCCATAATACTGCAGTCCACTTTCATAACATAGTGAAAATGATTACCAGAGATTTAATACCATTGTTGATCCCCATATATCATAAGATATGTCTTGTTGGTCACATTCTAAACATTCAAAGTCCTTAATCATGTATTCTCTTGAATACCTTAGTGAAAACATGAATGCAGTTTAAAGTTAACACTTTCCACATACCAAAATCCTCAAAATTCTATATACTCAAACCATGATATCACTTAGTCCTTATATCAATCATGAGCTCATGCATACAATCAAACATCTCATTATCATCTTATCCCTTCATTATGCGCATATCATCTACTTTCCAAAAATACTGGTACCATTCATCACATACTTTCAAAACTTAAGGAAAGACAACAATGTAACAATCCTTAGATGTCTCTTTATCCCATAGTACCATGAGATTACTTATACAACATTACACTTGATAAACATGTAATCATTCCACTACATTCTTAAACCATTGATCGAGCTTCAATAATTCTTTCATCTCACATATCATTTGTAGTCTCATCATCATCATCAACATAAATACTACCCATACGACCATACTGATTCTCTTCATGAGACTTTCCCTTAGGGCATTGGTTTGCATAATGCCCGTACATTCCACATTTAAAACATTTAACCATTGTTGATGTCGTAGCAATACCATTATCCTCATCCATGGTGTTAACTGAACCTTTTCCTTTGCACTTATTTGCTTTGTGTCCTTCTTTTCCACACCCAAAGCATCTTCCAGTTCCTTTGAAACATTCTCCTTGATGCCTCTTCCCACATGATTTACATAGGGAAAATTGAACTTTCTTTCCTCTATGATCATCATGAAACTCCATCTTTCTCTTATTAGCTGAGTCAGGAAACTTACCAAATTTTACTTTATTGATCATATTATGAGATTGCTGATTCGGCATAATAATGATGTTTGGACTTCCAAATCCCATTTCATTATGAAGAATATCATTCCATTGTCCATCATATCCTCCATTATCGTGAATCATCTTGTTTCCAGCCATTTTTTAAAACCCAGAAAAGAATAGTGTGAGAGGCAAAAATCATGCTAGGGAAAACAACATAATAAAGGTGGAGTATCCTCAATATCTAACATCTTAGGTTTAATTCTATGATCGTTAGCGTAGTTCTAGTACTATAACTTATACGTCTACTTAACCTTAGGGACATCCCTAGACATACCGTAGAAATATCTCTAGGGATCTCACTAACGTTTTCGCATCCTAGTTTCCAAAGGTTGACTAAACCTTTCCTCTGATACCAACTGTAGAGACCCGAAGCTTGATGTACATGAACATTACATTACTTTTGCGGAATACTTAGTACATAACAAAAACACACACACAAGGATCGTAATAGTTTAGTGTCTTTGGAAACTTGGAATAAAATCTTCTAATCGTGGTGAAAGATCTTCAACATCTCACATAAAGATCTTCATTTTTTTTACCTAAAACCTTTCTTTATATCCTGGGGAAAAGAAAACATAAAAGGGTGAGCTCAAATGCTCAGTAAGGGTAAACAAAATAAATATCAATCACATCATATTCATAAGAACATAACCTTTTGGAAATCATAACCTGCAAAAGAGAGAGCATAATTTCATAACATGGGATAAATCATGGCAGTGAAATGTAATCAAAATAATCATAACATAAAACATGAAACTTTGTGGCATTCACACATAATCATAGAGAATCATTTCTTGTTAGTCAAGACTCATTTCCAAGACTATCTTAGTGGACAAAGTCCCTTTCTGAATCGAGTAACCCTCGTTTCAGTCCTGTTTCACTGAACCGGTATAACCCACCTTTCCAGCCCTGTCTATCTCATGAGATATAAAATCTTTACCCAATGAATTGGAGGGAGATATAGGTCCCACCCATCTTATAATGAATCCTTTCTTATGTGTGCCACATAATCATAAAACATACATCATCGCATAACACATGTAACAAAAATGGGATTCTTGAAACATCATGACATCATAAATCAATTCATATAAGATAAAGGATTTGATAAAAATAATTCCATCACAACATGATCAAATAAATGTAATAATAGGGATAAAACAGAACCCTTTATTATCTTAGATGGAAAATAATTTTGATAAAATACTTGAACTCCATTCTTGAGGAAAATATCCTTTCTACTTCAAAAACATTTTTCCTTTCATAACATGTCATACGACTTTAAAATAAAAGAAGTTGATTAAAAATAAACTTTAAAACTTGTAAAGGAAGTTTCTTGGAAATAATGTTTTAAAAATCCATTCATGCCGTATAATTTAAAAAAAAACATTCTTCGTACTTTTGTCGGAAAAGTCAAAAAGTACCTCGTACGAAAAACGACAAAAGATTCCTTTCATACATATTACTAAAAACTCACCGAAGGGTAAAAATGGATTTAAACAATTGTAGGTGGATGGAAATAATATTACATATTGATGAAACATGGATGTGGATGATAAAATACACCCCAGTAAATACTTACGAATAAACAATCTCGGATAAAAATGAGATTGTGATATTTCCTTTACCTTAGGTCCGACTTGCTTTGTAAGTGTCCGAACCTCCTGTATAATGATTTAAATCATGTTATTGACTTATTCCAGAATCATATTCATTGTTATGATATCATATATGGTTCACTTATGACATTATATTACCCGTTCTTTTGTAAATTCCATGTTAAAGAAGCATTTTGGGTAAAATCGTTTCATTTATCGTAGGTGTTTTGACTTGTTGTTCTTGAAATTATTATTACTTATATCATGATTTACTTACTTCCAGAATATAAAATATGATTTATATATCATATATATTCAGTATATATATATATAATAGATAGATAAATGAAATGAAAAACACCGTTCATGGAGACGGTAGTCCGTACGTACGCATGAACGCTGTTTTCGTTTCCTTATTGAAGTGAATGGAATTAAGTAGATGACATACATATAAATTTACATAAATCCAGTATCATTATTATGTCATATATTTCATTAGTACTTATTATATATACTTTATAATCATTCATGAATGGTTAATGAATCTCATCGCGTCGTGGAGACGGTAGTCCGTACGTACACACGAGCGATGATATCGTTCCCATGGTCGTGGAATTGTGTTGAAGTGTATGTAGACTATTTCAGTATCAATATCACTTTATGATAATAATATATAGTTACTCATTACACCATTATACCCATCCTATTAAGGTGGTGGTGGAAAATAGATTACACCACGGCGTGGAGACGGTATTCCGTACGTACGCACGCGCGGTGATTTCATTTTTCCGTAGGATGGATAGAAGGTGAATTAGAGTTGTTTCATATTTATAATAACATATCAGTATATAAGTAATACTGATGTTATTACTTTATCATGAAACAACTAAAGAAGAATAAGTTTGAAGAAGAAAGAAATTGAAAAGATCGGTAATGGATATTACCTCTTCTTTGAAACGCCTCTTTGAATCCTCCACTTAGGGAACTAAGATTGGTCTTTGAAGAAGACCAGGACCTCTAGGATTATTCTAGGGAAGTGGAGAAGGGATTTTGGCAGGGGTTGACCGAGCTTGAGTGCTCAAATTGTTGTGAGGAGGAGGGGTAGGAGGTGTCCTTTTATAAGGGAGGAGAGGGGCACCTTAGGAATATCTCAAAATATTATTTTATATTAAAGTCAAAATCTGTTTATAATGGTTCCAAAGGGTCTTATTTCGAAGCTAAAGTGGGGATGGGTCGAAATACTATCATCCAATAGGATTTAGACAAGTTTAGGGTATTATTTTAACCTTATCAATTAGATTTAACTCTAAGTTAAATAATTTAACTTTTACCGTGTCTTTTTGTTTTCTTTCACTATATGGTTAATACACTTACTATAACATGCCAACCGAACCCAAAATTGTTTATTATTAATATATATATCCTTATCTAAGTCATTTGGCCTAACCTTAGATTTTTAGGAATAAAATAACAATTAATAATATAATATTTGATTTAAAAACTATTTTGTGTCAATTTTGACACTATTTGATATATGATTTTTGTGAAAGTCTTAACAGAATTATATGTTCGAACCAAGTTGATTAAATCAACAATAATATATCATAGTAACCTAGAAAATTATTGTAATTCATAAAAAGTCTTAAATTACATTTATTTTGGTATTTATAATATCAATTATGTCAATATTTCATTAATAAGATAATTACTGCATCATCTTTGTGTCATAAATAAATTAAATTATTTGATGTCTAAAAATTAAAAATAAAATACCATCATGTAGGAAATATTTTTAGCTTTCTAATGAATATTTAAAATCAAATTTATCTTATGTAAAACCCTATATTAAAAATGTTTTAGTAAATATACTTTGATTTTAACTCTTTTAACTCTTCTTTGAATTAAATAATAATAAATGTCCTAATCTAATCCAAGTGGGCCTAAATGATAATATTTTACACATAAGGTTGTTTTTGGTCGAGATACACTTGTCCAATAGAATTAGGACATGTGTTAGGGTAATATTAATATCATTCTTACCCTTAATTACCCTATTTACTTTTAACCGTGGTAAATAAAAGTAAAAAGTTACTATTCACCAAAAATTATTTTCATCTCATTGAACCACATTTTACTTACTGACATCAACCGTGTCTCTCGGATTTTTGAAATTCAATTCACAGAAGCGGTAAAATTAAGTTTTATGAAAAATTCAGTTTTTTAACTACCACTTAGTAGTTTCACTATTCATCAAAAATTGATGTTTTTCAGAACAATGCCAAAATTTCATCCTAAGCTATATTTCATATTCTGAATTCAAAAATGAAGTCTATTTTACCAAATTCATAACATAGAAGTTGCATTAATTAATTTTATAATTAAATCCCGCTGTTAAAACAAATAGCGTGTTTTTAAGAAACAATATCTATCAAAAGATTGACACTTGATTATGTATGGTTTAAATGTGAAATTACATTCAATGACCAACAATGTATTAAATTGTAAAAATATATTCTAATTATACTTTAAAACCAATCAAGTTAATAATTTATCACTATTAATTATTTCGATTGAAAAAGTTGTTTTTAATTAAAATTTAGTAATTTTCACTATTCATCAAAATATGAAAGTTATCCGAAAATTACCAAAATTTCACCTTAGGCTAAATTCGATACTCCGAATCCAAAAATGAAGTCCATTTTGAGAGCTAAAAATTTTAGAAAGTGGTTATTACTATTCATAACGGCTAGTTTTAATAATATTTTAATAGCATATCGTTGTTTCGTGAAACTCAGTATTGCGTACTACACACGCTATCGAGGAAGGTTGCGATTGCGTGTAATGCAAGGAAAGTCAAAGATGCGTGTTGTGCAAGCTCCTTTTGGTGTAGCGTACAACACAAGACATTAATAAAATTAAAAAGAATATTTTTCATAAAATCTCGGGCTGTTACATATATCACTTATTACCATGTTATAAAAATTTCATATTTATTTAAGTTAATATCGGTCGTTTTTTTGATATTTTGTACTTGAGTCAAAAATGAACTTGTTATAATTACAAATTGTCCATGTGGTCAGAAGTCCATTATATCCATAATATTATTCATATATATATCATATATATACAGTATATATATGTATTTATAATATTCCATAACATTTGGAGATAAGAAATGAAATGCACTGTTCATGGACACGGTAAGCCGTACGTACGCATGAATGCTACTTTAATTTCTATTTCATATTTAATGGAATGAAAAATTAATGATACATAGGTATATTATAATTCCAGTATAATATCATATTTTATATATGCTACATAAGTTCATTAACACCAACCTTATACATTCCATGTATGACATGAATGAGTCATATCACTTTGAGGGGGCGATAGTCTGCACTTCCTCAAATGAAATTATTGTATTTACCCATTATGGAAACCATAAAGGTATGATATAAATGAAAAATACATAAACATAGAGACAATATAAATATAATATATATCACATATAAATACAGTGTCATCATAATTCCCACCATGAGAGGTGGTATGGAAAAATCAAACGATCATCGTTTCGTGAGGTAGTAGTTCGCCATCCAAAAAAACAGTATGTTCTAAATCCATTAGATGGAGGTGTGTGTGAGTATAGCTCGGTCACGAACCACATTCAACGAGATGAGGAAAGGGAAAATAGATTGCTAGACCCTTCCTTCTTCAAGTTGAAGGAGAGATAATGACCCCCAAGACCCACCTTCAATAGATCCCATAATGGCGACTAGCACCAAGGGTATAGAATCACACGCAAAATGGAAGGAATTACCCTTTTTTATTTAATAGGATATGAAGATAAGATAGTAAATCCCAAAAAACACCAAAACTAGAAGTAAAAGTAAAGCCAAAACAATCCATTCCTATATGCATGTTCCAATAACAAGTGCTACAAAAAAATACAAGAAAATTCCAAAGGAAAGTACCAAAAGAAAAGAAAATCAGCAACGTCAACGGTCCCAACGTCCGAACTAGTAGGGTCTGGAACGGTCCTCAAAGTCCTCCTGGAGACCTAAAAGTAGTTTTATATACGTAGGGTGAGTATACAGGTATACCTAGTAGGGAAAACCAAAAGATCTCATGCACAAGTTGGGAGGCATTCTAATGCCCCGTGAAAAAAGGAGATAACCAAAGCACCTAGTAAGGAAACTATCCACCCAAACCTCACCATGGCACACTCCCCAAATAACATAAGTCAAGTAAAGTAATAGTAATATCACATCAATATTTGGGTACCCCATGCTACTTTCCCACTGGTTATTGAAGACATCCTATGCGTCAAACCTCCCCTGCCATTGTCACCGCAATCCCACTACCATACCTCGCCCGCACACACCTGGGCTACCACAACCACACATCCCACTCGCAAACACCTGGGACACAACAACCACATGTAACCATGCCTGAAGACACCTAGGCCCGAACAACTACTTCTACGCCTTAAGACACATGGGTCTCATCCTAAAGATGCTTGGGAAACAACTTGCCCGCACACACCTGGGCCAACCACCACAATGTACCCTCCCTGAAGAATCTTGGGATAAGATGGACCTCAGGCTATCACAGCCTTCCCGAAGAGTATTGGGCTACTCGGGGAATGGATCAGAAAAAGACCTAATAACCAGCCACTCATAGGAGTGTTGGAAAAAACACCCTCTCCCATGAAATGGGGGTGTTCTTAATGAAGTGATCAACTTGGGTGGGGCATGAATAAGAAACATAATAACTAAATTATACATATAGGTAAAAAATCACTCATCCCAAACTAGGGGTTCCAAAACTATCCCACACACAAACACCCTCGTTACTATTCATTCATAAAAAGCACAACAACCACAACCAAGTCATAACTCATTCCTGGAAAACAAAAACTCTTTGAGCCCATTCTTGTTATCACATTCTAGTGGTTCCATTTAAATAATTCTTCACTACTGGGAAACTAATAGGAATAAGCCAAGGAAGAAAAAACAACCAAGCACCAAATTAAGCATTCACACCCGATTCTCTTGTAAAGTCACAACCACAAAAGGGATCCTTGAGATCCCTTGAAGTACTGGAACCAAACCAAACCCCAATATACGCCCCCACACAGCCTTGGATCCACAAACCAAAAACTGCACCACAACAAGGGATCCCATCCCCATCTACATCACCTCACAAGCATTAAGCAGAACAACCATACACATCATCAAAATAGAGTAAGGGATTTTTTCAGATTTAAACACACCATTTCTTTAGTTTCTTCTTTCAGTTTGGTTAACTAGGGTGACCACACAAGTATTTTTATTCATTGGGCATCCATTTAATCAACCGAGTTTACGTGATTAACCAGTTTTCATGTTACAGTCATTCAATCACAGAAATATCCAGAAAAGATAGGTTTATTAGTGCGCAAGAAAGGCCACCAACAACCATGATTTTCAGTGGGCATAAGCCCATAAAATTCATAACATATAATTAGAGGTAAAAGAGTACAATAACATTATCAAACACACCACTTCCTTATTTAAAACCATTTATTATCTTCATTAAGGTTTGGTTTCATCGATCCCCGCAGAAACATCATCATGTCCACCCTGCATGATACACAGTTAAGAGAGACGAAGGAAGAATCCTACTTGGATAATCAACGATTGAATTTTTTCTTGTCGCGCTAATAACTGGGATACGTGACTTGTAGGTGAGGAACTCCGGGGACTCTAAGAGTGAGTAGGAAAGGCTCCAGCATAAGCGCACCACTATCCTCGGGAAGGGGGAATCCAAACGCACCATGGAAAGTAAAGAGAACAGCCAAGAATAAGAAATAAGTAATTCCCGTGTGATAAAAAGGTGAGATCCTGGAGTTACAGGATATGAATTTTGAACGACTTTAAAGGTGAATCATGGTTTCACCACGCGGTTGGATGGTTACACACAATGGAATTAATTTTTATTTAATAATTATCATCATAGGGAAGGCCATAACAACCGTGCGTTAAAGTATTTAATTTAAATAGAGGAAAACGGGTCTGTTGAGGGTCACCCCACTCCTAGGGGATTTAAAACATTGTTTATGGTATTAAAAACATCCTTGAACCACTTTAAAAAGGTTAAAAGACTTAAAAGTGGAGTTACAGAAAAAATTGGGGAAGGAAACCCAGACACCCCTCTATGGACAATTGGTGAGACTGATCTGTGAAACTGATCGGAGGAGCTGATTGGGTGAAGTTGATTGGGTGAAGCTGATACCGTGAAGCTGATCAGTGAAACTGATTGGGTGAAACTGATTGGGTGAAACTAATCAGTGAAACTGATCAAGTGAAACTGATTGGGTGAAACCAATTGGTGAGACCGATTGGTGAGGTCGATGGGTGAAACCGATCGGTGAAACCGATGGGTGAAACTGATGGGTGAAACGGATTGGTGAGACACCAATCAGTGAAACCGATGGGTGAAACCGATCAGTGAGACCGATGGGTGAAACCAATGGGTGAAACCGAGGGGTGAAACTGATCAATGAGACACTGATCAGTGAGACCGATGTGTGAAACCGATCAGTGAGACCGATGGGTGAAATTGATCGGTGGTACAAATCGGTGAGACACCGATGAGTGAAACTGATTTGTGAGATTGATGGGTGAAACTGATTGGTGAGACCGATGGGTGAAACCGATCGGTGAGACTGATGGGTGAAACCGATTAGTTAGATTGATTGGTGAGACACCGACCAGTGAGACCGATGGGTGAAACTGACCGGTGAGACTGATGGGTGAAACTGATTGGTGAGAACGATGGGTGAAACCTATCGGTGAGACTGATGGGTGAAACTGGTGGAGCTAATCCGTGAAGCTGATCACGTGAAACTGATCACTAAAGCTGATCTATGAAGCTGATCTATGAAGCTGATCTGTGAAGCTGATCTTTGAAGCTGATCTGTGAAGCTGATCTGTGAAGCGATCAGTGAAGATGATTAATGAAACTGATCTATGAGACCGATGGGTGGAACTACTCAGTGAGACTGATCCATGGCGCTGATAGGTGACACCATAGTGACACATTTCCACTGACACCCACATCCTGCTGACTCACTGATTGTTTCCAAGACACCCCAACACTTAGAATTTGGAAAAGTAATGGACCAAGAGGGTCTAGGCCATTACATCATATACCTCTCAAATTTTCTCATCCTTGAGAATACAAGAGTAACCCAAACAACCACTCCAGAAGATTCCTCTCAGGGAAAAACCACCCCAAACAGCCATATGAATCCCAAGGATCACATTGTCCTGACACATGTATTAGGGAGTTATTTTCTCCATGTCAAGATACTATTTTATTTGGGCGGCACTGACTCACCTGCACGGGTTTAATCACATCTGCGTTGATGCGTCTTGATTAGGAATCAGGTTCTCCCTTCCCCACATATTGAGAATTTTCATAAACATTCACAAATTAAGGGAAAAAATCATCTCATAAACCAACGAGTTCATCATTACATCACAAAAAGTCACAAAAATAAGAACATCAAGAAGGATCAGAACAATAACTCAAAATAGCTCTGGGTATTAGGCATGCATTTGAGCTTCTCGCTCCCAAGTACTCTCCTCGAGGCCACCGTGCCTCCACAAAACATGAACCAAAGGGATGGTTCGTCCACAAAGAACTTTCTCCTTTCGATACTCGATCCTCACTAGTCGCTCCACGAACATAGCATCATCCCCTATATCCAACTCTCCCAGTCAATGACATGGGAATCATCGTGTAGATATCAATGAAGCTGGGAGACATGGAAAACATCATGGATCCTTTCCATTTGAGGTGGAAATGCCAGCTGATATGACACCTCATCAATTATCCCCAACACTTATAAAGTCCCGATGAACCTAGGAGAGAGCTTTCTCCCCTTGATGAAACCTTCATTTCCCACCTCGAGGGGAAACCTTCAAGAACACATGGTATCCAACCTAGAACTCCAAGGGCCTCCTCCTACAATTTTCATACGACTTATTTAGGTCCTGGGTTACCTTCATCCTCTCACGCACAAGCTAAAACTTCTCCATTGTGCTCTGCACTACCTCTGGGACAAGAACACCTTCCTCCCCAACCTCAATCTAGCACACGGGTGAACGACACGAACTACCGTATAAGGCTTCAAACAGTGCCATGCCAATAGTAGAGTGATATATATTATTGTAGTTAAACTATAACAAGGGAAAATATCATTACCATGATCCCCTGAAGTCTAAAACACATGCCCGTAGCATATCCTCCAATGTCTGGATGGTCTACTCTGTCTGCCCATCTGTCTGGGGGTGGAAAGCAGTGTTAAGGCATAACTAGGTGTGAAAAGCATGTTGCAATCCCCTCTAGAATCGTGAGGTAAACTGTGCATCCCTATTTGATACTATGGACCTCATAACTCCATGAAACTTCACCACATCATCCATGTATATCTGTGCTAAGTTATCCGCCGCACTCGACTCCTTGATCACCAGGAAGTGATCTGATTTTGTTAGCCGGTCTACCACTACCCAGATAGCATTGTATCCTCCTTGAACCCTGGGTAGTCCTATGATGAAATACATCGATATGTCATCCCACTTCCACTCGGGGACATCTAAAGGCTGCAACAAACCTCTTATGATGCGGTGTTCATCCTTCACCTACTGACACACTAGGCACCTTGCGAAAAACTCCACCACTGCCCGTTTCACCCCGGGCCACCAAAATTGTTCCCTCAGGCCTCGATACATCTTGGAAACTCTTGGGTGTACCGCTATGAGTGATTTATGGAACTCATGGAGAACTCCCTCATGCATCTTCTCTGGGACAAAAAACTTCCCTTAGAAAAGCATATGATTCTAACCATCCTCCAACCACCCTTCCGGAGCATTGCCTTGGTTAACCCAATCGCGCATCACTTCACTCTCTAAGTCTCCCCACTGAGACTCCTCCACCTGCTGAAATAGAGATGAATGCACTATCATATGAAACAGACAACCTATAACACCATCCACCCTTACATCCAGGTGTAGGGCATCCAACTCCTCCATCACCTTCCAAGCTCCACAGATTACTGAATATCTTCCCTCTGCGAATTCCTAATCAAGGTATCAGCCACAACGTTCCCCTTACCTTTAGTGTAAGAGATATCGAAGTTTTAGTCCTGAATAAACTCCACCCACCTTTTTTGCCGCAAGTTTAGGTCCCGCTGGGTAAAGATATGCCTCAAACTTTTGTGATATTTGAAGACCAAAAAGTGATCCCTGATGAGGTAATGCCAATACAACTTCAACATGAACACTACTACTACAAGTTCTAGGTCATGGGTGGCATAGTTATGCTCATGAGGATGTAACTTCCTAGACCCATAAGAGATCACTCCCTGCTGTTGCATCAGTACACACACCATCCCAAGTCCAGAAGCATAAAAAAACACCTCATACAACACCACTTCCTCTAGAAACCTGAGCACTTGAGCGCTGACCAACCTTTCCTTCAGATAGCTGAAAGCTTCCCGACACTTCTTAGTCTACACAAAGGCCTGGTTCTTTCTGGTCAAAGCTGTCAAAGGATATGAAACTAGAGAGAATTCGGGTACGAACCTCTGATAATATCTTGACAGACCCAGAAAACTAAGAACCTCTGTCACATTCTTGGGTGCTTCCCAAGAAACAACCGCTTCAACCTTTGACGGATTAACCACTACACCTTTCTGAGACACCACATGTCCAAGGAAATGCACTTCTCATTTCATGAACTTGCACTTGGACAATTTTCCATAGAGATGGTGATGTAGATTGATCTCCAAGACTATCCCGAGGTTCTTAGTATGTTTCTCCTCTGATCTTGAGTAGATCAAAATGTCATCAATGAACACAATGATGAACCGGTCCGAAAACTCATGGAAAATAGAGTTCATGAGCCCCAAGAACACAACAGGTGCATTCATAACACCGAACGACATGACTACGAACTCAAATTTTCCATACCTCTGGATAAAAGCAGTCTTTGGGATATCAATGTTCTTAACCCTTAACTGGTGATACCTAGACCACATATCGATCTTAGAGAACCAACCTTCTCCCCTCAGCTGGTCAAAGAGACCATCTATCCTCAGGAGAGGGTAATAGTTCTTGATCATTACCTAATTCAGTCTCCGGTAGTCTATGCATAGCCTGAGACCACCATCTGCCTTCTTTGCGAACAAGACTGGAGCACCCCATGGCGATACACTGGGTCGGACAAAACCCTTCTTCATCAGCTCGTCAATCTGAATCCGCAAATCCCACAACTCAGAAGGAGCCATCTGATAAGGAGTCATAAAAATTGGATGGGCACCAGGATGTAATTCTATCTCTAACTCAACATCACGTCGAGGGGGAAGAGTGACAAACTCCTTGGGAAAAACGTCTAGGAACTATCTGAAAACTACCAGAACATCCATCAACTCAGCATCCACTGATTTTTTTGAAATCTCAGACAACTTAGAAAAAAGAGGCTCCACACGCCGTCTCCCCACCTGAAAACTCCATTCACCAACAAAATCCACATGCTGGAGATCCTCATCGAATAACATGACTCTTCTTCGGAAGAAGTCGATAACAGCATGCATAGAAAATAGCCATTCGATGCCTAGGATGACATCGTATGGGTGTATTCGCAGCAGAAGGAGATCCCCACTAGACTGATGCGGCCCCAACATCAGTCTGCATCCACGACTAACATCAAACAGGTTGGTATGACCCCCAATTGGCATACTCATCACTAAGGGAATGAAGAGTCTCTCTATTTCTAGGCCCAAGGCATGGGCTAGACCGAGTGTAACAAAGGAGTGTGAAACTCCTGAATCAAACAAGGCATAAGTAAGAGTGATAAACAAGCCGATCATACCTCGAATGACTTCCAATCCTACTGGAAATACTGCCTCTGGGGCGTGTAACTACCCATGCCAAGCTCCTCTTCCCCTTGACTGTTGGCCGCCTCCCCGACCATGTCCCAGTCAAGGTCCCTAAGGAGATCCCTGAGGTCAGCCTCCTCCTACAACATCTTCTCTTGGAGGAGCGGGATCTCACTGTCCTTGCTGCTGCTGTTGGAAGGGCATGGATGGAAACTACTACTATTGAGGTGGGCGCTGAACCTACCCAACCCCACTATACTACACTCAGTTTGGGAACTGATTTTGAAGGTACCCATGACTGACACATATGGAGAATCTCGGTCCTGGGCCCGCAAAGAAGGGGCGAGGATCGGGAGATCAAAATTGGAACTGCTGGGGCCTGCTCCCCACTGGCCGAAACCTGGAAGGCCCTGACACTGGAGGCCTGTTACTGACGGCCTCCCTCTTTGAAGAGCCCAACTGGCTCCCCTCTCACAACACTCCTCCCAGTTTGTGCATCCCCTCCACCACTTCAGCCTTCTTTTGGACCTCCAAGTACATCAGTAGGGTGAAGGGAGTAACAACATACCTAAGAGAAGGTTGGAGTGCCTCCTCTAAATATCTTTCCCGAGAATTCTCATCTAGAAAGAGGTCTGGAGAAAAGAGAAGGAGATCCTTGAACTTGATCCCCTACTCTCTCATTGACATACTCCCCTGTTAAAGGGAGAGTAGCTCCTGCCTCTTCTCAGCCTTCATCATGGAAGAGAGTAATTCCACCCGGAACTCCCTCTCAAAGTCAGCCCACAAAATCTCACCCTACATCCTCTCTCCGAGGTAGAGCATCCACCACTTACGTGATGCTCCTATCATCTAACTAACTACCAATGGAACCCAGTACTCAACCAGATCCCAGATTAAGCTGAAAGCTATCAACAACTCCTCAAGCTAGCTTTCGGTCTCTATGTTTGAGACGCTGCCCTCATACTTCTCAAGGGTATTCTACAAAAATGCACAAAGTGTCCTCTACCACTGGTCATCCTCCTTATCTCAATCAGTCCTCCACTGATTAGCTAGATCAGCCTCATGGGCCTCGATCTCTCGCACTACTCATGGTCGTCTTCTGGGTGCCATAGCTACAAGGTAAACAAGGAAAGTCTAAGCCTGAGTAGTGTAGAAGATTTCTTTTAAATTTTTCTTAATTTTTTTTCTATTTATTTAAATTCCCAGAACACCCAGAACACATAATAACACAAGTCATTATGATGCATGTACCTTTCCTAGGGTATCTACCCTGCAATCAATGTAGCCTTACTTGGTCGTTCGGTAGGTCCTGAGTCCTTGCATCGGATCACGGGGGCTCCTAAAATACCACGTCCTAGTAGGTCTTCCCAGGCCTATTTCATGCACCAAGATTTCTTAACACTATTACCCTACTATCCCATGCAATCCTCACTGTGCCTAACCCTGAGCTCCATCCTATCTCTCAACCAACTCCTTTGATTCCATTCTGTCATGACCTGCCTTCACCGAGATGAGGTAAGGGACAACAGATTGCCAGACCCTTCCTTCTTCAAGTTGAAGGAGATATAATGACCCCTCAAGACCCGCCTTCAATAGATCCCGGAGTGGCGACTAGCACCAAGGGTATAGAATCACACACAAAATGTAAAGCATTACCCTTTTTATTTTGTAGGATCGGGAGATAATATAGTAAATCCAAAATAATCCATTCCCATTTTCATGTTCCAATAATTAGTGATACAAAAAAATAGAATAAAACTCCAAAGGAAAGTACCAAAAGAAAAGAAAAGCATCAATATCAACGGTCCCAACATCCAAACTAGTAGGCTCTGGCACGATCCTCGAAGTCCTCCTGGAGACCTAAAACAATTTTATATACATTGGGTGAGTATATAGGTATACCCAGTAGGGAAAACCAAAATCTCTCGTGCACAAGTAGGGAGAAATTATAATGCCCCATGAAAAAAGGAGATAACCAAAGCACCTAGTAAGGAAACTATCCACCCAAACCTCACCATGGAACACTCCCCAAATAACGTAAGTCAAGTAATGTAATAGTAATAGAACAACGATATTTGGGTACCCCACGCCACTTTCCCATTGGTTATTGAAGACATCCTACGCGTCAGACCTCCCCCGCCATTATCACCGCATTCCCACTACTATACCCCACCCGCACACACCTGGGCTACCACAACCACACATCCTACCCGAAAACACTTAGGCCACAACAACCACACTTAACCACGCCCGTAGACACCTAGGCCTGAAAAACTACTGCCACACTTGAAGACACCTGGGCCTTATACCAAAGACGCTTGGGAAACAACCTGCCCAGACACACATGGTCCAACCACCACAATGTACCATGCCCGAAGAATCTTGGGCTAAGATGGAACTCAGGCCATCAAATATTTCCTGAAGAGTCCTGGGCTACTTGAAGAAGGGAGCAGAAAAGGAGTTAATAACCATCCACTCATATGAGTGTTGGGAAAAACACCCTCCCCCATGAAATGGGCGTGTTCGGCACGAAGTGATCAACTTGGGTGGGGCACGAATAAGAAACATAAGAACTAAATTATACATATAGGTAAACAAGCACTCATCCCAACCTAGGGGTTCCAAAACCAGCCCATACACAAACACCCACATTACTATTCATTCATAAAAAGCACAACGACCACAACCAAGTCACAACTCATTCCTGGAAAACAAAAACCCTTTGTGCCCATTCTTGTTATCACATTCCACTGGTTCCATTTAAATAATTATTCACTTCCAGGAAACTAACAGGCATAGACACAAGCCAAGGAAAAACAACCAAGCACCAAATTAATCATTCACACCTGGTTCTCTTGTAAAGTCACAACCATAAAAGGGATCCGTGAGATCCCTCGAAGTACTAGAACCAAACGAAGCCCCAAAATATGGCCCCACATGGCCTCAGATCCACAAACCAACAAATGCACCACAACAGGGGATCCCATCCCCATCCCCATCACCTCACAAGCATCAAGTAGAACAACCATACACATCATCAGAATATAGAAAGGGATTTTTTCATATTTAAACACACTATTTATTTAGTTCTATCTTTCCATTTGGTTAACCAGGGTGACCACACAAGGATTCTTATTCATTAGGCATCCATTTAATCAACTGGATTTACGTTATTAACTAGTTTCCATGTTACAACCATTAAATCACAGTAATATCTAGAAAATAGAGGTTCATTAGTGCACAAGAAAGGACCACCAACGACCATGATTTTCAATGGACATAAGCCCATATAATTCAAAACATATAAGCAGAGGTAAAAGAGTATAAAAATATTATCAAACAAACCCCTTCATTCTTTAAAACCATTTATTATCTTCGTTAAGGTTTGGTTTCATCCATCCCCGCAGAAACATCATCATGACCACCCCGCATGATACACAATAAAGAGAGATGAAGGAAGAACCCTACTTGGATGATCAACGATCGAAGTTTTTCTCATCGCGTCAATAACTGGGATACGTGATTTACAGGGGAGGAACTCCGGGGACTCCAAGAGTGAGCAAGAAAGGCTCCAGCATAGGCACACTACTAGCCTTGGGAAGGGGGGACTCCAAACACACCAAGGAAAGGAAAGAGACTAGCCAAGAAGAAGAAAGAAGGAATTCTTTTGTGATAAAAATGTGAGATCTTGGAGTTACAAGATATGAATTTTGAACATCTTTAAAGGAGAATTGTGGTTTAACCACGTGGTTGGATGGTTACACACGATGGAATGAATTGTTATTTAATAATTCTCATCGGAGGGGTGGCCATAACAGCTGCGCGTTAAAATATTTCATTTAGAGAGAGGAAAAATGGCATGTTGAGGGTCTCCCCACTCCTAGGGGATTTAAAACATTGTTTATGGTGCTAAAAACAGACTTAAACCACTTTAAAAAGGTTAAAAGACTTAAAAGTGGTGTTACGGGAAAAAATAGGGAAGGAAACCCTGACATCCCTCTTTGGATGATTGGTGAGACTAATTGGTGAAACCGATTGGTGGAGATGATTGGGTGAAGATGATTGGGTGAATCTGATCCCGTGAAGCTGATCAACAAAACTGATCAGGTGAAACTGATTGGGTGAAAGTGATTAGTGAAACTGATCGGGTGAAACTGATTGTGTAAAATAGATCAGTGAGCCCGATGCGTGAAACCGATCGGTGAGACATTGATTGGTGAGACCGATGGGTGAAACCGATCGGTGAAACAAATGGGTGAAACTGATCTGTGAAACCGATGGGTGAAATTGATCGGTGAAACTGATGGGTGAAACAAATCAGTGAGACACCGATCAGTGAGACCGATGGGTGAAACCGATCGGTGAGATCGACGGGTAAAACCGATGGGTGAAACCAATCAGTGAGACACTAATTTTTTAGATAAATGGATGGAAATGATTTGTGAGACCAATGGGTGAAACCGATTGGTGATACTGATCAATGAGACACCGATCGGTGAGACCGATGGGTGAAACCGATCTGTGAGACTGATGGGTGAAACTGATCAATGAGACTGATGGGTGAAATTGATTAGTGAGACTGATCAGTGAGACACCGATTGGTGAGACCGATGGGTGAAACTGATCGGTGAGACCGATGGGTGAAACCGATCGGTGAGACCGATGGGTGAAACTGATCGGTGAGACTGATCGATGAGACATCAATCGGTGAGAACGATGGGTGAAACTGATCAGCGAGACCGATGGGTGAAATAGATCAGCGAGACCGATGGGTGAAATCGATCAGTGAGACCGATGGGTGAAACCGACCAGTGAGAATGATGGGTGAAACCGGTGGAGCTGATCCATGAAGCTGATCACGTGAAGCTGATTAGTGAAGCTGATCAGTGAAGCTGATCTATGAAGCCGATCAATGAAGCTGATATGTGAAGCTGATATGTGAAGCTGATTTGTGAAGTTGATCAGTGAAGCTGATCAATGAAACTGATCTATGAGACCGATGGGTGGAACTGATCAGCGAGACCGATCAGTGGAACCAATAGGTGACACCACGGTGACATGTTGCTACTAACACCCACATCCTCCTGACTCTCCGATGGTTTCCAGGACACCCCAACACTTAGAATTTGGAAAAGTAATGGACTAGGAGGGTCCGAGCCATTAAAAGCTTGAATAATTATCATAAAATCATCCTAGTATATTTAGGATACTAGTTTTGTTATTCAATCAAAGAAAAATAATATAATAGGGAGTGAATAAGTAGAATAATGGAAAAGAATTTTAGAGAAGACGCTACCTCTTAACACGTGTAACTCTCTTTGATTTGAGCCAAAAGGATTTCTTGAATTACCTTATGCCTAGGGGAAATCTTCTAGGGGGAAGAGAGTGATGTTGGGAGATTATTTGATTAGAGGTTGGATGATCCAAGGGGCTTGAGAGGTGTGATTAAATGGGTTGGGTTGAAACCCTTTTATTAGAGGGAGGAGGTACTATTTAGAAGAGTTTAGAAATATTATTTTATTATAATTTCATTTTCAGTTTATAAAGGCTTAAAAGTTAGTTAAGTCTAAGATAAGATGAGTATGGATTGAAATCCTCTCAACCAATAGGTTTTAGACAAGTTTAGGTTATACAATTAACATTATATTTTAGCTTTAACCCTTATTTAACTAATTTAACTTTTACCATGTCTTCTTGTATATTCATATTATATAGTTAATATACTTACTATAAAATGACAAACGAACCTAAAGTTATTCATTAATGATATTTTTAACATTATCTAAGTCATTTGGATGAATCTTAGATTTTTAGGATTATTATATCATTTAATAAAATAACATTTGTTTTAAAAACTCATTTATGTCAATTTTGACACTATTTAGTAATTGATTTTTTTAAAGTGATAACAACTTGATTCATTCGAATAAAATTCTGTAAATCAAATATAATATGTCATAGTTATCTATAAATTTTTTGGATGACATGAAAAGTTTCAAAATAAATTTATTTTAATATTTATAATCTCATTTATTTAAAACATTCATTAATAAGGTAATCACTACATCATCATTGTGTCATAAATATATTTATTTATTTGATGTCTAAAAATTATAAATAAAATACCATGATGTAGGAAATCGTTTTATCTTCTTAATGACTATTTATAGTAAAAAATATAACTTATATAACACCATATAAAAATTATTTTACAAAAAGATATATGTTTATGTTACATTTTTCTTAACTTTAAATTAATTTTTATAAAATGTCATTTTCACTTTCAAGTGGCTCCATGGGGTCCCAGAATCGACCGAAGGATGCCCATGATCAGACATGTAATATGGTTAGGACATGTGTTAGGGTAATTTAATATTATTATAATATTATATATTTTTTACCCTTATTTACCAGATTTACCCTTTAACCATGGTAAATAAAATATTTACTGAAGTTACTATTCATAATGTCTAAAAATAAAAGTTACATATTTTCACAATTTGGACCTCCTAATTCCAAATATGGAATAAATTTCTCCAAATTCAAAACAAATAAGTTACCAAAATTAATTTAAAATTAATTCTCGTTGTCAAAATAAAAAGCGTGTTTTTAAGAGGCAAAAACTACCAAAAGATTAACATGTGTTTATGTGCAATTTAAGAATTAAATTAATTACAATGACCAACATTGGATTAAATGGTAAAAATATAATCCAATTACACTTCAAAACCAATAAAAAGATAATCTAACCATATAAATAAATCATTTGAAAAGACAATTTTGGCTTAAATTGCAGTATTTTTCACTATTCATTAAAAAATGAACTTTAGCAGAAAAATACCAAAAATTTACCCAAAGTAAATTTTGATATCCCGATTCTAAAGAAGAAGTTTATTTTGTCAAATAGAACATATAAAAATGAAAAAAACTATATTTACAATGGGTTCTCCATCAAAAGGCGGTAAAACCACTTTTTAAAAATATTAGAGTATTTCATGCTTAAAATCAGATTCATTCTTATTTTAAGCCTCTAAAATTTATTGGATAAATGTAAATTTTTTTAACAAATATGTGTAATCATATTTTAGTTAGTTTTGTTTATTCTTGACAATACAACAACTATGTGTTAACTACCATAATAAAATTATATATTTTTTTCAGTTTGACTGAGCATTGTGTGCAACATAAGATTTCAGAGAAACCTATTATTGTGTGTTGGGTACACCATTAAACATAGCATCCATTTTAAGGTAAAATTAATATTTAATTCACAAATATTAATAAATATGAAAATTTCATATTCTTTATTTACCTGGGATTTTACATCCTTCCCCCCTTTTGGGAATTGTTTCCTCGCCATTCTATTCACTTATCAAATAAGTGGGGGTATTTATCCCTCATAGAATTTTTAGATTCCCATGTTGCCTCTTCAACCATATGGTTTTTTCACAAAACCTTTACCTGATGAATTTCCTTATTCTCCAACACTTGCTTTCTTCGGTCAAGAATATGGACTGGTTGTTCCTCATATGAGAGATTCTCTTCCAACTAAACTATGTTTGGAATCAAAACATGAGATGGACCCGACATATACTTTCCCAACATTGAAATATGAAAAACATTGTGTACCTAGGATAAACTTGGAGGTAAATCCACTCTGTAGGCAATTGATCCAACTTTCTCCAGAATTTCGTAGGGTCCAATGAACCTCAGACTCAACTTTCCCTTCTTACCAAAATACATCACACTTTTCCATGGAGAAACTTTGAGAAATACATGATCACATACCTCGAAAGAAAGATCCTATCTCCGGTTATCCGCACAACTTTTCTGCATACTTTGAGATGTTCTCATGTGCTTCTTAATCAACTAAAACTTTTCTTCCTTCTCTTCTACCAGTTCTGGTCCCATCAACTTCCTTTCACCTACTTCATCCCAAAAAGCTGGAGTTCAACATTGATTTATATATAATGCCTCAAATGGATCCATCTATATATTGGAATGAAAACTATTATTATAAAAAAATTCAACCAAATAAAGATGTTGGTCCCAACTTCCCTGGTAACCCATTGAAGAATCATGTAGTATATCTTCTAAAGTCTAAATTGTTCATTCTGACTTCCCATCTAATTATGGATGAAAAGTTGTACTAAAATTTAATTCAGTACCCAAAGACTTCTGAAGTCCTTTCCAAAAGTTAGAAGTGAACCTCAGATCATAATTAGATACAATGGAGAGGGGAACTCCATGTAACCTGACTATATCTATAACACACAACTAAGAAATTTGATCTAGAGACAGAGTATCTTGAATAGGAAGTAAATGAGAAAATTTGGTCAATAGATCAACAATAACCCAGATTGCATTATTACCTCGAGATTTCTTTGGTAATCCCACAACAAAGTCTATTGATATATTTTCCCATTTCCACTCTAGCACCGGTAAATGCTGAAGAATCCCTTTTGGTAACTATTTCTCTACTTTAACTAGTTTACAGGTCAAACATCTCAGGGTAAAGTCAGCAAAATCTATTTTCATTACATCCCACCAGTAATACTCCCATAGATCTCTGTACATCTTAGTACTTCAAATATGAACTGAAAACAGAGAAATATGAGCTTTACATAATAACTCTTTCTTCAACTGTAAATCACAAGGCACACATAATCTCTTTCTAAACCTCAAAACATAGTCTCTATCAATGTTAACTCAGGTAACTTACCCTTATGAACCAATTCTACCTTTTTCTACAACTCACTTTCATCTTTATATGCTTGCTTTATTCTGTCTAATAGAGACGATTTCACTACCACCTGAAATAAAACAGAGGAATTTCCTATACCAACAACTTATATTCCAAAGTTCATCAAATCCTTAATCAAAGGATCTTGTTCCAAACATAACATGGTTAATGTAGCATTACTATTTCATCTCAAAGGGTCAACCAATTTATTTGACTTTCCTAGATGGTAATGGATCATACAATCATAATCCCTGATTAATTATAAATATCTCCTCTGTCTCATGTTTAATTCCTTATGAGTGAATATATACATTAAAATTCTGTGATCAGTATATATTTCACACTTTATGCCAAACAAATAATGCCTCCAAATTTTTAATACAAAAACAACATTAGATTATTTTAAATCATGTGTAGGGTAATTTAACTCATGAGGTTTCAACTGACGTGAATCATTAGCAATTACCTGATCATTCTGCATTAGGACACAACCAAGTCCTTTTCAATGAAGAATAACTATAGATAATAAACTCACCATTTCTGGAAGCTAATGCCAATAATGGATCATTCATCAATATTCTTTTCAATTCCTGAAAACAATTATTACATTCTTTTGTCTAGATAAACTTAACACCTTTTCGAGTTAACTTAGTTAGTGGTCTAGATAACCGTGAAAAATTCTCAAAAAACCTTATGTAATAGCCTTCCAAACCAAGAAAACTACAAATCTTGGTTATATTTTAGGTCTTGGCCATTCTTCAAAAACTTTTATTTTAGTAGGATCAACAATTATGCCATGTTTTGAAATAATGTGACCAAAGAATGAAATTTGTTGTAACCAAAACTCACACTTGCTAAATTTCCCATACAATTTATTTTATTTTAAGGTTTAAAAGACAACAATTAAATGAATTTCATGTTCCTATTTACTTTTGTAATATACCAAAATGTCATCAATAAACACAACCAAAAAATTATCCAAGAACTCACAGAAAATTATATTCATAAGATCCATGAATATAGCAGGTGCATTGGTTAACCCCAAAGGAATAAATAAAAATTCATAATGGTTATATCTAGTACAAAACATGGTCTTAGGAATGTCTATTTCCTTTAATTTTAATTGATGGTACCCCCACCTCAAGTCAATCTTTGAAAAATACTGAGCTCTCTAGAGCTAATCAAAAAAATCACTGATATGAAGCCAATGATACTTGTTCTTAACAGTGATGTTATTCAAGGCTCTATAATCAATTCAAAGTCTCATTGAATCATCTTTCTTTTTAAAAAACAAGACATGAGCACGCCATGGTGATGTGCTAGGTCTAATGAAACCTTTATCTAATAACTCCTCCAATTGATTATTTAACTCTAAAGGTGCAATTTGAGTCATTTGATAAGGGGGTTTTGAAATTGGCTTAGCATCAAAAACTAAGTCAACAGTAAATTCAACTTCCCGATCAAGTATTAAACCAAAAAACTCATCAGAAAAAACAACAAGATACTCATTTAACACTAGCAAATCATTAATCTGAAAAGTTCCTTTGTTTTCAAAAATATGTGCAAGGTAACATTCATTTCCACATTTTACTAGTTTCTCAGCTTCCTAATATGTTATCAGAGATAAGGGTTCATTCTAGTACAAAAACTGAAAGTATTTCTGAAAAGAAACCTCTTTAGATCTACAGTCAATCTTTGCATGGTAAATAGAAATCCAATCCAGTCCCAAAATAATATTAAACTCTACTAGAGGAAAAACAATAAGGTTTGTAGGTAAATTATTTCCACAAATAAGGATAAAAATATTCTTATAATTTCTTTTTGAATCGATATTTCCTCAAGGAGTTTTTACCATAAGTTCGGGATTCATATCTTGAGATGGAATTCCCAATTTACTAGAAAATTTCCCAGAAATGAAATAATGTGTAGATCCTAAATCTAATAACACATTGGCATAATATGAATAAACAGTGTACCTGATACTACTTCATTTGATGGCCCAACATCTACTGAAGTAGTTTCAAAGGATTTAACCACCCCTTTCTGCTTGTAGTCCGACTAATTCCCTTTATCTGAGTTCTTCATTGGACACTCATTTTCATAATGACCCATTACATTTCACTTAAAATGTTTTACTGACTGTAAATAATATTTTTTATTACCATTACTCTAATCTTTTTTAGTGCAATTATGAGCCTTATGTCCCATTTTACTACATCAGTAGCACTTACCATAATTCAAAAGGCATTCCCTAGTGTGATTTTTACCACAATTTTCACAAACTATAAACTTAAGTTTCTTACCTTCAGAATTTTTGAAGAGTTATTCCCTTTTGTCTTCCACCTCGACCTCTTATTCTGCTGTTTTTCAAAGAACACCTGATCATCAGAAAACTCAATTTCCACCTTCTCCACACATCGAACAAGTTTTTCATAACTTTTGAACTCACGAGAATCTAAATCCCTTCGATACTTTGGATTTAATCCTGAGTAAAAAAAATTGATTTTACTATCAAGATCTTGTATGAAATTTGGAGAATACCTTTCCAATCGAGTTATTTTTTCTCCATAAGCACCCACTAAGTCATCCTCCTACCTCAATTCTTGGAATTTTCTTTCCATCCTAAGTCAAACTAACTTAGGAAAAAATTTCTCAAGAAACATACCTTTGAATTCATCATAATCAAGAGCATAAATCTCCTCAATATCCCTGATATTTTTAACCATCATCCTCCACTGATCGACTTTACCTTCAAAACAGTAAATAGAAAGACTATACTTTTGATGTTCTGAACACCCCATGACATCAAAAATATTTTCCATTGCATTAATCCACCCTTTAGTTAGCACAAGGTCAGATGATCCTCTAAATGATGGGAAATGTTGCCTTATGAAATGATCTACTACTGACATATTTATTTGTGGTTGATCTGGCTGATCTTATGCATGGATACCACCACCATTTATAGCCTGAGTCAACTGTGTCATCACTGCAACAAACTGTTTAGTTCTGATTCTAACCATCTCAGGTTGTTGATTTGGAAGGTTGTTTTCCTCTTGATGTTGTCCCATCATAGTCGCTCTATTTACTCTGTAGAAAACCATTCTGAACATAGAAATATCTTAGGCGAAGCAACATGGTAATCTGTAAATGCTATATCATTTAAATCTTACCATAAATTAATTTATGAATATTAATTTAACAATTCCCTAACTCCTAAAGTTGTCTAAACTGACCTCTGATACCAACTATAAGGCCCCAGCCTTAAAACATTACCTAATCTTGATTAAATCAATAATTAACATTGAGGATCTTTTTAGGTTTAGAGTTTTAGAGAATTAGGCCATAACTATTATATTACATCTCAAATATTACAAAGTAGACACTTTTAATCAGTATCCATTTTTTTACAAAATAAAAAATATTAAAAGAAAAAAAGAATTCTTTTCTTGATATAAATCTTCTTGAATTCTTCCTTTCTCTTACCCTACCTTGTAACCTTTGAAAAAAATTTCAAAAACTTGGTATGAGCATAAAAGGATCAGTAAGGTTTCTATAATAAAGAAAGAAAACATTAGTCCATCAATACATACAAAACATAATCTCTTTAACATACCTCATGAAATCATAAGATTTATGAATAACACATAGAAATAATAAATCATAAAGGTAACTTGTGACATCCATAACATACTTACATTGTAGCTTTCACAGCTATATAGAGAGTTACGTTTGGAATACCCATAAAAGTATATTATCTAAATCTCTTAGGAGAAACATTAACATTTACCTCCATCACGTTACCCAATGCATTGAAGAGCTATCTCAGGCTCACCCACCCTATGTTTATCATGGAACCATCCGTATGTGTAAACAATTCCCAATAACCATAACATAATCATAACACATGAACAAGCATAAAGGAAAGATAGAATTTACACATTGCAATCACAATATAAAATTTCAATATATTTACATAATCAATCAATTCTCAAAACAATTTTCAATACCAAAATATGTAAAAAGTGTATATTTTATTTATTTTCCTTTTAAAAACATTACAGCTTGTTAAGGAAGCCAAATATCAAATAATACTCACGGTGGTGGAAAGGTCATTGTCGTCACATACGTTTAAAAGAAAAATTATTTTTGTCATTTAGTAAAATGATTCGTAGAAAAAAATTCCCTTTGAATGAAAGTAAAAGTCAAAGGGGTTTATTATAAAACACATAAAATAAATTCATGTATAAATCGAAGTATGCCTCAATGAAAGGAGATTGAGATGAAGTACCTTACCTTAAATCAAACTCGTCATGTATGTTCCTTATTCTTCTTGAATATACTTAAGTTAATTTCTACTTGCTTTAGATTTTTTTTCAAGTTTATTATTCCTTTTATATCACTTATTACCAAGTTATAAAAATTTCATATTTATTTAAGTTAATATCAGTCATTTTGTCGATATTTGGTACTTGAGTAAGAAATAAACTTGTTATAATTACAAATTTTCCATGTGTTCATAAGTCCATTATCTCCAGAACATTATTCATATATATATTATATATATACAGTATATATGTATTTATAATATTCCATAAAATTTGGATATAATAAATGAAATGCACCATTCATGGAGACGGTAAGCCGTACGTATGCATGAACACTACTTTCATTTCTATTTCATATTTAATGGAATGAAAACTTAATGATAAATAGTTATATTATGATTCTAGTATAATATAATATTTTATATATGTTACATAAGTTCATTAACACCATCCTTATTCATTCCATGTATGGCATGAACAAATCATATCACTTTGAGGGGGCGATAGTCCGCACTTCCTCAAATGAAATTATCGTATTTACCCATTATGGAAACCATAAAAGTATTCTATAAATAAAAAATATAGAAACATAGAGACAATATAAATATAATATATATCACATATAAATACAGTGCCATCATAATGGACACCATGAGAGGTGGTATAGAGAAATCGAACAATCATCGTTTCGTGAGGCAGTAGTTTGCCATCCACAGAAACAGTATGTTCTAAATCCATTAGATGGAGATGTGTGTGAGTGTAGTTCAAATAATTATCATAAAAAAATCCTAGTATATTTAGGATAATGGTGTTGTTATGTAATCAAAGAAAATAATATAATAGGGAGTGAAGAAGTAGAATAATGGAAAAGGAATTTTAGAGAAGACGCTACCTCTTAAAACATGTAACTCTCTTTGATTTGAGCCAAAAGGCATTCTTGAATTGCCTTATTACTAGGGAAAATATTATAGGAGGAAGAGAGGAATGTTGGAATATTATTTGATCTGAGGTTGGATGAGCCAATGGTATTTAGAGGTGTGATTAAATGGGTTGGGGTGAAGCCCTTTTATAAGAGGGAGGATGTACTATTTAGAAGAGTCTAGAAATATTATTTTATTATAATTTCATTTTCGGTTTCTAAAGGATAAAAATTTAGTTAAGTCGAAGATAAGATGAGGATAGATCTAAATCCTCTCAAACAATATGTTTTTTACAAGTTTAGGTCATAAAATTAACCTTATCTTTTAGTTTTAACCCTTAGTTAACTAATTTAACTTTTACCTTATCTTCTTGTATATTCATATTATATGGTTAATATAATTATTATAAAATACAAAAAAACCTCAAGTTGTTCATTAGTTATATTTTTAACATTATATAAGTCATTTTTCCGAATATTAGATTTTTAGGATTATTATATCATTTAATAAAATAATATTTTTTTTAAAAACTCATTTCTGTCAATTTTGACACTATTTAGTAATTGATTTTTTAAAGCGATAACAACTTGATTAATTAAAATAAAATGATTTAAATAAAATATAATATGTCATATTTATCAATAAAATTAGTGGATGACATAAAAAGTTTCAAAATAAATTTATTTTAATATTTATAATCTCATTTATTTAAAATATTCATCAATAAGGAAATCACAACATCATCATTGTGTCATAAATATATTTATTTATTTGACGTCTAAAAATTATAAATAAAATAACATGATGTAAGCAATATTTTTATCTTTTTAATGAATATTTATAGTAAAAAATATCACTTATATAACCCTATATAATTTTTTTACTAAAAGATATATGTTTATATTACATTTTCCTTAACTTTAAATTAATTTTTATAAAATGTCATTTTTACTTACAAGTGGTTCCATGGGATCCCAAAATCGACCCAAGGATGCCTATGATCAGACATGTATCAGCCAATAGGGTTAGGTAATGTGTTAGGATAATTTAATATTAATTTAATATTATTATAATATTTTAATTTTTTACCCTTATTTACCTGATTCACCCTTTATCCATGGTAAATAAAATATTTACTGAAGTTACTATTCATAATGTCTTAAAATAAAAGTTACCTATTTACACAATTTGGGTCTCTTAATTTTTCCAAATTCAAAATACAGAAGTTGCAGAAATTAATTTAAAATTAATTCCCTTTGTCAAAACAAAAAACCTGTTTTTAAGAGGTAAAAACTACCAAAAGATTAATATGTATTTATGTCCAATTTAAGAATGAAATTACTTCAATTACCAACATTGTATTAAATGGTAAAAATATAATCCAATTACACTTTGAAACTAATAAAAATACAATCTTACCATATAAATCAATCATATGAAAAGACAATTTTGACTTAAAATACAGTATTTTTCACTATTCATTAAAAATGAACTTTAGAATAAAAATACCAAAAATTTACCCAAAGTAAATTTTGATATCCCGCTTCTAAAGAAGAAGTTTATTTTTTCAAATAGAACATATAAAAGTGAAAAAACTAGATTTCAAAGGTGTTCTCCATCAGAAGGCGGTAAAACCACCTTTAAAAATATTAGAGTATTTCATGCTTAAAATCAGATTCATTCTTATTTTAAGCCTCTAAAATTTATTGGATAAATGTAAAAACATTTAACAAACATGTGTAATCATATTGTAGTTAGTTCTGTTCATTATTACTAATACAACGACTATGCATTAACTATCATAATAAAATTATATTATTATTATTATTTTTAGTATGACTTAGCATTGTGTTTAACATAAGATTTCAGAGAAACCAATTATTGCGTTTTGGGTACACCATTAAACATATCATCCATTTTAAAGTGAAATTAATATTTAATTCACAAATATTAATAAATATGAAAATGTCATATTCTTTATTTACTTGGGATTTTACATCCTTCCCCCCTTCCGTAATTCTATTCACTTATCAAATAAGTGGGGGTATTTATCCCTCATAGAATTTTTAGATTCCCATGTTGCCTCTTCAACCATATGGTTTTTTCAAAAAACCTTTACCTGATGAATTACCCTATTCTGCAACACTTTCTCTCTTCGGTCAAGAATATGGACTGGTTGTTCCTCATATAAGAGATTCTCTTCCAAATAAACTATTTATGGACTCAAAACATGAGATAGACCCAGCATATACTTTCTCAACGTTGAAATATGAAAAAAATTGTGTACCTAGGATAAACTTGGAGATAAATGCACTCTGTAGGCAACTGATCCAAATTTCTCCAGGATTTCTTAGGGTCCAATGAACCTCAGACTCAACTTTACCTTCTTACCAAAATTCATCACACTTTTCCATGGAGAAAATTTGAGAAATACATGATCACCTACCTCAAAATAAATATCCTTTCTCTAGTTATCCACATAACGTTTCTACATACTTTGAGCTATTCTCATGTGATTCTGAATCAACTGAACTTTTTCTTCCTTCTCTTCTACCAGTTCTGGTCCCATCAACTTCCTTTCACCTACTTCATCCCAAAAAGCTAGAGTTCAACATCGATTTACATATAATGCCTCAAATGAAGCCATCCGTATATTGGAATGAAAACTGTTATTATAAGAAAACTCAACCAAAAAAAAGACGTTGGTCCCAAATTCCCTGGTAATCCATTGAAGAAGCACGTAGTATACTTCCAAAGTCTGAGTTGTTCATTCTGACTTCCCATCTAATTGGGGATGAAAAGATGTACTAAAATTTAATTCAGTACCCAAAGACTTCTGAAGGCCTTTCCAAAAGTTAAAAGTGAACCTCAGATCATGATAAGATACAATGGAGAGGGGAACTCTATGTAACCTGACTATCTCTTTAACACACAACCAAGAAATTTGATCCAGAGATAGAGTATCTTGAATAGAAAGTAAATGAGAATATTTGGTCAATCGATCAACAATAACCCAGATTGCATTATTACCTAGAGATGTCTTCGGTAATCCCATAATGAAGTCTATGGATATATTTTACCATTTCCACTATGGCACCAGTAAATGCTGAAGCATCCCTTTTGGTAAATATTGCTATACTTTAACCAGTTTACATGTCAAAAATCATAGGGTAAAGTTAACAATATCTATTTTCATTCCATCCCACCAGTAATACTCCCAATGATCTCTGTACATCTTAGTACTTCCAAGATGAACTGAAAATAGAGAACTATGTGATTTACATAATAAATCTTTCTTCAACTGTGAATCACAAGGCACACATAATCTCTTTCTAAACCTCAAAAAACAGTCACTATAAATGTTAAACTCAGGTAACTTACCCTTCTGAAACAATTATACCTTTTTCTGCAACTCACTTTCATCTTTCTATGCTTGCTTTATTCTGTCTTCTAGAGACAATTTCACTACCACCTGAAACAAAACTAAGGAATTTCCTGCACCAACAACTTATATTCCAAAGTTCATCAAATAATTAATCAAAGGATATTATTCCAAACATAACATGGTTAATGTAGCATTACTCTTTCAGCTCAAAGGTTTAACCACTTTATTTTCTTTGTCTAAATGTTAATGGATCGTGCAATAATAATACCTAATTAATTCTAACTATCTCCTCTGTCTCATGTTTAATTCCTTAGAAGTAAATATATACTTCAAACTTTTGTGATCAGTATATATTTCACAATTTATGCCATACAAATGATGCCTCCAAATATTTAATACAGAAACAACATTTTCTAATTCCAAATCATATGTAGGGTAATTTAACTCATGAGGTTTCAACTGACGTGAAGCATAAAAAATTACCTGATCATTCTTCATTAGGACACATCCAAGTCTTTTTCAACTAAGAATCACTATAGATAACAAACTCATGATTTCTGGAAGGTAATACCAATACTAGATCATTCACCAATCTTCTTTTCAATTCTTGAAAATAATTATCACATTCTTTTTTCTAGATAAACTTAACACAATTTCGAGTTAACTTAGTTAGTGGGCTATATAACCGTGCAAAATTCTCAAAAAACCTTATGTAATATCCTGAAAAACAAAGAAAACTACAAATATTGGTAATATTTGTAGGTCTTGGCCATTCTTCAAAAACATTTATTTTAGCAGGATCAATAATTAGGCCATTTTTTGAAATAATGTGACCAAGGAATGAAATTTGTTGTAACCAAAACTCACTGACTGAAAATTAATTTTTTATTAAGATAAGTCCCCTTTTAATGAGTAAAGGGAAAACCAACTGACTTCAAAGACATAAAACTCACAATTGCTGAATTTCCCATATAATTTATTTTCTTTTAAGGTTTGAAAGACAACCCTTAAATTAATTTCATGTTCCTCTTTACTTTTGGAATATACCTAAATGTCATCAATTAACACAACCAAAAACTTATCCAAGAACTCACAAAAAATTATATTAATAAGATCATTGAATACAGTAGGTGCATTGGTTAACCCAAAAGTAATAAATAAAAATTCATAATGGTTATATCTAGTACAAAACATGGTCTTCAGAATGTCTGCTTCCTTTAATTTTAACTAATGGTACCCCTATCTCAAGTCAATCTTAGAAAAATACTGAGATCCCTAGAGCTGATCAAAAAAATCATCGATATGAGGCCAATGATACTTGTTCTTAACAATGATGTTATTCAAGGATCTATAATCAATGAAATTTTTTATTGAACCATATTTCTTTTTAACAAACAAGACATGAGCACCCCATGGTGATGTGCTAGGTCTAATGAAACCTTTATATAATAACTCCTACAATAGATTCTTTAACTCTAAAAGTTCAATTTGAGCCATTCGATTAGGGGGTTTTGAAATTGTCTTAGCATCAGAAACTAAGTCAATAGTAAATTCAACTTTTCGATCAAGTATTAGACCAAACAACTTATTAGAAAAAACATCAAGATACTCATTTAACACTAGCACATCATTAATATGAAAAGTTCCTTTGTTTTCAACATTATGTGAAAGGTAACATTCATTTCCATCTTTTACTAGTTTCTCAACTTCTTAACATGTTATCAGAGATAAGGGTTCATTATAGTACAAAAAATGAAAGTATTTCTGAAAATAAACCTCTTTAGATCTATTGTCAATCTTTTCATGGTAAACAGAAATCCAATCCATTCCCAAAATAACATAAAACTCTACTAGAGGAAAAACAACAAGGTTTGTAGGTAAATTATTTCCAAAAATAAGGATAATAAGATTATTATAATTTATTTTTGACTCAATATTTACTCATGGTGTTTTTACTATAAGTTCGGGATTTATATCTTAAGATGGAATTCCCAATTTACTATAAAATTTCCCAAAAATGAAAGAATGTGTAGATCATGAATCAAACAACACATTGGAATAATATGAATAAACAAACAGTGTACCTGATACTACTTAATTTGATGTCCTAACATCTACTGAAGTAGTTGCAAAGGATTTAGCCACCCCTTTATACTTGTAGTCTGGCCGATTTCCTTCAGTTGAGTTCTTAATTGGACACTCATTTTCATAATGACCCATTTCATTGAACTTAAAACATTTTATTGACTATAAATAAGATTTTGTATTACCATTAACTTAATCTTTTTCAGTGCAATTATGAGCCTTATGTCCCATTTTACCACATCCGTAGCACTTACTAGAATTCAAAAGGCATTCCCCAGTGTGCTTTTTACCACAATTTTCACAAACTGCAAACTTAAGTTTCTTACCATCATACTTTTTTGAAGAGTTCTTCCCTTTTGTCTTCCACCTTGACCTCTAATTCTTTTATTTTTCAAAGAACAACTGATCATTGGAAAACTCCATTTACACCTTCTCCACACATCAAAAAAGTTTTTCAAAACTTTTGAACTCACAAGAATCTTAAGAACTTCGATACTTTGTCCTTAATCCTGAGTAAAAAAAATTGATTTTACTATCAAGATCTCATATGAAATTTGGAGCATACCTTTCCAGTCGAGTTATTTTTTCTCCATAAGCAACCACTGAGTCATCCTCTTAACTCAATTCTATTAATTTTTTTCCATCCTAATTTAAACTACCTTAGGAAAATATTTCTCAAGAAACATACCTTTGAATTCATCATAATCAAGAGCATAAATCTCCTCACTATACCTGATATTTTTAGCCATCGTCCACCACTAATTGGATTCACCTTCAAAATGGTAAACAGAAAGACTAGCCTTTTGATGTTCTGAACACCCCATGACATCAAAAACATTTTCCAGTGCGTTAATCCACCCTTCAGCAAGAACAGGGTCAGATGATCCTCTAATTGATGGGGAATGTTGCCTCATGAAATGCTCCACTAACATGTTTCTTTGTGGTTGATCTGTCTGATCTCATGCATGGATACCACCACCATTTATAGCCTGAGTCAACTGTGTCATCACTGCAACAAACTGTTTAGTTTTGATTCCAACCATCTCAGGTTGTTTCTTTGGAAGGTTGTTTTCCTCTTGATGTTGTCCCATCATAGCCACCCTATTTCCTTTATGGAAAACCATTCTGAACATAGAAATATATTAGGTGAAGAAACATGATAATCTATAAATTCTATATCATTTAAATCTTACCATAAATTAATTTATGAATATTAATTTAACAATACCCTAACTTCTAAAGTTGTCTAAACAGACCTCTAATACCAACTATAAGGCCCCAGCCTTAAAACATTACTTAATCTTGATTAAATCAAGAATTAACATTGAGGATCTTTTCAGGTTTATAGTTTTGGATAATTAGGCCATAACTATTATATTACATCTCAAATATTACAAAGTAGACACTTCTAATCAGTATCCATTTTTTTATAAAATAAAAACTCTTAAAAGAAAACAATAATTATTTTCTTGATATAAATCTTCTTGAATTCTTTCTTTATCTTACCCTACCTTGTACCCTGTGAAAAACATTTCAAAAACTTAGGATGAGCATAAAAGGCTCAGTAAGGGTTATAAAATAAATAAAGAAAACATTAGTCCATAAATACATACAAAACATAATATCTTTAACATACCTCATGAAATCATGATATTTTTGAATAACACATAGAAACCATAAATCATAAAGGTAACTTGGGGCATCCATAACATACTTACATTGTAGCTTTCACAGCTACATAGGGAGTTACGTTTGAAATACCCATCACAGTATATTCTATAAATATCTTAGGATAAACATTAAAGTTTACCTCCATCACGTTACCCAATGCATTGAAGAGCTATGTAGGGATCACCCACCCTATGTTTATCATGGAACCATCCATATGCGTAAATAATTCCCAATAACCATAACATAATCATAACATAGGAACAAACATAAAGGAAAGATAAAATTTCCACATTGCAATCACAATATAAAATTTCAATATATTGACATAATCAATCAATTCTCAAAACCATTTTCAATACCAAAATATGTAAAAAGAGTATCTGGTATTTATTTTACTTTTAAAAACATTACAACTTGTTAAGGAAGACAAATATCAAATAATGCTCGCGGCGGTGGAAAGGTCATTGTCGTCATGTGCGTTTAAAAGAAAAATTATTTTTTTCATTTAGTAAAATGATTCATAGAAAAAAGATTCCCTTTGAATGAAAGTAAAAGTAAAATGGGTTTATTATAGAACATATAAAAGATATTTGTGTATAAATCGAAGTATGCCTCAATGAAAGGAGATTGAGACGAATTCCCTTACCTTAAATCCGACTCGTCATGTATGTTCCTTATTATTCTTGAATAAACTTAAGTTAATTTCTACTTGATTTAGAATTTTTTTCAAGTTTATTATTACTTTTATATCACTTATTACCATGTTATAAAAATTTCATATTTATTTAAGTTAATATCAGTCGTTTTTTCGATATTTGGTACTTGAGTAAAAAATGAACTTGTTATAATTACAAAATTTTCCATGTGGTCAGAAGTACATTATCTCCAGAATATTATTGATATATATATATATATATATATATATTATATTCAGTATATATGTAATTATAATATTCCATAACATTTGGAGATAATAAATGAAATGCACCGTTCATGGAGACGGTAAGCCGTACGTACAAATGAACACTATTTTCATTTCTATTTCATATTTAATGGAATGAAAACTTAATGATAAATAGGTATATTATAATTCAAGTATAATATCATATTTTATATATGTTACATAAGTTCATTAACACCATACTTATACATTCCATGTATGGCATGAACGAATCATATCACTTTGAGGGGGTGGTAGTCCGCAGTTCCTCAAATGAAATTATCATATTTACCCATTATGGAAACCATAAAAGTATTATATAAATGAAAAATACAGAAAAATAGAGACAATATAAATATAATATATATCACATATAAATACAGTGCCATCATAATGGATACCATGAGAGGTGGTATAGAAAAATCGAACAATCATCATTTCGTGAGGCAGTAGTTTGTCGTCCACAGAAACTATATGTTCTAAATCCATTAGATAGAGGTGTGTGTGAGTGTAGTTCAAATAATTATCATAACAACATACTAGTATATTGAGGATACTGGTGTTGTTATGTAATCAAAGAAAAATAATAGAATAGGGAGTGAAGAAGTAGAATAATGAAAAATGAATTTTTGAGAAGACACTACCTCTTAAAACATGTAACTCTCTTTGATTTGAGCCAAAAGGCATTCTTGAATTGCCTTATGCCTAGGGGAAATATTCTAGGAGGAAGAGAGGGATGTTGGGAGATTATTTCATTAGGAAAAACATCAAGATACTCATTTAACACTAGCACATCATTAATCTGAAAAGTTCCTTTGTTTTCAACAATATGTGCAAGGTTACATTAATTTCCATCTTTTATTAGTTTCTCAGCTTCCTATTATGTTATCAGAGATAAGGGTTCATTATAGTATAAAAACTGAAAGTATTTATAAAAAAAACCTCTTTAGATCTATTTTCAATCTTTTCATGGTAAACAGAAATCCAATCCATTCCCAAAATAACATCAAACTATATTAGAGGAAAAAAAACAAGGTTTGTAGGTAAATTATTTCCGCAAATAAGGATAAGAAGATTCTTGTAATTTATTTTTGACTCAATATTTCCTCAAGGTGTTCTTACCATAAGTTCAGGATTTATATCTTGATATGGAACTCCTAATTTACTAGAAAATTTCCCATAAATGAAAGAATGTGTAGATCCTGAATCAAACAACACATTGGAATAATATGAATAAACAAACAGTGTACCTGATACTACTTCATTTGATAGCCCAACATCTATTAGAGTAGTTTCAAAGGATTTAACCACCCCTTTCTGCTTGTAGTCTGGATGATTTCCTTCAGTTGAGTTCTTCATTGGACACTCATTTTCATAATGACCCATTTCATTTCACTTAAAACATTTTATTGACTATAAATAAGATTTTGTATTACCATTACCCTAATCCTTTTCAGTGCAATTATGAGCCTTATGTCCAATTTTACCACATCGGTAGCACTTACTTGAATTCAAAAGGCATTCCCCAGTGTGCTTTTTACCAAAATTTTCACAAACTGTAAACTTAAGTTTCTAACCATCAGACTTTTTTGAAAAGTTCTTCCCTTTTGTCTGCCACCTCGACCTCTTATTCTGTTGTTTTTCAAAGAACACCTGATCATCAGAAAACTCCATTTTCACCTTCTCCACACATCAAACAAGTTTTTCATAACTTTTGAACTCATGATAAGCTAAAGACCTTCTATAATTTGGCTTTAATACTGAGTAAAAACAATTGATTTTACTATCAAGATCTCTTATGAAATTTGGAGCATACCTTTCCAATCGATTTATTTTTCTCCAAAAGCACCCACTAGGTCAACCTCCTACTTCAATTCTAGGAATTGTTTTTCCATCCTAAGTCAAACTTCCTTAGGAAAAAATTTCTCAAGAAACATACCTTTGAATTCATCATAATCAAGAGCATAAATCTCCTCACTATCCCTGATATTTTTAACCATCATCCACCACTGATCGGCTTCACCTTTAAAATGGTAAATAGAAAGACTATCCTTTTGATGTTCTGAACACCCCATGACATCAAAAATATTTTCCAGTGCGTTAATCCACCCTTCAGCTAGCACATGGTTAGATGATACTATAAATGATGGGGAATGTTGCCTCATGAAATGATCCATTACTAACATGTTCTTTTTTGGTTGATCTAGATGAGATCATGCATGGATACCACTACCATTTATAGCCTGAGTCAACTGTGTCATCACTGCAACAAACTATTTAGTTATGATTCCGACTATCTCAGGTTGTTGTTTTGGAAGGTTGTTTTCTTCTTGATGTTTTCCCATTATAACCGCCCTATTTCCTTTGTGGAAAACCATTTTAACATAGAAATATATTAGTTTAAGCAACATGGAAATCTGTAAATGCTATATCATTTAAATCTTACCATAAATTAATTTATGAATATTAATTTAACAATACCATAACTCCTAAAGTTGTCTAAACTGACCTCTGATACCGACTATAATTCCCTAACCTTAAAACATTAATTAATATTGATTAAATCAAGAATTAACATTGAGGATATTTTCAGTTTTAGAGTTTTGGAGAATTAGGACATAACTATTATATTACATATTAAATATTACAAAGTTGACACTTCTAATCGGTATCCATTTTTTCATAAAATAAAAAATCTTAAAAGAAAACAATAATTCTTTTCTTGATATAAATCTTCTTGAATTCTTCCTTTCTATTACCCTACCTTGTACCCTATGAAAAACATTTCAAAAACTTGGGATGAGCATAAAAGGCTCAGTAAGGGTTATAAAATAAAGAAAGAAAAAATTAGTCCATAAATACATACGAAACATAATCTCTTTAACATCACTCATGAAATCATAAGATTTATGAATAACACATAGAAATCATAAATCATAAAGGTAACTTGTGGCATCCATAACATACTTACATTGTAGATTTCACAACTAAATAGGGAGTTACGTTTGGAATACCCATCACTATATATTCTCTAAATCTATTAGGAGAAACATTAAAGTTTACCTCCATCACGTTACCCAATGTATTGAAGATCTATCTAGGGATCACCCACCCTATGTTTATCATATAACCATCCTTATGAATAAAAAATGACCAAGAACCATAACATAATCATAACACATGCACAAGCATAAATGAAAGATAAAATTTCCACATTGAAATCACAATATAAAATTTCAATATATTGACATAATCAATCAATTATAAAAACCATTTTCAATACCAAAATATATATAAAGATTATATGGTATTTATTTTCCTTTTAAAAACATTACAGCTTGTTAAGGAATCCAAATATCAAATAATTCTCGCGGCGGCAGAAAGGTCATTGTCGTCGCGTGTGTTTAAAAGAAAAATTCTTTTTGTCATTTAATAAAATGATTCACATAAAAAAGATTCCATTTGAATGAAATTAAAATTCAAATGGGTTTATTATATAACATATAACAGATATTTGCGTATAAATCGAAGTATGCCTCAATGAAAAGAGATTGAGACGAATTCCCTTACCTTAAATCCGACTCGTCATGTATGTTCCTTGTTCTTATTGAATAAACTTAAGTAAATTTTACTTGATTTATAATTTTTTTCAAGTTTATTATTACTTTTATATCACTTATTACCATGTTATAAAAATTTCATATTTATTTAAGTTAATATCAGTCGTTTTGTCAATATTTGGTACCTGAGTCAAAAATGAACTTGTTACAATTGAAAATTTTCCATGTGGTCAGAAGTCCATTATCTCCAGAATATTATTCATATATATATATATATATATTATATCCATTATATATGTATTTATAATATTCCATAACATTTGGAGATAATAAATGAAATGAACCGTTCATGGAGACGGTAAGCCGTACGTACGAATGAACACTACTTTAATTTATATTTCATATTTAATGGAATGAAAACTTAATGATAAATAGGTATATTATAATTCCAATATAATATAATATTTTATATATGTTACATAAGTTCACTAACACCATACTTATACATTCCATGTATGGCATGAACGAATCATATCACTTTGAGAGGGCGGTAGTCCACACTTCCTCAAATGAAATTATCGTATTTAACCATTATGGAAACCATAAAATTATTATATAAATGAAAAATACAGAAATATAGAGACAATATAAATATAATATATATCACATATAAATATAGTGCCATCATAATGGCCACCATGAGAGGTGGTACAGAAAAATCGAACAATCATCATTTCGTGAGGCAGTAGTTTGCCGTCCACAGAAACTGTATCTTCTAAATCCATTAGATGGAGCTGTGTGTGAGTGTAGTTAAAATAATTCTCATAAAAACATCCTAATATATCTAGGATACTGGTTTTTTTATGTAATCAATGTAAAATAATAGAATAGGGATTGAAGAAGTAGAATAATGGAAAATGAATTTTAGAGAAGACACTACCTCTTAAAACGTGTAACTCTCTTTGATTTGAGCCAAAAGGCATTCTTGAATTACCTTATTCCTAGGGAAAAGATTCTAGGAGGAAGAGAGGAATGTTAAGAGATTATTTGATCCGAGTTTGGATGATCCAATGGTCTTTAGAGGTGTGATTAAATGGGTTGGGGTGAAGCCCATTTATAAGAGGGATGGTGTACTATTTAGAAGAGTCTAGAAATATTATTTTATTATAATTTTATTTTCGGTTTCTAAAGGATTAAAAGTTATTTAAGTCTAAGATAATATGAGTATATATATAAATCCTCTCAACCAATATGTTTTTTACAAGTTTAGGTCATAAAATTAACCTTATCTTTTAGCTTTAACCCTTAGTTAACTAATTTAACTTTTACCATGTCTCCTTGTATATTCATATTATATGGTTAATATAATTATTATAAAATGACGAAAAAACCTCAAGTTATTAATTAATTATATTTTTAACATTATATAAGTCATTTTGACGAATATTAGATTTTTAGGATTTTTATATCATTTAATAAAATAATATTTATTTTAAAAACTCATTTATGTCAATTTTGACACTATTTAGTAATTGATTTTTTTCAAGTGATAACAACATGATTCATTCGAATAAAATGATTTAAATAAAATATAATATATCATAGTTATCCATAAAATTAGTGGATGACATAAAAAGTTTCAAAATAAATTTATTTTAATATTTATAATCTCCTTTATTTAAAATATTCATCAATAAGGTAATCACTACATCATCATTGTGTCATAACTATATTTATTTATTTGATGTATAAAAATTATAAATAAAATACCATGATGTAAGCAATCGTTTTATCTTTCTAATGAATATTTATAGTAAAAAATATCACTTTTATTACTCCATATAATTTTGTTTACTAAAAGATTTATGTTTATGTTACATTTTCCATAACTTTAAATTAATTTTTATAAAATGCCACTTTTACTTACAAGTGGCTCCATGGGGTCCCAAAATCGACCCAAGAATGCCCATGGTTGGACATGTATCATCCAATATGGTTAGGAAATGTGTTAGGATAATTTAATATTATTTTACTATTATTATAATATTATATGTTTTTACCCTTATTTACCTGATTTACCCTTTTACCATGGTAAATAAAATATTTACTAAAATTACTATTCATAATGTCTAAAAATAAAATTTACATATTTACACAATTTGGATCTCCTAATTCCAAATATGGAATTAATTTCTCCAAATTAAAAACATACAAGTTTCATAAATTAATTAAAAATTAATTCTCATTGTCAAAACAAAAAATGTGTTTTTAAGAGGTAAAAACTACCAAAAGATCAACAGGTGTTTATGTCCAATTTAAGAATGAAATTACTTAAATTACCAAAATTTGATTAAATGGTAAAAATATAATCCAATTACACTTTAAAACGAATAAAAAGATAATCTTACCATATAAATAAATCATATGAAAAGATAGTTTTGACTTAAAATGCAGTATTTTTCACTATTCATTAAAAAATGAACTTGAAGAAAAATACCAAAAATTGAACTAAAGTAAATTTTGATATCCCGATTCTAAAGAAGAAGTTTATTTTGTCAAATGGAACATATAAAAGTGACAAAAACTAGATTTCTAAGTGGTTATCCATCAAAAGGTGGTACAACCACCTTTTAAAAATATTAGAGTATTTCATGCTTAAAATCAGATTCATTCTTAATTTAAGCCTCTAAAATTTATTGGATAAATATAAAAACATTTAAAAAACATGTGTAATCATATTGTAGTTAGTTTTGTTCATTCTTTCCAATACAAATACTATGCGTTAACTACCATAATAAAAGTATATTATTATTTTTTTCAGTATGACTCAGCATTGTGTGCAACATAAGATTTTAGAGAAACCCATTATTGAGTGTTGGGTACACCATCAAACATAACATCTATTTTAAAGTAAAATTAATATTTAATTCAAAAATATTAATAAATATGAAAATTTCATATTCTTTATTTTCCTAAGATGTTATACATCTGATCATGTAGAGACCATGATCATGAATAACCTCTACAATCAAATGATTCATGATGAGTCATGGTTGAATGTGAGAAACAAGAGGAGGTTAAAGATCTGGAAAGCCACATGATCCCTCTTCCACTAGTAGAAGATACCGGGGGTACGGGAGAAGAATAAAGGGATTTAATGCACCCATTCCCTCTCCTGTTTCGTATCCAAGATATTCACATCAGACTATCCATCTGGGTACTACCTGGGAAGTAAATAAGACCAAGAGTAAAACCTCTCATAAGAAAGTATAGGGGATAACTCCTAAGGAGGATTCCCTAAAATTGGTATTTTGAGGCAGATCTCATACATTATGAAAGGGAAATTCATGCGTGATCCTCACCCTCCCCGCCTAGAACTAAGAGATCCTTGACATCGCCCCCAGGTTTTGGGTCCTCATGAATGTGGGAATGAATATCTACATGCACCACGATGACCCTAACCATAAGGTAGGACAATTATAGGAAACCTATGATATAAGGAATGCATATCCAAATAAAAGACATGCTGGTGTACCTATTTCCATGGTTTTTCAAGTTCGAAGGTTTCAGTGGAGGTTTCAATTTGGTCCCTCTCAAATAAGGGATCCAAAAAGAGATAGAGGACCTTCCATTATTGTCTTAGAAGAGGGTTTAAAGGGGGGATCGCATAGATCCTGGATTAGAGAGTGAAGGTGCTTTGCATAGGGCCTAGGAGAAACTGGATGTGCTTCGTTCAGGGGGGTATAGGACTGTGCGAGTTGGATAAGCCTTGGAAAATGGACCACCTGAGAAACAATACTTAAGAAAGGCTTTGTCCTAGGCACCATGGATCTCCTCAAGTGTCCATAGATGAGGCTCGCGCAGGTCCCTAGTTAAAAAAGGGTCCTCACACAGGTCTTTATCCACTAGGGGAGAAGGGTTACTCGTGCAAGTTTCTTTCATTTCAGACCCCGAAGATACTTTGATATCACTTATTCTCCTTAATGTTTTTTTCTCTTGGGCTTTAGAGAGCTAATTGATGGGTTTTGGTGGACCTGGGCGAAGGGTCTATGCGACAATATCTTTAGGGATTTTTCTAATTTTCCAGTTATGAAAATGAGGAGACTAAGGGCCCTATTTATAGGAACATAGGGAACCCTATTAGAAGGATTTACTCCACATAGGTCTATGATGTAGGTGAATGGTACAGGGATGACCTATGTTTCAGTGTCATGTAGGAGGGATCTGTGAGTCTTCTAATGCGCAGGGGTGTGCTCGCAGGCTAGGCTGGAAAAATCCCTTTGGTTCTTCTTAGGGATATTCACTTATTTAATGTTCTTAAGGTTCTATTAATAATATTTTCATACCCATTGAAAAATGGTGTGTCAAAAAAATCCCCCCCTGAAGGATTGGATCCGATCGAAAGAAGAGGGTCTAGTATCAAGGTTGAATGGGGAAAAGATTATGAAGGTGGCACTAGTCAACCACACAAGACACCCACATAGGTTGGCGGTGTATGCCTAGTGTGCAAGTCCAGTGCATAGGTCCATATAATAGATCCATAGTGAAGGTCCGGTACGTAGGCCAATGGCATATATAAATATCACTGGACCCTTTTCCAATTTCTCCCATTTTGTGTTGTCACTTATTTTATCTCCTCACGTAGGTCATTCATCTAGCCTTGGTTTGATTCTCCTTTCATGAAGGTCACCTGAAGAATTTTCTATGGTAAAACCACTTGAGCGACCATGGTGCATAGATTCACCTCAATGAGGAGCCTAGGTGAGGCATCTAGTCGAGGGAATTTCATGAGAATCTTGGTCGAGATGGCTGTGCATGGCACCTCGTCAAAGGCCTAGTGTGAGTCCTTTCATTTTCCAAAATTTTGAATTCTTAAAAGTCAAAATTTTAACTTCTTTAAGACATTATTTTAACATAATGAGATAACTTGATGCCTTATTTCAGGATTTTAATGGATCATCTAATGGCTTCTCTCGAGCAAGCTATTGCATGTGCATTAGAGATGATCAAGGCTCTTAGGACAGATTACTATGACATGGTTGATCCTAATCTTCTGGATCTAGAGAAGTATTTTTCATTGTATCAATGTGATTACCTAAGAATAAATTAACCTCCCTTGTATAATCATTGAATTTTAGGGATTCCTTTATCCTTGGGACTTGGAGTTACTTCTTGAAGTCATGGTTTGTGAGGCATACCAACTACCCTTCCACAAAACTTTTCTCCAAGGGTATTTTTATTAAGAAAGGAATGGTTCCCAGTGGCTATTTCATGTATCATAGTAGCTACACTCTAGATATGAAGTCTTAAATACATGAATCGAATCCTCATTGTTATGACTAAACTTTCTATACTTAACATATATATTAGATGGAAAGTTTGAAGGAGGACTGAGATTTACATTATGGAGGGGGAGTTAGGTTTGAGTGGATGTGGGCATACTGGGTGAACCAAACTTATGAAGAATTTAAAAAATATCTACAAGGCGTCTATATCTATGAGTCTATTTGGGCAGGGGAGACTTACATTTTCAAGAACTCGGAAATCATCCCCGAGATACTGAGCTGATGGAGTCCTCCGAAAAATTCATTTCACCCAACACATAGTGAAGTTGGCATTAACCTATGGGAGGTCTAAAAAATTTCTGGGTCCCCCATTATTGGTGAGATGTATGATGAGTTTATACCACTAAAGACACTATGGTATGATGCTGAAAGGACCCTTGGCCCATGAGCATTTTAAGCTGGCAAAGAATTGAAGAATAAAGATCCTCACCCCAAGGATGACATCCATCCTGGAATGTGGATGAAAGATTTTATCAATCCATAAGGAGAAGGTCCCACTTGTAGGATCCCCATAGTATTCCCTACTTCAGAGAATCAAGGTGCTCTTGATACATTCTATCCTACACTGGAGAAGAGCTAGTATACCTGTTGGGGTTACAAGGTCAATCTTAAAATTTCTATGAAATCTCACCTGGTTATATTCCTCTCAATGTGGATAAGCATTTACCTACTTCCAGTCTATGAATCTAATGGTGATGTAAGGCCAAATAATTTTATTATTGTATCCAAACTAGCAAAAAAGAGGCATATAGGTTTGGATACCCCTATCCTAGTGATAATTTATAGGTTCTTACTGCAAACATACAATGTGAAGGCTGCTTTTAGAATTGAAAGTCCGTTTCAAGTGTTGTGGGGGTGGATTGAAGAACACTTCAGTTAAAATGTTGTGTTGATCCTAGCTAAATTTCTTGATAGACGTTTCAACCATTTTTTCAGGATATTTATGGAATCCAACCTCTGATCCTAACATACGAAGAAGTGCTGAGGATGCTAAACGTGTTGGGAGAATTAAACTTCTTACCTTATAGAAGTCCACCAACATGTATTTTTACCAATGACGGCAAGGAAAAAGATAACGAACTAAGGTTTTATATGATGGAATTAAAATATAGTGTACTGGAAGCTCATATTGATAGAGAAATATTTTTTGAGGCTTATGCTTCATGTCGATTTACTTTCCAGTTCAAATGTCCAAAATAGTCAAGCATCTTTCCCTATATGTATGTTAGTCTTGAGAAACATCTGATGGCAACCTAAAAATTATGGATCCTTATGAACATGGAGATGTCTAAAATTTCAATAATGTTACCTCCGTTGGATGCATCAATCGGGCTGGATGTTGGGTATGCCAGTGCGTGGATCTCTTCATAACCTCAAGGGGTATTGATGTAAGGAATATATTGAGCCATGACAACGAAAACTACAAGTCATGGAATGTACAGTAGAAAGGATCAAACCGAAGGTGATAATGTCGAAGCTCTAGAGACTTTGAGGCGAGCTCGGGAAAAGACCACTAAGTAGGCTAGTGTTGAGAAAACCAAATATATTGTGCCAAGGCAGTCCAGTCATCAACGTCAAGAAGAGACTCATGTTTCATCCACTTGTTCTCCCATGAAAGAAAAGAGGCTTGAAGATGATTCCATGTTGAAAGGTGTCAGGTCTTCCTTGCAGCTAGCCACATCAGAGCCAAATTAAGTGCGATCCTTACTGATCCAATCTTGTAAGGGCATAACTCGCAATATAAAAGATGCATGGATGTTTCTCTAGACTGGTATGTGCATCCTAGAGCTGAGAGATATCAAATAACCCTCTGATCTCCACCCCAATAGTGATTTGGATGAGGTGGGGTGGTAAATTTATGAGCCGGAGGCTTCGATATATAAAAATGATGATAAGATTCAAATCACAAACCGAGTGTTTGAAATGCTGGATGGAGGAGTTATTGAGGGGGTAACTATTCACCCCGAAGAGTAATGGGATAAATACCTTAACCCTATCGATGTATGTAGGTTCTCGGCCCAGAAGAAGTGTAGGATGTGCATGTACCCAACTTTGAAAATTTCCATAATTGATGATTAATCTGGGATCAATATGAAGATGAATACCAGTATCCATGGAATTGAATCAAAGATAAAAGAAAAAGAAGAGAACCCAGAACTGAGAAGATAGGATTGAAATATTTTGTTTATAATTAATTTAATTAAATTATAAAATTACCTCCAAGGTGATTCTTTCTTCATTAATGCGTTCGAACTTGGGTCTGAGGTGCGGCTTCATTGTGATGTATAATCCACGGATATAATTCCCCTAGAAGTGATCCAGACATGCTCCACGTATCTCCGAACATCACTGAAGGAGTCTCCGGGTTCTAGAAAATAAGAACCTTAAGCTTGTGATGTCCGCCTTCGATTTCCTTGAGAATTGTTTCCAAAGCATTCTCCTTGATCTGGTGGAGGAGGATCTCTCTCATTCTTCAGACCATTCTTGGAGAGGGAAGAGTTATCTAGGCTTGAGATCTTTTATCCAAGGATGTTGTGTACACAATTATTGGTCAGTTGGTCGAATAACCCCTTGGATTACATAGAGAATAATAACATAACGAAGAATTTAATTCACTAGGTAATAATAAATAATTAGCACAATTTTCGTTACTTAATTTATTATTCCATGTGAAACCCCATGTCAAATAATAATAGCAATGATATTATTTCCATGATATGTGCTTAACTTGCATGTTATATTTAAATATTATTTAACTAAATAATATTTAATATTACTTCTCATTGGACCCATAATTTGGTCCACCAATCCTCCTCAATATTTACCGGGCCTTGAATAATGACTATTTATTTATTAAATAAATATAATTGCATTATTCATCGATAAATAAATATTCCATCTACAATATATTATCTCGAATAACTAGAAATTAAATAAATGTGATCAGGCATACCTGAATAATAATTAACCCACAACTGAGGATAATATTTATTCAACTTGCTAAATAAATAAATTATTTAACTGAGATACTAGCTATACTTAGTGTGTGACCCTCTAGGCCTCTTTCTCAATGGAATTAGGCGGGATTGCCTAAATTCCAAGATTAATGTCTAGCAATGGGTCATGGAACCCAAGAGAAAGAAGTTGATGTCACAACAACATGTCACCTCATACAAACACTTACTGTGTAATATAATCCATTTATCCTGATATCTTCAATCAAGTAGGTTGCATGCAAGTGCAATCAACCCATGAGCTCGATTTCTCATTATTTGACTTACCAGAATTGAACTTTCCTAGAGAACACCATGGATATGGATTTAGTTATGCTATATCATTTCCATCAAATGTCATGAGATATATACTTCCATAGAAGTGATAAATCCTTTATCGCATTATTTATTAATGCAGTATTACTCGTGATGCACCCAACATATCCTACCTCACCGTGAACATATATCATCATGGTTTTCATCAATACATCTAAGTGAATGATTCATAATACCCATTAATAATATTCTTAAAGTCTAAGGACCAATACACACATTCGTAGATAGGAACATCTAATGACACTTATGAATGTGGATTTTCTTCTGGCGGGTCTTGTTATCATAGTATCCTCCTCAATATTACCAAGGGAGAACACCATGAGAAAGTGCCTAAAAGTTTCATGCATCCCCACCCCTGATAGCCTGTATCATTTTACCCCTTCAAATGATATCATCCGTCCATAGAACATATATTCAAGAATAGTGTCATGGCACTTTTGAGTTATCATCATAGCCGAGATCCGCTATGACCTTTTAGTGCGATAGCTATTCTTAAGACATTATCACATAATATGTCATAGAGAAGAACACTCATTATGTGATAAGGAGTTTGTTAATATTAATCCAATGAATAAAATTTTATCATAAAGTACAAATAAGTTGGTTTCTAGGGCACCAACTCTAACAAAATCCCATTAACACTAGAGCCAACTGCTAACAACCTTCAATCCACTAGCTATCACATGATATTCATGCTTCTGATTAGATAAGCCTTTAGTCAAGAGGTCCACCGCATTCTCTTCCATGGACACTATGATCACTACAACTTCACCTCTTTGATAGAAATCCCTCAAGAGATGATACTTCTGAAGTATGTGCTTTATCTGTTGATGCGGCCTTGTCTCTTTTACAAGATCCACCACTGTAGTATTATCATAATATAATCTAATGGGATCTTTACTGCTAGGCACCAAATCAAGCTCCTAGATAAAGTTCTGAATCCAGATAGATTCCTTGGCTGCATCAGAAGCCACTATATATTCAGACTCTGTTGTAGTATCAATGAATACTTGATTCTTTGAAGTATTCCAGCTCACAAATCCTCAGTTGAGATAGAAAACATATCCTAATTGCAACTTCAGATCATTATAATCTGTTTGAAAACCAGCATCTGCATACCCTATGATGACAAGATCCTCGTCTCCTCCATACACCAGGAACATATCCTTAATTCTTCTCAGATACTTAAGGATAGTCTTGAAAATAGTCCAATGTTGTTCTCCTAGATCTTCTTGATATCTTCCTACCATTCTCAGTGCATAGGAAACATCAAGTCTAGTACATAACATGGTATACATGATAGATCGTATCACTAAAGCGTATGGAATCTCACTCATTCTGTCTTTCTCTTGTTGTGTCAGGGGACACATTTTCTTAAAAAGATATAAGCCACATGACACTAGAACCAATCCACTATTGGATTGTTCCATGCTAAATATATTTCATATCTGGTCAATGTATATACTTTGAATTAATACAAGAAGCCTCTTTGATCTATCACGAATGATCTTGATCCCTAGAATGCAGGCTGCTTCACCTACGTCCTTCATGGAGAAGAACTTGTTCAACCGGTCCTTGACTGACTGTAAGCCTGGTATGTCATTTCACTATTAGAAAAATAACCTATACCCACAGATCTATATCCATAGTTTAATTGATCTATGGTTATAGGTTAAGATATAGCCATACTTATTTTAAAATCATGGATTTAGAATAGATAAACATATGGGGAAATGGCCTCCATAGCCACAACTCCTCAAATATTTTATCTCCCTCGGTGCAACTCATCACGAATAATCCCCTACCCTTGAAACATTTCTCCATATTCCTGACTCATCTCCCACCCCAGAAACCCTTCTCCCTCATGGATGAATGATCGATTCTCCCTCGGCTGATCCTTACCAGATTTTCCCACCCCCTTCATCACGTGATCCCTCCCACCCCCTTTATTGTGCATTCCTCTCCTCCTCCACCTCCTACATCTCGCGTTCCTCCTCCAATAAGTTCTTCAGATGAACCATGACCTTCAATGAGTGGGATCCATGCGATAAACCCCTGCAAATATTGTTGCGGTTACTCCTTCATAGCAGATGCTCTCTCAAGTAATTAATACCTATCTCCAGTGACAGTTTGGCCATACCTCTTCAATAAATAGTTATTTTCAAGGTTCTCCCCTACTAAAAATATGTTAATTTCAAAAAAATATTACTATAAAAAATAGGTATTTTTTTGTTCCTACTCAAGTTCCATTTTATCTTTTTTGTTTATAGTTTGATACCCACCAATCATAATTTCTATATATTTTCATTGTGACCTATCCTCTACAATCATGAACCCTATATTTTTCCATCCAATTTTTGACCATACCAAATTTTGTATATATCCATATCCAAATCACAACAACCTCTAAACTGTTCACCTAACCTATTGAATAGAGATTTTATCCTAGAAGAAATTGGATGGTCTATGAATATATAATGTTTTCTATATTTATTTTAATCACTCATGACTTCAGATGATATTAAATACCCATGACTATGTATAATTTTTTTCATTTGAATCTGGTTTTATTATATGTGTCACAATAGCTATGGTTTTTTTTCATCCAAAATTTCTTAACTCATTGCTAATTTTCATTTCTTATTAAATTCCTTAGTTACATTTAATTTCAATTATTTTAAGATACATATAAGTTCATTTTTTCTTGATATAATATTTTATACAAATGAAAGATATTACTAAATATATATTTTTTCTATTTCATTTTTTATTTCTTAACTATCTCTACACTAACATTTCCTTTAAATTAATATTCCTTCATTTTTATTTTTAGTTAAAAAAATTATTTTTTAGACAGTAATTTTCTTTGTTATTGTGTCTTAAAAATGGGTTTCTAATGATTTTTTCTTTCCAATAACTCAATACATTTGGGTTTACAAATAATATTGGCTCTCTCTCCATTATTCAATTTACATAAAGAAGACATTCCCCAAGAACATGGTTATTATTCTTCTAGCTTGGTGAATTTAATGGTTCTATTAAGGTAAATATGAAATATTGAATACTCACATCCAAAGACTACTAGATCCTAAAGGTATGAATTTTCATTATTTCATTTAATGTTTCTATAACTTAATAGATTTATTTTCAAGTCTCAAACCTCAATTGTGGATTTTCATTTTACAGAAAGTGGGTTACTATGAAAACTGATTTTCAATTGGTTTACTACCACTGGTGTTATAGAGGAAGCTTGGTCTGTACTCTTTGTGAGTGATTATAAATACTACAATTATATGATGAATCATTTTATATTTGGTTCATTGTTTCATATTATGTATTTCCAAGCATCCATGTGTTTTCATATAATGTTACTAGAAATGGTAGTGTTAATCCTCGATGTTCAGGTGTGGATTATTTTTCATTAATTCTCTATATTTTGATTGAATCCTTTTGGTTTCTATATTATTATTTCAAATATGTTGTAATTTTATTAGTACTCTTGAAAAGTTCATCTGGAAGTGTTATGAGGTTGTATCAATTTAGTTAAAGGAAACGTTTTCTTCTAATAATGTTTAAATTTAGATTGTTCTAGAGTATTTGATAATTTTCTATTGCAATTGGTGTTATGGTCTATTCTTGATAATTTTTTATTGAAGTTTTTTGATGTTAAGGTATGTTCTAATTTTTTGTCATTCCTGATTTTGTTGAATGATTTGATAACTGTGATTTTGTAAGCTAATTGTCGAATTAAGTGACCTAACTTGCTCCATAATCTTAAAATATTAGGTTTCCTAGATATCCATGCATTTTTCAGATTACAGACACTATAAATAACTCTAAAGTATTCATTTTTTATGTTTTCAAGACATCATAATTATAGAATCAGTTGTTCAAGTTCCTCTTTATTTTCTTCCTAAATAGATAACAAACAACACATCATTTAGTTGTCTATCTACTAAGAAAGAATCGATGCCCAATAATGCATAATCAAAAAAATGATTACCAAAAGTAACACATTATCATAAAATTTCCCAAACAGACCTTACAAATGAGTAGTGAAAAAATACATGAGATATAGTGTGTTTTCTAGCCATACAAATGCTGAAAATTGAGTAAATACTGATCCTAGATTTCATAAGAATAACATCTGTGGGCAGTCTTTGCTTCATCACTCTCCAAATGAGAAAATATCTTCTGGAATGTCCACATTTTTCTTTCCAGGTAATGTTGATAATTTCCTTCTCTCCTTCTCATCGATCCTCTATTCTTTCTCTAAATTCATTCTCTAAAAACTCTCAAACAACTTTGTATAGTTTTAGATAATAAAACCTAATTATTTTGATTTAAGGGGGTAGATAAAATTTTCTTCTTATATACTTATGAAATAAATGTGGCGAATAAGATCCATTTACATCCCTTAAAGTCATATCCATTATTATCTACAATTTCTATAGGTTTTCTAAAACTTCCTAACAACGACCTAATATTTGTTTCTATGATGTAGTCCTATTAATCCATGGATCTTACATTGTTTATCACCTTAAAACATTATGTATCATGTCATCATAATAAAAATTGTGGCATGGAATCATTTCATGCATCATAGACTGCTATAGTTGACCTGATACACAATGCTCGCATGAATAGATCATGACTTCATTTACTTAACATTAATGATCCACCATACTTGCTACATTGTATCCTTATATTTGCAGCATTTCTTCTTGAAGACATGAAAAAAAATCTCACTCTACTACAATAATATCCTCCACAATGGAAGACATTTTTGTGGCTTGTACTTCTTTGAAATCATGACTGCAGTATATCCTACGACATGGTGTCAATATGTTTATCATTTTTCAATTACACTATTAGTTTCTCATACACTCACTGATTTTCTTAATTATAATTCTTAAACTATTAATTCTTCAAATATTTCCTTCAAATATCAAGAGAGCTTGAAATAGTGATTTTTACTACTATTTAAAATAAATCATGCATGATAAATATTCAAATTGTAAAAAAATTCTATACTTGGGGCATTAGTTATTGAGAACATTGAATGATTTTTTCCTTGGTTGTATTATTTTATGTTAATATCTCATTTCACCCATGTATTCACATGACACTGTGTTGAATTCAACAAGATATTGTTTTCCCAATGTCTCAATCTTGTTGATGATGCTGCATGTTGATATTTCTATCATCATCAAATGTTATATTATTTCCTTTCTCACTAATCATGTTCCTCCCATGCCAATTTTTAGGTTCAATTAATGATGATTCATCAGATCACTGGCATTTTTTGAGTCTCCCGGGACCCGTTCGTGTGTGTTGCGACAACCAGAGTCAAAGGTGACTCACCGCATATGCATAGGTAAGAATATATATAATAACTTTTCCCATTATATATATATCATCCTGTGGAAGTGTGATTACATATAAGTGGCTAGGTGTGCTTATGTATATATATGGAAAATTCATACATGTGTGGGTGATAACAAACTTATGCATGTAAGAATATATATAAGGATCCTCTTGTGTGTGTTCAAGGCCATGCAAACATGTACATAGGGGTTAGAGAATCCTTATGTATATGCAAAGGTGCATATGCATAGAGTATGGATGAAGAAGCTTAGATTTGTCGCTGATAAAAGCGTCAAGCACCGAGTGTGGATTGTCTCCTTCAAGGTAGGATCCCTCTACTAGCCTCTTTAACTCAAGAATGTTTTAAATTTAATTTAGATTCCTTCTTAATTATTCTTTTTTATATTAAATTTCAATCCTTGAATAAGTGTTAGTTAAGATAATTGTTTCGTTTGATAAACAAGTCATGGTTTTGTAATAAAACCCCTCCAATAGAGGTGCACTGTCTACAAAAACTCATAGTGGTAGTTTATGCTTATATACCTTTCTTGACATTATTACATTGATTTTTTACTTATACTTGATGTCATTGTTAGTCGTAAAACACACATCGTACTTGACCATTTTTATATCCCTATAAGGGGTTGCCTTATTTTTATTAAAACGATTGTTTGAACCAAAACACTCTTTAAGTGTTGTTAGACTTTTAAGATGGAATTTTATAAGCAGGTAAGTTCTATAATGACCAAGTCACCACTAAGTGATGCCCTTTGATCTTATAAATGGATTTTTCATGTTTTAATGAATTGAATGAGTTAAATGGAACCGAACATGGTTAAATTGTCACATGATAGGTAATGCCTCATGTAATGAATTATGTAACGGTTATTCCTCCTTTATAAAGTTTAATTGAATGGCATGAAATAAATAGAGTGGATTATTCATAGTGACTTGCACTCCACTTTTGAAATGTATTAAGGGAAAGTGGTAAATGTACAATTATAACCAAACAACTTCTAATTGTTTAACTTGTTTTGTATAAGGGATTACCCAATTAGGTAATTTCCATCTCTACTGTTGCACATTATAAGTGTTTTCTTTCCACTTTAAATCCAATTGCCTTGTTTTGATAAAGTAAATAGTATGATTTGTATGGAATGGCTTGTTATGGAGGAGATAATTTCCTTTAGTGTTTAAATTGAGAGGACCTTGTTAGAATAAAATGAATAGTTATTCTTACTTGAATTAAATGACATGTATCTAAGTGTTTTTCTATGATTTTCCTTGCATTATGTGGTTGAAGTGGAATGAAATGTGGAGGGTGGCACGGGGGGTGCATGGGGTGGGAAGGGAGGGTATGTAGGGGTGCATGGGTTGGGAAGGGGGTGGGAAGGGGGGGTGTGCATGGGAGGGGGAGGGGGGAAGGGGGAGGGGGTGTGCTGGTGGCAGGGGGAGGGGGTGTGTTGGGGGTAGGGGGAGGGGGTAGGCAAGGGGTGTACATGGGAGGGGGTAGGGGGCAGGGGGAGGGGGGGTGTGCTGGGGGCAGGGGGATGGGGGTGTGCAAGGGGTGTGTAGGGGGGTGTGCAAGGGGTTCATGGGATGGTAAGGGGGTGTTCAGGGTAGGGGGTAGGGGGAAGGGGGGTGTGCTGGGGGTAGGGGGAGGGGGTGTGCTAGGTTATGGTGCAAGGGGAAGGGGGAGGGTGCAAGGGGTGTGCGGGGGGGGGGGGGGGGTGGTAGTGTTAATCCCGCCTATGAGACTATATTTTCATATATTATTTGATCAAACAGTCAAACAATGTTGTATTTTAGATATTTCAATACTTTTATGAAAGGATTATGCACAACATTTTTATATGACATTATAAGTCATACGATCATCAATGTTGTACAACATAACCAAAATTTCTATATCATTTCAAGTGCTTCTTGGGACTTCACTCCCAATGAAATACCATTCTTTTTGAAACCATAGCATTGAGTAGTTAATCATCAGGTAAAACAACCATCTCCATGGTCACATCACTATTTAGTCATCCACATCCTAAACATATATTCTCATTTTCACAACTTTAATATGTCCACCAAAACACTTGCAGAGGGCTTCCAGTTTCTCAAAATTTTGGTATAGTGTTTTCTCCCAATGTTTGAGGGTGTTTATATGAAGATAATATCCAAAAAAGTAGGTATCATTTCACAATTATTTTAAATGTTTTTAATAAAACCTATGACGCATACATGAAAGTGGTAGATTATTGTAAATATGCACCAAAGTATAAGACCTGATGTAGTAAAAGCCATCATATTGTGGTTTGTGTTATCTGGTGATTCATGATACCACTCAATGGTGTATGTATTGGATGGACTTGGATATCATTTGAACATAAATCCTTTATTAATGATCATGTTATTTATTATTTGGATGTACATATCAATCTGAACCTAAAAGCAAACAATAAGGCATGCATGCACACCTAGGAAACTATGAATCCCTACACCGGAGGTTTCCATGTGTTAACCAGAATACCATGACACCTGATCATTCATACTTTAGTGAAATTCCAAAATTCCACATCGTTACCTCATATTTTTCCATTTCACTTATGCCCATCTCATTACAAAAGACCCAGGGCAGGGTGGAATCCAAACCTTGACCCATTACCCGAAGGATTCAGTAATGGTCATGAATCCAAATCTCGAACCACTGCCTTATCTCTCAAGACATGGTCCATTGGTCTCATATCACATTATACCAGGACCCATCACCTTGGGTATTCCTTTACCCAATCCTATATAATTAAATTTCCACCAATATCACTAAAACATCCTTGTAACTCAAGGTAGACTGGCCCATCCCTACAAACTCTAGGGAGACCACTAACACACCAACCCATCCTTGTAGACTCTAGGGAGGTCACCATTACACCAAATCATCCTCGTAGGCTCTGGGTAATTCACATTAATAACACAGGTCTATGACCTATAACACATCTCTCGAAATGATCCCACAATACTAGTCACTTGAGACCTACCCCTTTTCACAACATGTCTCATATTACCTATCAATGTGTCCAAAAGGTCTTCCAAACCCATCCTAGTCTCTTCCCATTAATACCATCCTTAAATCATCACTCATTAGTAGATTCACTACCCAAAGTCTCCTATGACCTAGAACTTATGGCATGATCTATATCCACATCATGATTCCTCAACACTCCTAGTCCTATAGAAGATGAGATCATTTTCTTAGTGATAAAGAAGATAATTAGATGTAGATAGAACATGTAATAAAAAGGGATTACTATATATATTTTAGATCCAACATAAATTGATTCTTCAAAACCAAATTCCGAACCAAACAGAATCAAAAAGGTATTCCTAGGGAAGCAGAAAAGTTTAAGACAATGGAATAACATGAGGGAGGGGGTAGGTCCAGGAGAGGGGGGGGGGGGGGGGGTCTATCCCAGAAGAAGGGGTGGGGAGGGGGGTGTGGAGGTGGTGGTGGTGGGGGGGGGGGTTCAAGGGGGTGTGCAGGGGGGGGGGGTGAAAGGGTGGTCTATAGGGGGGAGGGGGTGTGCAGGGGGGGGGGTCTGTCCAGGGGGTGCAAGGGGGGTCAGTAGGGGGGAGGGGGTGTGCGGGGGGGGGGGGGGGGGGTTCAGGGGGGTCTGTAGGGGGGAGGGGTGTGTGCAGTGGGGGGTCTATTTAGGGAGGGGGTGGGGTCTATCCAGGGAGGGGGGGGGGGTAGGGGGTCTGTCCAGGAAGGAGGGGGGAAAGGGAGTCTGTAGGGGGAGGGGGTTGTGCGGGGTAAGGGGGTTTGTAGGGGGAGGGGGTGTTTAGGGGGGTCTGTCCAAGGAGGGGAGTGTCTATCCAGGGAGTGGGGGGGGTGTCTATCTAGGGAGTGGGAGGGGGTGTGGGGGGGGGGTCTATTTGGGAAGGAGGGGGGATGTCTAGGGGGAGTAGAGGGGGGGATTTGTAGGGGGAAGGGGTATACAAGGGGGGTGGTGGTGGTGGTGGGGGGGCTTTATAGTGTGTGGGATATAACAAGGGGAGTGGGGATGGGGGGGGGGGTGTAGGGGGGAGGGTGGGGGTGTTTTTTTATGAAATGGGAAGGCCTATAGACATGGTTTCAAACCGTCTCTATAGACATATAACCATAGTTTGAACTATGGCTAAAGCCCTATATCCATAGTTTCAAACCGAGGATATAAACCCCGTGTGGCTTAAACTTCTTCCACTTTTTGAAACCGTGGCTAAATCCCTATAGACGCAGTTCAAACTATGGCTATAGGTCTTTATCCATAGTTTGAACTGTTTCTATAGGGATTTAGACATGATTTCAAACCGTGGCTATAGGACTTTCCCTATAGCCATGCCAATAATAGCCACATTTCATTAAACCATGACTATAACCTATTTACACAGTTTTTGGGATTATATCCATAGTTACAAACTGTTTCTATAGCCTAAATTTCTAGTAGTGTTTCCAATAAGAAATATTTCAGCAACATACACTACAAGTATAATGACCGCTTTCCCATTAAACCACTTGTAAACACATGGATCTCATTCATTCTTAATGAAACCAAATTCTTTTATGGGTTCATCAAATAAAATTTTCCATGACCTAGATGATTTATTTAATCCATAAATGGATCTTTGCAACTTTCATACCATTTTAGCATCACCTATTGTCACAAAACCTTTTGGTTGTGTAATATAGACATCCTCCTAAAGGTTCCCGTTAAGGAATGCAATTTTGACATCCATCTTCCAAATATCATAGTCACAGAAAGCTTCTATGAAAAGTATGATTAATATGGATTTAAACATGGAATCATGCAAAAAGGTTTCATCATATTAAATCCATTGATGCTGTTTAAAACCTTTATCCACTAACCTTGATTTATAGGTACTAAATTGACCTTCCATGTCCATTTTATTCTTGAATACCCATTTATAACCAACATGATTTACATAAACTGGTTTGTTGACCATAACCCACACTTGGTTCTGATACATTAAATTCATCTCAGAATTCATAGCTTCTATCCATCTTGTAGTTTCTGATCTCTCTACTACCTCCTTATAGGAAAAAGGTTAACCATTTTCTAATAATAATGAGTCACCATCCTCAGTGACAAGGAAACCATATCTCTCTGATTCCCATACCTATCTTGTACTCCTACGCAATACTTGTGTTTCAAAAACTACCTATTTCATAGGGACCTATGGAACTTGTTCCTGTACCAACTCCTGTGTATATTGAGCATCAACTTCATCGAAATCAATATTTCTCCCACTATCCTTTTTGAGGGCGTGTTCCCTATCAAGAAATATGGCTTGTTTTAAAACAATCACATTCTTTTTAAGGGGTTGTATAGGTAATATCCCTTTGTTTACTTAGGATACCCTATAAGGATACAATTCGTGCCATGAGGTTCTAGTTTGTTTCTTGAGAAATCCTTAACAAATGCCTCGCATCCCCATACATGTGTCTGCAACAAAGTGGGTTTCTTTCCAATCCATAGATCAAAGGGAATCCCATTTTACACATTATTTGGTACTTGGTTTAATGTTTATGATGTAGTTTTCAATGCACATCTCCAAAAGGATAATAAAAGATCTGCATGTCTCATCATCAACCTTACCATGTCCAACAAGGTACACTTCTTCCTTTCAATAACACCATTCCACTGTGATGTATAAGGTGAAGTTAGTTGAGATAGAATCTCAGATTATTATAAAAGGTTGATGAGATATTGGTTAAGATATTCTCTACCTCGACCTGATTAAATATTTTTTATATTCTTACCAAGATGATTCTCCACTTCATTCTTTAACTCCCTAAATTTATCAAAGGACCCAGACTTATACCTTATTAAGTAGACATAGCCATATCTACTCAAGTCATCAGTAAAATTAATGAATTAAGAATATCCACCTCTAGATTCTACTAGAAATTTTCCACACACATCAGTGTGTACCAATCCTAGAAGCTCTGTGGCCCTTTCACCCTATCCAAAAAATGGTGGTTTAGTCATATTATCTTATAAACAAGTGTGACATATATTAAGTGGTTTTATCTCAGAAGAGTCTAAATAACCATCTTGATAAATCTTTGTCTGGCGCTTCTCATTTACAAGACTACAACGGTGATGCCACAACTGGTTGTTGTATAATTCATGTGAACTTGGTTCAATATCAATTTCCAACAATTGGTTCTCATAATTTAATACGTACAGACCGTTATTTAAATGTTCCATACCATAACATATGTTGTCCTTATAAAAGTAACAACATTTATTTTCGAACTTGAAAATAAATCCATTTGTATCTAAACTCCATACATAAATTATGTTCTTGGTAACAATAGGTATATAATAACATCCATGTAAAACAAAAATCATTACTATCGGTAATGTGAGGTGTTAGTCACCAATGGAAACAACATCCAGACTCACACCATTGGAATCTCGTAGATCCACCACTCCTTTGGCAATTTTCCAAAATCTACTTGGTACCTATATTTGAATATAGATGTGAGAACCATAAGCTATATCTAATACTCAATGTGTATAAATGGAAATATTTCACTCGATAACGAATGCACCTTTGGCTTCCCCTTACCTTTGGGTGCTGTTCCTCTTCTAGTGGCCTAACTTGCCACATGTAAAGCATACTACCTCCTTTTCCTTGCCCTACCACTGTATCTTCTTCTTCTTCTTGGTTGGACAATGCTTAGAGGCTTTAGATTGTTTATAAATATTAATCCCCTTTTCCTTGTCCTTCCTCTTCCTATTCAACATAATGAATATGGGTTTTTCATGAACCATGTCCATATCAACTTGGAAAATCAGGGTAAGAAGCTTCGATAGACTCTTCTCATTATTACTCATATTATAATTCACAATAAAACTAGAGAAGGTCTTAGGAAATGATTATAGTATGAGATCTGTACGCAACTCATCTATGAATTTAATCCCTAAGATGTCTAGATACTCAATGTAGCCAATAATATTAACTAAATGTGGTCCAACTTGCATAGAATCTCCAAGTTTAGTAGTGAACAAAGAGTTGGAGATATCATACCTCTCCTGTCTTGCCTTCTCTTGATAGAGATCCCGAAGGTGAGACATCATGCTATAATCATACATTTCCTCATCTTACTTCAAGAGCTCATTGGTCATGGATAATATCATGAGGAACTAAACATCTGTAGCATCATTAAGATGTTTTTCATATACATAAAGTTCCTCATCACTCGCCTCATTTCTAGGAACAATTGGTAAAGGCTCTTTCAGCATATAAAGTTTCCTCACACGGTGAAGGATAACCCAAAGGTGCCTTTGCCACTATTGGAAATTAGTGCCAGTGAGAAGGTTTTCCTTCTCGAGTATGGATCAAAATGATACGTTTGATGTCATTTTTATTGATGTTTCAACAAATTAAGATGAACATATTTTTATTACTTTATCTTGATAAATATAGAAAAATAAATAAATTAATATCTATCAGTCTCCCACTATTTTGTCGAAACCCAATAACCCTCACCATTGGATTTGGAATATCCCATTTCTTGGACATTCTAGTGGAAAGGATCCATATTTATCTTCAAATTACCCCAACTAGGATTGTTCAAGCAACTTGAAAGGTTTTAGGTAGAAATTTCAAATTCCAACTGCATTAACTCACAACTACTTGATCTATTGAGTGGACTCCCCAATCCTGAAATCCTTAATTTTGGATTTCCTCAACATTTACCTCTCAATTAAACTATATAATACTATGGAAGTAAACCCTTGATGTAAAATAATTTAAGTCAACCCAAAAATTAAAATTAGAATTCCCCGATAATTGAAAGCACCCCAACTAGGGTTGGCTAAGCACTTTGAACTATGGTTCGATTCTAACCAAAGTAATGAAAGGCTATACCGACTTAATATTTAATTGAGGTATTTTATCCTTTATGCATAAATTTCCACTTATTATCTTTTCACATGTTTGTTAATGTTAAGTGGGATATACTTTAGAGATTAACCATGTATAGATAATATTTACGCATAAGCCATTTTTATTTTAGTTCCATCTTGTATGCTTGTTAGTTCATTAATTATGTGATCGCATAAAACATCCATAATGAATATCCATGCAACTTAAATAAATAAAATAAAGGGTATGATCATGAGATTTACTATTGGTTATTTTATATAGAGGTTGATAAACTAACCCTGACCTATGGGAGAAACACCTTAAACCGTTTAAGGTTCATGTTTATAGCTTTCCACCTATCCACCTTTGTATCTCCTTGGATTGGTTTCGCCTCAGATCCTAACCTGGACCACCTCAACTAGATTGGGAGCTCCATCAATTACATATTATTTTAACTCACATGTAGTTGAGGGGTAAAATGGGGTTTACATAAAAAAACCATGGGCATGTGGGACCTAAATATTAACGGGGAGAAGACACATAGGCCAACAATTTTAATTTAATAAATAAATTAAAAGGGAACCTATCACATACAAAGTTCTGGTCTAGCTCATGATTATCCACACACATGCAAAAAATTACACATTTAATAAAATGAGCATTCAATTCTTTAATCATTCTTATTAAGATAAATTATACCCAAATCAATTAATAATTATCTTTAATTAATCAATCCTTTTTATCTTAATCCTTTTCTGAATTTCCTTGAGATTCTCATCCATAACCTGGTACATAACTTGTACCTTGGAGGTAACCCAGTGAATACCCATCCAAAACTACCCATCATGTATTTATACTTGTATACACTTTATTATTTGTGACATGTAGCATGTACACAGAATTATAATTGTTATACAACTCATACATGATGTGAATATCTTTGAACATTACATAGATGTTAATTAAACATATATATATATATATATATCTAACACCTATCACATGTTGTGTCTCAACTTTACACCCACATGAAGGTAGATGTATCAAGGGTTACATAATATAATAATAAATTTTTTAAATATGCATAATCTGGAAAAAGTTCCCGACGTTTAAATATGACTACACGATATGTACCCTCCTCCTATCCATCTGAAGTACAAGCCTGGGGAAATGGAATGTGAGGTGTACTTTATAAATATTCAGAGTACACTGTGTGTCTATTGGGACAGACTCTGTGTAGACTCCGTGTTACACGGTCACCAACTGGGCAAGCCGTGTATGAGATAAATGACTTGACCTAACCCGAAGGGAATATATGCCATGTCTAGTGGGCTACACGGTGTATAGTCTGGATGACCATGCGTCAGTCTGTCCTGGTCAACAAGTGGTGTAATAATTAACTACACCACATGTCATTAATTCACACAGCTTGAGTAATTTCTTAATTACTTTTGATGCATTGAACGCAAATACAAAGAATGTAGATCTAACTACACAGTGTGTATTTTTGTGTTATCAGGACAGAACAATCAGTGCCTCCTAATGAGATCTTCGATTTAATTTTAATAATAAAATTATTCATTTCTATTATATCTGTGAGAAACGATAAGGGAGGAAAAAATATCTAAATTTAGATTACAAGAATGATTAAACATGAATTGAAAAACTAAATTATTAATGCTTAAATCATCAAAGAATTATTTAAATTATTATAAATTAAAATATGACCCGGTTTGATACCACTTGTAGGTTCTAGGTGCAGTGGAAGCATATGATGGACATGTACCCAAAATTTTAAATTTCTATAATCAATGATTAATCTGGGATCAATACAACGATGAATGCAAGTATCCATATAATTTAATCAAAGATAAAATACAAAGAAGAAAACCCAAAACCAAGAAGAGAGGATCAACATATTTTTTTTATAATTAATTTAATTAAATTATAGAATTACCACCAAGGTGATTATTTATTTGTTTATGTGTTCGACCACGGGTCCGAGGTTTGGCTTCATTGAAATATAGAATCCAAGGATAGGATTCCTCTAGCGGTGATCCACATGTGCTGCATGTATCTCCAGAAATTGCCGAAGGAGTCTCTGGGTGCTAGTATAGAAGATCCTTATACTTGTAATGTCCGCCTTCGATTGCCTTGAGAATTTTTTCCAAAGTATTCTCCTTGATCCAATGGAGGAGGATCTCTCTTGTTATTGAGAGCATTCTTGGAGAGGGCAGAGTTCTCTAGGCTCGAGAACTTTTCTCCAAGGATGTTGTGTACACAACAATTGGCCAGTCGATCAAATTAACCCTTGGTTTATATATAGAATAATAACATAATGAGTAATTTAATTCACCAAGTAATAATAAATAATTAGCAAAGGTGTGGTTAATTTATTATTCCATGTAAAATCCCATGTCAAATAATAATAGTAATGCTATTATTTCCATGATATGTGCTTAAATTTCATGTTATATTTAAATATTATTTAAATAAATAATATTTAATATTATTTCTCACCAGACCCATAATTTGGTCCACCAATTATCCTCAATATTTACTGGTCCTTGAATAATGATTATTTATTTATTAAATAAATATAATTTCATTATTCGTCGATAAATAAATATTCTTTCAGTAATATATTCTCTCGAATAACTAGTGACTAAATAAATGCAATTAGGCACACCTGAATAATTATTAAACCAAAAATGGGAATAATATTTATTCAAATTGTTAAATAAATAAATTATTTAACCGAGATACTGGATACACTTAGTGTGTGACCCTCTAGGCCTCTTTCTCATTGGTATTAAGCAGCCTTGCCTAAAGTCCAAGATTACTGTTTAGCAATAGGTCAAGGCACCCAAGAGAAAGAAGTTGATGTTTCCACAACTTCTCGCCTCATATGAATGCTTACTGTGTAATATAATCCTTTTTTCCCGATATCTCCAATCAAGTGGGTTGCATGCAAGTTCCATTAAACCATGTGCTCGATTTCTCATTCTTTGACTTTCTGGAATTGAACTTACCTAGATAACACCATGGATATGGATTTATTTAGGCTATATCATTTCCATCAAAGGTCCTGAGATATATACTTTTGTAGATGTGAAAAATCCTTTCTCGTATTATTCATTAATGCAGTATTACTGATGATGCACCTAACATATCCTACCTCACCAAAAATATCTATCATCACTATTTTAATTAATACATTTAAGTACGTGAATCAAAATACCCATTAATAATAATCTTAAAGTCTAAGGACCAATACATACATCTGTAGATAGGAACATCTAATGACACTTATGAATGTGGATTTTGTACTGGCGAGTCTTATTTTCATAATATCCTCCTAGATATTACTAAGGGCACCCACCATGAGAAGATTCTTCAAAGTTTCAGGATTCCCCACCCCTGATAGCCTGTATCATTTGTGTACCTTCAAATGATATCATCCAGCTATAGAACATATATTCAAGAATAGTGTCATGGAACTTCTGGGTTCTCATCATAGCAGGGATCTGCTATGACCTTTTAGCAAGACAAATATTCTTAGGAAATTATCACATTCTATGTCATGCAGAAGAACAATCATGATGTGATGAGTAGTTTATTAATATTCATCTAATGAATATAGGTTTATCATAAAGTACAATGAATTTGGTTTCTAGGGAACCAAATCCAACAATGTATTTATCTTTTCTCCCTTCCCTTTTCTTATCTTTCATCCATGTTATTAATATTGAAGGGATTTATTTTTTTTCTTAGAAGAGAATAAGAATAAGAAGAATCAGCTGATGCAGAACTTGAATCCCTGAAGTATGGGCCCAAGGGAACCCCCATTAGGGTAGTGGATGAGGCCCTTGGGTCCCTAGTACAGAGGACTATAGTGGAGGAGATGGTGGTGGGAATTCATCAGCTATCACCTCAAGTATCTATTGACAAGAGGACTGATACGGTCCTTCACTGCCTTGATAAAGGAAGTGAAAGGGGGAAATAAAGTTTTCCTAGTGCATGGATTGTAGTATGTATTTATATTTTCATTCAATATCATGAATTTCTAAATATACCCTCCTTACCAGGATTTACTTTTATAGAATCTGCATCACATTCCTTTCTTAAGGGATCTGACACTAGTCCTTCAAGGATCGAGGAGGATACCCTAGGGGAGGAACAAAACCATGCTGGTGAATTCATCATATTGGAAGATGAAGCATCAAGAGATGCAGACATGTCTTTCCCCATTCCTTCAGAGAGGCTAGAGGGTCATGGTAATTTCAGATGAAAACCATAAGGTGTCACGTGTTGTTTATGAATTTCCTCTACTCATGATATTTTAGATCCATTTACTACATCAGAGGACCTTACAACAGTCAATTTTGGTCCCATTATCACTTTATAAGGGGTTGATAGGGATCTCAGATAGTTCGATGAAGGTTTTGATGTTGACCCTAGCTCCACAAGACTTGACGATATTATTATTGATGAAAAGTTGATAGAGGGGATCGATGGTGATGCCAATTTGGGTCCTAAGAAATGCATCTCAAATACCCTTAATGGTGAGGATATTGGAAGAATTGACACCATGTATCATCAAATGATGGATCTAATTAATCCATACATTGATATCTTAGGTTCCCTAAATGAGTTTTAGGATTTTAATAGAGAATTAGACATACATGATTTGTCTCGTTCTTGCATTTTCCAAACATAGTTTACTTTATTTCACCTGATGCTTTACATCAAAGATCAACCTATTCAGTTTTGTCTATAGAGAATGTTTCCAAGTAACTTCATGAAAAAGGAATCTAATTCTACCCTACTCCCGTTGCTGAGGCAATGATAGCTGGGATTCATAAAGTGGGAGATCCCTAAGAGCCTCTGATCCCATATTTTGAGAAAACTCAAGAGGATTCTCGTCATCTGGATTTCCTTGCTCTGAGAGTTGAATCCAAGAGTATCAGAGAGGTATCAATCCCAATGTTTGATCTAACATGGGTGAGTGTTATTAACTACTTTTTTAATTCACCACCCTTGTTTTCCATTGACCTCCTTGTTTTGATGAAAAGTGTCACTTTCTATTTAGCGCCATCAACTTCAGTGAATGGGATTGAAAGGGGGATTCCATTCTGGTTCCACCAATAATGGTAGGTTAAACTGAGGCTATTTTAGAGGTATCAGAACAAGGCATCTCATTGAGTGCACTAATTTTGGATTATTTCCCTCCCTCCAAGAGGGACTATGAGTCTGATCTAGAGATACATGAGTATTGTTTCATGACATGCCTTGCTATATTGTCTGGCGGGATATCTGGAAGATAATTAGGGAGACGCCTCTTGAAGACACATCATCACGACTTCACCAACTTCCATTCAGGATTCCCATATTGGGATATGAAGTATTTAATTATCATGAGATCCATGATTCGATGAAGTTGATCATTTGAGAAAGGTAATATAAGTGAAGATCACAATAAGATAAGGCATAGCTGGAGGGCTAGTTTGAATAACTCATAGCTTCCATAACCCAAGATGAGCTCAGCCAAACCAAGAAGGTGGAGTAATATCAAGATCACCTTGATGATAATCTCTCCAGATGATGAACCTTAAAAAAAATTAAATATCATAAATGATGAGGTAGTCCAAATCCACTAATCCTTGGCTGGGGATTTGGAATAAAAAGGGATGCTATTGCTACAAAGTAGAAAAATCTCCATGATTCTGAGGGGGATATTGCTACACAATTAGATAAGCTTCTGAAATATATGGAGAATGATCAAGCTACAACTCATCTTATCAAAGCTTATGTTGAGGATAAACTTTAAAATTCACTCGAGAGGATCTAGTGTGTGGAAGTTACCATACCATTTGGAGAATAAATGAAAAGTATTTTGTTTCCAATCACTTATTATTGTATTTTTTTCCTCAATATAATTTTAATTTAACATGGAAAATTACTAATTTGATTTAATGTCATCACGTTATAATTATAATGATAAGGATGAGAGAGCACTCTAATTTCTTCCTAATCCATGGGTCATAACGTGCGTAATTCGACTATTGATAATGTTACATGAACAACCTTAAAAATTTCATGTCCTTTTATGCCATCACCCTAATATATATTTTTCCTAAGTCCAATATGAAGATGAATTAGTGTGTGAGACCATCCTGACGAGTTTTGTGTGTTTTTCTTTTCATTTATCGATTTTTTGGCCAAACCACATGGGGTGTAGATCTTGCGAGATAATAATTTAATTTTGTACAGAGATCCCTTTACAGGTTTTCAATCTAGTGAGTACTATCTCTTTTTTTGTCCAATTTAAAGTTGTGCATGATAAATTGATGAGACTAGTGTTTTAGGTTGAACAACTTTGACCATAAGTTTTGGAATGATGATCAAAAAATGGATTATCAACTAAGAATGTTTTGAAATTCTTCATATTCCAGATGGAGAATTTCGAGCCATGATTCTGTGGTTTCTGAATCTAAAACATGATATTAGGGAATATAGGAGGTCTCTCCTGGGGATGAAGTTACCACTGGTTGACAAACCCATTTTTGTGGGAAACTTTATGAAAATCCAACTAGGGCATGTAACAACAGAGTAAAATAGAGTCATTATAGTGACACAGGATAAACATACATGAATATTACATCATTATAGATGAATATTCAGCACATTACAAAAATACATGTCTGAGGACTGTAATAGTTTAGTGTATTTGGAAACATGGAAGTATAATCTTCTAAGTTGGTGAAAGATCATTAATATCACACTCAAATACCTTCTTCTATAGCACTCCTACTTAAAACCTTTCCTCATAACTTGGGGAAATGAAACATAAGAATGGGGTGAGCTCAGATGATCAGTAAGGGTAAACAAGGGAGATATGTAATCATAACATGAGAATAAGGGTATGAGAAAATGATATTAACATTATAAGATCATACCCTATATATCAAAGAACATAATCAATAGTCATGGAATAAATATTAGTAGTTTATAATAAATTAATCATAAGGAAATAAAGATCATAATCCATGAGATCATAACATAAGTATAAGACATGTGATTGTAGAGGACACATAAATATATAAAATGATTTCTATAGTAGTCAAGGCATAATTCCAAGGCCATCTTAGTAGAATGGGTTCACTCCCCAAACCATCTTAATAGTAAAGGTTCACTCCAAAGACCATATTAGTGGATAAATTCCTTTATTGGACCAGGTTCACTCCCTATTCCAACCCTGTATTATTTAATTGGGTTCACCTCCCGTTCAAGCCCTATATTGCTGAACTGAGTTCACTCCTCGTTCCAGCCTTGTATTATTGAACAAGGTTCACTTCCTATTCCAGTCCTGTATTAATGAACTAGTTTCACTCCCCATTCCATCCTTGTATTATTGAACTATGTTTAGTCCTTATTCAATCCATGTCATACTGAACCAAGTTCTCTTCTTATTCCATACCTATCATACTAAACCGAGTTCACTCCTTTTTCAAGCCCTGTCATACTGAACCGAGTTCACTCCTCATTCTAGCCCTGTCATACTGAACCGAGTTCACTCCTCATTCTATCCATGTATTTATCATGAGATATAAGTCTTTACCCAATGCATTAGAGGTAGATATAAGTCCCAACCATCACATAATTAAATCATATATAAGTGTTCTATAAGATAATAAAACATTCATCCAATCATGACCCGTAAAAAAAGAGATGGGTTTTATAAAAATCATATCATAAACTATGAAATGAAATGGGTATCATAAAACTTTCATCATATCAAAACTTATGGAAAAGTGACAGGTTTCATAATCATTTCATCATATAATAAACTGTGAAAGGAAGTGGGTTTCATAATCGTTTTATCATGGTATAACATGTAGAAGAGAAATAGGTTTCATAAACAAGTTGTTATCTTATTAAAGGATAAAATCTATTGAAAGTGCAACTGATTTTTACCTATCAACCATTCAAGGTTCTAGTACTCTGCTAATGTGTATAGCAGCACTCGAGTCGAATCCTCGGTGATGATACTTTTTAATAGTCTATTGTTTTTAGTTGATTGTATTTTTATTGTGGGGTTTGTTTGCAGAGGTTAAACGAAGTGATTAATGGTTGGTGTTTTATTTAAAAAAATGATAAATATTGGGGTGAGTTTATTATTGTGGATTTAATCTTATGATATCATTTATCTTTTCTTTATATTGCATTAAATTAATACCCACTTCACAAGATGACTTTGATCGAAATTCCCAAGTGTTAAAGCTTTAATCCAAGCTGTAACTTAACTTAGGGTTCTAATCATTACCATTACTTGTTTATGGTAGTGTATTTATGTTTCCAATAATCCATGGAAACCACACATTAAACAAAACAAGTCATTAATCCATGACATGTTAAGTCCAACATATACAATGTTAATTCAAATAATATTCATTGAGAAAATACTCCCAATCACTTAACAACCATAAATTTTGACTCACCCCAATGAGATATTTACTCATCCATTATAATTATTATTAATCTTTTTTGTTATGTTTATGGTGATGAATTAATAAGTGAAGAAAAATAAAGGGATAAGAAAAGAGTTGTGTGCCGAACACACACACACAAACAATGAAAGGAATTAAATACGGACTTTAGATTGAATGAGAAAACAAAAGAAGGGAAGGGGATTAAACTGTATTTAAACTATTTTAAGACCATTAATATTATTTAACATAATGTGGATGAGAATAATAAATTAATAATAATAAAAATTCATTAAAATTCCATTGAAATGAAAATAGACTTACACGATTACAAATAAGAAGAACACAAAATAACATGAAAACAAAGAGAGGAGGAAAGGTATCTCAATGAGAACTTGAGTATGGAAGGTAATAACAAGACTTTTTCAAATCTTTGGTAATGTAAATGTGTACTACTCTATTCTGAAATTCCAAACTATTGCAAGGAGAGGAGGGGGATGTATTTATAGCCCAATGTTGTGGGCTGTTTGCATTCCAAAAATGCCCCTCCACTTGAATCACCAATTTGAATAATTATATAGCCGAATATCGAGTCATGCTATTCTTACAAGCTGTAGATTATTATCTCTTATGTCTACTCTGAAAATGTGGAGGCCATTTGACTTAAGGATCCAAAGTTATGGTGGTTTTATTAAACAATTTTAATCTGTCAATTTCAATCCAAACCTTTTAAAGGAAAATATTTGAATGGGTTTTTGAATAGTAAGATGCCCTCAAATATGAAAACTTTCTTCAAAAAAGTCGGCCACAAATATATCCTCTTTAACACTAAAAAATACCATCTAGAATAGATGTTTATATCATGATAAATATAAATAATGGTGTTCTAATTTTATTTCCCAGATAGAATGGTGGGATGAGTATAAATTCATCAATTTGCCCCCTTGTATTTGGATTTGGGCCTTGAAATTTTTATCTAAGATGAAATGAATTTTACCCCGACCTTTGGAGGAGAATTAAATTATTTGGACTACTGGAGTGAGCCCAGTAATTCTATCTTCATGGATGGTCCACTTTCTTCATAGATTATTTGGGCCTTCTTGCAAGGACCATATGACCCTTTACATTAAAGAATTGTCCACTGATTCCTTATAAGGAAATGTTTTAATTTGATTAAGGAAACCTAAAAAAATGAATCATGAAATTTGGATAAGTATGGTGAGAGTTATTATTAAAAAATTAAACAGACTTGAATCTGGATGAATCTTAATAGTGTTCTAAAATTATATTTAATATTTAAACATTAATATTTCACACAAATTATGCACATTTCATTTAAAATTAGTAAATGGAGTAGATGATAAGTTCTGAATAAGTGAATAAAATCAACTCCCCCACACTTATTCTTGTTCATGTCCTCATGTACAACAAATATAAAACCATAACAAAATCATTTTTACTTGCCAATAAATATTAAAATTTTGTTTTCACCAATCAGGGGAGGTTTAGACCATTTCACTCATCCATATTAAATTCCACCACAAATTGTTACATAAACAATGTTCCAAAAACAACTCTTTTTCTCATGATCAAATTTATAAATGGAAAATGTGGGCACTCAAAACTCACTCTTCTCAAGATGATAAAATTCATTTATGGAGGTTAACTCTTTCACCAACCAAAAATGAAAATCTTAGATTTGGAAAGAGATATCATCTTCCATTCCCTATCTTAAAGTACACAAGAATAAAGAGGTATTTTTAAGGAGTTTTTATGTGGCTATGGGACCATAGGAATATAATGTCCAAGATAGAGGAGAAGAGGGGTAAAACATCATCATGGGTAAAATAATGCATAATTTTTTTGAAATGAAACATGGAAGGAAATGGAAACACATATTTAAAAGGGAACAATTGCATGAATCAAGACACAAAAGAGGAAGAAAATTTGAAGGGAATGAGAAGATGGAATATTTACAAAACACGAAACTTCTCCCAATGAAAAAAGTGTTAATTTTTTCTTTCTTTTTTTTTTGAATTTTTTTTGAAAGTTGAAATTGAAACAGATCTCACACTCATATCACAAACCATGATTGATCTCCTCACGACACTAATTTTAATAGTTATAAAAATATTAAAGTCTTAGAAAAAGTGATTTTTAACCCACCCAAGACACAACCTATTATTTTTTTTGGTCTTTTTTTCTGAATTTTTTGAACACTTGTCAATAAAATTTGAAGAATATGTCATAAGCATATATACATTACCAAAACTCACTGAATGACAACCTCTCCCCACAATGAAATGGATGATTTACCTCAATCATATGATAACACATTATAAATTAATAAAAGAGCACCCAAAAATGAAATCCATTCCCCCACACTTAAATTTCAATAAATAATACACTGAAAATCCATGTAGATATTGGGGGGATAAGGAATTGTACTTGTAATATGGCTATCAAAGAAAAGGTTTTCATTAGCTCAGAGGGTATTTCAAAATTAGGATTAATGTAAGGGTAATGGGAGGCTATTTGGATATTGTGATTCTCATGAGGTTCAGAAAATGACTCTATCATATTAATGCATACCAAATTAGAAAATTCAGCTAGAAGGTCCACAAACTCAAGACTCAAAAATGGGGGTAAAAAACACATTTTAAAAATATGGCCATAGGTGGCCTTGTCATTAAATCTAATTTTTTTTCTAACAGTTGGGGAAAATCATTTTTCAAATCAACAATTGACCATTAAAAATTTGTTGGTTTTGACACAATATTCATTATCCAAATATATGATGAAAACACTAGTTTTTTGAGATGAAACCATGCCTTTCAACTCCCCAAAATTGTCATGAAAAATTTTAAAATTTGAAGGTGAGTAATCATGAATCTTTATTTTTCATATATTTTTTTAAATGAGTTTTTTTTTTTAGTTTTTTAGGTTTTTTAGTTTTTTATAAAGACACACCCACACGAAAGAGAAAGAGAAAAAAAGGGTATGATAAAGAAAGTGGTAAAAAATGAAATATAGGGGAAGAAGAAGAAAGAGGGAGTGATAGGAAGAGATAGGAAGAGATAGAGAGAGAGTTAAAGGGAAAGAGGTTCCCTTAGTTTGGATTTAGTGGGTCGTCGTCTCCATACGATGGTGGGTCTACTATGGATTTGATGGTGGGTCTACTATGGATCCGATGGAGGTTGATGTTGTTCTAGGATTGTGTGTCCTCTCATGGTGATGATTTATAAAATTACCATTACCTAAAATAGAAAAAAAAAATAAAAACCATTATTCATTTAATAAAAAATGAAAAAGAAATTAAAATTTCATAAAATTAAATGAAAAAATGGGTTGCCTCCCAAGAATTGTTGCATTTATTTTGTTTATATTTAGAAAATTGCAGTGGACTACCCATAGTCTGATGGTGGCCACCGTATTTTCTCAACTCCAGTGTGATTATAGAAAAACTTCTCCTTTGGGATGCCTGATTTTTCACTGGATAATTTATTCCCATCCTTATTGATGTGATTGAAATTCAATGGGGATAGAAAGAGAATATTTATATCCTCGCTTTAGTCTTTAACTTGAGGAATGATTTTATCCACAAATTTCTTATTTTCTATGTTTGGAAATTCAAGAAGATGTCTCAATTCTGATGGTTCATTTATATAAGGTTCAAATAACACGAAACCAGAGTATGAGATCCCAATTATTTTTGACTCATTTATTTCATCACTTACAAATGTAGAGTAATGAGGATCAGTGGATTCATAATATTGAATAAAATTTTCAATATCCTTTATATCAATGTTGTTCACCAAATAATGGTCAATTTCAACATCACCAATGATCACATTATTAATTAGGGAACAAATATCACAAACATCAATACCATCAGGACAATATAAACACATTGGTTCAGGGTTCACCTCACATATAATAGAATTTTCAGAATCATGGATAAGAAATGATGAATGTTGGATAATCATATTTGAATCAAAAAATGAACATGATTGTTCATTTTTCCTATTACCATCCAAGTTGGATTAGTGTATTTTAGAGGTGAGATGGAATTCCAAAGAGTTTTCAAGATCCTTTAGATCAATGGAGTTTGCATTTTTAATGTCAACATCAACTTCTCCATTTATGACTTGGTTAATGAGGATGCAATATTCACAAAATACTCTATCATTATAATAGTAAGAACATGATGGATTGGGATTCAACACACTCTCATAGAGACTTTTGGAAGCATGGATAAAGAATATAGATTGATTCTCTGATTGGTATCGCATGGATTGAAAAATATTGAACCTGACTAGTTGGTCCCCAAATTCCATGGATAAGATGCCAACATGGACATCAATTTTGTTTTTAGATGTCATAAGGAAAGGTATTCATAGAATTAGAGGATATTGGAAAGAATTTGTCTCACCTTCCATGTCAAGGGCATAGAAATCAGTAGGCAAGATAAGATCATTCACACAAACAAGAACATCCTCAATTATTCCCCTTAGGACTGGCTGTGCTTCGATTGGATAACTAAATGAAAACACCTATTGGATGTAAGGGACCTAGACGAAGGTTGAAGAAGATGGATTTGGGAATGAAATTAATTGAGGCTCTTAGGTCCATTAGTGCATAATCAAAGTTGGAACTTCCAATTTGACATGGAATCATAAAGGTCCCTAGATATTTTCACTTTATGGGAATAGACTACTGGGTGGAAACATTTTCTAAGGTCCTAAGTTGCCTCTTGTGGGTGCACAATTCCTTAAGAAACTTGGCACACTTAGGGATTTGTTTTATGGCATCTAAGTGGGGTATGTTGAGTTCAACATGTCTAAACATGTCAAGCATTTCAGAATCAGGTTCAAAGGACTTATTTGACTTTGAAATGGCTTGAGAAAAAGGAATTGGGTTCCTAAATGGAATGAAAGGATGTGAGGGAATGTATTCAGGTTCCTTTTCATGTTTATTTTTCTTTTAATTTTCTAGGTAAACATTTAAAGGTTGGTTGTAGGACTCAACATGAGATATAGAAATTTTCTTTCTCGATCTAAGTAAAATTGCACTCACATTACCCTTGGGGTTGGGTAATGTTTGACATGGTATTTGGGAAGAATTTTATTGTTGTTTCTGGATCAGGTGGGATGAAATTTAACCAATTTGGGTTTCAATGTTTTTGAGGTTTTAGCGGGTGAATGAGGCAATATATTCCAATGCACTTTCCCATGGTTTCTTGGAAGAAGAGTCTTGTCATAGTTTGGGATTACCTTGATTTTGGTTCTTGGGAAAGTGATTGAATTGGTTTGGGAATTGATAAGGCTCACTAGGATAGTGGAAGCCTGGAGGAGCAAGAGGAGGATTTCTCCTTTGAGGTTGGGTAACAAAATGATAAGGTCGATGGAAATTACCACCACCTTGACCATATTGGAATTGGTTTATATTTTGATAAAGGAACTATGAGGGATGATAAATGGGATTACCATATCTCAAGTTATGGTTATAGGAAGAAGAGAAGGGCTCAGAGTGGGGTTGGTTGAAGTTTCTAATTAACTGAACTGATTGTTAAGGTTTGGCGTTTCACTGAGAATATGATTCATTAAGATCCATTGGTCTGGATGAATTGGATTGATCCTCTTAAAGTTGTGGACATGTTTCACTTGGATGAGATGGGGAGCTACAGATTCCACAATTCTTTATAGGTCCAAGGAATAGAGATTGTGTAGAAGATGAGGTTGGGGCTTTGGCCTCCACAGCTAGTTGTCTCACAAGACTTGTAACTTTACTCATCCACTCGGTCATCTTGTTGGGCTCTACAGATTGATTCTATTGGGATTGTTTGACTTGAACATGTGCTCGAGTATGGAATTATTGCGTGTTTGTATCCATGTTTCTTATGAGATCTCTTGCAGCTTCATGAGTTTTATCAACAAGAGCACCACCACTTGCGACATCAATTAGGGTTCTCTCTATAGACAATAACCCCTCATAGAAGTATTGGATCAAGATTTTGTTAGGGATTTGGTGGTTTGGAAAGGTTTCAACAAGATTTTTTAACCTCTACCAGTACTCATGGAGTGATTCATTTGGGAATTTATAGATACCACTTATTTCCTTTTGGATAGAATCAGTTCGAGAAGTAGGAAATAATTTCTCTAAGAAGAGTCACTTCATGTAATTCCATGTGGTTATGGAACCAGGAGGGAGGTAGTAAATCCATGACTTAGTAGTGTAAGCTAGAGAGAAATATAATGCTTGGATCTTTATTTGTTCCTCAGTATCCCTTTGAGGCTTTATGGTAGAGCACACCACTTGGAACTCTTTAAGGTGGAGATGTGGATCCTCACCGGCTTGCCCATGGAAATGAGGGAGAAGATGAATATAACCCGATTTGAGTTTGAAGTCAGCCTCTATGTTTGGATATTTATTACCAAGGGGTTGGTAATTCATATTAGGGGACACAATTTCTTTAAGTGTTTTTCCTTATGATTGGCCATTTCTAATTCAACTAGTTGAGGAGGACTGGTTCTTGAATTATTTTATTATCCCTAATGTTCCTACAAAGTTGGAAAAGTGTTTGCTCAATTTCAGGGTCAAATAAATATGAGATATTGTTTGGGAGGTTACGGGGTTGGAAGAAATAGGAAGACGGGGTTTTTTTTTGTTTTTTTTTTCTGTTCATGATTTTTATGAGAAGGCGGGTTTTTACTTTGTGTTTTTTTTCAATTTTTTTTTAAATTTTGTTTTTTTTTCAGTTTTTTTTACAATAAATAGAAACTAATGACTATTTAATTGCACCATCCCCAGGAATGGTACCATTTTTAAGTGGGTATTATTGTCACCTATTGACTGTTCAAGGTTCCGATGCTCTGCTAATGTGTATAGCAGCACTCGGGTCGAATCATTGACGATGATACTTTTTAATAGTCGATTTTTTAGTTGATTGTATTTTGATTGGGGGGTTTGTTTGCAGAGCTTAAATTAAGTGATTAATGGTTGGTGTTTTATTTAACAAATTTATGAATATTGGGATGAGTTTATTATTGGGTATTTAATCTTATGATATAATTGAGATTTGCTTTATATTTCATTAAATTAATACCCACTTCGAAAGACGACTTTGATCGGAATTCCCTAGTGTTAAAGATTTAATCCAAGCCATAACTTAACTTAGGGTTCTAACCATTACCATTAATTGTTTTTGATAGTGTATTTATGGTTGCAATAATCCATGTAAACCACACGTTAAACAAAACAATTCATGAATCCATGACATGTTAAGTCCAACATACACAATGTTAATTCAAATAATATTCATCGAGAAAATACTCTCAATCACTTAACAACCCTAAATTTTGACTCACCCCAATGAGATATTTACTCATCCATTAGAATTATTAGTAATCTGGTTTTCTATGTTTATGATGATGAATTAATAAGTGAATAAAAAGAAAGATATAAGAAAAGAGTTGTGCACCGAACACACACACACACAAATGGTGAAAGGAATTAAATATGGACTTTAGATTGAATGAAAAAGAAAAATAAGGGAAGGGGATTCAACTGTATTTAAACTATTTTAATACCATTAATATTATTTAATAGAAGGTGTATTAGAATAATTGATGAAGAAGAAGAAACATGCATTAAAATTCTATTTAAATGAAAACAGACTTACACGATTACAAATAAGAAGAAAAAAAAATAATAAGAAAACAAAGAGAAAAGGAATGGTATCTCAAGTGAAAACTTGAGTATGGAAGGTCATACCACTACCACAAAATTGGGCAATCCCAGCGCCACCCCTTTATCAGCACTAACGAAAAAGTGCTGATAAAGGGGGGGCCTTTATCAACGCTCAAAAAAGTGCTGATAAAGGGTGCCTTTATCAGCGCTAAAAAAAGCGATGATAAAAGTACCCCTTTATCAGCGCTTTTTTTTTCAGCGCTGATAAATGCCCCCCTTTATCAGCGCTTTTTTTAGCGCTGATAAAGGGACCCCCTTTATCAGCGCTTGTTTAGTAGCGCTGATAAAGGGGAGGCCTTTATCAGCGCTTTTTTTAAAAGCGCTGATAAAGGGTCGACTTCAAAAAAATAAAAAAATAAAATTAATATATAAATATAGTTATATAGTTATATAGTTATATTGATATAAATATAATATATAAATTTTAAATACATTTTAGATATGTATAAATGGACATTTACACTTATTATACTTAATATATAAGATATTTAGTGAAACTGGCTTCTTAAAAAATTTGAAAAATATTTTTAAATAATAATTTTCTAACTATTATGGAGTAATAGTCATTTAATAACAATTTGAAGACTAAAAAAATTAAAAAATTTAAAAAAGATCCAAAATATGTTGAAAACACAACTCAAACTTCAAACGGCCATAACTTTTGATCCGGGTGTCCGTTTGAGCTCTACTACATATCAAATCGAAGCCTGTGACGAGCTCTACGTCGTTGTGACCAGGGGAACCCTCGTCAAGAGTTTTTCAAGGAAAAAATAGGCCCAGAAGGACTCCAAAACTGAGTTTTTTGTCGGGGTACCAAGAATTTTTAATATTTTGTAGATTTTCAGCCTCGTTTAAGGGGGTATTATTGGTTTTTTTGGTGAGGACTGAATTTATTCCAAGGTATTACATTCATATTGATATTATGTTTTTGAAATTTTATCCTTTTTTATAATGCACTGCTATTTATAATCAAATATATAACTATATGTACATATTTTTTATATATTCACACCTAAAAAATAAAATTTTTAAATAAATAATTAAACATATTTACATATATAATATATTAGCTTTATCTAAATAATAACTAATATTTATTTTATTTAAAAAACCAATATATTAATATTTATATAACTAATATATATTAATATAACTATACATATATTAATATAACTATACATATATTAATATAACTATATGTATATATTAATATAACTATATATATATATATATTAATATAACTATATATATATATTAATATAACTATATATATTAATATAAATATATATTGCTGTACGAATAAATATAACTAAATATATATATAAATAAATAGATATATCATGAATAAGAGAACAAATTAATATAGAGTAGTGGCAAAGGCTTTAGGTGCGCAGGGGGGAGGTCTCGAGATCAAATCCGGGTGGAGGCACGGGTGCGCGTGCAAGGTTGATTTAAAGGGCTAGCGCTGATAAAGGGTGTAGGCGGTGCGGGAGGGCGCTAGAGGTGTGGGAAAGCCCTGATAAAGGGGGGCTCAAGCGCTGTAAAAAGCCCCCCCCAAGATTGGCAGTATTTTTTTTAATTTTTTTTAATTTTTTTTAATTTTTTTAATTTTTTTTTTAATTTTTTTATTTTTATCAGCGCCAAAAAAAAGCGCTGATAAAAGTGGTCTTTTATTAGCGCTAAAAAGAAAGTGCTGATAAAAGACCCTTTTATCAGCGCTTTGTTTTACCGCTGATAAAAGACCCCTTTTATCAGCGCTGATAAAATGGGTCTTTATCAGCGCTTTTTAGAGCGCTGATAAAGGGGACCCCCCCTTTATCTTCGCCAGATTTATCAGCGCTTTTCTAGCACTGATAAAGGCCATTTTTAGCACTGATAAAAGCCGTATTTGTAGTAGTGTACCAAGCCTTTGGAAAATATTTGTTCATTCCAATGTGTTCTCCTCTCTTTTGAAATGCCAACCTCTATCAAGGAGAAGAGGGGGATGTATTTATAGCTCAATGTTGTGGGCTGGTTGCATTCAAAAACTGTCCCTCCACTTGCATCACCAATTTGATAATTTAGACAGCCTAATCTTGAGATATGATCTTCTTACAAGTTCTATATATTTATCTCCTCTATCTACTATGAACATTTTGATTCCATTTGACTTAAGTTTCCAAAGTTATGGCGGTGTTATTAAATAATTTTAATATGTGTATTTCAATCCAAACTTTTTAAAGGACAAAATTTGCATGGGTTTTTGAATAGTAATATGACATCAAAATCGATTTTTTTTTCAACAAAGTATGCCTCCAATATCCCCTCTTTAATAATAGAAAATCTCATCTCGAATGGATGTCTCTATTAGGAGAAAAATCAATAATGGTGTGCTAATTTCATTTCCTAGATAAAATGGTGGGCTGGGTATAAATTCATCAGTTGGGCCCCTTGTCTTTCGATTTGGGACTTGAACTTTTTATCCAATATGAATTGAATTTTACCCTGACATTTGGAGGAGAATTAAAGTATTTGGAATTCTGGAGTGATCTCAGTAATTCTATCTTCATGGATGGTCCATTTTCTTCATAGATTATTTGGGCCTTCTTGTAAGGACCATATGAACCCGCAAATTAAATAATTGGCCACTAATTTATTATAAGGAAATGTTTTAATTTTATTAAGGAACCCCAAAAAATAAGAATCACTAAATTTGGATAAGTAGGGTGAGATTTATTATTAAAACATTAAACAGACTTGAATCTAGATGAATTCAAATAGTGCTCTAAATTTATATTTAATATTTAAACATTAATATTTCACACAAATTATGCACATTTCATTTAAAATTAGTAAAGAGAGTATATAATAAGTTATGAATAAGTGAATAATATTATATATCAAATTATATAATCTTATATGGATAAGAATTTTAAAATATCACTTGGAACATTACTTTTCTTTGTAAATCAATTTCTAAAACATATAACATTTTCAAAATCCTTTTCTTTGAAACCAATTTGAAAACATATAAAGGAATCATGAAAATTAATTTAAAAAATTTATTGAGTAAAATATACTTTCCACTTTGAAAAATTCTTTTTTAAATATAAAATATTTTTAAAACATTTTCCTTTTAAAATAACATTGAAAACATATAAAGAAATCTTTAAAAACCATTTTAAAAAACTTTTTAAAATATAATTTTTTTTGAGAACCATTTTCTTCGAAAAACACTTTAAAATAAAAAATTTACAGAATATTAGGAAAAATAATATCTTTTAAAAATTACCTTTTAAAATTTCAAAGGAATATTCAAGGAAATTAAGGTGGGTAAATCCATACATGATGAACTTCATTTTGCATCGTAATATTTTTAGAAAAGTGCCTTGATAAGAAAATGAAAAAGATATTCCTTTTGAAACCTTTTTTTATTAAAGAGGTGAAACATTAATAAAAATTTATTTTACACATCATAGTAAAAAACTTTTTGAAATATTTTTATAAAACATGGTTTTGTGAATAAAATAAATATTCCGACCAAAGAGAGAAATAAAGTCATATTTTCTTAAAATAATTTCATAATTACATTAAGTACCAAAGGGTGGAAAAATGGTACCAATACATGGATATATCATGGATAACCATAGGATAATAAACATAATGATATTTCTTGAGATATGTATCATAATATTTCATCAATAAAAGCATAATCATAAATAATCCCGATAAACGATGAGATTGTAGCAATAAACTATTACCACTTTTGAAAATTTGAATCATAATCCACAAGAAAGAACAACATTAAATGAAGATTATTATATCATAAAAATAAGGATATTAATTAAATAACACGTAACAGGGAATTATATACAACTCATATAAAAATATAGGTGCATAACATGGCATGTATCTCAAAGAAGGCAAATTGAGACAAAATTAGTTTACCGATTTGGTAACTTTTGAACCATAAAACCCATGAAAGAAATATCATAAAAGAGATATGTAAATAATCATAAATTTAATTATAAGAATCATATAATACATTAATGAAAAGTATATACACAACACAAAATAAATGAGTGGCGAATAAGGTGTAAGTCTCACAGAAATAAAAGTGAGACGAGAAAAACCTTTACCTCCAGTCTTGAATTTATTTGTACACATTAAAAAAATACTATATAATAAATATAATTTTATTATAAATATACCAAATAAGTATATTATTACATATAATACTGTATATTATTTTATTATTACTTTATATTACCTGTTTATTTACAATTCCATGTTAATGTTACATTTTGGGTAATATCCTCTTTGTTTTTTCGTATATGTTTTCACTTGTTATTATTGATCCTCTTAGTTGGATCATTTTTTACTTATTTAAATAATGTAAAATATTATGAAAATATAATATATATTTAGTATATAAATATTTATAAAAATCTATAAAATCTATAAATATGAAATGGAATACACTGTTCATAGAGATGGTAGGCTATATGTACGCATGAATGTTGTTTCCGTTTTATAGTCGTATTGAAAGAAAGAAAGTAAATGAAATATATATATATATATATATTATCATTACTATAGAAATTTTATTTCATATATATAATATATGTTTACTAAACCCATCCTTAATACATTCCATGTTAAGTGTGAACGAATCACATCACTTTTAGGAGGTGGTAGTCCACACATCCACAAACGAAGTTATCATATTTTCACAAAATGGAAAGCATGAAGGTATGTTTTATATAATAATTAAATAAACATAAATACACAATAAATGTCATATATATAATATAAAAATATAAATTATATCATTATTTACAATCTTTAAATGTGGAAATGGAAGAATGAGTGACATCGGTTTGCAAGGTGGTAGTTCGCCGTACACACGAACGATGATTGCGTATCACATTTGATGGAAGTGTGTGTGAGTGTAGGTCAAACCATTAACATAAAAAAATATCAATATATTGAGCATAATTTGGTTATTATATAATCCTAGAATAATAATAATTGAGGGTGCAGAGAAAGAAATAAAAAAAAGTTCTTATTGAAGGATGTTACCTCTTCATTGAGTAACTTTTTTCAGTTTGCACCAAAGGGATTCTTGATTGGATTTCTGCCAAAAAGGTATGATTGTAGGATTAAGGGAGGTAATTTGTTAGCTCATTTGGGCAGGTTTTTGATGATTAAAAGTTTATTGAGTGGTTTGAGGAAGTTACCTCTTCATTGAGTAACTCTTTTTGGTTTGCACCAAAGGGATTCTTGGTTGGATTTCTGCCAAAAAGGGATGATTATTAAAGGATGTTACCTCTTCATTGAGTAACTCTTTTTGGTTTTCACTAAAGATATTCTTGGTTGGATTTATTACAAAAAGGGATGATTATATGATGAAGGGATGGAAGTTTTTAGCTCATTTGGGAAGGTTTTGGATGATAAAAAGTGGATTGAGGGGTGTGAGGAAGTGAGGGGGTTGAGTTCCCTTTTATAGTGGAGGAGGAGTGTCATTCTTGTAAATATAAAAAGATAAACACTATTGACAGGTCTCCCTTACATCATGTGCCTAAAATAATTGTCCATTTTAGATAAAAGGGATAATATGGTCTAAATATGTCCATAAAATGTATTTTTGACATATTTCTAGGGTATTTGGACCCTTTTAGTTAAATTTTAACCACCAAGTAAAATCATTTTTACCTTAATCACTGTAATTAATTTTAATTATTTTCACTAATATTTTTAGTAAAAAAAAAGTTGAGCATATTAGAAATTATAAATTACTATGATTAAAAATATGGAATCAATTTTTCCAAATTATAATCACATAAGTGGAAGAAATTACTTTAAAAATAATCCCTCAGACGGGACGAGACGACATGTTTTAAAGTAAAAAAGTCCAAAAGTTTGAAATGTTTTTATATCCAATTTCAATTATAAATCAGTCAAAATTAACTAATTTGGATTAATTTATGTATAATTGATCTAATTATACTTTAAAACTAACTTAAAATATAATTTAAATATATAAATAAATTAGATGAAAAAGCAGTTTTGAATTAAAGTTCAGTGTTTTTCACTATTCATCCAAAAAATGAAACTTCTCAGAAAAATACCAAAAAATAAACCAAAGTAAATTTTGATATTCCAATTCCAAAAATGAAGTTTTTTTTTTCAAATATTTTTTTAAAGTTTCATAAATTATTTTTAAAATAGGTACTCCATTAAAAGACAGTAAAATTACATTTTTTAAAAATACATATTTTTATTCATAAAATTAGATTTATTATTATCTTATGCCTATAAAATATATTGGATGAGTGTAAAAAAATTGAATTAATATATATAAATTTTAATAAAAAAATCATCAAAAGTGGGTTGTTTAATTTATTTAGATAAAATGGAGTTTGTACATAGAAGAATAGTTTTATTGGAAAAGGAATTTCTTTATTCTCAAATAGTTCTTACTTTCATTTATAACTAATTAATAACCAAAGTATTGATTTTATATACATGTTTAAACCATAGATTAATAAATTAGTCAATATAATTCATATATTACATTATAACTACAAGGTGATAATTATTTTAACAATAATATTAATAGTTTATTATAGTTTGGAAGAACATTGTCCTGTGTGTTACATATGATATCAAAGGGACTCAGTATTGTGTGTAACATAAGCCAAACATAGTGTTAGGTGTACCAAAATATAATTCAAGTGTTTCATGTTGTACACTATTTACTTGGTGTTGCATATAACATGATTCAACTTAGTGTTTTTGTATAAAAAATATATTCAATGTTGCGTGAAATGATGAATAATGAAAAGATAAAATTAATTCATTTTTTTTCACAAAATCTCAGGGTGTTACATTCTACTACTGTTAAAATGAATTACCCCCTAGAATTTTTTTGGGTTATAAAAATTTTAATACTTGAAATCTCCTTTCTCAGAAACCCACATTGTAAAAATGAATACTAAAAATTCATTTAAAAAAGGAAAGTTGGAAAAATAATGGTTACCCAAAGAAACTCATAACTAGGTTTCCACATAGGAGAACATGGGTGGAAAGTGAAAACATGGACATAGAAGAGAAATATATCTATCAAGTTTTGATGTAGAGTGACAGAAAACATGGTTTGGATAAAGTTAATGATCACAAATCCATAACCCAAAGAGGCTTGAAAAATTTCATTGATAAAATAAAAAAAGAAGATAATGAAACAACATTTTATTTCAAGACACTTCTCCTAAATTAATATAATTTTCATTAGAAAATGTACTTACTTGGTTTTATTCCATTTCACAAGCACAATCTCACCCTTGGGTTGCACCTTGATCAATTTACACTTCATATCTTATTCAACAAAATGAAGGTGAATTTGTCATTCATGAAGTACTAATAGATCATGAGGTAGAATTATAATTCATTCCATATATATGATGAGATAATACTTTAATCTCTAAAACCTAATCCAAAGTTTAACTTAAAAAATCCATAAATGGTTAACCTTTCAACCCTTCCAAAAGACGAAAATCCAAAACTTTAGAAAGTAGGTCACTAAATCAGATTAACATTGATCCCCTATATATCATAAAGTATCTCCTAGTTTTCACATTACAAACATGTGAATACCCTCATAGTATATTCTATTGAAACATGGTAATAAATTTAATTAATATAAATAATTTTGGAAAACTAGCATAATTACTTATTCCAAAGATTACTGGATATATTCCTTAAATCCAATAAGTTTTAAACTTTATACATGATAATATAAACTACTTTGTCAACAAATCAATAATCATTTCCACGATAATTAGTACTATCCAACTTGATTTATCTATATCAATAATCTCTTTATCTAAGCTAAATAAAATTTTCTCAATATCAGGAACACATTAAGGGTTACTTCCCCTTAATCAAAATATCACCCTTTAATTAAATCAATTTTCAAGCTCATCATCACCATTCAATATATTTTTTGAAAATCCTTAATGGAAAACAAATACTTCAAGATTCATATAACATAATTCTTGAATTCCAATATATATTCACTTTAAACATCCAAATTTATTCTTAAACCATTACTTAGGCTTCATCATCTTATTCCTTAATACACCTTTCATGGAATATGAAATATAAATCACGTCTTAAGGTTCTTCAACCTCAATTTAATCACGATTATTACATTTAATGTAAAAAATATTATTAAAACACCCCATACCTTTCACATGTCATTAAAAGTCCCTTTATCTTTAGTAGTATAACAAATACTTGTGCCATATTCCTGATTCTCTTCATGAGATTTCCACTTAGGACATCGATTTTTATAATTCCTAAACTTTCAAAATCTAAAATATTCAATTTTAACCAGGTTCCTTATAGTTACCACCATTGACTAAAACTATAAAGAATAGTGTGAACAATACTTATCATTTTGGAAAACCACAAAATCATGACAAACCACTTATATGATGTCTAAATTTTGAAACCTTATTTAATCTATGAAACCTTAGGCTTATCCTTAGAGACATCCCTAGACATATCCTTAAAAATATCCCTTGGGATATCACTAAAATTTTCACACCCTACTCTCCAAAGGTTGAATAAACCTTTCTTTTGATACCAACTATAATGATCCGAGCTTAACATACATGGATATTACATTATTCTAGATGAATATTCATCACATTACAAAAATAAATGTTTTAGGACCATAATAATTTAGTGTCTTTGGAAACATGGAAACACAATCGTCTAACTTAGTGAGAGATCTTCAACATATCTCTTAAAGATATTCCCATTTAGTAATCCTACTTAAAACCTTTCTTCATAACCTAGGGAAAGGAAATATAAGAAAGGGGGAAGCTTAGATTATCATTAATAGTAAACAAGGGATATATATAATCACAACATGAGCATAAGGGTATTAGAACATGATATTAACATTATAAGATCATACGTTGCATATCAAAGATCATAATCAAGAGTCATGGAATAAATATTAGCAGTTCATAAGATATGAATCATAAGGAAATAAATATCATAATCCATGAGATCATAATATAATAATATTACATGTGATTATTACAGACACATAAACATATAAAATTATCTCCATAGTAGTCAAGGCATAATTCCAAGTCTATCTTAGTGAAATGGGTTCACTCCCCAAACTATCTTAGTAGTCAAGGTTCACTTCCAAGATCATCTTATTAGGAAAAGTCCTTTACTGAACTAGGTTCACTCCCCATTCCAGCCCTGTATTACTAAATTAGGTTCACCTCCCATTCTAGCCATGTATTACTGAACCAACTTCACTCCTCATTCTAGCCCTGTATTACTGAACTGGGTTCACTTGCCATTCCAGCCCTATATTACCAAATAAAATTCACTCCCCATTCCAACCCCGTATTACTGAACCAAATTTACTCCTTGTTCTAGAATTTTCATATTGAATTGAGTTCACTCCACATTCTTGCCCTACCATATTGAACTGAGTTCACTCCTTTTTACAGCCCTGTCATACTGAACTGAGTTCACTCCTCATTCCAACCCTGCTATAATGAACCAAGTTCACTACTAATTTCATATGGGACTATCTATTTAGATATAAATCTTTATCCAATGTTTCAAAGGGAGATATAGGTCCCACCCGTCACATAATGAAATCATATGTACATGTTCCATAAGATAATAAAACATTCATCATATCATGACCCATAAAAAAAATATGGGTTTCATAAACATCATATCATAGCTCATTAAATGAAATGGGTATCATAAAAATTTCATCATATCATAACATATGGAAAAGAGATAGGTTTCATAATCATTTCATTATAGAATAACCCGTTAAAGGAAACATGTTTCATAAGCATTTTATTATGATATGACTCGTAGAATAGAAATAGGCTTCATAAAAAACTTGTCATCTTAATTATAAACCATTCAAAGAAAGAATAAGATTTATTTCCTTAGATAGTAACCCTATTAAACCATAAGCTATATCAACTGATATCATCTTATATGGAGAATTATTTTGAAATATCACTTGGAACAATTTTTTTTTGAAAATCACTTTTTAAAACATATAACATTTTTAAAATCCTTTTATTTTAGTCCAATTTGAAAAAATATAAAGGAATCATGAAAAATAATTTAAAACATTTACTAAGGAAAATATTATTTATTCATTGAAAAACTATTTAAAAAAACATTTTGAAAACATTTTCCTTTGAAAATAACCTTGAAAACCTATAAAGAAAGTTTTGAAAACCATTCTAAACACTTTAAAATATAATTTTTTTTTGAAAAACTTTTTATTTGAAAAAAAATTTAAAAAAATGAATTTACAAAATATTATGAAAAAAATTCCTTTTAAAAATAACCTTGTAAACTTTCAATGTAATCTTTAAGGAAATGATGGTAGGTAAATCCGTACATGCCAAACATTCCTTTTGTAACTTAAATTTTTTAGAAAAGTGCCTTGATCAGAAAATGAAAAATAGTTTCCTTTTAATTTTTTAAAGATTTAAAACATTGATAAAATGGTATTTTACACACCATATTAATTTTTTAAAAAATATTTTTAGAAAACATGGTTTTGTGAATAAAACAAATATTTGACCGAAGATAAAAATAAAGTTAGATTTTCATAAAATAAATTTCTTAATTATCACAAGTACTAAATAGTGTATTTTTTCCAATAAATGGATATATCATGGAATACTAGAGTATAAAAATATTCAAGAGAGTTCTTGATATATGGATCATAATATTTCATCAATGGAAGAACAACAGTAAGTAATCTCAATAAATGATGAGATTGTAGTAATAAACTATTACCACTTTGGTAACTTTGAATCATAATAACCATGAAAGAATAACATTACACAAAGATTAAAATACTATGAAAAAAATACATTCATGATATAACAAGTCAAAGATTAGCATATACACCTCATAGAAAAATATAGGTGCATAACATGACATGTATCTCGAAAAAGCAAAATTGAGACAAAATTACTTTACCGCTTTGGTAACTTATGAACCGAAAAACCCATGAAATAAATATCATAAAATGGATATGTAAATAAAAATAACTTTAAATATAATAATAATATAATAAATTCATGGTTAGTACATACACCACACACAAAATAAATTAGTAGTGGATCAGGCATAAGTCTCATAAAAATAAAAGTGAGAAGAGAAAAACCCTTACCTTAAGTCTTGAATTTATTCATACACATTAAAAACTATTGTATAATAAATATAATTTTATTATAAATATACCATAGAACCATATTATTATATATAATACCATATATGATTTTATTATGACTTTATATTATCTGTTTATTAACAATTCTATGTTAATGTTACTTTTTAAGTAATATCTGCTTTGTTTTTCATATATGTTTTGAATTGTTATTATTGATCATCTTAATTAGATAATTATTTATTTATTCACAAAATGTAAAAAATGATTTAAATATCATATATATTCATTATTTTAATATTTATAATAATATATAAAATATAGAAATATGAAATGGAATAATCTGTTCATGGAGACGGTAGGCCGTATGTATGCATGAACATTGTTTCTATTTTATTATCCCATTGAAAGAAAGAAAGTAAATGAAATATATGTGTGTGTGTGTATATATTATAATTAAATTATACTTATTATTTCATAAATATCATATATGTTTATTAAACCCATCCTTAATATATTCCATGCAAAGTGTGAACGAATCACATTGCATTGAGGAGGCAATAATCCACACATCCACAAACGAAGTTATCATATTTACAAAAGATGAAAATCATGAAGGTATATTTTATATAATAAATAAAACAGAATAAATAAATAACAAATATCATATATATCATATAAAAATATAAATTCCATCATTATTTCCAACCTTGAAAGGTGGAAATAGAAGAACAAGCGACATCGATTTGCGAGACGGTAGTCCGCTGTACACACGAATGATGATTGTATATCCCATTTTATGGAAGTGTGTGAGAGTGTAGGTATAAATATTAACATAAAATTTTTATAGTATATTTAGGATACTTGTTTTATTCTATAATAATGGAATAAGAATAATTGATGGGGTGGAGAATGAAATAAAAATAAAGTGCTTATTGAAGGATGCTACCTCTTCTTTGAGTAACTATTTTTGGTTTGGACAAAGGGATTCCTTGGTTGGATATCATCCCAAAGGGAGGATTAAAATATGAATGGAGGTAATTTAGGATATAATTTTAGTAGGGGTTGGATGATAAAAAGTGGCTTTAGGGGTGTGAGGAAGTGAGGGGGTGAGTGCCCTTTTATAGTGGAGGAATAGTGAAATTCTTGTAAATATAAATTGTTAAACACTATTGAGAGGTATACCTTAAATCATGTGCCTACAATAGTTATAAATTTTAGATAAAAGGGAGTATATGGTCAAAATATTTCCATAAAATTTATTTTTTACATATTTTTAGGGTATTTTGACCCTTAAGTTAAAGTTTAACCACTAAGTAAACTAGTTTTTACCTCAATAACTATAATTATTTTTAATTATTTTTACTAATATTTTTGATAAAAAACTAAGTTGAAGTTATTAGAAATTAGAAATTTTTATAATCCTAAATATTTAATCAAAATTTTTAAATTATAATCACAGAATTTGCAGAAATTAATTTAAAATTAATCCCACAGATGGGACAAGACATCAAGTTTTTAAAGCGAGAAAGTCCAAAAGTTTGAAATGTTTTGTATATCCAATTTCAATGTGAAATTGGTTACAATGACCTAAATTGGATTAATTTATTTATAATTAAACTAATTATACTTTTAAATAAACTTAAAATATAATTTAACTATATAAATAAATTAGATGAAAAAGTAGTTTTGAATTAAAGTTCAGTGTTTTCATTATTCATCAAACAATGAAACTTCCAAGAAAAATACCAAAAATTAAAAAAAAAGTAAATTTTGATATTATGATTTTAAAAATGAATTTTATTTTTTAAAATAAAAATTATAAAAGTGTCAAAAATTACATTTAAAATAGGCACGCCCTTAAAAGATGGTAAAATTACATTTTTGAAAATACATCTTTTTATTTATAAATTGGATTTATTATTATATTATGATTATAAAATATATTGGATGAGTGTAAAAAAAATTTATTTAATATATATAAATTTTATTAAAACATTCATCAAAAGTGTTTTGTTTAATTTATTAAGATAAAACAATGTTTTTACATGGAAGAATAGTTTTCTTAGAAAAGAAATTTCTTTATTCTCAAATTTTTCTTACTTTCATTTCTAACTAATTGATAACAATATTATTCATTTTATATAAATGTGTAAAACATAGTTTTATAATTCATTCAATCTCATTAATATCTTCCATTATAATAGCTATGTTATAATTATTTTAATAATAATATTAATAGTTTATTGTAGTTTGGTAAAACTTTGTCTTGCATGTAACACAAGATATCAAAGGGAATCAATATTGTGTGTAACATAAGAAAAAAATAGTGTTGTGTGTACCAAAAGATAATATAAGTGTTTCATGTAGTGAAATATTAACTTGGGATTGAATATAACTTTATCTAAATATAGTTCTTTTGTATAAAAAAATCTATATTCAGTGTTCCGTGAAATGCATAATATTGAAAAGATTAAATTATTTTGAAAAAAATATTCCAATAACTATATGAGTATTATAGGAATCCTTTGGTTGAAAAACTCATTTTATGGGTGACTTTATGCATAGCCAACTTAGGTGTGTTACAACATTTTCAGGCATGAGAGTTCTCAGGAATTTCGACATTCTATTGATGATGACTGAAGGGAGTTTATGGAGATTCAGATTTCTCAAGATCATGATGGCTGGTTTTTCCAAGGGAAGATGTATAAGGATGAAGAGATATTTTTTATTAGAATTTACCATGAATGGAAAACCACTCCTGCACAAATTTAGCTTGTGTGAAAGAGAATAGATTTTGTTAAATTACCGATGCCAAGGGGGGAAGGCCCCTTTATGATAAGGGTTGAAGTATTCTTTAGTTTAATGTCATATGACCAGGATATTGAATGTGTGGTTTAAAATCTTACGGAAAGGATGTTATTGTACAATTTAATATCTTGTGACTAGAACATTATACTATGCAGTTTAATGTCATACAACAAGGACATGATTCTATGTAGTTTAATGTCATTTATCAAGGAAATTATGCTATGCAGTTTAATGTCATACAACAAGGATATTATGATACTAATTTTAATGTTGTACAACAAATACATTATGAAAAATAGTTTAATGTCTTACAACAAGGGCATTTGGTGCTATAATTTAAGCTCTTTATCTTTTACCAAAAGGTTAATAAATCTCCCATATCATGATAATTTGTTTAGGAATACATCATAACTTTTAGGCATGAGGAAGGGGATTTTGTAAGAAGTAATATGGGGATCTCTTGATCCAAATAGTGGTATAGGGAAAAGGGATTATGGAGATAGAGGAGGTTTCTCATGAGGATGAAGTTACCACTGGTTGAAAAATCCATTTTCTGAGATACTTTATGAAAATTCAATTGGGATGTGTTATAACATAGTCAAGTAGCGACATGCTTTGTCTAAAAAAACACATTTTGTGGGAGAATTTATGCATAACCAACTGGGGTAATGTTACAAAATAGTCAGGAAAAAGAGTTGTCAGAAATTCTGACATTATATTGTCGATGGTTGAAGGAAGTTTATGAAGATTCATATTTCCCTAGACATAGAGTTTGGTTTTGTGGAAGGAAAATACATGAATAAAGAAGGGGAATTTCAAGTAAAAATTATTAAAGAATTTTGGGAATAGGTTCCCTGTGTAGTTTTTACCCAAGCGTAGGAAATATGGGGCATTTAGTTTTAGGTCATATGACTAGGACCATAGAATTATGAAAAATATAGGTGATATATGGCCTACTAGACTAAGGTAATTCTGACGTAATTTGGACATGAGGGTGAAAATTACAAACCATGGTCTTGGGGGTCCTTGGATTGGGAGTAATAATATGAAAAAAATATGCGATGGATGGCTGTGAACTGATTCGAATCGTGGGTTCCAACATAATGTCATCAAAGCTTATGAGGACAAAATAGGCTTCTCCTGAGGGAGAAGTTACCATTGGTTGAAAAACCCATTTCATGGGATACTTTATGCAAATCCCACTGGGGAATGCTATAAAATAGTTAAATAGTGGATTCCTTTGGATGAAAAAAATATTTTTTGGGTGAATCTTTTCAAAGATAACTAGGTCATGTTACAACATAGTTAGGAAAAAGCATCCTTAGGTATCAAATATTATATTTCCAAAAGCTGGAGAAAGATTATGAAAATCTGAAAGTGTCCAAGATTAGGAGAATGATGTGTTGAGGGGATCTATCTAAGAATAAATGAAGTGTTTTCACTAATATTATCCTTGAAGTATAGAGTCCCTTCCATAGATATAACTCTTATATAGAAGGGGGACATATTTGATTCCTTGGTAGACCCCCCAATGAGGGGGCCAAAATTAATGTCTCCTGCATAGATCTTTATTTTCATGCAGGATAAGGGTATTTTTCTTTAATCCATGTCTAGGACTAGGACATGAGGCCTATGTTTCACTATGTATCTCACTGAAATTATAATCAATGTAGACATAGTTCTTGAGGTACCATGAATTTTAACGTCATACGGAAAGGATTTTTTCCATGCAGTTTAACATCTTGTGGTAAGGATTTCTAGGAAGAAGGTGCCTTGACGTGATTGCGGCTAGAACAAGGTATAGAACCCAGGAATCACTACATATCCTATTGGATAAAGAATCAAACCACACATAATTATAAAATAAATACCCCCACACTGATTGAATTAATATTTGGAAGAAAAAAGAGGAGGTTTCTCTATACGGGTTCACACATGGGGTGATACACCATATTGAATCCTCTTATGTAGATCTAACTCACACAAAGAAGGGAAGGAAAATTTTCTGTATTATGTTGCAACTAGGCCCAAGATTGAAGATCCAAACATCATTACATATCTTATTGGAATGAGAATCAAGCCACACATAGTTCTTGAGGAAATCGTGCAATTTATTATCATGCGATGATGACATATAGTGTACCTTTTAAGGTCTTGAATCCAAAACCATGATAACCCCAATGTGAATTGATACGCATTACTCATACAGGGTACTCTTTTACCAAAACTCCCAAGCCCATGTGAGCTATGACCGATGTGAGAAATAAAGAGTTTCAATGGTTTCATCCACCACACAAAGGAAATACAAGGGAAGGATAGGGGTATTTAGATTTTGTAGTGGTTGGACTAGGATGAGAGACCTAGGAATCACTATGTATCTCATCATAATGAGAATAAATAATTATATAGTTATGAAATTACATGTAGTTTAACATCATGTGGTGAGGATGAAGATGAACCGGCATGAAAGAGATTAAATGTTATGGATGGTCCCAAGGATATAAATATGGCTGTCACTATGTATCCCATGTTGGTAGGAACAAATCCACACATAGTTCTTATATGGATTCCCCATACTGATTGAAATCATGTATGTAATAAAAGGTTTTTTTGATACAATTGGACCTGATATTGGAGATATGAGCATCACTACATATCTCCTTGGAATGAGAATCAATCCATATGTAGTTTTAGAAAATATCATATAGTTTATCATCATGAAATAAGGACATTAGCCTCAAAGTTTATCATCTTACAGTAAGGAAGTGGGTCACCCAAAATGGAAAGGAATATTATAGACAGACCATGGTATATGAACCATACATCACTATATATATTTTTGCATCAAGAATAAAGACACACTTAGTTATTGAAAATAGTTTCTTACATCAATCAGGTTTTGACATGGAGAAAATGGGGCTTTGAAATTTATCAAAATGATGGTTGGGCCTAATACATGAGGTCTAAGCGTAACTACGTATCTCATTGTAATAATAATAAATCCACACAATGATCTAGAAAAGTTCCCTATGAAGGACTGATTTATACACATGTAAAAGGGGGAGTTTTTTTATGAGGACTAGACCCAGGATTGGAGGTTTGGGCATCACTGTGTATCTCATAGTAATGAGAATAAAGTTATACATAGTTCTTGAATAAAGGTGTGGTAGGGGAACCGAAACTAGATTATACGATCCACTCAACACATATCTAAATGTTGCACAATTTTGAGTTATGCAACAAGGACATGAACCATAGAGTTCAATATCATACGGTCAAGACATGATAATTTTGGAGTTTATAACTATAAAGGGGACCAAGTGCCAATATGGAGTAGCAATGATGTAAGTGGGTCTTGCACATGGGATGTTCCAATCCTTCCTTATATTTGTACAAGAGGGCATCTCGATCTACTGAGGAGTTAAAGGGATTTTATTGGGGATTACACCTGAGATAGAGGCCCATATTTAAGGGAACACTAGGAGTGTCTCAGATCATGGTATTTTAGGAGTTTTTTAACATCAAATAAGGGGATGTTAAGCATTTAGTTTAAAGTCATTTGGTGAGGATAAATGGTGTCTTACAATTTTAGGTCATATAACTAGGACCATATGTTGTGTAGTTTATTGTCATGTGACAAGGATGATGATGACACACAATTTAAAATTGTACAAAACGGATGTTATTTCATGAATTAAGGTCATGTGAAAAAGAACAACTATGCAGTTTAACGTCATGCAGTTGGGAAACGTGTTGTGTGATTACAAAAAATATTTATTTAGGAATATTTCATTGTTTGGGGGTGTAATGACATCTTCATTCATTGAGATCAAGGAATAAGATTCATTAAAGTGGACCTTGTGTATGCAGTAAAGTCCCTCCAAATTTTGTTCAAGATTTGGAAGCTTATTTCTTGGTATCATGGGAGTCTTAAGGACCAATGCCAGTTCTCCTTAGAGGAATGAATGGAGGTGGAGCTTATTTTTAAAGGCTTATACTATTTGATTTTGATAAAATTCCATGTGATGAAAGATGTTCTTTATTTTCTCATTGAGACACTACAATTCATCCATTCATTTCTGGGATTGCTCATCTATGGATTTCTAATCATAGATGGAAACACGATTTGATGGTAGTTGGACCTCAATGGGTTGGACTTCTTCTGTTCTGTATACCCGTGAGTATGAGTTCGCCCATGTGGTAGTACGAGTTTTAGTTCGGTAAGCACATAAGCCATGAAAGAGTTTGTCAGACCAAGAATTTTTATCTTTATCCACTATCTGCTGGATTATGTTTCACCGAATCTTGTTTAAGGCCTCTATCTTCCCATTGGCTGCTGCATAATAGTAGGATGAATGGTTAGATTTGATATTGTATTCATAATACGGGTTTTCCACCTCATCATAATAGAATTTGGTGCCATTTTCATCATTATTTTATGAGGTACACTAAATATAGTAATTATGTTGGATTTTACAAATCTCACAATGATTTTGGACCCAAATTCTTTGAGGCTTATTGCCTTGGTCCATTTGTATAATAATTTGGTAGTTGTTAAGATGTATTTGATCTTCTTGGCCATAGATGGAGGGTATGGACCCACAAAATCCATTTCCCATATGGAAAATGACTAGGAGTATTTGGATGTATATATAAATTCTATGGGTTTATGGATGAAATTTATGTACACTTGGAAGGAATGGAATTTCTTGGAAAATTCTATGAAATCCTATGTTATCAAAGGCCAGTAGTACCCAAGCCTTCAAATTTGACGAGTAAGCTTAATACATGAATGGTGGTCACCCCAAGCTCTGATGTTAACTTCATTCCTGATAGTATAAGTCTCTTATTAATCGATACATCTAATAAGTACTCCATTAAATCCTCATTTATAGAGGAATTTCTAGCAATTTGGGTCATCATAAATAGAAAGGTTGGTTACTCAGAGTCAGTTTTTCTCTTTCTCATCTCTATCTGATGAGAGTAATCCATTTTGAATATAGTCCATAACTTTCATCATCCAATCAGTGGTAAGACCATATGTTTCATGTTCATTGATCTATTTAGTTCTGAATTGAACAAAATGTGAGACCATTCGAGAGAGTGCAATGCATATGGCCATTTCATCCCAGTTTGGATCCTCCAAAGTAATAGTGGCATTTTCCAATGCATCTGCCTTGGAATTCTGTAATCAAAGGATGTGATTCAATTTTGTATCAGAGGGTAACTCTACTATTAATCCTCATACATAATCAATCAAGGGAATTTTCTATTCTTTTTTATAGAATAATCTCCTTATAGTTCTAGTTCCAAGCCTTCAATGAGGGTCTAATATTCCTCCTCATTGTTTGTACATCCTTTTGATAATAAGGAGTGAGGAAAGACTATTTTTTATAGAGAGATGAGAATGATCCCTAAGAATAATTTATTGAGTTTAGGGTTTTCCATTAAATTACTCATTGGGATCCTATATGTGCCGTCAAAATATATTTTCCACACTTTTGGGATGATTTGAATATAGAATATCTCCTTATTCTATAATTTAGTATTCAATGATGTTGTTTCTGCATATGGGTGTTCTTCCAAGAAATCTACCAAGGCCTTGAATTTCACTACTTTTAGAGGAATGAATTGTATATTAAACTACTGCATAATAACCGCCTACCATGCTAGATATCCTTTCAACACAGGACGTATGAGGATATATTTTAGTGGGTCATTCCGAGAGACCAAATGGACCTCATGGTGTTGCAAGTAGTGCCTCTATAATAACCCTGCTCTTTATTACACACTTAAACATGATTTATTACATAAAATATTCAATTGATACAACATATAAGATCGAGAGGTCTAGTGTTTTTGGGGATTAGGAACATTACATAGAAACCTAGAACATAAAACACAATATCTTTATTGAAAAATTATTTTACATGAACACAACATTCCTTCGTACTTAGCATTGCATGAGATAACTTGAGGAAATGCATAAGAAAAGGGTGATATATAAATCAAATTAAGGGAGCAAAAAATTCATAACATGAAGAATATAGTACATGTTAGGCAATAGGCATATCAATAGATCATAAGAGAAACATGAACATAAAGGCAATATATAGCATGATTATCATGACATGGAAATATGACAACAACATTTAACATGATATTAGCATGAGCCAAGGCTCATTGCACATGGATCATGCGTAAAACCTCATTTAACTTTAATTATAATTATTAAACCCTCATTACACTTTATTTATCATGATTCTAATCTTTACCCAATGCATTGGAGCGCTATTAGGGCGCACCCTTCTTAATCATTTCATTTTATGCATAAGTGTGCCACATGGATCATACAACATGGAATCATTAAATATCATCATTTGTTACATGATAAATGAATGTGGAATACATAAATGAAACTCTATAATAAATAATTAAATGTATGTAAAGGTGAATAACCTTGATAGAGAAATGAGTATGGTATTCACTACACAATGACTTTGGCTTGGAAAATCGTGGTGCAATTTCGGCAGCATAACGGCGTGAAATAATAATTCATAAAAATGGTTGATGAGAGAGAAAATGGTATATAATCATATTTAAATAAAATGTATAATAAGGGGGGGTTATATAGAAACATTTCCCAACATATGTAATGGAATTTAGATGCATAATATAAAATAATTTCTTGAATGTAAATGAGAAGAGAGAATTTTCTTACAGAATTTTGGCATGGTAACGAGTATACCTGGGAGGAATTAATAAGAGATAAAGAGATATATCATCATTAAAACAGAAGGAGATAAGTACGGGGGAGGTTAAAAATCATACCCCAATATTTTTAATTGAAAACAAAAGGGTATAACAACACAATGAAATTTGGATAAAAATGAGAAAGGAAAAAACCCCTTATGGAATTTTGGCATGGTAACATGTGTACATGTGAGGAATTAATTAGAGATAAAGGGGTATCTCAAAATTAAAACATAAGGAGGGAAGTATGGGGGAGGTTATAAATCATACCCCAACATTTTTAATTGAATGAAAAAGGGTATATGAACATAATGAAACTTGGACAAAAATGTGAGAGGAAGAAATCCATTACTTGGAAGTGTGATCCCAAAGGCTTGGGAGAGGATTGAGAGAGGATTATTGGGAGATTGGGGAACCTTGGAAGGATTATAGAGAGAGGATTTCAGGGGTTGGTTGGGTACCAAAGGCTTTGAGTGAAGAGTAAGTGGGTGCTTGAGTGGGTTTATATAGGAAAAGAGATGGAATTATTTATTATTTAGGTTTTGGACACCACACATTAAACTAATAAAAACCACAAACCAACCCATGGATTTTGACCATGTTGTTTTCCAATGGGGAGTGGAAATAATTATTTTATAAGTCAAATTTCCGAACTTCTTAAAATATTAGGCTTTCATATGTGAAGGTGAGTCACACTCTCAAGGAAAACATTTTAAAAGGTTAAAATATTTTATATTCCTTGGAGTGTCCACTAATGCTTTGTAAAATTAATCAAATCAATAAAATATCACATTATTTTAAATAAAAAACATATATTTTCTGAACATATAATTTATAGTATTTTATTACATCACTATTGGGTCATTATGATGTCATAAAACACATTATATACTTAAACGATATTTATTTTTTACACAAAAATTCGACTATCATAGAAAATTATGAAAAATTCACCATTGAATAATTTCAATTTCCTGATTCCAAAAATAATATTAATTTTATCTAAATAATTTTCTAAACATGTGAATTTTTACTTTTAAAATAAAAACCAATATTTATCAAAAATTCATGGGTTTGACAAAAAAAGTTTTCAAACCTTAATAAAAATTACAATTTTATTCATAAAAATTATACAATCATTTATATTTAATAAAAAATAATTTATTAATAATAATTTATTAAAATATTATTTAATTAAAAAATCCATTAATTCATCAAAATAGATTTATGAATTGAATATTAACTAAAAATACTATTTGTGCTTTAATAACCATTTTCAAAGTAACAATAATAAAATGAATGTATATTATTTATTATGTACAAAAATAATACACATAATCATAGAAATAAGGTCTTGTTACATAACCCCTTATAACACCCGCATAAGACTGAAGGGTCAGGTGTGCGATGACGACAGACTCTTGGGGTGGCTCGGATATCATCGCTCAGGTGGTAATCTCTATCAACTTCCACTTCTCTTGTAGGCGGTTCCGTTTGAGCTTAATGTATTGAAGATAGGATTGAGCTTGGTCAAGAGTGAATCCCAATGATTCCACCTCCTTTCCGAGCTCCAAAAAATGGGCTTCGTATGGAGAAATTCTATCAGATGAGGCCATCACTTCCTTTGTCTGAGTAAATTGGATTTTTTAAATTCCTATATTCATACTAATCTTGTGATCATTGCTCAACGACTATATTAGAAATGGTAACAATTATTAATGGTATTTTGAAAATACAAAAATCATAAAACCAAATAAGTGTATATTTTATATAACCATTTTACATAATAATATATTTAATTAGATCAAGAGGAATTTTCATTAATAAAAGTTTGGGTCATTACAATCTTCCCACCTTAAGAAATTTCACCCTTGAAATTTCCTTTTCCCCCACTAAAACAGATGGGGTAACTTTGCTTCATCACTTACTTTGATTCCCACATTTCTTCTTCAAATTTTTGGTTTCTCCACAACACCTTGATGAGGGGTATTGTCTTATTTCGTAGAGCTTTTTCCCTACAATCTAAGATATTCACCAGCTTCTCTTCATAGGAGAGGTCATTATCCAATGGTACCACCTATGGATTGAGTACATGCAATGGGTAGGTCATGTACTTACTCAAGAATGATACATGGAATACATCATGTACTTGAGATAGGTTCGGTGGGAGTGCTAGTCAATATGCCATAGCTCTAATGCAATCAAGGATCTCAAAAGGGCCGATGTACCTTGGACTAAGCTTTCCCTTATTCTCAAATAGCATAACACTCTTCCATGATGATATGTGGAGGAATACCATGTCTCTAACATAAAACTCTATGTCTCGTTGAAAATTATTAGCATAGATCTTTTGTGGAATCTGAGCAGCTTTAATGTGCTGCTGGATGGTCTTAACCTTCTCCACCATTTCTTCGAGCATTTCTGGACCTAGGAGTTTTCGCTCCCCAACTTCATCTCAACATGCCAATGTTCTACACATATTACTATAAAGGGATTCCTAAGGATCCATTTTGATGATTTATTGGAAACTTTTGTTGTAAGGGAACTCAACTGGGGGAATATGTTGATCTGATTTACCTTTGAAGTCCATTGAGCAGGCTCTCAACATGCCCTCAAGTGTTTGGATAGTCCATTCAGATTGGACATCCATTTGAGGATGATAATACATACGAAAGTTCATATCAGTATTTATAGAATGTTGAAAACTCTTCCAAAACTTAGAGGTGAATCTTGGATCTCAATCAAATACAATCGATAATGGTACTCCATGTAGCCTTATGATTGCACTACAATTCACTATTTTATTTTCACCCTTACACCACTGTGCTAAACTAGTTTTGTATTAAAAATTATAAAAATAATAAAAAATTGAACTTCATGTTTGATTCAATAATTTTGTACTTATTAATTTTAAAAAGGTCAATGATACTTTTTTTGATAATCTCATTGAAGGTGGAGGTGATTTGGAGGGCCCATGATGATGTCCAAGAAAAATGGGCCAAACTGCGCAGGATCCATGCACACCAGTGGAATCAACTACATATTTCTATTAAAACATGCATCCAAATGGGCTGCAATGTTTTGGTCTGGTCCCAAATTTAATGGGGTACATTTCATATGAAATAATAGAAGACTCATTAGGCTTCTACAATGACCATCCAAACTGATATGTCCAAAGAATCAAATCTACACAAAGTCAAATTCGGTGTTCTATATGTTATCAATATCTCAAGATATAGCTGTAAAAATGGTGCCATAATTTCGGTGGAGACAGTAAATTGGTGTAGAAACATGTTTCTAGTTTTTTACAAAGCGAGATTCAACTGTCAAGTGGTCGAAAACCATGGGCCAAGTGGTTTTACACGATCTGTGTGCCCAAAACCAACATCCAATTTTCCTATAAAATGGAAGCTTGGGATCCTCATTTGTAAGTTCAAAACATAAGTGAAACTATGCCATTTTGAATTCTTAGAGGATTATACTCCTAATACTTGAAGTTATAGAGTCCCCTATCCTCATATGGGGATCAATAATGAAGAATGAGTTCCACCTGAGCTTCCTCCTCCTCCCGATGTCGAGCTAAACGGTGGGCATTCGTTGTGAGGGAGCTTCGCACATGTCAAGGGAGTTACGATTATTATTTTATCTACTGGATTGGAGTAATTTGGGTTTTAAAACATTTCTTTACATGTATCTTACATAATTCCATATTTTAATTCTTGTTTTGATGCATGTGATTGAGATACTCTTAATTTCCAACCAATCGGTGTGAGGTTTTGAGTGCGTGACTTGTTTTGTTCCGATTGGGAAGTTCAAAAATCCTTTTCATACCCAAATTATTGAGATTTCAATAAGCCTTTTAAGCTCTTATTACATGCATAAGTTCTTTACCTTGACAATACAATTGTTACATCAAGGTCTTGATCTTTAATCATTGAAATAAAAGCTTAGGAATTAATCGAGATTCCAATTAATTTCAACCAAGGAATTACTCCAAACCTAAATGAATATATATAAAAAATGAACTCGAAATGTGTGTAGTGAAATAAAAATTAAACCTTTTATCTCATATTTTTCAAAATCCATTTGGTTTCTCAACTTTTAAGCTTTCAATTAAGTCATTTCATCCTAAAACTATTTTCAAAACCACCCCTATTTTAGTACTTATTATTAAAAACACACACTATAAACCCACCAAAACTCCTTGAGAGATGACCTAGGGTCTTACATATTCTATAAATAAACCTTAAAATCATAATCAATTTGACTTTTCATGAAAACGCGTTCAAATTTTGGCACCATTTCCAGGGAACACTTTGGTTTTAGTACGTGTTTTTGATAAGATTTTTTGTAATTTTTGTGAATATTTATTTGTTTTATCTTCTACATTTTCATATAAGTTTTTGTTCTGATTTATTTGTTCTATATGTTTTGTGAATGATGCGTTCTACTTCGGGATACTTACCACCTTTCGAACCCAAACCAGAGAGGATATTACGTCAGGAACCCCGAGATGCACAAGACAACCCTTTGAAGGAGGACACACCACAACTTGATACTTTTCTAAACTCATCATCTTCTAGAACCAAATTAGAACATGAAATTAATGTGTTTAAAATGGATGAAAACAACAGAACACTAAAATAATTATCCTCACCAGATGTTGATATCCAACCCACTTACATTCAAATGCAAGGTGAGGCACCCAATTTTGAACTTAAATATGGTTTAATTCATTTAGTACCAAGATTCCATGGAATTGTTGGAGAAGATCCACAAAATAATCTTAAAGAATTTCATACCATGTTTTCTAAATTAAAACCTGAAAATGTGGATGAAGAAAAAGTAAATCTTAAAGAATTTCCATTTTCATTTGAAGACACCGCAAAAGACTGGATTTACTATGTTAATTCACCAATTAGTGGCTGGGCGGACATGAAACGCCTTTTTCTTGAAAAATATTTCCCAGCCTCTCAAAATGCAACTATAAGGAAAGAAATATGTGGTATAAGGAAATATCTTGAGGAAACATTACATGAATATTGGGAATGCTTTAAAAGGTTATGTTCAAGCTGTCCACACCACCAAATAAGTGATCAACTTTTAATTTTGTATTTTTATGAAGGTTTAATTCCTTTTGACCGAAATATTATTGATGCTGCTACAGGTGGTGCACTAGTTGATAAAACCTCAATCACTACAAGGAACTTAATTGAGAACATGGCATAGAACACTCAACAATTAGGTTCAATGTCCAATGTACCCATTCGAGGTGTCCATGAGGTGAAAAGTACCGAATTCGAGAGGAAGGTGGACATAGAGTTCGAAGAGGTAAGTTCCCTTCTTTAAAAAATTTATCTTTACCAAGGTAAATACCAATATCCTCTTCCCATCCATTGTGGTATATTTTCTTCTAACACCCACTACTCTAATAAATTCTCCCAACTAAGAGAAACTTCTGAGAGTTGTGAGACAATCTTTCCAGGCTTCCCCTATAGCCAACCCTTTAGGCAAGAACCATACTATCCATCCAATTTTGGTTGGAAAGAAAATCAATAATATAGAAAAGGGGGGTATTCAAACCAACCTCAACAACCATAAAACCAACCAGGGTAGAGTAGTCAACCAACACCACCCATAAATCCTCAACCACCCCAAAGGTATTTCCAACAAACCCCTCCAAAACCCTAGCATAGCTTAGAAGACATGATGAAACAAATGGCTGCCAACAATATCCAATTACAACAAACCACCCAAGCTATTATACAATGCCTAAAAACTCATTTAGGAGAACTTTCCAACTTGCTGGGGGAAATCCAGATCCATGGGTCGGGTAAACTACCTTCTCAACTAGTAGTCAACCCTAGAGATAAAGTAAATGTCAATTACATCACCCTTAGGAGAGGAAAAATACTTAAAAACCAAATTAATCCTCCATTAGAGTCATCCCCTACTGAGGAAACCTCCATCTCAACCATTGAAAATGTTCCAAATGTTGAAAAACCATGTCTTGAGAGAATCCCTTCCAAAATAAAGAGTGTGTATGTCGATGAGTCTCCTAGACAACCCATTCCTCTTCCATTTCCCCAAAGAGTCACCCAACCTATGAAAAAAAAGAAACTGAACTAGATAAGTAAATATTGGAAACTTTCAAAAAAGTGTAGGTAAACATCCCCTTGATTGATGCTGTGAAGCAAATTCCAAGATATACGAAGTTTCTAAAGGAGATGTGTACACACTGAAGGAGACTTCGTGGAGATAAAAATGTGAGGTTGGGGAAGAACGTATCAGCTTTGATAGAGCCATCACTTCCCACTAAGTGCAACTATCCTACAATATTCTTGATTCCATGCACCATAGGCGAGTATTCATTTTCTAATTCCATTCTTGATTTAGGTGCTTCTTTAAATGTGATGCCTCACTCAATTTACTCTACATTGAAGGTTGGGGAACTGAATACCACTATAATTGTTGTTCAACTAGCCAAATGGAGTACCACACACCCTTCTGTTGTGTTAGAGTATTTTCTTGTAAGGGTGAAAAATTTAATTTTTCCTGTAGATTTTTATGTGCTAAAAATGGAAGATGATAGGATGAATAAACATGCCCCAATTATATTGGGGAGAACTTTCTTGAAAACTGACAAAGAAATAATTAATGTCCATAATGGTACATTATCTATGGAATTTGGTGGTGAAATAGTCCATTTCGACATCCTTGATTCCATGAAGTTCCCCTCAGAAGAATATTCCCCCCCTCTCTATTAATTCAATTTATGTACTCCCTTCCCCCGAAAAAACAACTTTTCTTTCCCCTAATCCCTTTTCAGAGTTTTATTCCTTGATTGAAATTATAGGTAATGAATCATGAATTGATTGTTGTAGTGGTCTAGAAAAGTTTCATGCATTTTTATTAATTGACAATTTCTTGAACACTGAGTATCCAATGACCATCGATGATACTGTTAAGCTTGTAAAAGATCATTTCTCATATAAGGATGATACCATTGAGAAATTAGATGAGATCAGTGACCTATCACTTTCAAACACACTCCCATAAATCCAAAATCCCCCTGAATTATAATTAAAACAACTGCCTCAAGATTTAAAATATTCATATCTTGAGAATAGAAACAAGTTTCCCGTCATCATTGCTAGTTCACTCCCTCCTGAGCATTAATTGCGACTGCTTAGAACTTTGAGAGAGTATAAACAAGATTTGGGATGGACACTTGCTAATATTACTGGTATTAGCCCATAAATTTGTATACATCATATTTTATTAAATGATGAGGCTAAACCAGTGAGGTAGGCACAACGTCGACTAAACCCAAAACTCCTAGAAGTTGTGAAAAAGGAGGCAACCAAATTATTGGCTGCTAGAATCATTTACCCCATCTCTGACAGCCAATGGGTCTGTCCCATTCAAGTAGTTCTTAAAAAACTGGACTTATAGTAATAAAAAATGAAAACAATGAATAAGTTCCAACTCGTGTAAAGAATAGTTGGCATGTCTGCATAGACTATCGCCGACTAAACCAGCACAGTAGGAAGGACCATTTCTCTTTTCCATTCATTGACCAAATTCTAGAGAGGCTAGCGGGTAAGTCCCACCACTATTTCCTTGATGGTTATTTTGGATACTTTTAGATCCATATTGCCCCTGAGGATTAGGAAAAGACAACCTTCACTTGCCCCTTTGGCACATTTTCATATAGGAGGATGCCATTTGGTATGTGCAATGCTCCAAGTACTTTCCAACGATGCATGGTTAGTATTTTTTCAGATTACCTGGATACTTGCATGGAAGTATTCATGGATGATTTCACTATTTAGGGATCTTATTTTGATGAACGTTTGAGTGGTCTTGCTATAGTCCAACGTTGCTTCATTGAAAAGAATCTAGTATTAAATTATGAGAAATGTCATTTCATGGTGCGAAAAGGTATAGTTTTGGGACATGTCATTTCTGGGGATGGTATCCAAGTAGATAAATCAAAAGTGGATTTCATTTCTTCCTTACCATTCCCCAAAAATGTATGGGATGTGTGGTATTTCCTAGGTCATGCTAGATTTTACCATCGTTTTATTTGTGAATTTAGTAAGATTTCACTCCCACTCTCCTGATTAATCAAAAAAGAAAAAGAATTTATTTTTGATAAAGAACGCGAGGAATATTTTAATAGGTTAAAATGGAGTCTCACATCACCCCCAGTAATCCTACCACCATGGTGGGATTTACCATTTGAGCTCATGTGTGATGCCTCTAACTATGCAGTTAGGGTAGTCTTGTCACAAAGGGTCAATCAAGATCCACATGTCATTGCCTATGCCTTACATACTTTGGACCCTGCCCAAGAAAATGACACCACAACTAAAAAATAATTCCTTTACGAAGTTTTTTACTTAGATAAATTTTGGTCATATATTTTAGGGTCCAACTTCATTTTATTCTTCAACCATACAACCCTCTGATATCTTCTTAAGAAACCGGAAGCCAAACCATGCCTCATTTACTGGATGCTCCTCCTTCAAGAATTCAATATAGAAATTAGAGATAAAAAAGAGCAGAGAATGTAGTGGTTGACTATATCAGTAGGATCCATGCATCCTCAAAAATTGACTCATCTCCATGTATTCCTATAAATGAAATGTTCCCTGATGAGCAACTGTACTGAATGCAGGATTCTATTCCTTGGTATGCTGAAATTGTAAATTATTTGGAAACATCTTTCATTCCTACCGATTTAAAAAAAACCTGGATGACCATCTAAAACATGAGTCCTGTTGGTACATTTGGGATGACCCCTACCTTTGGCTCACCTATAGTGATCAAGTCCTCATGCGTTGTGTTCCTGATAGCGAGTTTCAGTCCATCCTTAGGTTCTGCCACACTCTTGCTTGTGGGGTCCACTTTGGTCCCTAATTAAGTGCTCGCAAGGTCATCGATTATGGTCTATTTTGGCCCACATTGTTTTGGGATTACCATGACTTCTGTAAATCTTGTCCTCACTGTCAAAGAATAGGGAATGTCTCTAAAAGAAATGAGATGCCACAAAAACCCTTGATCTTCCATGATATTTTTGATGTTTGGGGAATTGACTTTATGAGACTATTCCCTAATACATTTGGTAACCTATACATTATTTTGGAAATGTATTATGTTTACAAATGGGTAGAGACACAATCTACAATGACTGATGATTCTAAGGCAATTTTAGAATTTTTTAGAACCCAAATATTTTTTAGGTTTGGATTACCTAGGTTCATCATCAGTGACCAGGGTTCTCATTTCTACAACCGAACAATGAAATATCTTTTGCGTTGGTATGAGGTTGGGCATCGAGTGTCTACAACTTATCACCCACAGACCAATGGTCAAGCCGAGGTATCAAATAGAGAAGTAAAATAGATTCTTGAAAAAACGGTTCAACCCAATAGAAAAGATTGGAGTATTTGACTTAATGATTCATTATGGGATTACCATAATGCTTTCAAAACCCCATTGGCATGTCCCCATATCAGCTAGTGTTTGGAAAGAGTTTTCACCTCCCTGTTGAGATTGAGAACTGGTCCATTCTTCTCAACTTTTAATATTTCAATTAAGTCATTTAATTCTAAAAATATTTTCAAAATCACCCCATAATTTAGTACTTATTATTAAAAATGAACACTCTAAACCCACCAATTCTCTTTGAGATATGACCTAGGGTCTTCCCTAGACTATAAATCAACCTTAAAATCATAATCAATTTGATGTTTCATGACAACGCGTTCACCTTACCACATCTCTGATGTATATCTGTGCCAGTTTATCCAATGAGAAATCCTCTCTAATTGCAATGAAGTGTGCCGTCTTTGTAAGATGATCCACAAAAACCCAAATAGAATTGTTTCCTTTCGATTTATTTGGAAGTCCAGTGACAAAGTACGTGGTTCTTTTCTCCCATGTCCATGCTGGTATGGGTAATGGTTGCATCATACCCTTAGACTTTTTCCTCTCAGCCTTCACTTGTTGACATACCAGGCACTTTGATGTATACTCAGTGATATCCTTCTTCATGTTATCCCACCAATAATGATCTTAGAGATCTGAATACATATTTGTGTTTCCTAGGTGGATGGAGAAATTTGAACTATGTGAATCATCCAAAAGTTCTTTCTTTAAATCTTGATTTTATGGAACACATAGTCTTGTCCTAAATATCACAATTCCTTCTTCATTAACATTGAACTCTGTGAATTTCCATTTTCTGATAGTTTCCACTTTCTTTTGAATTACCACATTATCCTTTTGAGCATACTTTAACCTTTCCAAAAGAGATGGTTGAGAAATCATTTGTGAAAGGATTGATTATGTTCCCTTATTTATGATTCCCATTTCCATCTTCATCAAATCTAAGAAGATTGGATCCTTTTCAATTCTCATCAATAATAGAATTATTGGGTCCTTTCTACTTAGAGCATCTTCCACCTTATTCTATTTCCCAGGGTGGTAATGTATTGAGCAGTTATGATCTTTGATCATCTATAACCATCTTTATTAGAACATATTCAACTCTTTTTGTGTGAATATATACTTGAGGATTTTGTGATCCGTGTATATTTCACACTTCTCCCCAAAGAGGTAATGTCAACAAAATTTTAAAGTAAATATTACTGTAGCCAATTGCAGATCATGTGTTGGATAGTTTTGCTCATGAAATTTCAATTGCCTTGAAGCATTGACAATGAATTTGTCATTTTTCATCAACACACAACCCAATATCTTCTTTGAAGAATCACTAAATACCACAAGAAGTTCTCCACTTGTGGTTAATGCGAGAACATGCATAGTGATAAGACTCATTTTTCAACTCCTTAAAGCTCTCTTCACATTCATCACTCATAGAAAACTTTACTCCCTTATGAGTTATCTTGATAAGAGGGTTTTACAATCATGTGAAATTTCTCAAAAATCAGCGATAATATCCAGCTAACCCCAAGAAGCTACAGATATCTGTCACTGATGTTGGCCTTAGCCATCCCTCAAATGCAACTATATTGGAGGGATCCACAGATATCCTATTTCTTATGATGATATGACCCAATAATGATACCTCCTTCAACCAGAACTCACACTTTCTATACTTTTCATAGAGATTTTCCTTTCTCAAGGTCTCTTGTACAGTGCTTAGATGCTCCTCATGCTCCTACTTGGTTTTAGAGTATAATAGAATATCATCTATATAGACTACCAAAAACTTGTTGAGATAATCTCTAAAAACTCTATTCATCAAGTCCTTAAATATTGTTGGAGAATTAGTGAGTCCAAAAGGCATTACTATGAATTCATAATGCCCATATCTTGTACGAAAACAGTCTTGGGGATATCCTCCTTCTTCACCCTTACTTGGTAATATCCTGACCACAAATCGACCTTAGGGAAGTATTTTTCTCCATGTAGCTAATCGAACAAGTCATCAATTCGTGGAAGAGGATACTTGTTCTTTATCATGATTTTTTTGAGCTCAAGATAATCAACACAATGATGCATTGACCCATCCTTCTTCTTGATGAAGAGGACTGTTGCATCCCATGGTGAAGCACTTGGGCATATAAACCCTTTATCCAGACTATTCTATAGTTGTTTCTTCATCTCCTCAATATCCAAAACAACAATTCTATATGGATTATTGGATATTGGAAACACCCTAGGTATAATATCAATCGAGAATTAAACATCTCTTCTTGTAGGAAGACTAGGCAATTCCTCAGGAAACACTTCGGTGAATTCCCTCAAAATAGGCATGTATTCAAGGATGGTTTCTCCCTTAGACTCAATCATATAATCCAGATACGAATTCTCATAGGGTAGTAATGTACATGTTTTATATGATAGTGCTAAAGAATATTCATCTTCCTCCTTTCACTTGTAAAGAATTAGGGGTCGATTTGTCATATGTAGAGTGATTTCCCTCTCACGGAAATTATGTTGGATCTATATAAGTAAATCCAATCCATGCAAATAATTTCATCAAATTCCACTAAAGGGAGTATGAAGAGGTTCACTGGGAATTTAAATCCACAAATTATGATAGGGGAGGAGTTATATTCATGGGATGCAATGATTTACCCATTTTCCGTACTCATCAACATCTTTACTTCCATGATTTGTGGTGGTGTTGGGATTGTTCTTCTAAAATTTTAGGATATAAAATAATGTGTAGAACTAGAATAAAAAAATAATGTTTGATATTATTTAATGAATAACTAGCGTACCTATCACCACTTCTTTGTTGGGGTTCACTTTGGCGGTAGTGATGGAAACAGCTCTCCCTTGCTGCCTTGGAGGTTGTTTGTTGCCTCCGAAAACCCTTGGATTAGGGAATTGGTTTGAAAAGTTCCCTAGTTATTTTTAGTTGAAGCAATGAACAATTCATTGAGTGTTTAACGGATCGTTCCCTTCCTTTATCATAGCCATGGGTTTTTCTTGTTGGCAGTTAATTGCTAGGTGCCTTTCTCTTCTACACCTAAAGAATTTCCTTGTCCCCTTTAGGCAATTTTCGGGCTTCTTCTTTCTGCACCTTTGGAAAGTGGGGTGATGGATTTTCTTACCACTATTGGATTTATCCATCAGACTACCAGAATTTAATTCCACCTTATACTTCTTATCCCTATGATACCCCCGAGATTCACCGAACTCCATTTCGACTTTTAGGGCACATCAGACAATTTATTCATAGATCTTGAAGTAATGGATCGCTAGGTATTTCCATAGGCTAGGTTTTAGCCCACCAAATAAGCATTAAACCTTGAATTTGGGGGTAACGACAAAGCCAGAGGAATATCTTGAAATCCTTGTGAAGTATTCCTTATATGATTTGATGGATTTGTTGTCTTTTTTTCTTGAGGTCAAGGAAGTCCCTTTCTATATTAAGTTGGAGGGTGCGAGGAAAATATTTATTGAAATTTTTTTTATGAAAATCCTTCCATTCAAACGCCTCGATCTCTTCCTCAGGATTTATATTTTTTATCAATGTACACCATTGATCAGCTTCACCCTCCATATGATAAGAAAATAGAATTACCTTCTCTTGTTCAGAATATTGAAGGATGGAGAATATCTTCTCAATGAAGTTGATCCATTTTTCAGAGATTGAGGGATCGAATGATCCATTAAAAGTAAGATGCATTTATCTCATGAAGCCCTCGATTGTGAATTGTTCTTTATTGGGGGGTTGAATGTTCCCCTTGACCCATGTTTCTATTCAAAACTTGATTTAAATGAGATATTATTGTGAAAAAGTTCACGATTCCCGCTCCTATCAGATTGGGCATCTCATTAAAATAGTCGTCAAATTGATCATCGCATCGGTTGTTAGACCGAGTCCTCCTATTACCAGCTATTGGATGGAATAAAAGGAAAGATAGGGGTAACACATAAAGGGTAATCCAAAGAAAAAATGGGTGACTTATAAATTACTTTTATTTGCTTAACTTATGAATTTATAGGCTTCAATCTATGTTATCCATGATCTACTTCTCAACATATATTCTTAGGGGCATTTTTTTAATTCCCTTAATAATGGTTCATACTAAGATTATGAATTTACCAAATAATATCCCCCAGGAGTGTCGTAACCAATAGTGTTGCAAGGCCTGTTTTTGTGCACAAGTTCCCATTCAAGTCTAGCTTAAAGCGGTGTTTTCGGGTTTTACCCCTAAACAACTGTGCCAGAGCCACCTCTAACTGCTCGTATACAGACAGGGTTGTATTTTCTTGTTAAAATAATTACTCAATACTCAAAAAAAATTATGGATGTTTTTATACTTAGTATTATCCCTAAGGATTTCACTAGGGTTTTCCAATCCTAATCCCCAAAATAACTAAACCTATCCTCTGATACCAACTATTGCAACCTTGCTCTTTATTACACACTTAAACATGATTTATTACATAAAACTATTCAATTGATATAACATATAAGATAAATAGGTCTAGTTTCTTTAGTGATTATGAACATTACATAACAACTTAGAACATAAAACACAACATCTTTATTGAAAACTTCTTTTACATGGCCACAACATTCCTTTGTACTTAGCATTGCAAGGGGTAACCTGAAGACATGCATAAGAAAAGGGTGAGATATAAATCCACGTAAGGGAGTAAACAAGACATAATATGAAGAATATAATAAATTTTAGGAAATATATATATCAATGGAGCACAAGAGAAACATGAACATAAAGGCATGATATAACATGATTATCCTGACGTGGAAATATGATATCAACATTTAATATGATATTAGCATGAGACAAGGATCACTGCATATGGATCATGATTAAAACCTCATTACACTTTAATTAACATGATTAAACCCTTTTTAACTTGACTTATCATGATACTAATCTTTACCCAATGCAATGGAGCGCTATCAGTTCACACACTTCTTAATCATTTCATTTATGCATAAGTGTGCCACATGGATCATACAACATGGAATCATTCAAAATAATAATTTATTACATGATAAAGGAATGTGGAATACATATATGAAACTCTATAATCAATAAGTAAATGTTTGTAAAGGTGAATACCCTTGATAGAGAAATGAGCATGGTATTCACTACACAATGGCTTTGGCTTGGAAAACCACTGTGCAATTTCTGCAGCATAACAGTGTGACATAATAATTCATAAAAATGGTTGATGAGAGAGAAAGGTGTATCTCATAATATTTACATGAAGTGGATAATAAGGTGGGTAATATAGAAACATTTCTAAATATATGTAATGGAATTTAGATGCATAATATAAAATAATTCCTTGAATGTAAATGAGAAGAGAGAAATTCCTTATGGAATTTCGGCATGGTAACAGATGTACATGGGAGAAATTAATGAGAGAGAAATAGGTCTATAACCATTAAAAAACAAGGAGATAATTATTTAGGAGGTGTGAAATCATACCACAACATTTTTAATTGAAAACAAAAGGGTATAACAACACAATGAAATTTGGAAAAAAAAGAGAAAGGAAGAAATCCCTTACGGAATTTCGGCATGGTAACAAGTGTACATGGGAGGCATTAATGAGATAGAAAGGGGTATATAAACATTAAAAAATAAGTAGGGAAGTATGGGGGAGGTGATAAATCATACCCTAACATTTGTAATTGAAAAGACAAGGGTATAGCAACATAATGAAACTTGGACAAAAATGAGAGAAGAAGATATCCCTTACTTGGAAGTGTGATCCCAAAGGCTTGGGAGAGGCTTAAGAGAGGATTATTGGGAGATTGGGGAACCTTGGGAGGATTATTGAGAGAGGAGGACAAGGGTGGGTCGATCTCCAAATGATTTGAGTGAAGATGAAGTGGGATCTTGGGTGGATTTATATAGGAAAAGTGAGGGAATTCTTTATTATTTAGGTTTTGAACACCACACATTAAACTAATCAAAACCACAAACCAACCTTTGGTTTTTGACCACGATCTTTTCCAAAGGAAAGTGTAAAAAATTATTTTATAAGTCCAATGGCTGAACTTCTTAAAATATCAGTATTTTTTATGTGGAGGTGAGTCACACTGTCAAGGAAAACATTTTGAAAGGTGAAAATATTTTATAAGCCCTGGAGGGTCCACTAAAGGTTTGTAAAATTAATAAAACAAATAAAATATCACATTATTTTAAATATAAAACATATATTGGAAAAAAATTTAATTTATAGTATTTTATTACATTACTATTGGGTCATTATTATGTCATAAAACAGATTATATACTTAAACGATATTTAATTTTTACCCAAAAATTCGACTTTCTCAGAATATTATGAAAAATTCACCATTGGATAATTTCAACATCCTGATTCCAAAAATAATATTTAATTTATCTAAATAATTTTATAAACATTTGAATTATTAATTTTAAAATAAAAAACCGACATTTATAAAAAATTCATGGTTTTGACAAAAACAGTTTTCAAACCTTAATAAAAATTAAAATTTTATTCATAAAAATTATACGATAATTTATATTTAATAAAAAGTAATTTAGTAATAATATTTTATTAAAATATTATTTAATTCAAAAATCCATTAATTCATTAAAATATATTTCTTAATTGAATATTAACTAAAAATACTATTTGTTTTTTAAAAACTATTTTCAAAGGAACAATAATAAAATGATGTTATATTATTTATTATGTACAAAAATATTGCACATAATCATAGAGCTATGGTATTGTTACATAACCCCTTATAAAACTCGAATAAGACCGAAGGGTAAGGTGTGCGACGGTGACAAACTCTTGGGGTGACTAAAATAACATCGCTCGGGTGGTAATCTCTATCAACTTCCACTTCTATCGTAGGCGGTTCCATTCGAGCTTAACGTATTGAAGCTCGGGTTGGTATTGGTCAAGAGCAAAGCCCAATGACACCACCTCCTTTTCGATCTCTGAAAAATGAGCTTTGTATGGAGAAATTCTACTGGATGAGGCCATTACTTCCTTTTTCTGAGTAAATTGGATTTGTTAAAGCCCTATATTTAGACTAATCATTTGATCACTTATCAATGGCTATATTAGAAATGGCAAAAATTATTAACTGAATTTTGAAAATCCAAAATAATAAAACCAAATAAGTGAATATTTTATATGACTACTTTACATAATAATAAATTTAATTAGATTAAGATTAATTTTCATTAATAAAAGTTCGGGTCTTTACAACCTCAGTTTATGAACCACAAATATTATTTTTAGGAATCTATTCCCGATATATAAATAATGAGTGTCAATATCAAGCATGATTCAACTAAGATAATAAAGGATGTTCTCATTACCGTAATTGTTCCTTTTCACGAGGAAAGCACCCAATGATTTCTCTAGGGCCATCACATATAGAATTAGTGGATTTCCCTCAACAAGTGGCATTAATACTAGTGGGATAAAGAGGTATTTATTGAGGTTTTCAAATACTTCCTGACAATCACTGGTCTAATGATATGTAACCCCTTCTTCATCAGTTTAGTGAAGGGAAAATACATTCCTGTGAGGTTTGTTAGAAAGTGACAGATATAAGATAAGTGTCCTTAAAGTCCCCTCAACTCTTTGAGGCTTTGAGGAGGTGACATGCTAAGGATATCGTTTATCTTTTTTAGGGTAAAATTTAATGTCATGATAACATATGATAATGTATAGAAACTTTCCTGAGGTTACCCTGAAATCACTTTTTAAGGAATTCATTTTTAGGATATTCTGTCATAGCTTTTGGAAGATAATCTCAAGATAAACCAGATGGTAAGAATGTTATTAGGAATTAACCACTATATTGACAATGTATAACTAAAAAACTTCCCCATTAAGTTATTTAAGATGCCATAAATGACATGTTGGTATGTGGAAAAGACATTCTTCAAGTCAAAGGAAATTACCCAATAGTAGAATAATCCACGGGTGGCCATGAAGGCAGTGGATTCTTCACCTTTTAGGGCCATAAGAATTTGGTTGTACCCTGAATAGACATCCATGAAGGAGAGGGATTTATAAACAACTATCACATAAATCAGAATTTATGTGATTGGAATCAGGAAGAAATATTTTAGAAATTTTTTGTTTAGGTCTCTGAATTCAATGAAAACTCTAATCTACCCATTATGTTTCTTTATCAGGATGATATTGGTTTTCCATTTTGGATATTGTACCTCTAGGATAAAGTTTGTCTTGATGAACTTATCCAATTCAGCCTCAATTTTGGTGGCGTGAGTTGGGTTTGTCCTTCTGGCTATCTATTTGTATCCTCAATGGTCTTATAGAAAACACAAGTGATGGGTGGACACCTTGAGATCAAGGATTGAAATCTCTGTGTAATTATAGATGAAAATGTCACATTGTTGCTTCAATAAGGAATTATATACCTCATTTATTTAAAAGTCATGGACATAGTGATCAAACTGGGTTATGGATCTTCATTCATACACATATTTATTTCTCTAAGTTCATAAATAGTGGTGGAGAAATCTTCCTCAAATGTTGGAGGTGATTCCCTGAGGCTATCCTCCTCTCCCTCTCCCTTGTGATTTACCTCATACACCTATGTTAGGGATGTAGGTGATGAAGAAATATTCTTATAGTTAGGTAAGGAGTTTACATATGGACATTCAAAATATGAGGTAGCAATTCCTAGCTCAATTGATGGTTTGAGGATTTTTTGGAGCTCCAAAGGGGAGATGAGGGACTGAGAATGAAAATATTAATTTTCTACCATTAACATGAAAACTTATTCCAGAATAACTGGTGAAATAGGTATTTTTCGAAGTTCGGGGGATGTAATGTATACATTTTCCTCAATTCTTCCATTAATGCTCAGATAGTTGACATTATGGTCGAAATTTCCAGGCTCAGTTATCATGAATGGAATCAAATAATTTACTGAATGTATGATTGAATTTGATCCCACCAATTTTATTTTATTGATGGGAAGCATGTAATCTATAGTAATATATTTTAAAGGATTAGCTGGGATCATCTCCAGACCATTTAGAGCATTGATTCGAGTGACACCATCAGTCACAAACCATTTCCCCTCCCTTTGGTAGAATCTGACATCAATATATTGTGACTCATGGAATTTTAATGGGGATTTTTCACCATGAAATGTCCCAATTTTTCCATTGATAAAATATTTAAGCCATTGGTGGTATAAAAAAGGGATAGCTACATGCGATGTGGACAAGGTATTCCCAAAAGAATGTTGAAGGCTGTATCCTACCTGACAACCATGAACTCAGATTCAAACATGAGATCCCTGAACTAAAAACTGAGTTTGTTTTGTAGAGTAGATTTTTCTCATTCTATTCAAATCTATGTAACATTAAATTATAGGGAGATAAGTGATATTTGTTGAAACCTAGTTGATGAAGTGTTCAGATTGGAATGAGTTTGACTCTTGGGCCATTTTCAATGAAGGCTCATCATATATCAATGTCATTTATCCTACCAGATATATACAAGGGTCTGAAGTGTCCTTATATAATGGATTCCTCATCTTAGTAAGTGAAAGAGATGATTTTGTGGCATTCTTTAGGGTCATTATCTATATGATATACTTAGGTAGAAGAAACCTCAACTTCAAATTCCCAAGGACTCAACAAGGCCTCTATGAGTTCTTTCTGAAGGTCTTTTGATAGAATCAGAGAATCCAAGATTGAAAACTTGTCCAACACTAGGGATAATTTCTTCAAAACATCATAATTCTGGTCCAAAGTCTTCAGTTCCTAGCATGTGGATTCTCTTTTGAGGGTGCTTTAGGAACTGAAGTACTTGATGTGGACAGATCATCCCTTTGAACAAGAACTAGAGTTGATTCTACTCATGGTGGATTAGGCCGACTAGATTTACCTGCACACTAAGTTTGATTAGGTGAAAATGTATCCTCTAGATGATCTTTTAGGATGATCATGTTAGGGATTACCTTGTTAGGTGTGGGGAATTTTTTTTCTTTGACTGAGCTCATTGGAGATGTCATGAACCAGCCCGAATCAACCCCAAACAAAGCACCCGAACTGATCCGTGGCATGGACCGAAGGGTGTTCTCAATCCCCATAGGTTGGAAACTAGTTTCGGGCATCAAAATAGTACTCAAGGGAATTATTTTTCCCAAATATAATCAATAAATAAGTAGCAGAAAGAAACTGACATCCCAACATACATTTATATAAAATTGAGCTGACCATTATTTATATAAGAAACCTAAAGTACAACTAAACAATACAACCAACTGACCAAACCTGACAACCAAACTAACACCATGTGCCCCCACTGTTCACTCTTCAACACAAAAAATACTCATCGCCCAAAGTTATTGAACTCAAGATAAAACCCACACAAGGGATAAAAACAACAGAAAACTATAGGCGTGAGTATTAAAACTCAGAAGGTTATCCCGATATTCTATTCCCAATGTACATCATTTTAAAAAAAATACATATATTTAAAGTTTTAACTACAATATCTATAAGTATGTTTTCCAAACATGGTTCCATGCTATAATCATTATAAATTAAAATGCTTTTATGTTTTCATAACTAGGAAATTCTAGCAACCAATTTCAAAGAGATGCAACTTCAAAATGAAAATAGATTTCAAGAGAGCTGCTTTAAAGAATGTAAAATTTTAAATAAAACAAACACACTACTGAATTTACCAACTAAACACACTTTATTCTGATGGTGAGTACAAAATATCCAATGATCACAAGTCATAAGAACACCCCTAGGCACTAGTTCGTTGTGGGCCCCAGGTACCTCATGTCTCGATGTAAAAGTAACCAAAAAAATATCTGTTCTCTTGCACAAGAGACACTAGTAGGAGAATAATACACAACCTAGTGGTCCCCAACATCATAATCATCATATTTTAGTTAGTTTTGTCATTCTAAAACTTGCTACGTGAAACAGGGAAAAAATCCCTCTGGATCACTAGCATACTAGTACACGTCTTCCCACCTAGATACCCTGGTTTTCCCTTTTTGCGCTCAAACAAGTTAAACATATATAAAATACCATTTTATCATGAAGATTCCAATTAAAAATCATACAAAAATCAAACATCCCACACACATGTCTCACATTTCTTTCACGGATCAATAAACCACCTAAATTTTCATAATACAATTTCAAGAAGTATAACGAGGCCTTGCACATAAAATCCATTCAAAATGATCTTTTAATGAGAAAAACCCACCAATAAAATATCAAACTAGATTTGGAAGCCCCAAAACAATTTAATAAATCAATTTCATGGACCATAAAATGGTCCCAAATGATACAACATGAAATACACATGGAAACTATTTTTACAATAGAAATGCCTAACAGGTCTTTAAGCATTTCTAAAAACTAACATTTTACAAAGGTAAAATTTTAACTCTTAATAAAGAAGTGTATAAAAACCATTTATGGTAGAAAAACACTTTCATAAATCTCTTAAAACATTCAGTTTACACATCCAAAGCACGACCATTTTTATAAGGATGCCAAATGGGCCATTTTCTAGCAACTCAGGCCAAAACATGTTTAACACAAAAACCCATTTATTTATAAAAAAAATACTTTGTAAAGCCATAAAAGGAACCCAAAATACCATTTTTATGCTTAAAAAGTATTTATAAATAAAAAAAATCATTTTAAATCTGACCAAGCACATAAAAACCAACTAGGAAATTTATCGAACACATGGAATGCACTTTTAAACAAACAACTTATTTTAAGCAATTGAAAAGGGATAAAATACCATTTTAATGCCATAAATTTATTAAATCTACTGAAACATGTTAAAAATACCACAAAACAGGTGCATAAGATAATAGAACATTTAAGTAAGCAAGTGGTGTACATATTTATAACAAAACAACACCACTTTTCACAAAATATGGCTTAAACAACCATTTTGCACACCAAGAAAATTATCCCAAGGATAAAAAAAATAATAAACATATATATCAGGTGTGAACAGAAATAAAATGATGAAACTTAAATGATAAAGGCATGTGCAAGGGATATCCTACCTAAAAACCATGGCGGAAAGGAACCGCACACCCGATATCACCCGCCGCGGTTCCCAACACTCTAGATCTTTTAATACCAGCCCTAAACGAGCCAAAAACCAATAAAAATCATGATATAACATAAAAAATGATCTGTAATGACTAAGGGAGAAGATTAAATTAAATGAAAGTGGAAGGAGAAGGAAGAGGGAGGAGAAAGGAGAAGGAATCACAACTTGGAAACTAGAGAAATCTTAATCTTTCCTTAGATCTACACCCTTAGAGGAAAGGGAATGGATTGGAACTTTTTGTAGAGGCTCCTAAGGTTTTGAAGAACCAGCTAAAGAATATTTTGGGGTAAAAGATAAAAAAATTAATGATTCATAAAAGAAACAAATTACCTTACCAAATATAGACAATTTGAGAATCCTCATATTTATCTCTAATCTGTGACTAAGATGAGATCCAAAGAGGGAAAATGGAACATGGGGGTGATTCTAGGGTTCTTGGGCTCGAGTGAGAGGTGGAATCAATGAAAAATATTAACAAATTAAAAATATACAAAAGAAAAAAATAATATTTTTAAAACTAGAAATGAGCTCATGGTTGGCCCAAATCTTGAAGTAACCACCCTTTTCTCCAAAAAATCCGAAACAAGCTATGAAGAACCCATGGTAGGATGATTAGACATATATGGGAGTTAAAATATCAAAATTAATCTCACCCAAAACCTAAGAAAAGGATCAGGATTTCCAAATAACTGGATGAAAAAGAAGACATGAAAAAAAAAACCGAGTGAGACAGGATATCTCTCCCACAAGTTTCAATCACATAGATAGTTCAAGTAGCTATCCAGTTAGAGTAGTGACTCATGGAATGAACACATATTTCCATGTATCCTAAGATTTGATGAACTATTCCCCAATTCCTCAATAAAGTGTGGGGAATTAATGTTCATAATCACGCTTATCATATGAGAATTAATCCATTAAGTGAATAATGTTACTGAAACCAAAGATAAACTCCTCATCTGATGGAGATTTCATCTGGCGTGTCAAGTATTATTAAACAGTTTGGTAGGGTGGTTCCTGTGCTTCTGGTAATACATGCATGGATTATGTTAAAGTCAAATACAAATTAATATTTAGAACACGATCATCTTCTTTCATTTTCTTATTAATCTTTCGACCATGTCACCTTTTGGAAGAGTGTCTTTCAGAGCACTGAGCTATCTATGGATTCGACTGTGTTATAGAAGAAGTGGTTGAATACACAATTGGTTGTTTCAATAGTGTTCATAGGATAACATGATTTTGGTTGATCATTTTTCTGACCATCCAACTACTAAATTTTTGTTTACTCTTGTTGTTAAATTCATTCAATTCATTCTCATACTTTAGATCGGTGGAAGAGAAAAATGCTACTTGCGAAGGTAGACTAACAAGTTTCACTTTCCCAAATTCCACTATCTTTTTCAAAATTTATTTGAAAACGAAAAACTCTTATATGTTGTTCCATATTACTTTATGAAAGGGGAAATAATTTAGGAGATCTTCATCGCCATTATTTTTGGGTTTTTGGGCTTTGAAAACTTGATCAAGTTGTTTTACAATGCTGAGATGAAGTATCCAGGGACTTAGTCACTTATAAAAGAATAGAACTTATTATTCCTCTCCTAAAAATATTTTCACCTCTATTATATTTGATTATACTGATGATTTGGGAATTGTTTTTTATGTTAAGGAGGTGGAACCACATGATATAGTGCATGCTTTGGATCAAGAGAAATTATAGGGGTCTGCATAAGTGTAACCATGGGAGCCTATGATTTACCTGTTCTCTTTCCCTGAGAAGATAGAATTACTTGAGACTTAGCTGTGGTCTATTAAAGGGAGTATTACACTATTAGAAATTGCAGAAAGTTCCCAAAACCCTATTGTGTATTTCAAAGGGATTAGTGGTGTTCGCAACTCATATTCAAGATTCAATATACATATGGGAAACAAGCCTTCTTGAGGAAGCAGTAGGTTTAAGGAATATGTAAATACTTTCCACCAAGAAATGAAATCCATGAACCATTCATTCTCTCACTATTTTTATTTTGAGAGGTCAAGTACTATTATCTTCTAAAATGTTGAGATGAACTGGAAGAGAAACTTATGATGGAGGTCTTCCCACCCTGTAATTAACTGAGCTGACAAGCTAATGTACCATACAAAGGCTGGCCCCAATAGCGATCGCATGAAGTACCTAAGTTTCACTACCTCATATTTTTCAGGGGTCCCCATCATGGGATCAGAACGAGATATGAAATGCTTCAAATTCTACTCTGGGTCTCCCAAACCATTAAAAATTGGAAATATAGGGTTCCCAAAGTTCTATGGAGGAAGAGTCGAGTATACCCATTTAGGGTAATCCTTCCTTTCTAGTTGTATTAGCATGAACTATTCCTCCATGGATTCCAATGAAGTTTTGAGTGACTCAAGTTCATTCATGAGACCTCGAGGAATGTCTGGCTGATTTAGAGCTTGAACAGGTGTAGCATCCAGTAGCGCCATCTGTGGTGGCATTGCTGGTATCTGCCATTGGTAGCCTATAGGGGTAGGCCTGTAATGATGTGTATGAACATGTTCTAGTTGTGCACCCAATAGAGAAAATTCATGATCTACTACTACAAGATCCAAGTATATTGGTGGTTGGTATCCTATAGTGAGTGGATGTTACAGATCCACTTTAGTCGTTGTGGTGAACCCTCTTTACTGAGGTACGCCAGCTAGGAGTGCAAGCTGAGGATCTTCTTACAGAACATATCCAACATGAAGGATGCATCATAGTATCTCTGCATTGATTCTACCTAATTATTTAATCTCTTCCTCTTGTTGAGAAAATATTTTTTTAAGTGAAACACAAGTAGACAACTAGGCTATTTCCAAAGACCTATAGCCACAATTTTCAAAACTGTGGCTATAGGCAGGCTATAGCCACTATTTTACTAAAACTGTGGACATAGGTGTGTTATATAGCCATAGTTTTCATAACTGTGGCTATAAACCATTTGTTCAAGGGTTATAGAGATGGTTTTAGTGAAATCGTGGCTATTGGTCTCCCACCCATGTGTGGGAGAAAAATTTTCCCATGGAGAAAAGAGCGAGAAGCTCTATTTCCATGATTTTCATGTTACCACCACGTTTTTTAATAATATATATAACATCAAACACACAAACACACACACACACACACAGATATATATATATATATTCTTGATCTCTCCATGGTTTAGTGGTAAGGCCACTGAATCCCATAGGCAAGGTGAAGAGATCGAATCCTACTGATGACATATTTTGTTTGGGCTATAGACACAGTTTTAAACCATGGATAGCTCTACTACCACAGTGGAAAAATAAAATACCTATTTCCATGGTTTAAACTATGGAAACAGGTCCAACCCTATTATAATGACCATAACAGCCACAGTTTAGGAAAACCGCCGCTATAGGCTATGGCCACAGTTTCCAACCATGGCATTATGAAGATTTTCTAGTTTTGAAAGTGGATAAAACTCTCTAGGAGGTAGGTGAAGAAAAACATTACCATTAAAATTTTACTTATTGGATGCCTTTTGAGGTGGTAATTTTGGATTGTTTCAAGGAAGGACTAGATTCAAGGAAATCCTTTGGTTCTAGGTATACACACCTCATTTAATCGTTTCAGTGTGTACTATATTTTGAACCGAAACTTCCTCCTCAAATTCCTCATATAAATTATCCTCATGTTTTATAGGGTATGGAAGTGTAGTGTTAATGATATTAATTAATTCATAATGCATTGAAGACACTCTATCAGTGTCTTTTCAAGATTTACTTTTTCTACGCCCTCTACAAGGCCTTGTTCTCTCCTTAATTGATTCTTTGGGATTTATTTGGGGAATATTAATTCTAAGGGAATATCTAGACATTTTAGTCATTCATGTTCCTAATGAGGATACTAGATCATGGCCTGGGAATAACTAGGAGGATTCACTCTACGACATTCCCCCTAATTGGGAGAAGAATTACATCCACTAAGGAAGAGGTTGTTGAGGTGAAAAATCCCATAGCCCTAAGGTCTAGGGATATTCTCATTCTTCCTTCACAACTCTTCAGGCCTGATTAGATGACCTTGAAGTTTGGGTTAAAAATAATATTTTTATAAAAAGGATGATTCCTTGACCTAAGTGTCCAAAGCACAAAATTTATTAAAATAAAGTTTACAAGATTCTAAAGTACGAGATCATATTAAAATCTTTTACATGGAAAGAAATAAGAGTACTAGGGAGGTCTTCACACCAGGTCATGTCTTGATTAACTACCAAGTTGGCCAAACCATCAGAAACCATGTTTTCTTCCAGATAGACATGTGTGATGATGTAGTTCAGATTGGTGAGCAAACAGTTGCATTCCATCCAACGGGTAGTAATCAAACAACCTAGATTAGTTACACCATTCCAAATAGCTTGTATGATTATCATCAAATCACTTTCAATCCAAAGGTTGTTCCAAACAAATACCATGGAAAATTTTATCACATAAATCAAACCCATCATCTCAGCTTCAAGGGATGTGTAAATGCCACAATTACCCATGAAGCAGCCTAGAATCTGGCCAAGGTGGTTCCTAAAGATAGAAACACACCCCGCATGCCTCAGATTGACCTTGGAGGCACCATAAATGTTGATTTTGCTCCATATAGGGATAGGGGATCTCAAGAACACCTCCAGAGTGCGATGCAGCTGACAGAATTTGTCTTTGATCTGTAGAAATTTTAGGATTCCAAATCCATGCACAGAGTTGTGGCAATGACCTTTTTTTAACAAAGAAGCCTCCATTATGTAAATGAGGATTCAGGTATGACCCGTATTAAGATTGAGTGAGTAGTTTCTATGAATAATAGCATTTTGATCATACCAGATCACATGGTGGAGTTAAACAACTGCAGTAAGGAAGAGATTCCTGATTTGCTGAGAGCCCTCTATCTCAGCGCATTTCTTAAGTTGACTTTTGATAGTGTTAAGTATCAACCATCTGCAATCAAAGATGTCAAAAATATAGTCCCAAAGAGAATAATCAGTAGAAAAAGAAAGGAATATGTTGTTAACATCTTCTCTATGTTGGTTACAGATTTTACATTTAGAGAAAATCTAAATTCCAAACAATTGAAGACAAACCAAAGTGGGAATTCTGTTGTGAGAAAGTCTCCAGGTGAGACTGAATATTGATGGATTTATCCAAGGTTTTTTGAAGTGTTTAATCCATCTTAAGTAATTCTATTTGTTGCAACAAGTATTATTGTAGTAATTTTTTGAGGTAAGAATTCCATTGTAAGAAGGCTCCCAAATTAAGAAATCATAATTGTAAGCAAATATATAGTTTTCAATGAGATTCAAAATAGTTGCAGGAATATGATCATGTTGAGAATTTAAAGTGTCTTTGATAGAGATATTGGAATTTTTAGGAGTTTGATCAGGAGGAATAATAGATATTAAAGGTGTTCCAGTCTAGTTATCTAGACATAATTTGATGGAGGAATATCTGGAAACCATCCATCTAGAATTATTCATAATGTTGGAAAAGGAGAGCTTGAGGGAGGGCCAAATGGAAGAATTAAATAAGGTCAAGTTGCCAATATTAATTTTTTTGAGGAATCTATTATTGAGAAAGGTGATAGACTCGGAAGTATTGTGAAAAAGGTTACAAATGATCCGATCTTGAAGAGCTTCGTTAAAGGACTTTAAATTTTTTATACCAATGCCACCATTTTTAATGGGTTTGCAACAAATGAACCAAGGGACCATCACGTGCTTTATTTGTAGAATACTACCGGTCCAGATGAATTTTTTAATAGATGTTTTCATTTTTATGATAAGACCAATAGGCTATTTGTAGACCATCTTGGATATAATAGTGGATTTAACAAGGTAAGTTATGCCTGCCATAGAGAGATCCTTACCCTTCCAAGAGGAAAGTTGGATAAGAACTTGATTAACAATAGTCACAAAGTGGAAAGGCTTGGGTCTACCCCAAAATATGGGGACACCAAGGTAAGTTAAAGGGAGATATCCTTTATCCATAAATCACTGATAATGTTACATTTTCTATAGAGGGGGAATTTCTTCCCAAAGAAGATGCAGGATTTGTTCCAACTTATGTTTTGACCAGAAAATTCTTCATAGTGAGCTAAAGTAGTCTTGAGGTTAAGAATGTTTATTTTGTTGGAGGAAAATTATGATGTCATCAGCATAAAGGAGGTGAGTTGGGGCATTTACATTCTTGGATACATGAATGGGTTTTGGTTTATTTTGGACCACCAGACGATTGATCAGAGGACCGAGGTAGTCTTTTGATATTGAGAAGAGAATGATAGAGAGGGGGCCACCTTGTCTGACACCTTTGGTTCATTTAAAGTAACCTTTGGGAGAACCATTGATCAAAATGGAGATAGTGGCCTAATTGAAGAGAGGTTTGATAATAGTGGTAAAGGGGGACTAAAACCAAAACTTTGAAGGACTTTAAAGATAAAGCTCCAATCCATGGTGCCAAAATCTTTTCTGATGTCAATTTTAATATCTATGTTTCCTCCTATATTAGGATTATTCAAGTTTTTTATACAATCAAAGGCAATACATATACAGTATTTAATGGACTACCCTTTATAAAGCCAAATTAATTCCAAGAGACAATTTTGTCAGTAATAGTTGAGAGACGATTAACAATGATTTTGGTGATTATTTTATAAAGAGTGTTGATAAGATAAAAGGGTATAAAAAGGTGAATCTCAGAGGCATTATCCACTTTTGGGATCAAGGCGAGGAACTAAGCATTGAGAGCATGGGGTAGCACCCCATTGGTGAAAAAGGATTTAATGAGATTACAAACATCGATATGAACCACATCCCAATAGTGTTGGAATAAAGTGTTGTTAAATCCATTAAGACCAGGAGCACTATTGGGATTCAGACTAAAGACAGTGTCTTTGATTTCATGATCCAACAGTCGGTTAATAAGGAAATAATTTTCCACATCAGTGATCACTAAAGGAATGACCTCAGGGAGGAGGTCTTTGTTATTATCAGGGCCATTGAAGAGGGTTTCATAGTAGGAGACTATATGATTAGAAGTGTCATATTCATTGTAGAGAATCATATACCCATACTTTAGAAAGGTGATAGGTCTGTAGTCCTTCCTAATTATTTGGAGAGAGTTGTAGAACTTGGTGTTTCTGTCACTGTCAGTTAACCATTTGACTTTATAAGCTTGCATTCTCATTGTTTCTCTTGAACTACCATGGATGCTACTGCCACAACTTACCTTATAATTTTATGAAGTTTTTGTTCGAACATGGGTTGGTTGTATAATTTTTTATGCACCTAAATCACTCACTTATGAAGATAATTATTCTATTTATGACATTTGTGCTATCTGATGGCTTGTAACACCCTAAAATTCTAAAGTAAGAACCTTATATTCAATAGCATGCATGACAAGTGAAACCAAGAATGTAAGGGAAAATAATAACCTAATACTTTAAAATATATTTACTATTTTAAATATATTTTATATATTCTGTATTTGGTAATCTACTTGACACTGAGTTACCTTGAGTTACATGTAATAATGACTTTATTTGAAATCTTACATTACATGCAAGAAACGTTTTACCAAATAATGATATATTATTAAATAGAATAAGATATAACTGATCCTTGGAATTATTATTTATGAAAATGGGTAATTAATTTATGGAAATATATAGTTTAAATAAATTTAAAATGAATTCATTGGATTTAAATTAATTATAAATGAATATGAAAATAGATTGAATATAAAAGAAAATAGTATTATTTTTACAAAGATGTTTTAACCTAATAGATTTAATTAATAAAAATTATTGGGTGATATTAATGTAATATATATATATATATCATATATTAAATATAATATTTTTTAAGTTCATCTAATATATCTGATAAGCATAAGATAAAAACAAACCAAATATTACACTTAAAAACCTATATTTTTATAAAGGCAATTTTACTGTCTTTTAATGGAGAACCCAATTTAAATATGAATTTTGAAACTTTAATTGATCAAAAATGTAAAAATAAACTTAATATTTTAAATTGAAATATAAAAATTTGGTTAGGGTGAATTTATGATATTTTTTGGAAACATATCATTTTTTAATGAATAGTTAAAAATACTAAATTTTAGTTCAAAATTTATTTTTCATCTAATTTATTTATAAGGATAAATTATATTTTTAATTGGTTTTAAAGATTAAGTACATAATAATTTTATCACTTAATATAATTTATGTCATTGGGATCAATTTCACTATGAAATTGACTATAAAAACACAGCAAACATTTGGATTTTTTACTTTAAAAACTCGCATTGTCATCCCACCCGCGGGATAAATTCTAAATTAAGTTTTTCCAATTATATGATTAGAATTTGAAAAAATGGTTTCCATGTTTTGAATCATAATAATTTATAATGTTTAATAAGACCAAAATTGTTTTTTTCCAAAAATATTAGTGAATGTAATTAAAAATAATTACAATTATTATGGTAAAATTAATCTTAATAAAGGACTAAAACATTAATTTAAGAGCCCAAATGACCTATCAAATTGTCCAAAAACCATTTTATGGAAATTATTCAGCCATAAAATTAAAATTATTTAAGTTTTTATTTATTTTTTATGATTTTTTAGCTAAGAAAATGTGTACACCTAACTTGTTTCCAAAAATTCCAAGTGAGTCCTTTTCCATCCCTATAAAGGCCGCCACCTATCCCACTTCCTCACACCTCTCAAACTACTTAGGTTCAGAAAATATGTACCCAAATAGATTCCCAAAATCTCTCCCCCAGACCTTGAATCCTCACCTTGTGAATAAATCCATTTTGTACAAACCAAAAGTAGTTACCCGATTAAGAGGTAACATCTTCTCTCGAGCTTTTTAATTTTATTTCTATTATCCACTCCCTCAACTCTCTTTATTTCATGATTGTATAAAATAATAGTATAATAAATATACTAGGATGTTTTTATGGTAATATTTATACCTACAATTACACTCACTTCTATTTAATGGGTAACAAATATACTATTTATGTGTACGACAAACTACTGCCTCACGAAACGATGATTTTTCATTTTTCTTTTACCACCTCTCATGGTGGAAATTATAATGAAAAATATATTTATATATGATATATATGCTATTTATTATGTATTTATACTTATTTAATACTTTTATAACACATGGCATTGATACTTTCCATTTTTCATTAATACGATAACATCGTTTGAGGAAGTGTGGACTACCACCCTCTTAAAGCGATGTGATTCGTTCAAACTATACATGGAATGTAAAAAAGATAATTATAATTAAACATACGAGAAATACACAATATATATATGATATTCATGACATAATTAAATTTCTGTATATATATATATATATCATTTTATTTATTACCCTTTTACACACTTAAAAAGTGATAATGTTATTTGTGGGCGTGTGGACTACCACCTCCTCGACATGATGTGATTACTTTTTCATCACAAGAATTATATATAAGTACATATGATTAAATAATATGGTATTTATGATATAATTATCATTATATAAATTCATGGTGTTACTTACCTTCTTTCAATAATGATCATTGAAAAATAAGAACGTTACTCATGCGTACGTATGACCTATCGTCTCCATGATTTAACATTGATTCATTTTTCATAACCGTATACAATGATTGTTTTTAAAAGTACAATTGATGTATAAATATGATAATTATGTCATTATTATTATTCTTCATATGTTATATAATTATCCATTTGACCATAGTTGACCTACCTAAGTTGTTTTCGGCACATAAACAGAATTTGGTCTAAACACCTAATGTACACAGAATTGTTTAATTAGTTGTATACAAAATAGTAAAAATTGAAATAAAAGTAATTATAAACATGAAAAACGTTATTATGAAAGAAAATTATTAACATAATTTTATTATATATAAATTTAAAGTACATTCACCTGAAAGGAAATGAAAGGTAAGAGATTTCATCTCAATTTACATTCCCTTGAGACTTCTTTTTATTATGCACCAACTCACTTTTATTTAGTGTATATACTTATCTTTGACATGATATATCATGAATATAATTATTATCATGATATTATATGTTTTATTTAATTCATGGAGAATTATTATTTAAATGTTTCAAGTGGTATGAGACACTTTGTAACGTTTAAAGTTTATTTTTAATCAAGAATGTTTTAATGTCAACAATCCTTGTTGTTACTTATCCTCCTTTGATGTATTATTGATAATTCCATATTATTTATTAGATATGGATATTTTATAAGGAAAATTGTTTATTTAAAATATTATGAATGTTTTTTACATGTAATACATAGGTTGGGGACCCTTTGAGGAAAGCCCTACGGGTTGGGGACCGGTTAATGTAATCCCCTCGATGCATTAGTAGTCTCTTGAAATGAATTAGTTGTCCAAATATAAAAATTTTAAACTGTATATTGACAGTAAATGTATCATTTATTGGGAAACATGACATCTAATAATTAATCACTACCTTTATTGATCATTTTATTATAATTATTTATCCATGATATTTTTCATCGACATATCTATGGATACATTTTATTTTTAGTTCATTGATTAAATGGAATGTGTTTTCACCTTACTACCTTGACATATTGATTTTTTGTCTAATTATTTTAATTGCATGTGTTATCATTTATTTACCTTACCATGTCAATTTATTCTTATTGATTCATTATTTCTTCCATTTTTCTTACCCTTAATAAGTATTTGAGCTCACCCTTATTATGTATATTTACCCAAGTTATGAAGAAGGAATCTTTGAATAAGATTTCAAGGATGTAATTTATTTCCTTTTATTATGTATCATGTTTGTAATTTATATTTACCAATGTATTATGTGTATCATGTATGTAATATAGTCTTCCAAGACTACAAAACTGATCGGTCCTTCAGGATTTGATTCCTTGTAATCATACTAATGTAATAAAATAATGCACTGGCTCTGGGCTTCTGGGGTCATGGAGTTTAAGTTGTTATTAGAGGAGGTTTAGTTGAAACCTTGGAAAATAGATATATAAAACATAGAATAGGGAGCACAAATCTAAGTTAGACATTGAGGATAAGTATACAAGAACATCCTAGAATTTTGATAAGGTAGTGATTATGTGTGTATTCCTATAAATACATCCCCGTCTGGATACTACAAGTGAATGTGGTTCTGGAAAAAATGTTCTTAGGAGTAATAACTATGACAAGGTGTTCCGAGCCTAACTCAGGGTAACCTGGTACATGAGAATAGGCCTTACTGTACACCTAGATTGACACTCCTCAAGGATATTCTTAGGATAGTTCACCTTTTCTTTACCTACCATTATTATGGATTTCAATGTAAATATTTCCCCAAATTAACCAATGTTTTTGATTCTAGGACTCATGATGCATAAAGTTATTTTATGTTCTATACCATATTTAGAGTTATAAAAATTTCATAACTTTATGAGCCAATATAGAATATTCCATTGTTTATAAACAATGTCTATAAGGAAGAAAGTTATTGGTCCTCTTGGAAAATGTAGAGATTTCCCTATTGAGGAAACCAATACAACTGGTATTATAACTGAGAAAGTTATGGACATATTAGGGAAACATAGTCAGGTTATGAAAAATAACCTTTCCCAAATAGAGCAATCTATTCCATGGAGAGAATCTCATTAGCTGGATCACTTTATGGGGGAGAAGCCCCATCATTTATTGGGAATACTAATCAAATTACTACTAATAAATGGATTAAGTCTCTAGAGAATATATTTACGACCTTAGAATGCAAATAAAAGTAAAAGGTTACACTTGTGGTCTATTTTCTTCAAGGTGATACTGATCAGTGGTGGAATCTGATCCAGAATACAATGGAGGAAGAAGAAATTGAACTGATGAAATGCAAAACTTTTAAGGATACATTCTTCTATAAATATTTACCTTATGATCAAAAAATTTAGATAAAGATGAAGATCCTTAGCTTAAAGAAGAAGGAAGAAGAAAGTATTATGGATTATGAAGCTAACTTTACAAGGTTATCCAGGTATTCTACAGATTATATATGCAACATGGAGTGTAATATTGACCACTTATTTGAAGGTCTTAAGCCAAATATTCAAAGGGTGATGGTCTCTATGAATTTATAATCATACAAATAGATAGTTTTAAGTTCCATAAAAGCATAGAAGAAATTCTAAAGATCCTATGTATTCAAGGGAAACCAAGAGAAGGAGAGGTATTCTAAACACCATGAAAAATGTAATGAGTCAAAGAAGATGAAGGGAAATAAGGATATTCCAACTTGTGATAAATGTGGAAAGAATCACCCTCATAAATGATTGAAAGAGTTGAGAGTTTATTATAAGTGGAGAAAAAGGGTCACTAGGAAAAATAATGCTAAGGGAACAACGAAAACACTGATATTCAGTGTTACAACTGCAAGGAGATGGGTCACTAGGAAAATGAATGCCCTAAACATCAAGAGAATATAAATATGAAGAAGCTAAGGGATCAAGGTCAAGCATATGTTATTAACACAACCTAAGTGGAATGATTAATGTACTTATTTATTTGGATATATGAAATATGTTGTAAAATTATTTTGTTTATGATGTTCTCATAATATGATTTATGAAATATGAATGGATTGTACTACAATACTTTTTTGTTAAGGATTTGAGATCATATACTAAATGATACTAAGAAACGATATTCATTAGAAAGTTAAGCATTTTGTAAAACACATGATTAAGGGAAATTTAACCCTTAATAAGTTCTTGATGTTGAGATAATGATGAAGAAATGATTAATTTGGAAAATTGTTTACTACCTTGGAATTGATTAATGACTTTTCAACAAGTGGTCCATGCTATCATTGATGGAATTTACAACACTTTTAGATTTAAGGAATATATCAAAAAACATGTGTCTTAAATTAGGAATAAAGAATAATTCATGTTTCCAATAAGGATTTAGGTAATTTGAGTTATTACCATATTTCAAGAGGGTACAATATGAAGTTATTAAAATGTTTGGAATGTGAAAATTTAATGGTTCTTCATGTTAACTAAATTATAATGATAAGTTCATTTTGGAAATTCAGTGACATTCTTTCCAAATTATTTGATTACAATATTTTGGGAAAGTTAACCATTTATGAAATGTTTTAAGTTAATATTTGGACAAGGTTTTATAGATTTTTATATTAATTCACCATATAAGAAGAAAAGTAGAAATAGTTCAAGGAACGACCAAAGGATAATATTTTATTTATAGAAATATATATTTACTTATATTCTTATATATTGATAAAATGCATCAAGTATAGAAAAAAAGTGTCTTGAGAAAAAAATGTTGTCATATTATCATCATTTTTGATGATATAAATGAAATTTATTAACACACATGGTTTATGGTGTTGTTCTCAAAAAATTTCATCTGAACATGTTCTCTATCACTCTCCATCAGAACTTTATTATTGTACTTTTTCTTCCATATCCATGTTTCTATTTCCCACTTATGTTCTCCTACTAGGGAACCTAGTTACATGATAGTTGCAATTTCCTTTATCAATTATTAAGAATATGTGATATTAACTATTTTTATGATGTGGTTCATTCAGAAAAATTTATTTTCAATACCTCTATCACTAATATCAAATTTAATTTTGAGGATGCAATTTAATTAAGGTGGGTAGAATATAATACCCTGAAATTCTAAAGTAAGAACCTTATATTCAATAGCGTGCATAACACACAAAACCAAGAACATAAGGGAAAATAATAACCTAATACTTTAAAATATATTTACTATTTTAAATAAATTTGATATATTCTATATTTGGTAATTCATTCAACACCGAGTTACCTTGCGTTACATGAAATAGTGACATTATTTGAAATCTTACATTACACATAGGACCAAGTTTTTCTGAATAACAATATATTATTAAATATAATAAGATATAACCTAGCCTTTAAATTAGTGGTTATGAAAATGGGTAACTAATTTATGTAAATCTATGGTTTAAAAAAATTTAAAATGAATTCATTGGTTATAAATTAATCAGAAATGAATATGAAAACCGATTAAATATAAAAGAAAATATTATTACTTTCACAAAGCTGTTTTACCATAATAGATTTAATTAATAACAATTATTATGTGATATTAATGTAATAAATAAATAAATAAATATATATATCATATATTAAATATAATATTTTTTTAAGTTTATCCAATATATTTGATAAGCATAAGATAAGAACAAACCAAATATTACACTTAAAAACCTATATTTTTTATAAAGGCAATTTTACCAACTTTTAATGGTGAACCCATTTTAAATATAAATTTTGACACTTTAATTGATTTAATATTTAAAAAAAAACTTTATATTTTAAATAAAAACATAAAAATTAGGTTAGGTTGAATTTTTGATATTTTTTGGAAACATATCATTTTTAATGAATAGTTAAAACAATGAATTTTAGTTTAAAACTCCTCTTTCATCTAATTTATTTTTAATGTTAAATTATATTTTTAATTGTTTTTAATATTTAATTAGATAATATTTTTATCATAGTTACAATTTATGTCCTTGAGATCAATTTCACTTTGAAATTGACTATAAAAACATTGATAACTTTTGGACATTTTTACCATAAAAACCCGCATTGTCTTCCTGCCTGTGGGGTGAATTTTAAATTAATTTGGGCCACTTATTTGATTTTAATTTGAAAAAATGGTTTCCATATTTGGAATAATAATAATTTATAATGTTTAATAAGAAAAAAAATTGTTTTTTACACAAATTATTAGTGAATGTAATTAAAGTTAATTACAATTATTAAGGTAAAAATAAGCTTAATAAATGACTAAAAATTTAATTTAAGGGACCAAATGACCTATACACTTGTCCAAAACCCATTTAATAGTCATAATTCATCCATAAAACATATATTATTTAGTTTTTTTTGGTTTAGTAATACTTTTTAATGTAGTAACATGTATACACCTAACTTGTTTTCAAAAATTCTATGTGAGTCCTTTTCCTTCCCTATAAAAGGCCACTATCTCTCCCACTTCCTCACACCTCCCAAATCACTTTGGTTGGGACAAGATCTTCCAAAATATCTTCCCCAAATCCCTCTAATCAACCTTTAAGCATCCATTTGTTTTCATAAATCCTTCCAAGGAATCCTTTTGGTAGAAACCAAAAGTAGTTACCCGATTAAGAGGTAATGTATTCTCTCAAGATTTTTAATTTTATTTCCATTATACACTCCCTAAAGTATCATTATTTCATGATTGTATAAAAAAACTCATATAATAAATATACTAGTATGTTTTTATTCTAATGGTTTGACCTAAAATTAAATTCACTTCCATCTAATGGATAACAAACATATTGTTTCTGTGTACGACGAACTGTTGCCTCACAAAATGATGATTGTTCATTTTTCCATTACCACCTCTCATGGTGTCCTTTATGATGGAAAATCTAATTATATATTATATATATGATATTTATTATTTCTTTATACTTCTTTAATACTTTTATAATACATTCCATCAATACATTTTATTTTATGTTAATATGATAAGATCATTTGAGGAAGTGTGGACTACTGCCCCCTCAAAGCGATGTGATTCGTTCACACAATACATGGAATGTATAAAATATTATTATAATTAAAAATATGAGACATAAAACACATCTATATGATATTAATGACATAATTAACTTTTTTGATAAATATATATATATATATATCATTTTCCTTATTACCCTTTCACACACTTATAAAGTTATAACGTTATTCGTGGACATGTGGACTACCACCTCCTCGACATGATTTGATTCCTTTTTAATCAAAATAATTATATATATAAGTCTATATGATTAAATAATATGTTATATATTATATAATTATCATTCTTTAAAGGAATGGTGTTAGTTACCTTCTTTCCATAATGATCATTGAAAAATAATAATGTTACTCATGCGTACGTATGACCAACCGTCTCCATGATTGTAACATTGATTCATTTTTCATAATTTTATGTAATTATTGTTTTTAAAATTATAATTGATGTATAAATATGATAATTATGTCATGATTATTATTCTGTATATGTTATATAATGACCCCTTTGACCATAGTTGATGTACCAAAGTTTTTTTCGACACATAAACCGAATTTGGTCTAAACACCCAACGTAAAGAGAATTTTTTAAGTAGTTGTATAAAATATAGTAAAAATTGAAATAAAAGTAATGATAAACATGAAAATAGTTCTCAAGAAAGTAAATAATTAACATAATTTTATTAAACATCAAGTTAAAGTATGTTAATGCAAAAGGAAATGCAAGGTAAGATATTTCATCTCAATTTACATTCCATTGAGACTTATTTTTTTTATGAACCAATTCACTTTTATTTGGTGTATATACATCCCTTTAACATGATATATCATGAATATACTTATTTTCATGATATTATAAGTTTCATTTAATTCATGGGGAATTATTATTTAAATGTTTCAAGTGGTATGGAACACTTTGAAATGTTTAAAGTTTATTTTTCATCAATAATTTTTTAATGTAAACAACTATTGTTGTTACTTATCCTCCTTTGAGGTATTATTGATAAATATATATTATTTATTCAATATGTATATTTTATAAGGAACATTTTTTATTAGATATATGAGGAATTCTTTGGAAAAGCAATATACAGTTTGGGTACTGTTTAAGGAAATCCTTATGGGTTGGGGAATGGTTAATGCAAGCCCCTTGATGCATCAGTAGTCTTATGAGAAGAATTAGTTAGCCAAATTAGAAAAGTTTAAACTATCTCTTAATGGTAAATGTATCGTGTTTTTGGGAAACATAAAATTCAATAATTAATCATTTCCTTTACTGAGAATTTGATTATTACTATTTATCCATGTGATTTTGCGTTGACATATATATAGATGCATTTCATTTTCAGTTCATTGATTAAATGACATATGTTTTTAGCTTCCAAACTTTCCATATTGATTTTGCCTTATCTAGTTATTTGAATGGAATGTGTTATCATTTATTTATCTTTTTATGTTTACTTATTCCTATTGACTCATTATTGCTTATGTTTTACTTACCCTTACAAATAATTTCATCTCACCCTAATTATGTTTCTTTCCCAAGGTTATAAATAAGGAATCATTGAATAAGTTTTCAAGGATGCAATTTATTTCATTTTATCATGTATCATGTTTTTAATTTATGTTTCCCAATATATTATGGGTATCTTGTATGTAATCTGGATTTCCAAGACTGCTAAATTGACCGGTACTTCAGAATTTGATTCCTTGTAATCATTCTAATGTAATAAAATAATGAACTGGATCCAAGATTCTGGGGTCGGGGAATTACACAGATGACTTCTCCTAAGTGGAATCTTGCTCAATATTTTCAGATATTTGATGGAAAAGTCTCTCAAGATCATTCTCTCTTCTACCCTGATGTCGGTGAGAGTCGGTCAGGGCCTGTTTTTGTTGATCATATCTCTTATTATGAATAGAGTCCATTTGTTTAATCCAACCCAAAGTTATGAAATATCATGATACTAACTTGGATGGGTTTTTACGGTTGTGGAGTGGGGTGAAACATAATGCTTCATGTTCACCCCATCCTTTGATATGAACATAAGATAGGGCATAAATGATCAACTTTCACAATCTTTCTAATGCGATGAGGCATGTACGTTGAAGGGACCCTTGTTGTTTCTCGAACATTAGACTTGTCATGCAAAAAAGATATATTCCATGTCAATTTGGCATTACATCCCTTCTATTACCTTTATGTGAACTTGGTACTCATCACAAGGTAATAGTTTTTCTCTCAAGTGATGAATAGTTTTCCATATATTGAAGTGGATGTCATGAACATAATCTTCCAACAATGCCTATGGAATGATGTATTTAGGGGTGTATAAAGACCAAAAAATGACTAGTATTTCATATTTAGCCAGTTGTTTCCTTATATCTAGCATGTCACCCTCATATTTTTCTAGAGGATCCTCAACCAGCTCTGACCAAAGTGGATTCTTTATCACTACTTTATCATAAACAACAATATTGGTAGGGACTTCCTTAGTTACGTAGGAAGATAGGTGACACAAGGGTGGTTTGGAGAATGACCATTTCCTTGAGCTATCTTCTGGGTGAGAAATAATTTCAATTTCCAATGAAAAGGAATTAGACCTGACTGACCTTGGTTTCCTAAGTGCCTCATGGTTGGAGGGATTTCTCATCACTACATCGTAAAGGAGAGGACCCTCCTGAAGAAGTGAAAAACTTATGTAGAGAGGACCTTCACAACAAATTCCATAATGGGGAGGATTACCATAGTGTATTACAATAAGGGGAATACCCTCCTTCTCATTGATCTTTTAACCATGTGGAGGGTTTCTGTGACTCTCATCAGGAGATAGGATCTTGATACCGGTCATGTTATAGTCACGAAGCAATCCTTCATGGTGAAGTGTCTAAGGAGAACCCTCAAAATTACCACTACTACCCCTGTATGTTTGGAACGAGAGATTAGGATCCTAAGACTCCATAGATAAGTGTTTGAGGACTTCAAGAGGTATAGCATTAAGTAGATTAGGTGCGTATATCATTAATTAATTTTTTAGTTGTATCTAGTGAGGCTTATTTTAGGATGCCTTCTTATTAATGACTGGGGCCACTTGATGGGAGAAGTGGTTTTCAGGCATGGAATATTGTTTAACTATCTCCCATGTTTCTATCAGAATTTTTCGATAGGATTCTAGAATTTTGGCAGGCATTTGTGCCTGCCTTGGAGTGGAAATTAGAGTGGGCTGATTTCCTCCTATTAGAACATGTGTATGTTCCCAATATAATTATCTGTATATCATAGGGGAGTTTTCCCAACAGAACTTTTGGACTGGAGAAGAGGTATGTGTCTTCTTAGAGGTGACATACTGGGGATCCATCCCAATTGTGGGGATGGAACCGTGTGTCCATATTTATGTCACTAATTTCATTACCGTTATGATGTCCTGGAAGCTCTATAAGATCTGGGTATGGATTTTCATCTACCCTTTTTTCCATATTCAGGATATGTTTGGTGACTTCAGTGACTGGAAAATTGATATATTCTCATTATTTATCAGGATCAGGGGTATATGCCCGATGCTATCCTCTATTTCTTGTCTGTGAATATTGATAGTACTCAGGTGTAGGGATAGGGGTTTGAGTTTGGCCCATATTCATCATCATGAAATTCCAAATGATCTCCCAAAATGATGTTAGACAAAACTGATGGAAGGATTGATAAATGTAGGCACGTGTGTGCGCATACTAGTCATTTTCTTCTAAACTTGGCTGGTATTATTATTTGAAAACTTACAGGAAGGGATGCTTCTAGTCTTGATGGATGTGGGAAGGGATTTGTTCCTGATAATATATTTTTAGAGTATTTGGTTGGAAGACTTCATTGAGTGCTTCCAAATGATCCTACTGGAAGACTTGATTAGTGTTGGTGGGTGTATGTTCCTTCTCGTAGTTTTCCACTATATTTGAATAGCAGGCTTCCTTGAATTCCACCAGGTGAGTCTGCTAGATAGCCGAAATAGGACAGGAAAGTGCATGTTCCTGCTTGTAGTTTTCCACCAAATTTGATTGGTGGTCTTATTCGAAGGGGATAGAGGTGTAACCCTACTCCCTATTGACTGATTTCTACCCCCGATGGGACGTATTTAATTCCTAGTTCTAGGAGAAATAGGACAAACTTCCAAGGAAAACAACCTCATAATGTTGAGGGTTTACTTCTACATAGTGTTGGTGGTAGAGATTTTTAGTATAATCCCTTTGTATGGACCCCTGTGTATTATGGATGGGGTCATCTATGGACTCTTAATCCACCTTCATGAGATAAGAGAGGGACTGGTTGTTGCATTCTAGAGATAAACTACTGAAATAGTTGAATATGGAGATACTTTATTTCTACTTCTGGACCACCATTCATCACTAATTGGATGATTGGTGGGGCTTTATGAGCTGAAGGTATTATCAGTCATCCTCCAGGGTCAAGATTGTACCATTTTGGTGATACTCCTGAAACAACGTGTTTGAGACCCAACATTGAAGATTCTAGGTTGGTGATGAAATCCTCTTCTTAGAAAAAGACCCGATATTAATAGTAACCAAGGAACATGTTTTCAGAAGTTGGAAGGATGCCATTTGACTAAAGGGAGTTCTGAAAGAAAGTGTTTGGATATAGATGGGAAAAAAAGAAAACCTTATCAAAGCATTATCTCATTTAAATGAATACATTCATGATTGATTTTCTGGTTTGGACCTCTTTCATTTTGAGAGATAAAGGGTCCTGACAGGTGGGTGACACAATCATCTTGGTTAATTATCCATTTAAGGTTTAACATTTTTTTTGTTTCTAATGGAAAATGTGGTCCACACAGTGGTTGATTGTAGTGGGTTGAGTTTTGTGAAATCATTCACATAGGGTTAACTATTTCTAAATGGTTTCCAATGCATTTATTCATGGAACCGGAAACACCCAATGGTTCTATATCTGTGTTGACTTAGGGACCTTCTTTCTAAGGGAAGGTACTTTTTGGGTGGTTTGGAAAATGATACATAAGAACTCAAATTGGTCAAGAGGATGTGAGTTCAGGTTCATCACACCCTTTTGGGGAAATTTTTTCTTACTTCGAGACTCTCTTATAGATTTAAGACATATTCAAAAATCCTTTATTACTTCCCAAGTATGATGTGGGTCACCCTTATATTAATAATAAATTATTAGCATATATGGAACTTTGAATCATATATATGTATATGAGGTTATTCATTAATGGGAAAAACTATATGTATACGAGGTTCTCCATAAATGGCAACCTCTTATGTACAGATTAGATATTCCTTGGTCATTATTATGATGATTCTGGTTTTTATCCACATAGTGTGGTGCTCTGGAGTATGTATTCTTCTAGGGATATAGGAGTTGTTTTGATGTCAGGACCAGACCCATGGATGGGATTCCTATGTACATTTTGAAGGGAATATGAACCCACGTATTTCAGTGCCACTTAACGAGACACATCATACCTTTTAAGGTCATGTGATGTGGATAAAACCATTCACTTTAATGTCATGCTGCAAGGACATCTAGGTGGAAGGTTCCTAGTCAATGTTTGGTGTGAGACTTATGCCAAAGTGTCCCAAGGAACCTAGAAGGGATATGGGATCCTAGGAGAGATAAGAACCTACTGAGAATGTATCCTAGAGAGTATAGGGTTGATTTGGGGCATTAGGTTTGGACCTCAGGGAGGATTTTTACGTATCCCATTTGAATGGGAATCAGAGACCATGTAGTTCAGTTGTGAGGACCCACGCCTAGGAGGCCTTATGAAGATTTGTGTCACAGGGGAGTATGTAAATTTGATAGTATTAATTTGGGGTTTACTCCTAAGGAGGATTCACTGAGGTGATTTGGGATACATGTTTGGGGATTATTCATATGAAGGATTCCCTTGATAATGGAGGTTGGGTCTTACAATGAATGGGAGGCCCATATTCTTGGTTATGAGTGGGGATTATACCGAATAGGACACCCAAAAGGCTTGGTTGGTAATTACACTTGGAATGACACCCATACTAAGGATCATGTAGATTTCATGATCACCACCAACCTCTAAGTCCACATGAGTCATGCTCTATGTGAGAAACAAGAGAAAGAAGAAAATCCATGGAACCACACAATATGATTTTCCTAAAGGTTAGATACATGGCCTTAAGAACCCACACATATGGAGACAATCTAAAGGAAGGTGAGAGAAAGATCTAAAAGAATATTCTCTACCAAAACAGGCATATTATCATGCATAGATCATGATCATGATTAACCTCTAATCTCAAATTAGTCATGAAGAGTCATTCTTAGATGTGAGAAACAATACGAAATCAAATATCTAAAAAAACACATGATCCATATTCCATTGGTGAAAGAGGTTAGGGGTACTAGAGAAGAAGAAAGTAATTTGATGCACCCATTTCCTCTCCCAATTCATATCCAATATAGTCACATCAAACTATCCTTATGGGTATGGACCGGGATGAGAAGAGGAGCAAGAGTGAAACCTTACACAAGAAAGTCTTGGGGCTTACTTCTAAGGAGGATTCCCTTAGATTGGTTCTGAGAGGTGGATATCATTCCCCGATGAATGAAAAGGAAAGCATGATCCTCACCATATTTTTCTAGAACTAGGAGATCCTTGACATTGCCCCCAGGGTTGGGGTCCTCATGACTATGGGAATTCATATCTATATACACCTGAGGAACATAACCATTAGGTAGGACAAGTGCGATACACATCTAATCTAAGGAATACATATCCAAATTAGAGACACACTAGTGTGACTCTTTCCATGGTTTTAAAAGTCTGAAGGTTTCAGTGGAGGTTTCAATTTGGTTCCTCTTATATAAGGGATCCCATGGGAGATATTCCTTTCCATTGTTGGCTTGGAAGAGGGACTAAAGGGGGGATCGTGTAGGTACTAGCTTAGAGAGTGAAGGCGCTTCATGTAGGGCTTGGGTGGAACTGTAGGTGCTTCTCATAGGGGGTATAGGCTTGAAAATAATAGATATTCCTTGGTAAATGGACCAAAAAGGAAACAAAAATTGGGTAAGGTGTTAGCCTGGGCCCCACGATTCTCCTCAACTGTCCCTAGATGAGGACCACACAAGTCCTTGGTTAGGTAAGGGGCCTCATTTAGGTGGTTTTCCACTAGGGAGAGGGGTCCTCATGCAAGTTTATTTAATTTCAGACCCTAAAGGGACTTTGATCTCACTTGTTCCCCTTAATTATCTATTCTCTTAGGAATTGGATAGCTACCTAAGCAATTTTAGAGGACCTAGGTGATGGAGATGAGCAACCAGAGATTTAGGGATTATTCTAATTTTATAGTTCTGAAAATGAGGAGCCCAAGGGTCTCATTTATAAGAAAATAGAGAGCCTTGTTCAAAGGTGTTACCCCACATAGGTCCACGGTGTAGGTTCCTGGTGTAGGGGTGGCATGTGTTTCAGTGCCATGCAGGGGGGCTGCGCGAGTCTTCTAATGCATGGGGGTGTGTGAGCAGGCTAGCTTAGGCAAGTCCCTTTGGTTCTTATTGGGGATCTTCACTTCTTTAATGCATTTAAGTTTATTTTCTTAATATTTTCACCCCATTAAAAAATAGAGTGTCAAAAGTGATATACACCAAGTGGTTTTAGTTCAAAACAATCTAAAAATCCATCTTTATGTAATTTAGTCAAGTGATTTTTGTTTACATGAACTAGCTAGTGATTCAAAATTTGGGTGTGGTATGAGTAAAGTGAAGTAATTTTGTTATCTATTTCCATTACTTGGTTCATTTAATCAAACACATAAATACCATTATTTAAATAAGCCTTACCATAAAAAATGATATATTTATAAAAGAAGAAAAATTTATTCCCAAATTTTAAAATAAATCTATCAGTATCTAGTATGGATATAGAAACAATGTTTTTGGTAACTAAAGGCATGTAATTAAAACCATTTAAAACCAATATCTTTCAGTCGACAATGTGAGGTGGTAGTCCTCGATAGCTACAACATTGAGTTTAGCTACATTGGATGCTTGTAAAAATATAACTCCCCCTTGGTTAATATTTATAAATCTATATGGTTATTGTATTTTAATACTTATGTGATCACACAAATCTGTATTTAATACCCAATTTGTAGAAAAAGATAAATTTTACTCAATAAAAAACACAACTGAAGCTTCCCTTCCTTCTTTTTATGGGTGTAGTATTTCTTCTAGTGGCCCTTCTTTCCACATACGAAACAGAAAACATCCCATTTTCTTTCTTTCCCCTTGATCATTCTCTTCTTGGAAGGATGTGAAGAATATTTGGGATTAAATCTATTTTCTTTCCCTTTACATTTGTTCACCATAAATATGGAAGTATTTTCGAGTTTCGTATACTTGTCTACTTGATGAAGAAGAGTGAGAATATTTGAAAGAGACTTCTCAATGTTGTTCATATTAAAATTTACAATAAATCTAGAGAATATCTAAGGGAGTGATTCCAAAATGATATCAGTTCCCAGTTAGTCAGTGAGTTTAAACCCTAAAACCTATAGGTACTAAATGTAGCCAATGATCTTAACTACATGAGGTCCATCTGGGGCAGCCTTTTCCAAAATTTCTTTGAAAGAGAGCCTTGTAAATATCAAACTATTCCTATCTTTTTCTCTATTAATAAAGACCACAAAGGTGCTCAAGCATGCTATACACATTCATGTTTTCATGAAAATTTATGAGTTCTCTAGACATATAAGAAATCATCAAACAATGAACATCTACCACATCATTCATATGTTTCTCATAGACTAGGAACTCTTTATCACTCACCTCCTTAGTAGGTGGATTAGGAATTAAGGATTATAGCATGTAATATTTCCATTCATGGTGCAAGACAACCTGAAGGCTTATGTACCATTCCTAGAAGTTACTTCAGTTAGGAGGTTTTCTATCTCCAATATTGATCGTAGAGATAGTGTGGATGATGGACTTTCAATTTTATTCTATAATTTAAAATAGAATATTATTAGTACTTTTCTTGATTATAAATTATATGAGAAATCATAAATTAATTAATTTATATTAAATCTCCCAATATTTTATCAAGTATCAATAAAGCTCACCATTAAACTCAGAATTTCTAGTTTCTTTAACATTCTAGTGGAAAGGATCCATATGGCGTTTCACATAACCCCAACAAGGGTTAGTCAAGAGACATGAATATATTTATGTAGGTAGGTATTTTCCAACTACATGCATGAATATGCTTGATCCATTGAGTGGATTACCCAATATTAAAATACTAACTTGGATTTACTCAAAACTTGCCTCCAATTTACACAATGTCTAGCTAGGGATACTCCTCTTGATGTTAAAAGGTTAAGTTAACCCAAAATCTTCATAAGAAATCCCCTTATAAAAGTAAGTTTCCCAAAAAGGGTTGGTAAAAAGCATAGTTCTATTGAGTTTTATTCCTAATTAAGTAACAGAAGGATTAGTCTGACTTAATATTAGGTTTAAGGATTTTAATTAATTATGCACAAATTTTATCTTTTTTTATCCTTTACATGTCATATTAATATTAAGTGGAAATAACTTAATTAATTAACCATATTGGATAAAACATTTACAAACATGCCATCATATTTAATTTAATAATAAATAATTGAAAACTCCTGAAATAAATTAAATTAAAACATCCAACTCATACACAAGTCTTAGTCAAGGTCATGAATGATCATACATACAACGAATACACAAAAGTAACCTACTATCATTCATTTCATTATTTGTTATTTATTATTAAGATAAAAACGCTTGAATTAATTAATTAATAATTACTTAATTAATTCCCTTTCATCTTAATTATCATCCAAACTTAATTGGAGATAACCATATTTTATGGAATTCATGGAAAATAAACAGTAGAACCAATAATGATATATTTGTTATAATAGATTTATTGAGAATTTAAAAAAATTTAAAAAAATTATTAAATGGTTAAAAACACAATAGGTTTCAATCAATAAATTAAGGTTTAAATGATGAAATTTTAAATTTAATGTAATTTAATTATTCCATTAATTGGGAGACTACATGGCATGTACAATCCAACTACACACCATTTATCTAGGTTTCCGTGTATCCAGGTCACACGCTTGGTGATTTGGCGTGTTAACTCAACTGGATTACATGACATGTACATGCCAGATACATGCCATGTATCTTCTTTCCATGTGCGATATTGTTCTGGTCAACATGTGCAGTGTGAATTAAATGAACCATGTGTAATTAACTACTTGACACATCTAGGTACAGTGCACAAGAGTACACAACGTGTGCTCCGACTACTCTCTGTGTAACCTAATTTTACTAGCAAAAGATTTGGAACTTCCTGATGGAGTCTCCAATCATTATTAATATATTCTTAAACCTTTAAGAAAATGAAACACTAAATGAACATTACTAACATGTCGATAACATGTTAATTCAAACTGAATTAAAGAACGAATAACATGAAATGAAAATATAAGCACAATTGTGCATAGATCAACAATCAAATAAATAATTATAAATTTAAACGTGACTTCTATGATACAATTTTTTTTTTGGTTCTGGGCATAGTGGAAGCGTGCAGTGATGGGTGATATATTAAAATTTATTTTAATAATCGTAGTTGTTTCGTCACGGAATCCGGGGATGACCTCCTGGACGGGAGATTCAAACGTTCCGATCGGTTTCTAACGGGTTTGTTTGTAGAACCGGAAACATCCAATGATTCCACATCCGTTTGGACCTACTTTCCAAAGGCAGGCGCTCATTAGCTTGTGGACTAATGAGGCTTAGGAATTTGCATTGGTCGAGAGGATGGGAGGTCGGACTCATCACACCTTTTTGAGGGGAATTATTGTCTACTCCGGGACTCTCTTTATAGATTTAAGTTATGTTCGTGAATCCTTATTACATTACCAAGTATAAAATGTGATTTCCTTTAGTTTTAACAATCAATGATTAAATATGCAAGAAATTTAGAGAATCTTTTATATGTATTCGAGGTTCTTCATCAATAGAGAATCATCTATATCTCTTTAGAGATTCCTGGTCAATGGTATCCTTCAAAACATTTATATAAAAGTCTCTTGGTAATTATGATGACCAGGATGGTTTTAAAGCCACTCAGTGGGGCACTTGAAGTTTATCGTCATTCAGAAGGACAAAGATTATTTCAAAGTTGGGATCGAACCCATAAATGGGCTACCTACGTATCCTTTGTTTTTGAAAAGGAATCAAAACCCACGTAGTTCGAGTAATGGAGTATGATGTTTATGATTTATGGCTCAAAGAAGAATGTCATAATTACTTTTACACTCTAAGATCACGTGAGTCATGCTCGGTGTGAGAAACAAGAGGTATTGGTAAAATTTAGACAATTGTGCCATGAAAGATGCAATCATAAAAATTTGTTTGGGGCTTATGTATGTATGACTGCCCAAAATAGATGAAGGTTTAGGATTTACTTTTAGGGAGAAAATCCAGGAACAGGGTCCATAAAGGTATATGTGCTTTATGGAGATTTGAATACTCTAATCTTGGGGATTACTCCTGAGGAGGATGCCCAAGTTAGGAGGGGACTTATGATTGGGTTTTACTCCTGAAAAAGAAACCCAAATCAAAGGTAAATTATGACTGGTTAAGAGAATTTTAAGGGGGCTTGAGGTTTATTCCTAAAAAGGAAACTCAAGATTATGACTGGGACTTATTCCTAGAAAAGGAGGCCCAGGTTAGGGGACTTGGGGCTTACTCCTGAAAAGGAAACCCAAGGTTATGACTGAGTCTTATTCCTGAAAAGGAGACCCAGGTTAGGGGACTTGGGGCTTACTCCTGAAAAGGAAACCCAAGGTTATGACTGAGTCTTATTCCTAAAATGGAGACCCAGGTTAGGGGACTTGGGGCTTACTCCTGAAAAGGAAACCCAAGGTTATGACTGAGTCTTATTCCTGAAAAGGAGACCCAGGTTAGGGGACTTGGGGATTACTCCTGAAAAGGAAACCCAAGGTTATGACTGAGTCTTATTCCTGAAAAGGAGACCCAGGTTAAGGAATTAAGGTTTGGGGCTTACTCCTGAGGAGGATGCCCAAGATTATGACTGGGACTTACTCTTAAAAAAGAAGGCCCAGGTTATGACTGAGTCTTATTCCTAAAAAGGAGACCCAGGTTAGGATTCTCTCATATTAAAGGATGAGGTTGAATGAATGAACTCTCCATATTTAGTGACATAAGGATATTTAAATCACTAGACTTTGAGAGAGATTCCACAGAATTCCTTTCAGATAAGGAAGTCAAATCAAGAAATCATGCCATAAATGGATTTGAAGAGTGTCTTGAAGACTGAATCTTGAAAAGGAAAGGTGTGATGGATTAAGAGGGGTAAAAATGGGCAATATGGGCTCCCAAAAAGATAGGGGCACGCAGGTCTTGCAAGGCGCGCAAGTCTTCCGTGGGCGCGCAAGTATGGTCGCGCAGGTATACCTGCGCGACACATGGTGTACTTGCGCGATTTTCAACCAGCATTGAAATACTTGAGCGACTCTTTTTTAAACCCTTTAGAATTTTCTTGAGGTTCTTCCAGAAAAGAGACGCGCAAATTATATTGAAGTAAATAAGTCGGCGCACAAGTGTTTGATAAGTTTCAACACTTAGGCCTTCCTTCTTCTCTTTAGATCTTCTGTTCTAGGTAAGAAATTACCTTAGAAGTGTTCTGGAAGCTTTGAGAAGAGACTTGGGCATCGGGAGCTTCAATCCGAGTTTCTGGAAAAAAGATCCTCTCGAATGGGGGGCCCACAGGGTCTATTTATAGGCAAAAGAAGACCCCGGGTGGTTACCGGGCGGTTACCACTTAGGTCGCGCAAGTCACCTGCGCGACCAAGGGTGTCGCGCAAGTGTACTTGCGCGACAGTGATAAAACTTGCGCGGTGCCGTTGCTGTCGATCCTTTGTTCATGCCTTTGTCGATTTTTGATGTTTTCTTCAAAGGTTGAATCACTTTGAGCTCAGATATTCCCTTTTCCGATCTTTAGATTCTGTAACGAAAGGAGCGTTAACAAAAGTCCCCCCTCAGAGTTGGATCCGGAAAAAAATGTGGATTTGACTCTGAGGAAATCGAATCCCTCCAAAGGAAAAGGGAGGCGCGCAAGTCTGCAGTGCACAGAGGGCGGCACGCAAGTTTGCGTCGCGCAGGCCTTAAGCGCTCTTGGTTTGGCGCGCAGATAGGCTTCCTGGCCTATAAATACACGGCTTCACCTCCGTACAAGCATCCGGATTTCCGGACTTCATACCTTCTCGAGCTCTCGCCGCGCAGGTCACCTAAGCCGCGCAAGTCTCTTTTCCACTGTTCCCTTGCTGTCGCGCTCCTGTAAAGGTATTCGTACTTGCGCGGTTTATACTTGCACGTCAAAAACTAGCGCGGCACACGAAATACTTGCGCGCCATTGTTTAGACTTGCGCGACTTAATGCCTTGGAAATTTTTTCCGAATTCTTTTCACAAATTTTATGAAAAATAAACCCATTTAAGAGTTAAATTTGTTCAACTTTTGTGCAGATTCAATGGCTCCTAAGGGAATTGGAACAGCTGATGAACTGGCTAGAAAGCGGATTGATGACATGATGAACATTATTGGCCATGATTACTATGATATCTGTGACAACACTTTACCAGATTTGGATAAGTACTTGAAGAAATATCATCTTAAATTCCCACAGAGCATCTACCTGTCTCTGTGTGGTCATGGTCATCTGCAAGGAGTGAATGTTTCAAATGCAAACAATTATATACCTGAGATGCAGCTGCACTGTTACTTCTCTATTTTGGTTATGCTGTGCATTAAGAGTAACAACAATGGTGTGAACTTTCAAATTCTTCCTCCATGTCATTTCCTTGCAGATATGAAAATGGAAAACCCATGGTCTGAAATGTTTTCCACTAATGGTTGGTGGAGAGAAGACAAACATGGTATTAGAGAAATATCTGAAAAGAGTACTCTCTCCAAATGGCTCTTTACTTCCAATGCTCCATTCTCAAATCCATGTATCCATCTTCCAAGTCTCTTGGACAGAAACAGAGTCACTGTTTGATCAGCAGAAAATTTTATCAAACCGCACTCAAGAACATCCTTTTACAATTGTTCCAAGAAGAGCTGGTATCACTGCATCTCTTATTGTATCCAGTTGAATGAATGAATTCCAGGTGATTGCTAATGAAGCTCGGGATTCCGTAAATCAAATGAAGTGTTATGTTGAAATCCTCTTGTAATTCTTGAAAAAGAGAAGAGACTCCAGTCTGTGGATGTCCTTCTAACTCTTGTGTATCAATGAAAAACACTTTTGTCTTCAATCAATTGTACCTGCATTCTTTTCACTACCTGCTTCAAATTTACTTAAGCCAATGGGCCTAGTAAGCATAGTTTGATTTTTACTAGGATTATTTACAAATAATACTACAAACTTTGAACCTTTTAATTGCTCAATATTACCTAAATAATACAAAAAATGTATATTTAGTGAGCTGGAACTTGACTTTTATTCAGAGTTACTTTGTCTTTTGTGTGGGCAGTTTAAAGTCATGCACGCCGGACATAAAGGGGCTAATGTTTAAGGTCGAAATAGCTTTGACCAAAATGGATTAAAATGGATTCAATTCCTTGACAATTTATCTGAAAACATATTACCATACTCAAGTATGAGGGAAAAAATGTAAACTATGGCTTAAGAATATTTGAATCTGAGGAATGATATGAAAAAGAGCTAAAAGGAATTAGAAGAAGTAGTTTCCAAGAATGAAGTTACTATTATTTAACAAAACCCATTAGGGGGTTGAAATATGTAGGGCCACCTATGGGCATTGGCTGCATGGTCAAATAAATAGCATCTTTTGGCTGACAAGTCTGTTATGTGGACTGTTTATGCAAGGCCACCTATGGGCACGTGCTGCATAGTCAGGCGAAAGAACTCTTAGAAATTTACTTTCCTAGTGCTAAAAGCCAGTGAAAGTTTATGGAGATTCAAATTTTCTAAAGTATAGAGTTTGTTGTATGGAAAGAGGTACTTGAATATGGAGAAGATATTTCCGAACAAGAATATCGAAGAACTGGATGAATATCACTCCTACGAAGGTCTGACCCAAACGTAGGGAAGAAGAATAAACCATAGACTTGAATAATTTCAGATCATGAAAAAGGATATGGGACAAATATATTAAGGATGGATATTTTTTGCGGATCCCTACATACTGTCGTTTAAGACAAATAAGGACAAAAGAGGCATTCTTCCCAAGAATGAAGTTACCATTATTTAACAAACCCGTTAGGGGGTTGAAATATGCAGGGCCACCTAAGGGCATTGGATGCATGGTCAAATAAATAGTATCTTTTGGCTGAAAAGTCTGTTATGTGGACTGTTTATGCAAGGCCACCTATGGGCACGTGCTGCATAGTCAGGAAAAAGAATTCTCAGAAGTTTGACATTTTTGTGATTAGAAGTCATGAAAAGGGTTATGAAGATATGAAAATATTTAAGGATAGGATTATAACACATAAAGATGTGTATTGTCCAATGTATATTGAGATACATAGGTCAATGATAACCATAATCATGTTGTGGCTGGGTCCTGAGTTGAAATTTGGACTTCACTACGTATCTCATAATAATGAGAATCAAGCCATACGTAGTTCTTGAAATGCAGTTTAACGTCGTGCAAGACGAAAGTATGAGTGATCTTAGTTTAGGGTCATAGAATTCGGACCATAATAATGAATACACAGTGTGTGTTTTCATGAGGACTTTTCAGCCAAGGGACTGAAAGTGAAATTTGGGGTTAGGCCCAAAAGACTTGGGACTGGATTCGAGGGATACTCGAATGTTCCTACGTATCCCATAAGGATGGAAATCAAGTCCACGTAGTTCTAGAACTACCCTTTGTAAAAATTTGGTTCGTACATGTGAAGGGTGAAAGGGGACTTTAGTGCAATGATGGTTTTAACCTAAGATAAAAAGTATAGGCATTACCATGTATGCATGTAGTCTTTTGAAAATGAAAACCATGATTGAAAAATCAATGTCAATAATAGTTCTCTCTCAAATGAGGAAATCAAAGAATATTGTAGTTTATTGTCGTACCGGAAAAAAGTGTTGCATAGTTTAACGTCATATAACAAGGACGAAAGTGAATCAATGTAAAAAATATTGATTCTAGGGGCGGTTTCACGAATCAACATCATATGAGATGGTGGTGAACCGATGTGAAGAGATTATTTTTGGGCTCGAACCCTGGGAGGTTGCCTACATACCCAGCCTGGAGGGCAAGGATCAAAGTCCGTGTAGTTCAATTAAAGAATGAATTAATGATCAAGTTGTTCTTGGGGACAATGATCTAATAAAAAATGTTGTTGGGACTTACACATGGTTAGTGGCCCAAAGGGAGTGTTATGGTTGATGTTCGCTCTAAGATCACGTGAGTCATACTCGGTGTGAGAAACAAGAGGTAATAACAACCTTAACGATGGACAGTTTAATGTCATGTAGGACATAAAAAAGGGACTATGCAGTTTAAAGTCTTGCAGTTAGAACTATTGGTGCTGCACAGTTTAGTGTCATGTAGCAGGGACAAAATAACAGTTTAATGTCATGTAGGACATATCAAGGACTTTCTGTACAGTTTAGCGTCATGTAGTTAGGACGATGGGGATAAAATAGTTTAACGTCATATTGGATGAAAGGGGGATTATGCAGTTTAATGTCATGTAATAAGGACAAAAGAGTGTACCATTTTAACTTCATGTCGGACGAAAGTGCGAATAGTTTAAGGTCATATGCATGGACCGTGAATGGTGCAGTTTAATGTCATACTGGACCTTTGATGATTATATAGTTTAACGTCTTTCCGGACGTGAGGGACTTTCATACAGTTTAGCGTCATGTAGTTAGGACGTCACAGTTTAACGTCTTGCTGGACCAGGGATGATGCAGTTTAAGGTCATGCTGGACGGTTTAGGGAACTTTTTCACAGTTTAATGTCGTGTGGGACGAATTTGCAGTTTAAAGTCATACTGGACCATTGCTGTATAGTTTAACGTCATATAGCAAGGACGAACTGGTGCTATACAGTTTAAAGTCATGTAGATAGGACTAAGGTGAACCAATATGAGGATATCAGTTCTGGGGACTTTTTACAGTTTAACGTCATGCTGGACGATGAAAGTGCCACACACTTTAATGTCATGTTGCTAAGACACAATATAGTTTAATGTCATCTCGGACAAAATATAGTTTAATGTCATCTCGGACAAAATATGGAACTTCTGTACAGTTTAATGTCATGTAGATAGGACATAATACAGTTTAGTGTCATGTAGGACAATAATACAGTTTAGTGTCATGTATGACAATAATACAGTTTAGTGTCATGTAGGACAATAATACAGTTTAGTGTCATGTAGGACAATAATACAGTTTAGTGTCATGTAGGACAATAATACAGTTTAGTGTCATGTAGGACAATAATACAGTTTAGTGTCATGTAGGACAATAATACAGTTTAGTGTCATGTAGGACAATAATACAGTTTAGTGTCATGTAGGACAAAATACAGTTTAGTGTCATGTAGGACAATAATACAGTTTAGTGTCATGTAGGACAATAATACAGTTTAGTGTCATGTAGGACAATAATACAGTTTAGTGTCATGTAGGACAATAATACAGTTTAGTGTCATGTAGGACAATAATACAGTTTAGTGTCATGTAGGACAATAATACAGTTTAGTGTCATGTAGGACAATAATACAGTTTAGTGTCATGTAGGACAATAATACAGTTTAGTGTCATGTAGGACAATAATACAGTTTAGTGTCATGTAGGACAAAAGACAGTTTAGTGTCATGTAGGACAATAATACAGTTTAGTGTCATGTAGGAAAATAATACAGTTTAGTGTCATGTAGGACAATAATACAGTTTAGTGTCATGTAGGACAATAATACAGTTTAGTGTCATGTAGGACAATAATACAGTTTAGTGTCATGTAGGACAAAAGACATTTTAGTGTCATGTAGGACAATAATACAGTTTAGTGTCATGTAGGACAATAATACAGTTTAGTGTCATGTAGGACAATAATACAGTTTAGTGTCATGTAGGACAATAATACAGTTTAGTGTCATGTAGGACAAAAGACAGTTTAGTGTCATGTAGGACAATAATACAGTTTAGTGTCATGTAGGACAATAATACAGTTTAGTGTCATGTAGGACAATAATACAGTTTAGTGTCATGTAGGACAAAATCATGAACCAATGTGATTGTTTTGGATCTGGGAACAATATTTTGTGTTTATACAAAATACTTCTTCAGAAATCTGGCATTAGTTGGAGTCGTAATGTGTTCTCCATCCATTGAGATTAGAGAATATGCTCCATTGGAGTAGACCTTATGTATTGAATAAGGTCCTTCCCATTTTGGTTCAAACTTGGGAGGCTTCTTTCCTGGTATCATTGGTGCTCTGAGAACCAATACCAATTCTCCCTGAATGAATGAACGAAGACGAACTTTTTTGTTAAAATCCCGTGCTATTCGATTCTGATAGATTTCCAAGTGGTGCAAAGTGCACAATCTTTTCTCATCTAACTGTTCCAATTCATTCAACCGCTTTTGGGATTGCTCATCTATTGATAACTGATCACAAATAGCTATTCTGAGTGAGGGCAATTGAACTTCAATTGGCAAGACTGTTTCTGTTCCATATACCAATGAATATGGAGTTGACCGCGTTACATTGCGAGTGGTAGTCCGATAATCCCATAAAGCATGAAAGAGTTTATCAGGCCATGACCTCTTATCTTTATCCACCATCTTTTTCAGTATATTTGAAAGAGTCTTGTTGAAGGCCTCTATCTGGCCATTAGCTGCTGCATGATATCGAGATGAATGGTTGGACTTAATGTTGTATTCTTGATACAATTTCTTTACCTCAGAAGAACAGAAGTTGGTGCCGTTGTCCGTCAATATGGTATGAGGGACACCAAATCTAGTAATGATGTTAGACTTGATGAAGCTAACAATGCATTTAGAACTGACTTTTTTGAGAGGTACTGCCTCTGCCCATTTGGAAAAGAAATCAGTAGCAGTAAGAATGTACTTAAACTGCTTGGCCGTAGCTGAAGGATAAGGTCCCACCACATCCATTCCCCATGTGGAAAATGGCCATGAGTATTTAGCTGTATGAAGCAAATCTGGAGTTTTATGAATGAAGTTGGCATATACTTAGCATGAATGACACTTCTTTGTGAAATTAACAGAATCTTGTATCATTGAAGGCCAAAAGTATCCAATCCTTCGAATTTGATCAGATAGTCTATGTCCAGACTGGTGGGCACCACAGACTCCTGCATGCACTTCTTTTATGACAGCCATTGTCTCTTCACCATCAATACATCTGAAGAGAACTCCATCAAAACCACGTTTGTAGAGAATTTTCTCGAGGTGGTTTGGGCCATCATAAAGAGTAAAATTGACCACACGTCGCCAGATTTGTTCTTTCTTGGCTCTATCAGGTGGAAGTGTTCCATTTTGAAGGTATTACCTGATATGTGACATCCAAACTGTAGTATGACCACACGTTTCAGGAATGGGACTAATTTCATTAATTTCCTCTGTTCTGACTTGAACATAAGGTGAAATTGCACGACGGTGGGCAATACAGATGGTTGTCTCGTCCTGATTTGGATCTGCTAAAGCTGTGGCTATATTAGCCAGTGCATCAGCTTGAGCATTTTGTGATCTTGGGACATAAGAAAATGTAGGTTCTGAAGGGAATTCCAACATTAACTCTCTGACGTAATCATACAAAGGGATTAATTCTTCTTTTCTGATGGCATAATCCCCATTGACTTGTTTGATTACCAGGTCTGAATCACCTTTCACCTTTAAGTGATTCACTTGTGCTTGAAGCGCTAATTCCAAGCCTGTAATGAGAGCTTGGTATTCAGCTTCATTATTGGTACCACCTTCCCACAACAAAAAGGAATAAGGTAACACTGCCTTATCTGGAGAAATGAGCACAATTCCTAAACCAACTTTATTGAATTTAGGATTTTCCATTTTCTTCCCTGTTGGACTTCTAGAAGCACCATCAAAATACATTTCCCATGTTTGAGGACTCTCTTGAATAGAGAAAACTTCCTCATCAGGGAGTTCGATATCTGAATACGTGTCTTCCACTGAAGGATGTTCAGCCAGGAAATCAGCCAGAGCTTGGCCCTTAATTGACTTTTGAGACACATACTGAATGTCGAACTGCTGTAGAATAACCGCCCACCTTGCCAGACATCCTGTAAGCATTGGACTACTAAGGATGAATTTGAGCGGATTATTACGAGATACCAATTGGACCTCGTGATGTTGCAGGTAGTGTCTCAGTTTATGAAATGCAAAGATTAATGCTAGGCAGCACTTTTCAATACTTGAATACCGGGTTTCTGCTTCAAGCATAGTTCTACTGAGATAGTAGAGACTATTTTCATTCCCAGCATCATTCTTTTGAGCGAGAAAGGCACCCAATGATCACTCTAAATCTGTCACATAGAGGATAAGAGGTCTACCCTCAACAGGTGGCATGAGTACTGGTGGACTCAAGAGGTATTTCTTGAGAACATCAAATGCTTCTTGACATTCTTCAGTCCACTGGTAAGTGACTCCTTTCTTCAATAATTTGGTAAAGGGTAAACTTTTGCCTGCCAAATTGGCGATGAAACGCCGAATATAGGCTAAGTGCCCTTGAAGTCCTCTTAATTCTTTCAAATTCTGAGGAGGTGACATACCAAGTATTGATTTGTTCTTCTCAGGATTGACTTCAATACCACGATGGCGTACAAAAAAGCCGATGAATTTTCCTGAGGTTACCCCAAAAGCACATTTTAAGGGGTTCATCTTTAAATTATGTTGTCGAAGCTTGTGGAATATGACTTCAAAATCAGCCAAGTGATTAGAACATTGTTTGGATTTAACCACCAAATCATCTACATAGCATTCAACAAACTTCCCTAAAAGAGGTTTGAAGATACGATGCATGGCGCGTTGATATGTTGCACCTACATTCTTCAAACCAAAGGGCATTACCCGGTAACAAAACACACCTTGAGGAGCTCTGAAGGCTGTATATTCCTCATATTCTGGGGCCATTCGGATCTGATTATATCCAAAATATCCATCCATGAAAGAAAGTACTTCATAGCCAGCCGTCGCATCAATTAAGAGTTCTGTAATCGGAACTGGGAAATCATCTTTAGGACAATACCGATTAAGATCTCTGAAATTGATGCAAACCCTAATTTGTCCGTTCTTCTTCTTTACAGGGACAATATTAGCCAACCACTTGGGATATTGAACTTCTCTGATGAAGTTAGCTTTGATAAGCTTATCCACTTCAGCCTCAATTTTGGAAGCATAGGTTGGGTGTGTTCTTCTCGCGGCTTGCTTGAATCCTCGATGTTCTTTTGGTAAACCCAAATGATGAGTAGAAACATCAGGATCAAGCCCAGACATTTCTGTATAATTCCAAGCAAAAATATCTTTATTTTTCTTTAGAAAAGAAATATTCATCTCTTTCTCTTCAAGGGTCATGGCTGCACTAATTAAAGTGGGGCGTGGATCTTTCTCTATACCCAGATTTACTTCTCTGAGTTCATCCACAGTGGTAGAGATACCCTCTTCAAATGCTGGAGGAGCATCTCTAAGATCTTCCTCTTCCTCTTCATCATGTGTTATTTCTTCCGTTTCTACTTGCAAAGTAGATGAAAAAACGAAATTCTCATGATCATAAGAGATGTCAAAATTTTCACATTTTGAAGAAGAAGCTTCCATTTCCGACCCTATTGATGATAAAGGGTCTTCTTTGGGAAATAAAGAGTAGATGATGGATTGAGAATCGACATCATTATTCACCTCTGGTGTTTCTATAAATTCTTCTGGCCTGATTAGCGAAGTATAGACTTGTTGGATTTCAGCAGATGAAATGAAAACGTCACCACTTATGCTTTCATCATTGCTTGGTAGGTTACCAATTTCTCCCATGTTGTCTGGCTCGATCGCCGTAATTGACATTATGGATCTTTCCATAAGAGTATTTTGATTTGGGCCTATTTTGTCAATTTGACTGATAGGTAACACATAATCTGTACTCACATGTGAAAATGGATTTATTGGAATTTTTTCCAAACCATATGAAGCATTAACTTTGGTAATTTCCTTCATTGTAGATTTTTCTCTTCCCTTCATGTGATAAAATTCCGCCTCAATGTATTGAGACTCACATGTCTTGAACGGGGCCTTATCACCATACAATGTTCCAACTTGACCATCGAAACAGTATTTGAGACATTGATGGTATGATGACGGAATAGCTGCATGCTGATGTAGCCAGGGTCTTCCAAGCAAGATATTGAAAGCTTAGTCTTGATCAACAATCATGAAATCCGAATTGGAAACAAGATCTCCAAACTTAGTTCTGAGTGTAACTTCTCCCAGTGGTTCTTGTTCATTTTTATCATATCCTTGCAACATCATGGTAGAAGGAGATAAATCAGATTCCGTGAGGCCCAATCGACGAAGTGTACGAATGGGCATGAGGTTGACTCCTGAACCATTGTCAATGAAATCTCTTCGAACATCTATTCCATTGACTTTTCCAGATAAGTACAAAGGTTTTATGTGCCCATGCACAACATCATCTTCATCTTTATCAGTAAAAGATATCACTGCATGGCATTCTGTAGGATTATTCTCTATGTGATAGATTTCAGCTGCAGCAATTTCAGCTTCAAACTCCTGAGGACTTGACAAAGCTTCGATGAGTGATTCCCGAAGATCTTTTGACTGATTCAAAGCATCCAAAATTGATAACTTGGATGGTACTTGGGACAAGTGTTTCAATATATCATACTTTTGATCTAGAGGTCTGCGTTTCCCAATAGGAATATGCGGTTTAGCAGGTACCTAGGAAGCAGATGCTTTGGAAGCTGATGCATCTTGTATTGAAGCTGGAAACATCCTTGGTTTTGGAAGATTAGACTGATTAGATCCATTTACTTGCTGAGATAAAGAAGATGGAACCTTTAATCAGTCTTCCAAAATAACTGTACCAAAACTGAGTTGGCCATTGGCAGAAGAACTTGCTTGTTCTTTTTGAGCTCGCTGAAGGGCTCTACCACGAGTTTCTGCTGCATATACAGTTCTAGCAGGGGTAGAATTAGAGTAGTGGCTTCAGAAATATCCACGTCTTCCCCTATATCCTGAACCTCTAGAACTTCCTCGGGTTCCCTTATTTGATACAGGGAATTCAGGCTCATCAAGACTGGAATATGGATCTGTTAATTGAATCATATTAACAGAACCAAAGATTAACTCTTCGTCTGATAAAGACTCTGCCTGGTTAGCCTGTTTAGGCTGTGCCGTTAGATGGGGCGGTGCCCGTGGCTTTGAAGTAGATGACATGAAATCTGCCAGAGTCAAAGACAATTTAGGCTTTGATATATACTCATCTTCTCCTGACTCCTCTTTCTTCTTTGAATTGCGCTGCCCTTTTGAGGATTTGTCTTTTGATGGAGGCTTTACTGCAGCTTTTGTAGGAGACACAATTGGCTTCTTCAATTGTGTTCGCAAAATGGAATGGGTCCGATTGATTGTCTTTTTGACCATCCAATCATCATATTTTTTCGGAGTTTTGCTTTTGACTTCCTGCCATTCGCCTCCTTCCTCTGGATCTGTAGCGGTAATACACGCTACATGAGCTGAAGAACCCTTCAATTTGACTTGTCCCAAATTGACCATCTTTTGCAGGAGGTCTTTAAAGACAAAACACTCCTGGATGGGATGCCCCAACATTTGATGAAAGGGACAATAATTGGGACAGTCTTCATCTCCTTCCTTATTTGGTCTCTTGGGCACTGGTAATTGAACCAAATTATTTTCCAGAGCTGAAATGAAGTAACCAGGAACTTGCTCACTTCGAAAAGAGTATGTTTTACTCTTCATATCCTCAAATTGTTTCCGTCGTTGATCTTTTTGATCATTTGGATGAAACAGCCTTTGTTGTTAGCGTTCAGGAGGTGGAGCCCTTCGATAATATGAAGGTTTTGAAGTAGAAATAGGTACAGGTGCTTGTTTAAGCATAACTGTAGTAGTTTCTGCTTTACCCATTCTTCTTCCTGGAGCTGATGGAATTATACGAGATTTAACCTTATCCTGTATAAGGGAATCTTCAATCTGTTGAGCGATTTAAGTAAGGTCTCGAAACCCTCCTGTGTATTTCACAGGGATCAATGGAATGCATAATTCGTCACGCAAATTTGCCACACAGATTGGAAACAATTCCTCCTGAGGGAGTGCTAAACTCAAGGAATACGTTAATCCCTTCCAACGAGCAATGAAATCAGAGACTCTTTCATTCTCCCTTTGCTTGCAGTTTGTAAGATCAAAAACTGTCGTTTTTGGCAAAGTTGAGCTAAACTGAAGAAGGAATTTTTGACGAAGATCCTCCCATCCGATGACTGACCGAGATTGCAAGCTTGTATACCAGACAAAAGCTAGTCCTTGCAAGGTTCGCACGAAGCATCTGAGTTTCACTGCTTCTTTCTGCTCTAGAGTTCCCATCATAGGATCACAACAAGACACGTAATGCGTCAAATGTTGTTCGGGGTCGCCTGATCCATTGAAAGTAGGGAAAAAAAGGTTTCCAAAACTGAATGGAGGAGAAATTGAATCTACCCATTCAGGGTAAACATTCTTTTCAGGTTTAACCTGCGCTCGTTTCCCTTCCATAGTTTCTAACCGAGCTGTTAATGACTCAATAGTAGTTATTAACTTTTGAGAAACGTCAGGTTGAACTTGGTTTTGGGTAGGTGCAATGAATGGAGCTTGGACAGACATGGTGGTTGGTGCTGCAACTGATGGTAGTGCTGCCAACCGTTGTTGCGTTTGACCCGTAGGATTAGACCTCTGTGGGTGTACTGATAAAGGAGGATATTCTTGATCCATCTCAGTAGTTAAAACAAATTCCTTCAGCTGTCGGACTTCAGCATTCTTAAGAAGAAGACTACTCTGAAGTAGTTCTGCATTCAACCTTCTTAATTCTTTCATTTCTTCCTCCTGTTGTGCAAACCTTTGCTCTAATGAGAGCGATTGACCTCCTTCAGAGGAAGGGTGAGAAGTAACCTGATTCTTTCCTTTCCCCTTATTGGATCCTTTTCGGAGAGGGGGAAGTGGATTACTTGAAGGAATACCCAGATTTTGGGTAAGCCTTTGATTACGTGTGCGCACACCTTCTTCATTTTGGTCTGTGTGCGCAACTTCTTGAGCAGGAAACTCTTTGTCTGATCCCTCTAATTGAGCCTCATCTGGTGAATCACCAGCAACGACATTGATGACATTAATGGATGCATATTGCATGGAATCCTTTCTATCAGCATTTCTGTGATATTGTCTTCTTCCATGTCCATGATGAGACATGAAATTCCGTTGACTTGATCCCTTAGGAACTTCTTGGAGAACTGTCACTTGGAGAGAATCTCCTGATAGCTTGGCTCTTCGTTCCTCTTGAGGCTTATTCCCTAATCGAGAGAATACTGAATTTCTCTGAGGGAGAGATTGAGGATTTGAAAAAGTCCCCAGTCCGGTAGACTGGGGATGTTCCTGCTGCTTCCGCTCAACTCCTCGAATCCCATTTGTTGACTCTGAGGGTTGGGTTAGAGAAGTCCCCAGTCTGGCAAGCTGGGGTGTCTCTTGACATGCTATGTCTGAGATCTTCTTAAAATATCTCTTTATCTTGCGAATTTTAGTTCGGAAATTAGCTGGATGCATTAACCTGTATCCACTTTTATCACCTGGTTCAACAGACCGTTGGATGATTTCCGAAACTTCTGTCATTTGATGACGTGTTTGCTCCAGACGAGAGGCTTGTGCAATATTCTCGCCTGCTTGATGTAGGATCAATTCAACAACTTGTTCTCTATATACTTGATTTTGAGAGGAACTAGTTGAAGCCTATTCTTGAGAAAGCTTTTGATTATGAACAAAGCCCATTGACTGTGGCCGGCCATGGGCAATAACATTGCATGAGACCATTTTCGGCGGGCTTTGCTGACCGAAAAGCACTGTGAAATGTAGTGCTCCGTGAACACCCCATCCTATGATATGAACATCAGATGGAGCATTGGCAATTAACTGACGCAATTTTCTTAGTGCGCTAAGGCATGAACGTTGAAGGGTTCTCTGTTGCTTTTCAGCCTTTGGATACCGAGAGACTGATAGAGATGCCAAATCAATCTGACGTTGTATCCCTTCTATTATCTTAAGATGATTTTCATATTCATCGTAAGATAATACCTTCTTCTTTAATTGACAAAGAGTTTTCCATATGTTGAGACGAATATCATGGATTCCATCATCCGTCAACATCTTTGGAATGTCGTACTGGGAGTCAGCCAAAGGCCAAAACATGACTGGTACTCCACCTTTTGCCAGTTTTTTTTCTCATGTTCAGCATTTCCTCTTTATCATTAAATGAAGATTCTTCTACCTGTTTGGACCAGAGTTGGTGTTTCCTTGTTGCTTCATCGGATTCAACAAGATTGGTAGAGAAATCACTATTCATGCTGGAAGATGAATGACCCAGGGATGGTTCGGAGAATAACCTGAACCACAGGCTATCTTCTGATGGAGAAAGAGTTTTACCTGCCGATAGTAAAGCATCAGACATGACTGGTTTTACGTTTTCAAGTGCCTCGAGATAGGAGGTCTTTCTCGTCACTACATTTCCTTCTGAAGAATTTTCGAGACAACGTGAATCACTACTGCGGAGAGGACTTTTGCAGCGAAGTTCATCACCATGAGGAGGACCGTCATGATGGGTTACAACAAAAGATGAAATCTCTTGATCCTTGGTCTTCTGACCACACAGAGGGTTCTTGTGGCTCTCATCTGAAGAAGAAACTTCAAGATTGACCTAATTTTCATGAATCAAGTCTTCATGAGGAAGTGTCTGTTGAAGACCTTCAGAATTAATGTTCCTGTTATTGGGAACTGAGGGAGTAGAATATTGAATTCCGACAGATAAATGTCTGAGGGCTTCAAGAACTCCAGCATCGATTAAGGCTTGGTTGCAGATTGGCCTTTGATCTCCTGACTGTGCTGGGCAGATCTTTTTTTTAGATGCCTTCTTACTCTCTTTAGAAACCACTTGATGACGAAAGTGATTGCTCTGAGAAGGTGTATGTTCCTGATTAGGAAAGATGGTCAGGTTAGGCTGACGATCTCCACTCAAATCAGGTGTATGTGCCTGACTTGGTTGTCCGTATGATATGGGGGAGTATGCCCCATAACCCTCTTGGACTGGAACAGATGTGTGTGTCTGTTCCGGAGTGAATCGTTGATGTGTCACTCCATTGCTAGGGATAGATTTATGTGTCTGTCCCTGTGATGATGCTGAAGCTGTTATGATATCCTGGCAAGCATCCAGAATATGAGCAGGAATTTGCTTCTGCTCTTTCACCATTGACAAAATATGTTTGGTGACTTCAGCCGTCGGAACGGGGATATACGTCCATTCCGGGCTTGGAGTAGGTGTACGTGCCTGCTCCTGTCCTCCTTTTCCTGTCAGTGAATCCTGACGGTACTCAAGTGTGGAGGCAGAGAGTTGAGTCTGCTTCCTGTTTGTCGTCGGGACTTTCCGACTGACTTCTCCGTGCGCTACCAAGCGAGACTGTTGGTAGGCTTGATTAATATTAGCAGGTGTATATGCCTGCTGATTACACTTCGCCAAACGTGGTTGATGAGATCCATCATATGTAGTCAGACGAGCCTGCTGACTAACTGGTGATGTATAAGTAGGTGTATGTTCCTGCCTATGGTACTCCGCCGGAATTGCCTGGCGGGATTGGCGTGATGCTGCCAGACGAGTCTGCTGGACAGCGGAATTAAAACGGACAGGTGTGTATGCCTGCTCGTTGTTTGCCACCAAGTTAGGTTGGTGGACTTCTCCGGAGATGGCAGGGATGACAACCTGCCTATTGTTAACCGGATTCCGTCTCTGGCGGTTCATCTTGCCTGCTCGGGTTCGAGGAACCTGAGTTGAATGCCTGGAGTCGGTACCCTCATCATGTTGAGGGAGCACTACCGCACGAGTCTGGCGGCGATTGTTGATGGGAGCCCTTGAGAAGGACTCCTGTCTTTTTGAATTAAGGTCCTGCGGGACCTGCTCATTCACTTCCTCAGAGTAAGGGAGTGAATGGAAATTGCGTTCCGGGGATAACGACCCGAAACGGTTGGAGACGGTAGTCAGCACCGCCTGCTTCTTGATCGCTGGCCGCCGTTGTCCGGACGACCAGGTAGAGTTGTTAACTTGGAGGGATTGACGAGCGACCTCCAGAGTTGGGATAGTACCGTTGCGACGGTACTCCTTAACCAGTGCATTAGAAACCCAGCGTTGAAGATGCTGAGTTGGTGATGTCATCCTCAGAGCGGATGACGTTCCAGCAGGAGTAGTAGCATTGGTTTTCACAGCAGCAGACCTCACAGTAGAGGTGTTCACAGCAGCAGTATTCACAGAGGTGAATTTAAGGAAAGCCATTTTGCAGAAGATCTTGAGAAAAGAGTGCCTGTTCCATATAACAGACATAATCAAGATGAATCCGGCCACTGCATCTTTTGGATGAGCACATGTCAATGATTGCTTTGTTGGCCCAAGGGGCCTAAAAAATAAGAAGAATATCACTTTAAATTGGTTAAGGATTCACATCGGGTTCACCATTTTTGTTTCGTCACGGAATCCGGGGATGACCTCCTGGACGGGAGATTCAAACGTTCTGATCGGTTTCTAACGGGTTTATTCGTAGAACCGGAAACATCCAATGATTCCACATCCGTTTGGACCTACTTTCCAAAGGCAGGCGCTCATTAGATTGTGGACTAATGAGGCTTAGGAATTTGCATTGGTCGAGAGGATGGGAGGTCGGACTCATCACACCTTTTTGAGGGGAATTATTGTCTACTCCGGGACTCTCTTTATAGATTTAAGTTATGTTCGTGAATCCTTATTACATTACCAAGTATAAAATGTGATTTCCTTTAGTTTTAACAATCAATGATTAAATATGCAAGAAATTTAGAGAATCTTTTATATGTATTCGAGTTTCTTCATCAATAGAGAATCATCTATATCTGTTTAGAGATTCCTGGTCAATGGTATCCTTCAAAACATTTATATAAAAGTCTCTTGGTCATTATGATGACTAGGCTGGTTTTAAAGCCACTCAGTGGGGCACTTGAAGTTTATCGTCATTCAGAAGGACAGAGATTATTTCAAAGTTGGGATCGAACCCATAAATGGGCTACCTACGTATCCTTTGTTTTGGAAAAGGAATCAGAACCCACGTAGTTTGAGTAATGGAGTATGATGTTTATGATTGATGGCTCAAAGAAGAATGTCATAATTACTTTTACACTCTAAGCTCACGTGAGTCATGCTCGGTGTGAGAAACAAGAGGTATTGGTAAAATTTAGACAATTGTGCCATGAAAGATGCAATCATAAATTTTTTTTTGGGGCTTATGTATGTATGACTGCCCAAAATAGATGAAGGTTTAGGATTTACTTTTAGGGAGAAAATCCAGTAACAGGGTCCATAAAGGTATATGTGCTTTATGGAGATTTGAATACTCTAATCTTGGGGCTTACTCCTGAGGAGGATGCCCAAGTTAGTAGGGGACTTATTATTGGGTTTTACTCCTGAAAAGGAAACCCAAATCAAAGGTAAATTATGACTGGTTAAGAGAATTTTAAGGGGGCTTGAGGTTTATTCCTAAAAAGGAAACTCAATATTATGACTGGGACTTATTCCTAGAAAAGGAGGCCCAGGTTAGGGGACTTGGGGCTTACTCCTGAAAAGGAAACCCAAGGTTATGACTGAGTCTTATTCCTGAAAAAGAGACCCAGGTTAGGGGACTTGGGGCTTACTCCTGAAAAGGAAACCCAAGGTTATGACTGAGTCTTATTCCTGAAAAGGAGACCCAGGTTAGGGGACTTGGGGCTTACTCCTGAAATGGAAACCCAAGGTTATGACTGAGTCTTATTCCTGAAAAGGAGACCCAGGTTAGGGGACTTGGGGCTTACTCCTGAAAAGGAAACCCAAGGTTATGACTGAGTCTTATTCCTGAAAAGGAGACCCAGGTTAAGGAATTAAGGTTTGGGGCTTACTCCTGAGGAGGATGCCCAAGATTATGACTGGGACTTACTCTTAAAAAAGAAGGCCCAGGTTATGACTGAGTCTTATTCCTAAAAAGGAGACCCAGGTTAGGATTCTCTCATCTTAAAGGATGAGGTTGAATGAATGAACTCTCCATATTTAGTGACATAAGGATATTTAAATCACTAGACTTTGAGAGAGATTCCACATAATTCCTTTCAGATAAGGAAGTCAAATCAAGAAATCACGCCATAAATGGCTTTGAAGAGTGTCTTGAAGACTGAATCTTGAAATGGAAAGGTGTGATGGCTTAAGAGGGGTAAAAATGGGCAAGATGGGCACCCAAAAAGATAGGGGCGAGCAGGTCTTGCAAGGCGCGCAAGTCTTCCGTGGGCGCGCAAGTATGGTCGCGCAGGTATACCTGCGTGACACATGGTGTACTTGCGCGATTTTCAACCAGCATTGAAATACTTGAGCGACTCTTTTTTAAACCCTTTAGAATTTTCTTGAGGTTCTTCCAGAAAAGGGACGCGCAAGTTATATTGAAGGAAATAAGTCGGCGCACAAGTGTTTGATAAGTTTCAACACTTAGGCCTTCCTTCTTCTCTTTAGATCTTCCTTTCTAGGTAAGAAATTACCTTAGAAGTGTTCCGGAAGCTTTGAGAAGAGACTTGGGCGTCGGGAGCTTCAATCCGAGTTTCTGGAAAAAAGATCCTCTCGAATGGGGGGCCCACATGGTCTATTTATAGGAAAAAGAAGACCCCGGGAGGTTACCGGGCGGTTACCACTTAGGTCGCGCAAGTCACCTGCGCGACCAAGGGTGTCGCGCAAGTGTACTTGCGCGACAGTGATAAAAATTGCGCGGTGCCGTTGCTGTCGATCCTTTGTTCATGCCTTTGTCGATTTTTGATGTTTTCTTCAAAGGTTGAATCACTTTGAGCTCAGATATTCCCTTTTCCGATCTTTATATTTTGTGACGAAAGGAGCGTTAACAGTAGTACGAAACCAAGAGTAAGAATCTTGCACATCAAATTTATAATTAATTTATTTAATATTTGAAGAAATAAATACCTGGTACTAAGAAATTTCTTTATTGGTGAATGTTGATCGTCTAAAAAGACCCTTTTATATTACCTTCATTTTATTGTGAGGATCTAAGGATAGAATCTATCTAGAGATGATCCACACATGCTCCTATGATCTCTGAGAAACACCACTCGATCTACGAGTGCTAGCGTGATGATTCAAATTTCTTGTATTGTTTTTTATTGATCACTTATTCTATAGACTTTAATAAATCTCTCTTGTGCATCTCATTCTTAAGAGGGAGAGAGAATGAGGAGTTGATATAGAATTCATTATGTGTAACAATTATCTATTTTCAATTTTTTAATGATCTACACAAAAGAAATAGTCATTTATTTATAGAGTTAGGATTTAGGTTAAAATATTATTTAATTTCATGTCAGCCATTAAATAACATTTATTACCTTTAATTAACCCCATGCCTAATAATAATAATAATAATAATATTATTATTTTGTGGTGCGTGCCAAGTTGCACAATAAAAAATATTATTTAACTGGCTTGTTAATTAATATTTGTCACTGGACATGGTGTTGGTCTATTCAAACTCCTCTTGCATTTATTAAACACCTGAATAAAAATTTTATTCATAAATAAATATTCCATTCACATACCAGAGAATAAATATTTATTAAATATTTAATAAAATAAATAAATATTTTTTTATTCACATGTCGGTGAATAAATATTTATTTAATTTATGTGTTCAATGTAACTTGAATAAAATTATTCATCATAATTGAGAATAATATTTATTCCATTAATTAAACTCAGATATAATTTAATCGAGATCAACTGAAACACTTAGTGTGTGACTCTATAGGATTATTTCTCATTGGAATTAGGCAAGCTTGCCTAAACCCCAAGATTACTATCTAGAAATAGTTCAATGAACCCAATATAAAGAACATAATGTCATAATGTTAACAAACACATATGAATGCTCACTGTATAATATAATCCCTTTGTCACAATATCTCATCAAGTAGGTTGAATGACAGTGTCATCAACTTATTTACTCAATATATCTTTCTTTGAATATCTGAAATAAAAGCATCGTTACACCATGGACACAGAATATAATGAGACTGATCTATTCTAATCAAATGGATTAGATATCAAATTTAATAAAGATTTAAGGGAAAAATCATTCCTCAACTTATCCATTGATTATATGTCAATCATAATGCACCCAAAGTAATGTACTTAATGCCAATATATGGAAAAAAAGGTTTTGGCCAGTAAATATAAGTATAAAAGTCATGACATACATTAATGATAATCTTAAATTCTATGCACCATTACACATACTCAAAGATAGGAATATCTGATGACACCAAACATGTGGAATTCTTACTGGCAGGTTTGTTCTCATAATCTTCTTTCTTGAAGATTTCCAAGTGAAAACTTCATGAGAATAAACCTCATCTTCTTACAAGAACTCTCACATGAAATTATAAATACTACATGTCCCATTATAGTACATTATCCAACAGTATAACTATACTAAGAATGTTTTCATAGCACTTCAATGTTATCATCATAACAGCGAACAACTATGAACTTATCGATGTGAAAAGTAATCTAGGACATTATTACATTAAATCCTCTCTAAAACAATGAACAATATTTAATAATAAATTAAATAAATATTCAAGTCATCAAATATACATGTAATAAAAGTATAATCAGTTTGTCCTAGGACACAAAATCTAACATAGACTGTCATCTCTATGAAACGACGTGGTTCATATTTCATGACCACCTTACATGGTTGGTTTTAAAAGGTTATATAATGTATAAATATGATAAATATAACATTTTTAATATTCTTGAGAAAATGGAAACATAAACCCTTTGATCATGGAGAACATAATGATGTGGGTTTGAGGTTATAAATTGAACAACCCTAAAATGTCTAATGCGAACATAACCATTTTTAACTAAATAAAATATTGTAATAAATGAAATAAAAAAGAATAATAATAATTAAATGAACATGAAAATGTTATTAATCAAGTAGTAAACTAATATAATATTATTATTTAGGAGTTATAGAATGTTTTAAGATTTATGAGACATAAGGTAAGGGATTTCCTTTTAAAACATCTTTGAAAATGTATTAAACTCTTTATCCTACATATATATGATCTTTTAAATGTTTCAATAATGTTATTATTTATACTGAAAAGGTTTTTAAAGTTTATTTTTTTACTATATTTTGATTTATTTATAGATGTTTTAAAGTAAATATTTTCAATATTTTCCATATGGGTTAATTTAATTTTTTTTACAAAAGTTAAAAAAGGATTTTTTTTAACATATACAACTTGACTAAATTTTCCTTCCATCATAGTCATTATTCAATATGAAAATTCCTCTTTAAGTTAACATGGTTTTTAAAATAATATCATATTCCTTCTATTCTAAGAATATTTCATCCATATGAGTTTTATTTAATATTAATACATATTTGTACGCACTTTTAGGTGAAAATGGAATGTATTTTTCTTATGGGTTAAAATGTGTTTTAAAGGGTTTAATGATGAAAAGTGAAAGAGTATAAATGTTTTTTTTCATGATATAGTACTTTATAATTATAGATGATGAAGGGTGATCCAAATACTTCTTACACGATGGGTGGGCTTGATACAACTTATACAATTGGTGAGCCCGATATATGTCTCTAATGAATTAAGTAATGGTTCTTATCATCAAATACAATAAAGAGGGAGTTAACAAATGAGGTTTCTCCTATGAATTAAACTAGAATCTATTTATTTATAACATGAGTGAACACATGTTATAAATATAATTTTCTAAAATTCCTATAAGGTTTTTAATTTTATTCCTATGAGTTTTAAAGGTTTTCTTTGGGAAAAAGTTTTTCCCTCTATAGATATGATTTATTTTATATCATCAAAGAATAATGTGAAAAGAGGTAAATAATTTATGTGATTTCCTGTTTTTACTATACTAACTGATTTAATTCTTCTATATCCCTTACTAATAATTTTATTCTCATCCCATATTTTAATTTCCTTTAACATGGTTAAAGGATGAGTAAGAACAAATAAGAAATAAAGTTGAAATTCATTATTATTTTTCATGAAAAGAAGATGTGTTTTATGTTAAATGTTTTATATTGTGGAAAAAATGGATACTAAGTGAAATTATTCAATTTATAATATGTGAGTTTTTATGTAATTGTGACGATCTAATTCTCGAAAAATATTTAGCTAAAAGGTCTTCAAGAATGCAATAAAGTGAATTATTTTATAAAAACTCAAGATTAGGTAATTTTTTAAGGCTAGGTTCTTGTAGTTAGCATAAAAGGGAAGGTTTAGTTAACTTTAGAGGTTTTTATAATGTTAATAGAATAAATTTTATATATTTTACTTTATGGTTATGTTGAAAAGATATAATATTTGAAGATTACCATGCCGCTTCATCTAATCTATGTATATTCATAATGTTTTTTCATAGAGTAAATAAGGAAGCTGAAGTAAGAAGGTATTAAGTGAAAATATCCTTCTAAATAAATAGTATAGAATGGTTGTAATTGGAAATATGGAGTTTATACAGTGATGGATCAATTGATGTGGGCTATAAATAGTGGTGGTATCCATGTTATAGAGTAAAAATATTTACCATAGAGGAAAATGTCCATTGTATAAAATTTTTTGAAACAAAAACCTTCAAATTTAAATGGATCCTCATATACAGTGGTAGCTGAAGGATGGATCAATACTCTAGAAAATATATTAAAAGTCATAGGATGTTCATAAAGTCAAAAGGAAACCCTTACTATTTATCATTTCGAAGGTAAAGCTAATCATTGGTGGTCATTGATTAAGAATATTAGAGAGAGTTGAGATTTATTCCATGTAATGTTATACATTTAAGAATATTTTCCTAGAGAAGTATTTCCCTAAGAATTTTAAATTCAAAATTGAGAAAAAATTCTTGGAATTGAGGAAAAAGGAGGAGGATTTAGTAGCCACATATGGTTCAAATTTAATAATATTGGTCAGGTATGCATCAAATTGTATTTGGGGACTGAATAGTAAAATTAATAGATTTTAACCAGGACTAAAACCAAATTTATAAAGAGAATTTTCCTCATGGTAAATTAAAATTTATCAGAAATTTGATTGTTTTGATGAGAACGTTAAGATGAAGTTTTTTTTCCCTATCTAGTTTTAATGATCTAAAATCATGTCAAGTCATGTTTAATCATGTCTTAGTTATTAAATTCAAATAAGTTTAATTATGATTCTTTTTGTTCAATACTAAGTTTAACACATTCTGTTGATGTTTATACTATAATACAAGCAGACAGACATGGACAAGTATGAGTCACTGATTGTTTAAGTCACAGAATCTGAGTCACTAATAGTCTTGAATCATCGATAGAACAAATGAGTCACCGATAGAATGAATCTTCAAAATAACAACTCACCGACATAACAAATGAGTCACCGAAATATTGACTCACTGATAGAACAAATGATTCACCAATAGAATGGATCATCGATAGAAAAAAATGAGTCACTGATAGATCAACTCACCAACAGAACAAATGATTCACCAACAGATCGACTCACCGAAAGAACAAATGAGTCATCGAAAGAACGAATGAATCACCGATAGATACAATATTGAGTCATTGATAGAAGGATTCACCAATTAAAGGAGTCACTGATAGAAGGATTCACCGATAGATGGAGTCACCGATATAAGGATTCATCGATGCACTGACCTACCGATAGAAGGACTTACCGACAGCATTACCAACAGTTCAATACTGAGAAAATTTATTTACTCTCAAAATTCAAACTTTTACCTAATGGTCATATTTCATTATTTATTGCTACTAATTTACTTGTATGACTTTTTGAAAACATCATTAACTTGGATTTCAATGGTATGCGGTACAACACATCTCCCAAACAAACCTACTATCGACCTCTGTAGTATAAAAATAAATCACCAAAGAAAAAGTTTAAGTGCACAGTATAGAGATAACCTATGAAGTAAAGAAAGAGACATACACAAAGAACACCCATTGTTTCTAACTATGAACAAGAAGGATTCTATGAGAACCAAAGTCTCAAAATTTTTACAAAAACAAACCCTTGTGAATAGAACCTTCAAATATCATCTCACATAACTGAAAACTAGAACACAGAGCTTCCACGACACTCTATTTTGGTGTCTGTTTCCAGAAGTGTCCTCGAGCTTCACATATGCTACACCTAAGAAGTCCAAAAGCATCAAACACATCACATAGATCATTCTAAACCTTTTTTATTTTTTATGCTCTGTTGTGTACTTTCTTACCATTTTTTCAAGAACTATATGTGTTTGTATCATAAAAACATACTGTCTCCTGAGATAAGATAGAGGATAAAATATATCCTCACTTACTCATATTTATACACCATTTTCACCCATGTATAAATTTGGAAGAGGTCCCTGTGTGACTCAGTTATTTTTAGTTTCCCACGAATAACTATGGTTGAGGTTTAATTTGACCTGGAAAACATTGTATGCTATTATGGACCCTAATCTAGGGAGTGAATTAAGTTTATTAATATAAACTTCTTGGTGATATGTGATAACCAAGTGAATAGGACTAGGTCCTGACTTGAGACTTAACCTCTTGTTTTTATCAACTATGTTTTCAAATTTACTTTTCTCTACTTTTATACATATATTAGAAAATAGAATTTTACTTTGACAGTTAATCTTAGATAGTGTTTATAATTTTTTTAATTTAGTAAATTACTTTAATTTTTTTTATTAATCTCTCAAATTTCTATAACTAAGAATTAATCAATCTTTAGATAAATTAATTGAATAATCAAAGATCTTATAAATATGTTACTTTGGTTAACTTGGCTATTTGGATTTCAAATTGTGGAATTTTTAAATAATTTTTTTAACAAAATTATTTATTGGAACTCAATTAAACCCCCTCTTAAGTATCCTAATCCAAAAAACATTTGGTATAAAAGGATAATTTTTTGTTTTTTATTCAATTTTCAATTTTTTTTCAAATATTTTCAACTGTGATTTTAGTTGTGTTTTAAAGATCTCTAAATTTATGTTAGTTCTAAATTTTTAGATCTTTAAAAACCTATCCTCTATTCTTTTTTATGGATAATAGATTGGAAGGTGATTCTAGAAATATACCTCCCTACATTAACGAAACTAATTTTTCTCAGAGATGAAAATTCATTTAGAAAGTATGGGTTTTGAAATTTGGTCTTCCATTGTAGATGCATATAAGATTCCTTCTACTGCCCGAAATACTTAGGATGACCAAACTAAGGCAGCTTATAATAATAACTATAAAGCTATAAATTCCTTATATTATTATTTAGGATATGAATAATTCAATAGGATTTCTGCATGAAAAACAACCCATGAAATTTGGGATACTCTATCTATTTCACATGAAGGAACCACTAATGTTAAGAAAATGAGACTCAATAGATATACTATTAAATATGATAACATCAAAATGAATCCTGATAAACCTATCCCTAACATGTATCTCAGGTTTAATGAAATTTTAAATACAATGATCTATTTGGGAAAGGATTTTATAGCCAAAGAACAAATCATGCAAATTCTTAGATGTCTATTGAATAGATGGAGAGGAACCTCAGTGTCAATTATATAATCCTATGATATCAGTAAGTTTGCAGTCAAGGAGATGATAGGTAATTTAATGATGTATGAGGAAGAACTGAAGGTAAAAAAATAATAGGATGGCGAATCTTAGAGAAATTTAGTGGCTTTCAAAACCACTGCTTCTAAACACAAAGAAAAGTAAAAGGAACAAAATCATTTTGATAGTTCAATAATGAAGAATCATCATCTTACAGTGATGAGGAAGTGGCTCCATTATCTAGAAGGTTTAAAAATATTTATAGGAAGAAGAAGTTCTTTAGGAATCCCATATACAAAGGAAAGTATGAATACAAGGTCAACTAGAAAAAGGACTGGAAGAGAGGTAATAACTCAAATGAGATAGTCTGTTATGAATGTAAGAGAAGAGGACATATAAAGGATGATTGTCCTAAGTTAAAGTATAATAAGAAATACAAGGACAAGGATAAAAGGTATAAGAAGGAAACGAAGGCCACCTAGAGTTCTTCTGAGGATTTCTCTAGTGATTCATAGTCTTCACATGATGAAGGTGACAAAGATAACATGTTCTTCATGAAAAAAACTTATGAGGAAACCCTTGAATCTCCCATAAAAAATTCCTACTATTATGAAGATAAATCTAATTTAGAAAACATGACCAATGAGGAAATATTTGAGTACTGCAAAATGATTAAAGACACATGCAATTAATTAAAAGATAAATACAATGTTTTAAAGAAACAACATGCTCTCAATTTTACTATTAAATCCAAGATTACTTTGGAGAATGAGAAAATTATCAATTAATTAAAGAAAATTATGAGATTAAATTATTAAATGAGCAGTTAAATAGGATTTAGAAAAGTTTACCAATGGAAAGAACACCCTCATCCAAATTCTTGGTACATAGGTAGCACCAAAATATGCTACTGGTGTAGGCTGTCAACCAGGACAAAGAAAGTTCTTTAAATATAATTTTTTATCAAAATCTGAAAAATTTGGCTTTGTACCTAGGTTTGAATAGTCTGTTTCAAGTTCTAGTAGTGAGAAGTCTTTTACTACTAGTTTTTTTAGACAAAATAGAGTTTATTTTTCCAATACTTTACAAAATATTTATAGGAAACTTGCAAAGAAAGTATGGGTTCCAAAGCATTAATTACTAATATTACTGGACCCAAGAAAGTATGGGTACCAAAATATTTTCTTATTTGAATTGTCTTTGTAGTAATCATGCTTAAAGAGCTCTGGTAAAAGCTTATGTTAGTTGGATAGTGGATGTTCAAGACACATGATAAGGGACTAATCATGCTTCAAGATTCTTATAAAGATTAATAGTGGGAATGTCAATTTTTGTGACAATGCTAAAGGAAAAATAATTGACCTTGGCCAAATCAGCAAAACTAATTCAATTTTAATTTCCAAATTAATTTTTTGATGGATTAAAGTAAAATATACTTAGTATCTATCAGTTACGTGATGATGGGTTCAATGTTAAATTTTAAAATGATGCATGTAATGTGATTAATTCTTAAAATTAGGTAGTATTTACTGATTTTAGAAAGAATAGTGTTTATGCTATGAACATATATTCTTTAGTTTCTCAAAATTTGTATTAATTAATCATCTTTCAAAAAGAATATTTTCATTGTCATAGGAGATTAGGCCACTATAACACTCACTCACTTAGAAAGCTTTTAAGGAAAGGGTTATTCAAGGATCTACCCAAACTAGAATTTCCAGACAATAAAGTATGCAATCCTTGTTAAAAGGGAAAACAACACAAAATATCTTTCAAACCAAAGAAAGAAGTTTTAACTTCTCAACTTATTAAGTTGCTTCACATAGATTTGTTTGGACCATCTAGAGTCTCAAGTCTTAATGGGAAACACTATGTCTATGTTCATGTAGATGACTTATCTAGGTATACTTGGACCTTATTTTTATCTCACAAGATTGAATCTTGTTCTTACTTAACCAAATATTCTAGATCTGTAGAGAACCTAAGTGGTATTAGGATAAAAAACTTAAGTAGTGGCCATGGTGGTGAGTTATAGAATCAAGAGTTTAAATATTTTTTCTCAAAAAATGGTTTTAGTCATAACTTCTCTGCTCCGAGGACACCCCAAAAAATGGAGTTATTGAATGAATAGATAGAACCCTACACGAAATAGCATGAATAATGATTAATGAGTAAACTTACCTCTTTATTTTTGGGTTGAAGATGTAAATACAACTTGTTACATAATTAACAGAGTCTTAATTAGACCAATTATTAAGAAAACTCCCTATGATTTATGTAACGATAGGAAAACCAATGTTAACTACTTCAAAGTGATTGGTTGAAAAGTTTACATCCTTAATACAAACGACAATCTTGAAAAATTTTCATCCAAAAGTGATGAAGGAATTTTCTAAGGCTACTCAACTTCTAGTAAAGACTAAAGAGTTTTTAATAAATGAACCAAATGTGTGGAATAATATGTACATGTTAAATTTGATAAAACAAATCCACGTGAACCTAAAACCACTCTTCAAAATATTGAGAGTGTTTTGTCTAATCTGGACATAAATTCTAGACCCTCTCATTCTTCTTTTAAACAAGGTAAAAAATCTGCTAGTTCTGGAAAATCTCCAGACTATAATCCTAGTGAACCTAAACCAACAGATGAACCTAAAAGAACTATTCCTTCCTTTTCTAGATCTGTTAGAACCCTTAAGAACAATCCCTTAAATGCTTTAGTTAGATACTTAGATAAAGGAACACAAACTAGATCTTCTCTTAGGAATCAGGTTGAACATCAAGTCTTCTTGTCACAACTTAAACCTAAAAACATTAATGATGCAATTAATGATGAATTTTGGGTGATGGATATGCAAGAAACGTTGAATCAGTTTGAAAGAAATAAATTTTGAAAACTAGTGGATAGACCTAAAGACAAATTAACCATAATCACTAAATGGGTCTTTATAAAAAAAGTATATGAAGCAAGCACCTTTGTGAGAAATAAGGATTGATTGGTTTCATAAGCATATAATCAAGAAGTAAGTATTGAATATAAATAAACCTTTGAACCAATTTCTAGACTTTAATCCATTAGAAACCTGTTAGCATATATAGATCATCTAAATTTCAAACAATATCAAATGGATGTCAAAATTTCATTCTTAAATGGGTATATAGTTGAGGATGTTTTTGTTGAACAACCTATGGTTTTACAAACCCTTATTTTCCAAATAATTTTTTAAGTTAACAAAGGATTTATATGGTTTAAAACATGCTCCAAGATCTTGGTATGATAGTCTATGTACATTACTTATTTCTAAAGGTTTTACAAAAGGTATAGTTGATCCTACTCTCTTTATAAAATGAATTTATAACGCTTTTTTAGCAGTTCAAATCTATTTTGATGATATTATTTTTGGATATTAAAAGAATTATTTATGTATTGATTTTTCAAAAATTATGCAAAGTGACTTTTAAATGATTTTAATGGGAGAACTCAAATTCTTTCTTGGATTTCAAATCTTTCAAAATAAAGAAGGTATTTTTTTAAATAAACGTAAATATACTAAAGGTCTTTTGAAAAGGTTTGGATTTGATAGTACAAAAAGTAGTGATACTCCAATTAGTACCACTTATAAGTTGTATCTTGTTGAAAATGGTAAATATATTGATTAAACCACTTATGGAGGAATGATTGGAAGTATACTCTACTTGACTTCTAGTAGGACTGAAATTATGTTTAGTATATGTATGTGTGCCCATTTTCAAGAAAACCCCAAATAATCTCATTTAATTTCTCTTAAAATAATTTCAAAATACCTCAAGTATACAACCATCTTAGAATTGTTCTATCCTAGAGGAGAACCTTTTGATTTAGTTAGTTATTATGATACTGATTTTGGTAGTTGTATGTTAGATAGAAACAGAACCTCTGGAACATGTCACTTTTTGGGCAAGTCTCTAGTGTCATGGAGTTGTAAGAAGTAAAATTCTATTGCCTTATCTACTACTGAAGATGAATACATAGCTTTTGGTAGTTGTTGTGCTTGGATTTTGTTGATTAAACACACCTTACTAGATTATGGATACCAATATAGACATATACCTATAAATTTTGATAATATAATTTCTATTAACATATCAAAGAATCATGTTTCCTATTCTAGGAAAAAATATATTGATGTAAGACATCACTTTTTTGAGAGAGAATTTTCAAAAAGGTGATATAAACCTAAAATTTATTAGCACAAAACATCATCTTACTGATATATTCACTAATCCATTGAACTATGAGAGGTTGATTTACATCATACATGAATTATATTAATTTTTAAGGACCTATTGTCAATAAATCTATGATAAAATTAAGTATATATATCATGATGATAGGACCAACTGGTGATGTCTCACCAACACCGACACTGATGTATCACTGGCACCGTTGTCTTGCTAACATCGACAATGTCTTTCCAACCCTGACACTAATGTCTCACCGATGGCCACTGACTAATGGAACCCACTATTTGTATCTATTTTATTTTACCAAAATGAAATAGTTTTGTTTATTTCATTTTATTTTAACCTATTTTACTTGATTTATGAAATACAATTCCCTAAATGATAAAATTGAGTCAATCCATCCTATAACTTACTCTCGGATTTCCACCCTTACATTTCTACCCTTAATCAATTTACCCTCATACCTTTAATATTCCTACATTCAAAATAACCTTCATAATGGTTAATGTGAAGCATGTCTTCGAAGGATCTGAAGATGAATCACAACCTTCTTAGAGACAGAAAGGAGATTCAAGCAGATCTAAGCATGTTAATCTAGGTATTTAAAATCATGGGGTAATTCTTGAGAAGGAAGTGTTCTTTGATTGGTTATTATCTAGTAATTATCTTTAGTTAAGAGTGTTACAAACTCATGTGTGGCTATATTGGTTTTCAAATAATGAAACACGATATTACCCTAATCTTGTGCACAAGTTTTATCTTTATGCGGAGTTTATCCTGAAATACAGTGATGTTTATTGGATAAAATCATTAGTGAATAGAAGGATATTATACTTTTATTCAAGGAATTGGGAAGAATGCCTCAATGTACCACATGAAGGAGTCTTTAATGACTACCAGGGAAGTATTCCACCTATAAGTGAGTTATTTTTCTATGAGACAGCTTTGAGGGAGCTGACTGGTAATGAGGAGCACAAAACGTCTATAGCTTCAGAGTTGGATAGAGAAAGTAGAATCTTATTTAAGTTTATCCAACACTAGTTATGTCCTAGGAAAGGGGAATTTTCCTCACTAAAATATCAGGATGTATATCTCTTGTATTGGTTGAAGAAAGGGCATAAAGTGAATCTGTGCAGATATGTAATAGTCCATATCAATGAGATGATAAAGCCATATTATAAGACTAATTATTTGTTCTATCCAAGAATTATATCTACTATGATAAAGGCAAGAGGGTGTGTAGGTGAGAATGAAAAAACTGTTTCTACTTGTAGTAGAGTTTGCTTAAATAAGGAAATTTGAAAGAGAATGAAGATAAATTGGAATCCCTGGAAGAGGGAGTGGGTTGAAGATAATGAGAAGCTGTATGAAAATTTTAATCCTATTCAATATCCTACTAGGATGAGAGATGTGACTGATCCTGGTTTATGAAAAGATGATGAGGTAGTTTATTCTGATGAAGAGGAAGCTAAATCTACTAGATAGGAAGGGTCTCCTATAGATGATACGAGTTACCTAGATATTTTTGAAAGTCCAAGGGGGTTGTCTTTTGGACCTCATAGTCTACCTTTAGATCTACCAACCAAGGAACCTATCTTGGTTGTTGATGATGATGATGAGACTAAGGAGTCAGGTAGTGTGAAATATGAAAGCAGATCAAATAATTTAGAAGAGGAATCTGGAGAAGAAGAATAAGTAGACAAACAAGAAGAAGGAAGTGGCAGTGGCAGTGGCTTTGAAAGTGAGGAAGAAGGGGATGAAGAATATGGTGATAAAAGTGGGGAAGGTGATAGTTCAAGTAAAGGAGAAAATACTGATCATGGAAGTGATGAAAGTGGTAAAAATGATTGTGATTCTAATCATCCTGGTGATGATCAAGCTACTAATTTAGAACTGGATGGTCCTGAGAATCACGAATAGTTTGTTGAACCTCATGGTCCTGTAGAATCTAGTGCTGAGGCAGAAGAAATAATTAAAGTTGGTAATGAAAAAAGATCACAGGTAGGCCCATTACCTTAGTTGTTGTATGTTAGAAGGATACCTCAAGTTGAGGGGGAGAAACAGGTGAGGAGAGATCAAATTAAGGTGGATACTCAAGTTAGCAAATTGAGAGTTGATACACTCAATCCTCTGAATGCTTCTGTGCTATCTATGTGGGAAAAATTCAATAGTTATATTGCTCTCGGTTTGGATTATCCAGATTTAGATGACGAGTAGAGGATAGCTATTTTAAGAGGATCATTAGTTGAGGAAACTCTAGTAGTTGCATCATCTCTAGTATCGAAACCTAATAATTATATATCTAAGACCAAATTTAATTCCTTTAAGGAAGAAATGTTAGATGTTGTGAGATTAGTCCCTCAATCTCTTCCTGCATCTATAGCACCACTTAGTGAGAATGATATAGAATTGATTGTAGAAAGAGTTGTTTCTAAGCTCGAACCTCAGTTGGTATCGGTTTTGGAAGCTGTTAAGTTACCTAGTTAGAAGGTGTCTGGTGAAATTGTCAAGCTTGTAGATATTGTTATCCAACTTCTCAGTGAATAAAAATCCACTATAGACCATACTATGCAAAGTCATGACATCTCTCCTGAATCCCCTATTGAGGATGCTATTCCAAATCTTGATTTTTCCCTTCTGAAGTTATTAGTCAAGGATGCAGTGAACAATGACTCATCATCTATGGATCCACCTCGCTATGTTCTTCCCGTTCGGTCTCTAGATAGTGAGGTGATTCGAATAATGGTAAGGGAAGAAATTCAATTAGAAATAGGCCGTTTATATTGTGAAATATTGATCTAGATAAGGCAAGATGTAAGAGACATTGTGTAAGGGGCATCTAGCTCAGTAGTTCTTGTATCTCACCCATCAGACATAGATATGGTTAGGACTATCATTAGATAAGAGATAAGAACCATGATGGGTGGAACTGATCAACAAATTCTATCAACAATTAGGTATAACATTGATCATATATATGACATGGTTATATTTTATTTCAACCAGGCTATAGCTTCTCATGAAAAAATCACCAAAGAAAGTTCATTTTTATTTCAAGAGGATATAAAAAATTCATAAGCTAGACAACCACTTCAATATTTTACTCAATAACCTGAGAATTCCTCCAGTGACCCAAGCCTTCTGAGATTAGGTAAAGTTGCTCATAGAGTTTACTCCTACAATTGAACAGTTCATTGAAAATAAGGAATATTTTACAAAATCTGTGCAGTATGGTGGAGAGATAATCATGGATTTCATCAAAATTTTTAAGCCTTATCTACATGTCCAGAGTACTGTGATTTTTCCCCTCCTGCCACTCTTATCAGACCACCTATGGAACCTACTATCTCTAATTCTACCAACATGCCTTATTTGAAAATGACTCCTGCTCAAGCTTTTAGGCAGATTCATCTTGTAATTTTAGGGAGATTACCGTCCCTCCTTCCTCCAATATTCCTATCTTGGCCCTTTCAGTCCTTCCTAGAGTTCCTTTTCCATCTCTCAGCATTTATTCTAAAACTCCACCCACTAATTCTACATCTTCTCATACCATTGCTACTTCTAATAAGGGAAAGGCCACACTAGATTCCTCTTTGAAGAAGAAGAAGTAATTTGGATCACCTTTTTGATAGGGATTCTTTGTTGTAATTTTGAACTTTAATATCCAATGTAATTTTCATTACTAATAACATGTCATATATTTTCCTACTCTGATTATTTATTTTATTCCTTGATATTTATTCTTTAATGTATTTAATCTTTTTGATAATCCCAAAAGTGGATAAAATATGATGAATTATGAATTAGTTTAACTATGGAGACATTATTATAAATCAACATATTTTACTTTATAATTCCATGATTTGTGATCATAAAAAGGGGGATATTATTGACCCTATCTGGTTTTAATGATCTAAAATAATGTATCTTCAGGTCTTAATTATTAAAGTAAAATATGTTTAATTATGATTCTTTATGTTCAATTCTACATTTAACATGTTCTGTTGATGTTTATATAATAAGACAAGTAGACAAACATGGCTAAGTATAAATCACCGATAATTTAAGTCACAGACTCTGACTCACCGATAGTCATGACTCACTGAAAGATCAAATGAGTCACCCAAAGAATGGCTTACTGATAGAATGACTCATCAAAATAACAAATGAGTCACTGACAGATAGACTCATTGACAGAAAAAATGATTCACCAATAGAATGAATCACTAAAAAAATAAATGATTCACTAATATATCTAATCACCGACAAAACAAATGATTCACCAACAGATCGACTCACCGATAGAAAAAATGATTCACTGACAGAACAAATGACTCACCGAAAGATACAATACTGAGTCACTGATAGAAGGAGTCACTGATAAAAAGAGTCACTGATAGATAGAGTCACCGATAGAAGGAGTCACTGATGCATTAACCTACCAATAGAAGGACTTACCAACAGAATGACCTTCACTTCAATACTTAGAAAATTTCTTTACTCTCCAAATTAAAACTTTTATCTAATGGTCATATTGGGTTATTTAATGATATTAATTTACTTGTATGACTTTTTACAGAAATTATTAACTTGGATGTTAGAGGTATGAGTTACAGAACATGTCTCAAACATGCCTATTGACAACCTCTGTAGTATAGAAATAAATTACCTGAGTAAAAATTAGAAGTGTGTGATATAGATATAACCTATGAAGTAAAGCAAGAGACATACATGAAGAACACTCATTATTTATAACTTTGAACAAGAAGGATTTGATGAGAACCAAAGTATCAACATTATTATATAAACAAACCCTAGTGAAGAGAACCTTTGAAGAGAATCTCACTTCATTGGAAACCAGAACACAGAGCTTCAACGACACCCTATTTTGGTGTCTATTTCCAGAAGTGGATTTGGGCTTCACATATAATACACCTAAGAAGTCTAGAAGCTTCAATAACATCACACATAGCATTATAAAACTTTTATTATTATTTAAACTTTATTATGTAATTTATTACTATTATTTTGAGTAGTATGTGTGTTTTTATCACAAACACATACTGTGTCATTAGATAAGTTGGAGGATACAAGATATCCTCACTCACTCATCTTTCTACACAATTTTTACCCATATATAACTATGTAATAAGTCACAATGTGACCTAGTTATTTTTAGTTTCCTATGAATAACTATGATAGAGGTCCAATTTGACCTGGAAAACTTTGTATGCTATTTTAAACCCCGATCCATGGTGTGGATCAAGTTTATTAATATAAACTTCTAGGTGATAGGTGATCACAAATTTAAGAGGACTATATCTTGACTTGAGACTAAACCTATAGTTTTTATCCACTGTGTTTTCAAAATTAGTATTCTCTTATTTTTCACATATTTTAGAAAAATGAATTTTACTTTGATAGTTAATCTTATATCAAGTTTATAATTGTTTTAATTTAGTAAATTACTTCCAAAGTTATATCAATATTTCATATTTCTATAATTGAGAATTAATAAATCTTTTGAGAAATTAATTGAATAATCAAAACTCTTATAAATATGATACTTTAGTTAACTGTGATGTTTGGATTTGAAATTAGGGATTTTTAAAATAATTTTTTTAATAGATTTTTTTATAAGAACTCAATTCACACCCTCTTGAGTGTCCTACTCCAACCAATAGAGTTTTTTTGACACTTATGTGCCTTGTGGTTAAGAGTAAGAAGTGGTAAAGGTGGTTAGAAATGGATATGTATTCAACTATGAAATTTGGAGGTAATCCCCCCAACATGTTCCAAGTGTAGTGAAATACATTTTATTTTATATTTTAAAGGATCTATAAAATGTTACTGGTGTGTTAAATTTGGTTATATGGTTCATGAATATAAATATAAATTCCCAATCAATCCAATAATGGGGTAACATATAATTATTCAATGGTGATATGTTTTAATTGAAATAAGTTGGGTCATTATGCTAATATGTTCCCAAAGTTAGTTACTCAGGATTTAAATCACCAATATCAAAATAAAAAGGTTATGAAAAACTCATTTTCTACCACCAAGGTTGTAACATCCCAAGTAAGTAAAGAATTATGTATTTTTATATCTATGTCTTTTTATGAATTAGATAGTGTTTTAGAGGCTTAAAATGAGAAAAAAATCCAATCTTAAGCATAGAATACTCTAATATTTTTAAAAGATCGTTTTACCGCCTTTTGATGGAAAACCTTTTTTAAATCAAACTTTTGAAAATTTTATAAGATCTATTTGTGAAAATAAAATTATTATTTAGGATTGGGACATTTAAATTTACTTTGGATAAATTTTTGGTATTTTTCTGACAATGTTTATTTTTTAATGAATAGTGAAAAATACTGCATTTTAATTCAAAACTGCTTTTTCATATAATTTAATTATATGGTTAGATTATATTTTTAATTGGTTTTCAAGAGTAATTATAATATATTTTTAACATTTAATCCAATTTTGGTCATTGTAATTAATTTCAATTTGGAATTGGGCATAAACAAGTGTCAAAATTATGATAGATATTGTTTCAAAAAAACCCGCTATTTGTTTTGACAACGAGAATTATTTTTAAATTAATTAATGAAATTTCTGTGTTTGCAATTTGGTAAAATGGATTCCATATTTTTAATCAGAATGTCTAAATTATATAATTAATACTCTTTTGTTTTTGGACATTATGAATAGTAACGACGATAATTATCTTTAATTATCGTGATTAATTAGTAATCGGGTTGTTAAGGGTAATAAAATAATATCATAATAGTATAAAATGACCCCAAAATGTGTCCTAATGATACCATTTGTGTCATGGCCAACCATGGGATGACTTGTGCCAACTTTGGGACCCCATGGAATCACTTTTGTGTGATAGTGACATTTTATCATTTTATTTTTAAAGAAAGGAAAATATAACAAAAGTATGTAACACCGAAGTAAAACAATTTTAATTTTGTCTAAATAAATGATCTATTGGAATATAAATATAATTGTAAAGCTAAAAATATTTCCTACATCATAGTATTTTTTTTATAATTTTTAGAAATTAAATAAATAAATTTATTTATGACACCATGATTATGTAGTGATTACCTCATTAATGAACGATTTAAATAAAATGAAAAGATAATGTAAAATCTAAGACTTAAACTTTTCAAAAAACTATTTTATGGGTTTATTTCGAACCCTTATCACCTTATCCTCGTAATATATATTTTTGGGACCTTTTAAATCCGAAAATCATTTTATAATAAAGTAACATTTCATGACTTTCCAAGAGTGCCCCTCCTCCCTCTTATAAAAGGCCCCCACCTCTACCCCCCTTACCCACACCTCTCAAGCCATTGGCTCAGCCAAACTCTGCTCATTTTATCTCTCCACATCCCTCTCTTAATCATAGAAGCCTTACCTTAGGCATAAATCTCTTCAAGAAACCCTTTTGGTTCAAACCAAGGGGAGTTACCCAATTTAAAGGTAATGTCTTTTCTTATGTACTTTTGTTTTATTTTGCTTCTCCAACCCACTAAACCATTTTTATTCCTTTATTTTGTAACAACACCAGTATATTAAATATAATAGGATGTTTTTATGAGAATTATTTGATTTAACCTTACACACACCTCCGTATAATGGTTAAAGAACATATTATTTATGTGGGTTGCGAATTACTGCGTCATGAAATGATGATTGTTCAATATTCTGTTAACACCTCTCATGGTGGCCACTAAGATGTCACTATATTTATATAGGATATATATTATGTTTATGTTTTCCTTATGCTTCTGTATTTTTCATTTATGACATACCTTTATGGTTTCCATTATGGGTAAATGCGATAATTTCATTTTAGGAAGTGCAGACTACCGCCCCCTCAAAGTGATTTGATTCGTTAATGCCATATGTGGGATGTATAAAGGATGGATTTAATGATATTATATATGATATTATAATGGAATTATAATATACATTTATATCATTATGATTTCATTCCATTAAATACGAAATATAAATGAAAGTAGCATTCATGCGTACGTACAACTTACCGTTTCTATGAACGATGCATTTCATTTCTTACCTCTAAATGTTATGTAATATTATAAATTCATGTATATACTGGATATATATGATATATATGGTATCTAAATCATGAATATAATTTTGGATATAATGGATATTTTACCACATGAACAACTTGTAATTATAAGAAGTTTATTTTTGACTCAAGTACCAAAGATTGACAAAATGACCGTTATTAAATTAAATAATTACATAATGTTCATAGAATGTTAATAAGTGACACAAAAGGAATAATTAACTTGAAAAAGGTTCTTAAGAAAGTAGAAATTAATTTTAGTTTATTATTTAGGAGATTAAAGAACGATCGAGTCAAGTCGGACATGAGGTAAGGGACTTCGTCTCAATCTCCTTTCATTGAGGCGTATTTTCTTTTATACAAAACATTCTTTTATATGGTGTATAAAACCCTTTTACTTTTACTTTTATTCAAAATTAATCTTTTTATATGAAGTGTTTTACTAAACTTCAAAAGGGAATGTGTTGGTCTTACATATGCGGCGACAACGACTTCTCTGCCGCCGTGACCATTATTTGAGTTTCGACTTCCTCTACAAGCCATAACTTTTTTTAAATGAAAAATAAATACCATGTTTTAATTTTATTTTATTTTGGTATTAAAAATGGTTTTGATAATGTTTTGATTATATCAATGTGTTGTATTGAAATATTGTGATTGGAATGTGGAAATGTTATGTTTCCTTTATGCATGTTTTATGTGATATGATTATGTTATGGTTCTTGGGAATTGTTTATGAAGATGGGTGGTTCCGTGATAAACTAAGTGCAGGTGAGCCCGATATAGATCTCCAATGCATTGGGTAATGGGAAGGAGTTAAACGCTAAGGTTTCTCCGAATAGATTTATGAAATATATTGTGATGGGTATTCCAAACGTAACCATGAGGGTTACTCCCTATGTAAGACTATTATGAATGCCTCAAGTTACCTTTATGTGTTATGATTTATATGAGTTATTCATAAATCTTATGATTTCATGAGTTATTTTAAAGTGATTATGTTTTATGAGTGAAGTATGATTTCATTGATTCTTATGTATACATGTACTAAGGTTTTCTTTCCGTATTTTTATATCCCTTACAAATATTTTTATGCTCATCCCAAGTTTTTGAAATGTTTTTCACAAGTCAAGGGAAAGGCACATGATGTGATGATGGTGTCAAGAAAGTGTCAATAAAGAATCCATGTTTTATTTTAAATATGTTTCCTTTGATGGGAAAAAATGAATACTATCTTTTATGTAACCACCTTGTTTAAATGTGGAATGTAATGCATGATTTATGATCTAATTATCTAAAACTCTAAACCTGAAAATATCCTCAATGTGTATTATTGTAATAATTCAAGATTAAGTAATGTTTAAGGCTGGGAACTTATAGTTGGTATCATAGGTCGGTTTAGATAACTTTAGGAGTTAGAATTCTATTAAATGATTATCCAAAATTTTTTATGGACAAATTGAAATGATATAGCATTTGAAGATTACCATGTTGCTTCATCTAAGACATGTTTGTTCAGAATGGTTTTCTACAGAGGAAACAGGGAAGCGGTACTAGGAAGGAATACAAAAGGAAATGACCTTCCAAATCAGCATCCTGAGATGGTCAGAATTGGAACTAAATATTTTTTTGCAGTAATGGCGTAGTTGACTTAAGCAATAAATGGTGGTGGTATCCATACACGAGATTAGCCAGATCAACCACAAATGAACATGTCAGTGGTGGAACATTTCATGAGGCAACATCCCCCATCATTCAGAGGATCATCTGACCCTATGCTAGATGAATGGTGGATTAAAGCACTGGAAAATATTTTTGATGTTATGGGGTGTTCAGGCAATAAAAAGGTTAGTCTTGTTGTTTACCGTTTGGAGGGTGAAGCAGATCAGTGGTGGTCGATGGTTAAAAATATTAGGGACGCTGATGAGATTGATTCTCTTGACTGGGATGAATTAAAAGGTATGTTTCTTGAGAAATATTTTCCTAAGACTGTTCGAATTAGTATGGAAAAACAATTCTTGGAATTGAGGAAAGAGGACGACTCAATGGATTATTATGAATAAAGGTTCACTCGATTGTCAAGGTATGCTCCAAATTTTATCCAAGACCTTGATAGTAAAATCAATCATTTTTACTCAAGATTAAAGCCAAAAAATCGAAGGGAATTAGATTCTCATGAGTTAAAAAGTTATGAAAATATTGTTCGATGTGCTGAGAAGGTGGAAATGGAGTTTTCCAATGATCAAGTGTTCTATAAAAACCAACAGAAGAAGAGACCGAGGTGGTAGGAGAAAGGGAAGAATCCTTCAAAAAGGTCTGATGGTAAGAAAACTAAGTTTTCAGTTTGTGATAAATGTGGTAAAAAGCATGCTGGGGAATGTCTTTTGAATTATAGAAATTTCTATCAATTTGGAAATATGGGACATAAGGCTCGTGATTGCACTGAAAAAGATCAGGGTGATGGTAAGACCAAATTTGATTTATAGTTAGTAAAATGTTTCAAGTGCAATGAGATAGGTCATTATGCAAACGAGTGTTCGAACAAGAGCTCAAATGTTGGGAAGCAGTCAGACTACAAGCAGAAAGGTGTGGTGAAATCCTTTGCAACTACTTCAGTAGATGATGGGCCATCAAATGAAGTGGTATCAGGCACTTGGTTTTTTTTTTTTTCAGATTATGCCAATGTGTTGTTTGATTCAGGGTCTACACATTCTTTCATCTCTGAAAAATTTTCTAGTAAATTGGGAATTCCATCTCAAGAAATGACTCCTGAACTTGTGGTAAAAACACATGGGGGAAATATTGAGGAAAAAAGAATTTATAGGAATCTTCCTATCCTTATCCGTGGAAAGAACCTACATACAAACCTTATTGTTTTACCTCTAGTAGATTTTGATGTTATCCTGGGTATGGATTGAATCTCTATTAACCATGCTAAGATTGATTGTAGAGCTAAAGAAGTTTCTTTTTAGAAATACTTTCATTTTGTGTACAAAAATGAACCCTTACTGTTGATAACATATCAAGAGGCTGAGAAACTTATAAAAGATGGAAATGAATGTTACCTTGAAAATATTGTTAAAAACAAAGGAACTGTTTAGATTAATTATGTGCCAGTGGTAAATTAGTATCCTGATGTTTTTCCTGATGAGTTTCCTGGAATAATACCTGACCGGGAAGTTGAATTTACTGTTGACTTAGTTCCTGATGCTAATCCAATTTCAAAACCACCTTATCAAATGGCTCAAATTGAACTTTTAGAGTTGAAGGAGAAATTCCAAGATTTATTAGAGAAAGGTTTCATTAGACCTAGCACATCACCATGGGGTGCTCCTATCTTATTTGTTAAAAAGAAATATGGTTCAATGAGACTTTTCATTTATTATGGAGACTTGAATAACATCACTATTTTGAACAAATATCCTTTGCCTCATATCGATGAATTGTTTGATCAGCTCCAGGGAGCTCAATATTTTTCAAAGATTGACCTGAGATCGGGGTACCATCAGTTGAAGGTAAAGTAAGAAGATGTTCCGAAGACCGCGTTTCATACAAGATATCAACATTATGAAATTTTAGTTATGCCTTTTGGGCTAACCAATACACCTACTGTATTCATGGACCTTATGAATAGAATTTTCCAAGAGTTATTGGATAAGTTTGTGGTTGTTTTCATTGATGATATTTTGGTGTTTTCTAAAAGTAAGGAGGAGCATGAAAGTCATTTAAGGGTTATTTTTCAAACCTTAAAAGAAAATAAATTGTATGGGGATTTAAGCAAGTGTGAATTTTGGTTGCAATAAATTTCTTTCCTTGGTCACATTGTTTCTAAAGATGGAATAACTGTTGATCCAACAAAAACAAAAGTTGTTGAAGAATAGACAAGAACCACAAATGTAACTGAGATTTGTAGTTTTCTTGGTCTGGAAGTCTATTACTGAAGGTTTGTTTAAAATTTTTCATGGTTATCTAGTCCAATGACTAAGTTAACTCGGAAAGGTGTTAAGTTTATATGGACAAAATAATGTGATAAATGTTTTTAGGAATTGAAAAGAAGATTGGTGAATGCTCCAGTTTTGGCACTAACTTATCAGAATGGTGAGTTTGTTATCTACAGTGATGCTTCATTGAAAGGACTTGGTTGCGTCCTAATGCATAATGATCAGGTAATTTCTTATGCTTCACGTCAGTTGAAAAATCATGAGGTAAATCACCCTACACATGATTTGGAACTAGCTGTTGTTGTTTTCGCTTTGAAAATTTGGAGGCATCATTTGTATGGAGTAAAGTGTGAAATATATACTGATCAAAAAAGTTTAAAGTATATATTCACTCAGAAAGAATTAAAAATGAGAAAGAGGATATGGCTATAATTAATCAAGGATTATGATTGTACAATTCATTACTATCCGAGAAAAGAAAATAAAGTGGTTGATGCTTTGAGTCGAAAAAGAAATGCTTCATTAACCATGTTACGTTTGGAACGTGATCCTTTGGTTAATGATTTGATGAAATTTGGAATAGAAGTTGTTGGTGCAGGATGTTATTATGTTTTGTTTTAGGTATCAGTGAAATCTTCTCTATCAGGCAGAATTAAGCAAGCACAGAAGTAAGACACTGAGTTGTAGAAAAAGGTAGAGCTGGTTCAGAAGGGTATGTTACCTAAATTCAACATTGATAATGATTGTGTTTTGAGATTTGGGAAGAGATTGTGTGGGCCTTGTGATTCACATTTGAAGAGAGAGTTGTTATGTGAAGCTCATAGTTCTCCATTTTTAGTTCATCCAGGAAGTACTAAGATGTATAGAGATCTTCGGGAGTATTACTGGTGGGATGGAATGAAAAGAGATATTGGTGATTTTACTGTGAAGTGTTTGACTTGTCAATAGTTTAAAGAAGAGTGGCAGTTACCTAAAGGGATGCTTCATCCTTTACCAGTTTCAGAGTGGAAATGGTAGAATATATCCATGGACTTCATTGTGGGATTGTCGAAGACACCTCGAGGTAATAATGCAATCTGGGTTGTTGTTGATTGCTTGACTAAATATACTTATTTCCTTGCTATACGAGATACTTTTTCCCTAGATCAACTTTATCATTTGTATCTTAAAGAGATAGTAAGGTTACATAGAGTTCCCCTATCCATTGTATCTGATCGTGATCCCAAGTTTACATCTAACTTTTGGAAAGGCCTTCAGAAGTCGTTGGGTATTGAATTAAATTTTAGTACAACTTTTCATCCTCAATCAGATGGGCAGTCAAAACGAACAATTTAGACTTTGGAGGATATGCTACGTTCTTGTTTGATGGATTATCAGGGAATTTGGGACCAACATCTTTCTTTGGTTGATTTTTCTTATAATAACAATTTTCATTCCAGTATACAGATGACACCATTTGAGGCATTATATGGGAAGCAGTGTCGAACTCCAGATTTTTGGGATAAAGTGGGTGAAAGGAATTTGATGGGACTAGAATTGGTAGAAGAGTTGGAAAAAAAATTCAGCTGATACAGAAACACATGAGAACAACACAGAGCAGGCAGAAAAGTTATGCGGACAACAGGAGGAAGGATCTCTCTTTTGAGGTAGGTGATCATGTATTCCTCAAAGTTTCACCATGGAAAAGTGTGATGCGATTTGGTAAGAAAGGAAAGCTGAGTCGAAGGTTCATTAGACCATATAAAATTCTAGAGAGAGTTGGAGCAGTTGCATACCGAGTGGATTTGCCTCCGAGTTTATCTCAGGTACACAATGTTTTTCATGTTTCAATGTTAAGGAAGTACATGCCAGATCCATCTCATGTTTTGAGTCTATAGGTAGTTCAAATGGAAGAGAATCTATCTTATGAGGAACAAACGGTCCATATTATTGACCACAGGGAGAAAGTATTGCAAAATAATGTGATTCATCAAGTAAAGGTTTTGTGAAAAAACCACATGATTGAAGAGGCAATATGGGAATCTGAAAATGCAATGAGGGATAAATACCCCCACTTATTCGATAAGTAAATAAATTGCGAGGAAACAATTTTCTAAATGGGGGAAGGATGTAACATAACAAGTAAGTAAAGAATTATGGATTTTCATGTCTATGTCTATTTATGAGTTAGATAGTGTTTTAGAGGCTTAAAATGAGAATAAATCCAATCTTAAGCATAAAATACTCTAATATTTTTAAAAGATAGTTTTACCGCCTTTTGATGGAAAACCTTTTTTAAATTAAACTTTTGAAAATTTTATAAGCTCTATTTTTCAAAATAAACTTATTATTTATGATTGGTACATTGAAATTTACTTTGGATAAATTATTGGTATTTTTCTGACAATGTTCATTTTTTAATGAATAGTGAAAAATACTGCATTTTACTTCAAAACTGCTTTTTCATCTAATTTAATTATATGGTTAGATTATAATTTTAATTGGTTTTCAATTTTAATTATAATATATGTTTACAATTTAATCCAATGTTGGTCATTGTAATTAATTTCACTTTGGAATTGGGTATAAAAAAGTGTCAAACGTTTGATAGATATTGTTTAAAAAAACCCGCTATTTGTTTTTGACAACGAGAATTATTTTTAAATTAATTAATACAATTTATGTGTTTGGAATTTGGTAAAATTGATTACATATTTGTAATCATAATGTTTAAATTATGTAATTAATACTCTTTTGTTTTTGGACATTATGAATAGTAATGACGGTAATTATCTTTAATTATCATGATTAATTAGCAATCGGGTAGTTAAGGGTAATAAAATAATATCATAATAGTATAAAATGACCCCAAAATGTGTCCTAATTCTACTGGTTGTGTCATGGAAGACCATGGTATGCCTTTTTCCAACTTTGGGACCCCATGGAATCACTTTTGTGTGATAGTGACATTTTATCATTTTATTTTTAAAGAAAGGAAAATATAATAAAAGTAAGTAACACCGAAGTAAAACAATTTTAATTTTGTCTAAATAAATGATCTCTTGGAATATAAATAGTAATCAGAAAGCTAAAAATATTTCCTACATCATAGTATTTTTTTATAATTTTTAGACAATAAATAAATAAATTTATTTGTGACACCATGATGATGTAGTGATTACCTCATTAATAAACTATTTAAATAAAATGAAAATATAATGTAAAATATAAGACTTATACTTGTCAAAAACCTATTGGATGGGTGTATTTAGAACCCTTATCGCCTTATCCTCGAAATATTTCATTTTGGGACCTTTAAAATTTGAAAGGCATTTTATAATAAAGTAACATTTCATGACTTTCCAAGAGTGCCCCTCCTCCCTCTTTTAAAAGTCCCCCACCTCTACCCCCTTACCCACACCTCTAAAGAAATTAGATCGGCCAAACTCTGCTTATTTTATCTCTCCACATCCCTATCTTCATCCTAGAAGCCTTACCTTAGACAAAAATCTATTCAAGAAACCCTTTTGGTTCAAACAAAGGGGAGTTACTCAATTTAAAGGTAATGTCTTCTCTTATGTCCCTTTGTTTTATTTTGCTTCTCCAACCCCCTAAACCCTTTTTATTCCTCTCTTTTGCAACAACACCAGTATCCTAAATATACTAGGATGTTTTTATGAGAAGTATTTGATTTACACTTACACACACCTCCATCTAATGGTTAAAGAATATATTGTTTTTGTGGGTGGCGAATTACTGCCTCACGAAACGATGATTGTTCAATATTCTTTTAACACCTCTCATGGTGGCCATTAAGATGTAAATATATTTATATATGATATATATTATTTTTATGTTTTCCTTATGATTCTGTATTTTTCATTTATGTTATACCTTTATGGTTTCCATTATGGGTAAACGCGATAATTTCATTTTGGGAAGTGCGGACTACCGCCCCCTCAAAGTGATTTGATTCGTTAATGCCATATTTGGGACATATAAAGGATGGAGTTAATGATATTATATATGATATTATAATGTAATTATAATATATCTTTATATCATTATTATTTCATTCCATTAAATACAGAATAGAAATGAAAGTAGCGTTCATGCGTACGTACGACTTACCGTCTCCATGAACGAAGCATTTCATTTCTTACCTCTAAATATTATGTAATATTATAAATGCATGTATATACTAGAAATATATGATATATATGATATCTACATAATGAATATAATTATGTATATAATGGATATTTTACCACATGAACAACTTGTAATTATAAGAAGTTTATTTTTGACTCAAGTAACAAAGATCAACAAAATGACCGTTATTAACTTAAATAATTACATAATGTTCATAGCATGGTAAAAAGTGATATAAAAGGAATAATGAACTTTAAAAAGGTTCTTAAGCAATTAGAAATTAACTGTATTTTATTATTCAGTAGATTAAAGAATGATCGAGTCAAGTCGGACACGAGGTGAGGGACTTCGTCTCAATCTCCTTTCATTGATGCATATTTTGTTTTATTCACAACATTATTTTATACGGTGTATAGACCCATTTGAATTTTAATTTTATTCAAATGTAATCTTTTTATATGAATCGTTTTACTAAATGACAAAAGCTAATGTTTTTGTCTTACGTATGCGGCGACAACGACTTTTCTGCCACTGTGACCATTCTTTGAGTTTCGGCTTCCTCTACAAGCCATAACTTTTTTTTAATGAAAAATAAATACCATGTTTTAATTTTCTTTTATTTTGGTATTGAAAATGGTTTTGATAATGTTTTGATTATATCAATGTGTTGTATTGATATCTTGTGATTGAAATATGGAAATGTTATGTTTCCTTTATGCATGTTTTTATGTGATACGATTATGTTATGGTTCTTGGGAATTGTTTATGAAGACGGGTGGTTCCGTGATAAACTAAGGGTGGGTGAGTCCGATATAGCACTCCAATGAATTGGGTAATTCAAAGGAGTTAAACAATAAGGTTTCTCCGAAGAGATTTAGAGAATATATTGTGATGGGTATTCCAAACGTAACCATGAGGGTTACTCCCTACGTAAGAATGTTATGAATACCTCAAATTACCTTTATGTGTTATGATTTCTTTGAGTTATTAATAAATCTTATGATTTAATGAGGTATGTTAAAGTGCTTATGTTTTATGAGTGAAGTATGATTTCATTGATTCTTATGTATAAATGGACTAAGGTTTTCTTTCCGTATTTTTATATCGATTACTAATCTTTTTATGCTCATCCCATGTTTTTGAAATGTTTTTCATAGGTCAAGGGAAAGGTACATGATGTGATGATAGTGTAGAGGAAGTTTCAAGAAAGAATCCATGTTTTATTTTAAATATGTTTCCTTTGATGGGAAAAAATTAATACTATCTTTTATGTAACCACCTTGTTTAAATGTGGAATGTAATGCATGATTTATAATCTAATTCACTAAAAATCTAAACCTGAAAAGATCATCAATGTGTATTCTTGTAATAACTGAAGATTAAGTAATGTTTAAGGCTGGTGACTTATAACAGTTGATGGTGGGCCATCAAATGAAGTGGTGATAGGTATGTTACTTGTTTTTTTTAATTATTCCAATGCCTTGTTTAACCTTGGATATTAACATTTAATCATTTTATAGAAATTTTCAAGTAAAATTGGAATATAATATCATGAAAAGAAGATAAAAAGTTTGGTGAAAAATGCCAGTAGAAGTATTAAATAAACCAATATTTATAGTAATCTTCCTATTATTATAAATAGAATGGTTTTTCTAAAAAAATATTATTAATCTACCCATATTAGATTTTTATGTTATTCTAGGAATGGATTGGTTTCTAATTTATTATGATAATAGAGATTACAAAGATAATAAAGTTATATTCAATGAGTTCATACATTTTATAACATATTAAGAAGATGGGAAATTGATTAAATGTGGCAGTAAAACTTACCAAGTTAATATTTTTGAAAAGAAAGAAACTTTTAAAATTAGTGATGTGCCAGTAGTGAATAAATATATAGATATATTTATTAATTATTTTACTGGTGTTATTATTAATAGGTATATTGAGTTTAAAATTGACTTATTTCTTGATGCTAAACTAATTTCAAAACCCCCTTATATAATGTATCAAGTAGAAATTTTGGAATTGAAAAAATAGTTTCAGGAATTTCTTGATAAAAGATTCATTAATACAAACACTTCACCATGGGATACTCCTATTTTATTTTTTTTAAAAAATATGTTCAAATTAGGTTTTCATTGATTATTGATCCTTGAATAACATCACTATTATGAAAAAGTACCCTTTACCTCATATTGATGATTTGTTTGATGAGATACAGTGAGAATAATATTTTTCAAGGATTGATCTCAAGTTAAGATACCACCAGTTGAATGTGAAGGAGGATGATATTCCAAAGATATAGTTTTTAAATAGATATAGGAAATATTAGTTTGTGGTTATGCCCTTTGGTTTTTCTAATGCACTAGATATATTCATGTATTTTATGAATAGAGTTTTACATCACTATTTTGATAAGTTTTTTGTTCTTTTTATTGATCATATTTTGGTATATTATAAAGGTAATTAGGATCATAAAGGACACCTAAGGATTGTTTTGAAGAACTTGAAAGAAAATAAGCTTTATGGAAAATTTAGTAAATGCGAATTTTGGTAGTAACGAATTTATTTACTCAGGAATATTGTTTTTAAAGATGGAACAACTATTGAACCTCCTAAAACTAAAGTGTTTTAATAATGACCAATAGCTATAAATGTCATAGAGATTCATAGTTTTCTTGGATTAGCGAGTTACTACTAGAGATTTATTGAAAAAATTCCTCATTTATCTAGTCCACTAACTAAGTTAACTCGAATGGTGTTATATTCATCTAGATGAAGGAGTGTGATGAATGTTTCTAGGAGATGAAAAGGAGAATGGTGAATGATCTAGTTTTAGCCCTGACCTCTGGAAATGGTGAATTTTTTATCTACAATGATGATTTTTTGAAGGGACTTTGTTTTTTTCTAGTATAGAATTATTATTAAATTTATTATGTTTCACGAAAACTAAAACCTCATAATCTAAATTATCACACAACTGATTCAAAACTGGTTGATGCGGTTTTTTATTTAAAAATATAGAGACATAATTTATATGGATTAAAATGTAAAATATATACTGATCATAAAAATATGAAGTATATTTTAACTCAGAAATATTTGAACGTAAGGAATAAAAGATTACTTAAGCTAATAAAGGATTGTTATTTCATGATTCATTACTATTTAGGGAAAACAAAAAAAGTAGGTGACTCTTTGAGTTAGGGTACTATAGCAGCGGCGGGTATTGTAGCAGCCGGGTTACTATTCACAAAATGGGCCTTAGGCCAAAAATTTGGGCCTACAAGCTATGTAATGGGCTACATGCCCACTGGGCCTTCGGTCTATGTAATGGGTCTCCCTCTACCCAGTTAAAAGAGGTCTTTTCTTTGCTGTAATAATAAAATGAGGCTTTAGCCCCAACTTTAAAAAAAAGGAATAAAAGATTACTTATGCTAATAAAGGATATTTATTTCATGATTCATTACTATTCAGGGAAAACAAAAAAGTAGGCGACACTTTGAGTCAAAAAGATAATGAATGATTAACCATGATATGTTTGGAAATTGGTCCTTTAGTTAATGATTTAATGAATGATCGCCTAGAAATGATGCATATAGAAACTTTCTCTATTGTTTTTAGGTGTCAATACAGAGATCATTATTAGACATAATTAAGCAAGCTTGGAAATAAGAATGTGATTTTCAAGAAAAGGTAGAACTGGTTAAGAAATCTATGATGCCTAAATTTAAAATTGACAAGGAAGGTGTTTTGATATTTGAAAAAAGGTTGTGTATGACAACTATACCCACGTTAAAAAGGTATATTTTAGTGAAAATAATAACTATTCCTTTTATATTCGTCCAATAAATTCTATGATTTATTGAGGCCTTCAGGAGTATTACTGGTGGTATATAATAAAGAAAGATATTACATATTTTACAATGAAATGTTTGAATTGTCAATAGGTTAAAGCTGAGCGATAATTACTAGAAGGTTTGTTTTAGACTTTTTTAGTTCCAAAGTGGAAGTGAGAAAATATATCAATGGATTTTGTGGTAGAATTTCCAGATATATCTTGAGGTAATAATGTAATTTTGGTTATTGGAGATCGATTGAATAAATATGCACATTTCCTTTCAATTCAAGATACCATGTATTTAGATCGACTTTCTTCACTATATCTTAAGTAGATATTCAAGTTACATGGATTAATTATATCCATTTTATTTGATCATGATCCTTGGTTTAATTTTAATTTTTTGAAGGGCCTTTAGAAGTCATTGGGTATTGAATTAAATTTCAGTACAACTTTCATTCTCAATATGATGGTAGTCAGAGTGAATGAATCATACTTTGGAATACATTCTTTGAGATTGATAAATATATTACAAGGATATTGATATCAACATATTTCATTAGTTTTTTTATTATAATAATAGTTTTTGATCCAATGTATAGATGAAAACTTTTGAGGGATTATTTGGAAAGAGGTGTTAGAATACAACTTTTTGAGATAAAGTAGGTGAAAGGGAGTTGTTGGCACTAGAGTTGGTAGAAGAGATGACTGAAGTGGTAAAGAAAATTCAAAAACATATGAGGTAAACTTTAGTAGGAAAAATAGTTATTTAGATAACCATAGGAAAAATATTTCATTTGAGGTAGGTGATCATGTTTTCCTTAAAATAACTCCATGGAAAAATGATATTTGTTTTGGTAGAAAAGTACAGTTAAATATATGGTTCTTTAGGTCGTATGAAATTTCGGAGTAATTTAGATTAGTTTATTATTGAGTGGACATTACTTTGATTTTATCCTAATTAATTAATGTGTTATATGTTTCATTATTACGGGAATATGTTCTATATTCATCTCATGTTTTGATCCATGAAGTAGTACAGTTCAAAGGAAATATTTCATATGAGGAACAATGGGTTCAGAATCTGGCTCATAGAGAGAAGGTTCTATAGAATACTGTGATTCATAGAGTAAAGTTTTTTTGTGTAAAATCCATATTATTAGAGAATTAATATGGGAATAAGAAAATACTATGGAGGAAAATGTCCCCACTTATTTATGTAATAGATAAAATTGTGAGGATGAAATTTTTAAAAGGGGGAATAATGTAAAAACTCAAGTAATATTAATTTTAAATAAATTTCAAGCTTATTAATATAAATTAATTATATTTTATTGAGTTATATTCATTGTAAGAATACTTAATGATTTTTCAATCAAAAAGGAAATATTTTTATTCTTACTAAATTTATTTACATGTATTATATGGTTTTATTTAAAAGATTAAATTTAAAATTTTAGAATTTTAATTTTAAAAAATGGATACCATTTTTTATATCATTAGTTAAAAATTATCTTAGAGTTATTTTTTTTATAATTTTCTGAAAAAGATGATTTTTGGGTGAATAGTAAAAAAATATCAATTAAAAAAACACTCTTTTCTTTCATGTATTTACAAAGTCACATTCTATTTTTGAATGGTTTTATAATTTAATTAGTTTATTTTGAATAAAAATAATCCAATAAATGTTATTTTAATCAACATTACTCTATATTTTGGTATAAAAATATTTTTATACTTAAATATGATTTTTTTATAGAAAATCGTATTCAGTAGGTTTTACGGGTTTATTTTAAAAGTAATTTCTAACAATTAAAGAAATTTAATTTGATAAAATGGAATATAAATTTATAATAATAATTTATTAATTATTTAATGAGTCCACCTTTATTTTTATTCATTATGATATGCAAATTTGGTAAAAAAGTTAGTTATTGCGGTAAGAGTTAAAATGAGTCAAACAGGTTAAAACTAAAATGAAAAGGGTTAAAATTACCTAAAAACTTATCTAAATACTATTGTATGGTCCTATTGTGACCCTATATCATATATTATTAGAATATGTGTCATTTTTAATCTATTTTTCTTGATTAAGATATTAATATATTTAAATATTTTGAAGATTTCAAGTGTGTCAGCTCCCTCACTTATAAAAGGACACCCTCTATCCTCTCTTCTGCACACTTAAAGAGTATCTTAGATTAGATAATACCTACCTAAATCCATTCCTAACATGTCTCCCTAATCCTAGAGGTATTATGTTTATCAAAATACCATCTTAAAAAGGTTTAGGTATAAGCTTAAAGAGTTTTTCAAAAGAAGAGGTATAGTTCTAAACTGAGTGTTTTATTTTTTATTTTTTATTTTACCTAATTAAATCCTATCTTAAAAATTATGATATAAAAAATAAATATATACCATATAATTAAATGTTATTATTTTTATTTAATAACCTTTTATCATATCAATTTCTATCTTATGGGAAATGGAAACATTGCTTGTGCGTACGTGTGGACTACCACCTCTATAAAGTGATGTGTTTTGTTTTTCATCATTGGATCATATGGTGGTTAAAAATGATAGAAGAAATGAATATATATGATATTAATGAAATAATTATGATTTTATAAATATAACATATTATATATTTTATTACCTTTTCCTCTATTAAAAAATGACAACATCGTTCGTACGTACATGTGGAATACCACCTCCATGAAGTGATGTGACTCATTTTTCATTTTCACATTATAAATTTTTCATAAGGATGGAAATAATGAATAAATATTAAATTTATAATATATTTGTGATTCTGGAAAAGTAAAATATTATCTAACTTATTTTTTTTGTACCTGTTATAAAAATGAAAACGCCATTCATGAGTACATACATACAACCATCTCCATGAAACAACATGATTCATTTTTCATGACCATTATATATTTTTGGTTTTAAATTGTATATAATGTATAAATATAATAAATATAACATGTTTAAAATTATTTATATAATGGAAACATAACCCATTTGACCACATTCAATGCATCGATGCGTTTTTGAGGTTATAAATAGAACGATGTCAAAATGTTCAGCGTGAGCTTAACCATTTTAGTAACTAAATAAAACATGGTAATAAATGAAATAAAAGGAATAATAGTAAATAAAAAAACATTAAAAAAGTTATTAAGCAAGTAGAAAACTAATATAATTTTATTATTCAATATTTGGAGAACATACAAAGCTAGATGAGACTTAAGGTAATAGATTTTCTTTTAAAATGTTGTTTAAAATGTTTTAAACTCTTTGTCCTCCATATCAATGTCCAATTAAATGTTTCAAGATTGTTTATATTTATAATTAAAAGGTTTTTAAAGGTAATTTTTACTATATTTTAAGTTCTTTACAAATTTTTACAAAGGAATCTTTTCAACATTTTCTGTGTGGGTTAATTTCTACTTTTTTTTACAAAAGTGAAAAACGAATGTTTTTTAATGTATATAGATTAAACAATTATTTCACTTATAATAGTAGTTATTCATTATCAATATTACTATAAAAACATAGTTTTAAAGAAATATTATATTTCTACTCTTATATATATATAAATTATTTTTTAGGTTTCCAGGGTGTGTTTGGTGTAGAAATTACCCTCATAAATCCTAAGAAAATAACAAGAAACTTATCAATCAAGGCCATAATATAAAACAAGACAATACCCAAAATGATTCACAATAATCCCATAGTACATTAACATGGAATACAAATAAAAATATCTAAATAGAAATACTAAAATAAACTCCATAAGTAGAAACTCCACAACTAATCCCAGGCTCTAAGCTAGTATTGTCCAACTCAGTCACCAAACACACCCTGGAAACCTGAAAAATAATTTATATATATATAAGGGTTAACATAACATGTATTTTTTTAAAAGGTGCGGTCTGAGGCCCTTTTCATTGAAACAAAAGTAAACAAACAAGAAAAATGAGAGTAGCACTTCATTTCACACCAATCAGTGGCCCCCCTCACAAGGGCCCAATTTTTTTTCAAATATTATCTGTGATATTTTGTTCAACATCTTTCTAGGTGAACCAATCAATCCCACATCCTCACCCTCATCCATGACCCCTGTTGTGAAGCGCTTCAAGATTTATTACTTGTTCAAGAATACCTTCGATGTCTGTGTCATCCGAATCTAAATCCACAAAATGTTCTTCTTCTTTCTTTGATATCAGTTATTATCATCCATGTCCTCACCCAAGAATTCTAGGAAGCTGTCCTCTTTTTCATGATTTAGTCTGTTTCCTAGATCCATCAAGGCCATCTTAATCTTCCGCAGGAACTAGGTTCACCACCGGGTTAACATAACATGTACACCTAGTAGAATCATACTCAAGAAATCTCATGAAAATGTGTAAGAATTATACTAATGATTCTGTTTACAAATAACAAAACCAATAAACACACATCAGGTCAACTAGCCCTGACCTTACCAAGTCTCTCTTGCTAGGTATCATAACCAAGTTTAATAAAATTGAATCAATTAAAGATAAGTTCAAAAGCACCAAAAAACCACATCCCCACTGATTTTTTTCTCTCATGACCCAACATGAAACATTATATTCTTCGATCCCTTATATATATATATGATGTGAGTCGAGTCACAACCCTATATACCTCAGCCTCCCACAGGGCCCAACATCCAATGTTGGCATCAGTCAACAACCACATCTCTACAACCACATGTTCATATTCCATCCACACATCAATGACCATAATAGTATGGTATCATGAACATTAAGGACATAAACCGCGTACCTTCCTCTTACCACACATGATCCACACCATACATACCACATCATCATCACATAATCATCACATCCATATCCATCATAGTAGGGTATCATGGACATAAAGTAAATCAAACTCATGTCCCATTATACCATGTATGGACCCTAACATGTACCGACACCACCGTATACTATGCCCAAAGGGAGATTTAGGAAGAGGGGGTGTCCATCCATCTTCACTTACAAACTTGGATGTTAGGGAAAACACCTAGAACCCAAAAATATTTGGGAATCGGTAAGGTTATCCAACTCAAGTGAGGTTCATAAAGAAATCATTAGGAAAATACATCATATATAGGCATATATCCACACATAAGTAAAACATAGTAGGTTCACATCAAAACAACTCCATCACCACCCATCATTATTAACAAACTACCATAACCACACACCGATACCACTACCTATTATCACATCACAAACCAACCCACTTTCCCACACATATTATTCATAATAAACATTCACCAATTCCCATTTATTAATAATATTACCCCATTTCAAGGTTTTCTATTTAACAAAAAATTTATGTATATTAATCCTTTCGATTCTATATTTAATGAAAAATAATTATTATCTATTACCCATATATTTCATCTATTAATATTTCAATCACAACCCATTTTCAATTAATTCTATACCAAAACCATTAAAAAGATTATCATTATTATTTGGAATCTTTTTTAATTAGGAAACTACAAAATAATCCCTCATGTCACACAAATAGCCACTACATCAAAAACTACATAACTCATTCTCTTATGTTCTATGACATATCGACCACTATTAACCGATCACCTGAAAACCTGCTCACAATACATCCCATACTAACCAATCATACCCATCACACCCAATATGTACCAACCATCATAGAGTCTCTATATAAACCACACCAACAACCCAACCGATCATAGCCCCACTAACCAACACACACCTATCTCCATAACCAATTCATCCCCACATCTAGCCAAACCTTTACCATGGAATAACTCCACAATAATCATTCAAACATAGTGAAAAAATAATCTTTACCATGACACACATTGATAATTTAAATATCAAGCCCCTTTCAAGGAAGGTAATAATATCAATTAATTTCTTCCACATAACTTGTTCATTAACATCTTTAAGTTTTAAACATTTATTAAGGGTGTTTACATAATTCAATAAAAAAATGGATCTATAAATCATAGCTGCAACAACAATTATCAGCAAGGGAAATAATAAACATCAATTATAAAAAATATCATTGAAAATAGTTAAACACATCTGCAAAAATCCCTTCCCATAAATTTCATTATATTATTAGTTCAATCCATACTCCTTGACTAAATGAAATATTAACATGATAATGCCACAACTTATACAAAATAATGGAGAGTTCTCAAATCTAATCCCTTAATTAGAGCATTCCAAATTTTTGAATGAAGATAAGTTATAGAATATATGAAATCAAGATTGATATCAAACCAAGGGAAACTTTATAAGCCTAGATAAAAAAAATTCTTCATAAAAAGTGAATCCTTAACATCCTCTAAATTGAATCATAATTTCTGCTTAGAATTCCAAAGGGATAAATGGTAAGGAACCAAGAGGTATAGAGAGAGAAATCACCTCATATCACCTTAAAATTGATCTCCGATTACAAGGATAAAATATAAGAAAATAGTGGATAAAATTTCTTTTAAAATCACACTCAGGATTCCCAAGAGTTGAGGGAAACAAATGTAAAGTAATAGAATTTGGTTGATCCCAAAAATTTATACCCAAGATGGAAAAAAGAAACAATATAGTACCTTGAACATACCAAAAAATATATATATCCAAAAACACCTTATAGAATTCATTCCTTGGTTAAATTCAAGATCCGATAAAGCTGAGGTGAGGCTATGACACAACTTAGGAACCACATCGCAGTGGTCCCCCAAACAACTGAGATAAGGGTCGTAACCCCTGAGCTCTATGCCATAGTACCAAACCCCACACCATAAAAACCCTTAGGAGGGTAGAGGAAAGGATACCAATCTTCGATATCCATAGAACATCCCAAAGGCTCCCTGTAATAAGACCTCCCATAAGAAAATTAACTCCTTAATACCAAGACTGTCATGACCCGAACCAAGCCGAAGCTCGAGCCATAGTTACCCCAAGCCCACCTTGATAGGATAGGGGGTGACGACAAGTGATGAAGGCACACTAAACTTGGGGGGTCTTTTTCCTAAAAACCTATACACACATGCACATCCAATTTAATGAAAAAGTGTAGAGGGAAAGAAATGAAGAATTAAAAACTGCTATAAATATAACAAATATGCCAGAACCACTAAAAAGAATGAAGTACGATAGTGTATACTGAATAGAAAAAGTGAAAAAATACACACCCAAACTTGAAATATACCCCAATATGACAAAAATAAAAAATAGTAAACAGTTGAGAGGGACCATATCCTATATCCGAAGCTTTGAACACCATATATAGTCCATACATACTGTATCACTAAGCTCCTATAAAGTCACAATTGACCTGTCCACTATCTTCAAAAGACATGACACATGTTGGGAGAAGCCCATGAAGGGGTGAGTATATACATACCCAGTAGAACACCCTGAAAAGGGTGAAGGGGGAGAAATAAGAGATACAACTAAAGAGGAAAGTAGTAGATAGAACAAGGTATGGTAATAGATTACAAATAAACCCAACAAGAGAGTAAAAGTGGACTCATCCAAACACAAGGATCTCAACTCAGGGAGAAGATTAAATTATCACCGAGTCATCACTACCAATAGCAGGAGAGTGGACTCATCCAACCATGAGAATATAAACACGGAAAGCACGCGGTATACCCTGCATGTCTTTGCCTCTCCTGGAAGAAGAGTAACTATACCAAAGGAGTAGGTACTAAAGTAGGATATATATATATTCTCAGTCAAAGAAACCTAAATGAAATAGTAAGAGGATCTCAATCTCAAAACTCTTCCCAAGAAGATGAGTAGCCAGCAGTTCCATGGTAAAGTCGACCTGCGATGCTCAACACCTCATATGTCTTCCTAGGGAACAAAATTCAAAGGGACTCAATCTTCACACCTTGATACTATCTGATTTGGGCGACACTAACTCACTAGAAGGTTTTAAGTCATGTTACAAGGATTCATCTCGGTGGGGAAATTGTTTGTCTTTCTCGTGAGTCCAAAGGTTTGTCAATCCATGCCTCATCACTATGCCACATAGTCGATGGGTCACTAGTTTTAGGAAAGGATCTTGTACCCTGGTATGATAAGAGGGTCCTACTTTGGTAATCATTGAGGAATGCCACTGCCCAGTCCTATTGGATGGTACCACTCAGGAAGGTCACTAGGGAACGCCACTACCCAATCCTACTAGAGGGTAATCCCAGTGGGTTGTCATGGAAATGCCACTGCCCAGCCTGACTGGAGGGTTACACATAGAAGATTTCATCAAGCGATGCCACTTCCTAGCCTATCTTGAGGGTTACGCCTAGAATATGTCATCGGGGAATGCCACTGCCCATCCCAGCTGGAGGGTAAGCCCAGAACATCGAGGAACTCCACTGCCCAGTCCTACTTGAGGGTAACTTAGAAAGATCATCTGGGAAAGACACTACCCATTCCTACTGAAGGGTAATCCTGGAATTTCCATCAATGAACACTACTACCCAGCTCAGCTAGATGGTAATCCTAGAACTACCTTTGGGGAATGCCACTACCCAACCCAATTGGAGGGTAAGCCCGGTACTGATCTGGTGATTCTGTACGATCACTGTTTTCATCAGGTGTCATATTAGTTTGTTAGAAACCCTAAAAATTTATCATCATATCTCGAAAGATGATATTGATGGAATAATTAAATTCTATGTGAAAAAACACTCAGGTTAGGCTAATAAAGGGCCAAAATATGAGTTTAAATGAGAGATATATGAAACTTTGATGTTTCCTCAAAAAGAGAAACATGAAATGTCAAGGAATCACATGGTGTGTGGTCTCACTCTACTACATGTCTGTGTCCTTTCCAGAATATATCTTGTTGGACATGTATCACCACACTATGTATAAGGGTAATACATGACGTGTCTCATCCAAAAACTTGATAAACACGCAAGGCTCATCATTGGTCCGAGGTAAAAAACTTAATTTCACTAATATGACTCTTTAAATGGCCCAAATAGAAAAAAGGATCACATCATTGCATTCCTCATGAAAAAATGCATGAGGTAGACTATTCACTTTCCTCAATCAGACACTTAGTTAAAAAAGTCACATTTCACCGCATTATGCTCGAACAATGCTTCATGGGAACAAACCATGAGTTTAAATTAAATACATAAAATTGGTCTTTAAATGTTCACCATAATTTTAGATTCGTAGACGGTTCGTTATTCTGACACTGTATGAGGGATATATTCCAGATACACTATCCCCTAATAATAATAATTTTATTATTATTGGCTGTTTTGTTGACTTGAGGCACAAGTCTGAAAAAGGTATCCATCACTACTCTTGAAATGACCATCTCAATTCCAAGGTCATGCTTCCACTGAGGGTTCATCAATCAGATATCTTATAAATTTATCACATTATTAATTATACCCCATGAAAATAATAATAATATTATCATTTTATAATAATAATATTATTAAAATTAATTCAAACCTTGGGGATTGACGATTCCCCTATCCATGCTTATTCAAGTGGCTCCCCTATGCATACCTTATCTATTTCCTTAAAAAATTATAATAATATTATTAATAATAATATTACTATTATCATCATCAAAAAAAATTGTTATATGAGGTGCATAAACCTCCTTCACACCCAAGAGGTATCCTTCAGGTATCGCTATTTTTTTATTTTACCCATAACCCTTATCAAAATTAATCTCACCCTTGTTATTATTATTATTTAATATAATAATAATAACAAACCTGTCTTTAATTTTATTAAAACATCACCACCACCACCACCATCATCAAAATTATTATTAATTATTTACATCCATCGCGTTTACTACACACGACCACTTTGTCGGAGATCTGAGTCCAACCAGAGTCATGCCAACACCAAGCAGCCCCCACCATGAGATCCTGAACATGACCTCGACTTGAAACTGACCTTGTTAAAGCATATGTCGTCACCGCACACCAATTGAGAAAAAATGGGTTATTGACCTGATCCTGAACCACCTCCGATAACAAACATGAATTCCACAGTGCTGATTTGATCCATTCACCAAACACCATCCCTATCATTTATCAATCTATCCCCAAACCATTGATCTGCATATCGTTCGTGCCACACAACGAATATGGGGGGTTTGACCACGTTTGAACCCACCCAGACAAAGTCAAATTGTAACCCTGTGGTCAAATGATGAAGAACGTGAAGAATGGTGGAGGTAAAATCATGAAGAGGAAAGGTTTAAGGATTGAGGCCAAGTGTTATTGGACAGTCGATCAAGAATGGAGATCCCAGGGTTATAAAACAATTGAAAACAAATTAATTTTTGTACATGAGAACATGTGAAGGATGAAAAAGGATGAAGATCAATGAAAAATTATTGATCCAATAAACCATTTAATCAAATGGGAATAAAACACCAAATTGACATGTCCTACCCCAATTATGGATTTACCGTTTGTGAATAATGCATTCGCTATCAATGAAGATGATCTGCTGCATCTGTCGCCTGTCGATTCACCTCGATCCGATCACCAGTCATCGTTCAGTCTCAATCCTCCAACAGAGAAGGGGTGGAATATCCTATCAGTGATCCAAGGGTTATGTGGATAACCTTGGATATTTTTCATAATATCTTATTTATAGAATAATGTGATTTAGGAAATTTAATTTAAAATAAATAAATAATTTATTTTAACTAAACACACCTGTCGACCACTTCCTTTACCAGACATCCCACGCTGACCAACATTAGGTCACTACTAAGGAAAAAACTACATTAAGAATTCAATGGTGGTCTTAGATTTCCAATCCGAGTTCTTGTTCATGAGTTATTTGGATTAGTGTTAAAAATTAAATAAATTTATTTAGTGTTACGTACCCAATGAATTTTTCTACATATGACCCACACCAATAAAAGTTATGTCACTCCTAGGGTAAACCCTATATTTTGGACTCAAACATACCATTAGATTTATGTTTTGAGCTTCCATTTAGGAGATATTTTATTATTTATGAAAAAAAAACGTGTGCACAATAAAAATATATTTAATATTTTTATAAAATTAATTCCGGGCACACCGAGACTCATAATCATTAACCATCTTAGTGCCAGGCTCTGAAAATATTCCTAGAAATATTCCAAAGTCTTACAGGAAAAAACCAAGGTCTCTATATTATTCCCTTATTCAAAAAATTTCATCCTCGAAAAGCACAAACCAAGAAAAAGGGTGGAGATTCTAATCCCACTACAGGATCTCCCGCTCCCATTTTCTCTCATGGATATACAAACAAAAGAGTGTGAAACTCCCACATAATCTCTTCTTATAATGTAACCAGGACCACTATTGACCCCTGAAAAAAGATGACATTATTCCCTTCTTTAAAAAACCCATCTAGTGAATCTTCTAAGAACATCTGGTCAGGCATGATCTCAAAGTTGATATCCCCAATTTTTCCCTCCATAACCCTCTGTGATATCCCCAAGTTTTCCCTCCATAACCCTCTGATGAAGTGAAGGGGTAAAACCATCAATTGGACAAAAAAAAATAGTACCCTCATGCTCCACCAGGTTCAACTATAGGGAAGCTAACTACTCCAAATATTCATGCACTAAGCAAGCCTGAAACTTCCTTCTAAGGGCATTTTCTACAACGTATTCCTTCCCAAGAGTATAAACTATCTATAATTAATAGTCCTATAGGAATTCTAACCAGCACCACTGTCTTAGGTTCAAGTATCTCTGAGTGAATATGTACCTAAGACTATGGTGGTCTGATTAAACTAAACGGATTTATCTCAGAAGGTAGTGCCTCCACATACTCAAGGATAAGACTAATTCTACCAACTCTATGTAGTGAGTCATGTAGTTCCATTCATGGGGTCTCAACTACCTCAAACCATATACAATAACTTTTTACCTCTTTATCAAGGTTGATGCTGATCACACCAGAGTACCAACAAACAAGGCAGGTGAGTAAACTCATCCATATATGAGAATCTAGATATAGAAATCATGTGTCATACCCCACACATCTTCAACTATCTTGGAAGGAGAGTAAACCCAACCCATAAACTCTACCACACCCACTAGTGGAATCCCAACAAAAAATGGACAAGTATAAAAAATCCACCAATAATGCCTGGACCTACTCTGACACTCAATCATATAACCATGTCCTGAATGTAAAAGTCATTGGGACTCATCCACCACATTTAGATACTATCTTCTTTGAGAAGTACTGACCCACCCTCATGGTTTCTATCACGTCAAAAAAAAAGTATCTCGATGGGGAATAACCCATCTTCCATGTGCATTCAAAGCTACATTAAACAACATTGACACAGTGTTACACCGATGCCCCGTGTCACCCTGACTTAAACCTTGATCAATGATCGGAAATAAAAGAGTACTTCACATAGTGTCTAATAATTTCTACTACAAACTGTAGAAGAGAGACAAAGAATACCTATTATCATCTCGTGCACTGCAGGATCATAGACACCCAAAGCCTGAAACTATCTGCATCCCTGACCGCCAACTCCCTGATCCTGACATGAGCCATTTGGTGCTGGAAGAAGGATCCTATAGTGACATCCACCACCCATAGCTCTTACTCCTCTTCTAGCTCCCCCTACCTGGGTACCACCCTGCTCTCTCCTTGGATATCCCAAATCAGAGAGTTTCCTCTATTATAAAGGTTCATCACCTATATGCCTATGCTCCTTGGCACATTTGGTCCAGCAGTCATGCACCATGTGGCTTTTCCCATCACAAGTATAGAACCAACCATCTCTGGGAATCCCTAGTGCTCTATGTTGTCCCTACACTCCAAGAACATGTGCCTATGTCCGATCATGGGTATGCCTCCTGTGCCTTGTCTCCTATTGCCTACTAGCCATTGTAGTTGACTCAGGCCTAGGATTCCTTTTGACAGCTCTGGATGTATGATGTCCCTCTGAATGAAAGATCTCTATCACCAGTGCTCGCCCCAACACCCCAACATAGTTGGGGATTCACAAGGGTACTATGATGGAATAGATCTCTCCATATATTCCTTGATCAAAATTCTGTGCTCAAAAGTAGCCATTGCAGATCATGTCAAGGGAGTAATGTGTAAGGTCTTTGAACCTTTCTGCATACTCATCCACCTTCATCCCTTCCTAATATAGCTCTATAATATTCTGAACATGGATTGAGTGCAGGAAGGAGGGGTAGTACTCCTCACGAAATAGCTGATAGAAGTCATCCCATGAGAGTGTCGACTCATGATGCATCTATGTAACAAGGATCCACCAATTCCCAGCTTCTCCAAGGAAAATGATAGCTTCCAATGAAACCACGTGATCCTTTTATGTATAGATGATACTAAAGACATGAAGCAATGGATCTAGCCAATCCTCTACTGCCTGAGGGTCTGGATCACAATGGAACCTCATCGGCCTCTGGTGTTGGAACTCGTAGAATGAATTAAGCCTGTGCACATACCTAGTCTACATTGTTGGGATGATATGTTTCTTAATAGGTGGAGGTCCTACAACCTGTACACCTAGAGGAATGGGGTCACGGGATGGACCCTGAACTGGGGCCTCATCGCTCATTGAATCATTATCATGAACAAGAGCTGGTATCCTAGCTGGGTATCATCATGAATGTATCTTTAAAGGGTCCAAGATATACCACAATCATTTGATCACACACACACACACATGCACACACACACATATATAACAATGTGGAACTAACTCAAGAAGTACATTCAAAGAATCAATCCTATATAATTCATGTATCATTGAACCCTGCAAAAAATGTCTCAACATGCCGAGTCGAAAATCAATTAGTCAAGGTCCTCGTGAATGACTACGTCAGTCGCCACACCATCACTGGAATACCTGGACTAAGAGACATACTCGAGACATGTTGAAACTATTTATATAAACACAACCAATCCTATTAATGGGATACATCTAAACAACATCCCTTGGAATGAAATTCCTCTCATACCAATCTGTCATGACCTAACCTAAGCTAAGGCTTGAGCCATAACTACTCCAAGATTGCCTCCATAGGCTAGGGGTAGAGACAAGTGTTGAAGGCACACAAAACTTGGGGAGTTCTTTTCCTAAAAACCTGTAAACATACACACAACCAACTCAATGAAAAAGTGCAGTGGGAATGAAATGAAGAATTAAAAACTACTATAAATATACCAAATATGAATGAACCACTAAATAGAACGAAGTACATTAGTGTATACTGAAAAGAAAAAGGTAAAAAATACATTCCAAAACTAGATATATGTCCGAACCTGACAAAAATAGAAAAGAGTAAACATCTGAGAGAGCCAAAATCCTATATCCCAATCTAGGACCACCGTACGCGGTCCTAGAATATCATATCCCCAAGATCCTATGAAGTAATGATCGATATATCTGCTATATGTAAAATATATGAAACATGTTGGGAGAAACCCATGCAAGGGTGAGTATATACAAACTCGGTAAAACATCTCGAAAAGGGTGAATGGGGAGCAGTAAGTGATACGACTGAAAATGAAAGTAGTAGATAGAACAAGGTACATTAAGAGAGTACAACTCAAGCCAACAAGAGAGTAAAAGTGAACTCATCCAAACATAAGGATCTTGAGATGATGAGAATATGAACTTATTGTCAAGTCTTAGAACCTATAGTAGGAGAGTGGACTCATCCATCCACATGAAGCTAAACATGGAGAGAACATGGCATACCCCATGTGTCTTCGCCTCTCCTAGAAGGAGAGTAACTATAACCAGGGAGTGGGTACTGATGTAGGATACATATATATTCTCATTAAAAGAAACCTAAATGAGAGAGTAAGGGGATATCCATCTCAAAGCTCAATCCAAGAAGATGAGTAGCCAACAGTTCCAAGGTAAAGTCCATCTGTGATGCTCACAACCTCATGCATCTTACTAGGGCACACAAGTCAATGAGACTCAATCACCACACCTTGATACTATCCGATTTTGGAAGAACTGACTCTACCACATGATTTTAAGTTGAGTCACAAGGATGTGTTTTAGTAGGTAAATCATCACTCTTTCTTGTGAGTCCAAAGGTTCATTAAACCATGCCTCATCCCTATGTCGAACAATCGAGGGGTCACTAGAGTTAGGAAAGGATATCATGCCCTAGTACGAAAGGAGGGCCCTACTCTGGCAGTCATTGAGGAACTTCACTGCCCAATCCTAATAGAGGGTACCACTTGATAAGGTCACTAGGGAAAACCATTTCCTAGTCCCACTAGAGGGAAATCCTGGTGAGTTTTCAGAAAAATGCCACTGCCCATCTCGAATGGAGGGTTACACATGGAATATTTCATCAGAGAATTCCACTACCAAGCCCGACTAGAGGGTTAAAACTAGAAGATGTCATTGGAGAATGCCACTACCCAACCCAACTGGGGGAATACACCTAGAGGGTATGCATAGAACGTCAAGGAACAGTACTGCCCAGTCCTACTAGAGGGATAATTGGAAAGATAATTGAGGAACATCACTGTCCAGTACTATTGATGGGTAAGCCCAAAACATCCATTGGAGAACACCACTAACCCTTCCTAGATGGTGTGTAAGACTAAAAAATCCATTGGGGAATGACACTGTCCAACCTAGCTAGATGGTAAGCCTGATACTATTTTGGTTATTCTGTATGATCGCTGCCATCATTAGGTGTCATCTCAGTTTGTTCCAAACTCAAAACTTTTATAATTGTGTTTCAAAATTTACTTCCAAGGGAATCATCACTTTATATATGAGAAACACTTAGGATAGGAACTCACAGGATGAAATATAAGTTCAAATGAATGAGATACAAGACTTTTAAGTTTCCTTAAAAATAGGAACACGAAATGTTGGGGACCGACACGATGTGTGGCCCCACTCTACCTCCTGGCTATGTCCTCACCAGAACATGACATACAAGCTATGTAGCACTGCACAAAGTATAAGTGTACTACATGACATGTCTCAGACAAAATCCTGATGAACGCATGAGGCATGTAATGGGTCTGAGGTTGAAAATTTAATTTAAAAAACATTCCTCTTCAAATGGTCCTGGATTTCTAAAAAAATCACACCATTGAAATCCACCATAAAAAATGCCTGAGATAAACTATTATACTTGCCTTAACAGGACACCCAATGAAAGAGTCACATTTCACCACATCCCACTCAAACACTGCTTTGTGGGACCAAATCACGATTCTATATTAAATACATGAAATTGGTCTTGAAACATCCGCCTTAATTTTAGGGTCACAGCATCGCAGACATTTTGTCATCCAGTCTCAATCCACCAACAGAGAAGGGGTGGAAGATCCTCTCAATTATCCCAGGGCTATACAAATTACACTACAGATTTTTCATAGCATATTATTTTTAGAAGAAATCAATTTAGGTCATTTAATTTAAATTTAATAAATAAATTATTTATTTAAACTAAATACAACCGCCAATAGATTCCTTTACCATACACCCCACGCTGACCAACTTTAGGTCATGCCTATGGAAAACATCGCATTATGAACTCAACAACTGTCTTAGATTTCCAATATGAGTCCCTATTCATGATTTATTTAGATTAGCATTAAAGATAAAATAATTTTATTTAATAATTTTATTTGTGGTTATGTCCTTGGTGACTTTTTATACAAATGAACCACACTGATAAAAGTTATGTCACATCTAGGGTAAACACCACATTCCTGATTCATCCATGCCCTCAGATTTCTGATCTGAGATTCCATTAGGAGATATTCCATTACTTCCAAAAAATCCTTGCATGTGTAATAAAAATATATTTAATATTTTTATAAAATTAATTTCGGGCACACCGGGCCTTAGAATCACACACCGTCTCAGCTCCTGGCTTCAAAACTATTCCTAGAAATATTCTGAAGTCTTATAGGTAAAAAATACGGTCTATAAAAATACCATTCCTCAAACACATGACCATGATTCAAGGACACATGAAATAGAATAGGCAAAAAAATTAGTCTCTCGGGGTCTTATGTCACAAACTTTCACACCACACCATAGCCAGGTCCTCTAACCAACCTCTCAAGATGAATCATAGGCCACCACACTATAAATCCAAATTCCCGCTGAATTGTTTCCCCAAACCCCACCCTTCATTTCTCAAAACTCCTCCTAACACCTACATCACCAAAAAAACAAAAAGTAAAGATACATGAGTGTTTATACAGTCACATTAGATATTTATCAAATGATTTTTACTCTGGATAATCATAACCAAACTTGGAAAGAAAAACTATATACACCACCCGCCAAGTGATCCCCAAAAGATACCTCTCAAACAAGATGATTCCACTAACCAAATCATGAAATAACATCATAAAAAACCACTCAAGAAGAAAATAATAGGAAATCATTTCATTTAATTAAATATAAAATCTATCATCTCATCAATATGGAGAAAAAATAAAAATAACTTGAGAACTGAGCTCACATATGTGACTTTCATTATCATCACTCTCCTCTATGCTACCATTCCTACAAAGAACTTGAAAAAATGGAACAAATCTACCACACAATATATTATACTAATGATTATGGATCTAAATTGTCCACTCTATAAATTTCATTCCATCCTTGATATAAAACTCTTCTCAATCGATGACATGAGAATCAATATAAATATATCATTGGAACTAAGAAAAATGCAAGATTTTATGGATTTGATCCATCCAAGGAGGAAGTTCCAACCAATACACCACCACTATAACACACTATAATACCTTGAATAGACTAATGAAATGGGGAGAAATCTTACTCCTCCAACTACACCTCCACTGTCCATGATAAGGGGAGACCCTCAAGAACACCTGATCACCAACCTCATAATCTATAGGTTTATACCTTTAATCAATATTAGAATTATAATAGTCTTAAACTAATCTCATCCACCCCAAAATCACATGAATATTCTCTATAATTCTCTACCCCAAATTTATCCTAAGGAATTCAGAATCCCCAAACTCAATCCACCATAATGGTGATCACCATAGTTTTCTATAGAACACCTTGAATAGATCCATACTAATTGAAGAGTGGAAGTTTTTTTATAAATGAACTAAACTAAGGTAAAATGATTCAATCAAAAACCACTAAAATTAAATACACAAGTCAAAAACATATCCTACATTGTATGGATGGTCCGCTTAGTTCAACCATATATTTATGGATGGAAAGTAGTGATAAGGTGAAAATGAGAGACAAAATCAAAATAAAATCCTCTATAGATCTATGAGGTAATGTGAGGACCCATATCATATATGATGGTCTTTAGTACCCCATGAAGCTTCATAATATCATCCACATACTGCCCCACCAAAAAATCCATAGCACCCAAATCCAATATGGGTAGGAAGTGATCCAACTTCATTAACCAATACATGATCACCCAAATAAAGTCACATACTTCCTTGGATCAAGGTTAACTTATGAAGAAATCCATTGATATTTCTTACCATTTCCACTCAGGGACATATAATGGTTTCAACTAACCACATGTAACATAATTATCTTTGTTCTACCTTCTAGAAAACCAAACACTACTAAATAAACTCCACTACTAACTGATTTATCCCAGGACACTAAAGTTTACCCCTCAAGGCACATTACAAATTGGATATGTCAGGAGGATGAATTTCCATTTCTAAGATATTAAACACATGAATAACCTCCTCACACATCACTGATTGAACAAATAACCTCTCCCAAAACAACATTTGATGTCGAGAATCCTATGAAACATCACCATGAATAACATGTTCCCACATTACCCATACCTTTGAATATCCTCACTGAGACTCCTATTGAATCATTAGTGATGGAAATATGACTAGGGTTGAATAGTATTTTAAAAAATTTAAAGACAAAACAGTCAGAGTTTATAATATCTATATGTGTAGTGAGTGCAATGTTCTTGGAATGAGTTATGATAGAAATAAAAAGTAAGAACACAAAGATTTATAGTGGTTCAAATAACAATGATCCTAGTCCACTACTCAACCTCCTCTACTCCTTAATGAGATTGGTACCCACTAAGAACCTCACTTTTAATGGTGTGAGAACCTTGTTACATGCACTTCCTTTTAAACAACCTGAAGGCACAACCCAGTCTGTTACAGAAGACTAACCTAGTATTCTTACCAAGATTTTGATCAGGGTCCACAACCTAGGATTCCTTTTTGGTGGTGGAATAACCATAATAATAAAGAACTTTCTTTTTATTGGGAAAATAATAAACCATACTTGAATAAATACAAAGATAAGGAAAAAAGTTTACATGATTAACAAACTAATATAAGGAAATTAATAGATGATCATAAATGTAAAATATGTTGAAGATCAATGAGCATTGATCAATTTTATGTAACAAATGTCAATTTTGTTTCTTTATATGGTCACAAACATAGTATAAAAGTCACAGAATTCTGTGAACAATTGAGAGTAGCAAGAATGTGTTGAATATGCATCACAAGTTGTCTGTTGAATGATCTTCACTAGTATTGTTTTATTACTAGAAGATATCTCCCAGATCATTAAAACAAAGATCCTCTTGGAGCGTGTCTATTTCCAATATCTTCATGAAACTTTTTAGATAATAACAATGAAATAATATGGTTGTTGCCTTTGTTTGTTAAAGTCGCACTGAATAACATAGAACAAACAAACTTCATATTTCTTCATAAAATATTAATATAAAACAATCAATATGTTAAGTATAAAATTTTTAAACAATTAAAAATAATAAAACAATTGAAATAAAAATATAATCTTGTAGATTATACAGACAATAAAATGTTTTAAAAATAGATCATCGCATGAATTTTAAACCACACGCATAAAAGTACATAAAATAATGATATAATTATTTTTTATAGTTTGATACAATTATATTTTAAAATAACATAATAAAACATTTAACCAAGTAATTATTTTAATAACACAAATTAAAAAAGTTTGAAATAAAAATTTTGGAAATGAAATTTTAACCAACGGTGGATTATTTTTAATACATCTTAAAATAGAGAATAGTAGCTTATTTTTTATACCACTGAAATTAGAGAGTGGTGAATTATTTTTTCTACCACTGAAAATAGAGAGTGATGAATTATTTTTACTAGTACTTAAAATAGAGAGTAGTGTATTATTTCAATACCACTGAAAAATATAGAGCAATGAATAATTTTTCTACTGCTTAAAAATAAAGATATTTTGAAGAATAATAGTGGAAAAATTTCATATTCTAATGTTTCACTTATAATAAAAAATCAAAATATCCAACCAAAACAAAATTTATTTCATTCCACTTAAAAACCAAGGATTCATGATAACCAATAAAAAATGCTAATGTTGGATGTAAAATGGTGAATCACGACCTATTATTGGAGATGTCTAATGGTGAATCATAACCTATCATTGGAGATGTCCAATGGTGACTCATGATGAACCATTGGAAATATGCAATGGTGACTCAAAATACAAAAATAGAAAGTGTGAAGGAAGAAGTGGGTTCAATAAAACATAAATGAATCATTGAAGGAATAAAGTTTCCGTGAAGATGCTTTTCACTAGAAGGTGGTGCTACCATTGGTGAAGTAAAATGGTGGAAGAAAAAAACAATCTGAAGAAGCTGTTGACAAGACTCTATAAAATATAAAATAATAATACTTGGTGGATGAAAAAGATCCACCATAGATGATGAAGGGTGTTTAAAAATGACACACTATTGATTTCCAATAGTTTTTAGAAATGACTCACCATTTATGACCAATGGTGAGTAAAAAGGAATCACCATTGGTGTCCAACAGTGAGAAAAAAAGACTCTCCATTGAAGTCAAATTGTGAGTAAAAATGAATCACTATTAAAGTATAATGGTGTCACCATCGAGAAACTATCAAAAGGAGACTTTGAACAAGTTGAATAGTGAGATGACAGAAGACCCCGAAGAAAAAAATAAGATATTACTATTGAAACTTGAATGGAGATATGAGAATAAGATGCTGAGATCAAGTGAGACAAACCGATGAGCTCAACTTTATTCAAAAGCTAGGATATATGTAACAACCCGAGATTTTATGAGAATTATTATTTTTAATTTCATTGATGTCTTGTGTTGTACGCTACACCAAAATTAGATTGTGCTATACGCAACACCGTATTAGCTTGCAGTATACGCAACACTATTCTTGGCTCGTGTTACAGACAATTTCAAGTTCGTTTTGTAGAAATTATTCTACGCAACATTATGTATAGATTTTGGTTAATGTATAAATGAAATAAGTTTTGATTATTTTATACGCAATAACAAAGGGAGCTTTCACTACACGCAACCTTGAATTGGCTTGCATTACATGAAATCACAACCTTCCTCGATAGTGTGTGTAGTACGCACTACCAGGTTTCACTAAACAAAGATATATTATTATAATATTATTATGAACATGCTATTATGAATATTAGTATCTAAATTTTTAATTTTATGACATTATAATTCATCTTACACATTTAATATAACATGGTGTGAGAACAAAATAATTTTTTCGGGTAAAATAAGTATTTTTCAAAAAATGCAGTTTTGCCGCCTTTTGATGGTACACCCACATTAAATTTAGTTTTTTACATGTTTATAACTTCAATTTTACAAAATAAAATTCTTATTTGGAATCCAGATATAAAAATTTACTTTGGATAAATTTTTCATATTATTCTGATAACATTCATATTTTAATGAATAGTAAAAACACGCTATATTTTAATTAAAAACAACTTTTTTAATCGCAATAATTTATATGGTTAAATTATCATATTGAATATTTTTAAAGTATAAATAGAATATATTTTTACCATTTAATATAATGTATGTCATTACCATTAATTTTACATTGAATCCATAGGTAAAAACATTTCAATCTTTGGCAATGTTTTAACTTTTAAAACCCATTTTCTTAACAACGGGATTAATTTTAAATTAATTACTGCAACATCTGTGTTTTGAATTTTGAAAAATGGATTCCATATTTTAATTCAGTGGTCCAAATTATGTTAATAGGTCACTTTTACTTTTTTGATATTTTGAATAGTAAATATGGTAATTTTTATTTACTGTAGTTAAAGGTAAATTAGGTAATTAAGGGTAAAAATAAGATTATAAAATAACCCTAACACCTGCTAAAATTTTATTGGATCACTAAAGGTAGACCCATATCACCTAAGGGTCAGAATAGATTCATTTTATGGACTTTGTACCATGAAAATAATTTAATTATTATTAAAACCAAAGAAAGTGACAACATATCACTCTCTTAAATCTTATAAGTTTAATAATTTTACTTTAGTGATAAAATTCATGAAACTCCGAACATGAATAGTGTACAGAAATATATTAAAATTATCTACATCATGTGAATTTATTTATAATTTTTAGGGATTAAATAATTATTATTAAAGGTGACACAATAGTGATGTTGAAATTATTTTATTGATTGAAATATCAAATAAATGGTTTTAAAAATATTAAAATAAATATTATATGAACTATTTAATGTTATCCACTAATTTTATAGATAAATATGACATGTTATGAATCTATTAAAGCTTTTAGTTCAAACATATCTTCTGTTTGGATTTTATTTAAATTCCAATAAATGAATAGTGTCAAAATTGATACTATTGTTATTTTATAAAAATAACATAATATAAAATTGTTTAAAAATCACAAAAATACTTAACAATTATAAATTAAAATTTATATGGTCTAAAATGTCATAAATAATCCAATTATGGACAATTAGAAACACATAAGTAATTATTTATAACAATTTAAAATTTAGAATCTTATAACCACAAATAAAATTAAATAGATTAAATAAGGACAAATCAAGTTGATAATGTTTAAAATAAATTACCAACATGTCTACATTTTATTGGTTGATGATATTACAACCCTATCTCATTTAAGTTAGGATTTGAGACATTTTTGAAGTTTTTAAGTGGGGTTTGAATTTATTATAAATTAATATTTTTGAGGTTTCCAAAGGTGCCCTCTCCTCCCTTATAAAAGGGCACCTCCTCCCTCTTCTATTTACATAATTTTGAGCCTTCAAGCTTGGAAAAACCCTACCCATTTCCCTTCTAAACTTCCCTAGAAACATTATATATGTTCTTGTCTCCTCAAAAGACCAACTCTAGTGCCTTAACAGGTGGTTAAGAAGAGGCACATCAAAGAAGAGGTAATATCCTTTACCGATTCTTTCCAATTTATTTCTTCTTATACGTCTTCTTTATTTGTTTAATAATAAATTAATAACATCAGTATAAATCATATACTTATATTTTATTATAAATATGAAACAAACCTATTTCATCTTCTATCTATCCTATGGAAAATGAAATCACCGCGCGTGCGTACTTACAGAATACCATCTCCACGCCGTGGTGTAATCTGTTTTCCACCACCACCATACTTGGATGGGTATAATGGTGTAAGGAATAACTATATATGGTTATTATAACATCATACTTATTCTGAAATATTATATCATACACTCCAATTCCATTCAATAATTATGGGAATGATATCATCGCTTGCGCGTACGTATGGATTACCGTCTCCACGACGCGATGAGATTCATTCTCCATGATAACCATTCAAGAATGATTATAAAGTATATATAATGAATAATAATTAAATATATGACATAATGAAGCTACTGGATTTATGTATACATATATATATAAATACATGTCATCTACTTACTTCCATTCAAGTCAATAAGGAAATAAAAACAGTGTTCATGTGTACGTACGACCTACCGTCTCCATGAACGGTGTATTTCATTTCATTTATCTATATATTATGTATATATATATATATATATACTGAATATATATGTTATATAAATCATGATTTAAATTTTTTATGTAAGTAAATCATTGTATAATTAATAATAATATCAAGAACAACAAGTCCAAACACGTACGATAAATAAAACAATTTTACCCAAAACGCTGATTTAACATGGAATTTACAAAAGAACGGGTAATATAAAGTCATAAGTGAACCATATATGATATCATAACAATAAATATGATTTTTTTAATAAGTCAATGACATTATTTAAATCATTATACATGAGGGTTGGATACGTACTAAGCATATCAGACCTAAGGTAAGGGATAATTTTGCAATCTCATTTTTATCCGAGATTGCTTATACATAAGTATTTACTAGGGTTATATTTTTCATCCATGTCCATAAAATGTTTTTCATAAAGTATTTAATATTATTCCATGTATTTTTAAAGTCATGTTTACCCTTATTTGACTTTTACTTTGTGTTATAGATGGAATCTTTCTTTTTTTACCATACGAGGTACTTTTTGACTTTTCTGACAAAAGTACGAGAAGAAGGTTTTTTTTAAATTATACAGCATGAAAGTATTTTTATGGTTTCATAACACCTTATTTTCATGAAGATTACTCTACAATATTTCATGACTATTTTCAACAATATTCTTTTCTTTTAAAATTGAATGGAATTTTCTGAAAAGAAAATGATTTTGAATAAGAAAGGATATTTTCCTCAAGAATTTATCTCAAGTGTTTTATCAAAACCATTTTCCATCTAAGATGAAATTATTTCATATGTGTATGTTTCAAGTATAATTTCTCTATTATTTACATGGTTTCACTTCTCTTATGATGAAATTATATACATTTGTTTTATATGGATTATGTTATGATGGGATGTTGTTTATGAAACCCATTTTATTCTTTGGGTTATGATGAATGATTTATGTTTATGTTGTGGCCCATGTAAGAATTATTTCATTATGATATGGGTGGGATCAATATATCCCTCCAATGCATTGGTTAAAGATTTATATCTCATGAGACAGACATGGCTGGAATGGTAAGTTAATCTGATTTAGTGTTAAAGGACTGAAACAAGGAGTGAAATCGATTTAGAAAGGGACTTTGTCCACTAAGATGGTCTTGGCAGCAATGCCTTGGCTACTATGGAAATCATATCATGCGCTTAATGGTTTTCCACAATTACATGTCTTATTCCTATTCTATTTTATCATTATTGATGTTCCTTTATGATATATACATTAAGTACTTCCAAGATTTATGTCTTTGCTCAAGATTTTGATGTTTAGATTTTATGTTCAAGTTTTCTTTGCATTCAAATGTTTATGGGTTGTTTTATGTACTCTATGTTTACCCTTACTGAGAATTTGAGCTCAACATTTTTATGTTTTATTTTCCCCAGGATATAAATAAAGGTTTTAGGTAAGAAAACAAAATGGGAAGATATTTATGGGAGATGTTGAAGATCTTTCACCATGATTAGAAGATTGTGTTCCGAGTTTCCAAAGACACTAAACTATTATGATCCTTGAGTGTTGGTTTTTGTTATGTATTAAGTATTCCGCAAAAGTAATGTAATGTCCAAGTACGTCCGGTTTGGGGTCTGTATAGTTGGTATCAGGGGAAAGGTTTAGTTAACCTTTGGAAACTAGGATGTGAAAACTTTAGTGAGATCTCTAGAGATATTTCTATGGTATGTCTAGGGATGTTTCTTAGGTTATGTATAAGTATATGTTACAGTCCTAGAATTATGATAACGATCGTGAATAACCTATGATTAAAACTAAGATGTTAGATATTGAAAGTTCTCCCCTTGATTATGTTGTTTTCCTAGTATGATTTTTTCCTCTCACACTATTATTTTTGGAAAATGGCTGGAAATAGGAAGATTCACGATAATAGAGGATATGATGGAAAATGGAATGATATTCTTCATGAGCAACCAAATTAAATGGGATTTGGAAGTCCAAACATCGTTATTATGCCTAATAAGTAATCTCATAATATGATCAATAATATCAAATTTGGTAAGTTTCCTGACTCCGCTAATAAGAGAAAGATGGAGTTTCATGATGATCATAGAGGAAATAAAGTTCAATTTCCATCATGTAAATCATGTGGTAAGAGTCATCAGGGAGAATGTTTCAAAGGAACTGGAAGATGCTTTGGGTGTGGAAAAGAAGGACACAAAGCTAGTAATTTTAAAGGAAAAGTTTCAGTTAACACCATGGAAAAGGATAATGGTATTGCTACGACATCAACAATGGTTAAATGTTTTAAATGTGGAATGTACGATCATTATGAAAACCAATGCTCTAAGGGAAAATTTCATGAAGAGAATTAGTATGTTCGTATGGGTAGTATTTATGTTGATGATGATGAAGAGACTACAAATGATATATGAGATGAAATAAATGATGTAGCTCAGTCAGTGGTTTAAGAAGGTAGTGGAATTATTGTATGTTTCTCAAGAATAATATATGGTAATATGGAATAAAGAAAAATATAAGGATTGTTAAACTGTTGTCTTTTCTTGAGTTTTTGAAAGTATATGATGAATGGTACCAGTAACCATGAAAGGTTATTCAAATATTTTTGGAATGTAGATGATATTTTCATAATGAAAGGATAAGGAGATAATGAGATGTTTGATAGTATTAATGAGATCATGACTAGTATAAGGACAATGTGATCTCATGGTTTGATTATAAAGATTTTTGGGATTTTGGTATGTAGAAAGAGTTAAATTTTGAAAATATTCTTGTTTTCACTAAGGTTCAATGGGTATTAATTTTTCAAGAGAATACAATATTAAGGTATTTAGATGTTTGGAATGCGACCAATAAGATATATCTTGTGATATATGAGGGATAAATGATGGTATTCAAATTATTGTTATATGACCTTTTTAGTAATCGTTCCCTTTATACTATGAGTTTGGAAAGAAGTATTTAGGATAAGCCTAAAGATTTTAATGGATTATGTCAAACATAAGTTATTATTGTTTAAGGCTAGAAATATTTTCGATAATATTTATAGAATGTTATAATAGTGTAGTTTAAGAAAAGGGACAACCTGCAGAATGGGCGATAACCTGTCGCGTCGGATGAGGATGTGGGAATAGAACCCACAACCAAAGTGCGACAGACCTTTATCTCCTTCCACTGGCCTACAGGAAGTCCCTGGTTAGTAGAAACTAGTATTATTTTATTAAGCAGGATGATAGATGAAGTATAAGTCTATTTCGGAACCATATCCGATTAATCTCACCATAGATGGACTTATGTATATAACTTTTGCTAACTTATGTTCAAGATAGATGGAATGACCTATCATTATGTCGCATGATCTGATAAAACTTCGCGAAAGACAAATTCAACTTCATTTCTTTAAGATATTAAGTGGAAATTGTTTGAGGCATGAGAAACGTTGAGATTGTACCAAAATCAAGTAAGTATTTCTTTTAATTCAAAATTTTTTCAACATTTGGGAAATGATCTTGAAAACCAAAAATGTTGTCCTAGTGCTCTAATATCTGATGAATCATATGGTACCTTAGATCATCACAAATTTATGGCATTGTGACTGTTGGATTTTTTCATAGCCCTGTTCTCTACCACTCTCTATCAGAACTTGACGGTTAGATTTTTCTTCCATATCCACATTTTAACCTTTATTCTCATATGTGGGAACCCAAGTGATGAGTTACTTTGGGTATCCGTTTTGTTTCTAACGTTCATTTTTTAAAATTATGTTTTAGTATTCCTTTTTATGATGTGGGTTTCTATGAAATAAACTTTCAAGTAGTAAACCATTTATAACCCCGACGAATTTCGAGGGAAAAATTAATTTTAAGGGGGGTAGAATGTAACAACCCGAGATTTTATGAGAATTATTCTTTTTAATTTTATTGACGTTCTGTGTTGTACGCTACACGAAAATTATCTTGTGCTATACGCAACACCCTATTAGCTTGCAGTATACACAACACTATTCTTGGCTCGTGTTACACACAATTTCAAGTTCGTTTTATAGAAATTATTCTATGCAACATTATGTATAGATTTTGTTTAATGTATAAATGAAATAAGTTTTTATTATGTTATATGAAACAAAAAAGGGATCTTTCACTACACGCAACCTTGACTTGGCTTGCATTACACGCAATCACAACCTTCCTCGATAGCGTGTGTAGTACGCAATACCGGGTTTCACTAAACAACGATATATTGTTATAATATTATTATGAACTAGCCATTATGAATAGTAGTATCTGCATTTTTAATTTTATGAAATTATAATTCATCTTACACATTTTATATAACATGGTATGAGAACAAAATATTTTTTTTGGGTAAAATAAGTATTTTTCAAAAAATGCAGTTTTGCCACCTTTTGATGGAGCACCCACCTTAAATTTATTTTTTTACATGTTTGTAAGTTCAATTTTACAAAATAAAATTCTTCTTGGGAATCAGGATATAAAAATTTACTTTGGATAAAATTTTCATATTATTCTGATAACTTTCATATTTTAATGAATAGTAAAAACACGCTATATTTTAATTAAAAAAAACTTTTTTCATCGCAATAATTTATATGGTTAAATTATAATATTTAATGGTTTTAAAGTATAAATAGAATATATTTTTACCATTTAATATAATTTATGTCATTACCATTAATTTTACATTGAATTCATAGGTAAAAAAATTTCAATCTTTGACAATGTTTTAACTTTTAAAACCCGTTTTCTTAACAACAAGATTAATTTTAAATTAATTACTGCAACATCTGTGTTTTGAATTTTGAAAAATGGATTCCATATTTGAATTCATTGGGTCCAAATTATGTTAATAAATTACTTTTATTTTTTTTGATATTTTGAATAGTAACTACGGTAATTTTTATTTAATGTAGTTAAAGGTAAATCGGGTAATTAAGGGTAAAAATAAGATTATAAAATTTTCCCAACACCTGCCAAAATTCTATTGGATGACTAAATGTAGACCCATATCACTTAAGGGTCGTAATAGATTCGTTTTATGGACTTTGGACCATGAAAATAATTTAATTATTATTAAAACCAATGAAAGTGACAACATGTCACTCTCTTAAATCTTATAAGTATAATAATTTTAATTTAGTGATAAACTTCATAAAACTTTGAACATGAATAGTATCCAGAGATCTAATAAATTTATTTACATCATGTGAATTTATTTATAATTTTTAGGTATTAAATAATTATCCTTAAAGGTGACACAATAGTGATGTTGAAATTATTTTATTGATTGAAATATCAAATAAATGGTTTTAAAAATATTAAAATAAATATTATATGAACTATTTAATGTTATCCACTAATTTTCTAGATAAATATGTCATGTTTTGAATCTATTAAAGCTTTTAGTTCGAACATATCTTCTCTGTGGATTTTATTTAAATTAAAATAAATTAATAGTGTCAAAATAGAAACTATTGTTATTTTATAAATATAACATAATATAAAATTGTTTAAAAATCAAAAAAATATTTATCAATTATAAATTAAAACTTATATGGTCTAACATGTCATAAATAATCCAATTATGGACAATTCACAACACATAAGTAATTATTTATAACAATTTAAAATTTAGAATCTTATAACCACAAATAAAATTAAATAGATTAAATAAGAATAAATGAAGTTGATAATGTTTAAAATAAATTACCAACATGTATAAATTTTATTTGTTGATGATATTACAACCCTATGTCATTTAAGTTCGGATTTGAGTCATTTTGGAAGTTTTTAAGTGGGGTTTGAATTTATTATAAATTAATATTTTTGGGGTTTCCAAAGGTGCCCCTCTCCTCCCTTATAAAAGGGCACCTCCTCCCTCTTCTATTTACATAATTTTGAGCCTTCAATCTTGGAAAAACCCTTAACATTTCCCTTATAAACTTCCCTAGAAACATTATAGAAGTTCTGGTCTCCTCACAAGACCAACTCTAGTGCCTTAATAGGTGGTTAAGAAGAGGCACGTCAAAGAAGTGGTAATATCCTTTACCGATTCTTTCCAATTTATTTCTTCTTCTACTTATTCTTATTTATTTGTTTAATAATAAATTAATAACATCCATATCAATAATATACTTATATGTTATTATAAATATGAAACAACCCTATTTCATCTTATATCTATCCTATGGAAAATGAAATCACCGCGCGTGCATACGTACAGAATACTGTCTCCACGCCGTGGTGTAATCTGTTTCCCACCACCACCTTACTTGGATGGGTATAATGGTGTAAGTAATAAATATATATGGTTATTATAACATCATACTGATTCTGAAATATTATATCATCCACTTCAATTCCCTTCAATAATTATGGGAACAATATCATCGCTCGCGCGTACGTATGGATTACCGTATCCACGACGCGATGAAATTCATTCTCCATGATAACCATTCAAGAATGATTATAAAGAATATATAATAAATAATAATGAAAAATATGACATAATGAAGCTACTGTATTTATGTATATATATATATATGTCATCTATTTACTTCCATTCAAGTCAATAAGGAAAGGAAAACAACGTTCATGCGTACGTACGACCAACCATCTCCATGAACGGTGTGTTTCATTTCATTTATCTATCTATTATGTATATATATATACTGAATATATATGATATATAAATCATGATTTACATTCTATAAGTAAGTAAATCATGATATAAGTAATAATAATATCAAGAACAACAAGTCCAAACACGTGCGATAAATAAAACGATTTTACCCAAAACGCTGCTTTAACATGGAATTTACAAAAGAACAGGTAATATAAAGTCATAAGTGAACCATATATTATATCATAACAATAAATATGATTCTTTAATAAGTCAATGACATTATTTAAATCATTATACATGAGGTTCAGATACGTACGAAGCATATCAGACCTAAGGTAAGGGATAATTTTGCAATATCATTTTTATCCGAGATTGATTATATGTAAGTATTTACTGGGGTTATATTTTTCATCCATGTCCATAAAATGTTTTTCATAAAGTTTTTAATATTATTCCATGTATATTTAAAGTCATGTTTACCCTTATTTTAATTTTACTTTGTGTTATGGATGGAATCTTTCTTTTTTTTACCATACGAGGTACTTTTTTGACCTTTCCGGCAAAAGTACGAGAAGAATGTTTTTTTAACTTATACGGAATGAATGGATTTTTAAGGTTTCATAGCACCTTATTTTAATGAAGATTACTCTACAATATTTCATGACTATTTTCAAAAAAATCCTTTTCTTTTAAAATTTCTTGGCATTTTTTGAAAAGAAAATGATTTTGAATAAGAAAGGATATTTTCCTCAAGAATTTATCTCAAGTGTTTTATCAAAACCATTTTCCATCTAAGATGACATTATTTCATATGTGTATGTTTAAAGTATAATATCTCTATGATTTACGTGGTTTCACTTATCTTATGATGAAATGATATCCATTTATTTTATATGGATTATGTTATGATGAGATGATGTTTATGAAACCCATTTTATTCTTTGGGTTATGATGAATGATTTTTGTTTATGTTGTGGCACACGTAAGAATTATTTCATTATGAGATGGTTGGGACCTATATCTCCCTCCAATTAATTGGGTAAAGATTTATATCTCATGATATAGACATGGATGGAATGATAAGTTAATCCGGTTCAGTGTTATAGGAATGAAACGAGGAGTGAACTCGATTTAGAAAGGGACTTTGTCCACTAAGATGGTATTGGTAACAATTCCTTGGCTACTATGGAAATCATATCATGTGCTTAATGGTTTTACAAAATTACATATTTTATTCCCATTCTATTTTATCATTATTGATGTTCCTTTATGATATATGCCTTACGTACTTCCAAGATTTATGTCTTTGCTCAAGATTTTGATGTTTAGATTTTATGTTCATGTTTTCTTTGCATTCAAATGTTTATGGATTGTTTTATGTCCACTATGTTTACCCTTACTGAGAATTTGTGCTCACCCTTTTTATGTTTTATTTTCCCCAGGATATAAAGAAAGGTTTTAGGTAAGAAAACAAAAGGGGAATATCTTTATGGAAGATGTTGAAGATCTTTCACCATGATTAGAACATTGTGTTCCAAGTTTCTAAAGACACTAAACTATTAGGATCCTTGAGTGTTGGTTTTTGTTATGTATTAATTATTCCGCAAAAGTAATGTAATGTCTAAGTACGTTAGGTTCAGGGTATCTACAATATAAGAAATGATGTTTTTGTGATAGACACCAGTGAAATGGAAGACGATGGGCGACCAAGGAAGAAGAAAGAAAAAATTCAAAAATAATAAGTATGGGAATTAAAATGAGGGTATGAGAGAAATACAAAAAATCATATGGTTCATGGGGATTTAATCTGATGACCGAGATCATGTTTGAGTTTTCAACTCAAATGAATAGTGAAAATATAAGCATATACCACCTCAATTTGGAGAAGTGTATAATGATAGGTATATCATACAAGTGGTGTAGATACACTATTCAACCTAGATAATGGGGATCAACATTGGTTATACAATACACACAAACGAGCCTTCTGTCTATCGAGTGACTTAACCTTATCTATGCGTGATCCATTTTAGTCTATTTTAGTGATCCTGCTAGAAATTCAGCTCCCCAAACTGGAGAAGGTGTTGTAACCACCCAGGAGAAGGATTTTGGAAGTGGGACTTCCTCTAATAATATCTCTAATGGTGTGCCATCTGTAGGTGTGGGAGAGGCATATGGACTTGATAAGGTGAGTATGAATGCTGTTGATGTTTCTACATGTTCTAAGGGGAAATTTATCATGGTGCAGGATAGTGCACCTGCACAGGTTGTGCATGAATCTATAGATCCTGCCCACCCAGATGATGGTGTGGTCTTAATGGATGTGCAGACTACCAATAAGGCTGGATCTTCTCATTTTCCCCTTCTGAGGAGCCCTTTTCCATCATGGATTCAAGCTTACAGGGGGAGGTAGTTTCTCCGAGAATGAGTCTTGTTCCTAGAGTGGAGGAGGTTGTGCTCCTGGAAGGCCCTATTACAAAGGAGTTGCAGCATAAAAAAGGAGTTGTTGCTGCTTCAAGGAAAGGGGAAAATTCAATATGCGGTGAGGAAAAGTCTGCTCCTGCTGGTACTCTAGAGAGATTCTTCATATAGGATAACCCAAACAAGGTTGCGAAAAGGTTACCTCACATGATTAGTGACCCTAGTCACCCACTTTACAGCAACAAGTTTTCTCCTCTGAGTGTCATCTTTTGGTCTGATGATATTGATGGCCCTCAAGACATACAGGTTATCCCCACACTGAGTGTTCAGATTGATGCACCTTGTGCTGATCCAAATGAAAGTGAGAGAGTTGACTCCAAGAGTGATACTGGAGTGAAATTAATCTCTGATGTGAAAGATAAAAGGGAAACTGGAAGAAAAGGAAGAGGCCCAATGGCTGTCACAAATGAAAAGAGGCCCCTGAAAAGGATCCAAATCCTTCCTCAATGAATATTTTTTCTAGAACTGTCAAGGGCTTGGGAACACCCCAACATCCAGGGCCCTTAGACACTACATTGTGGCCTATAAAATTATGCTTTTTGGTATTTACAAGCCAAAAATTCTCTATGAAAATTGGAAATATTTCAAATGGACTTATTTTGGTTACCATTTTATTTCTCAAAATCTGCATGATATTAACAAAGATCATCTCTGGGTTTTCATGCATGAGAGCATACAATTAACCTCTTATGTTAAGAATCCACAATGGGTCTCGGTCTCATGAACCTGTCAAGGGTATTAACTTGAGGTAAAAAATTTTTATGCCTCCCCATCCTATACAAAAATAAGGGAAATTTGAAGTGATCTTGAAGCTTTTTCGGGATAGACCTTCAATAAATGGGTGTTAATGGGAGATTTCAACACTATCTTGAGATCTGAATAAAAAACTGGATTGAACTTCAATAGGGTGGCCTCCTTGGATTTATTATCTTTCATTGATCAATTTCATCTTGCTAAAATTCCAATTACAGGAGCTACTTTTACTTGGAGTTGGTATACTATGTATGAAAGGCAGTCAAGTAAACTTGACCGATGTTTTGTTCAGATGGATGATGAGAGTGCTAACTCTGGTATATCTTGACACACTTTTACAAAAAATCACTCAAATCAAAATCCCATTGTTATTGATATATCATTTCAAGTTTTTTGGTCTGGTCCTCTTCCCTTTCACTTTAGTAAAGGGTGGCTTGTGACTGATGGATGCAGGGAAGTCATTATTAAGGCTAGGAATATTGATTTTCAAGGCAGGCTACTGTAGTACCCCAAACATTTTATGTTATGTTTCTCTATTCATCACTGAGTTACATTCTATTAATCATTGTGTTCCTTTGAAACAACACTAGGTTATTTAGGAGATAGTTAAAACCTAACCATTAAACATAAATTTCTCACTTCTATGTTTTGAATTTTGAAAAATGGTCATCTAGAGTTGTGTTCAGTAAGTCATTTGGAGTCTGATAAAACAAACTTGATTTTTGGTGAATAGTAACATAAAAATATGAATAGTAATATGAATATTAATATGAATAGTAATATTAATTGTAACATACCCTTATGAATAGTAAATAATAATATTATTTTATTTTCTTAAGGAAATAAGGTAATGAGATATTAATTAGTTTTTTAATGAGAAATAAAACTAATTGCACTTTAAGATTGCTATTTTTTGAATTAAATATGAACTTATTTAAAAATTAAATTAATAATATTTAGAAAATTATTTTTGAAAAATTAATTTCACTTTTGAAATCTACATGTCGACAAATGGTTAGGGTGAATTTTGGGAATTTTTCTGAAATAGTTGATTTTTCAGTGAATAGTAAAAAATACAGTTTTTAGTTTCAGCGTGTTAATGACATCATTAATGATATAATAATGATGTCATAAATCTGGTCTACTTGTGTATAGTTAAATAAGATTTTAGGTGTACCAGGTGGCTTATACCATGGGCAAATACCAAAGGCAAGCCCATGGTTTTGCAAAAACCATTCATGAGGTGTCCCTTGAAAATTATTAAAATAATCCCTCACTTTTCCTATAAATACCAACTCTTTCCTTAATTTAATTCATTCCTAATTCTCCATCAACAAAGTTCTGGCATCCTTACCTCAATATTAGTCCTCCCAAGGTTTCCTCAAGTCCCCAAGGTCCCAACCTTCAAGTTCTAAGGGTTACTCTACATGGTAAGAAAGTTCTCAATTTCTTTCTTCTTCCTTTCAAGTTCTCTTTTATGTGGTATATCTTTAAAGTTTCCAAACCATGTTATTCTTTTTCTTCTTATTCTTGATCTAATCTATATTATGATTCATTTCTGTATAGGTGACCCTTGTCCCCTCTCTTTTTAATATTTTCTAAAACCATGTTGCATAGCCGTTAGGCTGCCGAATGTTTGTAAGCAATTTCAAAATTATTCTTTTATCTTGAGTTCTTTATTTATTCTTTATTAATCTATTATTACCCAAGAAGAATGAAATATATATAATATTTTATATCCTGTATTTTCTAATTTTCATGATAAATTCATCATCAATTTTCTTCTTTTCCCCCACTTGTTCAAGGAATTAAAAACATTGTTTGTGACGTGCCAAATTACTGACATCAAAGACGATGTGATTTCAATTCGAATTAATTATTTTAAGTCTGGTCATGAAACCATTTATATGGTTTAAAAAGGTTATAATATATGTTTTATGACTCACCCATGGTTCTAGAATCCTTTTGTACTCATGTTTCTAATTTATAAAACAAAATGAGGATGTTATTATCAGAGAACCACTAAAACGATCTAAACGAACATCATTAATGATTTAACTAATGAATCATAATCATGGTATATAACACAAAATAATTATAAGATAATTTATATCTCCATAATTTCATTAATATGTTGTATTAAAAATTATGTATGTTTAACCATGTTTCAAATGAACTTCCATTCATAGAAACAAGTAAACGAACCATGAAAACCAAGGAAGAAAATGCTTCCAAAACATGAAAATTGAACCAATTGAACCCATAGAAAGGGCCATGAATGAACCTAATAAGGTTATACTAAATCAATTACATGTATAATAGGTTCTGGAAATATAATTTAATGAAGCTAAATTTTATTACTTAGGTCATTAAAACAAACGAAGGACACACTCAAGCATAAGGTAAGGGGTTTCTCATATCACTTTCATTTCTGTGAGATTTCCATTGTTCCCAAATTATTACTTATATTAGGTATATTTTTACTTCCATTTGATATATAATAACATGATTATATTTATATTCATGTTATTAAATGATTCCATTTATGGTTATTAAGTTCTGGTCTTACGGTTCGACCGATTACATTGTGGTAAGGGACTTTGTCTCAGTTTCCGTTTTCGTTGTGACTATCTTTGTATTTTGCACCTAATAATCCTTATGTGGTGTACCTACTGCCCATTTGAGATCAATTTTCATTTTAAAATACATTTATATTAAATATCCATAAACTAATTTCATGGATATGTTTGTTGTCTAAACCGTATACCATTTTACATATGGTGTTTATTTGGAAATTTATTTTAATTATAGAAATATTGATGAATCCTTATACTCTACTATATACAGATATTGAAAGGGAATATTGCTCTTATATTGAATCAATTTATAAAGATTTATTTGGACATACAGTGGTGGGTGTGTCCTTCTACAACCCCTCGATACATCGGTAGGTCTCATGAGACAAAACAGTTTGGCAACAGACCCATCGAGTTTGTTTCCAAAAATCAAACGGGTTTCTACCCACAAAACTAAACCGTTTTTAATGGTATTGTGGTCTCATGTGCCAGATACATGATTTAAAATTAATAAGAATTCTATTTATTCATTATTAGTTATTATTATTGTCTATGAGGTTTTCACTATGATAAAATCTATGTATGCAGTTTCATTTTCAGTTTATTAATGGAATTATTTGTTCATTTATTCACTATGCCATATTTATTATGTTAGATTGATTGTGATTAACTTATTATTGTACTCATGATTCCTCTATTTTTAACCCTTACTGAGCATTTGATCTCACCCCTTTCATTGTCTACCTTCAACAGGTGATGAAGATAAGGTATTCTTTTGAGTTCCTGTGGATGCAGTTTTGAGTTTTTTGTTATGTATTGTATTTTGTAACCTTTTCCAATGTAATTTGAGTTACATCTATATATCTAGTTTCTTCAAGACTACTAAACTGATCATTCCTTCAGGATTTTCATAACCATTCCAATATCACAAGTAATGCACCGGCTCCAGCCTAGAGTGGTCGTGGTGTTACAGTTGGTATCAGAGGAAGTTTTGTAGAAATCATGGAAACTAGAGTAGGAAATGTATAGTAGGGAACAAAGCCCTAAGGTAGTATCTGAGGTTTAATATACAATAACGTCCTGGTATTTTGGTAAGGAATAGATTATATGGATATTTTAAGCAATACGTCCCTGTCTGGATACGAGCAGGTAGAGGTTTCTCTGGCACAGATATATCTAGGGGTAAAACCCAAAAACACCGCTTTGAGCTAGACTCGAACATGAACTGGTGCATGACAACGGGGCTGGCTGAACTCTTGGTTACAAAACTCCTGGGGTATATTCTTAGTATAATTCATGTTTTCTTTAAAATCCATTATAAAGGAGTTAATGTAAATTTTTACTCAGAGGAACCTTGTTTATAAGATTAGCTATGCATAAAATTTCAATATATGTTGAGTGCTTTTCTATTTGAGATTTATAAGATTAGCTATGCATAGAATTTCAATCTATGTTGAGTGATTTTATATTTGATATTAATAAAATAATCTAGTGTATCCCATTATTTAGAAATGGTGTCTAATGGAAGAAGAGGAATCAATACTCGTGGGCAAGGTAGGGATCTCCCTATTGAGCAAGTCAATACAGTCAATGTTGGAGCAGATCAGATCATGACCATATTGGGACAACATACTCAATTTATAACAAATAACCATTCAACACACGTGTTGGATCGTTTCATGTGGTAGAAGCCCCCATATTTCAGCGGGACTACTAATCCAGTAGTTGCTGAGCAATGGATCAAGTCCCTTGAAAAGATATTCATGGCGTTAAGATGCAATGAAAATGAAAAGGTAGTACTGGCAGTATATTGTCTCAAGGGTGACGCTGATCAATTATGGTCTCTAATTCAAAATACCATGGAGGAATAAGAGATAGAGGATATGAAATGGAGGAATTTTAAGGAAAGATTCTTTGAAAAATATTTCTCTCGTGAGAAACAAACTAAAATGAAGAGGAAATTCCTTGGCTTAAAAAAAGGGAAGAAGACAATATTGTGGAGTATGAGGCTACCTTCACAAGGCTAGCCATGTATTTTGTGGATTACTTACATGACTCAGTGGAAAAGATTGATCATTTATTTAAAGGCCTTAAGCCAAGTCTTCTAAGAGCACTAGCTTCTCAATCATTTTCATCATATGATGAAATTGTATCAAGTTCCATCAAAACAGAGAAGGAATTTTCTAGATCAAATTTTTTCAAAGGAAACCAAGATAAGAACTGACATTCTGATAACAAAGGAAAAGGATAAGCACCAAAAAAGAGCAAGGGAACGAATAGTTTCCCATTATGCGAGAACTGTGGAAAGAATAATCCCAGGAAATGCTTAAAAGGCAAGGGAGTCTACTATAACTACAAAGAAAAGGGTCATCGATCTAATAAATGAAAGGGGAAGAAACAATTCAATGATGTTCAATGCTACAATTGCAGAGATATGGGACACTATGAAAATGAGTGTCTTAAGCACCAAGGAAACATGCCTCAGAAAAATCCAAGAGAGTAAGGGAGAGCCTATGCGATTACAACCGCAGAGGTTGATATTCCTAGTGACGTGGTGGCAAGTACTTTAATTGTTTGCTCAAACTTAGCCAACACTTTATTTGCTTTTGGATCATCGCATTCATTTATATACTCTCAGTTTTCCAATAAAATTAGATATGTCCAATTTGATTTAAGAAAGGATTTATCAGTCAAAATTCCCATGGGATGTATCATTGCAATAAAGGCATGTCGACTAGTCCCCCTCCAAACACCAAAACGTTCTTTAGTTGCTAGTCTTATCATCATACCAATGATTAAATTTGATATAATTCTCGGTATATATTGGCTATAAAATTATGATGTAAGGATTTATTGAAAGAAAAACGAAGTTATAATTTTTGAAAATGGTGTAGAATCTCTTATCTTTAGAGAAGAGACTTCACCATCTGATTCTTATCTAGACTCACCCCCAGTAGGTCTGTTGAATGAAATTCTTGGAGAGGAAGAGAACCCAATATCTATGGGTTAGGAAATAAATATTAAAATTGAATATGTTCATATAGTTAAAGAATAAATTGATGTGTTTCCAGAGGATTTACCTGGACATCCTCTTAAGCGGTAAATTGAGTTTTCTATTGACTTAATTCCTGGTGCAAGACCTATATCAAAGAACCCATATAGAATGGCCACTGTGGAGTTAGTGGAGATAAAGAAACAACTAGAAGAGTTTAGTGACAAATGATTTATTCAACCTAGTGTTTATCCATGGGGAGCCCCGGTCTTGTTTGTAAAGAATAAAGATGGATCTATGAGTCTATACATTGATTACAGAGAAATCAATGATATTAAAATAAAGAACAAGTATCCTCTACCCCGGATTGATGATTTATTTGAACAAATTCATGGAGATCAATACTTTTCAAAGATCGACCTTCGATCTGAATATCATAAACTGAGTGTGAGGAAGGAAGATATTCCAAAGACAGCATTTCGAACTAGGTATGGGCATTACGAGTTTACGGTGATGCCTTTTGGACTGAAGAATGCACCATCTATTTTCATGGATTTAATGAATAGAGTTTTCAAGGAATATCTTGATAAATTTTTTTGTTATATTCATCAATGATATCCTCGTATACTCAAAAAGCTATGAAGACCATGAGAGTCACTTTCAAGTTATTCTATGAACTCTTAGAAGAAATGAATTATATGGGAAGTTTCGAAAGTGAGAATTTTGGCGTCAATCTATTTCTTTTCTGGGCCATATTATCTATAAGTATGGAATCCTAGTTGATCCTGCAAAGACAAAGGCAATCCAAGATTGGTCCACGCCAACAAATGTAACTCAGGTATGCTGTTTTATTGGCTTAGCAGGTTATTATCGACGTTTCATTCAGAATTTTGCCCGCCTAGCTAATCCGCTAACCAAGATCACACATAAAGGGGTTAAATTTGTTTGGACAAAAGATGTTGAAGAATTTTTTTAAGAATTAAAGAGAAGATTAGTCAATGCTCCTATATTGACTCTACCATTGGGGAATGATGGGATTGTTATTTATAGTGATGCTTCAAAGAAAGGACTTGCTTGTTTCCTTATGAAAAATGATAGGGTTATTGATTATGAATCATGATAGCTAAAAGTTCATGAGAAAAACTATCCTACTCACGATGTTGAGTTAGCTACTGTAATATTTTCTTTGAAGATATGGAGACATTATATCTATGGTGAAAAAATGTGAGATTTATACTGATCACAAGAGTTTGAAGTATATTTTCTAACAGAAAGAACTCAACATGAGGAAAAGGAGATGACTTTAACTACTCAAGTATTATGATTTCACGATACACTACCACCAGTGTAAGGAAAATAAGGTGGAGTATGCTTTGAGCAGAAAGGATCATGGAGTTTTGAACAAGATGAGAGTTGAAAGGGATCCTATTTTCATGGATCTAGTAAAGATGGATATGGTAATAACCATGGAATGTGAAACATCAATGCTTTTTCAAATGTTTTCCAAACCATATTTACTAAAAAGGATAAAAATTTCTCAATCTGATGATGAGGAGTTTAAAAAGAAGAGTAAAGCTGTGAATGATGGGAGATTGAGTGACTTCGTATATAAAGATGGAACTTTGAGATTTGGGAAGAGTCTTTGTGTTCCCAATATACCTGATCTAAAAAGTGAATTGTTGGATGATGCTCATAGTTCCAATTTCTCTATACACCCTGGTATGACTAAGATGTATAGATATTTGAAGGAACATTTTTGGTGGGACAACATGAAGAGGGAGATTTCCGATTTTGTGTCAAGATGTATGGTTTGTCAACAAGTGAAAGCTGGAAGGCAATAGACTAGAGGAGTATTTCAACCTCTTCCCATACCTGAGTGGAAATGGGATAATATCACAGTGGAATTTTTCATGGGACTTCCAAATACTCTTAGAAGGAACAATGCAATATGGGTCATTATTGATCGTCTTACCAAGTCAGCACATTTTCTTGCTATAAGAGAAGATCTACCACTTGAACATCTTGAAAGACTATATATTAATGAATTGGTGAGACTTCATGGAGTACCTCTATCTATTGTTTCTAATCGTGATCCACATTTTACATCAAGATTCTGGAAATGTCTTCGGAAGGCCCTAGATACTGATCTTCGATTGAGCACTGCCTACCACCCACAAACTGATGGACAATCACAACGAACTATTAAAACATTGGAAGACATGTTGAGGTCTTGTTCACATGATCTTAAAGGCATGTGGGATCAGTATTTACCTCTCGTGGAATTTTCCTACAACAATAGCTTCCATTCAAGTATTCAGATGGAACCATATGAAGCATTATACGGGAGGAGATGCTGTACACCAACATACTGGGATGAAGTTGGTGAAAGAAACCTTGTGGGCCCAGAACTTGTTGAAGAAACAACAGAAAAGGTGAAGATTATCCATAACCATATCAATATAGATCAAAGTAGGAAAAAGAGCTATGTAGATAACCAAAGGAAGGATTTGGAGTTTCAAGAAGGCGATCGAATTTTCTTAAAGGTATCTCCATGGAAGGGTATTATACGATTCAGTAAGAATGGAAAGTTAAGTCCCAGGTACATCAGACCTTTTGAAATTATGGACCGAATTGCAGCCGTATCTTAATATTTGGAAATGATGGCAAGTCTCTCCAAGGTTCACAATGTGTTCCACGTGTCAATGTTAAGAAAGTACATGCCAGACCCAACACATGTACTCACTTATCAAGAAGTAGAACTTGAGCCATATTTATCTTATTGTGAAGAGCCAATCAAGATTCTTGATACTAGAGAACAAGTATTGAGAAATCCGACGAATCGCCCGATAAAGGTTCTATGGAGGAACCATAAGATGGAGGAAGCAACATGGGAGCCTGAGGAGATTATGTTAAAGACATATCCGAATCTTTTTAGGTAATATTTTATAAATTTCGAGGATAAAATTTTTTAAAGGTGGGAATAATGTAGTACCCCAAATATTTTATGTTATGTTTCTCTATTCATCACTGAGTTGAATTCTATTCATCACTGTGTTCCTTTAAAACAACACTAGGTTAATTAGGAGATAGTTAAAACCTAACCATTAAACATAAATTTCTCATTTCTATGTTTTGAATTTCGAAAAATGGTCATCTAGAGTTGTGTTCAGTAAGTCATTTGGAGTCTGATAGAACAAACTTGATTTTGGTGAATAGTAACATACCCATATGAATAGTAATATTAATATTAATATGAATAGTAACATACCCTTATGAATAGTAAATAATAATATTATTTTATTTTCTTAAGGCAATAAGATAATGAGATCTTAATTAGTTTTTCAATGAGAAATAAAACTAATTGCACTATAAGATTGTTATTTTTCGAATTAACTATGACCTTATTTAAAAATTAAATTAATAATATTTACAAAATTATTTTTGAAAAATGTATTTCACTTTTGAAATCTACACGTCGATAAATGGTTATGGTAAATTTTGGGAATTTTTCCAAAACAATTGATTTTTCAGTGAATAGTAAAAAATACAGTTTTTAGTTTCGGTGTGTTAATGACATCATTAATGATATAATAATGATGTCATAAATCTGGTATACTTGTGTATAGTAAAATAATATGTGATGTGTCCCAAGTGGATTATACCATGGTCAAGCCCATGGTTTTGCAAAAACCACTCATGAGGTGTCCCTTGAAAATTATTAAAATAATCCCTCACTTTTCCTATAAATACCAACTCTTTCCTTCATTGAGTTCATTCCCAATTCTCTCTCAACGAATTTCTGGCCTCCTTATCTCCATATTATTCATCCCAAGGTTTCCTCAAGTCCCCAAGGTCCTAACCTTCATGTTCTAAGGGTTACTCTATAAGGTAAGAAAGTTCTCAATTTCTTTCTTCTTCCTTTCAAGTTCTCTTTTATGTGGTATATCATTCATGTTTCCAAACCATGTTATTATTTTTCTTCTTATTCTTGATCTAATATATATTATGATTCATTTATGTATAGTTTATCCTTGTCCCCTCTCTTTTTAATATTTTCTAAAACCATGTTGCGTAGCCGTTAGGCTGCCAAATTTTTGTAAGCGATTTCAAAATTATTCTTTTATCTTGAGTTCATTATTTATTCTTTATTCATATATTCTTACCCAAGAGTAATGAAATCTCCAGAATCTTTTATATTCTTTATGTTATAATTTTCATGAGAAATCCATCATCAATATTCTTATTTTCCCCCACTTGTTCAAGGAATTAAAAACATTGTTCGTGATGTGTCGAATTATCGACACCATAGATGATGTGATTTCAATTCACATTAATTCTTTAAAGTCTGGTCATGAAACCATTTATATGGTTGAAACAGGTTATAATATATGTGTTATGACTCACCCATGTTTCTGAAATTCTTTTTTACTCATGGTTCTAATTTATAAAACAAAATGAGGATGTTATTATCAGAGAACCACTAAAACGATCTAAACAAACATCATTAATGTTTTAACTAATGAATCGTCATTATGGTATATAACCCAAAATAATTATAAGATAATTTATATCTCCATAATTTCATTAATAATATTTATTAACAATTCTTTATGTTTAACCATGTTTCAAATGAACTTCCATTCATGGAAATAAGTAAACGAACCATGAAAACTAAGGAAGAAAATGCTTCCAAAACATGAAAATTGAACCAATTGAACCCATAGAAAGGTCCATGAATGAACCTAATAAGGTTATAATAAATCAATTAATTGTATAATAGGTTCTGGAAATATTAGTTAATGAAGATAAATTAGATTATTCAGGTCATTAAAACAAACGAAGAACACACTCGAGCATAAGGTAAGGGGTTTCTCATATCACTTTCTTTTCTATGAGATTTCAATTGTTCGAAAATTATTCCTTATATTTGTTATGTTTTTACTTTCATTTGATATATAATAACATTATTCTATTTATATTCATGTTATTCAATGATTCACTTGATGGTTATTAAGTTTTGGTCATACGGTTCGACTGATTACATTGTGGTAAGGGACTTTGTCTCAGCTGCCGTTTTCGTTGTGACTATCTTTGTATTGTGCACCTAATAATACTTATGTGGTGTACCTACTGAACATTTTAGATCACTTTTTATTTGAAAATATATTTATATTAAATATCCATAAACTCATTTCATGGATATGTTTGTTGTCTAAACCGTATACCATTTTACATACGGTGTTTATTTGGAAAGTTATTTTAATTATGGAAATATTGATGAATCTGTATACTATACTCTATATGGATATTGAAAGGTAATATTTATCTTGTATTGAATCAATTAAGAAATAATTATTTGGACATAAAATGGTGGGTGTGGCCCACTAAAACCCCTCGATGCATCGGTAGGTCTCATGAGACAAAACAGTTTAGCGACAAACCCATCAAGTTTGTTTCCAAAAATCAGATGGGTTTCTACCCACAGAACTAAACTGTTTTTAACAGTATTATGGTTTCATGTTCCAGATACATGAAATCAAATTAATAAGCATTCTATTTATTCATTATCAGTTATTATTATTTTCCATGAGGTTTTCACTATGACAAAATCTATAGATGCAGTTTCATTTTCAGTTTTTTAATGGAATTAGCTGTTCATTTGTTCACTATTACATATTGATTATGTTAGATTGATTGTGATTAACTTATTATTGTACTCATGATTATTCTATTTTTAACCCTTACTGAGCATTTGAGCTCACCCCTTTCATTGTCTACCTTCGATAGGTGATGAAGAGAAGGTATTCTTTTGAGTTCCTGTGGATGCAGTTTTGAGTTTTTTTGTTATGTATTGTATTTTGTAACCTTTTCCAGTGTAATTTGAGTTACATCTATGTATCTAGTTTCTTCAATACTACTAAAATGATCGTTCTTTAGGGATTTTAATTTCTTCTAAACATGCTAATATCACAAGTAATGCACTGGCTCCAGCCTAGAGGGGTCGGGGTGTTACAGTTACTACATATTCTTTCTTATAAACTTAAGACTGTTAAAGGAATCCTACAGTAATGGAGAAAGGCATCCTTCTTTAAGATTGATAGTGAGATCAAGGTTTTGGAAGACCAATTGGATAGATATAAAATTAGAAATCATAACTTTGACAGTTAATCACATGATGAAATTCAATCACTTTCAAGGATTGATAACCTTTTGACTATCAGAGAAAGGATGGCTCATAATCAGTTGAACGTAAAGTGGATGAAATATGGTGATAGAAACTCTAAAGTTTTTCACCATATTCACAAAGAAAAAAGGATCAGAGAAGGGCTAAAGGACATTAAAGTTTATGGTTGTCTCCACACATCTAAAAGTGATATTTCAAATGCAGTAGTGAACTACTTCACCGACCTTTATTATGATGATAGAATAGACAACACTCAGGAGATGATTGATAACATTTACCCTTGCATTGAGGAGCATCAAAATCATTATCTTATAAGGGTTCCCTCAAAGGAAGAAGTCAAGGAGTCCCTCTTCACTCTTAACATGGAAAGTACAGCTGGACCATATGGCTTCACCAACAAGTTTTTTATGTTTTATTGGGATATTGTGCATGATGACTTGGTTAATACAGTCAGGGATTTCTTCACTCAGGGTTATATGCCTTATGGTTTAAAATATAACTTTATCACCTTGATTCCTAAGAAGGAAAATGCAATTAATATCAAAGACTTAAGGCCAGTTGCGATTGGGAACACCACCCCAAAAATCATTAGTAAAATATTGATGAACACATTAGGGGGATTAATCAAGGACCACATCTCTTCGAATCAGTATGGTTTTATAACTTGTAGAAACATTCAGACCCTGCTTTTAACTGCATAATAAGGCATCAACCAAATTAAAAAGGAGGAAAATAATGGAAATTTTTCTCTCAAAACAGACATCTTCAAGTCCTTTGACACCCTCAAGTGGAGTTTCCTCCATGATGTTCTCATGAGATTTTGTTTATCAAGTGGATTCATCAACCTTATCAAAAGTATTCTTACATCTACAAGGCAATCCATATTAATTATGGATCTCCTAGGGGTTATTTTCAATTCACCCAAAGTGTTAGACAAGGTGATCTTCTCTCTAGGCTACGTTTTTCCATTGCTGAAGAATATATGAGTAGATGTCTTAATGAGCTATCCCAAATTGGTATTTTTCGACAAATAAAACTTGATAGGGATAAAATTTTTCCATCTCATATTCTATATTCTGATGACATTCTGATTTTTGGGGAAGCATCAAGGATATCAATCTCTATTCTCAAAGATTTCTTCTCACACTATGAGACTGTTGTTGGACAACATATAAGCTAGAGTAAATCATTTATTGTTTTTGGTGATGGGGTTAGTTTTTTCAAACAAAACGGGGTCACCGGGTCCATCGGAGTCAGAAAAGGGGCTCTGCCATTCATTTATTTTGGAGTTCCAATCTTTTTTGGTAAGATATGCAGGTAGTACCTTGAAGTAATTTACTATGGTATCATTAAGCAGATGGAGAAATGGAAAGGTAAAGCCCTGTCTCAAGCTGGAAGTGTGTGCCTTGTTAACTCGGTGATCACATAAAAGTTTTTTTACTCCTTCTAACTCTATAAATGCCCCAAAAATCTACTTAAGGAACTTCAGTGCATAATGAGGAATTTCATCTGGACAAGCTCTATCACTGGAAGGAAGTTGATTACCATTGCTTGGAAGGATTTTATTAATCCCATTGTGTTGGGTGGTCTCGGAATAAAGGTCCTTAAAAACTTCAATGAGGGACATTTTTTTTCAAAGGTTGGGGCCGAAGCCTCATTTTTTATTATTAAATCAAAGCAAAGTCCTCTTTTAACTGGGTAGAGGGAAACCCATTACATAGCCCGAAGGCCCAGTGAGCTTGTAGCCCATTACATAGCCCGTAGGCCCAAATTCTAAGGCCAATTCACATTCTGTGAATAGTAACCTGCTGCTACAGCACCGCACAGTATCGCCGCCGCTACAGTGCCCTACTGCCGCTACAGTGCCCGCTGATGAACAGTGCCCGCTGATGAACAGTGTCGCCGCTGCTACAATACCGCTACAGTACTGCTATAGTAATGAGGCTTATTAATGTTTACCCTCACTATATATCATCATATTTATGGACCTCCATTCGGAAATCCTTTAACGATATTATTCAGAACTCTAAATGGATTGTATCCAGACACTCTAGCCTCAACTGTTGTAACAGTCCTTGGATGGACAACCCCCTGTATATTGGTGATATCCCCTCCTACCTGTTGTACATTTCTATAGAATATTTTCTGGATCTGTGTGATAGTCTTGAAATCATGGTCACTCCCCAGGATAAACTTGAAATCCAGACCAACCCTTTCATGGATAGTGATATCCTGGTATGGAAGCCCAATAAGAATAGACATTTTAATCTCAAAGAGTATTATAACATGAAACTTGATGGCTCCACACAAGCTCCTTCTTAGATACTAATATTTAAAGCGCATTTTGTCTAGCCCTCCCAGCTTATTCTTCTCTGGAGAATGTGGCAGAACCAGCTGCAAACACATGATCAATTAAGAAAGGCTGGTCAATGTATTGTATCCACCTGCTATCTATACCTGAATGAAATTGAAAATGTACAACACCTCTTCATCTATTGTCTTTTTTCTCAGAAGACATGGAAATACATTGGATACATATTCAACATGGATTTATGCTCACATAGGTTTCTAGACGACTTGATGATATACATATCCAAGTCTGGTAGGAGTGCTCAGGTCCAGAATATACTGTTGGTTAGTACAACAGTAGTTGGTCATGCCATCTGGACATCCTAGAATAGCCTTCTGTTTGACAGCAAGGCTCCATCCTTTTATGCAAGTGCAATAATGGTTCATCGAGACATACACATTTCCAATGCGATAAAGAATGGCTGCCTGGATAATACCTGTAAAGATTTAACTGCATTGCAGATTCTTGGTATTTCAGGTAAACTAAAGAATCCACTGATGGTTCAATTTATTTGTTGGATCCCACCGATCATTATATGTGTTAAAGTTAATGTTGATGGAGCTGCATCTGGAGCGTCAGGTAGATTAGGTTGTAGAGGTATCTTCCTCACGTATCATGGCTTTGTCAAGGGATGTTTTTATCATTTTTTTGGGATGTGAATCACTTATAAAGCAGAACTATGGGCCATTATCTATGCTATTAAGCATGATATATTTCATAGCTGGAATCTGTTATGGATGGAATCAGAATCCAAACTTTCTGTACATGCTCTCAATACGAGAACCTAGGATGTTCCATGGAGTATTATACCTCATTGGATTTGATGTATTAACCAGGTAAAGCATCTCAATTTAATGATATCTCATGCCTACTGAGAGTCCAATAAAGTGGTTAATGCCTTGTCCAAGAGGGAAGTCATATAAATGAATACAATGTGGTCCTTTTAAGATCCTAACTTTTGTGCATCCTTGGTAGAGGTTGATATGAGGGCATTATCTTATTCCCAGATTTGTAAAACCTCTTGCTCCGCCTGACTTTGTACTTTTACTTTTTTATTAATATTTTATGGGGACGGTCTAACCATACTTGATTTTATTGGTATACATGATCCATGTGTATTATACATGGGCCCACAATCTATGAGCATGTGATATGCAAACCGATCTCTCAAGCCTCCTTTTGGGATTCCGGTGATGGACCTTCCCATGGGGTTGACCTAATGGGTCCCTAAGTGGCTCACAAGCATGACCCACTTTTTTTACATAAATAAAAAATTATAATCATAAAGTAAATAAAATAGAATAAACATTAAGTATAACATTTAACATTTTTAGAACATGTAATTTAAAAATTATCAACTTTTAACAACACTTGAGTCTTAATAAAATGATGAGATAGTAATTTATCAAAACAGATATGATTGTTGAAGTATTAAAACACAAATTTCAAATACTAAAATACCACACCTTTTTTTGAATTAAAAAACATAAAATTTATTAAAATTTCAAAAAAATACCCTTTTTAAAATTTATCAAAAATTACATTAATTTATAAAATATCTTAGATTTTTAACCATAAAAAACTATTGTGAAAGTAACAGAGTAGAAATTTATCATTATATTAAATAGATAGATATAATATTCAAAGAAAGTAGGATTTAGACATTGTTATAGTTTAACAATACAATTTTAAACATTATGATCTATTTACCATTTAGTAAGAGTATAAAATAACATAAAAAACACATGTTAAGAAAAATAGTTAAGATTAGTGAATATAATAACAGATATTTTAAGATTCTAACATACCCAATTAAAATTTCATTTTCTCAAATTTATCAAAATCTAATGGTTTTGTGAAGATTTAAACTAATTTTTTATTAGTAGGAACAAATTCTAAGAATATATCACCTTTATTTACATGATTCCTAAGAAAATGAAATCTTACATCTATGTGTTTAGTTATATAGTATTGAAAAGTGTTTTTACAAATTTAAATACCACTTGAGTTATCACAGTAAATAATTTTTTTTTCAAAACAGATATTAAAATCATACAAAGTTTGTTTTATCCATATACTATGTGAATAGAAACTAGAAAAAGAAACATATTCTTCCTCATTAGTTGACAATGCCATTGAATGTTTTTTCTTAGATCTCCATGAAATCAAAATTTTTCCTAAAAAGTGACACATATCTATAGGGATTTTTCAATCAATTCTACAACCTCCAAGACCTGAATCAGAGTAATATAGTAAATCAAAATAATTATCATTAGAATAGAACATTATTTTACATATAGTACCCTTGATATATCTATTTACCCTTTTAATTTCTTTAAGGTGACTCTATTTGGGGTTTCAATAAAACCTATCACACTAGAAAACTGAGAACATGCTGTATGGTCTAGAAGTAGTGAGATACAATAGACTACCAATCATGCCACTATACAATTTATTATCAATTGATTTAATAGATTCATCCAAGTACAATTTAGAATTAGTACTCATTGTATTTTCATAGTTTTACTAGAATCAAGTCCCAACCTTTTACAAGTTCTTTACCATAATTATCTTGATTTAAGAAAATACCAAATTTCTTTTGATTAATTTTGAAACTAAGGGAAAAATTTATTTTTCCTTTTAAGCTCATGTCAAATTTACTTGTCATAAGTTTAGAAAAATAATTACACAAAGAATCATTTGTTAAACCAAATATTATATTATCGACATATATATGTATAATCTGTACATTAGTTGAAACTCTTTTTATAAACAAGGTTGGATCAACCTTACCTTTAAGAAAATAATTTTGTAATAAAATATGTGTAATACTTTCATATTAATCTCTTGAATCTTATTTAAGACCATATAAGGATTTATTATGTTTAAAAAAATGATTTGGAAAATTATCATTTTTAGATCTAGGGGGTTTTCTAACATAGACTTCTTTTGAAATAATTCCATTTTAAAAGGCACTTTTTACATACATTTGAAATAATTTTATGTTTTGAAAAGTAGAAAATGGTAATAAAATTACAATTTATTCCATCCTAATAATAGAAGTAAAAGAATCTTCAAAGTAAATTCACTTTTCCTAGGAATAACCTTGAGCTACTAGAATTTATTTATTATTAACTATGTTTCCATCTTCATTAAGTTTATTATGAAAAATCCATTTAGTTCATATAACATTTTTATATTTTAGAAAAAAACTAAATCTCACACTTTATTCATTTCAAATTGATTTAACTCATCATGCATTGCATTTATCCAATTCGAATCAATTAAATCATTTTCAATATAGATGTTAACAAAGCTAGCAACAAAATCCTAATTGACATAGTAAAGTAAAATAGATTTTCTAGTTTGAATTCCAGATTGTACATTACCAATTAATTTTTCAATAGGGTGATCTTTAAGAGTTTTCCATTGATTTGGATCAGTTAGAGAGGAGATATTATCCCCCTCAATCGATAAACTATAAAAATTGTTTTCATTATATTCATCAAAATTGAATTATCCAAACTCATCATTTTCTTTGAATGATTCAGAATCCTTCTTATTAGAATTATTTTCATTAAATTTAACATGTATATATTCTTCAACAACTAAATATTTATTATCAAAAACTCTATAAGATTTTCTAACATTGGAATATCCTAAAAATATCCCTTCATTTGATTTTGAGTAAAAATTTTCTAAGTTATATTTCATATTTAAGATGAATAATTTATAACCAAATAACCTAAAATAACCAAATTTGGGTTTAAACCATTTGAAAAGTTCATAAGGGGTCTTATGTAGAAGGGGTCTAGGTGATTCACTATTTAAGACATGAAATGATATATTTATAGATTCTTCCCAAAAGTATTTAGGTATATTGAATTCCATTGGAATAGACTTAGCTATTTCTTTAATAGATCTATTTTTTTTCTTTCTACTACACCATTCTATTGTAGTGTCCTATGGGATGAAAAATAATGATTATATGCATTTGATTCACAAAATTTATAAAATTATAAATTCACAAATTCACCACCTCTATCACTTATAATACAAATGATTGAATAATTTTTTGAAAATTTGAATAAGCTTGCAGAAAGAACAAAATTTGGATAATGTTTTATTTTTAAAGGATAAGAAATAAATCCATAAGAATATTATGTAATCATCTACAATTACAAATACATATATTTTACTATAAAAAATAACAGGTTCCATAGGTCCAAAAAAATTCAAGATTTAGTAATTCTAAACATCTAGCAGTACTAACATAATTTATAGATTTAAATATTTCTTTGTGTTATTTACCTTTAAAATAGGAATAAAACATGAAGTAATTACTTTTATCTAACATGGGAAGTTGTAGAACCTATTCATGCTTTGAAAGTTTGTGAAACAATATGAACTTTTCATGACCAAGCCTCATATGCCATATAATTTCATATTCTTCTACATCATTCAAACACTTAAACTTTTGTTTGGTTAGATTAGTAAAAATAAATATTATGTACATTTTATTTTCTATTTATAGAAAATAAAACTAATTTATTTTTCAAAATAGTAAATTTATAATTTTCAAATATAAAATATAATCCATTATCACACAGTTGTGATATACTTATAAGATTATGTTTTAAATCGTGTACATATAATAAATTTTAAATAATAATTATTTTAGAAAATCCAACCTCACCAATACCCTTAATATGACCTTTAGAGTTATATCCAAATGTGAAAAGGCCACCATCACAGAAATTAAATAATAAGAATATTGAAATATCACCTTTCATGTGCTTGGATAAGATACTTTCTAAGTACCATGATTCATTGATACTTATATGGTATAATTCTTGAAATTAATCAATCAAACAGACTATTTTGGTACCAATGCTAACTTGGGTCCAATATGATTTGCAGTAGAAAAGTTAGGCACCCAAATTTATTTAAATAATTTATTAGTGTGTTGATTAGAAAGTAAATAATTAGTAATTAAAGTTATGGTATGCCCAAAATACTATTTAAATCTCAATGAACACTCATTGTCAAAGTTCCCTTTATTCTACATTTAAAACATATTTCATTTGAAATGATTTATTTTGAGATTTTAACAAAGCTAGTTTTATTTAAACTTAGAGTTATAACACTATATCCAAAACCATTTTTATTGGTGTTTAGTTTCATTAAATACATCATATTATCATATTTTTGTTTAACTTTTACAAAATTAGATGAATTATTTTTAAGATTAAAAACTTTATTTTTTAAAAACATATTCTCTTTTTGAATAGTTTCGAAATCTATATAAACTTTTTCATTAGTTCTAGAAGGTGTGTTTCTTAATTTTTTATTTTCATGATTTAATTTCTTACATTTACTTTTTAATGTAGTTAGATCATATACTACTAAGTTAAATATTCTATATTTATCTTTATTATTTACTACCAAAATGTTTTTAATCCTTTAGTTTTCCTCTTTTAGTTTTAACAGATCAGAATTATAATTTTCTTTAGATTTATCATTCTAGGAAATACATATTTTCATATTATAACATTCCCATTTTATTTTATTATTATATTTGATCAAATTCTTATTGTAATGCCCCGACCCCAGTTACCCAGAGTCGGTGCATTATTTTAATACATTGGCATGATTACAAGGAATCAAGTCCCGAAGGACCGATCGATTTAGCAGTCTTGGAAAATAGATTACATACATGAATGTTACATTACACTTTATAACATACAACACAACATACATAATCCTTTATGAATTCCATTATTCCCTTGGCTTAACCCTGCATGTCAATAACAATACACTTCTTGGAATCCTGGGAAAAATAAAACATAGAAAGGGGTGAGCTCAGATGCTCAGTAAGGATAACAATATAGCGGAAACTTTCATAAATAAGTATAAACATTTAAGGCAATGCATAACTAAAACAAAAGCCTTTTAAACATTAACTTCAGCATAATATGGAAAAAATAAAATGAAATAATTCCATTTACTTATTCACATGGATATTCTACTAGTCGAATAATCACATGCAATATCAATAACCACATTCATAATGATGGAATGCATAATGATGAACTTTAATTTCTTTGTCAAGGCCTCGTTCCAAGACCTAGGGGATAAATGTAACCCGAACCCAACCCGAAGAGCCTCTGTAACCGGACTCCATCCTGGAGAGGCTCTGTAACCTAACTCCAACCCGGAGTGCCTCTAATAACCGGACACCAACCCGGAGTGCCTCTAATAACCAGACACCAAACCGGAGGGTTTGTTGTAACCGGACCCCAACCCGGAGGGCTTACTTTTACCGGCCCCAACCCGGAACACACTAGTCCAACACATTCATCTTAAGAAGAGGATGAAATATAACATAAACATTCGTATTAAAACTATCATACGAAATTCCAAAACATTAATCATAAACCATTAATGGAATAAAAATAACTCATCCATATTCAAACATATCACAAAAACTTAAATACAATATGGAATATTTGTATCATAATAAATCAACTTTAAACAAGTGTAAAATTTATCAAAGGATATTGACATAGATGAAATCAAAACTATTTGAGAGAAATATCTCTTTTTTTGAAATCATTTAAAAGTCACATAATTATAAAAGAAAACATTTACTTTGAAAATATTGTTATAAGCTTGTAATGGAAGCTTAAAAGATTTTATAATGGTGGAAAATAGCCACACCCGACGTATAAGTAAAAAAAAGACATTCTTACCTTAATTCTGTTGAAAAGGTTAAAAAGGACCTTGTTTGGAAAACAACGGAAAGATTCCTTTATAAACTTCTTATAAAAAGTCAAACAAGGGTATAAATTACTTTAACCCATATTCTGTAAAATAGTAAGAATTTTTTGAAATATATTTTTAAGAAACATGGATGTTTATGATAAAGAGGTCCCAGTAGATAATTACGTATAAACAACCTCGGATAATGAAGAGATTGTGAAATAAACCCTTACCAATTTGGTAACTTACGAAACATACACACCATGAAAGAGGTATAATACAATGAATATGTAAATACACATAAAATAAATTGTATTACACAAATAATACAATTATGGGAAGTATATACACCACACAAAAGGTAATAATGGCAATATGGCATGAATCTCACGAGAATAAGGAGTGAGATGAAAACCCCTTACCATGCACTTTCCTTTAGTCAAGGGTACGTTTAGCCTCCTCTATGAAGACTCTAGTATGTTATTAAATTATAAAATAACCATATTAATATTTATTATATCATAAATTATTCATTTATGACTTTATACTACCCATTTAATAATAATTTCCTTGTTATATTAATATTTTGTGTAATAATCGCTTTCTTTATCGTACGTGTTTTAACTTGTTACTCTTGATTGTATCACTTAGATCATGATTTAAATACTTCCAGAATATAAAAAATGATTTATTTATCATATATATTTAGAATATAAAAATTTACAATAGACGTATATATGAAATGGAAAACACCGTTTATGAAGACGGTAGTCCGTACATACGCATAAACGCTTTTTCCGTTTTCATATAGTATTGAACAGAAGTAAGTGAATAAGATATATGTAAGTACATAAATAATTATATATATAAATATATATATCTACAGTAGAATTATTATTCCATATATTTCATACTTATTATTAATATATATTTTTATAATCGTCGATGAATGGTGAACTTGGAAATGAATCTCATCGCGTCGTGGAGACTGTAATCCGTACGTACGCACGAGTGAAAATATCATTCTTTTGATATTAATATAATATATAATTGGATGGTATATAATATATATACATAATCCTTATCATGTTATATTTATTATTTACATCAAATACACATCATTATTATACCCATCCAAATAATAATGTATTGAATAACAATTACACCACGACGTGGAGACAGTAAGTCGAATGTACGCACGTATGATGACATGACATTCAAAGGGTGGATAGAATAATGAATTTGGTTGTAACATAATTATAATAACATCAAAATATATAGAATATACCAGAGTTATTATTTTAGAATGTAAACAACAAAGAAAAAGGAAGTGGAAGAATAAAGGAACTTGAAAGAGGGTGGTGAAATCATTACCTCTTCTTCGGGTTCTTCCTTTTGATTTGATCAAAATGGATCCTTAGGTTGGATTTTGGATCAAACTAAGGCCTCTTGGATGAAAAGAGGATATTTGAGAGGGTATTTGGGCAGGGTTTGGCCGAGCCAAATGGCTTAGAAGGTGTGAATTAGAGAGAAGGGGGAGTGCCCTTTTAAAGGAGGGGTGAGGGGAACCTTAGAAAAAACTTAAAATATTATTTTATAATAAATTCATATTCGGTTTATGATGGCTCAAAAGTTTATTATTTAAAGTATAAGGTAGATATAGGTATAAAAAAACTCAAAAAATAGGTTTTAGACAAGTTTAGGTTATCATTTTAACCTTATCATTTAGATTTAACTCTAAGTTAAATAATTTAACTTTTACCATGTCTTCTTGTATTCTTACACTATATGGTTAATAAACTTAATATATACTGCCAATAGAACCCCAATTGGTTCCTTAATGTCATATATATTATTATATAAGTCTTTTGACCGAACCTTAGATTTTTAGGACCATTATATCAATTAATAATATAATATTTGTTTTAAAAACTATTTTATGTCAATTTTAACACTATTTGGTATTTGTTTTTTGTTAAAATAATAACAACATGATTAATTCAAAAAAAAATACATTGAATAAATAATAACATGTCATATTCACATAGAAAATTTGTGGATATCATAAAAACTTATATTTATTTCAATATTTATAATACAATTTATTTGATTCTTTCATGAATAAGGTAATTACTGCATCATCATTGTTTCATAAATAAATTTATTTATATAATGTCTAAATATTATAAATAAAATACCATGATGTAAGAAATCTTTTTATATTTCTAATTAATATTTATAATCTAATTTATCTTATGAAAAACCCTATATTAAAAATGTTTTAGTTATTAAAATTTGATTTTAACTCTTTTAACTCTTCTTTGAATTAAATAATAATAAATGTCCTAATATAATCCAAGTGGACCTAAATAATAATATCTTATTCCTAAGGTTTTTTTTTGGTCAAGATAAACTTGTCCAATATAATTAGGACATGTGTGAGGGTAATATTAATATCATTTTTACCCTTAATTACCCTATTTACTTTTAACCGTGTTAAATAAAAGTAAAAAGTTACTATTCACCAAAAATTATTTTCATATCATTGAACCTCATTTTACTCCTTGATATTAACTGTTTCTCTCGGATTTTTAAAATTCATCTCAGAGAAGTTGTAAAATTAAGTTTTATGTGAATTTGCAAAAGCTCATAGGAGGTGGGTAAAAGACGGTGAAAAGTTTAGTAAAAATTTTATATATCTAAAATTATTATAAACCGACTCCAATGAATTAAATTGAACTTATATAGGTATTATGTATCTATTTTTACAATAATTAATTTAAATAAAATAAATAATTATTTAAATAAAAATTCAGTTTTAAACTATAACTCAGTGTTTTTCACTATTCATCAAAAATTAAAAGTTTTGAGAAAAATACCAAAAATTTACCCTAAGCTAATTTCGATATTTCAAATCCAAAAATGAAGTCTATTTTGAATGATAAAATGTATAAAATTTCAAAAAGTGGGTATTACTATTCATAACAGTTAGTTTGATTGGTTGTGGTGTGTGTTAGAACTCGAAGTTGCGTTCAACACACGCTACTGTATTATTCAAAGAGAATCATACCATGGAAGATTGTGGTGTTACATTCTCCCCTCCTTAAATAAATTGCGGCCTCACAATTTATACTCGATATTGGAAACTTGGGGTTGACATTTCAAAATATCTTAGTTGAAATCCCACATCGAAAAATGGATTAATGAGGCCTCTATTTAAAATAGAGTGGTAAGTATGAAGGTTGTCGAAAATAACACATACTAGGGTTCCATGTAGGAAAATATGGATATGGAAGAGAAATATAACCATCAATATCTGATGGAGAGTGGTAGAGAACATGGCTATGAAAAGGCCAATAATCCCAAAGCCATAAATTTGTGATGATCTAAGGTACCTTCTAGGACAACATTTTTGTTCTAAGTTCCTTTTCTTAATGTTGAGGAATTTATTTATGATATTGGATAAGATCACAAGGATATATACTTACTTTATAAATAGAGTTTTATCCATTAATAAATTTCTACCACAAACTCATCTTTCACTAAAAAACATAATACAACTCAAAAATACTCTATTTATCATAATCGTATAGGGTTCCAAATATAATGAATGTATAATTCACATATCAGACCCATTAAAAAAAGAAACTACATTATATAATCCAAGGACTTCACGTAGTCGAGTGGTAGACGATAAATCCCAATCGCACTATGGTTGTGGGTTCGATTCCCGTAGCTTTTTCCGACGCAATGGGTTGTCACACGGTCTTCATGTTGTCCTTTTATAAAAATCCAAAAATAACCTTTCAAAATTAATCCATTCCAACCTTTAGACTTATCCAAAATACTACTATCCAAACTCACAGTCCAAAATTTATAAGAAAGTTAAACACAATGAAGATCCTTTTTTCCATGTAATAACATGTGAACACCTTCACCATGTATTATTTTAAAACATGGTAACATCCTGAATTACCATAAAACCTTATTGATTACATTCATGCTCCCTTATTTTTTAAACAATACTGGATATACTCCTTCTATAAAAAATGTTGTAAACTCCAACGATGAAAAATCATTAATCAGTTTACAGGTATTCAAGAATATCCAATATAATTTACTCAAATCAACCATATCTTATTCCAAAATCAGTACCTCAATATTAGGACCATATTAAGGTTTATCTTTCCTTCAACCATGTAATTTCCAAAAAGTTTAACTCACCATAGAGTCACTTTTCTTAGTAACATAAAATCTCAAATCCTTAATGAAATAGTACTTCAGTACAATCCTTATTTATTTCCAGAACATCATTGATACAACACTTAAATAAAATAATTCCAAAATAACAACATAAGAACACTAGTAATTCCTCTTCATTTGTGGTAGTATCATAACTTGATTATTATTTAATATCATCATTTGTGGCATATTCTGATGACTGGGACATTAGTTCGCGTAGTGTCCAAACTCCTTGCAGATGAAGCATTGTACATTTGAAACCTTTTTCTTACACTTACAGTCACGTACTTGGTGTCCTTTTTCTCCACAATTATAACATACTCCCATTCCATTCAAGAATTTTCCAAGGTGATTCTTTCCATAGTTATCACATATGGGAAAATCCTTCTTTACCTTCTTCCCTTTATCTTTCCTTCTCTCTACGATCCTTTTCTTCTCTGGCTTCCCTTCAAAGCCATAGGACTCCGAGAAATCTTTACTTATCTTATCAACACATGATACTATTACTTCATATGATGATAATACATGGGAGACTATTTCCCTTATAAATTATTCCATACGACTATGAAAGATATGATCCTTCTTACTCTTTGGATCATGTGTATTGCTGGAGTTCTCATTCCTTATAATGGGCGCTATTTCTAAACAATGGTATGCACTAGATTAGTTTATGAATAGAAATACCTAATCCTGAACTTGTAAAACACCTAACATAAATTAAACAGTTTATGGATATAATCCATAATGATAAAAATGTTTTCTTTGAGTAAGTATATACTCATAATCCCTTCATAATGGTTTGTAAAGAAAATGAGAATTATCCTAAGCATATCCCCCGGGAGTGTGGTAACCAAGAGTGCAGCAAGGCCCATTGTCGTGCACCAGTTCCCATTCGAGTCTAGCTCAAAGCGGTGTTTTCGGGTTTTACCCCTAGGTACATCTGTGCCAGAGCCACCTCTACTTGCTCGTATCTAGACAGAGATGTATTGCTAGAAAAACTCACAAAATTTCTACAATACCAAAATTCTAGGAAGTTGTTCTATACTAATCCTCAAAGTCTATCTTAGGGCGATGTGATCTAATCAGAGTTTATCTAAATCTAGTTTCCAAGGTTATTGCTAAACTTCCTATGATACCAACTGTAACGCCCCGACCCCAGTTACCCAGAGTCGGTGCATTATTTTAATACATTGGCATGATTACAAGGAATCAATCCCCGAAGGACCGATCGATTTAGCAGTCTTGGAAAATATATTACATACATGAATGTTACACTGCACTTTATAACATAAAACACAAAATAAATAATCCTTTATTAATTCCATTATTCCCTTGGCTTAACCCTGCATGTCAATCAAAATAATCTTCTTGGAATCCTGGGAAAAATAAAACATAGAAAGGGGTGAGCTCAGATGCTCTGTAAGGATAACAATATAGTGAAAACTTTCATAAATAAGCATAAACATTTAAGGAAATGTATAACTAAAACAAAAGCCTTTTAATCTTTAAGATCATCATAATATGACAAAAATAAAATGAAATAATGCCATTTAATTATTCACATGGATATTCTACTCATCGAATAATCACATGAAATATCAATAACCACATTCATAATGATGGAATTCATAATGCTGAACTTTACTTTCTTTTTCAAGGCCTCGTGTCAAGACCTAGGGGATAACTATAACCGGAAACCAACCCAGAGAGCCTCTATAACCGGACTCCATCCCAGAGCGCCTCTGTAACCAGACTCCAACTCGGAGTGTCTCTAATAATCGGACACTAACCCAGAGTGCCTCTAATAACCGGACACTAACCCAGAGTGCCTCTAATAACCGGACACCAACTCAGAGTGCCTCTAATAACCGGACACCAAACCGGAGGGTCTAATGTAACCGGACCCCAACCCGGAGGTCTTACTTTTACCGGTCCCCAACCCGGAACATACTAGTCCAACACATTCATCTTAAGAAGAGGATGAACTATAACATAAACATTCGTATTAAAACTAGCATACGAAACTCCAAAACATTAATCATAAACCATTAATGGCATAAAAATAACTCATCCATATTCAAACATTTCACAAAACCTTAAATACAATATGTAATATTTTTATCATAATAAATTAACTTCAAACAATTGTAAAATTTATCAAAGGATGTTGACATAGATGAAATCAAAACTATTTGAGAGAAATATCTCTTTTTTTGAAATCATTTAAAAATCACATAATTATAAAAGAAAACATTTACTTTGAAAATATTCTTATAAGCTTGAAAAGGAAGCTTAAAAGATTTTATAATGGCAGAAAATATCCACACCCACCGTATAAGTTAGAAAAAGATATTCTTACCTTAATTCTGTCGAAAAGGTTAAAAAGGACCTTGTTAGGAAAACAACGGAAAGATTCCTTTATAAAATTATTATAAAAAGTCAAACAAGGGTATAAATGACTTTAAAACATATTCTGTAAAATATTAAGAATGTTTTGAAATACATTTTTAAGAAACATGGATGTGGATGATAAATAGGTCCCAGTAGATAATTACGTATAAACAACCTCGGATAATGAAGAGATTGTGAAATAAACCCTTACCAATTTGGTAACTTATGAAAAATAAACCCCATGAAAGAGGTATCATACAATGAATATGTAAATACACATAAATTAAATTTTACTACACAAAGAATACAATTATGGGCGGTACATACACCACACAAAAGGTTATAGTGGCAATATGACATGAATCTCACAAGAATAAAGAGTGAGATGAAAACCCCTTACCATGAACTTTCCTTTAGTCGAGGGTACGTTTAGACTCCTATATGAAGACTATAGTATGTTATTAAATTATACCAGAACCATATTAATATTTATGATAACATGAATTACTCATTTACGACTTTATAATACCCATTTAATAATAATTTCCATGTTATATTAATATTTCGGGTAATAATCGCTTTCTTTATCGTACGTGTTTTAACTTGTTACTCTTGATTGTATCAATTAGATCATGATTTAAATACTTCCAGAATATAAAAAATGATTTATTTATCATATATATTTAGAATATAAAAATTTATAATATACGTATATATGAAATGGATAACACCGTTTATGGAGACGGTAGTCCGTACATACGCATAAACCCGGTTTCCGTTTTCATATAGTATTGAACAGAAGTAAGTGGATAAGATATATGTAAGTATATAAATACTTATATATATATAAATATATATATCTCAAGTAGCATTATTATGTCATATATTACATACTTATTAGTAATATATATTTTTATAATCGTTGATGAATGGTGAACTTGGAAATGAATCTCATCGCGTCGTGGAGATGGTAATCCGTTCATACGCATGAGCGAAAATATCATTATTTTGATATTAATATAATATATAATTTGATTGTATATAATATGTACATAATCCTTATCATTTTATATTTATTATTTACATAAAATACACATCATTATTATAACCATCCAAATAATAATGTATTGAATAACAATTACACTACGACGTGGAGACGGTAAGCCGTACGTACGCACGTATGGTGACATGTCATTCAAAGGGTGGATAGAATAATTAATTTTGTTATACCATAATTATAATAACATCACTGTATATAGAATATACTGGAGTTATTATTTTATAATGGAAAAAACAAAGAAAAAGGAAGTGGAAGAAGAAAGGAACTTGAAAGAGGGTGGTGAAATCATTACATATTCTTCAGGTTCTTCCTATTGATTTGATCAAAAGGGCTCATTAGGTTGGCTTTCTGATCAAAATAAGGCCTCTTGGATTAAGGGAGGATATTTTAGAGGGTATTAGAGCAGGGTTTGGCTGAGCCAAATGGCTTAGAAGGTGTGAATTAGAGAGAAGGGGGAGTGCCCTTTTAAAGGAGTGGTGAGGGGCACCTTAGAAAAAACATAAAATATTATTTTATAATAAATTCATATTCCGTTTATAATGAATCAAAAGTTGATTATATAAATTATAAGGTGGGGATAGGTCGAAAAAAACTCAACCAATAGGTTTTAGACAAGTTTAGGTTGTCATTTTAACCTTATCATTTAGATTTAACTCTAAGTTAAATAATTTAACTTTTACCATGTCTTCTTGTATTCTTACACTATATAGTTAATATACTTACGATATACTTCAAATAGAATCCCAATTGGTTCTTTAATGTCATATATATTATTATATAAGTCTTTTGGCTGAACCTTATATTTTTAGGACCATTATATCAATTAATAATATAATATTTGTTTTAAAAACTATTTTATGTCAATTTTGACACTATTTGGTATTTGTTTTTTTAAATAATAACAACATTATTACTTAAAAAAAATACATTGAATCAATAATAACATGTCATATTCACATAGAAAATTAGTGTATGTCATAAAAACTTTGAAATTATATTTATTTTAATATTTATAATACCATTTATTTGATTCTTTCATGAATAAGGTAATTACTGCATCATTATTGTGTCATAAATAAATTTATTTATATAATTTCTAAAAATTATAAATAAAATACCATGATGTATTAAATATTTTTATCTTTCTAATTAATATTTATAATCGAATTTATCTTATGAAAAAACCTATATTAAAAATGTTTTAGTTATTAAACATTGATTTTAACTCTTTTAACTCTTCTTTGAATTAAATAATAGTAAATGTCCTAATCTAATCCAAGTGGACCTCAATGATAATATTTTATTCCTAAGGTTTTTTTGGTCGAGATAAACTTGTCCAATAGAATTATGACACGTGTGAGGGTAATATTAATATCATTTTTACCCTTAATTACCATATTTACTTTTAACCGTGGTAAATAAAAGTAAAAAGTTACTATTCACAAAAAATTATTTTAATCTCATTGAACCACATTTTAATCCTTGATATTAACCGTGTCTCTCGTATTTTTGAAATTTAGATCACAGAAGCGGTAAAATTAAGTTTTATGTGAATTTGCAAAAGCTCCTAGGAGGTGGGTAAAAGACGGTGAAAAGTACAATAAAATTTTTATATATCTAAAATTATTATAAACAGACTCCAATGAATTACATTGAACTTATATAGGTATTATGTATCTATTTTGAAATTAAATAATTTAAATAAAATAAATAATTATTTAAATAAAAATTCAGTTTTAAACTATAACTCAGTGTTTTTTACTATTCATCAAAAATTAAAAGATTTCAGAAAAATACCAAAAATTCACCCTAAGCTAATTTTGATATTAAAAATCCAAAAATGAAGTCCATTTTGAAAGATAAAATGTATAAAATTTCAAAAAGTGGGTATTACTATTCATAACGGTTAGTTTGATTGGTTGTGGTGTGTGTTAGAACTCGAAGTTGTATTCAATACACACTACTGTATTATTCAAAGAGAAGTGTACCGTGGAAGCTTGTGATGTTACACTTATAATTATTTTTAAGTAATTACACTTTTCAACTATCCTAACTCAATAATTTTTTAATTCTTAATTATCTTTAAGCAGTTTCTTAACATTGGAATTTATAGAATTAGAATACGAACATGAATTAGAAATAATTTTATTTTAGTTTTAGATAAAGCATTATGATCAAAATTTTGAAGAGTTATTAATTGAGTAAAGAGTGAATCAATTACCTCAAAATGAATATACATAAGGGAAATATTCCCTATCTCTTATTCACTTCTAGAATCATCACTTGAGTCAGAACTATCTAAACAATCCCAACCTAAAAAAGACTATTTTTATTTTATTATTTTTTCTTTGTATTTATTTTTTTGTTTGAGTTTAGGGAAATAAATCATTATGTGACCTTTCTTACTGCACTCATAACAGGTTAATCCTAAAACAACATTATTGTTAGTAATATTACATTTCTTATATACCTTTCTGGACTTTCTCTTGAACTTCCTCTTTCCACCCTTGTTTTTCATGAACTTGAAAAAATTCTTATTGAAGCGAGCCATCTCCTTGTTAATTTCCTAGAACTCAGATTCAAAGGAATTAGATTTATCAATAAAATTAGATTGAATAGAAATACCCTTTTCTTGTAGTAGAATCCTCATTAGAAATATTCTTCAGTTCTAACTCATATTACAATAGAGAGACTATTTGTTCATCTAAAGTATATTCCTTAAAATTATTACTCTCATTGATAGCCAAATTATTTTCATGCCTTATTTTTGGAAGAGCTCTTAGTAATCTTTCCACTTGATCTTTATTGTCCAATACTTCTCTAAGAGAACTCATAACACTAGTTATAAAGGTAAACTGATGGAACATATGGTTTACATATTCTTCATCTTCTATCTTGAAGTCTTGGTATTATGCTCATAGAATTCCTAGATTAGTTATCTTTACCATTTCAGTACCATAATGAGTCACTTGTAGTATCCTCCACATATTATGGGTTGTCTTACAATATGAAACATGTAAATAGACACTTTTACTTATAAAACAATATAAAATAATTTTAAATTTATAATTCAAAACATATTTTACCATGTAATTACCTAAAAATGTCTTAGGGTCAACTCTAGGTAGCTCGTAAGTCTTATCCATGATTGTATAGTGATACACAAAAAGTTCTTTTTAGGTAGTATTTCATTCTATATTTCCAGTATCCATAGTCACTCCCATCAAAGAATGGGAGATTTTGTGAAATCCAGCCATGATTGGCATTGAAACCTACCATCTTAAAAGAAAACATTTTTTTATTTCTCAGGTCATTAAATCTAGGATACTAGGTTAGTACTAAGTTAAAAATAAGTAATATAAATAATCATAGAGGCTAATTATTCTAATAAATAACGTTCTAACCTCTGATACCTATTATTGTATTATCAGTAATGGAAAATATGACTAGAGTGTTCACGGGGGGGGGGGGGGTGAATAGTCATTTTAAAAATTTAAATACAAAAAAAATCAGAGTTTATAAAATTAAGATGTGTAGTGAGTGATGTGTTCTTGAAATGAGTTACAAAAGAAATAAAAATTAAGAACACCAACATTTATAGTGTTTTGAATCACAAATATCAAAGTCCACTCCTCAACCTCCTATACTCCTTGAACAGATTGGTTCCCATTGAGAGCCTCACAATTAAAGGTGTAAGAACCTTTTTATAAATACTACCTTTTAAAAAACCCTGATCCAAAACTCAGTTTGTTACAGGAGACCAAATTATTCTGTTTACTTAACATTTGATTAGGAGTCACAACCTAGGATTCATTTTATATTTTGGATTAACCATAATAATACATGACTTGATCTTGATTAGGAAAAACATAAAATAGACTTGAAGAAATACAAATAAAAGGAAGAATATTAAATTAATAATAAATAATATAGTGAAATTAGCATATGATTATAAATGTTGAAGATGTTGAATATTGATGATCATTGATCACTTGGAAGGAATAAATGTCAAAGTTGAAGTACTTATGTGATCTTAATCAGAGTACAAAAGTCACATAAATTTGTGAACAATTGAGAGTAATAAGAATGTGTAAAAGATATATCACTTGTTATCTGTTGAATAATCTGTAATGTCATTTTTGTATTCCTTTAAAATATCTCCTGGATCATTAAAACAAAGATCATATAGGAGCATGTCCATGTATAATATCAACATGAAACTTGTTACAGAATAAAAATGAAATAATATGACTGTTTCCTTTGTTTTTTAAATCCACACCAAATAACATAAAACAAAATAGATTTACATTTATTTATGAAATATTAATCTAAAAATAATTAATATGTTATGTATAAAAATTGAAAACAATTCACAATAATAGAATAATTGAAATAAAATATAATCTTAAATATTATATAGACAAAAAAATGTTTTAAAAACAAAGCATCACATGAATTTTAAAATTCAAGTATAAGTGTACATAGAATAATGATAAAATTAGTTTTTATACACTATTAAAATTATATTTCAACATAAAATAATAAAAAAGTTAAAAAATTAATTATTTTAATAAAATCAATTGAAAAAATAAGTAATAAAATTTTTATAAATAAACTTTTAACTAATAGTGGATTATTGATATATTGTTGAAACAGAGAGTGGTGGCTTATTTTTGGTACCATTGAAAAAATAGAGCGGTGTCTATCACTAAAAATAGAGAGTGGTGGATTGTTTTTCTTACCACTAAAAATAGAGAGCGGTGGATTATTTTTTCTACCGCTAAAAAGAGAGGGTTGTGGCTTATTTTATCTACTGCTAAAAAACAGAGAGTGATAACTTATTTTGATACCACTGAAAAATTGAGAGTGGTGGATTATTTTGGTACTATAGAAAAATAGAGTGGTGGTAGACTAATAGAGTAAAGATAGAGTAGATGCTACCATTTCACTTATATGAAAAAAATTCAAAATAGACAACCAAAACAAAATTAATTTCATGCCACTTAGAAACCAAGGATTTAGGGGAACTAATAAAAAATGATAGCATTAGATATCCAATGGTGACTCATTACCTACCATTGGAAATGTCCAAAGGTGACTCATGACCTACCATTAGAGATTTCCAATGGTGAATCATGATGTACCATTGGAGAATTCCAATGCTAAATCAAAATACATAAATAGGATGTGTGAATGAAGAAGATGGTTAAACAAAAAATAAATGAAATGTTGAAGGAAGGAAGTTTCTGCCAAGATGCTTTACACTGTAAGGTTGTGCTATCGTTGGTGAATTCCAACAGTGGAAAACAAAAAATAATATGAAGAAGTTTCTTAAAAGTCTCTGTACAACATAAAATAATAAAAATTGGTGGATGAAAAAGATCCACCATTGATGACGAACAATGGGTAAAAAAGACTCACCATTGATGTTAAACAGTGAGTAAAAATTACTTGCTATTTATATCCATTGGTGAGTAAAAATAACTCACCATTTATGTTGAATAGTTAGTAAAAATGACTCACAATTGATGTCCAATGGTGAGCACAAATGATTAACAATTGAAGTATAATGGAGTCACCGACGAGCAACCATAAAAAGAAGACTTCGAACTAGTCAAACAGTGAGGTGATAAAATGCCCCAAAGAAGAAGAAGAAGAATAGATTACTATTTAAACCTAAATGAATATATGGGAAGAAGATGCTGAGACCAAGAAATAAAAACCCATGATCTCAACATAATATAAAATCTAGGATAGAAGCAATGGAGTTTCTATGATAGACATCAGCGTACTGGAAGACGAAGAACATCCAAGGAATAAGATATGAAAATTTAAAAAAAAAGCACAAGAATTCAAACGAGGGTGAGGGATAAATAAAAAGGATTTGAATGTTTTCAAGGATTTAATCTGATTGCTAATATCATGTCAGAGTTTATTAAATTAGATGAACAATGACAACATAATCGTATCCCTCATCTATTTGTAAAATAAGATAATGATCAGTATATCATACAAGTGGTGCTAACCCACCATTTGAGATGGATACTGAGGATCAACACTGGTTACTAAATGGACACACATGGGACTAAATACCAAGGAAATAATTATCCCAACCTATGTAGGATCCATGGGCCTTATACATGAGATTTCATTCTATGAGCATGCACTATGCACACTGAGTTCTCTAGCCTTCTTGTGGGCTGCCTTTGTTGAGCCTTCCCACGAGGTTGAATCAATGGATCCCCTAAGTGGTTGATGGATATAAAATGTTCCTCATAAGGATGGATTAATTTTTTTAAATAAGTAAAAAAATATTATCCTTAAATAAACAAAAAAAACATTAAGTATAAAATTTAACATTATTAAAACATGTAGTTAAAAAATAATTAACTTTTAATAACAGTTGAATTTTAATAAAATAGATGAGACAATAATTTAGAAAAAAGATAATATTTTTAAATTATTAAAACACCAATTTCAAATTCTAAAAACTCCTTCACACACTATACCAATTACATTTGTACTCTTATCAGAAATATGAAAACTCTAGCACCTACCTCCTTTGTAACAAGATGTATCACTACAAGATCCACCATCACCCTCCAAGCATCTCTAGACTCCGTATAATATCTTTTTATGGCTTCATACTTATCCCATACACAAATAAATTCCCATTCCATAGGGTATAGAATATCTCAAAGTTAGAGTCCTGAATAAACTCTACCCACCTCTATTGTCACAGATTTTGATCCCATTGAGAGGAAACAGACCTATGGCTCATGTGGTCTATGAAGACTAAAACGTGATATTCGATGATGTAATTCCACCACAACTTCTAATAAGAAACCAACACCACCAACTCAAGATCATTGGTAGAATATTTTTGATCATGGGTATATAAATACATAGAATCAAATGAGTCCCCATCCTTATGATATATTAAAAAAAACCCAAGATGAGATAGGAAGTGTTATATAACTCTTTAAACATTTATCCATCCTAAATAAGTCGAAGAATATAAAAACTGATCAAACTATTCTTTAGGTAGTCACATGTTCCTTGAAATTAATCAATCCATAAGAAACCCTCATCCTTTATAGTCAATTCTATCAATGGGGATGTGACTTGAGAGAATTCAAAGATGATATTTTGATAAAATCCCATGAGGCTGATGAAAATAAAGACCTCTATAGCATTTTTGGGAATTTTCTAAGAGACAAAAACCTCAATATTTTATGGATCCACTGCCACCCTTAGTTTAGGTAACACATGTCCAAGGAAATTCCCCTCCCATATCCAAAAAATAAACTTATACATCTTCCCATATACTCGATGGTGTTTAATGAATTTTAAAACATCCCTAAGGTGCTCATTATTATCCTCACACGACTTCAAGTATACGAGGATTTCATCGATGAAAATAACCAAAAACTATTCCAAGAACTCATATAAGATAGATTCTATGAGTCCTATAAAAATAGTTGAAGTGTTCATGACACCAAATGTCATAACCATAAACTCAAAGTGACCATATTGGCACCTGAAAGTGGTCTTAAAGATACCCACCTCCCTCATCCTCATCTGGTGATATCCATATTATATACTTAACTTGAAAACCACATCGATCCCTTCACCTAGTTGAAAATATTATCAATCATTGGAATATGGTAACGGTTCTTGACTGTCACATGATTCAACCATTTTTATCCTATACACATTTTTAGACTACTATCTGTGTTATGGGGGAACAATACTAGAGCACCCCATAGTGACACACTGGGTCAAATGAAACCCTTCTACATCAGACCATCAACCTGAATCTAAAATTTCTATAGATTAGGGGGTTCCATTCAATAAGGATCCATCAAAATTAAAGGGACACCATGTTGCAAATCCATCCTTAACTTGATGTTGTATCAATGTTGTAGGGTAAATAACTCCTCCAGAAAAACATTAGCAACCCCACCATGATCCTAGGAAACTCTTATAGCTACACCTCTAGGAAACCCAAATACAAAGATATTAACTAAGACAAAAAAAATTTAAACATCAACAACCCATATGATGATCTAACCCACCAAAAAATACCGTACATTATCCCTCCTTATCATATAATTCAACTATCCTTTATAATTAATCAATAACCATTTGTAGATAGTATAACTAGTCGATCAAAATAATTACATCGTATAACTATATTTTGAATAAAATGGAATCCCTATAGAACTGATGTTTCCCCATAATCTACTCATAACCCTGACACACATCAAATAAACTCTTCTAAACTTTAATTGTCATAGTCAACAATAGGGGAATTTTAAGCTTCTACACTTTGATCCCTAAGGATTGAACCAAGGTGGGTATAATAAAGGAGTGAAAAAATATAGAATGAAACAAAATATAAACCGTGGTAGAAGATAAATAAAGGGTACCTCATATGGTCTCTAGCCCATCTATAATTTGTACATCCATAAAATGAAGTTATCCATACAAGTCTCCTCCACATCAATATTGATAACCACCTCCATGGTCATGCTCAAACCTATATACCTTAGGATGAGGGATATCATGGAAATGTCCTCAACTAGCTCCATCTCCAGAAGGAGTAACATAATATTTTTAACCCTACTACTGATATATCCTATTATGAAACTATTAATGTTATGTTCGATAAGGTATCTATCCTATGATACCATGATGAGCCCCAAGAATAGTTGAACACTGAGATTGTTGATGACCATGACCTCTATAAGAAAAAAATGATAGAACAAAGCTCATGATGAGGGGATTAGAACTATTTCCCCTAGAAAAATGGGAAGAAGGAAGCATATAATGACACCTCCCAGTAGTCCAAAACCTCAACTATACTGATACCTAAGATCCCCCACTAACAACTTTAATCCTCCAGAAAATATAATGAATCCCATATCAATATATTCCCAAATGAGCATGAATACTCTCAATAACCTCAGTATTCTTATGCACCTCTAAATATAGAGGAAATATAAATGGGGTGGATTTATATTGAATGCTGGGATGTAATTAATCCTCCAATCACCAAGACCTATAATTATCATTAGGAAACAAATCGAGGAAAAATCAAAGGAGGTCCTTAAATATGATCCTGATCTCCCAAACACTTAGTCTCCCCATTTTAATAGAAATATAATCCTACATCTTTTCCGAACTCATCATAAAATATAATAACTCCGCTTTGAATTTACACTAAAAATCATCCTAATAAACATCTACCTATTTCACTCCCCAAGATAAAAGATCCACTACTAACCTGATGCTCCCAGAATCTGACTGATGACTAGTGGACCCTGGTACTCATACTTGGAATGAATCTGATAGAAAATAATCTCAAGCTACATTAACCAGTCCTTTATATTCAGATTAAATATTATCCCCTCATACTTACAAAATCCTTGACATTAGAAATCATAAAATGTCTTCCTAGAAAGTTCTTCCTCCTCACCCATGTCAACCCTCGTACGGTCAATTGAATCAACTTGTAGTACCTCATTAATTTTAACCACATGTGAATGATGACCATACAAAATATCTATAAACAAGAAACCAATATCCTAAACCCATTAGAAATTAATTTAACATTCATTTAACTATATTTATTTAACTCCCCAAAAATTAACCCAATTCAATCATTAGAATATAAAAGTATGATACATGTACCATTCATAGGTCTCTACCACAATCATTGTCACATAACTTAGTTAATTTGGTAAGCTTAAAGTCCTTTAATTATATCATAAGGGGTCCTAAAATCTTGCATCTTAACAAGTCTCACTTTCTTACGTCACAAAGTAAGCTCAAATTGTTTCCCTACCAACCCATGAAATTATCACAGGTTCCTAACTCCAATCTCCATCCTAAATATAAAAAATATATTTGATACCACATTTTCACAACCCTACCCCACTAGTAACCCATACCATTCCTATAGTAAATATTAGAGTGACCTATAAAGCCCTCCTCTAATAGATCCCAGGTTAGTGACTAGCACTGAGTGTATAAAACATGTAAATGGGAAGAATTACCCTCATATATACTAGGAAATAACAAGATGCCCACCAATAAACACCATAATATAAAAAAATAAAAAACCCACAATGATCCAAAATAATCCCACATTGCATGAATATCGCATACAAATGCAAGTCCAAAAATGGAAAAAACCCCAAATAAAAGTCATAGGAAACAAATCCACACCCAATCTCAGGATCCAATCTAGTACTATCCAGATAATCACTAAACTCACCCCAAAAACCTAAAAAGATATTTATATATATATAGGGGTGATCATAACATATCTAATTAGTATTATTATACTCAATACCTTTCATTAATATGTGTAAGAAGCATGCTAATACTTTAGTAAACAAATAAAAAAACAAACAAGCACCTAGGTCAACTAGCCCTGACCTCACTAAGGTTCACTAACCAAGTATCACAACCAAGTGTAATAAAATAGTATAAAGGAAAGATAAGGTCAATGGTTCCCCACAAATACTCCCCCACTAATTTTACACTCTCAGTCCCTAATGTCAAACATCTTGTGCTTTAATCCCTTATCTATATATATATATTCGATGTGGACCAGGTCGCAACCCTACCCACCCCATCCTCCCATAGGGACCAGCATTCTGTGTTGGCAACAGTCAATAACCACATCTCCAAATCAATTTCCACAATCATGTATCAATATTCCACCCACACAACATCAATAATAATAGTAAGGTATCATGAACATGAAATACATCAAACTCAATCCATCCTTCTACCATGAAAGAACCCCAGTATACATACCACATCATTATCCCATCATCTTCACTTCTATATCCATCATAGTAGGGTATCATGAACATTAAGGACATCAACCATGTTCCCTCATCCTACCGTGCATGACCCACACCATGTACTAATACCACCATATACTTTTCTTGAAGGGATATTAGGGAATAAGGGGTATCCTTATATCCACCTTCACTAAATTGGAAATTAGGAAAAACACATAGAGGTGAAAACATTTGGTCATCATTAAGATTATCTATATTTAGTGGGTTTTGTAAATAAATCATAAATAAAATAAATCATATATAAACAAATACCCTCACACAAGACCAACCAATAAGGTTCGCATAAAATAATACCACCACCTTCAATCATTATCACCACACTACCATCACCACACACCTCATTTTCCACCAACTATCACAGAACAAACCAACCCACTTTCCTACATAGAAAAGTCCCAAAAAACATTCACTAATTCCCATTTAGTCATAACATTACACTAATTTATGATCCACCATTTACCAAAAAATATGTGTTCATTAATCCATTCAATTATATATTTAATGACATACCATCCCAATACATTACCCATTCATTTCAAGCATTTATATTTCAATCATATCCCATCATTCATTTAATTCTATCCCATAGTCATTACCAATTTTATTATTACCTTTGAAATTATGTTTCCATCGGGAAACATAAACCCCCCCACACTACACAAACAACCACCGCATTAAACCCCACAAAAAACATGCACCTAGGGACTACAACATCTCATCCACCATCAAACAATCACTAAAAACCCATCCCACAATATTGGGAATCCATAAGAACTGATAAAAACACCAGATTATCAAATATAAGTTAACAAAAAATTCATATCTACCCATAGTTCAGTGTTGTGGAATTTAAATTATTGTTACTTCCCATCCCATCTAAGTGAACTAAAATTATTCCATTGTATCTTACTCACCAGTTATAATATGAAAAATATTCAAACACTTCATATAAAAGTAAATAAAGACCAATAAGAAAAATAAACAGGACACAAAAGATTATGTGGTTCAGAATATCATATTACATCTATGGGAGAACTCTATAAAATCTTATATTATAATAAGTACAAGGATAGAAATCATTGTAGGTAATTTTCTAGTGATTATACTTTATACAATATGTAACACCATATAAAACACATCGTAGCTGGTCACACCTCTCTTATATAGAGGTAATCGGTCAGTAAATCTGATTTATTCAACCTATGAGAATCACATTCAACCATCTATTTACTTTACCTATCTATAATAATTAAAACCACCTAAAAAATTATAGTTAGATTACTATTCACTAAAACCAAATACTAGTATGCTCAACCATAGGATGTTTGAGAACATTCATTAAACTCATTTGTGCGTTGAAGGTTGTTTTTCTTTTTTTTTTCATGATAAGGACGAAGAGAACTAAAATAGTTGGAACTTTTTTTAGTTCAATATTGTGTCCTAAAGAAGCTTCATAATCCCTATAGTCTCCCACTTGATTATTTATTCAAGTAAACTCTTCATAATCCTCCAACACTTTACAAAAACTATACCTTCCTTTCCTCATTCATAAAGTGTTAACCATCCTCCTTTTATCTAGATGAGTCTAATTGAAAAAAAATACCACCTTAGGATCTATTGGACTAACACCTTCATGAACATATCTACCATAGTTTACTTCCTTATGATCTTATATAGATCTAAAACCTTCTCTTCTAGTAGATTTTGAATGAAATGGAACTTTAGGTCAATGTGTTTTGATATTTAATGAAATGGTGGATTTTTGGAAAGGTGGATAACACTCTTCCTATAAAAAAATAACATTCCTCCTTTTAATCCTTTTCTAAACTCCTTTAGCAAGCACTTTAACCAAAAAAATACTTTCCATAATCTATATACACTACATATTCTTCTTATATCATAGAGAATGTAACCAATGTTTGTAACTAAGATATCCATATAATCATCATTCTCCTAAATGTAAACGGAAAACATGTATTTATTTTTTTAGTTTCAGAGTCACTAGAAAAATCCTCATAAAAAAACCTTATATAAGATCATCTTCCCCAAAGAAAAATACTATATCTACAGATCCCTTTATGTATTGGATGATATACTTAAAATCTTCTGAATGTTTCTTCCTAGGGTTAAACATGAACTAACTTATAACTCTTACTATAATTTCAATATATGGCCCCATACATATCATCAAATACATCAAGATTATGATATCTAAAACATATAAAACTTTCTAAAAGTACAATACCATTTATTATATTTAAGGTGTTCACTCCTTGGATAACCTTAAGTACCCTATAAGAGGGGATCCGATATATTTACATATGTTCAACTCAAATTTCATGATGATCTCCTAAATGTATTATTTATAGGATAAAATCATACTGACAATTTTTTATCCCTTTTTATCCTCAACTTTAATATTTTCATTGAATATCCAAGATCTTTTATTTCAAATATTCTGAATAACTTACTCTTCAACTCCTAAAACCATTAAATCTTTAGACCCACTGGAAACATGTCATCTATCTAGAGTAAGAGTAAAGAACAAGTCCCATAATTATAAGACTTTTGATAATAACAATGATCATGTTCAATCCTCATGAAAATTTATTTAGTAATGAAATAATAAAACTTATGGTTCCACTATCTAGGTACATATATCAATCCATAGAGACTTTGATTCAATTTAAAAACTAATCCCTCCTTTTGATGGTCTTTAAATACCTTAGGATTATTTTTTTAGATCTCCTCCTACAAATAGACCTGAAGAAAGGTAGTAATAATATACATATACATAAATTGTAAACCATTTGATTCAATAATTCTTAGGACTACCTAGGTTGAAATATACATAACTACTAGTGAAAATATTTATGATAAATTGATTCCTTCCTTCTGTTGGAATCCCCTAACCACAAAACGTGCCTTTTATCTTCTAATTCTATCAAATTATTCTTTCAAATGATAGATCCATTTATTTCTTAGTGATAATTTCCCTTTTATATTTCAGTCATCTCCCAAGTTCCATTGAACTTTAAGAATTAATATCTTTCTCCATGTATGTCTCTCATTACTTCGAGTCACTAAGAGTTTCTGCCTCATTTGTATATTCAGGTTCTCTGAAATATATAAGAATTAAGGATTTTATGTCAACCCTATACTACAAGACTATTCATTTGAATATATAATGTCTCCTTATATAGGTTTCCATACTATAATGAATTTTAATTTCTAGTGCTTGAACTTATGGTGCTCCTGCCGTTGATTACTTTGCTACCATATCTTTATTTTGATATTATAAAATCCTTGAACATTATATCATATATGTTGTTAGTTGAATTTACATAATATTTTTACTAATATCTAGTATAACTGATATTTATGATCCATCAGTGCTTTCATATAGATCGAATCGTACTTCAACAGTTGATCGGTTTCCCTCAACTTATTATTCATCTTACTTCCTTTATTTCTATAGAATCTTTTAATTAAAGATTACATATCAAATTATGATGATCTTCAATTGATCATCATTCCATAATACTCTAGCCATAACCATATATCATTGAGTCACTTTACATAATCCATTATTCAAAATTGTACCAAATCCTTTATCATTTTAATACCCAACAAAAATGAGATTCATCTAGAGATCTGGTTTATTCCTTACTCCCTTAAACCAAAGAATACTCTCACTATACATATAAATATTTTCATCTTACTTTATAATAACTTCTAAATATTCTCCATCCACCATATAAACTCTCCTAAAGATTAAAGATATATATATTTTCATACATCCCTGACCAGCCATTGAGTGGAATGATGCACCAGAGTCAACAACTCATGGATCTACTAGATATTGAAAATTGAACTAAATATTGTTTCCTTATTTCATTAAACCAATGGAATTTAAAATTTTTAGAATATTTACCTTCCACGATATTATTAAAATTCATTTGGATATGTCCTCTCCGAGATTCTGAAAAGTAGGTCTTGAACTTGTCGAATATCCATGAATCTTATCCCTAGCCTCATCTTTCTATAATCATAATTTCTTTCATTGATATGAGAACCCCTTCTGTTAGTATTCAACTCACTATTAGAAGGTACTTAGACCATTATTTTTTAGAGTCCCTCATTGGGAATAAAATTCTAGTCATTATTAAACACTAGATCATTGTTTCCATAGGAATTACTTAACACAGTAAAAATTCCATCCCAATATTTTAGTAAAGGTAAAATAATTAGAGTAGATCATACATAAACCATGAAAGTAACTTTCACTACTTCAAGTCAGATCTAGATCATGTTGAATTTTTTCACATGATATTTCACTAATAATCCTTCCGATAACCTCAATCTAAACAAACATCTCATTAGGAACACTATTTATGGCTTCTAGTTTATCATATATGTCTATCTGAAATACCTTTAACTTACCTGTTGTCTTTTTTTATCTTGGACATTGAAGGACATGTTTTATACCAAAGTTGTCCTTAACAACCATAAATATTTCCTATCCAAATTTTCCCATTCAAAATTATCTATATTTTTAGGTTTATTTGCACCCAATAAAAGTTTAAGATCCCTCTGAATGAGATAATCTTTTATCTACCTCCAGTAGAAGCCATAGCCTGTTCATTTGAACTAACTAATTTGAACTTTTCCTTATTCTGTTATTATATCTCCCGATGAAAATAAAGACTAAATAAAATCAATATGAGCCCATGGAAAGTGAGAATGTTACTTTAATTTCCTAGTTTTTATAACCAACCTTTGATACCACTTTTTGGGAAGCTATAAGAATGGATACAAACACTGGTTTATAGAAACTAAGTTCACCAGAAATTTGTATCCACCCATAGTTCAATGTTGCATAATTTCAAATAATGGTACTTATCATCCTATCTTAGAGAACCAGAATAAGGAATAATGTTTTATCCTAATAAAAAATTATAATATGAACATCATTTATACACTTTAACTCAAATTAAATGAATACTAATAGGAAAAGTAAAAAAGGATACGTAAGATTACATCGTCATACTTTAATCTTACGTCTATGTGAGAACACTGAAAACTATTATATCACTATAAGTATAAGGATAATAATCACTATAGCTTACAAGTCTATGATTATTCTTTATACAATTTATAACCCTATACAATACACATCAAAATATGGTCCCACCTCTCTTATATATAGGTAATCAGCTGGTAAAACCGATTGCACAAACCTCTAAGAATCATAGTCAATTATCCATTGAATTCACGTATATGAATTATCCAGAACCACCTTAACCATTATAATCATTCGACTATTCATTGAAAAGTATCCCCAACATTTTTAACCATCAGAAGTTTGTTAACATTTGATATACTCATCCGTGTGCTGAAGTTTAATGTTATTGTTTCTCTAACAAGTCTGAAGTGAACTATCAATGTCTGAAATTCCAGTGAGTTAAATCCAATGACTTAAATAAGATTCACAATCCCAACACACAATGCATACCTTACTAACCAATCATATCCTCACTATTGAATACATGAAAACCATCACATCCATACTGCATAAACCACACCAATGACCCAACTGATTGGAGATCCATTGTCCAACACACATCAATACCAATAACCAAATAATTTCCATAGACAACCATAACTTACCACAACAAAACATACAAAAATCATACAAACATAACCATTATAATGATATTTACAAAAAAACATCAATACTATCAGTATCAAGCACTTTTCAATTTCAAGGAAGGTAATAATATCAATTCGTTTATTCAACACAATTGTTTTATTAATTTCAATAAGTTGTTCAAATTTTATAAAAGGTGTTTCTATTATTGAATCACAATAAGGTTCCGTAAATCACATTGGAAACAATAATTCTTAGAAATAGTAACAAAAAACATCAATTCCAACAAATATCATAAAAATAGGAAAACACAATTTGAACACTCGCCTTCCCATCAATTTCATTATGTATGGTTCATTATATATATTAGGTAAATACATAATCCCCAACTAAAGGAAACAATAACATTCAAATCCAAAAAATTACAAAAAATAAAGGATAATTTTTTAATCTCATTCCATTATCAGAGCTTTCCAAATCATTGTATAAAGATGTGTTAAGGAAGAGGTGACTCTAAGATCGATATCACACTAAGGGAAACTTAAGAAACATATAGAACCTTAATTATTAGTAAAAATCATATTCCTAACATAATAAAAATCAAACCATAAATACCACTGAGAATTCAAAAGGGAATAATGGGAATAAAAAACAGAGAAAGAGAGGGTAATCACATAAAATCACCCATGAATCTATCTACAAGACCAAAGATTAAATACAATAAAAGAGGGGGTAGAAAGATCTCATAAAATCTTACTTAGGCCATCCAAGAGTTGAGGGAAAAAATGAATTAATGTAATTTAGAGGAGCACCAAGATTTATACCAAGGCTAGAAAAATAGATGACCATGATGCATGACCGCGTTGTCGTGACACGTCAAATTAATTATATTTTTAAGGTTGATTTATAGTCTAGGGTAAACCCTAGGTCATCTCTCAAGGAGCTTTGGTAGGTTTAGAGTGTGTATTTTTAATAAAAATGACTAACATAGAGGGTGGTTTTCAAAACAGGTTAAAACAATGACTTAGTTGAAATAGCCTAAAAAATGAGCGACCAAGTGGATTTTGAGAAATATGAGATAAAAGGGTCGATGTGATTTCACTACACACATATCAAGTTCATTGTTCATAGAGATTCATCTTAAGTTTAGAGTAATTCTTTGGTTGGAATTAATTGGGATCCCGATTAATTCCTAAGCTTTTATTTCAATGCTTTAAGGACCAAACCTTGATGTAACAATCGTATTGTCAAGGTCCAGTACTTATGCATGGAATAAGAGCTTCCAAAGAATATTGAAATCTCAATAAGTTGGGTATGAAAAGGATTCTTGTGATTTCCAATCAGAACAACACAAGTCACTCACTCAAAACCTCACACCGATCGGTTAGAAATTAAGAGCATAACACTCGCATGTATCAAATCAAGCATTGAAATATGAAATAAAATAAGATACATGGAATGAAATGTTTAAACACCCAAATTACTCCAAACCAGTAGCTAGTTTATGCATCGGAACTCCCTTTACATGTGTGTAGCTCCCTCACAATGAACACCCAACTTTTAGCTCGACATCGGGAGGAGGAGGAAGCTCGGGTTGAACTCATTCTTCATTGTTGATCCCCCTATGAGGATAGGGGACTCCAGAACTTCCAAGGTGATTAGGAGACTCCTATAGGACTCCAAAGTGATAGCAATTCACTCCTTGGACGAACTTACAAATGAGGAGCCCAAGGTGCCCTTTTATAGGAAATGTGGGAGGTGGTTTTGGGCACACAGATTTCATCAATCCAATTGCATGACGTGTTTCGGCCTTCAGAAAGTCTTATCTCGCTTTGGAGAAAATAGAAACGTCGTATCCCTACCTCTTGAATGTCTCCACCGAAAGTTTGGCACCGTTTGGACAACTAGAGCTCAAGATATTGATAAAATATAGAACACCTGTAACGCCCCGACCCCAGCTACCCAGAGTCGGTGCATTACTTCGTAACATTGGCATGATCACAAGAAAGCTCAAATCTCGAAAGACCGATTGGTTTAGTAGCCTTGGAAACACTAGATATATTCATAAGTTTTACATTACATCATAAAATGAAAAACTACTACAACAACATAATGTTTCTACAATCCACACTATTAACCCCTCATAAAATCCCTGCAGGTCATTCATAACTTACTTCTTCACATCCTGGGAAAAATAAAACATAGAAAAGGGGTGAGCTCAAATGCCCAGTAAGGATAACAATATAGCGGAAACTTTCATCAATAAGAATAAACATTTAAGGAAATGTATAACTAAAACAAAAGCCTTTTAAACATGAACTTTCAACATAGTATGGCTGAAATAATTCCATTTACTTATTCACATGGATATTCTACTAATCGAATAATCACATGAAAAAAATCAATAACCACTTTCATAATGTTGGAATGCATAATGCTAAACGTTAATTTCTTTGTCTAGGCCTCATCCCAAGACCTAGGGTTTACTTCTAACCGGAACCCAACCCGGAGTGCCTCTAATAACCGGACACCAACCCGGAGTGCCTCTAATAACCGGACACCAACCCGGAGTGCCTCTAATAACCGGACACCAACCCGGAGGGCATACTTTTACCAGTCCCTAACCTGGAGGGCTTACTTTAACCAGTCCCCAACCTGGAGGGCTTACTTTTACCGGTCCCCAACCCGGAACATACTTGTTTAGCACATTCATCTGAAGAAAAGTTTGAAATATAACATAAACATTCGGATTAAAACTAGCATACGAAATGTCAATAGTTTCACCATAAACTATGAATGGTATAAAATAGCACATCCACAGTCAAACATATCACAAAACCTTCAATACAATATAGAAGTTTTGTATTATAATAAATCAACTTCAAATAAGCGTAAAATCCATTAAAGGATGTTGACATAGATGAAATCAAAACACTTTTTAGAGAAATATCTCTTTCTATTTTTGAAATAATTTAAGAGCCATATAAAATAAAACATTTTCTTCAAAATATTCTTGTAAGCTTGTAAGGAAAGCTTTGACGATTTTATAACGGCGGAAAATAACCGCACCCGCCGTATAAGTTAAAAAAAACATTCTTATCTTAATTCTGTCGAAAAGGTTAAAAAGGACCTTGTTTTGAAAACGACGGAAAGATTCCTTTATAAACCTCTTACAAAAAGTCAAACAAGGGTATAAATTAATTTAACCCATATTCTTGTAAATAATAAATATTTTTTGAAATACATTTCGAAGAAACATGGATGTGGATGATAAAGAAATCCCAGTAGATTATTACGTATAAACAACCTCGGATAATGAAGAGATTGTGAAATAACCCTTACCTTGTACTTTTCCTTGGTTGTGGTAGGTTAACCTCCTGTATAATGGTGAAATAATTGTTATTAAATTATACAAGAATCATATACATTAATATGATATCATATATGATCTTTTAATATTGATTTGATAATAATATCTTAGTATTATCGTTGTTTCGGGTGTTAACTTACTTGTTTTCTTTCATATGTTTTGTTACGTAAGACATGTTTGTAAAGGATAGGTTGTATATTATTCATATCCAGAATGATATCAAGTCCTTAAACATCATTTTTAAATCATAAAATGATAATTACGCTTTAATGGTTACGATGGAGAATGAATCTCATCGCGTTCGTGGAGACGGTAGTCCGTACGTACGCACGAGCGACAATATCATTCTTTTGATATTAAAATAATATATAAATGGATGGTATATCATATATACAGAATCATTAACATGTTATATTTATTATTTACATGAGTTACACATCATTATTATACCCATCCAAATAATATTATATTGAATAACAATTACACCACGACGTGGAGACGGTAAGCCGTACGTACGCACGTATGGTGACATGTTATTCAAAGGGTGGATAGAATACTGAATATGATTGTACCATATTTATAATAACATCACAGTATATGTGAGATACTGGAGTTATTATTTCAGAATGGTAAGAACAAAGGAAGAAGAAGTGGAAGAAGAAATGAACTTAGAAAAGGGTGGTGAGATCATTACCTCTTCTTCGGGTTCTTCCTTTTGATTTGATCAAAAGGGCTCCTTAGGTTGGCTTTATGATCAAACTAAGGCCTCTAGGTTGTATTGAGGGATGTTGGGAGAGTATTTGGGCAGAGTTTGGCCGAACCAAAAGGCTTTAGAGGTGTGAAGAAATGAGAAGGAGGAGTGCCCTTTTATAAGAGGGGTGAGGGGCATCTTTGGAAAAGCTAGAAATATTAATTTATAATAAATTCATATTCGGTTTCTAAAGGCTCCAAAGTTGACTATTCAAAGGATGAGGTGGGGATAGGTCGAAAACAACTCATCCAATAGAATTTAGACAGGTTTGGGTACTTATATTAACCTTATCTTTAAGTATTAACTCTAAGTTAATTAGTTTCACTTTTACAATGTCTCTTTGTATTTTTATATAATATGGTTAATAAACTTACTATATACATCCAAGCGACCCCCAAGTGGTCCATTAATGATTAACCTATCATAATATAAGTCTCTTGGACGAACCTTAGATTTTTAAGAATTTAATATCAATTAATAATATAATATTTGTTTTAAGAACTCTTTTATGTCAATTTTGACACTATTCAATAGTTGATTTTTGTGAAACTCATAACAGATTGATTACTTCGAACAAAGTCCATTAAATCAATCCTAATATATCATATTAGCCTAGAAAATTAGTTTAATTCATTAAAAGTTTCATATTATATTTATTTGGGTATTTATAATATCAATTATTTTAATTTTTCACTATTATAGTAATTACTGCATCATCATTGTGTCATAAATAAAATAACTTATTTATTGTCTAAAAATTATAAATAAAATATCATTATGTAGGAAATCCTTTTATCTTTCTAATGAATATTTATAATCGAAAATCCAACATGTATAACCCTATGTAAAAATTGTTCTTCTAAAAGATATATGCTTGTGTCATATTTGTATTCATTTTAACTTAATTAAAATAAAGTGTCATTATCACTTACAAGTGGATCCATGGGGTCCCAAAATTGACACAAAGATGCCCATGGTCGACCATGTATCAACCAATAGGGTTAAGACACGTTTTAGGGTAATTTTGTATTATTATAATATTATTTTTTTAACCCTTATTTACCGGATTTACCCTTTAACCATGGTAAATAAAATATTTACCGCAGTAATTATTCAAAATGTCTAAAAATAAAAGTTACCTATTTACATAATTTGGACATCCTGATTCCAAATATGGAATCCATTTTCCTAAATTCAAAACACAGAAGTGGCAGAAATTAATTTAAAATTAATTCCCGCTGTTAAAACAAAAAGCGTGTTTTTAAGAGATAATAACTATCAAAAGATTGACACTTGTTTATGTTCGGTTTAATTGTAAACTTATGTCCAATGATAAACATTAAATTGAATGGTAAAAATATATTCTAAATATACTTTAAAACCACTCAAATTCATAATTTATCACTATTAATTATTTTGATTAAAAAAGTTGTTTTTAATTAAAATTTAGAAATTTTCACTATTCATCAAAATATGAAAGTTATCCGAAATGTACCAAAATTTCACCCTAGGCTAATTTTGATATTCCGAATCCAAAAATGAAGTCCATTTTGAAATATAGAATATATATGATTTCAAAAATTAGGTATTACTATTCACAACGGCTAGTTTAATTAGTTGTGGTGTGTGTTAGAACTCGAGGTTGCGTACAACACACGCTATCGCATTATTCAAAGGGAAACGTACCGTAGAAGCTTGGGGTGTTACATTCTCCCCTCCTTCAAATAATTGCGTCCTCGCAATTTCTAGGGTATTACTGCATAAAAAGACTCGGGTGGTTCTTCATCATAAGTTCCTCGGGTTCCCACGTTGCCTCTTCCATCTTATGATTTCTCCACAAAACTTTTACCAGACGCGTCGTCCGGTTTCTCAGTACTTGTTCTCTTGTATCAAGAATCCTGACGGGCTCTTCACAATAGGAAAGATCGGGTTCCAGTTCTAATTCCTCATAGGTGAGTACATGCGTTGGGTCAGGCATGTATTTCCTCAACAGAGATACGTGGAACACATCGTGAACTTTGGAGAGACTTGGCGGCATTGCCAATCGGTAAGCTACAGCCGCAATTCGTTCTAGAATTTCGAAAGGTCCGATGTACCTGGGACTCAATTTACCTTTCTTACCAAAACGTATGACTCCCTTCCATGGAGATACCTTCAGGAAAACATGATCACCGACTTGAAATTCCAAATCCTTCCTTCGATTATCGGCATAGCTCTTCTGCCTACTTTGAGCTGCTTTAATGTGATTTTGGATTACTTTCACCTTTTCCACCGTTTCCTCCACCAGCTCTGGGCCTACAAGTTTTCTTTCACCAACGTCATCCCAACAGGTTGGTGTTCGACATCTCTTTCCGTATAACGCTTCATATGGTGCCATCTGTATACTCGAATGGAAGCTATTGTTATAGGAAAATTCTACTAGTGGTAAATATTGATCCCACATACCCTGAAAATCAAGTGAGCAAGATCTCAACATGTCTTCTAAGGTCTGAATAGTCCGTTCTGATTGTCCGTCTGTCTGAGGGTGGTAAGCAGTGCTCAAATGAAGTTCAGTATCCAGGGATTTCTGAAGACTTTTCCAAAATCTTGAAGTAAAACGGGGATCACGATCAGAAACAATCGATAGGGGTACTCCATGAAGTCTCACAACTTCATTAATATATAGTCTTGCTAGACGTTCCAGGGGTAGATCTTCTCTTATAGCAAGAAAATGTGCTGACTTGGTAAGACGATCAACAATAACCCATATTGCATCGTTCCTTCTAGGAGTCTTTGGTAGCCCCATGACAAAGTCCATCGTAATATTGTCCCATTTCCACTCCGGTATGGGAAGAGGTTGCATGACTCCTCCAGGCTGTTGCCTTCCAGCTTTCACTTGTTGACAAACCATACATCTTGACACAAAATCAGCAATCTCCCTCTTCATGTTGTCCCACCAAAAATGTTCCTTCAAATCTCTATACATTTTGGTGCTCCCAGGGTGTATAGAGAAATTGGAACTATGAGCATCATCCAACAATTCCCTTTTTAGATCAGTTATATTGGGAACACAAAGTCTCTTCCCGAATTTCAAAATTCCACCTTCATACGCAAAGTCTCTTAATCTCCCATCATTCACAGCTTTAATCTTCTTCTGAAATTCTTCATCATCGGTCTGAGAACTCTTAATCCTTTCTAGTAAAGATGGTTTGGCAACCATTTGAAAAAGCATTGATGTTTCACCTTCCCTGGTTATTCCCATGTCCATCTTCACTAGATCCATGAAAATTGGATCCCTTTCAATTCTCATCATGTTCAGAACTCCATGGTCTTTTCTGCTCAAAGCATCTGCCACCTTGTTTGCCTTCCCCGGGTGGTAGTGTATCGTACAATCATAATCCTTGAGTAATTCAAGCCATCTCCTTTGCCTCATGTTGAGTTCTTTTTGTGAGAAAATATACTTCAAACTCTTGTGATCAGTATAAATCTCACATTTTTCACCATAGAGGTAGTGCCTCCATATCTTCAAAGCAAAGATCACAGCTGCTAACTCAAGATCATGAGTAGGATAGTTTTGTTCATGAATTTTCAACTGTCGTGATGCATAGGCAATAACTCTATCATTCTGCATAAGGACACAGCCAAGTCCTTTCTTCGATGCATCACTATAAATAACGAACCCATCATTCCCCGATGGTAGAGTCAATATAGGAGCATTGACTAATCTTCTCTTCAGTTCTTCGAAACATTCTTCACACTCTTTTGTCCAAACAAATTTAACCCCTTTACGTGTGAGCTTCGTTAATGGGTTAGCCAATCGGGCAAAATTCTGGACGAAACGTCGATAATAACCTGCCAAACCAATAAAACTACGTACCTCAGTTATATTCATAGGTGCTGGCCATTCTTGGATTGCCTTGGTCTTAGAAGGATCAACAGAGATTCCATCTTTAGAGACAATATGGCCAAGAAAAGAAATCTCCTGAAGCCAGAATTCACACTTGCTAAACTTTCCATATAATTCATGCCTCCTCAGAGTCTTCAAGATAATGCGCAAGTGATTTTCATGATCTTTGTAGGTTTTGGAGTATACCAAGATATCATCAATAAATACCACCACAAATTCATCGAGATACTCCTTGAAAACTCTATTCATCAGATCCATGAATACAGAGGGTGCATTAGTCAATCCAAACGGCATTACAGTAAACTCGTAATGCCCGTACCTGGTTCGAAATGCTGTCTTCGGAATGTCTTCCTTCTTCACACACAACTGATGGTATCCAGATCGAAGGTCAATCTTTGAAAAGTATTGAGCTCCATGTAGTTGGTCAAATAAATCATCAATACGAGGTAGGGGATACTTGTTCTTTATCGTTATAGCATTGATCTCCCTGTAGTCGATACATAACCTCATAGATCCATCTTTCTTTTTAACAAAAAGAACAGGGGCTCCCCATGGAGAAACACTAGGGCGAATAAATCCCTTATTACTCAATTCCTCTAGTTGTTTCTTTAGTTCGACTAGCTCTACAGTGGCCATTCTATAAGGGGTCTTCGATATAGGCCTTGATCCAGGAATTAAATCAATGGAAAACTCTACTTCTCGTTCTGGAGGATGTCCAGGTAAATCTTTCGGAAATACATCTACAAACTCTTTCACAATAGGTACATCCTCTATTTGAACATTTCTTTCCTCACCGACAGTTATTTCATTCTCTTCCTCCCCGATAATTGAATTAAGTTGAGCTACAGGGGGTGGATCTAAATAAGAATTAGGTGGTGACGATTCTGCTCTAAAAATAAGGTGCTCCTTATCATTATCATCAAGAATCGTAACCTCTTTCTTCTTACAATAAATCTTCGCATCATAGTCCGAAAGCCAGTCCATACCGAGGATTATATCAAACTCAATCATAGGTATGACGATGAAATTAGCAGATAAAGAAAATTTATGTGCTCTAATGGGGACTGATTCACAAAACTTTGTTGCAACGATACTTCCCTTAGGAGTTTTAACTGACAACTCCTTTATTAAATCAAATTGGAAATATCTAATTTTCTTAGCAAACTGGGAAGATATGAAACAATGCGATGATCCAGAATCAAATAATGCATTTGCTAAACTTGAGGAAACCATTAAATTACCTGCCACCACGTCTTTCGGAGCTTCTACCTCAGCAGTAGTGATAGCATAAGCCTGGCCTTGATCCCTTGGCCTTTTCTGAGGTAAGTTCTCCTGACGCTTAGGACATGCATTTGCATAATGCCCCATCTCCCTGCAATTGTAGCACTGAACGTTGGTAGCTTCCTTCTTCCCCTTGCAATCATGAGCTTGGTGGCCTTTTTCACCACACTTGTAACAGACTCCCATTCCCTTCAGGCAAGCACCGGGGTGTTTCTTCCCGCACTTACCACAAGATGGATATTCAACCTTTCCCTTCTTCCCCTTATTTCCATTCCCAGATTGATCAGCAGGTCTCTTCTTCTCTTGCTTTGCTTTAAAGTCATAAGACTTAGAGAATTCCTTTTCGGTCTTGATAGCACATGAGACAATGTCTTCGTACGATGAAAAGGATTGTGAGACTAATGCTCGACGGAGAAATGGTTTTAACCCATCAAAGAAACGATCAATCTTACTTCTTGGGTTGCGAATATAATCACCAGCGTACCTCGCTAACCTTGTAAAGTTAGCCTCATACTTTGTGACATTCTCATCCTCCTTTTGTCTCAGACTCAGAAATTGCCTTTCCATATCTGCTCGATGGTCGCGAGGAAAGTATTTTTCTAAAAACAGATCTTTGAACTCCCTCCATTCCATGTTTGATACTTCATCATCTTCCTTCATGTTTTGAATCAATGACCACCATTGATCAGCATCTCCAGTGAGGCGGTAAACTGCCATGGTAACTTTTTCCCTTTCACTACTCCCCAAAGCCTGAAATATTTTCTCTAGGGAAAATATCCATTGCTCAGCTACTAAGGGATTTTTACTCCCATTGAACGTTGGTGGTTGTTGTCTCATGAATCGATCTAACATTGATCCTCCACGCTGCGGATCAGGGTGCTCCATACGGGTAAGGTTATTATTCATAACCTGAGTAAGTTGTCCCAGTACGGTGATTAGCTGATCAGCACCAGTTGCATCACCAGCCCCACTATAATTATCTTGAGCAGGAGGGCAATCCCTACATGGAGTGCGTGCATTGATACGGTTTCCATTTCTTCCACTAGGCGCCATTTCTAAAAAAAATGGCATAAACTAGATCAGTTTATGCATCAAAATACATAATCCCATACTTATAAAACACTTAACATAAATTGAACTATTTATGGATATAATCCATAATCATAAAAATGTTTTCTTTGAGGAAGTATATACTCATAAACCCTTCATAATGATTTGTAAAGATAGTGAGAGTTATCCTAAGCATATCCCCCGGGAGTGTCGTAACCAAGAGTGCAGCAAGGCCCGTTGTCGTGCACCAGTTCCCGTTCGAGTCTAGCTCAAAGCGGTGTTTTCGGGTTTTACCCCTAGGTACATCTGTGCCAGAGCCGCCTCTACCTGCTCGTATCCAGACAGGGATGTATTGCTCGGAAAACTCACAAAATCTCTACAATACCAAAATTCTAGGAAGTTCTTCTATACTAATCCTCAAAGTTCATCTTAAGTCTACGTGCTCTAATCAGAGTTTATCTAAATCTAGCTTCCAAGGTTTGTACTAAACTTCCTCTGATACCAACTGTAACGCCCCGACCCCAGCTACCCAGAGTCGGTGCATTACTTCGTAACATTGGCATGATCACAAGAAAGCTCAAATCTCGAAAGACCGATTGGTTTAGTAGCCTTGGAAACACTAGATATATTCATAAGTTTTACATTACATCATAAAATGAAAAACTACTACAACAACATAATGTTTCTACAATCCACACTATTAACCCCTCATAAAATCCCTGCAGGTCATTCATAACTTACTTCTTCACATCCTGGGAAAAATAAAACATAGAAAAGGGGTGAGCTCAAATGCCCAGTAAGGATAACAATATAGCGGAAACTTTCATCAATAAGAATAAACATTTAAGGAAATGTATAACTAAAACAAAAGCCTTTTAAACATGAACTTTCAACATAGTATGGCTGAAATAATTCCATTTACTTATTCACATGGATATTCTACTAATCGAATAATCACATGAAAAAAATCAATAACCACTTTCATAATGTTGGAATGCATAATGCTAAACGTTAATTTCTTTGTCTAGGCCTCATCCCAAGACCTAGGGTTTACTTCTAACCGGAACCCAACCCGGAGTGCCTCTAATAACCGGACACCAACCCGGAGTGCCTCTAATAACCGGACACCAACCCGGAGTGCCTCTAATAACCGGACACCAACCCGGAGGGCATACTTTTACCAGTCCCTAACCTGGAGGGCTTACTTTAACCAGTCCCCAACCTGGAGGGCTTACTTTTACCGGTCCCCAACCCGGAACATACTTGTTTAGCACATTCATCTGAAGAAAAGTTTGAAATATAACATAAACATTCGGATTAAAACTAGCATACGAAATGTCAATAGTTTCACCATAAACTATGAATGGTATAAAATAGCACATCCACAGTCAAACATATCACAAAACCTTCAATACAATATAGAAGTTTTGTATTATAATAAATCAACTTCAAATAAGCGTAAAATCCATTAAAGGATGTTGACATAGATGAAATCAAAACACTTTTTAGAGAAATATCTCTTTCTATTTTTGAAATAATTTAAGAGCCATATAAAATAAAACATTTTCTTCAAAATATTCTTGTAAGCTTGTAAGGAAAGCTTTGACGATTTTATAACGGCGGAAAATAACCGCACCCGCCGTATAAGTTAAAAAAAACATTCTTATCTTAATTCTGTCGAAAAGGTTAAAAAGGACCTTGTTTTGAAAACGACGGAAAGATTCCTTTATAAACCTCTTACAAAAAGTCAAACAAGGGTATAAATTAATTTAACCCATATTCTTGTAAATAATAAATATTTTTTGAAATACATTTCGAAGAAACATGGATGTGGATGATAAAGAAATCCCAGTAGATTATTACGTATAAACAACCTCGGATAATGAAGAGATTGTGAAATAACCCTTACCTTGTACTTTTCCTTGGTTGTGGTAGGTTAACCTCCTGTATAATGGTGAAATAATTGTTATTAAATTATACAAGAATCATATACATTAATATGATATCATATATGATCTTTTAATATTGATTTGATAATAATATCTTAGTATTATCGTTGTTTCGGGTGTTAACTTACTTGTTTTCTTTCATATGTTTTGTTACGTAAGACATGTTTGTAAAGGATAGGTTGTATATTATTCATATCCAGAATGATATCAAGTCCTTAAACATCATTTTTAAATCATAAAATGATAATTACGCTTTAATGGTTACGATGGAGAATGAATCTCATCGCGTTCGTGGAGACGGTAGTCCGTACGTACGCACGAGCGACAATATCATTCTTTTGATATTAAAATAATATATAAATGGATGGTATATCATATATACAGAATCATTAACATGTTATATTTATTATTTACATGAGTTACACATCATTATTATACCCATCCAAATAATATTATATTGAATAACAATTACACCACGACGTGGAGACGGTAAGCCGTACGTACGCACGTATGGTGACATGTTATTCAAAGGGTGGATAGAATACTGAATATGATTGTACCATATTTATAATAACATCACAGTATATGTGAGATACTGGAGTTATTATTTCAGAATGGTAAGAACAAAGGAAGAAGAAGTGGAAGAAGAAATGAACTTAGAAAAGGGTGGTGAGATCATTACCTCTTCTTCGGGTTCTTCCTTTTGATTTGATCAAAAGGGCTCCTTAGGTTGGCTTTCTGATCAAACTAAGGCCTCTAGGTTGTATTGAGGGATGTTGGGAGAGTATTTGGGCAGAGTTTGGCCGAACCAAAAGGCTTTAGAGGTGTGAAGAAATGAGAAGGAGGAGTGCCCTTTTATAAGAGGGGTGAGGGGCATCTTTGGAAAAGCTAGAAATATTAATTTATAATAAATTCATATTCGGTTTCTAAAGGCTCCAAAGTTGACTATTCAAAGGATGAGGTGGGGATAGGTCGAAAAAAACTCATCCAATAGAATTTAGACAGGTTTGGGTACTTATATTAACCTTATCTTTAAGTATTAACTCTAAGTTAATTAGTTTCACTTTTACAATGTCTCTTTGTATTTTTATATAATATGGTTAATAAACTTACTATATACATCCAAGCGACCCCCAAGTGGTCCATTAATGATTAACCTATCATAATATAAGTCTCTTGGCCAAACCTTAGATTTTTAAGAATTTAATATCAATTAATAATATAATATTTGTTTTAAGAACTCTTTTATGTCAATTTTGACACTATTCAATAGTTGATTTTTGTGAAACTCATAACAGATTGATTACTTCGAACAAAGTCCATTAAATCAATCCTAATATATCATATTAGCCTAGAAAATTAGTTTAATTCATTAAAAGTTTCATATTATATTTATTTGGGTATTTATAATATCAATTATTTTAATTTTTCACTATTATAGTAATTACTGCATCATCATTGTGTCATAAATAAAATAACTTATTTATTGTCTAAAAATTATAAATAAAATATCATTATGTAGGAAATCCTTTTATCTTTCTAATGAATATTTATAATCGAAAATCCAACATGTATAACCCTATGTAAAAATTGTTCTTCTAAAAGATATATGCTTGTGTCATATTTGTATTCATTTTAACTTAATTAAAATAAAGTGTCATTATCACTTACAAGTGGATCCATGGGGTCCCAAAATTGACACAAAGATGCCCATGGTCGACCATGTATCAAACAATAGGGTTAAGACATGTTTTAGGGTAATTTTGTATTATTATAATATTATTTTTTTAACCCTTATTTACCGGATTTACCCTTTAACCATGGTAAATAAAATATTTACCGCAGTAATTATTCAAAATGTCTAAAAATAAAAGTTACCTATTTACATAATTTGGACATCCTGATTCCAAATATGGAATCCATTTTCCTAAATTCAAAACACAGAAGTGGCAGAAATTAATTTAAAATTAATTCCCGCTGTTAAAACAAAAAGCGTGTTTTTAAGAGATAATAACTATCAAAAGATTGACACTTGTTTATGTTCGGTTTAATTGTAAAATTATGTCCAATGATAAACATTAAATTGAATGGTAAAAATATATTCTAAATATACTTTAAAACCACTCAAATTCATAATTTATCACTATTAATTATTTTGATTAAAAAAGTTGTTTTTAATTAAAATTTAGAAATTTTCACTATTCATCAAAATATGAAAGTTATCCGAAATGTACCAAAATTTCACCCTAGGCTAATTTTGATATTCCGAATCCAAAAATGAAGTCCATTTTGAAATATAGAATATATATGATTTCAAAAATTAGGTATTACTATTCACAACGGCTAGTTTAATTAGTTGTGGTGTGTGTTAGAACTCGAGGTTGCGTACAACACACGCTATCGCATTATTCAAAGGGAAACGTACCGTAGAAGCTTGGGGTGTTACAACACCTCATTTGACTTGGTCCAAATTCGGTGTCTTGGACAGATTAGATCGGATGGGCCACATAAAAACCGAATCAGGATTGAGTTCCTTCATATGAAATGTAGCCTATTAAATTTGGACTGGTCCACAAAATTGCAGCCCATTTGAATGCACGGATGTTGTGTAATATTTAAAAAAGTGGACAGATGTCCATGGATCCATGCAATTTTGGCCCATTTTTCTTTCATTTCATCAAGGGCCCTCCAAATCACCTCCACCTACATTGTAATTTTCAAAACAAGTATCATTTACCTATTTAACAGTGATAAACACAAAATTATTGAATCAAAAATGAAGCACAATTTGATAATATTTTTATAATTTTTAATACAAAATATGTTTAGCACAGCGGTGTAAGGGTGCAAATGAAACAACGAATCGTGGTACGATCACACCCCCACACCTAAACATTTTCACTCCTGGGCAAAGTCATATATCCAAATACATTGATGCATAGTATATATACATTTCCAACATCCTAAAGATTTATCATTTGAGGAAATTTTATTTATCGATGCACGAATCACACCAAGGAGTTCTTCCTAGTGAAAATAGAAAAAGTTGTCTCATAAATCATATCATAGCAAAATTCAAAAAGATTCATGATAACCAATTGAGAAAGGAATTCATAAGTAAACCATGACACTAACTCTCCATGTGTGTGTGTTAAAACCATTCCATGCTATTCTTTCCACTTGCTATCCAATAAATATATGTTATTTTAACATTTTTCAGCTTAAATGATTGTCACCGAACCTGTCCTACATCCTTTGAAATCATATTTCAAGACCCACTCATTTAAGCATTCCCAGAAGTCAAACCATAAGCTCCCAACCTAGATATCCCCATATGTTGCACATTTCATCACTCCCCTCATTTATTATTTTTTTTTGAAGTTGCATTGGGACAAATCTCACACTCATCTCTCAACCCTTGTTTGATCTCCTCATGACACTAATTGCAATAGTTATAACAAGATCAAAGGTTGAGGAGGAGTGGTTTTTGACCTGCCCAAGACACAACAATTTTTTTTGAGGGCGTACAACAGTCTGACATTAGGTACACACGCATAGGTCAATATGGTACAGTAATGAAACAGATCGGATAAGGAACGAACGTATGGAAATATCATTTAAAGCTAAAAAATATTAACCCAACATATATTTACCTTATATTAAGTAAGAAATAATCACACTCTGTGGTTTGGTGCAATTGTTTTTGGAGATATTAGTGACACAGTTTTCCCAAAAACTACTCACATAATGGGCATGAATCATCTCAAAGGTTTCACATAGATACGACCATTTATATCATTGACAGAAAACCAATTCACTAAAAATCACTCCCTGATGTTAAATTCATACAAAAATTCTTTTTAGCCTTCATTATGGTATTTTTACTTTCCCCACTCTATGGTCGCCACATCATGGAATTTTGAAATTGTTTTTGGTAAAAAATGAAAATACCATAAAGAAGGAAAAAAAGAGAAAACAAATGGAGAAAACGATGAAAATTCCTAACTAACCCAGGAATGTATCCACCCCCCACACCAAGAGTGTGCAGTGTCCTAACTGTAATAAAAGAGACTGTGGGAAGGAAGGATAAAACCTGGTGAGTGTTATTCATAGACCGCTTCTTGAACATGGAGTTCCTCCATTGGGGACTCCGGAATGGCTTCATGGAAGTGTTTCAACCGCTGCCCATTGACAGTGAAGGTTTGCTTGGTGTCTTCATTTTGAACCTGGACAACACCAAATGGAGAGACATTAGTAACAATGTAAGGTCCAAACCAACGGGAACGAAGATTACCAAGGTGCAACTTCAGCCTTGCATTGTAGAGGAGGACCTTCTGCCCGATGTGGAATTGACGATGAAGGATGAGACGGTCGTGGGCAGCCTTGGTTCTCTCTTTATAAATTCGGGAGTTCTCATATGAATCTCTTCTCATTTCCTCGAACTCCTGAATCTGCAACTTCCTTTGAATACCTGCACCAGAAAGATTAGAATTGAATTGTTTAATAGCCTAGTAGGCCCGGTGCTCTACCTCAACAGGGAGGTGACAACCCTTCCCAAAAAACTAGCCGATATGGTGACATTCCAATTGGAGTTTTGAATGCAGTACGGTAAGCCCATAATGAATCATCGAGTATAATACTCCAGTATTTTCTGTTTGACTGAACCGTTTTCTCAAGAATATGTTTTACCTCTCTATTTGATACTTCGGCTTGACCATTTGTTTGTGGGTGATAAGCAGTAGACATTCGATGCCCAACCCCATACCTACGCAAAAGAGATTGCATTGTGCAGTTGCAGAAATGAGAACCCTGATCACAGATGATAAACCTAGGTAATCCGAACATACAGAATATTTGGGTTCTCAAAAATTCCACAACTGTCTTGGAATCATCTGTCCTCGTGGATCGTGCCTCTACCCACTTTGAAACATAATCCACTGCCATAAGAATGTAAAGGTTCCCAAATGAATTGGGGAATGGTCCCACAAAGTCAATGCCCCAAACATCAAAAATGTCATGGAAGAGTAAGGGTTGTTGAGGCATCTCATTTCTTTTAGATACATTTCCCATTCTTTGACAGCGAGGACAAGATTTACAGAATTCATGGGCATCCCTAAACAATGTGGGCCAAAAGAGACTAGAATCTAAGACCTTGTGAGCAGTCCGTTGGGGACCAAAGTGGCCCCCACAAGCAAGTGTGTGGCAGAACCTATGGACAGACTGAAACTCACTATCGGGAACACAACGCCTAATAACTTGATCACTACATGTGAGCCAGAGGTAGGGGTCATCCCAAATGTACCAACGAGACTCATGTTTTAGACGGTCGGCCTGGTTTTTGGTGAAATCAGCAGGAATGCAAGACGCTACCAAATAATTTACAATTTTAGCATACCAAGTAATATCATCTTGCACTCGGTACAATTGCTCATCAGGAAACAATTCATTTATGGGAATACAGGGGGATGAGTCAATGTCCGAGGATGGGAGAATCCAACTGATATGGTCAGAAACCACATTCTATGCTCCTTTTTTATCCCTAATTTCTAGATCAAATTCCTGAACGAGGAGCATCCAGCGAATGAGACGTGGTTTGGCTTCTGGTTTCTTTAGGAGATATCGGAGGGCTGCATGGTCTGAGAACACAATGACTTTGGACCCTAAAAGGTATGACCTGAATTTATCCAAGGCAAACACAATGGAAAGAAATTATTTTTCAGTGGTGGTGTAGTTTGCTTGGGCAGGGTCCAAAGTACGTGAGGCATAGGCAATCACATGTGGAGCTCGATCGACCCTTTGTGACAAGACTGCCCCAACTGCATAGTTAGAGGCATAACACATGATCTCAAATGGTAAATCCCACCGAGGTGGTTGGATTACCGGGGGTGGCGTGAGACTCCATTTTAACTTATTGAAAGCTTCCTCACATTTTTTATCAAAATCAAATTCTTTTTCTTTTTGAAGTAATCGGGAGAGGGGGAGTGCAATTTTACTAAAGTCACGAATGAAACGACGATAAAATCCAGCATGACTCAGGAAAGACTGCACATCCCAAACATTTTTTGGGAATGGTAGGGAGAAAATGATATCTACTTTTGATTTGTCCACTTGGATACCTTCCCCAGAAATGACATGTCCCAAAACTATGCCTTATCGCACCATGAAATGGCATTTCTCATAATTTAATACGAGATTCTTTTCAATACAGCGACGTAGGACAGAAGCAAGACTACTCAAACATTCATCAAAAGAGGATCCATAAACAGTAAAATCATCCATAAAAACCTCCATGCAATTCTCCAGGTAATCCGAAAAAATACTAACCATACATCGTTGGAAAGTACCCGGAGCATTGCACAGACCAAATGGCATCCTTCTATAAGCAAATGTACCAAAGGGGAAAGTAAAGGTTGTCTTTTCCTGATCCTCAGTGGCAATATGGATCTGAAAGTATCCAGAATACCCATCAAGGAAACAGTAATGGGACTTCCCTGCTAGCCTCTCTAGCATCTAGTCAATGAATGACAATGGGAAATGGTCCTTCCTAGTGTGTTGGTTTAGTCGACGATAGTCTATACAGACACACCAACTATTCTGCACACGAGTTGGAACCAATTCATTGTTTTCATTTTTAACTACAGTAAGGCCAGTTTTTTTAGGAACTACTTGAACGGGACTAACCCATTGGCTGTCAGAGATAGGTTTAGAGTGTGTATTTTTAATAAAAATGACTAAGAGAGGGGGTGGTTTTCAAAACAGGTTAAAACAATGACTTAGTTGAAATAGCCTAAAAAATGAGTGACCAAGTGGATTTTGAGAAATATGAGATAAAAGGGTAGATGTGATTTCACTACACACATATCAAGTTCATTGTTCATAGAGATTCATCTTAAGTTTAGAGTAATTATTTGGTTGGAATTAATTGGGATCCCGATTAATTCCTAAGCTTTTATTTCAATGCTTTAAGGACCAAACCTTGATGTAACAATCGTATTGTCAAGGTCCAGTACTTATGCATGGAATAAGAGCTTCCAAATCATATTGAAATCTCAATAAGTTGGGTATGAAAAGGATTATTGTGATGTCCAATCGGAACAACACAAGTCACGCACTCAAAACCTCACACCGATCGGTTAGAAATTAAGAGCATAACACTCGCATGTATCAAATAAAGCATTCAAATCTGAAATAAAATAAGATACATGGAATGAAATGTTTAAACACCCAAATTACTCCAAACCAGTATCTATTTTATGCATCGGAACTCCCTTGACATGTGTGTATCTCCCTCACAACGAACACCCAACTTTTAGCTCAACATCGGGAGGAGGAGGAAGCTCGGGTTGAACTCCTTCTTCATTGTTGATCCCCCTATGAGGATAGGGGTCTCCAGAACCTCCAAGGTGATTAGGAGACTCCTCTAGGACTCCAAATTGATAGCACTTCACTCCTTGGCCGAACTTACAAATGAGGATCCCAAGGTGCCCTTTTATATGAAATGTGGGAGGTGGTTTTGGGCACACAGATTTCATCAATCCACTTTCACGACACGTTTCGGCATTTAGACAGTCTTAGATCGCTTTGGAGAAAATAGAAAAGTTGTATCCCTATCTCTTGAATGTCTCCACCAAAAGTTTGGCACCGTTTGGACAACTAGATCTCAAGATATTGATAAAATACAGAACACCGCATTTGACTTGGTCCAAATTCGGTGTCTTGGACAGATCAGTTCGGATGGGCCCCATACAAACCGAATCAGGATTGGGTTCCTTCATATGAAATGTAGCCTTGTGAATTTGGACTGGATCACAAAATTTCATCCCATTAGGATGCATGGATTTTGTGTAATATTTAAAACAGTGGACATATGTCCATGGATCCATGCAATTTTGGCCCATTTTTCTTTCACTTCATCAAGGGCCCTCCAAATCACCTCCACCTACATTGTAATTTTCAAAACAAGTATCATTGCCCAATTTAACAGTGATAAACAAAAAATTATTGAATCAAACATGAAGCACAATTTGATAATATTTTTATAATTTTTAATACAAAATATGTTTAGCACAGCGGTGTAAGGGTGAAAATGAAACAGTGAATCGTGGTACGATCAATGCAACACCTAGAACATTTTGTAATATAACTAGTCAAAACTACCCTCCAGAATCCATGTCATGGTAAAAAAATGTAATATGATAAAATTGGGGAGAAGTTGTAGAAAACCTAGACACCATACCACAATAGTCCCCCAAATGACATAGAAAAGGGTACTAACACATAATATTTACAAAACAGTCCCAAATAATATGTAACAACCCTTAAGAGGGTATAGATAAGGAGCTTTACCTTTAAGCCCCACTACAAATTCCAAAGGATCCATGTTGCGAGACTTCCTATAAAAAAATAAACTCACCAAGACAATGAAATCATCATAGATATATGAATATAGTCCAATTACCCCTAAAATGATAGAGGAATTGATATCAACCTCCTCATGTCCTATGAGACAACCTTCTACGCCACACCACAACTAGACCCTCCAACCAGTTTCTCATGGTGGATCACATGACTCTACATCACAAAGACAACTTACAGCTGAAATCCCATCTCTAACTCCACACTTCCATCCATGAACCTCCTATTCACACTTCCAATTCCCAAAACATGCAAACAAGACAGGAAGGCGGTGATGCAGGGCAGTGACACAGGAGTGATGCAGGCAGGGGGTGAAAACCCATGTAATGGTCGTCAGTACAATCAATGTAATGAGATTTCTATTGAGTGAGTCAACCCTTAGAGGGGGTGTGAGATATCATTATGGACCCATGGGGTGTGTGTGTTTTTTTCCTTTTCTTGTAATCTCCATGACCTTAAATAATAATTAATATTATTTATTCATTTTTAATATTTTTGAAATTTATTAGTTTTTATTGTAAAGTAATTTTGTAATTTTTAATTTATTATAATTTTAATACTTTTATTCATAATATTTATTATAATGTTAATTCATTTGTTAATGAATTTATTATAATATTAATATATTTATTATAATATCATAATATTAAAACATTTATTAATAGATTTATTAAAATATTAATAACACATTTATAATAATATTAATACAATTATTATAATATTAATAAATTTATTAATAAATTTATCCTAATATTAATACATTTATTATAATATTAATACAATTATTAATATATTTAATATGATTAATTTTATTTATTTTGTTTAAATATTTTTATAAATTATTCATTTTCAAGATTTATTTATTTTTATTATAAAGTAATTTTGTAAATTTTAATTTACTATAATATTAAAAAATTTATTCATAATAGTTATTATAATACCAATACTGAAGTTTGGGGCTTACCAGAGTGGTAAATTCACCCCATAATTTCACATCAAACAAGAGTTCAAATCCTGATAACCCCCTTAGAGGGGGGATTTATCCAGCCATATATGGAAAAAATAGGGGGACACAACATGGGCATGTGCAAATTCAGGTAAGAGGCAACATGGAATGTCTAAGTACATGGCATGGTGTGATAGATAGTCAGTGCAACATGACATTATACAAGCATCACAAGGTGGTAATATCGAAAGAGAAATGGGTACTTTGGTGTCAATCAATCTTCCATCTACCCACCCAATCTTTTTATGTGGGGTAGAGGGGTGACATGCTATGTGATGATCATAAAAATGGAAATAGTGGGACAACATTGCGTGACTTGGAAGATGACATGACAGAGTGTCACATATGTATCGTTAGGTGGATATCTTGAAATTGGTATGGGTTTATTTGCCCTATTACACTACCCTCCCCCTGCATGAATTTTTGATGTGGGTTGGAGGGGTGTCATGCCTTCTTAGATTGGGGAAACATGAGATTCCGATAGGTGATACCGTGTGATTATTTCTGAAAGGGAGGACATCACAATGAAAGAATGGGGACTTAGCATTTTGGGACTTTGGGCCATCCCTTACCAAGGGCCTTTGGGCCATAATCAGCCGGGCCTTCAGGCCATCTAGAAATTGTGCCTTCAAACCACTCCATGTAATAAAATAGATCTAGTGGGTGACTGTTATTTCTTGTGGGGAGGGATGAGGCTTGACCCATAGGGGTACCTGAGTGTGTGTGTGTTGTTTTTAGTTTATAATATCCTCCACCCAATATAGATATTAATATTTTTATCAATACATTTATTAAAAAAATCATTATAATATTAATAAATTTATCATAATATCATAATATTTTTACATTTATTAATGAATTTATTATAATATTAATAATAAATTTATCAATTTATTAATATATTTATTATAATACATTTATTTATGGTTGAGGTCTTTCTTAAGTGGAAAAGTCACCCCATAATTCAATATATGATCAGGGTTCAAATCATGAAAACCACCCTTAAGTGGGATTTCTAAACCATTTATCCCTGATGATGCTGGTGATGAAATAGGTTGGGGTGAAAACTGAAGTACATGTTGGCACAACAAAAGATGTAGTAAGGGGGCTTTTGGGCTTGGAAAAACGGGCCTCCTGGCCATCAAAAGGTGTACCTTTGAACTTTAAAATTATAATGGTCTGGCTATGGAGTGGTATAACCCTTAGAGAAGGTATGAATTATCCTTGCTAGCCCTAAGGTATGTGTGTTATTTCGTTTCTTTCAACCTCCAAGACCTTAAATAAATTATAATACATTTTTTATAATATTAATGCATTGATCATAATATTAAAAGATTTGTTAATATATTTACCATCATATTAATAAATTTAATATAATTAATATTGTTTACTAATTTTAATTAAAATGTAATTTTCTAATTTTTAATCTAAATTTATATATAATTAATAATTTATTATATTTTTTAAATATATTTTTAAATTTTTAATATTAACTAGTATTTATCAGTGCTAAGTTTAGTGATAATAAAAGTATTTTACCAGCATTTTTTCATTTTTTTCAATGATAAAGGATACTTTTATCATCTATTTTTTACTACCACTAATAAAACCATTTTATGATTTTTAAAAGAACATTAGTTATGGCACCACTCCTCCTCCCTATTCAATCTATTACAAAAATCAAATATTGTTTCCACCTTCTATGGAATATTTTTGATGAATCAACGCTCGAAACCAAAGGTATGATATTTTAAACTTGTTTTTAAGGATTTATATTTGATCATTCATGAGTTTTCAAGATTTTTGGTTGTTCTTACAATCTGTAATGTGATCTTAATTTTGGTTGTTCTTACTTCACTTGTCACGACCCGTCCCAGTGGGGCCCGAGCCACAACTCCCCAAGCCTGCCTCCAATAGGCCAGCGGCTGGTGACTAGCACCAAGTAGACATGATACTAACATGGGAGGAATTTCCTATAAACATATACACACGCACACACATCTCCAAGCCCACAAAGCTGAAAAAGTAAAAACTACTAAAAATGGAAAAGATACATGCATACACTAAAACCTAACCACAGAGTACAACAGGAAAGTAAAGTGCAAGAAGTTAAATCCCTAGGCCAAAAGTAAAAGCCCACCAGAAATAAAGTCTGTAACAAATTCCAACCTGTAAAGAAAGGTGTTGGAACTGCAGTCTGTAGCTGTAGGAACAAACCTCGGCCTGCCTGATCTCACTGAGTACCGTCCGGTCCTGGTCTGCCTAGAATCCTGTTAAAGGCTCGCTCGTCTGCACAAGACATGACACGTGTGGGAAAATCCTGTGCAGGGGTGAGTATAATAATACCCAGTAGGACACCCTGAAACCACAAGGGAAAATTAACAAGGGAAATACCACAAAGTAAAGATACAGTTAGCTCCACACAGTATATGTCTACAGAACATATAACAAGAATATCCAGATATACTCATACACAAACGACCATCGCGATACTGCCACTAGGATCCAGTTCGAAGATTCCACTAAGCATACAACTGGGAGAACACACTCCTATATCTGAAGAGAGAGATACGAAGTACTCATTCCGAGAGAACACACTCCCCAAGTACCTTGAAAACATGATGCTAAGATGAGGATCAAAACCAAGTCATGGGGTGATTCCGACAACTCAGCCTGAGCTAATCCGCTAAGCAGAGGATCGACGCCCGGGTAAAGTTGGTCACATCGATTCCAAGAAATCTACCTAGGGTTCTAGGAATGAATAGGATATCTAGCTCTAAGTATTACAGAGGGGATTCCAACAACTCTATTCAAGAAGTTCTGATGAAGGTACGATACTCTTGTGTAAAGGAAATGATACCAGAACCTTCATGGAAAAGACCAAGTGTACGAAACCTAATAAAACTAGTCCAAGTCATAAAAGACAAGTGGCTCAAGTCATTTAAGACATGTTACATGGTGTGTAGTATGGTTACATGCTGTGTTCCTTGACCCCGGGTACTGCCTGTGTAAACGGCCTGTGTCATTCGTTCAAGCCGTGTAAAACCAAACTACACGTCGTGTAGAAAAATTACACATCGTGTTCCTTGACCCCAGGTACTACCCGTGTAACCGTCCCATGTCGCTCGACTTGTCAGATAGAAAGCAACTACACAGTGTGTAGAAGAATCACACGCTGTGTCCGAGCACCTGGGCTCACTCCGTATACGCTGGCCATGTGACTGTACACAGTCTATGCCCGTGTCCGTGTCGCCTTCCCGTGTACCAGTACACTGGGTATGCCGTGTATCTGGACGGGTCCGGCCGGGGAGGGGTATACACGCTGTGTCCTTGGACGTGTACTCGGACCATGTTCGTGTACTCTTAGAGTACACGCCATGTGGGCCGCCGACGAACACACGCCGTGTAGCCCATACTACACACCGTGTAGTTGGGAAATTTTCAGAACGCCGTCTTCTTCCTCGTGCTTCGGATGATCTTCAGGATCTGTGATCTCTCACCCGTTTGTCCCGATACTCTAGGGATTGGTTCGGTTCATCATACGAACACCGCGATGGGTGTTTTCATCCCTTAAAATGGATCATAAAACTCGAACGATCCACCCAAAGAAAAACTCCCGGAAACTCATAACTCTCATTCTGCTCCGAATCGTCTGCTGATATCTCCGTCGCACCTCCGTGACACCACTACGGGGTTGGATCCACAGTTTCGGATTGTTGCGTCGCAGAACGGATGAACAAAGATCCGTCGTTCATCGCCCCGCGAAGAACACGAAGAACACGAAGAAAAGAAAGGGGAGAAATCCAAAGAAACGAATTTGAGGAATGAACCTCCACCATCATTCGTCACGGCGTTGATCCACTCCCATTAATAGGATTAAACAGAGAAGAAAATCAACAACAATGGATTAACATGGATTCAATCTCCCAAAATCCCCCACAAAAAGCCCACCCCGCAAGAACGATGAATCCGTGGACTAATCTGTTCATGGATTATCCCGCGTTCGTCGTAGAAATCAAGAATGGGGAATAAAATCACAAACAAACATCCTACCTAGATTCCGCAGCATTCTTCGGTGATGATCCGGTCGCTGCGTCGTCGTCGCCGCGTTGGGAGGTTTTCTCCAGAGCTTCTAGAGCCGCCAATGGTTTCAGGGTTATGAGGTTTGTAACCCTGGACCCTTGTGCCAACATTTAATTAAAAAGGAAAGGGATATCTGTTGTAGAAGAATTAAAATATTTTGCTTTAGAATCAAATATTTTTATTTAAATATTTTATTACTCTTACGTCCAAAAAACTGGATTCCACCACCAACATGCGCCGGCTGATGTTAGGCCTTACCTAAGGTAAAATCGCTGTTCTGAACGCAATGGTACCCTCATATTTCTGATCTGAGCACCCGTTCATATGTTATTACACTTTTTCAGGAAAACCGCACGCGCACGTTATTTAATTATTAAATTAAATTCAAACATTTGTTCTGGGCTCACCGGGCCTCAGAACTGCACGCCGTCTTAGATCCTGGTCTCGAATTAATTCCCATATAATATTAAAATAATACTTGAAAAAATCCAGGACATTTCATCATACCCACCTTAGGGCTTTTATGTCCTCAAAAAGCCAAAACAAGGGCTACTCAAAAAGATGTGGGTAATGCACGTGAATCTGAACCTCCCACTCCCACATGCTCTCCTAGAGATTCCCGTGTTGCCACCAGACACACACCAAGGTAACAGATCATCCACAAAGGATCTTCTCTTGTCGATCCTCGATCATTACTAGGTACTCTGCAAAGGTCTCCCCGTCGTCGATGTCCAGCTCGCCCCAGTCGATAACGTGCGATGGATCGTGCACATACCTCCATAGTTGCGACACATGGAAGACGTTGTGTACCCGGTCCATCTGAGGAGGTAGATACAAGAGATATGCCACCTCTCCAACTCTACTCAGAATGTGAAAAGGGCCAACAAACCTCGTAGATAGCTTAATGCCCCAGCCAAATCTCCGCAATCCCCGTCGAGGTGAGACCTGAAGGGACACATGGTCTCCCTCCTCGAACTCCAAGGACCTCCACCTCCTGTCAGCATAATACTTTTTCCAACTCTGTGAAGTCTTCAACCATTTCTCGATGACCTGCAACTTCTTTGTAGTAACTCTCACCATCTCTGGGCCCATGAGTGCTGACTCTCCTGGGTCAGTCCAGCAAAGTGGGGACCTGCAAGGTCGCCCGTACAGAGCCTCGAATGGTGCCATACCAATAGTGGAATGATAACTGTTTTTGTAAGAAAATTCCACCAGTGGTAGGTGATCCCCCCAGCTACGACCGAAGTCAAGAATGCAAGATCGAATCATATCCTACAAAACCTGGATGGTCCGCTCTGTCTGACCATCAGTCTGGGGATGAAATGTTGTGCTCAAGCGTAACTGAGTCCCAAAATCTTCCTGCAATCCCTTCCACAACTGGGATGTGAAACGAGCATCACAATATGAAACGATAATGGATGTCAGTCCATGAAGTCGAACTATCTCCTCCATGTAGAGGTGTCCCATGCTCTCTACTGAACTCTGCTCCCGTATGGCTAGGAAGTGGGCCGACTTGGTGAGTCGATCAACGATCACCCAGATGGCATCGTGTCCCTTGGACGTACATGGTAAACCTGTCACGAAGTCTATGGATATCACGTCCCACTTCCACTCTATCACCTCAAGGGGCTGATTCAAACCTGCTGGCACCTGGTGCCTAGCCTTTACTTGCTGACAAGTAAGGCACCGAGAGACAAACTCTACCACACCCTTTTTCATTCCTGGCTACCAGAATTGACGTCGGTGGTCCTGATACATCTCTTCTATGCCTGAATACACTACCAAAGGGGATTTATGGAACTCCCTAAGAACCTCCTCCCACAATATCGTTGGTACTATCGTGCGCCCTCTAAAAAGAAAAATATGCTCCCCACCTTCTGAATATCCATCTGCAACATCGCCTATGGATATCTGAGCATGTAGAGTATCACAGCTAGCATCCTCACATTGTGCTTCCCTGACTCACTGTAAGAGTGGAGGGGTAACAACCATCGACTGAAGTTAGTCTACCTCATCTCTATCCATGAAGGATAACTATAAGGAGGCCAACTGCCTCGTCACCTCATCCAGCAACTGCGATCTGGATTTCCTACTGAGAGCATATGCCACTACGTTCCCCTTCCCAAAAGTATAAACGATCTCAAAGTCATAATCCTGGAGGAACTCAAGCCATCGCCTCTGTCTCAAATTCACATCATTCTGAGAAAAGATATATTTAAGACTCTTGTGATCAGAGTAGACAGTAAACCGCTCGCCCATCAGGTAGTTCCCCCACATATTCAATGCGAAGACTACCATTTCCAACTCAAGATCATGGGTTGCGTAGTTCTGCTCGTGTGACCTCAACTAACGTGATCCATAGGCAATCACTTCTTGTCTCTGCATCATGACACAACCAAACCCGGTTCCTGATGCGTCGCACAACACTACGTACTCAAAACCCTCCTCCGGTAATCTCATGATCGGGGTGCTCGTCAAACTCTGTCTCAACTGCTGGAAAGCCTGCTGGCATCTCTCGGTCCACACGAAAGGCTGCCCCTTTCGGGTCAAAGCTGTCATGGGTGCTACAATCCTGGAGAAATCAAGGATGAATCTATGATAGTATCCTGCTAACCCAAGGAAACTCCGCACCTCCGTCACGCTCCAGGGTGGCTGCCATGCCAACACTGCCTCCACCTTGGCTGGGTCCACTGCTACACCATCTGCCAAGATAACATGTCCCAGAAAGTGGACCTCCTGTAACCAGAACTGACACTTCGGGAGTTTCCCATACAACTGGTGAGCTCGGAGTGTGTCTAATACCATCCTTAGGTGTCTCGAGTGCTCCTCCTCAGACGCAAAGTACCCCAGGATATCATCAATGAAGACCACTACAAATCTGTCTAGGTAGGGTTGAAAGATCCGGTTCTTGAGTCCCATGAACAATTTCGGGGCGTTCTTCACGCCAAAGGGCATCACCAAGTACTCATAGTGACCGTAGTGACATCAGAAAGCCGTCTTTGGTATATCCTCATCCCGTACTCGCAACTGGTGATAGCATGATCGTTGATCAACATTCGAGAACCATCATGCCCCTCTCAACTGGTTGAAGAGGTCATAGATCCTTGGTAGTGGATACCAGTTATTTATGGTCACCTGATTCAAGCGCCGATAATCCACACATAGCCTCAAGCTCTCTTCTGCCTTCTTGGAAAACTGCACTAGGGCTGCCCAGGGTGAAACACTGGGTCTCAAAAATCCCTTCTTCTGCAAGTCGTCTAGCTGCACCCTCATCTCACGAATCTATAAAGAAGCCATTCGATATGCTGATGCGTATATCGGTGTCGTCCCGGGTTGCAACTCAATGCAGAAATCTATCTCTCGACGGGGAGGTAGCCTGGGGACATCCTCTGGAAAGATATCCTTGTACTCAGCCACTACTGCTGGAAACTGGGAACTCATAACATCTGCTGTGCCAAGGGCTAGGCTAGACAACTGATGTGAAATAAGTTGTGCCCTCCTATGCACGAGTCTATCTTGCGCTGTCTGGGTCTCTCTTTCACCGACAAAAGATAACCTCGTTCCATCACTGTGGACACGCCACACCCTTCTCCAAAAACAGTCGATCTGGGCATGAACTGTGGATAGCCAATCCATACCAAGAATGACATCATAAGGCCTCGATGCTACCACCAAGAGGTTCCAACTGAAACTATCGCATCCAAGGGTCAGTTCACACTATCTACAGAGGTGTGTGATCACTGAATCTTCTCCAGTCGGTGTTTCTAAGCGTAAGGGTCGAGTCAACGGCTCAACTGGAATCTCAAGGTCTCAAACAAGATAAGCAGCCAGAAAGGAATGACTAGCACCTGTGTCTATTAATACAGCGACCAAAGTAGAAAAGACATAGATAGTACCTCTAATCATTCTGGGAGTACCTGGGTCATAAGCCTCTGCCGCCTGCAGTTGTCCCTGCCTCTGTCCACCAGCTCCTTGGGCCTGGGGTGGACCTCTTGGGGGTGGTGGTGGAAAAGGGTCAAAATGCCAACCACCTCTAGCTGCTCTCCCAGCTCCCCTACCACGTCCGCCACCACGCGGATCTATCTGCTCCACACATTTTCACTACCTTAGTGGTCCATTCACTACTCCCGTGTCAGTAGTATGGCGGGTCGGACAATCCCGAGCGAGATGTCCCCTGCCATCACATGAGTAGCATCGCCTCTCTTGAGGCTGGCTGGATGTGCCCTGTGAACCCTCTACGGCAGATCCCCTATCCTAGGATCTCCTCTAAAACCTGGGGGGTATCTGTCTCTGAAACTTGTGGAGTGCGCTCAGCCTACGATCCTCCTCCACTGGTACAGCAGGCACAAAACATTTCTCCACAGGTGGTGGGATAACTGGCACACCACCTGGTGGTAAAACTGGGGGATCCGGTCCCTGTATCGAGACATTATCACTGAGGGGGTCATCCTCGTGATCGAGCTGCTGGATCCTAGTGGGTGCGCGTCGCGGAGGCATCATGTTAAAGAAACAAGATGTATCACAGTCAGTGACTATATCTGGAGAGATGACTCAAAAAAGACATGGAAACCACAACCCATTCCTATATGATGCATGTACCATTATTTTCCCCTACAACTAGTGTTCTCATGTTCTGTGTCAAAAAGAAAGTTGTCAGAGTCCTGGTGTATGGATACGTTGGCCGCCCACACCAAAACTGGGGTCCCTGGCCTGAAAGCCAAACTCGAAACACTTAACACTGTTGCCCCAAAACAACTCACAGACTCTCGGTCCTAAGGTAGAACCGATCACCTCTGATACCACTCTGTCATGACCCGTCCCAGTGGGGCCTAAGCCGCAACTCCCCAAGCCCGCCTCAATAGGCCAGAGGCTGGTGACTAGCACTGAGTAGGCATGCTACTAACATGGGAGGCATTGCCTATAAACCTGTACACACACACACACACACATCTCCAAGCCCACAAAGATAAAAAATTAAAAACTACTAAAAATGGAAAAGATGCATGCATACACTAAAACCCAACCACAGAGTACGACCGAAAAGTAAAGTGCAAGAAGGTAAATCCCTGGGCCAAAAGTACAAGACCACCAGAAAGAAAGTCTGTAACAAAGTCCAAACTGTAAAGAATGGTGCTGGAACTACAGTCTGTAGCCATAGGAACACACCTTGGCCTGCCTAATCTCACTGAGTACCATCCGGTCCTGGTCCACCTAGAATCCTGTCAAAGGCTCGCTCGTCTGCACAAGACACGACACGTGCGGGCAAAGACCGTGCAGGGGTGAGTATAATAATACACAGTAGGACACCGTGAAACCTCAAGAGAAAAACAACAAGGGAAATATCACAAAGGAATGATACAGTCAGCTCCACACAATATATGTCAACAGAACATATAACAAGAATATCCAGATATACTCATACACAAATGACCATCGCGATATTTCCACTAGGATCCAGCACGAAGATTCCACTAAGTATACAACCGGGAGAACACACTCCTAGGTCTGAAGAGAGAGATAAAAACTACTCATTCCGGGAGAACACACTCCCCAAGTACCTTGAAAACATGATGCTCAGATGAGGATCACAACCAAGTCATGGGGTGATTATCAGCCTGAGCTAATCCGCTAAGCAGAGGATCGGCGCCTGGGTAAAGTTGGTCACGTCGATACCAAGAACTCTACCTAGGGTTCCAGGAATGAATAGAGGATCCAGCTCTAAGTATTATAGAGGGGATTCCAACAACTCTATTCAGGATGTTCTGCTGAAGGGATCATACTCCCGTGTAAAGGAAATGATACCAGAACCTTCAGGGAAAAGACCAAGGGTACGAACCCTAAGAAAAATAGTCCAAGTCACAGAAGACAAGTGGCTCAAGTCATTTAAGATAGGTTACACGACATGTAGTATGGTTACACGCAGTATTCCTTGAACCCAGGTACTGCCCGTGTAAACGGACCATGTCATTCGTTCAATCCATGTAAAACCAAAGTACACGGCGTGTAGAAAAAGTACACGCCGTGGTCCTTGACCCCGGGTACTGCCCATGTAACCAGCCCATGTCGCTCGGCGTGTCAGATAGAAAGAAACTACACAATGTGTAGAAGAATCACACACCATGTCTGAGCACCTGGGCTCACTCCGTGTATGCTGGACATGTGCCCCTACACGGTCTCTACCCGTGTCCATGTCGCCTGCCCGTGTACCAGTACACGAGGTATCCCGTGTATCTGGCCGGGTCTGGCCAGGGATGGGTATACATGCTGCGTCTTTGGATGTGTACCCAACCCGTGTCCATGTACTCCCGGAGTACACTCCATGTGGGCCACCGACGAACACACACCGTGTAGCCCATACTACACGCCGTGTAGTCGGGAAATTTCCAGAACGCCGTCTTCTTCCTCGCGCTTCGGCCGATCTTCCGGATCCGCGATCTCTCGCCCATTCATCCCGATACTCCAGGGATTGGTTCGGTTCATCATACGAACACCGCGACTGGTGTTTTAGACCCTTAAAATGGATCATAAACCTCGAACGATCCACCCGATGAAAAATGCCCGAAAACTCATAACTCTCAATCCGCTCCGAATCGTCCGCTGATATCGCCGTCACACCTCCATGACACCGCTCCGGGGTTGGATCCAGAGTTTGGGATCGTTGCGTCACAGAATGGATGCAAAACGATCCGTCATTCATCTCCCTGCGAAGAACGCAAAGAACATGAAGAAAAGAAAGGGGAGAAATCCAAAGAAACGAATTTGAGGAACGAACCTCTGCCGTCATTCGTCACAGAGTTGATCCACTCTCGTTAATAGGATTAAACGGAGCATAAAATCAAGGACAATGGATTAGAATGGATTCAATCTCCCAAAATCCCCTGCAAAAATCCCATCCCGCAAGAACGATCGATCCACGGATTAATCTGTTCATGGATTAGCCCGCCTTCGTCGTAGAAATCAAGAACAGGGAAGAAAATCACAAACAAACATCCTACCTGGATTCCACGGCATTCATCAGCGATGATCCGGTCGTTGCGTTGTCGTCGTCGCGTTGGGAGGTTTTCTCCAGAGCCTCCAGAGCCACCAAGGGTTTCAGGGTTATGAGGTTTGTAACCCTGGACCCTTTGACAAACCTTTAATTAAAAGGTAAGGGATATCTATTGCAGTAGATTTAAAAGATTTTGCTGGAGAATAAAATATTTTATTACTCTTACGTCCCAAAAACTGGATTCCACCACCGACTTGAGCCGATTGATGTTAGGCCTTGCCTAAGGTAAAATCGTTGTTACAAACGCAATGGTGCCCTCAGATGTTTGATCCGAGCACCCATTCGGAAGTTATTCCACTTTTTTCAGGAAAACCACACACGCACGTTATTTAATCATTAAATTAAATTCAAACATTTTTTCCGGGATCACCGGGCCTCGGAACTGCACGCCGTCTCAAGGCCTGGCCTCAAATTAATTCCCATATAATATTAAAATAATACTTGGAAAAATCTAGGACATTACATCACTGATATTCCATAGTTTTTTCATGATTTTTAATTGTTCTTGATGTCTATATATTTAAATTTAAATATATAAAATAAGATTAATTTGATCCTCATTTTTCTCATTCTTCACATAATATTTTGTGTATATATAAATACACACATATATGCATATATATAAATGTGTGTGTTTAATTTTTTTATATGTACAAATATACAAATATACATGTATATATGTTTTGGATTATGTGTGTTTATGTATTCATATATCTCTCACTCTCCCTCTCCCTATATGTGAATATGTCTATATATATTAATATAAATTTGTATTATATTAAATTTGTATTTTTTTATTTCTATTTATATTTATATTAGAATATAGTTACATAAACTTGGAATCTCATAAAGTTATGGACTTAACAAAAGTCTTATCCAACCCTTGGGATCTCATATCGATATTGTATGATTCATTATACACCAAGATCACCATTTATGTGAACAAATTCATGACACATTTCACAATAAAAATAACTACGATAAAACATATTGAACATAAATTTATTTTTATAACAACACATTATCATTCATCCTCAAGTCATCAAACAAGAATAATACACCATGTTTACAAAAATACCTGAAAACATCCTTTAATTCCTAATATAATTTTATTCTTTAGTAATATATTTTCAATAAGAATAATTCATATATAAATACCCAATTTAATCAACTTTAACTAATTCTTAAATCAAAATATCATTGAATAACAATTTCCCAATTTATAACCACATTACATCATTAGAAATTAAATTTCTATCAAGAAGTCATCACTTTAAATCCTTATATTTCCAAGATAAAAATCATCAAAACCCCATAGAAAATTATTTAAATTTATTATATGTATTTAGACTCTATAAACTTGTAGTTCAACCATATTATATATTTATTATAATAACTGATAAAAAAACACTCACAAATTCAAAAAATTAAACCGAAATAATTCATTAAATTGTTTCACTCATGAAATTAATTTATGTAGTAGTGAAAAACACTTTAACATATCAATTTAATATTAAAAAAATTAATTCAACCCTCACATTCACGTCATTTATTTCACCAATAATGATTGCATCAAATTCAAATGTTACTTTATCATTACTCATTATACCATTACATTATACATGAAGTTCTATAATTTTGGTGTTGAAGAACATTTATAAAGTTTTCACATCACATACCATTTTATATAAAATAATTTTATAATGTTACAAATAAATTTTCATGGAATATAACTAAAAAATAATTAAATAATTAGTGAAACACACAATTCATATCGAACCACTCAATTAAACACTAATTATTGCATGAAGTTACCCACCTCACACTAGAAAAATAATCCGAAATAAGTGAGAAACTTAATTATTTACAAAACACAAGGAATCTAAAATATTACTAAATTAATTGAAAAAAAAAGAAAATTATAAAAAGAAAATGAAAAAACCATAATGATTTTTCATAAAAGGATTGGTTTATCAATGCTCTTACTGATATGAAATAAAAATTGACAACAAATCATGATTCCACCATGAAAAAAAGAAGAAATCATCACATGAATACATATAGGGAAAGAGAGAGGATATAGAGGAATAAATTCATTGGAACCTCTAATAGAAATTGACCTTACATAGGAATGTATAAAATGACATGAAGTATTTTAAATGAAACCTAATAAAACGAATAAGTGGTTAACAACCACATAAACCATGACACATTATAATGAAATAAAACTATAATATTTTTCAATATATTATAAAACATATTCTTTTTATATTTACAAAAAAATATGTTTATTAAATAAAACACAATTATATATTTACATACAAATATTTAATTTTTTTACACACCCACATATAATAAAAAATTATATTTACATATACAAATGTTATTATATGTTTATATTTTTCAATGTATTATAAAACATAGGATTTGTAACTATTATTTAATATACTTTATATATGTATGTATTATAATATATAATTATATTTTTGAAAGTTATAATTTATATAATTTACTCATGTAAAAAATGACACATTATATTAACACCTTTTATGTATCTATTGTTTTGTTAAACATGAATATTATTAAACTTATTAGGTTGAATATGAAAAAATAGATAGATTTTAATCATCTGAGTATGAGGATGGGGTTAAATAGTTTTTCAGGTTTGCAACAGAGCATTCCAATGAAATTTCTCAAATAATTCATCTATATTTACAATATTTTTATTCAAAACATATTTTTCCAAAGGATTCATAAGAACACTTGATTTTTAATGAAATACATGGAAGTTATAAATATGGGACTAAACATAGGGACGAACTAGATATATCTAGTAATTTAGATAACACTATGTTTTATGCATAATCTAATACGAGTATAAATATAAATGATTATAATGATTTTATTGAGTATATGAAGATGCGAGTTGATATAACCTTTGTGATTGTCCAAAGATGTTTTATATGTTAAAGATATATGAAGAGATGCTATTACATTCTGGTTATACTGAATATTGAACATTATCATCCATACTAAATCTATATAATTTAAAATCTAGCAATGGATGGAGCAACACTGACTTTAGAGAAATACATTCAGTATTGAATGATATGTTTATAGAAGATAATGAGATTCCTTTTTGAATATATTATTCTAAAAAAATGTTATGTTTAATAGGCATGATCTCTAAAAGAATACATGACCAAATTTCCTAAGTGTGGTGAAACTTGATACATGAAAGATTAATCAAATCATTCACAATTTTTATGGTACATTAAAATCATTCAATGGGTTAGATGACTATATATAAGTGATAAGAGAAACAATAAATTAACTTGGAACACATATACATGAATTCAAGATGACAAACTTATGCACCCATCCAAATCTCCTCATTATAATAAAATTGATCATGTGTATCCTAAAATTGTAAATAATCTACGAAACAAATATCTTTCACTTTATATATATATATAATGAATTCTTTTGGTGTACAAAATATCACTCACAGTACATGTCCAATTATTTTGATAAATTATAACATGCCACTGTGGTTATGAATGAAGAAAAATATATTATATTGACTCTTCTTATATCATAACCAAAACAACTTTATAATTATATTGATGTTTATTTATATCCATTACTCAAATATTCAAAATTATTATGGTATGGTGTTACATTTTATGATGCTCATAGAAATGAAGATTTCACATTGAGGGTAACACCTTATGGGATGATAAATAAGTTTATTGCTGATGGATTATTTTCAGGATATAGAATTAAATGGATTTTAGGTTATCAAATTTGTGAATAATGTAAATTTTCAATTATGTTGTAACATTACTAAAAGATAACTTTTCTAAGAAATTGGAAATGTTTACCCTGATGAAATAAATTCCAATATTAGACAACATCATTTGATGGAAATTCAGAAGAAGATAAAAAAACTTATCCATTGAGAGGTGACAGATAGTTTGAGATAGTAAAGGAAATTGGTACTTTTTTTAGAAAAATATTTTTGAAAAAAACATATGAAAACATATTAGAAAAATTGATCAGTTTTTTGAATTATTTTATTTGAATTGTTTTTATGTTAGATATTTTATTGATGCTATGCACATAGAAAAAATCTATGTGATAGTGGTATTGGAACGTTACTAAGTGCACCTTAAAAAAACATGACATTAAGACAAGCTTATACATGATTGACATGGGGATAAAGGAATATTTGGCACCAGTGAAGAGTGAAATATTGAATTTTCTTCTACAAGTATCTTGAACTCTTCTTGGGTAAAAGATATTTTAGTTTTTTAACTTCCTGAATAGTGTGAAGGTTATATAAGGGTATTAATATAATATTAATAATATCATGATGATGATTGATTCAAAGTTAAAGGGAATAAAATCAAATGATCATCATGTTTTTATGCAATATTTAATGCATATGGATTACCTCAGAATCTATTTTTTTTGTATTTTTAAATGACACTTTTAAAGGATAAGTGTGAACCCTAACAACTTCACCCAATAAAAACCATTAAAAGGAAATTCATCCAAAACAAATACTACAAGAAATTCCTCTCCCCAGCAATTACATCATTATGTCAAGCCTCCACCATCGCATGAACACTCAACTAGCTATCCCGTACAAGGTTTCACATTCCTAGTACCGATGGAAAAAACCATACCCTCTCGTTCTTCAAAATCTGGATGAGCAAGATCTGGTGAATCCTTCATGATCTTAAATCTCATCAGAAGCATATCCTTATAGCTCATCTAGGAGCTTTCACATTCCAAAATCACAAAATCACCAAAGACCAATCATGCTGATGGAAACCATGAAGACCTGTGGACAGGACAACTTAAAATTTAAAATTTAAAATTAGGACTACCATTTTTGTCCTCGAGCCACACATATACCTCATCAGAATATTCAAGGTTCTGAAGAACATCACTGGGAGCCAACAGAGATGGAGCCACCACAGGACGCCGGTGGTCGCTCTCCCTCACATCCCAAAGCACCATGAAGTCCACAACTCAGATCCTCCTCTAAGAGAGTGGCAGAATCTTGAAGCAAGAGCAGAGTAACGTGTAGCCAAAGCCCTTAATGGTTATTGTCTCCACAACCCCCAATAGTTGAAAATGAAAATTAAAAATCACAAGGAGAAGTCCACAACATGTCATGCCTCATGGAACACCCTACCAATCATACAAGAACATCCCAAAACCTTCTTGGAAAATGTCTCACCCAACCGACCTGGAAATGATCAATGGAAATAGAAGCCAGAGAAACATAAGAGTGGACATAACCTCCATATCAAGACATGATGAAGCCAGTACCATCAACCCCAAAGAAAAAATCAACGTCAAACCAGCACTTCAAACAGTAAGTAAAATGCTTGTGATCAACATTGAAGCTTGAAATTCAGACCTCAAATACACCAACAAAAAATCTAGGATCTATCCACAACTTCACTTGAGCAACATTAGACAAAATCACACCAACAATAGCTATTTCTAGTGAGAAAATTGAACTATATCAGGGAGAAAAAACAAACCCCATACCTCCAACCCCAACAAGAACGAACACACAGAAAGTTCCAGCGGGAACAAGATGCTGGAAAAATCCTTCAGAAATCCACTAACACTATTACCCCCAAAGATTTCATAGTATGTTATCACTTTAAAGTTATTTAATAGATTATATTGCATGCAACACCGACTTGGCTTGCTATATATGCAATATTGAGTCTCTAAGAAACAACACATTAGTATTATAATTATTTAAATGTTATATTTATTTATCAATAAAATATTGTTATATGAATATTAGAAAATAAATTTTAAATTTTATTTATAGTGTTTATAATGAAATATATAAGTTTTTAAAAATAGTTATATATTTTGAAAAACTATTTTTTTTAAATAACTACTTTTTATGCCCTTTTTCGAACAATAATAAAATTTATATTAGAAACTCCTAATAATTGAATTTGGTAAAATAGAAATAAATTTTAAATTCAGAATATCAAAATTAGGTTAGGATAAATATTTGGTATTTTTCTGAAAACATTCAATTTTTGAGGAATAGTGAAAAGTACCGCATAATACATAAAAACTGACTTTTTATTTAGATAATTAATTTTAATTTTAATGTATTTTAAATTAAAAATAGATGAATAATACCTATATTAGTCCAATGTAATTCATTGGAGTCATTTTATAATAAGATTATATATATAAAATTTTATTGAACTTTTTAACATCTTTTACCTACCTTTTAGGCACATTTGCAAATTTGCATAAAACGTAATTTTATCACTTCTGTGAATTGAATTTCAAAAATTTGAGAGACACAATTGACATCAGTAAGTAAAATAGGGTTCAATTGGTTGAAAATAATTTTTGGTGAATAGTAACTTTTGAATTTTATTTACCAAAACTAAAAGTAAATTGGGTAATTAAAGGTAAAAATAATATTATAATAATATAAAATTATCCCAAAACATGTCATAATTCTACTGGATAAGTGTTTTTTCGACAAAAATCAACCTTATATCAAAAATGTGATCCTTTTTTATTCACTTGGGTAAGATTAGAACATTTATTGTATTTTATTTAAAGAGGAGTTAAAAGTGTGAAATTCAAATTTTAATAACTAAGTCATTTTTAATATAAGGTAATACATAAGATAAATTCTACTATAAATACTAATTAGAAATCTAAAACTATTTCATACATCATAATATTTTATTTATAATTTTTAGACATTAAATAATAAAATTTATTTATGAAAAAATGATGATGCAGTAATTACCTTATTAATGAAATATTAAAATAATTGATATTATAAATATTAAAATAAATGTAAATTTAAACTTCTGATGCCATATACGAATTTTATAGTTGAATATGACATGTTAGCGTTGATGCAATGTATTTTTTAGAAGTAATAAAGTTGTTATGACTTTCAAAAAAAAAAACAAATACTAAATAGTGTCAGAATTGACATAAATGAGTTTTAAAAAACATTCTATTTTATTAAATGATATAATATTCCTAAAAATATAAAATTCGTCCAAAGGAATTAAATAATATTATATATTTCATTTATGAACCACTTTAGGTTCTATTTACATTTTATAGTAAGTTTATTAACCATATAGTGTAAGAATACAAGAAGACATGGTAAGAGTTAAACTATTTAACTAAGGGTTAAATCTAAAACATAAGGTTAATATGGTGACCTAAACTTAACTAAAACCTATTGGTTGATATGCGTTCAACCCATAAACACATTATACTCTAAATAAATCCATTTTGAGATATTATAAACAGAAAATGATTTTATAATAAAATAATATTTCAAGCTCTTCCTAAAGTGCCCCTCACCTCTCTTATAAAAGGGTACTTCCCCTTCTCTCAAATTCACACCTCCAAATCCATTTGGATCATCCAAACCCTGCTAAAATATCCTTCCAAATACCATAACTTAAAACTAGAGTCCTTACTTTGATTATAAATCAAACCTATGGAGCCCTTTTATTCAAATAAAAAGGAAGCACCTGAAGAAGAGGTAATTATTTTATCACCTCTTTCAAAGTTATTTTCTTCTTCTACGCCCTATTTATTTTTTATTTCCATACTAAAATAATAAATTCAGTAACTTATATATATTTAGATGTTATTATAAATATGGTACAACCATATTCATTATTCTATCCATCCTATGAATGACAATGTCACCATACGTGCGTACGTACGACTTACCGTCTCCACATCGCGGTGTAGTTTGTTATTCCACACTTAATTATTTGGATGGGTATAAAAATGAGTATAATTGATGAAATTAATAAATATAACATGTTAATTATTATTTATATATAATATAACATCCAATTAAACACCATTTCAACATCAATAGAATGATATTGTCACTCGTGTGTACATACGACTTACCATCTCCATGATGTGATGAGATTCGTCTTCAACGATCACCCTTCAAGAATTTTTATAAATATATATATTGATTAATTATAAGGTATATAAAATAATATTACTACTGGAATAATATATATTTATTTAGATAATACATGTCGATTACTTACTTCTATACTACACGATAAGAAAATGGAAACAATGTTCTTGCATACGTATGGACTACTATCTCCATGAACGGTGGTTCCATTTCATATATCTATCTATTATACATATTTATATTCTCAAAATATATGGTATATAGATCATGTTTTATATTCTGGAAGTATTTAAACCAATATATAAGTGATACGATCAATAATAACAAGTTAAAACATGTACGATAAAGAAAGCGATTATTACCCAAAATGTTACTTTAATATGAAAATTATTAATAAATGGGTAGTATAAAGTAATAAATGAATCATAGATGATATCATAAATATTAATATGGTTTTTTTATAATTTAATAACATACTATGATCATTATATAGGAGGTCAATCGTACCCTCAACTAAAGGAATATACAAGGTAATGGTTAATTCCTCAATCTCATTATTATCTGAGATTGTTTATGTGTAAGTATTTACTGGAAAATATTTATAATACTTGTCTATGTTTCATAAAAAAAATTTCAAAAATAATATTTTAACTTTTTGTAGAATGTAATCTTTAGAAAGATCATCATTTTAAACATTTTAATGATTTATTTTTCTAAATCTTTTTTCATTAATGTTCATGTTTTCAAAATGATTTTCAGTATTTATTTATAAGGACATGATTGTTTTAAAATGTTAATTCCTTTCAAAATATTCAAAGTGATATGAGAAAATTTGATTCAAAAATATCTTTTAAATGAATTACTTTATAAATGTGTGACTTTTAAATGGTTTCACAAAAAGGGATATTTCTCTCAAAGAGTTTTACTATTCATTTTCAACTATGTTGACATCCTTTTTTAGGTATTATTCTTGATTGAGGTTGATTTATTATAATAAAATATTCCAAATTATATTGAATGAGTTATGATATGTTTGAATGTGGATGTGATATTTTTATACCATTAATGTTTTGTGGTTAAATTGTTGACATTATAGATGCTAGTTGTAATATGAATGTTTATGTTATGTTTCAACCTTATCATATGAGGAATGAATTGGACATAGTAAGTAACGGGAGGGGCCCGATATAGCCCATTGATTCATCGGTAGGTCTCATGAGACAAACTAGTGTCTTGGTACAAGGCCTTGGAAAAATTTATATTTAGGGTCTTGGCATGAGGCCTTAACTTTGTGGATAGGATGTCTGAAATTACGCATTCCATCATTATGAGATTAGTTATTAATGTTACATGTGATTATTCAACTAGTAGAATATCCATGTGAATAAGTAAATTAAATTATTTGATTAATTTTTCCATATTATACTGAATTTTATGTTTAAATGGCTTGTATTTCAATTTTATACCTTGCCATAAACATTTATGATTATTTATGATAGCTTCCACTATATTGTTTATCCTTACAGAGCATTTTAGCTCACCCCTTTCTTATATTTTATTTTCCCAGGATTCTAAGAAGTGTATTATGATTTATATATAGGTTTAATATAGGAGAATAATTGAGTTCTCAAAGGATTATCTATGTTTTATTTTTTGTTAGAAATTGTAATGTAATGGTCATGTATGTGATCTATTTTAAAAGACTACTAAATGGATCGGTCCTCCGGGGAATTATTTCTTGTAATCATGCTAATGTATTAAAATAATGCACTGGATTTGGGCTAATTGGGGTTAGGGTGTTACAGTTTGTATCAAAAGAAGTTTAGTAATAACCATGGAAACTAGATTTAGATAAACTCTGATTAGGAAACATTACCCTAAGATAGACTTTGGGGATTAGTATAGAATACCATCCAAATTTTTTGGTAATGTAGATATTATGTGGGTTTTACAAGAAATACATCCTTGAATAAATACTATAAGTGGACGTGGTTCTGGAATAGATGTACGTAGGAGTGAAAACTCTGATAAGGAGTTTCAGGATTGACATATGGTATCCTGGTACATGACAATGAGCCTTACTGCGCACCTAGTTTGACAGTCTCGGGGAATATTCTTAGGATAATTCACATTTTCTTTACAAACCATTATGAAGGATTTATGAGTAAATATGTCAGAAAATAAACCATTTTTATTATTATGAGACTAGATGTGTGTCAATATTCTATTAATGGTGATAATTTTTTCTAGTGTTTGGATAAAACATTATGATATGATCTAACATAGTGTATTTCGTCATTTAGAAATGGCACCCAGTAGAAGGAATGAGAAATCCAACATACGCATGATCCAAAGATTTAGAAGGATCATATCATTCATGGTCTCCCACGTATTCTAATCATATGAATAAATATTATCATGTGTTAATAAGATAAGTAATTAATTCTCAGAGTCCTATGGATTTGAAGGGAAGAAAGAGAATAAGAGGATGGTAAAGAAAAAGATGGATAAAGGGAAGAAGGGAAAGAAGGATTTTCCCACATGTAATAACTGTGGAAAGAATCACCTTTTTAAATGATTGAATGGAACATGAGTTTGTTATAAGTGTGGAGAAAAGGGTCATCAAGAAAAATAATGTAAAGGGAACAAAGAAAAGACTAATATTCAGTGCTTCAACTGTAGTGAAATGGGGCATTATGAAAATAAATGTCTTAAGCGTCAAAGAAATATAGCTCAGAAGAGTCAAAGGGGTAAAGGTCAAGAATAACATGTTACTATAGTTGACGTGGAATAAATAATTTATTTATACTTCTGGATTGAATAATTATATCATTTGAGTGTTGTATCAATGATGTATCAGTTATATGAATTATGGAAATAGACAAGGATTGCACTGTAGTACTATTTCATTGAGAATTTGAGATTGTATGGTACTAAGAAAAGTGACTCAATATCAAGTTAATATTTTCTAAAAATACATGGTTGAGGGAAATATAAAACTTAATATGGAACTGATACTGAGATAATTGATTTTTATAATGTAAATTGGGTATTATTGGAATCCTTGAAATTGATTAATGGTTTGTTTAAAAAGCTGTTTAGACCATCATTATTGGGAGTTTTCAAATTTTTTGAATTTAAGTTGTATATATTGTATTCTATGTTTTAAATAAGGAATAAGGAAGACTAAACCTATTCAATATTGTTTTCTAGTAATTCAGTTTACTACCATGTTTTAAGAGAATACACAATGAAGGTATTCACATGTATGTTATGTGACCTTCCTTATAAATTTTGGAATGTGATCTTGGACAGAAGTATTTTGGATAAGTCTAAAGGTTGGAATAGATTAATTTGGAAATTGGATACTATTGTTTAAGGTTAAAACATTTCTTAAGATTATTTTTGGATTGTTATAAAAAGGACAACCTAGAGGTTGGGCGACAACCCGTCACATCTGGCAAGGCTGCAAGACTAGATCCCGCAACCAAAGGGTGATAAGGGTGCATCACCTACAGCTGGAATACGTGATATCCTAATTTTTATAATGTAGTTTTTTATGGTCTCATAGATGAATTATAAATTTATTTTTTGGAACCCTATACAATTAGGTAAAATAAAATATTTTTGAGTTCTATTATCTTTCGAAGTGAAAGATGAGTTTGTGGTAGAAATTAGTTAAAGGATGGAACTCTACTAGTCAAGTATTCTTTTTTCTTTAAAATTTAGGGAAAGGATCTTAAAACCATAAATGTGTTATCCTAATAACTTCTATTTTGTTGAACCAATGATATTTTAAATCATTATCACAGATTTATGGCTTTGAGGCCCTCAATTTTCTATTTATTGTACACTTGTTTATGATTGATGAGCTCAATCACTCCCTAAAAATATTTATGTTTTTCCTCCAATTATGTGTCTCTGATTGCCACCAATGTTATCGTATTCGAAATCCTAATTTGGTGGAGACTTTTTAATTTCCCTTTTCCTCTTATTAAGACTAAATTTTATTAACTCTATTTCCGATATAGGTTTTCCACAAAGGTATTTTCTATTTTCAACCTTTTATTTTCGAAGAACAATTTTAAATTGTGAGGATGAAATTTATTGAAGGAGGGAAGAATTTAACACCACAGGATTTCATAGTATGTTATCTATTTAAAGTAATTTAATAGCTTATATTTCACGCAACACTGACTTGGATTGCGATATATGCAAGATTGAGTTTCTACGAAACAACACATTAGTATTATAATTATTTAAATGATGTATTTATTTATCAAATAAATATTGTGATATTAATAGTAAAATATAAATCTTAAATGTTATTTATAGTGTTTATAATGAAATGTATAAGTTTTGTTAAAATATATATATATTTTGAAAAACTATTTTATTAAAATAACTACTTTTTATGTTCTTTGTGAACAATAATAAAATTAATTTTAGACACTCCTAAGAATTTAATTTTGTAAAATAAACTTCATTTTATAATTAAGATTATAAAAAGTAGATTAGGTTAAAATTTTAGTATTTTTCTAACAACATTCAATTTTTTGATGAATAGTAAAAAGTACTGCATAGTACATAAAAACCGAATTTTTTATTTAAATAATTATTTTTAATTTAAATTTATTTTAAAGTGAAAATAGATGCGTAATACTTATATTAGTCCAATTTAATTAATTGGATTCATTTTATAATAAGATTATATATAAAAAAATTTATTGAACTTTTTAGCGTCTTTTACCCACCTTTTAGGCACATTTGCAAATTTTCATAAAACGTAATTTTACTGCTTTTGTGAATTGAATTTACAAAATCTGAGATACATAGTTGATATTAGTAAGTAAAATGGAGTTCAATAGGATGAAAATAATTTTTTGTGAATAGTATCTTTTGAATTTTATTTACCATGGTTAAAAGTAAATAGGGTAATTAAAGGTAAAAATAATATTATAATAATATAAAATTACCCAAACACATGTCCTAATTATATTGGATAAGTTTTTTTCCACCAAAATCAACCTTAGGAAAAAACTTTGATATTTTATATTCACTTGGGTCAGATTAGGACATTTATTATATTTTATTTAATGAAGAGTTAAAAGTGTTAAATTCAACTTTTAATAACTAAATCAAATTTAATATAGGGTTATACATAAGTTAAATTATACTATAAATATTCATTTGAAATATAAAAAGATTTCATACATTATATTATTTTATTTATAAATTTTAGACATTAAATAATTAAATTTATTTATAACACAATGATGATGCAATAATTATCTTATTAATGAAAGATTAAAATAAATGTAAATTGAAACTTCTAATGCCATCCAAGAATTTTATAGTATAATATGTCATGTTTTGGTTGATTAAATTTATTTTTTTTCAAAGTAATCAAGTTGTTATGATTTTCACAAAAAACAAAATAATAAATAGTGTCAAAATTGGCATAAATGAGTTTTTAAAACAAATATTATTTAATTAAATTATATAATATTCATAAAAATATAAAATTCTGAAAAATAACTCAAATAATGTTATATATGTCATTAATGAACCACTTGAGGTTCTCTTGGCATTTTATAGGAAGTTTATTAACCATATAGTGTAAGAATACAAATAGACACGGTAAGCATTAAACTATTTAACTAAGGGTTAAATCTAAAATATAGGGTTAATATGGTGACCTAAACTTTTCTAAAACCTATTGGTTGAGAGGATTTCGACCCATCCCCACCTTATACTCGAAATAAATCCATTTTGAGTAATTAGAAACCAAAAATAATTTTATAATAAAATAATATTTGAAGCTCTTCCTAAAGTGCCCTTCACCTCTCTTATAAATGGGTACTTCCCCTTCTCTCAAATTCACACCTCAAAATCCACTTGGTGTGTCCGACCCCTAATATAATATCATCCCAAATACCCTCAATTCAACCTAGAGGCCTTAATTTGATCATAAATCTAACCTAAGGACCCTTTTTGTTCAAATCAAAAGAAATCACCCGAAGAAGAGGCAATTATTTTATCAGCTCATTCAAAGTTCTTTTCTTCTTCTAATTCCTATTTATTTGTTATTTACATAATAAAATAATAACTCTAGTAATATATACATACTGATATGTTATTATAAATATGGTACAACCATATTCATTATTCTATCCATCCTATGAATGACAAAGTCATCATACGTGCATACGTACGACTTACCGTCTCCACATTGTGGTGTAGTTTGTTATTCAACACTTCATTATTTGGATGGGTAGAATAATGAGTATAATTTATGTAAATAATAAATATAAAATTTTAATGATTCTTTATATATATTAAAACATACAATTAAACACCATTTCACCATTAATAGAATGATATTGTCACTCGTGCGTACGTACGGCTTACCATCTCCACGACGTGATGAGATTCATCTACAACGATCACCCTACAAGATGTTTTATAAAAATATATATATTGATTAATTATTAGGTATATGAAATTATATTTCTACTATAATAATATATATTTATGTAGATAAATATATTTTTATTACTTACATCTATACTATACAATAAGAAAACAGAAACAACGTTCATGCGTACGTACGGACTACCATCTCCATGAATCGTGTTTCCATTTTATATATCTATATATTATACATATTTATATTCTAAATAGATATGGTATATAAATCATGTTTTATATTCTGGAAGTATGTAAACCATGATCCAAGTGATACAATCAAGAATAACAAGTTAAAACACGTACAATAAAGAAAGCGATTATTACCCGAAACATTACTTTAACATGGAAATTATTATTAAATGGGTAGTATAGAGTAATAAATGAATCATATATGATATCATAAATTTTAACATGGTTCTGGTATAAGTTAATAACATACTATGGTCATTATATAAGAGGTTAAATGTACCCTCGACTAAAGTAAAGTACAAGGTAAGGGTTAATTCCTGAATCTCATTATTATCCGAGATTGTCTATGTGTAAGTATTTACAGGGAAATATTTATAATCAATGTCCATGTTTCATAATTTTTTTTTCAAAAGGAATATTTTAAGGTTTCTTGTAAGGTAATCTTTTGAAATATCATCATTTTAAATTTTTTTAATTATTTATTTTTCTAAATATTTTTTAATTAATGTCTATGTTTTCAAAATGATTTGAAGGATTTATTTATATGGACATGATTATTTTAAAATTTTAATTCCTTTCAGAAGTTTCAAAGTGTTATGCGTCACTTTGATTCAAAAATCTCTTTTAAATTAATTACTTTATAAATGTGTTACTTTTAAGTGATTTAAAAAAAATGATATTTCTCTCAAAGAGTTTTACTGTTAATTTTCAGCTATGTTGACATCCTTTACTGGATATTATTCTTGATTGAGGTTGATTTATTATAATACAATATTCCATATTTTATTGAATAATCTAAGATATGTTTGACTATGGGTCTTCTATTTTTATACCAATCATGTTTTATCGTTAAAGTATTGACATTTCATATGATAGTTTTAATGCAAATGTTTATGTTATGTTTCAAAAGGAATGTATTGGACATAGTAAGTGATGGGTGGGGATTTCTATAGCCCCTCGATGCATCGGTAGGTATCATGTGACAAACTAGTGTCTTGGAAGAAGGCCTTAGAAAAATTTATATTTTGGGTCTTGGGATGAGGCCTTGACTTTGTGGTTAAGATGTCCGTCATTATGCATTCCATCATTATGAGATTAGTTATTAATGTTGTATGTGATTATTTGACTAGTAGAACATCCATGTGAATAATTAAATGGAATTATTTGATTTATAGATTCCATATTATGCTGATGTTTATGTTTAATGGTCCTGTATTTCAATTTTATACCCTGCCATAAAAGTTTATGGTTATTTATGATAGCTTCCGCTATATTGTTTATCCATACTGAGCATTTGATCTCACCCCTTTCATATGTTTTTTCCTAGTATGCCAAGAAGTGTATTATGATTTATATGTAGGTTTAATCTAGGAGAATAATGAAGTTCTTAATGGATTATCTATGTTTTATTTTATGTTTGAAATTGTAATGTAAAGTTCATGTATGTAATCTATTTTCTAATACTGCTAAACTGATCGGTCCTTCAGTACATGATTCCTTGTAATCATGCCAATGTATTAAAATAATACACCGACTCTGGGATAACTGGGGTTAGGGAATTACAAACACTCCCATGCCAGTAGGTACCATGACCTCAAATGTAGATAAAAACAAGATCCAATTCCAGCAATGGCACGTCTTTATGAATAACTACCTCCAACAGGTTTGGTAATAGAAGAACCTGATATGACGGCACCCCCATCTCCACGTGAGTTCGACTCTTCCTAGATATTTTTGTCAATAGATTTTTGGGATCACCTATTGGAGATGAGCTGTGCTACCAAGACCGCCAAAGAAGAGACCCCGTCCAGATTGTTGGGGACCCCCCGCCGCTCCACCCGTGCCTTCGTTGTCCCGGATCCTCCGTTACGCCGAGATCTGAATCCATAGGGCTTCTGAGGAAGTAAGAAACACTAGGAGAGACAGGGATCTCTCCCATGTGGATTTAAATTGAATTATTCCTAAACATTTATAACACATGTTAACCAAACTTTTGTTCTTTTTCAAAGCTATATATAGTAATGTTGTAGACCCGATGAAGTTTACTACCATGGAAAATAAAATTGTTATCATATTAAGTTAGTTAGAGATATTTTTCCACCATCATTATTTAATATAAAAAATCAATTGTTTAGAGAGATATAACTATGTGTTCATTTACCTTATAGATGGATGTACCCCATTGAATGATATATATAGATTTTAAAGTGATTGTAAAAAATAAAAGTCAATAAAAAGGTTTTATTATAGAGTGATATATTGTTAATAACTCTACTGAATTATATATAAAATACCTATCAAATGTGAATAATATTAGTCTCCAAAAGTATCATCACAGTAAGGGCCTTATGGGTGAAATAATTTTCAAAAGAGATATTGTCACAATTACCATTATGGAGCCGAAGTGGACAAACCATTATGTTTTACATAATAGTATAAAGGTTGTTTCATATGTTGAAACTTATAAAGAAATTCATAGGTATTTTAATCCCTCAAGGGATGAAATCTTGATCAAATACACATAATCAACAATTTATAAAATGGTTTTGAGACTATATTTTTAAGGACTTATCTGAGAATATTAATTCAATTTTATAATGAATTCAATGGCTAGCCAGAGGAATAAATTTACATTTATTATCTTATAGTGGTTATGTAAATAATAGTTATATTGATAGGATTTATTGGGGCTATAATAAACACTTAAGGGGTGAATCAGTATTGGGAACTTTTTGTTATAAGCTGTTATCACTTTAACTCTTAGACATGTTAGGATATTGAATCTTATATTCACTTTTCATTATCGTATGAAAGTATATGAAAATAAGTAAAATATAGAACATGATATTTTTAAAAGGTTCAATACTCAATGTGATTATCAATTCCTTTTCATTTAAGGTGATGAACAGTAAAATAATTCTACACTATATTGAGATACCTATTACATTGCTTTGGATAGAAAATAATCCTTATCCCAGCGTGGTTCTATACACTTTAGGTGGGTGAATAAGAAAAAAAATAGAATCCCAAGATTGGTGATGACCTCATCATAATTGTATATACTCATTGGTTATTTATATTTCCTATGTAGATAGTCTCCAACTTATTTAGTTACTTTGTAACACCATGAAATTCTTCCACCTATTGAGACTTCTGTTGGATGTCACCATCCTGATTTATTATTATTCCTCTATAAATGTTTCCAGCACAAAAACGACCATGAAACTATCCTTTTTATTTATAATAGAAAACTAAAGTATTCTCTTTATTTATATTTTTCTAGAACTTTTCCATTCGATATTTCTATCTGATCCTATCTATCCAATGCATGTTCATCTAATGACAGTTAATCCAATTTCTAATTATGATATTCCTTTTGTACATATTCTTCTAATTCTCATTCTTAGTATGATACCTTGTTCTCATTATAATAACTATATATCCAATGTCATTTTATGTAATAGCTATATTTGGTATCACTTTAACACTTCCACCCTTCTTCAACTGATGATTTATTAATATCTTCGGTGATTTCACTATGTCTGATACCCCCTAATCTATCCATTACCTCTTCTTCTGATGTTTAAACCTAAATGAGAATATCATTAAAGCTTGGTGGTCAAAACTTCTTTAAGACACATTACCTCCTCACAATAATTACATTCATGCAACTCAATATCATAACAAATAACTCAAGAAACAACACTCAATAAACCTATTTTTGGCACATCAGTTCTTCTTTTTATAGACATAGATTCTCCAAAAACTTAATGAAAGATACACACTCAAATTTGAACTTCCTACTTCCATTTGTGAATCTCTAACTTGACTTTTTATTTATTTTACCTCCTTAAAACATCCATAAATATTGTATTTGACCAATATTTATAGGAAACCACCTTATATCTCAGCATCATTGTTCTTCTTCAACTTTCCTAAAATATTTGCAAGAATCACAATTTACCTTTATGATTATCAAAATGCTAAATGTTCAGCTAAAAATCACTACTATTAAATGATTTTTTTAAAATTTCATGAAGTTATTAAAACCTTCCATTCAGTATAAATTTTTAATTCCAATCCCAACCAATGATCATTACAAAACCTCTTCCATCTGGTGAACTTCAATTATTTTTCATTCCAAACTTAATAGGAACATATTAGAAGTATTTCACAATACTTTTCTTTCATATGATAAATTTTATGTCTCATGAATATATTTGATCCTCCCTCTTATGTATTTCAAAAATACTTTCCTTGGTAATTTCCTATGTCCAACGAGTTCTTAGTTATTTATTAGTTTCCATTTATCTGATAACTTTATATGGAGAATTATTCATCTTGTTATCTGAACATCTTTCCTCTATATGATGAATTTTCTAGGAAAACTTTGCTCAATCATTTGAAATATTTTGTCTGATAGAGTCTGTCTTATGACTCACTAAGTTTATATGATAGAATTTATACATCCTATTTTTTAGCTACAACCTCATCAATACTTTCTCCATTCATTCATCATAACTTATAAAATTTGTTATTTGATATTTGTACAAGTCCATATGATAGATATTATAAAAATATTATTCTAATACAACTTAAATTTAACTTCACTTAATTTGAGAATCATCATGTTCCTCCTACTTTTCCTTCATCTAAATTCATACTATAATCATGAATCTCTTTATGATGTCTAATAAATTAAGTATGAACAAAAAATAACCTTATTTAGTTCTCTTTTACAGAGGATTTTTCTATTCTTAAAAACTTTATCTCTATATCACAATAATAATGTATTTTTATATTAATCTAATGAAGAACATATCACCCAGAGTCAACTAATATTTTATTTTCTGATCACCTATTATCTGATTGACTCAATTCATTCACCCTAGTTTGATGTTACTATAAATGTTCCTTCAATGGTCTCCCAATATTTCCTCTAAAGGATAGTCTTGTCATATGGGTATGACCAATAGAAAATTAAATATGAATTTAGAAAGTTTCATATGATGGACTCTATAATGAATACTATATTGAAGTTCATCTATTAGATACTCTATTTGATGGAATAGTTTGGAAAAATCTATATGATATCACTACTTGGAAACCCACTACCAATTACCTTAGTCCGATAGACTTTATTTGATCACCTCACTACATTGGAATCCACCTCCAGTGCCTCTGGTATCATATTTCTTGTTTCATTCACAACCTACTTCTTTGTCCATTTGGTTTTTCATTCTCAATTCAGTAACAAATTGTTCTATAAATTCTTAAGGAAACTCCTTTTGGGATATTATTAATATTGTTATATATGCTTCTCCAAACATTAATCACATGTTTGAGACATTAAGATCAGATCACCAATAAACATAAGATTAATCAATGTATTTAAATAATTTTTTCCTTTCAAGTAATAAATAATATTAATCTCTATAAATGAAATAACACAATTTATATGGTTCTTAAGATAATAAGACTTGGGAAATTCCTGTATTCCTCATTCATTATTACACGATTCATCAACATTATTCCCAATCTTGAATATTTCAATTTAAAGTTTCATAAGATTATGCTTAATAACTTATTTAACATATTGACATCAAATAAATATTTCTATTTCATTTAAAACCACTTAAAAAAATAATACCATTTTAAAAAATAAAAAACACACAAAAATTGGGCACTTCAATATATCCCTTTGTATTTATTGGAAATACCTTCAAAGCAATTTCCAAATAAATATGTCAATATGTGAATCTTTCTCTTATTTTACTCCCTTTAATTTCTTTATTTTTCTCCCATTTACTTTTCCAATTTTCTAAAATTCATTTCACTTTATCTCACACTTACTAACAAGAAATAAAAATTACTTAGGAAAAGGGTATCATTTCATTCTTAAGAAATTTTGCATTTGTCATTTCACTCTAAGTATACATGATCCATGCTTAGTGTAGAAAATAAGAGTTTTTGATCTAGATTGAAAAGTTTTCCTTTACCAACTGATCTTGATACCTCATGGAATTACAACTCATAAACTTGTATTCAAGGGTTTTCCACTTTTATTATATACTTAAGATACTAACTGAGATATTAAACACTTGTATGATAGATCAACTTGAAACTCCTGTACTCACTTCAATAAATGGATTAAATACATTCAAGTGAAAATAGTAGGAAAAGAGGCCTTATAACACTTTTATACTTCCAGTTTTATTATTTCATTGATTAATTCTATTTATCAACCTGTGGGTTAATATTTTTATTTTAAGTAACCAAGTATGAATGATTTAATAAAAAATATGCCTTTTCCAATGTCATTTCTTTAAGCACATTCTAGAATAATAAAATTTATATGAAGTGATTATTCTAGAAGAAACTTCATCATAATTAACTTGTATCCCACTCAAGGGGAACTTCCTTATGATATTCATAAATATGAATATATTCAATATATATTCTTTAGAAACTTTATATTGATAAAGTACCAAAATGGTTCTTTCTTTTGTGGCTGTCTAAATTTTTTACAATTTATACATTTTCACCAAGGATGATATTTTTCAATATATTCATTCAAATTTAAAAATGCAGGATCAAATAAATATGGTATATTATTTAAAGTTTTTATCATGTATTGATAGAAACCACTTTAATTTCAACAAGGATGATATTATTTTTAGTTTTCCAGTAAACCAACTTATGAAACATTCCAGGATAAAAACTTCCTTAATGAATATTATCCAAGGTTGAAATCCATTTCACTATATGAGGTTCTCACCATAAGATCATACCACATGTTCAATTACCTATTATTAAAGTATAAATAAAATACATAAATATCAAGGGAATAAGGTTAATATTCCTTAATTTATTAATTTGAACAGAAAGGTTGAGATAATTTTCTCAACCATGTTTCTCCATCTCCTCCAGTCTTTATAATTGCACATCTAAACCTAAATTCTGATTTATATTGGGGAAACATTGATCTTCCTACATTATCTACTAATTTATCTGGATACTATTTCTTCTTAACAATGTTTATGGATGATACATTATTAAACCTTTTAAGGATTACTTCACATTATAGTATAATAGTTAAATAACCTTCTACACTATTTTTATCTTTATTATATCTCTCACATGAAACTTATTTAACAAAATAGTTATATTTTATTGAAAACATCTCATGAAATTATTATTCCTTAGGTGTAATATTTTCTTTTCATTTATATACTATCCTTTTCTTATGAATATTCTATTTTCATTATTCTCTCTAGATCTTCTGGCCAGATAATTAATATATGAATTGGAATACTAAAAACAAGTTTGGGTTGTCCACATTGATTCATCTTAGCACCATCATTTTTATTAGTTATTTTGTATTATACACTTTTCTTTAACTTATTGGATTTGGAATCTAAGGCCTTCCAAACTTTCCTACTTGAAATATTCTTGAGAGATTTTTTTAGAACATTATTTTTCTTACATGCCAAGGTTTCTTCTTCTTTCTTAAAAAAATTATATGTTATTATTTTATTAACACATTTAGCTACTTTTCTAGATGAGAATGAATCATTCTTGCAACAAACATATCTTCCAGCATTATAGGAATTTTCATCATTTTTAAATATGTTCAATGTACTAAAAATTTTCTTACTATATGAATGTCACTTCTTTATTTTTGGATTTCTCACTATTGACATGGGATTGATTTATTTATTTTCATTTATAGGATTACACCAAAAATATGATGAATAATTCTCAAATCTATTTTAGCGCCAACATTTTCCCACAAACCTTTGTCTTTTTATATAAATTTAATAATGTTTTTGGGTCTTCTACATAACATGTTAGGATCTTCATGGGAAACCAGTTTCCACACTCTTTTTCTTATCCACCATATTCATAGTGGTAGGATTCCTAACTCCTTTATAAATATATACTTAAACATATTCTATTTTCCAATGTGTACTATTCATGAAAAAAATTTAAAAACATTATTTAAAAATGGTATGGATGTAACCACTTTCTTCATAATTTCTTGAGATAGATCATTGAACTAAGTAATGATATTATTTTCATGAGATCGGGGAATTTTAACATTATAATCCTCAAATTTGAATTATACAGTAGAAAAACAATTCTCCTCCTTTTGTAAAGACTCAATATGTGTATTCTTAATATTAAAAAACGTGACTTTAAATTCTAAACATTATATATTGAGGGTATTTTTCTAATATTCAGTCATAATCACCTTCTCTTCATAATCCTGATTCATTTTTTAACTTCTTATTTATGAAAATTAATGTTTTTTGTAGAAAATTTTCATGTTTCTTGATCTTATTGTATTTTACTTCCAATTTAAAATCATTGACCTTAATTCAATTTTCCAACTTTTCTTCAAGTGCATGGATCATTTCTTTTAGAGTCTTCTTGACTCTATAATTATTTTAAAATTATTTAATCCATTTGTATTATAATTTTATAGAACTAATTTCAAGTTCCAAATTTATTTATTCAATGTCTCTAACCTATTTACAGATCTTTATACATGATATAAATTTTTCTTGAAAATCCTTATCCATGTTATATCCTTCTTCTTCTAGCTAGGCGACTCCTCATACATTTTTTTAAAGACTCCACAAATAAGAAAGAATATTTATTTGGGAATGTAATGAAGAATATAATTCAATCTACTAACTGACATATCTTGATAATTTGTAGATAGATCATGATCACTAAGTTTTATAGGATCATTTTCTTGAGTATAGTCTATACAAGAATTTTTGCATACCTCATGACCACTTTTCTTGATTCACTTGAGGTAGAAATACTATCCTTCTCCATGGTGATAAGTTGAACCAATTATTATTTACTTTCCAAGAAAGATATATCTTTGTTGTTATAAAGGAATATAGAATATGGTATTTCCTATTATTTAAAAGAGATGTATGTCTTCTTCATATTTCTTTTCTATTTCTTTTTCCCGTTCATCATGGTCTTGGTAGAAAAATAATTCCTCCCATAGATAACTAAATATTCACCAAAATTTAACTTATTTATTAATACAAGAAATAAAATCAAATCTTTAAAAGAAAATAACTTCAATATAGATAATCTAACAGAGGTGAACCAACCCTTTGATACCAATTGAGAGTATAAATTTAGGATTTACTCAACACTAGAGGGGGTGAATCTGTGTTAAAAAACCTTTATCTAATAATATTTTTTTTATCCCTTTACCTCTTAGACCTTCCATAAGATTGATTCTCATATTATATTTTCTTTATCTTCTGCAAGTATATAAAAAAAATTAAAATATGACACATGATATTTTGACAAGGTTCACTACTCAATATGAGTAGCTAGTCCTTTCCTTGTAATTTTATAACCAATTAAATAATTCTACACTATAATGAGATAATTTTTATAGTGGTTTAGCTAGAAAAAAATCCTTAGACTAAGTGTGGTTCACAAAAATTAAGAGGGGGGGTAGAAAAAAAACTTGAATCCCTAGACTGGTGATGAACTCGTCCAACTTGAAGCTCCTAATTAGTTATTTATACTACCAGTGTAGATAATCTCCAACCTTTTAAGATACTTTGAAACACTACAAAAGTTTTACACTTATTAACAATTATGTTGGATGTCACAGTTCTTATATGTTCTTCGTACTCTATAAATACTACCTGCATAACAAACAATAACTAACTCTCTTTTTTCTTCAAAAAATAAAACTGAAAGATCAAATTTCTTTATATTTTCCCATAAATTTTCCTTTTTTATATATTAATCAAATCCCTTCTCTCCAATTCAGGTTTTACTGGTGATAGTTCACCCAATCCATTATTCTTCTCTCCCTTCAGCACATATTCATTTGATGCTAATGATCCGTCCACTACATTCTTCTTAGTATGGTACCTTTAAGTATGATACCACCTGATGAGAATGATTGTCTTGATATCACTTTTTCACTACTTCCATTATTTTACTAGTGATCAATTTCTCCATTTTATGCTTTTTCTCCATCTGGTACCCCCTTCTCCATCTGGTACCTCTTGTTCTGATGATTAGATCCAAATTATAATAGCTTTAAAGTTTTTGTTCAAAACTTAATTAAGAAAATTTACTTCATCATATAATTACAACCATGTAACACACTCTTGTAACTAATAAATTAATCAACAAAACTTGAGGAACCTCTTCTCAGTGCATAAACTCATCTTTATATAGGCATAACATCTAAAAAACATAGGAAAATGAACACACTCAAATTTGAACTTACCTCTTCTAAATTTGAATATTTTACTCAGATCATTATTCATTTTAATAATTTTAAATTTCATAAAATATAGGTATCAAAAAATATTTATAATAAATTTCCTTAGATATTGGAAGCATTGTTATTGTTCAACATTCCTAAAATATTAAATAGAACCAAAAACTACCTTTGTGATTATCAAACAATTGAACGTCTAAATCAGCATCAGAACAATTAAATAAATTTATAAAAACTTCATAAATATATTCAAACCATCCATTTGGTATAACTTCCTAACCCCACTTCCAACCCGTGACCTTTATAACACCTCTTCCATCCGGTGAATTTTTATTGTTGTTTCTTCCCAACTTTGAAGTAACATGTCAAAAGTATTTATCAAGAATTTCTTTAATCAGATAAATTATTTTTATTCCAAATATGTTTCATCTTCCCTTTAAAGTATTTATGATATACATTCAAAAGGAAATTCATCCATATGATGAGTTCTCATATGTTTTTAAGTTTTACTCCATATGATTACTTCACATGGAAACTTCTTCATTCAATTATCTTTACATGTTTACTCTATGTGATAACTTTTCTAGGAAACCAGTGTATGATCATTAAAAATATTCTATTTGATAGAGTCTTTACAAGGACTCAAAAAGTTCATATGATATACTTTATACACCCTTTCTTTAGCTACACCCTCATCAACATTCTCTTAATTTATTCACCATAAAATCATAACTTTTCTATTTGATCTTTGTACAAGTCTATCTGATATAATTTATATAAATATTATTCTAATATAAATTCAATGGTAATTCACTTCATTCAAGAACCATAAAGTTCCTCCAAATTTTCATAAATCCAAATTCAATGTAGAATCATGATGATCTTCATGATATTTGATACATTAAGGATTAATAGAAAATCACCTAATTTATTTATCTTTCACAAAGGAATTTTCTATTCTTATAAAAATTAACTTTAAATAACATACATAAATAATTTGGATGTTAATCCAATGAATTGAATATCACCAAGCACCAAATTATATTGTTTTTCGATCACCTGTTGTCTGGTTTTCTTAGTCTATTCACATTAGTCCTATGTCACTATGAACATTATTTTAACGATCTCCCAAAATTTCCTATGATTGATGGAATCTTCATCTGGTTCTGGCTGACAGATAATGCCAGATGAAATTAGAAAATTTCATCTGATGGAATCTATAATAATGATTTTATAAAATTCCATCTATTGGACATTATGTCTGATGAAACAATTTGGAAACCTCCACCTAGTGGTACTACTTGAAAACCCATATATGATTACCATGGTTTGATAGAATCCGTCTAATTTCCTTAGAACACTAGCTTCCACCTTTAATTCATTTTCTCTCAACTTTATTTTTTTATTCATTACACACTTCTTTGTCCATTTGGTTACGCCTTCTACGTGTGGTAAATTTTTTTTTGAAACCTTTTTAAGGAATGTATTTAAGTAAACTTTATAATATTATACACATGATTCTCCAAAAAAAAATAATGAGTCCGAGACATTAATATTAGATCACCAATCATTATAAGTAAACTTAAAGTCTTAAAAGGAAATTAGCCTTCCAAGTAATGAATAATATAAATCTCCACTAAGACAGGATCACCATTTATATAGTTCTTATGATAATAATAATTGATCACTTATTTTCTTATTCATCCATTCTTTTAAGATTCATCAACATTATTATCAAACATGGATACTTTAATCGAACTTTCCAACAACTTATTCTTTATAATTTCCTTAATATATTAACATCAATGAAAATGATCTATTTCATTGAAAACCGAGAACAACCATTGAAAACAAATAAAAATCAATCACAAAGTGGTATTTTAATATATATTATACAAAAAAGGAACATGATTAATGTAATAAGATAAAAAATAATGGAGTTACTATTATGGTATAAGTGATGCATGTATCTGGTACCAAGGAAAAAGATCTAATTTATGTGAATATTTCATACTTCAGAATCATAGAAAATATATAAGTGTTGGATTATATAACATTCTAAGTCTTGACTTTTCGATGAAAATGGGTTTATGAAATGATTGTTATTAAAATTGATGAATTTTTATTTGTGAAAGTAAATTTTAGTAAGGGTATAAGGATAAATCATTCATAATGGAATCACAGGAAGTAAAAGTATTTTAATCCCTATTTCATGCTAACAGAAATTAGTTAATTATTTTTTTATCAATTAAAACAACTATAAGGTAAAAAATATTCCACTATGGATGAACCATTCATTAGGAAGTTGTAATCATTTCATAGTGGTCCTAGTTTATATGGTATCTGGTATGTCAAAGGGGACCACAAAAAGGTATTTTGATACATGATACCCTATAAAAATAGTGTTATTAGAGGGGGTTGTAATCCCCAATAAATAATTTAGTAGTGGTAATGAAAAACCACCAATAAATTAACCACACAGTCCATTTAGTGACTGTTTTATTTAAGAATTTGTATGTTTAAAAAACACCAGAGACTGTTATTTTAGAAGGGGTTTCAACACATCCTATTTTTTTAAATATTTAAAACATCTGTTAATGGATGGTATAATTTTTTTATTTTAAAGAATATAATCACTTTGGGGTGGTTCAAAACCACCCCAAAGTGATTAAATTGTTTTAAATAAAAAAATTAGAGGAGGTTGTAATCCCCTTTAAATACTTCAGTAGTGGTAACACAAAATCACTACTAAAGTGGCTGCTCACTCCTTTTAGTGACTATTTTTTTTTAAGTTTTGGTAAGTTAAAAAAATAGAGATAGTAATTTTATTGGGGTTTCAATCCCTTCTATTTTTTTAAAAATATTTAAAACATCTGTTAATTGATGCTATAGTTTTTTATTTTAAAAATATAATAACTTTGGAGTGGTTGAAAACCACCCCAAATTGTCTGTAATTTTTTAAAATAAAAAACAATTAAAAATGCCACCACAAATCCACTCCCCTACCTAGCTCCCCAGCCTCCTACACATGCACCGCAACAACATCACCTTCCCATATTATGCGCATGGAAGGAAATGATGCTTCAAAGGGGTTTTGATCCCGCAAAACCTAGAATAAAACACCAACACACTACCACCATGGTATATTGAATTTATTGGATTCATTTACACAGGTTTATATTTATATATATTAACATATTTATACAAATACATTTAATTTTTATATTTAAATGGATTTAAATATATAACCTTATATATTTCGTCAAAAAATATAACATTTTATATAAATTTATATTTACATTAATGTATGCATAATTATATTATGTATACATTTATATTATATAATTTTATGCTATATATTAAATACATTATATTAATGAATACACAAATATAAATATGGTATATTTGAAATATATAACATATATATTTATATTATACATTTATATACATTAATGTATTCATATTTATATTATGTAAAATTATATAATATACATGTATATTAGATATTAGATATATTTAAATTAATGTATACACAAATATAAATATGATATATATTTTTAAATATATAATATAATATACATTAATGCATTTATTTGTATTAATGTATATATTTATATTATATACGTTTATATTATATATTATATAAATGTATCATAAATATATATATATATATATAGTGAAAACATATGTTTTAAAAATATATATTATACAAATATATATATATATATATATATATCTGTCATACAAATACAAATACATATTTTATTATAAAAATTTATTATACAAATACAAATATATATATATATTGTAAAAAATATACTATTCAAATCTACATATTTACACATATACAACTGTATATTATATTATACTAAAATTTTAAATACAAATATATAATATACAAATACCAATATATATAATATTATACTGATTAAAGAAAAAATATATATTTATATATATTATATTTATATGTTTACAGTTAAAAAATGCATATACATATATATATATCATATATATATATATATTATTTAAATATATATTATTTATTTTATTTATATGTGTATATATGTATATATAAAATATATTTACTATTACCCAAATATATTACACACACACATACATATCAATATATATTACATTTATATGGATACAATTAAAATTTTGTAAATATTTGTGTATATATATACATGTAATATAATATAACATAATATTTATATATCGATAAAATTTTACTTATATTTATATATAAATATATTTTACATATATTAATATATCTATACATATATTTTAATTTATAGATATATATAGTTACATTATGTATACAAATGTATATTTAATATACTAATTTAAATACATATCTTAATCTTAATATATATATATACATTTTTATAATATATTATAACATAATATTTATTTATTTGTGAAAATTCCCTCTAAATTATATATTTTACATGTATTTTAAAAAATATTTATACATATATTTATAAATACATTTGTATTGTGTATACTTACACACCCACACTTGTTTATATATATATATAGATATTTATATATTTATAAATACATTTATATCAAACACACATAATGTTTATATAGATATAGATATACTTATACATATATTTATATGTTCACACACACAAATGTGTATTTCTATATTTATTTTTAAATATTTATTTATATGATTATTTACTAGTGTGTGTGAGTATAATCCATGAATTCAGGTTCAAGGGAAGTTTGGTATTTCACCTTATGCTTGTCAAATGCAAGGTAATAAGGAAACTGATTCTTGGGTTGACCTCGAAAATGAAATGAAATTGATTCTTGAAGGAATATCCTTTAGATATGATCTTTGAAAAGGTATCATTGATCAGGTTGATGATAACTATAAAGAGGGGAAAATAATAATGAAATGGATACAAAAAATGTGGTAGACATGGAATTATGGAAGGTGCATAAGACGATCTATGCTAAATCTAAAAGGAAGATGAAGATGATTACTACCACTTCAAAGAAATCTTGGACCAAGCAGTGCCCTTTCACTGAGGTTGAAATCCAGGTCAGGATAGGGTATAACCTTTTTTACAACCAAGACCCAGTCTCAACACACACTCACAACACAAGATAGGTGGCATAAAAATATGAGTAAAATAGGTAAGGAACGCTAGATGGGGTTTTCTCATCCAAAACCAGAACTCCTAGTTAAGACTTTAAACATGGAAAAGATGCTTATACCATTAATTCAGGTGTAAAGGAGAGTAACACACAATACTACAAAAATGTGGAGCTGCTATTGGTTTTATATTCTAGGAAGATATAATTTTCTACATCCTCGTGTAAGAAAGATTCAGATACAATGTGGTTGCCTAAGAATACTTCATCCAATGATAAAAAATTTAGAGTTGATTCCTTTATCCCTGATCATGGTACATCCAAATCATGTGCTATTGGACTAGGTAGTTTAGACCCAGCTCATCTTCCTTTACAAAGGGATAAGTGTGATACTCAACCTATTAAGGAATTACATAATAAGGAAGATCAAATCGGGTTGAAAAGCCAGGTGTTTGTTAAACAATATTTTTCCATCCAGGATGAATCATTTGATCACATAGAGGAGAAAGTTCATGAATATGGTTATTTGGAGCATGAATGTTCTTCTAAGAATGTTTTGGGAATGATGGTGATCAGATCACCTATTATATTGAATTATTATGATCAAAATAATCTATAGAAACCTACTAAAACTTAGAGAAGGTATTTTATCCATGTGGTCAGGGTGGATGAGTTTCTCCTAATCAAATGTGTACTCATTATTGAGGAATTGAATTTAACATTTAATTCTCTCTATTAAAGGAAATAGAGCTTTTCATGCTTGATGGTATGGTCAATCCAATATTTCACAACAATTAATTTAAATTATGATGGAGCTTTTCATGCTTGTTGGGATGATCTCCCCAACCTTTCTTACTCTTTGTGCCTCTTCTGTTAATTTTCTCATCTTAAGCATGGGTGGCTATTGTGGTGCTATTAATCACCACCCCTATCTTACTTTTTCTTTTATTCAATAAAAGGGGCCTTGAACTAACTTTTTCGAATACAATATATATATATATATATATATATTGTATTTGTATATTTAAAAATTGGATATACATAATATTATATATACATAATATAACTATTTAATATATATATATATGTAATATTATATACTATATATATAATTATTGATATATACTTAATTTTTTTGTATATATATAATTATTTATTTAATATATTTATATAATGTATTTATATAATACACACCTAGAGATATAATATAAAACATGATATTTTAAAAAATAATTAAAAATTGGCGGTGGATTAAAACCCACTCAAATATAAGAAATAAAAAGCGGTTGTGATATTTACACCTCTAAAATATAACAAATTTATTTAAAAAAATTTAAATGGGGTTAAACCCCCTCAAATTGAATAAATTAGTGATGTTTAATAACCACTACTAATCTATCATATTAGAGGGGGTTTAACCCCCTCCATTTTTTATATATTGTTGTCACGAACCAGGCCGGGTCGCCATCCGACCCGGCGCCCGACCCGGTCCGCGGCAAGGCCCGAAGGGCGTTCCCGATCCCCACGGGCTGGCACAAGTGCCCGGGTATCAAGTTTAACAGGTGGGAACGGTTTTACCCGAAATGCAAGACAGAAAAACCAACTAACAAGATGGATAAACTGAAATTAGAAATAGACAACAAAACGTGCCTTTAAACTATGAACAAGTTTAAAGTCCACAATTTGAAGCAATAACTAAAAAGAAAAGACGACAGCGGAAACTAAAACTCATACCCGACCTCCCGACATAAGTGAGACCACATCAACACCATTCTGCATGAGAAGACCAGCTGCAACCTGAACCACCATCACTGAGCACAAGGTCACAACCTGGGATACACAAGAAACAAAGTCTACATACACCCAAAGGTGTATGTAGGGTGTGAGCCAAAAGCCCAATAGGACGTCACCCAATAAAAAGGTTCCATGCCACAACATCTAAAATACAATTTAATGTGTTTATTTCAAATTATACTTTCAAGATGGTTTTAAAGAAAATGTTTACAAGCCAAATGCTAAAGGAAAACACTAAAAGGAATGCATTTCACAAATATGATTTTTGAGAGGAAGGGAAAAGTTTAATATGGGCACACACACACACACACTCTCACGCACACACACACACTCACACACCCATACACACACACACGCTAACCCGCATGGTCCTCCATATGCCGACGGAAGGCACCATGCCACAGATGGTAGAGCACTATAGGTAAAACCCCTAAGGATCATCTAGCTCGAGTGGGACCCTAGAAACCTCGTGTCTCGGTGAAACGTGGCTTAGAAGGCCACGACCCTCAGAAAACGTGGCTTAGAAGGCCACGACCCTCAGAACACGTGGCTTAGAAGGCCACAACCCTCAGATATCATATGTTTAGTTAGTGTTGCAATCGTCAATCCAGCTATGTGAAACAGGGACGATACCCATCCGGTTCACTAGCACACTAGTTCTAGTCTGCCCACCTAGATACCCAGGGTTTCCCTTGTGCTCAATCAAGTTTCACATTCACATAATTCACCACTTTCACATTTCACAAACCAAGCTTGACATTACACAAAAAGTCACCACTTTCATACCAAAACACTATTTCAAAGACACGCACACAAAGGACATGTCTCATTTTATAAAAATACACCACTTTAAAAATGAATGCATATTCAACTCCTTCAAAATACCATTTTCACATCATAAAAATGTACCAAAGAACCAATTGAACTATTAATGAAATTGTTTCAAGAAAACCCAAGAAGACTTTACACCAAAGACCACTTGGTTCTATATAGAGGCGTCACTTTAATACTTGATACATGAGGTAACCATATCAAAACTTGTTTTCCATTATAAAAAAAAATTCATTTTAATTTCACAAGTGCAGAACGAGGCAAACACACCAAAAGTGATTCACATACTTTGAAAATGTCTATTTAAATAAACAAACACCTAAAGCGACTTAAAAACACCTCTCACACTATCAAACAACCTTCAGAACCTTTCAACATTGTTTGGAATCCCAAATACCACTCAAATGAACAATCTCTTAGTTTATAAAACATATCACATGTATACCATAAAACCTCACATCAAAACACACAAATCTTTCCATGAAAAGAACATTTTAAAAATCAATTAAACACTCAACTTTTGTAAAACCTCATTTACTCCATTTGCAAAATTAATTAGACACTTTAAAAATTTACCACAACAAGGTCGAAATAAATAAATAAAAAAAAACATAACCATTTCTAAAAAAAGAGTGCAATTTTTACCACGCACGCATGTCAAACAATTTTTAAACCGCATTCCATGCAACTTATAAAACACACCCATTCATTTATACAACAACACATATAAAACACAAAAGCATACCATTTCGGAAATCCAATTTTTATCAAACGAGCATGGCAAAGAATTATAAACAAAGACAGCACCATGCAATTAAATCATAGAACTTATCAAGTTTAACTAAACAAAAAAATTAAGTTATCTAGATGATGCAAAGGCATGGAACCACCTACCTTGTCAAAGCAGACTTCACAACCATGGTGCGCAACAACTGTCACACTTTAGTCGCAACTCAAACAAATCCAAATTGGCCCTAAATCAAACAATTGAACCAAAACATCAATAATTAACCTAAAAATTTGATGTAAAACACTCATTGCATGCCAAACACACCACACGAAAACCAAACACAACTAAAAACTTCAAATTAATCACCCTAGATCGAATCATGTACCTGCTGAAAAAAATAGCAAGGAGGCTTAACCGAAGGGGGGTGTTCGCCGGATGAAGCAGGGGAGAGTTCAACCACTGGGAAGGGAGGCCGCTGCAATGGGGATGTCCGGGAGAGAGTTAGGCCGCAGTACAAGCGGCTGGAGGAAGGTCTTCGGCTGGGAGGAATGGAAGGAGGCGGCTGGTTAGTGGGACGGCGGTTTGCAGCGCCGGAAAAAGGGAGGGAGGCACGGGTCTTCTGGATTTTCCAGAGGGAGAAGGCGGCGTGACGGGTGCTAAAAGGGGAAGGCAGTGGCGGTCTGACGAGCTGGAAACGCGACGCGGCAGGATTTAAGGGGGAAGGTCCGGCGGTGTGAGGGTGCGGCGCAGCGGATGAGGGGAGGACGGCGCAGGGAGTTGCAGGGTGGCCGGGAGAAGGCTGAGGCGGGTGTGCAGTGGGGAGCTGGCTGAGGCGGGCTAGCAGGCCGAGGGAGAGAGAGGTGCAGGGCACCGGATCTGGGTAGCGCCAGAGGAGTATGGGGTGCCGGAGGCGGGGCGAGCAGGAGAGGGTCGTGGCGGCGAGCAGGCCGGCTAGGGTTAGAGGGAAAGGGGAAGGGGTGAGCCGCGCGACGAAGGGGGGGTAGGAGGGAAACCGACGGGACGGAGAGGAAAAGAGAAAAAAAAAACGGAGGGAGAGAGGAAAAAAAAAGAAAAAAAAAAGAAAAAAAAAGAAAGAAAATAAATAAATAAATAATTAACTAAAATAAAATGAAATTAAAACAAAACAAAATATAATATAATAAAAAGGAAGTAAAACATAAATTCAGTATTAATAATAATAATAATAATAATAATAATAAAACTGAAATATGAATAATGAGGATCAAAAATAATAATACTCATTTGATAAATCTAGAATAAAATAAAAAGTATATCAATTAAGATAATAATAACAATAATAAGAAAATTAACAAAACAAATAACAATTGTAATAAACTAAATGATAAATAATAATAATAATAATAATAATAATAATAATAATAATAATCTCAAATGAAATTATTACGATTATTATTATTATTAACACAATTGCTAATTCGTTTTATTTCATTAATTAAACACCGGCAAGGCGTGCGGTGAATCGGCGAGGCCGCGCGGGGACCCAAGCGAGGCCGCGCAGCTTCGACTGCGTCGCGCTGGACGCAAACAAGACCAAAACACAAGGGACTTGAAATCTTAAGTCGGGGTTCGACCCGAACTAACCAATGCAAAGAAAATTAATGAAATAAATAAATTTTGAAATAGTGGGTGCGACAATTCTCCCCACCATAAAGCTTTCCGCCCCCGGAAAGCCGCAACTAAGGCTGAGACCCAAAGCAGGAAACATCACCCCACTAAGGATCAAATAGGATCCCCACAAACATCAAAAAAAGAGAGAGAGAAACATCGTGCTCAGAGAAAGTAACTCAAAGACAACATCAAGAAATGCATAAAAGACTTTCTGATATGTGTCGCCCACCCCAAAAGCTAGAACGCCTCCAGCCGATTGTTTTAGAAAACGAACTCTTGAACCCACAAGAGCCAAATTCACACACCAAAACACCTCAAGCACTCTGAGACCAAAACCACACCACTTATCTAATATGAACAAAAGAGGTCAAACCATGTCCTCGGAACACTCCTATCACTTATCAATAAACTATCTTTGAAAACAGAAGCTATAGATCAACATGGGGAAGCTCGAGGGGCTCCTCACCATTAAGAAGTCACTGATGCTCGAAATGAGAGTGGACAACCGACAGGGGGAGGTCCGAGCGGACTCCCCGCCATTAAAGAAAGGTCCAGCACTGATTCATCCTAGAGACATTCGTGCGAGACCCAATGTGGGTCTCCCCACCATTAAGAATCTGCCAACGCCAAAGGCGAGACTAGAAAACCAACATGGGGAGGTCCATGAGGACTCGCCGCCATTAGAACTAACAAAGTGCATAGAACTTTGAAAAACTTCTCAATGGTGACCAAACACCCCACCACAAGGGGCGGGGAGGGAGGGGCCTAACCACCCGGGCGTCAGAAACATGACCCGAGAAAAACTGGCATCTCCACATCCCTGGATGAGCCCCATTCAACTTTGATACTGACTTAACCAACATAGCCCATAAAGACCCCTAAAGCGATTACATCCAGTGGGATGCAACCCCCATGACTTTAAGGCAACATGACGAACACGCCTCCACCTAGTCATGGAAACCTTACACAACCAGATGGTTCGTTTGGAATGGAACAACCATAGAAACAATATAAACTGCCTCTAATTTCCACATCGATGACAAAAATAAGATCGGGGTCTCATATACTCTTGGGGTTCCTGACCACGCGCCAGCTTCACTCCGAAGCCTATGGCTGGAGCCCTGATGTTTGAAGCATCTCCTGCCTCGTAGTCAGGTATTGGAGACTCTTGAACGGAGCTTCTACTTTTGGTGTCACACGCAATAATATTGCACCCGAGGCAACACCATCAAACACGACACATTACAGCATCTGACTGATCATACGAGGAACATTCACCAACACCAGAGTTGAAATGGTGCATGCACATCACCCTTTTTCACACTGGATGAGAACACGACACCACAAATCATCACCTGAACATGATCATTTCTGTTGAGAGGAACATTACGCTGAGAAAGACCTTAAACCGCGTCGTGAACAACACGTGATTCCTGCGAATGACCATAGAAGCCTCATACGACTGGGTCTGCCAAACTAGTATCCTAACACGAACCTTTCCTTAAACGGAACAAACCAAAGACCAGAGATCATTTAGAACGATAGACCGCACCAACAACTTCGAGTTGCTTCCACCTTTTTCCCACTGGAGTCTCCTTTACTGCTTCCACACCACCGTTGACTATCAAAGGGACCTTACGCTGCAAGACGTCACCGAACATGACCCTCGCAGCCGATGTAAATACTACAAAGCCCTTCAAGACACTGGTCAACACTGGAAAATTCTGAACCGCCTTCACCCTTCCTCGCTAGATCTCCTTTCGATGTTTCCAGGGGAAACCTTCAAATATGACGACATCAAGACTCATACCCAATGAATCGAACAACTCGAATGACCAAAACTCCCTTCAACTCCCCTCGCATCTGTCATCCCACTGCGAGAGGATCCACTTAGTTGCAAAAAGGAGAGGTGAGTTCCATTCTAGATTTCAAGAAGATTTTCCTCTGATCAACTGGAGGGTCGGCCAATGGCGAATTGCCCGTGGCCACACTTTAATCACATGTCAACACTTTATGGGGGGGGGGGGCGTACACTAGTCAAGGTAGAAAAACATGGACCCAAATCAAACTTGTCCAATGATCAACACATACTACAGGCGAACACCAAACGTACAAGGGAAACCACTGCAAGGGCTCCCCAATGCACTTTTCAAAGGAAAAAAAAACTAGCTACCCGCTTGCAAACCAACTTACAAATAGGAATTCAAACATGGAACAAAAATCATTCAGAATGGATCCTCAGCTCAAAATGCATCACATCCGACATTTCCAAAACACATGGACACGCCACCCAAACACTTTTAACAAAACCTTTTTGAAAATAAGCAAAGCAGGGGGGTTGCACAAACACCAATGGCGTCTCATGAGCCTCGCACATGCATGTTCTCATGCCGCACCGGCACGCACCTTATGTCCATCCAGGCACTCATCCGCTCGTGCCATTAACCATTTCCCTTTTCGCATACACCCATGCATGTGGTTGCCCATGAGAGCGCCAAGGATCAAAACCAAAACATTCCATTTTTTTTTTCAAAACCAAAACATCCAACCCACACTTTTCAAACCTCAAACCTCATTTTATTTTTAAAGCGCTTCATTTAAAAAAAATCATTTTTCAAGTCCAAATAAAATTTTTACTTAAAAACCAAATTCCCAAGAATCCAAAACAAGGAGACGAGAAACAGTGCAGGAGGAAACTATGGTCAGCGGATGATTGGAACATATGGTTGGCGGCCATATGCCGATCACGCCACTAGCCACAGAGAGTATTTTAGGACAGTGTCCCCGGCTCCACAAGGCTTGCCAGACCCTGCGAGCTCACTAAGACCACTGACCTTACTGCCTTTTCATTTCCCTTAGACACGATCATCTGCAAGGACCAAAAACTCATACAAACCTCAACATACTTTGGTAACTCGAGTCCCGCCACGAGGTGTGCTGGCCAGGCACATTGCTCGTTTTCAGGACGTCGAGTCCCGACAACCTTAACTCAAGTCTATACACTGACTCTATCTCAAAAGAACATGACCCAAGAGAGCAAACATTGCCTCTGATACCATTTTGTCACGAACCAGGCCGGGTCGCCATCCGACCCGGCGCCCGACCCGGTCCGCGGCAAGGCCCGAAGGGCATTCCCGATCCCCACGGGCTGGCACAAGTGCCCGGGTATCAAGTTTAACAGGTGGGAACGGTTTTACCCAAAATGCAAGACAGAAAAACCAACTAACAAGATGGATAAACTGAAATTAGAAATAGACAACAAAACGTGCCTTTAAACTATGAACAAGTTTAAAGTCCACAATTTGAAGCAATAACTAAAAAGAAAAGACGACAGCGGAAACTAAAACTCATACCCGACCTCCCGACATAAGTGAGACCACATCAACACCATTCTGCATGAGAAGACCAGCTGCAACCTGAACCACCATCACTGAGCACAAGGTCACAACCTGGGATACACAAGAAACAAAGTCTACATACACCCAAAGGTGTATGTAGGGTGTGAGCCAAAATCCCAATAGGACGTCACCCAATAAAAAGGTTCCATGACACAACATCAAAAAGAAAATTTAATGTGTTTATTTCAAATTATACTTTCAAGATGGTTTTAAAGAAAATGTTTACAAGCCAAATGCTAAAGGAAAACACTAAAAGGAATGCATTTCACAAATATGATTTTTGAGAGGAAGGGAAAAGTTTAATATGGGCACACACACACACACACTCTCACGCACACACACACACTCACACACCCATACACACACACACGCTAACCCGCATGGTCCTCCATATGCCGACGGAAGGCACCATGCCACAGATGGTAGAGCACTATAGGTAAAACCCCTAAGGATCATCTAGCTCGAGTGGGACCCTAGAAACCTCGTGTCTCGGTGAAACGTGGCTTAGAAGGCCACGACCCTCAGAAAACGTGGCTTAGAAGGCCACGACCCTCAGAACACGTGGCTTAGAAGGCCACGACCCTCAGATATCATATGTTTAGTTAGTGTTGCAATCGTCAATCCAGCTATGTGAAACAGGGACGATACCCATCCGGTTCACTAGCACACTAGTTCTAGTCTGCCCACCTAGATACCCAGGGTTTCCCTTGTGCTCAATCAAGTTTCACATTCACATAATTCACCACTTTCACATTTCACAAACCAAGCTTGACATTACACAAAAAGTCACCACTTTCATACCAAAACACTATTTCAAAGACACGCACACAAAGGACATGTCTCATTTTATAAAAATACCCCACTTTAAAAATGAATGCATATTCAACTCCTTCAAAATACCATTTTCACATCATAAAAATGTACCAAAGAACCAATTGAACTATTAATGAAATTGTTTCAAGAAAACCCAAGAAGACTTTACACCAAAGACCACTTGGTTCTATATAGAGGCGTCACTTTAATACTTGATACATGAGGTAACCATATCAAAACTTGTTTTCCATTATAAAAAAAAATTCATTTTAATTTCACAAGTGCAGAACGAGGCCAACACACCAAAAGTGATTCACATACTTTGAAAATGTCTATTTAAATAAACAAACACCTAAAGCGACTTAAAAACACCTCTCACACTATCAAACAACCTTCAGAACCTTTCAACATTGTTTGGAATCCCAAATACCACTCAAATGAACAATCGCTTAGTTTATAAAACATATCACATGTATACCATAAAACCTCACATCAAAACACACAAATCTTTCCATGAAAAGAACATTTTAAAAATCAATTAAACACTCAACTTTTCTAAAACCTCATTTACTCCATTTGAAAAATTAATTAGACACTTTAAAAATTTACCACAACAAGGTCGAAATAAATAAATAAACAAAAACATAACCATTTCTAAAAAAAGAGTGCAATTTTTACCACGCACGCATGTCAAACAATTTTTAAACCGCATTCCATGCAACTTATAAAACACACCCATTCATTTATACAACAACACATATAAAACACAAAAGCATACCATTTCGGAAATCCAATTTTTATCAAACGAGCATGGCAAAGCATTATAAACAAAGACAGCACCATGCAATTAAATCATAGAACTTATCAAGTTTAACTAAACAAACAAATTAAGTTATCTAGATGATGCAAATGCATGGAACCACCTACCTTGTCAAAGCAGACTTCACAACCATGGTGCGCAACAACTGTCACACTTTAGTCGCAACTCAAACAAATCCAAATTGGCCCTAAATCAAACAATTGAACCAAAACATCAATAATTAACCTAAAAATTTGATGTAAAACACTCATTGCATGCCAAACACACCACACGAAAACCAAACACAACTAAAAACTTCAAATTAATCACCCTAGATCGAATCATGTACCTGCTGAAAAAAAAAACAGCAAGGAGGCTTAACCGAAGGGGGGTGTTCGCCGGATGAAGCAGGGGAGAGTTCAACCACTGGGAAGGGAGGCCGCTGCAATGGGGATGTCCGGGATAGAGTTAGGCCGTAGTACAAGCGGCTGGAGGAAGGTCTTCGGCTGGGAGGAATGGAAGGAGGCGACTGGTTAGGGGGACGGCGGTTTGCAGCACCGGAAAAAGGGAGGGAGGCACGGGTCTTCTGGATTTTCCAGAGGGAGAAGGCGGCGTGACGAGTGCTAAAAGGGGAAGGCAGTGGCGGTCTGACGAGCTGGAAACGCGACGCGACAGGATTTAAGGGGGAAGGTCCGGCGGTGTGAGGGTGCGGCGCAGCGGATGAGGGGAGGACGGCGCAGGGAGTTGCAGGGTGGCCGGGAGAAGGCTGAGGCGGGTGTGCAATGGGGAGCTGGCTGAGGCGGGCTAGCAGGCCGAGGGAGAGAGAGGTGCAGGGAACCAGATCTGGGTAGCGCCGGAGGAGTATGGGGTGCCGGAGGCGGGGCGAGCAGGAGAGGGCCGTGGCGGCGAGCAGGCCGGCTAGGGTTAGAGGGAAAGGGGAAGGGGTGAGCCGCGCGACGAAGGGGAGGTAGGAGGGAAACCGACGGGACGGAGAGGAAAAGAGAAAAAAAAACGGAGGGAGAGAGGAAAAAAAAAAGAAAAAAAAAGAAAAAAAAGAAAGAAAATAAATAAATAAATAATTAACTAAAATAAAATGAAATTAAAACAAAACAAAATATAATATAATAAAAAGGAAGTAAAACATAAATTCAGTATTAATAATAATAATAATAATAATAATAATAAAACTGAAATATGAATAATGAGGATCAAAAATAATAATACTCATTTGATAAATCTAGAATAAAATAAAAAGTATATCAATTAAGATAATAATAACAATAATAAGAAAATTAACAAAACAAATAACAATTGTAATAAACTAAAAGAGAAATAATAATAATAATAATAATAATAATAATAATAATAATAATCTCAAATGAAATTATTACGATTATTATTATTATTAACACAATTGCTAATTCGTTTTATTTCATTAATTAAACACCGGCAAGGCGTGCGGTGAATCGGCGAGGCCGCGCGGGGACCCAAGCGAGGCCGCGCAGCTTCGACCGCGTCGCGCTGGACGCAAACAAGACCAAAACACAAGGGACTTGAAATCTTAAGTCGGGTTTCGACCCGAACTAACCAATGCAAAGAAAATTAATGAAATAAATAAATTTTGAAATAGTGGGTGCGACAATTGTAGCAACGGTAAATTAAAAACCACTACTAAATTAAAATTTTGAGGTAGTTTTGATATAAAAACCACTAATTTAAATTAAAATTTAAGTTAAAGGGGTTGTTCCCACCCCCTCTAAATAAGTTACACTAAATGGAATTATTTTCTTAGTGATAATAAGGCCAAATACCTTGAACATTTAAATAAAAGAAAAAAATTTCAATGAATAATTCACACGTGTCTAATTATTTTTTTATATAAAATGTGTTTCCTCATAATATTATGTGTTTACTAAAATATTTACATAATCAAGATTATATGTTTAACTAATTTTTTAGATAATGGTTTCTATACCTGATCATTCTAGCAATGTTAAGGAATAATTTTTTTTGTGAAGATAAATTGAGGAAATTTTGAAAGGTGAAAAAAATGGTCAAAAAAAGATAGGAGTTGCATAGTGTGATTGTCTTAGTAAAAAATATTAAGGTGATAGTTATAGGCCTAAAATTTGAGGTTTCTCAGAATGAATATAGCCAGCCTACTTACCCAAATAATTCCATTTTAATTAGTTAAATTGGAAAAACACTCTAATTCATGTGACAATTGATGTAGATTTGTGGAACAATGCTGTGTCTTCATCGAATAAAATAATTTGGGAAGAAACCGAGTAATATTATAATAAAATTTATTTTACAAAAAAATAAAATAATGAAAATTTGATCTACTCATTATTACTCTGTGTATAATAATTTTTTATTAGATTATTTCCAAATGAAAATCATAATATTGGTCTATTTAATGGCTTATATAGCCTTTATGGCACTATGTTGAAAAATCATCTTAGGGAATCTGAGGTTAAATTAAAACCCCACCCACTAGCTATATATGAACACATGTTAATTTGAGAAATGTGGAAAGATTTAATTGGATAGTGGGAGGAGGAGTAATTTAAGGAAGCTTTTAATCAGAAATATTTTATTTGAAATTAAATTTACTAATATCTTTGATTCAAAATTTTTAATTTATATAACAACAAAGGAGTACAGAAAACAAGCTGTGTACATCAAAACCAATCTACCCATACCGTAAAGTTAGGATGTGATATGATTCACTTGAAATAAAATGGAATGTATTTTAAATATATATTAAATATTTTATATGATATTAAAAAATAACACAATAATATTTCAATTATATATATACAGATTGATGAATCAAAATCTCAATCCACTTCCATCACATGTCATGTGATATGGAAGGAGAATAATTTAAATAATGAGGAACAAAGAGTTGATGAAAATACACAAAAAGTATGGGAATCATGTATAAGTGTGATAAATATTTTTTTTATAATTTAAAACAATATTAAAAAGAAATGGATACTTAATTTACTATATTTATTTGTCTCATTTAGACACAAAAATAATCATTGACTGTACCAAATGAATGACAAATTTCAGTGACATTGAAACAGATAGAACATTATAGCTATATTTTAGGTACTATTTTCAGAGTATTACCCCAAGAATTCTTTGAGAAATAAAATACATAGGGGGATAAAAATGAGAAAATTAAAGAAATATAGTCACATATAGATAATCAAAGAGAAATTGTTAGTTGGTAGTTAGGTGTGATAGACTAGTTTCTTTAAAAGAATCAATTTGAATAAAGAAAAACTTGAACCCCAAAATGATGTTCCATTAACCCCATAATTGAGTATATACATTATTCTAAAAGGCCTTATTTACCATAGGAAATTGATTTTTTCATAATATTTTCTGCTAATTGTGAGTCCAATAACCACTACTACCTTTCTTATTAAAAAAGTGTACAGGGTGAAATTGATTTTGATTTATATATGTCATCACCCACTCATCACCTTGTTATGAGAGGTAATATTTAAAATATATATGGAGATATTATACATAATAAAAAATTATAAAAGTGTAACACCCCAATATTATATATGTATTTTCTTTGAAATTAAACTTTAAGTATTTCATAGCTTACCTGACACGCAGTCTCGAGTCTATATGAACCACAATATAGTAAACCATTAAAACCAACCCATTAAATTGAAAAGCATGAATAGTAATATCCAATTTATGAAAAAAATGTATAAATGTTTTTATTAATGAAAATTTATTTATTAATATATAATAAACAAATAGTCAATTTTAAGTAAAGTCATTTTACACTTTAAAAATATGTTCTCTTAAAAATTGTTTTTATCATATTTTTACACATGAACATTATAAATAATTTCTAACATATTTAGAAATTTTATTTTGATTAAATGAGTATCATTTTAAAAATAAAAATTTCAATATTATCATAGGAATAATTTTTAGGAATTTTCTAAAAAATTTATTTTTCCGTGAATAGTGAAAATACTAATTTTTATCAAAAATGTCATTTTTTCAAGTAAATGTACCATTATGATTGAATTTGATATTAAATAAACCTAATTATAATTTAATTAAAAATTATATAATTAATTTCATTGGAATCATCATTAAACTTGATTTTAGTATAAGTTAATTTTTGGGCTTAAAAATAGTTTTTTCAAAAAAATTGTTTTTATGCCTGTAATGTGTTTTTATTTTAATAAATTAATTAATCTCTACTTATTAATGGTTTTAAATAAATTTATAGATTATATAATCAATATAATATTTTAGCATTCATTTTATATTTTTTACAAGGTATGGAATGGAAGTAAATTTTGGTTTACACATAACAATTCATTTTTTGAAAATGGGTTTTTGTTGTGGTTTGCATGTTTAATTAAAATTAAATTATGTCAATTATAGAAATTGAATCTAGTAAAATGGATTATATATTAAAAATAAAAAATATTAATATAATTTAATAGGTTCAACTTAATTTTTTTATAATGAATAGTAAAAACATTAAAATTTTATTACCACAGTTAAGGTTAAAATGGGTTTACTGGGGGGGGGGGTGGGGTTAAACCCTGAGATAATGGTAGGATTAACACCCAAAAATATCAAATTATTATTATTTTTATATATTTAATCTTATATTATCCTACCTTTTAATACTTGTCCATTTTGACCCCCTTTCCTATGAAGGCGACCTTAAATCCTTGAAATCTGTTGAGGAATTCCATGTGTGTCCCTCCCCTCACTTATAAAAATGCACCTATTCTCCTACCTTATTCATAAAATTTGTTCCTTATATATCAAAAAATAACTAACCAAAAATATTCATATATTTCTTTCCTTCATCCCAGAGATTTTGGTATTCTCCTATGACCAATACTTCAAGGCTTAAAGAGTAAGACAAAGGAGGTCTCTCAAAGAAGAGTTATAGATCTTAACCAAGATCTTTCAATATTTTGTTCTTATTTTAATTACTCTATAATTGTTGTATCCATAAAGAAATGATTAATATTATATCATAAATATAATTATATTTTATTATTATGATGGTCTAACTATTTACCACCTCTTCTCAATCCAATTTGAGATGAAAGTATCACTCGTGCGTACGTGTGGAATACCGCCTCCACATAGAAATACAACTCATTTTATACCACCATAATTCATGGTTTGTTATTATGATATAATTAATGTTTATATATTATATTTAATTCATATTTATAAATATGTAAATATGAATTAATATTTACCCTTCTTTCATTCTGTCCATCAAAAAATGGAAACGTCACTCGTGAAAACATGCAAATTACTGTCTCCACGTAGTGATACAATTCATTTTATATCACCAATTTATATGAATTGTTATAAATACACATATAATGAATATATTTGATATTTATCGCATCATTAAAATTATTTATATTAAGTAACCATGATTAAAGTTTAATGACCATAACCGACCGACCAAAACATACATGAAAAATGAATCATTTAACACTCTAAATGATGATGATAATGAAATATTATTAATGAATAGGTGACGAAAAAACATTATTAAATAATTTATGGTATTATATATATAATTATTGATATTTTATAGAATTATAATAAATTAAAATTTATTATACAAGAGGTTATATCTCTTATGAAGCATGATAGACTTGAGGTCAGGGTTTTATGTTACAATATCATTTTTACTATTATTGTTTATGATTAAATTATTCAATGATGAAATTATATTATATATCAATATCAAGTATTATATATTTTCTTATCCTTTTGTTATTTCTATATATTTCATTTTTTCCTTTCATTTTTCTCTCTTTAAGTACTCAATAGACCGAAGCAATGTTTTCAAGGATGGCTGACCATATTTTTTTCTTCATTTAGGAATATTTTATTCCATGTCAATGTTTTATTTAAAATGTTTTCATGAATTTGTTTAATATTCTATAAATACTTATTAAATTACTTTTTACCCATGTTTTACATTCTATATTTCTTTGTAAAGGAATTTTATTCTCATTTTCCAAATAAGGTGATTCTCAATTTTTATCAACAATGTGAAAGTAATTTTTTTTATTAACAAACAATACATGAATTAGTTTCCACAAAAATCATGAATAATATTTTATCTGAAGTTTCTTTATAATTTTAATTTTTTAATTGAAAAATTTTCATTAATATTTTGGGAATTTATTGATTCTTAAAAAGTGATTTCAAATAAAACATTTGTTTTTCTAAAGAAATGTTCTAGAGATATTTTCAAGTTATTTTTATCTATAAAAACATCCTTTTATGATTATTATTATTTACCATAGGTATTATCCAATATTACCATCTTTATTCTTTCTTGGGATGGTTTATGAAAATGATTATTAAATGTTTATGAAACCCATATCCTTTCCACATATTATGATTTGATGATATGATGAATATTTTATGATCTTTTGGAAAACATATATATGTTTTTCATTATTTGATGGGTGGGACCATAATTATATATCACCTCCAATGCATTGGGAAAAGAAGAATGTACCATGAGATAATAAGTATCGGAATGGGGAGTTAACCCAGTTCAGTAAGGGAAGTTTTAAAATATGATGGTCATGGGAGTGAACCATTAATAAGAAAATGATAGAATAATGAGTGAACCCAATCCACTATGATAGTCTTGGAAGTGATACTTGACTGAAGAGATTATTTTCTATTCTTATTTTCATTACAAGAACTTATTTCTTATGCTTATGATATATTTAGATGAATTATGATTGATTATTGATGATTCTTCACTATTTTGTCCTTCGATTGATAAAACTTTATGACATGTTTCATGGTTATGATAGATGAATTGATATGTGTTATATTCTAATGTCTTTATCATGTTATCATATCCCTATGATTATTTTATTATCACTTATTATCATTGATTAATATCACTTATGTTTACTATTAATGAGCATATAATCTCACCCTTTCTTCTGTTTCCCTTTCTGAAGATATGAAGAAAGGTTTTAAATATGATAAATATAAGAAGGATGCTAGTTGTAAAGATATTAATTAGAAATGATGCATATATTTTATATACTATTTTTTTACATATCCATGTTTCCAAAGACACTAATCAGACATGGTTTTATCGTAGATACATCTCTGGGTAATAACCCTAAAAAGTGTTGGTTAAGTATATATCAACCATCATTCCGGTACACTGTGAATGTTCCATTATTGTGCATGTAGTTTGACACTTTCAAGGGGATTTGGTTAGGTTAATTCAAATTTTATTTATGTTCCATTATGATGGATTTTAATAAACAATTACTATATATGAACTCGGTTAAACATAAGGTGTCACATATTGAAAATAAGGTTTCATGATATAGACATATTATGAATTATTTTTTATGATTGATCACTCTTATAAAAAGATTATTGATGATCATAATAACCATTTTTTTAGAAAGATATTGAAGATGGAATGATAAATTTAAGGTGGTTACAGGTTTTCTCAAAAATTGAAGTACCCTATTTGAGCTCAGTTATATGAATTAATCTAAATCATTAAATGTATTAAGGAATATCAATTATTATCCTCAATGATTAAATGTTTAAATAATAGTAAAAAATTATAATGGTATGATGATTGTATCTCAAGTATATGAATCTTCTCCAATTGAAGTTTGGGGTAATGTACTTCCTTAATGTCTTATTATTATTCCTCTAGTTAAATTTTATGTGATATTGGGAATGGATTGGATTTATTCATATAAAAACCATATAAAATTCCAAGGATGGGAAGTCACATTTAATATTTTGAAAAAACCTATGATTTTCTATCAGTGTGAGCATAAATGTGAACTTCCAATGGAAATTACATCTATTTAATAGGACTTGAAAGTGTCCATTTCTCTCAAAAAGTTGGGGAGAAACTAAAAATAAATGAAATTCCTATTTTATGTGAATATATTGATTTATTTCTGGAGTAGTTTCATATAAAGTGTATAATGGATCGTGCAGTCACACTGAGAGGGGTGTGAATCAGGTGTGACTTATTTTACATAATTATTTTCTTTTCCTTAACCCCCTTATAAACTCTGTTATATATTAGGATGAGTGGATCTTTTATGAAATTCAAAAAGTAAATTAAACACATCACACACTATATTTACAAGGGTTGGTATTAAGACCTGCGTCCTTAATACAACTTGTTATACCCCCAAATTATAGTTTCTTCACTATATGTAGATGGTTACAATTTGGGAAAGTCCCATTCCCATCAACACTGAGTACCACAATGTTCTACTTTGGAGTTGAACTAGAGATTACAATTTCCCACCTATACTAGAAACTCTTTAGTCCCATAGGAGGATCATTATATTGCATACTATAGTGTTACCAACATCCCACTAGCCTACTCCAGAGTCCCACTAGAGACTTATTATACTTCTGAGTCCCACTAAAGATTTCCACTAGTCTTGAATCAAAAAAGATATGATCAACTAATAGAAATATATTTTTCGACTTCATACTATTTCTGCACTGACTTAAGAAGAATTGTTTCTCTACAAAAAATCTGTATCACCAGATCTACTCATGTACAATATTATAGAACTTCAAAAACTCTATCAAAACATCATGATCTTGCTCACTGTTCACTAATCTTAAAATGAACTAAAACATCTCAATTCATTGACTACTTTGGTATTTAAATTCTTAATTAATACTCAGATTTAGTCTCAAAAATTACTATTCACTATATATATGCAATGTATATTACATGTGAATTCTCAATCATCATGAATGTATAAAACAAATTAATGGTCTTATCAATATTATTTCTTATGAAAGTGTTATTGCAGGTGCATGTAAATTCTTTTATAACACACACACACACTTATAATGTCATACTTTCTTCTCACTACATATATAAATTTTACACTACCTCTTATACTCTTCTTCACTTCTACGTAAGTTGTATAATGGAAAATAAAATTTAATGCCTTCCAAAATTCCCTCATGCATGTATATCATGTGATAATTTACCACAATGTATCTCAGTACAACACTCCTTCATAAGAAATAATGATCAAGTTATTCTTGTGAAACACCATTCATGTATGGATATAATCTCATGAAAATTTCTTAAGTTCTTCACAATCTAAACATGAAATTCCTTTTACTTATTTTTGTAAATGTATACATAGGTTATATTCAGTTTTATCCTTTACAAAAAATAGTTAAGATTTCAAAATTGTTCTATATAATCAAACTACATCATACAATTTTTAAGGATTTGTAAGCTTGTTGTGAATACATGGAATCCTATCGTGAATATAGAGTGATTATCTTCTCTATTTCTCTCTCAATATCTCTCAATATCTCTCTCTAAAATGAATTTAGCACAAAAAATAAAAATGATATCCTCAGGAGGTATTTATAGACAAAACACCACCAAATCTGTGCTCCAATAATCACGGAAAACCACCCATTGTATCAACATAATCTTTTATGTTCCCAATCCCCCAGGTCATGTGATAACAAAAATCAATGTCATTGCAAAACCAGTTTTCTCCACATCTATTTTTATTCGATTTAAAATTTTTAAAATAATAAAATTGAATTTTAATGATGATTAAATTATTTTATAATCATTAAGAAGATCAAAGGGTACTTGGAGGCCTTGGTTTGACCTCCCAGATGTTGTTTCATGGAGAAAACACGATGAACAAAACTCCATGATGAGCTTGAGGTAGAAGAAAACTGTGAAGAATATTGGAAAGTTCTAATTGAATGGATCACATGACAGTGTATCTTTATATATTTTTAAAGAATATTAAAAGTAACCAAAATATTTTTACCACATAAAATAATCAGTTTGAAACATACGTCCTTTTATAAAAATGCATGCCTGTCGGTCTATAAATTTCTGTAACTGATCCTCTCCCATTACACACTGGCACTTCCCTGTGCTTCCATACTGCTCTGCCACTATGCCACCCCACATGGTGGCTCACCTATGATCCCATGTGCCTCTCTTGGGAGTGCTATGAATCCAAATTCTCTACCCACACATGGTGGATGACTAGGGGTTGACTTCTCACCTAAGTAGTATCTGTAATCCCCTTCTCTAGATGGCATGCTTGTCCATTTTTTAATAAACACCATTAAAATCACTTGGCCATATAAGAAGAAAATAAAAAGTTCAAACTCTACTTCCTTCTCAAACAATATTCATCTAATTTATTTATTTTTGATATAAACATGTCATCATAAATAACCATTGACATGTATTTTTAACATGAGAACATTTACATAGTCATTACAATTAAAAACCATTGAATTTTTGTCTTATCAACTTTTTGAAAAAAAATTCAACTTCAAAAAATCACTTGGATTATTCAATATCCCCCTTTGGATTTGTATTCAATACACATTAATTTTTAAAAGTAAATCATATATTCTCCCCCTTATTGAAAATAATAAAAAAAGATATAGGTATGAGAAGTAATTCTTATCTTCATCATTCAAAGTTCAAGAACATATTCTTCTCTTCTGAAACTTATAACCGGATTTACTTCGGAGAAGGATGTAATCACCACTAGTTTATAAAATATCTGTAATTAATTAACTCTAACTATATGTTAGAAATGAACTATATAGAAAACAAGAGTGATCAAATTTAACATCAATGCTATCAATAAATGTTTTTCATATGATACCCACATTAAAACCTTTTATTAAGTATATTCAACCAATATCATGAATTCATCTCAATAGAGACATTAAAAACATTGAAGTGAAAGAATGAACTTCCCCATTTTCAAGTTACTTTTCCTATTTATCCTTAAGTAATCAATCTATTCCTTTTATAATTGATTATACATCATTAAAATAAGAGAATTTAATCAACATACCTCAATGATGAAAATATTCAATATCTAGATTTTTTACATATAGAATTATCAGATGCACACCTCACCATAAATTTTGGTATTCATAAGATATAAATTGAGATAGATATATTTTGTGGTTATTCTTATGTGGTCCAACTCAAGAGATGCATTCAATAATTCTTCTTTATGATTGTATTTCTTCAAGAATAAACTCCAAGCTTCTTTTGAGATTATTAGAAATGTTGAAAAAGGTAACATGATGCCAATAATCTTCCATGATGGAAAACTTTTTAGTTGTAAGATGTTTATAGATTTTATCACATTTAGTTATCACCCTAAATTAATTATTAACCTTCAATTCCATTCATAAAAAAACAAAATATGTAAATAGGAATAAGGTGGTTCTTCAATTCTCCTTAACAAGATAAATAAGGATGGAAATTTCTTATCAACCTAGAAATATTTTTAGATGAAAAAGAGTTCTTTGCATTATATAGAAAAGATGAATTAGTTTTCTTTTCTTGTTCCATTTTTATTTACTCTTACAACTATTCTGAACATATAATAAAGAATTATTTAGGAGCAAAACCAATCTTTACTTTTTGTGTAATATGCCTTTTCCCAATACTAGAAGTTATTGGTGCTTTACCTTTATTGTTCAAGAATTATTCTTGTCGAGAAAACTATGTCATTTTTTACCTGTATTTCTAGACATATAACACATTTCCCAAATTACTTCAGTATTTACCAAGTTACCCCTTTTAAGAAACTTATCATTTTCTTCATTAGAGGTGTATATCACTAAATAAATCATGTTGTTTCTCTTTTGGATTGATTATTATTTGGATTCCAAATTACTTCTTTCGGTATTGATGTTCATGGAAAATTCACAAAGGTCTATGATGAGACAATTTCTACCAAAATAGTATCATCTTTTATTTTGTTTGAAACTCTTCACATTATTCTTCACAAAATTCTTAGGAGTTGTTTGTTTAACAATATCCTTATTTTATTCATATCCCAAGGATAACCTATCATATTAATTTCTCAAATACTTCACTTTTTTGTGGTATTATATTCAAATTAATATATTATTTGTGCATGATTGGTACATACATTCCCTCATCATAATAATTACCACTTAATTTCAATAATCACATAAATTTTCATTTAATAAAATCTATTCTAGATATACTGATTCACTTTCTATGAGTTCTGGTTCTGTTTTGTAGGTTTCCACTTGTCTTTAGATTTTCTCCCCCTAAATATAGAAATTTTTTAATTTTCATTCAATGAAATGTTGTGAATTTTTTTCCTGATTCCCAAAGTTCCAATACCATCAATAACAACAAAGAAATATTGATTTCTTCTTATTTGACACATTTGGATTGTCTTTGACATTTAATTGCTTTTGGGTAACACATTTCTTCTTTTTTTCTTTCTTTGGGGAATAATAATTTCTATACTTATTTATATCTATATTTGAAGATATAATGGATTATTAATAATATTTATTCACCCATATTTTTCCATACTTAAAATTTGAATCCTCACTAGTTACCAAAATAGTATTAGTACACACATATTTATCAGGGAAAAGGTTTACCTTATTCAATGAGCCTGTAGTATATTTATCCTTGGATAATATAATGATCTTCATTCTACTAGATCGATTATTTTTAGAAATATAGATCCTATCAGATGAATCCTTAATAGAAATTCTTTTCTCAATGGCTTGGGAAGTCTCATATTTAATCTCTTCCATGTTTCTCAATTTACCTTATAATTAAAAAAATTAAGTTAAGAAAAAATCTTCTCTTGTTTAAATGATTTTCTAGTCTCTTTTGACCAAATCTTCATCTCTTGAATATGATCTTTATGCATTTGATCTTCCTTCAATAACAAACTATTATGATCCTTGATTATTTGTACTTTATCATCTAACTATGCATCTTTAACATTCATAGATGTATGTTGGCACCAAAATTTGGGAAGGACAAGAAAAAAATGGAAAGCCTTAGGGGCTGCCCCACGAATCTCGTTTGCGGAGCCCCCATAGCATCGCAGCCGGCACGAAGCTTCCCCTATGTGAAGACACTGCAAATCAAGGAGGCGGGAGGCTCCACAAACCCATTTAACATTCACAAAGCCACCACAGAGCAAGGAGGCGGGAGGTTTTGTGAACCCGTTTGATGTTAGGAAAGCTGCCGTAGAGAAAGGAGGTGGGATGCTCCACTATTATGAAAAAGTTCTATGTGTCTTCATGCCGAGCGAGCTCTGCTTTGAGGCGCCTCTTGCCTATAAATACCAGGTTCCACTTGAGACCAAAGGATGGACCCTCATAACTTTTTCCTTCTTAGCGCTCAAATTGCGATGAAATTTATGATCTGTGAACCATGATCTCCTCAAGTTACTTTTACATCATGAAGTGCCTCCCCCTTTTCTTGAATTCAACCCCTCTTCAAGGAGGGATGCCCTTCAAAGATCCCACAGACCTCCACGAAGGAAGAGGATCCCCAAGGGGACCCGGGTCTTGGCAGAGCACTTATGCTTCATAAAATACCCTCTATGCACATGTGACCCACATGCTAAGGCAGTGCCACTTTGCTTTCCGAAGCACATTTCTTCACAATGCTATGATTATCAAGGCACCCTTTCTTTAGGAAGCACTACTCCACGAAAGAATTTACACTTTGTAAAGAACCTTCCATATGCACCTATGCCCTACACCTAGGCTAGGCCACTTCACTTCGTGAAGCACACCCCTTCTTGAAGCCTCTCCACTACATGGAGCACCAGATCTTCACAAGGCTTCTACCCATGAACCCCTTTGCTCCACAAATCATGTTCCCTTGGGACCCTCTAGGTTTGCATGAAGTGATTTTAAGTTCCTTGGGTGTTGATTCACATTGCGTTGCTTCGCCTCATGCTTCTTCGTATAGGCATGCTAATGACTATTGATTCTTCGCATAGCCATGCTAACGTGGACCCCTCAATGGATCACTCCATAACACACCCTCATCACGATGTTACTGATTCCTTCCCTTTCCCAAGGGTGGGTGAGTATCAGTTATGTAAGTCCTAGGGGTTTGGAGTGAACCCACCTCATCCGAGCTGCAGGATGTTAAACTGCCAAGTGCCATCGTCCTCATCACATGATGTTAAACGGTGGACTCTCCCCATGCATCATATGTGGGGTAACCCATATCAGACATTCTCTAGACCCACCAATATCCACAAGAGTGAGATCATTCCTTATATGAAAATAGATCCTCTTTATCAGAGCAGCGTTTGTCCATGGGGAAAGGGAAACCACATTGGTGTAAGCCCCTAACCTTTCTTGCAGGAGGAATCATCCCTCCTCCACTTCTATTCCTCGGTCCCAAAGACCAGGGAGAATGGACACTAGAATCCTCATATATTCCTTGAAAAATACCTCTCCCTTTGGGATTTGACACCATCAGACCTCAACCCTAGAGTAAGTCCCAACGTCTAACTCCCTGGGCTACGGACCATGCGTAAGCCCCCGTTTCCTCTTTGGGCCGCTAACCATGTGTAAGCCCCATTTCATTTCCCATGGACGCACCTTTCATGACATGATTGTAAAGTCTTCGCTGCCTCTTGTTTCTCATGCCGAGCATGACTCAAATGGGATTAGAGTAAGCATTGACCATGACATCTTGCCTGGGAAGCCTAGAGTGTAAGTCCCAAACCCATACCGAACTATGCAGACTTTGATCCTTGCCATGGCAAGGTACGTAGGAGGCCTCCTTGGGGTTCAATCTCAACAACCATTGGTTCCGAACCCCTTCACATTGGTTCCCACCATACCAAACTACATGGACTTTGATCCTTTCCAAGTAAAGGTACATAGGAAGCCTCCCAGAGGTTCAAGACCAACACCCATTAGTCACAACCATCTTCACGTCGGCTCACCAAACACCATCCTAAACTAAATGGACTTTGATCCTTGACAAGGTAAGGTATGTAGGAAGCCTCCCTGAGGTTCAAGACCACCATCCATTGGTCCCGACCATCTCCATGTCGGTCCACCACCGTCCTGCATGACGTTATTCTGTATGCCCCTTTTGTCCCACATGACACTAAACTGTCCCCCATCAGGCGGTAAGCCATTGTGCCCCCATTCAGCAGTAAGTTGTTGTGATCCCCTACCCAATGGTAAGCAATTGTGAACCTCACACTACAGTAAGCCATTGTGATCCCCATTCAGTAGTAACCCGTTGTCAACTCTAGTCAGCAGTAATCTGTTGTCAACCCCAATCAATGGTAAGCCATCATGTTCCCCAATTGATGGAAATTCATTGTAGTCCCCTTTGTTGGGACCCACATCTTCGGTCAGCCCTTGAGCATCAGACCAAGTCTTCAGCCTCTAATCACGCGTAAGCCCCAGCATGTCATCGGGTCGTTGTCCTCTGCAAGAACTCTAATTTTTTGCCCCAACCTGGAGGTTCCACTTCCTCTGAGTCCCCTCTATACGAGCCACCTACTTAGGTGTCCTCTTGCTTCACCGAACTACGTGGACTTTTATTACCTACCATGGGGATACGTAGGAAGTCTCTTTGAGACTCAATCCCAATATCACTATCATCCTCAAGTCGGTTCCATTTCCTTCTTCATCAACTCTCAACCATCCATCATTCATCCTGATTCTTATTCGGGCCTCCACATCCTGGTTGGATCATGACACATCATTTCCCATTCCCTTTAGAAACAAACGGGTAACTAACCAAATGTTAGACCCAATATCAATGTGTCCTCTAGGAGTTTCACCCATCTGATCCACTCTAGTAAGTGTTTCGATCAGTCCGATTCGTCTCTGCTAGACGTTAAACTAGTGAAATACTCTATGTTAAACATGGGAAGCTAAAGAAAACCTCAGAGACATGCCTATGAAATATAATTACCATCATTCAACATGGGATTTCTCAGGCTTCCGTTCCCTCGAGAAGCTCTATAATAAGGGGAATAAACCGAGACACGCTAGTGTTCCAGCGTCCAAACACGCCAGTGATGTCCAACGTGACTACTCCCCCGACCGAAGGTTGCTTCCCTGGTCAGAACCCTTGAGATGTCCTGACATAAGAAGTGTAATTTACAATCATCCACAATGATATGGAACTGGGAAGAGTTTCAAGAACAATGTCTTAATCTTTATGGGAGACCAGGACTAGGTAATGAATTCTGAGGATGGATCCATGGAAGGTGGAACCAACATCCCATATTCCCGTTTCAATCAAGGAGAAAACTTCCCTGAATAAGAGATGGATGCCACCTGCCTTTGGAATGTGGGAAAGCAGGGAAACAGTCAGCGCATGCTCATCATCTCTGATAGATGGATACGAGCACCCCGGTGAAAGTTTCAGAAACAGAAACGGTGAACCCGATGTGAAGTTATTCTCCACAATGTGGAGATTAGTAACGTTTGAGACATCAGTGGACTAGCATGTCACCATATCTAGTTATCTAGTGCTAGGTCTCACTTTGAAAATAGCGGTCCTGACATGAAACTCACTCGAAGGTGGTACAGTTGAATGTTGGTAATATCGGTCTACGATGTTGTTAGCTTGGATCCTTCTTACTAGACATAGAAAACAGAATGGCGCTGAGGCACTGGATGTCAATTTCTTTGTTTCAGAACTAATGGTTTAATCTCCCTACTTTTTCAGGACCCAAGTTACCACAACAAGAAACCGATCAACACCCATCCACCGACGTAGGGGAAGAGGTAATGTCAATCAGACCACCCCATGTTGCTCTACCGCTTCTGCGACAATCTTCACAACCACAGCTACTGGGCACCCATGCCCCATATCCCCTTCTGAATTAATTCAATGAAGTGTAATAAATGACCTCTTACACCGATACGAGGAGGAGGGGATTATCCAAAATTGGGATATGGACCTCCAGGATTTATAGGAATCTGCACCTCGTTGCCACCACCACCCCCAAGGGACACATAGGGAGCCACTTCTCCCCACCCCAACGTAAAATCGTTTCAAGAGCGTCTTCCCAGAACTCTTTGATGACTCCCTCCCCTAAGCTGATGAGGTAGGGGATGTCTGGGCTAGCCTGAATAATATCCTGTTCCAGGGCCCCCAAGGAGGCCCCCACTAGGCCACACCATTTACACCACCCAGTCCCACAGGCTGAAGAGCAGGTAATTTATGTACCTACACTATTGGCCCCGGTCCGGCTGACCCGACGCCAGCGTCAGGGATAGGCCAAGGAGGATGCCCACCAAGGGGCGTCAACGTCTAAAACTACTGTGGACTAGGCCACCTCTTACGTGTATCATCAGTCCCCTATGTACAATAATAAGGGGAACTTATATACCCATCCTGGATCGAGGCCCCAACCTCCCCACGGGCAGGTTGGGTCGACTCTCTTGGTCACCGTCACAGGGAGTGCCTGCCGAGGGATGACCCATAGTAACGACACCAAATGTGGAGGTCCTACCCATACCGCCATTGTAGAAAATGAGGGTCATCCCCACTTCCATTCTTGGCATGGAGGTCTTCCCCATGCCACCACCTTTAATCCGAATTAGGGTTCTCCCCATGGAGGCGACACTCAGTACGAAATCCTATCCCACGCTCATTAAATTGGGTATAGGGTCATTCCTCCTACCATGGACCACCAGTATGGAGATGTTACGCATATGGTAAATCTCCCATGTGGGGCCCTCTCCATGTCCTTACAACAGCTGGCAAAGGTCCTACTTTCCTTATCAATCATAGGGGTTAAGGCCATCTTAGCCTCACCAGCACCCAGCACAGAGGTCCTACCCATGCTACTGTTAGCTCCAGCGGAGGTCCTACCCACTCCAGCTCTTTCCATAGAGATTCCATCTACACATTAGTCCATCAGCATGATAGTCCTCCTTATGTTCTTTTTTACATCTGTCCAGGTTCTCCTCTCACCCCAACTCACTCAGGCGGAAGTCCTCACTGCCCTAGAATAAGTACAACTGAAGGTCTTGCTCATGCAGAAAATCTACTATATCCTGAAGAACCATCAAGAGGTAGGAGGACAGGTAGTTTCCACCATAAAAAGAATTCCGAGAAGATTCATACTAAGATTAAACCAGTTTTATTCTCAGATTCTAAGGCAGAATATGACTTAGTGATAGAACCCTCACCTAGATCCTCCATGTCAAGAGTCGGGGTAGTAACAAGGTGCATCTTCATCATACTTCCAGAATTTGAGGTCCATAGGATTCTCACCTCCCTCCATAGATATTCTGGGGACCAATGGCGACCGAATAGCAGCGTGGTCCATCACTAGTATCTATAGTCCCTATGCTGAAAATTACTATCGTTAGCCCATATTACCACGATGTGGTGGCTAAGTCAATACACTCTTTAGAGGATAGCCCGAGATGCAGTAGTTTGTCAGCTCACTTGCTATATTCTCTGTCTTCTAGCCTCCCATCTTAGAGGTCCACTTTAGTACCACTACTGGTTCCCCAGCCGCCTCTGGTTAATGAGGGGGGCAATGAAGGGCCATACCCCGAATATGGACCAAGGTGCTTGTGGGATCTTCTCTAAGTGGACCATTTCCCAGAGATATTTTGGCCAACTGCAACACCAAATTTCACGGTGCCAGAATCACACACCCAAGAGCAGGTTAGATTATTTTTCCAAACCCTCTAGGAGACTCATTTTTGTCTTCGCCATCATTGAGTGGCCTACCGTAAGATTCAGGTGCACTTTGAAGACATTAGCCAACAATGTCTTTTAGTTGATTTGGCCACACTCCCTGTGTCCCAGTACCCTGAGTCACCAATTCTCTATAGGACTCTCCAAAAATGAGGCATCCAGAGATTTAAAGTGCTCTACAGGATAATCAAGGATCCTTCTCCCCAAGTGAAAATTCATGGTTGGGGATAGTACGTGGCCCTCTATTTCAGTTCTATCTAGATCCATCCCGATTTTCTTCACAACATAGAGTATATTCCTCTTGGAAGGGTCACAGCTAACATGGCCGACCTTTTGAGGGGTGAGAACGAGCTAGAGCTTCTTGGAGAGGACCTCCCCCTGATGGAGTATTACACCTCTTGGATCCGTTGGGTAGGATTACTCATCAACAGAGGAATCTACTGGGTCTTCCTGTGAATAACGAGGCATTGTTCCTCAACCTAAATCCCAAAAAGTGTAATGAACACCTTGGAGCCATCAAACCCTCTGACCTATCAGGCTCAGTGCAGAAGGCGGAAGATGATCCCAAAAAAGTCGCGTTGAATCAGAAAATATTTGAACACAAGAATATGGTAGATGACCTCCTTGCTAAATGTGTTGTATAGAGATGGACTGAAGATGGTGATCCTCGGCTAGGGAATCATGGGAAAGCACAAATTCCCCTTCGCGAATTGCCTCCAAGTGACCGTGATATCCTGCCCACCTAGATAGGGTTGATTCGGGAACTTACAGCACTAGGGTGCGATATGCGTCGCCAAATTATCCTGAATGACTTGACAATATTCGAGACCTAGCTCAGGTTCCCCTAGCTACTCCACTGGTTGTCCCACTAGTCACTCCACGATCTTCTGGGCCAGCTTATCATGTTGAAGAACTAACAAACACACTGGTGGTCAGGGATCCCCGTCAAGATAAGAATCCCCGCCCAGGTGATCCAATGGTGGAACTCATTGCCCACCTAAAAGCTTTAGTGACTAGACAAGTGGAAATCCCACATGATGGAAAGCCATATCCGACATGGGTGGATGATATGCCAGCACCCCCAAGTTTCAGAAATCCCACCTTTTCTCCCAAAAATAGGACTGGGGACCCGCTGCAGCCCCTGACCCACATTATCTCAAGGTGTGGGACCATGTTGGGAACTCTAGAGTAGCAGGAGTCCGTGAAACTCCGATGCTCCGTACAGACATTTGAGGGGTCGACATTCATGTGGTACATCCAACTCCCCATCAGGTCGGTAGCTGGCTGGGAAGACCTCTGTAGGCAATTTATCTACCAGTTCAGTTCCACCACTCGGAAGGTGAGTATTGCAGACCTCTTCAAGTTCAAGAAGAGGATTGATGAGTGTGTTGCAAACTTTGTCACCTGGAGGAAAGGGCTCACATACTCCCTTGACATGACACTGACTCAAGAGAAACTACTAAAGATGTGCATAGGGAATGTCAAGATAGAACTGGTCCCCTCTATGATCACCTAGAACTACCCCGAGGGATTCTGATACTTCTTTGATAAGGCTCAGCGCATAAAATAAGCCTTGCAATAGGCCATCCAGGAACGCCCATTGCCTCCTGCAATCCCCACGAGAAGGGCCGAAAGATCCTAGCCCGCCGTGGTAGCTCAAATAGAGTCCCCTAGGAAACTAGAGTTATTACCAGTTGAGCTGCCTCCACAGCCTCACAGAGGCCCTCCACCTTAGGCACAACCTCCAACCCAGCAGCACCCACCTCAGAATCGGATGGTGCCGCCGTGCAATGTCCCACCACTGCCTAGGAAAGATAACCAGGATCCACTTCCTCAATAGTATTCTCCAGCCCCTTTTCAGGGTCAGGATCCAAGGGCCCCCTTCCCAGATAGTAGGAACTGAACTTACTTGTTCAATGCGGCTCATGTCCCTAGTTATTTCCGAAGTTCCCTGGAGCAGGGGATTGTATGTTTTCCTGAATATAGAAGGCCAGAAGTGGAAATCTTAACTGACCACCCTAATTAGATCCCCTATCACTAGATCTTGGGGAACACCCTCAAATAGTTCTATGTGTTTAAAGACTGGATCCAAGACCAGGTGGATAACAACATAGTCCAGTTAGGCCCAACTCATGCATAAGTGGCATGTGTCTTCATGAAGCCCGATAGTAGCAGTGACAGCAAAGGCGACTAGTATCAGGTTTCTAACCATGGTTCATAAAAGTGTGAATATTGGATGGCTCGTAAAATATTCTCCCATGCCCATGGTGTTATCCATGCATGCTTGAATTGACTAGAGCCTTTAGAAGCCGAATCTACTACTTCTGCATCATCGCCTCATCCATCCTCTTCTCAGAAGAGAAAGCACCGACAACGTAATGGAAAACAAAGTCCCCTACCAATGTATTCTTCATCTCATACTCTCGGTGACTTCATGCCTCCATAGAAGGTGATTCCTCCTAGAATCAGTCTGGTAGTGGATGAATCTTCAAGCGAAAGTCAAGGGTAAGCCTCAGTTAATACCGTAGAGCTGGTAAAACCCTACATAATTCCTGACGGTGAGGAGCACCTGGAGGTTCCTCCCAACATCCCTAGCCACATCCAGTGTCGGAGGGTCTATGACTATATGGGACATCAGAGTGCCTTGGTCAGTACTTCTAGCCAGGCTATGCATTCGACCAAAACCAAGAAGCAGAACCAGCGCAGAGCTTAGCATGCGCAACCTTCTCATCTGGTGACATCAGGTCCACATTCGCCATCGTTTGTGTTGTTGGATCAGGAAAAACAACCTCAACTATGTCATGATCAACCATAATTTTATCTGGAACGGTCTCTGTCATCGGGTTCTCATCCGGTAGTCACTCCTTAGGCTTATACTAGTGAGTAGCGGGATATTCCTAGCACCAGTCAGCTTCTGGTCCAGTCAGAAGGGCCCACCATACCTCCTATAATAGAGAGACCTCCTATAAGTATAATTTCATGCCTAGAACGGAAGTATGATGTTCTCAAACATCTTTACAGCATTCCAGCAAATCTCTCTATCCATGAGGCCCTTTGCCTATCATCAGATATGAGTGAGGCCCTCGATGAGGCTTTAAGATGCCCCCTCCAGTTTGAGACCGAGGTAGCAGCTGCAAAATCCTTTCATGTTGAGGCTGTCGAGAATGATGAATTCTAGACCATCATCTCATTCTATGGAGAAGATGAAGGCTCTCCCATACCGGGGAAAATTATCCCACTGTACATAACTGGCCAGTTTAATGGCATGGTGGTTCACTACTATCTTGTCGACATGGGCTCTGGGATCAACCTAATCACGAATCATACATTGCAAAAGCTGGGGTTGTCCGAGGATGATCTGAGTCCCTCTTACCTAAGAATCCAAGGTTATGACAGGATAGAATAGAAACCATTCAACAAGTTCCACTTGAAGACCTAGTTCAGTGGTCTAGTTTCCACAACTAAGTTTATGATTGTCTCCCAGGACACTGCCTAAAAGGCATTGATGGGTAGGCCATGGGTCCACCTACATTTGGCGGTTCCCTCACCATATAACCAGTTTCTAAATTAATCCCTTAATGGTCGAGTGGGTGTGTTTCATGGTGATACATACCCCTTTGCCTCTTGTGAAGACTGCTATCTAGATGTCGACTATTACAAGAGCAAAGACAAGTAGATTCAGGCTAATGAGGTTGATCATGCCATGACTATGACCGACCTGTGGATAGATCTAGATGATGCCTATATCTTTTCAATCCACTGATTGGAGGCTAAAACCTCAAACATGGGATAATGCTTTGTTTTTTTTAGAATAAGGGGGGGGGGACACATTTCCAAGTATAAGTGATGACAAAGGATCACCTCATACTACTACACAAATGAGGCTCAGGTGATCCTGGAGCCTCCTACTCCCATAAGGTATCAGGATGTCCACCCCATGGAAATGATGATACATCATACTTGCTTGTTTCACCGGGCCAGAGTTAATTGTATCAAGATGATGCACCACTATTGCTTCTATATCATCAAACTTGTACCCTCAGGCCAAATACCAGATGAGATCGGATCAACAGCCTTAATCGCTATGGTTTCGATGGCACAAGAGCCCCCGATGTGGTGTACACTACCACTCAGGCCAGTACCAGCCACCCATCAGGGTCTTTAGACTCAGAGGAAACTCCTAACATCGACGATACCTCCTCTATAATTGAAGAAGAAGATTTAAAGGAGGATCCTTCCACCATTGAAGAGGGATTCTCTGCCACGGTCGATGAATTGGTGTAGGTGAACCTCAATAGTGAGGCAGACCCAAAACTCACACTGATCAGGGACTCCATGTCCCTAGAGGAGAAATTGTAGCACATAGAATTCCTTAAACCACACCATGATGTATTCTCCTAGAGTTATGATGAGATTCCAGGACTAGATCCTCAGGTAGCCATCCACCGCCTCGGTCTCTCAGAAAATCATCACAGGTTCAAGAAACCTCCCAGAAAGATGCACCCTTACCACGGTGGCATGGTAGAGGTAGAAGTTGATAAGCTCATCAAAGACAATTTCGTTAAGGAGGTATAATACCCCAAATTTCTAGCCAACATTATTCTATTCAGGAAGAAGAATAGACAGATTAGAGTCCATATCGAATTCTGGGATCTCAACCATCAGTGTCTGAAGGATGATTTTCCACTTCCTGTGACAGAATTGTTGATCGATGCCATAGATGGGTTCCAAGAGCTCTCCTTCTTGGATGGGTACTCCGGGTATAACCAGAACTGAATGGCCCCTGAGGATGAGGATTCTACAACCTTCAGGGCACCACAAGTTACTTTCTGTTACCAAGTCATGCCATTCGATTTAAAGAATGCAGGTGCCACCTATCAACGGGCTATGCATCGCATATTTAAACCGATCCTCAGAACGTTGGTGAAATGTTATGTAGACGATCAGGTGGTCAAATATATCTAGTGTCAAGACCATATCAGAGACCTTCAGAAATTGTTTGGATTCCTCCATTCCTGCCACCTAAAGATGAATCCATTGAAGTGCGCCTTCGGGGTCACCTCTGGAAAGTTTCTCAGCTTTGTTGTCAGATACATGGGCATTGATATTGACCAGGAGAAGATTAAGTCCATCAGTCATATGTCTCCTTTGATAAAACATTGGGATCTTTATGGTTTCCAAGGACACTTGGCCCACATATGCTGATTCATTGAGAATCTGGCTGGCAAGTGTAAGCCCTTCTCATGGCTCATTAAGAAAGTCACTATCTATGAGTGGGATGAAGAATGTCAGATTTCTTTTGAGGAAATAAAGTAGTAACTACTCCAGTATCCTGCCTTAATGCCACCCATCTCTAGAAATGCAATGGTCCTTTACGTGAACACCCTGGAATGGTCTATTGGCACCCTTCTCATCCAGAAGAACAACGAGGTGACATAAAACGGTCTTTACTACCACAGCCGCATGCTCCTTGATACAGAGACCAGATACCCCCTATCTAGAAGATCTTCCTTGCGCTGGTATTCACAGTACATAAATTGAGACATTACTTGCAGCACCATGAGGTACAATTGGTTTCCCGAGTAGAGCCGCTAAATTACATCCTGAACCACCCCATGTTGACAGGACGTCTAGCTCATTGGGTGGTGATCCTTCAGAAGTCCGACACCAGGTTTTTCCCTCAGAAGGCTATTAAGGGGAAAGCATTGGCATACTTCCTTTCTTCCCATACGACTCTTGTGGACAAGTCCCTGGACCTTGATTTCCCTGATGAATCAATTCTCTCGGTAGACCAAGCCATGTCGTGCTGGAAAATTCACTTCGATAATTCTTCCCAAAGCCCCACTGATAGATGGCTCAATGACCCCAGGATCAACAGAGTAGGAATGGGTATTTTCTTCATCACCCCAGCATAATACATCCTTCCATATTCATTCCTATTGTCAGAAGGTTTCACCAACAATGAGGTAGAGTATCAGGGTCTCATTACTGGCCTCGAGCTAGCCCTCGAGATAGACGTTCCCCATTTTCATGTGAAAGGGGATTCCGAACTAGTCATCACACAGATTAATGGTGACTATGTTGTCAAAAATCCATAGGTTGTACCATTGTTGAAATTCACTCTCCAGCTGATGGCCCAGTTCCCATCTTGGCCAGAAGTTACTCACGTCCCTCAATCTCAGAATGGTTGAGCTGACACCCTGGCCAGCCTAGCTGCGTCACTTGCATATCCCTAATAGGATGATATAATTATCCACGTGGCACACTGGAGAGTGAATTCTCTAGTCACTCCAAATGAAGGTGACAACCCGCAGGTAAGACACCATACCACTGGCACCTCCACATCAGGACACCTGGTCCCCTGGATGCAGTTGTTAAGGTGACTCCTTACTAGAGAACCTCCTTTGTCAAGTACCTCCAAAATGTTAATCTACCAGCAGATCGGGACGAGCATGAGCGAATCCAACACCGCACGTTACAGTTTACCCACCAGGATGGTCCTGGTCATGAGAAGATCCTCTAGAAGTGTGGGTTTGATGGGGTTCTCCTCTGTTGCATTCAAGGAGTCGAGATTTTCCAAGTCATGTAGGAGGTTCATGCCTGTTCCTACGAGGCTCATCAGACCAGGACAAAAATATCTCACCAGATCCAGAGACTGGGGTACTTTTGGCCCTCCATGATCCATGACTGCATCGAGTTCTCCAAAATGTTCCATGCATTCCAAATTCATTCTAACTCCATGCATCGACCTCCAGAGCCTCTCGAATCCACCAAGTACTCATGGCCTTTTTTGGTATGGGGACTCGATGTCATGGGACCATATCCTCTGGTGACAACTCACCAGTGCAGGTTCATCCTGACCGCTAAAGATTTCTTCTCCAAGTGGGATGAGGTAGTCCCGCTCAAGGAGGTCAAGGCCTGTTCCATCATTGAATTCATGAGATCCAACATCGTATACTAATTTAGAGTCCCTCACGCCGTCCTCACCGATAAAAGCACGAACTTTTGGGCAGCTGAGTTGAAGAAACTATACGCTAAGTACAACATTTGTTCTAACCATACTTCCCATTATCATGCACAATCAAATGGACCGATCAGGGAGTTCAACAAAACCCTCTCTAAAATTCTGTAGAAAATGGTTGGTTAGAACAAGAAGAGTTGGCCGGACAAAATCCCCAATGACCTCAAGGCTTATCAGACGATGACTTGTAATTCCACCGAGGTGACCCCCTATTCCATGGTGTATGGAAAGGAGGCCGTCCTTCCCATAGAGATTCAGTTTCCCTCATTGCGAACAACTGTCTATGATCAACAAGCACTAGATAAAGTAGCTGAAATTTGTCTGGCTAATTTAGAAGCACTCAATGAGAACATGCTTCATTCCTTTAACAATTTGGAAGGGCTTGAGAACAATATAGCTAGTAATTTCAACAAGAAATCTCACCTCCAGTCCTTCTTGCAAGGCGACTTGGTATTGGCCCTGAGGGCACCAATGATACCTAGAAGGAAACCACCCAAGTTGGATCCCAAATGGTAAGGACCTTACATTATTCACAAGGTTTTCTCCAATGACACATACTCCCTGGTTACCATGTATGGTGAGCGTATAACTCCTCCCACCAATGCCAAGTTCATCAAACAATACTTTTCTTGAGTCTCCTAGTCCCGCATGACCATAAACTATATAGTCCCACATGACCCTAAACTGCATTATGGTCCAACATGACCTTAAATTGTCGGGTCCTACATGACCTTAAACTGTCAGGTCCTACATGACCTTAAACTGTTGGGTCATACATGACCTTAAAATGTCCAGTCCTACATGACCTTAAACTGTAAAATGTCCTGCATGACGTTAAACTGTATCTCGTCTAGCATGATGCTAAACTGTGTGTCATCCAGTATGATGTTAAACTATGTCTCCATGTGAGATATTAAACTACAATAACTACAAACAGATTGATTCCCACCCCCATGGGATATGTAGGAATGCTCAGATTCTTCATCTTGAGTCCATCCCCAGTTTCCTCTTTGACTACCCCCTAGGTATAGTTGTCTTGGAGGATCTTACATGGTGTCGTATAGGCTTATTTTTCCCCACTCATGTTAGGACTACGATGATTGAACCATGTGCCCTCCCTCGTTCCTCTATCCTTCCACGTCCTCACCGCACGACGCTAAACTGCATGGACTTCAGAACTACATATAGCTTGATTCCCATCCTTATGGGATATATAGGAACACCCAGACATTTCGTCCGTAGGGCCAACCCCAAACTTCAGGACCGCCCATTGGGTCGAAGCACATGGTGTGGTGCAGGATTCTCCCTCATTCATGTCAAGCTCATCATGACTGTACCATGAGTTCCTCCCCCTGAGGATCTCCATATCTTCTACTGTCGGCATGACTTGAAATTTCACAAGCGCATTTATGCTTCACACACTCCCGGTACTTGGGAATCCATTATTGTTCCCATCCGAAGGGACCCCCAAATGGCATGGGTGTTTGGCCCAAGGGCTCTCCTACCATTATGGGCCAATGTCCTCGATGGTTTCAAACAACAAATTGATACAAGTCCCGCATTATGAATACAGTCAGCGGTCGATGATCATTTGTTGTTCCCATTTCCACTCACGTTATATAGAGCCTGTGTTTTGAACCTAGTCAATAGATATCCTTTTGCATTTTCAGCACCCCCAAATGTCCCAAACATTGAGTGTAGTGGTTCATTCTGTCCCACTGTCTCTTAAAGCTTCAGTCAACCTCGGCCAGGAGTGTGATTCCAACTATCAGGCCATTATATGATGGGGAGAGCCTAGTACTACTCCTTGTTTACCACATCTAGCATTGCTTACATGGGATTATGAGCTATGATAAGGCAATTCTCGCATGAGAGGTCATATGGTTACAGATGTCCAGGATACCCAGCCTCAGGTTCCTCGACCCTTTTGACCCCATGGCCCAAGTTCACATTTAGTATTGTGTGGTGTGGTATGGAATCACATCCTCATTCACATCAGGATATTTTTCCATGCCACACATATCCAATTGAGACATCCCTCCTTCATTTAGCATCCTTTCTGTGAGCATAGGTCCCACCTTACTTTGTGATCCCCATAATTTGGGTTTCCATCATATTCTAGATCCAAAAGGACCCCCAAATGGCATGGATACTCTGCCCAAAGGATCTCCTACCATTACAGGACAACGTCCTTGAGGATTTCAATAAAAAAATTGAAACAAGTCCCATGTTGCGAATAAGGTCAACGGTCGACACTCAGTTGTTTTTCCCCGACCCCCGGTCGCATAAAAACGAATACTATGCTGCGAAAATTGTCAACAATTATCCTCTATCATTGTTGTCGTTTCATGGTCTTCCATGAGAATGATGATTATCCCTCTCCACTCAGAAGTTTCCCATGCATATTAAATTAAACTAGGAATCTATGGTCCAAGCCCTATGACCTTAAACTAAGAGCACCATCATCTTTACTGCATGATGATAAACTGCACCGCATCCTTCTCTAGAACTACGTGTGGCTTGATTCCCATTCTTATTGGATATGTAGGACCACCCGAACGTCTAGTTTTTGGGTCCAACCCCATCTATTAGAGACCTCCCTATCATCTTGGACCCTAGGCTTGTGTTCTTCTATGAGAGGGGTATATGGTGTGGTATGGGCTTATGTCCCCAGTCACGTTGGGTTTGTAACAACCATGCCACATACCTCTCTCTACTGAGCGCCCTTTACTTTCTTTCCCTATACTCATCTTTTTGACTCGGCTGCTCTTAAGTTGGGTCCCTCAACCCTCTTCAGTGATTCTCCAATGTGCTTAGGAGTACTTTGGTTCAGAACCAAGAGTGTCAGATTCTACATGGACATGCTTTCTCCCATTTTTTCAGGCTTCGTGTTCCCCTTTCATTTGATTTTTAATTATCTTTCACATCCAAAGGGACCCCCAAATGGCATGGATACTCGAGCCAAGGGCTCTCCTACCATTACGAGACACCATCCCCGAGGGTTTTGAACAAAAAATTGATATAATTCCCGCATTGTGAATATGGTCAGCACTCAATGCTCATTTTTTGTTCCCATTTCAGGTCACACGATATGGATGATGTGTTTTGAACATGGTCAACAATTATCCTCTATCTTAATTCCAACCCCATCAAGCCTTAAATGTTAGTTACATTATTCACATCATTTTCCACTCCATCATGTCCAAGTGTAATTTCGACGCTCTTGGTACTGTCCCTCAGTGTGCATTTGCAGGTTTAGAGGATAAAGCCGCGGTGATACATCATTTGAGGCTCCACACTGACTTCCCCTTTATGTGTATTCCATGTCTTTCAATAACTCGTTTCCCCTTGTTTCCCACACCGAGCATGACCCACGTGGGATTAAGGACTAGATCGCGGTTTGCGCTCGCTTAGAAGAGTTATGCTTCTTCATTTGTCTGAGCTCTATGACCATAAACTAAGACCACTCCACATCCTTTCCGAAAGACATTAAACCTACACAACATCTTCAAGAACTATTTCTAGATTGATTCCCAGGCTCATGGGATACGTAGGAATGCCCAGACATCTTGTTTGTGGGTCCAGCTCAACTGATAGCTAGTCTCTCCTGCCCCATATTCGCTAACCTTTTCTAGTCGCTCGGTCCGAGGTTTATTTCTTGGAATCATGCGTAGTGTGATGTGGACTTTGTCCTCATTTACATCAGGTATTCTTTATCATGCCATGCACATACCCTATTGAACCTTGTTTCTCTTACATATGTCTGAGCCATATGACTTTAAACTATGCCTCCTAGTACCACGTGACTTGAAACTGTTGCATCTATACTACACAATGTTAAAATTCATGGTTGGTCCTATAACATGACCATAAATGGTGACGTTATCATCCTGGCCTCATGATGAAAAATGAAACAGCATTATGGTTTCCTCACTCATGGGGACATCATGTTTGGTATCGGCCACATACCATACCATTTTTCAATGCCTGTATATGGATTGATTCTTGGGAAGATGCCTGGATTTTCCATTTTAGATTCATCACTACTAAAAAAACACCCATTCATTCTAAAGGACAAACAAGATTTATCAAATGTCGCTTCCTTATGTGCAAGGGCCAGACCCATACGACCTTATTATCCCTGAAAACTGGTATCTTACCTGGTCACCTTTAGAACTATATATGTCTTGATTCCCATCATCATGGGGTACATAGGAATGCCCAAAAACTTTGCCTCGGGCTCAACATAACTTTCACTTTTGGTCCCCAGACCCAGAAGTTTCTCGGGGAGCACATTGCGGTGATATAGAATCAGGTGTCCCCATTCACGTCAGGTTTTAGTAATTACCTCACCGTGTGTCTCCCTCTTCCAGTTCTTCATGATCTGAGCACTATGACCATAAACTAAGACCACTTCACATCTTTTTAGTAAGTCATTAAACTGTATGAAATCTTCAAGAACTACCTATGGATTGATTCCCATGCTCACGGGATACGTAGGAATGCCTAGGTATCTTGTCTCCGAGTCCAGACCAAGGAATCTAAAATCCTACCCCCTCTCTTTAGTCCCTTGTCTTGAAATCTTTTGGGAGCATGTGGTATGGTGAGTACCTCTTGGGTTATCATTCATTTCGGGTGCTGAACCATGTTCCACCCATGTCTTTTCCCAACCTGGTCTAATTTCTATGACCCTAAACTAATATTTCCCTATGGGAACTACGCGTCGGGTTTGGCTACTTCACCGCCCTACGCATAGTCCATTAAATCAGGCCCCCTTTAAGGCCCATCCAACAACCATTAATTTGGACCTCAAGGCCCTTGTCCTTGCAAACAGACTCAACCCCATTTATCTGATACATCTTCTTGTCATACTCAGATGCATTGAGAAAAAAATCCCGAAGTGCGGAATCTTCACAAGGATATTCCCTCGTTCCATTTCTATGCTCTGTGAGCCCATTATTTGGATCCTCATCCTCTTCCACATATGAAGGTACCCCATTTACGGCCTAGTATCATGCCACATTTTCTTACCTACCATCTTGGGCCAACATCCCTAAGGACCTCAGACGACATTTGCGACAGGTCCTGCGTTTCGAACATGGTTAGCCGTCGACCCTCATTTGTCTGTCCCCATTCCAGGGTAATGAAAAAAACATACTGTATTTCGAACATGGTCAATAGTTATCCCCTATAGTCACTCCACCATCATTGTGGTCCAGATCTCAAGCATCATGATTCACATATTTACACTTCCTTATGTTCAAGTGGAATTATAGCATACTCTGCTTTACCTTTTCACACATCTAGGTGCATCAAATAGGTGGGTCAACATTATTGGGATGTCATTCACCTAGTTTCCCATCACCCGTAACATGTACCTTCATATGATAGGAAATTCCCATCACTACTCCTTGTTTCCCACATCAAGCACGACTCACATGGGCTTAGTAGTTCTAGTAGGACGTGTACTAGCGCAATTATGCCACACATTCCATTCATTGTCCCACATGACATTAAACTATGCTCTCAGAACTACGTTTGGCTTGATTCTCATTCTTATGGGATATGTAGTGACACCTAAGCAGTTTGCCTTGGGCTCAACCTCAGGGTCATTGACCCTTCTGTCCCCTTGGGCCTGATCCTGGTCCAAGCAGCATGACCTTTACACTATGTGCATTGTCCTTATCATACAACATTTAAACTATTCATATATCGTCCTTATTGGTATGACGTAAAACTATAGATCATTCCATGTCCTTACCAGAGAGGTACTGTTAGGAAGTAAGTTTGATCCTTGATCATACCGATGCGCCCACCTAATGTGTTTCCACCACAGTGGCATAATTTCAAGAGTGTTGGATTCCATTTGAATAACCCATCACTCCACCATACATGCTATGCATGCCCTTTATTTGAACCCTCGTCCACTTTCACATCTAATAGAACCCCCATAACTGTATGGATGCTCAGCCTATGGATCACCTACTGTCCTGAGCCAACATTCTAGAAGACCAATGTATGACATTTCGAGTCATGCCCCATATTTCAAATATGGTCAATGGTCAACACTCATTTTTTATCTCCATTTCAGGCTAATACAATAAGGACACTGTGTTTCAAATGTGGTCCACGATTATCCTTTATTGTCATGACACCCCCACAATGTTCCAAATATAGGGTATTATGATTCACACTTTCCACTCCTTTATTCTTGGATTAATTCCAAAGGCCCCTAGCATTACCCCGATTGTGCACTAAAGCACATTAGGAAGACAACACATCAATTATTATGAGGCACTCATCCTCGAGTCGGGCCTCTCCCTTTCTTCATAGAAATCCAGATTGGTTGTTCAGACCCTGGATGCCCGGAGCTTGGTTTTCACTCTTATATTTATATGGAATGATAAGGTGGTCAACCCTTGTTTCTCGCATCGGGCCCGACCCACATGAGCTTAGGGACTGATCACCGGATGTTCCATGAATATAACCAAAATGCAATAGACTAAAAAATGAATAACAGAACTCATGCATGCATCTCACATAAATAATAAATGAATGAAAGTGTGTTCAAAAGTTACATGCATCACAATACCTAAGGATCGACCCCTCACATGGATGGGTTAACCTCATCAAAAGAGAATTGCATCTCTTTCACCCTCTGGCTCGTGGCGTCTAGGATCCATTGTCGCCTGTTCAGTTCATGCTCCTCCTCTGTAGCGATGGGGTACAGTTCGTTAGCCGCAACCCGGGCTCGCTCCTCATCGCTCAGGACAATGGCCATCTCCATAGAGGCTTGCCTCATGCGCTCTTCTACCTCCATCAGCTTGTCCTTCAACCACGATATAATCTCTAGCTGTGTGTTGAGGAAAGCAGAATTCTCATCTTCTCAGATGTGAAACCGATGAATCTAATTTTCAGCCTCTTGATGTTCACCACTTTTCTCTACTTCCAACCCACACCAAGGCCGCAATCATATTCCAGAATATTCTATGCCATGAGATCTCGGATGAGCATGTGGGGACGCTGGGCATCCACTCCCCCAGCACAAAGTTCATGTAATTGCGAATGAAGTCTATCCATTTGGTCTATCCATTATGATTGAGGGGTGTCATAGATGAAGTGGTTGATCAGCTTCCATGACCAGTGACAAACTATTTTGATATCCTCTTAATCAGAGGCCATCTCGTCCCAGTCTGTAGGGTTGGTAGGCTCATACACAAGAAACGCCCCCAAAAACTCGTTAGTAGGGTCTGCGTCTGGTGTCTGATCTGGTATAGCAGGACCCGTGTTGTTCGATCAGTCTTCATCATCAGATCCCACCTCAATAATCTCAGGCTCAACCCTACTAACAGTCCCACTGGTGATTGGGAGTGTTGCCGCTTGGTCAGTCTGGATATCCGCCTCCACGACCACTGGCATTCCCCTGGGAAAGGCACCACCAGAAGTACCAACCAACCTCGCTAAGGAATCCCACGCCATTTGAAGAACTGTGCATAAGAAAAAGGGAATAGATGTCAGTTATCCTAGCCAATGGGTGGCAATCATGAATTATGTAGAGGATACTTACATAGATAGAATTCTCAGTCTTGTTCCTTGGTTGTTTCCATTTGGATATCGAGTCGTGGCCCTACGTATATTTTCGAAAGGTCTAAAAACTCTAGAAGAGCCACCTAAGGTGTCCTGACCAAGCTGGATGTAGTAATCGTTGTAGCCGCAGGCGTGGATCCCGAAGGCCCAACATCTACATCCTCCAAGGGACAAGAATGGGTTCTGTGTTCGAGGCTCTCCTATACATTTTAAACATTGGTGAGGGGTCCAAAGTAGCCTGGAAGTGGTTCTCGGGAAAGGGACTCAGGATTTTACCTCGAGAGCCTCTGCAAACTGTTAAAGCTCTGGGTCTGAATCACCAAATTCACCCTCCTACAATGGGATCCATCTACCAGGATTCTACCCCCAGGAGGACTTGTCCGATTATTCTGGTAAAGGGAGGTGCTCTCTTAGTTTTGTAGCTGACAACTGCGGAGGGGTTATATGATCTAGAAACACTGTTACCCAATCTATAATTGGGCATAGAACACCCCAAGAGTGCATGAAGTCCCCTCCGCTTGGGATAGCGCAGAGCTGGCCCTGACTGGGCTGGCCCGAAAAAATACATCCCGAGATGGTTCAGGTGTTGCCACATATCTGACGGGCTGAGAAATTGCCAGTTTACATCCCAGATGTCCCATGAATATGGGAAGATAGTGTTTTCCGACATGTCTATATGGCGCAACCGCTTCCCTGGAGCCTGGGTGGATATCCTACAGAATCCCCTTGGTGGTGTCCCCTCTGGATGAATCTGCTCCTCTGGGACTCCTGGTTCTACTGCCGCCGCGTGATCCACTATTGCCTCCCCCTCAATTGGTGCAGGCATCGCCACCACTGCAGCCCTGCCACCACAGGACGACCTTGCTACCTTCCGGACCCAGCCTCAAGGTTGGGGAGGCACACCATCGCTAGCCTGAATGGTTGGATGCTTCAATATCTCCCCAGGGTGGGCTTCCTCCAAGCTTTTGGCGTACTCCTTCACCAGTCCAAAGATGGCCGTGGGTAGAGGCAGCTCATACCAGATCTTCCCATATTTCCGTGTGCACATGAGCCACATCTGCCTCATTACACACGAGTGGTCCTTGTGGCGCACCCACAGGTAGACCCGCGAAGTCAACCGCTGCATACAACGAAATGTCCTTGAAAATATGTGCAGGGTGTATGGCTTACAGAGGGGTTCCTGGTCCATCCATGCACCCAGGACTCTACCTCAAAAGGCCAGGAGGTACGACCGATGCTCTTACGTTCCTTGGACATAATCAGTGAATACACCCATTGGGAGTGGGAACAAGTGAAAGTTTCACTCCTCTACCTTCCAGACCCGGTTCAGTACTAAATGCACAGTCAAATTGGCCGGAAAACTCCCCATGAAATTCAGAATGGATAGGAGGAATTCTGATCCTAGAGGGGATATGGGGTTCAGATATTTATATATCCCCCTGACATGCATCGCTATCCACCCATACAGGAGGTGTAATGGCCTGCATATTCTCTATGGCTTGTTCCCCTCGCTGATATTGTACATCATCTTGTACAACTTAGTGAGCATCAAGATCCCAAGGTTGAACCGCCCTCCTATCACCAGCATGGAAGCCACGATAAACGTTCTCGGTTTCACACCCATGTTCGTATCTCTCACTGGTAGGATCTAACTGCAGATGAGCACTACAATGAATGAAAACAACTTGAGTACTAGCTACTTCTCGATACTGACACTGAATCCCCAAATCTTCCACTGGATATCCTCCAAGAGTAGCAAGTACGCATCCTCCCTACCTCATTGAGACGCTTTCGTGAAAGTCTGAGGCCTCACGGGGAACAACCTACTTTCTAGGAAGTTCAAGAACTTCTTGAACCACCGTTGGAAGTGGACATACCTCATCGACTGCTTGTCCTCTCCCAACACTCGGTTCATCAATGCCATCTCCAATGGTGGCATCTGCTCTGTATCCTCTCACGCACCTATAATAGAGAGGAACTCATCATGTATCTCCCCCAATATCAGGACCCCCGAGATCTAATGCACATCCCATAAACTAATGCCGACCTCTCCATGGTGCAAATGGAAGGTATTGGTCCTCGATGACCGTCTGCTCAGAAAATCCGGAATCAACTGCTTCAGCTGATAGATATGGAATTAGGAGGCCCAAGCCGCCTCATACAGGCCCATTCTTCTCGGCTCTGCCCCGAATTCCACGTATGAGGCACCTACCGAGTAGTCCCAGGCCCAGTTGTCTATGAAGTTTTTGCCCTGGCGTAGATCCCAGTCGTTGGACCACCCCTTTTCCAGGTTCCTCCGGGATTCCTTCATGATAGTGTGGTAAAGAGGGGGATATGTCTCCGGCTACAGTTCCTTCCCGTCAATGTCGTTCAGATGATTGTGCATATAGTCAGCGTTGACAGGCGTGAAGTCCTCCCAGGCATGGCCGTTAGCCACGTTGAACCACTAGCACTGGGATAAAGTTCTCCTAAACTAGTATGTTCGCTCATCCCAGCTCAATTTAGGTATGAAGACGTCATCCCTCAGTCCAAATACATATAGAGGTAGCCTCTTGCACAGAGGATAGTTCTTTTGGATTTCTGACTGCAGCTCCACCAATGAATTATGGTTAGAATAGCTCTGTATGAACTCCCCTATACCTGAGCTTTCCTCCATCCCCTCCCTCCAGGAAATATCATTAAGGAACCCCTTTAATCCTCTTGGTGATCCATTCAGTTTTTGAGATTTGGAAGTTTTTTATTCTGTTTTGCGAAGCCCTTTCTTGGAGATTGTTCGCGAATCCCTTTCGCAAAACTCAATCCGAGCGATGCAATCATGAATCCCTGCATCGTCCTTCAGATGCAAGCTATAGATAGCACCATAATGGAATCAAAGACTCACTATGTGCCACGAAGGAGAAGGCCTGATTCACAGAGAGAAATCACGGAGTACTCGGAGCTTCGCGAATCGAGAGCACTAAATGCAAAAAACGTGAAGAAGAGAAAGTACAAAAGAGAGGTCAGACTCCTTTATTTATAGGAGAGGACCACTGGTTCTTCATGGTTTGTCCAACAGCAGCGATCTTCACAGCGCGATCAACCCGCCTGTCATCTCTCCGCTTCATAGGCCTCCTTCGCGAGTCAGCTTCGCGATTGACCAAGCAATTTTGGTGATTGACCCTCAGACTTTGACCCTCGATTTCTCCTCGGCTCCCAGTCTAAGGGGGTGGGGGGGGGGATTTATTGGCGCCAAAATTTGGGAAGGACAAGAAAAAATAAAAATCCTTCGGGGTTTCCTCCCAAAGCTCATTCGCGGATCCCCCGTAGCATCGCGGCCGGCGCAAAGCTTCCCCTCCATGAAGTCGCCACGGAGCAAGGAGGAAGGAGGCTCCGCGAACCTGTTTGAAATTCGCAAAGACACCGTAGTGAAAGGAGGCAGGAGGATCCACGATTACAAAAAAGTGCCACTTGTCTTATAAAAGCACGACCAATTGTCACCTATCGACTGGTCAAGGTTCCGGTGCTCTGCTAATGTGTATAGCAACACTCCGGTCGAATCCTCAGCGATGATACATTTTTATAGTCAGTTGTTTTTAGTTAATTTTATTCTCATTGAGGGGTTTGTTTGTAGATATTATGAAATAATTTATAGATGATTTTTGATTTAACTAATTTATAAATATTGGGGTGAGTTCATCATTGGGGATTTAAGCTTATTATATCCTTGAGATTTTCTTTATATTGCATTAAATTAATATCCACTTCACAAGATGATTTTGATCAGAATTCCCAAGTGTTAAAGATTTGATCCATGCCGTAACTTAGCCATTTAAATGGTATATTTACTCAGACATTTAAATTATTAGTAATAGGGTTATAATTATTACGATGATAAATTAAGAAGATAAGAAAAAAATAGATAAGAAAAGAGTGGTGCGTCGAACAGACACACAAACGATGAAGGGAATTAAATACTGACTTTAGATTGAATAAGAAAGAAAAAGAAGGGAAGGGGATTCAATTGTATTTAAACTAATTTAATAAAATTAATATTAAACTATATAATGTGGATGAGAATAATATATATTGAAGAAGAAACTTGCATTAAAACAGAATTACAATGAAAGATACTTACAAGATTACAAAAATGAAGAACACAAAAGTAAATGAAAACAAAGAGAGGAGGAAATGTATCTCAAGTGAAAACATGAGTATGTAAGGTCCTCCCAAGCCCTTGGAAAAGCTTTGGTAATGCCAATATGTTCTATTCTCTTCTGAAATGACAAATCTTTTTAAATTATTGGAGAGAATGTATTTATAACTCTAGGTGGTGGACTGTTTACATTCCAATACTACCCCTCCAATTGGTTCGACGATTTGAACATCCAACCAGCTGAATATTGAGATATCTCCTTCTTCCAAGTTGTAGATAATAAATTTTTCCAACTACTATAAAAATTTGGAGTCATTTAGACTTATGGGACCAACGTTATGGCCGTTTGATTAAACAATATTAATCTATCCATTTCAATCTAGACTTTTTTAATGGCCTAAATGTGAATGGATTTTTAATATGAAGATGACTTCAAATCCAAATGGTTTCTTCAAAAAATTTGGCCTCATATGTTTCCTCATTCACACCGCAAAGTCTCATCTTTATTCTATGACTAGAGGATTAGAAAAGTCAATTTTGGTGTGCTGATTTCATTTCCCGGACAGAATGGTGGGCTGGACTTCAAAGCTTCATTTGTCCCCCTTTTGCTTAGATTTAGGACCTAAAAGTTTTATCCATGATTCTTTTGGATAATCACGAGCATATGGTGGAGTTTTATAAAATTTTGGCTTCGATATTTAGACCAGTAACTCAATCATCACAGCTGGTCCAGTTTCTTCATAGATTCTTCGGGTCTTCTTGTGTGGACCATATGACCCTCCAAATGGACGATTTGGACAAAGGTCCCTTATAATGAAATGTTGGAATTGGAGTAAGGAACCTTTAAAAATAGGAATATTTTAATTTGGATAAGTAGGGTGAGAGATATAAGTAAAACATTAAATAAAATTTAATCTGGATGAATTCAAATAGTTCTCTAAAATTATATTTAATATTTAAACATTAATATTTAACAAAAATTATACATATTTCATATAAAATAAGTAAAGTGAGTATATAATAAGTTATGAAAATATTAATAAAATCAACCCTCCACACTTAGTCTTGTGCATGTCCTCATGTTCAACAAATATAAACACATGACGAAATCATTTTTACTCACTAAAAAATATTAAAATTTTGTTTTCCCACTCAGGGGAGGTTTAGACAATTTCAATCATCCATATTGAATTCCACCACAAGTTGTTACAAAAACAATGTTCCAAAAAAATTCATTTTTTCATGCTCAAATTTAGAAATGGGAAATGGTGGCACACAAAACGTACTCCTCTAAAGATGATAAAATTAATTTATGGATATTCACTCATTCACCAACCAAAAGTGAAAATCTTAGAGTTTGTAAGAGCTCTCATATTCCACTCCCTATACTAAATTTATCAAAAATCAAGAGGTATTTTTAGGGGTTTTTCCGTGGTTATGGGATGGTAGGAATATAATGTCCAAGAGAGAGAAGAAGAGGGGTAAACACAAACATGGAAAAAGCAATGCACACATTTTTTTTGAAATAAAACATCGAAAGAAATGAAAACACATATTTACAAGGGAATGATTATGTAAAGAAAGAAACAAGGGAGGAATAAAATTTTAAGGGGATGATAAGATGAAATATTTACAAAACACAAAACTTTTCCCAATGAAATAAGTGTTCATCATTTTTCTTTTCTTTTTCTTCTTTTTTTTCTTTTTTTTTCATTTTTCGAATTTTTAAGTTGAAAAAGATCTCACACTCATATCCCAACCCATGATCGATCTACTAACGACACTAATTGTAATAGTTATAATAAGATCAAAGGTTGACGAAGAGTGATTTTTGACCTACCCAAGACACAACCCAATTTTTTTTGTTCTTTTCTTTATTTTTAATTTTTAATTTTAATTTTTTGATTTTTTTGAACACTTGTAAATAACATTTAAAAAATTACATAAATTAAAGTACATTACATTCCCCAAAAAAAAAACTAAATGAAAACCTCTCCCCCATATTAAAATGGATGCTTGACCTCAAGTATATGATAACTTGTTGAAAATCAATAAAAGGGTACCCAAAATAAAATACATTCCCCCCAAACTTAAATTTAAAAAAAAATTCAATGAAAATCCATGTTGATATTGGGTGGGAAAAGGTATTGGTATTGTAATGTGGCTATTAAATAAAAGGTTTTCATAGGCTCGAAGGGGCTTTCAAAAGGAGGATTAATGTAAGGTAAATGGGAGGCTATTTGGCTATTGTGATTTTCATGTGGTTCAGAAAATGCCTCTATCATATTAATGCACACCAAAGTAGGAAATTCAGCTAGAATGTCTAGAAAATCAAGACTCACAAATGGGGGTGAGAAACACACATTTTGAAAAGATGGCCATAGGTATCCTTGTCATGAAAGTAAATGTTGTTCCTCACAGGTGGGGAAAAGTATTTTCCAAATAAATAACTGAGCATTGAGAATGTATTATTCTTGACCCAAAATTCTTTATCCGAAGTCATGATGAAAATACAAAATTTTTGAGATTAAAACATGTCTTGCTGACTTTCCAAAATGGTTGGACACAATTTTAAAATTTTATGGTGAGTAAGTATTACTATTTTTTTCATTTTTTTGTTATTTTTTTAGTGTTTTAGTGTTTTTATAGTATACACCCACATAAAAGAGAAAGAGAAAAATAATGGTTTTGATGAAGAAACTGGTAAAAAATGAAAGAGAGAGGAATAAGAAGAAATAGGTAGAGAGAGGAAGAGAGATAGAGAGAGTTAAAGGGAAAGAGGTGCCCTTGGATTAGATTTGGTGGGTCGCCGTCTCCATCCAGTGGTGGGTCTATTGTGGATCTGATGGAAGTCGATGTGGTTCTAGGATTGTGGGATGTTACCTGAAAAATATAAATAATTATTCATATAATGAAAAACTAAAAAGAAATTAAAATTTCATAAAAGTAAAAGAAAACATTGGTTGCCTCCCAAGAAGCGCTGCTTTATTTGTCTACAGCTAGACAGCTGCAGTGGAATACCCATAGTCTGATGGTGGCCACCGTATTTTATCAACACCAGAATGGTTCTAGAAAAACTTCTCCTTTGGGATGCCGGATTGTTCATTGGATAATTTATCCCCTGCCTTGATTGTGTTCTTGCAATTAAATGGAGGTGGAAAGAGAATATGACTATCCTCCCTTTTGTCTCCAATGTGAGGAATGATTTTGTCCACAAAGTGATAGTTTTTTATGCTTGGAAATTCAAGAATATGTCTCAATTCTGATGGTTCATTTATGTAAGGATCAGATAACACAAAACCATAGTATGAGATCCCAATTGTTTTTGACTCATTTATCTCATAACTTACCGATGTAGAGTAATGAGGATCAGTGGAGTCATAATACTGAATAAATTTTTCAATATCCTTTATATCAATTTTTTTCACCAAAGAATGGTCAATTTTAACCTCACCAGTGATCACTTTATTAATTAAGGAACAAATCGCAAAAATTTTACTCGCATTGGGACAATATAAACACATTTTTTTAGGGTTAACCTCACATATAACAGAATTTTTAGAATCATGGATAAGAAATGATGAATGTTGGATAAACTGATCTGAATCAAAAAATGAGCATTGTAGTTAATTTTCTTCATTATCATCCAAGATGGAGAAGTGAAGGTTAGAGGAAAGATGTGATTCTAAAGATTTTTCAAGATCCTTTAGATCAATAGAGTTTTCATTTTTAATTTCAAAATAAAATTCTCAATTTACGACTTGGTTAATGAGGATGAAATATTCACAAACTACACTATCAGTAGAACAAGAAGGACATGATGGATTGGGATTCAACACACTCTCAGAGAGAGTTTCAGAATAATGGATAGAGAATGTAGATTCATTCTCTGATGGGTATTGCACAGATTGAAAAATATTGAACTTGACCATTTGGTCACCAAATTCCATGGATAAGATGCCAGTATAGACATCAATTTTGGTTTTAGATTTCACGAGGAACGGTCATCCTAAAATTAGAGGATATTGGCAAGAAGTTTTCTCACCTTCTATGTCAAGGACATAGAAGTCAGTTGGGAAGATAAGATCATTCACATGAACAAGGATATCCTCAATTATTCCCTCAGGATTGGCTATGCTTCGATTGGCCAATTGAATAACAACACCTGTTGGATGTAAGGGACCTAGAACAAGGTTTTAGAAGATGGATTTGGTCATGAAATTAATTGTGGCTCCTAGGTCTATGAGTTCATCATCGAAGTTGGAACTTCCAATTTGGCATGGAACCATAATGGTTCCAGGATCTTTTCACTTAATGGGAATATACTTTTGGGTTAAAACATTTTCAAAGGTCCTAAGTTTCCTCTTTTGGGTATACAACTCCTTGAGAAACATGGAATACTTAGGAATTTGTTTAATGACATATAATAGGTGAATGTTGAATTCAACATGTCTAAACCTATCAATAATTTTAGGATCAGGTTCGAATTACTTCTTTGGATTAGAAATCGCTTGAGGAAAAGGAATTAGGTTCCTAAGTGGAATGGAAGGAAGAGAGGGAATGGATTCATATTCCTTTTCAAGTTTATTTTTCTTTTCATTTTCCAGGTCATCATTTAAAGGGGGTTTGGAGGACCTATCTTGAGGCATAGAAAATTTCCTTACTGATATAAGTGTAATTGAACTTACCATTACCCTTGGGGTTGGGTATTGGTTGAGCTAGTAGTTGAGAAGAATTTGATTGTTGTTGCTGGTTCAGGTGGGATGCAATTTGACCAATTTGTGTTTCAATGTTTTTGAGGCTGGAATGGGTAAATGAGGAAAGATCTTCCACTACACTTTCCCATGGTTTTTTGGAAGAAGAGGCTTGTCCCGGATTGGTATTACTTAGAATTTTGTTCTTGAGAAAGTGATTGTATTGGTTTGGGAATTGGGAAGGCTCACTGGGATAATGGAAGCCTGGAGGAGGAAGAGGAGGATTGATCCTTTGAGGTTGAGGAACAAAAGGGTAAGTTTATTGGAAGTTACCAACTCCTTAACCATATTGGAACTAGTTTGGGGTTTGATGAGGTTATTGAGGGGGATGAGAAAAGGGATTTACATACCTCAGGACTTGTTTATAGGAAGAAGTGAAGGGATCAGAGCGAGGTTGGTTGAAGTTTCTAATGAATTGACCTGATTGTTGATAGTTGGGGTTCCGCTAAGCATATGCTGCATAGAGCTCCATTGGTCCAGATGAATCAGATTGATCCTCTTGAAGATCTGGACAGGTGTCTGTTGGATGAGCTAGTGAGTTGTAGATTTCATAATTTTTGACAGGTCCAGGAAACATTGATTGTGGAGAAGATGAGGTTGGGGCTTTGAATTCCACAACTAGTTGTCGCACAAGACCTGTAAGTTCACTAATCCACTCAGTTATCTTATTCAGCTCTATGGATTGATTGTATTGGACTTGTTTTACTTTAGAATGTCCTCAATTATGGAATTGTTGTGCATTTTCATCCATGTTGCTTATAAGATCTCTTACAGCTACAGGAATTTAATCAACACGAGCACCACCACTTGCGACATCAATGAGAGTTCTCTCCATAGAAAATAAACCCTCTTAGATGTATTGGATCACGAGTTGGTCAGGGATTTGGTGGTGTGGTTAGGTTAAAATAAGCTTTTTGAACCTCTCCCAGTATTTGTGGAGTGATTCACTTGGGAACTGATGAATACCACTTATTTTTTTTGGATAGAAGCTAGACAAGAAGAAGGAATGAATTTCTCTAAGAAGAGTCGCTTCGTATCATTCCATGTGGTTATGGAACCAGGAAGAAGGTAGTAGAACCATGACTTAGTAGTGTCAGCTAGGGAGAAAGGGAATTCTCGGAGTTTGATTTGTTCCTCAGAAACCCCTTGAGGCTTCATGGTAGAGCACACCACTTGGAAATCTTTAAGATGAAGATGTGGATCCTCACCGGCTAGCCCATGGAAATGAGGGAGAAGATGAATAAAATACAATTTGAGTTTGAAGTCATAATTTATGATTGGATATTGAATACCAAGAGGTTGGTAATTCATATCAGGGGCAGCATGTTCTTTAAGTGTTTGTTCCCTAGGATTGGCAATATCTAATTCAATTGGTTGGACAAGGAAAAGTTCTTGAATGAGTTGATTATCTCTTATGTTTTTCCAAAGTTGGTGAACTGTTCTCTCAATTTGAGGGTCAAAAAAATCCGAGGGATTTTTTGGGAGGCTACAGGGAATTTAGATAGATTTTAGAAGAAAGAGGAAGATGGTTTTTTCTTTGTGTTTTTTTTTCTGTTTATGATTTTTATGAGAAGGCAGTTTTTTCTTTGTGTTTTTTTCAATTTTTTTTCAATTTGTTTTGTTTTTTTACAATAACCAGAAACTAAAGACTATTTAATTGCACCATCCCCAGCAATGGTTCCATTTGAAATAGTGGTCAATTGTGTCTTATCGACCGGTCAAGGTTCTGGTGCTTTGCTAATGTGTATAGCAGCACTCGGGTCGAATCCTCGGTGATGATACTTTTTAATAGCCGTTTGTTTTTAGTTGATTGTATTCTGATTGGGGGTTTGTTTTTAGAGCTTATGAAATTATTTATGGATGATTTTTGATTAAAAAAATTGATAAAGATTGGTGTGAGTTCATTATTGGGGATTTAAGCTTATGATATCCTTGAGCTTTTCTTTATATTTCATTAAATTAATACCCACTTCACAAGATGATTGTGATCGGAATTCCAAAGTGTTAAAGATTTCATCAAAGATGTAACTTAAATTAGGGTTCTAATCATTACCGTTACTTTTTTATGGTAGCTTATTTGTGGTTCCAATAATCCTTGGAATCCACATATTAAACAAAACATGTCATTAATCCATGACATATAAAGTTCAACATACACAATATTAACTCAAATAATACTCATCGAGCAAAGGCTCTCAATCACTTAATATACCAAAATTATAACTCAACCCAATGGAATATTTAATCATCCATTTAAATTATTATTAATATGGTTATAATTATTATGATGATAAATTAATAAGATAAGAAAAATAAAGGGATAAGAAAAGAGTGGTGCATCGAATACACACACAAACGATGAAGGGAATTAAATACTGACATTAGATTGAATGAGAAAGAAAAATAAGGGAAGGGGATTCAAATATATTTAAACTATTTTAAGAAAACTAATATTAAGATATATAATTTGTATGAGAATAAGATATATTGAATAAAAAACTTTCATTAAAACATAATTACAAAGAAAGAGACTTACAAGATTATAAAAATGAAGAACACAAAAGTAAATGAAAACAAAGAGAGGAGGAAAGGTCTCTCAAGTAAAAACATGAGTATGGAAGGTCCTAACAATCCCTTGGAAAGGCTTTGGTCTTTCCAATATGTGTTCCTCTCTTATGAAATTCTAATTATTTTGAAAGGAGAGGAGGGGATGTATTTATAGCCCAATGTGGTGGACTGTTTTCATTCCAAAAAAACCCCTCCAATTGGATCGACGATTTGGACATCCAGATAGCTTAATCTAGATATATAACCTTATTAAAAGTTGTAGATAATAATTTTTTCAGACAACTATAAATATTTGGAGTCATTTAGACTTATGGGGCCAAAGTTATGACCGTTTGATTAAACAATATTAATCTGTCCATTTCAATCCAGACCTTTTTAATGGACTAAATGTGAACGGATTTTTTAAAATGAATATGCCTTCAAATCCAAATGGTTTCTTCAACAAAGTAGTCTTAATATTTGTCCTCCTTCAAACTGAAAATTCTCATCTTTATTTTATGACTAGATGATGAGAAAAGTCTATTTTGGTGTGCTGATTCCATTTTCCAGACAGAATGTTAGGCTGGACTTCAAAGCTTCATTTGGGCCCCTTTTTATTAGATTTGGGCCCTTAAATTTTTATTCATTATTATTTCTGATAATAAAGAACATATGGGGGAGTTTCATAAAATTTGGGTTTCAGGATTTAGACCAGTAACTCAATCATCATGACTGGTCTAGTTTCTTCACAGATTCTTTGGGTCTTCTTGTGTGGAACATATGACCCTCCAAATGGATGATTTGGACAAAGGTAGCTTTTAATTAAATTATGTAATGTGCGTAAGGAACCCTAAAAAATAGTAATATGTTAATTTTAATAAGTATAGTGAGAGATATATTTAAAACATTAAACATACTTGAATATGTTTGAATTCCAATAGTTCTCTAAAATTATATTTAATATTTAAACATTAATATTTTAGAAAATTTGTACAAATATCATATAAAATCAGTAAAGAGACTATATAATAAGTTATTAAAATATTAATAACATCATTTTCGCACTGATAGATCTCTGCTTCACGATGCCTCTTTCTAATAAATACTGGGTTCCCCTCGATCCCAAAAGATGGACCCTACGACCTTTCGCCTTCTTAACTCTCAAATAATGAAGAAATTTCTACTCTGTGAACCATGATCTCTTCAAGGTAATTTTGCATCATGAAGTGCCTCTCCCTTTGCTTGAATTCAACCCCTCTTCAAGGAGGTATTCCCTTCATAGATCCCATAGGCCTCCGCGATGGAAGAGGATCCCCAAGGGGACTCGGGTCTTTGCGGAGCACTTATGCTTCACAAAATACCCTCCATGCATATGTGAACCACATGATAAGGAAGGGCCAATGTGATTCGTGAATCACATTGCTTCACAATGTTATTCTTCTAAAGGCACCCTTGCTTCGCGAAGCACTGCTCCGCGAAATCCTTTCCACTTTGTGAAGAAGCTTCCATGTGCACCTACGCCCTACGGATAGGCTAGGTCACTTCACTTCGCGAAGCACAACCCTTTGTGAAGCCTCTCTGATACATGGGGCACCAGAGCTTCACAAGGATTCTACCCATGAACCCCTTTTCTCCGCAACTCCTTTTCCCGTCTGACCCACCAGGTTTTCACGAAGTTATTTCAAAGTTACATGGGTGGTGCTTCCCATTGCGTTGATTCACCTCATGATTCTTTGCATAGGCACACTAATGTTTATTGCTTCTTCTCATAGCCATTCTAACATGGACCCCTCAATGGATCACTCCATAACACCCCCTCACTATGAAATTTCTGATACCTTCCCTTCCCTAAGGGAAGGTGGGTATTAGTTATGTAAGTCCAAGGGGTGCAGAGTGAAGCCACCTCATCCGAGTTGCAGGACGTTAAACTGCCAATCACCATCGTACTCAGCACATAACGTTAAACTACGGTCTCACCCCGTGCATCATACGCGAGGTTCCATGTCTTAGACATTATCTATTCCCACTAGTATCCATGTAAGTGAGATCATACCTCACATGTAATGAGATCCTCTTTATTAGAGCAGTGTCTATTGATGGGGATAGGGAGACCACCTTGGTGTAAGCCCCTAGCCTTTCTTGCGGGAGGCAGCATCCCTGCTCCTCTATTCCTCAGTACAAAAGACCAGAGAGAGGGGTATGGACACCACAATCATCCTCTCTTCCGTTCCAAATCCATCTCCATTTGGGTTTTGCCTCCATCAAGCCTCTACCCCGAAGAAAGTCCCAATCACCATCTCCCTGGGCTTCGAACCATGTGTAAGACCATGTTTCCTCTTTGATACACTGACTACATGTAAGCCCCCTTTCACTTCCCACAGGCACACATTTCACGATGTGATCAACAAGTCTTCACTGACTCTGGTTTCTCACACCGAGCATGAATCACGTGGGCTTAGAGTAAGCATCGACCATGATATCCTGCCTGGGAAGCCTAGAGTGTAACCCCCAAACCCATACCAAACTACGCAGACTTTGATCCTTGCCAAGGCAAGGTACGTAAAATCCTCCCTTAGGTTCAATCCCAACAACCATTGGTTTCGACCCCATTCACATGGGTTCCCACCATACTGAACTACATGGAATTTGATCCTTGCCAAGACAGGGTACGTAGGAAGCCTCCTTGAGGTTCAATCCCAACACCCATTGGTCCTGAACATCTTCATGTCGACTCACCAAAAAACATCCTGAACTAGGTGGACTTTGATCCTTGCCAAGGCAAGGTATGTAGGAAGCCTCCCCGAGGTTGAATCCCACCATCCATTGGTCTCGACCATCTCCACATCGGTCCACACCCATCCTGCATGACGTTAAATTGTACGCCCCATTTGCCCCACACGGCAATAAAATGACCCCCCATCTAGTGGTAAGCCATTGTTCCCCCATCTAGTGGTAAGATGTTGTGATACCCTACCCAATAGTAAGCCGTTGTGAACCTCATGCTGCGATAAGACATTGTGATCCCAATTCAGTGTTTAGCTGTTGTCAACTCCAGTCAGCGGTAAGACATTGTCAACCCCATTCGACTATAAGATGTCATGTTCCCCAATCGACGGTATGCCATTGTAGTCCCCTTTGTTGGGACCCACATCTCTGGTCAGCCCTCAAGCATCATACCAACTATCGGGCCACTAATCACGTGTAATCCCCATCATGTCATCGGGTCGCTGTCCTCCACACGCACTCCAATTTCATACCCCAACCTGGAGGTTCCACTTCCTCTAGGTCCCCTCCATACGGGCCGCCTCCTTTGGTGTCCCATCGCTTCACCGAAATTTGTGGAATTTGATTCCCTTGCATGAGGATACATAGGAAGTCTCTTCGAGACTCAATATTAACATCACTATCGTCCTCACGTCGGTTCCATTTAATTTTTCATCAACTCTCAACCCTCTATCATCCATCCTGATTCTTATCTAGGCCACCACATCCCGATGGGATCATGCCACCTCATTTCCCATTCCCTTTAGAAACAACCAAGAAACTAACCATGAGTTATCCCCAATATCAGTGTGTCCTCCAGGAGTCACACCCATCTGATCCACTCTAGTCAGTGTTCCGATCAGTCTAATCTGTCTTCGCTAGATATTAAACTAGTGTCATACTCTGTGTTAAACATGGGAAGCTGAGGAAAACCTTAGAGAGATTCCTATGGAATATAATTCCCCACATTCGACGTGGGATGGATCGAGAATCCGTACCCTTGAGAAGACCTACAATTATGGGAAGAAACCCAGACGTACTAGTGTTCCAGTGTCCAGACATGTCAGTGATGTCCAACATGACTACTCCCCCGATCAAAGGATGCTGCCCTGGCTGGACCCCTTGGAATGTCCCGATAGAAGCAGTGTAATTAACCGACATCCGAAATGATATGTCACTAGGAAGAGTTTCATGAACAACGTCTTAATCTATAAGGGAGACCCATACTATGTAAATAATTCCAGGGAGGAATCTAGGGAAGGAGGAACCAACATCACATCACCCTGTTTTGATCAAGGATCAAACGTCCCTGAATAAGTGACGGATGCCACCCACCTTTGGAAAGCGGGAAAGTAGGGTAACAGTCAGCACTTCCTCGTCATCCCTGATAGACGGATGTGAATGCCCCAATGAAAGCATCGAAAACAATGTATTATACATATTTTAAAGTGCATGGATAAATTCTATAAATACCATTTCAAAAAAAATATTTCTCACAAACATTACTTTCAAATTATTTAATAGTTCCATCATATCATTATTTCAAAAGAGATATTGTTTCTTCCTTTTATTTCACAAGTTTTGTGAGAGAGTTGGATGTGCCAACATTTTTAAGAAATTATTCTTCTATATACTTAGCCTCTTATTCCAGCTCTAATTATTTATATCAAAGTTCCCTGAAAACTTTGATCATACATGTGACCACTTATTTGGAAAATTTCTTCACATTCACTCTAATTTTAGATTTGAATATATATTTTACACAGTAAGAACTTGATTCCTCATAATTTTAATCAATTTATTTCAGTATAAAATTACCACTTTGAGTTCCTTTATATAACATTTGATCTTTATTTATCTTTTAATTATTCTCCATCTTCTTTTCCACTTGTCTTCATATTTTTATGAGTCTTGATAGAAATTTCAAAATTTTTAAAATTAGGATTATAGGTATGATTTTTCTATATTAAGATATTATTAATTTTATTCAAACTTGAATATTCAATTCATATAATTTTGATATAAACAACTATACAAGTAAAGTATATTAGACAAGATATTGCCAATTATATGATACCAAATGAAGTGTCCAATGGATCGTGTAGTCACAATTGGGGGTGGGGTTGAATTATTTGTGAATTTTTTTATTGAATTATTGTTTTGTTTAACCCCCTTCAAACATATATCACATGTTAGGAAGATTGTATCCTATATGTGAAGTAGAAAGTAAACAAAACACACCATTTACTATTTTTACAAGGTTTGATACTAATACACATTTCATTTCTAAAATTGGTTATACCCCAGCTTATAGATTCATTACTATACATAGATGGTTAAAATGAGGGGATATTAAATTCCAATCAATACTGAGTCCCATAGTGTTCCACTCTAGATTCCCAATATAGATTACAAGTTACCACATACACTAGAGACTCTTGAGTTCTACATGAGGATATTTATACTACACCCACAGTGTTACCACTATCCCACTGGCCTAATATAGACCCCAATGAAGAATTACACTAACATTGAATCACATAAGGTATGATCCAATAATAGAAATATCTCCAATTAATTCAAACTACCTTTTCACTACCTGAAGATGAAGTCTTTTTCCACAAACAAATCGGATCACCTGATATGCTCATTTAAAATATTCAATAGCTTCAAAAATTTTCTAACATCTACCTAATCTGAAGTACTATTCAATGATATTAAATTGATTTGAACCTTATCAATTCACTAACTACTCAAGTATATAACATTTTAATTAATTCATGACTTCAGTCTCAAAAATCACTACTCACTATGTACATGCAATATATATTGCGTGTTGATTCTAAATCATCATGCATGTATAAAAGAATCATGCTCTTATAAAAAAATTTTATTAAGAAATTATTATTGCATGTGTATATAAATGTTTGTATAGTGCACACACACTTATACTGCCACAATATTTTTTCACTATATGTGTAAATTGCACACTACCACTTATATTATTATTCTCTGTCGTGTAAGTTTTATACTACCAAATAAAATGTACTGCCTTCAAAAATTACCTCACACAAATATATCATGCAACAATGTATCAAACTATATATTCACACATCAGTCCTTCACAAGAACTCATGTTCATGTTATTATCATGAGAAACCCTTCATGCATGGATATATTCCCATGAAATGTTCTTAAGAACATCATAATTAGAACATTCACTACCTTTTACTTATTTGTGTAAATGTATATGTGGGTTATAGTAAATTTAATCCTTCTCAAATCATAGTGCAGATTTCGACAATGGTTTTATGAATAAAACAACATCATGAGAACATGAAGGCTTTGCAAATCTTATCAGGAATATATGGAATCCTCCCACGAATACAGATTTCTTCTCTTCTCTATTTCTCTCTCAAGATATCTCAAATTTTCTCTATAAAATCCATTCATCTCATAAAATAAAAAATGACATCCTTGGGTGGTATTTATAAAAAAACCTCCACCGAATAAATGCTTCAATAATCATGGATATCCACATGTTTCAACAAATTAATATTTCATGCACCCGCTACCCCAAATCATGCGATAATAAAAATCATCATCACTGCAAAAACTTTTTACTCCACTTTAATTTTCCTTCGATTTAAAATTTTTAAATCCTAAAAATGATGTTTGATGATGAATAAATCATTTTATAATCATTAATAATATCAAATGGTGCTAAGAGGCTTCAGATCGATATCCTGGGCATTACAGCATGGAGAAAACGTGATGAACAAAACTCCCGAACGAGCTTGAGGTAGAAGACAACTACATTGAAGATCAGACAACTCCAATTGAATGGATCAGGCAATGGTGGTTCTTTTAATATTTTTAAAATCATATGAAAAGTAACTGAAATATTTTTCCCACATTGAATAATATTTCGATCGCGCACTTCCTTTTATAAAAAAGTGCATTGGATGGTCTATAAATTCGGTTAACTAGTCCTCTCCCATTACACGATGGTACCGCCCCATGTTGGAATACTACTCCGCCACTGTGACTCCCTACACAATGGCTCACCTATGCTCAGATACACCTATATTTGTCGAGATATGAACCCACCTACTCTACCACCTATGTTGGCTGGATAGGAGTTGAATGCCCACCTAGTTAGTGGATGTAGTCCCCTTGTCTGGCTTGCATGCTAGGCCAATTTTTTAATAAACACCATTAAAAACACTTATCCATATAAGGATAAAATCCAACATTCAATATCCACTTTCTTATGAAACATTATTCATATAATTTTTTTTGAGATCCATTTTTCATCCTTAATATCAATTGAAACATGTATTTTGAACTTAATAAATGTTACACAATTCTAAAATTAATACACATTCACTTTTTATCTTCTCAACATATTGAAAACAATTTAAACATCAAAAACACACTCAGTTTCTTCATCTTAGTCTTCCTCTAAATCATTGAGTTGATTTTTCAATAGAAATCATTCTTTCTGCTACACTTATGTTAAGGACACTATATAGAATGGCCTCAATTGAGTTATAATAATTTAAAAAGAAAATCCAGAGAGAATATAATTAAGAGATTCATTCATCCATGAGCTACACCATGGGGAACAAATGTACTTTTTTCTAATAAGAAATATGGATAAATGAGTCTCTGTATTGATTATTGGGAACTTAACAAGATGTAAATAAATAATAGGTATCCATTACCCCATATTGATTATTTTTTTAATAGACTATGAGGAACTCAATATTTTTCCAAGATTGATCTTTAATCTAAATAGTATTAGTTGAGGAAAAAATGTAAATAAATACCTAATATAGCCTTTCAATCGAGGTTTGGACACTATGAATTTATAGTGATGAATTTTGGTCTTAATAATTCTTCCACTATCATCATAGATTTAATGAATAGAGTATTTATAGATTATCTTGATCAGTTTTTGGTAATCTTTATAGATGATATTATTATATATTATAAGTGTGAGGAAGAGCATTCAGATTGCTTGAGGACTGTACGGAAGACCCTAAGTAAGGATATTTTGTATGAAAAATTTACTGAGTGTCAATTTTGGTTGAAGAAAGTTTTATTTACGAGTTATATAATATCAAGTGAGGGTATGTCAGTGTATCTATTAGAGATAGAAGTTATTGAACATTGTCTTAGACCAAAGACAATGATTTAACTCCTTAGTTTTCTTTGATTGTATTGATATTATTGAAACTTTGTGAAGGATTTCTCACATATATTTAATCAAGCAACTATGTAAACTCAATATGGAGTTAAGTTACTCTAGAATGATGAATATGAAGAATATTTCAAGGAACTAAAGATAAGGTCGTTTAGTGATCCTATTATCACACTACCCTATAGTGAAGAAGGTTTTGTGACTTATAGTGGTGCGTCAAAAAATGGGGTTGGGGTGTGTTATTATATAGAATAATATATTTATATATTATTCCAAAAAACAATTGAATGTTCATGAGAAAAATTACCTGACTCATGATTTTGAGTTAGCAGTGGTAATTTTTGCATTAAATATATGGATGAATTATGTTTACAGAGAAAGGTGTGACATATATACTGGTCATAAAATATTGACATATATATTAAAATAAAAATAGATGAATATGCAGAAGATAAGATAATTGGATTTGATTAAAAATTATGACTTATCAATACACTACCACCCCGAGAAAGCAAACAAGGCGGATGATCCTATGAGTCAAAAGGATCATGCTAGATTATATATGATGAAGATCGCATTAGATTCAATATTTAGGGATAAGAAAAGGATGGAACTTGAAATATTTATAGAAGGGGAGAAATATTATGTTTCTTAACTAAGTGTTAAACCATCTATACATGAAAATATTAAAGAGGATCAAGAGGTTGGGGATATGTAAAATAAAGTGAGAAATGTTCCTAAGTTCAACCTTGATAGTGATGGAATGATATGGTTTAGTAATAGAGTATGTGTCCTATCAATACCAGACCTGAAGAAAGAATAATTGGAAGAAACTAATTGCTTATAATTCTCCATTCAGCCTGGAAGTTAGAATATGTATAAAGATCTAAGAGTATTTTCAGTGGGATAACATGGAGAGGAATCTTTCAGATTATGTATCTAGGTGTATGGTATATCATTAGGTTAAGACTGAGAGACATAATTCTAATGGTATTTTATAACCATTACCTATACCATAATGGAAGTGGGAAAACCTTAACATGGATTTTGTTTTTGTACTTCCTAAAACATCTTAAGGAAAGAATGTTATTTGGGTTGCAGTCAATCGCCTTATTAAGTCAATGCACTTACTTGTTATTAAATAATATTTCTCTTTTGATAAACATACCAATATATATATTAAATAAGTAGTAAACTTACATGGGGTACCACATTACATTGTATCTTCTTGGGATATAAGGTTTGCCTCGAAGTTATGGTGAAGTCTTCAGGAAGCTCTAGATACAGAGTCATTTTTCTTTACTTCTTATCATACTTAGATATATGTTCAGTCTAAGGGGAACATTATAACCCTAGAGGATATATTGAAATCATATTCTCTATATTTAAAAGGTGGTTGGGATAAAAACCTTCCTCTAGATGATTCTTCTTAGAACAATATCTTTGACACTACCATATGGATCTATATGAATCCCTCTACAGAAATAATTGTAGAACACAAACATATTGGGATGAATTTGGATAAATAAATATATCAGGAATTGATCTATTTTAGTAAATGGAAGATATTGTTATCTACATTCAACAACACATCATTAAATCTTAGAGTTTATAGAAGAGTTATGATGATAATCATTAGTGAGTTATAGAATGTGATGTTTGTGAGAAATATTTCCTTTGAATATTTATATAGAATAAGTTTATGAGATTTAGAAATAAGGAAAAGTTGAGACATAGATATATTGTTAAATTATAGATATTTTATTGATCATGGACTATATCTTATCTCTTGGCACTCCCACCAAACCTCTCTCAAGTTAATTATGTGTTCCTTATATCTCTACTGAGGAAGTACATTCCTAATACTTCTCATGTATGGAACTTAGAGGTTATACCGATGGATCATTATATTTCATATAAATAAAAATCATTAAAAATCTTGTATAATAGTGATAATGTCATACTAAACAAGACTACTCACCTCGTTAAAGTTCTTTAGAGGAATAAATTTTTTGAGGAAACTAAATGGAAACCTGAGGATGTAATGAAGTAGAGATATCCTCATTCATTTTTAACAGAGAGATATAATTTACAAGGTGAAATTAATTTCAAGTGGGGTATAATTTAACACCATATGATTTTATATTTATTTCTATTGAAATAAAACTTGAAGTATTTGATATCTTACCTTACATGTAACCTCGAGTCTATATGAACTATGACATAGTAAACCATTAAAACATATCCATTAAATTGATAAGTATAAATATTAATGAGTACATTATTAAAATTATATATAAGGGTTTTTATTAATTCAAATTCATTGATTTATGCATAATAAATAAGTACTCAATTTTTAGTAAAGTCCTTTTATGCTTCAGAAATATGCTTTCTTCAAAAATGGTTTATATTTCATTTTTACATGAACAATTTAAAAGATAATTTATAATATTTTTATAACTTTTAATTTAGGAAATTAATATATTTTTTAAAATCATAATTTCAATATTATATTTGGGTTAATTTCTAGGATTTCTCTAGAAAAAATTTATTTTTCAATGAATAGTGAAAAATACCGTTTTTTGTAAAAATTATCATTTATTGTCAAGTAAATATAGAATTATGTTTTGAATTTGATTTTAAATTATATTAATACTAATTTAATTATAAATAATATAATTAATCATAAATAAATAATCATTATACTTTATTTTGGTATAAGTTATTTTTTGGCTTAAAAGACATTTTTTAAAAACTATTTTTATGACTGTAATGTTTTTTATCATAAAAATTAATTTAATCACTATTTATTAATGGTTTTAATTAAATTTATATATTATATATTCAAAATAATATTTTAAATTTAATTTATAGTTTTTACACGGCTATGAATTTAAGTAAATTATGTTTTATGCTAATTTTTTTTGAAAATCGGTTTTCATTGTGGTTTGCGTGCTTAATTAAAATTAATTCATAAAAATTATAGAAATTTAATATAGTAAAATGTATTAAATATTTTTAATCATCATAATTAATATAATTTAATTGGTTCAACTTAATCCTTTTCTATAGTGAATAGTGAAAAGTTTAATATTTTATTACCATAATTAAGGTTAAAACATGTTTATCATGGGAAGTTAAACTATGAGATAAGTTTATTAATTACAAAAAAACCTATAAAATTTTATTATTCGGATTTATTTAAACCTTATATTGTTCTAACTTCCAATAACTCTCCATTTGGAGCCACTTTCCCATGAAAGTGACCTTAAATCATTGGTTTTTTTAAGAAATTCCATGTGTGTTCGTCCCCTCACTTATAAAAGGGAACATCTTCTCCTCCCTTGTTCACAATATTTGAGCATTTTAGCTAAAAAATACCCACTCAAAAACCTTTATATAATCCTTACATTTACCTTATATCTTATTTTATTTTATTGATACTAATCCTTCAAGGATTAAAGAGTAATCCCAAGGAGGTCTCTTAAAGATTATGTATAGATCTTAACCAACCTCTTTCAATTTCATTTCTTCTTATAATCCAATAAATTTGTTGTATCCATAAAAAATGATGAATATAGTATAATAAATATACTTATTTATTATTATTATTATTTTACAACCATTTAATATTTTTTCTCATCCCAATGGTGGATGAAAGTATTGCTCATGCGTTTGTATGGACTACCACCTCCATGTAACGACATAAATAATTTTCTAAAACCATCATTTATAGTTCATTATTATGATAAATTTAATGTTTATATATATTATATTTATGTTATAATAATTATTTTGTAAATATGAATTATTATTTACCTTTATTTCTTACCATCCACTAAAAAAATGAAATGTCACTCGTGTGTACATACAGACTACCATCTCTACGCAGTGATGTAATTAATTTCTAATCACCACTTTATATGAATGGTTATAAATATGTATATAATGAATATATATGAGATTTATATTATTATTAACATTATTAAAATAAAGTAACCAGGATAATTATGCAAGGACCATAACCACTGAACCAAAACATATATGGAAAATGAAGCAGTTAACACCCGAGATGATGATGATAATGAATGATTGTTAATTAATATGTGACAAGATGTCATAAGTGAAAAATAAATGATATTATAGGTATTATTATGGTTTGGGTATTTAATTATAATAAATTTAAATTTATTATACTGGATGTTGAAGTTCTATTGAATTAAGACAGACATGAGGTAAAGGTTTTATGTTACAATCAAATTTTTATCAGGAGTGTTTATGATTAATTTTTATGATGATAAAATTATATAATATATATCTCCAAATACTTATGTGTTTTCTTATAATATGGTTTTTTTATAGATATTTCATTTTTACTTTACTTTTATTTTATTTATGTACTCAATAAACTGGAATAATAAATTATGGAAATTCGACCATATTTTTATCATCGACTGAGAATTTTTTTTCTATGATAAAGTTTTATTTAACATGTTTTCATGGATTTTTTTAATATTTTATATAGATTTATTAATTTATTTTGTACCTATATTTTAATTTCTATAAAAATGTTTTAAATTAATCTTCTTTTCATTTTCTGTATAAGTTTCTTGTAAATTTTTACTGATAACATTAAAGGAATTTTTGAATTCATAAACATTGCATAAATAGCTTTACCCCAACACCATGAATGATATTTTCTATAAATATTAATTTATAATTTTCCTTTTTTTATTTACAAATAAAATGTTTTCATTAATATTTTTTTAACTTTATTGATTCTAAATAAGTGATTTCAAATATAAAAATTATTTTCCTTAAGTAGTGTTATAGAGATATTTTAAATGTATTTTTTTCTATAACAAAATAATTTGATGTTTATTATGATTTAATGAGTGTATGAACCATTTTAAAATATTTATTTTTTATCTAGATGATTTATGATTATGATTATGAAATGTTTACAAAACTCTTATCATTTTCATGAGTTATTATTTGATGATATGGTTAATGTTTTATGATATTGTGGCACACATATGTTTAGTTTTCATTATGTGAAGGGTGGGATGAAATTATATACCCCCAAAAGAATTGAGTAAAGAAGGATATGTCATGATATAATAAGAAATTAAATTGGTGGTGAACTTAGTTTATTAAGGGACTTTTTATATTAATATAGTATTAGGATTAAACCTTGACTAAGGAAATGATAGAATGGTGAGTGAACCTGATCCACCATGCTAGTCTGGGTAGTGATCCTTGACTAAGGAAATGATTTTTATGCTTATGTGAATCCTGAAAACTCATGTCTTATGATTATAAGATTTTTTAATGGATCCTGATTTATTATTTATGATTCTACACGCTTATGTATTATGTATTTTTAATAATAATACTATATTCCATGTTTAATGTTTATGATATATGAATTGACCAGTATATTTTTATAATTTTTAGACTATGTTGTCATAATATTATTCTTATATTATTCTCACTTATGATCAATGATTGATATAACTTATGTTTACCCTTACGAAGAGTATGATCTCACCCTTTCTTATGTTTCCCTTCCCTAAGTTATGAATAATGGTTTTATGTATGATATGTCTAAAAGGGTTCTAGTTGTGAATAACTTAACCCGAATTGATGTAGATCTTTTATGTCCCAATTTTTTACATATCCATGTTTCCAAAGAAACTAAAAATCAAATATACACATGAGTGTATTATTGTGAAATGTATTGAATAATCGTATGAAATGGTATAATATTTGTAACGACCCAATGTTTTATAAATGGAAATTTCTTTCTTATAATTATGTCATAAAATCACATGAAAACACACCATAATGAACTACTAAGTGCTAAGTGACCTTTAAACACAAGTTTGTCACTTATGTGTTTGGAATTTCAAAAAATCTAACATACACAGTTGCAAAGTGTATGTTATTTGGAGACCGGCAATAAAAACATAATTTTTGAGGAATTGTAACCTACCCTTATGAATAGTAACATACCCTTATGAATAGTGATATGACCTAATGAATAGTAACATTACCTATGATAAAATATAAATAATATTCAAGTTGAATGTACGGTATACATATATTTTAGAATAAATAAATAAATGTTTTAAAATTGGTTTTTGATAATAAATAAGGATTTTAATTAAATATTAAAATAATAATTATATTAGAAATTATTTTTGAAAAATGGAATTCATTTTTGGATTCTACACATCCAAAAATGGTTAAGGTGAATTTTTTATATTTTTCTAAAATACATGAATTTTTTATGAATAATAAAATCCAATAATTCACAATAAAAGCTAAAACCTTAATTTCTGCATCATTCTTGTGTCATGGATGATGAAAATGGCCTTTGGTTAGAAGTCACATGCATTTATTACTATTCTTGGTTATGGAATACTTTCTATTCATTTTCTTTTGAAGAAATAATTAAACTAATGATTAAACAATTATGAAAACCGTCCTCCCTCCACTATAAACCCCCCCTCACTCCCTTTTCTCTTCACTACTCTCATGACTTGCGCATTTCCAATATTCTGCCCAAATCTCTCCCCAAGCTCCTCCCACACATCCAAAATATCCTAGAATTTTAAAAATACCCAAAACTCTCCCCTAAAGAGGTTCTCAAAGGAGGAAGTCTCAAGAGGTAAATTCCTCTTTCCATTTCCTTCTTTTCTTTTAAGTTATTTTCTTTTTGTTTCTTTCCTCACCCCCTTCACCAAAATAGTATGATAACTCTAGTAAAATAAATGTAATGGAATTTGTTTATGTTAATGGGATATTTCATTATCTTCTCTCCTTTCCCCACCATTTTATTTGAAATAAATGAAAGCACCGTTTGAGATGCGCTAATTTAACACATTCAAGGACAACGATTTATCAATTTCTTTTGTCATATTTAATTCTGGTCATGAAACCATTTGTGTTATGGTTGAACCAGATTAATATATATTTAATATATCATATTTTTAGTTCTGTAATCCTTTTGTTCAAATTGTATTATGTTATAATGAAAAACATGTTCTTTGTAATCAAACCCACCGATTAACAAAAACGGTTGTCACTATGGTTTTATATAACAATTCGAATTCACTCTAAGTAACCAAACTAAATTTAAAACCTTATAATCTCCTAGATTTTAACTAATAGAATATAACTTCAATTATGGACAAACACTTTCATCTTATAAGTTTATCCAAACATGAATATAAGAAAACAGGTCATTAAAGCCAAGTAAGTAAACAAACCCGAGCAATGAAATTGAACCTCATAACCAATAAAAACGGTTATAAATGAACTTAAAATGATTATAATAAACCAATTAATTATATAAGAGGTTATGTATTTATTAATTAATAAACCCAATTTTTTTATCTAGGTATTTAATAACAATTGGAGAACACCAACAGATATAAGGTAAGGGATCCTCTCCATTTCACTCAAAATCAAGATTGTCCTCTATGCTATGTCTTTTTGTGTGTAATACGAAATGATGAGGTATGTTTTCTCACATTCCCCAGACTTTCCTCATGATATCTAAGTTATGAGAAACTCATTTTATCTCTCATCAATCCCTCTTAGGTATACTCAATACCACGCTGATAAACCGTACCAAATTCTACCTGAACCATCTTTGTTCTTTCGGGTTGCCTTATATTTCTTTATATAAAAATGGATTTACTTTATCTATTTATATAATTATTATAAATTCTGTTTAGTTTTACAAAATTAAACTATTAATACCCTTTCATCACTCTCTTTTGAGGATATACATTCTTTTTCAAAATATTCCCTCTTTAGAACATTCTGATAAGAAAACCTGTTTTAAGGGAACGTCCCGAATTTTTACCCAATTTCAAGTGCACTATATCCTATATTTTAAGCCATGATTTTCTTTATGAAATCATTATTTTTATTATGAAAACCATCTTGGTTCGATTCTGTTGTTATATAAAATATTGTCCCCTTTTCTATTTTAAAAGATCTATAGTATTTTCCTTAAAACCACACACAAATGTTTTAATGCTAAGGTTTCTCAAATACATTTCTTATTTGTTGTCACTTATGTTTTAGACCACCTACCATGTTATATGCCTGTTTACCTTATGAACTTCCATGTATGTTCTAAATAATTTTTTTCATGGACACTTTCATGATACACCCATTGGTTATGCTTTATGTCATGATTGTGGTAACCAATTCTTTCCTTGGGCACCCTTATGCTTATGTATGGTTGGTTATGTATGAATATTTATGTGGAAAGAATTTTCAGGAAAATTTTGAGATGGGTGCACCTAGATAGCACTCCAATTATTTGGGTAAAGTTAATTCTCATGAGATGAGATGTGAAATGGTATTTGCGGTTATCCTTAACCCGTACTAAATGGGAAACGGGATTGGCAGTTATCCTTGAACCGTAATAAGGAAATGTTTTATGATTCTTAGACATTTATATGATTCCATGTTTATATGGTACCATGATTATATGAAATTATTTTATAAAATTCATGGTTTGGAGACCATTATTTCATGCCTCCTAACTCATGTGCTTAAGATGTATCCTTATGTTCATTCCCTTACTGGGATTTTTAGCTCATCCCTTCGCTCATGTGTTCCCTAGGGTACCCTATGTAGATGTAAGGGCTTAAAGGAATTTAAGAGATCTTTTTATGGAGATTAAATAAATAATTTTCTTTTATCCCTATGTTTTATGTTTTATGATCCTAATCTACCAAGACACTAGACTTAACGATCCTTGTCTTATACTCTGATGCATAATTATTCTTAAAATCATGTAATGTTTTTTGTAAAGGGCTTGGGTCGCTATAGTTGGTATAAAATGATGGTCTAGTTATTTTTGGAGATTAGGAATAAAACCCCTTAGTGAGAACCTTAAGGATGAGACTAAGTATAAGAAAACGTTTCTAAATTTTGGTTAGTATTGAGTAAGTGATTTATCAAGAGAATACATCTCTTCTAGATACGAGCAGGTATGGGAAGCTCTGGAATAGATGTACCTAGGTGTGAAAACTCCGACAAGGAGTTTCAGAATCAACCCAGGGTATCCTAGTACATGACAATGGGCCTTGATGCACTCTTGGTTACGACACTCACAGAGGATATGATTTGATAGATTCACAAGCTTAGTACAAACCATTATTAAGGGACAAAGAAAAATCCCATAAGAATATAAGTTAAGAAATAGATCGAGGATAACCTAGATATAAGCCCAAGGAATCACAAGTTAGGATATACTTCTTATTTATATGTTTATCCTTTTATGTTCAAAGTTTTCTTTTTTATGGTCAATAGATAAGTATTCAAGACCTCTAATTGTACGTTCTTTTTATTAGTTAAATGGAGGGAAATAGAATAACACGTTCCAACAACCAATGTGATATGAAATGTGAAGATTTCCCTAATGATATGCCTGATATGACGGGAGTGGGTGCTCAAAACTTTATGATAGTACTTGCTCAGCTGGATCGAGTTACGAATAATAACTTTAATCATGCAGAACGCCCTCCTCCACCAAGGAAAGAGCAAGTTTCTGTAGAATACTTCATGAAACAAAGTCTTACCATGTTTAGCGGATCTTCTGATCCCATCCTCATGGAACAATGAATTAACTCCATTGAAAAGATATTCTCTATCCTCTAGTGCTCGAAAGAAGAGAAAGTTGTACTGGCAGTCTATTGTTTTTATGGGGAAGCTGATCAGTGGTGGATAGTGATCCAGAATACAAATTACGAAGAGGAAATTGATTCCATTGATTGAGAGGAATTAAAGAGGATGTTTTTCAATAAATATTTTCCTCGAACCATCTATCTCAAGATGGAAAGAGAGTTCCTCAGACTCATGGAGAATGAAGATGATTCCATCGGGGCGTATGAATCAAACTTTTCAAGGATTTCATGGTACACCTCTGGCATTTTCATGAACACCGAAAGCAAGGTGGATAGATTCTTTAGTAGACTAAAGCTGAGTCTATGAAAAGCGTTGGAAATTCAAGACTTAGACAGTTATGAGGAGATTGTCCGTTGTTCCATCATGGTTGAAATAGAGATTGGAGACTATTAGTGCACTCGTGGGCCTAGTGACAAGAAGAATAAAATGGAGAACAACATGGGTGGTTAATCAAACAAATACCATGATGGAAAGAAGTCTGACTTTTCCCATTGTAAAAGTTTTGGGAAGAAGCATCTAGGTAACTGTTTGAAGGGAACCAAGAATTGCTTCAAATGTGGAAAGTTTGGTCATTTGGCCAAGAACTGCCGAAGGGATATGAAAAATACCGCTAATGTTGAAGAAGAAAGGAAGGTTCAGATCAACACATAGTTATTCATTAATGAATAGTGAACTTACTATTTTATTCTGGTTCTTTTCATTCTTTCATATCTTTCAAGTTTAGTAGAACTATTCAAACACCACCTCAAAATTTGGAGGAAATGTTATCTGTGAGAATAAAGAATGGGGAACTCGTTGCATCCATGGTTTATAACTCCTCCCCGGTTAACGTTTGTGCACCAAACCTCCAAAAAAATATCATTATACTTCCTTTAGTGGAGTTCGATGCTATATTGGGCATGGATTGTCTATATTTATACAAACACAAAATCCACTGTTAGGAAAGGGAGATCACTTTTTACATCCTAAAGAATCCTATGATTCATTGCAAGTTTAAGTAGAAAGATGAGTATATTTTAGAATATTCATCTGAAGTGTGGATATTGTTGCCTTATGAGAAAACATATCTTACTCAAATGATTGAGAAAAAGTAGAGGATCATCCTTGAAGACATACCCATCATGAGGGATTACATTGATGTATTCCTTGAAGAGTTTCCTTGTCTTACTACTAACTGATAGGTTGAGTTCTCAATTGAACTTATCCATGGATCTATACCTATCTCAAAGACACATTATATAATGACAACCATAGAGCCGGAAGAGCTAAAGAAGCAGTTACAGGAGAATATGGAGAAAGGTTTTATATGCCCGAGTACTTCACTGTGGGGTGCACCAATCCTCTTCATCAAGAAGAATGAAGGATCAATGAACCTCTATATTGATTATCATGAGATCAATAAAATCACAAAAAAGAACAAATATCCCCTACCACAGATAGATGACTTGTTCGATCAGCTTTGTGGGGCCATTTATTTCCCTAAGGTGGACCTTCGATCGGGATATCACTAATTAAAGGTGTGGAAATAAGATATTCCCAAGAATTCCTTTCGAACAAGGTATGAACACTATGAGTTCATAGTTGTGACCTTAGGACTCTCTAATGCTCCATCAATTTTCATGGATTTAATGAATAGAGTATTTAGATATTACCATGAAAAATTTGTGGTAGTCTTTAATGATGATATTTTGATATACTCCAAGAGCATGGAGGAACATGAAGAGAATTTGAATACTATGTTAAAGACCTTGAGAAGGGGTAATTTTTATGAAAAGTATAGTAAATGTGAGTTCTAGATGGATGAAGTATCATTATTGGGGCATGTTATCACTAGAAAAGGGATATATGTGGACCCTTCCAAGATGAAGGGAATTGAAGAGTGGCCCAGACCAACTTCTGTAACGTAGATCGACAGATATTTGGGTCTAGATGGGTATTATCGATGATTCGTGAAGGAATTTTCAGAATTTTGATACCCAATGACCAATTTTACACGGAATGGGGTAAAGTTTGTCCAGAAATAGGAATGTGAAGACTGTTTCTTGGAGTTGAAAAAGAGGCTTATCACTGCGGTAGTACTCACACTCCCTACAAGTGGAGAACTATTTATGGTGTATAGTGATGCTTCTAAGATGTTCTTAGACTGTGTAGTAATGATAAATGAAAAAGTGATAGCCTATTCCTCAAGGAAGCTGAAAATCCATGAGCAAAACTATCCCATTCATGATTTGGAGTTGTCGGCTATGATCTTTGCGTTGAAAATAATGAGGCATTATCTCTATGGGGAGAAGTGTGAGATATATACTGAACAAAAGAGTATCAAATATATATTCACTCATAAATATATTAATATGAACTAGAGAAGATAGATAGATCTCATCAAGGATTATGAATGCTGAATCCACTACCATCCTAGTAAGGCCAACAAGGTGGAGGATGCTCTAAGTAGAATGGATCATATATCTTTATCAATGATGGTAATAGAAAAGGATCTGATCTTATTAGATTTGAAAAGGATGGACATGGGAATCATTAAGTGAGGATCATCATCAATCCTTTCTCAAATAATTTCTAAACCATCTCTCTTGGAGAAAATAATGGATTCTCAAAGAAAATATACAGAAATTCAGAAAAGGGTAGAAGCTATCTGAAATGGGAAATCCTCCGATTTCAAAATTGATGAGGAAGGATTTTTAAGATTTGGGACATGATTATGTGTACCATTTGATCCAGAGATAAATAAGGAGATATTGACTGATACACATAGCTCCATATTCACTATCCATCCAGGGAGCACAAATTTGTATCGAGATATCTGTGAAAACTTTTGGTGGGAAAATATGAAAAGAGGGATTGCTGAATATATATCAAAGTGCCCGGTATACCAGTAAGTGAAGGATTTGAGGAAAAATTATAAATGGATGATGCAACCACTACCCATTTCAACATGGAAGTTGGAGAACACTAATATGGAATTTTTCAAAGGACTTCCAAGGACATCCAGAGGAAACAATGATATATGGGTCATTGTGGATCGTCTTACAATGACAGATCACTTTATTAAGATTTGATAGGAACTCTCATTGGATCAAATTTCATGTATTTACATCAAAGAAGTGGTAAGGATAAATGCAATACCACTATCTATTGTATTCTACCATGATCCAAGATTCACGTCGATGTTCTGGAAAAGTCTCCAACATGCTCTAAGCACTAAACTGAACATCAGTATAGCCTATCATACTCAAACTGATGGCTAATCTTATTGAACTATTAAGACATGTGAAGATATGTTGAGATCATGTTCTATGGAATTCAAAGGTGGATAGGACTAACATATTCTACTAGTTGAATTCTATTACGACAACAGTTTCCAATCGAGCATCCGAATGGCACCATATGAATCCCTTTATGGGAAAAGGTGTAGAAAACTGGCATGTTGGGATGAAGTCGGTGATAGTAAGCTGCTATGACCTGAAATGGTCGAAGAAATGTTGGAGAAGGTGAAAACTATTGAGAAACCTTTCAAGGCAGCCCAAAGTCGACAGAAGAGTTATGCAGATAACCGTCAATGATACCTTGAGTTCAAAGCTGGAGACATCATATTTCTACACATATATTCACAGAATAAGTTCATGAGGTTTGGGAAGAAATGGAAGTTAAGTCTCAGGTATATCGGCCCCTTCGAGATCCTTGATCGAGTTAGAGATATGGCCTACGACTGACACTTCCACCTACCATATAGAAAGTACATTATGTCTTTCATGTATCCCTTTTAAGGAAGTACATACCATACCCTTCACATGTACTCTCTTCATAGGTGGTATAGTTGGCGGATGATATTTCCTATAAGGAGAAGCCATTGAAGATCTTGGATCATAGAGACAAAGTTCTATGCAATAAGACTACTCATATGGTCAAGGTAATATAGTGAAACTATTAGTATGAAGAGGCAACATGGGAACTGGAGGAAGCAATGAAGGAAAATTACCCATGCCTGTTTTTGGACTAGAATGTAAAATGAAATTTCGAGGGAAAAATTTATTAAGGGGGGAAGAATGTAACAACCCAATGTTTTATAAATGGGAATTATTTTCTTATAGATATGTCATAAAATCACACGAAAACACACCATAATGAACCACTATGTTATAAGTGACCTTTAAACATAAGTTTGTCACTTCTGTGTTTGGAATTTTGAAAATGTGATATACACGATTACAATGAGTAAGTTAATTGGAGTATGATAATAGAAACTTATTTTTTGGTGAGTAGTAACCCACCCGTTTGAATAGTAACATACCCTTATGAATAGTGATATACCCTAATGAATATTAACATTAACTATGATAATATACAAATAATATTCATGTTGAAAGTATGATATACCTATATTTTAGAATAAGTAAATGGATGTTTGAAAATTGGTTTTTGATAATAAAATATGATTTTAATTAAATATTAAAATAATCATATTTAAAAAATTGTTTTTGAAAAATGGAATTTATTTTTGGATTCTACATGTTGAAAAATGGTTAGGGTAAATTTTGGATATTTTTCTAAAATACTTGAATTTTTAATGTACAGTAAAATACGATAATTCACAACAAATGCTAAAACCTTAATTTCTACATCATGCATGAGTCATGGATGATGTAAATGGCCTTTGGTTCAATGTCACATGAATTTATTACTATTCTTGGTTATGTAATACTTACTATTTTTTGTCTTGTCAAGAAATAATAAACTAATGATTAAAAAATTATGAAAACCCTCCTCCCCTCCACTATAAAAACCTCTCTCACTCCCTCTTCTCTTCACTACTCTCAAGCCTTGTTACTTTCCAATATTATGCCCAAATTGCTCCCCAAGATACTAACCCATTTCCAAAATCACCTAGATTCTTCAAAATACCAAAACCTCTCCCCTTAAGAGGTTATGAAAGGAGGTGGTCTCAAGAGGTAAATTCCTCTTTCCAATTCCTTCTTTTCTTTTAAGTTCTTTTCTTTTTTTTTCTTTCCTCACCTCCCTTCACCCAAATAGTATGATAACTTCAGTAACATACATGTATTGGAATGTTTTTCTTCTAATGTTATATTTCATTATCTTCTCCCCTTTCCCCAGATTTTTATTTGAAATAAATGAAAGCACCGTTTGAGATGCGCTAATTTAACACATTCAAGGACAACAGTTTATCAATTTCTTTTATCATCTTTAATTGTGGTCATGAAACCATTTGTGTTATGGTTGAACTAGATTTTTTTTTTTTTAATATATCCTATTTTTTGTTATTTAATACTTTTGTACAAAATTTATTAATTTATAAAGAAAAACATGTTCTTTGTAATCAAAACCACCAATTAACAAAAATAGTTGTCACTATAGTTTTATATAATAATTCGACTTCACTATAAGTAACCAAAATAAATTTAAAACATTTTAATATTCTGTATTTTACCTAATATCCTATAAATTCAATTATAGACATCCAATTTAATCTTATATGTTTATCCAAACATGAATATAAGCGAACCGGTCATTAAAGCCATGTAAGAAAACAGACCCGAACAATGAAATTGAACCCCATAACCAATCAAAATGGTTATAAATGAACTTAAAATGATTATAATACACCAATTAATTATAGAATAGGTTATGGATTTATTAATTAATAATCCTAATTTTTTATTCAGGACTTTAATAACAAGTGAATAACACTAACATATTTTTGGTAAGGGATCCTCTCCATTTCACTCTTAATCAAGATTGTCCTCTATGCTATGCCTTTTTTTGTGTAATACCAAATGATGGGGTATGTTTTATAACCTCCCCCATACTTCCCTCATGATTTATATGTGATGATAATCTCCTTTTATCTATCATCAATACCACTTAGGTATACCCAATACCATGCTGATAAACCGTAACAAATTCTACCTGAACCTTCTTTGTTATTTCAGGTTGGCGTATCGTTCTTTATATAAAAATGGATTTATTTTATCTATTTAAGTAAATATTATATATTATGTTTAGTTTTAAAAAATTAACCTATTAATACCCTTTCATCACTCTCTTTCATAGACATACATGTTTTTTTAAAAGATTCTCTCCTTATAACTTTCCGATAAGCAAACTTGTTTTAAGGGAAATTCCCAAATGTTTACCCAATTTCAAGTGCACTATATCCTCTGTTTTAAGAAAAAAATTTATTTATGAAATAAGTATTTTTATTATGAAAAAATTCCTGGTTATATTCTTGTTTTATATAAAATATTTTCCTCTTTTCTATTTTAAAATCTCTATAGTATCTTCCTTAAAACCGCACAAAAATGTTTTAATGGTAATGTTTCTTAAATAAATTTATTATATATTGTCACTTAACTTTGAAACCACCTACCATTTTATATGTCCATTTTACCTTATGAATGTCAATGTATGTTCTAAATACTTTCTTTCATGAACACTTTCATGATACACCCATTGGTTATTCTTTATGTCATGATTGTGGTACCCAATTCTTTCTATGGGTACCCTTATGTTTATGTATGGTTGATTAGATATTATTATTTATGTAGAAATAAAATTAATGAAAATTTTGAGATGGGTGAAAATATATAGTGCTCCCATTCATTGGGTAAAATTAAGTCTCATGAGATGAGATGCGAAACAGGATTGGCGGTTAGCCTTGACCCATACTAAAATGGGAAACTAGATTGTTGGTTAGCCTTGACCTGTACTAAGGATATGTTTTATAATTCTTCCAAATTTATATGGTTCAATTTTTATATGATACCATTATTATATGAACTGATTTTATAATTTTCATTCAATGGATATCATTATTTCATGCCTTCTAACTCATGTGCTTAAGATATATCCTTATGTTCATTCCCTTACTGGGATTTTTAGCTCATCCCTTTGCTCATGTGTTCCCCAAGGTACCATATGAATATGTAAGGGCTCAAATGATGTTAGGAGATATTTTTATGGAGATTAAATAAAGAAGTTTCTTTTAACCCCATGTTTTATGTTTTATGTTCCTAGTTTACAAAGACACTAGACATAACAATACTTCTCTTGTACTCTGATGTATAATTATGATTAAAATCATGAATTGTTTTATGTAAAAGGCTTGGGTTGCAATAGTTTTTATGTATGAAAAGTATGATTCATGTAGCTCATGATTTGAACAACAAGATATATACTCCCCTATATGATATTTATGTTCACACGGTTGGAATTTCTATTGTAATTTGGAAATAATGGATTTTTAATATTATCAATATATATTTTGATAATTATGTACATCCTTTCAAATCAATTATATATAAATAACCATTAAAAATTAATTCAAAAAGGTTTAAATTGAGGTGTGTTATCACAAAAGGAGAAAAAAAGGATAAATAAATAGTCGACTCTAGAAAATCATAAGGATCAACTAATAAGTTGAAAAGACCTTGTGAGAGTACCTTTGCACCACACATTCCATTTCCACATTTTTAAAAATTAAAAGTTCATACAGATAAAAAAATTATGAGATAAAAATATATCATACATTGAATTTAAAGAAACAATTTATGGAGAGATCATTTCTAGCATGACTGGTATTGAGAATGTTAATAAAATTCTAAAGCATGAATGATTGGGAGCCTTTATTGTGAATGTATACATGAGGTACATTTTTATAATAAATTTTTATGATAATTGATCTACTATGTTAATAAAATTTTAATAATATTCATGTTTTATATTGGGATATATGTCAATAAAATTCTGAGGAAAAACCCTATGATGAAAAATTTGGATTCATTAGTCTCCATCTTACTTATAAAGAAAAATTATAATAAGAGGAATATGGAATTTTAGAAAAAGTTTCCCAGGTAGCCAAAAAATCCAAAAAAAAATTAATAGGAAATGGGATCTTATTAATACCTATAATACGGTGGTAAAAAATTATAATCTAATCATATAACATAGATTTACATTGTTTTCATTACTTATTCCTTTTTTTAGCAATCAGTGGAAGCTCATTGTAATCAATTTAGATAAAATAAAGATAAGATGTTTTTGATACAAAGTATGGATACTAACAAGACAACCACACATGATTTCCCTTATGAAATTTAATACACTATATTCAATATTTTATAGATAAACATCAAATTATTGGTTTAATATTATATTTTAACAAGAATTTTTTATGATAGGGTGATATTTATTTTTCATGAGAACCATTTTATAAAGAAATACAATGTGTATGAGAATCCTATTGGTTATATCAACTAGATAATTATTAGAGTATATATAATAATTGTAACAGCCCGAGATTTTATGAAAAATATTCTTTTTAATTTTATTAATGTCTTGTGTTGTACGATACACCAAAAGGAGCTTGCACAACACGCATCTTTTACTTTCCTTGCATTACACGCAATCGCAACCTTCCTCGATAGCGTGTGTAGTACGCAATACTGAGTTTCACGAAACAACGATATGCTATTAAAATATTATTAAAACTAGCCGTTATGAATAGTAATAACCACTTTTTAAAAATTTTAGCTCTCAAAATGGACTTCATTTTTGGATTCGGAGTATCGAATTTAGCCTAAGGTGAAATTTTGGTAATTTTCGGATAACTTTCATATTTTGATGAATAGTGAAAATTACTAAATTTTAATTAAAAACAACTTTTTCAATCGAAATAATTAATAGTGATAAATTATTAACTTGAATGGTTTTAAAGTATAATTAGAATATATTTTTACAATTTAATACATTGTTGGTCATTGAATGTAATTTCACATTTAAACCAGACATAATCAAGTGTCAATCTTTTGATAGATATTGTTTCTTAAAAACACGCTATTTGTTTTAACAGCGGGATTTAATTATAAAATTAATTAATGAAACTTCTATGTTATTAATTTGGTAAAATAGACTTCATTTTTGAATTCAGAATATGAAATATAGCTTAGGATGAAATTTTGGCATTGTTCTGAAAAACATCAATTTTTGATGAATAGTGAAACTACTAAGTGGTAGTTAAAAAACTGAATTTTTCATAAAACTTAATTTTACCGCTTCTGTGAATTGAATTTCAAAAATCCGAGAGACATGGTTGATGTCAGTAAGTAAAATGTGGTTCAATGAGATGAAAATAATTTTTGGTGAATAGTAACTTTTTACTTTTATTTACCACGGTTAAAAGTAAATAGGGTAATTAAGGGTAAGAATGATATTAATATTACCCTAACACATGTCCTAATTCTATTGGACAAGTGTATCTCGACCAAAAAAAACCTTATGTGTAAAATATTATCATTTAGGACCACTTGGATTAGATTAGTACATTTATTATTATTTAATTCAAAGAAGAGTTAAAAGAGTTAAAATCAAAGTATATTTACTAAAACATTTTTAATATAGGGTTTTACATAAGATAAATTCGATTGTAAATATTCATTAGAAAGATAAAAAGATTTCCTACATGATGGTATTTTATTTGTAATTTTTAGACATCAAATAATTTAATTTATGTATGACACAAAGATGATGCAGTAATTATCTTATTAATGAAATATTGACATAATTGATATTATAAATACCAAAATAAATGTAATTTAAGACTTTTTATGAATTCCACTAATTTTCTAGGTTACTATGATATATTAGTGTTGATTTAATAAACTTGGTTCGAACATATAATTCTGTTAAGACTTTCAAAAAAATCATATATCAAATAGTGTCAAAATTGACACAAAATAGTTTTTAAATCAAATATTATATTATTAATTGTTATTTTATTCCTAAAAATCTACGGTTCGGCCAAATGACTTAGATAAGGATATATATATTAATAATAAACAATTTGGGGTTCGGTTGGCATGTTATAGTAAGTGTATTAACCATATAGTGAAAGAAAACAAAAAGACATGGTAAAAGTTAAATTATTTAACTTAGAGTTAAATCTAATTGATAAGGTTAACATAATACCCTAAACTTGTCTAAATCCTATTGGATGATAGTATTTCGACCCATCCCCACTTTAGCTTCGAAATAAGACCCTTTGGAACCATTATAAACAGATTTTGACTTTAATATAAAATAATATTTTGAGATATTCCTAAGGTGCCCCTCTCCTCCCTTATAAAAGGACACCTCCTACCCCTCCTCCTCACAACAATTTGAGCACTCAAGATCGGCCAAACCCTGCCAAAATCCCTTCTCCACTTCCCTATAATAATCCTAGAGGTCCTGGTCGTCTTCAAAGACCAATCTTAGTTCCCTAAGTGGAGGATTCAAAGAGGCGTTTCAAAGAAGAGGTAATATCCATTACCGATCTTTTCAATTTCTTTCTTCTTCAAACTTATTCTTCTTTAGTTGTTTCATGATAAAGTAATAACATCAGTATTACTTATATACTGATATGTTATTATAAATATGAAACAACTCTAATTCACCTTCTATCCATCCTACGGAAAAATGAAATCACCGCGCGTGCGTACGTACGGAATACCGTCTCCACGCCGTGGTGTAATCTATTTTACACCACCACCTTAATAGGATGGGTATAATGGTGTAATGAGTAACTATATATGATTATCATAAAGTGATATTGATACTGAAATAGTCTACATACACTTCAACACAATTCCACGACCATGGGAACGATATCATCGCTCGTGCGTACGTACGGACTACCGTCTCCACGACGCGATGAGATTCATTAACCATTCATGAATGATTATAAAGTATATATAATAAGTACTAATGAAATATATGACATAATAATGATACTGGATTTATGTAAATTTATATGTATGTCATCTACTTAATTCCATTCACTTCAATAAGGAAACGAAAACAACGTTCATGCGTACGTACGGACTACCGTCTCCATGAACGGTGTTTTTCATTTCATTTATCTATCTATTATATATATATATACTGAATATATATGATATATAAATAATATTTTATATTCTGGAAGTAATTAAATCATGATATAAGTAATAATAATGTCAAGAACAACAAGTCAAAACACCTACGATAAATGAAACGATTTTACCCAAAATGCTTCTTTAACATGGAATTTACAAAAGAACGGGTAATATAATGTCATAAGTGAACCATATATGATATCATAACAATGAATATGATTCTGGAATAAGTCAATAACATGATTTAAATCATTATACAGGAGGTTCGGACACTTACAAAGCAAGTCGGACCTAAGGTAAGGGAAATATCACAATCTCATTTTTATCTGAGATTGTTTATTTGTAAGTATTTACTGGGGTGTATTTTATCATCCACATCCATGTTTCATCAATATGTAATATTATTTCCATCCACCTACAATTGTTTAAATCCATTTTTACCCTTCGGTGAGTTTTTAGTAATATGTATGAAAGGAATCTTTTGTCGTTTTTCATACGAGGTACTTTTTGACTTTTCCGACAAAAGTATGAAGAATGTTTTTTTAAATTATACGGCATGAATGGATTTTTAAAACATTATTTCCAAGAAACTTCCTTTACAAGTTTTCAAGTTTATTTTTAATCAACTTCTTTTATTTTAATGTCGTATGACATGTTATGGAAGGAAAAATGTTTTTGAAGTAGAAAGGATATTTTCCTCAAGAATGGAGTTCAAGTATTTTATCAAAATTTTTTTCCATCTAAGATAATAAAGGGTTATGTTTTATCCCTATTATTACATTTATTTGATCATGTTGTGATGGAATTATTTTTATCAATTCCTTTATCTTATATGAATTGATTTATTATGTCATGATGTTTCAAGAATCCCATTTTTGTTACATGTGTTATGCGATGATGTATGTTTTATGATTATGTGGCACACATAAGAAAGGATTCATTATAAGATGGGTGGGACCTATATCTCCCTCCAATGCATTGGGTAAATATTTTATATCTCATGAGATAGACATGGCCGGAACGGTAGGTTATACCGGTTTAGTGAAACAGGACTGAAACGAGGGTTACTCGATTCAGAAAGGGACTTTGTCCACTAAGATAGTCTTGGCAATGAGTCTTGACTAACAAGAAATGATTCTCTATGATTATGTGTGAATGCCACAAATTTTCATGTTTTATGTTATGATTATTTTGATTACATTTCACTGCCATGATTTATCCCATGTTATGAAATTATGCTCTCTCTTTTGCAGGTTATGATTTCCAAAATGTTATGTTCTTATGAATATGATGTGATTGATATTTATTTTGATTACCCTTACTGAGCATTTGATCTCACCCTTTTATGTTTTCTTTTCCCCAGGATATAAAGAAAGGTTTTAGGTAAAAAAAAGGAAGATCTTTATGTGAGATGTTGAAGATCTTTCACCACGATTAGAAGATTTTATTCCAAGTTTCCAAAGACACTAAACTATTACGATCCTTGTGTGTGTGTTTTTGTTATGTACTAAGTATTCCGCAAAAGTAATGTAATGTTCATGTACGTCAAGCTTCGGGTCTCTACAGTTGGTATCAGAGGAAAGGTTTAGTCAACCTTTGGAAACTAGGATGCGAAAACGTTAGTGAGATCCCTAGAGATATTTCTACGGTATGTCTAGGGATGTCCCTAAGGTTAAGTAGACGTATAAGTTATAGTACTAGAACTACGCTAACGATCATAGAATTAAACCTAAGATGTTAGATATTGAGGATACTCCACCTTTATTATGTTGTTTTCCCTAGCATGATTTTTGCCTCTCACACTATTCTTTTCTGGGTTTTAGAAAATGGCTGGAAACAAGATGATTCACGATAATGGAGGATATGATGGACAATGGAATGATATTCTTCATAATGAAATGGGGTTTGGAAGTCCAAACATCATTATTATGCCGAATCAGCAATCTCATAATATGATCAATAAAGTAAAATTTGGTAAGTTTCCTGACTCGGCTAATAAGAGAAAGATGGAGTTTCATGATGATCATAGAGGAAAGAAAGTTCAATTTTCCCTATGTAAATCATGTGGGAAGAGGCATCAAGGAGAATGTTTCAAAGGAACTGGAAGATGCTTTGGGTGTGGAAAAGAAGGACACAAAGCAAATAAGTGCAAAGGAAAAGGTTCAGTTAACACCATGGATGAGGATAATGGTATTGCTACGACATCAACAATGGTTAAATGTTTTAAATGTGGAATGTACGGGCATTATGCAAACCAATTCCCTAAGGGAAAGTCTCATGAAGAGAATCAGTATGGTCGTATGGGTAGTATTTATGTTGATGATGATGATGAGACTACAAATGATATGTGAGATGAAAGAATTGTTGAAGCTCGATCAATGGTTTAAGAATGTAGTGGAATGATTACATGTTTATCAAGTGTAATGTTGTATAAGTAATCTCATGGTACTATGGGATAAAGAGACATCTAAGGATTGTTACATTGTTGTCTTTCCTTAAGTTTTGAAAGTATGTGATGAATGGTACCAGTATTTTTGGAAAGTAGATGATATTCACATAATGAAGGGATAAGATGATAATGAGATGTTTGATTGTATGCATGAGCTCATGATTGATATAAGGACTAAGTGATATCATGGTTTGAGTATATAGAATTTTGAGGATTTTGGTTTGTGGAAAGTGTTAACTTTAAACTGCATTCATGTTTTCACTAAGGTATTCAAGAGAATACATGATTAAGGACTTTGAATGTTTAGAATGTGACCAACAAGACATATCTTATGATATATGGGGATCAACGATGGTATTAAATCTCTGGTAATCATTTTCACTATGTTATGAAAGTGGACTGCAGTATTATGGATAAGCCTAAAGAAGTTCTTTTTTTGATATTATTGATAGGATGTTATAGTAATGTAGTTTTAGAAAAAGGACAACCTGCATAACGGGCGACAGCCCATCGCGTCGGACAAGGCTGTGGGAATCGAACCCACAACCGAAATGCGACTAGCCTTTATCGCCTACCACTGGCCTACAGGAAGTCCCTGTTTAGTAGAAACTAGTTTTATTATATTAAGCTGTATGACATATGATGTATAAGTCCATTTTAGGAACCATATATGATTAATCTCACTATAGATCGACTTATGTATATAATTTTTTGCTAACCTTTTGTTTGAGACAGATGGAATGACCCATCATTCTATCACATGATCTGCTAACACTTCACGAATAACAAATTCAACTTCATTTATTTAAGAGATGAAGTGGAAATAGTTAAAGGCACGAACAACAATGAGATTGTACCAAAATAAAGTAAGTATTTATTCTAATTCAAATTTTCAACTTTAGGGAAACGATCTTGAAAACCAAAAATGTTGTCCTAGTGATCTTATATCTGATAATCAGATGGTACCTTAGATCGTCACAAATTTATGTCTTTGTGATTGCTGGCTTTTCCATATCCATGTTCTCTACCACTCTCCATCAGAACATGATGGTTAGATTTCTCTTCCATATCCATATTTTCACCTATGTGGAAACCCAGAGATTAATTTATTTGGGTAACCGTTATGTTTCATACTTTTGTTATTAAAGATTGGTTTTGATATTCCTTTTTACGATGTGGGTTTCTATTAAAGAAACTTTCGAATAGTAAACCATTTATAATCCCGACAAATTTCGAGGGCGAAATTCATTTTAAGGGGGGTAGAATGTAACAGCCCGAGATTTTATGAAAAATATTCTTTTTAATTTTATTAATGTCTTGTGTTGTACTCTACACCAAAAGGAGATTGCACAACACACATCTTTGACTTTCCTTGCATTACACGCAATCGCAACCTTCCTCGATAGCGTGTGTAGTACGCAATACTGAGTTTCACGAAACAACGATATGCTATTAAAATATTATTAAAACTAGCCGTTATGAATAGTAATAACCACTTTTTAAAATTTTTAGCTCTCAAAATGGACTTCATTTTTGGATTCGGAGTATCGAATTTAGCCTAAGGTGAAATTTTGGTAATTTTCGGATAACTTTCATATTTTGATGAATAGTGAAAATTACTAAATTTTAATTAAAAACAACTTTTTCAATCGAAATAATTAATAGTGATAAATTATTAACATGAATGGTTTTAAAGTATAATTAGAATATATTTTTACAATTTAATACATTGTTGGTCATTGAATGTAATTTCACATTTAAACCAGACATAATCAAGTGTCAATCTTTTGATAGATATTGTTTCTTAAAAACACGCTATTTGTTTTAACAGCGGGATTTAATTATAAAATTAATTAATGCAACTTCTATGTTATGAATTTGGTAAAATAGACTTCATTTTTGAATTCAGAATATGAAATATAGCTTAGGATGAAATTTTGGCATTGTTCTGAAAAACATCAATTTTTGATGAATAGTGAAACTACTTAGTGGTAGTTAAAAAACTGAATTTTTCATAAAACTTAATTTTACCGCTTCTGTGAATTGAATTTCAAAAATCCGAGAGACACGGTTGATGTCAGTAAGTAAAATGTGGTTCAATTAGATGAAAATAATTTTTGGTGAATAATAACTTTTTACTTTTATTTACCACGGTTAAAAGTAAATAGGGTAATTAAGGGTAAGAATGATATTAATATTACCCTAACACATGTCCTAATTCTATTCGACAAGTGTATCTCGACCAAAAACAACCTTATGTGTAAAATATTATCATTTAGGCCCACTTGGATTAGATTAGGACATTTATTATTATTTAATTCAAAGAAGAGTTAAAAGAGTTAAAATCAAAGTATATTTACTAAAAAATTTTTAATATAGGGTTTTACATAAGATAAATTCGATTGTAAATATTCATTAGAAAGCTAAAAATATTTCCTACATGATGGTATTTTATTTGTAATTTTTAGACATCAAATAATTTAATTTATTTATGACACAAAGATGATGCAGTAATTATCTTATTAATGAAATATTGACATAATTGATATTATAAATACCAAAATAAATGTAATTTAAGACTTTTTATGAATTCCACTAATTTTATAGGTTACTATGATATATTAGTGTTGATGTAATCAACTTGGTTTGAACATATAATTCTGTTAAGACTTTCACAAAAATCATATATCAAATAGTGTCAAAATTGACACAAAATAGTTTTTAAATCAAATATTATATTATTAATTGTTATTTTATTCCTAAAAATCTAAGGTTCGGCAAAATGACTTAGATAAGGATATATATATTAATAATAAACAATTTGGGGTTCGGTTGGCATGTTATAGTAAGTGTATTAACCATATAGGGAAAGAAAACAAAAAGACACGGTAAAAGTTAAATTATTTAACTTAGAGTTAAATCTAATTGATATGGTTAAAATAATACCCTAAACTTGTATAAATCCTATTGGATGATATTATTTCGACCCATCCCCACTTTAGCTTCTAAATAAGACCCTTTGGAACCATTATAAACAGATTTTGACTTTAATATAAAATAATATTTTGAGATATTCCTAAGGTGCCCCTCTCCTCCCTTATAAAAGGACACCTCCTACCCTTCCTCCTCACAACAATTTGAGCACTCAAGCTCGGCCAACCCCTGCCAAAATCCCTTCTCCACTTCCCTAGAATAATCCTAGAGGTCCTGGTCTTCTTCAAAGACCAATCTTAGTTCCCTAAGTGGAGGATTCAAAGAGGCGTTTCAAAGAAGAGGTAATATCCATTACCGATCTTTTCAATTTCTTTCTTCTTCAAACTTATTCTTCTTTAGTTGTTTCATGATAAAGTAATAACATCAGTATTACTTATATACTGATATGTTATTATAAATATGAAACAACTCTAATTCACCTTCTATCCATCCTACGGAAAAATGAAATCACCGCGCGTGCGTACGTACGGAATACCGTCTCCACGCCGTGGTGTAATCTATTTTCCACCACCACCTTAATAGGATGGGTATAATGGTGTAATGAGTAACTATATATGATTATCATAAAGTGATATTGATACTGAAATAGTCTACATACACTTCAACACAATTCCACGACCATGGGAACGATATCATCGCTCGTGCGTACGTACGGACTACCGTCTCCACGACGCGATGAGATTCATTAACCATTCATGAATGATTATAAAATATATATAATAAGTACTAATGAAATATATGACATAATAATGATACTGGATTTATGTAAATTTATATGTATGTCATCTACTTAATTCCATTCACTTCAATAAGGAAACGAAAACAGCGTTCATGCGTACGTACGGACTACCGTCTCCATGAACGGTGTTTTTCATTTCATTTATCTATCTATTATATATATATATATACTGAATATATATGATATATAAATCATATTTTATATTATGGAAGTAAGTAAATCATGATATAAGTAATAATAATGTCAAGAACAACAAGTCAAAACACCTACGATAAATGAAACGATTTTACCCAAAATGCTTCTTTAACATGGAATTTACAAAAGAACGGGTAATATAATGTCATAAGTGAACCATATATGATATCATAACAATGAATATGATTCTGTAATAAGTCAATAACATGATTTAAATCATTATACAGGAGGTTCGGACACTTATAAAGCAAGTCGGACCTAAGGTAAGGGAAATATCACAATCTCATTTTTATCCGAGATTGTTTATTCGTAAGTATTTACTGGGGTGTATTTTATCATCCACATCCATGTTTCATCAATATGTAATATTATTTCCATCCACCTACAATTGTTTAAATCCATTTTTACCCTTCAGTGAGTTTTTAGTAATATGTATGAAAGGAATCTTTTGTCGTTTTTCGTACGAGGTACTTTTTGACTTTTCCGACAAAAGTACGAAGAATGTTTTTTTTTAAATTATACGGCATGAATGGATTTTTAAAACATTATTTCCAAGAAAATTCCTTTACAAGTTTTCAAGTTTATTTTTAATCAACTTCTTTTATTTTAAAGTCGTATGACATGTTATGAAAGGAAAAATGTTTTTGAAGTAGAAAGGATATTTTCCTCAAGAATGGAGTTCAAGTATTTTATCAAAATTATTTTACATCTAAGATAATAAAGGGTTCTGTTTTATCCCTATTATTACATTTATTTGATCATGTTGTGATGGAATTATTTTTATCAATTCCTTTATCTTATATGAATTGATTTATGGTGTCATGATGTTTCAAGAATCCCATTTTTGTTACATGTGTTATGCGATGATGTATGTTTTATGATTATGTGGCACACATAAGAAAGGATTCATTATAAGATGGGTGGGACCTATATCTCCCTCCAATGCATTGGGTAAATATTTTATATCTCATGAGATAGACAGGGCTGGAACGGTAGGTTATACCGGTTCAGTGAAACAGGACTGAAACGAGGGTTACTCGATTCAGAAAGGGACTTTGTCCACTAAGATAGTCTTGGCAATGAGTCTTGACTAACAAGAAATGATTCTCTATGATTATGTGTGAATGCCACAAAGTTTCATGTTTTATGTTATGATTATTTTGATTACATTTCACTGCCATGATTTATCCCATGTTATGAAATTATGCTCTCTCTTTTGCAGGTTATGATTTCCAAAATGTTATGTTCTTATGAATATGATGTGATTGATATTTATTTTGTTTACCCTTACTGAGCATTTGAGCTCACCCTTTTATGTTTTATTTTCCCCAGGATATAAAGAAAGGTTTTAGGTAAAAAAAAAGGAAGATCTTTATGTGAGATGTTGAAGATCTTTCACCACGATTAGAAGATTTTATTCCAAGTTTCCAAAGACACTAAACTATTACGATCCTTGTGTGTGTGTTTTTGTTATGTACTAAGTATTCCGCAAAAGTAATGTAATGTTCATGTACGTCAATTTTCGGGTCTCTACAATAATATTTCACTATCAAAACATATATAAAATAAATTACTTATTTTTATCAATGTTTTTTGGGTGTATAAAATAATATAATGAAAATGATTCTATCAATTACATTTGTAAATTTATGAAATATATAATTATCCAACTGCAAACTTGCATCCTTGAATATATTCAAATGTAATTATAATTTCATTCAAAATAATTATTAACCAGTATATATTCTATATTTCTCCAGTACTACCAGAACTGGTGATGGTACTCATATTTAAAAGAATAAGTAAATTTATTTAAGAATGAGTGAGTAACTTAGATGGTGTTAGAATGTTTACAAACATCATGAAGATTTGATTTCTTATCATGTTTATATTTTTCTATTTTATAGAGATAAATAAGAGTTAGTTTATATACTACTTATTTAGTTAATTTTCTTATCATTTTAAATTGGAGTCATAGATAGAGACTTTAAAATTGAAAGGTTTCTATCTAAGTGGGAATGATGTCGAATTCATGGAGTGTAATTTTAACAAATAATTGTATAGTAATGTTATCTATTTGAGATTGAGAGGAATTTTTATTTAAAAGGATGATAATTTTTTATATTTATGATCATTTATAAAATGAAATGGAGATATCAATGTTGATGTATCTCATAGGTTTCAAACTAAATAGATAAAAAATAGAAATTATTTTGAATCAACCGCACATTAATCAATCACATGGTGTGACCGATATGACATAAAGTGCATGCTTTCAGTATAAAAGAAACATTTTAGTTCATTTAGTCAATCCCATATTCAAAACCAATACAACATAATTGGATTATCTTATATGGAATCCTACCTTTGTATTACATAACATCTCATTACATGTTACAAATGGAGAATATTTTGAAGTTTATGTTTCTTGGAAATTAGGTACATATTGAATAATAACATAAAAAATTATTATAATTCAACCTAAAATAGATAATTATGGGTTAAATATAGGTTTAGTTTACTAAATATCATATACTGGGAACATACATAAAAGGAAATGTGAGATCATGAAGCACAGTAAGGAAATAAGTAAGGGAGACAAAAAGCATGTGATCATGAGGCATATCAATCAGAACATGGGGCATAAAAATAATTTATAAAAAAGAGGAATATAATAATAATAAAAAAATGAATCATAACATGTAAGTGTGTATAAAACATTTAAATTGAATTTTTATAATCATATCACCAATTTTAATCACCAATGTGTCATAAATGAAAATTACCAAGGTTATTCACCAAGGTATCATGAAACATGTCATATATAGAGATTAAATTATTTAATACATGAATTGGATCACTATAAGGGAGATCCCTTTATATGTATTAATTAACACAAGCCACATAGAATATAATAAATAATTTCATTAATAATCCATGTAGAATAAAGAATAAGTTTCATATCAAACTCTTTTCATACAAAAGAGTTTAAAGACATGACCATTATGTAATTTTTAACCCACAGTAGAAAATATGGGTTTAATATATGTATATCACTGAAAAAAGTAATTTTTAAATATATTTGAATAAAAATTTAAAATAAATGAGGTTTGGGTATTCAAATAAAAAAGAAAAGAGAAATTTTCATGTAAAATAGGGAAATTTGAGAATTAAATTCGACAACATGATGGGTATAAAACATGATTTTAGAAAGGGTAAAATGAGACAGGAAAAGGGTATCACACTCATAAAAGACTATTATTACATTAATGGGAATGTATAAAGAGTAAAAAAGGAGATATGATTGAAATTAGAATACATACCGCATGAAAAATGGAACTTGAATGGAAAAGAGAAGTGGAGATTTCTTTTACTTTGAAGAGTTGTTCCTGCAACTTTGGGATGGAACTATGGGGGATTGAGGACACATTGGGGGGGATCCTTTGGAGTAAAAACACTAAAAATTCATGGATTATGGATTTTTAGTTAAGGGTAATGGTGAAATGGGTGGGTATTTATGAAAAAAGTAAAGGAATTGTTTAATAATTTCCAAATATAGGTATTGGAAATCTATGTTGTGGAAAACGAAAAAACATTATCTCACCCATAGTTTTTTCTCATGGTTTTGGACATTTGAGAATCAATTTATGATTTTTTAATAAATAATAACCGAAATAAAATTTTAAATAATTCATTTGGCATCGAAAATTAAAGATTCTACAAAGTAATGTTTTAAAAAATCAAAATTTCCAATTTAGACTTTAGAAAGTCACTTGTAGTTTTAGAAATTGAATAAAATCTATTAAAATAGTTAATGTTAATAAAATAATTTTTTAGGTCATGTATTGTGTTTAATTAATTATTACTTACTTATGAAATAATTATGAAGTCATAAAATATATCAAAAACCTAGAATTGCAGTGTTTACTATTCATAGTAAAAATAAAGAATTTTAGAAAATTTGTATAAATCCATCAAACATAATTTCAACTTATTATTTCAAAAATAATGTTTATTTTTCCATAATAATTATCTGAATTTTATAATTTTAAATATAAAAATCTTTATTTATTTAAAAATAATGGGTTTTATGGCACAATCAAATTTAGGACACTTATAAAAAATTATAAGGCCATTATAAAATCATTTTATCATTTATGTTTAGGTGAGAGTGTCTTAAAATTATATTTTATTAACTCAAATATTATTCATAATACTTGAGTTTATTATAAAATTTTATATGATTTCTAAGAAAATATAATTATGATTTATTTGCATGCAAAAATCAATTTATCAAATTCATCTTAGTTAAACATATAATTTATTAAGAAAAATATTATTAAAATTGAATTGGTGGAATAAAATTTTTATTTATATAAAGGAAATTACACTTTATGAAACTAAGGCTAAGACACGTAACCCCTTATTACTCGAGCATATTACCAAGGGCGAGGTGTGCGATGGGCGTAGTTTCATGGGGTGGCTCGGCTAACATCGATCAAGTTGTAATCTCTACTAACTTGAACTTCTCCCATTTGGAATTTTTTTCAAGATTCATTTGTTTAATCTCATATTAGACTTGGTCAAGGGTGAACCCCAATTACTCTACCTCCCTCCCACATTTGGAAGAATGAGTTTTAAATATTTTGAATCTACTGGTTGAGGACATCGATTCTCCTTTATATATCAATTATCCTTTGTCATTAATATTTATAAACACTAATTAAAATAGTAAAATTATCAACAATGGGTATAGTTTCCAATGGTCATATTGAACAGTAGTAATATTGACCAATTTTCATATAACGGTTGAGTCCTAATGATGACATTTCCCTTTAAACCCTACAAATACCACTTTACTATTTCACTCAAAATTCACTACAATTTCCCCCTAAAGTTATATTTCCATTTCATAAGTTGTTTATTGGTTTAATAATATATTTTTTTCATTTCTATTGAATTTTATATGGGGGTAATGATTCTCTCAGATTAGGGAGATCCTTATTTCCTCAATTTATATTATATATTTTATATTTTTGTCTAGTTATAATGCTTGTAAATTTAATTGGTTTCATAGTAGACTAATGTAATGATATTTGTTAATGAGATAAAATTTTATTGGTTTATCTATATTTCTTACATGTATAATATTATATATATAACACACATTTATTAAGGAAACAAATATCATTTAAAATGTATGGGTCATTACATTATTCCCCCATTAATAAATTTAATCCCTAAACTTTTAACTCATTCTATTAGTTGAGAAAAGGTGAGGGTACTTATTCCTTATTTTTACATATGTTTCCTATGTCATTTCTTCATATTTAAAGTTACTCCACGTCAATTTTACAAGATGGGAAGTCTTATTTCATAGATATTTGTCACTATGGTCTAAGACCTCCACCAACTACTCCTCATAAGAGAGGTCATGTTTGAGTTGTACCATATATGGATTCTGTACCTTTGAGGGATCAGGTATGTACTTCCTCAAAAGAGATAAGTGGAATACATCATAAAATTGAGAAATATTTAGTGGAAGTTCTAGATTATAGGACACTTCTCCAATGTGATCAAGGATTTCAAAGAGGCTAATGTACCTAGGGATAAGCGTGAATTTCCATCAAAATTACATGAATATCTACCATAGTGATATCTAATGCAAAATATTTTCTCCAACCTCAAACTTCAAGTCTCTTCATTATTTTTCAACATAGCTATTCTATCGAATATGAGGAGGCTTTATTTGTTATTGAATAGAATGAACATATTCTGTCATATCTTGGAAAATATTAGGCCCAAGTAGTATTATCTCACCAAAATCATCCTAACATGTAGGAGTTATACATATTTTCCAATATAGAGCTTCATATTGTGAAATTTGAGTACTCGAGTGGAAGCTGTTCTTGTTTGGGAAATCAACTAATAGGAGGAGTTGATCCCATCCATCTTTAAATTCCATTGAGCACGTTATCAGCATGTCCTCATGTTTTTGAATAATCCTTTCATATTGGCCCACAATTTGGGGATGATAGAGGTTACTAAAATTCAATTTAGTATTCAAATCATGTTGAATACTTCTTCAAAAGTTATAGGTGAACATTGGATCATGATCAGAAATGATAGAAAGTGGAACTCTATGCAACCTCACCTCTTCCTTTATGTATATCTTTGAAAGTTGTTCAAGAGAAAAACCATCCCAAATAGTGATAAAATGGATAGTCTTGGTGAGTCGATCCACTATAACCCTTATCAAATTGTCTCCTTTATATATTCTTGGGAGACTAGTGATGAAGTCCATAGTGATATTATCCCACTTCCATGTTGGTATGGGTAGTACTTGCAATACCAATTAAGAATTTTTTGTTCTGCCTTCACTTACTGATAGACTAATCACATTGAAGTGTAGTAGGAAATATAACTTTTCATATAATTCCACAAATAATGACCACAAAGGTACCTATACATTTTAGTGTTTCTAGGATTTATATAGAATTTAGATCTATGAGATTCATCCATCAGATCCTTATTTATATCAAGGATAGATAGAAAACATAGCCTTTTATGAAATTTTAATACAAATTCTTGATCAATAATGAACTTGGGAAACTTCCCATTCCTCACCACCTCTATATTATTTTGTAAAAAGGATATTATTATTGATCTTTATTGATATTCTCTTGTAATTATGATTAAGAAATAATCTGGGATTGGGTGGATGATGTACCTTCCATTATAATTTCCATTTACAACTTTACTATGTATAGAATCAGATGATTTCCTTTAACCCTCATCATTTCTAATACAATAGTATCTTTCTATATTAATGTATTAGTGACTTTGTTTTCAATTCCAGTGTGACAATGAATTGAATAGTCACAGTATTTAATAATTCCCAACCATCTCCTTTGTTTCATGTTCAATTTATTTTGTGTGAAAATATACTTCAAACTTTTGTGGTCTATGTATACATCACCTTTCTCTCTATAAAGATAGCACCTATATATTTTTAGTGAAAAAAGTAACTGCAACTAGATCCAGGACATGCATAGGATAAATTTTCTTAGGAGGATTTAACTATCAAGATGCATAAGAAATAACCTTCTCATTTTGCATGGGGATACACCTAATCCCTTTTAGAGATGCATTACTATAAATAATGAATTAATCTCTGATAGTGGGTAGAGTTAACACAGGTTCAGTAACCAATCTATTTTTTAGTTATTGGATACTTTCTTCAAACTCCTTTGTCCAGATGAACTTATCCCCTTTTTGAGTTATCTTGGTTAGTAGATCAGAAGGTCATGATATTTTTTCACAAACCTCCAATAATATCCTTATAAGCCATGGAAACTACATGTATTAGTTACTGTTTTAGGATAAAGACACTCTATATAATTTTTCTTTATAGGTTCAACTGAGATTCCTTTATTGGTTATAATGTGCCTCATTAATGAAACGTTTTGTAACCAGTATTCACATTTGATAAATTTCCCAAATAGCTTCCCCATCCTCAGAGTTTTCAATATAACCATTATATAATCCCCATACTCCTCATGAATTTTCGATTATATTGGAATATCATCAATAAAAAATTCCATGAATTTATCAAGGTAGTCCTTAAAGACTATATTCATTAAATCCATAAATATAGAAGATGTATTAATCAAGAATAAGGGAATAACAAAAAACTCATAAATGTCATATCTTGTTCAGATGGCAGTCATTAGAATATATTCTTTCTTCACCCTCAATTGATGATACCAAATCAGAGGTCAAACATAGATAATAATTGATCCTCATTAAGCTAATGCCATTGAGTAAGAATCCCAGAGAGTCACACACTTAGTGTTTCCTATTATCCCAATTAAACATTATTAATATATTTAATAGTTAGAACAAATTTTATTCTCAATATGAAATAATAATTATTTAAGATTTATTGATCACAAATATTTATTCACAAGGTAATAAATAATATCTTATTGGATCATAGAATCTAAAATGGCTCCAAGTGGGGGCTGGATTGTATTTTTAAAAAATTAAACTATTTAAAATCCCAAACTTATTTTTTAAAGTTTATCAAACTCAGTTTTCCTTCTATGATCGGAGTAACTATATCATTCTCATAGAACATCTACTAAATTAGAGTTTTAGAATTTAGAGAGGTAATTTTTTTAAAACAATGAATAAATGAAATGTAATAACTTGTAAAAAAAATTAAAAGAAAATTTTAATGTAAAAGTAAGAATGATTTACAAAAATTATTATACATGTTTTTTGACTTTTTAGACTTGAGAGTTAAGGAAGCCACAAAATATGAATTTGAGTATCCATAGTTTTCAACCTAACTATAAGGTCTTTATTTCTTCAATAAGAAATCCCTCGATATTAAAGTTCAGAATCAACTATATCTTTCTATCCCTGGAATCCATCAATCAACCTGATCAGAATCTACAGTCTTCCTATCCCCAGAATCCCTCGATCTAAAGCCAGATTATACACAATGAATATAATTAAAAAATTTTATAAAGAATTTAAAATAATCACTTAGATTCCTTGGAATGAAAACTCTCTGAAAATTTTACAAAGTTAAAGTAATGAGATTTTAGAATATAGAAAATATTTTACATGTTGAGTTCACAAAAGAATCTGCTCCAATCTCCTTGAATGAAGCACTATTTATAATCACACCTCCAATGGTTATATTCTATGATTCTCAAAGTTGGTTTCAACGACCTCGAATGAGCTCCAACTTGACATCTCGACAAGTACATATCCATCAAATGTTATTTTTATAGGACCATTGCAACTCTATAAAAAGTAGTCCATCCGGTAGAAAAAATTCTAGTAATCCAATTATAAACATTATTATTATAATGGAATAATTTTTTTTATCCTGATAGACTAAACTCAATCGCACCAATAGAACAAAATCAGTCACACTGATAGACTAAACTCAGTCACACTAATATAATAAACTCAATCATTATGTCATGAACCGTCCTCCGAGGCCCATTCCATGACTACCCCAAGCCCGCCTTCTATAGGCCATGGGTTGGCGACTTGCATTGAAAGGAATACCCTGAAAAATGGGAAGGCATTTCCATTAAACCTGCAAACACACAGTCCAAGAATAAAATGAGTACAAACCATGTAGTAAAACTGTAGTAGTAAAAATATGTGTACTGAAAGTAAAAATGGGGTACTGTAAGTAAAGGGGGTTCATAATACAAGCCCAACTAAAAATTACAACATCAATAGAAAAACAGCTCCCATAATCATCTGCTAAAGTTCCTACCTGAAGGGTTGGTATGGCTCACAGTCAGTTGTTACTGTGGCACATGACATCTAAAGGTCCACCTCCAAGCACCATCTAGTCCTAATTCCCAAACCTCAGTCAAAGCTATTCGTCGTCTGCACAAGAGATAACAAGGTGTGGGAGAAACCCACGTAGGGGTGAGTATAACGATACACAGTAGGGATCCTGAGACCCCTAAAGGTATACCGGAGTTCCACAATGGAAAAAACACAAAGAAAGACCTCAATCACAAAGAACGAAGTAATAATCAGCTCACACTAGGTATAAAACTCATAGATCATGAATATAGATGATTAGTCTTAATATTTATCATCTTATTCCATTTAGAAGTTCCACAACTGATCCACAAAGGAGTTGTTCTTTTATTGTTCTAATTTTGGATGTAAGTCACAATTCCATGATGGGCCACTGTAAGGTTGGTCCTCATCGGGTCATGATACTAATGATTCATATAGGGTCACTATAATGATGATCCACATGGGGTCCCTGGATTTTTGATCCACACAGGGTCATAGGAATGCTGATCCACATAGGGTTGCTCGAATGCTGATCCACACAGGGTCACTCGATGCTGATCCACACGGGGTCACTATATGTTGTTCCTCGACGGGCCATTCTAAAACTGGTCCTCTTCAGGTAGCTATAATTTTTATCCACACAGTGTCACTATGATGTTGATCCACACGGGGTCACTTCTTCAAACACAGTCTGCCACAGTATTCCCCACACCCAGTGCACTCGAGTTCTGTAATATCTGATCCACCAGATATTGGTCTTACCTAGACAACCACAAATATCCACAAATGATTAACCTAAAGGACCACCATGTCGTAAGGGTTCCAATGTGAAAGACACCGCGTTAATCAGACGCATGGACTGTGAGTTATAAGCATTTTAGTACCGAGGGACCAGTTGGATTCGAGTTCAAACCAACCCGACCGTACTACATATTTCTCCAAAATTTGAGTGGAGTACACAAAAGGACCGTCTCACTCCAAGGATCCTATGACCACAAACGGTTCATCAAACAAACATCTGGATTTCATATTATGACATTTTAAGCGAAATTGGGCCTGGATGGGTCTGGGTCTGGTCAGACCGACCCGACCCAACCCGGCTTGGGTCAGACCTGGCTCAGCCTGTAGGGGACATGTCCTAGCCTGTAGGGGGGATGCGTCCTGGATCGTGGGGGGGGGGGGGCAGCTTGAACCATAGGGAGGCGTAGCCCGACCTGCAGGGGGCCGACCCGACTCATAAGGCGGCGCAACCTAGCCCGCAGGAGGGCGCAACCCAGCCCGCAGTGGGGAACGACTTAGCCTGTAAGGGGAAGTGAGGCCCACCCTTGCTATCATGGAGGGGAAATTCTCCTCCCTATTTCTCAAATGGCTAGGCTGTTCGGGATCGGAAGCGGTGACCCCATGTGGCGCCACCTGGTCGCCACGGGACTTGCATGGGGTAAGTCCGTCCTCCACCGTGGCTTCAAGCCACAACCACTAACAGTGGCACGCGATGGCACACTGCTCCGCCGCTGCGGTCGGTCGGTACCAGCCACCCTGATCAACCACCGCGATTGAAAAGCTGCTGCCTCATACTCTTGCGGCATGCGACGGCGTACCGCCACCTCTCTGGCAGGCCGGTTCCAGCTGCCTACTGACCGCTGCGGCATAGTGTTATAACCTCCTCCTATGGCACGTGCTGCTGTGCCTCCACCACGATGTTCGACCAGTGCCGTCCACTACCATCGCCTGCTAGCACGGGTCACCAAAGCCGCTGCATCGGCACCGCGCCAGTGGACTTTTGCTGGCCACCAGGTGAGTTTCGGTGGTCCGTTTTTTTATCTGATCGCACCTACGGGCTTCCCAGGTCATATCCTTATCTTCTAGACCCTCGGATTTAGGTTCCATCTAACCCAAAAATTCACCTGCGTAGAATGAAATTATTGAACAAGAGGTGGATGGACCATACCTTGTTCATTTGGCCTTCGCCCTCCGCGTTAACATCTTATCAAGGGAGAAGATAAATGATTGAACAACTATTGGAATTTAAAAAGAAAAAACCCTACCTCATGAGTTGTTGGAGAGAGTCCCACTTTTGAAGATGGGTCGGTGTTCATTGATCCCAAAGCAAGCTTCCAACGATTCCGCTCAAACGAAGATCTTCGGTTCTTGCTTGGTGGATTCGTTCTTCGTGAAGAGGGTCCTCCAAAATCCTCCTCTCCCAAGAACAAAAATCCTTTTTCCAAAAAATTCAAAAAAGAGAGATGATGGGAGTTAATTTATTTAACACATAACTAAGAGAAATCCATTAATTGGTGTAATTAATGAACCTCCTTAATTGCATGTAGGGTGGTTACACTTTTTTGTGTAACCGGGCATTTAATGTCTTACATTAAATTCCCTACCACCCCTTGTGGTCCTCGCCACAAAAATCTAAAGAGAAATGGAGGAAAATTAAAACAAATTACATTTATTTTATTAATCCTCAATGAAAACTTTAAAAAACAAATTCCTCTCTCATCCCACTACGGTTGTGGTTAAGGCTCTCTTAAGAGAATCCAGGCGCTGTGAGTTCAACAGTGCCCTCAGATTTTAATTCTGAGAACCGGTTCAAAATTTAGGATTTGACGCTTTCACATTTACTGAACGCACCTTAATAAAGTTTAAAATTCCATTCTAGGAACATTGGGCATCCGAATCAAACACTATTAGATTTCACAGCCTCGAAATTGTTCCATTTAATTAAAAAAAATTACATGGAAAATACAGGTATTTACATTCTCCCCACCTTAGGGTTTTTCATCCCTGGGAACCACAACATAGAATAAGGAAACAAATGGGGGTATTGAGCACAAATATTATCCTCCCTCTCTCAGGTTCTCTCCTAGAGGTTCCCGTGCTGCTATCAAAGACGCACCAGAGGTATCGATCGTCCACAAAGGAACCTCTTCCATCGATCCTCTATCTCCACTGGAAGCTCTGCAAACTTCTCCCAACATCAATGTCCAGATTTCCAGAGTCGATAATGTGTGATGGATCACGAATGCACTTCCTCAGCTGCAACACATGGAAAACATCATGCACCTGATGCATCTGTGGGGGAAGACCTAGGCAATACGCCACCTTTCCAACTCTACCGAGAACCTGAAAGGGTCCAATGAACCTCAAATATTGCTTGCTTCCCCAGCCAAATCTCCGAAAACCTTATTGGGGTGAGACCCATAGGAAGACATGGTCTCCCTCATTGAACTCCCAAGGTTTCCATCTCCTATAATCATAAAACTTATGTTTGCTCTATGTAGTCTTTATCTGCTCCTGGATGATCTGAACCTTCTCAGTGGTAGCCCATACCAACCCTAGACCCATAAGTTCTGACTCCCCTGGGTCTGTACAACATAGAGGTGATCTGCATGGTTGACCATATAAGGCCTCAAATAGTGCCATAATAATGGTGGAGTGATATCTATTGTTGAACGCGAACTCCACCAAGGGAAAGGGATCTTCCCAACTGCATCCAAAATCTAGGACTCAAGCACGAATCATTTCCTCCAGTGTCTGAATGGTCCGCTTCATATGACCATCTGTCTGAGGATGAAAGGTGGTACTCAAACATAGCTGAGTCCCAAATGCCTCCTGAAATACCTTCCACAACTGGGGTGAAAAATGTGCATCATGATCAGAGACAATTGCCGATGGCACCCCATGGAGTTGTAAAATATCTTGTACGTAGAGGTGTTTCAAGCCCTCTACTGATCCCTGATATCAGATGGGTAGAAAGTGGGACAACATGGTGAGTTGGTTAACAATAACCCAGATGGAATCGTGGCCCCTGGACGTATGTGGTATCCCTATCATGATATCCATGGAAATTCCATCCCACTTCCACTCCAGCACCTCTAGTGGCTGAGATAAGCCTACAGGAACCTGATAATTGACCTTCACTTGCTGACAAGTGAGGAATCGTGAAACAAACTCTACCACTGCTTTATTCATCATTGGCCATCGGTGCTAACACCAGAGGTCCTGGTACATCTTCACCACACTAGGATGTACCACCATAGAGGACGTATGGAACTCCTTCAACACCTCCTCCCATAGCGCCACTAGTACCATAGTGCATCCTCAGAAAAGGATGACATGCAACCCACCTTTAAAAAATCCATTAGGTTCCTGTCCTGAGGATATATGAGCAAGTCAAGCCTCGTAGTCAATGTCCCCAAGCTGCGCCTCCCTGAATCGCTGAAGGATTGGGGGAGTGACTATCATAGACTGGAGGTAAGATGCTCCATCTCTATCCATGAAAGATACCTTCAATGTTGTTAGCTGATCTGTTTCCTCACTCAAAAACGATAGACCTGACCTCCTGTTGAGTGAATCTGCTTTTATTTTTCCCTTCCCAGGAGTATAAACTATCTCAAAGTCATAGTCCCGGAGGATCTCTATCCATTTTCGCTGTCTCAGTTTCTTATCCTTCTGTGAGAAGATATACCTGAGACTCTTTTGATCATATTAGACTGTAGAATGTTCTCCCATCAAGTATTGTTTCCACACACTACAATAGAAATTGATTTTAGCGGTGGTTTTGGGAACCGCCGCTAAACCATTTTTTAAAATGGTTTCACAACAGTTTATAATAAACCGCCACGAAACAATATTTTTTCTTACACTAACGACCCTTACCACCCACCACGACCCGCTTCTCACCCCGCAACCTCGCTTTACCCGACCCCCTGCTTCCCCCACGACCCCAGCCCCCTGCGACCCCGACGACCCGAGGACCCCGATGACCCCACGACCCCAGGGACCCCGCTTCCCCCAGCCCCCTATGACCCCGACATCCTATAAGAACCCTAAGGTTTGAATTCTAATAATTTTACCTCAATTATTGTCTCCTTATATTATGAATTATGGCGATTCATGGTTGATTTTCCATTTGATTCATTAAAAAAACACATAACCCGTTCATAATATGTTATCTTTGATAGAAAAACCTATTATCACTTTGTTATTATTTATGTTTAATCCCTGTCAACTATTTCAACAACTTAAGGTGTTCAATTGGAATCTCCCTAGGTATTGTGAATTCTTAGGTGACCAAACCACATTTTATGTGGTTTTTTCTTGAATCTTAATTATAATGACTATAATGAGTTTGATGAGAAGGGTTTCATGAGACGATATCGCCCGTTTCTACATAAAAAGGATAATCCCTTGTTAAAATATAATGCTGATAGATTATAAGTCGTACTTGACTATAATGAATTATGACACTTAGGTATGGAGTTCCTTATACTTTTGATACTCGATCATGGATTCTATCAAACATGTGTTAGTCAAGCATAACATCCCTTATATGTGTAGTAATCTGGCATTGTGTCCCTTATACTTGTGACACCCGAGCATGGTGTCCCTAATACTTATAATAATTAGTCATTGAATCCCTTATACTTGTAATACATAGTAATTAGATTACTAATTATAGTATTACTAAGGTCTGGAGTACCTCATACTTGTGATATATGGTCATGGAATCCCTTATACTTTTAATAAATTTGCATGGAATACTCTACTACCATATGAGACTCTAGTGACTTTATAGGGATGCCTGAGTAATGCCATAGGTCATTGATTGTTACTCACAAGTTGTAATCTTTTCTTTTCTGTAAAATGGAATATTGTAGTGTTTCTCCCTTAGAAGCCAAAATTCAATCCAAACAACATAAAACCGATATGTTCTTTCGTACTATCATTTACTTTATTTTTCATAAATTTATTTTGTGTGTTGAAGTGAATGGGATTGAATTAATTCTAACTTATTGTAGTGGTTTGGATGAATATAATTCTTCCAAGTTCCTGAATATAATGTTTAGAGAGAATTCCTTCTGGGATATATTTACACCTATGTGATTCTGATTATCTTATTATGTTGTCCTGGAGGATAGTATCAACACCCCACATTTCATCTCCAAATTCCCAACCTGATTCTACTACGAAACACCAAACACTAATCCCAAACACATCAACTATTCTTAAAATACCCTAGTTTGATCCCCAAACCACATCAGCCACATCTTGAATGACATTTATGATATGGTCTCCACCTTACCACATCAATTTTTATGCAACAACACTAGCAAGTCCTTCTCTAGATGAATTATATCAAAGGCGCTCAATCCCACCCACCAATGTGCCTTCATATTCCCACCACGATGCCTTAAAACTCAAGGAATAACAAAAATGTTCAATGACCACACTGAAGATTGAATCTGACTCTTAGTTCAACTCCATGGTTAGATCCTCGATCATCCCATTTAACCATAATTCTCCACTCATGAGCACTAACACATATATTATCCGAATCACCCTCAAGTCACACCACCACTCTTTTTTATGTGAATACACCAAAGAGAGGTATAGGAATTCAATCCACACAAGGTTTGTAGAACCTCATACCTAATCTCCCAAGTTATTTCATCATATATTTCCATGAACTCCAGCACTTATCATGCATCAAGACTACCATCCCTCACATGGTTCTTTCCACTCAAAGGAACAAACAATGAATTCATCCAAATCTAAGGCCCTGACCCCCCATGACCCCGCGACCTCGGCGACCCCACGAATCCAGCGACCCCGCTTCCCCCACCCCCGCGCGACCCTGCGACCCTGGCGACCCCAGACCCCACCACCCCGACGACCCCGGTGACCCTGTGACCCCTGTGACCCCACTTCCCCTCCCCCCCCCCCCCCGCGACCCTACGACCCCCGCGACCCCAGTGACCCCACTTTCCCCGGCCCCTACAACCTTGGTTATCCCTTTACTTCCATTGTTTCCAACATTGGACATTTATCACATGGGATTTGGGGTTTTGGATCTATTTTCTCATTAGTATTATAGATTTTACCTCATACTCGTCCTCACCATATGATGTGAAACTACATATTTATCATCTTTACCACATGTAATTAAACATTACAATATATACCCCCATCTGATGACTTTAAACTATGTGATACCTTAGTCCATTTTTATGTGGAGGTGTCTTCGTTGACCATGAAACAAATGTATGAGAAGCTACCCAGTGAGGCACCGAAAGAAAAATGGAAAGTTTTTGTTGACAGATATCGTGATGAGAAGCGGATGGTATTGAAATATATATTATTATATTATCATCATTTTACATTTATACAAGTATATGAAGAGGAGATGACATTGAATACATTACTGTTAAATTTCATTTTATTTATTTCAGGATCTCTCAAGACAGAATGCATCAAACCATGCTAAGAAAGTCATCCCTCACATTGCGGGCTCAAAAATATTTTCTAGAAGTCGAATGACATTGGTAATCTTTTAATTAGTTTAAATATTTATAAGACAATATTATCTTTTTAATATATTGAATTGTTGATTTATCTTTCCTTAATGCAGTCACATAGTTTAGGGCATGAAGCATCCAAACTGAACTGTGGTTGGATGTTCAAAAAAATCAGATGGAAGTGTTGTTAATGAGATTTCCAAAGAATTTGTGTTATGAAGTCAATTTTTTATTATAATAACTTATTATCAGTTTTTACTGTGTTAATATATACTGATATTTGATTTATAGATAAAAATTAATGAACTACGGGATGTCAATCATTGGCAGTCCTACTCAGTCTCCCAGGATGACCTAGTTGCTAAAGTCCTTGGGAAGAAGCATCCTGGTAGAGTGCGCGGGATGGGTTTCAGACCCGTACAATATGAGGTCTTTGGAATTCCACCAGGGATTCCAAATGAATCTACTTCTGGTTATAGTCAGTCCATACCCGAAGATTCTCAGAGGGAGATTTCTTCTCTACGAACCACAGTTCAAGACCAGGGGGCTCAGATATCTGTTTTTCAGAAAGTGATGAATGATATACATTAGAAGATGAGCAGATATGCCCTAAGTGGTAGTGCATCTACTTGTGATAAGCAGGTAAATCACAAAAAATAAAAATAATTTAATTTTCAAACTTTCATTGGTTTTAAGTTTTAATATAATTATGCAACGGTATTTAATTTTTATTGTTATTATAGGTGACAACAGAAAGTGGAGATGGAGGTGGAGTGGGTGACGATGCCTCATCGAACTGTGAGTAGGTGTATTGTTGATGTGTTGAAAAAATATGGGAATAGTTGGTTTGTATATGTAACATGTGTGGCACATAGTTTCAACCAAATATTTTCATTTCCTATCATTTTCTTGATTTCTCATGTTTTATTTTATGCATTTTTTTGATTTCTAATGTTTCCTTTTATGTATTGATTTCTTGAATGTGGTTACATCATTCCATTTGGGCTTGTTTTTGAATTGGTAGTCGATATTTTGGATGACTAGGAGGTAAACCCATTGTTGATGTGTTGAAAAAATTGGGTCATTTCCTAGTGATCAAGGGGATAGTGTTTTGGACACTTTGGTGAGGCTGAATGTGTAGATTGTGAATCTTCATGTGTTTTTAATAGTTATCATATTCTGTTAATGATGATAAAATGTGGTCATACCCCATATAAAACCTAGGTTCCTCTTAATGGGAGATGGTATTAAACCGTACAAAACCAGGATTCATTGTACGATGTGTATTGGATGATCTAAAAGTATTACACTATATAAAATTTGGATTCCTCTTACGATAATTATGATATGTTCAAAAACATTATCTCATATAAAACATGGAAGCATCACATTATGTGAGATGAAAAAAATCATTTTCTTCAAGACATGACATTAAAATTTATCCTTATCTCATTCCTTCGAAATGTGATGCCTCGTGATAATCATTATATTCCAAAATTCCCTCTATATATAGGATTACCCCTAGTTACAATGTTGTTCTTATACTATACCATATTCTATAACAACATGTGTATTGATTCACACTCTCAAGGGATATATAATGATGCTTAGACGTCCTTTTTTTGGGTCTAGATGTAAATTTATTAAGCCTTTGGCCCCATTGCTCCATTTATGGTCCACAGATTATAACCTTAAATAATGTTCCGTTCATATCAAAATGTTCATGTGGTACCTAAGACTACATTAACCCCTTATACATTGGTTTTTACCCATACCATGACACATAGATACCATATAGAGAATCATCATCCTAGTTCATGAATCATGACATTAAATTTTTCATCATGATCTTGGTTGTATGATCTTACACTATGTGCAATCATATTCAGGATTTCGTTATGGGATGAAGGGCCTATTTTATCCTATAACCCCAGGTTTTATTCACCACAAAAACATTCTTGATTCCCCCACCTTACCAATCTATACTATAACATTTTATATCAAGAGATCCCTAGTCCAAGCATTATGACAATAAAATATGCTCACACATCCATCACATGGGTTTATTCATCCCTAGAGTTTCATCAAACATCTATTTCCACAACATTATAGAACTATGGGTGGATTGATTCCCATTTCCATGGGATACGTATTGATGCATATATCTTTATCATTGATCTTAGCTGATGATTCGCCATATAATAATCCATTACATAAGGTGTCATTTCCCCAAAACACTCACATGAGCCTCTTTTTTAGCAATAATCTCCTTTCATTTATGTTGACACATCCGTGGGACAAGATGCTCTCATTTCCCGATATGAGGAAGTAAATAATGGGTATATAGATGAAAAAGACCTTCTAAAATCCAAATAAGATGAATTTAAACTATATCATTACCCCGTGTAAAATATATATACCTATTAATGATAGATAATTTAACCCCATAAAAAATTTACATGTCTCATAAAGAGAGATAATTTCACCTCTTATAAATTCTTTATGCCTAATATTATAATATGTAATTTTTCAGTATCATCATCCAAGAAGGTAAACCCTTCTGGCATTGGTATCCTATGACACCGTGAATCATAAAAACATGTGGATTGATTCCAATAATCATGATATAAGTAGATACATATAAATATTTAATCCAGGGCAGACCCTATCACTGACTCATTATAGGTTTCTCCATTTCCTATCTACTTTGGTCAAATCTTGGAGACCTTTAACTCAAACCTATTCCTATATTTAGAGCTCTAGGAATTCAAACTAGTTGTAGTCATAGTCCATGTATTATTATTTTAAACATCAAAGCCCAATGTCCTCATAAAAAATGTTAATTAACAACCATACCCTATTAAATGAAATAAGAATGCCTCATCCAATAAGTGTGAGATGATTATAAAAATAATTACCACATATAAAATTGATATTCCTCATATGATAAGTATGAAATGAACCACACATTACCCGTATAAAACATGTATTTCTCCGAATATGAGATGATATGATATCCTTACCAGAGATGAAATCACTCCACCGACAATAGTCTCTTACCATGTCACGCATCAAAACTATGTTTGTCTTCATGCCCATTATGAGGAGACACATATTGATGCATGTATATTTCATCTCAATCCCATCCCTACCAGCAACTCATCATGGGGACGTTTCCCTCTGGGCTAGGCTTGAATCTTGTCAACCCACATGTTTAAATACAAAATTTGAGCACATGAAGAAATATCTCCCATGGAATCTAATATTCTATATGGTACATCCCCACAGACACTTGTGCAGTTCACACATTCTACTATTTGGATAATCGTCACCCTACCAATCTGAAAAGGATCTATAATGAAATGATTCATGTACATAGTGTCTTACATACCAACTCAGGATCATTCAATGAAGTACATTTACTGATAAAAAGTGTATCTCATGCTTTGATCTCCATGAATAGTAGATCATGATATTTTTCATCCTATCCTCAACTAGCTCAGGTATTCTATGTTTCAAACATGGTCAATAATATTTCTATTTCTGTCGATTACTCCCATTTCACTTCCCAGTTCTCGAAAGTTGTAATTGTCATCGTGATATTTTTCAGGTCACTTATTCCCCTCATTGGGTTCACCCATATAATCAATTATAACTATATAAATATCCTTGATTCTTGAATCAATCATGGCTCAGCAGGGATTTGGGGTTGGGAGTAAGTCCACCTCAAGCATGGTTGAGTTGCGTGATCACCACATGGTCCTAATTCTATAAACAAAAATGAGTATTCCATGTCCATGAATCACTAATCTAAACTAATTTTAAATCTACCTTATAATTTGTTGTGTGGTGTTGTACCCATTCTCTATCAATTCAGGTCATGTTTTTTACTCCTCCTCACTACACATATCCATTAATGATGTTCCACTATATTTTCCAAGCATCACGACCATAATTTGTTTACTAGTTGTCTCCATTATTTTTTAAATTTTGTGTGCATTAATCTGTTAGGCTATTGGCATTTCTGGTTTGATTTTTTTTCAGGGCAGTGGTGAGGTGGAAACAGAACAACTATTTTTATTTCTGGTCATCTTTTCATGGGGGTTTTATCCGCCACCAAAATATACTGGTAAAACATTAGCGGTGGTTAAAAACACTGCTAAAAGTATGTATTTTTACTTAGAGGTAGTTATAACCACCGCTATTGGCTTACATTTAGCGGCAGTTTTAACCACCGCTATAGAGTCACATCACCCACGTGCATTCCGCAGCAGTTTTCTTGACTTTAGGGGTTGTTTTATGGCTGATCGATTTTATTTTATTCGCGGAAGTTATAACCACCATGAATAAAATAAAATCCAGGGCCTGTAAAAATCGTTGCTAAAATTAGTAAAATCTCCGCTAAATGAGGAAGCTACGACGCTTCCCTTAAACCGCCACTAAATGGAAATAACAGCCGCTAATAGATTGCTAACGCCCAATTTAGCATCAATTTCTATAAACCGCCGCCCAACCATATATCGGCGGTTTAAACCACCGCTATATGCAAAAATAACTTCCGCTAATAGGCGGTTGTCTTGTAGTTACATCTTCAAGGACAAGACCACTACTACTAACTCTAGGTCATGGGTAGTGTAGTTCTACTCATGGTTTCTCAGCTATTGTGAACCATAAGTGATCACTACTTGCTCCTGTATCAGGACACATCTAAGTTCAGTCCCTGATGCATCGCAGTAGACTACATACCCAACACCCTCTTATGGTAGCCTCAATATGGGGCACTCGTCACTCTCTGCCTCAGCTCTTGAAAACTCTGCTGACATCTCTCTGTCTACACGAAGGTTTGTCCCTTCTCCATCAACACTGAAAAGGGTGTCACAACTTTGTAAAGGTTAGGTACGAATCTATGGTATTACCTAGCCAATCCTAGGAAACTCCGCACCTTAGTCACTCTCCTGGGTGTCTCCCAAGCAAGAAAAACCTCTATCTTTGCTGGATCCACTGCAATTCCAGCCTCTGAGATAACGTGTCCCAAAAAAGTGGACCTTCCGTATCAAGAGATAGAACTTTGAAAGCTTACCATAAATCTGGTTCTCTTAGAGTGTATCAAGATCTATCTGTAGATGACAGGCATGCTCCTCCTCCGACGTTGAGTATATCAAGATGTCATTGATGAAGACCACCACAAAGAGATCGAGGTATGGATGGAAGATCCTATTCATGAGTCCCATGAAAACTGCAGGGGTGTTGGTCACAAAAAATGGCATAAAAAATAACTCATAGTGTCCATACTGACATATGAAGGCCGTCTTCTACACATCCTCATCTCGTGCCCTGAGGTGATGATAACCTGATCTAAGGTCTATCTTAAAAAACCAACGAGCTCCATTTAGCTGATCAAAGAGATCATCAATCCTTGGAAGTGGATACATGTTCTTCACGATCACCTGGTTCAGGCACCGATAATCCACACAGAGCTTCAAACTCCCATCTGCCTTCTTGGTGAAAACAATTAGGGCTACCCATGGAGAAACACTAGGCCTTCTGAACCCTTTCCTATGCAAGTCCTCCAGTTGTACTCGTAACTCATGAAGCTCCATGAGAGCTATCCGATATGCTGGTGTAGATATCGGTGCCATCCTAGGGTAAAATTCAATGTATAAGTCCACCTCTCTATGAGGAGGTAGTCCCAGAACATTAATAAGGAAGACATCAGCATACTGGTCAACCACTACAGGATAGCTCAGACTCTCAACATCAAGTGCTCTGAGGGTAAGGCTAGCCAACTCATGTGTGATTGACCTCATCCTCCTCCGGGCAATTCCATCCTGTGCTACAAAGGTTTCCTTATCACTGGTGAAGGAAAACCTGGTCCCATCCTCACGGACACACCACACTTTGCACATAATGCAGTCAATCTAAGTATACACTGCAGATAACCAGTCCATACCCAAGATGATGTTGTAAAACCTCGACGCCACTACTATAAGACCCTAGTCGAAGATCTTACCTCCTAGAGTATGCTCACACTGCTGGCACTAGTGTGTAATTATCTAATCCCCTCCCGTAGGAGTCCCTATCTGTATGGATTGAGCCAACGACTCCATCGAAATCTCTGAGCTCCAAACGAGGTCCATGGAAATGAATGAGTGACTGGAACTTTTGTCTATAAGTTCTACAGATAAGGTGGAGTAGACATTGATTGTACCTAGAATCATCTCTAGAGCATCATGGTCATAAGACTCAGTTTCCTAGAGCCGAGCTCATCCCTGTCCACCTGCTCCCTATGGTCGGCCTGGACCACTTGGTGGTGGTGGCGGCAGAACCTCGAATCACCGCCCACCTCTTGCTGCATGGACGAATCCTCTACCATGTCCACTTGCTTCCTGAGAACCTCCCAAATTGAATCTCTACATCTGCCTCGGTGGTCCCTTGACCATCTGCTGGTCGTCAGTGTGGCTGGTCAGGTAGTCATGACCCATGTGACCCTGCCCACTGCACATGAGGCATGGTGTGCTCCTCTACTGGACTACTCTACCTCATGATCCTCGCACCTCTGAACCTACGTCCTGGGATCATCCACCACAAGGTCTGGTCCGCTTGGACCTCTATTTCATATACCTAATACCAGGCATAGATGACTCTGATATGTGTCACCAGGTGGTGGGGCTCACTATCGGTGTCTGTTCAGCAAGTAAACTCTCCCCTGAGAGTGCTCTCTTTAGGACTCCAACATGCATCAGGATGCTGAGAGATACCAATGAACCTCAGATCTCCCATAGGATTCCCTGCTCGAAGGTCTGGGACCTGAAGAAATGGTAACACACCATGTCGGTAGAGTAGCGCGAGAGTTCGGAGAACCACGCCGAGTACTAGACCATAGTCAGACTGCCCTTCTATAAGTGTAGTAGCTCTTAATGCACATAGAGCGTTGATTCACTGGAACGAACTCTGCCCTGAAGAGGCCCTCAAAATCTACCCAGGTGAGGGTCGCCTCATTATGTATTTGGAGTGTCAAAATCCACCATCTCCCTAGTACACCCTGGAAAAGACTGGAAGCTAGGATCACCATCTGGTCAGCTGGTGTCCCAACCAGGCAAAAAACTCTAGCCATAGCCTCCATCCAGTCCTCAGCCACTAGCAGATTCATCTCACCTCGGATCCTCGGAGGCCTCTACCATTGAAACTTGTGCAACACGCTCAGTCGGCATGCACCATCTGCTAGTGGGGCCGGGGTAAAGGGCTACCCAATGGGTAGTGGTGATACTCATACACCACCTAAAGGTACTAACATAGTAAGAGGGCCCGACATTGAAGCCTCATCTCTTGGTGGGCCATCATTGTGCACTCTATCGATAATCCCCGCTGGCTGTCTATGTGGCGACATCCTAAAATATAACAGGTGTGCCATGGTCAATAAGTTATACCTGGTGATCTGAATCAAAGAGATAAAAGTAGAAACATTTCTAAAACAATCGCAATCAGTGTTTTTGGGCACCGAGTCAGAAATTAGAATTTAGGTTCCTGGTGTATAGATACGTCGGCTGCTGCACAAACACTGGACTCCTTGAACTGAAAACCACAATAAAAAAACTTAACACTGTTGTTCCATTAAAAATATTAGAGTCTTAGTTTTTCAGTTGAACTGAATCCTCTTATACCACTTTTTTCACGACCTGTCCCCCGGGGCCCATGCTGTGACTAACCCAAGTCTGCCTTCCATAGGCCAGAGGTTTTTGACTAGCACTGAAAGGCATATCCCTGAAAAATAGGAAGGCATTTCCTTTAAACCTGAAAACACATAGTCCAAGAATACAACGAGTGAAACCCATATAGTAAAACTATGGTAGTAAAAATATGTGTACTAAAAGTAAAAATGGGGGTACTATAAGTACAGGGGGTCTGGAATACAAGCCCAACTAAAAAGTACAACAACATCAGAAAAAAAGCTCCCAGAATCATCCGCCAAGGTTCCTACCAATGGGTTAGTACAACTCACGGTCAGTCATCACTGCGGAACATCATGTCTAAAGGTCCACCTCTGAGCACCATCCAGTCCTGGCTCCCAATCCTCAGTCAAATCTCTCCATCATCTACACAAGACACAATAAGGTTTGGGTGAATCCCGTGTTGGGGTGAGTATAACAATACTCAGTAGGGACCTCGAGACCCCCAAAGGTCTCCCAATGTTCCATAAAGAAAAAACCAAAAAGCAAGACATCAGTCACAAATCACGAAGGAATAGTCAGCTCACACCAGGCATACATCTTAGAGATCATGAATATAGACTACTAGGCTTAAGCTATATCATCTTATTCCATTTAGAAGTTCCACAACTAATCCACAAAGGAGTTGTTCTATTTTCGATCCACTCATGGACGTAAGTCGAAATTCCATGACGGGCCTCTGTAAGGATGGTCCTCATCGGGTTATGCTATAGTTGATAAACATAGGGTCGCTAGAATTATGATGCACAAAGGGTCTCTGGATTGCTGATCTGAACAGGGTCACTGGAATGCTGATCCACACAGGGTCGCTCGAATGCGGATCCATAGAGGGTCGCTCGATGCTGATCCACAAAGGGTCACAAGATGCTATTCCTCGATGGGCCTCACTATAACTGGTCCTCTTCGGGTAGCTATGATGATGATCCACACACGGTCTCTATGATATTGATCCACATATGGTTTCTTCTTCAAAGATAGTCAACCACAGGATTCCCCGTATCCGATGCGCTCAAGTTCCGTAATATTTTCTCCAGATGATATCGATCGTACCTCAACTAACACTAATCATTAAACAGGAGTAACCCAAAGGGACTCCATGTCATAAGGGTTCTAACGTGATAGACGACACGTCAATCAGATGCCTGATCTATGAGTTATAAGCATTTTAGTACTGAGGGCCCGGTTGGATTCAGGTTCGATCCAACCCGACCATACTCCAAATTTCTTCAGAATTCGAGTGGAGTATTCCAAAAGTACCTTATCGTTCCATGGATCCCAGTGACATATAAGGTTCATCAAACGGACATCTGGATTTCATGTTGCGACTTTGTAAGCAAAACTAGTCCTGGATGAGTCCGGATCCGGTCTGACCCGGCCGGGGTCGACCCGACTCAGACTGGGTCCGACCTGACAAGGACCAAACCATCCTGTGTCTAACCTAGCCCAGGCCATCCCAGCCTGGGTCTAACCCAGCCCAACCCGACCCAGCCAGGGTCCAACCCGGACCGGCCCTGGCCGAACCGGCCGGGGTCCGACCCGACTCGGCCCAAACTGGCCTGGGTCCGACTCGACCCAACCAGAACCGGTCTAGGTCCGACTCGGCCGAGCCCGAACCAACCTGGGTCGGCCCGGTGGGGATGGTCCACGGTCCGGCCCGGCCAGGCCTATAGGGGGGCACGACCCGGCTTGTGGGGGGGGGGGGGCATCAGGGGGCACAGCCTGACCTACAAGGGGGGCACAACCCAGCCCGCAGGGAGGTGTAGCCCAACCCGCAGGAGGACTCAACCTGGCCCGAAGGGGGGGGGGAATCAGCTCATAGGAGGGTACGAGGCCCACCCTAGCTGGCACTAGGAGAAAATGTTCCCCCTTTTTTCCCAAAGGGCTAGGCCGTTCGAGATCTGAAGCAGTGGAACCACGTGGCGCTTTCTAGTCATCGCGATACCCATAGGGAGCAGGTCCCTCCTCAATCACGAATTCAAGCCACAACCACCTCCTGCGGCATGCACCGGCGCGCCGCTCCGCCTCTATGGCCGTCCGGTGCCGACTACCCTACTCAAATGCTGTGGATGAAATGCCACAACCTCCTTCTCCTCCTGCGGGAGACGAAACACTTCTACCTTCGCTGTTGGCCGATGTCGGCCGCCTGCTGACCGTCGCGGCCTCCTCCTACGACGTGCGATGGAACGCTGCCCCCACTACGGCCAGTCGGTGCCAGCCGCTAAGCCGACGAACTTCCACAGGCCACCAGGTGAGCTCCGATGGTCCGTTTTTCCATCCAATCACACCTATGGGCTTCTCGGGTTGTCTATTTTTCTTCTTGACCCTCAGATTTGGGTTCCATCCAACCCAAAAATTCACCCATGTAGAACGCAATGGTTGAACAAGAAGCGGAGGGAACCAACCTCGTTTTCTTGGCCTGTGCCCTCTGCATTAGCATCTTATCAAGGGAGAGGATAAATGATTCAACAACTCTTGACATTTAAATAACACAAAACCCTACCTTGTGAGATGTCGGAGAACATCCCGCATTTGAATATGGGTCAGTGTTTGTCGATCCCGAAGAAAGATTCCAATGATTCCGCTCAAATGAAGATCTTCGGTTCTTTCTTGGTGCATCCATTCTTCATCAAGAGGCTTCCCCAAAATCCTCCTCTCCCAAGAACACCACTCCTTTTTCAAATGAATTAAAAAACAAATATGACGGGAGTTAATTTTTACAACACATAATTAAGAGAGGTTCATTAATTGGTGCAATTAATGAACCTCCTTAATTTCATGTAATGTGGTTAAAAGTTTTTGTGTAACTAGACATTTAATTTCCTACATTATATTCCTGACCACCCATTGTGGTACCCGCCACCAAAACATAAAGAGAGGTGGAGGATATTTAAAATAAATTAGATATATTATATTAATCCTCCACGAAAACCATAAAAACCTACTTCCTCTCTCAACCCACTGTAGTCAAGGTTAAGGCTACCTTAAGTGAATCCCGGTGCTGCAAGTTCAATGGTGCCTTCAGATTTCAATTCCGAGCACTAGTTCAAAAGTTAGGATTTCCCGCTCACACATTTACTGAACGTACCTTATGAAAGTTTAAAATTATGTTCCAATAACAACAGGAATTGGAATCAAATGCCATTAGATTTCATAGCCTCAGAATAGTTCCATATAATTAAAAAAATAACATGGAAAATTCTGGTATTTACACATTATGATGGACTAGACATTTTCATTTCCATGGACTAGACTTGGGTCATTTTGATGGATTATACTTTAGTAATTCTAATGGATTAGAATTTATTGAGTCTGATAAATATAATATTTTATTTATTTATTGAATGATTGATATTTATTATCTGATATTTGATAAATATTAATAAAGGAGGACTAACCAAGTCGGGTCTAGTGGTGAGAATGAAATCTGGGTTAAATATCATTAAATAAATACTAAATAATTTATTTAATTAAATTATATTTAAGGATTATCTAGCTTGTGAATTCCATATAATAATAATATAAACTATTATTATTATCATTGGGAATATTTAGATTATAATAATAGATAAGATACTTATGTGAAATTATCTAAATTTTAACCCTAGATCTCTATATTCTATGTATAAATCATTATCTAGAGTTAACAATTCACCCAAAAAAAATCCAATCCTAATAGATTTCAATCAAATGAAGAAAAATCTTCTCTTAATCATGAGAGAATTACACCACCTATTATATCTCCCTCTAAATAACAGGATACAAGAATAATCCTTCACCAATGAAGGTTTGTGTTTGAATTAACATGAATGGTAGAATACAATAGATATATCTGTACTAGATCCCATAGTTTTGATGGTGATGTTATGAGATCAAAGGAGCATGTGTGGATCACTGTGAGATTGATTCTACTCTTGGATCCTGATAGCACAACGATAAAAATACCCAGAATAGGGTTAATTGATCAATAAATTATATGGCGAAAGAATTCCCATGACTACGGTAATTCTGCAATTGAAATTAATTATAAATTTATTCAAAAGTACCTCTATCTTGGTTCTATAATCTTAAAAAAATCATTGGATTAATTCATTAGTCATGTAGATTTTAGTTTATTTATTGAATCTAAAAAATCTAAGTTGGAAATAGGCCCAATATTTTATTTCGTTACATTTAAAACCCTCAGTTGTATTAGAACACTCACATTAAATTTATAATTATTTATTCTTTATTGATCATTTTATGAATTTAATAATAGATTAATTTCATGTTTAATTCATTATTAATCTAAATTTTGATATTAAAAATTCATTCCAGTTTTTATGATCTTATATAGGTTAAGAAAAAATTAAGATCAATAGGAGATGCTATAGGGATGTGCTAAGCCTTATGGTAGGATTATGTGGTTACACGATGTTTAATAGAAATATAATTCTGAGTACCAAGGTTAATTGAATTTTGATGAGATTTGGGTTACATGGATAGCCTGAAGGATCAGTACACAATTCATTTATTACTTAGTGAGTTGACCAGCCAAACTAGAACATAGTTTTTTGGATTATACAGAGTGTATCTGGTGTACACACCATGTAGTCTACATAGTTTCACAACAAAATTCACCAAAACTATGAGGTCAGATATACATCATTCATGATGTGTGGGAATTAAAAACATTTAATATAGAGGTCAAATGGTTTGAAAATGTTTTTAATGTTGTATACTTCATTAGTATCTGTGGCCAGAAAACACACCAAGACTCTAGGTGTGTAGTGTGGAAGCTATTACACGATGTGTATATTTTTGTAAACATTGTGTAATTGGTAACTGACTATTCTGAGAACATTCCCTTTAGATTGCAACAATATTGATTAATTATGTGTAACACAACATTAATTATATCATTAAATCTATCCACATGGTGTGTATGTAACGCCTTGACCCCAGTTACCCAGATTCGGTGCATTATTACAAGTCATTGGCATGATCAAAAAAGATCAAGTCTCGAAAGACTGATTAGTTTAGTAGCCATATAAGTACTAGATACATTCATAAGGTTTACATTACATCATTAAATGGAAATATACAACAACATTGTTTAAATAGAAAACACTAAGATCCCATAGACTATCCCTGCAGGTTAGTCATAATATACTTCTTCGCATCCTGGAAAAAATAAAACATAGAAAGGGGTGAGCTCAGATGCCCATTAAGGATAACAATATAGCAGAAACATTCATAAATAAGAATAAACATCTAAGGAAATGTATAAAACTAAAATAAAAGCCTTTTCAACATAAACAAAATCATAATATGGAAAATATAAATCAAAATAATTCCATTTACATACTCACATGGATATTCTACTAGTTGAATAATCACATGAAATATCAATAGCCACATTAATAATGATGGAATGCATAATGCCAGACTTCATAACCACATAGTCAAGGCCTTGTGCCAAGACCTACAAATAAGATTTTGTCAAGGCCTTGTTCCAAGACATTAGTTTGTCTCATGAGACCTACCGATGCATCGAGGAGGTATAGCGGACTCCACCCGTCACTTACTAAGTCCAATGCATTCCTCATATGAAAAGGATTAAACATAACATAAAAATTCATATTAAAACTAGCATACGAAATTTCAATAATTTATCCATAAACCATAAATGGTATAAAAATAACACATCCACTGTCAAACATATCACAAAACCTTCAATACAATATAGAAGTTTTGTACCATAATAAATCAACTTCAAATAAGCTTAAAATCCATCAAAGGATATTGACATAGATGAAATCAAAACATTTTTTAGAAAAATATCTCTTTCTATTTTGAAATCATTTAAGAAATCATTTATTTTGAATATATTCTTATAATCTTGTAAGGGAAGATTTGATGATGTTATAACGGGGGGAAAATAGCCGCACCCGCAGTATAAGTTCAAAAAAACATTCTTACCTTAATTTTGTCGAAAAGGTCATAAAGTACCTTGTTTGGAAAAAGACAGAAAGATTCCTTTATAAACATCTTATAAATATTAAAACAAGGGTATAAATGACTTTATCCCATAGTCTAGTAAATAGTAAAAATGTTTTGAAATATATTTTTAAGAAAACACGGATGTGGATGATAAAGAGGTCCTAGTAGATACTTACTTAAAAACAACCTCAGATAATAAATAGATTGTGAAATTAAACCTTACCTTGTACTTTTCCTTGGTCAAGGGTAGGTTAACCTCCTGTATAATGGTGAAATAATTGTTATTAAATTATTCAAGAATCATATACATTAATATGATATCATATATGATCTTTTAACATTTCCTTGTTAATAATATCTTAGTATTATTGTCGTTTCAGGTGTTAACTGATTCATTTTACTTTATATGCTTTGTTACATAAATAATGTTTGTTATGAATGGGATGTATCATATTTATATTCAGAATGATATTATTTTTAATCATCTAATGAAAATTAGTCTAGAATGGATACGATGGGGAATGAATCTCATCGTGTTCGTGGAGACGGTAATCCGTAAGTACGCACGAGCGATAATATCATTCTTTTGATATTAAAATAATATATAATTGGTTGTTATATCATATATACAAAATCATTATCATATTATATTTATTATTTACTACAATTACACATCATTATTGTACCCATCCAAATAATAATGTATTGAATAACAATTACACCACAACGTGGAGATGGTAAGCCGTACGTACGAACGTATGGTGACATGTCATTAAAATGATGGATAGAATATTGAATATGGTTGTAACATATTTATAATAACATAATATTATATAGAGGATACTGGAGCTATTATTTTATAATGGAAACAACAAAGAAATAGGAAGTGGAAGAAGAAAGGAACTTGAAAGAGGTGGTGAGATATTTACATCTTCTTCGGGTTCTTCCTTTTAATTTGATCAAAAGGGCTCCTTAGGTTGGATTTATGACTAAAGGAAGGCCTCTAGGATTAATTTAGGACAGTTGAGAGGGTATTGGGTTAGGGGTTTTCCATGCCAAATGGCTTTGAAGGTGTTAATTAGAGATAAGGGGGAGTTCCCTTTTATAAGAGGGGTGAGGGGCACGTTAGGAAAAGCTAGAAATATTATTTTATAATAAAATAATTTTCGGATTATAATGGCTCAAAAATGAATTTTGTAAAGGATAAGGTGGTTATGGGTCGAAAAACACTCAACAAATAGGTTTTAAACAGGTTTGGGTCACTATATTAAATTTTTCTTTTAGATTTAACTCTTAGTTAAATAGTTTGACATTTACCATGTCTCTTTGTATTTTTATATTATATGGTTAATAAACTTACTATATATGTCCATGATAACCAAAAGTGGTTACTTAATGGTACACCTATAATTATATAAGTCTTTTTTCTGAACCTTGTATTTTTTGGAATATAATATAAATTAATAATATAATATTTGTTTTAAAAACACTTTTATGTCAATTTTGACACTATTTGATATTTTGTTTTTGCTAAATTTATAACAGCATTATTACTTTGAAAAAAAATCATCTAACCAATCCTAACATGTCATATTAACCTATAATTTTTTTTAATTCATAAAAAGTCTCAAATTAAATTTATTTGGATATTTATAATATCAATTATTTTTGTATTTTATTATTTTGGAAATTACTGCATCATCATTGTGTCATAAATAAATTACATTATTTAATGTCTGAAAATTATAAATAAAATACTATTATGTAGGAAATATTTTTATCTTTATAATTAATATTTATAGTTTAATTTATCTCATGTGTAACCCTATATTAAAAATGGGTTAGTTATTAAACTTTGAATTTAACACTTTTAACTCTTCTTTGAATTAAATAAAAATAAATGTCCTAATCTAATCCAAGTGGACCAAGAGGTTAAAATTTTATTCCTAAGGTTGTTTTTGGTCGAATTATACTTATCCAATATAATTAGGACATGTGTTAGGGTAATAATAATATCATTTTTACCCTTAATTACCCTATTTACTTTTAACTATGGTAAATAAAAGTAAAAAGTTACTATTTACCAAAAAAATATTTTCATCTTATTGAACCTAATTTTACTTACTGATATCAACCTTGCCTTTCGGAATTTTGAAATTCAACTCATAGATGTAGTAAAATTAAGTTTTATGTAAATTTGCAAATGCTCCTAGGAGGTGGGTAAAAGACGGTAAAAAATTCATTAAAAGTTTTATATATCTAAAATTATTACAAACTAACTCCAATGAATTAAATTGAACATATATAGGTATTATGTATCTATTTTGACCAAAAATGAATTTAAATAAAATAAATAATTATTTAAATAAAAATTTGATTTTAAAGTATAATTCTGTGTTTTCACTATTCATCAAAAATAGAAAGTTTTCAAAAAAATGCCAAAAATTCAGATTAATCTAATTTTGATATTCCAAATTCAAAAAATGAATTATATTTTACCAATTTAAAAACATATAATTTTAATTAATTAATTTAGAATTAATTCCCATTGTCAAAACCAAAAAGCGTATTTTTAAGAAATAATAACTATCAAAAGATTGACACTTGTTTATGTCCAATTTCAAAATGAAATTACTTAAAATGACCATAATTGGAATAAATGGTAAAAATATAATATAATTATAATTCTAAACCACTAAAATTTATAATTAAATACTATAAATTATTTTGATTAAAAAAGCTGTTTTCAGTTAAAATATAGTATTTTCACTATTCACCCAGATATGAAAGTTATCAGAAAAACATCAAAAATTTATAGAAACTAAATTCTTATGTCCTGATTCTAAGTAAGAAGTTTATTTTGTCAAATTTAATATATAAAAGTTTCAAATATTGGATTTAAAAAGGGTTCACCATTAAAAGGCGGTAAAATTGCAATTTTTGAAAAATAATTCTTTTATCTGAAAAACTAAATTTGTTCTCACATTATGTCTAAGAAAATCATAATATGGATTCTAAAATTATAAGGATTATATAAAGTTCAAAATTCAGTTAATACTATTCATAATCTCTTTTGAACGGCTAGTTTGGTAAGTCGTGGTGCGGTTGAACTCAGTGTTGTGTGTAGTGCAAGTTATTGAATTACTTTGAAGAAATAACATACTATGATATCTTGGGGTTTTAAATTCTTTCCTCCTTCAATAAATTGTGTCCTCTCAATTTGAAAATGTTTCTTCGAAAATAAAAGGTTGAAAATAGAAAATACCATTGTGGGAAAACCAACATCAGAAATTGGGTTAATAAAATTTAGTCTTAATAAGAGGAAAAGGGGAATAAAAAAGTCACCACCAAATTATGATCTCAATTAGGAGAAAATTTGTGGCAATTAGGGACACATAATTCATGGAAAAACTTAAATATTTATAGGGAGTGATTAAGGTAATCAGTCACAAACAATTGTAGAATTAAGGGCCTCAAATCCATCAATCTATGATGATTTAAAACATCATCAGTCCAACAAAACATAAGGTATTAAGATAACACATTTTTAGTTTTATGATCCCTTACCTAATGTTTAAGAAATAATTCCTTCATAGAATAAGAGTATATATATATATATATATACATGACAAGTAGAGTTCTATTCTTTAACTAATTTCTACCACAAACTCATCTTTCACTCTAAAAGATAATAGAACTTAAAAATATATTCTATTTATCCTATTCATATAGGGTTCCAAAAAAAGAATTTATAATTCATCTACTAGACCTTTTAAAAAAACTACATTATTCAGTCTAGGACATCACATGGGACAGTGGTAGGTGACACACCCATGTTGCCCTTCAGTTGCGGGTTCAAGTCTCACAGCCTTGTCGGACGTGATGGGTTGCCGCCCGGCCTCCATGTTGTCCTTTTATGGAAATACAAAAATAATCTCAAACTAGAATTATCCAAAATAATTATGTCCAAACTCATAGTACAAAATTTATAAGGAAGTTAAACACAATGAAGATCCTTTTTTCCACATAATAACATGTGAACACCTTCATCATGTATTATTTTAAAACACTGCAACATCCTGAATTACCATAAAAACTTATTGATTACGTTCATGATCCCTTATTACTCATAGAATACTGGATATACTCCTTCTATCCATAAATGTTGTAAACTCCAACAATGATGTAATATACAAATCATTAATCAGTTTCAAGGTAGTCATAAATATCTAATATAATTTATCCAAATCAATCATGTATTATTCCAAAATCACTACCTCAGAATCAGAACCATATTATGGATTATCTTTCTCTCAATCATATATTTTCCAAAAATTTAACATGTTATTGAGTCACTTTTCATGGTTCCACACTTTCTCAAGTCCTTAATGAAATAGTACCGAAGTACAATCCTTATATACTCTATAATTCTTATGACATTTACATCATTAATACAATACTCAAATGACACAATAATTTAATAACAACGTAAAAAATCTAATCATTCCTCTTCATATTCGGTAGTATCATAACATTATAATTATCCAATAGTAGAATCTGGGGTATACTCGGATGATTTGGACATTGATTTGGGTAGTGTCCCAACTCCTTATAGATGAATCATTGTACATTTGAATCTTTTTTCTTACCCTTGCAATCACATACTTGGTGTCCTTTTTCTCCACACTTATAATAAACTCCCATTCCCTTCCAGAACATACTAAGGTGATTATTTCCACAGTTATCACATATGGGAAAATCCTTCTTTTCCCTCTTCCCTTTATCCATCTTTCTCTCTTCCATACTTTTCTTCTCTTGCTTCCCTTTAAAGACATAGGACTCATAAAATTATTTACTTATATTATTAACACATGAAACTATTTCTTCATATGTTGAGAATACATGGGATACTATTTCCCTTCTAAATGTTGGATTAATACTGTGAAAGATATGATCCTTATTACTCTTTGGATCATACGTATTGCTAGAGTTCACATTCCTTATACTGGGCTCCATTTATATACAATGGCATACACTAGGTCAGTTTATGAATTGCAATGAATAATTACAAACATGCAAAATACCTAACAAAAATTGAACAGTTTATGGATATAATCCATAGTCATAAAAATATTTTCTTTGAGGAGGTATATACTTGTAAATCCTTTATAATGATTTGTAAAGAAAATGAGAATTATCCTAAGCATATCCCCCATGAGTGTCGTAACCAAGAGTGCAGCAAGACCCGCTGTCATGCACCTATTCCCGTTCAAGTCTAGCTCAAAGCGGTGTTTTCATGTTTTACCCCTAGGTACATATGTGCCAAAGCCACCTCTACCTGCTCGTATCCAGATAGAGATGTATTTCTTGGAGAACTCACAAAATCTCTACAATACATAAATTCTATGAAGTTCTTCTATACTAATCCTCAAAGTCTATCTTAGGGCTATGTGCTCTAATCAAAGTTTATCTAAATCTAGTTTCCAAGGTTTGCAATAAACTTCCTCTGATACCAACTGTAATAACCTAACCCCCTTTACCCAGAGTCAGTGCATTATTACATATCATTGGCATGATCACAAAAGATCTAGTCTCGAAAGACCGATTAGTTTAGTGGCTATGTAAGTACTAGATACATTTATAAGGTTTAAATTACATCATAAAATGGAAAACTACAACCACATTGTTTCCATAGAAAACACTGAGATCCCATAGAATATCCCTATAGGTCAGTCATAATATACTTCTTTGCATCCTATGAAAAATAAGACATAGAAAGGGGTGATCTCAGATGCTCTCTAAGGATAACAATATAGTGGAAACTTTCATAAATAAGCATAAACATTTAAGGCAACGTATAAAACTAAAAAAAAAGAATTTTCAACATAAACTTCATCATAATATGGAAAATATAAATCAAAATAATGTCATTTACTTACTCACATGGATATTCTACTAGTCGAATAATCACATGCAATATCAATAGCCACTTTCATAATGATGGAATGCATAACACCAGACTTAATAACCACATAGTCAAGGCCTTATACCAAGGCCTACAAATAAGATTTTGTTGAGGCCTTGTGCCAAGACACCAGCTTCCTCATGAGATCAACCGATGCATCGAGGAGCTATAGCAGGCTCCCCCCTTCACATACTAAGTCCAGTGCATTCCTCATATGAAAAGGTTTAAACATAACATAAACATTAATATTAAAACTAGCATATGAAATGTGAATAATTTATCCATAAACCATGAATGGTATAAAAATAACACATCCATAGTCAAACATATCACAAAACCTTCAATACAATATGGAAGTTTTGTATCATAATAAATGAACTTCAAATAAGCTTAAAATCTTTCCAAGGATGTTGACATAGATGAAATCAAAACCTTTTTTAGAGAAATATCTCTTTATATTTTGAAATAATTTAAGAAAAACGTTATTTTCAAAATATTCCTATAATATTTTAAGGGAAGCTTTGATGATGTTATATTGGCGGAAAATAGCCGCACCTGCCGTATAAGTTAAAAAAAACATTCTTACCTTAATTTTGTCGAAAAGGTCATAAAGTACCTTGTTTGAAAAATGACAGAAAGATTAATTTATAAAAATCTTATAAAAAGTAAAAAAAGTTTATAAATGACTTTATCCCATTGTCTAGTAAATAGTAAAAATGTTTTTAAATAAATTTTTAAGAAAACACGGATGTGGATGATAAATAGGTTCTAGTAGATACTTACGTAAAAAAAACCTCAGATAATAAAGAGATTGTGAAATTAACCCTTACCTTGTACTTTTCCTTGGTCTAGGGTAGGTTAACCTCCTTTATAATGGTGAAATAATTTTTTTTAAATTATACAAGAATCATATACATTAATATGATATCATATGAGATCTCTTAACATTACTTTGTTAATAATATCATAATATTATCGTCGTTTCGGGTGTTAACGGATTGGTTTTCCTTTATATGCTTTGTTACGTAAGTAATGTTTGTTATGGATGGGATATATCTTATTAATATTCAGAATGATATTATTTTTAAGCATCTAATGAAAATTATTCTTGAATGGATACAATGGGGAATGAATCTCATCACATTCATGGAGACGGTAATCTTTACGTACGCACGTGCGACAATATCATTCTTGTGATATTAAAATAATATATAATTGGATGGTATATCATATATACAGAATCATTATCATGTTATATTTATTATTTACATCAATTAGAAATCATTATTATACCAATCCAAATAATAATGTATTGAATAACAATTACACCACGACGTGGAGACGGTAAGCCGTACGTACGCACGTATGGTGACATGTCATTCAAAGGATAGATAGAATAATGAATATGGTTGTAATATATTTATAATAACATCACAATATATATAAGATACTGGAGTTATTATTTTAAAATGGAAACAACAAATAATGAGTAAGTGGAAGAAGAAAGGAACTTGAAATAGGTGGTGAGATATTTACCACTTATTCGGGTTCTTCCATTTGATTTGATAAAAAGAGATACTTAGGCTGGATTTATGACTAAAGGAAGGCCTATAGGATGAAGGAAGGACAGTTGATAGGGAATTTGGTAAGGGGTTGGCCAAGATAAATGGCTTTGAAGGTATGAATTAGATAGAAGGGGGAGTGCCCTTTTATAAGAGGGGTGAGGGGCACCTTAGGAAAATCTAGAAATATTATTTTATAATAAAATAATTTTTGGTTTCTAATGGATCCCAAATGAATTATATAAAGGATAAGGTGGGGATGGGTCGAGAACCACTCAACCAATAGGTTTTATACAGGTTTGGTTCACTATATTAACTTTATCATTTAGATTTAACTCTTAGTTAAATATTTTGACATTTACCATGTCTCTTTGTATTTTTATATTATATGGTTAATAAACATACTATATACTTCCAAGAAAACCCCAAGTGGTAATTAATGTTACACCTATCTTTATATAAGTCTTTTTTTTGAACCTTAGATTTTTAGGAATAAAATATCAATTAATAATATAATATTTGTTTTAAAAACACTTTTATGTCAATTTTGACACGATTTGGAATTTTGTTTTTTCTAAATTCACAACAGCATTATTACTTCGAAAAAAATTCATCTAAACAACTATAACATGTCATATTAACCAATAATATTAGTTTAATTCATAAAAAGTCTCAAATTAAATTTATTTGGATATTTATAATATCAATTATTTTAATATTTAATTAATTATGTAATTACTATATCATCATAGTGTCATACATAAATTAAATTATTTAACATATAAAAATTATAAATAAAATAACATTTTGTAAGAAATAGTTTTATCTTTATAATTAATATTTATAGACTAATTTATATTTTGTGTAACCCTATATTAAAAATGATTTAGTTATTAAACTTTTAATTTAACACTTTTAACTCTTCTTTGAATTAAATAATAATAAATGTCATAATCTAATCCAAGTGGAAAAAAGAGGATCATATTTTATTCATAATGTTGTTTATGGTGGAATTATACTTATCTAATATAATTAGGACATGTGTTAGGGTAATACTAATATCATTTTAACCCTTAATTACACTATTTACTTATAACCGTGGTAAATAAAAGTAAAAAGTTACTATTCACCAAAAAATATTTTCATCTTATTGAACAATATTTTACTTAATGATATCAACCGTGTCTCTTGGATTTTTGAAATTAAACTCATAGAAGTGGTAAAATTAAGTTTTCTGTAAATTTGCAAATGCTCATAGGAAGTGGGTAAAAGACGGTAAAAAGTTCATTAAAATTTTTATAGATGTAAAATTATTGTAAACTGACTCCAATGAATAACATTGAACTTATATAGGTAATATGTATTTATTTTGGCCTAAAATAAATTTAATTAAAATAAATAATTATTTAAATAAAAATTCGATTTTAAACTATATCTCAGTGTTTTTCACTGTTCATCAAAAATTGAATGTTTTTAGAAAAATAACACAAATTCACCCAATGATAATTTTGATATTACGAATTCAAAAATGAATTATATTTTACCAATTTCAAAACATAGAAGTTTCATTAATTAATTTAAAATTAATTCTCATTGTCAAAACCAAAAAAGCTTATTTTATGAAATAATAACTATCAAAAGATTGACGCTTGTTTATGTCCAATTTCAAAGTGAAATTTCTTACAATGACCATCATTGGATTAAATGGTAAAAATATAATATAATTATACTTATAAACCACTGAAATGTATAATTAATCACTATAAATTATTTTGATTAAAAAAGTAGTTTTCAGTTAAAATATAGTATTTTCACTATTCACTCAAATATGAAAGTTATCAGAAAAACCTCAAAAATCTATTGAAACTAAATTCTTATGTCCCAATTACAAAAAAAAATTTATTTTGTCAAATTTAATATATAAAAGATTCAAATATTGGATTTAAAAATGGTTCTCCATTAAAAGGCAGTAAAATTGCATTTTTTGAAAAATAATTCTTTTATCTGAAAAAAAGAATTTGTTGTTACATTATGTCTAAGAAACTCATAATATGGATTCTAAAATTATAAGGATTATATAAAGTTCAAAATTCAGTTAATAATATTCATAATTGCTTTGAACGGCTAGTTTGGTAAGTCGTGGTGTGCTTGAACTCAGTGTTGTGTGTAGTGAAAGTTATTGCATTACTTTGAAGAAATAACGTACTATGAAATATTGGGGTGTTACAGTGTAACTAGTGAACACGCCATATATCAATTTTTTAGAATATTAATTGCTTAATTAATTATTTCATAATATATTAACTACATACCATGTATATTTGTCACTCATAGAATATTTAATACAATAATTAAAAGTAATACATGTCACCTATATTAAATATGTAGAGTATATTTATATAATGAATTTATTTGGCTTGACACACAACATGAAAATTAATATGAAACATAAAGTGTAAATTACGTGACATATTAAATATATAGTAAAAGATTATGCATGGTGGAACTTATTTATAATGGGTATTTATTGTGTTGACCCCAAATATACGATGAGTACATAATAAATTTTACTTATTTAAGATTAATTATAATGATAATTTTTTGGACTATTCAGATGGTCAAATTAAGATAAATGAATTAATTAATGAATTATTAAAATAATTAATTGAAGAACAATTAACTTAATAAATGAAAAAATTGAAATGAATTATAGTTTAATTTGTATTTGTGGCATGTATATAAATTAGCAATAGATTTGGATAACCAATGTATAGATTGAATTTATTTCATTTTATTTCATGGTTTTTTACTATTATTAAATTAAAATAGACTCCACACCATCCATCCTCTTCTTTAATGTGTGGGGATTGTATTCCCACAATTTCTTTCATGTAATCTCCTTATCCATTATAATGTTTCTTCTCACATCCATGTGAGTTAAAAATATATTTAAAGGAAAGGAAATCCCTTGTGTGTGAAGGAAGTTTAGAACCTATATCAAGGCAAATTCAATAAAGGATGATACTAAGATTGATGGTGGGATGTTGTAACAAATGATCCAAGACCGCCTCATGGATTGTATTTACCATAGGATCATAGGATGATTTATTATCCACTCAATAAATCAACAATTTGTAGAGCTCATGATCAATTTATTTATTCTTTTATTTTTTTCTAATGTGTGGTTACTTTTATAAATGATTTACTCTGATTATAATATTACATGAATTAACAAGCATGAAATATAAAATTAAAATAAATGCATTTTGCATAAAAGTTTTTTCAAAACAGAGTTAATTAATAAATAAAATCCACTTAATATTATCAATACATATAAAAGTAAAAAAAATATAATTTAAGCATAATAAAAAAAAATCTCTCAAGTAACTATTAAGTCAAAATATTCCCTCCATTACTTGATTAAATATATAAACATTGAACTATGTGTTAGTCTAGACCTCTTATGGAGAATTAATTTTATCAAGGTGTTCTCATAATTTTTTTGGTTTAATTAACCAAGTTTACATAAATATAAGTATCCCTTTCTAGACATGATGTATCTTGGAGGAATGTTTGATTAATTATGAGTCACAGTTTTAGGATTAGGTAGTCTACTCAACAGATCAAGGAGTTCTAAGCCCATAGTTGGCAAAACCACTTACCTGAATACCATTGATTAATTGACTAGGATCTTGCTTGGGTTATGAGAAGGGATATAGATCTTCTCCACAATAATGTCCATGTCATGTGAAATTCCGATTTCAATGTTGAGGGTTGTTGAGACTTGATAACATTTTGGGAGAAATAATAAAATTAATTAAATTATTACATCTCACATATCTTAGTAATCAAATATATTATTAAATATATACTCCTGTATTATTGTATAAAATGAAAAGTTCATTAACAGCATTATCCACATGATAAATTCTCTTAAAATAACATCTTTTAATTGGTATTAAATTTTAGGAATGGTTTAGATGCTTACATGTTATACTATGCCCTGAATGGATGTTCTATAAGATAGAGCCCCAATTTCATGATCCACCCGCTAAGAAGGTGAGTGATAAGAAGTTTGTTATCTATGAAAAAAATTGTAATGGTACACTATATTTTAAGTGTTTAATGCTATTATCCATATTTGATGAACTCATGAAGCCTCATGAGATCATGGATACATTTAGCATGATCAATAATCTCCATGATTTATATCAAGAGATAGAGAGGGAGAGCTATAAAGGAACATTTTGAGATCTCCAAAGATATATTCATGAAGGATATTAGATAATGAGCATCAATTCCTCCTCATGTAGTCAAAAAGATTGTAAACATTATGTGAGTCAAGATTTTTTGACATAAACTACCCAATGAATTTCACACCAATATCTTTCATCACTCTCTTAGATCTTATATACTATTGTTATAAAAATTAACGTCAAAAACATTGAGAAGCCTCTTCGAGATATCCTTATATTTCTTCACCAAGTTAATAAGGACATAAAGTAAGAAAATCCTTTTGTTCTTTTAGTGGACAAGAAGAAAGATAATGTAAAGGACCCAAAGACTAATTTTAAGTCTATGTATTATTCAAAAAGAAACATCCAAGAAATGGATTCACAAGGGGAAAACAAGAGAGTAGGATATTATCAGTATCACATGTGGTGAGTAGGACCACTAGAAAAAGAACTACATGGTGGAAAAGAAGTAAGGGTAAGCTTTAAGATCATTCATTATTGAGTTAAGTCTATCTATTTCTATAAATTAGGTGTTATATGCTACATGGGGTGCTCAAATTTTTATCCAATTATAGGAACCAAGTAGATTAATAAGAGTTTCATGAGGTGGTGTGGATCTAAAAGACACTAAAAAAGATAGAATTTTTGTAGTAGATATTATATATTATCACCTCACATTGTTGAATATAATGATCCCATTTTTAAAAAAATTTATTATGTGACATCAATTACCCAAAAATTTATATCTATATGGTATCTTTATATGGATGGATTTGTTTTCATATTTGGGAAAAAATGTTTATTTTTTTATAAAGAGAGAATATATTATGGTAAGGTTCATATGAATAATTATTTCTTTGTGTTGGGTTACACGAACCAAGTAATGGTAATTGATAATGAATCCATCTCATATGACTAATATCATACACAACTATAGAAACACCACTTAGGTCATGTAAATGAGAAATGGTTAACTAATTTATTACAAGATGGATATTTAGATTATTTTATGCTAAAACCACTTGGTGTATCTCACACTTGTTTATAAAGAAAAATGACCAAAGATAAATTTAGTGGAAAAGGTGAAATAGACACATAGCTTCTTCAGTTATTTCATACTAATGTGTATGGGCCATTCCAAATTGAAACAAGGGGTGAGTAATTATAATTGATAACCTTTACTAATTACAATAATAGATATAGATATGTCTACTTAATGAGGTATAAGTAAAATTACTTTAATGAATTATAAGAATACAATAATGTTGTTTAGAATCAGCTTGGTAAAAATATTAAGAAACTTTTCATAGATTGTGATGAAGAATATCTTAACCAAGATTTCATTGATTATTTATTGTATTTTTAGATTCAATATCAAATGAACCTTACTTATACACCACAATGGAATAGTTTAATTAAAAGGATTAACCACACCTTGCTTGATATGGTGAGATAAATGATGATTAATGAATTTTTTCTATTATCCTTTTGAGGATATTCATTATAGAAAATAACATACACACTAAACCAAGTGACCCAAAATGTGGTAGATGGTATTCTATATGAAATTTTTTGTGGAAGGAAATCCATGTTGTCTTATATATGTTCTTGGGGATGTTAATAATTTCTTAAGACCTCTTATAGGAAAAAAATTACACCCCAAGTCACAAAGTGTATCTTTATAGGTAAATGTGAGGAAACAAGGGGCTATTACCTATATGAACCATCAGAAAAATGTTACAGTGGTAAGAAACACTGTGTTCCTTGAAAGGGATCACATATCTAAAAGTGATCGTGGGAGTAAGATTGACTTCAATGATGTTGTGACTCAATATATGAAAGAGTTTGCATAAGAATAGATTTTAAAAATCCTCATGGAAGTGGATCTCTAGAGACAAAAATACTATATAAGAGCATAAGAGAAGTTATATAACGAGAATGATATAGTTTTCTAGTCACTAAGGATAGTGACTCATTATTAGTAAATAATAATGAGGTTGTATCCTCCAAGGAGGAATTTGGTGGTGTAGAATCCACCAAATGGAAGGAATATCTAAATTCTAAAACGAATTCCACATACTAAAACCAATTATATATTTTTTAGATCCTCTAGTGGATATAAATCCCATTGGTTTTAAATGTATATTCAAGAAGAAACCCAAAATAAATGATCATGTTTATACCTATAATGATATATTGGTTGAAAAGTGGTTTAAACAACATCATGGAATAAAATATAAGGACACCATTTCACCAATTTTTATACTAAAATCCATCCAAATTTTACTTTTCATAGTGGAAATAAATGAATATGAGATTTGGAAAATTAATGTTAAAATATCCTTACTTCATAGTAATATTCATAAAGATTTATATATAACACAAAAATTATGACACCAAATGATTCCAAATAGTTATGTAAATTGAAGAGATCCATTTATTGATTAATATAATAATTCAGGTTATAGAGCATTCAATTTGACAAATCAATAATTAAATTTAGTGTCATAAAGTGAGAACGAGATCCTTGTGTCTATAAGCAGTTTAGTGGGAGTGTTTTCATTTTATTGATAGTGTATGTTGGTGACATATTACTTATAAGAAGAAAAATACCTACCTTTCAGTTTGTTAAGAATTTTAGGAACACATAATTCTTTATAAAGTAATTGGGTGAAGCATGTTCCTGGGATCAATATTCATCATGATAGATCTTGGATATCACTTGTACTGAGTCAAGGTATATATATTGACCGAATACTAAAGTGATTCAGTATGTAACAATATAATAAGGGATTATTTTCTATGTCATGTGATATTCATCTGTATAAGAAAATCTTCCCTCAGACACATTATGAGTGGCATAGAATGATAATTATTCCATATACTTTAGTTATTGGGTTAGTAATGTATACCGTGGTATATAATAGGATATATGTACCCTACACCAATTTTTCAATATATTGATATTAGATAGATCCAGGAGACCATTATTGGATGGTAGTCAAGACAATCATGAAGTTATCATAATGTATTTAGTATATGTTATTAGTTTACGGAGGAGATGTGAAACTAGTCATTAGGATATAAGAAGATTCTAGTTACTAAAAATATCAAGATGATCTAAAATTATAATTGGGATACATATTCAAACCTAATATAGATATTGTGAGATGAAAGAGTTCAACGAATTTCATTGTCACCAGTTATATAATGGATTCTAAGTATATTATGACTTTTAATGTAGCAAAAGTTATATTTTGGATATGAAAATTCATTCAATATATTGATTTGGTTCCAATAATAAAGACCCTATAATGCTATATTATGGTAATACTACAATGGTGGATCTTGCAAGGGATCTAAGGTCATAACATTATATGAAGCAGATACTACATAAGTATCAAATCTGGATGAATCTTACTTTGATGGTCGAGGTTTTAGTAAGTAGAATTTCCATGTATGACAAAATGGAATACCCATTGAAATAATCCCTCTATCAGTAGAAGCATGAACATCTTGAAAAATATTGTAGGCTCAAAGTCATTAGAAGTTGGCTCTAGTCCAAGTTGGTGTCTATTAGAGTTGGTCCCCTAGAACCAAATTATTTGTATATGTAATTACCTGTATATTAATGGTTTTAAATAATAAGTTACTTATCAAATATGGATTATAATTTTATGTTACATTAATTTTATAGTGTCCAAGATTATATATTTCACTCATAAAAACAAAACAGTTCCCTGCATTGATGAGAACCATGAAGTGTTATGATAGTGTTCTTAAATATAGTTATATAGAAAAATAATATTTTATGATGGGATACAATGTATGTTTTATGAAATGTGTGAATACTCATAAGTAGATGAGACTTTATCTCATGCAGTTTATATTTGTCAATCTCCATGATTATAGATTATGAGATCCGAACTACTAGTAGGAATTCCACATGTTACATGTCATTGGATATTCCTTTTAGAAAATATTTTTGAGAATCTTTAAACTTTAAGATTATTATTAATGGGTATCACAAGTCTCATAATTATATGTTCTGATGAAAATCATGACATTATATGTTCTCTAGGATGTAGGGTACATTGGGTGCATCATAAGGGATATGTTATTAATGAATATGTTAAGGAAGGATTGATAATTTCCATATTTATGAAAGATAATATCTATACAATTTGATTGGAATACAAATTTTGAACTAAATTACATGGTTATGGTGCGTAGAAAGGTTTACTTTAGGTAGTCAAAGAATAAAATATTAACTATATAGGTTAATGAAATGGGTATGAACCCTGCTTGGTGAGATATTGAGATGAGGGTATTATATTACATAGTGACTGTTCATATGTGGTTTTCTTCACTGAGAAATTAAAATTTTCCTCTTTGATAAATTTACAAGTTGTGATAAAATGATATTGGAATTTAAGAAAACTAACCTAATGTCACCAAGGAAGAAGCCTACTGGGTTACACACTTAGTTTCTCCCATGATCTAAGTTAAATATTATTAATATATTTAATAGTTGGAATAAATATTATTCAAATAAGAAATAATATTTATTCAAGATTTATTGATCACAAATATTTATTCCCAAGGTAATAAATAATATTTATTATTAAATAAATATTTATTTAATTATACGAATATTAAAACAAACATTTATTTTCAATACCATGAATATGATATTTTATTTATTTATTGAATGAATAATATTTTTTATTTGAGGTTTGATAAATACTAAGGAAGGTGAACAAACCAATTTGGGTCCAACAAAAAGAATGACATGTGGGTTAAATATCCTTATATATATATATATTTATTTAATAAAATAATATTTAATGATGTGTTGGATTACATATTCCATGTAATAATAATAATAAATATTATTATTAGCATGGGGAATATTTAGAGTATATTATTAGATAATACCTTTTTTGAAATTATCTATGTTGTATCTCTGGATAAATATATTCTATTTATATATAATTTTATAGGGTTAATGGTTTTTCTATAATGAATCATTTCCTTAGATATTTCCATCCAATGATAAATGCTCTAGAGATTATTTTGCGATGAAAGACTCTATACGATCAACTGATGGTAGAAATTGTATAATGTAGAATATCACACCGTTCGATGGTTTTACACTTTGAAATAAAGCCACTGGAAATTACCCACATCATAGAGCTCTAAAACTATAAATTATTCAACACCCTAATAACCGCTACTATGTCACACCTTTCGTAACTTCTAGAAAACTCATAAAACATTCAAATAAAAAATTGAAAAGGATAGAGATGACATACACAGATTTACATGGTTCATAATTTCATCATACATCTAAGGATGAGAACTTTTAGACTTTGTTTCATATAAAATATAAGGATATGTTTCATTGTAGCTTAATCAATAGTGATTAAAAGTAATCTCAAGTACAATTACTTTAATTGAATGATTAATTCATTACCTCAGATTCTAGTCCCACCTCTATTTTATAGATGTAATCAATTGGTCAAAATGGTTATACTGCTATACGAGAAACATAGTAGTCCATCCATTGACATCACTATTAATTTTTTTCTTCCACTACCTCATCCACTAAAATGGATATACTATCTATATACCCCATCTAACAAATATAGAAAAACCTTTTCTTCCGATCCGAAGTTCTCCAAATTCTAGCAACCAAAATCCACATATTAATGATATTATTTCCACTACTTTCACATGGAAAATATTAACTCATAGAGTTACAAAATATAGTAATTTGAATTTGATTCCATGAACAAGATTCACATTTCTAACAATATCCCACTTGAAGATTTCTTAAAGGGGTCTCCTCTCCATCCTTCAAGACTTAGGAAAAATCTTCATCTTTACTTCATGCCTACAATGTTATCCATCATATTTTGTTAATTTGAGTCTTAATATGTAATATTTATACTTTTATTTTCAAGGACTAAAAACTTAATTAACATGCCATATTGATTTTTCTTCCAAGATATCTTTTGTATCTTTAACATTTCTTCTTTTATCTGATTTTGGATGAAATGGAATTTCAAGTCAATATAATTCATTCTTACATGAAACATTATATTCTAAGAAAGGTAGATAACACTCTAGTAATTATAAAACTAGAATCCTCTTTTTAGTGACCCTCCAATATTCTTTAGCAAGTGTATTAACCAGACCAAATCCTTTTCTACTTATATAACTACTATTTATTCTACTTACATTGTAGGAAAAGTAACTATAGACTACATCCAAGATGTACAATCAACTATAATTATTACAAACATGAACATGAATCACATTTACCTATTATATGTGTCTAAATCTCTAGTAAACTTTTCATCAATAAATTCTAGAAATGGATCAACATAACCAAAGTAGAGTGTTTTATATTTTGATCCTTTCAAGCATTTGATGATCCACTTTATAACTTCCCAGCATTCCCTTATGAAGTTTGATATAAACCAATTTACTACTCTCACTATAAATTAAATATATACACATGTAAATATCATCACATACATCAAAATTATAACAATTTATACACACAACACTTTCTCCATGTACTAGACTTCATCTTCGAATGTTGTTGTGTGAGCCTTGGATAACATGATGTTTCTTGTAAGGGGTGTTGATAAAAATTTACATTAGATAATTTAAAAGTTTTCAATGATCTTCCAAATGTGTTCCTTTTGTGATAAAACTAGAGTACCATATTTTTTTATCCCTTTATATCCTCATCCCAAATAGTTTCCTATATAGGCCAAGATTATTCAATTCGAATCTTTGAAAAAATTACCCTCCTACTCTTAAATTCCTAAAATCTTTGGAACCACTAGGAATATGTTATGCATGTAGATTATAAGTGTAATGTAAGTTCCATCATGCCAAAAATTATAACACAACAATGATTAGAGTCACATCATGTAAAACCTTCCTCATTCTTGAACAAGTAAAACTTTCAGTTCAACTAATGAGGTGTTTATTTTAAGCTATAGAGGCTTCTCTTTAATTTACAAACAAGTCCCTCCTTATGATGATTTTTAAAAACCTTGGGATACATCATGCAGATCTCCTCCTCTAAATCACCATGAAGAAATTAAGTCTTATCATTCATCTTCTCCAAGTGTAAACTATCATAAGAAACATGACTCAATATTATTTAAATCGTAGTGTGCTTAAATACTGATGAAAATATTTTAGAGAATTTGTTTTATTACTTATATTTTCATCCTTTAACCACTAAAAATGTCTGTTATATCCTAATTTCCTCATATTACTCCTTGAATAAGAAAACCATTAGTTCTCCAGTGCTTTATTTCCTTCCTATAGTTCAACCAACTCCCAGGTTTTGTTGAAATTAATGGAATTCATTAATTCCTCCATGAATGACTCTTAAAACATTGAGTAATTGAGTATAAATTCCTCTTCTAGTCATCTATATTTACGAAAATATATTATAAGTAATAATTTAACATTAATATTATACTTATGGAATAGTAATTTTACATTAGAAGATATTATTAACTCTATTTGAGACTCTTCTCTCTCTGGTACTGAAATATTTTGTGTCCCAAATGTCAACTGATAATATTCCAAAGCTCTACCATGGGTTTCAATGGAACTTGATCATTTTTAAATGTATTATATGGGTTTAAATTCTAGTGATCATTTTCTAATATTTGGAGTCACTAGAATTTGTGATATTACACTACGGAAAAAATGGGTATTTGCGACGGGAATAAATCCCGTCGCAACTAACCCTGTTAAAAACTTATTTGCGACGGGGGTATTTGCCCGTCGCAAATAAGTAGCCTTTTGCGACGGGGAAGGCTATCCCGTCGCAAAAGGACCGGCGCCCTTTGCGCGCCAAATCGTGGGAAAACTATTTGCGACGGGAATATTCCCCCGTCGCAAATAACCGGCGGCGGTAAAAGGTATTTGCGACGAGAATATTCCCCTGTCGTTAATTGTATGTCGGCAGGTGGTTATTTGCGACGGGTCCCGTCGCAAATAACTATTTAACCGTTGACCGTAATAAATGCTGGCTAAGGTATTTGCGACGGTTCCCATCGCAAATGGGCCCGTCGCAACTAATCTAACCTATAAATACCCCCATCCATTTTTTTCAAATCATTCTCAAATTCCATCATCTTCTTCTCTCAAGATTTTATTTCTACAGTTCAGTTTTTCTCAAGTTTAATTTTTTTCTCCGGAGTTGGTATTGAAGTTTTGAAGAACGATCAGAGATCAACCTCAGATCAATTTTCAAGGTATTTATATTTATTTTAATTTAATATTTATTTTTAATGTTTTATTAGTTTTAATTATTCTTAATTAGTTGTAATTTAATATTGTTTACATTGTTTTATAACTTAATAATTAGTAATAAATACTAATAATTAGGAATAATAACATTATTTAATTATTAATATATTTTATTATTAATATTAAAATAATATAATTTTTTATATATATACAGTTCTCTTTTCATCTGTGTGTTTGCTGTCTTCACATGTATTATTTGTATATGGAGATAGAAAACACACAGATGAAAGGAGAACTGTATATAAATTAGAAAATTATATTATTTTAATATTAATAATAAAATATACTAATAATGTTATTATTCATAATTATTGGTAATTATTCCTAATTATTGGTAATTATTCATTTAATTAGTCATAATTAAGAACAATTACCAATAATTACCAATAATTAGTAATACTTAGTAATAATTACCAATAATTAGTAATAATTACCAATAATTAGTAATAATTACCAATAATTAGTAATAACTAGTAATAATTAGTAATAATTACCAATAATTAGTAATAATTACCAATAATTAGTAGTAATTACCAATAATTAGTAATAATTACCAATAATTAGTAATAATTAGTAATAATTAGTAATAATTAGTAATAATTACCAATATTTAGTAATAATTACCAATAATTAGTAATAATTACCAATAATTAGTAATAATTACCAATAATTAGTAATACTTACCAATAATTAGTAATAATTACCAATAATGACCAATAATTAGTAATAATTAGTAATAATTAGTAATAATTACCAATAATTAGTAATAATTAGTAATAATTACCAATAATTAGTAATAATTAGTAATAATTAGTAATAATTACCAATAATTAGTAACAATTAGTAATAATTAGTAACAATTAGTAATAATTAGTAATAATTACCAATAATTAGTAATAATTACCAATAATTAGTAATAATTACCAATAATTAGTAATAATTACCAATAATTAGTAATAATTATCAATAATTAGTAATAATTACCAATAATTAGTAATAATTACCAATAATTATCGGTAAATAGAAATAATTAGAAATAAATAGAAATAATTACCGGTAATTAGTAATAATTAGTAATAATTACCAATAATTAGTAATAATTACCAATAAATAGTAATAATTACCAATAATTAGAAATAATTACTTATAATTAGAAATAATTACCAATAATTAGAAATAATTACCAATAATTACCAATAATTAGTAATAATTACCAATAAATAGTAAGAATTAGTAATAATTAGAAATAATTACCAATAATTAGTAATAATTACCAATTATTAGTAATAATTACCAATAATTACCAATAATTAGTAATAATTACCAATAATTAGTAATAATTACCAATAATTAGTAATAATTAGTAATAATTAGTAATAATTACCAATAATTAGTAATAATTAGTAATAATTACCAATAATTAGTAATAATTAGTAATAATTACCAATAATTAGTAATAATTACCAACAATTAGTAATAATTACAAATAATTATCAATAATTAGTAATAATTAGTAATAATTAGTAATAATTACCAATAATTAGTAATAATTAGTAATAATTACCAATAATTAGTAATAATTAGTAATAATTAGTAATAATTACCAATAATTAGTAATAATTACCAATAATTAGTAATAATTACCAATAATTAGTAATAATTACCAATAATTAGTAATAATTAGTAATAATTACCAATAATTAGTAATAATTAGTAATAATTACCAATAATTACCAATAATTAGTAATACTTAACAATAATTAGTAATAGTTACCAACAATTAGTAATATTTACCAATAATTAGAAATAATTATAAATAATTACCATTAATTATTAATAATTACCAATAATTACAAATAATTAGTAATAATTACCAATAATTACCAATAATTAGTAATAATTAGTAATAATTAGTAATAATTACCAATAATTACAAATAATTACCAATAATTAGTAATAATTAGTAATAATTACCAATAATTAGTAATAATTACCAATAATTAGTAATAATTACCAATAATTAGTAATAATTACCAATAATTAGTAATAATTACCAATAATTAGTAATAATTACCAATAATTAGTAATAATTACCAATAATTAGTAATAATTACCAATAATTACCAATAATTATCGATAATTAGTAATAATTCGTAATAATTACCAATAATTAGTAATAATTAGTAATAATTAGTAATAATTAGGTCTATCTCAAAAAAAGTTTGCGTCAGTCGTGTATGATCTAAACTCTATAATTATCCTAGCTTGAGTTTTTTTCTAACAAATTATTCAAAACCAGTAATGCTTTTATATTTTATAGAGACATATGGAACAAAGAGGTCATCAACAATCATTATTAGGTGACCGCATATGGATAAATCAATGTAGAAATCCAAACGGTTCTGGTTTAAATCCAGTATATGTAGAGGGTGTGGAGACTTTTTTATCATTTGCGGCATCAAATCCAGAATTTGTTTCAGAAGACAAAATAAAATGCCCTTGCAGAAAATGTGCATTGAGAACGTTTGACACGTTTGACAAAGTGGGAGAACATCTCTTGCGTTTTGGTTTTCAACCAGATTATGTATTTTGGTATCAACACGGTGAACACAGTTCCAGAGCAGGTGTTACCAACTTGATTCCGGATCCATCCCGGTTTCAAGATTTAGTACATGATGTTGCAGGTTCATCTGTTCAACATACAGAAACTCCGGCTGATATAGCTTCAAATCCTGAGTTGGCACCGTCTGAATTTTATGAGTTGTTGAAGTCTGCTGAGGATGCATTATATCCTGGCTGCAAGATGAGAAAATTAGAAGCAGTTGAAAAATTTATGGCTATCAAATCAGATAACGGAATGTCAAACACCTGTTTTGACCAGATAGTTTCTTTGCTTAAAACACTGTTACCCAAAGGAAATGTTTTACCTGCAAATTACTATGAGAGTAAGAGGCTGGTTCGAAATTTGGGACTTACTTGTCAGAAGATTCATGCATGTTCAAATGACTTCATTTTATATTCTGGGGAAAATGAGTCGTTGGATAGTTGTCCCACATGTGGGCAACTGAGATATAAAGAAGGACAACACGGGAAGTCTGGTTTGATTCCTGTAAAACAGTTGAGATATTTTCCGATTACATCCAGACTCCAGCATTTATTCATGTCTAAGAATACAACGACAATGATGTCATGGCATAAAGAGAATATTTCAACCGATAAAAGCTTGAATCATCCAGCCGATGGTGATTCATGGAAACATTTTGATAGAGTGCATCCATCCTTTGCTTTAGAAGCTAGAAATGTTCGACTAGGGCTTTCCACTGATGGTTTCTGTCCGTTTGGATCTTATGGTAGTCAATATTCATGTTGGACTATTTTTTTAACTCCATACAATTTACCTCCATGGATGTTGATGAAGGAGCCATATATATTTTTGACTTTACTAATTCCAGGACATCCGAAGAAAAATATTGATGTTTATTTGAAACCATTGATTGATGAATTAAATTTATTGTGGAGTACTGGTGTCAGTACATATGATGTTGCAACGAAATAGAATTTCATACTGAGAGCAGCATTGATGTGGACAATAAGTGACTTCCCGGCTTATGGGATGTTATCTGGCTGGAGTACACATGGTCAGAAATCATGTCCTTACTTAATGGGAGAGAACAAAGCATTTATGCTCATTCCTGGAAAGAAACCTTGTTATTTTGACTGTCATCGCAGGTTTCTTCCAGCTGATCATCCTTTTCGCAGAAACAGATCTCATTTCAGAAAAGGAACAGTTGAAAGGTAAGGACCTCCAAAAATTCTATCAGGTTCGGAGTTAAAATCAGTTGTACTTTCATTACCTCCCATCACTTTTGGTCCCACAATAAACCAACAGAAAATTTTTGGTTTTGGGAAAGAACACAATTGGATTAAACGTAGCATATTTCGCAATTTGCCATATTGGTCTGATTTGTTGGTCCGACACATGTTAGATGTCATGAATATTGAGAAGAACTATTTTGATAATTTGTTTCATACTGTTTTGGATACGCCAGGAAAGAGCAAAGACAATGTAAATGCACGTTTAGAACTTGCCCAAATTTGCAGGCGTCCAGAATTGGAACTGTTTGAGAATGTCAGAACAAAAAGGTTACTGAAACCAAAAGCAGCTTATACACTGTCTAAAGAAAACCGTTTATTATTTTGTCAGTGGATTGCAGATTTGAGACTTCCAGATGGCTGTGCTTCCAATTTGGGTAGATGTGTAAAGAATGGTCATATTACTAGATTAAAAAGTCATGATTGTCATGTTATAATGGAAAGACTGCTACCCATTGGATTAAGAGGTCTGTTGAATTCTGTGATTTAGGATTACATAACAGACATGTCTCAATTTTTTCGGGAAATTTGTGCGGCTACAGCAGATTATGATGCTCTAGGCAAACTTGAAAAAGATGTTGTTGTAATTATATGTAAACTGGAAAAAATATTTCCGCCGTCTTTCTTCGACTCAATGGAACATTTGATGTTACATTTTCAATATGAAGCCAAATGTGGAGGTCCAGTACAGTTTCTATGGATGTACCCATTTGAAAGATGCATGAAAAAATTGAAAAGAAAAGTACGTAACAAAGCATCTGTACGAACCCTGGAATCTTATTTTTCATGCCTAACCTTTAATACTGTCTATGTAGGTCACAACACATTTGAGTCAAACTAGGATGAACTTCCCACTTCAAATAATGAAACTAACACATTATCTTCTACCATATACTCATAGGCATAAAAATAATAATTATATACATATATGATATCATCATTATCTACAGTCCAATTAGAAGATGAATCCCAACCTTCAAGGATTTCTGTCAGATCCATACACTTCAGATACACATACTACCTATCCCTGACCTGTATCATAAGTCTGGACTCTACTAATACTAATAAGAGGTTCATCTTCTCCTGGAACTCCCGAACCATAACATGCATATAATATAGAAAATTCTGCATCGTCAACTCAGAACTAAACTCTTGAACTATCCGAGTCTATGTTTTACTAGTCAAAGAGTCAACAAAAAGTTTCCCCATTATATGTGTATATTGTAGCTCAAAATAAAAATAATTAATATAATAAACCCACCTCCACTACCGAATAGTCATGTCATACTGCAAAAATATATATGTTAAGATATTATGATTGGTATACACAGTAAAAATGTTGATTAACAGATAATTCCACGAACAATTCAAGGCATAAACCACCACAGCTAACTCAAGATCTTGCATAATGTAGTTTAATTTATGTATTCCAAAATTCTTTGAACCATATTCTAAAACTCTAACCCCTACACAAACACTTCTCCAAGTCCATATCTAGATGCATCAAAAAACATGGTATACTCTTCACCTAGATTAGGTAGGATCAAAATTGTTACGATAGTCAAACTCTTCTTAAAATCCTAGAAATCATTCTCACATGCTCTAGAACATTCAAACTTAATAACTTTTATGGTAAAGTCTAAAATATATGTTTTAAAGTGGCAAAAAATATGGATGAGACTTCGATAAAAACCCACTAAATCCAAAATAGGTCAGATGTCAAATAAATTATTTGGATACTCCCAAGAAACCACAACATGAAATTTCTATGGGTCCACCGAAACAACTTCTTAAAAGATGATGTGACCCAAGAAATGTAATCGATCAATCCAAAATTTATACTTAAATAGCTTAGAGTATAGATGATGATATCTCAATGTACTCTAGATGATGTCAAGATGTTGGGAATGGTCATCATGAGTCTTATATTACACCAATATTTCATCCAAAAAAACAACCACAAAATGATCCAAGTTTGAGAGAAAGATTCAGTCAGTCAAGTCCATAAACACAATTGGGGTGTTCCTCATCCTAAACGACATCAAAACGAACTCATATATACCATACCTGCTTATGAATTCTATTCTTGGTATATTATAAGGTCTAAATCTCAACTGATTATACCCTAATATAAAGTTGATCTTGAAGAAAACACAAGATCCTATCAACTGGTCAGATATAGAGTCTATACGTGGAAGGGGATCTTGGTTATTCACTATCATCCAGTTCAACTTATGGTAGTAAACGCATAAATTTAAGGACCTGTAAGCCTTATTAGAAAACAAAACTAGAGAACACCAAGGTGACGTACTAGGATGGATAAACCCATTATCCATAAATTATTCCAGCTAATTATTACGTTCCTAAATCTCACTGGGTTTTATTATATATGGTGTAATATAAACTGGGTTAGCTCCAGGCATACGATCAATTTTAAACTCAAAATCCATCCCAAGTGAAATCCCTAACTAGTCCACTATAGGTGGAAATAAATCATGATTCATATCGCCATAATCCAGCAAAAGGATTGCAACATGATTGGTGAGTTCCCACAATTGCAGACGAACTGAACCAACATGACCTTCTTGGATATTCAACTCTCTATGATGAATATAATTGTTACCCTCAGGAAACATATAAGTCACTATCCCATGGTAAAAATCAATATGGGATTGTTATGACCCCAACTGGTCCATAACCAATATCAAGTCATATCCAAACATGTAAAGTATGTAATGATCCCAAAGGAAATGATACTCCCCAAACTTGAGATAACACCCCTTTCATAAAAAGACGTCCCTTGATCATATCCACAATGGTGTGTGGATCTTAAAAACCCCACTCACAAAGTCCACTATCAGACTCAAATTCTTTACAAGCTGTGAAGATATAAATTAATGAGATAATCCTATATCAAATAAGTAACTAGACAGTGTAGAAGCTATATTAATTGAAACTTTGACTATCTATGGTCTATCCTCATGATCCAGAAGTGCAAGCTAAACTGTATGTAATTGTCTAACCCCTTTCCTATATTATAGTCCGAGTCCCTTAAGCTGCACCACTCTGCTGATATTGGAACTCTTTCCTCGATGTACCACATCTACTACCTTGACCTCCATAGCCATAAGAACCCCAAATTCTCTACTGATATGATGTAGAGGACCCCATTCCATCATTCTGATTTTTCCTTGTTCCTATGTCACTACTCATTGGTCGAGGGTTTCTGCAATACCACGGTTTGTTACTTATCCTACCACAAGCTCAACACCCCTCTGGTGGTCTTTGAAAAAATATATGAATGTGACCTGACCTACCACACTGGTGGAAATAAATTCAGTTACTACTCTGAGTAACTAATCCCCCCCTATCCTCTATAGTTTTTATTTCCCTAGTTTGCATTTTCATAGTGATGCTTCCAACTCTTGGAGGATGTTACTCTTGATCATCTAGTAGAAACCACCTGAATTCCTATGGAAACCTATTTCAGATTCCCCTTGTAAATGGGCTCTCGATTTACCACCTCAAAAAATTTCTTCAACTAAAAGATGTTAACATGGGACTTAATCTCACATTTAAGCCCATATTGAAAATGTTTCGACATAGTTGACTCATATTCCTATAACATTAAGAAAATGTTATCCAAATTAGAAAAGAGAACAGAATAGTCCATCATAGACATACTCCCTTGGGCCAACCATATAAACTCATCTACCCTCTCCTACCTGAGAATCTCAAGATAAAAGTGTTCCCAGAACATCTACTAAGATTATTTCCATACCATGTTCTTTTGTAGCTCATCCTGAGTCTAAATGTCTCACCAATGATTCACTTGTCCATGTAACTTATAAACTACCAAATTTATCCTCTTCTTATAAGGAGTATCTAAATTGTCTAGGATTGTCTAGATAGATTCAATCTAGAACTCAACTACCTTAGGTCTACACTCTCTGGTGAATGTCAGATGGTGATGTAATTGGAACTCCTATTTTAATTTGTAAATACTCCACACAAACCGCCCTAAGTATATTTACAAAAATTTAGAAAAGTGATAAAATTTCTCACAAAACTGCTCTCTGAATCCTTCACCTGGAACCATCAGAGCAATTGGATTCACTAATAGGTGATCATTTCCACCCATGTCCTCCAACCATTTTATCAATAAGCATCATCATAGAGGAATATATCTACAATGACAAACACACTTCTTTGGAAACATAACATATCATTAAAACAATTACATAAGAGGATAAATTCATAACAATTCATTCCGAAAACCCCGCCCCATAGTCAAAACCAAGGCACTATCACTACCCTTAACCGTCCCTCACCTGGGTCATGGTTAACATAGGGTAAAAAATTTCTTATATTAATTTTTCACATTAGAAACCCATTTATCCATTTCAAATCAACACATTTAGAATCATTTAAAATTTTCATTTTCTTATTAGGCACTTTTTTATCGTAAATTACTTAAAAAAGAAAAGTAATTAATTTTAACAATTCACCCAAAACCATATTTTCTGTGCATGCCTAAAATGATGCATGTCATAATAAATACCAAGTGGATTAAATGATGAATGTATACTCAACTCTCATTACATACATATCCACAAAGAAAAATCTCTAAAATCAATAATATCACACAACAATTGTATCACCCAAGGTGAAATAAAATTTAATCATAAGAAAAATCATGAAGAACATAAATCCACCCTATATACTTGAGTTGTTCCCTCTTATATTGGTTTTCTACTCCCATGAAAGAGTTTATGAACAAGGAATGACTCACTCTAGTCTCCTATCTACCATTCCAAAATAGTAAAATAGTGGAAAAGAAAAGAAATTTTCCTTTGATACCACTTTTTAAAATCCCAACTCGGGTGCCACATGCCACTACCCCACACTAGTTGGTTACAAGACCTCAAACACACTTCCCCATACCTCATAGGATTTTGACTATAAGTAAGTGTCTAATATATATTGTGGGGGATATTATAACATCTTTATCAAAGAAACACAACAACGGAAATCAGGGAAAAAATATCTAAATAATAAAAAAAATAACCAGAATAATACCATAAAAATACATAGAAACATCACATGATAATCCAAAAAAGGGAAATAATATCCAAAACCAAAGTAGTAAGCATCTAATTCCATATAAGTGTCACATGTCAAATGAAAAAACAAAATAAAGACACCCTGAAAAATCCAAAGGGGGCCCCTACATCATGTCCAGTTCGATCATCCATGATCCATCCCAACTAAGCCATCTAACATAGGGATATTGTCCTTATCCAGTCTTATAAACATGAATTCTATTCAAGTACTGATCAGGAATCCCAAGTATGGTGTTATTACAACATAGTAGGACACAACCAATGGTGCCTAAAGTAGTATCCAGTCTATAATAGTGTATTCAACTATTTAAAGAATAAGGTAAAAAGATAAAGTAAATAGTTTTAAACTTTAAATTATTCATCAATTAACCACATAAATCTCAATTCATGATGAAACACAAAATAATGATACCCTCTTTAGATCATGTCAGAGTCCAAACCTTCCACCGAAGGGATACCATATTTCATTCAAAGCATGGGTTTTCACTAATCAATAAATTTCAATTTCTCATTCATAAAATGGGTTCCTAGTTCAGTTGTCTAGAACCACATGTCTATTTGGATAAGTAGTCCATACCCCAAAAATTAGTGATCACATGAAATGTATAAATATATTTGGGAGCTAGTGTGTAAATATGGCACCCTATGGGTATTTGGGGAAGTAGTCCCTATTTGTCAACTCAATCACAATTATCTCATCTCATGGTTCCACATTCTCACCCAAATTATCATCCAATTTCATAATTTATAATCACAATTTCAATTATATCAGCACACTCCATAGGTCACCACAAATTTCATAAACCCATTAATTAATCAATTTTATATTCTCATTATTCACCAATTTAAAAATCATGTGTTAGACCAATTTTATAATCAAATAGGAAATAAATAAATTAATTTAATTTATAATGAAATTTCACAATGTGGAAATTTTAATTTCACAATTACATATATGCAATTATAATAAAGATTATGTGATTTGATAATTACACCACCTACCTCAAGGTCATTGATGAAAATTCTCCAAACCAAAATTCCAAAATTGATGTGGAATGATCAAAAACATAATAGTGCTGAAGAAATATTACTAATACATAAGATCAATATAAAAAGGATTAAGATCCATTAAAACCTATATCTAAACCATCACCCATAGAAGAAAATTCACCCCTATTTATCAGAAGAGAGATATGGGAGAGGGGGGAAACCAACTGGGGAAGAAATCACATACTGTAGTGAATATGATCCTTCAATCAGATCTTTAATTCATCAATAAAGGGGTTCTTGGAGCCTTGGAAGCCTCCCTGAAGCCTCCAAAAATAAATTAAATAGGATTAGGATGAGCTGGGTCTATTTTGGGTTATAACTGGGGGTTCATGAATTTTAAATAAATTTTCAGGGGAACTAAATCATGTGCACACAGTTTCATAAGCAGGGACGCATGGTTTTCCAAACCATGCACTTTATCCATGAACCTATACTTATGGAGAACACGATTTATCCTAATTTACACATGGTTTGATAAACCGTGCACCCAACGTATGAATCCCCTATATTTAAGGGTGAATGGTTTGGGATAGAGGTTGCATGGTTTGGCTAAAGAATGTGCTAACTATGCTCCACCTCCTGTCTCTTGAAAATAGGGTGCATGGTTTCCTGGGGAAATCCACACAGTTTTTCCTAATCATGTACTAACCATGCAAAACCCCATGTGCTTCCAAACTTCTCCAATTTCAGTTAAAGAAACCCCAAATAAAACCCCATCAAAATTTAACCACAGTAAGGGAAAAATAGTACCTGAAAAAGCACACAAGGAAACTCCAGAATGGTTAGGATCTTAAAATATTAGACAAGGTTAATCAAGATCATTGGATCTTGTGGGAATAAAAAATCTTTAGTGTAGTGGCATCTTTATGAGGTATCATTATTGGGATTGAATTCTTCTAATTTACTATTTAATATTTTTTTTCATCACTTGGTGGAATTAATTTATTCGACCATAACTTGATGATATCTAGTATTTTAGAAATTTTTCTATAAGGTGTAAACAAAGTTTTGGTTTTATAGGTTTTTGGGATGGTGATCGATTTTGGTTATTTGATGGGTAGAAATGATTATTGGTGACAATGAGTTGGCGTGTGGTGCTCAGGGTGTGATTCTTGAGGAAAGGTGCATGTCAGTCAAGCTGATGATGTAAAATAGTGCTCATGGTGATGACCATGAAAATACCTTGATCAGTGTGCGCATGATCCCATGGATTACAAGTTCCCTTTGGTGTCACATAGTCTCATCCAAGTGTTTCCATTGTATTTAACTTATAATTATTTTTTTTTAATTTGTTAAGTCACTCTTGGTTTTTTGGATTTTTATGTTGAATTTTTTAATCGTTGTTGCCTTGGAATTTTATGGTTCACAATTAACCATGAAGTGGTATTTATGAAAAACCAACCATAAATGAACAATTCAACCACACCAAAAAATACAATAAATTGGATTTAATTGTACATGTTACAATTTTTCCATTGAAAGTGAAATCCACATGAAATAAATATCTTCCAAATTATTATTTTTTTCACATGAATCTCAAGGAAAATTAATTTCTTTCAAAAAAAGGTTCATGACAATCATGAAAAATTAATTTCTTCAATGTTCAAACATGAACTCCATGTAAAAATTGCCCAATTTTTTATTTTTAAAATGCCTTCAATCCCAAAAACCCTGACCTTTTTGGTACGGTGATGCTGCTTCTCTATAATATCGTGTGACAACAACACCAAGATCAAATGGTGAAAGTAACAAGATTAGTTTATAATGTAGAATACCACTATTGGATATTCCATGATATTAAGAAACAAAATTTATCAAAACAAAAAATACTAATAAATAGTTGACCTTTACCAGTTATAAAACACACTATTAAATGGTACACCTTTATCAATTCTAAAATAGCACTGAGAAAGAGTAGACTACATAATATATTTAATATATACATATTTATATATTATTTAGTATTACTTACATAAAAACGAATAAATAAATTTATATATATCTAATATATATTTTTAAATCATATTCTTTCATACTTATTTTTTATTATATGTATAATTATAATTCAACACACACATATATATATTATAAATTAGTATGATATGAACTATATAAATAAATATATAAATACATTAAATATTTTTTATATTGATCTTTAAATATTTATACTCATATAGAGTAATTTATAATATATGTAAGGACCTAACCTTAAATAATACATATTCTAGTGAGTTTAAAGTAGAATTATTTTTCTTATAATTCTAAGGATATTTTTGGTTTAGAGTTTTAGATAATTAGGAAAAACTCTTAAAAATTAAAATCATATATTACAAGTGGACACTTAACACTTAGTATACATTGTTTTCACAAAAAAAACTTTTTAAAATAAAATATGGTATCTCTTTATAAAAAATCTTTACAATTTCCCCCTTGAACTCATACTTGTCTGGCATCTTCCATAAATCATATGAAAATCATTTTAAAACTTGGGATCAGCACAAAAAACTCAGTAAGGTACATTAGAATAAGGAAATAATTTTTTCCATTGAAAATATGAAAAATAATATATTATTTACCTTTACCTTCAATGTTATTTGAATGAAATCTTTTTTCACATAAAAAACACACACATTTTTCTTAAATAAATCTTTTGAAAAACATAACATGCAATTAAAAACCCTTTTCAGTATCATAGTGAATCATATTCATAAAAACCATTCAAAAACCATTTTTAATTGGAATAATCATACACCCGAATTTCAATATAATAATTATCAAATATATTATAGAGCTATAACAGGGTTTACCCTTCATATAAGCTTTATCAGGCTATCCTGGGAGCTATAATGAAGATTAACCATTCGTGTAAGCTATATCAGGCTCACCTGTGAGCTATAATGGGGATCAAACCTTCAAATAATATAATTCGGTCTCACCTATGAGCTATAATGGGGATATAACTTCATATAAGCCGCATATGGATCACCCGTGAGATATAATATGGATCGATCCTTTGTATAATTGGTACTGAGCTCACCCATGAGCTATAATGGGGCTTAACCCTTCTTATAAGTCGTATCGGGCTCACCTGTGAGTTATAATGGGGACCAACCCTTTGTATAAGCTATATCAGGCTCACACATTTTATATAATTATCAAGTACCATATCAATGATAAAAACCTTGAAAAACTTTTTAAACCCATGTATAAAATATTTTGGATATTAAATTTATCATTTTCTTCTAAAAATTACATTTAAAATCTTTAAACCACACACATAATTGTGAAACCATTTTCTTTGAAAGAAAATATGGAATCTAATAAAAAACATTAAAGAATTAAAGTGTCATGAAAGCAGGAAATTATTCATGATCTATATGTTAAAAATACATTTCTTTTGACCTTTGTAAAAAGAGATGAAATAGAAACTTTAAAAGATGATTTTTAAAATAAAATCTTGCATATAAAACCTTAAAAAAGATTCCATTTTAATTTTATTTAGAGAAATTAAGAAATTACATTTTTTAAAAAATTCATGTCCGTATAAATAAATTCATATAAATATTTTTAAAAATATTTACATGAAAGATAAATATTTATAAAATATATATTTAAAACATTTAAAAAAAATTAGTTAAAGAGTCTCTTACTTTGAGTCTGAATCATCATCTACGTTCCTTATCTTCTATAAAAATAAACATATTTCAATTATTTAATTTCTATAGAACCTTTTTAAAATTTATTATTACTTTTATATAACTTATTACCATTTTATAACAATTAATTAATTATTTAAGTTCACATCAGATGCTTTGATGATATTGGGTACCTGAGTCCAAAATGACTTTGGTATAATGTCTATAGTCAAAGTGGTCATTAGTCCATAATATCTAGAATAATAATCATGAAATAATTATCATTTTTAAATATCAATTATTATTTCAAATCCACATATAAAATATGTATTTTAAAAATTAATTATTTTACAATCATGGAGATGACAGGCCATACATACATATGAGTAACGTTTCCATTTTTCAACGATCATTATGGGAAGAATGTAAGTTGTATTTTATATTTAAAGAATTATAATAATATAATATAATATATATTACTTATTTAAATATAATTATTTATATCATTCATGTTATGTGGTGATGAAAAAAAATCACATCGCTCTGTGGAGGTGGTGGTCCACACGTATGCAAGAACAACGTTATCATTATCTGTGCATAGAAAAGTAAGAAAATAAATGATATTTTATCCTTTAATAATGATAAATATTTCATGAATATAATACATAATCGTTAATTCCATAAATATAATCATTCATGATAGACGGTGATGGAAAATTAATTGCATCGATTTGGGAGGCGGTAGTCCTCCGTACACACGAATGATTAATTATTTTAAAATATTTTGTAAGTATAGATGGATATAGGTTAGGAAACTAAAATAGTATCATTTAAGTATATTGAGGATACTATAATTGTTATTTTATCATGGTGTGAGAAGGTTTTATTGACTATGAAGAAGAAAAAAAACTAAACATGAAAATAAAAACTATACCTCTTCTTTGGAAATCCCCCTTTTCTTAACAAATTAAGACTTATAAAGATGGTATTATGCCTAAAGAAGTTAATCAAGAATGTGGTAAGGGATTATAATAATTTATTTTTTTAGGTATTGGACAAACCAAATGTGTTTGATGTGTGTTTAAATAAGAATAAGTTATTCCCTTTTATAAGATAGGGGAAGAGCAGTCTTGGAAGTTCTCAAAATATTAAATTAATATAAAATAATTTTCTATTTTAAATAGAATTAAATTCGATAATTTTGAAGATATTATGTTTATAGGTATAAATAAATTCATCCAATAAAAATTAGATTTTGTTTTACTATTTTTGAATCATTATCTTTTGGTTTTAACCCTTATTTGACCGCTTTAATTTTTTACTCTGACAACATGAATTTTTAATATTTGACGGTTAATATAGTTACTATAAAATAAAAAATTACCCATAAATGTATAATTGATTAAATTTTAAACCTTATACCAATTATTTAGATGAATTTATGCTTTTTATGAATTTTATATAATTTAATAAAATATTATATTTTTTAAAATATCATTAATGTCAATTTTGACACTATTCATTACTTTGACTTCTAAAAATATAAATACAACCCAATAAATTTGAAAAAAATATTTTATTACATCTCTGGAATATAAAATTTATCTATAAAATTCATTTATTACATTAATTATAAAAATTTATATTTATATTAATATTTTTAATAACATTTATTTGATATTTTCATTAATAAAATAATTAATGCATCAGGAATGTGTAAGCCTTTAAGGAAATTATTTATTCACTAAAGAATTAAAAATAAATTTCCATGATCAATATAAAATTTTATATTTAAAATAAATATTTATAGGTGAATATATATTTTTAATAACCCCATGCTAGAAAGGTTATAATTATTAACAACATGAGTATGGCATCACGGACTTTTCTTTAAATATAATACTATATATGTCATAATCTCATCCAAGTGGCTCAAAATGTTTATAATTTTGATTAATGGATGATTATGGTTATGCATAAATCATAAAAAAATTGGGTCATTCTTTAGGGTATCTTTTAAGACCTTATCATTTTATTATTACCATTGAATACTTGATTTACCCTTTACCATGGTAACAAAAATTACCAAGGTTGCTATTAATATTTCCAAAAATAAATGGGAAAAATTTAATAAATTTTGATATTATGAATCCAAATATGGAATAAATTTAATTAAATTCAATGAATATAATTTTCATAATTGAATTTAAATTTAAAATTGCAAAACGTATTGAAAAATAGTTTTTTTTTCGAAAAAATATTATTTTTAAATTTAAAATGATTTTATACTAAATTCAAGTATTAAAAACATTTAGAAAAACATAATTTAATTATTTCATATAAAAATTAAATAATTAAATTTAAAATTAATCCAAAACATAATTCTACCTTTAAAATACTCGACAAATATAATTTTTAACAAAAATCAGTATTTTTCACTATTCATTGAAAAATAATACTTTTTAGAAAATTATAAAAATTTCACCATAGGAAAATTTTGATACGATTGTTTCAAAAATAAAATTCTTAATATCAAATAAATTTTATAAAATATCTGTAATTTACTTATATAATTTGTACATAAAGTGTAATAAAATTCATTTTTGAAGAAAACATATTTTTTTTGAAGAGTAAAATGGATTTTTTAAAAATTATGTGACTACTTTATAATATTTTACCAATAAATTTATATCAAGTATAATGTTTATATTTATTTCCTGAATTAATTTTTTCTATTCATACCAACTAATTTAACAGCTAGGTTATAACTATCACATGTAAATAATAATATTTAGGTGTTCATTTGTATGCTAAGGAACATAGTGTATCCTTTTAAAATTCTCAAGATATTATATTCTTTGCCACTTAAATTAGTATTTCCCTTGAAATTAATTCTTTATACTTAAGAAAATAATGAACATACCTCTTCAGAATTAATAAAAACTATAATGGTTATACTTATATATTCTTAAGGTAACATAGTTACCAAGAAGTTCAAAAGAAACATTTCTCTTAGATTTTTCCTCAAAAGCCAACGCCTAATCTCAAAAAATGCCTAAACCATACTCTAATAAAAACTATAAGGATCAGACCTTAAAAAATAAATATTGTAGTGATTTGAAACTAGAATTATTTTTCTTACAATCGAAAGGATCTTTTTGGTATGGAGTTTTAGATAATCAAGATAAACTCCAACAGAGTTAAATCATATATTACATGTGGACATTTAATACTTAGTATCCATATTTTTTTCAAAAAAATGAAACTTTGTTTATATAAAATAAGGTTTTTCTTTATGGAAGATCTTCCAAATTTCCCCTATTTCATCCTTATCCCGAATCTTCCTTAAATCATGTGAAAAAATTTTAAAACATGGGATGAGCATAAAAATCTCAATAAGGGACATAAAAAGAAGAAAACAAAATTTCCATTGAAAAAAATGAATCATATAACATTTAACTTTACCATAAATTTTATTTAGAAAAATATTTTCACATGAAAAAACATCATTTTTCACAAAGAAATTCATTAAAACCCATAGGAAGAAATAAAAAACCCATTTCAGCAAACTTAGGGCATCATATTCATAAAACCCTTTGATTTTTTAAATTGTAATAATAATATGACTAACTTATAATATAATCATTACCCAATATATTGAAAATATATAATGGGGATCACCCTTTTTATAAGCTATATTGGTCTCACATGTGAGCTGTAATGGGGCTCAACCCTTCATATAAGTTATATCAGACTAACCTGTGAGCTATAATGGGGATTAACCCATAACATTAGCTATATCAAATTCATCCATGAGCTATAATGGGGTCTCAACTGTTCATATAAGATATATAGATCTCACCTATGAGCTATAATGGGGATCAACCATTCATATATGTTGTATCGGGCTCACTCGTGAGTTATAATGGGGCTCAACACTTCGTATACGCTGTATGAGTCTCACCCATGAGCTGTAATGGGGATCAACCATTAATTTAAGCTATATCAGGATCACTTGTTTCATATAATTCTCAAGTAACATATGATGAATAAAACCCTTGAAAACTCTCTTAAACCCTTGTGTAAAACACTTTTGGATATCAAATTTACCCTTTCCTTCTAAAAAACAATTTTAAAATCTAAGAACCACACATAATAATGAAACAATTTTCTATGAAAATAACTATGAAAATTTATTAAGGAAACATTAAGTCATTAACATTTCATGAAAGTGGGAAATTATATTCATGCTATATATCTTAAAAAAACATTTCTTTTAACCTTTGTAAAAATTTATAAATGAGAAACTTTAAAAGAGGATTTTAAAAAAAATTCCTCTACATAAAACCTTAATTAAATATCCCTTTTTGAAAACATTTGATATAGATTTTAAAATTAAATTTTTTAAAACATTAATTTATATATAGTTAATTTAATAAAAATTATTTTAAAAACATGGAAATGAATGATAAATATTTATAAAATAAATCTTTAAAACATTTAAAACAATATTTTATTTAATTAGTCTCTTACCTTGAGTTCGAATAATCACATACGTTGTTTATATTCATGAATAATAAAATTAGGTTAATTATTTACTTTCTTGATAACCTTTTTAAATTTCATTATTCCTTTAATACCACTTATTACCATTTTATAACAATTATTTATTATTTAAGTTAACGTCGGGCGCTTTGATGATATTTTGTACATGAGTCCCAAATGACTTTGGTGTTATGTCTATAGTAAAAATTGTAATTTGTAAATAATCTCTATAATAATAATAATACTGAAATAATTATCATTTTTATAATTCAATTTTACTTTTAAATCCATATATTAAATATAAACATGAAAAATGAATTATGTTATAATCCTGGAGATAGTAGGTCATACGTTCGCTTAAGTAATGTTCCCATTTTTCCATGGTCATTATGGTAATAAGGTAAGTATTATTTTATCTTTACATATTGATAATAATATCATATATATTATATTAATTCTTTAAATATACTTATATATGTCATCCATTAGATGTGGTGGTGAAAAATGAATCACATCACTTCGTGGAGGTGGTAGTCTACATATATCCACAGACGACATTATCATTTTTTGTGAATAGAAAGGTAATAATTTAAATGATATATTATAATTTAATAATGAAAAATATTTCATGAATATTTTATATAATTATTAATCCCAATATAATATCTAGTATTGAGTGGTGGTGATGGAAAATTAATTGTATCGGTTCACGAGGTGATAGTCCGCTGTACATAGGAACAATTAATTATTTTCAAATTTTATGGAAGTGGAGATAGATATAGGTCAGTAAATTGGAATAAAAAATATTCGTATATAAATAACACTTTATTAATTATTTTATTATGGTTTAATAAGGTTTGAGGTATTAGGAAGAAGAAAAAACTAAACATGCAAATAAAAACTATACATATTTTTTTGGAAATCCCTATTTTCTTAACAACTTAAAACTTATAAGGATGGTATTATTACTAAACCAAGACCTCTATAATGTAGGGATAGATTCCAAGAAAGGATTTTTTGTGGTACTAGCTACACAAAAATGGGTTTTATGTGATATTAAATGAGAATAACATGTTCCCTTTTATAAGAGAGGTCATGGCTACTCTTGGAAGTTCTCAAAATATTAAATTAATATAAATTAATTTTATATTAAAAATGGATAAAATAATTAATTTAAAATATAGGATGACTATGGGTTTAAATAAATTCATAAAATAAAAATTATACATGTTTTGAATATTTTTTAATCCTTATCGTTTGGTTTTAACCCTTATTTAACCCCTTTAATTCTTACCGTGACAATATAAAATTTTACTCTTTGAGCATTAATATAGTTCCTTTAATATTCCAAATTACCCATAAAATGATTATGGAAGACATTTTAAATATTATCCCAATTAGTTTTATGAAATTAATATTTTTAGGAATTTGATATCATTTAATAAAATATTATATATTTGAAAATATCATTAATGTCAATTTTGACACTATTCATTACTTTGACTTTTAAAATTATTAATATAACAAGATAGATTCAAAAAAAATATTTTAATACATCCCAAACATATAAAAGTTATATATAAAATTTTACCATCACATTAATTATAAAAAAATATATTTATTATAATATTTTTAATAGCATTTATTTGATATTTCCAGTAATAAAATAATTACTCCCAAATCATTTATGTTAATTATTTATTCACTAAAAAATTAAAAATAATTTTCCATGATGTAGATATATATTTTATATTTATAATTAATATTTATATTTAAAGATATATTCTTAATAATAATATATTATAAAAGTTATAATTATTCAAAATAAGAGTATGACATCATTGACATTTCTTTAAATAAAATATTATATATTTCGTAATATCATTCATGGGGCTCCCAAAGGATATAATTTTTATCCTTGGATGATTATGTTCAAAACTAACTCATCCTGTAAAATTGGGTCATGTTTCAGGGTCATTTTCTTGTCCTTATCATTTTATTTCAACCATAATTACCCAATTTACCCTTTATCGTGGTAACAAAAAATACAAAGGTTAGTATTTATATTATCCAAAAATAAAAGGGAAATATTTAATAAATTTGGACGTTTTGAATCCATATATGGAATCCATTTTCCATAATTGAAAATACTAAAGTTACAGAATTTAATTTAAATATAAACTGGAAAAATGCAAAGAAAAATAATTTGTTTTTGAAAAAATTCCATTTTTAAATTTAAAATGTTTTTATACTAAATTTATGTATAAAATTCATTTAAAAAATATAACTGGATTATTCTAAATCAAAATTTACTAATGAATTTTAAAACTATTCCAAAGCATAATTTGACCTTGTAAATACTTGAAAAATATAATTTTTAATAAAAATCGATAATTTTCACCATTCATTTAAAAATCAATCTTTTTATAAAAAACATAAAAATTTCACCATAAGAAAATTTTTATATTATGATTTATAAAATGATGTTGATTTTATCAAATAATTTTTTGAAAATCTTAAGAAATTAATTATATTATTTTTACATAAAAATAAATAAAAATCATTTTTGAAGAAAACATATTTTTCTAAAGAATAAAATGACTTTTATAATAATTATGTGATTATTTAATAATATTTTACCAATAAATTATTATTGATTTGGAATCATTTATTTAATTCATAAATCAGGTATTCCTATTTATACCCATCAATTTAATAGTTAGGTTACAACAGTCACATGAAGACAATAATATTTAGGCGTTGGTTTTTATGCTAACAAACATAGTATTTCCTTTAAAAAATCTAGAGATGTTACCATATATATATATATATATGTGTGTGTGTGTGTGTTTTCATATATTTTTATATATGATTATATATATTATAAAATATATACAAAAATATATAAATATATTAAAATATTTCTTTACATATAGAATGTATATTCAAAAACATATATAGTAGGTTCAGGGAGGGGGAAACAAAGAAAGAAAGAGATGCAACCGGGGAGGCTCAAAACTGAAACCTCCCAAACATTGACACAAGGAAAAAAACATTCATATTAAAATAAAAATTCTTTATCAACTTTATTTTTCATAATATCAGTACATTTATTATTCATAATAGTAATGAGTTTATTATTCATAATATCATACATTTATTACACAAAATATTAATACATTTATTTTTCATAATATTAATGCATTTATTTTTCATAATATGAATACATTTATTACTCGTAATATTAATAATATTAATTCATTTATTGATAATATTTAATTATTTATACATTTATTATTCATAAAATTTATACATTCATCAATTCATTAATTATTTTTTTAAATTTATTAGTCATAATATTTGTTATTCATAATACAAATATTTTTATTACAATGTTAACACATTTATTCATAATCTTCATTATAATTTTAATATAGTTATTAGTACAGTTATTATAATATTATAATATTAATATTTTACACACTCAATATTATAATATTAATATATCTGTTTATCAATTTATTATAATATTAGTAATACATTTATCATAAGATTAATATATTTATTATAAAACATTTATCATAATATATATGTATGTATGTACACATATGTATGTATGTAAGTATATGTGTTTATATGTATGTGCATATGTATGCATATATGTGTGTGTATGTAAGTATGTATGTATGTATATATGTATGTCATTTTACCATGTTGAGATAGTCCAGAAGGTTAATAAGGGGTGAAGTGACCAATTTAAAATTTTAACAAAATTTGACCCAATGTTAATCGTAAACAACCAATTCAAGTGTAGTGAAAAATAAATTATGAACAAAAAATAAAGAGAGTTTTGTAATTATAAAAACAAAAAGGTAAGAGGGAAAGGAACCACTCCAACATATGTATGTATGTATGTATGTGTGTATGTGTGTTTTTTTGTGTATATATGTGTTTTTATATAAATGTGTATGTACGTATATATATATATATGTGTATGTATGTGTATATGTGAGTATGTATGTATGTATGTATGTATGTACATATGTATGTATGTATGTATGTATGTATGTATGTATGTATGTTCATGTATTTGTATGTGTATCTATGTGTGTTTATGTGTATATATGTGTATGCAAGTTTATGTATATGTATGTGTATATATGTATTGCATGTGTATGTTTGTATGCATGTGTATGTATATGTATGTATGTGTATGTACGTGTATGTGCGCATGTGTTTGTGTATATATGTATGTTTATGTGTATGTGTATATGTTTTATATGTATGTATGTATTTGTATGTGTTTGTATTTGTATGTGTATATGCATGTGTAGGTGTATGTATATGTATGTATATGTATGTATGTGTATGTGTCTACGAATGTATTTGTATGCATGTGAATGTATATGCATATATGTGTATGTTTGTGTATGTGTATGCATGTGTATGTGTACGTATGCCTGTGTATGTATATGTGTATAATTGGATACACATAGGTATGTGATTTGTTCACCTATATATCCCAAACACATGTCCTTGAGGTCTTCATACATGTTCACCCACACAAAAAGTCACACATTTACAAGTGAATAAACAGTGTGCGTTTGTGTGTGAATCAATAGCTGAAAAAAAAGAAACTTCAAATATTTAAATGAATTGAAATTATAAAATGAACTTATATTTAGAATTTCACAAATATTTTTTATATTATTATAATAGTGAAATTATTAATTAATATTTATATTTTAAGTACTTATTAATCTATATTTTAAATATTTTTGTATTTATGCATATAATTATTTTTTACTATAATTATACATTTATTTAATTAGTAATATATTTTTAAAAATATTTATTCCTTTATGTAAATAATAATAATTTTAATTTTAATTCAGAAATTTTTAAAATAGTTGATAATTAATTATATTTTTTATATACAATTAGATAACATATACATTTATATAATTAATTTGTAATAATAATATATCAATATATTATTAATTGTAAATCTATTTAAATAAAATTATTAAAAATTTACTTTAAATTTTATAGCTTATAGTTAATAATATATTGTGGAAAAAATTATAAATAATATTAAAATTTATAAATTTATTATTTGTAATGCCTCGACCCAAGAGACACTTAAAACGGTGCTCTGACCCGGTTTTCCATTAGGCCTCAACCATGCCTCCCCATATGCTAGAGACTTCTAACTAGTAGCGAAGGTCTAACATAGGTACAGTGGGGTGACTATACCTTCGGGATCAGAAATAAATACAATGAAATCCATAATAAATGAAGGAAGAAAATTATAAAAACAACTGACCGTCAATAATAAATGAATGAGTGACCATGCATGAACATGCTACAAGGTAAAAGTAGTAAAAAATAAAAAAATATACACATTGTAGTAGTCCTACAATACAATACACATGAGCAGACTAATGAAGAAAAAGAATAGATAAAGACTCATCAGCTATCTCTAGTAGAATCAAGAGCACAAGCTTAGTCCTCTACTCCCATACTCCATCCCAGACCAGAAGGATAACAATAAGAAAGCAGTATCCCAATGTAATGGCATCTTGAACAGGGTGTGATATATACCCAATAATACACCGCTAATGGTGTCTATAACAAATCCAATTTGTGCATATAGGCTGTAGCAGTGTGCAAATACTATAGGAATAAAGCTGTAAAGGTAAGCGATGAAATAAGTATGTAAGAACATGTTATAAAAAGAAATCAATAAATGATGAATAACTGTAAATAGAGTAAATCACCAACTATGGTGTTCACTAGAATATCAAGTATTAAGAAAGTATGATATATGTTGAATAATCATGTACTATAAATACAAGGGAAAACAGCTAGATCCATTGACCAAGGTATCCTCTTAGAGTCCATGGATATCATCCATAGATAACTTGGTGAAATATAGACCTACATGGGCTAGGACCCAAGGCAATTGACTAGGGTGTCCTCTTCTAGTCCATGAAGTTAATCCATATAAAACTATGTAAAGACTTGGGTGGAGACCAAGAAGTGTGTCCAAGTCTGTCCAAGCAAGACAGATCCAAGGTATCCAATGCAATATATAATTTGGTCAACAATGCCATACCACATTACATCACACTAGTTCCATACCATGCAGTCAAATTTAACATGATTTTTATAATGTATCAAGGGTCTATGTTAGTGTCTATGCCCATATCGATTTAATTTATAACATTCCATTCTCAACATAATTCACATAGAGGAGATAAGAAGAAGGTCCATGTTAATCCCCATGTCATTTCATTAAATAATTATACAATTAGAATAAGTCATTTGATTATTCATTTCATTCAACTTCACTCATTTTTTCATTTCATTTCACCATTAATTTATATATGACAAGGTTTTAAATAAGTTACTCAACCTTCAATAGTTATTTTAATTTATATTCAGCTTCTATTAGTATATGATGAACTCAACTTACCCCATGGATGGTGAAAACATATTAAAAGATTCAAACCCACCTCAAGGGTGGTTGGGGTTGAGGTTAATGACCTGTAACTATGTGTATGGGTGTAACAACATATTTAAATAATAGTATAGACATCTAATTTAAGGGTCTATTAATTTAAGTAGAAACACTCAGAAACTATAGCTTGTTCCACAACTATGAAAACTATAAAAAACCCAAAATTTTAGGGAAAAGGTACAGAACACCTACCTAGTGCTTAAGAAGATCCAGTCATCTAATATTGAGATTTTGTTCGATACAGAATGAGAGAAAATATAATATTAAAAAAACTCCTTGAAAATAGTGTAAATTATCTTTCATGGATTTAGAATTCCATATGGAGAGATAAACAGTGAAAAGAAACATGAGTATTAGTAGACTTACCCATGAGATTCTAATGCATCTATCGATGTTCAATTCAAGAAATAGAGGAGTTTCACTAAGAAGGAGGAGAGGGAGATCTAGGTTTGAATAGGGATTTTCTGGAAAAATGGGGGATGGAAAAGAAGTGTAAACCCTTAAAGAGTCAAAAGAAAAATCATCATTTTTCACTCTTTAATTAAGCACACAGTTAGGTCGCATAGTTTGGATAACCATATACCAATCGTTCCACTCTCAATGATCAATATCTATACACTGTACAATTTGACCACACTGTTTAATCTAATTGTGCACCAACCATGTGGTGCTACCTATTAAATGGAACTAACGATCCGGATAGGTGCATTGTTTGGAAAACCGATCACAACCCATGTGTCCACCTCTATAATTTATTGAAAAAATTCCACATGACATTGCAACCCACCATGAATTGTTTAATAAACTATAATATATCCCCTTAAAGGGTCTAACAGTTTCTCTTGAGGGGTCACATAGTTTTAAAAAGTCAGGCACCCTGACTGTTTCTCCCAGAAAGTGAGAGTTTTGGAGAACAAAACTCCTGAAATTCATCTGAACTCCCAAGAAAATTCTCGGGCCTTAAACCCCATCTAAAAATAACACATTTAAGTGTTATAAATCTCATAATTTTGTTCTGATACATAATTTAATATTTGGACCATACACCAAAAGTAAAGTTTGAATTCCCTTGGAAATTTCCACCCATCCAAAACACGAGATGTTACAAACTCCCCCAACGTAGAACATATCATCTTAAAGAATTATTAGGGAATAAAAAAAACATCACCTGACCAACTTGGGTAATGAATTTTCATTCAAATGGTTTTATTTCATTTTCAATGCCCAACGTACCTCTAGGAATCATTTTCACCATATATTACACAATCCAATGAAACTAGATCCAATTCTAAAAACTACCACAAAAACATGAAGATGACACTTACCTGATCCTGTCATCCCCAAGACAAAATCACATCATTGTCTCCATCCATTTAAATTAATATGGTATTCCCCACCATAGGTTCTAGTCTTAATACAACATGTTCTGAGTCATGGTACTCCCACCATCAAAATTTTTCACTGAACATGTCTGTAGAATTCTAGAGACACTCCTAACACATTTATCAAATTACATGTGAGGAAAATACCCTCGGTCATCAGTCTGATTAAAACAATCAAACTCAAATCGAACATGATCAACCTTGTCATGACTGTTTTTCCTTGAAAACCCCCATTAGACCCTTTAGGATGCACTTATTTCATACCTAAAATATTCCTAAGGTGATTCCCTCACCAAGGACATCCATATATTTTATAGAAACATGTTGAAACACCTCTGATCGACTACTAAAGGACTGATCAAATCCTCCTTTCAATGGGTTTCCAAAATAGGATTCTGAATCCTTATTCAAAGACCAACTATTATGGTTATAAGAATAATGATTGAATTCCATACCCGACTTATGGTAATGTATCCTAGTTTAAAAATCTGCCAAGAAAAAACATCATCATTCCAAAGCAACAACATTAACACTATCCTAATCCATCATCCATGGATTTCCATAATCTACACCAGGCTTAACACTCACATCTATATTTCACTGAAATGCATAAACAAACTCATACATGAAATTTAATTAGGATTCTAGCTATACCTTGATTCATTTATTTAATGACATATGATTTCCAAAGTGACCCTCACACAATTGGTCTTAAGGTTCCACAACCCTACCCACACAAGTGGTGGCCACCAACAACTGACGTCAAGCTCCACACCTTAGGAACAAACTTGTTGTTTTCACTATAATGAAAGGAGAAACTGAAACTTCTACTCATGCCTTGTCCATTTATAGAAAAAATTCCATCATGGATAAAAATACTCTAATCCTAAGTGCCAAGGTAAATGTAAACCACCACTCATTCCCACTTCCATAGAATGGTTCCCATAAAAATTTTTGAACTGAAACATAAATAGGTTCATCACCTTCCAATGTCCAATGGTGTAAAACACATCATTTGGATTATCTTAAAACTAGTCCTTGAGTGCAACTCCCAAGAAGTCATTTCGTTAAAACATAAAAAATATTTAAAAAGGTTTCTTGGAATATTTTTTTGCACTCTCAACATAATCTGGGTGATGTTATAATAACAAGGAGTGAACTAAAATTCCATTGCTAGGCATATATATCTTCTACAAAGACACAATCACATCAAACTAGCTATATTTTCCTATACCAACCCCATACACCATGTCTCCTGAAGATAAATTCCTAGGTCTATTCATGGGTTAACTGTCTCACATCACATGACCCATTTCTGGTTTATCCCTCATCACTAGGAACTTCCTTTAATTATCCAAATCTTTAGGTCACCCTACTCTCAATAGTCATATTTAAACTATCTCTACTCAACCCATACTCAGCCTCTCATCGATGTTCAACTATATATATATTCTTCATGAAATATGTGCGATATAAACTTACCATATATAGTGGGTGTATATCATATACCCCCATATTCTTAAAACCAACTCACACCTCCTAAAGTCATTATTAAACAAGGTCAAATTGAATATGCTATAGAAAATATAAGTATTTGGATAGATTAGGTTTCCCCTTTGAACTCCTCTTCAAAATCAGGCATCTTACCCATCCCAAAATTTACCAATCGACTACAAGACACATGTTTTGATTTCATAAAATAAAACATCAAGCACATAGCTACTGGTGATCTGGGACAAACACCCAAATAGTCTTACCTCTCCTACCTAGTTTTGAAATTCAACACCTTATGTACTTTATAGAAGGAAAAGGAATCAATGAACCTATATTTTATGAACCAAGAACCTCTCATTCACCGATCTCATAATAGGCATAAAACAAATCTCATTTCTTTTAAGGGATTCATAAACCCCTCTCCAACCTCTCTCATAAGTATCCCTGAAACAATGAAACATAGCTAATATACATTGGGTCCACATCAAAGTGAGGGAATATAGGTCCTTCCACCTATACCTGAGGTCCATAACATGAGAAACACATCCCATTTATAGGCATTAGTTACATGTAATCTACACCCCTATAAAAACTACTTTAAGGAACTGAAACTAATGTTGGTAGAGAATCATCAACTAACGAGGGTCAAGACCCATAAACAAAGAATACAACACCACTTTCCAAGAATAAACGTACCATTCCCTAATCATTATGAGCATCCAAATAGGGGAGTTCTTGCCTAAAGATTACAATTATAATTTAAATATTAAGGGATGAAACTTAGTGGTATCTGCATAGGGCATTACCCCAATCTAGATTAAACTTATTAGACAACCACCCATCTACCTGAAGTCTCATTTCCTAGTATAAATCTCTATGTAGGATACCCAATACCTGAACAACACCCTACATTGGAAATCATAAAGTAATAATTTATCAATTATTTAAGGTTGGAAGGCGATACCATGACTAGGATATCTCCTAACTTACACAAGGCGTCGACCCTAAAATAAGGTCATTCTTGAAAATATCACTAGGCCTTATGACCTAATCTCTTGGAAAAAAGTAACCAAGTAAGAAGTCATCAAATTTCCATGGAAATTCCCATGTTCTTATTTAAGGATACTCTCAAGGAAACACTTAAAACTGATCTGTACATGGGGGTCTTTACAAAAATACCTCTAAAATATTCAACTTTTAGGAATTTAAACGATAATAATTTATTTCAAAATTAAAAATAACTTGTTTTAAATGTATATCATGTACCGATTTTAAAATCAACTATACTAATCACATTATTTAGTGGAATATATACAGAATTTAGAAAATTATTTTTTAATTTACTATTTAACCATTTATTTAATTAAGAAGTTTTCACAAATGAATCGGTTACAAAAAATTTCAATTCCCTATCTATAGATGAAAAACCCTTTAAGTTGTAATTGGAATTTTAACAAACCAATTCTTAAGAAGAATGAATATCGAAAAAAGGTAACAAGGATTTTATTAATTAAGGGAAATGGTTAAGCAAGATTCCACCATATGTTTATATGTAACATCATATAAAAGACTAAAAACACTTCAAATGACAATCCCATTTGCATTAACTTAACCCAATATGGTAAAGTACTGAGCATATAAAAAGTATATTCATCCTATGAGGGTACAATAATGTAAACCTAGGTTCAATTATATGGGAATCCATTCCAAATTTATGTAGTCAATGCTATGTAAATTAAATTTGGAATCCCATTTAAATGAAACGCATAAAAATTATTCTATTAAAGATATAACACACCCTTTACAGGTTTATTTCATAAGAATATCATAAAAAGACCATCATACATAGGTCGTGTGTAGTCTATCTCATAAGAAACATGCACCAATAAACCTACCTGGGTCTAGTTTTTTATTTAGAAATTTAGTCATATGGGTTGTCATGTTTATATGATAGAGGTAAAAGCCCCTTTAAGTCCAATTTACCATTTATTTAAAATTAGTCTTTTTCTGTATGAAATTTCATTTTATAATTTACAAAAATATATACATCATGGTTCCGTTTAGTGAATCTCTATTACCAAATTATAAAGGCACTTTCCGTTATAAGTGAAGATTGGAATTTAATAACCCACAAATAGGTTATCACACTGTTTTATAGAATTTAACAAGTATATATATAAGTGTTCAATTATATGGGTAACCATTCTAAAATTTATGAAGGACCATATATTTTATAATTTGGACCATTGGTTCCCATTTAATTGAAACCATATTACTATATCTTATTTTATAATATTACAAGTCTATATGAGTTGGTTCAACCATATGGGCCATCGTTTTCAATTTATAGAGTCTCCATATACTTTATAAATTGGAAAATTGGTGTCCATTTAACCAAAACCATTAATGTTTTATCTCATGAAACTAATGTCCATGGATCAAACATATCCAAATTGGTTGGTTAAATATATTTCCACCATTAATCTATTTGGGAAAACACCATTTATCATGATTCATACACTTTATTTAACTGAACATATATCATAATTAAATTTAAGGAATGCTAGTAATCAGTCGAAAAATTACCCCAAATAGGTATAAAGGAAACATGCTATATAACTACCTAGGAATAAATATGAATAACTTTTCTTAGAATCACACAAGCATGTTATAGAAATCATCATGCATCAAGAATCCTATAATACAACCTACAAGACATGACATATGCAAGGAATGTGAATTATATGTGCCTATAATAATTCATGGATCAAGGCTTCATTGCCATACTAGGATAAGGTTAAATTTCATAAATCATTAATCAATAACCATTATATGTACAACAATCACTTCAGGTGAAATCACAATCAACCGTAATTTATAAAAACTGTTTCATACATAGATACTTGATCTTTCCCTCTTGCATGGGTTGACCAGACCAAAACACAGTCTATTAACAAAGTTTCAACACACTTCTAGGCTCCTACGTACCATCCCAAAATTAATACAAAAGAGAAATACCCCAATAATACAATTTGTAAGGCCCCGACCCAAGATCTACTTAGGACGGTGCCCCTGAGATGGTTTTCCACTGAGCCTTAGCACGCCTCATGATATGCTAGAGAATGGTGACTAGTTGTGAGGGTCTACTGGAGGTACGATGTAGATATTATACCCTCTGGATCAAGAAAAAAGAAAAAAGAAGCCATAATAAATTATGCTAGTGGAATATAATATCAAATTATCATCAATAATAAATAAATGAGTGACCCTGAATGGGCATGATATAAGGTAAAATTAGTAAACAATTCAAAAAATAGATACACATGGTAGAAAACCTATAATATAAAAAATTGATCCAGACTGACAAGGAAACAAAATATATAAAGAATAATCAGCTATCTCTAGTATAATAATGAGAACAAGCTCAATCCTATTCTCCTATACTATATCCTTTCCTAGAATGATAACAACAAGAAAACACAAACCATGAACATGGACCTACATTCATGAGGTCTGTTCAGGTACCACATTGCAAGAAATCCTAAAGTGGGTATGATATATACCACGTCCATTACAAACTCGGTAAGGGTGGAGACCAAGGAGAATGTCCAAGGTAGTCAAATAAATCCATATGAAAGGTTATAATACTTGGAATCCAATAGAATACACACAAAGACATACATATATGAGTGGGTTAATAGTACCATACTGTGTTACGTCACACCCGTTTTATACCTTGCAATCCAATTTAACATGATTCATATAATGTTTCGAGGGTCCATGTTAGTTTCCATGACTATATTAATTTAATATATCACATTCCATTCGTAACTTAATTCACATAGAAGAGATGAGAAGGATGGATATGTTAATGTCCATGCAGTTTCATTAAATAATTTTATAATTATCATAATTCAAGGGATTGTTCATTTCATTCAACATCACCCATTATTCTATTCCATTTCACCTTTCATTTATATTTGATAATGTGATAAACTAGGTACTCAAACTTCATTAGTTATTTTAATTTATATTCAACTACCATTAATATATAGTGTGCTCAACTCACCCCATGGGTAGTGAAAGCATAGTCAAAGAATCAAACCCACCTCAAGGGTGGTTCTGGTTGAGGTTAATGATCTCTAACCTTGCGTGTGGGTGTAGGAACATATTTAAATCATTTTATAAACATCCAATTATGGGTCTATTAATTCAAGGATAAACACCCAGAAAATACGGCACGTGGAACAATAACTGAAGCTATAAAACAAAATTTTTTGGGAAAATTGAATATAACACCTATCTTATGATTAGGATGGTCCACTCATCCAATATTAGGATTTGGTTTGAGTCAATATGAGAAAAAATAAAATATTAGACAAACACCCTGAAAACATGGTAAATTAGCTAGCATAGATTTAGCATTTTGTATGATGAGATAAATTATTAAAGGAATCAAGAGGAGTATTAGAATTACCGAGGGGATTATAATGAAGCTAAAAATGTTTTATTCAGACAAGGAATGAAGGAAATTCACTAATAAGGAGTGGGATAGCTAAGCACATGCAGGGATATGGTAGAGAAATGAGGGAGGAATAAGAGGTTTAAACCTTAAAGGGTTGGTGTGAAAAATCATCATATTGCCTTATTTAATGAGATTTATGATCAGGTAGCATGGTTTGGATGATATTGTGCCAAACATGAAGCTCCCTATGTTGAAGATCCATACTCCACATAGTTTGGATGTACAGTTTAATCTAATCCTTCAATAACCATGTGGTGGTACTAGTTAAGTGGCACTAACCATACGACTAGGTGAACAGTTTAGAAAATTGTTCAAAGCACTTGTGTTAACCACTAAAATCTACTAAAAACATCCCACATGGCCATGTTATCAACCTTTCATAATTTAATAAACCGTTCGACACCCCTTTATAGGGCTGCATGGGTCCTCTTGAGGGGCTACATGATTTTAGAAAAATGTGCACCCTATTTGTTTCTCCTAGAAAGTGAGCATTTTGGGTTCCAATTCTCCTTAAACTCATCCAAAATCTCTAGAAACTTCTTAGGAGTCAAATCCAATCTAAAAACAACACTTTTATGTGTTCTTACCCTTAATAGTTTGATCTAAGACTCAATTTAAAATTAGACCCATTCACCAAAAGAAGTTCAATCTCCCTTGGAAATTTCCACCCATCCAAAACATTATACATTACATTATTATTATTTTTACATTTATAAATAATATTAATTCATTTCTTATTCTTAATATTAAAAATTTATGATACTTAATTTTTATACATATATTATTAATAAAATTATACATTTATTAAATGTAATATTAATACATTCATTATTCATAGTATTAATAAATTTTTATTAATATTTTTTTACATTTATTATTTATTATTCATAATATTTATTATTCTTAATATGAATAATTTTATTATTCATAATATTATTACATTTTTTTATTCTATAACATATATATACTTATTTTGGATCTCTTTCTTCGTATGTGTTGCTTGTTCAATCCTTCACTTCCTTTATATTGCCACCCCCATGATTCTTATCCCATGAATCATTCGATATTTCTCTTTCCCATCTACCTATTTTTTTATTTATCGCTATAGTGACCTCCCCACCTCCCCTTGATTTTTCAACCCCCCTATTTTACTTCCACCACTTCTAACTCCGCAATTCCACCTCCCTGTCATTATCAATGCTCCCTGCCTCCCTACCTAGAACTCTATCCACCCCTACCCCTCTTTCAGTTATCATGCCCCTCTTCTTATGGGTTTTCACCCAAAAACCTAATTTTAAGCTTTCATTTATTCCCATTCTAGGTCAAACACTCCTTCATACCAAAGTTTCACTACCGTTTCAGTTTTTTTGTTGATGATCGTCATTCACAAATCTCAATGATGTTCTCCTATAATGAATCATTCTCCCATCAGGTCATTGTTTTCTAAAACATATCATACCCAAATTTTCCGAGCATTAGATCATTCAGGAATGGTCTCTCCAAAAAAATATTTCTTCTAGCCTAATTTTTTTTTTCATAGATGGTTCATGGTTATATTTCCCAACATGTTCTTCCTAAGTGATTTAGAGGTTTTTTAATCTATGAGATTTTTTATTTTTTAACTATAAATTTTTATGGTCCAATTCATATTGATTTTTTTTAGGATAAATCTGAATAAAAAATAAGTTTAAGGAAGGGTAGTTAATGGGGATTCAATGTGAATGTGGGTTACTATGTTGATAGGAGAAAGGGGGTTTATTCCTTCATATTTATAGAAGACATGAATTGTGAATGAGATATAGAGATTATAAAGAGGGAAAGGCCAGCCTGTGTCTTCGTTTTTTGCATAGATAAGAGAGGGATAGAGGGGCATGCCAAGATTTAGTTTCTGTGAGAGAGAAACAAGAAGGGGTTTCTGCATTTTAGGTAACTCATACGAAGAGATGATGATGAGAGAATAGAAGACGTTTATTATTCTAATGATGACATGTTGAAGGTGATATTTGAAAGAATTGAAGATGAAATGTGATGATAGATGATGATAGTTCCAAGTATTGAAAGTCTTTCTAGTTGTGAAGCTCACGTAGAGTGTCTTGATTCGCAAGAGCAGTGGTACATAAAAATGGTACAATGATGGATGTATAGAAAAAATACCTTTATGTGTGTTGTGAAAAATAATTTGGGTGTCATAAATTCCTCAGAGTTATAAAATGCCTTTGGTGAATTTTCTACCCTTTTCGACTAATTTCATTGTGGCATCGGTCTTTTCCCTAATAACTTGTTAGGTGAAAATAAAATCCTACATCAGTTTTAAAAAAGGGTGTTTTATCATATATAATATTGGATGATAATTTCCCCTATCACCCTTGTGTTTTAGTATGGAACCACAAAAGGGACTATGTGTTGGGATTAGAAGAGATAAGATTAGAGGAAATGGATCCTGACGAGTGGTATCATAGTCATGGTTTATCCCATGTGTGATGTAGATAACCCCAAACCATTTTCATAAAAATAATGATAGATCTGGTTAGAGAATATATATCCTTTGTGGTGATCTATATCGATTTTGTTTTTGATAAAAGTGGGATGTATGCGTGTCCTAGAGAAGATAGAAATAGCGGTTCATGTGAAAGATAATTTGGATTGTATTGATTGTCATTTATGGTAATTCACAGTTTTTTTGTCTTTTGATTAAGGAGATGATTGTTGGGTGCAAACCCAATCTCACATCAATTTCCATAAAGTATGGGGGCTCACATATTAGATTATAAGGTAAATTATTCCTAGCACCCATGTTTTTTAGGATGGAACCCTAGAAGGTCCTAGTGTTAGGCCAGGAAGACCTATGACTAGAAAAAATGGATCCTGATCAGTTTTGTATAATAATTTCACAACATTCATGTGTTGCATTTTATTTCAATTTATTCATTACAAATGTAATTTTTTATTATACACATTGATATCTATTAAACTACAATCTTTTTGATTGGTTCAATCGCAATTATTCTAGATTTATGGAGTTTTAACATGATGGATTTGTTATAAATTTTGTTTTTCGTTTGACCGAATTCATTTGAATGTTTCACATACCATTTATATATATTTTTTCCATGACGATTCTGTAATAATCTTGTGAATATATTACTACTCCATGAGGTTAATGAGAGTTTCATAGAGAATCATGAGTAACCACACATCATTTTTCTTGTTTTAAGAAATTTTATATAATTTTATCATGATATATTCATTTTTAGTGTTCTTTTTTTACAAATATCTGTTTACATTCACTACTAGTATATTTTATTCCCTATAAGTGTCTCAAATTTCAATTATTATGATGTCATATATGTTAATATTATTTTATTATACACACTTACTTTGGGATTATATATTTTATCATGTTTTATATATTATAGAATTAAATTTTATCATTTTGTATTTAAAGTATTAATTTTATATTTTTTTAACATGATGGATATGTGTTGTAACGTACTGGATCTAGGTGCCGCCCAAAGGTGGCCCGAACCCGGTTGGTCACATAACCTCAAGATAATTTCCCCAAAATCCAATGTATTTTGACTAACAGTGAGGGAAAATGTCTGATATTAGGGTGACTATGCCCTCATTGGTAGATTATACACAACAGAAAATAGATAGTAAACAATAGTAGAATCAGTAATACCAAATAGTAATAATAATGGAAGACTGAAAGTAAATCCAACAGAATAATATATATATATATATATATGATTTATAGAATATGTATCTAATAAAGAATCCAAAAAAGTCACATTAATATAAAGAAATAAAGAAACCAAAGTACAAAAGAAACAAGTAAACTCTAGTAGCATTACAAGCCTCATCTTGGTTTCATGCTCTCCAGCTCCAATAGAAATCGCGTACCTAATGATGAAGGGAACTTTCCCTTATCTATACCTGAAATCATATAATGTTTTTTGGTTCAAAAGCATGACCCAAACAGGGTGTGAGACAAATTCTAGTAGGTAACCACCAAAATATCTGTTCCTAACTGTCAGTGAATATATATAATAGGTAATAGGAGGAATGAATAAATAAAATAGGAAGTACTCAAAAGTAAACAATATTATAGTTCTCAATTACATTCATTTACAATTATCACATATTCAATCCATTGAATCAAGTATCCCCATGATCTATCCTGAGCTCTGTATCCTCTGTGTAATGTAACAAAACATATGTCTCAGAAGACTATCTAAAAAATAAAGTTAGACTGAGTCCAAGATTGTGCTTTGGCTTTGAATACCCATCACAATTAGGAAATTATTCATACATGACCCCTTGGGAAGTTCTCACAGTCTATCCCATCTGGTCTAACATATAATCAATTCATTATGTAAAGACCCTCTAGGAAATCTCTCACAGTCTAACCCATTTGGCATAACATAGCATCAATCAATTACAAACAACCACCTAGGTATGATATCAAATTCTAAACCCTTGGGTCAAATATTCATTTAATCAACCAATAATGATCACTTGAAAATCTCTCACAGTCTAAACCAAACAATTTTCAATGACCACTCAATAATCTTTCACAGTCTAACCCCATTTGGGAAGCTCTCACAGTCTAGTACCCTTTGGTCAACATTCAAAATTCATATCAGAGGAATTTTATATAATTATAAACTCTATCATAAAAAAAAGGCATGGAATACAAGGAAAACCTAACAAGAATTCTATACCAAACAACCATAAAAAATCAACCAAGGGAAACACAACCATGGGGTGTCCCATAAACAAGGTATCTAACCTTACGCATAGGAAACAAACCTTAATTAATCAATCAAATCATAGTTGGTAATAAACAGGGTTAAATTCCAAATCTATAAATACATAAAATGTGGGTATGCATCACTTTTACCATATATCATCCAAATAGAAACAAAAAAAAAGGCAAAAGCCACCTACATCGATGTCGTAGAATTGATATACTTTAATGTCGACCCTTGAATCATCCTAAAATGGCGTAGATCTAAAAAAGGTGAAAAAATATCAACCTTTAATAACTCAGAAGAGAGGATGAATCAGGAATAAAGTCTCTAGGGGTTTTGAGAACTCACGGATGGGATTACAATGCACCCAATGATGTATCAATCAGATATCATATGGAGAATCGGGAGGGGTTCGAATTTTTTTGGGCATTTTTCAATATCTTGTACAAACTATGGGGAGAATAAGATGATTACAGAAAAAAGACGTGACCCCGGTTTGATATATCAAATAAAAATAAAAGTTCATGGTGTTTTCATTTAAGATACATGCTGGGTAGTATTCTTAATTGGACCTCGACTTATGCGGTCTTCTAGGTCACCACACAGCCATGTACTCGACCATTACATGGTTTGTATGAAACTATACATGGATTTATAGGTACATGGGGTGTACTCCGGAGTACATTTTGTGTACTTATAAAAACCTCTTCTCTTCCTTATTCCTAAAAAATAACCCGAAATCAGGATCTATACCTGAAATGAAGATTTGGGTTCTTACAAACTTCCTCCTTAAAGAAACTTTTCCCTGAATTACCCTTCCAAGTGTGGGGAAGAATAATATGCGAACAAATCTATCCACTAAAATTTTACGTTGGCCTCCCTCTCCCATGTCTCATCCTATACTCAGTAGTGCTTCCAAAGCACCCGTACTAGAGGAATAGACCGAACATGGAGAACCTTAGTGCTGTGATCCACAATCTGAATATGATGCTCCTAAAAGGATGCATCCACCTACAAATCAAACTCTTTAGGTTGAAAATGTGAGACAATTTTGAAAAGTAACACTATAGATGAGAAACATGAAAGACGTCGTGCATAGCCTGATACCTATGAGGTAACTGCAACTGATAGGAAACTGACCCGACTCTCTCCTAAACCTCAAATGGCTTATCGTATCTCATTGAAATATTCTCCTATCACCTAATCCGTCTATTTCCTAACCTCGGTGTGACACACAGGAAAACCTGATCTCTAACCTTGAACTCTAGAGGTCATCTACATCAATCAACATAAGATTTATGTTGAGACTGTGTAGTAGCCATCCTATTCCGAATCAACTCCACACGTTCGGTGGTATCCTAGACAAGATGAGGTCCCAACATAGCTTCCTCTTCCTCCTCCAAAGAACATAAGGGTGATAGATATAGAATACCCTACAAAGCCTTATAAGGTGCTATTTGAATCGTTTCCTGAAAACTATTATTGTAGGAAAACTCCACAAGGAATGTGTGTCTCTCCCAAGACCTCCTGAAATTTAGGATTCATGCTTGAAGAAGTTACTACAAAACCAAAATTATAGTGACCCAAGCCTTTTACAGACAACATTAAATGATTTTAAGAATAATTATACATCAGAGAACAAGCCAATAATCGTTAAGTCTAGTGTCTTGGAAGACTAGGTACATAAAACATAAAACATGGGGCTAAAAAAAATTCTTTATTTAATCTTCATAAAGATCTCATAACTTCCTTTGATCCCTTACATCTGCATAGGGTACCCTAGGGAACACATGAACAATGGGATGAGCTGAAAATCCCAGTAAGGGAATGAACATAAGGATACATCTTAAGCACATGAGTTTGAGGCATGAAATAATGATATCCAAAGCATCGAACATATAAAATCATATCATATTACCATGGAATAATATAAATATTGAAGAATCATAAAACATGTCTTTAGTATGGATCATGTATAACCACCGATCCTATTTCCCATTTTAGTAAGGGTCAAGGCTAACCACCAATCTCGTTTCCCATTTTAGTAAGGGTCAAGGCTAACCGCCAATCCAGTTTCACGTCATATCTCACAAGACATAACTTTACCCAATGAATTGGAACACTATCTGGGTGCACCCATCTCGACATATTCATGAATATTTTTTCCACATAAATAATCATACATAATCAACCATACATTAACATATGGGTACCCATGGAAAGAATTGGGTACCACAATCATGACATAAAGCATAACCAATGGGGTATCATGATTGTGTCCATGAAAGAAAGGGATTAGAACATACCTAGACATTCATAAGGTAAAATAGTCATATAAAAGGGTAAGTGGTGTCAAACAGAAGTGAAAAATATAAGAAATGTATTTTAGAAACATTATCATTAAAACATTTTTGTACGGTTTTAAGGAAAATACAATTGAACCATTAAAATAGAAAAGAGGACTATATTTTATATAAAAAAAGAATTGAACCAAGATTTTTTTCATAAAAAAATGATTTTATAAATACATTGGTGGCCTAAAATAGAGGATAGAGTGCACTTGAAATTGGGTTAAAATTTGGGAAGTTCCCTTAAAACATGTTTTCTTATCAGAAAGTTATAAGGAGGGAATCTTTTAAAAACTTGTATATCCCCAAAAGAGAGTGATGAAAGGGTCTTCGTAAAATAATTTTTTACAACTAAACAGATTTTATAATATGCACAAAAATTGATAATATAATTCCATTTTGGTATAAATAATGATAAGGAAATCAGAATGAACAATAAAGGTTCATGTAGATTTTGTTACGGATTATCGGCATGGTGTTGGGTGCACATAAGAGGGATTTATGAGAGAGAGAGAAGGGGTTTCTCGTCACTTTTAAATCATGAGGTAATTATGGTGGAGGTGCGAAATAATACCCCATCATTTGGGATTACCCGTAAAAAGGCATAGCATAGAGGACAATCTTCATTAAGAGTGAAATGTAGAGGATCCCTTACCTTAAATCTGTTTGTGTTCTCCACTTGTTATTAAAGAATAGAATAAACAAATTAGGTTTATTAATTAATAAGTCTAGAAATTATTCTATATATAATTGGTTTAGTATAATCATTTTTAAGTTCATTTATTACCATTTTGATTGGTTATGAGGTTCAATTTCATTGTTTGGGGTTGTTTGTTTACTTCGTTTTAATGACCAATTCAGTTATATTCATGTTTGGATAAACATATAAGATAAAAGTGGTTGTAAAAAATTAATGTTATATTCTATTAGTGAACATCTAGTAGATTTCATGGTTTTAAATTTAATTTGGTTACTTAGAGTGTAGTTGAATTATTATATAAAACCATAGTGACAACCATTTTTTGTTAATCAGTGGGTTTAATTACAAAGAACATATTTTTATTTATAACATAATTACATTAGTAAAAGGGATTAAAAAACAAAAAATAGGATATATTACCTATATAATAATCTGGTTCAACCGTAACACAAATGGTTCCATGACCAGAATTAATTATAATAATAGAAATTGATAAACTGTTGGCCTTGAATGTGCTAAATTAGCACATCTTAGACGGTGGTTTCATTTCGTTGAAATAAAAGGTGGGGAAAGAAGATAAGATAATGAAATATACCATTAGCATAAAACAATTCTAGTACATGTATGTTACTAGATTTATCATACTATTTGGGTGAAGGGAGGAGATAAAAGAAACAAAAAGAAAATAACTTAAAAGAAATGAAGGAATTGGAAAGAGGAATTTACCTCTTGAGACTTCCTCCTTTGAGAACCTCTTTAGGGGGGAGGTTTTGTTATTTTGAAGATTCTAGGGGACTTTGAATGTGTGGGAGGATTTTAGGGAGATATTTGGTTAGAATATTGTAAAGGCACAAGGATTGAGAGTAGTGAAGAGTAGAGGGAGGGGGGTGTTATAGTGGAGAGGAGGGATTTCATAATATTAAAATAATTAATTTATTAATTCATCACAAGACAAGGAATAGTAAGTATTCCATGACCATGAATAGTAAAAAATTTATGTGACTGTAAACCAATTGGGGTTACATCAGCAGATCATCATCAATGACTCAATAAATACATTATTTAGCATTTATTGTAAATTAAAATATTTTATTATTAATAAAAATTCAAGTATTTGAGAAAAATATCAAAAATTCACCCTAACCATTTTTCAACATGTATAATTGAAAAGTCAAATCCATTTTTACAAAATAATTTTCTAAATATGATTATTTTAATTTTTAATTAAAATCATAATTTATTATAAAAACCTGTTTTAAAACATTCATTTACTTATTCTAAAATATAGGTATATCGTACTTTCAACTTGAATATTATTCATATATTATCCCAGGTAAGGTTACAATTCATTAGGGTATATCACTATTCATAAGGGTATGTTACTATTAATAAGTGTAGGTTACTACTCCCAAAAAATTATGTTTTTCTTATCAAACTCCAAATAACGGACTGATCGCAACTGTGTATGTCAGATTTTCAAAATTCCAAACATAGAAGTGAAAATATTATGTTTAACTATCTCTTTTCACTTAGTAGTTCATTATGTTTTGTTTTCATGTGATTTTATGACATATTTATAAGAAGGTAATTTCAATTGAAAAACATTGGGTTGTTACATTCTTCCCCCATTAATAAATTTTTCCCTCAAAATTTTGTTTTACATTCTAAGCCAAAAATAGGTGGGGGTACATTTCCTTCATTGCTTCCTCTAGTTCCCATGTTGCCTCTTTGTACTTGTGGTTTCTCCATAGTACATTGACCAAGTTAGTAGTCTTGTTGTGCAGAATTTTGTCTCTATGATCCAGGATATTCACTGGCTGCTCCTCATAGGAAAGATTATCCTCCAACTGTACCACCTCTAAAGAGAGTACATGTGAAGGGTCCAGTATGTACTTCCTTATGAGGGATACATGAATGACATCATGTAATTTTGAACTGGTAGGTGGAAGTTCCAATTGATAGGCCATAGCTCTAATTCGATCAAGGATCTCGAAGGGTCTGATGTACCTGGGACTTAACTTTCCTTTCTTTCCAAACCTCATGACCATATTAAATAGAAATATCTATAAAAATACCATGTCTCCAACTTTAAACTGAAGGTCTCGTCGACGATTGTCTGCATAACTTTTCTGTTGACATTGGGCTATCTTGATATGCTGTTGAATGGTTTTCACCTTTTTCACCCTTTTATCGACCATTTTAGGTCCTAGAAACTTACTCTCACTGACTTCATCCAAACACATCGGTGTTCCACACTTTTTCCCATAAAGGGCTTAATATGGTTCCTTTCAGATGCTCGAGTTGAAAATATTGTTGTAGGAGAATTTAACCAGTGGAATATTTTTGTCCCATACTTCATTTAATTCAATAGAACATGCTCTCAACATGCCTTCTATTGTTTGGATAGTTTGCTCAGATTGGCCATCAGTTTGAGGATGATAGGCCGTACTGAAGTTTAGTTCAGTGATTAGAGCATGTTGGATACTTTTCTAGAACTTTGAGGTGAATCTCGAATCATGATTGGATACAATTGATAGTGGTACTTCATGATGCCTTATAACTTCTTTGATGTAAATCCATGTGAGTTTATCCAATGAGAATTCCTCTCGAATTGTGATAAAATGAGATATCTTTGTAAGGCGATCCACAATAACCCATATAGCATTATTTCCTCTGGATGTCCTTGGAAGTCCAGTGAAAAAGTCCATGGTAATGTTCTCCCACTTCCATAATGGTATGGGTACTGGTTTCATCATCCCCTTAGAATTTTTCTTATAATCCTTCACTTGTTGACATACCAGGCACTTTGATGTATACTCAATAATCTCAATTTTCCTGTTGTCCCACCCAATTGTTTCCCAGATATCTTGATATATCTTTATGCTCCCTGGATGGATAGAGAAGGTCGAGCTATGTGAATCATTCAATAGCTCATTCTTAATCTCTGTATCAAATGGTATACATAATTGTGTCCCAAATCTTACAAATCATTCCTAATCAATATTGAAATCGGAAGATTTCCCATTTTAGATAGCTTCCACCATTTTTTGAATCTCCACATCTTTTCATCGAGAATACATTATTTTCTCCAAGAGGTATGGTTGAGAAATCATTTGAGAAAGGATTGATGATGTTCTTCCCTAATTTATACCCATATCCATCCTTTAAAAATCTAATAATATTCTATCTTTTTCAATTCTCATCATTGATTAAGATGCAGGTTCCTTTCTACTTAGAGCATCTACCACCTTGTTTGCCTTACAAGAATGGTAGTGGATTGAGCAGTCATAATCCTTGATGAGATCAATCCATATTCACTGGAGCATATTAAGTTCTTTTTTGTGTGACTATATATTTGTGACTCTTGTGGTTAGTATATATCTCACACTTCTCCCCATAGTGATAATACTGCCAGATTGTCAACGCAAAGATCACAGCTGCCAACTCTAGATCATGAGTGGGATATTTTTGCTCATTTATTTTCAGCTACCTTAAGGAATAAGATATAACTTTATCATTTTTCATTAGCAAACAACCTAATATCTTATTAGAAGAATCACTATACACCACAAAGAGTTATCCACTTGTAGGGAGTGTGAGTACTGGCATAGTGATAAGGCTCGTTTTCAACTCCTTGAAACAATATTCACATTCCTGTGTCCATAAAAACTTTACTCCCTTTCATGTCAGCATATCCATTGGGTTTGAAAACGGTGAAAATTTCTTCAAATATCATCGATAATACACGACTAGACCCAAAAAGCTACGGATCTCCGATATAAAAGTTGGAATGGGCCACTATTCATTGCCTTCATCTTGTAAGGGTCCACAAATATCCCTTTACTGGTGACAACATTCCCCAAGAATGATACTTCCTCCATCCGGAACTCATATTTACTTTACTTTGCAGACAACTTATCCCTTCGAAAAGTATTTAACACAATATTAAAATTCCCATCGTGTTCCTCCTTTCTCTTGAAGTATATCAGAATATCATCGATAAATACTACCAAAATTTTGTCGAGGTAATCTCAAAAGACTTTATTCAATAAATACATGAAGATTTATAGAGAATTAGTGAGTCCGAAGGGCATCACTATGAACTCATAGTGTCCATACCTCGTTCGAAAGGATGTTTTGGGAATATCTTCCTTCCTCACCTTTAATTGGTGATATCCTAACTGAAGGTCCACCTTAGAGAAATAATTGGCCCGATGAAGCTAATCGAACAAGTCATCTATCCATGGATGGGGAAACTTGTTATTTATTGTGATTTTATTAAGCTCACGATAATCAATGTAGAGGCGCATCGATTCATCCTTCTTCTTGACGAAGAGGACTGGATCACCCCATGGTGAAGCACTCAGTCATATAAAACCCTTCTCCATATTCATCTATAATTGCTTCTTCAACTCTTCTAGCTCTACGATGGACATTTTGGAAGGTGTCTTTGAGATAGGTAGAGATCCAGGGATAAGTTCAATTGAGAGATTAACCTATCAGTTATGAGGATTACCAGACAACTCTTTAGGGAATACAACAGTGTAATCCCTCACGATGGGCATTTCTTCAAGCATGATTCTATCTTTTGTCTCAATCATTTGAGCTAGATATGCTTGCTCACATGGCAAGAATATCCACACTTGAGATGAATATTCTAAAGGATATTCGTCTTCCTCTTTACATTTGTAAATAATCAGAGGATGCTTGAGATGTGAAAAGTGATCTCCCATTCCCAACAGTTGATGTTGTCTTTGTATAAAGATAGCGAATCCAAGCCCAAGATAGCATCGAACTCCACTAAAGGAAGTATGATGAGATTTTCTGGGAGGTTTAGTCCACAAACGTTAACTGGAGAGGAGTTATAAACCATGGACGCAAGAATTTTCCCATTTTATGTTCTCACAGATAACTTTTTCTCCAAATTTTGAGGTGGTGTTTGTATACTTCTACTAAACATTTCAGATTTGATATAATGTGTAGAACCAGAATCATATAGTACGTTTGTTATTCTTGAATGAATTACTAGCATACCTGTCACCACACCATTTTCCGACTCCACCTCAACAATAGTGATAACATAAGCCCTTTCTTGTTTCCTAGGAGGTTGTTGCTGATTGCCTCTGACAACCCTCAGCTTAGAGAAATTATTTGCATAATGCACATGCTACTTGTAGTTGTAACACTACACTGCAGGCTGAGTGTTGCTCTGAACCTTCCCTTTTCTCCAACATTAGCGATATTTTTCATATCCATTCAGTTGTTCTTGTCCAGATGAAAAAACTTTCCACATTTAAAGAAATTATTGGTTCCCCTCATATAGTTACCAGGATGCTTCCACTACTGTAAAAGTAGGCTATACCAACGGTTTAAAACCATTGGTATAGGCTGGAAAAATTTTGGTATAGACTATACCAACAGTTTTCCAAACCGTTGGATAGTAAGCTGTGAGGAAAGCCCTATACCAACGGTTGCACTTAAACCGTTGGTATAGGTGTTCCAGAATTCTGGAAAAGTCTATACCAACAGTTCTGAACCGTTGGTATAAGCTTTCCAGAATTCTGGAAAAACTTATACCAACGTTTCAGAACCGTTGGTATATCTTTTTCAGAATTCTGCAGAAAAATATATCCCAATGGTTTAGAACCGTTGGTATAATATTTCCAGAATTCTGGAAAAAGCTATACCAACGGTTCTGAACCGTTGGTATAAGCTTTCAAGAATTTTGGAAAAGGATATACCAACGGTTCTAAACCATTGGTATAGCTTTTTTCTGGAAAATATTATACCAACAGTTCTGAACCGTTGGTATAGCCTTTTCCAGAATTCTGGAAAAAGATATACCAACGGTTCAGAACCGTTGGTATAACCTTTGCCAGAGCTGCTGCACAGCAGCCCACCAGAAGCCCTCCAGTAGCCCTACAATCCACCTGCATAAAAAAACATTGCAAAACAGCCCTCAATATACCCTACACTATACACCTGTATAAAAAATATCACAAAAACCACATAAATATTTAAAACAGTATAAAAAACACCAAAAATATCCCAAAAAACACATATGACAACAATCATCTAGTGGTAATTCACCTCACCCATGCACAACCCCCCAACCAGCACACCTCCCCATCAAATTCTAATAGGCAGAATAGTTTGATAAATATCTATTAGAGTTGAATAATAATTTCAAATTGGCTAAAATCCCTTTTTTTGTGATTCTAGGTTTGGGTATGTAATGATTTGTGATGAATTTTTCATTGAACTTGTATAGTTTATAATATTTGGTGAAAAGGTATTTTCTTAGGAGTCTCATCACTTATGACCCCATTAGTGAAACTACCCAACTCATGAAAAATAGTTTGCGACTATCGTTGATGAGTGTAAATTTCAGTTGTATTCACTTAAAATGATTTCCTTTTGAAATAAAAGAGAGACTTTGAGTGGTGTCGTCCACATCGCACCTCGGATTGAGGCGGAGTTGACTTTTACACATCACAAATGACCCATGGATCAGTTTCCTAAAGTATCAACATAATCCGAATGCGTTTAGTTGGTTTCCCGTATGCCGGTTGTTTTTACATAAAAGCGTATCCATTTTAAACAAAAGAAATACACTTTGAGTGATACCGACCACACCATGCCTCAGATTGAGGCAGGGTTGACTCGTACACGTTAACAATGACCCATAGATCCTTTTCCTAAAGTATCAATAGTATATGAATGCGTTTGGTCCATTTTCCGTATGTCAGATTTTGTTTTTACTTAAACTGTTGTCCATTTCAAAAAATAGTTAGACACTTTGAGTGGTGCCGCCCACACCTCGCCTCGGATTGAGACGAAGTTGATTCCTACACGTCACAAATGACCCATGGATCGTTGTCCTAAAGTTTCAACAGAATCTGAATGCGTTTGGTCGGCTTTCTGTATGTGGTTTTATTTACTTAAAAGCGCATCCATTTTAAACAAAAGAAAGACATTTTGAGTGGTACCGGCCACACAGGCCCTCAGATTGAGGAAGGGTTGACTCATACACATCACAAATGACCCATGGATACATTTCCTTAAGTATTAACAGTATCTGAATGCCTTTGGTCCGTTTTCAATATGGCAGTTGTTTTTTTTACTTAAACTGTTGTCTATTTCAAAGAAAAGTGACACACTTTGAGTGGTGCCGGCCACACTGGCCCTCGGATTGAGTCAGGATTGACTCGTACACGTCACATATGATGCATGGATCGTTTTCCTAAAGTTTCAACAGAATCTGAATTCCTTTGGTCGGTTTTCCGTATGTTAGTTGTTGTTTTTACTTAAACTGTTGTCCATTTCGAAGAAAAGTTAGACACTTTGAGTTGTGTCGGCCACACTGCGCCTCGGATTGTGGCGGTGTTGACTATTACAAGTCAAAAATGAAACATGGATCATTTTCCTATAGTTTCAACATAATCCGAATGGGTTTGGTCGGTTTTCCGTATGTCAGTTGTTGTTTTTACTTAAACTATTGTCCATTTCAAAGAAAAGTTAGACACATTGAGTGGTGTCGGCCACACCACACCTCGGATTGAGGCGGTGTTGACTCATACACGTCACAAGTGACCCATGGATACATGTACTAATGTATCAACAATATCCTAATGCCTTTGGTCCGTTTTCCGTATGTGGTTTTTTTTACTTAAAAGCGCATCCATTTTAAACAAAAGAAAGACACTTTGAGTGGTACCGGCCACACCGGACCTCGTATTGAGATGGGGTTGACTCGTACATGTCACATATGACCCATGTATTATTTTCCTATAGTTTAAATAGAATCCTAATGCGTTTGATCTACTTTCCGTATGCTAGTTGTTGTTTTCACTTAAAATCCTGTCCATTTCAAATAATAGTTAGACACTTTGAGTGGTGCTGGCCACACCGCGCCTCGGATTGAGGCGGGGTTGACTCTTACACGCCAAAAATGAACCATGGATACATGTCCTAAAGTATCAACAATATCTGAATGACTTTGGTTCGTTTTCCGTATGTGGTTTTTTTACTTAAAAGCGCATCCATTTTAAACAAAAGAAATACACTTTGAGTGGTACCGGCCACACCGGCCCTCGGATTGAGGCGGGGTTGACTCGTACACGTCACATATGACCCATGGATTTTTTCCTATAGTTTAAATAGAATCCTAATGCGTTTGGTTTGTTTTCTGTATGCCAGTTGTTGTTTACACTTAAAATTTAGTCCATTTAAAATAAAAGTTAGACACTTTGAGTGGTGTCGTCCACACCGCGCCTCAGATTGAGGCAGGGTTGACTCGTAGACGTCACATATGACCCATGGATACATGTCCCAAAGTATCAATAGTATCCGAATGCGTTTGGTCCATTTTCCATATGTGGTTTTTTTACTTAAAAGCGCATCCATTTTAAACAAAAGAAAGACACTTTGAGTGGTACCGGCCACACCTGCCCTTTGATTGAGGCGGGGTTGAATCATACATGTCACATATGACCCATGGATCGTTGTCCTATAGTTTAAACAGAATCCGAATGCGTTTGGTCTATTTTCCGTATGCCAGTTGGTGTTTTTACTTAAAATCCTGTCCATTTCAAATAAAAGTTAGACACTTTGAGTGGTGCCGACCACTACTTCAAAGCACATTTTCCATATCGTTTTCCACATGCATAAACATGAAATACATGGCTAACTAAGAAAGATAAGTTAAAAAAAATCGAAAAATGAGTATCACAGTACCAAGGAATACTAAAGGTCTAGGTAGTAGACTAATCATATAATAAGAATCAAGTGCAAAAAACAGAATCCAAATGCAACGTCCCTATGAAGCAGAGGAAAACCCCAAAGTGTAAAACCATGTTAAAAAATAAAGAGTTATATAGAATTCAAAAATTTAATGGATCAATCTACCTCTGATCACTATCACCATCACCACTATCATCATCAGCCTCATCCTCGCCTCCATCTCTGTCATCGTCGTCGTCCTCGTCATCATCCCCATGCTCATCGTCGGCCTCATCCTCGTCCTCAACATCATCCTCACCATCGGCCACATCCTTGACCTCAACCCCATCCTCGCCCTCATCCACATCCTCATCCTCACCCTCTTCCTCTTCAACATCCTCTTCATCACCAGGAACATCATCATCTCGAACGCCACTAGAGTTTCCGCCTGGTGCATTGGATTATGCACCCATCGACGACATAAATGTCTGACAAGCCGCACTAGCCTCTGGTGGAAGTGATGAAGAAAATGCTTTCATCAGTTTCATAAATTCTCTGTCTCTTGTTTGAACTTGTACTTCCAACTATGTGACCCTTTTATCAGACTGTCTTTCATGCTCCTTGACTTGTTCCAACTCGGTGGTACTAGAATGGATACCTGGAGATGACCAATGCCTTGTCGGGACTATATTCTTAGTAGGTCGGCAGCGTACTCGACCAGAGTGCTCATCTCCCAAAACATGATATAAATGATCATGTGGCCCAAAATTGTCAGGCTCCTGGGTATCAAGAGCCTCTAAAGTAGCCTGTAAAAAAAATTTATAGATTATTAAATTTAAAATTAGATATTAAACTTTGAAATAAACAAATTAAAACTGACAATCTTCTCTTGGGTCGGTTCATTTACCACAGTTCCATCTTTTTTCTTCTACTCGAGCAAAAAAAAAATTGCTCGAGGGATACATACTTCAATATTCATTTTGTGCTTCTGTAATGACATTGAAACAATATAAAGTGAAAGTATAATCATATATTCATTATTCAATAAATCACATAATTTATGTAGGATCCACTAAAAAGGGAAAGTCCTAAAGAAAAATTATAAACAACTATATCGTACCTGTTGCCTCTCATGATCTGACATAGTTGTGCGCCCCAAAGTGTGGAGGTATTGCTTTGAATCAATGTTTTTTTTGTTTTTTAGAGTATTCCTAAATAATGATTAATAATTAATAAGATTATATTAATGAAAAATATTAAAACTCTCATTTAAATAACTAAAATGGGATTAATACCTTAAATTTGGAAGTTTCCCAATGGGTAATCATTTGGTGATATTGCTCTATCAGGAAGTCATCCACGATAGGTAATGTATCTAACTCCGTGACCACTCTATCACAACAGCCAACATACAACTCATGCTTATAATCTCTCCAAAGCTCTCCTAGCTCTTTTAAACGCACTGGTCATGCACCTTCACCATTAGGGAAGTTAAAACGAAGCTGAAACCAAATTGATTAGGTCATTTAAATACAAAAATATACTACATTAAATCCAATAGATTTTTACCCATATTTGTGCCCACGCGTTATCCATGAATTCGGGTGGCAGATGTCTCCAAGAGAGAGGGCTGACCAGAATGATATCGGAGTATTTGGCTAGCGTCGCCAAAAAACCCCAACATTGCTGCCCAGATTTCTCAATCACTTGTCCATAAACATTTTATTCAACCATCAACTGTGTCTGGCGGTTCCATACCGCACGCAAGCGAGTACACCCCCTCCCCTGCCTCCTATCTGTAGATGAATCTGTTATTAAAGAAAAATAATATCAATACAAGTTATAATAAAAATAAATTTTGGTATAAAAATTTGACAGAGTTATATAAATATACCTATGGTAGTCGGATCAATGGGTGCAGTAGCTGAAGGAATATCCTATACAGGTGGAGTGTCCCTCAGTGTATGCTCCTCAGCCACATACTGTGTCGCAGTAGGAGTCGAAGAAGGTGGAATATAATTTCCCAGAGATAATGAACCAGAAGCAAAAGATGATGGAATAGACGTCTGGCCAGCTGGTAGTGTAAACATCGGAGGTCTAAATATCTCATATTTCCCTAAAGACATGCCAGGATCAAAATAGGGCGTAGAAGATACGTTTGTGGTAGTGGGTCGTCTAACTCTCGCCCCACGAGCCCTCGTACCACCGGCCTCAGTACCGGGACCACTAGATGATCGTCCATCTCTGACACCACCCCCCCTCCTACCACCAACCTCTCTACTGGGAGCAATATCAGGCTCCTCGTCAGATATCTATCGTCTAGGGGGTGGATCCTGAAAAAATGTTTGACAGAAAAGTAAACACATGATATTATAAGTTATTGAAATATTTATATTTGAAATAAAATACTCACAATAGGGATGAGTGGAGGATCACCCATCTGTACCATGCGACAATTATTATCTGTCATCTTTTTCCGCCGCCTCTCTTTAATGGGTGTCATTTCCTGCAATGAAAACAAATATGGAAGTAATTAGAAACAGATAACTAATGTGTAACCCAAAAAACAAAATATAGAAAAACCATTATGATAAAAAGAACATAATGAAACAGAAGATTTATGGTGTTATGAAGGTAAGTACTAGGATACACACTCTGAATTATGTAGGTGAAACATGTAGGTGAGAACACGACTGTATGATTCTATATATTTCTCACCACAACTTCAGGTTCACAATCAACTCTGAAAATTGAGTTGTTGGAGTCATCATAAGTAATAAACGGATTGCTTCCAATTGCAGTAGGGATAGTGTCAACTTCATCATCACCATCATCAAAAACATGTCTGGGATTTACTTCAATAATTACACCGAATTTAGGATGACGATGATCTTTGACATAAAAAACTTATTTCACCATTGATGCAAATACATATGGTTCATCGGTGGAAAGAGTGCGAGTCGTGTCAATAACTCAAAATCCACAATCATCAATAAAGGTGCCTTGCCTCATCATTGAATCAAACCATTGACAATTCATCATCGTGACTCGACCATGCGAGTAATAATCCAAAATTATTATTTTCTCCACGACACCATAATAAGCAACATTTTCAGAACGAGGTCTAGTGTCCGATGAACTGGCATAACAGTCTGTTGTGGAAGTTAGCATAACACCATTATGCTGTGTTCTCATGTTTCTTGCTCATTCAATGATAATAAATTTGTATCCATTGATCACAAGTGATTTACAAGCACGAACCATGGTATTAGGACCAAAAGACAAAGCTCTTATTTCCTCAGAAACAGAGTCTGTAGGCAAACTCGATACCTGAAATATAAACAAATAGTAAACTTAATTAAATATTATTTTTATTTAGTTATTACAAAAATATTTTTACCTTCAATTTCAACCAAGCAGAAAACCCTTTGCTATGAAAAGTCTCCTTCTTTCTCAAAGATAAAGAACGATGCTTTATATATATCAATTCTTTATGTTCCCTGTAGATAAAAATAATAATAGTTTAACAAATATTTAAAATTACAAGAGATAAGATAAGAGATACAGGTACAATTAACTTACATGATATACTCATTGAACAAATCACAATTAAACAACACTGTGTGACGTGCCATCTCTCGCTCTTCAAGGCTTAATGTTGTCAATGTATATGATCCCGGAATTCCTTTTGTCTGAGGAAGTGATGGAAAACTAGGTTCAATTTTCCCATACTGTTCTTATTCATTTCTCATTGGTCTGTTTATTCTCGTAGTATGATCAGACAAATACATTGAGCAGAAATCCATAAATTCTTGAGCCAAGTAACCGTTCACAATAGAACCTTCAGGATAATTCCTATTCCGAACATATGATTTCAATGTGCACATGTTTCTTTCAGTTGGATACATCCAACAGAAAGCAATAGGTCCTCTAAGAAGTATTTCGGTCGAAAGATGGACAGTCAGATGCAACATGCATGTAAAAAATGATGGAGGGAATATTTTCTCTAACTCACAAAAAATTAATGGTGTCTCTGCCAACAATTTTTGCACGAGGGATTTGGACAACCTCTTAGCACAAAGATCTCTAAACAAATAGCACAACTGAATAACTGAGACATACGCTGAGGTGGATCGTCATTCTCCATGGTATTGTCAAATCTTCGACGATTGTTTATATATGGATGGTTCATTGGCAAGAATCGTCGATGTCCCATAAAACTAAAACTACGATGATATTTCAGTCTTTTCGATCGAGTATTCTTCATACAAACAGGACATGAAAATTTTCCTTTTGTTCTCTATCCAGGCATCATTGCATAAGCAGGAAAATCATTGATAGTCCACATAAGAGCAGCACGCATCTGAAATATGTCTTTCGAACATGCATCGTATGTGGGCACACCCACATCCCAAAGAAGATTCAACTCTTTTATTAAAGGTTTCATGTATACATCTATATCATTGCCGGGATCAGAAGGTCCAGATATCAGTATACTCAAGAAAGTGTAAGGGTTTTTCATACACAACCAAGGGGGAGGTTATAAATGTGTATGAAAACCGGCCATGTGCTGTGCGAAGTAAGCATCTGCCCAAATGGATTAAAACTGTCACATGAAAGACCCAGTCTCACATTATGCACATCTGCTGCAAATTCAGGATATCGAGCATCAAATATCTGCCATGCAAATCCATCTGCAGGGTGAACCAACTCTTCATTATTCTTTTTTCTCTCGGTGTCATGCCATCACATTTTTATGGATATTTCATCAGACATGAAAAGGTTCTGTAATCTGGGGATCAATGGAAAGTGCCACATTACTTTTTGTGGCACAAGAGATGGTGTTCTATCATCTTTTGGCTTCCATCGGGAGGTTCCGCATTTTATACAATCATTTATTTCAGCAGTTTCCTCCCAAAATAAGCTGCAATCATTCGGGCAAGCATGAATTTTTTTTTGAGAATCTAAGTTCATCAACCAACTTCCATGCCATATAGTGGTTTGAGGGAATATCTGCATCATCTGGAAGTAAGTCCTTTAAGAAGGTAAGAATGTAATCAATTGCAGTATTTGAAATCCCATACATAGTTTTCCCATGAAACAATCGGATTAAATATTCCAACTTTTTCATTTTATCAGATAGCCGATATACTGGAGTCGTCGCAGCATCATTCAATTTTTTCACCCTATCAACATCATCATTTTCATTGGACGCATCATGTGTGCTTGTATAGAAATCTTATTGGATGGACATCCTTTCCTTCTCATGATGTCGAATAAATGGAAATAGATCATATATCAAACTCTCCAATTCAGTCCTATCATTTGGATCATCAACATTTTGAGATTCCATTTTCTCTCCATTGTGATACCACACATAATAGTTTGTTTGGAAACCATATTTGGTTATATGATAGCTAACTGCTTCACGGCTCAACCAAGGTCTTCCAACACAATTAAAACATGGGAAGTGTATACGACCACTATCTGAAGCCTTTTCAAATGCAAAATCTAGAAAGCTATTCAAATTATTTTGAAAATCGGTTGAAATCTGATCAGTTTTGTACATCCAACTTCTATCCATTCTGTAAAAAAATCTCAATAAGTCATTTCAAAGAAATTCAATAATATTAAAGTTTAATCAAAAAAATATTTACGTAAATGACAATTTTTTACTCTATATAAATGCATAACTGAAACATTACTCTATATGAGAATCGTATTAAGAAATACAAAAAAATACAGTGTATATAGAAAAATACGATACAAAATTTCTAATGCCTATATTAAAAGATTGACCAGTAAGATATTGGAAGTGGATCAAGGAATACATAATCCTTAAGGGTCTTGTTGGTAGAATATGAGTTTTATACTTTAACTTCTTCAAGTAGATCAGGATGAGGAGTAGGATGATGATCATGGGAGTGGCGGGACTCTCCAAGGGGGGTCTGGCGTGTCCAGGGGGGTGCGGGGTGTCTAGGGGGTGGTGGGGCCGTCCGGGGGGTCCGAGGTGTCCAGGGGGTGGGGGGATGTCTAGGGGGTCAGGGTGTCCAGATGGGCGGGCTGTCCGTGGGGGTGGTCAGGTTGTCCAAGGGGGTCGGGGTGTATAGGTATATTTATATGAAAAGAATACCCCCACAATAATCATGCATCCTAGAACACATAAAAGAAGCTAGTATGGACATTTACTAAAATATTTAACACCATACGAATGAAAATACACTCTAAATATAGTTTGAGAGGATATAATGGTGTGTGTGAAAAAAATGATATTAAATCAATTTAAATTAACATGGAACAAATGAGGGTTTATAATACACTAAGAGTACCTCAAACAATCCAAAACCACTATAGAACCACATATTCAACTTCATGAAACAGGACTTGGAAATCTTACCTATTCCTTTACTGATGACCACCAAATTGGAACAGTCTATTTATGGTTCTTGAACACAAGGAACAAACAATGTTTGGTCTATAACAACTCAATCACCACCTTGTAGATCATTATCTCGTTTCCCCTTATACTAAAATGGTATCACTGGAAGATACTATTAATACCGGACCTAAACCATTCATTCTCCATAAAACAATGATCAAAGAACCATCAGAGGTATCTCTCATATAACCACAACCATTTTATCTATGATGTAACGAAATTCACAAGAATAAATTTTATTCAATAACCTTTTGGTATATAATTTTCATCAACAATGGATCAATTATATGGTTCATCATATTCCAATTTATTAATCACCCATACATGATAAAAATTGAACATTGAATTTCATTTAATTACAAACATCATATTTCATTTAATTCTTAACAAGCATAGAAGCATGGAAATTGGAATCTAATAACTTAAATTAGTCCCCAAAACTTTTTAATAAATTTAACATGAAAAATAAAACACTTTGAAATCTAAATATTCACTATGAAGTAACATGAGCTTGGAATTCTATTGCACAAGTAAAAACACTCAACGATGGAATATAGGAAAAGATTATTAATATAAATTATTGACACAAGATAATAAAGTAACTATGAATGTTAAAACTAAACATGTGATTGAATTTTATAACATATAATAAAAATTTCTTGGTAATGAAACATGAAAGGCACATCAAAAAATTAGACAACCGTCTAATGCAATCTATATGGGCTGGAATATGCATGGAATTTAATAAAGAACCGAAACATAAATAGGGCTGGAACATAAATTGGGTGGGAATATGAGAATAGAAATTGGTCTCATCCTAAAGAGAAACATATACACATCAAAATCAAAAATAAAAACTGAAAGTTAAAGAAAATAACTCCCCTTGGATGGGATGGAGGAAGATAACCAGAAGCACCTCCAAAATCGCCAATAGCTCCCGTTTAGGGCTCTGGATCGCGAATGGGGGAGAGGACGGGCTACTGCCAATTTGAGGGAAATTTTTACCAACGGTTTTTAAAAACTGATGATATATAAATTCAGCCCAAACCTTTAACAACGGTTCAATGATAACCGTTGGTAAAAGGTCACCGAAATCCAACTTTTACCAATGGTTCTCATAGAGCCGCTGTTAAAAACTCCTTTATAACAACGGTTGTAATGAACCGTTGGTAAAAGTGTTTATAAAACCATCTATACCAACGGTTTCTGAGAACCGTTGGTATAGATGGCTATTCCCAACGGTTTAGTAAACCTTTGGGATATAACCGTTGGTAAAACTAGGATTTCCAGTAGTGTTCTTCCCACAACTTTTACAAGGGGAAAAGTTGGGCTTCATTCCATCATGGGATTTTTTGGATGAACAAACCATGTTGTTCTCAATTTTCTACTTCTTGTCACTAGGCCCATGAGTCCAATGAGAGTCTCTAATCTCCAATTATACCTTGAGAGAACAATATATAATATCTTCATAACAGTAGAAGTCTCAAATATCCAACACTTTTCACAGACTCAGCTTTAGTCCACTAAAGAAGCAATCCACCTTTCTTTCAGTGTTCATGAAAAATCTAGGGGCATACCTTTCAAGCCTTGTGAAGTTTTCTTTATACGCCTTGATGGACTCATGTTCCTTCTTCTTGAGTCCAAGGAACTCTCTTTCTATCTTGAGATGGAGGGTTCGAGGAAAATATTCGTTAAAATACATCCTCTTGAATATCTCCCAATATATGAAATCAATTTCCTCTTGGGACTTTGCATTATTGATCAGTGTCCCCCTCTAATCAGTTTCCCCATCAAAATGATAGACCACCAGTACAACCTTCTCTTCTTCCGTGCACTGGAGGATGGATAATATCTTTTCAATGAAGTTAATCCAGTGTTCTTCTAGGAGGGGATCAGAAGATCCACTAAACATTGGAGGCCTTTTTCTCATGAATGATTCTACAAAAACTTTCTATTCACATGGTGGAGGAGGGTGTTCTGCATGATTCAAGTTATTATTCATTACTCAAACCAACTGAGCATGCACTTCCATTATGTTTTGATCACCCGCTCCCATCATATCAGGCATATCATTAGGGAAATATTCACATTTCCTATCACATTGGTTATTGGAACGTGTTATTCTATTTCCCGCCATTAACATAGAAAAAAATGTATAATTAGAGGTCTTGAATACATAGCTATTGTACTTATAAAGAAGAATTTGAACATAAAAGGATAAACTTATAAAGAATAAGTATATCCTAAATTGTGATTCCTTAGGTTTATATCTAGGTTATTCTCAATATATTTCTTAACTTAAATTCTTATGGTATTTTTCTCCTTAATAATGGTTTATTCTAAGCTCTTGAATCTACCAAAGCATATCCATCGGGAGTGTCTTCATCAAGAGTACAACAAGGCCCATTTTCATGTACCAGGATACCCCGAGTCATGCCTGAAACTCCTTGTCAGAGTTTTCACTCCTAGGTACATCTGTGCCAGATCCACCTCTACCTGCCCATATCCAAATGGGGATGTATTTTCTTGATAAACTACTTACTCAATACTCACAAAAAATTAGGACTATTTTCTTATACATAGTCGCATCCTCAAGGTTCTCACTAAGGGGCTCTATTCATAATCTGAAAAAAACTAGACAATCCTCTAATACCAATTAAAGAGAACAAAGCCTTTTATATATAACATTACATGATTTTAAGAATAATTATACATCAGAGTACAAGCCAAGGATTGTTAAGTCTAGTGTCTTGGAAGACTAGGTACATAAAACATAAAACACGAGGCTAAAAAAACATTTCATTATTTAATCTCTATAAAGAGCTCCTAACTTTCTTTGAGCCCTTACATCTGTATAGGGTAACCTGGGGAACACATGAACTAAGGGGGATCTTAAAATCCTAGTAAGGGAATGAACACAATGATGCATCTTACGAATATGAGTTAAGAGGCATGACATAATGTTATCCAAATCATGAAACATATAAAATCGTATCATATAAGCATGTAATAATAATATCATGGAATCATATAAATGTGGAAGAATCATAAAACATGTCTTTTGTATGGTTCAAGGATAACTGCCAACCCTGTGTCCCATTTTAGTACAGGTCAAGGCTAACTGCCAATCTTGTTTCCCATTTTAGTACGGGTCAAGGCTAACTGCCAATCCTGTTTCACATCGCATCTCATGAGACTTATATTTACCCAATGCATTGGAGCACAATCTAGTCTCAGCCATCTCAAAATTTTCATGAATATTATTTCCCTCTAAATAATCAAACATAATCTACCATACATAAACATAAGGGTTCTCATGGAAAGAATTGGGTACCACAATCATGACGAAAAGCATAACCAATGGGCATATCATGAAAGTTTCCATGAAAGAAAGAGATTAGAACATACATGGAATTGAATAAGGTAAAATAGTCATATAACATTTTATTTTGTGTTTAACATAAGTGACAACATACAATAAATGTATTTTAGAAACATTATCCTTAAAACATTTTTTACAGTTTTAAGGAAAATACAATAGAGCCTTTAAAATAGAGAAGAGGAAAATATTTTATATAAAACCAGAAGTGCATGAAAATGGTCTTAATAATAAAAATAATTATTTTATAAATACAACTGTGACTTAAAATATTGGATATAGTGCACTTGAAATTGGGTAAAAATTTGGGAAGTTCCCTTAAAACATGTTTTCTTATCGGAAAGTCCTAAGGAGGGAATCTTTTTAAAAAGAGTATATCCCCGAAAGAGAGTGATGAAAGGTTATTCATAGAATAATTGAGTACAAATAAAAATAATATATAATATGCACAAAAAAAGAAAAGATAACTCCATTTTGATATAAATAAAGATAAGACAACCCGAAAGAATAAAGGAGGTTTTGGTAGGTTTCCTTACAGATTATCGACATGGTGTCAGGTGCACATAAGAGGGATTGATGAGAGAGATAATGGGTTTATAATCACTTATAAAACATGAGGGAATTATGGTGGAGGTGTGAAATAATACCCCATCATTTGGGATTACACATAAACATTCATAGCATAGAGGACAGTCTTGATTAAGAGTGAAATAGAGAGGATCCCTTACCTTAAATTCGTTGGTGTTATCCACTTGTTATTAAAGACCTGAATAAAAAAAATAGGTTTATTAATTAACAATTCCATAAACTTTTATATATTTAATTGGTTTAGTATAATCATTTTATGTTCATTTATAACCATTTTGATAGGTTATGAGGTTCAATTTCCTGGTTCAGGCTTGTTTGTTTACTTGGTTTTAATGACCAGTTCACTTATATTCATGTTTGGATAAACATGTAAGATGAAAGTGGTTGTAAAAAATTAAAGTTATATTCTATTTTTGAACATCCAGAATATTACATGGTTTTAAATTTAATTTGATTACTTATAATAAAGTCGAATTATTATTAAAACCATAGTGACAACGGTTTTTGTTAATCGGTGGGTTTGATTACAAAGAACATGTTTTTCTTTATAACTTAATACCATTTGTAAAAAAGGATTATAGAACCCAAAATAGGATATATTATCTATATAATAATCTGGTTCAACCATAACACAAATTGTTTCATGACCAGAATTAAAGATAATAATAGAAATTGATGAACCATTGTCCTTGAATGTGCTAAATTAGCACATCTCAAACGATGCGTTAATTTCTTTCAAATAAAAGGTGGGGAAAAGAGAGAAGATAATGAAATATCCCATTAACATAAAAAAATTACATTACATGTATGTTATGGGAGTTATCATACTATTTGTGTGAAGGGAGGTGATGAATGAAATAAAAAGAATAGAACTTAAAAGAAATGAAGGAATTAGGAAGAGGAATTTACCTCTTGATACTTCCTCCTTTGAGAACCTCTTAAGGGGAAAGGTTTGGGTATTTTGAAGAGGATAGGGGATTTTCGACATGGGGGAGGAGTTTGGGGAGATATTTGGGCAGAATATTGGCAAGGTACAAGGCTTGAGAGTAGTGAAGAGAAGAGGGAGTGGGGGGGGGGGGTTATAGTGGAGGAGAGGAGGGATTTCATAATATTAAAACCATTAATTTATTATTTCTTCAGAAGACAAGGAATAGTAAGTATTCCCCAACCACGAATAGTAATAAATGCATGTGAATACGAATCAATGGGTCTTACATCAGTAGATCATCATCAATGCCTCAATAAATACATTATTTAGCATTTATTGTAAATTATCGTACTTTACTATTCATAAAAAATTCAAGTATTTCAGAAAAATCTAAAAAAGTCACCCTAAACATTTTTCGATGCATATAATTAATAAATGAAATCCATTTTTCAAAAATAAAATTTCAAATATAATTATTTTAATATTTAATTAAAATCATAATTTATTATCAAAAGCTGTTTTAAAACATTCATTTACTTATTCGAAAATATTGCTATATCATACTTTCAACTTGAATATTATTTATATGTTATCATAGGTAAGGTTATTATTCATTAGGGTATGCCACTTTTCATAAGGATATGTTACTATTCATAAGGGTAGGTTACTATTCACCATAAATTATGTTTTTCTTATCGGACTCCAAATAACTTACCGATCGCAACCGTGTATGTCATATTTTCAAAATTGCAAACACAAAAGTGACAAAATTAATTTTAAAGGTCACTTTGCACTTAGTAGTTCATTATTTTTTGTTTTCATGTGATTTTATGACATATTTATAAGTAGGGAATTTTTATTGAAAAACATTGGGTTGTTACATAAATCGTGCGCTTAGACTGACCATCTGTCTGGGGATGGTAAGTTGTACTCAGAAGTACCTATATACAAAAATCCCTCTGTAGTCCTTACCACACACAAGAAGTAAACTAGGAATCCCTGTCTGAAATGATAGAGTGCAGAACCCCATGAAAACATACAATCTCTCAGATGTACAACCTCCTTAGATCATCCCCACTGAAGGTATCATTGATTGGTATGAAATGTCAAACCTTTGTGAGACTGTCGATAAAAAACAACACTACATCATTAACTCATGATGATATCATTTGTCCTATCATGAAATCCATCACGACGTCATTCCACTTCCAATCGAGAATGGGTAACTACTATAAATGCCCTTTCAGTTACTGATTCTCTACTTTCACCTGCTAACAGGTGTAACAACACATAACAAAATCAGCTACATCCCTCTTCATGTATGGTCTCCAATACCGACAATGTAGATCTCGATACATTTTGGTGACACGAGGATGAACTATCCATACAGAAGCATGAAAATCTCAAAACAGCTCCTCACACATGTCTGCTGACACACATACATGTCCACGAAAACATAAAACATCATCCTTACTTATGGTTGACCTAGGAGTAGGGTCCTCACATGACACACTCTCTTGTAGGAGTAGGCCTTCAGAATCTGATAGCTACCTCATTCCCACTCGATCCAGAAGAATAGAGGTAATAGATACAGGAGAAAGAAACGCCTATCGTTGTTTGTCATGCACCTCCAAATGCATCTTAGAGAACAAACCCATAATATTCCACACACTACCGGCCTCTTGAATTGCCTGTATTTGAGTCATCCTTCTCAACACATCAGCCACTGCATAGCCTTTCCCAAGCGTGTATGTAAGATCAAATTCAAAAGAGTAAAGGTACTCAACCCACCTTTTCTGTCTCAAATATCGATCATGATAAGTAATGATATACTTGAGGCTTTTATGATCTATGTACAATACAAAATGATCTCCCAAAAGAAAATGTCTCAAATAGTGCAAATCATGAACAACTACAGCTAACTTGAGATTGTGTATTGGGTAATTCCTCTCATGTGGCCACAACTTCTAAGACCCATATGCAACAAGTCCTTCCCCCTACATAAGCACTTCTCCCAGCTCGATACCTGATGCATCATAGTAAATGGTGTAACTCTTTTCGGGCTCTGAAAATATCATTATCAGTGCTGCATTTGACCTAACTTTTAGCTTCTAAAAGGGTTAATTGTATGAATTTATCCACAAGTACTTCACACCCTTCTTAATCAGGCCCATAAATGGAACTACTAATCATGAAATGTCCTGAATAAAGCATTTTTAGTAACCATCCCAGCCCAAAAAACATTGTTCCTCAAATACAGTCTTCGACTACTCTTTAGAAACTACCTCTCTCACTTTCTATAGGTCTACTGATACTCCTGTCTCTGGGATAATATGACCCAAGAAATGAATCTGGTCCATCTAAAAGTGACACATTGAGAGTTTATAATATAATTGATGGTCTCTTAGTGTACTCAATACGATATCAAGATGGATATCATGGTCGTGTCGAGTGTGAGAGTACACAAAGATATCATCCATTAAGACTACCAAAATCAAATCAAAATAAGGATAGAACACTCGGTTCATCAGTTCCATGAAAACTTCCAGTGCGTTCGTGGGACTGAACAACATAACCAAATATTCATATAGACCATACCTACTCTGAAAGGATATAAGAGGTATATCAGATGGTCTAATGTGAAACTGATGATATCAGGATCTCAAGTCAATTTTCGAGAACACAATGGCTCCTCAAAAAAATCAAAGAGATCGTCAATCCTCAGTAAGGGTTATCTGTTCTTGAATGTCAACTGGTTTATCTTCCGATAAACCACACAAAGTCTGAGGGTACCATCCGTCTTCTTCCCAAAAAGGATAGGAAGAACCCAAGGAGAAGTACTTGGATGGATGAAACCCTTTTATGGAAACTCATCTAATTGCTTCTTGAGCTCATGCAACTCTGGTGTATCTATCCTATACGGAGGAATGGACACCAGTTCCACTCCTAGAAGAATCTCAATAGATAAATCCACCTCTCACTCTGGAGGTAAACCTGAAAAGTGTACTGGGAAGAAATCCCTTAAAGGGTCCACCATTGGAGTAAATACCATATATGAAGTCCCCTGGTCATCTGGATATAAACAAGAAATTTGGACTTTGGTTCGTCCCAACCCATGATTCTTGGGTCTATCTCTGCTCGCCTGTACATACCTTTCACCCTTGTGTAGAAAATATTCTCCCTCTAGTGATGTGAAACTCACCCTATGATGATAGCAGTCAACAAAGTCCTGAACAGAGAATAACCAGTCCATTCCTAGAATGACATAAAATACTATCATCTCTAAGAAATAGAGGTCACATTAAAAGTGACACCCACATACCACAATAGGGAACTCCTTTCACTAACAAACACTAGCCGTCCTAATCCCCAAGAGAGTTTCTAGCATCATAACATTATCAGATGTAAATATACAGATCCCATGTTTCTCCACATTGAAAAAAAATATAAAACTATAGAAATCCCCCGTATTGAAATGAGTAGGAGGTAAAACTGTGGCAAATATAATCACACCTATAATGGTATAGATTCTGGGATCTTTCTCGTCCTTGGTGTCCTCCATCAAAAAAGTCGGACCTGTACCACGAACCTGTGACCCTGCCTGGCTACCCTGAGATTATCCACCCTACTAGCACTGAAAACCTGTCATCTGGAAACCAAGGACATGAACACCTTCTCAACCTTAACATCCTGATGAACTCCAGTTCCCTGACTATTGAGAAACTAGTGGCTATGCTCCTGAATATAGAGTCATAATAGATCCCCTCTCATTCACTTCTGGTGAGAACATCCTACAAAAACACTGAAGATGACCCATCTTTCCACAATATCGGAACACGAATGGGTCCTTTGGGAAATGTGGTCTTGTATTCCCACTCTTTATACATTGGTATCACACCACTTGGCTACATGAAGAAACATATTTATGGAACTTATTTCTATCGGTTGAAGGAGTACCGAACCTGGTTGTTGAACCACCCTGGTTCATAGCTCCAAACTCCCTCAAATTCCACTAAGTAATCAGTGACTAGTTTACTATAGCAGTCACTGAATTCAACATGATAAAATTCACCTAAGATCAGATGTCATACCTGATACCATCCTAAAATATCTTAGCTAGTGATAACTCATCACCTCCGAAAATAGGTGCGAAATACTGAAGCTTTGTAAAGAGAGAAGAGTAATCAATCATTGACAAAGCCCCCTTCTCTAAATTCATGAACTCCTAGGCTTAGTCAGCCCTCAACGTCATGGATTATAAGTAATCATAGAATGTCTATTGAAACTATTACCAAGACGTATCCCGATGATGTCCCACCTCGGTTATAAAATCCTATGATCCCTTGGAGGAATCAAATAGCATGTAAGTCATGAGCTTCACCCTCCTCTCATGAGGGGTCTCTAGATGCTCGAAAATAGAAATCATGGCCTCCATCCATGGATCTTCAGCCTGTGGTCCTCAATCCCTAGAAAACGATTGAGGATACTTCTACTGGAACACCCGCGTCCACTCTTCCATAGTTGGGGTAGGATGTGGTGCTCCCTAAACGGTCTGCATCATCCCCATAAATCCTTCACGGAACTGTGCATCATCACCTGCATCTATTACAATAGATAATTCCAATATGGGCATGACATGAGGATCTGCTGGTACTCCATGATCTACTATTTCTGGGGTCTGATCATCAGCCTGTACCTGGCATACAACCAGAGGATATCTTAGTGGCATGTCTCTGCAAAGTCAAGTGCACAAATCAGTACAAGATTAATGGAACTGAAAATCATAAGTTCAAGAACGAAACAGGTGAAGGAAAATATTCAAGTATTTCAAAAGAGGGTTACACAACATGTAGAAACACTACATGGCATGTTTACCTTAAGCCTTAACATGTCTTGTACCTATTCTAACTTGGTTATGTAACACCAATGAACATGACGTATTCCTCCTAAGACACGATGTGTACTTGAATATTCCCTCCTACCTAGGTACTTCAACATGGCTATAAATACACAGTTCTACTATTTTAACACTACATGGAATGAAAAATCTTGACACAACATGTAATAAACAAATTCCATCCACCCATTTCATTAGTTTCATGACCAAATACATGACCGAGTACAACACAACCTGTACTCCCAATACACAGCGTGTTCTACAAAAAAATTACCATCCCCATGTCTCTGCTCACACAGTCAGTCACACGGTCAATAACTACATGGGGTGTAAAGATGATACATGGTGTGTACTTAAGAAAATTCACTTCTTCTAGAGAATAAGAACACATGGTGTGGGTTCATAACATCACATGCCATTTTTTACGGTTTTATGGACATAGAGCCTCTAAAACTAATCTGGAACCCAAAAATCATAAAAATTTGCAAATGTATGTAATGTTTTGATCCTTGAGAGCCCATACTCTCTGAGAATCAAAGTTTAGCATCCTTATTCTTATCACTTCTTAATTGAATTCAATTTAAGTTCAAACATGACCCACCAAAATTCGATCCAAGAGGTCCTATAACACCTTAGGGACCAAATCTTTGCATCCATTCAAATTAAACTTCACACATACCAATAAACTATCAAAATAGTAGGTATTTATATCATAGAATATATCACAACAACATGCATATCTAGCACAACATCTATCATAACAGCATAAAATCAGAAATGCACCCTATATGGTATGATAAGAATGCATGACATGAGATTTCTAACAAGTTCCTATATGATGAATGAGATGTAATGCCCTCATCTCATCAGGTTTCAAAAAAATAGAACCTCAATAATAACAACAATAACATAATAAACAAGTGAATCAATAAACGATGAAATCGAATCAATTGTAACTGTTCAAAATCCAAAAATTACAATTCAATTTAAGGTAATTTGGATTTTTACTATTCACAGGGTAGCTACTCTCTAGCATAGATAATTTTAAAAATCCATCTCCTTCTTATCCCTCTATAATGTTACCAAATAGTAACATAAACCTAAAAAAGAAAACCTCCCTCTAATACCACTTTGTAACATCTTAGATTAGGGTGCCACCCAAAGGTTCCCCAAACCCGGTTGGTCACATAACCTCAAGCGTGTTTCCCCAAATTCCAGTGGCTTTCAACTAGCAGTGAGGGAAAAGGTGTTATTTTAGGGAATATATTCCCTCATTGGTAGAGTATAAACAATGGAAAATAGATAGTAATCAATATAGAAAGCAGTAATACCAAATAGGAATAACAACGGAAGACTGAAAGTAAATCCAACAGAAGCCACAATATATATATATATATATATATATATATATATATATATATATATATATATAACGAATGGAATATGTATCTAAGAAATAATCCAAACAAGTCACAATGATGTAAAGAAACATAAAAAACCAAAGTACAAATGAAATAAGTAAGATCCAGCAACATCACAAGCCTTATCATAGTCCCATACTCTCCAACTCCAACAAAAATCAAGTAACTGATGAAGAAGGGTACTTTCAATTATCTATACCAATAATAATATAATCTGTTTGGGTCCAAAAGAATGACCCAAATAGGCTATGAGATGAATCATAGTAGGTGAACACCAAAAGATCTGTGCCTAACTGTCACTGAATATATATATATAAGGTAATAAGCAAAATGAATCAATAAATTAGGAAGTACTAAAAAGTAAACAATCTTACAGTTTTCAATTACATTCATTTACATTTATCAATTATTCAATCCGTTAAATCATGTAACCCTGTGTTCTATTCGGATTTCTATATCCTATGTGTGAAGTAACAAAATAGATGTCTCAAAATACCATCTGAACAATCAAGTTAGACTGAGTCCAAGATTGTACTTTGGCTTGGAAGACTCAACAGAATTATAAAATTATTCATACACAACCCACTGGGAAGTTCTCATAGTCTATCCCCTCTTTTCAAACATAGCATCAATTCATCAATCAATGAACTTCTAGGAAATCTGTCACGGTCTAAACCATTTAGCCTAACATAGAATCAATCAATTACAAATGACCACCTGGGCAAGATATCACAGTCTAAACCCTTGGGTCTAACATTCATTTAATCAAACAATAATTATCACCTATAAATCTCTCATGGTCTAACCCAAACAATTATAGATGACCACCTAGGAAGATCTCATGCTCTAACCCTCTTTTGGAAGCTCTCAAAGTCCAATCCCCTTTGGTCGACATTTACAATGCGTATAAGAGGAATTTCATATAACTAGAATCTCCATCATAATAAAATGAGGCATGGAAGACAAGGCAAGCCTAACAGGAATTCTAGACTAAATGACCATTAACGATCAACCAAGGGAAATACACCCATGGGGTGTCCCATAAATTAGGTATCTAAATTTATGCATAGGCAACAAACATTAATTAATCAATCAAACCATAACAGGTAATAAATAGGGTTAAATTCCAAATCAAGAAATACCCCATATGTGGTTATGCATCGGTTTTATCGTATATGATCCAAATACAAATAATGAAAGGCCCAAACCACCCACCTCGATGTCGTACGATCAGTATAATTGAATGTCGACCCTTGAATTGGCATAAAATGGAATAGATCTATAAAAAGGAGGCAAACTCTCAACCTAGAATATCTAAAAAACAGTATTAATTAGGAAGAAAGGCTCTAGGGGTTTGGAGAAATTATCAGTGCGATTCCAATACATCCGACAATGTCTCAATCAAAGCTCAGACAGATAATCAGGATGGGTTCAATGTTTTTCAACCATTTTGTCGCCCTCCTATACGAACCATGAGGAGAAGAAGATGTTTATGAACATAAAACATGACTCCTCTCCAATATATCAAATAAAAAAATACAACTACACTACATGTTCAATAAAACTACATACCGTGTAGTAGCCTTAACTGGACCCTGACATAAGTGGTTTGCCAGGTCACCACATAGCCATGTACTCAGCCAATATATGGACAATATGCAGCTATACGTGGCATTCTAGGTACATGGTGTGTACTCAATAGTACATAGAATTTACTTAGAAAAACCTCTTCTCTTCCTCTTTCCTAAAAACCAACTTGAAATTAAGATCCGTACCTGAAATGATGATTCGGGTTCTTACATGTTTTTCCATTAATTTTTTGTGTATTGTATTCACTGGTAGGATTTTGAATATCTATATACTCTTAGAATTTTTTCATGATATTAGAATGATATATTTTATTCACTAATATCATGTTGTGTATGTATATATGTTTTCATGAATGTATAATCATTAGAACATGTTTTTCTATGAAAATATGGAACTTTCTTCTATATTTTTATATCCTTACTATCTTCAACACCTATTCAAGGGTATTTACTTTAGTTTATACATTTATATTTTTTCCACAATTACCACCCCATGCCTCTGATAAGGTGTCTAAGTCAACCCAAACAATTAATGATCATCTTTTTAGGTTCTTCTTATCATGCTATTTTCTTCTTTGTTATCTTATGTTGTTTTAATTTAGAATCAAAGTATTTTATTATTGGTGTTTGTCAAGTTTTTATAGTATTTGGATTTTTCCATGGTATTAAATCAGTTTTAGATTGGTTAACTCTCTTCTCATCACCCAAATATCAATGTACTTCATTTTCTGAATTAATTTTAATGAATTATTCAAATAGATTAATAGTAAAATCCGTTGAGAATCATTTTATCTCAATCCTTACAAATATTATACATTGTTTTCCTTCTATTCCCTTCAAATTATTTTATAATATACTATATTATTTATAAATTATAGGTAAATTGAGAGAAAATATATACAATTTTGGAAGATAGTCACCACTATGTAATTTCTTGTTGTATCATATTAGCATGGTTCCATGTATGATACTTTTTTATTCTAAAATAACATTGAAAAAATACTACTGAGTTTTATTTTTTAGTTTCTTCATATCTGATCATTTTAACTTTTATTTATCAATTGAAACATTTATTTTTTTTACATCATTAACCATGTTTCATCTAATTAACATTGAAGGAAAATGATATGGATATTAATAAAAAATGGAAAATCATAATGTTTTAAAAAAACATGTATATCAATAGTATGTGTATTCATATTGAAATAAATTTTAAATTTAACCTTCTTTTTAATTTTTTATAATAGAATGTTAAATGTTAATTTAATTTCTTAATTTTTTATATATTTTAAAAATCATATAGGGCCTCCTTTACACTTAAATTAAAAATACAATGGCCATATTAGCAGGTTGGGTATTCCATATACACCATCAGTGAGTCATACTTTATAATTTTTTTTTCACCCCGTGTCATAAATTTACCTCCATAGAATTGGATATTTTTAATATTTTATATTTTCATTTGAAATATAGATACTAGGTTTGTAGATTTAGATTGTATATATTAGAGATGATAAATATATTTTAAATGCTTATGTTCATGAAAGTATATTATTTGTTTAATGTTTATTCAAATTATCTATTACAAGAGAATATTATTTTTTAGGAAATCAAAGAAATACAAATTACATAAGTGGAAGACATTCTATTAACCAAACTAATATACTGGAAACACATTTAGACACCTACCATAAAATGTTCTACAAAATATTTAATAGTTGCATGCATACCTCAATAGATCCAAGTGGTATGATTTTCAATCAACTTCATAATTAGTGTATTATATTTTTTAAAATTAGCTAACTTTAACAAAGTCACAAAAAACTCTTATATTTAAGTTATTTACATTTATTTATTAAATTTTCTAATAATTTATATTTCATTAAAGTAAAATACATATATTGTTTTAGAAAACCTATATATATATATATTTCAAATTATGAGTAATGTACCAAATGAATTTTTTAAATTTTTATATACAATTCATATTTTTCAAAATAAAATTAAATATTCAATTCTCCTATTACTAGACAAATAAAATATTCAACCAATATTTTTATATGTTCACTTATACAACCCCTTAAATATATGAAGGGGATTTAACGTCAACATTTAACCATTAACCAATAAAATAGGGGAATTATTTGTTTTAAATTGAATGATATTTTTGGGTTCTGTATTTAATAAATATTTCTCTATATTTCTTAGTCCATTTAACTTTATGCTTGAAATATTTGAATAATGAGTAGTTTGTTTTAATGCTTTCTCCATTTTAAGTTTACTGGCCTCTTTCTTATCCTTATTAATAATCAATTTTAAAATAGATTATGTGGTATAAGCTTCATTTAAAATCTAAACATCCTTCAATTACAAAGTTTATAAGGTATTGAATTCTTTCTTAGAAGCTTTATATAAAGATTCACAGTTTTCCATAATATTTAATGTTTTTTTGAGATGAACACCTCCCTTAAATTTCAGTTCAATTCTAAATTTTTTTCCTCAGTCTGTGATGGTAGTACCATTATTTAAATAGAAATGAAAGGCAATATCCTAATTTATTCTCCATTTAAAGGTGTATCCATATCACTTGACTAGCCATATTTATTCCAATCATTGATAAAATTATCAATATCATCCATGGTAAATTTATTCTCCATATTGAATCAAGTATAGTTTAGAGAATCATAAACCAATATATGTATTTGGCCAATGAAATTCCCAAGCTATCCAAATGAAAAATCATTTCTTTATTTGATTTGATCAAGATTATCTTTGTATATAGTCATTAATTCATTAAGTTTTCTATTAAAATAACCTTCTGAAATAAAATCTATATGTAATTAAACCTATTTAATCATATTATTTCTTGAACATTCCTTTTGAGGTGTAGGTGACGAAATGATCACGAATATTTGAGCCTAACCAAATTGGAATTCTCACATATTATATAATTTAGGTGGAATTGAGCGATCCTTTGGATTGCACACCTTAAATAGTATATTTAGATCATTGGTATTATCTTGAGTCCATGGGTCCGTTGAGATATGGATAATACTAATATAGACTTAGAAAATTCATTGGTCATGTTGTAGGATAGTCACATGCTTGTTGGATTGATAATAATAAAAATAATGACTAGAGGGGAGGTGAATAGTCTTTTAAAAAAATTTAATATATATAAATTATTATTTAGAAAATAAAGATCTACAGTGAGTGTTGTATTATTGAAATGATGTGGAGTAGAAATAAAATTATAGAACACAAAAATTCATAGTGGTTCAGATCACAAAGATCCTAGTCCACTCCTAAATCTTCAATACTCCATGAGAATGTAGGCACCCACTAAGAACATCAGTTTTAAAGGTGTGAGAACATGTTATAGAATCGTCCTTTTACAAATACCCAGAGGAATAATCTAATCTTTTTTATAGTTGTCTCAACCTATTCTGTGACCTGAATTTTGATCAGTAATCACAACTTGAATGTCTTTTTTTGTGTGTGTAATATCCATAAATGAAAAGTGTTTTTTTAGAAAAAAATAACAAAAACTCAAAAAAATTCTAATAGAAGAAATAAAATATAACATGGAGAAAATGACAAAGGAACCAGCAAATGATTAAATGACATAGAATATGATGAATCTTGATGATCTTTGATCACTTGAATAGAATATGGTAAAATTTTGATGTTATTCTATAATTATAAATAAGAAAAACAATTCACAAAAGTTTCTTGATCATATGAGAGTTGCAAGAATTGAATCATAATTTTCCTCAAAATTATTTGCAAGAATGTTTTTCCCCTTAAAAACAACTCTAAAAAATTAATCCTACCCTATTAAAACAAACATCTTCATGGAGAATATACATAATCAACATCTGTATGAAACTTCTTATCCCCTAATAATAAAATAATATCATCATCACCATTAATTGTAAATCTCCTACTGAATAAAATGGAACTTTAAAAATCCTATATGTTATATAAAAAAAATATATAAAATTACAATTTATAAAATAGTTAAAACAAAAATAATAAAATTTCAGTTTACTAATATAGAAAAATGTCATAAAACATATTATCATAAGAATATATATACTACATGTATATATGTGTATAAAATATTCACAAAATAATTTTTACACATTATATAATTATATTTTAGAAAAATATAATAAAAATATAATAAAAAATATTTATTTTTATAATATATTTTAAAATATAAGAATTATATTTTATGAAAAAATATAGGAAATAACCAAAGATAAAAATACTTATTAGTAGATGACAATATTATATCACATTGATCTCCCATTGGATTTTAACGATAGAATGATCTATCATTAAGTAACATGATATACTGTTTATACATGGAATAGATGATTTACCATAGTCCAGTGGTAGATAAATATACCATTGAAGTTGAGAAGTAGATTGATTTACTAGTGGTGCATGAAGCTACTACAATTAAGGAAGACACTACAACATTACTATGAAATGGTTGGAGATCTACTATTATTACATGAAGATGATACTCGTGATTTATTGATCTATTGATGTAAGGGGAGATCTACTAGTTGTGTATAATAGTAGATAGATCTATCAGTGATTTCCCATTTTAGATAGATATACCAGTGATGCTAGAGGTAACCTGTTGATGTCTAGTGATCTACCTTTGTTGTAAATGAGAGGTAGGACTAGTGCTGGAGAAGAATGTTAGACTTGAAGAACCTGATGAAGGATATACTATTCATACATCCATACTGAAAGGAAGATAATATTAAATGAAACAATAAGGGTCTTGAGGTACAAGAATAATGAAAACAAAACTCAAAGATGATCAAAGGACATTTGAAAGTATGACTAGACTTTTTAGGATGTCATTGAAAAAAATAACCGATTTACATTGATATCATAAAGAATATGGAGGAATAAGATTAAGGATTTAATAGAGGTGATGTAAGATAGATTGATTGAGGCATGGGGGATCAAAATTTTGATCAAACCATTCATGTGAAGCTAATCAGATGCCTCAGCGCATGTCCAAAAGTTTAAACTGGGTGAAAAGTGTTGGAAGACCCATATCCCACATAAAAAAGCTATAGGGTGATCCACCACTATGTAAATAAACTCATCCCATTCCACCATAAAGATACCAATGTGGGATTAACATGTGAACACCCATTCACCTATACATGGGAAATGGCCCAGCAGACTAACTACGCTAAAATCACGTGCTCCTTTTGGCATGATCATGAGGGCCTTATAAATGAGGTCAAATGCATACCTTCCTCTGTGTTGAATTCTAGTTCTAGAACTTCCACAGGGTGGACCATTGGTCCCCTATACGTGGCTAATGGTTTGACCCAAAAGGCTTGTATGAATGACCTTTTTTTAATTAATCTATCACTTAAACAAAATTCTTATTACAGAGATAAATTTAATCTAAAATAGTAATAATAATTAATGAATTCAAAAATAATAAATCTAAAATAAAATAATTAAATGATATAAAAATTAAAATTGAATAAATGAGGGGAAATTGTAGTCTCTCAAAAATATTATCATAATATAATTGTTAAAGTGTTAAAACCCAAGTTCAAATACTAATAAGATCCCCTTTTTGTAAATTAAAAAACTGAAACATTATTAAAATTTCAAAAACATTCATCCCCTTTTTAAATTTATCAAAAATTAAATTTACTGAGTTTTTAAATCATTATTAATTTTAAATAGTATATCAAAAAGTTAACATTAAATTATATAACACATGTAAAAAAATATTTAAAAATAGTGAATAGTTTTATCAAAACAATAATTTTACTAAATTTTTATGATCTTCTTGTATTCCCAATCTAAATTTCATTTTATCAAATTTAATAGAATATAAAGGATTAGTGAAAATTCCATCCACGTGTTTCTCAGTAAGAATAAATTCTAACCATATATATTCTTTATTGACATGATCCATTTGAAAATTAAATCTCACATCTATGTGTTTTTTTCTAGAGAGTTGATTTGGGTTTTTGCAAATTTAAATAGAACATGAATTATAACATAAAATTAAAATTTTATCAAAGTAAATAATAAAACCATATAGTGTTCATTTAATACATATAATCTATGGAAAAAAACTAGAAACTGTGAAATATTCTGCCTTAAGTGTTGTTAAATATATTGATAGATGTTTCTTAGAACACCATGAAATTAAACTTTTACCTAGAAAATGAAAAATACCTGTATTTATTTTCTATTAAAGTATATAATATCCAAAATCAAAATCCGATTAAGACAGTAAATAATAAAATTTATCATTAGAATAGAATAATCTAGTAAATACCATACCCTTAATATATCTAATTCCTTTTTTTTAACAAATTTAATATTACATTCCATTAGGTTGGACTAAAATCTAGCACACAAATAGACTAAGATGAATATGTATGATCTTGATGTAGTGAGATACAATAAACTGTCTATCATGACACTATAAAATTTAATATCAACTAAATTTCCAAACTCATCTAAACCCAATTTGGAATTAGTACTCATTGGTGTTTTCCTAGTCTTTATAGAATCAAGTCTAAACCTTTTTTCAATTTATTTAACTTATATATCTTTATTTAAGAAAATACCATATTTCCTTTTATTAATTAGTAGACCAAGGAAAACATTTAGTTCTCTCACTAATCTCTTATCGAGTTCAGTTATCCTGAGTTTAGAAAAATCATTACACAGTAAATCATTTGTTGATCTAAATATAATTTCATCAACATAAATATGTATTATCATTATATAATTTTAAACTATTTTTATAAATAAGGATGGATCAACCTTACCTTCAATGAAATAATTTTGTAATTAAAATTATGTTAGTCTTTCATACCAAGCTATTAAATCTCCCTTAATACTATATAAAGATTTATTAAGTTTGAAAACATGATTTTGAAACTTTTTATTTTCAAATATAGGTGTATTTATAACATATACTTCCTATGAAATATTTCTATTTTAAAAGGCACATTTTTATATCCATTTTAAATAATTTGATGTTTTGAAATCAATAATAGGCTAATAGAATTATAATTTATTCTATAATAGCTATAAGAGAAAAATAATATTCAATGTCAATTCCCTCTTCTTCAGAATAAACTTGAGCTACTAGTATTTCTTTATTTTAAACTATTTTCCAACTTCATCAAATTTATTTTGAAAAATCCATTTATATCCTATTATAGGTTTATCATTGGATAATTAAACTAAATCCCATGCTTTATTAATTTAAAATTGATTTAATTCATCATGAATTACATTTATCAAATTTAAATCAATTAAATAATTACCAATTTTGATAGGAATAAAGTCAGTAACAAAAGAAGATATTGCACAGTAAAGTAAAATAGATTTTCTTGTTTGAATACTAGATTCATCATTTAAAATTACTTTATCAGTTGGATGAATTGAAATTTTTCCACTATTTAGGACTAGTTTGAGATGATATAAGCTCCACCTCAATTGATTCATTCTTAATATCTTGGTTATTATCCTCACCAAGATTGAATTCCATGAATTCGTCATTGTATTTTTTTGAATAAGTATCCTTCTTGTTATAATTATTTACATTAAACTTAACATATACAGACTCTTCAACAACAAAGGTCTACTTATTGAAAACTCTATAATTTTTTCTATTATTGGAATATACTAAAAACATTTCTTCATCAATTTTAGATTCAATTTATTCTAAATTAGTCTTTCTATTTAAGATAGAATTTACAACCAAATACCCTAAAATATCCATCCTTAGGGTTAAACCCTTTCAAAAAAATTCACATGGGGTCTTATTTAAAAATGTTTTAATAGATAATATATTTAAAACAAGGAAATTTGTATTAATAGATTCTTCCCAAAAGTATTTAGTTACACAAAATTCCACTAGCATTGACTTACCCATTTCTTAAATTGACCTATTATTTCTTTCTACCACACAATTATATTGTGGTGTCTTAAGGGATGAGAAATAATGTTTATATCCATTTGATTCATAAAATTTATCAAACTCTAAATTAAAAAATTCACCACTACTATTAATTATGATATAAATGATTGATATATTTTTGATGTTTTGGATAATTTTTCTGAAGGCACAAAATTGTTTTAAAGTTTCATGTTTTTGGGATAAGAAATAAATCCATAAGAATCTAATATAATCATATGAATTTTAAAATAAATACTTATTACTAAAAAAATATAAGGTTTTATAGGTACAAATAATTCAAGATGTAATATTTATAAACATATAGAACTACTAACTTCATTTATATATTTAAGTATTTCTTTGTGTTGCTTACCCTTTAAATAATAGTAACATATAAAGTACTTATAATTAACTTGGGTAGTTGTAAAACTTGTTCATGCTTTGACATTTTGTGAAACCGTATATAGTTTTCAAGCCCACGCCTCTAATACCACATAATGTCATATTATTATAAAACATTCTAGAACATATCATTTTGTTTGGTAGATTAGAGAAATAAATAGTAAAAACATTCTCTTTCCTATTTTTAGAAAATAAAGTTGATTTATTTTTCAGAATATTACATTTATCATTTTCAAAAATAAAATTTAATCCATCATCACATAGCTGTTATATAATTATTATATTGTGTTCAAACTGAATATATATAATAATTTTAAAATAATTATAGTTTTAAAAAAACCAACTTCACCAATACCTTTAATCCAACCTTTAAAATTGTCTCCAAATGTTACAAGGCCACCATCACATGAATTGAAGGATATAAACTTTTAAATATAACCTATCATGTTTTTGGAGCATCCAATGTATAAATACCATGAGTATTTGATACATCTAATGCATATTTTCTAAAATTAAACAATTCAAATAGATGATTTTGGTACCCATGCTAGCTTGGGTCCAACTGGATTAGTAGAAAAAATATTTGGAACCCAAATTTTTTTAAATATTTTATTAATAGATATTTCAAAAAATAATTATCTTGAAATTGAAGTTATAGTATGTTCAAAAGATTTTGTAAATCATTTGGAACACTCATTTTAATAATTTCCTTTCATTTTTCATTTAAAACTGGTAACACTACAATTAAATCCTTTTGAAATTTTAACAAAGTTAGTCTTATTTAAACTTAGTGAAAAACCATTCTAACTAAAAAAAATATTATTTATATTTAGTTTCCTAAAATAAAATATTTTTTTATATTTTCTTTAACTTTAAAAAATATAGATAAATTCTCTTTAATATTTACAACTTCATTTTTCAAATTCAAATTTTGTTTTTGAATATTTTATAAATCTCTACAAACATTCTCATTAGTTAGAGATGTGGATTAAATTTCATAGGAAACCGGATGGTTGTTTTATAAATGAGTCAACCTGAGACATTGAAGTAAGTACTATTCATTAATATTTAATGTTATTTCATTAATATAATTTTTTTAATGAAAAATAAATTATAACACCAAACATACCTTAAGCCAAATTAAATGGGGATAGATATATGGATCAAACAATTATAATTATCTCTATTGAAACCATTTGATCCATCTAGCTAGCCCCATTTAATTGGTTTAAAGCGCGTTTGTTGTTATAATTTATTTTTCATTATTACATTTTTTTAGTAATGAAATAATATTAAAAATAAATGAAAGAATTATGAAATATATAATATTATGATCTGAAACTAATTTCAAAAATAATTTATAATATTATTTTAGTAATAGGTTAAAATTCAAGAATCTTGGGATGAAAACCCTTCACAGTCATCATTGGTATCCCAGAATGATGCAGTTGCAATTATTTTAGGGAAGCACCATCTTGGGCGTGTATGGGGGATGGGTTCTGGGCATGATCTGCTGTCATTGGAATGGAATCATCATCATTTATTACTAGACCTAGTGTGGGTTCGAGTAATGCCATTGATTGGGAAAATCAAAGAGAAATTTAATGGATGAAAGAAAAAGTACAAGAACAAGAATCTTATAGGAAAATATAGGTTCAATGGCGGTTGAAATGGAAAATGATTTAGTGTCTGTATTTTAGAGGATGATGGAAATGATCCCTATTGAAATTTCTATCCTTATAGATCATCCTATATGGATATATTATAAACTTGATAAATCATTAACACATTTTCAAAGAACACATACAACATCCATGAGGAAAACTAAAATGACACTTTTATATTGGAAAGTAACACTTAGAGTCATTCTGACCACATCGTGTGCCAGATTGATGTACGGTTGATTCCTATATTTTAAAAATGAATTATGGATCATTGTTTAAATGTTTGAAAATACTAAAAGATAATTTTATCAGTATAGGATATGCAATAAGTGCTTTAATTTAAAATGAAACTTATATTGAAAACATTCACTTTGAGTCATACTGCCCATTTCATGTGTCTGATTGATGTACAGTCAACTCATACACATCATAAATGAATTTTGTATAATTTTCATAAATTTTGAAAACAATCTGAGATCATTTATTTATGTATGAAAATGTGATAGTTGTTTTAAACTAAAGTGACACTTTTATATTGAAAGCATGAAATTCATGTCATACTGGCTATATTGTGTTACAGGTTGATGTGTTGTCAATTATGACACATTAAAAATGAATTACAGATCCTTATCCTAATGTTTGAAAACTATTTGATCTTTTTTTCTTGGATGGATGTGAAATCTGAGGACAATGACTATAGATTAATTTGTGAAACCTAGAAAATGAGAACATGAAATTCCAAGTTAGAATTTTCTTTGGGGTCCCATAAACATGTTTCTAGTGTTTTAAAACACATAAATGTGCATGTAATAATGAAAAACATAGAAAACAACCAAAAATTGGCATAAAATGGTCGGAAAACAGCTGTTGAATTATTTATGATGTGTACACGCAAACCACATGTCCATCTTAGATGTTGTGTGCTCCAAGTGACTCAATATGTACTTTTAGAGACATCAAAAGTCTTTAAAAACATGATCCAAGGGGTAAAAACTAAGAAAAAAACATCGAATGACTATGATATCAGATGAAAATGACTATATATTTATTTTTATAATGCAGGAACTGATGAAACTTCATTCTGAGTAATCGTTTGTTCGGGATACCCGTAAATATATTTTTAGTGTTTTAAAACACTAAAACATTCATGTAAGGGATTAAACCATATAAAATATCATCTAATATACAAAAAACCATGGGAAAACAAATTTGGATTATTTTTGGCATGTATATGTAGATAACACATCCATTGGACCTATTGAGTTTATAAAATGATTCAATTTTCCATTTTTAATGATAATAGAGTCTTTAAAAATGTGTGTCAGGGGGTAAAAATGATGTAAAAAACATTTTATAGAAGTTAAATCAGAGGTAAAATGACTATTGATTTATTTTTGAAATCTGGGAACATGAAAAACATCATTCTGAGTTATGTTTCTTTCTTAGATTCCCTTAAATTCATTTTCAGTGTTTTAAAACACTAGAACATGTGTGTAATGGTCAAAAACATTTTTTAACAACTATAGATTGATGTCAAACCATGGGAAAATTACCATTGAATTATTTTTTATGGGTACACATATAAAACATATTCATCTGATGTGCAGTGTGCTCAGAATGACTCATGAAGTAGTTTTTAAAGATATAAAATTTTTAAAAAGGATTACCTGGGGGTCAAAACAATGAAAACAATATCATATAGCTATGAAATCATAGAAAAGTAATCAAGGATTTATTTTTGAAATGTATGAACAAAAAAAGTCATTCTGAGTTATGGTTTTCACAGGATGCTCGTAAACGTGTTTTTAGCATTTAAAGCACAAAAACTCATGTGTAAATGTCAAAACCATATTAAATAACTCATATTAACATAAAATAATATGGAAAAAACCATTGAATTATTTTCTATTAGTATGTGTAGAGAACACATCTATATCACTTATGGTGTGCTCTGAATGACTCAATAAGTAGTTTTTAAAGATACCAAAGACATTAAAAATATTTTTCAAGGGGTAAAATGTATACATAAAATATCAGGTGGATGTGGAATTAGAGGAAAACAACTATATATTGATTTTTGAAATTCAGGAATTGATGAAACCACATTCCAAGTCGATGTTTTCCTAATATTATTGTAAATTCATTTTCATTATTTTAAAACACAAAAACATGCCTGTAATGGTAAAAACCAAAGAAAAGAAACCCCATATTAACATGAAATCATGGGAAAATAAACATTGAATTAATATTGTTGTGTAATCATAGACAACACATCCATCAAACATGCGATGTGCATTGAATGACTCAATAAGAACTTTTTAATGATACTAGAGTCTTTGAAAATGCATTTCGGGGGTTCAAAACTACACAAAATAAGTAAGATAGGTACAATATCATAAGAAAATAATTTAATATTAGTTTTTTAAATTTATGAACGCACAAAATGTTATTCAGAGTTGAAATTTTCCTAGGATGCATGTAAACACATTTTCAATGTTTTAAAACACTAAAACATGCATATAATGGTCAAAACCATATAAAATTACCTTATACTAACAAGGAATCATGGTAAAAAAGACTATTGAATTATTTTGTATCTGTACACATAAAAAAACACATCCATATGACATATGGTGTTCTCTGAATGACCCAATAAGCAGCTTTTATTGATACCAAAGTCATTAAAAACTTATGTCATGGGTCAAAACTACAAAACCAACATTATATGAAGGTGATATCATAGAAAAATGACTATATATTTATTTTTTAAATGTAGGAACCAATGAAATGTCATTCTTAGTAATGTTTTGTCCATGATAACACTAAACACATTTTTAGTATTTTAAAAAATTAAAACATCAATGTATTAGAAAAATAATATAAAATAAACTCATATTGATCAAAAATCATGATGAAACCGCTTTTCAATTATTTTTTGTTTGTATTCATAGACAACACATCCATATGATGTGTTTTGTTCGTGGAATGACTCAATAAGTAGTTTTTAAAGATATTTTATTCTTTACAAATGTGTTTTAGGGCGTCAAAAGGATGAAAACGATGTCGTATGGTTGTGAAATCAAAGTAAAATGATCATAGATTTATTTTACATATTTATGAAAAGATTTCACTTTATTTCAAGTTATGATATTCTCGAGATGACCGTAAACACGTTTTTACTATTTTAAAACACTAACATGTGTGAGTAATGGTAAAAAACATAGAATACGACCTCAGATTTATTTCAAATCATGGGGAAACCACAATTTAATTATTTGTGATTTGTATTTGTAGAAAACACATCCATCTGACATGCAATTTAGTCAGAATGACTCAATAATTTGTTTTTAAATACAACAAAGTCTTTAAAAGCATGTTTCTAGGGGTCAAAACTATGAAAACGATAATGGATGGATATGAAATCATAGTAAAATTGTCTTAGATTTTTTTAAATGATATAATTAAAAAAAATTCATTCCAACTTACGGTTTTTTTAGGATGCCTGTTGTAACATCCCAAACCTGGATTCCACCCGAAAATGGATCCCTGAGCCCGATTGGCCACATGGCCTCAAGTGCATCTCCCCAAATGCCAGAGGCTGTTGACTAGCTGCAAGGGCCTAGGAGAGTTAGTGGGGAGACTATTCTCCCATGAACATGGTATCACAACAGAATTCAAACATATAGTAAATACCAAAAGTAAAATAAACAAAAAACAAATTAAAGTAAGACAAGATAGAAATACATATTAATATCCAAAATTGTCTCATATACAAAATTATGGATATGGAACAAGTATCTTAAAAGAATCTAGAACGACACATGTAAATACAATACAATATAAGCATAAAAAAAAATACCAATAAGGTATCCCGGCATCGTAAGCCTCAACTTGGTCCTATGCTCCCATACTCCAAAGCCATAGTCAACAACCTACACTAAATAAATTTACCTATCATCACCTAAAACCATATAATATATTTGGGTCCTTGAGAAGGCCAAAACATGGTGTGAGATAAACATCCTAGTAGGTGACCACCCAGGTCTATGCAATATTAACCACAATTCTACAAAAGCACTAGAAAGTTTAAATAACTAGTAAAGTAAATTGTGTATTTCCATGGAATATGTATACTGTTATAAATAATGCTTAACAACCCCTCAAGGCTACCTGGAAAAGATTCACCTCCTAACAAGAAAACTAAAAACAAAGTAAAATAGTCACAAAACCATGTTATGTATCCATTTGTATCCTAAAACCCACAACCACACAATATGAAGAAGTAAAATATTTCATGTCCACACCATATATTGAAGTCAAATATCCCACGACCATGCCATGTAGTGATGTGTAGACATCAAGGGCCAGATCCAAGGTGTCATGTACCAAGGCATCCATATAATAATTCTAGACCATAGAGGGCCATATACAAGGAGGTTTTCAAAGATATTCCATCAAGTCCCATGGGCATCCATGGTGGAAACTCGGTTAGGCACTGGTTGGGGTCTTAGGAGCATGGAAATAGAAAGTCCTACATGAGCCCAGGAAATTCAGATCCAAGGGGTAGCAATTTCTAAGGCATCCCAGAGAATCAAGACCCAAGGGGCAGAGTCAACACAAGGCATCCAATACCAAGTTCCAAATACATTCATTCAAACATTAAATTTAAACATTCAAATTAATCAAACATTCCATGTGACTATACCCACTCACAACAACCTGAACAAGGCATGAGTATACCCACTCATGAAAACCGTTTATCAAAACAAGCATATTGGAAACCCTCCCATATAAATCATTTAACATGCCATTATCATTTTAACATAGGTCTACCCACCCATATTATCCACTTAACATGCCAAACTATCAAACTAGATGAGGAATAATATGATATTCAGAGATCAAGGAGGAAGTACATCTCCTAAGCAATCTATTCAAGCTATCAAGGCATTAATGGGCTTCCTCTAACTAGGAAAGGAAAGCCATACACCCTTTGGGTTGTTTAAACAGTCATAAATAGGTTATTTCCTTAATTATCACCCCTTGGGCGAACTTTAAATCATGTAATAGGTGTCAACACACCTAAATGAAACCTACGAGAGTCTTTACTAGGTTTGACTACATCTACAACAAGAAACTCACTAAAAAATGAGGCCTCAATGGAAATTATGATGGGTGGCATATCAGTCGAATGCCCAAAAAGTACAAGAACAGACAAAAGAAATTATAGAAAAACTACCTCACCTCGGTAGTAGATAGATCATCCCGTATCAAGTCCTGATTTGTACTGGTTTGGAAGAAATATAAAGAACAGACGAATAACAGACGAAGAATGGAATATTAGGGCATATGAGCCTAAATCCAAATAGAATAATGTTTGTTCCATAGAATAAATAACATCTAAAAATAAATCTTTTACTTATCTATGTGGTTTCAATGTGACATATGACACACAAATCAGAGTTTAGACAACTTCTAGAGATGAAAAACTAGTTTAGGGTGGTTTTGGGTTCAAAAAATGAGTATAAAACTATTGAACATAAAAAATGATGCTACTACCACTATTATAAAAAACCCACTGGGAAAGTACATGGTGTGAAGGAAAAGTACAGATTGTGTACTACCCTTTCCTTTTTTCTGAGCCAGACTGGCTACATGTCATGATGGCCCAGTACACAGCGTGTACTGGAAGTTCACAGAGTGTAGGCCAAGTACACAATGTGTACCTGGCTTGCAGCTAGATTTCATCATGTTTTCTAAATTTTCTATGAAAACCAACCCATCTGAAGAATATCCCAGCTTATGGTCTAAGATAAAAAAGAAAATTAAACATATTTAACCCAAAATGAAAGGCATGTACCTCAAAACAAACTAGAGATTTTACAATCATCCCCCTTATAGAAATTTTCCCCCGAATTACTCCCTGAAGGGTGGTCATGATTCGTTTGAGAACAACTCCGACCACTGAGCATGTACGTCAACCTCCCTCTCTTAAGTCTTTTCCTATAAATGTTCAAGCTGCCATAGCACCTATACTAGAGGAACTAATCAGCCTCAGAAAAAATTCGTGCTTTGGTCAATGATACGAATCAGATGCTCCTCAAAGGATGCATCAACCTGAAGCTCAACCTCCTCGAGCTGAAAAATGTGAGATGTGTATGACTAAAAGCGGTGAAATTGAGATACATGGAAGACATTGTGAATGGATCTGTACCTCTGAGGTAACTACAACTTATAGGAAATTGACCTGACTCTGATAAATCTCAAACGGCCTGACATATCTCAGTGAACATTGACCCTGTCTCCTGATAATTCTGTGTCCCAACCTAGGTGAAACATGAAAGAAAACCCAATACATGACCATGAACTCTACAGTTAGTTTCTGGTGATCAGAGTATGATTTCTGATGAGACTGTGCATTATCCATCCAATTCTGAATCAACTAGACCTACTTAGAAGTCTCCTTCACAAGACGCAGTCCTAGTAAAGATGCCTCTCTTGCCTCTAACCAGCACCAGGGAGAAAAAAATGGCCTACTGTACAATTCATCATAAGGTGCCATCTGAATCATCACCTAATAACTATTATTATATGAAAACTCAACCATGGGAATGTGCCTCTCCCAAGATCCCCCAAAATCAAGGATTCATGATCGCAACATGTCCTCTCACACTTGAATCATATTCTCTGACTAGCCATCAGTCTTAGGGTGGTATGTTGTGCTCAAAAGAACCTATACATGCAGCTCTCTTAGAAAAATATTCTAGAAGCAAGGCGCAAAGAGGTAATCCCTATCTGAACTGATAGTGTGTGGGACCCCATTAAGACATACCACCTATCATATGTATAACATTAAAGATCGTCAACACTGAAGGTCTCCTTGATCAGTAAGAAATGTGATACCTTTGTAATCATACCAACAAAAACCCACATAACATCATTTCCTTGAGGTGAACTCAGCAAACCCGTCACAAAATACATTGCGATGTCAACTCATTTCCACTCTGGGATAGGTAACTTATGTAAAAATCTAACTAGTAACTGATGTTCCACCTTCACCTGCTGATAGGTGGAACACTTTGTAACAAAACCAGCTACCCCCCCTCGCTTCATTCTTGGCCACAAATACTATCATCACAAGTCACGGTACATCTTAGTGACTATGGGGTGAACTATCCAAGCAGAATCATGAACCCCCCACATCCAATTATCACATATATCCACTGGAACCCAAACATGTCCACAGATATGAAGAATCTCATCATCGCTTACTATCCAACCAGGAGGAGGGTCCTCAGTTGCCATGCCTTCCTGTAGAACTAGGACTTATGAATCCGATATATGCCTCATAATAACTCTATCTAGTAGGGTAGATGTCACATTTAAGGATGATAGAAAATTCATCCTTTATCTGTTGTGAACCTCTAGATGCATCTAAGAAAACAATTCCATTAGCTGCCACTCGCCACGGGCCTGCTGCACTGCCTATATCTGAGTCCTCTAGATTAGTGCATTGGCTATTGTATTTCCCTTACCAGGAACATAAGAAATCATGAAGTCAAAGGAATTTAGGTACATCACCCACCTTCAATGCCACAAATTCAGATCGCACTGTGTAAAGATATACTTGATGATTTGTTGGTCCGTGTACACCACAAAACACTCTCCCAATAAATAGTTCCCCCAACAGCATAAATCCCGAACAACTGTAGCTAACTCGAGATCGTTCATAGGGTAATTATTCTCATGAGGCCTCAGATGATGAGACCCATATTCCATGACTTGATCTCCCTGCATTAGCACTACCCCCAGCCCAATATCTGAAGTGTCACAATACACCGTGTATCTCTTACCTTGCTCTGTAAGTATCAAGACTAGTGTTGATGTCAACCTCCCTTTCATCTATTGAAAGTCTATCTCACAAGATTCAAACCACACAAACTTCAAACCCCTCTTATTCAATCCCGTCAATGGTGATGCTAAGCTACATAAAACACCTGTAGTATCTAGCTATCCCCAAGAATCTTTGTATGTCAAAAATGTTCTTGGTATATTTATAGGAAACTACATCTCTCACCTTCTCTGGGTCTACTGAAACTCCTGTCTCCGAGATGACGTGACCAAAGAAGTGAATCTGATCCATCCAAATGTGGCACTTTGTGAGCTTATCATATAACTGATGCTCTCTCAGTGTATTCAAAACAATCTCAAGATGGTTGGAATGGTCGTGTCGATTGTGATAATACACCAAGATATCATCCATGAAAACTACCACAAAAGAATCCAAGTATGGATAGAACACTCGGTTTATCAAAGCCCTGAAAACAGATAGCACGTTCATGAGACTGAACAACATAACCAAAAAATCATATAACCCATACCTGCTACGAAAGGATATACGAGGTATATCTACAAGTCAAACACACACCTGGTGATATCCTGACCTCAAGTATATCTTCAAGAACACTCTATCTCCTAGAAGCTTATCAAAAAAGAATATATATCAGTGGAAAAGGATATTAGTTTTAACAGTCATATAGTTTAGTTTTTGATAATACATACATAGCTTAATATTTCCATCTACCTTTTTTGAAAAAAGGACCAAAAAACCCACAGAGAAGTACTGGTTCTAATAATCCCCTTCATCCCCAAATCCTTTAACTGCCTCTTGAGAACCTAGAACTTCGTCACAGCTATCCTATAAGGAGGAATAAATATTGTCATAGCTCCTAGAACTAGCTCGATGGAGAAATCCACCTATCTCTTAGAAGGTGAAACAGAAAATTCATGAGGTAAGATATCCCAAAAGATTTCAACCACCGATGGAATGTCCACATGACTGACTCCCTGATCATCCAAAAACAAACTAACAATCTTTGTTTTCATCCCACCTAGCCTATGGTGTTTGGGTCCAACTCTGCTCACCTGGACATCCCATTCACCCTTGTGAATAAACACTAAACCCTCTAGTTATGTGAATGTCTCCCTCTAATGATAGAAATCAACATAGACTCGATAAGCCACAAGACATTCCATTCTGAGAATGACGTCAAACCCTATCATCTTGAGGACATAAATATTCCAGATGAAATAACACCCTCTAACCTCTAGGGGACACCCCATACACTGGCACACATCACTAGTTATAACTCCAAATGGTGTGTCTATCCACAAAATGACATCAGAAAGAAAAACAACATGCCCAAGGCTTTTTACAACTTTCATAGAGATAAAACTGAGAGAGGAACCTCTATCGAATAGGGTTGACGCAATAGTAGAATCTACTAATATTTTACCTCTCACCATAGATGGTCTAGGATCTTGCTCCTGTTGGGTTTGTTGCAATACATATGTCTGGCTTGTACCATGTCCTAATGAACCTTCCTAGCTACCCTGACCCGATCCACCCTACTGTCTCTAAGAACTTGGTGTGTGGCTACCACAGTCATGACCACCATTGTTCTGGCCTAACCGACCTACACTGCTCCAGCTCTCAGCCTGACATGGAGCTGATAAACTTTCACCTTAACCTAATTCTAGAGCTAACTCTAAACCACTCATAGCTAGAGGCAAGGTCCTACAACACCACTGAATGTGCCCCATCGTTCCACAATAACGACACTCGACCGGGTTGCAGTTGCACTAATTTTTCATGTGGCCTAACCTACCACACTAATTGAAATATACCAAGATTACTGTACACATATCTTGAATAGAACCAACATCACAAGAATCCTTGAATTTGTGCTTCCTTCCTATATATGTAGATCCACTAGGGTGAGAAACAATAATCCCCTATTCTATACCCCCAAATCCCCTTATCATCTATTATGTAATCAATTAATGATTTAAAATCTCAGTGATGGAAAGAAACTTGAACATTTTGACCTGAGATCTAATATCATGTATGAGACCTTCATCAAAGTGACTCAACCTCAAAATATTATTAGTAAGATACATCGGTGGAAAACATTACAACTCTTTAAAGCATGTCGAGTATTCCATAACCATCATCGCACCCTGCTCCAAGCACACAAACCAACTATACCACACTTCTTGTACTGTTTCAATGTAAAAGTAGTCATTAAAGTTGTTTTGGAATTCATCCCAACCCATATTCCATATAACATCATCCTGGATCAAAATGTCACACCAAAAATTTGCCGCTCCACGTATCATGTAAATCGTGAGCATGGCCCTCTGCTCCGAAGGAATCTGTAGATGATTAGAGATCGCTAATGTGGTCTCTAGATATAGCTCTACAGCCTATGGTCCACCATCCCCTGAAAACATTGGAGAATGATGCTCCTCGAACACCTATGTTAGCTCAGCCATAGTAAAGGTTGGCTGCAGTGCTCCCAGTAAAGTCATCATAAAGAGAAAGCAACCCTCTCATAACGTAGCCTCAACACCTATGTTTGGAACAACCTTAGGTGTCGTAGCTGGCACTATAAGAGGATCAACCGGTAGCTCGTGGTCCACTATCTCTAATGTATGGTCATCGCCGCCATCGCAGCGTACCACCAGAGGTCATCATGGTGGCATGTCTCTTAAATTCCAAACTCAAGCCTTTGGAAAGGAAAAAATAAAATAAGAAAGATAAAAAGCGCATGATAGGTGAAACCCTCCTTAAACCCAAGTCAGACCCACAACCTGAATGTAAATTCAGGACTAAATAAATAACATCCATCAGACAACTAGAAACTTTGCCTCTTACTCACTCAAAAGCGGGGTCTAGGTCAAGTATCCATTCACCATGTCAAGTTTCATTTCCTTTTCCCATTCAGTTATTCAGGAAATTCCACCTAGGGTTTACCAATTCCCAAATCCATGAGGTCCCATAACACCTCATGAACCCAAAACATGGTTCCCATTCAAACCATACTTGTAAAAAGTTTATTCAACATTTATATTTCACTAGTGCATAAATTCCCAACTCTTAAGGGCACAAAATCCTTATGGATGGAAAGATGATGTCACACCTTTATCTACTACAACCAACTAACACAACATCAGGTGAAACTATCACATCAACTATCACAACAACATTCAATATCAAATACATCCAAGATGGAATGGCATAATTCCTGACATGTAATTCTAACAACTATTTATATGATTCATGGGATGGAAGACCCCCATATCATCAGGTTGCAACTAATATTGAACCCACAATTGAATCAATAGTAATAGTAGAAATCAAGTGATTCACAAAATGGTGAAATCAAATAAATTATAATAGTCAAATCCTGAAAATCAGAACTCATTCGTGGAAATTTGGGTTTTACTTGTACATGGGAGAGATACTCCTGGAAAATGTTTATTAACAAACACAATTTCCTTCCTATCCATGTATAATTTCTCCAAAAGGTAAGTCAAACCAAAAAATAACTCCTTTGACACAACATTGTAACGTCCCAAACTAAGATGCCACCCGAAACGATGACTCTAGCATAGTTAGCCACATGGCCTCAAGATCATCTTTATAAATGCAAGTGGATTTCGACTAGTTCTGAGGGCCTAGGTGAGTCTGTGGGGAGACTATTCCCTCATTAGCAGAGTATCACGTATGATATAAAAAAATAGTAAATAGTGGAAGCAAAATAAATAGAAGACAACTAAAAGTAAGACCATACAAGAATACATATCAATAACCAGAATTTTCTCATATAAAAAATTATGTAGAGGGTAAAAATATATAGAAAGCATCCAGAACAATACAAGGCAATAAAATACAATACAATCATCCCAAAAATAAAAAAACTCCAAAAGGTATCCCGACATCTCAATCCTCATCATGGTCCTATGCTCCCCTACTCCAAAGCCACATTCAACAACCTATACTAGAGAGCTTTACCCTATTATCACCTACAACCATATAATATGTTTGTGTCCCTAAGGAGGCCCAAACAGGGAGTGACATAGAAATCCTAGTAGGAAACCACCCAGGTCTATACAGTTCTAATATAAATTCTACAGAAGTACTAGAAAGTGTAAACAACCAATAAAATAAATTGTGTATGCCCATGGAATAAGTCTTCTGTAATAAGTAATACTGAACAACCCCTCAAGGCTACCTGCAGAAGAGTTATCTCCTAACAAGTTAGATAAAAACATAGTAAACCAGTCACACAACCACACTGTACATCCTTCATTATCCTACAACCCACAACCACACTGTATAAAGAAGTAAAATATCCCACGACCACGCCATATAGTGAAGTGTAGAACACAATGGCTGAATCTAATGTGTCATGTACCAAGGTATCCATATAATAATTATAGACGATAGAGGGTAAAATCAAAATATCTTGTCCATGGAATCCCATAGAGTAGCATGGCTATCCCTAGTGGGAAGTAAGTTAGTCACTGGTTGGGGTCTAAGAGGAATTGAAATATAAAGTCCCATGTGAGCCCAAGAAAGCCAGATCAAAGGGGTAGCAAGGCCCATGGCATCCCACTGAATCAAGACCCAAGGGGTAGAGTCAACCCAAAGAATCCACTACCACATTCCAAATCCCTTCATTCAAATATTAAATTTAATCATTAGAATTAATCAATCATTACATGTTAGTATACCCACTCACATCAACCTGTACAAGCCTTGAGTATACCCACTCATGCAAACCATTTATCAAAACAAGCATATGGTCCTAACCTCACATATAAACCATTTAACATTCCATTATAATTTTCACATACGTATACACACCCATAATATTCACATAACAGGAAAAACTATCAAAATAGACAAGGAATGACATGATTTTAAAAGGGAAAGGAGGCGGTACATCTTCTAAGAAATCTATTCAAGCTATCAATGCATTAACATGCTTCCTCTAACTAGGAAAGCACAAGAAAACACCCCTTAGGTGTTTAAATAGTCATAAATAGGTTATTTTCTTAAGGATAACCATTGGGTGACCTTTAAATAATATAATGGGTGTCAACACACCTAAACAGAACCTACGGGCATCCTCCCTAGGTCTGAATATAGCTACGACAAGCAACTCGCTCAAAAAACAAGGCCTCACCGGAATGTCCGACGAACGACATATCATACGAATGACTAAAAGTCACAAGAAAATCCCAAAGAAAGTATATACCACCTACCTCACATCAATAGTAGATATATCTTCCATTATCAAGTCTTGATTCATTCTTCTTTGGAATAAATTTGAATAACATATGAAAAATCAAATATTAGGGAATATGATCCTAAATCCAAATAACACAGTCGTTTTTTCTGAAAAATCAAGAACGACTAAAATGGAATCGAGTACTTACCAATAAGGTTCCAATGTGATAGAAAATGCTCAAATCATATTCTTTATGGCTTCTAGATATGAAAAACTAGTTTAGGGTGGTTTTGGATTCCAAAAAAGAGGTGGAAGACTATTGTTCATAAAAAATGAGGCTACTGCCTCTTTTATAATAAAACCTGATCGGTTAGTAAACAATGTGATGGACGAGTACATGGATGGTACTACCCTTTAAATTTTTCGGAGCCAGACTAGATACACGTCGTGACGGCCCAATACATAGCCTGTTTTGGAAGTCCACGGCGTATAGGCCAATTACACGGCGTGTACCTAGCCAAAAACCAAATTTCAGACTATTTTACCCTTTTTCTCCCAAAACCAACCTAATCGGACCATGAACCAGATTACAGAATAATACAAAATGGATAATTAAACACATTTAATCCAAAAATAATGTTCTTTACCTCAAGAAAAACCTGAGATATTACACCCGTAAAACAATTTTCTGTATTTTAATACACTAAAACATTCATGTAGTGGTCAAAACTATATAAAATACACTAAAATTAAAGTGATATAATGAGAAATCAACTGTTAAATTAGTTGTTATGTGTATGAATAGAAAACACATCCATATGACATGTGGTGTGCTTAGAATGACTCAATAAGTAGCTATTAAAGATATAAAATTCTTTAAAAACACGTGTCAATGGGTCAAAAATATGTAAAATATTTTTTATGGCAATAGAAAAATAAGGAAAAAAATATATATTTATTTGTGAAATGTCGGAACTCACAACAGATCTTTCTTCATTAAGGTTTTCCCAATATGACTATAAATATGTTTTCAGTGTTTCCAATCACTAAAATGTACATGTAATGGTCAAAACCATAGAAAAAACCTCATATTGATGTAAAAGAATAAGAAAACCACTGTTGATTTTTTCCTATATGCATAGATATAACATCCATCTGATACATCGTGTACTCTGAATGGATCAATAAGAAGTTATTAAAGATACTAGAGTCTTTAAAAATGCATGTCAGGGGTCAAAAGTGTAATAAAAATATGATATAGCTATGATATCATAGGATAATGACCGTAAATGGATTTTTTAAATATAGTAACTGATGAAACATCGTTTTGAGTTGCAGTTTCCCCAGTATTCCCATTAAAGTGTTTCGAGTGTTTCACAACACTAAAATGTTCATATAACATCCAAAACCATAGAACAATACGTAAGAGTAATGAAAGTTTTTGGGAAAACTACTATTCAATTATTTTTGGCATGTACGCTTAGACAACACATCCATTAAACATTTGGTGTGCTCAGAATGACTCAATAACCATATTATAAAGATAAAAAAGTCTTTAAAAATGGGTTTTATGGGGTCAATACTATGTAAATGATATCATATTACTATGAAAACATTATAAAATGACTATAAATTTATTTATTAAATATAGGACCTGAAAACACATAATTGTTAGTTATAGTTTTCTCGGGATGCCTCTAGAAATGTTTTCTATGTTTAAAACATGAAAATGTGTGTGTAATGGTCAAAACCATAAAAAACGTCTAATTGATAAGAAATAATGGGTCAACTACTATTGAATTATATTTTAATTATAATAAACAGTTCCATATCAAAATCATGAAATTTTGTTTATCATGAAAATTTGATGTACACCACATATAGATTTAAAAATTGATTTGGTTGTTATATACTTATCCCTTTTCATTTCAAATTATTGAATCATATCTTAAATATGTAATTTTATGTTTATAAACTATTCTTCAGGATATATTATTTTTCATATATTAAAATATATTATTTTTTATTAAGAAAATAACAGATGTTATGTGTAACATTTGAATATATTCTATGAATATTGTCTTTCTCATTTATTTTCCTAAATATTTTGGTATTTATTATAGGTGATAGATGATGAAAGCATGATAGAGGTTGAATATTCTGATCCATGAAATAATTTAGAAAGAAGTCTTGATGGTTCTTAGTTTTTATGGTATGTTTAAATATTATCAATTATTATATTATAATTACAATTTATTAGGATCAGTTTTAATTTATTTATTTTGTTTTATTTGAGTTGATGGGATGATGTGGTTAGTTTTGATTTATGAGAGGATGTGGAGGTAGGTTGATGTATAATAGGTCATGGGATAGATATATATTTGCATGTTTTGTTTTTTGTAGACATATATTTTATGTATATATTTATGACTAAGATGTGGGTTGATTGAGGTATGGGCTGATCGAGGTATGAGTTGACCAAGGTATAAGTTTAATGAGGTTGTATATATTTGACAATAGATGTATGATGGTGTATGTATAATGAGTTTATTGTGAATTTATTTTTTATATTATTCTTGTATAGTCCTTATGTTTGGAGGATTATGTTTATGGATTATGCTTGTGTTGTTCCTATGTACATGGGATCTCAGGTTCACCTGATTGAGTTGGATCTCAAGATGCTCATGGAATAATCCCTTTGGTATTTTGTTCATTTTCTTTATGTATGTACTATTTTATATCATTTAAGTTATGTTTACTACTTTAGATTAAGTATTGTCATCTGGATATGCATGGATGGTTATATTTTTGGTGTTTGCCATATTATAAATTATTATTATCTTCTTCCTACCCTGTCCTTTATTCATACTACTTCCACTCTTGATTGTTTAATCATCACCTTATCAGAGGTTTTATATTTATATATTTTTTTAAATATAAACAATATATACATATATTTAGTGGTTGTTTATAATAACCACCACTAAATATATTTTTAAAATTTAATTTAGTAGTTGTTATTATTAACCACCACTAAACTTAACCACTATTACCTATTGTAGTGACAGTTATGCTCATTTCATCAATTTTATTTTCATATTAATTTACAGAAAACAAACCACTTGTAAATTAATATGGAACCACCACTAAATTATTTAAATAATACTCATATAGAAATTGTTTCTAAATAAGGAGAACCACCACTAAATGATTTCTGACATTAAAATATGGGGCAGTTTTTCTAACTGCTTCTAAAACATATAACAATGATTTAAACCATTGTGTATATAAAACAAACCACCACTAAGCTCTCCATTTTTTATAGTTGTTGAAATATGGTAAATTTGTATCTTATGGTAAGTAAGCCTAAAAATTGGATTTATCACAAATAATATTTTGAAATTTGTTTTCCACAATGAGATGGCATACAACACTTTAATTTAAATATCAATAAATGACTAAGTTATTCCTCACTTCTTAACTCACCCCTCACTATGAAAAATGTCATTTAACTTTTATTTTAACCACTTATAAATGATTCTTGATATTTTTTATGAAATTTCTTGTATATCAGTATAATAAATCATATGATGACACATTTTTTGATAATTTTTTCAAAATATTAGTTTGTTTTTTTATTCAGCCATGTTTTTTTATAATGGATTCTCTCATCCATTTTGATATATTTAATATTTTAAATTATATAATTTAAAGTTAATTTCACCCTTTTATATTATTTACCAAATAGGCCCCTCTCACCCTCAAGTTTGTACCCACTTGCACACTATCCTGACCCCTCTTGGGACTATCAACCCTGCCACCTTGCTCTCCCATCCTAAAAATTAAGATTAAATTAAGTGGGGTGGGATTAAAACCCCCCTTCGCTTGGGTGTGTATATGAACATATTTATATTTATATAATTTTATATATTCATAAATATCTTTATATATTTTCATATATATTTATATAAATATATAATGTGTACCCTCCACTATACCAAACAGATATATATACAGGAACACACACACATATATTAATATATGTGGGTCTAATTATATATAATTATATATAATAATATATTTAAATTTCAATTTCTAATTTAATAGTTGTAATGTTATCCATTAAATATTAATAAATATATTATAAAAATATGTATACTTATATTTTTTTATCTTAAATGTATGCTCCTTATACATAGTCTCATACTGATGAGTGACATAAATTCTCCCATGTCATGTTAGTTTACTACTTTTGTACTCAATTAATAATACAAAAGTGTTCCTGTTAACTGGAGAACAATATTTTGGAAAGGGATAATTTCAATTTAGATGCCCTCATTCACCCTCCTCTCTATGCATAAAACCTAGGGGTCCCAATAATTAATTTATAATTAATATTAAATATAAATTAATTAATGTTTTTTAGTTAAACATGAGTAAAAATTATATATATTATTAATTATTAATTATTTTTATTATAATTAATTATCAATTAGAAATTAATAAATAACTATCAATAGTTATTACATTTATATTTATCATTTCTTTTTGAAAATGGTCTATATTCGTAAGAAATACTATATTCAATGAAACCATCAATATTATTTTTGAGGTGTATCCCACATTACTGACAATACACATAGATTCACCTCTTAGTTCCTTCATCATCCTCAAGGAAGTAATGTTTGTGCACCACCCACAATCCCATGAGAGACTGAATGATTTGTAGAACCACTTAGAAATGCATGAGAGAACCATACATCAACCTTGAATGTTTTTTGGTCAAGGCATGAGGGACCATTATAAATGTATGGGGGAAAACATGTGGGTAGAAAAACTAGTGTGGGATAATGGGGTCTGTGAAACATGCCACCAAAGACCACTAACATAACTAGAAATCATTAGAAAAGTACGAATATTGATATTTGATTAATCAATCAAATCTATTTTGTGCCCATTCCCTAACCCATTGAAAATTATATATGTATCTATAAATATATATAAATAAATACAACCAAAATACACTAAATATATTACTTATAAAATTTTTAGATTTGACTAACTATCCCTATTGATCTACAACCACTTACACTGAAAAACCTCTATGATATCTTTTAAAAGTTATGATTCAATTTTAATAAAGTGAATGAATTGATCACCATGAATAACATATCCCATATTTGTTTGTGAAATAATAAACTCCATATTCATTAATTTGATAAACTATAACTTCCTCTTTATTATTTGAAATAACATGACAATGATGTGTAAAATCTCTCATTATACATTCATAGAATTTTTCTTGAGTTCTGGTCTCCCTTATATACTATGTTAATCTCTTAGTATTATTTTATTTTCCATCCATATCCATATCCTTTTTATTTTCTCTATAATATATGATAAATTCCTATAATATCATGTTTTTAGCCTTCTTGATGATGAAACATGTTTTTATCACTTAATGAATAGTAAATTCTGTCTTATAGGGTTGAATGACATGTATTCATGTTATATTAAACCTTTAACATTTAAAGGATTTAAAATTATATAGAATTTGTAGATAAAAACCCAAACATGGAATTGTTTTTTAAATAATTACATATTATATTCAACCATTAGATCCTATTAAAGAATGACATGAATAAAATATTAACCTGAATTTTACACTATTTTTATATTTAGATGATATCTATGAAAACACATTATATGGTGTAGTAAACTTTTATGGAATAATTCCTTTATTCACACAATATTATAACTTTCAGTTATAACCCTTAACATGTTTGATTAAATAGAATATATTCACTTGAAAACACTTTATCTATGTATCATGATATCCTAATATGACATAATCTATATCTTTTTTTTGGATATAACAACACAAATCATTTGAAAAATTCAACTTCCAAGCCTACTCCAACAAACCACAACATTATTATATGAAAATATATTATCCAAAATGACTAAAAAAACCCAAAATTTACCATTAATATGAAATTATAAAACTATGTTGGTCAGATTAAATATATTCCTTAACTCAGTTTACTTCATAATTTTTTTGACACTTTACAATATTACCATGATGTATTATGATAATTTAAAAGCAATATTTTTAAATTTAATATATCACTCCCTATACTTCTTCCAAAATCTCATTTGGTATAAATCTATGACATAATGCTAATATTATTTATATTATATTCAATTATTCAAAATCCACTCACTCTAAGTCCATGTGAGTAAGTATCATTGTGTGAAATGAGAGTTAAATTGAATGCATTTAATAAATTACTTCACTATCCTCATTATCAATCAGAAATATCTGGATGAATTTAAACCTAAAACTTAATAGAATTCCTATAAACCCATACTCCATTCCTTCTCCACTTATCATTGTAAACAATTAAATGACTCTCCACCGATACATTTCTACAGCATGGAACTATTTAACCCCTTAGAGGAACTCTATCATAGTCTATAAGAATTTTTTATAACCCACTTTGTTAATGAACCCGCAAATCACTTCTTCAAGGCTACTGTGGGAATCAATACATCAATGAAACATCACTTTTGAAAAAATAACTTTTCATGAACCATTTTTTATTAATACCACATATTAATTTTTTAAGAAAACCACTTGTTTTATGAAACTATTGAATAAAAATAACTCTATGTGTGGTCTTCAAACCTATATAAAATACAATTTGAGGTGTTAGGGAGTTTCTCTAAACCATCGAGTTAAAGGAGATTATTAAACTCTAGTATTCACTCAATTATTCTAAAAAATATCCTTGGGTAGTGTTTTTCAAAATGTTTTTAAAATGATATTTCATTGACATATATTTCAATTTCACTATACATTATTCAATTATCTCCTTGAGAAAGTGATATTTTTTCTCAATATAATTCGTTCATGAGTGATTAATGGAATTTTTTATAAGATTTATTGAATTACAATTATCATATTTAATAAAAATTGAATAATGTACCTATATAATAATATATTCATCTTATTTCCTCTTCCATAAGTCTCGGGTATACACTGAAGCAATGTCGATATACTATTCTTTTTCGTTAATGATATATAATCTAGTTTATTCTTAAACTAAGAAATACATAAATCACCAAGATCTAACACACATATAGAAGTTTATTTTCTGTAATCCATAAAACCTTCCCTAATAGTATTCATATATCATAATAAACCATTCCACATTTTTTCTTTATATAACAATTCAAAATATACCATGCCTTTGATATAAAAATTTATTTGTTTAACTATTATTACATGTCTTCCACTGAGATTACTTTAACATCATTCCACTTTAAACAAGGTACATACATTATTTTTTATTATTTTTTTATGTTCAATTGGATTCTAATGATTTTTCTATATTATAGGATATGAATCGATGTTCCATATTCACATTTTTAAAACAACAACTGAGTAAAATTGGTGTTTTACCAACATTATTATCCTCCAAACAAAATATTTTAAACACTTCATTTTCAAATTTTTATTTTATTAATGTAATTAACTTGATTTCCTTAAATAATATTAAATACAAAAATAAACTTAATTACATAATCATGGAAATTTAAAGTTATCTCTAAATGATTTCAATGAAATCATCGAATTTAACTTTTTTTAAGGCCCAAAATATTACATCATTCATATAAATAAGAACCATCATGATTTTATCACACTAATATTTCACATAGAGATTATGATCAACTCCTTATCATGATAAAGTAATCTTGTTCAAAAATTGATAAAGCTTATAATACTGTTTTCACTATGAGTGATTCAACCAATATAGGTCCTTCAATAAATACAAATTTTTATTATATTTAAGTATGATAAATCCAAAGAGTAATTCAATTTACACTTATTATTATTTGTTAACTTAATTTAGAAAGTCTGAATTTATATCTAATTAGAATAATTTTAAATTCATTTACACAAAAATAAAAAATAACAATCAAATCCCATCAAAAAAATTTATAAGATAGAATGATTTTTTAATATCTATTCCTTCAATTTTTGGGTATCCCTTACATATGAGTCATGATTTGTTTCAAATCATCATTTTATATTTATTCAATTTGTTTCATAAAACCTATTCAGTTTCAAATAAATTATCATATTCCACCCTTGAAACAATCTCCCATGTCTATTTTATTTATCAATTTTATCTAGTACATATTTCATGGATTTTATAAAACTCATATTTGGAGAATATTTTAAAAAAAACATAGGAACTACTTTAGATAAAAGTATCATTTATTATAGAGGCATTATCCTTCGAGTTTTAAACGGAGGCGTTTTTTTAGAAAAAATGTTTTATTTATTATTTTTTCTCTAATTATATATTTCATTTCCGATGATGAACCTAATACAACAACAATATCCTTAGTGATTTATTTTGAACCACCATCAAAATATAGTCATCCCAAGAAATATATCACTTCAACACCTTGTAAATCATGAACCTCATCAATACTGTTCTTATCAATTTAAGTATTTTTCACCCAAGATGCATCTTGAATTTCAATGATTTTATATTTATTTTTTATTAAAAATTATAGGACTTGTACATTAATGAATAATCAATAAGAATACCTTGGTATCACTAAGATTCAAACTTCTGATGGATCTTTTTTCTTTGCGATTGAAATATTTTTTCAGAAATTTCAAAAATACCTTATCATTGTTTTTTCCCATTCTATATCCCATATGGGGACATTTATTTACTAATAAATATAAAATCACTATTTATTATATAGACTAATGTTAATATTTATTCCATTAAGAGTTTATATTTTATTTATTTTTAAATGATCACTATTTAATCCATGTTATTTATTATTTGGTTTCTCCTCTCAACCACTATTGTTTTGAATAGTAATAACAACTAAAAATTGTTTAATTATCAAATGTTTTCAAGATAATCATAAAATTATTTATTTGTGAACTCCATACCACATCCAGTTTGGAATTTATGAATTTTATTCCCAATAATATTATTATCCAACCTTAAATAATGCGTTTTTTAATTAAATACTTCATATTTAGATGCGATAAATATTATTTATTTCATCCTACTATAGTATTTGATAAATAGTATATATAACCTACTTTGATCAATGGATATTAGTTTTATTGTACCAAAAATATCCACATGAACCAATTGTAACAACCTTGATTACATATTTTCCTATAACTTATATGAATTATGAATAATCTCTAATTTTTATAAAAAAACACATATATGATCATAATAACATATAAGCATAGGGATATCATGCTCACATTTATACTTTACTATGTATTCTAATATTTGTTTGATTAAGTGGAAAAGTAATTTATTCTATAATTTATTCTTATCCTCTTTAGAATGAAAATATAAATTTTCTTATCCAATTATAATGGTGATATTTCCCTTCATGTTCTTACCTTGCATAAAAATTTCACCTTTAATTACCTTGATTTTACAAGTCTTTTTGATAAATTGAATGGCATGTATACAGTCACATAATAGAGTTACACTTGAATGATCATGAAGAAGACCTTTTAATACCAAAAAACCCACATTTTCTATGTCTTTACCTATGATTTTAGCTTTTTAATATAAAAATATTTTTAATCCTTCATAATTTACAAATAATAGAACTCCTTTCTTGTTGTATTTGAGAATTTTTAAGAGAGTCTCTTTTCACATCATATGCGAAGTACACACTATCAAAAACCCAAACTCAAGATTGTTTTGTTTCCTTTTGATAAATATTCAATATTCAAAATTATAACATTCTAAAACCTGTTCTTGTTAATTTATATTTGCTATTTAACATCCTTATATGGTTTATAATTATGATATTTCTACAAATAAGATGGATACTTCTCAACTTGAAAAACTAAAAATTAGTTTTAAATTTTAAACATTCTCTTTGAATCCTTAAGAAACTTATTTTCACCACTTTGCATCTACATTTAAACATTCATTTTATTACATTATTATCCATAAATTTATTTTTATCCATAACTTAAACACTAAAAAACATTATCCATAAAAGACATAATGAGAGTATTCAATTGTTATCTTATGTGGTCCCATTTCTCAAAACACCTTTTCATAATGGGAGATGTGTTTTTTTTGAGTTCCCCATATTTAATTAACAATACCTACTAATTTTAACCATATTCTTATGTTTCCCCATTGGTGGTATGTGGATATTTTGGGTCTCACCAAAATCCATTTCTTATTTTTATTGGTTAATTGTTTACTTTCATTAAATTATATAGAATTTTATTTATTGTCATCTTCCAAGCATACATTCCTTTCATGATAAAATCACTATTGTATTAAATAATCAAGTAACTTGAACTTATAAATTACATTAGTGATCTGACATATTAATGTCATCCTAGGATCCCCATTCCTTTTTGGTCATAAATATTTTACCACATGTCAAAAATTTAACCTTCACATTATTTAATTTATCTATACCTTTACTTCATCTTTTCATTCAATTAATCAACAAATTAGGATTATTTTGTATATTTTTCATTGGCCTAAATAACTTTCTTATATTATTCTAATGTTTTATATTTAATTTTTTAATCTTAGAATTCAACTAATTTTTTTCTAATTATTACATCTACTTATATAGTTTAGAGTCATGTACCACTACATTAGCTTTAGTTATATCTTGTCTTAAAATATCTATCTCCTCAAGCATAATATCAAAATAAACATTGAGGTTAAGTAAATACCCATATTATATTTCCTTCTTACATTATTGGGTTTTTAGTGATAATCATAATAACTTATTTACTAAGTTATTTTCATTCATTATTCTCCTCCACTTGTTATTTTCATAAGATGCTACCTTCTTATAAAATAAAAATATGTTTTCAATGAAATTATTCTTCAAAATATTATTTTTTTGAGGGTTTCTTAGATTTTGGATTATCATTCTCATCATCTAAAAATATCTTTCTACACTTTTTAATGAGGTTCCCAAACTTTCCACATCAAAACCATGTATGTTAAACCCTTTATTTAAATTTTACAATACTATTTCTGGTTTGATGAAATTAATTAAATTAACTCATCTACTTCATTATCTTATAGATCTCCCTTCATAGTGACATTCTTCATCACCTTGAATACAACTTATATTGATTTATCCCATGAAATAATATTATCCTCATTTATCATGATATCAAGAACTACATGGATTTTTTTAAAGTCATCAATTGATACCAAATTTGGATGTTTTTCCCAAGACACTAAAAATTTTAGATTTTATTGGGGAGGTAACCATGAATTTTTTTTTAAATGTTAAATTCTTCAAGAATAATTCCAAGTCCATAAATATCCTCTATAAGAACATTAACAAAATCAAAAAATGAACTAAATGATTCATTTGGGTATATCCTAAAATAGTTATAATTAGTCCAAATGGAATTTTTTACCTCTTTTACCTTTGTACCACATCCATATCACATGTCATATAATTATATACAAGGCATTACATTTGTATAAAATTTATTAAAAAGATATCCCCCAAGAGCACTGATTCATTTTTTTTTTCAACATATAATTAACCATGATATCTTTTAATTTTTGATCAATTATTCATTTTTTCCATAATTCCATATATAAAACACACACACACATGAATTTTATCTGATTAGAAATATTGTAACATCTATGTAATCCCTAGTTAAAAGATATTTCCATCAAATATTATAACTCCCTTTTGATTAATTATCAATATCATATATACATGAATATAGAGAAACACCTTGAAAAAAGAACTGCTCATTTTGATACCACTTGTTAGGACCATAAGGGACACCACTTGTTGGGCGCACTCATGATTAAACATTTAGGGTGGGAATAAATCAAAGTATTCCAATTTAAATTATTCCATTCAATGATATTATTTCATAGTTAATGGAAACTATTCTCTCTTACTCACTAGGTATAAAAGTACTCAAAACACACAACATAAGTAATTATATACGATTTACTCACATTGGGATACATCCAAGGGGCATACATAGATGATGTGATAATAAATCAAAATCAACTAAGTTAATCTCCTCTTATAGTTTTATAGAACACTCAATATCCCACTTAGTCTCTAGCTACTCACACTTCGAAATATCACTGCTCACTTTCATAAGTTTTTATGCACTATCAAACAAGTAAATAAAATAATCACCATAATAAAAATAATAAAAGATTTTACCTTTTTTGGTTAAATGATAAATTCCATCTTCACCATGTAAATGAACTCCATATAAATTTTTCTTCCTTGTAAAATTATGTCAATGAGTACCAAAATCTATCCTAATACTTTCATAAAATTATCTCTTGAGCTCCTCTCTATCTCCTTACCTCTGTGAATGTATTCACATTAGTTTCTTTTCTAGACAAGTCCATATCGTTTTTATTTTTTTTCCTTGAGATTCGATCAAATATTATATTCACTTGATATTATTTTTTCTACTCCCAATCATACTGCCCATAATTACCCCATACTGTGTAGTAAAATTCATCCCATAGGGTTGAATTATGTCTCTCTATATCATTCTTAAGTTTATAAATTTAATAAATTTAAAATTATACATATTATATATATATATTAAAAATATGATGATGTGTTTTTTTAAACCCCATAGAAATATTTTCAAACATCACGTCCTCTGAAAATCATGACCAGACAAAAATCTTAAACTAAATTTTATACTATTACAGAATCTAGAAGATATGTTTAAAAGAACATTACAATGCGTTGTAAAATACTATGGTGTAGTTTCAATATATATATAATATCATAGATTTTATCTACAATTTAATAATACATAACGTTTTTATCATCACTAATTTCATTCATTGGAAAACAAATTCTCCACATACCATGACATCTTAATACAAAAAAATATATATAAATTATTGGTCAATGTTCCATACTTACTTTGAAAAATGTCAATGTCCAAAATTAATTCATCAAATAACAATGTTATGAGTAAAATTTTTCATCCAATGATATTCTAAAAAAAATCATATCTTTCCCTTATAGTATAAAAACAGTTTATGTTAGCCAAATTCAACATATTCCTTCACCCTGTTCACTTTAGCCAATTCCATAAAGCATACTATATAACCCTGATGCTGTACACTAATTTTGGGTGTGATTTTTAAATTATAAACTATTTTTTAACGTCCATAAAACTTTATAAAATTCCATATAAAAGTTTCTCTATTAATAAAACATTCATTTTTAAAGGATTTCTAGCTACCTTTGTCAATAAAAGCATCCTAAAAATTTTTACTTGTTTTTTTGGTGACATAAATATTCATAAATTCCAAAATGATAGTAAATATTAACTATTAATCTTTAATTTTTAAATTGAAATTATTTATTTTAAAAATTAATAAATATAAACTATAAATCTTTAATTAATAAATAATAGATAGTTTTTATTAATTTTTAATTAGTAAATATTTTATATTAATCGTCTTTTATAAGTAAAAAACCAATAGTTTTAGTTGTAAATTATTGAATAATATTTTCATATTAATTTTATAAAAAAACAGCTATGAATAAATAAAAAATAAAAAATTTAACATTTCATAGAAATTTTCAGAATTACAAGTAAAAAAAGTGGGTTTAAATGACTATAATTTTCTAAAAGACACCATTAAAAATAATTATAAAAATTACAACTTATTTAGTTGTAGCAGTTTTCAAAACTGGAAAAAAAATAATATTTAACATTTAGTAGTGGTTTTTAAAACTATAATAAAAAATTTTCTAAATTAGGTTTATTATGTAATGAATCATGAACCACCCTTTCAACCTAATCCCCATTTATGGTATTTTTTCTCTTTTAAATAATTTTTTACCTTATCAATATTAATTTTTCTTATATTTTAAAAATATTTTAAAATTAAATTATTACCACCTTCAAATATTTATTTTTTTACTTATGAAACCCTTACACCATATCAAATAGATCATTTCCGATCACTTGTTTTTTATAAACCAACTAATGTAAAATTATAATAATAATTATTAGTTAAAATAATTAGTTTTAACTGTTATATTTATGACAAAACATATAAATATAAATTTAAAATGAAAACTATATAAATATGTAACATAAAATTGTTTTTTAATAATCAATATAAAAACTATTAAATAGAACCACTTACAATAAGAGAATACTCTATGAACTAGGTTTCTACCCCATGTATAATGGACTACTAAGGGATAATATAAGGTGATATGGGCTAATAATTATTTTATAATGATTAATAAGGGAAATTTAGTATGTATTATAAACTACTATGGTTTATTTTTAAGGTTATATGGTCTACTAATTAGGTAATAAGGTGTATTAATTTTATAGTCATACTAAAAATTCCATAGTTTTTAGATTTTACCCAATGTATTATGGATAACTAATAAATAATCCCTGGTCATATGTAATACCCCTCAGGTCACTGGAATGTATTTAATTTATAATTTTCACACATTTTTTTTGATTTTGTTTTTTCTGTGGGGTTGAGATTGGAAAAAGGAATTTTGAGAAAAAACAAGTAGTTTGCAAGGTTACTGAACGGTTGGTAATAACATTTTCCATAACTATGGGTGCCTGTGTTTATGGGGAGGGGGGAATACATCACCCCTCTCTTTTCATACATTAACATTAAATTAATTATGTGTAATTTATTAATACATTGCACAAAAAAACTCCCAATGACTGTATTATTCTTGTGCCTTTGAAAATATGTAAATATAAACACCACTATATTAGTGATCTGCATTATCTCCCACTAGGTTCTTCTTGACTTTCACCCATCTTAGATACATCAAACATAATACATATATTCATAATCAGGGTGAAAGGAAAATATAAAAAGGGGTGAGATTATATGCACATTAAGGGTAAACAAGGGAGATATATAAATATAACCATGAACATAAGGGTATGAGAACTTGATCATGGAATTATAAGACCATACCTTTGATATCAATGATCATAAATAGGAATCATTCCATAAAGATTAGTAGTTTATAATACATTAATGATATGGAAATAAAGAACATGATCCACAAAATCATAATATTGGAATAAAACATGGATCTTGGTAGACATATAAGCATATAATAATGATTTATGTGGTTGTCAAGGCATCACTACCAAGGATATCTTGGTAGTGTGGGTTCACTTCTTAAACCATTGTGGTTGTTATGGTTAACTTCCATGACCCTCTTAGTGGATAAATTCCCTTATGTCTATCTCATGGGATATAAATAATCACTCAATGCATTAGAGGTAGATATAGGTCCCACCCACCTTATAATGAAATCATACACACATGTGAAACAAGATCATAAAAATCATATCATAACCCATGAAATGAAATGAATATCATAAAAATGTAATAATATCATAACCTATGGAAAATAGACAAGTTTCAAAATCATTTCATCAAAGAATAACCTATTAAAAGAAGTGCGTTTTAAAAGTATGTAACTCGAGGAAGAGAAAAAGGTTTTATAAACATCAATCCATAAAAACATAAACAAAAATCAGTGGAATAATATGAATGGAAACATGGATCATTTCCAAGAAAGGAATGAGTAACACCAACAGATGTCATCTTATATGAGAACTAATTTTCAAAGATCACTTGAAAATAATTCTTGGGGAAAATATCATTTCATCTTTAAAAACGTTTTATTTTCATAAAATGATGTGCAATTTTAAAATAAAACATTTCTTTGAAAATAATTTTCTAATATTATATGGGAAGATTCATGGAAATAAGGTATCATAAAAGCACAAAAATCTATTCATTTCATATAAGTTAAAATAAAACATTCTCCTCTTACATTTTCTTAGAAATTCATGAAGTGCCTTGTTTGGAAAATGAAAAAATGATTCATTTCAAACCATAGAGTAAAAAGTCAAAAAATTTTAAAAATGAATTTACACATCCATAGGAAAACTGTAAAACATTTTATGATCATTTAGTAAACATGAACATGGATGAAAATATTCCCCAATAGGATCTCACCTATAGAAAACCTTAGATAATATTGATATTTCAAAATTAACCCTAACATTATATCTTGACCATCATTATACTCACTAAAAAATCCTATATAATAAATACATGTTTATTATATATCTATCCTAGAAAAATATTTGTATATTTAATACCATATATTATTTTCATAAGAATTTATATTACCTATTTATTATTAACGTCTCGTTAATGTTACGTTTTAGGTGATAACCGCCTTGTTAATCATACATGATTTAACTTGGTATTCATCATTATCATAATAAGATAATGATTTACTTATTTCCATAATATAAAACATGATATTAATTTATTATATATTCATTATAAAAGTATTTATAATAATATTTAATGATAAATAAAAAACACCATTCATGGAGACGATATGTTGTACGTACGCACGAACATTAATTTCATTTTCTTGTTGTGTTAAAAGATAAGAAAGTATATGTTCTATTTTTATTCAAAAATAATTTTAATGTCATATATAACACATATATTCATAAAATTCATCCTTATTACCATCCATTTTAAATTTTGGTGTATAACGAGTGACATCACATTATGGAGATGGTAAGCTATACGTACGCACGATCGACACAATCATTTTCCCAAAATATTAGATGTTAAAAAGGTAGACATGATATTATTATTAAATAGGAATAATTATATTATAAATATCATATATAATAATTAAAATCATCATAATTCTTAATCAAAAAATATGATGTTGAAAAACAGTTTACACCACAGTGTGGAGATGGTAATCCATACGCCCACACGCATAGTGATATTATTTTTCATAGGTTGGATAAAAAGAAGGATATGATTTTACCATAATCATAATAACATATCTATATATATATATATATATGACACTGGAGTTATTAATTTAGTATAAAAACAACATAATTAGAGGATGTAAAATAAGAAAATAAATTGAATTGGATTAGTAAAACAATTACCTCTTCTTCGGTGGACTTGCTTTGGATATACTCTTAGGGATGATTGGGATGTTATTTTAGGAATAACATGACCAATGGAACATAAATAATAATTTTAGAGGATAATTGGTATGATTTTGGCCAAGATAGAATATTCAAGGTGGTGTGAGGAAGTGAGGGAGGAGGTTCCCTTTTATAATAGAGGTGAGGGGCACTCTAGGAAACTTTTAAAATATTAAATTAATATAACTTGAATTTAAATTTCAAATACATAAAAAGATAGTTATTTAGAATATAATATGATGATGGGTCTAAAATCTCACAAATAATGATTTTATATGGGTTTATGTAACATTATTATTCTAATTGTTTTTGACCCTTAGTTAAACCCTTTAACTCCTACCCTGACAACCTAGCGTTTTACACTTTAGGGATAATATAATTACTACAAAACCAAAAAATAACCCCAAGTAGATAATTAATGATATATTTTACCTTATTATATTTATTTGGTAAAATAATATACTTTTATATAATTTATATAATTTAATAAAATATAATTTATTTTAAAGTATCATTTATGTCAAATTTGATACTATTTATAATTTGTCTTTTAAACAAATATATTAACAACCTGAAAAATTCAAAATAACACATATAATATATCTATAACAAGTATACTTTATCTATAAATTAGTGGTTTTCATTATTTATGTCAAATTATATTTATTTTAATATTTTTAATATCATTTACTTTATATTTACATTAATTAAACAGTTATCACACCATTGTTATACAAGCCTTTTAATTAAATTATTTCCTATATAAATTTTCTAAAAAATATCATGTTGAAGATAAATTTACTATCATATAAAATGAATATTTATAGTTGAATTTATCTTTTTTATAACTCTATATTAAAAATTATTTACTTATTAAAAGTATGAGTATGACATTTTTAACTTATCATTAAATAAAATATAAAAAATATTTTGTTTTAACCAAAGTTCCTTTAAAAGATCATAATTTATACCTAAGGATTATTGTTTTCTAAATCCACTCATCCAATTAAATTTGGACAACTATTAGGATAAATTTTAATATTATAATAATATGTTTACCTTTAACTATATGATTTACCCTTAATAGCGGAAAAAAAGATAAAAATTTACTAAAGTTACTAATATTAAAAAATTAAATTTGAACCATAAATATAAATATAATACTAAATTCAATCATGTATGCCCATTTTTTAAAATTTAATTCTGATATGTAGTAAAATTAAGTTTAATGCTAATCCCACACATATGGCAAGGAGGCAGGTAAAATGAACATTCCAAAGTTCAATAAGTTTTTATATATAATTTTACTATAAAAATGATTCGAATGAAATAAATTTGATTAATATATTTATAATTTTTATACTGTGAAATTAAAATCAATTTAAAGTATAATAATTATTTAGATTAAAAACATAGTTTTTAACTACGATGTGGTATTTTTTAATATTCATCAAAAAATGAAACTGTTTGGAAAAATACTCAAAATTCTACCTAAGATAATTTTGAGATTCTGAATTGAAAAATCATTTTTTTTATCATATTAAATTTATATGAGTGTATAAAATCAAATTTATCATTATTCACTAAAGGAAATAAAAATTAGTTCCTTTAAGAAAATACTATTTCTAAACATATAATGGCTTTACAAAAAATAATATACATCATTATAAATTTGTTTTATTTATATAAAACCAATATAAATAGTATTTAAAAAGTATTCATTTCTATTCATATCACTATGTTTAACAACTATTTTATAATCATATCATTTTAAAAATTATAAAAAAAGATGTTTCGTGGAAACTCAGTGTTGTATGTAACACAAGTTAAGTTAGTGTAGCATATAGCGTATGCTAATTCATTATGTGGAAGGAATATTTGACTCCATGGAATGTAAGACATAAAAAATGATTTTTTTATAAAAAGGTTCACAAAAGCTCGAGGTGTTACATTCTACCCCCTTTAAAAATGAATTTTTCCCTTGAAATTCATTAATCTGGTACAAAAAAATGATGATACTTATTCTTCATCATATCCTCAAGTTCCCACATAGATTCTTATTAATGGTGATTTATCCATAAAACTTTGACCAGGTGAGAGGTCTTGTTTTATAGATCTTTCTCTCTTCGATCTAGAATTTTTATTGGTTGTTCGTCATAAGAAATATCCTTCTCCAACAGTATGAACTCTAAGTTCAGCACATGTGAAGAGTGAGGTATGATCTTCATCAGGAGAGATACATGAAACACATTATGGACTTGATAGTAACTTAAAGGAAGTACCAAGTGATATGTCAATTCCCTAATATGATCAAGAATTTGAAAGGGACTAATATATCCAAGGCTTAGTTTCCACTTCATCTCAAACCTCATAACCTTCTTCTATGGAGAAATTTGTTGAAACACCAAATCAATAACTTCAAAATCTAGATCATGCTATCAGTTATCATCATGAATTGTCTACCTACTATTTTATTCTTTGATATGTTTCTGAATGGATCTAACCTTCTCATCCATCTCTTCAGTGATATCAGGTCTTAATAGCTTTCTTTCCCCAACATTATCCTGGCATACTGGTGCTCTACATTTCTTCCCATAGATGGATTCATAATGAGGCATCTGAATGATTGAGGGAAAAATATTTTTGTAAGAAAAATCAACCAGTGAAATGCGTTGATCCTAACCAAATTTGAAATTCAGAGAATATGATGTCAACATATTTTATAAATTTTCAATTATTCTTATAAACTGACTATACATTTGAGGATTATAATACATTTTGAAACTCAATTCTATATCATGTGATTGCTAAAAAATTTTATATAATTTTGGGCTAAACCCTGGGTCCCTATCAAATACAACATATGCAGAAATCCATGAAACCTTACCACTTATTTAATGTATATCATGGAAAGTTGATCAAAAGAGATGTCTTCTCTAATAACAATGAAGTGTGCTGACATAGTAAGGTGATCAGAAAACAACCATATATAATTAAACTATTAAGTGGTTTTGGGAGTCCAATGAAAAAAATCCATTGTGATGTTCTCCCATTTCTATTATGGTATGGGTAATTGGTGCAACAACCCCTTATATATTTTTTCTTTCAGCCATAAATTTATAGTATACCAAGAATGGGATACAAAATCTGTAATATCTCTATTCTTTTCATCCTTCCAGAACTATTATTTGTAGTGTTTATACATTTTTTTACTTCTTGGATGAATAGATAATGAAGAAATATTATATTTCTCTAACATATCCCCCTTCAAATATGGTATGGACGGAACACATGTACGGTTTCAGAACCTTATCATTTCATCCAAATCAAGGTTAGACTTAGGAACATTTCCCACCTTCTTTTGTATCTCCACATCTTCCTTATGTGGCTCTTTAATATTCAAAAGGATTGAGGGATGAACATTAAATTGAGAAAGATAGTGTTTTTCTCCTTCCTTCAAGATTACTAGGTCTATCCTTTTCAAATCTATAAATATAGGATCTTTTTTTATCATCATCATAGAAAATATAACATGATCCCTTCGACTCAAATCATCAACGACCTTGTTTTCATTCACATGGTAGTAATGTATTGGGATATCATAATCCTTTATCAGCTCTAACCATCTTCTCTGGCGCATGTTCAACTACTTCTGTGTGAATATATATTTCAGACGTTGATTATTGGTATATATATCACACTTTTCACTATAATGATAAGGCCTCTATATTTTTAATGAAAAAATTACCACATCTAACACCAAATCATGAATTGGTTAATTTTTATCTTGAATATTCAACTACTATGTGGCATAAGTGATAACCTTATTGTTTTATATAAGAACACATATCAATACCTTCTTGGATGCATCACTATATATTACAAACCCTTCCCCACTAGAAGGTAATGTAATCACAAGTTCACTAAATAACCTTCTATTATATTCTGTGAAATTATCCTCACATTCATCTATCTAGAAGAACTTGTCACCCTTATAAGTTAACTTGTTCATAGGATTAAATAGTCATGAGAAATTATCCACAAACCATTGACAATATCTAGCTAAACCATAAAAAATACGGATCCCAATCACCATGGTTGGTCTAGTACAACATTCAATAGCCTGTATCTTTGATGGATCTACTTCTATACCCTTTTTTTAGATTATGTGACTCAAAAAATGAATCCTTTTGTAGACAAAATCCACAATTTTTAAATTTTTAATATTGTTTCTCATTTTTTAGGGTCTTTAGAATAATTCTCAAATGATATTTATGCTCTTTCTTGTTCTTTGAATGTATAAGAATATCATCTATAAAGATTACCATAAACAGATTAAGGTAGTCTATATAGACTCTGTTAATTAAATCTATGAATATATTAGGGGAATTAGTAAGACCAAAATGCATTAATATATATTCACAGGGACCATATTGTGTATAGAATTCCATCATGGGTATATCATCCTTCTTGGCCCTTAATGGATAATATCCCTAATGAAGGTCAATCTTGGGAAAGTATTGAGCTCCACGTAGTTGATCAAAAAAGCATCGATATAGGTAAGAGGTTACTTATTCCTGATTTTGAACTTGTTTAAATCCCGATAATCAATGCAGAGGCCCATTGATCCATGTTTCTTCTTCATAAATAAAACATTGCACCCTAAGGTGACACAAAAGGCCAAATTAACCCCTTATCAAGGTTTCTTGGAGCTTCTTATTTAATTCCTGCAACTCAATTGAGGCCACTCTATAGGAAGTCTTTGAAATTATTGTTGAAAAATCTATGATCTCTATAGATAAATAAAATTGATGTTTTAGTGTGAGACTAGGAAATTCTTCCGAAAATACATCCAAAAAATCCCAAACAATATTCATATCATTGATGTAAATTTCTCCCCAACCATTTGAGATAAATAGACCATTTGAATGGGAATTAATACCCATACACTAGATGTAATCTCTATAAGAAGTTCATACTTATAATCACACTGATAGATGATTATAAGTTGATTTGAAAGATCAAACATAACTTCCCTTCATTGAAAATTGATGCGGGGTTTATAATGAGAAATCCAATCCATGCATAAGATGACATCAAACTCAACCAGAGGAAGAATGTAAATATATAAAGGAAACACATTCCCACAAACTTCAACTGGAGAGGAATCATAGACTTGAGATGCAATCATCATACCATTAGGTGTTTGCACTGATAATTTCATGTCTAATCATTTGGGTGGAATATCAACACCCTTAGAAAATAAATTATATATGAAAGAGTGGGTAGATTCAAAATCAAATAAGTCATCAGAGGTTCTAGAGTAGATGGTAAGTATACATTTCACAATTTCTTTATCACATTCCTCATTATAAATAGTGATCTCATGGTATTTACCCCTGTACCTAAGCTTAATAGGTTGTTGAAATAAATCATCATCACCAACCCTTAGGTTTGGTCATTGGTTATCATAATTCCCATTATCCTTACACTAGTAGCAATGAAGTGTGGGAGGTACATTCTATTCCCCATTTTCTCCATTCATGAAATTAGATGAATTTTTCCCATAACTTCAGCAATCAAAACCACAATGAGCTTTCTTTACACACTGAAATCATTTATTAGTCCCCTTAAGAAAATTTCCTCCATGATTCTTCTCACACATAGAGAATAAAATAAAGATCCTCTTTTTCAATTCATGGTTTTTATATTTACCTTTAATCTATAACTTCTTATTCTTTTCAAAACCATGAGATTGGTACGTGTCTCTCTCCCCCATTTCAACTTTGATTTCACAATAAAAAAATATCTTCATAGATACTTAAGTATCTTATGGAAAATTTGTTTCTGAGACCTGGAATTAATCCACTAAAGAATATATCAAATTTATTTATAGGTTATATAATAATTCTAGAATCATACCTCAAAAGTCTTCTAAAATTAGCCTCATAGGCACCTGAAGATTAATAATCCCTTTACTTAAACTCAATAAACTCTTTCTCCATCTTGGTACAAAGAATCTGAGGAAATTAATTATTGAAAAATAAGTTCTTGAACTCACCCTAATATATAGATTCAATTTCATCTTACTACTTCATATTCTGAATTAGATTCCACCACTAGTCTACTTTTCCTTCTAATGGATAAACAACTTGAATAACTTTCTCAAGCTCCAAACAGTAGAGAATGGTGAATTTATTTTCACTCATATGGATCTATTTTTCAACAATAAGTGGATCAGAAGACACAGTGAATGAATTTGGACGTTCCCTCATGAAGGACTCAATAAAATATTGTTCCAACTATTGTTTATTTGTAATTATAGAATGATTCATATCTTGAGAAATCTAGGTGATCATAGAAACAAGATTTTTAATTCTATATCCCATGGAAATAAATTTCTCAAGAGGAAAATCATTTAATTTTCCATCACAATTGTCATTAATGTGGTTCTTTCGGGTTCCATCCATTGACTAAAACCAACAAGCATAGAGAAAGAAACATTTTTCATAGTGAGGAACCAATTAATCATGAAAAGTCATTTATAGGTTGTCTAAAACATGACACCTTTCTTAATCTATGACACCTTAGATTTATCATAGGTTATTCATAGAAAACTTATATTTAAATCCTTCATGATTGTTCATGAAGTGTTTGGAATTTCTAAAGAATATACCCCTATGAGTGTCAAACCAGATGTGCAGTATGAACCATGGTCATGTACCAGGTTACACCATGTCCGGACCGATGCACCTTTTCAAATTTGTTAACCCTAGGAACCTCTGTTCCAGATCCGAATTATCTTGTAGTATCCATACAATGATCTATTTCTAGAAAACCACTTGATCTATCATTTACCAAAATTACAGGACATGTTTTTATACTTTATCTTATCCTTATACTTATCCTTATACATGTCCTCAGGGTTCTCACTAAGGTTTTCTCATACTATATTACAAAGGTTAACTAATATTTTAACCTAATACCAATTATAGAGAACCTATCTTTTCATACAATAACATTACATTTATTTTGCATAATTACTTAATACATTACACAAAAAAATTCACAATGATTGAATTAATCTAGTGCCTTTGGATACATGAAAACATAAATACTGGTACATATGTGAGATAAATTATTTCCCACTAGGTTCTTCTTGACTATCAACCTTCTTAGGTGTGTCAAACATAATACATATCTTTATAACCAGGGTGAAAGTAAAACATAAAAATGGGTGATCTCAGATGCATAATAAGAGAAAACAAGCAAGATATGTAAATATAATCAAGATCATAAGGGTATAATAATGTGATAAAGAAATTAGAATATCTTACCCTACATATCAAAGATCATAAAAAAGGAATTATGGAATAAATATTGGAAGTTCATAATACATATATCATAAGGAAATAAATAACATGATCCATGAAATCATAACATAGGAATAAAACATGGACAAACACATAGACATATAATAATGATTTATATGGTAGTCAAGGTACCACTGTTAAGGTCATCTCAGTATTATGGATTAACTTCCCAAACTATCTTAGTATTCATGGTTCACTTCCATGACCATCTTAGTGGACAGATTCTATTATTTATATCCCATGAGATATAAATTTTTACCCAATTCACTAGAGGGAGATATATATACCACCCATATCATAGTTAAATCATACATAAATGTGACACAAAATCATAAAAAATCATATCATAACCCATGAAATGAAATGGGTATCACAAAAATGTAATAATATCATAAAAAGTGGAAAATATACAAGTTTGATAATAATTTCATCAAAGAATAATTTGTGAAAATAAGTGGATTTCATAAGCACATAACCCATGGAGGACAAATGGGTTTCATAAACTTCATTACATAAAAAAATAAACCATTCAAAGAAATAATATGAAGGGAAACTTGGATCATTTCTCATAAAGGCATGAGTAACACCAACAAATTTCATCTAAGATAGGAAATAATTTTTAATGAATAGTTCAAAATAATATTGGGGAAACTATACTTTCTTCTTTGGAAACATTTTCTTTTATTAAAATGAGGAAATTTTTAAAATAAAAAATTATCACTGAAAATAAGATTCTAATATTGTAGGGGAATCTCTATGTAAATAAGTCATCATGAAAGCATAAAAATCTATTCGTGTTGTACGAGTAAAAAAAAAATTCTTGGTACATTTGCGGAAAAGACCCAAAGTACCTTTTTTATAAAATAAGAAAAATACCCCTTTCAAACTATGTAGTTGAAAGTCAAAAAATGGTTAAAATTGAATTTATAAGTCTATAGAAAAATAGAACATGTTTTTTTTATTTTTATAATAGAAAATATGGACATGGATGATAAATAATCTCCAAAATATTCTTACTTATAAACAACCTCATACAATAATGAGATCATCAAATTAACCCTTACCTTATATCTTAAATATTGTCGTAGTCATTCTAAATTATAGTATAATAAATTCAAGTTTATTTTACATCTATAACAGAACCAAATTAATATATTAAATTCAAAATATTATTTTTATTAAGACTTTATATTACCCATTTATTATTTACTTTTTGAAGTTATATTTCGGGTGATAACCTCCATGTTAATCATGAGTGATTTGAATTAATATTATTGATTATCATACTTAGATCATTTTCAATTATTTACAGAATATAAAAATCATATAAATATCTTATATATTCAATATATAAGTATTTATAATAATCTTTATTGATAAATAAAATACACCATTCATGGAGACGATAGGTCGTACATACGCATGAACGCTGTTTTCATTTTTTATCGGGTTAAAAGAAATTAAATTATATGATAAATTAATATTAAAAAATCATTTTAATTTCATATATAACAAATATATTCATAATATTTATCCTTATTACCATCCATCTGAAATATAGGTGAATAATGATCCGCATTGTATCGTGGAGATGGAAAGTCATACGTACGCACGAGCGATGTTATCATTTTCCAAAATTATTAGATGGTAAAAAGGTATAAATGATATTTTTATTATAGAGGTATAAATATATTATAAATATCATATAGAATTATTAAATTCATCATAAATCTCATTCATAAATTATGGTGATGAAAAACAGATTACACCAATATGTGGAGATAATAAGTCATACGTACACACGAATAGTGATACTATCTTTCTTAGGATGGATAAAAGGAGGGATATGGTTATACCATAATCATAATAACATATCAATATATATATTATACTTGATTTTTTTACTTTAGTATGGAAACATCATAAGAATATGATGTAAAAGAAGAAATGAAATTGAATTGGATTGGTAAAAAAATTACTTCTTCTTCAGTGGACTTTCTTTGGATCTCTTATTAGGGACACTAGGGAGGGTCTTTTGGAAATACCATGACCTTTATAACATAAAACATAATTTTTAGGGAATAATTTAGAAGTTTTTTGTTGATCTAGAAGGCTCATGGTGGTGTGAGGAAGTGAGGGAGGAGGTGCCCTTTAATAACAGAGGGGAGGGAAACTCTTAGAGACTCTTCAAATATTAAATTAATATAAATTACTTTTTGATTTAAAATTTCTCTAAAGTGAGTTATTTAGAATCTAAATAATTATGGTTAAAAATACTCTCATAAAATTATTTTCATATAGGTTTTGGTAATATTATTAACCTTATCTTTTGGTTTTAATCCTTAGTTAAACCCTTTAACTCTTACCATGAGAACTTAGATTTTTACTATTTATTGTTAATATAATTAAAATAAAATGCCAAACAGACCCCAAATGGATCATTAAGGACATATTTAACCTTATTCTAGTCTTTTTTCTAAATTATATATTTTTATGAATTTTATATCATTTAAGAAATTATTATTTATTTTAATGTATCATTTATGTCAATTTTTATACTATCTATAATTTATCTTCTAAAACAATATATTAATTGCATGATAAATTATAAATAAAACATTAAATTTATTTATAAAATTTCTAATTTATCTATAAAATTAGTTTTTATCATTAAGTATTTCAAATTATATTTATTTATTATTTTTAATATCATTTACTTGATATTTCAATTAATTAAACAATTATTGCATCATTATTATACAGGCCTTTAATTAAATTATTTCATTTATATAAATTAAAAATAAAATATTCTGATGAAGATAAATTTATTTCATTTCCAATTACTATTTATAGTCGAATTTATCTTATGTATTACCCTATATTAAAAATGATTTACTTATTAAAATTATAAGTATGACATTTTTAACTTATCTTTAAATAAAATATAATAAATATATTATTCTTACCCAATTGGGTAAAAAAGATCATAATTTATACCTATGGTTTATTTTGGTCGAAACACACCCATCCAATGAAATGAGGACAAGTGATACGGTAACTTTATAATATTATAATATTATTTTTACCATTAATTACTCGATTTACCCTCAAACGTGGTAAATAAAAAAAATATATAGTAAAGTTACTATTAAAAAAATTTAATTTGACACCATTAGATTCTAAATATAAAACTCATTTAAACCATGTATATTCATTTTTTGAAATTTAATTCACAGAAGGGGTAAAATTAAGTTTAATGCTAATCTCGCAGACGTGGCAAGAAGGTGGGTAAAATGACCATTCAAAAGTTCATTAAATTTTTAGATATAATCTTAATATAAAATAATCCAATGACCTAAATTTGATTAATATATGTATAATTTATTTATTGTGAAATTAAAATTAATTTAAAGTATAAAAATTATTTAAATGATAAACATAGATTTTAACTATGATGTAGTGTTTTTCAATATTCATCAAAGAATGAAACTTCAAATCAAAATTCTAAAAATTCAAAAAAATTAATTTTTGATTGATTAATTAAAAAATGATGTTTATTTTTTCCAAATAAATTTATATGAGTCTCTAAAATTAATTTTATTATTGTTTATAGAAGGACATAAATGGTAGTTCATTTAAGAAAATAGTATTTATAAACATATAAAGGCTTTTCCAAAAATTATACACTTCATTGTCAATATGTTTTATTTACATGAAACCAATATAAATTATATTTAAAAATTATTTATTACTATTCATATAACTAATTTTAATGGATGGTTTATAATTATCTGATTTTAAAAATTATAAAAAATATGTTTAGTGGAAACTCAGTGTTGTGTATAATGCAATCCAAGTGGGTGTTACGTATAGAAAAAACTATGTAATTTTCATGTGGAAGGAAAATTTGACTCCGTGTAATGAAAGATATAAAAAAATAATTTTATTCCGAAAAAAGTTTAAAAAACCCAAGGTCTTAAAGGGATGCAATTTCTAATAGTCATTGAATGTGTTTTCAGACTATTTAGAACCACCCAAGAGGATATACAACCTATTTTATAAATGAGGGGTGACCCATATGGCTGTAGAATTATTTGTAAATCCATGTGGAGAACCATAAAGCCAACCCTAGTTTGTTTGAAAGAAGGATATTACTAAATTTCCATTTTGGAGTTTTAACTCTCAGCCCATCATTTCTCTCCCTCAGCTATACTAGGTCTCTCCATATCCTTTTCCTTCTTCCCCCTTTCCCTTTGGTTGTTATCCTTGAATTCTTGGGTGAAAATCCCAAGGAAAGGCCTTCTTTTCATAGGTTTTATCTCTTTTCTTCCCCTTCCCTCATATTCAACTATTTTATTCATCTTTACTTATGTGTTATAACCTCAATGACCATGGGAGGGCAGAAACTATGGTTTATGGTGAGGTTTTAATGATTTTTGGCTGTTTAGATTATTGAACATCCATATATCTCCCTTATGAAAATATTTTATGAATATAATGACGCTTCTTTAATTTGGAGGTAGGTGTCTCTACATACCAAAATATTTCCTTTTAAATACCTTGGATCTTGAATTTTCCTTTTATTTTTTATGAATTATCATGATAATATTGATTATTGAGGTTTGTTATACATGTACTGTTGAAGTTATTTTCATTTGTTGAAAAAATAGCATTCTTTTCATTCACTTTTAATATAAAGATTATGCTTACAATTTGTTAGATAAAATGATTTCATGAAAAAACATATTTTTAGATGATATTTCAAAGTGAATTTGAAAGTATATTTTTTTGAGAACTTTATTGCATGATCATGAGATTTGTTGAATGTAATTGATATCTTTATGGGTGAATGTGGGAGACCTAGTGTGTGTGGGTTGTTAGATGGGTGTCCCACTAGAATTAGGCATAAGCTAGCATGGGTTTGTTTCTAGGGTCCTTGAGAGGCTTGGGTTATGTTTTTTTAGTTTCATGTTGGTTTTCCAAGTGTTCTATGGGAGAGACCTAAAACCAAGATACCATTTGTTATATCTTCCTAGTGTTTCACATATTCTTTAGATTTACTAGGAAATTATTTTATGAAATACCAACGTATTGTTTCACTTTGAGAATAACTGTTATCTTTCTACCTTCCATTGTATTTTATGGACGTACCTGTTATTATATTCATCATTATATATTTTTTCCAAAACCAGAAGATTTAGGAAATCATTCTCAATGAAATGGGTTTTAGAGACCTGTTTTCAAACTATATTTATTGGTTTTCATTGGGAAATGTGATATGCAGATTCATGGTTGTAGCTTACTAGGATTTGACCAACACATTGCATATTCCATTCAGTATATGTATACTTGGTTCTATCAGGTGTAGTGGATATAGAAGAATTTTCATCTCATAGTTGGGAATCTCAATGATCACATCAACATTCATGTTACAGTTCGATGTTCACTAAGGACCACATGGATCTAGCATGATTTGATATTTTGATATTCTTTTTATTTTGGTTTTTTTATTTTTGGTTATGTATTGGAAAACATGGTCTTGGTGTTAGTTTTACTATCATGTTTATTTATATGATATTTGATTTATTACTTTATTTTCACATATTAATCTTATTATGGTTTATCATTATTCTTCTAAGACTTATAATCTGATTAGTATGATTTATAATAGGTTGTTTACATAGATCACAATTAAACTTAGTGATCCTACACCATACTAACATTATTATTAAATATCAAGTAGAATCCAATACCATTTTGTTATAATCCAACTCCAGGGGTGAGAAATTCCATATTTTTTAGGGTGAAACATTTAACATGTAGTCAGCATTGATACATTTATTTTAGTCTCTAGCCCGGAGAAATTATGAATGAGCCTTCAACCTCATAGTGGGATCACTTAGGTGATGTTTCAGGTTAACCTTGGTTATATTATTAAAAAATGGTATGATATTCCTCTTTTTATCTGGGATGTGTGGTAGTATGGTGCAGGTTCTTTAGATATTGAGTGAGGGAGTGGAAGACTTCCTCTTCATCGATGTAAACCAATATTTACTATGGTAGTTCGGATTTTGTGTGGATTGACATTGTTAGGAGAAATTTGATTAATTTTTAAATTCTTTATTTCTATTTTTTATTTTAGGATGTTTTCTCAAGTTATTTAATTAGTGTTTTTTTCAAATGAGTTATATATTGATTAGATTTTTGTTTTTGGTGTTTTTACAACATGCATCCCAAAAGGACTAATTTAAATCAAAGGGAGGAAGCTTTGGAGAATTAAATACCAACTAATCCTCCTATAGAATCCTAGTTTATTAAATTAGTGATATATATCATTAATTCTCTACTGAATAGTATTGATCCAACTTATGTTTGGCCAATAGTTCATGCCTAGGAGTTCAAAATGTATAATAAGCTTACATTTAGGGGTGATTGGGGGACCCAAAATCTAGAAGAATGGTTGTAAATGATATATTGTATATTGTTATTCCTCAAAACCCCAAAGATAGTATATATATTTGATGTAGGGGTGATTCATTTGTTTTGGGAATTAGTTGTTCTTGAAAAGCATTATAAATATATTTCTTGGACTAGGTTCAAGAAGATATCAGACCAGTAATACTACCTGGAGACCTTGAGAGTAGTGAAGGAAAGGGAGTTAATAATGTTGTAATAGGTTGAATGATCCATGAATAAGTATTCCACTTGGTTTTACAAATTGATTCATCTTTCATTTATGTTCTTGGAAAGAAATACTTAAAGGAACACCATTTCAAGATGGGCTTGAAGTCTGAAATCAGGTCCATGTTTTTTTTCATTCAACCCTATAATGAAGTGTTTGATAAGGAATATATGTAAGAAAAATATATATCAAGATTTAATGGTATTATACATTCTTAAACATGCCTGGTTTGAAGATGGGATTCCTCTTACGGGAAAAATAGGAATCAAGATGAGTCAAAACGGGTTAGTAGTGGGAGTGTACAATAACTATAGGATCCTATTTTAGTAAATCCCATAGGAAAAGGCCATTTACATACATTTAGTGTAGAAAGACAATGAATATCAGGCTGTATTTCTATGGAGATCCAAAAATATTTTAATGTATTGGATGCCTAGGACACCTTCAATTATTTTTCAGGAACATTCCCCAGTGTAGTAATGTGGGTTTGACCTATACTAAGGGTCTCTAAGTAGAGTAAGATGCATTAAATGGGGAAGGATATTATTACTAGGTGAAAGGTAAATCTTATTCTACTGAGAAACCTCATAGTAGACCCAAATATGGGAGATTATATGCTACATATCATGACCCATATGAGTCATATACAGGGTTTGAAACAATCATAGATATGATTCCCATTTCTTCATCCATGGATTTAGCTCTATTTGAAAAAAGTTAATCCCATACATTCATTTATTATAATCTGATTTATTCCATGAGAATATGGTCTGAGTTTATCTAGTACATTATAAATCTCACCAAACCTTTGATAAATTAGAAAGTATAAGGGGTTAAGTTCTCTATGTTTTGTGTGTTCGTTATTGATGCTAATGTTTTTTGGGGACATCCTAGTTTTATATTTTAACACCCTCAACCTTTTATTTGGCATGGATTTTATAGTGAAAGAAAAGGATTTAATTGATTACTACCTCTATAAGGTTTTTTATCTCTCCTACTGGAAACACTATGCGTTTTTTGCTGAGTGGGACACTAGGTCTGGTAAGGCTTCCCAATTGTCCCAATAGTGGAGTCTATTTCTTTTCAATTCTCTATATTGTTTCTCATTGTCATAAAAATTAAATTAGGTGAATATATTAACTAGGTTGTGGATATGTTCCTTGAAGTCTTTCCTAGTAATTTCACAGTCTTTCCACTTTAATAGGAAGTAGAGGTCACTATTTAATTTCTCCATGGGATAGGCCCTATCTACTTTCCATCTTTTCAAGTATCCCTTATAGAATTAAAGGGGTTAATGGTCCAGTTATGTGACACCCACTGAGTCAATGGTCTGCTTAATTTCAAGTTTTATTTAACTTCTAGTTAATTCTTATAATTTCTATATTCCAAGGTTCCAAAATGAGAATCTTTGGGAAGACAGACGAATGCTTACACTTAGAACACAGTTTATCAAATCCTGTTTCTAACAATGTGAGAGAGATAGAGGGTGTGAAAATGGTGGTTTTCAAGGTTTGAGTATAGTTTTACAAATAGTGTGACTCTTTGTGGAATCTATTCATCTTGTATTTTGGGGAGAAAACATCCCTTCACAGTTGTCACATGATTTTACTAACTATGCAACAAAACCATGAATCCTATCCTAGTCACTTAGAAAATGGCATTTTACTATTTACCTATAAATTATATAACTATTTGACCCAAATTTGACATCCTCTATCGTGTTTAGATCTTCATCATTGGCCATGAAGCTTTCCCTATCCTTTGGTGGTGGTTTCCACTTGGATTCTTAGTGATTTGTCTTCTGGTAAGTCCCAATCGTATTTGTTTCTTCTTCTTTTCGCCATTCATTCTCATTATTCCTTTTATATTTAAGTATATAACCCTATATGTAAGGGTAGAAAAAACAAGGGTTTTTATGGGGGGTTCTTATTCATTTTCTTATGGTTTAGGTGTGTGAGGCCTTGTTCATCCTATTATGCATGGGTTTCATAGATGGAGATGAGGTTGATGCCATTTCCAAGTAATGTGTCTCAATTAAAGTTAATTTTCAATAGATTTCCATTAAATTTTGAATTTCCTTTGGTTTATGTTTTTAAATTACATGTTAAATGATTTATGGTTGATGTATATCTTATTCTTGATGTGCATAATGACATTTTTTAGGAAATTTTGTGATTTAAAAAAGGTTTTCCAAATAGGACTGGAATGTGTGCAACCCAAGTCTTTGATGGAATTTATCATAGGAGTTTTTATGTTTTAAAAGGATTTTTAAAATGTTTTTAGAGATGGTTTTACCTTGTGTGAATGTGTTTTATAAAATAAGAATGATTATTTTTGAATTGGATTTTGATTATAAGTAACATTATTATTGATATGTTGGCATGAAGTACCACATGGGTAAATTAGGGTGTGAGAGAGGGGTTTCCTGAGGAATGGTGAGACACTTCAGGGAGTAATAATTGGAGAGATTTAATTGTGATTTCTAAGGTAAAATGATATACTTAGGGTTGGAAGACTGTGATAGCTTCCATTTTTCTTGCGGAGAGACAATAAGAGCACATAGAGTTGGGCCTAGAGATGGTCATGAAATCTTCTATTTTTATTAGCTAGTTAGCAAACATTTTTTTAGAATATTTCACATTTTACCCTTATGGTTAGAAACCTAGGCTCACTAACTCATGTATGATTATTTTATATGATTTTTGTAAGGACCAGACCCCAATTACCCGGATCTGGTGCCTTATTTGATTTCAGTGGCATACAAACAAGGAATACGAATCACGAAGGACTGGGTAGTTTAGTAGTATTTGAAACAAGTTACATACATAAGTTTAACATTACAACATGAAGGGAAAAGAAACACTAGTTTATTCCATTAGAAAAATCCATTCCTCCTAAATTATGCTTGAAAGTCATTCATAATTTACTTCTTCATATCCTTGAAAAAAATTAAACATAAGAAAGGGGTGAGCTCAAACGCCTAGTAAGAGTAATAAATACAGCGGAAGATAGCATAAACATTTGACATGGTGCATAATTGAAAACACATGCCTTTAACAATAAACTTGAACACATTATGGCAGGAATATGAGTTGAGTAAATGATGTCATAATAAAACATAATCATGGGTATTCTACTAGTTGAATAACCACATTCACTTTAAATTACTAGATTTATAATGAGGTATGTTCATATGCTAGACATTCTGAAACATTTTGTCAGGGCCTTAACCAAGAGGTCTAGTGATTAAGGCCTCATCCCAAATCCGTATCACATTGAGAAATGCCTCGACCAATTCCACATCTAGTTGTTTCATGAGTCCTACTGATGCATCGAGGGGATATAGAGGTCCCCACCCATCACATAATAAGTCCAATTCATTCCTCATGTGAGTGTGGATAAACATAAACAGTATATACATTCATATTGAAACTATCACATGAAATGTATCTATATTTCCCCAATTATTGAACATAAACACTAACCATTCAGAATAATATGTTGAATGGTTTTAGGATAGATCATCCACAATAAAGTTAGTAATAAAAAATTCATTAAAATATTTTATATGACATCATAAGTGATTAACCCCAATAATACATAATAATCAACAAGAGTGTTGAATCAAACGAGTATAATCTTCTAAAATAATTAAGCAATTCTTGTGATAAATACTCTTTTATTTTGAAAAGAAGAGTTCTTTTGGAAAAATATTTTTATAAAAACCAGATGTGAAGTAAGATTGTATTTTCATAAAAATATTAGTGACTTTATGAATATAGTGGTTTCAAAAAACAGATTATAGAGTGCCCTTGAAAATAGGTAAGAATTTGAGAAATTTCCTTGAACCAGGCTTGTATTTTTGAAGCAATTTTACAAATTCCTTTTAAAACATGTAACTATCCATAAAATAAGGAAGGATTATTGTTTTTAAACATATATATGATCCTCACACAGAACATATGATGAGTACATAACAATACATAATAATTACATCGAGGTAATTAGACAATGAAAGTATCCCGAATGAAAATGGATGTTCGGGTGGAAAATCCCTTACCTTAACTCCAAACGTGCTCAGATCTTGTACTTAAACTCCTAGAATATGAAATTATAATTTTTAATAACTTATTTAAGAAACTATTAGACATGTATTTAGTTTACTATAATTCTGGTTAGTTCATTTAAGTCTTTGTTGATAGGTTATTTTATTGAATTTCGTCGTTCTAGAGTGATCATTTCCTTTATTTTCATATTAGGTTCATTTGTTTTGAAGTAATGAAGTTCATATGGAATGGTTATAAATCTCTAGGATTAGAATTAATGAACATAACGAATTTATAATGGTCATTTAAATCATTTTTTACATGGAATGAGGATGAATCATTAGATGACAACCACTTCGATTATTCGGCAGTATTTGGAATATTATGAACTAGTTTTGTCATATAACTTAATTATATGTACATATTATGATTTATGAATATAAATTAGTTTATAAAACATATATAATAGTTTGGTTCAACCATGAATATTGTTTCATGACCAGTAATGAAGAATAAATTTAAGAACAAAACTTTATCGTCCACAAAGGTTATAAATCGGAACCTCACAGACGTCCATTTCGTTTATAAAAATAAAAGGGAGAGAGTAAGAATATTTATCATAGTTCTTCCATTAACATGATATAAATCCAGTATATATATGTTATTGGAGTTATCATGTTCATTTGGATAGAGGAGGTGAGTAGAGGAGAGAATAAGAAGATAATTTGAAATGAAACCAAATGAAAAAGAAGGGTGCTTTACCTCTTGAAATAACCCCCTTGAAAAACTCCTTAAGGGAAGGGGTTTTGGTCTTTTTGAAAGACCATAATATTCTTGGACGTGGGGAGAGAATAGGGAAGGGTAATTGGGAAGAACATTTATGATATTCTAGGCTTAGAGGAGTGAATAGAAGAGGGAGTGGTGAGGGGTTTTTATAGTTGAAGAGAGGAGTAAATTTTGAATATTTAATTCATTATTTTATTATTTCCCTCATGAAAACAATTGTGTGGTTTCATGTGACCCCTAATAGTAATAAGTGTATTTGAGTTCGAACCAAGTGGCCTTGCATCACTTGTGATGTCCAAAATAGTGTATTTAACTGATAATTTGTATATATGGTATTTTATCGTATTTCACTATTCATCAAAAATTCAAGAATTTCAGAAAAATCCCAAATATTCACCCCTACCATTTTTTGACCTATAGAATTAAAAATTGAAATTCATTTTTCAAAAATAATTTTCTAAATATTATTAATTTAATTTTTAAATAAGGTCATAGTTAATTCAAAAAATAACAATCTTAAAGGTATAATTAGTTTTATATGACATTGAAAAATTAATTAAGATCCCATTATCTTATTACCATACTAAAATAAAATAATATCATTATTTACTATTCATAAGGGCCATATTACTATTCATATTACTATTCATAAGGGTATGTTACTATTCAACAAAAATCATGTTTTTCTATCAGACACCAAATGACTTACTGAACGCAACTCTAGATGACCATTTTTCGAAATTCAAAGCATAGAAGAGGAAAAGTTGTGTTTAATAGCTAGATTATAAAATTTCATTCTATATTTATTTTGAAAACCTTAGGGTGGTGCATTCTCCCCTAATTAAAATAATTTTGTCCTCAAAATTCACAAAATATTACCTAAAAATATTCGGGTATGTCTTTAACATAAGTTCCTCAGGCTCCCATGTTGCTTCCTCCATCTTATGGTTCCTCCATATAAAATTCACCAGAAGAGTCATCTGATTTATCAATACTTGTACTCTACTATCACGAATCTTGATAGTCTCTTCACAGTAAGATAGATCAGGCTCAAGTTCCACCTCTTCATAAGTGAGTACATGTGTTGGGTCTGACATATACTTTCTTAACATTAACACGTGGAACACATTGTGAACCTTGGAGAGACTTGGCTGCATTTCCAAATGGTAAGCTACGACTCCAATTCGGTCTAGAATTTCAAAAGGTCCGATGTACCTGGGACTTAATTTTCCCATCTTACTGAATCGTATAATACCCTTCCTTGGAGATACCTTCAAGAAAACGTGACCACCTTCTTGAAATTCCAAATCCTTTCTACGTTTATCAGCATACCTCTTTTTCCTACTTTGAGATATTTTGATAGGGTTCTGGATAATCTTCACCTTTTCCATTGTTTCTTCAACAAGTTCTGGGCCCACAAACATTCTTTCACCAACATCATCCCATCAAGTTGGTGTACAACATCTCCTCTCATATAAGGCTTTATAGGGTTCCATCTGAATACTTGAATGGAATCTATTGTTGTAGGAAAATTCTACGAGAGGTAAATAATGACCCCCACATGCCTTGAAAATCATGTGAAAAATACCTCAATATGTCTTCCAATGTTTGAATAGTTCGTTCTGATTGTCCATCAGTTTGTGGGTGGTAGGCAGTGCTCAAACGAAGATCAGCGTCTAGGGCCTTCTGAAGACTCTTCCTGAATTGTGATGTAAAATGGGGATCACGATCAAAAACAATTGATGAGGGTACACCAATAAGTCTCAAAACTTCATTAATATATATTGTTGTTAAACGTTCAAGTGGTAAATCTCCCCTTATAGCAAGAAAATGTGCAGATTTTGTAAGACAGTTAACAATGACCCATATCGTATCATTATTTTTTGGAGTCATTGGTAGCCCCATGACAATGTCCATCGTAATATCATCCCATTTCCTCATAGGTATATAAATGGATTGCATGAATCCACTAGGATTTTGTCTTCCTACCTTCACCTGTTGAAAAACTAAACATCTCGACACGTAATCCGCAATCTCTATCTTCATGTTTTCCCACAAGAAATGTTCCTTCAGATATCTATACAACTTGGTGCTACTCGGGTGTATAGAGAAATTTGAGATATGAACATCGTCTAATAGTTCCCTTTTTAGATCAGGTACTGATGGAACACATAACCTCTTCCAAAAATTCAGAACTCCTTCATACATGAAGTCATCAAGTCTCCCATCCTTAACTGCATTAATTTTCTTGCTTAGATTCTCATCATCAGATTGACAAAATTTTATCTTCTCTAGTAAAGATGGTTTATCAATCATTTGAAAGAGGAGTGATGATTCCCCTTTCTTAACAATTCCCATATCCATATTCAATAGATCCATGAACATAGGATCTCTTTCAATTCTCATTTGAGTTAGAAGGACATGATCTTTCCTGCATAATGCATATGCCACCTTATTCGCCTTTTCTGGGTGGTTGTGTATTGAACAATCGTAATCTTTGAGTAACTCGAGCCATCTTCTTTTACTCAAGTTGAGTTATTTTTGTGTGAAAATATTTTTCAAACTCTTGTGGTCCGTATAAATCTCACATCTCTCTGTATAAGGATAATGCATCCATATTTTCAGAGAAAATATTACAACTGCTAACTCAAAATCATGAGTTGGATAATTTTTCTCATGAGTCTTAAACTGTCTTGATGCATAAGCAATAACTTTATCATTTTTCACAAGGACCAAACCCAGTCCATTATTTGATTCATCGATGTATATTACAAATCCATCAATCCCATATTGAAGAGTCCAAATTGGAGAATTTACCAATGTTATTTTCAATTTAGTGAAGCATTCTATACATTCTTTTGTCCACACAAACTTAACTCCTTTACATGTGAGCTTGGTTAGAGGGTTATCCAGTCAGAAAAAATTCTGAATGAAACGCCGATAATAACCTGCTAAGCCAATAAAACAGCGTACCTCAGTTATGTTTGTTGGCCTGGGCCAATCTTGGATTGCCTTTTTTCGTAGTATCAAGTAGGATTCCATCCTTAGAGAAAATACAGCCCAGAAAAGAAACTAATTGAAGCCAGAATTCACACTTTCTAAACTTACCATATAATTTATTTCTCCTAATAGTTCTCAGAATAACCCCCAAGTGATTCTCATGGTCTTCATATCTTTTTGAGTATACGAAGATATCATCGATTAATACCACAACAAAGATATCAAGATATTCCTTGAAAAATATGTTCATTAAATCCATGAAAATAGAGGGTACATTTTTCAGTCCAAAAGGCATGACTGTAAACTCATAATTCACATACCTGGTCCGAAATGCTATCTTATGAATATCTTCCTTCCTCAGATGAAACAAATGATATCCATATCGAAGGTCAATCTTTGAAAAGTTTTGAGCTCCATGAATTTGGTCAAATAAATTATCAATCCGGGGTAGAGGATACTTATTATTTATTGTAATAGCATTGATTTCCCTGTAATCAATGCAAAGCCTCATGGATACATATTTATTTTGACAAAGAGGATGGGGCTTCCCATGGAGAAACACTCAGTCGAATAAATCTTTTTTCACTCAAATCCTCTAGTTGTTTCTTTGGATCTAATAATTCCACAGTGGCCATTCTAGAGGGATTATTTGATATAGGTCTTTAATCAGTAATTAAATCAATAGAGAAATCAACTACCTGCTCTGGAGGATGTCTAGGTAAATCCTCTGGAAATACATCAAAGTACTCTTTCACTATGTTCACATCCTCAATTTCAAGATTTATTTCCTCATCCATAGATATTGGTTTGTCTTCCTCCCCATGTATTGTATTCAATATAGCTACTAGGGGTGGTTCTAGATAATAATTAGGTGGCGAAGTTTCCACTCTAAAGACAAGAGATTCTACACCATTTTCAAAAAATTTAACTTCCTTCTTCTTATAATAAATCTTCGCATCATAATTTGACACCCAATCCATACCAAGAATTATATCAAAATCAGTCATTGGTATGATGATAAGGTTAGAAACTAGAGCACATTTTGGTGTCTGGAGGGGGACTAATTGACATGCCTTTGTAGCAATGACACATCCACTAGGAGTTTTTTCTGATAAGTCCTTTATTAAATTAAATTTGACATATCGAATTTTCTTGGAAAACTGGGAAGATATAAATGAATGCGACGATCTAGAATCAAATAAATTATTGGCTAAATTTGAGTAAATGATTAAAGTACCTGCCACCACGTCATTAGGAACATCAACCTCTATAGTTGTGATTGTGTAAACTTATCCCTGATCACTTGGCCTTTTCTATTGCATATTTCCTTGACACCTTGGACAATCATTAGAATAGTGTCCCATCTCCAGACAATTATAGCATTGAACATCATTGGCGCCCTTCTTCCCTTTGAAATCACTATCAAGATGGCCTTTCCGACCACAATTGTAGCATACTCCTTTTCCTTTTAAGAATGCACTAGGGTGTTTCCTTCCACAATTGTCACATGGTGGAAATTAAAATCATCCCTTCTTCCTCGTTTCCTTATTTCCTTTCCCATGTTTTTCTGTAGCCCTCTTGTTTTATTGCTTTCCCTTAATGTCATAAGACTTAGAGAATCCTTTTTCGGTCTTGATAGTACATGAAACTATATCCTCATATGATGAAAAACTTTAGGATACTAGTGCCTTAAGGAGGACTAGATTTAAGCCATCAAAGAATCGATCGATTTTTCTCCTTTTATTTCTTATGCAGTCCACAACATGTCTTGCTAATCTTGTGAATTTAGCTTCGTACCTTGAAACATTCTCATCTTACTTCTGCCTCAGATTCAAGAATTGTCTCTCCATATCTACTCGCTGCTCATGAGGGAAATATTTTTCTAATAATATTTTGTTAAAATACCTCTATTCCATATCTTATATCTCTTCATCCTCCTTTGTGTTTTGGATTAAGGACCACCACTGATCTGCATCTCCCGATAGATGATTGAAGGCCATGACAACCTTCTCTCTTTCATTACATCCCAATGCAAGAAATATCTTCTCAAGGGAACATACCCACTGCTCTTATAAAAAAGGGTTTGTAGTCCCATTGAATGATGGAGGCTGTTGTCACATAAAGAGATCCAGCATAGCTCCTCCACGTGGTGGATCAAGATGCTCCATACGGGTAAGGTTATTATTCATAACCTGGGTAATTTTTCCCAGTTTAGTTATGAGTTGCTCAATACTAGTCATAGCACCAGATCCAACATCATTGTCTTTCATTGGAGGAAAATACCTTCAAGGGACACGTGTGTTCATGTGGTTTCCATTCCTTCCACTTGGCACCATCTCTAGATCATGGAATACACTAGATTTGGTTATGAATCATAATGTATAATCTTAACAAAATACTTAGAAAAAAATTGAGATCCTGCCAATGGATAATCCCATATTCACAAATATGGTTTCTTTGGGAAATATTTTACATTTCAATACTTCATAATGGCTTGTAAAGAAGATGTGAATTATCCTAAGCATATCCCCCGGGAGTGTCATAACCAAGAGTGCAGCAAGGCCCATTTTCGTGCACCAGTTCCCATTCGAGTCTAGCTCAAAACGGTGTTTTATGGTTTTACCCCTAGATACATTTGTGCCAGAGCCACCTCTACCCGATCGTATCTAGACAGGGATGTATTTCTTGAAAGATCCAAATAATATATCCCTTACAAAAATACCTGGATGTTATTATATATATATCCTAAAAGACTAACTTTGGGACTCTTTCCTAATTCTACGTTTTCAAAATCTTGTTTCCACGTATTCTACTAAACTTTCTCTGATACCAACTGTAAGGACCTTACCCCAGTTACCTGGAGTTAGTGCCTTATTTGATTTAATTGGAATACAAACAAGGAATATGAATCCCGAAGGACTAAGTAGTTTAGTATTACTGGAAACAAGTTATATTCATAATTTTAACATTACAACATGAAGGGAAAAGCAACACTAGTTTATTCCATTACAAACAACCATGCCTCCTAGATTATGCTTGAAAGTCATTTATAATTTACTTCTTCATATCCTGAAAAAAATTAAACATAAGAAAGGGGTGAGCTCAAATGATCAGTAAGAGTAAGAAATATAACTGAAGATAGAATAAACATTTGACATGGTGAATAATTGAAAACACATGCCTTTAACAATAAACTTGAAGACATTATGGCAGGAATATGAGTTGAGTAAATGATGCCAAAATAAAACATAATAATGGGTATTATACTAGTCGAATAACCACATGAACTTTCAATTACTAGCTTCATAATGAGGGAAGTGCTTATTCCAAACATTCTGAAACAATTTTTCATGGCCTCGGCCAAGACGTCTAGTGATTAAGGCCTCGTCCAAAATCCATATCACATTGGGAAAGGCCTCGACCAATTCCACGTCTAGTTGTCTCATGAGACCTACCGATCCATAGAGGGGATATAACATGCCTCACCCATCACATAATAAGTCCAATACATTCCTCGTATGAGTGGGGATAAACATAAAAAACATATACACTCATATTGAAACTATCATATGAATTGTAACTAACTTTCCCCAATTATTAAACAGAAACACTAACAATTCAGAATAATATGGTGAATGGTTTTAGGATAGATCATACAAAATAAATTTAGTCACAAACCATTAAATAAAATATGATATATGACATCATAAATGATTAACCCCAACAATACATAATAATCAACAAGACTGTTGAATCAAATGAAAATTGTCTTCTAAAATCATTAAGAAATTCTTGTGATAAATACACTTTTATTTTGAAAAGAAATTTTCTTTTGGAAAAATCTTTGTATAAAACCAGAAGTGAAGTAAGATATTATTTTCATAATAAAATGAGTGATTTTATAAATATAATGGTTTCCAAAAGAAGATTATAAAGTTCCCTTGAAAATAGGTCAGAATTTGAGAAATTCCCTTGAATTGGGATTGTATTTTTTTAAAAAATTTCAATGTTCCTTTTAAAATGTGTAAATATCCATAAAATAAGGAAGGATTATGGTTTGTAAACATATATATGATACTCACACAGAACATATGATTAGTACATAACAATACATAAGAATTACATCAATGTAATTAGGCAATGAAAGTATCCCGAATGAAAATTGAAGTTCAGGTGGAAAAACCCTTACCTTAACTCCAAACGTGTTCTGCTCTTGTAATTAATCTCATGGAATATGAAATTATACTTTTTAATAACTTATTTAAGAACCTATTAGACATTTATTTATTTTACCATAATTCTTATTAGTTCATTTATGTCTTTATTGATAAGTTATTATATTGAATTTTGTCGTTCTAGAGTGTTCATTTTCATTATTTTCATATTCGGTTCACTTGTTTTTAAGTAATGAAGTTCATGTGGAATGGTTATAAATCTCCAAGATTGGAATTAATGAACATAAATAATTTATAATGGTCATTTATATCATTTGGTTACATGGAATGAGGATGAATCATTAGATGACAACCACTACGATTATTCGGTGATATTTGGAATATTATGAACTAGTTTTGTCATATAAATTAATTATATGTACATATTCTGGTTCCTGAATATTAACTAGGTTATAAAACATATATTATAGTATGGTTCAACCATGAATGTGGTTTAATGACCATTTATTAAGAAGAAATTTATGAAAGAAACTTTGTCGTCCACGAAGGTTATAAATCGGAACCTCATAGACATCGATTTCATTTATAAAAATTAAAGGGAAGGAGTAAGAATATATATGATGGTTCTTCCATTGACATGATATAAATCCAGTATATAGATGTTACTGGAGTTATCATGGTCATTTGGGAAGAGGAGGGGAGGATTGGATATAAAAAGAAGATAAATTGAAATGAAACAAAATGAAAAAGAAGGGTGCTTTACCTCTTGAAATAACCTCCTTGAGAAACTCTTTAAGGGAAGGGGTTTTGGTATTTTGGAAAGACCAGAAGCTTCTTGGAAGTGGGGAGAGACTAGGTAAGGGTAATTGGGGAGAAATTTGATGAGATTAAAGTATTAGAGGAGTGAAGAGAAGAGAGAGTGGTGAGGGGTTTTTATAGTGGAGGAGAGGAGTGAATGTTGAATATTTAATTCATTATTTTATTATTTACCTCAAGACAACCATTAGTGTGGTTTCATGTGACCCCTAATAGTAATAATTTCTTGTGAGTTTGAACCAAGTGGCCTTGAGTCACTTGTTATGTCATAAATATTGTATTTAACTGATAATTTGTACATACGGTATTTTATCATGTTTCACTATTCATCAAAAATTAAAAAATTTCATAAAAATCCAAAAGATTCACCCTTACCATTTTTCAATGTGTAGAATTCAAAAGTGAAATCCATTTTTCAAAAATAATTTTATAAATTTTATTAATTAATTTTTAAATAAGGTCATAATTAATTCAAAGAATAACAATCTTAGTGGTATAATTAGTTTTATGGACATTGAAAAATTAATTAAGATCCCACGATCTCATTACCTTAAGAAAATAAAATAATATATTTATTTACTATTCATAAGGGTCATATTACTATACATATTACTATTCATATTACTATTCATAAGGGTATGTTACTATTCACCAAAAATCATGTTTTTTCTATCAGACTCCAAATGACTTACTGAACGCAACTCTAGATGACCATTTTTCAAAATTCAAATAATATAAGAGGCAAAGTTCTGTTTAATGGATAGATTATAAAATTGAATTCTATATTTATTTTCAAAACCTTAGGGTGTTACAATTTTTCATTTAATTAGTTCAATATTTTATGTTATGAAATATGTTATACCCATTTTCACTTATTGATTATATGACGATGATATTATTATTAACCATGTTGTGTTAGCTATATTGAGCATATTGTGCCTTGTTTATTTACCTTAGGCATGTTGAGAAATGTTTTGTAAACATGGTTTATTTGAAATGGAATAACAAAGGGATTTCAAAGGATTATTTTCAAATGAATTGTTTTCATTGTGATTTTATTTTACAAAGTGTTTTTCAAAATAGTTTATTAATTTTAATGATTAAAATACATAAATATAGTCATGGTGTTATCCTACTGGTCTATGTACCCCACACCCTACAGATTTTTTTGGGCGTATGTAGACATTTTTTTAGGACACAAGTAAATACAAGGGAACTACGTATTTGGGTGGATATTCTTGATTATTGTAATCCAATGGTTGATGGAGGAGATGTGGTATCAAAAGGTTTACTCATGGGGAGTATTTCATAGAATTTTTTATCCATTGGGATATATTTATAGGATTTTTTCTTATATCCATTCTTCTAAGTTCAGGTCTCTTGAGTTGATATACAATTTATATGTTCTTTTATGTCATGTTTTTTATATAATTTTTATTATATCCTATGGTATCTACTTATCTTTTTATTTTTCATATTCTGAATTCCAAGTTATGATTTTTTTTTTATTTTGATGAAATTGGTGTGGCACACTTGTTTTATGGATGGGTATTGTTAGTTTATCAAGGGAGAATCCATTCATATGAGTTTTTAAGTTGTGCTCAGAGATTGTTGCAAGATTTTGGTGATCAAGAATGTTCTAAGGAAGTGTGATGGGATGGCCTGGGTGACGGGTTAGGTCGACTCAGTTTGGTTCATTACAAAATGATATAAGTGTCATGTTTTATTTAGGAGTTATTGGTAGATTGGATATAGAACCGTTGGGACTTGGGAGGTAGAAATGGGGGAGTTCTTAACCAGATATTATTCATGTCAAAACGTGAGTCACGATGGGTGGTCCAAGATTGTGGTTATGTTTGGAGCCTAGTTGTTGGTTTTTATGAAATTTTTTGGTATTTTCAGTCTTTGGTGAGTCTCGGGGTGATCCAGGTTAAACGTGAGTCTTGGGGGTAAAATGGAGAGGTCAGGAGGAGGAACATGGTTAGTGCACATGGTTAGTAGTAACTCTGCACCACCCATGAGGCCTTTCCTACCAAATATAGTGAAACCCACATGATTGGCACACAATTAGTCTAACTGTGTGGCCAAGATGTGTGTAATGGAAAGTGATTGAGGTTTTTTATGTTTTTTCTCCTTTTTCATTTGGAGTTTCTTGAGATGCTATAGTTTCTTATTGTTACCCTTGATAAGGATTTATTTTTATTATTTTCTTGTGGGTTGAGATGGAATTTTGATTCATGAATCTCATGTTTTTTGTCTTATAGGAATGGAATCCTTGGAGAACATCCTCTAAGAGTATAGAGGGTATGGGGGAGACCACACCACTGGAGAACACTTCTCTTGATCCAACTTTGGTCAAGTCAATTATTTGTATAATCCAATCCTTAGTTCATTTGGGTGATCAAGAGAAAACATGTCTAGTGGACCTTGTTTCGGAGTTTATGAGAGAAAATATACTAATGTTCCATCGAAAAAAGGGACCCAATGAGCTTTAAGATCATTCGGATCACATCGAGTAGATATTTTAATTCATTAAGAATATTGGGACCTTTAATGTGAAACTAATCATCTATGTGCTTCAAGGACTGAGTAGTAATTGGTGGGAGTCTATGGTTCTCTCAAGGAGGTATAAAGATCTCATGTTGACCATATTCAAGGTGTCTTTCAATCCAAAATTCTACCCAGATACCTTGAGGGTGGTGAAGGACTATGTTTTTTTAATGTTGGATAATGTGGATTGTTTGGTGATGGATTATGCTACCCATTTTACCAAGTTGGTCTATGTCTCTTCGGATCTCCCCATGAACGATTACTATAATGATTACTATTTTGATATGGGTTTGAGGCTAAATATCAGTTACATGCTTACTCTTCTCTATATACAAACATATTTGGTAGAGTTTGGAAAGGAAGCTATCGTATACATAGATTTTAATGGTAATATAGTTCATGATGGTGTTCCCTCAGTGGGTGGATGTCAGAGTTATTCATCAGCGTAGAAGAAGAAGCATGATTAGCTTCATTGGGTTAGTGAAAAAAGTGTATATTAGTCCATAGGTTCAATTCTAATGGCTTCACCAGGGTAAAGGCCTATTGCCTATTATCAATTTGGGAAAGATGGAGACACTATGACTCATTTATCTAAGACTCTAACTATGTGACATTGGTTTATAAATTAAGGTAATATTTCTCACTTATGTTATTTAGTTTTGCTTAGAAGTGGTGTAGGATCCACTTTTCCAAAATGCTTTTTAGTGTAGTCAAAAGCATTAAAGGGTGGAGGATCTTGTCATAGTGGTAATTGGGATTCTAATAAAGGTAAGAAAATATTTAGTGGTAATAATCCAATTAATTTATAAGAATCACATGTTATTATAAAGGACTTAAATTCCAAGATGACTACTGTGATAGGTATAGTGCTTATTGATTCTTCCATGACATATATTTTGTTTGACAATAGCACATCCCATTCCTTCATTTCACTAAAAATGATTGAATTTTTTGGGTATGTTAGAATATTTTATTCCATATGTTATGGATTTTCTAAAACCATGGAGTATAAGGTAGGACAAAAGGTTTCAAGATCCATGAGTTCCATCTTTTAATTAAAAATATGAAAATCATTTGGGACATCCTTGTTTTGGACCTCGATGTTTTTCACCTTATCATTGGCATAGACTGGTTGATCATATTTAGGTTTCTAGTTGACTGTTACCACTACAAGGCCTAGTTCCATACTCTTTATAGGATTACTTTCATTTATTCAACGTGGGTGGGATCTGTGATCAAGGAGGATATGACCAGTTTCTTTAGAATTAGGGTTGATCTCATGACAAATATCAAGGTTGTTTCTGAATGATATTGAGAAAAGTGTAGTAGGAAAACTTATAGTGTTCATGGATAGTAATCTAGATGTGTTTGGATGATTTCTTGAGGTTACCTCCCTAGTGATACGTCGAGTTTACTATCGATCTAATCCCAAAGAAGAGACCAATATCCCTATTGTCTTTTTAGATGGATCTCGATGAGATGAAGGGGCCAAAAGTGTTGCTTGAGGATCTTGAGGGAAAGAGATTTATCCATATCAGTGTGTCACCTTCAGCCTCTCCAGTTCTATTTTAAAATAAGGTAGACAAAATCCTATAACATCGAAGCGACTATCGTAATATTAACTAGGTGACTATAAAGAATAAATACTTGTTTCCTAGAATCGATGATCTATTTGGTTAGATTATAAATTCCCATTGGTTTTTAGTGATCGACCTAGGATTCAAGTACCACCATTTGAGGGTTTAAGAAGAGGATGTTCCAATGAATAAATTTTAAAGCTAGGATGGTTATATTGATTATTTGGTTATATGTGTCAGGATTACAAATACTTCTATAGTTTTAATATAGTTGATGAACCATATCTTTCACCTATTTTTGGACCCCATTGTGATTTTTTTCTAGATGAAATTCTAGAGTAATACAAGAAGAAGGATGATCATACCGACTATCTGGTGGTTGTGTTAGTATTTTTGAGGAATAAGAATCTATATTTAAATTTATCAAGGTTAATTTTTTAGAATCAAGATGTAATGTTTTTGGCCCATGTGATTTATGATTCATAAGTTTCAATTTATCTAGATAATGTTTGAGTGGTCATGCCTTGAGAAAAGACTAAGAATGTTTTCAATATGCATTGCTATCTAGGATTTTTTGGGTAATGTAAACACTTAATTCATGATTTCTACAACATAAAATCTCTCTTGATGGCCTTCTAATAGGAAATTGGTAAAGTTTGAGTGAAATGAGAAGTTCTAGAGTGATTTTGAGAAGTTGTAGGTCTATTTGACATCTACACTAGTTTTTATTCTTTCTAATCCTGGAAGAGAGTATTGTGATGCTTCTCATGTGAGTTTGGGCTATGTGATGTAGTATGCCCATATGGTGGCCTATGGCTCAGGGAAGCTATTCCAACATTAGAGGAATAATCCCACTCAAGACCTAGAATTAGTAGACGTGATGATTTTGTTAATGAAGATGCGATATTACTCTTTGGGGACCACCTCATAGTATATTCAAACCATAAGATCTTGATGTAAGTATTCACCTAAAGGTACCTGAACCTAAAATAGAGACACTGGGGGGGGGGACTACCTTCTGATGTTTGATGTTGATATTGCTTATACACCTGAGAAGGGTATTTTGTTCAATGATACAAAGAGGAGGAACATTCAAGTGCAGATAGTTTTATAATCAACGGATGAGTGGGTCCTGTTGAGTTTGTTTGTTGATATGTGTTTAGAAGTATAGGAGGACAGAGAGTGGGAATTATTGGATAGTGTGAAGGTCACATGATATATTATAAATCATGTTATGAGTGAGTAGGTATCAAACCCTATGTGACAATAGATTAGTTGTTCTTTAATTGTTGGGGAGACCTAGAGAGAGTGGTATCAGTGTCATGATGGTTCTCTCATATTTCAAAGGTATCTAGTAGTTCCTTTGATCTTGATATAGTATGTGATCTATGAGGTGTATCATTATACATGGGACACTAAACATAGGTAACAAAATATGTTTTATACCTTGAGAGGTTGGTATTGGTGGACTAGAATGTTATGTGAAGAGGAATATTTCTTCCCCAGATGCTTGACCTGTCAGAGGATCAAAATGAGCATCAGAAACAAAATATTTTTTTAAAGCTAAATTCTATTCCAATTTTGAAGTTGGATGAGATATCAATAGATTTTTTATAGTTTGAAATATTACTCAAAGTGGGAAATATTTAATATGGGTTATTGTCGATCATTTGATTAAATCATCCCACATTCATCCCATTTGGGGGTAAATGAATGTAGATGAAATAATATGATTTTATGTTTGAGAGGTAGTTTAGATTCATGGAGTGCCCATAGTGATATTTTTAGACTATAATGATTGTTTTAATTTCTAATTCTCAATGGGAATCTAGGATACTTTTGGAATCAAGTTGATATTGATCACCGTGTATTATCCAAAGATGTACGGTTAGTCTGAGGGGACCATCCAAACTCTTGAGGATATATTATGGGAATGTGTTCTTGATTTCAGAGGATCTTGGGAAACATACCTACACTTGAACTAGTTTTCTTATAATAATATATATCATTTCTCGATCGAGATGGCCATATTCGAGGCATTATATAGATAGTCATTCCAATCCCCATTGTGTTGGGTTAAGGTGGTGAGAGTTCCTTGGTTGAACCGATTGTCATCCAAGAGATGACATAGATTGTTTGACTAATTAAAAAATTGTTGGAGATAGACCCAAGTCTCCAAAAGTCATATGTTGACCATCTTCATCACCCATGTGAGTTTTAGGATGGTGATAAAGTGTTTCATTAGTTATCTATTCCACTAGGATACCATCATTTTGGTAATCCTGAGAAACTTGTTCGATATTACATTTGGTTGTTTTGTGTTGCTGAGCATCTGGGTAAGGCATCTTATCAGTTTGATTTGAAACCATGTATTACCAAAGCCCAAGAAGTATTTCTTGTTTCCCAGTTTAATAGATACCATCTATACCCATCTCATACGTTAGAGTGGGAAGATATGGAGCTTGATCCCGATACCACCACTATGGAGTTGATTGTTTGTTTCTTGGATTATCATAATAAGGTGCTATATGTTGAGTGATCTTGTTGGTTTGTATGATTTGGAATCATTTTGGTGATATCCATGAGGCATGTGAGTTGGAATACGAGTTTAGGGAGTATTTTCATCACCTATTCTTTTCTAAGGACAAATGAGGACATTCTTGGGGTAGAAAGTGATATGGTGGTTAGTTTGGGATACCGTTTGGGTCATGAGTATGTTTAATTCTGAGTATTATTTACCTTTTAGTTCCCTTATGGAGTTACTAATTTCCATGGTTTAAAAATGGAAATTTGTTTGAATACAAACCAATTCACAATGTTTGAACATAGTTTTCCTAATTGTGCGGATAACCATTCGAGAGGGCTGTAGGGTGTGAAACTGAGATTTTTCATGGTTTCGGAAAAGTCTTCCAAACTATGAAATACCTAGGGGAAACCATGTGTCTTTGATATTGGGGAGATAGCAGCCTCATAAGGATGGCACAAATTTTTGCTAATAGTGAGAACAATCCTTATATACTATCTTGGTCACTTAAAAACTAGTATTTTAATATTTTCTACTGCGAATGTTATACAAATTTGGCCCTCGTTTCCCTTCCTCTATTATATTAAGCTCCTCATCCATATACTTAAATCTTTACCTATCTTTTGGTGGTGGTTCACTCTTTGATTCATGGTGATTTAGATGAATGTAAGTCCAAATCATCTTGGTTTCTACTTCATTCCTCCCCTTCATGCTTGTTCACCCTTTTCTATAGAAGCATGAAACAATAGATGGTGGTCTGACCTATGGGTTTTATATAGGTTTTGGTTTATTTCCATTTCAAAGGTAGGTGTCTCTGTTTAATGGTGTTTTCCATGGATTATCTTTAAAAAATGAATCAGATTTGGTTATTTTTGATTAATTTAAAATTAAATGATTTATAGTTCATGTATATCCCATGATTGAAGTGCATTATGGATGGGTTGGGAAATTTGGGGATTTGTATAAGGGTTTCCAAATGGGGGGTGGCATGTGTATACCCTAATTGTTTGATGAAAATTCATAGAGGAGATTTATGGAAGTTATATGGATCTCTAAGATGTTTTTATAAATGGGTTTTTTATTTTGGGAAAGTGTTTTATAAAATTGACATGTTTATTTATCAAATTGGATTTTGGATTGGATTTTGATTATATGGGACATGATTATGGTTATGTTGGGATGGAGTAACACATTGGTGAACCATGTTGTATGCAAGGGGATGCTTGAGGGATTGTGAGAGACCTCAAGGAGGAAGACTATGATAGATCTGATTTTGGTTTTTAAGTGACTGTGAGAGCCCTTGGTTAGGAAGGATGTGAGAGCATCCATTTTGGTTTCCAAGAGACTATGAGTGCTCTTGGATTTGGGCCTGAGGAAGACCATGAGAGATTCCATTTTACACAGCTAGTTAGAAAACTTTGTTTAGAATCACTCATAATAGAACCTTATGGTTATAACCCTAGGTGTACTTATGCATTCCAAATTATTTTATATTTTTTTTTGAATTTTATTAGTACCCTATTTTATGTGATGAGATATATTTTTTCCCTTTTCACTTATTGATTATATGATGATGATGGTGTTATTATTTCCCTATTTGTGTTGGTATATTGAGCTTATTGTTCATTGTTTATTTATATGATCCATGTTGAGAAATGTTTTTGAAAACATGTCTTATTTTGAAGGTAATACCAAATAAATTTAAAAGGATTATTTTAAAATGGAATGTTATTAAAGTGGTTTAGTTTTTAAAAGTATTTTAAAACTTGTTTATTGGGTTTCATAGGTAAAAGTACTAAATATATTCATTATAGTATCCTACTGGGCTATGTGAATTACACCCTATATATGACTTTGGGCGTATATATACCTTGTTTTGTTGGACATAGGTAAAGGAAAGGGAACCATGTACTTGAGTGGATCTTCTTGATTACCTCTATCTGTTGGGATGTACGTATAAGACTTGTTTTTTCTTGTACCAATTATTCTGATATTAGGGATTTTCTCTTGAAATACCTTGTATATTTCCCATTATGGAATGTTTTTAATATTACTTATATCGTTTCCTATGGTATTTACTTATCTTTTTATTATGTTTACTCTATATTTCATGTTATTATTTTTTAATTTTATGATATTATTGTGGAAATCCCATTTTATGGATGGGTTGTGTCGGTTTACCATGGGTAAATTTATTCCCAATATTTTTTTGTGACCGATGCTTGTCACCAACCCTTAGTGATTAGGAATGCTCTTCATGTGGAGTGATGAGTGAGATTGAGTGAAAAGTTAATTTAACCTAGGTTAGTTCATTATAAGTAAAGATAACTCAATAGCAAAGGTTTCATATGATTGATCATGTCATCATGGGAATAAATGGTTCTTTTTTACATTGAATATAGATGAAAACCTTCATATTTTAATATTCTATTTTAAACTAAACACTGTGAAAATCAAGAATAAGTATCCATTACCTCAGATTGAAGATTTATTTGATCTACTAAAGGGTAACCAATGGTTTTCATGGATTGAACTAAGGTCGGGGTATGAACAGTTAAGGGTGAAGTAGGCCAACATTCATAGGATCATCTTTTGGAGGTGGTATAAGAATTATTAATACTTATTTACAACAGTTGTTCCCACTAATTCCCCTATAGTCTCTATCACACCAATGATCTGAATATTTTATCTGTATATCCATTCCCTTATAGTTGTATTTTTTTATGATATTTAGGTTTACTACATGTCTAAGGAATACCATAAAGGCCATTTAGAGCTATGTTTTATAACCATTAGGTATCACTATCTATATGAAAGTTTATTCAAAATCTATTTTTGGATATAGAAGTTGAAATTATTAGATCACGTGGTATCTGAACAAGTAATTTTAGTAGACTTAGAGAAGGTATAAGCTATTATATATTGGGAGAGACCCAATAATGTGTTTGAGATATTGTCTTCCCTAGACCCAATGGTATATTATAAGAATTTTAGGCATGATTTCCCAATACTATCATCTCTTTTGATATCTTTGACCCAGAAGGGTGAGGAATTTGAATAGATTGAGAAATTATAGGATTTATATGATGAGATAAAGGAAAGATAATTGATGGGTTATGTTGTATATTGTGATAATTTAGTTTTAGGATTGGGTTTAATATTTATACAATATAACCACATGGTTGGTTATAGATAACATCAGTTGTACCCACATGTAAATAACTACCACTCTTATGATCTTCAATTTGTAGTAGTGATGAATGCTCTAAAAAATGAAGCTACTATCACTTTGGGGATAAATTTATAGTGTATTAAGGTAAATAAATTAAAAAATATATCTTTTCCTTATGAGACCTCAGCCTCTGGGATATGTGGTGGGTAGGTTACCTTTATTCCCTTGATTTTTATTAGGAATAAACTCTCAAAAAATAAAACACTATGGATGATACCTTGATAAAATAATTACTGAATCAAGTAGTGAATGAGTATAAGGATGAATTGGGACTAATAATCTTTTTTTATAAGCTTCAGCTAGGAATGGAGAATGGTGAATGGGTAGTGCTGACCAGTGTCAAAGTAATTTCTTCTCTTTATGAGAAGATATATCTTGAGTAGGCCGATGATCATAATTTTTAGCATATTAATAGGATATTGAATGATAGGGAGAACTCAAGTGCAATTTATCAGTCTCTTAATAGTACTCTCCACTTTTAAATGAGGTTAGAAGTACCCTTGGTATCGAGGAATGATGGAATGAGCGGTGATCATCACTCTTGTTGGTCTATTCACATAGGATCTACCAAGATGTTCTATGATCTAAAAGACAGATATTTGTTGCCATGTATTAAGTGAGAGGTTGTGGACTTCAATTATTGATGTCTCACATTTTAGATAATAAAAGTTGATAACCTATAGATAATCAAACTTTTGAAGCCTCTCCTAACCTAATTATAGAAATGGGGTGAAATATCCATGGATATCATTTTCATATTTCCACAATAGCATAGTGAGAGGGATACAATATGTTTAGTTATCATCAAGTTAAAAAATAAGCTCATTTTAGTTCTAATAATGAATTGATAAAATTAAAGGAGATGGAGAACCCTTATGTCTAAGAAGTTTTTCAGATTCATGGTGTTTCTTTGATGATTATTTTTGAACATGGACCATAATTCACATAACATTTATTCAAGGGAACTCAGGGTGTATTGGGATATTAGTTAAAATTAATCCTAGCCTATCATCCAAACATTGATGGATATATGGGGAATGATATCTAAATTTTTGAGGATATTATCTATGATTAAATCCTTGATTTCCTTAGATCCCGGTATAAAAATTTATAATCAGATGAGTTCTCCCATAATAATAAATACCAAAACTTGATAATGATGGATCATTTTGAAGCCCCATATGGATGACCATGTGGATCCCCTTTATGTTGGTCTATGTTAGGTGAGAACTCATTTTAGGTCTAGGTATCATTAATGGGACGATGAAAAAGGTTTATATGATTCAAAATATGTTTTATATGGATTGTAGAAACCAAAAATCTTACACTGAACATCTTCTTTATATGTTATATTTTGATATAAGGGAACATATTTTTCTTTATGTCTCTCATGAATTTGGGAACTTTCATTTAGTAAAGTATGGTAAGGTGACATTATGTTATGTATGGATTTTATATATTATAGGGAACTTATGGAAGGTGTCACACTAGTTAGACTTGATCACATAAATGATCTTGATTCATTCCATATTCAAAATTTCCTAGTTGAAGAAATATCATCCAAACCTGACACATATGGTGGAATGGGAGAGTTTGGATTTGGAACATGAACCATCTATCATTGGGTAGATTTTTCATATTTTAGATAACTAGTTCAATATATTGTAGGGTAAATTGATCCCTTAAGTCTGTGTACTATGGTAATTTGGTTGGGATATCCATGAGACTTTGGAGTGTAAGTAATTAATAAAATTAAAATGAATTTAGATTTTGTAGGAATAAGTCCTTAAGGGATTTATGAGGGACGAAAGTAGCATTATTGAGAGAATTTTGACACCCATAGGGTCACTAATATGTATTAATTTATAGTTTCATTTCATTTTTAATAGTTTTTGGAGTTTATAGGGTTTTGGAGTAGAATATATTTTAGAAAACTAGGAACTACAGATTGTTAGTGTATAGTTTTTCGTAATCGGGCACTTAAGAATAGGAAATGGGGAATGGGGGGATAGTTCCATTTTTCAAGGCTTTCGAATGGGTTTTTAAACCATGTATGACTTCATAGGTGGTTGTGTGACATTTTTTTAAAAGGATGAGTGACATTTAAGGATGACACATGGTTTGGAAAATCATGATTCTAAACTGTATGACCTTCATTGTTTTCTTAAAAACTATTATATTACTATTTACACTATATAATTTTTAACTCTTAGCCTCAAATTTATGTCACTCCTCTATAATAGCTCTCTGCACAGTCATGCCCTTTATCCCATTGTTTATTGGTGTTTTTCCTTAGATTATCAGGTGGAGATCTCAAGGAGAAACCATGTTATCTTGGGGTTTCCTATCTTTTCATCCCCCTCCCTCATGTTTGTCTTTGTTATTATTCATTAATTTTTTGTTGAAACCATAATGAACATGGGTGGGATGAAATTAGGGTTTGGGGTGAGGTTTAAATGAATTTAATTGATGTTTAGTTCAACAAGGTTCTATCTCCTTCCCTTCTATTAATGATTTGAGAAGTTGATGATGTTTTTTCACTTATAATGTATGTGCCTCTATATAATTATACTTTTCTTTTTTAATTACCTTGGTTTTTTTATTTTTACTTTTTTATGATGAATTACCTTTATTGGATTAATAATTGAGCACTGTTATACTACTAATTTTGATGTGGTTGGGATTTGTTGGCAAAATAATAATTTTTTTGTCCTGAACCAACTAGTTTCATCGTTTAATTGGACAACCAATCCAACCAAGGAAAAGTAAATGATTGTTCCTTATCCCCATGGGATGGAAACAATCAGTTGGGAAAAAGTAACAATTCATTGTAAATGATTTCAACCGAAAATATGGAACATAAAAAAGATAAATAGTGGAAATAAAATCCAAACAATGAATAAAATGAGATGTACAATAAAAAATAAATCAATATGAGTAAAATATCCAATAAATAAAGATAAAATTAGTGAAAAGGAAACATACAAAATAATCCACCAATATCTCCATGTGAAAATGAGTAAATTACACATACACCTCAACTGTAAGAAAAATAAAAGATAAATGACTATTTACAAAAAATAAGAAACTAGTTAAACCTGTAATATATAGAGGCATAAGCTAAAATCCTAGTAGGTCACCACTCTCTATCCAAAATAGTAATATATAAAATGAAAATATATTTCATGAAATATTGAAAATATAAATATAAAAATTATTCATTTTAGATTCCATTTCTTAAAAACAAGTACCAAACTGTTTTCTCTGAAAACACCCATTTTCATAATAATTTATTCCTTTTTCTAGATAAAATCACTATTTTTTATGATAATAAAACATTTATAAATTATTGAAAACATATTTTAATGTTATATATTAAGGGAAATAATAATGTCAATTCACTGAACACCTAGAAACCAAACTATAGAAAATGTAAATATATCCTTGTCATGGAACCCAATGTGCAAAAAGGAAACAGTCTAGAATAGATTCAACATAGTAATCAATGAAGAAAAGTATCCATGATGAAAAAAACTACACATCAATATAACCCTTTATAAACATCTGTTATGACCATACTTGGACTAATCTAAGGTTACATACCATAATTTGACCTAAGTCCCACCCAAGACCACTAGACAAAGCATAGTACTGAACTAGTGAACATGTGTACTTAGACATTCCGCCTAGACAAACAAGTATCCAAAAGACATATAAATGGAAATGATCATTTCAAAGTAATATTATAGTGCATCATAATATTAGAAAACAACCATTTATCTTATTTATACATCAAAAAACTTGTATTGGTACATCCATTTTATTCAAGCATAATGATATAACACAACACCCATTTAAAGGGAAATTCCACAATAAAAATTCAACTTTCATAATTTCCATAACATGTAATGGTGACTTTATTATAGGATTTTGTCTTCCAATATATATATATATATATATATATATATATATATCAGGACTTGGAATAATTATTTAAAGTTAAATCCATGAAAATATTTTGGAAAAAAATACACAATTTAACATTTATTCACATAAAAAAATATAAAATTATTAATAATTTACCTAAAAGTTCCAACACACCTGATCTTTAGAAAATAAAAATTTTCCACACTATTTTGGAAATCAACATTTTAATTGATTCGATTAAAAAAAAGTAAAAAACTATCACAAATTTGAATTTCTAAAACATCATCTTATTTTATTAAAAACAATTAAAAGAAAAAATCAAATGAAAAATCCCATTTTCCAAAATCAATTAAATCTCATTAAAACAAAATTCTTTGATATAATATAATTATTTTTATTTAAATATATTGAAATCCTATATTAAAATCACAAGTAATCATAAATTAGATTTTAAATAGTGATTATTGGGACACCTAACTCAAAACACAAGGAATTATGACCCCCAAAAGGGATCCAAAATTCAAAGAAAACAGATTGTTGAAGAACAAGAAAAAAATACCTAAGACTAAAATTCTGAATCAAGAATCTAAAATGCATAAATTTTTAGAATTGATGAAATTAGGGGAATCTCTTAACTCAATGATTCCCAAAGACCACACCAAGAGGAATGAATATCTTTGAAAAAACTCCCAATTCCATGAAGAATATATAAGAAATCCAATATAATCCTATATCCAATTAATTCCCATGGATAACATAACACATGAAAATTGGAAGATGATGAATAAGATGATCCATTATCAAAATGGTGAGAGACTCATGGAAAGAGGATCATGAATTTTAGAGACACTTTTATCCACCAATGAATTGACATGGGAGGTATAAAATCGTCTAGAGAGAGCCCCAAAACTCATATGGGTTGATAAAAGGTCAAGGTAGAAGGAATAAGAAATAAAATGGAGGTTTTAGGGAAATATTATGATAAAACCCTTACCAAAATCATATTCAATGATGCCATCAGTGAGATGGTTGTTACAACAGAAGTGTTGTAGCCATTATAAATCCCATTTTCTATCCATTAGATATCATTAGTGAGATGGTGGATCACCTATATCTTCTTTAGATATAAGTTTTTGTCTAAAATTACCCTAAACATATGAGCCACTGTCCGACCCCTCAAACAACTAGAAAAAAAATAGAAAAAATGTGTATGGGGTAAAAATAAGAGATTAATCCAATGTGAGGATATAAAAAGCCTCTCCACTATAAGGCTTTATGACCCCAGAAAACCTCATGGAAAATTGTTGATCAGTAAGAAATAGAAATTTATATCTTAATAAGAATAGAAATCCATCGCTATACTACTGAACCCAAACACGAAAGTGACTCCAATCATTTAACACACTTATAAAATAATTTAAAGAGATTCTATGATAAACCATGAAATAAATCGATTTACAAAAACAAAAACATGAAAGTATAGATCCATAAAACCCTACTATATATGGAATACAAAGAACTAGTTTAGAAAAAATGAAAACTTGTCCAAGGAGATTTCATTAGGTTCCCTATATTCTTAAATCAAATGAAATATACCCAACATCTTAATCAGTGATGAATAAAACTATAAATATCCCTATGAAACCTTAGAATCACCACATATGATAAGGCAAAGGCACCATACTAGAATAAGGGTTTTAAAAACGTTTACAACCTTAAAGAAAAAAATAAAAATGATCATGCAATAAGAAAATGATGAAAAATTGGAAATATCTCAAAAAAATCATGCATCAATAAGAACAACATAGTCTAGATTTATGTTAGGTGAGAGTAACATAGGGTTTTTCAAATATAACATCATCACCTTCTTAACCTGAACAAAACATCATAAGATAACTAGCACCAACCCTCGGTTTCCCCAACACATACAAAATATTTCCTATCTACAATAATTTTAAAGAAATGGAACAGCACAAGGCTGACATAAATGAGTTAAAGATGAAAACAAAAATCACTTTGGCATGAGTGTTCCCATTATAAAAACATCCAATAAGGGATAAGAGAATAAATTCAATAGATAAAACTGCACTTGAACAACCTAAATGATTCAGTATCTCAGGAACTCTATCTGTCTGTAGCTCTAAAATTGATAGGATAAACACACACCATCTCAAGTAGAGACATCCATTTGACATAGAAAAATCATTTATGGTGGTCTCAAAATCATAAGAACTATCCCCAAATTAAAAATCTTACAACAAAACTCTTCAAATGTTGGGTGCCCAAGAGGAGAAAAAGATCATAACAAAATTCATATAAATTCAATTCTAACATCCCTAAGATTGAATCCAAAAATTACATTTGAAATTTTAAAATACCACCATAGTAAAACTAGAAGAACCAAAGTTGAACTCCCAACATCAAAGGGTCAAAATAAAAAATGAATTATATCAAATAAAACATTACGAGTCTTTACTCTGATATCAAGACCAATGGGTTAAATCATAGGATCTCTTGAAGGGGTAGACTTAAATCCACATTTATTTCAAATATCTCTTCTTAAAAACATTTTCTAATGACCCAAATAACTATAATCATGAATGGAGATAGTATTTCTATAAGAATAATATTTATTACATCCCTCCCTTCTTTACTAGTAGAAAAGAATGTGTTTTTTCAAAATAAATTCCGAATGAAGAAACAAGGTGGTATCTTTAAACCACTACATGAAAGGTTTTACTTGGCACACTTACTTTTTACACTTCTAGTTATTTTTATACAACACCCAAAAATAAGAAAAATATTTCATGGATTTGGTGATCCTGCTAAGCCCACTTCAACCTGGATAGATTACTTCACCATTAATTCATATTAGTCAAGGCCAATATAATACTAAACACATGATATATATTTTTTATGACCTTTTGGAAAACACCAAGACATTATAGAATCATTCATAGAAAAATTAGGAAGATATGAAACCAAATTGATTAAACAACATCCGTAATAAAACACAATTTTTTTATAGAGACTATACAGTTATATGTATTTTAGTACCTTTACTATATTAGTAATGGAATAAAAAATGAAATGCATCATGAAATATTAACAAGGAAGAGCATTCTGTTCCTTAGTACGAACAATAGACTTTCCCCACGTCCACTTAGAACCTCGAGAATGAAGGCCACAAACATAACCTATAGGGATCCAGGAAGCTCAATCAAGATAGAAATATCTTTAATCTCTTGTATCTAGGATATATCATCCTGATAAATCTTTTTCTTAAATAAATAAATATGATTAATGTTTCAAAACCCCCAAAATAAATCCTTATACAAGAAAAGGATAGGAAGAACATGCGACTTTAAGATAGGTGGAGATAGAACAACCATTCTAGGAAGATCTTGATCAATTAATTAGTCCATTAAATCTTAATAGAGGCATACTCTAAAAGAAAATAATATTAACATCATCAATATAAAATCAAAATGTCACACCCTATGAGTCAAACAATTAATCAATAAATGAATTCAACACACCATTTAAACAAATTTCAAATCCAAAACTAAAAGGAATTATAAACCAATAAACCTATATATTTATTTATTTGAACAAGTAAAACAAATCACCTTTTTGATCCAGAAGGTTTTTCTAAAAACTAATTCGAAAATAATTTCCATTTCTTAAACTATCATTCAATCTTTCTTGGAAAATTTTAAAGAAAAATTTATTCACAATAAAATATTTTTAAAACCACTGATTTTAAAAAATTTCCAACTTTATTTCATTAAATCATTCCAATTAATCTTTATTAACATCAAATAATTCATTGAAAATGGAAATAATTGTCACGTTATCCCAAAATAATTATCAATATTTAAAAAACCATTATTTGTTTTAAATTGAAAATATTTTAGAAACACCATTAGAACAAAATATATTTTTCAATTCAAACCATTTTGAATGAAAATTACATATTTTTAAAATCAACACCCCTATTTAAAAGGAAACAAATCATTTAACACAATTTTCAAAACTCTATTCAATTTATATCCCATTTTCAAAAAACCAATGTTTTTGATTTCAAAGATGAAACTTGAATAGACCAAAATACTAATTAATTTTACATATGAAAAATGAAATTTTTTATAAACCGAAAACAATAGAAATAATTAAAATTCAACTACTAAAGAATAAAATATAATAAATTCTTAAGAAGTTACAACAACACATGGTTTGACCACATAGTTTGGTAGACATTGAATTGAACATGCAGAGTTTACTCAAAGTTTACTTGATTTTGATGTTTGGTATACACATATTTTTCCAAACTATGAATAGTAATAATTCAACCTATGAATTTATTAAAAATTACACTATAAAACATGGTGACATATGGCCAGTGTTGAGTCCTTCCCTTTCTTCCTGAATATTCCAGAAACTCCTTTGCACGCCATCATTCACTGCCCGGGAGCTAAGGAAATTTGAATAAATGGGGCCCGACTTCAGATGATTCACTAGACATTGCCTCTAACCTACCCAATCTTCTGATGCATTGGTGATCCTCCCTCTCATTGAATAATTCAGGTCCACTTTGCATCCTAGCCTGAATCATTTGGGTTCGGCGTAACGATGTTGTTTTTCACCACGTTCATAAACATCGCAAATTCTGGATTGAACGGTCCATTTCATGGATTGAGAGATGTAAGGACCCCAAAGGACACAATATGTTGGGTGTAACCCCCTCCTGTCCCCCTCATTGGAATCCCCCAACAGAAGGGATTCTTAAGCTAAACGTGGACACATCTCTCCCTAAGGATGGGCTTGTTGCTCTCGGTCTCCTGGCCCAAAATCATCTGTGGAAAATCATTGCTGCAAAATATGAATCTCATCATTCCTTTTGGGAACCTGAAGTAGCTGAGTCCTATACCATCCTTCTAGGTATGATGCTCTTTATGGAATGTGGATGGGTTGATATCATCATTAAGTCTGACTACCTCACCATTATCGATTCTATTAACCAAAACGACGGCAGACTCTAGTCATTTGGATTCATCATGCAGAGAATTTTCTCGCATCGCTAAGGATTCTCTTGCATCACCTTCTCCTTTACCAAAAGGGAAGGAAACAATGCGGCCCATCATATGGTGGCCTCAAGCACCTTCTATGACAACTAGCTTTGGCTGGAAAATTTCCCTTCATGGCTTGGCATATGTACGTTTTCTGATCTTGGTCATTAATGTTATCTGCCCCTCTTTTCAAAAAAAAAACTAAACTTGTAATATATATAAGAATGAGCTAAAATCCAAGTAGGTAACCTCCCACTATCCTGAATTATAACTATTTAAAAGGAATGTTACTTTATGCATGTTTGAAAATAAGAATATAAAATTTTTTCTTTTCTAGATTCTATTTCATAAAAAAATGAAAATATAGTTTTCCGTAAAAACACCCATTTTTATAAAACCTGAGGCTTTTTTCCGATAAAACCATAATTTTTATTCTTATAATAAAAAAATTTATTAATTGAAAATAATATATATATTAAGGAATATCTAGATGGAAAATGTAAATTTAATTCACAAAATACCAAACATCGACACTTTGGAAAATATACATATATCATTATAATAGTACCCAAGGTGTTGAAGGGAAATTTTCTAGAATAGAGACAACATGGTCATTAATGATGAAAATAATTCAAATTAGAAAAAAGATTAACTTTTATCAAACCATACCCAAACATCCAATACAACTATGATTAGCCAATTGAAGGGAATATCCCATATTTTGACCTGTGTCCCACATATGGCCTCTAGATAGAGCATAATTCTAAAAAAAGTGCACATGTGTACTTATACTTTCAACATTACCAATAAGGTATCCCCATGAAAAATAAATATAGGTGATCATTTCAAATTAATATCAATTAATATCATCATATAAAAAACTATTTATATTGCTCAAATTTTTGAACACCCAGATAGAAACACCCCCTTTATACAAGCCTAATGAGACAATTCAACTCCCCTCTAAAGGAATATTCAACTTTGAGTATTAAAAATTCATAATTTCCACCATATATAAAGTGGAATGTCCTACTGGTTTTAATTTTATAAAAAACTATTAAAATTCCAATTATTCCATAAAATTATTATTTTTGGTTAAATCCACGAAAATACTTTTTGAACACTAAACAAACATCATATTATTTAATGACTTCCACAAATACATGTTTCTAAAGAATTTCTAAAAATAGGATCAACACACCCAATCATTATAAAAACCCCATTTTAATTATTTTTTAAATCAAAATCCTTAACAATTTCAAGAAAAATTAACAAAAGTGAGCCAAAAATTATAATTTATAAAAAAAGTCTAAATTCATTAAAATTAATTTAAAGAACAAATTGTATAAAAAATTATTTTTATCAATTCAATTAAAACTTCATTATTTTATTTAATATAAATATTAAAATGGAATGATATTTAAATACTATGTTAAAAGAATAATAAATCATATATTCAGTTTAAAAGAAAATTATTGTGAACCCTACCTCAAAACACATAGAATTATGACCACTGGAAAGGATCCACAAGTTGAAGAGAAGGGTGTATCAAAGTGTTAAGATGAAAATCCATAAGACCATAATTCCCAAAAAAGAATCTCAAATACAACATTTTTTAGAATAAATTATATGATTGGATTCAATTACCATAGTGATTCTTGTTGAGTGCACCATAAGGAATGATGAACCTGCTAAAAACACCCAATTCCATGATATATCTATACGAAACCCAATTAGATACCAAGAACCACTGAATTTAATGGATGAAATATCTATATAAAATAATAACATGGTTATAAATAAGAAGAGGATCCTATATAAAAATATAGATAGACCTACCAAAATAGGATCATAACATTGATAAACAGTTTGATTTGCTAAGGATTTGAGTTGGGAGATAAAAAATAATCCAATGAGATCCCAAAAACTCATATGGTTCAAGATATAGTATAGAGACAACGAATAATAATTAAAATAAAAGTTTCAGAAATAATTACAATAATCCTCTTAATAAAATCACATCCAATGATGCCACCATCTGGTTGGGGGTGACCCACCAGCTAGTCTATGGCTACGATGGAAGTTTTATTTCCATATACAAGACCACTGGCTGATCAATGGATATATAAGAAGTTTTTAATCCATGAACCAATGCATTGGTGGGTTGGTGCGTACCCAGTGTATATATGGAGGCTCCGACTGGTGAGCTGGTGGAAAACCTACATCCTATTTGGCTATAGGTTCAGGTCTAATAACAATCGAAAAATCTAGCCTATTTTCAAACCCCTCAAAAAATAGTAAAACAAATAAGAAAACCATGCTTCAAGGAAACAAATTTGAGAGTTTTCCAATTTATGGATGTGATATCGTAGGTATTCCCTTTTAAGATCATGTTTATGACTACAATTTGAATAATAAAATTATTTCATGAAAATTCTTATCTTTAATTGTGATTTAAAGGATTTTTTGAAAGAGAATGTTTACAAAAACTATATTTTATGATAATGGTATTTATTGTATGTAATGGATGTGGTTACAGGTGAACAAGTGATACAATGGGTTTTTGGGTTTTAGGATGGGTGATTCCCTTTTCTTAGGAATGATATTTCTAGGGTCCCTTGCTGGTGTCCTCCGGAGTCCTGAGTTAAATTTTTTATTTTGGTTAATGTAGGTCGGATAAATGAAACACCTATATCTCATTGGTTAGATCTCCCTTATTTTTAAATTTTTTTAGACTTATTTTGACAGTATTTTATGTGATGCCTTTGTGTTTTTTGTCTTTCATTATTTTTGTTATTTTTATTCCAACCATTAGTTTTTTATGGATGTACTCATGATTTTATTCGTAATTATGGGTTGTCTTAAGAAAACAAAAGGTTTAGGAAATTATTTTTAAAGACATAGTTTTTGAAGAATTTTTTTCAAACTAGAATTATTGGGTTTTCATTGTGAAAGGTGGTATATTGATTAATAGAGGTACCCTACTAAGCTTCACCTCACAATCAATGTATGCAGTTTGGAATTTGAAGAATTAGTTTTGTATAATGTTAGTAAAGTGAAAGTAGTTCCATCTCATAGTAGCATTTCTTTATGACAATGTAATCATCCTTGTTATGGGTTAGTGGGGGACAACAGCCTCATGAATCTTGTTTGGTATGTCATTTTTGGATCCCTTTTATTTTTGAATTTTTTGAATGTTTTATGTATTAACCGAGATAATCCGGGACATACATTTACTGTCATGATTATCTAGGAAATTTTTTATTTCTTTCTTTATTTTCATGTATTTATCTATTTATGGTTCTTCATTATGTTTTGGTTGGTTATACTCTGATTAACATGATTTATAACACTATCATTTTTTTTGAATATATATCCAACCCTTAGATGTATCAGTGACTTTTTATGGCACAGGTGTGTAAACGTTTTTATGGACTTACATGGGTTTACTAGCACCCCAAAATCCTTAGTGACATTGCTTCAGGATTGGGAACACCCTTGAAGGTGGATCAGAGGTCCATTAATGGTGACATCGGGCTATATGCGAGGGTTCTGATTGAAATTGATATGGAAGCGTCTACTCCAGGCCATATTTTTTTTCTACAGAGGATCATCAGCTGGAAGTCAAATATGAATTTAAAAATTTACCCAATTTTTGTGATCATTGTAAAATAGTCGTTCATGTGGTCAATAACTGTCGTATCTTGCAAAAACTGGTTGAACCTACCCCCAATCCGGTGGTATAGAGGGAGGTAACCAGAGGAAAAGAGGATCAGAAATATTAAAAGAGAAAGTACCTTGAAGCTGATCTGAGGAAAGTGTCTTCAGGTGGCCAAGGGGATACCTCTTCTTGGGAAGATATGGCTAAGGAGGAGTAAAATATTTTCGAGCAACAAGGGGCTGATGGAAAAAGGTATAGTTCTATGCCAGTGACAGAGTAGCAAAGTGAGTTGGAATTCTCATATAACTTCTTTTCAGCAGCGCTTTCAATGCATATTGAAAACTTCATCCTTGATTTCATTACAAGTGATATTCAGGATGCTTTGGAACGTTTTTGGAACCCTCCAGTCCTTGGTGTGACAGACTCAAGAATTATTAAGGGTATGAAGAACCTATAATCCCTTGATCAAAGGGAACAACTAGTATCACAGAATAAAGATAAGGAATGTATGATAAAAATAGGGATTGATGTCTCTGAGAAACCGCCAACCTACTCTGAAGGTAATTTTTTTATCTCCTTATCCCACTAGAAAGAGGGAGGAAAGGGTCATGATTTCACACGACACAGTGATCAGGATGCCACTAATGTAAACAAAACTGGAGGCCCTGCCTCCTCATCAAGATCTACTAGAAAGCTCCAACTTTTCGATTCTAAAGGCAAAGGGGGAATTACCCTCAAATCAACAAATCAATGAGGATAATTTTTTGGAACTGTCAGGGCCTTTCCAATCCTGACACTTTGGGTTCCATTCAGCTAATTATAGGCAAGTATAATCCTAACATCTTAGGCATCTATGAGCACAAAACTATTTCAAGCAGGAATGAAAACACCTTTCTCAAAGCGGGTTACTCTATGCTTAGTTGCATAAATTCTGGGCTTTCTACTGACAATATTTAGTTCTTTGTGAATAAATAAGTTGTTTGCCCAACTATGGTTAGAGAAAATGATCAGATTGTTACGTGAAATTTTTTAAAGTCTGGGAAGAAAATTCAGTACTTGATAGTTTATGCTCACAACAACTATATTGACAGGAGAACTTTGTGGAGGAAAATACAAGACCTTGAAAACGAGATTTCAGACCCATGGATCATTGATGGGGATTTCAACTCTATGTTGAATGCAGAAGATAAAATTGGACCAATGTACAACATTGCATCCTCAGCTGAATTTAGAGAATGCATTGAGGAATCCTGCTTAACGAAAATTAGCCTTTTGGGATCCAAATTCACTTTGGTATAGGAGGAATTTGACTTCCATGTGAGAAAACAGAATTGATAGGGCTTTTGATAATAATGATTCAATTGAATTTTGGAAGTCGATTTCCTATGTCACCCTAGCCAAACACAATTCTGACCATCATCATATTCTGATAAGCCTCCTGAATCTTGATAGATTGAGCTCAATCCCTTTTAGATATAACAGTTCCTGGAGTTCTCTCCCACGGTGCACTCATATTATTAGTGATTCATGGAATCCGAGGGTTGAGGGTAAAAGGCCTTTTCTTTGTCTTTTGAAGCTCAAATTGGTTAAAATGAAGCTGAAATAATGGAGCAAAACAAAATTCAGTACTTTGGATGCTGAAATAGATGGACATGAATGTATTTTACATGAATTACAAGAAAATGCTACGAAAGATCACTTTCGGGGTGATATGACGAAAGAGGGGGATATTTCTTTGAGACTCAATAGTCTGATAAAGCTAAGTGATAGCATTAAAAAAGACATCTTCAAAGAAAGATGGCTATCAGATGGGGACAGTAACACTAAATTTTATCATTCTCTGCAGAGGGTTCAAAGGGATAGTAAACCTCTCGATCTCCTCAAGGATGGGGATCAAATCATGGAATAAATACATGAGCTCTTAGACCACATTATTTCTTTCTCTAAAAACCTCTTTAATGGACCTCCCAAAAATGAAATGATGAGGGAGAACATTATTACTAAACTGGTTATGACTGAGGATAATAACCTCCTCACTGCAATGCCACTGGGCTTTGGAATCAAGGAAGTTGTTTTTGGTGTAAGAACGGAAATTTCCCCAGGGTAAGATGGTTTTAAAAATGATTTCTTTCAAACCTATTAGGACATAATTCAAAACGATGTAATTCGGCTTTTCAATCACTTCTTCAATGATGGAACCTTGACCCTGGGATTTAATTCCCAATTTATAAATCTTATACCGAAGGTTGATAATGCTTGTGAGATCAATCAATTTAGTCCGGATTCCATTGTCAATACTATATATAAGTTTATCTCTAAAATTTTATCAAACAGGCTTTCTTGTATCATTGATAAATTAATCTCTGGGAAAAAATTTGGCTTTGTGAAAGGTAGAAATATTCAAGAATTTTTGCTTAACACGTTGGAATGTTCCAACTTTCTTAGAAATAAAGCTAAAGGATTAAATATTACTCTCAAATTAGACAATACCAAATCCTTTGACACCATGGACTGGGGTTTCATTAGCAAAGTGCTCTATAGTTTTGGATTTAACGGAAAATTCATACATTGGATCATGGTTATTTTCAACTTAGCCTGGATTTCCATTATTATCAATGGATCCCCATAGGGTTTTTTCACTTTCTCTTGGGGAGTGAGGAAAGGGGACCCCCTCTCTACCATTTTATTTTCTTTAGCTGAGGATTATTTGAGTCGGCTCCTCCTTGACATGGTGAACAATGGAGAAATATCAACTATTAAAGCAGGACGAGGTATCTCTGCTCCCTCCCACCTATTTTTTGCTGATGACATTATTATTTTTACTCAGGGGGACAAAAAAAGTATCAACAACATAAAAAGGTTTTACAACTCTATGAAGGTGTCTCTAGTCATGTTATTAGTTGTAAAAAGTCATGTATCTATTTTATCAAATGTTTCTCGGCATTCAGAAAAGCACTCCTTAAATCTGATTTGGGAATAAAGGAGGGAGACCTTCCTTTCACCCACCAGGGTGTACCAATGTTTTGGGGAAATCCCATGTAGTCTTATTTTTTAGACATCATGGATCAAGTCAAGAAAACTCTTTCTACTTAGAAAGGGAAATCCCTCTCAATTGCGGGATGAATCTACCTTATAATGCATGTTGTTGTTTCAAAGCTGGTTTATTCATTCATGGTTTATATTTGGTTTCACTCCATCCTTAGGAAGCTCAACACAATGATGAAAAACTTAGTATGGAGTGGAAATATCATGGAGAGAATAATCATCACTGCTCAATGGAAAAATGTCTGCCTACCTTATTCTTTAAAAGGATTAGGAATCAAAAATCTGGAGGCCTTCAGCCAATCACTGCAGGTAATGTTCATATGGAAACTAGTCAATTAAAAATATCCTGCTTTGAAATTCCTTCAGAATCATTTTCTGTGCTGACTTATTCATGGTAAAATAGGCTATATAGAGTCCTCTATTTGGCCATGGATCAAGGTTATCTTCCAGAAAATCATCAATAACTCTAAATGGATGGTGAGTAGAAGCTCTTTTCCCTGGTTTTGGTATGATAATTGGACTGGGGAATCTCTCATATCACATTTCAATTTGGGTGAAAATTGGCTGGATCACAATATTACTACCAGAGAGCAACTGGGAAATATGGATATGATGTGAAATGACATTGTCAATATTGTGAGAAGGTATGATTTTGTTGAACAGGAAGAAAAGCTGATCTGGAAGGGGTCCGTTAATGGATGGCTTGACTCTAAAGCCTTATATCATCACTTAATCAAGGGAGAAGAACATTGGATTGGTAAACTGAATAAAAAATAGTTGAAACCTTATCATTTCACTATTATATGGAGAGTTATATTTAATAAAATACATATTGAAACCAACATTCAAAGAGTTGGCATTTCACTATGACCTAGATGTATCCTTTGCATGCAACACAGGGAGGATGTTGACCATATTTTTCTTAGTTGCAATGCAACCTCCTATCTCTAAGTATCAATGCAACAAATTTTTGGAATCTATTTACCATGAAATGGTCCTATTCATGACTATATTAAAGTGCTATTCAACCTGAATTTTTCTAAGAAGATTAAATTTCTCTTCCACATTGCATGCACTGAAATGCTTCATTACATTTGGAGTAGTAGAAATGAAAAGGTTCACTCCAGATCTGGTTTCCAAGTAGGCTGCGGACTAGACTGCATCATAGATGTAGTGCGGACAGAGAATAAATTGCATAATGAACAATGCAGTAATTCAGTTGGTGATTGGAAGATCCTACGGAGGCTGAAAAATAATGGTAAATATACTAATCCTTGTCAGACTATGGATGTTTTTTGGGTTTCACCTTTTGCAGGATGGATTACGAGTAACACGGATAGAGCTGCCAAGGGAAATCCAGGCCCCTCAGGATATAGAGCGGTCTTCAGAGAAGAGAATGGGAATGTTGTTGAATGCATTTATGGGCCTTGTGGTATGTCTACTGCACTTGAATTTGAGATAATGTGACTGATAATAGCAGTAGATACTTCACACAGAAGGAAATGGAACAATATATGGTTTGAATATGACTCCATAACTCTGGTTCATGCGATTAGAGTGGGGAAAAACATATTTCATGGAAGCTGGCCGCTAAATGGGTAAACTGCCTTAACATGCTGTCATTGATGAACTATTTTATAACTCACTCTTATAGGGAAGCGAACTATATTGCTGATGGGTTAGCTAACAAGGGTGTTTATATGGAAGACTACCAACACACAACCAGCTTACCTGAGGACATGTCCTCTCTTTTACGAAGAGATAAATGTAAAATTCCATCATTTCGAATTGTGTAACCATTTATTTAATTATGAAAGATCCTAAGTGCTCATATTTCTCAAAAAAATCTAGTAATATCACTTAATAGTAAACTATAGCTAGTGTAAATTATTTTTTCAATAATTAGTCTTAAAATAGTTAATTAAAATCACATTCAAATGGTGATATAAGATGTTTTCAATTCATATTTTAAAATGAATCTTTAATCCCCTTTTATGAATCTATAATTCATTAATCTAATGTGATACCCCATTAAGTAATTGGGGAAAGGGTAATGAATGAGATAATAGTTAAAAATCATGTTTGGTAAAAAACAAAGTACTCATTCGTTTATTTAAAGGTTTTTTGAATTCATATTAAATTCTCAAAAAAAAATTTTTATGGAAATATTTATTCATAATTTTATATAATTTTTATAAGACAATATAAAAGGAAATAATTATTTTGTATTTTTTACTATTAGATATTTATGTTATTCAATATTTTTTTAACTTACAAATTCATCTTTTTTTTGTTTTCTATTTTTATTATTAATCCTAGTGCATGAAATGGTCTAAGATTTTCATAGGTTTTATCTTTTTTTGTTTCAATTATTAAAATAGATTTAAAATAAATTCTATTAATTATTTTGAAAAGTGTGATAAAAATATATAATTTAGTAGTTACATATCCAAATATTTTTTTTATTTTTTTAAAATTTGAAAACAGGTTTTTTTTTCTTCAAAATTTTTTATTTTCATTTTTTACTTTCTAAAAATATTTTTTATTTACATAAATGAATAACATATCTAATGAATTTTGAATATGAAAATAATAAAAATAATCTTTAAAAAAATGCGACTTAAATATTTCAAACTAGTAGAATCAAAAGGTTGGATAAATCTAAATAATAGATTATTATTCTCCATAATAATGACATAGAAATCAGAAAATAAAAAAAATAAAAAAACTAAAATTAAAGAGCATATGTTTTTGGGGAAATAACATGAGGTATTATTTAGGAATTTATTAAAATATAAGATAACAAATAGAGAAAAATAAATGGGCCAATTTGCCCCTATATTATACATAGAGCCATAAATGCCTTTAATTTATTTAATTAATTATTTTGTTTTTATCACTCCTTTATATGACACTAATAAATTTATTTCAATTTTTTTAAATCAATAACTTATATATATATATATATATTATATCTCATAGGGTTTCCTCTGGAATTTTCTTCCGAGGGTTTACTAGGTTTTGTGTTATTTATATTGGAAGTTTTTTTATTGTTTCTTTATTTATTTGGTTTTCCATTATCCATATGCATCATGATCCACTTCTATGAAGGTCAAATTATTGGTTTGGTGTGAAATCTTATCTCTCACTAAAATAGAGTAATATGTTATCATTTGAAAAAATGGTGAATATAAATTCTTCAAAAAATGTACAACACTCATCTTCTTTGAATGTTAATAGTTAATAGTATGTTCCATCTAAGATTCCTATGGGATATGTTTCAATCTATTTAGATACGTAATAATGGTGTTATGATAATGAAATTTGAGAAGAGGATTTTGATCATTAAATTTTTTAGTGAAAAACAAATGAAGGGTCTTATAAAGAAGACCCTAGTCCTTTTATATCAATCTTATTTTAATGGAGAATGTAAATATAGAGGGAGACATGGATAGTATTTCAATTTCAAAAACTACCTTCTAGGTGCACATCAAAGTTATACCATTATATGTGTTGACTGGTTGTATCATGCGAGAGTTTGGGAACCATATCAGATATTTCATAGATTGGGATTTGTCAAATCCAATCAATTTTTGGATATATATAATAAGTAAGGGTTGTGATATATATACATCAGGTTCTTATATGGAGAAAATTATTGAAATTGGATGACTCTGACATTTGTATATCCTTCAAATATAATAAATTTTTTGTTTTCTGTTTCTTCTATGACTTCATGGTCCATACGGTGAGGGATTTTGCAGGTAAGGGGGGAATATGGGGAGGGTAATATAATTTTGAAATATGTGTCATGTATGTGAGATAAAAATATTGGTTAGTATTTTATGTCTAAATTAGAGAAATATAATATAGATAGAATCTAAATAACTCATCCAGTGTAACACACCAAGATTTTAAAATAATAACATTATTTTCGACAACGTATACGATACGTAACAAAGAGATTAAACGTTCCATGAAATATATTATTTAAATATGACTGTTATATCTTATACATAAAATTGGAGTATATTAATAAGAGTAAATAAATTATTAAATTTTTTTGGTTGGCACATGTATAAAATAAATTCACTGGTCATAAATTTATTACAAATAAAAATAAAAATTATTTAAAATTAAAAGAAATATTTTTTTGAAAAACTATTTTTATGTTCCCATTGTGTTTATATATTAATGAATTAAATTAAAAAATCTTGGTGACTTATTTTAATGAAATTTATATATTCTATATTCTATAAAATATTTTATCATTCATCTAGTACTTCTTCTATGTAAGGGATGCAAATAAATCTATTATTATGTTTAAAAACTATATTATTTTAAAAAGAGGTTTTCCCATTTTGCGTAGTTATATTAAATATATTTTTACCAATTTTTGAAAAAATATTTAAAAAAAATTAACTTTATTTTTTAAAATAATCATTTAAAAGTTATCTAAGAGTTAATTATTGATAATTTTCAGAAAAAACTAATTTTTTTATGAATAGTAAAAAATACATATTTTTATCGAATAAATGCCTTTTTGTTTAAAATATTTACAAAGTCTCGTTTTTCAAAATTATTTTAAATGTTAAATTATTTCAAAAAAAAATATTTAATCAAATTTAAGTAATTTTAATCAAATTTTTGTTGAATTTTTATATAAAATCTATTTGTATTTTATAAATGTTTTTCTTTGGAAAACATTATTTTTCATCGCGCTTGTAAGTATGATTTTAAATTTAATTATGATGATTATGTGAATTGAATTCAATAAAATGGGTTTTATATTTGGAACCACTATAATTAATATTATTTAAGAAGTAAAACTTAATATTTTCATAATGAATTATAAATATGATAAAAAATTAATTACCTTTATTAAGGATAAAATAGGGTTTTGCATGATACATGCAAATATGTTAAAATTAATGTTACACACATATAGGTATTTCATTTTATAAATTCGATTTAATATCTAAAATAACCTTATCCAAATTATCTAATAATTATCATTTATCTTTAGGCTTAATTGATAAATTACTTAGGTAAATAAATAAAAAACTAGTTACTATGGTCAAAACTAAAATGGTAAAAGTATGTAAAGTATAAGGGAAGGGGAATAAAATGTTCTAAAAATATTTTATTTTTGGGGGTTTTCGAAGTTAATATCTAAATTAACTTCTCTATACCCCATTAATTATCAATTTTTGAGGAACTTGGTATGAAATTGACATCCAATTATTGAGTATTTCTGGGATTTTATAAAAATGACACCCATCCTCAATTTTAAAAGGGAACTCCTCCCCTCAATTATTCACACCATTAAAAAAAGTTATCTTTACAAATCCATACAGAAAATATATACCAATCATATTTATACACATTCTAGATGTTTTGGTCATCCCGAAAGACCAATCACATGGTCCTTAATAAGAGATCTAATGGAGGTTTCTCTAAGCGAAGGTAATCATCTTCACTAACATCCTTCTTTTTTACTTATGATTTTATCACGTTAAAATATTTTTAAAAAAATTAAAATATAATAACATAAGTATCTAACATATACTGATATGTTATTATATTTATGAAATAATATTTATATATCTTCCCATTCATCAAATAGGAAAAAAATTCACTGCTCGTGTGTATGGTGGACTACCGCCTCGCAAACCAATGTAATTTTTTCCATCATGGACTCTCATGCATATTAATAATGTTAGAAATTACTAATATATATAATGAATATTAGATGATATGAATCCTTTAAAATTAATATATCATCCACTTCCTTACCATTTCACCATTTAAGGAATGATGTTGTCTCTTGTGCATACGTACAACCTAGTGTCTTCATGGAGTAGTGCGATTTATTTATCATGTAAAAATCTCAAGAATGGTTATAAAAAGGTAAAAAATGGCTAAATGTGATATTTATAAAATTAATATAATTATTTATATGAGGTATCTATATACTTTTCACATGAATCAAAACATCTATGATAAAAAATTCTTGAGAAAATAAAATAGTTAACACCCGAAACAATGGTAATAATGAAATATTATTAAATAATGGGTGGTAAGATGTTATAATATGATAAAAAAAGATATTATAAATATGAATATAGTTTTTTAATAAATTAATAAAATTATTAAAACCATTATATAGGTGGTTAAATTACCTTCAAATAAATGGACTCTTGAGGTATGGTATTTCATCTAAATTTTTATTCATCGGAGCATATTTTATTGTTATGCACCTAATTAAATTTATATGATTTATATAATGAAAATTTTACATGTAATATAATTAATCATTAAAAATTTTTGGTATTTAAATTTTCAATTTGAATTGATTTATCGAAGGGGATTTGATTTGATAGTTACCAGGTGGTCAGGAATTTCATAACTAAATTTCTTTTCATTGGGTTATATTACTTCTTCATTATATTTGATATTCTAGTATCACATGTGTAATGAATTTTAATTATTTTATATTTTATTTACACTCATTATATATTGATTTAAATTTGATATACACAATAAATTCATCGATTAATTGTCACTTCTATGGTATGACCTTGTAAGTGATTTCATCTTAATTTCCACTCCATTGATACATATTTGGAATTATGCACATATTTATTTATATTTGGTGATTATACTGCCCCAATGATATATTATATTATTAATATATTTATATTCATGGTATTTAATGTTTCATTTGATTTTATTTATTTCATGGGTGTTAGGGTTCCAAAGTTACCTAAGAGGTAAGGATTTATGTTTCAATCACATTTTAATATTGATTATTTATTCTTGAATTTATTTTGAAGGAAATTACTCAATCATTTTATAGTAAACAAATTTAACTTTCATAACCTATTGTTATTAAGTAAATTTTCATGAAATGATACAATTTCCTCTATTTGGTATTCAAAATGATTAAAAATTTTTTTTTCAGAAAAAACTAACGTTATTAATCTCTTCAGTCAAAAATAATTTTTCTTCCAAATCCATGTTTTCTAAAATGGGTTTGAAGAATGTTTTTATTATTATTCTATAATTACTTAAATCCATTTTTACACATGATTTTTTTATAATATTTTAGAAAAGGAATCTTCTTGTTGTTTTCCAAACAATGAACTTTTTTACCTCCATTACAAAATATTAAAGTAATATTTGTTTTAACATAGTAAATATGAATGCAAATTTCCTCCCATTATGACAAAGAATTGATTTTAATATTCCATTATAGGTTTCCATGATACTTTTAAAAGAAATGTTTTACTAATATTATGGATATGTTTAGTTTTTAATAACAGATTTTCAAAGTGAAAAGTTTATTTTGCTGAAGAATATTTTTAAATATTTGTATGGTATTTCTATTAATCAATGAAAACAACCCATTATTATACTCATAATACACTGGTTATATGTTATAATGATACCATACATTATCTAGATGATTTATGATTAGTTTTACTAGATTAATTATTAAAATTTACTTCATTGATTAAATTTGTGGTCATTAACTTTCTATTAAAAGATTAACTTTATTGTGATTGTTGGAAATTAAACTTCCCTCAAATATACATATTATTTATCATAGACATTGTTATTTCATAAATACTATATCATTTCTACACACTGTGTTTTACTTTTAATGTTATTTGATTGACTTTGGAAAATATTTATAATCCGTATTCTTTACTCAATAAGGATATATGTGGATAAGGAATATTGTTGATAAATTAAATAAATCATTAGACATATAATTAATGATTTGGTCATGCAGTGATGGGAGGGACCCAAAAGTATATAGACAATCGATGCATCAACAGGTCTCATGAGAGAAATTAGTAATTTAGGACTAAATATTTTTCTGGTTTATTCTTACCCATTAATTAAACTATCTTAGTGAAAGATACTAATGGTATAGATATAATGTTTTATGAGATTATAACTGTAACACCTTATGCTTCCACGGTATGTTTATCTTTGAATAATACAATAGCGTGTGTTGTACGCAACTTCGAGTTCTAACACACCACAACCAATCAAACTGGCCAATATGAATAGTAATACCTACTTTTTGAAATTTTATAAATTTTATATTTCAAAATGGACTTCATTTTTGGATTTAAAATATCAAAATTATCATAAGGTGAATTTTTTGTATTTTTCTAAAGACATCCAATTTTTTATGAATAGTGAAAAACACTGAGTTTTAATTTAAAACCGAATTTTTATTTTAATAATTATTTATTTTATTTAAATTTATTTTAGGTAAAAATAGATACATAATACCAATATAAGCTCAATGTAATTCATTGGAGTCAGTTTATAAAAATTTTAGATATATAAGAATTTTAATGAACTCTTTACCGTCTTTTACCCACCTTCTGGGAGCATTTGAAAATTTACATAAAACATAATTTTACCACTTATGTGAGTTGAATTTCAAAAGTTTGAGAGACGCGGTTGATATCAGTAAGTAAAATTTGGTTCAATAAGGTGAAAATAATTTTTCGTGAATAGTAAATTTTTACTTTTATTTACCACGGTTAAAAGTAAATAGGGTAATTATGTGTAAAAATAATAATATTATTACCCTAAAACATGTCCTAATTCTATTGGATAAGTTTAATTCGACCAAAAACAAACTTAGGAATAAAATAATATCCTTTAGGTCCACTTGGATTAGATTAGAACATTTATTATTATTTAATTCAAACAAGAGTTAAAAGTGTTAAATTCAATGTCTAATAACTGAACCGTTTTTAATATAGGTTCACACATAAGATAAATTCGACTATAAATATTCATTAGAAAGACAAAACTATTTACTACATAATTATATTTTATTTATAATTTTTAGACATTAAATAATTTAATATATTTATGACACAATGATGATGTAGTAATTACCTAATTAATGAAATATTAAAATAATTGATATTATAAATATCAAAATAAATGTAATTTGAGACTTTTTAGGAATTAAACTAATTTTATAGGTTAATATGAAATGTTATTGTTGGTTTTATTAATTTTTTTAGAAGTAATAATGTTGTTATGAATTTAGAAAAAATACCAAATAGTGGAAAATTTGACATAAAAGAGTTTTTAAAACAAATATTATATTATTAATTGACATTCTATTCATAAAAATCTAAGGTTCTGAAAAAGGTCTTAAATAATATTATATATATCATTAATGAACCACTTGAGGTTCTCTTTGGAGTTTAGATTAAGTTTATTAATCACATAATATAAAAATACAAAGAGACATGGTAAATGTTAAACTATTTAACTAAGAGTTAAATCTAAAAGATAAAGTTAATATATTGACTAAAACCTGTATAAAACCTATTGGTTGAGTGTTTCTTTACCCATACCCACCCTATCCTTTATAAAATTCATTTTGTAGCCATTTTAACCCAAATATTATTTTATTATAAAATAATATTTCTATCTTTTCCTAAAGTGCCCCTCACCCCTCTTATAAAAGGGAACTTACCCTTATCTCTAATTTACACCCTCAAATCCATTTGGTTTGGCCAAATCTTACCCAAATACCGTCTAAAATATCCTCCCTTCATCCTAGAGGCCTTAATTTAGACATAAATCCAACATAAAGAGCCCTTTTGATCAAATCAAAAGGAAAGCCCCGATGAAGAGGTAAATATTTCACCACCTCTTTCAAGTTCCTTTCTTCTTCCCCTTCCTCTTTCTTTGTTTTTTCCATTATAAAATAATAACAATAGTATCTTCTATATAATTTTATTTTATTATAAATATGTTTCAACCATATTCATTATTCTATCCATCTTTTTAATGACATGTCACTATACGTGCGTATGTATGGATTACCGTCTCCACGTCGTGGTATAATTGTTATTCAATACATTATTATTCAGATGGGTATAATAATGACGTTTAATTGATGGAAATAATAAATATAACATTATACTGATTCTGTATATATGATATAATATACAATTATATATTATTTTAATATCAAAAGAATGATATTGTCGCTCATGCGTACATACGGATTACCGTCTCCACGAACTCGATGAGATTCATTCCCCATTGTATCCATTCAAGAATAATTTTCATTATATGATTAAAAATAAGGTCTAAAGACTTAATATAATTCTTAATATGAATAATATACCACATATTCATAACAAAAAATACTTACGTAACAAATCATATAAAGGAAAACGAATCAGTTAACACCCGAAATGATGATACTACTGAAATGTCATTAACAAAGTAATATTAGAAGTTCATATATGATATAATATTAATGTATATGGTTCTTTTATAATTTAATAACAATGAATTTACCATTATATAGGAGTTTGACCTAGCCTCGACCAAGGAAAATAACATGGTAAGGGTTAATTTCACAATCTATTTATTTTATGTGGTTGTTTTTATGTAAGTATCTACTATTACCTCTTTATCATCCACATCCATGTTTTTTAAAAATGTATTTAAATTTTTTTTACTACTTCATAGACTATGGGTTAAAGAAATTTATACATTTTTTGACCTTTTATGTTTTTAAAGGAATCTTTCCATTGTTTTCCAAACAAGGTACCTTATGACCTTTTCGACAAAATTAAGGTAAGAATGTTTTTTTAACTTAAACAGCGGGTGCAAATATTTTTCACATTTATAACATCGTTAAAGATTCCCTTAAAATCTTATAATAATATTTTCAAAATTAATGTTTCATTATAATTATGCGAGTTTTAAATGATTTGAAAATAGAAAGAGATATTTCTCTAAAAAGGGTTTTGATTTTATCTATGTCAACATCCTTTGATGGATTTTAAACTTATTTGAAGTTGATTTGTTATGATAAAAAAATATCCATATTGTATTGAAGTTTTTGTGATATTTTTTATTGTTGATGTGTGATTTTCATATTATTCATGGTTTATGGATAATGTATTGACATTTCGTATGACAGTTCTAATATGAATGTTTATGTTATATTTAAAACGTTTCATATGAGGAATGCATTGGACTTAGTAACTTATAGGTGGATCTCGCTATAGCTGTTCGATGCATCAGTAGGTCTCATGAGACAAACCAGTGTCTTGGCACAAGTCCTTAACAAAATCATATCTTTAGTCTTAAAATAAGGCCTTGACTATGTGGTTATTAATGTTAGGAATTATGCATTCCATCATTATGTAAGTGGCTATTGATATTACATGTGATTGTTCGACTAGTAGAATATCCATGTGAGTAAGTAAATTCCATTATTTTGATTTTAACTTTTCCATATTATGTTTAAGTTCATGTTTAAAAGGATTTTGTTTTATTCATATACATTTCCTTAAATTTTTATCTTATTTATGAAAATTTCTGCTATATTGTTATCCTTACTAAGCATCTGATCTCACCCCTTTCTATGTTTTATTTTTCCTAGGATGCGAAGAAGTATATTATGACTGACCTGTAGGGATAGTCTATGGGATCTCAGTGTTATCTATGGAAACAATGTTGTTGTTGTTTTCTATTTTATGATGTAATTTCAACCTTATAAATGTATCTAGTACTTCCAAGGATACTAAACTAATCGGTCTTTCAATATTTGATATTTGGTGATCATGCCAATGATACATAATAATGCACTGACTCTGGGATTCTGGGGTCGGGGCGTTACAGTTGGTATCAGAGGAATTTTAATACAAACCTTGGAATCTAGATTTAGAAAAACTCTAATTAAAGCACATTACCCTAATATAGACTTTGAGGATTAGTATAGAATAACTTCCAGGAATTTTGTTATTGTAGATATTTTGTGAGTTTTCCAAGAAATACATCCATGTATGGATATGCATAGGTAGAGGCAGCTCTGGCACAGATGTACCTAGGGATAAAACCCAAAAACACCGCTTTGATCTAGACTCGAATGGGAGCTGGTGCATGACAACAGTCCTTGATGCACTCTTGGTTAAGACACTCCAGGGGGATATACATAAGATAATTCTCATTTTATTTACAAACCATTATGAAGGGTTTATGAGTATATTCTTCCTCAAATAAATTCTTTTTTGATTATGGATTATATCCATAAACTGTTCAATTTATTTTAAGTGTTTTACAAGTTTGTAGTTATTTATTATGATTCATAAACTAATCTTGTGTATGCCATTGTTTTGAAATGGAACCTAGTGGAATGAATGGAAACCGTATAAATACACGCACTCCATGTAACGATTACCCTCCTACTCAAGATAATTATAGTGGAGCTGGTGATGCATCTGGTGTTGATCAGCTAATCACCATACTAAGACAAATCACTCAGGTTATGAATAATAACCTTACCCATTTGGAGAACCCTGATCCACAGCATGGAGGATCAATGTTATATCGCTTCATGAGGAAAGAACAACCAACATTCAATGGGAGTAAAAATACACTAGTATCTTAGAAATGGATAAATTATTTATAGAAATTTTTCCACGCCTTGGGAAGTATTGAAAGGTAAAAAGTTTTCATGGAAGTTTACCACCTCACTGGAGATACTGATCAACGGTGGTCATTGATTCAAAACACAAAGAAAGATGATGAAGTATAAAATATTAAATGAAGGGAGTTTACAGAAATTTTCTTAGAAAAATACCTTCCTCGTGACCATCGAGCAGATATGGAAAGACAATTTCTGAGTTTGAGGAAAAAGGAGGATGAGAATGTCACAAAGTATGAAGCTAACATTACAAGTTTAGAAAGGTATGTTTTAGATTATATACATAACCCAATAAGTAAAATTGATCGTTTCTTTGAAGGGTTAAAACCATTTCTTCATCGAGCATTAGTCTCACAATCCTTCTCATCGTACGAAGATATTGTCTCATGTTCTATCAAGATTGAAAAATAATTCTTTAAGTCTTACGACTTTAAAGCAAAGAAAGAGATGAAGAGATCTGCTGAACCCTTTGGAAATGTAAATAAGGGGAAGAAGGGAAAAGTTGAATTTCTATCCTATATTAAATTTGGGAAGAAACATCCTCATACTTACCTGAATGAAATAGAAGCCTGTTACAAGTTTGGTGAAAAAGGCCACCGAGCTCGTGGTTGCAAGGGGAAGAAAGAGGTTGTCAATGTTGAATGCTACAATTGTAGATAAAGGGGGAATTATGCGAATGAATGTTCTAAGTGTCATAGTAACATGCCTAAAAAAGTCCAAGGAATCAAGGCTAAGATTATATTATCACTAATGCTGAGGTTGAAGCTCCAGAAGATGTGGTGGTAGGTAATCTAATGGTTTCCTCAAGTTTAGAAAATGCTTTATTTGATTTGGGATCATCGCATTGTTTCATATCATCCCATTTTTAAAAGAAAATTAAATATTTACAATTTGATTTAACAAGGGAGTTTTCAGTCAAAAATATTAAGGAAAGTATCATTGAAACAAATTTTTGTGAATTAGTCCCCATTAGGGAATATAAATGTTCTTTATCTGCTGATCTCATTTCCATACCCATGATTGAATTTGATATAATCCTTGGTATATATTGGCTTTCAAAACATGATGAGAAAATTTATTGTTAGAGGAAAGAGGTAATTTTTTTTGATGATGATAAGGTGTACCTTATCCTTAGAGAAGAATCGTCAACACCTAATTATTATCTAGATCCACCCCCAGTAGATCAAGTAAATTCAATTATTGGGGAGGAAGAGAATGAAATAACTATTGGTGGGGAAAAGAATCTTCTAATAGAGAATGTACCTATTGTGCAATAATATGTTGATGTGTTTCTAGAGGATTTACCTAGACATCCTCTAGAACAAGAAATTTAGTTTTCCATTGATTTAATTCCTAGTTCAAGGCCCATATCGAAGACCCCTTATATAATGGACAATGTGGAATTAGTGGAACTAAATAAACAACTAGAGGAATGGAGTAATAAGGGATTTATTTGCCCTAGTGTTTATTTATGGGGTTTCCCTGCCCTTTTTGTTAAAAAGAAAGATGGATCTATGTGGTTGTGTATTGACTACAGGGAGATCAATGATATACCAATAAAGAACAAGTATCCCCTACCTCGCATTAATGATTTATTTGACTAACTACATGGATCTCAATACTTTTCGAAGATTGAACTTCGATCTAGATATCAACAGTATTGTGTGAAGAAGGACGAAATTCCTAAAACCACATTTTGAACCAGGTATGGGCATTACGAGTTTAAAGTAATGCTTTTTGGATTGACTAATGCACCATTTGTCTTCATGGATCTAATGAATAGAGTTTTTAAGGAATATATTGATGAATATTTAGTGGTATTTATTGATGATATCATAGTATAATCCAAAATCTATGATGATCATGAAAATCACTTGCGCATTATCCTGAAGACTCTTAGAAGACATGAATTATATGGGATGTTTAGCAAGTGTGAATTCTGGATTCAGTAGATTTCTTTTCTTGGCCATATTATCTATATGGATGGAATCTCTGTTGATCCTTCTAAGACCAATACAATCCAATAATGTATAGCACCAACGAGTATAACTGAGGTATGCAGTTTTATTGGTTTAGCATGTTATTATTGACATTTCATCCAGAATTTTTCCCGGTTGGCTAACCCATTAACAAAGCTTACATGAAAGGGGTTAAATTTGTTTGGACAAAAGAGTGTGAAGAATTTTTTCAAGAACTGAAGAAAATATTATTCAATGCTCTTATATTGACTCAACCATTGGGGAATGATGGGTTTTTTATTTATAGTGATGCTTCAATGAAGGGACTTGGTTGTTTCCTTATGTAGAATGATACGGTTATTGCCTATGTATCATGAGAGATAAAAATTCATGATCAAAACTATCATACTCATGATATTTAGTTAGCAGCTGTAATCATTGCTTTAAAGATTCGGAGACACTATCTCTATGGTGAGAAATGTGAGATATATACCGATCACAAGAGTTTGAATTATATTTTCTCCCAGAAATAACTCAATAAGTGGAAAATGAGATGGCTTGAACTACTCAAAGATTATGACTGCACTATGCACTACCACCTGGGGAAGGAAAATAAGGTGGTAGATTCTTTGAGTAGAAAGGATCATAGAGTTTTGAACAAGATGAGAGTTGAAAATGATCTTATATACAGGGATCTAGTAAATATGGATATGGGAATCAACATTGATTGTGAAACATCAAAACATTTTTAAATGGTTTCCAAACCATCTTTAATAGAAAGGATATAGAGTTCTCAGACCGATGATGAAGAGTTTCAAAAGAAGATTAAAGCTGTGAATGATGGGAGATTGAGTGACTTTGTGTATGAAGATATAATTTTGAAAATTGGGAAGAGACTTTGTGTTCCCAATATAACTGATCTAAAAAGGGAATTGTTGGATGATGCTCATAGTTCCAATTTCTCTATACACCCTAGTAGCACTAAGATGTATAGAGATTTGAAGGACAATTTTTGGGGGGAAAATATGAAGAGGGAGATTGCTGATTTTGTGTCAAGATGTATGGTTTTTCAACAAGTGAAAGCTATAAGGCAACATCTTGGAAGAGTCATTCAACCTATCCCCATACCTGAGTGGAAATGGGATAATATTATGATGTACTTTCTCATGGGACATCCAAATAATCCTATAAGGAATGATGTAATATGGGTCATTGTTGATCGTCTTACCAAGTCAGCACATTTTCTTGTTATAAGAGATGAGTTACCACTTGAATGTGTAGAAAGTATATATATTAATGAAGTTGTAAGACTTCATGGAGTACCACTATCGATTTTTTCTAATTGTGATCCACGTTTTACATCAAGCTTCTGGAAAAGTCTTCAGAAAGACCTGGATACTGAACGTCGTTTGAGCACTGCCTACCACCCTCAAACTGATGGACAATCAGAACAGACTATTCAAACCTTAGAAGACATGTTGAGATCTTGATCACTTGACTTTCAAGGTATGTGGGATCAATATTTACCTCTGGTATAATTTTTTATAACAATAGATTCCATTCAAGTATTCAGATGGCACCATATGAGGCGTTATATGGAAAGAGATGTCACACACCAACCTGTTGGGATGATATTGGTGAAATAAAACTCGTAGGCCCAGAACTTGTGGAGAAAAAGATGGAGAAGGTGAAGGAAATCCAAACCCACATCAAAGCATCTCAATGTAGGCATAAGAGCTATGGGGATAACCGAAGGAAGGATATGAAATTTCATATAGGAGATAATATTATCTTGAAAGTATCTCTGTGGATGGGTGTTATACTTTTTGATAATAAGGGTAAATTGAGTCCCAGGTACATCATACCTTTCAAAATTCTAGAATGAATTGGAGTTGTAGCTTATCGTTTTGCAATTCCTCGAAGTCTCTCCAAAGTTCATGATGTGTTCCACGTATCACTATTGAGAAAATATATGCCTGACCCAACACATGTACTCACCTATGAAGAATTAGAACTAGAACCTGATCTATCTTATTGAGAAGATTTTGTCAAGGTTATTAATACAAGAGAACAAGTGCTGAGAAACCGGACGACTCGTCTGGTAAAATTTCTATGGAGAAACCATAAGATGGAAGAGGCAACGTGGGAACCCGAGGAACTTATGATGAAGAACCACCCGAGTCTTTTTATGTAGTAATTATCTAGAAATTTCTAAGACAAAATTATTGGAATGAGGGGAGAATTTAACACCCTAAGCTTCCATGGTAAGATTCTCTTTGAATAATACAATAGCGTGTTTCGTACGAAACTTCGAGTTCGAACACACCAAAATAAATCAAATTAACCGTTATGAATAATAATGCACACTTTTTGAAATTTTATAAATTTTATCTTCAAAAATTGACTTCATTTTTGGATTTGGAATATCAAAATTATCTCAGGGTGAATTTTTGGTATTTTTTTGAAAACTTTCAATTTTTGATGAATAGTGAAAGACACTGAGTTATAGTTTAAAACCGAATTTTAATTTAAATAATTATTTATTTTATTTAAATTTATTTTAGGTCAAAATAGATAAATAATACCTATATAATTTCAATTTAATTCATTTTATTTAGTTTATAATAATTTTCTATATATAAAATTTTTAATGAACTTTTTACCGTCTTTTACCCACCTCCTAGGAGCATTTGCAAATTTACATAAAACATAATTTTACTGCTTCTGTGAGTTGAATTTAAAAAATCTGAGAGACATGTTTGATATCAGTAAGTAAATTGTTGTTCAATAATATTAAAAAAAAATTTGGTGAATAGTAATGTTTTACTTTTATTTACCACGGTTAAAAGTAAATAGGGTAATTAAGGGTAAAAATGATATTATTATTACCCTAACACATGTAATAATTTTATTGGATCAATGTAATTTGAACAAAAACAACCTTAGGAATAAAATATGATCGTTTAGGTCCACTTGGACTATATTAGGATATTTATTATTATTTAATTCAAAGAAGAGTTAAAAGTGTTAAATTAAATGTTTAATAACTAAACCATTTTTAATATAGGGATAAAAATAAGATAAATTTGACTATAAATATTAATTAGAAAGATAAAAATATTTAATACATAATGGTAATTTATTTCTAATTTTTAGATATTAAATAATGTAGTTTATTTATGACACAATGATGATATATTAATTACCTAATTAATGAAATATTAAAATAATTGATATTATAAGTATCCAAATAAATGTAATTTGAGACTTTTTATGAATTACAGTAATTTTATAGGTTAATATTACATTTTAGGGTTGGTTAGATGAATTTTTTGATGTAATAATTCTGTTATGAATTTCGAAAAAAAAAACAAAATACCAAATACTATCAAAATTGACACAAATGAGTTTTTAAAACAAATATTATATTATTAATTGGTATTCTATTCCTAAATATCTATGGTTCAGCCAAAGGTCTTAAATAATATTATATATTTCATTAATGAACCACTTGAGGTTATATTGGAAGTTTATAGTACGTTTATTAATCATATAATATAAAAATACAAAGAGACATGGTAAGTGTCAAACTATTTAACTAAGAGTTAAATCTAAATGTTAAAGATAATATATTGACCCAAACCTATCTAAAACCTATTGGTTGAGTGGTTTTCGACCCATACCCACCTTATCCTCTAAATAATTTATTTTGGAGCAATTATAAACTGAAAATTATTTTATTATAAAATAATATTTCTAACTTTTTGTATGGTTCCCCTCACCCCTCTTATAAAAGGGCACTTTCCCTTATCTATAATTAACACCATAAAAGCCATTTGGATTGGCCAAAACCTGCCTAAATACCCTCTCAACTGTCTTCCATTCATCCTAGAGTCCTTCCTTTAGTCATAAATCCAACCTAAGATTCCCTTTTGATCAAATCAAAAAGAAGAACCTAAAGAAGAGGTAAATATTTCATCACCTCTTTCAAGTTCCTTTCTTCTTCCACTTCCTCTTTCTTTGTTGGTTCCATTATAAAGTAATAAATCCAATATCTTATATATACTATTATGTTATTATAAATATTTTACAACCATATTCATTATTCTATCCATCCTTTGAAGGACATGTCACCATACGTGTGTGCGTACGACTTACCATCTCCACGTCGTGGTGTAATTGTTATTCAATACATTATTATTTGGATGGGTATAATAATGATGTGTAACTGATTTAAATAATAAATATAACATGATAATGATTATGTATATATGATATACCGTCCAATTATATTTTATTTTAATATAAAAAGAATGATATTGTCACTCGTGCGTACGTACAGATTACCGTCTCCACGAACGCGATGAGATTCATTCCACATCGTATCCATTCAAGAATAATTTTCATTATATGATTACAAATAATGTTTAAATACATAATATAATTCTGAATATGAATAAGATACATCATATCCACAATAAATATTACTTAACAAATCATATAAAGAAAAATGAATCAGTTAACACCCGAAACGTTGATACTACAGAAATATCATTAACAAAGCAATATTAGAAGATCATATATGACAACATATTAATGTATATAGTTCTTGTATAATTTTAAAAAAATTATTTCAACATTATAAAAGATTTTATCTTACCCTTGACCAAGGTAAATAAGAAGGTAAGGGTTACTTTCACAATCTCTTTATTATCCAAGGTTGTTTTTACTTAAGTATCTATTGGGACATCTTTATCATCCACGTCCATGTTTCAAAAAACTGTATTTTAGAAAAAAAATTAATATTTCCAAGACTATGTGTCAAATAAATTTATACCCTTGTTTGAACTTCAATGTTTTGAAAGGAATCTTGCCATCGTTTTCCAAACAAGGTACCTTATGACCTTTTCGACAAAATTACGGTAAGAATGTTTTTTTAACTTATACTGCAGGTGCGGATATTTTCCACCGTTATAATATCGTCAAAGCTTCCCTTACAAGCTTATAAGAATATTTTCAAAATAAATGTCTTCTTTATAATTAGTTGACTTATAAATGATTTCAAAATATAAAGAGATATTTCTCTAAAAAAGGTTTTGATTTCATCTACATGAACATCTTTTGATGGATTTTAAGCTTATTTGAAGTTGATTTATTATGATACAAAACATCCATATTGGATTGAAGGTTTTGTGATATGTTTGACTGTAGATGTGTAATTTTCATACCATTCATGGTTTATGGATAAATTATTGGCATTTCATATGCCAGTTTTAATACAAATGTTTATGTTATGTTTAAAACTTTTCATATAAAGAATGCATTGGACTTAGTAAGTAATGGGTGGAGCCTGATATAGCTCCTTGATGCATCGGTAGGTCTCATGAGACAATATAGTGTCTTCAAACAAGGCCTTGAGAAATTCTTATTTGTATTCTTGGCCCAAGGCCTTGACTATATGGTTATGAAAGTCTGGCATTATGAATTCCATCCTTATGAAAGTGGCTATTGATATTGCATGTGATTATTCGACTAGTAGAATATCCATGTGAGTAAGTAAATGGAATTATTTTGATTTTATCTTTTCCATATTATGCTTAAGATCAAGTTTAAAATGCTTTTGTTTTAGTCTTATACATTTCCTTAAATGTCTATGCTTATTTATGAAAGTTTCCACTATATTTTTATCCTTACCGAGCATCTGAGCTCACCCCTTTCAATGATTTATTTTTCTTAGGATGCGAAGAAGTATATTATGACTAACCTATAGGGATAGTCTATGGTATCTCAGTGTTTCCTATGGAAACAATTATGTTGTAGTTTTCCATTTTTTGATGTAATGTAAACCTTATGAATGTGTCTAGTACTTCCAAGGATACTCAACTAATCAGTATTTAGAGACTTGATCTTTTGTGATCGTGCCAATGATACATAATAATGCACTAACTCCAGGCTTCTGGGGTCGGGCGGTTACAATAATGCCCAATATTAAGAGTTTAATTCATTGAGAATTAATTTATTATTATCCATGAGATTACGTTTTTGATATTATACATGTAATCACTTCGAGGTCAGGTGATTATTTATATAGAATTGTTTGATCATAAATTCTTCTTATAATTTTATTATTCATGCTCATGTTATTAACTAAATAGTGTGTGTTTTTATTTATTTTCCTTTCCATATTGTATATTTCTTACAGATTCATGATAGATTCCACTGTAAGTAAAAATTACTAAGAATTTGATATCAGACTTATTTTTTTCCTTTCCCTAGAATATTAAGAAGGAATATTTAAATGAGTACAAGAATGAAGAATATTTAATTTCATTTTTTTTTTGTAATTCATGGTTTCAAATTTAATATAAATAATCAATTATGTATCTAGTTTACTAAGACTATTAAACTATTCGGTACTTTGTGATGTGATCAGTTGTATCTTATGACAATTTAATAAGTAAGCATCACCTATAGGTTTTTGGGGTAGGGGTATTTACATATAGTATGATGTCCACAATGGTAAAGGATAAGGATATTATGTTGGGCCTGCCTACCTTCATTATATATACTAATATTAGTTCGTAGATAGAAAATGTAGCGATTCATTCACTAAAATATTTGATCGCTGAATCTAGGTTGGATAGTAACCAAAGTACTAAAATAATGGCGGTTTATAGTGAGAGGGACCTTAATGTGTATATACGTCAAAATAATGAAGACATGATCCTTCCATTATCTTTTCAAGTTTCCTTCAGTGGTCCAGTTAACACAACTTCTAGACCAAATAAGTTTTATTCTGCCACCTAATTATGAATTTCCTCCTAAATTTGACTCAAATACACTATCCTCTAATTAAATTAGTGATAAAATATTTAACCTTCTATGATAAGGACTAGAAGGTAAAAAATGTATATAAGTACATTCAAGTTGGTATTTGATTTAGAATCACTCAATGTCAACTCTAATGGATATAAAATGATTCTTGAGGATGTCTATGAAAATATAGTCCAACAAAAATTCTTGAATGTTTTGGGGGTTGGTTATCATATTTCATACCAAGAGGTGGAGTTTGGGAATACCAATCCGTTCCTATAGCAATGAAACACTTAGTATGAAACTATCATGGGCTTGGAAACCCATGAATAGTTCTAACACATTAATATCAAAGAAATAAGTACTATCCTGACTTGGATTTCTATGTTTGAAGATGTTATATTGAAAGAAAATTAATGGTATTTCATAAAAATACAACTTCCAGGGCTATATAATTTCTGTAAAACATGGTTATGTTGGTGTAATTTTTCTCATATGGAAACAGGATCTTAACATTAAGATTATTAAATTTTCTCATAATAGTATCGATTATTCCATTCATTAGCCCAGATTTCCTATTCGGACCTATGTGGGATTTTATGGTTGGCCTAACCTAGGGTATTTATCATGGTATTCAGATATATATTTTTTGGTATTTAAAATCAAACTATCCATGTACCATCTTGGTTAACAAGTATTTTATTGAGTCTGTGTTTCAGTATGAGAAAGTTGGAGGTGCCAATAGGTCTCCTTTATTATTGGTTGACATCCAGGAGGGGTGTACGTGTAGTACCTATCCTACTTAGGATTTGTTTTAAACTATTTTATATGGTTCTAGGGAATTCTAGATCATTCAATAATTTATTTTTTTCTGGATAGGTTTTTTGATTTCATATGGCTAGATCAATATCTTCAATAGTTTTCAGATATCTCAATTATACCCAATGTCAACTAATCACTACTCAATTCTCCTCAGTACCACATTCTTAACCCTATACTCTCATAGTCAAAGGATGGTCAGATTTTAAGGTATATTAATTAAGGATAATTTTGGAAATGAAGTGAGCTTGTCATGTTAAGAATATGATAATATTGATTTCAGTTTGAGGATCGGGCATGTGGGTACCAATTTAAAGATTTTGATTGATTCTAAGTTTAGGATCATTGTCCAAATAATTGAATGCACTAGAAAAGGAGTGAAGGAGTGTTATTATTATACAACATAATTTCCCTCTATTTATCAAATTTTGGATTTTAGATAAAATCTAGAATCAACTCTTAGAAATTGTAAAAAATATTGGTTCATTCAAGAACGTGAGTCCCATGTCAAATAAGGAGATTTGAATATAATGTTTTTCCATCATAATGAATCCGATCAACAATGTAATAATTCCATAGCATGGTTAGAGACTCTCGAGGGTGATGTAGTGGTTAATGATAAGGATATCAAAGATCTCATTCTTAGTTTAATTTTTTATGATTATTCAACTGAGGGATCCTACAATTCATTTAAGGTGTAGTCATGTATACCTCATGAAATTCCAAAGGCCGTGAATTAGAAACTTACGAACGATTTCACTAAATAAAAAATCATGGATTCACTCAAACATATCTATAGCACTATGTATCCTAAACCTAATGATTTTCATTCCCACTTCTTTAAATATTTTTGTCACATTATTGGCCCTGATCTCTCAAGAATTATGAAGGACCTTTGGAATGGTGATTCCAATTTTGTTATTATAAATGATTCCTTTATTATTCTTCTACCTAATGTAATACATTATTCTTTGGTCTCAGACATTAGGCACATTAATCTTTGTCATGTGTTTTATAAACTTTTCTCCTGACCTTCCACTAATCACCTTCAAGATTGATTACACTATTTTATTTTGGATAATTAAAGAACCTTTATTCCAAATAGGATTATTATGGAAGATTACTTTATTTCACTTAAATTTTTTTACTTTATCAATTTTTTTTTAATAAAAAACGGATTTAGGGAATGTATATATGATAGGAGTAAATCTTATGATAGTCGAATGACCCTTCTTGGAAATGGTCTTTATCATGATGGGTTTCAACTCTAAATGGGTTAAAATTATATATGATGCTATACTAAAAGTTCTTTTAGGATTCAAGTTAATGTTAGACTTACCAATGACTTTTATGTTACTCATGACCTCCATCTATGTGATCCTAGATCTATATATCTTTTTATTATTATTTATAATGGTTTTTCTAAAATTATTTTAGGTGAATTAAGTTAAAGTCTCATTCACGATGCAATGGTCTATCATATAGGACATCGAATTTAAAAATTTTATTTTCATAATTTTTTTTTGTTCATGAGGGAGACATTAGTTCAATATTTCACTATCATAAATCTCATTCATTAAAATTAATTTTGGGATGTTAGTTAATATCTAGAAATTTAAAGCCTCTTTTAGTGATAATATTAATTATAGCAGATGATATGAGCTACAACATGCCTCTAGAATCCATGTTTTTAATAAACATAATATATATTAAGAACGTCGTTTTTTCATTTGATGGTCTAAGAATAATTTTTATCATTTGTTTTGGAAAGGTTTTCTAATAACATTCACGCATTTTCAAGAAGGGTTTCAAAGGTAGGTTAAGAAATAATAATAAAAGAGGCATCTCAATCCAATCCTTTATATGTTAAACCCCTCTTAAAAATATCAAGAATTTTTATTGAGCTCTTTCACTCTCTCCATTAAAACTACTTTAATGGTATTAATAATGGAAGGAAAAAAAACATTGTGTGGATTGGGAGAGGCTACGAGTACTTAAAGCATGTGGGGGATATGATTTATGGAACTTAACGAGTTTAATGATTATTTTCATATAGATAAAATTTATAGGATTATTCACAAATTTAACTCCTTTTGTGCTGATGTTCTGTACAAAAAGTACTTCTCTCATTCAGTATTCCATGGTGTGAATTTGGATCCTCACCCTATTTTTATATCGAGATTATTGTAGGGGGAATGTGACCTTTTAAATAAAGGTTTTTAATTGAGAAGCAATGATGGTGTGAAATTTAATATCTAGAGTGACTCATGGATTGTAAACATTATTGGTCTAAAGGTATCTTCACCTACTCTTCCTGGTCTAGAGAATAACATGGTTAAAACCTTATCCAATGAGGATCATTTTGTGTAGTGTTTATAGAAGTTGGATTCTTAGTTTAATGGAAGGGACCAAAATATCATTATTAGAATTCCTGTTGTGCATGGTGCTAGTGTGGAATACCTTTTTTTGGATAAGGGAGATTTATAGAACATAATCAATTTAATTATGTTGTAGATTATATATTGAGGAAGCGCACCCTGGGGATACTCATTGGTGTAAAAGGATTTGAAATAATTCATTACCAACCAAGGTATATTTTTATAGTGGAATGTATTCCCATAAATCCTCCCTAAAATGGAATTTTTTTCCATCATCCATGTTTCCAATGATCCATCTTTCCATATTTTTTTTGACACCATCGAATTTCCCTCACATACAATTATTTACTTCCCAGAGCTAAGGGTTGTTTGGTATACTTTCCATGATAAGTGTGATGTAACTAGTGATATATCATGTGAATTGAAATTTGTTTTGAAAATTTTTTCTTTCCCCCTTTCTTGTTTAAAGTATTTTCCAGATGTGTGTAGTGGTCTAGATGATTTATTTTTGGAGGAATAATTTTTTTTAATAAAGTTCCTAGACCGATTTTTTTCTTGGTTCATTACATGACTACGTGGAAATCAATATGAAATAATAATGTTGTATCATGTAGAAATATCTCTTGTGTCCCTAACACATGTAGATGGATCATACCCCAAATGGGTGTTATTAAATTTAATGTGGTTTTTTGATCGCTAGAATATGTAGAGTGGGATGTAGTCATGTTACTCAGGACTCATAAGGATTTTTCGGTGAAAATTTTCAATGATATTTCATTTCCAACTATAGTACTCTAATGGAAGAATCCCTTATTAGTTTGTAATTTTATGTCAAGCATGGGTAGAGTTTGATCATTATGGAATCTGATTTCAAGGTTGTTATCAATTCAATATCCTCATTTGAGTAGGATCATTAATCATATGCCCTATTGGTGGAAATGATTAATTCTTTTTCACAATATTTTTCTTCTTATAAATTTTCATTGACCACTAGTAGGGTAATAGCGTGGCACATTTCTTGGCTTACTATGGAGTGTTTGGTGATTCATAAGCCTAGTTTTCTGAGATTCCTAGATGGATTGACTCTATTTTATTGAATAATTCCCATTCAATTTTATAGTTCCATCTTCCTTTTCAAGAAAATAATTATGTGAGAGTATTATTTAGTATTTATTTATTATATTCCTTTTTTTAATATAAGAATAAAAGAAGGAAAAATGATTTTTAATAGAAGTTCTCATCCTATATTAATTTTAAAAAAATGATATTACAATGATGGAAACATAATAATGAAACAAATATATTAAATATTTTAATAAGACATAATAAAACATACTTTAGGTCTATAAATTCATAATATTACTTGATTTTGTCTTGAAAATTTCAAATTAACACAAAATTAGTAATTTATCTTAGAAAATTTAATAATTATAATATAAAAATTATCTTTATAGGTATGTTTCACATGAGATCAAAATAAAATATGAGGAAAATAGTATGAAAATAACTTTTTATTTGAAATGACACATTCTATAGGATTATAAAATATGAGTTTTGTTATTTTTTTTGAAAATTTATAAAACTGTTGAACAATTAGGTATGAGTAAACTAATTATTTTATTATAAATAAAACATTTAATTCAAATTTTTTTATCATTTATTGTCAATAGAAATGGACTAAGACATTATATAATGAATGTTTATTACTATTTTTTTTAAAAAATATATGATTATCCTTTAATAATTAATTTTGAGTAAAATAATTATTTAGTTATTAAATTAATAAGAAATTAATAATAATTTTAATTATTTATGATTAATAAAATATATATTGAGATGTTAAATAATTAATTCTCAAGTAATTTTTTTCTCAACCACTTTTTTTGGGATTTTTAAATGATCACATTTTAAATGTGATGACATTCTATATGTCATATCTCAGTGTAATGGATAATTGGAATATTTTCCAAAATTGATTAAATTTAAAGTAATAACTATTAAAATTTATGAGATCAATTTTATTATTGTTCCATTATTATTTTGACTCATTAGTATGGTGTTTTGAATTTGTTTTTGACGAGAGGATAATAAATTTTAAAATAATGTAAAGTTAACTAAATACAAAATTCTTTTAATCCATTAACATAATATAAAAAAATGATTCAAGGTTTAAATAAAATCATGTGACCAACATAAAATTATATTATATTTTATTTTAGAACTAAATTGTTACAAAATTAATGTTTCTATATAATTAAATTCCCAAAAAACATCAATAAACAATTCAATTGCTATCATTCGATAACTATTTTGTAACTAAAATTATTCAATTTATAAATCCACTCCAAAAAAATTCATCAATTTCCTAATTTTTATTTATAAAAATTAATGGGAAAAACTAATATCTCAACATTACATTGATTGTTGACAAGCCACCATAATGAATCAGTTTACTTTCATTGAATTTGAACCTAAAAAAGACCAAAACATTTAAATTATATAAACCACAAACCATACCTAATGAAGGTTAAAATATATACATCACCATTACTATAAATTCCCCCCATGTTTTTTAATTATTTTAAGTACATTATCAATTGAATGTTATATTTGTTATTATATTTCCGGAAATCTTATGTAAAAATTGGAAAGTCATCTGTTAAAAATTAGTTCAACACTTCAATCTCAAGTTTTAACACTTAGGTTCCATATTATAATACTTAAATTAATGAATTTATAACTATATTTTTATATTTTATATAAAAATATATATATGTATATATAAATTCAGTGTTTTTTAATAATATTATTTTATTAAATTATGTTATTTATTATTAATTTTATTCAAAATTTTAGTATCTTTTTAATTTGGTTTTTGTAAAAAAAATTAGTGTCACGGGGGTTATGTTGTAGAGTACTCATACATAAATAATTATGTTATTAGTTTCTTTTTTTTACAACCTATTATTTCTGTTATTGAATTTTATTGTACAATTATTAAAATTAATAATTTTGTGTTTATGATCGATGAATTCATCATCAAAATATAAAATTTAATGGATAAAATTTGGAACTAAAGTGTTAAAGTGTATAACTCAAGTGTTAAATTGATTTTATGACTAAATATTATTCATTTCTTTAAGAGTGTATTAGGGTTTTGAGGAAAACTTCATGTCATAAATTAATTACTGAATTTATTATAAAATAATTACTTTTATCACAGTTGGTTATCAAGTACTAGTCATAAATTATTCAAATATAAACATAATTCATAGAAATTAATCATATATATATATATATATATATATATATCTGTGTGTGTGTTTGAAACTATAATAAAATAAATTTATAAAAATATATAATCTTAAATATAATTTTATAACGATAATTTATTAGCTACTTGAAAGGAATAATCATTTGATTACAAAATATTAATATATAGAATAATAATGATTATTAAAGAAATTCATACATTCTAGATTATATAATTCCGAACATGTTAGGTTTATGATTAATATTTAAAAATTTATAAATTGACCATGAATCTCCTTTTTATGGTGTGGACCTAAAAGAGGACTTCTAGTTAGTTATAATTTTTGTTATGACTTGAAGGCTTGTTGTAGGAGTAGATAAATTTTATAAATGATCACTATAATGATTGTAAAATCAAGAGCATAGTTCTTCCATGTACTTCAGTGTAATAATTTTTTATTTAATGTTTAATCCTAAATTCATAATGATTTAAGATAGATATGATTTATTTTTAATGACATTTGATTACTTTTTTTATTTTTAAATGTTTTTTTATAAAATTATTTTCTTTGCTTTCATGTTCATTTTTAATAAATTTATTATTTACAAAATAATGCATACACTAACTGATACATGTTTTATTTATGAAAATTGAATACGATTATTGTTCCCAAAATGATTGATCAAATTTTTTTTAAATATGTGTTTGGTATTGGAATGTGGTGATGCTTGGAGGATTGTTATGAATTACATAATTAAGAAAGTAACTTTTATGGTTAACATGATCATATTCAAAGGAATTAATGAATATATTTTGGTGGATAATGGAACACATTATAGTATATGTTAGAATAAATATTGAGTTTCCTAGGAAAGGATTTTAATTTGGAGGGATTTGAGTATCCATATAAGGCTAATACTAGATTTATGAATTTTATGTAAAACAGATATATACTTTATAAAAGTTATGTAATGTAAGGTAATTACCTATTTAAGAGTAATATGGGTTCATATTACACTATATAATGGTCTCAAATATCTCACATAAAGTTCATGAAGAATATTTGAAGGATACATAATGGTATTGAGGAAATTATACAGGCTATATAAGGATACCAATCCACTACATTAAGGTTCTACCTTCCACATAAAATAAAATATAGACTTTTTGGATACATAAAGGTAAAAAATGTCTATAATTATATTTTTAAATATAGTATGGGATGGAAAAGTTCTATAGAAAGGTAGTATAAAAGTTTAACCACTTATAGAGGGGTTGGGCTATAAAACAAGGATCTATATAAAGGAATTTCAGGGCTCAAACTGAGCTATATAAAGGTCATATGTGATTTAAAAAAACATTCATAATAATTATTAGGGTGTTATGTAGGAAACATAAGTGTAAAAGTTCAGGATATAATAAAGTAGTAGGGAATTCGGTCGATCTATATCTTGTTCAAACAATCATTATAAGAGGATGGAAAAATTGATTTACCCACCACATTTAGCATCAATGAAAGATCAATCTAGTAACCACATCAAGTATCAAAGAGTAGTCAATATAGTCGCATGTTATGATCAATCTAGTAAAATTGATTTAAAAGTTTTTGATCAAGAAAATAAAAAAAATGAGGAGTATGTGAAGTCCACACCAGAGTGCATGGAATTTCAAAATTTATTTTCACCTATAAAAAATAAAGAACTTGACCACACTATATTGTAAAATGGGAGATTATTTTTAGATGTTCTTGATGTTGAAGGTAGAGATAATTACTACACATCACAATATTAATTCTTGATAATTGATTGACTCATGAATATAGTTTCATGTGTATTCATGTGAATCAATCGATAAAAATAAAATCTACTGAAGAATAACGAGGCAATATAATGTGTTAGAAAAAAAATTAATAAATTTTTTTGATATATGGAGAATATAAATTTTTGGTAATTGAGATAAAATGTGGAATAATTAATTAAATGTTTTGAGAGATTTTAATACATAATAAAATCAAGGGGATTTAAATTAATGTAAAGGATACGTTTTTTTAATAAAATAGTTTTTTGAAAATGTATGAGTATTTAATTGATTTAAACAACTTGATGGCCAATGAAGAAGAAAATGACTTGTTCATTATTTTTTCAAATTAAATATGAATATATATATTAGAATAAATTAAAAGAATGTATTTGATAATATTATGTAAATATATAATTCATTTATAGGTGAGGAAGATGTTTTTTGACACTTGAGATAATTGGGAGAATATTGAGATCATAATAAAATATCGTATCAAATAAAAAGAATGAGTAAAATCTAGGAGAAATTATTTTTCTATACCCTTGTGTATTCAATAATATTTATAATCACCAAATCACTCAATATATAGAGAGAGTTTCAAGTCCAAAAAATATGTTCTAATAAGCTGTTGAAGATATTAAATATATTTATATGAGAAGGCTAGTTGATTTAGTTTATTTATGGACGGAGATCAAATCACAAGTGCCATATAAGTATCTATGATCAAAATGAGATCTTTTTACAAGTCGATCAAATTTTAAGAAGAGTCTTATGACTCGAGTTTCTAATATATTGTTGGAAAATTGTGATTGTGGTGTTTAACTAATCAGTGTAGAATTTTAATTTTGGTGTCTACCCAATATATACTGAATTATAACTAGGTTTTATAACTAGTTGTATCCACATGTGTCTATACTACAGAATCCTGGTTGAGGTTTCTAACCAAAATGGAAAGAAGTGGTATTTTGTACCGAAAATCACATATATAGTGTGATTATTTATATTTCATTATTAATTAATAGGATGTGAGAATGTGTGGTTGTATTTAGTGTATTGAGAAGGATAACCGGTACAAGTGGTTTAATTTAAAATAGGACTACTTCATTATAAGACCACTAATTTACCCCCTCTTAGTGGTCTATTCAAACCCCAAAAGTTAAATTGGTATTAAATATAAGGTCCACTCTAATGACCCAAGAATAATTTTTATATATGTAGAATCATAACTCAATAAATATTTTATGTGTTCCCATATGATATGGGAATAATTATCACAATTTTAGGAATATTATGTTGTTCTATCAATTATCAATTGACCAAGAAGTGATAGATGGTGTAAAAAATGGTTTTCAACCCATTACTGAAGGAGTCTCTATGACTCAAGCTGATAAGAGAACTATGAAGTTATACAGAAAGTCTCAAAAGGATATATTATTGTGTCTATTAGAAAAAATATATACCAAGTTCATGGGTCTTTAAACTATAATTTTTGGTGACTTGATTTATTGATAAAAATATGGATGATGATGAGACAGTTGATGACTAATTTACAATGGTAAATGATATTGTGAGAAATATCTGGAGTTTTTGTGAGGATCTATATGATTTAATCATTATTAAAATATTAATCAGTAATTTTATAGATAGGTTTTATTGAAAAAATATTAGACTTGGAAAAAATAATTACTTGACATTAGATAATTTAAAAAATGTACTGAAAACATATAAGATTTGAAAAATTATATATTTTATAAACAAGGACAAAGATGAGATAGATTTTAAGGCCATGATAAAAACAATAAATAATTAATAATATGTTGTATAATCAAGTTCTTATAAGGATGAAAAAGATATGTAATACATAAAGAATACTTTTTCTCTTCTTTCAAAGAGATATAGAAATGTAAAATTAAAGGGGAAAATAAACAATCACAAAAGTGATATAATTACTAAATATTTGGAAACATTTCCTATTAGTTTCCAAATAAGTAATAAAATGAATCTAAATTTGATAAGCATGATGGTAATATTATAAAATAGAAAAAAGATAAGCTGAATAATAAAACTTCTAGAAAAAAGAAAATTAATTTTATGTGAAATAATTAATAAAATGATTCATTATAAAGTATCTCTTTAGATGATTAGGTAAATTCCCTTAAAAATATTTAAAAAGGATTTTATTTATCAATAATTGATGATAATTAAAAATAAATAATTTATTTGGAATCGATATTGAAAGATAATTTGGATGCAACTCTTGAGAATAATAGAAAACTCAATAATGTGAAGGGAAAAATCTAAAAAGAGAGAAAAAGGTGACTACTAAGAAAAAAGTGTTTATCAATAGATAAGTAACATAAATTTTTAAGATAAAATATTATAAATTTATGTCAAAAGAGTATGATATGATTATAAAAAATCTTAAGGTGAAGCAAGATGAAAAGGAATAAAAGTATTTTGAGACACAAGTCATATGTCTCATAGTTCTTCAGGTGTTGAAAGAAGTCAAAGATAATTTAAAAAATTAAATATATATTAATGGTGTATTTTCTCAAGCTAATGAGGTGGAATTTTGAAAAGATAAAGTTAAATATCCACCTTATCAATTTAAAACTATGTATTTTATTTCTAATTGTGATGTTTTTAAATGAAAATATGAGACTGTTTTGACTGAGGTGAATTTTTTGAAATATTCCACACGAAAGGAGGGAAGAAATGTTACAAGAAAATAACTTCACCTAAGAAATATAAGTCTAACAATTCACTAAGTAAAGTTCAATATGAATCTATATAGATTTGGAATCAAACTAGAAGATCAAAATTTCAAGGCTCCTACATGTGTTGTTGTTGGAGTTGGTGCCCTATAACCAACTAATATATATATTATATTACCAAAATGTTCATAATCTTGAATATAAATGAATCATAAATCATATAATTATTTCCTTTTATTTTGGGAATATATGTTTTCATTTTATGAAGGTAATTTTCGCACAAAAAGGTTATAGAAGTTCCCCAAAATGATGAAAACCTATAAGTTCAATTATAGTATTCTTAAATAAATGTTCTATAAATGGATGATATGGTTTTTTGGGACACAAATGATATAGGCTTGGAGAGTCATTTCAGAGAATGTATATTATCAATGTCCCAAATTATAATTACCCTAATAATTATATCAGCAGTAAGAGGTCAATACACAGGGAAAAAGAAGTTATTTTTATCTCGTTTAACTTAGTTTTTATTTTTTTAATGAATTTTTCTGAATTTAAAGTCGGTTTTTGATGTGGTGGATAAAAAGAATTATTTGTTTTGAGTTTCTTAAATAAATTACTTAATGAATAGAAGAAAATACAGGAAAATGTATTTTGATATAAATAAAGTGAGACATGTGTTGGTGTTATTGATTAATGAGAAGTTTTTTAGTAAATCAAATATCTTATGAGGTTGTGTTGTTCATAATAACCCAACACTCTGGGTTTCAATTCGTAATAAAGTTTCCTTGATCTGGTAAACTTGTATTTAGAGCTGAAGAAACTAACACCTTGGTCCGGTAGTCAGTGATTCACACTTCTTTATTTGGATTAGTTCATTTTGAGTCAGCAAATACTTACAATGGTCATGAAATTATTCATCATTATTCTTCTTTTGAATCCCTGAAAATTCGGCCATTGGTATGGTTTAAAATTTTCAGGGATAATAAAAAGTGATTTAAGAAGAATAAGAAGAGGTTAAAAGGAACAATCACATTCATAACAACTAATTTAAATTATTATTCATCATCTTCCACAACCCCAACATAGTGGGTATTTAGTTACACATATAGAAAATGATAAACAGAAAGCTCTTGATACCTGATGAGATAATTCATGGAACTTATAATAGGGAATAATTCTTTGGTAGACGGTAGAATAGTGGTAGTACGGCGGTAGAGCTTCTCTCCTTCAAACCTTCAACCTTTTCTCCACACTTTCTCTCTACACACCACACTCTTAAACCGGAGGCCAAGACCTCCTTTTATTTAAAAAATAACTACACAACATGTGGAAAACGTACACGACATGTACTTTTTTGAAAGTGATTTTTTCCTTTGTTTTCTCCGCCGTTAGGAATCCTAACACACCGTATTTGACTTGGAACATGGAGTCTCCTAGTAGGGATCTATATACAACGTGTAGCACCACCATACACGGTGTGTAGTTTCATATTTTAGCCACAAACTAATTCTAGAAAGGCACACATGGTGTGTATACGTTAAACACGGTGTGTTCCCTTCATCTGGCCACTTGGGCATGTAGACTTCTTCTCATCTACCAACTACTTCTAGAGGGGTTTACACAACGTTTATAGGTTTAACACAGCATGTACCAGATTCTAATTACTTGGGCATGTACTTGTCCTGGTCAATTTGTGTCTAAGTCTGGATGTACACGGTATGTAAATGAGTACACACCATGTAGTATGAAAATTTTACTTAGTTCTCCCCTATTTTGTGTATTTATCCATAAATCTCCTGAAAATGGACAAGATCACCAAAATCAAAGTATTTGTTCTCTAAGAAGTAGGTAACAAATGAAAACTTCTTCTTATTTTCAATAAAGTATGTGAAAATGTATACAGAAATTGGGTCCTTCAAACTCCCCATACATAGTCATTTTCTTTCCCTCGAGAAAATATCAACATATAATTAATAGAGTATATATTTTAAAAGGAAGGAATTTAGTTAATCATAAATGAAAATAATAAGTTATAGGAGATATTTCCAAAAAGATACAAAATAGTTTCAATTCAGGAGATAATATAATACTGCCTCATATATAATTCAATCAACTAATTTCATCCTCTTTTAAACCCAAGTTTCAATATTTCAAAAAAACAAGCCACTTGATGATCTAACTCACCAATAATATACTCAACACTCAAGAAATTTTATGTAAAAGTCGTTCTCAGTCAAATATAAATTCACTCTATCCATAGGTTTTCATGAAATATAGTTCTATACTTCAAAAAATTGATTTACAGAAATCATGATGACATTTCAATAAGGATAAGATATTTTTGTGGTTAAAGGTTGGTAGATAATGATGTGAAAAATAACTATGATGCTTGAAATAAGAGGCTAAATTCTTTAAATAATAGTGCATGATATTTAAAGTTAAGCTCAATGTAAAATCATCCTAAAAAATCTTTATCAAATAATCTCATCACCACCATCTGCTTTAGTTGGGTAGGTAGGGTTCACAAACCAACAAGTGAGTATAAGGTCCCCTTTTATGTATCATTTTTTTAAAGGACAAAGGGAACCTATCAGAATACCCAAAAATAGATGTTTACAACCCTTTTGCCCCGAATAATCAAGAGTCTCTCTCCCATACTTAATTTAATGAAAATTCACGAAAGTATTCCATGTGTTACCAATCCCTTATTTTGAGATCAAATAAATAATCATGAAAAATCATAAAATAATTAGTGTAGGAAGGGAAATAGGCATTTAATATGGATTCTTATAAAGTATATTCATGGTTTATAGGGGCTTCATGAAGATAAGATGTTGTGTAGGTCTCAAGATAAAGGGGTTAAAACAATCTAATTCCTTAATCATTTTAATGTAATTCAAAAATTACTCATGTTTCGAAAAGAATACATGAAAATTTTGGTAGTTATGTATATTCAAAGAATCTCTCAAGAAATAGGGTATTAGGAAGAATGTGACCAAGGGTTTAGAAGACCTATCAACAGTGTTAAAACAAATAAATTGAAAATTAGGTCATGACTTGCATATAACTGATTAGTCTAATTGATGTAATTATCCAAGAATTACAATTTGTAATTTAAACTATATCAGAAATCATTTTAAAATACCTAAGAACCAAAATAAACATGAAATTTTTAAAATTTTCCACTTTCATATTTATTATTTAAAAATATGGCTAACCAAAATGTCTTCACATTTTAAAATATATCTTCTAATAATGATGTCTACTAGAATGATGATAAAATAAAAGACTAAGGTGGTTGAGAGATGCTCCCCCATACTTAATACCACACTTGTTCCACCAAGTGCCTGAAAGTCAAGAAGAGAATGTAGGGACACAATAGTGGACCAGAATGAGAAGTAAGGAAATAAAGAAAACATGAAATAAAAGGGAATAAAAAAGAAAAAAATTGAAAAACAATACTTCCCTCATATCTAGGAGAAGAAAGACGGGAGGTGGTGGAAAAGTGCAGCCCAAAACGTGCCAGAGTACATGTGATGGAGGTTAAGAGAAAACAATGCAAGCATACACAATATACACATGCATAAGATATCACAGAAATATATAAAAAATGAAAAACATGAGTCCAAAAACTAGTTAGGGGGTCACCTAAGAAAAGAAATCATCTGGTATAGAATCAGGCGGTAGAGAAGGCCTAAGAACCGTGGAAACTGAAGGCTCAGAATCTGCACCCAAAAGTGAAGCCGTAGAAGTATGAGCTGTAAGATCTGGACTCAGAAGTGGAATCTTGACATCATTCCCTTGACTGGAAGCAATGATGGTAGTGGTAGCAGTAGTTGGGCCTGTAGTAGATAGGAGAACTGAATCAGTGGCCAGTGCAGAAAAGGGCGGTGGATCTATAGAATAAGGTCCAGGAGCCAAAGTAGGGGCAGGCAGTGGGGGTAGTGGGATACCATGATACTGAAGAAGAAGCCCCAACATATGATCCAGTCGGTCCAGACGCTGATTGAGACGGATCAAGTGTTTCTCCATCTCATCTAGGCAGAGGGAATAGGTAAGATCGACCGAGGGTGCGGGGTTAGGGGTAGTAGGTGGAATAGTAGAAGGAAGGTCAGAAGTAGGGGGATGGGGTGGGGAAACTAGAGGGTGTGGGGAAGGAGGAGCAGGTGCATCAGTGGGGACAGGAGGGTCAGTAGGTGGGTGGGGTCATGCCTGGGCAAGGACATAGGAACCCACTACTTTTGAACCAATCCCATGTGAACATGCATGAGATAGTCCATCCGCTGGGGGAAACCTAACAGGTGATGAGGAAGAGACGGATCAAAACCCCCGAGATAGTGGGCAAGGCGGGTGGCTTAAAACCCACAGTTCAGGTTTCCCTAATGGTCTGTAAACACGGCATGAAAATAGGAGGTGGTAAGGTAAGGGAGGTTTGGGTAGTCTTGTCGGATGACACAAGGTGATCCATGTCACGACTGGTCACGACCCCATTTCCTCATGGTGGGGAAAAATAATGGTGTTGAAGCACCGATGGGTGAAGCGAATGATAGGGTCAGCTATAAGGGTACTCTTCTTGGAGGTAGGGGTATAGCGTTGGTCAGACCTAGAAATCTCCCGCCACATGGCAATGAGGTCAGAGTGCTCAGGTCGGGTCATGGAGGAGACATGGGGTGGGGTGATAGGATGAGGATAGAAACCACACCTTCATCCGAACTCGATCATGGTAAGGTAAAAGTGATAGCCACCTAGCTATAATTGGGCCACAGGTACTGCATCACTGGGTATCTCCCAGTACTCGGCCCCGTCGAAATCGAATGAAGCAGTAAAATCTCAAAATTAATCCCGAAAAATAAGAGTGTTGGCCTAGAAGATAAAGAGTAAGGGAGTGTTCATGAGAAGATCCTCCAACACTACCCAGATTCCTAGCTACTGTGGGATACTGCTATCTAGAGAGTAGCTGCTCAATGTAATCGGGTGGTGAGAGAAGTTTCGGACACTATCGTGTGCCAAATCGGTGACCGGGAACACCATGCAAGGGTAGGGAACACCTGCAAGTCCCAACCCAAGTGGAGGTGCTGTAGTGGGAGATGGATCTGGGGGTGGATCATCCGGAGTATACTGGGGCTCGTTGGATGGGGCGGTCGATGAGGGACCAGCTGCGGATGAGGAGCCCTCTGGTGGAGTTGCAGCTGGTGGGGAAAAAATGATGGTGCTCAGAGGCTCGGTGAAAGATAGTGGATGTGAAATGCTACATGGACCAGCCTCAGCTGAGGGAGTGAAGGGTGGAAGGATGGCCAACAAAGGAATCTAATAGATCGGAGAGTCCGGATCTAGTAGTGTCATAGGCCCGAGTCAGATCTGACGATAAATGGGCCTCTCACCCTCAGTGGCAGAGGCGGGCAATTTCCAATGGGAAGGATATATGTCTTCCATATCCAGAAAGATAATAGAAAAACAAAACAAAAGAAAAAGAAAAGAAAAAGGAAAAGAAGAAAATGTGTGAAAATGGAAATATAAAAAGTACATGACGTGTGTAATAAAAGCGAGCTAGCATCTCGTGTTCTTTGGATAGACACGCCGAGTGAGCAAGGAATAAACCAGGGGTGGTTACATGGCGTGTAGAGAACATACACGACGTGTGAATGTAATGTGGTCCAGGACATGTATTAGCTAGGACACAAACACCAGTTTAGTAGTTCTAATCACACATGACACGCCGTGTACATGTCCAACATGGTGTGTACTAGAGTAGAAGTAACATGGCCAGGTATAGGGTTAGACACGGGCTTCCCAAAAGAAATAGTATACAAGGAATGCACGAAACACACATGTCGTGTATGTGAACATGGTGTGCGAGGCCATGTGCAGAAGGTAAATGGGCATGATGGGAGATGGTACACGGATTGTACCGAACATACACACCATGTATATTCAAATCGTGAAGCATTCGGTGTGTGGCCGAGTAAAAATTTACATGGCGTGTGTTCTTCAATTTGTGCCCATGTACCTTGGAAGTCGAACGGTCGGCCGATCCGCAAATCATTCTAAATGCTTGTAATAACATGAAATAGATGGTGTAGAAGGGCGTACCTAGACCAAGGATCATAATGCAAGATAAATCAAAAGCAAAAATGCCCTAAATACGTGGATTCGGGAGTGAACAGTTCGAGTCTCATATGGGGGAAGAAACGAGGAGAGAGAGGGGGCCGCATGACATGGCCTGAAGTTGGGTGGTCCATGGATTGTATAGTGGTGGTACACGGTGTGTATAATAGTCTACATGTTGTGTATCCCATTTTTGTTTTTAAATAAATATATATAGATATATAATTATTATAGTATACTATATAATAATTAATATTAAAAATTAAAACACTAAAACTCTATATATATATATAAATAATTCAAAAATAAAACTATACATGTAATGTTTCGAGAAATACACATCGTGTGTTTTAAAATTGGAAAAAGAGAAGTACCACCTTTGGTCCGGTGTTTGGGGCGAGGTTTGAACCGGCGATCGGTTATTCCGAACGGAAGCCCTAAACCATTGGAGCAAAGATTTTACTAATGCTCCTATTTATTATATATATATATATATATCTAATGTATAAGACCTATACTATACGAGAATAAAGTAAATTCACAATGTGTGGTTTTTAATTAAACAAAAAGGGATGAAGCAGGGAGATTAGCCAAGTTCGAACCCGGGTCTTCTGGATCCAGGGCTGAGACTCTTCCAATTTGCCAACTTCACCCACATGAATTACTTAATGCAAAAAATATTTTCAGTTTTAAAAGTAAAAAATGTCACACATGACGTACATCAAAAGACACACTGTGTGGTTTTATTAAAAGGAAAAATGATGGAAAGGGGTGGTTGTCATGATTCGAACCCGGGTCTTTTGAAGCTGGGTTACGATCTTGGCCAACTGATTCATCCTCACCATTGGTTTTCTTATAACAATATATATATATATATATATTAAAAATACTACACAATCCATGAAAGAAAATACGAAGAGAAAAAGGAGGAACCCTGTGCCGAAGGTATGTTGGGAGGATTCAAACCGGTGAAGGCTCGAATAAACTCCAGTGACCTTACCATCGGCCCCGAAATCATCCCTGTTTATTTCATAGTTAAAATACATATTTTTAATAGATAGAAAATAATTTAAAAATAAAAAGTACATGCCATGTATATTGGTGGTACATGGCGTATATCCACTAGGTTTCATCCCAGAAAGTGCCTTTGTTTTAGGTCATTGGCTCGACCTACTTACCTCATTTTACCTGAGTTGTATAGTGGACAATGTTCCCACCATGTCATCAATGCGATGCTGAGACTTCAACCATTGTCTGTTCACCTTGAATGGTTGGCCATACTCTCCAGAAATGTCCACCGCTCCATGATGGAATACATGTATAACGTTGAATGGTCTCTCCTATCATGAATTTAACTTACCTGGGAATAATCGAAGGTGAGATTTAAATAGAATTACCTAATCACCGGGTAGGAATGATTTATGTGAAATCATCTGGTCATGAATTTCTCTTGTCTTCTCCTTGTACATCTTGGCGTTCTCATACACCTCTAATATAATTTCATCATTTTCTGATAGTTGGAACATTCTCTTCTCTTCAGCTACCTTCAGATAAAAATTCAGGGCCTTGACGGCACAATAGGATTTGTGTTCTAACTCCACTAGCATATGGCATGGATTTCCAAAGATGAATTAAAATGGGGACATTCCTAGTGGGGTTTTGAAAGTAGTCCGACATGCCCACAGATCATCTTCTAACTTCTTGGACCAGTCTTTCCTCAAAGTGTTCACTATTTTCTTTAGGATCCGCTTGAGCTCACGGTTGGAGAGCTCCACTATTCCACTGGACTAGGGATGATATGGTGTCCTCATCTGATTATTTACTCCATACTTCGAAAATATTCATCTCATCAATGTGTGGTCGAAGTGGGTCCCTCTATCATTGATCAATATTCAGTGAAATCCAAACCTGCTAAAAATATGTTTCTTTAAAAAACTCTTGACTACCTTGGTGGTGTCCAGTGTTATAGTAGTGTCTTCCACCCAAGTGGAAACGTAGTCAACGCAGACCAGGATGTAAGTGTTTCCAAAAGATGGGGGAAAGGGGCCCATGAAATCTATACCCCAGATGTTGAATATCTTGACCTCCAGGATGGGGAGCTGGGGCATCAATCACAACATGAAACAAAGGACCAAGAATCTTTATGCATGGTGGACCAGAAAAACCAAGATTATAGGATCTTTTCTATCGTACGCTTAGGGAAATGATGTCCCCTAACTGGTGAGGCCTAACAGAACTCCAGGACGCTGTGAACTTCAGTCTTTGGGATGCAATGGCAGATCACCCCATCACCACAGGATCAGAATAGTATTGGATCTTCCCAGAAGTTCCTATTAACATCAGAGAAAAATCTCTTCTTTTTCTAGAAGGAGAGGCCGGGTGAGCAACACAAATAACCATAAAATTAGAAATATCAGCAAACCATGGTCTAGGTGTTTCATTGATCGAAAAGAGGTTCCCATCCGGGAAATCATCCCTGATCTCCCGATCTTACTCTTTCTCAAAATGAGGCAGCTCTAGGCGAGAGAGATGGTCAACAACAACATTCTCACTCCCTTTCTTATCTCGAATCTCCGTATCAAATTCATGTAAGAGGAGTAACCAATGGATCAATCAGGGATTCACATATTTCTTGTTCGGTAGGTACTTTGGTGCTACATGGTTAGTATAAACAATAACTCTAGACAACATTAAGTAAGAATGAAACCTGTCAAACGCAAAAACCACTACAAGCATACCCTTCTCTATGGTTTTGTAGTTGATCTGTTCCTAGTAGAGAGTCCTGCTAGTATAATATATAGGTCAGAAAATCTGGCAAGCTGCTGGCACAAAACTTCTCCCACTGCATAGTCACTGGCATCGCACATCACCTCAAATTATTCCTCCCAATTGGGAAAAATCATCACTAGAAATTACACTAGGAGCTACTTCAGGTGTTCAAAAGCTATGGAGCATTTCTCATCCTACTCAAATTTTCTACCTTGGTTAGAAGATTGGTGAGGTGCTGGGCTATTTTTGAGAAGTCACAGACAAAACACCTGTAAAAACCTACTTGACCTAGGAAGCTATGGATGGCTTGGACAGAAGTTAGAATAGGTAGTCGTGAAATGACTTATATCTTTTCCAGGTCCACCTCTATCCCCTTTATTGAGATTTTGTGGCCAAGAACGATTCCAATTTTCACCATGAAATGAAACATTTCCCAATTCAAAACCAGGTTAGTGTTCTCATATCCTTCCAAAACTAGCTCAAGGTTCCAAAAACAAGTGGTGAATGATATTCTGTAAATGGAAAAATCATCCATGAATACCTCCAATATTTCTTCCATCATGTCATGGAATATAGCCAGCATACATAGTTAGAAGGTTGCGGGGGCATTGCACAAGCCAAAAGACATCCTTCGGTAAGCAAACATACCATAGGGGAAAGTGAATGTGATCTTCTCATGATCCTCTGGAGCAATGGAAATCTGGTTATAGCCAGAAAATCTATCAAGGAAGCAATATAAGTTGTGTCCTATTAGTCTCTATAGCATTGGATCCATGAATGTCAGGGGGAAATGATCCTTCCTCATGGCATTATTCATCTTTCGGTAGTCGAAAAAGACTCCCCATCCCGTGACAGTGCGAGTGGGGATGAGCTTGTTTTTATCATTTGAAATCACAGTGATACCCCCTTTTGGGTACCCCATGTAAGGGAGTCACCCATGGACTATCTGAGATGGGATAAATGATGCCTGCATCCAACAATTTGATCACCTATTTCTTTAAAACTTCTTTCATGGGGGGATTCATTCGCCGATGTGGTTGCCGAGATTGTTTGGAACCTTCTTCAAGTAGAACTTTGTGGGTGAAAATGGTAGTGATGATGCCCTTCAAATTAGCGACTATCCACCCAATATCATGATTCCACTATTTTAGAACCTACAAGAGTTCATCTTTCTTCTCCTGTGACATTTTTGCGTTATGTATTACATGAATTGTTTGATGGTCCCCCAAATACCCGTACTTTAGAGAATATGGAAGAGGCTTCATTTCTAGCTCAGGATCATTTAAAATCAAAGTCATAAGTGCTTGTAACTTTTCCCATTCTAGACTATCAGGGACAACTCCATGTTTCCAGTAATGGTTTCCCTGGACTTCTAGAAATTGTAAGTCTTCTAGCTCTTAGTCAAATGGAATTTCTGAAATGACAATGTTATCTGAGGTAAACAAATATACCAAATCATCCTCTTCTATGCTTAAGTGATCATCCAAGGTAGTTACTGCATAACAACCCTCATTCTGAGACAATTATTCATGATTTACAGCCTTGAAAACATTGAAGGATACTCTCTTGTCTCCTACATAGAAAATTAGCTCCCCATGGTGCATGTCGATCAATACCTTTATAGTTACCAAGAAGGGCCTTCCCAATATGAGTAGTGCCTCATGGTTGTCCTCCATATCAAGGATGATTAAGTCTATAGGGAGGATTATCCTACCCACCTTGACCAATATGTCCTCCAATAGACCCTTTGGATGTTTAATGGATCAGTCAGCAATTTTAAGGGCTGCTTGGGTAGGCTTTAGATCGTTGAGCCCTATATTTTTGAAAACTCCAAAGGGAATGAGGTTCACACTGGCCCCTAAGTCACAGAGGGCCTTCCTAAACTTTCATGGTCTAATAGTACATGGAATAGTGAAGCTACCTGGATCCTTGAGTTTGGGAGTAATCGAATGCTAGATGACTGCATAACACTCTTTGGTTAGGGAAATGGTCTCATATCCTCCATATTTATTTTCTTGGAGAGTATTTCCTTCATGAATTTGGTGTAAGTGGGCATCTGATTCAGTGCTTATTAAAAAGGTATATTTATGTGCATCTTCTTAAATATTTCCATGAATTTTTTGAATTGGTGGTCTAGCATTCATTGCTTCAATCTTTTTGGGAAGGGTAAGGCAAGATAAAAGGGTTTGACAACCTCCTTTACCTTAATATTCAAAGACTCCTTCTATGGGATTTTGGATGAAGAGGGGTCTATATTTGTACATTCTTTATCAACAAGGGGTGTGGATACACCTGGCTATGATGGTTGGTTCTATTGGAGCTCCTTTCCACTCCATAGCATAACAAAATGAAAGTATTCCCTCGGGTTTTTCTTAGTGTTCCCTGTTAGTGTATCGGGTTGCCTTCCCAAGAGTTGGTTTGACAACAGGCCAATTTGGTTTTCTAGGAATTTAATGGAAGCATCATGATTTTGGAACCTGGTCTCTGCTATAGATATAAATTTGTTCATGAGATCCTCTAATCTCGAGGTGTTCTCCTACTGAGGTGGTTGGTGAGCATGTGGAGGTGGTTGCTGTCGCGGCTGCTGTGGGCGATGGTTCTGATACCCTTTCTGTTGATAAGAACCTTGTTGGGGCTACTGTTGCCAATGATACTGGTTCTTATTAGGAGGATGGTTTTAGTTGGGTGGTCGTTAGGGTAGATGATTCTATTGTTGTTGTCCCCAACCCGTGTTCTGTTGATCACGCCATGTCGGGTTCTAGTACTACCGGTACTGGTTGGGCCCTTGATTTTGTGCAACATAACTCACCTCACTCATCGAAGGGCCTCTTGTATAACCCATACATTCTCCCATGATGTGGTTATCACCACATTCACTACACACCAGATGGTTTTCCGCATATACTTGGGACGCGCCCCTCAGATTGAGTGCACTGATCTTTTTGGACATGGTGTCCAATTGGAAAGCAAGAATAGTGGTAGAATCAATGTTATGCATACCTCATTTTGTTGTACCCCACTCAGAATGCCACTGGAAGATGTTGGCAGTCATGTCTTCCGGTAGTTCAAAAAGATCTTTGGGGGATTTCATCATTACTATACCTCTGGAAGTAGTGTCCACCACAGACTTTGTATTCATTTTCAACCCTCCGTAGAATGTGTGGACCTACCATCCAAAGTTGAAGTCCGTGGTGGGGGAATTTTCACAACATCTACTTGAAGTGATCCTATGATTCGTACAGTGACTCTGCATCATTCTGCTGGAAGTTGTGGATTTCATTCCGTAGAGTGACCGTCTTTGAGGCTGGGAAGTATTTAGACAGGAACGCCTGGGCTAGCTCCTCCCAGGTGAGGATAGATCATTGTGGTAAACATTTAATCCAGTATTTTTCCTTATCCCTTAGAATAGGGGAAGAGGAGAAGACAAACAGTGTCTGTGGATACTCAGTTGTAGCAGAACATGTCGCAGACCTCTAGAAAATTGGAGATATTGGAATTGGGATCCTCGATAGGAAAGCCTCCGAACTAAATGGTGTTCTGGATCAGCTGCATGATATCAAGCTTGATCTCGAAGTGTTGGGACAACACCAGTGGATGGACGATGCCCGTGTCACCTCCATGGATAAACGGACGGTCGTACTCTATGAGAGTATGGTGTGGAGGTGGCTGATGAGGGAGTGGAGCTGGCATGTACTGTTGTTCTCGAGGGGTCAATTATGACCCCTAACCTTGGTTGAAAAATGGAATCCGCACCGATTGGAATGGTTGAAGCTACTGTGGGGTATACCCTGGAGTAAGTGGAGATTTCTGGTTCCGGTTGTCACCCCGACCTAATGGATATCCATCTTCTTGGACAACTGCGGGATTTCCTTCCTCGTTATGCACCAGGGGAGTGTTTTGGTTATGCTCAGCCATAAGTTCATGTTGGCGCCTCAAGATTATCCATTCAATATCTATGTAAATTGGGAATAACCCTAACGACTCAGCGTTCTTTGAATGTGTGAGGTATTTACTCATACACCTAAATACCTGCACAATATGAAACACACTATGTATAACTGATGAAAATGAAAGAAAAATAGAAATAAGATTAGAAATGAGATTTTTTTGTGAATTTTTTATTTTTATTTTCACTAAAATTTGATACAAACATAATTATAACAAGAATAAAGGTAACTATTATCTTGTCCCAAGAAACAGTGCCAAAATTTGGTGAGTTATTTCACCGAATGTATATTATCGGTGTTCCAAATTATTTTTACCCTAACAAGTATATCACCGGTAAGGGGTCGATCCACAAGGAAAAAATAAGTTATTTTTTTCTTGTTTAACGTAGTTTGTATTTTTGTTTTAATGAAGTTTGATGAATTTAAAGTCAATTTTTAATGTGGTGGATAAAATAAATAATTGGTTTTGAGTTTCATAAATAAATTACTTAATGAATAGAAGAAAATACAGGAAAATTGATTTTGATATAAACAAAGAGAGACATGCATTGGGGTTATGGATTAATATGAAGTTGTTTAGTAAATAAAATTTTCTTATGAGCTTGTGTTGTTCATAATAATCCAACACTCTGGGATTCAATTTTTAATAAAGTTTCCTTGGTCTGGTAAACTTTTATTTAAAGCAAAAGAAACTAACTCCTTGGTCTAGTAGTCAGTGTTTAATAGTTCTTTATTTGGCTTAGTCTATTTTGATTTGACAAATACTTCCAATGGTCATGAAATTAATATTCGTTATTCATCTTTTGAATCCCTAAAAATTCTACCCTAGGTCTGGTATAGAATTTTTAGTGATAATAAAAAGTGATTTAAAAATAATCAGAATAGGTTAAAAGGAATGAACACATTCATAACAACTAATTTAAATTACAACTTATCATCTTTGACAACTCCAACACAGTAGGTATTTAGTTACACATATAGAAAATGATAAACACAAAGCTCTTGATACCTGATAAGATCATTCTTGGAACTTCAAGGAGGGAATGATTCATTGGTAGACAGTAGAATGGTGGTAGTACGGTGGTATAGCTTCTCTCCTTCGGACCTTCAACCTTTTATCCACAGTTTCTCTCCATATACCACACTCCTAAACCAGAGGCCAAGGCCTCCTTTTATAGAAAAAATAACTACACTGCGTGTGGCAAAAGTACACAACATATAATTTTTCCAAATTGATTTTACCTTTGTTCTATCCACTGTTAGTCGGCCTAATAGGCCGCCTATGACTTGGAACACGACGTTTCCTGGTAGGTATCTATACACGGTGTGTAGCTCCCCCATACAGGGTGTGTAGTCTCATTTTTATACCACCAAACGCTTCTAGAAAGGCCTACACGACGTGTATACGTTAAACATGGCATGTTACCTTCATTCGGCCACATGGGTGTGTATAATTCTTCTCATCCTCTAACTACTTCTAGAGGTGTGTACAAGACATGTATAGTTTGAACACGGCATGTACCAGATTCTGATTACATGGGCATGTACTTTTCCTTGTCAATCCATGTATGAGTTCGGATGTACATGGCGTGTAAACAAGTACACGCCATGTAGTGTGTAAGTTTTTCTCATTTCTCCACTGTTTTGTGTATTTTTCCCGTAAATCTATTGAAAATGAACAAGATCACCAAAATCGAAGTATTTTTTCCCTAAGCAGTAGGAAACTAATGAAAAATTGTTCTTATTTTCAATAAAGTATGTGAAAATGTATACAAAAAATTGGCTGCATCAAGGCTATCAAGGGTGGAGACTCATAGAACATTGACACACCTTCTCATGGTATATTCCCATAGTAATATTTAGAGTAGGTGATAATGAGAACTTAACCCACTAGTAATAAATCCAAATTTATACGTGCTATTGGATATTCCAATTTATGAAAGTGTGTAACGATACATAGACATTAATATTAATATAAATTTATATCACGAGTCTTTACATTGATATATTGACGAAATGTTTATAATGAGGAAGGATAGGTTGGGTGCATCATGAATAATATTCCATTAATAAATAATACAAGAATAGATTTTTCCCATCTATTATTTAATATAAATTGAAATATAAAGACCATTGATGGGAATATTGATTCCTTATCAAGTCCATAGTTTTTCAATTCCATTGGAATATTAATTTTTCGAATGTCAAAGAAAGGGACATAGATAACCAAGGTTGATGACACCAACATGGGACCAGTTTGATTAAAGATGTCACGATAAAAGGATTATACTATACAATGTATGTTTGTGCGTGGTTATTGAATTTATTACAATTACCTTCTTTCTCTATGGGTTCCTTGGCATGTTACTAGATGCTAAACTTAGAATATAGTTGAGGTAGCCTAATACTAGTCAAAAAGGGGCCTAGACGGTCACACATTATGTGTATTAATAACCTTAGTTAAATTCTATACGAATTTATCATGATCTCTAAATATTATACACATACATGGTTTAGTACTTATTCATTATTGGTTGATATCATATATTCAGTCAATAATAATTTAAGATAATACTAAGTGAGTTAAATATTAAATTAATATTTTTTTCACAAGGTATTCATTATTTATGTGAATATATAATATTTATTTATTCTTTTTGGTTCACAAGGTAACAAATATTTATTTATTCAGTTTTGATAATATTTAGTAAATAATTATTATTTTATTTTTTGAATATAATATTAATTTTATTTATCTGTGAGTAGTTTTTAAAATTTATTTATTAAATAAATAGTCATTTTTCAATGATTGGTAAATATAGAGGAGGATAGATAAAATGAGTTTAATGGTCCAACAGAAATGATATATTAATTATCATTTAAATAAACATTAATTAATTTATGTAAAAAATGATATTTATTTATCTTCATGTGTTTCACATGCCCCATTAATTATATTATAATTATATTATTATAAAAACAAGTTTATCTATGAAGTTAGGGATTTTGGAAGGGCCCATGCGCAATTAATGACTCTAACATATCATTATAAATACATGATTATATCACATTCCATGTGCATCTTCTTGTTTTTTACAACAAAGCTGTATATTATTCTCTCAATCCCAAGAGTGAAACGTCTCAAAAACATGTTTATGAAATACATGGAAAATATTACTCCTTCCTATCAATAATTCAAGAGAACCTAAAGAATCCTTCATCCATGAAGAGATTACTCTTTAAATAAATGGTGGATGTCAAAAGTGATAAGGATCAACTAATCTAGCACCTAATGATTCTATGGTGATATTTAGAGGTTTTAGAGCACATATAGATCATTGTTAGATGGATTTTTCCCATGGATCATCTTACTTCATTGATGGTACACCACGTTGTGGAAAACGAATTCATCAATGAAGAAAGAAATCAATAAATGGTATTCATGAAGTTATTAATCATGTAAATCTTTGAATTATCATTAATTTTGAAAATATTCAAGTTAAAAACTACCCAATAGGGGTTTCCACTTTTCTAAAAACCCTTATCTAGTATCAAAGTAGTCACATAATTAATTTTTAATTATTTTCTAATTATTGATTAATTATATGAATTTGAAATTTTTTTCATTTAAGGATTATATTTTAATAAACTTGAACATTAAAATATTATCTTCTCTTTATTTTTTCTACCTCATATAACTAATATCAGGTTAAATCAACATGAATAACATCTGAAGACTCTATCAGGAGGTGCTAAGGGTTTTTTCCAGATAACATAAAAGTACGTGATGTGTTTCCAAAAAGTAAAAATTGTGTGCCTGTGTTCAGTTACCCAAGATAGATCACATTAAAATTGGTCTATCATGAATTAACTATACAAAAAGATAATTTAATATACACTTCATGTTGACTAGGCCAATATGGCCTGTATTTTCCTGACGATACACTGTATAACTCTCTTACACACCATGTAGTCCGTATATTTTAATAGATGGAAACACAAGATCCCAAGATTTCTCATGCATTTTTTAAATGAAATTGGGATTGAAAAACCCTGCTACATAAAAGTTACATGGAATGTATCTAGTGTACATGATATAAATCTCACACATATTGTACCCCTAATCATAAATATTTTAATGATAAAAACACTCTATTTTTTTTAAAGTTTTTTCTAGTGTTTTTTGTTTGTATTGATTTATTATGGAATGAAGGAATCCAAGAAAGAGAAGAATTCAAAATGTGATTAAAGTAAATCTTTCAAGGATATTATATCACTGAAGTAATGGTTAACCAAAATAATGACATCGAATAAAAAGATCTATAGAAGTTTCACTGACTTGCCGATGGAGGCCACTTTACAGTCGTTGGTATTAGACATATTGTGTGAACTTACAAGAAGACCATATTCTATTTGGTGGAGGCTACTAGGTATCCAGTGGTGTTGGGAAGTGTCCAATAAGGCGATTATTATGGTAAGAAATTATCCTTCTTAGCTCTTAAAATCCCAATTTACCTTGGAGAAACCAGACATCCTTAGAGGCTACAAATGAAGGAGTAGGGAGCTATTGATCTTTATCAAAACATTGTATGGATCAAGAGAAATGATCCTTGATCTTCTATATCTTATAAATTATCAATTAAGATTCCATATACTTCTCTTAATTCACAAATAAGAAACAAGAGGTCATCATTTTTGGGAATTGAACTGTATTTAATGGAATGATACAAATGTGTGATCTTTTCTATCTATCATTTCTATCTCATGTAACCTTATTCATTATTCATTTTTACCCTATTTATTTTTCTATATAAAACCTTGGAAGGGATTTGTAATCTCCCCCACTCTCTCTATCCAACCATCTCTTTATTTCATATATTTGTGTGAGAGTAGAGACCACATTATAATATGTTTTCCAAAAAGTAAAAACAACACTTTTATTACTCCTCATCATTAGTCTCTTTTATTACCATTAAAAAGTAATAGATTCATTATTTTGTTCTCATTTAATATAAAGAAAAAGGTTTCTAGTTTATTTATTATTATGTTAAAAATAAATGGAATTATTTGGTTCATTATTTCCATTAAAATCAATGGGTCATATACCCTCTAAATAATTCTTAAGGGGAATACATGTAGGGGAGACTTTGTGTGTTATAGAGAAACTCAGATATAAAAGTTTTTGGTCTATTTACAGTATGAATTTTATTTTTGAATAACAATTTACCTTAATTACATTTTTTAAATTCTTCTTCAGTTTACATGGATTATATCGATAGATTTTTAACACACACCCAATCGTGGGGTGTGGAAAATAATATTAATAATTTCTTAAGTATAGTATTGAGGTTAACCTAGGATTTTATTCGATAGAGTTATACACATAAAAATAGGGAGTCACTTTGGAATGTTATTTTAGAAAATTGATTATAATTGGTTTGAGAAATTAAGAATTAGATAAAGAAGATGAAACATTTGATATAAAACAGTTGATAAAGAATGGTGATTGGGTTGGTCATGGCTATACCTAGTTCAATTCTATCATGGTTTTCCTATTTTTACCTAATTTTATTCCACTGGAGAAATTACTCTCTCTCCCTTGGTTATATATTGATGTTAAAGATATCCCTAATTTATATATCATGTTTTCCTACCATCCATCCTATGTGTATGATATTGCAGAGGGTCCCCTTGATTAATCAGGGGAATCCCCAATTAGGTATTATTGTTCATTAATAAACCAATTATTATGACATACAATTCCACTCACGTAGTGACAATCAGTGATCATTCACAACCCAACCCTAATCTATTCCATCATATCCAGACATGAGTTGGGTGGAAGGAGATATGGATCATCGACCATGGAAGTTGAAATTAATTGATTCAATTCGCCAACACAATGAAATTCGATATTTAAAACTAAAAATAAATAGTTGAACCCATAAAGAAGTATAAATAATGGATTTTATTCATTAAATCATAGAAACTAAATCAAGGGTCAATTAGTTCATCCTCCCACTTTGTTGACTTCTCTAAGTAATTACCCCTCCATGGATAGGGTAATGTAGTTGATGTGGGGGAAGGATATAATATTTATAATGAAAAATAAAATTAAATTATGGAAAATAGAAAAGTATAGTAGCAATAGGCCTTCGTCTAGAGCTTCCCTTTACTGAGAAATCTAATTTTGATCCCCAATGGAAAACTATTTATAAGCATGAAATGATGTTTAGGCTATCATAATTTCATTAAAAAGTCATTCCCAATCAATCTTAGGACTACCCAGGCCTTCGATGCATGATTTTGTTTTTCTTTCAAAACCTCATTTTTTTAGTCTAATAAAATTTTTTACAACATAAAAGGACATTTTATGAAGTAAAATTGTCACAATAGTACCCAGGAAGAGATTTTATGCTCTAGAATGATCAGGGGAGCACCCCATCATGACACATATGTGTCACACCATGATGTATGACCCTATTCACCCAATAAGTTCTTTTTACACCTCAAATGGTTACCCTACAAAATTAATTCCATTTTAAATAATAAAAATTTGTTTGACAATGTAATATGATTTTTTCTAGTAGGTTAAGGAATGGTTCAACTCAGTTCTTCAAATACAAGCCTTCAACATGGTCCTTTACCTATGGTACATGACATACCATTTTAGGCATCATGAATTCATCACTTTTAAGATAATTTTGTAACAACCACAATATTCTACCATGAATAAAAAAAATTAAATATAAGAATAATAAATAAATTACTACACAAATAATACATTTTATATTCAAATACACATGAATATAATGATTCTATCAATTCCCCCACACGTAGAACATTATTTTCCCCAATCATGTAATATCAACATAAATTAAATAGGAACACCACGTTATCACTATTAAAATTCCAAAGAAATTAAATAAAATTATAATCAATGGGGTATTAACCTTTCATGTTCCATAAGAAACACCAATTCAAATTCAAAATCTTCAGAGAGACTAATTAACCCAAGATTTTACTCTTTCCTATTTATAATGGTGGATCTCTTCCTTTCATTCATTCATATATCATACTTCACTATTATCAAGCATGCCAAATCAATATTTACCTCAAAATTAATTCTATTCTATCACCACCCATGATTCAATTTCAAGAAGTGCTCTACTCATTCCATGAGAACATGCCCTTTTTTGTAGGCTTGTAAAGGATCCACATTCTCCACTTTGTAATGATTTTTTTATTAAATTATGAGGCATTTTTAAATAAGGTTTTGATGGATCTAAGTCTTAAGGGTGGAAGGGTTTTATGTTAAAAATATTAAGTCACAAGAATGATGTTTATATCTAAAGCATTCTACATGACATCAAAAAGAACGTTCACTAAAAATCTCTTTTATATAATGAAAATTCCCACTTCCTAGAAGTCAAAATAAGGTCATGATCCATGTAATAATAATGAATTATTTTCAACTTATTGATTTTTTTTTGGAATTTATTCTTAGAATATATACCACTTCCCCCACCTAACCCCACAAGATAAAATATTTGGTCTGGTAATGATGATTTTTTATTTTTCCAAAACATAACACATTCTCTTAGAATTTTTTATTTTCATGAAGGTAAAAAATAAGTAAAATGAATGTAACATGGTCCTACCATAATACCCAAAATAGGGCCCCTAACATTTTCTTTAGAATGTAATATATCTCTTCTTCTAAGACTTCCCCCACCCTTACACTTAAACTTTTTAAATATTATGAAATATAAATAGAGTAGAGTTTTAATGGATATAAATTTATTGTAATGTGGATCATTCCTAGAGATATCATTCATGGATTTTATAGTTTAAAAAAGATTGTTGTAAAAGGTGGTATCAAGGATAATTTCTTAATAATACAAATTTCTACAATCATATTAAATTTTTTTTTTCAGTGTCGTAGATTCAAAAGGTTCCAATAAATATTCTAGTAGGCGGAAAGCCCAAAGATCACTCAATAAATATGATCATGATAAAAAATAAATTATTTGGTCTAGGAATCCAATAATTAGTGGAACATATTAATTTCAGACAATCACTTATTGGATGCAACAATAATAAAAAATCAATCTATATAAATTTCATAAATTCAAAATATGAAAATGGTTGAGAGATATCTTTAACTTAATCAAGTAATTCCTTTAAATAAATATTCATTATAATTAACATCCTATGATTCTTTATAAATAGTCAATTCAAATTTTAGCCATTTAATCACATGTATAATTTTATTTTAATCATGGGATCATGGGATTCCAAATAAATTTATTTCTCATACACCCATCATGTAAAGAAAGAAAAATAAATATGGAAATGAAATGTTCTTTTAATTATTAAAAAAATTATTCCAAACTATAATATAAATAGTTAAAAACATAATGAATGTAAAATAAAACTTCCCTTAGAAATTATTCTTCATTATGGTTGCATATGGTATATTTTTCATTGTTATATTCCATAATTTTTGTGTGTAAATTCTTCATTTATGACATAATATCTCTTTAATGATGTAAGATCCATTTTAACAATGTAAAATATTCCAAACTTATTCATTTTTCCGTGTAAGATAGAAATGGACCAAAAAATGAAATAAAAAAATCACACTGCAGACATGTTCAATTATTCTCAAATTAGACCTAGGGGAAGAGTGGACTAAGGGAAAAACATGGGTTGCCTCTTAAAATCCCTTTAATTTGAAATTGTTGGATCAACATAAAAATTAAAGATCATAGGCTAAAATATTCCATCCCCACTCTTAATTGATGTAGTTTGCACAATACATTAAAATTTATTATTCAGTTAAGTATATTTTAAAAATAATTACTACGTTCAATCAAATGTATCAAAAAGAAACAAACTGATTGGTATTAATTGATAATCATGTTGAAGGAATAAAATCTATTACATTAGGTTTTTCACCTTTCTTGGTAAAGATATGCTATACTAGAAATAATAATCTTTGTTTCCACACTTACCAAAACACAAGGAAAACCATTGAAACTTTTTTCTTCTTGATTGGTTCCTAATTTATCTATATTTTTATTAATATTTTAATATTGTGAACCAAACATATATTTTTCTAAGGGGTTGTGTCCTCCTTGGAATATTATTCATTTCCTTTTTTATAATATTTGTCCCTAGTTTTATTAACCCACAAGAAATTAGTTTTTATTTTTTAATGCTATATTGTTGAAAACACATGAATATTTGGGTTTTGATATAGTATATATTTACTTTTATCTCATGATTATTTCTTATCATTGGTTTTAGATTTTTTTAATCTTACCTCAGAAATTTTAATGAGTTATTTTTTGACATTGTTCAACTCTTTTTTTATAGTGCATCTTATGGATTGTGTCTTTATCATTTCTTCTTCCTTCATAGATATCTCTTTCCTGGGGGTTGTGATAATCTATTATTATTCATATTCTTTAACCTTGTACTTATTCATATCATCATTTGAGTATAATTATTCATATTCTTTTTCTAATAAACTATCAAAAAAATTAGAAGTTATTTCTAAATAAAACCATAAATTATAATTTCTAGATCTTTGAGAACTTACATGTTCTATGGTATTCTTGATGTAAGATTGTCCTTCTAAGTCAGATAATTTTTTAATCATGCTTAAATATTTAATTGTTTTTGTACCTTTTTCATGGGATATTTCATAAAGTTAATTAATTCTTTATATATGCTTTTTTGCATCAAGAATGCTAAAGTGTACCTTTTCATCTCTAAATTATTTGTGTGTGTTCCTTAATGTACACTGATGATTGTTTTTTCAAAATTTAAGAATGGTATCCCCAAAACATTGAATGAGTGTGATAAACTCCTATAACATTCCATGTTCAGAATAGATATGTATTCTGTGAATAATATATCATTTACTTTTACAAAAATTTCTTTGAGAACTCATACAAGGAAAACTGTGGATCTATTTGTAATATAGACCACCACTCTGGTGGGTTTTAATTTTCCAATGTACAAATTAATAAACACTAAATTGAGGTATAATATTTATTAAAGCACCAAGATTGTATAATACCTCAGTAAAATTTTAAGAGCCAATTGTGTTGGGAAATAGAATATATATGGACCTTGACACTTTTTTAGAATTAGAGGTGTGATGATGGATGAGATTCCTATTCCTTAGTTGATTATTTCATTTCCATCCAGTCATATTTTGTTGGTGGATTTTTCCCCAAAATGTTTTTAATATTTTAGGATTTTTCAATTGGCTTCCAACAGTGGGATATTAATATCAACTTTCTGAAAGGCCTCTTGAATCTCTTTTTGTAGTCGCTCATCTTCTAACTTTTCTGGCTAAAATAAAACATAAGGGAATAGTGAAATAAATCCGTAATTTTCACTTTGTTTCCTCTATAAAGGTATCTTTGTCCCCCTTTTCAAAACCCAAAAATTACATCATCTTGATTATTAAAATCCTCTCTCACTTGGCTTGGTGGATCTTAAAAATTCTTCTATATAAATTCATCATCTCTTTCCTCAGTTTAACTTTTCTTTGGTTCTAGTGAATAAATATCCTTCTTATTTCGTGTTTTAAATTTTCTCATAATCTCCTATATATTTAGTATTATTTATGGATATATTTTTATGAGATTCTTGGTTAGAACATCCATATGTCTTCATACATGTTTTTTTAGCTTGTCCATATTATCTTCCAATCCAACAACATTGGACCTCAAATATTGTTTTTTATATTGATGGTGCACTAGTGGAAGGTTATTCATAAGTTTTCAATTAGAATGGTAGTGGTTAAAAGGATTTATACTAGAATTATGGATTATAAGATTATTGAAATGGTGGTGGATGTTGGTCCGATTTCAATTGAAATGAATGATGAGTTGGATAATTATTTTGATAGAAGGGACTGGAGTTATTATTTTGGTTTATATATATATGTAAGGTATGAGGTTTCTAGTCTTGATTCTACTGAAATTTACTTGGATGAAAGGATTCTTTATAGATTAATGTTCCCTATACTTCCAGACACTAGTCGGTAAAATGAATATGTGAAGTACAAAAAACCCATACCTATGATGAAATATGTTCTTCACTTTATTGCATCACATCCATTTGTCTGAATAAACATGATAGTTCATCAAATTTAGTTTTAGTAATAGATGATCTGTCAAAATTTCATACCTCATCGATTAATGTCATTACCATGCCTCTAGTTCTGAATTGTGTGAGTTCTGAGGAATCTTTTAAATTGCACCACTTACTAATACTGATGATTTTTCAATTTGGGCTCCTCCAGATGAGGAATGGGTCATATTTCAGTCATTATCAAGTAAGTATAAATATAATAACTTGAGGTAGTGTTGATATTTGATAGTTAGATGTCGGAATTAATTTAGAGGTTTTTGAACCTCTCTTGGTATTCATAATGAGTCTCTTTGTTCAACTATCTGATGGTATTGATTTCCATTCTGATTACTGTGTTCCAGGATGTGGGAATGAATATTTTCATAGAACATGTCTTTATATATTATTTTTTTTAATTATCCATAATGTATATTGTATATAAATTCTTTATGATATCCTCATGTGAGAAAGAGAATTACCCCACTTTACATTCTATTCTACGAATCCTTAAGGCTTGATGCTAGATCAGACACAGGTAAACTTTTAGATGTTTAAATTTTGGTCTTCATCTACATGGCCATAAAATTTTGGAAACACATTTATCATGTTAATATTCAATTCAAAATCATTTGTAATATAGAAAGATCCATTTGATTTTGTTGGTTTTTGAATTTTAGTTTCCATAGATCTCACTTGGATTGGTTGGAATTTCCAACCAATAATTTAGGTTTAGAGAAAACACAGAGAGTGTTACTCAAAATTTAAAGGGTTATATTCTAAAATTATTCTTTTAAATTAATGTTACATAATTTGGTAAGTGTTCATTCAATTTTAGGGTCAAAATAAATTAAAGGTTTCATTGAACATAATTTCATTCAACGTGAGTATGTTTTTAGGAACAACCTCCCCAGCAACAATGTTTTGTTTGACACGCGCCTTGTTATGGGGTGTGGAAAAGAATTTTTTTAGGGTATAGTATAAAGGTCAACCAAGATTTTTCATTAAAATAGTAGTTCAGAAAAAAACAGTCCTTCAATTTTGATGTTTATTTTAGAAAATTAATATAGTTTCTTTGAGAAATTTAGAATTAGAGAATTTAGATTAAATGATTAACTTAAAACAGTTGATGAAGAATAGTGATTGGGTCAGTATTGTCTAGACCTAATGCAATGATATAATGGTTTTTACATTTTTTACTTATTCTTCATCTATTAGCTGGAAAGATTGAGATTCCAATATCAATTCCTCTCTCTTTCATGACTAGATAGGGATATTCAAGATATCTATAATTGAGATCTCAAGTCAGTCTCACATTTGTACTATATGTATAACATTGTAGTAGGACCCCTTGATTCATTATGGAAATCCTTAATTGATAATTGTTTTCCTTAATAAACCAATAGTTACAACATACAATTCCACTCATTCAATGACCATCATAGAGCACTCACAACCGAACCCTGATATGTTCTATCATATACAAAAAACAAATTGGGTGGAGGGAGATATGGACCATTGACCAAGGAAATTGTAATTAGTATATTGGAATACTACACAATCACATTATGTATTTATGCTAAAAATAAAAAATTGAAACCTGAAAGAACAAGAAAAGAATGATTTTATTCCTCAAACTGTGTAAACTCAAACATGGAACAATTAGTCCAACCTCCCCATTCCTGACCAGACAATGTCTATAACCCTCCATGGATAGGGTAAGGTAGTTGATAAAAGAGAGGTAAAGTATATTGAGAATAAAATAAAATAAAAGTAAAGGAAGTAAAACAGAAACAGACCAACAGTAAGACTTCATACCAAGCTTCCCCTTGCTGATCAATCCATTTTCAATCCCCCTTTACCATATTGGCCTCAAATAATGTTTGGACTATCATGAATGCATCAATAATTCATTAACATTAAATCCAAGGGCTACCCAGACCTTTAATGTATTCATTGGATTTAAATTCTTGCAAAATTTTCTAGTTTTTGGGTCCTATCAAACTACTTTATTTCTTAAAAGGTGGTTTTGTGAAGTAAAATTCTCAGAACAGTACCCAAGAAGTAATTTTATGTTCTAAAATGTTCAAGGGTACATCCCAGTGTGACACATATGTGTCACTCCATGACACATGGTTTTATATATCCATTATGTTTTTTTACATTCTAAATGGCCAGTCCACAAAATTGATTGAATTTTTTATTGTAAAAGGTGGTTTTACAATATAAAATTGTGATTTGTAGTGGCTTGATGACTCTTTAATATTATTTCTTCACTTTGAAGATATGGACATGGTTCTTTTATTATGGGGTATCAAATTCCATGTTTCATATCATGAATTAAACAGCTTTACGATTATTGTAGAACAATCACTGTATCCTTCCATGAACCACAAAAAGAATTAAACACATGAAAAATTAATCAATTAATACACATAAAAAATGCATTTTATAATCAAATATACGTGCATATAATGGTTCCATAAATTATCCCGCACATAGAATTTTATTTTCTAGAAGCATGTAATATTAACATAAATTAAATAGGAAAACCATGATATCAATATTCAAATTAAAAAACACTAAAATAAAATTATTATTAATGGAGGATTAAACATTCATGTTCCACATAAAAAACCAATTTAAATTCACACTATTCAAAGAGACTATCCAACCAGTGTAATTTACATTCACCCATTGAGAATAGTGGATCATTTCATTTCATTCATCAATATATCACAATTCATCATTATCAAGCATTTAAAGTCATGATTTACCTAAAAATATATTCTTTTATCCCATCACTCATGATTCAAATTCAATTAGACTTATACTCTTTCCATTACTACCTTTACAACTTCCACAGGCTTAGAAACAATCTAAATTCTCCAATTTTTAAATAAAAAATTCACATAAAATCACGAGGTCATCAAAAATAAGGTTCTGATGAATTTTAGGCATAAGGATGGTTGTGATTTATGTTAAAATTATTAAGGCCAAAAAAATGAGGTTTATCTCTAAATCACACTGCATGATATCAAAAGCAAGGTGCACTTGGAAGTTTCTTTGCAAAATTATATTTCCCACTTCCCAAACCTCAAAGAAAGTTCCTGATCTATGTAAGCATAATGAATTATTTTATACTTATTTATTTTTCTTAAATTTATGGTTGAAACATATATAAAATCCACCATATAATCGTATATGAAAATATAATAGGTCTACTAATTATGGTTTCATATTTTTCCAAAACACAACCCATTATTTTTATTATTATTTTTATTTTGAAGAAGGGAAAGAAAAATAGGTACAATGAATATAACATGATCTGGTCCTAATACCCAAAATATAACCCCAAACCTTTTCCTTATAATGCAATACGTCCCTAATTCTAAGATTTCCCCCACCCCCACACTTTAAATTTTAAAATATTATGAAATATAAATAGAGTGGGGTAGTAATGGATATAAATTTCTGGTAACAACGATCATTCCTTGAGAGATCATTCATGGATTATATGGGATAAACAAAAAGCGATGTAAAATTTTTTCACAAGGATAACGGTTTAATAATAATAATTCCTTCAATCATATTAAATTTGATTTTTCAAAATCATGATTTTGAATGGTTCTAATGTAAGTTCTAGAATTTGGAATACCATAAGATCACTCAAGAAATATTCTAAAGATAATTTAGAATGTATTTGGTTTAAAAATTCACTTAATTATGGAATATATTAATTCGGTATAATCACTCACAACATGAAATAAAAAAAATCAATTTATTTAAACTGATAATGGTAGGAAAATTTCATTTTCCTAAATTAAATAATTAATTTAAATAATGGTTCATTAAAATTTACATCCGAATATTCTCTCTAATTATTCAATTCCCATTTTACTCATTCAATTACATTGACTAGAAAAACTATGATATATGGAATCATGATATTCTTATGAAATTAATATCTCATATACATGTCAAGTAAAGAAATAAGACTAACTATGGGCATGAAATTTTCATTTAACATTGTTTTCACAACTCAGAAAATGAAAAATCCAAGACTAAAAGATACTATAAACTACACTTAATTGATGAAGTGTACATAATTCATTCAAATTGATTATTCAGTTAAGTATATTTTAAATTGAAGTACCACATTTAATCAAATTTAATGGAAAGAAACAACCAAGTGGGTCTTCATTAGTAATGAGGATAAAGGAGTGAAATATATTCCACCAGATATATTCCATTTCCTTGTAAAGAAATGTTATACTAGTAATAATATGCTTCATGTCAATGCGTACCATAACACTAGAATAACCCTTGATATTTTTTATTCCTGATTAGTTACTGTTCTATCCAGATTTGTATTGTTATTGTCCTCTTGCAAACCAAAATTCTCTTTTCCAAAAGGGGGTTTCCCTCCTTGCCATATTATTATATTCCTTTGTATCAAATTATTTATCATATGTTTTATTTACCCACATGACATTAGTTTTGGTTTTTACCTCTACATTTTGGAAATGAACTGGTCTATTTAGAATTTGATGTAGTACAAATTTTTATTGTTCCCATTATCATTTGTTCTCATTGGTCTGAGATTATTTTCTTATTACCTAATTAATATTATTTAGGTATTCTCTAACCTCATTCAACTCATTTTGCATAGTGATTAATATGGATTGCGACTCAACCATTTCTTCTTCATTTCAAGCCAAATCTTTCATGAGATTTGTGAAAGTCTATTCTTATTCTACTTTCTTAACCTTATACTAATTGATATCATCATAAAATTATACAAATTCAATATATATTTTCTAATAAACTATCAAAAAATTGAGATGTTATTTATTCATAAAACATGAAATTAGATATCTTGTATCTTTGGGAATGTACTTATTATGTGGTATTGTTGACGGAATAATGATATTTCAAGTCTAATAATTTGTCATGAATACCCATATATTTAATTGTTTTGGTACCTTTATTTTGGGAGATTTCATAAAGTGAATGATTTCTTGACAATTTCTTCATAGAATGAATAATTTTTAAGTGTACCTTTGTATCTCAAAGATCATTTGTGAGTCTTCCTTCATCATTGTTAATTATGTTTTTACATATTTAAGAATGGTCTCCAAATAATAATTGGAAGGTGTTATAAAATTACATCAAATTCTATGTTAATAATGTAGAAATAAATTGGGAATAATAGATCTTGGACCTTTACAATGATTTCTTGTAGAACTCATACTAGGAAAACAATGGATCTATTTGCAAGATGGACCACTACTCTAGTGAGTTTTAATTTTTTAATATGAAAATATGTAAAAAATGAGTGAGGAATAAGATTTATCGAGGATCCTATATTTCATAAATAATTGGTAATATTTTAAGATCCAATTGTGATGGGAATAGAGAATGTCCCTATATCCTGAAACATTTTTGGATTTAGAGGTCTAATGAAGGATGGTATTCCTCTTCTCAAGTTATTCTTTCATTTCCATATATTAATCTTCTCTGGATGAATAGTTCCTTTAGAAATATTTTATATTTTCAGATATTAAAAATGGATTCCATTAGTGGGATATTGATTTCAACTTTATAAAAGCTCTCCTAAATATATTTTTTCAATTTCTCCACTTATATATATTTTTGATTGAATTAATACATGGGAATAGTGGAAGAATTTTGTTCTCTTCCCTTTGCTTCCCCTGTAAAAGTATCTTTGTTTGTTCTTTCCTAAACCTCATCCTTACATCTTCTGTCTTCTTATCCAACTCTATCGTCTGGATTGTTGGATATGCATAATTACGCTATAAACATTGAATATTTCTTTCCTCAGTTTGACTTTTCATTAGATCTGGAGGCTGGATCACCTTCCCACTTCATGATCTAATTATGATCAAGCTCTTATTTAGATTCAGTATTATTTAAACTATTTATTTTCTTATGTTATGTTTTAGAACATTTATAAGACTACCTACTTGTTTTGTGAGTTTGTCCATATTATCTTCATGTCTACAAACATTGGACCAAAAATATTGTTTTTTAGAAGATTGTGAACTCGTGGAAGGATATTCATACAGTTTCTATCAGAAAGGTAGTGGTTAAAAGTATTTTTACTAGAATGGTGGTTTATAGGATTGTTTAAATGGTGGTGGGTTATAGTTATATTTTTACTAAAAGGGGGGATTGGGTGGATACTGATTTTGATATAAGGGAATAGAAGGATTTTTTTTGGGTTGTATTTCCAATTATGGTCTATGGTTTCTAGGCTTGATTCTGATAAAATTACCCTGGAAAAAAGGTTGATGCATAGTAACCTATCCCCAATAATTCAGGACACTAGTTAGTAAAATGAATATTTGAAGCACACAAACCAAATACCTGATATGAAACCTATATTCTAATTTCCTACATCATAACTATTTTTAGTCTAAAACGATCACTTCATCAACTTTAGTTTCTAGAGGAACTGAAAAGTTATATGTTCATACCTCATGAATTCCTTTCATTCATGTACCTCTAGTAAAAAATTTATGTGAGTTTCGAATAATTTTTTCAATCAAAACACTGGATAATATTTGTGATTTTTCAGTTAGGGCTCCTCGAAATGAGTCATCGAGTATATTTCAGTCATTGTTGAGTAGGGCTTGGTAGAAGAACACGAGTGAGTAGTTCTCTTTGATAGTTTAATGTGGGAATCTAATACATAGCTTCATTAAACTATTATTATTTTCATAAAGAGTCTTCATAGTCGATTTTCATATGTTGTATATTTCATTTCTAATTACTATGCTCCAGGAGGTCTGAAATAATATTCGCATAAAACATATTTTTATAACTTCCAATTCATTCACTTCTCTAAGATGTAAATTGTATATCCATAATTTAGGATCTACCTTGAGTGAGAATGGGAATGAACTCCACTTAACTTTCTCTTTTGGGAATCCAAGAGGCCTGAAGCTAGAGAAGAAATAGGTAAACTATTAGATTTTTTAATTTCGGTCTTCCCCAGTATGTCTATGATTTTTTTCAAAAAATATATAATGTTAACATGAAATTCAAAATCGTTTTGTAATGTAGGTAGAGCCAGTTGAATTTTTTAGTTAGTTAATTATGGTGTGTAAAGATCATGTATATTTTGGTTTGGATTTCTATATATTATGTTAGGTTAAGAGTCAACACTGAGATTGTCACATAAATTTGAAAGGTATATTCCATAAAATAATTCTGATAAATTAATGTTCTTTAATTTTTTAGTACTCATTCAATTTTAGGGTAAAAATCCATTAAAGTTTCTATTAACCATCAGGTCATTCAATATTAGTATGTTTAGAGGCATAAACTCTTCCAATATGGCACAAAGTTTGAAACAATCTTTGTCTTGGGTCATGGAAAAACAATTGTTTTTTCAGAAGTATAATATAAAGGTCAACTTAGGGTTCTCACTGAAAGAGGAGTGCATACAAAATATTCTTTTACTTTTTAATTTTTTTTAGAAAATTGATTATCATTAGTTTAAGAAATTGGAAATTATATAAAGGGTATTAAATTATTGATTAAAAATAGTCGATGAAGAATGGTGATCAGGTTGGGCTTAGAATGTTCTAGTGCAATGCTATCATTATTTTCCAATTTTTACCTAATCTTCTTTAGTTGGATGGAAAGGGTGAGATTACTCTATTGATTTCTCTCTTTACCATTCCCAAATAGTGATGTTTATGACATCCCTAATTGAGATACCAACTCGGTATACCCTTCATTATTACCCTAAGATTTTTTGAAATCTATATATTTTGAATTAATTTAATCATTTTGACATTTTTCATTTCAAAAAACACTGAAAATTGATTATTTTACATTAAATCACTATTTATAGATTTCTTTATTCAATTTTATCATGCACTAAATTAATCATAAATTTTATCTTTCTCTACAAAGAACATTGAGGTTAGCTTATGTTATATACAAGAAAAAGTTTATAATTCCTTTTAATGACACACCTGTTTTGAATCTAAATTTTGAAATTTTATAAATTTTATTTAGGAAAAATAAATTATTTTTAATTGTGAATATTAAAATTATCTTAGGCTGAATTTTTGAGATTTTCTGAGAAACATTATTTTTTGACAAATAGTGAAATATATTGTATTATAGTTAAAAACCACCTCTACATTTATATAATTATTAATGATAAATAATATTTTAATTTTGTTTATAAATTCAAAATAGATCAATTATACATATATTAATCATTCTAGTTTAAAAATCCTCTTTCTCCCCATGTTTTCGAGAGTAGTATTAAACTTAATTTTCCCACTTATGTGATATGAATTTTGAAAAGTGGTCATACATCGTTGTAAAATGTATGATATTTGTAGTATAAAAATATATACCTAAATTTTGACCAAAAATATTAGTGAATGTGATTAAAAGTAATCACAAAGATTAAGGTAAGATTAAGGTTAAATAACGACTAAACCATAATCTTAAGGACTAAAATGACTTGGACACATGTCAAAAAGACATTAGCTCCCAATAATTCTACCATAAACCCTATTGGTTCTAATTTATGGGTTATTTAAAAATTATTAAATGGAATTTCCCTATATAAAATTTAATGTAGGGAAAAAAGAAAAAAAGGGAAATTTGTTTACCATTAACATATATAAAACATTAAGTTATGTAAAAAACATCATATTTTAGGTTATAAATATTATTTTTAATGATAATTGGTTATTTTTTTATCATAATAACTTAACAATAATTTTTTATATGATTTAGTTACATAAAATGATTACGAAACACCAGTGTAGTGATTATTTAGTTAATAATTGACTAAAGTAAATGATATTATAAATGTTAAAGGTGACGTGAATTGATTTAATTGTGGTATTTAATTATTTCTTAAGATTAATATATAATTTTATACATCTTTAAACATAATTTATATTACATGAAATATTATTTTAATATTTTAAAATTAAAATTAAATAAATATTTTCTAAATTGACATTATTGTTATTTTACAATAAATGATATTTTATTAAATTATATAAAATTAATAAAAATACTATTTTCCTCCAAGTAATTTTTAAGGGTTAAAAAATATTAAATATGGTCTATTTATGGTCTAATTTATATTTTAAAATTAACATATTGACCCATATATTGTAAAAACATTGGTAGCATGATCCGGGTTTAAGGAGTGTTTTGTGCGTCACATGCACTTGTTATAAAAATTATTTTCCAAAATACATGAGATTTTTATTTTATAAATTATGTATCACAATTATAATTCAGATTATATATATTATATAATAAATATCACTTTAGTTTAGTATTAATGGTTAAATTAATTTGGTTAGAAAACTAGATGATTTAATAAAAATCAAAATAATAAAATTGGGGAATCTTAGAAGATAAGGAAACAAATTATTAAAATGAACATATTTTTGTGTGGTTTATATTGTTTTTACCATAATTCAACATTAATATATTATTTTTCCATTTTTCAGTAACATTAGGCAGAGTATAACTCCCATTATTGAATACCTTTTGGTATTTACAAGAGTGCCACTCCCCCTCCATTATAAAAAAAGAAAGCATTATACCCCTTCCTCACACCTCAAACACCACATTGGATCTTCCAAAATTTTCCCAAATATTCTTCCCAAATCCAACCCTTACTCTTTTATGCTTACTTTTGGGAATGATTCAATTAATGGAAGAGTTTTGGAACAAACCAAAATTAGTTACCTGATTAAGTGGTAATATATTCCCTCAGACTCCTTTCTTTTATTTTCTTTCTAAAATCCCCAAAATATTATTATTAAATTATTGTATAAAAAAAATATCCCTAATATAATATAATGTTTTTATTATATGATTTATACTGACACTAACACACACTTCTATCTAATGGGTAATGAACATATTGTGGATTTGTATAGATAACTACCTCATCACTAAACGATGATTGTTCATTTTTCATTTAATGCCTCTAACGGTAGAAATTGTGATGTAAAATATATTTATATATGTTATATATTATATTTATTATGTATTTAATCTCTTATAATTATTTTACAGCAGATGTATTTTTACATTCCATTTTTTTTAATATGATAATCTTTTTTGAGGACGTATGGACAACTGCCCCTTAAAGCGATGTGATTCGTTCACACGCTACATGGAATGTATTAAGGATGTGTTTAGTGAAATTATATAATATATATAATTATAATTAAACTTTAATTATATTTTATACATATATAAATATATGTCATTTTATTTCTTTCTTTCAATATGACAATAAAAATGGAAACAATGTTTATGAGTACGTACAACTTACCGTCTCCATGAACAATGTATTCCGTTCCATACTTCTATATTATAGAGATTATTATAATACACATATACTAAATATAAATTATATTTTTTTAAAAAAATTAAATTATGGAATCGTTATATAAGTATAAGGAGTGAATATATAATAAATTAGGACACATGTGAAGAACAAAGCATATATTACTTAAAGTGAAACCATAACATAGGATTGTTAACAAGAGGGTAATATAAGGTCATAATATAACAATATATGGTATAATATGTAATAATAAGTTTCTGAAAATCCGGTATAATAAAATTATATTTATTATACAGGTTATATGAATGAGTATGACGGGAGTCAAGACACAAGGTAAGAGGATTTCATCTCACTTTTTATTTCAATGAGATAGAGGCTTTATTCATTACACATTCATTTTTTTGGTGTGTGTGCTGACTATTGATTTTTTATATGATTATTTTAAAAACAATTATGTGTATTTACATATCCATTATATGATATTTCCTTCATGGGGTTTATATTTCAAAAGTTACTAAATCATTAATGTAATTTTGTCTCAATTTTCCTTCTTTGAGACACACGCCATGTAATGAACATATATATTTCCATGAGGTTTATATACTAAATTTGAAATGTTATATCATGAATATCCTTATTTTCATGATATTTTACGCTTCATTTAATTTATTTTTTCTTAAATTAAGAGTATGTCTCAATGTTTCCAAGCGGTAAGATTTTATTGAAACAGTCTTATCGCTTTTCAGGATTCTTTATGTTTATGCTTCCATTGATGAAATATCATGATCCTTATCTCAAGAAAATTCATCAAATTTATTATCCTCTGGTTATACATAATACATTAATTCATTTTTACTATTTTTATAATCATTTCAACATAATATAATTAATAATTTTTTTATGTAATCCAAACATTACCCTCTCTTCAGTTGGAAATCTATGTTCCTTAAAAATGATGTTTTCTAAAAATGGGTTCCGTGAATATTCTATTATTATCATATAATATTTAAAATAATTTTTTCTATTTGGTATTTTACCAATTTTTTCAAAGGAATATTCATATCTCTTTCTGAATAATGAATTTTTCTGACATTTTTCCATGAAAAAAAGAATGTTATTTTTACCTCATGCAACATGTATAGATTTACCTGTCATCATGAACAAAATTCCCTTAATGCTACCTTTATAAGATTAAAAAGTTATTATTATTTTTAAATAATTTTTTCCCTAATATTATATATATTCATTATTTTAAAAGTGGTTTTAAATGAAAAATTATTTTCAAAAATGATGTATGGTTATCAATGCTACCTTTAAAAGTTTTATAAGCTACTTTTTAATAAAGAAGTTTTCAAATTTTTTGTATTTTTTAAAAAGTATTTAAAAATATTTAAGGATTTATTTATAGTTTTTTAAAATTATTTAAAATAAAATGGGTTTCCAAATTTATTCAAGATTATTTTATAGGTTTTCATGTAAATAGGTTTCAAAACCATTTTAAGATTTATTTATATGGTTTCAAAGTATTTTCAATGAAATGATTTAAATTTTTTTTCATGATTTATTTATATGTTTTCAAAGTATTTTCAATGAAGTGGTTTTCATAATGTTTTCAAGCATTCTTTTAATGTTTTCATAGTGTCTTAAAAGAATTATTTTAAATTGTTTTGAATGTTATTCTATATTTTTTCAAGGAAAAAGGTTTTCAAAATGATTTGAAGTATTCTTCATAATTTCTCAAGGTATTTTATATGAAAATTATTTTTAAATGGTATTATTCATTAAAAATAAATTTTCAAAGAATAAATTATATTTTCCTTAATAAATGTTTTTTTGAAAGATTTTTCAATATTATTTTCCATCTAAGATGACATTCATTGATGTTACTCATGCATTTATAGGAAATATTTTAAAGGATCCTTTCATATTTTTTATCTGAATGGATTTTGTTTTAATGGAATTATGTTTAGAAAGCCCACTTATCTTTCATACGTTAGATGCTTTTGAAACCTGTTTCTTTTCATGAGTTATTTTTATGATGAAATTATTATGAAAAATGTATTTTCCACAGGTTATAATATGATTATATGTTAATAATACCCATTTCATGTATGGGGTTATGATATGATTATTTATGATCTTGTGGCACATGTACGTATGATTTCATTATGAGATTGTTGGGACCTATATCTCCCTCCAATGAATTGGGTAAAGATTTATATCTCAGGATATAGACTAAGATGGTATTGAGAGTGAACCTTAGCTACTAAGATGTCCATGGGAGTGAACCATGACTACCAAGATGGTAGGAGGAGTGAACTCATTCTACTAAGATGGTAATGGGAGTGAACCAAGACTACCAATATGGTATGAGGAATGATATCATGCCACTAAGGTGACTGTGGGAGTGAACCATGATTACCTATATGTCACGAGGAGTGAACTCATGCTACTATGATGGCTATGGGAGTGTACCATGACAACCCACATTGTATGGGGAGTGAACCTATACTACTAAGATGGTATTAGGAGCGATGCCTTGGCTAAAATAGAAATCATATTATATACTTATTTTTCTCCACAATTCCATGTTTCATTCCTATATTATTCATTCATGGATTATGTTATTTACGTCTTTAAGATTCACATCATCTGAAATTTTAAGCTTTATTCCATTTATCATGAATATGATCATTGATATAAATGGTATGATCTTCTATTTTCATGATAATGTTATAATACCCTTATTATCATGATTATACTTACATATCTCCCTTTTTTACTCTTCCTGAGCATATGATATCACCCCTTTTTATGTTTCCTTCCTCAGGTTATGATAATTTTTATTATGTTTGATGTGTCTAAGAAGGGAGTTAGTCCTGAAGAACCTAGTGGGGGATAATATAGCTCAATTATGTATCAGTTTTTATGTTTCCATGTTTCTGAAGGCACTAGACTAATACGTTATTAAGGAGTCTATTTTTGTAATATCTCAAGTATTCTGCAACAGTGATGTAATGTATGTGTACATTAAGACTGGGTTGTTATAGTTGGTAGTAGATAAATGGTTTAGTTAACCATTAGAAACCATCATGATAAAACATTAATGAGATCCCTAGTTATATTCATAAGGATATTTATAGGCATGTATCTAATGATAAGTATAAATATGGGTTAAAAATTAGACAAATGTCCAAGAATTTTGTTATAGGATAGAGTGAGTGGTTTCTTGGAAATAAATATATGTCTCGATGATAAAAGTGGACATGGATTTGGACTAGATATACCTATGGGTAACAAATCCAAAATGAAGTTTTGGGCCTAACATGGGGTAATCTGGTACACGGAAATATGCCTTACTGCACACCTAGTTTGAATCTCCTAAGGGGTATGATTTCGGAATTCACAAACACTTTATAAACTATCATGAAGGATTTAAATAGAGGATTAATATGAATAACCTAGGATAAACCTAATATTTCATAGGTTAAAGAAGCAGGATCCATGATTTAGGCACCCTATAAGTAATTTTTCATGATTATATGGTATCCTAATGTGATAAATGTTTCTCATGCTATACTTTTTGGTTTTAGTCAATGAAGATAACTTGAAGGAACATTTCTAACATTTAATGTTTCAAATGTGGAAAGTATAGGGATTGTGTGAATTGATTTCCCAAGTAAAAATCTCATAATGAGAATATAGAAGGTGGTATGAGTATGGGTTATACTTATTAAGATATAGAGATCCCAAATGAAATGTGAGAGGTATGTGATAGTCTTATAGAAGTTTTTACATTAAACATAATAATATTGATTAGATTTAGGCTAAGGAACCTTAATATGTGATTAATATTTCATATTCTAGGAAATAAGTATTAAGGAATATGTTGGTGAAGCCTGAGTAATGGTTTAAGAATATTATTGGGTTAATGAAGTATTTATGTTTTTTAATTCAGATATAATGTTATATGAATCATGAAATATATATTTATTTTTGTATACATTTTCATTAAGGATTGAAAATGGCATGTTGAACGGTGATGAAGACATATAAATGTGACTTAATGGAAAGGTGTTATTTTTATTAGGGGAAGGTAACCCTTAATTAATGTCTGAAATTGAGATAATAATGTTTGGGTAAAGGTATGATTTATAAGTATAAGTAAATTAGTCAATAATAATTACCTTATAACAAATTAAGGACTTGATGAAAAATAGTATATGTTATCATGGATGAAGTTTACAACTTCTCAGATTTATAAAATATATCAAGTAATAAATTAAATAGGGAATCATTCATGTTTTCCAAAATTATTTATTATAATTCAGGATATTATCATGTTTCAAGAGAATATATGATGAGGTTATTCACATGTTTGGAATGTGACAACCAAGTGATACATTGTGATATATGGGGGATCAATGTTGAGCTTATTTCATGACTTTCTTTCTGATGTTTTGGGTTTTCATATTTAGAATTTTTTATAAGTATAACCATTTATGGAAATATTATTTTAAAATTTAGATGAAGTTAATAATATTATTGTGTTATATCTCCATATAATGATTTATGTATTTTGCCTAGCCAGTTCAAACTACATTGTGTTGATGATAACAGATGACAAATGGGATAGAATATCATGGATCTCATAATCTATCAGTACTTCTGGAATATAAAATTAACAGTTATATTTAGAGTAAGAGGTGAATTGGATAAATAAACAAAAAATGATGACGATGTCATGAAACCATACAAGTATATCTTTTCATGAAAATTCATCAAATTTTGGAAGAAGGATCTTCAAGCCAAAAATGTTTTCTAATTACCTTTAATTATGGTGAATGAAAAGGTACCATATATAATCAAAGATTTATGACGTTGATTGTTAAATTTATTCTATATAATCTCATTATCACCCTCCTCCAGAACCTGATAGTTATATTTCTCTTATATGTCAGTGTTTTCACTTTCCACATATGTTCTCCTATGTGGAAACCCAGCTATGTGTTACTCTGGGTAACCGTTATGGTTCCAACTTTCAATTTTTAAGGGAAGTTTTGGTATTAATTATTATGATGTGGGTTTTTATGAATGGAACATTCAAATATTAAACATTTGATAAACCAAAATAATTTTTAGTGAGAAATTCATTTTATGTGGGGTAGAATGTAACACCTAGAGATTTTGTAAATTATTTTTTTAAAATTAATTTAATATTTTTGATATTTTGAATTACACAAAATATTGGAAATATTTTATTTTATATTAAATCACTATGCATGTATTGAATTATAAAAGTTAATAATGCAATACATGCAATATAATTTTTATCTTTCTCTACAGGGAACACCGAGGCTAGCTTACGTTACATGCAAGACTGAGTTTTTACCTCATTTTAATGGTGCACCTATTTTTATACTAAATTTTTAATATTTTATAAATATTATTTGTAAATATAAACTTCATTTTTTTATTCATAATATTTAAAATATATTAGGGTGATTTTTTGGGGTTATTCTGAAAAACTTCATTTTTTGATGAACAGTGAAAGGTAATGTCTTTAAGTTAAAAACCACCTCTTCGATTAAATAATTATTAATGTTAAATTGTATTTTAAATTGGTTTATAATATAAAAATGAATAATTTAAAAATATATTAAATCAATTTAAGTAATTGGAATCATTCTTATATTTAAATTATATATAAACAATTATTGAACTTTTGAACGTTTTACTTTAAAACCCCATTTTCTCGCCACGTCTGTAGGATTAGTGTAAAAATTAAAATTTCCACTTATGTGATTTGAATTTTAAAAAATAGACCTAAAATCTTATAATAATTATTATATTTTTATTGTAATAATATCAACATAAATTTTTACAAAGAAGATTATTGAAAGTGATTAAAATTAATCACAACAATTAAGGTAAGATTAAGATTAATTAAGGACCAAACCTTAATCTTAAGGACCATAATGACCTGGAAAGTTGTCCAAAAGACACTAGATTCCAATAATTCGACCATATAATATCTTTGTTCGAATTTTATGGGTTATTAGGATATTTTTAAATACATTTTCCCTATATAAAACGGTATGTAAGGGAAAATACAAAAATAGAACTTTCCTTACCTTTAACATATATAAAACATTGAGATATTTAAAAAACACCATAATTTTTTGTTATAGATATCCTTTTAAAATAAATATGGGTTATTATTATCATAATAATTTACTAATATTTTTTAGATATTATTTAGTTACTTAAAATTCTTACAAAACACCAATTTAGAGATTATTTAGTTAATTGTGAACTAAAATAAATGATACTATAAATGTTAAAAGTGAAGTTAATTGATTTAATTATAATATTTACTTATTTATTAAGATTAATATATCATTTAAAAAAATTAAACATAATTTATTTGAGATACAATATTATTTTGAGATTTTAAAATTAAAACTAAATAAATAATGTCAAAATTTTCATTGTTATTATTTATAAATAAATGAAATTTTATTAAATAATTTAAAATTAATAAAATTAATATATTATTCCAATTGATTTTAAGGGTTAGAAAATTCTATATATTTTCTATTATTGGACCAACTAATATTTTATAATTGACATATTTACCCATAGATTGTAAAAACATTGTTAATACGATTTTGGTTTAAGTAGTGTTTTTTGTGTCATATGAGCTTGTTTTAAAAATTAATTTCCAAAAAACTTCATTTTTTTATTTTATTAAAAAAGTAAAATATTTATAATTCAGTAGATATATATTATATAATAAATATAATTTTATTCTAGACATAATGATTAAATTACATAGGTTATAAAACTAGATGCCTTAATAAAAACCAAAATAATAAAATTGGGGAATCTTAGACATTAAGAAATATTTACTGAAATAAAAAAATTTCTTTATGGTGTAGATTTTATAGGACATATTTTTACATTACTCCATTTTTTTACATTTAGGAGGTAAATTTGTTAAATGATACCTCCCATTATTGAATACCTTTTGGCATTTACAAGAGTGACACTCCCCCTCCACTGTAAAAAAGAAATAACTCTACCCCTTCCCCATACATCTCAAGAAACCTTGGATCATAAAACCTTAGCCAAAATAGTCTCCAAAAAACCTCTATTCCTCCTTTAATCCTATTTTTGGGAAGGAAGCAATCCTAGGATTCCTTTTGGAACAATCCAAAATGATTTACCCTATTAAGAGGTAACATCTTCTCTCTAACTCCTTTTGTTTATTTTCTTTCTATACTCCCTAAAATCTTCTTATTCCATGTGTGTATAAAAAAATATAATAAATATAATTAGATTTTTTATTCTATGTTTCAGACCAAAAATTGTACACACATCCATCTAATGGGTAACAAACACATTTTTTACGTGTATGTCGAACTACCACATTACTAAATGATGATTATTTATTTTTTCCATTACTGCCTATCATGGAAAAAATTATCATAAAAAATATGTTTATATATGTTATATATATATTTATTATATATTTATTGTTTTTTAATTATTTTATATCACATATCTTTATACTATCCATTTTTTTAATACCATAATTTGATTTGAGGAAGTGTGGACTATGACCCCCTCAAAGTGATGTGATTCTTTCACACACTACATAGAATGTATTAAGGATGGGTTTAGTGAACTTATATGATATTTATGGAATTATAATTCTTCTTTAATTATATTATAAAAATTTATACATATATTTCATTTTATTTATTTCTTTCAACAAGGTAATAAAAACAGAAACAACGTTCATGTGTATGTATGACTTATCGTTTCCATGAATGGTGTATTCCACCCCATAATTATATATTATATAGATTATGATAATAAAATATTAATGAATATAAATGATATTTTTATAATTTTTTAATTTCTGGAATCATGATATAAGTATAAGGACCAAATATATAACAAATTAAGACACGTACGAATAACAAGGTGAATATTAACCGAAGTGAAACCTTAACAAATGATTGTTAAAAAGAAGGTAATATAAGGTCATAATCAAAGAATATATGGTATTAGATATAATAATATGGTTATTTAAAATAATTATATAAATTTATCATTATTATACAGGTGTTTTGAATGAGTATGATGGGAATCAAGACATAATGTAAGGGGATTTAATCACACTTTTTATATCCACGATATACATGCTTTATTCACCACAGATTCCTTTTTTTGGCATGTAAACTAACAATAGATGTATTATATGATTATTATAAATATAATTATGGGTACTTACATATCAATTCTATGATTTTTATTTCATTGGGTTTATGTTTTAAAAGTTATCAAATCAGTAATGTAATTTTATCTCAATTTTCATTCTTTGAGACACACGCCATGTTATTCACCTATATTTTTCCATGAGATTTATATAATTCCTTTGAAATGTTATTTCATGAATATAATTATATTCATGATTTTTTAATCTTCATGTAATTTAATTTTTTTACATGGGGAGTATGGTTCAAAGTTACCATGTGGTGAGATTTTATTTAAACAATCTCATCACTTTTCGAGATTACTTATGTTAATGCTTCCATTAATGAACTATTATGATATATATCTCAATAGAATTCGTGATTTTTCTTATCCTATTTTTATTTATAAAATATTCATGAATTGTAACCATTTTTTTAATATTTGGTACATATTATTATTAATAAAGAGTTTTTAAGAAATACAAACTTTGTCACCCCTTCTGTCATAAATTAGTGTTCCTTCAAAAACATGTTTTATAAAATGGGTTTCCATGAAATGTTCTTAAATTTTATTTAATATTTAATTATATGATTTCAAAGTATCTTTAATGAAATTTTTTTCAATTTTTTTTTGATATTTCATTTAAAGTTTTCAAAGTGTTTTCAAAGAAAAATGTTTTTAAAATGTTTTGAATCTTATTATATATGTGTTCAAGGAAAAATGTTTTCAACATTTATTAATGTATTATTTATAAGTTTTCAAGGTATTTTATAAGAAAACTAATTTAAAATATTTTTATTATTTAAAAATGTATTTTTTTAAAAAAAAAGATATTTTCCTCAATATTTTTTTGAAAGATGATTAAAAATTAGTTTATACTTAAGATGACATTCATTTATGTTACTCATGCCTTTCTTGGAAATGGTCTACAAGGTCCATTAATATTCATTATCTAAATGGATTATTGTTTGATGTATGATGTTTATGAAACCTATTTCTCTTCCATGGGTTATATTCTTTTTAACCCCACTTCTTTTCATGAGATATTTTTATGATGAAATGATTAAGAAATCTGTCTTTTTCCACAGGTTATGATATGATTAAATATTTATAATACCCATATCATTTCATGGGTTATGATATGATTATTTATGATCTTGTGGAATATATATGTATGATTTTATTATGATATGGGTGGGACCTATATCTCCCTCTAATCCATTGGGTAATATTTATATCTCACGAGATACACTAAGATGGTATTGGGAGTGAACCTTGACTAATAAGATGGCCATAAGAGTGAATCATGACTACCAAGATGGTATGAGTAGAAAACTCATGATACTAAGATGACCGTGGGAGTGAACCATGACTACCAAGACGGTACATGGAGTGAACTCATGCTACTAAGATGGCTATAAGAGTGAACTATGAATACTAACATGGTATAATGAGTGAACTCATCGAAATAAGATGACTATGGGAGTGAATAATGACTACCAAGATGGTATGGGGTGTGAACCCATACTATTTAGATAGTATTGGCTATGATTCCTTGGATAAAATGGTAATAAGATTCTAAGATTATGTGTTTTACACAATTCTATGTTTCATTCATATGTTATGCTTTCATGACTAGTGTTATTTACTTCCATATGATTCATGTCTTATGAACTAATAATATTTATTCCATGTTTCATGTATATGATTTTTGATATGAAGGGTGTGATCATCTATTTTCATGATCATGTTCTCAAACCCTTATGTTCATGATTATGATTACATATCTCCATTGTCTACCCTTACTATGAATCCAATCTCACTGATTTTTATGATTCCATCCCCATGTTATGAAGATATCTATTATGTTTGATGTTTCCATGAAGGTTTCTAGTCAAGAAAGAACCTAGTGTTAGATAATGTATCACAATTATGTATAAGTTATTATGTTTCCATGTTTCCATAGGCACTAGACTAATACAGTATTTGGGAATCTATTTTTTGTAATGTTTTATGTTTTCCAAAAAAGGGATGTAATACCTATGTTTCTTATGAATATGTCATTAAATTCATCCTATGTGTGTATATTACAGCATCCCACTTGATTAATTAGTGAATCCCTAATCAGGTATTGTTGTTCCTTAAAAATAAATAATTACAACTTACAATTCCACTCACACACTTCCAATAATCATGTAATCAAACCCCAACCATAATATATTCCATCGTATATAGACCAAAATTGTTTGTTGGGAGATTTGGATCATCGACCAAGGTTATTGAAATCAACTCATTAAAACCCGAAAACAATCACATTTAATATATAAAAATGAAAATAATGAATTGAAACATGAAATAAAAATAAATAAAGGATTTGTTTGATTAAAATGAGAAATATCAAACATGACACAATTAATCTAGCTCCCCCTTTCTCAACCACTCAAAGTCTTTTCCCCTTAATGGATATGGTAAGGTATTTGATGCGAGATAAGTAAAGTATCATAATAATGATAGAAAATAAAAGGAAATAAAGTAAAATAAAAAATCATAGAAGCATCACGCCTTCATATAGAGATTACCCTTACTGGGAAATAATTTTTTGATCCCCCATGCCAAATATTTATTGGCCTCAAACAATGTTAAGGCTATAAAAAATCCACCAACAATTCTTTCCTTATCAATTCCAAGGCTACTCGGGCCTTCACCCAATGATTTGGATTTAAATTTTGTAAAAACTTATTATTTTTGTTGTAGTCCAACTAGTTTACATCACAAAAGGATGTTTTATGATGAAACTCTTCACTGCATTACCCAATAAGGGATTTTATTTCATGATTTTACAAGCTAAAAGGTTTTAGGGTGCATCATGACATGGAACATATGTTTCCTACTATGAAATATGGTATCTACACCCAATAAGTTCTTTTTACACCCTAAATGGTTATACCAAAAAATTATTTCAGTTTTACAACATAAAAAAGTGGTTTTACAATGTAAAATGGTATTTTTTTAGCAGGTTTAGGTCTGTTTCAACTCATTTATTCAATTTAAATCCTTAGACAGAGTCCTTTTTCTTTGAGAATTCACTTACCATATTCACATCAGGAATTCAGTAATTTTATGATCATTTTAAAATAATCACTATATCCAACCACAAATCACCAAAATGGTAAAATATAAGAAAAAATAATTAATTAATACGTATAAACAATGCATTTTATATTCAAATATACATTCATATAATGGTTATATCAATTCACCCATGATTAGAATACTCCTTTCCTAATGGATGTAACATCAACATACATTAAAGAGTAACACCATGTTATTAATATTTATATTCAAAACCAATTAAATCAAATTATTATCAATAGAGGATTAACCTTTTATATTCTATAAAAAACATCAATTAAACTTTACACTCTTTAGATAGAATAATCAACCCAATTATTTTAATTTTCATCATTGATAATGATATATCTTTTAAATTAATTCAACATATAATATAATTCATCATTATCAAGAATTAAAAGTAATTATTTACCAAACAATGTATTCTTTTCTTTCATAACTCATGATATAAATTCATGTATAGTTATTCCAATAACACAAGTATTGTCTCCATTTTCATAGGCTTGCAAAGGATCTTCATTCCGCACTTTGTAATGAAAAAAAACATATAAAATCATTAGGAATTTGAAAAAAATGTTCTAATGAATATGAGTATTATGTTTGATAGGTTTTGATATTCAAAATTTTAAGGCTAAAAAAGAAGGTTTATCTCTAAATCATATTGCATTATATCAAAATCAAGGTACACTAAGATTATCCTATTCAAAATGACAACTCCCACTATCCATAACTCAAATTAAGGTCTTGATCCATGTAATAATAATTAATGATTTGTACCTTATTTATTTTTTTGGATGTTATGATTGGAACAAATATCACACGAAACAATAAACCCATAGGATAAAATAATCAGTCTAACAATGGCGATTTTTTATTTTCACAAAATACAACCATTTATATTTTTTATTTTTATTTTTAATAAGGGGAATAAAAATAAGTACAATTCATGTAACATGATATTTTCCCAATACCCAAAATAACACCCCTAAATGTTTCCCTTATAATGTAATATATCCCAAATTCTAAGACTTCTACCACTCCATCAATTCAAATTTTAAAATTTCAAGAAATATAAATAAAGGAGGTAGGAATGAATATAAATTTATTTTAACATGGATCATTACTATCATGTTTATTTGTGGATTCTATGAGAAAACAAGGATTGAAGATAAATTTGGTCTCAATGATAATGGATTAACAATAAAAATTACATCAATCAAATTGAATGTGGTTTTCATAGTTATATATTAAACAAGTACTAATGAAAGTTAAAGTATGTGGAATACCCCAAGATAACTCAAGAAATATGGATAAGATAATATAAAAAATTTTGTTCTAGAAATACTCTCGGGAATGGAACATAATTATTTGGTTCAATAACATGTGGCATACAATTATAATAACAAATTGGTATATATAAATTTCATAAATTCAAAGTATGAAAATGGTAGTGAAATTTCATGTACATGAATAAAATAATCCCTCTAAACCACAATTCATAAAAATTAACATTCTAAGTCTCTCTATAATGAGTCAATTAAAATTTTACTCATTCAAACCCATTGACTAAAAAAATGTGAAACATTGAATCATGAGATTCTTATGAAATTAATACCTCATATACCAATAAAGTATGTTAAGAAGGATAAATGTGGGAATGAAATTCTATATTAAATCTATGATAAATATTTTAAAAAAAAATATAGAGAGTTCAAAAGATAATAAATTTAATATAATAATCCCCTTAGTAATAATTCTTTAGTCAGGGTGCAAATGATGTATTTTTCACTATTTCTTTCCATAGCTTTGTAAATGTAAATTATTCTTTTATGATGTAAGATTTACTTTTATAATGTAATATCCATTTTTTAGTGTGAAATATATAAAAAAATATTCAGGTTTCCTTGTGTAATGTCAATGGACACTAAAATAAGAATAGAAACAAATTATAATGCTATCCTAATCAATTATGCTCACATTATACTTGGGGAAGTGTGGACTACAGAAAAAATATGGGTTTCTCATTGAAACTTTTTTGTTTAACAATGTTGGATTGAATAAAAAATAAAAAGTATTGGACTACATGATTAACTTCCCCAAACTTAATTGATTCATTATTCTCAATGCGTTTAATTTTTTTATTTAATTTTTTAGAAATTAAATAGAAGTACCGTATTCAATCAAATTCAATGAAAAGAAATAACCCAGTGGGTATTCATTGATAATTATGTTGTAGGAGTGAAATCTCATTCACTAGATCATTCCTCATTCTTAGTAAAGATATGTTATACCGGCAAGAGGAATATCTGTGTCCACACATACCACAACACCAGTAAAACCCTTGAAACGTTTTCTTTATGAATATTTCATGATCATTATAGATTTGTATTATTGTTGTCCTTTTGAAAACCGAACATATATTTTCAAAAGGGGTTATATCCTCCTTAGAATATTTTTCTTGGCCTTTATTGTATAATATTTCTCTCTAGTTTTCTCAACCTATATGACCTTATATTTTGTTCATACATCTTCACTATTAAATTAAATAGGTCTATTTGCAATTTAATTTACTAATGATTTAACTTTTTCTCATAATCATTTATTCTCATTGAGTTGTGATGATTTTCCACTAACCTCAATAATTTTAGTGAGGTTTTCGTTGAACTTGTTAAACTCTTGTTGTATAGTTAGACATATATATTATGCCTCAGTCAAGTATTATTCCTTCATAATAAGATCTTTCTAGAAATTTATGACAATTGTTTCATTTTCATATTCTTCAAAATTTTGCATCATGATCTCGTCATCTTAGTTTGTAGATTCATTATATGTTTTTAATAAACCCTAAAGAAATGCATATTTTATTTCACCATTAAACATGAAAACAAAATTTCTGTATCCTCTGAGCACTTAACTATTCTAAGGTATTCTAGATGAAAAAAATCTTCTAAGGATAATAATTTTAAAAAATTACCTATATATTCAATTTGTTTTGTACCTTCTATGTGGGATATTTCATAAAGTGAATAAATGATTTACATATGCTTTATTATGTCAAGAATTTTGAACTGAACCTTGTTATATCTGAGCTCCCTTTTGAGTGTTAATTTATATAGGTTGATGATTTTTTTCCTTCTTTAAGAATTATCTACCAAAAATGATCATTGAGTGTGATTAGGTCCTATAAAATTTCAGGTTTAGTAAATATAAGTGAGCTAGTAACAATAGTTATTTGACTTTTTCAAGGTCATATTGAAGAACTTATACTGGGAAAACTATAGATCTGTTTGCGATATAGACCTCCACTCTGGAGGGTTTTAATTTTCCAATCATCAAAGATGTAAAAATTTAGTAATTAATAACATTTATTTAATCAACTAGATAACATTAATTGTTGATAAAATTTAAATATCCAATAGTATAGGGACTAGATAATATCCCAATATCATAATTTTTTGGAATTGGAAGTGTGATGATGGATGAGATGCTTCTTCTTAAGTTTATTATTTCATTTCCATTAAGTAGCCACATTCTGGTCCATAGTTCCTTTATAAATTTTTCATATTTAGGTATTTTTTAGATGGATTCCAGCAGAGTGATATTTATTTAAATTGTTTTGAATGGTCTCCTGAATCTCTTTTTGAATTTTTTCCTCTTTTATATTATTTGATTAAATTAAAACAGAAAAAAACGGTGTTGGAATTTCCATCATTCGGTTTTTTTCCTCTATATGGATATATCTCATAAATCATAACTAAACATATTTATTAAGTCCTCTTGGTTTTTATCCTCCTCTCTCATATGGCTGGGTAGATCTTCATAATTATGCTATAAAATTAAAACATTACTTTTCTTAGTTTGGATTTTACTTTTAGTTTAGGGGGAAAATATACGTCCAAATTCATGTAGAAATTATATTCTCTCTATCTCTCTCCTTTGGATTCAATATTTGTTAAGCTAGTAGTTTTTCTAGATTCATTGTTAGAACATCCATAAGTCTTCCTACATGGTCTTTGATATTGTTTGTCTGATCTTCTTGTCCCACAAATTTAGACAATAGTTTTTTTCATTAATTGATAGTGTACCGGTGGAAGGTTATTCATAATGATTCTATCATAAAGGTCATATTTGAAAGGATTATTACTGGAATAGTGGTTTATTAGAGTGCTAAAATAGTGATCAGTTTTGGTTGGCCTGATGCTGAAAGGGAGGTTTATATGAATATTGGTTTTGATAGAATGGCTTGGATTGATGTAGTTGTTTTTTATATGGTGGTAAAGTCTATGGTTTCCTTTGTTTATTTTTCTTAAAGTTATGTGTCTAAATGACACTATATTTTTTCCCCCTACCCTTTTGGAAAGTGGTCAGTAAAATGAGTATGTGAATCCAACAAATCACATAAATAAGATAAAACATCTTGTCCACTTTATTGAATCATAATAATGTGAATGAATAAAATGGTTAGTTCATCAACTTTTGTATCAAGAAGAGTTGATGAATCAGAATTTTATACCTCATGGACTTAGTAGATGGTAATGGGGGAATTATTTCTATTTGATGCTTTTATGAGGGAATCTGGAACAAAGTTTCATGAACCTCTCCCAATATTCGTAAATATTCTATTTAGTTGAATGCTGGATGATGTAGATTATTTTTCTTCAGATTTCTGTGATCTAGGAGTTGGGATAGAATCATTATATATTAATCTCTGTAGAACAATCAAGTCATTAACTTATCCAAGATATAGATTGTACATCCATTATTTAAGAGATCCGTCAAATGATAAGGGGAATGAATTCCACTTAACATTATTTTTCATGACTCCTTGGGTCTTGAAGCTGGACAATGATAGGTTTCCAAGGGACACAACAGAAGCCGGTGTGTTGGTTATTTTAAAATTTTTATCATCGGGATGATGTAATCGTCGCCAATGATCCGAGCCCTGGAGAGGCCGAGGATCTCACTTGAATTATAAGGATCACAAAATTAAAATGAAAACGTACTCGCTTCAAATCTGAAGTTGCGGTCGACTGCAACTAGTCGATGGCAATCATCACTTGAAGGATCCAAACCAGGATCCCTCTAAATCATCTAAACACATTTCAAAAATCCACTAGAACTTCGATCATCAAACTCCGTGTTCTAGCACGGCGATCCGAATATTCTTTCAACATCCCAAAAATCACCACATCGAGAAGCCTTCGATGCATGAGAGAGATCTTGATCCAAGGTTATTGGATCGAGAGATTCTCTCTTTAGAGAGTGGGAGGAGAGAGAAGATCTCAACTTTCATTCCATAAAATGAATGAATAGTTATTTTCACACCAAAGATAGAGAGAGCATCCTCTCTTAATTATAAGGACGTTGATAAATACCCGGTAGGGTTCCTTGGCCCATGTTTATTTGAACGTTCACTAAATAAATAGTTTTGATGAACTAAACTGCGCCAATATTATATATTATTTTATCACATACTTGTAATATATATATATATATATATTAAATATATTATGTGATAAAATCCGAGCCATTTAACTCGGCTCATTGTCCCGCTTAATATTAAACTAACCTTGAATATTAAAATAAGATTCATTCGGTTAATATTTTTATCATATTTACTAAACTCATAAATACATTAAATAAATTAAATCCCAAATATTTGTAACATGAATATTAATAAATTTATTTAATTCTTTTGGTGATCAACAACTTGGAAAACTCTCAGACCCTGTGGCGGGGCCCACTATGTCCATATACCTATTCAACTGATTAGGGTGGATTCTGGAATATGCTATTGTGTGTGACCCTCTAGGACCTTATCTCAATAGAGGTGAATAAAATCCACAGACCAAGAGCAGAGTCTAGAAACCCATCATGACCCCTAAAGTGATAAGGATAGTCATACCAATGACTACCATCCTTCAAACACTCACTATGTACTATAATCTTTTTTTCATTAAATATATCATAAAGCAGGATAGACTCTTGTGTCATCATCCTTATCTTTCTTTATTATTTTTTGATCTATCTGGTTGGTTTTTCATATCTACTGCTTTGGACCAAGACTTATGAAGGAAGAACCATATGATCTACCAGGCCTGAGATATACAACTTCCAGAACATGGAAGCGACAAATTCGTTCTTGACCATTCAGACAACTTCATACCACCAACGACGCACCCAACACAAACTACCACACCACGACATCACTACCATGGTTTTTGTCTTTCATCAAAGTATGTAATCAAATGACACACATTGGTAATGTTCCCAAGTCAAGAGAACAATACACATGTCTACAGATATGAACCGCCAATGAAACCCAAAACATGTGGTGTTCCTATTGACGAGTCTGTCCTCATGATCTCACAACTATAGATCACCAAGTGCGAACTTAATGAGAAGAAGTCACAAGGCTTATGATCTCCCAGAACCTGATAGTTATACATCTTCTATGTCTAGTCGGTAAAATGTATCTAGACTATAGAACGTATATTTGAGATCAATGTCATTTTATCTCGAGGTTCTCATTATATCCTGGGATCTAATATAACCTCTCAACACGACAATTAACCATTGTACATTACCATTATTATAGTGGATGCAGAAAGCTCTGAACTATAATGGTAAGATAACATCATGCATAGATAACTGTACACATGATATGGTAATCAAAAGTACTGTATATTTGGGTCTAGGGAACCCACTATTTCAACACTCCCACTTTCACTAGATCCAACTTGTTAGCTACTCACATGATAAATATCATGCTTCTACTGAGTAATGGATTTAACTTCTAGTCCTTCCACGTTTTTTCCGCATGGCATATCTGTTATATGGGACCTCATCTGCTTGAGTAAAACTTCTCAAGATAAGGTATCCCCGAGTATACCACTTTGTCTATTTTCATAACATGACAACTTGGCTAGTAAGAATATCATAATTCTCATTATGATAATAATTTTCTCACTAGGTATGAATCCAAGAACTAGAACAAATTTTTGCGATTTAAAACTACTTCTTAGCTTCCTTAGAACATGCAACGTACTCAGTATTTGTACATATGGATACCACAAGATTTCATGATCTTGACTCACTCATCTCTTTTTCCTAACTGTGATACTAGATTAAATTTATCTAAATATTACTAGTTTGTGTCCCACAAAAAACTAGTATACATTCCTCTCCATATTCCAGGTACATATCATTTGTACTTGTATAAGTACAAGATGATAAATCTTGAATTCATCACTTGTAGTGCTCCTGGAAATAATTGATATATGCCTATTAAAAATTATATCATGGTAGTATCAATGACTCTACATATTATGGCATATGTTATTGATCAGTCGCTGAAGCGTATGGTACTCAACTCACAACTTTAATCTCTTCCTATTTTCCAAACATGTTAACTTTGAAGAGATTAATCCACGTGACATAGGAAACAATTCATCTCTTGAATTGTTCCAGCTTTTATTTTTCAATACAATGTCACTATATGTATGAGATTGACTAGGAAATAGAAACCTATGAATCTACCTCAGTAGATCATGTTCCCTAGAATTGCTACTTTAAGTCAATCATTGGAGAATTTCTTTTATTTTAATCTTATCTAACTATAAGATCAAGATCTGTTTTCCATATGTTGTTGAACATATTTCACTTGGAAAACAATGGAGCTCCCACTAACCTTTGGTTTACATAAGGCAAAGATTGATTTATAATGAATGCTCTAAGATATTTTTTCTTAATTTAATCTATAACTAAATTTCAGTAACTTGCAACCCTTATTGGCATCATTTGATTTCATCATCTCTTTCTGGTTGCGTCGTATAGACACCGTCCACGAAAGATGATCATAACATCCAATGGACAATAAAAAGATCTTAGAAGTTTAGCTATGACAATTAAAATTCTAATAGATTTAGGTATACCAACTTGGAATAACCAATCGTGCCTTATTGGTATAAATATTGTACCATCCATGTATCTTATCATTTGAATATCCAACATAGTCTTCAATTTATAAGCCCCTTTTTAATTTGATACATGGAATCCATTATTGAATTTTAATTTATCTTGCCAATCTTAGCTTATTACCATATACTACTTACATGTAGGAATTATTATTCTTAATGAATAATATATCACCAACTGTGGTGAGTATAAAAACCATCACCATGGTTTCATTCTTCCTACACAGATGTGTACCTAGAACATACCTATTCCACATGTACTTGTGGAACGTGTTCCTGTGACAACCATTCGTGATTCTCAAGCATTGACTATGTCTAAGTCAATTCAGCTCCCACTATCTCTAATAGAGATGGGCACCCTTGTATAGAAATTTAGTCTAATACTTGACTACATCTTTTCTATCTTAGGAATTTAGGTAATATCTTAAGAAACTATTAGGATAATTACCTTAGATGCACAACGTGTTTAACTTGATGTATGTTTGTTTAAATCCTAACAAACACTTTGCATCTAAACACGTCCTATGAAATAATGGATTTTACATCATACTATGACTCGTAAAATATTCATTTCTAATTTTAGTTGGCATATTGGTTATGGGTTTAAGCTATTATTTGCAAAGCACATCATGAAATATAATGGATGTTACTACAGGTTGTAACATTGATACAACTTACATCATAACTTTGATGTAGAAAATGTACGTTTAGGAATTTCTCTATGCTACATTTTGTTGATCAATGTTAATATGTAAGACTCGTCATAAATCCTCCTTATGAACATCAATACGGTTATGTAGATAAGGTAACATGAATTTAGGAATTCTCCAGGCTACATTATCATGATTAATGAGAGTTTGGTCAATATATTCTTCAGCATGCCGATTAAAAGCAACTCATATCTTCTTACCAAACATATACTTCACTAGTACACTCCTTAATGACTTAAAGTAAGCTTATGAACTATATTTTCCTCTTGCTTTATTTGGAATAGTTCACACTGTCTTGTTGAACTATCCTCATAATGCTTGGTGGCATACCTTTATTTCTAAAAGTTTCTTTGTCTAAACTAAAGATGTCAATAATACCAAAGGTGATTAGTTTTGTTGAGCCTAAATACCATACTGGTTATATAGTTGACGTACAATTCTAGTTTTACTTGACAAAGAATCATATTGTAACAATTGGGTAGGTCTTACATTTTATATTCATCATGTATTGCCATTGATTCAAGTAGTAGTGAACTATTTGAGTATGTTACCACAAACAACAATCATTCCAAAACAAGAAAAAATGTCTCATTAGGTTCAAATGGGAACATGAGATAAATGTTATTGGTTATACTCTACAATTTGTTAAATTTGAATCAATCACTTGGAAATTAGAAGTTATGTGTTTCTCACCGCTGATATAGGAATCAACCTTTCTCAATTGCTTGGAGAATACACTTTACTTCTTGTAATGTTTCTATACTTTATTGGTTACTGTATTTAAATACAAATATGTTATTGGAATATTATATTCAATACCCATGAAGTACGTTAGAAACATTAATATATTTGATGAATATAAACTGAATGAGAAGCGGGTACTTGCTTCTTGTATTTCAGTTTTTAAACTTCCAAGAATTTATTTCATTATGTGATGAAAATAACATCCTCTTAAATAACTAACCACTTTTCCTTGAAGGGCATGAATAATGTGCCTTTGGTGTAACTTTATATAAGCCATTGTGCCTTTTCATTCAATGAATTCGCTATAAGAACAAAAGATAGTGTTATCTCCAATATTCATATTACTTGGAGAATGTAACCTTAAAGGTAATGAAGCGCTTACTCTATATCATTCGTTTGAACCCTTAAACAAAACTAGAGTAATTGGGTGTAAAAGGTATAATAATGGATGACATGAAATATTGTGAATTTTCTTTTAGTTTACACAAACTGAGTGTGACCATCACATTCAAATCATGCTTCTCTTTCTCCTCGAAAGGATCATGGAGATGAGACTACATGTAACATCATCCATGTCATGATGTAGCAGTCGTAACTAACATAATACATTGATTATACCATAATGATAGAACCATTATATGCTTGATTCATGAGTCTCCTCTAAGCAGTTTTACAACCTCGCTTATTGAGGAGGCTTAACCGGATGGCACACAAGCACCTTGAATTTCCAATACAGTAGTAATGTGCGCAAGCTCCTATACTACACTTGGAATTTCATTCTTGTTTGGACATTTACTATGTTTAGTATTAATCTCAGTTTTATAATGGTATCACTTGCCCTTATCGACAAATATAGTTTAGCAGATTGTACTTTTATGTGATTACCTAATGTTCCATTACTTATTATTTAATCATTAAATGTATCCCACTAATGTTTTGAATTCTAGGAACCCTCTATACTATAATCGGAATACTCTTGAGTATTCTAGTGGAAAGGATCCCTGAACCTCCCTCATAGTCTACAAGCTATGGCTACACCACTACTCAGAGGGTCCAAGGTAGGCCTTTGGATGGACTATAATGACCCATACATTACATACATTTTTATTACTTCAGAATTGAAGAATACTTATTACAACATATAACAAAACCACGATAGTACCGTATAGGTATAGTGTCTTTAGAAACTGGGAAACATAAACAACCGGTTCATAAACCATCTACATTGTCTCGCATTTATTTCATCATATCTAGAGTCACTTTTGGAATATCCTACTTAATACCCTTCTTCCTGACCTAGGGAAAAGAAAACATACAAAAGGGTGAGCTCAAATTCCCAGTAAGGGTAAACAAAGGAAATATCAATCATATCATATTCATAAGGACATAACATTTTGAAAATCTTAACCTGCAAAGGAGATCATAATATCATAACATGGGATAAATCATAGTAGTGAAATGTAATAACAATAATCATAACATAAAACATGAAAATTTATGGAATACACACATATTCATATAAAATAATTTTATATTATTCAATACTCATTTCCAAAACTATCATAGCAGACAAAGTCCATTTCTGAACCGAGTTCACTCCTCATTCCAGTCATGTATCACTGAACCAGATTAACTTGCTGTTCCAGCCATGTCTATATAATGAGATATAAATCTTACCCAATGCATTGGAGGGAGATATAGGTCTCACCCATCTTATAATGAAACCATTCTTATATGTGCCGCAAAATCATAAATCATACATTATAGCATAACCCATGTAATAAAAAATGGGATTCTTAAACATCATGCCATCATAACATAATACATATAAGATAAAAGGACTTCATAAAAGTAATTCAATCATAACATAATCCAATAAATTAAATAATAGGGATAGAAACAAAACCCTATATTATCTTAGATGGAAAATAATTATGATAAAACACTTGAACTCCATTCTTGGGGAAAATATCCTTTCTACTTCAATTTTTTTTTTCATTTCATAACATGTCATACAATTTTAAACTAAAAGAAGTTAATTGAATATAAACCTGAACACTTGTAATGTAAGCTTCATGTAAATAATTTTCATAAAAATCCATTCATGCCGTATAAGTTAAAGAAACATTTTTCTCGTACTTTGACCATAAATGTCAAAAAGTATCTTGTACTGAAAAAGAAAAATTATTCCTTTAATAACTATTACTAAATATTCACAAAAAGGTAAAATTGGATTTAAAAATTTGTTGGAGGATATAATTAATATTACATATTGAGGAAACATGGATGTGGATGATAAATATTCCCCAGTAAATTCTAAAGTATAAACAATCTCAGATAAGAATGAGTTTGCGAGATTTTCCCGTTCCTTAGGTATGATATGCTTAGTACATATCTAAAACTCATGTATAATGATTTAAATAATTTCATTGACTTAATATAGAGTCATATTAATTGATATGATATCATATATGGTCATATTCGTATCTTCTTATTAGTAATATTTCATTGCTACTTGTTATTCGGGTGTTCATTGCTTTATGTTCTTATGCGTGTTTTGTCGAATAAATTATTATTCCTATTTTTAGGTTATAGATACCTCATTTAGAGAATGGTATTAGTGTAATATATATATCATATTTATTCATTCAATTCATTTATATAATCATTATTCCGTGAAGATCATATAGAACAAGTCGCATCACATTATGGAGACGGTAGGCCGTACGTACGTACTAGCGATGGTATCATTCTTCTGATATCGAAATAGTATATAATTGGATGGTATATCATATATAAAGAATCATAATAATGTAATATTTATTATTTATATCATTTATACTCATTATTATACCAATCCAAACGATGAAATGTTTTAATAACAAACTACACCACAATATGGAGACAGTAAGTTGTACGTACGCACGTGTGGTGAATTTTTCATTCATAGGATGGATAAAATAACTAATATGGTTGTAAATTTTTTATAATAACCTCAAATTATATATAAGATACTGTAGTTATTAGTTTAGAATGTAAACCACAAATAATGAGGAAGTGGAAGAAGAAAGGAACTTGAAATAGGTGGTGAGATATTTACCTCTTCTTCGGGTTCTTCCTTTTGATTTGATCAAAAGGGCTCCATAGGTTGGCTTTCTGACAAAATTAAAGACTATAGGATGAATGGAGGACAATTTATAGGGTATTTAGGCAGCTTTTGGCAATGCCAAATGGATTTGGAGGTGTGAATTATAGAGAAGGGTGAGTTCCCTTTTATAAGAGAGGTGAGGGGCACGTTAGGAAAAACTTAAAATATTATTTTATAATAAATTTCTATTCGGTTTATAATGGATCCAAATTGATTTATTTCGATGATAAGGTGGGAATGGGTCAAAATACACTCACCGAATAGGTTTTAGATAGGTTTGGGTCACTATATTAAACTTATAATTTATATTTAACTCTTAGTTAAATAGTTTAACATTTACCATGTCTCTTTTTATTTTAATATTATATGGTTAATAAACTTACTATATACATCCAAGAGAATCAAAGTGGTTCCTTAATTATACACCTATAATTATATAAGTTTTTTTACTGAACATTAGATTTTTAGGAATATAATATCAATTAATAATATAATATTTGTTTTAAAAACTCTTTTATGTCAATTTTGACACTATTTGATATTTTGTTTTTTCTAAATTCATAACAACATTATTACATATAAAGAAATTATATAACAAACCCTAATATGTTATATTAACCAGGAAAATTAGTTTAATTCATAAAAAATTTCAAATTACATTTATTTGGGTATTTATAATATCAATTATGTTAGTATTTCATTAATAAGGTAATTATTGCATCGTCATTGTGTCATACATAAATTAAATTATTTAATGTCTAAAAATTATAAATAAAATACCATAATGTAGGAAATATTTTTAGATTTCTAATTCATATTTTTAGTTTAATTTATCTTATGTATATCCCTATATTAAAAATGATTAAGTTATTAAACTTTTATTTTTAACTCTTTTAACTCGTCTTTGAATTAAATAATAATAATAGTCCTAATCTAATACAAGTGGACATAAAAGATCATTTTTTATTCCTAAGGTTGTTTTTATCAAATTTAACTTATAAAATAGAATTAGGACATGTGTTAGGGTAATAATAATATCATTTTTACCCTTAATTACCCTATTTACTTTTAAACTTGGTAAATAAAAGTAAAACGATTCTATCCCCCCAAAATTATTTTTTTCTTATTTCACCTCATTTTACTTTCTGATATCAATCGTGTCAATTATATTTTTGAAATTCCACTCACAGAAGCAGTAAAATTACGTTTTATGTAAATTTTCAAATTGTCCTAGGAGGTGGGTACAAGATGGTAAAAAGTTCAATAAAATTTTTATATATCTAAAATTATTATAAAATGACTCTAATGAATTAAATTGAACTTATATAGGTATTATGTATCTATTTTCACCTAAAATAATTTTAAATAAAATAAATAATTATTTAAATAAAAATTCGGTTTTAAACTATAACTTAGTGTTTTTCACTATTCATCAAAAATTGAATGTTTTCAGAAAAATACCAAAAATATACCCTAAGATAATTTTGATATTCCGAATCAAAAAATTAAGTACATTTTTAAAGATAAAATTTATAAAATTTCTAAAATTGGGTATTACATTTCATAGCAGCTAGTTTATATAATATTTTAATAACATATTGTTGTTTTTTGAAGCTCGGTATTGCGTACAACCCAAGATATTGAGGAAGGTTTCTCTTGCATGTAATGTAAGCCAATACAGTATTGTCTGTAGTGAAATATTCCTTTGTTGTTGCGTATAACATAATACATAAAAACAAAATATTTCTCATAAAATCTTAGGGTGTTACATTCTACCCCCTTAAAAATAATTTCACCTTCAAAATTCGTCAATTCGTAACGAACAGATGAGGATACCTCTCCCTCATCATATCCTCAAGTTCCCATGTAGCTTCTTCTAATAGGTGGTCCCTCCATAAAACTTTAACCAAGCTAGTGGTCTTTTTTCATAGAACTTTTTTGCTACGATCCAGAATCTCTATTGTCTCTTCTTCATAAGAAAGATCTTTATCCAGCGGTACAACTTCTGAGCTTAGTACATGTGAAGGATCAGGTATGCACTTTCTTAGGAGAGATACATGGAACACATCAGGAACATGAGAGAGATTCAGTGGAAGCACCAATCGGTAATATACCTTTCAAACACGATATAGTATTTTAAAAGGACCAATATACCTAGGTATCAGCTTTCCCTTTATTCCAAATCTCATTCCTCTCTTCCATGGAGATATTCTTAAGAACACTATATCACCCACTTCAAAATCTAGGTCTTTCTTCGGTTTTCGTCAAAAATTTTGTTGACTCTAAACTGATCTTATGTGTTGTTGAATAGATCTTACCTTTTCTCCCATATCATTAATAAGATCAGGTCCTAATAGCTTTCTTTCCCCTACTTCATTCCAGAAAGTTGGAGTTAATAATTTCTTTCCATAGAGAGCTTTATAAGGAGCCATCTGAATACTGGAGTGAAAGATATTATTATAATAAAATTCCACCAAAGGTAGGTGTTGATCCAAACCACATTTTAAATCCATAGAGCAAGCTCTCAACATGTCTTTTAGAGTTTGAATTGAAATCCCAGACTGACCCTCTGTCTGAGGATGATAAGTAGTGCTGAAACTCAACTCTGTATCTAGAGTATGCTGAAGACATCGCCAAAACTTTGAGGTAAACCTCGGATCCTGATCATATATAATGGAAAGTGGTATTCCATTCAATCTTACCACTTCCTTCACATATATCCGAAAAAGCTGATCAAGAGAGAAATATTCTCTAATATCAATGAAGTGTGCCGACTTCGTAAGACGATCAACTATAACCCAGATATCATTATTGCCTTTGGATTTTTTAGGAAGTCCAGTGAAAAATTCTATAGTGATGTTTTCCCATTTCCATTATGGTATAGGTAATGGTTGTAACATCCCCTTAGACTTCTGTCTCTCAACTTTAACTTTCTGACAAACTAAACATCGATAGACATATTCAGCAACATCTCTTTTCATGCCATCCTACCAGAAGTACTCCTTCTGGTCCGTATACATCTTCATGCTTCCAGGGTGAATAGAGAATGAATAACTATGAGCTTCGTCCAATATTTCCTTCTTTAATTATGGGATGGGATGAACACAAAACCTAGTCCTTAACGTTATTATTTCATCATAATCAATGTGGAATTCTGGAACATTTCTCACCTTATTTTGTAACTCTACATCTTCTTTCTATGCCTCTTTAATCTTCACATGTAAAGATGGTTGAACACTAATTTGAGAAAGATAATATTTTTCACCTTCTATTGTAATTACAAGATCCATCCTTTTTAATTCCATAAATATTGGATCTTTTGTGATCCTAATCACGGATAACCTAGCATGGTCTTGTTGACTTAATGCATCTGCGACCTTGTTTACTTTCCCAGGGTGGTAATGAATTGAGAATTCGTAATCCTTAATAAGCTCCAACCATCTTCTTTGGTGCATATTCAGATATTTTTGTGTGAAAATATACTTTAAACTTTTATGATCAGTATAAATATCACAGCATTCACCATAAAGATAATTCTTCCAATTCTTAAATGCAAAGATTACCACATCTAATTCTAAATCATGAGTTGGGTAATGTTTCTCATGGATTTTCAACTGTCGTGAGGCATAATATATCACCATATTTTTTTTTCATGAGAACACACCCCAATCCCATCATGGATGCATCACTGTAGATCACAAACCTTTCTTCACTACAAGGCAGTGTGAACACACATGCATTGGATAACCTTATTTTTAACTCCTTGAAATTCCCTTCACACTCCTTCATCCAAATGAAATTAACTCCTCTTCAAGTCAACCTGGTGAGTGGATTATATTGTCATGAAAAAGATTTCACAAAACTTCGATAATATCCAGCAAAACCAAGAAAACTTCAGATCATAGTTACTTTTGTTGGTCTCAACCATCTTTGGATAACCTCTGTTTTTTATGGATCCACATATATCCCCTATTTTGAGATTATGTGACCCAAATATGAAACTTTTTGAAGCCAAAATTCACACTTGGTAAATTTGGCATAAAGATTATACTTTTTTAGGGTCTTTAATACAATTCTCAAGTGATCTTCATGTTCTTACTTACCCTTTGAATAGAAAAGAATATCATCTATAAATACTACCAAAAACTGATCAAGATAGTCTCTAAACACTCTATTAATTAGATCACTGAAGATAACAGGTGAATTAGTAAGACCAAATGGCATCACTATAAATTCATAGTGTCCATACCTTTTACGGAAAGACGTCTTTGGTATATCCTCCCTTTTGACCCTTAATTGATGATACCCTGAACGAAGATCAATCTTGGAAAAGTATTGAGCTCTGCGTAGTTGGTCAAATAAGTCATCAATGTGTGGGACATGATATTTTTTCTTGATAGTGATCTTGTTAAGTTCTCGATAATCAATGCAGAGTCTCATTGATACATCTATCTGCTTAACAAACATAACAGGTGCTCCCCAAGGTGATGCACTAGGGCGTATGAATCCATTATCAAGATTCTCTTGGAGTTGCTTCGTCAATTACTGCAACTCAATTGGGGCCATTCTATATGGTGTCTATGAAATGGGCATAACACCTGGTATGAGTTTTATTGAAAACTCAACTTCACGATTTGGTGGAAGACATGGAAATTCCTCTAGAATGACATCATCAAACTCCCGTAAAATGGGTATATTCTTAATCATGAGTTTATCTCAAACCATTTGAGATAAATAACCTTCATTTATTGGAATCAAGACCCATAATATAGAAGAAATTTCCACTGGAAGGTTATATTCATCCTTGCATCGATAGATGGTCATAGATTGATCATAAATATGAAATGTCACTTCCCTTCTTTGAAAATAAATATGAGATCCATATAAGGAAAGCCAATCCATGCCAAGAATCACATCAAATTCCATTAAAGGAAGGATCACAAGATTTTCAGGAAGAAATTTCCCACAAATGTCAATTGGAGAAGAATTATAATCTTTTGATGCAACCGTTGTGCCATTAGGAGTTGTCGCAGCTAACTCAACAACTAATTGTTGAGGTAGTATGGTGATTCCCTTAGAAAATTATTCTGAAATAAAAGAGTGGGTGGATCCAGAATCAAATAAAACATTTTATACTTTAGAGTTGATGGTATGTGTACCTTTCACCACTTTGTTATCATACTCCATATCACCGATAGAAATTGCATGTGAATTTCCTTTTTCTTTAGCCTTAAGAGTTTGTTGACGTCAATCATTAACAAAAAACCTTGGATTAGGGAATTGATTAGCATAATTCAAAATTTCCTTGCACCTGTAACATTGAAGTGTATGAGGTGAATTCTGTGTATCCTTTTCTTTGTTCGCATCACTAGAAATATTTTTCCCATCACTGACGCATTCAAATACCTGATGGCCTTCTTTTCATCATTTGAAACATTTACTTGTCCCAATAAGAAGGTTACCTCCATGTTTCTTTCCACACTTTGAGCATAATGAAAAACTCATCTTCTATTCACTGTGGTCTTTAGATTTCCCTTTGAATTCCATTTTGATCTTCTTATCAAACCCATATGACTGATGGGTTACTCCAATCTCCATCTCAACCATGAGAGAACATCAAACAATTTCCTCGTAGCTATGGAAGTCCCTTATGGCTAACGCCCTTTGACGACTTGGTTTTAATCCACTAAAGAATCGATCGATGTTACTCTCAGGTTGGATAATAATTCTAGAAGCATACCTTGCAAGTCTTGTAAAATTTGCATCGTAGGTACCAACAGATTCATCATCCTTTTGCTTTAGTTCAAGAAACTCCTTCTCCATCTTTGTTCGAAGAATACGATGGAAGTACTAATTGAAAAATATGTTCTTGAAATCATCCCATTCCATGGACTCAATTTCGTCTCTTTGCCTCGTATTCTTGATAAGATTCCCCCATTGATCAGCTTCCTCTTCCAAACAATATACTGCTAAGATGACTTTATCAGGTTTAGAACATTCTAAAACTAAAAATATCTTTTCAGTGGTACTGATCCATTGTTCAGCCACTAATGGATCAGTAGACCCACTGAATGAGGGTGGACGATGCCTCATGAAGGATTCAACAGAATGTTGCTCCTTCCTTGGCTTGTTTGGAAGTCCTCATATCATGAGAAAGTTGTGTGATCATGGATACAATATTTTTCATTCCATCTCCCATAACGTTTGGTTGCTCATGGGGATAGTCATTGCATTGCCCGTCACATTCAGCATTAACACGGTTCCTTTGGGTTCCATCCATTGACTAAAACCAATAAGCATAGTGTGAGAAACAGTAATCATAATAGGAAAACCACATAATCAAGAATAAAATTTCATAAATTAGGTCTTATCATAGGTTATTCATGGCCATTTCTAAAACACTAATATTGTGTTCTATACTTTGACATATCCTTAGGGTTCTTACTAAGGCTTTCACATCCTAGTTTCCAAAGGTTGACTATACCTTTCCTATGATACGAAATATAACAACCCATACATTACATACATTGTTATTAATTCAGAATTTAAGCATACTTATTACAACATATAACAAAACCACAATAGGATCGCATAGGTATAGTGTCTTTAGAAACTGGGAAACATAAACAAATAGTTCATAAAGCATCTACATTGTCCCCCGTATATTTCATCATATCTAGATTCGATTTTGGAATATCCTACTAAATAAAATTCTTCCTGACCTGGGGAAAAGAAAACATACAAAAGGGTGAGCTCAAGTGCTCAATAAGGGTAAACAAAGGAAATATCAATCATATCATATTCATAAGAACATAACATTTTGAAAATATTAACCTACAAAAGAGATCATAATATCATAACATTGGATAAATCATTGTTGTGAAATGTAATCACATTAATCGTAACATAAAACTTGAAACTGTGTGGAATACACACATAATCATATAAAATCACTTCATATTAGTCAATACTCATTTCCAAGACTACCATAGCAGACAAAGTTCATTTCTTAACTGAGTTCACTCCTCGTTCCTGTCATGTATCACTGAAATAGATTAACTTTCCGTTCCAACCATGTCTATATCATGAGATATAAATATTTAACCAATGAATTGGAGGGAGATATAGGTCCCACCCATCTCATAATGAAACCATTCTTATGTGGGCCACAAAAACATAAATCATACATTATAGCATAACCCATGTAATAAAAAATGGAATTCTTAAACATCATGCCATCATAACATAATATATATATGATAAAAGGACTTAATAAAAATAATTCCATCATAACATAGTAAAATCAATGTAATAATAGGGATATAAATAAAACCCTATATAATATTAGATAGAAAATAATTTTGATAAAACACTTGAACTCCATTCTTGGGGAAAATATCCTTTCTAATTCAAAAACATTTTTCCTTTCTTAACATGTCATAAAATTTTAAACTAAAAGAAGTAAATTGAAAATAAACTTGAAAACTTGTAAAGTAAGCTTCATGGAAATAATGTTCATAAAAATCCATTCATGTCTTATAAGTTAAAAAACATTTTTCTCGTACTTTGACCAGAAAATTCAACAAGTATCTCGTACTAAAAGCGACAAAATATTCCTTTCATAAATATTACTAAAAATTTCCCAATTGGTAATATTGTATTTAAAAATTTGTAGGATGATAGAAATAATATTAAATATTGAGGAAACATGTATGTGGATTATAAATATTCCCTAGTAAATTCTAAAGTACAAACAATCTCGGATAAAAATGAGATTGTGAGATTTTAACTTAACTTAGGTCTGATTTGCTTCATACGTATCCAAAACTCCTACATAATGATTTAGATAATTTCATTGACTTATTAGAGAATCATATTTATTGTTATGATATCATATATTGTCATATTCTTATCTTCTTATTAGTAATATTTCATTTCTACTTGTTATTTCGGTGTTCATTGCTTTATGTTCTTATGCGTGTTCTGTCGAATAAATTATTATTCCTATTTTTAGGTTATAGATACCTCATTTGAAGAATGGTATTAGTGTAATATATATCATAATTATTCATTATATTCATTTATATAATCATTATTCAATGAAGATCGTGTAGAACGAGTCACATCACATCGTAGAGATGGTAGACCGTACGTACGCACGAGCGATTATATAATTCTTTTGATATTAAAATCATATATAATTGGATGGTATATCATATATAAAAAATCATAATAATGTTATATTTATTATTTTTATCATTTATAATCATTATTATACCCATCCAAATGATGAAATGTTTGAATAACAAACTACACCACGACGTGGAGATGGTAAGTCGTACGTACGCACGTGTGGTGACTTTTTCATTCATAGGATGGATAAAATAAATAATATGGTTGTACCATTTTTATAATAACATCACAGTACATAGAATATATTGGATTTATTATTTTAGAATGGAAACAGGTAATAATGAATAAGTGGAAGAAGAAAGGAACTTGAAATATGTGGTGAGATATTTACCTCCTCTTCAGGTTCTTCCTTTTGATTTGATAAAAAGGGCTCCTTAGGATGGCTTTCTGAATAAAGGAATGCCTCTAGGATGAAGGTAGGAAAGTTTTGAGGGTATTCGGGCAGGGTTTGGCCGATCCAACTGGTTTTGGAGGTGTGAATTAGAGAGAAGGGGGACTTCCCTTTTATAAGAGAGGTGATGGGCACCTTAGAAAAAACTTAAAATATTATTTTATAATAAATTCATAATCAGATTATAATGGCTCAAAATTGATTTATTTCAATGATAAGGTGGTAATTGGTCTAAATTCACTCAAAACATAGGTTTTAGACAGCTTTGGGTCACTATATTAACCTTATCATTTATATTTAACTCTTAGTTAGATAGTTTAACATTTATCATGTCTCTTTGTATTTTTATATTATATGGTTAATAAACATACTATATACATACAAGGGAACCCAATTGGTTCATTAATGATACACCTATCATTATAGAAGTCTTTTGTACGAACATTATATTTTTAGGAATATAATATCAATTAAAAATATAATATTTGTTTTAAAAACTCTTTTATGTCAATTTTGACACTATTCGGTATGTTGTTTTTTCTAAATTTATAACAGCATTATTACTTAGAACGAAATTATATAACCAAATCTAATATGTTATATTAACCTATAAAATTAGTGGAATTCATAAAGTCTCAAATTAAATTTATTTGGGTATTTATAATATCAATTATGTTAATATTTCACTAATAAGGTAATTACCACAACATCATTGTGTCAAAAATAAATTAAATTATTTTATTTCTAAAAATTATAAATAAAATACCATTATGTAGGAAATATTTGCATATTTCTAATTAATATTTATAGTCGAATTTATCTTAGGTATAACTCTATATTAAAAATGTTTTAGTTATTAGACTTTGATTTTTAACTCTTTTAACTCTTCTTTTAATTAAATAATAATAAAAGTCCTAATCTAATCCATGTGGACCTAAATGGTTGTATTTTATTCCTAAGGTTGTTTTTGGTCAAATTACACTTATCCAATATAATTAGGACATGTTTTAGGGTAATAATAATATCATTTTTACCCTTAATTGCCTTATTTACTTTTAACCGTGGTAAATTAAAGTAAAAAGTTACAATTCACCAAAAATTTGTTTTATCTTACTGAAACACATTTTAAGTATTGATATCAATCATGTCTCTCAGATTTTTGAAATTCCACTCACAGAAGCGGTAAAATTATGTTTTATGTAAATTTAAAAATTCTCCTAGGAGATGAGTAAAAGACGGTAAACAGTTCAATAAAATTTTTATATATCTAAATTTATTATAAAATGACTCCAATGAATTAAATTGAACTTATATAGGTATTGTGTATCTATTTTGACCTAAAATAAATTTAAATAAAATAAATAATTATTTAAATAAAAATTCAGTTTTAAACTATAACTTAGTGTTTTCCACTATTCATCAAAAAATGAATGTTTTTATAAAAACACCAAAAATTCATCCTCAGCTAATTTTGATATTCTGAATCCAAAAAGGAAGTCCATTGTGAAATTTAAAATTTATAAAATTTAAAAAAATGGGTATTACTATTCATAACGGCTAGTTTATATAATATTTTAATAACATATCGTTGTTTAGTGAAACTTGGTATTGCGTACAATGCAAGATATCGAGGAAGGTTATTCTTGCATGTAACTCAAGCCAAGATAGTGTTGTGTGTAGTGAAATATTCCTTTGGTGTTTCATATAACATAATACATGAAAACAAAATATTTCTCATAAAATCTCAGGGTGTTACATGAACAAGCACATTAACTTGTGGTCCCTTGATCTGTTGAGTGAGGTCCCAACTTCAAAAATCATTTACTGATTTACTCAACGCTTGCCTCTAAAATTTCAAAAATCTAGATAAGGATATTTCTTGGTTGCAATTTTTAGTTAAGTCGACCCACCAAGAAAATAAGAACTCCCCGGTAGTAAGAGGGACCCTCAGCTAAGGCGTGACAGGCACCTTGAACACTTGATTTTGTTCAAACTTGAATGATGGAAGGTAGTTTGTGACTTAATATTTTCTTTAAGGGTTTTATTGTTTCTCTCTCTCAAAGAATGTAATCTATTTCTATTAAACTTGTTCATCTATGTTGTCACGCTCACAACTAAACTTTAATATAAAAACATGCACCACTTCTTTAAGCATTTTATTATCTATTATTTTTTTTATTTTCCCGCTATTCTAAAATGCATAAAATAATAAATAAATGCATAAAGGTAGACTACTACCTGACTGGTGTTGAGCATCTAAACGACCTAAGGGGATCGTACCTGAGTTGAAGCTTGAATCAAAATGCAGCTTTCCCCTTGACTTGTATGTTTTCTTCACTTTTGGAACATTGCATTGTCTTGGTGGGGTCCACGTCACGTCTTGGAGTACCGCCTCATCTTGGCGGTGTCCACATCACTCGTTTTCTTCATCCGAAGTACAAAGATACTCACGCACGAGCGAGGGGAACTATTTTATAAATGTACATCATATGAATTGGACATGTAGGTCCTTATATATTTTAACCAAAAAATAAAGATGATGTGCAGACCATCTATTTAATTAATTACAATCATCGAACACAATTAAAATAATTAATTAAATAAAAGGCAACATACGAGGGTCGATACTCAAGACCAGAATTCTGGTAAAATAAAGTGCAATAAAATTAAAATTCATTAATTAAGTACGAGGGTTTATTTAATTAAATTAAATGAATTAGTAGATGCAAATAATTTTATTAATTATCGGTCCTCTAATTAATTTAAATTTAATGCGAAAATTAAATTAATTTAACTTAATTAAATTTAATAATTAAATTGAATTACTTTTATCCAGGTATTAAAATTTATTTATTTTCAACTACATTTAATATATTAATTAATTTAATTTAATTCAGTAATTAAAGTAATTAATTATATTAATTGAAATATGAATCGGGTCTCGAAACCCCACTCTGACCCATCACAGGTCATGCTAAACATACGTTGACCCGTAATGAGTCGAGGGAAGCCCGTTCTAGGATTATCTAAGTCAGGCGGCTATATTCAGGCCCAAATTGGTCAGGTAGATATTCCCGGTCTGATTTTGAGGTAAAAACAAGAACCTGAAAGAGGTGACAGAGGTTACCTGCACCCGGGTCCATTGTTGCGAGGGCAGCGGAGAGCCGTGCCGGAAGCGGGAGATGGCAGTGGTCTGCTGCAGTAGGCTGCGCGACATCGACGACCAGGTGCATGGAATCTGGGTAGCTGCAGATGAGCCGTGGTGGATCAAGGGAGGCTGACTCTGGGAAGGCGAGACGTAGTGAGACTGGGACAACCTTCAATGTCTGGTGGGCGGCCTACTATAGGAGGGGGGCCGGCCAGGGCAGGGGTGAAGACTACCTCTAACTCGACCAACGAGTGTCCGGTTCTATCTGGTGGAGACGATGTGTGCGGTCTTCATCAGGTCGTGGAGAGAGAGGGGAGGGTGGCTGGACCCTGGGGTGGCTGGGCAGTGCATGCAGAGGGAGAAGCGGGAGGCAACGACCTGCAGGAGGAGAGGCGGGCTCTGGTAGGAGGGCATAGGGCCACTGGCCTGCTGTGCGCCACACTGGGAAGAGGAGCCGGCAACGGGGAGTAGTAGGTCTGCATGCAAGGTGGGATGGGGTGTTGCGGTGCCTCGCACGGAAGAATTACAGGGAAGGAGTCCAGCGGCGAGTGTAGTGTTGCTGTGCGTTGGAGTCGACTGGGAGGATATGGTTGTGCAGTGTGCAGGTGTAGTGCCCCCGCTGCTGTGTGTCGCTCGAGAAGAGGGGTCTTCTCAGATCCCTTGCTTTTATTTTTTCTTTCTTTTGTTGGCATGACCCACGGCTCGCCCCTTCTTTTTTTAAAAAAGACTTATTTTGATGTCTTATTCTTCCCCTTTTTTTGAGTAAAGTCCACCTCCAAATTTCTAAAGGCTACTAAATAGTCTTTGGATTTAATAATAATATATTTATTATCATATAATAATATTTTATTATTATTACACTATAATAATAATAAAATAATTATTATGATAATAATAATAAAAATATTAAGCAAATAAAAAAATAAAATTATAATTTGAACGTAATTTTATTTTTCTAGGATGAACTAAATCAATTCAAAAAACTTTATTAGTTCTTCGGGATGGAAAAATTAAATACCTGAGATCAAACCACGAATTAGATCCAATCCAAAAATGTAAACTAACCATAACTTGGTCATTTGGCATCGGATCGCCACACGGTCTGAACCGTTGGGACCATCTTTGAACCCTCTACTTAATGGTAATGCAAATTTAATTTACTAGGATCATAAAATTTACATGATCTCTTTGATACCATTATTAGGTTTCTGAGGCCCACAGTAGAAGCCGATGGGTCGGGGATTTTAAAATTTTCGTCATTAGGATGATGGAACTTGTCGTCACTGACGATCCGAGCCCCGAAGAGGTCCTAGTATCTCGCTTGAATTTTAAGGAGCACAAAATGAAAATGAAAACGTACTCGTTTCAAATATGAAGCTTCAGTCGACTGAAAATAGTCAGCGATGATCGTCTCTTAAAGGATCCAAAGAAGGATCCCTCTAGATCATCCACACACACTCCGAAAATAAGCTGGAATGTCGATCATCAATCTCTTGGTGCTAGTGCGGTGATCCGACGATGCTTTAGACATCCCGACAATCACCACAACGAGAAGCCTTCGATGCATGAGAGAGATCTTGATCCAAGCTTCTTGGATCGAGAGATTCTCTCTCTAGAGAGTAGGAGGAGAGAGTGGATCTCAACTTTCATTCCATAAAATGAATGAATAGTGATTTTTACACCAAAGAGAGAGAGCCTCCTTTATTATTTATAGTGACCTTGATAAATACCCGGTAGGGTTCCCCGACCCCTGTTGATTTGAACATCCACTAAATAAATAATTTTTACGAACTAAACTGGGCCAATATTATTTATTATTTTATCACATACTTGTAATATATATATATATATATGAAATATATTACATGATAAAATCCAAGCTATTTAACTCGACTCGCTGTCCCGCTTAATATTAAACGAACCATGAATATTAAAATAATATCCATTCGGTTAATATTTTTCTCATATTTTCTAAACTCGTAAATAAAAAAAATAAATTCAATCCCAAATATTCATAACTTGAATATTAATGAATTTATTTAATTATTTTGGTGATCGTCAACTTGGACAATGCTCGGACCCCGTGGCGGGGCCCACTATGTCTATATACCTATTCAACTGAATTTGGTGGATTCTTGAATACACTATTGTGTATGACCCTCTAGGCCCTTACCTCGATAGCAGTGAATAAAATCCACAGACCAAGAGGGGAGTCTAACAACCCATCATGGCCCCTAAATAGATAGGGATTGTCATATAAATGACTACCATCCTACGAACACTCACTGTGTACTATAATCTCTTTGTCATTCAATTTCTCATAAAGCAGAATGCACTCTTGTGTCATCGTCTTTATCTTGCTTTATTATTAGTTGATCTATATGGATGTATTTTATTTTCTACTACTTTTTCCAAATACTTATGAATGCGGCACCATCCTGATCAACCAGACCTGAGATATAAAACTTCCAGAACTTGGAAGCGACAAATCCTTTCTTGACCATTCATCCAACGTCATACCACCAACGACACACCCAACACAAACTACCTCGCCATGACATCACATGAAATGGTTTTCATCTCGCATCAATTTACATAATCAAATGATACACATTGGTAATGGTCTCAAGTCAGGAGACCAATACACATTTTGGTAGATAGGAATGACTAATGACACCCAAAACATGTGGTGTTCCAATTGATGAGTCTATCCTCATGATCTCACTACTACAGATCACCAAGTGCAAACTTCATGAGAAGAAGTCTCAATGATTATGATCCCCAATCACCTAATATTTAGACATTTACTGTGTACAGTCAGTAATATGTGTCTATACTATAGAACATATATTTAAGATCAATGTCATTGTATCTCGAGGTTCTCATTATTGCATGGGATATGCTATAAACTCTCAACACGAAAATTAACATTTAAACAATACCATTATTATAGTGGATGCAGAAAAGTCTTCACTATAATGGTAAGATAACATCATGCATAGATAACTGTACACAGGATATGGTAATCAAAATTATTGTATAGTTGGGTCTAGGTCACCCACTATTTCAACAGAGAATACTTAGTTAAAATGTTGGATGTATCTATTTGATTCTTCACCTAAAATTACATTTTTTTTAAATACTTGGATCATGTTAATATGAAATTAAAAATCAGTGTGTAATATATGAACAAACAGTTTATTGTTTTAACTAATTGTGGTGTATAGATTGTGTTTAGGGTCTGGTTTGGGTTTTCAGCCATTATATTATGTCCATAGTGAACACTGATAGTGTAACGTAAATATAAAAAGGTATAATTACTGAAATTATTCTTTTAAATTAATTTTACTTAATTTAGTATGTTTTTAGTCAATTCCAAGGTCAAAATAAATTAAAGGGATTGTTTAATTTCAGGTCATTCAATGTTAAAATGTTTTGAGTCATTGAATCCTGGTAAACGAGACCAAGTTTGATGCACGCCTTGTTCTAGGGTATTATTTTTTTGTTAAGTACAGTATAATGGTTAACCAAGGGTTTTATCTCGAAGAGTAGATAACTCAAAAATGGGTTTTCACATTTGATGTTTTTTTAGAAAATTGATTATAATTGTCTTGAGAAATTTTGAAATATAGAAATCATATTAGATGATTGATTTAAAATATTTGATGAACACTGGGGATCAAATTGGCTTTGGATAAACCATGTTAAATTCTATCATGGTTTTTTAGTTTTTACATAATCCTTTTCAGCTAGATATAAAGAGAAATATTTCTCTATCAATTCCACTCTCTCTACTGGCTATACATTTATGGTCATGATATCCCTAATCGACTTCTCAAGATAGACTACCCTCCATTACATGTGTGTGACATTGTTGTGGGTCCTCTTGTTTAATTTGTGAAATCCCCAATCTCGTATTATTTTTCCATAATAAACCAATAGATTCAACTTTTAATCCCACTCACATACTGACAATCATAGAGAACTCACCACCCAACCATAATCTATCCCATTATAGACATAATAGAATTGGGCAGAGGGAGATATAGATCATCAACCAAGGGAATTTAAATTAATATATTCAAACCCTACAATTATCATATTCATTATTTAACACTAAAATAAATTATTGAAACCATAAAGAAGAAGAACGAAATTATTTTATTCATTAGAGTGTAGAAACTAAAACATGGAAAAATCAGTCGATCCTCCCCCTTTAACAACCACTTGAATTATTTGACCCTTCATGGATAGGTTAAGTGAGTTGATGTGGTAGAAGGAACAAATATTGATAATTATTGAAAATAAAATTAAACAAAAGAAAAAAAGAAAAGTAGAGTAGCAATAGGCCTTTTTATAGAGCTTCCCCTTACTGAGCGATCATATTTTTATCCCCCTGTCAATCTATTTATAGTTGTTAAATTATTCTTGGGTTATCATAAATGCTTCAAATATTAATTCCCATTCAATCACAGAGAAACATTGGACTTCAATATATGCATCAACCTTAAATTTTGTAAAAAGTGCTTGTATTTTGTATCGTGAAATTGTTTTAGAATGTAGAAGTATGTTTTTTGATGTAAATTTGTTGAGCAAGTACCTAAGAAGGTATTATTTGATGTGATTTTATGTCCTTGAAGGTGCAAAGGAAAACCATGTGGCACATATGCATCAAATTGTGATACGTGATATTCTTTACCTGGTAAGTTCTTTTTGTGTCTTAAATGGTTACCCCAAAAAATTCCTTCAATTTTAGGTCATAGAAAGTGGTTTTACAATGTAAAATGGTGTTTTCTAGAAGGTTCATCCCTAATTCATATCGTATCTTCACATCGAAGCATTGTAATGGGCCCTTTTCCAATTGGACATGATGACCCATCTTCTATAGCATGAATTCATTAATTTTATTCTTGTTTCCAAAAAATCCCTATATTTCACTATGAATCACAAAACTTATTATATAAAAGTAGAATTAATCAACTTATACACACACAAAAATAATTTTATATTCAAATATACAGGGATATAATAGTTTTTTTAATTCCCCCACACTAAGACCTTGCTTTTTCGCAAGAATGTAATCTCAACATAAATTAAAGAGAAACACCATGTAATTAATCTTCAAATTATAAATCAATTAAATCAAATGATTATCAATGGGGGATTAAACTTTTAAATTCTACAAAAAACATCAATTCAACTTCACAAATTTCAAATAGACTAATAAGCCTATGTATTTTAAGTTATTCCATTATGAATGGCATATTTCTTCCATCCTTTAATTCATATATAATTATTCATCAATATCAATAATCCCAAGTCGTGATTTACCTCAGAATGGAATATTTTATCTCATCACTAATGATGAAAATTCATGTAGATTTATGTTCATACCATAAGAAAATGTTCATTTTCCATAGGATTGTGAATGATCTAGATTCCCCATATTAGAAAAACAATTCTCATAAAATCATGAGGTATTCGAAACTAAGGTTCTGATGAATCTATGGATTAATTCTGGTTGGTATTGATGTTAAAAATTTTAAGTCTCAAAATTCGGTTTATCTCCAAAGCATACTACAAGATATCAAAATAAAGGTTCTCTAAGAATCTTATATATAAAATAAAAAATACCACATCCTAAAGTTCAACGTTAGGTCATGATCCATCTAAGAATAATAATTTTTTTACCTTATTTTTTTTTTCAGATGTTAGGTGAAAGCACGACCAATTGTCGCCTATAGACCGGTCAATGTTACGATGCTCTACTAATGTGTATAGCAGCACTCGGGTCGAATCCTCGGTGACGATACTTTTTAATAGTTAGTTATTTTTAGTTGATTGTATTTTTATTAGAGGGTTTTTTTACATAGATTAACTGAAATGATTTATTTAAAAATTTAATAAATATTGAGGTGAGTTCATCATTAGGTATTTAATCTTGTGAAATCATTGATCCTTGCTTTATATTGAATTAAATTAACACCCACTTCACAAGATAATGTTGATTGGAATTCCTAAGTGTTAAGGCTTTAATCCAAACCTTAACTTAACTTAAGGTTCTAAACTCAATCAGAGCTTGTTTATAGTGGTGTATTTATGGTTACAATAATCCATGGAAACCTCATGTTAAACAAAAAAAGTCATTAATCCATGACATGTTAGGTCAAACATACACAATGTTAATTCAAATAATATTCATCAAGCAAAAGCTCTCAATCACTTAACATGCCTAAATTATATATCACCAAAATGAGATATTTACTCAGCCATTTGGTTGTTTAATAATCTTTTTATAATTATTACGATGATAAATTAATAATAGAAGAAAAATAAAGGGATAAGAAAAGATTGGGGCGTCAAACACACACACACGAACAATGATGAGAATTAAAGACGGACTTTTGATTGAATGAGGAAGTAAAATAACGGAAGGGGATTAAACTGTATTTAAAATATTTTAAGAAAATTAATATAAAACTACAGAAGGTGGATGAGAATATGAGATATTGAAGAAGAAAATTTCATTAAAACAGAATTACAAAGAAAGAGACTTACAAGATTAAAAAAAAATGAAGAACACAAAAGTAAATGAAAACAAAGAGAAGATGAAAGATATCTCAATTGAAAAATTGAGTATGGAAGGTCATCCCAAGCCCTTGGAAAGGCTTTGGTCGTTCCAATATGTGATACTATCTTATGAAAGGACAAATCTTTGCAAGGAGAGGAGGGGGATGTATTTATATCCCAATGTTGTGGGTTGTTTGCATTCCAAAACTGCCCCTCCAATTGCACCTCCAATTTGATAAATTAGAATTCCAAATCCTGAGATATGATATTATTACATGTTGTAGATAAACATCTCCTATATATCCTCTTGAAATTTGGCATCCATTGGACTTATGTGGCCAAAGTAATGGAAAGTTGATTAAACAAAGTTAATCTATCCATTTCAACCCAAACTTTTTGAAGGACAAAATGTGAGTTGATTCATGTATCAGAAGATGCCTTCAAATCCGAATGATTTATTCAAAAAATTCGGCCTCCTATACCTCCTTTTTCACAATGAAAAATATAATCTTTATTGGATTCTTACATCGTTATATATTTTATGAATATCATACTGATTTTAATTCCCTTCCAGAATGGTGGTCTGAGTTTAAATGAAAAATATGGGCCCATTGTATTTGGATTTGGGCCTTGAAAGTTTTATCCAAGAATCCTTAAATTGTCCCCATAACGGTGAAGGATAATAAAATAATTTGGAACTCTTGATTGAGCCCAGAAATTAAATCATCATTGATGAGGTAGTTTCTTCACAGATTCTGTGGGTCTTCTTGTGTGGTCCATATGTGCCTTTAAATGGATGAATTAGCCCTTGACCCCTTCTAATTAAATGTTTTATATGGAATAAAGAATCCTAAAAAACAAAAAAATAGACAATTTGTATTATTAGGGCGATAGTTATAGATAAAATAGTAAACTAACTCAATTGGACTACTTCTAAAAATGAACAAAAAATATACTTAGTATTAAAAAATTAATCTTTCACAAATTTTATACAAATTTCATATAAAATAAGTAAATGGAGTATATAATAAGTCAGGAAAATATTAATAACATCAATTCACCCACACTTAGTCTTGTGCATGTTCTCTTGTGCGATAAATATAAAAATATGACAAAATTATTTTCACTCACCAACAAATAATAAAATTTTGTTTTCCCCAATCAAAGGAGGTTTAGACAATTTCACTCATCCATATTGAATTCCACCACAATTTGTTAAAGAAAAATGTTCCAAAAACAACTCTTTTTTTCATGCTCAAATTTAGAAATGGACAATGTGGACACTCAAAAGTCACACCTCTCAAGATGAAAAATTTCATTTGTGAAGGTTCACTCTTACACCAACAAAAAGTGAAAATATTAGAGTTTTAAATAGATCTCATATTCCAATCCATATCCAAAGTGTACAAGAATCAAGATGTCTTTTGAAGGGTTTTTTCTATGGCTATGGGATGGTAGGAATATAATGTCCAAGAGAGAGAAGATGATGGGTAAACACCAACATGGAAAAAGCAATGTACAATTTTTTTTGAAATGAGACATGAAAGGAAATGGGAACACATATTTACAAGGGAATGAAAATGTGAAATAAGACACAAAAGTGGAAAGAAATAATAAGGTAATGAGAAGGTGGAATATTTAGAAAACAAATTTTTTTCCAATTACATAAGTGTTCATCATTTTTTTCATTTTTTAAAGTTGAAATTGAAATAGATCTCACACTAATCTCCCAACCCATGATTGATCTCTTCATGACACTAATTTTAATAGTTATAACAAGATCTATAGTTCAAGAATAGTGATTCTTGACCCACCCAATACCCAACCCATTCTTATTTTCATTTTTTATATTTTTATTTTATTTTATTTTATTTTTTTAACACTTTTTAATTATACAAGATAAAAATATATACATTCCCAAACCCCACTGAATGAAAACCTCTCCCCCACACTGAAATGTATGCTTTCCCTCAAGCATATAATAACATGGTGAAATCAAAAAATGGGTACCCAAAATGAAATCCATCCCACCCACACTGAGATTTTAAAAAACAAATATGCAATGAAAAATCCATGTTGATAATCGGTGGGATAAGGTATTAGGCTTGTAATATGGCTATCAAAGAAAAGGGTTTCATATGCTTGAAGGGGATTTCAAAAGGAGGACTAATGTAAGGGAAATGAGAGGCTATTTGGATATTGTGATTCTCATGTGGTTCTGAAAATTCCTCTATCATTTTAATGTACACTAAAGTAAGAAATTCAGCTCGAAGGTCCACAAAATCAAGACTCACAAATGGGGGTGAAACTAAACATTTTGAAAAGATGTCTATAAGAATCCTTAGCATGAAAGCTAATTTTGTTCCTCACGGTTTGTGAAAATCATTTTACAAATCAACAGATTGAGCATTCAAAATTTTCTGTTTTTGACACAATATTATTTTTCTATATATATAATGAAAACACAATATTTTTGAGATTAAACCTTGTCTTTTGACTCCCCAAAATGGTTGGACAAAATGTCAAAACTGGATTATGAGTATGTATAACTATTTTTGTGTTATTTTTATACACATTTTTTTTATTTTTTTAGTTTTTTTAGTGTTTTTAAATTACACACCCACAAAAAATAGAAGGTGTAATTAAAAATGTGATGAGTAAAGTGGTAAAAAACAAAATGATAATGAGGGAGTGTTTTTGACGCTTTCTCCAGGGTGTGCACGTTCGTCCGCATGGGCGCGACAGGCGCAGCATTTTTTTACCCCACATGCCTGCTTTCCAAAGGCGGGAAAATTCACTCCTTGTTCCGGGATGTTTTCTCCTTGATCGAAACCTAGATGATGGGATGTCAGTTATTCCTTCCATGGATTCCTCCTCGAAACTCGTCACCTAGTCCAGGTATCCCTCATATATTTAATACGTTGTTCATGAAACTCTTCCCAGTGCCATGTTTCCATGGAAGGAGATTAATTACACCGCTTCTGTTAGGACATTCCAAGGGGTCTGGTCAGCGAAGAAACCTTCAGTTGGGGGAGTAGTCATGTTGATACAACATTGGTGTGTCTGGATGCTGGTGAATTGGCGTGTCTATATTTTGTTCTTTATTATAGGGATTCTCGAGGGCGCAGAAGCCTGAGGCATCCCACATCGAGCACGGGGAATCATATGCCATTGGCAGTTATATGAGTTTTTTCTCAGATTCTTGTGTTTAACACTAGGTATGCCACAAGTTTAACGTCCAACGGAGATGGATCGGGATGATCAGAACACTAGCTCGAGTGGATCAGATTGAGGAACCCCCATGAGGGATCACCGATATTGGGGCCAACACGTGGGTAGCTTCCCGAATACTGTGGGGGGGGGGAATGAGGTGGAATTATCTCACCGAGATGTGGCGGCCCGGGTAAGAATTGGGATGGATAATGGTTCTGGTATTTGGCCTCGAAAAGACATCCTACGTACCAGGCCTTGACCTGGATGAAATCCCTCGTAGTTTGGGTATGGATGTCGGTGAACCGACGTGAATGAGGACCATGGTCCAATGGGTGATGGGATTGAACCTCGTGGAGGCTTCCTACGCACCATACCTTTTCACGGATCAAAGTCCAAGTAGTTCGGGTGGTGCTTGTTGATGAACTGATGTGAAGATGGACCTTGGCCTGATCTATGGTGGTCTTGAACCGCAGGGAGGATTTCTACGTACCATGCCATGACATGGATCCAAGTCCACGTAGTTCGGGTTCAAAAGGGTCCGTTGAATCGATGTGAAGGGGTGTCGGAACAACTAGGTGGCAGGATCACAAGGGCTTACCGCTGGATTGGGATAAAATTTAATGTCATGCGGGATGGGGAATTTGGGGCTTACGCTCTGAGGCGCCCCAAGGTATTGGTGAACCGATGTGAATATGGTCAGAACGACCGGGTGATGGGCATGAACCTCATGGAGGATTCCTATGTACCATGCCTTAACATGGATCAAAGTCCCGATAGTTCCGATGCACAGTTTAATGTCATGCGGGATGGGGCATGTCGGAGAAACGATGTGAATATGGACCTTGGTCCATTGGGTGTTGGGTTTGAACCTCGTGGAGGCTTTCTACGTACCATGTCTTAGCACAGATCAATTTCCTCATAGTTCAGGATGAGATGTGGATGTCAGTGAACCGATGTGAAGAAGAACCTTGGCCCGATGGGTGATGGGCTTGAACCTCATGGAGGCTTCCAACGTACCATGCCTTGACATGGATCAAAGACCTCGTAGTTTGGGATGGGTTTCTTCAGTGAACTGACACAAAGGTGAATCTGGGGGTCCACTGGTGGTGGGATTGAACCTCATTGAGGTTTCCTACGTACCATGACTTGACATGGATCAAAGCCCTCGTATTTTGGGTTGAGTTGTGTCTTACACTCTGAGGTGGCCCAAGGTGTTGGTGAACCGACGTGAAGACGGTCAGAACGACTGGGTGATGGGCTTGAACATCGTGGAGGCTTTCTACGTACCACGCCTTGACATGGATCAAAGTCCCCGTAGTTCCGATGTGCAGTTTAACGTCATGCGGGACAGGGATTTTGGGCCTTACGCTCTGGGGAGGCCCATGGTGTGTCATGGTCAGTGCTCACTCTAAGCGCACAAGATTCATGCTCGGTGTGAGAAACAAGAGGTTGCAGGCACCTGATGATCACATCGTGAAGGGTGCGTCCGTGGGAAGCAAAGAGGGGATTACACGTTGGGCGGCCCATGGTATTGGGAATTACTCTAGGATGGAGGCCCGAGGGGGAGAAAGCGCAGAGGGAGAGGGATTTGGGACTGAATAACGGAGGTGCCTCATATTCTGTCATGCTCTCCACTGGCCCTGGCGGTTGGGATGTACGGAGGTGCATGGATGATACCTTCCATAATAAGGACTAGGGGATTACACCAAGATGGCCTCCCTCCCCCCCCCCCCCACGAACAAACGCCACTCCCAGAAGGAGGATATCATCCCCTGGAGAGACCAGGGGAAGGGGGGCGTGCAGAATGTCCAAGGTGAGGGAACCCCGCATGAGAGGCCTGGGGGGTGTCACAGTTTAACTTCATGTGTTGTGGACGGAGGTGCTTGGTAGTTTAATGTCCTGCGGTTCGGGCGATGTGGGTTTACTCCACACCCCTAGGTCTTACATAACCAGTACCCTCTGATTCTTGTGGGAGGGAAGGTATCAGCAATGCTGTGTAAAAGGGGGGTCACAGAGCGAACCATCAAGGGGTCCACGTTAGTGTGGCTATGCGAAGAAGCAATAGCCGTTAGCGTGCCTATGCGAAGAAGCATTAAGCGAAGAAACGCCACGGGCGGTATCGTCCAGGGGACTTTGAAGTCACATCGTGCAAACCTGTAGGGTCGCACGGGAAAAGGAATTTCCAAGCAGAGGGGTCCATAGGCAGAGGCCTTGTGGAGCTCGGTTTCTCTATGTGGTGAAGGGAACATGCGAAGGGGTGTGCTTCGCGAAGTGGGGTGCCTTAGCCTTAGCATGGGGTGGAGGTTCAAGTGGGGGGTGCTTCGAAAAGTGTAAGGGTGTTCGCGGAGCACTACCTCGCAGAGCATAGTTTCCTCATGAAACAAAGTGTCGTGAAGTAGTATACATTATGAAGTACAGTGACCATGCCTTGTCATGTGGATCACGTGTACATGAGGGGTGTTTCGCGAAGCATAAATTCTCCGCGACAACCCAGGTCCCCTTGGGGATCCCCTTCCTTCACGAAATCCCTTGGGCTTCATGAAAGGTATCCCTCTCGAAAGAGGTGATCAAAATGAGACAATGCAGAGGCACCTCCCAAAACAAAAATACCTCACGTAGCTCATGATTCGCAGAGAAAAGGGTGCTTCGCGATTTGAGGGCTAGGAAGGCGAAAGTTCAGATTGTCTATCCGGGAGGCTCAGTGGCAACTCAGTATTTATAGGCAAGGGGTGCCGTGAAGCAAAGCTCACGCAGCGCGAAGGGGGATTCAGTCGCTTCGCGGCGGGATGCGAACATTAACTGAGTTCGCAAAGGGGTACCTCCCCTATCTCTTCGAGGCGGGTACGTGAACGTCAGGGCCTTTTGTAAGGAATCCCGCCTCTCTTGCTTCATGGTGGGTTCACAAACGTCAGGGCCGTTTGTGGGGTGTCCCGCCTCTCTTGCTTCGCGGTGGGTTCGTGATCATCAGGGCCATTTCCGGGGCGTCCCACCTCTCTTGCTTCGCGGCGGCCGCATTGCTTGGGGGACTCCATGCCGTGGCTTCATGAGGCAGGCCGCGAGGCTTTCTTTTCTTCTTTATTTTCATCCAATATTTTCGCGCCAACAAATGACCCCCCTCAGACATGGAGCCATGGAGGGATCAAGGGTCAAAATATGCGGGAAATCACCAAAATCATTGGCCGTTTGTGGTTCTGAATCACGAAGAGGGAGCACGAGGCAGACAGGGGCCATGCGGGATGGAGGCGCCGCGATGCTCTGAATGGGATGGATACGCCGCAAAGCTCTAAAGGCTGCCGCCTATAAATAGGGGGGTCTGGCCTCTCTTTTTTCCTTTCCTTTCTCCGCAACCTTTTCCTTTTGTGCTCTCGATTCGCGAAGCTCCGCATAATCCACATCTGCTCTCCGTGAATCGGGATTCACGGCGAACTGCGAGTCTCTGACACCGTGACTATGCCATGCAAACATCTGCTTGCAGGCCGAGGCCAGGCTCCGCGATTATGCTTTATAAAGGAGCTTCATGAATAGGCTTCACGACCTGAGATATAAAATTTCAAAATACTTTAAAAAAAACAAATGGCCCATCAAGAAGATTCCCAGGGGGTGCTTGCGGACGCTGCCCGAAGGGATGAGATAGCCAACTGCTTGGGCCTAGGGGAGCTAGTCCGAAGCCACTCGGACCATAATTATTTGACGGAACTGTTATCAGAGAGCCAAAAGAACTATCTGATGTGCAAGAAGCTTCCGTTATATGGATTCGGGCTGAGGGATGGCGTCTTCATTCCTGAGGCGAGTAGGGTCGAACCATCTTGCTGGTTCAGAAGCAAGTCATGCTAGCATAAATGGTTCAGGGAAGCTGATTGTCATGCGCAGGAGGACATCACACTTTTCATCGCCGAATGTCTGTACAACCATCTGAACAACATTGATGGGGATCCATTACAACCCGAGACGTCCCCTCCCATGTACTGCACAATACTGAAGACGGCCTTGAGGGATTCGAAGAAAGGGTGGTCCGATGATTGGGACTTATTCCAGGGTGGAAACTTCATCAATGATTGGGCATGGGCCTACTGGGTAGGCACCTCATGCGAGTAATTTGGAGATGAGATGAGGAGAGTGGTCTTATATGAGGCGGCATGGGCCTTCCAATTCAACATTTATCAACCGAAACAGCTGATGTCGGAGTTGTTGAGCATATGGTCATATAGGACCAAAACTTTTCACCTACACCATGGAGAGGTTGGCATCAGTCTGTGGGATGTCCATTAGATTTCGGGGGTCCCAATCATGGGGTCTATGTATGATGAGTTCCTCCCTGTCATGAGTGCGTGGGAGGATCCAGAGTAGATGCCACAACTGGTGCTGGTATTGATGGGACTGGTCCTTAGAGAGGATAAAGAAGCGGTGAGAGATGTCCACTTCAAGAGGTGGTTCAAGCGGTTCCTGAACTTCCTTGAGAATTGAGAGTTTCCCTCGAGGCCTCGAACTTTCCCAAAGGGGGATCAACGGGGCATGGAGCACTCATATTGGCGGATCTTGGAGGAAAGCAAATGGAAGACCAGGGGTTTCAGTGTTAGCATTGAACAACGAACGATAGTCAAACTAGCGGAATTTATCGCGAACCTTATCTAAGGTTGGATCCTACCAGTGAGGGATACCAACATGGGGGTGCGACCCAGCTCATTTATCATGGCATCCATGCTGGACACATGAAGGTAGGTCAATCTGGGGATTCCGATGCTCTCCATATTGTACAAGACGCTACGACATGTTAAAGAGGGAAGAAACTATCAAGGATATGCAGGCCCTTCCGTATTCTGTATGGGTGGATCACGGCGCACATCAGGGGGGTTTACGAATAGACGAACCCCATCTCACCTCCATGGTCAAACTTCCGTCCATCCATCCTGAATGTTGTAGGGAGCTTTCCAGTCAAATTGACTATTCCCTTGGTTCTGAACTAGGTGTGGAAGGCGGACAAGTTTAATTTCCACCCATTTCCATTACCGACGGGGGTACTCACCATCGACGGTCAGGGGACAGAATAGCATCAGGACTTCCTCCTGGCCATTCTAGGTGGAGTCTTTGTGGCATGGTTGGACCGCGAGCCTCTATGAGAGCCGTACACCCACACCGATTTGCAAGGAAATTTCGGTGCCTGCAGCGCTTGACCCCGCAGGTCTACTGGGAGGTGCGCCATGAGGAGCACCTGTGTGTAATGAGGAAATTGTGGCTCATGTTCACACGAAAAGATGGGAAAATATGAAATGCATTGCCTTTGCCTACCACCACCTTTGGACTGGTGAAGGAGTATGCCATATGCTGGGAGGCGGCTTATCCGGGGGAAATTCTAAAGCAGCCAACTGTTCGAGCTAGTGAAAGAGGGCCTCCCCTATCTCGAGGTCGGGGTCGGCGGGCAGCAAGGGCCTCTTGCGGTGGTAGGGCAGCCATGGAGGCGAGACCTGCACCAGCTGAGGGTGAGGAAATGGCGGAGGATCGAGCAATGGCAGTGGATCCGATGGTCCTGGAAGAGAAAATTCATCTGGAGGGGTGTCCACCGAGGGGATTCCACAGGATATCCACTCAGCCTCCAGGTAAATGGATATGCCATATCGACATGCCAGAGGATGCTATTTTCCCGAAGGCCGGGGACATTTGGGATGTCAACCGGTAGTTTCTCGACCTGCCCGAGATGTGGAAACACCTGAACTGTCTCAGGATGGACCTACTGAGTATAGGCCCTATCCGGGCCGGTTTTACAGTGTCTCCAGTGGAGGCGGAGTAGTATTCGGCTGAGCTGGAGGACTTCGTGCATTCCAGGGGTTCCACGCGTCCAATGACGGACCGGGTAAGAGTACTGCTGAACCAGATGGTTCCACCACAACTATCGACCACTGAGCTGAGAGAGTGTTTCCCCCTATCAGAAGAATCAGACGAATCATCTCAGGGGGACGAGGCCGGTGGAGGGAGGCCATTGGAGGAAGGTGAAGTCGGCGACCATGACTCAGATCTTGATGATTTCACGAAGGCTCTCAAGGTAATAATCCAAGTCTCTTTCCTCAGGGTCTTCTCCCAGGAAATTATGGACTTTTTATCAGTGTTTGCACTGTGCAGGAGGAACTTGTACACAGACCTCGCTCTCGCCCCTTGGTGGGTGGTGACGTAGGACCCTCGGAACCCGCACCTGTGGTCGCATCCAGTTCTGTGTCTGGCAGGGCTTGGGCAGCCAAGGTGGCTCCTACAGAATCCCCGGACCTCCCGATAATATACGGAGGGCCATGCTTCAGGGTCCCCTCACCATCAACTCAGGAGCAGTACCTGGAGTTCAATCTATGTAAGTCCCCTCCACTGAATTCATTACTGTCACATGTTGGTCGTTCCAATTGACGTCCACACCTTTCTCTTCCACGTATAGTTCTTCAACTAGCATGGGCTGCTGCGGTGAGGCTGGTCGAGATTTCTAGCAGCGCCCCTCCTAGAGGCATGCTAGTAATAGAGGATATATTTACCCCACCCACCCAAGCTACAGCTCTCCCCATCCTTGGAGGGACCACCAGTGGGGTCGTGCCTAAGGTCATAGAGGTGGGGTCTGACAACGAGGATCGACCGGTCAACCCATGTCCTTCCATGCCTGATGCGACGCCAAATGTAGCTCCTGATCCAACGCCAGTTGTAGATCCTGTGGAAGATTTCTTGAGGTCGTATACCTCATACGAGCCTACCAACCGTGCGTATTGGGACAAAACGGCCTCTGATGAAGAGGACAGTGACATAGTCTGCCGCCGATCATGGAAGCTAATCGTGCGCTTTATCAAAAATACACCCCATGAATTATGGCTGGATGAGATGGATAGGCTTTTCTCGTGGTTGCGCAATCTGTGTGTTGGGGGAGTGGATGCCCAGCATCCTCGCCTGCTCATCTAAGATCTCATGGAGGGGAAGATTCGGGAGTATGATCACAGAATTAGCGTGGGCTTATAACGGAGGAAGGTGATGAAAATCAAGAAGCTTCGGGAGGCTGAAGATGAGATCAAACGGCTATGGATATGGGTATATGAGCACTCAGACTCTCTTAATTCACAATCAGAGCTGATCTTGAAATTGAAGGCCCAGCTGGCAGAGGCGGAAGAGCATCTGAGGCAAGCTTCCGAAGAAATGGCCATCATTCATGCAGACATAGAGTAGGCCCAAAATGAGGCTGATGAATTGCTCCCCATTGCTGCCGAGGAGTAGCGTGAGCTGAGCCAGTGGCAGTAACTCCTGGATGCCACAATTCGGAGGGTGGCAGAGCTACAACGCTCTTTTGATGGGGTTAACCCATTCATGGGGGGAATAAACCCATGAGTATTGTAAGGATCACAAAATCTCAAAAGTACTTTCATGTTTAGATTTTTGAATACATGAGTTTTATTATTGAGGTTGGCTTTAGAAAAATCGACGAGCCGTTCTTCCGGTGTGCTCTGATGCACAGGCGGGGTAACGATAGAGGCGTCGGGATTAGTCTGAACATAAGGAAGTGGAAGTTGTGAATCATGATACCCAAAATTCAGAACACTATGGGGATGGTGTGACAATAAAGGATAACTGTTGACTGTGGTAGAAACACAGTATCCTTATTGTGTTAGCTTGAAACGGGGATAACAAATGAGGGTCGACAGTTGACCATGTTCAAAACACAGGACCCAACTCAAAATTCTACCTGTCAGTAATCCAGAACGTTGGACCAGGACAATAGGGGGCCATAGGCCGAGAATCCATACTGTTAGGGTGTTTCTCCAGACATGAAAGGGGACAAGGGTCCGAATAAGGGGGGCACACAAAGAGTGGAATGTGGAGTGAGGGTTTGTTTGAACAGAATCCAACATGCTTGAGGTTATTCCATCATGGCAGAAGAACACTAGTTGGACGCATCGGTTTGATCATGGATCATTCCTTCTTTCAGACAGGGGCTCTCTGGATAGGGGTTTGTAGCTTCCCAATATCATCATGGGTCATCCTGAACTTGTTCAGGGAAAAATTGCAGTTCCATAGTACCCTCCGAGGGGTCAGACCAGAGGGCCAGAAATGGGTAGTAACAGGACTTATGATTCCTGTGGCTGGACCTTGGGAGAATCACTGGGGTGTCTCTACATATCCCATGAAAATGGGAATCAATCCGTACGTAGTTCTAGAAGCGCATTTTAACGTCATGTGGGATGATGAGAAGCCTGCACGCGTTGGTACACATCCTACCAAAACTACTAAGCCCATGTGAGTCGTACTCGGTGTGGGAAACAAGAAGTAATGGTGAGACTTTCCCGATACCGGAAGGGGTATGTTAGGACGGAGGGACGCTCGGTGAATACCGGCCCAATGATGCTAACCTATCCATGAAGTGCATCTAGAAGCGTGAGGAGATAGAGCTGAGTATTTCAAAATTACAATTGAACATGAGGAAGTGGAAACATGTGAATCATGAAGATTGAAATCTAGACCACAATGATGATGGCGTGATGATGGAGGATAACTATTGACCGTGGTGGAAACGTAGGATCCATATTGCAATAGCCTGGAATGGGGACAAAAAAATGAGGGTCGACCGTTGACCATGTTCAAAACACGATACCATGTCGCAAATGTTGTCAGAGATCCATAGGTACGTTTGCATAAAATTATTGGAGTTCCCTTAGGCCCAGCATCCATGGAGATCCCTTAATCCTAAAATCCATGTTGTTCGAGGGTCCTTTTGGATGTGGAAGTGGATGAGGATCCAAATAGTGAGCTCACAGTGCCTGGACATGGAATGAGAGGAATGTCTCCATAAAGATTCCACACTTAGGGATCTTTGTCAAAACGCATATGAATATGACAAAGAGACGTATTAGATAGAGGGAGTCGAGTCCCTTCCCATAGGGAGACCTTAGTTTACGGTCTTAGACTTCAGAACATGGGTGGAAGGAAACACATGAGGCACGTGGTGGGGTAACTCAAATACCCGACGTGAATGGGAACCGGGGGTTCCGACCACCACATGCTTCTCAGAAAGTTTTAGTTCAACGGACCAAAAAACGAGAGTTGATATGGGATTTAAGCAATGTGAAAAAGTGTTCCTACGTATCCCATGAGGATGGGGATCAAGCTGCACGTAGTTCTTGAGAGGATCTTAGTTTAAGGGTTTAGAACTCAGACCATTAATAGGTAAGGAGAGATAAGACACGTGGTAAGGTGGTTACAAAACCTAACGATGAGGGCATAATCCATACATACCATGTGTTCTCTGGGGAAGTTCTCGAGTCAAGGGATTGAACACGAAAGTTGGGAAGGGCCCACGAGGAAGTGCCCGGGCGCTCCTACGTATCTTATAAGGATGAGAATCAAGCCACACGTAGTTCTTGAGATTTGGCACGGTACGGTAAGGTACCAGTGCAAAGGATGAAAGGGCATGTGGTCGTGGCCCTTGCACTAAGCGGAGTAGTATTTGATAAATCTTCTTTGTCCTGTAAGGTGATTGGTTTTTTTTGTAAAGCAACAAGCCTAGGGCAGCAAGCCCTGGTTTTTCCACAAGAATCAAGCCATAGTAGGCGTTGAGAAATGGCTTGGCATATGATCGATACCCAATGAGAATTACTCTTTGATGAGGTCATCACAATGCAGTTCCATTTCTCATCATGCGTCCAGGATGATAATGTCACAGTTTAGGGTCATGTGATAGGACCAAGCATGCATTTTAAAGTCATGCAGCGCAGACGTAGAAGAGACGATGCTAGGCGGGGAATGTTTATGGTGCCATGAAACATAAATGACGTGGATGGGGACATGATCCCACATCATACCGTACGCAATTCCGAGATAGGAACCTTGGGCCAAGGGGCCCAAATAGGGGTGAGAGTGAAAGGGGCATGAAGAACTAGCTCCCAGGTGAGCTGGACTCAGAAAAATGATTATGGGTGACCGATCACATCCCATGGGGATGAGGATCGAGCATCACATATCCCTTAATGAAGATCATAGTTTATGGTCTTAGAGCTCGGACCGTGGGAGCCCCGAAGGATGCCGTATTGCAGCTTTTTCCCCCTGACGTGCAAAGGTGCACAGAGGTATAGCACCAAGAGTGTCGAGATTCCACCTGGACACAATGGGGTGGAACATAATGTGAATCATGCAACCAACATTCAAGGCCTAAAGGGGCTAGCGTGACGATAGGGGATTACTGTTGACCATGTTTTCAACACAACATCCTTTTGCGTTATCCTGAAATGGGGGAAAACAAATGAGCAATGACCGGTGACCATGTTTGCAACGCGAGATTTGTATCAATTTGATGTCTGTAACCCTTAAGGGTATTGGCTCATAACTGTAGGAGATCCCTTAGGCATGGTATCCAGGCTGTTCTTGCGGGTCCCTCTGGGTGTGAAAAGTGATTAAAGCCCTGATGAAGGGGAATAAAAATCTTGACAAGTGGAAGGAATCTAACCAAGTTGAATCTAACACTCTTAGTCCTAGACTATAGTACTCTTAACACATGGCAGCACCACTGCAAGTGGTCGAGGGACTCAACCTGAGGGAAGCCAATAGATGGCAGATTCCCATAAGATGGGGGGCATGGTGCCAAAAACCATGTACCACACCTGTATATCCCCATCATGGAGAGGGACAGGCCAAGGGGCCTAGGTGACTGGGAGATCAAGAGATATCTAAGAGGTGGGGCCGAACCCGAAGTCTAGACATTAGGGTGGTCCTACCTATCCCATAATGATGAGAATCAAGCCACACATAGTTCTAGAATGTTTCATTTTAATTTCATACGGGACAAGAGATAAGAGGGCTAATTTTTAGAACGGGGTTCACATGGTGCGGTTATTGAAAACCCAAGGTGAATGAGGACATATTCTCGTACTATGCCACACGGTCCCATAGTCAAATTCTAGAAGGCAGGACAGAGAAGTAAAATTAGCATAACCCAAGCTTGACCCATAGACAAAGGGGTCTGAGCGTTCCTATGTATCCCATTTGGATGGGAATGTAGGTTTCATGTAGTTTTGAGGAGATATTAGTTTATGGTCTTAGAGCTCGGACCATGGAGGGATGGAAGCTTTCCAAGTAAGCGCAGACCTCGACCAGATCCCTAAGCCCATGTGAGTCAAACATGATGTGGGAAACAAGGGAGGAAGATCCTTATTGCAATACTTGCAACGTCCATCAAAGGGAAATCAGTGTAGAGCCCCGAAGGATGCCCTTGTCGTGACTTTTTCACTTCTAACGCGCAAATGCGCACTGAGGATTAGTATCAACAATTTCAAAGATCTAATTAGACATGATGAGGTGGAGGAGGATGTGAATCAAGTAACTGACATTTTGGACTTAATGGGTTTAGCATGGAGAAGGAGGATAACTGTTAACCGTGGTGGAAAAACAGTCTCTATATCACGTTAGCCTGAAGTGGGAACAAAAAATGAGCATCAAACACTGATCAAATTCTCAACGTAGGGTTGTTATCAATTTGTTGTCCAAAATCCTTGGGGGCTTTGGCTCGTAACGGTAGGAGTGCCCTTAAGAGTAGTATCCATGCCATTCTTGGGGGTCCCTTCGGGTTTGAAAGGTGATGGAAGCCCTGATGAAGGGGAAGACAAATCTTAAAAAGCGGGTAAGAACATGTTCGAGTAGAGTCCAACACTCTAGGTAATAAACCAGAGTACCCTTAGGCACATTGATGGACCACCAAAAAGGGTCGACAGAATGGCTCAGGAGAGGTAGGCCAAGGGTTCAAGGTGGGATGGAGATTTCCGAGAGATGGGGCTGGACCCAAAGTCTAGACATTCGGGTGGTCCTACGTATCCCATAAATATGGGAATCAAGCCACATGTAGTTCTCGAGGACACCAAGGGAGTGGGATACCCTAACGAGGATGTGTACGGCATGGCTAGTAACATGACGTGAATGAGGACACAATCTCGCACCACGCCGCACAGTCCCGTAAGAGAGAATTTGGGCCAGGGGCCCGAAAAGGCCAAAGGACTTGATAGTTAGGATTTGGTCAAGAAGGCTTGGCATACTCGAAGTTTAATATCTTGCAGTGGGGACGAGGGTCGGGGAATATGATTCCCTGGACAGGGGAGGTGTACGGCACGACGAGTAACCAGATGTGAATGAGGATGTAATCCCACACCACACCATACACTCTGGGTATGAACTTGGGCTAAGGGGCCCGAGAAGGCCAAGGGGCCTGAGGCAGGGCCTCGATCAGGAAGGCCTCCCCAGCTTTCGGTTTATCATCATGCAGTAAGGATGGGGGCCGGGGGCCAGGAAAGGCCAAGGGGCCTGAGAAGGCCAAGGGGCCTGAGGCTAGGCCTCGGTCAGTAAGGCCTGACCAGCTTGTAGTTTATCTTCATGTAGTGAGGACAAGGTCTGGATAAGGTGTCTTTTCCGGGGGTGTGTATGGTTCTGCGAGTAACCCTACGTGAATGAGGATGTAATCCTACACCACATTGCACAATCCCATCATAGAGAACCTGGGCCAGGGGCCCGACAATTGGCCCTACCCGGAGAGAGTTTGTCACTTCGGGACGGGGTAGAATGAATCACTACACTCGATGTTTGGGACATCTTGGGGTGGACTCGAAGATCCAGGGTGGCTATTGATCATGTTCGAAACACAGTGTCCTTATAGTGACCTGAGATGGGAGAAACAAATGAGCATCGACTGCTGACCACATTCGAAATGCGGGACTTGTATCAGCTTGTTGCTCGACACCCTTGAGGTCGTTGTCCTGAAATGTTAAGAGGGCCCTTAGGCCTGGTACCGATACCGTTCAGGGGCCCTTCTGTACGGGGAAGGTGATGGAATCCAAATCAAGGAGTGGGTGAAGCGAAGCTGTACCCATCTATGAAAGAGGCGAACATCTCCAGGGTAGGGGACGTACAGCTGGATCGAGGCTAGCTCGACGCGAATTGGGTGAAAGTATGCACCCTGCCATATGTCTTGACCCGAGGGGAAGATTATGGATTTTGGGCTGGGCCGAAAAAAAAAATGTCTGGACATTTCTATGTATCCCATGACGATGGGAATCAAGCCATATGTAGTTCTTGAAGTCCATACAGTTTAATGTCGTGCGGTGAAGTCGTGGGAGGATAGAAGAACGGGAGTGGGCACCTAGTGCGACCATTATAATCCTTGTATGAGTGGGGCTAAGAAAGCCTACTCTACATCATGCGAGGACCCCTGAGGAAGCTATACCCAGGGGGGATAGTCAAAGAGAAGTGTTTGGGGTTCGGCTCAAAACAAAGTGTCTGGGAATTCATACATATCCCATGAGGATGGGAATCAAGCCATTCGTAGTTCTAGAAGCATAGTTTAATGTCATGTAGGACGATGAGATGCATATCATCTGGGGATGTGTACGGTATGGTGGGTGACCCGACGTGAATGAGGACATAATCCCATACTACACTATACAATCCCACAAGAGAGATTGGATTGGGGAAGGCCATGGGTCCTGAGGCTAGGCCTCGGTCAGGAAGGCCTGACCAGCTTTCAGTTTAATGTTCTGCAGTGAGGACGAGGGAGATATTAGTTTAGGGTCATAGAGCTCAGACCATTTTGCAGATTATTGTCATGCGGGACGATAATGAGCAGTTTAACATCATGAGAGACGATGATGTAGTTTAATGTCATGCAGGATGATGATGCAGTTTAAAGTCATACAGGACTGGATAGTAAAAGGTCTTGTAGGTCCATCATGTAGTTTAGTGTCATGCGGGACCGTTTTGTAGTTTATTGTTATACGGGATGATAATGACCAGTTTAAAATCATGAAGGATGATGATGTAGTTTAACGTCATGAATGATGATGTTGCAGTTTAAAGTCATGCAGGACAGTACTGTTTAAGGTCATGTAAGACCATCGTGCAGTTTAGGGTCATGTGGGACCGTTTTGCGGTTTATTGTCATGTGGAACTATAATGAGCAGTTTAACGTCATGACGGATGATGATGTAGTTTAATGTCATGCAGGACGATGTTGCAGTTTAAAGTCATGCAGGACTGGACAGTTTAAGGTCATGTAGGACCATACTGTTTAAGGTCGTAGGGGACTGGGGTGCATTTTAGGGTCATATAGGACCGGGGTGTAGTTTAGGGTCATGCGGGACCCTGAGGCTCATCCAAAGTATTTCTTGGGGAACTTGGCGTTGGTGGGAGGAGTTATGCGCTCACCATACATGGTTACCAAGGAGTATGCTCCATTGGGGTAGACCTTATGAATGATGTAAGGTCCTTCCCATTTGGGCTACATCTTGGGTGGTTTCCTGCTGGGGATCAATGGCGCTCGAAGGGCCAATACCAGGTTGCCTTGCAGAAAATAGAGAAGGCGAACCTTCTTGTTGAAGGCTCGGGCTATCTGATTCTGATGCCTTTCTAGATTTTGCAGGCCATGAAGCCTGTTCTCAGCGAGTGATTCCAATTCATCGAGACAGATTTCGTCCACCTTATCTGGTGCCTGCTGGTCATAGACTGTAGTGCGTAACGATGGAAGCTAGATCTCAATGGGCTGGACAGCCTCAGCCCCATAAAACAGGGAATATGGAGTCACCTGGGTGGAATTGCGAGTCGTCATCTGATACGCCCAAGGGACATTGGGGAGAATGTCTGGCCAACTCTTCTTGTTCTGACCAACCATTTTTTCAAAATTTTAGAAAGGGTTGTGTTTAATTCCTCGATCAGTCTATTTTCCCACATGTGATAGCGAGAGGTATGGTTCGAATGGATATTGTTCCTGGCGTGCAATTTCTTTAGCTTGGCTGCTCGGATGTTGGTCTCGTTGTCGGTGAGGACAGCGTGAGGGAATCCAAACCGGTGGATGATATTGGAGATCAAGAAGTCAATGATGGAACGAGCCTTGACCTCTTTGAGTAGAACTGCCTCTAGCCACTTGGAAAAGAAATCTATAGAGGTCATGATGAACCTACACTGGCGAGCTGTTGCCGGTGGATATGGTCCCACGACATCGAGTCCCCACACCGCAAATGTCCAAGAGTACTTGGTGGAGTGGAGAGGCTCTGGCGGCCGATGAAGGAAGTTAGAATGAACATGGAATGCGTTTCATGTCTTGGAAAACTCAATATAATCATGGATCATAGAGGACCAGAAGTACCACAGTCTTCGGATCTGATGGGATAGCTTTGGCCCAGCCTGGTGGGAACTGTAGGAACCAGCATGAACCTCTTGTATGACTTAAGAAACCTCAACTCCTTGATTGAAATGGAGGATAACAACATCAAATCCCCACTTATAGAGGATCCTCTTAAGACTGGGACCACTCTGGAGGGTAAAATGCTATGCGCGGCGTCGGATTCGCTTGCGCTCGGCCCGATCATCGGGGAGGCAACCATTTTGGAGATACTCAACAAAAGGTTCCTTCCAGTCGAGAGTGGCCTCAACCACTGAATCTGAAGAACCTGGGGCTCCTGGCGTGGAGGATCCGACGGTAATATGGCTTACCCACTGGTCGTCGTCATCCTCTGGGGTGATGGGGGAGATGACTCTTCGGTGTGACACATGTATAATTAGATCATCCTGCCCAGGTTCTGCAAGTGACATAGCTAGGATGGAAAAAGCATCTTCTCAACCATTCTGTGACCGAGGAACATGGGTAACCTCTGGTCGAGAAGGTAACCAGGCCATTATATGGAGGGTGCACTCCAATAATGGCACGAGCTATGGCTTTCTGACAACATAGTCCCCATTGACTTGCTTGATGACTAGTTAGGAATCCCCTTTCACATGCAAATGGGGCACATCGATCTCAAGGGCCAGTGATGAGAGCCTGATATTCTGCCTGGTTGTTGGTGTAGCCTTCTAACAATAGGAATGATTATGGAAGAACGGCTTACACCAGGGTGATGAAGATGATACCCAGACCTACTCTGTTTATCTTAGGATCATTGAGCCTCCTACCGGTGGGGCTCCGGGATGCACCGTCGAAGTGTATTTGCCAACATGAGAGGGCATGATCAACTGAGAGGATTTCCTCATCAGGAAAATCTATATCCAGGGATTGATCCGCGGAGGTTGGATGGGCAGCTAGGAAGTCTGCCAATGCATGTCCCTTGATAGCTTTCTGGGGCACAAACCTGATGTCGAACTGCTGGAGGATCACCACCCACCACTATAGTCATCCATTCAACATGGGGCGGTTTAGATTGTACTTCAGTGGGTCTACCCAAGAAACCAATTATACCTCATGGTGCTGTAGGTAGTGTCACAATTTCTGTATGGAAAACATGAGCGCAAGGAAGCTCTTCTCGATAGGGGGGGTATCTGGTCTCCGTATCGATGAGCATGCAGCTGAGGTAGTAGAGGAAGCTCTCTATCCCCTTGTTGTTTTTCTGGGCGAGCAGAGTGCTGAGAGACTGTTCTCGGGTGGTCACATAAAGGACTAGTGGATTTTCGGCGATGGGTGGCATCAGTATCGGAGGCTGGAGCAGATACTGCTTGATTTCCTCGAAGGCGTCATGACACTCTTCATCCCATTCATAGGAAGAGACTTTCTTCATGAGCCAAGAAAAGGGCTTATACTTGCTATCCAGATTCGCAATGAATCTGCGTATGTAGGTAGAGTGGCCTTGAAGACCTCGAAGCTCCCGAATATTACTCGGGGGAGGCATCTGACAGATGGCATTGATCTTCTCTAGGTTGATCTCGATGCCTCGGTATCTAACAACAAGGCCAAGAAACATCCCGAGGTGACCCCAAAGGCAAACTTCAACAGGTCCAACTTCAGGTGGAGGTAGCAGAGGAAACCAAACACTTTCTCAAGGTCCTCAAGATGGTTCTGGCACTGATGAGATTTAACCACAAGATCATCTACATATCACTCTACCAATGTCCCGAGAATTGGCATGAATATGCGGTGCATGGCCCGCTGATAGGTGGAACCTGCATTTTTTAGGCCGAAGGGCATAACCTGGTAACAGAAAGTACCTTGGGGGCCCTGAAAGCGGTGGAATCCTCATATTTGGGGGCCATCCAAATCTGGTTATAACCAGAATACCCATCCATGATGGAGAGGTCTTGGAACTCGGCCGTGGCATCAATCAACAACTCTGTCACTGAGAGGGTAAAATCATCCTTTGGACAGTGGCGGTTGAGATCGCGGAAGTCGATACAGACTATGATCTGTCCGTTATTCTTCCTGACTGGAACAATGTTGGAAAGCCACTTGGGGTACTCGAATTCCTTGACGAATTTGGATTTGATAAGCTTGTCAACTTTGGCCTCAACCATGGCACCATGATAAGGGTGTATCTTTCTGGGTGGTTGCTTGAACCCGCGATGGATTGTCTGGAGACCAAGGTGGTAGATAGCTACCTGGGGATCTAGTCCTAGAATCTCGTCGTAACTCTAGGAAAACACATCTCGATGCTGTTTAAGAAAGTTTACGTACCACTGCTACTCTTCGATGGATATGGTGGCACTAATCAATGTGGGTCTCAGATCTTCCTCGCTACTATGGTTTACTTGTACCAGTTCATCAACTGTGGTAGAGACACCTTCTTCAAAGGCAAGAGGAGCATCCTATAAATCCTCTTCTTCACTTGCGGAGGAGGGATTCCCTACAATTGAGGCTTCCCCTCGATCAGAGGAGCCTAACGGGAGGCTGGTACTAGCCTGGACAGCAGTAGACAGTGCATCAGGAGATTCATGCACCGTTGAAACCATGGCGATGAAGGCAGTTGATCCAATCCCATTTGGCCTTCGGCCTAGAGGGCTGCACTTGATGATATCAAAGTAGTAGTGGCGCGTCAGCTTAAGCCGGTTAATACCGGCCCAACGGAATAAACACGTATAACGTACCACCTTCGCCATAGGGTGGATATCCCGATACCGTACAATGGTAGGAGGTTCCAGGATCACCCGAGCCTGGTTGGTGTAGGAGTACGAGGTAATTTGTTTTCGTCGCATGGACCTAGGAATATGCATCCCTCTTGTACCCAGAACGACAAAGAATTTCCCAATTTAGGGGGGTCGTGTCCTCCAGTCGATGGATTGGGAAGACATAGGTGTCATCCAGACCTTCCCAGGGGTCACTTGTGACCGGGGTAGGTTCAACCTTACTTGCCAAAATCTTCTTATCCTTGCTCTTGTAGTAGTCAGCGTCTAGATAACGGGATTCACAAGAGGAAAAAGGAGACACATCTCCTTATAGCATGCCTACTCGACCATTGAGGGAGTATTTGAGGCATTGGTGACATGACGAAGGGACCACTTCATGCAGGTGAAGTCATGGCCTACCCATCAATGCGTTGTACGCGGTGTCCTGGGAGACAACCATGAATTCAGTACTGGTAACTAGGCCACCGAACTGGGTCGTCAAATGGATCTTTCCAACTGGGGTTTGCTCGGTCCTGTCATATTCCTATATTCGGAGGTCGGAGGGAGTTAGATCATCCTTAGATAAACCCATCTTCCACAGTTTTCGAATTGGGATTAGTTTAATCCCAGAACCCATGTCAACAAGTCAGCGGAGGACTTCCACGCCATTGAACTGGACAGTGATGTATAGTGGATGAATGTGACCATGTATAGGAGGGTATTCATCTTCACCAGAGAACCAGATAACTGCCCGGCATTTTGCATTCTCAATTGCCTCGGCATGGAAGGATTATGTCGCTTCTACTTCCGTCTCAAACTGAAGGGGATCCTTAGGGCCTCGGAAAGAGGCTCACACATTTCTGATGATAGGTGAAGAGCCTCAAGGATAGAAAGCCTCGCTGAAATTTTAGTATGGTTCTTCAGAACATCATACTTCCGGGCCAGACGCAAGACTCTTCTTACGGGAGGCCGCTATGCAATTGGAGGTGCGGCGGGCCCTGCCGGCTGGACCGGTGGCTGGCCAGTGCTAGGTACGCCCCGTTTCTCACTAGTAGAGGCATGAAGAGTGGCTGCCGGATGTGGGTTGGACAACTGAGATTGGATTGTAGTAGGGTGAGACTAGCCGTAGTATGGAAGAGGCAGCTCTACCTGATCTAGTAGCACAAACGGCGGTGGAGGTAGATATGAGGGCACCAGATGAGGAGGTTGCGCATGCTGAGCTCTACGCTGGGACAACTGGTTAGTTTCAGTAGTGTTCACGGCCTAGCTGGAGGTTCCAATTGATGCCCCCCAATGACCCATGTAGTCGTGGCTCCGTCGACGTTGACATCAACCGGGGACATTGGGGAGGTTCGCCTGGCGTTCCCCCTCGTCGGGAGTCATATAGGGATTTACCAACTCCACGGTATTAACCGAAGTGTACCCCTGACTATCACTTGACGAATCATCCACCACTGGGCGGATTCTAGGAGGAATCCCCATTTCAGGGGGCATGAAGTCACCTAGAGTGCGGGATGACGATGACATTGGTGGAGCGCATTGCTTCTTCTTGAACAACCGATGCTTGCTCTTTTGAGAAGAGGTCGGCTGAGATGATGATGCAGAGGTGCTGGCTACAGCTTATGAAGGCTCCGGGTGATTCAGGCATTCCTGAATAATACCACAGGCGTGGGTGAATATTTGTGAGCCATTCAGTCATCGTAATTCTGGGATCCATGGCCGGGAACCTGCTGTCACTCGCCTTCGTCGTTGCTACCGCTTTCGGACTTCATAAACACACCCTCCACTTGTGTCGGGGTCAGGCCCAGCCTGACTATGTCATTATCGACCTGGTCTTAGAGCCAATCATTAAACACATAGCACTTCATGAGGGTGTACCCCAGAAACCGATGATAGGGGAAGTAGTTGGGGCGATTGGTGTGATTTGCCTTTGCGGGCCTTCTTCACTCGGGTAAGCGCCCTATCCCCTGCTCTAAGGTACTACGGAAGTAACCAGGGGACCTGAGCCTCGTTGAGCGAGTAAGTATGGTGCCTTCTTTCTAGATAGGGGGCTCCGGAAGCTTGGCTCTGATGAGGGGCCAGAGGAGCCTACCGAGGAGGTGGAGCCTGATTGTCCCGCCTAGGCGGTGGTGGCGCATTTCATGGGGGAACCTGCTGATTCTGAGGCGGTCGCTGCTAGGTAGGAGGTTGTGCCTGAGGAAGAGGGCCTCTACGAGGTTGCGGGTCCAGTGCCACTGGTATAAATTATATATTCATGGGGGCCTCTATTTGGGCAACAATAGTTGGCTCGGCTCTGGCATCTCTCATTGCTGGGGTCACATGGGGCAGTGGACATGCCTGACTAGCCTGTTATAGAGCTTCCTCGAGGCGTTGGGCCTTATCTGAGAAATCTCAGAACCCTCCAGGGTAATTCTGAGTGATCAGGGAAAAAACAAGTTCTGTTTTGACATTCCCTAGGCACATCATCAGTAGTTTCTCCTGAGTCAATTCCATATCGAGGGAGTATGTGAGCCCCTTCCACCGGGCGATGAAGTCCTCGAATCTCTCATTAGGCCTTGGTTAGTACTTGAAGAGGTCTGCGATACTGGTCTTTCGTGTGGTGGAGATGAACTGGTACAGTAATTGTCGGTGAAGATCCTCCAGCCTGTCACCGATCCAATAGGGAGCTAGCTATAGCAGACGAACGCAGGGCCCTCCAATGTCTGTAGAAAACATCAGATCTTGGTGGCTTCTTGTTTTGTTGGGGTCCCCAACATAGGGCCACACCTGGAGGAAAAATGGGTCAGGTGCTGCAGCGGGTCCCCTGTCCCATTAAAGAGTCAGAAAGTGGGATTTTCAGAACCCAGAGGTGCAGGAATATCATCCAACCACGCGGGATATGGCTTTCCATCTGGTGGGACTGCCACCTACCGCATTTCAAATGCCTCGAGGTCGGCGATGAGTGCCGCTATAGGCTCATCTGGGTGGGGGTCCTTGCCTTGACATTGATCCCTAAGAATGAGTGCATTACCAGACTCTTCAACACGGTAGATAGATTCATCCGCACATAGAGCAGCTAGTGGAACGGCCTGCGGGGCAGCTAGGGGAACCCGAGCTGGATTCCTCGGATTGTCGCGCCATTCGGGAGGGTTTTTTGAGATGTATCATGCCCTCTTGTTGTGCGTTCCGGCTTCATCCCTGTCCATGGGAGCATTATGATCAGGGTTTCTTGGAGGCATCTCACCGAGGGGGAGATTTTCCTACCCCTGCTACCCCGGCCTAGGATTGCCATAGTCGGGTCGCTGCTCTATAGCGCGCTCGGCTAGGAGTTCTTCGACCAGCCTCTTCTTCTCTGCAAGTTTCTGGCGCAACGCGGCCTTCTCGGGGTCTTCGTCCATCTTCTACACTGAGGCCGACAAGTCGGAGTGATTGACAGCTCCGACATGCTCTTTACCATTGCCGACATTCCGGATGAGCACCAACGACTCGGTGGGTGCAGGGAAACCTATGAGGTTCCTCTTCTGACAGGTAATCCTCCCTGATGGGACCAACAATGGTGGCACATCCTTAGGGGGTAAGTCTCCATCAAGAAATTCCAGGTCGTCCTCCTTGTCCACTATGTCGGCCATGTGGACCGTGACCCTTCCCGATGGCATGTCCTTGATATCGCATTGCGAGTCAGGCTGCTGTTGAATAGGGATGAAGAGGAGGGAAGCGTTCTTCTCCCATCCATAGACTTACACATGGGGGGTAGCCTCCCTGATGATTTTGCAGAGTACCTTGAAACTCTGAATACATTTTTTTGGAGGTTCATCTGGCGACCTTGTGACTCAGGGCGCTGGGCCACGGGAAGTGCGGCCAAATTGACCAGACAACATTTCTCGCCGATTTCCCCGAAGTGCACTTGGCTCCTGGGGTACACCACCCGACAATAATGAATACAGAAGTGTGTCGTCCATAGGGTTTGGCGGAAGCACCAACTTCCTCTGGGGTGAGGGATTCTGGTGCAAGAAAGTTCCATGCTACCGCCAGCAAGAACTTCTCTGGGAAATGATCTGCCGCGAGAATGTTCCAGAAGTTCCTGGGTTCCGATTTAGGGTATGGCCCTATATTTTCACACTCATCAACCGGAGGTGGATTAGGAACCAGTAGTGGTACTAAGGAGGACCGTTGGGACTATAAACGGGGCGGCGGAGAATACGGAAAACGAGCCGAATGGCCGCCGAATTCCAGGCCATCCTCCGAAGAGTGTGGTGACCTGACCACAACATCACGATACGATAGGCTGATAGACACAACTTCTAGTGTATGGATCACGGTTACCATATATGGGTCACGTTGTTGCTAAACCGCCATCGGTCCCCAAAATAGCTCTATGTGATCTCTGGTCGAGGTAGAGGGCGCTTCTGGTGACAATGGTGGTGACTGCATGGTCAAAACCTGTGGGACTCCCAAAATTTCCTCCTCCTGGATGTACCTATGAAGAGAGGTGGGAATTCTGTGGACTTCACATTCTGGAAGGATGAGGCTAACATGCCTTGTTCCTGCCCCGGTCCTTGATATGGAGGACCGAGGGGAGGGTTCCACTGTCGGGTTGTATTCTGCTTCAGAATCTGAGAAGCGGGCTGGTTTGATCTCCGTCCAGGCCTTCCTAGGATTCTTCTTGTGGTAGTGAAGACCTGCCTTCCTACCCTTATGCGGCTCCTTGAGACAAGGCTGATTCCTAACATGTAGTCTTGGAGTTGAGCTGGTGTCTGGGCGGAGTGGACTTTCACTTAAGACATCTAGGGTGCGAGGAGTATCTAGAAAAATGTCGAAGGGGACATGGGGAGGACCTCTATGAACATCACCAATGTCGGAGAAACCTCCTTCGGAACTGGCGGGAGCATGGGGAGGACCTCCATGCTTGGTGTGGGTGGAGCGAGGCTGACCTTCACCCCTTTGGTTTCCAGGGCAGGGAGGGCCTTCGCCAGCTACAGAGAGAATGTAGGGAGGATCCCCACATTAGAGAGGGATTGGATGGGAAATTCCTTCACATCGACGGTCAAGGGCAGGAGGCATAATTCCATACCCGGTGTGGTGGGCACGAGAGAGGCTTCCACACCGAGTGTCAATTCCATAGGGCATGCCTTCATTCGGATTTGGGGTAGCACAGGGAATACCTCCATGATGAGCTTTGAAGTGGGGAAGGCCCACACATTGTGGAATAGTGGTACGGGGAGGACCTCCATACAGGGTGACATCACCAAGAGTTGGTTCGCAGCGATCACCACTCATGCCTGCGACCCGGGGAGTTGACCCAGCCTGCCCGTGGGGTGGTTGGGGCCTCGATCCTAGTTGAACATAGGATTGCCCATTCTCAGTGTGGGTAGGGACATTATGATATGAATTGGTGGTGGATCGGGCCACAGTATCTGTCGACGTTAACGCTCCTTAGTGGGAATCCTTAGCTCAGGCCCAATGCTGGCGTCGGGTTAGGTGAGCCGGTGCGGGTGGTGCAGGCGCATATCCTTCCTGCTCCTCTAGAAAGGCTAGGCGGTGGCGCTGATGCGGCCGGGTGAGGGACCTTTCTTGGAGCCCTTGAATCAGGACTCTTACTGGGCTGATTCAGAGGTCACCTTCCTCATCATCATAAGGTAGGGAGTCTTCAAGGCGTTCCAGGGATAGGCTCCTAAAACGATTGAATTTTGGAGTGGGGAGTTGGGGCTCCCTGCACGGCCCTCACGGGCAGCATTAATGGCGAGGCCAGGATGCCTCCAGGTCCAGACATGCGATATCCTGGGCTGGGATTATGCCCTCTACCTCGTAACGGCGTACGAGGTCGTTAATCACCCTTTGTTGGATGACTTCTAATGGGGAGAGGGGGTGTGGGAACCCCACATTCGTGGATGCAGACGTCGTTGTGGCAGTAGTGGAGCCACGTGGAGTAGCTGTGTTGGGGTAGCCCTTGCCCCTGCGTAGGCGGGTGGGCGGTGATCGTGTTCCTGTAGCATCAACCTGATTCTTGGGAAGTAGGGAGATTAACTCATCAGTACTGTGAGGGAAAGAAATAGAAAACTAGTGCCCCAACACTATCCTATCTTCCGTGGATGGTAAGAGGGATCCATGCCAACAAGTTTTCAGAACAGAATGCCCAACGTTCTACTACCCCAAAATCTGGTGAGTTTCACGCCAGGCCCGCTATTTGTTTGATGGGACCCGGCACCAGATAGCTAGATCCTATGAGACGTCAATCTACTAATATCTTGAGAGCTACTAATCTCTATGTTGAGGAGAAGAACATTATGTCAGGTTCACCATTTCTGTTTCCGACGCTTTTTCCAGGGCGCGCACGTCCGTCCGCTTGGGCGCGACAGGCGTGTCTTTTTGTTACCCCACATTCCCGCTTTCCAAAGTCGAGCGGTATTCAATCCTTGTTGAGGGATGTTTTCTCATTTATCAAAACTGGGATGATGGGATATCGGTTCTTCCTTCCATGGATTCCTCCTCGAAACTCATCACCTAGTCTGGGTCTCCCTCATAGATTTAATAAGTTGTTCGTGAAACTTGTCCCAGTTCCATGTTTCCATGGATTCTAGTTAATTACACCGCTTATGTCAGGACATTCCAAGGGGTCCAGTCAGGGCAGCAACCTTTAGCTGGGGGGTTAGACACGTTGAGGCTTCATTAGCATGTCTGGAAGCTGGTGAATTGGTGTGTCTATCTTTTTTCCTTTATTATAGGGCTTCTCAAGGGCATAGAACCTAAGGGAATCCCACATTGAGTGTGGGGAATCATATGCCATCAGCATGTATCTGAGGTTTTCCTCAGCTTCCTGTGTTTAACATAGGGTATGCTGCATGTTTAACGTCTAATGGAGACAGATCGGGTTGATCAGAACACAATCTAGAGTGGATTAGATTGAGTAACCCCCTTCAGGGATCACCAGTATTGGGGTCAGCATGTGGGCAGCTTCCCGAATACTGTGGCGGGGGGGGGGGGGGGGAATGAGGTGGCATGATTTCATTGAGATGTGGCGGCCCGGGTAAGAATCGGGACAGATAATGGTTTCGGTCTTGGGCCTCGAAGAGACTTCCTACGTATCAGGCCTTGACATGGATCAAATCCCTCATAGTTGGGGTATGGATGCTGGTGAACCGACATGAATGAGGACCTTGGTCCAATGGTTTATGGGCTTGAACCACGTGGAGGCTTCCTACGTACCATACCTTAGCACGGATCAAAGTCCACGTAGTTCAGGTGGTGCATGTCGGTCAACCAACATGAAGATGGACCATGGTCCGATGGATGGTGGGCTTGAACCTCAGAGAGGATTACTATGTACCATTCCTTGACATGGATCAAAGTCCGCGTAGTTTGGGTTGAAAAGGGGATTTTGAACTGACTTGAAGGGGTGTCGGAACAACCGGGTGGCGGGATCACAATGGTTTACCGCTGGGTTGGGATGCAATTTAATATCATGCAGGATGGGGCATTTGGGGATTATGCTCTGAGGTGGCATGAGGTGTTGGTGAATCGACATGAAGATGGTTGGAACGACCAGGTGATGGGATTAAACCTCATAGAGGATTCCTACGTACCATGCCTGGACATGGATTAAATTACCCATAGTTCCGATGTGTAGTTTAACGTTATGCGGGATGGGTAATGTCGGAGAACCGACATGAAGAAGGACCTTGGTCCATTGGGTGTTGGGCTTGAACCTCATGGAGGCTTCCTACGTACCATGTCTTAGCACGGATCAAAGTCCCCACAGTTTAGGATGAGATGTGGATGTCGGCGAATAGACGTGAAGAAGGACCTTGGTCTGATGGGTGATGGGCTTGAACCTCATAAAGGCTTCATACGCACCATGCCTTGACATGGATCAAAATCCTCGTAGTTCAGGATGGGTTTCTTCAGTGAACCGACGCGAAGGAGAACCTGGGGGTCCACTGGTGGTGGGATTGATCCTCGTCGAGGCTTCCTACGTACCATGCCTTGACATGGATCAAAGCCCACATAGTTCGGGTTGAGTTGGGGATTACACTATGAGGAAGCCAAAGGTGTTGGTGAACTGACGTGAAGATGGTCAGAACGTCCGGGTGATGGGCTTGATCCTTGTGGAGGCTTCCTACGTACCATGACTTGACATGGATCAAAGTCCTCGTACTTCCGATGTGTGGTTTAACATCATATGGGACGGGGGTTTTGGGGATTACGCTCTGGGGCGGCCCATGGTGTGTCATGGTCAGTTCTCACTCTAAGCCCATGGGAGTCATGATCGGTGTGAGAAACAAGAGGTTGCAGGGACCTGACAATCACGTCGCGAAGGGTGCGTCTGTGGGAAGCGAAGAGGTGATAATGCGTTGGGTAGCCCATGGTGTTGGGACTTACTCCTAGATGGAGGCCTGAGGGTGACAAAGCGCAGAGGGAGAAGGATTTGGGACTGAAGAATGAAGGTTCCTCATTCCCTATCATTCTCTCCGTAGGCCTTGGCGGTGGGGAAGTATAGAGGTGCATGGGTGCTACCTTCCCCAAGAAGGACTAGGGGCTTACACCAAGATGGCCACCCCCCGGATAAACACCACTCCTAGAAAGAGGATATCATCCTCTGGCGAGACCAGTAGGAAGGGGGGAATGCAGAATGTCCATGGTGAGGGCACCCCGCATGAGACGCACAGCGTGGTGTCACAGTTTAATGTCGTCTGTTGAGGACGGGGGGTTCTTGGCAGTTTAATGACTTGTGGCTTAGAGGAGGTGGGTTTACTCCGCACCCCTAGGTCTTACATAACCGGTACCCTCTTCTCTTTGGGGGAGGAAAGGTACCGGCAATTCCGTGTAAAATGGGGGTCGAAGAGTGAACTATCGAGGGGTCCACGTTAGCGTAGCTATGTGAAGAAGCAACAGCCATTAGCATGCCTATGAAAAGAAGAATTAGGCGAAGCAACTCCCTTAGTGGTATCGTCTAGGGGACTTTTAAGTCACATCCTGCAAACCTGGAGGGTCGCACGGGAAAAGGAATTCCCAAGCAGAGGGGTCTATAGGCAGAGGCATTGTGGATCTCGGTTGCTCGGTGTGGTGAAGGGAACTTGCGAAGGGGTGTGCTTCGCGAAGTGGGGTGCCTTAGCCTTATCATGGGGCAGAGGTGCAAGTGCGGGGTGCTTCGTGAAGTGTAAGGGTGTTCGCAGAGCACTGCCTCGCAAAGTATAGGTGCCTCACGAAGCAATGTTCCGCGAAGCAGTATACTTCGCGATGTATAGTGACCCTGCCTTGGCATGTGGATCATGTGTATATGAGGGTTTTTGTGTGAGGAATAAATGCTCCGTGACAACCCAGGTCCCCTTGGGGATCCCCATCCTTCGAAAAAGCCCATGGGCTTCGCGAAAGCTATCCCTCTTGGAAGAGGGGATAAAAATGAAACAATGTAGAGGCACCTCGTGAAGCTAGAATACCTTGCGTAGCTCATGATTCATAGAGCAAAGGGTCCTTCATGATTTGGGAGCCAGGAAAGTGAAAGGTCAGATTGTCCGTCTGAGAGGCTCAGGGGGAGCTCGGTATTTATAGGCAAGGGGCACTGCAAAGCAGAGCTCACGCGGCGTGAAGGGGGATTTGGTCACTTTGCGGCGGGTCACGAACGTCAACTGAGTTCGCTGAGGGGTACCGCCTCTGTCGCTTCATGACAGGTTTGTGAAAGTCAGGGCCTTTCATGGGGAATCCCGCCTCTCTTGCTTCGCAGTGGGTTCACGAACTTCAGGGTTATTCGCAGGGCGTCCTGTCTCTCTTGCTTTTCGGCGGGTTCGCGAACGTCAGGGCCGTTCGTGGGGCATCCCGCCTCTCTTTCTTCGCAGTGGCCGCGTTTCTTGGTGGGACTCCGCGTCATGGTTTCACAAGGAAGGATACGAGGCTTTATTTTCTTCTTTCTTTTCGTCCAATATTTTGGCGCCAATAGGGAGGAATAATAACAAATAGAAATAGATGGAGAGAGAGATAATTGGAGTTAAAGGGAAAGAGGATTCACCTTGTTTGTATTTGGGGTGTTGTCATCTTCATCTAGTGGTGGGTCAACTGTAAAAGTTGGTGATTCAATGGAATTTGATGTGGTTCCAAGATTGTGGGATGGTACCTAAAAAAGAATAATCATTATTCATCCAACGAAAAACTAAAAATAAATTATAATTTCATAAAAGTAAAAGAAAACAAGGGTTGCCTCCCAAGAAGCACTGTATTTATTTTTCTACAGCTGGACAGTTGCAGTGGACTACCCATATTCAGACGGTGGCCATCTTATTTTCTCAACTCTAGTGTTCTTCCAGAAAAACTTTTCTTTTGGGAGGATTGATGATTCATTGGATAATTTCATCCCATCATTGTTGTTTTTATCTCAATTTAGCGGGTGTGGAAAGAGAATATAACTATCCTACCTTTGGTCTTCAACTTGAGGAATGATGTTATCCACAAAGTTATGGTTTTCTATGATTGGAAATTTAGAAATATGTCTCAATTCTGATGGTTCATTTATGTAAGGTTCAGATAACACAAAACTAGAGTGTGAGATCCTAATTGTTTTTGACTCATTTATTTCATCACTTAACGATGTAGAGTAATGAGGATCATTGGAGTCATAAGACTAAATAAAATTTTCAATATTCTTTATTTCAATGTTGTTCGACAAAAGAATGGTCAATTTAAACCTCACCAGTGATCAATTTATTTATCAGGGAACAAATTGCACAACCTTCACTCTCATTGGGACACGGTAAACACATTGGTTTAGGGTTATCCTCACATATAACAGAATTTTTAGAATCACGGATAGGAAATGATGAATGTTGGATAAACTGATCCAAATAAACAAATGAGCATTCAAGTTAATTTTCCTCATTGTAATCCATGTAGGAGAAGTGGATGTCAGTGGTTAGATGTGATTCCAAAGAGTTTTCAGGATCCTTTAGATCAGTGGATTCTGCATCTGTAATGTCAACATCAACTTCTCCATTTATGGCTTGGTTCATGAGGATGAAATTTTCAAAAAATCCTCTATCAGTAGAACAAGAAGGACATGATGGATTGGTATTCAACACACTCTCAAATAGAGTTTTATAAGAATGGTTAGAGAATGCAGATTCGTTCTCTGATGGGTATCGAATGGATTGAAAAATATTGAACTTAACAAGTTGGTAACCAAATTCTATGGATAAGATGCATGAATGGACATCAATCATAGATCTAGATTTCAGGAGGAAAGGTCTTCCTAATATCAAAGGATATTGGAAAGAATTTTTCCCACCTTCCATGTCAAGGACATAAAAGTCAGCTGGGAAGATAATATCATTGACTCGGACAAGGACATCCTCAATTATACCCTCAGGACTAGCAGTGCTTTGGTTGGCCAATTTAATGACAACACCCATTGGATGTAAGGTACCAATACCAAGGTTTGAGAAGATGAATTTGGGTATGAAATTAATTGAGGCTCCTAGGTCTATGAGTTCATCATCAAAGTTTGAACTTCTAATTTGGAATGGAACCATAAAGGCCTCTATATCTTTTCACTTTATGGGAATATACTGTTGGGTGGAAACATTTTTGACGGTCCTAAGTTGCCTCTTGTGGGTGCACAATTCTTTAAGAAACTTGGCATACTTAGGGATTTTTTATGGCATATAAGAGGGGAATGTTGACTTCAACACATATAAACATGTCAAGCATTTTAGGATCAGGTTAAAATGACTTATTTGGCTTAGAAATGGTTTGAGTAAAAGGAATTAGGTTACTGAATGGAATGGAAGGAGGTGAGGGAATGGTTTCAGATTCCTTTTCATGTTTCTTTTTCTTTTCATTTTCTAGGTCAACATTTAAAGGGGGGTTGGAAGATGTATCTTGAGGCATATAAATTTTATTTCCCGATATAATTTCAATTTCACTTACATTACCCTTAGGATTGGGTAATGGTTGAGCTGGGAGTTGGGAAGAATTGGATGGTTGCTGCTGACTAAGGTGGGATGCAAGTTGACCAATTTGGGTTTCAATGTTCTTAAGGCTAGAATGGGTGAAGGAGGAAAGATCTTCCACAACACTTTCCCATGGTTGCGTGGAAGAAGAGGATTGCCCTGAATTGGGATTGCCTTGATTTTGGTTCTTGGGAATGTGATTGTATTGGTTTGAGAATTGGGAAGTCTCACTAGGATAGTGGAATCCAGGAGGAGGATTGATCTTTTCAGGTTGAGGAACAAAAGGGTAAGGTTTTTGGAAGTTTCCAACACCTTGGACATTTTGGAACTAGTTTGGGTTTTGATGAGGGTATTGAGGGGGATGAGAAACAAAATTACCATAGCTCATGCCTTGGTTATAGGAAGAAGAGAAGGGATCAAAGTGGGGTTGGTTGAAGTTTCTAATGAACATGCCTAATTGTTGAGGGTTGGTGTTCTTCTGTGCATATGCTACATTGAGCTCCATTGGTCTAGATGAATCGGATTGATCCTCTTGAAGTTGTGGACATGTGTCAGTTGGATGAGCTGGTGAGTTGCAGATTCCATAGTTTCTGAGAGGTGCAGGAAACATTGAATGTGGAGAAGATGAAGTTGGGGCATTGGTAGCCATAGCTAGTTATCACACAATACCTATAAGTTCACTCATTCACTCTGTCATCTTGTTCGGATGTATTGTCTAACTATCTTGGGATTCTTTTACTTGAACATGTGCTTGAGTATGGAATTTTTGTTTGTTCGTGTCCATGTTTCTTATGAGATCCAATGCAGCTGCATGAGTTTTATCAACAATAGCACTGCCACTTATTACATTAATGAGGGTTCTCTCAATTTCCAACAACCACTCATAGAATTATTGGATCCAGAGTTTGTCAAGTATTTGGTGATGTGGGCAGGTTTGAACAATATTTTTGAACCTCTCCTAGTATTCATGGAGTGATTCACTTGGGAACTGATGGATACCACTTATTTCGTTTCGGATATAAGTAGTACGAGAAGCAGGAAAGAATTTATCTAAGAAAAGTCGTTTCATGTCATTACATGTGGTTATGGAACCAGGAGGGAGGTTGTAAAGCCATGACTTTGTTGAGTCATCTAGAGAGAAAGGGAATGCTCTGAGTTTGATTTTTTCCTCACAAACCCCTTGAGGCTTTACGGTAGAGCACACTACTTGGAACTCTTTAAGGTGGATATGTGGATCCTCACCAGCTAGCCCTTGGAAATGAGGAAGAAGATGAATCAAACACGATTTGAGTTCAAAGTCAGCCTCTATGTTTGAATATTGAATAAAATAGGTTGGTAATTCATATTAGGGGCAGCAAGTTCTTTAATTGTTTGTTCCCTAAAATTGGCTATATCTAATTCAATTGGTTATACAAGGACTGGTACTTGAATTATTTGATTATCTCTTATGTTCTTCCTAAGTTGGAAAAGTGATCACTCAATTTCAGGGTCAAAAAAATCCATGGGATTTTTTGACATGCTATGGGGCATTCAGATAGATTTTTGAAGAAAGAGGAAGGTGGGTTTTTCTTTTGTGTTTTTTTTTCAGTTTATGATATTTATGAGAAGGCGAGTTTTTATTTGTTTTTTTTATTTTTTTTTAAAATTCTGTTATTTGGGGGTTTTATTACAATAAACAGAAACTAATGACTACATAAAGCACCATCCCTAGAAACGACGCCATTTAAAAGTGTGGCCGATTTTCACCTATCGACCGGTCATAGTTTCGATGCTTTGGTAATGTGTGTAGCATCACTCAGGTCGAATCCTTAGTGACGATACTTTTTAACATTTGATTGTTTTTAGTTGATTGTATTTTGATTAGGGGGTTTGTTTTCATATATTATATGAAATTATTAATTTATTTAACAATTTAAAAAATATTTGGGTGAGTTAATCATTAGATAGTTAATCTTGTGAAATCATTGAGTCTTGCTTTATATGGCATTAAATTAACACCCACTTCACAAGATAATGTTGATTGAAATTCCTAAGTGTTAAGGATTTAATCTGACGCTTAACTTAACATAAGGTTTAATATCAATTAGATCTTGTTTGTGGTGGTGTATTTATGGTTCCAATAATCCATGGAAACCACAGGTTAAACAAAAAAATTCATTAATCCATTACATGTTTAGTCCAACATACACAATGTTAATTAAAAGAATATTCATCGAGAAAAAGATCACAATCACTTAACATTCATAAATTATAAATAACCCAAATGAGAGATTTACTCAGCCATTTGGGTGTTTAATAATATGTTTATAATGATTATGATGATAAATTAATAAGAGAATAAAAAGAAAGGGAAATGAAAAGAGTGGTGTGTCGAACACACACACACAGACAATGATGATAATTAAAAACAAACTTTCAATTGAATGAGGAAGAAAAAGAAAGAAAGGGGATTCAACTATTTTTAAACTATTTTAAGAACATTAGTATTAAACTACATAAGTTTGATGAGAATAAGAGATATTGAATAAGAAACTTTCATTAAAACAGAATTACAAAGAAAGAGACATACAAGATTACAAAAATGAAGAACACAAAAGTAAATGAAAACAAAGAGAGGAGGAAATGTATCTCAAGTGAAACATGAGTATGTAAGGTCCTCTCAAAGCCTTAAAAAGTATTTTTTTTCATTTCAATATGTGATCCTCTATTCTGAAATGCCAATTCTTTGCAAGGAGAGGAGGAGGATGTATTTATAGTCCAATGTTGTGGGTTGTTTGCATTCCAAAACTGCCCCTACACTTGCATCACCAATTTGATAAATTAGAAAGCCAAATACTGAGATATGATATTCTTAAAAGTTGTAGAAAAATATCTCCTCTGTATCCTCTGAATAGTTGGCGTCCATTGGACTTAAGGAGCTAATGTTATGGCCGGTTGATTAAAAAAAGTTAATCTTTCCATTTCAATCCAATATTTTTGAAGGCCAAATTGTGAATGGATTTTTGAATAGGAAGATGCCTTCAAATCCGAATGATTTATTCAAAAAAGTCGGCCGATTATACCTCCTATTACATATTGAAAAATCTCATCTTCATTGGATGCTTACATCATTAGATATGTCATGAATACTGTAATGATTTTAATTCCCGGCCGGAATGGTGGGCTGAGTTTAAATGAATAATTTGGGCCCCTTTTATTTTGATTTGTGCCTTAAAAGTTTTATCCACGACTCCATACATTATCCCCCAAATTTTTGAGGAGAATAATGGAATTTGGAATTCCTGATTGATCCCATAAATTAAATCTTCATGGATGGGTTAGTTTCTTCACAAATTATGTGGGTCTTCTTGTGTGGTCCATATGGGACTTAAAATGGAATAATTGGCCCATGATCCCTTATAATGAAATGTTTAATGTTGAATAAGGAAAACTTAAAAAAAAAGAACCAGACAATTTGGATCAATAGGGTGATAGTTATAAAAAAATAGTAAACTGACTCAATTGGACTACTTCTAAAAATTCACAAAAATTATACTTAGTATTAAAAAATTAATATTTCACACAAATTATGCACATTTCATATAAAATAAGTAAAGGGATTATATAATAAGTCATGAAAATATTAATAACATCAATTCCCCCACACTTAGTCTTTTTCATGTCCACATGTGCAACAAATATAAAAACATGACAAAATCATTTTCACTCACCAACAAAAATTAGAATTTTGTTTACCCCAATCAGGGGATGTTTAGAAAATTTCACTCATCCATATTGAATTCCACCACAAGTTTTTACAGAAACAATGTTCCAAAAAAACTCTTTTTTTCATGCTCAAATTTAGAAATGTAAAATGTGGACACTCAAAACTCACACCTCTCAATATGATAAAATTTATTTGTGGAGGTTCACTCTTTCACCAACCAAAAGTGAAAATTTAGAGTTTGAAAGTGATCTCAGCTTCCAATCCATATTCAAAGTGCACAAGAATAAAGAGGTCTTTTGAAGGGGTTTTCTATGGCTATGGAATGGTAGGAATATAATGTCCAAGAGAGAGAATAAGAGGAGTAAAAAACCAACATGGAAAAAGAAATGCACATTTGTTTTGAAATGATACATGAAAGGAAATGGAAACACATATTTATAAGGGAATGAAAATGTGAAATAAGACACAAAAGTGGAAGGAAATATGAAGGGAATAAGAATAAGGAATATTTATAAAACACAAAACTTCTATCAATGACATAAGTGTTCATCATTTTTTTTTCATTTTTCGAAAGTTGAACTTGAAATAGATCTCACACACATCTCCCAAACCATGATTGATCTCCTCACGACACTAATTGTAATAGTTATAACAAAATCAAAAGTTAAGGAAGAGTGCTTTCTGACCCACCCAAGACACAACCCATTCATATTTTCATTTTTTTGATTTTTTTATATTTTTTTGACTTTTTTAACAATTTTTAATTATACAAGATAAAAATATATACGTTCCCAAACCCCAATGAAGGACAACCTCTCCCCCAAACTGAAATGGATCCTTGCCCTCAAGTATATGATAACATGGTGAAATCAAAAAAAGGTTACCCAAAATTAAATCCATCCCCACCACACATAAATTTCAAAAAAAACATGCAATGAAAAATCCATGTTGATAATGGGTGGGATAAGGTATTTGGTTTGTAATGTGGCTATCAAAGAAAAGTTTTTCATGGGATTGAAGTGGATTTCAAAAGGAGGGTTAATGTAAGGGAAATGGGAGACTATTTGGCTATTGTGATTCTCATGTGGTTCAGAAAATGCCTCTATTATTTAAATGTACACTAAAGTAATAAATTCATCTTGAAGGCCTACAAACTCAAGACCCAAAAATGGGGGTGAAAATACAAATTTTGAAAATATGGCCATAGGTATCCTTGGCATGAAAGCTATTTTTGTTCCTCACAGTTTGTGAAAATCATTTTACTAATCAAAAATTGAGCATTCAATTTTTTTTGGTTTTGACACAATATTCTTTATCCAAATATATAATGAAAACACAAGATTTTTGAGATGAAACCATATCTTTTGACTCCCCAAAATGGTTATACAAAATTTCAAAATTGGATGGTGAGAATGTATAATGTTTTTGGTTTTTTTACACATTTTTTTTTCAGTTTTTTTGTGATTTTAAATTACACACCCAAAAAAAGTGAAAGAGTAAATAAAAATGTAATGAGTAATGTGGTAAAAAAAATGAGAATGAGGGAGGAAGAAGAAGAAAGAGAGATAGAGAGAGAGTGAAGTGGAGTTAAAGGGAAAGAGGTGCCCCTGGATTGGATTTGGTGGGTTGTCATCTCCATCAAGTGGTGGGTCAACTGTAGAAGATGGGGATTTGATGGAAGTTGATGTGGTTCCAAGATTGTGGGATGTTAGATGAAAAATAAAAACCATTATTCATCTAATGAAAATATAAAAATAAATTAAAATTTCATAAAAGTAAAATAAAACATGGGTTTCCTCCCAAGGAGCACTGCATTTATTTGTCTATAGCTTGACAGTTGCAGTGGACTACACATAGTCTGATGGTGGCCATCTTATTTTCTCAACTCCAATGAGATTCCAGAAAAACGTTTCCCTTGGGAGGATTGATGATTCAATGATAAATTTCATCCCTTAATTTTTTTTTCACTTTCAATTCAGCAGGGTTTGAAATAGAATATGACTATCCTCCCTTTGGTCTTTTACTTGAGGAATGATGTTATCCACAAAGTAATGTTTTTCTATGCTTGGAAATTCAGGAATATGTCTCTATTTTGATCATTCATTTAGGTAAGGTTCAGAAAACACAAACCTATAGTATGATAGCCTAATTGTTTTTGACTCATTTATTTCATCACTTATCTATGTAGAGTAATGAGGATCATTGGAGTCATAAGACTGAATAAAATTTTCAATATCCTTTATTTCAATCCTGTTCGCCAAAGAATGGTCAACTTCAACCTCACTAGAGATCACTTTATTAATTAGGGAACAAATTTCACAACCTTTCTTATCTAAATTAGAGCTTATTGATGGTGGTGTATTTTGGGTTCCAATAATCCATGGAGACCACATGTTAAATAAAAAAAGTCTTTAATCTATGACATGTTAAGTACAACATACACAATGTTAATTCAATGAATATTCATCAAGAAAAATCTCTCAATCACTTAATATACCTGTTGACGCTCCTTTTCGTCACAGAGTCCAAAGGAAAGTAAAGGGAAATACCTTGAAACCAAATTGATTCATCCTTTGAAGAAAACATCAAAAATTGACAAAGGAATGAAAAAGGTGTCAAAGGACCTAGGGTCGCACAAGTTCACTTACTGTCGCGCATGTATACTTGCTCGCCGCCTAATGGTCACACAAGTGACTTGAACGCCCTAAGTGATAACTGCCCAGGGTCTTCTCTAGCCTATAAATACCCCCGGTGGACCCCCCATTCAGGAGGGATGTTTTCCAGAATTCAGATATAGAGCTCTGAACTCCCAAGTCTCTTCTTCAGGTCTTCCAAACACTTCTAAGGTAATTCTTTACCTAGAATGGAAGGTATAAACAAGAGGAGAAATTTCTAAGTGTTAGATTTCACTAACACTTGCGCGCCTAAGTGTTTTAACCTTAAGGGAAGTGGACGTACTTGCATGCTGCCCTACTTCTTCACCATAACTTGCACACAATATTCTGGAAAACCTCTAGGGATAATTCTAAAGGCTTTGATCAAGAATCACCCAAATATTACTCTAAGGACTGAAAGTCGCGCAAGTACCCATGTGTCGCCCAGGTATACCTGCACGACCAGGACTTGCACACCCACCAAGTACCTACGTGCCTGCCAAGACTTCTGCGCCCCTTCTATCTTTTTGGGTGCCTTTCTTGCCGATTTTACCCCTCTTATGCCATTCCACCTCTCCTATTCGAGATTCAGTCTTCAAGACACTCTTCAAAGTGATTTATGGCATGATTTCTTGATTTGACTTCCTTATTTGAAAGGAACTCCATGGAACATCTCTCAAAACCTAGTGCTTTACACGTCTTTATTTCACTAAAATTAGAGATTTCATTCATTCAACCTCATCCTTTAAGATGAGAGAACCCTATTCTTGGGCATCCTACTTAGGAGTAAGCCCCAAGTCCTCATTAATCTGGGCCTCCTTTTCAGGAGTAAGCCCCAGTTTCAAATTCACTTAATATGGGAATCATCCTCAGGAGTAAGACCCAACCGTAATTCCATTAACTTGGACTTCCTTTTCAGGAGTAAGCCCATGTATCAAATATGGGCATCCTTTTCAGGAATAATCCCCAGTCATAATTCCCATTAATTTTGGCCATCATCCTTAGGAGTAAACCCCAGTCTTAAAATTTCCAAATATGGACATCCTCCTTAGAAGTAAGCCCCAACTATAATTCTCTTAACATTGGATTTATTTTCAGGAGTAAGCCCCAGTCTCAAATACGGGCCTCCTCCTTAGGAGTAAGCCTCAAGTCCCTTTAATTTTCAAATCCCTTTAACCTGGGCTTCCTTTTCAGGTGTAAGCACTAGTCTTAATTTCCTTTTGATCTGGGCTTCCTTCTCAAGAGTAAAACCCAATCATAAGTCCCCTCCTAACATGGGAATCTTCCTTAGGAGTAAGCCCCAAGATTAGAGTATCCAAATCTCCATGAAGCACATATACCTTTATGGACCCAGTTCCTGGATTTATTTCCTGAAGTAAATCTTAATCCTCATCTATTTGGGCTGTCATACACACATAAGTCCCACATCATTGCATCTTTCGTGGCACAATTGTCTGGTTTCACCAATACCTCGTGTTTCTCACACTGAGCATGACTCACATGATATCAGAGTATAAAATTAATCATGACATATTTCCTTTATCCATCAATCATGCATAGACATCATACTCTCTTACTCGAACTACGTGGGTTCTGATTCCTTTTCCCAAAAAACAAAGGATACGTAGGTAGCCCATCTGCGGGTACGATCCCAAATCTGAAATAATCAATGTCCTTCTGAATGACAATAAACTTCAAGTGCCCCACTGAGTGGCTTTAAGACCAGTTTGGTCATCATAATGACCAAGAGACTTTTATGTATCAAAGGATACCATTGACTAAGAATATCTAACAAATACAGATGATTCTCTCTCGATGAAGAACCTCGAATATATATAAAATATTATCTAAATTTACTACATATCAATCATTGATTGTTAGATCTAAAGTAAATATCATTTTATACTTGGTAATATAATAAGGATTCACGAACATAACTTAAATCTATAAAGAGAGTCCTGGAGTAGACAATAATTCCCCTCAAAAAGGTGTGATGAGTCCGACCTCCCATCCTCTCGACCCATGAAAATTCCTAAGACACATCAGTCCACAAATAATGAGCACCTACCTTTGGAATGTAGGTTCAAATGGATATGGAATCATTGGATGTTTCTGTTTCTACGAACAAACCTGTTAGAAACTGCTTGGAATATTTGAACCTTAAATCGACGAGGCCATCCCCAATTCCAGAGGGAAACAAAAAATGGTGAACCCGACGTGAATCCTTAACCAAGTTATAATGATACTTTGATTATTTTTTAGGCCCCTATTTAAAACTCAATGAGAGGTCCAACCAAACAATCATTGACATATGTGCTCCTCCAAAATATGTAGTGGATGAATTTATATTGACTACGTCTGTTATATCAAACAGGAACTCATTTCCAAGATTTTATGCATTCTATGAAATGGATTCTCTCAAGTTCACACCTGTAAATACCGCTGCTGCGAATGCCACTACTGCTACTCCTGCTGGATCATCATCCGCTCTGAGGACGACACCACCTACTCAGTGTCTTCAATGCTGGGTATCAAATGCGCTGGTTAAGGAGTACTGTCAAAACGGTACTATTCCAACTCTGGAGGCTGCCTGATATGCCCTCCAAGTGAACAACTCACACCGGTCATCCGAACAACGACAACCAGTGGTCAAGAAGTAGGTGGTGCTAACCACTGTCTCCAACCGTTTCGGGTCGTTATCCCTGAAACGCAATCACCATTCACTCCCATATTCTGGGTAGGTGAATGAGAAGGCCCCTCAGGGCCTTATTTCAAGCAGACAGGAGTTCTTCCCAAGGGATCCTATAAACAATCCCCGCTAGACTCGTGTGGGAGTGCACACTCAACATGATGACAGTACCGACTCCATGCGTTCGGCTCAGGTTCTTCATACCCGAGCAGGAAAGACGAATCACCAGAGGTGAAATCCTGTTAACAGTGAGCAGGTTCTCATCTCTTCCATCTTTGGAGAAGTCCACCAACTTAACATGGTGGCAAGCAACTAGCGGGCACACACACCTTCACATTTTAATTCTGATGTCCAATAGACTCGTCTGGTAGCATCATGCCAATCCCGCCAGGCAATTCCGTCGGAGTACTATAAGCAGGAACATACACCTGTTTTTACGTCACCAGCTAGTCAGAAGGCTCATCTGACTACATATGATGGATCTCGTCAACCAAATTCGGCGAAGTGAAATCAGTAGGCACATACACCTGCTAGTATTGATCAAGAATACAAAACAGTCTCTCTTGGTAGCACATGGAGAAGTCAGTGGGAAAGCTCTGGTGACAACCTGGAGGCAGACTCAACTTTCTACCCCTACACTTGAGTACTGTTAGGATTCACTAATAGGAAAATGAGGACATGAGTAGGCACATACACCTACTCCATTCACGGAATGGACGTATATCCTCGTTCCGACAGCTGAAGTCACCAAGAATATTCTATCAATGGAGAAAGAGCAGAAGCAAATCCTTACTCATATTCTGGATGCTTTCCATGATATTATAATAGCTTCAGCAACATCTCAGGGAAAGACACATAAATCTATCCCTGCCAGTGGAGTGACACATCAACAGTTCACTCCGGAACAAACACACACATCTGTTTTAGTCCAAGAGGGTTGTGGGGCATACTCCCCCATATCATACGTACAACCAAGTCAGGCACAAACACCTGATTTTAGTGGAGATCGTCAGCCTAACCTGGCCATCTCTCCTGATCAGGCACATACATCTGCTCAGAGTAGCCACTTTAATCAACAAGTGGTTTCCAAGGTGAGTAAGAAGTAATCTAAGAAGAAGACCCTCCCATCACAGTCAAGAGATCAAGCTCCAATCTGTAACAAGGCCTTGCTCGATGCTAGCGTTCTTGAAGCCCTTAGGCAGTTATCTGTTGGAGTTCAAAATTCTGCTCCCTCATTTCCCAATAGTGGGAACATTAATTCCGAAGGTCTTCAACATAAAATTCCTCATGAAGGATTTCTTCATGACAATTTGGTCGATATCGAAGTTTCATCTTCAGATAAGAGCCACATGAACCCTCTGTGTGGTCAGAAGACCAAGGAGAAAGATATCTCATATTCTGTTGTAACCCACCATGGTGGTCCTCCACATGATGATGAATTTCGCTGTAAAATCCCTCTCCATAGTAGTGATGCACATTTCTCGTAAAATGCTCTAGTAGACAATGTAGTGCTGAGAAAGCCTTCTTATCTTGAGGCACTTGAAAATGAAAAACCAGTCATGTATGATTCTTCATCGCTAGCAGGTGAAATACTTTCTCAATCGGAAGATAGCCCAGGGTGTAGGAAATTCTACGAACCACCCCTAAGTCATGAATCTTCTAGTTTAATCAGTGATTTATCTACCAATCTTGTTTAATCCAATGAATCAACAAGAAAGCACCAGCTCTGGTCAAATCAGGTAGAAGAATCTTCATTGAATGATAAAGTGGAAATTCTGAACATGAGAAAACAATTGGCGAAAAGTGAAGTGCCAGTCATGTTTTGGCCTCTGGTTGACTCTCAGTATGACATTCCAGAGATGTTGACAGAAGATGGAATTCATGATATTTGTCTCAATATATGGAAAATGCTTCGTCAGTTGAAAAAGAAAGTATTATCTTATGATGAATATGAAAATCATGTTAAGCTAATAGAAGGGTTACACCGTCAGATTGATTGGGAATCTCTATCAGTCTCTCGATATACGAAGGCTAAAAAGCAATAGAGAGCCCTTCAGCGTTCATGCCTTGGCGCACTAGGAAGATTGCGCCAGTTAATTTCCAATTCCCCATCTGGTATTCATGTCAGAGGATGGGGTGTCCATGGAGCACTACACTTCACTGTGCTCTCCAGTCAGCAAAGCCCGCCGAAAATGGTTTCATGCAATGTTATTTCCCATGGTCGGCCAAAGTCAATGGGTTTTGTTTGTAATCAAAAGCTTGCCCAAGAATAGGCTTCAACTAGTTCCTCTCAAAATCAAGCATAAAGACAACATGTTATTGAATTACTCCTGCATCAAGCAAACGATAATATTGGATAGACCTATCGTATGGAGAAAGAAAGTCATCAAGTGATAGAAGTGTCAGAAATCATCCAACGGTCTTTTGAACCAGGTGATAAAAGTGGATTTCGATTGATGCATCTAGCTAATTTCCAGACTAAGGTCCACCAGATCAGGAAATATTTTAAGAAAGTCTCAAACATAGCATGTCAAGATCCACCCCAGCTCGCCAGACTGGGGACTCTTTAAACCCAACCCTCAGAATCAATGAATATGATTCGATGAGTTGAGAAAAGACAGTAGAAACAGCCTCAGTCCACCAGACTGGGGACTTTTTCAAATCATCAACCCCCTCCTCAGAGAAGTTCAGTATTTTCTCGATTGGGGAAGAATCCAAAAGAAGAACGAAGAGCCAAATTATCAGGATATTCTCTCCAAATTAAGGTTCACCAAGAAGTTCTTGAGGGATCAAACCAACAAAAGGAAATGTCTCATCAGGGGCATGGAAGAATACAATATCACAAAAATGTTGATATAAGGGATGTGATGCGTTGTGTATCAATTAATGTTATCAATGCCATTGTTGCTGATCCACCAGATGAGACTCACTCAGGGGACTCGGATGAATAGGTTCATGCTCAAGAAGTTGTACGCACAGACACAAATGAAGAAGGTGTGCGTCCATGAAATCAATGGTTTACCCAGAATCTAAGTGTTCCTTCAAATAAACCACTTTCCCCTCTCCAAAAGGGATCAAACAAGGGGAATGGAAAGAATCAGGTTACATATCCTTCCTCTGGAGAAGGCAAATATCTCTCACTAGAGCAAAGATTTGCACAACAGGAGGAAGAAATGAAGGAATTGTGTAGGATGAATACAGAACTACTTCAGGGTAGTCTTCCTTATAAACGTGCTGTATTTAGTCATCCAATGGAGTTTGTTGCAGCTATTGATATGGATCAAGAATATCCTCCTCTATCATTACACCCTCACAGGTCTAATCCTACAGGTCAAGTAAAACAATAAAGAGCAGTACTACCATCAGTTGTAGTACCAGCTGCCATACCTGTCCAAGATATAGTCATTGCACCTACCCAGGTCCAAGTTCAACCAGATGTTTCTCAAAATCTAATAACTACCATTGAGTCATTAACAACTCGGTTAGAGACTATGGAAGGGAAGCATGTGCAGGTTCAACCATAAAGGAGATCTTACCCTGAATGGGTAGATTCAATCTCTCCCCCATTAAGTTTTGGAAACCCTGTATTCCCTATTTTCAATGGATCAGGTGATCCTGAAAATAATTTGACACATTACATGTCTTGTTGCGATCCTATGATGGGAAATCTGGAGTAGCAATAAGCAGTGAAACTCAGATGCTTTGTGAGAACCTTGCAAGGACCGGCCTTTTTCTGGTGCACAATCTTGCAATCCCGTTCAATTACTGAATGGGAAGATCTTCGCCGAAGATTCCTTCTCCAATTCAGCTCAACATTTCCAAAGACAACAGTTTATGATCTTACAAACTATAAGCAAAGGGAGAATGAAAGGGTCTCATATTTCATTGCTTGCTAGAAGATATTAACATATTCCCTAAGCTTAGCACTTCCTCAAGAGGAACTGTTTCCAATTTGTGTGGAAAATCTTTATGACGAATTACGCACACTGCTTATCCCTATGAAATACACAGGAGGGTTTCGAGACCTTACTTAAATTTCTCAACAGATTGAATATTCTCTTATACAGACTAAGGCTAAATCTCTTGTAATTCCATCAGCTCCAGGAAGGAAAATGGGTAAAGCAGAGACTGCTATAGTTATGCTTAAACAAGCACCTTTACCTTCTTCTACCTCAAAACCTTCATCTTCTCGAAGGGCTCCAGCTCCTGAGCATCAAAAATAGAGACTGTTTCGTCAAGATGATCAAAGAGATCAAAGACAGAAAGAATTTGAGGATTTGAAAAGTAAAGTTTATTCTTTCCGAAATGAACAAGTTTCCTGTTATTTCATTTCAGCTTTGGAAAATAATTTGGTTCAATTGTCGATTCCCAAGATGCCAAACAAGGAAGGTGATAAAGACCATCCCAAAAATTTCCCATTTCATCAAATGTTGGGGCATCCCATCCAGGAGTGTTTTGTCTTCAAAGACCTCCTGCAAAAGATGGTCGACTCGGGACAAGTCAAACTAAAAGGTTCTTCAGCTTAGGTAGCATGTGTTACCGCTATAGTCCAGAGGAGGAAGGCGAGTGGCAAGAAGTAAAAAACAAAAATGTGCAGAAATATGATGATTGTATGGTTAGAAAGATGATCAACCGAACTCATTATATTTTGTGAACACAATTGAAGAAACCAATTGGGACTTCTGCCATGAATGTCGTAGCAAAACCCTCTCCATCAGAGGGAAAATCCTCAAGGAAACGACACAATTCCAAGGAGAAACAATCAGAAGAAGATGAGTATGTATCAAAGCCTAAGCTGTCTTTGATTCTGGAAGATTTCATGCCATCTACTTCGAATCCACAGGCACCTCCCCACCAAATGGAACAGCCTAAATTGGCTATTCAAACAGTGTCCTCCTTTGATGAAAAGTTAATATTTGGTTCTGTTAATATGATCCACTTAACAGATTCTTATGCCAATCGTAGTTTGTATTTTGATGAGCCAGAATTCCCTATATCAAATAGAAAAATTAGAGGGAGTTCCAGGGGTTTGGGATATAGGGGAAGATGTGGATCTTTTAGAAGCCACTATTCCAATTCTACCCCTTCTAGAACTGTGTATGCAGCAGAAACTCGTGGCAGAGCCCTTCAGCGAGCTCAACAAGAACAATCAAGTTCTTCCACCAATAGAAAGTTCAGTCCTGGCACAGTTATTTTGGAAGACCGGTTGAAGGTTCCATCTTTTTCCTCTCGCCATGTAAATGGATCTAATCGGTCTAATATTCTAAAGCCAGGAATATTGCCAACTCCTATCCCGATACAAGATGCATCAACTTCCAAAGAATTAACTTCCAAGGCACCTGCTAAACCACATGTTCCTGTTGGGAACCGTATACCTCTAGATCAAAAGTATGATGTATTGAAACACCTGGCCCATGTACCGTCCAAGTTATCAATTCTGGATGCCGTGAATTTATCGACGAATCTTCGGGAAGCACTCATTGAGGCTTTGTCAAGTCCTCAGGAGTTTGAAACTGAAATTGCTACAGCTGAAGTCTATCAAATCGAGAATAATCCTGTAGAATTACATGCAGTAATATCTTTTACTAATGAAGATGAAGATGATGTTGTTCCTAGACATATTATACCTTTGTACTTACCTGGCAAGGTCAATGGCATAGACGTCCAAAGAGATTTCATTGTTAATGGTTCAGGAGTCAACCTCATGCCCATTCGTACACTTCATCGATTAGGCCTCACAGAATTTGATTTATCTCCATATACTATGATGTTACAAGGATATGATAAAAATGAACAAGAACCACTGGGCGAGATTACACTCAAAACTCAGTTTGGAGATCTTGTATCTAATTCAGATTTCATGGCTATTGATCAGGATTCAGCCTTCAACATCTTGCTTGGAAGACCCTGGCTACATCAACATGCGGCTATCCCTTCATCATACCATCAATGTCTCAAGTATTGTTTCAATGGTTAAGTTGGGACATTATATGGTGATAATGCCTCGTTCAAGACATGTGAGTCTCAATACATTGATGCGGAATTCTATCACATGAAGGGAAAGGAGAAATTCACAACTGGGGAGATTACCAAAGTAAATGCTTCATATGGTTTGGAAAAGATTCCAGTAAATCCATTTGTGTATATGAGTACAGATTATGTGTTTCCTATCAGTCAAATTGACAGGATAGACCCAAATCAAAATACTCTTATGGAACGATCCATAATGTCAATTACGGCAGTCAAGCAAGACAACATGGGAGAGATTGGTGATCCTCCAAGTAATGATGAAAGATTAAATGGTGACGTCTTCATTTCATCTGCTGAAATCCAACAAATATATAATTTTCCAATTAGGCCAGAAGAATATATAGCAACTTCGGATGTGAAAAATGGTGTTGATTCTCAATCCATCATCTCCTCTTTATTTCCCAAGGAAGACCCTTCATCATTAATCGGGTCAGAAATGGAAGCTTCTTCTTCAAGATCTTCAAATTTTAACATCTATTCTAATCACGGAAATTCTGCTTTATCATCTACTATGCAAGTAGAAATGGAAGAAATAACACATGTTGATGAAGAAGAGGAAGATCTCAGAGATTCTCCTCCAGCATTTGAAGATGGTATCTCTACCACCGTGGATGAACTCAAAGAAGTAAATCTGGGTACAAAAGAAGATCCACACCCCACCTTAATCAGTGAGGCCATGACTCTTTAAAAACAAGAGATGTATATTTCATTTTTAAAGAAAAACAGAGAAATATTTTCTTGGAACTATACAGAGATGGTCGGGCTTGATCCTGATGTTGCTACTCATCATTTGGGTTTACCAGAAGAACATCGAGGATTTACGCAAGCTGTGAGAAGAACACACCCAACTTATGATTCTAAAATTGAAGCTGAAGTGGATAATATTTTCAAAGCTATCTTTGTCAGAGAAGTTCAATATCCCAAGTGGTTGGCTAATATTGTCCCTGTGAAGAAAAACAATGGACAAATTAGAGTTTTCATCTATTTTAGAGATCTTAATCGGCATTGTCCTAAGGATGATTTTCCAGTTCCGATTACAGAACTCCTGATTGATGAAACATCTAGATATGAAGCACTTTCCTTCATGGATGGGTATTCCGAATAAAATAAAATCCGAATGGCTCTAGAAGATGAGGAATCTACAGCTTTCAGAGCCCCTCAGGGTGTGTTTTTCTATCGGGTAATGCCCTTTGGATTAAAGAATGAAGGTGCAACATATCAGCGTGCAATGCATCGCATCTTCTAGCCCTTTTTAGGGAAGTTCATTGAATGTTATGTGGATGATTTGGTGGTCAAATCCAAACAACATTCTAATCACTTGGCTGATTTGGAATTCATATTCTGCATGCTTTGACAATATAATATGAAGATGAACCCATTAAAATGTGCTTTTGGGGTAACCTTAGGAAACTTTCTCGGCTTTGTTGTACGCCATCGTGGTATTGAAGTCGATCCTGAGAAGACATATTCAATCCTTAGTATGTCACCTCCATGAAATTTTAAATAATTAAGAGGAATTCAAGGACACTTAGCCTATATTCGGCGTTTCAGTGCCAATTTGGCTGGAAAAATTTTACCCTTCACCAAATTGATGAAGAAGGGAGTCACTTACCAGTGGACTGAAGAATGTCAAGAAGAATTCGATATTCTCAAGAATTACCCCTTCAGTCCACCGATACTCATGCCATCTGTTGAAGGAAGACCACTTATCCTCTACTTGAAAGCTTTAGAATGATCATTGGGTTCCATTCTTGCTCAGAAGAATGATGCTGGGAATGAAAACAACCTCCACTATCTCAGTCGGACTATGATTGAAGCAAAAACCTGGTATTCTAGTTTCGAGAAGTGATGCCTGGCATTAATCTTTTCAGTTCAGAAGTTGATACACTACCTGCAACATCACGAGGTCCAATTGGTATCTCGCAATAACCCGCTCAAATTCATCCTTAGTCGTCCAATGCTTACAGGACGTCTGGAAAGGTGGGCAGTTATTTTGCAGAAATTTGACATTCATTATGTGTCTCAAAAGGCAATAAAGGGCCATGATCTGGCTGGTTTCCTGGCTGAACACCCTTCAGTGGAAGACACATCTTCATATATTGAACTCCCTGATGAGGAAGTCTTCTCTATTCAAGAATGTACTCAGGCATGGGAAATGTATTTTGATGGTGCTTCCAGAAGTTCAATAGAAAGGAAAATGGAAAATCCTAAATTCATCAAAGTTGGCTTAGGAATTGTCCTCATTTCTCCAAAAAAGGCAGTATTAGCTTATTCCTTCTTATTGTGGTAAGGTGGTAACAATAATGAAGCAGAATACCAAGCTATCATCGCATGCTTGGAACTGGCGATTCAATCACAAGTGGATCACTTAAAGGTGAAAGGTGATTCAAACCTGGTAATCAAACTAGTAAATGGGTATTATTCCATCAGAAAAGAAGAGCTAATCCCTTTGTATGATTATGTCAGAGAGTTAATGGTGTAATTATCTTTGGAACTGACATTTTCTTATGTCCCGCGATCACAAAATGATCAAGCTGATACACTGGCTAATATAGCCACAACTCTGGAAGATCCAAATCGGGACGAGACAACCATCAATATTTCCCACCATCGTGTAATTTCACCTTATGTTAAACCAGAACAGAGGAGCTCAATGAAATTAGTCACATTCTTGAACCGTATGGACATACTACATGATTGATGTCACCTATCAGGGAATACCTTCAAAATGGAACACTTCCACCTGATAGAGCCGAGAAAGAACAAATCTGGTGACATGTGGTCAATTTTTCTCTTTATGATAGCCCATCACCTAGAGAAAATTCTCTACAAATGTGGTTTTGATGGAGTTCTCTTCAGATGAATTGATGGTGAAGAGATAATGGATGTCATGAAAGAAGTGCATGAAGGAGTCTATGGTGCCCACCGGTCTGGACATAGACTGTCTGATCATATTCGAGGGCTTGGATACTTTTGGTATTCAATGATTAAAGATTGTGTTGATTTCACAAAGATGCGTCATTCATGCCACATATATGCCAACTTCATTAATCAACCTCCAAAGATGCTTCATACAGCTAAATACTCATGGCCATTTTCCACATGGGGAAAAGATGTGGTGGGACCCTACCCTTTAGCTACAGCCAAGCAGTTTAAGTATATTCTTACTACTACTGACTTTTTTTCCAAATGGACAGAGGCAATACCTCTCAAAGAAGTTAGTTCTAAAATCATTTTTAGCTTCATCAAGTCGACATCATTACCATATTTGGTGTCCCTCATACCATATTGACAGACAATGACACTAACTTCTGTTCATCCGAGGTGAAGAAGTTGTATCAAGAATACAACATCAAATCCAATCATTCATCTTGATATCATTTTGCGGCCAATGTCCAGATAGAAATATTCAATAAGACTCTTTCAAATATACTGTAAAAGTTGGTGGATAAAGATAAGAAATCATGGCCTTATAAACTCTTTCATGCTTTATGGGCTTATCGGACCACCACCCGCACTATAATGTGGTTAACTCCATATTCACTGTTATATGGAACGGAAGCCATCTTTCCCATTGAAGTTAAACTACCCATGCTCAGAGTAGCCATTTTTGATCAGTCATCTACAGATGAACAATATAAAAAGCGATTGAATGAATTGGAATGGTTAGATGAGAAAAGATTGTGCACTTTTCACCACTTGGAAGTCTATCAGAATCGAATAGCACGAGCTTTCAACAAAAAAGTTCATCTTCGTTCATTCACTTAGAGAGAATTGGTATTAGTTTTTAGAACTCTAATGATACCAGGAAAGAAACCTCCCAAGCTTGAGCCAAAATGGGAAGGACCATATTCAATACATAAGGTCTACTCCAATAGAGCATATTCATTAATCTCGATGGATGGAGAACTCATCACTACTCCAACCAATGCCAGATTTCTAAAGAAGTATTTTGTATAAATACAAAATATATCATCATTGGTCCGGTATGACCTTAAAATGCACCACCGTCCTGCATGACATTAAAACTGCTCATCACGTCCAGCAAGACGTTAAACTACATAACCAACGGTCCATGCATATGACCATAAACTATTTTCACGTCCCTTATATCCAACATGACGTTAAACTGCACCATCTAGGGTCAATGTATATGACCTTAAACTATTCGAATTTTTCGTCCAACATGACGTTAAACATGTCCCCCTCCATCATCTTTGCTATATGACGTTAAACTATATAGAAGTTCCTTACATCTAGTAAGATGTTAAACTGCATAACCAACGGTCCTTGCATACGACCGTAAACTATTGGAACTCACGTCCAACATGATGCTAAACTGTATCGTCCCTTTTTCTTCAATCATGATGTTAAACTGTGAAAAAGTCCCTAATACGTCCAACATGACATTAAATGGTGTACTCTATTGTCCTCACTGCATGACATTAAACTGCACAGTCCTCTTTTTGTCTAACATGACATTAAACTGTATTGTCCCCATCGTCTTAATTACCTGATGCTAAACTGTACAAAAATTCCTTTAATACGTCCTACATGACATTAAACTTTAATTTTTCCCTGCTACATGACATTAAATTGTTCCACCCCAATAGTCTTAACTGCAAGACTTTAAACTGCATAGTCCCTTCATATCTCCAACATGACATTAAACTGTGCATCATTAGGGTTGCTTCTACCTCTTGTTTCTCACACAGAGTATGACTCACGTGAGCTTAGAGAAAAATTTAATAATAACACTCTCTCTAGGCTACTAACCATGTGTAAGTCCGAACACTTTTTTTAGGTCGTTGTCCCCAAGGACAACTTGATCAATAATTCATTCTTTAATTGAACTACATGGACTTTGATCCTTGCCTTCCATGCTGGGTACGTAGGAAACCTCCCAAGGTTCAAGCCCAAAACCAATCTATTCACATCAGTTCACATCCATCTCATACGATGTTGATTCATGAAACCGCCCCTAGAATCAATATCTTTACATTGATTCACTTCCCTCCTTTCTATACGATGTTAAACTATACAACAATTTTGTCCAGTATGACAATAAACTATAACATTCTTTGATACCCTCACCTAATAGGGAATCATTATTTACATTGATTTTCAATCATGTTTTATTCAAAAGACGACGTGCATACATGGAAATGCCTAAACCTTTTATTTTGGGTCAAACCATCATTTTGCTAAAGCCTCCTTTCACCCTTCACTTGTACAAAACAAATTTGTAGAGAGGTTATTTCTAGAACTACGTGGGATTGATTACTATCTTTATGGGATACGTAGGAACATTCGAGTGTCCCTTGAATCCAGCCTCAAGTCTTTTGGGCCTAACCCCAAATTCCTCTTTCAGTCCCCTTACTGAAAAGTCCCCATGAAAACACACACTGTGTATTTCTTATAATGGTCCAAGCTCTATGACCCTAAACAAAGATCTCCAATCCTTTTGTCCCACATAACGTTAAACAGTAGTTCAAGAACTACGTATGGCCTGATTCCCATCCTTATGGGATACGTAGTGAAGTCCAACATTTCCATTCAGGTCCCAGCCACAACATGATTATGGTTAGCATTGATCTGTGTATCTCTGCATACATTGGACAATACCTATCTTTATGTGTCATAATCCTAACCTTAAATATTTTTAGATCTTCATAACCCCTTTTCATGAATTCTAGTAACAAAAATGTCAAATTTATGAGAGTTATTTTTCCTGACTATGCAGTACGTGCCCTTAGGCGGCCTTGCATAAACAGTCTGCATAACAGATTTGTCAGCCAAAAGATACTATTATTTGACTATGCTGCTAATTCCCTTAGGTGGCACTGTATAATTCAACCCCCTAACCGGTTTTTCGGATGCTGGTAACTTCATTCTTGGGAAGAAAGCCTTTTTTCCTTATTTGTCTTAAATGAACATATGTAGGGATCCGTAAAAAATATCCATCCTTAACATACTTTTCCCATATGTTTTTTCATGATCTGAAAGCATTCAAGTCTATGGTTTATATTCTCCTTCCCTACATTTGGGTCAGACCTTCGTAGGAGTGATATTCATCCAGTTCTTCAGTAATCTTGTTTGGAAATATCTTCTCCATATTCAAGTACCACTTTCCATACAGAAAACTCTATACTTTGGAAAATTTGAATCTCCATAAACTTTCACTGGCTTTTTAGCGCTAGAGAAGTAAATTTATGAGAGTTCTTTTGACTGACTATGCAGCACGTGCCCTTAGGCAACCTTGCATAAGTAGTCTACATAATGGACCATTCAACCAAAAGATGCTATTTATTTGACTATGCAGCCAATGCCCTTAGGTGGCCCTGCATAATTCAACCCCCTAACAGGTTTGTCGAATACTGGTAACTTTATTCTTGGGAAGAAATCATCTTTTTTCCTTATTTGTCTTAAATGAAAATATGTAGGGATCTGAAAAAATATCCATCCTTAACATACTTGTCCCATATCCTTTTTCATGATTTGAAAGCATTCAAGTCTATGGTTTATATTCTACTTCCCTACGTCTGTGTCAGACCTCCGTAGATGTGATATTCATCCAATTCTTCGATAATATTGTTTGGAAATAGCTTCTCCATATTCAAGTACCTCTTTCCATACAACAAACTCTATACTTTGGAAAATTTGAATCTCCATAAACATTCACTGGCTTTTTAGCGCTAGAAAAGTAAATTTCTGAGCGTTCTTTTGCCATACTATGCAGCACGTGCCCATAGGCGGCCTTGCATAAGTAGTCTACATTATGGACCTGTCACCCTAAAGATTCTATTTATTTGACTATGTGGCCAATTCCATTAGGTGACCATGCATAATTCAACCCCCTAACAGGTTTGTTAAATAATGGTAACTTCATTCTTGGGAACTACTTTTTCTAATGCCTTTTAGCTCTTTTTCAAATCATTCCTTAGATTAAAATATTCTTAAGTGATAGTTTACATATTTTCCCTCATACTTGAGTATGGTAATATGTTTTCAGATGAATTTTCAAAGAAATGAGTAGATTCTAATTCATTCGGTCAAAGATATTTCGAGCTTAAAAATTATCCTTTTTCTGTCCGATGTGCATTACTTTAAACTTCCCACAAAATACAAAGGAACTCTGAATAAAAGTCACGTTCCAGCTCACTAAACATACATTTTGTATGATTTAGGTAATATTGAGCAATTAAGAGATTAAAAGTTTGTAGGGTTATTTATATTAATCCTAGTAAAAATCAAACTATGCTTAATAGGCCCATTGGCTTAGGTAAAATTTAAAGCAGGGATAAAAAGAGAATGCAGGTACAAATTAATGAATGTGAAAGTGTTTTTCATTGATGTACAAGAATTAGAAGGACATCCACAGACTGTAGTCTCTTCCCTTTTTTAGGAATTACAAAAGACTTTAAACATAACTCTTCATTTGATTTACAACATCCCAAGCATCATCAGCATCCACCCGGAATTTGTTCATTCAATTAGATACCATAAGAGATGCAGTGATACCAGCTCTTCTTGGAACAATTTTAAAATAATGTTCTTGAGTACGGTTTGAGAAAATTTTCTGCTGATCAAACATTGACTCTGTTTCTGTTCAAGAGACTTAGAAGATGGATACATGGATTTGAGAATGAAGCATTGGAAGTAAAGAGCCATTTGGAGAGAGTACTCTTTTCAGATATTGTTCTAAATACCATATTTGTCTTCTCTCCACCAACCGGCAGTGGAAAATATTTCAGCCCATCGGTTTTCCATTTTCATATCTTCAAGGAAATGACATGCAGGTAAAATTTGAATGTTCATGCCAATGTTATTGCTCTTAATGCACAGCATAACCGAAATAGAGTAGTAGCAGTGCAGCTGCATCTCAGGCATATAGTTCTTTCCATATGGAAAATTGACTCCTCGCAGATGACCATGACCATACAGGGGAAGATAGATTCTCTGTGGGAAGTTATGATGATATTTCATCAAGTACTTAGCCAAATATGGAAGAGTATTGTCATAGATATCATAATAATCATGGCCAACAATGTTCATTATGTCATCAATCCTTTTTCTAGCCAGTTCACCAGCCATTCCAATTCTCTTGGGAGCCATTGGATCTGCACAAAATTTGAGTAATTAACTCTTAAAGTAAGTTAATTTTTCATAAAATTTTTGGGGGAATTTGAAAAAAATGGATAAGGAATTAAGGCGCGAAAGTCTAATTTTGACGCGCAAGTATGGATGTGCTGCGCAAGTTTTTGGCGCACAAGTATCACCGCGCAAGTCGAAATACCTATATAGCAGTGCGACAACAAAGAAACATCGGAAAACAGAGAAACTTGCGCGGCAAAGGCAACTTGTGTGGCGAGATCTCGAAGGTTTGAAATCTGGATGCTTTGTACGGAAATGGGGCCACGTATTTATAGGCTAGGTTGAACCCTCGCTCACCGATGCATGCACGCTCAACACTTGCGCGCCGCCCTCCGCACCCTCAACACTTGTGCACCACCTTTCCTTTGGTTTTATTTTTTTCCTTAGAGTCACATCCTCATTTCTTTCGGATACAACTCTTAGGGGGGACTTTTTTTGATGATCCTTTTCGTCACAGAGTCCAGAGAAATGTAAAGGGAAATACCTTGAAACCAAATTGTTTCATACTTTGAGGAAAACATCAAAAATCAACAAAGGAATGAAAAAGGAGTCAAAAGACCTAGGGTCATGAAAGTTCCCTTTCTGTCGTGCAAGTATACTTGTGCACCGCCTAATGGTCGCGCAAGTGACTTGCGCGCCCTAAGTGATAATCCCCCGGGGACTTCTCTAGCCTATAAATACCCCCAGTGGGCCCCCCTTTTAGGAGGGATTTTTTCCAGAATTCAGATATAGAGCTCTGAACGCCCAAGTCTGTTCTTCAGGTCTTCCGAAAACTTCTAAGGTAATTCTTTACCTAGAATGGAAGGTCTAAACAGGAGGAGTAAGGTCTAAGTGTTAGAATTTACTAACACTTGTGTGCCTAAGTGTTTTAACCTTAAGGAAAGTGGACGTACTTGCGCGCCACCCTACTTCTTCACCATAACTTGCGCGCCATCTTCTGGAAAACCTCTAGGGATAATTATAAAGGCTTTGATCATGAATCACCCCAATATTACTCTAAGGGTTGAAAGTCACACAAGTACCCATGTGTCGCGAAGGTATACCTGCGCGACCAGGACTTGTGCGCCCACATAGTACCTACGCGCCTTCTAGGACTTGCGTGCCCCTTCTATCTTTTTGGGTGCCTTTCCTACCCAGTTTACCCCTCTTATGCCATTCCACCTCTCCTATTCACGATTCAGTCTTCAAGACACTCTTCAAAGCCATTTATGGCATGCTTTCTTGATTTTACTTCCTTATCTGAAAGTAACTCCATGGAACATATCTCAAAACCTAGTGATTTACACATATTTATTTCAATAAAATTAGATATTTCATTCATTCGACATCATCCTTTAAGATGAGAGAACCCTATCCTTGGGCATCCTCCTTAGGAGTAAGCCCCAAGTCCTCATTAATCTGGGCCTCCTTTTCATGAGTATGCCCCAGTTTCAAATCCTCTTAATATTGGCATCCTACTTAGGAGTAAGCCCCAACCATAATTCCTTTAACCTGGGCTTCCTTTTCAAGAATAAGCCCCTGTCTCAAATATGGGCCTTCTTTTCAGGAATAAGCCCCAGTCATAATTCCCATTAATTTTGGGCATCCTCATTAAAAGTAATCCCCAGTCTTAAAATTCCCAAATATGGGCATCCTTTTTAGGAGTAATCCCCAACTATAAATCTCTTAACCTGGGTTCCTTTTCAAGAGTAAGCCCCAGTCTCAAATATGGGCCTCCTCCATAGGAGTAATCCCCAAGTCCCTTTAATTTTCAAATCCCTTTAACTTGGGAATCCTTTTCAAGAGTAAGCCCCAGTCTTAATTTCCATTTGATCTGGGCTTCCTTCTTAAGAGTAAAAACCAATCATAAGTCCCCTCCTAACATGGGAATCTTCCTTGGGAGTAAGCCCCAATATTAGAGTATCCAAATCTCCATGAAGCACATATACCTTTATGGAACATTTTCCGGGATTTCTTTCCTGAAGTAAATCTTAATCCTCACCTATTTGGGAAGTCATACACACATAAGCCCCACATCATTGCATCTTTCGTGGAAAAATTGTCTGGTTTTACCAATACCTCCTTTTTCTCACACCAAGCATGACTCACGTGGGCTTAGTGTGTAAAAGTAATCGTGAAATATTTCCTTGAGCCATCAATAAGGCATAAACATCATACTCCCTTACTCGAACTACGTGGGTTCTGATTCCTTTTCAAAAAAAAAAACAAAGGATATGTAGGTAGCCCATCTGCGGGTACGATTACAACTCTGAAATAATAAATGTCCTCTGAATGATAATAAACTTGAAGTGCCCCACTAAGTTTCTTTAAAAGAAGTATGGTCATCATAATGACCAAGATACTTATATGTATCAAAGGATACCATTGACTAAGAATATCTAACAAATACAGATGATTCTCTATCGATGAAGAACCTAGAATACATATAAAAGATTCTCTAAATTTCCTACATATCAATCATTGATTGTCAGATCTAAAGGAAAGCTCATTTTATAATTGGTAATGTAATAAGGATTCACGAACATAACTTAAATATATAAAGAGAGTCCCGGATTAGACAATAATTCCCCTCCAAAAGGTGTGATGAGTCCGACCTCCCATCCTATCGACCAATGCAAATTCCTAAGCCTCATCAGTCCACAACTAATGAGCACCTACCTTTGGAAAGTAGGTTCAAATGGATATGGAATCATTGGATGTTTCTGGTTCTACGAAAAAACCCATTAAAAACTGCTTGGATTGTTTGAAAATTAAATCGACGAGGTCATCCACAATTCCAGAGGGAAACAATACCTAAATTATAACTCACTCCTATGATAGATTTAGTCATCCATTTGGGTGTTTAATAATATTGTAATAATTATTATGATGAAAAATTAAGAAAAGAAGAAAAATAAAGTGATAAGAAAAGAGTGGTGCGTCGAACACAAAAAACACACGAACAAATGATGAGAATTAAAAATGGACTTTCGATAAAATGAGGAAGCAAAAGAAAAAAGGTAATTCCACTGTATTTAAAATATTTTAAGAAAATTAATATTAAAGTACATAAGGTGGATGAGAATAAGAGATATTTAATAAGAAACTTTCATTAAAATAGAATTATAAAGAAAGAGATTTACAAGATTACAAAAATGAAGAACACAAAAGTAGATGAAAAAAAGAGTGGAGGAAAGGGATCTCAAGTGAAAATGTGAGTATTGAATGTCCTCCCAAGCCCTTGGAAAGGATTTGGTAGTTCAAATATTTCCTCCTCTCCTCTGAAATGCCACCTATTTGTATGGAGAGGAGGGGGATGTATTTATAGCCCAATGTTGTGGGAAGTTTTCATTCTGAAAATTCCCCTCCAATTACATTGCCAATTTGATAAATTATACAATAGAATATTGTGACATGATCTTATTAAAGGTTTTAGATAAATATCTCCTATGTAACCTCTGAAAATTTTGCATCCATCTAACATAAGGATCCAATGTTATGGTGGTTTTATTAAACAAAGTTAATCTGTCCATTTCAATCCAAAATTTTTGAAGGACAAAATATGAATGGGTTTTTGAATTGGATGATAACTTCAAATATAAATTATTTATTCAACAACTTTTGCTGCCAATATCTACTATTTGATACTAAAACATTTCATCTTGATTGGATTCTTACACCATTAGATATTTCATGAGTACTTGAAATTTTTATTCAATACTCCTTACATTTTACCCCAAATGTTGGAGGAGAATAACATAATTTTATATTCCATATTGATCCCAGAAACTAAATCTTCATTGATGGGCCAGTTTCTTCATAGATTCTATGGGTCTTCTTGTGTGGTCCATATGGGCCTTCAAATATAATAATTGGACAATGATCCCTTCTAATGAAATGTTTTATATTGAATAAGGAATCCTAAAAAATAGGAACCAGGAAATTAGGATCATTATGGTAAGGGTTATAAATAAAATAGTAAACTGACACAATTGGACTACTTCTAAAAATGCAAAAAATATTATACATAGTATTAAAACATTAATATTTCACACAAATTATGCACATTTCATATAAAATAAGTAAATGGAGTATATAATAATTCATGAAAATATTAATAACATAATTATAATTAGAAAAAATCTCACATCCACTACCTGATACCATGTGATAAAATTGTCAGTCAAGTAACGGTGATTCTTGATTTTTTCAAAACATAACCCATTATTTTTTTTCATTGTTTTTCCTTTTTTATTTTTGTAATTTAAAGGAAGGGAAAGAAAAATAAGTTCAACTAATTTAACATGATTCTATTCCAATACCCAAAAATAAAACCCCCAAACATTTTACTCCTAATCTATTACATCCCTTCTTCCAAGACTTCCCCCACCCATACACTTTAAATTTTAAAATATCATGCAATATAAATAGTGTAGGGTAGGAATGGGTATAAATTTATTGTAATGTGTCTCATTTCTAGAAAGGTTAATAATTGGTAATATTTTAAATATAAAGATTTAAGTAAAAGGTGGTATCAAGGATAAGGTATTAAAAAAAATTCCTCAAACATATTAAATGTGGATTTACATAATCATCACTTAGACAGGCTCTAAAGAAAGTTCTAGCAGGTGGAATCCCTGAAGATCACTCAAGAATTATGATAAATATATTATAGAAATTATTTGTTCTATAAATCCTCCCTGGAATAGAACATATGAGTTTGGCATAATCACTCATGGTTTTTAATAATAATAATAAATCAATCTATAGAAATTTTGGTAATTGGACGTATGAAATTGGTTGGGAAATTTAATTTACCTGAATCAAATAAACCCTCTAAATCATGATTCAACAAGATTTAAATTAGAATATTCCTTTTAATTATTCAATTCCCAATTTACTAATTCAATCTCATTGAAAAAATAAATATGAAACATGGAATCATGGAATTCTTAAGAAATTCATTTCTCCAAGACTAGTCACATAAATAAATAAGGATAAATATGGACATACAATGTTATTTAAAAGATAAAAAAATATTTCAAACAACAAAATATGTATTTAAAAAGACAGTGAAAGTAATATGAAACTCCCCATAAAAATGATTATTCAGTTAGGTTTTTCAAGATCTATCTTTTACAGTCATATTCCACAATTTTTATGATATAAGTTGTCCTTTTATAATGTAATCTCTCATTTTACAGTGTAATTTACCTTTTTTCATAGTGAAACATGTAAAAAAAAATTTTTCTTCCTTATGCAATGTTAGTGGAAGATAAAAAAATGATAATTTTTTTGACATTGTTTTCCCATCCAATTATACTGAAATTATACTCAAGTGAAGAGTGGACTATGGAAAAAACATGGGTTGCCTCCTGGAAGAACTTTTTTTAATGTCATTTACGTAACTAAAAAAATTAACAATCCTAGAATATAAGATTCTTTCCCCACCCTTAATTGATGTAGTATATGTAATTTATTCAAATTGATTAATCAGTTCTGTATATTTTAAATGGAAAATGAAATTCAATTAAAGGTAAATAAATGAAACAACATGGTGGGACTTCACTAATAATAAGGTTCATGGATTGAAATCTCTTATACTGGTCTTTTACTCATTCTGGGAAAAGATATTTTATACCAAGAAGAATTAGTTTTATGTCAATAATTACCACAACACAAAAAAACACTTGAAACATTGTTATTCTTACATGGTTCCTGATCTATCCAAAATAATAATATTATTTTTTCCAATATCAAAAAAAACTTCTCTTTTCCTATGTGGTTGTGGCCTCCTTGACATATTATTATCTTCCCTTGTTTTAGAAGATTTCTCCCCTATTTTCTTGACCCAGATGACATGAGTTTTTGTTTTTATCTCTTCATTGTGGAAACAAATATTTCTATTTGGAATTTGATGCATTACATATTTACCTTATTCCCATGATACTTTCTTCTCATTGGTTTGAGAAGATTATTTACTAACCTAATTAATTTTTCTAAGGTTTTCTCTAACGTTTTCTACTTGTGTTGTACACTGAGACATATGGATTGTTCCTTGGACAATTATTTTTCCTTAATAGCCAACTCTTTTTTAATATATGTGATAATTGTTTCATTTTAAACTTCTTTAACCTTGTATGTATTGATACAATCATCAGTGACTATATATTAATCCAATTTTACTAATCAAGAATCAAAAAACACAGATGCTATTTCTCCACTAAACATGAAAATTGAATTTATAGATATTTTAACACTTAGCTATTATGTGATATTCTTGAATGAAAAATGATTTTATAAGTATGAGAATTCTTTTATCATACCTAAATATTAAATTTTAATGATACCTTCTTCATGGAAGTCTTCATAACATGAATGAATGCTTAACAAATGATTCATTGTGTTAGGAATGTTAAACTGTACGGTCATATCTCTGAGATCCATTGTAAGTGTTCCTCATTTCACATTGATGATTTTTTCCATATTTATGAATGGTCTCCCCAAAATTATTGTTTAGTATGATGAAATACTATCATCATTCATGTTAAATATGTATAATTCATATATGATTAATAGATATTTAAATTTCCTAAAGATGTCTTCCGGAACTCTTGCTAGGAAAATTGTGGATCTCTTTGCAAGATAGAATAGAACTCTGGTTCGTTTTAATTTTCTAATATATAAAGATATAAACTTTGATTGAGGAATATAATTTATTTAATCACTAGATCTAATAAAGCATCAGTAAAATTTGAAGATCCAATAGTGCAAGGAGTAGATAATTTCCTAGGATATTGACATTTTTTGTGGAATTGGAGGTGTGACGAGGGATGAGAATCTTCTCACTAAGTTTATTCTTTCATTTCCTTCAAGTTGGTGCATAGTTTCTAAAAAAAAAATTTCATATGTGGGGATTTTTTAGATGAATTTGAGCTATCTGATATTGATTTCAACTTTCTAAAATGCCTTCAGAATCTATTTTTATGTTTAACCCTCTTATATCTTCTCCAACTGAATTAACACAGAAGGTAATAGTACAATAATATCCTTATTTTTCCTATATTTCTTATACTAGGGAATCTTTAGTTATTATTTAATAAACCTATTCCACATATCTTCTTGATTCTTATCCTCATATATTATCTAGAGGGTGGATATTCATTATTCTAATTTCAACTTCGATCTTTTATATCCTCAGTTTTACTTTTCTTTAGTTTAAGAGGGTGAATATACTTCCCATTTAGTGTTTTAATTATGATCACACCCACCATTTGGTTATATATTGTTTTCACTAGTTGTATTATCAGATTCATAGTTAGAATATCTATAAGACTTTCAACTTGGTTTGTGGTCTTGTAAATATTATCTTCTAGTCCAACTAATTTAGACCACATTATTTGTTCTTTGTTTGGTGGTGTGATAGTGGAAGGGTATTCATATGGTTTATATTGGAAAGGATATGGTTGAAATATTTTCTTTTAGGATGGTTGTTTACAGGATTATTTAAAGGAGGTGAGTTCTAGTTGGAGTATCATTTAAAGGGATTCTAAGTTGGATACTGGTCTTGGTAGAAGGGTTTATATTGACTCTATTTGTCTGTATATATTGGTGTGGTTTGCGGTTTCCAATGTTGAATATATTAAAATTTACATGGATGAAAGGATCTTAAACATTTTTTATCCCATGTACTTCTAAATAATGGTTAGTAAAATTAGTTTGTGAATAACACAAACCTCATACCTGAGATGAATTGTGTTTCCCACTTTCTTATGTCTGGAATATATTTCACAAAAAACGGTTTATTTAATCAACATTAGTTCTAATTGGAATTGATGAGTTAGATGTTTATACATCTTATATACCTCTAATGCTTTCACCTCTAGTTCGGAATTGATATGAGTTATGATCAATATTTTTAATCAAATCTCTAGCTTTTGTAGGTGATTTTTCAACCAGGGATCCTCTAAGTGAGGCATTGAGTATAATTCAATCATTGTCATGTTATAATTGGTAGAAGAACGTGGATAAGTGGTTCTCATCAATGGTTTGATGTGGTAAGACATCACATGTCTTCTTGAACCTATCCTAGTATTCATAAAGAGTCTTTCGGGTCAACTTTCGATGGTGTAGATTTATTTTCTGATTACTATGCTCCAAGAGGAGAAAAATATTATTTCCATAAATCTTCTCTTTATATCTTCATATTCATTCACTTATCTTGGATGTATATTTCAAATCTATTCTTTATAAAATCCCTTGCATGATAAGAGGAATTCCTTCCACTTTACTTTCTCTTCTATGACTCCTTAAGCAATGATATCCAATAAAACATCAGAAAAATATTTGATGTATCGGTTTGGTTCATCATATATAAGTCCATGAAATTTTGAAAGTGATTGGATAATTTTAATAAGAAAAAAAATCAATTTTTAATGTAGGAACAACCAATTGATTTGGTTGGTTAGTGAAATTCATTGCATAGAGATCGTGTAGGGTTTGGTTTTATATCCCTTAAGTTAGGTGTAGAGTTAACATTGAGAGTGTTACATGAATCTGAAAGAGTTATTTACTAAAAGTAATAATATATATTAATTTTTAATAAATTTTTATTGTTCATTAAATTTTAGGGTTAATGTTAATTAAAGTATATTTTTAACTACAAGTCATTCAATTTTTGGACGTTTTGAGGCACTGACTCCCTAGAAATGATTCCATGTTTTTCACATGCCTTATCAGGTGACTTAAAAAAATATTTTTTTCATAAATATAGTATAGGTATTAACCTATGTTTTTCTCTAAAAGAGGATGGAACACAAAAATTTGTTGTTACATTGGAGGTTTATTTGAGATAATTTATTTTTATTAGTTTTAGAAATTGAGAATTTTATAAGGTAGATGAAATGATTGATCTAAAAATTTGATGAATAGATGTGATCAGGTTGATCTTGGATACTCCATGTGAAATTTTGTGGCATTATAATTTTTACCTAATATTCTCCCACTAGATAGAAAGAGAGATATTCCTCTCTCGATTTCTCTCTCCCCCTTATCGAGATAGTGATGTTAAGGATATCCCTAATTGGGATCTCAAGTCAATCTAAAATCCTTCATGTGTGCATAATATTGAATCAGGTACTCTTTATTAATTAGGGACATACTTTATTGGGTAATTTTGTTCCTTAATAAACCAAAATTTTCAAACTTATAATTCAAATCACTTGATTATAATCATCAAGTAATCACCACCCAACCCAAATATGTTCTATTGTATATAGACCAGAATTGTGTGGATGGAGATATGGGCCATAGACCAAGGAGATTGAAATTAATAAATTTAAACCCTAGAATAATCACATTTGGAATTTAAATATGAAAATTAATAATTGAAACTAAAAATAATAAGAAATAAATGATTTTATCATTAAATACCAAAATATAAATGATGAAAAAATTAGTCTATCCTCCCCCTTTCCCAACCACTCTAATTATTACCCCTCCATAGATAGTCTAATAGTGATTACAAGGGATAAGGAAATAATCCTAATAATTAAATAAAATAAAAGGAAATAAAGGAAAATAGAAAACCAGAGAAACAAAATGCCTTCATCTAATGCCACCCCTTGCCGAGTTGTCAAGTTTCCATCTTATGTATAACATCCCTAATTTTCCAAAGAATGTTTTTATGAATACTCATTCCGAAATATAAATATAAATTATAGAAAAAATAAGACCATACAAATTCCATTATGTTATTAATAGAAATATTATTTTTTAATTAAATTTTATATTATAATCCTATAAAAATAATTTTAATTCCAATAATAACATTGAAAATCCTATGTTGATATGAACTAGTAAAACTAGGAAATGTAATGAGAGAGAGAAAAACTACTAGAAACCAGAAAAACAAGATTTTATTATTTAAGAATGTTATATTCAGTCTAAAAGAATACACAACATTATACCAAATATTAAAATGGGGAGAAAAATAGAGGATAAATAAAGTGGAATATAAAAATTTGGGCCACTTTTTTCACTTATAATCATTTCACCCATGAACATCACAATAATAGAGGAATAATGAGTTATTAATACAATATTTAATTTGGAAATGATATTGAACTTCGATAGAATTGAAATGAATGATGAAGAATTAGAATTATGGTGTTTTTATAGGGAAATATTATCATTATATTTGATGGTTTTCAATTTGTAAAACTAAAAAAACTATGACTATTAGTAAAAAAATAAGTCAATCATTATTTTTATTGGTTTTTTCGATGCGTTTAAATGATCATCAAGATAAATTAATATGTGAAATTGTATTATTTTTGGACACTATTAACATATTATATTAAAAAATTATTTATGTATATTTTTTAATTATTTTTCAAGAAATAATCTTATAATATTTTTAATGGATAATATATTTTAACAAACCCCTAATTAATTTTTATAATGGTCAGAATGTTTATTTTTCAATGAAATTACTAAATATTAACAAATTATTATATTTTTCTATAAGTTAAAATTATAATATTTAGAGAATTTATATAATAAGATAAAGTTAATTTTTTTACTTATAATACCAAGATTATCGTAGGGTTATTTTTTGGGAATTATTTGAAAAAGAAGATTTTTTGAGAAAAAATGAAAATTACCACTTCATAAATCACTGTGATCTTTTGACATCATTACCAAGTCAGCATGACTAAATTTTTTTGAAACAGTTTATTCAATAAAAATATTAATTATATAGAAAAATGAAATGAAAAATTTTAATTTCAAAATATAAATTGATACATTACTTTTTTGAACCAAAAATTGTATTTTTGAAATAATGTTTTTTTGTCTTGTGTACGTTCATTATTTTGGATGGGAGGTGTACTTTCGTAAGGGAATTACATAGAGATAGAAAGATTTTAAATCAATCATTAATAATATAAACAATTTGTTGGAATTTATGTAACCCACATGTGGTTAGATATATATTAAAATAACATATATTTCAACCCTTTAAACCACTCCTACTCAAGTATAAATACCACAATCCCCTACTCAATTTCCACACAAAATCATATGAGAATTATTAAAATCATAATACCTATGTCAATATTTTCTCCATGATTTTACAAGGTTCTAATGAGTCCCTCTCAAGCCTTAAGAAACATTCTTCCAAGGTAAGGGATTTCTCTCTTCTTTTCTATTCAAGCCCCTTCTTTATAATTAGCCTTTTAAAACTAAATTGGTCATGTTATCATGAATTTATAAATATAACTATACTATCAAATTTATTTCTTAACAATGGTATATCATTTATACCCTATCATAATATCATTTAACTAGGTCGTTAAAATGTTTAAATTCAGTAAGGAATCTCTTTCTATTATTTCTATTCTAGCTTCTTCTTTCTATATAACTTTTTGAATCTGAATTGTATATTTTTATATGAATTTATAAATTTTCCTTTAATCTATAATTTATTTTATTATAATGATTGATTATTTATCCTCTCTATTTATAAAATTTCCCCAATAAATTAATATTCCACAATTTAGTAAGGGTCCTCAATCATTCACTTTAAGTTTCACTTTTAATTATTTTGTTGTATTGTCTTTTAAGATTACTTTTTATATACACTTAATTTTTTTATTCCATATTTTTTCATCCATTTTAGTTATTATAAATTATATATTTATGAATATTGTTTTGATATATGTATAGTAAATATATATTTATAATAAAAAAGGTTCGAACGCAAATGAAGCAGTATAATACTAGAGGTAAGAGAATTATGATACAATCACATTTCTTTCTATGGGTATTTATACTAAATTTAAATTAATAAAAATTACATGGATATTAATTTAAGTTATTTATATCTTCTAATCCATTAGTTATTTATGGAATTTTCATGTAATAGTATAATTTTTCTGTCGTTGGATATTAAAATAATCAAAAACATTATTAAAGAAAAGTCAACATTATTTCATCTTTTGTCGATTTATTTTTTCTTCTGTGTCCATTATATATAAAATGTTTTAATAGAATATTTTACTATATATGAATTTTTTATATATATAAATTTTTTTATAAATAATTGTTTTTGAAATTTTTCACCTATATATGGTTTAAAAGGAATCTTTTAAAATAAATATTTTCTCGACAAGTAATTTTAAACTCCTTTACAAAATGTTAAAAAATTATTTTTCAACATAAATGGAATAAACATATATTCCTTTAGTCATGGTCATTAATTTATTTGATGCTTCCCTTAAATTTTTTTCATGATTATTTTTAAATAAAATTATTTTATTAAATTTCAATGAATTTTTAGTTAAAATTTTATCAAAAGATATGGATATTTTCCTAATGATTTAAAAGTAAGGTTAAAATGTTCTTTTAATATCAATTTTTGTCTATGTCCTCATAATTTATGGATTGATGTGATTAAATGGGATTATTTACTTGTGATACCCTTGTAAAACCACAACATTTGAAAAGAATAACACTATGTTTAATAGCGTATACGACAGATAATACCGAGTTTAAACTAACTATGATATACTATTTAAATGTAATGGTTATGATTTAAAAGTTCAAATTGATATTACAAATAAGAATAACTACTTTTTAAAACTTATATATACCAATTTTATATTAATAAAATATATTAGTTAATGAAGAATAAATTTTTATTTAAATCTTTACATTCTTTAATAAAATATTTTTCATCAAAAATGTTTGTATAACATTGTGTTAGAAAATAATAAAATTAAATTTCATCCAATTTAAGTATTTTTATTTAGAAAATTAAATTAAAATTTTAAATAATCTTGTAAAAATTTATTTAGGTACAATTTTTTAAAATTTTTATAAAAAGTGTGATTTTTTAGTGAATTGTTGAAATACCGATTTTATGTAAAATTGTCATTTATTTTAATTAAATACATTAATTTAGAAGTCCAATTATAAATTTAATTTTATTTTAAATTAATATAAGTATTATTTGGATTATATTTAATATAACAAATTAAAATTAAATAATCTTTATATTGGAATATGGAATAAGTTTATATTTAGGCTTAAAAACACATTTTTCTGGAAACTATTTTTTAGTGCATAATATTTTTACATGTTAATAAATTAATATAATATTTAATGATGAATGATATAAATTAAATTTATAAATTATATATCTAAATATATGAATTAAAATTCCTTTATGTATGACTACTAGTCATATATTTAATATAATATCATCTAATGCTTGAAAAATGAATTTCTTAAAAAATTATTTTTCGACACAATTTGAAAATTTATTTTGAAATAAAAACATTCCATTTATATGAATTGAATTTTATAAAATGGATTCCATATTTGGAATTATAATAATTAATATAATTTAATTAGTACAAATAAATATTTATTGATAAATAAATATATAAATAAAAAAATATTTATCCCGGTTAAATTTAAAACGGGTTTTCCCATGGGTGGGGGTATGGGGTGGAGTGTTAAACCAAAGTATATGGGTATGTATACAAACTAAACTTCTCAACATCCAATTATATGGACAAATATCAACCTTTACCTATACCACTTTTGAATATAAGGTCACTTTGAATCATTTTTCATGGGATTGATTTTAGAATTTTTTATTATTTTTGGGAAATTTTCATGTGGTTTGCAAGAAGGTACTCATCCCCCTCTTATAGAAGGGAATCTACCCCATAAATTATTCACTACTCTTAACACACATATCTTGATTAAAACTTTCCAAAATATATCCAAAAAATCCTTATCAACATTCTAGGGGTTTTGGGATTCTTAAAACACAAATCTAAGTGTCCTTAACAAATGATCCAATGGTTTTTTCACTAAGTGAAGGTAATCTCATTCAATGATCTCTTTATTTTTTACCTATTATTTATAACCATAAATTATTTCATAAGAATTATAGAATAAAAAAACAATATCTACTATATATTGAGATGTAATTATTTTTTTGAATAATATTTATTCATCTCAATCTATAACAAATGAAAAATAGACCAAGTGCTCGTGTGTACAGAGGACTATCACCTCACGAACCGATATAATTTTTTTAACACCTTAGACTCACATGTATATTTATAATGATGTAACTAATGAATATATATGATACATCTAAAATGATATTAATTCTAGAAATTTAGTAAAATCATCCAATTCCTTACCCATTCACCCATTAAGAGAATGATATCATTGATTTTGTGTACTTATGACCTAAAATCTCAAAAAAAATATACAATTCATTTTCCACATAAGAATTTCAAGAATTGTTTTAAAACTTATCCAATGAATAAATTCTATATCTATAACATTATTATAATTCTATAGATGTCGAAAATATATCCAGTGCATAAGAATCAGAACTTCCGTGATTAACCAAGTATGGGAAACAAAGAAATTAACACTTGAAACATGGGTAATAATGAAATATTTTTCAAAATTTGTGATTATATTTTATAACAATATCTTATATGAAATTGTAAATGTAAATATAGTTCTAGTATGAATTTAAAATATTATTAAAACAATTATAGAAGAGGTTAAAAAGTGTTCAACTAATGGGAAATAAGAGGTTAAGAGATTTACTAATATGAATTTACATTTGATACATATAACCAATTAATTGACTAATTCTCACTTAAAATTTATAATCATTCCAAGATATTTCATTTCATTTTCCACTCCATTGAGACATATTTTTTATTATGAACCTATTTATTTTGATGAGGTGTATATATTGTCCCTTTGATATTTTATTTCATGAATCTCTTAATATTCATGATATTCAATTTATTATTTAATGTCATTTATTTCATGGGGCTTATGATTAAAAAGTTACAAAAGAGGTAAGGGTTTATACCCCAATCTCATATTAATCAGGACTATTTATTCATGAATTATCATTAAAGGAAATTGTTTTATCATTTTATAATAAACCAATTTAATTTTATTTTATTCTATTTATTCATGAAATTTTCATGTAATTGTAACAACTTCCTCTCTATGGGACTTAAAATGACTGAGAAAATATTTTTTAAAGAAAAGGACACTTTATTTATCTTTTTTATTGAAAAATATTTTTATTCTTTATCTATAATTTCCTTTAAATGCTTTTTTAAATATTTTTAATATTATAAAATAATTTATTAAATACATTATTATCAATGACTGAATTTTTAAAAAATTATTTAAAAAGAATCTTATTATTGTTCTTCAAAAATGAATCCTTTTAACTTTTTATGAAAAAATGTGAAAGTAATCATCGTTTTAATGTACACAACATGAACATAACATTCCCACCATTATGAACACACATTATTTCAATATTCCTTTATAATTAAAAAGCTACAATTAAAAAATGTTTTTCAAAATATTTTGGCAATTTCTAGATTCTAAAAGTGATTTTGAATATGGGATGTTTATTTTTTCTCAATAACTAATTAGTAATATTTTTAGGTAATTTCAATTCATCAATTAAACAACCATTTATTTTTCTTATACTCCATTGACGATATGTTGTAATGATTCCATACTTATTATTTTTTAGACTGTTTATGATCATTTTGACTAGGGAAATTATTTACATTCACTTTGTTGATTAATTTTTTTGTCAATAACATTCCCATGAAACATGCACATTCTTGTGATCATTGGAAATTATGTTTCTTTTAAATACCCATATTATTTGTATGATGGATATGATTATTAAATAAACTGTTTACCTTTTCTACATATGGTGTTTTTAGAAAGATATTTGATTGACTGGGGAATTATTGATAATGTATATTCTTTACTCAATAAGGATATTTACTTATTAGGAATATTGTTCCAAAATTAAATCAATCATTTTATATATAAGGAATGAATTTGATATGTATGGATGGGTGGTACCTTAAATTATATATCACATTGATGAATGAATAGGACCCATGAGACATATCAATAATATTGTATTAAATGGGTTTCTAGTATATACATAACTATCAACTAAAATATCATGGTGATAAGCCTTCACGGTATAGATATCACAATGTTTGATGTCATGATGACCCATATTAATATTTTTCTCATTGATAATTTAGTTTTTATATTCCATGAGATTACTACATTGATACTATCTCTAGATTTTTTTAAGATCTTATGATTATTCATATAGAATTATCTGTTCCTAATTTATTCGGACTATATTATTCTTATTATTAAAACTATTGATTAATTAGATTTTTTTTTCATTATTTACCATGTCATATTAGTTATACTAGATTTATTTATTATAATTTACACTATACATAACCCTTACAAAGCATTTTATCTCACCATTATTTTGATTCCATTTTATAGGATATGATGAATGAATCATTTAACGAGTTCAAAGATGAATAATTGGTTACTTTCACAATGTCATAATTTATATTCTCAAATGTATTGTGAGAATCAAGTGGGTAACTAGATTACCCATACTACTAAACTATTTTCTTATTTGGGATGTGATCGCTTGTATTTATCACCAATGTAAAAACATTAACAACTGACATTGGGATAAGAGGGTATGTGTCCTTAAAGTTGGTATGAGGGGAAGTTTAGTTGAAACCATCAGAACTAGAATTAAGAAAACATAGATTAGGTAAAATAATCATATGGTAGGATTTGATGATAATTCTAGGTTTAGGATAAAATCAGGATGTTTTGGTGTGTCATAGATTATGTTAATTTCAATGAAATAAATTCCTATATGGATAGTACAAGTGGTCGTGGTTCCGGAAATGTTATTCCACGACATAATAAATCAAAAAAAATTCCATCCAGATTTGACACGGTCATCACCTAGTGTATAATAATGGTACTTGTCGCACACCTGAGTTAACACTTGTGGGGAATATTTTAGTTTTAATTCAAATTATCTCTATGAACTATCACAGTTGATTTGAATTAATGATGATAATGGATGAACCATGTAAACCTATGTTTTCATAAATTTAAAATTAGGCGTCATTATTATTTTTCCTCACACAATTAGTTTCATTGAAGGTATTTTAATATATATAATACTTGATTTATGAGTGAAATTTTAAATTTCAAAGAAACAATTTATTGATGGCATGGAGAATGTTACACCACGAGATTCTAAAATAATAACACTACATTTAATAGCGTATACTCTAATATCCCACGATTTAGTGAATTGTTTTTAATGATAATTTAATATTTTTGATATTTCGTATTACATAAATAATAGAGTTTATCTTTCAATAAATACAGTATTGAGTTTGGATCATGATACACACAACATTGATCTTAGATTGTATTAAGTGCAACATTTAGTTTAAATGAGACATGTTATATAATTATAATATTATTATTTAATATTATAGTTATCAACTATACATTTTAATGTAGAGTATGATTATCATTAATTTGAAATTATATGGTTTTCCATTTATGTATAAAATTAATTCTTTTGTGACCAAATAATTGAAAATATAAATAAAAACTATTTGAAAATAAAGGGAATATTTTTCTAAAAAACTATTTTATAAAAAAAACTTTTTTTACATTAATAATTTAATTATACTTTTTTTAATTATGTTCATGAAATATATGTATTTTATATTCAATGAAATTTTTAACATTATTCTCATATGTTTTCTTGAAAAGAGACAAGAATAAATTATATTTTACTCTTAAAAACAATATTTTTCTAAAAAGAAGGTTTATCACCTTTCAACACACTTATTTTAAATCTAATTGCTAAAAACCATAGAAAATTTAATTGAAAAAATAATCAGGATTTTTTAAATCAAAATATAAAAATTAACTTATGAATAAATTTTGATAACTTTCTGAAAATATTAATTTTTTTGATGAATATTAAAAACTATAGAATTTTAATTGAAATGTTCCTTTTCGTTAAAATTATTTATAAAGTTAAATTTTATTTTACATTAGTTATAAAGTTAAATTAGTTAGATTATATATATATATATATATATTATCCCATTATAGTTAATTTTAGTCAATTTGATATTAAAATTGGATATAAATACTTTTTTTCTTTTTAATATTTTCTCTTTAAAAACCTGCATTATCATCACATGTGCAATATTAATTATAAATTAATATTTTATAATTATAAAAATTGAATTATATAAAATGGATTCCATATTTGTATTCATAATAATTTATATTATGTAATAATTTCATATTAAAATTTTTCCACTGAATAGTTAAAATATAAAAATTAATTACCACAGTTAACGTTAAAATGTGTTTAATATGGGGTTAAACATATACATATAATAGATAAAACATGTCTAAAACATATTTTATGGAAACATTATGAACTAAACCTAACTAAGGATATAAAATACTTCATTTTAGACCCTTTTTTCTTGATAAAAAATTGGGTACACCTGTTTCTTTTCAAATAATTACAAGTGTTCCACTCGCATCAGTTATAAATAGGCACCCCTTATCCAATCTTCGTCACGACTTCATACACTTTTGGTTCTGAAAAAATGTAAAATAATACCACATAAAATCCCTAATATAATATTAAAATCCTTATTTTTGGCATAGAGAAAACCTAGGAAGGCCTTTGGTTCAAACCATAGGATGACACCCGAATAAGAGGTAACATTCTACAGTGAGCATTTTTATTTTATTTCTTCATCCACCTCCATTAATTATTATTGTAACTTTATGATGCAATAATATTTTTTTCTTCCATATAATTTTATTTTTCTATGTTAATTTAGTTACCAAATACCATCTATACTTCTATCAAATGTTTTACAAAATTATCTTTTGTCTATAAGGAGGACTAGCACCTCACGAACCGATGTCATTCGTTTTTCCATGAAAAACTATCACGGTTGGGAATGATGATGTATCTAAATAATATACATATATATATATATATGAGATTTGTGAAATAATTATTCCTTTTTAATAATTATTTCATTTATAACTTTTTTACTATCCATTTTATCAAGGTTATTATAACATCACTCATGTTTACCATGAACTACCACCTCGGAAAGCGATGTGAAACCATTTTCACTATACCGTTACATTGAAGATAATAAGGATAAATATACATGAATTAAATGAAATAATTATGATATTAATGGAATATTTATTATTTTTATAGTATAATATATAAATTTATTTATTACATTTTCACTCACTGAATGATGACAATGTTGTTTGTGTACGTGTGGACTACCCCCTTCACGAAGTGTTGTGACTCTTTTCATCACCATAACACATGGATGATATGTACAAGTATATATAAATAAATAATAAGGAACTTATGATATTATGAAAATTTTATAAATATAATATACTATATAAAAAGTTTCCATAATAATCATTGAAAAATAGAAATGTTACACATGTGTACATATGACCAACCATCTCCATGATCGTAACACACTTCATTTAAAAAAACCACCATTTATGATTCGAAATAAAATCATAATTTATGTATAAATATGATAATAATTTTATTTTATTATTATTCTGAATATGATTTAACGATGATCAAATTAGGAGTACTATAAATTAAAAATCAAAATATATTAAAAAAAGCTATTATTACTTGAAACGTGACATTAACATGGAATTATTAATGAAAATGTATTAAAAGGAAATAATTAAATCATATATGGTGGCATATATATAAGTATGTTTTATTAATATATGTATAAAAACTAATATTTATTAAACAATAGGTTCAAATGAGTTTGAAGGATGTCAAGAATTATGGTGAGGGATTTCTATCCTCTCTTTTATTTTGGGGAGACATATGAAAATTGACCACTAGTTTATTTATTGGGATGTATATAATTATATGTTGTAATTTTATATCATTAATATCTTAATTTTAATTATATTTAATGATTCATTTTATGTTATTACTTATTGTGGATTATGATTCAATATATTACTAAAGTGGTAAGGGATTTTTGTCATAGTTTTTACTTATGAGAGACACATGTCATATTCAAAACCTATTTCCTTTATATGATGTATATACTGACTGTGAATGTATATTATGATTCATCAAATTAATAATTTTTGGTATTTTCATATACATTTTAGGATCTTACTTTCTTGGGGTTCATGTTTCTAATATGACCAAATAAATAATGTATTTGTTTCCTAATTTCTCTTCTTTGAGACGTATGTTTTGTTATGAACCAATACGCTTTTATAGAGTGTATATACAACCCATTTGAAATGTAATACCATTAATTTATTTATTATAAATATATTTTATGATTAATTTACTTTTATTATTTTAGGGGACTTATGATTCAATGTTATCAAATTTTTAAGTATTTTATGTTACATTCTCATTGTTTATCAGGATTATATATGACTATACTTCCAAATATTTAATATTAATATATATCTCACTGGAAGCTTATAAAAACCTTGATCTTTATTTCACATAGAAAAATAATTTATTACATAAAAACTTCACTTGATGAATCATATAATATCAAGAGGTATAGTGTCTTTGGGGATTAGGAACATTACATAAAAACTTAAAACATGAAATACACATCTTTATTTAAAACTTCTTTTAGATGACCACACACATTCCTTCATACTTAGCATTGAATGTGATAAACAAATGGAATTCATAAGCAAAGGGTGATATATAAAGACCATTAAGGGTGTAAACAAGGCATAACACGAAGAATACATTACATGTTAGGAAATAGGCATAAGTGAAACATGAACATAAAGGCATGATATAGCATGATTATCATAATGTGGAAATGTGGCAACAACATTTAACATTATTTTAGAATGATCCAAGGATCATTTCACATAGAGAATGATTAAACCCTAATTTCTCTTTAATAATCATGAGTAATCCCTTGTTTGAGGTTACGTGTCGTGATACTAATCTTTACCCAATGCATTGGAGCGCTATCAGGGTGCACCCTTCTTTATAATTTCATTTAATGCATAAGGGTGCCACATGGATCATATAACTTGGATGAATTAAAAATAATCATTTATTCCATGATAAAGTAATGTGGAATTCATACTTGAAACACTATAATCATAAAGTAAAAGTGAATAAAGGTTAATACCATTGATAGAGAAATAGTCATGGTATTCACTACACAATGACTTTGGCTTGGAAATTCGTGGAGAAATTTTGGCAGCATAACGACATGACATAAGAATTCATAAAAATTGTTTATGAGAGAGAATGGGTTGTATTATAATATTTAAATGAAATAGACTATAAGGGGGTCATATAGATACATGTACCAAAATAAGTAATGGAATTTATATTCATAATACTAAAGAATTTCTTTAATGTAAATGGGAAGAGAGAAATTCGTTACAAAATTGTGGCATGGTAACAGGTGTACATGGGTGACATTAATGAGAGAAAAAGAGATTTATCATAATTAAAACATAAGTAGGGAAGTATGGGGAAGGTTAAAAATCATACCTCCACATTTTTAATTGAAAATAAAAGTTAATAACAATATAAGAAAATTTGAACAAAAATGAGAAAGGAAGAAATCCCTTATTTGGAAGTGTGATCCCAAAAGCTTGGGAGAGGATTGAGAGAGGCTTCATGGGAGATATAGGAGACTTGGAAGGATTATAGAAAGAGTAGTCCAGAGTTTTTTTTGATCTCCAAAGGTTTTGAGATAAGAGGAAGTAGGAGCTTGGGTGGGTTTATATAGGAAAATAGAGGGAATTATTTATTATTTAGGTTTTGGACACCACACATTAAACTAATCAAAACCACAAATAAACCAATGGTTTTGCACATGGGTTTTTACCAAAGTGGAGTCAAAAAAATTAATTTTTAATGGCAGTGACCTAACATCTTAAAATATTAGGCATGCTTATGTGGAGGTGAGTCACACTCTCATGGAAATAAATTTAAAAAGTTTAAATAGTTTTTAAGTCTTGGAGGGTCCACTAAGGCACCATAAAATTAATAAAACTATTATAAAATTACATTATTTTAAAGATAAATCATATATTGTCCTAAAATATCATTTATAGTATTTTATTAAAACACTATTGGGTCATTATGATGTCAAAAACCACTTTATATATTTAAAAGATATTTAATTTTTACCCAAAATTTGACTGTCTCAGAAAATTATGAAAAATTAACTATTGGATAATTTTTACATCCCGATTCCAAAAATAATATTCATTTTATATAAATAATTTTCTTAATATGTGTATTTTTACTTTTAAAAGAAAAACCAATATTTATCGAAAATTCATGGGTTTTGACAAAAACGACTGTCAAAACTTAATAAAAATTAAAATTGTAATCATAAAAATTATATGATAATTTATATTTAATAAAAAATTAATTAGATAAAAATATTTTATTATAATATTATTTAAAAAATCCATTAATTCATCAAAATATATTTCTTAATTGAATATTAACTAAAAATACTATTTTTTCTTTAAAAACCATTTACAAAGTGACAATAATAAAATGAATGTATTTATTTATTATATAAAAAAAATAATTCACATAATCATAGTTCTATGGTCTGGTTACATAACCCCTTATAACACCCACATAAGACTGAAGGGTAAGGTGTGTGATGGTGACAGACTCTTGGGGTGGATCGTATAGCATCGCTCGGGTGGAAATATCTATCAACTTCTAATTCTCCCATAGGTGGTTCCATTTTAACTTAAAATGTTGAATCTTGGATTTGGATTGATCAAGGGAGAATCCCAGTGACGCCACCTCCTTTTTGAGCCCCAAAAAATGGCTTTTGTATAGAACAATTCTACTAGATGAGAATATCACTTCCTTTATCAGAGTAAATTGGATTTGCTAAAGCCCTATATTTATAATAATCATGTGATCATTGTTCAACAACTATATTATAAATGGTGACAATTAATAAAGGTATTTTGAAATCCAAAATCATAAAACCAAATAATTGCATATGTTATATAACCATTTTACATTATAAGATATTTAATTAGAACAGAAGTAATTTTCATTAATAAAAGTTTGGGTCGTTAAAATATTCCCCCTTAAGAAATATCACCCTAAAAAATTCATTTTACCACACTAAAATATATTTGGGTAACTCTGCTTCATCTCTTCCTCTGATTCCAACGTTGCTTCTTCAGACCTGTGGTTTCGCCACAAAACCTCGATGAGGGGCATTGTCTTATTTTGTAGAACTTTTTCCCTAAGATCTAAGATTTTCACTAAATTATTTTCATAGGAGTGATTATTCTAAAATGGTACCACCTCTAGACTGAGTACATGTGATGGGTTAGGTATGTACTTCTTCAAGATTGATACATGGAATACATCATGTACTTCAGATAGATTTGGTGGGAGTTCTAGTTGATATGCCACTACTCCAATGCGATTAAGGATCTAAAAAGGTCTGATGTACCTTGGATTAAGATTTCCCTTATTCAAAAATATTACAACTCTCTTCCATGATGATATGAAGAGGAATAAAATCTATCATACATCAAACTCTAGGTGTCATCAATGATTATTATCATAGATCTTTTGTCGACCTTGAGTAGATTTAATGTATTTCTGGATGGTCTTAACCTTCTCAACCATTTCTTCGACCATTTCTGGACCTAGGATTTTTCACTCCCAAACTTCATCCAAAAATTTTGGTGTTCTTCACCTCTTCCCATACATTTCCTCATAAGGAGGCATTTGGATGCTTGAGTGGAAACTGTTATTGTAAGAGAACTCATCCAAATGATGATGTTGCTCCCATACTCTTTTTAAGTCTATTGAGAATGCTCTCAAAATGTCCTCAAGTGTTTGGATAGTTCTCTATGATTGGCCATTAGTTTGAGGATGATAAGCCATACTGAAGTGCATCTAAGTATTCAGAGCATGTTGAGGACACATCCAGAACATATAGGTGAATCTTGGATCTCGATCGAATACAAAAGATAGTGTTACTCCATGAATCCTTACCACTTCTCTGATATATATTTATTCCTGTGGATCCAATGAGAAATCCTATCAAATTTCAATGAAGTGTGCAATATTTATAAGATGATCCACAATAACCCATATAACATTGTTTCCTTTGGATGAATTTGGAATCCATGTGACAAATTCCATGCTGATATTCTCCGATTTTCAAGTTGGTATGTGTAATGGTTTCATAATCCCATTAGACTTCTACCTCTCAGCCTTCACTTACTGACATACCAGTAACTTTTTTGTATACTTAGTGATCTCTTTCTTAATTTTATCCCACCAATAATATTCTAAGATATCTTGATACATCTTTGTGTTTCCTAGGTGAATTGAGAAATTTGAACTATGTGCATCATCCAAAATTTCATTCTTTAACTCCAGATTTGATGGAACACATATTCTTGAACAAAATCTCACATTTCCTTCTTAATTAAGATTCAACTTCTAGGATTTCCCTTTTATAATAGTTTCCACTTACTTCCGAGTTCCCACATCATCCTTTTGAGCATCCTTTTACCTTTCCAAAAGAGATAGTTGAGAAATAATTTGTGAAAGGATTAATGTTGTTCCCTTCTTTATGATTCCCATGTCTATATTCATCAAATATAATAATATTTTATCCTTTTAAATTCTCATCAATGATAGAATTGTTGAGTCCAGTTTACACAGAGCATCTACCACCTTGTTATGTTTCCTAGGGTGGTAATGGATTGAGAAGTCGTAGTATTTGATCAACTCTAACGATCCTTATTGGTGCATGATGAAATCTTTATGTGGTAATATATACTTGAGGCTTTTATGATCCGTATATATTTCACACTTATCCCCAAAGAGGTAATGTATCCAAATTTTTAAAGTGAAGATTACTAAATCCAACAAAAGATCATGTGTTGGATAGTTTTTCTCATGAACTTTCAATTTAATTAAAGCTTAGGAAATGACTTTTTCATTTTGCATCAGCACACAACCCAGTCCCATCTTCGAAGCATCAATAAATACCACAAAAATTTCACCACTTGTAGGTAGTGTGAGTACATGTGTAGTAATAAGCCTCCTTTTCATCTTATTGAAGCAATATTTACATTAACTACTCCATGAAAACTTTACTCCCTTCCGAGTTAGTTTCGTAAGAGGGTTGGACAATCATGATAAATTTCTCAAAAATCAGCGATAATATCCATCTAACCCCAGGAAGCTAAGAATATCCATTACTGATGTTGTCCTCGACCATCCATCAATTGTAGTTGTATTGGAGGGATCCACAGATATCCCATTACTTGTGATGATATAAAACAATAATGAGACCTCCTTCATACAGAACTTACACTTTTTGTACTTTTCATAGAGCTTCTCCTTTCGCAAGGTCTCTAGTACAGTTCATTGATGCTCCTCATGCTCCTCCTTGGTTTTGGAGTATATTATAACATAATTTATAAAGTCTGCCATAAATTTGTTGAGGAAATCTCTGAAGACTCTATTCATTAAGTCCATTAATATTTCTATAGAATTATTGAGTCTTAAATGCATCGCTATGAATTCATACTGTTCTTAAATTGTATGAAAAGCAGTCTTGGGGATATCCTCCTTTTACACCCTTACTTGGTAATATATATACCCTAAATCCACATTGGAGAAGTATTTTTTTCCATAATGTTGATAAAATAATTCCTCAATTCGGTGAATAGTATAATTGTTTTTTATCATGATTTTTTTTGAGCTCGCGATAATCAATGCAAAGGCGCATTGACCCATCCTTCTTCTTGACAAAGAGGATTAGTGCACCCCATAGTGAGGAACTTGGAAGTATAAACCCTTTATCTAGATTATCTTGTAGTTGTTCCTTCAACTCCTCAAGATCCACAATAGTTATTTTATAAGGATTCTTGGATATTAGAAACACCCCATGAATAAGATAAATTGATAATCAAACATCTCTTCTAAGAGGAAAACCATACGATTCCTCGGGAAATAGTTCAGTGAATTCCCTCACAATATGCATGTATTCATGGATAGTTTCTTTCTTGTACTCAATAATATGAGTAAGAAACACCTGCTCATAGGGTACTAATATCCACAGTTGAGATGATGGTGCTAAAGAAGGTTCTTCCTCCTCCATTAAATTGTACAGAATCGGGGGTCGATTCACCATATGGAGAGTAATTTCCCTGTAATGGAAATTGATGTTGGCTCTATATAAAGGAATATAATCCATGCCAAGAATTGCATAAAATTATACTATAGGGAGTATTATTATGTTCTCTGGGAAGTTAAAATCAAAAATTATGATAGGGGAGGAGTTATATTCATGGGACTCAATGATTTCCCCATTTTCCGTTCTCACCGACAACTTTACTTACATGATTTGAGGTGGGTTTGGGATCATTATACTAAACTTTTAGGGTATAAAATAATTCATAGAACCAGAATAAAAAAGTATTTTTTTCTATTATTTAATGAATAACTAGAATACCTATCACCATTTCATTGTTGCGATTAACTTCGGCGGTAGTGATGGAAAAAGCTATCCCTTTTGGCCATAGAGGTTCATGGTTGTCTCAAAAAAACCTTGGATTAGGGAACTGGTTTTCAAAGTGCCATGGTTATTTGTAGTTGAAGTAAAGATCAATGTGTTGAGTGTTGAACAGAGTATTCTATTCATCTATCGCATTCGCGGGTTTTTCTTGTCGGTAGTTAATGGCCATGTTGCCTTCTCTTCTACACATAAAGCATTTCCTCATCACCAATAGGAAATTTCTGGGGTGCTTCTTTCCACACCTTTGGAAAGTGGGGTGCTGGATATTCTTAGAATAGTTGGACTTATCCATCAGACCGCCATAATTAAAGTCAAACTTATGCTTCTTATCCTGATAAAACCCTTGAGAATCGCTGATCTCTAATTCGACCTTGAGAAAACAATTAAACATTTCATCATATTTATCGAATTCACAGATCTCTAGGTCTTTCCATAGGCTAGGTTGTATCCCACCATAGAAGGAGACATCTTTGCATTTGGTTTAATGACAGAGTATAAGTAATATTGTGCAAGCCTTGTGAATTTTTTCTCATACACTCTGATGGATTCTTTGATTTTTTTCTTGAGGGAAAGGAAGACCATTTCCATATTAAGTCAGATGGTGTGAGGAAAATATTTATCGAAAAACATTTTCTGGAAATCATTCCATTCCAACACCTCGATATCCTCTTCAAGAATCATATTTTTTATCAATGTTCATCATTGATCAGCTTTAGCCTCCATACGATAAGTAGGCAGAAAAATCTTTTCTTGTTAGGAACATTTATATATGGAGAATATATTTTCAATGGGGTTGATCCATTGTTCAATAATTGAGGTATCAGATAACCCATTAAAAGTATGAGGTCTTTATCTCATGAAGCTATTGATTATGACTTGTTCTTTATTAGGTGTGAACGTTCCTCTTTACCATTTTTTCTATTTAAAACATTAGTTAACTAAGAGAGTATCATGATAGCATTCGTGATTCCTTCTCCCATCAGATTGGGCATATTATTAGAATAGTCATCACATTAATCATCGAATTGGTTTTTTTGTCTGAGTCCTCCTATTACTGGCCATTTTCTAGAATAAAAGGAAAGTTAGGGGTAACACATAAAGGGGTAATCCAAATACAAAAAAGGATGACTTGTAAATTACTTTTATTTCCTTAATTTATGAATTTATAGGCTTCAATCTATGTTATCCATGATCTACATCCCAACACATATTCTAAGGGGAATTGTTTTATACCCTTAATAATGGTTCATACTAATCTTATAAATTTACCCAAGAATATCCCCCAGGAGTGTCGTAAAAAAGAGTTTATAAAGGTTTGTTGTCGTGCCCCAGTTCCCGTTCGAGTCTAGCTCAAAGCAGGGTTTTCGAGTTCTACAACAAGATACATATGTTCCAGAGCTACCTCTACCTGACCGTATCCAGAAGAGGATGTATTTTCATCATAAACCACTTACTCAATACTCACCAAAATTTAGGTATATTTTTATTATACATAGTCTTATCCCTAAGACTTTTACTAGGGTTTCTTATCCTAAACCAAAAAATAACTAAACCTATCCTCTGATACCAACTATAACAACCCTTATCTTTATTTCACACCTAAACATAATTTATTGAATAAAATATTTACATGATACAACATATAAGATCGAGAGTTATAGTGACTTTGGGGATTAGTAACATTACATAAAAACTTAAAACATGAAATACACGTATTTATTGAAAACTTCGTTTACAGGACCACACGCATTCCTTCGTACCTAGAATTTCATGGGATAACCTGCGGACATGCATAAGAAAATGGTGAGATATAAATCCCAGTAAGGGAGTAGCAAGGAATGAAATGATGAAAACAATACATGTTAGGCAATATGCATAAGATAAACATTAACATAAAGGCATGAAATAGTATGATTATCATAACATGGAAATGTGGAAACACCATTTAACATGAATTTAGCATGAGACAAGGATAATTGCACATGGATCATGAGTAAACCCTCATTACACTTGAATTAGCATGATTAAACCCTCATTTCACTTGACGTATCATGATATAAATCTTTACCCAATGCATTGGAGCGCTATGAGAGCGCACCCTTCTTAATCATTTCATTTCATGCATAAGTGTGCCACATGGTTCATATAACATGGATTCATTAAACATAATAAATTATTCCAATATAAAGGAATGTTTAATTCATACATGAAAATATATAATAAACAAGTAAATGTGCATAAACGTGAATACCCTTGATAGAGAAATGGGAATGGTATTCACTTCACAATGACTTTGGCTTGGAAAATTGTGGTACAATTTCGGCAGCATAACGACGTGACATAAGAATTCATAAAAATGTTTGATTAGATAGAAAGGGGTGTCTCATAATATGTACATGAAATGGATAGTAAGGGGTTCATATAGATACATGTCCCAAAATAATTAATGGAATTTAGATTCAAAATACAAAATAATTTCTTCAATGTAAATGAGAAGAGAGAAATTCCTTACGGAATTTCGCTATGGTAACAGGTGTACATAGGAGGAATTAATGAAAAAAGAGGTCTCAAATCATTAAAAAATAAGTAGGTAAGTATGTTATAGGTGTTAAATTATACCCCAACATTTGTAATTGAAAATAAAAGGGCATAACAACATAAGGATATTTGGACAAAAATGAGAAATGAAGAAATCCCCTACTTGGAAGTGTGGTCCCAAAGGCCTGGGAGAGACTTGAGAGACGCTTCTTTAGAGCTTGGGGGTGCCTTGGGATGATTCTATAGAGAGTAGGTAAAAGGTTGGTCAAGCTCAAAAGGTTTTTAGTGAAGAGGAATTAGGAGCTTGGGTGGATTTATATAGGAAAAGAGAGGGAATTCATTATTATCTAGGTTTAAGACCCCACACATTGAACTAATCAAAACCACAAACCAACCCAATGTTTTGACCAATGTTTTTGCAAAAGGAGAGTGGAAAGAATTATTTTATAAGTCCAATGGAATTTGTTTTAAAATATTAGGCTTGCGTATGTTGATGTGAGTCACACACTCAAGGAAATCAAATTAAATTTTTTAAAATGTTTTATAACTCTTGGAGGGTACACTAAGGCACAATAAAATTAATCGAACAAATCTAAAATCACATTATTTTAAATATAAAACATATATTGGCCAAAAATATCATTTATAGTATATTATTACATCACTATTGGGTCATTATGATGTCATAAAACAAATTATATATTTTAACGGTATTTAATTTTTACCCAAAAATTCGACAGTCTCAAAAAATTATGAAATATTCACCATTGCATAATTTAGACATCTTGATTCCAAAAATAATATTCATATTATCTAAATAATTTTCTAAAATGTTAAGTTTTTTACTTTCAAAATAAAAACATAAATTTATCAAAAATTCATGTGTTTTGAAAAAAACGACTTTCAAACCATAATACAAATTTCAATTGTATTCATAAAAATTATATGACCATTTATATTTAACAAAAAATTAATTTAGTAATAATATTTTATTATAATATTATTTAATTCAAAAATCCATTAATTCATCAAAATAGATTTTTTAATTGAATATTAACTAAAAATACTATTTTTTCTTTAAAAACCATTTACAAAGTGACAATAATAAAATGAATGTATATTATTTATTATATACAAAAATAATGCACATAAACATAGTGAAATGTTCTTGTTATATAACCCCTTATAACACCCACATAAGACTGAAGGGTAAGGTGTGGGATTGTGACAGACTCTTGGGGTGGCTCAGATAACATCGCTCAGGTGGTAATCTCTATCAACATCTACTTCTCTTGTATGAGGTTCCATTATAGCTTAACATGTTGAAGCTCACCTTGGGATTGGTTAAGATCAAAGCCTAGTGACTCCGCATCCTTTACGAGCTCCGGAAAAAGGGCTTCATACGGAGCAATTCTACTAGATGAGGTTATCTCTTCCATTGTCTGAGTAAATTGGATTTGTTAAAGCCCGATATTTATACTAATCATGAGATCACTGTTCAACATCTATATTAGCAATGATAAAAATTCTTAACGGTATTTTCAAATCCAAAATCATAAAACCAAATAAAATCTTATGTTATATAACCATTTTACATAATAATACATTTAATTTGATTAAGATGAATTTCCATTAATAAAATTTTGGGTCATTACAATGATAATTAATTTTATTAACATATTTTTACTTAATGAAAATACATATTTTCACTTCATTTTACACTCTTTATATAATCAAGAGTCTAAAATATTTTTTAAAGAAAAATACCCTATATTGATTTCTTTAGTCGAGATCCTTTTTTCATCCAAAATCATGTCTTCTAAAAATGATTTTAAAAATGTGTTCATAATTCTTCAAATGATTTATTAAATAAATATTTACCCAAATTTGACTCTTTGATAAATTATTTTAAATGAATCTTTATATCATCTTCCAAATAATGCCAATTTGTCTTTTAGAAAAAATGTGAAAAGAATCTTTGTTTATAACAATCCTAACATTAATAGTGTTCCTCACTTTCAAGATAACTCAAATATTTAAAGATTCACGTAATTTTTTTTAAAAAAATTATGATAATTTTTTTCCTTATTATTTGGGTTTTTTTCCTTTTATATAAATTATTATAAAGTAAAAAGGATTTTAAATTTTTTTTATGTTTTAAAAAACGTTTTTCAAAGGGGGGAAGACAATTTTTCTCAAGAAATGTTATAAATGTATTTTTAAGCTTTATATATATATATATTTTATCTTATTTTAAAATAAAATCAATTTCCAAATGTTTAATTTTTTATAAAATATTTTTTAATTTGGAAATTACATTTTCCTCAAGAAATTTTTTAAAACGATTTTTAAAATTTCCTTCATTGGTTTTAAAGATTATTTTCCATAAAAGAATTTTAAAAGTGTTTTACCATTTAAAAAGCTGTTTTCAAAGAGGAAAGTATATTTTACACATAAAATGTTCCAAATTATTTATAAAGCATTGATTTATGTTTTCAAGATTATTTTCAAATAGAATATTTTTGGAAATATTTTTATTGTTTAATTTAAAAACGTGATATTTACAGAACGATTATTTTCCTTAAGAAATGTTCATAGTTATTTTTCCTTAAAAATCCTTCTATATCAAATATGACATCCTTTGTGTTTAATTATACTTTAATGGGGATATAATCCAAGGATACCATTAGTATTATTTCTTTAAATGGTTTATGTTTATAATGAACCGTCGTTTATGAAACCCATTTCCCTTCCTTGAGTTATACCATGATATAAATCTTATGAAACCTACTTCTTTTAATGGTTTTTTCTATGATGAAATGATGAAATTATTATGATGCCTTTCTATTTTTCAAATGTTATGATATGAAGGAATATTTATGAAACCCATTTCATTTTGGGGGTTATGATATAATGATTTGTTTATGATCCTGTTGAACACATACATTTGATTTTCATTATGTGACGGTTGGAAAATGTATCTCTATCAAATAATTTGGGTAAATATTTATATCTAATTAGATAAACAGGACCAGATTGGAGAGTGAATCTTGTTAAGTATGGACTTTGTCCACTGTTATGGTCTTAGGAGTGAACCCTGACTACTGTGATGGTTTGTGGAGTGAACCCATTCTACTATGATAGCCTATGAAATGATCAAATAATACTATAAAAATAATTTTACAAGATTTTTTGTATGCCAAAAATTTACGTCCAATGAAAATTTTACTCTCTCATGTCTCATGTTATTTTATTGTTTTATGAATCATCAATTATTAACTTAGAATAATTTTATAATGACTCCATATTGTTTTATTGGATATTTAGGGTATGGTTTTCAAAATTTTTGATTGTGTTATCATACCCTTATTCCTCATGTTAGGATTGCATATCTCCATTTTTAACCTTAATGAGAACCTCATAATAACCCTTTCTTATGATTAATTTCCCAATGTTATAAAGAAAGGTTTATTTGACATTTATAAACTAGGATTACCATACTTTATTGATATCCCTATGGATATTTAAACGGATATTTCTAGGGATTCCACTAAGAATAAGTATAGGTATGAGTCAAAGTGTGAAACAATGTCCTAGAATTTTGGTAAATGATGGATAAAGTGGCTTCTAAAAAATTACATCCTAGTCTGGATTCAGAAACTGTATGTGGTTCTAGAACATAGCTACCTAAGGGTAATTACTCTGAAAAGGGTGTATTGCGCTGGAATCGAACGTCAGATGGTAACAAATAGTGTGCCTTGCTGCACACCTGGTTTTATACTCCCAGTTGATCTTCTTTGTAAATTAACAAACTCTTTATGAACTATCATGAATGATTTAAATAGATAATGACCATGAATGAACTATATTTATGCCATTTATTTTGAAATTCATGTTAATTTTACAATGGTCATTTATGAAACATTTCGTGCCAATATAGAAGAACTGCTTTTTTATAGGTTGTGCATTTATGTCATTATTCCCCATATTCATGGGGTTTTTTCAGCACTTTTATTATTTTGACAATATCCCATGGAAAACTTATTTATTTTCTCATTTTTCTTCTTCATTTTCAAACTTCATTATATTTCAATATAAGATTTTTTATTTTTTATATATACTAGTAATATTCATAATTGAAAAGGAAGTTATTGTAACTCCTACCATGGGTTTGAATGTATATAAATGAATTAGTTAGTGATATAATATTATTTATCTATGAAATATATAATCATACAAAAGGTTTTATCCTTTTCACACCACTAATACCCCTTTATCCAGGCTATATATAACTTTTACATATAAACACATTATGCTTGAAATTGATGGATCTATGTCTAAACATAAAACAACACCAACATTTTCTAATAAGTCTTTACCTTTTAAATTTTGAAGCAATCTACATAGATTTTGGTCTTTTTTTGTTTTTATGGAAACACCGACCTTTTGGGATCCATTTTGGGAGATGGTATTCATTGAGTTACTTACATCCATCCTTGTAATTGTTTTTTAAGTATCCATATTTTTTTCACTTCCACATTTTTATAATTTATAAATGTTTTCTGAATCTTTTCAGAAAAATCTATTTAGTGCACTTAATCATGACTAAATAATGGGTTTCCTTTTTTGGATGAGTTTCTCAGGGAATGTTCTTGGAATGATTTCTATATATTCATGAAACCATTATAAGTCTTATTAAAAAATATAAAATCGATCATACAAATATGTGGAAATAATATTTCTATTAACTTTTTCTTGAAGTTATATTTTTTTTCTTTTTCTAGATTATTATGTTTTTTAGTTCAAGAAAATTCATTTTGAGAGAGTACTTATCATTCTCATCTAATCTAAATCTCTATTCTCATTTTTTCTTCAACATCTATATTTTATCCTCATGAATCTTTTATGCCTGTTATGTTGAACAATCATGTTTTTTATATTATTTTATATAGATTTCAGATGAGAATTATTGACATTCAAGGATACTTTATATAATTTCTTAGATGATCTCATCACATCCTTCATGAAATTATAAAAAAATTATCACAAATAACAATTTAAAATTCAGAAACATCTAAAAAAATCATTAAAAATTAATATATATTCTTCTTTTGAATCACATGTTTGGTGAGAGTGTTGAAATAATTCACTTTTTTTAGTAGTGATTACTCCATCACATCGGCCTCTTCCTCTAACCATGAATTATCATCTTGATGTCCCTTGAAGTGTAAAAAATGTATGTGAAAACTTCAATGGAAATATTATTTATGTAATCCTTGATTTCATAATGAATTCACTATGTGAATCATTGAATATTTCATCACAACAACATGATAATTCATCATTAGAAGATTCATAGTCCAAATAATTACAAGAACATTTACAATCTTAATACATTTAGTTAGTGGTTGTTCCTCTTCTAATTTTGAATATTTTTTTAATTTATTTTCATTTTCATGACTCATGTTTCTAATTTTATTTGATGAGGGATCCAAATATATATTTATTAATGTAGATAGATTTATCCAACTAAGGCTATACAATATCCAATATTCACGTCATGTAATTTTAGTAGAAACATCATGAAAAAATTAGTATTATTCACGGATAGTATTTGTGATTTTATTTCTATAGTTTTAAAAAAGTATCCATAAAATTTTAGGGAAATTTGGCGCTAATATCAATATTATACCCTTTAGGATTTTTTTAGACCCACCTACGTCAAAAAAATATGATGTGGTCCACTTTTTACCAAATTCAAAATATTATTTTAGTCTTTTTTTGTATGGTATTTAAAACCCTATTATATTTTAGGATATGAATGGATAATTTTATCTTTTCACAATAATTAAATGACCACATGTATTCCATATTATAAATAATTAATCATCATGTAGTATTTTTAAAATTTTCAACCTAAAGATGGGAATCCTACTATTTTTTATGTTTATCTCCCATTGATACATGAGTTCTTCACTAATAATCTTATTATCAATTATAGAGGGGTTTTCATGGATTATCCTAAATCAATGCACCCTATATTAAATTAGCGTGTGTGTGGTAATAATATTAAACTTGTGAAACTAATCTGCATTCCATTTGTAACACCCTAATATTTTATGAGAAATAAGTATTTATGTATTATGTTATACGAAACACCAGATAAATCTTTCACTACACACAACACTGCCTTGGCTTGCGTTACACGCAATCACAACCTTACTCGATAGTGTGTGTAGTACGCAATACTGGGTTTCAATAAACAACGATATATTATTATGGACTAGCTTTTAATAATATTATTCAATACCTTTTTAATTTTATAACATTATCTTACTCATTTTCTAGAACATGGTATGAGAACAAAATAAATTTCGGGTAAAATAAGTATTATTCAAAAAATACTGTTTTTCCGCCTTTTGATGGCGCACCAACTTCAAATCTGGGTTTTACATGTTTATAAGTTAAATTTGACAAAATAAAATTCTTATTTGGAATTAGGATATAAAAATTTACTTTGGGTAAATTTTTCATATTATTCTGATAACTTTCATATTTTAAGGAATAGTAAAAACACGCTATATTTTAATTAAAAACAACTTTTTTCATCACAATAATTTATATAGTTAAATTATTATATTGAATGTTGTTTAAGTATAAATATAATATATTTTTACCATTTAATATAATGTATGTCCTTACCATTAATTTTACATTTAATTCATAGGTAAAAACATTTCAATTTTTGGCAATGTTTAAACTTTTAAAACCTGTTTTCTTAACAACAGGATTAATTTTAAATTAATTACTGCAACTTCTGTGTTTTGAATTTTGAAACATTTATTACATATTTGGATTCATTGGGTCCAAATTATGTTAATAGTTTACTTTTTTTTGACATTATGAAAAGTAACTACGGTAATTGTTTTTACTACAGTTAATGGTAAATCGGGTAAATAAGGGTAAAAATAGTATTATAAAATTACCGTAACACCTTAAAAAATTCTATTGGATGAATAAAGGACGACACATATCACCTAAGGGTTGGAATAGATTCATTTTATGGACTTTTGACCATGGTAGTAATTTAATTATTATTAAAACCAAAGAAAGTGACAACATGTCACTCTCTTAAATCTTATAAGTATAATAATTTTAATTTTGTGATAAACTTCATGAAACATCGAAATTGAATAGTCTATAGAAATATAATAAAATTATCTACATCATGTGAATTTATTTAGAATTTTTAGGGATTAAATAATTATCATTAAAGGTGACACAATAGTGATGTTGAAATTATTTTATTGATTGAAATATCAAATAAATGGTTTTAAAAATATTAAAATAAATATTATATGAACTATTTAATGTGCTCCACGATTTTTCTAGAAAAATAAGACATGTTATGAATATATTAAAGCTTTTTTTCTATCATATCTTCTGTGTGGATTTTATTTAAATTCAAATAAATGAATAGTTTCAAAATTGACACTATTGTTATTCTATAAAAATAACATAATATAAATTTGTTTAAAATCAAAAAAATATTTAAAAATTATAAATTAAAATTTACATGGTCTAAAATTCTATAAATAATCGAATTATAGACAGTTAAAAATACATACATAATTATTTATAACAATTTAATATTTAGTATCTTGTTACCACAAATAAAATTAAATAGATCAAATAAGGATAAATCAAGTTGATAAAGTTTAAAATAAATTTACAATATGTCTAAATTTTATTGGTTTATGAGATTAAAACACAATACCATGTAATCATAGAATATCAGTCATTGTTTGAGGTTTTTATGTGGGGTTTGATTTTTTATAAATTAATATTTTTGAGGTTTCCAAAGGTTCCCCTCTCCTCCCTTATAAAAGGGAACCTCCTCCCTCTCCTATTTACAAAACATTGAGCCTTTAAGCTCAGAAAAATCCTTCCCATTACTATTATAAACTTCCCTAGTAATATTATGAAGGTTATGGTCTTCTCAAAATACCAACTCTAGTCCCTTAAGAGAAAGTTTAAAGGAGGCACGTCGAGGAAGAGGTAATCTCTTCTACCAATTCTTTCAAGTTTCTTCGTTCTTCTACTTATTCTTATTTAGTTGTTTTGTTATAAAGTAATAACATCAGTATCAATCATATAATGATATGTTATTATAAATATGAAACAAACCTGTTTAAACTTCTATCCATCCTATGGAAAATGAAATCATCGTGTGTGCGTATGTACGGAATACCGTCTCCACGCCGTGGTGTAATCTATTTTCCACCACCACCTTACATGGATGGGTATAATGGTGTAAATAATAACAATATATGATTATTATAACATGATACTAATTCTGAAATATTATATCATCAACTCCAATTCCATTCATATAATAATGGGAACGATATCATCGCTTGTGCGTACGTACGACCTACCGTCTCCACGATGTGATGCGACTCATTATACATGATATTCATTGAATAATGATTATATAAATGAATTTAATGAATATATATGATATATATATTACACTAATACCATTATGTAAATGAGGTTTCTACAACCTAAAAAGAGGAATAAGAATTTTTTTGACAAAACTCGCATAAGAACATAAAGCAATGAACACCCGAATAACAAGTAGCACTAAAATATTATTAATAATCATATAATAATATGACCATATATGATATCATAATATTTAATATGATTTTGGAATAAGTCAATGAAATTATTTAAATCATTATACACGAGATTCAGATAGTTACAAAGCTTATATGACCTAAGGTAAGGGAAAATCTCGCAATCTCATTTTTATCCGATATTGTTTATAATTCAGAATTTACTGGGGAATATTTATCATCCATATAAAATCCTACCTTTTTATCACATTAACTGTCATTACATTATACAAAACTAAGGATCTTTAAGGTTTAGTGTCTTGGAAACCAGAAACTTATTACATAACAACATAAAACATTCTTCCTAAACACTTGAAAGGATTCTTCATTGTTCAGCCTATGTTTAACACATCATCTCATAACCTAGGACCATACATAAAAGGAAAGGGTGAGCAGAAGTCCCAATAAGGTAAACAAGGGAAACATTTAAATGTGAACTTGAGATACATAAAAATTCAAGAAAAATAACTTTAAGGCATGAGAAAGAGATCATGAGGCATATCATAATAAAAAAACCTGTTTCATAAATTGAAGATGTGGCTACAACATTTAATATTGAAAATCATGAACATATCACCATGGTCCATCCCCAAGGTGTCATTTGAAATTACCAAGGTTATTCACCAAGGTATCATTAAAATTGTAATCTCTAGTGGTTACATCATAACCCAATGCATTGGAGTGCTATCAGGGCGCACACTTAAATTTGAATTTATTATCATGTGAGTCACATATATAATCATCAAACATTTCATAAATAACTCATATAGCATAAAATAAATGTGTTTCATTTCATAATCATAACGTTTTAAAAATTGCCTTAAAGACATGATCTTTATGTCACTTTAAACCCACGGAAGAAGGAAAGCATGTTTCATGTATGTAATTCCCAAAATTAATGTAGAAAATTTTGATATATATGTGAATACCCATATAGAAGAAAGTGATTTGAGTATTCACGTAATAAAATAAAAGAATTTGAGAAAAATAGAGAGACATTTGAGACGAAAATTCTACAGCATAACGGCTAAGTTATATGGTTTTAGAAAATATTGAAAAGAAAGGGGACATGGGTCACCCACTAATAAATGATCCATAAAACAGTAGAGGGACAAAATATAAATGATATAAGAATATGTTAATGAAATTTTAAAGACATACCATATGAAATGAAAAACATGGAAGGAAGACAAAAATAAGATTTCTCTTATGAAAATTCGGCAGCCTAACGACATCACTTAAAACATAAAAAAATGAATTGAAGAGATAAAATAGGGTATCTCATCATTTGAAAATAAAATATCAGTATGAAAGATATAAAGATCATACCCCAACATAATTAAAAGGAACATTAATGACTTGACATGAAAATAGATCCTGAAAACGAGAAGGGTGAAAGAATCTCTTAAAAATTTGGCAGCCTAACGGTGCCACAAAAACATTCATAAAATGAATTGATGAGAGAAAGAGGGGGTCTATCATCATATTAACATGAAAAGGGAAGTAGTATGAATATAAAAGAACACCCCCAACATAAGAACATGGAGCATAAAATAAATGACATAAAAGAGAGTACTTGGAAAGAAAGAGAGAGGTAAGATCCCTTACCTTGAAGAGTAACTTTGAAATCATGAAGTTTGGGACCTTGGGAGGACTCCTTGGGAGGTAAGGAGACCATATCTTCGTTGAGGTGGATTTTGGAATGGAAAGGATGAGATAATGGCTTGGTATTTATAGGGGAAGTGAGGGGACAAGACATTAATGGCCAAGGGACACCTCATTGGTGGTATTGGAAAAACCATGGGCTTGTCCATGGTATTTTTCCATGGTATCGGCCACTTGGGACACCTCATACCTTATTTTACTATTTATAAGTCGACCATACCTTAAAATATCTCATGAAATCATCATGATGCAGTCATGATGTCATTAAACACACTGAAACCCTAAAACAGTAATGTTACTATTCACTGAAAATTCAACTATTGCAGAAAAATACAAAAAATTCACCTTAACATAATATCGATGCTCTGAATTCAAAAATGAACTCCATTTTATAAAAATAATTTTCTAAATATTTTTAATTTAATTTTTAAATAAAAAAACTATTCACTAAAAATTAATTTTTTTCAGAAACACCACAAAAATTACCTTAACATAATATCGATTCTTGGAATTCAAAAATAAACTCCATTTTATAAAAATAATTTTCTAAATATTTTTAATTTAATTTTTAATTAAAAATTACTATTCACCCGAAAAAACTAGTACTTGACTAATAATTTCTGAAACAGTTATTAACCTATTTTAATGAATCACATTACTTAATCAAGGTGCCTATATTATATTAATACTTTCTTTAAGTGAGATTACTAATCCATTTGGTCACATTACTAATCCTAAGCATAAAATCACTGTTCATAAATTACTATTCACCAAAAATTATGTTGATCTTATTAGACTCCAAATTTTTTACTGAAAACATTTGCAGAAGACCATTTTTTGAAAATAATTACACAACATTAATTATTTAAGGTTTAGAAAAATATTTTAAAATATCATTTTTTTCAAATTCATCAAAAATATACATCCTACATTTATCCGGACATTTTAAAATTTACAAACTTCTCCATAAGAAGGAAAAACAATTTTATTTATCTCAAAGGATTACACAAAGCAGTTATGGTCTCCTAACATAGCCCCTTATAACCCCAGCAGAGGACCTAAGTGTATGGTGTGCTAAGGTGAGAGAATCTGATGGCGGCTTAGCCAACATTGCACGAGTAGTAATTTCTATCTGCTTAAAATTCTTGCAAAGGTGATTCTGTTCTAGCTTTACATGATGATGTTCAGCTTGGGTTTGGTCCAGAGCAAAGCCTAGTGGTGTTACCTCCTTCCCAATTTCTGTTAGATGAGATTCAATCAGCCCGAGTCTACTCGATGAGGCCATGAAATAATTTTTCTATATTAATTAACCAAGATCACTTGTATTTAGATAATAATCATGACATTTAGTTTCAAATGGTCATATTGACCAATCGTCATATAAATGTCAAAACCCAATGGTCTCATTTTAATTATACTTATTTTATTAAATGAAATAGTTTTGTTGAGTATAAAATAACATAACACACAATATTTGGAAACATAAATTTATTCAAAATTTTGGGTCGTTATAATCCACGTCCATGTTTCCTCAATATGTAATATTATTTATATCCTCCTACAATTGTTTAAATCCAATTTTACACATTTGTGAGTTTGTTTTTAAAGTTATGAAAGGACTCTTTTGTCATTATTAGTACGAGGTACTTTTTGACTTTTCCGACCAAAGTACAAGAAGAATGTTTTTTTAACTTATACGGTATGAATGGATTTTTATAGAACATTATTTTCATGAATATTTCTTTACAAGTTATCAATTTTATTTTTAATTAAATTCTTTTAGTTTAGAATTTTATGACATGTTAAGAAAGGAAAAATGTTTTTGAGTTGGAAAGGATATTTTTCTCAAGAATGGAGTTCAAGTGTTTTATCAAAATTATTTTCCATCTAAGATAATATAGGGTTCTATTTCTATCCCTATTATTACATTGATTTGATTATGTTATGATGGAATTATTTTTATAAAGTCCTTTTATCTAATATGGATTTTGTTATGATGACATGATGTTTAAGAATCCCATCTTTATTACATGGGTTATGCTATGATGTATCATTTATGATGTTGTGGCACACATAATAATGGTATAATTATGAGATGGGTGAGACCTATATATCCCTCCAATTCATTGGGTAATGATTTATTTCTCATGAGATAGACATGGCTGGAATGGCAAGTTAATCCGATTTAGTGATACATGACTGGAACGAGGAGTGAACTCATTTCAGAAATAGAAATTGTCCACTATGATAGTATTGGAAATGAGTCTTGAATAATAAGAAATTATTTTCTATGATTATGTGTGTATACCACAAAGTTTCATTTTTAAATTATGATTATTGGGATTACATTTCACTACTATGATTTATCCCATGTCAGGATATTATGATCTCTTTTGTAGGATAAGATTTTCAAAATGTTATCTTCTTATGAATATGATATGATTGATATCTTCTCCGTTTACCCTTACTGAGAATTTGAGCTCACCCTTTTGTATGTCTTCTTTTCCCCAGGCCCGGAAGAATGATATTAAGTAGGATATTCCAAAAGGGACTCTAGATATGATGAAATAAACGAGAGACAATGTAGATGCTTTATGAACTAGTTTTTTTGTTTCTTAGTTTTTAAGGACACTATACCTATACAATCCTATCATGGTTTTTGTTATATGTTGTAATAAGTATGCTTAAATTCTGAAGTATTAACAATGTATGTAAAGTATGGGACGTTATATTTGGTATCAGAGGAAAGGTATAGTCATCCTTTGGAAACTAGGATGTGAATGCCTTAGTAAGAACCCTGAGGATAAGTCTAAGCATAGAACACAATATTAGTTTTTTAGAAATGGCCATGAATAAGCTATGATAAGACCTAAAGTGTGAAATTTTATTGTTGATTATGTGGTTTTCCTATTATGATTAGTGTTTCTCACACTATGCTTATTGGTTTTAGTTAATGGCTAGAACCCGAAGGAACCGTGTTAATGTTGAATGCGATGTGCAATGCAATGATTTTCCCCCTGAGAAACCAAACATTATGGGAGCTTGAATGAAAAATCTTATAGCCATGCTCACACAACTTTCTCAAGCTGTGAATCATGAAGAACTTCGAAACGAGCAAAGGAAGGAGAAACATTTTTTTGAATCCTTCATGAGTCAGCTTCCACCCTCATTTAGTGGGTCTACTGGTCCATTAATGTCTGAACAATGGATTAGTACCACTGAAAATATATTTTCAGTTCTTCAATGTTCTGAACATGATAAATTTATCCTAGCAGTATATCATTTGGAAGGTGAAGCTGATCAATGGTGGAATGTTATCAATAATACGAGGGAAAGAGACGAAATTGAGTCCATGGAATGGGATGAGTTCAAGAATATATTTTTCAATAAGTACTTCCCTTTTATTCTTCGAACAAAGATGGAGAAGGAGTTTCTTGAACTAAAGAAAAAGTATGATGAATCTGTTGGTACCTACGAAGCAAATTTTACAAGGCTTGCAAGGTACGCTTCTGGGATTATTATCCAACCTGAGAGTAAGATTGATCGATTATTTAGTGTCTTAAAACCAAGTCTTCAAATTGTGTTAGCCATAAGGGACTTCAATAGCAATGAGTAAATTTTTCAATGTGCTCTCATGGTTGATATGGAGATTGGAGTAACCCATCAGTCATATGGGTTTGATAAGAAGAATAAAGTCAAATTCAAAGGGAAATCTAAAGACTACACTGAAAAGAAGACGAATTTTCCCTTATGCTCAAAGTGTGGAAAGAAAGATGGAGGGAATTGTCTTAAAGGGATTGGTAAATTTTTCAAATGTTTAAAATAAGGTCATCGAGAAATTGAATGTCGTAATGATGGGAAACAGATGTCTAGTGATGCGAACAAAGAAAAGGCTACACAGAATGCACCTCCTACACTTCAATGTTAAAAGTTGAAGGAAATGGGGAATTATGCTAATCAATGCCCTAATCCAAGGGTTGTTGATGATGATTGACGTCAAAAAACTCTTAAGGCCAACGAAAAAGGAAAGTCACATGCAATTTCTATCAGCGATGTGGAGTACGATAATGAAGTGGTGAAAGGTACACATACCATCCACTCTAAAGTAGAAAATGTTTTATTTGATTTTGGATCCACCCACTCTTTTATTTCTGATGAATTTTCTAAGGGTATCGCCATATTACCTCAAAAATTAGATGTTGAGTTAGTTGTGACAACCCCTAATGGCACAACATTCGTATCAAATGTTTACAATTATTATCCAATTGAAGTTTATGGGAAAGTGCTTCCTACAAATCTTGTGATCGTTCCTATAGTGGAATTTGATGTGCTTCTTGGCATGGATTGGCTTTCACTATCTGGAGCTCATATCAATTTCCAAATAAGAGAAGTCACATTACTTATTCCAGATCAATCGACGATCATCTATCGATGCAAGGATGAATATAACCTTCCAGTGGAAATTTCTTCCATATTATGGGTCTTGATTCCAATAAATGAAGGTTATTTATCTGAAATGGTTAGAGAGAAACTCAAGATTAAGAATACACCCATTGTACGGGTGTTTGATGATGTATTTCCAGAGGAATTTTCAGGTCTTCCACCATATCGTGATGTTGAGTTTTCAATAGAACTCATACCGGGTGCTATGCCCATTTCAAAGACACCTTATATAATGGCCCCAATTGAGTTGCAGGAATTGAAGAAGAAACTCCAAGAGAATCTTGATAAGGTATTCATATGCCCTAGTGCATCACCTTAGGGAGAACCTGTTCTCTTTATTAAGAAGAAAGATGGATAAATGTGACTCTGCATTGATTATCTAGAACTTAACAAGATCACTATCACGAACAAATATCCTCTCCCATGCATTGATGAATTATTTGACAAACTATGTGGAGCTCAATAATTTTCCAAGATTGATCTTCGTTCAGTGTATCATCAATTAAGGGTCAAAAGGGAGGATATACCAAAGACGACCTTTCATACAAGGTATGGACACTATGAATTTATAGTTATTCCATTTGGTCTTACTAATGCCCCTGAAATCTTCATGGATCTAATAAATAGAGTCTTTAGAGACTATCTTGATCAGTTTGTGGTAGTCTTTATAGACGATATTCTTTTCTATTCAAAGAGCAAGGAATAACATGTAAATCACTTAAGAACATTATTAAAGACCCTAATAAAGGAGAAGATTTATTCCAAATTTACCAAGTGTGAATTTTGACTTCGAAAAGTTTCATTTTTGGGTCACATAATCTCAAAAGAGGGGATATCTGTGGATCTAGAAAAAAACAGAGGTTATCGAAATATGGTCAAGACGGACAATAGTAACTGAGATCAGAATTATTATTTGTTTGGCTGGATATTATCGACGTTTTGTGAATGAATTTTCATGATGATCTAATCCACTCCCCTGGTTGACTTGAAAAAGAGTTATGTTCATTTGGACGGGGGTGTGTCAAAAGAATTTCAAGGAGTTAAAAAGAAATTTATCCAGTGCACCTGTGATCACACTACCTTGTAGTGGAGAAAGGTTTGTGATCTAAAATGATTAATATAAGAATGGATTGGGGTGTTTTCTCATGAAAAATGATATGGGGATAGCTTATGCCTCACGACAGTTGAAAATACATGAGCAAAATTACCCAAATCATGATTTGGAGTTAGCTGCAGTAATCTTTGCATTAAATATTTGGAGGCATTATCTTTAAGTTGAAAGGTGTGATATTTATACTGATCATAAAAGTTTAAAGTATATTTTCACTCAAAAGGAGTTGAATATGCACCAAATAAGATGGTTGGAGATGATTAAGGATTACGACTGCTCAATTCATTACCACCCTGGGAAAGCAAACAAGGTGGCAGATTCATTAAGTTGACAAGACCATGCTAGTTTTCCCATGATAAGGATCACAAAAGATCCAATATTTATGTATTTTCGAAGGATGGATCTTGGAATTATAATGGAAGGGGAAAATATTATCTTTATCAAATGAATGTTCATCCATCTATACAAGTGAAGATTAAAGAGGCGCAGAAAGAAGATGTAGAGTTACAAAAGAAGGTGAGAAATGTTCCATAATTCCACATTCATTGTGATGAAATAATAAGGTCTAGGAATCTGGCTTGTGTTCCTCCCATCCTATAATTAAAGAAGGAAATATTGGATGAAGCTCATAGTTCTTTATTCTCTATTCACCCTGGAAGCATGAAGAAGTATAGGGACCTGAAGGAGTACTTCTGGTGGGATGACATAAAAAGAGATGTTGTTGAATATATCTCTCGATGCTTGGTTTTTCAGAAAGTTAAAGCTAAGAGACATAAGTCTAAGCGGATGTTACAACCACAACCCATACCAGAATGGAAATGGGAAAACATCACTATGGACTTTGTCACTGGACTTCCTAAAACATCCAAATGCAATAATGTTATATGGGTTATAGTTGATTGTCTTACGAAGTTGGAACACTTAATTGTTATTAGAGAGGATTTCTCTCTTGATCAACTTGCCAGGATATATGTAAATGAAGTGGTAAGATTGCATGGAGTACCACTTTCTATTATATCTGATCGGGATCAGTGGTTTACCTCGATGTTCTGGCGAAGTCTTTAACATACTCTAGATACAGAGTTGAGTTTCAGCACTGCTTATCATCCTCAGACAGATGGTCATTCAGAGAGGAAAATTTGAACTCTAGAAGACATGATGAGAGCTTTATATATGGATTTCAACGGTGGTTGGGATAAACACCTACCTTTGGTAGAATTTTCTTATAATAATAGCTTTCACTCCATTATTCAGATGGCTCCTTATGAAACTCTCTATGGAAAGAAATGCAGAACTCCAACTTGTTGGGATGAAGTTAGGGAAACAAAGCTATTAGGACCTAATCTTGTTGATGATATGGTAGAAAAGGTCCGATATATTCAAAAACACATAACAATAGCTCATAGTAGACAAAAAAGTCATGCCGGTAACCGAAGAAAAGACCTAGAGTTTGAATTGGGTGATAAAGTGTTCTTACAAATATCTCCTTGGAAGAGAGTATTGGGATTTGGAAAGAAGGGAAAGCTAAGCCCTAGGTATATTAGTCCTTTTGAAATACTGGATCGTGTTGGGAAGGTAGTTTACCGATTGGCGCTTCCACCGAATCTCTCTGAAGTTCGTGATGTGTTCCATGTATCTCTCCTGAGAAAGTACATACCTGATCCATCGCATGTACTAAGCTCAGAAGTTTTACGGTTGGAGTAAGATATTTTTTATGAAGAACAGTATATAGAGATTTTGGATTGTAGCGAAAAATCCCTATGAAACAAGACCACTCACTTGGTTAATGTTTTATGGTGGAACCACTAATTAGAATAAGCTCCATGGGAACTTGAGGATATGATGAGGGAGAGGTATCCTCACTTGTTTGTTACAAAGTGATGAATTTCTAGGGAGAAATTCATTTTAAGGGGGGTAGAATGTAACACCCTGAGATTTTATTTGAAATATTTTTTTTATTTCTTATGTTATACGCAACACCAATGTAATCTTTCACTACACACAACACTGGCTTGGCTTGCATTACACGCAATCACAACCTTACTCGATAGCGTGTGTAGTACGAAATACCGGGTTTCACTAAACAACGATATATTATTATGGACTAGCAGTTATGAATATTATTAACTACATTTTGAATTTTATAACATTATCTTACACATTTTCTAGAACATGGTATGAGAACAAAATAAATTTCAGGTAAAATAAGTGTTATTCAAAAAATGAAGTTTTGCCGCCTTTTGATGGCGCACCAACTATAAATCTAGTTTTTGACATGTTTATAAGTTAAATTTGAAAAAATAAAATTCTTCCTTGGAATCATGACATAAAAATTTACTTTGGATAAATTTTTCATATATTTCTGATAACATTCATATTTTAATGAATAGTAAAAACACGCTATATTTTAATTAAAAACAACTTTTTCATCTCAATAATTTATATAGTTAAATTAGAATATTTAATGGTTTTAATGTATAAATAAAATATATTTTTACCATTTAATATAATTTATTTCATTACCATTAATTTTACATTGAATTCATATGTAAAAAATTTCAATATTTGGCAATGTTTTAACTTTTAAAACCCATTTTCTTAACAACGAAATTAATTTTAAATTAATTACTGCAACTTCATTGTTTTTAATTTTGAAAAATGGATTCCATATTTGGATTCAGGGGGTCCAAATTATGTTAATAGGTTACTTTTTTATGACATTATGAATAGTAACTACGTTAAGTTTTACTTACTACAGTTAAAGGTAAATCCAGTAATTAAGGGTAAAAATAAGATTATTAAATTACCCTAAAACCTACCAAAATTCTATTGGACGACTAAAGGTCGACCCATATCACCTAAGGGATTGAATAGATTAATTTTATGGACTTTTTACCAGGGAAGAAGTTAATTATTATTAAAACCAAAGAAAGTGACAACATGTCACTCTCTTAAATCTTATAAGTATAATAATTTTAATTTAGTGATAAACATCATGAAACATATAACATGAATAGTCTCTAGTAATATAATGAAATTATCTACATTATGTGAATTTATTTATAATTTTTATGGATTAAATAATTATCATTAAAGGTGACACAATAGTGATGTTGAAATTATTTTATGGAATGAAATATCAAATTAATGGTTTTAAAAATATTAAACTAAACATTATATGAACTATTTAATGTGATCTATAAATTTTATAGATAAATATGCCATGTTATTAATATATTAAATCTTTTATTTCTAACATATCTTCTCTGTGGATTTTATTTAAATTATAATAAATGAATAGTGTCAAAATTGACACTATTGTTATTTTATAAAAATAACATAATGAAAAATTGTTTAAATATCACAAAAATATTTACAAATTATAAAATTAAATATATATGGTCTAAAATGTTATTAATTATCCAATTATGGACAATTCATAACACATAAGTAATTATTTATAACAATTTAAAATTTATAATCTTATTACAACAAATAATATTAAATAGAATAAATAAGGATAAATCAAGTTGATAAGGTTTAAAATAAATTTCCAACATGTCTAAATTTTTATGGTTGGTGCGATTACAACCCTATCCCATCTAATCTTTTAATATGATTCATTTTTGGATGTTATTAAGGGGGTTTTGATTTATTATAAATTAATATTTTTAAGGTTTCCAAAGGTTCCCATCTCCTTCCTTATAAAAGGGAACCTCCTACCTCTCCTCTTTACACAACTTTGAGCCTTCAATCTCGTCCAAACCCTACCCATTACTCTTCTCAACTTCCCTAGTAATATTCTTGGAGGTTCAAGTCTTTTCAAAATACAAACTCTAGTCCCTTAAGAGGAATTTTAAAGGAGGCATGTCGAGGAAGAGGTAATCTCTTATACTGATTCTTTCAAGTTTCTTCCTTCTTCTACTTCCTCTAATTTAGTTGTTTAATTATAAAGTAATAAAATAAGAATCTCTAATATACTGATATGTTGTTATAAATATGAAACAACCCTATTTCACCTTCTATCCATCCTACGGAAAATGAAATCACCGCGCATGCGTACGTACGAAATACCGTCTCGACTCCGTGGTGTAATATGTTTTCCACCACCACCTTACTTGGAAGGGTATAATGGTGTAAAGAATAAATATATATGATTATTATAACATGATACTGAATCTGAGATATTATATCATCAACTCTAATTCCATTCATATAATTATGGGAATGATATCATCGCTCGTGCGTACGTACGGCCTACCGTCTCCACGATGTGATGCGACTCGTTATACATGATATTCATTGAATAATGATTATATAACTGAATTGAATGAATATATATGATAAATATTACAGTAATAACATTCCCTAAATGAGGTATCTGTAACCTAAAAATAGGAATAATAATTTATTTGACAAAACACGCATAAGAACATAAAGCAATGAACACCCGAATAACAAGTAGCAATGAAATATTATTAATAAGAAGATAAGAATATGACCATATATGATATAATAATAATTACTATGATTCTGGAATAAGTCAATGAAATTATTTAAATTGTTATACAGGATATTCAGATATGTACAAAGCTTATCGGATTTAAGGTAAGGGAAAATCTCACAATATCATTTTTATCCGAGATTGTTTATACATCAGAATTTACTAGGGAATATTTATCATCCACATCCATGTTTCCTCAATATGTAATGTTATTTATATCATCCTCAAATTTTTTAAATCCAATTTTACCCATTGGTGAGTTTTTAGTAAATGTTATGAAAGGAATATTTTGTCATTTTTAGTACGAGGTACTTTTTGACTTTTCCGGCCAAAGTACGAGAAAAATGTTTTTTTAACTTATACGGCATGAATTTATTTTTATAGAACATTATTTCTATGAATATTCCATTACAAGTTTTCATGTTTATTTTTAATTAACTTCTTTTAGTTTAAAATTTTATGAAATTTTGAGAAAGGAAAAATGTTTTTGAAGTGGAAAGGATATTTTCCTCAAGAATAGAGTTCAAGTGTTTTATCAAAATTAGTTTCCATCTAAGATAATTCAGGGTTATATTTATATCTATATTATTACATTGATTTGATTATGTTATGATGGAATTATTTTTATGAAGTCCTTTTATCTTATATGTATTATGTTACGATGACATGATGTTTAATAATCCCATCTTTATTACATGGGTTATGCTATGATGTATGATTTATGATTTTGTGCCACACATAGAATGATATCATTATGAGATGGGTGGGACCTATATCTCCCTCTAATTAATTGGGTAAAGATTTATATCTCATGAGATAGACATGGTTGGAATGGAAAGTTAATCCAGTTCAGTGATACAGGACTGGAACAAGGAGTGAACTCGTTTCAGAAATGGAATTTCTCCACTATGATAGTCTTGGCAATGAGTCTTGACTAATAAGAAATGATTTTCTATGATTATGTGTGTATGCAAAAAAGTTTTGTGTTTTAAATTATGATTATTGGGATTAAATTTCACTACTATGATTTATCCCATGTCATGATATTATGATCCCTTTTGAAGGATAAGATTTTCAAAATGTTATATTCTTATGAATATGATATGATTGATATCTTCTTCATTTACCCTTATTGAGCATTTGTTCCCACCCTTTTGTATGTTTTATTTTCCCCGGGTCAGGAAGAAGGATATTAAGTAGGATATTCCAGAAGGGACTCTAGATATGATGAAATAAACGGGAGACAATATACATTCTTTATGAACCAGTTGTTTATGTATCCTAGTTTCTAAAGACACTGTACCTATACGGTCCTATAATGGTTTTTATTATATGTCGTAATAAGAATACTTAAATTATGAAGTAATAAAAATGTATATAAAGTATCGGTCATTACACCATTACTCCTCAATGAAATATAATACCTCCAAATCTCTTCATATTCTATCTAAATGTATTGATGTTTATGAAATATGATTTCTATGATATCACTAAATCACATAACTAAATTTATTCCTCAATTTAAAAAGTTTATATATTCCTTTTAAATTTCAATACAAATTGTATCAAACATGGTCTATATTTCTTATGTTCTTCCTTTTCTTTACCAGAATCTGATTGTTGGTCAATCACAACTCATTCTTGAATAAATACAATACCATGAAACATTACATATTGAGAAATCAAAGATATGTAGAACTTAAAAAATATTAAATTGTTATTTTGCAACAATGAAACAACATAGTCTATTATTTATCATCATAAAATTCCTCTAAGGTATGATTCTTTTTTTCACAAAATTCATTGATGCACTAGTTTTATTTATTTTGTGGTGAACTTACTTCTTGTAATACCTTTTATTTTCTTATTTTTCAAAACCGAGATGGTTGTATTTATTAATACCAGGCTCAGAAACTCATTCTTATTCCATGAAAAAAATATTATCATCTCCTCATCCTTCTCATTCTACCCCTGATATTTATTTTCCTATTGGAACAAATATAAAAAATAATCTTATTTTATAAGAGATCCAGTTTTCTTAGATTCTCTATTTCTTACATCCCACACATACAATAAATTCTCATATTTTTCTATCTCAATTTCATCACATACTCGTGTTCATCAACAGCTATAATAAATTCCACTTTTTCATTTTCAAAATACATAATTTCAATACGTTTGGAGTCATTATCTCTACCAATAAAATGGTATGATAATAAAAAACCACATTTGGTTTCCCATGATAAAGCATGAACATTTCCAAATATTTCTATAAGGAGCAGTCCCTAATGTCGTATTCAAAATATATACTTTATGGTATTCATTTTTTTCTCAAAAAAAATAGATCTTATATTGTGTTCAATTTATTATCCTCAGAATTATCTTATTGAATCCATAAAAAAATTAGTCATGATTATATTAAGAAAATCTAGTACAAATGTAGAGATTATTATTTTTTTATGGGTCACCCTAATGAAGTTATACACATTAAAGTGAGAACCTCAAATATCTCATTATTATAATCATGCTTGAGTAAAAAAGGGCTTATTATATTAATAACTATATTACATATGAATTATTGAATCACATTCATCTACATTATTCTAGAAAATTAATTTTATCATGATTGAAATATCTACCAAATAGTTGTACTTTTGAATAATCATAGCTAAATAAGAATCATGAAATTTAGATATTGATTTCATAGAGAAATAAACATTTGAATTTGTTTCATTATAAAATAAAATTATAGAAACTCTATTTTTAACTTGAAAATGCATCTCAATTTTCTCTTACATTAATCAATAATTTCCCCAATGTAATAATCCATTACCAAACTATTCGTGACTAAATATGGGATATTAAAAACATGATGATGTTTTAAACATGATATAATACCTCTTGTTTAATTACATTTGATTTCCTCTTCTAAATCAATGATTTTGGAAAACTCATAATTTTCAATATATATTTATTGAAATGTTTCTATGTAAAATGTCATATTGGCATCCCTATGAGTGTCTTATTCACATGAATTTAAAAATCATATGGTCCCTAAGTTGTGCAATAGATTAAACTAATAATATATAACTTATAGTCATAAAGAAATACTTCAATGACTTATATTTTCAATGGATTCATACCTCATATTCAGAATTCATACTCTCTAGCAATGTTGTATGATAGAAGTGTCACATGGCTAATATCATATGCATAGATTCGTATTTTACATAACATTCATACATATGATAGATAATTCATATGATTTTTTAGTAAAGTTATACTCTGTAAATTTTTATTTTTTCATATCCATCTCAAGAATTCAAAACTTTCTGATGTCACTTTCTAGATATTCTAATGAAACATCATCTTTCTCAAACCCTTATCTAGTTCTATTCTCCATTGATTTTAAAATTCTTCATGCTAAAAACTTTTAGCATGTTTCCTAAATTTTTTCGTATATTTATCCAACACTTTGACCCTTATCTATTAATTTTTACTACAACTTATAATTTTTATTTATCACACACAAAACCTAGTAGATAACAACTCCAACCTAAAATTCTTTTTTCCAATGTAACATTTTTCAAACAATTTTCCACAACCTTCAACACCCTTTATTAACATGATGTATAACTCTTATATCTTATGATTTAAGGGTAAAATCAGTTATAAACTCTCTCTTTCATTATTCCCTTGATAACATAATATAATTACTCATTTTCATGTCTTATGAAAGATAACTTCAACTCTATTATTTTTTATCACAAATTGATATTCCTTTTTATTTATAGTAAATAAAAATCTATATTCACACATCTAAAGGTAAAATTAGATAAACCCATAAGTTGTTAAAATTACCTAATCATGTCATATTTATTTTATACTTTCATTGTTAATTATTTTATGATAAATTATATGAAATTATTTAAAATTAATTATTATATAAAAATGGTTTATTTTTTTACCATGTATACATAATTTTTTAGGCACGCTTCTATATATAATATTTAATAAACATACTTAAATAAGAATTCCATTTTCTATATTTAAAAATAAAAAATGTCTTAATGAAGAAATTGACACATTATACACCTTTCATTGCTTAAATTATAATAGAAGCATACTATGTGGAAATTTTCATTCCTAATTGACTATGATTAAAACTTTCAGAGAGTTATAATGGAAGTGATGGGATTAATTAACCATAATTTATAACAAATAAGTAATAATAATTAGATTTTTAAAATTTTAGAGGCAATCATTGAGTAAATACAAGTATTGTATTAATTGATCGAGCTGTTTAATCAATCGATCATGGATTTGAAATGTAAGAAATCTTTTAGATTAATTCCTAACAAAATAACTTTAAGTATTATCATTAAAACCTTTTATATTATACGAATTGGAATATAGATTGTTTTCCACTAGAATATTCAAGAGACTAAATATTCTTAATCCAATGGTATGGTTTTTTTGGGATTTAATAAAACAATAAGCGAGATATATTATTTAATAACCAATCATGTATAATTAATATTATTAATAAAGAAAAAAATTATAAAATAAAACATTTATTTTACTTTATATAATGAACATTAATGGAACTAACTCATTATCACTATGATCATTATTATAAAATAATTTTTTTGGCAATGGTATTAATTTTGAATAGTGTAATAGGTGGTTGGGAAAACCATTATGGTCAAAGAAAAAATTTAATGTGTTCAAGTAATATCTACCCTATTATCCACCCCAAGGATATAGTAAGGTAAAAAATTATTCCTATATAAGGATTGTGAATTATTTATTGGATTTATAATGTATTATTTTATTTTCATTGTCTAGTGAACTAAAAAATAAATATGATGAAACATATGACTACAACAAGTTACCTTATCTATAAGAGAATTAACTTGAGAGATTTATAAAATAATTGTGTAAGATATCTAATACTCAATACACATGATTGTTTGGATAATGAATCTATTATGTTCCTCGTGCACTCAATTTTATTGTGTACATTGACCAATTAGTGAACATGAGATTCAAACTTGATATGGAGTTAGCCAAAGATCTTATCCAATAAAATTTACAACTAACTCTCACTAGTTTCATATTTATTTATTACATGAAATAAATTTAGAAAATGATTCTAAATTATATGGGAATTAATTTTAATATAAAAAATAATATGAAGAAAACAAGTCCTCATTTATTATGGTAAATAAAAAAAACTAAGGGAAATGTGGAAATTTAAATGGTATGGTCAAAGAATAAGGATCTAACCAAAATCCATTTGATAAATCTAATGATTACTGAGGATAAAAATTATATGTAGTGTCCTTAGCTATTATGAGATATGAAATTCCACTAAAATAAAAAATATATATTATAGGGAAGGTGAATCATGGGAAAACTTTAACATCAGTTATAATCACTATAAAAAATGTTATATTTTAATATCACATGAGTTAGAAAAATATTGTGTTTCAGACATCTGTATCTAATTATATAAATAAATTAAACTATAAAGTATTTAAAACAATCAAGTTTATCTTCTAGCTATAAATGGTTCCATACAAGATTAAATTGTTATCGGATTTTACCATCTCACTTTGGAAATTTGACTAAAGCTAGTATTAGAGAACTATTATTTTGTGCCCAGAATAAAAATTAATATAATTCATATCTTAATTTTAGATAGAAATGTTTTTATTGCATGTTTTGATAAGATATTTTTGTTAAGATAAAATTAATTGTGGCATGGTATTTAACTAATGGTTTATATATAATTGAATTTAAAAATCTATTATTATCAATAAATTATAATTACAAGTTATATGAATCATTTTAAACCTAGTCATTATGGATATATATAATTTTTAATATAATTTTTTTTAAAATTTTAATATTTGAAATCCAAAAAAAATTTAAATTGAAGGTAGATTGTTTCATATTTTATTATAATATTAATTTGAGATAAATTATTAAGGTGATTAATTATTTATCTTAAAGAGTTTTAACGCGTATTTGGTATTAATTGGTCATCTGTATTTTTTATGTAAAAATTTAATAAGAATTTATAATTTGATCATGGATTTCGAAACAACATTGAAATTCTATTTTTCCATTTTAATTATAGTATATTGTTTTTATAATCAAATAATCATTATATTGAATTGATAATTAATCTTTTTTGAAAAACATATAAAAATATTTTTATAAATAATATGTCTAAATTACTCTTTATGGATCACAATTTTTCAGGGATATAATGGTCATAGAAGTCACATTAGATTGGATTTATCAATAATTAATTAAGTTCATTTTTTATCCTCTAAAGATTTTATCCCTACAAAATATCGGAGGATATTTTATAATGATATAGAATACACAAAACTGAATATTTATTTCAATTAGAAATGTGACTAGATTAGTTTTCTAAGGGGTCAAACATGTGGAAAAAAATAAAGATATATATTTATACTTGATTTATTAGACTTTATAATCTATAATTTATGACCCAAGACCCCCATGAAAGTGTTTAAGAGAAAAACTGAGAGATATAATTAAGATTCAAATCGAAAATATATCTGTTATATCTTCTAATTTAAAAGAAGGGACTGCTGTGTATGTGGTTGATCTTGAGAAATAAAAAGGAGTTTTACTACAACTAGTGGACTACTATTGATATCTCTATATATGTATTCTCTTATTTTACAATCATAAATACCATTATGGGATACTTTTATCAGGTTCAAAGTGATGTAGCAAGGGGTTTATGTATATAGTGAGGTTATTTATTTATTTTTTTCATTTTTAGGTGGATGTATTCATACTAACTTCCAATTATCCTTTTTTAACCATGTCATGTACATTGAATACTTGAATTAAAAATAAAATTTCAATATAATAAATAATTATATATTAATTATGCATGAAAATTGAGCGTTTTTTTAATAATTATGTATAAAATGTTATTAGGCATCTTACTTATTTAATCACCCTGTGAAGATGACCAAATGAATAGAGAATTATCAAATTAGATAGAGAATATCAAGCATAATGATCCTATTATACATAACTCCAACAAAAAACATGGCTTAATCAATTTAACTTCTCACTTTAGTATCACAAAAAATAGAATTACATATCATGTTATTACTTCTCAACATGACTTATCTATACCTTTTTTCTTCACTTTTAATCACTTAATTTTAATAAATCCCACTAAACAATCTCTATGGTATCAAACTAAAACTTACCCAAGTAAAAAATTCGTGTATTTTTAGTATTATTTTTTGTTTATATAAATTTATAATGTTGATTTATTTTTGGAATAAATGACACTCATTGGGTTGTTTTCAATTTCTATTACTGTTTTTGGGGGTTGTTTCCTAGTATATTTAGGATAATTTTGGTGTATTTATCTTTATTTTTCCATGTTATCTCTATTTTACCATGGGAGTGTTTTTGAAATTATTCTTAGGTTTGATATCTGATGCATAATCATTCTAATCATAGGAATGGTAAATAGAACCTCAACCATGTCTAAAATATTGAGATAAGTATGATAAAGAAGAACGAAGAAGAAACCATGGTTAAGAATGGGTGATGGGAACAATATGAAATAGGGTTTCTAAAAAAATATAATTTGGGATTTGAATGCTCATGGAATATTTAAACTATCAAATATAGGGCTACAACTGTGAATTCTAGTACAACCTATAGAATCAAAGCACATTAAAATGATTCTATCAGTAATTAAAAGGATTTACAATTTGAACTAATTCTCTAAATTGCCTTATATTGATCCAATTTTTTATATTGGTTGTTTTATAACCCTCCATGGTAATTTTCAATCACATAATATTCCATCTATTTTTGTAATATTGTGTTTATTATGTATTTTAAGGGATAGGGTGAGAGATAGGTTTCATATACTACATTCTAATTTGATTACTACATGGGGTGAATTTAAAGTTAATTTACTGACCCATTTGTTCCATCCCTCAAAATAAATGATTATTCATGTCATCATACATAAAATTAATCAATTTAATGATGAATAAATATATAATTCTGGGGATAATTTAATGTTTTAATAATAAAATTACCATATAATGGAATCAAGATGTGTATTTTAATTCAAACTTGTTTACATGGTTCTATCATATGAAAAAATGATCTATTATCAATGTTTTATCTAGTGAATCACTCATTAAGAAATATATATAATAGAGTTATGACCTGGTGATTGAGTGAACATAAATATATTATAATAGAAATATGATAGAAAATAAAGGAGGGGAGTTCACCTAGTTGATAAAAATAGATGTATTCTTGATCAAATAGAATCCTTGAATAAAAATATATACACCATTATGGACCAAAACTAACCATAAGGTAGGCACACAGAAAAAGTAAATAATAGTGATTACAATTATAAAAATTAATTTCAAGGTTGGTGGACTCAACAACTAAAATGTCAAGGATATAAACAAAGGGAATTGAGATTTTAAGCACTATAACTTCCATCAATTCAATGAAACATCAACACCAAAAAGAGAATTATTCTAGGTTCATGACCACAATATGGGATACCATCAAAGTTCTAAAATAAGAATAAAGGGATTATAAGACCACACTGAGAAATCTATATTTATAGGTTATCCATATTACTAACTAACTCAAATAAAGGGATAGAGATGTTTTTCATGGGGAAAATGAAGTTAACCAATGGGGAGATTAAAATGATATAACCCTTTTAAGTGGTAAAATAGTGAAGTAAAACCCCGGTGAAGACCAAGAAACTATCTATATAACCATAAAGAAAATATGAAAAGTAAGAAAATAACTAGGAAAAGAGAATAAAACATTTATAAGAATAAAAAGTTACATATTTAAATATCATAAAGCCTAAAGAATGAGTGAAATGAAGAAAAAAAAGATAATTTATTAAACATTTCAAAAACATACATATTTAAATACCTTTTTTAGATTCTATAGATAACATTCCAACTTATGAAATAATCATTAATGTGTCTAGGTTCAAATAAAATTATGATGTATGGGTTATGAAACATCCAACATACAAGAGAGTGTTTGGTTGTGGTATCTAAGGAGTTGCAAGAAAAGTAAAAAGATATACAAAGTTTCTCAATTCCAATTAATATTAGGTATAATAAACTTTTAAAATAATTATATAGATTAGGGGAAAGTGTGAATATCATGTCATACAACACATTCAATAGTTTGTTATTAAAAGGTATAAGATGAAAATTATTACTCTTGAGTAGGATGATTCTGTGATAAAGTATATATGAGGACTAATTGAGGATATGTTAGTGAATGTTTACAAGTTCATACTAGGAGATTTTCTAGTTTTTTAAATGGATGATAAAACGAAATCAATTATCATAGGAAAAACTATATTGGAAAACCATAATAGCATTAATTAATGTCTAAATTGATTAGATTTTTCAGAGAGTCAGTGAGGAGTAGGTTAGTTTCAAAATACACTAGGGTATAAATAAATATTATTATGAATAGAAAGAAATATAAAAGGGAAAAAATTAAAATATGAAAATTTTGTTGTTATTGAAGAAAAAAATCAAGTGGAAGATGGATCGAAGAAGTTAAAAGTTCAAAAAGAAGAGAAAAAGTATTAATTATTTATGGATAATATTTTTGAAGATAGAGGAAAAGTGGGAAACAATATTTTGAAGAGGGACAATAGGATTGGATATTTTATAACCTGGATTTTTTATTTTCTATATTAGCAAAACACTGGTAGATCAAACCATTATATGTGGGGAAATTTTAACTATTTTATATAGAGAGGATGTTTTCAGATGATGATCAATGTCTCATCTATGTGGATAAGTTTCAACTGAAACCATTTATTGACCCAGATAAGGTAACCTCTTTCCAATCTATCATCACTAGAATTTAAAGCTGGTAAGGTCAAAATAAATAACCATTATAAAGACACTTATAGAAGGAAACTTATTTTTTTTATTTTTATAGGATTTTAATTTTATATTTTAGGATATAGTATCACATACCCTTATAAATGTTGATCATTAATTTAATATGAACCATGTTATTTCACTATATATTTTGTGTTAGACCATGATTAGAGGAACATGAATAATAGGAGAGTATGTTGACTCATTGAATGTAGATTAAGAGTTTTGAGGATAATGTTTTATGACCCCTACATAATTTCGAATTTATGTTTGAGAATTAACTAAAATTTTCATTCCCCATATCTGGTTAGTGTTAATTTTAAATATAGAAGAAAAAGGTTAATTAAGATAACAATAATTAAATTCATTTGATATCGTATTCAATTAATTTGAATGTATAATATAGGTATTCAATAATTAAATATAAGAAAATTAAATTAGATTTAAAAAATCATGATTTGAGGGAATTTGTTGATTTTTGTAGATGAATTTTTATTAGACTTCAAATGAATTAAATTTCAAAAATTAATGTCAATTGATTTTTATTGAGTGTGTATCACCATTAATGGTTAAATTATTATATATTTACCTTATTAAGAAGATAATATACCTAAAATTTTCAATTTATTCTATTTATATTTCTTGACAGAAACTTAGGACATGTACACCTTTTGGAACTTGTGTTGAGGTCATATCAAATCTATGATTGAATAAAATTGCTTTTAAAATGATTGAGGCATTTTATTTTTAATACATTATCCTTGAGACACACTATGTCCTTGAATCCTACGTAAACCTATATAATCCATGAATGAGATTGTTAAGGTAGAGACACAATAGAAGAAAATATTATCTTATATTAAACTTATTCTTTATATTATAAATGATATTATATTGAAAATATATGGGGAAAGGGTTTTCAATCGCAGCACTGGGGTGTATTTTTTTATAAGTAAATATGATGAGGTGGATATTTATATTTAATGTGGTGTTTTATTAATTCATTATTTAATATAATTGTTATCTATCATGGTATTTTTAAAAAAATTATAGATGAAAATGAAAAATATGAAAAATTAGAGAAAATGGGTTTTGTCTTTAGAGGGTTAAAAATCGCCATTTCATGACCGATGATCTTGAACATTTTAGGGTGAGTGGTGGATTTGGGTATTATCCTATGTTAAAACATTGAGAAAAAAGAAAATTTGGGATAATAAAAAAAGGGTATGTATTTCATTATTCTTTATTTTCAAATTCCGGATCATAAATGTTTGTTTGGGGAAAAGGGATACATCCTTCTTATTAAGGATATTTTAATTGGGATTTAATTTAATATAATTCAATATTTATTAATAGATAAAACTAAATTTTATCCTAATTAGTTTTTACAGAAATTCTCACCTACCCAATCTGGAAGAAAAATTTCATTCAAATTGTAATGTCTGCATGATTAAGTGTGATTTTTGTCTTTATGTGGTTTACATTTAAGATCCAATTCCAGTATATGGAAAGGAACATTTCTAAAAGGAATGATGATTACTATATTTGAATTTTTACCCTATGTGATGAGAGATAATAATTCCTAGTGAGGTATATTACATTTTTTACACACATTTATGATGTATTTAAAAATTAAATTGAATAAAGGAGAAGAATTTTCATTTCTAAAGAGGGAAAGTAAAATGCATGATTAAGAGTTAATTAAATATTATTATGTGATGGTTGAAAATTTAATTCCCCATTTAAAACCCATTAATTTTTTTTTTTGTCTTTTATATTTGAATATTGTTACGGTGGAATTTATTTTTAAATATTTGAATATTTAATGTTTGTGTACAAGTACACATTTATGTGTTGGAGTAATTAATAGAGATAATATTTTGATTATTTTTTAAAAAAAAATCAATGATTTAAATTCCACCAATTTATTTATTTTATTATGATTGTTAATTTTTTTTATTTTTAGAATAATTTGGGTTAAATTGTTAAATGGATTAATTATTGGGTTTAAAGTGTTAATATAAATCATTGGTATTAATTAGTATGTAATATTTTTTATGTGATTATTTAATAGGACTTTTTAATTTGTGAATGGATTTTGAAACAGTAAGAAAATCAACTTCCACCATTTCAATTGAAATATAGTTTTAATTAAATATTCTATGAATAAAATTTTTAACTTTAAATTTTGTGATAGAACTATAATGATATTGGGATATATATTTTTGTTTTGAATTCTTGGGGTGGATGATAATTTTCTATGTATTAAATGGGTCTAGAAATCATTTTAGAATGGTTTCATCAATATGGTCATCACATCATTTTTAACCCATAATGTATAATCCTTGCCGGAAATTGGATAAATATTTGACCCAATATAGAAGAAATACAACCAAGTATTTATTTTAACTAGATACATGACTATATCTATCATATTAACTATTAACATTGTAGAACAAATATATATATATGTATATATATATATATATTTGGAGTCAAATTTCAAACTTTCTAATTTTTTATCTGGACCCAAGAATCCCATATACACATGATAAAGATATACATTTGTATTGGTAAGGGAGATTCAAATTGAAGATATATATTGAATATTTTACAATATAATATAGGTGATTCAATTATCAAATATGTGTATCCTAAAGAACCAAATGGAGTACTACTACTTGTGTACTACAACTATTGTCTCTCCCTTTTTCCCTTGTCTTGTTATTTTTCGCTGATTAATACCATCAGGGGATAGTTTTCTAAATTTATATGTGATTTAATAAAATTGGTTTGTGTATATTGAAGTTATTTATTTTAAATAGTCATATTTAGGTGTGTGTATTCACATTATATTTCCATTATAGTTTTTTTCTTATGGAATGAACAATGAATAAATTAATAAAATGGAAAATTTCAATACATCAACTGACTATCTATGAATAATGCCTGAACATTTAGGCATTTTTGAATAATTATTTATAAACGTTTTATTAGTTTAGTTACATATTTAATCACCCAAAATATATGAAAAAATTAATGTGGAAGTATTGAATTAGAGAGAATACCAAGACCAAATATTTTTTAATACCTAAATATGAAATCAAACACGGAAAATCAATCAAACTTCTCACCTATGGATAAGAAACCATGAATTACATAACATGGTATATTATCTAAAATATATTTCATAAAAAATTATCTTCTTTTATTTTAAATGATTAATTTTCCTAAATATTACTAATTCATATCCATGGGTTTTACCTCAAACTTACCAAGTAAAACATCTGTTTAGTAATACTGTAAGTTTGAGTTTTTATATATAAATAAATTTAATTCCAAATTAGAATTAATAATGACCTTTGGGCCATATAAAATTTATTTACTCATTTCCATGGATATTTTATTAATAAATTTAAGATAGTTTAGATTTGTTTCTCTTATTTTCTTACTATTTTCATTTCTATTTTACACTATGTGTGTCCATACAGTGATTTGAGGACAAATATATGTTGCATGGTCATTCAACATGAGGGAATTGTAATGAGATTCTTGAATATGACCCTGATTTAGAAATAATTCTAACATAGAATAAAAAATAAGTAACCATATATGGTAATTTTTAAAGGAAAAAATCCACAAGATCTATTTCACAAAGACATACACAATAATAAATTCTCATAGATTATAGAATACCATAAATATAGTGTTACAAGAGGTAATTGTGGTATTTCCTATAACATCCATCAACATTATAATCAATCAATCCATATTATAAACGATTGGGTACTTGACCCATGTCTTTGAAATGCATCATAAATATCCTAATGCTCATATATAGAGTCTTCTCAAACTATTTGATATTTTTCAATTCTATAATGCTTCAAGTGATCCTACAATATTTCTTTTATTCTATTTTTATTTATGGGACAAGGTTACAGGGTGAATTAATATTCTACCAATTCTTTCTATTTCCACATGTGATGAATTGGTATGGAATTTTCTAACATGTTTCTACCCTTCATTAAAATCAGTGAATATTCAAATCAACATACTTAATCTAAATTAATTTGGTGATGAATCCATATTTATTTCACCATATAATTTGAAAATTTTAATAAGAAAATGTCTATATCATGTAATCTATATGTGTCATTAAAATAAAACTTTTCTAAGGGGTATTTCATAAGGAAATAGGTATATTATCAATCCTTTATACAGTGGAACACACTTGAATTAGTCACCAAAAGGGAGTTATTACCGGTTGAATGAGATAAAAATATATAAATTGAAATTGGAATATAAAGAAAGATAAAAAAGGGGATCAAACATGGTTAATAATAACAGATACATGCTAACTGAAGAAGAGGACACCAAAAATAAGTCATGAACTATAATTTCCCAATAATAACAACAAGGTACATACATTAATGAATTATATTTTTTTTATTATAATTGTTAGAATAAATTTCAGGGTTAGAAGCCACAACAACAACAAGATCAAGGATATCATCAAAGTGAATTGAGATATCATGAACCAAAAAGTCCCTCTATATGAATAAAAAATACCTTAAATGAGACTTTTTCCACCTTCATGCCCATATTAGGGTCCTCCATAATGAATATGAAAGAAGAAAATAAGGATCAAAATTATTCACTATGAATTTGGAATTCAAGGTCTGCTAGAATTCTATACTATGAAAAGGTAGGCCTAAAGTGCTTCTTCTAGGAGACACATAGGTCAATTCATGGGGAGCTATAATGCCCATAACCATTATAATGATTATAATAGTGAATATAAACCATAAATAAAAAATAAAAAATAAATCCTTTAAAATAAAATATAAGATGAGAAGAAAGAAAAGGGGTGAGAAAAGAGAAATGAAGATAATAAAGAATCAGAAGAAGACCCCCACCCAACATTTAAATATAAACCTTTCGATAATGGATAAATCCAGATAATATAAAAAAACAAAAAAAAATAAGTTTATTGAATATTTTAGAAAGTTACATACTAAAATTCTTATTAAACAATCCAAATTATAAAGAATTTATAAAATATTATTTCTCAATGAAGTAGACTAATTATGAGATAGGAAACAACCAAAATATAAGAGAGTGTTTAGTTGTGGTGTTTATAGAGTTATATAAAAATTAATATGATTCAAGTAGTTTTATGTTGGAACCACTTTGTGTATAGGTTTGTATTTGTTGTCAACAGTTGTCAATGGAATATCAAAATGAATAAGATCAAGAAGTACTCCAATAAAATGGAGGAATGGAAGATCACAATGAAGGAGATCATGAAGTACTCCGATGAAGTAGAGGAGTAGTGATTCAGATGATTGTTGTGTTGATCGTAAGTTCAAAGAACATGTGTCAAAGGTGATACATTGTTTACAACAATGAAGAATGTGAGGAGTAATCCATCCAAGGATGATTAAAGCAGGATGGTGTTTTTGGATGAAGACCATGCAATTCCTCCTTATTTCATAATAACCATGGGATTTGATGAAGTCCATGCAATTCCTCATTATTTTATGAGAACAATGGGTTTTGATGAATTCCATGCAATTACTCATGATTGCGTCAGAACCATGCTAGAGACTTCTTGACGGATTGAATCACATGGTTTGCATGAAGTTGATCATGACGGTTGATGAAGGAGGCAATGTGCCAATGATTTGACTTATGAAATGTCCATGCACATCACATTGTCATAGAAGATGAATGTACTAAGATGATCCTTCAAAGAATACATATCACAATAGTGGAGTTTGTGATAAAAGCAAAAGAGTTGCTGATGGATACAGATCACCAAGAAGAAGTGTTGTTGAGGTGATCATGCTTGTCGACAAAGCAAACAAACGACATACAAATTTGTTGACAAAAGAGATTTCATGGTGACATGTCGAGTTCAAGAGTTGTGGTCAACGATCTATGTTTGATTCAAGAACATCGACAGAGGAATGGATGATCTGGAGGTGGTACAAAAAGAGAAGATACAAGGTGGCGCTGTTTTCCAGTGTTTGCCAAATTTCAGGGCCTCAAAATCAACAAATGAAGAAGAGTGATTTTGGAAAAGGTAATTTCGTTCCATACTCTTGGAGGATAGAAAACTTGTGTGCCATATGTTTTTGAAGATCAGAGCATCAAAATATAGAAAAGGGATAGGGGTCGTGCAAGTTTTGGTGAGGTCACGCAGGTGAATTATGTGCCGGGAAGAGACTTGCGCGCCGAAACCTTGAATGCATTATAACTTGCGTGCCTATGGTATTTCGAGATCATCAGATCCACATTTGTCAAAGGCAAGATGTTCACGCAAGTTTGGATGTTGATCGCGCAAGTGCCTAGCAGGGGCCGAGACTTGCGCGCCGCCGTGCAGGGGGTCTAGTTTGCCTATAAATACTGGACCACCCCTCCTCATTTCAAACAGAGCTCAAGACTTTTATATTGTTCGAGCTCTCGTCACACAGGTGGTTGAACCGCGCAAGTGGTAGTTGGGTCGCGCAAGTAGACGTTGCGCGCCGACTGATGGTTGAGCGCCCCAGGTGATTTGGGCAAGGAATGAAGTGAGTAGCGCAGGTTTGAAGTTCAAGAAGGCAGAGTCGCGCAGGTGCTTTGGAGACACTTGTGCGCCATGTTATACTTGCGCGCCTAAGACTTGTGCGCCAGATGGAAACTTGCGCACCGGGCTTGAAAAGGAGAGCCAAATATTGTTGAAGCACGCCCGCCTTTCTGGAGCTGCACAAGAGCTAAAGATTGCCTGATACATTCGGTGCAAAGCGAGATTGAAGAAGAAATATAAATGATACATGCATGATCTCATGCATACATGGTGAATTGATTATGACGAATGCCGAGTAAGCTGAACATCATTTATTGAGCAATCACATAAGTGATTGTGATTCAGGCAAATGAAGACAAGGGGATCTAGTTCATTCAGTCATTGCACTAAAGAAGAAAGATTGAACTATAAAGAGCATCAAATCTGAACCCTGATGCAAGCAAAGTCTCATGCTGAACAGGAGGCAAAGAACATCAATGCACATTTATTGAAGATACCTTCTTGTCTATAAACTGAGTGGGACTTCACCAATGGTAGTGAGTCAGGGGGAGTCAACGGGAGTGACCCGAGGGACGCAGTGAGCTATCCGTGAACAATTGTAAAGGCAGTGAGCCTGGGACAGAGTGACTGTACCCAAACCTTTGTAATCCACAGCTAGTGAAGCATAGTGGATTTAGGTATGACCGACAACCTTTCGGCGTATGCTCCTTGGAAGTAGCCCTTAGTGGTGAACCAAGTAAAAATAGATGTGTCATCTCTCTGCATGTGAATGTTTAATTGCTGATCATATCCATCATACAGGTTTAAGTAGTTCCTACCAACGTGGGAACAAGATTGACAACTAAAAGAAGAAAAAGTTGCCTCCCTGATTCACCCCTCCCCTCTCAGGGTGTCCCAGGGTCCTACAAGTGGTATCAGAGGGAAAGTTTAATGTATGTTTGATATTCTTCAGTAATTCAATTGAGAAGAGGATTTGAGTTTCTTTCCTAAAGTCAACAATGAAGAGCAGTCTTGATGAAGTTTCTGAGCAGACGTCTACATCTAGCAAGACCATGACAAAGAAGAAAAATAAAGAGAAGAAGCAGCTAAAGAAGTCCCTCATATCCAAAGAAGATTCAGTGTCTTTTTCTCCATGCCATTCCAAAAATGAAGAAACATCAGGCATGGAAAGTATCGAGCAGGTGACTCAGAATTCTTCCAGAGAAAGGATGACACCCCCAATTCACGCTTTCAAGAAAAAATCAAAACATATCTACATGATATTCTTGAAGAAAGGGATACTACTATTTGTATCCTATTTCATTCTGTGCAGGTTGAGATCACTCGACTTGAAAGGGAATCAGACAATATGGAAAAGGGGATGGAAAGAAATGTTCTGGAAAGTATGAAGCTCACCAAACTAGTTAAAGTCTTTGAAGAAAACGAGGCAGTCAATAAGACTCTAAAAGAAAGGATCCATGCACTTGAAGCTGAGCTGAAGAAGAGCAATGAAGTCATGAATTTTTGTTTGGAAGAAACTTCCATTAAATTCAGGGAATGTGACTCTTTGTTACAAAACAAGGTTAAGATGCATGAAGATGAGTTTGAAAGGTTGAATAAGACTTGTGAAGAGAAGTTGATCACGATTGAAGATCATAAGATCATCCTAAATATTGTGGGTCAAAAATTGGAAGCTCAGTTGACCAAGATTGAGAACACACATATTGAGACTTCACAAAAGAATGAAATGAGTGATGCTTGCACTCAATGTTCGTTGGAGGAGTCTAAAGTTGAAATGCCTCCAACATGTGATAAGAAGATTATGACAACTCTTGATTATCAAAATCAAGAATCAGTTGCTGCTGGTACTCAATGCTCACTGGATGATTCTATTGTCAAAATACCTCAAACATGTGATAAGAATATCATGACTTCTCTCTTTGATCTATCACAAGCAACTGAGTTAGTGGAGGTATCATCCAAACCATCTTGTACTCATATTTCGAAATGCACTCCTACAATCAGTGCAGGTAGGAAGAAAAGTTCTAAAAAAGTATGGATGAGGAAAGGTGAGAAGAAGAAACCTACCACCATGGCTAGGGTGGATGGGAAGAAAAAGGAGGAAGTGGGTTCCTCAAATAGAGCACAAAAGATTAAGCAGATGGCCCAACAACTTAATACAGAATACACAAAGAAGAAAATATTTGTGGGTCAATGTTGGTGCTGCAACAGATTTGGTCACTGTGCACTGGATTGTCTTTATAATCCCTTACATGGAAAAGCACGGAGAATGCCTATATCAAAGAGAAGGAAGCCAGAGAAAAAGAAGCAACATCAGCAGGTCCAGAAGCATCTCTTTACTACAAACAGATTTGGAATTCTTGATAACATCTGTGATGTATGAAACAACAGCGGTCACAATGCAGGCACATGTCCATATCAACATGCATTCACTATTGAAAAAAAGAAGACCTCTGATGCCATCAAAGAATGAAGCAGCTACCTTGGGGAGAAATCAGAAGAATGGTGTGAACACACATTTCCCCAAGAAGATCTCAAGTAGGGAAGCTGAGAAGACCCAGGATTTTAGATCCATGAATTTGAAGGGCCATTCATCCAAAAGAAACACTAAGTGGGATGAATCTTGGATAAACCCATGTGGAAGACCTAAACCAGCTGCAAAAGTTCCAAATGACATATTGGTCATCTGGCCAGAAGATTTGAAAAGTATAAGGAAACTTGAAGATGAGAAGGCCAAGGCTGGTGACATAGGAAAAGGAAAAATTTCACATGATGAAGACACAGTGCAGGTGATATTGCAAACAAAGAGAAACACACGTGTCAAAGAAGTTCTGTGTGAGAGATGCAAGAAATCTGGTCACATTGCAAAAGGTTTCCTAACCATAATACCGGAGAAAGATGCAGTCCTTAAGAGGAGTAATAATGTATCATTCATGATGGATGCTAAGCAGAACAATTCTCCACACAAAGAAGAATAGAATGTGAACAGAGCCATGCCACACCGACAGATGTCAGAACATATGTTCAAATGTGTAGGCATAAAGACTGGAGTGAACAGAGGAACATGGTTGAGAAAAGAACATCAACCAAGCAAGTCTTATTGATAAAGCAAGAAGGAACCACCGTATTCCCGTAATCATTTGTGTATTGTATTTGTGCTAATAATGCAGGGAATTGAAGGTGAAGCATACTCTCAGGGGGAGAACCTGAGAAGTTGTGAATGCTGTTAACTCTTGATAGCCAAGATGAAGAAGTTTCCATCCTTAGTAGATTCTTCAATTGATATTCAAATATTATGATGATGAAGGATCACTCTTGATGAAGATGATGAGGAGTGTTTCCCTTGAGGTGGATTAGAATGAATAAGCTTCCATAATCACTGTTTCAATCAATATCAACTCCAGCTGGACTCAAAAGCAGTTACTCTGTGAATTTCTTGAAGAACACGCCAATGGAGAGGGTATGTCATTTCTCAATCACTATCCCTTGGTTACTCAGATCAAAGATTATTTTACAAAGGGGGAGTAATTAAATTGATCAGTGACATAAAGAGAATGGAAGTTCCCCAAGGTCACTTATCCTGCTGATTGAACTTGAATGTTTTTGATCTATTTGTTGATGTGAGTGCAGGAGTTTCAGGTTGATTATTCTCTATCATAGTTGATCTTCTTCTACCTGGAATTAAAGTGGTAAACCCTTGAAGACAAGATACATGAGTTATCATCTCATGTTGGTATCATGATCTCTGGATAATGGAAAGCCTTGTTGACTTAATCAAATCCTCTTATTTTATACATCGAGCATTGCTCAAGTAAACTTAGAGTGAAATGGTTAATGAAACATTGCTTAAGTGTGGATTGATACCCTCCCTACCATGTGCTTTGTATTTATTGTCAATAAGGGGGAGAGAAAGTTAAATGAACGTTTGAAAAGAAAAGTTGATTGGATAGAAGATTTTCATTTTGACATTGTCAAATTCATTTCAGAAGATGTATAAGGTATTGACAACAAAATACAAAGGGGGAGATTGTTGGAACCACTTTGTGTATAGGTTTGTATTTTTTTCAATAGTTGTCAATGGAATATCAAAATGAAATAGATCAAGAAGTACTCCAATAAAATGGAGGAATGGAAGCTCGCAATGAAGGATATCATGAAGTACTCCGATGAAGTAGAGGAGTAGTGATTCAGACGATTGTTGTGCTGATCGTAAGTTCAAAGAACATGTGTCAAAGGTAATACATTGTTTACAACAATGAAGAATGTGAGGAGTAATCCATCCAAGGATGATTAATGAAGGATGGTGTTTTTGGATGAAGACCATGCAATTCCTCCTTATTGCATAAGAACCATGGTCTTTGATGAAGACCATGCAATTCCTCATTATTTCATGAGAACAATGGGTTTTGATGAATACCACGCAATTACTCTTGATTGCGTGAGAACCATGCTAGATACTTCTTGACGGATTGAATCACATGGTTTGCACGAAGTTGATCATGACGGTTGATGAAGTAGGCAATGTGCCAATGAGTTGACTTATGAAATGGACATGCACATCACATTGTCATAGAAGATGATGGTACTAATGTTGTTCCTTCAAAGAATACATATCACAATAGTGGAGTTTGTGATAAAAGCAAAAGAGTTGCTGAAGGATACAGATCACCAAGAAGAAGTGATGTTGAGGTGATCATGCTTGTCGACAAAGCAAACAAATGACATAAAAATTTGTTGACAAAGGACATTCCATGGTGACATGTCAAGTTCAAGAGTTGTGGTCAATGATCTATGTTTGATTCAAGAACATCGACAGAGGAATGGAAGATCTGGAGGCGGTACAAAAAGAGCAGATATAAGGTGGCGCCGTTTTCCAGTGTTTGCTAAATTTCAGGGCCTCAAAATCAACAAATGAAGAAGAGTGATTATGGAAAAGGGAATTTCACGCCATACTCTTGGAGGATAGGAAACTTGCACGCCATGTGTTTTTGAAGATAAAATCATCGAAATATAGAAAAGGGATAGGGGTCGCGCAAGTTTTGGTGAGGTCGCGCAGGTGAATTATGTGCCGGGAAGAGACTTGCGCGCCGATGCCTTGAATGCATTATAACTTGCGCGCCTATGGTATTTCGAGATCATAAGATCCACATTGGGCAAAGGAAAGATGTTCACGCAAGTTTGGATGTTGATCGCGCAAGTGCCTAGCAGGGGCCGAGACTTGCGCGCCGATGGATGACTTGCGCGCCGCCGCGCAGGGGGTCCAATTTCCCTATAAATACTGGACCACCCCTCCTCATTTCACACAGAGCTCAAGAATTTGAGATTGTTCGAGCTCTCGTCGCGCATGTGGTTGAACCGCGCAAGTGGTAGTTGGGTCGCGCAAGTATACATTGCGCGCCGACTGATGGTTGAGCGCCCCAGGTGATTTGGACAAGGAAGGAAGTGAGTTGCGCAGGTTTGAAGTTCAAGAAGGAAGAGTCGCGCAGGTACTTTGGAGACAATTGCGCGCCATGTTCTACTTTCACGCCTAAGACTTTCACGCCAGATGGAGACTTGCACGCCGGGCTTGAAATGGAGAGCCAAATATTGTTGAAGCAAGCCCGCCTTTCTGGAGCTGCACAAGAGCTAAAGATTGCCTGATACTTTCAGTGCAAAGCGAGATTGAAGAAGAAATATAAATGATACATGCATGATCTCATGCATACATGGTGAATTGATTCTGACAAATGACGAGTAAGCTTGACATCATTTATTGATCAATCACATAAGTGATTGTGATTCAGGAAAACGAAGACAAGGGGATCTACTGCATTCAGTCATTGCACTAAAGAAGAAAGATTGAACTATAAAGAGCATCAACTCTGAACCCTGATGCAAGCAAAGTCTCATGCTGAACAGGAGACAAAGAACATTAATGCACATTAATTGAAGAGACCTTCATGTCTATAAACTAAGTGGGACTTCACCAACAGTAGTGAGCCAGGGGGAGTCAACGGGAGTGACCAGAGGGACGCAGTGAGCTATCCCTGAACAATTGTAAAGGCAGTGAGCCTGAGACAGAGTGACTATACCCAAACCTTTGTAATCTATAGCTAGTGAAGCATAGTGGATTTAGGTACGACCGACAACATGTCGGCGTGTGCTCCTTGGATGTAGCCCTTAGTGGTGAACCAAGTAAAAATAGTTGTGTCATCTCCCTGCATGTGAATGTTTAATTGCTGATCATATCCATCATATAGGTTTTTGTAGTTCCTACCAACGTGGGAACAAGATCCACAACTAAAAGAAGAAAAAGTTGCCACCCTGATTCTCCCCTCCCCTCTCAGGGTGTACCGGGGTCCTACATTTTATAATTCGGATTAACACATGGTTTGATACATTTTAGAAAGATATTTTTAAGGTTCAAGTGTGATTATCATTTCAAACACCACATTATTTGCTTGGGATTGGAATACATGAAGACTCTAAGGGTTACTCTTTAGATATATTATTCTATTGAAAAGTACCCATGTGGTATGATTGATGATTTCTTTTTGACGGTGGAAACATTTATCATTCTAAAGAATCTTATACTAATAGAAAATTATGTAGAAAGGAAACTAATGTTCTTGGGAAGCCTATTAATTTAAAATAGAATATTTTTATTAAAAATATGGTGATCTATTCTAGATATTTAGTGATGAGTGGGTTACTATCAATGTACACATGGAAATGAAAAAATATGATATAAAAGAGGAAAAATAAGATGAGGAAAGAAAGTAAAATATGAATATTTTTATTTCAATAAAGAAATAAAGTATGTGGTTGTTGTATTAATGGTGAAAAAGAGTATAAAAATAAGTAAGTACTCGGGGATATGTTTAGATAGGGTAGAGGAACAAATAGGAAAACAATGATTGAAAAGGGTCAATAGTTTTGAGTTATTTGTAACTTGAATCTAGAAATTTATATATTAATAAAAAACTGTTGGATAAAACCCATGGAAGTGGATAAATTTTTAGCCCAAGTGTGCCACCTTGGTACAACACTCCTAAGTCTGGTGCTGAAAAAATATAATTTTTCAAATTAATAGTGATAATAATTGAGACGATCCACTTAAAAACTATATAAAATTCACATTAGTTTTACCTCTCATAACAAACTCACAAAACTCAGATAAACATTTTTTTTTGTATCGTTAATGACTAGTTATATAAAAAACATATTTTGGAAAACATGGAAAATATTCTATACAATCAAATCATATTGGAAAACCTTTTATACTTTTCATAGGTTACACTCATCTTTATAACCTATAGAAATGGAAACATAAGAAAGGGATGATCTCAGATGCTCTGTAATGGTAAACATAAGAAATAATAATCATGGATCATAAGTGAGTATATGATGGGGATCTCTATATAATCTGGATATACAATAAAATAATAACTAAAAATTCATAGATCATAAAATATGAGCCATGAAATATGACATGGATTAAAGTAAGAAATAAATTAAGAGAGTGTGGAAACATCAGTCAATAAACCTAATCCATGATATTAATATATAGTTATAAGAATAAGCATAAAAATTTGTGAAAACATATTAATTTGATACCATAATTTTTCTATAATATTATAAAATTTCAACTTTATACATCTTGAGAATATCCACTAAGTCTCACCCCTTAATTTTTTATCATATCAATGAATAGTCACGGTACATATACCATGAGATAAAATTATTTACCAATGTATTAATGGGTGATATAGGACACCACTAGTCATCATCCATATATATATGTGAATAAAAATATATCAATCATTCAGTATATCAAGAAAACCCATGGGAGAATATGGGTTTCATAATATTTTTTGTGGAACTACATAAACAAATAATTCCAAATTCCATAAATAATTATAATATGATTGAAAAATTGAAAATTAATGTGTACTAATAAATATTCAGTATCGAAATAGGTATAAATATTTAATTAAGATATTAAATCATATGTCATTTAAACTATATAGATAAAATCTATAAATTGAGGAAACTAATTTCCCTAATCAATTGATATATGGAGTCTCAGTAGATACCCTTCAATCAAATGGTTAAAAAATAGGGTATTCACCAAGGAAAGGTGTTGAACAAAAAATTATGGTTATACGTCGAAGAATATTATGAATAAAAAAAGAGAGTAATGAATAATTTATATAACAGTAATTTAATATTTATCATTTGTGAAAACATAAATAATTATAGAATTTTATATTGAAAAGAACAATGAAAATTCCCATTTTACTAGAAATTATATTTAAATAAAACTCCTAAAATATTGAAAAAATAAATAATATAGTAAAATAATTAAATAATTTTTAAAATAAATAAATATATGTTATTGTGTAAAAAATTTACAAAGATGTTTCTTTTTTATTTTTATAATGAAAGTCTATGTGAAAAAGTCACCATTTTCATTGAAAATTCATTTTCATATTTTTTAAAAGAAAATTTTTAGATAGATTAAGCCATCAAATTTTTTGAAACCTCAAATAATTATGACTCATGAAACAAAAAAAGGATCATATTGAAATCATGGTGTTGAATAGAATGAATTTTTTAAAGGATGAAAAAGAATTTAAAAATTTTTGAAATACAATGTTGAAAACCCACATAATAAAAAGTGTATTATATTTTCCATTGAAAAAAGGATAAGATAGTTATGTGAAACTTAGAAAATAATATATATTTAGGTTTCTACAAATTGAGGACACATTGGTCGAAAATAAAATATTGTCACGGAGGAAAATATTTGTTATAAATAATGAGAGTTAATTTTTTCAAGGAAAACTTTTATTTAAGGAGGTATTTAACCGGGGAAGATGATATCGATTAAAAGAAGTACATTTACTAGAGAATAAAATAAAACACCTTACAGAAAATGAATTTGGATGATAAAATCAGATTATAATATCCTAATCAAGTAGAGAATTTATAACTCTAGGGGAAATAATTTTCTTCAAGAAAATGATTATGTATCAAGTAACATTTAAATTAAAACCTCTTGAATTAGAAAGAGCATGAATTAAAAACAATATACCATGAATGAATTAAATTTCATGTTTATAAAAAAAGGCATTATATACATCATATATAAGTAAATTAGGGTATAACAATAAGTATGTATTAATGAATAGGAATTGAGACCAAGAAACCCTTTAAATTAAGATAAAATATGAAGTATGAATCATTTGATATTATATTTATAAAGATAAATAATAAAACCCCATAATAATTTGTGAAATGAAAAAATGTATTCATTGGGAATAATAAATAAAATATAGAACAATATAATTCCATAAGAAATTTTTTAACTCGGTGGAAGAAAATTATTTTGACATAAACCCTAAAACATTTAGTAACTTTCAAGTTAAAACCTTATGAGAGAAATAATATGGAATATAACATTGAATATCATGAAATACAATAGAATCATGATATAAAATTACATTTGGGAAGTAATTTATCCATACAAAATAAAACCTAGTTTATAACATAAACATGTCTCATGGAATTGAAATTTTAATGAATGAACACTTACGTTAATTCTAGACTTCCACCAAAAGTGACTGAATCCATTTGGGACCATGAACTTTATCATGAATGTATCCTTATAAATTAGGAGATTAGAAGATCTAATTGACATTACAAGCTTATGAACATGATATTTTATTCTAGGTAGATATATATTTATAGTGTTTTAGTATTTAATTAATTGAAATATATGTGAAATTATGCTGTTTAATTTTTCTTCTTTTAAAAGTAAAGAAAATTGAACTTTTATGAATATGAATTGTTTTCAAATAATAGGATGAAATTTTTCATGTTTCTATGGTTCCAAAATTAAGAAATAATATATTATGGGAGATAAAATATCAAAAGAACCCACAATCCATTTTAAAACATGTTTTAATCCTTTTAAATGTTGATATTTTACATCTAACCATTTTTATTTTTACCTTGGTAACTAGTTTTTATCAAAGTAGTTTCGGTTTATTAAAAATGTATGGTAACCATTATAATTTTTTTCATTTTATAGACTACTATTTTGGTTTCATATAGCCAAATTTCATTTATTGATAATAGAAAATTGTCTTTTATATTAAAAATTTTGATATATAAAAAATAATTATTATTGAAAAATATTTTTTTACCATTAAGTGTTCTTTATCTCATTTAGTACTGATTTAAAATTTAATCAGTGTTTCTGTGTTTATATATAATATTAAATATTAAATTAGATTCGTTTTTAGAATATAATAATTTATCTTACTTTATAAAAATTTTACACAGTTAATAAATGAATACATAGAAAATAATAGTTTTATCATTATCATAGAAATTAAAATTTATTATCTAAATCATATTTTTATGCCTAAAAATGAAATTTAATTTAGTAATTTATATGGAACTTTTGATCTAAAATATGAAATCAATTTTGATATATTTAATTTCTAAAAGTGATAAAATCTAATTTGTAATTTATGTTCATAAGATTTTATTTTCATAAATAGTACTTGAGTTTTCAAAATGTAAACATATGTTTTTTAAAAGAACAATATTACTTTAAAAGATTTATTCTACATATTAATTATATATATTATTTAGAATAAAAAGATTCAAAAAACGTTTTAAGTCATAAAAATTATGGTATTTACAGGATCAATATATTTTTCAATATTCCCCTAAAAATTGATATTCAAAAAATATTAAAAATTAAACCTAAGATAACATAAAAATATTTAATTAAAAAATGAACTCAAATTTTCCAAATTAAAATATTTAATGTTTAAAATTTACTTTTAAATGAAAATTTAGTGTTTAACTACAAACCCTTTTTTATAAAATTACTTCTTAAATTCATGTTTTATTAATCTTATATCATATAAATTTATAAATATTTGAATATTGATGTATTAGTTTAAAAAATCAAATATTACCTATTATAGCCAATTTTGAACTTTGATTAAATTAATTAACTAATGTAAAATAAAATCTCTTTTTTAATTAGTTCTTGTAAAGGAGTAATTTTTAAAATATTAATCAATGAAATAATTATAATAAAATGTAATTATTTTAATTTATTAATATATTTTTATCTACAAATTATCATATTCATCAAGTAATTTTAATATGTCAGGGTTCATTTTAAATGGATGTTGCATTTGGAATAATCATTTGACACAATATTTTTTTAAATGGAAAATTATATAGTATAATATTGGGTCATAAGAATAAGGGAGTATGAAACTATTTTTTGAAGAATGATAGGGACATATCTCTGATACGACTAATTGTTGATCCATATAGGGTAACCAATTTCCATTATTGTCTCGCTACAGCTAAAATGAGGCATGTTAGAGATAATGTAAATTAAAAAAAGAGATATTTTGGTATGTAACAAATGTTTTAATGTTTTTTAGGATTTTAGTTTTTTTCTTTAGGATATAGTTCTGCATCCCCTCATCTACATTAGATTTTTATTGAACATAGACTGTGTAGTTTTACTATGTATTTTTTACGGTCAATGATAAAAGGAATAAGAAGAAGTGGAGATAATGGAGTATAATTTAAATTGGAGTATGAGTTTTTATTATATATTTTTTATAACTACCCAAAAATATTTTTAATTTATTTTCAATATTTAATTAAAAATTATATTACCTACATTTATCTTATTCTAATTTTTAATATAGTAGAAAAACTTTTCTAAGGATAACCATCATTATAAGTTTTATATATATTCATCAATGAATGCGAATGAGTAAGTTGATAAATGAATAAGTAAGGATCAATGTGGGGAAATACTTTTGAAAAATCCTGATTTGAGAGAATTTATTGATTTATATAGTTGAATTTGTTTTTGACATTCCATTCTTTCAAATTATAAAATCTGAGTTTACTGATTTTTTAGTAATGTTTTTTACATGAGTGAATTAATTATTATATTATCCCAATTCTTAGTGGATTCATGACCTAGTTTTGTCATTCATTCTATGTGTAATTCTAGAGAGAAACTTGGGATATTTAAACATTATAGAACATTTATTGAGAACTCTTCTGAGATATGATTGAATAAAATAAATTTTATATGGATTGAGGAATTTTTATTATTAATACTTTTTCCTCAAGACCCACGATGTAATTGAATCCAAATTAAGCCCATAGAATCCATGAATAACATTGTTAGTGAAGAGTCACATTACAAGTTAACATTATCATTTCCAACCCTTACTCTTTTTATTATGTATGATATTGTTTGGAATATGTATGGTAAAGGTGTCTTCTAGGTTGAAAAATGAATATATTTCACTATGAATAAATTTTTGGATATGGTTCTTGGGATTTAGGGAGGATCATAATTAATATTTTCTTATATATCATTGATATCCCCTAATAAATAAAAATAATAATAATTAAATATAAAAAATTAAAAAAAAATTAAAAAAACATGTGTTTGTGTCTTTGGATAGGAAAAAATCACCATTTCTTGACCAATGATCATATAATTTTGGGTTTTTTTGTGGATGAGATACTTTTCCAAGGTCAAAATTAGAAAAAAAATTAAGAACAAAAAACAAGTGGATTTGTATTTGAATTTATATAATTTTCATATTCATGAACATTACAATGATCTTGGGGGTGAAGGGTGATATCATTCTTGATAAGGATATTCCTAGTGGGATTTTATTGAATATCATAAAATATGATATAAGGGTTAAACCTAATTTTTGAGCCTAATACGTTTTTAAATAAATAACCACCTATGAAACTCCATAGAGTAATTTGATTTTAATTTTAATATCCTCATTATTTAGTGTGATATTTTTATCCTAACATAGAAATTTTAGATCCAAAGATAGAATATTGAGAGGAATATGTATGAAAAGTATGATAATAAATTCACTATAATTATTACCTTGAGTGATGAGGGAAAATAATTTGATATGAGGTATATTAAAATTATAAGAAAAATTAATGATGAATTGAAATATATTAAAGTTTGAAAGAAGAATAATCTTAATTTCAAAAGAGGGGAAGTAAAATACATGATTAAATAATTTTCATTAAAAAATGACTTTTCAATGAAAATTTCTTGTGTGACGATTAATCAATTATTCCACCAAGGATAATCATTTAATTTTTTATCTTTTATTTTAAAATATGTATAAGGTGGTGATACTTTTTGAAAAGATGAGATTCAATGTTTGAGGACTAGAATAAGTTTAAGTGTGGGGGTAATTGATAGAGATAATATATAATTTAGTTTTTCTTATAATTTAAAAAGTTTGAATCCCACCAATTTTTTAATTTAAGAGTGACTGTTGTAATTTTATTATAAAAATATTTTTTTTAATTGTTAGATTTTTTATTTATTATTTTCAATGTTTTTATACACGTTTTGTATTAATTGGTAAGATAAATTTTTTATGTTAATATTTAAATGAATTTATAATTTTAGTATGTATGTAGATAATAACTATAAATTCTTGTTCTTTCCTTTCAAATTCACACCTATATTGTTTTCATACAATATTTAATGTATTGTTTTTTTTGAATTTTTTTGAACAAATTATAAAAATATTGGGCTATATATTTTCTTGAAAACTTCAAGCTAGATAATAATTTTTCTTGTAGCCAATGGGATCGTAATTCTAACTATATGGTACTCATCCATCTAAACATCACTTCATTTTTCGACCCATAATGTCTTAATCCATCCATAGAATTTACTAATGTTTTGACACATTGTAACACCCCGAGATTTTATGAAAAATATTATTTTAATTTCATTAATGTCTTGTGTTGTATTCTACACCAAGATTACCTTGCGCTATACACAACACCGTATTAGCTTGAAGTATACGCAACACTATTCTTGGATCGTGTTACATACAATTTTGATAATAGTTATTCTACGCAACATTGAGTATATATATATATATATTAAATGTATAAATGAAATATGGTTGGATTCTGTTATACGAAACAACGAAGGATTCTTTCACAACACGCAACCCTGACTTGGCTTTCATTACACGCAATCGCGACCTTCCTCGATAGCGTGTGTTGTACGCAATACCGGGTTTTAATAAACAATGATATATTATTATAATATTGTCATGAACTAGCCGTTATGAATAGTATTAACTAAATTTTTAATTTTATAACATTATTATTCATCTTACACATTTTCTAGAACATGGTATAAGAACAAAATAAATTTTTCGGGTAAAATAAGTATTTTTCAAAAAATGCAGTTTTGCCGCCTTTTGATGGCGCACCCACATGAAATCTAGTTTTTGACATGTTTATATGTTCAATTTCACAAAATAAAATTCTTCTTTTGAATCAGGATGTAAAAATTTATATTAGATAAAGTTTTAATATTTTTCCGATAACTTTCATATTTTAATGAATAGTAAAAACACGCTATATTTTAATTAAAAACAACTTTTTTCATCATAATATCTTATGTGGTTAGATTATAATATTGGATGGTATTAAAGTATAAATAGAATATATTTTTACCATTTAATATAATGTATGTCATTAGCATTGATTTTACCTTGAATTCGTAGGTTAAATCAACTCAAACTTTTGCAATGTTTTAAAGAAAAACCCGTTTTTATTCGACAACGGGATTACTTTTAATTTAATTTCTGCAACTTCTGTGTATTGAATTTTAAAAAATGGATTCCATATTTGGAATCAGGGGGTCCAAATTATGTTAATAGGATACTTTTTATTTTTGGGAATTATGAATAGTAACTACGGTAAATTTTATTTACCATAGTTAAAGGTAAATCAGGTAATTAAGGGTAAATATAATATTATAAAATTACCCTAACACATGCCAAAATTCTATTTGATGGCTAAAAGTAAACCCATATCAACTAAGGGTCGTATTAGATTCATTTTATGGACTTTTGACCATGAAAATAATTTAATTATTATTAAAACCAAAGAAAGTGACAACATGTCACTCTCTTAAATCTTATAAGTATAATAATTTTAACTTAGTGATAAACATCATAAAACTTCGAACATGAATAGTCTCCAGAACTCTAACAAACCTATCTACATCATGAGAATTTATTTATAATTTTTTGGGATTAAATAATTTAATTTATTTATGACACAATGATGATGCAGTAATTATCTTATTAATCAAATATTGACATAATTGATGTTATAAAAACCAAAATAAATGTAATTTGAGACTTTTTATGAATCCCACTAATTTTATAGGGTACTATGATATATTAGTGTTGATTTAATCAACTTGGTTCTAACATATAATTCTGTTATGACATTCACAAAAATCATATATCAAATAGTGTCAAAATTGACACAAAATAGTTTTTAAATCAAATGATTATATTATTAATTGATATTTTATTCCTAAAAATCTAAGGTTCGGCCAAATGACTTATATAAGGATATATATATTAATAATAAACAATTTTGGGTTCTTTTGGCATGTTATAGTAAGTGTATTAACCATATAGTGTAAGAAAACAAAAAGACACGGTAAAAGTTAAATTATTTAACTTTGGGTTAAATCTAATTGATAAGGTTAAAATAATAACCTACACCTGTATAAATCTTATTGGTTGATAGGGTTTCGACCCATCCCCACTTTAGCTTCGAAATAAGACCCTTTGGACCCATTATAAACCGATTTTGACTTTAATATAAAATAATATTTTGAGATATTCCTAAGGTGCCCCTCTCCTCCCTTATAAAAGGACACCTCCTCCCCCTCCTCCTCACACCAATTTGAGCACTCAAGCTTGGCCAACCCCTGACATTTTCTCCTCTACACTTCCCTAGAATAATCCTAGAGGTCCTGGTCTTCTTCAAAGACCAATATTAGTTCCCTAAGTGGAGGATTCAAAGAGGCGTTCCAAAGAAGAGGTAATATCCATTACCGATCTTTTCAATTTCATTCTTCTTCAACTTCTTCTTCTTTAGTTGTTTCATGATAAAGTAATAACATAAGTATTACTTACATACTGATATGTTATTATAAATATGAAACAACTCTAATTAACCTTCTATCCATCCTACGGAGAAAGGAAATCACCGCGCGTGCGTACGTACGGAATACCGTCTCCACGACGCGATGAGATTCATTCTCCATGTTAACCATTTAAGAATGATTACAAAGTATATATAAGAAATAATAATGAAATATATGACATTATAAAGCTACTGGATTTATGTATATATTTATATGTATGTCATCTACTTACTTCCATTCAAGACAATAAGGAAAGGAAAACAGCGTTCATGCGTACATACGGACTACCGTCTCCATGAACGGTGTTTTTCATTTCATTTATCTATCTATTATATATATATATATACTGAATATATATGATATATAAATCCTATTTTATATTCTGGAAGTAAGTAAATCATGATAGAAGTAATAATAATGTCAAGAACAACAATTCAAAACACCTACGATAAATGAAACGATTTTACCCAAAATGCTTCTTTAACATGGAATTTACAAAAGAACGGGTAATATAAAGTCATAATTGAACCATATATGATATCATAACAATGAATATGATTCTGTAATAAGTCAATGACATTATTTAAATCATTATACAGGAGGTTCGGACACATACGAAGCAAATTGGACCTAAGGGAAGGGGAAATATCACAATCTCATTTTTATCCGAGATTGTTTATACTTTAGTATTTACTGGGGTGTATTTTATCATCCACATCCATGTTTCCTCAATATGTAATATTATTTCCATTCACCTACAATTGTTTAAGTCATATTTTACCCTTAGGTGAGTTTTTAGTAAATGATATGAAAGGAATCTTTTGTCGTTTTTCATACGAGGTACTTTTTTGACTTTTCCAACAAAAGTACGAGAAGAATGTTTTTTTTAACTTATACGGCATGAATGGATTCTTAAAACATTATTTCCAAGAAGCTTCATTTACAAGTTTTCAAGTTTATTTTTAATCAACTTCTTTTAGTTTAAAGTTGTATGACATGTTAAGAAAGGGAAAATGTTTTTGAAGAAGAAAGGATATTTTCCTCAAGAATGGAGTTCAAGTGTTTTATCAAAATTATTTTCCATCTAAGATAATAAAGGGTTCTGTTTTTATCCCTATTATTACATGGATTTGATTATGTTGTGATGGAAATATTTTTATGAATTCCTTTATCTTATATGAATTGTTTTATGATTTCATGTTGTTTAAGAATCCCATTTTTATTACATGGGTTACGCTATGATGTATGGTTTATGATTATGTGGCACACATAAGAAAGGATTCATTATAAGATGGGTGGGACCTATATATCCATCCAATGCATTGGGTAAAGATTTTATATCTCATGAGATAGACAGGGCTGGAACGGTAGGTTATACCGGTTCAGTGAAACAGGACTGAAACGAGGGTTACTCGATTCAGAAAGGGACTTTGTCCACTAAGATAGTCTTGGCAATGAGTCTTGACTAACAAGAAATGATTCTCTATGATTATGTGTGAATGCCACAAAGTTTCATGTTTTAATTTATGATTATTGTGATTACATTTCACTGCCATGATTTATCCCATGTTATGAAATTTTGATCTCTTTTGCAGGTTAAGATTTCCAAAAGTTATGTGCTTGTGTATATGATGTGATTGATATTTCTTTTGTTTACCCTTACTGAGCATTTGAGCTCACCCTTTTATGTTTTCTTTTCCCCAGGATATAAAGAAAGGTTTTAGGTGAAAAAAGGGGAAGATCTTTATGGGAGATATAGAAGATCTTTCACCACGATTAGAAGATTACGTTCCGAGTTTCCAAAGACAGTAAACTATTACGATCCTTGTGTGTGTGTTTTTTTTATGTACTAAGTATTCCGAAAAAGTAATGTAATGTCCATGTACATCAAGATTCGGGTCTCTACAGTTGGTATCAGAGGAAAGGTTTAGTCAACCTTTGGAAACTAGGATGTGAAAACGTTAGTGAGATCCCTAGAGATATTTCTATGGTATGTCTAGGGATGCCCCTAAGGATAAGTATACGTATAGGATATAGTCCTAGAACTATGGTAACGATATTATATTAAACCAAAGATGTTAGATATTTAAGTTACTCCCCCTTTATTATGATTTTTTCCTCTCACACTATTCTTTTTGGGTTTTAGAAAATGACTGGAAACAAGGTGATTCACGATAATGGTGGATATGATGGACAATGGAATGATATTATTCATGAGCAACCAAATGAAATGGGATTTGAAAGTCCAAACATCATTATTATGCCGAATCAGCAATCTCATAATATGATCAATAAAGTAAAATTTGGTAAGTTTCCTCACTCGGCTAATAAGAGAAAGATGGAGTTTCATGATGATCATAGATGAAAGAATGTTCAATTTACCCTATGTAATTCATGTGGGAAGAGGCATCAAGGAGAATGTTTCAAAGGAACTGGAAGATGCTTTGGGGGTGGAAAAGAAGGACACAAATCAAGTAAGTGCAAAGGAAATGGTTCAGTTAACACCATGGATGAGGTTAATGGTATTGCTACGACATCAACAATGGTTAAATGTTTTAAATGTGGAATGTACGGGCATTATGAAAACCAATGCCCTAAGGGAATGTCTCATGAAGATAATCAGTATGGTCGTACGGGAAGTATTTATGTGGATGATGATGAAGAGACTACAAATGATATGTGAGATGAAAGAATTGTTGAAGCTCTGTCAATGGTTTAAGAATGTAGTGGAATGATTACATGTTTATCATGTGTAATGTTGTATAAGTAATCTCATGGTGCTATGGATTAAAGAGACATGTAAGGATTGTTACACTGTTGTCTGATTAATGTTACCAGTATCCATGAAAGGTTATTCATATATTTTTGGAATGTAGATGATATGCGCATAATGAATGGATAAGGAGAAAATTAAATGTTTGATAGTAATAATGAGCTCATGACTGATATAAGGAGAAGGTTATATCATGGTTTGAGTATATAGAATTTTTGGATTTTGGTATGTGGAAAGTGTTAACTTTTAACTACATTCATGTTTTCACTAAGGCTCAATGGGTATTCAAGAGAATACAAGATTAATGACTTTGAATGTTTGGAATGTGACCAACAAAACATATCTTATGATATATGGGGATCAACGATGGTATTAAATCTCTGGTAATCGTTTTTACTTTGTTATGAGAGTGGACTGCAGTATTATGGATAAGACTAAAGATTGTAATGGATTATGTTGGACATAAGTTAGTATTGTTTAAGGATAGAAGTTTTTTCGATATTATTGATGGGATGTTATAGTAATATAGTTTTACAAAATGGACAACCTACAGGACGGGCGACAGCCCATCGCGTCGGACAAGGATGTGGGAATCGAACCCACAACCGAAGTGCGACTGGCCTTTATCGCCTACCACTGACCTACAGGAAGTCCCTGTTTAGTAGAAACTAGTTTTATTATATTAAGCATTATGATATATGAAGTATAAGTCCATTTTAGGAACTATATATGATTAATCTCACTAAAGAATGACTTATGTATATTTAATAACTTTTGCTAACCTTTTGTTTGAGACAAATGGAAGGACCTATCATACTAACACTTCACGAATAACAAATTCAACTTCATTTATTTAAGAGATGAAGTGGAAATTGTTCAAGGCACGAACAACAGTGAGATTGTACCAAAATAAAGTAAATATTTATTCTAATTCAAATTCTTCAACTTTAGGGAAACGATCTTGAAAAACAAAAATGTTGTCCTAGTGCTCATATATCTGGTTAATCAGATGGTACCTTAGATCGTCACAAATTTATGGATTTGTGATTGCTAGCTTTTCCATAGCCATGTTCTCTACCACTCTACATCAGAACATGATGGTTAGATTTCTCTTCCATATCCATATTTTCACATATGTGGATACCCAGTGATTAGTTAACTTGGGTAATAATTACGTTTTATACTTTAGTTTTTAAAGATAAGTTTTTGTATTCCTTTTTACGATGTGGGTTTCTGTCAAAGAAACATTCAAATAGTAAACCATTTATAACCCCGACGAATTTTGAGGGAGAAATTCATTTTAAGGGGGGTAGAATGTAACACCCCGAGATTTTATGAAAAATATTATTTTAATTTCATTAATGTCTTGTGTTGTATTCTACACCAAGATTACCCTGCGATATACGCAACACCGTATTAGCTTGCAGTATACGCAACACTATTCTTGGATCGTGTTACATACAATTTTGATAATAGTTATTCTACGCAATATTGAGTATATATATATATATATTAAATGTATAAATGAAATATGGTTGGATTATGTTATACGAAACAACGAAGGATTCTTTCACAACACGCAACCCTGACTTGGCTTGCATTACACGCAATCGCGACCTTCCTCGATAGCGTGTGTTGTACGCAATACCGGGTTTTAATAAACAATGATATATTATTATAATATTGTCATGAACTAGCCGTTATGAATAGTATTAACTAAATTTTGAATTTTATAACATTATTATTTATCTTACACATTTTCTAGAACATGGTATAAGAAAAAAATAAATTTTTCGGGTAAAATAAGTATTTTTAAAAAAATGCAGTTTTGCCGCCTTTTGATGGAGAACCCACTTTAAATCTAGTTTTTGACATGTTTATATGTTCAATTTTACAAAATAAAATTCTTCTTTTGAATCAGAATGTAAAAATTTACATTAGATAAAGTTTTGATATTTTTCCGATAACTTTCATATTTTAATGAATAGTAAAAACACGCTATATTTTAATTAAAAACAACTTTTTTCATCATAATATCTTATGTGGTTAAATCATAATATTGAATGGTTTTAAAGTATAAATAGAATATATTTTTACCATTTAATATAATGTATGTCATTAGCATTGATTTTACCTTGAATTCGTAGGTTAAATCAATTCAATCTTTTGCAATGTTTTAAAGAAAAACCCGTTTTTATTCGACAACGGGATTAATTTTAATTTAATTTCTGCTACTTCTGTGTATTGAATTTTAAAAAATGGATTCCATATTTGGAATAAGTGGGTCCAAATTATGTTAATAGGCTACTTTTTATTTTTGGGAATTATGAATAGTAACTACGGTAAATTTTATTTACCATAGTTAAAGGTAAATCAGGTAATTAAGGGTAAATATAATATTATAAAATTACCCTAACACATGCCAAAATTCTATTTGATTGCTAAAAGTAAACCCATATCAACTAAAGGTCGGATTAGATTCATTTTATGGACTTTTGACCATGAAAATAATTTAATTATTATTAAAACCAAAGAAAGTGACAACATGTCACTCTCTTAAATCTTATAAGTATAATAATTTTAACTTAGTGCTAAACATCATAAAACATCGAACATGAATAGTCTCCAGAAAGCTAACAAAATTATCTACATCATGAGAATTTATTTATAATTTTTTGGGATTAAATAATTTAATTTATGTATGACACAATGATGATGCAATAATTATCTTATTAATGAAATATTGACATAATTGATGTTATAAAAACCAAAATAAATGTAATTTGAGACTTTTTATGAATCCCACTAATTTTATAGGTTACTATTATATATTACTGTTGATTTAATCAACTTGGTTCGATCATATAATTCTGTTATGACTTTCACAAAAATCATATATCAAATAGTGTCAAAATTGACATAAAATAGTTTTTAAATCAAATTATTATATTATTAATTGTTATTTTATTCCTAAAAATATATGGTTCGGCCAAATGACTTATATAAGGATATATATATTAATAATAAACAATTTGGGGTTCTTTTGTCATGTTATAGTAAGTGTATTAACCATATAGTGTAAGAAAACAAAAAGACACGGTAAAAGTTAAATTATTTAACTTAGGGTTAAATCTAATTGATAAGGTTAAAATAATAACCTAAACTTGTCTAAATCTTATTGGTTGATATGATTTCGACCCATCCCCACTTTAGATTCTAAATAAGACCCTATGGAACCATTATAAACCGATTTTGACTTTAATATAAAATAATATTTTGAGATATTCCTAAGGTGCCCCTCTCCTCCCTTATAAAAGGACACCTCCTCCCCCTCCTCCTCAAAACAATTTGAGCACTCAAGCTCGGCAAACCCCTGACATTTTCTCCTCTCCACTTCCCTAGAATAATCCTAGAGGTCCTGGTCTTCTTCAAAGACCAATCTTAGTCCCCTAAGTGGAGGATTCAAAGAGGCGTTCCAAAGAAGAGGTAATATCCATTACCGATCTTTTCAATTTCTTTCTTCTTCAACTTCTTCTTCTTTAGTTGTTTCATGATAAAGTAATAACATAAGTATTACATACATACTGATATGTTATTATAAATATGAAACAACTCTAATTAACCTTCTATCCATCCTACGGAGAAAGGAAATCACCGCGCGTGCGTACGTACGGAATACCGTCTCCACGACGCGATGCGATTCATTTTCCATGTTAACCATTTAAGAATGATTACAAAGTATATATAAGAAATAATAATTAAATATATGAAATTATAAAGCTACTGGATTTATGTATATATGTATATGTATTTCATCTACTTACTTCCATTCAAGACAATAAGGAAAGGAAAACAGCGTTCATGCGTACGTACGGACTACCATCTCCATGAACTGTGTTTTTCATTTCATTTATCTATCTATTATATATATATATATATACTGAATATATATGATATATAAATAATATTTTATATTCTGGAAGTAAGTAAATCATGATAGAAGTAATAACAATGTCAAGAACAACAAGTCAAAACACCTACGATAAATGAAACGATTTTACCCAAAATGCTTCTTTAACATGGAATTTACAAAAGAACGGGTAATATAAAGTCATAAGTGAACCATATATGATATCATAACAATGGATATGATTCTGTAATAAGTCAATGACATTATTTAAATCATTATACAGGAGGTTCGGACACATACGAAGCAAATCGGACCTAAGGTAAGGGGAAATATCACAATCTCATTTTTATCTGAGATTGTTTATACTTTAGTATTTACTGGGGTGTATTTTATCATCCAAATCCATGTTTCCTCAGTATGTAATATTATTTACATTCACCTACAATTTTTTAAGTCCTATTTTACCCTTAGTTGAGTTTTTCGTAAAAGATATGAAAGGAATCCTTTGTCGTTTTTCATACGAGGTACTTTTTTGACTTTTCCGACAAAAGTACGAGAAGAATGTTTTTTTTAACTTATACGGCATGAATGGATTTTTAAAACATTATTTCCAAGAATCTTACTTTACAGGTTTTCAAGTTTATTTTTAATCAACTTCTTTTAGTTTAAAGTTGTATGACATGTTAAGAAAGGAAAAATGTTTTTGAAGAAGAAAGGATATTTTCCTCAAGAATGGAGTTCAAGTGTTTTATCAAAATTATTTTCCATCTAAGATAATAAAGGGTTCTATTTTTATCCCTATTATTACATGTATTTGATTATGTTGTGATGGAAATATTTTTATGAATTCCTTTATCTTATATGAATTGTTTTATGATGTCATGTTGTTTAAGAATCCCATTTTTATTACATGGGTTACGCTATGATGTATGGTTTATGATTATGTGGAACACATAAGAAAGGATTCATTATAAGATGGGTGGGACCTATATCTCCCTCCAATGCATTGGGTAAAGATTTTATATCTCATGAGATAGATAGGGCTGGAACGGTAGGTTATACCGGTTCAGTGAAACAGGACTGAAACGAGGGTTACTCGATTCAGAAAGGGACTTTGTCCACTAAGATAGTCTTGGCAATGAGTCTTGACTAAAGAGAAATCATTCTCTATGATTATGTGTGAATGCCACAAAGTTTCATGTTTTATGTTATGATTATTGTGATTACATTTCACTGCCATGATTTATCCCATGTTATGAAATTTTGATCTCTTTTGCAGGTTAAGATTTCCAAAAGTTATGTGCTTGTGTATATGATATGATTGATATTTCTTTTGTTTACCCTTACTGAGCATTTGAGCTCACCCGTTTATGTTTTCTTTTCCCCAGGATATAAAGAAAGGTTTTAGGTAAAAAAAAGGGGAAGATCTTTATGGGAGATATAGAAGATCTTTCACCACGATTAGAAGATTACATTCCGAGTTTCCAAAGACACTAAACTATTACGATCCTTGTGTGTGTGTTTTTGTTATGTACTAAGTATTCCGCAAAAGTAATGTAATGTCCATGTACGTCAAGCTTCGCGTCTCTACACACATGATATAATATCTAAAACTGAATATCTATTAAAAATAGATATATGAATAGATCACATGTCTATATGGTCAACCATGAAGCACAATAATAAAGAGATATTTTGAAATGATTTTTCAGACTATCCAACATGTAATTTTGGATTCAAGCCTCCCTCATGAATGTGATGAAGATATATTTTGGGGGAGATGAGGGAGAATAAAGTGGAATAAATATCTATAATATTTATGTATTTAAATTAAGGGAGGATACTGTGAAATGGGAAAACATGGAGAGGCCAAAAAAAAGTATAGTTTCCTCTCTATGACTGTTGATGCCATATCTCAAGGTCCTTCTCTTATTTGTTTTCTGCATGAATTCTACAAGGGGATATTTTCATCCTATTGAAAGTGATTTAATGATGGGGGTGTGTGAATAGTAAAGTTATAACTTTTTCTTGTTCATGTTTTGGTTAATGTATTCATACTCTATTTCGATTATATTTTTCTTTCTCATGGAATGAAAATTCATTAGTTAATTAATATAAAAAATTCAATACACTTACTGATTATCTAAGAATTTTGTATGACTACTTGGTGATTTTTGAGAACATATGTTTTACCATGGAATAAGGTTGACTACATCTTTAATAACCCCCAATTAGTTGGCTAAATGAATGGGAAATTACCAAATTTTGGATAGAATACTAAGATTAATGATTCTCATAGACTTAACTTAAATAAATATGGATAAATAAATCTAACTTCTCATACTAGTAGCATAGAAACATATAATTACATAACATAGTATATCATATCAATCTAATTTATCCAACCCATATTTCCTTCTATTTCATTAACTTAGTTTTCCTAGTGATTAGTAAACCCTCTATGTGGGTTCATCCTTAAACTTAGAAAGTACTACATTGATTTAGTGGTATTGATAATTCCAGTTTTTATAAATTTACAAAATTGATTCTACATTTTAATTAAAAAAATTCTTCATGGAAATTTTTGTGGAAATTTAAACATGATCATGTAAATATGAAGCATTTAATAACGGTACATCATAAAGGTTTTATAGGAACTTTTTGAGTTAAATACCTTATATTATTTTAAACATATTAATGTGAAAAAATGACAATACAAATTTTTAATTTGATATATGAGAGAGATATTGATATTTATGAAACATTACATAAAGCTATATGCACACCATTTTAAATATAATCATGGGGTATATTCTCGCACATCATTAATATTATTGAGGACACTAGTAGATAATGATATATATACTCGATGAGCAACAAATGATATTCCTCTGAGATGATTATAGAATATAAAATTTTACGAGATAATAAACATGGTAGTAAGATAGATAAAATATATTCTTTTAATGTTAAATGATGTATTAACTAAAAATTAATTTATTTTCTGAAAAATTGTGGGATAATACCTAAAGTCACTCCGCCCGATACAATTTAAGAGATGGTGTTATGGAAAGGGAGAATCAAAAGTTGTTATACAAAGTAAAATTCACGATTAGTCATAGCTATCTTACATTATTCAATTGGTCATATACACTACAAGAAGTGGTATATATAGTTATCCACATTTCAACCAATGCAATAAATAAGATCCTATTGAGTTTTAGAATGAAAAGAAAAAATTTCCATAATTTTTATGTGTTTGGAGGTGTTATCTATTTAGAAAGGATAATCCTAGTAAAAATATTTGATCATAAGATCTGTGTTGGCACCAAAATATACATCTTTCAAAAGAGTAGGAGCAGTTCATCACAAAGAGTCCGAAAAGGGTGGACTCACAAAGGTTTCTCGAGGAGAAGAGGCCCTCTCTGCACCCACCGCAGAGCGAGCCCTTCTCTGCGCCCAATGCGGAGGGAGCCCTTATCTAATCCCACCACAGAGGAGGTTGACAGATGAAGCTGCACCTTTGTCGCAATGTGCCGCCCAAAAAATTCCCTCTCTACACCCACCATAGATCCAACGCTTCGCCACACCCACTATATAGTAAGGCCTTCTCTGCATCCGCCGCAAAGAAAGTTGATAGACCAAGCCCCGGTTTCGAGAAACTTAACTATCTCTCCCTCTGGTTGCAGAGCGTGAGTTACTCCGCACTGTATCCTCCTCCCATCACACCTCCCTGATGCCTATAAACACCATTCTTCTTCAACTTGAAAGGAAACCAAACCCTGACCTTTAGTCTTCTGTCTTCCAAATCACGAATCACCCTTTTCTCTGGAAACCTTAGAAAAAAATGAATCTTTCAAGGTACTTGAGCATTGAGAAACCCTTTTCCCTTTGTTCAAATTTTCCCCTCTTCATAAAGGGATTCCCTTATCAAAACCTATAGGCCATTTTAAAGGAGGAAGACCCTTTTGGGCACTCTGAACTTTGGAAATCATTTAAACCTCGCAAATCACCCTTCAAAAACATGTGAAAACCACCCTTAAACTAGGTCAAATAGATTCATAAACCCTAGAGATTTGTGAGCCACTACACTCCATGAGCCGCAGTGCTACATGAACCTGGGTGCTCGGCATGACTCTCTGCTCTGTGAGCCCCGGTGCTCCGTGAAACTGGGTGATCCGTGACCCTCTTCATTTCGCGAGTCCTGGTTCTCTATGAACCAGGGTGCTCCACGAGCCTCTCTGCTCTGCGAGCCCTCGTGCTACACAAACTAGGGTGTTCTGTGAGACTCTCTTCTCCACGAGCCCCAATGCTCTGTGAACATGGGTGCTTTGTGAGCCATTCCACTCCACAAACCCCAGTGCTCCACGAACTCAGGTACTCTATGAGACTCTTCTCTCTTTAAACTTCGATGCTTGACTGCTCCTTTTTCTCTGTGAGGACCTCTCCCCTACAAACCCCTTTGCTTCCCAACCCCATATCATTGCAAAGCCCCTCTATATGAGGCCTCTTTCTTCATGAACCCTTCTTTCGATCAGCTCTCCATGCTTGTGCGGGGTAATTTCAAGGTCCCCTGGGTAGTACTTCACGTTGCATTTTTTATCTCTCTGCTTCTTCGCATATTCACTATAACATCTATTTATCCTTCATATGGCAAGATAATGTGATCCCCTCAATGAATCACTCTATAGAACCACCTCTCCGCATCATTATTTATTACTTCCCTTCCCCAGAGGGTGGGTGGTTATCTATTACTTAAGGCCTAAGGGTGAAAAGTGAACTCGCCACATCTGAGATATAGGATGTTACACTGCCAAGGACCCTCATCCTCATCACATGAACTAAATTGTGGCCTCGACCCATGAAATATACAAGAGGTTCCCCATCTCATACATTCTCCACACCCGCTCTTCTCCACAAGAGTGAGAAATTCTTCACATGGAATGAGATTCTATTTACTAGAATGACATCTGTCTGTGAGGAAGGGCAACCATATTGGTATAATCCCCTAGGAATTCTTATGGGAGGTAGAATCTCTTCTCCTCCTCTGTTCTTCTATGCAAAAATTATGGGGAGAGATGGGCATCAGGACCTACGTTACATGGTCCCTCTCTGACTGGGCTTTATTTCCATCGAGACTCCATCCTGGACTAAGAACTAATATCCGTATCCATGGGCCGTTAACCAAGAATAAGCCCTTGTTTTCTCTTTGGGTTTCTAACCACGCATAAGACCTTATTTCGTCTTTGGTAAACTAACCCCATGCATGCCCCACTTCATTCCCCATATACGCACATTTCAAAATGTGATCGTCAGGTATTTTATGCCTCTTCTTTCTCACACTGAGTATGAATCATGTGGGATTAGAGTAAGCATTTACCATGAAATCCTTCCTGGGATGCTCTATAATATTATTCCTAAGCCTTCCTACTGATCTACATGGACATTGACCCATTCCCTTATCTGAGAAACTTATGTAGGAATCCTCCATGAGGCCCAATCCCAACACCCATTGGTCTCGACCACTTCACATTGGTCCACCATTATCATCCCTGAATTGATACTGTATTCCCATACTAAACTACGTGGACTTTGATCCTAGCCCCTATCTAAGAAAGGTACGTTGGAATCCTCCCTGAGGTTCATTCCCAACACCCATTGGTCCCAACCACTTCACGTCAGTCCACCTTTGTCCCACATGATGTTAAATTGTATCCCCTACCGAACATCATGGACTTTGATCCTTTACCCTATCCGAGAAAGGTACATAAGAAGTCTCCCTGAGGTTCAAGCCCAACACCCATTGGTATCGACCACTTCACGTCGGTGCAACATCATCCCGCATGATATTAAATTGTATCCCCCATACCAAACTATGTGGAATTTGATCCTTCCCCTATCCAAGAAATGTACGTCGGAAGCCTCCCTAAGGTTCAATCCCAATACCCATTAGTCCCGACCACTTCACGTTGGTTCACTCTCATCCTGTATGACATTAAAATATATGTCGTCTTTTCATACAGCATGAGGATAAATGGTTTACCTTCGAACTATGTGGGTTTTGATCCCTATTTCTCTGGAAGGGTACGTAGGAAGCCTCCATGAGGTTTAACCCCAACCAACAGTAATATGTTGTGATCCCCAACCAACGGTATGACATTGTAGTTCCAAACCAATGGTAATCCATTGTAGTTCCCAAACAACAGTAAGCCACTATGAACCCCAACCAACGGTAAGCCATTGTAGTTCCAAACCAATGGTAAGATGTTTTAGTCCCCAACCAATGGTAAGTCATTGTGAACCCCAACCAACGCTAATCATTTATAGTTCTAAACCAACGGTAAGCCATTGTAGTCCCCAACCAACAACAAATCGTTGTGAACCCCAACCAATGATAAGATATTGCAGTCCTCTTTGTAGGGTCCCACATCCCTGGTCCTTCGTAGTGGTGTCAGACAAACTCTCGGGCTGCTAACCATGCATAAGACCCATCATCATCTTCAAGTTGTTGTCCTTTTGTGTACCCCCCAATTCTATGCCCTCATCCTGAACTACATGGACTTTGATTCCCTATGACATGAATATGTAAGAAGCCTCCATGAGGTTCAAGCCTATTGCTCATGTCTAACCATGGTCTCTCCCTCGATCCCCCTATGTTTCGGAAAGATCATGCCCTATCCTGGAGACTATACTTCCTTCAGGTCTCATCCATGCGTCCATCCTCATGGGCCGCCACCTTAGGTGTCCCATCACCCCATATAACTACGTCGACTTTGATTCCCTACCAAGGGGATACATAGGAAGTCTCCTCGAGGCTCAATCCCAATATCACCGTCGTCATCATGTCAGTTCCACCTCATTTTATATCCACTTATCTCATCCATCCATATCCATCCTGATTCTTACCCAGGATGGCACATCCTAATAAGATCATGTCACCCACTTTCTTAACACTCCTTGCATCAATTGGGAAGCTAACCACACATAAGCCCCATGAAGTTCAAAGACATCCACCAAAGAGAATCCCTTTGGCGATGGGCCGTAATCCACACATAATACCTAACATCATCTCTAGGTTACTATCCTATAAGAACACCCAGATTTATCAACCCTTTGAACTATATGGGTTTTGATCACTGTCTCTTAAGATAAAGTACGTAGGAAATCTCTCTAAGGTTCAATCCCAGCCAATGGTAAACCCTGGTATCTCCATTATAGGGACCCAAGCACCCTCATATCCATCTCCAATAGACATTGTGATATGTCTCTCTAATAGGAATATCAGGTTCTTCCTCCTTGGGATTCACCCATGTGATCCACTGTTATTAGTTTTTTGATTAGTCTTATCCACCTCTACAAGACGTTAAACATACAACATACTCTTTGTTACGAAAGGGAAGGTGAGAAAAACCTTAGAGACATGCCTATGGAATATAAATCCCCACACTCGATGTGGGATTCCTTGGGATACCATGCCCTTAATAAGACCTATCATAAGGGGAAGAAACCCAGATGCATCTGTGTTCCAGTATCCAGACATTCCAGCAATGACCAACATGACTACTCCCCCGATCAAAGGTTGCTTCCCTAACATGACCCCTTGGAATGTCTATGTAGAAACATTGTAATTAATAGGTGTCCACAAAGATATGGAATCAGGATGAGTTTCATGAACAATGTCTTAATCTTTAAGGAACACTCATACTAGGTAGTGAGTTATGAGGAATAATCCACAGAAGGAAATACTGACATCCCATCAACCTGTTTTGATCAAGGAGAAAACATCCCTAAATAAGTGAAGGTTGTTGCCCACCATTGGAAAGAGGGAATCCGGGGAAACATATTATCATGTCCTCCAACGATAGATGCACACCCCAGAGAAAGTGTTTGAAACAGAAATGGTGAACCCGATGTGTAATTATTCTTCTCAATGTGGATATTATTAGCGTTCCAGAAATCAGTGGATTGACATGTCACCAGATCCAGGTATCCAGCTCTAGGTCCCACAAAAACAATAGTGGGCCTGGCATGAAAATCACCAGAGATTGGGGCAGTGAACGTTAGACATCCTGGTCTGTGATGTTTTCAGTGTGGATCCTTCTTACCAACCATGGGAGACAGGACGGTTTTGGGGAATTGGTCATCACTTTCCACCGTTCAGCACTAACAGTTGAATCTCCATGATTTGCAGGACCCAAATTATGATAGGAAACCAATCACCACCCACCCACTGACGTATGGGTTGGGGAAACCTTAATATAGAGATCCAGAAAGTCATCATCCCTTCCATGGAAGCCTCTAGATCCACATCTTATGGGATCCCACTCCCTATCTCCCAATATAAACTCGTTCAGAGAAGGGTGATTAACAACCTTGTTCGACGTTACGAGGAAGAAGCGGTTAACCCAACCTGTGATATATTTTGACATGACCATGAGGATCTTATGCCCCGCCAATGCCACTTCCCCCCTGGGCTGCACAGGGCCACTTCTCCCTAATCTAACCTACAACTATTTTGGGAGCCTCTACCCGGAACGCTTCGACGAATCCCTCCCCTACGCCAATGAGGTGAGGGATGTCTAGGAAAACCCAATTGTGATCTCTTCTTAGGGGCCACCAAGGAGGGATCCCACCAAGACGTGTTAGCGCCACCACCCAACCCCATAGGCTGAGGAGCTGGTGAGTTGTGCACCTTCACCACCAGCCCCAGTCTGGTTAACCCGATGCCAGCATCTGGCGGAAGCTGAAGAGGATGCCCGCCAAGGGGAATCGTTATCAATGTCTACTGTGGAACATGTTACCAGAAAAACATACCATAAATCCCTTGTTTATTCTTAACATGGGTGTTCATATTACTGAATCATATTAAGACCCCAACCACCCCACGGGACGGCTCGGACGACTCTCCGGGTGGCCGACACAGGTCGTGTCTATCATGGGCCAACCCTTGGCAATGACACTCAGCATGAGGGTCCTCCACATTCCACCACCAATGAGATAATGGGTCTGCCCCACTCCCAATCTTGGTGTAGAGGTCCTCCCTATGACACCATCAGTCCGGGAGAAGGCCTTCTCTACCGCACTGACATCCATCATGGAGGCTTTCTTCCCACCCTTAATCCCAGGTACAGAGCTATTCCTCCTGTTACAGGTCACTGATACTAAGAACCTCCCCACTAGGTTAACCATTAGCATGGGGGTCTTCCCCATACTATCATCACAACTGATAAAGGTTTTCTTCATCCTAGAAATCAGATAACAGGAGGTCTACCAAACTTCATTGGCACCGAACATGGAGGTCTTCCCCGTGTTCTGTTTGACCAGTACGAAGCCCCCCCTCGTACTGTCACTATTAAGGGAACACGCATGGAGATATTTACCAAGATACTACAAGTTCCAATACAGTGCCTACCCACTCCATCACATACCATGGTGATTACCTCCATGCATCAGCTAGTAGATACAGAGGTCCTCCCTGTGTACCATTTAAAATTTTTCCAGGTGCTCACTGCACCACAACTCATCTAGGATGAAGTCCTATCTACCACAACATCAGTCTGGACAAAGGTCCTCCTATATCCAAAAACCTACCCTATCCTGAAGAACCATCTTGGGATAGGAGGGTGGGTCACCGCCACTATAAAAAGAATGCCAAGAATATTTATAATGAAATTAAACTCGTATGCTTCTCAGATTACGAGTTGGAATGTGATTCATCAATGGGACTCTCACTCCGATATTCCTTGTCAAGGGCCGAGGAAGGAAGGAGGAATATAATCCTCATCCTTTTGGTGTGTGAGGTATACCAGATTCCATCCTCCCTATAAATAATATTCTAGGAGGAAGAAAATTGTCCTATTTCTAGGGAATCACCATAAAATCCACCCTATCATCAGTGAGGTGATCATCTACATCATCCAAAGATCATGGAGAGTTATTCTGGGCACTGATGGAGGAAGAGAAACAACATGGCTCACCATTAGTAATCATAGACCCTACATCGTAATCCATGGTCACCATCCCATCGTTACAGGATGTGGTGGCTAACTTGTTACATTCTTCCGATTATAGCCCAAGGTGCGGCAGATTATCAGCTCCCTCTCCATATTCTTCACCGTCCAGTCTGCTGTCTTAGCTGTCTTCTTCAGTGCCGCTACTAGTTTCCTAGATAAACCCATTTGATGAATGGGGATACCAATGGTTGGACCCCAAGTATGAGATGAGAATCTTGGGGGAAATACTTGAGATATACCATTTCTAAAAGATGTGTTCACCAGTTGAAACTGTGAATTTCAGTGCGCTATAATTTCTTACCCAGGAAGAAGTTGCATGTTTTTTCCAAACCCTATGGGATATACACATCCGTATTCATTATCGGTGAGTGTATTGCCGAAAGATTTATGAACACTTTGAAGATATCAGCCCACAATTTTGTATGGTCGAATTGGCTATGCTCTCTATGGACCGGTGACCTGAGTCAATCAGTTGTCATCAGACACTCCAACAACGATACATCGAGAGAATTAAAGTTTCATGTAGAAATATCCAAGAGGATTCCCCCCCACCCGCGTTTAGGTATATGGTTGGGGGTAGTATACTGCACTTCATTTCAATTCTATTTGCCAACAACAATACTATCTTGGAGATATTGAGGATATTCCATCAGGTAGATCCGTGGTTAACATGGATGAGATATCAGAGGGAGATAATGAGCTAGAGCTCTTTGAAGAGAACTTACCCCCCATGGGAGTGCCACACCTATTAGATCTATTGGGACGAGTCACTCACCAGCAAAGAAATTTACTGGGTCTTCCCATGCCCACCGAGTCCTTAGCCCTCAGTTGGAATCTCCAGAAGGACAAAGAGCATCTTGGTACCGTCAAACCCTCTGACCTGTCTGGCTCAGTGCAGGAGATAGAAGATTATCCCGAAAAGGAAGTTTTTCATCAATAGATCATGGATAATAATAAGATGGTTGATGACCTCTTTCCAGAATGCACTACGGAGTGGAGACCAGATTCTAGTGATCCTCAACCGGGGTAGTAGGGGAAGTTTCAACTTCCCCCCAATGAGTTGCGTTTAGGTGACCCTAACCATCATGCCCAATTAGACAGGGTATAGGTCGGAGATTATGGAAAGAGGGAATGGTATGTATCACCAAATCCACCAGAGCAACATGATAATCTTCGAGACCCAACTCATGTTCCCCCATAGGCTCCACAGGTCATCCCACCAGCCGTTACACAAGCCACTGGGCTAGCTTGTCATGTTAAATAACCTACCAACGTACTGGTGGTTAGGGATCCCCGCCAAGACAGGAATCCTTGTGCAGATGATCCAATGTTGGCACTCATTTCCCGCCTTGAGGATTTGGAAACTTGAAAGGTGGAAATTTTGCCTGATGGAAATCCATATCCGACATGGGTGGATGATATTTCAGCATCCCTAGTTTCAGAAAACCTACCTTTTACCCCTTTAATGGGACAGGAGATCCACTACAGTATCTGGCCCACTTCATCTCAAGGTGTGGACTCATGATGGGAACTCTATTGCAGTAGGACACTACCAAACTCCAATGTTTTATACAAATATTGGAAGGGACCACATTTTTCTGGTATATCCAGCTACCAATTACTTCAGTAGCTGGCTGAGAGGATCTTTGCAGGCTATTTATTTTTAAATTCATCTCCAACGCCAAGAAGATGGGTATTATAGACCTCTTCATGTGAAAACAGAGGCTTGATTAGCATGTCACAGACTTTGTGGCTCGGTGGAAAGGTCTCACCTACTCCCAAGATATGCCACTAACTCAGGAACATATCTGGACAATGTGTGTGTGGAATGTCAAAATTGAACTGGTCCCATCCTTCATCACTCAAAATTACCTTGGGGGATTCCAAGATTTCTCTGACAAGTCCCAGTGTATAGAGTAAGCCCTACAACAGGCCAAATAGGCAAGTCCACTACCTCATGTGGTTGCTGTGAGGAGGGATACCAAGGCCAAGCCCATTGTGATAGCTTAGGTAGAGGCCCCTAGGCAGCTAGAGCTATTATCAGTAGATCCACCTCCATAGCCTCGTAGATTCCCTCTACCTTGGACAAACCCTCTGGCTTAGCAGCAACCACCCCAAAACCGGAAGGGGCCCCACATAACGCGCTGCCACCACCCAATAAAGATAACCATGTTCTAACTCCTCGGTAGGCTCCTCTATCCCCCTGTTAGGGCTAGGTTCCCAGAGTCCCCTTCCAAAACAGAAGGAACCAGATCTACTCATTCTATCAGGATCAGGTCCCCGATTATTTCCAAAGAACCCTATAAAATGGAATCTTATAGTTACTGGAATGCAAGAGTCTTGAAGAGGCCGATCTCACTGATCTACCCAATTAGTTCCCCTATCACTGGATCTTGGGGAATACCCTCAATAAGTGTTATGTGTTCAAAGATGAGCTCCAAGCCCAGGTTGATAAAAACATAGTTATGTTAGGCTTAGCACCAGCATAGGTGAAATGTGTATTCATACAACCTAATAGTGACAATGAAAATAAAGGTGAGTGGAAGCAGGTTTCTAACCAAAAATCTCAAAAATATGATGAATGGATGGACCTTTAGACGGTCGGTCATGCCCATGGTATTATCCATGCATATCTGAATTGACCCGAGCCTTTATAAATCATTTCTTAATCTAGGAATATTAATTTTGTTTCAGCATCCCAACCTTCCTCCTCCTAGAAGGGCCAGCGCTAGCGGTGCAAAGGGAAACAAAGTCCACCACTGATTCCATCGTCATATCGTACTCGTGGAGAATTCAGGACTTTGGAGATGGTGATTACCCCCAAGATCCATAAAGGGGTGGAGTATTATTCATTTGATGATCAAGGGTATTCTTCCATTAACATCGTGGAGCTGGTAAATCCCTACATGATTCCCGATGATGAGGAACGCCATACAGATCCTCCCAACGTCCAAAGTCGTCACCGCATTGATGAAGATATGGCTATATGGGTCATCAGAATGCCTCAGTAAATACTTCTAGAATGTATGTGCATACCCATGAAACCAGAAAACATTCCCAACGTAGATCTTAGGAAGTGAAACATCCTATTCTGGTGTCATCAGATTTTCCTTCACCACAATTTGTGCTTCTTGATCGAGAAGAGCCACCATGGTCATGCAATGACAAGCAATGTTCTATTTCCAATCGGTATTAATCATTTATTACTCATTAATTAGTTGCTCCATGATTTTTGTCTAGTTAATAGTGGGATATTCCTAGCACCACATGATCATCGGTTCATCCAGAAGGGCCCGTCATACCTCCTTCCACATAATGACCTACTGTAAGCAGAAGTTCCCGCCTGGCACAGAATTATGATATTATCAAGCATATTTTTAGAATTCCTGAAAGGATATATATTCTCAAGGATCTTATTCTATCTGTAGATATGCGCTAAGCCCTTTTTGAGGATTTAAGAAGCCCCATTTAGTATCAGACAGAGGAAGCAGTCGCATAATCCTTCCTTGTTGAGGTAGCCAACCACACAGAATGTCAGGTCATTATCTCTTTCCTTGGTGAAGATGAATGCTCTATTATATATGTGAATATCTAACCACTGTATATCATTGTTCACTTCAATGGAGTAGAGGTTCTCTGCTGTTTGGTCGACACAAGCTTTGGGATCAACCTTATCCTAACCCAGACACTCCATAAGATGGGACTGTCTGAGGATGATATGATCCCCTCTGACCTAAATATTCAAGGTTATTACAAGATAGAACAAATTTCATTCAGAAAGATACATCTAAATACCCATTTTGGTGGCCTAGTTACCAGCACCAAGTTCATGGTTTTCTTGCAGGATACCACCTACAACGGGTTGATGGATAGTCCATGTCTTCATATGCATACGGTGGTCCCTTCATCGTATCACAAATTCCTTAATTAATCCCTTAATGTTTGAGTGGGTGTACTCTAAGATGAAATGTCTCAATTTTACACTTGCGAAGCCCGATATCTAGATGCCAGATATTATAAGAGCAAGGATTAGAATATCCAGGATAAAGAGGTTAAACACACTATGGTTGCAACTGACCCGTGGGAAGATTTGGATGATGCCTGCATTTTTTTGATCCACCGATTAGAGGCCATGACCCCGGACTTGGGGAAATTATTTTTGTTTCTAGAATGATGGGAAAATATCTTCCAAAGCCTATGGGATGTCGGGAGATCACCACATATTTTTATACAAATCAGGATCAGGTGATCCCAGAGCCTCCTTCTCCTATAAGGTATCGGGATGTCCACCCCATGGCAACGACAATACATCATACATGCTTCTTTCACCAATTTAGGATAAATTGGATCAAGACAATAAGACACTATTTCTTTTATATAATCAATAATGGCCCCTTGGGATGAATAATGGATTGTATTGGGAAAAAAACTTTCGTTTCTATGGTTTCAATATCATAGGTGTCCCCTGATGCAGTGTCCATCGCCGCTCAGGTTGGCACCAGTATCCTGTTAGGATCTATCCACACTGTTCTTCAAACCAAGGGGACATTCTTGAAAATATCAAATAAATAGTGGTGCATTGTCTTGATCTGTTTTATCCTAGACTAGAGAAAGAATCATGTATGACGTATTGTCATTGCTATGGGGTGGACATCCCGATGCCTTATGGAAGAAGGAGGCTCTGGGATCACCCGATCCTGGTTTGTATAATAATATGAGGTGATCTTCCAACATCCCATAGACTTGGGAATATTATTTCCCCTCATTCCAGAAACAACAAAGAATTTCCTCAAGTCTGGGGTCGTGGCCTCCAATCGGTCGATTAGAAAAATGTAGGCATCATCCAGATCTGCCCACGGGTTAGTTGCAGCCATAGCATGTTCAACCTCATTAACATGGATCTTCTTGTCCTTTCTCTTATAATAGTCATCATCCAGATAGATGGATTATCAAGAGTCAAAGGGATACACATCACCTTAGAGTACACCCGCTCGACCATTAAGGGAGTACTTAAGGCATTGCTGATACGATGAAGGGATCATCCTATACAGGTGAAGCCATGAACTACCCATCAATGCATTGTATGTGGGTATCTATGATACAACCATGAACTTGGTGCTGGAAACTAGGCCACCAAACTGAGTATTTAGACATATCTTTTTGACCGACATTTGTTCCATCCTTTCGTAACTTTAAATCTTTAGGTCATAGGGACTCAGATCTGCCTTAGGCATCCCCATCTTCTAGAGTATCCAGGTCGAGATAAGGTTGATCCAAGGTCCTCTGTCAACCAAGTAGCGACAAAACTCTACGCCATTGATGTGGATAGTGATATAAAATGGGTATATATGCTCATATATAGGAGATCCGTCATCTTATCCAGAGAAATAGATAATGGCTTGACATTATGCATGCTCGGCTGCCTCATCATTGAAGGCTTATGCAGATGCAACCTCCATCTCATACTAGATGGGGCATCTTAAAGCCTCAAAAAATGGATTAACATATATCCACGGATAGGATAAGATCCTCAAGAATAGATATCCTTGTATTAATTCTGGAAATATACTTGAGAATATCATACTTCCATGATAGGAATGATCTTATTTTTATAGAAGTTCATTATGTGGAAGGAGGTATGACGAGCCCTTCTGGCTGAACCGGTAGCTGGGCGGTGCTAGTAATACCCCATTGTTCACTAGAGGAAAATTGTGGAGAAACTAAAAAATGATTTTTAAATGATTGAGACCAATATATAATTGAAAATGGATGATCATTGCATGACCGTGGAGGCTTCTCTTGATCAAGCAGCATGAACAGTGGTGAAAGAAAAATTATGATACCAGATGTGGAGGTTGCACATCCTGAGATCTGCACTAGACCTATTGTCTATTTCAGTAGAAATTGTGACATTTATTGCATCATCACAAGATATATCTAGTGTCCCAAGTGGATCTGCTGAAGTAAATTATGAACCAATCGATGTTGATAGGATGTCTAGATCAGTGGGTAGTGATCCTCAACCAGTTTGACATCAGTTTTGTCCCCTAGAAGGCCATTAAAGGACATCCATTAGCTGACTTCCTTGTCGCTTATCCAGATCATGTGGAATAGTCTCTAGATTTTTATTTTCCGGATTATTCCATCCTCTCGAAAGACCAAGCCATCCCATGTTGGAAAATTCACTTTGAATGTGCCTCCTGACGCCCTACCGATAGAAGATTCAATGACCCCAGACTCAACAGAGTGGTCCTAGGTATCGTCTTCATCATGCCAGCACAAGCTATTCATACATATTCATTCTTTTTGTCAGATGCTTGTACTAACAACGATGAAGAGTATCAATCTCTCATTACTGGCCTCGATATGGTCGTCATGATTTATGTTCCCCACTTAGATGTTAAAGGGGACTGTAAACTAGTCATCAAATAGATCAATGGTGACTACGATGTCAGGAAGCCAGAGCTCATACCACTTTTGGAACATACCTGCCATTTTATGGACCAATTCCCATCTTGGCCAGATGTTATTCACATCTCTCGTTCGTAGAACGGTTGGGATGATGCCTTGGCCATCTTGGCTACGTCTCTTGCAGAACCTGACCAGGATGATTTGATTATTCATGTAGTGCACCGGAGATTCCCCCCTCCCATCACTCCAAATGATGATGAAAACCCACATGTGAGCCACCTAACTGCTAGTGCCTCCACATCAGGGCCCCCAAGTTGCACTACTATAGTGTTGGTGGTGGCTCCTGAAAAGAGGAACCCTTTATCAAGTATCTCCAGCGTGACAATCTCTCGATAGATTGTGTCAAGCGCAAGCGAATCCGACGTCGCGCATTACAGTTTACCCTCTACAGTGGTCCCGATCTTGAGAATAACCTCTACATATGAGGGTTTGATGATGTTCTCATCCTTTCAATTTAAGGAGGCGAGATCTCTTAGGTCATGTAGGAGGTTCAGGCCAGTTCCTATGGGGCTCATCATGTCGGGCCAAAACTATCTCACTAGATTCAGAGGTTGGGGTACTTTTAGCCCGCCATGATCTGTGACTGTATCAAGTTCTACAAGTGGTTTCATGCATGTAAAATCCATCCTAATTTTGTGTATTGGCTGCCAAAGCCTCTCTACACAACCAATTAATCTAGTCCCTTTGCTTTCTGGAGACTCAATGTAGTGGAACCATATCCACTGGCGACAACCCGCCAATAAAGATTTATCCTTCACGCTATAGATGTATTTTACAAGTGGGTAGAAAAAGTTATTCTCTAGGAGTTCAAGGCCCATTATATCATTTAATTTCTGCGCTATAATATCATCTACCAGATTAGAGTCTCTCACATAGTCTTCATTGATAACGACACCATCTTCCGGGCAGCCGAACTGAAGAAGTTGTACGCCAAGTATAAGATACTTTCTAACCATACCTCCCACTATCACGCAAAATAAAATAGGTATATTGAGGTGTTCAACAAAACGCTCCCTAAAATTTTGCATAATATGGTTGGTTATAATAGTAATAGTTGTCTGAATAAACTCCCCAACGCTCTCTGGGATTATCAGACCACGAATTGAAATTTCACTCAAGTGACCCAACAATCCCTGGGGTACGGAACATAGAAAGTTTTTACCATTGAGATTCAGTTTCCTTCATTTCGTACAACTACCTATGATCAAAAAACACCAGATAAGGTAGCCAAGATCTTTCTAGCTGAAGTGGAATCACTCAATGAGAATAGGCTATGTGCCCTGCACAATCTGGAGAGGCATCCAAAAAATATAAACAGAGCTTTCAATAAGAAATTTCACCTCCGTTATTTCTTGTAAGGTGTCATGGTATTATATCTGAGAACACCAATGATACCTAGTTGGAAACAACCCAAATTGGAGCCAAATGGGAAGAACCATACATCATTAATAAGTTTTACCCCAATGGTGCATACTCCATTGTAACCATGGATGGAGAATGTATAACTCCTCCCACCAATTCCAAATTCCCCAAGCAATATTTTTCCCAGGTAAATGGTCCTACGTGACCATAAACTATGTCGCCTTTACCGCATGACATTACAATGTGTGATTCATCTGAGCTGAAGGATGTAAAACTACTCGGCACCTTTACTGCATGATATCAAAATGTATGTCATCCCACATGATGTTAAAATATAGATGGTCTCGCATGACCTCAAAATGTCCCATCTTCACCGCATGATGTTAAAATGTGTGATCCGTCCTAGCTGAAAGATGTAAAACTACCCAGCACCCATCATGCATGATGATAAACTAAAAAATGGTCTGATATTTAAGAACATAAACAAAGATCTCTCTGTGTCCTTTCCACATGATGCAAAGCTTCACAACATCCCATGAACTACATATAGATTGATCCCTATCTTCATGGGATATGTAGGAATACTCAGACGCTTCATCTTAGAGTCCAGCCCCCAAATCCTTCTTGTTGACTGCCCCTAGGTGTAGTTCCCTCGGAGGATCTCACATAGTGTATTATAGACATCCTTAGCCCCATCTATGCTGGGTTTTCAATGATCTCTCCATATGTACCTCCTATTATTATATCCTCCCACATCCTTACCGCACGATGTTAAACTTCAAGGCTTCAGAACTACATATGGCTTGATTCCCATCCTCATGGGATATGTAGAACCGCCCAAACATTTTGTATGTTAGCCCAAACTTGGACTGAAATATCTCCCCTTGGGTCCACCCCCTTGGCCTAGATGCTTCTCAAAACACATGGTGTGTTGTAGGCTTTGTTTTCTTTCATTCACATCAGGTTTATCAGGACCACACCATGCATCCCCCTCCTTGGAGATCTTCACCTCTTTCTCCCTTTCCACCACGACATTACACCATGGGCATGTTCACGCTTCACCCATCGCCTTTATTTGGGTCTTTATCAGCATCCACATCTGAAAGGACCCCCAATCTACATCAATGATTGTAATTATGGCTTTCCTACCATTCATGTCCAATATCCTGGAGGATCTTGAACTACAATTTGACACATGTCCCGAATTGATAATATGGTCAGCGATCGATGCTTATTTTTTTGTTACAATTTCAGGTCACACAATATGAATGATGTGTTTTGAATATGGTCAATGGTCATCTTCCATCATTATCTCCACCCCTATATGTCCCAAATATTGGGTGTAGTGATTCATATTTTCCGATTATCCATTTGAACATCAGCGTGCCTTGAGCAGGGATGGTGGTCTGGGTGGGATCGACCCTACCCGATCTCTTTCCTTTATTATCGTTACCTTATATGCTGGGGATAACCTCATTCCATTCCTTGTTTCCCATACCAAGCATTTCTCAAGTGGTTTTAGGAGCTTTGGTAAGTAAATACCCACTTAAAGTTCACACAATGCAATGGTCTGAGCTCTATGAATGTAAACTAAGATCACCACCATCTTCATCGTATGACGTTAAACTACATAATTTTTCAGTCACTCAAGGATTTAAATGCTCTCAGCACTCATCCCACGTGGTGGTAAACTACATGGTGGTTGTGACTTTCTGTTTGTGTCTCAGCCTCAGGTCCCTTGACCTTTTCGGTCCCCCAACCTTAGTTCTCACTTAGTATTGTGCGATGGGGTTTGGAATCTATGTCCCCATTCACATAGGTCTATTTTTTTCACTCATCTTACATCCCCTTGAGACACCCCTCCAATTATCTTCCTCCCCGCATGACATTAAATTGCATGAAATTTTCCTAGAACTACGTCTGGCTTGATTTTCAGTCTCATGGGATATGCAGGAAAACCCATAAATTTTGTCTTTAGGGCCAAACTAGGTTCATTTATTATTCTCTCGGCCACTTAGACTGAGCTCTCTTCAAGAATTATGAATGATGTGGCAATTGTGGACATATTTCCTCATTCGAATTGGGTTATTCCCCACTCCATACACATTCCTAATTGAGATTCCCCCTCCCTCCAATCGTTCTTACCGCATGACGTTAAACTGCATGGCATCTCCATATCTATGTGTGTCTTGATTACCATCCTCATGGGATACATAGGAATTCCCGGATGTTTTTTCTTTAGGTATGTACCTATTTCATATAAACCTCCTCATCTCTCTGGCCCCTTGGCCCGAGTCCTCTAGGAGGTGGTATGCAGTATTGTATGGGATTATGTCGTCATTGACATCGAGTTTGTAACAATGACAGCACGTACTTCTCCCTCTTGAGAGTTCTTCCTCCCCTATTTTCCACTCAATTTTTCGATTCATCTGCTCTTGAATTGGCCCCCTAAACCCTCTTTGGCAATTCACCAATGTGCCCAGGAGCACTCGGTTCAAAAACTAGAGTGTTGGATTCTAAATAGACATGTTATCACCCATTTTAATGCTTCATGTTCCCCTTAATTAGAGATTTCATCATCCTTCACATTAGAAAGGACCCCTAAACGACATGGATCCTAGTCCCCAGTTCTCTCCTACCACATTGGGCCAACATCCCCAAGAATGTTGAACAAAAAAATTATAGAATCCCCACATCGTGAATATGGCCATTGGTTGAATCTCATTCTTTGTTCCCATTTCAGGTCACACAATATGGATTCTGTGTTTCAAACATGGTCAACAGCCATCCTCCATTGTCATTCCACTCCCATTAAGCCACAAATATGGGTTGCATGATTCAAATCCTTTTCCACTCCATCATTTATAAGTGAAATTTCAACACTCTTAGTGTTATCCCTTAGTGTATGATTGCACATTAAGAGGACTAGGCCATAGTGAGGCATCATTTGAGGCACCACACCATTTTCCCCTTTTCTTGTATTCCATATATTGAAAAGACCTTCTCTACCCTTATTTCCCACATTGAGCTCAGCTCATGTGGGATTAGGGATTTCATCAAGGTTTTCACCCATTTAGAAGAGTGTCACTTCTCAGGGTCCGAGGTCTAAGAACTTAAACTAAGATCACTCTACTCCCTTTCTGCAAGACGTTAAATTTCACAACATCTTCAGTAAATACATATGGATCGATTCCCATCCTCATGAGATACATATAAATTCCTAGGAATCTCATCTCTAGGTCCAATTCAGGTTCCACTAATTATCTCTTATATTAGGCCGTTTGGGAATGCGTTTAATAGTATTTCATGGTGTGTCGTGTGTGGTATTATTCCCTCATTCACATTGGGTGTGCAATAGCTACAACACGTACTCCCCTTTTATGATATAGTTTCTCCTGCCTCTTGCACCGAATGACCTTAAAATGCACCCTTAGAACTAAGTATGGATTGATTCCCATCCCCATGGGATATGTAGGAACACCTAGATGTTTTTTCCTTGGGTTAAGCCCCTTATTATCTACCTTTTCTACCCCCTTATCCCTAGGTTTCTTCCCCAAAATTTCACTTGTTGTGGTGTGGACCTCGTCCTCATTCACGTCGGGTATACTTTATCAGGCCATGCACATTCCCCTTTAACACCTCATTTATTCTGCATGCATCCAAGCCATATCACTGTAAACTATGATTATTGGTCCTACATAACTTTAAACTATTGTATCTTTACTACACAACATTAACATGCATGGGTTGGTCCTACCATATGACCATAAACTATGACATTATCATCCTGGACACACGATGAAAAATGGAACCACATTGTGATATCCTCACTCGAGGGGACATCATGTTTGTTATCGGTCATCCATAATACTATTTAGAAAAGGCCTTAATATTGATTGATTACTATATAGACACTTGGAATCTCTGTCATAGGTTTGTTGGTTCAAAAATAAAACACTCATCCATCCTAAAGAACAAACAAGATCTATTAAATGTCACTTCTTTTCATGTGTGGAGATGACCCATATGACAGTATTGTCCTAGCATTGGTACCCTTCCATTAAACTTATATAACTATGTATGGCTTGATCCCCATGATAATGGGGTACGTAGAAATTCCCATGCACTTTGTCTCGTGCCCATCCCAACATTCATTTTCGATCCCTCGACCTAAAACCTTCCCAAGGAGCACATGGTGTGATATGGACTCCTACTATCCTCTTTCACATCAGTTTTTGTAATTAACACACCACATTTATCCCTCCCTTCTTTCCATCTGTGGTGCAAGATCTAAGACCTTAAAAATATGATCCAAATGCCTCTTTTTCAGGATAGAAAATGGCACAACATTTTTTAGAACTACGTGTGGCTTGATTCCCATCCTCACGAGATACGTAGGAATGCCCAGACATTCCATCTGCGGGTCCAGCCCCAAGAATCATAAATCCTGCCCATTTTTTTGGCACCTTGGCCCAAATGATTATGGGATCATGTGGTGTGGCAACTACCTATGGGGTTCTCATTCACGTCAGGTTTTGATACAACCACACCATGTGTCTCCACTGTCTCTTCCCAACCTGGTTCGCCTTCCACAACACTAATCTATGATCTCTATGTCAGAACTACGCTTCTAGTTTGGCTACTTTTTCCCCCTATGCACTTTCCATTAAACCAGGTAACCTCTTAATGGCCTACTGTAACATCTCAGATCTAGGTGCAACACAACGGGTACCCTGATCCTGGTTCGCCACGTGACCTCATGCGCATTTCACCAAATGCCAGAGGCTGCCGACTAGCAGTGAGGGACCATGTCTGATAGTGGGGAAACTATGCCATCATTTGTCAAAGTGTAGTGCAGTGGAATAAAATATACAACATATAACAACAGCAGAAACCATAAACCATACCCAATTAATATAAACAACTGCAGTAAAAGATAACCAACAGTTATATCGATAATGATGAAACATGTCTCAAGTTCTAAGAGAACATCCAGAATATGTTACACAACAATACATTACAGTACAATACATGGTACAGAAAAACAAAATAAACAACCGGTAGCATCGTGAGCCTAAGCTCGGTCTCATGCTCCCCTAATCCTCAGCAGCAATCAAGTACATGTATAGGGACCCTTGCCCTTATCCATACCTACAGAAACGTAATCTGTTTGGGCTTAATACATGACCAAAGCAGGGTGTGAGAAATAAATCCCAATAGGCACCCACCAAAGGCCCATTCCCAATAGTGTGAAAATATGCAACAAAAGTGTGCAGTAGTAAAATGTAATAAACTAAGCAGTACTCAAAATTAACTAACTCTACCAGTTATATTGCCATTTTATTATTTACTTAACCATTTAATTTAATAACATCTTATTCTCAATAGATCCATGCCCTCAAGCCAATCAGAATCTTGCCCTCAGGCTAATATAGTAAAACCACGCCCTCAGGCTTACACTCAGGATATACAGTACCTTGCCCTCAAGCATTGACCTTATGAGAAAAATAATATTTCCCTCAGCCCAAAATGAAACGAAACCCTCAGGTAATCATAATCTTTCTCTCAAGCCTTGCCCTTAGGCGGAGTAGAACTACGCCCTCAGGCTAATCAACAATTCCCTTAGGCTAATATACCACTGCCCTCAGGCTAAACAAATAACCATTCCCTTGGGATATAAAGTAATCGGGCCATGCCCAACATTTAAAAATGAAATTATTTACAAATCCTCTTAAGGAAAAAGTAATGCATAAAGTAAACATGGAATACCCTCAGGTATCCTGTCCAAAAGGAGAAACAGATAAACACACCCCCGGGGTGGTTCTGGATCCAAGAAGTGATCCCAAACAACAGTTTATTGTCACATTTAATCACATATACAATTATTGGTATTTAATTCAACAAGTCCTCAGCCATACGACACTCCATTAATGGGTGTGTATCACAACGGTACACAAAAACACATAGTAGTTGGAATTTAAACACCAAGCCACATATATTTAACACCCCTGAATGGTATACGCGAACGAAGATCCTCGAATCGTCAAAGAACGATGTAGATCTGTGGTGAATGAAAACCTTGTTCAAACCTAAATAAAATCCCTTAGAGGATGAATTGGAATGAACTACGCAAGGAGGAGGAAGAACTCACCCGTGCAGTTCCAGGGAGATCGACAGTGCTGAAAACGGATTCACGGTACTCGATCTGCAGCTCCTCGAATGTCTGGTTGTCCCTCCCGAGCCTTACTCCGGTTCTAAGTCAATCTTATGAACATGGTTGAATACTTCCCATTTTATGTGAAAAAATCAAACTACACGGCATGTACTATTGACCACACGGCATGTACTTCCCTCATTTAACTGTTCCTTTGGAGGCACCGCCACACAGTTCATCCATTGATAGGAGTACATGGTGTGTAGACCTGATTACATGGCGTGTACTGTCACACAGCTGGCAGCTACTTACACCGCCTTACTGTTCACCTGCCGACTGACTACACGGCGTGTAAATACCCACTACACGACGTGTAGTCAGTTTTTACACCCTTCGTTGCTGTCATGGCTACACAACCTGTGTAGTCATCCTACATGGCCAATGTACACAGCGTGTGGAATAGTACATGACATATAGTCCCAAAATTTAGGATTTTTCCCCATTTTCCTTATTTTCTCCTAAACACTTAAGGAAAAGAGAAAAAAGAAAAAACCTGTACTTCAAAATAAGAACTAGGTTCCTAGAAACTTCCCCCCTTCAAGAAATTCATCCCCAAATTTCCCTTCCAAGGGTAGTGAAGATAACACTTAGAATAACTCTAGCCACTGAGCACGTACATTGGTCTACCACTCCCATGTTTCGTCCTGCACTTGGCCATGCTGCCATAGCACCCGTACGAGAGGAATTGACCAGCCTCGTAGAACCTCCATGCTCCTATCCATGATACGAATCAGATGTTCTTAAAAGGACGCATCAACCTCTAGCTCAACCACCTCAAGCTGAAAGATGTGAGATGGGTCCGAATGATAGTGATGCAACTGAGATACATGGAAGATGTCGTGCATGGATCGGTACCTCTGTGGTAACTGTAACTGGTAGGCAACCAGCCCGACTCTCTCCAGAATCTCAAATGGCCTCACATACCTCGGTGAAAGTTTAACCTGTCTCTTGATTCGCCTGTGTCCCACCCTCGGTGAAACACGCAAGAAAACTTGATCCCTGACCACGAACTTTGAAGGACGTCTGCAGCGATCAGAATATGATTTCTATCGAGACTGTGCGGTATCCATCCACTTCCGAATCAACTGGACCTCCTCAGAAGTCTCCTGAATAAGTCGTGGTCCCAGCAAATCTGCCTCACCTACCTCTATCCAGCACAAAGGTGATCGATATGGCCTACTATATAATGCCTCGTAAGGTGCCATCTCAATAGTTTCCAAAAAACTATTATTATAGGAAAATTTGATCAAGGTTATATGCTTCTCCCAAGAACCCCCAAAGTCTATGATACATACATGAAACATGTCCTCAAGAACCTATATCGTACGCTCTGACTGGCCATCGGTCTGAGGGTGGTAATCTGTGCTCAGAATCACCTGTGTACTCAGTTCCCTCTGAAAACTCTGCCAGAAAAGAGACGTAAAACGACTATCCCTATCTGAAACGATAGAACGAGGGACCCCATGAAGACGTACGACTTCTCAGATATACAATTTTCTGAGTTCGCCAACACCGTAGGTCTCCTTGATTGGAAAAAATTGATCTACATTCGTGAGTCTGTCCACAAAAACCCACATGGCATCATTGCCTCGAGGTGACATCGACAACCCAATCATGAAGTCCATCGCAACATCATCCAATTTCCAATCTGGGATGGGTAACTGCTGTTATAGTCTGGCTGGCATCTGGTGCTCCGCCTTCACCTACTGATAGGTGGAACATCTTGTAACAAAACCAGCTACATCCCTCTTCATACCTGGCCACCAATACTAACGTCTCAAGTCACGGTACATCTTGGTAACCCCGGGATGAACTGCCCAAGCTGAAGCATGAAACTCCCGCATCAACTCCTCGCGTATATCCCCTGCAACCCACACTCATCCATGGAAACACATAATTTCATCATCACCTATAATCAAACCATGAGGAGGGTCCTCACTTGCCACCAGCTCTTATAAAACTAGGAATTCTGAATCAGATAGTTGTCTCATCCTCACTCTATCCAGGAGGGTAGAAGTCACAGCTAATGACGAAAGATAGTTCTTCCCCTGACTATCGTGCACCTCAAAATGCATCTCAAAGAACAAATCCAGAAGCTTCCACTCACCACTGGCCTTCTACACTCCCTGTATCTGAGTCTTCATGCTCAGTGCATCAGCTACTACATTACCTTCACCAGGTGTATAGGCATGCTCAAAGTCAAAGGACTGAAGGTATTCGACGCACCTTCGCTGCCTCAGATTCAAGTCACACTGAGTAAAGATGTACATGAGACTTTTTTGGTTGGTGAAAACCAAAAAATTCTCTCCCAAGAGATAATGTCTCCAACAATGCAATTCATGAACAACTGCAGCCAACTCGAGGTCATGGGTTGGGTAATTCCTCTCATGTTGCCTCAACTTCCGAGAACCATACACAATAACCTGGTCGCCCTGCATCAACACTACTCCTAGCCCAATACCTGATGCATTATAGTAAACTGTATATCTCTTCCCTTTCTCTGGAAGTATCAGGACTGGTGCTGATGTCATCCTTCCTTTCAGGTCCTGAAAGGCTTTCTCACAAGCTTCTGTCCAAATGAACTTCACACCCTTCTTAGTCCAACCCGTCAACGGTGCTGCTAAGTGGGAGAGGTCCTGGATGAAACGTAAGTAGTAACTAGCCATCCCCAAGAAACTATGTTTCTCAAAAACATTCTTAGGCTAATCCCAGGAAACTACTGCTCTCACCTTCTCTGGGTCTACTGCAACTCCTACCTCGGATATTATATGACCCAGGAAGTGAATCTGGTCCATCCAAAAGTGGCACTTTGCGAGATTAGCGTATAGCTGATGCTCTCTCAGTGTACTCAATATGATCTCAAGATGGGTGGCATGGTCGTATTGAGAGTGAGAGTACACTAAGATATCATCCACGAATACTAACACAAAATAATAAAGATATAGATGGAACACAAGATTCATCAGATCCATAAAAAATGTTGGCACATTCGTGAGTCCGAATGGAATAACCATGTACTCATACAGACCATATCTACTTCGAAAGGATGTAAGTGGTATATCTGATGGTCTCATGCGTAGCTGATGATATCCTAATCTCAGGTAAATTTTCGAGAACACTCGTGCGAAGTTGATCAAAAAGATCATCAATCCTCGGTAAGTGATATCGGTTCTTGACTGTCAACTGGTTCAACTTCCGATAATCCACACAGAGTATGAGGGTACCGTCCACATTTTTCACAAAAAAAGACTGTCAAACCCCAAGGAGAAGTACTGGGTCGGATAAAACCCTTTTCTTGTAACCTCTCAAACTGCCTCTTGAGCTCCTGAAACTCTGGTGTAGCCATCCTATAAGGAGGAATGGACACCGGTGCTACTCCTAGCACAAGCTCAATAGATAAATCCACATCACGCTCCGGAGGTAGACCTAAAAATTCGTCTAGGAAGACATCCCTGAAATGATCAACCACTGGAGGGAAATCCGTCTGACAAGTCCCATGATCATCTAGATATAAACTAGAAATCTGAGTTGTAACTCCACCACGCCCATGATGCTCTAGTCCAGCTCGACTCACCTGAACACCCCATTAACCCTTGTATAGAAACTCTCTACCCTATGGTGACATGAAACACACCCTGTGACGATAGCAGTCTGTAAAGGCTCAAAAGGGAACCAACCATTCCATCCTGAGAATAACATCATAGCTCATCATCTCTAAGATATAAAGGTCCCATAGAAAGTGACACCCACCAACATCATGGGGGGACTCTTTGCACTGACGCACACCAGTCGTTCTAATTCCCATCGGAGTGTCTAGCGTCATAACAACCGAAGATGAAGAAACATAGAGCCCAAGACTCTCCACAAAGGGTACAGATATAAAACTATGTGCAGCACCCATATCGAAAAGCACTGAAGATAATACAAAAGCTACTAGTATAGTACCTCTGACTGTAAAAGGTCCGAGATCCTGCTCCTGCTGGATCTATTGCATTGCATATGCCTACCCAGTGCGATGGCCCTACAACACAGCCTGGATACCGTGAGTTGTCCCGCCCTGCTACCTCTGAGATCATGGTGTCTAGCTACCATGACCACAACCACCATCCCTGCCTCCACGCCCTGGCATATTCCAGTTTCCCAACTGGTAAGAAGTTGTTGGTCTTGCTACCGCACGCGGAGTCTGCACAGAACCCCTCTCACTAGTCACTAGTACAACTGCCCTACAAAAGTGCTATAGATGACCAATCTTGCCGCAAGCTCGACACTCCACTGGGTCTCGTGGACACTGGGGTCTCTTGTTACTCTACTTACCACACTGGTAGCACCTGATCGGGCCACCTGATGAAATATTCTGGCTAGTACTACCACTGTGAGAGAAAATCATCTGTCGCTTCCTCTTACCAGTAGAAATAGTACCAGAAACTAGTGCTGAACAGCCCTAGACAACACCACTAGCCTCTCGAAGGTTCCTCTCTGTAATCAGCACCAGGTTCACAATAGCATGTAATAAAGGCAACCTGAAAACATTCACCAGTTATTAGATGTCATACCGAAGACCATCCTCAAAGCTTCAGGCTCTGTCTCATCTCCCACCAGAACAGGTGAAAAATGCTGAAGCACGGTGAAACGAGCAGAATAATCCATCACCGACATAGCGACCTGCTGTAGATTCATGAACTCAGGAGAACTATCTTCCCTTAGAGTCTCTGGAAAGAAGAATTCATATAATACTGCCTAAAAATATTTCCACGCCATGTCTCTATGATGCTTTGACTGGGTGGTAACATCCCACCACCTCTTCGCGGAATCACACATCATATAAGTCGTGAGCTTGACCCTATGCCCTAGAGGCATCTCAAGATGATCAAAAATTGTCTGCATAGACCCCAGTCAAGATTCCATAGCCTGTGGTCCACCATCCCTTGAAAATGTAGGCGGATGTTGCTGCTGGAAGATACGAGTCAGCTCGGCCATAGATGTGGCAGCCGGCGGTGCTCCCTGAAAGGTCTGCATGAACCGCATAAAGCCTTCACGGAACTGCACCTCTGCACCTGTGTCTGGTATAACAGCGGGCGCCGCATCTGGCTCTGCTGGAGGGTCCACTGGTAGCCCATGTCCCACTATCTCTAGAGTATAATCGTCATCGCTTTCCTAGTGAACTATGTGTGGTCGTCTCGGTGGCATGACTCTACAAGGTCAAACACACACCTTAGATCACGATTATCAATAAAAGAAAACGAAGAGACCAAAAGGGGAGCAGGAGGAAGAAGGAATTTTAAGATTTTCAAAAAAATACTAAACAACATTTATACTAACTACATGGTATGTACCTGACTTCTCTTCCCCTGACCGGGTCCTTATACATGGCTAAGACACATGAATCCCATTAAACAATACTACACGGTGTGCATATCATCTACACAGCGTGTGTGGTGTAATTTTCCAACATCCCGTGTCGTTTGTGACATGGAATACTACTCGGCTTGATACTACACGTCGTGTTACACCATCACACGGCGTGTACACCACCCCATTTCCCTAGCCACATGACTAGGTCCACATGGTTTGTCCTCGGACAATACTACACGGCGTGTCCCTCATGAACACGACGTGTACTAGACGAGCTCCGCCGACCCGTGTTGTTAGTTACACGGTCGGATACATGGATCACACTACAAGATGTGTTCCATATACACACGGTGTGTACATGAAAGTATTACACTGATCCATGTTGTCAGTTACACGGCTGGATCCCATGTCAGACTACACGGCGTGTTCCATAGTGGACACGACGTGTATGTCTAAAGGACTCCTCCGTCCATGTTGTTAGTTACAAGGGTGGAATCTGGGTCAACACTACACGACGTGTACATCCAGTACACGGTGTGTTTTCCCCAAGCATTTCCCTTCCCTGTGTCCCTACCCAAACGGTCTATGACACGAAAAGAGGCTACACGGCGTGTACTTAGGGTACACGGCGTGTACATAAAAAGTTTTCTTTTTCTTCCCGAATAGAAGATCACACGACGTGTGTCCAAGGAACTACACAACGTGTATCCTGGGTTTTCTGGATAGTAAGCCTCTAAAACTACTCTGGAACCCAGAAAATACTGAAAAAACAACACCCAAGTGTCAAATTCCGATCAGTGAGGGCCCATACTCCCTGCGAATCAAACTTTTACATCTTATATGTGTTATCGCAAAATAAACAGCTAATGATCCACCAAATTCTGGTCAATGAGGGCCCATACTCCCCAAAAACCAAAGTTTGGCATCCTTTCTATAAACTGGCTCACACAAAAATACCCTATCACTTTGCATGTATTTATCAAGAAGCTATCACAACAACATGCTTTTCTAGCACAACAACTATCACAACAACATGAAATTTCTAATGCACCTACGTGGCGTGGAACTATGAATGGCATGTGGTTTCTAGAATGTGCCTATATGATGCATGAGATGGCATACCCTCATCTCATCAGGTTTCAACTAAATAGAACCCATAGATAAAATAAAAACAGCACAATCACAAGTGCGTCACCCAACGGTGAAATCAATTCAACTGTAAAATTTTAAAAATCGGAAAAATTTGCAAAACTACGAGGTAGACTGGCTTTTCCCCGTACACGGGTTAGCTACTCCCGAGTAAATCTTATTACCAACTACCATTTCCATCCTATCCCTGACTAAGACTCCAAATAGTAAGTCAAAGAAAAGAACCTTCCTCTGATACCACTTTGTAACGTTCCGGGTCCTGGTGCCACTCAACGGGTGCACCGAGCCTAGTTTTCCATGCTCGGGGCACCCGTTGAGTGGCACCCAGACCCGGGATGTTACAGAGACCTAAATAGAATTTACCCAAATTCCAGAGACTTCTAACTAGCAGTGAGGTTCCAGGTTTGATAGTGGGGAAACTATGTCCTCATTTTTCAAAGTGTAGCGCATCGGAATAAAATATACAACATATAACAACAGTAGAAACCTTAAACCATACAAAATTAATATAGAAAACTACAGTAAAAGATAACCAATATCTATATCGATAATGATGAAACATGTATCAAGTTCTAAGAGAACAGCCATAACATGTTACACAACAATACAGAACAGTACAATACAGGGTATAACAAAACAAAACAAACAGCCGGTAGTATCGCGAGCCTAAGATCGGTCCCATGCTCCCCTACTCCTCAGCAGCAATCAAGTACCTGTATAGGGACCCTTTCCCTTATCCACTCCTGCAGAAATGTATTATATTTGGGCTGAATACATGACCCAAACAGGGTGTGAGAAATAAATCCCAGTAGGCACCCACCAAAGGACCGTGCCTAACATTGTGAAAATATGCAACAACAATGTGCAGTAGTAAAATGAAACAAAATAAGAAGTACTCAAAATTTACTAACTATACGAGTAATATTTCCATTTTATTATTTATTTAACCATTTATTTTAATAACATTCTTGTGCTCAACAGAACCAATCCCTCCGGCTAATCAGAATCTTTCCCTCAGGCTAATATAGTAAAACCACGCCCTCAGGCTTTCCCTCAGGCTATACAGTACCTTGACCTCAAGAGAAAAATAATCTTTCCCTCAGGCCAAACTGAAACGAAACCCTCATGTAATCATAATCTTTCCCTCAGGCCTTTCCCTTAGGCAGAATAGAACTACGCCCTCAGGCTAATCAACAATGCCCTCAGGATAATATACCACTACCCTCAGGCAAAAAAAGTAAACACGCCCTCGGGCTATAAAGTAACCCGGCCATGCACAACATTTAAACATGCATTTATTTAGAAATCCTCTCAAGGAAAAATTAATTCATAAAGTAAACATGGCATACCCTAAGGTATCCTGGACAAACGACTAAACAGAGGAACACACCCCCGGGGTGGTCCTGGATCCAAGAAGCGATCCCAAACAACAGTTTATTATCACATTTAATCACCTATATAACTCAAGGTATTTAATTAAACAAGGCCTCAGCCATACGACACCACATTAATGGGAGAGTATCACAATGGTACACAAAAACGCATAACAATTGGAATTTAAACACCAAGCCACCTACATTTAACGCCCCTGAACGGTATATGCGAATGATGATCCTAAAATCGTCGAAGAACAACGTAGATCTGTGGTGAAAGGAAACAACGTTAAAACCTAAATAACTTCCCTTAGAGGTTGAATTGGAAATAACTATGCAAGGAGGAAGAAGAACTCACCTGTGCAGTTCTAGGGAGATCGACGGTGCAGAAAACGGATTCCCGGTACTCGATCTGCAACTCCTCGAAGGTCCGACAGTCCCTCCCAAGCCTTCCTCTGGTTCTAAGCCAATCCTATGAATAGGATTGGCTACTGCCCGATTTATGTGAAACAAACAAACTACACAGCATGTAATATTGACTACACGGCGTGTACTTTCTTCATTTAACTATTTCTTTGGTGGAACCACCGCACTATTCATCCATCGTCATGAGTACACGACATGTAGTACTGATTACACAGCGTGTACTGTCACACAGCTGGTGGCTACCTCCACCACATTACTATTCACCTGCCGACTGACTACATGGAATGTAAATACCCACTACATAGCGTGTAGTCGATTTTTTCACCCTTCGTCATCATCATGGCTACAAACGCTGTGTACTCATACCACATGACCAAAGTACACGGTGTGTGGAATAGTACATGGCGTGTAGTCCCAAAATTTAGGATTTTTCCCCATTTTCCTTATTTTCACAAAAACACATAAGGAAAAGAGAAAAAAAGAAGAAACTCATACCTCAAAATAAGAACTGGGTTCTTACATATACTCTATGACCTTAATCTAGGAGCGTGCGACCCCAAGAACCTTTTCCTTGGAAAGAGATTCAACATCTTCTATCTGACACGTCTCATTGGTGTACTCAAATTCTTCATGGAAAAGAGACTGGAGTGTTGAAATTTCACATAAAAATCCCCTCATTTTGTGAACATGCTTCATGAGGCCTTTATTTCGATCCCCATCTTCTTCCACCTCTGATTGGACCCCCTTTATGGCAAAGTATTAGGCCACCTTGGATCTCTTACCATCATAGGGAAACACCCCTGAAGACCCCTGACAAGATTTCTGACAGGTCTCGTGTTTCAAACATGGTCATCAGTTCTCCCTTATTTGTCTATCCCCATTTTAGGATAATGAAAAATGGATATTGTGGTTAAAAAATGGTCATAATTTATCCTCTACCATCACACCCCTATCATTGTGATCTATATCTTGGGCATCATGATTCACATATTTCTATTCCCTTATGTTTAAGTGGAATTTCAACACACTCGGTTTTACCCCTTCATGCATTTACATGCGTTATGTTGGATGATCAGTAATATCCGAACATCATGCACCTAGTGTTACATGGCTCTTGATATGTGGCTCCTTGTACCAAGAAATTACCATCACTTCCCCTTGTTTCCCACACTATTCTTGACTCACGTGGGCTTAGCCATTTTGGTAAAACATGTTCTGGCGCGGCTGTGCCACACTTGCCTTTTCTATCCTACACAATGTTAACCTGTAATCCTAGAACTATGTATGGCTTGATTACTATCCTAATGGGGTATGTATGAATTCTCGAAAACTTTTATTCCGGTCTAGCCCCATGTCAGGCCACCTCTAGTATATGGACTATAGAATCCCATCGGGAACACGTGGAGTGGTGTGGACTGCTTATGTCCTCATTCACGTTGGGATATGTACCATGACACAAATTTCTTTTTTGGGTAAACATGTCATCCACGCTTGCCTTTAAACTACAGTTCTTCCCTAAAAAAGTTTATGATACCCCATGATAACTATGGAATTTTTCAGCTTCCTCGCCAAAGAGGGTTTTCTCTTCCATCATTGGTCTCTGAGCACACTGTGCTAAAGAACTACATTTGGCTTGATCTTCATCCTTATGGGATACGTAACGATGTCTGAGCATTTCACCTTGGCCCTAGACCGAGGGTCATTAAACCTTATGGCCCCTCGGTCTTGATTATGGTCCAGTCTCAATGACCTTAAACTAGGATCCTACAGTCCGTAAAATATGACTCTAAACTGTTATCCCTAGTCCAAACTCTATGACCTTAATCTAGGGTCTAATAGTCCATTCAACATGACATTAAACTATTAGACTTGGTCCAGGTAGTATGACATACGATCCTTGATTAGATTGAGCCACTCACCTAATGTGTTTTCATCATAGTGGAATAATTTCAAGAGTGTTGGACTCTATTTGAACAACCCATCACTACACCCTCCATGCTTTGCATGCCCTTTATTTGAATCATCATCCTCTTTCGTGCCTGAAGGAACCCCCTTACAGTATAGATGCTCAGACTATGGCTTGCCTACTATCCCGGGATAACATTCTGGAAGACTAATGGATGACATATCGAGTCAGGACCCTTGTTTTGAACATGGTCAGTGGCCAACCCTCATTTTTTATCCCCATTATAGGATAACACAATATGAATGTTGTGTTTTGAACATGTTCAACCGCTATCTGTCATTATCATACCTCCCATACGAGGTTCCAAATATTGGGTATCACGATTCACACTTCCACTCCCCTCTATTTGGATTGATTCTAACACCCTCGGTGTTACCCCGCTCATGCACTGGAACAAATTGGGAAAACAAAAATTTTATTGTTCTGAGAACTTCATTCTCCAATCAGGACTCCCTCTTTATTCTCGGAAATTCGGGATGGTTGTTCATCTCCCAGATGCCCGAATCTTGATTGTCACACTTATATTCATACGGAATAACTATGCAGTCATCCCTTGTGTCTCACATTAGTCACAACCCACATTAGATTAGGAATCATTCGCTGGATATTTCATAAATGTGATGGAAATACAACAATTAAAATAGATAATGGAATTCTTGTATACGAACATCATAAACAAGTGAAGAATGAAAACAAGTTCATGAGTTCATGTAAATTACAACAACCAGGGATTGGCCCCTCTAACAAATAGATTGAACTCTTCAATAGAGAATCCCATCCCCATCGCTCTTTGGTGCGTGGCCTCCAAAATTGTCTCCCACTGTTCTAGCTCCTTCTCCTCTGTACTAGCCATCGGGCATAGCTTATCATCCTTGATCATTTCTCGATATCTATTAGCTTGGATGAGATACTTTTCACTGGTTTCATGCAATAAAAATTCTTTGGATCTATCTACTTGATCCAGCAGTTGTGATATAAGATCTGTTTGTGTGTTAATAAAAGAAGAGTGATCTACCCTCCCAGGTGATGGATCTCTTACTCAACCTCCCAAAGCCTTTGAATAATGACTTCCTTCCTCTGCTTCCAGCCCACACTAAGGATACATGCGTACTTTCAGATCCTTTTAGGGAGGAAATATCAAATGAGAATGCGAGGGCATCGGGCATATACCCCTATGGCGCAGAGCTCACGCAGCCTTGGGTGAAGTCTCCCAACCCGGATGACCCACTCTAATATATGAGTATTATCAATGAAGTGGTAGATCAATTTATAGGATCTATGATGAACGACCTTTATATATTCTTCATAGGAAGTAGTTTTGTCCTGGTCCTTGGGATCAGCAGGTTCGTACTGCAGAAACAATTCCAGGAATTCGATAGAAGGATATTCCACTAGGGTTTCATCAGGAAGGCTAGGCTCTACATCTTTGGGCTAATCCTCGCCATCATATTCCACCACGACGATTTTAGGATCCAGGTCGCTGGTAGTCCTATCAACAATCATGATTGTCATTGTCTAGATAGCATGAGGGTCTGATTCCACACTAACCAGCACTCTTCTGGGAAAATAACTGTCAGGAGATCCAGTCATCCTTTATAGCCCATTCCATCTAGAAAATTTTTTGGGCATGTATTCACAAATTTTAGTGGTTCGGGTATGATAAACACTTGTTATGAATTCTAAAAAAGAGTAGGACATACGGAGTTAAAAAAATGGGTCCTGTTACTGATTCAATACTTCTACTATCCCAGGACTTGGACCCCATTTATGATTGGGAATTATAAAGTCTTTGGGAGAACTGCCCTGGGTATTGCAGCCTTGCGAGGCTCTAAAATCACAATCACCCTCGATGAGGACCCCGAAGCAACGATCGTTGTTTAACGGGGATGGGTTTCCATAAAATTCCCACCTTTAACAAAACAAATATTAGAGAGTTGAATGTTGGATAGTTAAACAAGATTATGTGGTGGAGTGATTTAGAGTTTACCTCTAGAGATTTAATAAGACCCTCTAGATCTGAGGTTTCATCCTCGCCTTCTTCCATGGGGCTCCCTCTACGAGAATATTCACCTAAGAGGACTCTTCTGAATCTTTAGGTAATGAGAAGAGTTCCCTTATCTCATCAGAAGATAAGTGTGGTTAGATCTTTTGACTGAGTATTACCCTCGACTGGTCTGTCATTGAATGAAGAGTACCCTGGGAGTTCACATATTCTTCTAGATTGGTGACAAATCGCTCCCCTTCGGACTAAGATACCAAAAAACCAAACTGGGCATGACCAATCTCTAATAGATCCATCCCAAAGTTGTTGATGTGATCCCACATCTCTGATGGGATGATGAATTACATATTGACTTCCCAGGTATCCTAAGCATTGGAAAAAACGGCATCAAGAGGAATATCTATATGGTGTAGCCGCTTCCCAGGGGCCTGAATGGGTATCGTTCGGAACCCTCCGGTGGTCCTTCATTCCCATTGACTCTAATTGGATGGGGGCATCAGGTCCACTTCTTCCACTTGGAATAGGCCTAGGAATCACCAGACCTTCCATGGCCTCATCGCTGTAATGAACATTAGTTTGGCCGCTTTGAAATGTTCTTGTTACATTCGAACATCAGCTCTGATATGGGGGTGTCACCCCTCCTTCAGTATGAATATTTTTCCCATTCAATATCTCCCCTCGGTAATCTGACTCCCTACTCTTAGAATATTCTTTCACCATCCCAAAAGAAGCAGTGGGTGGGGGCAGTTCATTCTGCATCTTTCCATCCTCTTGTATGAACATAAGCCATATCTACCTTATCACACATAGGTGATCCTTGGGGCATACTCCAAGGTAAACCTATAGAGTCATTCGTTGTATGCACAAAAATTTCATTATAATGTGGTGCGGGGTATACAAATCACAAATAGGTTCACGGTCCACCAGGGCTACCCAATCTCCACCTTGAAAATCCAAGAGATAGGACTTATGTTTTTCACTTCCCTATATGTCATCGGTAAATATGCCTGTGGGTAGCAAAAACGGATGGAAGTTGAATTCATCTGCCTTCCAAACCATGTTCAGTATGATCAACGAAGATAGCTTGGTAGGGAATCTCCCCACCGCATTGAAGATGGTCAGTCAGAAGTATGACCTGGTAGGGGATAAAGGGTTTTGATACTTGTAAAAAATAATTTGTGCCCTTATCCATCCATACAAGAAGTGGAACAGTCCGCACACTAGCAGTGGATTCCTCAGTTTGCTAATGTGTCCTAGAACTTTTTACATCTTGTCTAGCACTAGGATCCATTGATTTACACACTACCCCACCTCTAGTATGCACGCCATTATGAATGTTCTAGGCCACACTCCTGTGTTTGTGTCTTAGACCGACAACATCCAACCATTGCTGACTGCAAAAATAAACCCATCCATCTTAACCACCCATTACTACCCAGTCTTGATACTATACCCCCAGAGTTTCCATTGGTTTTCCTCCAGTATGAACCAATAAGAATTCTCTTTAATATGCTAAGATGTAACCTTGGGACAATTCTGAGGCCTTATCGGTGGATTCTTAGGCACCCCCTCTCAGTTGCACGCCCAGTGGTAAATTTATGAAATTCCCAAACCACCGTTTGAAATAGACATCTAGCACCGACTCCTTATAGTCACCTGGAACTAAGTCTAACAATGTCTTTTCCAACCATGACATCTGCTATAGATCTTCCCATATGTTTTCCACAGGTATTAATTCATAATACATATTCCAAAAAAGTAGGATCCTAGAAATTTGGTGGAGATCTCAAAGGCTAATACTAACTTCCTCAAAATGGAGGTGGAATGTGTTGGTCGTATATGACCACCTGCTCAGCAACTAGAGAATGATGTTCTTCGACTGATAGATATTAAATTTGGAAGCCCACACCACTTTATATAAACATACCCACTTTAGTTCCTCCCCAAACTCTTCAAAGGATGCATATACCTAGTAGGCCGAGGCCCAATCATCCATGAAATTGCCAACTTGTGTAGGTCTCATGTAACGACCCGAAATTTTGAATAAATCTTGTTTCCTAATTTTATGTGTTATTTTATTTTTATACTCAACAAAAATGTTTCATTTCATAACATGAGTATAATTAAAATGAGACCGTTGGGTTTTGACTGTTATATGACCATTGGTAAATATGACCACTGTAAACTAAACATTTCGATTATTGTCTCTAAATACAAGTAATCTTGGTTAATTATTATGGAAAGAAGATTCGATGGCCTCACCCAGTAGTCTTGGACCGATCGAAGCCCATCTAACAGAACTTGGGAAGGAGGTAGCACCATTGGGCTTTTCTCTGGACCAAACCCAAGCTGAACTTCATCGTGTAAAGCTAGAACAGAATCACCATTGCGAGAAGTTCAAACTGAAATAAATTACTACTCGTGCGATGTTGGCCAAGCCTCTCTCCGATTCTCTCACCTTAGCACACCTTACACTTAGGTCCTACGCTGGTGTGATAAGGGGCTATGTAAGGAGACCGTAACTGCCTTGTGTAATCCATTGTTGTAAATAAAAAATTGTATTTCTTATTATGATAAATTTTATGAATTTTCAAATGACTGGATAAATAGAGTATGCATATTTTTTATGAATTTTAGAAAAAGGATATTTTAAAAATGTTTATGTAAACCTTAAGTAATTAAAAATGTGTAATGATTTTCAAAAAATGGTCTTCTACAATTATGTTCAGTAAGAAATTTAGAGTCTAATAAGATCAACTTAATTTTTGATGAATAGTAAATTACGAATAGTGAATTATGCTTAGGATTAGTAATGTGACCAAATGGATTAGTAATCCCACTTAAAGAAAGTATTAATATAATCTAGGAACCTTGATTAAGTAATGTTATTCAATAAAATAGATAAATAATGGTTTCATGAATTATTATTCAAGTATTTGTTTTTTCGGGTGAATAGTGTTTTTAATTAAAAATTAAATTAAATATATTTAGAAAAATATTTTTATAAAATGTATTTCATTTTTGGACTCAGAGCATCGATATTATGTTAAGGTAATTTTTGGGAATTTTTCTGAAAAAATGACTTTTTCGGTGAATAGTGTATTTATTTGAAAAATAAATTAAAAATATTTAGAAAATTATTTTTATAAAATGGAGTTCATTTTTGAAATCAGAGCATTGATATTTGGTTAAGGTGAAATTTTGGGATTTTTCTGAGAAAGATGATTTTTTAGTGAACAGTAAAAAAAGCAGTTCTAGGGTTTCGGTATGTTTAATGACATCATAACTATGTCATGGTGATATCATGAGATATTTTAACGGTTTTCCAACCAAAGGTGTTGAAATATTTTATTGGGGGCCCCATGTGGCCTAACTTCATGGGAAATACCATGGGAGAGCACATGGTTTTGAGAAAACCCCTTTTGAGGTGTCCCTTGGCCATTAATGCCTTGTCCCCTCACTTTCCCTATAAATACCAAGCCATCCCCTCATCCATTTTGGCTCCCCACTCTCCCCCAATGAAGTTTTGGTCTCATTACCTCCCAAGGAGTCCTCCCAAGGTGTCCACATACCCTCAAGTCCCCAACCATTGAGTTTTAAGAGTTACGTTTTACGGTAAGGGATCCGACCTCTCTCTTTCTTTTCATGAAATCTCTTTTATGTCATTTCTTTTATGCTCCATGTTCTTATGTTAAAAGATATTATTTTATACTCCTCTTACTTCCCTTTTAATGTTCATATAATGATAGATCCCCTCTTACTCTCATTACTTCGTTTTATGAAGTTTTAAGTGGCGTCGTTAGGCTGCCGAACTTTTTGTAACAGATTCTTTCTCCCTTCTCATTTTTCAAGATCTATTTTCATGTTAAGTATTTCAAGTTCCTTTTTATTATGTTGGGCTATTATCTATAAATTTATCATACTGATCTTTTATGATCGTATGATGTGAGACCCCATTTGATCTCTTCAATTCATTATTTTGAAGTTTTAAGTGGCACCATTAGGCTGCCAAATTTTTGAGTGGTTCTTTTACCTTTCTCTTTTTTCAAAGTTCTAATTCCATGTCAAGTCTTGTAATTTCCTTTTTATCATGTTGGGGTATGATATCTAAATATATCATACTGATATTTTATGTTCATATGATGAGATACCCTCTTTGATCTCTTCAATTCAGTATTTTGAAGTTTTAAGTGGCGCCGTTAGGCTGCCGAATGTTTGAGTGGTTCTTTCACCTTTCTCTTTTTTCAAAGTTCTAATTCCATGTCAAGTCATGAAAGTTCCTTTTTATCATTTTGGGGTATGATATATATATATATATCATACTGATCTTTTATGTTCATATGATGAGAGAACCTATTTGATCTCGTCAATCCATCTTTGTAAGTTTTAAGTAACGCCGTTAGGCTGCCGAATTCTCATAAGAGAAATCTTATTTTTTTGTCTTCCTTTCAAGTTCTTCGTTTAATATGGTATATCATTCAAATTCCATTACTAGGTTCTTAAATATTTTATATTATGTTCCCCTACTGTTTTATGGGTCATTTATGAGTGGGTGACCCATGTCCCCTCTCTTTTCAATGTTTTCTAAAACCTCGTAACATAGCCTTTATGGTGCAGAATTTCCGTCTCAAAATGTCTCTCTCTTTTTCTAAAGTTCATTTATTTTATTAATTGAATACTCAAAGCTCTTTCTTATAAATGGTTATTCACATATATACCAAAATGTTCTATTTTAAATTCTGGTATTTACATACATGAGACCCGCTTTCCATTTCTGTGGGTTTAAAGTGACATAAAGATCATGTCATTAAAACAGTTTTAAAACATTATGATTATGAAATGAAACCCATTTATTTTATGCTATATGGGTTGTTTATGAAATTATTGATGATGATATATGTTTCTCACATGAAAATAAAGACATGTCAAGGGTGCGCCCAGATAGCACTCCAATTCATTGGGTAAAGACTTAATCTCTAGAGATGACCTTTTAGACTGATACCTTGGTGAATAACCTTGGTAATTTTTTAATGACTCCTTTGGGATGGACCTTGGTGAAACGAAATGATTTTCAATATTAAATGTTGTAGCCACATCTTCAAGTTATGAAAAATGTTATTTTTATTATGATATATCTCGTGATTTCTTTCTCATGCCTTAAAGTTCTTTTCATGACCTTATTGAAGTATCTCAAGTTCACATATAAAATGGTTCTCTTGTTTACCTTACTGGGCCTTCTGCTCACCCTTTCTTTTGATGTATGTCCCCAGGTTTTGAGATGTAGTAATGAACCTAGGATGAACATGAGGAGAATCCTTTCAAGTGTTTAAGAATAATGTTTTATGTTTTCATGTTTTAAGTTCCTATTTTCCAAGACACTAAACCTTAAAGATCCTCGGTTTTGTAAAATATAATGAATGTTTATGTGATACAAAGGCAGGATGCTATAGTTGGTATCAAAGGATGGTTTAGTTATTTGTGTAAATTAGGATATTAAAACTTTAGGAAGAATCCTATATAAAAGTTTATATATAGGAAATCTTCCTTGTATTTTGGTGAGTATTGAGTAATGGGTTTCCAAGAAAATACATCCCTATCTGGATACGAGCTGGTAGAGGTGGCTCTGGCATAGATGTACATAAGGGTAAAACCTGAAAACACAGCTTTGAGCTAGACTCAAATGGGAACTGGTACACAACAACGGGCCTTGCTGCACTCTTGGTTACGACACTCCCGGGGGATATGCTTTGGTAATTTAATAATCTTAGTATGAACCATTATTAATGGAACACAGAGAAAATAAAATAAAGATTCACATAAGAATATATGATCATGGATAACCTAGATTGGAACCCAGGGGATCACAGGTTAGGATATACATTTATTTTACAAGTTTATCCTTTTATGCTTAAAGTTTACTTTTCATGATTATTGGCTAAGTATTTAGGCCCCTAATTATAGTTTCTTTTCTTAGTTAATGGCGGGAGATGGAAGAACATGTCCCAACAACCAATGTGATAGGTAATGTGATGATTGTCGTATTAATATGACAGAGATGATTATGGGATTAAAAGATGATTATTATTTTGGAAGACATTCACTATTTTAGCGACCCTATATGCTCGATGTAAATATATTACTACGGTATTTTCATTGAGGAGTAAGGTTGACTTATATTTTGAAAAATCGATGAATTTAAGGTGGAATTATAGTAATTTAGGTTACTTATGGGATTGATTAACCTATCTTGGGTAAAATATGTTTAGGTAAGATACTTTTTTTATAATATGTTAGGAGTGGTTGGTGTTGTTTGGAGATGAACAATGAAGTTTATTTTCGAAGACTATGTTATCAAATCCTTCTTGTATTTGGGTTTCAATCTTAGTTTGGTTTATTTTGAGGAATCTTAAGGACCGTTATTTATGGAATGGTCTATGATGAACTTTGGGTAGTACCATATAACTTTGAAGATTTAAAATTAGTTTCCATTCCTACGGGATTCTTTTTTTTTGAAGAGTTGTTTTACCTTACCCTTTATATTTTTGGGATAATGTTTAAAGATAGAAGAAATAGATAGTTAATCTTTTGTGGATTATGTGATTCTCTAGAAGATGATTCTTGTGTTTTGATGAGACTGTTTCGGTGCGGATGTGCGTCGGGTTACGCTGTTCCGCCAGGACGCGTTCGCGCGTGCACCCGTCAACCCGAGGGGATGGGCGCGCGGCTTGTGGTCCCGCAGTCCCGCTTTCCAAGGGCGGGCGGCATCCGTCCCTTATTCAGGGGCGTCTGCTCCTTGATCGAAACCGGGATGATGGGATGTCGGCTTCTCCTTCCTTGGACGTCTCCTCGGAACTTGTCGCCTAATCCGGGTCTCCCTCATAGACTTAAGAATGTTCGTGAATCTCGTTCCCGGCGCCATATCTTCATGGACACCGGTTAATTACGCTGCTTCCGCCCGGACGTTCCAAGGAGTCTGGGCGGGGCAGCAACCTGCGGTGAGAAGGCCGGGTGGCTCTGGGTGCTGGGGGCGTGTTGTAACACTGCGGCTCTGCACGTCTGTCTTCCGTCCCTAATAGGGCTTCTCGAAGGCACGATGGCCTGAGGCATCCCGTACTAGGTGCGGGGAACTGTGTCACCTGAGGTTTTCCTCAGCTTCCCGTGTTTAACACGGGGTATGCCGCGAGTTTAACGTCCAGCGGGGACGGCATCGGACCGATCAACACGAAAAGTGGATCAGATGACGGAACCCCTTGCGGGGAACCTCCGACGCTGGGGCCAGCACATGGGCGGCTTCCCAAGTAACGTGGAGTGGAGTGAAGTGGCATGACCCCACCGGGATGTGGCGGCCCGGGTAAGGATCAGGGTGGATGATGGAGTAAAGAGCTTGGACCCCAGAGGGGCTTCCTACGTACCGCGCGTTAACACGGATCAAAGTCAACGTAGTTCGGGCATACAGTTTAACGTCATGCTGGACATCGGCAGGCCGACTCACGAAGAGGTCGAGGCCGCCGGGCGGAGGATTGAACCAAACCACCTCGCACGGAGGGGGATGGAACGGCCGGGTGGATCACAGTTTCACGTCATGCTGGACGATAAAAGGGGAAATGGAAAAGGGGGGCTGTGGGGAGGCACCGTGGAGATACACACGGGCGGTCTCCCACAGGGGCGGATTCATAGGTGAATCAACGCAAGCGTGAACCCTGGAGGGGTCCACTGATGGACGAACGGACGTAAATACGACCGGGACGACCAGGTGGTGGGCTTGGACCTCAGGGAGGCTTCCTACGTACCCTGTATAGAAGACAGGGATCAAAGTCCACGTAGTTCATTCTGTCAGGACTTACGCACTTGGGGCAGCCCGGATACTGCAAAACTCAGTTGGAAGGGACTTGGACCGAAAGCAAAAGACACCTCGATCCCAGTCAGACCCTCTACTGGCTTCGGCAGTGGGGAGGTGCAATGGAGATACACATGTGCAGCCTCCCACGAGAAACTAGGGGTTTGTAATACCCTGCCCCCGTAGGGAAAAGCCACTCCCATTAAATCGTCCCAAAAGGGGGACAATCCCGACATCCCTGCAGAGACGAGCGGGTGGGGGCCACGTCCAAACCGGGGGAGACCCTGCGTGCGGAGCACGGGATCAGGTTGCGGACGGTTTAGCGTCTTGCCAGACGAAGTACAGTTTAACGTCATGTGTTGAGGACGAGGCACTTGGCAGTTTAACGTCTTGCAGCACGGACGATGGGGGCTAGGCAGTTTAACGTCGTGCAGCTTGGACGGGTGTGCAGTTTAACGTCATGCTGGGCATAGGTTGCCGGACGAAGCACTTGGCAGTTTAACGTCTTGCAGCGCGGACGATGTACAGTTTAACGTCGTGCAGGACGTATATGCAGTTTAACGTCATGCTGGACGAGTATGCAGTTTAACGTCATGCTGGACATAGGTGCGTGTCACTTCGCGCAAGCCTGGAGGGCCGCACGGGAAGACAACGCACGGTGCGGGCACCCGGGATGAGAATCATCGGGTGCCACACAGGCGGGTAACCTTAGGAGGTCAACGGGGACGACCCTGGCAGATTGCGCGCAAAAAGGAAGCTTTGCGCGCAATACTGCGGGCCGGCGCGCAATCGGGGCGGCTGGCGCGCAATTGGGCCAGCGCCTTGCGCGCGGATGCTTCAGATTGCTCACACCGGGCTTCGGATAGCGCGCGGGGGCAACGGCTCATTCTCTAATGAATGGCCACTTGAAAGAAGGGGGGGTGCGCGCAATCGGGCCGGATTGCGCGCACCCCGGGGCAATTGCGCGCAAGCGGGTTCTTTTGCGCGCAAAGGCCTTAGGGTGAGTGTTTATTCAAATGAAAGGAGCCAGCGGGGATTGCGCGCGAAGGCGGACCCCGAGGCTTTCTTGCGCGAAAGAAAGGAGGTTACCTGAAGTTCGTCATTGCGCGCGGAAGGGGTTGAATTGCGCGCACGGGAGACGTTTCGACTTCCAGCAACCTTTGAAACGTTGGGGGTCGCCTTGTATTTATAGGCAACCCCGGGCGCGGACTCCAGGGTGCGAGCGCGAAATTCTTCTCGCGGGCGCGGAATCGGGCGCGGCGCGTAAGGGAGGCGCGCGGACCCGCGGTGCGCAGAATTGCGCGCCGAGCCGGCGCATTGCGCGCATCCCGGGGGTTTTCCGCGCGGGGCATCACCTTTGCGCGCGTGCCTCTGAAATTCCGCGCAAGGCCTCCGGGCCCTCCGAAACATCCTTCCGACTCCAAATATGACCTCGCTTTCCGCATCCGGAGCTTCGTTTGGGAGCAACGGACTTTTCCGGCGTCTACAAAAGCCCCCCCTCGGAATCTGATCGGCGAGAGGTCGCAACGATCGGGTTCCGAGGGAGACGCCGGAATGCCGAAGTCCTGGGCGGCGCGGGACTTAGGCGCGCAAAAAGGGGCACCGGTCGCGAAATTCGCCGCTGCGGTCGCGCAAAGCGCTTTCCGCGCAGCGCGGGCCCGGCCTCGCCTATAAATAGGGGCGCTGGGTCCCGCGTTCCGTACTCTGGCCTTCCGCGCGATAAGCTCCAAAGCTCTCGTGCGCGCAATTGCCTCTTCCGGTCGCGAAATTCGCCCGATCGGCGCGCAAAACCGTCCGGATTTCGCCTGCTTTTGCGCGAAAACCCGGAACTTTGCGCGACAGTCTTCCCAATTGCGCGCCGTCCACTTGGATTGCGCGCCAACCTTCAAACTTTTCCACCAGCCTCGTCCGATCCCGCACTCTTCATCCCTTAACCCGCACGACTCCCGAAACTTCTGAGATGGCCGCGCACAGAGGAAATGAGGGGGATGCCGCCACTCGCAGAGCTGAGATGGCGACGAACGAGGAGGTTTACGGAGCCAAGGAGATTGTTTCCAACAATCAATCCTTGTTTGACTTACTAACACCGGCCCAGAAGACATATCCACTGTCGGACAACCTGCCGCTCTGGAACTTCGGCATCCTCGATGAGGTTCCGGTGCCAGGGTTCGAGATTGATGCGCCGCGAACCTGGGTGACTCGGGAGGACGAGCTTCACCGCTATAACATCACCAACAATGGGAATCCTGCCAGGGAAACCAGGCACTTGGATGTCTACGTCCTGAACCCGAGGACGCGAACCATTGATGGGGGTGAGCCTACAGCGGAGAATTCTCCAGCCCTCTACTCGAGCACATACCGTCAGAGTGTCACTGACGACACCAAGGGCTGGCTGAAGGACTGGGACTTGCGATCCGGGGGCAACTTTACCAGTGAATGGGCCTGGGCGTTCTGGGTACGCCACACTTGCGATCACTTCGCAGAGGAGCTGCGGTACATCGGCCTGTTCGAGGCGGTGTGGACGTCGCAGTTCCACTTCTACCAGCAGTCTGAGCTCGGGCCGGAGCTGTTCACTCGCTGGTCCCCGGATACCAACACCTTCCATCTTCACCATGGGGAGGTCGGCATCGGTCTCTGGGACATCCACTGCATCGGAGGTATCCCGCTGGAGGGCTACCAGTACGATGAGTTCCTGCCACCGAAGAACATCTGGGAGGACAGGTCACGGACTCCCATTCTGACCTGGCATCTTCTTGACCTGGCTACGCAGCGGCTCGGGATCCAAGACTTCCAGAAGGACATAGCCTACAAGGATTGGTTCGGCCAGTTCCTGGAGCATGACCCGGCGGTCAAGATGCCAGGCAGGGGGAAGCGGTGCCCGACCGCAGCTCAGAGGAGCCGGAACGGGTCGTACTGGCGGGTCCTGGAGACGGGCGATTACCGCTCATGGGGGTACCGCGTCATCGAGGCCCGGGACCCGAACGTCCGGTACGCGGCGTTCCTGGCCGCCTTTCTGAGCGGGTGGCTCCTGCCAGTGCGGGATGCGAGGATGGGCGTCCGTCCGGCGACGCTGGCGATGGCGGGCGCCATGGCTGCCAATAAGAGGTACAACCTCGGGGTCCCAGTACTGGCGAGGCTGTATGCCATTCTGGGACGCATCTCACGAGGGGGGTCGCCACGAAGGATTTGTGGGCCCTTTCAGTTCTTCCACGGCTGGGTGGCTGCTCACCTTGGTGGGTATACGTTCCCAAATGCCATCAGTCCTCCGGGCAACGGCCTGCGACCCTCCCTGCTGAACATTGCGGGGGTCGCTCCGATGACCCTCAGTGAGGAGGGCGTGAGGGTTCGGATTGGCAATCATGCCAATTTCAACTTCAGCCCGTTCCCCACTCCCGTCGGCCAGATGATCGACAACGGACAGGGCCCGCTGGAGCAGCATGAATACTTCCTGAACATGCGGGGCGGGGTGCTCGTGGCTCGGATCGACGGGAAGGTGATCTGCGAGCCTTACGTGCCGACCCGGTTCGCCAGGCAGTTCGGGTGCCTTCAGCGGATGCCGAAGAGGGTATTCACTGCTGTCCGGGAGGAGACGAACCCCGGCGTCCTTCGCCAGATGTGGCTGATGTTCGTCGCCTTCGGCTCTGGCGACGTCATCACCCTCCCTCCTACCGGAGTTAACGCAGGCTTGGCAACCGAGTACGCCGAACACTGGGCCATCGCGTACCCTGAGGGGCTCTTGCGGAAGCTAGTTCGGCGGCTCGAGGCTACCCGTGCGGAGACCGGGCGTCAAGGAAGGAGGCGAGGCGCCGCCACACGGGGGAGAACGGAGGCGCGCCAAGCAGCGGGGCCGGCGCGAGCAGGGACTTCGGCGGCGGGCGCATCGCAGGCTGCCGCTACGACCTCAGCGCCCAGAGAGGGGGCACATGCGGCGGTCGAGGAGCGGCCCGGGAAGCAGGTGAGACGTCTGCTCGAACCCTCCCACGATGCAGTCTTCCCGGCGCTGTGGTCGGCCTGGATGACCCTACGGCAGTCACTGGGGACCGACGTCATCTGGCGAAAGATACTCAGAGAAGGAATCTATCTGCCAGAGGTCGGGCGCCTCCAGATCACCGACAGGGTGGACTTCAACCGGCAATATGCATATCTGACGGCCATGGACGAGTACGCGCGCCAACGTGGTCAGCGTGCGGAGCCATCCCTTCTGGTGAAGGTGATGCTCGGTCTCGAGCCCGCTCCGGAACAGATGCCGCCGGAAGAAGATGACAGTAACGACTCCGAGGAGGAGGAGGAGACGGGGGAGGATGAAGGCTCCGAGGGAAGGTCCCATCGGGGGAGCCCACGGGAGAGCGGCGAGGTGGCCGGCTCTGACAACGTTGATGTCACTGAGCTCCTCGAGGTCCGCTTCTATCCCTACTCAACTTGCTTCATCCATTCTCTTATGCAGCTTCTAACCCGTTTCTCCATCCTTCTCAGGAGCACACGGACGTCGGTCAGGCGTCCTCAACAGGAGTAGGAGAGGCGCCAGCAGGACAAGGCGGGGGCCAGGCACCCATTATCGAATTGACAAGCGCTAAGGGGTCCCCTGCTGCAACTGTTCCTGCGGCGACCGGGGTAGCGGAAGATGATGCTCCGAACTCCCGTAAGTCTCCCTACTTTACTGCTGGTGCTTGCCATTGACGATCCGTGACTAACCATGGCATGCCCTGCGCAGTAATCTCAACATCGGAGGCTCGTCGGGTTGCCGAACCCGGGCCATCTACGAGTGGACCAGTGGTGGACATGCCGCCTGCTCCGGAACAGGCTTCCCAAACCGAGCCGGCCCCACCAACTGCTGATCAAGGGGCTGCGGACGTCGGCGGTGCTGCCACCGGAGAGAGGCTGGGGGCTGACGAGGGTGTCAGCGCCGCTGGGGAGAGAGAAGAAGGTTGCCCGGATGTTGGGGAACCTATCCCTCGTGAGGACCTCCCAGGGGCGGACCCTGCAGCAGACCTGCTGGCTGCCTTCCCTTCCTACCGGCCTGCCGACCCAGAGGAGATGGATGACTCGGACGCGGAGGCGGTCGAGGATAGCCGGGTAACGCGACGCAGGGGGTGGAAGTGCATCCAGCGCTTCCTCAAGCGAGACCCATCGGAATGGCTGGGGCGCATGGGATCACTTCAGACCTGGCTGCGCTTCCTGTGTGCCGGGGGAGCTGATGCTCAACGCCTCCATCTGACGGTCCGTGATTTCATGGCCGAGAAGATGCGCGAGAGCCGCCGGCGTGCCGACGTCGCACAAAGTCGGGACATGTCGGAGAGCACGCAGGCGCTCATCGCGGCAGAGCAGGAAGTCCGGCGCCTCGAAGGGCAGGCGGCAGAGAAGGAGGCCTTCGTCGCAGCATGTACCGAGCTTGTGGAGCAACTATCGGCACAACTGATCGACGCTCAGGTACAGCTGACGGAGGCGGGCCAACAGATGGTCACACTCCAAGTCGAGCGGGAGCGTGCACAGGCCAGGATTGACGAACTGCGTGCTGCGACCGCCGACGAGGAGAGGGCACGCAGAGAACGAGAAGCAGCCCTGGAGGCCGCCAGCCAAAGGGTAGCGGCATTAGAAAGACTCATTCAGCACGCTAATCCCTAAGGGCTGTTTTTTGCCATTCCCAGAACATTTGCTTCCGCTACTTAATATTTTGATCCACTTGTATGAATCGCCATATTTATCTGCGTCTTTTGGTTTAACATGCTCAACCACAATTCGTTGTCTTGCGGGAGTGTTAACCAAGCATCAGGCATCCATAATTGGGCCTGGGTTTCTGGAGAAAAGAGGGAGGTCATTCCTGGGAAAGGAGACCTCAGACCTAACCAATGTATCGTCCCCCAACTTGTTCCAACACACGAGCGGGACAACGCTAGGGGCGTTGAGATTTTATCCGAACATAGGGAAATGAGAAAGGGTGAATCGCGTGTCCCGAATCCAGACATCCACAACGATCGGCCTTCCAGGAAATGCCCAAGACGGTAGGGGGACAGTGGATCGACCATAACAACTGCAATAGACGGACCGAAAAAGGCCATCATTCATATTGCAGGAGGCGGACCACATGTCATCATGAATGCCGCTTTGGGGTTCCTTCAGACACAAGGGTGGAAAATCCAGATCAACAGGGCATGCGAAGCGTGGGGCGAAGTGACGATTTGTTCGGACAGAATCCAACGCTCTCAAAATTGCGCCACCGTGGGGAAAGCGTATTGGGCGGATGCACTAATCTGGCCGTGAGTCACCTCAATTCTCAGACAGCACCTCTCTGACGAGGAAACTGTCGCTTCCCATCATTGCGATGGGGCATCCCGAGCTGAATCGGGGAGAATATCACAACTGCACCACTCTACCCGAAGTCAGGCCAGACGGCCGGCGACGAGGAGGGGCGGGACTTATCGATCCCTGAGGCTGGACCCGAGTCGAAATGCCCGGGCGTTCCTACGTACTCCATCAGGCTGGAGATCAAGCCACACGTAGTTCTGTGAGTGCAGTTTAACGTCATGCAGGACGTAGGACCCCATTTGGGGTAGATCTTAGTTTAGGGTCTTAGAGCTCGGACCATAAGGGCTGGATCTTAGTTTAAGGTCTTAGAGCTCGGACCATAAAGGTGGAGGATCTTAGTTTAAGGTCTTAGAGCTCGGACCATAAGGGCTAGAGGATCTTAGTTTAAGGTCTTAGAGCTCGGACCATAAGGGCTAGAGGATCTTAGTTTAAGGTCTTAGAGCTCGGACCATAAGGGCTAGATCTTAGTTTAAGGTCTTAGAGCTCGGACCAGAAGGGGAGATCTTAGTTTAAGGTCTTAGAGCTCGGACCATAAAGGGGGGATCTTAGTTTAAGGTCTTAGAGCTCGGACCATAAAGGGGGGATCTTAGTTTAAGGTCTTAGAGCTCGGACCATAAAGGGGGGATCTTAGTTTAAGGTCTTAGAGCTCGGACCATAAGGGGAGATCTTAGTTTAAGGTCTTAGAGCTCGGACCATAAGGGGAGATCTTAGTTTAAGGTCTTAGAGCTCGGACCATAAGGGGAGATCTTAGTTTAAGGTCTTAGAGCTCGGACCATAAGGGGAGATCTTAGTTTAAGGTCTTAGAGCTCGGACCATAAGGGGAGATCTTAGTTTAAGGTCTTAGAGCTCGGACCATAAGGGCTCAAAGCACGCCACATCGTGGTCATATCCCCTGGATATGCGAAGATGCACTGAGGGATAGTGTCAAGAGTGTCGAGGTTTCGCCTGGTCAGAATGGGAGGTGGAAAATGTGAATCATGCGGCCATTCACTCGAGGACCGGGAGCACCGGCGTGACGATATGAGAATACTGCCGACCGTGGCGGAAAAGCAGCATCAACATCGCACCAACCGTTGGTGGAATGAGGCAGCAAACGAGCATCGACCGCTCAATCGCAGGATTTATATCGATTTGCTGCCCGAGGCCATTGGGGGTACCGGCCCGAGTCGGTGGGAGAGCACTGAGGCATTGTGTCCGAACCGTTCACGGGGGTTCCACCCAGGGCGTAGATGATGGGTCCGAATGAAAGGGAGCACGAAGCCTGAAAAGTGGAGGAAACCTGACCAAGCGGATCCTGACCCTCCTGGCAATAAACCAGAGTACTCTTGACACCGGTGGACCACGGCAAGGGGTCGGGGAACACGCCTTGAGGGTGACCTGAAGACGGCGGATTCCCCAGAGAAGGGGGAATCTCTAAGAGGTGGGGGGCTGGACCCGAAGTTTCAAACATCCGGGCGTTCCTACGTATCCCATAAGGATGGGAATCAAGCCGCACGTAGTTCTTGAAGCGCGGTGCAACACAATCGGGCACCAGCGCGGGGAAGAGTGCGGGTCTGACCCTCGCACACAAAAGGAGCGGCATTTGATATTTCTTGTTTGTCCTTAAAGATGAATGGTTTTTCTTTGTGCGGCGACATGCCCGTGATTGAGAAATCTCTGGCGTCGCCACAATAATCAAGCCATGGAAGGCATTGATGAATGGCGTGGTCATTAACCAGCGCCCAACATGAGTGTCCCCTGAGGAGGACATCACGATGCAGTGCCGTTTCTCGTCGGGCGGCCAAGACGATCACAGTTTACGGTCGTGTGGTAGGACCAGACAACACAGTTTAAGGTCGTGTGGTTCGGACCATGGAGGAACCCGCTTATCGCGGTACGGCGGACACGGCGGAGGTGGGAACATACCCAGCCCTGCGGTCACGCACGATTCCAGGAAAAGAGTCTTGGGATAGGGGTCTGCGTATGTCCATCACCCGAGGGGCAGAGATGCTAGCCTCCAGATATACTGGGCCCAGAACGCAATTGTTCGGGAGACTCCCTCCTCCTTATGGGGACGAGGGTCCAGCTACGCATGGCCCTTAGGGAGGATATCTGCATATATCCTTGGTGCTCAGATCATGGGAGCCTCGAACGACATCATTACCCTGGTTGGTCTGCCTAACGTGTAGAGGCGTACCGGAGGTCGGTATGAAGAGAGTGTCAAGATCCCACTACAACGCACAAAGGCGGAGTGTGATGAGGACTGCGCAACCAATGTTCAGAGCCCGAGAGAGCTGACATGGCGATCAAGGACGTTGCTGACGCATTCGCAACACAACATCCGATCGCGTCAGCCTAAGACGGGGCAAGCAAACGAGCATCAACCGCTCAATCGCAGGATTCATATCGATTTGCGGCCCAAGACCCGCCGGTAAATCGACCCGGAGCGGTGGGAGAGCACTGAGGCATCGTACCCAAACCGCTAACGAGGATCCCTTTGAGTGAAGGCTCGAACAAGAGGAAGCGCGAGGCCTGACAAGCAACACAGGACTTGTCGGGATTGAATCTGACACTACGAGTCATAGACCGAAGCACCCCAAAACATGTTAACAGATCTCCGGAAAGGGTCGGAGGACTCACCCTGAGAGCAACCGAAGGGGGGCAGGTCCCCGTGATCAACCAAGAGACGGGGCTGGACCTGAGACACAAGCGTCCAGGCGGTCCTACGTATCCCATAAGGATGGGAATCAAGCCATACGTAGTTCTGGAAAGGCAGTTTAACGTCATGCAGGACGATGAGGGGTGTGAGGTAGTCCCACACACGGGGGAGGCGTACGGCGCGGCCAGTAGACCGACGCGAATGAGGACATAATCCCCCGCTCACGCGATACGCCTCGCACAAAAAGGAGGGGAACTGGGGCCAGAGGCCCAACGCGGGATAGGGATTCCCGGGAAATGGGGCTGGGCCTGAAACATGATGTCCAGGCGGTCCTACGTATCCCATAAGGATGGGAATCAAGCCATACGTAGTTCTTGAAGTGCAGTTTAACGTCATGCAGGACGATGAGGAAAAAAAAGAAGGGGGGAGCAGAAGGCATCCCCAAACGTGGAGGGGGGCGTACAGCGTGACGAACAAACCGACGTGAATGAGGGCATAGCCCCGCACTCACACCATACGCCGCACACCCCGGGGCAACTGGGCCAAGGGCCCGAGATGGGATGGAAATTCCCGAAGGATGGGGCTGGGCCTGAAACACAAGGGTTCAGGCGGTCCTACGTATCCCATAAGGATGGGAATCAAGCCGCACGTAGTTCTGGAGAGGCAGTTTAACGTCATGCAGGACGAATGCTGAACAGTTTAACGTCTTGTAGCTCGGACGTAGTGCAGTTTAGCGTCATGCGGGACGAAGCACTTGGCAGTTTAACGTCTTGCAGCGCGGACGAATGCTGAACAGTTTAATGTCTTGTAGCCTGGACGAATGCAGTTTAACGTCGTGCAGGACGTGGTGACACTCAGGCAAAGTATTGCTTGAGGAACCTAGCGTTGGTGGGAGGAGTGACACGCTCACCATCCATAGTCGCTAGGGAGTACGCGCCATTGGGATAGACCTTGTGGACAACAAAAGGTCCCTCCCACTTGGGCTCCAACTTGGGCGGCTTCCTGCCGGGGATCATCGGTGCTCTTAGGGCTAGCACTAGATCACCCTGTAGGAAGGAGCGGAGGCGAACCTTCTTATTGAAAGCTCGAGCCATCCTGCTTTGATGCCTCTCCAAGTTGTGCAAAGCGCGAAGTCTATTCTCATCCAGTGCTTCCAACTCGACTAGACGGGCTTCAGCAACTCTGTCCGGCGCTTGCTGGTCGTAGACCGCAGTGCGCAAGGACGGTAACTGGATCTCGATGGGCAGGACGGCCTCAGCTCCATACACCAGGGAATAAGGGGTCATCTGGGTGGAATTGCGAGTCGTCGTCCGATAAGCCCAGAGGGCGTTGGGGAGCTTGTCCGGCCAACTCTTCTTGTTCTGACCAACCATCTTTTGCAGAATGTTAGAGAGGGTTTTGTTAAACGCCTCGATCTGTCCATTCGCCTGCGCATGATAGCGAGATGTATGGTTCGAGCGGATGTTATACTTGGCGTACAACTTCTTCAACTCGGCTGCTCGGAAATTGGTTCCGTTATCCGTGAGGATAGCGTGAGGCACTCCAAATCGATAGATGATGTTGGAGGTCACGAAGTCAGCGATCGAACAGGATTTGACCTCTCTGAGCGGAATCGCTTCTGCCCATTTGGAGAAGAAGTCCGTGGCGGTCAGAATGAACCGGCACTGGCGAGCTGTCGCCGGCGGGTAAGGTCCCACAACGTCCAGTCCCCAGACTGCAAAGGGCCAGGAATACCTTGTGGTATGGAGAGGCTCCAGCGGCCGATGCACAAAGTTCGCGTGAACCTGGCACGCATGGCACCTCCTGGCGTACTCGATGCAGTCATGGATCATAGAGGGCCAGAAGTATCCCAACCTCCGAATCTGGTGGGACAGCTTCGGCCCAGTTTGGTGGGCGCCGCATGAACCAGCATGAACCTCTTGCATGACTCGTGGGATCTCAACTCCCTGAAGGCAACGGAGGAGAACACCATCAAATCCGCGTTTGTAGAGGATCTGCTCCAGGCCGGGACTGCTCTGGAGGACGAACTGCGATGCGCGGCGTCGAACTCGCTCGCGCTCGGCCCGATCTGACGGAAGAATGCCATGTTGGAGGTACTCAACCAAAGGCGTCCTCCAATCAGGGGCTGATCCGACTGCTATATCTGGGGTACTCGGGGCTCCGGGCATAGGGGCAACCGTGGTGAGATTACTTACCAACGGGCCGCGATCTTCTTCCGGGATAACGGGAGCGATGAGCCTGCGGCGCGTCACGCGGACGATCAGGTTGTCCTGTTCAGGTTCCGCAAGTGACGCAGCCAGGCTGGCCAAAGCATCTGCTCGACCGTTCTGCGACCGGGGAATATGGACAATTTCTGGCCGAGAAGGGAACCGGGCCATCAGAAGGAGGGTGCACTCCAACAATGGCACAAGTTCCGGCTTCCTGACAACATAGTCGCCATTGATCTGCTTAATGACCAGCTCGGAGTCCCCTTTCACACACAGATGGGGCACGTCGATCTCGAGAGCTAACTCGAGGCCGGTGATGAGGGCATGGTATTCCGCCTCATTGTTGGTACAGCCCTCTGACAACAGGAAAGAGTATGGCAGCACGGCTCGCTCCGGGGTAATGAAGACGATACCCAGGCCCACTCTGTTGAGCTTAGGATTATCGAGTCTTCTACCGGTGGGGCTCCGGGAGGCACCGTCAAAGTGCATCTGCCAGCATGGATCGGCTCGATCAACCGAGAGAATGGTCTCATCAGGAAAGCCTAGATCCAGCGGCTGATCCGCGGAGGTCGGGTGAGCGGCCAGAAAGTCTGCCAACGCTTGCCCTTTGATGGCCTTCTGAGACACATACCTGATGTCGAACTGCTGGAGAATCACAGCCCACCGCGCTAGACGGCCAGTCAACATAGGTCGGCTCAGGATATATTTCAACGGGTCTACCCGAGAAACCAACTGTACCTCATGGTGCTGCAAGTAGTGCCGTAATTTCTGTACGGCAAATACGAGCGCCAGGCAGCTCTTCTCGATGGGGGAATACCTAACCTCCGCATCGAGGAGCATGCGACTGAGGTAATAGAGGCTATTCTCTGTTCCCTCGTTGTTCTTCTGGGCGAGAAGGGCACCCAGGGACCGTTCCAGGGCGGTCACATAAAGGACCAGCGGCTTTCCGGATACGGGCGGCATCAGGACCGGAGGTTGAAGCAGGTACTGCTTGATTTCCTCGAAAGCGGTCTGACACTCTTTATCCCATACATAGGTGACACCCTTCTTCATAAGCCGAGAAAAGGGCTTACACTTGCCGGCCAGATTCGCGATGAATCGGCGTATATAGGCTAAGTGGCCTTGGAACCCTTGCAGTTCCCGGACGGTACCCGGGGGAGGCATCTGGCTAATCGCCCTGATTTTCTCTGGGTCGATCTCAATACCCCGGTATCTTACCACAAATCCAAGGAACTTTCCGGAGGTGACCCCAAAGGCACACTTCAACGGGTTCATCTTCAGGCAGCGAGACCGGAGGAAGCTGAACACTTTCTCAAGATCTTTGAGATGGTCCTGACGCTGGCGCGATTTGACAACCAAGTCGTCGACGTAGCATTCCACCAGTGTGCCGAGGATTGGCTTGAATATGCGGTGCATCGCCCGTTGGTAGGTGGCACCTGCATTCTTCAGGCCGAAGGGCATGACCCGGTAGCAAAAGGTACCTTGGGGGGCCCTGAAGGCAGTGAACTCCTCATCCTCAGGGGCCATCCGAATTTGGTTGTATCCGGAGTATCCATCCATGAAGGAGAGGGCTTGGAACCCTGCCGTGGCATCAATCAACAGCTCTGTCACTGGAAGGGGAAAATCATCCTTCGGACAGTGGCGGTTGAGATCGCGGAAGTCGATGCAGACTCTAATCTGCCCGTTCTTCTTCCTGACCGGCACAATGTTGGCCAGCCATTTGGGGTACTGAACTTCCCTCACGAAGTTGGCTTTGATAAGCTTGTCAACTTCGGCCTCAACCATGGCACCATGGGATGGGTGCATTTTCCTGGGAGGCTGCTTGAACCCGCGATGGTTCGCCGGGAGACCTAGGCGGTGGACGGCTACCTGAGGATCTAGCCCCGGCATCTCGTCATAGCCCCAAGCGAACACATCACGGTGCTGCCTGAGAAAGTCCACGTACTGCTGCCGCTCCTCAGAGGGCATGGCGGCACTAACCAACGTGGGTCTTGGATCGGCCTCGGTTCCAAGGTTCACCTGTATTAACTCATCGACCGTGGCGGGGACGCCCTCCTCAAAGGCTGGGGGTGCATCTTCCACGTCCTCTCCACTCGGGGAGGGATCATCCACGGGAGAGACTGCGTTGGAAACTGCATTGGGGCTACCAGATCCTGCTGGGCCACTGGTGCTGGCGCGGGCGGTCGCGGCCGTCTCATCAGGAGACTCGCGGACCGTCAAGACCATGGCGACGTCCAACCGGTGAATCGGGAGGACGTAAGAGTCATCCAGACTTGCCCAGGGATCGCTTGCAACAGTGACAGGCTCAACCTCACCTGCCAGGATCTGCTTATCCTTGCTCTTGTAATAGTCCGCGTCCAGATAGCGGGCTTCACATGAGGCAAAAGGAGAGGCATCTCCTTGAAGCACGCCTACTCGACCATTAAGGGAGTATTTGAGGCATTGGTGGTATGACGAGGGAACCGCCGCATGAAGGTGAAGCCATGGCCTGCCCATCAATGCGTTATACGCAGTGTCCTGAGAGACTACCATGAATTCGGTGTTGGCAACCAAGTCACCGAACTGGGTCTTCAAACGTATCTTGCCGACCGGGGTTTGCTCGGTGCGGTCGTACCCCTGGATCCTGAGGTCGGAGGGAATCAAGTCATCCTCAGACAACCCCAATCTCCGGAGCGTCCGAGTTGGAATCAGATTAATCCCGGACCCCGTGTCGACAAGACAGCGCCGGACTTCAAGGCCGTTGAACTGGCCGGTGACATACAGCGGACGGATGTGTCCCTGTATAGGAGGGTCTTCATCCTTACCAGAGAACGAGATAACTGCCTGACATTCGGCGTCCTCGATCGTTTCGGCGTGGAAGGCCTCTGCAGCCGCAACCTCTGTCTCAAACTGGAGGGGGCTTTTCAGGGCTTCAGCGAGTGCCTCGCGCATCTCAGATGACATGCGCAGAGCCTCAAGGATGGAGAGCCTTGCTGGGATGTCGGCCAAGTGCTTCAGGACATCATACTTTTTGGCCAAGCGCGAGCTCCTGGTTGCAGGAGATTGCTCTGCGGTTGGTGGCATGACGGGCCTTACCGGTTGGATCGGCGGCCGACTGGTACTTGGCGCATCTCGCTGTTCACTGGTCGCAGTCCGGGAAATGGTCACCGTACTGGAGTCAGGAGGCCGGGATGGACTTGTGGCAGGGCGGAGCTGGTCGCGACGCGGCTGAGGCGGTTCTGCCCGGTCCCATACCACAAACAGTGGCGGAGGCGAATCCGTCATCCCCGGATGGGGAGCCTGCGCACGTTGAGCTCGATCTTGAGCCTGCCGCCTAGTCTCAGTGGCGTGCACGGCCTGGCCGGAGGTACCGACGGCTGTGCCCCGGCGACTCCTGCTGCTGCGGTTCTTCCGACGGTGGCGACGACCGGGGACGCTAGGGAGGTCCACCTGGTGTTCTTCAACGTCGGGAACCGAAAAGGGATTTACCAGCTCGACGGTGTTAACCGAAGCGTACCCAATACCGTCATCGGACGAATCATCCATCACCGGGCGGATCCGAGGAGGGACCCCCATCTCCGGGGGCATGAAATCGCCGAGAGTACGGGATAGTGGCGGAACTGGCGGGGCGCGCTCTTCCTTCTTGCGCTGCCGCCGTTTGCTCCTCTTGGAGGAGGCAGACTGGGACGACGATGCCGAAGCAGCACCCGCAGGTTCTGGGGGCTCAGGCTGATTCAAGCGCGCACGGATGATTCCCTGGGCGCGAATGGTCGTCTTGCGGGCCATCCAGTTATTATACTTCTGGGACCCGCGGTCGGAGACCAGCTGCCATTCGTCCTCGTTGCCACTATCGTCATCTGATCCCACGAACACGCCCGCTACATGTGCTGGAGCTGGGCCCAACCTGATTACATTGTTGTTAATCTGGTCTTGGAGCCAGTCCTTAAACACATAGCACCGCTGGATGGTGTGCCCCAGGGCCCGATGGTAGGGGCAGTAGCGGGGGTTATCCGTGAGATGTGCCTCCTCTGGCCTCCAGCACTCAGGCAATCGCACAATCCTCTGCTCCAGGGCGCTCCGGAAATAACCGGGGACCTGATCCTCATGGAATGAGTACGTCAGGTGTCGCGGGCCCCTGGGAGCGCGGTCTTGACGAGGGGCCGGAGGGGCCTGCCGAGGAGGTGGACCCTGATTATCTCGCCGGGGTTGCGGCGGTACATTACGCGGAGGGGCCGGCCGGTTCTGAGGCTGCCGTTGCTGGGCCGGGAACTGAGCCCGTGGAGGCGGATTCCTGTGAGGCTGCGGAGCTGGCCTCACCGGCAGCAGCTCCAACGGCCTGGGAGCCTCTATCTGGGCCACAGCAGCGGGCTCAGCCCTGCTGGCTCTCCTTGCAGGAATCATAGGAGGCAGCGGGTGTGCCTGGCTGGCCTGTTGCAGGGCTTCCTCAAGACGTTGAGCTTTGTCTGAGAAGTCCCTGAACCCTCCGGGGTAATTCTGAGTAATCAGGGAAGGGACCAGCTCGGTCTTGACGTTCCCGACGCACATTGTCAGCAACTGCTCCTGAGTCAATGGCATGTCAAGGGAATACGTGAGACCCTTCCATCGGGCGACGAAGTCCGCGACTCGCTCATCAGGCCTCTGCTTGCACTTGAAGAGGTCTGCGATACTCGTCTTCCGGGTCGTGGAACTGAACTGGTAGAGGAATTGTCTACGAAGGTCCTCCCAGCTAGTTATCGACCCGACGGGAAGCTGGCTGTACCAGACAAATGCTGGCCCTTCCAGTGTCTGGACAAAGCAGCGAAGCTTAGCGGCCTCTTGCTGCGCCGGAGTCCCCAACATAGGCCCGCACCTCGAGTTGAAATGGGCCAAATGTTGTGGCGGATCTCCGGTCCCGTTGAAGGGGGCGAAAGTGGGATTCCCGAATCCCGGAGGCGCCGGCATGTCATCCACCCATGCTGGGTATGGCTTGCCGTCCGGTGGGATCGCCACCTGCCGAGTCTCCAAGGCTTCCAAGCGGGCAATGAGTGCCGCCATCGGATCGTCCGGACATGGGTTCCAGTCCTGGCGAGGATCTCTAACCACGAGCGCATTGCATGGCCCTTCAATCGGGTCGTCGACCGGATCGTCGAACTCGGCAGCTCGTGGGATGGCTGGCGGAGCGGCCCTTGGGGCAGCGGGAGGAATCCGAGCGGGATCTCTCGGGTAGTCGCGTTGCTCGGGAGGGTGTGGCGAAACATACCGCGCCCTCTTGCCGTAGGCAATGGCCTCTCTCCTGTCGGCGAACACGGCGTAATCACGGTTGCCCGGGAGAGTCTCATCGAGGGGTGGTTGTTCCGGTCCCTGCTGCCCTGGCCTGGGATCACCGTAGTCAGGCCGCCGTTCTGCAGCGCGCTCGGCGAGGAGCTGGTCAACCAGCCTCTTCTGTTCGGCGAGCTGCTGACGTAGCGTAGCCTTCTCGGGATCCTCCTCTGCCTTCCGCATGGAGGCAGATGGGTCGGCGGGCCTTATAGCCTCGCTGTGCTCTTTTCCTTTGCTGACGTTTCGGCTCAACGTCAGTGCTTCAGTGGGTGCGGGGAGCCCCAGGAGGTTCCTCTGATGACGAGTAACTCTCACTGATGGGTCTGACGACGGCTTGTCTTCGGGGGGGAAGCCCCTGTCGAGAAGTTCCAAGTCGTTCCCCTCTCCCGACAGGTCAGCCATATTGACTGTTCCTGTCCCTGGGGATATACCCTCAGGGCCACCCAACGAATCGGGCTGTCGGCGAATCACACTGAAGCGTAGGGCAGCGTACTGCCCCCATCCACGGATATACACGTGGGGAGTGGCTTCCTCGATAACTTTGCGGAGTACTTGAAAGCACTCAACGCATCGTTGTTGGAGGGCCTCGTGGTGCCCAAATGACCCGGGGTGCCGAACCGCGGGGAGCATGGCCAGGTCAATTTGACGGCACTGCTCACCAATATCCTCCAGGTGTAGTTGACTCCCGGGGTATGGCATTTGTAGGCAGTGAAGACGGGAGTGAGTCTCCCGGAGAGTTCGGCGGAAGCACTCGAACTCATCCGGGGTGAGCGATTCGGGTGCATCAAAGCCCGGTCCTGCGACTGGCCAAAACTTCTCAGGGAAGTGGCCCTCTGCAAGGACGGTCCAGAAGCTCCACGACTCAAACTCGGGACCCAGATCTCCTCGGTCCTCTTCCATGGCTGGGAACGGACGGGGAACTGGTAGTGGTGCCGAGGCGGGCCGTCGGGCCGACGGGCTGGCCGGCGGTGAATACGGCGAGCAGGCCGATTGGCCTCCATATCCCGGGCCTCCCCCTGAGGGTGGCGGTGCCCCAGCTACCACATCACGATAGGACGGGCCGGCGAGCGAACATCCTGCCGTAGCATCGGTGCTCGCCGAGGGCGCACCAGATCGTGGTTCGACCGTCGGTCCCCAGAAAAAGTCTCCGGCTTCTCTGATCGAGACGGAAGGCACTTCCGGAGGGGCCGGTACCAACCGCAAGTTTGATCCTTGGGGGTCTACCAGGCCCTCGTTACTCCGGATATACCTTCGGAGAGACGCGGGGATCACATCGATCTCGCTCTCGGGGAGCACGAGGCTGACGTGCCGCATTCCTACCCCTGCCCTTGACTGGCGGGATTGGGGAAGGGGCTCTGTCGCCGAATCGTACTCTGCCTCTGAGTCAGAGAAGCAAACCGGTCGGATCTCTGTCCGGAACTCCGCAACATTCTTCCCTCGGCGTCGACGCCTTGCCTTCCTGCCCCTGGGTGGTTCTTCGGGGCAGGGCTGATCTCTGTCCTGGCGTCCTCCGGCCGCACTGGTGCTGGGGCCGAGAGGACTGGGAACCAAGGTGCGAGGGGCACCGGGACAGATATCAAAGGGGACGCGGGGAGAGATGATCCCGGGCAGGACTCCGGGCCGGGATCGGGAGGTGGGATGACCCATGCCTCCTGGATCGGCCACACAGAGTAGATCCTGCCGGTGAATAGCGCTACCGCGAGGTGGTCCGCGGTGGCTACTGCCAGTGCCAGCAACCGGGAGAGTCAACCCAACCTGCCTTTGGGGCGGTCGGGGCCTCGATCCGGGTCGGGCATAGGAGTTCCCCCGCTCAGGATGCGCAGAGGCCTGGCGACTGGAGCCAGCAGTGGCTTGGGCCAATGCGGCCGCTGTTGCTAGAGCCCCAAGGTGGGCATCCTCTTCCGCTCGTGCCCGACGTTGGCGTCGAGACAGACGAGCCGGGATGAGCGGCGCGGGCAGGTGGAGAGCCTGTTCCTCGACTTGAGGGGCCTGGCGGCGATGTCGCCGTGGCCTGGCGGGAGCCCTTATCGTGGATCCCTGGAGCGGACCTCGGATAGGGTGATCCTGGGCATCTTCCACTTCATCCGCATAGGGAAGGGAACTGTCAGAGCGCTCCGGGGATAAGCTCCCGAAGCGGTTGGACGTTGAGGTAGGCGGCGGTGCCTCCCTGCGCGGCCCTCGGGGGCGGCGGTGGTGGCGAGGCGCAGCCTCCTCAAGGTCTAGGCGAGCCATTTCCCTAGTGGGGATGACTCCCTCTTCCTCGTATCTCCGCACCAGGGTGTTGATCACCCTTCTCTGGATGACCTCCGAGGGGGAGAGAGGGCGTGGTCGTCCCGCAATTGCGGCTGCTGGGACGGCTGTGGAACGGGCGGGACCGCGCGGAGTAGCCGCGTCGGTGTTTCCCCTGTCCCTGCGCCAGTGGGCGGGTGGCGTTCGGGCACTAGATCGGGCGACCTGATTTCTGAAAGCAGGGAGAATGACCCATTAATACTGACAGGAAAAAGGAATCGACAACCAACCATTAGCGCCACGACGCCTTCCGTGGGGGGAACCCAGGCCCTCGACGTTGCGAGACGGAGTGCCCGATGTCCCTTCCCCAGCCCCTGGCGGGTAAGACTGAATGCTTGGCCGGGCAACACGCCGGTCTTCCAACACCTCTGAAAGCCATCGGTCTTCGTATCGAGGAGAAGAGATTCACGTCGGGTTCACCATTTTTCTGTTTCGGTGCGGATGTGCGTCGGGTTACGCTGTTCCGCCAGGACGCGTTCGCGCGTGCACCCGTCAACCCGAGGGGATGGGCGCGCGGCTTGTGGTCCCGCAGTCCCGCTTTCCAAGGGCGGGCGGCATCCGTCCCTTATTCAGGGGCGTCTGCTCCTTGATCGAAACCGGGATGATGGGATGTCGGCTTCTCCTTCCTTGGACGTCTCCTCGGAACTTGTCGCCTAATCCGGGTCTCCCTCATAGACTTAAGAATGTTCGTGAATCTCGTTCCCGGCGCCATATCTTCATGGACACCGGTTAATTACGCTGCTTCCGCCCGGACGTTCCAAGGAGTCTGGGCGGGGCAGCAACCTGCGGTGAGAAGGCCGGGTGGCTCTGGGTGCTGGGGGCGTGTTGTAACACTGCGGCTCTGCACGTCTGTCTTCCGTCCCTAATAGGGCTTCTCGAAGGCACGATGGCCTGAGGCATCCCGTACTAGGTGTGGGGAACTGTGTCACCTGAGGTTTTCCTCAGCTTCCCGTGTTTAACACGGGGTATGCCGCGAGTTTAACGTCCAGCGGGGACGGCATCGGACCGATCAACACGAAAAGTGGATCAGATGACGGAACCCCTTGCGGGGAACCTCCGACGCTGGGGCCAGCACATGGGCGGCTTCCCAAGTAACGTGGAGTGGAGTGAAGTGGCATGACCCCACCGGGATGTGGCGGCCCGGGTAAGGATCAGGGTGGATGATGGAGTAAAGAGCTTGGACCCCAGAGGGGCTTCCTACGTACCGCGCGTTAACACGGATCAAAGTCAACGTAGTTCGGGCATACAGTTTAACGTCATGCTGGACATCGGCAGGCCGACTCACGAAGAGGTCGAGGCCGCCGGGCGGAGGATTGAACCGAACCACCTCGCACGGAGGGGGATGGAACGGCCGGGTGGATCACAGTTTCACGTCATGCTGGACGATAAAAGGGGAAATGGAAAAGGGGGGCTGTGGGGAGGCACCGTGGAGATACACACGGGCGGTCTCCCACAGGGGCGGATTCATAGGTGAATCAACGCAAGCGTGAACCCTGGAGGGGTCCACTGATGGACGAACGGACGTAAATACGACCGGGACGACCAGGTGGTGGGCTTGGACCTCAGGGAGGCTTCCTACGTACCCTGTATAGAAGACAGGGATCAAAGTCCACGTAGTTCATTCTGTCAGGACTTACGCACTTGGGGCAGCCCGGATACTGCAAAACTCAGTTGGAAGGGACTTGGACCGAAAGCAAAAGACACCTCGATCCCAGTCAGACCCTCTACTGGCTTCGGCAGTGGGGAGGTGCAATGGAGATACACATGTTCAGCCTCCCACGAGAAACTAGGGGTTTGTAATACCCTGCCCCCGTAGGGAAAAGCCACTCCCATTAAATCGTCCCAAAAGGGGGACAATCCCGACATCCCTGCAGAGACGAGCGGGTGGGGGCCACGTCCAAACCGGGGGAGACCCTGCGTGCGGAGCACGGGATCAGGTTGCGGACGGTTTAGCGTCTTGCCAGACGAAGTACAGTTTAACGTCATGTGTTGAGGACGAGGCACTTGGCAGTTTAACGTCTTGCAGCACGGACGATGGGGGCTAGGCAGTTTAACGTCGTGCAGCTTGGACGGGTGTGCAGTTTAACGTCATGCTGGGCATAGGTTGCCGGACGAAGCACTTGGCAGTTTAACGTCTTGCAGCGCGGACGATGTACAGTTTAACGTCGTGCAGGACGTATATGCAGTTTAACGTCATGCTGGACGAGTATGCAGTTTAACGTCATGCTGGACATAGGTGCGTGTCACTTCGCGCAAGCCTGGAGGGCCGCACGGGAAGACAACGCACGGTGCGGGCACCCGGGATGAGAATCATCGGGTGCCACACAGGCGGGTAACCTTAGGAGGTCAACGGGGACGACCCTGGCAGATTGCGCGCAAAAAGGAAGCTTTGCGCGCAATACTGCGGGCCGGCGCGCAATCGGGGCGGCTGGCGCGCAATTGGGCCAGCGCCTTGCGCGCGGATGCTTCAGATTGCTCACACCGGGCTTCGGATAGCGCGCGGGGGCAACGGCTCATTCTCTAATGAATGGCCACTTGAAAGAAGGGGGGGTGCGCGCAATCGGGCCGGATTGCGCGCACCCCGGGGCAATTGCGCGCAAGCGGGTTCTTTTGCGCGCAAAGGCCTTAGGGTGAGTGTTTATTCAAATGAAAGGAGCCAGCGGGGATTGCGCGCGAAGGCGGACCCCGAGGCTTTCTTGCGCGAAAGAAAGGAGGTTACCTGAAGTTCGTCATTGCGCGCGGAAGGGGTTGAATTGCGCGCACGGGAGACGTTTCGACTTCCAGCAACCTTTGAAACGTTGGGGGTCGCCTTGTATTTATAGGCAACCCCGGGCGCGGAATCCAGGGTGCGAGCGCGAAATTCTTCTCGCGGGCGCGGAATCGGGCGCGGCGCGTAAGGGAGGCGCGCGGACCCGCGGCGCGCAGAATTGCGCGCCGAGCCGGCGCATTGCGCGCATCCCGGGGGTTTTCCGCGCGGGGCATCACCTTTGCGCGCGTGCCTCTGAAATTCCGCGCAAGGCCTCCGGGCCCTCCGAAACATCCTTCCGACTCCAAATATGACCTCGCTTTCCGCATCCGGAGCTTCGTTTGGGAGCAACGGACTTTTCCGGCGTCTACAGAGACGAAGTAGTTTTTAATGCTCATCATTTAGAGAAAAGATTAGTTTTGGTAGAAACTTATTAAAGGATGAAACTCTACATGAAGGTAGGTATATTTTCTTATGTTTTTGTTCTATGTAGTAAATGAATTCCTCAAAATTTTGAAAAGGAACGTAAAACAAAAATGTTGTTGGTTTACATTTCCTACTAGGTAATCAAAGACCGTTTACACACATCATATGTTTGGGATTTTCTTATGGTTAACTTTATCCTAATCATGTTTTCTATCACTCTCCCTCAGAACTTGACACTTTGTTTTCTACTCCATGTCCATGTTTTCCTACATGGAATCCTAGTGTGGGTTAACTTGGGTGACCTTTGTACTTCCCTTTCATTCTTTTAAAGTAATTGTTTTACTGACTCCTTTTCTGATGTGGGACTTTCAATGAAATTTCAAAACCTAAATTTAAAAATTTCGAGGACGCAATTTCTTAAGGGGGGAAGATTGTAAAAACCCGAAGTTTTGAATTAATCTTGTTTCTTAATTTTATGTGTTATTTTATTTTTATACTCAACAAAAATGTTTCATTTCATAACATGAGTATAATTAAAATGAGACCATTGGGTTTTGATTGTTATATGACCACTGGTCAATATGACCGTTGTAAACTAAACGTTTCGATTATTGTCTCTAAATACAAGTAATCTTGGCTAATTATTATAGAAAGAAGATTCGATAGCCTCACCCAGTAGTCTTGGACCGATTGAAGCCCATCTAACCGAACTTGGGAAGAAGGTAGCACCACTGGGCTTTGCTCTGGACGAAACCCAAGACGAACTTCATCGTGTGAAGCTAGAACAGAATCGCCTTTGCGAGAAGTTCAAACTGAAATAAATTACTACTCGTTCGATGTTGGCCAAGCTTCCCTCAGATTCTCTCACCTTAGCACACCTTACACTTAGGTCCTACGCTGTTGTGATAAGGGGCTATGTAAGGAGACCGTAACTGCCTTGTGTAATCCATTGTTTTAAATAAAAATTTGGATTTATTCTTATGATGAATTTTATGAATTTTCAAATGACCGAATAAATATAGTATGCATATTTTTTATGAATTTTAGAAAAAGGATATTTTAAAAATGTTTATTTAAACCTTAAGTAATTAGAAATGTTTAATGATTTTTGAAAAATGGTCTTCTACAATTATGCTCAGTATGAAATTTAGAGTCTAATAAGATCAACTTAATTTTTGATGAATTGTAAATTATGAATAGTGATTTTATGCTTAGGATTAGTAATGTGACCAAATGGATTAGTAATATCGCTTAAAGAAAGTATTAATATAATCTAGGCACCTTGATTAAGTAATTTGATTCAATAAAATGGTTAAATAACGGTTTCATAAATTATTATTCAAGTATTAGTTTTTTCAGGTGAATAGTGTTTTTAATTAAAAATTAAATTACAAATATTTAGAAAAATATTTTTATAAAATGGATTTCATTTTTGAACTCAGAGCATCGATATTATGTTAAGGTAATTTTTGGGGATTTTTCTGAAAAAAATGAATTTTCGGTGAATAGTGTATTTATTTAAAAAATAAATTAAAAATATTTAGAAAATTATTTTTATAAAATGAAGTTCATTTTTGAAATCAGAGCATTGATATTTTGTTGAGGTGAAATTTTGGGATTTTTCTGAGAAAGATGAATTTTTAGTGAATAGTAAAAAAAAGCAGTTCTAGGGTTTCGGTATGTTTAATGACATCATAACTGTGTCATAGGGATATCATGAGATATTTTAAGGGTTTTCCTACCAAAGGTGTTGAATTATTGTATTGGGGGCCCCATGTGGCCTAACTTCATTGGAAATACCATGGGAGAGCACATGGTTTTGAGAAAACCACTTTTGAGGTGTCCCTTGGCCATTAATGCCTTGTCCCCTCAATTTCCCTATAAATACCAAGCCATCCTCTCATCCATTTCGGCTCCCCACTCTCCCCCAATGAATTTCTGGTCTCATTACCTCCCATGGAGTCCTCCCAAGGTGTCCACAATCCCTCAAGTCCCCAACCTTTGAGTTTTAAGAGTTACGTTTCAAGGTAAGGGATCCGACCTCTCTCTTTCTTTTCAAGAAATCTCTTTTATGTCATTTCTTTTATGCTCCATGTTCTTAGGTTAAAGGATGTTCTTTTATACTCCTCTTACTGACCTTTTCATGTTCATATAATGAGCGATCCCCTCTTACTCTCATTACTTCGTTTTATGATGTTTTATGTGGCGCTGTTAGGCTACCGAAATTTTTTGTAACAGATTCTTTCTCCCTTCTCATTTTTCAAGATCTATTTTCATGTAAAGTATTTCAAGTTCATTTTTATTATGTTGGGGTATGATCTATAAATTTATAATAATGATATTTTATGATCCTATGATGTGAGACCCCATTTGATCTTTTCAATTCATTATTTTGAAGTTTTAAGTGGCGTCATTAGGCTGCCGAATTTTTGAGTGGTTCTTTCACCTTTCTCTTTTTTCAAAGTTCTAATTCCATGTTAAGACTTGAAAGTTACTTTTTATCATGTTGGGGTATGATCTCTAAATATATAATACTGATCTTTTATGTTCATATGATGAGATACCCTATTTGATCTCTTCAATTCAGTATTTTGAAGTTTTAAGTGGCGCCGTTAGGCTGCCGAATTTTTGAGTGGTTCTTTCACCTTTCTCTTTTTTCAAAGTTCTAATTCCATGTCAAGTCTTGAAAGTTCCTTTTTATCATGTTGGGGTATGATCTATAAATATATCATACTGATCTTTTATGTTCATATGATGAGAGACCCTATTTGATCTCATCAATCCATCTTTGGAAGTTTTAAGTAACGTCGTTAGTCTGCCGAATTCTCATAAGAGAAATCTTATTTTTTTGCCTTCCTTTCAAGTTCTTCGTTTCATATGGTATATCATTCAAATTTCATTACCATGTTCTTAAATCTTTTATATTCTGTTCCCCTACTGTTTTATGGATCATTTATGAGTGGGTTACCCATGTCCCCTCTCTATTCAATATTTTCTAAAACCTCGTAACATAGCCTTTATGGTGCAGAATTTCTGTCTCAAAATGTCTCTATCTTTTTCTAAATTTCATTAATTTTTTTAATTGAATACTCAAATCTCTTTCGTCTAAATTTTTATTCACATATATACCAAAATGTTCTATTTTAAATTCTGGGATTTACATACATGATACCCGCTTTCCATTTCTGTGGGTTTAAAGTGACATAAAGATCATGTCTTTAAAGAAGTTTTAAAACATTATGATTATGAAATGAAACCCGTTTATTTTATGCTATATGGGTTTTTTATGAAATGATTTATGATGATATATGTGGCTCACATGATAATAAATACATGTCAAGGGTGCCCCCACATAGCGCTCCAATGCATTGGGTAAAGACTTAATCTCTAGAGATGACCTTTTAGACTGATACCTTGGTGAATAACCTTGGTAATTTTTTAATGACACCTTGGGGATGGACCTTGGCGAAACGAAATGATTTTCAATATTAAATTTTGTAGCCACATCTTCAAGTTATGAAAAATGTTATTTTTATTATGATATATCTCGTGATTTCTTTCTCATGCCTTAAAGTTCTTTTCATGACCTTATTGAAGTATCTCAAGTTCACATATAAAATGTTTCTCTTGCCTCCCTTACTGGGCCTTCTGCTCACCCTTTCTTTTGATGTATGTCCCCAGGTTATGAGATGCAGTAATGAACCTAGGATGAAAATGAGTAGAAGAATTTCAAGTGTTTAAGAAGATTGTTTTATGTTTTTAGGTTTTAAGTTCCTGGTTTCCAAGACACTAAACCTTAAAGATCCTTGGTTTTGTAAAATGTAATGAATGTTTATGTGATAAAAAGGAAGGATGCTATATCCAACTCATCGGTCTACCCCTTTTCTGGGTTCCCCAAAGCCGTTTTCAGGATGGTTTGGTATCGTGGGGGAGAAACCTTGGTCTTCAGCACTTTCATGTTAATATTTTTAATGTTATTGTATAATTAATCAACTATAACAGACATGTAATCCTTCTAGGTATGGTCAGCCATAGCCCAGAACCACTGGTGCTGATATGTAGTACCCCTGAACCAGTAAACTAGTTCATCCCTACTAGCCTCAGGGATAGAGATATCATCCCTTAAGACAATTCCATACAAGGTCAACCTTTTTCAAAGCGGGTAGTTCTCCTAGATCTATAATAGTAGATCTGTCAAATATTTTTGATTTGAGTGGCATCTCACACGCTCTCTAATCCCAAGATTGTTTTCCATTTATTCTTTTCTAATGGAATCTTCAAGAACCTCCTGAGAGACTTCTAGTTTGGACATCTTGTTGGAAATATTTATGGTAATTTCTTCATTGGTCACAAATCTCATTCATATAGAAAGATCACCAAATTTTGGTTCAAATCACCAGTGCAAAGGCATCGTGCAATGCTTAAGGATCATGGCGCACTTTGTCAGAGAGTAGAGGGACTCAATGCACGGCATGAAGAAAATAAGGATTTCGGTGCGGCAAGCACAGAGAGAAGCATTGGAAATCATAGGCCTGTAGAATCCAGTTCACAAAGGGCGATGGTAGAGATGCGGAGCATCTAGAAGAAAAGAGAACATACACATAGAAGAGAAAAGTGAAGACAAAGTTGGGGTAATCTCTCTCTATTTATAGGAGACAACCCACGAAGATTCGAGGCATGACTCGACCTCATGGTGCGCCTCGCGTCGCACTCTGTGGAGAACTACGCCAGATTTTAAAAAACTATGCTTCGCACTCCATCACCACAACTCTGCTTTACATCCCTGCATGAATTTTGGTGATGTGTTCCCTCAGAATCTGACCCTTGATTCTCCTCAGCTCCCATTATGAGGGGGGAATTTGTTGGCTCCAAAATCCACCCCTCCCAAATGTGGAGGAGCAGGTCATCGTGATGTGGCCGAAAAGGGTGGAATCACAAAGGTACCTCATGGAGTGGAGGCCCTCTCCACGCCTGTTGTAGGGTGATCCCTTCTCCATGCTTACCGTAGAGAAAACCCTTCTCTGTACCTACTACAAGGGAGGTTGACAGACGAAGCCACACCTTCGACGCAATGTGCCGCCCAGTGGAGGCCCTCTCTGTGCCCGCTATGGAACCAACCCTTCCATGTTCCTGATGTGGAGTGAGGCCTTCTCTGCATCCACCACAATGAAAGATGACCGACCAAGCCCTAGTTCCAAGAAACCTAACGGCATCTCCCTTTGGCCGCAGAGTGCGAGATACTTCACACTGCATCCTCCACTCATCGCATCTCATTGGTTCCTATAAATACCAAGCTCCCATAACTTTAAAGGAAACCAAACCCCGACCTTTAGTCCTCCAAATCTCAAGTCACAAAGTACCCTTTTCTCAGTGAACCTCCGATAAAAATTAATCTTCCAAGGCACCTGATCATTGTGAAACCCTTTTTCCATTTCTCAAATTTTTCTGTTGTTCATTACAATATTCCCTTCACAAAGCCTATGGGACATTTCAATGGAGGGAGACCCCTTTGGGTACTCAAAAATTCACAAAGCATCCAATATTTGTGAAGCGCCCTTTAAAAACATGTAATGTCCATGATTAAATTGGGAGACAGAGCTTCGAGAACCGGGGATCCCTATGATTCACTGCACTCCACGGGCCCCGGTGCTCCACAAACAAAGGTGCTCTATGAGCCTCTCTACTCTGCGAGCCTTAGTGCTCTATGAACCTAGGTTCCCTATGAGCCTCTCTGCTCAACGAGCCTTGTGGATCCATGAACCAAGGTTCCCCTTGAGGCTCTACGCTCTTCTAGCCTTGGTGATCCATGAACCTAGGTGTTCCATGAGCCACTCCACTCCATGATCCCTAGTTCTCCGTGATCCCAGGTGCTCTACGAGCCTCTTCGCTCTGCAAACTCTGATGCTCGACCGCTCCTTTTGCTCTGTGAGGCCCTCTTCTCTGCAAACTACGTTTTCTTTGTGACCCCATGAGCTTTGTAAATCCCCCCAATATGAGGCTTCTTACTTTGAAAACCCTTATTCTACTCAGTCCTCCAGCATTTTGTGGGGTATTTTCAAGGTCCCTTTGGTGGTGTTTAACATTGTATTACTTAGCCGTATTCTTCTTCACATAGGCAATCTAATGGCTATTTTTTCTTCTCATAGCGACGCTAATGTGATCCCCTCAATGGATCACTCCATAGCATCGCCTTTCCATGGAATTGTTGATTCCTTCCCTTCCCCAAGGGTGGATGGGTATTAGTTATGTAAGTCCTAAGGGTGAAGAGTGACCCACCTCATCCAAGATGCATGATGTTAAACTTCCAAGAACCACCATCCTTAACACATAACGTTGAACTATGGCCTCTCCCTATGCAATATACATAGGGTGCCCCATATTAGACAATCTCCAGACCCTCTCATCTCCACGGGAGTGAGATCTTCCTCACATGGAATGAGATCCTATTTGTTGGAATGAAATCTGTCTGCGGGGAAGGGAAACCATCTTGGTGTTAACCCATAGCCTTTCTTACAGGAGGTAGCATCTCTTCTCCTCATCTCTTAATCTTTACCAAAGGTTAGAGGAGATATGGGCACCCAGACCTCCATTACCTCGTCCCTTTCCCTCTAGGTTCTTTACCATTAGGTCTCCATCCTAGAATAAGTCCCAATCTCCATCTCCCTGGGCCTCTAACCATGCATAATCTCATGTTTCCTCTTGGGCTAATAACCGCACATAATACCTTGTTTCCTCTTTGGGCCGCTAACCATATGTAAGCCATGCTTCATTCCCCGTGTATGCACCTTTCATGACATAATTTTCAGGTCTTTTCCACCCCTTATTTCTCACACCAAGCATGACTCACATGGGTTTAGAGTGATCATTGGCCATGTAAACCTTCAAGGGCCACTCTAGAGTGTATGTCCCAATCCCCCCTACCAAACTACGTGGAATTTGATCCTTTCCCCTATCCAATAAAGGTGATTAGGAAGCCTCCATAAGGTTCAATCCCAACACACATTGGTCTCAACCACTTCACATCGGTCCACTATCGTCTCGCATGAAGTTAAATAGTATCCCACCTACTGAACTATGTGGAATTTTATCCTTTCCCCTATTGGAGAAAGGTATGTAGGACGCCTCCTTAATGTTCAAGACCAACACCCATTCGTCATGAACACTTCATGTCGGTCCGCATTCATCCTGCATGACATTAAAATCTATCCCCCCTACCGAACTACGCGGACTTTAATCCTTTCCCCTATCCATGTCTGGTATGTAGGAAGCCTCCCTGATGTTCAAGCCCAACACCCATTGGGCTCGACCACTTCACGTCATTCCATCTTCATCCCACATGATGCTAAATTGTATCCCCCATACTGAACTAGGTGGAATTTGATCCTTTCCCCTATCTGAGCAAGGTATGTAGGATTCCTCCCTAAGGTTCAAGCCCAACACCCATCAGTACCAACCACTTCACATCGGTTCACCCTTGTCCCCCGTGATGTTAAATTGTATGTTAACTTTTTCTATAGCATGATGTTAAACTGTATACCTTCTAACTATAAAGGTTTTGTTCCTTATTTATTTGGTAGGGTATGTAGGAAGCCTACATATAGTTCAACCCCAACCAACTGTAAGCCGTTTTGAACCCCATCCAACGGTATGTTGCTGTAGTTCCAAAACAACGGTAAGTCATTGTTGTCCCCAACTAATGGTAAGCCATTTTGAATCCCAACCAATGGTAAGCCATTGTAGTTACAAACCAATAGTAAGCTGTTGTCGTCCCAAACCAATGGAAATACGTTGTGAACCCTAACCAATGGTAATCCGTTATAGTTCCAAACCAACATTAAGTCATTATAGTCACCAACCAACAGAAAGTTGTTGTGAACCTTAACCAGCGGCAATCTGATGTAGTCCACTTTGTTTGGATATACATCCATGGTCTATCCTAGTGGCATCAAAAAAACACTCCGGCCGCTAACCACATGTATATACCAGCATCATCTTCAGGTCATTGTCTTATTTTTACATCCTGATTCTATTCCCCCATCCCGAACATTGTGGACTTTGATTATCTATCACGGGGATGCATGGGAAGCCTCCATGAGGTTCAAGCCCATCACTCATGACCCATCATGGTATCTCCCTCGATTCCCCCTATGTTCTAGGAAGATCATGCCATATCCCATAGGTTCTACATACTTCAGGTCCCATCCATGTGTCCATCCTCACGGTCCACCTCCTTAGGTGTCCCATGGCCCCACCGAACTACATGGACTTTGGTTTCGTCTCATGAGGATACGTATGAAGTATCCTCAAGGCTCAAGCCCAACATCACCATTTTCCTCACGTCAGTTCCACCACATTCTATATCCACTTCTCTCAACCATCCATATCCATCTTGATTCTTACCCAGTCTGCCACATCTTGGTGAGATAATTTTACTGACTTTCTCACTGCTCTTATCATAAATTGGGTTACTAACGACGCATAAGTTCCACACGGTCCACAATCATCTTCCCAAGAGCACCCCCCTTGCAATGGGCCGCAATCCACATGTATGCCCCAACAACTTCTCCAGGCCACTGTCCTCTCAGCACACCCTGATTTGTCACCCCTTTTAACTACATTTGTTTTGGTCCTTATCTATTGAGACAGAGTACATAGGAAAACTCCCTAAGGTTCAATCCTAGCCAATGGTAAACCCTAGTGTCTCCTTTATAGGGACCCAATAACCATGCGATCCATATTCACTAGATGTTGTGATGCACCTATCTAATAGGACTCTCAGGTCCTCCCTCCTGGGGCTACACCCATATGATCCACTCTTATCTGTGCTTCAATCAGTCTGATCCATCTCTGCAAGATGTTAAACTCATGGAATACCCTATGTTAAGCATGGGAAACCATGGAAAACCTCAGAGACATTCCTATGGAATATAATTCCCCGCACTCGACGTGGGATTACTTTGTCTTATTCACCCTCAAGAAACCCTATCATAAGGGGAAGAAACCCAGATGCATCAGTGTTCCAGCATCCATACATTCCAGCAATGTCCAACGTGACTACTTCCCTGATCAAAGGATGCTTCCCTGACTTGACCCCTTAGAGTTTCTAGGTAGAAGCAATGTAATTAACCAGCGTCCATAAAGATATGGCACCCGGAATAGTTTCAAAAACAACATATTTATCATTCAGGGAGACCCATACTAGGTAGCGAGTTCTCATAAGGAATCCACGAATAGAAATACTAACATCCCATCATCTTGTTTCGATCAAGGAGCAAAAATAGCTGAATAAGTGATGGATGCCGCCTGCCTTAGGAAAGCAAGAATGCGAGGAAATAGATCACCGTATCCTCCACCGACGAATGTGCTCCTAGGAGAAAGTATCGAAAATAAGATGTAATTTATTTTTAAAGGATATCATAATTAAATAAATTTATATTTATAATATAATCCATTGTATAGAAAATTCATAGTGATATGATGCTATATAATTTGAGAAAGGGCTCACATATAATTTAATATAGTGTGATAATTATAGAATTTATTGAATTATAATATGAATATCCATAAGATCTACCAAATAAAAAATATTTATAAGACCCCATAGATGAATTTTTTTTAGATATGCAACTATTTAACTAGTAAAAATGGGATATTAGAGATCTAATGTGACACCAAATTATTATCACCAAATAAAGTGACATGTTATTAATTGATGATAAACTAGACATATCCTATAAAGAGGAAATAAAATACATATAACCTATTTAGTGGAATAAATATTTGATTTTATAATTTTCTTTGATGCACCAAACTTAGGTTTAAAATTTTATATAACATCAAGTTGAAATGAATATAGTTTAATTTAATTGAATACTATAGTAAAATATGTATTTACCTAAATAGAAATATTGGTTACCAGAGGTTCCATGAATTGTTGATTCATAAACTATAAAGACCCATTTTCACACATTTCTATAATTAAATCCATTATAATTATACATTCTATAACAATAAATTATGATTTTGACATTGAGAAAATAGATGGTGAAATTATTTTGAAAATGATAAACTTATATAATGTATCTATATTACATAAATAAAAGATTTGAAACATATAAATAATCCATTAAGTCTATAAATATTAAAATATGTATTTTTATGTTGAACTATGCATTAATAACGTGGATTTTTTATTTTGATAAGGTCATAGGATAATTTTTTCTGACTAAAAACTGAAAGTGAGAGATTTATTTACAATATGGTTCATGAGAGTAGTATGGGTTTACTATTTATATATGTATATGAAATATTTTTATTGGATCCAAGGTGATCCTAACTAGAGATTAATGTTTTTATTGACAATTTGGTTTTACTGAAAAGGTTTATGAGTTTAATTCTTACTCTCAAATCAGGTGAGAAGAAGAATGAAAGAATATGTTACAAAGGAAATATTTTCATGTAGCGCACACATAGACTTGTAGGATGTATGCCACAAATACTTTCATGTTGGAAGTACATGAATCAATTATTTTCATATGAATTTTATGGTAGATAGTAATTAAATGAGGTATGTGAAATATTATTCATGAAGGGTGTTTTTGAAGCAAGGATTGATCTTAGTGAATTAATTTTTTCAAAGTAAAAAAATTCCATAAATGAGTTTTGCTGACTATGTACCATGGATCTTACATATAGGTTATGAAGGAGGTACATAATTTTCAATAAGTTATAAGTTAATGTTTATAGATTTTAAATTATGGTCATTCATAGATTGGTTCATTTATAAGTGAAATGGTGTAATTTTCTATTGATTTATCATTCCATCGGAGTTTACCTATAAATTCCTCATTGACAATTTTATTGAGTATCATGTAAATAACTAAAGAAAGATATAGATTTCAATCAAAATATTGTTGAAGGTAGATAAATGCCCATGAAAAAAAAATTGTTTGTGAAGTAAAGTACATACCAAGATGAGTAGATCATGATTCATAGTACATGAAAATTAGACCATTTCACAAAGCACAATATGCACCAAGTAGACTAGAATGTGGAGCATAGTTTATAGTGGATTGTAGATTATTCTCAATATCTAGATCATAGTATTCGAAGCATAGCACATTGCGCATAACATGTAAATCAAAACACCCAGAACTCTGTACACGAGGCATATTACATGGAGAATAGTACACATAATATAGTAAATGGATCACGATATATAGATAATAGTACTTATAACATACATTTGAGTGAAGGATATTATGAGGTTAATGATATAATACAAAGCAATTTCACACCAATTTCCAATTTTTATTAATTGGATTATATAATTCATTAGAGAATAATTTTTTGGATAACATAATGAAATTAAAATGATATTTTATTTGTAAATAAGGTAGTAATCTCAATTTTGATAAACTAAGGATGCATTCATTTGAAGCATTGCACAAAATTGTTGTTTATGGAAGTATTTTCATGGTGGAATTACTATACTTCCCAAAACAAATTGTAATGGTTATGATCTTGTCATTGATTGAACATGACTAAAAATTATAATCCATAAAATTTAGTGCATCTTAATGAGTTTTGGTCCACCAATAGAACCCTGAATGCAATATCCTTAGATTATCCCTTTATAGTAGACCATGTAAAAATAATGTTCCTTGATTTAATTTTCATAGTTTTTATTATCATTTATTTTAAAATAAAAATGATAGGTTTAATGATTTCCTACCAATATTTGAAAAATATCTAATGATAAAATGAATGTTTTGATACCCTAATTCTTTCCTTCCCTCATTGGGAATCTTAGGTTTCAATAAGTGGTATCAAAATCACTGGTTCCATACATTTAAGATATCATTTGAATATCAGTATGTTGAAAACAATGGATACTAAAGGGGTTCATCTATTAAATGTAAGAAATTATTATATTTTTAAGAAACATAAAATATATCACTTATAATTTCATAGGTTAGATTTTTTCCATGAGACAATACATGTAGAACATGTTAGCGAGGCATCATAAATTCCACTGACTGAAGATGAAAATAATCTAATCAACGCCATTAAAAAACCTCAAAATGATTTAACAAGGGATATATGAAATCATGTCTACATGAAAGTGATGTGTTTCATAATATAAATGGAGATGTGAGAAAAAATGACTAAAATCTATGAAGGTAAAAGAACGTTGAAATAATGAATGCTTAAACAATATCAAAATATTATTAATGAATTAAAGATATTCCCTAATGAAAAATTATAAGTATTCTTAAATAAAATCATTTGGGATAAAAGATCAATCTTGGTAATTATTGAAGAGATTAAAGATATTGAAGTTTTAATGAAAATGTTCTAAATACTTCATACTCTATTTAATTGGAAGGTTTTATATTTTGAAGATATTATCTTGGATGAAAATTGACTAGATGGTCCATATAATGATATTATTACTGATGAAATATATGTATGGATAAAGGGAACATCATGTAACTCAATCAGGGTGATTATTTTCAATTATATCTACAAATATGATATCTCTAATAGAGGTAATGACGAAGTGGACATGAAAGATGAATTTATATACATTTTTGCTAGAAAATTAAATAGATAAAGAGTATAGACAAACGTAACCTGACCTTACCTTATTTCTATTCTGCTAAATATAGACACATTAAAAAATGGTGTCCAAGGAAATTTTATGGACATAATAATGAATAATAACTATATAGATTCTATAAAGGATATTGCCTCTCAATATATACTTCAATCCATGAAATTTATCTAAAAAGAAGATTCCGAGGAAAATCTTGGTGAGTGAAGAAAAAGAATATCACCAAAATTATATAGATTAATTGGGAAAAAATAAATTTAGATACAAAATATTATTTTATTTCTATGGTTGAAAATGGAGAACCAAATGGGAAATAGATAATCAACCAAATTGTGTGGCTGAACTCAAGGTAGAACATGAGGGGACTATAAAATAAGTCAATGTTCAAAAAATAAAAATTGAAATATGAATGGGTTTCTAAAAAAATATTCCAAATATATAGATAAGATTGAAGATGATATTTAAATAATGAAAATATAACTAAAATATCTGTCAATCATTCAATTAAATTTAGACGAAGTGGTGAATTTCATGCTGAATATTTAAGAACATGCTAGCATAATTGACAAAATCAATTATTGTTTAATAGATAGATACATGAAAAAATTATTAAAATGATGAAGTAATTTTTTCATTATGAATGGAATTTGAATTAGACAAGAAATTAAGTGATTCATAGAAGAAGATTCACTACAAGGTGTTGTTATATGGATAACTGATATAAAGTTATAAGTAAGTCTCAAAGGATATTGAGAAAATTATTAATGAAAAAAGGCCTAGTTTTAGGGTAAAAGTGATTATGATTTTCATATGTGACATAAAAAACCAAAAAATGATAGATCATAATAAGGTCAAGTATAAGGTTAGTGTTTTTAGTTTCAACAATTGGACACCAAATTTAATAAAATAAAACACCCCTATAAATAAAAATCATAGTGTTTTAAACACTACTCAATCCTTGAGTATTAATAAAAAAATAATGACCATTATAAAGTCTAGGTACAGGTAGAGGAATAAAGTATAAATGATATTTTCTATTATGAAATGTCAATTTTATGGCTTTCATGGTGACACTATGTACTACTGTGAATATGAAAGGTGTTATCCAAATTGATAATCACTTAAAATTCATTAATTAATGATTATATAATATCCTTCATCATAAAAAATAAATTATCTATATAGATATTCTTTTCACTCTTCTAACTTCATATATAAAGATGTTGATTATAGAAAAAGAATAAATATTGGTTACTACAAAATTAGTAAAAGGTAAGTAAATGAAAAAAAAGATAACAAGGATGAATTTAAAAATAGATACTCTCTATTGGATTATGAATATGATTGTAATTAAACTATGTGTTTATAATAAAAATGGAAAATACCATTTTGTGCCTCAAATCAACTTAGCATCACATGAATGGAAAATAAAATATGTGGGAATTAATTCCTATCATAAATATCTCTAAAATTTAAAATAACAATAGAATGTAGATAATTGAAAGTTTATCCTCTTCCTATGTTTATGTATCTACAATTTTTCTAAATAATTTTAAGGGAATATTTAAATAAATAGTGTATTTTGAATGATGGATTATTAAATATCAAATAAAGTGGCAATACACAATTAGTATGTGATGATTTGATGAAATTATAAGTGATTATGTTGATGGCTAGTGGAACACCCTGTTATATTTATGTCAACTCTATAACCCTATACTTTAGATAACATTTAATCAAAAGAGTTTCTTTTTTCAAAAGAAAATAATAATAAAATAGTCATGAAAGGATCATGGATAAGAAATAATATATATATATATATATATATATGGATAGAAAAGAAAACCATTTGCACCAAATAGATGAACAATAAGATAACTTGTGGAACTACAGTATGGAAAACATTTAAAAAATGACCTTATAAAATTTATTCAAACAATAATCCATGGTGTATTTTCTAAATCTGGAGGGAGATCATGAAAATTCATGTGATTATGGTATGCTAGGATTGATGGTTCAAAATCAGTTTATGTAGAATAAGAAAAAGGAATCTAATCTAATCAATCTAGGAAACATCATGGTGGTTGGATCAATAAATTAATCATGTACACATGGATAGAGGTATTTCATAATATTTTTTGATGATTATAATAGGATGGAATACTTTTGTTCACATTGAGTATAATATATGACATATATTTCAGAATACGTAATGAATAAGAGTAGAAAAATAGATGATACACATAAGAAAGGTCTCACAATCTGATAATAGAAATAAAATACACATATTTTGAATTTCAAAAATACATCGAGAAACATGTAATTATTTATTATGTATATTCTATAAAAACTACACAAATAAATTATGTTATTGATTGAATTTTTCAATGGGTAACTAAATTGACCAACACATTTCTCACTAAGAGTGGCATCTCTCACCAATTTTGGAAGGAATAAGTACAAGTTACTATTTACACAAAAATATAGATGGTTCTAATATGAGTATAGATGAGTACATAATTTTAAATGAGTCATGGATCTAATAAATCACTAAAATATTTTTTGGAAATTTACTAGAATATACAACATTCTATAAAAAGAAGGAAACCATGGGGAATATATATATGTGATAGATAAAGGAGTTTTTCTATGATAGAAAATAATGATTAAGTCCTAAAAATATCTTAAAAAAAGTTTAATAATATTTTGGAGAGTATTAAAATCAAATAAATAAAATAATATAATATAAATAATTCTAAAATATCAAACATTAATAAATTATGTTATGAATAGTATGAAGTTAACAAAAAACCTGAGGTTTAAGAAATCTCCACAAATAGTGGATATTCTATGGGTATATTATAAGAGAAGATGATTGGTAGATAAATATATCCTATGTCTTATATGGGATATATGATAGTTAAATTAAATCCATCCAATATAATTGGAGATATAATTTCCCCTTCATAGACATAAGGATGCGAAATTTAAACCATGTTCCACTATTGTTAAGGAATAAGTTATCATCATTTAAAGAACAATTGAATGTTTAATCATGACTTAGATCCATGAATGAATAATTTAACAAAATATATATTAATCAAACAAAAAAACATGTGATCAAGCTCAAACTCACAATGTAATTATGTTGTAGTGGAGCTTCAAGAATAATCCCTACAAAGAAAGAAATGAGATTCGCAATAAAGAATATCTAGTGTGAAAAATATATGCAAGTATTGAACATGTTAATTTGGAAGAATAATATTTACCAATAGATCTACATGAGATAATAAAGACCCTATTAACGATAAAAATTCAATGTGGTTTCATGATTTATTAGAAAGATGTTAAAATAACATTCTTAAATGTTATGTTTTAATATGAGGTTTATATTGAACAATGAGTGGGATTCTTAATCGAAAATGATGATATCAAAGTTTATAGGTTAAATATATCCATTTATGCTCTAAAATAGACACCAAAATCATGGTATGTATTACTCAACTCATATTTAAGGAAAATAAAATTATAAATATATGGTTTAAATAACAATCTCTACATGAAAACGTCTAAGAAGTAAAATTCATGGTGATTTTTTATATGAATGAAATCATATTTGAAAAAAGTAATAGATAAATGGATTAGGTTTCTAATCTCATGAACATAGAATTCAAAATATCCATCATTAGTGAATGAATTTATTTTATAGATCTTTTTCTGATTAAAAAATAAAGGTATAACATTAGTTATTAGGTGAGTTATGTGAGATATATTCTCAATAAATTTAATATTAATGAATCTGAATCAATTTCATCATCATTTATGACTAGAACTATGATTTGGAATCACCATTATGTGATATAAATAGATCATAACTTGTAGAGGAGGATAATTTGAATCAGGCTATTTTTAGTTACTACACAACCCGATATTGTGTTTGAAACAAGTTCATAGTCCTATTTTTGGGGTAATCCAAAGGAGGGGAGAATGGAGAAACTTAAATGAATCCTGAGGTACATCTATGGTATGGTTAATTTTGTCTTTCTCTTTGATACTGGAAAGGTTGATGAGTTGTTTACATTTTTTGATGTAAAATATGCTAGATATATGGTATAATGAATTTCTATAATAGGGGGATTATTCTTTATCTAATATAAATTATTAGTATGGTTGGGTAAGAATTATGATATCATATCACTAAGCACAATGAAATAAGAATATATCTTAGTTAATGAGGCATGAACTATGCTTCTATGTATGAAGAAACTACGTAAAGAGATTTTTGAACTAGTGGTGCAACCAATGGTGAAATTTTGTGAAAAAAACAGTGTTATTGAACTGATGAAGAATCTCATTCATTACTCTCATACAAATAATGTTGATTTTATATATCACTTTATGAATTAAATGTTAGAGAAAGTGAACATTAATTTAGATCATTCTAGGATAAATAAACAATTGAAAAACATCATGATTAATCCATTGGTTACTAGAGGATTTTCGAAACATTGGTTGAACCTAGGTGTTCAAATACCTCCCTAATATTGAGGTTGTGAATACATTTATCTACCCCCATTTTAACTAATTATTTATATGAGGTGTTTCATGTTTGTAAAGATCATTGTATTTTGGTTTATTAAAAAATATGGATAATGATTTTTTTGATAAACTTCTATTGCAATTAGTGATGAATGAACTTATTTTCTAACAAGTGTATTTAGTAATTATTATCTCATTTAAGTGGGAGTTTATGGTATGAATAGTAAGAGGATATGATCCATGGGGATAGATGAATGTAGTTTGATTGACCATGTAGATAGGTGGAGTTATTGGATTAAGAATGGTATGAGGCATAGAAGACTATATTGAAATATTATTTTTTACACTGGGAAATGATCACATATACTTATAGTGATATAATAGATATTCTATAGCTATTTAGATTAAATAATGTGTTCATAAATAATTCAATTTCACTTTGGTTACCAATATACCCAAAGGTGGATAATGTTGGAACCAATATGATATATGTTAGATATTGGTATTCTATTTTTTTAATATGGTTACTATAAATAGGGTTGTAAAATTATGTAATTATGTGTAAATTAGTTGAGAATAAGAATATTTTTTGAGATTTGTTTCTTCATTATTTTGGGTGTTTAGAGGAAAAGATAATGTCTAACATAATTAAACATTATTTAATAAATAATTATGAATAAATTAGTATAGAGAAAGTATTTTCATGAAGATTTTATATTGGTAAATAGGAATAACATGGATGAAAGTTTCATATAGGATGAAAGTTAGTGATAGTGTGTGATGTAATTACACTTTATATAGTTCAAAACAGATATTTATGTAGTCTTTCATGATTATAGAAAAATATTTTTTGAAAATTCAAAACTCTCATAAAGGATCTATGTGAATAGTGTATCATGGATCTTATATAGAGGATGAAAAGGATGGAAATAATTTATGGCCAATTAGTGGTGATTATTTGTAGAATGTGAATAATGGTTATTCACTGAGCAGTGTTATGTAGTGGGAAATAGTAAATTTTTTAGTTGAGTGAGTTTTTCAAGATAGCATGCCTATAAATAATCTATCGATAATTTAATTAAGAATTAAATGAAAAAATAATGGATGGTTTACAGATCAACCAAAATATTACATAAGTCATATTAGTTCATGATTCTTAGTACTTAGAAAACACACCAGTTTACAAAATATATTAGACACCAAACATATCAATTCCTGAATCATAGTATCTCTGAAATATATCTATTAAAAAATCACCATATATGGAAAATAAATAAGTATAAATAGAATTATCTGTGTAGAACAATATGTGTATCACATTATACAGAACATAATTTTTGAACGATAGTACACAGAGAATAGTACATAGAACACAATATATGGAGAAAAATACATTGATTATAGTTTTCAGAACCCTAGTATGTTGATCTCCATACATAAAGAATAACTAAAAGAAAATTTCCTGAGAATCATAGTATATATAACTATATAGAAATTACGGTTTATTGATAATTGATTTGATTGACGTATTTTACATTTTAAAAAATATACCACCAAAATATTTTTCTCCAAATATATATGGTTATTACTAGGATAATAGAATTCTTTAAAAATATTTTTTTGGTTTTTTTGATGATAAAAAAATTATATTTTCATAACACTGAGGAAGATACCTTCATGTTGATAAAATAAAGAGATATCCATTAAAAGTATTGCACATTTTATGAGTCAATAGATATATTTTTGAGGGAGATAGGGCACTAATATCCAAACCAAATTGAAAAGGAATTGATATTGACCTAAAATGACCGTGATTAAAAAATTTAATCCATAAAATATTATAATCCCTTTTTGATTCTAGTTCACCGGCACAACACTATGCGCATACTCCTCGGATTATCTATTAATGTTAAACCATGTAAAACTATTGTTCCTCGAATTAAATTATGAAGTTTTCAATTTTATGGAGGTAACACTAATAACTATAAATTTAAAAATTTCCTACTAACATATGATGAGATTTCATGAAACAAAATAATACTTTTAGACAATATTTTCACCATCCCCTCTTTTGGTATCTTATATTGAGACAAATATAAAGATGAAAATAGATTAAAATATTATATTTGGAAAATATTTTCCTGAATGACTACATCTTTATGAGGGATGTAAGTGAAAACATAAATTCTTGGTATCAAGATCCATATAGATATATCTATAAATATTATTACAGTATGCTATATTTCTTATATTGATACAAAATTGAGAAATTAATAAATAAATAATATAATGGGGGATTTTTTGATATGTTATACGGAATAATTATAATAAGGATGAAATATCTTTAGACATATGATGGAATAAAATAATGAATATAACCCATTACACTTACACAACCCCATCTATTATTTGTTACATCGAATTGATGATTCTATATGTTACCCTTGAATTGATTATGGTATTCATATATAGTGAATATATAAGAGAGGTTCATTAAAAAAACTATAATAACTTTTTTTAAGTTCATGATATATATAAAGGATATTTTATAGGATTATGGAGAGAAAAAGGGTATATTTTTAATGGGATCCACATAATATTTCTTCTAAATTTATTATAATGAACTGAAATCATGTCTAGGGAATTTTATTATTTTTAGTGTTGTTTCACTGAGTAAGAAAATATGAAATAATTCATTGGTTAACAATTATAAAATGGACATCAACAATTTTGATACCTTTAATATATATAAAAAGATGTTTTGTGGATATAGATTTGTAATTTTTAGATTTCCATTATACCTAGAATTATTGATCACATAACACATTGCTACGATATTAATATATATATGTTTCTTGTTTGGGATCCAAGATCATACTAATAAATAAAGAAAATACATTAAAAATATCATCTATTCAGATATTGTTTTCATAGAGATTAATTATTTCAAAAAAAAGATAACTTAGTAGACCCTGTGAATAAATAAATTTATTATAAAAATAAAAATTTGTCATTTATGATCTATTATGTTGAATGATTTTAGTTTTTATCTATAGTGAAAGTTGGTGTTTTTAGAGTTAATTCCATATAACTAAAATTTTCATGGTATTTCGACTATAGGACAATGTATTACATTTAATACATACATGTTTAATTTTTATCACATATTCCCTTTCAATATATTAGATATATATGATAATGTACTTATAATGTTTTTTCACATATATTTTATAGTATATTACTACTATAATGTAAATCTGAAGTTGACATGAAACCATATTTAAAACTATTTCATATAATATAAACAAATTATTTCAATAAAACATAAAAATTCTTTTATTATCCTATGTTGTGGAATCAAATGTATTAAGACATAATATCAGGTATTTCTCACTACATTATCTCTAATATAATGTATTTTATGGAAAAACCTACTAATAAAAAATAGAAATGTTTTATGTTTCTCTGGATATTCTTATCTTTGAGTGTTTTATTGGTACTTATAAAAAAATGATTGTTATTTTATAACTTGACTCACATACTTATATTCATCATAAAATTCATAGAACATTTTCTCATGATGATGCATATTATATACAGTGCATCATCAGTGGTATGTAATTAATTTAATAATAATTATATTATTATTTCCATTAATGTTTTCAAAAAATATATATCTAGTCCTTTAATTAAAATTGAAATTATTTAAATAAATCCACAGTCATAGTTATTATAAGAATGTTTTATTAAGAATTTAAATAAATATTAATCTTATATTTGGGGTTATGTTACATCTATGAATATTTTGTTATGACATATCTATTGGAAATGGATAATATTATATATTTATATGTATAGTATGTATTTTTTACTATATTTTTTATTTTTATATTTATTAATAATAACATCATTATATATATAGGGATTCAAGATAAACATATATTTATTGTACACAATTTCCATAACATAATCATTACAAATTATAATAATCTCACAATCTCAAAATTTAAATATCTAGATTTTTTTAGGATCACATATATAAGAAACTTATTTTATAATACTTTTGAACATTTACCTATATTTGAAATACAGTAGATCCACTTAATGAAATATCCTAGTTTATACTCATATTTATTACCTTGGTAAAGAAAACATAAGAAATGGTTGGGGTATAATTCTCAATATGGGAAAAGAAATCATTAACAAAATCATGTGTTGGATTACATGAATGAGGTAAAACATGATTAGGGAAAAAATTTTCATTTAAAAAATATATTTATGATAGTTTTTAACAAGTTTCAATTGATGGAAATTTATAAAAAATAAACAAACATATATTATTAAAAAAAATTGTAGAATTAAGAGATAATAAACATGATCCAAGGATCATAATCATATGCATATGGTAATCTGACATGTCATTGAAATATTTTATAATAAGAAGTTATACTATAATTATGAATATAGATTTTTTTGAATAAATATCCCAATACCACTTTCACACAATAAAATAGTGATAAAATTTTAATTTATAACATTTAACCAAAACGTTAGTAAAAAAAATATTCCAGCATCATGTTCACATAAGGAACTTGTGAACGAATATTCTTGAATCACATTCACACATAATTTATCTTTTTATTTGATATAAAATCATAACCAATTCATTAAAGATTGATATAGGAACCCAACCATAAATCATCTATGCATGTTTGTGTCACTTCAAAATAACCATTCCTCACGTTATAAATAACCCATGTAATGATAAATGTCTTTCATATTAGTTCCAGACTATATCACCAAAATCGACCTCTAAAATGTAAATAGTTGATACCAAATATTCAATCACCCAAAAAGAGTATTTCGTAAGATCATTAATAATGAGATTCATGAAAATTTATTTACAATGAAATAAATCCTTAAAATATAAAAATAATAATTATGAAAAAACACAAAATCTTATTTAGAATGTGATTTAATATTTGCTATAAAAGCTAAATTTACTATCACTGTGAGATGTTATTTTAAAAAAGTGATGTGAAATTTTCTTTAATCATGATTATTTAAAAATAAATTTCACCAGTGAATACTTAAAAAAGACATAATGATTTAAAGAGTATAAATAAATACATATGGAAAAATTATCTTTTATAATATAATATTCAATAATTTTACCTCCAAATAGTAATAGAGGTTTCAAAATGGAGACGTGATTTTTTTGAAAACATTTAATTTGAAAATATAATATTCAATAATAAGTCAATGAGAATTATAAATATTTTTCAAAAATTTATCTAGATTAGAAGAAATAATATTTTATTTTGATAGGATACACACCCTTTTTAATATTTTTAAATACCAATATTTAAATCCTATATCGTAAAATATGTTAATAAAACATTAAATTGAAAATTGGTAATGTAAAATATGAATTTCACATGAGTAAAAAATATTTGGATTAAAAAATAACAAATGAAATCATTTTTGTGAATAATGAACACAAAAAGGGGGGAACTATTTAAAATATACGAGGTTTTTATCATATAATGGTTTCACCTTTATGTGAAATAAATTTAATGAGAAAACATATTTGTGAAAAAAAATTCCCCATTAAGAAAAGTTGAATTATCTTATAAAATATGAAATAAAATAATTTATCAAACTCATAAGAATGATGTAGATGGAATAACATATTAACTCAATGAATATAAATTTTAGTTAATAGAATCCCTCACGGATATCATAATTCATGAATAAAGAGACATTTAAAAATTTATTTATGTGGAAGAAATGTAAATCCATAGAAAAAATAAAATACCACATAATAAAAGAAAATAAATTTGTTTTACCAACTTATATGAAATAAGCCAAAGAATAAAAATAATAAGTGAATGGATGAGAATTGATTTACAAAAAAACACTTACTATAATGGTAACATAATATTAAAAATAACAGAATATGCAAACCCTTAAATTGAAATACATATATATTGAAATAAAATGTATTCATTATACATATATTAAATGGGATAGTGAGTAAAATAGATAAAATAAATAATTGTGTGCAATATCAAACATGTCTCATGGATTTGAAAATGAGACCAAGAAGCCTCATGAATGTATTTTGGAAATAAGATTCAGTAATAGGAAAATTATTGTGGAGGCGTTCGTTCAAATATGGGAAAATGGCTTAGTTTTTCGAAGACCTCTTCAAGGAAGACCATGAAAAAAATGTAAATACTCTAAAATGGAAATTATATTGGGAAAATGATTATAATATACTTATACTTATTTTTATTGGATCTATGATTTCTTATGTGGCTTTATGCTTTGTGGTTATTATGTGTGTGGATTGTTTGATGATTTGTGTGTGGTATGTTTCTTTTTTTAATATTTCTTCATTTTATAGGGGTTCTCACTAAACCATAAAAATTATGTTTTATTTAAAATAAAAAATTTGAATTTGAGTCCTAGTTTCTATCATACATTAACATGATATAACATATTATATAATATAAATAACCATCTCAATCACTTATTCCTTAAACCTATTCATATATATTTCTATATATAAACTTACTTTATAACCATTTATTAAAAATATATTAGTCAATTACAGTTCAATTTCATTATCCAATGCTATAATTTCATGTTTTATACTAGTTTTTTAATATGATTTTCAATTATTTTATATTAAAAAAAATCATTATTCCATGAGTATCCAAGATACTATAATCATGGTGTTTTGATGATTAATCACATTCCATTTTCATTTTGTGAGGGATATTGTTATGGTATGTGAGAATGGAAACTAGGTAGAACTAGTTTTAGTTCACTTAACGATTGAAAGGTGATATATTAATAAATATATTAAATATCAATAAATTATTTATGGAATAATTTAAACATATTAAATAATTTATTATCACATGATATTAACATTATGTAACATTCCGTAATCGTTCACAATATTAACAATATAACATCATTCACTTAGGTGGTAAAACCAAGCCAAATGAGAGAATTTTAAAATGATTTTATGAGTAAGGATATGTCTATATATATGTTAACATAAATTTTAAAAAAAACATTATAATTTAAAAATTATCATATATATTTATAAAATTCATTATTATAACCATTAATGAGAGGTGGCGATGAAAAATAAAATTTGACTTTTATTGTGGTGGTAGTCCACACATTCAAATGATTAACGATACCATTTCTCAAAAAACGGGATAAAAATAATTTATATAATAAATAATTTATTATAAATTATAATTGTGAAATATTATGTATATTAAATCATAAAATTAATCCCTATTTCCAAAAATGAAAACCAGCGAGGGAAAAAGGAAGGATTGTTTTCATGGAGGTAGTTGAATGCTCATCCACAAGTTCAACATTATTTTATTTTACTAATTAGATGATAATGAGTAAAATTTTTTTCAAATTAATATATTGACACTTTATTATACTAATTATTCAGAGATCATTATATTAATATGGTTTGGATAGGTTTGTAAGTGAGTAATTAATAAGAGAAAGTTATAGATCATTTAATACTCCCACTAGGGCGTTAAATTTTATTTTGAATGTATCCTTAGAAATAAAGGGATAAGGATAAAACATTGAGACTAGAGGCTTGTGAAAATGACATTTTTTTCTAGGAAGTGTAAAATTTTAGGGTTTTATTGAAAAATACAATGGTATAGGTGTGCCATGTAGTGGTGTATGTGTTTCTATTTGACAAATGATTAAAATTTCACTTTTGTGAATACCAATTAATTTTCAATAATGGGATGACAATATTCAATGATCAATGACTAAAAAAGTGATAAATATTGGATTTTTGGGTGATATAATATCTATAAATCCTTTACTAATAATTTTGACATAGGTTATAAACATATTTCATTCCTTTTACTATTTTATTTATTTATTGAACCATTTTGGGTTTTACCTTGGTAACTAGTTTTAACCCTAGTAGTTTACATTTTATTAAAAATATAATGTAACCCATATAATAAAATTTTATGTTAAAAAAATTTGGATCTATATAGTCTAATTTAATTTTAAAATAATATATATTTAACTTTTAAATTAAAAATTTTTATATATTGAAAATTTGTTTTATAGGAAAATGTTATTTTCCCAATAAGTGTTCTTGGTCTTATTTAGTATTTATTACCTATTTCATGAGTTTTAATGTACATATATATAGGTTTAAAAATTATATTAGATTCATTGTTGGGAGGATATTAATTTATTTTATTAGATAAAAAGTATGAATTATTAAAATTTAATTCTTTGAAAATTATAGTTTTAACATTATCATGGTCATTAAATTTAAACTTAGTAATCTTAATATTGTACCCAAAAATAAAATAAATCTTGATACATATTATAAAAATTTTGATCTAAAATATTAAATTCACTAGCATTATATAACATCCTAGCTTTTTATTACACATTAATATTTGATTTATTACATAAAATCACACTTAATACAACCCAGAAGATCAATAAGTCAAGTGTATTTAGGAATTAAGTACGTAGAATAACAACATATAGTATGGGATATAACACATTATTGAACACTTAATTTACATAATTATAGTATTAAAAAGAACTTAAAGTGCATGGGATATCCTAGGAACAAACATAAGAAGTGGGTGAGCTATAAATCCTAGTATGGTAATAAAAAATCCATAAAATAAAAAAGATAAAACATAGTATACAATAGGCATATCAATGTGGAATAAAAGGAAAATGAATAATAAGGCATGGTAAAACATGATAATCAAAACATGGTAAATATGGAAACAACTTTAAAAAACTACATCATATACAAAGGTCAAGGATAAATCTTCTAAAACCTCATGGTACACAATGTCTCATATAAGAAATAGGTACACCCCTATCCGAACATGAAAACCATGATACTAAACATTACCCAATGCATTTTAGTTAAATATGGGAACACCCATGATAATAATTTCATTTTCACACTTAAGAGTGACACATAGATCATATGATGTGGATTCATTCATAATCATAATTTATTCCACAAACAAAGAATGTAGACTACATAAATTTATGTTGCCAATCAAAATAATATGTTCATAAATGGTAACACCCTTTATTATAAATGGGTGCAGTATTCATTACCCAATTGTGTTGGCATGGAAAATTGTTATGATATTTCAGCAACATAACGACTTCACTTAAAGATTCATAAAAATGGGTTGATGAGAGAGAAATGGGTCTCTCATAATATAGACCTCATATGAGAATTAATTGGGACATGTAATAACATATCCCAACATTATAAATTAGAAATATAGGGCACAAGGAAATGAATAAATTTGAATAAATAAAATTATCCTAACTATATTTCGACATGGTAATGAGAGTACAAAATGGATATAATTTCTTGAATGAAAATGAAAGGAAAGAAATCCCTTTCAAAATTTTGGCATAGTAACGAGTTTTTGTAAGGGTAAAAATGAGAGAGTATAAATGGTATCTCCTCCAAATAATATCAATTTTATAGTAATTTAATCATAACTAAGGAATTAAAATATAACATATTGAAATTATAATGACTAATTTCAAAGAAGTTTATTGGATTTAAAAGGAGGATAGGAAAGTACCTTACTTGAATTTGTGATTTCAATGGTTTGGGTGGGGATTCTAGAGAGACTGGTAGTGGCTTGGGATGACTATAGGGAGTGGAGGGATGATTATGGATGTGATACAAGGATTTTTAATGAATTTAAATGGGATATTGGGTTGGTTTATATAGGAAAAGATGAGGATTTCATTATTATATAGGTTTTGGACTCTACATAAAAAAATACCAAAAAAAACAAACCATACCACTATTTTTTACCATGGTTTCTGAAAAATGGTATTGGATTAAATAATTTTATATGGAAAAGGGGTGAACGTATTAAAACATTACCATTGCTGAGATGGAGGTGAGTCACACCCTTAAAGAAATGATTTTAAAATCTTCAAATATATTATAAGTCTTAGAGGATTTATAATGGCTTTACAAAATAAATCAGATAAACTAAAAATAACATTATTTTAAATATAAAACATATATTTGGTCATTTATCCCATTGATATTACTTATTACATCTCTTTTGGGCCATTTTGATGTCATAAAACACAAAGTATATTTATACAGTATTTAACTTTTACTGGAAAATTCGAATATATAATAAAATAATGAAAATTTCACCATTGGATAATTTCAAAATTCTGAGTCCAAAAAATATTATATTTATCTAAATAATTTTCTAAACATTTTGATTTTCACATTTAAATTAAAAACATAAATTTATTGAAAATGATGGGTTATTGAAAATAATAGTTTTTTTGAACCCTTATAAAAATTACACTTGACTTCATAAAAATTATATAACCATTTATAGGGCCAATAGGGGCCTATATACCCTGAGAGGGGGGTGAATTAGGGTATGGATATTATTTTTCAAATTTCTTCCTGCCCCAATGGATCTTTACGTCTCTATTATAAGGTTCAATTTGTTTGCTGTGATGCGATTGTGTTGATCACATCTTTTTATCTTTACCTGATTTGTATGCTTAAAATGCAATAGAGGGAAGCAACCAGGCAGACACAAAGATTTTTACTTGGTTCACCCTCACTGGGCTATGTCCAAGGAGCATACGCCGACATGTTGTCGTGCGTACCAAATCCCACTAATCTTCATAAGATGTCGATAAAAATTTCGGGATAGAGCACTTCTATTCCCAGGATCACTGCCTTCACAAGGTTTAGGGTCAGCTCACTGCTTTCCCAAGGGTTACTCCCTATTTCTCCCTTTCTGGCTCACTGCCAGTGGAGAGGATCACCTACTTCCTCTTCCTAAGCTCACTACTTTAGAAGGGAATCCACTCACAGTTTATAGACCTGTAGGTCTCTTCATTTACATGAATGCACGCATCCTTAACTGATGATGGATGCTCTGTTAATGTCCAAATTTCATCCACTGATGAATACCTCTTTGCCTCTGAACACTGGGAAATTACTTTTGGGAACACCTTCGCAAAGCACCCTACTTCCCGAACCTCCCAATTTCCCAAAGCTCAAACAATCCTTCGCGAAGCTCTTGCCTTTTCGTGAAGCACTTTCGCAAAGCACTTTCGTGAAGCTCAAGCCGTCACAAAGCAACGTCCCTCGCGAAGCTTAGTAAGCCAACGCGGAGCTCATAGGTTTCACGGAGCTACAATAGCCGCCGCACAGCTCCTCTTTCGCGAAGCACACTGGCTCCACGAACCACCTTCGCAAATCGAGATCAAAGGATTTTCTCTGAAAATTCTCTCTACTTCTCTCGAGGGGGTCAACCTCTATTTATAGGCGATTCCACCGACCCTCGTCCCTTCCGCGTGAAGTAAACGCCACAGCGCCACCTTGTACTGCTCTTTTGTACCGCCTCCAGATTTTCCTTTCCTTTTTCATCGTTCTTTGTTAACAAGTATTGTCAAAAACTTCTTGGGAACTCGACAAATATCCATGAAAACATGCTTTGTCAACAAACACAATCAACCCAAAAATACTGCAATGTTACCTTGAGGGATTGTTTCCCAACATATATTTAATAAAAAATATTTAATAATAAGATTTTATTAATCTATTATTTATTTCAAATATCTATTAATTTATAAAAATAGATATCTTAATTAACAAAAATAATATTTAGGTTTTATTGAATAAAAAATAATTAATAAAGTAAAAATAATAGGATGAAAATAGATTCAATATTCTTTAAAAAATAATGTATATGTTCTTACTACTTGGGTATTTATACATATCCCTTTAATACACCAGCATACGACCTATGTGTAAGGTGGATGATGGTGGTTCTTTAATGGCTTTGTTCAGAGAATATAGTTTGGGTCGTGATCTCGATGAGCTTGAACTTCTCTTGTAAATAGTTTTAATCCTAATTAAGTTGTTGGATCTTGGCCTAGGATTGGTCTAGGGAAAATCCTATTTATTTTATCTCCCATAAAATCTATGATAAATGGGATTCATAGGGTATAATATAATTATTTGAGGCCATCACTTGCTTTGTGTGTGAAAATTCGATTTATTATAAACCTCTATTTATACTAATATTGTAATCACTATTCAATGACTATATTATCAAGAGTAAGGATACTTAAAATCATTAAAATACAGTTGGATATAATAAAACAAAATAAGCGTATGTGTTTTCTATAACCATAACACTTTTAATTAGAACAAGAAGTGGAATTTAATTTATAATAGTTCGGGTCATTACACTTTAGAATTAATTTTTACTTCTTATGAAATATAATATTTTAATATAATCATAAATTTGTTTTAGAATAAAATATCACATATGTTTCCAAAATGTTAAACATAGGTTTTCTAAATTCAAAATAGTATTTTTAAATGGTTTATTTTTCATTATTTGTTTATATTTGTTTCAAAAAATTCTAATTCATTCTGATATTATATTATTGTCAAAAAATTATGATATTATAAAAAAAAATTTCTATTAAACTAAAAATCAGTTATTTTGGAAAAATGTAAAAAATTTATCCAATGATAATATTTAAATTCATAGTATAAAATGATTTTCATTTTTAGAAATTACAATTAAATAATTTTTCAATTTAAATTTAAATTAAAAATAAAATAAACAAGGAAAATTTATTTAATTAAAAAATTCCTTTTTAGAACTTTAAATGTTTTTAATCCTATTTTTTAGGCAATTATAATTAATTACTATCTTTTTTTTACTTTGGGTTTTATTATTGTTATAATTTTATTATCTAATTTGGTACAAGTTTTTTTAGTTTAGTATTTGATGTGAGGAAAGTTGTCGATACAATGTATATTTAAAAGGAAAATATATTCTGAAATATTTGGGTGTTATAGTGTCCCTTCTTAAATAAATTTCATCCTCATAATTCTAATAAATATTAACTGATAACAATACTTAAGGATATCTAATTTTAATCATGAATCAATATATAAAGTCTAAATGATACGAACCATTCTATCATAGTCAAGACTAGGTAATATATTGTTTCCCCCAATATATTAATAAAAATAATGTTGAGTTTTTCTTTAACCATATTTTCATAATTTCTAAATACAATGGGATTCAATTTTCATTGGAAGTTTATAGTCATCCTCGTATTAATAAAATATAATTGGTTTATTTTTAGATGCGATTTTTTCTATTTTAGAAATTATCATTTCCAATAGAGAAAATACATGCTTAACATTCTATAAAAAGTGAATAATGGAATGATAATAAGATTTTATAGGAATAAAATGACTATAAAATTTTATTTGAGAAGAGTTATATTCTTGATAAACAATAATCGTAAAACTATAAGTTTTTATTAGTAATTCAACATCAATTTATTGGTGTAACATCTCAAATATGGATTCAACTCAATAATGACCTGAACTGGGATGTCCACATGGTCTCAAGCACATCCCCCCAAATTCTAGAGGCTAAAAACTAGCAGCTAGGGAATAGGTGTGTCTATAGGGGGAATATTTCTCTCATTACAAGAGTATAGAATAGTGGAATATCTATAAAATAAAAGTATCCGAAATAAAAATAACCATCAGACAATAGATAATCATTAGGAATAGATAAGAATACTAAAGTAAACTCATATATAATGATGATGATGAAACAAGTCATATGTCTCTAATAAAACAACCAAAACATGTATAAAAGGTAGGATTAAATTACATGGAACCAAATTACAAAAAAGATAAAATATCCCAGTTATTATTATGAGCCTCATCTCGGTCCCATAATCTCATACTTTTAAGAAATAATTAATAACCTATATCAGCGATCTTGTACTTATCCATAACATAAAAAATATTGTATGTTTGGGCACCCAAATGTGGTCCAAACTAGGTATGAGATATAATCCCAGTAGAAAACCACCAAAGGTCTGTTCCATCCAGTTAGTGAATATATATAACATATTGTGCATGAAAAATATATATCAGGTAAAAGAATTACTCAAAATTAAACATCCTAAAATTACAAGTTTTCATTTTATAACCAATTCATTTAATAACATTAATTTAAGAAATAAGTCTCTAAATTAACAGCCAGTCCCTTATCATTATTGTCTTTTTTCAATTAACCATTCATTCCATTTGAATATTAAATCTAGATACCAATAAATAATTTTAGTATACCTTGTTAGTACATGTATCCAAGGATGCCTAAATAGGCCATCCATTAGTGTAACTCAAGAAAAAAACCAAGCTTGTACATTGTCTTGGAAGATGACTCCTGTAATTAATTTCATTCACTAACCTATTTTGAACCTGAGACCATCCTTCGAATCCCTAATTTGTAATCTATGTTTCACTTGAGGTATAAAGATAACCAACACCCAATGATCACATCAATGGTGATCCTCAAGAACCTAGGTATCGTTCAAGGGGTTGTATAAATTCCCCTCCACTTGATTCTATCATTGGTTGTCCACCAAGGGATCCCAATTATCCCCCATGGAATATATTTAAAATTCCTATTGGTTCCATCCCTGGAATTCTAATATGAATCCATGTATCACTCGATATATAACATCAAACCCCCTCATGAGTCCATCCTTGGAAGTCCATACAAGGAGTCCAAGTATTACTTATGAATAATCATGATAAATTCCAAATGATATAATCTATGTTAATCTTCATTTATATCCATGTTTCACCCAAGGTATATAACATTCAATTCCAATTTATCAATTCAATTATACCAACATTCATCAACCAAACTAATTCAATTAAAACTCACCTCATAAACCTAATCAAGTCATTATCCAAACTTAAAAGGATTGTCTTCCAAAAGGTCACATGTGAAAATATTTATATCAAGCTTCTCAAAAATAAATAAACTATTACATGACATAGTCTCTATCTATCTAGAATTGAAAAAATACAAAGGGTAATTCATTCTCAATCAAGAAATTGTATAATAAGGGATAAGCTTAGAATTCTTGCCTCTCAACTACTCATATGGTAAAAACATAAATTCAAAGATTTAATTACTCAAAGGTTAAAACCATAATCAAATAAATCAATACCTCATCTCAAAATGTGTATAAAATCATGGATAATCTTACAAATCTTAAACATTAATTATCTCACATGGGCCATTCACTTTAATAAGTAAAGTTAACCATCAATAAGCTATTACACATTGAAGTCCAATGGAATGGTCATCCACACCTTCCAATTAAAGAATTCAATGAAAATTATTCCCATAATTCAATCCACATTTGACATCCCAAGCAAGGTAAAAAAGGTAACACCCTAAGGTATCTAATTCTAAAAGCCTCCCATGGTGGTTTAATTAAATAAATCAACACACCCAAAGGGGTGGTTCCATATTCAAAGAATTAAATATATAATAATTAATTAACATGACTCTATAATTACATATTCCACTTGTATCACTTAAATGGTTTAATTTCAAATCAATAAACACCTAAAAATTGGGCATGTAGTATAATGACATATATAAATAGTTCAAATTTAAGAGAAAGGAATGATACCACCTACCGTGGGTCTATATTTGATAGCTCATCCAATATCATCTCCTGCATTGGCATATATTTTGAGGAAAACCTAAGAATATATAAAGAACCAATTAATAGGGAAAATTAACTTTCAGATAAATAGCACAACTGATACCAAGATGAAAGGAGAAATATTAAAAATTAATTGAGAACTCACCGATGTATATTAGATGCTTATGAAAGGTCTTGATTATGAGTTTGGATGAAGGAGTTATCGTGATTCCTAAAATAGTCACCAAAGGGGAGATAAATGGGGTTTCTATACATGAGGAAGATAAATTAAAAGAGTGCTAATGTTATAAAAAATTGCAATGGAAAATCAAAATTTCACCCAAAAAAAGGGCAGCACATGGTTTGGATGCATGAGTTGGCCAAACCAGTTTCTAACCATGCACTAGTATCTATAGAAAATGGGCACCCAGATGGTTTGACTAACTATGTAGAAACCATGAAAATACCCACTGTTAACATTGTAGTAGTGGTCGTACAACCATTCAGACCAAATCAAATTGTTTAGACTAACCGTGTGACCTCATCCTACTCTCTTCCCATGTCTGGCATGTGTTTTCAAACCATGTAGCCTGGCCCGTACAGTTTGATCTAACCATGTGTCTGAAAATTTTCACCTCTAAACATGGGTTCTTAATTCTATACTAGCCCCCAAAACCCTTGATATCTCTATAACTTCAACAAGAATTCATATTAGGCCATAACTAAACATTTAAATTGCGAATTGATAGAAATAAAAAATATGTGTGCATCAAAGAAGAACCAGGTTCTTACAAAATTCACCCTTAAAGTAATTCATCCCTGAATTTCCTTCCTAATGGTGTTGAAACATGATTTGAGAATAAATACAGACACTATATTCATATAATATCCTCCCTCTCTTAGGTCTCTTCCTTCACTCAGTCGTGCTACCAAAGAACTCGTACTAAAGGAACTGGCCAACCTTAAAAAACCATTTTTCTATGATCTGTGATGCATATAAGATTCTCCTCTAAGGACATATATACCTATAACTGAACCTAATCGAGATGAAATACATGAAATACATCTTAATATTAATGTCTCATATGAGAAAAATAGAATATGTCATGCATAGATTAGTACCTTTAAGGTAACTGCAACCGATAGGCTATCGGACTGACTCTCTGTAGAATCTTGAACAACCCAACCTCTCTCGGTGAAATGTTACCGTGTAACCCAATCCTCTGGTGTCCTAGCCATGATGAGACATGCATGAAAACCCAATCCCCAAACTTAAACTCTAGAGATCATCAGTGGTGATCAATATATGATTTCTGATGGGACTCCACTATATCCATCCTCTTCTATGTCATCTTTACAAACTTTTTGGCCTCTAGAACAAGACAAGGTCCAAGCATAGATGCCTATCCTATTTATAAACAAAAAAAGGTGATCATCATAACCTACCATACAAATACTCAAAATATTCCATCTTAAAAGTATCTTAATGGCTATTTTTGTAGGTTAATTCAACTAGGGGTATATGACTCTCCCAAAAACCCCAAAAATCTAGGATGCATGCTCACAAAATGTCATCAAGCAGTTGAATCATGCGCTCTGACTGACCATCAATATTGGGGTGGTATTTTATGCTCAAAAGAACCTATCTACCTAACACATTCTATATACCTTTATAGAATTGTGATGTAAACTAGGAATCCCTATTTGAATCGATATTATACAATACCCTGTGAAGTCGTACTATCTCATGAATATAAAACATCCAAAGATCATCTACACAGAAGGTTTCCACGATTGTAAAGGAATGTAAAACCTTAATGATGTTTTCAATAACAACCCATAAGACATAATTACCTCAAGGAATCCATGGTAAACCTATCTGCAATCCATCACAACAACATTCCATTTCTAGTTGGGAATGGTTAACTACAGTAAGAGTCTAGCTGGTCACTGGTGTTCCCCATTCACCTACTAACAGGTGGAACATCTCATGAAAAAAACCAAATAAATCTTTTTTCATACATGGATACCAGTAATGGTGAGAGAAACTACATCTGATGTCATAATGGGGACCTCGTTGTAATGAAATGATTGAATCCCGATAGATAAAACTGAAACAAGTCGCGCAAGCATTCCTGAAATACAATGCCTACATTTTTACCACACCCATTTAACCTAGAGTTTTTTTAACCATTTACTTATGACTATAAACATTTAAAAATAAGGATAAAAATTCAATCCACCCCAACTGACTATTATTAAAACACTCACCTTAAATGGTTGACATATTACAAACTGAAATGCAACACCTTCATCCAAGGAATCTTTCATTTACCACGAACACATCCACTGAAGCCATACCCATCTCTCAATGTCATTCCTTGGTCAAAACATGTCCCGACCATTTTAAATAGTCATTCATCATCATTAACAGGGTTTTAACTTCAGATTCATTTTAATTGGAGTCTAGGGAACTAACAGCTTGTAGTATTTACAACAGGTATACAAGTTTGATGTCAGTACTAGGCCCAAACATCCACTTCAAAACATTAACTGATCCCAAAGTTTCATTCACCTAATGTTCAAGTTAAAATAAAATGGATGGTTTCTAAGAGTAAATTCAAGGAATTATTACATGGGAACATAAGTTTCACTTAGGACAAACCATTCATTGATAATAACTATGCGTCAGCATGAAACATAGAGAAAGCATCCCAAACAAGCCCAAAAACGTTTAAAAATTTAGAACGGCGTAAGATCATTTCTCTCTTAGTGCATCAAGGATGAATTCAAGATAGGGGAAATGCTCTCTTCTAAATAAGGGAACACTAAGAGGATACCAATGATTTCTAAGAAGCTCAGTTGAACCATTATAGGTCGATATCCTTTGAAAGAAGCATGACTCCACCTACCGATGCATTACCATCAACTAATCACATGACTTTACCACTCAAGGCATCCTGAGATCATTAAATCCTTACCACTGAAGTACATACATGAATAAAGATGTTCCTAAAAAGTTGAGTACCCATCCAAAAACATTAATCTCAATCTTCCGAGCAAGCACTAACACATACAATGCAACTGAATCCATGCTCTCCACCTTAGGAGTGTACTTGTCATCAAAAGAAGAAATAGACCAGCCTCTCATAAGTGTAGTAGATTTGATTCAATATAAACACATGTGTGACAGATATCTGAGTCACAATCACAACATCAAGTAATTTTTAATGAAAACCATAAATAACCTTACCAGCATGTAGAAACACTTGATTCCCTTATATTTCTTGATTCTAATTGGTATGATCTTCATTTATTTTATGCCTAGTTCACTCTAATCTGTATGTTTCCTATGTACGTACATAACAGCTCAAGGCTCGATGATTGCACTAAACTCAATCGGTTCATTATATCCTTTAACAACTCGATGGGTATTGTGTTTATGAATGCACAGTACCCCGAGGTTTCAGGAATAAGACAAACATCCCTGTTATTATCCATAAGAAGTACACCAAATGCATCCAAGTATCAAGTAGTCCATACAATGGATTTTACCTAGTGTAACATTTCCCCATATGAACATTAACCTAGATGACAAATTTCCTATTCTCCCATAACTACAAAAAAGAAGAGGGTTACAAGAGCAACCAAGTGGATGACTATGACCTAGGCAAGTCTAACCAACTAAAACTGAGCATTACCTAATGCTCATGCCCATAACAAGGGTCCATGATACCATGATCACCCATCCAATCAAGGGTGTCATTAAAAATATAAGAGTCCTACCAGGGAAAACAACACCCAAATGACACCAAATTATATAAACTCACATCATTTAGCAAGGCACATAATTAATAAGGGTGATTCTTACCTCAAGCCATCCCTATTACAAAACATGAAGTGTTGACCCATAACGAGGTCATGCCAACAAAAGTAACTAGGCTTAAGAGTCTATCACCTAAGCTACTACTATGAATCGAATTTCCTATGGAAAATTATCACATTTCTATTCCAAGGAAACTCAAGGGAACTTTGAAACGACCCTTACGTGAGGTTATAAGCAAAGGATAACAATTTAGGATTTATTTATAAAGTCATTACATTGATTCATCTTTAATCCTTAAACATTTCAAGGATTTAAAAAAGGACATCATGCACCAACTATAAAACAAAAGGAATTGGTAAGTAATTTAACGAACACATGACCGTGTGATAAAGGTATAAGCCTTAATAAGGTTTCTAACTCATTTTAGACCAATATTAATGAACTTTTACATTTTATGACTAGTTTAATACATATCATTATCTTAAACCACATCACGATCATATGGGTTTCCATATAAAATTTATAAAGAACCCATACACTTTATATATTAAATAATAAATCCCCTTTAATCAAAACCAAATCAATCTATAAATTTAAATTTAGAAGATTTTACAATTTAAAAAATTCCTTTAGACATATACAAAGATTAATAGATGGATTGAGTACATGGGTTAACTTTTCCCAATTATAAGGAACCCATACACTTTACAGTTGAAGACTACCCCCTCCCCCGATTTAATTTCACCCAGTTATATATTTATGTCACAAAAAATCATGTTATCTAAACTAGTTAACATAGAATGAGCTTTAATAAGCACTAAATCATGATACTCACCTCTTCATTATTCATGAATCAGGTTTTTTATGTATATATCGTATATAAGCAAGAGATACTACCTACTACCCACCACAAAGGTCGGGTCTAGGTTAAGCTCTCTGTTATAAATAGTTCATGTTTCCATTATAATTCTTACATGAAATCACATATTCATTATTTTTAAATTCAATATTATGTCATATACATCACAATTCATTTTAAATATGATAAACCCAATGGTTCTATAAATTCTAATCCCTGAGGGCCTATACTCTTTAGGAACCAATGTATGGAATTATCTATATTCATACCATATCACATTCCAAAATACCTATCACAATAGGAGGTATATATTTCATGTAACCTATCATAACATCAAGAAAAAAGCAATGCATCCTAAAGGGCATGAAAGAATGCATGGCATGTGATTTTTAACAAGTTTATATATGATTCATGAGATGGAATACCCTCATCTCATCAGTTTGAAACACAATAAAACCCATAATCATACCAAATAATAACAAAATAAATGAAGTGAAACACCCAATGGTGGAATCAAATTAACTATAATAGTAAAAATAAAAAAACAATTTAAATAGAGGGAATTTTGTTTTTTTCTGTACACGGGTTAGCTACACTGGGGAAAATATCATTACCAAACTCTTATTCTTTAATATCCCTTCCTATTTTCACTAAATAGTAAATTAATCTACAAAATAATTCTATGATACCACTTTTTACATCCTATAACTAAATTCCACTCAATAGTCCCCCAAGCCCGATTGACCACAAGGCCTCAAGCACATCTCCCCAAACGCCAGAGACTGGTGACTAGTAGCTAGGTCCTAGGTGTGTCTGTGGTGAGATGATTCCCTCATTACTAGAGTGTAGAATAGTGTAATATAAATAACTTACAAGTAGCGAAAGAAAAAATAAAAATAATACAATAGAAAATCATTAGGAATATATAACAATACCAAAGGAAACACTTATATAAATATGATGATGAAATAATCCATATGTCTCTTATAAGGCAGAAAAAACAAGCATACAAGTTAGGGTAGATTACATTGAACAAAATTACAAAAAATGCCAAAATATCTCAGATATCATTATGAGCATGAACTTCATCCCATGCTCTCATTCTCCTAAAAATCATCAATAACTCGTATTATAGAGCTTATCGTTATCCATACCTACAATGATATAGTATATTTTGGTACCCAATGGTGGCATAAATAGTGTGTGAGATATAATCCCATTGGGAAACCACCTAAGGTCCATTCCATTCAGTCAGTGAATATATATAACATAGAATTCATGAAAATAAAAATTAGGGAAATAAAATAATTATAAGTAAACATATTACAATTTTGGGTTCTCCTTTTACAAGGAATTCATTTAATCATTTTCATTTAAGAAATATGGATATGAATTAACATTCAGGATTATTTCAATATAATCGTGTTCAATTATCCCTTCATTTTCATTTTAATATTAAATCTCAACACCTAATAACAATCCTAGTGTACCCCATAATCACATGTATGCAAGTATGCCTAAACAAGTCATCCATAAGTGCAAGTCAAGAATGAATCAAATCTTGTTCTTTAACTTCTAAGATGCATCCTATAAGTCATCTAATTCTTTAATCCATTTTGAACCTGATCTTGTTCTTGGAATCCCTATGTTTGAATCTATGTTTCACTCTAGGTATAAAGATAACCAACACACTACGAGCCCATCCATAGTTATCCTTAAGAACAAAGGTATCACTATAGGTGTAGAATATACTCCAAGCCACTTGATTCTATCATTGGTGGTCTACTATGGGAGTTCGAGTATCACCCATATAATATATGTTCAAAATCCCTTGGAGTATTTCTATATAATTCTAAAATGAATCCATGTATCACTCGACATATAATAGTCAATCTGCATATAAGTTTTTCCTTTTCAGTCTATATCAGGAGTCCAAGCATCACTCAAGCATTATAATGATAAATGAAAAATGATTCCATTCATGGAATCCATCATTTGAATCCATGTGTAACCCAAGTCATATGACATCCATTGACAATTAATCATTTTAATTATTGCAAGGGTCATCACTATGCCCAATTTAATTCAATCTCACCTCATAGAATGACTCAAGTCATTAGCCGTGCTTAGAAGACTTGGATTCAAAATACTCACATTGGGATAACATTATAACATGATTATTAAGCTTAAATAAAATATCACATGACATTGTATCTATAGATCTCGCATGGAAAAATAGTAAAAAGGTAAACACATGCTCAATCATGCAATTGCATAAGAAGGGATAAGCTTAGGAGGCTTGCCTCTCAATTTCTCACATGTTCAAAAAATTCATTAAAAGATATAATTTTTCAAAATTCAAAACAATAATCAAATAAATCTAGACCTAAACTAAAAAGGTGGATAAAACCATGGATAATCTTATAAGTCTTATCCATTAATTATCTTTCATGGTTCATTCAATTTAATAAGGCAAGTCATGATTCAACAAGACACTACATATCCAAGGCCAAGGGAATGGCCATCCATCCCATTAAATTAATGCATTCAATAAAAAGTTATCTCATAATTCAATACACATTTGACATCCCAAGCATTGGGAAAAGGAAAAACCCCAATGATTCTAACTAAAAAATCTACCCATGGTGGTTTAATTAAATTAATCAACACACCTAATTGGGTGGTTCTATATTCAATGAATTAAAACTATAATCATTCGTTGAGAGGACTCTTTAATTACATGGGCCATTAATATCAATTAAATGGTTTAACTTATAATTAATAGATACCCATAATTTGGGATAAAAAAACAACGACATATATAAATTTCTCTACTTTAAGAGAAAGGTACATAACCCCCTACTGTAGGTCCATAGTTAATAGATCCTCCATTATCAGCTCATGATTTGGCTCAGATCCGAAGAAAAATTGAAGAATGTGTGTAGAACCTAGTAATAGTAAAATTATCTTTCACATAAATATCACATCCAATACCAGGAAGAACAACATATGATTAAAAAGTAATTGAGAAATCATCAATGCAGATATGATACTTCTGAAGGATCTTGATTATGAGATCGGATGAAGGAGTTATATTGATTCTTGGAATACTTACCAAAGGAGAGATCAAGGGGGTTTTTGTGAATGATGGATTGAAATGAAAATAAGTTTTATGTTATAAAAAAATACAAGGAAAAAAATAATAATTTCACTCAAAAAAGGGCATCACACAATTTGGCCGCATGGTTTGGCCAAACCATGCACAAACCATGCACGTGTATATATTGGAAAGGGTAACCCTCGTATTTTACCAACATAGTGTTAATAACCATTAAAAAACTATTGAAACCCCCTCTATAAAAATAACAGAGGTGGTTACATGGATGTGTGACCAGAATCGCACAATTTAGTCTAACTGGGCGGCCTCCTCCCACTCTCTTCCAATACCCAACACATTTTTTCAAAACTGTGTGGCCTACCCTGAATGGTTTGAACTAACCATTATATAGGAATGTTCCACCACTATACTTGGGTTATGGGCTTTAAACCTGCTGCAGACACCCTCAAGAACTCTATAAATGGAATAAGAATTCATATTATTCCATAACTAAAAATTTAAACTGATAATTAATGGAAATAGAAAGATATGTACCTCAAATAAGAATCAATTTCATACAATTGGGATGGTGATTTTATTTTTTTAGTAAAAAATATTTTTACATAGGAGTATTTTTAAAAAGATATGAATAAAACCATCATAACTCTTGAGTGGGTGATCATTGTTCCTTATTCCATATCATTTTTGTAACCTAATTTTGTATTTGTGGGTAATGACAATGTTTACCACATTTAAGACATTGAACTGTTAGTGATACCTTATGATGAATTATTTTTTCATTTCCCCATGTCCACTTAACTCATTACTTTTCATCAATAGTTAGTTGCTTTATTCCATACTTTAATATAGAAAAAACATTTTATAGTACCTTTGAGACATTCCCCTGGGTGCCTCTTCCCACATATTTGATGATAATGAAATTAAATATTCACCCCTTTATCATATTCATCACCTGAAAATCCTATATAATCCATCCTTCCCTTATTCTATGTGTTTCAAAACTCAACTAAGTCCAATTTTTCAATCCTAATTCTTGATATTCAGTTTTGAATAATCAAAGGATTTCTCACTCCAGATCTTACCCAATTATATTTCCCATTGGAAAAATATCTTCATTTTCTATGAAAACCATGGTGAACTTGGTTTATTTAGGAATTTAAAATTATAATGACCAAAATGGGTTTATGTGATTAATTCATAATTATCACCATAAGATAACTCTATCAAGATAATTATATAAAAAAATCAACCTAAAAATGTCTTACTCATGGATACCATTACATTAGATTTCAGTTCAACCTAAATCAAACTAATTTAAATATAGTTTTATTTATTTTGGGATCCCTCAAATTCCTTATCCTAATCCCTTAATATAATAAATCATTCATAACATATTTTATAGAGAATATGATTAACCAAATAACATCACTAGGGAGTGTCTACCAAGGTGTGCAGTCTTAGGACCACTCATCATTCATCAGAGAGAAGATTGAGTTGATACTCAACCATCTATTTAAGGTGATTACCAACAAGTTCATATGTCCCATTCCGTATCCACATTCCAGTATCCAGACAGAGATGTAATTTCTAGGAAAACCACATACTCAAAACTTTACCAAAATTTGAATGCTTTATCCTACATTGAACTTATCGTTGAGACTTGTCCCAAGGGTTTTCACAAATGTTCTCTTATCCTAATATTTAAAATAAATAAAATAATAATAAAAAATAACTAAACTATAACATACTGATGTCACTTTTGGGTACTTGTATTCTATTACATTGACCCACATTTTTTTGAACCATTCTTGGGTTTTTTGGATGATATTTGGGAAATTTTGGAGTCTTAGGCTTGTACATGGTTAAAATATAGTTTTGAAAAATTGTGCATAATTTAATGGAGTCTATGAGACTTGAAGTTTTTTTCATATTAAGATAATGGTTAGAAAAACAGTCTAAATAAACTTTTTATCCTTTTCCTAATAAACTAAAATGGGATCAAGTTTTATTAAATTGTGTGGAAAAAACATGTGATTTGAATTAGTTAATTTGAATATTTATTTTTATACCCCATACACCTCATATATTACTAAATAATCCTTCTATATCCTTGGATCTTGACTGTTGGGATTACACTTATATATTTTTGTGATCCTAAAAAATTTGTAGAGAAATTCTGATAGATCTTGGGTTCTTGGATCTAGGATACTCAAGGTATGTGTTTGTTCATCATTATTATTCATTTTTTCTAGATATAATCAGTTTCTAATGATTGGAACCATATATCAAGGATATTATGGTATGATATATCTATTATTTATAAATATAATGAGAAATATATCATGTTTGTTATGGGGAACAAAGATAGTGACTAGATCTATCTTGGTCATTGTGTTCTTCTGCTTGAATGTCCTTAGTAAGTGGTTTCTTTATTCTTTGTTGATCCAAAGTTTGTCAAATTTGGGTCTCTTGATAGAAGTTTCAGGTTTCAAGGAACTAATTTTCTTCTTAGTATACTTAATTATATTATCATGTGAATTTCTTTTGTGGGTTTGAAAAACCATGTGTTTAAGGTGGTTGGTTTCAGGAATGGCCATTGTTTATTAAACCATTATTACAATCTGATTTCAAATTTGTTTTTAAAAATATTTTATAGACTAAATAAATATTCTTGAAATTTAAAAATTTGGTATTTCATGAAAATATTATTCCCATTTTTATTGATAACAGAACTGTATTTGAAATAATGATTTATTGTGAATTTAGATAGTTTTATTATTGTTGAGTGAAATTCCCAAGAAATGTTTTGATCCATGAAACTGAAATCCTCTAATTGTGGGATATTTGTGAAATTAAAATCCACCAACTATGGGTTGGGGTATATGGTAACCTGGGGTGCTTTGGATGGGGGATAAATTGATATAATCATTCTAGGATGGTTGCAACTACCTAGCATGCACATACACTACAAATCTATCTAGAAAATTTTATGACAAGTGGGTTAAATTATCCAGGTGTTATCTCATCCCTATTACCACTTTCTAGGGATATGTATGAATATATTCACTTGATCACCGAGGTATAAATATCCTAGATAACCCAAACATAACCTACCCTAGTACTAGCTTTTATAGTGGTCTTTTTGGAAAGGTTATTTATAAATGGATTGACAAAGGGAATGTTTATAAATACTTTAAAGGAATTTTTCCTATTTATGTTGATTAAATTATTGAAAATGGGGGATCTCATTTTTAAATTTAAAACAATATAAATATATATATTATTCATTTTATTTCTTTAAATATCGATAGTTTTTATTATATTGACTACTTATTGGTCACTTTGTGGGGTCCTACTTGGATGGGTTTTATCACACCCTAGACATACATTTGGGTGTGTAGAGATCTTGTTGTCTCTAACTTAGGTAAAAGAATGGTGTTGTATGGTGGTGGTATGTATCCATGTTAGTAGGGTTTAGTAGTTTTATTATAACATGGTTGGATGTTTTCCATTATATCCCATAAAGATTGATTTTTTATGGACTTTGGTTTATCTGTTTTGGTGTGGAACATGTACGTTCTTTGTACTCTTTATATTCCACGTTTTGTATTTGTATTGGAATAGTGTCATTAATGTATGTATGAAGACTGTGAATTTTTTGTTATTGGTGGATAAATAATTCCCAAAGGTAGTTTATGATGACTGGAACTTGACTCTAGGCTGTGGAGATGGAGAATTCCCTTTAGGCCCTTCCAAAAACTTGTTTGGGTGTCTGGTTAAAGAATTTCCATAGTTGGTTCATGATAAATTGGTTTTAAAAGATGGGGTTTCTCTATGGTCCTCATGTATGGGATGTTTTCTTTGATAGGAGAGAAGAATTTTGGGGATTAATTGGTTGTTTATGAGTGAGTTTCCCGCCATCTCTCATTATAATGATCCTTATGTTACCATGATATATTGAGAAGTGTGTCTCTTATATTGAGTTGTAATCTAATTCCAGTTTATTTTTTCTGATAACTTGGTAAATATAAGGTTTCTATATTTTCTAATGGCCTCTATTATTATTTTTCATATAATACCATGGAACTGAAGGGAATCCTAGTGTTCCGTAGGATGGTCATGTGGATGATGTTCATTGAGGAATCCCTAATGTTTATTATAACCTTGTTGAAGCAGTAATATGAGGGGTTCATTTTACAGACATGGGGAATGTTATAACCCCAACTCCAGCTAGTGAAGTGTGAAATATACTATATGAGATAAATTATGAGGATAAGAGTTTTTTTTTCCGAAATCACTATCCTTCCAAGGAGTGAATTATCCTCAGAAATTGAAACATTGGTTGGGAAAGATCGAACATATTTTTTTTGTTTTTAGAAAATTCTGATTCGGTCAAAATGAATCTTTCTATTATTATGCTCAGAGGCTTTAGTTAGAGATACTTAGAGGCTAATGGTTCTCAAAAAACGACATTATGGTTTGGACTAGAAAGAATTCATGGCCATTTTGTCCCAAAATATTTCTTGATTCATTAAGAATGGATAAATTAATGGAGATCCTAACCCTTAATCAATGTTATCATAGTGTGTTGAAATATTCCAACCTTTATTCTGATGTATTTTATTTATCACATAAGATAATATAAAATGAGAGGTTTGAGGATTATAGGTTTCTAATTGGTTTATGACATAATATTCAATCTTTTATTTTTATGTAGAAACATGCCACTTATGTTGAGGTTGTGGACACTACCATGATGGAAGAAATTAAAATAAAATTAATGAAGAGATTATTTGGTATTCATTTTTGGTTGAGTAGTAATTTCAGAGGTTCTAATGAAAGGAATATTTAGTGGAACAAGGTTAAAAATAGTGGTGGTGGTAGACCTGATCATTAGATGTATACAACACATTATGAACATGGAATTATTATACCCATGACATACAAAGAGTGTTCAAAGAATAGGAAAATGATACATAATTTTTTCACACCTCATAAAATAAATAACTCCTAGGGACCTTTAGGTTGGTTATATAAATTATTTCAATATTTTTCAACTCCACATTATGGTTCATGAATGTTGATTCCTAAAGGGACTATAGTGTAGTCATATTCTTCAATGTCAATTGGGTTTTATCTATAGGCTTCTTGAATAAAGAAGTTTCATATAATGAATGATTCTTAGGTGAAAGTTAATTTAGAACCCATGATTATGAGAGGTATTATCATTATTTATTCACATTTATAGACTACTTTAGTTGATACTAGAACTTATAATTTTCTCATATATACCCACTTCATAAATCATTAAAAATTACTAACAGATCCCATGCCTGTTGTTATGGATTTTGTGACACCTCTTAGAAAGAGGAATAAATATGGTTTTTGTTTTCCCTCATGTTATATCTCGATATTATAATTAGATCAAGATTGAGAGTTTCAAGATCATGAAAAGGGTCTCTATAAAGTTATAATTTTGATGTATTAATTATTTTCTCATAAATCATAGATTAATTTAAATAGTACTCTAATATTTCTCACTATATTTGATGGATTAATCTAGGTGTTTAGGGAGAGTGGGATTCAAGTCCTATTTAAGTGAGACATCCTTTATAAATTTTTTTTAAGTTGATGTCCCATTTCATAGTTGATGATGGGGAAATACCTTTGAGATGTTATTTTATTTTGGTGGTTAAGGAACTTATTTATATATATCCAGAATATTTCTTTGGTTTTCCTCTAGAGAGAGAATGTGAGTTTTCAGTAGATTTTGTGCTGGGAAATTGGATGATATCCATTCCTTCAAATAAATGACAATAAAATAATTAATGGAATTGAAGATAAAGTTAGATTATTTTAATGACCATATATTCATTTATTCTAGGGAATCACCTTGTGTAGCCCCTCTGCATTTCTCTAAAAACAATAATGGGGAAATCCATTTGTGCTTTGATTATCAGAAGCATAAATTGGAATTGATAGAGAATATGTATCTTTTACCCCATATCAATGACTTGCTTGAATTGTTTAATGGGGAAAGTGGTTCTCTAAATTTGAAATGGGGTCTAAATATCATCCACTCAGATTTAAGGAGTCATATATTCAAAAGTCTCATTTATGGAAAATATATGGTAACTTTGAGTATTTTAGGATTTCATTTGTTCTAACTGGCTCCCAATTTGTTTCATGGTTCTAAGGAAATTTTTATATGGGTTCCTTGATTCCATTATCATAGTATACATGGAATAAATTCCTATTTACTTGAGAATGGATGAGGAGAATGAGTTTCACCTAAAATCCATTATTGGAATCATGACTGACTATCATTTTTTATGATAAGATATAAAAATGAAATATCTAGATTTTAGAAGTTTATTTATTTAGAAGTTTCATCTAAAATTATTGTATTTCAATTGATCATGATATGTTGAAAGATTACATAAAATGGTAGGATCCAGGAAATGTATTTGAGATTCAAAGTGACATGGTTTTGGAAGGATATATTTTTTGAAATACTTATAGAATATTGAATCTTTATTAACTTATCTCATAAGGTAATGGGTAAAATTCTTATGGTATTATATGTGTCGATCCTTCCATGATGAATAGACGTGATGTATGACATTGATGTAGGTTTGGAGTGTAGAATAAGTGATTGTGATGACATAAAAAATCATATATTTAGTCCTAATTTACGAGTAATCGTTTCTTCATATGAAAAACATCATGTCCAATAAAAAATAAAAAATACTTAACTAGAGAAAAATGTCAAAAATATATGAGGTGGATCTTCACGTGTAATTTATAATTAATTTAGGAGTATATATGGAATTACCTCAACATGAAATTACCTCATTGTCATTGATGATATGGTTAACTAGATCACATCATAAAATCATCACACTATTGTATTGAAACATATAATCCCTCTATCAGTGATACACATGTGCATCACAATCTCGAAAATGTATCATAGAATTTTTGGGTGCTAGCGTAATCAATCCTGATTTCTTGTGTTGTTTGTTGTTGATCACAATAGAATTATTCTTGAAAGAGGAAGAACACTTAATGTTCTCTCAATGTATTGAGTTCATAGGATGAGAGAAAATGTTATAAATTTATATATCTCACTCAAGGGATTGGGAGAGATACTCTATCTCTATACATTTTTCACATGTAGATTTATTATGGAAATAGATATAATTAGATATTTATTATTGTAGGTTTACGATTAGTAAATATCACACAATCTCATTTCTGAATTTATAATTCTTTGTTTACCCAATGTCTAAATAATAATAATAATAATAATAATAATAATAATATATTCATATACACAAAAAATTAATAAGAGAAATAAATATCATTTAGACTACTTATATTCAGACCATTAAGATTATCCCACATTCCCTCATCCTCATTTAACAATCCTCAAATAATGACTATTAATTTACTAAAAAAATGTCACAACATTATTCATTGATTTATATAACAAATATTATATTATATAAATCATGAATAAAATATTTATTATTATTTAACTAAAAAAACATTATTTTAAAATACCATGTTATTAACTCTTGTCAATCAACCAAACCTGAATACACATATTTATTCTAACTTGTTAAATTCCATCGATGAATGCAATTCGGATTGCAAATATACTTTGTATGTCACCATTTAGGCCTCTTTATCAATGGAATTAATAATAACATCCAATAGTTCAATGTTAGAATCTAGAAACATGGAAAGGAACCAAGATAGAAAGAATATAATGTCACAATAACATCCAACCTCCTATAAACCCATACCATGTAATATAATCCCTTAATCGTGATATCTCAAATCAAATGGGCTTCATGTTGGTAGCATCAACCTATGTGATCGATGCATCATCATTTGACATTAAAATATTTAACTTTACTACTAAATCACCATAAATTTGGTTCATTTAAAAATATATATTTCATTAATGTTTATGAGATATCAACATACATGTTGGGATATAAGGTATAAATCCATTCCCGCATTATCCATCAATGAAATATCACTAGTGAAATACTCAATACATCATACCTCACTTCAATAATATATCTTCATAGTTTTTATTCATTCATTAATATGAATGATTCATGATATCCCCTAATAATCATTTTATAGTTTGGGGACCACTACACAAATCCTTATATGGGAACATCAAATGACACATGGAAACATGGATTTAAAAATGATTGGTATGTTCTCATAACCTTATATTTTGGAGATTACAAAGGGAGAACACCATAGGAAGGTGTATCAATGTCTTATTTGTCTCATAACACTAATAGGATGTATTTTCTTCTTTCCATTAGTAATTATCATCTATCTATAGAATAATATTCATGAATACTATCATGACACATCTTGGTCCTCATAATAGAAAGGAACTACCTTGACCTTCCAGTGGGATATATATTCTTAGGACATTATCACATGAAAATATAATGTAATGCAACAATATTGATGTGATAAGTACCATCATTAATAAATAAAACTTATAACCATGTTCCAAGAAAGCTGGTTCATGGGAACCCAATATAATAAATTCCTACTTGAACTAGATCCAACTAAAACAACTAATCTCACCCAATCTCTCACATGAAACTAATACCTGTGTTGAGAAAGAGTATTCATCATGGGGTCCTCTATGTTTTTCTCCATGGATACTATTCTCACAACAACTTGAAATCATTGAATAAAATCTATCAAGGGTTGAAACTCCCAATGTATGTTCTTTATCCATTCATGTGACATTTTCTATTTGGAAATGTCCAACACTATAGTGTTGTAAAAATTAATGATGATAGGGTATTAACTTATAAGTACCACATGAACATTATCTACAAATTCTCAAATCCATAATACTTCCTTGGATATATAAAAATATATAATATAACAAAACTCTAGTATAGAATCATCCACAACTAGATTCTTAGAACTCATCTAGTTAATTTTTCCTCCATGGAGACAAAACACATCTTCAGAAAATGAATCATTAAGTAATGTTCATAAAATGACATACATGATATATCCTATCATAGAAGTTTCCAAGATCATATTCATTATCTCTATATTTTCTTGTTTTTTAAGACCCATTTTCATGGAATAAATTATACCATGTGATACTAGAACTAATTCAATCATGGATATTTCCATTCTAGGTCTCTTCAGTATATGGTCAATGTATTTACATAAAATTAGACCAAGAATCCTATTAGATCTATCACAAATTATCTTGAACCCTATAATTCAGTCTTCTTCACCTAAGTCCTCCATAGATATTCACTTACTCTAAAAAAATTTAACATAGTGTAAATTTGGTATATCATTTCAAATTAGTAATATGACATCATCATATAGTACTGTGATAAAATTTAGTCTTACAAAATCATATATAAACACATGGATCACACTCATTATTAATAAAACCAAATACATTTTGGGTTTTTATCAAATTTAATGTTCCATGATCATGATGATTTCATTAATCCATTAGTGGGTCTCTTTAATTGGAATTTCTTTTTATAATATCCTCGAGTCACAAACCCATATGATTGACTCATATAAAAATTCTCATGAAGGATCCCATTAAAAGAGTTGTTTTTACATAAATTTTTCAAATCTCATTGTCATGGTAAGAGGTTATAGAAATAATAATTTTGATATATTTAAAAATATAAATTATGGAAAATGATTCATTATAGAAAATTTATTAAGTTTCTATAAATCCTTAATAAATTATTTTTTATTTATCGGTGTTTAATTTAACTTTTATTTCCACTTTACTCTTTAATACCCATTTACACCCAACTGAATTTACATCAATTGGATGATTGATCAATATCAAAAAAATAGATTTCATACATGAAATAAATCATAGAATTTAAGAATTCTAACTATCTTGTATCCCTTAGGACTTCCACTTCTTCTTTATAGGATAAATGATTCTTATTACAAACCAACAATGAGTCACCATCATTTGGGACTAGAGAATAATATTTCTATGGTTCACTTACCTTTCTAATGTGTCTACATAGTACTTGTGTTTCGGGAAAAACATCTCCCATGGGTACCTATGGAATTTGTTGATGTACCAACTCTGGTGTATCTTGAGTATCAACTTCATAAAATTAAATCATTCTCACAAAATACTAATTGAGGATGTTCTCATTCTCATGAAAGATGACCTATATTTTTACAAATAGTTTCTTGTCTATAAGGGTGTATAGGTAGTATCTAATATTTTTTCAATGGGATTCCATATAAAGACACAATTAATTCCTTGGGGTTCTAGATTGTTTCTTGATCCTCCTTAATGAACACCTCACAACACCATTAACAAACTTCTGAAAAAATGAGTTTCTCTATACTTAATAACCTGAAGGGTATATAGTTTTCCACTTAATTTGGTACTTAAGTTCATATGTATGACGCTCTCTATAATGAATATTCACAAAATGTTATTGGATGGTTTTTGAGACTCTTCATCCACCATGAATTTTAAAGTAGTGTATGATTCCTTCTTTCATTGTCACCATTCCACTTTGGTGTATAAGGTGGAGTGAGTTGTGATATAATTTCATACTACTATAAGAAGAAAATAAAGACTTAGTTAAGATATTGACCACCTCAATCCAATAGAAACATCTTTATATTCTTACCAAGATGAATTATAAATTTAATCTAGAACTCTTTGAGCTTATTAAATGATTCATACTTATACCTCATAATGTAAATAAAACCTTACCTACTCATGTCATTTGTAAAAGTAATAATGTATGAGAATCCACCTCTATAATCTATATAAAAAGGTCTATATACATCAGTGCTTACAAATTCAAGAAGTTGTGTGACCCTTTCACCTTGACTATAGAATGGTGGCTTGGACTTCATTTCTTGTAAACAAACATTACATCATTCAAGTGGTTCAAGCTAAAAAGTGTCTAAGTGACCATCATGATAGAGCATTTTCAAATGCCTCTCCTTTATGTGACCAAGATGGTGATCCCATCACTGGCTGTTAAATGAGTCGTTCATATTTTTTTATCAATTCCAAATATATTTTTTATAATTTAATACAAAAATACATTGATATAATTTTTCCCTACAATAACATATTCTATAATTATGAAAGTAGTAGCTTTAATTTCAAAAACCTAAAAATCAATCCTTCCATGACTAAATAAGAAAATATATTTTTTTCTTGGTAACACTAGGAATGAAATAAAAATTCATTAGACCCAAAATTTATCATGTTGGTAATATGAGATGGTAGTTTCCAATGTATAAAGTATCCATCCATGCTCGATTAGTATCCTATAGAACCAACTCACCTATAGAAAAATTCTAAAATCAACTTGGTTCCACTATTTTCATAAAAATTCTACAACCACATGTAGTATCTAATTCCCATATTACAGAGACATAAAGATTACATCTGATAAAAAATTCCCATGAAGCTTCCCATTTCTTAATTGGATGGGTGTACTTCCTATTCAAGTGGCCCTACTTGCCACATGAAAAACACACTTTATCATATTACATTCATTACCCCTATTTTTTTCATAGAAAAATTTTGCTATGAATTATTATACCTTGAATTATTATTTTACCCCTTTTCCTTGTTCCTAATATTCTTATTCACCATAAGGTTTTCAGGTTTTTCAGAACCTATGTCTTTATGAACATGTAGAATAAGAGTAAGAATTTATAAAAGAGTCTTGTCTCTAATGATAATATAATATTCTGCATTAAAAAATATAATATTTTAGGTATTGGTGAGAGAATTATATTTTTTCACATCTAATCAGAGATATTAAAACCCAATATGTCTATGCATTTAATGCATCCAATCATCTTGACTACATATTTCCTATCTGGTGATAACTCTCCAAAATGCACATAAATAGTTCATTGTAGATCGCATATCTCTCTAATATCATCTTCTCTTTTTTAGATTACCTGAAGGTGAGAAATGATTCTATGGGAATCAATATTCTGATGTTGGTTTAAAAGATCATTGTTCATGGAGGGTAAAATAATATGTTGGAAATCCACGTTATCAACAATATGTTTTATATAGAGAGATACTTATCCCTCACTAAACAATTTTGTAAGAATATAATGAAGTGGGGTTTCCAATATGTAAAGTTTCCATTTATTGTGTGGTATGACATGTAAAATCCTATAAAATTACTGTAAATTCAAGATAGTGAGAAGGATACCCTTTTCTAGTGAGGATGATAATGATATTTTCAAAGTCGTTTGACTTTCTATTTCTATAAATTAAGAGAATATGATTAAAAATTCATTGACCAAAAAATCAATGTAATAAATTTAAAATTAAATTCCCTTAATCTATAAATTTTTTATTAAAACCTAATTTCCCTTACCATTAGTATCATAATATATTATCTCCTAGATATTCTATTAGAAATGATCCATATTACAATTATCATAACACCCATGTTATTTAAACATTATTAGGTAGGTGTAACTTTCCAACTAAATTGACACATAGTTACATAATCAATTAAGTGGTATCCCCACTACTAAAATTATGATTAAAATTTAGACAAGCATATAATTTTAGTTACACTGAGTCCTGCTTGGTCTTCCAACCCTTTATGTAAACCAACTGTAGTCAACCTAGAACAACAAGATTAAATTTTAATGATAATTGAAAGTACTTCATCTTGGTTTGGCCACTAACCTTGAACTATGAGGCCAATTATAACTTATGTTGTATAATGCTTTGTTAACCTAATATTTTAGTTGAGTAAATTTTATCTTTATTAGTATACTATGTTTTATCTTCATCACCTGATTTTTTAACATTAAATTGATTTGACATAAGTTATTAACAAATTCTAGATATAAATATGAATATTAGGGTTTTATTTTATTAATTATTTCATTATAATTAATTCATTTATTAATTGATAATTTAGTATAGAGAAACATAAATAATTAGGCAGGAAAGTGAAAAAAATTAAATATAGTGGAATGATTTTGAGTTTCAATATCAGTTGGTTTATATACCAGATTTTAAATTAACCAGTGACCACTGGGGAAAAACCTTGAACCATATATTGGTTATTGTTACAAAATTTCACAATGATTTTTACGTGTCACCTCAACTAGGTTTGCCTCATATTTTTTACATAGACCACTTCTTATTACAAGGGTGCTCCATCCATACATAATCTTTTACTCTCACACAGGGAATATGATTTAATGGATTGGGTAAAGGGGGTTTCCATACAAGAAACTATAAACACACATTCCCTATTATAATTAATAAGAGGAGATGATATAAAAGTTGTAAATTTTAATTAATCATAATAAATTAAAAATAAACTAATCCCATACACATGGATGATTTACTCTCATGCTCATCTAAACAACATAAAACAAGAATACATTTGGGATATAGTTATCAATTAAATTTATTAATTTATTAATTAAGATTAAAATTTAATGATATAATCTAATTAATTAAATTTAACTTAATTATATCCAAGAATCCCTAAATAACCATCATCTATAATTTTAGGAAGAATTTATTTTTTCTAAAATTAAAGATGTTCATATGTGTACATGGATGAAACTGCATGCAACCGTAAAAATTTTAATGTAAAAATCTATTTAATATATAACTACAAATACAATGGAATATAATGTAATTTAAACTAAATTATAAAAAAACATATGTAAATAGTTTAAATATATATTTATGTCGTATCCCCCTATAAAATTTAGAAATAATCTACCAAAAACTATATGACGTGTATTTTTTCATATGGTGTGTACTGTCTTGTACACATGTTCATAGTACACGCCTAGGGACTGGGTGTGTCAGCTACCATATACAAGTTTAAGTTATAAATATTGTTTTCAATCATACATAGATTCTGGCCTCATAGTTTTACTCCATGTCCATCCTCATGTCCAATAAATGATACATGGAATTCTAGTACACCATGTGTTATTGTCCATGAGAAAATGAGGACTATATGTCGCATACAGTTGTAAAATGACATCTAGTTCTTCAAACCATGTTCCAATATATATGGATCTACAAAAAGACCTAATTTTATTGGATTTAACCCGATATAGAAATATAAAGGAATGAAAATCTAATAAAAACATGTATTTTTTTAGAACATGCCATGTAATCTATTTTTGTCCAGGAGGAACCTATATCACATCCCGATTTTGTTTTTCAGATGTTTCTTAACTAGAAATATTAACATGTTTACTAGTTATATTAATAAGAATCATGGAGGCATGAGATAACATTGCATGAATAATAAAAATGAATATATTTTAAATAAAATAAATCAAACACAAACGAAAACAATAAAATAATAATAAATAATTATAAACTAAACTTATTAACCCTTTGATAACAATTTTTGGTTCGGATAACATCGAAGGTACTTGTGATGGCATGAAAAACTCACCTTTTTAGTAATAATTTATGAATAATCAGTACTTCACATGAAAAAATGTTTTATTAATTGAAAACTATATATTATGTTAGGAGCTAAAAACACCTAAAGCTAAAGAGGAGGATATTCATCTCAAATTTATAATTAATTTATGAGTTGAAATGGAATTACCACAATATTTAATTATATCATTTTAGTTGATTATAAGTTTGACTAGATATCATCTCATTATCACTACTCTAATAGATCCTAGAGAATAATACCACTATCAGTAATCCACATGTTCACTACAATCTTATATTTAACACATTCACCAGAATCTCAAAATTTTATTGTATAATTGTTGGGTGCTATCATGGATGATCCTAATCACCTCCATTATTCCTGGTTGATCATAACCAAATAATTATAGAAGGAGGAATAATTATGGATTTATTCTCAATACATTGAGTGATGTGGATGACCGAGTGAATTCACGTTATCAAGATATCTCTCTAGGGATTGAGAGAGTATCTCTCTATTCATTGTTCATAACTAGTGTCAATATGGAATGTGATATAATTATATATTTATTATGGTAGGCTTAGGGTTATAAAATCACACCGAAGGACATATCAAACATTATAATAATTATATTAACCCACGTCCAATAATAATAATAATCTATTGAAATTTTCACCACTTTAAGAATTTAAATTAACATCATTTATAAAATTTTCAATCAAACCATTAATATCAACCATCTTTCCATCATTGATATATACTGACTGTCGAATAATTAATATTTATTTAATAAACAATATTCAATTCATTAATATCTAATAAATAAAATAATTATTATATTTTGAAAACTTTTAAAATAAATATTTATTATTATTTAACTCATATACTCTTTCCATAAACTTTTGATTCAATTATGGTGATCAACCAAACAGGAATAATTATTATTTATTCTAACATGTTAAGTTCAATTGAATAATTTAAATGATATTTCAGATACACTTAGGGTTAACCAATAGGCATCTTTTTCATTACCATTAGGAATTATCATATAATGTTTATGGTTAGTGTCTACCAACACATAATACACTCATAGAGGAAGAAGTTGATATCATAAATCAAGTGGGTTGGTAATGGTTCCATCAACCTATCTTCTCATTGATTCTTTATTTAAATTTCTCGAATTGAACATTCCCACTAAAATACAATTTATAGTGTCATTTAGGAGGTTTTATTCCATCATAAGATCTGAGATATAAACATCCATTAAGGTACATAAGGAATAAACCCTCTCTGACATTATCTATTAATGCAATATCACTCATGATGTACCCAACACACCCTACCCCACTATGAGAAAATTTCACCTTGGTTTTCACCAATATATAAATTTAAATGAGTCATGATACCTATATATTTTATTATTAAAGTGTATGTTTTAATACCCACATCCATTGATTAGAACATCCAATAGTAGTTAGAAATGTATATTTCCAATTGATGTGTCTATTCTCATAATCTTTTATCTTGGATATTTACAAGGTAGAACACAATAAAAAGGTGTCTCAATATATCATGAGTCTCGTATATTTGATAGATGTTATCATCTATGTACTATTAGACAATGTTAAATTTCAATAGAATAATGCTAAATAATGTTGTCATGACACATCTAGGTTCTCATCGTAATAGGGAACTACCATGACCTTATAGTGTAACTAAAATTTGTTGGGTATTATCACCTAAAAATTTAATGTACGTGAAAAATAATTATGTTATTAGTAACTTATTTAATAATGAAAACATATAATCAATTGATCAGGAAGTATGTTCTCCGAAATAAACTCTAACAGACATCACATATTTCTATTCTACTGTAAACAAGAAAGTGTCATGTTATTGGGACCCCGACCCCAAAAGCCTAGAGTTGGTGCTTGATACCATTACATTGGCATAATATACAAGGATACACATCCCAAAGGACTGTTAATTTTGTTATTATTTTTTAAAATAGACACATACATGAGTCTTACATTATATTTCGAATATAGAAATTACAACATATTTATTTTCAAGAAACAATTTATTCCATCTAGCATATCCCTGCATATCAGTCAGAGTAAACAATGTGTAATAACGAGAAAAGGAAAAAAATAGGATAAGAAAAATTCTAATTATGGGTTAACTATAATAGAATAAATAATGAATCAATGAGAATAATCATTATGGAAAGGTAAATATATGAACACACATGCCATGTAATCAATAAACAGATAAGGAAATGTGTAAATAATATATAAAGGTATATAACTAAACCGAATACATTTAAATAAAATTAATATCATGATAAGATATCGAAAAATAAATGTAGAAAGGTAAATATCTAAAAAAAATATTTTTAATCAATAAACATATAAGGAAATTAATCCATAGATTTTTTCATAGTGAAAATCTAATGGATAATAATCACTAAATTATGAAAGCTGGAAATGATTAATTATAATATGTCATGATTCTTAATAACAAGGTACCTTTACCATCAAGATATATCCTCAACATAGTTTAAAACATAGTGGATAAAAACCCACTTAGCTATGGCTAGCCAACTGATTCATCACATGAGAGTACCAATGATCCAACATGCTTCTATTAACTAGTCCCCAACTCATGTATTGCATGTACATATAATTAATCATATATCAATTTTTTTATTTAATTCATAAATAATGTGCCTTATAAAATATCCATATTGAGTAAAGGAAATACGTTTATCAATATTTCTAAAGTTAATCAAAATTATTTCAAAGTAAACACTATATATAAAAATAGTATACAATTTAGGTAGTAATCATGCACTTGATAAATGATTTGGATATTTAAAAGAAATTTGATGTTCAACGATCATAGGATTGTTAATAACGCAAGGAGAAGATAATTAATAATAATATTATTAAAGTAAGTGAATTTTAATACTATCATTTTCAAAATAATCATATTCTATCCTAAGGATGAATAAGTATGATATCAATATTATTTAAATATGTTATAGTAAGAATTTGGGTTGCTGTAATTGAATAAATAAAATATATTTAAAAAGATTGTTGTGGAAAATAACCTTTTCATTTTGAAAATAATTTTATTTAAAATCACTTTTAAAAAAATTACTACAAAAAATATCTTTGTAAACTTTCAATGTATTATTCAATGAATTAATTGTGGGTAATTTTTTACATACCATACAATGTAAAAAGAATATTCCTTTTGCAATGTAAAAATTATTGGAATTTTTCTTATTAGAATTGATACAAAGGTATTATTTTAATATATTTTTTAAATAGTAAAAATTGTTAAAAATGTATTCAATAATTTATTTGTAAATTTTAGAAACATTTTTATAAAATATGGTTTTTGAAGAAAACATGTTTCTGACTGAAGAGAGAAATGAATTTAGGTATTCTTATATTTTAAAAAAAATGTTTAAATACAAAATAGTTAAAAAATGGTACTAGTTCATGAAAATAATCATAAATAACTAGAGGATAATAAAATTAAATTTTTTCTTAAAAAAATTATCAAATAATTTATTTCAATGGAAACCAAAGTGTAAAAAATTCATAATAAAATTATATTGTGAAGTAAACCCTTGAAAAGATCATAATTTTGAAGTGATAATCATCCATTGAAATGATTATGTGTACAAAATTTAACTCCACATAAAACAAGTGGAAATAAAAAAATATAATTCAAAATTCATTATACACATTGTCATAAAATATTAATGATAATGAAGAAGGAATATAACCCAATTAAATGAAATTAGGTTTCAAAATTATTTACCACATGGAAACCTTTAACTAAAATTCTGTAGATGAAATAAATGAAATTGAAACTTAAAATATCATTAATAATGAATTATTCAAGTTATTACATCTGAAGGTTCAGTATATTCACCCTATAAAAGTAATTAGGTGTATAACATTACAATATGAATCAATGAAATGAAAATGAGATAAAAACACTCACCTTACACTTCATTTTGGCTGAATGATCTTTAAACAAATTCATAATGATTTTTATAATTTTATTGAATTAAGAAAACCATATTAACATTTATGATATCATATATTATTCTTTTATAACATCTTATCACCAGTTTGTTAATTATCATTCATTATTTTCATTGTTTCTGCTGTTAATTCCCCTTTTTCGAGTATGTTTTGAATTTTTATTTTTTATTCAACATAATTAACTCATTATTTCATCATATATATATTTTAAATCATTATTTAAATATAATATATGTTCATTATATATATATTTTTTGTAATCCATAAAATTTGGTGATAGGAAATAGAATACACCATTCATGGAGAGGATATGTCATATGTATGCATGGAAGATGATTGTATTTTATTGTCATATTGAAATAATGAAAAGTAAATTATATATATATATATTATCATTATATTATAATTTTTATTCCATATATATCACATATTCTTATTAAACTTTCCCTTAATACATTCTATGTAAATCATGAATGAATCACATCACTTCGTGAGGCGGTAGTTCACCGTATAGACAAATGATATTATCGTATTCCAAAAAAATGAAATGCATGAAGGTAAGTGTAATATAATAATTTAGTAAGCATAAAAACATCATAAAAAATCATATATATCTTATATAAATTATAAATCCATCATTATGACCAACCATGAATGGCGGTATTGGGAAAACAAAAGACCTCAGTTCGTGAGGCGGGAGTCCACCGAACACATGGATGGTGATTCTGTAACCCATTAATAAATGTGTATGATGTTATTTATTTTAAACATAAAATAAAAAATATCAGTATATAGAAATAATTTCGATATTATACAATCATGTTATAATATTAATTGTTGAACTTTTAGAATCAAATAAAATAAAAATGCTTTTAGAATAACATTACCTCTTCTTCAAGTATCCAACTTAGGTTTAAACTAAAACAATCAAAGGGTTGAATTATTCTATAAATAAGTATTATATAATTAGGGTAGTTATGTTTTAAATAGATTTTTTAGGTCTTTGGTAAACTAAATTTTCTTGAAGGTGTGAAGTGGATAGAGGAGGTGGAGGCTTTTCATAGGCGAGGCGAGTGGCACATTTGAATGTTTTTTAAAGAGTGAATTCCAACATTATTTTTTGATTTTATAAGGCATAGATAATCCTCAATTATGTATCCTATATGTTTTGAGGTCTAAATAATTAAATAAAATTATATTTTTGACATCATATTTATCATTTTACACCTTATATTATACGTTTAACCACTAAGTAAATTTGTTTTCTCCTAAATCATTGTAATTAATTTTAACTGTTTTATGTAATAAAATTGTTCAAAAACAATGTTGTAAGTTTTATAAATTAGAAATTATGGAAATTCAATATATGGAATTAGTTTTTTCAAATTCAATCCCTCGAATTAGAAAAATTAATTTAAAATTAATCCTACAGACGTGATAAGAAAACGAGTTGTTAAAATGAAAATGTTCAAAATTTTACAATTGTTTTGTGTCAAAATTAAATATGAAAATGATTAAAATTAACTAAATTGGTTAAATGGACTCATAGTTGAACTATTGTGACTTTATAACCAATTAAATAAATAATTTATCATTATAAATTATCTAGATGAAAATTTAGTTTTCAGTTAAAAAATAGTATTGATCACTATTTATGAAAAAATTGACTTTTGGTAAAATACCAAAAATCCACCGCAAGATAATTTTTACTATGAAAATTAAAAAATAAAGTATATTTTTTAAAATAAAATTTATAAATGTTTAAAAAATATGTTTTAAAACAAGTTCACTATTAAAATACAGAAAATCTTCCTTTAGAAAAATATGACTTTTTTTTCATAAAAATAGATTTGTTCTTATCTTACTACTGTAACATATATTGGAAGAATATAAAAATAGTATTTAGTATATAACATATAAATTAAATAAATATCATCTAATAATAGTAAATAATTTAATTTATTATGATAAAAAAACCTTTGGCGTATAAAAATAGTTTTTCATAAAGACATTTCCTTTATATTCAATTGGTTATTAAATTAATTTTTAGTTAATTATTAAATAATTAATTCTAAAATATATTTTGAAATGTTATTTAATCATATTTTTACTCAAAATTTAATAGTTATGAGATGATTTTTATTTTAAATAATAATAATAATAGTATTTAGTAAACATCAGTCTTTCTTGTAATGCATTCCATAGAAGAATGTCATATTGTAATTATTTAAAGATATAGAATATATTTAATTCATATAAAATAGTATATATATCATAATGTATCAGGATGATATATTCATTTCAATGCTAGGTATTATGTTTCATACTCCCTATTGAATAAAAATTTATTCTTCTATAATTTTTGATGTGTTTATTTCTACCCACCTTAAATATATTGTGGCCTCACAATTTAAAAATGATCTCAGTAATCAAGGGTTTGACATTTAGAAAATATTATTTTGAAAAATAAACATCATAAACAAGTAAATAAAATATCATATTCATAATATATATTGGTAAGTACAAAGGACACATGAAATAACACATATGTAGGTTTCTAAGTAGGAGAACATAGGTGGTAAGTGAAGATATAGACATGAGAAAAAAAGCAGAAATATTTCTGCTGAGTGATTGAGGTCATTGACCATAAGAATTTTAATGATGAACGAATATTTAAGGGACTCAAATACATAAATATAATAGTTGTGAAAAGTTCATTGATATGATCCTAAATAATGGCAATATTATAGCATTTTATTTTAAGATTCCATTTTCTAATGTTGAGGAATTCATTTTCTATCTTGGAATATGAGGAAATACACTTACTTGATATGTTTCTATTTCATAATAACAATTTCATCATTTTGGTTTTTCTTTGATCAATTTAAAATTAATTGCTTATTCTAATTCATTTATTTATACATTATTCTCTAAAACTCAAAATTAATATTACTGGTTCATTGTTAATATTTGTTCATAAAATTTTTTATCTAAAAACAATGACACATTTAGTAGGACACCATGTTGGCTAGAGGTAGGATAGAAACCCGTTGGTCATGGGTTGATGCCCCTTGGACTTATAGGACATGATGGTTTGTCACCTCGCATACAGGTAGTCCATTTTCATAATTATTTTAACATAATTCCTGTATAGTTTCCATAAAAAATTATTAAAATAATTTAAATAAAAATAAATATTTAAATAACCGTTTTACTAGGGTTTTCAATACAACTTATTTTTTTTAAATTTTCAATAATCCTTCTTAACTATCATTAGAATATCCTTAACGATCATATTATCCCAAAAGGATATCAATACCTATAAATTTATGTTTATAAAATTTAATGGTATTATTATTATAAATATTTTTGAATAAAATATATTCTTTCCAAAAAGATCTCTTAAAATATGTTTAATCTTAATAGTCTCTCATATAATAAATATAAAAAAGAGGTATTGAAAACTTTGACCTTATGATTAATCTAAACTCATTAACTCATGATGTTATTCATAATTCGTATGTTAATGAATAAAAAATTTCTTCCAAATTTTAAAAGAAACCATATTTGTTTAATGGTTCTTATAACCAAAAAATTATTAGTAATATGCTTCAACAAATTAATTATTGAACCACAATACATAAGTAATTAATCCATTTTATTTCCACATAGGTTATTTCATTGTATATATGTTACCCTGTAGAAGAGGTCATTGACTTAGGAAATTCCTAGGTTCCCCACATTTAAGATAATGAACTATAAATGGATCCCTTAGATGAGATTTATTTCCTTCAACCACACTCTTCATTTACCTAAAAAATTATTTTCTTTATAACTTTATTTTCAAAATATAAGGAATTTATCCTTTCCATTAAGACACTTTATTGGGTTTTTCCTTCCACATTCCATGAATGATGGATATATATCATTTTTTTCATGGTCCCCACCACTCGAGCTCTTAAAAAACTATATCATTCTCTTCTTTGGCTTTTCCAGGAGTTAGTTAAGGTATCTTTTGTTAATAATATTTTTTGGAAAACAGATTAGGTATAAAAACCATATCTTTCAATCAATTAATCATATTATTTAGTTCTTCATTATCACCACATTTTAATTCTCATTCAATAGTAATAGGATTCCTTTGAGTTTCGTCCATTGACTAAAACCAGAAGTAATTGTGTGAAAACAATTATTATTTTGGGTAAACCATAAAATCATTTATAGGATTACACCATATTTTCAATATAATACATCCTAGTTTTTATCCACCATTATTAATTTTCTTAGTCTATTAAACACCTTCATAATGTTTTTTAAAGAAAATTTTAATCATCCTAAGCATATCCCCTAGCAGTTACAAAACATGTGCGCATTAAATTCCTTTCTTAGGTACTGGGTTACACTCAAGTCAATCTCAATTCTCCCTTTTTGAAGTTATTACCCTTTGGAATATCTGTTCTAGAACCACATCCAATTTTATTATCTATAAAGGGATTTATTTCAAGGGAAAATCACAAAATATATACCTTGAAAAGGATTTAGAATGTTCTTTGATAATTATCCTCAATATCTTTCATAGGGTTATGTTCCAATATCTATGATTTCAAACATATAGCTTCCAAGGTTTCTACTAAAAAACATCTGATACCAACTATGGTGACCCTAACCTTAGAAGCCCAGATCCTGTGTTCCTACAGTTATATTGTTATAAGATACAAAGGAACAAATCCCGAAGGAATGATCAGTTTACCAGTATTGGTAAACAAGATATATACATGAGTCTTGAATTAAATTTTCAATAACCAAATTATAACTTGATATTTTTTTAAAAAATAAATTTATTCCATCAAGATTATCCTATAATATCTGTCATAGAAAATTTTGTGTAATATTGGGGAAAGGAAGAAAATAATGGTGAGATAAAATTCTTATTAAGGCTTAACTATTTTATAATTATTAATGAGTCAATAAGAATAATCAATTTATCTAGGTAAATAACCGAACAAACATGACATGTAATAAATAAACTGGGAAAGAAGTTCATAAATAATATGGAAAGGTAAATGACCTAAAAACATAAAATTTAAATAATATGGATATTAGAATAATATTTGGAGGAATCAATATGACAAGGTAAATAACTCAAAATACATGCCATTTAATTATTAAACCAAGAATGAAATGAATCCATATATTTTTTCTTAGTGAAAACATAATGGATAATAATAATTGAAATATGAATGTACAAAATTCTTAATTATTAGATGTCATGTTTCCTAGGAACAATATACCCATTCCATAATGATATATCCTTAAGATTGTTTAAAACATACTATGTAAAACCCCACTTAGTTGAGGCTAGCCAAGTGATTCAACCCATACGACTACCAATGCATCCAGGGGATTTCATTAATAGGTCCCATACCCATGTTTTTCACGTACAAATAATTACCCATATATCAAATGATTGATTTAATTCATAAAAAATGTTTTTATCGAATATCCATGTTGAGTAAAGGATATAGATTTGTCAATATTTCCCCTGTTAATCAAATAACAATCAATGTAAACAATGTATGTAAAAATTGCATATGGTTTAGGAAATTATCATATATTTGAAAAATTATTTGGATATTTAGGGTAAATTTAATGTTCGATGTCCACATGAAAGTGAATAAATTAAGGGGATGTTAATGAATACTAAAATGATTCATGAATGTGACTATCAATACAACACTTGGTCAAAATAATCATAATCCATCCAAAGAAAGAATATGGTGTAGGACCCCAGAACACTATGATAGGGAAGGGGTGAATCAGGGTGTCAAATATTTATTCTAAAGTAAAGGATCTTGTTCCCACATTGGTAGGAACATGTAAAACGTGTCTGATGTCATCATGTATTTATTAAACATTCAAATTAAGGGAGACAACACATCAATTTTACTTGGTACACCACTAAGGAATATTCTATGGAGAATATACTAACAGTGTGTTGGTCATACCAAAATCCACTAATATTAACTTGGTAGAGTAGAATACAGAAGATTATACACGTTCACTCTACTTCATGCACACAAACATTAAAATAATTTTAAGGATAACACATTTTCTCACTCAGAACCGTTCTATAAAATCCCTTATATCCTTTAGAGAAGTTGTACTCAGTTTACCGACATGAATTTTATACCTTAATATTATTAATTTAATTCCTTTACCCTTAATTGAACAAGAATCTTCTTGCACCTTAGTCTTGATTTGATGTACTTGAAATAACTGCTCACTAAAACAAGATGTTCAATATTAGTATTTGTAATGCTTCCAACTTTGCGAAAACCTGATTATGTTTCAATGAAATACCATCATTTAAGAACCCAAAAATTATTATGAAGCTCCCAAACTTCCGAAATAGACCAATATTTACAATTCTACCTACCTTCATGAAGCTCTTAGCCTTGTTGGAAAATTAATTCTTTATAAAACTCCAATTTTTCAAAAAAGTGCCTTTTTGATATGAAATAGTATCAATCAATTCACACCCATTCCTTTAATGATTCGTAAGCTCATGATGGATTCCTGATTCATGATGATTTCTTGATTTTGTATACATTTGAAAAATTATAGAGATTAAATATTTTATCTAGTTATCTTCGTATGAAATGAAGTGTGTGTGGCAGCCTATTTCTAAAATCTGACTTTTCTGAATCTTTGAAGATACTAGTTTCTATTTTTTTAATCTTTAAATACAAGTTCATGAAGCTCCATCATTCCCAAAGCTCTAGTGAAATTATACATGTTCATGGTTCATCTCATAGTCATGAAGATTTATCGTCACCTAATCATACATTAATGAAGCTTATTGTAGTCATGGGAAAACTTTCATTTCATCACACATTCATGAAGATCCATACTATAATGAAAACCCACCCTTCATGAAGCCCAACCTTCATAAAATCTAGCCTTTGTTAAACCCGTTCCTCTACCATATTTGTGAGGTGTTCATCCTAGAAATCATCCTTTCATGATTTTTTCTCCTTCCTCTTTATTTTTATCTCCATATTTATGGAAACAATTTTAAATAATGCTAACTTCAACAATAAAGTTGTCTGAAATATAAGATCACCTTTCTTGAAAACTCTCTAACCAACCATTGTATGGGTTGAAAAAAAGTCACAAACTACACTCCATTTCTAGATACTGAAAATATTCTTTCCAATGATCCCCCCTTTGGATTTGTAGTCAATCTATAGATAAATTAAATAAATAACCATCCTTTACCTGAAACCATATTAACATGAAATAACTCATTAATCACTATATGACTATTTGGGAAGAGCTCATTGTAAAAAACATGAGTGGTAAAATTGATGTTTGTGTCTCTATAGTCCACTGACTAATTCTGAAAATGAAACACTCATTTAATTTCACTTATCTCCCTTATATACCACTATCCAATTCTAAAAACCAAACAATCATTTAATTTCACTTATCTACACCTTTTTAAATAAACCCAAAGAAACTATATTTGTTGTTTTAGTGCTAAAAATACTCCCCATGGATCATATCACCATAAAAACCTTCATCACTTCTAAAAATATATTAAGATAATTTTCCAAAATGGGGATAGGGGAAAAATTCTTACCTTTTTATGCATGGGAGGCAGCTAAACACTGAGTTTCAATTTATGTTTTCCAAACATTGGTGCTTCAATGGGATTAGTTAGGATGTCATCCACTTGGTTATCAGTTAAAACATTATCTATTTTAATCACACCTTGTTCAAATTTTTATTTGATAATTTGATATATGATCTCAATATGTTTAGTAAAAAGGTAAGGAACCAAATTATTCATAAGATTAAACTCACTTTTTTTTCACAGTCAATCACCATCAGTAGTTTCACCTCATCACCAATATTATTTAGTTGTTTCTTCATCCAAAAAAGTGGAGTTCATGACTTTATTTGAGGGATATAATATTCTTCAGTCACACAAAAAAAGTGATTTCTTGTTTCATACTCAACCTTTCCACACATTTGTTTCAAATGAATAATTCTCCATAATATTTAGACTTTTTATCCATGACATCTCTAGCCAAGTCTACATCAAAAAAAATCTGAGAACCCATCATCTCTTCTATCTGTAAATATTATGCCAAAAAATTTTATTCCTTGAATATACCTCATGATAATTTTAACTACTGAAAAAAATTTATCCTTCAAATTACAATGAAAGTGAGGTTTTAATCATGTTTCAAAGATGATATGTCCCCATGTTGTAGTCAAAGGTAATAAGATTCAAAAGACTCTTCTATATAGGGTGGGATACATAGATGTCCCATCCATATTCTTTCCATGTTTTATCCCAATAACAATAATCGTTTACATTTTTTTTTGGAGTTAAGTTTACTGAATTTCATCAGTAGATATCTAGCATATTTTTTCTAATAAATGAACGTATAATCATTATTTTGAATCTATTGCATCCCCAAACTATATGTGAGTTCACCCATCATGAAAATTTCAAATTCATACTTCATGTGATTATAAATTTCTTTCACTAATCCCTATCCACTTCCCCAAGAAATAACTTCATCATCATACACAAGAATCATGGATTTATCTTTTTGATAATTATTCACATAGAGATTATGGTTGAAACCTCCTCATTCAAATTAATTCTTATTAAGATAATAATCCATTTGAGAATACCACTCTCATGGTACCAAATATAGACCATAGAGAGCCATCATTAATTTACAAACCTTCATCTCATCATTTCTAATAATAAATCCTACTTTTTGTTCAATCTAGACTTATTCTTCATAAAATCAATTTAAGAATTCTATTTTGATGTAAATCTAATAAATTTTTACCCTAATTTAATTTCCAATTCAAATAAGATCCTAATCTAATCTAGTCAAGATACTAGAGAAAATGTTTCTTCAACATTAATGAATTCAATCAGTGCATAACCTTTACACACAAAGAAATCCTTTTTATAATAAAATTTCCATTATAATCAAATTTGTTTCTAAATATCCACTTTGTTTAAATAAAATTGTGATTTTTGGGTCTCCTAAGAAGATCCCATGTATGTTTATTATTAATATGAACTAGTTCTTCTTTCATGGACATAACACATTATTTGTCATTTTCTTCTACTTCAAATTAGGTTGGTTACACACTTGATATGAGGGAATAATGCACTCAATTCTTCATTCTCGTTTCTTGTTTAGGTGCGGTATAATCCCTAATGATGTTGGATTGATCAATTTATTCTCTTATAATTTTCTTGTGAGACTCTAATGAAGTTTCTTCAGAAATGGTTTCCTATTATAATTCTTCTTCGAAATAATCATTATTTTGTGATCCCTAAATTATTTGGAATCCTTTTACTATTTCTTCATTTAAATCTGTCCCTTTTCAAATTTACACTTCATCTATAGTCACATAAACATATGAGATGCTCAAGGTATTTATGGTTTTATCCTAAATGATCATAACATCATTGCTTTTTTAATCATTAAAAGATGATTATTTTCACATTTTTAGACTTTATTCTTCATAAAATATCCATTGAGTATTCCCTCATTAGAATCATCACCATAATTTCCTTGATTCCAATTTTTTCAGATGAAACATTTACTTATAAAAACATGAAAATACATAAGAGAGGGTTTACTTCAATACCGTATCTCATATAGTGTCTTGGTTTCTCCCATTAAAATCCATATTCAATTTTTAGTTTAAACCTGCTACTTGAACAACCTCTTTCCAGTAATGAAAAGAAACATGACTCTCAATAAGCATTATTCTATCCATATTGTTCACCTACCATTTTAGGTGTTAAATAACCCCTTTTTTAGGGGTTATCACTATATAAAACTTATTCTTTATCCCATGTTTTTTAGGAAAATTTAAAATTCAATGGATGTGTATTCTCCACCATTGTCTAATTACAAAATCTTTGTTGTGCGTCTAATTTAATTACATGGTCTTAAAAAATAACCCTAAATGTAATCAAGCACATCCAATTTCATCTACATAGTCATTACACAAGACATAATAATATAATAGTCATTAAAAATAATATAGTAACTTTATCTATTTATGTCAACCAAATTCATTGGACCACATACTTCTATGTTGAATTATCAAGAAGATTTGATGCCCTTTTATTATTTGGTCGATATGAACTCTTGAATATCATTACTCACATGCATGTGTCAGTATTTTTCTCAATGATGCTTCTAATTGATATTTTCTACAACTATATTCCTCTTAAATATTTATTTCAATATCTTTTGATTAATGTGTCCCAACCTCTAGTACCAAAAGTTGTTTTCTTCTTCAATTATTAAGTTACAGGTGTTATCTTTACTATACACCAAGTATAACTTTCCATCTTTTCAACAGCATTTCAAGAGAGAACTACCTATATTTTTTTGATAGTGAACCCGTTCTGATTAAATGTCACTAACATTTTTAATTCATAGAGTTGAATCACACTCAAAAGAGTGCCTTTAAAACATTCTATATATACAACATCATTTTTCATCATCCCATTAAGAAGCTCTGTATTTGTACAAACTTTGATTATTAAAGAATCAACGTTGAAAAATATAATAGTTCCATCAATCCTTTTCTAAAAATTCTTAAAAAATCATTATTTTATATCATGTGGTGTGAGAATAAACTCACATTAATCCAGGTACTAATGTTCGTTGAATATTTGAGGGATATTTCTACAAGAATAGATTTCTTGATTTCCTTATTTTCCTTCAATGAGATACCTAATAGAGTGGAGAAAACATATATCCTTTCAAATCAATTTTCAAAATTCATGGGTTATTCAAATTCATATTCTTCTTCTAGAGGAGAATATGTATTTTAAGTAGCACCTATTCTTGGATGATGATTATTTAATTGCGTCTGATTTATATAGGTATTCCTCCCACCTTTCATCTCCTTGAAACGAATATATTTATAACCATAGATATAACAGTGAATATAATATCTATATAAACTATTTATTCTATATGATGAAGTATATGGTCTCATTATCCATTGTTGAATTTCAAGTGATTAACCATTTAGATAGATCATTGCATCTCTATAGTAAGACCTGATATGGCCTTGAAAGCCACAGAATTAAAATTTCATATGGGGAAATATCTTCTCACATCTATTCCTTCACATGTACGGTCATTTTGTAAGAGTATTTTACTAGATATCATATCTGGATACATGAGGATTATTTTCAACTCTTATTTCTATCTGGATTGAAGATTTCATTTTTAGGTCAATCAGAGCCCTTGTGATATGTTCAACATTCTATTTAACTTTATTTTTGGTCATCCCATTTACATACTTTGATGTTTCTACATCACAACCAATTCAAATTTTTCCCATACATCTGGATCTCGAATCATTCAAGGCTTTCTCTATTCATTCATAACCACATTCCACTATTTCTAACATCTCTGCATATAAGAATCTTCCAATCTATAATTTCTTCTTCTTTTTACTTTTTTTTATTTAGTTACCTATTTACTCATTATAGTAACAAGATATTCTTCATGTCCTTCAACTATCTTGGACTTTTCCTCCAATCATGATGTGAAAACATTGGTGGATTTTCAATTATCTTAAATCATGAGTTTACATTCCATAACATCTTATGAGGTTTTAAGAATTTTTAAATTTGATTCTAACTCCCATTCCAGCCGATCAATTCCTTCTTCAATCCTATCAAATTACTCAGATGACTCTTTCACAATATCTCTTATATTTATATTTATCTATCTTTCATTTTCAAGCACATCAAGAGTAAAATTAAGTTACACTTTGAGATAAAAAACACTATGAAAATGATTATTTTTATATTTTTCAGGTTCTGACTTTTGAAATATATCCATCATGGATGCATTGGGTTAATATTTAAACATAGGTCCTACAATCTCTAAAATTTCATTATCATCTTGTTCTTAATTTCAGAATAATTACATTCTCTAAAATTACTTTTTTAAATTTAAGTATCCTTTGATATAGAACCTCCTCTGAGGCTTCTTCATGATTTATAATTCACCTTCTACACCATTATATTTGCTTGGGCATCGAGAGGCAAGGTTCCCCAATTTACCACACCATAAACAAGCCAATAGAATCTTGCCTTAAAATATTTATTTTCCTCTATTTAATTTCATTTAAAATAATGAAAAACATTATTCTTTATCATGATAAATAACTATAGAAATATACTATTGTTCCTTGTATTCAAATACAATTTCTTTACTTGAGTGGAAGTGGATTTTAGTTTTACTTTCATTTCAAATTCCATGAGACTGCTTAGAAGATCGTCGCGATAAATCTTTAATGAATCTATTTTCTCAAGAGATGAATATTTTTTATTGTATATAGATGGGATACTTTTAGGATTTTATTTTAAATTTAATATTTTTATATTATTCACCATGTCTACAAAAAAACCCCAAGAAATTAAATTATGCGATTAATGAAGATATCTACATTTTCATCTGGATGCATTTTTAGATCATCGAACTAATTATGAAAGACATGTAATTTGGAATCCTTTAAATTGTTATGATGTTCATATATATTTTCTAGTTTTTCCTACATGGACATGGATTCAGTGAAACTTACAACATTAAGATAGATTTGATTATATATTTTTTCTGTAAAAGTAGTTTGAGATTTAAAATTAACATAAAGAATTTTCTTATCTATTTTTGTCATATAAAGACCTATCATATCACTAAACAGAATACCCAGGGTTATATCAAAGAGAACTTACATCCCAAGGGATCAAAAATTATGTGTCATTATATTTTTCCAAATATGAATGTTTCTTCCATAAAAAGTAAAAATCCCCTAAAATTCACTGAATTATCTACAATAGTAGAGGAATGATTTAAAACAAATAACTTGTTTCCTATAATACCACTTGTAGGACCATAGAACACACAGAGAGGGGAGGGGTGAATCAGGGTGTCAAATTATTATGTTAAATTTATGGATCTTGTTCTCATTTTAGTAGGAACTTTTAAAACCCATCTAATGAAAGTGTGTAGTTATTAAACCTTCACTTGTAGAGAGACAAAACATAAATTTTACATGGATCACCACTAAGGGATAGTCCATTCATAATAAACCAAAACAATTACATTCATAAATAAATAAATAAAATCATCACTAGTAAGATTGTAATGATTATTATTAAATTTAGTCACTCTTTACCAGGTACACAACCTTTACAAGAATTTTAAGGATATAACATAATCTCTTTCAGAGAAATTCTGTTGACTCACCCTATATAACTTCTAGAAAATACTTGAAGGTCAAACAAGTAGATTGGGAATTTAAGTCATTGTCAATGATTATCATGAGACTATTCTTACACCATAGTCTGGAGTTGATGCACTTAAAATCACTGCTCCCTAAAACTAGATGTTAAACACTACTGTTTGTGAAGCACCCATCCTTAACGAAACCCAATTTATGTTTTCATTAAATACAAGAATTTTCCAACCCACACAATTTAAAAAATATCCCTAAATTCACAAAGAGATCATAATTCATGAATATACCTAACTTCTCAAAGCTCTTATCTTTCATGAAAAAATAAGTCTTCATGAAACTCCCAGTCTCTGAGAAACATTATTTTCTGATATAACATATCGTCAATCAGTTCATATAAATTCCTTTCAAAACTCTTAAACTTGTGAAGGATTTTGTATTTATAAATATTTATAGATTAGTTAGAACATAATAAAATCAGTGTGATATAATTATTATCCAATTCTCTTTGAGTGAAATGAAGTTGGAATCATAGCCTATTTATATACTCTATCTTTAGTAAATATTTTAATCTCCCAACATCCGTTTTTTGAATCTTTAAATTCATGTTCACAAGGAATCATTATTCAAAAATCTATATTGTAATTTTAACCATCTATGAACCTTTTCATAGACATAATTATTTACTATAATTCCATCACATATTATCAATGCTTCTGATATTCATGAAAACACCTTATTTACATTGTATGTTCATGAAGATCTATACCTTCATAAAAAACTAAACTTCATAAAAACCAACCTTCACGAAACCAAGTATTTTAAAAACACATTAATTAACCACGTTTATGAAGGTTCCATCTTGTAAATCCACCTATCTTGAATATTGATCTTTCCTCCTCATTATTAGCTACAACATTTTGGAAAACAATGAGAAATGATGTGACATTCAACACTAAAGATATCTACACTGTAAGATAACATTTCATGAAGAGTACCTAATAAACCCTAATATAGATTGAAAAATAACATAAAATATAATCAATTTATATCTATAAAAAAACCTTGGTTCTAAGAAAATTATTGTATAAATATTATTTATACCCATTCGATTAAGGAAAAGTGTTGTTTTCATTAATGAAATAAAACATCATTAGAAACATTCTTGAGGAAAATAAACTTTTCATTTTAAAAAAAAATTAAAACAAAAATTCCTTTAAAATAATTTTAAAAACATTTTATTTATTGATATATTCATTAGCACTCAAAAGAATCTTAAAAAAAATGATTATGGGTTATTTTTTACATGTCGTACAAGGTAGAAAGAACACTCCTTTTTGTGGAGTAAAAAGGTTAGAAAAGATCCTTATTTGGAAAAAAAATAATATTCATTTAAAAGAAATTGTAAAAAGTTAAAGTTTGTAAAAATAACTTTATTAAATAATTTTTAAAGGTTTAAAACATTTTTTAAATAATTTTATGAAAGCTTGTTTTTTAAATAAAAGGTTTTTGACCAAAGAGTGAAATGAAGAAATGTTTTCTTAAAAAGAAATTCTAAAATATGTTAAGTACAAAAGTGTATAAAAATGGTAGTATTACATGGAAATAATCATGAATTAACAAAGTAGAATAAACTAAAATGGTTAATGAAAAAATTATAAAAATAATTTCTTTCAATTTAAATAAAATTGTAAATAATCCTAAATAAAATGAGGTCGTGAATTAAACCCTTACAAATGATCACAATATCACTTTTAGAATCATAAAATGAATTTATTATGGGTATAAAATTTAAATAAAAAAACCATTGGTAATAAATATATATACATCCAAAAGTCAATATACATATAATCATAAAATAATAATAATAATTTAACAATATAACCTAATAAAAAGGAATTGGGTTATGAAATTGTTAACTTATTGGTAAAATTTAAATCAAAATCCCCTTATATGAAATAATTAAAATTGAAACATAAAATACCATGATGATTAAAGTATTCATGATATTACATGTCTTGTTGATTTATATAACCAATATAAAAGTAATTAGGTGCAAAAAATTACAATATGACTAAATGAAATAAAATTTACACGAATTCCCATACCTTACACTTTCTTTTGTTTGAACGATATTTAACATCATGTATAATGGTCTAAAAAAATTTATGAAATTAATAAAAAAACATATTTATATATATAATATTTTATATGATTCTTTCATATCATCTTATCACTTTTTTTAATGATATTCCATTGTTTTCATTGTTTCTAGTGTTAATTTCCTTGTTTTTTAAGTATGTTTTGACTTTTTATTTTATGTTACTCTTACTTTAATCATGATTTAATCATATAAAAATATAGAAAATGATTAAAATATCATATATATTTAGTATATATATATATATATATATATCTTTATATTAATCCATAAAATTTGGTGATATGAAATTAAATACATATTTCCGAGAGATAGTGGGTTGTGCATACGTATGAACATTGTTTTTATTTTCTTATCGAATTAAAAGAAAGAAAATTAAATTATATATATATATATTATAATAATAAAATTATAATTTTATACATATCACATATTTTTATTAAACTCATCCTTAATACATTCCATGTAAAGTGTAAATGAATCACATCGCTTCATAAGACAATATTTTTCCGTACACATGATTGACATTATCGTATACCCACAAAATGGAAAACATGAAGGTATATGTAATATAATTATCAATTAAGTATAATAACATCATAAATATCATATATATATATATATAATATACAAATTATAAATTCTTCATTATTACAAACCATGAATGGTGGTAATGGAAACAAAACTACATCGATTCACAAGGAGGTAGTCTGTCCTGCACACAAATGATGATTTCGCAACACATTTGATGTATGTGTGTATTTTTTTAGTTAATTAACATATAATAACAACATCTATGTACATGTAAGATACTAATTATATTATATAGTCATGGTATAAATTATATTTAAGGATTTGGATAAGGAAATAAAATAAAAACACTTTTAGAATAATAATACATGTTGTGTGGGTATCCTCTATAGGTTTTCACTAAAATCATAATTTTTTACATGTATAAAATAAGTTTTCTAATATTATTAAATGAAATTTTGGATTCTATTTCTTATGTCTAGTTCAAACCAAATTGGTTTTAAGGTTCTAAGTGGAGAGGATAGGGGGAGGCCTTTAATAAGTATTGTGAGTGGAACACTTGTTATTTTTTGAAAGAGTGAATTCCATCGACATTTTCTTCACATAACAAGGACCCAATAATGGTTAATTATCAATTATATAGAGGATAATGTTGAGATAGTTCCATAAAACGGGTTTTGGAAATGTTTTGAGTCATTTTTTACGCCATAAATTCTAAGTTTAACTATAAAGTATACTCTTTTTCTTCTATATTGCTGTAATTAATTTTAATTGTTTTCATTAAACAATTTGATTATAAATTAATTTTACCTTATTACAAATTCTGTATTATTATGATTCCATATTTTTAATCCTTTTTTTAAAATTCAAACCAAAATGTTTTCAAAAATTAATCTTGCTAACACAACGAGAAAGATGGTTTTTAATGTGAAAATGTTGAAAATATTACAATATTTTTGTATCAGAATTCAATATGAAATTGATTCAAATGAAAAAAATGTATTAATGGATTTATAATTTAAAAATGTTGATTGTATAATAAAATTAATAAATAATTATAAATTATAAATTATTTAAATGGACAACTATTTTTCAATTAAAATTAATTATTGTTTATTATTCATCAAAAAATGAAATTTCCCATAATATACCAAAAAAATAACCCTTTGATATTTTTTACATTTATATATAAAAAATTAGGCTTATTTTTTCAAATAAGATTTATAAAAGTGTAAAAATGTAGTTTTAAGAGAAGTTCCCCATTAAAAGTTGGGAAAACTACCTATAAAAAAATATAACTATATATGAGTAAAATTGGATCTTTTATTATCTTATTCATATAAAATATATTGTATGAGTGTAAATTTTTTTTATTAAAAATATAATATATAAATTTTATTAATATTATCCACTAATTTTAATTAATTTAATTTATTAATAGAAAATTCCATTGGGGCATAAAAATTATTTTCCATAAAATGATTTCATTTATATTCAATTGGTTTTTATATTTATTTATAATTAATTGGTAACTAATGAATTCAAACATAAATATTCATAAGTTAGTTGTTCATATTTATGAATTACATTTTATTTTTGGGGTGATAATTTCCATTTTAAATTATAATATTAATAGTATTCGATAAAACTAGGTCTTGCGTGTAACGCGCGCCATAGAAGATAGTCATTGTTGCATGTATTGACAGCTATACAAGGAATATAATTTATTTAAAATAGTAAATATAACATAAATTATTAGTTTTTTATATTCATTTCTATTCTTGGTGTTTCGTTTCATACACACTAGGGAACAAGATGCTATTCTTTTAGAATTTTTTGGGGGTTATATACGCGGTTTTATTGTGATTATTCAGGTTCTAGTTTCAGTTGTTTACTTATAAAAAAGATTATATTGTAGTTTATAAATCTCATAATACTTTTCAAAACAAGAATATTTACCCCTCCCTTTATTTATATCTTACATTAGTTATAAATTCTCTCATGATTTGGTGACATAACCTCTAAGGTGAAAGGGTCACTTTTTATTCTAATTATAAGAGTTTGTGTTACTTATTTTATCAGAATGACCTAAACCTTATATAGAGGTGATGGGTGGAGTACCATCATTTATTTCAATTTATCATTTTTTATTCCTTGATAAAAGTTAATTTATATAAGGATTATATAATAAGAATTTTTCCTTCTCTAGTACTGAGGAAATAAGAATATTAATGGAATACCATGGGAATCTTTTGTTAGCTGCACATGGATGTGATATGGGATGTGAATAGGATTGTTATGGATAGTGCTCACTTAACATCAGATCATCTAGATTAAATATTTTAGTGGAATCAATTAGATTAGTAGTTCAAGAATTCTTGGAACTCTTTATATGTTGGAGAGATCCTTGGGGAGTCTTCTTTAACTCAAGAAGGATTTCCCTATTTCAGAAATCTATATTTCATTCCTTATTTTGTGAAATTTGTTGTAGTTTAATATTCTCAATGGGATATTTATGTTGGTTATATAAATTTATACTATGACATGAAGCATTAGTTTTGATGTCAAGGTTTTAAATATGACATAACTAATTTTGTGTCTCATTTTTAATACCTGTTAATAGATTATAACCAACAACCAAAATACATCTATAATTCTTCTTCCTTTCTATTTCCCATATGGAAATGGGATGAGATATCACTGGATATCATCATTGGGTTACCATATACTCTCCTAGGGGGGAATTAAATATGAATGCTGGTTAATAAATCAACCAATTTAGATCACTTCATTATGATTTGAGACACTACTAAGGTTAAGGGTTTAATATGTATCTATATTTAGAAGATCATGATTTTTAAAAGGGTACCATTTGCTATTTTTTATGACAGGGATATAAATTTTACAACATGTTTTTGTGAATACCTGTAGAAGGAGATGGTTTCCAATGCTATGTTAAGAAGATATTACCGTCCATATATATAAGGACAGATAGAGAGTGAGATTCATATTTTTTAGGATATACTCCATGCTTGTATTATAGACTTTAAAGGCTTTTGGGATTGTAATTGTTTCCTATTTGAGTCCTCTTATCAAAATAGTTAACATTCATCCATCATAATAGATCCCTCTGAAGATTTTTAGCGATGATTGTGCAATTAACATCATTTTTTGGAATATGTGGGTAATGTTTTTCTTGTAGGACCAGACATTGTTTAAGATGTTTCAATGAAGATTTATATTATTTTTTAATTAATGTAAATGGCCTATAGTTGGTATATATATTTATATTCATCATTGATGTGACACTCTAGAATTTTTGGTAGGCAACCATGTATTCTTAAATGTTTTAATTTGATTAGTTCACTATTAGATTACGAAAAAAGGGAAATTAGTTTTGAGATACATGGGACCTTTTGATATCACATCCAAGATTGGAAAATAGGATTATCCATTATCTAATATATCTCAATTGACTCTAATATATGATGTTTTCAATGTGTCTCATCTTATTAAGTACCATCATTATCACTATAATGTTTTGAATTAACAAGATCTTGTTTTGGAAGTAGATTTTCCATTAATCAAGTGATCGATTCATGATTTTGATTCATAAAGAAATATTATATGTGGGAAGTCAGTTAATTTTTTTTTGGATTTTGGTGAGAAACTTTATTGGATTCTTGAAATATGTGTGAAGGGAAATTGATAATGAGGGACCATTGGACTCATACTTTATTTTATCATACATATTTCCCTTGAATTTATGGGGATATAATGTGATATACTAGGTAGAAGTGTCACATTTAGATGTCACATTAAGGTTCTAATATTCTCTTTTTTTGTCCATTAATTGTTTAGATCTATACTTTGTATGTTCTTTGTTACCTTTTGGATATTTTGGTGTTTTCTAGGCATGTGAATGGTTTTTATATGGTTTGGTCAAACCATGAGGCATTCCCAATAAATAGTTATATTTTTTTTATTTGTGAGAGTGGTGTTTCTTAGGGTTAGTTCGTGGTTAGAAAAATCATGTGACCAAACCATATAGAATCTCCTAATAGATCTAAATAGGTTCTTGGTTTATTAAACTAAGAAACCAAACCATGAAACATGGATTAGTTAATCATAAAATTTATTTTTTAGACCTAATACAACACCTATTTATATAATTCTTCCACCTACAACAATGGATATCAACTCTTGGTGATCCACATGGAGATTTTGGTGATCCTAACTCTTCCTAGTGATATTATATCGGATCATAAGTTCTTAGATCGTGGAAACATAAGGTAAGAGTATGTTCCTTGTTTTTATTCATCAATTTTCGAGGTCATCTATCTTTCTACATCATGGAACCATAGATTTTGATGTTATGGAAAGAAATATATGTTATGTAATGATATAATGAGAAATAAATTAGATCCATTCAAAATAAGGAAGAGAGATCCAAGATCTACATTGGAAAGTGATTTCTTCTTCTTCAGGAATTGTCATTGTATGTGGCCTCTTTATTAACCATTGATCTAGAGATTCTCAAATCTAGGTTTCTTAACAAGGAAGTATGACCAATTTCCTATTGTGGAGACTCAACCAGGAGATGTTTTGGCTTATATTCCTACTAATTCCAATTCCATCACGGATGGTAAAATAATTTTATCTGTTAATCTATTTAATTCTGGAATATGACTTTCTATTAATGTGATTATTTCTGGTTCCATAGTTGGATCTATATCTCAAATTAAAGTCATGAAACAAGTAGCCAGAAAATAAAAATTGTAGCGATATCCTACAATTTTTAAGATCCTTTATTTATCTTTGTCTACGCATTCTATTTGTTGGTTAGAATGACCATGTGTTAAAAGTCGGTGGTTTCATTGATATCCCTTATTTACTAAACTATGCTTGTTTTCTCATTTAAAATTATTCTTCTAATGTTGTTATATAATGAAAAATTATTATTGATATGTGAAAATTTCATATTCTTTCATAAAATTTATTTCCATTTTTTATTGAAAATGTAAATGGATTTAAAATCATGATTTATTATGTATTTATATAGTTTGATTATTGTTTTTTGAAATTCTTTTGAAATTATTTTTACCATGAAAATTAAAACCTCTATTTTTGAGATATTTTTGAAATTTAAGGAATCCATCTATAGGTTATGGAATATGGGAACTAATGTTACATTATAGCATGATAAATTGGAATAACTGTGATAGTATGTTTTGTGGCTACTAAACATGGGTATAATTAAAAAATCCAACTAAACATTGTTGTGATAGGGGTTTAATTTTTCTAGTGTTCACTCATACCTAGGAATATTTACTAGGAATATATGTCAACATAGTCATTTGAATACTATGGTGTGAGGATTACAGCTAACCCAGAACTAACATGTCCTGGGAAAAGTGTCTATGATTTTCCTTTATAATTTCTTACTTATATTTTCATTGTGAATTATTATTTTCAAATTATTTTAAAATTAGTTTCTTATGTATGGTTTATAAATTAACCAAAAGGGTGAATTTAAATTTTTTTCTGAAAACATTATAAATCTATATTTTATTCCTTTCCATTTTTTAAATGACTATAATTATTTTTTTATAAATACTTCTAATGGGATAAATGGTTTGGTTTTATTAGGATAAATTTTTCTCAAAAATCGTACATATCATTGAGTGCGTGTAGATCTTGTTTTATCAGATTTGGGTATAGGAAAGGCATTACTTGGTGGTGGAGAGTATCCAATTTAGTAGGTTGTGGGTGTTTTTTGGTGACAATGTGTGATTTTTTCCCTCATATGGCATTTTTCTATACTGAAAACTCCCCATAGAATATGAAAATACATTATTAATTTTTTATGGGTAAAAAAACCTAAAAATGGGAGTAAAAACATAACAGATTCAAATATGAAGAGGATAGAAATGTTTAGTATAGAAAAACATACTCTGTGGACCACCACTATGTATAGAACCCTGAAAATGAATTGTTTTTTGAGACATGATGGTAATTTACTCTATCCACAAATGAAGTCATTTATTTTCAGGCATGATGGTGTTTTCCATCCCCCAAAATAAACCATCCCCCAAAAATGATATGTGTTTTGCGGGCCTGGATGGATTTTTCCTTTACCCAAAAATGAAATTTTTTGTGGGCTCGAATGTCCTTATCAGTATCCTAAAAGAGAATTACCCATGGTTAAAGGCCAATGACCATCTATCTTGATGATCAGTTGCCACATTCCTCTATAAAATCCCCATAGGGGAGATGAGAAAAGAGGATGGAAAACAAAATCAAGATGAGAGGGCACTCTATTCCTAGAATAAAAATTTAACAAATAATGATAAGGTAAAAAAGGGAGTTTCCCAACCTTCCATAGACCCAAAAAACTATTTTAGAATTTCATTCTATTAATCATAAGCGGTTGAAACTATTGAACTTGATTTTCCCACATAGCAAAAGGATCCACATAGGGATTTCATCCCCATGTAGGGAGATGCTATGTTGGATGAACCCTAACCAACATACCAAAGTGCTACATGGGTGTAACCCAAAACCACAATGAAAAACCCTATTCATAGAGGAACCTACCCCACACACTGACATACTATGAAAAATGGGAAATCCTTGGGTGTATTTCCTTCAAGCTCACAATGCTTACCTATGTCATACCATTGCTCCCCACTTTTATCCCTCTACGAACCATGTCATCAGGCCATAGATTCATCGAAATCCACCTGATGCATATAATCAAATCAATGGGAACACCTTCATGTCCTATCGAGCATACATACCAATGGTAGAAAGGGTGGTATTTAAAACCTCCTTAACAAGGGGGTACTTAGCGTGATTTTGAGTGTACATTCCAATGGTAACAAGAGTCCCAACCATAGAGGTAATCACGTGGACTTCCCCATTTTGGGGATTGAAGGAAACCAATTACCCTTACCATTGATAAGGGATAGTTATATATCATTCTCTCGTCCTCTCTGAAATTAGGGGATGAAAATCACTCCTATAATAAGCCCATATTAGTAGGTCAACCCCTCCTCCACTTCATCTACTCTGGTCATATCCAGGACTCAATGTGACTATCCTAGTTTCCAAAAAAAGTGGAGATAGTTGTTGGTGCTCTCTCACTTCCTCTCCCTTTAGTCCCAGTCCTCATCCTCTAGTGTAAAAAATATATTGTGTGGTTTTTTGGATCTTATTATTCCAATTTTTCATACACTTAGAAAGAAACATGTAGGATTATAGGTTGGAGGTGATAAAGGAATATTCACATTCCCATGAATATGGGAATCCTTAAATTTTTAACATCTAACCAAACCTCCAAATCAACTTGAGTCAATAATTTTCTCATGGTTATAGAAAAACGATCCCCAAATAAGTAAAATCCCCAACCATGTGTGAAAAAAATTCAAAGGTCCATATTCTTGATGAAGCCATCAAGTGGGAATCCTCATGAGTGTAATCCCCAACCATTTCCAAACTAAGTGATCTTTGATTCATGACTAAAATGAATATGTATGAATCCTATGGGACTTCCAAACCCATCACCCAATCAGTCATATTTTTCTATGGGATACATCCCCAATGGTTAATATCTAAACAGGAAGGTAAAATTCCTTCGAAGTCCATTTAATCACCATCCTTATTTCTTTATATTTTTAGTGAGATCATGCACTCACCTGGGAGACCAAATCTCTTCTAGGTCACTCAAACCACATCAACGTAAATCCCACAGAAAAATTTGAATATGAACATTTCACCTAAGAAACCTTGTCGCATGATGTTAAACTGAATAGTTTAGTCCTCATCATATGAAATTAAAATGTATGATGTGTCCCCTTATGTGGTATCAAACTATATAGTTTCTCATTCCTTTCACAAGGATATATAATAATCCTTTATTATCGGTCTGATCCTGACATCAAAACAACTTCTATCTCCATGGATGATAATAATCTCTAGAGTGCCACACTGTATGGCTTAAAAATAGGATCATAATAATGAACAAATAGGGATCTCTCTTCTAAAGGTTCCATTGATGGATAACCTCATATACATACAGATGTTACAAAATTCATGCATGTAAATAACTTATTGTTTATTTAATGGATAATAATTTCAAAAATGGTAATGAACAAAGAATTAAAAAACATGAATTAAATAAAAAATATATGAGATTCCCAGAATAGAAAATAATTCCCCCCAAAAGGGTGTGGTGAGACCATCCTCAGATCCTCTCATCCAATTTTTAGTTCTTAAGTATCATTGTACAAGTTACCCTACGAGCGCCAACCTTTGGTATGTTGTTCTATGAGTCATAAAAGATGTGAGAGCCATTGGGTTTTTCCTATTCCAAAAAAACCCCATTGGAAACTGACTTCTCAAAAATGGGTGTGAAATAGAATGGTGAACCTAATAAGAATTATTGTGCAACATTCAAACCCCCAAAAATAATTCATCACCCAATGATGCTGTAATATTTTTATGAAAAACAAAATGGTGAACCCAAAATGAATCATTAACCAATATGACTATGCCACACATGTCTAAACACTTTATCATTCTCAGAAAATGACAGTGGTCCAAACATGGTCCCAAAACAATCGATTATGCATGGATTAATTTAGAGAGATGATTATTTTATGAGGTATTATTAATGTTATTTGTCACAAATATTTCATGAAATTTTCATCAAAACTCTCTTCAATCTAATGAAATCTCACAATTTCTTGTAGATGTGTGCATCAAATAATTCAAAGGATGGGTACTCAACATGAAAGAGGTTGCCATCTCCCACCCAATATCTTCAATGCTTGGTTTCAAATGTATTGATCATGGAGTACCAAAATATATCACTCTCCCTACTCTAGATATAGTAAAACATGCCCTCCAGATCATAAATCCTAGCTATCCATCAACTCAATGATGGATGGTTTTGTAAAATAAGATGAATCCTATAGAACACCTTGATTTTCTTACATTAACAGTACATAACATTTTTAGAATACTTAAAAACATTATACATATAAATGCCCAAATACCATACTATTCTAGTGACTTTATAAATATTGAAACATAAAAAATGGTACAAAAATTATCTACAACATCTCCCTCTAGGTTATTCTTGACTAGAACCCTTATTAGAAAAATAAAACATAATAAATATCTCCATAACCTGTGGGAAGAAAAAATAAAAAGGGGTGATCATGGATGTTCAGTAAGGGTAAACATGGGAGGTACATAATCATAATCATGTGCATAAGGTTATGAAAACATGATCATATAAATAGAAGATCATACCATGAAAATCAAATATCATAAGCATGAATCATGTAATAAATCTTAGGAGTTAATAAGAAATAAATAATAATAAAATTAAGGACATAATCCATGAAAGAATTACATTGAAATAAAGAATGGAATTGTGGAAAACAAATAATCATACAATATCACTCCTATAGTAGCAAACAAATCACTACCAAGAGTCTCATGGTAGTATGGGTTCACTCCACATACTATTTTGGTAGCCATGGTTCACTCCCAAAACTATATTAGTATCATGATTTCACTTCTCATACCATCTTAATAGTCATGGTTCACTCCTATATCCATCTTAATAGCCAAGGTTCATTCCCAAGATCATCATTTTCTATATCATGAGATATAAATATTTACCCAATTTCAATGTGAAATTGATTCAAATGAGCCACATTATATTAATTTATAAATGTTTTTTCTAATTTAAATTTGAAACTGATTTATAATATAATTTATCTCTATAAATTAATTAGATGAAAAAGAAGTTTCGAATTAAAATTCATTATTTTTAACTATTCATTAAAAAAAACTTACGAATAATACTAAAAAAAGATCCCAAAATTATATTTATGTTTTACTTTTAAAGATTATTTCTATTATGACATATTAAATGTATAAATTTACATTAAAAAAATGGATTTAAAATGGGTTCACCATTAAAAGGAGGTAAAACTACCTTTATAAATAAATGTGTATTTAAGCATAAAATTGGGTTTGTTATTATCTTATATTTATCAAATATATTGGACGATTATCAAAAATATTTGTTTGAATATATAATATATAAATTTAAATAATATAATTCAATATTAAAAATTATTTTAACTTAATAATATAGATCATATTTTTCACATAAAAAGAGACGTTTATAAAATCAGTCCATTTATATTCATTTGGTTTCTATTTTTTTTATAATTAATAGGTAACCAATGAATTAAAATATATATATTAATAAGTAAGTTAATCATATAATCTTTATTTTAATGGCCATATTATAACCTATTAAATAGTAATATTTTAATAATAAATTATTCTTTGGTAACACTTGGTATTAGGTGTTACACAATCCATCAATGAAAGGCAGTCTTGTGTGTAACGTAAGCTAACCTTGGCGTTCCGTGTAGAGAAATCTAAAATTTATGTTGCGTGTAGTGCCCAAGTAACTTTCTTTTTAGTATAAGATATTCTCAATGATTCATGAAATGAAAATATCAAAATTAAATAAATTCATTTGAAAAAAATAATTCACAAAATCATGGGGTGTTACATTCTACTCCCCTTAAATTGAATTTATCTCTTGAAACTCATCAGGGTTATCAAAGGCTTAATACTTGAAAGATCCTTTCAAAGAAACCCACATCGTAATACCAAATCCGAAAACATCCTTAAAAACATTTAGTGTTGGAAACATAATGGTGACCCAAAGTAACATATAACTAGGTTTCCACAAAGGAGAAAATAGGTGGCAAGTAAAAACATGGACTTGGATGAAAGGAATAAATATTAATAGGGATTGATTGAGGTCATCAATCAAAAACAAGTCAATGGGTAAAGAATGGTTCAAGGACCCAAATTCATAAATGTTTGATGATTTAAAAGACCATCAGTTCAACAAAAATTAAGGTAATAGGACAACACATTTTTTTATCATTATCCTACCTTTGAGTAATTCTTTTACACACCAAAAATATAGGGATATATAATAAATTTTTTTGTTTCTATAAAAAATTAATTCTTTGGTTGTACTTTTATCTATTTCAAATACATCTATTTTATCAATAAATGGATGTCTAGAAATTAACATTAATTCCGAAAGCACGAAAATACAGTTTTAGAAGATCTTAAGGCCCATAAAAGACTAAAAAGTATACCTATTTTTATTTTATTGTTATTAAAAATAAATATTGTTAATAGATTAATATTTAAACATAAAAAGTAACTCAAATAGTTCCTCATTAGTAACAATTAATCAAAAATAATTACACGTAAACATGGACATCATGTAGGCTAGTGGTAGGCATGAAACCGAAACCATCCTTCGATTATAGGTTCAAGACCCACAACATTGATATAATTGATTGGTTTTCACCCAAAATTCATGATGTTATTTTATAAAACCAAGATAATATAATTACAAAAATAAATATCATGGGAATACTTGAAATAAAATTAATCACTATCAAACATTTTAACGATGTTTTTCAATACAAACTCAGTGCATGAATACTTCATCCAAAGTTTAACTTAACATTTTCATGAATGGTTAACCTTATAACTCTTCTAAAAGCTAAAGGTCCAAAACATTTGAAATAAAGTGAAAAAATCATCCAAACATTGGTCCCCCCGTATATCACAAAGTAGCTCTTGGTTGTCACATTCCAAACATGTGAATACCCTCATACTATATTCACCTGAAGAATGGTAATATCCTGAATTACTATAAATACTTATATAAAAGATGTATGCTTCCTTATTACATATATTAATAAATATATTACATAAATACAAGAAGTTTTAAACACTATCCATGATAGAATATACAACTTTTCAACAAGTCCTTAAATAGTTCCAGTGTAATCTGTACCTTCCAATTTACTTATATCCAACATATCCTTATCCAAAAAACATTATCGTAACATAAGGAATATATTAACGACTATATTTCCCTTAATTGTGTGTTTTTGTGCACATCACCTTGAAATTAAATCACTATCCTATTCCATCGGATCTATTAAATGTATTATTGTAAATCATTAGTGAAAAAATATAATCTTGACAATACATATAGATTTTACCTTTCATATTACATAATTTTTGAATCCAAACACATAAAAACATACTTTAATTCATTCTTAATCCATTAAAAAGATTACCTCATCCTATTACATAATACCAATTTCATTTCGCATTTCATCTATAGTTTCATCATCTTCAGAAATATAACCATTACTCACACCACCTTGTTGATTATCTTCAATAGATTTCATATTGGGACATTGTGTTTCATAATGGCTGTTTATTTCACACATAAAATACCTAACCATAAATCTTGACATAGGGAGGCCAATATTATCATCCATTTCATTAATGGAACTCTTTATTTTGCCCTTGTAGTCACTTGCTTTGTGCCCTTCTTTTATACAGTGACAACATTTTCTTGTTCCTCTAAGACATTCACTTATGTGATTATTTTTGCAGTCCTGACACAAAGGAACCAAATATTCATTCATCCACGATCTCTATTACCTGAACTCTTAGCATATTTTTTTCTCTTCTTTGGTGAGTCCAATATTTGGTTAAGGTACATGTTGTTAATCACGTTCCGTGAAAACTGATTAGGCCTGATCATGACATCTTTAACTCCATTGATCATATAACTTTACTTCTCATCAAAAAAGTGTCCATAACATTCAACGTTAATCCAGTTCTGTCCAGTTACATCTAGATCCTTCCAGTTCCTTCCATTGACTAAAACAAGAAGCATAGTGTGAGCATTACTTATCATATAAGCAAACCACCAAGTTAAGAAAAAAATTTCTTATAGGATGTCAAAATCATGACACCTTCCTTAATCTATGAAACCCTAGGTTCATCCTATTATATTCATATCCATCTTATATTTAAATCCTTCATGATGGTTCAGGAATGGTTTTTTTAATTTTCAAACCATATCCCCTAGTATTTTCAAACCAGGTTTACCATAAGGCTCATTGTCATGTACCATATTTCCCTGAGTCAGGCCCAGAACATCTTGTTAGGGTTTTTACCCCTAAGTACATCTATTATAGAGCCACAAAAACTTGTAGCATCTAGATATGGATTTATTTATATGAGACCAATCAATATATCCTTCACCAAAACTCTACGACATTTTCTTATACTTTTTTGTATCCATAAACATACCCTTAGACATGTTCTTTAGGTTCTCACTAGGTTTTTATAAGTTTCCAAAGGTTAACTAAACCATTTCTTTGAGACCAACTATATAGAACTTAAAAATTAATACATTAACATTGCATAAGATTTTCAGAATACTTAAAACATTATACAGATAAACGCCCAAAGATATTATTGTTCTAGTGCCTTTGGAAAAATTGAGACATAAACATTGGTTCATAAACGAGCTACATCATCTCCCACTAGGATATTTTTGACTAGAAATTTTCATAGACACATGAAACATCATAAATATCATCATAACATTGGGTAAGGAAACATAAAAAGGGGTGATCTTAGAAGCTTAGTAGGGATAAACAAGGGAGATATGTGAGCAAAATCATGAGTATAAGGGTATGAGAACATGATCATGAAGATAAAGGATCATACCCTTCATATCAAAGATCATAAACATGAATAATGGAATAAATAATGGGGTTTCATAGGACATGAATCACAAGGAAATAAGGAACATATTCCATGAAATCATACAATATGAATAATACATGGAATTGTACAAGACACATAATCATATAATATGATTCCTATAGCATCCAAGGCTTCACTACCAAGACCGTATTGGTTGTATGGGTTCAATCCCCATACCATCTTGGTAGTAATGGTTCACAACCGTGGACATATTAATAGCATGAGTTCACTCCTCATACCATCTTGGTAGTCATGGTTTGCTCTCATCTCCATCTTAGTAGTTAAGGTTCATTCCCAAGATTATCTTAGTCTATCTCATGACATATAAATATTTACCAAATTTCAAAGTGAAAATGATTCCAATGAGATAAATTGTATTAATTTATAAAATTAATATATAAATAAAATTTACAACCAATTTATAATTTAATTTAACCTTATAAATTATTTAGATGAAACATAGTTTTTTAATTAAAATTATGTATTTCTAACAATTCATAAAAAATCCTTACAAAAAGTTAACAAAAATTTATCCTAACCTAATTTTTATGTTTTTATTTTAATTATGATGTTTATTTTGACATATTGAATCGATAAAAGTAACCAAAATTTGATTTAATATGGGTTCACCATTAAAATGTGGAAACATTACGTTTATAAAAATAAATGTTTTTAAGAATAAAATTGGGTTTGTTTTTATCTTTATATATCAAATATATTGGATGATTATGAAAAATATTTTTTTGAATATATAACATATAAATTTAATTAATATCGTTCACTATTATTAATTAATTTAACTTATTAATATAAATAATTTTTTCACATAAAAATAGACTTTAATAAAATTATTCCCATTATATTCATCTAGTTTCAATATTATTTTATAATTAAAAAGTAACCAAATAATTCAAATATATATATTAATAAATTATTTAATCTTATAATATTCAATTTAATATCTATTTTATATCCTATTGAATAATAATTCTTTAATACTGAATTATTGTTCGGTATCATATGGTCTTGTGTGTTACACATGACATCATGGAAAGTCATTCTTGCGTGTAACATAAGATAAACTTGGTGTTTAGTGTAGAGAAAGATAAAATTTATGTTTTTTGTAGTTCAGGATTAAATTTTTTTAACCATTTTTAGTGTTGTATGAAATAAAAAATAAAATAAAAATATTATATTAATTCAAAATAAATTTCATAGGATCATGGGATGTAAGATTCTATGCCCCTTAAAATTAATTTCTCCCTCCAAATTCATTTGGGCTATCAAAGGATTAATACTTGAAAGTTCATTTCATAAAAACACACATCATAAAACTGAATCATAAAACATCTTTTAAAAATGGAATTATGGAAACCTAATGGTTACTCAAAGTAACATATAACTTTGGTTCCACATAGGAGAACATAGGTGGAAAGTGAAAACATGGACTTGTAGGAAAAGTGTAAATATTCATAGGGATTGATTGAGTTCTTATATCACAAACAAGTGAATGATCAACGAATGTTTTAGGGACTCCAATTCATTAATCTATGATGATTTTAAATTTCATCGAATCAACAAAAATTAAGTTATTAGACAACACATTTTTTATCATTGTGCTATCTTTGAGTAGTTATTTTATTGACCATGAATGTAAGGAAAAATAATTACTTGTTATGTTTCTATAAAAAAATTAATTCTTTTTTTGTGCATTTATCTCTTTCAAATACATCTATTACATCATCAAATTGATGTTTAGAAATTAACTTTAATACTAGATGAACTGAAATATAGTTTTTGCAGATCGTAAGACCCATAAAAGAATGAAAAGTATAACTATTTATTGCTAAATGTACTTCAAAATCAATATGGTTAATGCATTAATTTTAAAACATAAAAAGTAAATATTATGTTTCATCATTAATAATTATTCAATAAAAATAATTAAACATTAACCTGAACATCATGTAGGACAGTGGTAGGCATGAAACCCTAATAGTCCCTTGATCATGGGTCCAAGAACACCATGCCATACCTGATTAGTGGTCACCCACAACACGTCATTCCCTTTTCTAAAACCACATTAATATAATTTAAAAAATAAATATAATGGACATCCTGGAAATAAGGTTAATCACTAAATAGCATTTTAACTATGTTTTTAAATAAAAAATTAGTGCATAAATACTTCCTATGAAGATTAACATGGCCATTTAATGAATGGTTAACCTTATAACCCAAATGAAAGGTGAAAATAAAAAACAATAGAAATAAATTGATGAATTTAGATTAACATTTATCCCTAGTATATCACAATGTGGCTCTTGGTTGTCACATTCCAAACATGTGAATACCCTCATCTTGTATTATATTGAAACATGGTAATAAACTAAATTACATTAAATAATTATATAAAACATGATTTCTTATTATATCATAGATAAATAGTTTTATTCTATAAATTCAAGAATTTTAAACATTATACATGAAATCATAAACTAGTTTTCCACAAGACCATAATTAGTTCAACAGTAATTATTACAATTTAATTTACTTATATCCAACGTATCTTTATCTAAAAAACATTATCATAACATAAGGAACATATTACCAGTTATCTTTCCCATTATAATGTGTTTTCCATAGACATCACCTCTACATTAAGTCACATTTTTATTCCATCAGATCTATTCAACGTATTCTTGTAAATCATTTGTGAAAAAAAATCAAGTTGACAATCTCTTATACTTCACCTTTCATATAAAAAAATTTTCTAAAACAAACAAATAAAACATAAATTACTCCATTCTTAAGCCATTAACATAGCCAACTAATCCAATTATATAATAACTCATTCCTTTAAAATTTTATCCATAGTATATTTACCATCAGAAATATAACCATTACTCACACTACCTGTTAGATTCTATCCAGGAGCTTTCCTCTTGGGACATTTATTTTCATAATGACCATTTATTTCACACTTATTACACTTAAAAATCAATTGGGTCTTTGGGAGGCTATTATTCCCATCCATTTCATTAATTGAACTCTTCATTTTTCCCTTGTATCCACTTCCTTTGTGTCCTCATTTTCCACTGTGAAATCATATTCTTGTTCCTTTAATACATTCAAGTAGGTGATTATTTCCACATTCTTGACATAAAGAAAGCTGACTATTCTTTCCTCCATGGTCTCCATTACCTGAACACTCATCATACTCCTTCTTTATCTTCCATATTGAGTCCAAGAGTTGGTTAATATACATATTGTTAACCATGTTTTGTGAAAACTGATTAGGCATGATCACAACATCTTTAAATCCATTGATCAACCAACTTTAATTCTCATTATAAAATCATCTATCACATTCAACATTAGTAAATTTCCTTCCAGTTCCCTCCTTTGACTAAAACCAAAAGCATATAGTGGGCATTACTTATCATAGAAGAAAATCACATAGTCATGAAACAATTACTTATAGGTGTCCAAATCATGACACCTTCCCCAATCTTTGACACCATAGTTTCATCCTAGGTTATTTATAGACAACTTATATTCAAATTCTTCATGATGGTTTTTCAAGAGTTTTGTTAATTTATAAAGCATATACCCTGGGAGTGTCAAACCAAGTTTGCATCAAGTCTCGTTGTCATGTACCAGATTACCCCGAGTTAGGCCCAAAACATAGTTTCAGAGTTATTACCCCTAGAAACATATGTACCAGATCCAAATACACCTATAATATCTTGACTAGGATGTATTTATAATAAACTAGTCAATATATCATTCACCAAACCTCCTGGACATTTTCCTATATTTTCCTTATCCTTAAACTTATCCTTAGACATGTTCTTACGGTTCTCACTATATTTTTCTCATCCTATTTTCCAAAGGTTAAATAATACTTTTCACTAATACTAAGTATATAGACCCTAAAATTTCATACATTAACATCACATAACATTTACGAAATACTTAAAACATTATACAAATATTCACCCAAAGACCATACTAGTCTAGTGACTTTGAAAACATTGAAACATAAAAACTATTACATAAATGAGATAAATCATCTCCTACTAGGATCTTCTTGACTAGAATTCTTCTTTGACACATCAAACATAATACAAATCTCCATAACCTGTGGGAAGGAAACATAATATGGGGTGATATTAGATTCTCAATTAGGGTAAAAAAGGGAGATATGTAAGAATAATCATGAGCATAAGGGTATGATAACATGATCACAAAAATAGTAGATTATACCCTCATATTAAAATATCATAAACATGAATCATGACATAAATATTGGGAGGTAATAAGACATGAATCATAATTAAATGAAGAACATAATCCTGAAATCATAACATAGAAATAAAACATGGAATAGTGGAAGACATATAAGCATATAATACGATTCTCATAGTATCCAAGGCATCATTGCCAAGACCATCTTGGTAGTATGGGTTCACTCCCCATACATTCTCTGAAGTCAAGGATAACTCCCATGGATATATTATTAGAATGAGTTCACTCATCATACTATCTTAGTAGTCATGGTTTACTCCAATGATAGTCTTAGTTATCAAGGTTCATTCAAAAGATTATATTAATCGATTTTAGGATATATAAATCATTACCCAATTTCAAAGTCAAGTTGATTCCAATGAGCTAAATTATATTAATTTATAAATTTATTTATTAATTAAAACTTATAATCAATTTAAAATATAATTTAACCTTATAAATGAATTATATGAAAATAAGTTTTGAATTAAAATTCTGTATTTTTAACTATTCATTAAAAAATAAACCTAACAAAAAAAATACCAAAAAAATTTCCTAAATAAATTTTTATGTTTCTATTGACATAATAAGTATATAAAAATTCCCAAAATTAGATTTAAAATGGGATTTCCACTAAAACGTGGTAAAAATACCTTTAGAAAAATATGGGTCTTTAACATAAAATTGGGTTTCTTCTTATCTTATACCAATCAAATATATTGTATGATTATCAAAAATATTTGTTTGAATATATAAAATATAAATTTAATCAATATCAGTCACTATTATTAATTAATTTTACTTATTAATATCAACCATCTTTTCACTTAAAAAAGACTCTTATAAATCCAGTCTCTTTATATTCATTTGTTTTCTATATTCTTTTCTAATTAGTAGGTATTCGATGAATTAAACTATTTATATTCATAAGTTAGTTAATCCTATAATCTTATATTTAATGGCCATGTTATATTATATTAAATAATAATATTTTAATAATTAATTATTTTTGGTTAATACTCAGTAATTTGTGTTACGTGAGTCATTGAGGAAATTCAGTCTTGTGTTTATCATAACATAACTTGAGTGCTTCAGGTAGAGAATGCTAATATTTATTTTGTGTACAGTTCAAGATTAACTAGATGATGTGCATAAACTATTTTTAGTGCTGCATGAAATGAAAAATATGAAAAAGATTAAATAAATTTGAAAAAAAAATAATTCACAAAATCTTGGGGTTTTGCAGCACCCATTGCCATATCAAGAAATTTTGAGATATTATCCCCAGAACAAGATAATGGGTTCCTAGGACACCTTAGAGAGGTTGATGAAATAGTCATCTATGAATTCATCCTAGTTACATAGGGGTCCCTCCTGAGGGATCCTACTAATGATCACCACCATCAATGTCGCACTACCCAAAATCCTCTCCAAGAAGAAGATACCCCCATGGAATCTGGCCAAATTCATTCATACTCGGACACCTAGAATGAACCATACAGGGTTATAGTTGAACAATATAGGACATTCCATTTTTCATGTTATGTCAGAAGAATATTTTCAATAAAATTTGGTTGAATACTACGGGCAGAGGTAAATTCCTTTTCACTCATATCAAGCTCACCAGTCAAATAAGAAGACAAATAATGAAAAGATACAAATCCATACTCATGAATACTAGACCCTTCAGTCAAATACAGTAGAAAAACATGAGAATATGAAAATCTCGACTCATTAATATCAATCATTTCAGTAAAATACAATAGAAAACAATAAGATAATGAAATTATTTTATCACTCACATCAATATTGTTAGTAAAATACCACAGAAGAAAATGACCATATGCAAATAAATTCTTGTGCATATCAAGTCAGTCAATCAAATAAGGTGTCAAACCATGATAATACATAAATTCTTTCTTAGTAATATCAATATCACCAGCGCCATATAGTGTAAAACCATGAGGAGAGGAAAATTCTTGCATACTAATATCAATTATATCAATCAAATACTAAGGAAAACAATGAGTAGGTGGAAATACCTGGTCATTCACATGAATACCATCATTCAAATACAATGTAAAACCATGATAATATGAAAATACTTGATCATTCGTATCAAGATCATTAGTCAAATATGGTGGAAAACTATGAGTAGAAGCAAATACCTTCTCGCACATATCAATTCTGTCAGTCAAATACTGTGACAATATAAGAGTAGATGAAAATAGTTTCTCATGCATATGTAGCCTACCAGTCAAATAAAGTGACAAATATAGGTTTGAGTTAGTGTTCCTCATATATAAACCATGTCTATACTCATATTCATTTCCCAACCCCAGAATGGTTATATATTCGCATTCATACCAAGGATGTTTTTCTACACATCCTAGAAATATGGAAGGCCATATATCCATACATGACCACATCCTATAAACTTTCCAAGTTGTAATCAAATCTACGAAAATAGTTAGGAGTTAGGTACTTAAACCCAATTCCTTGTGTGGGGTCCTTAATCCTTATAATAGGATGGTTAATTAGGAGTAGTAAGATAACCCTTTTCTCATCCAGTAGGGTCATTGAAAATATTCCATGATAAATGTGTTATCTGATTGGGAACACATACCCATTCCAAATGTGGATTACTATCCTATTTCAGGGGCCACTACAGGTAAAAAATATATTCCTTCTAAAATACCAAAAACATGTTAGCATGCTCCAAAGGAAACATGGGAGTCTCTCAAACACACACATATGCATAGGGATCTCTATTGAGAACACACGGTTCTGACTACCCATAGAAGAGCATCAAAAAATAAATTGCACCTTGGATAATTAAAAATTATAGGGAATACTCACATACCTGATCTATTAGAATCTAGATATCATGAGGCTCTAAAAAACCTATAAATGATGGTCTAGGATCTGAAAAATATTTACCAAATTATAGAAGTGGAAGTAGGAGTCATGATGGTTCTCCATACAACATAGCCTTGAGCATCTCTGGAGGTTCTTCCCAGAATGTTTACCATAAAATCTCTCCTCACAGGTATTGCATGATTGACAATGAGAGTGTATCTCCTAATGAGTGCCACTAAAACATCCTAATATCCATTAGATTAATCAATAATAATTTCCACCCATTACTAGACCAAATAGAACAAGGCCCACATATTCCATGGAACGTGGAAAGATAGTGCTGGTCATGCCCAACACTCTATCCTTGATAGGTGAAATTCATTCTCAATAAAAAGATAGTCAAGGGAAATAATCATCCTTAAAATTACCTAAGGAAAATTTACATTCCAATGAGACCCCTATTAGTCTCACTTCCTATGAGAAAATAACCATGAAGTACCCATGTTTGGATAATCAAGTGGCAGAATCTATAGTAGATGGAAAAAAAGATATGATACCCATGTGATGAAAATTAGCTAGCGTTGATATACCAATCATATTTTGACCCTCATCCACTTCTCACTTCTATATTCCAGAGGAGTTTTTAAAAGAGTTCATACACAACATCCACATGAATAACTGGAGAAATATCCTCCCTCTAAAATTGATTTTCTTGAATTATGATAAGTATAACGACCATGTTAAAATATTGAGAGATCTCATCCATTAAATATACTTGGAAGCCATTCCAACTTCATGAAAACCTTAATTAGGGATGAAATGAAAATAAATATAACTGACATGCCTCAATTAATTCCATAAGTTACGTCGTATAATTATAGAAACCATGCATAGTACTCACATATGAGGAAGGGGTGATCATGGAGATCTGTTATTAACCTTACACCTTGGTCAGGAAAAGACACTATAGGTGAGATCCATTAATGTTGTTACTCAAGGGTAACTACTGGAAAATATCTCTGCTCAGAGAAAATGGCATACTCAGTAGGAAACATCCATGAGTAAGTCTCAAAATCATTTAGACTGATGAGATAAGATAATCAGAACATTCCTAAATCAAGAGGCTAAAAACATTAAGTAGGCATCTCACATAATGGAATCCGAACAATTTGCAATGATGATGTCATTAGAAGTAAGTGGTTCACGTATAGATTATGCATTTCACTTGCCTCATACTCAAATGAGTATGAATGAGATAAAGAGATAGTAAGCAATAACTACAACCACTATAGTATGAGATCATCCTCAACCCGCATTACTGGGGGAATTTTTTAGAAACAATTCTCTCTCAAAGATGAAAAATTCAGCCTGAGGCATTAATGTAGAAGAATGGGAGAAACCCCAACCCACAGGGCTTGGATAATTTTTAACTCAACCTCTAATTAAACATATATTAGTATTTTCTCATTTTTGTGGAATACAAAGCAATGAGGTCTCCTAGCTCCTCTCATATCATGGAGCATTTCCCTGATAAAGGAAATGATCTAAAAAGTTGTGTTATTGTTCCCTCTAAGTCACTCTTCTCCATAAAGCTCAAGGATGATCCTATAAAGGTGGGATTAGGTCCTTTAAGAGGCATAAAAAAGCCTCATATCATTAGACTACTAACATGACACCTATAATTTATTATGAATTAGTAAAAATTATAGAAATCAATCTTATAGATAGTGCGAAAAATACGTCCAATGTGGAGGTGAAGAGAGAGATATGTTCTATATTGAATGCAGTATACACTGAGACAAATTAAGGGGGTCTATGTACCCAAAACTAGAGATTTAATCGAAATTAGTGGATTCCCTTTAACAATCAACTACTTAAACCTTAGTAAATATCCACTATGGAGAAGTGTGAAATAAAGGTTACAAAAAAACCACCACTCAAAGAGTTTTATCTCCTCACACATGAAGAAAAACTCACTTGGAAGGAGGAATAAATGAAAGAGTTGATAAGAATCAATGAAATGTTTTTCTAAGGTAGAAATTTTATAGAAAATGTCCAAAAAATAAACCCTCAACTCACACATTTATCTAGTGTACACCGTCCACAAGGGTTCATCCCAGCTACTAAAGTAGACCCAAGAAATATGCTCAACCTTTTTCCCAGATCATCAGTTTACCTAGAACCAATTATATAAATATATAAAGGATTCCCTCCACTAGTAAAACAACTAAAATGGATTTAGGTGAACCCCCAAAAGATGTCTCTTGATGGGTGTCATCCAAAAATATTGGTAATGCTGGTGCATCAGTCCCTACCTATTTCCATGCCTATTCAATTTCTTATTCAACCAAACATTAATTAATGAATTATAGACACCATCAAATCATTCGAATATCAATTGGAATCTATGAAGGAACAACATGCAACAACATAGATATAAAGGAATCCTTACCCTGAATGAGTAACCGACGTCTGGCCCCCACTAAATTTTACGATCCCCACATTTCCAATATTCAAGGGACCAGGTGACCTAGAACAAAATTTGTCACACTTTCTATCCCATTTTGATACAATGATTTGAACCCCTGCAGAATATAAATTAGTGATATTTATATGCTTCATGCAAAGCCTATAAAGTGTAGCCTTCGTATCGTACATTAGTCTTCTAGATTGGTCAATCATGGGATGTGAAGATCTGCATCCGTATTTTATTATTAAATTCAACTCAACATAACAAATTAAAATGGTAATTGACCTCTAAAACAATAAAAAATGATAGAACAAGTGGGTATCATATTTCATTTCTAGATGGAAAGGGCTGACCTACTTAATGAGCCTATAGTTTCCAAAAGTGGATTTGTTTTCTCCCTTTAGAGAGAACCTGCATGATGATTTGTGAAAAATTCTCATCCTAATGAGATATACAGGCAGGTTTCAAGATCTCATGGAAATTTATCAAATAATGGAAGATTACATATGTTAAATTAATCTCAAATCCTTAATGACTCCATCAGTCCTAGGGAATACTGTAGGGAAGGAATATGTTTAATCCTTCATACTTAAGCCCACATCAATGTCAGTTAAAAACTCTAAAACCCACACCATATTATATGGCACCCCCTAGGCATCAATATAATCTCCCATCTCATCAGGAAGATCATCGGTGAATAAATAGAAACCAATTTGAGGAATAGAAGAATAAATTTTATTCATTATGAGGAGATAAAGTTTGTGATTAATTTATAGTAACCATGGAAAATGATATACTCCTCTTACCAAAGCCTAAGAGGACTGACCAGGTAGGTCTCAAAGATCAGCTGGATTATTGCCTCTTTCACTGTAAACTGGGGCACACAATTTCAGGAATTACTTATTTTCAGAGAAATCCTTATAAAATGGTGGACTATTAGAAAGTATAGTTGTGGAAGCCCCCAACACAAGTAACATTTGTTTCCGCTACTACTCTTGAGGAAGGAGGTGAGAAAAATAAGTTACTATAAAATGGTGTGCAAAAATTATGGGATTAAATGTCTCAAAAAATAGTGAATGGAATACATGTTATCCACTAAGAATAGAAAAAACAATCAACTATGCCCCAGCTGCTTCTACTATGACATAGTTGACTCCATCAGTATCGAAATAGCCTTTCAAAAAGTGACTTGTCTGTAAGGGCACACAATAAATGAAAAAGGATGAACCCATGAAAATTCCAAATGTTTCATTGACTGTCTTAAACATTATTCATTCAAATTTTAAAAAATAGGTACCACACCACCAAAATAGAATCACCAGAAGTGGTTAGCCATACTTAACGATCATTGAATGAAGAATTAATCTATAGTTCCATTAATGTCATTATGTTTATGAATATTTTCTCTAATGATGTGTATGGATATGATATCGAGTTACATGAACCCTACTGGGGAACTAGAGGAAGATGTCACAAGATCCAAAGGTACATGGGAATATAATATTATGGTAGAAACCATAATTCTAGTCATTCCCTTACTCAGACCATCAGTTCTGAAAAAACTCGCAAAAGCAACATTCAATGATTCCAGCAAGAGCATGGTGACCCCCTTCACATGCCAAGCATCACCTTGACCAGATCACTTTTGAATATCAATCCAAGAGGGTATAATTATCCGATCAACCTCGGCACGTAGGAAAACGTATCAAACCTAAACCACCAAGGACTTGAGCACCATCAACTACTGTAATGAGGGACGATCAACCCATCTCCATCACTCACTACTAAAAAAAGGATCCATTAACAACACAGACATTTATCAGTGCTGGTAAAGGATACATTTTATGAGCACTAAAAAAAGTGGTGACAAAGGGTACCCTTTATCAGTGCTTTTTTAGCCTTGATAAAGGGTAACCTTTATCAGCGTATTTTTAAAACTGATAAAGGTAATTTTATCATCTATTTATTATTAGCTCTAATAAAGGTTATCCTTTATTAGTGTTTTATTTTTAGCACGGATAAAGGGTATCTTTTACTATCAATTTAATATTAGCACTGATAAAGGGTATCCTTTACCAGTACTCTTTTAGCACTGATAAAGGCCCAGAATAAAATGAAATGATTAAACAAATAAAAAATATTAACAATTTTATTAAATAAATAAATAATTTTATAATAGAATAAGTTAAATATACATATATATAAATTCAAAAAAATAATAAATATTATAGATTAAATATATAGATATATAAAATGAATAAAATGAAATAATTAAACAAATAAATATAAAAAATGAGTGAAATAAGAAAAATATTAAACATTATATTAATTAAATAATTATTAAGAAAAATGAATAAATTTATTATACAAATATATAGATTATAAATATTAAAAAATTGTATATATTAAATATAGATATATAAAATGTGTAAATTATAAAAAATAAAAAAAAATAAAAATTATTAAATTACAAAATTATATAAAAATTTATTAAAAAAATTAGTAATAAAAATGAACAAATATAATATATATATTAACTATAAATAGTAATAAATAAAATATATATTAAATATAAATATATATAAAATGAATAAAATGTAAACATTTTAATTTCATATTCATTTTAAATGTTGTTTTATTTTATAATTTATCATATATCAAATGTCGAGTGATGCATTGATTTTACATACATATATGTAATTAATTCATTTTTATATACAACACAGACAAACAAATATTTATGAAATTAATGAAATATTATATAGAAACACATACACCTAATATTTGTATAATATATTCAAATTTTAGTATATTTTAGAATTTCAATATGACATGATATATTTAATATATTATGTTTTTAATTAGTTGATTTTATTTATTTATTTTTAATATTATTACAATAAGGTATTATTTAATTATTTGAAATATTTTTATTTTTTTAATTTCATCATTTTCTATTATATCTATATACTATGTTTTAGTATTTTTAATATTTATTTATCATTATTTAATATATATATATATATATATATTCATATTGTTTGAATAATTAATATTTAATTAATAAAACTTATCCATTTTTTCGATATATTTTTAAAGTTTACTCATTTTAAATTATTCTATTTCACGCATTTTTAAAATTCAAGTACTTAAGATTATCCATTGATAATGTTAAAAATATATTTGTAAATAACTACTTATAAATAAATATATAAATATATATTTATTATATTTAAAATTTTATAAATTTATATATTTATAAATATTATGAATAAATAAATATTATTTCTTAAAGGTATTTATATAATTATAAATAAATAATTATATATTAAAATAAATATAAAATTGTAATAAATTTATTTAAATAATTTACTCGGTGAGATGTGAACTTGGGGCCTCACTGAGACCAACATGGCCAGCTACCACTAAGCTGCACCCTAGGGAATATATATATAATTCTATAATTATATAAATATTATTTTTTAGAAAAGTATTATTCATATATTTATAGAGAAATAATTATGTATTTCAATAATTATAAAATTATAATTCATATATTTAAAAATGAAATTTTTTATATTTTTATATATTTATTATACATATATATAATTATATAAATACATATAATGATATAAATACATTTATAATTATATAAATATATTTATATTTAGTTAAATATATATAATCATAAAAAAATATTTTTAATTATAAATAATTTATTATAAATATATTTATAAATGTATATTTACTGTATTTATAAAATATATATTTATAATTGTAAATAAAATAATATATTTTTTAAAAAAACTATTAAGGTAATTATAAATAATTTATTATATATAATAATAGTTATAAATTTGTAATAAACAAATATATAATTATATAAATGTTTTTAAAAATGTTTTTATCTATAATTATTGATACAAATCCTTTATCACCACTAATGTTTTAGTACTGATTATGATAATTTTATCAACTTTTTTTAGTTCTAATAAAATACATCTTTACCAATGCTTATCAATTTAGCACTAATAAAAGTGTCCCCACACTATTTAAAATAACCGTAACCTAGACTCTTTCAGTTGTGATTCTGAAGATCTCATAGAACTTCCATGTTGTCGGTTATACTCCTCTACCTTCTCTCAGATGAATCAAGGTTAGAAGCCAATGTATGTTATTTTATCCTTTTCCTCTCTCTTCGTTTAATTTTTTGGGTTTCGCATTTTGAGTTTTTCACTATTCTTAACCATGAAGAACTCCATAATTTCATATCATTCTCTCTCTAACACTTAACTATACCTACATAATGTCACCCCTACTATGTAATCTCATTCCAACTTCAGATGAGACCACTGCAAACAACATCTCCATCCACTGTTGGTATTGAGGGTGTTTTTTGTTTCCATTATATTATTTCTTATTACCTTTTATATAGTGCAGTTTGTCATTGTTTGAATCTTGTTTCTATAATATTACATGAACATGAAGATTAAAAAAAATGTTTAACATTATATTGGACTAATTTTAGAGGGAGCGTCATTTGATATGAATAATATAAGGCGAGTTCATATAAATATTTTTTTAATGTGAATGGGTTAATCTAATTTCAGGAACTGAAGATTTAATTTTCCATTTTATATTTCATAATACTATCACTATGTTATATAGGTATAATTTAATAAGAAAAAATCTATATAATTTTTTTTTCAAATCAAAATAAGCATACTTGTTCAGTTTTTTATTTGATCCAAACAAGTTGTGATGTATTGTCAAGAAGAGGCATGCTTATAATTGATTGATAGACTCTAATTATTAATAGATTTACTAAAAATTATATTCACTAAAACATTAAAGTTATGAGATAATATGATATTAAATTCATTAGGGATATCATTAATGGATATACCATTAATTTCCATTATCAATGAATGGTTTCCAGTAATTTCTCATGACCTTTAAAATTATAATTAGTTAAAATAAAGTTTGAATAATTATAAATTAATAGTAAATATATTTAATGAATTTAATTTATTTTATATTTATAAATGAAAATATTTCATAACACAACATACCAGATCATATTCTAGTATAATAGTTTCCATATGCGATGTCATCATTATATCATTTTATATATGAGTTTACTTTTCTATCAAATTATTTTATAACTAAATTTCTCTCCAAGAATAAAGTTATTTTTGATGAATTGACATGATTTAAGAAAATTTATTTTCTTTATTTGTGTTCATGTTATCTTATTATAAATTTCTTTTTGACAAAACTTTAACATGACAATATAGTCCAACTATTCATAACCTAACCTAAGCTGAATCATAATTTTACTCAACCCTTGGAACCATCAACCAACTTCCAAAGGATTGATAATAAATATGTATCATTCATCATTAACCATGAGAGATGGTTTAAAAAACAAAAAACATGACAATTTCATCTATGTAAAATAGTACACAACAGAATCCCTTGAATATAAATTCCTACAAGCATGAAAACAATAACAATTTGATAAATCACAGGTAAAAACAAAAACCTATATGAATAACCAACCTACCATTGATGAAACAAACTCCACTAGCTATAATTTGATAGTATATCCCTTCTAAAAAATAATCAATCAATTCAAACTTCAACCTAAAGAAACATTAGCTAAATTTGCACCAAGAAACACATAAATTGGTTAAGTAGAGTATCTTGGTAGGTTTTCTCGGATGATTTTCCATTCCATCGATAAATATGAATACCATGTATCTAATTTTTATGTCATGAAAATTTTCTTAATCTATGATTAGTAAAAGAAGAATACAACACATAATATTCATTAGTAAGATAAATAACTTTTCATAAAAGGACCACCAGTTTTAAAAATATGGTTTTTTAAATAAGGATTCATTTTTTGTAAGATAGATATACAATAAAATACACTTTATGAATAAAATTCTGCATTTTCATGCATCTTTCATGGAAATTTTTACTATCTTGAATATATATATATAATACTTAAATAATCCATCAAAACTAACCTTCACTACATTTATTTAACCCCTCCTCAGACGTTTGATTTCCACCCATCTATTCATGATGGATTGAACTACCTCTTTCAAAAAATCCTTCATCCCATCATTATGGTTCCAAATTTCCTTGATGACATACCTCATGCTCGCATTTTATTCATTAATATACATCAAATCCACTACCAAAGCTTTGAATACTACATCCCCCAACTCATTCTTCAAATCTTTCATCCTTACATCATCCTCATTTACTACTTCTTGAGAACACAAAAAATGACACCTAAAAATTAATCAAAACATAATGAGTTTTTTTTGTTTCTCGATATAAATTTTATTATACTAATCACTTGGTTAATTTTGAAAAAACTTCATCATAAATTTAGTTTAATTTTGGTGTAGTCACAATGGATTCTATTATAACTCCATAGTTAAGAATACATGCATGAGAATACCACTACAATGTGTGACCTCTTAAAAATACTTTTTTTACACATTTTTGTGAAAAAAACACGCCAAACAGACCTTTTGATTCTCTTCCCATAAAACCTTGATAAATATAAAAAGTTGGCAATATGAATTTTAAAGGAATTCCCCCCACAATGAGTAGAGCTCTCCAGACCATCTTTAGGCCTCAACATCAAGATACTTTCTCTTAGAATCTTAGTGAAATGGATGGTTGTCAAGATCTACCATCTACATCTCACCAAAACAACCACTAGTTTGAATATTCTCTAATCCCTTGGAAGAAAATAATCTTTTCAAAGGAAGTAGAAGATAATAAATGTTTGTAAGTGGAGGTAAATGACTGTGAGTAGAATCTATGTGGATTGGAATGTTAATTCTTTAATTTTTGAAATGTAATATGTTAGAGGCTATAATTAAAATTGAATTTTGGTTAATTTTAAACCTACGTGGATATAGATCTCTTATATTTGATACATAGGTGAGGTAAAAGGATTAGTGACATAGTTTATATTTAGTGCAAATTTTTTGGAATTAGTTGATATTCTCATGGTACTGTCAATGACTTTTTATATCCCAAAGAGTTATTATTTAATTTTGTTTCTTGAGACTCATCCCCCAAATTTTAAATGTGTTTTGAAAGAATTTAAGAATTATTCATCCAAAATGATCACCAGTACTTGTTATGGGATGAATTTTTGTTAGAGTAGTTCAAGAAACATATGGGGATGTACAAAAAAGATGGGGTGGATATCAATACACAAAATCCAATAATAATTGTTTGGTATATTTTTCATCAATGAAATTAATAACCACAATGATGGGAGGAAGTCTAGTTTGAAAGAGGGAGTCCTATACATCATCAAGATATAGAGGACCATCTAGCATTTGAGGAAAGATTAAATAAATCTATTGGAGGTTAGTTGTAGAAGAGTATTCAAGTATTGTATCTTTGTTCAAGAGAGTAATGATTTTAATGAATGATTCGTGAAAATGTAGAATTTTATGTGTGGAGTGTATGATATTTTTGTTATTAATGACAAAATAAATGTTTGGATCCTCATGTCAACAATTTATTTTTCCCATGATGAAGTTACCAATCCTAAGAAAGAACAAGCTGTCGATGATGAAACTATGGAATTATTAGGGGATCAAAAACATGCTGACGAAAAAGTAAACAATGATCCAACATCAATGTGGTGAATAGAATTATCAAGGAAATAAGTCAGGGTAAAAAAATTTAGGTTGTTTGGAATCAACACGGCTAACCTATTGACCCCAAAAAGTCAATGTTTCTTAGTTATCTTGGGATCACAATAAGGATGAATGTGATGATTGATATTGATTAATGGCACCATGTCCATCCTATAACCAAGGAAATACTTTAGAAATATATAATACTAATGTTACAATATAATTTTTCTATTTTATTGAAAAAATATATAATGAGATGTTGGTTTAATTTTCATTATTCCTTATAGAGTTTGTTTATTTTAGAATATTTATGTGATAATTATTTCATAATGGCTATATGAAAATCCCCTAGAGGCTTCCGAACTCTTCTTATGAAGTCATATATTAGGATTGTTGAGAGAAAAGTAAATCCCCACCAACCTGTTTTTTATGCACACATTATAAATCTAGAAACATGGACTGATTTCATCAATTGTCGTAATGAGAAATCCTTTCAGGTGCATTACAGTTAATAATATATTATATGATATTATTTATTCTATCCAACTTCATTCAAAAAAATTATTTTATGATACAACAATATATTGATACAAGTAAAGAATGTGAATCAAAACCAATGTACCCCTATTGGAAATCAAGGAAGGGGTCCGCTTCATTAGAGAAGAAATTGGTATGTATTTTAAATCTATATTAAAAGTTTCATTATGCGATATGAAACCGCATATGTTACTTTTATATGAAAATTGATGAATCAAAATTTTAAGCCACTTCTATCCCTCGTCATGCGATATAGAAGGAGGATCATGTAAAAACAGTGGGTAAATTAGTTGATGAAAATAAAAAAAATTATTATGGGAAACATGTGTAAGTATAAAATAATTTTAATTTTCTATGAATTATAAATATATTAAAAATAATATATATTTTTTTCATATTTTTAATATGGTTTAGACATAATAATTGGAAACAACTGTATGAGAAGAAAAGATATTTTTAGTAGCTTTGATACATTTTGAACAATATGGTCGCATATAGGATTTGGTTTTAGTGTCTCTCCTTGAACATATTTCAAGACGATAAAACCAAATGGAGATAAAAATAATATTGTGAGATGATTGCAGACACAAATAGAATCACTATAGGATATTATCATTCGGTCTGGTTTGGAAGAACAATGTATGAGAAAGGATTAAAGTGAATCAATGGTAGAGAAAAGATACTAAAATGAATAAAATTATCACACTTTATTTGAGGCTAGTCACCCCCCCCACAATATATCTTACCCATGGTAATCAATTTATTCATTACTCTTTCTCTTATATTTTAATAAAAAACTATTGATAACTTTATATTACTAAAATTTTGAAGGGTACAGTTGTATGTTATTTGTATCTGTCAACACCCACATAGCATCGTGTTATAATGAGTACAATGTATAATATCTTAGGTGATAAGCTACACCATCAAGAAATCCGAAAAGATCACAAGAGAGAGGGAATTGAGGTATCTCATGATTTGACTATCGACTTTCCAATTCCACTTGATGGTCTAGATATTACAATGGTCAAAGATGCAATTGTATCTTTCATAGCATGGAAGAATAATGTTGTAAATAATCCTGAGGTATGTATTTAACAAAGAATTTCATATGAAAACCCTACAATGGTTGATGATAAAATTTATAAAGTGAGGTATGATATTACAGATGGATAATGTGGTAGAGAAAGGGAAGGTTGAATAAAATATCTATTGAATCAGGCAGGAAAAAAAATGAACTTCCAAGAGTATTTTCTCCCCACCAGTTATAGAGAAACATTTATTATCATTACAACTTTATGGAGAGACCACATTTAAAGATAAATCTATGTATTACATTGAATATGAAACAGAAATATATGAAATCTTTTTCACATACATAATTGGTCACAATACACTAAATGATATTATCTAGTAAGAATGAATTGGTGTCTCAACTGTGAACACACATATAAGGTACATTTTTATAATATGCCTATCCAAATAGTGTGATAATATGTTTATTAATTTTAAAAACTATTCATATTTTATACAAGAGTTTATTTTACAACTATAAAAAGGGAGCATTTTGTGAAGAATGATTTAGATTCATTAATCTCTGTGTAATTCCTATAAAAGAACGGAATTTGGATGATAAACAAATTAAGAAGAAAAAAATAGTTACTCAAATCATTTAATTAAAAAGTAGAAGATGACATAATCTTTTTGATTCCTATAATGAAAAATTAAATGTAAAACTGTAAAATTCGGTCACATAAAATTTCTTTTTGATTTTTTCATTACATAATTGTTTCTATTTTTTTGGGATTACTATATTCTGATCCCAACCAATCTAAACACCTTGAATATTTATTTTCTGGATCTAATATATGGAAATCCAACCAACTGACCACACAAGATGTGTGTTTTGAATTTTTAACACACTATAACAAAAATTTCATAGATAAAATAGAAATATGTGATTCATTATATGTTTTAACAAGAATTTTTTATGAAAGGGTAGTAACTAAATATAGTCTAGTTCATGTAATGGAGTTAGTGTTTGAAGGGATACAGGCTGTGAATTTCTAATAATGTAAAAAAATTAAGGTATATATAGAAATATTTAATTATGAAAACATTTGAGAAGAATTTACTTATTTTGGTCAATGTTTTTGTAGTGTCTGAAATAAGACAATGGCATCGATTGTGGATATTATGTTTGAAAATTGATGAGATACATCATAATGCATGAAAGGACCAAATCCCCCAATATGTAATTTACTAATGTAAAGGAAATTTTATTAAATATATTTTATAATCATTTTTTTCTCTATATTATTAGTACTAATAATATTACTGATAACCTAGATACTCAAATGAAAAAATAAATTTGTTTAGAGATGAGTAGGAATCATAAGTTTTGTTAGAATGTATAATGATAACAATTTTAGGTGATTAACTACTAATTTTAGGATCTGGTATAATTTATTACCTTCAAATTATATTTGGTATGTGAGGTATTAGTGCTATAATAATTATATATTATTTTTGATCTCTTTATCAAGGATACGTATAATGGAAAAAATCCATTTGTTTAGAAGCACTGTCCTAAAAAAATAACATGGTCGGGTAATAGAAGAGGTGGATGAAGAGTCAGATGTAGAGTTAGATACCATCTTAGAGGAGGCAGTATAGGTAGAGGCCAAGGCGTTGGAGGAGATGAAGCACTAGCTAGTAGAAAATATAATTGTTGGGAAATGAAGTAGAATGTGGATCATACCGGCACTGTGTTTGAGACCAATTTTTGAACAATCGACACAACACTTGTCATTTAATATAAGATCCATTGTTCAAGTGTTTTAGATGGGTTATTTAAATAATGTTTTTCACCACTTATTTACGTGATTTTATACCGGGTAGTAATCCACCTGTAGGATCATCCTATGTTGAAAGCTTTAATTTCTCCACTTGTGTTATTAAGGAAACATCAATACAACCCCCAATCATAAAAAAAGTATATATTCTATCATAAATGTTTGAATAAATATTTGTGTAATAAACCACTAATGTCAGTAGGTGTATTAGATAACTATGGGAGGAAAAGTAGCATTGGTATATTGTCGTCATCAAGGAGGGATAGTGTGAAATTTTCAATAATCATTCCCTTTTCAAACCCACACACGATGCAACCTATATGAATAAAAGTTCTTGTTTCCAATTTAAAATTATATTTTATGAAAAAAAGTGGCATACTCAAAACCAAGTAAATTCATCTGGATTGTTTTGATACTTTATGAAAATTATCCACAATTAATTTGAGACATGTCAAAATCAGACGCAACTCAATCTGACACACCTCAGTCTGACGCACATGAATTTGATGCACAGTGTGAATTGTATGACTCCAAATGCATCTTTTTATAAAAATATTGACATTAATTTTACTATAAAAAACAACTGACATACTCAAAAATGAGAAAAATCATTCAGATTATTTTGGTACTTTAGGAAAATGATACTTAAGTCACTTGTGATAATTAGGAATTAGATTCACCTTAATCTGAATCATGGTATGACATGTAGGACTCAAAGTTTCTGTTATCAGTTTAAAAATGAACTTTTAATACAAACATTTTCACTCATTATAAACCTAGAAAATGTGATCATATTGTCTTGAAAATTTTGGAAAATGATTCATAATTTATTTATGACATGTAGGAAGAAGTATCTTGTAAAAACCACACACGATGCAACATGTATGACTTAAAGTGCATGATTCCAGTTTAAAATGAAATTTTAATAAAACAAATGGCATACTAAAAACAAAGGTAACACACTTAGATTGTTTTTATACACTAGGAAGATTATCCATAAGTAATTTGAGACATGTAAAAGTATTCCAAACCTCAATCTGAGGCATGGTGTGACTGGTATGACTCTATGTGAATATTTTTATTCAAAACTGACATTAATTTTAGTGGAAAAACAACTGACATAGTTAAAACAAAGAAATCACTTTAAAATTATTTTTTTACATTAATAAAATGATTCATTAGTCGTTGTTTACATGTAAGAATCAGCTGTACTGTAATCCGGCTCATAGTGTTACCGGTATGACTCACAATGTTCGTTATCAATTTAAAATTAAAATTTTAATACAAAACGTTTCACTCGCTAAAAACTAAGAAGAAATGCTATGATTATATTGATTATTTTCAAAAATGGTTCATAATTCAATTGTGGTATTTAGGAATTGTTCTCTTGTTAAACCCACACACTATGCATCCTGTATGATTAATAGTGAATGTTTCCAGTTTAAAATGACATTTCAGTTAAAAAAAAGTGGGATACTCAAAAATGAGGAAATTCATTTGGATTGTTTTGATACATTATTAAAATGATCCATAATCAATTTGATACATTTCATAATATGCCTCATTTCAGTATGACACATAGTGTAACTAGTATGACTCAAATTTCTTCCTTTTATTCAAAAAGAGATTTACTTTTAGTGGAAAAACAATTTACATACTAAAAATGAGAAAAAAGGATTATATTACTTTTGTACCCCAGTAAAATTACTCATAACTCATTTTGGACGTGTATGAATCATCATCACCTAAATTTGACTTACAGTGTGACCGATATGACTCAAAGGGCCCTTTATCTATATAAAATTGACATTATAATACAAAAATTGTCACTCACTAAAAACTAAGAAAAAATGATAATATTTTCATGAAATTTTAGTAAAATGATACATAAATCATTTTTGATGTGTAGTAATTAGTCTCTTTTCAAACACACACACACTACAACCTATATGACTAGTATTTCATGTTTCCATTTTAAAGTGAGATTTTAGTAAAAAAAAAGTGGCATACTAAAACCCCAAGAAACACATTTTTATTGTTTTCATACTTTAGTAAAAATATCCATAAGTCATTTGAGATGATTCAGAATCATCTTCACCTCAATACAATGCATTTTGTTACCAGTATGACTCCAAGTGCCTCTATTTATTCAAAATTGATATTAATTTTAGTGAAAAAACAAGTTTCACACTAAAAACCAATCAGAATCATTCAGAATGCTTTGGTGCTTTAGGAAAATGATATATAAGTCATTTATGTTATGTAGGAATCATCCTAATATTAATAAAAGTCAAGAAGATTAAAATTGTGCCTTTTTTCAAAATTTACATTAATTTTAGTAAAAAATTTTGCAAATTCTATAATAGTTTTTTTTTATTTTTTCTGGAGATTTTATATCATTTAAATTATGTAATTATATTTGATTTTGGTAATTTTTTCTACTATTTATTGTGATGCAGTGTCTTGTTACAGCACACTGCGTGCCCTTTTTATGGTACTATAGTGTGTTGTAGCTTCACACTGCAATATTTCCCTTTATGAGTGATACTAAATGCACTGATAAAGGAGTAATTTATCAGATAATTTAAATGCATTGATAAAGGTTCCCCTTATCATATCATTTAGTAGTGATGATAAATAGGGCCCTTTATCAGCACTTTTAGTATCACTGATAAATGGTCCCCATATTAGCACTTCCATAAGTGATTATAAAGGGTCGCTTTATCAATTCTTATAAAAGTGTTGAAAAAGGAATCCTTTATTAGTGCATTTATTGGTGCTGATAAATTATTCCTTTATCAGTTCCAATTAAATGAACTGATAAATGTTGTCTTTTATCAGCACATTGAAAAGTACTGATTAATGTTTCATTTATCAGTTCTTTTGTTTGCGTTGATAAAACTCCACATTATCAGTGTTTTTCTAGTGGTGATAAAATACTTGGCCTTTTAACCGTACAATGATAGTCAGCACTATGTTATCACAGATAAAGGTCGATTCTAGAACTATTAAATGCCTCTTTTGTGGTAGTGACTCTAGACCCAATGGGCCTCTGAAAGAGAATCCACTCACTTGGAAGTGCATGCCATTAGACCAAAATTATAAAATCATGAAGCAATTATCCTTGGTTATTGAAATGTTGTCAATCCTGGACACCCTTGGTTTATAAGGAGACCTCAGGGAAGCACTCACAGAGGCTTGACTCACCCCATATGAATTTCAAGTGAAGGTTACCACTATCGAGGTCTATCAAATAGAGATCGATCCTATAGAATGTCATGCAGTTATCTCCTTTAAGGATCAACATGAAAATTATGTTAAATAGGTACACATCATACCCTTGTACGTGTTAGTAATGATAAATGTTATCAATATATGATTATCATTCTTTGACAATGTCATAGGAGTTAATCTCACTCTAGTATGGAAACTTCTCTAGATGGGATACGATGAAGATAATCTGAAGTTTTTTACTCTAATGCTTCAAGGCTGTGAATAAAGCGAGAAACATCCCCTAGGAAAAATAAAGATTACGAATTAGTTTATAGATATTTCATTTGACTCATAATTTCTAGTTGTTCAGCATGAATCAACCTTAATGTTTTTGTTAGGAATGCTCTGGTTGCATCAACACGTATTAATCCCATCATCACACCATCAATGCATCAAATATTGCATTAATGGAAAATTATGACATTGCAAGCCAATAAGGACTGGTTCAAATCTTATTAGTCACATTATATCAATGAATGATTCAATTAATGGGAGGAGAAATGGACCGTGGTTGATGGTGTTTCTTTAGTCACTACTCTGAATGGTATAGAAATGATCCTGACCAACACCTTTAAATTAATCGATTAATAGTATATATTTAACATTAATTAGGCTAAGAAAATGGGCCCAAATTTAGGTGAATATTCAAATAAATTCATGAAAAAAATCATAATTGCTAAGTCCAGTAGTGTTGAAAAGGTAGATGAATCTATAGATAGTGGTAAAAGTTCAGATGAAATTGACCTCACTCCATCCCCTAAGATTTTAGAAAATCCCACCTCATCATGTGAGTTAGAATAGGTTGTCATGTCACTTATAGGGGAAGAAGATACTCATTTTATACCCCTCTTCTCTCCTATAATGTCTCAAAGAGATCCTGTGTTGCCAGTTGGGTTAGAGAAACCATCTTTTTCTTTTGGATTTCAAAATGATGGCACATCTATTGAATATGAAGTGATTATTCCATTACTCACTCTCTATTTGGAATACGAGGATGAATAAGAGGACCTTAGGATGCTCCTCTAATAATTGAAGAGGATTTCTCTACCACTATTGATGAACTCAGAGAGATGAATCTGGGTACATAAGATGACCCTCATCCCACCTTGATTAGTGTAGTCATGTATTCTAAAGAGAAATAGGTATATACCTACCTTACGAGCTTTCATTAGGATGTGTTGAGATGGAACTATACAAAATACCAAACCTCAATCCTTGGATTTCCAATCAACACCTCCACCTTCTAAAGAACCACTAGGGCTATAAGCATGTAGTTAGAAGGACACATCATTCTCATAACGCCAAAATTGAGACTGAAGTTGACAATATTATCAAAGAAAAATCCATTCAGGAGGTCCCACACCAAAAATTTAAACACAACATAGTCCCGTATAAGATGAAGAATGGTAAAATAAGACTCTATATATATTTAATATATCTTAATCGGCATTCTCCATATGATGATTTCCCAGTCATGATCACAGAGCTACTAGATGATGAAACAATCACATATCAGGCCCTATCCTTCATGGATGACTTTATGAGGTACAATAAAATAGTAATAGACTAAGATGATAGAAAATACACCACCTGTACGCCCTCAGGGAGTATTTTGTTACCAATTAATTTTGTTTTTATTTTAGAATACCAGCTTTACATACCAATGTGGAATCCATCACATCTTCAAACCCTTTATGGGGAAGTTCTTAGAATTATAATTTGATGATATGGTGGTTATATCATTGAATGAATCTAACCAAATCATTTATCTTGAAACCATATTCGTCAAATCTATGATAGCATAACCTAAAAATGAATCCCTTGAAATTTAATTTTGGTGTTACCTCGAGATAATTTATCAGCTTCCTTATACACCATCGTGGAATCAAATTTGACCCTCATAAGAAAAAGGTTATCCATAGCATTTCACCTCCTCAAAACCTTATGGATTTAATAGGACTTAAAAGAAACATGGACTACACTTGATTCATTATAATAAACTTTTCAGGAAAATTTCTACCTGTCACTAGGATGATGAAAATAGGGGTTACATATAAGTATAATGTTTATTGTGAGGAAGTATTTGACATTCTAAAGAAGTATATTTTGAACCCTAAAGTTTTGATGCCTCTTATTTATGAAAGACTACTCATTTTGTATGTGACAACCTTATAACGGTGATTGGGTTCCTTCCTCACATAATAGAATGACACTGGGAGAATAAACAACCTTTATTACCTCAATATAATTATTCTCAATGTTAAAAATCATTATTCAGATATCGATAACATTTATCGTGTGCTAATATCAAAAGTCTAGAAACAATGGAATTTCATGAAACATAACAAGGTCCATTTAGTGTCTCAAAACAACTCTCTCAAATAAATTCTTAGCTATTCGATGTTGACTAGATGTCTATCACAATGGGTGGTCATCCTACAATAGTTTGATCTCAGTTCATGCCTCAAAAATCTATAAAAGTCTAGGAATTTATAAAATTCATAAAGGGACACCCCTCATCATAAATGAAGTTAGTAGATATTGAGATGTTTGATTAAGATATTTTCTCTATTCACGAGGGCCCCAAAAAACTATAGAAGTATTTTGATGGTGTTTTCATAATCCCAATAGGGAGGAGGATAAAAGACCACAATCACAATAAATTTGGTTTGGGTGTCATGATAATTACAATAGAAATGGAATTCATACCTTACACCTTCCTAATGTCATAAGGGTGCATGCACAATGAAGAATAATATCATGATCTCATTTCTAGCTAGAGCTGGCACTTCATGTCCTAGTAAATCAATTTAAGATAAAGGGTGATTCAAAATTAGTCATCAAGTAGGTAAATGGTGATTATGATATCAAAAAGGTATATTTGATCCCATTGCTTGATTATGTCTGATGATTGATGGTGTAATTTCCCTTGTAATTGACACTGTTTTATGTCCCATGGTCAGAAAATGCCCAAGTAGACACCATAGTGGATATAGCCATGACCTTAGAAGATCCATAATGGGATGAAATAGTCATCATCATTGTGCACCATTGGGTGGGATCACATTTTTTTGAACCAGTATGGAAGAGATTGATGTGTTTAGTCTCATCCATAAACTATATGGTCCTACCACTGAGTGGATGATACTCATTATATACTACCTTCAAAATGGAGTACACGTAGAAAAAAGGGGTGAGAAAGAGAAAATATGAAGAAATGCAATTGATTTTGTTCTGTCCCATAACAAAAATCATCAAGAGATTCTATATCAGATGTTCCATGATGAGGTTGTTCTTAGGTACCTTAATAGATAGAAGACCGCTTCTGTCCTGAAATAAGTGAACAATAGAGCTTAAGTTTCCCATAAATCAGGGATCATGATTTTCCCACCTAATACAAAGGTGTTTTTACTACTGACTCACTATGATGCATGATTGTGAAAAATATACGAAAAATTACATTCCTTTTAGGTGCATTTCACATTCATTGATCAAAACCCTGAGTTGCTGCATACTTCCAAATACTCCAGGCCATTTTCTATATGGGAATGGATTTTGTCATAATATATCCTTCTACAATATCCAAGTTGTTCAAGTACATTATCACTGCAACAAAATTCTTCTCCAAGTAGGTTGAATCTGTAACCCATGAAGAAGTCAGGTAAAGAAATATTTATAACAACATGAAAGCAAAAAATCATTACCATATTTTGTTTTCCTCATACAATACTGACATAAAATCGCACTAATTATTATTATTCTATGTCAGATAAGTTATATAAAGAATATGATATCAAATCCAACAATTTTTCCTACTATCATTCATTGAATAATGGACAAATAGAGGCATTCAATAAGTCCCTATAGAATATAATCTAAAATATGGTAGATAAGGAATTGTTTTTTGGATAGATAGTCTTATACATGTCCTGTGGGTATACTGGATAACAACTTAGTTTAGCACACAAGATTCCCTATACTCTTTAGTATAACTGAAAGAGGTGGTCTTGCCCATCGTGGATCAATTCCACTCATTCCACATATCCATATATGACTAGATATCCATAGATGAGATATCCTAGAAATGGATGAAGAAACTGGATTGAAAAGATGAGAAGAGATTTCATACCTTGAATCATATGGATGTCCATTGAAACCGGATTGTGAAATCCTTTGTCAATTTTTTCCCTCAGTCATTACTTGAGAGATTAATAGTATCAGTACTCTAGAGTCAAATGATACCCAGAAAGAAACCCCAAATGTTAGAACAAAAATGGGAGGGACCCTATACAATACAAAAAGTATACTAAAATGGAGATTATTATATGATATTGATGGATGATTATCTCATTACAACCCCTACCAATGAAAAATTTCTCAAGAAATACTACGTGGGATAAAAGATCACGGTTCTTTTGTCTTTGGGATATTAAAATATGTAGTCGGTCTTTCTCAAATGAACTAAAACATTGTTACGTATCATCCATGTCACAAGAGGATAAACTATGTAACACCATTTTCCTTTATGTATGACATTAAACTAATTAGCATCTTAGTTCTGAACTCACAACATTAAATTGAGCAGGAAAGTCATTTTTGGAGGAAATTAGACGGTAGGGTAAACATTCTTAGCACACGATGTTAAACTATAGTTGTGATGTATGTAATAGTCTTGGGATTCATCTTGTCCCAACTATTAGGTTTCAATGTACTCACCAAAAAAACAATTTCATCATCATTGGTTTTCTACCATTTCCTGATCCATAAGTGAGAGTGGATTGATTCCTATTATAATAAGATATATTGGGATCCATGTATCTCCAATATTGGGTCTAAGTTTAACACATAATATTACACCACACTACATGTGGTACATACCTATGCATGAATAATTTTAGAACTATGTATGGATTGATTCCCATCCCCATGAAATACTTAGCAATTCCATAGTCTCGAATACTGGGACTAACCTCATCATTAACTCATAGTTTTTTTCCTTTTGGAATCGTAACATTACATCCTTTGTAATATTACTTGTGAATTTTTGAGACAGAGGGTCCCCCTGTCCCTCCTTTCACAATGATTCATCTATTATTATCCACATAATCCATTTTAATACATTTTCACCCCATCATGGAAAAATATATGAAAAACATTTATGTAATACCCCTTGAAAAAACATTCGATGCCTCATGTGACTGAGTATGAGAGGAATCAATAGAAATATCTCAATTTCATGACGTTAAACAACATATTCAGTATTTTTCACATAAAATTAAAAAGCATGACATTTCATCCTGGATACATGATGTAAAACATTAAAATTTATGCGAAGATTCCATGATGTAAAACTACCTAACATTTCAATATGGGATTGAGCATATCATAATATTCAATTATAGTATCCCACCACACATTTCTTCAAGAACATTGTGTGTATTGATTCCTATTATCACATAATACATAGTGATTCTCATATCTATAATCTTGGGTCTAATCACAACTTGAAAAATTCCACCCTTCCTATGTATTGGTCATATCCACAAAAGGAGCCTTTCCTAGAACAGCTTAAAACTTTATTCTCACAATAATGAGATATTTAGTGATTATTAGATCCTACATCTTAGTCCAACCACCAAAAAACAAAATAAACTTATCTTTAATATTTATCAACTTTATATAGTGGAATAAACCCTTTCAATATTTTGTTTCTCACACTGACCATAGATGACGTTAGATTAGGAGTTTTTGTAATGAATTTCCATCGTGATCAAGGAGAACCAATTCACATCCAGGTTACTATGGTATTGGTTGGGAGACCTTAAATGGAACACCATATTTACATTCCACATGACATTAAATTTCATAGTTGACAGAGGCTCAATAACTACATGTGTATGGATTCCTAACATCACATGATATGTAGTGAAACATATGTATTTAATCATGGGTCTAGCTACAATATTTTTTTCACATTGGGGAACTGACATCCTTTCTTAATAGAATTACACTAAAAGGTTCCTCAAGAAATTTGTGAGCCTTGATTCTTACTTATGTGATATATATAGTTATTCCTTGACCTCATAACCTAGACCCATCCAATGTGTAGAAAAACAAATTTCCCACTTTACATCATAAAAATAAATCTCTATTCATGAGATCTTAACAAGGTTACCTCATTAGGGTTCCATCAAGGAAACAAAAATTTCCCTTCCTCTATATGATTCAAATCTATGTAGGTAGCTTTACACTCCATGGAAAATACTGGTCTGAATGATTCTTATGGGATTAGACACATTCCATACACCTATCATACCCTATGTCTTAGGAAATTTCATATATCTGCAATCATTATCTGGCCATCAGTAATAGGATGTCAGTTTCATGAGGACACATTTCTTTTACTATAAATGATACACCCCAGTTAAATTTTCATAAATCACCCAAAAAATCCTTTGAAGCAGAGGAAAATTTTTCTATAGTATAGGAATCTTCTATCTCAATAAGACCTAATGACAACTTTTTCCATTTCATTTATACAGATCTGAGAACCCCCATAGTCATTGTTTACATTTTTCCACTTCACCTTTGAGGAATTTCAGAACATATTTTCCCAATATGCCTTTTATTACTCATTATTTCTATAACATATGGTCCTAGATGTATGACCTAAAATTAAAAGACCCCATGTTGTTCTATTTACATGACCTTAAATTGTATGACATTCTCTTCAGAACATGATGTTAAAATGTAGTCTTACCCTGTATACCAAGAATATGATGGCTTGATCAACCAGATAAGGAATCCCCATATCACAAACATGAGATATATTTTTTAAATTTATTCCTTAAATACCCAAATAAAAATTATGGTGCTTCATACCTTCATTTTCATGGAGTTTTTCTTACATCTTTACTGAATGATGTTAAACCACATGGATGATGTCCTCATCACATAACAAAAAAATTCATTATTTATAGGAACTACGTCTAGATAGATTCATGTTATCATAGGATTCCTAGTTACACTGGAATAATTAGTTATGGTTCTATATGCAACATAAAACCACCAATAATCTCCTATGTATGAACCACATCTTCATAAGAGGTCCCAGTATGGGTTCTCATTCCACTCACAAGACTGTATTAAAAGAAAAGGTCCCCTCTCCCCACAAAAGTTAGAACAATGTGTGGGGATTCTTTCCTAGAACTACATGTGTCTTGTTGTATTTCCAATGGGATGCATAGTGATTCCTTAACCCTATGTCCCAGGTCCTACTGCATAAAAAACCCATTTTGTTTTATATGGGTCAGACCATCATGAAGAAAATATTCATACATATTCTTTGGTAATTTTGATACCAAACGATCATTCCATATCCTGGAACTTTCCTTACACAAACCAAATATTACATATGGGGAATCCGAAATAGGAAAAAGATTTCTCTGGCCATCATAAATAGAATTTCATTTTCCTGAGGATGCTATTGGTTGACTATTCATGATACACATCAGTAGTCTTTGCATAAATCACCCACAAAAAAGACCTATCAACCAAAGAAACTTTTATCCTCAAGAGAGACCTTTTCTTTCTCTGTAATCCCAAAAAACATTTTCATCCCATTTCACTATTTAGATTCAGAATACCCCAAATTTTAGCTTAATAATTTTTCCCTTCATGTATGAAGATGATGGGTATTATTGGATAGATTAACATTATAAGGGAAAATCAATAATCTTTCAATGAGAGCTATGTAACTTTAAATTGTATCCATAAAATTTAATTTCCATAAGATTTTAAACAATGTGGTCCATATATTAGTCACTTGACATTAAATAGCACTGTGTTTCACCCTTCATTACACGAGAAAAATTCCCATAGGGATTTTTTCATTCATGAATAGTTCCAATACATATTCCCTTGTCATTATCAATCATATTCCATTGATAAACCACCCATCATGGTTAAGAAAAATCTAGATCATCGTAAACGAACATGCCATAAAAATGGTAGGAAAGTGTCTTGAGGACACATTTTTTTACTATTCATTGACACAACCAAGTTGGATTTTCATAAATCGCCCGTAAAAGGCTTGTCAACTATAGGAAAATTTTTCCTCTAGGGAGACATCATCTATATTCATAAGCCCTGAAAACAACACGTTGGAGACTAACTTAATAACAATATCAACGGTTACTAATCACGTACTGGTCCCCCATCATGCTTCATATCTAAAAATCCACAACTCAAAAATTCCATTTAGATGTCTAAAAAATATTAGGACATTCTCAGCCCACAAACCCTGATAGGGTTATCATCTCACAACTCATGGTAAATTATAATCAACCTAAAATACTAGTTTTATTAGTTTGGATTGTAAGACTCTAAAATTCCTAAAAAAAATATTCACAATATTCAATAGGATGAAATGCTCTAAAATGGTGCACCCTGGGTAAAGGTTAAGTCTTAGCTCTATCGAAATGCACTCTATATAGATTAACCAAAATCAAGAAATGAAAAGAAAAATTCAAAAAACAATTAGGAAAAAAACTAAAAAAGTGTAGCCTATGAAAAGTCAATTGACACCCGGTTAGCCTTTAACATTGCGGACTTAGAAAAGAATGTGTGTGGTAATATAAAAGATGCAAAAAAATTTGTGTTTTCTATGTCACATAAGAAAAATTCAAAACAATTCTTATAGATTCCCTTTTCTAAAAAAATTAGAGCATTACATGGTCTTTCATCCAAATAATTCAGACCTATTATTCACATTTAAATTTAAAAGTAATTATGGAACAAATAGATAAATGATTGAGAACTATAAAATTTCTTTGTGGTGAAAATATTTATGAGGAACATCCACATCTTGGAGTCTCTTCTTTATGTTATTGGGCGATGAAATACAATTGATATTAATATAGCGTATCATGACCAACATTATTAATATGATTGGATAATTCTTAATGTTAGTCACCATAAACATACTCCATATTGGTCTCCTACCAAGCTTCAGATTTAGTTGATGATTGCATTTTTTAAAAAATCTTCCTTAGCCCTTGAACTCCCTATTTCATATCTTTGAATATACCAATTTTTTTTGACATTTGTGCATTTATTCTAGCTATGTGAGCCTCGTATTCTCATTGAAATTCTTTATGTGAAACTATATGATCATAAAATCATGATTCTTTAGCAACTAAGTGATGCATCACTATGGAAGTATCCTTTAACACTTCTTCCATATGATTGAAAATATTAAACTGGATCAGATCACATTCACATGTGGAAAACGTTTCTCGATCAATGATAAAATGGTCAATAAGGACATTCATGTTCCAGTAATAAAACTCACTGAAACCCAAGCCATGTGAATGTTGACAAAGGATGACTATCGTATCAAAAATATTTTACAATGGAGTCTCTATGATGATATTTTATATTTGGTTCCAGGTTCATTTTCATAGAGATTGATGTTCAATAGTAGCACTAGGATACTGGCCATGTATACTCACTATTACAGGAATATAACCTGGTATATATTCATGATTCACATGCTCACTCTTAATTGAGAACCCAAAGTGGTAAATTCATCCACTCATGCCTCCTATTAAATATCAAAAACTGAATTAAAATGTTTGGTGTCGATTGATGGAATTCCTATGATGTTCCACTGGGACCAACATCAGTTGGGCTACCAACAGTTTCGGTCAGAGGTGCGGGGTCTACAACACTCCCAATAAAATGATAACATGAAGAAAAACCTTCATCCGAATTATTATAACAATTAGAAAATTTCATTTATCCTTCAAAAGTTGGTGAAGATAGTGTCATGGGAAAATAACTAGGATATGCCAACATTTTATGCACTCATTATATTGGATTCCCCATCACCCAAACAAGATATTATTCCACCCCCATTTTTTCATAACCCAATGATAAGTTAGGAAGATCCCTAATGGAAGGTAAATAAATTTTCATTCCAGAATCACCTGCATAACCATCATCCCAAATTGATATACGATGAATAGGTGTGATTGCTTTTTAATCATGATTTTCTATAAATATGAAACATGTTGTAGACATGTGAATTGTAAAAAAAATAGGGAAATTAGATTTTCAAATGATCACCCAATCTATCCAAGAAATCTGAATCCCATCTCATAACAAGATGATATTGGGGAGTTCTTCTAGAGAACCTCCACCATTATCTTCTGCTGCTCCAAGGGGTGTTGGATACGGAGGTAAATAAAATTGGGAGAAATTAGGTAAATACTCAATAATAGTGTTGATTCATGGTGATGTTGGGTGAATGGAATCAATATTAAGAAGTGCAGTGTAAAATGTGGAATGAGGGATTGTTTCATTATACTGATATTCGTATCATTAAAAGTGTTTCTCTATATAGAAACATAAAAAACAAAAATATCCTAAAAATAAAATGTGGATATGTACCCTCTTGAATATGTCCCAATAAATCATAAATATGTGTGAGTGTGTGAACAACCACTACTACAAAAATGGGCAAGGTAAGTGCCACCTTTTATCATCACTAAGAAAAAAGTGCTGATAAAGGTAACTCTTTATCAACACTAATTAAAAGCACTGATAAAGGGTCAATTTATCAATGCTTTTCTAGCACTGATAAAGATATACCTTTATGAGCGCTTTTCGAGTGCTGATAAAGTGACCCTTTATCAGCACTAATATTTTAGTGCTGATAAAGTGTCACTTTATTAGTGCCTTTGTAGCGCTGATAAAGGTAATATTTATCAGTGCTAAAATTTTAGCGCTGATAAAGGCACCATTTATCAGCCCTAAAATTTTATCACTGATAAAGTGATCATTTATTAGTACTTTTGTAGTGATGATAAAACTGCAGTCTCATTTTGTAAAATATGGTGCACAGTGATCTCTGTTTATTACGCCCTTAAGATCTCGTGGGACTGTACCCCTACGACAACTCCCCTCCCTCCCCCCTGATCTTCTCTTTTTCGGATGCTAATCCGCCGTCGCTACCCTACTCCGTCATCACTAGCCCTTCTCTTACACCACTTCCCTACTCCGCCTCCACTGCCCTACTCCACCACCACTAGACTAACTCCTTATCCTCCCCCTCGAACCCCTTCTGCGATCCCTCCTCCCTGCAGACCCTACTTCTCCTCCTCCCCACTAGACCCTAATCCCTGCTAACCCTACTTCATGTGTTTGAGATTACTTTTAATGAGGTTAGATTATCGGATTCCCATATTTGGTATTTTGTGATTTCTCTGCTCATCCTCATCTGTTTCCTTTTGTTCTTATGCTAATATTCATTATGGTGTAGTTTTATTTAGTCATACGGTCAAGTTTTAGATGATAAAAGTTTGGTATGTAGTGAGTGTTTTTGAGAGTCCAGGAATGATTATGTCCTGAGTTATTAACCTCTTCCATTTTTTAACCAATACCCTCTTTAAATTGATACTAAAAGATTAAGTTGAATAATTTTCAATGGAATTATTTACCTCTCTTTACCTTCAAATTCTTGTGAAAATATGAATTTTATTGAGTTGGTTAGTGTGTTAGTCCAAATTTAATGATTCATAAGAAAGAAAAGAAATCATATTTCTATTTTACCTAAATATATGTGAATTTTTCTAATCTAATGGTCATGATTTTGGGAAATAATTTATTTATGGTAAGTATTAATATTATGGAAGGTATTAATAGTTAGTGAGAGGAGGTTTGAGTTTTGTATAGGGATGGTCGATGTGGTCCTTCTCCCTCATGTGTGGGGTTCTTAACACTAAGGGATTATTGTTTATCCCTTTGTATAGAAATGTTCTTTTTTATAGAATGGATATAAGATATGTATGTGGATATTAGTTACAAGTTTGGGTAAGGTGTGGTAGAGTTATTACATATCCTTTTGGTGTTCATGATATAATTTATGTTCACTAACCTCAATTTTCTATTTCTTATGTTAATTAGGGTAACAAAACATATGGTAATCCATAGTAATTTTGGATAAATCTAGGTTATTTGTCTCCCTCGTGAACCCCTTTTTGTTTGGAAATGTATCTACTATAAAAGTTTTCTCATCATAATTTTATCCTTGTTTTCATTTTATTTGAGTTTGGTCACTAGTTTTGGGCTGTTTAATGTGATTATTTTATTATGAATGAGTTGGATGGTAGGGGTGGTTAAAAGGATGTTTAATATTTTTCTTTAAGGGTGGTGGGTTCTATAACTATTGGTAAGGGGGATGGAAAGTGTGTTGATTTTGATGGGGGGTCTATCCTGGTTCTGTTGATTTCCAAATCTTTATTGGAAATGGTGAGGTCTATTAATCGCTATTTTTTTAAGTGCTTATATTCTACTATATTTGGAAGTCCTGTTTTGTGTATTTGAATAATAAATAATAATATTTTGGATTCAAATAGGATGGAGATGAATAAATATTGGATTGATGATAATCACTTGATAATATATTATGAGAATGGAGTGAAAGTGTTAATTAAGTTTGCAAAGGATCATGCAAATGATCCTTATCAAATCCATTTCCTGTTTTCACATTTTTGTTATTTGAGACTAATTACTTTAGAGGAGTTGGAATAACATTTGATATGTCACAGAATAGATCAGAGTTATAAATGTTGGAATTAACATGGAGAAAAATATAATGTAGCTACTGGCTGGGATAAGACAGTGTTTTATGGATCATCAATGATTATAAATATGGATAATGAAGAATGCCATATAGAGGATGTCATTACAGATGTCAATGATGATGAAGATCGTATTGAGGAAATGACAAGGATAGTTAAAGATGAACTCTGTGATTGCCCAAAATTGTTTGAGAATTTAAAGAGTTGTGAAAAAATGTCATTGTATGCTGGTTGCACTAAATATACAGCATTGTTAGTTGTTCTAAAGTTGTATAAATTGAAAGTATGCAATAGACGGAGTGATGTCAGTTTTACAGTACTACATTCTCTCTTTAATGACATGCTCCCAAATGATAATGAACACCCAAGCTAGACATATGAAGCTAAACGAAAACTAAGCTCGATGAGTATGATTTCGAAAAAAATACATGCCTTCCTGAATAACTTTATATTATTTCACAAGGAGAACAAATCACTTACATAATTACCAAAGTGTTGGGCTTCCTGATACAAGAAAGATGAATCCAATCCTATGAAAGTCATATGGTACATTAAAATAATTCTAAGGTTTAGGAATCTATATGGAAGTTAAGAAACTGCAAGTCAATTATTGTGGCATGCAGAAAAAAGAAATAAAGATGGGACATTACGTCACCTAGCCGACTCTCCTCAATATAACAGAATTGATCATGAGTATCCTGAATTTGTAAATGATCCAAGAAAAATTCGTCAAACGTTATCTATAGATGGAGTGAATCCTTTTGGTTTTCAAACCAGCACTCATAGTACATGGCCTGTTATGTTGGTAAATTATAACGTTCCACCCTAGTTATGCATGAAACGGAAATTCATCATGTTATCTATGCTTATATTAGGACCAAAACAACCAGGTAATGATATTGATGTTTATTTGGATCCTTTGATCGAGGATCTGAAGTTATTGTGGGATTTAGGTGTTATGTTGTATGATGCTTATAAAAGTGAATACTTCATGTTGAGAGTGATGTTTTATGAGATGATAAATTATTTCCCTGCTTATGGAGATTTTTCAGGCTATATAATTAAAGTAAATAAAGGGTGTCCTATGTGCGAAGAAGATACAAAATCAATTAGGTTGAAACATTCATCAAAATTTGTGTTTCTAGGACATCGTAGATTTCTACCTCGTTGGCATAAGTACCGATCTTGGACGACATCAGTCAATAGAAGTTCAGAACAATGCACAAAAACATATCCACTAATAGGTGATCAGCTGTATGATAAAGTAAAATATACGAACACTGTTTTTGGTAAACCATTTTTTAAAAACCATACGACAATCAGTTAGAAAAAGAGATCAGTTTTCTTTTATTTAACATACTGGAATTGTTTATATGTCATACATTTTCTATATGTGATTCATGTGGAAAAACATTTATGTGACAGTATTATTGGAATGTTGTTAAATGCCCCGAAAAGAAATGAAGGATGGAATTAAGGCAAGGTTAGACATGGTTGACTTGGGAACATGAGAAGAGTTTGCTCCCGTGAAGGGTGAAAATTGAATATTTCTTCCTCCAACTGCTTACACTCTTTCCAGGGATGAGAGATATCAATTTTGAAACTTCATCAATGATGTAAATGTTCTATAGGGGTATTCATCAAATATTAAGAACATTTTGTCAATGAATGATTTGAAGTTAAAAGGTTTGAAATCACATGACTACAGTTTTTTTATGAAAGATTTAATTCATGTATCTTTACGTTGAATTTTTCTCAAGAATTTTAATCATATGTTAACCAAACTTTGTTTATATTTCAAATCTATATGTAGAAAAGTTTTAGACCTAGGGAAATTTCCAACTATGGAAATAGAAATTGTCATCATATTATCTTAATTAGAAATTTTTTTCCTGCCATCATTATTTGATATAATGGTTCATTTGATGGTTCACGTGGTGAGAGAGATTCATCGTTGTGGTCTTGTGCACTATATATGGATGCACCCTGTTGAATGGTATATGAAGATTTTGAAAGGGTATGTCAAAAATATAGGTCATCCAGAGGGTTGTATTATGGAGAAATATATTGTTAAGGATGAAATTGAATTATATACTGAATACTTATCTAATGTGGAAAGCATTGGTCTCCCGAAATCTCATAACATTGGATGCATTGAGTGTGAGGCAATTTCTGGAAGAGATGTTGTGACAATCAATATTATAGATCGAGAGCATGCCCACCTTTATGTTTTGCATAACAGTTGGGAGGTTGCTCCATATATTAAAACCCACAAAGAAATTACTAGGCAGTTTAATCCATCAAGGGATAATAAATGGATATCAAATACATATAACCACCAGTTTATAGGATAGTATCAGGACCATATTTATAAGGAGTTAGCTGAAAATCTGAATTCAATTTCTGAAAAACTTCGATGGCTAGCCGCCGGACCAAGTGTGTATGTGTTATCATACGATGGTTATGTAATTATTGGTTATACATTATATACAGATGAACATGATGAAGATAATACCATGAAAAATAGTGGAGTTAAACTTGTGGCTGAAGTGAAGCATGTTTTTGGTTGTAAGGACAGAAATCCAATTTATGCAAATATGTCATACTTTGGCATTATGAAGAAAATATGGGAGTTTGATTATACGACATTCCATTTGCCCATTTTTCAATTCAAATGGGTTGATAATAATATTGGTATTAAAATAGATGAATTTGGATTTGTGAAAGTAGATTTTAGTAAAGAAGGGTACAATGATGAACAGTTTATAATTCCATCACAAGTGGTACAAGTATTTTATGTTCCAAATCCCACAAACCAAAATTGGTTGATTTTTATGTTATTATCCAAAACTACTGAAGGGTCTGATGAAAATTCAGTTGCGGATGATCCTTACAGGTGTACGTCGCAATCATTTCACAGCGTTCCCAATATAGATTATATTATTTATGTTATAGAAGACAACAATAAATGGATTTGGATAATCGATAGAGGTTTTAAATCCCTTCATCCTTTGAAAAAAAATAAAGAGAGTTCAATAAACATGTTATATTTTGTTTGTAATATATATCTTTTTATCTCATGTTATTTTCTTATCATTACTGAATTTATGTAATCTATATTAAATGTTAAACCACTTTTTCAGAAAATGACTTTTTCATGTTATGGTCCTCCTAACCTCGAGGCTGAACAAGTCTCTCAAGTTGTTGCTTCTACTGCTCATAGTGCAGAGCAACAAAAAGTTTGTAAACCTATTACTGCTCCTTGTGTTGAGGTCCAACAACCATCAGCACATGCCTCATATTTAAAAGATGATATATATTTGTTCATAAATGAGTGGGCTGCATACCTGATGGAAGATTTTACACAAATAGCATGAATATCTGACTTGGGGACATGTACAATTGGTGGCCATTTTTGAGAGGGGTAAAGGAGATGAAAAGATGAAACATTATTGTATGTAAATGTTCATAGGAAAATTTTAATTGTAATTAAAAAAACATACTTTCTCTAATGATTTATTTGTCCATTTTAACATTTGAAATGAACCAGCAACATATGAAAAATGATGAACAACTTTTCTTTGGAATTTGGATAAGAAAAAATAGTAAAATCTCCAAAATACCTTCATATCTGACCAAACACATTCGGATTGTGCTAATACGTTAGGAGAATGATCCATGGGTCATGTGTGACATGTACGAGTCAACTCCTCCTCAATATGAGGCACGGTGTGGTCGGTATCACTCATTGTGTCTCTATTTTGTTTAAAATGGAAAGAATTTTATGTGAAAACAACAACTAACATACGTAAAACTAACCAAACACATTGAAATTGTGTTGATACTTTAGGAGAATGATCCATGGGTCATTTGTGTCGTATACAGGTCAACCCCACCTCAATCCAAGGAGCGGTGTGTTTGGTATCACTCAAAGTGTAATGTCCTGGAAATTATATATATATTTTTTTATTATATGTAATTATTTCAAGACCGAAAAATCTGACGGTGTGTGATTCTGAGGCCCTGAGTGCCCGGAAAAATCATTCAAAGTTTTGTTAAGGTTTAATTAGCACACGTAAGCAGTTTTCCTAAAAAAGTACAATAAAACTTGAATGGTTACTCAGATCATAAATCTGAGGGCACTGTTGCACTCAAGATGGCGGGTTTAACCTAGGCGCGATGTAAGTTTAGTCGGCGTGGGCCTCCTGTGAGAAAACCCGAAAATGGAATAACCGTAAATAAAATAATTAAATAATGTTATTTTATTTTTCAAAGTCTTATAACTCACAGATGGTAACTCGGATAAAAAATCTGAGACCACTGCTAAACTTGTGAGGGTATACTTTCTTTAGGAAGATACTAACTTTGGCCGGCGTGGGCCACCAGTGAAAGTTTGGTTTTTTCCATAAAAAAATAATTAAGTGAAAATTATTTTATTGTAAAATCCATAAATTCTAAACTATAACTAGGATTGGAAATACGAGAGTACCATTGGGTTATTTTGGGGAATGTTTCACTTAGACAGAGCCTAATCTCGACCGGCATTGTAACACCCCAACCCCTCTAGACCGGAGCCGGTGTATTACTTGTTATATTGGAATGGTTAGAAGGCATGCAAATCCTGAAGGAACAATTAGTTTAGTAGTCTTAAAGAAACCAGGTACATAAATGTAACTCAAATTACATTAGAAAATCTTACAAGATATAATACATAACAGAAACTAAAACTTACATCCATAGGAACTCAATAAATGGTCTATGCTTCATCACCTATTGAAGGTAAATAGTGAAAGGGGTGGACTCAAATGCTCAGAAAGGGTTAAAAATGGTAGAATCATGAATCAATAATAACTGAATTGTAAGAAATTTGACATAATCAACATTAAATGGTGAATAAATTAAAAACTCACACCATTAATAAACTGAGAATGAAACTGCATCCATAGATTTTTTCATAGTGAAAACCTCATGGATAGTAATAACTGATAATGAATAAAGAGAATTATTATTAATTTGATGTCATGTATCTAGTGCATGATACCCTAATACCATAAAAATGGTATAGTTATGTGGGAAGAAACCCATCTGATTTTCGGAAACAAACTCGAAGGGTATGTCGCCAAACTGATTTGTTTCATGAGACCTACCGATGCATCCAGGGGCTATAGAAGGCCCCACCCTCCATTGAATGGCCAAATAATTCTTTATAAATTTATTCAATACAATAGAAATATGCCTTTTCCATATCTATATATAGTAGAGTATACAGATTCATCAATATTTCCATAATTAAAATAACTTTCCAAATAAACATAGTATGTAAAACGGTGTGCGATTTAGACAACAAACATATCCATGATATGAGATTGTGGATATTTAATATAAATATAATTTCAAATGAAAATTTATCTCAAATGGGTAGTAGGTACACCATGTATGGATTATTAGGTGCACCATATAGAGTTAGTTACAACAAAATAGTTGTTGAGACAAAGTCTCTTACCATAATGTAATCGGTCAAATCATATGACCAGAACATAATAACCCCCAAATGAATAATTGAATAACATGAATATAAATATAATAATTTTATTATATATCAAATTTCAGTACACATATACCACATATAAGAAATAAGTGGTGAACAATGAAAATCTCAAAGAAATGAAGGTGAGATGAGAAACCCCTTACCTTTTGCTTGAGTGTGTTATTCATTTGTTTTAATGACCTGAATAATAAAATTTAGATTCATTAATTAATAATTTCAGAGCCTCTTATACATGTAATTTATTTATTATAACCTTATTAGGTTCATTCATGGCCCTTTTAATGGGTTTAAGTGGTTCAATTACATTTTTTCGGAAGCATTTTCTTCCGTGGTTTTCATGATTTGTTTACTTGCTTTCATGAATGGAAGTTCATTTGAAATGTGGTTAAACATATAGAATTGTTACTATATATTATTTGTGAAATTAAATAGATATAAATTATCTTATAATGATTCTAGGTTATATACTTGAGGATGAATCATTATTTACAAGTTATTGATAAACGCTTGGATTAAGCTTGGCGGTTTTGTGAACAATAAACTTGTTTTGTATTATTATTCGATATTATGACTTTGTAGGGATTCCAGAAAATTAATGAGATGAAATACATTTATTAAGATCTGGTTCAACCATAATAACAGTTTCATTACTAGAATTGGACATGGTAATGATAATTTAAAACCCGTCATCCTTGAGTGTGATAAATTAACACATCTTGGACGGTGTTTTTATTTTTAGTATAAGAGGTGGTGGAAAGAGAGATGATGATGAAAAATTAAAATAGAATAATATAATTCCAATTCATGAAAGGTAATGAAATTATAATAGCATTTGGATGAATTGAGGTGAGGAAATAAGTATAAAAGAATGGAACTCAAAATAAGAGAAAACTGAGAAATCTCTTATGAAAATTCGACAGCCTAACGGTGTCACCCAAAATTTCATAAAATAGTTTGATGAGAGAAAGGGGGTATCTCATCACTCATAAATAATATGGGAATTAAGGGTAATATTTAATGACATATCTCAACATAGTCCAATTGAAAATAAAATAGACAACATAAATGAAAGCATTAAGAAAAGAGAAGGGTGGTTGATTCTCTTACCTTGTAGAGTAAGTCCTAAAACATGAAGGTTGGGACCTTGGAGGATTGAGGACAACTTGGGAGTACTCCTAGTGAGATAATACCACCATATTGTTATGGATATTAATTTTTTAATGAAAGAAAACGAAGTGAGTGAGTTGGTATTTATAGTAATTAAGAGAGAGTTTTTTATTAATTAAAAGGGACACCTCATTTGTGGTTTTTGAAAAACCATGGTCTTTCCCATGGTATTTTCCCATGGTTTTAGCCACTTTAGACACCTCATGGTATTAATTACTGTACACAAATCGAAAATTATTTTATATATAATTATTACATCATTATGATATCATTAAACTATCGAAAACTCAAAACTGTATTTTTACTATTCATGAAAATTTTTAGTATTTTAGAAAAATACCAAAAATTCACCCGAACCATTTTTCAATGTGTATAATTCAAAAATTAAATCCATTTTTGGAAAATAATTCTCTAAGTATATTTAATTTAATTATTAAATAAAATCATTGTTAATTAAAAAAACAATTTTTAAAGGTATAATTAGTTCTATATCACATTAAGACATCAATTAAGATCTCATTATCTTATTACCTTAATAAAATAAAATATAATCTTTTTTACTATTTATAAAGGTCATATTACTATTCATAAGGGTATGTTACTATTCGCCAAAAAATCACGTTGGTTCTATTAGACTCCAAATGACTTACTGGTCACAACTCTAGATCACCATTTTCTGAAATTCAAAACAAAGAAGTAGAAAATTTATGATTAATGGATTGCTTATAACTTTCTCCTATAATTTTTTGATTCACAAAAGACGTAGTTCTTTATGAAATATAGGCTATCTAATTTATAAAATGTTTTTAAGAGGAACATACCATAAATGTTTTGGGGTGTTATATTATTCCCACCTTCGGAAATTTTGTCCTCAAAATTTTATATATAAATACCTCCAAAAAGATATAGGTGGTTCTTCTTTATAACATCCTCAGGTTCCCATGTCGATTCTTCCATAATCTGGTTTTTCCAAATAACCTTTACTAGACGATTTGTCTGATTTATCAATACCTAATCCCTTGTGTCAAGAATCTCGATAGGCTCTTCACAGTATGATAAATCTGGTTCCAGTTCTATTTCTTCCAAGGTGAGTACATGCATTGGGTCTGGCATGTATTTTTTCAACAATAACACATGGAATACATCATGGACTTTGGAGATACTTGGAGGTATTGCTAATTGGTAAGCTATAGCTCCAATTATTTCTATAATTTCAAATGGTCTGATATACCTGGGGCTTAGTTTCCCTTTCATACAAATATTAAGACATCCTTCCACGGAGATACTTTAAAAAAGACATGATCTCCCACTTTGAATTCCAAATCCTTTCTCTGGTTGCCAGCATAACTCTTTTTCCTAATTTGGGATGCTTTAATATGGGCTTGTATTTTCTTCACCTTTGTCGTGGTATCTTCTATAATTTCTGGGACTATAAGTTTCCTTTCACTAACTTCATCCCAACAATTTGGAGTTCAACATCTCTTCCCATATAATGCTTCATTTGTATCCATTTGAATACTACAATGGAAACTGTTGTTGTATGAAAATTCCACAAAAGTCAAGTATTGATCCCACATACCTTGGAATTCAAGGGATAATGACCTCAACATATCTTCTAGAGATTTAATAGTCCTTTCAGACTGTTTGTTAGTTTGGGGGTGATAAGAATTACTCATACGAAGCTCATTATTCAAAGCCTTCTAGAGACTTTTCTATAATTTTGATATAAAACGAAGATCTCAATCGAATACAATAGATAAAGGTTCAACATTAAGTCTTACAACTTCATTAATATAAAGTCTTTCCATGCACTCAAGTGGTAAATATTCTCTTATATGAAGGAAATTTTCTGATTTTTTGAGTTGATCGACAATTACCCATATTGTATCATTTTTCTAGGTTTCATCGGTAGTCTGGTGAAAAAATCTGTCGTAATTTTATCCCACTTTTACATAGGAATTGTTAGAGGTTGTATCACTCCTCTAGGATGTTGCCTCTCTACCTTCACTTGTTGACAAACTAGAAACCTTGATACGTATTCAACACTTTCATGCTTCATATTATCCGACGAAAAATATTCCTTCAAATCTATATACATCTTTGTGGTACCCAGGTTTATAGGGAAATTTGATCTATGAGCATCATCTATTAGTTCCATTTTTTTCTCAGGTAATGATGGAACGCATAACCTCTTCCCAAACATCAAAACTCCTTCCTCATACACGATGTCTTCCAATCTCCCATCCTCAATAGAAATAATTTTCTTTTTTAGATTTTCATTATCATATTGAGAGATTTTTATCTTCTCTAGTAAAGATGGTTTAGAAATCATTTGAAAGAGGAAATACGTTTCCCCTTCCTTAAAAATTCTCATTTCTATATTTTTTAGAACCATAAATATAGGATCTCTCTCAATCCTCATTTGAGCCAGAAGTCTATGATCTTTCCTACTTAATGCATTTGCCACCTTATTTTCCTTTCCTAGGTGGTAGTGTATTGAACAATCGTAATCTATGAGTAACTTGAGCCATCTCCTTTTCCTCATGTTGAGTTTTTTTGTGTGAAAATGTATTTCAAACTCCTGTGATTTGTGTATATTTCAAAATTTTCACCGTAAAGATAATTTCTCCATATCTTTAGAGAAAATATTACATCTGCTAACTCAAGATCATGTTTTGGATAATTTTTCTCATGAGTCTTCAACTGCCTTGATGCATAAGCAAAAAATTTACCATTTTTCATAAGGACGCATCCCAGACCATTCTTCGATGCATCACTGTATATTAAAAATCCATCACTTCTAGATGGAAGAGTCAAAATTGGAGCACTGACCAATCTTCTTTTCAATTCTTTGAATCATTCTGTACATTCTTTTGTGTACACAAACATAACTCCTTTATGTGTTATCTTGGTTAGCAGGTTAGCCAGTCGGGCAAAATTCTGAATGAAACACCGACAATAACCAGCTAATCCAATAAAACTACATACCTCGGTCATGGTTGTTGGTGTGGGACAATATTGGATTGCCTTTGTCTTCACTGGATCATCTAGGATTCTATCCATAGAGACAATATGACCTAGAAAAGAAACTAATTGAAGATAGAATTCACAGTTACTAAAATTTCCATATAATTCATTTCTTCTAAGAGTTTTCAGAATAATCCGAAACTGATCCTCATGATCTTCATAGATTTTTGAGTATATCAGGATATCATCGATGATTACCACAAAAAATGTTATCAAGATATTGCTTGAAAAATCTTTTCATTAAATCTATGAAAATAGATGGTGCATTCGTCAATCCAAAAGGCATCACTATAAACTCGTAATGCCCATACCTGGTTCGAAATGCTGTCTTTGGAATATCTTTATTCCTCACACGCAGTTGATGATATCTAGATCAAAGGTCAATCTTCAAAAAGTATTGAGCTCCATGAAGTTGATCAAATAAATCATAAATCTATAGAATAAGATACTTATTCATTATGGTAATTATATTGATTTCCCTATAATCAATGCATAGCCTCATGGATCCATCTTTCTTTTGGACAAACAATACTGGGGCTCCCCATGGAGAAACACTAGGTCGAATAAATCATTTTTCACTCAATTCCTCTAGCTGTTTCTTTATCTCTACTGACTCCAAAGTGGCCATTCTATAGGGGGTCTTTGATATTAGTCTTGCACTAGGAATTAATTAAATGGAAAACTCATTTTCCTACTCTGGAGGATGCCCAAGTAAATCTTATAGAAACACATCAATGTGTTCTTGAACTATATACATATCTTCAATTTGAATATTTATTTACTCACACATAGATATTGGGTTTTCATCCTCTCCAAGAATTTCATTCAATAGAGCTACTAGGGGTGGGTCTAGATAAGAATCGGATGGTGATGTCTCTGCTCTAAAGACAATAGATTCTACACCATTTTCAAAAATTGTAACTTCATTTTTCAGGAAATAAATATTCACATCACAGTTTAACAGCCAATTCATACTGAGAATTATATCAAAGTCAGTCATTGGTATGACGATAAGGCTAGAAACTAAAGCACTTTTATGTGTCAGGAGGGGGACTAGTTGACATGCCTTTTTTGTAATGATGCATCCCCTAGGATTTTTGAGTGATAACTCCTTTATTAAATAAAATTGGACATGTCTAATTTTATTGGAAACTGGGAAGATATAAATGAATGCAATGATCCAAAATCAAATAAAGTGTTTTCTAAGTTTGAGTAAACTATTAGTACCTTCCACCACACCATTGGGAACTTCAACTTTCACGGTTGTAATCACATAATCTCTCCCTTGATCTCTTGGCTTTTTCTGAGGCATGTTTCCTTGGTTCTTAGGACACTCATTTTTTTAATTTCCCATATCTCTACAATTGTATCATTTGAAATCATCAAATTGTTTCTCCCCGTTGCATTCATGAGATAGATGACCCATTTCTCCGTAGTTATAGTAGACTCCCCTTACATTTAAGCATTTCCAGAGATGATTCTTTCCACATTTTTGGAATAATGGGAATTTATTCATTCCCTTGTACTTATTTGGAACTTTGTCTTTCCCTTGGTTATTATAGTACCGCTTCTTATCTTGGTTTCCCTTGAACAAAATTGATCTAGAAAATTCCTTCATTGTTTTGATGGAACTTGATACATTTTTATCATATGATGGAAATGTTTGAGAAGTCAGTGCCCTTCAAAGACATGGATTAATACCTTCAAAGAAATTGTCAATATTTTCTTCCAAGACACACACGTAATATATGACATACCTGGCTAGCCTTGTGAAGGTATCCTCATACTCTACAACACTATTTTCTTCCCTTTTCTTTAAGACAAGGAATTTCCTCTTCACTTCAGTTCATTACTCGTGAGGGAAATATTTTTTGAATAATATTTCATTAAAAGTACTCCATTCTATATGTTCTACTTCTTATTCCTCTATGGTATTCTGAATCAAGGACCAACATTGATCAGTATCTCCCTTGAGACAATATACTTCTTGAACTAACTTTTCATTTTCATTGCATCTTAATGCCATGAATATCTTTTCAAGGGACATGATCCATTACTTAGTAACCACTGGATTAGTAATCCCACTGAATGATGGGGGATTATGGCACATAAAACAATCCAAAACTGGTGTGGAATGGTTATTTGTTACAACCTCAGTAAGTTGTCCTGATATGGTCATGATCTGATCTTCTCTAACATTGACTGTGTTGACATGATCAGTGGGGAGATCCCTATGTTTCCCACGAGTATTGAATCCCATTATTCCATTAGGCTACATTTCTATATAATGGTACAGACTAGATTAGGGTATGAATCATAATGTATAATCTTAACTTATCAAAATACATAGCATAAATTGAGATCCTACGCATGGATAATCCCATAATTTAGAAAAATGGTTTCTTTAGGGAATAATTTACATTTCAATCCTTTGTAATGGCTTGTAAAGAAAATATGAATTATCCTAAGCATATCCCCCCAGGGATTTTTGTAATCAAGAGTGAATCAAGGCCCATTGTCGTGTACCAAGATACCTCGGGTCAAGCCCGAACCCCCTTGTCTGAGCTTTTACTCCTAGGTACATATGTGCTTGAGCCACCTCTATGTGCTCGTATCTAGACTAGGATGTATTTCATAAAAGGATTTACATAATCTATTCCATACCAAAATACTAGGAAATTCTTGTACATCTATCCTCAACTACTACATTAGGGATCTGTTCTCTAATATAAATTTTCTACTCTAGTTTCCATGTTTTCTACTAAACATTATTTTATACAAACATTAAAACTCCGACCCCTCTAGACTAGAGACGGTGCATTACTTGTTATATTGGACTGGTTATAAGGAATGAAGTTCCATAAGGAATGATAAGTTTAGTATTTTTGAAGAAACTAGATACATAAATGTATCTCAAATTACATTATGAAAGGTTAGAAAATACAACACATAATAAAAACAAAAAACTACATCCACAATAACTCAATAAATGATCTCTGCTTCATCACCTATTGAAGGTAAACAGTGAAAGGGGTGAGCTTAAATGCTCATTAAGGGTTACAAATAGAGAATCCTGAATCAATAATAACTGAATTGTAAACAATTTGACATAATCAACATGGCATGGTGAATAAATGAAAAACTCACACCATTAATAAACTAAGAATAAAACTACATCCATAGATTTTGACATAGTGAAAACCCCATTGATAGTAATAACTGATAATGAATAAAGAGAATGATTATTAATTGGATGTCAGGTATCTAGATCATGGTACCATAATACCATAACAACGGTTTAGTTATGTGGGTAGACACTTGTTTGATTTTTGGAAACAAACTCAAATGGTTTGTCGCCAAACTGATTTGTCTTATGAGACCTATCGATGCATCGAGGGGCCATAGCAGGCCCCACCCGCCACTTCATGTCCAAAACGTTATTTATACATTTATTAAAAACAATACCAATATGCCTTTTCAAAATCCTTATAGAGTAGAGTATATGAATTAATCAGTATTTCCATAATTAAAATAACTTTCCAAATAAACACTGTATGTAAAATGCTATACAGTTTAGACAACAAACATATCCATGATATGAGATTATATATATTTAATATAAATATAATTTCAAATGAAAATTGATCTTAAATAGGTATTAGGTACACCACATGAGGATTATTAGGTGCACCATACAAAGTGAGTCACAACAAAATAGTAGTTGAGACTAAGTCTCTTACCCAAATGTAATCGGTCAAATCATATGACCAGAACATAATAACCCAAAAATGAATCATTGAATAACATGAATATAAATATAATCATGTTATTATATATAAAATGGAAGTAAAAAAATACCAAATACAAGAAATAAGTGGCGAACAATGAAAATCTCACAAAAATGAAAGTGAGATGAGAAACCCCTTACCTTTTTCTTGAGTGTGTTCTTCATTTGTTTTAATGACCTGAATAATAAAATTTATATTCATTAATTAATAATTACATAACCTCCTATACATTTAATAGATTTATTAAATCCTTATTAGGTTCATTGATGGCCCTTTTAATGGGTTTAAGAGGTTCAATTTTATTGTTTCGGAAGCATTTTCTTCCTTGGTTTTCATTATTCGTTTACTTGCTTTCATGAATAGAAGTTCATTTGAAATGTGGTTAAAAATCCATAATTTTTAATATATATTATTTTTGACATTAAGGAGATATAAATTATCTTATAATGATTTTGGGTTATATACTTGAGGATGAATGATTTGTTAAAAGTTATTGATAAACGCTTGGATTAAGCTTGGCGGTTTTGTGAACATTAAACATGTTTTGTATTGTTATTACATATTATGAGTGTGTATGGATTTCAGAAATTTAATGAGATGAAATACATATATTATTATTCGGTTCAAACATGAAAATGGTTTCATGACCAGAATTAGACATGGTAATAAAAATTGAGAACTCATCGTCCTTGAGTGTGATAAATTAACACATATCGGATAGTGTTCTCATTTTTAGTATAAGAGGAGGGGGAAAGAGATATTATGATGAAATATTCCATTAGAATAATATAATTACAGTTAATTTATGGTACTAGAATTATCATATCATTTTTATGATGTGAGTTGTGAAAAAAAGTATAAAATAAAGGAACTCAAAATATGAGAAAAATTGAGAAATCTCTTACGAAAATTCAGCAGCCTAACAACGTCACTGAAAATTGTATAAAATAGTTTGATGAGATAAAGGGGGTATATAGTCACTCATAAATAATATGTTATGTAAGGGGAATATTTAATGAAATATCCCAACATAGTCCAATTGAAAATAAAAGAGAAAACAAAATTGAAAGCTCTAAGAAAAGGGAAGGGTGGTTGATTCTACTACCTTGTAGAGTAACTCCTAAAACGTGAAGGTTGGGAACATGGGGGTTTTAGGACACCTTCGGAGGGAGGTAATACCACCAACATTTCTAGGATATTGAGTTTTTAATTATTGAAAACGAATGGGGGTGGGGGGAGGTTGGGAAGTATTTATAGTAATTAAGAGAGAGTTTTTTTAATTAAAAGTCACACCTCATTAGTGGTTTTTGCAAAACCATGGGCTTTACCATGGTATTTTCCCCTGGTTTTATCCACTGAAGACACCTCATTTCATAAGTTATAGTACACAAGTTTACCATACTTTTATATTAAATTATTAAATCATTATGATTTCATTAAACTACTGAAAACTCAAAACTGTATTTTTACTATTCACAAAAATTTAAGTATTTTAGAAAAATCCCAAAAATTCACCCTAACCATTTTTCAATTTGTAGAATTAAAAAATGAACTCCATTTTTAGAAACTAATTTATAAGTATTTTTAATTTAATTATTTAATAAAATCATATTTAATTCAAAAAAACAATTTTTAAAGGTATAATTAGTTCTATATCACATTAAAAAATGAATTAAGATCTCATTAGATTATTACCTTAAGAAAATAAAATATAATCAGTATTTACTATTTATAAGGTTCATTTTACTATTCATTTTACTATTCATAAGGGTATGTTACTATTCATCATAAAATCCAGTTGGTTTTATCAGACTCCAAATGATTTACTGGTCACAACTCTAGATGACTGTTTATCAAAATTCAAAACATAGATGTTGAAATGTTATGTTTAATGGATAACTTATAACATTCTTCTATAATGTTTTGATTCACAAAAGACTTAGTGCTTTATGAAATATAGGATATCTAATGAATAATAATTCTTTAAGAGGAACATACCAGAAAATGTTTGGGGTGTTATAGGAATGGGTCGAGGGTGACTGTTAAAAATTTTCCAAAACAAAATTCAGGTACGTTCAGTAAACGCACGAGTGACATTTTGTAACTTTTTTATCGGTTCTCAAAAATAAAATATGAGGACACCATTGAACTTGTAGCACCAAAATTTTCTTAATGAGTCCTTCACCTTGACCGCAGTAGGTTGAGGGTGAAAGTTATTTTTCAGAATTTTCGTGGGAGAAAATAAAATAAACATGCTTTATTTTATTTTTGAAATTGAAACCTCCCTTTTGAAACATGAAGGTGGGGGCCACATGAGGGAGGTTGGGCATTTAATATTGGGCATTAAATTCCCAGTTATACAAAAAGAGTTACCACATCCCTCTTTAATTAATAGGATTCATTAATTCAGAATTAATGAATCAACTTTAACCCTTGGAATTCCCCAATTAATGTGCCAAAAAATTAATTGATTAATTAATAAACATAGTCCTATTAATTTGTAACCATATCTCTCATGAGGGATAGAATTGAAAAAGGGGTGGAGATTTGGGAGAACATTCTTCAATGAAGAACACCCTCTCCAATGAAGAGCATCCTCCAGAATCAGCGAATGAGGACGACACTTGAGCCCAGATTAGAAACATCTTGTGGGACCAACGAACATTGATGTCAACATCTCATTGACTTCACCTTATTCCTCACAACATCTCTTACAGGAAAACGAGGTAGGTGTTTTATTTTTTTATTTATATATATTATTGAATTTATTTATCGATTCTTCATATTCTTGTTTCACAACGACGATGGCCAAACTAACATGGCCATCGTCCTGCACATATACCTTGCCTCTGCCCTTTTTATTCTTTGTGTGTTATTCATGCATTCTTCAATTCCAATTATTTAGTGATGATGAAAAAACAATATTTTGTTGAGCGCGACATATGGACGTAGATCCCTCAACCCAATTATCATGAATATTTGATTGTTTTATTATTCAGGATACGAATAGAGATACAGTGACCCACGGAAGAAAAGGAGGCTCGGTACACGTACTGGTTGAATGAAGGTAGGGTGGCATGCATTTTCACCTCCAGATGAGCAGGAGACCGCGGCTTCCTGGCTGCAGCGGAGGAACAAGAGCGGTCGACACCTGGTCGGCCACGGTTGAGTAGCGGCGCGTGACCGCGCCGCGGGGAGGAGTACCGGCCGGAGCACCCAGCCAGCCATGGCAGATCAGCGGGACCCGCTTGGGTCCTGCGGGTGACATGGAGGCGCCTTAAGGCACTGCCCATTGGTGTTCCAAATGGAAGGTGGGATGCTCCCCCTTTGGAGCCATCACGAGCGGACAGCGCCACTGGGCCGCACCCACCGGGTCGGGCCGGGCTGCCCCCTTCGCAGGCCGGGGTGGACCACGGCCCAGTGGGCTGGACCCACTGTAGCCAAGGTCAACTGGTCCGGACTCAAATCCGGTTGGTCCGACCCTGTCGGACCAGAGCCGAGCCCATCTGGACCCAGATACGCCTTTGTGGCCATATCTTGAGAATCAGGCATCTGTTTGACGAACATTCTGGGGCACCAGAATCCTTTGATCAAGACAGTTCTTTTTGGTATACTCCACTTGAGTTTTAGATAAGGTTGGAGTACAGCCGGGTTGGATCAGACTCCAAATCTAACCGGCCCCTCGGAGCGGAAGCATTAATAACTTACAGATCGAGCGTCCGATTGATGCACCATCTATTTTTCTTGGTCCCTTATGATGTGAATGACATTTGGGATACTTCTTCGTGGGACTTCGGGGTGATTGAGGTATGACCGATGTCTTGGGGTGTGGTTCTCCCAAGAGAGCAACGTATGGAATCCTGCGACAGGATGAGACTTGATGACTGCTGACCATTTCAACTCAGAGTGACTCGACAAGCCCAGTGGGGAGTGCCTCTATGTGACACGACTGACCCACAGTGGAGAGAACCTATGTGTGATGTGGCATACCCACAATACTCAACCATAGAAGTACCTCAGTAGGCCACGTGGGGGAGCACCTATGTGTGACGCGACAAACCCACTGTGGGGAGCACCTATGTGTGACGCGACAAACCCACTGTGGGGAGCACCTCTGTGTGACGTGGCAGACCCACGATACTTGAAAGGAGTAGTACCTCAACAATCCACAGTTAGTGGGAAGCACCTCTATGTGATGCGGCAATCCCATTTTACTCATTAGATAAGGAGTTCTCCAGCAGGTGAAGTGTTCGACGTTTTGACTAGAGATGTTCATTGTTATTATCCCTAGGGAATCCTATAGATGGATAACAGCTTTCATAGTGATCTTGTGTGGGTAAGAATAATAATCTTGTTTCTCATTGTTGTATACCTAGTTTGACCTGAGTCTTATATCTTCATGGTGTACCTGTTTGGTACTTTATCTTCGTGGGGATACCTGTGTGGTACTCCTACCTTCGTGGTATTACCTGTGTGGTATTCTTCTCTCCTATGTGAGGTGGGTATATTCTGATAACTTAGGTATATGTATAGGCATATACCTAATTAGGTTTGACTGTTGTTTCTATGTTTTTCAATTTATCCTTTGTGGATTTGAGAGACCTTTGGGGGTCTCGGGGTCCTTACTGAGTATTTTTATACTCACCCCTGCACGAGATACACCCTCAACTTGTTGTGTCTAGTGTAGATGACGGACAGAGCTGACTGAGGATGAGGGTACCTAGACTGGAGACTACTCAGAGGTGGACCTTGGATGAGGTGATCCGCAGAGATGATCGTTCAATAGCTATACCAACCCTTTAGTTAGGATCCTTGGCGGGTGTTCATAGGAGTTGTACTCATTTTTACTTGTACTTTCCAGTTTTTCTTGTACATTCCAGTTGGGCTTGTATTTTGGCCCCTTTACATTCTGTACACACCCTGTTTACTATATAGTTTACTTGGTTCTTGTGTTTGTCAATGTTCTTGGTTTGTGTGAGTTTACACTTTATGAAGTAAACACCTTCCCGTTTTAGGGAATATGCATTTCAGTGGTTGTCTCCAGCCCCTGGCCTATGGAAGGCGGGCTTGGGGTAGTCACGACATGGGCCCTGGGGGACAGGTCATGAAAAAGTGGTATCAGAGGAGTTTGGTTCTACCGAATAACTAAGACTCTGATATTTTCTATGAAGAAATATTGTTTAGTGTTATGAGTGTGGTTTTAAGTTCGGGGAGTCCAGTGTTGGTGCGGTGGCCAATTTATCTATACACCAGGACCCTGAGTTCTAATTAACAACTCAGTGCATGGAAACACTGATTGTGTGTGTTTTGAAGAGTTTTTCTTGTGATTTGTATGTATTAAGATCACCAGGTATAACATAATGATCGTGGCGTGCCTATTCCTTATCAGAATGTCACCGGGTAGACAACCATCTAGGATTCCCGAGAGAGTACACGATGACGTCCCACCGAGCAATTAGGCCTCAGTGCAGTTCCCTCTTACTATGTTGTCACCTTCGAGTGGTATACCAGTAGTACCACTACCCATTGGGTAGTAGTTACCACCAGCCGCACTAGCGGATGGTGCACACCGACTGAGCACGTTGCACAAATTCTAGTGGCAGAGGCCTCTGAGGTTTCGTGGTGAGATGGATTCATAGGAATTTGAGGACTGATTGGAGGTTGTGGCAAGAGTTTTCCACCTAGTTAAGACACTAGGAGTGAAGATGGTGATCTTAGCTGCTAGTTTTTTTTCAGTGAGTGACCATGAGGATGTTCCGCATAGTGATGAGGCTTTGGTACGTGGACCATTTCCTAAGATGGTACCTTCAGGTAGCGTTCCAGCTATATCACTACCTATTGTTCAGCAGTTAAAACCGTTTGTACCAATAGAGGACACATTTAGGCTTTGTGCCTTACACGAGTTTCAGAATCAGATATCCCTCATGTTACAAGGAAATCCCGACTCACAGGAGGCTAATGAATGGCTTGAGGAGGTGGATGATAGTTCTATAGAGCTTCTACCACTTTGGAAAGATGACATGTCGGTAGTTGAGTATTCATCGAGGCATATTGACCAATCCTGGTACTCGATGAATATGATATGATAAGTGCTTTGGGGCTTGGACTTCCGAGCGTGGTGTGTTTAAGAACATCTGAGCCTGTACTATTCATCTATGAATTTCTACCTATTTTAGGGTGGTAGAGATAATAATTGCTGTTGAATGTTCTTTGGATGATAGGATACAACAAGTGATTTTTAGTAGTGGGAAAATAAGAAACCGGAACTAGTCTCAGAGACCTGGGTGTGTAAAAATGTTTCAGGAAGAAGAAGTATTATGGACAAATGAATCTACAGTGCTACAGACATGGAAGCAAATCTAGGAGAGCATCATGAGGTGGTGTACATTTCTACATGATACAACCACCCCCCTTTGTTTTCCCCACTAGGCTTAGGGATTTGGAGGACATGGGAAGGAAGTAGCTGCATATGGTCAAGGAGTGCGGCCCAAGGGCTCTAGGAATGATTAGATGAACGGTCGGTGTCTACTACTAGTTGTCATATTAATAGACATAGGTACCAAACATTACTTCCTTCCACGAATCATGTCCAAGATCTAGAGTTTCTAGTTAAGCCATTGACTTGACCCTCACATCTAGAGATACCTTTGGGAGGTGACTCGATAATAAAACTTACGCCGACAGTGTGATCTGAAGCTTGAGGTGAGAGTTTTGGTTGTAACCTCTTGGTGGAAGCATCAATGCCTTATGAAGTTATTTTGGGTATGGACTAGACATCCACAAATCATACTCATATTGATTGTATTAGGAAAAATCTTTGTGGTTTACCTACAACATTGGAATAGGATTTTCCTTGGTTGGTGAAAAAGAAAACCTAGGTTGCACGAGATAAACTCATGCATAGGAGGGTGCAACTGATCACTCCCAAGTCGGCCAGACTTACCCTTGTGGCAGCATGAGTTTTTAGTTTTTAGTTCCAAACAGGAGTGGCAGAGCATGGGGATATCTTTCCAAAATATGTTTCCAGGATTACCTCACCGATGGGAGAGGGATGTCTACTTTGGCAAGGAACTACTGGATATTTGTACCGGAATTCTCCAGTGTAGCGGCACCCTTGTCAGCTTTGATGAAAAAGGGGGAGCCTTTCTTGTGGATGAAGAAGTGTTAGAAAAGATTTTAGGAGCTGAGACAGAGACTAAAAAATGGAACTATGCTACCAATGACCTAGAGTTAGAAGCAGTGGTCTTTGTGCTAAAGATGTGGCAGAACTACTTTATGGGAGAATATTTTAAAGTCTGATCTGATCACAAGAGCCTCAGTTATATATTCTCTCAGAAGGACCTGAAACTGAGACAGTGGTGATGGATAGAGTTCCTCCCAGACTATAACTTTGAGATAGTCTATACTCTTGGGAAGGGAAACTTGGTAGTAGAAGCACTCAGCAGGAGGTCTGGTCTGCAGTTGCTGAGTGAAGTGACAGATCAACTGGCCATGTTGTAGATATCCTTCATGGATAGAGATAGAGAAACATACCTCCAGTCTATGACAGTCACACCCCTCCTACCGCGAGTCAGGGAGGCGCAGCTTGGGGACACTGACTGTGAGGCTCGACGTGCTCAGATATCCTCAGGGTAGGCACCTGATGGATTTTCTAAAATTGGGGAGAACGGAATATTCTTTAGAGGATGTACCATGGTACCAGAAGTGCTAAAGGAGGAGGTGTTAAGGTAGTTTCATACGCCCCCTCTAGAAATACATCCTGGAGTGGCGAAGATGTACCGGGACCTTTGATGTCAGTACTGATCGCCCAGGATGAAGGAAGTAGTGGCAGAGTTTGTATCATGATGCCTCACTTGTCAGTAAGTGAAGACTGCATAGATTTGGTAGTAGTCTTATGCCGACAAGATACAGAGACCCTTGTAGTTTCAAGAGGGGGACCACGTATTCTTGTGAGTCTCTCCTCAATGGTGAATACATAGATTTGGTCGAGGCGGAAAGTTATCACTGAGGTTTATCAGATCATTTCGGATACTTCGGAGGATTGGTGAGATGGAAAACCTCTTGGCACTACCACCACAGTTGGAGTGGATGTACGTCGTCTTCCATGTATCTCAGCTGAGGAGATACTTACATGACACTTCTGAAGTCATTGACCATGGAAAGCTGGACTTAGATGATGGGGTGACGTTTATAGAAGTTCCAATAGATATTGAGGATCGACATGAGAAGGTCCTTCGTGGGTGGATGATACCTCTCGTGCGCATTTCACCAAAAACATTGGGACCTCCAGGAGAGCACTTGGGAGCAGGAGGCTCGGATCTGTGCTCAGTACCCCCTTTTGTTTCCTTAGTCTATGTTATGGATTTTGGGGACATAAATCCTTAATGTGGGAGAATGTAATGTTCCAGAAATTCCGTATAATTTTTTTATTATATGGAATTATTTTGAGACTGCAAAATCTGATGGCGCATGATTCCGAGGCTCGGAGTTCCCGGAATGATCCGTCGAAGTTTTGTTAAGGTTTAATTAGCACGCGTAAGTAGTTTTCCTAAAAAAGTGGAATAACTATTGAATAGTTACTTCGATCAGCAATCTGAGGGCACCGTTTCACTTAGGATAGTTGGTTTACCCTAGGATCGACTTATGTTTAGTCGGTGCGGGCCTCCTGTGAGAAAACCTAGAAATGGAATAACCGTAAATAAAATAATTAAATAAAGTTATTTTAATTTTCAAATTCTTATAACTAAAAATTGGTAAATTTTATTAAAAATACAATACCATTTCTGAACTCATGATGGTATGATCTCCATAGGAAGATACTAACATTGGTCAGTGCGGGCCACCAGTTAAAGTTAGTTTTTGGCCGTAAATAAAATAATTAAATGAAATTTATATTATTGTAAAATCCATAACTTTGATACGGTAAATCAGATTGGAAATCTGAGATTACAGTTGAGCTATTTGGGGCATGTTTCACATAGGCAGAGCCTAACATTGACCGGCATGAATCGATGGTGACTGTTAGTAATTTTCGGAACATTTTCACAGGTACGTTCTGTAAACGCATGAGTGGATTTTTTTAACTTTTGAACCAGTTCTCGTAATTGAAATCCGAGGACACCATTGAACTTGAAGCATCGATATTCGCTTAAGGATACCTTCACCTTGACCATAGTAGGTCAAAGGTGAAAGTTATTTTTTGGACTTTTTGTGGGAGAAAATAGAATAAACATGCTTTATTTTATTTTTGAAATTGAAACCTACCATTTGAAACTTTAAGGTGGTGGCCACATGAGGGTGGTCAGACATTTAATGATGGGAATTAAATACAAGGTTACACAAAATGTGTAACCACATTCCTCTTTAATTAATCGGATTCATTAATTTGGAATTAATGAATCAACTTTAACCCTTGGAATTCCCCATTTAATGTGCAAAAAAAATAATTGATTAATTAATAAACTTAGTCCTATTAATTTGGAACCTCATCTCTTGTGGGGAAGAGGATTGGAAAAGGGGACGAGATTTGGGAGAAAATTCTTCAACAAAGAACACCCTCTCCAACAAAGATCATCCTCGGGAATCACGGACCAGCAGGTCGGTTCCACCACATCCCAAGAAAACCGAGCCCGACCCAAATTGGTATGGGTCGACCTGAACCAATTCGGGTCAGCCCTGACATGGTCGGACCGGACCCAGGCCCATATGGACCCAAATATGCCTTTGTGGTCATATCTTGAGAACCAGGAATCTGTTGGACAAACCATCTATGGAACCAGAATCCTTGGATCGAGGAAATTCTTTTTGGTATAATGCAATTGAGTTTTGGATAAGGTCGGAGTATGGTTGGGTTGGATCAGACCCCGAATCCAACTGGGCCCTCAGAGCGGAAACACTAATAACATACAGACCGGGCGTCCGATTAACGCGTTGTCTGTTGCGTTGGGTCCCTTATGATGTGATGGGCCATTGGGATACTTATTCTTGGGACTTCAGGGCGGTTTAGGTATAACTGATGGCTTTTGGAGTAGTTATACTAACTGAGCTATATACAGAACCCTACGATTGGCTGAGACTTGACAACTACTGACCATTTTGACTCATAGTGACTCGACAGGCCCAGTAGGGAGCACCTCTATGTGACATGGAAGACCCATGGTGGGGAGAGCCTCTGTGTGATACGGCAGACCCACAGTACTCGACAGGAGGAGTACTTCAGCAGGCCATGTGGGTGAGCGCCTCTGTGTGACATGGCAGACCCATGGTGGGAAGAGCCTCTGTGTGACGCGGTAGAGCCATGGTACTCGACAGGAGGAGTACCTCAGCAGTCCACGGTTAGTGGGAAGCGCCTTTGTGTGACGCAGTAGGCCCACTATACTCGTTAGGGGAGGAGTTCTCTAGTAGCCTAGGTGTTTGACGTTGTGACTAGGGATGTTACTTGTTATTATTCCTGGAGAATCCTATGGTTTGATAGTAGCTTTAATAACGATCTTGTGTTGGTCATCATCATAATATGGTTTCTTACAGTTGTATACTTGGTTTGAGTTGACTCTTGTATCTTCATGGTGTACCTGTGTGGTACTCCAACCTTCTTGGTATTACCTGTGTGGTATTCTTCCCTCCTATGTGAGGTGGATATATTCTGATAACATAGGTATATGTATGGTCATATACCTAAGTAGGGTTGACTGTTGTTTCTATGTTTTTTGGTTTATACTTTGTGGATTTGAGAGACCTATGGGGGTCTCGGGGTCTCTACTGAGTATTGTTCTACTCACCTCTGCACGGGATATTCCCACACCTTGTTGTGTCTGGTGCAGATGATGGACATCGTTGACTGAGGATGAGGGTACCTGGACTGGAGACTGCTCAATGGTGGACCTTTGATGAGGTGATCCAAAGAGACGATCATTCAAGAGTTGTACCTACCCTACAGGTATGATCCTTGGCTGATGTTCACAGCAGTTGTACTCAGTTTTACTTGTACTTTTCGGTTTTTCTTATGCTTTCCAGTTGGGCTTGTATTCTGGCCCCTTTACATTCTGTACACTCCATGATTACAATATAGTTTATTGTGTGCTTGTTTCTAGTTGTGTGCTTGGTTTGTATAAGTTTACAGTTTATAATGGCAACACATTCCTATTTTACAGAATATGCATTTCAGTGCTTATCACCAGCCTCTGGTCTATGGAAGGCGGGCTTGGGTTAGTCACGCCACGTGCCCCGAGGGATAGGTTGTGACACAAACTGTCTCTCTTTTGTTTAAAATGGACAGAATTTTAAGTGAAAACAATAATTGACATATCGAAATCCAACCAAATGCATTTTTGTTATGTTGATACTTTAGGAGAACTATACATGGGTCATGTGTGATGTGTACGAGTCAACCCTACTTCAATTCGAGGCACAATGTGTCCAGTATCACTCAAAGTGTCTCTCTTTTGTTTAAAATGGACAGAAATTTATGTGAAAACAACAACTGACATATGGAAATCCAACCAAATGCATTTGGATTGTGTTGATACTTTAGGATAATGATAGATGGGTCATGTGTGATGTGGGATGTGAGATATGTACGAGTCAATCCTTCCTCAATCCAAGGCATGGTGTTGCTGGTATCACTCAAAGTGTCTCTCTTTTGTTTAAAATGGAAAGAATTTTAAGTGAAAACAACAACTAACGTATGAAAATCCAAACAAATGCATTTGTATTGTGTTTATACTTTCGGAGAACTATACATGGGTCATATGTGACATGTATGAGTCAACCCCACCTCAATCTACGGCACGGTGTGGCTGGTATCACTCAAAGTGCCTCTCTTTTGTTTAAAATGGTCAGAATTTTAAGTGAAAACAAAAACTGACGTATTGAAAACCAACAAAACACTTTAGGATTGTGTTTATACTTTAGGAGAACGATCCATGGGTCATGTGTGATGTGCACGAGTCAACCCCACCTCAATATGAGTCACGGTTTGGCCGATATCACTCAAAGTGTGTCTCTTTTGATTAAAATGTATAGAATTTTAAGTGAAAACAACAACTGACAAAAGGAAATCTGACCAAACACATTCAAAATGTGTTTATACTTTAGGATAAAAATCCATGGGTCATGTGTGAAGTTTAAGAGTCATCCCTGCCTCACTCTGAGGCACAATGTTTCTGGTATCACTCAATGTGTCTCTCTTTTGTTTAAAATGGACAGAATTTTAAGTGAAAACAACAACTCATGTATGTAAAACCAACCAAATGCATTCGGATTGTGTTGATACTTTATTATAACGATCCATGAGTCATTTGTGACATGTAATAGTCAACCCTATCTCAATTTGAGTCACGGTGTGGCCAGTATCACTCAAAGTGTCTATCTTTTGTTTAAAATGGATAGAATTTTAAGTGAAAACAACAACTGTCATAAGGAAATCTGACCAAATGAATTCGGATTCTGTTGATACTTTAAGAGAACGATCTATGGGTCATTTGTGACGTTTAAAAGTCATATGATCTTAAATACAAGGCACAGTGTGGCCAGTATCGCTCAATGTTTCTCTCTTTTGTTTAAAATGGACATAATTTCAAGTGAAAACAACAACTGACGTATTAAAATCCGACCAAACGCATTCGTATTGTGTTGGTACTTTAATAGAATGATCCATGGGTCATGTGTGATGTGTAAAAGTCAACCCCGCCTCAATCTGAGGCACAGTGTGGCCGGTATCACTCAAAGTGTCTCTCTTTTGTTTAAAATGGATAGAAATTTAAGCTAAAACAACAACTGACGTACAAAAAATCCCATTCCTACAATACACACCAAAGGCATTCATTTTTTCCTAATTAAAAACATACTATTGAAATAAACACTATTCAAAAACTATTTTAAAAATACCAATGATCTTAAAATCCATGAAATTCATTCCATTTAAACCATTAAAGCCCCCCGCCCACTGGACACCACCCCACCCCCTGGACACCCCCCATGAATAGCCCCTCCGCCCCCACCCCCTGGATTGCCCCCACCCCCTGGACGGCCCCCACCCCCTGTACACCCCCCACCCCTCCTAGACACCACCCCACCACCTGGACCCCCACCCCACCCACTGGACACCCCCACCCCCCTGGACACCACCCCACCCCCTTGGATTGCCCCCCAACCACCTACACCACCCCCACCCCCCTCGACACCACCCCACCCCCTAGACAGCCCCCAATCCCCTGGACACCCCCACTCCCCTGGAAACCCCCCACCCCCAAGAAAGACCCCCCAACCCCCTAGACACCACCCCACCCCCTGGACACCACCACGGACAGCCCCACCCCCCACCACCACCACCACCACCGTGGAAAGCCCCCCCCCCCACCCCCACGCCCTAGACACCCCTACCCCCTTGGACAGCCACCCCAAACCCCTGAACAGTCCCCCAACCCCCTAAATTCTGAATTGAATCCTTTATTATTTAATTAAATTATGAATTATTTATTAATGGTGTATGGGTATACTTGTTGTATTGGTATACTTATTGTATGGGTATACTTATTGTATGTGTATACTTGCTGTAATTACCATATGAATTATGTGTTAATTTTGTATGGGTATACTTGTTGATATGCTGATTTTTTGCAGGTCTTGTTTGGGTTTGGTATTGTAGAATTTTATGTTACAGTAGGAAGGGCATTTATCAGTGTTTTTTTAGAACTGATAAAGGGGACCCCCCCCCCTTATCAGTGCTGAGCGTTACAGTGCTTTTTAGCACTGTTAAGAACGGTTTTTAGTTTTGATAAAGCCCATTTTTGTAGTAGTGAACTAGGTTGATGGATTTTCCCTTCACCAACGTGGACACAATCATTAAATTGCAGACCCTAACACAAGTGTAGGAATCATGGTATGGGAAGATAAACCCTCTTAAAAACATAGATAAAAATATAACTAGCCAAAATTCTAATGATAAGTCTAGGTAAATCCAGTGACCCCATGTACTATGCAGACTTTCCTCAAGAATAGCCCAGTATGAGCTTGAATACCTAATTACTGTTGATTTGGGTGAGTGCAAGAATGCTAAAAAGTTCAACCTTTACCATTATCTGAAAAAAAATTATCATATCACTTAATGGAATGAGTGAGATTGTGTGGGGATCATGGACTAGTAAATTTTCTTCCACAATTAGTAAATCTATTTATAATTGACGAACATATTTAGCATCCTTACATGTGTTATCCATAGGAATTAATTCATTATACATATTAACTAGAATAGGAATACCTCCCAATTAATAGAAATAACACAGGTTCATCTTGACTTATCCATGGGTTAAATGAAAGATATTAGTGCTCAGACACCAATAACTAGCCAATTTGGAAAAGATATCAGTTATAGAATACAACACAAATAGACATTTAATCATGAATGGTACACCATAAGGATATATAATCATAATTTTTTAAGTTGACTCCATTGGGAACCATTTTTAATGGAAACGTTCTATTGATTTGATTTTGAAATGAAATGCCATGCAGTGGAAATTTTCATTTAAACGTGATCCAAGGCTACCTCAAAATAAGTGAAATGAAAATTTTGATCAGTAAGTGGAATGGTAGAATCATCATGAATTTAGATTTTTTTTATGGTATTTTATTGGAAAACAGGTAATTCAGAAGCCCTGTTGAATGGAGACTCTTTATAATACACTCTTAAGGGATATAGTGATGTTGAACATCATCTTAAATCTTCTCATCAATGTATGTTCTTCTCTTAATTGTGGTCACGGAAGTGGAATCCAGATATTTTGTGACAAGATCCATTTTATCCCTATGGAAAGATCTAAAAAACCTTGTTAGATTCATTGAAACATGACAAGGTATGTAGCACATGGTATTTTTCTTAAAATTTTAGTTTTTTGAAATGGGATGGCTCTCAACTTGAATCCTTCTGTTCTCCCTTTTCATACTCCTAGTTTGGATGATGTTGGTGTGGGTCACCGACCCTCATGTTTGGCGGCGAGCAGCTCTCTGGAATAGGGCTTTGTGGGACCCTCCTTTAAGGAGGTCCTTTGTGGTGTTCCGTCTTCTACAGTCTCTTCCAATGTTAAAGCACTGGCATAGAGGGTACTCGTCCCTACTATTGCGGTTGGACCCAAGACTCTAGGAAGTGTGGTGGATTATCTTTGGTTGACTTGACAGAGGAGGAGCTTCTGGGCGCAGCCTCCGTCCAAGATTTCTCACTAGTTTCCCACTTCGGTTTCAACAAACCACCGCTAGATCTGTTTCAGGATTTCATTTATTCCGAGGTTCTGCAGCTTCTGGTGATGGTTTCTAAGCTCTCAAGAGTGGCCTTCTGCACCCATTTCTCTTCCAGGGAAGATTTTTCACTGGCCTAGGCCAGGGAGGAGCATCGGTGTGGCTCCTAGCGGTTTTCTCTGTCTCGATGGTCGTGGGATCATCATTATGGCAGGGAGTCTTCTTCAATGGTGGTTTGGATAAGTCTTCCAGGCCTTCCTCTCTCCCTACAAAATCCATCGATCTTCAATGCTGTTGGTGACTCTATTGACTCGTTTCTTTGTTTGGATGTATGTACCTATTATCTTCTGAGCGTAGCATTCCCCCGCATATGTGTGGATATGGATCTTACTGTGAAGTTTCCTCCTCAGGTGTTGGTTTGTTCGGGGAGCAGTCTTTTGTGGTGGAAAAGAATCCTTTACAAATCTCCTCCAAGATTCTTCATAGCATGCAGGATTCAAGGTAATTCAGTAAAAAAATTCAAGAAGAGTCGATTGGCTCTTGGACCCTCAGGCACGATCCTTCGGGGCGGTCAAGTGGCTAGTTCCAATGCCTCAAAGGCATGGTCGGAGGTGGAGGTTTCTATTGGACGCGATCCTTCTTCTCTGATTCTTGGGATTTCTGGACCTGTGAAGTCATCTGGCAGAGGGTCTAGTAAGAGGATGCTGATGTTGGGGCCTTCTTCCTGGGAACCCCGGGTGGTTTTAGATGTTGATTATTCGGCCACGGCGGCGCAGACGGGGGGTAATGTTACCACTGTCCACATTTTTTCAAATTCAAAGAATGGGACCCACAGGCTTATCGTTTTGTCTGATGAAGGGCATGGTCAAGAGATGTTGGCACCACTCTCTGACCTTTCTGTTTTGATCTTGATCTTGTGGTCCCCTTCTAAACCTAGGTCCCCTCCTGTTCCTAGTAGGGTGGCCTCTGACAAACGTATTGATATCTGTCGTTGGACCAAGCTTTATCTTTTCTCCGTCTCCATGTATTTCCCAAGTAGAGACATACCTCCATCTCCAGTGCAAGTTTTCATTTCTTCACACTTGTCTCCAATGTTTCTACAGAGTTCCCTTCATTCCAAACCGGCGTCGACGACTACCACAGTGCCATATTAAACTTTGGGTCTGAAGGGTGTTTCAAATGAAGTGGAGTCTCAGCGTGTTTCCCCTCAGCGGGCGTTCCTGATCTCTATTCTCCAAGGGGATGTGGATCCATGCTAGGAAGGGCCGTATTCTTCGGTGAAATTGTCACTTCTCGAAGATGAGGAGGGGACTTCAAGATGATGATCCTCCTTCCAATGTTTATTGATGTGCTAGAAGGTATTTTGGTCCTTTTTCATGAAGTCTAAGGTGAAGGAATCCGCCACTCGAACCATGTTTCCCCCCTGGTGTCCCTGGTTTCAAGGTTAGAAATTTCAAGGTGTAATGCTGTCCCTAGTTATTTGGAATGTGAGAGGGATGGGGGCATAGGAGAAATGTGCACTTTTGTCTTCAGAAGCTAATATGTCTCGTGCATCCATAGTTGTTATTCTTGAGCTGATGCAAGATCACAACAAACTCCCTGGCCTATCGATGAAGCTCGTTTTCTAGCCATACGTGCATGGGTACCCAGATAACTGCCATATATGGATCTGTTGGAAGAATTTTGTTAAGGTGGAAGTAATCAACTTGTTGTCACAATGTATGAAAAAAAATATCATGTTCGAAGGGTGAGGTGTTGTGGTCATTCGTCTATGTGAGCACTGAGGTACGTACACGACTGGAGATCTAGAGATTTCCTAATGCATTCCATCCAGGTTCCTTACCTTGGTTCATGAGGGTGACTTCAATACCATCAGCGATCTGTCTGAGAATAAGGGTGGCTCCTCTGTTCCTATCAATGGGATTCAGGACTTCAGGTACTTCACTACCTCTGTGGGCCTATTTGATTTGGGGTTCAATGGGTGTCGCTTTACTTGGTGCAATAACCGGAGGGGCGCTAGTCGCATTTGGGGAAGGTTGGACATGTTCCTTACAAACCTACATGCCATTGATTATTTTGGACTCAATTCAGTTACTCATCTTCCACGTTCACTCTCAGACCGTCTTCCCTTGATGGTGGATCTACATGCATGCGAGATGCATCATGGGAACCAGGCCTTTCTTTACTCTAGTTGCTGGCACCAGTCACCTAACATTTGGACGATGGTGAGGATATCATGGGAGGGAATAGAGGAAGGTGGCCCTTGGTATTGGTTTTCCAACTACCACAAGCGTCTCAAGCAGGATATTCTGGTTTGGCTCGATAACAGACCAAACTATAGCACAAGGGTGGACTCTATCCTGAGGGAAATTGATATGATGGAGGAGGATCTGATGTTGGCCTAGAATGAGGATACATTTACCTCGCTTTGTGATAAACGGGTCTTCGTAGTAGAGAAACTGGTGGACATTGAGAGGGATCTTAGGCAAAGATCTTGGGTTAAGTGGCTTAAGGAGTGCGACCGGAATAGTGGCTTTTTTCACACATGTCTGAAGGAGAAAGGAACCATGAGGGTAAACATTCTTCTAGAAAATGGTGACTCTATGAATGATGTGAATGTTTTTGGGCGTATGGAACTGGATCATTTCGAAAGGCTGTTGGCCGGAGTTTCCTAAGAAGGTGCTAGGAGTTATGGAAGTAGCGAGGAAGCTGATAACCTTTTGGAGTGCGTTCCAAGGCTGGTGGGTCCATATGAAAATGAGATACTAATGATGATTCTGATGGAGTAAGAGATCAAGAAGATAGTGATTGAATTTCCAAGGTATAGCACCCCTGGCCCAGATGGATTTCCAATAGGTTTTTATGTGCATTCATGGGATACTATTGGACACAAGGTGGGGGTAGCTGTCTAAGACTTCTTCTGGGGGAGATTTTGGTAAGGGCGTGAGTGCTTCAAGGGTACTGCTAATTCTGAAGATCAAAGACCCCAAAAACATTGGCCAATTCAGAACAACATGCTTGTGTAGTGTGTCTTACAAGATCTTAGCGATTCTCATTGCAAGGAGAATGTTTGGACTGATTCTGAATCTGGTTTCTAGGGAACAACATGGGTTTATTAAGCGATGCAGCATCCATGGAGTGGTGGGAATTTCGAGTGAGATGTTTAATGATATCAACCGGTGCTCGGTTGGATCCAATGTTATTTTATAGGCTGATATGGATAAGGCATATGAAAAACTAGAGTGGTATTTTATTCTAGGGTTGATGTGTAGGTTCGGGTTCCAGGAATGGGCATGCGATATCTTTTTACAGTGCTTATCCTTGCCTTAGTTGTCCATTTCTCTCAGAGGTAAGTGCTTTGGCTTCTTTAAGACAGTTCACGTAGTGAGAAAGGTAAACCCCCTATCTCTTAGCTTTTTCATTTTGGCGTAGGATGCTCTTACTAGGAACCTTTAGAGGAAAACGGCAGATGGAAGCCTGAGGCCGTATGTCGAGCGGCGGGGCAGGAGGCCATATCTCATATCATGTTTGCAGATGATGTTTTAGTCTTCACTAACGATAGTCGGAGGTCCCTTCTAGCTCTTATGGAGGCTTTTTCCAGTTATGGTAGGGTTAGCAGACAGATCATCAATCCAAGTAATATCCACGTGTATATCTCTACTAAGTGATCTACCTATAGATACATGAATATAAAAAGCATTTTGAGATGCCAACAGAAGAGTTTCCCCATGATTTATCTCAGGGTTCCTCTTTCCTATGGGCAGATCAAGAGGGATCTCTTCGATGAGGTTATGGACCGTATGCTGGAAAATGTTTGCAACTGGAAAACAATATTTCTATCCTTTGGTGGGAGGGTAGAACTGATAAAAAACATCCAATCTTCAATTCTTAATAATTTTTTTTCTAAAATCCAACCCCCAATTGGAACAGTGGAGAAAATGGAAAAGACTCTCACGACTTTTCTTTAGGATTCCAATCAATCAGGCCGGTGTCATTGGTCCTCTTGGGTACGGCTGGCCAAACCAACTAAGGAGGGGGAGTGGGGCTATGTGATATCACAGCTACCATTCAAGCCATGCAGGCGTGTTTGGCATGTGATATTGTGGCGGGGAATTCTCTATGTGTGACATTTTTCAAAGAGCGATATTGGGTCCTTATGCTGAATAATACCGAGCTCAGGGCTCGGCCCTATAAACTAGGCTAGTGCATGATTGGGTTCCTTGAGGAGCTACATGGCTCGGATAGGTGGATCATTGGAAGAGGGGAGTCCATCTTTTGGAAAGACAACTAGGTCGGGGAGCACTTGTTTTTTCCTAGATTCCCTACATCGGATATCACCTTCAGGGATGCCTATGAGTACCCAATGTTCACCTGCTCGGTTCTAAGTCGGGAACCGAAGAAGATGTTTGATAGTATATGCATAAATGTGGAATAGGACAGATGTTGTTTCACTGGTTCAAGTTTGGGTAGGTTCTCCATTCGAGGCTAGAGGGATTAGAAGAGAGCGGAGACCAGCCTTGGGGATGGGTCGAAGAAAATCTGGTGTAAGGAGATTCCAACCAAAATGAACATTCTAGTCTGGCATGTCAAAAATAGAGCTCTTCTAACTGATGAGAATGTCCAAAGTAGGGTAATCTCTTTGGCTTCCTGCTTCTTCTGTTGCAAGGCAGCAAAGAGAGAATCAACAACTTATCTCTTTTTCCAGTGTGATTGGGAGACGGCTATCTGGAGAATGTTCGCCCCTCTGGTTTGCTTCATTTTCGAGTATTTTTGCTTTCAATAGCTTCTTTCCTCATGGTTTATCAGAGTGAAAAACAGTGACTTAGAAGGAATGGTGTGGGCATGTATTCTCACTGTAGTCTGCTGGGTTATTTGGGAGGCTAGGAACAATGAACGCTTGGGTTCCCAGAGCTCAATCTACTTGCTTCAGTTGAGAGTAAGATCATTGTTCTATGAGTTGGTATTTCTGTTGAGGATGGACTAGCACAAGTCTACAGTGCACAATTTTTTGGGAAGGCTTCGTGCTCCAGAATATTTTGAAGAGAGGTGGGTAAGATAGAATCCTCCTTCCATCGGGCTCAAGTTAAACGTTGATGGCTCCTGCATGCATGGGACTATGAGAGGCGGTGGAGTTTTAGGTGACTCGGGAGGCTCAGTTTACCTTGCTTTAAGAGCTAACTTTGGAATGGGTAATTCACTGGGGGTGGAGGCTTGGTCACTCCTCACAGGGCTGAGGGTATGTAGAAGCAGGGGCTTTCAGGTGCCGGAGGTGGAGTTGGACTCGAAAGTCTTTGTTAAATATGTTCAGGGATGGTCAGACGCACATTGGGAGCTGGCTTACATCATCAGGAGGTGTTCCTTGGAAACCAATGAAGGACAGCTCATGCATCATTGTTGGATAGATGGAAATTTTGTTGCACATGAGCTAGCAAAAATTGGATGCCCCGGGGATGAGGTCGTTATTTATGGAAGCTTGGTCACTCTACCAATTGAGTGTATGTCTTTTGTGATTAGGGATGCCTTAGAGATTCATTACTTTTGGCCTCCTTGAGTGTCTGGGATGAAAGTTTCTTGGCCTAGGTCTTTTATCATTTTTATAAAAAGCAATTTATAGTCATTGAAACATGACAAAGTATATTAAACCCCCATGCATCTCGGTTGTGGATAGGAAAGAAGGATCAGGTGTACATATGAAATATCACTATGCAGACCACTACTCTGCATGACATCCCACTAATCTGCATGGTGTCCCACCACTCTACATGTCATCCCATAAAAGAAATAAACCTTTTTATTTATAGATGGTGTTTCCCATCCCCATCAAATGAAAAATCATTTCGGGGTGTGGGTGGTGTTTCTTGTCCCCCGCAAATGAAATATTGGTTTTGGGAATGGATAGTGATTTCTTCGACTCATTTGGGAGTAAGGGTATTTTTATTTTATTTTTTATTTAAGAGGTCTATTTTTTTATTTTGAAAAATGGGTGTGTCGAGCGCCAATTCATTTGGCACTCGACACATTTACCTAGAGCGCCAATTGATTTGGCACTACTGGTTTTTTGTTTCCAAACCCCACGCAACCCCTCCCCAATTTCATTATATATATATATATATTATGTATATTTACATAATTATAATTATAATTATAATAAATATATTTATAATAAATATAATAAGTAAAATAAATACAATTAATTTATAATAATGTTTATTCTAATTATAACAATTATATAATTACAATAAATATATAATTATAATAAATATACAATTATAAAAATTATATAATTACAATAATTAAATAACTATAAATATAATAAATATATAATTATAATAATTGTACATTTATAATAAATATATAATTATAAATATAATAATTATATAATTACAATAATTATAATAATTATATAATTGTAAATATAATAATATAATAATTATAATAAATATACAATTATAAATAAAATAGTTATATAATTATAAATATAATAAAGATATAATTAAAAAAATTATATAATTATAATTAATATATAATTATAAATATAATAATTATATAATCATAATAAATATACAATTACAATAAATATATAACTGTAATAATTATATAATTATAAATAGAATATAAATATAAATATAATAAATATGCAATTATAATAATTATATAATTACAATAATTATATAATTATAAATATAATAAATATACACTTATAATTATTATATAATTATAATAAATGTATAATTATAAATATAGTTGTTATAATTATTAATAATTATATATTTTTTATAATTATTAATAATTATATAATTTTGATAATTATTAATAATTATAACAATTATATAATTATAATAAATATATAATTATTGTAATTACATAATTATTATAAAAATATAATTATTATAATTGTATAATTATTATAATTGTATAATTGTTATAAATATATAATTATAGTAAAAATATAATTATTGTAAATATACAATTATTGTAAATATATAATTATTATATATACATATAATTAATAAAGATTATTTATATAAATATATGATTATAATAATTATATAATTATAATAATTATATAATTATAAATATAATTAAAATATAATTAAAAACATAATAAATATATAGTTATAATTATAATAAATATATGATTATAATAATTACACAATTGTAATAAATATGTAATTATAATAATTATATAAGATTTAATAAGTTTTATTTATATAAAGATAAATAATTTCAGTAATGTTTATTTAAATATAAATTTATAAATTTTAAATATAAGGTTTATTTATATATAATTATTTATAAATTTATAAATTTATATATAATTACTTAAATACATAAATAAACCATATTAAATTTATTTATAAATTTATATATATATAAACATTATTAAAATTATTTATATTTATTATATTTATTCTAATATATTATAATTATGTTTTTATTAAATTTATAATTATCTATTTATTATAATATTATAATATGTATTAAATTTATAATTATGTATTTATATTTAATAAGGTTTATTTATAATAAATATATAATTATAAATATATAATAATTATAATAATTATAATAATCATTATTAAATATAAATAATGATATATATATTATTATAATTATTATAATATATATATATATAATTATTTATATTTAAATACATAATTATAAATTTAATATTATAATAAATAAATAATTATAAATTAAATAAATAAATCATTATAATATATTATAATAAGTACATAATTATAATATATTATAATAGAAATACATAATTATAATATATTATAATATATTAAAATAAATACATAATTATAAACTTCTTAAATACATAATTAAAATATATTGTAATAAATATAATATATATATGTAATTTTCATAATGTTTATATATATATATATATATTTAATACGGTTTATTTATGTATTTAAATAATTATATTTAAATTTATAAATAATTTATAAATAAATTTAATATGATTTATTTATGTATTTAAATAATTATATATAAATTTAAAAATAATTATACATAAATAAACCTTATATTTAAAATTTATAAATTTATATTTAAATAAACATTATTAAAATTATTTATCTTTATATAAATAAACCTTATTAAATCTTATAAAATTATTGCAATTACATATTTTTTATAATTATATAATTATTATATTTATAATTATATATTTATTATATTAATATATTTATATATTTATAATAATTAGATATTTATTATTATTATATATTAAATATAATTATGGAGTTCTTATATTTGTGATTATATAAATTATTGTAATTTTATATTTATTATATTTATATATTCATTTTATTATAAATTTATTATAATTAAATATTTATTACAATTATATAATTATTATATTTATAATTATATATTTATTATATTATTATATTTATATATTTATAATAATTAGATATTTATTATAATTACATATTAATTATAATTATAGATTTGTCATATTTATAATTATATAAATTATTGTAATTTCATTTTTATTATATTTATATATTCATTTTATTATAAATTTATTATAATTAAATATTTATTATAATGAAATATTCATTACAATTATATAATTATTCTATTTTTGTATTTAGTATATTTATAATTATATAATTATTATAATTGTATAATTATTATATTTATGTAGTTATTATTATTATATATTTATCATAATTATATACTTATTATAATTATTATATTTACAATTATAAATTTATTATAATTATATAATTCCATTTATAATAATTGTATGATTATAATAAATATATAATTATAAATATAATAATTTTATATTTATTGTATTTATTTTTGTAATTATATTTATTATAATAAATTTATTTATTATAAATATTATATATATATATATATATGTGGGGGGGTTGGGGGAGCCGAAGGGGTCAGCGCCACATGAAGTGGTGATGTCCCACCAATTTGTCCAATGCCAATTCAAGTGGTGCTGGACAAACCCATTTCCTTAAATAAAGTTAGCCCTACCCCATAAACCAAAAAAACCCTTCTAGCGAATTTCATCGATTTCTTCCCCTAAATTTTAAAAAATATTTTAAGATCCCAAATAGGGATTTTCTGTTTCATGAGAACGAGATCCCCGTAGTTGAAAGCAGACAATCAGCCATCCCAATAGCTAGCTACCCAACTAATCTATAAAAACCCTAGAGGGGATCCGATGAAAAGAAGGAAGAAAATCTAAATAAAGGTGAGAGAGACCTCTTTTACAAAAAGTTAAATTTAATGAACGACCCTAAGGTAGAAAAGGGTGTGAATCCACTATCCACAGACCCAAAAACTATTTTCAAAATCCATTCGGTGAAGCATAAGTATGTGGACCATTTGAGATCGATCGCCCTATGTAGAAAAAGGCTCCATATATGAATCCCTACCCCTCATAGAAAGACATTATGTGTGATGACCTCTAACCCATGTAGCAAAGAGCTATATGGGAGGAACCCATGAATGTATAGAAAAAAACCATGTGGAGGGAACCCCACCCTAGATAACAACATGGTACATGAAATGGGGAATCCTAGGGTGTATTTCATTTCCACTCACATTTCATCCCTCCTTCGTAGAATTATGCCCCACATTTGTCCCTTTATGTACCATGGCATCAGGCCAAGGCCACTTCCAAAGCCACCCAATCTGTATGATGAAATCAATGGGCACACCAACATATCAACTCAAACATACATTACCATGGTAAGCATGGTCTAATTGATGAATTCATTAACAAGGGGGTCCTAAAAATTATATTGAACATACATTACCAAGGTAACGAGGGTCTTGACCATGGAGGTACACATGTGGAACTCCCCATTTTAGTGATTGAGGGGTATCACTCAAATTTCCCATTGACGAGGGATAGTGTTGGATCCTACCATAACCCTCTGTGAAATTGAGAGTAATGAGAATACTAGTTCTAGAGCTCACTCTTTCCCCCTCCCTTTGGTTTCTGTCTTCATCCACTAGTGATCAAATAATATTCTAAGTCTTATACTTCTTCTTGCTTCTCACATAGATCATGACTCGCATGGGAATATAGGTTGGGGGTGATAATGAAATTTGAACGATCCCAAACACATGGGAATCCCTCAAAGTGTAATCACCAACAAAAACAAAAAATCACTCTTATTTGATACTTTCCTCAGGGTTCTAGAAACACGGGCCTCCTACTCTGTATAATCTCCCACAATGTGAGACAAACCACTAAAGGGTTATAATTCTGATGAAACGATCAAGTTTTCATCCCCCTAAGTGTAATCCACAACCATTTATAATCTATGTGAGCTTTGATTCCCTACTAATTAGGATATATAGGAATCCTCCTTTAGATCCAAAACCAACATCCAATTCTACCATAATGTTCACTAGGTACATCCATGGTAAGGTCATATCCTACATGTAAGGTTATATTCCTTTATAGTTCCTTTCATCATTATCCTTTTTGGGCCACGTTTCTTGTGAGGTAATTCCCTCACATGGGAGACCACACCAGTTCCAGATCCCTCGAGTCGATTCAACAAAAGTACCACACAATACATTTTCTAGGAACCTTTCACCATGGTATCCTTGCTTCTCTATGTTAAAATACATGGTGTAGTCCTTATCACAAGACCTTAAAAGGTATTGTGTGTCCCGTTAGGTGGATCCAAGCTACAATGGTTTTGATTCCTTTCACAAGGATATATATGAATCCCAACATATGTGTCATATCCCGACATCAAAACAACTCCTTTCACCATGGATGATAATAGACTCCATAGATCCCTACTACATGGCTTAAAACCAACACCATAATAATGAACAACCAGGGATCTATATTCTATAGGTTCCATTGATTGGTATCCTAAGATATATACAAATGATTCCAAATTCACTAAAATTAATAATTGATTTTTAATTCAAGGGTGACCCATGTCAAACTTGGGGATGAACAATGGATTCACTAATATGACTTAAATTAAAACTATAAGAGTTTCCCTAAATAGGAAATAATTCCCCTCAAAAGGGTGTGATGATCTCAACCACTCATCCTCTCGACCAATGTGATTTATTAAGTAGCATTGGAAAAGTTACCCAATGAGTTCCTAGATTTGGAATGTAGGTCCATGAGTCATTACAGATATGAGTGTAATTGGGTGTTTCTGGTTCCACAAACAGTAAAAATTAGAATCTAATCATTAAAAATGGTTGGGAAATATAATAGAGAACCTGATAGGAATGATTGTGCAGAATTCAAAACTCTCACATTCAATCATCACCAAAGGAAACCATGATCATTGCATCTCAAATAGACTTGGCGATTGGATACCTTTTTTATATGTACCATTATTTATCTATTATGTTATAGAACATATATTTTCTATGTAATATCTACCTTCCACTATCTATATGTTGTATTGGAATGTTTTATTTTTTATATGATAACTATTTTTGTTTATTTCACTTTATTCTAAGTCATTATGAAGGTAGTCCCTAATGGCCAGATTCTAGTCTCCAGCCTTTTGAGATTGAGAATTCTATTCAGGACATTCCATGGGCTAGTTCAGTGGTCTTGTTCAATGATAACCATGGATATTTTTTATAAAACCTACTCTAATACCAAGTATAGAAACATGCACTAAACATATCATCATTTTAAAACAATAAAATATGTTATATTCTACATCTCATAATAATCATAAAATCCCCAAAACATAAGGTTTTGTTTCTGTAAGGGCCCATTACATATGTAACTTATTTTATAAAACTTTTTAACCTTTCTCCATAATTTAACCATACTATAATCCCATATAGACATCTCATAAGTTTTAGTTATCTTAATAACATGGATAAGGGAAACATAAGAATGTAGAAATATCTAATATATAGTTAGAGAAAACCTATCAATATGTCATCATGGGTTTGATCATAAGTATATGAGAAAATAATACCATGGAGAAATTTATTATTAAAAACATCATGTAACAAAAAGGGTTTTCCTTAAATCACTAAAGAATGACTTGTAAACTAAAACTAATAAATATACACCATGTAAAAAGAGTGTGTAATAAAGATATTTTATACATTATCCAAAAATTATAATCATTGGAATATGACATATATTGGTAAAATGAACCTGAAATATAGTATAACAAATAACTTTGGCACAAACATATATATATAAAGTCATGTGAACAAAGCTTCCCATTTAAAGTTCAAAAAAACATTTGGAATAAAGATTATGAAACCACATTCACACCCCAAGATAGTGAAAAAAAATTCTCACATCACATTCACATAATATATGTTCCCACATCATGTTCACACAATATACTTGTGAATAAAACTTATCGTAACATGTTCACACAAACTTTCATCGTCTCATGTGATATAAAATCACATGCAATGCATGGGTGGGGGGATAATTTCACAAACCAACCCAGGTCGACCCAGAACTAGTCACCTGAGCCGATCTGCGGTAAGGCTAGAGTGGAATTCTCGATCCTCTCGGGCTGGCAAAAAGCACCATGGCATCAGTAGAGTACAATGGGAATGATTTCTCCCAATGTAAGTAAACTAAGCAGTATAAATAAAATAAAACACCACATAACAAATAAATGACACTGAAAAGAAAGAATGACCAACCAAACACACTAACCTGATCTTGACCAAAAATCCTCATGACCTTGAGAGTCACTCTCTAAACCACAACCAACTCTCGCCCATGGCAAGAAAGCTCAAGTTCAACCTACAACATAAACTAAAAATAGGAAAACACTATAGGAATGAGTATTAAAACTCAGTATGCGTGACCAAAAAACTATCCCCAAAGCACTATCTTTAAATAAATAATTTACAAATTCAAGGTTTGAACTAAATTATATAAAATATAGGTTTCCACACACACTTGCATTTCTAAAATAAATAACAGTCCATTTCCCTTTTTTATTTAAAAACAAGTTTAATGTTTGAAGGAAAAAGTTGCATTACATTTTAAAACTTTTTAGCGAACAATTTAAAATATAAAATTTTAGCTATTAGTCAAGAGGAAAAAAATCACACACAACCCACAGTAAGGGAAATAGGAAAAATAAAAACAGGGTCTAGTAACTAAACTAGGCCCCTCAATTGTCTTCCACATACAAACAAACACAAAAGAAACATGGGATAAACCTTGGAGCTCATGAACAATCCAGAACGTACTATACACATGAATCATAATTAAGGAATTCCTACACTCAATGACATCATAATTCCCTAATGCTCGGTGTTTCCCTACCTGACCTAAACGAGGGGACGAATCCCCTAGCAGAGCAAAGTCCATACTAAGGGCCACTAGCCAGTGCATAATCTAAACTAGTGCAGCAGTCATTCTCAGAAGATTCACTTACTATTCCAGGTTACTATTTCAACACGTGTAATAAAAAGGGGGTGAGTCAAAAATGTCAATCAACCAGTCACTACACAAAAACATCACACACAATCAACATACATAAAAAATATCACCCATGAGTCACCTCAAATAATGTTTTTCAAAATAATTTAATTTATCAATGTGTCAAATGATTCTTATGAAACTTTTAAAAGAAACACCATTTCTTAAGAGAAATCCAAACATGTTCTCATGCATCAAAAGAAAACATTTACCAACAAACCAGAACCACACTTGGAAATCCATAAATTATGTTCAAAGGCCAAATGGGAATTCTTTCACTATTGTGCATCAATTCCTCCAGAAAATAATTCAAGTTCCATGTATAAAATAAACATCTTCATTTACTTCAAGCAATTATTCCAACATTTATTATCTAATACTATTTATAATCTATTGAAAATCAATGAAATATCAAGAAATTAATAAATTCTAAATTTAAATATGAGTGCAGTGGGGGACCTACCTTGACTCATAGCTCGAACACGCTGACACGTCGCGCCTCGCACAGGCACACAAGCATGTGAAAACTGAAGACTACAGTATCGTGGAATTACCTCGTCAATGTGCTACAAAAAACACACAAAAATTAAAAACACATAACCACTGACTTAAAATAGTCAAAATGAACAAACGGAACAAATACCACCTCGAAATGCTTTCAAAACATAACCTCCATCATTTACATTATTTACTAAACCACTTTAAATTTTATGAAACAATTTTCAAAAAGTATCTCACAATTTTTCACACAAAAAAACCCATTCAAAAACCTCTTTTATGATCAACTGAACATCTTCAACATACCAGAATAGAAAATTCATGAAATGAATAGTTGGAAAAACTAAATACATAATTTCATAAAAATATACCTAACATCACAAAACTGGTTTCCAACAAAACACACTATTTTTCACATAAAAATGACATAAAGTATCAGACACAACTAAATTATTAAAAAACTCATGTCATGTCAGTCTAATTAAACAAACTCAATTGTTTAAAAAAACTAAATGTGCACCAATTTAATTAAACACAACACACATTAAACCAATAGTCTAATATTCGAGAAAGAAAAAGTACAAACCTCACCTCGATACAGAGACACGCTCGACTAGTGTGGTCGCGTGATAGCGAAAACCACCAACGGGGTGCTGTGGTGCACGGGAAAGGTCACCAATGTTTTCAACAGCATCACACAGACTATTGTGGCTGATGGAAAACCTGGCCAAAGCAGAAGGGTAGTTACGATACGTCACGTGATGATTAAGGGATGGAAAATGGGTCACACGACATTCAGAAAGCAACGACGCGCACTGGAAAAGAGGGTGGTTGGCCAGGAAAACGTGCACATTGCACCAGTGGGGGATGGATGGACAGTGGGTGCGAATCGGGGGTGCACACGAGGGTACAGATGCAACATGGAGTCGGATGAACAACGGGTGTAAGGTAGGGGAAAGGAGGGTGATAGCCTGCTCAGATGCCAGCTGGAAGAAACAGGGAAGGGCGCAGGAGGTGCGATAGGTGCAGGAGTGGCGGCCTGAGGGTGTCACTGGTTCACGACAGGAGGAGGAGGCACACTGGAGAGGTTCGTACAGCTGGATAGGGGTGGGAGAGGTTGTTGCGCTGGCGATGGAAAGAGGGTCGTTGATCTGGTCATTCGGAGGGAGTCACAAGGGTTGTGTCTGTAACACCCCGAGATTTTATGAAAAATATTCTTAATTTCATTAATGTATTGTGTTGTACGCTACACCGAAAGGAGCTTGCACAACACGCATCCTTGAATTGCCTTGCATTACATGCAATCACGACCTTCCTCGATAGCGTGTGTAGTACGCAATACCGAGTTTACTAAACAACGATATGCTATAAAAATATTATTAGAACTAGCCATTATGAATAATAATAACCACATTTTGAAATTTTTTAAATTTTATTTTTCAAAATGGACTTCATTTTTGGATTCAGAATATTGAAATTAGCTTAGAGGGAAATTTTGGTACTTTTTGGATAACTTTCATATTCTGATGAATAGTGAAAATTACTAAATTTTAATTAAAAACAACTTTTTTAATTGAAATAATTAATAGTGATAAATTATTAATTTGAGTGTTTTTAAAGTATATTTAGAAAATAGTTTTACAATTTAATACAATGTTGTTCATTTGATGTAATTTCACATTTAAACCAGACATAAACAAGTGTCAATCTTTTGATAGTTATTATCTTTTAAAAACACGCTATTTGTTTTGACAACGGTAATTAATTTTTAAATTAGTTAATGTAACTGATATGTTTTGAATTTGGTAAAATAAACATCATTTTTGAATTCATAATATGAAATATAGCTTAGGCCTAATTTTTGGTATTTTTCTGGAAACTTTCATTTTTTGATGAATAGTGAAACCACTAAGTGGTAGTTAAAAAACTGAATTCTTCATAAAACTTAATTTTACCACTTCTGTGAGTAGAATTTCGAAAATCTGAGAGACACAGTTAATATCAAGAACTAAAATTTGGTTCAATGAGATGAAAATAATTTTTTTTGTGAATAGTAAATTTTTAATTTTTTACCACGGTTAAAAGTAAATAGGGTAATTAAGGGTAAAAAAGATATTATTATTACCCTAACACATGTACTAATTCTATTGGATAAGTGTAATTCGACCAAAAACAACCTTAGGAATAAAATATGACCATTTAGGCCCACTTGGATTAGATTAGGACATTTATTATTAATTTATTTAAAGAAGGGTTAAAATAGTTAAAATCAATGTTTAATAAGTAGATAATTTTTAATATAGGGTTATACAAAAGATAAATTCAACTATAAATATTAATTATAAATCTAAATAGAGTTCCTACATAATGGTATTTTAGTTTTAATTTTTAGACTTAAAATAATTTAATTTATTTATGATACAATGATGATGCAACAATTATCTTATTAATGAAATATTGACCTAATTGATGTTATAAATACCCAAATAAATGTAATTTGAGACTTTTTATGAATTCCAATAATTTTATATGTTAATATGACATGTTAGTATTGATTTAATTAAAGTTTTTTGAACTAATCATTCTGTTATGATTATCACAAAAATCAATTACCAAATAGTGTCAAAATTGACATAAAATAGTTTTTAAAACAAATACTATATTATTAATTGTTATTTTATTTTTAAAAATCTAAGGTTCGGCCAAATGACTTAGATAAGGTTATATATATTAATAATAAACAACTTGTTGTTCTTTTGGATTGTTATAGTAAGTTTATTAACCTTATATTGTAAGAACATAAAAATACACGGTAAAAGTAAAATTATCTAACATAAAGTTAAATATAAATGATAAGGTTAAAATCGGAACCTAAAATTGTCTAAATTCTATTGGATGAGAGGATTTCGACCCATACCAACCTTATCTCAGAAATAAATCAATTTTGAGCTATTTAAAACCGAATTTGGCTTTATAATAAAATAATATTTTTAGTTTTTCCAAAGGAGCCCCTCTCCTCCCTTATAAAAGGGAACCTCCTCCCCCTCTTCCTCACACCACTTTGAGACTTCAATCTTGGCCAACCCCTGAACATTTCTCCTATCCACTTCCCTAGAGACATCCTAGAGGTCCTGGTCTTCTTTGAAGACCAATTTTAGTGCCCTAAAAGGAGATCTCAAAGAAGCGCTTCAAAGAAGAGGTAATGTCCGTTACCGATACTTTCAACTTTATTTCTTCTTACACTTATTCTTATTTAGGTTGTTTCATTATGAAGTAATAACATCAGTATCACTCATATACTGATATGTTATTATATGTATGAAACAACTCTATTTCACCATCTATCCATCCTACGTGAAACAAAATCACCGCGCGTGCGTACGTACGGAATACCGTCTCCACGCCGTGGTGTAATCTATTTTCCACCACCAACTTACTTGGATGGGTATAATGGTGTACATAATAACTATATATGATTATTGTAATGTGATATTAAATCTGAAATAGTATATATACACTCCAATACAATTCCACGATCATGAGAACGATATCATCGCTTGTGCGTACGTACGGACTACCGTCTCCACGACGCGATGAGATTCATTCTCCACATTAACCATTCATGAATGATTATAAAGTATATATAATAAGTAATAATGAAATATATTACATAATAATGATACTGTATTTATGTGTATATATATGTATGTAATCTACTTAATTCCATTCAACTCAATAAGGAAACGAAAACATCGTTCATGTGTACGTACGGCCTACCGTCTCCATGAACTGTGTATTTCTTTCCATTTACTGATTTATTATATATATGTATATTCTGAATATATATTATATATAAATCATGTTTTATATTATGTAATTAAGTAATCATGATCTAAGTAATCATATGAATAATTACAAGTCAATGCACGGACGACAAATGAAACGATTTTACCCAAAACGCTCTTTAACATGGAATTTACAATAGAACGGGTAATATAAAGTCATAAGTGAAACATATATGATATCATAACAATTATTATGATTCTGGAATAAGTCAATGACATTATTTAAATCATTATACAGGAGGTTCGGACAATTACGAAGCAAATCGGACCTAAGGTAAGGGAAATATCACAATCTCATTTTTATCCGAGATTGTTTATACTTTGGTATTTACTAGGGTGTATTTTATCATCCAAATCCATGTTTCGTCAATATGTAATATTCTTTCCATCCACCTACAATTTTTTAAATACATTTTTACCCTTTGGAGAGTTTATATTAAAAGATATGAAAGGAATCTTTTGTCTTTTTTCGTACGAGGTACTTTTGGACTTTTCCAACAAAATTACGAGAAGAATGTTTTTTATCTTATACGGCATGAATGGATTTTTAAAACATTATTTCCAAGAAGATTCCATTACAAGTTTTCAAGTTTATTTTTAATCAACTTCTTTTAGTTTAAAATTATATTACATTTTAAGAAAGGAAAATGTTTTTGAAGTAGAAAGGATATTTTCCTCAAGAATGGAGTTCAAGTGTTTTATCAAAATTATTTTCCATATAAGATAATATAGGGTTCTATTTCTATCCCTATTATTACATTGATTTGATTATGTTGTGATGGAATTTTTTTTTTGAATTCCTTTATCTTATATGAATTGTTTTATGATGTCATGTTGTTTAAGAATTAAATTTTATTACACGGGTTATGCAATGATGTATGATTTATGATTTTGTGGCACACATAAGAATGGTATCATTATGAGATGGGTGGGACCAATATCTCCCTCCAATGCATTGGCTAATGATTTTATATCTCATGATATAGACATGGCTGGAAGGGCAGGTTAAACTGGTTCAGTGAAACAGGACTGAAACGAGGAGTGAACTCGGTTCAGAAATGGACTTTGTCCACTAAGATAGTCTTGGCAATGAGTCTTGACTAATAAGAAATGTTTCTCTATGAATATATGTGTATGACACAAAGTTTCATGTTTTATGTTATGATTATTGGGATTACATTTCACTACTATTATTTATCCCATGTTATGATATTATGATCTCTTTTGCAGGTTAAGATTTCCAAAATGTTATGTTCTTATGAATATGATGTGATTGATATTTCTTTTGGTTACCCTTACTGAGCATTTGAGCTCACCCTTTTATGTTTTCTTTTCCCCAGGATATAAAGAAAGGTTTTAGGTAAAAAAAATATCTTTATGGGAGATGTTGAAGATCTTTCACCATGATTAGAAGATTATATTCCAAGTTTCCAAAGACACTAAACTATTACGGTCCTTGTGTGTGTTTTTTTGTTATGTACTAAGTATTTCTCAAAAGTAATGTAATATCTATGTACGTTAAGCTTCGGGTCTCTAAAGTTGGTATCAGAGGAAATGTTTAGTCATCCTTTGGAAACTAGGATTTGAGAACTTTAGTGAGATCCCTAGAGATATTTCTAAGGTATGTCTACGGATGTTCCTAGGGTTAAGTATAAGTATAGGTTATAGTAATAGAATTATGGTAACCCAAGATGTTAGATATTGAAGGTACTCCCCCTTTATTATATTGTTTTCCCTAACGTGATTTTTACCTCTAACACTATTCTTTTTGGGTTTTAGACGATGTCTAGAACCTGAAGGAACCGTGTTGATCAATGTAATGGAAAATGCAATGATTGTCCTCCTGAAAAAACAAATGTTATGGGAGATGGAGTGAAAAATATTATTTCTATACTTACACAAGCTATGAATCATTCTGGACTTCCAAATGAGCAGAGAAGGGAACAATATTCTATTGAGTCCTTCATGAGGCAACGTCCACCTTCTTTCAGTGGGTCTTCTGATCCACTTGTTGATGAACAATGGATCAGTACCACTGAAAAGATATTTTCAGTTCTTCAATGTTCTGAACATGATAAAGTCATCTTAGTAGTAGATCGCTTGGAAGGTGAAGCTGATCAATGGTGAAATCTTATCAATAATACGAGGCCAAGAGATGAAATTGAGTCTATGGAATGGGACGAGTTTAAAAACTTATTTTTCAATAAGTACTTCCCTCGTATTCTTCGAAAAAAGATGGGGAAGGAGTTTCATGAACTAAAGCAGAAGGATGATGAATCTTTTGGTATATACGAAGCGAATTCTACAAGGCTTGAAAGGTATGCATCTGGATTTATCATCCAACCTGAAAGTAAAGTTGATCGATTCTTCAGTGGCTTAAAACCAAATCTTCGAAGGTCATTAGCTATAAGAGACATCAGTAGCTATGAAGAAATTGTGCGTTGTGATATCAAGGAAGAAATGGAAGTTGGTGTTACTTATCCATCTCATAGTTTTGACAAGAAATGAAAGATGGAGTTCAAGGAGAAATCTCAGAATAATGGTGAAAAGAAGATAAATGTTTCCTTATGCTCAAAGTGTGGAAAGAACCATGGTTTAGATTGTCTTAAAGGGACTAGAAAATGTTTTAAGTGTGGAAAAGAAGGTCATCGAGCAGCTGAGTGTAGAAGTAATGGAAAAAGGGTTGCTAATGATGTGAATAAATAAAAGACTGTAGAGAATTCACCACCAACACTTCAATGCTTCAAGTGCAAGGAAATGGGTCTTTATGCTAATAAATGACCTAATCCAAGGGTTAGTGATGATCTACATGAGCAACCACTTAAGGCAAAGGACAAAGGGAAGTCACATGCGATTACTATTGGCGATGTTGAATATGACAATGACGTGGTGGAATGATTAAGTGTTTATGTAATGGGATTCCAAAATAATGTTGTATATAGTATCGTGGAATATTGGAATATTTATGTATTGGTCTATTGTAGTTTTCAATGGTACCCGTAACCATGGAAAGTGATTGAGATATTTTTGGAAAGAAGATGATATGCGCATAATGAAGGGATAAGGAGAAAATGAAATGTTTGACAGTATTCATGAGCTCATGACTGATATAAAAAGAAGGTTATATCATGGTTTGAGTATATAGAATTTTTGGATTTTGGTATGAGGAAAGAGTTAACTTTTGACAGCATTCATGTTTTCACTAAGGTTTAATGGGTATTCATTTTTCAAGAGAATACATGATTAAGGTATTCACAGGATTGGAATGTGACCAACAAGATATATGGGGGATAAATGATGGTATTCACATGCTTGGTTGATGACATTTCAAGTAATCATTTTCTTTATACTGTGAGCTTGGACCGAAGTATTTTAGATAAGCCTAAGTATTGGAATGGATTATGTTGGACATATGTTAGTATTGTTTAAGGATAGAACATTTTTCGATATTACTGATGGGATTTTATAGTATTGTAGTTTTAGAAAAAGGACAACCTGCAGGACAGGCGACAGCCCATCGCGTCGGACAAGGCTGTGGGAATCGAACCCACAACCAAAGTGCGACTGGACTTTATCGCCTACCACTGGCCTACAGGAAGTCCCTGTTTAGTAGAAAATAGTTTTATTATATTAAGCAGTATGATATATGAAGTATAAGTCCATTTTAGGAACCATATATGATTAATCTCACTATAGATGTACTTATGTATTTTTTGATAACTTTTCTAACCTTTTGTTTGAGACAGATGGAATGACCCATCATTCTATCACATGATCTTCTAACACATCACGAATGAAAAATTCAACTTCATTTCTTTAAGATATGAAGTGGAAATTTTCCAAATAATGACCAACGGTGAGACTATACCAAAATCACGAATGTATTTTGTCTAATTCCAATTTCATAAACTTCAGGGAAATGATTTTGAAAACCAAAAATGTTGTCCTAGTGCTTTTATATATGATGAATCAGATGGTACCTTAGATCTTCACAAATTTATGGCTTTCTGATTTGTTGGGTTTCCCATAGCCATGTTCTCTACCACTCTCTATCAGAACATGATGGTTAGATTTCTCTTCCATATCTATATTTTCTTCTATGTGGAATCCTAGTGATTAGTTTATTTGGGTAAACATTACGTTTCATACTTTTGTTCTTAAAGATTGGTTTTGGAATTCCTTTTTACGATGTGGGTTTCTATTAAAGAAACTTTCGAGTAGTAAACCATTTATAACCCCGATGAATTTCGAGGGCGAAATTCATTTTAAGGGGGGTAGAATGTAACACCCCGAGATTTTATGAAAAATATTCTTAATTTCATTAATGTCTTGTGTTTTACGCTACACCAAAAAGAGCTCGCACAACACACATCCTTGAATTTCCTTGCATTACACGCAATCACGGCCTTCCTCGATAGCGTGCGTAGTACGCAATACCGAGTTTCACTAAACAATGATATGCTATTAAAATATTATTAGAACTAGCCGTTATGAATGTTAATAACCACTTGTTGAGATTTTTTAAATTTTATTTTTGAAAATGGACTTCATTTTTGGATTCGGAATATCGAAATTAGCTTAGGGTGAAATTTTTGTACTTTTCGGATAACTTTCATATTCTGATGAATAGTGAAAATTACTAAATTTTAATTAAAAACAACTTTTTTAAACAAAATAATTAATAGTGATAAATTATTAATTTGAGTGGTTTTTAAGTATATTTAGAATATATTTTTACAATTTAATACAATGTTGTTCATTGGATGTAATTTCACATTTAAACCAGACATAAACAAGTGTTAATCTTTTGATAGTTATTATCTTTTAAAAACACGCTATTTGTTTTGACGATGGGAATTAATTTTTAAATTAGTTAATGTAAATGATATGTTTTGAATTTGGTAAAATAAACATCATTTTTGAATTCATAATATCAAATATAGCTTAGGCCTAATTTTTGGTATTTTTCTGGAAACTTTCATTTTTTGATGAATAGTGAAACCACTAAGTGGTAGTTAAAAAAATTGAATTTTTCATAAAACATAATTTTACCGCTTCTGTGAGTAGAATTTCGAAAATCCGAGAGACACAGTTAATATCAAGGACTAAAATGTGGTTCAATGAGATGAAATTAACTTTTTTTGTGAATAGTAACTTTTTGCTTTTTTTACCACTATTAAAAGTAAATATGGTAATTAAGGGTAAAAAAGATATTATTATTACCCTAACACATGTCCTAATTCTATTGGATAAGTGTAATTCGACAAAATACAACCTTAGGAATAAAATATGACCATTTAGGCTCACTTGGATTAGATTAGGACATTTATTATTAATTTATTTAAAGAAGAGTAATGTTTAATAAGTAGATAATTTTAAATATAGAGTTATGCATAAGATAAATTCGACTATAAATATTCATTATAAAGATAAATAGATTTCCTACATAATATTATTTTATTTGTAATTTTTAGACATAAAATAGTTTAATTTATTTATGATACAATGATGATGCAGTAATTATCTTATTAATGAAATATTGACATAATTGATGTTATAAATACCCAAATAAATGTAATTTGAGACTTTTTATGAATTAAAATAATTTAATAGATTAATATGACATGTTAGTATTGATTTAATTAAATTTTTTCTAACTAATAATTCTGTTATGATTTTCAAAAAAATCAATTACCAAATAGTGTCAAAATGGACATAAAATAGTTTTTAAAACAAATGCTATATTATTAATTGTTATTTTATTCCTAAAAATCTAATGTTCAGAAAACTGACCTAGATAAGGTCATATATATTAATAATAAACAACTTTTGGTTCGTTTGGCTTGTTATAGTAAGTTTATTAACCTTATATTGTAAGAACACAAAAAGACACGGTAAAAGTAAAATTATCTAACTTAAAGTTAAATATAAATGATAAGATTAAAATAGGAACCTAAACTTGTCTAAATTATATTGTATGATAGGATTTCTACCCATCCCCACCTTAGCTTAGAAATAAATCAATTTGGAGCTATTTAAAACAGAATTTGGCTTTATAATAAAATAATATTTTTAGTTTTTCCAAAGGAGCCCCTCTCCTCCCTTATAAAAGGGCACCTCCTCCCCCTCTTCCCCACACCACTTTGAGCCTTCAAGCTCGGCCAACCCCTCCCAATATCTCCTCTACACTTCCATATAGACATCCTAGAGGTCCTGGTCTTCTTCAAATACCAATTTTAGTGCCTTAAAAAGATGTCTCAAAGAAGCGCTTTAAAGAAGAGGTAATGTCCGTTACCGATTCTTTCAACTTTATTTCTTCTTCCAATTCTTCTTCTTTAGGTTTTTTCAATATGAAGTAATAACATCAGTATCACTCATATACTGATATGTTATTATAAGTATGAAACAACCCTATTTCAATATCTATCCATCCTACGGAAAACGGAATCACTGCGCATGCGTACGTACGGAATACTGTCTCCACGCCGTGGTGTAATCTATTTTCCACCACCACCTTACTTGGATGGGTATAATGGTTTAAATAATAACTATTTATGATTATTTTAATGTGATATTAATTCTGAAATAGTATACATACACTCCAATACCATTACACGATCATGAGAACGATATCATCGCTCGTGCGTACGTACGGACTACCGTCGCCACGACGCGATGAGATTCATTCTCCACGTTAACCATTCATGAATGATTATAAAGTATATATAATAAGTAATAATGAAATATATGACATAATAATGATACTGGATTTATGTGTATATATATGTATGTCATCTACTTAATTCCATTCAACTCAATAACGAAACGAAAACAACATTCATGCGTACGTACGGCCTACCGTCTCCATGAATGGTGTATTTCTTTCCATTTACTGATTTATTATATATATGTATATTCTGAATATATATTATATATAAATCTTGTTTTATATTCTGGAATTAAGTAATCATGATCTAAGTAATCATATGAATAATTACAAGTCAAATCACCAACGACAAATGAAACGATTATACCCAAAACGTTCTTTAACATGGAATTTACAAAAGAACGAGTAATATAAAGCCATAAGTGAACCATATATGATATAATAACAATGATTATGAATCTGGAATAAATAAATTTCATTATTTAAATCATTATATAGGAGGTTCGGACACTTACAAAGCAAATCGGACCTAAGGTAAGGGAGATATCACAATCTCATTATTATCCGAGATTGTTTATACTTTGGTATTTACTGGGGTGTATTTTATCATCCACATCCATGTTTCCTCAATATGTAATATTATTTCCATCCACCTACAATTTTTTAAATCCATTTTTACTCTTTGGTGAGTTTATAGTAAAAGATATGAAAGGAATCTTTTGTCGTTTTTCGTACGAGTTACTTTTTGACTTTTCTGACAAAAGTACAAGAAGAATGTTTTTTTAACTTATACGGCATGAATGGATATTTAAAACATTATTTCCAAGAATATTCCTTTACAAGTTTTCAAGTTTATTTTTAATCAAATTATTTTAGTTTAAAATTGTATGACATGTTAAGAAATGAAAATTCTTTTGAAGTAGAAAGGATATTTTCCACAAGATTGGAGTTCAAGTGTTTTATCAAAATTATTTTCCATCTAAGATAATATAGGGTTCTGTTTCTATCCCTATTATTACATTGATTTGATTATGTTGTGATTGAATTATTTTTATGAATTCTTTTATCTTATATGAATTGTTTTATGATGTCATGTTGTTTAAGAATCCCATTTTTATTACACGGGTTATGCAATGATGTATGATTTATGATTTTGTGGCACACATAAGAATGGTATCATTATGAGATGGGTGGGACCTATATCTCCCTCTAATGCATTGGGTAATGATTTTATATCTCATGATATAGACATGGATGTAATGGAAGGTTAAACCGGTTCAGTGAAACCGGACTGAAACGAGGAGTGAACTCGGTTCAGAAATGGACTTTGTCCACTAAGATAGTCTTGTCAATGAGTCTTGACTAATAAGAAATGATTCTATATGATTATGTGTGTATGCCACAATGTTTCATGTTTTATGTTATGATTATTGGGATTACATTTCACTACTATGATTCATCCCATGTTATGATATTATGAACTCTTTTGCAGGTTAATATTTCCAAAATTTTATGTTCTTATGAATATTATGTGATTGATATTTCTTTTGGTTACCCTTACTGAGCATTTGAGCTCACCCTTTTTTGTTTTTCCCCAGGATATAAAGAAACGTTTTAGGTAAAAAAAAGAAGAACTTTATGGGAGATGTTGAAGATCTTTCACCACGATTAGAAGATTATATTCGGAGTTTCCAAAGACACTTAACTATTATGGTACTTGTGTGTGTGTTATTGTTATGTGCTAATTATTCTGCAAAAGTAATGTAATGTCCATGTACATTATGCTTTGGGTCTCTACAGTGGCGCCCTAAGAAGAGCAGCGCCAGTAGCGGCGGTGCACTGACCAGTACAGGAAGGAGCATTGGGAGGCTGGCGGTTGGGTGCGGGAGATGGAACGAGGAAGGGGAGCTGAGAGGTTGTGGCCGGATGGAGGCTGGTGCAACATAGGAGTGGAAAAGGACACATGAAAGGAGTTTGGAGGGTGACGAGCAATTGGTGCAGAGTGGCTGAATTGGAGTGGGGTGTTGAGGGTTTGGGCGGGGAAGACCGGGGTGCGTCTGGGGGGCACTGCAGGTATAGGGGAGGTTGGGTCCAGGGAGGTGTAGGCTAGGAATGCATGACACTGGCTGAGGGAGTCGCACGGCTTAGGGGGTGGCATAGTGCAAGAGAGTGCAGGGCAGGAGGGCTGGGCAGCTGGCAGTGTTGCTACTGAAGAAGGGAGAGGGAGTGGAGCTAGGGGTGGCAGTGCACGGGGGAAAGGGAGAGAAGCTGCATAGAACAAGAGGAAAAAAAAGGAAACCCTAGCAAAAGATAAAAATAGATCTTTTATCAGTGCTAAAAAATAACTGATAAAGGTGGGGTACCCTTTATCAGCGCTAAAAAAGAGCTAATAAAGAGTGCCTTTATCAGCACTACAAAAGCACTGATAAAGGGCTCTTTTATCAGTGCTAAAAACATGCTGAAGAAGGTCTCCTTTATCAGTGCTAAAAAGCGCTCATAAAGGAATCCTTTATCGGTGCAAAAAATGCACTGCTAAAGGGATCCTTTTTCAGAGCTAAAAAAGCACTGGTAAAGAAGCTTTTATCAATGATTATTTACCACCGATAAAGGCTCCCTTTATCAGCGCCTTATTAGCGATGATTAATGCCCTGCCTGCTATATCATGAAATTTTGCAACAACATACCCAAACAAAACCTACAAAAAATCCTCATATGAAACAAGCAATTCACACAGATAAAATATGCAGTGGTAGTCAATTTGGGATCAAAGGATTGGAAACAATCCATACCTAATGCGATGTAATAATTATTCATTATGATTATAAAAAGGAATCATTAAATACTATCTCATCCAAATGATATCTTACATTGCCTCAGATAAAATATATAGGGAGACTTCAATGTTAGAACCTTATGAAAAATTTGATTAAGTCATGCATGTGAGTTATTCTTATTGTTTTTTGTGGTTATGATTCATGTCAAGCTTGGATATGGAATTTGTTTATAGATATTGAGTTCCTTTTCGGATATGTTTCCTTAGGACTTAGAGAGTTTCCCCTGTAGATTCCTCATGGTAGATGGATTTGGGTGATTCTTGGAAAACTTAAGGAAATGTGTTCTTGTGGTTGATACCTTTATCTTATGGTGTGTTGTCTTCTTTTCATGCCATTTATAGAATTTATAAATGGTGGGGAGATATATGCTTATTCTTTGTTCATACTAGACTCTTGATTAGTAGTCATGTAGTGATTTTATTGGGGGACACAATTTAGAAGAACCCATGTGGGTACACTTTCATGGGGAATTTTCTTATTCATTTTTAACTTTTATTGTTTTACATACATATGAAAAGGATGGGTTGTATGACTCCAAGTAAAAACCATGCAACTTACCTTTTTGAGGGAGTAGTTAGGAACACGAGTTTATCATGATTATAGGAGAAATCATGTGGTATGGATCTATAGTTGAACTAAGTCATTTTGAACAATTGGAACATGGTTAGTTAACTATTTTTCCAAACTATGCAGAAGATGGTTTCTTATCCAATGGCTCCAGAAAAGTTGGGGAACAGTTTGGAAAACTACCCAACTAGACCATGAAAGTTGCTGATGATATGGCATAATTTAATGGATTTCAAACTATTTCCTCCCATCCCCTTCCTGAAAAATAGTCTAAGATCCCTTTATATTTTATGTTTATCTAATTTAAATCCTCTATTCTTTTTTATTTCCCTTTCTTTCTTCTCCCTCTCTCTTTCCTCTTTGTTTTCATCCCTCACCATGAACTCCAGGGATAAAGGTTTATATTTAGGGTTTTTAATGAATTATTAATGGGGTTTTATTTTCTAAGGACTACTTAGGACTCTATGAGGCTTGTATAAGTGTCTTATTTCATAGTTAATGACTTTTGGATTGTTTTCAGTATGTCGGTGGTTGTTTTCACTTAAAAATTATGTCCATTTTAAACAAAAGAGAGACACATTGAGTGATACCAGTCACACCGTGCCTCATATTGAGGCAATGTTGACACATACACGTCAAAAATGACCCATGGATCATTCTCCTAAAGTATAAACACAATCCAAATGTGTTTGGTTGTTTTTTCATATGTTAGTTGTTGTATTCACTTAAAATTCTATCCATTTTAAACAAAAGAGAGACACTTTAAGTGATACTGGTCACACCTTGCCCCAGATTGAGGTGGGGTTAACTTTTACACATCACAAATGACCCATGTATCATTTTCCTAAAGTATCAACATAATCCGAATGCTTTTGGATGGTTTTCCATATGTTAGTTTTCATTTTCACTTAAAATTATTTCCATTTTAAACAAAAAAAAAGACACTTTGATTGATACCGGCCACACCATGCCTAGTATTGAGTATGGGTTGACTCTTAAATGACACAAATGATCCATGGATAGTTCTAATAAAGTATCAACACAATTTGAAATCTTTTGGTTGGTTTTCTACATGTCAGTTGTTGTTTTTACTTAAGAATTATGGCCATTTTAAACAAAAGAGAGAAACTATGAGTGATAATGGCCACATAGTTCCTCGTATTGAGGAAGGGTTGACTTTTAAACATCACACATGACCCATGGATCATTGGCCTAAAGTATCAATACAATATGAATGTGTTTGGTCAGTTTTCCGTACGTCAGAGGTTGTTTTCACTTAAAAATTATCTCAATTTCAAACAAAAGAGAGACACTTTGAGTTATATTGGTCTCACCATGATTTGGATTGAGGCAGGGTTAACTCTTACACATAAAAAATGACCGATGGATCATTATTCTAATGTATCAACACAATCTGAACGCATTTGGTCCTTTTTCTATATGTTAGTTGTTGGATTCAATAAAACTTCTGTCCTTTTTAAACAAAAGAGAGACAATTTGTCCATTTTTCTGTATGTTAGTTTTTGGATTCACTAAAACATCTATTGGATTCAAAAATGACCCATGGATAATTATCCTAATGTATCAACATAATCTGAATGCGTTTGGTCGGTTTTCCATACGCCAGTTGTTGTTTTCACTTAAGAATTATGTCCATTTTAAACAAAAGAGAGACACTCTGAGTGATACCGGCCACACCATGCATTGGATTGAGGTGGGGTAGACTTTGACACACCACACATGACCCATTTATTGTTGTCTTAATGTATCAACATAATATGAATGTGTTTGGTCAGTTTTCCATACGTCAGTTGTTGTTTTCACTTTAAATTATGTCTATTTTAAATAAAAGAGAGACACTATGAGTGATATCGGAAAGAAAATGCCTCTGAATGAGGATGGGTTGCCTCATTAACATCACACATGAACCATGGATCATTTTCCTAATGTAACAACACAATATCAATGCATTTTGTTAGTTTCCCGTATGACAGTTGTTGTTTTTGCTTAAATTTTTGTCCATTTTAAACAAAAGAGACACTTTGAGTTATACCAACCACACCATGCCTCATATTGAGGTGGGTTTGACTCTTACACATCAAAAATGACCCATGGATCGTTATAATTATGTGTAAACACAATATGAATGTGTTTTGTTGGTTTTCCGTATGCCAGTTGTTGTTTTCACTTAAACATTATGTCCATTTTAAACAATAGAGAGACACTCTGAGTGATTCCGGCCAAACCTTGCCTCATATTGAGAATGGTTTGTATCTTAAATGTCACACATGACCCATGTATTGTTTTCCTAATGTATCAACACAATACGAATGTGTTTGATCAGTTTTATGTACATCATTTGTTGTTTTCACTTAAAAATTATGTCCATTTTAAACAAAAGAGAGACACTCTGAGTGATACCGGCAACACCATGGCTCGGATTGAGGTGGGGTTGACTCATACACATCCAAAATGACCCATATATAGTTTTTATACAGTATGAACACAATCAGAATGCGTTTGGTTGGTTTTTCGTATGTTAGTTGTTGTTTTCACTTAAAATTTTGTCCATTTTAAACAAAAGAGTGACACTTTGAGTGATACTGGCCACACCGTGCCTCAGATTGAGGCGGGGTTGACTCTTACACATCAACAATGAACCATGTATCGTTATCCTAAAGTTTAAACACAATCCTAATGCATTTGGATTGTTTTCCATATGTTAGTGGTTGTTTTCACTTAAACATTATGTCCATTTTAAACAAATGAGAGACACTTTGAGTTATACCAGTCAAAACATGCCTTATATTGAGGCTAGGTTGACTTATAAATTTAAAAAATGACCCATGGATAATTCTTCTAAAGTATCAACACAATAATAATTAATTTTGTTGTTTTTTCGTATGTCAGTTGTTGTATTCACTTTAAATTTTGTCCATTTTAAACAAAAGAGAGACACTCTGAGTGATACCAGACACACTATGCCTCGTATTGAGGCAGGGTTGACTCTTACATGCCACACATGACCCATGTATCTTTTTTCATAAAGTATCAACACAATTTGAATGCGTTTGGCCGGTTTTCTGTATGTTAGTTGTTCTTTCCACTTAAAATTCTGTCCAGTTTAAACAAAAGAGAGACACATTGAGTGATACCGGTCACACCATACATAGGATTGAGGTGGGGTGGACTCTTAATGGTCAAAAATTACTCATGGATGGCTCTCATAAAGTATCAACACAATCCTAATGCATTTGGTCAGTTTTATGTATGTTATTTGTTGTTTTCACTTAAGAATTATGTTCATTTTCAACAAAAGAGAGACACTCTGAGTGATACCGGCCACACCGTGCCTATTATTGAGGTAGGGTTGACTCTTACACATCTCAAATGACCCATGTATTATTATAATAAAGTATCAACAAAATACTAATGTGTTTGGTCAGTTTGACGTGCGTCAGTGGTTGTTTTCACTTAAAAATTATGTCCATTTTAAATGAAAGAGAGACACTTTGAGTGATACCGGTAAAACCATGCCTCATATTTAGGTGGTGTTGACTATTAAACATCAAAAATTACCCATGTATCATTATCCTAAATTATCAACACAATCCAAATGTGTTTGGTCGGTTTTCCGTATATCAGTTGTTGTATTCACTTAAAATTCTGTCCATTTTAAACAAAAGAGAGACACTTTGAGTGATACCGGCCACACCATGCCTCATAATGAGACGAGGATGACTCGTACAAGTCACACATGACCCATGTATCATTTTCCTAAATTATCTACAAATTATGAATGTTTTTTTCAGTTTTCTGTATGTCAGGTTTTGTTTTCACTTAAAATGCAGTTCATTTTAAACAAAAGAGAGACACTTTGAGTGATATAGGCCACACCATGCCTCATATTGAGTTAGGTTTTACTCTTACAGGTCATATATGACCCATGTATTGTTATCCTAAATTATCAACACAATCCTATTGCATTTGGTTGTTTTTCCATATGTATGTTTTTGTTTTCACTTAAGAATTATGTCCATTTTATACAAAAGAGAGACACTCTGAGTGATACCGGTCACACTGTGCCTCAGATTGACACGGGGTTGACTATTATATGTCACAAATGACCCATGGATAGTTTTTATAAAGTATACACACAATAAAAATGTGTTTGGTCAGTTTTCCATACATCAGTTATTGTTTTCACTTAAAAATTACGTCCATTTTAAACAAAAGAGAGACACTTTGAGTGATACCAACCACACCGTGACTTGAATTTATGAAAGGTTGACTCGTACACATAACACATGAACCATGGATCATTTTACTAATGTATCAACAAAATCCTACTGCATTTGGTTTGTATTGATTAAATCAGTTTTTATTTTCACTTAAAAATTATGTCCATTTTAAACAAAGGAGAGACACTCTATATGATACCGACCACACTGTGCTTCAGATTGAGATGAGGTTGACTCGTACACATCACACATGACCCATGGATCATTTTACTAAAGTATAAACACAATCCTAAAGTGTTTGGTTGGTTTTTTGTATGTCAGTTGTTGTTTTCACATAAGATTATGTACATTTTAAACAAAAGAGAGACTCTTTGAGTTATATCGGCCACATTGTGACTCATATTGAGGTAGAGTTAAATACATGTCAAAAATGAAGCATGTATATTTATCCTAAAGTATCAACACAATCCTAATGAGTTTGGTTGGTTTTTCATACGTGAGTTGTTATTTTCACTTAAACATTATGTTCAATTTAAACAAAAGAGAGATTCTCTGAGTGATATCAGCCACACCATACCTCATATTGAGGCAAGGTTGACTCAAAAACATCACACATGTCCCATGGATATTTTTTCTAAAGTATCAACACAATCCAAATGCGTTTGGTCTGTTTTTCGTATGTTAGTTGTTGTTTTCACTTAAAAATTAGGACCATTTTAAACAAAAGAGAGACACTCTGAGTGATACCAGCCACACCGTGACTTAGATTGAGGAGATGTTGACTCAAAAATGTCACACATGACCCATGGATAATTATCATAAAGTATCAACACAATCCGAATGAATTTGGTTGGTTTTACATATGTTAGTCATTATTTTTGCCTAAAAATTATTTCCATTTTAAACAAAAGAGAGACACTCTGAGTGATACCAGCCACACTGTGCCTTATATTGAGGCGGGGTTGAAACATACACGTCACACATGACCCATGGATCATTTTCCTAAAGTATTAACACAATTCTAATGTGTTAATTCAGTTTTATGTACATCATTTGTGGTTTTCACTTAAAACTTATGTCCATTTTAAATAAAAAAGAGACACTTTTAGTGATACCAGCTACACTGTGCCACAAATTGAGTCAGGGTTGACTCGTACACACCACAAATTACCAATGGATCATTCTCCTAAATTGAAAACATGGATGTGGGGGGGGGATACCCTGTGGAGGAAGGAGGTTCCAATAATGTTTATTTTCTTATTATGGATAATCAAAAAACATACAATTTCTACCAATGAAAATGTTCAATGCATGGAACACTAATTGTAATCTCGATGTTCATACTACAATAAATTTAGGGTGGAGAAGATTACTCATATTTTCTTTTAATGTGAGTGTAAATGTGTGATTTGAAGGTATTTTGGAAATTTTACTAGTTTTTCTTATCTAGATCCCAAAGAAAATTGGTTCATCGTTCTTGCATGTTGTTGGTGTATTTCATTTGTTAAAATGGAAAAATGACACATTGGAGAAAGAATTTTTTATTTAATAACAGTTACAATTTTCCTACGAACATTTACATACAAAAATGTTTCATATTTTTATCTTCGTGAACCCCTCCAAAAAATGTCTGCCAATTGTACATGTCCCCAAGTCATATCTTCATACTATATGTGTACAATCTTCCATCAGGTATACGACCCTCTCATTTATGAATAAATCTATATCGTCTTGTGAATATGAGGCTTTTCAAAAGTCAGATTTGTACTGAAAAATATATAAATAAAGAATTAATAAATATTTTAAATAAAATATTAGTTGTTTTTGAAAATACCACTTTAGGGATGCTAGTTTGTTGATGGAAGACGATCTCTCTCATAAATTTACAAACATAATAACCGTAATCTTTATCGTTTGTTTTTTTGGACACTTCCAAAACATTAATCATTAGGAGAATAAATAACCTGTTTTGATATGTGTTTGGATAGTGAAATTTTATAATATATATCCAAATACTTGTCCAGATGTAGTACTTGCTCTCTTTTTTATGGTTATCCCCTGTACTCATTCCTTTATTTAGATGCTATTGATACACTTCCTTATAATAACAAAATCCTCATTAAAAGATAATATAAATTATGTAACTTTATGTTTAGACCTAAAACGTAGGATTTTGTGTCTTACAGATTCACAAACTCTATCATGTGTTGTCTGTTTGTTGGATATCCTAGCATTGAATCCAGAAAATAAATCTTTGGAGTATCCAACATCAACGTAATTATAGGCCAATGTTGCCTAAAAACACAAAAAGGAATAAGTAATGAATGAAGTGAAAATATAATTGATATTCTTTAATCGTAGAGTTTTACCCCTACATGGTTGGTATTAGGAAGAGTCTGTCATCTGTAATCTTGCTTTCAAATGTTTTCAGTAAGACTTTCACTATTTCATCCCTTATTGATGGCTCTAATTTTGTTAGTTGTGTAGATGTGGTATGAGGACTAACGAGTTCGAATTTTGGCTCATGGGGAAATCCCTTCAACTATTTTTCATATATACGTCTACCAATAATATAAAATGCATTTAGTAATAATTATCACATTATATCATCTTTTAAAAATCAATTCATGAAAAAATACTGTTTCGGTGCGGATGTGCGTCGGGTTACGCTGTTCCGCCAGGATGCGTTCGCGCGTGCACCCGTCGACCCGAGGGGATGGGCGCGCGGCTTGTGGCCCCGCAGTCCCGCTTTCCAAGGGCGGGCGGCATTCGTCCCTTATTCAGGGGCGTCTGCTCCTTGATCGAAACCGGGATGATGGGATGTCGGCTCCTCCTTCCGTGGACGTCTCCTCGGAGCTCGTCGCCTAATCCGGGTCTCCCTCATAGATTTAAGAATGTTCGTGAATCTTGTTCCCGGCGCCATGTCTCCATGGACACCGGTTAATTACGCTGCTTCCGCCCGGACGCTCCAAGGAGTCTGGTCGGGGCAGCAACCTGCGGTGAGGAGACCGGGTGGCTCCGGGTGTCGGGGGCGTGTCTTAACACTGCGCCTCTGCATGTCTGCCTTCCGTCCCTAATAGGGCTTCTCGAAGGTGTGATGGCCTGAGGCATCCCGCACTGGGTGCGGGGAACTGTGTTACATGAGGTTTTCCTCAGCTTCCCATGTTTAACACGGGGTATGCCGCGAGTTTAACGTCCAGCGGGGACGGCATCGGACTGATCAACACTAGGAGTGGATCAGATGACAGAACCCCTTGCGGGGAACCTCCGACGCTGGGGCCAGCACATGGGCGGCTTCCCGAGTGAAGTAGAGTGGGATGAAATGGCATGACCCCACCGGGATGTGGCGGCCCGGGTAAGGATCAGGATGGATGATGGAGTGAAGAGCTTGGACCCCGTAGGGGCTTCCTACGTACCGCGCGTTAGCGCGGATCAAAGTCAGCGTAGTTCGGATATACAGTTTAACGTCATGCTGGACGTCGGCAAGCCGACTCACGAAGAGGTCGAGGCCGCCGGGCGGAGGATTGAACCGAACCACCTCGCACAGAGGGGGATGGAACGGCCGGGTGGATCACAGTTTTACGTCATTCTGGACGTTGGCAAGCCGACTCACGAAGAGATCGAGGCAGTGGGGAAGCACAATGGAGATACACACGTGCAGTCCCCCACAGAGGCGGATTCATAGGTGAATCAATGCAAGTGTGAACCCGGGAGGGGTCCACTGATGGACGAACCGACGTAAATACGACCGGGACGACCAGGTGGTGGGCTTGAACCTCGGAGAGGCTTCCTACTCACCCTGTTTAGAAGACAGGGATCAAAGTCCACGTAGTTTGTTCTGTTTGTAACGCTCTACCCCCGTGGGCGAAGGCCACTCCAATCCCGACATCCCTGCAGAGACGAGCGGGTGGGGGCCACATCCAAACCGGGAGGACCCTGCGTGCGAGGCACGGGATCGGGTGAAGCGGACGGTTTAACGTCTTGCCGGACGAAGTACAGTTTAACGTCGTGTGTTGAGGACGAAGCGGACGGTTTAACGTCTTTCCGGACGAAGTACAGTTTAACGTCGTGTGTTGAGGACGAAGCGGATGGTTTAACGTCTTGCCGGACGAAGTACAGTTTAACGTCGTGTGTTGAGGACGAAGATGCTTGGCAGTTTAACGTCTTGCACCACGGACGATGGGGGCTAGGCAGTTTAACGTCATGCAGCTTGGACGTATGTAGTTTAACGTCGTGCATGACGTGGTGCAGTTTAGCGTCATGCAGGACGAATTACAGTTTAACGTCGCGTAGGACGAATAGCGTACAGTTTAACGTCTTGTAGCTAGGACGAAGTGCAGTTTAACGTCGTGCGGGACGTATGCAGTTTAACGTCATGCAGGACGTTGAAGCCGCCGATAGGTCCGTGTCACTTCGCGCGAGCCTGGAGGGCCGCACGGGAAGACAACGCACGGTGCGGGTACCCGGGATGAGGGTCATCGGGCGCCACGCAGGCGGGTACCCAAAGGGGGCCAAAGGGGGTGACCCTGGCGGTTTGCGCGCAAAAGAGGAGCTTTGCGCGCAATACCGCGGGCCGGCACGCAAATGGATGGGCTGGCGCGCAATTGGGCCAGCACTTTGTGCACGAATGATAGAGATTGCGCGCACCGGGCTTCGGATAGCGCACGGGGGCAAAGGCTCATTCTTTAATGAATGGCCACATTGAAAATGGGGGGTGCGCGCAATCGGGCTAGATTGCGCGCACCCGGGGGCAATTGCGCGCAAGAGGCTTCTTTTGCGCGCAAATGCCTTTGAGTGAAGGGTTATTCAAAGGAAAGGAGCTAAAGGGACTGCGCGCGAAGGCGAACCCCGAGGCTTCTTGTGCGAAAAAAAAGAGGTTACCTGAAGATCGGCATTGCGCGCGGAAGGGGTTGGATTGCGCGCACGAGAGACCTTTCGAATTCTGGCAATCCTCAAAACGTCGGGGGTCGCCTTCTATTTATAAGCAACCCCGGGCGCAGAATCCGGTTCGCGGGCGCGAAATTCTCTTCGCGGGCGCGGAATTCTCTTCGCGGGCGCGGAATCGGGTCCGGCGCGCAAGGGAGTCGCGCGGGCCACTGGCGCGCAAAATTGCGCGCCGGCCCGGCGCATTGCGCGCATCCCGGGAGGTTTGTGTGCGGCTCATCAACTTTGCGCGCGTGGCTCCGAAATTCCGCGCAAGGCCTCCGGGCCCTCCGAAACGTGCTTCCGACTCCAAATATGACCTCGCTTTCCGCATCCGGAGCTTTGTTTGGGAACAACGGACTTTTCCGGCGTCTACACATACCTCATATATACATTTACAACTGTGATGCCTAGCCAACCGTAATCAAGGATGTCATTTACATTTTCAGCAGCAATGTAATCTGCAATTTCCTCTCCATATATATTCTCTTCAAAAACAAATATATGACTACTACTTATTTTTATCTTCTTATCCACATGATTCTTCAATGATAGTAAATGTGGATAGAGAACAAGCGGTGTAATTGTGATTCTAGTAGATCTTTTGGATCGGTTGTTCGATCCTTTAGATGCTTTTGAGCCCACATTTCTTGTCACCCCCTTTCCTTTCTCTGTCTATAATAACATTCATTAGTTCAGACCTTTTTTTATTAATTGTTAAAGGTTTAGCTTGAAAAAAAAGAAAATAAATACCTATTTGTCCACATGCACTCTTATAAGTTGTGACAGCCATGTAATGAATGTCCCAATAGTCTTCTCGACCATATGAATATCATCATCATCAAGTGGAATAGGTAGCTCTACATTTGGATCATGAGCTACAGTAATCGTTACATTCAAATGATCTATTGGAAGTGGTTTATTATGAAGCTTTTCCTCTGGGATGTTGAACATCGTAGCCCTCGCTACAAGGTGATAGGTGAGTATTGAAAGATATAAATCACAGTCATTATCACCCTGTAGAAAATTAGTATAGGAAAAGTATCAGTGTGTTTCTGATTCACATTTCATGGGAACAACTATTAGAATATTTATTACCACGGCTAAGACAACTCTTTGAGGGGAATGGGTCACCTCAAAGATGGTGGGAGTGGGTTGAGATATTCACGCACTAGTTATTCCTGAGTTGTGTCTTCTCCTTGCTTCTTACCCATAAAAGTTGCTAGCAACTCTCCCTTCCATTGAAATCCTTCTTCAAGAGTTTCTAGGATTTCACTCTTTTGTTTCATTTCTTCATTTTTATGATCTGTCTATTTTTTTTCTCAAAATATACTCGTGGTATCACCCCAAACCCCGAACCTCTGACACGACCATATTATTTTGGCTGCTTCAAAGCCATCAATAATAGGTCTTCATCTGATATAGGAATAGATGATTCTTGTGACTATCGAATGTAGGAAAATAAGGTATTATTATTATTTAATAGAAATTTAAAACAAAACTTTTTATCGTTTCATACTTACACATATTTCCCACACTTTTTATGTGTTTTCATCAACATTATTTCCTTCCTTATTCATAAGTGACTCCTTTCATAGCACATGATGTGGGATGGAAGTTTCTTTGGCTTTAGACTCATCAATATACATATAAATATAGAAAGATAATTATGATGTTGTTTCTTGTCACATATCAATATTACTGTAAATTTAAAATATGTACCATTTTATTTTCTAGTGAAGTGTACCCCATCCTTGCTTTATGACAGGGGTATGTTGTTTTTGATGCACATTCCTTATTTTCAGTAATGAGTTGTTTTTTAATAAATGAAATATTGAAAATCAAAGTGATGAATACACATATCCTTAAACAACCTATTATCAGCCACAATGTACCTCAAACCTCTCATCCCCACGGTAGCCAATAAATGCATCCCATACTTCTTGGGGTATCAAGTGAGTGTAGAAAATGGGTGGGTGCGGGTTTATTTTACCTTTGGATTATTTCAGGTGACATTTTGTTACAATAGTGTGAAAACCTCGATAAATCTTTCATTCAAGACTTAGTACATAATTCTTGTATGAATCATCTACTATAAATTTACTCTACAAGGGATTGAGAAGAGTAAGACACTATTTAATTATTTTATTTGCTAGTAAATTAAATAAATAATATCAAAATGTTACCGTAATTTCTTGCCATATCATAACCTTGAGCCCAAACACAACATGGTGCCATGAATCTATGTCAATCGGCATGCACGGCCGAGTGAAAATTCCAATGCAACTACTAAACATAGCCCTGTTGGGATTCACATGTTGGCCTCATGCATTCCATCCAACATCAAATTTGATGCCTTTTCTTTTCGCCTTAAGAAATTTGGCTAACACCGTCAAACTACGACACACCTGTATTTTCTGTGATGTCTATCTTTCATACCTGACCATTTTGCTGATATCAACATCATCAATATGTTCATCTGGAATGATAGAAACAACATGTGCTAATGGTTGTTGGTCCTCAACACTAGGAGAAACAACAGGTTTAGAAACTTGTTTTTTCTCTGCACTTTGAGCAGTAGTAGCAGCTTGAGATACTTGTTCAGCCTCAAGGTTAGGACCACCTGGACATACAGAAGTCATTATCTACAAAAGTGGTTGAACAGTTAATTTAGATTTCATAAATTCAGTAATGATAAGATAATAACTTGATATAACAAGATCTATATTACAAACAAAATATAACATGTTTATTGAACTCTCTTTCTTTTTTTCAAATGCTAAAGGGATCTGACACCTCTATCGATTATCCAAATCCCTTCATTATGGTCTCCTATAATATAAAAAACGTCATCTACATTGGGACCACTACAAAATGATTGTGACGTACCACTGAAAGGATCATCCTCAATTTAATTTTCCCGGACCCTTTAGTAGTTTGGGATGATAATAGAACAATCGACCTCTTTCGGTTTGCGGGATCTGAAACATAAATTACTTGTACCACTTGTGATTCCTTTATAAAGTGTTCATCTTGGAACCCTTCTTTACTAAAATCTATTTTCACAAATCCCTCTTCCTCTATTTTAATACCATGGTTTTTATCAACCCATTTGCATTGAAAAATCGGCAATTTGAATGTCATATAATTCAACTACCATATTTGTTTGATAATGCCAAAATTTGACATATTCACATAATTTTGATTTATGTCCTTACTACCAGAAACATGCATTGCTTCAGCCACAAGTGTAACTCCACTATTTTTCATGGTACTATCTTTATCATGTTCATCTGTATAGAATTTATAGCCATTGATTATATAACCATTGTAAGATAATACATACACAATTGGTCTGGCGGCTAGCCATCGAAGTCATTCTGAAATTGAATTTGGATTTTCATCTAACTCCTTAAAAATATGGTCTCGAAACCATCCTATAAACTGGTGATTATGTGTATTTGATATGCATTTTTCATCCCATGATGGATTCAACTACCAAATAATATCTTTTTGGGTTTCAATATATGGATAAACCTCCCATCTGTTATACAAAACATAAAGGTGGGCTTGCACCCGATCTGTAATATTGATTGTCACAACATCTTTTCCAGAAATTCCCTCACATCAATGCGTCCGATGTGATGAGATTTCAGGAGACCAATGATTTCCACATCATATAGGTATTCGGTATAGAATTAAATGTCTTCATAAATAATATATCTCTCCACAATACAACCCTTTAGCTAACTTTGATATTTGGCATACCCTTTCAAAATCTTCATATAACATTCAACGGGGTACATCCATCTACAGTGCACCTGACCACAAAGTCAAATCTCTCTCACCAAGTGAACCATCAAATGAACCATCATATCAATGAATGATGGCAGGAATAACGTTTCTTATTCACAAAATATGATGTCAATTTCTCTTTCCATAGCTGGAAATTTCTCTAGGTCTAAAACTTTGCTGCATATAGCTTTGAAAAAGAAACAATGTTTGATTAATGTATGAAGAATATTCTTGGGGAAAATGCAATGTAAAGATATAGGAATTAAATATTACATCAAAACATGGATGTAAAGTGATTTAAAACCTTTTAACTTCAAATAATTCATTGACACAATGTTCTTGATATTTGAATAATACCCATCTAGAACCTTTACATCATTGAAGATGTTGCATACTAATATCTCTCCTCCCTGGAAAGAGTGTAAGCAGTTGGAAGAATAAAAATTCGATTTTCACTCTTCACAGGAGCCAACTCTTCTCGTATTACCATGTCAAAAATGTCCAACCTTTCCTTAATTCCATCCTTTTTTTTCCATGGGAATTTAGAAACATTCTGATAAAACTTTCACATACATTTTTTCCACATGCATCACATCAAAAAAATGTCTGTCGTACAGACATTTCTAGTATGGTAATTCAAAAAAACTGATAAATTTTTCCAACTGATTTTTTGACGGTTTTTCAAAAATGGTTTACCAAAAACAGTGTTTACATATTTTACTTTCTCAAACATCTGATCACCTGTTAGTGAAGACGGTGTTGTGTGTTTTTCTAAACTTCCATTGAATGATGTCATCCAAGATCGGTACTTATGCCGATGGGGTAGAAATCTACAATGTCCTAGAAACACAGATTTAGTTGAATGTTTCAACCTAGTTGATTCTATATCTTCTTCACACACGGGACACCCTTGAGTTCTTTTAATGTTATAGACAAAAAAAATTCATAAGTATGGAAATCATTTATCGTCCCATACAACATCACTCTTAGTGTGAAGTATTCACTTTTATAAGCATCATAAAACATAACACCTGAATCCCACAATAACATCAAATCCTCAATCAAAGGATCCAAATAAACATCAATATTGTTACCTGGTTTATTTGGTCTTGATATAAGCATAAATAACATGATGGATTTCCATTTCATGCATAACCAGGGTGGAAAGATATAATTTACCAACATAACAGGACATGTACTGTGAGTGATGGTTTGAAAACCAAAAGTATTCACTCCATCTGTAGATAACACAAGATGAAGGTTTCTCGGCTCATTTCCACATTCATAATACTCATGATCAATTCTATTCCATTGAGGAAAGCCGATCAGGTGACGTAATTTCCCATCTTTATTTATTTTATCTACATGCCATGACAATTTTCTTGTAGTGTATTCACTTCCATATAGACATCTAAACCTTGAAATTATTGGAATGTACCATACAACTTTCATTGGACTGGATTAATCTTTCTTGTATCAAGAAGCACCACACTTTGTACATTCTGTAAGTGATATGTTCTCCCTGAAAAACAATATATAGTCTTTCAGGCAGGCATGTATTCTTTTAGAAATCATACCCAACGAGCGTAGAATTAGTTTAGCTTCATATGTCGTTTTTGGAGCTCATTATCTCCGGGAGCATGCCATTCAAGAGAGCAAGTAGTTTCGTAAAACTGACATCACTCCATTTGTTTCCTGTTTTTCAATTTATAAAACAGAAGTACAACTGAAAATGTTGTATATTTAGTGCAACCAGCATACAATGGTGTCTTTTCACAAAAATTAAACTTCTCAAACAATTTTGGGAAGTCACGGAGTTCATCTTCAACTGTACTTTTCATTTCGTCAATATGATCTTTATCATCATTTACATCTGTAATCACATCATCCATACGGTCTTCTTCATTATCCATATTTGTAATCATATCTGATGATCCATAAAACACAGTTTTATCCCATCCAGTAGCTACATTCACTTTTTCTCTGTGTTTATTCCAAAATTTATAACTCCAATCTATTTGTGACATACCGAATTTTCTTCGAACTCCTCTATAGTAATTAGTCTAGAATAACAACAATGTAAACACGGACAAAGGATTTGAGAAGGATCCTTTGCGTGATCCTTTACAAACTTGATGAACTATTTCACTCCATTCTCATACTCTATTGTCAAATGATTATCATCCATCAAATCTTTATTCATCTCCATCATATTTGAATCTAAAATATTATTATTTATGATTCAAATACACAAAAAAGACTTAAAAATATAGTAGAAGAGAGCCACTTATAAAAATAGTGATTAATAGAGCCTAACCATTTCCAATAAAGATTTGGAAATCAACAGAACTAGGACAGACCCCCATCAAAATCAACACACTTTCCATCCCCCTTACCAATAGTTCTAGAACCCACCACACTTAAAACTAAACATTAAACATCCTTTTAACCAACCCTACCATCCACCTAATTCATAATAAAATAATCACATTAAACAACCCAAAACTAGTGACCAAACTCAAATAAAATGAAAACAAGTATGCAATTTTAATGAGAAAGCTAATATAGTAGATACATTTCCAAACACAAAGGGGTGTAAAAGGGAGAAAAATAACCTAGGTTTATCCAAAATTACTATGGAATATCATAGGTTTTGTTACCCAAATTAACATAAGAAATCGAAAATTGAGGTTAGTGAACATAAATTTTATCAAACCACCTCTCACTAACTGTTAATACCTTCTATAATGTTGGAAACATTTGTGAAATTAATTTTATAAAAAACTTATTTCCCAAAATCATGACCTTTAGATTAGAAAAATTCCCATCCATTTTGGTAAAATAGAAACATTCTTCCTTTTTTTCTTAATAAACACGAAATTTGGAAAAACATACTAACCAACTAAATATAATTCATATTTTCACAGAAATTTGAAGGTAAAGAGAGATAAATAATTCCATTGAAAATAATTTAACTGAAACTTTTAGTATCAATTGAAGGAGGGTATTGGTTAATAAAGTGATGAGGTCAATAACTCGGGACATAATCATGCCTAGACTCTCAAACCAAACTCACCACATCCCAAAATTTTATCAACTAAAATATGACCATCCGACTAAATAAAAATACACCTTACTGAAACCATGAAACACCATGAATCATGGGGAACTCATACTACAGATACCCAACTACATCATCGTTGAAATATCTCAACCATAAAGTTATGGTACACCATGAGATACTCAACCCTAGGGCATAATCCCTGCCCAACATCTAGAAAATATCACCACTCCCTTATTCCTCAATCCATTAGGACCACAACTTAAGGCACCATCTTTATCCTTCTAAGAAACTTGAAGAAAACCACTCTTGATAACTTCATCACAATACCTCATCTACAACCAAAAACTCAAACATAAACTCGCAACCTTCCTTGGAATTTCTAACCTCAATGATGACTCTAAATTACAAGATTTCATTTATTCAACAACCAAGTGTTCTAAAAACTCTGCACAGATGTGAATCTCAAGGGAAAGCACAATGTATCCAAATTGATTGAATTTCATGTTATTCTGTATACACTCATACTTCTATATCTAGGGAATAAAACTCTTCCTAAAACCACTTTTGACTGAACATGATTTTCCTTCCATCATTCTCAAGACACCCATAAAAGGAATCCCACTGTTATGGAAACACATAAATGAGCTAGAATATTTTCAAATTAAAATACCTCCTCAACTACTTTGATCCAATTCTTAAACTTATGACCCAAATCCTAGACAATAAACATCAATACCTCCTACTATTGAAATTTGAAAACACCCAATCCCATATCTATTTCTACTTGTTGCGCACTTTACCATGATTACTTTTCAATATGTATAAGCATCAAAATTAATAAATTTAATCCAAAAAATTAAATAACTTACCAACACGAAGGGATACTCTTCCACACTAAAAAAATCATATATACCCCACTTATAAACGACAAAACCAATTCATAATACATTACAATATATTATATTCATATGAAATCATCACCATCAAACCCTCTAATAACACAACCACCTCATCACCCCATGACACCATTCTTAAATCCATAAAAAAATATAACTACATATTTTCTCCTTATCTCTACTCATAATTACAATAGAGTGTTTAGAATAATAGTAATCTTGAAAATAAATTAACAAACCCCTATAAGTAATAAAAAATTCACTTGGTAAAACATTAATCACATCATGAATTTTTGAAAGAGTGTGACCTAAAAACATCTACCAAACACATAATACAAACCAAACCAAACCAAAACAAACCACCATAATCAATATTAGAATAAGAACAAAAGGAAATAGATGAGGATGAGTGGATAAATCACTAAATATAAAATATGGGAAGCTGGGAATCAAACCTCATCGAAATGAATACCAAACACTTGAAGTAGGGTTCACAGGGAGTAGGGTCCAGTGGGGAGGAGGAAAATTAGGGTTCGAGGGGAGGAGGATCTGTGGAAGGGGTTTGAGGGGGAGGAAAAGGAGTTGTTCTAGCAGCAAAGTAGGGCTAGTGGTGGTGGATAAGGGATAGCGGTGGAGTAGGGAAGTGGCGGCAGAGTAGGGCAGCGGTGACTGAGTAGGGCAGCATCAACGGAGAAGGGCAAGCGGTGGATTAGCGAAGTGGCGGTAGAGTAGCATCTGAAAAAGAGAAGATTAGGGGGAGGGGAGTTTTCGTAGGGCTACAATCCTACGAGATATTGAGGGCGCGATAAATAGAGGGCACTATGCACCCCATTTTATAAAATGCGACTATGGTTTTATCAGCACTGATAAAGGATCCCTTTATTAGCACTAAAAATTTAGCATTGATTAAGGGTGCGTTTATCAGCACTCAAAAAGTACTGATAAAGGTAAATATTTATCAGTGCTAGAAAACCGTTGATAAAGTTACCCTTTATCAGTGATTTTAATTAGGAATGATAAAGAGATACCTTTATTAGCACTGATAAAAGTTGGCGCCTCCCGTTCCCATTATTGTAGTAGTTGAGGGATTATTTCATTATACTGATATTCGTAACATCAAAAGTGTTTCTCCATATAGAAATGTAAAAAAATATCTTACAAAGAAAATGTGGAGATGTACCCCCTTGAATATGTCCCAATAAATCATAAATATGTGTGAGTGTGTGAACAACAAGGTTGATGGGTTGTCCCTTCACCAATGTGGACTCCATCATTAAATTGCAGACCCTAACACCAGTGTAGGAATCATGATATTGGAAGATAAACCCTCTTAAAAACATGGAGAAAAATATAGCCATCCAAAATTCTAGAGATAAGTCTAGCTGAATCCAGTAACTCCATGTATTATGCTGGATCTCCACAAAAATAGCCTAGTATGAGATTGAATACCTAATGACTATTGATTTGGGTGAGTCCAAGAATGTTAAAAAGTTACACCTTTACCATTATCTGGAAAAACATATATTTATCATATCACTGAATGGAATGATTGAGAGTGTTTGGGGATCATGAACTAGTGAATTTTCTTCCAAAATTATTAAATCTATTTCTAATGGAGGAAAAATTTAGTGTATTTATTGGTGTTATCCATAGGAAAAAATTCATTATAAATATTAACTAGAATAGGAATAACTCCCAATAGATAGAAATCACACAGGTTCATATCAACTTCTCCATGGGTTAAATGAAAGATATTAGTTATCAAACACCAATAACTGGTCAATTTGGAAAAGATATCAGTTATATAATATAACACAAATAGACAAGTAATCATGAATGGTATACCATAAGGATATATAATCATCATTTTTTACATTGACTCCATCGGGAACCATTTAGAATGGAAAAATTCTATTGATCTGATATGGAAATTAAATGCCCTGTAGTGGAAATTTTCATTTTAACATGATCCAAGGCTACCTCAAAATAAGTGAAATGAAGATTTTGATCAATAAGTGGAATGGTAGAATCATCATGAAATATGATGTTTTATAGTGTCATTTTATTAGAAAAGAGGTTATTCATAAGCCCTAGTGAATGGATAATCTTTAAAATGACCTCTTAAGTGATAGAGTGATGTTTAACATCATCTTAAATCTTCTCATAAATGTATTTTCTTCTCATAATTATGATCATGGAAGTGGAATCTAGATTTCTTGTGACAAGATCCATTTTATCCTTATGGAAAAATCAGAAAAAAACTTGTTAGATTCATTGAAACATGACAAGTTATGTGGAACATGGTATGTTTCTTAAATTTTTGGTTTTTTGAAATGGGATGAATCTCAACCCGAAGCCTATTTCTCTATATTTTCCTACTCTTGTTTTTCCTGATGTTGGTGTGGGTCCCCATCCCTCAAGTCCAGTGGCAAGAGGCTCTCTGATAGAGGGCTTCGTGGGACCCTCCTTTAAGGAGTTACATTGTAGTGCGCCATCTTTTACAGTCACTTCCAGTGGTAAAGTGATGGTGGGGATGGTACCCATCCTTATTATCATGGTTGGACCCAAGAACTGAGTAGTGTGGATGGTTTTCCTTTGGTTTACTTGATTGAGGAAGAGCTTCTGGGTGTGGCCTCCTTCCATGATTTCTCACTGGTTTCTCACTTTGGTTTCAACAAACCACCACTGGATTTGTTTCAAGATTTTGTTTATTATTGGGGTTTTCAACTTTCGGTGATGGTTTCTAAGATCTCAAGAGTGGCCTTCTGCATCCATTTCTCTTCTATGGAAGATTTTGCACTGTCCTGGGCCAGTTAGGAGCATCGTTGTGGCTCCTAGAAGTTTTATCTATCTTGATGGTTGTGGGATCATCATTATGGATGAGAGTATTCTTCTGTGGCGGTCTGGGTGCGTCTTCTAGGCCTTCCTCTCCCCTTGCAAAATTCATCGATCCTAAAATCTATTGGTGACTCTTTTGGCTCGTTTCTTTGTTCGGATGTATACACCTATTCTCTTCTGAGCATGGCATGACCTCACATCTGTGTGGATATGGATCATACTGTGAATTTTCCTCCTTGTGTGTTGGTTCGCGTGGGGAGCGGCCTTCAGTGGTGGCAGAGGATCCTCTAAAATTCTCCTCTGAGATTTTGCATAGTATGCGGGCTTCAAGGGCATTTAGTAAACTTATGCAGGAAGAGTCGATTGGCTCTGGGACCCTCATGTGCTGGCCTCTGGGGCATTCAAGTGGTTGGTTCCAATTCCTCGAAGGCATAATCATATGTGGAGGTTTCTGTTGGACGTGATCCTTCTTCTCCGATTCTTGGGATTTTTGTACCTGTGGAATCATCTGGCCGAGGGTCTGGTAAGAGGACGCCTACACTGGGGCCTTCTTGCATTGAACCCTGAGTGGTTCTGGATGTTGATTCTCCGGACACGATGGAACAGACGAGGTGTAATGTTACCATTGGACACCTTTTTTAAAATTCAGATAATGGGACCCACAGTGCTACGGTTCTGTCTGAAGAAGGGAGTGGTCAGGAAATGATGGAACTGGTCTCTGACCTTTCTATTTTGGACATGAACTCATGGACCCCTTCTACCCCCCAGGTCCCCTCCTATTCCCAGTAGGGTGGCCTCCAAAAAATGTACTTATATCTGTCCATGGAGAAATATTGATATTTTCTCCATCTATCTATCTTCCCTGAGTAGAGCCTTACCTCCGTCTCCAGCACAGGTTTTTATTTCTTCGCACTTGTCTTCGATGTTTCTATAGCATTCCATTCATTCTAAACTGGTGTCGGTGACCACTGTGGCAATATAGTCAGCCTTGGTTCTGGAGGGTGTTTCAAAGGAAGTGGAGTCTCGGTGTGTTTCTCCTCAGCGGGTGTTCCGAGTCTCCATGCTCCAAGGGGATGTGGATCCATGCTTGGTAGGGTCATCTTCTTCGGTGCAACTGTCACTTCTTGAAGATGTGTCCCTGGTTTCAAGTCTACGAATTCCAAGGTGTGATGTTATCCTTGGTTATTTAGAATGCGAGAGGGGTGGGGTGAAGGAAGGACATTCAATTCTGTCTTCAGAAGCTAATAAGTCTTATGCATCCATAGTTTTTAGTCTCGAGCTGAAGTAGGATCACATCAAACTCTCTAGCCTGTCGATGAAGCTCTGTTTCTAGTCGTACATGCATGGGTTCCTAGATAACAACCATATATGGATCTATTGGAAGAAGTATATTAAGGTGGTGTTAATAAACTTGTCATTGCATTGTATCAACACAAAAATATCTTCTTCAAAGGGCGAGGTGTTGTGGTCATTTTTCTATGCGAGCACCGAGGTATGCACGTGACTGGAGCTCTGTAGCTTTCTTAACACTTTCCATTCAGGTTACCTGCCGTGGTTTGGGGGGGGGTGACCTAAATACTATCAGTGATTCATATGAGAAGAAGTGCGGATCCTCTGTGCCTATTGGTGGGATTCAAGACTTTATGGACTTCACTGCCTCTACAAGACTCTTTGATTTGGGGTTCAAGGGGAGTCTCTTTACTTAGTTCAATAACCAGACGAGTGCTAGTCTCATTTAGAGCAGGTTGAATTGGTGCCTTTTGAACCTACAGGTCCTCAATTATATTGGTCTCACTTCAGTTACTCATCTTCCATGTTCACTCTCAGACCATGCTCCCTTGTTGGTGGAGTTGCATGCCCGTAGGATGTATCATGGGAACCAGGACTTTCTTTACTCTAGCAGTTGACACCAGTCGCCTGACTTCTGGCCGATGGTGAGGATCTCGTGGGATGGCAGAGAGGAAGGTGGCCCCTAGTATGGGTTGTCCAACTACCTCTAGTGTCTCAAGCAAGATATTCTGATTTAGCTCGGCAATAGACCAAATGATATCACGGGTGTAGACTCTATCCAGAGGGACATTGATATGACAGAAGAGGATCTGATGTTTTCCCTGAATGAGGATACGATTACATTAATTTGTGATAAATGGGTCTTCTTGGTAGAGAAATTGGTGGATATTGAGAGGGATCTCAGGAAAAGTTCTTGGGTTAAGTGGCTTAAGGAAGATGACCACAATAGTAGATTTTTTCACGCCTGTCTAAAGGAGAAAAGATCCATGAGGGTCAACATTCTCCTGGACAATGATGACTATACGAATGATGTGGATGTTGTTGGGTGTACTCACATAGATCATAAATGGTTGTGGATTACACTTAGGGGGATGAAAACTTGATCTTTTCATCAGAAGTATAACCCATTGAAGGTTTGTCTCACATTGTTGGGGATTATACATAGTAGGAGGCCCATGTTTCTAGAACCCTGAGGAAAGTATCAAATAAAAGTGATTTTTTGTTTTTGTTGGTGATTACACTTTTAGGGATTCAGATGTGTTTGGGATCGTTCAAATTTCATGATCACCCCCAAATTATATTCCCATGCGATTCATGATCTATGTGAGAAATAATAGGAAGTAGAATATTTAGCATATTTTTCATTCACTAGTGGAAACCAAAGGGAGAGGGAAAGAGTGAGCTCTAGAACCAGTATCCTCATTTGTTTCGGTAACAAGGATAGTCACATTGACTCCTGGGTACAACCATGGAAGATGATGAGGAAGAATGGTTGACCTCATTCTAGGGGTTTACTCAAGGAGGAATAGCCTTCTCTCAATTTCAGAGAGGGTTATAGAAGGATCCAACACTATCCCTCATCAATGGGAAATTCGAGTGATACCATTCAATCACTAAAATGGGGAGTTCCACCTGTGTACCACAAAGGTCAAGACCCTCGTTACCTTGGTAATGCATGTTCAATAAAATTTTTAGGACCCCCTTATTAAGGAAGTCATAAATTGGACCATGCTTACCCTGGTAATGTATTTTTGAGATGATACATTATTGTGCCCATTGATTTCATTATATGCATTGGGTGGCTTTGGAAGAGGCCTTAGCCTGATGCCATGGTACAAAGAGGGACAAAAGTGGGGAATAATGGTATGAAGGAGGGAAGAAATGCAAGTGGAAAATAAATACACCATATGATTCCCCATTTTGTGTAGCATGTTGTTATATGGGGTGGGGTTGCCTCCACACGGTATTTTTCTATACGTTCATGGGTTCCTCCAATATAACTCTTTGCTACGTGGGTTAGAGTTCATCCTACTTAACGTCTTTCTATGAGGGTAAGGGATTATGATGCAGATCACATTTTCATATATTTTATACATTAAATCATTGTTTATAATACCACCATAGTAATATTGTATGGGTAATTGTCACATTTTTAGGTTTTAGTGTTATTTTGAGCCTAAATGCAAAAATGGAATAATTCAGCAATTTTAACAGATTGTTATCACAGGGGTATTTTGGTCATTTATCATTAAATATATGTCCAAATTTTATGATTAAAATTTTGTTAGAATAATTATTTAATTTTCGTCATATTTGTCGTCTGGACAAGGGGCTTAATCGATCATCTAGTAGTTGTACAAATTCAATGAAGTTGAAGAGTTTTCTGGGAAGACAAAACGGACCCCACTTCCATAACGGAAACCCGATTAGCTCTACACAACTCCAAATTATATTATTACACTTGTATATGTAAGAGGACTCAAGGGAGAGTTTATACAATAAATTTCATAGCATTTGGAATCCATTATAAGGGACATTGAATGATAGACATTTGAAGGAAGCTGCCTGGATGCTACCTCCAAAAAAAGAAACCGCTAATATTAAATTCACAACTCCTTCTAGGCGTGTCCAATGAAGCTGAAATGTGGGGAGAAAATGGAGGAGACATTATGGAACAACATTTATGAAGACAACTATTACAGATTCGGTCTTTCAAGGTCATATCTACGCGAAAATGTTTGGATTAAATGTTTTGTGTGTGAATTCGTCACCCCTTCTCCCTATAAATATGTGTCCCTTCTCCCAGTTTAGGAGATAGCCATTCCAGGGGGCTAAGGTGGAGATTTATTTCTGTAATTTGTTTTCATATTTTTAATATAAATTAGTTAATTCTTCTTCTTCATACCTCATTCTTTCATTTTTTACTTTTATGTGTTTCTCCCACCGTATTCTCTTCTAACTCCATGAAAATGGGGAACTGACCTCGATGTTTGTTTGAGGGGGAGAATGGTGGTTGTTTGAGTTTAATTGTTCTTCAATTTAAATCTATTTACTTAATTCTGAGAATTTTGGTGGTGGTTAAATTGATTATGATGTGCGATTGCCCCATTTTCTCTCTCACCAAGTTCTTCTTCTCATTCAACATTTATCCTTCCCTTCACTATATAAGTCATGCATACGATGGAGTATGGCGTGGGTAGCGATGGTCAGCAAAGAGATCTCCTAGCCGACTTTAAGAAGAGTATTTCCCCACATGTAGAGATCTTGGTGTTGTGGAAATAACATTTCGAATAAGAGGGTGTAGTGTGATAGATTTTGATCACTACTTTGAATTGATATTGAGAATATTTTAATAAAAAATGATATCAACCATTATGATCCTCCAAGAACAAGTGTCTTCTCTCTTATTTTTAACATCATAATGTTTACATTACATATATATATATATTCATATTTTATGAAAATTTCAAACTCATCTTTATATTATATATTAGTTAGAAAATAAATAGTGACAATTGAATTTTGGTGTTGTGTAAGTTGCCTCCTTGAGACTGAACCTGGGAGTGCACTATATTGCATTCTTAGGTAAATAATATTTTGATCAGAGATCTGCAACAAATTCCCGCGCATCAAATTGGTGTCGTTTCCTGGGAGGTGCAACACTTTCACACACCGTTATTCATAAAAAACAAAAAAAATCATAAATTTCAAAAACTAAAAAAAACGTTTTGTTCATGATGTATTTCAATGGTGATTATTCTGTATGGACTGACCAATCTCAGGTTCCAGAAAATGTTTACAATGAAATTGATTCTCAATTTCATAGGATTAATGATATAGTTCAAAAACTGGAGAGCCAAATTGAATGGATTGCTGAATATGTACGTACATCCCAAGAGCAATCCGAACCTGAACCAAAACCTGAACCAGAACGAGTGGTGGAATTGATTTCACCAATAATTTTTTATGTTAAAGAACCTGAGGTGGGTGAGAAAGAACTTCTAAAGGAACTAATCACATCATCCCACACTCAACCATTGCTTGAGGAGGTCCCATAAGTACACATTCCAACTGATGTACTGATGGGAGGTCAACATTTTTTGGAATAATATTGGAATAACTTTGTTGAAGATAACTTGAAACATGATCTTCCCATAATTGATAATGAAACATCAGACACTTTCTACCTCTCTCTTGATTTGGAAGATAAGGAAGAATATGTACCTGCTGATATTGAGTTTCCAATGGTCATGCCTGAAGAGATAAATTTCCAAGATGACTTACATTAAAGGGAAGATTTCTTTATTGATTCATCGTGTTTTAATCTTATTCAAACTGAATTGTTTTCTGAATTCTCCTTTCCTGAAATTTTTGATACAGTACAAATGGAGCATACCTTGGATGATATGAAAGAGACCACCAAAGTAGTGGTGATCATGGAAGAAGATACGGGGAAGGTGGTGGTTGTGTGACTACCTCCTCAACAGAAATTTGCATACCATATGGAGGAGGACACCACTGAAGTTAACAGAGAGCACCCTTATCTTTTATTCCCTCCCAATTTGAACCAAATATTTCTTCTTTATTATTTCTCAGGGGTTTGGAACTTTCTTATCTTCTTTGGGGTTCTCTACTTTTAGTTTTTACTCATGGATATCAGGAGAACTCACATGTGGTGGTTCATCTCAATGAAACCACACCCACATTCTGATTGGGAATAATCTACTGAAACTGCCTGATTAGGGGTAGTAAAAACCTAGCACCCGCTTGGGGGTATAAACCAAGAATTATCCCTTTTTTTTCCTTTTCTCGTTATTTTTATTTATTTTTCTTATGTATTTTCATTACTTTATTTTAGTTTAGAAGTGGATGCTTCTAGGATCTTAACTCAAGGCATCCACCTCTAAAATAATTTCAGGCTGTATCTTTCCTTTCCTCTGATTTTCCACCTTTATATTTATATTTTGTTGAGTTGAAATAAGAATTAGTTATATTTAAGTGTGGGGGAGTGTCAACCTGCTTAGTTCATATTGTGTGCTTTTCATTTTTTTATTATATTTTTAGGATTTTTGAGCTTTAATGAATATTCTTATCACTTTTCACACATCAATTTATTTTGAAAGAGTTGAAATGATTTTTGAAATAATGGATTTTAAATGATTGTTGATGTGAAAACATTTTTCTGGAATTGTATTATAAATCATTTTATGAGTTTTACTGATTTTTGAAATCCATGATCATAAAACACTGACTCAAAATATTTTTCCAATCCTGTGAGGTATTCTAAACCACTTTTTCATATTCTTCCTAATACCCACACTTTCTTGAGGGAAACATGAATTTTGTGTGAGAACCAGAATTTGTGAATAATTCTCTTTTGATGCTTTGGATTTCATGGAATGTATTTAAAATTATTGAGGCATCTCTTTGGCTAGACAAATTTTATCTTGAGACCCACCTTAATATTTATCCTTCAAAAGCCCTTAGATTCCATGAATTTCCTTATCGGTTTAAGCCACATTACAAGCCAATTTTTTCATGCATACCCGCACTTTTAGTATTTTTGCATGGTTATTTAAAGTTTGAGTGTGGGGGAAGGGCCTTTCGTGTGCATTCCTTGATATTTTTATCATTTATGGGTGGTTTTAGTTGTGTGTCAATACTTTGGGTAGTGGATAATTAGAGAATTAGGCATGTGTCATCATTTCATTGTGCTTTATTTGTTTCATCTATTTATCCTTCAAAAAAATGAAGATGAGCTTTAATTCCTCATTTTAAATTCATTTATGACTCATGTCCCTCTCAAAATCAAGGGCATGAATTTTCATTCATTCATTGTATTCAATTTTCAGCTCATCCTCCATAAAAAAAGAAAAAGAAAATAAAGTTGTGCCTTTCTGGAGATTTGAAAAAAAAGAGAACTTATATGATTTCATTCATTATAATAACTTATTGGATCATGTACCATGACATTAAAGGCATTGGAATTAATTTTCAAGTGGGATTTAGAGAGGAAGTTTTTATTTTTTCCCTTGATTTAATCATGCATTGTAGTTAAAAGTCTAACCTCCTCTTTCTATCCTGGAACATTTTTCAATCATTTTCCCACCAACCCTAAGCCACAAAATCATTTGAACCTTCAATTAAATCCCTCATGAGTAAATTCATTTTCATGTTTCACCCAATGGAGAAATGAGAATTATCCCAAACCTATGGTGATACAAGTGATTTTCAAGTATGAGTATAACTCTAGATTCAATTTTTCATGAGTGAAGAGTGACATAAACTTCAATGTGAGGGAGGTTATGATTGGGCCATGGATTGATTTATGAGGTTGAACAAATATTAATGATTGAAATGAAAATGTTATAGGTTTTTTTCAAATATGATACATGATGGACTTCTATTTTGGATAAGTTCATTGATATTTTCTCATTTTTTATTGTTGTGTGGAATTTGATTTGGATGTAAGATGATTGCCCAAGAGTGCAATGTTTAAGTGTGGGGGAGAGATGAAGCTCACATCTTCATATATTTTATACTTTAAATCATTTTTTATAATCCCACCATAGTGTTATTGTATGGGTAATTGTCACATTTTTAGGTTTTAGTGTTATTTTGAGGCTAAATGAAAAAATGGACTAATTCTGCAATTTTAATAGATTGTTATCACATGGGTATTTTGGTCCTTTATCATTAAATATACTTCCAAATTTTATTATTAAATTTTTTTTAGAATCCTTATTTAATTTCCTTCATTTTTGTCTTCTGGACCAGGGTCTGAATCGATCATCTAGTGTCTGTAAAAATTCAATGAAGTTGAATCGTTTTTCAGGCGGACAGAACGAACCCCACTTCCATAACGGAAACCCGATTCGGTCTACACAACTCCAAATTAGATGATTCCACTTGGATATGTACTAGGACTCAATAGAGAGTTTATAAGATAAATTTCATGGCGTTTTTAATCTATTATGAGGGACATTTAATGACATATATTTGAAGGAAGCTGCCTGGAAGCTGCCACCAAAAAACGAAACCACCAATATTATATTCATAACTCTTTCTAGGTGCGTCTAATGAAGCTAAAATTTTGGGAGAAAACGGAGGAGCTATTATGGAACAACATTTATGAATACCATTATTACTTATTCGGTCATTTAAGAGAATATCTACGCGGATAAATTCGGATTAAATGTTTTGTGTGTGAATTCATCACCCCTTCTCCCTATAAATATGTGTCCCTTCTCCCAGTTTAGGAGATATCAATTCCAGGGAGGATAAGTTGGAGCTTTATTTCTGTAATTTTTATTCATATTTTTAATATACATTAGTTTTTTATTCTTCTTCAAACCTCAATCTTCCATTTTTACTTTTATGTGTTTCTCCCACCGTATTCTCTTCTAACTCCATGAAAATGGGGAACTAACCTTGATGTTTGTTTGAGGGGGAGAATGGTGGTTGTTTGAGTTTCATTGTGCTTCAATTTAAATCTATTTATTTAATTTTGAGAATTTTGGTGGTGGTTAAATTGATTATTATGTGGGATTTCTACATTTTATCTATCACCAAGTTCTTCTTCTCATTCAACATTTATCCTTCCCATCACTATATAAGTCATGCATTGGGTAGCGATGGTCAGCAAAGAGATCTCCTAGCCGATGTTAGGAAGAGTATTTACCCACATGCAGAGATCTCGGTGTTGGGGAAATAACAATTCGAATAAGAGGGTGTAGTGTGATAGATTTTTATCACTACATTGAATTGATATTGAGAATATTTTAATAAACAATGATATCAACCATTATGATCCTCCAAGAACAAATTTCTTCTTTCTTATTTTTATCATCATATTGTTTTCATTACATATATATATATATTCATATTTTATGCATATTTCAAACTCATCATTATATTATATATTAGTTAGAAAATAAATAGTGACAATAGAATTTTGGTGTTGTGTAAGTTTCCTCCTTAAGACCGACCCTGGGAGTGCACTATATTGCATTCATAGGTAAATAATATTTTGATCGGGGAACTACGACAAATTCCCGCGCAACAGATTCATATATGGAGCCTTTTTTTCCCACTATGATTATGGTTTCTCATACTATTATTTTTGGTTTGTTTAAATAGATGAAAATAGAATTAATAATTTTAATAATAAATATGATGGAAGATTTAGTGACTATGAACAACCAATTTGGATGATGAATGGAGAGATAAATATTGTGATTATTCTTAGTCATCTATCATAATATAAGATTAAAAACATGAAATTCGATGAGATTACTAAGGCATAAAATAAGTGGAATATGGAATTTTATGAATTTTTGTATGGTAATTAACATAGATGAAAAAATATTAATCTTACAACATCCCAAGAATATGGGAGGAAGAACCTATAATAATATCTCAAATTGAGGGAAAGATTTTCTCTGTGGGGAATAAAAGGCCATAGAGTGAAAAATTATCGACGATTTAAATGACTTATATGTTGGGAACATTGGAATTATCTATGTTGATGATATAAACTAATGGTTAGCATGTAGTTCTTGGAAATACATGTTCTATTCCAACTAATGAAGTGAAAGGATTTAATTGTGTATATATTTGGATTCATGAATTATGTTTTTGAAGTATTTCAGTAATAGTATTTCTATTATAATAATGAGGAGAAATATAAGAATTGTGTTAATTTTAGAATAATATATATTTTCATGTAATATTAACTTGAGATTTGTGGATACCATAATGGGTTTATGATGTTTTGGTTGATTATAAGTTAAAAATCATTGACACCCACTTTGAGGTTTTATGTGACAAGAGTTTATCAATATTAGTGATATTTTAGGAGAAATATATGTAAATAAATCCATTAAGTTTTGTATATAATTTAGTGACAATGTTATTTATCGATAAAATATTTTAAACTTTATAATAATATGATTAAAGGTATTTTTAAACATTAGGGTTTATCTAATAATTGAGTTTTAGGTAATTATGGGTTGTGTTGAACACCTTATGAAGTTATCACACTTCATTACTTTCATAGAAGATTTCAATTTGGATTCTCTTTCTAGAATATACAATAAGGAAGTGGTATGGTTTCATGGAGTATCACATTAAATTTTATATGATTAGGAAATGATGTTTACCATGATGTTCTCAAGAAGTATTTAGCAAACTCTTGATATCAAGTTGAGTTTTATCACTGTATATCATCCTCAAATTTGAAGGCCAGTTTATGTATAAAATTCAAAAACTAGAGGACATGCTGAGAACATGTTAAATGGATTTAAAAGTTAGTTGGGATCAACATGTTCCTCATGTTAAGTTTTCCTATATCAATAGTGTTTACTCGAGAATAAAATCCTCCTTATGAATACCTTTTTGTAAAGAAGTGTAGAACATAAACATATTGGAATGAAGTTGCAGAAAGAGAGCTATTGGGACAAGAGAAAGGTGATGAGATGGTATATAAGGTTAGAGACATTCATAAACACATAATAACAACATAGTGGATAAATAAATATTATAATGAAGACAATTTATTCAATATATTGTTTGAAGTTGGTGATAATTACATTAAATGAATTTCTTCATTGAATAAAGATAGAGAAACTAAACCCTATGTATATTAGTCACTTTGAAATACATGATCGCATGGGGATAATAGTTTTTTGTTTATTGATTCCATAAAAACTCTCTCAATTTCATGATGTGTTCCATTTAACTATCATAAATAAGTATATAATGGATCTTGTACATATATAGTACTTGGAGGTCATACCATTAGAGCATGATCTCTTTTAATAATTATCTTAGATTTTGGATCATATATAGAAAGTGATATAAAAAAGAATAGTCACTCAGTCAAAGTTTTTTAAAAAAAACCAAAAGATTTAGGATGCTACATGGGAACCCAAGGATGTAATGAGGATGAATTATCCTTATTTATTGGTACCAAAGTGATGAATTTCAAAGGAAAAATAGGGGTGAAATGTAACACCCATAGATTTTGTGAAATATTATTGTTTGAATAAGTTTAATCTTTTAAATGCTTTATGTTGCATACAACATTGAGTTTCACATTAATTATACGTAACATTGGGAATATATTTTTTTACACATAACACTAATTTTTTCTTGTATTATATGAAACACTATGTTTATCCTATGTTATATGCAACATTGAGTTAAAAACATAAAAAAATTACTAAAATAATATTATTTAATATGATAATTATCGTGTATATATTTAAATGAAGGGTACGAGTATTATTAACAAAAATATGAACATATATGTTTTACACATGTATATATAATGAATTTTTTGGACTCCTATTAATTATAAATGAAAATAGAAGGTATATAAAAATAAATGAAATATTTTTCTGAAATACTATTTTTATACGCACAAGTGTGGGCGCACAAGTCAGCTTAGGTGTCCTGATGTTCACTTAAGTGATGACTAACCTATATGTTAATACTTGGATGAGACCTTTCTCGAGCCTTCAAAAGTATTCACAGGTGGTCCCAGAATTGGGGCGCTCAAGTTCCTATAAAAGTAATAGGCCTCAGGCAAGTATTTATGACTTGGGGAGGTTGGGTGTTTTAGTTAGGCAATTGTTATGGTTTTCAAACACTAAAAGTTCTTAAGTCCAACGATCCTCCTTTAAATCTTCCACTAAATGTGTTGAAGAACTACCTTGAAAGTTTTGGAAGACTGGGGAGATGTACTAAGGCGACCAGAGCAGCAATTGGGGTTCAAGGAAATTCATCTATACAAATGAGGACCCCAAGGGTCTATTTTTAAGAAAAAACAGGACCTTGGGTTAAAGTAGTTTGGGCACGCAAGTAGGCTATGTGACATTTTGGGGTTCACAAGTAGGCTACACACCAATGCTGTTTTGGTTTGACTAAGGTAATCCAAAATTCATGCCTTTTCAAATATTGATTTTATTTATGTATTTTCCCCTTTTCATTCTAAGGGGATTCCCTTTTTCATTTTTTAGACTCTTTGACGGAATGATGTGTCAACAAAAGCCCCGCCCCCCACAGAATTGGATCTGAAATGAAAAGAGGATCCTATACTAAGGTAATGTTATAGTAGAGAAATAAAAGAGTACTGGGGAACACAAGTGTTATGCATGTTGAGAAACTGGTCACACAAGTTTGCAGCGTGTTGTAATATAGCACATAGGGTGACATGTGTTTCCTATATATAACGACTTCACTTCTTCAAAATTCTTCAAGACTTCCAAAATTTCATCTCTCGGTGTGCAAGTCTTCTTTGAATCAGACACTTCTTTTTTGTCATGCTTCTTCTGTATGTTTTTTAGTGGCGTGCTGTAAGTGGGGAACCATACTTGCGTGCCGACTAATACATTCATGCCATGTTTATACTTATGAACCTTAATGCTTTACCATTTTTTTCAAAAACAATAAAAATTAACTTACATTAAGATATAATTTCCGTCTTTTTGCTGGTTCAAATGGATCCCAAAAGAATTGGAACTACTGATGAGCTCGCCAAAAAGAGGATTGATGACATGATGGATGTCGTTGGTCATGATTACTTTGAAATTTGTGACACCACCCTTCCAGAAATAGAAAAATATTTGAAGAAGTATCATTTCAACTTCCCCTGAATCACTTATCTACCTTTGTATAGATATGGCCATTTGGAGGATGTTAATATTGCAAATATAAAGTACTATGTCCCACATTTTTTGTTTCAAGATTATACCAACTTTTCGCCAGCCATTGTTTCTACTGGGGAATCATTTTCAAATGTTGGGATAGTAAAGAAAGCTCATATTATGCATCATAGCCCATGTGATCCAGATTTGAAGGCACACCCAACCGAGCTGCAGCCACACTGTTATTCATCCATTTTTCAGGATCCTCAGACAGATCAATCCACAGGTTGGATGAAAATTTGGGACTTATGCTCAGGAGTAGGTGTAAAACCCATGTGGATGTGGGAATACTGGGTTTTTAATACCTGTGTAGAATTTACAAACAACTTGAATGGCATTGGGATTTATGAGGTTGTCTGGTTTGGAAAAAAGTTAGTGTATAGGGATGATGATTTCGTGCTGAAATTATTAAGCCGATGGAGTCTAGAGACTAATTCCTTACATATAACACATGGAGAGTTAGGCATCAGAATGTGGGATGTTTACAAGATTTCTAGAGCTCCAATCCTTGGAGACATGTATGATGAGTTTATTCCTCCCAAGGTGACATGGAATGACATGGAAAAGACACTGGATTATGTTCGTGAGTTGATGAAAATATTTAACAAACTCAAGAACACAACCACCATGAAATATCGCACTAGGAGGGATATTCATCTAGAGGAATGGATAGAAAAGTTTCTGATAAAGATGAAGTAAACGGGTCCTACTTACACCCGTCCAACTTGTTATCTATGGGTAGAAAAAGTAGTCACCCATGATACTTTTTGGAAGACATTGGAGAATGGAGAATTTGATAAATGGGGATATGAAGTCAACCCAAAAATTCCTACAAAGACACATCTAGTAGGATTCTTTGCCATGTGGCTCTACTTATATTTATTACCAGCCTGAGAATCCAAAGGATTCATGAGACCAGGAACGTTTTTTATTGCAACTAAGCTGGTAGAGAAAAGAATGGTAAGGTTATCCACTCCTGTTTTGGCAAAGATTCATAGGAGTTTGTTGCACATTTACATGGGGAAGTCATCCTTTAGAATAGTGGGACCATTCCAAGTGTTGTGGGGATGGATCGCTACACACTTCAGAACTTATGTTGTACAAAGTGGAGTAGAGGTTTTTGTATGTTCTTTACAACCATCTGTTCAGGCTTTTTCTGGTATTTCACCCTTATCTATGAATTCTTATGACATCAAGGCTCGATTGAGAATTTATAAGGAGTGACATTTATTTCCTTATGGGAATCCACCTATGGGGTGATTTATTGATGATGGGATGAACATTTTTGAATTGAGGTTATATATACTAGCTTGCAGAGATGGCATGTTGGCCACCAGAATTGATGGATAAATCATATGTGAGGCCTATGCTCCTTAAAGTTTTTCACATCAATTCAAATGTTTACAAAAGAATACTGTATCTACTCCTATGCATGTCAGATTAGAGAAACAACCAATGGTTTCCTAACAACTATGGTTGTTGACATCTGTGGAGAAGAATGGGATAGTATTTAATTTACCAATCACTGATGTAGTAAGCAGATTGACTATCTGGTATGCTGAAAACTGGGGTGCATCTTACCCTGAAGGGGTATTAAATCATGTCATCCCTCAAGTGAGGTTGAAGAGAAGTATGAGGAGGGAACACCTTCGTTTGGAAGATAATTCTTCATCATCATGGGCCGACTCACAAGAATCAGAGGGTAGAGGTCATGATTCTCCAAATTCACTGAAGAGACCTCATGCCAGATATAACCCTCCTGCTAGAAATAAGAGATCCACTCCATCAATCCCTACTGAATTTGTATCGAGGCGATCAATTCACCATCATTATGAAGAACAAAAAGTTCCATTTTCTAATACCTCATCTGTGACTGTGGGTGTTGGGAAGAAACTCCAATCCAAGGTTACAGTATCCTCTTCACAACCCTCTGACATAAATTCTAAATATATATGGCCATAGGCTGTTTAAACATGGAAGATTTTGTACTGGGATGTTGAAACCATGTGGATGGATCTGTGTATAAGACTGCATATTCTAGGAGTAGGGGATTTGTAGGATTATTTTGACATTCTTCTTAAGGATAATTCAAATGATGTGATCAACTACATTCGAGAGATAAAAATGCTCATATATTCCACTGATGAATCAATTCCTACCACAAAGTGGGTGAAGGAAATGATAGATCATGGTACCACCAAAGGGATTAATCCTTCATTGGATGAAAAGTGGAATGACTTTGTAGATCCTGAGGATGAAAGTTTCCTTTCACTCTAATTCTCTTCAATTTTTCAGCTTGAAATTTAGTCAAAACATTGTTACTTGGGAGAAATATCATCTTATCTTATAGATGGGTAAAGGAAATACAATCAAAGTTCCTTTCCCAAAATATATTCCTAGAGGCACTGCTCTTAGAGCTACCAGATCACCCCGTGAATCGGGAGAAATATCTCTGGGACAACCGGCCATGGAGGAGGAAATAGAGAGGGTATTGGAATATCTAATACCTATCTTTGGAAATAATTATGCAAGCCATCCTATGAAATATAATAAGAAAAAGCACTGAAGAAAGAGATCTATGGTTAATCTATTTCTTAACAGTTGTAAGTCTCCTTGATAATCATGAATTTTAGTCCTTATTCATGAAAAAGTGTTTAAACTTATTAGGATTACAGTGATTCTTTTGTTTCTTCTATGAAATAAACTACTGATAAGGTTGAAGGAACCATAAAAGGTGCTACTGAATATACACAAATTCCTACAAATCTAGTGGTTTCTGAAGAGGTATTGAAGCCAAAAGAACCAACATTTGTTCCCAGTACTACTCTTATTCCCTATATTAGAGGAGAGGAGGCTTCTAGTAAATCCAAAATACATCATAAGGCACAAAATGTAACAATAATAAACTTCCATTCTGTGATACTTTTAGGTTCATCAAATACACCGGGACATTTGGAAACAACTGATGTTGACCCCATAACTGTTACTATGGAAGTTATTCCGGGTAAAAAGTTGTCGGAGGAAGGTTGCGAAGAAAACATGCCAAGCGCTCCCATGGGTGAGACTAACCTGGGAGCTGAGATATCATTGGATTAAATGATGATCCTTGTCATTTATTTTGAATAAATATTATAAAATGTTAATATATCAAATGCTTTAGAAGATTTTGGAGTTCTTTGTATTGAATCAACTGGATGTGAGTTCTCATTATTTGTCCTGTTAATCCTCTTATGATTAACCTTCTAACCATGGTTGGTTGAAATATGTAGTTATAACTAAAGAAACTTCTGTCGTAACAATATTTTAAAGAAGTGTTGATATTAATGTCAACCCCACCATTGCGGAGACATTGGATCATGTGGATCTTGAGATAGCATATCTTTATGAGATTAACTCTGAAGATCCTGAGCATATTAAAGATATCACTCCTCATCTAGAGACATCAAACAAAATTGCTGAAACTGAGAATATTGGGGATGATTCTTCTCAATATGTTGACCTACTATTAGGTAAGAGATACTGATATTGTGATTTCCTTCACTTTTTTTATCTCTGAAATCTTAATATGACCATACTTCTTGATTTACCATATAGGGCTATCAACTTCAATGGAAAAATATGGAGGTGAATCCACTGCATCAGCCCAAAAAACATTGGAAGGTGGAGCAGCCATTGTTCAGGAAATAACATAACAGGGAACTTTTTAAGTGCATTATTTCGAAAATAATTCCCTCCTTATGACATTGATTCTAAATTGGACCCAGAACTGTAGAAGGCTCTTCGTCTTGCACGCCGCAAGGCATGGAAAAACATATGGATGATAATATCTGAGATTCCACTTGAGTAATTACCTTTAAGAATTCCATGAACTTAATCTCTATTTATCACGCTGGGATTTAGTGGTTTCGAATACCGTGAAATTCATACTGCTGTGAAAGAGATTATTCGGAGGAGAGAGAAAGATCAAAAGCTTCGACAAGACTTGATAAAATCCAAACTGTCGATCAATATTGAAGAGTTCCAAGCAACGTTGTCCTAGGCTGAGGCTAATCATACTACAAAGTTGAAGGGACTGAAGAAGACAATTAATGAAAAGACTATTCAATAGTTTCACCTTCAAAAAGAGTTAGTTTTCATTATAGGGAAACTCGACCAACTTCATATATCATTAGGTGAAGTCCATAAGGATGGTGAACAAGCCATTGCAAATACCAGAGAAGCACTTCATCATGCTGAAGAGAGCGGGGATGGTCAAATAAATGAGCTTCAACATGCAGCTGATGGTGCTCAAGTGGTTATCAAACAAATGAGGGATTATGTAGAAATCCTTTTATAATTTCTGATTTTTTACAAGATAGAGACTCCAATTTTTGGAGGATCCTATGTGGAAGAATTTTCATAAATGAAAAGTATATTGTCTTTAATCATTTGTGTTTTCAATTTCACTAACTGATTTTGTTTTTTAATTAAACCATTGGGCCTAGTAAGAATAGTTTTATTTTTTTCTAGGGTTATATGCACAAACCCACACACATTATATCTCTTGATGTTTACTTTCTCAATATTAACTAAATCATACGAAAATGTACATTTAGTGAGTTAGGACTCGACGTTTTTTCGGAGTTCCCTTTGAGGGTTCTCAATTTAGTGAGTAACATGTCTTTTGTTGTTGGAAGTCTAGATTCATGCATGTTAGACTATAAAGGGCCTGTATTTAATGTTGGATAGATTTGACCAAAATTTTTTAAATTAGATCCCAAATAAGACTCTATGGATAAGAATTTCTTTAATACTCTTTAAATATTTTTAAGGGGAATCTTGAGCCATGATTTTTATGGTCACCAAATTTATAGCTTGTATCAACATAAGGGTAGTATCTTCCAAGAAAAAAGTTACCATTAATTTGAAAAACCCATTATGGGGGTTGTATTTTGTCGGGCCAACTGGGGCATATGCTACATATCCAAATAATGGCATCTTTTGGTTGGAAGTCCTATTCTGTAGGAAACTTATGAAAGGCCACCTAAGGGAATGTATTGCATAGTCAAGAAAAATATATCTTTAAAAATTTAACATTTTTCTGCTGATAGATAGGGTAAAATAAGATTTTGGTGACTCAAGACCATAGTGGGTGGTTTTCTCAAGGAAATGAATTTTAAGAATAAAAGGGCTATTTTATATTAACATATGTCATGAATAGTAAAACAATTTCTATTCAAATTTGGTGTATTCATAATGATTAAAATTTATCATAAAGGTGAATTTAAGATATCATACTGTGAGGTTTTAATTTATGCTGTGAGGACATTGTACTTTGCAGTTTTAAGTCATGTAGTGAAGACAATGTACTGTGCAGTTTCAAGTCATGCAGTGAGGACATTATACTGTGCAGTTTTAAGTCATGCAGGGAGGACATTGTGTGGATTTAATTTAAGGTCCTTTAGCTCTGACCAATGGTATTAGACTCTCCAAATATCTTGATAATTTGTTTGGAAACATACTATCATATTCAGGTATGGAAGAGAAAACGGTAAACTGTGATTTGGGAATTTCTAATTCTAAAGAATGATATGTAAAAAGAGCGAAAGGCATTGGAGGAAGTCTTTTTTCCATGAACAAAGTTACCATTATTTGAAAACCCATTATGGGGGTTGTGTTATGAAGGGAAAATAGGGGAATATGTTGCATAGCCAAATAGTAGCATCCTTTTACTGAAAGACCTGTTATGTAGATAACTTATGCAAGGCCACCTAAGGGCATGTACTACATATTCAGGAAAAAAAGATCTCAAAAATATAACATTCTACTGCTAAAATACAAAGAAAGGTTATAGAGATTCATATTTTCTGAAGCACAGAGTTTGGTTTAGGGAGAAAGGTACCTGAATTTGGGAAGGATATTTCTAACCAAGATTTCCAAACAATCGGAGGAATGGGACACCTATGAGGGTCTGACCCAAATGTAGGAGTTATAATGTCTGTAGTTTTAGGTCATAAAACCTGGACCAAAAATATAAATAGTACGTGATATGTGGAAAATGGTTCCAGGGTTATTTCATATTGCTTTGAACACATGGAGTGGGAAATGTGTAAACTATGGTCTTGAAGAGTTTCAAACTGAGAGAAATATAATGGTAAAATATATTTGAATGACTATTTTAAAATACAGATTCTTGTATATTTTCATCAAATCTTGAAGGGAAAAAAGACACTATAACCAAGAATGAAATTACCATTATTTAACAAAGCCATTATGGGGGATGTAATATACAGTGCCAACTGGGGCATATGTTGCATAGCCCAATAATAAAATCTTTTGACTGACAGGCCTGTTATATAGTCAACTAATGAAAGGACACCTTAGGGCACGTGTTGTATAGTCAGGAAAAATTGTTCTTAAATATTAGAAACTATTTCAGTAGAAAACACAAGAAATATTAATAAGATCTAAAAAAATTCAAGATTAGGAGTGTGAAAAATGGAAGGAGGTAATGCTCAATGCATACGAGGAATGTTTGAATCAGTATTGACAATGAATTTGGAATCCCTTACATAGATTTGATTCCTATGTAAAATAGGGACATTCTTTGTTTCCTTTTGAATTAACATTGTGATGGGCAGTTTAAAGTCATGCAACAAGGACATTATACAGTGCTATTTTAAGTCATGTAGTGAGGAAATTAATAACCTTATAAGAATTTGAGACGCCTTATTTATATAAATAAGCCTTTTACTCAATTCCTGAGACCACATGAGCTATGATCAATGTGAGAAACAAGGACCAGTAAGGGATTATTTTATAATACAGATGTGAAACAAGTGAAGAATATGGGTGTTATATTTCCATGTAGTTTAACATCATGTAGTAAGGACAAAGTTGAAATGATGTGAACATAAAGACTTGTTGTAGCTATAATATGGGATAAAACCCAAGTGTCACTATGTGTCATGCTGAAGGAAAGAATCAAGACATGTGTAGTTCTTTAAAAATTACCTATATAGGTTTGATTATTATACAAAAAATAAAGGGGTATTTTTATTGAGGATGGGCCCAAGATTGGAGATCTAGGCATCTCTACATATCTCAAATAGATAAGAATAAAGATGTACATATTTCTTTAAACAGTCATTCCTCATGCCAATCGAGTTTAACATAAAGAATGGGGTATTTTGACACATTCTGAGAGAACGGTAAATCTTAAGACATAAAATGGTATAAGGACCAAATCATGAATCGTAAGGAAACACTCTATGTAGATCTGATTCATGTATCGGAGGATAAAATAAAATAAAAAGATTTTCTAATTTCGGTTGGGCCCAAAATTGAAGATTTGGGCATCTCTACGTATCTCATTGAAAATGAGAATAAAGCCATACATAGTTCTTGACTCATGGTCCCTATGCAGATATGACTCAGGAATAAGGAAGAGAGGGACTCATGTTCCACTAAAGAGTAGCTATGATGTCAATGATGTTTACTTGTGGATGATTCTAATGTAAAATAGAGAAAATGTTAGTTGTACAGTTTAATTTCATGCAATGAGGACAAATGATGTCATGCAGTCTAATGTCATGCGAAAAAAATGAAGATGATCACATTTTAACTTCATGTAGCATGGATGTAAATGATTGTTATTCAGTTTAATGTCTTGCAACTAGGAAATTGTACTACGTAGTTTTTAGTCTTGCAGCTAGGACCAAATCATCTGTTCAATTACACAATGTATTTCTTAAAAAACTTTCATTGGTTGGAGTTGTAATGGGTTCTCCATCCATTGAGATTAAGGCATATGATCCATTTGAGTATACTTTATGTATATAATAAGTTACTTCCCACTTTGGCTCAAGCTGTGGGGGTTTCTTCTCTAGTATCATTAGAGTCCTAAGGACCAATACCAATTCTACTTGAAGAAATGCATGGAGGTGAACTTTATTGTTAAAATATCGTGCTATTCTATTCTTATAGACTTTTAAATGATGAAAAGTATGTAATATTTTATCATCTAATCATTCCAGATCATTAAACTATTTCTAATACCTCTCATCTGTAGACAACTAATCACAGATTGCAACTATGAGAAAAGGAACATTCATTTCAATTGGCAAAATTGCATCGGTTCCATATACCAATGAATAAGGAGTTTCTTGGGTGGTAGTATGAGTAGTGGTATGATAAGCCCATAAATCATTCAAAAGATTATCAAGACATGATTTCTTATCTTTATCCACCATCTTCTGGAGTATATTTGATAGGGTCTTGTTGAAGGCCTCTATCTGTCCATTGGTCACCGCATGATAGCAAGATGACTGGTTGTATTTAATATTATGATCTTGATATAACTTATTTACCCCAATAGAACAAAAATTGGTGTCATTTTCTATCAATATAGTATGAGGGACACCAAATCTAGTGATGGTGTTAGTTTTTACAAAACAAACAATGATTTTGGCACCGAATTCTTTGAGATGTATTACCTCATCCCATTTAGAAAAGAAGTCAGTAGTAGTAAGGATATACTTGAACTGCTTAGTTGTAGCTGGAGGATAAGGCCCTACTATATCCATTCCCAATGTGGAAAATGGTTAGTAGTATTTAGTTGTTTGTAGAAACTCTAGGGGTTGATGAACGAAGTTTGAATTCACTTTGAATGGATGACATTTCTTAGTGTAATTTGTGCAATCCTTTGTCATTGAAGGCCAAAAGTATCCAAGCCTTCAGATTGGATCCGAGATTTTGTGCCCAGACTGTTGGGGACCACAAACTCTTGAATGTACATCTTTCATGACAGATGCAGTCTCTTCTCCATCAATACATCTGAAGATAATTACATCAAAGCATCGCTTGTAGAGGATCTGTTGGTGGTCTGGACTATCATAAAGAGTAAAATTGGCTTCTCTTCACCAGATCTGTTCTTTTTCATCCCTATTATATGGAAGTACTTAATTTTGAAGACATTCTATCATGGATTTCATCTATCCCATGGTATTACCATATAGCTTAGAAATAGGGCTAATTTCATTAATTTCTTCCATTATGGTTTGAACAAAAGTTATGACCACACAATGATGCAAAATCCGAATGACTACCTCATCCCGATTTGGGTCTTCCAAGGTTGTAGCTGCATTAGCTAGTGCATCTTCTTTGAAATTTTTTGATCGAGGTACATAATATAATTTCATATCTCAGGAAAATTCAGCCATGAACCCTATGACATAATCACACAAAGGGATTAACACTTCTTTTCTGATAGAATATTCACCATTGATTTTCTTGATTACCAATTCTGAATCACCATTTACCTTCAAGTGATTTATTTTCACCTGAATTTCCAATTCCAAAACTGCAATGAGAGCTTGATACTCCACCTCATTGTTGGTTCCATCTTATAATAATAAAAAGGAATAAGGCAATAATGTCTTTTCTCAGGAGATAAGTACAATTCCTTACCCAATTTTTTTGAGTTTAGGGTTTTCCATTCTCTTCCCTATTGGACTTCTGGAAGAACCATCAAAGTACATTTCCAAGGTTTGGGAATTATCCTGAATAGAGAAGACCTCTTCATCAAGAAGTTCAGTATTTAATGATGTATCTTCTGTAGATGGATTCTTAGAAAGGATGTCTGCTAGATCTTGGGATTTTATTTCCTCTTGTGGCACAAACTGGATATCAAATTGTTGAAAAATAACTTCCCACCATGATAGATGCCTTGTAAGCATAAGATGAATAAGGATAAATTTGAGAGGGTTATTGAAAGATAGCAATTGGACATCATGATATTGCAGGTATTGCCTCAATTTCTTAACTACAATGATTCATGCTAGGCAGCACTTTTCAATACTTGAATATCAAGTTTCTGCATCAGGTATAGTTCGACTAAGATATTAAATGTTGTTTTCATTCCCAACATCATTCTTTTGAGCAAGGAAGGAACAAAGTGATCGCTCTAAAGTTGTCACATAAAGAATAACCATCCTTCCTTCAACTGGTGGCATTAATACCAGTGGACTCAAGAGATATTTCTTGAGGTTATTAAATGATTCTTGGCAATCTTCATCCCATTGGTAGGTGACTCCCTTTTTCATTAATCTGGTGAAGGGTAAACACATTCCAACCCAATTGGTGATAAAGTGCCAAATATAGGCCAAATTTCCACAAAGTCCTCTTAATTATTTCAAATTTCAAGGAGGTGACATACCAAGTATTGATTTTGTTTTCTCAAGATCGACTTCGATACCATGATGGCGTACAACGAAGCCAATAAACTTTCCAAAGGTTACCCCAAAAGCACATTTCAAGGGGTTCATCTTTAAATGTTATTGCCAAAGATTATGTAATATGGTCTCCAAATCAGCCAAGTGACTGAAATTTTGTCCAGATTTGACCACCAAATCATCCACATGACATTCAAAAAATTTCCCTAAGAAGGGTTTGAAGATGTGGTGCACGACACATTGATATGTTGCACCTACATTCATTAAGCCAAAGGGAATTACCCAATAGAAAAACACACCTTGAGGGGATCTGAAGGTTGTATATTCTTCATCTTATAGGGCCATAAGAATTTGATTATACCCATAGTATCCATCCCTGAAGGAAAGGGCTTCATAGCCAGCTGTTTCATCAATTAAAAGATTTTTAATTGAAACTGGAAACTCATCTTTAGGACAATACCAGTTAAGATCTCTGAAAATAATGAAAACATTAATTTTCACATTCTTCTTTTTCAATCGGACAATGTTGGACAATCATTTGGGATATTGAACTTATTTGAAAAAGTTATCCATTATAATCTTATCATCTTTAGATACAATTTTAGAAGCATAAGTTGGGTGTGTTCTTCTTGCTACCTGCTTGAATCCATGATATTTTTCTAGAAGACCCAAATGATGGGTGGATACATCAGGATTAAGACCTATCATTTCTTTATAATTCCAAGAAAATATATCTTGATGTTGCTTTATAAATGAATAATACACATATTTCTCTTTAGAGGTCATGGCTACACTAATTAGAGTGGGACGTGGATCTTCTTTTGTACCCAGATTTATTTCTCTGTGCTCATCCACAGTGGTAGAGACACCTTCCTCAAATGCTGGAGGAGCATCCCCAAGATCTTCCACTTCATATCCATTATGTGTTACCTGTTATGTTTCTACTTTGATAGTATATGATGATTCAAAACATATAGAGTTAAGTGGGGAGTCAGTATTTGAACATCCTGAAGAAGAGGCCACCATATCTAACCCTACTGATGACGAAGGGTCTTCCTATGGTAATAAAGAGGAGATTATTGATTTAGAATCAACATCATTGTCTTACTCTAACATTTATACAATTTCTTCTACTCTGATTGATGATGTGGAGGCTTGTTGTAGTTTAATAGATGAAATGAAAACATCTCCATTTAGGCTTCCATCACTACTTGGTGAATCACTAATCTCTCCCATGCTGTCAGACTCAGTTACCACAATTGAAATTATGGAAGTTATTGGATGAGTGATTGGATTTGGTTTTACCCTTTCAATTTTATTGATGGGTAGCACATAATCTGTACTCAAATGTATTAATGGGTTTGTTGGGATCTTTTCTAGTCTATTAGGAGCATTAACTCTGGTTATTTCTTTTGTCATGGACTTTGTTCCTTTTGTGTGATAAAACACTTCCTAGATGTATTGATATTCACATGTTTTTAATAGATAATTGTCACCATATAGTGTCTCGAATTAACCATTGAAATAGTACTTAATACATTGGTGGTATGAAAAAGGTATGGCTACATGTTGATGAAGCCAAGGCCTTCCAAGCAGAATATTGAAGGTTGTGTCCGGACGAACAACCACGAAATATGAATTATAAACAAGATCTTCAAACTGAGTTCTGAGTGTAATCTTGCCCAGAGGTTCTTGTTCATTCTTGTCATATCCTTGCAACATTAAATTCAAAGGAGATAAGTCAGATTCAGTTAGGCTCAATCGATGAATTGTGTGAACATGAATGAGGTTAGATCCAAATCCATTATCAATGAAGTATCATCAGATGTCTACATCATTGACTTTTCCAGAAAAATACAAGGGTCTAATATGTCCATTTACAACATCATATTCATCTACATCTATAAAAGATATGACTGTATGACATTTTGTAGGATAATTCTTTAAATAGTAAACCTCAGTAGAAACAACTTCGGTTTCAAACACTTGAGGACTTGACAAAGCCTCAATGAGTGCTTCTCAGAGATATTTTGATAGATTCAAAGCATCCATAATTGAAAAATTGACCACTACATGGGCCAATTGTTTAAACAAATCATACTTTTGGTCCAAAGGTCTGTGTTTCCCAACATGGAGATGCAGTTTTCCAGGTGCTTTGGAAGTTGATGCTTCTAATGTAGACATACTTTGTGTCTAAGAAGAAGCTATAAATACTCCTAGCATTGGTAAATTAGACTGACCATATCTATTCACATTCTATGATAGAGATGGTGTGACTTCTAATTAGTCTTCCAAGATAATCATGTCAGAACCAAACCTGTCCTTCATGGAAGAAACTCCTTGTTCCTGTTGAGCCCGCTGAAGGGATCTTATATGAGTTTCTGCTGCATACACTGTTCGAGTAGGGGTAGAGTTAAAATGGTTGTTTCTAGAATTATCATGTCTTCCCCTGTATCCTCAAACCTGGAATCTTTCTCTGGTTCCTTAATTAGGTACAAGTAATTCTGGCTCATTATAATTAGAATCACCATTGGAATAAGGATTCATTAAGTGGATAATGTTGAAAAAACCAAAGATAAATTCTTCATCTGATATAGATTCTGCCAACCAGGTTAATGCTGATTGTGCCATTTAGTGGGGCGGTACTCATTCTTTTGAAACATACTGCATGAAATCTTCTAGGGTCAAGGACAACATTGGCCTTAACATGACCTCATCTTCATCTGAATGCTCTTTATCCTTCAGATCATCTCGCTTCTTTGAAGAACGAACTTTTGATGAAAGTGGTTTTGCTGTGGCATGAGTGGTGTAAGACACAATCAGTTGATTCAACTGTGTTCGTAAAATGGCATGAGTCCAGATGATCATTTTCATGATCATCCAATCATCATATTTCTGCAGATTTTTTCTTTTGACTTCCCTTCATTCTTATTCTTCCTCTGGATCAGTAGCAGTAACACATGCTACTTGAGATGATGAACTTTTCAGTTTCACTTGTCCAGATTCTACCATCTTTTTCAATAAGTCGTTGAAAACAAAACATCCCTGGATGGGATGCCCTAACATTTGGTGAAAGGGAAACAAATTTGGAAGATCTTCATCTCTTTCTTTATTTGGTTTCCTCGGCCTTGAAAAATGAACCAAATTGTTTTCTATAGTTGAGATGAAGTAACCAAGAACTTATTCATTCCAGAAAGAATAAACTTTGTTCTTTAATTCCTCAAACTATTGCCTCCATTGATCTATTTGATCATCTTGAAGTGGCGGTCATTGCTTCTAATTCTCAGGAGGCAGATCCCTTTGATATGGAAAAGATCTTGAATTAGAAACAGGTACTGGTTCCTGCTTGAGTGTAACTATAGAAACTTATGCCTTTCCTATCCTCCTCCTAGAGTTGATGTAATTACATGAGTTTTAGACTTAGTTTCTATAATAGAATCTTGTATATGTTGAGTAATTGAAGTAAGGTATCGAAACCCTCTTTTTATTTCATAGGGTTCAATGGTTTGTGTAACTCATCACATAGATTTTCCACACAAATTGGCAATAATTCTTCCTGAGGGAGTGCTAGACTTAAGAAATATGTTAATCATTTCCATCGCATAATGAAATCTGAAACACTTTCATTATCCCTTTGTTTACAATTGGTAAGATCAAAAATTGTCATAATTGGTAGCGTTGAGCTAAATTGAAAAAGAAATTTCTAATAGAGATCTTCCCATCTAGTAATTGATCGAGATTGTAAACTTATATACTAGATAAAATCTGGTCCCTTTAATGACTGCGCAAAACACCTACAATTTACTACTTCTTGTTACTGAGGAGTTACCATCATGGGATCACAATGAGAAACAAAATGTGTTAAGTGTTGTCTGAATCTCCTGAACCATTAAATATTGGGAATGTGGTATTCAAAACAATTGGTGGGGGAAGAATTGCATCCACCTATTTAGGGTAGGATCTATTTTAAGGCTAAACTGGAGCACGTCATTCCTCCATAGCTTCCGATCTAGTCATTAATTCCTCAATTGTGTTAATAATCATTTGGGGAACATCTTGATGAGCTAGAACCTGTGCAGGTATAGCAACTGGAGCTTGCACTGATGCACAGACTGACAAAACCACTGATGGGGGTGCTGATATTTTCCTTGGATAACCCATGGGAACAGGCCAATCAGGATGTGTCTGATCCTTCCTTGATTGTATACCTGGTGGTGGGAATTCATTATTTGCATCTGTAGTTACTAAAAATCTTCTTCCCCGAGGAGATCCTTTAGGATGTTCAAGTTGAGGACCTGCCTGGGGAGTATGTCTAGTAGAAATTCTACCTCAAAGTAACTATGTGTTGAGTCTTTTCAGCTCTTTCATTTCTTATTCTTACTGTGAAAATACATACTCAAGTGAAAAATATTGACCTTCTTCAGTGGAAAATTGAGATTCAATCTGACTGTTTCCCTTCCCCTTGTTAGATACCTTTTAGAGGGGTGGGAGTTAGTTATTTGGAGCCATTCCTTGATTCTGGGTAAGCCTCTGATTTTGGGTATGAACACCTTCTTCACTTGCCTCAATGTGTACCATATTATAGACAAGAACTTCATATTCTGATTCCCCTAAATAGGAATCATTTTCTAGATGATCTTCTAAAGTGGTGTTAATGACAATCACTGATTCATAATGCATCAATGGCATTCTGTCAGTATTTTTTTAAGATCGTCTCCCTCTGTATCTTCCATTAGACTTTGTTCTCCTATATAATGAATTATCGAGAACGTTTTGGTAGACAGTAACCCGAAGGGGATCCTTGGATAGTTCAGTTGTACACTCTCCTTATGGATTATTCCCTAATCGAGAGAAAACTAACTTCCATTGAGGAGGGGATTGCAGATGTGAAAATGCCCCCAACCCTAAAGGATGGGGTTTTTCATGTCCTTCTTCTTCATATATTTGAACTTTGTTTAATGAATTTTAAGGTTGAATTAAATGAGCACCCATCCTTGAAAGATAAGGTGATTCTTGAACTTCTATGGTTGAAATTCATGCAACTACGCTTCTAATTTTTCAAATTTTGGTTCGGACATTAGCTGGGTGAATTATCTGAAAATCACTCAAATCACCTGTTTCAAAAGATCTTTGTGCTATTTCAGACATTTTCATTCTTTTACAGCTGGCATCCTCTAAGCGGGACTCCTACTCAAGATTCTCAGATACATGATGTAAAAGTAACTCAACAACTTCTTTTCTTTGATCCTGACTCTGATGAGAGCTAGTGATTCCTATTCTTCAGCATACATTCGATTGCATACAAAATCTATTGATTGTGGCTGACCGTGGGCAATAACATTGTATGAGACAACTTTTTGAAGACTTTTCCTATTTTGGAGTGTAGTGAAATGTAATGCTCCATGTGCACCCCAACCTCTGATACAAACACTATATGGGGAATCAAAAATTAACTAGAATAGCCTCTTTAGAGCATTGAGGCATGTATGCTGAAGGGTTCTCTGCTTTTTTTTCAACCTTTGGATTTTGGAAAACTGAGATATATTCCAAGTCAATTTTGTGTTGCAACACTTCTATTACCTTTACATGATTTTGATATTCATCATATGGTAATGATTTGGTTTTCAAATGACTAAGAGTCTCTCATAGGTTGAGGTGAATATCATGAATGAAATCTTCTGCAATAAATTATTGAATGTTATTCTGTGAATTTTCCAAATGCCAGGACATGACAGGTACTTCTCCTGTGGCCAATTATTTCCTCGTGTTTAACTTATATTAATCATCTTTCACTTGAGGTATTTCCACCTGATCAGACCAAATTGGATGCTCTGTATTAGAAGACAAATGACCCAAGTGAGGTTCAGAGAATGATCATTCCCTTAAGATGTATTCTGTTTGAGAAAGTGTTTCACCTGTCAATGACAAGGAATTAGACATGACCGGACTTGTGTTTTCAAGAGCCTTGAGATAGGAGGGCTTTCGTATCGCTACATTTTTAATTATACAATTGTCTTGACAATGAAAAATAATACTGTAAAGAGGAATTTTGTAGTAAATTCCATCATGGGGAGGATCACCGTGGTGGATTACAGCAAGGGATAAATATTCTTGCTCTATAGTATTTTGGCCACACTGAGGTTTGTCATGGATCTCATCCAGATATAGGCACTCTGGATTGACTGAATTTTTATGAAGAAAGACTTCATGATGAAGTGTATGATGAGGAACTTCATAATTACTACTAACACTCCTATAATTTGGTAATGAGAGGATATGATCTTGTGCTACAACAGATAAATGTATGAGGGATTCAAGAACTCCAACATTAAAAAGATCCAAATCACAGCTTAACACTTGATTTTCCAATAATGCTTAGCAAGAATTCTTCATGGATATTCTATTATACTTAGTTGGAACCACTTTCTAGGAAAATTGGTTATCATGGGAAAGTGTATGTGCCTACCTTGGATTGGTTACCGAAACCGAATGATTACCTCCAATTGGAAAGGGTGTATGTTCCCAATCTTGTTGTCCATTTAATATAATGGAGTATTCCCCATGACCCTCCTGTATTAGAAAAGAGGTGTGTATCTATTTTGGAATGGCATGCCAATGTTTCATCCCGTGTGTGGGGATAGATTTATGTGTTTGTTTCCCTAGTACTGCGGAAGAGGTTATTATAATAACTTGGAATGATTCTAGAATATAGGTAGGGATTTGTGTTTTCCCTTTCACTATTGATAAGATGTGTTTGGTGACTTCAGCGACTGGAATGGGAATATATATCCATTATATATCTAGAGTAGGTGTATGTGCCTGCTCCTGTCCTCCTTTTCCTATCAATGGGTATTGACAATACTCATGTATGGGGGTAGAGATTTGGGTCTGCCGTAGATTTTTCGTCAAAGATTTCTGACTAACTTCTCTGAGTGCTACCAAACGAGAATGTTGGAAGACATGATGAACATTAGCAGGTGTATGTGCCTTCTAGCTGTTTTATATCAATTATGTTTGACAGACTTCCTTCAATACTGGAAAACGAGACTTCTGGCATTATTGGTGATTGTAAACAGGTTTGTGTTCCTGTTTACTAGTTGCCACGACACTAGATTGGAGGGATTCTTTAAATGTAGTCAGAAAAGCCTACTAACTGGTTGATAACTTTTAAGCAGGTGTATGTGCCTGTTCACGGTACTCCACCAGATTTATCTGGTGGGATTGAGGGGTTGCTGCCAGAGCAGTCTGTTGGACAGAAAAATTTGGACGGACAGGTGTATGTGCTCGTTCATTCTTTTCCATTGAGTTAGTTTGATAGGCTTCTCTGGAGGAGGTAGAGGTGAGAACCTGCTCCCTATTGACCGGAGGTTGTCCTCGGTGGTTCTTCATGTGTGCTCGGGTCTATGAGACTTGGGCCAAACGTCTAGAGGCAACACCCCCATCATGTTGGGGGTTCACAACCACATGATCCTGCTGGTGGTGATTTATGGTTGGAGTCCTCATGAAATACTCCTTAATTATTGATTTGAGTCCTTGAGTGGCCTCTTGATCCACCTCCCTATAGTACGGAAGGGAATGGGTATTACGTTCTGAGGATAAGGACCTGAAACAGTTGAAGATGTTGGTTGGCACCGTCTGCTTCTTGATCATCAGTAATTGTTGGCTGGATGATCAAGGATTGTTATTGACCGGTAGGGCCTGCCGAATAGCTTCCAAAGTTGGGATTATACCATGCTAGTGATATTCCTTTACCATCACATTAGATACCCAATGTTGAAGACGCTGGGTTGGTGATGACGTCCTTCCTATGGATGGTGATCTAGCTTGATCAATGGTCATGAAGTTCATAGATGTTGTGTTGAGGAAATCCATTTTGGAGTGAAGTTAATTCATGAAAAAAACTTTAAACAACAACAAACTCCATTAAAGAAACATCTTTTTAGATTAATACATGCATGATTGATTCATTTCTCTATCCATACTTTATCAATTTTATAGTGGCCTAACAGGTGGGTAATATTATTAACTTGGTTAAGGATTCACATCGGGTTCAACATTTTTTTTGTAGTTCCTTGAAATGTGTATTCTCGTTTTAAGAATCACTATTTCCAGGCGGTTTCCATTGGATTTATTTATGGAACCGAAAACCTCCAATAGTTCTTTATCCAAAGGGGACCATCTTTCCAAAGGTAGGCGTTTTTGAATTTTGAACTTCACAATACTTAAGAATATGCATTCGTTGAGAGGATGGGAGGTCAAACTCATCACACCCTTTTGTGGGAAATTATTGCATATTCTGAGACTCTCTTTTTACATTTAAGATATTTTCATTAATCTTTATTAATTTACTAAGTATATCATAATTATCCCTTGGAATTATCAATCACTTATTTAACATTTGTAAAGTTTAAAATCATCCGTGTGTATTTGAGGTTCTTCATTAATGGAGATATTTGTATGTATTCGAGCTTCTCCATCAATGGTATCCTCTCATATAATATTTCGAGATAATTTTAATCATCGTTATGCTGATACTAGTTTTTAAGCCACTTAGGGGGGCACTCTAGAATTTATTTTCATCTAGGGAGATGAAGGTTTGGTTTGATCTTGGGATCGGGCGCATAAATTGAGCTACCTATATATCCTTGTGAAAGGAATAAGAACCCTCGTAGTTCAGTGCCACTGAATGGTACACATCATACCTTTTAAGAACATGTGATAAGGACCTAGCCATATAGTTTAATTTCATTTGGTATGGACATCTGAGAGAAAGGTGCTTAGTCAAAACACAGTGTGGGAATTATGCTAAAGCAGCCCAACGAACTTGGAAAGGATATGGGTTTCCATGTAGGATCAGACCCTGTTGGGAATATGGGTCAAGAAAAACATAGTTGAGTTAAGGTATTGGGTTTGATCCTTAAGGAGGCTTCCTAAATTTCCCATATAGATGGGAATCAAAGCCCACGTAGTTCAAAAAAGTCTTATAGGAGAGTATAATCCTTTGAGATAAATAAGTTTGGGCTTATTTCTTGAAAACGGATGACTTGGTGATTTGAGGATTTAATTTTGGGATTATTCCTAAGGAGGATAACCAAATTAGGGGAATTATGGTTGGATTCTTAAAGAGGTAATCCAATGAGCTCAGTCCCTGAGAAGGATTATTTTGTATCCGGATTATGGTGGGAATCAAAGATCTCGTAGTTCATTTACTGTGGGTGTTTTTGCACATGTTGTAATAAATAAAAAACTCTAAGCCCATTTGAGTCATGCACGATGTGAGAAACAAGAGGATGTGGAAGTTTCAACAAAGGCACTTTCAAATTTTTCCTCCTCCTCTGGTGGAAGAGGGCACACCTATGGTGGTGAGGGTGGATGTGGGCGAGGTGAAACAATTTACCTTTATTCACTTAACATTATTCAAGGATCCAATGAAAGGAAGAAGGGAAGAATGTTAAGGGCATACACCAGGATGGATTCCATAAAATTGATTTTAGTATTGAAGGGAGACTTATGCTATGAATTCATGGAAAAGAAGGTGTGGATTGTACCTTCCCTACAAGATACCTGAGTTTTTGGGTCATCTCTTTGAGAAGGGAGAGGGAAGAACCCAAACCCTCCTCCAAAACGGAAACTTCCCAACACTATTCCTAGGAGAAAGGTTCATGTGACTATGGATATAGAAACCCATAGACACTCCATGAATCCTAACCGCAGTGTGAAAAAAATGTGGGAAACCTCTAACTATGGATATACAAACCCAAATAGGAGGCACGATAATGTGATATTCCCAATGGTTTGAAAAGTCAAGAGGTTTTGGTGGACGTCTCAACAGAATCCATTTCAGACAATAGATATAAGGAAGAATAATCATTTCCATGAATGGATTTGAGGAAGGCTTGATGGATTGTAGACTGAAGAGACTAAGTGAATCAAGGAGGGTCACCCAAGTAGGTAAGGGCACACAATTATGGGCACGCAAGTAGGATTGGGTGACCTGATGTTCACTTAAGAGATGAACAACCTGTATGTTAATACTTGGGTGAGACCTTACTCATGCCTTCAAGAGTATTCACAAGTATTTTTGACTTGGGGAGTTTTAGCCCTTTAGTCACGCAAGTGTTATGGTTTTCAACACTAAAAGGACTTAAGGCCAATGATCCTCCATTAAATCCACCTCTCAAGGCATTGAAGAACTACCTTGAATGTTTCGGAAGACTGGGGAAAAGTAATATGGAAACCAGAGCAGAAATTGGGCTTCAAGGAACTTTTTTCATACAAATGAGGACCCCAAGGGTCTATTTATAGGCAAAAATGGGACCTTGGGTGAAAAACTTTTGGGCGCGCAAGTTGGCTACGTGACATTTTGGGGCGCACAAGTAGGATGTGCGCCGAATCTCTTTTGGTTTAACTAAGGCGATCCAAAATTCATGACTTTACAAATCATGATTTTCTTCATGTATTTTCACCTTTTATTTGTAAGGGGATTCCCTTTTTCATTTTTTATACTCTTTGATAGAATGGAGAACCCAAACCCTCCTCCAAACCCGGAACTTCCCAACATTGTTCTTGGGAGAAGGTTCCATGTGACTATGGATATAAAAACCCACAGACACTCCATGAATCCTAACCCCATTGTGAAAATAAATGTCGGAAACCTCTGAATGGGGATATAAAAACCCAAATAAGAGACACGCTAATGTGCCTTTTCCAAAGGTTTGATAAGTCATGAGGTTTTGGTGGAGGTCTCAACAGAATCCATTTCAGACAATGGAACCAAGGAAGAAGAATCCTTGCCATGAATGGTATGGTTGTGCAGGTATGGGCATGCAAGTATGCTTGGGTGACCTGATGTTCACTTAAGCGATGAATAACCTATATGTTAATACTTGGGAAAGACCTTTCTCAATCTTTCAAGAGTATTCATAGGTGGTCCTATAAGTGGGGCACTCAAGTTCCTATAAAAGGAATAGGTGGCGTGAAATTATTTCTGACTTGGGGAGGTTGGGTTTTTTAGGCATGTAGGTGTTATGGTTTTCAAACACAAAAAGGACTTATGTCCAATGATCCTCCCTTAAATCCTCTGCTCAAGGTGTTGAAGAGATACCTTAAATTTTTTGAAATACTTGGGTGAAGTACTAGGGTGACCAGAGCAGAAATTGGGATTCAAGGAAATTAGCCCATACAAATGAGGACCCCAAGGGTTTATTTATTGGAAAAAACAGGACCTTGGGTGAAAGGAGTTTGGGTACGCATGTAGGATGCATGACATTTTGGGGTGCGCAAGTAGGCTGTGTGTCAACGCTCTTTTGGTTTGACTAAGGAGATCCAAAATTAATGCCTTTTAAAATATTTATTTTCTTCATGTATTTTCCCCTTTTCTTTCTAAGGGAATTTCCTTTGTCATTTTGTAGACTCATTGAAGGAATGGAGTGTCAACAACCATCCCTTGAATCGTCCGAGAATGGGGGAGATCTATGAAAATGGTAAATCATTCAACCTTGAATAACTCTTTCAAGAAGATAAATCATCAATAACAGATCAGTGAGAATAAATATCATATCGAGAGGAATCAAAAGAGACTGATGACACTTGAATCGGGTTCCGGATGATGAAACATTAGAAGAATCAACTCTCAGAGCTCCTTATTCTTCACCCAGTGGCTATTCTATCCAGGGGAAGAGAAAACAAAGCTACTACCCATTTTAAGCTAAATTTTAGTATTAAAAGGAATGTAAGTTAGTATACATAGTGTGTATATCATTTTACTGTTCATATATTCCTTGACTTACTTTACACGTCCCGCACCGACATTGCTGACATGACTACACGGCATGTACTAGGAATTATATGGCGTGTAGTGGATTTTTTATCTATTCCTGGCCAACGAAAGAACACACTGTGTATCACCATCTTACATGACCAGACAACATGGTGTGTATATAGGATTACACAGTGTGTTCTAATAAAACTTAACATTTTTCCAATTTTCCTTATTTTCTCAAAAACAACTCAATGAAAAAGAAAAACAATAAACCCACACCTCTTAAGAATATTAAGGTTCTTACATAAAACATAATCATAGGTATTCTACTAGTCGAAAAACCCCATGAACATTAAATTATTGGTTTCATAATGATGGAATGCATAATTCAGGACATCATAACCATACTTTCAAGGCCTTGTTCCAAGACCATAAATATCCATTTTGTCAAGGCCTCGTGCCAAGACCATAGTTTGTCTCATGAGACATACCGATACACTGAGGAGCTATAGAGGGCCCCACCTAACACTTACTAAGTCCAATTAATTCCTCATATGAATAAGGATCAACATAAACAACATAAACAATCATATTGAAACTAATATTTGAAATGAAAATAACTTTCTCCAATCATTACACATAAACACTAACCATTCAGAGTAAAATGGTGAATGGTTTCTAGATAGCACATCCACAGTCAACCTAACCAAAAACCATTCAATAAAACATGGTAAATGATATCCTAGGTGATAAACCTTGATGAAGTACAAGATTCAATAAGGGATGTTGATGTAGATGAATATACATTTAAATGAGACCATTGAAAAATCCTTGAGTAAATAATCCTTAAACATTCCAAAGTGTCACATACCACCTTGAAACAATAAAATAATAATCCATTAGAATATCATGAGAATAAGGATACTATTGATATGATATAAAAATGTGAATTATATACACCACAAGAAATAATTAAGTGGTGAACAAGTTATATATCTCATAAAAGTTAAAGTGTGTTGAGAAAAAAACTTTTTACTTTGGAAAGAAGAGTTATTTTGGAAAATCATTTTTATTTTACATAAAATCAGATTGTAAACATTTATATCCCAAAAAATATAAGGTAATTTCATTAAAATTATATTTTAGGCTTAAATAAAGTCTTATTGAGGTGAAATCATTTAAAAATATTTTTTTAAAAATCATTGGAAATAAAACATTTTAGTGCGGTTCAAGGAAAATATTAAAGAATTTTAAAGCGTAAAGGGATTTTTTCTTTCATAAAACCAGAAATGAACCAAAATAGATTTTTAATGTTAAAATTTTAGATTTTAGAAATATAAATATGTCATAAATCAGCTTATATAGTGAAATTCAATATATGTAAGAATTAGTGAAGTTCCTTGAAATCGAGGGTAACAACCCAAGAATATACAAATCAATTTAATATAGAATGCATGAAACACTGAGTCTCTACAAACACCACATTGTTATAACCTATCCAAGTACATGAAATGTTTTCACCTTGAGGTTTTGAATTGTGAAAAATGGACATACAAGGTTGCGTTTAGTAAGTTATTTAGAGTCTGATAAGACAAGCTTAATTTTTGGTGAATAGCAACACACCCTTATGAATAGTAACATACCCTGATGAATAGAAATGAATATTAAATTGTAAAAAAAATACACTTCACCCATGAATGTATAAATATAATTTAGACATCTGAAAACTTATAAAATGGTCATAGTATAAGTATTTGTATTTTTGTATGTCATAAATATTTTAATTGCAATTTTATGATTAATTTAATAATTTAAAATGGAAATATATTTTAATAAAATGTAATCATAAATTGTTATTTCATTGAATTATGGTTATAATATAATTTTATGGGACCATTATTAATTCTTCAAGGTGTTATAAAATGAGTTATAGCATTAATGTTATTTTTTTGAAATAAATTATGATTTTATTTAAAAATTAAATTAAAAATATTTAAAAAAATATTTTCATAAATTTTACTTCATTTTTTAATTTTACACATCAAAAAATGGTTAGGTTGAATTTTTGGGATTTTTCTAAACTACATGAGTTTTGGGTGAATAGTAAAAAATGATAATTTATGATAAATGCAAAATACATGCTTTATTGGGTCATAAGTGATGTAAGTATGATGTAATCCCACTAGGTTAGAAATACAAATTCACTTAATACTATTAAGGGTCACATGAAATAACACTATTGGTTGTCTTGATGGAATTAATAAAATAATGAATAAAATATTTAAAATTCACTCCTCTCTTCCACTATAAAACCCCCCTCACTTTATCTTCTATTCACTCCTATAATGACTTGTGAATTGTCTAATATCTGAATAAATACCCTTATTTAGTCACTCCCCACTTCCAAGAGATCTTGGTCTTTCCAAAATACCAAAACCATTCCCTTAAAGAGGTTCTCAAGGAAGATTACTTCAAGAGGTAAACACCTCTTTGAATTTCATTCCATTAAAGTTCACTTTTATATAGTATTTACTTAAAGTTTTAATATCATGTTATTATTTATACATTATTATGTCCCTATACTATTTAATAATTCTTTTATTAATGGTTTCCCCCTATCCTCTCTCTTTTTAATGTTTTCAAAAACCATATTGCATAGCCGTTATGTTGTAGAATTTTCGTCTCAAAATCCCTCTCTTTTTCAAGCACTCTTATTATTTTATTGTATTTTAATTTAAATTATATTATCTTCGGATATTTCTTTCAATATACCCCTTAAATTCCAGATTATTTAATAATTATGAGATACACTTTTTCTCTCATCAAAATATTTTATGAAATTTTAAGCGACGCTATTAGGCTGCTGAATATTCATAAAGGATTTCTCAAAATTTCTTTTATTTAAAGTTACATTCTTCTAAATTAATCCAAATGTGTTGACTAATACATTATCATACATATAATATAATTTTTTCATTATAATGTAATAATTCTTCATCATCTCTCCTTTTCTATTATTTTATACAAAAAATGAAAACATCATCCAAGATGTGCTAATTTACCACATTCAAGGACGATTATATTTAAATTTCTATTACCATATTAAATTATGGTAATGAAACCATTATTAGGATTTAACCATACTATAATATATGTAATATTTATCATATATGGTTTTATAATATTTTTTACACATGGTTTTTATTTATAAATAAAAACGAGTTCGTGGTGTTCAAAAACCATCAATCAACCCAAACAGTTATCATTAAATAATTTATATAATGATTCATATTCACTCAAAGTAATAAAATGATATTTACAACCATATAACCTTTGGGATGTTAAATAATAAAATATAACTTCAATTCTTGAAAACAATCCTAATTTTACATGATTCCCCATTCATGTATATAAGTATACCGACCATGAAACAAACGGACCCAAACAGTGAAATTGAACCTCTTAACCCATCAAAAGGGTCATGAATGAACTTAATAAGGATATAATAAATCAATTTCAGGTATAATAAGTTCTTGAAATCTTAATTAATGAATTTATTTGGTTATCCAGGACACTAAGACCAAGTGAAGAACACCATTAGACTTTAGGTAAAGGTTTCTTCATCTCACTTCCATTTTTGCGAGATATTCCTTATTCACTAATAATACTTGTGTATGGTGCATGTATACTGACCATTAATGTAACATATCATGAATATATTTATTTTAATTTTATTCAATTTATCATTTGTATATTATTAATTTTTAGGCATACGAATCGATTGATTACAAAGTGGTAAGGGATTACTACCTGAACCTCCATTTTTATTTAGGTTACTCTTATTCTATACTTACCTCAATTAAATTCTTATTTATTATTATGTACTCCAAATAAATTATGTTCTAATGTCCTATATATCTTTACCATCAATAATACTTCTTTATTTTATGGGTATTTTCAGGTTTTAAAAGGATCATTCAATACTTTTATCCAGATAAACAAACCTGATTCAAGGGAACTTCTTGAATTCTGACCCATTTTCAAGTGCACTCTAGAATATGTTTTAAACTAACATTATTTTATTAAAATCACTAATTTTATCATGAAAAAGTATCTTGGTTAATTTTTTGTTTTAGGAAAACATACATTCCTTTCCACTTTAAAATTCTCTTTAATAGTTTCCTTAAAATGCTCTAAAATGTTTTATTTCTAAAGATTCTTAAGAACAATTTTTACATGGTTTCACTTCAGCGAGATATCATTTATGCCTCAAATAAAAATTTAATGTCCTTAACTTTTAGTTTCTAGTATATACATGTTTACAATCTGATTTCATGGCTAATAAAAATGATTTCCCATAGAAGTATCCTTTCAAATGTACAAAGTATTTTTCTTGTCTCGCGTTAACTTTTATGAAGTATAAAACTTGTTCACCACTTATTCCTTGCATGTGGTGTATGTAATTTCCTTTGGTATATCATATAAAGAGTATCCTTATTCTCATTATAATCTAAGGTATTATGATTTGTGTGTTTCAAGGTGGTATGGGACACTTTGGAATGTTTAAGGATTCTTTCCTTTGGAATTTTTTATGGTCTCATTTAAAAGTATCTCCATCTAAGACAACATCCCTTATTGAATATTGTACTTCATTTAGATTTATCTCATATGATATCATATACCATATTTAATTTAATGTTTTATCATTAGTTTGACTATGGATATGCTATCTTAAAACCATTCACCAATTTACTCCAAATGGTTAGTGTTTATACATAATGTTCGAGGAAAGTTATTTACATTCCATATGTCTGTTTCAATATGAATGTGTATATTGTTTATAATTATCCCTATTCATATGAAGATTTCATTGGTCTTAGTAAGTGTCAGGTGGGGCCCTCTATATCCCCTCCATTCATCGGTAGGTCTCATGATACAAGCTATGTTTTTGGAATGAGGCCTTGACAAAATGAATATTTATGGTTTTGGCTGAGGCCTTAATCATTTTTAGACGTCTTGGCCGAGGCCTTGATGGAATATTTTATAATGTCTGGAATATATATTTCCCTCATTATGAATCTAGTAATTGAATGTTCATGTGGTTATTCGACTAGTATAATACACATGGTTATGTTTTATTATGTCATTATTTACTCAACTAATATTCCTTCCATAATGTATTCAATTTTAGAGGCATGTGTTATAAATTATTCACAATGCATATTGTTTATTTTTATGATATCTTCTACTATATTTCTTTCCCTTACTGAGTGTTTTAGCTCACCCCTTTCTTTTGTTTCATTTTCTCAGGACATGAATAATTGTTTTTATGATTAACCTTCAAGGATAATCTTAGAGTGGTGGATGTTCCCAATAAAACTCTTATGTTGTATTTCTTTTCAAGTTGTAATTTTGAACTTATATATGTATCTGGTTATCCAAAACTGCTAAGATACTCGATCCTTAATGATTTTATTCCTTGTAATCATGGCAATGTATTATAATAATGCATCGGCTCTGGGCTTCTGGGGTCGGGGTGTTACAGTTGGTATCAAAGGAATTTTAGTAGAAAACTTGGAAACTAGATATAGAAAAAGTAAATTAGTGAAAAATAATCTATGATATAATTTGGGGATAAGAATTCAAGGACATCCTAGAATTTTGGTAAGTAATAAATTATGTTTTTTATCAAGAAAATACATCCCTGTTTGGATATGAACAAGTAGAGGTGGCTCTAGTACAAATGTATCTATGGGAAAAACATGGAAACACCACTTTGAGCAAGATTCAAATGGGAAATGGTGCACAAAAACGGTCCTTGCAGTACTCTTGGTTTGACACTCCTGGGGGATATTATTTGGTAAATTTATAAGCTTATTAAAAACAATTATAAAGGATTTATGCCCCCAAAGTAACCAAATTATATGGTTCTAGGATTTATGATGTATAAATATATGTTATGTGTTATACCATGTTTAGAGATATAGAGAGTTCATAATTTTATGATCTAATATACAATATATAATTGATTAGAAATGGCACCTAGAAAAAGGAATGAGAACTTCACCAATTCACATGATGCGAAGAGTAAGAAGAATCATATCTCTAATGGTCTTAGTCAATCATTTCAAAGGAAGATTGTCTCCCAAGTATTGTCATCATATGAGGAAATAGTATCATTTGTTTACAAGGTATGTAAAGACTTATCTAAGTACTATAGATTTTAAGTTAAGAAAAATAAGAAGAGGATGACAAAGAATACATGGATAAAGGGAAGAAGGAAAAGATTTATTTTCCAACGTGTGATAATTCTGAAAGGAAACACATTGGCATATGCTTAAGAAGAAAAGGGGTTTTCTTCATGTGTGGAGAAAAAGGACATCATGCTTATAATTGTATTAGAAGGAAATAATCTTCCTATATTCCATGCGTCAACTATAGGGATATGGGGTACTACAAAAATGAATGTCCCAAGCATCATAGAAATATACATCATAAAAATAAAAGGGATCAAGGTCAATCTTATGTTGTTACTATGGTGGAACTAGAATAAATAATGTATTTATGTTTTTGGATGCAAGAACTATGTTATGATATTCATGTTATAAGAATTATGAGACATATCAAGACTGTACTACAGTACTATTTAATTTAATATTTGAGGTCATATAATGGATGGTACAAAAGAAAAGTGATTCAGTAGAAAGATAAACTTTTTAGAAAAAAACATGATTGAGGGAAATAAAACCCTTAATATATATTTGATGTTGACATAATTATAAAGAAATGATTGATTTGGATAAGTACTGACTACCTTGGAATAGATTATTGACTTGTCAAGAATTGGTCTATACTATCATCGATGGAGTTTACAACACTTTTGGATTTAAGGAATATATTCAATAACATGTATTTTACTTAAGGAATACAGAAGAATGCATGTTTCCTATATGGATTTTACGGTAATTCATGTTTTTACCATATTTCAATAGGATACACAATGAAGTTATTCACATGTCTGGAATGTGAATTTTAGAGCTTCTTCTTGGTGATTAAGGGTTAATGATAAGTCCATCTTGGAAAGTTAGAGACCTTTTTTATAATGTGTTGAATCATTATATTTTGGAAATTTTAATGATTTACGAAATTGTTTAAGTTGATCATTGTATGGGGTTTTAGAGTTTAATGTCACTATATAATGGTTTGATTATTCTTCTATGAATATGTTGTCCAATTACAATTTGTTTTTTTAGTTACCATTGAATTTCCCTTTCCTCTTAGTAATAGGATATTTTAACCATATTATTTCTGTGGGTTTCCCACAAGAGAATTTTCAAGTATCAACCATTAACTTTCAATGTTCAATTTCAAATTTCAAGGAAGAAATTTTTGTAAGGGGGGATAATGTAATACCCCATGAATTTACAAATCAATATAATATTGATTGCATGAAACACTAAATCTCTACAAACACCACTTTGTTATAACCTATCCATGTAAACATAATATTTCCACCTCTATGTTTTGAATTTTGAAAAACTGGCATACACATTTGTATCAGTAAGATATTTAGAGTCTCATAAGACAAACATAATTTTTGATGAATAGTAACATACCCTTATGAATAGTAGCATACCCTTATGAATAGTAATGAATATTAATGAATATTAAATGGGACAAAAAAAATATAAACCTATCCCATTAATGTATAAATACATTTTAGACATCTTAAAAGGGAAAAAAACATCATCGAATAAGTATTGGTATTTTTGTATGTTATAAATATTTTAATTTCAATTTTATGATTAATTTAAAATTTTAATATGGAAATTTATTTTTATAAAATGTGACCATAAATTTTTATTTTATTTTCTTATGGTTATAAGATAATTTTATGGGACCTTGATTAATTTTTCAAGGTGTTATAAAACAAGTTATAGTTTTAATGTTGTTTTTTGGGATAAATTATGATTTTATTTAAAATTTAAAATAAAAATATTTAGAAAATTAGTTTAAAAAATTGGACGTCCTTTTGAAATTATACTCGTCAAATAATGGTTAGGGTGAATTTTTGGGATTTTTCTAAAATACATGAATTTTGGGTGAATAGTAAAATACGACAATTTACGATAAATGCTAAATATGTGATTTATTCAGTCATAAGAGATGTAAGGATTATGTAATCCAAATAGGTTCTAACTCACATTCACATATTACTATTATGGGTCACATGAAACAACACTATCGGTTGTCTTTAGGGAATTGATTAAATAATGAATAAAATATTAAAAATTCACTCCTCTCCTCCACTATAAAACCCCCCTCACTTCCTCTTCTATTCGCTCATCTCAAGCCTTGTTCCTTTTCTAAGATCTTCCAAAATACCCTTATTTATTCACTCCCCACTTCCAAGATCTCTTGGTCTTTCCAACAGACCAAAACCTCTCCCGTAAACAGGCTCTCAAGGAAGATTACTTCAATGGGTAAACACCTTTTTTCATTGCTATCCATTCATGTTCTCTTTTATGTGGTATGTATTTCAAGTTTTCATACCATGATCTTATTTACATATTATTCTATCCCTATACTATTTCATGAGTCTTTTATGAATTTTTTCCCCTATCCCCTCTATTTTTAATGTTTTCTAAAACCATATTGCATAGCTGTTATGCTGCAGAATTTTCGTGTCAAAATCTCTCTCCTTTTCAAGCACTCTTATTATGATATTGTCTTTTCATTTAAATTGTATTATATTGGGATATTTAATTCCATATTTCCCTTACTATACATATTATTAATAATTATGAGATACCCTTTTTCTCTCATCAATATATTTTATGAAATCTTAGGCGACGTCGTTAGGCTCCTAAAGTTTTGTAAGGAATTTTTAAACTTTTCTTTTATTTCGAGTTCCCTTATTCTACATTCATCCCAATGTTGTGATTACTCCAGTATCATACATGTACTATAATATTTTCATGATAATTTTATAATTATTCATCATCTCTCCTTTTCTATTCTTTTATATAAAAAATGAAAACACCATCCGAGATGTGCTAATTTACCACATTCAAGTATGAGTGGATTTAAATTTCTATTACCATATTTAATTATGGTAATGAAACCATTATATGGTTTAAAAAACTATAATATATGTATTATTTATCATCTATTGTTTTGGAATTTTCTTATACACATGTTTTTGATTTATAAAGAAAAATGAGTTTGTGGTGTTCAAAAACCACCAATTAACCCGAACAGTTATCATTAAATAATTTATATAATGATTAATATTCACATAAAGTAACCAAAAGAAATTTACAACCATGTAACCTTATGGATGCTTAATAATAAAATTTAACTTGAATTCTGGACAAAAATCCTTATTTTACATGATTATACATTCATGTATATAGGTATACCGATCATGAAACAAACAGACCCGAACAATGAAATTGAACCTCTTAACCGATGAAAAAGACCATTAATGAACTTAATAAGGTTATAATAATTTAATTTAATGTATAATGGGTACCTTAAATATTAATTAATGAATTTAATTTTGTTATCCAAGACACTCATACCGAGTGAATTACACCATCGTACTTAAGGAAAGGGTTTCTTCATATCACATCCATTTTAGTGAGATTTTCTATATTCACTACTAATACATGTGTATGGTTTATGTATACTGACCATTGATGTAACATATCATTAATATATTTATTTTAATGGTATTCAATTTATTATTTGAATATTATTAAATTTTAGGCATACAAATTGATTGATTACAAAGTGGTAAGGGAATACTACCTGAACCTCAATTTCATTCGAGATACTCTTATTCTCTGCTTACATCAATTAAATTCGTATTTAATACAAATAAATTCTTTTTTAATGTCCTATTTATTTTTAAAATCCATAATACTTATTTAGTTTATGGGTATTTTCCTATTTTAAAAGAATCGTTCAATAATTTTATCCAGATAAAGAAACCTGATTCAAGGGAACTTCTCAAATTCTTACTCATTTTCAAGTGCACTCCAGAATCTATTTTAAGCCACCATTAGTTTTATAAAATCACTCATTTTATCATGAAAATTTATATTAGTTCATTTCTGGTTTTAGGAAAACAAACATTCCTTCCCACTTTAAAATTCTATTTAATATATTCCTTAAAATGCTCTAAAAAGTTTTATTTCTAAAGATTCTTAAGAACTCTTTTTACATGACTTCAATTCAATAGGATGTTATTTATTCCTCAAATATAATTTTAATGTCCTTACAGTTTATTTTCTTGGATATAAATTTTTACAAAATTATTTCATGGAAAATAAAAATGATTTTTCCAAATAAGTCTTATTTCAAAAGTAAAAATTATTTTTCTCGTCTCACGTTAACTTTTATGAGGTATATGCCTTTTCAACCACTTATTCCATGAATGTGGTGTATGTAAAGCCCATTGGTATATCATATAAAGAGTCAAATTATTTTCATGATATTCAAAGGGATTATTATTTGAATGTTTCAAGTTGGTATGTGACACTTTGGAATGTTTAAGGAATCTTTCCTTAGGAATTTTTTATTGTCTCATTTAAAAGTATCTTCATCTAAGACAACATACCTTATTGAATCTTTTACTTCATTGAGATTTATATCTTATGATATCATCAACAATATTTAATTTAATTGTTTATGATTAGTTTGAATGAGGGTGTGCTATCTTCAAATCATTCACCAATTTACTTTGAATGGTTAGTGTTTATGCTCAATGATTGTGGAAAGTTATTTACATTTCATATGTCTGTTTCAATATTAATGTGTATTTTGTTTATGATTATACCCATTCATATGAGGAATCAATTGGGATTATTAAGTTTCATGTGGGGTCTACTGTAGCCCCTCGGTGCATCGTTAATTCTCATGAGACAAACTATGGTCTTGGCACGAGGCCTTGACAAAATGAATATTTATGGTTTTGGCTGAATAATTAATTATTTTTAGATGTATTGGACAAGGCCTTGATGGTATATTTTAGAATGTTCAACATATGCATTTACCTCATAATGAAGTTAGTAATTGAAATTTAATGTGGTTATTCGACTAGTAGAATACCCATGATTATGTTTTATTATGGAATTATTTTCCCAGCTAACATTCCTTCCATAATGTGTTCAAGTTTAGAGGAATGTGTTTTCAATTATTCACCATGCCTGTTATTTATGTTTATGATATCTTCTTCTATATTTCTTACCCTTACTGAGTGTTTGATCTCACCCCTTTCTTATGTTTCATTTTCTCAGGACATGAAGAAGTTTCTTTATGATTGACCTACAAGGATAATATTAGAGTGGTGTATGTTCCCAATAAAACTTATATGTTTTATTTCATTTCAAGTTGTAATGTTCAACTTATGTATGTATATTGTTTTCCAAAACTACTAAACTACTCAGTCCCTCAAAATTTGATTCCTTGTAATCATGTCAATGTATTAAAATAATGCACTGGCTTCGGGATTCTGGGGTCGGATTGTTATAGCTGGTTTTAAAGGAATTTTAGTAGAAAACTTGAAAACTAGATATAGAAAAAGTAAATTAGTAAACAAAACCCTAAGATAGAATTTAGGGATAAGAATACAAGGACATCCTAGAATTTTTTTTATGTAATATATTATATTCTTTATCATGAAAATACATCCTTGTCTAGATACGAACAACTAGAGGTGGCTCTGGCATAGATGTATCTGTGGATAAAACCAAAAAACACCACATTGAGCTTGACTCGAATAGGAACTGGTGCATGAAAATTGTCCTTGCTTCACTAATGGTTCGACACTCCCAGGGGATATGATTTGGTAAATTCATAAGCTCACTAAAATAAATTATAAATGATTTATGCTACCAATGTAACAAAATTATAAGGTTCTAGGATTTATGATGCATAAATTTATGTTATGTGTTATACCATGTTTAGAGATATAGGGAGTTTATAATTTTATGAGCTAATATAAAATATAGAATTTATTAGAACAGGCACCTAGAATAAGTAATGAGAACTTGACCAATGCATGTGATGCGAAGATCAAGAATGATGAAATCTCTAATGGTATTAAGCCATCATTTCAAAAGAAGATTTTCTCCCAAGTATCATCATCATATGAGGAAATAGTATCATGTATTAATAAGGTATATAAATACTTCTCTGAATACTATGTCTTTGAAGGGAAGAAGAAGAAAAAGAGGATGGCAGAGAAAACATGGTTAAAGGGAAGAACGGAAAGATTTATTTTCCATCATGTGATAATTGTGGAAGGAAACACAATGGTATATGCTTAAGTGGAAAAGTAGTTTCCTTCAAGTGTGGAGAAAAATTCCACCATGCTCATAATTTAAATACAAGGAAAGAATCTTCCTATATTCCATGATTTAACTATAATAATATGGGTTACTAAATAAATGAATGTCCTAAGAATCATATAAATATAGCTCTGAAAAAGAAAAGGGATCAAGGTCAAGCTTGTGATGTTACTACAGTTGAAGGATAATAAATAATGAATTAATGTTTTTGGATTTAAGAATTATGTTATGATATTATTATTATTTTAATTATGATATATATAAGGATTATACTATAATACTATTCATTAAGTATTTGAGGTTGTATAAAAAATTGTACAGAGGAAAAGTGATTCAGTAGAAAGATAATTTTTTTTGAAAAAAAACCCTGATTTAGGGGTAGACAACCCTTAATATATATCTAATGTTGAGATAATTATGAATAAATGATTGATCCGAATAAGTACTCACTACCTTGGAACTTATTATTGACATTTTGAGAATTGGTCAATTCTATCATCGATGGAGTTTACAAAACGTTTGGATTTAAGGAATATATCCAATAACATGTATCTTACTTATGAAATATGGAAGAATTCATGTTTCCAATATGGTTTTTATAGTAATTCAACTTATTACCATATTTCAAGAGGATTCATTATATGGTTATTCAAATGTTTGTAATGTGAATTTTAGAGATGCTTCTTGTTGATTGAGGGTTAATGATAAGTTCATCTTGGAAATTTATAAACCTTCATTATAATGTGTTGAATTATTATATTTTGTAATTTTTAACCATTTATGAAATGGTTTAAGTTGATCATTGTATGGGGTTTTAGAGTTTAATGTCACGACATAATGGTTTGATTATTCTTCCATGAATATGTTGTCCAATTAGAATGCATTGTTTTATAGTAACCATTGTATTTCCCTTTTCTCTTAGTAATAGGATATTTTAACCATATTATTTACGTGGGTTTCTCACAAGGGAATTTTCATGTATCAACCATTAATTTTCAAAGCTCAATTTCAAATTTAGGGGATGAAATTTTGGTAAGGAGGGGATAATGCAACACCCCAAAAAATTACAAATCAATTTAATATAGAATGTGTGAAACACTGAGTCTCTAAAAACTCCCCTTTTTTATAACCTATCCAAGTGAACATGATTCTTACACCTCTGTGTTTTGATTTTTGAAAATCTGACCTACAGGGTTGCGTTCAGTGAGATATTTAGAGTCTGATAAGACAAACTTAATTTTTGGTGAATAGTAACATACCCATTATGAATAGTAGCATATCCTTATGAATAGTAATTAATAGTAAATTGGACAAAAAAACGTCACCCATGAATATATAAATACAATTTAGACATCTTAAAAGTGAAAAAATGATCGTCGTATAAGTTTTGGTATTTTTATATGTCATAAATATTTTAATTAAAATTTTATAATTAATTTAACAATTTAAATTTTAAATTTATTTTCATAAAATGTAATCATAAATTGTTATTTTATTTTCTTATGGTTATAAGATAATTTTATAGGACCTTGATTAATTTTTCAAGGTGTTATAAACGAGATATAGTTTTAATGTTGTTTTATCGGAATAAATTATGATTTAATTTAAAAATAAAATTAAAAATATTTATAAAATAAGTCTCAAATATTGGACTTCATTTTTTAATTTTACACATCGAAAAATATTTAGGGTGAATTTTTGGGATTTTTCTAAAATACATGAGTTTTTGGTGGATAGTAAAAAATGATAATTTATGATAAATGCTAAATACATGGTTTATTCAGTCATAAGTGATATAAGGATGATTTAATACCACTAGGTTTAAAATCACATTCACTTATTACTATTAGGGGTCACATGAAACAACAGTATTGGTTGTCTTGATGGAATTAATAAAATAATGAATAAAATATACAAAATTCACTACTCTCCTCCACTATAAAACCCCTCATTACTTCATCTTCTCTTCACTCCTTTCAAAAATTGTGCATTGTCTAATCTCTATCCAAATACTCTTCCTTAGTCACTTCCCACTTCCAAGAGCTCTTGGCCTTTCCAAAAGACCAAAACCTCTCCCTTAAAGAGGCTCTCAAGGAAGATTACTTCAAGAGGTAAACACCTCTTTTCATTTCTTTCAATTCATGTTCTCTTTATGTGGTATGTATTTAAATTCTTCAAAACATGTTCTTATTTCCATATTATTTTTCTATACTATTTTATTATTATTTTATGAAAGGCTTCCCCCTATCCCTTCTCTTTTTAATGTTTTCTAAAACCATATTGCATAGTCGTTATGCTACCAAATTTTCATCTCAAAATCTATCTCTTTTTCAAGAACTCTTATTATGTTATTTTATTTTCATTTAAATTTTATTATGTTGGGATATGTCATTAAATATACCCCTTACTTTCCATATTATTTAATAACTATGAGATACCATTTTCTCTCATCAAAATATTTTATTAAATTTTAAGCGACGTTGTTAGGCTGCTGACTTTTCATAAGGGATTTCTCAACTTTTCTTTTATTTTGAGTTCCTTTCTTATAAATTCATCCAAATGTTGTTATGACTCTAGTATCTTAAATTTAATATAATTTTTTCATGATAAAAGAATAATAATTCCTCATCTCTCCTTTCCTAAAATTCTACTTGATAAATGAAAACACCATCTAAGATGTGCTAATTTACCACATTTAAGGATGATGGGATTTCAATTTCTATTACTATATAAAATTCCTGTAATGAAACCATTATTATGGTTTAAACAGACTATAATATATATATATTATGTATCATCAATGTTCCTGGAATCTTTTTTTACACATGGTTTTGATTTATAAATAAAAATGAGTTCGTGGTGTTCAAAAACCGTCAATTAAACCAAACAGTTCTCATTGAATAGTTTATATAATGATTCATCTTCACTCCATGTAACAAAATGAAATTTACAACCATTTAACCTTATGTATATTAAAAAATAAAATATAACTTCAATTCTAGACAACAATCCTCATTTTACATGATTCTCCATTCAGGTATATAATTATACCGATCATGAAACAAACAGACCCGAACAATGAAATTGAACCTCTTAACCCATCAAAAAGGCCTGAATGAAATTAATAAGGTCATGATAAATCAATTTCATGTATAAGAGGTTATTGAAATATTAATTAATGAATTTAATTTTGTTATCTAGGATACTAAGACCAAGTGAAGAACATCATCAGACTTAAGGTAATGGTTTCTTCATCTCACTTCTATTTTTGTGAGATATTCTGTATTGAATACTAATACTTGTGTATTGTGTATGTATACTGACCATTGATGTAACATATCATGAATATATTTATTTTCATGTTATTAAATTTATCATTTTAATATTATTAATGTTGAGTCATAATAATCGATTGATTACAAAGTGGTAAGAGATTACTACCTAAACCTCCATCTTCATTCGAGTTACTCTTATTCTCTACATACCTCAATTAAATTCTTATTTATTATTATTTATTCAAAATAAGTTCTGTTTTAATTTCCTATATATTTTTACCATCCAAAATCCTTATTTATTTGTTGGGTATTTTCTTGTTTTAAAAGGATCAATAAATAATTTTATCCGGAAAAACAAACTGGATTCAAGGGAACTTCTTGAATTCTTACCCGTTTTCAAGTGCACTCCAGAATCTATTTTATGCCAGAATTCTAAACATAAAATCACTCATTTTATCAAGAAAAAATTATCTCAGTTCATTTCTTGTTTTAGGAAAATAAAAATTCATTTCCACTTTAAAATTATCTTTAATAGTTTCCTTAAAATGCTCTAAAATGTTTTATTTTTAAATATTCTTAAAAACTATTTTTACATGATTTCACATAAGTGGGACATAATTAATGACTAAAATATAATTTCAATGTCCTTACATTATATTTTCTAGTATATACATGTTTACAATATGATTTCATGGAAAATATAAATGATTTTCCCAAATAATTTTTCTTTCAAAAGTAAAAAGTATTTTTCTCGTCTCACGTTAACTTCTATGAAGTATATGCCTTATTCACCCCTTATTCCATGCATGTGGTGTATGTGCCCTCTGGTATATCATATCCAAAGTCTCATTATTCTCATGGTATTCTAAGGTATTATGATTTGAAGGTTTGAAGGTGGTATGGGACACTTTGGAATGAATATGGATTCTTTCCTTAGGAATTTTTTATGGTCTCATTTAGAAGTATCTTCATCTATGAAAAAAATCCATTGTTTAACCTTGTACTTAATTGAAATTTATCTCCTACTATATCATCTACCATATTTAATAGATTGGTTTATTATTAGTTTGACTATGGATGTGCTATCTTAAAACCATTCACAAATTTACCCCGAATGGTTATTGTTTATGCTTAATGTTTGGGGAAAGTTATTTACATATCATATATTAGTTTAAATATGAATGTGTATATTGTTTATGTTTACCCACATTAATTTGAGGAATGAATTCGACGTAGTATGTGTCTGGTGGGGCCCAATATAGACCCTAGGTTCATCGGTAGGTCTCAAGAGACAAACTATGGTGTTGGCACGAGGCCTTAACCAAATGAATATTTATGGTTTTGGACAAGGCCTTATTCATTTTTACAAGTCTTGGTCGAGGCCTTGAAAGTATATTTTAGAATTTCCGTCATATGTATTTTCCTCATTATAAATCTAGTTAATGAAATTTCATGTGGTTATTCGACTAGTAGAATACCCAAGGTTATGTTTCATTATGGAATTATTTACTCAACTAACATTCCTTCAATAATGTGTTCATGTTTAAAGGCATGTGTTTTCAATTATTCACCATGACTATTTTTTATGTTTATGATATATTATTCTGTATTTCATACCCTTATTGAGTGTTTTATCTCACCCCTTTCTTATGTTTCATTTTCTCAGGGCATGAAGAAGTTTTTTTATGATTGACCTAAAAGGATAATCTTAGAGTGGTGGATGTTCCCAATAAAACATATATGTTGTATCCCTTTTCAAGTTTTAATGTTGAAATTATGTATGTATCTGTTTTTCCAAAACTACTAAACTACTCAGTTCATCATGATTTGATTCTTTATAATCATGTCAATGTATTAAAATAATGCACCAGCTCTGGGATTCCAGGGTCGGGGTGTTACATTGGGCTTGCATTTTGGAAGAATTTTTGAAAGATTATTTTATAACATAAATCTCCGCATAAAATAAAGAAGGATTATGATTGGTAAACATATATATAATATTCATAAATAATTTATGAGGATTATCTAAGAATAAATAAAAATTTCATCGAGGTTAATAAAGAATAAGAGCAACCCGAATAGAAGGAGGTTCGGGTAGAGAATACTTAAATTTTTTAATCAATTCAATAGTATGACGAAAAATTAATAATAATAAAATGATACAATTATTATCATTAAAATAAATATATTTATGAGATTAAACATCAATGTGAAGTCTACATAAACAATACACAGGTAGTAGTAGTGAATACGGAATATCTCACAAACAATGGGAGTGAGATGAAGAAACCCTTACCTTAAGTACGGTGGTGTTATTCACCTAGACTTAGTGTCTAGGATATTTAAATTAAATTCATTATTTAATATTTTCAGAACCTATTATACACTACTAGAAATTCCTCCTATACCAATGCCTCTATCCCAACGGTTTAGAGAAACCGTTGGGATAGGATTCATATACCAACTGTTTGGTGAAAACCATTGGCATATGAGGTTTTAGAGTGTATTTTCCCAATGTTTTGAAGAACCGTTGGGATAGGCCTGTGTATATGATAGTTTTCCCAACTGTTTTTTGAAACCATTTGGATAGTGGAGAGTGTATATAGTTTTCCCAACGGTTATTTGAAACCGTTGGGATAGTGGAGAGTGTAAACCCTTATTATAATGGTTCATCAAAACCGTTGGGATAGGTTTGATAATATTTTAAAATGGTTTTTTAAAACCATTGGGATAGAATTACACAAATACAACTCCCAACTCCAATCATGATCTGCCCACATTGTTCCCTAAATGAGAGCTCCATTGTTCCAGGGTCCAAACCCTTCTTCCCAGAAACTGATTCTATGTTCTTCCACATCAAATCTGTAAGTTATAACTGAGTTTTATGTTCTACCTACATTTATTACATTTTTCATTAATATTTATTTGAAGACAATGTTGTTTTTTGTTTTTTGTTTTCATTATCCCTAAATTATAGCTCCCCTGTTCTTTGAAAACCATTCTTCCCAACCTATGATCCATCCTTGATTCAAGTAAGTGTTTTTTTCTTCCACCTCAAATAGATGAAAACACTGTGTAGCATATTTCCCCTAACATAACACATGATTCCTCTAGTAGAATATATATTCAAATGATGATTCCTCAAGTTCAAATATTTGTATCTCTGGACTGTTATTCCCTTTCATAGAGTTCTATTTAGCATTATTCCACTGCATAGAGTTCCTTTTATATGTTATATTGAGACCCTTTTTATTAGGATCATGGTTCATGTCTTATAGTGATATTGTAGTGATGTCCTATTATATTGATCCAACATGGTAGTGAGTTCTTAAATGGTAGGGAGACCTACTATGGGTCTCCATTTAATAATTTATTTTTGGAGGCAATGGGAGGGGGACTGCATAGTGGGAGGGTGGGGGTTGTGCAGTGGGTGGGGGTTGGCTATGGGGGGGGGGTTGTGCTGTGGGAGGGGGCTGTGGGGGGGGGGGTGTAGTGGGAATTTGGGGGGGGGGTGCAGTGGGAGGGGGTTGGCTATAGGGGGATGTGAAGTGTGGTATGTAGGGAGGATTGGTATGTAGGGGGTTGTAGGGGGTGGTTGTGCAGGGTGGGGGATGCAAGGGGTGAGGGGGGTTGTGCAGTGTGGGGTGGGGGAGGTGGGGGAGGGAGTTTTATGGGGATATAGGTGGGAGGGGGTTGTGTTGTGGGAGGGGGTGGTTGGGCAACAAGGGGGCTATGCAGTGGGGGGGGGGTGGGGGTTGTGCAGTGGGAGTGGGGTTGTAGGGTGGTTGTGCAGTGTGAGGGGGGATGTAGGGGGTGCGGAGTGGAGTGGGAGTGGGGGGGGGGGTGTAGTTGGAGGGGGTTGGCAGTAGATGGGTTGTGCAGTGGGGGCAGTAGGGGTGGTTGTGCAGGGTGGGCTGCAAGGGGTGAGGGGGTGTGTAATGTGGGGGGGGGGGGGCTGCAGGGGGAGGTGGGGGAGGGTGACTTCAGGGGGTTATGGGGGGGTGTCTATAGGGGGGATGTGTAGTGGGAGGGGGTGGCTATGGGGGGATGTAGGGGGTGTGCAGTGGGAGTGGGGGGCTATGTAGTGGGAGGGGTTGTCTCTAGGGGGTCAGTGGGGGGTGTTATAGAGGGGGATATGTAGGGTGGGGGTGAGGGGGTGAGGGGGTTGTGAGGGGTTGGGGTTTGGGACTATAGGGGGGAGGTGGTGGGAATGGGGGTTGTCTATAGGGGGTTCTGTAGTGGGAGGGGGGTGTGGGGGTGAGGGGGTGTACAGTGGGAGGTGGGGGATGTAGGGGGTGTGTAGTGAGATTGGGGGGTTGTACACTCCCATCCATCAAATATTTTAAATCCCTAAAAAATACATGTGCCTTGCCATATCCCAAACATATAATAGCTCATTCTTATGGTATTTTGGCTATACACAAACCAAAACTCTCCTCCATCTCAAGTGCCCGGTCTTCATTGTCCCAAAATTTGATATGGCATGAAATATAGATGTATCATTCCCACATTCCTAAAATACCCCAAATACTCAATCTAATTAATTGATACCTTCTGTGGGAATTCCCCCCATTGGAATTAACTACCTCATCGCTTCCTGACCCAAGGTATCAATATCCCGGTGGTTCCACAGCAACCATCATCCCATAACACCCATATTAGAAGCATCATACACCGTCATTTCCCACATCCCATCATATTCTCATTTCATAATCACACCATACATGATGCCCATAAAATATCATTCAAACTCAATGCTCATACAAGTCCTGCATCACCCTTGATGCCAATATATTAACCATAATTTGTTAATTAACTAATCAACATACACCTCATGCACCAATTTCCATAATAAAAACTAAAAACATAGTCACATGATCATATGTAACTATAACTATCATGGGATATCTGAAATGTGAGTGGCCTCTCACTATGATGCCCATATATACTTGCTGAATTTTCTGGAGGCATAATTCAGGATTCTCTCTCTTGGTTGTTGAGTTGAAATAAAGTCGCAGAATCAATGTTTCAAGATTTTAATAGGCTGAAAACACTTAGAATATAACTATACTCCTAAAAATTAAATATCATTATTATGACTTATATGATTTATTGAATCATCATATAACTATTCAAACTTACCTAAAACATGGAGAGTTAAATTATCTGTGGGAAGCTTGATGACCCCCTGGACATCTATACTCTGGATAGCCCTTCCACACCATGTGGATAGCCCCCCACCCCCTGGACAGCCCCCTCCCCCCACCCGTGGAGACGCCTTCCCACCCCTTGGACACCTCGTACCCCCTAGACATCCCGCCACCCCTGGATACCCACCTACCCCCTGGATACCACCCCCACCTCAGTGGACCAACCCGACCCCTGGACACCCATGCCATCAAGGATAGCCTGACACCCCGTAGATACCCACCCCCCCACCCCCTGGACACCTTCTACCCCTGGATAGACCTGCGAGCCCTGTGGACAGGCCGCCAACCCCCTGGACATTGCCTACCCCACTGAACATCCCCCACCCCCGTGGACAACCTCCACCCCCTTGACACCCCATACCCCCTGATAGCCCTACCACCCCTGTGGACAGATCACCAACCCCCTGGACACCCCATACCCTTGGACAGCTCCACCACCCCCATGGATAGCCCGCCCACCCCCTTGGACACCCAGTACCCCCTGGACAGCCCTGCCACCCCCTAGACATCCCGCCCCACCCCCTCGACATCCCGTACCCCTATACAGCCCCTCCCACCCCCATGATAGCCCACCCACCCCCCTGGACACCCCCACCCACCTAGACAGCCCCACCACCCCCGTGGACAGCCCGTCCACCGCCCTGGACACCCCTACCCCCCTAACAGCTCCCCGACCCCCGTGGACAGCCCGCCCACCCTCTAGATACCCCTACCCCCTGGACAACCCTTCCACCCCCTAGACACCCTCTACCCCTGGATAGCCCCACCACCCCTATGGACAGCATACCCACCCACCTAAACACATCGTACCCCCTGGACAGCCCCCACCCCGGTGGACAACCCACTCACCCCCGTCGACACCCCCTACCCCCTAGATAGCCCCCCTACCCCCTAGACGGCCCTTCCACCCCCGTGGATAGCTCATCTACCCCCTGGACACCTCTTCCCCCCTGGATAGCCCCACCGCCCCTCTAGACAGCCCACGCCCCTAGACACCCCTACTCTCTGGATAGCCCCCACCCCCGTGGACAGCTCGCTCACCCCCCGGACACCCCCTACCCTCTAGACAGCCCTGCCACCCCCGTTGACAAACCGCCCACCCCCTGGACACCCCCTAACCCATAGAAAGCCCCCCCCCCCTCACCCCCGTCGATAGCTCACCCACCCCCTGGATAGCCCCCACCCCTGTGGATAGCCTGCCCACCCCTGGACACCCTATACCCCCCTAGACAGCCTCACCACCCCCGGGGACAGCCCACCCACCCCTGGACACCTTGTACCCCCATGGATAGCCCCAACCCCCATGGAAAACCCTCCCACCCCCTGGACACCCCCCACCCCCAGACACCCCCCATCCCACCAGACACCCACACCCCCCATACAGCCCCCCAACCTCCTGGACACCCCCTAACCCCTTGAACACCCCCAACCCCCGGGGACAGTCTGCCCACCCCCCTGGACACCCGTTCCCCCAGGATAGCCTTTTCACCCTCATGGACATCCCGACCACCTCCGTGGATAGCCAACCCACCCCCTGGACACCTCGTACTCCCTGGATAGCCCCCCTCTTTGGACGGCCCACCCACACTCCTAGACACCCCCACCCCTTGGACAGCCCCGCCACCCCCATGGACTCCCCCTACCCCCCTCGACTTCCCCTACCCCTATAGATATCCTGCCCACCCCTGGACACCCCTACCCCCTAGACAGTCCGTCCACCCCCGTGGACAGCCTTCCCACCCCCTAGACACCTCGTACCCCTAGATATCCCCCACCCTCATGGACAGTCCCCCACCCCCCAGGACACCCACTAACCCCCTGGACAGCCACACAACCCTCTTGGACAGCCCACCCACCCCCTAAACTCTCCACCCCCTTGGAAAGCCCCCCCACCCCTGTGGATAGCCTGCCCACCCCCTAAAAATCACCTACCCCCTGGACAGCCCTACCGCCCACGTGGATAGCTCGCCCACACCCTGGAGACCCCGTACCCCCCTCGACAGCCCTACCACACCCGTGGACAGCCAACCCACCCCCCTATACACCATGTACCCCATAATGAGCCCTACCATCCCCATGGACAGCCCTCCCACCTCCTAGACACCCCGTACCCCCTAGACACCCCCCTCCCACCCCTGTGGACAGCCCGCACACCCCCCCTGGACACCTCGTACCCCCTGGATAGACCCGCCACCCCCATGGACAGCCTGCCACCCCCTAGATACCCCTTACCTCACCGGACAACCCCAACCCATGTGGAGAGCCTGCCCACCCCCCTTGGATAGCCCCGCCACCCCCATGGAAAGTCTTATCAACCCATAGACACCCACTACCCAATATACAACCCTGCCACCCTCATGGAAAACTCACCTACCCCCTAGACACCCCGTACCCCAATGAACAGCCCTACCACACCCATGGACAGCTCGCCCACCCCTGGACACCCTGTACACCCTGAACAGCCCCACCACCCCTGTGGATAGCCCGCCCGCCCCCTAGACAACCCGTACCCCCCGGACAGCCCACCACCCCCTCCCCACCCCCATGGACAGCCCACCCCCACCCCCGTAGACACCACCTACCCCTAGATATCCCCTCCACCGCTGTGGATAGCCCGCCCACCCCCCTGAACAGCCCTCCCACCCCCGTGGACACCCCCACCCCCCTAAACAGCCCTGCCACCCCCATGGACACCCCCACCCCCAAGACACCCCCACCCCTCGTGGACAGTCCACCCACACCCATGGAGACCCCCAACCCCCCTAGACAACCTCTCCACCCATATGGACACCCTCTACCCCCTGGACAGCCCCCACCCCAGTAGACAGCCCGCCCACCCTCTTAGACACCCCTACCCCCCGGGATAGCCCGGTCACCCTCGTGAGCGGGCCCCCACCCTTGCGGACATCCTGTACCCCCTGGACAGACCCCCACCCCTGTGGATAGCCCGCCCACCCCTGGACACCCCTACCCCTGGTCAGCCCCTCCACCCCTATGGACAACCTGCCCACCCCCTTGTACCCCTACCCCCTGGACAGCCCCCACCCCCGGGGACAGCACACCCAACACCCTGGACAACCCCCCTATGGATAACCCACCCACCCCATGGACACCTCTGACCCCCTAGATAGCCTCACCACCCCCACAGACACCCCCTACCCCTTGGACATCCCCCACCCTCGTAGACATCCCACCCACTCCCTAGACACCCCCTACCCCCCGGGACAGCCCTACCACCCCTGTGGACAGGCCCCCACCCTCGTGGACACCCTGTAACCCCTGGACAGACCCCCAACCCTGTGGACAGCCCGCCCACCCCCTCGACACCCCCTACCCCTGGTCAGCCTCACCACCCCTATGGGCAACCCACCCACCCCCTGGACACCCCTTACCACTTGAACAACCCCCACCACCGTGGACACCCCGCCCAACCCCCTAGACACCCCTACCCCTGGAAACCATGTCACCTCCATGGACAGCGCGCCCACCCCCATGGACACCTCGTACCCCATGGATAGCCCTTCCACCCCTGTGGAAAGCCTACCCACCCCCCTAGACACCTCATACACTCTAGACAGCCCATCCACCCTCGTGGACAACCTGTCAACCCCCTTAGATACCCCGTACACCCCTGGACAGCCCCCCCCCCCACCTACCACCCTAGTGGACATCCCCCCCCCCCCACCACCCCGGACCCCCCCATCCCTCGGAGACCCCCACCCCCCGGACACCCCCACCCCCTGAATGCCCCCGACCCCCTTGGACAGCCCCCAACACCCTAGAAAGCCCCCACCCCCTGGACACCCCCATACCCCATGAAAACCCCCAGACCCCCATGGACAGCCCACTTACCCTCCAGGACACCACCTACCCCCTGGACAGCCCCCACCCCCAGGGACAGCCCCCCTACCCTACTAGGCAGCCCCCCAACCCCCTAGACCCCCCACCCCCACCCCCACCCCCTTGGACACCCACCCCAACCCCCTTGATAGCCCCCCGCCCCCCTTGGATAGCCCCCACCCTTGGACATACCCTACCCTCTTGGACAGCACCCCCAACCCCCTGGACATCCCCCCATGACATCAATAGATTAGTTCACTCCTCAACACTATATCATTCCAAAATCATTGATAAAAAATATAATCCAATTAATAAGAACATCAATGTCCCCCTTTTTATTTATTTTACAATACAAACAAACAAATCTTATACCAATATTTTTGTATCTTTTTACACATTTTTTATAATAAATACAAAGGATATCTTGGGATATTCTCATTTAATTTAACTTCTCTAAAAGATACCATCTTATCCTTATTTTACTCAGAATTACATCCTGCATCACCTTTTGAGAGAATGAAAGTTTCACAAACAACTTACCTAAGAGACTTTGGTTAATATAATATATATCTATATGGGATAACATAGAAAATAAGAGAGAATTAACCAAGACATAAAGGTTTTACATTAATAAACTGAACATGTGATACCATTTAGAAATAACTCAAATTAGGGGTTGTATAATAGATCCCTCATAAAGATATAGTCTACACTCAACTCAACACACAGATTATAAAATTAAATCATAAGAAATAGTATGATATTTTGTGGTTTTGAGTGTGGGAAATCATTATGAACTTTAAGTGCATTTTTGGTATTGAATGATAAGGTATTCTGTATTCATAACTTTGTGTTATTATGCAGGTAAATACACAGGAAAGCTGCTTACTTCAAGAAAAATTATAGGATCTATACTAACAGTTTTCAAAACCATTTGTATATAATTGAAAAACCCAGTCTTTACCAATGGTTTACAATCGTTTGTAAATGTATTAGTTCAATATTTACCAATGGTTTTAGAAACTCTTGGTAATGTCATGTTGTTCTCAATCTTTACCAACAATTTTCAGAAACTGTTGGTAAAGATCTATTACAACGGTTTTCAAGAATTGTTGGTAAAGATCTATTGCAATGGATTCTAAAATATTTGGAAATATAATATGATTTCTGGTGGCTTATCCCAATGGTTATTTTATAACCCATTGGTATAAGCCTATCCCCATGGCTTGCTTTCCAACAGTTGGGTAAACCGTTGGTATAAGTTTTACCAACAATTACACTGACCTTACCAATGGTTTTAAACCAATGGTATATACTAAATATCTAATAGTGTATATGTAATTGATTTATAATAACCTTATTAAGTTCATTAATGTTCTTTTTTATTGGTTAATAGGTTCAACTTCATTGTTCAGGTTCATTTGATTCATGCTCAGTATACTTATATGCATGAACAGAGAATCATGTAAAAATAGGATGGTTGTCTAGAAATCATGTAATATGATATTAGTGAACCTACAAAAGGTTACATGGTTTTAAATTTCATTTTTTTACTTATAGGTAATAAGAATAATTATATAAATTATTTAATGATAGTCATTTGGGTTTATTGGCGGGTTTTGAACACAACAAATTTATTTTTCTTTATAAATCAAAACCATTTGTACAAAAAGATCCCAAAACCATAGATGAGAAATAATACATATATTATAGTCTATTTAAAACATAATAATTTTTTCTTGACTATAATTGAATATGGATATATTAATTGAAAACCTATAGTCTTTGAATGTGATAAATTAACACACTGAAATGGTATTTTCATTTCTAGTAAAAAAGGGGAAATGAGAGATGATGATGAATTATTCCATTATCAAAACAACATTATAGTACATGTAAGATACTAGATTTGTCATAAAATTTGGATAAAAGGATGTGAGGAAAAAAATAAAAAAATAAAGGAACTCAAAATAAAAGAAAAGTTGAGAAATCCATGACGAACATTCGCAGCCTAACAGCGTCGCATAAAAATTTATAAAACATGTTTATGAGATAAAAATTGGTATATCATAATTATTACATAATATGGAAAGTATGGTAGATATGGAATTACATATTCTAAGAAAATAAAATTTAAATTAAAAAGAATAACATAAAGTGAAAGCATGAAAAGGAGAAGGGTGGTAGATTCCCTTACATTGTAGAGTAACTCCTAAAACATGATGGTTGGGACCTTGGAAGATTGAGGAAACCTTAGGAGGACTCCTAGATTCTAGTATTATGAGTTTTTAAAGAAATAAAATTAAATAATGAGTGGGTATTTATAGTAAATGAGAGGGATATTTTTACTAATTACAAAGGACACCTCATTAGAGGTTTTTGCAAAACCATAGGCTTTCCCATGGTATTTTCCCATGGTATTTTCCACTTGGGACACCTAATATCATATTTTACTATGAAAAAGTCCAAAAAACATTTTATATTAACCGTTATATCATTATGATATCATTAAACATACCGAAAACTCAAAACTGTATTTTTACTATTCACGATAAATTCATGTATTTTAGAAAAATCCATAAAATTCTCCCCGACCAATTTTTGATGTGCAGAATTCAAAAATGAAATTAATTTTTTCAAAATATTTTTCAAAATATTTTTATTTTATTTTTTAAATAAAATCATATTTTATTCCAAAAAAACAACCTTAAAACTATAAATTGTTTTATAACACCCTGAGAAATTAATCAAGGTCCCATAAAATTAACTTATAACTATAAGACAATAAAGTAACAATTTATGATTTAATTTTATGAAAATTAATTTCCATTTTAAATTATTTGAGTAATCATAAGATATTAATTAAAATATTTATGACATACAAACATACCAATACTTATACTATGATTCGTTTTTCACTTATAAGATTTCAAAATTATATTTATATATTAATGGGTGAAGTTTATATTTTTTGGTAGATTTACTATTCATTACTATTCACAAGGGTATATTACTATTCGTCAAAAATATGTTGATTCTATCAGACTCTAAAAATCATACTAAACACAACCGTGTATGGCTGTTTTTTGAAATTTAAATCACATAGGTTGAAAACTTTTCTTTACTTAATAGGTTATAAGAAAGTGGTTTTTTAGAGACTCATTGTTTCAAGCATTCAATATTAAATTTATTTGAAAAATCCTGGGGTGTTACATTATCCCCTCCTTACAAAAATTTCATCCCCAAAATTTGATATTGAACTTTGCAAGTTAATGGTTGATACTTGAAAATTCCCATTTGGTAAACCCACATCTGGAATACAGTTAAAATATCCTCTTAATAGGAGGGAAAGGGAAATGTATCAGTTACTAAAAAAATATGCATTCTAATTAGACAAAATTATCATGGATGAATAATCAAACCATAATGTTCTGATTTAAACTAATAGATAACATGCTCAGATGAAAGATCACTACCACAAAACCTTAAACTACAGTTATGAAAATTTTCATTATTAGCATGAAAAAATTGATAATAGGGAAAAAATTATTTATGACTCTTTTCCTAGATTTTATGAATTATTACACTCTATAAGAGTATAAATATACATTTCTATTTCATTAACATAATCTTATACTTTTTTTGTGACTTGACCTCTATATACTTCATCTCTTATCATAGGTTTCATCATGTAGTGACATTAAACTCTAAAACCTCATAAGATGATCAACTTAAACCATTTCACAAATGGTTTAACTTTCCAAAATATCATGATACAATACTTTAGAATCATTCCAATATCTATATTTTCTTGATCCATGTAAACATGGTCCTTGGAGATCCTCATTTTGGATAGAACTCCATGACCTATCCTGTTCAATGCATCTGCTACCTTATTTTCCATTAATCAACATTAAGCAGGCCTAAATTTTGAAATTCTAAACAGGTGAATATTTTCATCATGTGTCCTCTTGAAATATGGAAATAACTCAAATTACCATAAAACCATATTGGAAACATTAATTCATCCTTACATGTTCTTTTTGATATATTACTTATATCCAAAAGATGTTATAAACTCCACTAATGAAAGCATTGACTACTTGTCGACAAGTCAAAAAATCAATTTTGTGGTAGTAATTAATTATCCAAATCAATTATTTCTTCATCATTATCTTCATAGTTATAAGTATATTAATGGTTTTCCTTCCCTCAACCATATAGTTTACCAAGATATTAACTTTCTACTAGGTCATTTATCCTTGGTAAAATTAATCATACGACCTCAAATGCATAATAAAATAATATTGTAGTACAATCCCCATATTTTCCATAATTCTTATAACCAGTATATTGCTGATAAAATATTCAAATGAAATAATTATTGAAGATGAATATTAATTATTCCACTTCATCTTTGGCAGTATCATAACTTTCGTATTATATAGTAACATCATCTGGGGAATATTTGTTTGATGCTTGGGAAATTGATTCACATAGTGTCTCATCTTCTTAAAGATGAAGAGTTGTACATTGGAAACCTTTTTCATTCCCTTTAAATCATGAAATTGATGTCCTTTTTCTCCACACATATAACAGACTCCCATTAATTTCAAGAATTTACTAGGGTGATTATTTCCATAGTTAGCACATGTGGGAAATCCCTTCATTCCATTCATCACTTTATCCATCTTTTCCTTGGTCATCCACTTCTTTTCTTTCTCTCCTTAAAAGCCATAAAACTCAGATAATTCATTACATATATTTTTCAAACATGATATTATTTCCTCATTTGATTAGGATACATTGGAGATGATCTTCCTTTTAAGTGATGGATTAATACCATAAGAAATATGATCCTTTTTACTCTTTTCTTCACGTGAATTGATGAAGGTATCATTCCTTATGCTAGGAAACATTTATAATAAATTACATATGATATATTAGCTCAAAATATATTGAACTCTCTATAACTATAAACATGGTATAGCATATATCATAAATTTATGCATCATGAATCCTAAAAACATATACTTTTGTTACTTTGGATAAATAAATCATTCATAATGGAATGTAAGAAAAAAAACATGAATTATCCTAAGAATATCCCCTGAGAGTGTCAAACCAGGTGTGCAGTAAGGCCTGTTGTCATGTACTAAGATACCCTGGGTCATGTCCGAAAATCCTTTTTGGAGTTTTCACTCCTAGGTACATCTGTGTTAGAACCATGTCCACATTTAGTATCCAGATAGGGATATATTATCTAGAAATCTCCAAATAATTTATTACTTACCAAAAAAATCAAGGATGTTCTTGTATGTTTATCCTAAAACACTATATTATGGTTCTATCCCCTAATATACATTTTATAAATATAGTTTCCATGTTTTCTGCTAAACTTCTTTTGATGCCAATTGTAACGCCCCAACCCTAGAAGCCTGGAGCCGGTGCATTATTTTTATACCTTGGAATTATTATAAGGAATAAAATCATGAAGGAAAAACTAGTTTAGTAGTTTTGTAAAACTAGATATATACATAGGTTCAACATTATAACTTGAAAAAAAATACAACATATAAGTTTTATTGGGAACATCCACAACTCTATGTTTATCCCTGTAGGTAATTCATAATAAAATTCTTCATGTCCTGATAAAAAGAAACATAAGAAAGTGGTGATCTTAGATTCTTATTAATGGTAATCAATACAGTGGAAGATATCATAAACATAAACATTAGGCATGGTGAATAACTAAAAACACATTCCTTTAACAACAAACTTGATCATAATATGATAGGAATGTTAACTGAGTAAATATTTCCATAATAAAATATAATCGTGGGAATTGTACTAGTCAAAAACTCACATGAACATCCAATTAATAGTTTCATAATGAGGGAATTCATATTCCAGAACATCATAAACATACCATCAAGGCCTCGTGCCAAGACCATAAATATCCATTTTTTTCAAGGACTCGTTCAAAGACCATAGTTTGTCTCATGAGATCTACCGACGTACTGATGGGCTATAGCAGGCCCACACGACACTTACAAAGTCCCATTAATTCATAATATGAATAAGGATCAACATAAACAACATAAAAATTCCTATTGAAACTAATATATGAATTGTAAATAACTTTTTCCCATCATTAAACATAAACACTAACTATTCGGAGCAATATGGTGAATGGTTTCAAGATAGCACATCCACAATCAAACTAATCATAAATAATTAAATAAAACATGGTGGATGATATCATAGGTGGTAAACCTCAATTAAGTGAAATATTCATCATGGGATTTTGGCATATATGAAGATACATTTAAATGAGACCATTGAGAGATCCTTGAGGAAATAATCCTTAAACATTCCATAGTGTCCCATACCACCTAGAAACATTAAAATAATAATTTCTTATATTATAATGACAATAAAGAGACTCTTGATAGGATAAAACAAATTGATTTACATACACCACAATCAATAAATATGTGGTAAACAAGGCATATATCTCATAAAAGTTAAAGTGAGATGAGAAAAATCCTTCTTTACTTTCTAAAGAAGATTTCTTTTGTAGAATAATTTGTATTGGTCATGAAACCAGATTTTAAACATTTATATCCCATAGAATAAAAGGTAAGGTCATTGAAAATATATTTTAGTATTAAATAATGTCTTAAGGAGGTGAAATAATTTAAAAATAGTTTTTAAAGAAGCTTTAGAAATAAAACATTTTAGTGCGGTTTAAGGAAAATATTAAAGGATTTTAAAGATCAAAGGCATATTTGCTTTCATAAAAAAAGAAATGAACCAAAATATATTTTTCATTCTAAAAATTACGATTTTATAAATATAAATACGGCATTAATTATATTATATAGTGAACTTCAAAATATGTAAGAATTTGAGAAGTTCCTTGAAATCGGGCTTGCATTTTAAATTTTTTTTGGAAAGATTCCTTTAAAACATGTAAATCCCCATAAAATGAAGAATGATTATGATTGGTAGGCAAATATATAACATTAAAAAATAATTTATGAGTAGTATATAGGAATAAATAATATTTTCATTGAGGTGAATAGAGAATAAGAGTAACCCGAATGAAAATGGAGGTTCGGGTGGAATATAATTACAACATCACAATCAATTAAATCGTATGACCCAAAATTATTAGTCATCATGTGATAAATTTATTATCATAAAAATAAATAGATTCATGATATGAAACTTCGATGGGAAGTATACATACACCATACACAAGTAGTAGTAGTGAATACTGAATATCTCACCAAAATGGGAGTGAGATGAAGAAACCCTTACCTTAAGCCTAATGGTGTTCTTAACTTGGTCATAATGTCCTAGATAACCAAATTAAATTAATTAATTAATATTTAAAAAACCTATTATACAGGTAATTTATTTATTATAACCTTACTAAGTTTATTCATTTTCTTTTTGATTGGTTAAGAGGATCAATTTCATTGTTCGGTTCTGTTTGTTTTAGGATTGATATACTTATATACAAGAATGGAGAATCAGGTAAAATGAGGATGGTTCACCTGAATTGAAGTTTTATGTTATTAGTGAACATATATAAAGTTACATTGTTTTAAATTTCATATGGTTTCTTGGAGTGAAGATGAATCATTATATAAATTATTTAATTATAATGGTTTGGGTTAATTGGCAGTTTTTGAACACAACAAACACATGTTTCTTTATAAGTCCAAACCATGTGTACAAAAAGACTCCAGAACCATATATGAGACATAATACATATATTATAGTATATTTAAACCATAATAATTGTTTCATGACTATAATTTAATAAGGAAATACAAATTGAAATCCTATTATCCTTGAATGTGATAAATTAACACATCATGGGTGGTATTTCCATTTAAAGTAAAAAGGAGGGGAAAGAAGAGATGTTGATGCATTATTCCACTATAAAATCTAAATTAAATTAAATTTAAGGTAATTTAGTCCTCATAATATTTGGATGAAAGTAGGTTAGGAAAGAAAAATAAATTAACAGAAAGGAACTCAAAATAAAAGAAAAGTTGATAAATCCCTTGTGAAAATTCAGTAGCCTGAGGACATCGCTTAAAAATTCATAAAATATTTATGATGAGAGAAAAGGGGTCTATAATTATTCTTAAATAATATGTATATAAATAGTATATGGAATTAAATACACCAACATAATTCAATTGAAATTAAAAAAAAGAAAGCTTGGAAAAGAGAAGGGTGGTAGATTCCTTTACCTTGTAGAGTAACTCCTAAAACGTAAAGGTTAAGACATTGGGGGCTTGAGGAAACCCTGGGAGGACTCATATTGAGGTAAAAAACCATATATTATAGTAATGTGAGTTTTTAATTAATGAAAACAAAATAATGAGATGGTATTTATAGTAAATGAGAGGGAGTTTTTTATTAATTTTAAAGGACACCTTATTAGTGGTTTTTGCAATACCATGGGCTTGACCAGGGTATTTTCCCATGATATTATCCAGCTAGGACACATAATATAATATTTTACTGTAAAAAGGTCTAAAAAAATTTTATATTAATTATTACATCATTATGATGTCATTAAACACACCAAAAGCTCAAAACACTATTTTTACTATTTATGAAAAATTCACATATTTTAGAAAAATATCAAAGCGTCACCCCAACCATTTTTCAATGTTTAGAATTAAAAAATGAAATCCATTTTCTGAAAATAATTGTCTAAATATTTTTAAATTAATTTTTAAATAAAATCATATTTTATTCCAAAAAAATATTAAAACTATAAATCATTTTGTAACACCTTGAGAAATTAATCAAGGTCCCATAATATTATCTTATAATCATAAGACAATAAATTAACAATTTATGATTACATTTTGTGCAAATTAATTTCCATTTTAAATTATTAAATTAATCATAAAATTGTAATTAAAATAATTAAGACTTACAAAAATACCATTACTTATAATATGATCGTTGTTTCACTTAATAGATGTCTAAATTGTATGTATACATTCATGGGTGAAGTTTCTATTTTCTTGGATGATTTACTATTCATAAGGGTATGTTACTATTCATAAGGTTATGTTACTATTCATAAAACTATGTTGATTCTTTCAGACTCTAAATATCCTACTAAACGTAACCATGTATGTCAGTTTTTCAAAATTCAAATCATAAAGGTTGAAAATTATGTTTACTAGCTAGGTTATTACAAAGTGGTGTTTCGTAGAGACTCAGTGTTTCATTCATTCGAAGTTAAATTTATTTTAAAAATCTCGGGGTGTTACAATAAATTCTCTAAATGTATTATATATTTAAAACTATCATGATTTGAAAATAAGATTGATAATCGAAACTGTTACGGTTTTAGTAATATTTTAAACAAAACCCCTTTCAAATTTTGTATCTTTTGAATCAAAGTTCATTCAAAAAAGTAAAAAAAAAATCTCTTCAAAACCCATGAGTATGGTAAAATAAATTCATTATGAAGTAATTAAACCATTTTAAAGGTATCATGGTAGACATTAAGAAATATGTCACAAGAAACTAAATTACTGATAGTGAACCCCTTAGCTAAATTTATACTTATTATAAATGCTCTCTATCCTTACATATAACAAAATTTACTATTTTATTCACCCATATCAGAACCATTTTCAAATATATTACCCTTTATAACCTTCACTTGTAATTATTTTCTATATTTATATTTGTTAGTTATTATATATTTCTGTTATCGGTTGTAAGTAATCCTGATCGTTTTGAACTAGTTTCATAATAGAAGTGTTGTTATTCATATTCTTTCAAAGTACATTATTTCAATATCATTTAAGGTACTTGAACTTATATTTTATAAATATTTATGATTATATAGTTTCATTCTATGGGAGTGTTGGTTATAGTCTTTGGAGATGGATTTGGAGAGGAACAAGTTTTGATTAGTAATAGGGAATAAATGGTGTTTTCATATATAATGACAAAATTTTTAATATAAGAAATATAGAAATAGAAAATTAAATTTTTAGATATTTATATCATATATTAAATTAAATTAAATTCCCATATATATCTGTGATATAAATTTATATTATCATTCCAGAAGGTTGTTAAACCACCCAAACAATAACATACCATAATTATTGAATCAATATAAAGTGATTTAATTTTAATACCATTATTCTATAAAAAAGTGATCTAATTTAGTGTTTAATATTGTGATATATCAAAATTATAAATATGTTGAAGAAGAAGAAAAATTATATGATGTTATTAGAAAATAAGAAGAAATCACTTTTTCATTGTAGAATTCTCTTTTGGATAGCTGAATTTTTTCCAATAATTTATTTATCATATTTTTAATATGTTTTATAATGTACCATTCCAGAGCCTTATTATTTTGATAAAAATCATAATTAACCATCAATACCATTATCATGAATATCCATGTAAGTTAGTGATGAAAATAAAAATAGAAGTCAATCATTTCACTGAGGGAGTACTTTACACCTTTGCATGGATGCTGATTTAATTACCCATATAATTAGGAAAATGAGAAATGTGATTTTTCATTTCATAATATTAAATATTTCTGAAATCCATAGTTATATATTAAATTACCTAATGGGACCATCCTTTTATGGCAGTGACGTAAAATAAAACTTGTCGTGTCATAGTGGATGTAGTCCACACAACATATAAATAAAAAATTGATTTTTCTTAATAGCAAAAGGAATGGTTGTAAATTCTTATAAACTACCACCCCATTATATTAAATTAATTAAATTATGTTCAATAGTGTATTGTACATGAAACACAAGCTTAAATGACCCACAAAATATTATTATTTTAATATGATCGTTATAAACTAGCAATTAAATTGGTGGATTTGAATTGGAATAACAGAACTATGATATGTATATATATATATAATGGCCCCAATAAATAAACATTTATTTATTAATTTTTAACAACTAAGAACTTAATTTTTAGTAAAATAATTTTATTCTTACAAAAATGCATTTTTTTCAAAAATGATTTTCATCAGTTTTTGTGTGAGAAAAATATTGTCAATATTTGAACATTTAGATATTTTATTTGATAAAATGGAAATAATTTTAAAATCATCATTTCATAATTATATTGGTGTGAATTTTTGTGTTTTTTTTAAAATATTCATACTCCATTGAATAGTGAAAAAACTAGTTTTTATTGAAAAAATTCACGATCAAACCCGGGTATCATGGTAACCCTTGAAATATCTCAAAGAGAATTACTGATCCTCATTGGTCAGCGACTAGAACCTGGTATCATAAAAATTGAGGGTGTGAATGGTTTTTCCATAAACAATGTGGAAGTAAAGAAATAAGACAATATGCATAACAAATGAAACTCCACAGGTAGTAATGTACCATAAGTCAAATAGGCAATAATTCCCAACGTAATACAACCAAAATACCAAAATTGGGAACAGACCCCAAGTCCCTAAGGACACAACTCACCAAGTCTATGGTTCAACACCTAGATCCACATATATGATATCTTTTCCCCTTACTAAAACCTGGTAGGAGATAATCTAAAAAAACTAAAGGCACAAGTAGGGTGTGAGACAAATCTCAGTAGGATTTTACCCAAAGGTTCCATAACAACATGCCAATAACAAATTAACCAAAAATATTCTTTCAATTTCAAAATAAAAATGATTGTAATTTCAAAATTATATCTAAAAAATCATTCATTACAATTTAAAAGAAGAAAATACATTTATAAAGTAATGCTTCACATTTCTAATAGTGGAAAAACATTTTGAATGATGGAGTTAACCTTTAATAAAAAGACACTTTACATAAATGGAACTTTTCAAAAAAATAGATTAAATAAACACTTTTAGATAAAATGGCTTATATAAATTCTAAAGGCATGTAAAATAGTTACAATAATAGAATATAAACATTTGAAATACAAAAAACTGAGAAACATGGTAATATTATAAATAGTTATGATAGTTCAAAGCTATAGGGATCCAACACTATGAAATAAAATGTATGTAAATACGCCTCTTTGGTCCTAAGGTAGAGTGGACTCATCCTCATCACCAAATAAAATATGATGTGGTGATATAATGTTTTAAAACATTGTATGTCATAAAGTGACACCAAAAATAACTCACTAACTACCTAAGGCTTTCATGTGCTCAAGTTAAAATTAATGATGGACAATTTATTTCAAGACTTCTTACAATAAAATTAAATCCCATTCTCTATTTCAAATATTCCAATTCTTTAAAAATCACAATAGGTTTTTTATCAAAAACATTCCTTTTCACTAGGATAAAACCCTAATGTTTCCATCAAAACATTTTAAATCCCTTTTTTCACAAATTAGTACTTGAAACCAATTCATGCAATTTCACAATCCATTTCACAATATATTTCACAATAAAATCCACTGATTTAATTTTCATACAATTCCATCAGTTTTATCCCAAACCCATAATTTACTAAAATTAGTGTTTTTCAAAATTTACCATCAAAACCAATTCATAAATTAAATTAAAAAAATTATATGATTTAATTTCCATCAAAACCAAAATTTAAATTAAATAATTTAAATCTCACCAATTTCTAATTCTATGTAAAAAAACAATTATTCTTAAAAACCCCAAATCAATGGAATTTGGTTTTTCCAACAACCAATTTAAATGCATTTAATCCAAATCCATACTATTTTATTAAAATTCAAACAATTTAAATTTTAAAAAAATAAATTAGGTTCAATATAAATTGGGCTTTATAATAGAACCTCCTACCTTGGGATCAATATATCTCATATCACCAAACCCTATCCAGGGTTCATCAACGAAGAATGATAATCAAGGAATCCAAGAAACAATGATCAAATATAGCTTTATAGAGCCAAAATAGAGGGTATTAGATCCAAAATAAATCCCAAGGATCTATATAATCCTATAGAGAATAAGAGATATCATCAGAGATCTAGATCGGGATGAGGAAACTAACCGCGAGGAGATCTAAGGGTGTTCCTCTAGATTTAGATCACTTTAGGGAGCGGTATAAGGGGTCAAGAATCCTCCTTGGGTGATATATGGTTGGGATAAAATGACTTGGTCTAAAGAGGGTATATCAAGGACCTATAATAGGGTTTCAAGATTTTTTTAGAATATTTTACATCTCTTAAAATCTTGTATGCATGGTTTCCTAGGAAGACCCGTGCAGTTAAACCAAACCATGTGGATTGGATGTACATAGATTTTAAATGAGACTAATAGATTCTAATAATATGGAACATTTCTTTACTAACCATGCAACAACTGTGAAAAACCCCACTTCCTTGGGTTGCATGGGTTTCTCTGACAGGGTGTATAGTTTGGGAAAACTGTTCACCAACCATGCACTAGACCAAAATTTTCAAAACTCTTAAACATCTATCCCAAAAAAACCCCAACCAAACCCCAACCAAATATCTATAAAAAGGATGGTTTAGGAATACCTTAAAATAGTAACAACATGCTACAACCTCCCCACTATAGAAACTTTTTATCCCTAAAAGGCATATGACTAAATATGAGGTCGTTGCACTCTCATCAGTGAATACCTCTCCCACATCTCATAACAATCAGAACCGAGCTACAATGGCACATGAACCAAATGTATCATTCACCCACAAAGTACCTTGGTCTAATAATCAACTATCCTGACTGGTCATTCAGCAAGATATAAATTAGGTTCAACTTCATGATCACACTAACTCCAAACATGAGGTGGATCTGATAGATACCATTATAGCTATGATATATAAAAGATGTTATATATCGATGTCAGTTGAGGTGTAAGTGCTAAAAAGTATGAAACTTTCTCCACATTCTCAAAAACCAAAAAAATATCCCACAAAATAAGGAGCAATCTTCCCTCACCTCCAAAGTCGTCGATGAACCAACCAGGGTAAATCAATAAAGAACACCTAGTCACGAACTGAAAACTCCAAAGGTATACGATGATGATAAACATACGACTTATATCATCTCAGTTCAATTAATATTATCTGGTAAATAAACTAGTTAATTTTTTCATCTCTTGCACCAAACATGGTGCAGTCAAGGAACTTTCACCTATCTCTGACCAACACAATGGATATTTAGAAGGATGACCATACATGGCCTCAAAAGAAGCCATTCTAATCATGGATTTGGTAATTATTTTTATAATAAAACTTAACCATCCCCAAATTATCATCCTAAGATCCACCAATGCTAATAACACAAGTTCCAAGAATATCCTCAAAAATCTATATAGATATTTCTTTTTGTCCATATGACTATGGATGGTATTCCATACTCAAATGGATGTGAGATCCTAGTGCCTCATCATGGACTCTCTAAATACAATAAGTGAATTGTGGATCCCTATTAGAGAATATATCAAAAGGAACACCATACAAATGAATGATCTCTTTCATGTATAGATTTCTCAACTCCTCATCATTTATTGTATCATGAATGGGTATAAAGTTATCCAATTTCATTGGAATATCAATCAAAGACAATATCATATTCCTATTTATCTAGGTATGTGGAAACACAACCACAATGTCTACAGAGATTTAATCTCACTTCCATGTAGGGATTGGAAGTGGCTAAAGCAAACTCGATGGTTTCTGTTACTTGGACTTAACCTGCTGGCATGAATAGAAATGAGAGACAAACTCATCAATTCCCCATAGTAAACCTGGTCACTAGAACTGCAGCTTCATATCATAGATCATCGTTATGGTTCCTGGGAACACTGCCCACTGGGAATTGTGACAACCCCCCATCACAACTTTCCTTACCGCTAACTATTAGAGTTGGATTCCTAGAAACAACTGTTTGTACTTTGATTACATGGATATTTAATGAATTTAAATATTAAACAACTTATTACATATGTTTTCATTATTCTCCATGAATATGATGTAATAATGTCCTAGATTATTTATTACATTGATAAGGTCATGGGAGTTCCCCTATATGATGAGAACCTTGAAATTCTATAACAATTTTATTAAATATTGTTCTATAGTTGGATGACACACTATAATGGGACACATAGTATACAGAATATCAGGTGCGAGTACTCGTAAGATGATGAAACTTACTCTCATGATGTTCGTAGTTGGTAATCTCTAGGATGGGAAATTATGATAACATACCCGCAAGTAATAATTCCTCATGTTTTGGTGTCATCTGATATTCCTATCTGTGAGAATGTGTAATAGTCCTTATACATTATGATTATAATTAATACGTGTCACAACTCGCGCACTTTGATTTTCTGATGAAAACTATCACGCTATATGTTGGAAGGAAGTAGGGTGCATTGGGTGCGTCATGAGTGGCATGTTATTAATTTATAAGTCGAGAAAGGATTTGTCTCTTCCATATATGGAAGTTGATATCTCATCCCTTTGATTGAAATAGAACCCTCATGCAAAATTACATTTCTAGGGTGTAACGACAAGTTTATTTTAGGTAGTCAAAGAACTATGTATGAAGCACAAAGGTTGATGAAACTATCATAAAACCTACTAGATGGGATAATGAGACAATGTGATTATATTACATAGTGAGTGTTCGTATGTGGATGTCTTTGTTGCAACATTAAGCTCTTTCTCTTTGTTACCTTGACCCATTTCTAGATAGTAATCTTGGACTTTAGGCAAGCTCACCTAATGCCAAAGAGAAAGAATCATAGAGGGTCACACACTAAGTGTTTCTGGTTGTCTCGATTAAATTCTATTTTAATTTAATTAAAGGAATAAATATTATTCTCAATACAGTGGAATAATTTTATTCAAGTTAAAATAATTTAATAAATTAAATAAATATTTATTCAATGGATTGTGGGTAAAATATATTAATTTATTCTATTGAACACTTAATAAATATTTATTTAAGAAAATAAATTATTTATTTATTTATTCAGTTGTTCAATAAATGGAAGTGGAGTTTGAGAGGACCAAATCTAGTCCGGTAGTAAAATAATTTTTTATAATATGGTAAATAATTATTTAACTAGTTGGAACAAGTTAATATAATAATAACACAACTATTATATTTTGATATTGAATTATATATATAATTCTATTTTGTGTAAGTTGGTCCACCATAAAAAATGATGCGGTATTATTATTAAAATAATGGGTTTTCTCTAAGGTTATGAATGTATTTAATTGTTTTTATCCAATTAAATATTATTTCCAAGGCCCCATGTCAATAAATAGACATGTACGTCTATCAGTCCATGTACCGAATTGTATGCTCAGTGAATTGATAATTATTGTGCTAAACGATTTCTCTATCGAATCCTCTTCCCATCCCTCTAAAGAATCAGAGATTTTTTTCAAGACCGAAGAACAAATGATCAAGAATGATTGACACAAGACACTAGCTTCACTATGCTAACACCTAGAGAATGCGTTCTCTCAATCAGAGGCCATCATATCATGTGTGGATCACCACTAGAGAAATTAAGGTTTGGATCCTCACATGCACAACATGACAATCTGGAAGGGTCATTCTGAATGATCAACATAATCGAAGAAGAAATTACCTAATATCTAGGTATTCTTTTCTTTATGAAATTAATAAAATTAATTATAAACATGTTGTACAAGATCCTCTCTAAAAGTTTCAGGCCTCTTCCTTCTTTATCTAAATCTTTGATTCTATTCTAGGGAGACTGGAATTCATTGTCGTATTGATCCCGGAATAATCATTGATCATGGTAAAAATTAAAGTTGGGTGATGGACGAATCATGCTTCCACTACACCCAAAATCTACAAGTGGTATCAGAGTGGTTACATCATACTTTATAATTATTTAAATAATTTTTTGATGATTTACGATTTAATATTTTAGTTTTTCAATTCATGGTTAATAATTCTTGTAAACTAGATTTTGAGATATGTTCTCCCCCTTTTTGTTTCTCTTATATTTCATAAAAACAAATGATTTGTTAATTAAAATTAAAACGGAGAATGCATCAGGAGGCACTGATGATTCTTCCCAGGTGACACGAAAGTCCACACTGTGTGTTCGGACTTACACACCATGTTCTCTTCCATACACGCCATGTATTTCGAACTACATGGCATGTAGTTGTGTACAACACATCAGGATTAATTTGGAAATTACTCAAGTTTTTTTCATTTATTACACGTGGTGTTGTTAATTTTACATCACGTGTTGAGAAGGATTGATAGGCACTTGAATACTGGATTACACACCATGTGGTCCACTGGACATGACTTGTAGTCTTTTGTGGTCAGGAGACAAACCTTGTATCTCATAAATGGATAAGACAACTATTAACCATGTAATGTAGAGACAACATAGTGTGTAGCCCACTTTACATGATGTGTACTCTGAAATTTCAAAAGTATGCCTCACACGCTGAGTCCATAAAAATTTACTTATAGAAAGATGATGAAGGTAGTATGTGCCATGTAGTCGGAACTACACATTGTGTACTTTACCAAATTACACCAAGTTAAAAATTTAATGTTTGTGAAATTTTCAGAGCTGCTTATCATGTATAAATCATACTATAGGGTGTCACTCAATGAATTAATGCATCATGTATGTCATATGTCAGAAGAGTAAAACAGTATTTGAATATAATACATGTTGGTTAGATTTGAACAGGTATTCAATAGATTACCTCCTAGGCGCATTTATGTACAATGATAAGAATCTCAAGGAAATTCATAAAAGTTGTAAGATAAAAGGATTGATTAATTAAAGATAATAATTAATTAATTCAAGCTAAATTTATCTTAATAAGAATGATAAAATAATTGAATACTAGTTTTATTAAATATGTAACTCGTTGCATGTATGTGGGTGATCATGAGCTAGACCAAGACCTTTATATGTGATTGGTTTCATTTTAATTTATTTATAAGATTATTTTTTGGCCTGCAATCTATCTCTCCTCATGAATATGTAGGTCCTGTGTGCGCATGGTTTCTTTTATGTAAACCCCCTTTTAACCCTCACCTTCTTGTGAGTTTAAAATCATATGTAATGGATGGAACACCCAAGAAAGTGGAGTCAGTTCAATCTGGAGCCGAGATGAAACTAATCCCATGAGATACAGAGGTGGATAGGTGGAAAACTGTAAACATGAACCCGAAAGGATCAAGTTGTTTATCCCCTAGGTCAGGGTTAGTTTATTAACCACTAGATAAACTAACCATTATAAAAGATCATGATCATGCACTTTTCTTTATTTTATTTCTATTAGTTGCATGGTTTATCATTATGGATATGTTATCGTGATCCAATAATTAATGAATTATAAGATCATGCAATATGTAACTAAAATAAACTAGGATTATGTGTAAATATTATCAATACATGGTTAATCACTTAAGAAAGTTCCACATAATATTAACAAGCATGTGATAATGATATTAAGCAATTCATGAATAAGAGATAAAAATCCCTCAAATAAAATATAAAATCATACCAAGACTTCCATTACATGATTAAGGGAGAAATTAAATAAAATTATGTATTTGGACAACCCTTGTTGGGACACATAATTTTATAAAGTAATCCCTTATGAAAGGTTTATGTTTTACTTAACCATATTAAATAAAGAAGATAATCCCTTGCTAGAATTGGTGTAATATTAGAGGTAAGAGTTGAGGAAATCCAAAGTGAGGATTTCGGGATTGGGGTGTCCACTCAATAGATCAAGGAGATGCAAGCCCGTAGTTTGAAAAGACATGCCTACCTAAATAACTTAAAATAGCTTGAACAACCCTTGTTGGGGTTATGTGAAGGGGAATATAGATCCTTTCCACTAGAATGTCATGGAAACTGGACATTACTAGATCAATGGTGAGGTCCATTAGGACTTGATAAAATAGTGGGAGACTTAGTAAAATTAATTTATTATTTCTCATAAAATGTAATAAAGAAATTACTAAAGATATACACTTTTAAATACAGAATAAAAATGACAAGCTCATAAACCACACTATTTATGCGATCAATTTTGATTAAATACAACATCCTCACCATCAGTAACTTCCAGGAATGGTTTAGATGCCTTCGAGTTATCCTACACCATGAGCATAAGTCTTATATGTTGGAGTCATATTTACATAATACACCTTCCAAAGAGGTGAGTGATGGGGATTTATTGGTCTATGAGAAACATATGTCCGACGTGGTCGACGTTTAATGTTTGATGTTATCATCAATGTCTATTGAGTTCATGAAGTCTCAAAAAAACATAGATGTTTATAGCATTATCGAGCACCTTCATTGTCTTTACCGGTAAAGAGAAATAAAGAAAGGTTTTGGGATATCCAAGGCACTCTTTCAGAGTAATCATGGAGAGGGTTCCCCAAGTGGGCCTCATGTAGTCATGATCATTGGATACATTGGGCTCCTGGAGGTTTTAGGTTTTAAACTCCTGGAATAAAAGGGAACCGATTTCATTCTCACATAAAACCCTCAGAGCTTCTCCAAATTTTTTGTTAATTTAAATATGAACAACACTGACAAGTTTCTATCTGATCTTTTTATCCTCATTCTCCAAGTAGACAAAGATATGAAGCAAAAAAAGCATTTTGTCCTTATGGTGAATAAGAGGAAATGGAAGATGAAGAGATTTAATCCCAAAGCTTCTTCACACCCTTCCAAGAAGAGGAAGATTACAGGGGAGTCAAAAGAACATGAGGTTTTTTGTTTTCAATCTAGCAAGAAGTTCCACTAGAAGAAAAACTCAACCCACCTCAGACGAAAGGGGAATTTTAGGTAAGTTTTTTATTGAATGAAATATATATATTTCTACAAATAGGTTATTAGATACATCTTGTGGTTCTAATATATGTATCCAAATATAGTAACCAAGTAGATTTAGGAATATTGACCTAGGGGAGGTGAATATATGAGTAGAAAATAGATCTAGAAATGCTACTATAGTAGTCAGGGACTATAACCTCATGTTGCCAACTAGGATGATATTAGTGTTAAAGGGTTGTTATTATGTTACTTATGTTACTAAAAATATTATTTATGTATCCAGATGAGATATATATGGATTTATTTTCACGTTTGTAAATTAATGTTGCTACTTTTACAAAGATAACATTTGTTTTGGTAGGACACATTTATACAATGGTCTTTATGTGTGGGATTACACAAACCAAGTAATGGAAATTGATAACAAAGACACTTCCCATGAATCATGCCACACCCAACTTTGGAATCACTGTCTAGGTCATGTAAATGATAAAAATTTGAAAAATTAACATCAAGATGGATATTTAGATTCTTTTGAACTAAAACCACTTGGCATATGTCATGCATGTTTATAAAAAAATGACCAAAACCCCAATTATTGGGAAGGTGAAAGGGCTAATGAGATTCTTGATTTGGTTCATATGGATGTGTGTAGACCATTTCCAGTTTAAGAATGTGGATGGTACTAATACTTCATAACTTTGACTAATGATTTTAGTAGATATTGATATATCTACTTAATAACACATAAGACAGATTATTTTGATAAGTTCAAAGAAAACATGAATGAAGTTGAGAACCATATTTGTAAAAATATTGAGAAGCTCTGCTCAGACTGAGGTGGAGAATATATTAATCAAGAGTTCATCGATTACTTACAGGAGTTTGGGATCCTATCCCAACTCACTTCTCCTTACATGCCCCAATGGAATGGTGTGAGATAAAGGAGGAACCAAACCTTATTAGACATGGTGAGATCAATGATGAGTCATGTGAGTCTTCCATTATCTTTTTGGGGATATGAGTTATAAAAAATGGTGCACATACTAAACCAAGTACTGACTAAATCAATAAATGGTATTACATACATGTTCTAGAGTGTAAAGAAAGCCATGTTATTGAAATTACATGTGTGGAGAAGTGATGCATTTGTTAAGGATTATTCAGGTAACAAACATGAACCCCAAGGGAAAAATTGTACCTTTATATGATACTTCAAGGAAACAAGGAGATATTAACTATACAACCCTTCAGAAAAAATAGATATAGTGGAATGAAATTCCATATTCCTTGAGAGGGAGCACATATCCAAAAGAGATAGTGGGAGAAAGGTAGACTTCAATGAAGTCGAGGCTCAAGGTTCCCAAGAGCCGGTACAAGAATAGATTCCACAAAGCCCCATGGACGAAAGACCTGTTTCAGCGACACGATAATTTCATAGTAGTACAAAAGAGTTTAGAGAACTTTAATGGTACATTTTTCTAGTTACCAAGGAAGGTGACTCATTTTTAGTGGATAATGATGATCCTCTAACCTAAAAGGAAGAAGTAAGTGGCACAAATTTTTCAATGTGCAATGAAGACATGAATTCCGAAATGGATTCCATGTATGAAAACCAAGTCTAGATTTTGGTTGATCCTCCATTTGATGTAAATATTGTTGGTTGCAAATGGGTATTCAAGAAGAAAGAGGACATGGAAGGAAAATTCATTACCTATAAGGCATGACTGGTTGGAAAAGGGTTCAAGAAGCATCTAGGAATTGAATATGAAGAAACCTTTTCACCAGTTTCAACGCTAAAATCCATCATAATTCTATTGGCAACTGTCACTTACCATGACTAGGAGATTTAGAAAATGGATATCAAAACATCCTTCCTTATTGGGATCCTTTAGGAAAATGTCTGCATGACATAACCTGAAGGGTTTATGAATCAAAAGGATGTCAATAAGGTATGAAAGTTGTAGAAATCCATTTATGGATTAAAGTAAGAATCAAGGACCTATAGTATTCATTTTGATGAAGCCATAAGTATATTTGGTTATATCAAAAATGAATGTGAGCCTTGTGTGTACAAACAGTTTAGTGGGAGTGTAGTTATTTTGCTAATATTATATGTTGATGAAATATTACTTACTATAAATGAGATACCAGTCATACAGTCTATGAAGGAATTATTGAATCAATGCTTCTCTATTAAGTACTTGGGAAAGGAAGCACATATTCTTGGGATCAAGATCCATTATGATGGATCTAAGATATTTCTGGGCCTATGTCAAAGTACATACATTGATAGGATACTGAAGAGATTCAGTATGGATCAATCCATAAGGGGATTGTTTCTAGCATCACATAACATTCATCTTTCAAAGAAAATATGTCCTCAGACACATGAGGAAAGAAGTATAATGTAAAGAACTCCATACAAATCAGTGATTGGGTCAGTCGTGTATGACATTCTATATACTAGGCTAGATATCTCCTACACATTGAGTGTGGTAGGAAGATATCAAGCTGACCTAGGTGACCGCCATTAAATGGCAGTCTAGACAATCCTAAATTATTCGAGGCATACTAAGTATATGTTCCTAGTTTATGGAGGAGATGAAGAAATAGTCATCATCGAATATTTAGAAACTAGTTTCTAGATAGATAAAGATGATATTATGTCACAAAAGGGATATGTATTCACTTTGAATAGAGGTGAAGTGGGATGGAAGAGCTCAAAGAAGAGTGTTCTCGTAGATTCTACAGCAGAGCCTGAGTATATCATAGCTTATGACTAGCTAAAGAAGTAGTTTGGATGAAAATGTTTGTCTAGGATCAGGATGTGGTACCTAGTAGTAAATATCCAGTCACACACTATTGTGATAATGTTGCAGTGGTGGCTCTTGTAAAAGATCTAAGGTCACATCAGCAGATAGAGCACCTACATCGAAAGTATCACCTCTTGAGGTATTTTTATCATAGAGGTGAAGTTTCAGTGAGTCGTATTTACATGGAAGAAAATGTCGAGTATGCCTTGACTAAAGCATTGACTCAGCAGAAACATGATCATCATGTGAGGTAGAGTGGACTGAAAGTGGTAGGAAGTTGGATCTAGTCCAAGTGGGAGTTTGTTAGAGTTGGTGTCATAGAACCAACTGTTTTTACTTTTATTACATGGATATTTAATTTATTTAAATATTAAACAACTTATTACATATTTTTTAATTGTTCTACATGACTATGATGTATTAATGTCATAGAGTATTTGTTCCATTGATTATGTCATGGAAGTTCCCCTCTATGATGAGAACCATGAAATTCTGTAAAAATATTCTTAAATATAGTTCTTCGGTTGGATGACATTCTATGATGGGACACATAGTATATAGACCATCAGGTGTGAGTACTCATAAGCAGATGATACTTCCTCTCATGAAGTCTGTACATGGTAATCTTGAAGATGAGAGATTATGAGAAAAGACCCACCAGTAGGAATTCCGCATGTTTTGGTGTCATCAGATATTTCTATATGTGAGTGTGTGTAACAGTCCTTAGACATTAATATTATCATTAATACGTGTCATGAATTACACACTTTAATTTACTGATGGAAACTATCATGCCATATGTTGGTGGGAAGTAGGGTATGTTGGGTGCATCATGAGTGGCATTTTATTAATGGATAAGTCGAGGAAGGATTTGTCCCTTCCATTTATTGAAGTTTATATCTTGGCCCTATGATTGAAATAGAACTGTCACACAAAATTACCTGGCCATGGTGTAATGACAAGTTTATTTCAGGTAGTAAAAGAATGAAGTATCATGCCGAAAGGTTGATGAAACTATCATGAAACCTGATTGATGAGATCTTGAGACAAAAGGATTATATTACACATTGAGTGTTCATATTTGGATGCCATTTTTGTGACTTTAAGTTCTTTCTATTGGGTGACTTAAACCATTGCTAGATATTATTCTTGGAATTTAGGCTATCCCACCTAATTCCAATGTGAAAAAATCCTAGAGGTTCACACACTAAGTGTTTATAGTGGTCTCAGATAAATTATATTTTAATTTAATTAATGGGATAAATATTATTCTCAAGACAGTGGAATAATTTTATTCAAGTGAAAATTATTTCATAAATTTAAAAAATATTTATTCACTGGATAGCGGGTAAAATATATTTATCTATTTTTTTGAACATTTAAAAAATATTTATACACTAGTAAGTAAATAAAATATTTACATAAGAGAATAAATTATGTATTTATTTTTTTGGGTGTTCAATAAATGGAAGTACAGTTAGAGATGACCAAGGCTGGTCTGATAGTAAAATATTTATTTTAAAGATGGTAAAATATTATTTAAGTAGTAGGCACAAGTTAAAATAATAATAACGTTGCTATTATTTTTTGATGCGGAATTCTATTTAAATTATATTTTTTACATGTTGGTGCACCATAGATAATGACATGGTATTATTATTAAAATAATGTGTTTTCTCTAAGGTTAGGAATGTATTTAATTTCTATTATGTAATTAGATATTGTAACTGAAACCCCATGTTGATAAATAGACATGTACTTCTATTGTGCCATGTACCGAACTATATGCCTGGTGAATTGAGAATTGTTGAGCTAAACGATTTCTCTCTAAAATCCTATTCTTGTCCCTCTCAAGAACAAGATACATTCTTCCAAACTGAAGAACAAGAGGTCATGAATGACCGAAACAAGACACATACATCATCGTGCTAACACCTGGATAATGAGTGGTGTCGATCATAAGCAATGATAGCACATGTGGATCACTGCCAGAGGGATTCTAGTTTCGATCCTCGAAAGCACAATGAGACAATCCAGAAGGGTTATTCCAAAATATCAACATCATTAATAAAGAATGTAATGAATATATACTTATTATTTTTTTATGAAATTAAATAAATAAATAATAAACATGATGTGAAAGATCCACTCTAAAGGTTTCAAGTCTCTTCCTTCTTTATATAAATCATTGATTCTATTCCATGGATATTTTCATTCATCATTGTATTTATCCCAAAATAATCATTGATCATGGTAAAAATTGATGTTTGGTGTCAGCCCAACCATACTTTTGCTACGCTTGTAACCTACACTAACATCACAACAAATCAATTATGGTAATAAATAATACCCTTTTTGGAGAAAACCCATTGGGAAATTGTCTCCCCACCATAAACATAGTATCTAACACTATGGAAATCATCAGCAAGCTATTAGTCTTGAAGAATCATCTCTAGAATAGAGAATGTCAACTAAACACTAGATAAATAAACTTCATCCCGTTTCTCTTGAACTCCAATATGAATCTAGTAAAAGAGAGATATCAAATTCTACTCTTCTAAAGATTATTTCACTTCATGGGTCAGAAGATTCCATCTCAAAGAATTTTAAATGGCATTCACTTTCCCTGGGGTATAGGTGATGTCAAAATATAAATATTGTAGTTATTCCACCCAATGCCACTAGTGTAGATTTAAATAATTTTGAGAGAAGATATAACTCAAGCTCTTGTGGACAGAATACATGATAATCGATTATTCATAAAGGTAGTGTCACCAAATTTTAAGCACAAGAATAACTACTGCTAATTTAAAGTCACGAGTCAGATAATTCTTCTCACAAGTCCTAAGTTGACAAGATCCATAAGAAACTACATGATTACCATGCATGAGAGCATAACCCAAGCCTAAACACGATGCATCAAAAATACCACACAACAATGCCCAGCCTCTAGAAGAGTCAACACTGTTGTAGTAGTCAAAAAATGTTTTTGATCAAAAAAAGAAATCTAATATTTTTTCCCATGAAATTTTTCTCACTTCTATGTTAGTAAAATCATTATAGAATACATCATTGAGAATTACTTCACGAACCAATGATAATATCCATCTAATCCCAAGAAGCTTCAAATATAGAATACATTTTATGCTTTCTCCCAAGTCATAACATCCTTCACCTACTGAAGATCTACTAATATTCCTTATTTTGACACCATCTGTCCCAATAATTTCACTTCCAGGATCCAAAAACTACATTTTGATATCTTGGAATATAGTAGGTGATTTCTTAGAAAGATTAGAACTATTCTCAGATGATTCATGTGATACTCCTTTGACTTAGAGTAAATTATAATTTCATCTACAAAGACTACCATGAATGTATTGAGATACTTGTGTACAATTATATTCTTTAATTCCATGGAAACTGTAGAATCATTGGTTAGACCAAAGGACATAACAAGGCACTCATAATGATTATACCGGATCCAAAAGAAGGATTTATGAATGTCAGTTTCTTTTATCCACAACTGATGGTAACTAGAGAAAATATCAATATTTCAGTACAACTTCTCCCCTTTAACTAATCAAATCAATCATCAATCTATAGAAATATATACTTCTTCCTTACTGTCACTTGATTAATCTTTTAGTAATCAATAAATATGAAAATTAAAGCATCATCACTCTTAGAAAATAGAACGAGTTCCACCCAAGGTGACACACTTGAGTGTATAAATCATTTCTCTAGAAGACTATCCGACTGTGACTTCATCTATTTCAGTTCGGCTAGTGCCATGCAATAATAAGGAACAGGTACTTGTTGATTACCAGTAATTAATTCAATAGAAAGATCAACCTCCCTTACCAGTGGAAAACCAGATAATTTAGAAGGAAACACATTTGGTAACTCAATGAAATGTGGAGGGAGATCACTGCTCAAAGATTCCCACTCTAGATCAAAGAAAATTAGAGATATCACTTTCCCCAACTCTAGATAACAAGGTCTGATTGGGATTTACCTTGGGTCCCATTATCCTTGAAAGACACATCACACAACACTGGGTGTAGAAAAGGAGACTCGTCAAAGATAACAATAAATATGGCATTTATTGGAAATTATTCAATCCATCCCAAAAATGATGTCAAAATATTTTAAGTCGAGAACTAGAAAACTCTTAGAAAGATCAACATCTAATAGAGAGAATAAAAAAGTAGGACTACAGAGACTCTACTATATATTCATACCAAAAGGATTAGTAGTATAATTTTCATAAGATAAAATCACCCAAAGAAGTTGTATCATATTAACCATACCAATAGTAATAAATGAATGAGATGAGACATTATCAAATAGAGCAATAAATAATGATGAGACTGTAGTACTGGTACCTCTCACAGTCATTGGACCCATATCCACTTACTCTGTAGACTCTTACAATACATTAAGAATCTTTAGTCTAGATGCCTATGGTGGGAACCCTATTACATGTGAAGAATTTGATTTCCCCATAGTTTTACAAGGATTTCATGATCCTCTTCCACTATATAGATTATAATAAATTTGGAAGAATCACTGAATGTTCCTTGAACATCTGTGGGATCCATAGTTCATGGGTACCTTAGTGAAAACCCTCTTCAAATATCCTCCCTTGCGACATTTGTAACAAAGAAAAGGACATATTCCAGGTAATGTAAGAGCACTAGAATGAACGTTCTGTTAAGAACTACTAAGGTAATCATCATGATTCTGATTCCCCAATAAGGAACTCACACTTCCACAAAGGGAGGAAGAATCTTCTGATAACAACGAACTACCAGCTGGGTCTATGTCAACCATCAATTCTTTATCCATTATATTAGCACAATGAGAAAGCTTCAATAAGACAACCTGAGAATGAATATCTAGTTGATGTCCCAACTCAAAAATTCGAGACTTAATCCTATATTTTGATACTATCTCAGGTGAAAAGTGCATGAGCTCAGTAAAAGAGTTCTCATTCTCTATCACGGTTCTGTCATCCTATTTGAGTTTTAAGAGCTTAGTGGACTTGGCTAAGAACACTGACTCTAGAAATAACTAGTCAGTGAAAATAACCTTGACATCCTTACACTACAATCCCTCATTATTCTTAACCATCACCATCATGTCCCACTATCTCATTCTTTGACCTTCCATAAAAAATATGGCACACTTTACTTTGATTTGTTCGGGTGTGTACAAAAATACAAATAATCACTTTATTCAGATCAAACACTTTTCAGCCTATTGCAGATCATTTGAGATATTAAATAATTCTAGATTCTAGAAAATGAAATCTTGATATCAAGTCTTGATAATGTCCCTCTGAGGTTTCAAATATAGAGCCTAAACAACAACTAGAGGTGGTGCATGTCCCATATCTCAGACAGTTCACATGATCACCTCAATAAAATACGAGTCAAAATAGGATTCACTCAGTAAGGTTCAATAGAAGATTCCTCTTGGATCCAATTCCCAAATCTTCTCGGAGGCATAATGCTACAAAAAATAAAAAAACAATATGAAAGACATTAGATTAATGATCAGGCAGAGCAACAAGGAAAATTAATCCCTATAAATACAATAGAAAAGATTTTGATTTCACTCTATCCAAATAAAATTTGGAAAAATAATATAACTAATCTTCAAGATATCATTCTAGAACCATCCCTAACGAGTTAAGGTTCATTGTGGTGAGAGACGGACAAGAACTAAATTGAAACTACATCATAATTCTCAATAATATTTCTCAATGCATACAAACTTCTAGATAATAAGTTCCACATAAACATTTGATACAACTTTTTCAAAGACCAACCCGGGTACCCTGGAAACCCGATAATTGATATGGTCCTGACATAGGTCGAATGGAATTTCTAATCCCCACGGGTCGATGGATGGCACCTGACATCCAAAAAACTGAATGTGGGAACAATTTTTCCTGTAAAAAATGTGGAAGTAAAGAAACAAGACACTATTAATAACAAAGTAAACTCCACAACTAGTAATTTACTAGAAGTTAAAAAGTAATTAATGTCCAACATACTACAACTACTGTACCAAAAAAGTCAAAACAACCCAATTCCATAAGGAAACAACTCACCATGTCTAAATTTCAACAACTAGATACACCCCCAGGAGATCCTTTTCCCCTACTTGAACCTAGAAAAAGATAATTTAAAAACACCTGAAGGAACAATTATAGTGTGAGACAAAGCCCAGTAAGATTTAACCCAAATGTTTGATAACAAGATGCTAATATCAAATTAACCAAGAATGTGCTTTAAATTTTCAAATAAACAGGTTAAGAAATTCAAAATCATATTTTAAAATATCATTTTTTATAATTTAAAATATCAAAATACATATTTCAATTCATGCTACACATTTTGAATGATGGAATTTTTTTAAAAAATATAGAATTAACCTTTAATCAAATGATACTTTATATAAATCATGGTTTCCAAAAATTTAATAAATAAATACTTTTATATAAAACAGTTTATATAAATTCTCAATGAATGTAAAAGAGATACAACAATGGAATATATTCATTTGAAATACACGTAAGAGAGGGACATGGTCATATGCTAAATAGGTACAGTTGTTCCTGGATATAGGGATCCAACACTGTGAAATGACAAGAATGTACATAAACCCCTTTGAGCCTAAGGCAAGGGGGCCTCATCACCCTTACCTAAGGAATGATGGTGTGTTGATTCGATGTTTTAAAATGTTGTATGTTGTAATGTGACACCCAAAATAACTCACTAAATAGCTAAGGCTTGAATATGCACAAGAAAAAATCAAAGGTGGGAAATGAATTTCAATATTTCTTAAAATTTAATTATATACCATTCTAAATTTCAAATATTCCAATTATTTAAAAACCATAACAGTTTTTTAATCACAAAACATCTTTTTACCAGGATGAAAACCTAAGGTATCCATCAAAAAAAATTAATCCATTTTTCAAAAATAAGTATTTCAAAACAATTCATGAAATTTTAAAATCTATTTCACAACTAAATCCAACAATTTAGTTTTCATACAATTCCATCAATTTCATCACAAAACCCCAATTCAATGGTATTGGAGTTTTTCACAATTTTCCATCACAACTAATTCCACAATTAAATTCAACGGTTTAACTGATTCAATTTCAATCAAAACCAAAATTTAAATTAAACAATTTAAATCTCACCAATTTCCAATTCCATTCCAAAAACCCATTTTTCTCAAAAACCCCAATTCAGCAAAATTGGGGTTTTCCAATAACTAATTGAAATACATATAATCCAAATCAAGACAATTTTATTTAAATTCAAACAATTTAAATTTAAATAAAGAAATTACAGTCAATATAAATTGGGAATCATAATGAAATCACCTACCTCATGATCAACGGTCTTGGATTACCAAACCCTATCCAGGGTTCATCAATGATGAATGATGATTATGGAATCTAGGAAAAAATGATCAAACCTAGGTTGATTAACCCACAAATGTGGTTATTATAACCCCAAGAAATCATATGGATCCATAAAACCCTAGAGAGAAGAATAGAGATCATGGGAGATTGTGATAGGGATAAGGAAACTAATTTTGAGGAGATCAAAGGGCATTCCCCTAGAATCATATTGATTTTGGGAGGGGTCTATGAGGCTAAGAATCCTCCTTGGGAGATCTAAAGTTGGGAGAAAATGATTTGGGTCTATGGAGGTTCGTATGGGACCTATACTAAGGGTTTATGAATTTCTTATTAAATATTGGATCACTTAAAATACCATATACATGGTTATATAGAAAGATCCACACAATTTGATGAAACCATGCATCCTAGTTGTGTACCCATTTTAAATGATCCATATGGTTTCTACTAAGAAAGTGCATGACTTGACTATCCATGCATCAACAATGAAAAATCCCACTGCCTTGGTTTTCACAGTTTTCTCTGATAGGGTGCACGGTTTGGGAAAATTGTGCACCAAAAGTGCGCTAACCCTGAATTTTTAAAACTCTTAAACTTTCAACCTGAAGCAACCCCAACCAATACCCAACCAGAGCTCAATAAAAATAAAGGTTTAGTAATACCTTAAAATAGTAATAATATGATACAATAACTATATATTTTCGTTCTTGTATTTACAAAGATACATATTTTTGAAATGGTTTCAATATACTATCAATTCCCTTATATTATTAATAATTCAAATAGGTTAATTAGAAACATTTGTTTATTTGAAAATAAAAATGTTCTTATACATAAACTGTCATTTTACTCAAATACTATTTTTATTTTTTTTTGTGTTTTAGATTAAATTAATTTTTTTCCACTAAAATAAATTGAATCATTAAAAATAGATTCTATATTTATTATCATGAGGTCCAAATTATATGAATAGGTCTCTATTTTTATTTTTTTTGTGATTTATTCTAAAATTAATTGTTTATACTAAAATAAATTGAATCAATAAAAATGGATTCCATATTTAGAATCATGAGGTCCAAATTTTGTAAATATGTCTATTTTATTGTTTTTCATTAGGATTAGTAACCTCAGTAAATTTTTGTATCCATGATAAGGTTAAATCAGGTAATTTAGGTTGCAAATAAATTTATAATAACAACAAAATTATGGTTATTGCGACTAGGTCCCGCTGATAGCATAGACACCCCACCTTTACATGGCCATCGGGTCCTGACCCCCTAAGTACCATCATTTGCCCCACAGGCACATGGTCCCCAACCTGGGGCCCACCCATGTGCCCGAATGGGTTATCTGATTAATGACTATCCCCATAGGCCAACACATGTCCTTTCTAGTGTACTTTGTCTCCACTCACACAATGGGTAATCTGATTAATGACTGTACCCACAGGCTAAAACATTTCTTTTCTAGTGTACTTTGTCCTCACTCACACACACCTAGGGAAACTTCCTAGAAGGTCACCCATCCTAATCACTACTCCAGACCAATCAGGCTTAACTATGGAGTTCTAATCAGGTAGGCTCCCTAAAAGAAAAGTTAACCTTATTGACATGAGTCATATCATTTAGTCATTTAACCCTTTATCATTTTGGGGTGTTACAATAACCCCCCCCCCTAGAGCACAACGTCCTCATTGTGGGACCTACATCTCAAACTATGCAGTGCACTGCACAAATGGCTGGGTACCAGCTCTGATACCAAATGTGACAACTGGGTCCTGGTGACAGTGCAGACACCCCTTCATTACATGGTCATCGGGTCCTGACCCGTTAGGTACCACCAGTTTCCCCGCATGCACGTGGTCTCCACCTTGGGGCCCACCCACGTGCCCGAACGGGTCATCTGACTAATGATTGTCCCCACAGGCCAACACATGTCCTTTCCAGTGTGCTTTGTCCCCACAAGCCAAACACGCTTAACTGTGGAGTTCTAATCAGGTAGGCTCCCTAAAAGGAAAGTTCACCTTGTTGACATGATTCATATCATTTAGTCATTTAACCCAATATCATTTGGAGGTGTTACAATCACCCCCCTCCCCTTAGATAACAACATCCTCATTGTGGGCCCTATATCTCAAGCTATGCAGTGCACCATAAAAAATTCTGGGAATCATCTCTAATACCAAATGTTACAACTAGGTCCCGGTGGCAGCACAGACACCCCGCCTTTACATGGTCGTCGGGTCCTGACCCTCTAGGTACCACCAGTTACCCCGCAGGCACGCGGTCCCCACCCTGGGGCCCACCCATGTGCCCGAATGGGTAATCTGACTAATGATTATCCCCACAGGCCAACACATGTCATTTCCAGTGTGTTTTTCCTCACTCACACACACCTTGCGAAACTTCTCAGAATGTCACCCATCCTGATCACTACTCCAGAACAAGCACACTTAACTGTGGAGTTCTAATCAAATAGGCTACCGAAAAGGAAGGTGCACCACCAGTTGCCTCGTAGGAACTTAGTCCCCACCCTGGGCCCCCCCCCACATGCCCGAACGGTTCATCTGACTAATGACTGTCCCCAGAGGCCAACACATGTCCATTCCAATGTGCTTTTTCCTCACTCACACAAAAGGCTGGGTACCAACTCTGATAACAAATGTGACAAATGGGTCCCAGTGAAATCACAGATACCCCGCATTTACATGGTCATCGGGTCCTAACCCGCTAGGTACCACCAGTTGCCCCGCAGGCACGAGGTCCCCACCCTGGGGCCCACCCACGTGCCCGAACGGATTATCTGTCTAATGACTGTCCCTATAGGCCAACACATGTCCTTTCCAGTGTGCTTTGTCCTCACTCACACAAACCCTGCCAAACTTCTCCGAAGGTGACCCATCTTGATCACTACCCCAGGACAATCCCACTTAACTGTGGAATTCTAATCACATAGGCTCCCAAAAAGGAAGGTGCACCACTAGTTGCCCCGCAGGCATGTCGTCCCCACCCTGGGGGCCCCCACATGCCCGAACGGGTCATCTGACTAATGATTTTCCCCATATGACAACACATGTCCTTTCCAGTGTGCTTTTTCCTCACTCACACACACCCTGAGATACTTCCCAGAAGGACCCATCCTGATCACTACTCCAGGCCAAGCAGACTTTACTGTGGAGTTCTAAGTAGGTAGGCTTCCGAAATGGAAGGTGCACCTTGTTGACATAAGTCATATCATTTAGTCATTTAACCCTTTATCATTTGGAGGTGTTACAATCACCCTCCCATCCCCTTTAAAGCACAATGTCTTCATTGTGGGCCCTACATCTCAAGATATGTTGTGCACCGCACAAAAGGCTGGGTACCACCTTTGATACCAAATTTTACAACTGGGTCCTGGTGACAGCACAGACACCCCACCTTTATATGGTCGTCGAGTCCTGACTCGCTAGGTACCACCAGTTGCCCCTCAGGCACATGGTCCCCACCATGGGGCCCACCCACATGCACTAACGGTTCATCTGACTAATGATTGTCCCCACATGCCAACACATGTCCTTTTTAGTGTGCTTTTTCCTCACTCACACACACCCTACCATGAGAAACTTCCCAGAAGGTCACCCATCTTGATCACTACTCCAGGCCGAGCATGCTTAATTATGGAGTTCTAATCAGGTAGGATTTTAAAAAGGAAGGTTCACCTTGTTGACATGAGTCATATCATTTATTCATTTAACCCTTTATCATTTGGGGGTGTTACAATCACCCCCCCTAGATCATAATGTCCTTGTTGTGGGCCCAACATCTCAACTTATGCAGTGCACCGCACAAATGGCTGGGTACCATCTCTGATACAAAATGTGACAATTAGGTCTTAGTGACAGTACATACACCCTGCCTTTACATGGTTGTTGGGTCCTAACCCACTAGGTACCACCAGTTTCCCCGTAGGAACGTGATCCCCCCCCCTTAGAGCACAATGTCCTCATTATGGCCTGTTTATCTCAACCAATGTAGTGCACCGCACAAAACGTTGGGTACCAGCTCTGATACCAAATATGGCAATTAGGTCTCGGTGATAGCACAAACACCCTACCTTTACATGGTCGTCGGGTCCTGACCCGCTAGGTACCACCAGTTGCCCCGCAGGCAAGCGGTCACCACCCTGGGGCCCGCCCACATGCCTGAACGGGTCTTCTGACTAATGAATGTCCCCATAGGACAATACATGTTCTTTTTAGTGTTCTTTTTCACCACTCCCCCCTAGAGCACAATGTCCTTGTTGTGGGACCTACATCTCAACCTATGTAGTGCACCTCACAAAAGGCTGGGTACCAGCTCTGATACCAAATGTGACAACTAGGTCTCAGTGACAGCACAGACACCCCACATTTACATAGACATCAGGTCCTGACCTGCTAGGTACCACCAGTTTCCCCGCAGGAACATGGTCCCCACCATGCCCCCCCCATTCGAGCACAACATCCTCATTGTGGTCTTTACATCTCAACCTATGCAGTGCAACGCATAAAAGGCTGGGTACCAGCTCTAATACCAAATGTGACAACTAGGTCTTGGTGAAAGCAAAAACACCCCGCCTTTACATGGTCATCGGGTCCTGGCCCTCTAGGTACCACCAGTTTCCCTGTAGGCACATGGTCCCCACCATAGGGCCCACCCACGTGCTTGAACGTGTCATCTGACAGATGACTATCCCCACATGCCAACACATGTTCTTTCCAGTGTGCTTTATCATCACTCACACACACCCTGAGAAACATCCCAGAAGGACACCCATCATGATCACTACTCTAATTCAAGCACGCTTAACTGTGGAGTTCCAATCAGGTAGGCTCTCGAAAAGTAAGGTGCAACTTGTTGACCTGAGTCACATCATTTAGTCATTTAACCCTTTATCATTTGGAGGTGTTACAATTGTGACACTTTATTTTATCTTATTTAATGAGTGGATTCATTCCATGTACATCAATGTTTCAAAAATATAGAAACATGATACTTTATTTCATTTATTTTGATCATGATTACATTTATGTAAAGAAATATAGAAAATTTCATTATCTTTATATTTATATCTTTTAACTTTTTAGATTGGGATAAACAGTGAATATTTTCAGTTATAAAAGCTTTATTTGAATAATAGTTTTTTATCAAGAAAATTTATTTTTTACTTTTAGGGATTAAATTGTTACCTTAAATTCATACGCAACCCCGACCCAACATATATTCAATTATTAGTAAAATAAAATTAATGGTTCTAAAAATTTAAAAAATTAATCTAATCTAAATTAATTATTTTGTTCCATGAATTTTATAGATTTAAATAACATATTATATATTTTTTAATGGATTATATTCTAATTTAGTTAGTTTCATGTTGTTTTCAATGTAAAAATAAATGAATAGTTCCAAAAATGAAATTCATATTATTTTATAATAAAAAATATTTTATTAAATGATTTAAAATCCCAAAGAAGCCAAATATTTATCCATTTTATTTTTATATGTTCATATATGTCATATATGTTAATGTTTTTGACTAATTATCCATTTATAGTAACTATAATGACCATGAAATAGTAAAAATATTGTTATCTCGATAAATGTCAAAAAGGGGTTAATGTTGGTTAAAAAAAAGATAAGGGTAAAAAAATGAAGTAAACTTGTCAAAAATTTATTTTATTATAGGATTTAAACACATAAACTTTGTAACTAAAAAAAATATCAATTTTGATAAATTTTTTCTAAAAGATAACTTTCATTATATTTTAAGTAATTATAAGAGTGCCCCTCCCATCACTTATAAAAGGGACCCTCCTCTCAACTTTTATTCACACTTAAATAGACTTTTACTTAATAAAATAATTATCCAATTAACTTCCTAGAATCTCTAATGATTTTTTTGTAGGTCTTTTATGGGTATAATGCCAACCTCATGGTGCTTAAGAAGTAAATACAAGGATGTTCTATGAAGAGGAGGTATGGTTTTAAAGAGAATTTTTTAGTTTTATTTATTCATATTTATCATTAAAATATTTTAAAAACATCTTAAATAATAACTATATTAAAATAAACATACATAGTTATTAATATGTTAATATCATCACCAATATCCTTCTCCTTTTCCATAAAATGGAAACGAAGTCGTCATTCATGTGTATAGAGGATTACCGCCTCTTGAACAGTTGTAATTCATTTTACATCACCGCCTCTCACAACTGGTTATAATGATGGATTTTATGTATATATTTTAAATTCATGTAATTATTACCATTTTTGGAGTGATAATATATCATATATTTTATGACATTTCCATCCATTAAAAAATGATAACATTTTTCATGTGTACGTGTGGATTACCACATCCACATAGAGATGTGACTCATTTTTCATAACCAAATCACATGGATTATATATATCAGTTCATATAAATAATTATATTATATTTTTGATATAATAATAATTATATAATTATATAATTATAGTTTCATTCTTTCAATCATGATCCTTTAAAAATGGAAATGTTACTCATGCGTACGTACGACCTCCCATCTCCATGATTGTAGTGGAGTTCACTATTAATAACCATATTTAAATATTGTTTTTAAATATATAATTGATGTATAAAAATGATAATTATTCCATTATAATTATTATGTAGATTCTGAACTAATTACCTCATTGAAAAAATTCAACATGCTAAAGTCATATTGGATTTATGATCCGAATATCACTAAAACGTCTAACATGAACAGAATTGATTAAGTAACTGATTATAAAATTATATTAAATAAATTAAAAGGAATAATAAACATGAAAATTTTATTATTAAATTAAAAATATTATAATATTATTATTATTCTAGAAGATGAATAACATATGAGATGAGAAAGAGTCAATGTAAGGGATTCTTTACCTTAAAACATTATTTTAAATGTTTTAATGATTTATTTTATAATTGTTTTCTTCCATATCCATTTTCATAATATTATTTTTTGAATATGTTTATATAGACAGAAATTAATTATAATGGTTATTTTATGTCTCTCCTTAATTTCATAAAAAAAATAATAAGGGGAATATTTTTACATATTTTATATAATACGTTTTGACTTTCCTTATAAAAGAAAAAAGGAATGTTCTATTTTAACATATAAAACATGTATGGATTTTCCAAATTTTATAACTATTATTGTATGTTTCCATATCATTTATATAATAACGTTTTATTAAATGAACTTTGGTATAGGTATTTGAAAAAAATGGGTTTAAATGGAATGAATATTTTGATATTGGAAAATGTTTTTCATATGGTTGTAAGGAATATTTTTTAAGTATGAAAGGCTTTGTTTTATATTATTAGGTTATTATTATTGTGATTTTTTATGATGGATTATTCATTTTTAAACTAAGGACCGGTCGTTATATTTTAAACTAAGGGTAGGTGGTTCTCATATAAACCACGGACGACTGGTTCCATTATAAACCAAGGATGAGTGGTTATGTTATAAACTAATAATGGGTGGTTTTTTTATTTCCCTCTTATTAATTATGTAATGATTACATTATTCAAATAATTATGATATAATTTTACATTACTATTCAATCCACTTGTTATACTGATATCGAATTTTTTTTCACAAGTTAACTACATGATTTATTTATGTTTGTATGATTTTTATAGAAGAATCATGATTTAAAAAGGTATTCTAATGAACATATGTTTTATATAATGTATTTTTTGTTTCTTAAGAGTGAAAATTATGACATTCAAAAAAATCATGAGTTTATCATGATTTCAAATAAGAAAAATACAGATTTTAGATTACCTTTAATTTTTCCCATGAAATATTTATAAAACAATTTGGGTAGAGAAGTTGATTTTCTAGGTAATAAAATATTTATTTTGAACCCATGAATTATTTTAAAAAAGGAAAATTTTAATAAGTATTCATAGAATACCATGTTTTTTTGTTTTTTATATATCATTTATTATGATTTTTTATATATCATTTATTATGATTTTTTATTCTCATACCATGTTTTAAAATGTTTTTCATGAGGTTTTATAGATGTGTTGGGGCAAGGGTGAGGTTATGATGAAAATTTTGAAGATGTGTCATGGAAAGAAAAATTATAATGTAATAAAAGTTTTTTTTGTTAAAAATTGATACTAAGTAGAATTATTTAAATAGTGATGTAATATATATTTATATAAAGGTGATGGCCTAATCCTTTTAAAAATATTGATAGAAAGAGCCTCAAATGTAAGAAGATTAATTCTTGAAAAAAAAATCTCAAGATTATATAATGATTAGAGCTCCATCCTTATAGTTGGAATCAGATAAAAGGTTTAGATAACATTAGAGATAAGGATGTTTTCATTTGTGGTTAACATAAGAGTTGTGTATAACCTTATGGGGTTATATGTTTAAGTTTGATCTTAATTTCAATGACATAGATACCCCATTTGAGTATTTATATAATGTGATTTTAAGGAGACTAATTATATTTTAGGAGATTGTTTATTGGGTTGAGGTACATGTAACCCTATGTTTTAATGTAAATGACTATTTTAGAAGAATACTATTATATTTTTTTGGATGATAGAGAAAGGAATGAGATAACATCTGAGTTTAAAACATTCATTAAAATTTAATATATTAAGGTTATCTATCAGAGATTTAATCATATTTTTTTGGATCGTTATAAGAATTATATTAATATATTTTAGTAAAAATACAACCCACAGGTCAGGAGAGAACCATTTCATTTGGAATGGTTATGGGGCATGGACCCACAAGAGAAGGGTAACAAGGTTTCAATGCCTACTATTGGCCTTTGAGATAATCTTTTTAGTAAGACATTGCTATTTTTTATTTAATTATTTGATAGATAAATATTATGATGATTTTTGGAACATATGTTTCATCATATAGATAACCATGGGATTGAGACATAATTTATTTATTGGGTGATTAATTTTATTTAAAAAGAAAAAAATTGGGGAACATTAAGTTATTAAAGTAAATTAAATATTATGGGATTTTATTTGATGAATAAAGGTTGGATTTTATTTTAGAGGCATATATGATGTTATTCTATATTTATGGTGATTCGAGTTATTTATGGAAATGATTAGCATATATTAGATATGATATGATTAGGGAAAATATATTTTTTGTTTAAGACTTTAAACATTATTTATGATATTTGGAGACTAATATAAAATTTATATTAGAAACTTTTGTGATAAAATCCTTATTATTTTAATGATTTAATCTTTTTTAGAAATATTTTGATGAATTGTAAGGATAATTATTTATCAAATGATATAAGTTTAACTTTGGGTTTTATTAATGAGGCTTCGGTGATTAATGTTATGTTTCATCATATAATGGTTTCTTCTTTTTTAGAATTATTTCGTTCTAACTATTTTGGTTTTAGTTAATCTATAAAATCAAGAGGAATAAATGTTTATTTTTGTAGATTTTTTGATCCGTTATAAGTTTATTTTAGTGTTTCAGGAATAAAAAATCCTTCTTGAATACACATCGTTTCAATAAAAAGATGATATTATGGTGGAAACTATTTAAAGGATGAAATTATTCGTATCAAGAAAGTATATTTCTCCACATTATTAACATATATGGTAAAGTAATTCTTTAAATTTAGGAAAATGATATTGAGACAAAAACAATATCCTATCATCTTCATTTTTGATGAATTGATGGTTTTTTTCACACCTATTTGGGTTATGGTTTTTTAGTCATTTATTTTCTCATGATTAATAAATTTCTTATATCAATGATCCCAATCACTCTCCATCACTATTTAGAACTTAAATTTTCCCTATTTCAATATTTTGACTTCCCACTATTGTTCCCTGATTTGGAAACACGGTATGTGTTATTCGAGATTACATTTCTAATTCCCTATTCTATATTTTTAAGTGGATATTTTATTAACCATTTTTAAAATATAGGATTTGGGAAAGGTATTTTCAAATGTAAAGACACTAATTTTTTAGATCATGTTCAAATTTCAAACAGCTAATTTTTAAGGGGGTGGAATGTCAAACTATATGATTTTAAATGGGTAAAATGTTACTAGGTAACATATAAAACACACAACATCGATCTTAAAAGACCCACAAAATATTATAATTTAAATACGACCATTATAACTAGGTTGTTGAATTTGTAGGTATGAATTGGATTAACTATATTATGAAATTTATATAAAGTTTTTAATCAATACAAAAATATTTATTAATTATTAGGAAATAAGAACTCAATATTTTTGTAAAATCAATTTATTCTTCAAAAACAAAAGTTTTATTCAGAAATAGTTTTTATTTGTTAATTTAAGGGAATATTATAATTAATTTTGGGTACTTTTGTAAATTTTATTTGATAAAAAGGACACCTTTTTTGAAAGTGTCAAGGGAAAATTATTTTAGTGTGAATTTTTTTGAGTTTTCTTAAAATGCTGATTTTCTAGTAAATAGTAAAGAACGTTTATTTTTATTGAAAATTATATTTTTACTTCAAGAAATTATGAAGCTAATTTTTTTAAAATGATTAATTTTTTTATTAATTATGTTATATAATGAATAATATAATTATGTACATTGGAATTAGTTTTATAGTTATATTTGGCATATAAACATTTGTATACTTAAAAAATCATTTTTATAGAACATTTTATTTTCATTATGTTTTGAATATCAATTTTAATTTAATTTATGAAACTTATATTAATTTAGTAATGAAAAATGGATTCGATATTTGGAATTAAGTGGTCCAGATTTGGTAAATATTTTCCTTTTATGTTGTATTGTTATGAGAGGTAACATTAGTTAGTTTTTGTCACCGGGGTAAGGGTAAATCGGGTAATTAACAAAAATAATAATTTAATAAGGGGAAAGATGAGCATAATAGTTGATTTTAGCCTATTTTATGAGTGGAGTTCAGCCATATCCAACTGAGTTTTAAAATATTTACATATTAAAAACGTATTTCTCTATTTTTTACATTTTTATTATTTTATATAAAGAGAAGTGAAAATTTAAATAATCATTGTATTATTATCTATAAATTGTTGATATATGGTTTAATAGAGGATTAGTTCACTTATAAAAGGTTTACAGAAAAGATAAATGTTTTTTTATCATGGTTAATTTTTTTTGAATTTTTTTGGATGAAATAATTACCTAAAATGATTATGTAATGCTGAGAAAACATTTATTAAATTAATAGAAAAAAAATTAAGAATGATAAAAGTAATATTATTTTAATGAATTATTGTGTTCCATGAATTTTATATAAAAAAATTACATATTATGTAGAATAAAATTTTCTTAAATTGTTCAAAATTCATAAAAATCAAATCATTAGAATTTTTTTTGTATTTTTAAAAATTCCAACTATGGTCCATTTTTTGATCAATTTTCCCTTTATAGAAACTATAATGGTCCCTAATGAGTGAAAACATCATTATCATAGTAATTTTCAAAAAGGGTTAACATTGGTTAAAAAAGTAATAAATGTAAAAATTTAATCTAAATATTTAAAATATTAATTGGATTATATTATTTAAACCCATAGTCATCACATATTGTAATTATATTAGTTTTTCACATTTTTTCCATGAAAAGTAATTTATTTACTATTTTATGTAATTTTATGATTTCCCATCCTATCACATATAAAAGGGTACTACCTCTCCCCTTTTTTCAGATATAAAATTCCATTTATTTCAGACATTCCATACCATATCTCTTCCTAAAATCCCTCAAAAATATTTACTTTTTTTGGATATAATACCAACCTTAGATGGTTTATGCTGTAATGAAAAATAAATTTTCCAAAGAAGATGTATATTATTTAACTCAATGTTTTAGTTTTATTTATTATTTACCTATATAAAGTATTAATAAAACTTACTGAAATAATTACACTAGTAAATTATATTTAATGAGATTTTTTAATAATAATTCCATCACCATATTCATATCCTCTTCCATTAAAAATGAAATGAATTCAATATTTGTGTGTACAGAGGACTACCACTTCACGAACCGATGTAATTAGTTTTCCAAAACCACTACACATAACTGGTTATAATGATTTATTTAATATATATACATGATATAAAAGAAATTATTACAATTATATAAATATAATATACTATCTATTTTCATAAATTTTCATCTATTAAAAAATGATAACATCTTTCGTCTGGATGTGTGGGTCACCACCTCCATGAAGCGATGTGATTCGTTTTTCATAACAAAATTACATGGATAATATATATATGTTTATTTAAAGAAATTATTCAATATTTCTGATATAATAATAATTATCTAAATAAAAAACATGACTTGACTTCTTTCTATCATGATTTTTGAAAATTGAAACTTTACTCGGGCGTACAAACGACCTACCGTCTCTATGATTTTTTTGTATAATTTTCATGACAATATATAAAGGTTGGTTTTAGAAATACAATAGATGTATAAAAATTAAAATTATGTCATCATCATTGTTCTGGGGATGATGAGATAATTACATCAATGACAATAATCAACCTACTGAAGTCATTTTGGATTTTCATGATGGATATCATCATATTTTATAACATGAATTTATATTTTATGTAATTCAAAATAACATTTGTTAAATATATTAAAATAAATATTAATAAAGAAAAAGGTTCTTAAGAATTAAATAATTAACCTAATTTTATTATTCGTATTATAAAAATTAATGTTATGAGTCATACTCAAGGTAAATGGAAGTTTAAATTAAAACATCTTTTTAAATGTTTTAATGAGTAATTTTCAAAATCATTTAATACATGTTTGTATTTAAAAACTTATTTTAATGACATATTTATATAGAAATTAATTAATTGTAATTGGAATTTAATTCCACCTTTTAATTTCTTATAATTAAAGAATATTTTTAGGTATTTATTATGTAAAATTTTTAAATTCATTAAAGAAGGAAAAAATAATGTTCAATTTCAACATATATAGAAACAATGGTTTTCCCCACTTCCATACCATTATTTTATGTTTTTAATTCCTTTATAATATTTTTCTATTTTTTTAAAAGAAAAATCTTTTTCCATTTGTTCTATGTATTTCAAAAAAAGTTTCATAAATAAAATGTATATTTAGATGTTTGCAAATGAATTTTTTTATGGATGAACGGAATATTATTTATAATTATATAAGAATTCATTTATTTTAATATGACATGTTTCATTGAAATTGTCTAGGATGACATGTGGTTACATTATAAAAAAGGATTGGTTGTTCCATTATAAATCATGAATGGTTGGTTCCGTTATAAACCATGGATAGGTGGTTCCGTTATAAACATAGGATTCGTGATTATGTTATATAGAAAATATTGGTGGATATTTTATATCCCACTAATGAATCAGGTAATGATCGAATTATATAAATAATTCTGATGGATGTTGACCGTACTGTTTATTCCACTTGTAATAATGATATATAAAAGTTTCTCGCAAGTTACATACAAGATTTATTTATTATTGAAATGTTATTTAAATAAACACTATGATTTCTCATTATAGGTTAATGAACATATTTTTAAAGGAAGGTATTTTCAACCTCCTAAGAGTGAAATGTATTATATTGTGAATTTTATATTTAGTTTTTAATGATTTCAAAGAAAATTTTATGTTTTTTATTTTTTTCCTTTATGAATTATAATGATAAGTTATACGAAAATATTTTCATAGAGAATTTGATTTGTTGAGTAAGAAATTGTATATTTGCAACCAAAACATTTTTTTTGGAAGAGGAAATGTTTAATAAGTATTCACGAACTGACATTTTTCATTCGTTCTTTATATTTTTATGCACCTTACATAGATTTCGGTGCTCATCCCATGTCTAAAATTTTTTTTACATGGTTTTAAGATTGATTAGTGACAAGGACATGGTGAAGGTGAAAATAGTGAAGACGTATCCGAGAAATAAAAAAATTTATATCATAATGATTTTGTTTTATAAAAAAATATGGATCCTCTACAGATGTTTGAACATTGTGATCAAATATTTATTTATTCAAGGGTGATAGCATAATTCCCTAAAAATCTAAACCAAAAAGTTCCTCAAATATAAGTGAATGAATTATTGAATTAAAAATCATGATTATATAATGTTTATGGATGGGTCCTCATATGTACTATAATTATAACAAGATAAAAGTATACTAATGATACTAATGTAATCATTTCAATATGGTGTATTTCATTTTGAGTAATTATAAGTGAACATAAAGGAGTTGAAATGAAAAATGAATGGTTATAAATGTTATTCTTAAATTTTTTATGTATCTCCTTTGAAAAGGGGGTTAAGCCTTTGATGGATAGTATTTTAAGAAGACCAGAACCTCTAAAAGGTTTCTATGAATTATTAAGATAGGTTTTGAAAGATTTTGGGATGAACCAAATGTATTTTTTTTATAGAGGTAAGTGAGGGGAGGAGTTCCCCTTTTATATGTGAAAGTGGATGGAATTTTTGTAAATACACAAATTATTTTAAAAATTGGAAGTCATAATCAAAGAATGTTACTCTAAAATTTGGAAATAATTGAGATGGGAAGGAATAAGTTCAAGAAAAGCCTCAACTGCCCATTCCTAATTTTTTAAAACTATTTTGTGCCATTACCCTTTTCATTAAACTTTGTTTACCACTTTTTTTTTATTGATGTAACACGATTTTACTGGAAAAAATTATACATTGTGCATGAAGATAAAATTTCCTTTATTATATAATTTTGAAATACTAATTCCATATAATAAATTGATTTTATTTTATTTAGTTTTAAAAATTTATTAAAATAAATTTTAAATTAATAAATTTATAATGTATTAAAACCTTTTTTATTTGGAAAATATCCACCATGTTCTAAAATTTAATTTAATGTTTTATAACCAAATATGATAATTTTTAATTTTTAATTTCATTTAATAAATACACATTTTTTCAATAAAATGGTTTGAAATTTTTTTAAATCATAACTATGAAATAATAATTCTATAAAAGGATGTATATTTTTCAAAAAGGTATATGCAACACTTCACCTAAATACAATATTTTTAGAAAAATCCCAAAAATTAATTTTAAACTCATTGGAATTCGAAATCAAAAAATCAATTTTATTTTTTCAAATTAAATTAAAATAATTTTCTAATTTAACTATTAAATAATATCCAAAAATATAATGGGAAAGCATTTTTATAGGAAGATAACTTTTTAAAATAATAGTTATTTTTTTGTTAATTTCTATAAAAAATTAATACAGATAGAATTAATCATATAAATCGATTTTTTTTAATCATCATTTAATAATAATATTCATAATTATATTTAATAAAAATTATAGTGAATACAAATATATATTCTTAAGAACAATAATTAATTATAGTAAATATAAATAAATTTACTTCATAATTTGGATAATCATATTCATACCTACAAATTCAATGATGAGTTTTTAATGTTTTAAACATATCTTAGTTTCATTTTAGTTATATGTTGTGTTTGAAGAACTAAATCAAACACATTGTTTATTTAAGGAAAATGTACATTGAAATCTCAAGTCATATATTTCCCCATTAAATAAATTAAATTTTTGTAATTTTAATTTTTACATGATTAGAAATTCAAATGCTTATACTATATTTAATTTCCAATGAGGTTTTCTCATCACCATCCTAGGTTTTACTAGTGAACTCATATTTTCTAATAATAAAAAAAAATAATTTTGAGATATTCTTTAACCATAGGAGCAAAATATCCTAATAAAATGGGATTAAATTAATTTAAAAAGAAGTTTATAGTTAGAATTTTATTAATATGTTCCCTTCGGTGGACTTTTAGACGTGATTTTGAATCAAATCATTTATCATTATCAAGAGATCCAATCCATGCCTAAAATTATATCAAAATTTATTAATGGAAGTATAATAATATTTTATTGGAAACACAATCCCATGAACATATAATAGGGAAACATTATATGTTTTAAACAAAAGAATCATGAAAGAAAGTTTTTTATTAATAATTATACAACTCGACATCAAATTCATGACTTGATATCTAGATAAAAAAAATTAGGTTAAAAGTAGTGGGTTTAATAGGATACAAATTCAATCATCATAGTTGCTCAGTGGATAGTCAGTGTTACTCGCTCTTTATTATCTTCATAACTAGCTTCCATAGTTGTGTTTTTATATTTGATTTATTATATTATATTTTTTTTGGGAGTATCATCCTTGTTAAACATTAGACTATGGAATTAAATTAATTAATTCCCAAGTTCCCCTCATTTAAGACAGTGAGCTACCCATGATATATTATGTTGAAACCATTTTTTAATTAACTATATCAACTAATATCATTACATTCCCATGAAAATAAGTGTTTTTATTCCCTCCTTTTACTCAAATAAAACATCATCTAGTTTCTTTTCAATATTCTCCTTGGAAATTCGTATCCAATTTTTGATACAAAGGAATTTGTACATTATTTTATTCACCATATTCATCTTCTTAGCATCCATGAGACTATATCTTTCTCTTATTTGGTGTGTTTGGTGTTGGAAAATATTATATTTTTCCAAAATATATATGTTTAATCGGTTTTGCTGATCTAAAAATCCTTATTTTTCTAACATTTTTATCATTTGTGTTTAATATTGTACTTTTATCATAGAGAATTTATCTTATGATGAATTTTAGTGTCTATATTACTCATTGTATAATATTCATCACATGGAATATTATTTTATATTACAAAAATCAAATAATTTCTTCCACCTACTCAGAATTAGAAAATTACATGTTGGAATTTTATCTCACTACATGATATATTATCTGAAGAAGATAATGGAATAGCTACTATAGTATTAAATATAATAATTTTTATTTAGAGTTTAGTTAATAAAATTATTATCTTATGAAATGTCTATATGTAAATGGTTATATTATGAGTGTAGGAAAAATTTTAGAAAGTTAAGTATCACACTTTAGTATCATATTTATTTATGTTGTACAATTATCCTATGAATTGTTAAATTCCATTTTTATTCCATTTAATACAATTTAAAGATATGTATAATCATACAAATTCATTCATAAATTTATCTTCCATGAACCGTCCTCTTAGTTCGATATCTTATATAGATCATGACGGGATACAGAATGATATGATTACTTTGGATATGTAACTTTAGGATTTTAGTCTGTACGAGAGAAGGATTTTACATTTAAGGAATTTTTTATTTTTAAAAGGTATTAGTTTTATATTAATTAACAATCCAAATAAGCAAAACATTTCTGTCATCACTACTGAAGATGTACTTTCTATATTTGGAATGAATGGATGTCTGAAAATAATATCATGTCTTATCAAAGGATTATCAATTCGACCATTTTCATTATCTCATCTGCTTATTATTTAAATCAAAGAGGATATAAAAATGGAATAGTAATATGGTTCATGTATATACATGATAGAGTGACCACCAGTTATGAACATAGACCTTCAAGTACTATAATAATAGTAACAAAAATAACTTGTACACACATAAGATAAAGTACCAATTATTACATGTTGTTCTTACAAGATTATCATTTACACAAGAAATTCTCCAGAGTTATACCTGGAATATTATCATCTATTTGGGATATATATTCAATTGATATCAATTTCTACTAGAAACTGTGTGCTACTATATTTATTTTAAAGTTTATTCATATTATTTTTTTATAGTCATTGTAGGATAATGTGTTATGATCATGGATAAGTCTTTTAAAGTGAGAGCATGTTGGAAAGATGTTGTACCGTTTCAATAAGTAACAAATTATTGTAATCATCTGGGAGTCCCAGGGAAAATTTCTTTTATAGTGAAAATAACTAAACTGCTAGAGTAGAGTGTTGATGGAGTAAACTAGGGGATTTCTGTTCTTGAAGCCACTATAAATTTCATGTGTTCAATATATTTCTATTATGATTTTATATTTCCACTACCTATCCTTATTAAATAAAAATATTTGAACTCTCATACCCTATAGATGGTAGTTTACAATGAAGAGAATTTTAGGAACTCAATTCACCCCCTCTTTAGTATTCAGTTAGACATTTTTTGTGACAAAACTTGGTATGAGAGTTTATGACTCTTTAGTTCACAATTATCACAGGTTGATGTCCAAATATCTATTTTCAAATGGCTGATACAAATGATAAATGAGAAGGTATTTAAATGGTTATAACTCCATAATTTATGTTGAAAATTATTATTGTTTGATGACTCATAAGAATATCTATTTGAAGAATCCGGACTTAAAATTTTAACTTAAACCAGTAAGACCATATGTAATACTAAAGAAACATCATGAAATGTTGGATGCTCCAAAAAAGAGAAATTTGTTATAAATTAGAAATCTACGAATGATATAATCTATGGATTTAAACCATACGATTCTAGCATAGTTTCTCAGTGTCAGACATATCATGAAATGTGTTGCACTAAAGTTGTTTCCCATAAAGGTATTAACAATGTGAATGCTCTCATATATGATACTTCCAAACTAAAGATCAAAAAATTCCAAATTGATAAAGGAGAATGTAACGGCCCAAAATATTATCAATGAAAATTCCCATCTCATAATTATGTTATATAGTATAAGTAACATAAACATCACATAGATAACACAATACAAACATTATAAATGAAAAATGAATATAATTAGAGGTATTTATATAATTTAAGGAACCTATGCCAATGAAATAGTAACTTGAAAATTGGAATTGTAATGTATCCCTTAAGAATAGTAAATTTGTTAATAGAAAAGTAACAATACCTATGAATGTATAAATAAAATATAATCCTCTTATAAATAGTAAGATGATATTTTTATATCATAGTATAAGTAAATAAATGTTTCGAAAATTATAAATTAGGAGTTTTTATTTTTGTAAAACATAAATATTTATTTATAATTTTATAATTAATATAATTATTCAAATGATAATTTATTTTCATAAATTATAATCATAAATTAATATTTTATTGTCTATTTTTTACAATATAATTTTATGAGACCTTAATTGATTTTCAAAGCATTACAAAATCAGTTATAATTTTAAAATCAGTATTTTTAAATAAATTATTATTATAAATAAAAATTAAAAATTTTCATATATAGAAAAATATTTCAATAAAATGTAGTCCATTTTTGAATTTTAAGAATTTAGAAATGGTTGGAAAGAAAATTTGTGATTTTTCGAAATTTTTTGAATTTTTGATGAATTATTAAATAAAGTAATATATGGTTAAGATAAATAAATGCATTTTGAGTCATGCTTGAGTCATGTATAATGTAAGTGGCCATTTATTAAAACTCATATAAATTAGTTACTATATTTATTCATAAATATTTACACTATTTATATTCTTGAGGAAAAATAAAAAAATAATTAATAAAATAATGAGAAAACACTCCTCTCTTCCCCTATAAATACCACCCCTCATCGTATCTTCTCCTCACATCTCTCAAGATTTATTCCTTTTACAAATTTGTCTCAAATATATTATGAATCCCCCCAACTTCTACGATACTTTTGTATCAAAAAATACCAAAAGTTTTTCCCTAGGGGGGTTCTGAAGGAGGCGAAATTAAAGAGGTAAAATCCTATTTCATTTTGTTTTAATTTATTTTCAAGTTCTTTCCTTTTATTACTATCTTATAACCTTCTCTCATACAAATGGTATTATAAATCTAGTACGAGAAATATAACATAATTTTTTTATGATAATAGAAAAAATTTATTATCATTTTTTCCCTCTCATTTATTACTAAAAATGAAAATATTGTCCAGGATGTGTTAATTTATCACATTCAAGGATGGAAAAGTTTTCAATTTTCATTCCCTCTTTCAAGACTGATAATAAAACCATTTTTACAGTAAAAAAATAATATAATATATGTATTAAAACCTCTATAATGTTCTAGAAACATTATATATACATAATATTAATTAATAAAACAAAACTAGTTTGTGAGGATCGAATAACCAGAAAAATAATCAAAATGATTATCACTAACATCTTATCTAATAATTCATCCTCACCCAAAATTACCAAATGACTTAGATAATAATTTAATCTTATGGATGTTAATTAATAACATATAAATTCAATTTTGGACAACCATTCTCATTTTACATGATTTTAAATACATGTACACAAGTAACTGATATCATAACCAAGGAAACAAACGATCCCAAACGATAAAATTGTATCTTATAAATCATCCAAAGGTCATTAATGAATATTATAAAATTATAATAAATCAAAAAAATGTAAAAAGATTCATAATTATTTAATTAATGTATTTAATTTGATTATCCAGGGCATTAAGATAATGTTTAGAACACTTTCATACATAAGGTAAGGGTTTCTTTCTGAACATCCATTTTTCCTTCGGGTAACTCTTTTTCTTTGTTTGATCCAATATAATTCTTCATTTTTTTAATTCTTATAAATTTTGTGTATATGTTACAAAATCATGTATCCATACCATATCATCCATCTTTTATGGGGAAAAACATGTTTAAAAAATGTTCCATTCCCAATTATTCTCGACAAGCAAACCCAATTTAAGGGAACATCCGGATTTCATACCCATTTTTAAGTGTTATAAATAATATTGTTTAAGCCTCCATTATTTTTTATGTGAATATTTTTTATTTCATTTTTCCAAATCAATTTCCAGTTTTTCCTCTCTTTTTATTATTAAAATACTATATTTTTTTTAATAATTACAAATTGTTGTATTTTGTAGATTAAATTGTTAAAAATGCATTTCTATGTCAAAAGTGTGTATTTTAGTGTTTATTTTTAGATTTTTCAATAATAAACTTTATCTATTCGTTCTCTATATTACTTTCATTTTATTATTATTTTGTTTTTATTTAAATATTTTTTTCATTTTTTATTCAATATTAATTTCATTATTTTTTTTTAAAATAATTATTTTAGTTAAATCATTAATTCAATTAATTCTTCCGTAAAGAAATATATTTTGACTTTAGTCTTTAATACTTAAAATAATTTAAAATAATTCAATTATATTCCTTTTATAATTTAATACTTTGTTTCAGTTTAATTTAATTATTAAATTTCATTATTCCATTAATTTATCAATGTGATAATTTACTTAACCAAACTGATTTAATTATTATTTTTTTAAAATTAAATTGTATGATAACACTTTTTAATTTTAAATAATCTTTATTAATTTGTAATTTATATTATTTTGTTTTTAACAATTTTAAAATAATAAGTGTAATTTTTATTTCTTTTGTAATTTTAGTTGATTGTTTATTTTATTTATTTTGTTAATTTATTGATTTTGTTAATTTAATTTTATTTGATTGATGTTTTTGGTTCATGTACCACCGCTAGCTCCTAGTGGTGACTCATTGAGTCACCACCACCATCATACCAAACAGTGGTTACTCACTTGATTCACCTTTATCTCCACATTTCGCCAACACTCCATGCAACAGTGACTCAAGTCATCATTGCCCCATTTTCCGCCCACTAATTTTCTTGACGGTGACTCGTTAAGTCACTGCCAGTTCTCCCTCTACACCATTCTCATCCCCATCCATTGACACCACTGCATATCTAGTCCCCATTCGCCACTCCTCAACCAACATTGACTCCACTTCTCACCATTTCCCACTACCCAAAGTCACCCTTCCCATTTCTAGCCTGCAGTCACCGCCACCAATCACCAACGATGAACCATATTCACCACTCCAACACGAGACACCACCCATCCTACCACTCCACATCTCACTATTTCTTCTTCCTGAAACTCACTGTCAGCTCTCCATCCAGAAAATGAACCACAACAGAATATAAAACATAACATAATCAAAACAATATTAGATTGAAGAACTACTAAAAAATTTCAGAATCCCTAAAATTTGAGGTCGAACCATTAATCAAATCACCGTAGTTGAAGATCATCTAGAATCTCTACCGTTTAAGCTGCATAAACCCTTCACTAGATAACCACCGAGAAAATACCAATGTTCCTCATGGTGCTCTCCCTATTTCACCCCATCCGTTGGGTGAGACCTCCCCCTCCAGCTACTGCTTTGAAGCCTCTCACATCACCGTCATCTGCCACTGTGAAGTGTAGTCGGTCTACCCCGAGCCCCCTGCTCCACTCGACCTCCTCCTAGAAGCCTCCTCGCTGCCACCTTCAATCTACTCGAGCCGCCCCTTTCTCACCCCATGTTGACAAGCTTTCCCCTGCCATACCGAACACACCCCTCTCCCCCACTTTCATCTTTTTGTTTTTCATTTTTAACCATTCTTTATTAATTTTATATATTATATCATCTATAATAATAATAATAATAATAACAACATTATAATAAAAATTTATATGAACTAAATTTATATATTCAATAATAATATGGTTTATTACAATTTTTTTAAAATACAAACAATAAAAATTATTTTTTTCCATAACTTTTAAAAATATTTTTATAATAATTTAGTGAATATAATTATATATATATATATTCTTTTATTATTACTGTATATTTTTAAATAACTATTATTATTTATGTTTATACCTAAATTTAATTTTTAACTAAATAATTTGATTTGTATATATAAATATTTTAATTTTCGGTTTTCATTGTGAATATTATAATATTTATAATATAAATTTTAGTATTAAAAAATCTATTGATTTATTTATATACATGTATAATTAAAATATTAATATATTTAAATTATGGCTTTCATATATTTTTTTTCTTCTTGAATCAATGTTCATGAGTTGGGGATCATTGTATATGGCGGGGTTTTCACTTTCATTCAGTTAGGGAGTTCAAGATCCAGAGACAGTTGGAGAGGAAGTAACATGATGAATGTGCCAAACAGAGGTCGGAGAAGAGAGAAAACAGTGAGAGAAGTACATGATAAGAATCTAAAAGGAGGTGAGGCATGAAAACCCAATGAATCATTCATCTCCAGCACATTCCAGAAGATCAGAGTGTACCACTAGAGAGATCATCGACCATCGGCTACTTCCAAACATCATTACTCTCACTCCAACGAGCAGACTCCACCCACCAATTTTGAATCCATGAGCAGCAAAGCGTAGTGAGTATCAACATCACCATCACCCTTCTGAAATCCTAGGTTGGGAGATCTGGTCACACAATTAGAGAGAACCACATCATCACCATCAATTAGTATGAATAGAATATATATTGGAGATTTCTGGAGATCAATCACGGAGATGAAATATTTTTCTCTCCTCTATTTTCACGAATTATTTAATATGAACATATTCATGTTAAAATTTGTTAATATGTTGAATTAAATTATGATGTAAGGAGAATATCCTTTGGGGGAATTATCTGAGCTAGTTTATTCTGTTTCATTCTTGTTTACACACACTTTTGTTTCACTAGATTGTATCTCTCTCTCTCTCTCTAACTTTTCGATCAATTTCTTCCCAAACCATCATGATTAGTGGAAACTAATCTTTATCAGATTAAAATTATATTATTTTTAAACTAATAATTTCATTGAAGAAATATTCATGCACAATTGAGAGAGACACACGGAGTTCAACTGAAAATTTAAACTCAGTGATTTTTTATTTTTATCATTATGGGATGAAATGATTTTTACAGTTGAAAAAACTGTAAGGATTACTCTATCATAAGATAACCAGACAAAAAAATTGGTCAGCTACCATAAATTAGATCCAGATATTTAAACTCCAGTGTATAAATAAGGGAAAGAATAAATGAATTTGTCCAGTTGATTTCCCCTACTCATCCATTGATTGTTGTCACTAGTTACTTTACTTTTTTTCTATCTGTCTTTCCTGCCTACACTCACTCACTTGTGCATTCACACACTCATTATTTTATTCACTTCACAAACACACCCCTATTTCTTTTTTTTTTGTTTTTTCTTTGTTTGTTTTATTATTTTTGTTTTGTTTTGTTTTGTTTTTTTTTCACTTAAGCACAAAATTAGTCCCTCCATATGGTTCAAACCTGTATCACTACTGTATTAGGTAGTGATCAGGTTTATAAATTCTAATTTTTTTGCACTCGACAATGCCCAATGTCAAATTTTGGCATTATTTCCAGAAAAGAAATGTTTTTCTGTGTGGTTGTTTTGATTTTTTTCTGAAGAAAATTTAAAAAAATTGTTTAAAACACACACAAACACATACACCCAAGAGTGATTAAATCAAACAAATTTGATTTATTTTCACTATTTTATCTGGTTCAAAAACTTTAGGAGACTGTTGCTAAATTTCAATGTTGGATGCAAGAAATGAAACATTGATACATTACTGATAATGAGACAACTTATGTTCATGAGATCTTGTATATAATCTAACAAGATATGGATAAGGTCAAAGGCATCGAAGAAGAAAAAGATTTACTCCAATGTCCCAATGAAGTATAACTCTCTAGAAAGCAATTGAGAAGGTCGGAGAAAATAAAAAAAGAAAAAAGGGAAAGTTGGATTTCCCAATTTTGACCAGATTTTTCCCTGGAGCTAAGGCTGGATATTACAGAATCACCCTCTAGGAATGGATAGCAGGAGATAGAACATGAAATGATTCATGATTTTGGGAATTTCTTTAATGATCCTTTTCTACTAATTTTCATTTTATTTATTTTTCTTGCAATAACTATTTTACAGATTTCTCAATGTTTCAACAGGTGGAGCATGCAAATGAAATCCTATCATTTCACTTCGATGATTTAAAAAATGAGTTTGTGTGTTTTGAAGAGAGGTTAGAGGAGGTTAACTTCCTCACTCCTGCACCAAACCTTCTCATAGGATCACTCTTCCATCATGATGAGGAACAAACAACTCTATTACAGGGAGTAGAGAATTTAATAGAAGAAGATATATTTTTAATTGACTTTGGTTATATTAAATTTGATATTTATTGTGTTTCTTCCACTATAGGTATTAAATATTCAGTCCATCTTTGTCATCTATGGGAGAGTGAGTAAGTTGTAGCTACATCTGCTAAGGATCTAATGGAACTCCCACTTCTGGATAAAAATTCCATTTTGGGAACCACTATTGAAGAGGAACAACTTGATATGTGCATAAGAATAACAGTGGACGATGAAACATATTTTGTGGTTAAAGAAGAATATGATGAATGGATTGAACCATAAGACAAGTCACATATAAGATTTCAAGCATTAATATGCGTGCACACTCAACCATTAGATACGAAAGATGGGTAGTGCCGCTACATTTTATTGTACCCTCTAGTACTCCACAAGAGGTACCCCACTACCATGGTGTGGGAATTACATGATTTTAACTAAAGGGTACCCCACCGATGGAAAATCACTAAAGATGGGAATAATCACATTTATTGGCTCTTGAGAAAGAATCTTCATCCCTCATCATATTGGGGTTGATCCAAGGATTATCTAACTATGGTGAGTCAAAATAAATCACCCCTTGGGGGTATCCCAGGAATATCCATTTGAATTATTGTTTTAATTTCTTTTCTCATGTTTTTCAAATTTGCGTGTTGTTTTATTTTAGGGTAAAAATCAGGGAGTAGTTCTACGTGGTAGACATTCAAGTCCTAGGAGAACAATACATTGGAGATCACACAATTTCACTACCTAGTTTAAACTCGGATTCATTTTCATTTTGAGATCTAAATTTTTATGAATAATGTTCATTTGTTTCATCATGTAGGTGCCATAATGGATTAACGAGATTACATTCAGAAATAAAAAAGGAGACCTCATTTTGATGAATTTAAATTTGAGAATCTCTACCTTTTGGGAAGTAATGTTTTAATTTTTTATTTGTCTTCAATCTTTGCATTCATATTTCATGCTTCTTGGAATTATGTGTGGGGGAGTTCTCCTTGTTTGTGTGAAAAGTGTGAACTCTTTTTTTCTTCTTGGGTGTTAGCTTGCTAATATTTACTATGTTGAAAATGTATTTTGAGTTGATTTGTGAAACATGATAGCACATATTATTTTCATTTTAATTATACTACTACTATATCTATAAAATAATTCTAATCATGCTTCTTTTTGAACTGAATTGTAAAATCATTTTTCTAATTTTAAAATTCAATAGCATGAAATTTTCCAAAAAAATAATTGTTCTTGATTTATGGTGGGTTTCAGTGGACTTTATCTTGTACATATGTATTTGTTCATTTCTTTTCATTTTTCTTTTTTTATGCGTAAAACAATATTTTGAACATCCATGCTTCCCCATCACATTCTTTTATGTCATGAATTGTCAATCTTTTTTGAACTAAGATGTCTCCCACCATGAGAGTCATCATTGGGGACAATGTTGAGTTTTAAGTATAGGAGAGAGGGGTTATTATCCCACTTTAAATTCCCCCTGTAGTTTCTTTCGAAAAAAGGCAATTTTTTCAATTTTTTTCAATTAGTCATTAATAGAGGATAACTACTTGCTTGCGGTTAAGGGTTTCCTTGATTCTGAAGTTGTTAAGGATATATGATTGATGAGTGAAGTTACTCACTGTCATTAGGGAAATTATGTTTAGGGACTGAGTTAAGGAGTGATATAGGATACATTTTTGTGGAACTAGGATCGTGACTTTAAAAAACTATCAATTTTTATCGCAACTTAAGGGAATAATATTTTAATAAAAAAACAATCACCTAATAGAGCCTAGTGAAATGATAATTTTTTAAGTCCATTATAACTAGAGTTAAATGGGCAAAAGAGATCCCACGGTGAGTCTCTAAGACAGGTGTACTGGGTATGTTTATGTTAATAAATAAAAGTCATTTTCAATTTAAATAAGTGCTATGCATATTTCCTTGGACATGAAATATGGATGGGAAAAATTAAAATAAAGTGCTTTGTCAAAAGTGTCCTCATTTAGTTGAGGTGAATTTTTTACCCAAAAGAGGAAATGAACAATTGACTTAATTTAAAAACATTTGAGTTATATCAATTAACCGATTCAAAAAATTGGTCCTTGATTTTTGGAACCTATAATAATGTGAGAATGGAAGGTTCCTTTGGTTATGGTTTTAATTCCACTAATTTCTAACATTTCATTACCTTTTCAATTGGAACTTGAACATGAATTGAAGTCGAACAGTATGTCATTTAATATTGGAGGCATGCCATCTTTAACAGTGGCTGAATTTGTGTTGCCTTGGATTTCGTATTTGTTTTTGAAACTAGGTAGGACCACTTTCTTGGGTACACATTCTTTGAAATGCCAGCTCCTCCTCTATTTGTAAAAGTTGTGTCATGCAATTTTTGAATTAAATTTCCCCAATCATACTTTCTCTTTTAAAAACTAAAAAGCATGCATTTTTTGAGGAAAAAACAAATATTTATGTGTGGGGGATATTGATGTGATTTTTTTTCAATGCTTTTTATAGAATCAATTTTCTTTTTTTCCACTCTTTTTATTATTAAAATAGTGTATTTTTTTAATAATTAACAATTGTTTTATTTTGAAAATTAAATTGTAAAAATGTGTTTTTCTGTTAAAAGTGTGTATTTTAGTGTTTATTTTTGTGGGTTTTCAATAATAAAATTAAATTATTCTTTCTCTCTTTTAATTTCATTTTTTTAATCTTTTGTTTTCATTTAAATAATATTTTTTTATTTTTTATTCTTTCTTAATTTCATTGCTTTTATTTTTAAAAAAATATTTTTTTAGATAATTCATTAATTCAATTAATTATTCTATAAATAAATAAATTTTGACTTTATTCTTTAATACTTTAAATAATTTAAAACAATTCAATTCAACTCTTTTAATATTTTAATACTTTGTTTTATTTTAATTTAATTATTTAAATCCATTAATTCATTAATTTATCATTGCGTTAATTAATTTTACCAAACCGATTTAATTATTATTGTTTTAAATTAAATTGGATTCATTGATTGTTTATTTATTTATTCAGTTAATTTATTGAATTTTTAATTTAATTTAATTGTTTTTCATTTTTGTTCTTAATGTACCACTACCGACTCCCAGCGGAAACTCCTAGAGTCACCGCCAACGTTAGACCAACCAGCGGTGATTCAGTTGAAGATCATCTAGCATTGCCTCCTTTTAAGCCACACGAACCCTCTTCCAGATAATAACTGAGAAAAGACCGAAGTTCCTCATGGCACGCCACCGTGAACCGGATTAGAAACACCACCTAAAGCTGGATCTAAACCAACTGAACCCACGGCTATCCCTATTTCACCCCATCCGCTGGTCGAGACCTCCCCATCCTGCCGATTCTTCTCTACACTACCGAAGCTCCTGTCCGCACTACCCCTGTCCACCACCCACTAACGTCATCCCCTGTCCGCAAACCCAAACCCACACTCACCCCTGCCTCTCGTTGTGCCTGCTGAGCTCGACCGAACCATCATCACCCTACCCCAATTACCCTGATTGTGTCCCAACCCCCTTTCCCCTGTCTTCTCCCCGGCGTGCATCCCCTACCACTTCATCATTTTCTTTTTTATTTTACTTTATAATATAATATATTTAATAATTATAATAATACTTATATATATACAATATCAATTAACTTTTTTAATAGTTAATATCTAGTTAAATATAATAGTTATAATATATATATACATATGTTATTAATCCTAATTTCTTATAATAAATATATTAAATATATATATGTATGTATGTATATATGTATGTATATAAATAATTGTAATTATAGATATATGTATTTTTGTATTTCTGTATTTTTTTACTTACGTAAATAATGATATATTAATAGTAGTTTTATTTTTAGGTACTTACGCTATTTTTGTTTTCTGTTATTTGCAGCAAGGGGAGGTGATCATGGGCATTAGAAAGAGTAGGGATATGAGGGTAGTTGCACGAGGACAGTTACACTCACCTGAGGTTCAGTGGATGTGAGTGATGAGTGTTTCAATGAAAAGACACATGGATCGAGGCTACTGCCTATCAGTTTGATTTTTTATATTTTTTTTTCGAATAAGAGGACCCTCTCTTCTATTGCACGAAGAAAGGGGTGGGGGTGGACACTCCACACATCACTACCACACCATTCACCACACCCCGGAATGAGAATCATCATCAACCTATAGACGGTACCCTGCTCCTCTATCTCCATCTTCAACTTCCATGATATATTTTTATGTTTTAATTTGTGTCTATAAATATCGTTGATATGCATTTTTTGTTCTCTAAATTGTGATTCCTGTTATGTGTTGTTCATTTTTCCTCTCTTCGTTTCTTGCTCATGATCTTGTATCTCTAGAAATGGAGATCTAAGTTTCTAGGCTAGATCCATGTCGTTAAACCCAACATGACTTGGAGATCCATTCATCATCAGGATGATCATTTTCCTCTATGCCGTAGTAAATTATGAAAGTGTATTGGGGTATGCGTGAGATCATTCTTGCGCTGGATCAATTTATAATTTATCTCATCTTCTCTTCACCCCTTCCTCTCTCAGTTTATCAAATACGAAATTCATATGGGTTATGTGATTTGATGATCTTATAAGGATCATTTTACCTTGGCAAAATACTTGGCGGGGATGACTCTGTTGAGTGAATCACTTTGTAGTTCAGATGGATTATTGAGCAGTGAAGAAATTTTCTGCTTGAGTGTTCAATTTTTAGGTGAGATATTTTTGTGATCTGATCCATCAGTCGTACATTGAGCGGATTTAATGTTGTTGATTAATTTCTTCAGTACATCCATGATAGGGAGCTGAGTGTGGATCAACTTGGATCAGTCTTAGTTCTCACTGACTGATGTGGCTGTGTTTTCTTGTTCTTTGTAGTCTTGTCCAATTTCTTCTGTGTTTCTTCGGTTTTCATTCATTTTTTCCTCTTCAGATATGATTTTCGTCATTGTTCACTGTTTTTTTAGAGTTTTCTTTTAATGTTTTCAAAATATTAAAAACAAAAAAATATTTTTTGAACAACCACCTAGGCTCTCGACACTGCTTCATTTAGAGAAACCCCCCAGGTTAGCCACTATGTTATTTCTTGGTTAATATAAAGGTAAGAATGACCGCCCTTATGATAAGGATAACGTCAAATTTTAGCGCAATTAGAGGGTCCATTCTCTCATGTCAAATTCCCATGGGATTTTTATTTTAAAAAATGGTCAATTTGTTTTTCAAACCTTTTCAAATTCTTTCAATCAGTCTAATCTAGAGGTTAACTACTTCCTATTGTCGATTAGCTGTTTCACTGAGTTTGAAGATGTTGAGAATATATGATTCTTGAGTGAATCCTACTATCTTTATTGAAATTCTATTTAGTAACTTAGTTTAGGAGTGAGATAGGATAGATTTTTTGGAAATTGGATCACGACTTTAGGGAACAATTTTTTTTTACTAAAACCGAGGGGACTCATGTTTTAAAAAACAAATTACCTAAATGATCATACTAAAGTGATAATTTTTTAAGTCCCTTGTAACTAGAGTAAAATGGGAAAATGGGATCCCGCGGTGTATCTTTGAGACAGGTGCACTGGGTTCATTTTTATTAATAAATAAAATTCAATTTCAATTTCAGTATATACTATGAATAATTCCTTTCACATGCAATATGGTTGAGAAAAATTAAAATAACATACCTTCTAAAAAATAACCTCATTTTGGTGAGGTGAATTTTGAACCCAAATGAAAAAAATGAACAATTTTCTTAATTTAGCATCAATTTTGTGTTGTATCAATGAATTGATTCAAAAAGTTTGTCCTTGATTTTTGGAAGCTAGGATAATGTGATAATTGATGGCTCCTTTGGTTACAGCTTTAATTCCACTCTTTTCTAACATGTCATCACCTTTTCAATTGGATCTTGAAATGGAATTGAAGTAGAACAACATGTCATTTCATATAGGAGGAATGATATCTTTAAAAGTTGTTTAATATGTGTTGTCTTTGATTACCAATTTGTTTTTGAAACTAACCAGAACCAATTTCTTGTGAACACATTCTTTGAAAAGCCAGTCCTGGTCCTGCTCCTTTTTTTGTAATGTTTTTTCATGAACTTATTTGAATTGAATGTCATAAATCATACATTCTCTATTAAAATGTCAAAATCATGCATTTGTTTGAGGAAATAAAAAAAGATTTAAGTGTGGAGGAGTTTGATGTGGCTATGTTTTTAATTCAAATTTCCACATCTTTTATTATTTTTAGTGCACTTTAAATGTCAAAATATTGAAATTTAATTAATAATCATTAAATATTTTAAATTCTATAAATTTATTCGTAAAATAATCATTTTTTTGTGAAAATTTTGTATTTTAGTTATTATTTTTATCTTTCAACATTATTTTAAAAATAAGAATTCATTCTTCTTTAACTGAAATTTTATATTCTTTTTTTTATTTAAATTCCAATTTCTCAATTTTTTTATTCATTCATCATTTTTTAAAAATATTTATTTTAGTTAATTATTTAATTCAATTAATTCTTGTGTAAATAAATAATTCACTTCTATTTTTGAGTCTTTAATTGATTAAATTCATCTTAACAATTTAATTCTGTAGGTTAAATATTTTAATTTTTTTTTATTTTTTTATTAATTCATTAATTTATTAATGTGTTTATTAATTGATGCTAACTGATTTAATTATTTTTTTTAAAAATTAGTTTTCAATCAATTTTATTATATAGTTCAATAAATTGAAATGAATTTTATTAACAATTCAAAATGAGAGTTTTAATTTTTTAATTTCATAATTTTAACTTTCGACTTCTAGTGCCACTGGAGACCATCTGACCTGCACACCACCTCCTCCATCGAGCTCCACTTCGTGCACCGACCAGACCACCCTCTCAGTACATGGCCATCTCTCGAAGCCTCTTGCACTACCTCCATCCACCACTGAGAAGCACAATTACTCCACTCTAAACCCCCTGCTCTGTTCGACCTCTACCTAAAACACGCCTCGCTGCCCCCTTCCCACCCCTGTAGCTGAGCTTGCCCCTACCCGATTGAACACACCCGTTCCAACACTTTTCTTATTCGTTATTTATTAATTTTATATATTATATCAATTATAATAAAAATTATTATTATAAAAATATAATTAATAATAACATTATAGTAATAATTTATATTAACTAAATGTATATATTAAATAATAATATATTTTATTATAATTATTTTTTTAAATACTAACAATATTAATCATTTTTTCCCATAACATTTAATTATATTTTAAGAATAATTTTGTAAATATAAATATTTATATATGTATATTCTTTTATTGTTACTGTATATTTTTAAATAACTATTAATATTTATGTTTATACTTAATTTTAATATTTAACTATCAATTTGGATTTTTACATATGAATATTTTAATTTTAGATATTCTCTATGAATAATGTAATAGTTATAATTTATATTTTAGTATTAAAGTATCTATTGATTTATTTATATACATGTATAATTCAAATATTTTTTTTTTAAATTAATTGTTTTTTAATTTTTTTATTTTCTTCTTGCCACAATGTGAATGAGCAGGGATCATGATATATGGCGGGGTTTTCACTTTCATTAAGTTTGGTAGTTCATGCTCCGATGAATGTTGGAGAGGAAGTTGCACAATGAAAGTGTCCCACGAAGGCCGGAGGAGAGATATGGGAGTGATAAAGTTCATGGGAAGACTCTAGAAGTAGGTGAGGTGGGGAAAACTAATTGATCATTCATTTATAGAACATTCAAAAGATCAGAGAGTACCACTGTGGAGAGAATCGATCATTGACCACTTCCAGTCATCATTACTCTCACTTTCATGAGAAGACCCCACCCACCACTTCCGCATCCTTAAGATTTAAATCCCGGTGTGGATCACCATTAATAGAACACTTTTGGAATCCCTGTGTGGTAGATTCAATCACATAATTTTAGAATACCTCATCATCACCATCAAGATGCAGGTAGAGCATAGATATTTGATACTTATGGAGATCAAGTAGGGAGAAGAAACACTTTTCTCTTCAATATATTTCATTACATTCTTCGATATGAACATCTTCATGTTAATGTTTTTTAATATTTTGAATTCAATTATGAAGCTTGGATGATCTCATTTAGGGGAATTAGTTGAGCTATTTTAACTTGTTTATTTCATTATCACACACAATTTTGTTCCAATTGATCATATATCTCTATCTTCCTCACATTTCGAACAATTTTGTTTAAAACTATCAAGATTTGTGAAAACTGATACTGATCATATTAAAATTAAAATTGTTTTCAACCTTAGGATTTCATTTAAAAATGATTCATGCTCAAATGAGAGTGACACACTGAGTTAAACCAATAATTTGAACTCAGTGATTTTTTATTTTTATCATTATGTGACAGAATGATTTTTATAGTCGAAAAAAACTATAAGGATGACTCTTCCATAAAATGACCAGAAGACAAATTTGTATAGACAGTTCATGAATAGTGGACAGCGGGATTGAAGCCCACCAGTTGATTTCCCCTTCTCATCCATTGATTATTTTCACTTCTTGCCTTTATATTGTCTGCTTGTCCTGACTGCCTTCACTCACTCACTTGCTAATTCACACACTCACCATTTCATTCACTTCACACCCACACCAATATTTATTTTTATTGTTTTCCTTTATTTATTTCAATTTTTTGTTATGTTTAATTTTATTTTTGATCACTTATGCAAAAAATTAGTCCCTCCCAGTGGTTCGACCCTTTCTTACCACTGTATTATGTAGTAAGTATGTTTATAAATTGTAATTTTCTCATTATCAACAACACGCAATGTAAATTTTCATAAAATTAGTCATTTCATCAAGAAAAACTATCTTGATTCAATTTTGGTTTTATAGATACAATTATTCCTTGTCTATTTTAAAGAATATTTAATATTTTATTCAAAATACACTAAAATATTTTATTTATAATGTTTCCCAAACACTAATTTTAAATGTATTCAATTAATTTTGACATCACTTATCATTATCCATGCCTATTTTCCTTTATGAATGTCCAAGTATGATTTAAATCCTTTCTTTCATGGACACCATTATGATATTCTTTTATTTTATGCCTTTTTACATGATTGTGATACCTAATTCCTTATATCGGTAACCGTTATATTTATGTTTGATTCATTATGTATGATTATTCATGTGGAACACATATTCATGAGCATGTTATGATGGGTTTTCCTAGATAAAACTCTAACACATTGGGCAATGTTGAATCTCATGAGACGTCATGTTGGGATGGGGAGTGAAATTGATTCCTTTTTGAGACTTTATCCACCATGTCTTCACAGCTAGCCTTGACTCATGTTTCTGTTATGTTATATGTTGGTTACATATTCCTATGATTTAATGATTATATGTTCTCATGTTATACATGTTATTATTCTTATTTTTATTCATGTTCCATGCCTTCATGTCATCATTTTATTCCATCTAATGCAAGTGCTATGATTTTTTCTTATGATCATTCCATTACTAGGATATTTATCTCATCCTTTTTGTTCATGTATTCCCCTAAGTTATCCTATGAAGAAGTAAAATCTCAATGGAAGTTAAGAGATCATTATAGCAATTAAATAAAATATGTTTTTAGTTTGGTTTTTATATTTTCAAATTATGTACCAAATCTTCCAAATACACATGACATTACGATCCTTGGTTGTATTTGATGGTAAATTATGCTAAAATTCATGTAATAATATGTGTAAAAGGATTGGCTCTCTATAGTTTTTATCAAGGAAATTTCAAGTTATTTTTTGAAATTAAGACTAGAGAACTTTAGTAATAACCCTAAGTGTAATTATATAACTGTGGATAATGTATATTAAACTTAGGGTATCACATGTTAGGATAAAATTTTCATTTAAAAGTTTATCCTTATATATTGATTGTTTTATTTTAATATTATTATTAGATAAGAATTAAAACCCCCCAATTTTAATTTATTTTTTTTATTTAATGTATAGATATAGAATACCCAGTGCTAAAAATCAATGTGATAGTAAATGTTAATATTTACCTAATTATATGCCAAAAATGATGGGAATGGGTGCTCAAAATACCATGACAGTACTTGCAAAACTATCTCAAGTTATGAATAATTACTTGCATCTCATGTAACACTATCCTTATACTAATAATTAAAATGTTATAGTCGAATACTTTAAATGAAAAAAGCCTTCTATATTTAATGGATCTTCTAATCCCCTCCTGGAAGAATAATATATCAACTACATAAAGAAGATATTCTCTATCCTCCAGTGCTTAGAAGAAGATAAATCTATGCTGAAAGTTTATTGTTTTGATTGGGATATAATCAGTGGACAAAACTGATCATAATCATAAAATTATAGGAGGAAATTTATTCCATGGAATGGGAATATCTCAGGATAATGTTTTTCAATAAATATTTTCCTTGAACCCTTTAGCTTAATTAAGAAAGGGAATTCCTTGGATTGAAGAAAAATGAATATGATCTTATTCTAGAGTTTGAGGGAAATTTAACAAGGATTTCTTTATACACCTTTGGATTTGTTATAAACAACGAAATAGTGTTGGATATTTTATTTAGAGGAATAAAGACAAGAATAGAAAATGAGATGGAGATTCGAGACTTCGAATACTATGAGGAGATTGTCCATTGTGCCCATATGGTTGAAATAAAGATCGAAGACTCACAATGGTCTCATGGTCCTGAGGGAAAAAGAAAAAATGGAGTTTAATATGGATATATTGAAAAATAAATCCCATTATGTAATGAAGACCCAATATCCCATGTGTAAAAAGTGTGGAAAGAAGAATATCAGAAAATGGTTACAGGGAACCAAGTGATGCATCAATTGTGGAAGAGTAGGGAACATGGAAAATAATTGATGAAGGAATATGGAGAATGCCACTAATGTGGTAGAATAAAGGATGGTTCATATCAACACTCATCCTATAGTGGAGTGTTTCAACTGTAAGGAATATGGGCATTATGTGATCCATTGTCTTAATTCAAGGGTTGTTGGAGGAAATCAACCACAACCACCTCCATGTTAGCAAGAAAGGTCATATGTAATCACTACTACTAAGGTGGATCTTGAAAATGATGTGGGGAAAGGTACAATGGTTATTCATTGAAGAATAGTAAACACACTATTGGATTTTCATTCTACACATCCATTCATATCATGGAATTTTAGTTTAATTATTCAATCACCACCTCAAAATTTTGAGGTTGAGTTATATATGAGAACAAAAAATGGGGAAATTATTAAATCCAAAGTTTATAATTATTCCCTAGTTATTTTTTATGGAATGAACCTCCCATAAAATATTATCATACTCCCTTTGATTTAATTTGATTATATATTAGGCGTGAATTTTCTATCATTAAATAAATCAAACATAAACTGTTGGGAAATGGAAATCACTCTTTACATACCAAAGCATCCTCCAATTATGTACATGTGTAAGGAGGAAGATGATTCTCCTTCAAAAAAATCATCTCAATTTTGGATATTCATGCCTTATGGGAAATAATATCTAGCTCAAATGATTATGAAAAAGGATAGGATCATGCTTGAAGACATTCCCATCCTGAGGTATTACACAGACGTATTCCATAAATAATTTCATAGTCTTCCTAAAAATAGAGATACTAAGTTATCAATTTAACTTTTTCCTACATCTCTATATATATCAAAGACACCTTATAGAATGGACACTTTTGAGATGGAAGAACTAATGAAGCAGTCACAAGAGAATCTGGACAAGGATTTTATATTCCCGAGTGCTTCACCATGGGGTATGTTAGTCCCATTTGTCTAGAAGAGGGATGGATCAATGCGCCTATGCATTTATTATCATGATCTCAAAAAAATTACGATAAGGAACAATTATACCCTACCACCAATAGATGAATTTTTTGATCAGCTATATGGGGCTAGTTATTTATCTAAGTTGTACCTTTGGTTGGGATATCACCAATTAAAGGTGTGGAAGGAAGATATGACCTAGACTAACTTTCTAAGGAGGTATGGACACTATGAGTTCACAGTGATTTCTATTCAGACTCACTAATGATCTAGAAATCTTAATTTACTTAATGAATAGTGTATTTAGATTTTACCTTAAGAAATTTGTGGTATTATTCATTGATGATATTGTGATATACTCCAAGATAAAGGAGGAACATGAGGAGCAATTGAATAATTTACTAAAGAATTTGTGAAGGGTGATGCTATATGAAAAGTATAGTAAATGTGATTTTTGGATGGAGAAAGTATCATTCTTGGGGAATATTGTCACTAGAAAATGAATATATATATACCTTTACATGACAAAGGAAATTGAGGAGTGACCCAAACAAACATATGTAATGGGGACCCATAGATTATTTGGTCTTTATGGGTATTACCGGTGATTTTGGAAGAACATCTCAGGATTTTAAAACCCACTAACCAAGCTAACTTGGAAGGGATAAGAGTTTTTCAGGACTAGTGAATGCGAATACTACATTAAAGTGTTAAAAAAATAAGATTATAACTACACCAATTAAAACAATACCAATAAGAGGGGAGCTCTTAGTGGCGTACAACGATGCATTAAATAAGTTCCTAGGATATGTGCAGATGAAAAATGATAAAGTGGTAGTCTTAGGCTTAAGGGAGTTTAATATTCATGAGAAAAGTATCCCAAGCTTGATATGGAATTGGTATATGTGATCTTCACATTGAAAATATGGCGATAATATCTCCATAGTGATAAGATAAAAATATATAATAATCATAATATCCTCATATATATATTCACATAAAATCATATTAATAGAATGATATTAATATATGCCATCAAATATGGTTATAGAACATAAAATAATACCACTACTCAATCCTCTTCTATAAGGGTTATTAAAATAATGTAGATGATTCTCTATGTTGAAAGGATCCCATGTCTTTATCAATAATGAGAATTGAGAAGGATCAAATCTTCTTAAACCTGCAGAGGATGGACATGGGAATTGTTAAGGAAGGAATATCACCAATACTTTCTCAAATGATTTCTCAACCATACCACATAGAGAAAATAAAGGATGCTGAAATAAATGATGTTGAATTTGATAAAAAGGTGGAATCTATAAAAATGGGAAATCCTATGAGTTTAAAAAGGTTGAGTAATGAGTCATGAGATTTGTGCCATGACTATGTGTTCCATAAAATCATTAAATAAATAAATATATTATGAATAGATCACATAGGTCAACATTCTCTATTCACCCAGGGTGCACAAAGATGTATGCAGATCTCTGAGAAAACTATTTTTGGGACAATATGAAGAAAGATATAACTGAATATACATTAATGTTCAAAGTATCTCATCAAGGGAAGGATACAAGGAAAAATTCATAGGGGATGATGGAACCATTACCCATGCCAACATGGAAATGGGAAAAATCACCATGGAATTTTCCATCAGACTTCTAAAGAAATCCATAGGAAACAAATATATGTGTGTTGTTAAAGACCATCTTTAAAAGAAATACCACTTTATCACAATTCAAGAGGACTTATCACTAGATCAATTGACACATATACACATCAATGAAGCGGTAAGGATTCATGGAGTACCACTATCGATTGTATTTTATTGAGATCCAAGATTCACTTATATGTTCTGGAAAAGTCTCCAACATGCTCAAATAACTACGTTGAAATTCCGTACGACCTATAATTTTCAATCAAGTGGCCAATTTGAGTGAACTATTTAGACATCAGAAGACATGTTGAGAGTGTGTTCGATGGAATTAAATGGAGGATGGGACCAACATCTACCTCTATTTGAGTTCACTCACAACAACCATTTCCACTTGAGCATAAAAATGGATTCATATGAAGCCCCTTATAGATAAAGATATAGATAAATGACATTATGGGATGATGTTAGTGAACATAAGTTACTATTACTATAAATGGTAGAAGAAATGGTGGAAAAGTTGAAAACCATTCATCAACATATCCATGAATCCCAAAGTCAACAGAAGATCTATGTATATAACATCCCGATTCGAGAAGCCCTCGAGAGGTGCCCCATACCCAGTTTATCACATGGCCTCAAGTGCATTTCCCATAACGCTACAGGCTGCTGACTAGTAGTGAGGGCTTTGGGTTTGATAGTGGGGAAACTATGCCCTCATTGGCAGAGTAACACAGTAGAAGAGAAATAGATAACAATAGCAGAAGCAGTAATAATGGAATAGAACAATAAATAGTATAAGATTGAAAGAAATAAGAAGATGCAGCACATATATAATGATGCATGATACATATGTCTAGGAAAATAGCCAAACAAGTCATAATGCTGAAATACAGTACTAAACCAAACTACAAGAAAACATTAAACATCTCTATAGAATCTCAAGCCAAAGCTTGGTCCCATGCTCTCCATCTCTAAAGTATTCATGTACCTAAGGTAGAAGGGTGATTTACCTTATCTATACCTCCAACAATATGATCTATTTGGGCCCAAAATCATGTCCCAAACAGGGTGTGAGACTAAATTCCAGTAGACAACCACCAAGTGATTTGTGCCTAATAGTTAGTGAATATATATGATAGGAAACAAACAAAAGAAGTAGTAAACAAGGAAGTAATCAACAATAACAGTTCCATAGTTTCAAATAATTAAGATCCACATAGAAAGTAAACAGATAATCACAAATAGGTAACCCTCTAGGATGTACTCACATCCCAATCCCCTCTAGTCCTACTTAGAAAACATAAGAAACCCTCTAGGAAGTACACATAGTATAACCCCTCTGGTTCAGCTTTAGTATAGATTCTCTGGGGAAGCACTCATCGTCAATTCCTTCTATAGTCTCGTATCGGTAACTAAAAGGAACTCAAGGAAAGCACTTACATCACATTCCCCTTGTTGCCCACATCGACGAACTATAAACACTTTGAGGAATCACTTACATAAATTCCCCCTATGGTCTCTCATCATAACAATAATAACAGACACTCTGTAGATGCCCTTACGTCTATTATCCCTACGGTTCACTACACCAGGTTCTCACGGCCCTGTGTAATTCAAACAAGAATAGTAATGAAAAGCATCCAAAGTAAACCTCAAGAACTACTTGGCTAACCAGTCTACAACATAACAGCAAGAAAGATAAGAATCACTCCATCCTACAATACTAGGCATGGAAAGTAAACAACGACCTAACAGGAAAAGCTAGAACAAACGGTCAAAACAAACAAACATGCATGGAAAAACATTTACAAAGCATAACAATTAACCCTATTCACATTAAATTAACCTCTACTCAACCATACAAGCATATAAGGCAATTAACATGGCTAAAATAGTAAACACACAATACCCCATTCAAGGGTATTGTTAAATTTGCATATATAACTCAAAACATTCTATAGAAAGGCACAAACCACCCACCTTGGTGTTGTAGGATCATTATACGTGATCCTCAAGCCTTGAATCACCCATGAACACCATTGATCTACAAAAACAATAAAAATTTTCAATTGAAGGTAATTTGAGAAATAGGAGGAATCAGGAAATGAAGCTCTAGAAGAAGTAAGAGAATACCGGGGCAATCCCAATGCAATAGATGGCGGTTGAATCAGAGACCAGACGCTTGATCAGGTGCTTGGAGAAGGATCGTGGTCGTACTCTTGATCTTGAATGAACAAAACCTAGAAAGAGGGATATCTTCCAATTAGATGTGACCCTAGTGCGTTTAATGAAAAAAAAGAAAGTACATGGTGTGTAGTTGCCTTCATTGACCTTGCATTAGGTGGTCTCTAGGTCACCACACACGGCCGTGTGCAGGGCCGCTATACCGCCAATACCAGTCTACCAGAGGTAACCGAGTACATGACATGTACTTCAAAAATATCCAAAAAATCCTATTTTTCCCAAAAACAAAAGAAAAAGGAAAGAAATACCTAAAAAGATGATTTGGGTTCTTACAAACTTCCCCCCTTCAATAAATTCATCCTCGAATTTCCTTAGCAAGGCGGCGTAGAAGAAGAATCCTCAAACAGCTCCGACCACTATGATCGTACATCGGACTCCCTCTCCCAGGTCTCTCCCTGTACTCGCCCATGCTACCATAGCACTCGTACTAGAGGAACAGACCAGCCATGAAAATCCAGATAGGATGCTCCTCAAACGAGGCATCCACCTCCAACTCCAACTCTTCAGGCTGAAGAACATGAGATGGGTCTGAGAAGTAATGTCAAAGATGAGAAATATGGAAGACTTCATGCATAGCCTGATACCTTTGAGGTAACTGCACCCGATAAGAAACCGACCAGACTCTCTCCAAAACCTCAAACGGTCTGACGTACCTTGGCAAAAGCTTACCCTATCTCTTAATCCTTCTATGCCCCAACCATGGTGTGACACACAGGAAAACCTGATCTCCGACCTTGAACTCGAGAGGTTGTCTCCGACGATCAGAAAAATACTTTTCTCGAGACTGTGCAGTAGCCATCCTCTTCCAAATCAACTATATCTGCTCTGTTGTCTCATGGAAAAGACGAGGTCCCAGCATAGCTACCTCTCTTGCCTCCAGCTAATATAAGGGTGATCAACATGGCCTACCGTACAAAGCCTCATAAGGTTATATCTGAATAGTTTCATAAAAACTATTGTTATAGGAAAACTCCACAAGAGGTTTGCGCTTCTCCCAAGTACCACTAAAATCCAGGATTCATGCTCGAAACATATCCTCAAGCACTGAAATCGTACACTTAGACTGGCTATCTATCTAAGGGTGGTTAGCTGTACTCAAAAGTACCTATGTACCCAAAGCCTTCTGAAGCCCCTGCTAGACCCGAAAAGTACAACGGGTGTCCCTATCTAAAACAATGGAGTGTGGAACTCCATGTAAACATATAATAACTTATATGTACAATCTTTCCAGCTCATCAACATTGAAGGTCTCCTTGATCAGTAAATAGTGATTAACCTTCGTGAGTCTATCAATGAAAACCCATACAACATAATTTCCTTGAGGCAAACTCTGTAAACCTTCCACAAAATCTATCATGACATCATTACACTTCCACTCAGGAATTGGTAACTACTGCAAAATCCACGTGGGTCACTGATGCTCCACCATCACATGGTGATAGGTGGAACACCTCATGATGAACCCAGCAACATCTCTCTTCATACATGGACACCAATACTGATGGTGTAGATCACGATACATCTTGGTGACACTAGGATGAACTGCCCAAACTGAGGAATGAATGTCCCGCATCAGATCCTCACGTATGTTTTCTGACACCCATACATGCCCATGAAAATGCATGATCTCATCCTCGCATATGGTCCATCCAGGAATAGGGTCCTCTACTAAAATACTTTCCCATAAGACTAGGCCTTCACAATCTAATAGCTACTTCATTTGCACTCGATCAAGCAGAGTAGAGGTAACAACTATAGACGAAAGAAAATTATGCCCTTGTCTATCGTGCACCTCCGAATGCATATCAGAGAATAGAGTCATAAGCTTCCACTCACTTCTAGACTCCAAAACTTCTTGTATATGAGTCCTCCTGCTCAGTGCATCAGCCACAATGTTACCTTTCCCAGGCTTGTCAGCAAGCTCAAAGTCAAAATACTGAAGGTACTCAACCGACCTTCACTGTCTCAAATACAGATCAGGCCGAGTGAAGATATACTTGAGACTCTTTTGGTTAGTGAAAACCACAAAACTCTCTCCCAAAATAGAATGTCTCCAATAGCGTAAGGCATGAACAACTGCTGCCAACTCAAGATCGTGTGTCGGGTAATTCCTATCATGTGGCCTCAACTGCTGAGACCCGTATGCAATGACTCCTTCCCCCTGTATAAGCACAGCTCCCAAACCGATACCTGAAGCACCATAGTAAATATTATAGCTCTTACTCGGCTTTGGAAATACTAATATCGATGCTGATGTCAACCGCCCTTTCAGCTCTTGAAAGGAAGACTCACAAGAATCTGACCACAAGTACTTCACGCCCTTCTTAGTTAGGCCCATCAGTGGTGTTGATAAGTGTGAAAAGTCCTAGATGAAATGTCTATAGTATCCATCCAACCCTATAAAACATCATACCTCAAAGAAAATTTTCAGCTGCTCCTAGTAAACTACAGCTCTCATTTTCTATGGGTTTTCTGATACTCCTGTCTCTGAGATAACATGACCCAAGAAGTGAATTTAGTTCAACCAAAAGTGACATTTTGAGATATTAGAATGCAAATAATTCTCTCTCAGTGTACTCAAAACAATATCAATATGTGTGGCATGGTTGTGTCAATTGTGTGAGCACACCAAGATATCGTCCATGAAGACCACCACAAAATAATCCCAAGTCTTGATAGAACAATCGGTTCATCAGTGCCATGAAAAATACAGGTGAATCTGTGAGATCGAATGGCATAACCACATACTCGTATAGAATATACCTACTCTAAAAGGATGTAAAAGGTACATCTGATGGTCGAACATGAAATTAATGGTAACCGGATCTCAATTCAATATTCGAGAACACTCAGGCTCCTCGAAGTTGATCAAAGAGATCATCAATCCTCGGCAAGAGATATCAGTTATTGACCTTCAACTAGTTCAACTTCTAATAATCCACAAAAAGTCTAAGGGTAATGTCTACCTTCTTCGCAAACATAATAGATGAACCCCTAGGAGAAATATTGGGTCAGATGAAACAGTTTTCCTGTAAATCCTCTAACTGCTTCTTGAGCTCATGTAACTCTGGTGTAGCAATCCTATAATGAGGAATAGACACCAGTGCTTCTCCTGGCACAAGATCAATAGAAAATTCTACCTCACGCTCCAAAAGAAATCCTAAAAAGTCCTCTGGAAAGACATCACTGAAATGATCTACCACTACAGGAAAGTCCATCTGTGAAGTCCCCTAGTCATCCAGATAAAGACTAGAAATATGCTCTATAACTCCTCCCAACATAAGATGCTTGGGTCCTGCTCTACTCTCCCGGACATCCCATTCTCCCTTGTGAAGAAAAGATTCACCCTCTTGTGATGTGAAACTAACCCTGCAGTGATAGAAATAAACAATAGCCTCGAAGGGAACTAACTAGTCCATTATGAGAATTATGACATAGACTGTCATCTCTAGAACATAGAGATCCCAAGAGAAGTGACACCATCCAACCTCTAGAGGGCACTCCTTGAACAATAACACACTAGTCGTTCTTGTCCACAATGGAGTGTCCAACATCAAGAAATAATCAGAATAAAAGATATAGAGCCCAAGGTTCTCCACAACAGAAACAAATATAAAGATATGGGAAGACCCTATATCAACAATAGTAAAAAAGTAACTAGGATCGTACCTCGAACTTTGGAGGGTCCAGGATCCTCTTCCTACTGGTTCTGCTCCATTACAAAAGTCTGACCTACACCATGACCCTGTGACTCTGCCTAACCACTCTGAGCTGATCCACCCCGTTGTCGCTAAAAGCCTGGTGACTGACTACCACAGCCGTGACCTCCTCCTTGGCCTGAATGACATGATGAACTCTAGTTCCCAGACTGGTGAGAAACTACTGGCACTACTCCTAAATTAGGGGTCATAGAAGAACCCATGTCACCAGTTTTTGGTGAAAAGATCTGATAGAAACACTGAAGATGACCCATCTTGCCACAATATCGGCACTATACTGGGTATCTCTTGCAATGTGGCCTCGTATTCCCACTCTTAACGCACTAGAAGCACACCACCTGGATACTAGAAGACATGTCTCACCTCCATGGATCACCACGCGAAGGCCCCCTGTGGCGCCTCCTATTGTCAGTAGGAGGGATAATAACTCCAAATGTTGAGCCACCCTGGCTCACAACTCTAGAATCCCTCAAATTTCACTCTGTGATCAGCACCTGGTTGACAATAGAAGTGATGGAAGTTATCCTTAAGATGTTCTCCGATGATCAAATTTCATTCCTCAGACCATCCTCAAACTTCCTTGCCAGGAATAATTCATCACCTCTTGGAATAGGCGTGAAGCGCTATAGCTCTATGAAGTTAGAAGAATACTCCATAATAGAAAGAGTACCCTACTGCAGACTCATATACTCTTGGGATCGATCATCCCTCAATGTCTATGGGTAGAAGTAGTCAGAGAAGGTACGATGGAACTCATCCCACACCATAACCTTCTGGCGTTCCATCTGTGAGATCACATTCCACCATCTCTTGGAGGAATCCTAAAGCATGTACGTAGTGAGTTTGACCATCCTATATGGAGGCATCTCCAGATGCTCAAAGATAGAAAGCATGGCTTCTAAGCATGACTCTGCATCCTGAGGTCCTCCTTCCCCTATGAAGGTGGGAGGATGTTGCTGTTGGAAAACATACATCAACTTTTCCATAGAAGGGGCAGGATGTGGTACTCCTAGAAAGGTCTTCATTAACCTCATAAATCCCTCTCATAACTGTACATCAAGACCTACATCCGGAGTGATGGCTGGTGCCATGACTGGCACAACTGGAGGATCTACAGTTAGTACATGATCAGTCATGTCCGGTGTCTGATCGTTGACCCATAACTAGTGTACAGCCAAAGGACGTATCGGTGGCGTGACTCCACAAGGTCAAGCGTACACCTTAGATCAAGATTAATAGGGACTGAAAGATGGAAGGGTAAGAAGGGAACATGAGAAAAAAAACATTAATGTTTTACAAAACATGGATACACGATGTGTATAATTCCTACATGACATGTCCCCTTAAGCCATTCACATGGGCATGTACTTCTACCAAAACCGGTCATGTAACACCCCATACACAACGTGTTATCCTAACACATGGTGTGTACTTGAATCCTATTTCCCTACCCGACTTCACTTATATGGCTAAGCCACATGGTTCTCCTAGAAAAATACTACACGTCGTGTTTGTGTCAGACATGGCCTGTACTAGACGAGCTTCACCGACTCGTGTTGTTATGACACGACCGGATACACGAATCACACTACACGACATGTTCCAGACAGACACGGCATGTACCAATGGATTTCCACCAACCCGTGTTGTTAGTTACATGGAAGGATTCTAGGTATTACACTACACAACGTGTTCAAGATTGACACAGTGTGTATTGCTTAAGTTTTTATCCATCCGTGTTGTTAGTCATATGGGTGGACACATGGTCTACACAACACGGCTTGTACAACCGGTACACAGCATGTTCCCCCATGGATTTCCCAAAACTATGTCTCTTCCCACACTGCTAATGACACGGTTAGAGACTAAACTACGAGTACTTATGAAAAATAGTTTCTTCCCAAATAGAGGAACACATGAAGCGTATTCATCATTACACGACAGGTATTCTAGATTTTTCCGACAGTAAGCCTCAAAAACTACTCCAGAGCCCAGAAAAAAACTGAAATGATCATTTAAGTGCCAAATTCTGATCCATGAGGGCCCATACTCCCAACAAATCAAAGCTTGGCATCTTATACATGTCATAAAAAAGTATAATAGTTAATGATCCACCAAATTCCGATCCAAGAGGGCCCATAACACCTCACGAACCAGATTTTGGCTTCCATTCAAACAAAACCTTATACAATCCAATACCCTATCAAACAACATGCATTTTTATCAAGGCATCTATCACAACAACATGCATATCTTGCACAACATTTATCACAAAAACATGCAATTGATAATGCAACCTAAATGGCATTGAAATAATGCATGACATGTGATTTCTAGAAAGTTCTTATATGATTCATGAGATGGCATACCCTAATCTCATCGGTTTTTAATAGAAATAGAACCTCAATAACATCAAAAATAACAGCAAAAAACATGTGAATCACCCAATGGTGAAATAAAATCAACTATAAATTTGAAAAACCACAAACTTTTCAATAACAAGGTAGATTGGCTTTTCCCTGTACACGGGTCAGCTACTCCCGGGCACAACTTATTACCAAGTACCTATTCAATCCTATCCCAGGATATAGGCCCCAAATAGTAATTCAAGGGAAAAGAATTCCCCTGATACCACTTTGTAACGTTCCGGTTCTGGAAGCCACCCAGAGACGCCCTGTACCCAGTTGGTCACATGGCCTCAAGTGCATTTCCCCTAATGCCAAAGGCTCGTGACTAGCATCAAGGGCCTTGGGTGTGATAATGGGGAAACTATGCCCTCCTTGGCAAAGTAACACAGTGGAAGGGAAATAGATAACAATAGAGGAAGCGGAAATAAGGGAATAAAACAGTAAGCAATGGAAGACTGAATGAAATAAGCAGCTGGGGCACATATAGAATGATGCATGATACATATGTCTAGGAAAATAGCCAAAGAAGTCAAAATACTAAAATATAGTACTAAAAAAAGTAAAAGAAAAACAGTAAACAACTCCACAACATCACAAGACAAAGCTTGGTCCCATCCTCTCTAGCTCCAAAGCAGTCAAGTACCTAAGGTAGAAGGATGCTTTCCCTTATATATACCTACAACAATATAATCTATTTGGGCCCAAAAGCATGGACCAAACATATGTGAGACTAAATCCCAGAAGGAAACCACCATGATATCTATGCATAATAGTTAGTGAATATATATGGTAGGAAAAAAAATAAGCAGTAAACAAGGAAGTACTCAATAGTAAAAATTCCACAGTTTCAAAGCATTCAGTTCCACATAGCAAGTAAATAGATAATCACAAACATGTAACCCTATGGGATGTACACATAGCCTAATCCCCATTGGTCCTACCTAGAAAACACAAGCAACCCTCTGGGAAGTACACACAGTCTAACCCTTATGGTTCATCTTTAGTATAGACTCTCTGGGGAAGCACTCACTGTCAATTACCCCTATAGTCTCATATCGGTAACTAAAATATGATCTTGGGAAGCACTTACATCACATTCCCCCTGTGACCCATGTCGAGGAACTACAGACACTATGAGGAAGCACTTACGTCAATTCTCCCTATGTTCTCACATCGTAACAATAATAACGTACACTCTGGAGAAGCCATTATGTCTATTCTCCCTATGGTCCACTACACCAGGTTCTCACGGCCCTGTGTAAGTAAAACAAGCATAGCAATGCAAAGCGGCCAAAGTAAACCTCATGAACTACTTGGCTAACTAGTCTACACCATAACAGAATGACAGATTAGAATCACTCCATCCTACAATACTATGCATAGAAAGTAAACAGCGGCCTAACAGGAAAAGCTAGACTAATTGGTCAGAACAAACAAACATGCATGAAAAAACACTTCCAATGCATAGAAATTAAACCTATTCACATTCAATTAACCTATACTCAAGCATACAACCATAACAAACAATTAACAAGGATAAAACAGTTAACCCGTAATACCCCAATCAAGATTATTGGGAAATTTTCATATATAACTCAAAGACTTTCTACAGGAAGGCACAAAACACCTACCTCGGTGTTATAGGATCGTTATACGTGAACCTCAAGACTTGAATCACCCAAGAACATCATAGATCTACAAAAATGCAAAAAATTCTCAACCGAAGATAACTTGAAAAAGTGGAGAAATCAGGAACCGAAGCTCTAGAAGAAGGAAGAGAATACCAAAGAAATACCAACACAATCGATAGTGGTTGAATCGGAGAATAGATGCCTGATTGGGGGCTCATAGAAGGATCGTAGTCGTACTCTCACTCTCAGATGAACCAAACCTAAAAGGAGGGCTTTTTTCCAATTAGGCGAGACCGCAGTGCGTTTAATGAAAAAAATAAAGTACACAGCATGTAATTACCTTCATCGGCCCCTGTATTAGGTGGTATCTAGGTCACCATACGTGGCCATGTGCATGGCCGCTACAAAGCCAGCACCCGGCTACCCGCGATAACCAAGTACACGGAGTGTACTTATAAAGTATATGGAGTGTACTTCAAAAATTTCCAAAAACTCCTCTTTTTCCCAAAAACACCAGAAAAAGGAAAAACATACCTGAAAATAAGATCTGGGTTCTTACAATGTAAAAAATCATCAATGGTACCTAGAGTTTAAGGTTGGTGACATAGTATTCCTCTGCATATCTCAACATAAGAGGATCACATGATTTGGGATGGAAGGAAAGAAAAGTCCCAAGTACATCGCCCCCTTTGATATTCTAGAACATGTCGTAGTTTTGGTCTATCATCTTGAACTTCCACTTATGATGTATCAAGTACACGATGAATTCCACATATCCCTCTTGAGGAAGTACATAATATATCCCTCACATGTACTAAATTCATAGGTTTTGTAGTTGGAGAATGATCTATATTACAAGGAGCATCTTGTGAATATATTTGATCATAGAGATAAATCTCTATGCAATAAGACTGATCACATTATTAATGTACTATTGTGGAACCATAAGTACAAAGAGGAAACATGGGAACCATATAATGTGATAAAATAGATCTACAGTCAATTTATTTCACCATAGCTTATAAAACTAAATTTCCAGGATAAACTTCATATGAGGGGAAGAATGTAATGACCCAAAATTTTATCAATGAAAATTTACTTCTTGTAATTATATTGTATAAAAAAATAACATAATAATATCATAAAAATATCATATAGTAAAGAATATAACTTTTAAATGAATAATTAAGAAAAAGAGGCATTCTTATAATTTATGGAACCTATATCGAATGAATAGTCACTTGATCTTTGGAATAGTAATGTGACCACTGAGAATAGTAAATTGGAAAATAGAAAAGTAATCGTATGTATGAATGTATAAATAAAATTTAAGCATATTAAAAATGAAAATATTATATAATTATATCATAGTATAACCAAAGAGGTGTTTTGAAAATGATAATGTGTTTGTTTTTTTGTAAAACATAAATATTTATTTTCAATTTTACAAATTATATAATTATTTAAAAGAAAATTTATTTTCATAAATATAATATTAAATTAATATCTTGTTTTAATATGTTTATAATATAATTTTATGGTACCTTAATTAATTTTTCAATGTGTTGTAAAATTAGTTATAATTTTAACATCAGTATTTTTGTGTAAATGATGATTTTAAATAAAATTTAAATTTTTCATATATAAAAAATTATTTTCAAAAAATGGAGTCCATTTTTTAATTCTACACATTGAAAAATGAATAGGGTTATTTTTTGAGTTTCTTCTAAAATAGTTTAATTTTTGGTGAATAGTGAAATACCGTAATTTATAGTATTACGTAAATAAATGCATTGTTTAGTTATGATTGAGTCATGGATGATGTAAGTGGCCATTGGTTCAAACTCACATGAATTATTTTTTTTATTCAATAAAAAATATCCACACTATTCATATTCTTGAGAAAAAATAATAATCTAATGAAAAATGTAATGAGGAAACACCCCTATCCTCCGTTATAAATACCACACTCACCACACCTTATCCTTACACCTCAAAAGATTTTATACATGTCCAAATTATATTCAAATATCTTCCCAATACCCTAACAAACACCTAAGATACTTTGGTCCCAATATAATACCAAACTCCTTTCCCTAAATTGGTTCTTAAGGAGGATTAATTCAAGTGGTAAAATCATCTTTCATTTTCTTTTAATTTCTTTTCATGTTATTTTATTTTAACATTATATACTCACCTACTATCATTAAAATAGTATGATATACCTATTACCTTACATATTAGAGAATTTTATTATTCTAATGGAATAATCCCTCATAATTTCTTTCCCCTCTCCTATTGTACTAAAAATGAAAACATTTTCTATGATGTGTCAATTTATCACATTCATGGATGAAAAAGTATTTTATTTCAATTTCCTCTATCAATTTCCTCTATCAATACATATCATAAAACCATTTTTATAATTAAAAAAATTATAATATATTTATTTAATATTATTTAATGTTATGTAACCTTTATATACATATATATAATATTAATTAATAAAACAAAACTACTTTGTGATGATTGAAAAACTGCCAAAATAATCAATACAATTATCAATAATGTCTTATATAACGATTCATCCTCACCCCAAATTTAAAAATATATTATTTAATCATTTAATATTCTAGATGTTCATTTGTAAAATATAACTTCAATTCCAGAAATCCATTATTATTTTACATGATTTTCCATACATGTAAACAAGTAACGACTCATGAAAATCGAGGAAAAGAATACCCATGAATGATAAAATTGTATCATATAACCCATAAAAAATTCCATGAATAAACTTAATGAAATTATAATAAATAAATTAAATATTCAAAATAATATTAATTAATTAATTAATGTATTTAGTTTGATTATCCATGAAATTAATATCAAGTGAAGAACACTTTTGGACATATTGTAAGGGTTTCTTTCCGAACCTCCATTTTTCCTTTGTGTTACTATTTTTCTATCTTTAACCTAATGTAATTCTTATTTAATTTTATTTAATTAATATAGATTTTATTTATATGTTCCAAACTCATGTATCAAGTTCATATCATCTTTCCTTGATGCAGAAATATATGTTTTGAAAAGGTTTTTTCCCAATTCTTCTCGATAAAACCCTGATTCAAGGTAACTCCAAGAATGCATACCCATTTTCAGGTTCTCTTAATAGTCTAATTTAAGCCTCCATTATTTTTATAAAATTACTAATTTCATCAAAAAAATATCGTGGTTCATTTCTAGTTTTATAAAAACAATTATTCCTTGTACATTTTAGAGAATCTTTTATATTTTCTTTAAATGACTCTAAAATGTTTTATTTATAATGTTTCATAAAAACAAATTTTATCTTTATTCACTTCAGTTTGAAATAAATTATCATGAATTATTCCTATTTTCCCTTATGATTGTTTATGTATGATTTAAATCTTCTGTTTCATAGACACCATAATCATATTCCTATATGTTATGCCTTTTGACATGATTATGATACCTAATTTTTTTCCATGGGAAACCCTTATGTTTCTGTTTGATTTTTTAAGTATGATTCATCATGTGGAACAAATATTCATAAAAATGTTATGATTGGTGAACCTAGATATCTCTCTAACTCATTGGGTATTTTTTAGTCTCTTGAGACGTCATGTTGGGACATAGAGCAACCTTTATTCCTTTATGGGACTTTGTCCACCATGTTGTGGAAGCTAACCTTGAATCATGTTTATTTCAATTTACATATCATTTCAAAAAAATTATAATTTCATGGTTATAATTTTCCATGGTATATATGTTATTATTTCTTATTTCTATTTATGTTCCATGCCTATATGTCATCATGTTATCCATTCTAACCCATGTTCTAGGTTTTATTCCAATGCTTATTCCCTTACTAGGATTTTCAGATCATCCCTTGTGTTCAAGTATTCCATAGATTTTCCTATGAATATGTAATAGCTCAATGGAATTTACAAGATCATTATGGAGATTAAATAAAATATGTTTTTAGTTTTATATTAATGATTAAAATTTATAAACCTATTATTTTAAAGACACTAGACATTATGATATTTTTTTTGTATTTAATGGTAAATTATTATTAAAATCATGTAATAATATGATTAAAAGGATAGGGTATATATAGAAAAATAAGTACTTAGTTTAATGGAATAATCACTTAGATTTATAATTAAATTGGTAATCTAGGATCACTTATCACTGAACCTGAGAAATAATTGATTGTTATTTGAGTAGTACCACCCATGTGGAGTGGAATCATAGCCATACTAAGACAATCAATAGAAGTCAATAATTTCCAAATAAAAGATCTAATTAGAACTCTTAGGATTTAAATATATGAAATAAAAGTTGAAAATGGAGAATATTAACTGGACAAGAAATAAAATTCGTCTTTGATAGATTGTATTTCAAAGGTTGATAAGAAGAAAAACGCAAAAAATATCTAAAACATCATTATAAGAAGGTTCCTTGAGCTATTATAGATAAAATGATGAACTTTCAGTTTTCTCAAAATATTAAAAAATTATATAACAATGAATATGATTAGTAAGAACCTTAAAAAAGTACATGAAACATGGTGGAAACTCTAAATAAGTAATAAGTTATGAGTGTAAGAATATAGGACATATCAAGACTGATTGTCCATAGGTTAATGTTGATAAAAATTCAGTGAAAGATACCTCAAGACAGTTAGTTATAAAAATAATCTAGGAAAGATATTAAGACCACATGGAGTGCTTCTCAATATTCCAATGAATTCGCATCTTTAAAACCAGTTTATAGAACACCTAATCAAAATTATATCATATGCTTTATGGAATATTCAGATGAGGTACATTGTTATTATTCTTCTGAGCATGGACTTGAATCCGAAAATGAAAATCGCTCATATTGAGAATTATAAGAATACTGCATCTAGTTAGAAGTATGAAATATTATAAAATAATAAAAAAATGTATTGGTAACTCCTAAAAATAGATAATATTAATGAATATGAGGAACTACATAAAATAAATTAGATCAGAAATATCAATTGGTAAAGTATACTTCCTAAAATAATAAACAAGTAAAAATAATAAAAAACCTACAGATTGAAGTAAAAAAAAATAAAGATGTCATCATTTTATCACTAAAGGAGGAGATTATTTTAAAAAAATTATTCGGCAAAATAAATATAAAAAAATTGGAATAAGTATTAAGAGAAAAAGAAGAAAACTTTACAAGAAGAATTTTGTTCCTTGTTCAAAAAAGAAAACCCTTTTCAAAGTTACCTATTTTCATTTTGGATAAATTGTACATTATAAATTTGTCTATAATATGATAAATCATAAATTTTGTTGCATCAAAAACGACTATTATTATAATTGTTTTTTTCAAAATTTGTTACTCTATTTTCTAGAAAGTAAAAATAGATTCATAACCCTACATCATTTGTTGCTACAATTTCTTGACCTTATATAATTTCAGTACCAAAAACTTTTATTGTTTGATTTGTTATTACAGGGAAAAACAAAATTTACAACAATGTGAAGTGGTTTATAGAAAATGTTTTTTGAAGAAATATGAGTGGAAATTTCTTTGAATTTTACTCACTATCCAAGATAGTTAGAGGCTATGTCAAATTTGGTGATAATGAATTGTTTTTGGAATTTGATATGTTGGAAATCATCAATCAATCTGAATAAAAAAATTTCTTTATGTTGATGGCTTGAATCATACACTGATTATTATTTATCAATTTTATGATGATATTAATTCAGTTTATTTACCTAAAAACCCATGATTACATTCTGAAGATAATTCCCTCATATTTAAAGAAAATATAATAGATAAGTTTTATTCATTAGAACGTAATTCCTTGTATAAAAAAATGTAAATTCTTTTAATTATGATGTTGATGAATCATGGATTTGGAATATAAGTATTAGACACTATAATTTTCATTCCTTGAGAAATTTTTCTTAATGAAATTGTGTTTCTGACTTCCTTGACCTTAAATTAGGCAAAAAGAAACTATGTGATGCATGCTAAATGGTCATGTAAGACAAGTCATCTTTTGAACAAATTAAATATGTTTCTATATCTTGACCTTGAAATATTATCCTTGTGGATACATTTGAACCTATTATCACTCTATATCTTGCTACGAAATATTTTTTCAATGTATTAGTTGATGATTTTTCCATATTTACATGGGTTTGCTTTTTGAAACATAAAAGTGAATATTGTTATTTTTTTTTAATTTTTGTAAACTTGCATAAAATGATTAATATTTAATAATTTTTACTTTTAGAAGTGATCGTGGTGGGGAATTTTAGAATTGTTAATTTAATTTTTATTTCTCAGATAAGGGAATTAAAAACACTTTCTATTCCCCTAGAACACCTCAATAAAATTTTGTTGATGAATGGAGGAATATGAATTTGTGGGAAATTTCTTGAACTATGTTATGTGAATATAAAATTCCCACTCACTTCTAGGAATAAGTTGTTTAAACATATATTATTTCATTAATATAGTTCTAATAAGGCCTATATTAATGAAAAAACCCTATGAGTTATGATATAATAGAAAACCAATGGTAAGACACTTTAATGTATTTTGATGCAAGGTTTTCATCATGAAGTCTAAGGATAATCTTGGTAAATTTGATCAAAAAGATGGTGAATTCATCTTCCTATGATATTATACAAGGTCCAAAGCTTATAGAGTTTTCAAAAAAAATGATAAATATAGTGGAAGAATCAATTCATGTGAAGTTTGATGAATGTGGTCCTTTTCATCCAAAACTGAATCAAACTAATGATTTATGTAATTCACCAAAGTAAATGAGATCTAAAACACTCATTAACATCAACAAGGATGAAAATTTGTAACTTGATTATCATAAACCAAATCCTATAGGGGTTGATGCGAGTGAACCAGAAAGTGTGCTTCCAATATTACTGATAAATATTAAGGACCATCAATAGAAAAAATTACATGAATCCTATATAAAGGAGTTAGGAATAGAAGAAATATAGGGACCCTAGTATAATTCTATTATTTTATATCTCAGCTTGATACTAGATTTATATAATAATATTTATCTGTTGATTGTTTTTCAGTATGTAAGAATAGTTAAATTAATTTAAAAGGGAAAATGTCTCTGAAATAGTTGATAGACCCTCTGAATATCCCTTTATTGTAACAAAATGGATATTTTGAATCAAGAATGATGATCATGGTAGAATCACTATATATAAATTTATATTAGTTATAAAAGGTTATAATCATGAATATGGAATAGATTATGAAGATACCTTTTCCACTATAGCTAGATTAGAATAAATTAGAGTTATTCTAGAATTTTTAACCACTATGAAATTGAAATTATATAAAATGGATCTTATATATAAATTTATAAGTGTAATTTTTATAGAGGATGTTTATTTTAAACAACATTATTATTTTTAAGACCCTCACATTCAAAATTATGTTCTCAAACATACCAATGATCTATATGGACTTAAACAAGAACCAAGATCATGGGATGAGATATTACGTTATTTTCTTTTATAAAATGGTTTAATATTAGGAATCGTAGATCCTTTATTATTTATTAAAAAACTATCCTTAGATATATTCTTAGCACTAATATATGTTTATGATGTTATTTTTTGATAAACTAATCAATAATTATGTAATAATGTTTAAAAAATTCTCAAAAATAAATTTGTAATGAGTATGATGTGTGAGTAAAACTATATTATAGGATTTAATATTTACTAAAAATATTTAATAAATATGATAAAAAATTGAGAATAAAAACTTTATTTACTTAAGATGTTTAGGTTTGAAAAAACTATGTATCATTTAACTCCTTTGAGCTCCAATCTTAAACATTATATTGATGAGACTAGAAAACCTGTTGACAAGAATTTATATAGAGTAATCATTAGAATCATACACTATCTTACTTCTAGTAGACCAAAAATTATGTTTTTAGTTTTTATTTGTGAATTATTTCAATCCAATACAAAACAATGTCATTTAAATGTAAATAAAATAATTTTAATTTATTTAAAAAGAACTGTATCTATTTCTATTCTTTTTTGAAAAGCATCTGATTGTACTTTATCTTCATATTCCGATGTTTATATTGAAGGATATATAATATATAGGATATGAACCTCAACAACCTACCATTTGTTTGTCAATATATGATATATTGGCTAAGTAAGAAAGATCAATATGTAGAATTATCAACCGTTAATATAGAATATATTTTAAATGGATTTTTTTATGCACATGTATTTTGGACGAAACTCAACCAAATGGATTTTAGGTTTAATTTTAATTTTGTTCCAATCAAATATTATTAACAATGTGCTATAAAAAGTTAAGACAAATACAATAAACCATTATAGAACAAATAATATTTACTTAATACATCATTTTATAAGAGATCACCCACTAAAGAGTGTTATCTCATCCGTTTTTTTTTTCAAAGAAAATTAATTAGCATAAATTATTAATAAACCATTTATTGTTAAAGGATTTTGTTTTATCATTTCATAATTTTTTAAATTTATTTATATATTTTATTTTATTTTTACATAGTAGCTTATGTTTTGTAATTCATTAAATATTCAATTTATTTTATATTTGGTATCACTATTTTAAATGATAGTCATATAAAAAAGATATATCACCTTTTTTTGAAATGATTACTTTGGACATCATTGTGATACCATTAAATTTCAAGAAAAAAAATAAATTGTGTCAATTTTTAATGAAAACCCACTGAAAACATTCGAACTCTCATCTCTGCACTATCTGAATATTTTTTCCCTAACCCCACACTATTCCAAATCATCTATTGAATGGTGAAAACCTAATTAACCAATGGTGTATATTATAGTAGAATCAAGTATCCAATGTCATCATGAATAATATTAATGGTATGAAAAATATATTTTATCAAGATGGATGGAATAAAATGTTTCTTAAAAAGGCTATAAACCATCAGGGATGAGAATTTATCTTTGATCAATTTAGAACCAAGTTTGTCTTTGAAAAGGAAGTTAATGAGTTCTATAAAACAATCTTATTTCATTTTATTGTTAATGATGATCGATTCACTATGGTGGGGAACTATAAAATGTTTTCGACAACCTCTCTAGTAATGGAGGAAGTGTTAAAGTTCCCCCTAAAAGATATATAAATATCTCTACACACACACCACATGGAATACCACAATTTAGTTTTGTATATAAAAAGTGAAATCATGCATTTATTGACCATTTTTCCTCAATTATGTTTATTTTTGGTCTTTATGCATCTTTTTGGGGTTATTTTCTAGAAAAAATACATTTGACTTAATGAAATTCAATTTAACACAACAATATTAAGACTCCTCTGGGAATGCCACAGTGGATTTTTATCTTAAAAGATAACTTATACCTTGTTCAACATTGATCAAGTAATTATATCTATACATGGGATTTAGATATCATTTTGGTTTTTAACTATACATAAAACAATATTTTTTTGATAAACATGACCTTAAATGTAATGTGGTTCTATTTTTTTAATATATCAATAAAAGTACGAGTCATCATTTTAATAGTCTATTAGAATATAAATATTTTATAGATAAATGTGGTGTTTTACTAAATAGTAATATATTAATATAGGAGTCTAAGGGAGGAAAACTAAAACATATGAAGTTCAAAACCCAAAAAAAAGAATAGTCCTAAAAACGAAATATGTGACAACTTCATTAGAAGTTAGAAAATTTGAACAACTCAAATATAAAAATAACCTTAGTGGTTTATGGGGATTCATTAGAAGGTATATATATGTGGATATCATATGGGAAATTATAAATAAGATAAACTTATATAGGGTTATTTATTTTCTAATCAAGTGTCTATCAGGAGGTATAATTTTATAAAATTATTTATGGAAATAGACCCTAAAATGGAATTCCTATATGTAAATCATAACTGGAACTTGACTAACCTACCTAATAAGGTAGATAACATATGGAATAATTATTAAAAAAAACTAACTTATATGGTAGAATATTTACATATAATGCTCACTTGGAAGAGAGAGGTAATAAAAAATCAATATTCACAATTAAGAACCATTATCACATGAGAATATGAGACCATATATTATGTTTTTTCTTTTTAATGTAGAATATTATAACTATATGTTCTACAAAATTGAAGTAAAAATAATATTCTAAATTGAAATATATTATGTGTGTATATTTAGATGAAAATACTTGATGGTTTTGAGGATCAAATTGATTCATATGAGGTATAAATGTTTTAGTGATTCATTTATGGAATAAATACAACATCTATGTGTTGTAATAAAAATTTTAAGGATAGAATTAAAGAGTTTGTATTCATAAAAATTGGGGATGATTCTTGTGTAATAAAATTGTAACTGGGAGAACTATTATTGTTTTTTGGAGTATGTGGATGATAAAATAAAAACATGAAATTATATATCTTCTTTCAATAATATAATGTAATTATTTGAAAATGTTTTCCCAATGAAATCCATTTTCATGGTTGCCTTCATATTGGCTATAAAGACTAATAGAGTCAATATGAGAAGTTTCATAGTTTCAGTTAGAATATAAAAAATGGAAAATTACTAAATGAGGTTGTAAAGGTGAATTATTAAAATACATTTACACTAGTATTACATCACATGGGTCTTAAAAATTCTTATTGTCATTTTAATGAGATAAAATGAAAATTTATTAATGAGATATAAATACTTTAATAATAATACCAATAATTTATACCATTTTATGTACTAAAATTTATATCTCTTATACTTTCATCATAACTATCAAATAAAAATCATATACCTGTAAAAGTTAGGAGATTAATGTTAAAAATATTTTTATTTACATTAAATATAATAATGATGCATTCTTAGTTATTATAGGTGAGGGATATCTAAATTTAAATGGTTAAATTGATACATTATATCAATCTTGAAAAAATGATTTTTGATCTCAATCTTGATTGATATTATGAATTAATGGGGGAAATCATTTCTATATGTTATAAAATATTTTATAGTTTCTTATTTTGTGAAAAACTATAACTACAACATTACATTTATTTCTCTGAAATAAAAATTTTCAATCAAGTATTTCATCAAAGAAAAAGGTGTACTTTCTTAAATTATGGAATCTTGGAAGCAATAATTTGAAAAAAAATGGAGTTATCATTTAAACCAAGGAACCCTAATCTTAGTGAAGAGGAAACGATCATTCTATAAAATTACTTTCTCAGTTGAGAAATCATTAATATATATTATGTAATTATTATTTGGGAGTTTATATAGAATAATGTAGCAAATATGTTAAAAAATATTATTAAATCATAAACATGATGAAAAAATAAATTCACTAGGTGTTATATATTTTAGGGAATATGATGAATTCATATTATTTTTTTGATCATAAAATATATTAATATAATGTAATTTTATTGATTTTATAAATGTATCATATTTTAACTGACAAATAAAATTTCCATTCTCCCATTATTTTTATTTTTAATGTAATTTTGGATGATTTTTGAATGACAAATAACCTCTTGGAAGAAATATGTCCGTTTTTCTTAATCTATGTTTTCTATTGAAAGTAATTTTTTGTCAAAAATGATTATGATTATCATGACTAAGTGTATTAATAGAGATATAATATTATCTCATGAGACATAGGTGTGGATTATTTTCTATAATCAACCTCAAAATTATATCAAATTTAATTCCATATATAATGTATTTGATATAGTTAGGCATGTATAATTTATATGAATCCCCATCACGTGAGGTTACATTACATATGTGACTTCATAATTTGAGACTATCCTTTTACGATCATTGATCCTGAGTAAACAAGGAATATTTTAGTGTATTATTGATCTTATAGAGGGTTTTTATAATCCATGATAGGAATTGTTCCCGTGTATGATGAGTATGATATTTTTTTCTTCTATTGATTAATAATAAATAAATTCATGCCTAATATTAGTTGAGTAACATGTTATGGGAAAATAATACCCTGTTACTTAAAAAGCCCGTAATTAAATGATTTATAATAGGGGTCTTATTTTATTATAATAAAATGTGGACACTTACACTCAATGTTGATTTTTTCAACAGAAACTGGATTCTTGAAATTAAACTCTTTTTTCATTCAGAAAAAATTCACTTCTTTTTTGATGGATCGCCATATTAGAATGACTATCCTTTTTATAGTCTCTACTCATCCTTAAACCACATAATTTTTTTTAAAATGTGGTATGATCATAATAATCATATCAAGGTATATAAAATCAATGGATACCATTAGTCATTAATAAAACATGATAACCCATATGGAAGTTTTCCTTTTCTTGTAATGAGAATAATTCAAAAAATAATTACTTCCTTACTCTTGAAATAATATTTCATGACAAAGGTTTTCATAAAACATTTTTCAATCAAGAATAAAGAAATGATAATTATTCGGTAAATATTTTCCCTGAAAAAACCATTTACTTTTAAATTTCATAAACATTCCATTAAATTATAAACTCATTTTTTACCTATTGAAATAAAAACATTTAAATTAAAACCCATTTAAAGGCCTAAATAAACCATATAAGAAACTTGGGACACCATACATTCATTATGAAATCACAAAAAAATATATTTCTAACATTATCTTAGTTTTAATTATCATTATTTAACAATATAACATGGTAGGAGTTATTATCTCCATCTATATTATCTTATAATTAACATAGATCAGTTAAATCTATCACATTATATTAGTAATGAAGTCCATTCACATTATTTTAAGATTAACATATATGATTTAACTCAGTCACTTTACCAAATTTATTAAAAGGATTTAACAATACCCCTAATTTTTCCATGTTCATATTCCTATAATGGTTTTGGTTCATGAACCATTCCCACTTCCTATAATAATTTAGATGTGTTATGTCTTAGAATAAAAATATTTAATTATATGAGCATTTCCAAATATATTGAAATATTTTTTTTGAAACATTCACATTCAGTCATAAAAACCTTACAATTGGAAGTTATCCCATAAGAAAAACCTCATTTATTTAACTCATAAAAATAAGATTCAATATCCTTTTTCTTTGATAACATTAAAAAAATCCAGAATAATAGAAAACAAATATGGTTTAAAAAACATGGAATTATATAAATAATTCATGATAATTAATAAATTCTAAGTTGATAGGAAATTATTTTTAGGTCATATACATTAAAAAACATTCTCTTCTACTTTAGTAAAAGCGTTCAAAAGTTTTCCACTTAGAAAATAATTAAATGATTCCTTATCTAAACACTTATAAAAATCAATTATTAGTAAATTAAATAAATTTTAAAATTATTTTATATGGAAATTGGAACATTCCTAGAACATTTTAAAGAACATAAATATGGATGATAAATATTTTAAAATGAGAACATTAAAGCATGGTGTTAAAGATAATTCCTAACCACTATTGGAACATTAAAATCTAAAGGACATTAAAGTTAATAAATTTAAAAGAAAATTATAAACAATATGTTTTATAAATGTATATTAAAATAAATTCTTATTGAATTATATATTCCAATTTAAAAGAAAACCTATAGTGAAAATGGCATGAGTCTCAAAGAAATGGAACAGAGATGCGAAATATCTTACCATAAGTCTCCTCTATATTATTATGTTCTCTAACTCTTTAAGAGTAAAATTAGGTTAGTTTTATACTTTATTAAAATCCTTTTTCATATTTTTTTCAATAGCATTAATTATTTTTATTTACAATGTTTTATTGAGTTGTAAAATCATTTAGGTTCATGTCGAATGCTTCAAGAATGTTTAGGTCAAAAGTAAAAAATTAATTTAGTATGTTGACTATAGTAAAAGGAATATTGGTTCCATTATATCTAGAATCATAATAATTAAAAATTAACATTTTAATTTTTTAATTTTTTTAACCTTTAATGGAAGGTGTATATGAGAAATGAATGACATCACCTTGTTGTTGTGGTAGTCCACATGTATGCATGAGCGAAAATATTATTTTCCAATGGAATGAATGATAATAAATTAGGTACAAAATGTTATTTATATAATCATAATTACTTAATTAACTATATAAATGTTCATTTGATCCATTGTTTGGATAATCATTATGAGCCGATGATGAAAAATGAGACACATCATTTTGTAGTGGTGGTAGTTCACATGTTTGCACAAGTGATTTTTTTTCATTTTCGAAAGGATTGAAAATGATATTAAAATAGTTTTATAATAAACATAATAACATTTAATTATATATAATACATTTAAGTTCTTATATCATCATGTTTATTGATGATTTAGAGGAGGTGGAAGAAGAAATAAACAAGAAGACACCCAGTTAAAATTTATATATCTTCTTTGGAAATCATTATTTGGATTAAAAAATAAGCCTTATTGGTTGCCCAATTGGTGAAAAAAGACCCTCTATAAAATAGAAAAAATGACTTGGGAAGTAATTTGGTAGAGTTTGGTTGAGAAAAATGAATCAAGAGGCGTGAGGAAGAGAGGATAACAACTTCCCTTTTATAATTTAGGTGGGTGATAATCATGTAAATACATGAATTTTTATTATATAATATGTGTATAACTCATTTAAAATGGACATGATGTTCTATAGAATCTAATATAAGGAGGATAATAATGAAATTAATTTCGAAAATATTATATGAACAAGTATAAGTTTCATTTTAAACCATATCATTATGTTTATTCTTCTCGTTAACCTTGTTTAACATTAAATTTGGTAATAATTATTTCAATAAAATTTGACAATGAAAGTAATTTAAAAAAAAAAGAGTCAAATACATGAACCATAAATTATATAATAAAAAAATTCCTTCCAAATAAGTTAATATAGGATTTTTTTTATTTATTTAAAAATATTTTTCAAACATTATACCATTTAAAATCATTTTCTTCACATATTTTGACCTTAAATGGATCAGGAAAATAATTAAATTTAAATATAAACACTTTTTACACTACTTAAATATTATAATTATCCAATAATTTTTTGGAACTCAAATTCCATCTCAAAACATATTACATGTAATATTATAAAAATATTTTACTTTATTTTTCGATTGTCTGGGAAAGAATTGTATCAACATTGCGTTAGAATTCAATGTAATTATACAATCAAAAAAATTATAAAATAAATTAATTTATTAAATATAATTTATTCATAATCAAATATATCATGTATATTCATTCATATACAATTTTTATCTCTTTTTATATTATGAAAACATAATAATTGAGAGAGAATGAGATTTTTTAATTTATCATAATAGAAAATAATATAATGTTTGTAATAAAATGAAAGTGTCACCAAAATTTTGTATTTTTTAATATAGTATTACAAGGATCAAAATAATCACATGTAATAATGATAAATATGATATTGTGTGATCTTATCACTATAGTTTAACCTTAATTATGCTTTTGAGCCCTTTACATTGTTGACAACTTTTTTCAATTTTTATTATTCTTTGTGGAAACAAATTAAATTAAACACATTAATAAATTTGAAAATAATTATTTAAATATGTTATCCATTTTCAATATTCAATTTCAATAATTTCAAAAATTAATTTTTTTATAAGTTTGAAAAAAAACACTGAAAAACATTTTTTAAAAAATACATGTTTTAAGAATAAAATGGTTTTACTCGAAAATTAGGTATAATGATAATTACCATAAAATTAGTTGAATTATAATTAAAAAAATAAAACATAAATGGCTTTCAAAAAATCAATGATCAAATGTAACATTGAAAATAATTTGATTAATTGATATGAAATGATAGTTTTTACAAAATCATCTTTTCAAATAAATCTGATAAAATATGAATATAACATTTTTGGGAAAATTGACATTTTCCCTGTTCACCTAAAATGTACCCATTTTAGAAAAATATAAAAGAATTAATTGGATTTTATTTTGAAATGCCGGTTTGAAAAATTTATTAAAATTTTACAAATTAAAATTTCTAAAATTTCCATAAATTAGTCATAATATCTTTGTAGAATATTCATTAAAACCATTTTTAAGAAAATGTATTTTTAAGTATAAAATTATTTTATTCTCATTTATTATCATTTAAACACCATTATATGAATTTTATTTTAGTATTTAAAATCGATTATCTATACATTTCCTTAATAATAATTCACCTATAGAAAAATAAATTCATTTAATTTTAAAAATATTATTTATGGACATATAACATTTTTCAAGAAAATATATTATTCAATATTATAAGATATTTTTTCTAAAAAAAGTGATTCATTATTTACTATTAATTAATAAAAACATATATATTGATGTAAAACCCATACATATATTTTATAATCCAACTCCTATCATTCATAACCACAAAACTAATTTCTATTTAATAACAGTCATATTTAAAAAAAATATTTTAATAGTATATCATAGTATATTTTAAGTTCTATATTCCATGTGGTACCTAAAATATGACATATTATTCTTTTTAATAATCTTGAGGTATTATATTATGAACTCCTCGGAGAGATTTCTTCCACAAAATTTTATTTTTATTACCACAAAACGAATCATTTCATAAAATAAAATTGGATTTTTATTTTATTATGAAAATTTATTTCTAGGTAAAGGTTAGAAAATTTATTACATCATAAAATAATGTCCCTCTATAAGGATCATAATTGCTGATGAGGTTTTTATAACTTACCTATTTTTTTTACTTTCTGGTTAATTCTTAATATATTTTAATAAATACATATTTAGTCTCCAACACCACTTCAATAACTCCCATAGTAAAATATTAATCATTTCATAAATAATAAACCCTAAAACTCTTTACAATATTCCAAATAGAAACTAAATAAAATAAATAAAATTATTTGATCATATATACTTCCACAATAAACCTAACATTTATCTTCGAATAGCACCAATCACTGCTAAAACCACATAACAAAATTGTGTAATCCATAATCATATATATCCAAAATATGGTAATATTTTCCATAAATACCCTAAATCACCATATATCTATAAAAAATAATATATTCCTTCAAAATACGATTCCAAATTTATTTATTCAAATAAAATCCCTTCATAGGAAAAAATATTTCAATTTATTGGAATTATATAATGTTCATAATATAGTGAAAATATTAAAAAATAACTCTGATCAGTTAGAAAATAAATCAGTTTTTAATCTCACGGTTATCCATATGATAAATCATGATTTCCCCAAATATAATTAAAACATTGTCCAAATTATCCATAATTACCTCTATATCAAAGACTAGCTTAAGTCTAAAGGTTATCAGCACCTCTTCACTTATGTATACAAAATATAATAGTATTATTTCATAAATTACCTGTTCACTATAACTAATGTCATACTTAAGGGTTACATAAACCACAAACATTTATAAAAACTCAATAAATTTCTCCTAATGTATTCCTATACATAAAAACACAATAGTGTATCAATGACTATATACTTATGAGTAACCTTAGACTTATTTACCCTTGATAGAATCTAAAATTCTTAAAAAATCGCTACTTAAATTATGATAACCTTTTAAATTTTCTAAAATATTCATTGTATACTAACTATAATTCCCCATAACATAAGAAAACCACAAGTACATGTTTTGTTATCAAGTATTGAACATTCCTACATTTTTGGGATATTTTTTTGTTTATATTTTTTGTGAAATATGAAAAATTATTAAATATCAAACCCTTACAATAAAAATTTCTATATTCCCATTCAATTTCCCTTTTTTTGAACAAAGCCAGGATTCTGAAATTTAAAGTCCCATTTAATTTTAACACATTTTATTATTTTAATATGGAACCCCAATGTTTGAATATGAACTTCTCTATAGATCCTACTCATCCTTAATCCCTATAAAAACCATTTCAAAAGGTGGTATGAGAAAAAAAATCTCAGAAAAGGATATACAAATAAAAGAAAACAATTTTTCTTTAAACTTTATTGAAATCACATATTTAAGTATTAATTTTATCATAGTAGTAATTGATCCCAAAATAATCACTTATATTCTTGTGAAATATATTTATTTCACTAAATATTTTCATAAAATAATTTTTAGTAGAGAATAAAATAAAAATCATAATTTATAAAGGCTTTAACATGAAAATGAACATTTGAAAATTAGAAGAACATAAGAATTTATTTAAATCATAAAATCATTGTTTACCTTTTGAAATAAAAAGTTTTCCATGAAACTCAATTTTCATGAATTGAGAAACCATATAGGAAACCCGGGTCATTATACCTTCATCATGGAATAACCTAACATGATAATTCCAAAATTTTCTTAGGAGAAACTTACATTAGTTTATGCCATCACATCCTAAGATTAATTTACTCTATCCATATTCAGTTAGGAGTAACATATATTAGTTAACTGCATCACTTCATACGAGTAGTCAACCACTTCAATATTCTCTTATGATTAACTATGATGAGTTAAATCATTATTTTTACAAATTTCCTTGGAGTAATTTAAATAAACAACTATTAAAACCCTACAAATGAAAATTAATAATCCAAAATGTATTAAATACCTACTTATGGGTAATATTTTCCATGAAAATAAAAATTAAGGAGAAGGGGGCCAATGCTCAAGGATTACATAAGCCTATAAGATATTTTCATTCATTTTTCCATCATAAGGTCAGATAGACAAACCAAGTGTATCACATAATTTGTGAAGGATCCTATGAATACCCTTTAACAAGCCCTTTTTCTCTTGTAAAGGCACCTCAGACAACCAGTGGTCACACAGTGGCGACTGGATAAACTCCCCTAGGCCAAACAGTTTTTCAACCGATGAGTTCCTAACAACCCATTTAAAAGTCCTTTAGAAATAGGATGAAAATATCCAAAAGGAAAAGGCCTCTTGTGGTCGTAAACCTCACATGATGGGTCACCAGTGGGTAAAATGATTGTCGTTGACAACTTTCCATTAAACATGTGAAACACCTTAACATTTCAAAAATAAAAAAAATAAAAGGAGAGGAGTTGTAAACCACTTGTGATATTAAATGACCTAGAACATGTTCCTAGAGCTCCCAGAGACATCGTGTGACTTAGGAGACATGTTTTCCTCTTCTCACGAATGACCGTTGGCTATTCATCCATATCACGAAAAGGCCTCAGGTATGTTCAGATAACACAACAGTCCCCCATTGGATCCCCAAGGAAAAATAGATGGGATTGTACATATAATGCTTGCACATCTCCATTGGACATTTCATTAGTCCCATGATGTATCATCAAGAGGTAGTGTAATTGTATTTTACATTACCCATGTAATCTAACATGACTCTCGAACATTGGAAGATGAAAAAATTAAATAAAAAGAGAATAGGTGGGAGCCTCTATGGGTCATAAAACTATTATGACACACTAGGGAAGTATGCAACACGGTCTCTTGAGATTCATGGAAAAATTGTCCTGATCCCATGAATTCCCCTTGAAAAACAATTCTTGTGGGCTAAAATTTCAATAAAATTCACACGAGATCACACTAATGACTTATAGAGGCACCCTAATAATGAGAAGTCCCTTGGACATGTCAAAATGAAAACATGGAAGTTCTTAGGCATGCCTGTATAATTCAAAAAGTCCCCATTAATTTAAAATAATCAAATTGGAGTGGTTGATGATATGGACTCATAGATTTTGAAGATCAAGTGATACCCTAAGAGTGATCCACATAAGAGACTCACAAAGACATGTGGCACCATATCACTTCACAGACTCTGGCCTGGATCCATGTGATACATACCAAGCAAGGCGATGAACAATTGGGTTGCCGAGGCCTATAAATCCCCCACCCTAACATGAAAAAATGTAGAGGACTCTAGGTGAATGGGTCCAGAATCCTGATCACAAGTGATTTTTTGACACTCTAATGCACCCATACATGAGAAAATATCTCGGAGCGGGTGATCTCACAACAGAAATGTCTCCTGATAGGTAATATACTGAGGAACAACTAGAGAAATCAAACAACATGCATAAGTTCATTATGAGATCAAACATAGATCACACAGAGGACATATAGAATACAATTTGAAGAGAAACATGTGCACCTTCTATATCAGATGAATGTTATTGGAAAATAACATTGAATAAATCAAATACATGCACCATAAAAGGTCAGGAATAAAGATTAATGGTGGGAGATTTACATGAAGGACACACACACTGACCCTCCAGCGCATCCTGTTGACCACCTAGGGTCGGTGATATTACCAGGACATGTCTCACTGATCCCACGATGCTCATTCGGTATAATATTTAGGTCATACAATGTCCTACTGGGATGTCAATAAAATCCATAGGACCCCACTTTGATACACATCCAAAGTTTCATGAAGCTCTCAAAGCTCACCATTAAGGCCTCATGGTGTCATTCAGATACACTGTCTCACTCATATAATAGTTTTCTCACATATTGGTCAAAGTCTCATGGTAGTACAAGAGTATATCAACTAGATCTCATTGTTCCCATGGGCATGCTTACTGGGTCTCATAATTCCCTCTAAACATGTCAACCAGGACATGAAGCAACCTCCACAGCATGTCACACTCACCCTTCTGAAACCCACCATATGTGTCATCCATATCATGTAATGACACCAATGCGAGTCAGTTGGATCATCAAAAACCCTCTAAAAAGGTTATCCAGGTCATGTGGTGGCTCCCAATACAAACCATTTGGGTCTCACGATGTCTTATGGACAAGTCATACTTGATCATGCTACATCTTTGAGATATGCCACCCAGGTTATGAGAAGTCCTTTGGAAAGGCTACTTGGACCATTTAATTTTCATTATATTTCATTAGATGATAATATCCATTATATCAATCATGAAATAAAATATTCCCAAGTAGACAACTAGTGCTTTTTAGTTTGGTAATAATGCCAGATCATAAGGGCATGCAGATATTTGATAACCACAATCATCCTTGGTGTGTAAGATCCGAATACAAGGAAAACCTCAATGTGTAAGCCCCAAAAATTGAACAGTGGGAACTATAATTCCTGTAATAACTAGGATACATAGGATGCCTTCATAAGGCTCGAGCTCAAATAAGAATTCATGTTGATGTAAGCCCCATTTCTATGACATTTCAACCATAAGGACCCAATCATTCCCATGTGTTGATCACTCTACCTCATCCCTCAGTGGACTAATAAATCAACTAAACTATGATGAATATGATTCGTGGTATAACTTGGATATGTAGGATGCCTATCAAAGGCTCGAGATCCATATTTAAGAACTCAAGGGTGGTCCCAACACACAATTACTCCATCAATATACAACGAGGATGATCACTTCATATCCCTTATTTCTCAAACCTAGCATATCTCACTTGGGAAAAGGGAGAAATAATGGAAAAGTCATTGGTACCATGAATATCCACCTTACAGGGAAATCCTAGTATATAATCCCCAATGAGAGGGATGATAAGAACACCCCTACTTATATAAGGGAATCAGTCTTGTGTCTAGTCCCAAGTACATTGTCAAACTATAAGAACTCTGATTCCTTCCATTACCTGGATATGTATGACATATCCACAAGACTCAATCTCAAACATATGGTGTTTCAGTGCCTGCACATATGTTCTCTCTAAATGATGTTAAATGTCATGAGTTTAACTAATTACATGGGGTTTGATTCCTAAAATATCTAGGATACATAGGATGCCTCATAATGGATCAATCCCCCTCTAAATATTAATTTCCTCCCTAGGTGGTAGTAGATTCCAAAGCATCCAATTATATGGATTCATCATATAAATCAACTACCCATCATTAGGGAAATGGATGATGAACCATAGACACATACATAAGTATTCAATATTGATATCTCCTTTCCTTTGTTCATCAATGAGATTCACTCTCTTTTTCATGTAAAGAGAAATAACTGAAAATCGTTTTGTTAGGGTAACTACTCAAATATTAATATTAGGAAGAGATAGATGAAAATATATTAAATCTATTAGAGAGTCCCAGAGTAGGTAACAATTCCATTCAAAAGGGGGAAATGAGCCCAACCTCCCATCCTCTTAACCAATACGACTCCCTAAGATCCATTGGGCCTGAAAACCCAGTTATAGATGAGGGAATCATTGGGAGTTCTTATAAAGAGAGACAATGGTTTTATAATGTTAATGATTGTACACAAAACAAACCCCCCATAATCAACCATCGATCCAGACCAAACTGATATCGATGAGGGTTTCCAATCATGTTCCCTTTTCTTAATGAAACAAAAACCTTGATTCTAATGTGGGTATCTATAATAAAAAAAATTAGGTTCTTATCCATCATTCCATTTTATTTACAAATTATATAAATCAAAAAGTGTGAACCAGATGAAAATATATTAAATGACACAATAATCTTGTGTCAAACCACTTTGTTTTTGCATGCCCTATACACAAAAAAAAAAGTAAGACAAGAATGATATTATAGATTATCCTATATAACCAGGGTTCTCACAAAATATTTACATCCTCACGTTCACAATTCAAATAGAGAAGAATTGAATAATATGGAATAAAAGACAATTGTGTTAATGATGAATATCTAATTGAGTACATAATGGATAAGATATTTCACTAATCGACAACCTTGTTCCTTGTTTTCAAAGTGACTACAGATAATACTCTCACCATCTCAATCCGAGTTAATTACTTCATTATCCATCAATCATCTCAACAAATAACCTATAACTGCAACCTCTATGATTCAAAAAATGATATCACATACTCGATAAATCCAACATGAGGTGGAGAACATGATGGTCTGAGAGTATCACATACATGGTATAATCCTGACTCTTGAAGCTTTCCAAGAGGTTCTATGAGCATAAGAACTAGAAAGTCCATACCACCTAAGGAATACTGCAGCTAATCAAGTGGCCCTCATCGCCACTAGCAAACACTTTAGGAGCTAATCTCCATAGTACGACAACTATGAAATTTGGTATTTGATGAAGGTAGAACATATAGTCAAATTTGAATCCCTCTCGGTTTAGGTTCCAATAAGGAGGGATCCTATAAAATGTTGTTTCCAACACCATCACAAAATTACCCACCGATCTCTTGATAAGGGTACCACCCAACCAGTTGGCACCTCTAAGGCCCATGCATGAGTAGTAAGGAAAACATATCAGGTGAGGAAGTTTCCTGATACCCAAAAGCGGGATCATATCCCCACTCCCACTAATAATGTCTTCTAGCATATTCTAGTAGTTACCAGTAAGAAAGATCATATTCCTAGTCACTCAGAACAATTCTACAGGCATATTCGCCTTGTAAGAATGTGGGGGGGATATATCCCAACCCCCAAGCATGAATCCCATTAGAATGTTCCTATGGAATAATGAGGAAAAAAATGGATTATATCACCAGTTAAAATGATGATATCTTTCAATATATAGTAGGGGAGGAAAATTAGCAAGATTATTTCCCTTCGCATACTTTTCAAATATGACAATATATTTTAACAAAATCTGAATAACTCTTCCAGTATATTCTGGTGCTCTTACATATAAAGGGATTGGTGAAACTTCATATCCCTATAGATAGGGAATCTCAATACTCTGATCATTACAAACACGTGATTTTACCAAAGAATGTGCACATTATTTCTTCCATCCAGGAGGATTAATGGAATATTCTAATAACGGATGAGGCCTCAGACCGAGATCGTACCCCCGATCCAATCAGGGCTCACTAGGTGAGAGTGGAACATGCCTTTGGACATGGGAACATGACTATCGGAAAAGTCTTTCCATATATTTCAAATCCCAGGATCAGGCTCATATCTATTTTATAGCTAAGGATAACCAGGGTAGAGGGGCACAATCCTCGGTATAGATGCACATTCCTGTCGAACAATTCTAGTGGAATAATCCAAAGGCCTTTAATCTAGCATATATCCCCATTATGGTCGGAGATGATCATGATATATTAGAATAAGCCTCATGAAAGGATAATATTCCCATTGGTGAATCTGTGTGGCTTACATTAGTAGATCACAAAATCTATGCACATAATCCTACTTTTTCCAATGAATGAGTACACTTACATCATTATGAGGAAACATAAGAGGATGATCATATATCTTCTCTCATTTCATAGGTCTATAAAAATTCCAATGGGGAATGCATATTTGGACCAAACTTATATTTTTATTCGAACCAAGTATCACCTAGTGAGAGTGGAACATTCCTCGAGGTAGGCTCATATACCTAAAAATAAAGACAAGTGGAATATCATGAAAAATTAGGACCGAGATCATATTCCTATTTTGAATCAGGTTCACCGAGTGACAATGGTAGATGCCTTCATACATTTTCATATTCTTTTATATAATTAGGAACCTTATTGGAATATTCAAATATCTTCTTAGTAGTGGGAGCATATTCTCATAGAACCATATGGTTATAAGAATGTTCCAGTAACCATCATAGATCCGGATAATATCCCTACACAATTTCAAAAATTAGGTCAGAATATTCTTACCATGATATAGATTGAGACCCATATTCACAATCTACTCAATGCCATTGTCCTTGAGGTTGTTCAAGAAAAATTAAAAACACCACAAGGTTCTTTCAACTCTTCCACTGAACCACAAGACACTCATTACTGTGATAGGCCTGTTCATGGTAGTGTGGAGATGTATCACTAGGACAATACTCCGAACATCCATTGTGATAAACCTCCCTACATGGACACCTCCCAAAGATTAGGAAATCCTCCCCTTTCCTAGACACCTTCGTATAGAGAGGTGTCCAAAACTTCAACACCTTCGTATAGAGAGGTTCTCAAAACATTAGTGTCAATTTCATATGGTTCCCCAATAAAATCTAGCAGCACTCCACTCCCATCAGCAGGCGACCATTAGAACAATGTTTTATTATCTTAATGAATGGAGGTGTGTTTGGATGACTAAGATGAGTATGAAATTAATATATAGAGAGAGTTAGATGAAAAAACCTCCCCATTATTTTCTATCCCTTATCCACTTCTAACTATGAGATCCCTGATGATATAGAAAGTGTGTGAATTCCTTATATATGAAAAATTATATGGGCTACTCTTCAGTGACTAAAGGCTCAACGTCTCCCTTACTCAGGATATGAGTGACACATTTAGAAAATCAAAACAATTTATTATTAGCAAGACCTGGATTCTATCTCAGTGGTTTGGGATCCATAAACATAAAATCACAATGAAAATATGTAACACACTTACTGCCATTACATCATGACTATTCGACAAGTGATATCTGAATCCATATAATGTATCTATATTAAAGGATGGGGAGAGTATAGAGCAATTAAAATTTCCCATACCTTGGGAACAACAAAACCCCTTAGGCACAGTGTCTTATAATGTTAGCACCTCTATAAATATTAGGGACTGTATAATGCTTAGGAAAGTGAGTCACTATAATGAGACACCCCCACATAAACAATGCCTACGAATTATGAATGGAGGGAGATAATAGCCAACCAAAGATCAAACTAGTATAATATAGGAAATCAGAATACATTTCAAACATAGAGAACAAAGTTGCAATCATCTTGGTAACATCCCATAAATAATGGTTCTCATAATTGGCTTCCACCGCTCCTAGCTCCTATGTGAGCATAGTTACATCACATCAAACGTTCCATATTAGCAGCTATTATAGTGGCTATCCTGGAGTGGACCTAGCCCACAAGATGAGGAGAATTTCTACAACCACCTCCACCTACTTGATCATTAGTTCCTGATAGGATTTAGGACACATCCTCAACCATTGAAAATAAATCCTAGCCTACTGGGATGGGGGAATTTATATCTCGATCCCCATCTTCAGGTTCATCCTCCCCTGGGAGGGTCATGTGGGAATCAGTGGTGATTCAAGATCACCCATATCTGGATAGGATGGTGGCATTTATATATGAATTATTTTCCTGTGAATAATTGCATCCGCAATTAAAATCATTGTATCCTCATTAATGGGATCATTAAATGCCAATTGTGGACCTGAATGATTCCCAATCCTCAGGGATGGGAGAAACATCATCATTATAATCTCACAAAAGGTAATCAATATTATCCATGATGGGAGTAGATAATCAACAATCGGTATCCCACATTTTCCTCCCACAACGGACAATCCTATACTATTTGGGGCCTTTTTGGCAATCGTGACTGGAAACTCCCTCAAGGTCACTACTTATAGGCCAAGTAAAGAGGAACATATGAAAATGGATATCAAACACCAATAGGTTTTCCAGAATAAATGGACCACTATGGACAATGGTTTGAAGAATAGACATGATAAATTTTGTGCAAAATCATCCTGTTACGTCAAAAGTAATGTTATAACCACCATTTCCTGATATGGCTCTATAATTGTCGTCATTGTCAATATGTCGGACATTTCATATCAATATGAAAATTCATATGGTCGCAACATGTAAACTATACCTTTGGAGGAGGGTGATCTTGATGCACCAACCGAGGCTACATGTACTTAGAACTAGAGAAGGCTCCAAAAAATTTCACCTTCGAATAACGAGCTACCACCTCTCTAGTGAAACAATACCAAAGAAAAAGGTAAAGGTATATCTATATCCCAATAAAAATAGAGAAAAATTGTCGTTACTACCATAGAGGAACATATGACACAATGTGAGAGTGAAATAAAAATTCTCAGAGAACTCAATGAGGAGATACTCAGGAGAAATATACCACTAGATGTCGTCTTTAAGAAAAGAAAAATATCCCTCCTTCCATGAGATCTATTCCTAAAAAAAGTGGGATCTGAAAATCATAAATGCTATAGCTCATGGAAGACTGTTTCCGAAGATTTCTCCGGGGCACGCGCATCCGTCAGAGGACGCGCGACTGTGGCCCCGCATTCTAGCTTTCCAAAGGCGGGCGACATCTTCTCCTTATTCAGGGACATCTGCTCCTTGATTGAATCTAGGATTATGGGATGTCGGTTCCTCCTTCTATGGATTCCTCCTCAGAACTCGTCACCTAGTCTGGGTCTCCCTTATATATTTAATACGTTGATCGTGAAACTCTTCCCAGTGCCATGTTTCCATGGACGCCGGTTAATTACACTGCTTCTGTTAGGAAATTCCAATGGGTCCGGTCAGGGCAGCAACCTTCAGTTGGGGAGTAGTCATGTCGAGGCATCAGTAGCATGTCTGTATGCTGGGGGAACTGGCGTGTCTGTCTTTTGTCCCTTGTCATGGGGCTTCTCGAGGGCGTGGAAGCCCGAGGAATCCCACATTGAGCGCGGGGAATCATATGCCCTAGGCACATATCTAAGGTTTTCCTCAGCTTCCTATGTTTGACATAGGGTATGCCGCAGGTTTAACGTCTAGCGGAGATGGTTACGCCAAGGGCGTTCCATCCGAGGTTTTCCTTAGGCATCTCATGTTTATCACGAGGTAGGTCGCAAGTTTAACATCCAGCGGAGACGGGTCATCCTGAATGTGGTGAAGAGGAGCGGAATGGCATGATCTCGCTGGGATATGACAGTCCGGGTGAGGATCAGGGTGGATGATGGATGGGTGGATTAAGCGGAGGGGGACTGAGATGGGATTATCGCAAGGGCGACAATGAGATTGGGCTTGAGCCTCGAAGAGGCCTCCTACGTATCCCTGTGGCAAGGAATCAAAGTCCGCGTAGTTCAGGATGGTGCCGGCGAGCTGATGTGAAGGTGGACCGGGGACCGATGGGTATCATCAGCGAACCGACGCGAATGTGGTCGGAACGACCGGGTGATGGGTTTGAACCTCATAGTTCAGAATGGTGTGTCGGTGAACCGATGCGCATGAGGACCTTGGTCCTGATGGTGCGGGTCTTACAAACTAGCCCTCCTAGGTGCTGGTGACCTGACGTGAAGAAGGTCGGAGTGACTAGCAGGTGGTGGTATTGAACCTCTGGGAGGCTTCTTACGTACCATGCCTTGACATGGATCAAAGACCACATAGTTCAGGTTGGACGTCGGAAGGCCGACGTGAATGAGGAGGACTGGTGGTGGGCTTGGACCTCATGAGGATTCCTACGTACCATGCCTTAGCACGGATCAAATACCATGTAGTTTAGGTTGGTCACAACAACTTGTCATCGGACTGGAATGCAGTTTAACGTCATGCTGGACGAAGATGAACCCTGACATGGATAAACGACGAGAGGTGGGCTTGAGCCTCGTGGAGGATTCCTACGTGTCATGCCTTGACATGGATTATATAACTCATAGTTCAGAGGGATTCGTCGGCGAACCGATGTGAAGGTGAACCCGAGGGTCCACTAGTGGTGGGCTTGGACCTCATGAGGCTTCCTACATACCGTGCCCTAACATGGATCAAAGACCTCGTAGTTCGGGAATGGCAGTGGGTGTCAGCGAACCGATGTAAAGAAAGGACCTTGGTCCGATGGGAGATGGGCTTTCACCTTAGGGAGGCTTCCTATGTACCGTGCCTTGACATGGATCAAAGTCCTCGTAGTTCGGGTTGGTCACAACGGCTTGCCGTCGGACTGGAATGTAGTATAACGTCATGCGGGATGAATTTAGAACTCGATGTGAAGAAATGACGGATGGGCATGAACCTCATGGAGGCTTCCTACGTACCATGCTGTGACATGGATCAAAGACCTCGTAGTTCAAATGGATGTGTAGTTTAACGTCGTGCCAGATGGGGGCATACAGTTTAACGCCGTGCTGGACGGGGGCATACAGTTTAACATCCTACTGGATGAGGGTATACAGTTTAACGTCATGCTGGATGAGGGAATACAGTTTAACGTCACACTGGATGAGGGCATTTCCATGGCCTATGCTTACTCTAAGCCCACGTGATTCATGCTCGGTGTGAGAAACAAGAGGTAGAAAGGACCTGATGATCACGTCGTGAAGGGTGCGTCCGTGAGAAGCGAAGAGGGGATTACGCGTTAGGCAAACCATGGTGCTGGGACTTACTCCTGGATGGAGGCCCGAAGTGCTAGAAAGCGCGGTAGGAGAGGGATTTGGGACCAACGATGGAAGGTGCCTCGTTCCCTATCGCTCCCTCCGCTGGCCTTGGCAGTGGAGAACTGCGGTGGTGCATTGGTGCTACCTTCCGCATAAGAGGTTTGAGGCTTATACTGGGGTAGTTTCCCTTCTACCATGGACATACTCTACTCCGAGAAGGAGGATATCATCCCTTGTGGAAGGGGTGACCCCATCTCTGTGGAGAAGAGTGGCGTAAAAAATGTCCGTGCTGGGGGGACCCTGCATGCGAGGCACGTGGCCAGATCACAGTTTAACGTCATGTGTTGAGGAGGAGGTGCTTGGCAATTTAACGTCCTACAGATTGGATGAGGTTGGTTTACTCCACACCCCTAGGACTTACATAACTGGTACCCTCTGTTCCTTGGGGGAGGGAAGGTACTGGCAAGTCCATGGTAAAGTGGGGTCATGGAGTGAACCATCGAGGGGTCCATGTTAGCATGGCTATGCGAAGAAGAAATAGCAGTTAGCGTGCCTATGCGAAGAAGCATTAGGCGAAGCAACGCTATGGGTGGTGTTACCCATGGGATTTTGAAATCACATCGTGCAAGCCTGGAGGGTCGCACGAGAATATAAATTGCCAAGAAAAAGATTATGCTTCGCGAAGTGGAGTGCCTCGGCCTTATCATGGGGCAAGGGTGTGACTGGGAGGTGCCTCACGAAGTGGAATAGTAATCACGGAGCACTGCCTCGCGATGCAGAGGGTCCTTATGAAGTAAGGTGCTGAGAAGCAGTGTGCTTCGCGATGTACAACAACCCTGCCATGGCATGTGGATCCCTAGTACTGGATGGGTGTTTCGCGAAGCATAAACGCGCTGTAGCTGCCCGGGTTCCCTTGGGAATCCCCTTCCTCCGTGAATGCCCTTAGGCTTCGCGAAGCGCATCCCTCTCGGAAGAGGGGCTCAAGACGAGATAGGGCGAAGGAATCTCGCGAAGTAGAGGTACCACGTAGAGCTTATGATTCCCGGGGGTGAAAGGTGATTTGCGATTCAGGATATGAGAAGCCTAAGGGTCAGATCGTCCTCCTCCTGGGCTCAGGGGGAACCCAGTATTTATAGTCAAGGGGCGCTGTGAAGTAGAGATCACGCGGCGCGAAGGGGTGGCGGGTGCTTCGCGGCGGGCTCGCGAACGTCAGGGCATTCGCAAAGCGTTACCACCTCCTGTGCTTCACGGAGTGCTCGCGAACGTCAGGGCGTTCGCGGAGCGTTACCGCCTCCTATGCTTCGCGGTGGGCTCGCGAACATCAGGGTGTTCGCGGAGAATTACCGCCTCCTGGGATACAAGGCGGGCTCGCGAACGTCAGGGCGTTCACGGAGCATTACCGCCTCCTATGCTTCGAGGTGTCCGCGATGATCGGGGGGTGCTTCGCGCCATAGCTTCTCGAGGCAATGCACGAGGCTTCTTTTTCGTCCCTTCTTTTCATGAAATATTTTGGTGCCAACAAATGCCCGCCCTCAGACATGGAGCCACGGAGGGTTGAAGGGTCTAAGTCTGAGTGAAAATCGCCGAATATTTTCGACGGTTCGCGATGCGGCCTCGTGAAGGGGCCCGCCGAGCGGTGGGCGGCCACGCGGTCCGGACGCGCCGTGATGCTCCGTGAAGGCGGGACGCGCCGCCATGCTCCTGGGTCTCCGCCAATAAATAGGGGGGCTGACCTCTCATTTTTCCTCTCAGGACTCTTGTCTTCTTGCATTCTCGACTTTGCGAAGCTCAGTGTACTCCGCATCTACTCTTCGCGAATCGAGCTTCGCGGCGAACCGCGGGTCTCCGACTACGCGACTACGCCTAGAGAACATCTGCTTTCCAGCCTAGGCCAGACTCCGAGGCTTTTTTTGGCACCTAAACATCGCGAGGGATCTTCACGAGAAAGCTTCGCGATCCAGTTCGAACAAAAATCCTTTTCCGAGCACCGAAACTGAAATGGCCCATCGAGAGGCTGTAGTGGGGGTCCTTGCAGACGCCGCCCGGAGAGACGAGATTGCTAACTGTTTGGGTCTAGGAGAGATGGTTCGAAGCCACTTGGACCATACTTCTTTGACAGAAATCCTATCAGAGGGTCAGAAGAACTATCCACAGTGCAAGAAACATCCCTTGTATGGATTCAGGCTGTGGGATGATGTCTTCATCCCTGAGGCGAGTAGGGATGAACCAGCTTGCTAGTTCAGGAGCACGCCATGTCAGTGCCGGTGGTTCAGGGCGGCCGATGACCATGCGCAAGAGGATTTCACACCCGTCACCACTGACTGTCTTTATAACCATGTGAACAATATTTACGGGAAGCCACTACAACCGAAGATGTACCCTCCTCTGTACCGTACCATGCTGAAGGCGGCATTGCAGGATCCGAAGAAAGGGTGATCCGATGAGTGGGACCTATGCCAGGGAGGAAACTTCACCAATGACTGGGCATGGACCTACTGGGTAGGCCCCTCATATGATGAGTTTGGGTCTGATCTGAGGAGAGTGGGTTTGTATGAGGTGGCATGGGTCTCCCAATTCCACATTTACCAACCCAAACAGATGATGCCGGAGCTACCGAGAAGATGGTCGTCTAGAACCAATACTTTTCACCTGCACCATGGGGAGGTGGGCATCAGCCTGTGGGATGTCCACTATATTTCGGGGGTTCCGATCTTGGGGACCATGTATGATGAGTTCCTCCCAGTCATGAGCGCGTGGGAGGACACGGAGCAGAGGTCACGACTGGCATCGGTGCTGATGGCACTGGTGCCTGGAGAGGACAAGGAAGTAGTGAGGGATGTCCACTTTAAGAAGTGGTTTGAGTGGTTCTTGAACTTCCTGAAGAGTTGAGAGTTTCCTCCGAGGCCTCGAACTTTTCCGAAGGCAGCTCAACGGGGCAAGGAGCACTCGTACTGGAGGGTCTTGGAGGACAGCCAATGGAAGACTTTGGGTTTTAGTGTTAGCACTGAACAACAACCGATAGTCAGGCTGGCAGCGTTCATCGCGGCCCTTATGTGTGGTTGGATTTTACCGGTGAGGGATACCAGCATGGGGGTGCGGCCCAGCTCGTTTGTCATGGCGTTAGTGGTGGCCATGGGACAACGGGTCAATCTAGGGATGCTAATGCTCTCCATGCTGTAGAGGATGTTGTGGCACGTTGGCGAGGGAAAGAAGCCACCAAGGATATGCGGGCCCTTCCACCTTCTCTATGGGTGGATTGCGGCGCACATCAGGGGGATTTATGAGTATCCAAACCCTATCTCGCCGCTAGGATCTAACATCCGCCCCTCCATTCTGAATGCGGCCGGGAGCTTCCCATTAAAACTAATCATGCCGATGGTGATGAACCAGGTGTGGAGGACTGATGATTTTAACTTCCACTGATTTCCATTGCCGACGGGGATACTCACTGATGACGGGTGGTGGACGGAAGAGCACCGAGATTATCTCCTAGCCTTTTGAGGTGGAGTTTTGGTGGCACGAGTGGATTGTGAGCCGCTCTGTGAACCGTACACCCCACATCGCTTTGCAAGGCAGTTTCAGTGCCTCTAGCGGCTGACCCCGCAGGTCTACTGGGAGGTGCGTCACAAGGATCACCCATGTGTGATGAGGCAACTGTGGCTCATGTTCACATGGGAAGATGTGAAGATGCGAATTGCACTGCCTCCTTCCACCGCCTCTTTCGGATTGGTGAGGGAGTATTCCATTAGCTGGGAGGCTGCTTATCCAGGGGAGATGCTGAGGCAGCCAACTATTCGGGTTGGTGACGGCGGGAATCCTCTATCCCGAGGTCGGGGTCGAAGGGTAGCAAGGGCCTCTCATGGTGTTGGGGCCGCCATGGTGGCAAGACCCACGCTGGCCGAGGGTGTGGCCGCAGCGGCGGATCCGGTGATTCCGGAAGAGCAGGGCTATCCGGAGGGGAGACCGCCGAGGGGATTTCATAGGATATCCACTCAGGCTCTGGGGAATCGGTTGCGTCATATCGACATGGTAGAGGATGCGGTCTTCCTAGAGGCCTGGGACATTTGGGATGTCAACCGGCAATTACTCAGCCCACCCGAGATATGGGCGCACTTAAATCACCTCGGGATGGAGTTACTGGGCATAGGCCTAGTCCGGGCTGGTTTCACGGCGTCTCTGGCAGAGGCTGAGCGATACCTGGACGAGCTGGAGGACTACGTCCACTCCAGTGGTGTCCCACGCCCAATGACAGACTGGGTGAGGGTACTGCTGGATCAGACGGTCCCCCCATAACTATCAGCTGCCGATCTAAGGGAGCGCTTACCCCTGTCCGAAGAATCAGAGGACTCCTCTTGAGAGGATGAGGCTGGTGGAGGGAGCCCGTTGGAGGAGGGAGAAGTCAGAGACCAAGACTAAGATTCTGATGATTTTGCAGAGGCTCTCGAGGTTGCATTCCGATCTTCTTTCCATATGGTCCGTTCTCAGGCCATCATGGATTTCTCACCGATGTTTGAACCCTACAAGAGGAACTTGTACGCAGGCCTTGCTCTGGCCCCTTGGCAGGTGACGATGCAGGACCTTCAGAACCCGCGCCTACGGCTGCATCCAGTTCTGCGTCTGGTGGGGCCGGAGCACCCGAGGTGGCTCCTCAAGAATCTCTAGACCTTACAACAGTATACGGAGGGCCACGCCTCGGGGTCCCATCAGCATAGACTCAAGAGAAGCACCAGGAGATCGATCTACATATGTTTCCTATACTGGATTTGTTGATGTCACATGTAGATTGTGCCAACTAATGTTTGTGTCTCTCTCTGTCATACAGTTCTTCGACTGGTGTGGGCTGCTGTGGCAAGGCTGGTTGGGATGTATTGCGGCATCCCTCCTAAGGGCATGCCGGTGATGGTGGAGATAGTCCCCCCATCACCCTGAGCTGCTATACACACTATCAACGGCGGGGCCACCAGTAGGGTTGTGCCTGAGGTTATTGAAGTGGAGTCTGATGACGAGGATCAATCTGCCGACCCAAGTCCTGTCACGCCTGCTCTGGCGCCAGATGTCATGCCGGATTTAACACCAGATGCAGATCCTGCCGAGGACTTCCTGCGGGCGTATCCCGCGTACGAGCCTACCAATTGCGCAGACTGGGACGAAACGGCCTCCAACAAGGAGGACAACAGCATAGTCCACCGCCGATCGTGGAAGCTGATCACACGCTTCATCAAGGACACCCCCAAACGCTATGGCTGAATGAAATGGACAGACTTCGCTCAAGGATGCGCAAACTGTGTGTTGGAGGAGTGGATTCCCAACATCCTCATGCACTCATCCGAGATCTCATGGCCGAGCAGATCCGAGAGTATGATCGTGGGCTCAGCGTGGGCTGGAAGCGGAGGAAGGCGACCAACATCAAGAAGCTCCAAGAGGATGAAAGTGAGGTCCAACAGATGCAGACCCTAGAAGAAAAGCACTCAGCCTCTCTTAATGCACAATCTGAGCTGATATCACAGTTGATGGACCAGCTGGCAGAGGCAGAAGAGCATATGAGGTAGGCTTTTGGAAAGATGGCTTCCATTTAGGCTAGCGTAGAAAGGGCCAGAGCCAAGGCTGACGAACTGTTCCCCGCTGTTGCTGAGGAGGAGAGAGAGTTGAGTTGGCGACAACAAGTCTTGGATGCCACAAGCCGAAGGGTGGAGGAGCTGCAACGTTCTTTTGATGGGGTCAGCCAGTCCATGGGGGGAGTCGACCCCCAGGTATTATAACAAATTACAAACCTTTTAATGGTACTTTCGCGCTTCAATTTTTTTTTCTTTAATACAGTAGCATGCATGATTTCCACTGTTTGCATCGGTTCATTACATCCCTATAATGTTGGTGGGACGTCCGATGACAATTCCCCAAGCTCACGTGGGTCATGCCCAATGCAAGAAATAGGAGATAGTTGCCTCATCGTCCCTCCCAACATGGGAGTGGAAAAAAAGTTTCGGGCATCCGGGGTTTGGATAACCAGTCCGGATTTCCGAAAGGTGGGAGAGGCCTGGACGGAGAAGGAGGTTCTTAGAACATCTGAATTACCATTTCATTAGCGCGCTCTTATACACGAACGGTGCAATTCCAGGGGCACTGAAATCGGTCCGAATAGATGGAAATGGAAAGTGTGGATCACGATACCCAAGATTCGGAACACTACGGGGATGGCGCGACAATAAAGTACTATCGTTAACCATGGCGGAGAAAAGATATCCTTACTGCATTAGCCTGAAATGGGGAAAACAAATGAGGGTCGACCGTTGACCATGTTCTAAACACAGGACCAGGTTACAAATGTCGTCGGTCAATCCTTCGGGACGTTGGCCCAGGACAGTAGGCGGACCCTAGGTCAAGCATCCATACTGTTAGGGGGTCCTTCCAAACATGACCAGTCTTCTGGGACGTTGGCCCAGGATTGTAGGTGAGCTGATGCGGCATGAGACCAGCCCGTTAGGGGGTCTCTTCAGACATGAAAGGGGACGAGAGTCTGAATAAGGGGCACGCAAAGTGTGGAATATGGAGTGATGGTTTGTCTGAACAGAATCCATCACTCGTGTAATTACACCACCGTGGTGGGAGTATGCCAGATGGGCGCATTGGTTTGATCATGGATCATTCCTTCTTTGGGACACGGCCTCTCTAGCGAGGGGTCCAACCAGGGGGCCTAAAAGGGGAAGGACGAGTTTAATGATTTCTATGGGCTGGACCCTAGGAAAAATACCAGGGTGTTTCTACGTATCCCATGAGGATGGAAATCATGCCACACGTAGTTCTGGAGAAGAGGCTCTGGTACATCCCATGATTAACAAGGGGCATCCTGAACTTGTTCAGGGTAGAACCATAGTTTAGTGTCATGCGTTGAGGACATATGGAATCCTTTATTTTAACGTCATACGATAGGACGTGGAATGAAAGGGAAGATCCCAGGGAGTGTGTGGTGCGGTAGATATGAAACCCACATGAATGAGGAATTGGAGTCCAAATCACACCACATACCCCTAGAAGAAACTCTTTAGGTCAAGGGACCAAGAGTGAGGATTAGGCCGGGCCCGAAGCAGAGTGGTCAGGCGTTTCTACGTACCCCATGAGGATGGGAATCAAGCCATACATAGTTATAGAGGAGAACAGATAGGAAAATTCCTATGGGATGGACCCTAGGAAAAATACCAGGGTGTCTCTACATACCCCATGAGGATAGAAATAAAGCCATATGTAGTTATGGAAGAGTAGTTTAACGTCATGCAGGTGATAAGAAGCCTGGCCATGTTGGTACACATCCTGCCAAACTACTAAGCCCACGTGAGTCATGCTCGGTGTGGGAAACAAGAAGTAGTGGTGGGACTTTCCCGATACAGAAAAATTCCAGGTTAGGGTGAGGGGATGCTCGGTGAATACCATCCCCATGATACTAACATTCCCATGTGGCGCACTTAGATGCGCGAAGAGATAGAGCTGAATATGTTGGAATTCCACTTGAACATTAGGAAGTGGAAATGTGTGAATCGTGATGCTCGAGATTTGGATCACAATGATGGAGGCGTGATGATAGGGGATAACTATTAACTGTGGCGGAAACACAACGTCCATATCGCGTTAACCTATAATAGGGACAGAAAAATGAGTGTTGACCATTGACCATGTTCGAAACATGGGACCATGTCGTAAATGTTGTTAGAGATCCTTAGGGACGTTGGCCCAAAACGATTGGAGGGCCCTTAGGTCCAGCTTCCATAGAGAGCCCTTAAACCTAGTATCCATGTCGTCCGAGGGTCCTTTTGGATGTGGATGAGGATGAGGATCCAAATAGTGAGCTCACGAATCTTGGTCATGGGACAAGGGGAATGTCCCCATGAAAATCCCACACTTCGGGCTCTTTGTCAAAACACATCTGAATACGACAATGAGACATATTAGATAGTGGGGGCAGAGTCCTTTCCAGCAGGGAGATCTTAGTTTAGGGTCATAGAATTCGGACCATGAATGGGTAAGGGGGGTAGGGGACACATGGACAGGCGGTTACAAAACCCAACGTGAATGAGGACGTAATCCCACTTACCATGTGTTCTCTGGGGAAATGCTCGAGTTGAGGGACGAAACATGAATGTTAGGCTGGGCCTGCGGGGAAGTGCCCGGGTACTCCTACGTATCTCAGGAGGATGAGAATCAAGACATACGTAGTTCTCAAAGGTGGCACGGTAAGGTACCAGTGCCAGGGGAAAAGGGGAAGTGCGGGCGTGGCCCTTGCACCAAAAGAAGCAGAATTTGATAAATCTTGTTTGTCCTTTAAGGTGAGTGTTTTTTTTAAGCGACAGGTCTAGGGTAGCCGTCCCTGGTGTCACCACAAGAATAAATCCATGATAGGCATTGAAAAATGGCATGGCACATGACCAATACCCAACGTTATGTCCTCTACAGCGAGGTCGTCACAATGCAGTGTCGTTTTACGTCGTGCGGCTAGGATGATAATGTCACAGTTTAGGGTTGTGTGATAGGACCAAGCAGGCATTTTAACGTCATGCAACGTAGACGTAGCAGAGACGATGCTAGACGGGGAATTTTTATGGTGTCATGCGACACAACCGACGTGAATGAGGAAGTATCCCACACCACGCCACAAAGTCCCGTAGTCAGGGTCCCGGAGATAGGACACTGAACTCAAGCTGGACCCAAAGACAGGAGGTATGGGTATTCCTATGTATCCCATTAGGATGGGAATCTAGCTGAGAGGATCTTAGTTTATGGTCATAGAGCTTGGACCATGGATGGTGACAACTTCCCGAGTAAGCGCAGATGTCAACCCGATCCCTAATCCCACGCGAGTTAAACTCGGTGTGGGAAACAAGGGGGGAAATCCTTATCACAATATTTAGGGCGTCCATTAAAGGGGAGTCGGCAGAGAGCCCCGAAGAACACCTTTAATGCAGATTTGTCCCCGTAACATGCAGATGCGCACTGAGGAGTAGTACCAATAGCATAAAAACTTTACTTGGACAAGATGAAGTGAAGAAGGATGTGAATCGTGTACCCGAAACTTTGGGCTTAATGGGGATTTGGCATGGTGATGGAGAATAACTGTTGACCGTGGCGGAAAATGGTATCCATATCGTGTTAGCATGAAATGGGAACAACAAACAAGCATCATCTGCTGACTGTATTCGCAATGTGGGATTTTATCGATTTTTTGTCCAAAACCCACGGGGGCGTTGGCCCATAACGGTAGGAGAGCCCTTGGGCGTAGAATCCAGGCCGTTCATAGGGGTCCCATTGGGTGTGGAAGATGACAGAAGCCCTGATGAAGGGATACGCAATGCTTGGAAGATGGGTGTGGATGTTTTTGAGTAAAGTCTGGCCTTCTGGGTAATAAACCATAGTACCCTTAGGCACATTGTTGAACCGTCAGAAAGGGTCGACGAAACAGCTCGAGAATGAGAGGCGCATGGTGTGGTTATTACAAGACCGACGTGAATGAGGTCATAATCTCGTACCACGCCATATAATCCCCTCATGGACGAAGGGTAAACCAAGGGTCCAAGGTGGGATGAAGATTCCCGAGAGTTTGGGATGGACCCGAAGCCTAGACATTCAGGTGATCCTACGTATCCCATGAGGATGGAAATCAAGCCACACGTAGTTCTCTAGATGCAGTTTAAAGTCATGTGGGACGAGGAGGGGAGTAATATATCCCCAAACAGGGGAGTTGTACGGTACAACGACTAAACCGATGTGAATGAGGATGTAATCCCACACCACACCATACACTCTCATAAGAGAGGACCTGGGCCGGGGGCCCGAAAAGGCCAAGGGTCCTGATTGTTAGACATTGGTCAGGAAGGCCTAACCTTCTTGGAGTTTAATGTCTTGTGGTAAGGACGAGGGAAAGGGGCCCAAGGAGGCCAAGGGGCCTGAGGTTGGGCATTGGTCCGGAATGTCTGACCTGCTTTCATTTTAATGTCTTGCGGTAAGGACGAGGAAAGAGATAACTAAATCTCATTCGGAGAGGTGTACGGCGTGATGAGTAACTCGGCGCGAAAGAGGATGTAATCCTACACCACGCCATATGTCTTGACCCAAGGGGAAGATTTTGGCTCTTGGGAAGGGCCAACAGACGAAATTTCTGGGCATTCCTATGTATCCCATTAGGATGGGAATCAATCCATGCGTAGTTCTTGACGGCCATGCGGTTTAATGTCATGCTGGACAAAGGATGTATCTCATTTGGGGGTATGTATGGTACGGAAAATAATCCGACGTGAATAAGGAAGTAGTCCCACACCACACCATAAAATCCCATAGAAGAACCTGAGTTGACGAAAGCCATGGGGCTTGAGGTCGAGCCGTGGTCCGGAAGGCCTGACTGGCTTGCATTTTAACGTCTTACAGTGAGGACGGGGGCCGTGGGCCCGAAGAGGCCAAGGGGCCTGAGGCTGAGCCTCGGTCAGGAAGGCCTGAATGGCTTGCAGTTTAACATCTTGCAGTGAGGATGGGGGTAGATCTTAGTTTAAGGTCACAGAACTCAGACCATTTTGTTGTTTATCTTCTTGTAGGACGAAGATTCGGTTTAAGGTCTTGCAGGACCCCTTTTTCCCTAGGAAAAGTATCACTTGAGGAACTTGGAATTGGTGGGAGGGGTTAGGCGCTCACCATTTGTGGTTTCCAAGGAGTATGATCCATGGGGGTAAACCTTGTGGATGACATAGGGTCCTTCCCATTTGGGATCTAGCTTGGGTGGTTTCCTACCAGGGATCATTGGCGCTCAAAGGGACAAATCCAAATCGCCCTGGAGAAAAGACCGAAGGCGAACCTTCTTGTTGAAGGCCCTTGCTATCTTATTCTGATGTCTTTCCAGATTATGCAGGGCACATATCCTGTTCTCGTCCAGTGCTTCAAATTTAGCTAGACAGATTTCGGCCACCTCATCTGGCACTTTCTGGTCATAGACTGTAGTGTGTAACGATGGTAGCAGGATCTCAATGGGTAGGACGGCCTCAGCCCCATAAACCAGGGAATATGGGGTCACCTGGGTGGAATTGAGAGTCGTCATCCGATAAGCCCAGAGGGCGTTGGGGAGCTTGTCCGGCCAAATTTTCTTGTTCTGAACAACCATTTTCTGTAGAATGTTAGAGAGGGTTTTGTTGAATGCCTCGATCTGTCCATTTGCCTGTGCATGATAACGGGAGGTATGGTTCGAAAGGATATTGTACTTGGCGTAAAAATTTTTCATCTCAGCCACTCCGAAGTTAGTGCCATTATCGTTGAGGATAGCGTGAGGGACCCCAAACCGGTGAATGATATTGGAGCTCACAATGTTGATGATGGAATGGGCCTCGACCTCTTTAAGTGGAATTGCCTCTGCCCACTTGGAGAAGAAATCTGTAGCAGTTAGGATGAACCTACACTGGCGAGCTGTCGCTGGTGGATATGGTCCCACTACATCAAGTCCCCACACTGCAAATGGCCAAGAGTACCTGGTGGAGTGGAAGGGTTCTGGTGGCCAATGCAGGAAGTTGGCATGAACTTGGCATGTGTGTCATCTCTTGGAAAACTCGATACAATCATGGATCATAGAGGTCCAGAAGTACGCTAACCTCTAGATTTTATGGGACAGCTTTGGCCCAGATTGATGGGCACCACAGGAACCAGCGTGAACCTCTTGCATAACCTGAGAAATCTCGACTCCTTGAATGCAATGGAGGAGAACGCCATCGAAGCTCCGCTTATAGAGGGTCTGCTCAAGACCGGGGCCACTATAGAGGGTAAATTGTAGCGCGCGACATCAGATTCGCTCGCGCTCGGCCCGGTCGTCTGGGAGGCAACCATTTTGGAGATACACGACAAAAGGTGCCCTCCAGTCAGGAGTGGCTTCAGCCACTGTGTCTGACAAACCCGGGACCCCTAACGTAGAGGGCCCGACGGTGATATAACTTACCCGCAGGCCGTCATTTTCCTCTTGGGTGACGGGGGAAATGACTCTCCGGTGTGCCACATATATGATCAAATCATCTTGCTCGGGTTACGCGAGCGACACAGCTAAGCCGACTAAAGCGTCAGCTCTACCGTTCTATGACCGACGGACATGGGTGACCTCTGGCCGAGAGGAGAATTGGGCCATTAGGCGGAGAGTGCACTCCAGCAATGGAACAATCTCCGGCTTCCTAATGAAATAATCACCATTGACCTGCTTGATTACCCGCTCAGAATCTCCTTTCAAATGTAGATGGGGCACGTCGATCTCAAGGGCCACCTCGAGGCCGATTATGAGAGCCTGGTACTCTACCTCATTGTTGGTGCAGGCTTCTGACAATAAGAACGAGTATGGTAAGATGGCTTGTGCCGGGGTGATGAAGACGATACCCATGCCTACTCTATTGAGCTTAGGATCGTCGAACCTCCTACCGGTGGGGCTCCGAGAGGCACCGTCGAAGTGCATTTTCCAACATGAGATGGTACGATCGACTGAGAGGATCATCTCATCAAAAAAATCTAGGTCCAGGGATTGATCCGCGGAGGATGGATGGGTAGCTAAAAATTCTGACAACGCATGTCCCTTAATGGCCTTCTGAGGTACGAACCTGATATCAAACTGCTGGAGAATCACCACCCACCGTGCTAGTCGGCCAGTCAATATGGGAGGTTCAGGATGTACTTCAGTGGGTCTAACCAAGAGACTAATTTCACCTCATGGTGCCGCAGGTAATGCCACAACTTCTATACGGAAAAAACGAGTGCAAGGAAGCCCTTTTCGATAGGGGAGTATTTCATCACCGTATCAAGAAGCATGCAGATGAGATAGTAGAGACTGTTCTCCATACCCTCGTTATTCTTTTGGGCGAGCAGTGCGCCGAGGGATCGTTCCAGGGCGGTCAAGTAAAGGACCATCGGCTTCCCGAAGACGGGTGGCATCAAAACCGGAGGTTAGAGAAGGTACTGATTGATTTCCTCGAAGGCGGTCCGAAAATCTTCATCCCATTCGTAGGCGGAACCCTTCTTCATGAGCCGGGAAAAGGGCTTACACTTACCGGCCATATTCGCAATGAATCGGCGTATATAGTCTAAGTGGCCTTGGAGACCTCGAAGTTCTTGAATATTGCTTGGGGGAGGCATTTGGCTGATGGCATTGATCTTCTCTGGGTCGATCTCAATGCCCCAGTATCTAACAACAATGCCAAGAAACTTCCTAGAGGTGACCCCAAAGGCACACTTTAATGGGTTCTTCTTTAGTTGGCGGGAACAGAGGATACCGAACACTTTCTCAAGGTCTTTGAGATGGTCCTGGCGCTGGCTCGATTTGACCACTATTTCATCCATGTAGCATTCCACCAGTGTCCCGAGAATCATCTTGAATATGCAATGCATGGCCCTCTGATAAGTGGCACCTGCATTTTTCAGGCTGAAGGGCATAACCTGGTAACAAAAGGTACATTGGGGAGCCCTAAAGGCAGTTGACTCCTTGTCCTCGGGGGCCATCCGGATCTGGTTATACCCGGAATACCCATCCATGAAAGAGAGGGTTTGGAACCTGGTCGTAGCATCAATTAATAACTCAGTCACCGGGAGGGGAAGGTCATCCTTTGGGTAGTGGCGATTGAGGTCGCAGAAGTCGATGCAGACCCTGATCTGCCCATTCTTCTTCCTGACTGGCACAATGTTGTTAAGCCACTTGGGGTACTAGACTTCCTTGATGAAGTTGGATTTGATAAGCTTGTCAACTTCGGCATCAACCATAGCATTGTGAGAAGGGTTCATCTTTCTGGGGGGATGCTTAAACCCATGATGGTTTGACGGGAGGCCCATGCGGTGAACGGCTACCTGGGGATCTAGTCCTGGCATCTCTTTGTAACTCCAGGAAAACACATCACAGTGTTGCTTGAGAATGTCAACGTACTTCTACTGCTCCTCGTGGGACATGGCTGCACTGATCAATGTGGGTCTCGGATCTGCCTCGCTACCAAGGTTCACCTATACCAGTTCATCAATCGTGGTGGAGTCTCCTTCCTCAAAGGTGGGGGAGCACCCTCCAGATCTTCCTCTCCACCCGTAGAGGGGTTTCCCGCAAAGGAGGCTTCCTCTGGGCTATCAAACCTTGACGGACAGCTGGTTCCAGCTTGGGCAGTAGTGGCCATCGTATCAGAATACCCACTCTCCACTGAGACCATAGCAATGAAGCCAGTTGATCCTATCCCATCTAAACTTCGGCCCAAGGGGCCACGTTTAATGACATCGAATTAGTGGTGACGTGTTGGCTTGAGTCGGTCGATTCCAGCCCGGAAGAAGAGACACGTATGACGTACTTCCATTTTCATAAGCCTGACATTCCGGTACCGCACAAGGGTTGGAGGATCCGGGATCACCTGAGCCTGGTTGGTGTAGGAGTACGAGGTGATCTTCCGTCGTCTCTGGGATATGGGAACATGCATTCCTTGCATACCTGAAACAACAAAACATAGCCCCATGTCTGGGGTCATGGCCTCCAATCGATGGAACGGGAAGATGTAGGCATCATCCAGGCCTGCCCATGGATCACCTGCAACTGGGGCAGGTTCATCCTCATTTACTAGGATTTTCTTATCCTTGCTCTTGTAATAATCGACATCCAGATAGCGGGCTTCACAAGAGGAGAAAGGAGACGCACCTCCTCAGAGCACGCCTACTCGACCATTGAGGGATTATTTGAGGCATTGGTGATACAACGAAGGGACCGATGCGTGCAGATGGAGCCATGGACTTCCCATCAATGTGTTGTAGGCGGTGTCCTGAGAGAAAACTATGACCTCAGTGCTGGCAATTCGGACACCGAACTAGGTCTTCAGGTGGATATTTCCAACTGGGGATTGCTTGGTCCTATCATATACTTGGATTCTGAGTTCGGATGGCGTCAAATCATCTTCAGACAGAACCAGCTTTCGCAGTGTCCGATTCGGGATTAGGTTGATCCCGGAACCCATGTCAATGCGACAGCGGAGGACATACACACCATTGAAGAGGCTAGTGACATACAGTGGGCGAATATTCCCATGTATGGGAGGGTCTTCATATTCACCGGAGAACGATATAACTGCCTGGCATTCGATGTTCTCAATTGTCTCAGCGTGGAAGGCTTCTGCAGCTGCTACCTCTGTCTCAAAATGAAGGGGGCTCCTTAGGGCCTCAGCAAGTGCCTCGCACATTTCAGAAGATAGGATAAGGGCCTCAAGGATAGAAAGTCTTGCTGGAATGCCGACCAGGTGCTTCAAGACATCATACTTTCATGCCAGGTGCGAGAATCTGCTTACATGAGGTCGTTCTGTAGTTGGAGGCATAGCGGGTCCGGCCGGTTGAATCGGCAGTTGGCTAGTGCTGGGTACATCCTGCTATCTGTTAGTTGAAGCCCAGAAAGTAGTCTCCTGGTTAGGACTAGACAATGGAGATTGGCCAGTAGCCGGGAAATACTGACTGTGATATGAATGTGGAAGCTCTGCCTGATCTAGTAGCACAAACGATGGTGGAGGTAGAACTGAGGGCATCCAATGAGGTTTCTCGTGCTGAGCTCTATGTTGAGCATGTTGTCTGGTCTCAGTAGCGTGCACGACCTGGATGAATGTTCCCACTGACGTGCCTCGATGACCGGCGTGGTTATGGTTCCACTGGCGTTGACATCGGCTGGGGATGTTGGGGAGGCTCGCCTGGCGTTCCCCTTCATCGGAAGTCATATAGGGCTTTACCAGCTCCACGGTGTTAACCGAAGCATATCCCTGGCTGTTGCTCGACGAGTCATCCACCACCAGGCAGATTCTGGGAGGAATCCCCATTTCATGGGGCATAATGTTTCCAAGAGTGCGGAATGACGATGGAATTGGTGGAGCATGTTGCTTCTTCTTACGTCGTCGTTCCTTACCCTTTTGGGAAGAGGTCTGCTGTGAAGACGATGCAGAGGTACTGGCTACTTCCCCCGAAGGCTATGGGTGATTTAGGCATGGCCGAATGATACCATGGGAATGGGCGATGGTTTTTCAATCCATCCAGTCATTTTATTTCTGGGACCCATTGCTGGGAACCTACTTCCACTCGTCTTCGCAGTCAATACCGATCCTAACCCTGCATAGACACTCGCTACTTGTGTTGGTGTCGGGCCCAACCTGAATATGTTTTTGTCTACCTGGTCTTGAAGCCAGTCTTTAAACACATAGCATCGCTTGAGGGTGTGCCCTAGAATCCCATGATAAGGACAGTAGTTGGGGTGATCAGTGAGGTTCACCTCTTCATGCCTTCTGCACTCGGGTAGGCGCACAATACATTGATCTAGAGCACTTCGGAAGTAGACAGGGACTTGATCTTCATTGAACGAATAGGCCTAGTGCCTTCTTTCCAGATAGGGGGACCTGGGGGCCTGGCCCTGGCGAGGGGACGGAGGGGCCTACCGAGGAGGCGGCGCCTGATTGGTTTTCCTAGGTGGTGGTGGCGCATTGCGCGGGGGAACCTGTCGATTCTGAGGCGGTTGCTGCTGGGCAGGAGCATGCGCTTGAGGTGGAGGACCTCTGTGGGGTTGTGGGGACGGTGCCCCTGGTAGTAATTCCAACTTCCTAGGGGCTTCTATTTGGGCCATCGCGGCGGGTTCGGTTCTGGCATCCCTCTTGGCCGGGATCACAGGGGGCAGCAAACGTGCATGACTAGCCTGTTGCAGAGCCTCCTCAAGGTGCTGAGCCTTATCTGAGAAATCCTGGAACCCTCCAGGGTAGTTCTGGTTGATCAGGGAAGGAACCGGGTTCGTTTTAACGTTCCCTACACACATCGTCAGTAATTTCTCTTGAGTCAGTGGCATGTCTAGGGAGTACGTAAGTCCCTTCCACCGAGCGATGAAGTCCGCGACTCGCTCATCAGGCCTTTGTTTGCATTTGAAGAGGTCTGTGATGTTGGTCTTTCACGTGGTGGAGCTGAATTGGAATGGGAACTGCCGGCGGAGATCCTCCCAACCGGTCACCGATCCTATAGGGAGATGGCTGTACCAGACAAATGCGGGGCCCTCCAATGTTTGTACGAAACATCGGAGCTAGGAGGCTTCTTGCTGGGTCGGAGTCCCTAGCATGGGGCCACACCTGGAAGAAAAGTGGGCCAAGTGCTGCGGCGGGTCCCCTGTCCCGTTGAAGGGTGAGAAATTGGGGTTCCCAAAACCCGGGGGTACAGGAATATCATCCACCCACACGGGATATGGCTTGCCATCCGGTGGGACCGCCACCTGCCGCATTTCCAACGCTTCGAGGCGGGCGATGAGTGTCGCTATAAGACCATCCGGGTTGGGGTCCCTATCTTGACAGGGATCCCTAATCACAAGTTCATTGCCGGGTTCTTCAACCCGATAGATGGCTTCAGCAGCTCGTGGAGCGACTGGAGGAACGACCTGCGGGGCGGCTGGGGGAACCCGGGGTGGAATCCTCAGATTTCCCTGTCGTTCAGGAGGGTTTGGTGAGATGTATCGTGCCCTCTTGCCGTAAGTTCCTCCTTCTGCCCAGTCTGCTGAAGTAGCATGATCAGGTTTTCCTGGAGGCATCTCACCAGGGGGAATTGTTCCTGCACCTGCTGCCCCGACTTGGGATTACCATAGTGGGGTCACCACTCTGTAACGCGCTCATCCAAGAGTTCGTAAACCAGCCTCTTCTGCTCAGCATGCTGCTGGCATAATGCGGCCTTCTCGAGATCTTCGTCCGTCTTTTGTACAGAGTTGGACAGGTCAGAGTGCTTGGTTGTTCCGACATGCTCCTTAGCCTTACCTGTGTTTTGACTGAGTACCAGCGACTCAGTGGGTATAGGGAGGCCTAGAAGGTTCCTCTACTGATGAGTAACCCTCCCTGATGGGTCCAGCAGTGGCGGTACGCCCCCGGGGGGAAAGTCTCCATCGAGAAATTAAAGCTCATCTTCCTTGTCCACTATGTCAGCCATGTGGACCGTGACTCCTCTCGAGGGAATGTCCTCAATATCGCATAACGAACCGGGCTGCCTTCGGATAGGGCTGAAGAGGATAGCGGCATAGTGTCCCCAGCCACGAACTTGCACATGGGGGGTAGCTTCCCTGATGACCCTATAGAGTACTTTGAAACTCTGAACGCATTTCCGTTGGAGGGTGCTCTGACATCCTGGTGACTCAGGGTGCTGGGCCACAAGGAGTGCGGCCAAATAGATCATGTGGCATTGCTCGCTAATTTTTTCAAAGTGATCTCAACTCTTAGGGTACATCACCCACTCGTAACGAAGGAAGAAGTGTGTCGCCCATAGGGTTCAGCAGAAGCACCCTACTTCCTCTGGGGTAAGGGACTCTGGTGTGCGAAAGTTCGGTGCTGCCGTCGGCCAGAAATTCTCTGGGAAGTGATCCATTGCGAGAATGCTCCAGAAGCTCCTGGGTTCGGACTCGGGGTCTGGCCTTGTATTTCCCCACTTTTCAACCGGGGGCGGCTGAGGGACCGGTAGCGGTACCGAGGTGGGCCGCTAGGAGATTAAACTTGGTGGCGGAGAATAAGGCGAACGAGATGACTGGCCGCCGAATTCCGGGCCATCCTATGAAGAGTGAGGTGACCTGACCACGATATCACAATACGATGGGCTGATAGCCACAGCTTCTGGCGCAGGAGTTGCAGCCACCGTCGATGGGTTACGCCATTGCGCCACCGTCATTGGTCCCCAAAACAGCTCCCTGTGATCTCTGGTATAGGTAGAGGGTGCTTCTGGTGACGACAGTGGTGATTGCGCAGCCGGGACCTGCGACATTTCCACAATTTATTCCTCCTGGATGTACCTGTGGAGGGAGGTGGGAATCCGGTGGACCTCGCATTCTAGGATAATGAGGTTGACGCGTTTGGTCCCTGCCCCAGTCCTTGACCTGGAGGAGCGGGGGGAAGGTTCTATTGCTGAGTCGCATTCTGATTCAGAGTCCGAGAAACGGGCAGGTTTGATCTCCACCTGGGCCTTCCCAGGACTCTTCTTGTGGCGGAGACGACCCGCTCTTCTACCCCTAGATTGCTTTTCAGGACAAGGTTAATCCTCTACATGTGGTCTCGGGGTGGCGTTGACGCCATGGTGGAGATGGATCCTGCTTGAGATAACCTTGGTGCGAGGGGAACCAAGGAAAATGTCGAAGGGTACATGGGGAGGGCCTCCATGGACAGTACCCACGTCGGCGGAGCGAGGCTGACCTTCACTCCTCGAGTTGCTGGGGTGAGGAGGACCTTCTCCAGTTGCAGAGAGGATGTAGGGAGGACCCACATGTTGGAGAGGGACTGGATGGGAAGTGCCTCCACATCCATGGTCGGGGGCAGGAGAAGGGACTCCATTCCCTGCATGGTGGGTGCGGGAGAGGTTTCCGCGACGAGCGTCACTACCGCGGGGCAGGTCTTTCTTCGAGATGGGGGTAGCATGAGGCATGTGTCTGTGACGAGCTTCAGAGGGGGTGAGGCCCATGCTCTGCGGAATAGTGGTATATGGAGGCCCTCCGTACGGGGTGACATTATCGTGAATTGATTCGGGGCGATCCCCACTCATGCCTGTAACCCCAGGAGCCAACCCGACCTGCCCATGGGGCGGTTGGAGCCTTAGTCTTGGTCGGGTGAAGGAATTCCCCTTCTCAGTGTGTGCAGGGACCCCATGCTACACGTCGGCGGTGGATCGGGAAACAATAGATGTTGATGTCAACGCTCCTTGACAAGATTCCTCAGCTCGGGCCCGACGCTGACGCCGGGTTAGACGGGCTTGCGTAGGTGGTGTAGGGTCATAACCCACCTTCTCTTCTGGCGAAGACGGTCGGCGGCGCTGATGAATCTGGGTGGGAGCCCTTTCCTGGAGCCCCTAACTTGGGACTCTGAGTGGGCCGATCCGGACATCACCCGCCTCATCAGGGTAAGGCGAGAAGTCGTCGAGGCATTCCGGGGATAGGCTCCCAAAATGATTGAACGTTGGGGTGGGGAGCAGGGGCTCTCCGTGCGGCCTTTGAGGGCGGCGTTGACGGCGGGGCCTAGATGCCTCTAGGTCCAGGCGGGTTATATCCCATGTTGGGATGACCCGTTCCTCCTCGTACCTGCGTACAAGGTTGTTGATCACCCTTCGCTGGATGATCTCTGACGGGGAGAGGGGACGTGGGCACCCCGTATTCATGGATGTAGAGGCCATCGTGGCGGCAGTGGAGCCATGCGGGGTGGCTGTGCCGGTATTTCCCCCACCCCTGTATGGGCGAGCGGGAGGTGATCATGTCTCCATAACAGTAACCTGGTTCCTAGGAAACGGAGGGATCAACTCATCAGCACTGCGAGGAAAAGGATTGACAACCAGTGCCCCAGCGTCATTCCATTCTCCACGTCTGTAAGAATGATCCACACCAACACGTTGCAGAATAGAATGCCCCACGTTCTATTGCCCCAAATTCCGGTGAGTTTCACACTAGGCCTGCTATTTGCTTGGTGGGACCCGGAACCGCATATATGGATCCAGTGACACGTTAATCTACTGGTGTCTCGAACGCTACTAATCTCTACATTGAGGAGAATAACTTCACGTCGGGTTCACCATTTCTATTTCTGACGCTTTCGCAGGGGCGCATGCATCCGTCAGCAGAGGACGCGCGGCTGTGGCCCCGCATTCCCGCTTTCCAAAGGCGGGCGGTATATTCTCCTTATTTAGGGATGTTTGCTCCTTGATCGAAACCGGGATGATGGGATGTTGGTTCCTCCTTCTGTGGATTCCTCCTCAGAACTCATCATCTAGTCCGGGTTTCCCTCATAGATTTAATACATTGTTCATGAAACTCTTCCCAGTGCCATGTTTCCATGGACGCCAGTTAATTACACTGCTTCTTTCAGGACATTCCAAAGGGTCCGGTCAGGTCAGCAACCTTCAGTCGGGGGAGTAGTCACGTCGAGGCATATGTAGCGTGTCTGTATGCTGGGGGAACTGGCGTGTCTATCTTTTGTCCCATATCATGGGGCTTCTCAAGGGAGTGGAAGCCCGAGGCATCCCACATCGAGCGTGGGGAATCATATTCCCTAGGCATATATCTTAGGTTTTCCTCAGCTTCCTATGTTTGACACAGGGTATGCCGTAGGTTTAACATCCAGCGGAGACGGTTACGCCAAGGGAGTGCCATCCGAGGTTTTCCTCAGGCATCTCATGTTTATCACAAGGTAGGTCACAAGTTTAACGTCCAATGGAGACGGGTCAGCCTGAATGTGGTGAAGAGGAGTGGAATGGAATGATCTCGCCAGGATATGATGGTCCAGGTGAGGATCAGGGTGGATGATGGATGGGTGGATGAAGTATAGGGGGGTTGAGATGGGATTATCGCAAGGGAAACAATGAGATTGGTCTTGAACCTGAAAGAGGACTCCTATGTATCCCCGTGGCAGGGAATCAAAGTCCGCGTTGTTCAGGATGGTGCCGGCGAGCCGACGTGAAGGTGCACCTGGGCCCGATGGGTATCGTCAGCGAACCGACGTGAATGTGGTCGGAACGACCGGGTGATGGGTTTGAACCTCATAGTTCAGAATGGTGTGTCAGCGAACCGATGCGCATGAGGACCTTGGTCAAGATGGTGTGGGGCTTACAAACTAGGCTGCCTAGGTGCTAGTGACCAGACGTGGAGAAGGTCGGAGTGACCAGTAGGTGGTAGGCTTGAACCTCTGGGAGGCTTCCAACATACCATGACTTGACATGGATCAAAGACCACGTAGTTTAGGGTGGACACCGGAAGGCCGACATGAATGAGGAGGACCAAGCGGGTCCCAGTGGTGGTGGGCTTGGACCTCGTGAGGCTTCCTACGTACCATGACTTAGCATGGATCAAAGACCACGTAGTTCAGGTTGGTCACAACGACTTGCCGTCGGACCGGAATGCAGTTTAACATTATTTTGGATGAAGATGAACCCTGACGTGGATAAACGATGAGAGGTGGGATTGAGCCTCGTGGATGCTTCCTATGTGCCATGCCTTGACATGGATCAAAGACCTCATAGTTTAGAGGGATTCGTCGGTGAACCAACGTGAAGGTGAACCCGGGGGTCCACTAGTGGTGGGATTGGACCTCGTGAGGCTTCCTACATACCGTGCCTTGACATGGATCAAAGACCTCGTAGTTCGGGAATGGCGGTGGGTGTCGGCGAACCAACGTAAAGAAAGGACCTTGGTCCGATGGGATATGGGCTTGAACCTCATGGAGGTTTCCTACGTATCGTGCCTTGACATGGATCAAAGTCCTCGTAGTTCGGGTTGGTTACAACTGCTTGTCGTCGGACTGGAATGCAGTTTAACATCGTGTGGGATGAAGGTAGAATTCGACGTGAAGAAATGACGAATGGCCTTGAACATCATGGAGGCTTCCTACGTACCATGTCGTGACATGGATCAAATACCTCGTAGTTCAAATGGATGTGCAGTTTTACATCGCGCCAGATGGGGGCATACAGTTTAACGTCGTGCTGGACGGGGGCATACAGTTTAACATCATTCTAGACGAGGGCATACAGTTTAACGTCATGCTGGATGAGGGCATTTCCATGAACGATGCTTACTCTAAGCCCACAAGAGTCATGCTCGGTGTTAGAAACAAGAGGCAGCATGGACCTGACGATCACGTCGTGAAGGGTGCGTCCGTGAGAAGCGAAGAGGGTCTTACGCGTTAGGCGGCCCATGTTGCTGGGACTTACTCCAGGATGGAGGCCCGAAGTGCTACAATGCATGGAGGGAGAGGGATTTGGGACCAACGATGAAAGGTTCCTCGTTCCCTATCGCGCCCTCCGCTGGCCTTGGCAGTGGAGAAGTGCGGAGGTTCATGGGTGCTACCTTCCGCAAGAGAGGTTTGGGGATTATACTGGGGTGGTTTCCCTTCTCCCATGGACATACGCTACTCCGAGAAGGAGGATATCATCCCTTGTGGAGGGGGTGACCCCGTCTCTGTGGATACGAGTGGCATAAAAAATGTCCGAGCTGGGGGGACCCTGCGTGCGAGGCACGTGGCCGGATCACAATTTAACGTCATGTGTTGAGGACGAGGTGCCTGGCAGTTTAACGTCCTACAGCTTGGACGAGGTGGGTTTACTCCACACCCCTAGGACTTACATAACTGGTACCCTCTGTTCCTTGGGGGAGGGAACATACTGGCAAGGCCATGGTAAAGGGGGGTTGTGGAGCGAACCATCGAGGGGTCCACGTTAGCATGGATATGCAAAGAAGCAATAGCCTTTAGCGTGCCTATGCGAAGAAGCATTAGGCGAAGAAACGCTATGGGTGGTGTTGCCCATGGAATTTTGAAATCACATCATGCAATCCTGGAGGGTCGCACGGGAAGAAGAATTTCCAAGAAAAGGAGTATGCTTCACGAAGTGGAGTGCCTCGGCCTTAGCATGGGGCAAGGGTGTGACTGAGAGGTGCTTCGCAAAGTGGAATAGTAATCGCGGAGCACTTCCTCGCGAAGCAGAGGGGCCTCGCGAAGAAAGGTGCTGAGAAGCAGTGTGCTTCGCGATGTACAATGACCCTACCTTGGCATGTGGATCCCCAGTACTGGATTGGTGTTTCACGAAGCATAAACGTTCTGTGGCTGCCCGGGTTCCCTTGGGAATCCCCTTCCTCCGCGAATGCCCTTAGGCTTCACGAAGGGCATCCCTCTCAGAAGAGGGGCTCAAGATGAGACATGGCGAAGGCATCTTGCGAAGTAGAGCTACCTCACAGAGCTCATGATTCCCGGGGGCGAAAGGTGCTTCGCACTTCGGGAGATGAGAAGCTGAAAGGTTGGATCGTCCTCCTCATGGGCTCAGGGGGAACGCATTATTTATAGGAAAGGGGCACCACGAAGTAGAGCTCACGCGGTGCGAAGGGGTGGCGGGTGCTTCGCGGCGGGCTCGCGAACGTCAGGGCGTTCGCGGAGCGTTACCGCCTCCTGTGCTTCGTGGCGGGATCACGAACGTCAGGGCGTTCGCAGAGCATTACCGCCTCCTATGCTTCATGGCGGGCTCGCGAACGTCAGGGCGTTCACGGAGCGTTACTGCCTCCTGGGCTGCGCGGCGGGCTTCCGAACTTCAGGGCATTCACAGAGCGTTACCGCCTCCTGTGCTTCGCGGCAGCCGCGATGCTCGGGGGGTGCTTCGTGCCATAGCTTCATGAGGCAATGCGCGGGGCTTCTTTTCTGTCCCTTCTTTGCGTGTAATATTTTGGCGCCAACAAAGACATTCTCCATAGATGACAAATTTAAAAATGATATTGACTTACCGCCTTTTCAAAGACAACCTCTCCCTATATAGGGTAATCGTTCATTCCTTTTATAGAACAACAATTTCAGGGAGATGAAGGTGGAACCAACTCCTCATTCCCTGCCCGCTCATTATGGATAAGAGATAGCTCAGACGGTAGTGCCCTAGAGCTGCATAACTTCATAGAGTCCTTGGATACTTTAATGGAAGCCAAGGAAGCATGACATGCACCTTTGCAGCCTAAGAGGAATCCATATCCCCCCCTAAATTCAGAAATCTTACCTTCCCTATTTTTGTTGGTGTGGGAAACCCCAAACAACATATCACAAAATTTATATCATGTTGTGGACCAATTATGGGCCCTCGATACCAACAAGAGAAAACAAAGCTGTGGTTTTTTGTCAAAAATCTATTAGGGCTAGCCATTGTATGGTACAAAAACCTTTCAATAGGATCCGTTATATGATGGTAGGACCTTCTTTGTCAATTCCATTACTAGTTCAGCTCCATTCTAAGGAAAATAAAAATCGTCAACATAGAAAACTATAAGAAATGTAAAAATTTGGAGCGCGTATAACTTCATAGAATGGTGGAAATGTGTAACCTATTTTCTCAACATCCCTCTATCATATAAGAAACTTATAGAACACTATTCCAAAAATATTAGGGATGAGTTACAGATTCTTCTGAATCCAATTAAATATCTTGGAGTATTCTTCTAGTTTGTAGAAAAAACCCAACGCTTGGGAGAATCCATCAAGATAAAAAAATCCAAATCTCGACTCATTCTCTAAGAACATGGTAAAATTATATGCAAATATAACCTACATCTTTCACTCTCAATCCCATAAGAGTACCCATCTAAGAACCTAGGTAGGCCCCAAATCACCCAACACCTCATGTCGAGCAATGACAACCACAAAATCTCCCTCGTCTAGAAGCAAAGAGAAATCAGGGATGCTTGGGATTTGAGGAAAAGATGAACATGACATACTCCTTAAAAAATTATCAAGTACCTATTTATTTCTTGGTGTTCATAGAGAATAACCTTCATAGGATCCCACAATATAAGAATCCCGATGAGGCTAAAATCACCAACTATCCCGACTACATCCCTTATCACAGAATATTGGGTCATAATATCCAGGATCGATTCATATTCCAAGAATCCCTTCAAAGTATTATTGATTCTGGATAGTTGGAACTAAAAAAATCCATAGAGAAGATGACTTGAATGAAAATTGTGCAGTCAGAAGAAGATCATGGTTGTAAGAAGTCCCAAATAAAAATGCTTGAAAGTTAGAAAACTGGATGACTGGGAACAAAATTTATTGAGTCCATGGCACAATGACATCATAGGTATGCATACTCACAATATCTCCACCACATAAGGAGGTAACATCAAATACACCTTTCAAAAGTGTTTATGATCACTGAAATTAGGAATAAAAATAAGAGGAAGAGTAATATTTTTCTCTAATGAAATATCTATCTCTCATAGATTTATTCCTTATAACATATGAAGCATGGGAACTGACCCCATGAAATGGAATACTCATCGGATGAAGAGTTCATATTTGGTTCTATTAACATGATACACATGTAACACCCTGTCTATAAAGATGAAGAAGACACATAATATAGGTTCCCTATATATAACTAGGGAATGGGAGGCCACATGCATGTGTATAGAGGATAAAGGGGACAATATGGGTGGGGTTAAACCCAATATTTCACTCAAGTACCCACAGAAGAAAAATATGGAGTTGAGACCCACATACAAGGACTCCAGCGAACCCAAAAAAGGCATGGAAGTATCTCAGGACCCTCCAACAGTTGTCCTCACCCAATTTTATTTCATGATCACCTAAAGGGGGTTCAATTATCTGACCATCCCAAACAATAGGTACACCCATCACAACCTGTTTTGATGGTTATAGATACTCCCACAACCTATGAATATGAACCAGGGTCGTCCACCTTAAATGCCTCATCTATGGAGCAACATGTTTAGGAGAAACTCAACACCGAGAAGTGATAACCTCTGGATAAAAAGGTATGAAATTATGAAATTGTTTTCATCAACCTTAGGCATGGTCCCAATGCTAGATGCACTCCATATTTTTAATGATCCTATGGAGGAACTCATTGATGCCCTTCAGAGCCCACGAGATTTAAAAACATAATTCACTTTAGCTGATGTCTATCGAGTGGAGACCATGACATCAGAATTCCATATATCAATCTCATTCACTAAATAGGGTCATGAAGTGGTCATCCGACTACACATCTAATTCATATATTTTTTGAGTACACTCAATAACCCCATCATCCAAAGTTCAATGATTGATAATGGTTTTGGGATCATCCTCTTCCCAGTTTGAACCCTCCATCATTTGGGTTATGGAGAAGGGGGACTATCTCCCACAAGGTTGACCATTTAAGGTTGTGATAAGCATGATCAAAGACCAATCTGAATGTTCAATCTCAGAGCTCGGTTTGGGGAAATCACATCTGACACTGAGTTAATGGTTATCTAGTATAACATTTCATATAATGTTCAAATTGGATGGCCCTATTTCCATAGTCACTTTGTAGTACCTTCAATATTCCATCAGTGTTTAAATTACCCCATCAATGGAAAATTCAGCATACTACATGTTGAAAAATCCTAATTAGAGACATTAAATTCCACATATTATAGAATATTTATAAATAAGACAGGAAATCAACCAATGGTGGATTATGATATATAGGTTGTATCCCCTAATGGATTGCGTACCACTCCTTTGAATCCCTAAAGTATGCTCGACAACAACTATTTACTCTCTATAAATATGGTAGAGGTAAAAAATATAGTCTTGTAGGTCCAATACCCTCCTTTATTTAATGTAAGTGAAAGAAATAGCTATGAAATCTCTCTATAAAGACTCAAGTTGTAGGGGAGATTATAGATCTTCTCATGGCCTTCCCCACCCTGATGATGATAGAGAAACCCAATGATATCCATCTTCTTTTAAAAATTTCTCCACAAAATCAAAAGTGGAAGAGGATGATGTTTACCTTAGGAATGTCCTTCCTGCATTTCAGGAAGGTGTCTCCACCACCATTGACGAGATCAAATAGGTAAATCTAGGAATAAAATAAGACCTGCTACCTATATTGATTTGTGTTTCCATTCCCTTCAAGGAGACACAGATGTACATTTCATTTCTAAAGAAACATCGATATGTGTTCTCTTTGAACTGCACAAAAATTCCCAGACTAAATCTAGATGTGCTTATACACCATTTTGACCTACCTGATGAGATTCAAGTGATCAAACTAGCAGTAAGGAGGATTCACCCACTCATTCTAGAAATTTAGTGGTGTAAGATGATAAATTGACCAAATCAAACATTTCCCAAGAAGTGTAATATCCATGATGGATTGAAAACATTATCCATATCAAGAAAAATAATGGAATGATTAGGGTCATTATTGATTTCAGAGATATTAATTAGGACTTCCTACATGGAAATTTCCCCAATACAATCACAAAACTCTTGATCGATGCAATATATAGCTTAAAATCCCTTTACATCATAGACAAGTAATCGAGGTACATTCAAATAAAGATATCCCCTAAAGATTAGGAATTCACTACCTTCAGAGTGCCTCAAGGGATATTTTCTTATCAGCTCATTTTCTTTGGGATAAATAATGCTAGTAATACATACCAATGTTCCATTCATCACATATTTAAGCAATTATTGGGAAATATATCCATGTTCTATGTCAAGTACATTGTTTTTGAATCTAGATAGTGATGTGATAACTTCTTGGATATCCAAAAAATCTTTGACATCCTACGATAACACGGTTTGAAGATGAATCTGTAAAAATTTACTTTTGGGGTAATGTCAAGGATGTTTCTTGGATTTTTGTTATGCAACCAGGGAATCAAGCTTAACCTAGAGAAGGCTAGTTCTATTTCAACAATGTCACCCATAGAAATCTCAATGAACTAAGGGGGATCCAAGGGAACCTCACCTTCATTCGGTGATTCATTTCCAACGGATCTAGAAATGATCTCCCATTCACCAAGCTAATAAAAAAGAATGATTTTTTTATCAATTTGATGATGACTACTAAAAATCCCTCTAATTTATCGTGCAATACGTATGCACCCATCAGTTCTGATGCCTCCAGTGGAAGGGAGGGCACATATCTTGTATGTTTCATCCACGAAACGCTCTCTAAGAGCCATACTCCCACAAAAAAACTAATGAGGGGAGTGATAATAGTGTCAACTACATATACAAACAATGCTAAATAATGAGACTAAGTATTATGATGTCAAGAAAAACTTTCTTTCCCTTATCTTCACAGTAATGAAGGTGAGACGTTACTTGCACCAGCACAAAGTCCATATGGCCTCTCGTATTGATCTGATCAAGTAAATCCTTGGAAACCTTATGTTTACTAGGTGCTTTTCTTAATGTTAGGGGATTATGAAATAATATGATATTTAGTTTTTATAATACAAGTTAGTGAAAGAGAAATTGCTGACATATTTTCTTGTAGAACATCCTTCCAAAAAAAAATACCTAACTGGAAACCAAGCTTCCAGATGAGGAGGTTTTCTCTTCCCATGACACTCCCCTGTAATGGGAGATGAATTTTTATAGAACCTCATAGAGTCTTATCAACACAAGGATATACAACCCAAAGAATAATCGGGTTGGTTAAAGGATTTTATTTGTCTCTCTAGAAAAATTTGTTTTTCCCTTCTCTTTCTCACGATTTGAATGCAAAAAAAAAACAATGTTTTATAATATCAATACCTCATCGTTGGGTTGGAACTGGCCTTAGAACTACAAATATCCTATCTGAATATAAAAGAGGATTAAGAACTAGCGATAAAGTAGATCAATGGTGAATATTACATTAAAAATGAATAATATCCCCACACTAGATACATCAGGGAATTGATGGAAGAGTTCCCATTTAACCCATATTTCATAATTTTTCCTAATCACATAATGTTCTCACTAACACATTGGATTATGTATCCATCATTATAGTTGTCCTTGATTATGAGGAAGAAATATTCCATATCATGTATTGATGAATGGTCTCGTCATTCATCATATGTCAAATAGATGAAATCAATCAGGTCAACACCACCCCTGAGCATGATGAAAGAATGACCACCCCTTGATGGATGGAGCCCCTAATCAGTTATCTTCAACATGGGATTCTCCCCATAGGCCAAGTCAAAAAGGAATATATTTGGAATTGTGTAGAACAAATCATGCTATAGGATGGACCAAATGAGAAGAAGACCCTATATAAGTGAGGCTTTGAAGGAATCCTCCTCAGATTAATAGTAGAAGGAGAGGCTCTATTCGTAATAGAGGAATTCATTGTAGGATCTTATAGAACCCATCAATACGGAACCAGGATCTCCCATCAGATCAAGAATTTGGGATATTATGGAAAAAACATGATACATGATTGTGTGTAGTTCACTAAAAGATTTCATGCATTCTAGATCCCTAAAATATTCATCCACCAACCCCTGTAATTTCTACACATAGCTAAATATCCCTGTCTATTTTTTATTTGGGGAATGGATTTTGTGGGGCCATATCCACTAGCCACAACTAAGAAGGTTAAGTACATGTTTCATGATAATGACTTCTTTTCAAAATGGTATGAGTTAATACCCCTCAATGAATACAAATCATCAAATTCATGAAGTCCCATTTCAAAACAAAATTCAGGGACCCTCACACAATATTGACATACAATGACACCAAATTCTATTCTAAGGAGTTTAAGAGACTGTACTAGGTGTACAATATCAATTACAATCATTCATCACACTATCATGTAGCGATGAATGGATAGATATAGACCTTCAATAAGTCTCTATAGAATATTCTATAGAAGATGGTGAAAAGGTATAAGAAGTCCTGGTTGGACTAACTCCTTTATGTTTTATGGGCCTACCTTACTACCACAAATACTAATTCACAAGAAATTAAATAATCATTGGTGTACATGACCGATGCCGTGTTACCCAAAAAGGTTGAGCTCCCTTTCCTCTAAACAAGAATTTTCAGACAAATATTAGATGATGATAAAGCACAAAAATGGATAGAAGAATTTGAATGGAAATATGTGAATAGGTTTCCCACACTACACAACCTAGAGATCCATCAAAATCAGACCACACTAGACTTTAATAAAAAGGTTCACCTTCATTCATTCTTCCAAGGAGAACTGGTGTTGGATCTTAGAACACCAATGATACGGGGAAAGAATCCCCCAAAGATGGAACCTAAATGAGAAGGGCGTTACATCATACATAAGGTCTATCATATCAAAGCCTATTTGTTGGCCACAATGGATAGGGAACGTGTCACAACTCCCATAAATGAAAGATTTCACAAAAAATAATTTGCATGGATATCATAAAAAACCCCTAAGTACTGACATAATGACTTTAAACAACATGATATCATTCATCCTAAGATCATAACAACAAACTATATGGATATAATCTTGACCATATGGTAATACACTTTACATAGATCATCTTGACCACACGATGATAAACATTATGAAGTTTATCCTAACCACATGAAGATAAAAATATGTAGATTATCCCAGCCAAATGAAATTAAACTACATAGTTCCTTGAGAAATATGCATGGATTGATTACTGCTATTAAAGGAAGCAGAGCGACAACCAAACCTCTATCTTTTGGGCCCAACCATGATATTTATTTTCCTTCACATCAGGTGATCCAAGTCATTATGGAAAGATGTTAAACTGCATGGCTAAATGTCTATTTTTCATGAAATTAAACTTAACATGAGTTCTATAACTATGTAACAATTTATAATCATTTACAACATGATTTTTAGGGATGAATAGATAATATACATTGGTCCATCCATCATAGTATACAAAATTCCCCTATCATGTCCCTATTGCCTCTATATGGTGAGAGGAACCCTTACTATTCCTTTTTTTCTCACACCGAACATAGATCAAATGATACATAGTGATTATTGGATCTCTAATCCTGGTCCCCGCTACCAAACCAATGAAACAAAATTCACACCTCTTCATATGGTCCAATCCTATGAAGAGAGAGTTTCTCATTCAAGAACTATGTGTAACTTGATTCCATCCCTCACATGATATGTAGTTACACATAGATTTCCAAATACAGAACCAATTAAAATATATAAGTATAAGGGTGACCCCTCATTACATACGGGTCAGACCTATGAAAAAAACTCACTTCAGAACTACGTGTTACTTGATTCCCACCACCATGGGATATGTGGTGACACCCAAAATTCCATTCATGGGCCATGATGAAATACAACAATTTCAGATCAGGGGACCGATGTCCTAACAAAATGACATTAAACTCCATGAAACTTTAAGAACTATGTGTGGCATGATTATTATTCTTATGATACATGTATTGATGCCAATATCTCCACCATTTGGCCCACCCACAACATTGTTGTTCTTTCATGTAGGTTCATATTATTCCTCACCTCATGATATTAAACTGCATGAGATTTCATGAAATTTTTGTGTCTTTATTACTATCATTAGAGGATACATAGAGACATCTAGATCTCCAATCTGAGGACTAGTTGTAATAGCTGATATGAAATTCACCCCAGCTGTAGAAAAACCTAGTCACACAAGATCATTTTGCCTACGTAAAAACCATATCTATGAACAACATGCTTGTGTACATAATATATCATGAACAAAATTTTCACAACAATTCCCATGTATTTACCACATGACGTTAAACTGTATAAGAGTATATCCTTACTGTATGATGCTAAACAACACATAAGTAAGTCCATACCAAATTACATTAAATAGAAATACGGATGTCCTAGTTTCATGACATTAAAAATGAACATCAAACATGTCATTATGACATGATGTTAAACTAAACAGAATAAAGTTTTCCCCGCTACATGATGTTAAAATATGCATCCATCACCCATCATTATCCTATATTAAAGTACCACATGGGACTTACCCAGATCCTCTAGTTTGGTGTTCTTCTTCCATATGTTAAATCACTTCAGTCCATATACCACACTTTATGTCTGGATCACCTCAAGTCACCTTCAACTTTTCAAATAACTTGGAAAGGAAAAGTGATCACTCTACATGGACATTTAATCGATGAATAAGGGCTCCAAACCATAAACTATAGATATCTTGGACTAATATAAAGAGCTTTCTAATTTTTGTGAGCATGGAATCCCCATTGCAGAACATAACACATTTGTATGTTTTCTGTCATCTCTGTTGTGATTGTACCATATAATTACTCATGACTCGAGAACCTTGAGCTATGATTTAAAACATTTTAATCACCCAATATGAAGTATTATGGATGAATCTTGGCCCTAGGTATCCTAATTTGTCTATTGTAGAACATCTCCAATATTATATCTTGGAGTTTCACAACCATAAAATGCCAAAAATTTGTTCAAAGCTGTGTGTAAATAAACTATAGGCTGTGATGGTCCAAATTGAAATGCCATAAAATTCTAGATAAGGAGACGCAAAAATTGTCAGGTTGAAATCACATAAAGGGAGACCTGAGAAAAATTCAATTCTTTGATCAACAAACTCTTCATCTACAGATTCTATGAAATATTTAGGGAACACATAAATAATTCATAAAGTTCATAGGGTCTACTTTTTATCCCTAGTAAAATCCATGTTACACTCATCGAACCCCTAGTCTAGGAAAATGTTAGAGTAATCGGTTTTCACATCTCCTTGTTATGATAACATGTTCACTATGTGATGGAAGAAAATTTATGGTTCTCAAACCCTTATTGGATATTACATTTCCCACCAATAACACTTTATGATTTAATGTGCTTTGGGTCATCGTAAAAATTTTCATAGCTCTTGGAATGGAAAAGAGATCCCTCTACATGTCCATTACATTGATGCAAAAGGGATTGAAACCACCAACTAGAGAAAACATGGCCCATTATAAAGGGATTTATAATTCTTGTATGCTTGACATCACCAGGGAGAAACCCATCACCTCAATCTGTTTTTGGTCATCCCCGCCATGATTGTACCATATCATTAATCCTAACCTAATCACTTTTCACTCAGAACTCCAACACAGTCTCTCTCACTTGAGAGCATTCCTCCTAGTCTTTTCCTAGGGATTGAGTTTCCTCCATCCCGATCTACTCAGAGCGTTGGGGGGATTACCTGAACCCTTTGTTTCGCAGGTGGGCTCTGTCTTCCCCAGAGAGTCCCGATTCAAATCTGTGTCCCTTCTCTGGCTCCTCCGTGGTGAGGAAGGTCTGATTTCTGACATCAGGTCTCTTTGCTCGATTCCGAACCCCATCTCCTGTATTTTAGAGGGATAAGGGTTTTTTAGAGGGATCGGGGTTTCATTTTCTGTCATTTGAAATCAAACAACATCTGTTCTCGCACATCTTCATGGAGACCTTCCCGTTGAAGTCTTCCTTCACTGATTCGAGATATGGTATCTGGGGGTCGAACCTATTCTCAAACCTACAATTAGTTTTCGATCCATGTGATTGTTAGGACTCTCTTATCTCGAAGGCACTGACCACAAAAAAAACATTCCTACTTCATGAAGAATGGAGGTTGAATTTCAAGGGCGTTGCGAAGGAAACCAGGTTCATGGAGATCCTGGGAACGAATGCGAATCCCTCAATGAGCATTGTGATTGACTCGCGAAGACCCAGCCGTGAAGGGAGGCCATGAAGAAACTGCAAGATGATCCATTCCATGGTGGCTGAAGTGCTTCACGGAGAGTGGTTCAAAGAAAACCTGGTTCGCAGAGACCCTGGTAATGAAGTTGAATCCCTCGGTGAGTGTTGTGATTGACTCTCGAAGAGAGATCGTGAAGTTACCGCTGTGGTGAGCCAATTCGTGCAGGCTGAAATGCTTCGTGGAGAGCTCGTGCTGAGAGCAAGGGTTTTTTGTGTAAGCCCTGACCACAAATTCTCTTTGCGAAGGCTTTTTTCCATGAAGGTATTGCCCACGAAGCCACTTCGTGGAAGGAGGCCGCGAAGTGGGGTGTCTGGTTTTGGGGCCATTCACTGGAACATGCCTTGATAGGGAGTTTTTTGGGCTGGACCGGGGCTAGGTTTTTTTTGGCCCAGGCGCGAGCTGTGAATATTTTTTGTGGATCCCCAAAAGAGAGGGGGAAATTCCATAAAGCCTAGTCAGTTAAAGAAACTGACAACCGCTTGCTGACCCAAGGAGTGCAGAACACCGGGATTTTGTTCGGATCTCTTCCCCATCCCAAAGCACTAATCAATGGAGGCGAATTTAGTGAACCTATTGAAGAGGATTTCCCTGAAGGAAAATGAGAAAGAGACTATCGAGGATCGAAGAAATGAAGATACACTCTTGAAAAACGCATCTCTCTACTGGTTGTTGAAAAGTTTGTGGAAAATATCTCAATCAACCAGGGGGCCCTCAACGAAACCCTCCAGAATATTTGGAAATTGGAATCTGGAGTGGCCATTGAAGAAGCGGGGAACAATCGCATTGTCTTCGAGTTCTTCAATGAGATAGATAGAGATAAAATACATATAGGTAGGCCATGTTCCTTCGATAATCAACTCCTCCTCATGGAAGAAGTCAAAAGGGGGGGATGATATCTGTCATATTAAGCTCACCCGATCCCCCTTATAGAAACGTAAAAAAGGAATCCCTCTTCACGCATGAATGAAACATGTTTGAGAGAAATTGGGCACTACATTGGCCAATTCCTTGAATGGTACTACTCAAACCCTATCCAATGGGGACCCGAGTTTCGGATTAAAGCCGGAATTAATGTGTCGGAGCCGCTAATGAGGGGAATGTTTTTGAAACTCAATGATGCAAACAACTGTATTTCATTCAAATTTGAGAAACTCCAAATCTTCTGCTTCTTTTGTGGACGTCTTGGCCATCTGGAAAGAGCGTGTGTCTCAAAGAAAGAGAATGGATCAGGTAATATCATTCTACAATATGACCCATGTCTCCACGCAAAAATGATTAGATATGCCTTCATCCCTGAGTTGGAAAAATAGAAAGACCGCGAATGTCTCACGTTGGCCCACACAAGATGGGCGGAAACTGAACATGGAAAAAACATCATGATTAGGCCACTATAATTCCCTAAAGAGAGATCAACCACTCAAGAAAAAAATAACATTTATCCTTCCCCCCTTGAGGGACACCGTCTCAACATTTATAGAGCCAGTGAATACACCAAAGGATATTCCAGAAAAAAGCTCGAGACCAAAGAAGATGCACACTAAACCACCAGATCCCGACCCTGATCCAGAAATGACCATGGAAGACATCCTAACATAGGATAAAGATGGAATGACAATAACTTCACCACTAGGGCCAATAACCCGTCAAACTTGGAAAAGGGTGTAACGAGAAGAAAGAGACAGTAAATTGGAAGACCCTAAACCCGGGGGACTGAAAAGATGAATTGAAAAAAAAATCAGTGGGGGACTCCCCTAAAATATGGAAACTAACGGGTGGAAAAACAAGTGCGGAGGACTCAAAGGTGGAGGCAGGTAAGTCCCAACCCCACCTAGATCAATGAACGTCTTATGCTGGAACTGTCGTGGGCTTGGAAACCCACGAACGGTTCGTATTCTCCAACGCAATTGCGCCTAAAGTCACCCCAATATGGTTTTCCTATCCGAAACCATACTAGAAAACAAGGACACCCCAAGCATTTCTATGAAATGTGGCTTCCAAGGCTGCCTCCCGATCTCCCGACAAGGCCACTCCGGGGGAATCTGTCTCCTTTGAAAGTATTTTGTCGATGTCAAGATCTTGTCCTTCTCCTCACACCATGTGGTTGTGGCTATTCATATGGACCACACCCACCAAGGACTTTTGTGGGATCCTATGGTTGGTTGTCCCATAATGAGAAGTGTAAATACTGGGATCTTCTCTGCAAGCTGTGTCATAATCTTCCGGGCCCTATTCTCTTTGGAGGGGACTTCAATGATATTATTTTTCATAATAATAATAGAGGTGGAACCGTCCGAACATATTTGTCGATGTCAAATTTTAAGTATGCAGTCTCTAGGGTGGACCTGGTCGATCTGGGTTACGCGGGTAATCATTTCACATGGTTCAGGGGTAATACAGATGGCACCCGCATCACTGAGCGACTTGAACAATTTTTAGGATCAACAGATTGGAAAAATCTCTTCAGTATGTTTCTCATCGGCCACCTAATGATCAACTATTCAGACCACATCCCAATTTTCATTGACTACAGTCAAGGAAAACAAAACAAGAAATATAGAAGACCCTTCAGATTTGAAAGCTTCTAGTCAAAAGAACATGAATGCAAAGATGTTATCTGATCAAGCTGGAAGACTAATCACGCAGACGTTGGACTCAATATCCAACAGGTCGCATCTGATCTATGTTCTTGGAGCGACAATAAATTATTCCATCATGATTGGCACAATGATTTCCTTGAAAGGAAACTACATAACCTACTCAAGAAACCCCCATCTAACTACAATATCTCTTTTATCAGTGCCACTCAAAAAGATCTAGATATGGCCCTGCGATTCAAGGAAATATTCTGGTCTATGCGAGTGCGAGACACCCACATAACTGAATGGGATGCTAATTTACACTATTTTTACCAGAAAGCATCAGATAGGCGCTGGAAGAATTATATTACATGCATCTCTCAACCAGATGGTAGTAAAGTCTCTGACACCGATGGAATCCACAAAGCCGTGACCTATTATTTCCAGAACCACTTCTCTGTAGGAAATCCTCTCATTTCTGCTGAAGTGGAGGATTGCATTAGACTTGTGATCACTGATGAGATCAATCATAAACATACCAAAGATGTGACAGATGAGGAGATATGACTGGATCTGAAACATATTCAACCCACTAAGGCCCCGGCCCTGGATGGTTTCCATGCCCTCTTCTTCAAACAATACTGGCATATTATCAGTCCTGAAATCTACAATATGATGAGGAATATTTGGGTCTGGAAAACAAGAATTTCCTCCATCAATGAAACTTTCCTCGTCCTCATTCCCAAAATTAAGAAACCTCTGGCGGTCCCTGACATCAGACTTATCAGCATGTACAATGTATATTAAAAAATTTTCTCAAAGATCTTAGTTAATCGGCTATGTACTTGGTTACCTGACATCATCTTGGAAAACCAGAGTGCCTTCATGGCCAAGATACTAATCACTGATAATGAAATTGTGGCCCATGAAGTGTTCCACTATATGAAAACACACTCCCCCGCGAAAAGAGGAGCCATGTCCTGGAAACTAGATATGACTAAGGCCAATGATAAAGTTGAATGACACTTCCTCAGAGTCGTAATGCTAAAAATGGGATTTTTCTCTAAATGGGTAGATATGGTCAAGCACTATGTCTCGACCATCTCTTTCTGAATCAAGGTCAATGGGGAGCTCACCCAAGGATTCAACCCATACCGGGGTCTTCGCCAGGGAGATACTCTCTCACCCTTTCTATTTATCTTGGTGGCTGATTTTTTCTCTAACCTAATTTCCAGGGATGCATCTTCTAACTCTATACATGGGGAAAAGGTTTTCCATGTAAGTCTTCCAGTTTCACATCTCTTCTTTGCCGACGAATGCCTCATTTAATCCAGAGAAAAAGCTAATGAATGGCTGGTAATAATCCATTCGATCCAACAATACGAGAGGGCGTCCAGTCAGTCAGTAAATCATGGAATGTCGGAAATATCTTTCTGCGCATGGGTACCACCTTCCATGAAAGAAGAACTCTGTGAATCTATAGGAATCCATTTGGTCGAGAAACACTAGAAGTATATCGGGCTCCCCATAGTAATTGGACGCTCCAAAAAATAAATCTTTGCATCCTTGATGGACAGGATTGAGAAGAAAATTCAAATATGGACCCTAACTTTTTTCCAATGCAAATAAGGAGATCATTGTTAAAGCCGTCATCCAGTATATCCCCAGATATTTTATGTCCCTGTTTAAGCTTACGATGGCCGTTGTCAATCAGATCCACACACGCATAGCCATCTTCTGGTAGGGGAAGAATGATGGAAGGAATAGAACCCACTGGATTGCCTGGGAGAAACTGTGCAATCCCAAGTCTGAGGGAGGTATGGGATTACAGAATCTCTTTCAATTCAATGACGCACTGCTGGCTAAGCATGGTTGGCACCTGATTAACAATCCATCATATCTCTGTACACTTGTACTTAGAGCCAAATAATTTCTTCATAAGGACTTCCACGTCTCCTCTCTTAGCCCCCGTCCAATCTTTCCATAGAGAAGCATTTGGGGGGCCAAAGTTTCCTGGAAAAAGGGATGGGCTATAGGAATGGGAATGACTAAACTGTTAACATTTGGACCGATCCCTAGCTGATTGATGAGGAAGGTGCACGGGCCTCATCCCCTGCCCAACCAGGTTTTGAAGATGGAACTGTCATGTGCATCTTTTCCGATCAGGGTCCCGGATGGTGTTTGGAGAAGATTCACACATGGTTCAATGAAAGAGGAAACAGAACTATCCTAAGTACCCCCTGGGTCCTAGACATAGGCCCCGACCATCTCTTATGGATCAAAATACTTTTAGAAGCCTAAAAGGTGAACTCCAGATACCGGATCTCCATTGGTAATCAATCAGTCGATTGGGATGGGGGATCCTGGAAGTTAATTTGGGAACTCAATGTCTCCCCAAAAATCCGCCACTTTTGGTGGAAGGTGTGCACGAGCACCCTTCCTACCATGAGCATTCTCGTCATCCAACATATTTCCAGTGATGAATCTTTCCCATTCTGGATGAATGTCCCAGAATCTCCCTTTCACGCCATCATTCAGTGCCCATGGGCTAAGGAAATGTGCAATAAATGGGGATCTGATTCTGGAACTTCACTGGACATGGCCTCTGACCTCCCATCTTCTCTGATGCAATGGTTCTCTTCCTTCTCGTCAGCTAAAGCAGGTTCACTTTGTACCCTGGCCTGGATCATTTGGGTCCGTCGCAACAAGGTAGTTTTTAACCGTGTTCACAGACCCCCCAATTTCTGGATTGAACGGGCCCTTTCATGGATTGAGGGTTGGAAGCACCATAATGGACAACAAATGCCCTTAGAAACCCATTATTTTCCCTCCCACTGGTGTCTGCCAAGAGAAGGGATTCTTAAGATTAATGTGGATGCATCTCTCCCAAAGGATGACCTATCTCCCTCGACATCATGGACCGGAATCATCAGGGCCAAGTCGTTGCAGCCAAACATGAATCACACTACGCTTTCTGGGAACCTATGGTGGTTGAGGCTACTATCATCCTTGCAGGTATGATGCTTGACAAGGATCACAGATGGGATAAAATCAACCTCGAATTAGACTGTCTCACCATTATCAATGCCATCAATTTCAATGACGGTGGCCTCCCGTCTTTTGGATCCCTCATTAGGTGAATCCTTTATCTTCGTCAAGGATTCTCAATCTGCACATTCTCCTTTACTAAAAGGGAAGGAAACAATGCTGCCCATCATCTGGCAGAATCAGGCACCTATGATGTTAACTAGCTCTGGCTCGACCATTTCCCATCATGGCTTTGCATTTGAACGTCTGTTGATCTTCGAAATTAATGAATATGCCTTTTCAATAAAAAACCTAATCACTTTTCCCATGATTTAAAATATACGTACTAGAATATTCAAGGAGATCTAACAACATCAACATTACATTAAAATGTTTTGTACCCTTTCTCGAAGTAGGAGTGTGACACTCTGTTCCTAAACTTTTAATGGCCCACACTTTGTGATTTGAAACCATAGGGAATTGGGTTTGAGCTTCCCAATGAGGGGATGAATTTCCCTTTGGTGTGAGAGACCTTCCGAGATAACATTCGTTCCATACCAAACCTCACAATCCAGACACTTGAGTCTTTGAAAACCATTCATAGACCATGAAATGGAAAAGAGATCGCTCGATTCGGCCATGATATTCACGTAATAGGGATTTAACTCAGAATCCTGAAGCTTCTAGGATATGTATGGAGGTATTTTGAATCCTTGTGAGCTTATGTGACACCATGACAGAACCTAACATATCAAAGTGTTAAAGGACATACATGACATGTCCTCTACATCTTATATTCAAAAGCTCAGACTTTTGGGTTATGATTTTCATCATCTATATTCTAACTGTTAGGTAGACCTAGAATCCATAGTATTTCAACCTCAACCAATATATCCTCCATAAATATTTCATAATCCAAGGAAAATATACCCAGTATCAAGAGACCCTTTGATTGACTATGAACTTATAACTATGGCTCCTGCATATACACCTATGGTCGTCAATCAAAAGCATCACACTTCACAATTGGATTTCTAATACTCATAATACCTATAAACACCACGGAAGAACCCATCACCTCAATGGATTTTTGGGTCATTATTGGCACTTCTATATAATATTCCATGATAATTTATTAGGTTTGAGATAAAAGAACCTAAAATAAAGAAATATAATGTCCAAGATAAAAGACCCTAAACTAAAGAACTATAATGGATTAGATAAAAGACCTTAAACTAATGAAATATAAGGTTCGAGGTAAAAGTCTGTAAACTAATGAAATATAAGTGCCAGGATAAAATACCCTAAAATAAAGAAATATATGGTCCAAGCTAACACACCCTAAACCAAATAAATATTAGCACTAAGCCAAACGATCATAAACTAAATAAATATGAGGTCCAAGATAAATGAAAATAAACTATATAATGATAGTAAATGAGCCTAAAATATCCTATAAGGCCCTTGATATGACCTTATAAAACATAATGAGAATCTAGACAAGCCAACCCATTTTGATAACAGAAGATAACTATCCCCACAAGACATATATTCTACCCAATTGTCCTTCTACAAGTCAGGTGATCTCAAGAATAATAGAAAATATTTATATATGAATGACCTCATGAGGTTGGGAATTCATGAGAATTTCTTAAAATAGAATCTGTTATAATTTCAACATTTAATTCTTCGTATTTTTATTTATTTAATATAAAAAAGGCATGGGAATAATTGGTGATTCCCTTTGGAAAAGTAAAACAACATGCATATCATGAATGAAAGGATGTTGGATAGTAATGTAGAATGTTTGTAGAATTAATTCGTTTATAATGTGAAAAAACGGTAGGAATCTCTACATTTTGAAGGGTCTCTAATGTCAAATAAAAAACTGGAGTTCATTACAATGGTTATACTATGAAAAATGTCGATCGAACACACTATAAAGGTCGGATATAGTTCAATGAGAAACGTCAATCAAACTTTGAAGTTTCACTCTCCCCACTTCTTAAGATTCTAATCTAGGATGAAGATTTTCACCAAATTCATCAAATCCTCAACCCTCTTTGGGGTAGTTTCAATAGAATATGGAAATTCTGAAATATCAGACCTCATATGATCTAATATTTTCTCTCATCTCCATTTCTGAAAAGCCCACACATCCCTCTGTGCATTCAATTTGGATACTGACTGATGACCCTAAACCAGTGGCTCTGATGTATCCCTCATTTTTCTATCAATATGATCCTCATATTCAAGGTCATGAAAATGTCTTTCACTCAGATACATATCTTCTTACGTCAAATCAATTTGTTTCATGATTTCACACAGAGGAAATTGGTCAAAACCACATGAACCTAAATCATGAAATAACTGATGAAAGAATTCCCCTTGGTCACGGAATATTTCATCAGGTGTGACGGGAGTAGAAATAACTAGTTGATTCAAGAAGGAAGTAGAAAAAGAATCCTCATTTCCCTTTCTCTCGAAAGGTGTATCATTTTTAGGCTATTCCTGGGAACCAATTTCCTCAATAGATTCTTTTTCACTATCAGGGTAATCATTACTGCAATGAGGCATCTTTCTTGATGCATTTCCTATATCTTTGATAAACTCTATAATCACCACTGATAACAAGGATTGTGATGAAAACTTTCTAGCCATATGATGGACCATCACACTTAGCACACCATCTAGATAAGATGTAACCCAAGCCTGGGCATAATATTAGGTTTAGAAGGTGGGTGAATCAAGGGTGGGAGTATGATCTCAACCCAAGTTCCTTTACATTCCATTATCATCCAAAATTGGTGGAAGATCCCAGGATGCCACTCCCCTTGTACTCTATCCAAAAGGATATGCGATATCCTTTGGTGAAATAAAACTAATGAGTGAATTGATATGGTGTATAAGGCTCAACGATAATTAGTTGATCCACCCTTGTTGAAAAAATCCCATCCCAAAGAGAGATTATATATGTCCTTTCATCAAGGTTACCACTACTATTATCAATAAATGTCCCAATCAGTGTATTAAAAGGAGTAATATAAAATTTATCTGATTGGATTAGAACATACTTAAACATAGTGGGAATAGCGAGGTGGTTGAACAACCTGATATGTTCAGTAGTTTTTGGACGCGATAAGGAATACAAGATCCTAGTGGAATTGTAGAATACACAGTAATTAAAATGATCCCCTATCCAACAAAAAAACTGGAGAGGGCCACCGATCCTATGAGGGCCACTAATGGGATAAGGCATCCAGGATCCTAGTGGAATTGTAGAATTCACAGTAATGAAAATGATCCCCTATCCAACAAAAAAACTAGAGATGGCCAATGATCCTACGAGGGGTTATACCATATTTATTATGGAAAATAATTTAATAAATACATGAATGGAATGGAACTACTAGATTTAGGAACTGTACTTCTGCATGTTGTGCTACCCTCACCAACCGGCTAACACGAATCCCTAAGAACATATCTTCAGTCGGGAAAATCCATACGTTTTAAAAAATGGTCGTAAAGCCTTCCAGCTTAACGTTCAGAGATATATTTGAATTCAATTGGTATCCACATAATGTATAATACCTAGATTCTGTGATGGCACAATATGATCTAGCACTACCACATGCCTACTGAGAAGGGAACCTGTGAGGCTGTATGGAAGTTGTACTAATAATTTTGTAGCAACAAAAATATTAATCCAATCCAAGAATGAAATGAGTGAGTTCATCATCAGATCCTTCATCAATCTATCTTTAATAATTATAATTATAAGTTTTTCCAAAACATAAGTTTATAAGGGGTCATTCCAAACAACTGAAGCAAATAGTAATTCATCAAACATCTCTCCAAGAGGGGGAATCCTACCCAATTGATAAATTTCACATAGGATAATTCCCACTTCACCATGAGACATATGGAATGTATTGGTGTTAGGGAACCAAAAACTGATCATATCTCAAAGGATTTTGGGTTTTAAGTAGATTATTAATTGGGAAATACACACATCTTCTTAAATATGAACCTTTTATATCTAATCAGCAAACTCGCTTCAACATTTTATGACCCAAAAATGCTATGTCCATTTGTCAAAAAAATTACCACCAAGATGAAGTTCCCATTTAGTTATCCACTACTACTAGACTTGTTCATAGAAGAGAAAAATATACTTGAGTAGTTTTGAGTGAGAATTTGGTGAGTGAAGTTATAGTCATCTAGTCCCAAAAAAGAGTTTTCCAGCATATACAACAAATGTTAGGGTTGAACTACAACCATTTGACCCTCCTAAGAGATTTTCATATGGGCGCACGAAGATGTATTTGACTCCCAAAATGGTGGAAAATTTGTGTTAGATGGAGGGATTCCCACATCATCTAATAGAACAAACCCGTATGGAAAAATTTGTTGAGATAAATGATATTTTTGAAGTTCATATTAGAGTAACCTCTTTAAAAATTAGTTATCGGAATACATGCAATATTGAGGGTTGGTGTTATGATTTCAAGTGATTAAGACCCTCTGATTAGTTTAGCTAAGGATGATTGACAAGAATTGGGAGCTATATGAATTAATGTCAGTGGAAAATGTCAAATGAATAAAATAATATATTTTGAAAGTAAATAAATAATAAACTGGAAGCATCATTCCCATCACACTAATACTTAAGGGGTTTATGAATCACATAAGTATTTCATGAATTTACTAACTCCCAAAGGTCTCATGAATCACATAATCTTTCCAATCATCATGCAATTGCAAGACACCTTGTAAACTTATGGTCCGATGACCTGGATATGGTCACACGAGTCACATGATAATCTATTGATCATAAGATCAAGTGGGAAGATCATGTGAAATTATCAAGAAAATCATAATACTCAATTTTAATGTTCAAAAAATTATAAAAATAAGTTTTTAGTTTGTCTGAATGAGTGCCTAAGAAAATTATGTCTTGTGGAATAGTTCTCGCAAAAGTAGGTCTCACAGTAGGGTCTCGTGATCGGGTCTCGCAGAATGGTCTTGTGATGAGGGAATGAAATGATAGAAGGGTGAAAGCTCTTTAGTAATGGTATTTGGTGAAATGAATGGATCTAAACCCCTTATATATATATATGGTATTTTTTGTAATATCAAACATCACCTAGAAAACCAATCGTCAACCCCAAAAACAAATAGAGGAAACACCAAATACATTGGTTGGAATTTACATTCCTTAGAACAAATCCCTAGTCCCCACTAACATCACTCCTAAGGGGAGGGGGAATTTTTTGAATCCCTTCAATTCAAAATCATAAAATACAAAAAGGGTGAAATTCCATGATATGGGTATTATTTTTCCACAAAATAAAAGGAATGAGAAGGTGGCCAAAGATATTAGATCATGTAAGCCTCCAAATAATTTTTGAGCATGTGTCCATAATATGGTCACACAAATAAAATAAGTGAAGTGAACAACCAATGGAGGATCTCACAAAGACCCTTAAACAAGCCCTTTTACTCATGCAAATGTGCCTCGAATAGCCATTTGTTGCATAGACGCAACTGGATAAGCTCCCCTAGGCCATGTGGTTTTACAACTGAAGAGAACATGAAAACCCATCAAAATATAATTCAGAAATAAGAGGAAAATATCTATAAATTAGAGGCATATCATAGTCATTAAACTCACGTGATGGGTCACCGATGGGGAGAATAAATTCCATTGACAACATTTGATCAAACTCATAAAACCCCTAAGAATTTTTAAAATAAAACAATTGAAATAAAAGGGGAGGCGGTAGGAACCACTCATGGTGTAAACGACATTTGACATGCCCATCATGGACCATAAGACACTGTGAGATTCTGGAAATATATCTACCTCATTTTGCGAAAGACTGATGGATTTTGATCCTCAGCGCATGAAAGGCCTCAGGTATGTCCCCGAAACGTTACAATTCCCATTTAGATCCCTAAGGGAAAATGGATGGGATTGTTCATCCAATAATCACTCACATTAACATGACCTTTTATTGGTCATGTGATGCATCATAAATAGGTAGAGTAATTTTCTTCGACATTAGTCAGGTAATCTAATATGACCCATGACCATTGGAAAATAAAAAAAGGAAATAAAAAGAAGTGTAAGAGGGGGCCTCCCATGGTCATAAAATACATGAAACATGATAAAGAAGTCCAAATCATAGTCTCATGAGACTCTTGGACAAGTCAGCTTAATCTCATGAAGTCCACTTGACAAATAATCCTTATCTCGTGAAAATTTCCAAACAAGTTACCTGAAATCATGTGAAGGCCTTCTAGAGGAACCATGATCTCACCAAGTCCCTTAGACATGTCAACATGAAAATATGAAATTCCATTAGGATAAACATATAATTCTACAAGTCCCCATTAATTGAAAATAATCCAAAATATGAGGCGTTGAAGAGATGGACTGAGGGTCGCTAAAAATGAGGCGATGTCCTCCAAAAAGTCCATGATAGAGACTTTTGAAGATGTGTGTAAAAATATCTATTTGACAACTATAAGATGGATCTATGAAATATGTGCCATGAAAGAGATAAATAATTTGTCAGGAGAGTCCTATAAATCCTTAAACCTCGCATGAAAAGTGAAGAGGAATCATTGTGAATGATTCTAGACTCTCGAGACAAATAGATTTTTTCAAACTCTGATGCACCGATGACAGAGTTGATTTCTCAGAGAAACTGATCTCATGAAAAACAATATTACCATCTGGTAAGATACTTGGGAAGCTAAGAATCCCATTTTATTTCATGAGTTATGATATGATGAATAATTTATGTTTTTGCGGAATATATAAGAATGATTCATTATGATATGTGTGGGACCTATACCTCCCACAGATTCATTGGGTAAATATTTATATATCATGATATCGACATGACTGGAATAAGAAGTGAATCTGGTTCAGTAATACATGGATGGAACGACAAGTAATCCCGGTTATATAATGGACTTCATCCACTATGATGGTCTTGGAATAAATGCCTTGGCTACTATAGAAATCATATCATGTGCTTAATGGTTTGATAAAATTCCATTTTTTATTCCCATGAAATTTTATCATGATTAATGTTCATTTATGATCTGTGCCTTACGTACTGCCAATATTTATTTTTAATGACTCATGATTTTGATATTTAAACATTATGTTCATGTTTTTAGGTTTAAATGTATATGGTTTGTTTTATTTTCTCCATGTTTACCCTTACTGAGAATTTGAGCTCACACTTTTTATGTTTTCTTTTACCCATGATATAAAAAATGGTTTTAGGTAGGAAAACAAAAGGAGATGATCTTTAGGGGAGATGTTGAAGATCTTTGACCATGATTAGAAGATTATGCTCTGAGTTTCCAAAGACACTAAACTAATATGATCCTGGGAATATTTTTTTGTAATGTATTAAGTATTCTTCAAAAGAAATGTAAGGGCTATGTATGTCAATCGCGGGTCTCTAAAGTTGGTATCAAAACAAAGGTTTAGTCATCCTTTGGAAACTAGGATGTGAAAATTTTAGTCAGATCCCTAGAGATATTTCTAAGGCATGTCTAGGGATGTAACAAAGGATAAGAATAACTATAGGTTACAACCTGAGAATTATGGTAACAATCATAAATAAGATATAATTAAACCTAAGATGAAATGGATTGAAATTACTCCCCCGTGATTATGTTGTTTTCATAGAATGAATTTCCCTCTCACAATATTATTTTTTTGTTTTAGTAAATGGATGGAAACCGAAGGAATTTGGTAAACATTGAATTTGATGAACAAATTGGTTACTATGAATAATGAAATTGTGTAATGACTAGAGTGAATGATATTTTTATTATGCTGAATCAGTCATCACAGTATATTATTAACAAGGTGAAATTTAGTTGTATTCCTAAGTCATTAAATAACTGGAAGATGGAATTTCAAGAATGTTCCCTTGGTGAGGAACATATAGGAAAGATGATTAAGATTCCTACATATGAAGAATAAGTGAAGAAAAAACTTGAGGAATACCTAAAATGGATGGGAAGATGTTATCTATGTGGGAAAAGGGTCATAGAGTGATGAATCGTTATGGAGTTCAATGCCTCATCTGTGAAAAACATAGGAATTACCCAACTCAATGACCAGACATAAGGATCTACTTCTAAGACAAAGAATGAATCATTAATTGCCTACCATTAAAGTAGAAGAATCGAATTATTTATGTATTTTAATCCACTAATGATGAATGTTGAATTATATAATAGTTATTGATTAATGTTTTTTAAGGATTTTCAAGAATATGTTGAATATTTATAATGGATAAGAAAAGTGATTTAATGGAAAGGTGATATTCCTAAGAAACACATGATTAAGGTAAGGATAACCCTTAATATGAGAATGGTGTTGAGATAATGATATTTGTATAGAGATATGTTGGACGATATATGTTACCTTGGAATTGGATAAGGATTTCTTTAAATGTGTGTTATGTTGTCATCGATGAAGTATACAACTTTTCAAGACATAAGGAATATATGCAATAATTTTTGGAATGAGGAAACATACATGTTTTCAATAAGGATATATAGTAATTTAGGTTATTACCTTGACCCAAGAGAATTCATGATGATGTAATTCAAATGTTTGGAATGTGACCAACAAGATAAATCTTATGATATATGGGAGATAAATGATGGTATTCTCATGCTTGTTATATAACCTTTATAGAAATTGTTTTCTTTGTACTGTGAGATTGGAGAAAATTATTTTGGATAAGCCTAAAGGTTGGAATGGATTATGTTGGAAATTAGATAGTATTGTTTAAGTCTATAACTTATATATATATATATATATTATTTCTGGAATGTTATAATCGTATAGTTTTAGAAAAAGGAAAACCCACAAGATGGTTGAAAACCCATCACGTGGACAAGGCTACGAGAATCGAACCCACAAGAAAAGTGTGACAAGCCTTTATCACCTACCACTGGCCAACAGTAAGTCCCTAGTTAGTAGAAAAAAGTTTTATTTTATTAAACGGCATGATAGATGAAGTATAAGTCCATTTTTTGGAACCATATATGATTAATATCACCATAGATGGACTTATGTATATTTAATAACTTATGATAACCTTTTTATGATATAGAAAAATGGAATGTCATATCATTCTATGACATGATCTTCTAACACTTCAAGAATGAAAAATTCAGTTTCATTTCTTTAAATAAGAGATGAAGTGGAAATTGTTCAAGGCATGAACAACGATGATATTATACCAAAATCAAGTAAGTAGTTATCCTCTTTCAAAACTCTTCAACTTTAGGGAAAGGAAAATGAAAACCAAAAATGTTATCCTATTACCTTATTATCTAACAAACCAGATGGTCCCTTAAATCATCACAGATTTTGGGCTTTCTGCTAGTTAACTTTCTCCCAACCTTATTCCCCATCACTATACATCAGAACTTGATGGTTAGATTTCTCTTACATATCCATGTTTTCACTTCTCACATATGTTCTCCAATACAGAAAACTAGTGATGATTTAATTTGGTAATCCATTATGTTTCTAACTTTCCTTTTTAAAATGAAGTTTTAGTATTCCTTTTTTATGATGTGGGTTTCCATGAAATAAAATTTCAAAAAGTAAACCATTTATAACCCCGACGAATTTCGTGGGAAAAATTCAATTTAAAGGGGTAAAATGTTACACCCTGAGATATTACAAGATAGATTATTTTAATTTCTTTGATGTCTTCTGTTTTACACTACACCATGATTATCTTGCGCTATATGCAACACCGTATTAGCCTGCAGTATACAGAACATTATTCTTGGATTTTGTTCCACACAATTTCATGTTCTTTTGATAGAATTAATTTCACACAACACTGAGTATAGATTTTTTTAAATATATAAATGAAATAACTATGGATTATATTATATGAAACACCAAATAAATCTTTCTCTACATGCAATACTGACATGTCTTGCATTACATGCAAGATCGACCTTCCTCGATAGCTTGTCTGGTACGCAATACCAAGTTTCACTAAACAATGATATATTATTTAAATATTATATAAAAAATACATTATAAATATTATTAACCACATTTTTAATTTCATATAACATTATAATCAACTTAAACATGATATGATAACAAAATCATTTTTTCGAATGAATGAAGTATTTTTCAAAAAAATGATGTTTAACAACTTTTGATGGTGAACCCATTTTAAAAATAGTTTTTGACAATTTTAAAAGTTATATTTGACAAGATAAACTTATTATATATAATGGGGACATTAAAACGTACTTTGGATAAATTTTTGTTATTTTTCTGATAACATTCATATTTTGATGAATTGTGAAAAAATGCTAAATTTCAATTGACAACATATTTTTTCATAAAAATAATTCATATTGTTAAAATATATTATTTAATGGTTTTCAAGTATAAATAAAATATATTTTTATATTTCTAGGAAATTTAAGCCATTATCATTAATTTTACATTGAATTCATATGTAAAAACATTTCAATCTTTTGTAATGTTTCAAACAAAAACCCTTTTTTTGAGAACGAGATTAATTTTAAATTAATTTCTACAAATTATGAGTTATTAAATTGGAAAAATGGAATCCATATTTTGAAACATAAGGTTTAAATTGTGTAAATAGGAATTTTTTATTTTTAGATATTATGAATAGTAACTTCAGTAATTATTTCATTTACCATGGTTAAAGGGTAAATCTGGTAAATAAGGGTAAACAAATAATATTTTAATAATATTAAATTATCATAAAAAATTCCCTAATCTTATTGTATGAGATATTTCAGACCATGGGTATCCTTGGGCCGATTCTGGGACCCCATGGAATGACTTGGATGTGAAAATGACATTTTATAACAATTAATTTAAAGTAATGATAATTATAACCTAAACATATATCTTTTATTAAATCTATTTTAATATGTGGTTATATAACATATCTTTATGTATGTAGATAGTCATTATAATTCTAAAAATATTTCTTATGTCATGGTATTTTATTTATAATTTTTGACATTATATAAATATATTTATTTGTGACACAATTATAATGTAGTGGTTACCTCATTAATGAAGGATTCGAATAAATGAATTTATAAATATTTAAACAAATTTTATTAAGTTATTATTATTCCATCAATGAATTTTCCGGATGATATTGACATATTAGACTTGAATTAATGCCTTATTTTTGATGGAATCAGGTTTTTCTGAATTTTTTAAAAAAGTCAAGTATGAATAGTGTCCAAAATTGACACAATTCATAACTTAAAAAATAAAATAGTTTATTAAATGATTTTAAATTCCTAAAAATATAATATTCGGCCAAATGGTTAATATATATCTATATATGTCATAAATAACTTCTTTTCACGTCGTTTGACAAGATATGGTAATTAAATTAGCCCAAAATGTGTAAATAACATGATATCACGGTAAGATTAAAAAGGAAAAAACAAGGGTAAAACCAAAAAGACAAGGATAAACAAAATATTCAAAAGTTTTCAAAAAATTATTCTATGATTAATATTAGAACAAAAATCATCTTATATTAGAATTAAATATGTTTTAGAAAATCTTAAATCTAAATTGAATTTATAATAAATTAATAATTTTGAACTTTCCTAAAGAGCCTCTATCATATCAAATAAAAGGACACCTCCTAACTCTCCTATTAACTTCACTTTTATCCTTAATTCTCGGCCAAAACCTGCCCATTTCTCTTCTCAACTTCCCTAGTTACATTCTAGAGGTTCTGGTCTTATCAAAATACCAACTCTAGTTCCATAAGAGGAAATTTAAAGGAGGCACGTTGAGGAAGAGGTAATCTCTGCTACCGACTATTTCAATTTTATTTCTACTTCTACTTCCTCTTATTTAGTTGTTCCATTATTTATTAATAACATCAGCATCAATAATTTAATGATATTTTATTATAAATACGAAAAAACCCTATTTCACCTTCTATCCATCCTATGAAAAACAAAATCATCGTGGGTGCGTACGTATGACTTACCGTCTATACACCATGGTGTAATCTATTTTCACCATCACCTTACTTGGATGGGTATAATGGTGAAAATAATAACTATATATGATTAATATAACATGATACTAATTCTATGATACTATAAACCACCCAATTAAATACCAATCAATAATTATGGGAATGATATCGTCGCTCGTGCGTACGTATGACTTACCGTCTCCACGGTGCGATGAGATTCGTTCTACATAATCTTTATTAAATCCTGATTATATAAATTAATTGAATACAGTTAATGAATAAATATGATATATATTATAATTATACAATGTTTTAAATTATATTACTATAAAAAATAGTAATAAGAACTTATCTGACTAAACATACATGAGAACATAAACCAGTTAATGCCTGAATAACGAGTAACAATGAGATGTTACTAAAACACAGATTAAAATATAATCATAAATATTAACATAAAAAAATTTATGATTATAGAATAAATCAATAACATTATTTAAATCATTATACAGGAGGTTTGGATACATACTAAGCATATCAGACCTAAGGTAAGGGATAATTTTTCAATCTCATTTTTATCTGAGATTGCATATACGTAAGTATTTACTAGGGTTATATTTATCATCTTTGTACATGTTATCTAAAAATGTTTTCATAAAATTATTACTATTCTTCCATGTATGTTTAAAGTCATTTTTACCCATTTTTGACTTTTACTACAAGGCATGGAAGGAATCAATCTTTTGTTTACCATATGAGTTACTTTTTGGGTTTTCTGAAAAAAGTACGAGATGAATGTTTTTCTAACTTATATGGAATGAACGGATTTTATCATATTCATAAAACCTTATTTCAATGAATATTCCTCTAAAATATAAAAAGATTGGTTTCAAATAAATTCTTTTATTTTAATATTTCTTTACATTTTTTGAAACAAAAACGTTTTTGAATAAGAAATGATATTTTCCTTGGGAATTAAGTTCAAGTGTTTTATCAAAATTATTTTTCCATCTAAGATAATATATTGTTATGTCTATATCCCTATTATTACTTTTATTGGATTGTGTTTATGATGGAATTATTTTTATGATGTCCATTTATCATATATATATTGTGTTATGATTAAATGATGTTTATGAATCCCATTTTATTTCGTGGGTTAGGATATGATGAATGGTTTATGTTTTTATGGAACATGTAAGAATGATTTAATTATGAGATGGGTGGGACCTATATCTCCCTCCAATATATTGAGTAAAGATTTATATCTCATGAGATAGAGATGACTGGAATGATAAGTGAATCCATTAAAGTAATACATGGTTAGAACGACAAGTAAACCCGATTCAATAATGGACTTCATCCACTATGATTGTCTTGGAAGCAGTGACTTGAATACTATGGAGATCATATTATGTGGTTAATGGTGTTACAAAATTCCATGTTTAATTCCCAATATATTTTATCATGATTAGTGTTCCTTTGTAATTTGTTCCTTACGCACTACAATGATTTATTTCATTACTCACGATTTTGATGTTTAAACTTTATGTTCATGTTTTTACGTTCCAATGTATATTGTTTGTTTTATTTTCTCCATGTTTACCCTTACTGAGAATTTAATATCACCCTTTTTCTTTTTTCATTTCCCCATGATATAAAAAAATGTTTTAGGTAGGAAAAAAAGGGGAAGATCTTTATGGGAGATGTTGAAGATCTTTCACCATGATTAGAAGATTATGTTCCAAGTTTCCAAAGACAGTAAAACAATATAGTCTTTAGGAATATATTTGTGTAATGTATTAAGTATTTTTCAAAATAAATGTAATGTATATGTACTTCAAGCCTGGGTCTCTGCAACTATTTCATGTTTATGTGATAGATAACAAATGGTGTGCTTGAGGTGAATGATTGTGAAAAACATTGAACCCACCACAGTCAGACCACCAGAACAAATTCACCCAAATATTTCAGAGGAAACAAAAAATAGTGAACCCAAGGTAAAATCATTGAACTACAACATATCATTCACAATATCAAATGGATAGAATTCTTGATTCTCATCAGACCATTTTGTTCTGATCACATGTTTGGTCCTATCATATCTTTTTGAGGAAACAAAAATGGTGAACGTGAATTGAATCTTTAAAATAATAATATTATTGGGTTATTATATATATGGAAATTTTATTTTATATGGAAAAAAATTGTGGAGCTGATGTGATGGTCTCAAATAGATAGATGATTATTCGACCATGACAAAAAAAATTTGGTTGATCCTCTATTACTGAGGTTATTATGAAATAAGTCCATACTTTATTTTTCATTTCCATGGAAGAATAATGGATGGATCAGTAATAAAATGAAAGTTGTGTTGACGATGAATATTTTATTTAGATGTCATCATGTCTATTATATTTCACTAATCAATGACATTGTCACTTGTTTTCTTCACGAGCCAAGATACCAATCTCATCAAAGAAACACCGATCTATGATAATTTCTTCATCCAGTGATAGTTCCATCAAATCAACTATGGTTGGAACCCCTGTGGGTTGAAAAATGACATCGCCTAGATGAAAAATTAAACATTAGGTGGCAGAAAAAATGGTCTGGGAATTCCATCGATATGGTAGGATTATGAGCATCGAGGATGTCGACAATGTTATTTGTGTACTGAAAATGATGAGTTAAAATAATCCAAATAAAGATGTATTAAAACATGTGGTCCTCTTCTCCACAACCACCCACTTCACATTTTTATCCCCGAGGTAATAAAATCACCACCTTCAGTATCAGATGAAGGTGGAGAAATTTCCCAATAATGGATACCTTCTAGTTAATATTCCAATGAGGAGGGTTGTAGTCAACTTCCATAACTACCATGATCCCATAGTTACCCATAAATCACCTACTGAAGGTACCACCCAACACACTACAACCTATAATAGTGATACACTTAAAATAAGGAAGACATATCAGGCATGAAACACATTGGATAATCATTAGTGGGATCATATCCCATCTCTCACTTACTATGTGTGCCAACATATTCCAGAAGTAGCAAGTGAGTAGGCACATATCCAGGATCACTCAGAATAATTATATGGGAATATTCCTATATCATGCATTTGGAGGGACATAATCCCATCACCATGGTTGAAGTCCGTCATCATATTATAGGGGCACAAGGAGGAAAAAAGTGAGATTATATCCCACATCAATCAATGATATGTATCAGTACGTAGTAGAGATAGAATATGTATAGGCTTATATCCCAACACATACTTTTCTAAAATGATGTTATATCATAAAAAAAGCTGATGAAATCCAATGATATATTTTTACAGTAGTAGAGACATAGGGGAACAAGCATATTTTGATCCCTATGGACATGGAAACTCAACACTCTGATCATTATGAACATGTGGTCTCTCCTGATAAATCACACATTCTTTCTCCCATACAGGAGGATTATCAGTATACTTTGGTAAAGGATGAGGTTTCAGACCGAGATCATATTCATATTCCAATTGAGGCTCAAAGGTTAAAGTATCAAATTCTTTAAGAGAGGGGAACATGCCTATCAAAAAATCTGGTTCCATATCACAAAGGTCCAGGATAAGGCCCATATCCCCATTCTAGTTGAGGCTCAATAAGTGAGAGGTGCGTATGACTTGGGATATACCTATATTAATATACAATAAGACCAATGGAATAATTCAAAGGCCCATGAGCATGATCATATCCTCTTTTTGGCTGGGCCTCACCATGTGAGAATGACACATGCCTTGAGAAAGGGTCGTATTCTTATCAGTGAATCCGCATAGAATATTATAATAGATCAAAAATTCCTGAAGCATATTCCTACTTCCATTGATTGATGAAATCACTAGTATACTTCGAAGGAAATAAAAGAATATGATCATATCCTCTTTACCAATATGGTTGTCTGTCGGCATACACTATTTGTGAATGAATATTCAGAGCAAGCATATATTAATGTTCCAACTAGGGATCACCATGTTAAAGAGGCACATAACTCAAGGCATGTTCATATCCCTTCCACAGAAGACCATCATAATATTCCAAAGGCCCAGGTTCAAGCTCATACTCCCATTATGACCGAGGCTCACCAAGTGAGAGTGGTACGTTCCTCCGGAAAATCACATATTCTTATCAATAATGAGGACACAATTTGGAATAATCCAGTAACTTCTAATTAGTGGGAAAATAATTCTATAGCACTATAAAATTATAAATATTTTATGGTAACCATCATAGAGAAGGATCATATCCCTATAAAATTACAGAAGGTAGGTTAACATATTCCATCCATGAGACAGAATGAGGATAATATCCCTACTTTTGTCAAGTCCAATGTCCTTGATATTTTTATATTCACCTTCTCAACACCCCAAGGGTTCATTAAATCATAAAATTAAGTAGAATATTATCATTACCACGATAGTCCTTTTTATGGTAGTGTGGAGATGGATAGCATGGACTATACTATTGATATCATTCGTGGTCAACCTCTCCAGGGTGATATATCCCAAGGACAAGGATATACTCCCCTTTCTTAGAATCATTCTTATAGAATGGTGGTCAGAACTCACATTCCTTCATATAGGGAGGTTCTCAAAACGTCAAGGTCAACTGAATATAGTTCCCCTTAGAATTTTAGAAGAACTCCACTATAGTCCTCATGTGACCCCAAGAAGTAAATTTTATAGATTGATCTAATGGAGGTGTGTAAGTATAATGAAGAGGATACCAACATTGATATATTGAGAGAGTTAATCGGAAACAACTTCCCACCATGCTCTGTCCCCTCTATACTTATGACTACAAGGTATCATATGATCTAAAAATTAAGTTCATACATTATCTATGATAAAATATGTTGGCTACTAATTAGTGATTTAAGTCTATAAAACAAACCTATTCTAGATATGAGTATCACCTTTATCTCATTAATAAATTCTGTTTTAAGGTGGATATGGACACCATTTCCATGTATTGGAACTCTGTAGTGAAAGAGAATGATAAACACTTTTGTAGTGTTTATCTCTGCACCTTGATAACTCTCTACTGACTGATTTCCAGAGCATTCCCAAACATTTATTTCGAAGGATGGGTGAAATATAGAGAATTTGACATCACTACGTCCCCATAAGAATAATACCATTTAGATAAAAAAATTCTATAATATCATAAATTCAAGTGAAATTAAGGGACTAGGAAAAGCACGAGATGATTGGTAACTATGATAGATTATACCAGCTTCAACGATGACCATATATCACCAACAGAGGAAGATGATAGTAAAATGGTCAACAAACTAGGCCCCTAAAATAAAAGATAATGCATTTTAGACATAGAATTTGAAGATTAAAATTACCACAAAAATTATCAGAAATATGGATTCCTATCATGGGCTTCAATTTCAACCATCCCCAACACAAGCATGGTTTCTCCAAATCAAACATTCCATAATAGTAGGGGTTATATCATCCATCTAGGAGTAAACCCATCTTTCCTATTTGGGGAATATCTACCACTACCTCCACCCCTCATATCATCAATTCCCAAGAAGATTTAGAACATATCGACAACAACTAAAAACAAATGCTATCCCACTAGGCTGGGGGAATTTATATCTCAGTCACCATCACTAGGTTTATCATCTCGTGAGATAGTGTTGGGAAATGAAAGGTGATTTAAGATCATCCCCAACCTGCTAGTTTGGGAGAATTTATATATCAATTACTATCCCAAGAGTCATCAAATCCTTAACTAGAAGCATTAGATCTTAAAAATTGGGATCAATTAATTCAAATTGTAGCCCCATATAACCCCATCCTATAGCTTTGGTTGAATTTCCATCATTATCATCACCATAGATAGAATTATTATTCTCTTGGTTGGGAGGTAAAAGTAGACTATTGAAATCCCATCTATTCTTTCCACCATAAGGAAAACCACTTTTATTTGGGGTCAGTTCAACAATCATTATCAAAAACTCCCTCATGTTAATTACTCATAAGTAGAAATAGGAGGGCTGTATGAAAAAGAAAATCAGACCGCACTATAATTTCAATCCAAAATTTCCAATTATGGACAAGGGTTCAAGTAATAAACCTGATGATGGAAGTGATTAATCATCATGTTGCATTGAGAGTAATGAACGAACTACCATTTCTTGATACACATCTTTAAATGTCATCATTGTCAACATGATAGATATTATGGATCAAGATGGGAATGAAAATTGATACAACATGGAAAAACTATGCTGAGGGGAGGGTAGTATGGATGCACCAACTAATGTTGTATGCACCCAAAACCATAGGAGGCACCAAATCCTGGAGCCTCTGAATATCTAGTTTCCACCTTTATGGTGGAACACTACTATTTTAAAAGGTAATATGTGGGTACATCCCAATAAATTCGCAGAATAATTAAATTCCCATCCATGGAGGAACAATTTTAATATAATGATAATGAAATAAAAACACTTAAGATACTCAATGAGGAACTAATCAGGGGGATTTTTTTTCCATTGGGTATCATCCTCATGTTGAGGAAAATATAACAACTGTCATAAATTAGGAAGGGGTCTATTCACAAGCAAGAGTGACATCTAAGAATCATAATGGATCAGAATCTAGGAAGATAATCTACCTAAATGGGGAATTCAAAAATGATAGTAACATTCATCCATTGTAGAAATAACCCCTCCCCTCACCAGGGAGATCATTCAGTCTAAGAAAGAATCAAGAATTATCAGGAGATAAAGGTAGGACCACCTCATCAATCCCCATAGTATACTTTTAAATATGAGTCATATTAGAAAGTAGCACCCCTAGAGCTACTTAACATCAATGATTCATTGGCTACTCAAATGGAATCAATAAATGGGTCTATTCACCTATGCAGTTTGAGAGGATGATACTACCTAATTGGGTGGTTGAAACTTTTCCACCACCCAATTTTAGAAATCCTACTTTATTTACCATTGATGGTGTAGGTGACCCTGAACAACATATTACTCACTTCATATCCCAATGTGGTCTAATGATGGGACCTTGAGATCAATAAGAGATAATTATGTTTATTTTTTTTTGTGAATACTCTGATAGGGACAACCATTGTTTGGTACAATACTCTACTAGTAGGATCTATTGTGTCATTGGTTGAACTTCCTCAAAAATTCATTTATTAGTTCATCTCTATTCATAGGATAATGAAAACTATTGACATGAAGAACTGTAAAAAACCCAAAATGAGAGGTTTTATGAATTCATATCCATATGGAATGGTTTATCCCGTTCACTCATCATTTCAATATCATAGGACAAATTTATGGAACTATGTACCGAAAATATGTGGGATTACTTACAGACACCTATGATCTTGGTGGTTTCTATGGGTTTAGATAAATGGACCAATGTTTGGAAGAGTCTATTAGGAAAACCCAATCCAAATCCTGACTCAATCCCTCGGCATGGGGAAAATGATTTGTAAAGTGAATGTTGTAGCTATTACTCTCAAACCACTTGAAAAAGGTCCCGAGTAGCACATTACCTCATATCATGTAGAATCAACCAAAAAATCACCCTCAACAAGAAGAAATGAAAAATATGTTTCATCGTGGAATTGGAGAATGGATGAATAATGAAAACTCTTTCCAAAATGATCAAGTCCCCGATTATTTCATGGCATACATAGATAATAACCTACTCAAGCTACCATAACCAAAGAATCCCAATGAGGTGAATCTTACCAAACTTCCCCAATACTCCCCTTTCCATAGAATGTAAATTCATAATATCGAGGACTAATTCATCTTCAAATGACATATTTATTGGAATGTAATATTTTGGAAAATTTGTGTTAGATAACTCCCTAGAGAAGGTGGAATGAATAACTATTTCCTATTCAGAGGAAGAGGGTGATGTGAATAACTTTATGGGTAACCATGGACGGATGTTCGACAACTAGATGACTAAAATAGTAGTTGATTGAGGTCATTCCACCCTAAGAGAACAAATATATAGACCCACAATAGTTCCACCACTTGGAGAGGTAACATTATATATTCTTCCAAAAGGTTTATGTGACCATCAAACGAATGAGGAAACAGAAGATGAGGAGTTATATTCTCCTCCAACACAAGATCAAAATCTTACATATTTCTTCCTTGTAAGATCAATGGTATGGAAACCGTCACACCAAACATAACCCTCATCCAACAAAGAGATCATATTTGGTTAAACAAACACGATACACATGGAAAATCCATTATCTGATGTTGAATATGCCTTTGAGTATGATTTCTCATTACAAAACTAGGAAATATGAGGCTGAATGAAGACAAAATGAGGATACAGGGGACAACATGGTCATGGTTGGACCCAATATTTCATTCACATCCCCAAAAATAAAATATATGTAGCTGACACCCATGGGAAAAATCTCTATAAATCCTAACAATGGAAAGGAGGTTCCTCAGAACCCTCTAATGTTCATCTGCGCCCAGTAGTCTTGCATGAATGACATGTTGGGGTGTGATTATCTGATCAAACCATACAATTGAGACAACCATCATGACCCATTACACTATCAGAATATTCTCCCTCAACATCTTCACAAGCACCAGGCCCTTTCACCTAGAATTCTTAGGCTCCTGATCTATATTTCAATGAGAAACCCCACCTCAAGAAGCACCAAACTCTAACACAATAGAATGAAATTATGAAATAGTCATCCATTTTCCCAGTGAATATCTCTCTCCTAAATGAACTCTATATTTCAGAATATCTCATACAAGAAATCATTAAATACCACTAAATAATAAAAGAATAAAATATATAATTTACTACAGATGAGGTCTATCAAATGTGAAATTCCATGAATCCATCTCATTTAAAGTTCTTTATCAGGAATAGGTCATCTGGGGACACATCAAACCCCTATATATTTTAGGATGACTCGATAATGTCGATATCTGAAGATATTTGGTTGAAAATGGATATGGGATCAATATCATCTTGATTTGAACCCTCTAATGTTTGGGATATAGAGAGGTGATTTGTCTCCAAAAAATATGATCATTAAAGTGTATGATAATAATGGAAAAATACCTATCGATAAGATCAATCTCAAATATTGTTTTGGGGATCTCACATTCGATGATGTATTAATGGTATCCATAAAGAAACCGTTTAAAATGTTCTTCTTAGAAGGCCCTAGATTTACAGCCACATGGTTGTACCTTCAACATTTCATTGGTATCTAAAATATGCCATTGATGGAATGGTCGACATACTACATGGTGACATTTTCCCCTTGGAGACATTCGAAGCCACATTTCAGGAACCAGGTTTATACAAAATGGAATGAAAACAATGAATGGTGGATGATGATATATTAGTTTCAACCCTAATGGATTGGGAAAATGACTTGAAAATTCCTAGATTATGCTCGATAACAACTACGTGCTCCCCATAAATATGTTTGAGATAATAGATATATCCCCAATAGTCCAAGACAATACTATCCCCAGTGACTGTGTAAAAGAAAATAAGCTTTAGAATATATCCACAATGACTCAGTCAATAGGTGTAGATAATGTTTCTTCTCATGGCCTCTGTCACCTTGATAATGACAGAGATATCCCAAGAATCACCATCCATTTCAGAGAATTCCTCTATAGACATAGCGGTGTAAGAAGATGAGGATTAACTCAATAATTCCACTCTTTTATATGAGGAAGGTGTCTCCAACAAAATCGATTAGCTCAAGATGGTAAATCTTGGAACAAAAGAAGAACCACAACCTATATTGATTAGTGTCTCCATACCCCTCAAACTACGAGATATGTATATCACACTTCTAAATATAAACTCAGCCAACAAAATATATAAATTACTTGAATGAATCCAAATGTGGATATACACCATCTTGGAATACCTGATGAGCATCAGGGCTTCATGTAGGAAGCTAGCTGGATGCTCCCCTATCATGCTACCAATGTTGAGGTGGAAGGTCACAAATTGATCGAATTAAACTTTGATCGAGAAGTGAAATAACCAAGATGGAATTGCAATATTGTCACCATTAATAAAAATATTGGAAATATTAGGTTATTCATCAATTTTAGGCACCCTAATCTACATTTACTAAAAGAAAAATTCCCATTTCTGATCATTGAACCCTTGATCTATGAAACCACTAGATTCCAAGATCTTTATTTCGTGAATGGGTATATAGGAAATAAATAGATAAAGATGGCCCCTGAAGATGAAGAATCCACTGCCTTTAGAGGACCTCTACATATTTTTTCTCTCAGGTGATTCACTTTATCCTAATGAATTCTAGGGGCACTTATCAATGCATTATGAATCACATCTTTCAGCCATTCTAAGGAATGATAGAAGAATGTTTTGTAAAAGGCATGGCTATCAAATCCCAATAAAGATGTGATAACTTTAAGAATCTTTAAAAAGTCTTAGACAAGCTACAATAGCATAGTATGAAGGTGAATCTGCTAAAATTCACTTTAAGGGTAACATCATGGACGTTCCTTGGCTTTGTGGTATGCCACCACAACATTGAGGATGACCTTGGGAATAATATTTCTATTTTAGATATGTCACCCCAAGTAATTTTAGAGATGTGGACTCAAAGTGAACATTTCCTATATTTGGCAATTCATATCCAAATTGGAATGAAAGTATCCCCCTTTCAATAGGATAGGTAAGAAGGGAATCTCCCACCAATGGGATGAAAACTACAATGAAGCATTCAAAATTCTCAAGCAGTATATACTTCACCCACAGGTCCATGTTCCACTAATGGAGGCAATGCCACCCATATTATATGTGGCCTCCATGGAACACTCATATAGACCCCTCCTCACACAGATGAATGATGTGGAATTTTAGAAAAGGCTATATTACTTTAGAAAATCAATGATAAATATTGAGACAAATACACATATGTCGAGAATAACTACCTTTCACTCATCATTAAAATGTAGATGCTGAGGTATTAGTTGTATCACAATGAAGTCCATCTAGTCTCTTTAATTTATCCTATTAAGTAAATACTTGGACACCCATGCTAACTGGTTTTATGGTCTCAAGGGCTATCATTATACAACCATATGACATCAATTTCATGTCACAAAAATGAGGTGAAAGGGAAGGCCCTACCTGATTTCCTCACAGCACATCCCACACTAGAAAGTACACAGGTTGTCACTGAAATCCTTGATGAGGAGGTTTTATACTCCCACTACACTCCCCATACATGGGATATGTATGGATCCTACCAATTTATTATTATAAAAAGGATGGAAAAGCCAAAGCTATATAGGGTTGGCTTAAGGATTCTATCTATCTATCTTGAAAAAGAAGTTTTTTTCCTACTGTTTCTCACTCTCCTATGGTTGCATGAATAATGAGGATGAATACCAAGCCCTTATCACTGGCTTAGAACTAACCCTAAAATTATAGATGGCCTACCTGAATATAAAGGGGATTCATAACTAGTGATTAATATGGTAAATGGTGAATATGACGTCAAAAAATAATATTTGACCCCTCTTAGTGGCTATGTCAAGAGAATAATGGTTGAATTACATTTTTATCCCACATTACATCATGTTCCCCGACCCCATAATGCTGTCACCGACACATTCTCTAATGCTTCTATAGTCTTGGTTGACCCTAATTACGAAGAATCAATATTCTGTATGACACACTAATTAATGATTTTATCAACCATAATCTATGATGACAAAGAAATAAATTAGGCCAGAACTACCCCATAACATGATGAACTAATATTCACCCCATGATCGATGGATACCATAATCGATTATCTCTAAAATGGGACCCTCCTAAAAGAATGAGATGGAAGGGAACCAATTTTGCGCCGTACTATGAACATTAAACTACCGGATGGACCAAATGAGATAAACTACCTCTACAAGAGAGTCATTGACAAAATCCTCCTCAGATACACAATAGAAAGTGATATGCATGACATCATGGAAGAATTACATGAATAATTTCTTGGTGCTCATCAGTCTGAGATGATTCCCTCCCACTAAATTTGGTGGCAAGGTTATTACTAGAAAACCCTGATACATGACAATGTGGAATTCACCATAAAAATTTCAGGCACACCTAATCAATGAAAAAATTATCCATCAGCCCCAGGAATTTCTTCATAGTGCTAAATATTCCTTTTCATTTTCCATTTTGGGAGTGGATGTTGTGAGGCCATATTCCCAGCCACAACTGATCCATTCAAGTACCTCATTATTGCCACCTACTTCATATCCAAATGGGTTGAGGAAATACCACTCAAGGATGTTGGGAAGAAAAATATCACCAACATTGTAATGTTCCATATAATCACCCGGTTTGGGGTCCCTCCGACAATATTGGTTGAAAATGGAACCAACTTATATTCTAAAAAATTGAATAAATTATACCTGGAATACAACATCGACTACAATAACTTGTCTGGATATCATGCAATGAAAAATGGAAAAATATAGTCCTTCAAAAAGAACTTGTAAAAAATACTCCAAAAGATGGTGAATAAAAACAAGAAGTCTTGTCTGGAAATGATTTACCATTCTTTATGGGAATTTCATACCACCACATGTACTGCAAAACAAGAAACACCATACTCATTGGTGTATGGGACCAAGGTAGTGTTACTCATAGAAGTTATATTTCCCTTACTTAAAACATCTATTTATAGAAAAATCTCAAATTAAGAGTGATAAAAAAAGTGACTGGATGAGATAAAATGACTCTATAAGAATAGGTTGTGTAAATTTTACAACCTTGAAGTCCATCAGAATTATATCTCATAGGAATTTAATAAAAAGTTTCTCCTCTCTTCATTCCTCCAAGGAGAACCAGTTTTGGCTCTTAGATCCCCATTAATACCAAGACATAATTCTATAAATATGGATCCTATTTGGATGGAACATGTGTAATAGATATTTTCTATCACACTATATACTAATAATTGGACATAATGGATGGGGAGTGTGTAAACCCCCTCTTTAATGAGATATTTCTCAATAAATCCATTGCATAACCTTCATCAAGTGAAATGTCCTGACCAAAATACTTTAAACTGAGCAGTGTCTCACATCCTTACCATATGACATTAAATGGTACATAGTCACCCCAGCTATATGAAATTGAAATAATAAAATAATTCATAGAATAAATACTTTAATCTGAAAAGTGTCTTACCACCTAACGACATGATGCTAAACTGTATAAAACATGTCCTTAAAACGTGATGTTAAACTTCACAGAGGATATCCTCACTTCATGTTGTTAAACTACATAGGAATCATCATATCACAAAAAATTTATCACATCTAAGCTCGGTATATGAAATATAATGGTGAAATCACCCATACCTGTTTGATGGTGATATCCACATAGGGAATCAGTTCATCCAAAAAATATGTGGGGCTTGATTCCTCCCATCACAGAATACAGACTGACGCCTAAACCATTAGTCTTAGGACTAACCTAAATATTACATTTCCTTAAAACTGGGTGATTATTATAATTATCACATGATGTTAATCTACATGGAAAATTTCCTTATATAATGACATAACTCTACAAGGATCCATTACTTCCATCTTCATTCATAATAGGGGACCCACGTCCTTACCACAAGATGTTAAAATACATGGCTACTATTATTTCACACTAAAATTAAACTACATGACATTATAAAACTACTTATATGTTTATTCTCATTTATATGATATACATAGGGAAACCTCAATCCAATATATTGTCGAAGCCTCCACATTATACGTAAGTACCCTATCATATACATAATTTCCTTTGCATGGTGAGGGGATCCAATTACATTACTTATTTCTCACACCGAGCATAGCTCAGTGAGATGAGAAAATTTAGTAAGGGATTCCACCCATAAACAAGGTATATAATCTCATGATAGGGTTATCATGGACATGAATGTCAGACATTAAAAGGAATATCATGAGTCCTCACCACATGATTTTAAACTACACAGTTAATTTCCTTTTCATGATATAAAACAACACATTCTTGTGGACCTCACCTGAGAGGACCACAATAGGTAGTGATTGGCCTCTTACCAAAAATTCGTTCTAGAAATTCACATGAATTAATTTATATTATCATAGTATATATAGTGATGTAACAAAATGCAACCCCGGGTCCAGTCTTAACAAATAAGCATAAAAATTCCCATCCCTATTTGCAGGTCACACATGCACATGAAGATACTTGTTTGAGAATTATGTGTGGGTTGATAACTATAATTACATGAAATGTTTTGATTCTTGTATCTCAAATCTTAGTCCTAAATATAAAAATCATTGTAAATAATTCCCAACTCTGCATACGGGTTAGGCTAGAAAAAAGATTTTCTCTTTCACGAACTACATGTGGCTTGAATCATGTCATCACAGGATATGTAGTGATTCCTAGTTCTTTAACCTTTGGAATATCTATAAAAATGATAAAAAAATATATCTATATATATAGAGGATGATCCATTCAGGACTATTGTTTTTGATGTTCAAGTCAGATCTATGTCCAGCCTTCTTGTCCATGTAATATATCTTTCACAATTTTTCACATTAGTTCCATATTCCTTACCACATTATGCTAAAATTCAATAAACATCTCTTGGACTCCTAAAATTTTTAATTGAAAATAATAAAATCATTACTACATGATTTTATAATGAAAGGAATATGTCCCTACAATATGATGTTACACTTCATAGAAGAAAGTACATCCCAACCATATGTCGTTAAACTATAGAGACCATCATCTATTATCATCCCTCGTCAAAGGACCACAAGATCCTTACCCCGGTCAACAGGAGTATGATGCTATGACCCCATAATTTATTCCCCCCAATTCATAAATTACACTTCATATATCAAGAATTCCATGTTTCCGCAAACCTCTCAAATCCCACAGTAAGAAAATGGGTTTCCCTTCTTGACTATGATATCGATGCATATGTGCACATATTAACAAACCAGAGAAATCATGGATCTAAAAGGAGATATTTCTAATAATTTTGATCCTAACATCAATTTTGTTGAACTCATCACTTGAGGGTGTTCTAGTTCATCTGTGGTATGATTATCCCATATCATTTCTCATGACCAGAGAACTTTGATCCATGGATTACAATCTTTTCATCTACCGCTGAAATGGATCTTGGGACGATCTTGACCCTGGGTATCCTAATTGAGATATTATGTATCCTCCCCCATATCAGTACCATGTGTGTCATGACCATAAACATCATGTAGTTTGGTAAGATATGTATGACCTTAAACTCTTGACTATAGTGGTCTAAATTTCTAGATCGTAAGTTGCTAGAAAAAGAGCCCAAAAAAATTTGTCAGGTTGAAAACCCACAGTGGGAGGCTTGAAAAAAATCATGTCTTCTCTAAATAAAATATTCATCTCTAGAGTTTAGGAAGAAATTAGGGTGAAAATAAAAAATGGTATAAAGCTAATGGGTCCTTCTTTATTGCCCCAATAAAATCCAAGCTATGGTGGATGGACCCCTAGTTCAAGAGAAATTTAGAGTAACGATTTTTCATATATCCTCACCATGTGAATATGTTTTCGTGGTGGTGATCCAAATTTCAGGGTGCTCAAACCCTTCTTGGATATTACACTTTCCACAGACCAAACATCTTTATTTGAGTTCTATAGATCTCAATAAACCGTCCATGGAACTTGGGATAAGATACTTGTCTTTAAGTGACTATTTTTTTAACTACGAATGTTTTCCTATAGCTCCTACATATTCCCCTATGGTCGTCAACCAAATTCATCACTCTATAAAAGGGAATATGTTTCATTGTGAGCCCTAACATCACCATAGAAACAAATATCACCTTAGTGTGTTCTGTGCAATTCCTAGTATGATTTTCCAATGTCATCATCCCGACCAAAGCACTTTGAACCAATACCTACAATCCTCATACTAGAATATCAAAGTAGATTCAACATCCTCAATGTTAATTCACCATGTTTGTTTACCCTTTATAAGAGTATGCATGTGACACTGCATTCTTGAACTTTTTAAGTTCCACACCTCATGACTCGAAACTGTAGGTTATAGGTATCAAGATTCATAATTAAGAGACGAACTTCCCTAGGGTACCAAAAACACTTCCTGGATAGATTTCCTCCCATACCAAACCACATCATCTTGATGTTTGAGTCTTCATGAATCTTTCAAATCCATTTTAATGGAGTGGAGATCATCCTTTCTTGACCATGAAATCGATGCAAAAAGGCTTTAACATACCAACAAGCGGCATCTTCTACTTTCAAGAATGGATTTTCAATCCTTGAGGGACTTGGATTGAATGTGAAAAAACATAGCATCTTAGGGTGTTATGGATCATACCCAATATGTCTTCTTTATTCCATATACACAAACTAGAACTTTTGGTTTATAACTCATAACACACATGTTCCAACTATTCTGGTGGACCTAACATCCCTAATATTTCACCCTTGACCAATATTACCTACATAAATTATCCATAAACCATGGAAAAGAGTGGATATACCTTTTTCTGACAATGATAATGATGAATAATGGGTTTCACCTACCAAACAGAGGCTTATATTCCTTGAAGAAAAGTATATACAATCCTAATGATCTTTGGAAACACCATAGAAGAACTTTGTATCCTGTCATGTTTGGAGTTTTTCCTAGAATATCTGCACCAAATTCCACTATCATCGATCATGTCCTGGTTGTATGGAATTAAACATCACCGAATCATAAGGTCCAAGATAAAATACTACAAAACTGATGTGATATAATGTCTAAGCTAAAATTCCCTAAACTATAGTGATAAATGGTATAAGATAAAATTCCACAAACTATAGCGATATAAGGTCCTCACTAAAATACCCTAAAATACAACGATATAAGTTCCAAGATAAAAGAATGTAAACTAAAACACAAAAATGGTTTAGTCTTAAATAATGGGAAAATCTTGTAAGTACCACCTTATGGACTCCAAAAAAATCAATCTATTATCGCCAAGTCTATCAAAATTAGAAAAAATCATGAACTCTCTCTCCAAGAAATATATTATGCTCAAATTATCCTTATGTCAATTAGGTATTCTCAAGATAGTTATAAAAAACATATAAATGAAGAATATCATGATGGTGGGTATTCATGAGCATTTATCAAGAATAATCTTTTATAATTTCAACACTAAAATATAGGCATTCATCAAAAACAAATTCATTCCAATGACTGAAATACTATATGATTTGATCACTTGAGCTGGCCAATTTGTAAAGATATTGGAGAGAAACATTAATTTAATGTTGAAGTTCCCCTCTCCACACCACTTCTGCTTCTTCCCAAGGAAAAAGTGTCTCAGCTAATGTAGTTTGTGTCCTCAAAATTTTCACTAGTTTCCAAAGAGGATGATGAAAATGAGAGGTCAAATATTAGGAAAGAAATAATTTTCTAGTTATATATATCCATATGGTCCAAGAATACATTATGAATTTAAAATAAGATATAAAATGTAGTCTCTGATCCAATGCCTCCAATGTCTCCTTAAATTATTTGACTCAGGAACCATTTTCCTCAAGACCACACAAGCCCCTATCCTTGGTACCCAAATCTTGTTGAGTCAGGTTAATTTGTCCCATAATTTCATAATTTGGTTGGTAATAAAATTCATCCACCCCATGTCATTAAATAGATGATGAAGGTGTTCCCCTTGACCACAATATGTTTTTAAAGGATTCAAACTAATAAAGTCCTTAATGTACTGCTAGATAATCATGTGTCATGTATGAGCTTCTATGACTGGTGGGATGGGCATGCAAGAAATAGGAACAATAGACTGATATGGAAAGGAAACAAGAGTAGAGGTTGCACATATCCCGCCAATAAAGTCATCTCCTTTTTCTTGTGTTGGAGGGCTGATTTCTTCAATAGTTTCTTTCCACTTATAGGTATAGTTTTCACTGGGATGGGTATTCTTCTACAAAGGCTCACCCAGGTCTTGGATAAACTCCATAATATCCACAAAAAGTAGGGTTGGTGAGGAAAATGGTTTTCCCACATGGAGGACCTATTAGTTTGTCACACCACTTAGGCAGGATGCTAACCATGACCTAGCATAATCCTTAGTAAAAACCTAAGGATCCTCATTACGCTAAACAATGATCTCAATATCGATGTCTTTACATGAAAACATCATCCAAATTTGGAAGATGATCCTAGGGTGTCTCTCTCCTCACACTCTAACCAAGGGATAAGGGGAGACCCTTTAGGTGCAACCAAATTTAGGAGAAAACCTATATTATTTATACGGATCACATATGATCAACTCATCCATCCTGGCTACAAGAGCCCCATCACGAAGAGAGATCTTGCACAATGTTTCTTTATGATATTCTCCTACATTATCAATGATTTCCCCATTTAGTGCATAATAAGGGGTGAAATAAAAGCTATTAGACTGTATAAAAACATCGGTGACCTCACCAGAGCCTAGTGACATATCCCCAACCCTGAATATATGTAGAAACCTAGGACTTGATAATGAAACAGGGATCAGGGTGACATTTTAGTATTAATAGTAATGAAATTGATCCCCTATCAAGCCAAAAAAAACTAGAAATGATCACTAATCATATAGTGGATGTTTCCATGAAGAATATGCACCAAGAGTCGGTAATGATATTCAAGGGTCAGCATCGACAGATCAAGTCATTGTCCCTCCACTAGCAGCAGTGCTATCACCAGCATACTGAACCTAATCATTGAACCAATTTTCCTAGTTGGGAAAATCCACTCGTTCAAAATAATTTCCATCCAGACTACCAACATAAGAATTTTAGAGGACATTGTATTCACTAAGTATCCTTCTAAACTACGATCCTTGACTTCCAAAATGTACCAAGACAAACCAAAACTATCACGAACCTTCCTAAAAGAGCCCCGATGGTGGTGTATAGTAGTCTATCTAGCTCTACTATGATAAAAGAAAATGTTGATCATGTATTTGAAAGAGATAAGTGAGCGCATAGTAAGATCATTTATTAACATTTCCATAACAATGATGATCATGTACCCCACTAAAATTGGAGACTATGAAGGATCATCCCACACATCTATAGAAATAAGGAACTTATCATACATCTCTTAAAGAGGGGGATCCTCCCAAGACGGTATATTCTGATTAGGCTGATTCTCACCTCACCATGAGATAGATGAAATGTGTTGTTTCTAGGACACTAATAGCTATCCAGTGCTAGAAAAACATCAGGTAAGATATAAATAATAAATTGGGAAATCCATACCACTTTATAAAGTCGAATGGAATATAACTATTCAATATACACAAAACAACTTTCCCTGACCCATAATGGCCATCCCCATTCATTAAAAATGATACCAGAATAATGGATATCCTATTTCAGGATCCATCTTCCACCTAGGTTGTTTAGATAAGAGATTAATATACTCAAATAGATCTGAGTGATGGGATAGTGAGAAAAATCACAGTCATCCTAACCCAAGGGAGAGTTTTCCAACATATAATACAACCCCTGATATGGAGCTATAAAAATCCAACAATCCTCATTAATTTTCATATAAATATTTTTAGAAGAAGGTTATACCTAGAAATATGGAATATTTTATTTTGAAGAAGGAATGGATATATTTTCCAACAAGCCAAACCTATATGGAGGGATCCAGTGTGATAAATGATAATTCTGGAGCACGAATGGAAGAATCTATTTAAAAACCTCATTATCATAATTCAAATCATATCGGGGGTCAGTAGTGTAGTTTCTAGAAATCATTGAACATTGATTAGACATATTAAAGGGAATATAATAAGATCTAGATTCCATTTGAATAGATTTTAGTGGAATATTTTATATAGATAAAATAAAATATTTCTAATGGAAAGAAAAAAAATCTTGGAGATTCAATCCAATCACATGAATCCATAGGGAATTCATGTTCACATAATATCATTGAAAATTTCTTAGATATCAAAGATCATGTGGACCACAAAAACCTTCAAACATATCAAAAACACATTACCCCTCATAAGATTCATGATTGTGTGACCATGACATGGTCATGAGAGCCAAAAAATAGTAAAAACTGATCCCACCATCGAACAAGAAGATTCCACGAAACCATTAAAGATATTTGTGCATACCTATGGAAAAAGGTAAAGAAATTACTAAAATTTAAATCATGGTTGAATCAAAAAATCACATAGGAAAACCAGATCATGTTAAGTAGATCTTGTAGGAGGGTCTCACGGGTACATCTCATGATCGGTTCTTGCGAAAGGGTATTATGAAAGGTTTATGCATTGCAGGAAGGATGAAAGAGACCTGAGAGGTGGTGTAGTAAGTAAAATGAATCAATATTTGATCCCCTATTTATAGGGAATTCCAAATAATGCCAAATGTCTAATAAAAGACAAAACTTCACCAAAGATACTAATTAAAGAGAATATAAAATCCTTCGACTGATATTCACATTCCTCATGAGAAATCACTTTTCCCCATTGATATTGCTCCAATGGTTGGGGATTTATTAACACCCACCAATTGAGAATTAAAATATTCAGAAGGGAAGAAATACCATAATATATATATTATTTTTCCCACAAAGGAAATGAAGAATACATCGGTCAAAATCATGCAGATCGCATGAACCCCCAGAATACATGTGATCATGTGACCTTTGTAAGGTCATGCTAAGGATTCATGAATAGCACATAACCTTTGGAAGAACATGTAAAGACCCATTGAAAAGTACATATGCTCTTGTGAAGGTGTCCCAAATAATCATTGATCATGAAAAAAGTTCCATACAAGCACCCCCAGGTCACATAAATTGTCAGGAGGAAGGAGTATGGAAAGACATCCAAATATCCTTGGAGAATTGGGAGAAAAATATTGAAATATGGTTTCATCTAAAAATTTTACAAATAATACGATGAAATCATGAAGATCTCAAGAAATATCATAATCCATGAGGACAAGTATTCCTAGCCATTTAGGATCCTGCTGACATGTCATCCCCATAATGAGAAGGGATTTAGATATTTCCAAGAGGTCTCATGATCCCCATTTGGATCAAAAAATAAATTGAAGGTTTTGTAAATGATAGTGCTCCCACATCACCAAAGTATGTTTTTTTGTTTATGTGATGCATCACCGATGTGGATATTTATTATCCTCGAAAACACTCAAGAAAAATCAAGAAAAACCGATCCCTTTTAAAATTAATAACTAAATAAAAGTGGAAATGGTGGGAGTCTCTTGTAGTTTTAAAAATCATCCAACACACCCCTGGTGGTTCATAAGATACCACAATTCCCCAATGACATGTCCAACTTACCATGGGAGAGCTTGCAAGTATATTACCCTCTCTATATGAAGCGATTCAGACATGTCTAAGAAGTATTATGCTCTCCCTTCGACTCCATATGGAAAATAGAAGGTTCTATACATAAAATGCTCACACAACACCACATGATTCTTTTTTGTTCACATGACGCATCACTGATGGAGATAGTGATTTTCATCGACAATACTCGAACAAGATCATATTATCTCTAAGCCTTAGATAAATAAAATACATAGATAAAAGAGAAAAGGTAAGAGCATCTTCTAGCCATAAAAATTATGTGACATGATCAAGTGCTATGTAAGATCTCCCAAAATACATTTGACATGACAAAATCATCATGTGATGACCCCATTGAAATTTATATTTTTCTAAAAAAAGGTCCTATAAATGTCATCTAAGATAACGTGAAAGCCTTTTTGTGGGCATCCTGATATCATAAATTTCCCTAGACATGTCAGACTGAAAATATGGAAGTCGCTCGACATGACCACATGATTCTGAAATACCTCTTTTATTGGTTATAATCTAAAAAATGGGTAATTTAAAAGATGATATAATAGTCATAGGAACTCATGTGACACCCTAGGAATTACCTATGACAAGACCTCGAGAGAACACATGATATATAATATCTCCATCAATTCTAGTAGGGATTTTCATGACACATTCCCCAAAAAGAATCAAATAACTAGGGTGGTGAGTCATATAAATCCCCCACCTAAAATCAATAAAGGAATCCTTAGATCGTCACACTGGTGCACTCGGGCATTAGAGTGGATGATCACACGATCAAATTTTTTTTATGTTTGGTAAAATCTAGGAACCACCTAAACAAATTGTGTGAGACGCATAAAAACATCACGTGATTACTCATTGATCATGTAAAAGACTTCTGGTGGGTTGTGGGAAGTACATCCCACATACCTAATTAGTCAAGCGATACTTAAACACATTAACACTAAAAAAAATCTAAATCATATACAATAAAAGTTTGGAACAAAAACTAAAAAGATGGGGGACTTTTGTGAAGAACACATATGATGATCCTCATGGGATTCACATGAACATATCAAGTCATGAAAAAACACAAAGACATGTCACCCAGATGATGAAATGATCCTTTGGTATAAAATTTGGATCATGCGAAGTCCCCTTTACATATTATAGTTGGTCACACGAAACCCATCGAGCATGCCACCCATGTCTCACGAAACCCTCTCGGATCACTATTTATGTATTGGGATTTCTTATATACATGTTGTAAAAATCAAACTGAAACAATAGTACATGTTAGATAAGTCACATGATAGCACCAAATCATGTCAAATGGCTCTCGTGATGTCCACTGTATAATCCATCTAGATATCATGATTCCCTATGGGTATGGTAGCTGGATCTTGTGATGTTCCCCAGACATGTCATCCATCATTTCATTATTAAACATAGAAAAGTCATACGTGACATGAAAAACCTTACAGACACGTCATGTTGAATCTAGAGACACCCACCACATCTGTCGGCTAGCTTTCATAATGACATAGGGGATATTCATCTGGATCATGTGATGCCCCCCAAGCATGTAAGCTGAGATCATTTGATGGCTCCTGAGATAAACCAGCCAAGTATTATGATGTCCTATGAAGAAATAATACCTGGCCATGTAATAAAATTCATAAATTCCATCTATATTATTCTATGTCCCTTGTAAAAGTCAACTAAATCATGAAATTGTTTTTTGGACACGTCAAGAAGATATTATCTGACATGTAAATCAGACAATCAAGGAATGTCAATAAGACAATCAATGCATGCTTGGCAAAAAAAGAGACTGGGCAAGCAGGCATCCCATGACTTGATAACCTTGTCCATAATCTATAAATGGAATCCTTATCATGTAAACCCCAATAAGTGAAATTAAATTATACATCCCACATATAAGTGAATCCATAATGTTTAAACCACTAATTAATGAAATAAAATAACAATTATTCCTACAATAACTAGGATTATTTGGATTCCATCCTATGGATCGATCTCCAAATAAAACCTCTAATGTGTTATCCCAATGTCTATGTCCCACAACCATAAGTAGTGAGACTGATTATTTTCTATCTAATATGTCTGAAACTGATCATAGCTCATGTGGGATTAGAGATTTATAAAAATCACATCATTCACGTCATAAGCCTATACAAAGACTAGGGAAACCTTAGTGTATAATCCCTAATCAATGATATAATATGATATGGTCCACAAATAAGGACGAAATTAGTGTGTAAGCCCCAACTTAATATACTATGAGAACGCTAATTAATTCCATAACAAGGATAAATACGATGAAATCCTAAGGCCTGAGCTCAAATGGGTATCCAATTAACTGTAAAACTCAACATATCTCTGACATTACAAACTACAGGACCCAATCTATCTCATGGGTTGATGATTCATCCTCATCCCCCAATGGAATGATAAATGGCTGAAATAAGGTGACTCTGATTCCTACCATCACTAGGATACATAGGACTCCTTCCAAAGGTCTAAGATCAATATTAAGCATCCAATGTGTTTTCCCAAAATGTAAGCCCCACATCCTTAAGAAATGAGGATTATTACTTGTTATGACTCATTTCTCACAATGATCATTTATCACATGGGATACAGTAGTTTCAATAAGAACATAAGTGGAATCCTGAATATCCACCATCCATGGAATCCTCAGTGTGTAATCCCTGATTAGTGGCATGATATAGCTACCCATCGTACATGGGTATCTACATATGGGCATGTCTCATGGGAATTAATAAAACACAGTAACTATGATTCCATCCACAACTAGGAAACATAAGATGCCTCCATGAGGTTCATGCTCAAATATCTAGTTCCTCAGGGAAAACATATATTTCCTTTCCATATGATGTTAAAATTCATGGGATTAACAAACTACTTGGGTTTTGATTCTTTTTATAAAACAAGAAATGTAGGAAACCTCATTATTTCTTAGTACCATCCTCGAAATATTAATAGCCTATCTAGAAAACAATAAAATCCCCTTCCTTCTAAATATAAAGAGACATAACCTATGATAGTATTTTTAGGGAAACCAATCCTGTATTGGAATCAAGAAGAGAATCTTGAACATATCTTTAATCTGTTAGAGAGTCCCAAAGTAGGAAATAGTTCCCCACAAATGGGTTGTGATAAGCCCTACCTACCATCCTATCGACCAATATCAATTCCTAAGCATCATTATGTCTGAAATCCCAACGGAACACCAACCTTAAAAAAGTGTGTATATATCTAGATATGGATTCATGAAATGTTGGGAGTTTTAGTGAAAAGTAAAAAAATTGTAAGACCGATGAAAATGACTGTGAATAACATTGATCTCCCCATAATTAGATCACCGGATGAAAGCCACCCACATCATTACGAGGAAATAAAAATATTGAACCCTATATGAAATCATTTAACTATAACTTCTCCATCATAATATATGAAAGATAGACTACCCGGTTCTCATCAAACCATTTTGTTCCTATCAATTGGATGGCCCTCCCACATCTATCAAATGAAATATATCCTATAATACAATAATAATAATTATTTGATTTTGTGACATTATCACTATGTTTTAATTGTAATTGACAACATTTACCTTTGACTATTGTAACCACCTTTTACCATTATTAGCATTATTTTTCAGAAAAATGATATTAACATCATTAATAAATTTGAATCACATGATTCCAAATATTACATAAAATTTTAAATATTCAATTTTCAGAATTTGTAGAATTTTTTTATTATATTTTTGAAAAAATGAAATAGAAAAATGTTTCTTGGAAAATACATATTTTAAGAAAAAAATGATTATATAAAAAATGATTAATGTTGATTCAAAAATAATTATATTAATTATTTTTAACAAAATGAAAATTATGTGACATTAAAACAATTATAAAACTTCAAAGATCAAATAAATTAATTTGAATAAATGAGAAGAAGTGATTTTTTTTAAAAAAAAATTATATTTACTCTATTTTCTTAAAATTTCATTGTTTAAAAAATTGCAAAAAATTATCATAATATTATGTTGAAATGATTAAATCAAATTTTATTACAATTTTATAGAATAAAACATTTATAATTTTTAGAAATATATATCATTATATCAACACACAAGATGAAATAAACTCTATTGGTGAGGAAAAAGTATTTTTGATGTGTAAAATGAATTTATACTCATTCCTTATATAATTAAAAATTATATTAAAATTAACTTATATTTTATAATATATTATGTAGAAAATTTATTATAATCCCTCATATATAGTGACTATCATAATTTACATTAAACAAATTATGGATATAAATGAGTTTTTGGAAAAATATCTCCTTTAATCTTATATGATATCATTTTAAAATAGAGTAATTCTTTCCTATGAACTAATCAATGAATTTTAATTAATGAAAAATTCCCCAAAAGGGTTTTATAATTTTCTTACTCTTATTTATTTTGGCTAAACCAATGGCTATGTTATAATATTCATATTTAAATAATAATATTTTAATAGTATATCACAGATCATTTTAAGCTTATTATTGTGTGTGGTAGTAGAAATTAAAATTTCAATTTTTTATAATAAAATCACAGGCTGTTATTGGGATCATATACAAGGATTGATGGAAATTTGATTACTCATTCCATTTCTTTCTATGTTAAATAATCCATAATTTATTAGTTTACCTATCTAGGAATAACATATTCAATGTCACATGAATGCACTTTTTGACTTGAAAAAAAGGGAATATATGAGTATACTCACAATGTATTGATATTTATTTTAATTTTCAAATGACGGTATAATTTTTTGCTGTAAATAATGAATTTTTTTTCCTATATTGAGTAGTAAAAAATATTTTCTAGAGGATGCTAATGTATTATTTTCATGAGTGATAATTTTATAATAAATTTAACCTATATAATTACCCACATTGTCTCACATATGGTTGTGAAATTTTATACAATTTATATATAAAAATATTGTCCAAAATAATAATTTGGTAATATTTTATACAAAAAAATTAAAATATGATATAAACATTTTAGTGAAATGTGCATAAACTATAAAAATTTAGTAAAAGTTTTAGATTTTAATTTTATATGATCTATACCCTTTATTCTATAATATAATATGGGTTATGTTTTTGTTAAATATGTATATCACATATAGAAATTATGTTTATATATAAGATATTTCATGTGTGATGTTTTACTTTATTTTATATAATTATAATTTATTTTAATACACATCATGTGATTACGAATTTATAATACTGTGAAAAATATTTTGATTCATTAATGAGTTCACTGATATTTGGAGTAATGGAGGTGGGTATTACAATGCATACATTTTCACTAGTAATATGGGAATGTGTTTATGAAATGAATGAAATTATAATTTTCATTCCTTAGTGAATGATTTATATGAAAAGGGATTCAAAGATTCATTACACTGTGCTCAGGGCATTGGTATGGGTAACACTCATCAAAACTCTCCTCACATCATTCTTCTTTACTTGATTGGGGTACACTTATATCATAAAGAATCAAAGAAATTAATTTTAAATAGATAAAATATTCTGTTACATGTGGATTACAAATAAAGACATGATTATTGTGGATGTTTATATTTTTTAATAATAAACAATACGAGTTGATGATAGATAGGTTTTCAATTATGTTTTTCATATGTTCTTCAAACATTTATTTAATTCTTCTTCCATGTAATATCTTTGATTTATGTTTTATTTTACACTACATTAAACATATTTTATGTTTTTAATGCCCAATTATTTCCATGTCATTCTATTAAAATAACTTATAATTTATATTTATTTAACATTTATCACATGTTATATTTAAAATTTATTATCATAGATTTTTTTTAGACGAGGTATAACTCTATTTCTGAGGACAGAAAATGATTTTTGTGGGGTAACATTTATTGTAATCATATTATATATATTTGTAATCATTGTTTTTAAAAATAATATGGATGGATTTCTCGTTAATGGGATATTAATAATTTTATAATAAAAATGGAAAACAATCTACTTTGAATAACTTTTGAGGAATCTAAAGACAAAATGAAAATTTGACATCATATGAAATTTATTTAAATAAGATTATTCCAAGTTTTTATAGAACTTTTTACTGGATAGTAAATATGGTTTTATAGGTCGTAACTAGTCATCAAATTTTAGTTTCATTCCTGGTTGGTCATCCTAGAAACACATTTAAGATCATCCATAACCAAAGTCATTATGTTAAATTGCTTGACCCAAACTAACCTATTTACAAGGGGGCCACCCCTTAATTTACCCTACGAATCATTTAATATTAAATATTAATGTATATAACCTATTACCACATCCAAATAGTTAATATAACATAAAATAAATGGCCAAAACAAATTTAATTATAAATTTTAGAAATAAAAATTAATATGAAAAACAAGTTATCCACTTAAAAAACTTGACCCTATTAAATAATTTAAAAAAATGTATTCTAAAAATTTTATTTTATTTTAAGTTATGTTTATTATATGAGTAAAAAATATTATAATATTAGTTAATGTAATATTTTTAATATTTTATATTATCATTAAATTTTTAATTTAGTTACATGGGTTAGGTGGGTGAGAAATATTCAAACAGAACCTAGTATTATTATTATTCATTCCTGATCACTCAACACAATTATAACACAAAACCATTTATTTAAAAAATAATATAATTTAACATGAGTTGTGACATGTAATTTTATCATTTATTGTTTTAAATATCCACATATTACATCTTTTACAAGATTGGGAAGAAAATAATCACATGGATTTAAAATAAGAATCAAAATTATAGAACTCTTATAATATTTTGAACTTTTAAAACGTGATTGAAAATATAGGCATGAGTATTTCCAAACATGAATTCTTTGGATTCTGAATTATAAGATATAAAATTAATATGTGATTTGAATAATCATACACCACATATTTTTTATTTGAAAATTAAAAACAACAAAAGATATTTGAATCACGATAGTGATCGTTTGTATTTTTTTAGAAACTATGAGGTTGAATGAGTAACATATTGTATAAAATTTAATTACTAACATTACATTTTTTATTAAAAAAATTAAAAAAATAAATTTTCATCCATTTTTTTGTTTATGGGGATAATTTAGAAGACATATTTTGGACATATGGACATTTGTTGACATGGAGGCTTACTATAGTGGATAATATATATTATAATTGATCCATCTAATGATGATACAAATAGAAAATTTCTTCTTATATATTATTTGGTGATATATTTTACTATTATTCAATATTTCATAACTTCATATAAATAGTATAAAACATCTTTTTAAAGAATTCGATTTGATGGTCGATTTATTCAGTATAATTTTTATTTATATTTAATTATATATATATATATATATATTCTTTGGTTTTCAACAAGATTATTTTTATCACATTGTATCTTGATAATTTAGTAAAGTTAATATATAATGACATAATAAGTCACCAAAAATAACTCTTTAAAAAATATAATTTCACGTATATAAATAAAAAAGACTCATAGAAATTATGGCACAAAAAACCACAGTCTTAGCCATGGAGAAAATCACTTTAATAGACCATGGCCACACTATAAGGACTTGGATAAGTTAAAGAATATATTTATTATAAGTTTCTATAATATGGAGTAAAATAATTATAATTAACCATGTCATTACATGATAGTATAATAGAAGGAAGGTCTGAAACCAATTATATTGGGAATATGGGTGTATTTGAAAATATATATCTACATCCGAATATGGGTATTTTAGTTATGATATAAATTATTAAATAGATTTTTAGAGGTGTAAATATGGGTATAAATTACCTAACATATGTTTTCTTGTAATTAGTAATTAAACTTATAAGGGAGGTTGTTGAAACATGCCATTAGGTGCTAGATCAGGACAACATGGTACTTGGTGGAACAATTAGTGGGGTTATCCCACTGGGTTGGTAACTAAGAAGTCGATGATCTTATATTGGGTACCCATTGATACAAGATGTTCCAGATGAAAATATTCCAAGTAACTGATAAGCCTCTTCCATATTTTTAAAAGTTGTGGGTGAAAAAGGGATTTCACCTTTATTATAAATAACCAAACTCGAATGTCTTTGGTTAGAGATATATTATTGGTAAGGGGATCTACCAATTAACTTGTTCTTATTCCTTATTATTTTTTCTAATTTTATTATTATTAAGACATTAATTATTATTACTCATTATCTTGCTGGAATATGGATGATATTTATGGGATTTATTATATGGTATATAGAGGATGTATATAAAGGATACATATGTATAATATCAGAAATTTTAGACTGAGGTATGTTTCCTTATGAATTTGTTTTAGGGATTTGATGAAATTTAAAAAATATTTAACATAAAATTAATTTTATAAATTTAAGAATTGGAGTGGAATAATTTTGGTAGACTATTGATAGAGAAATATATCTGTTTTCAAAGATTTAAATATAATTAGTCCACCATAAGAGTTTTACTAACATTATGATAATTATGAAATTGTTTTATAAATTATTTAGTTATTATTTTTTTTGTTTTTTAATGAGATAAGTTTTTCTGGGAATTATGGTGTCTTATACAAACTTTTAATTAATAAAATGGAATCATGAATGAGGTATGTGTCCTTTACCCATTAAGTATGGCCATTTATTGGGTTTTTAGATGTACTAAAGGCTTATTATTTTCATCTGATTTATTATTATTGTTGTTGTATATTTTTTTTACATTACATTTCTCTAAAAATTTTATAGGCTCATGTTGGCCTGATATTCGATAAGTATCATATATCTATCTAAACGGTTATGGACGTGTCATTTAAACAGGTACACATTACCCAATAAGGGTTTTTAGTGGAATGTGTTGTCATTGAATTGGATTATAAAGGATAATAGTTTTAAATTTTTGAAATGAGTTATTTAAATGTTAAGTGGTTTTGAAATGGAATTTCGAAAGAAATAGGTATTTGAAATTATTTATTTTGAAATTTTATTTGAAAAAGTAAGTATGGGATCTCCCTTTGTTGAATTAAAGGAAATGTTTTTAATGGGATTCCCAGGTATGTTTTTGATTTCAAATTTTCTATATGTGTGGGATTTTTTATAAAGGCCTTATATATGGTAAAGCTAGCATGAGATTACTTTTTAAAGTGGATGTCAATGCGAGTTTTTATTTTTTTTACTTATTAGGAATGGATATATAGTTTTTAATTGATTTTTATAGTTTTAACTTTTATAGGTGATTCCACGTTTTGATTTTCAATCTGTTATACTTTTGTAGGACTCATGATTATGGTTACCATGCTTACTATAACTTGTTACATGATGATGCATTATAATAGAAGAATCACATGTGAAGCATTCCCTTAAGTGATGTATTGTCAAGACTAGGCTAGGATATATTGTGATACTATTGATGATATAATATTCATGGGATCTTGGGAGGTTACTATTTGTTTTTATTAATTTCATTATTTTTGTTATTTTTCTTTTGTTGGTCATGTATTATTCTTTTTTTTGAAATAATTGTTATAAAATTCTTTTGGTATTAAAAATAATATTTAAATTTTCGATATAAACACATGAATATATATTAATTGAACATATATTTTTTAATTATAATGTATATGAAGCCAACTATTGACTTTTATAAGTATTTTTTTTATAAAATTTTTCTATGCACAATACAGATAAAGTGGAAAGAAGTCAAGTAATATAAAACCAGAGGAGGAAAAAAATACATAATTTTTATTTTAGGGATTAAGGTTATCATTGTGCGACAATGTATGACTTTGTGAAATCCTTGTGTTATTTATTAACTAAAATGTAATCATAAATGTTTTTATGAGAAGGATTCAATATGGTAAATTACTTAGATGTGGAACCATCAACATCAATTTAAGACAATTTAATGTGGTAGAGAAGTGATTTATAAATAGATTTTGAAAATATAATATGTTATTAAGGATTGAGAGTATGTTTTAAATCCAATGTAAGTCCATTAACATCACTATGGTAAAATACTTGATCCAACATAGAACAAGAAAAAATTGAGATACTATTCCTTATCTAACACAGTGTAGAGTGAAAACAAGAGACATGGACACATGAAAAAATTAGTCAATGTTGGATTGATCTATTTTATATGAATTTAGAAATAAAGGGGGTGATGGTACGTTGAATAAGTAATTAAATATGGTATTTCAACTAAAGGATACAAAAAATCTACTTCAACCCACATTACATATATAAATTATTTTTGAGTGACAGTGAAATTAGATGGGGTAGTGCATAAAATTTCAATGTTCTAATTAATCACAAAGGGGTTAAAATTGGAACTACATTTTTTCAAATGTAATTTCATACCAAAAAAAGGTTACATTGTATTTAACATACTATTTAGGATTTAATTATATAATGACCACATTATGTGTTTGAAGTACATTTTATGTGTTTTGGTGGCCCAAAATCACTATAGGACTACTCAAAAGGATTATTCCAATAATAATGAATTGGTTTCAATAATTGTGTTCCACGGATCCATTAATATGAAACATGGAATACATGAATTGGTCATGGGGGACAAAATAGTTCCTATAACATTATATCATAACTAAATCTATAAATGTATTAAAAACCCATACATATAGAAGTTGACTGGAAGGATAAAGGGAATATCTCACATGGGAATGGGGATTTGAAATTAATTGTGGAAATATATGTTATTAGGCCAATAAATATTTACCATAACTAATTGTACATGTAGAATAATAAGAGAAATAGTTAGTATGTATTTGCTGAAGCTCCAATGAAGAGAGATGGTATAAAAAATAGTGTTGGGGGAGTAGTTTATGAGACAATCAACAACCAAAGACGATGAATGATCATAGATATTAAAAAAATTGTATGATATGATATCATCATACATTTGACAATATTCTTATTATATATATATTTTTTGTTTTTTATGTTCATGTCTGATAAATAACAGTGGGGAAGGGTTCAATGTAGTTGTGGATTTTTCTAATGATTGAAAAAAAAAATATTTTACCTATTTTTTATTTATCTTATTAATTATTTTTTATCATGATTTACTTTTAGATCAATATAGGAGAGAGTGTTTGAAGTAAAAAAATTAGAAATTCAATCCCATTTACTTGGAGTAGAGAATTTGTTATCTAAAATAATTGAGTTCCTAACAAGACTCACATGGACATATCAGAGACATAAAGATCATAATGTTATTGATGTTGTTAGCATATTAAACCTTCACGTGAGTTGTGATTGGACTAATAGTATAAATAGTTACGTGAGAGATGACATGTAAAGGAATAGTTATTGATATAGTAAATAAATAATTAATTCAATCATAATTAGGAAAAAACCAAAACCAGCCCCACATTATTTCCATAATTGATTCAAAAAAATTGAATTATTTATTTTTAACCATTTTTCTGTTTAATACTTATTTTTTACATTAACACTTCACATGAAATAACACTACTCTATTAATTATCACACTATTAAACAAATTTATTATATTTACTCAATCATCCCTTTGAAAATGGCATGGGGGGATCCCATTTAAGGTGATGATTGACCATGTGCACATCTTGGGAGGTTTTGTAGCTTCACTACACTGTTTTTAGTTTAATAAAATTAGAACCATTTTATAGAATGACTATGAAAACATACACATTGGATTAGAATAGACATAAAAAACATGATTATTTAATTTCCATATATACATCATTCTTATGTATTTTTATATTTACATTACTTTGAACAATATATTCTTCACTGATAGAAAATGTGTCTTTTCAGGTGAATACACATAAAGAGCATGAGTACAACCCTCTTGAATTTCATTCATAAAACTAAAAGACATCTCCACTAAGGTAACAAGATTATATCCTATATAAAGAATCATGTATTTTATTACAATACTATGTACATTTAATTTGAGAGATTATTAGACATTACATGTATTATAAGAGAAATTCAAGAGTTGTAACTAGAATTTACCCCATCACTAATTATTAGAAGATTTTACTATGTAATTATTATATTAAAATCATGAAGATATGGTAAAAAAACTTGTATACACTAAAAAATGGAACTATGGTGATAAGATAATAGATAAAACATGGAGACTCTATAATATAATTAGTCTTTATTTTCAACAACGACAATTAGATAACGACAATTCAGTGGTAATAAAGTGATTGTTAGAGGTTATGTAAATTCCAAATTTGATTATTTTAAAATATAGATGCATGGTATTATATCTAATAACCCAGGAGGAAGAGATAAATGAAATTATTATATAATCTATAATTACATTTATGATCATTTCATGAAATTTTACATGGATGATCAATATGAATTAACCAATCAAGTTTAATAATCATGTTATAGGGGAAAATCTAAGAAAAAAATCATTAGGGATGTTATGTTTTAAAAAAATTATAATCCAAGATATAAAAATTAATTAAACTAATTTTGGGGATATAATTTATCTTATATGAAAGTAGGACAAGTTAAATTCCAATTAAACCATCAAAACTAGTTATAATGTTAATAATTTCACGATAACTAACTTAAGTCGTGATGGTACAATAATGAAATATGAATTTTGTGGATAAAATATCATCCAATAGTATAGATAGAATAATTTTCATAAGTTGTAGATGAATGAATTTTATAAAAACATTATCTTCAATTTTTTTAATGTTGACTAATATATACAAGGGAAACAATATATGATACACATATTTGAAATTAATGTTGGAAATATTTTATATAAAATACATCCTGAGATAATAGAAAATTATATTAAATAAGAAAGATATATTTTGAGATGTTGTTGCATGGAAATCACAACTGGGGGAGGAAAAATATTTTATGGAAATGATAAAAAGAACCTAATAAAACATGAAATATATGTGGGAAAGGAAATATGTATACTAGCATGATGATAAATATAAAAACAGGGAATAGATAGATAAATTTTAATCTAAATTATTTATATGAAAGGATAAAAACGAAAATGTACGAGTGATGATCAAGATTATTTTCTCGAACCAACCTGGGTACCATGGTAACCCGATAACCGAGCCAACCCTGACATAGCCCGAGGGGCATTCCCGATCACCATGGGTTGTCGACTAGCACCTAGAATCGTACAACATACAAGTGGGAATGATTTTTTCCACAAGAATTCGGAATAAAAAAAACAATACAGTATGCAATACAAAAGAAACTCCACCGGAAGTAATGTACCAGAAAACAAGGAGGCATAAAAAGCCCAAATTACTACAACCAAAGTACTAAAAATGGTAAAACAACCCCAAGGTCCCTAACAAAACAACTCACCAAGACCAAAGATAAACAATAGGATCCACATCCAAGAGGTCCCTTCCCTTTCCTCGATCCTGAAAGAAGAAAGTCTATAAACACCTGAAGGAAAAAAGTAGGGTGTGAGCCTAAGCCTAGTAGGATACCACAAAAGATTCCGTAATAGATACCAAATTTATATTATCCAAAGAAAGGATTTCAATTTTTAAATAAATAGATTTGGAAATTCGAAAATCATATTTAAACAAAACATTCTATACATTTTCAAATGATGGAAAAACACTTTAAGCAAAGGCTTCACAAATGATGGAATATTTCTAATACAATGGATTAAGTAAAACATTTATATAAAACAGTTTATATAAATTCAGTAGGCATGTAAGGAATCTCATAATCATTGGAATACATTTATATATCAAATATAAATAATCAATATAGTAACATGGTCGTCTTCCAAAAGGTACGATAGTATTAACCAGTTATAGGATTCCACACTCTCTATGTGAACTCAGAAAAATGTGCATACACACATCCCTAGGACACTGGCCAAACGAGACTCATCACCAACCCGTCGGGGATGTGACCCGCTGCATGTATGTTTTAGAACATTGTCATAGTGTAGAGTGTATCTAAATAACTCATTAACAACCAAAGGCTTGCATGCGCTCTTACATGGTGGGTGAACTATTTTAAGAATGCTTAAAATACGATCAATCCCATTCTTCCATTTCAAAAGTACCGATTTCATTCCATTTAAAACCAAAATATGTTTTATTCAAAACATTCCCTTTTCACAAGATAAAACCAATGGGTTTCTATCAAATCATTTTAAGCCATTTTCACCGTTTTGAAATACATTCAAAACCAATTCCATCATTACACAATATATTTCCAAAATTAAATTCAAAAATTTAATTGAAATCATTTCCATAAAATCCCTAATTTAAATTCAACAATTTAAATTGGACAATTTCCATAAATACACCCAATTCAATGGAATTGGGGTTTTCCAAATTTCCATGCCAAAACCATTTCAAATATCTCGAATCACCAGAATTATGTTTTTATCAATTTAATTAAAAGAAAACCTGAGCAATTGGATTTAAAAAAAATTGAAATAAACCAAGAAAATACAACGCTAATCAATTTGGCATGTCGGGACGGAACCACCTACCTCGAAGGTTTTGACCGAAACCACAACAGTCGAGAATGATCATGAAAACATGTTTGATTCTTCAAGAACCCTCCTTAGATCTCTTTTCCTAGAAAGATCAAGACCAAAACTCATCATACTTGGTACCACACACTTAGATCTACGCATAATGGGCGCATAACTAAGAAACTCAGAGAAGAGGAGTATTAGATCTAAGTAGATCTAAGAAACTGATCAAGAACGATGAAAAACGATCACTTACCTCAAGAATCCGGCATCGATTCACCAATAGGAGCCTTTGGATCGCCTTCGGAATGATGGGAGAACCCTCTCTGACCTTAGGATAAGACAAATTCTGAGTTTGGGATACTTAGAAGGAAAAACGAGGCACTTAGAGGCAAAACCGAGTGAGATCCACAATTTAAGGATCTCATTTAAGTGCCAGCATGGTTAGTTTGTACGGTTTGACAAACCGTGCACTAGTCGTGCGTTAGATTCTACCTCGGTCACCCTTCTCGCATGGTTTTACCGCATAGTTATACAAAATGTGCGCTTCCCTTGCAGAAGATACTATTTAGGTTTCAATGTTGGCACAGTTTCTTCACATGGTTTGTGAAACCATGTGCAAACCGTGTACAAATCACTGCCCTTTAGTTTTCCTCAAATGTTAACCTAAACACTCCCCAAGTATTTACTCCAAAACAGAAGTACATACAAACCTTAAAAGTTCCTGAAAACATAATGTGATGTTACAACAACCCCACCAGGAGATCTTTCTATCCCCAGAAAGCCTATGAAGAAACCTACATGTCAAAAATATGAGGCCACTGCTCTCTCATTAGTGCCCCCCTTTCCCACGTCTCATGAGAATCAGAACCATGATGTCCAAGAACATAGACTAGAGGTATCATTCTCCCACGAAGTACCTTGTTCTCAGAATCAACAACCCTAACTAGTCGTTCAGTCACAGATAAATATGGTTCAATATCAAGATCACTCCAGCTCAAAACATGATTTGGATTGGAGAGATACTTTCACAGCTCTGATACATGGAACACGTTATGCATCAATTTCATCTGTGATGGTAGAGCCAGATGGTAAGAAACATTCCCCACAAGACCAACAACCTCAAAAGGTCCCACAAAATGAGAAGCAAGCTTACCTTGCCTCCCAAGCCATTTATGACCTAATCGAGGTGAAACTTTGAAGAACACATGGTCACCAACTGATTACTCTAAAGGTTTACAGGGAAGATCAGCATAAGACTTGTACCGACTCTGTGATTTCAACATTCTCTGACAAATCAACTAGATCTTAACTGTCGTCTCTTGGACCAAAATCGGTCCTACCAAGGAACATTCACCAATCTCCGACCAACCTAAAGGAGATTTACAATTACAACCATAAAATGCCTCAAAAGGAGCCATTTTGATTGTATACTGGTAACTGTTGTTATAAAAAAACTCAACTAGCCCCAAATGATCATCCCAAAACCCACCAAAGTTGAGAACACAAGGGCGGAGAATATCCTCAAGGATCTTAATAGCTCTCTATGTCTGGCCATCTGACTGTGGATGGTAGGTCGTGCTTAAATGGACCTGAGATCCCAGTGCCTCCTGAAGGCCTCTCCAAAAGCGAGAAGTAAACCGAGGATCCCTATCAGAAACTATAACATATGGAACTCTGTGCAAACAAACAATTTATTTCACATAGATATTTTCCAACTCCTGAACTTTGGTTCTATCCCGAATAGGTATAATTTGAGCCGACTTGTTAAGACTATCGATCATAACCCATATCGCGTTCTTCTTTCTCTGGGTTTGAGGTAACCCAACCACAAAGTCCATAGAGATTTCATCCCACTTCCATATAGGGACTAGAAGTGGTTGAAGCAAACCTGAAGGTTTCTGGTGGTCAGATTTCACCTACTGGCATGTATGGAAACGAGATACAAAATCAGCAATGCCTTGTCTCGTACCTGGCCACCAGAACTACCGCCACATGTCAGAGAACATTTTCGTGGTTCCTGGGTGCACAACCCACTGATTGTTATGGAAATCCCCTATCACATCCTTCCTTGCTACTAACGGCACAATGTAATGATTTTGATAACACATAACACCCTCTTTGGAGAATGACCACTGGGTGGTGGTCTCCCCACCATAACGAGAGTCCCAAATTCTATGTAATTTATCATCCAGTTGTTGTTCTTGAAGAATTAACTCGAGGAGAGTAGAATTCAACTAAACACTGGCTAAAGAAACTTCCTTCCCCTTCCACTAAACTCCAATATGCAACTGATCAAAAAGAGCCATCAAACACCACTCTTCTGAAGATTCTTTCACAGTTTGTGATGGATGTTTCCTTCTTAACGCATCTATAACTAAATTTACTTTCCTCATGGTATAAGAAATGTCAAAGTCGAAATATTTCAGTTACTCCACCCAATGCCTTTGGTGGAGATTCAAATATTTTTGAGAGAAGATATGACTCAAGCTCTTGTGGTCTGAATACACAGTAAACCTTTCTCCATAAAGTTAATGTCTCCAACACTTATGTGCCTACATTACAGCTGCAATTTCAAGGTCATGGGTAGGATATTTCTTCTCATGAGGCTTAAACTGATGAGATCAATAGGCAACAAAATGATTACCTTGCGTAAGGACACATCCCAAACCTGAACCCGATGTATCACAGAAGACCACATAACCTATCCCAGCCTCAGGAAGAGTTAACACTGGGGTTGTAGACAAAAGAAACTTTTGCTCAACAAACGAACTCTGACATTTATCATTCCAGGATAACATCACTCCCTTTCGAGTCAGAACAGTCATTGGAGAAGCTAGATTTATGAAGTCTTTAACAAACTGGCGATAATATTCTGCTAAGACCATGAAGCTCGAATCATGAAAACATTTCGTGGTTGTTCTCAAGTCATAACAACCATCACCTTTTCAGGATCAACTGATATTCCTTGTTAGAACATGAAATGTCCAAAGAATTTCACTTCTCGAATCCAGAAATCAAACTATGAAATCTTGGCATAAAGTCGGTGTTTCCTTAGAAGACTCAGAACTGTTCTCAGATGATTTACATGATCCTCCTTAGACATGAAGTAGTAAAGAATTTCATCCACAAAGACTAAAACAAAAGTATCTAGATACTAACATAAAACCTTTTTCATCAAATCCATGAAAACTGTAGGAGCATTTGTTAGGCCTAAGGGAATAAAAAGGTACTCATAATGGCCATACATACTCCAAAAAGCGGTCTTATTAATGTTAGATTCTTTTATCCTCAACTGATGGTAACCTGATCGAAGATCAATTTTTGAAAACCAATTCGCCCATTTTAATTGATTAAACAATTCATCAATTCGTGGTAACAAATATTTTTTCTTTATCATAACTCGATTATGATTTTGATAATCAACACATAAGCGAAGAGAACCATCTGCCATCTTTACGAAGAGAACTTCTGCTACACAAGGTGACACACACGGGTGTATAAAACCATTCTCAAGAAGATCTTCTAACTGAAACTTCTGTTATTTTAGTTCAGATGGAGCCATTCGGTAAGAGGGAATAGAAACCAGTTGATTACTATGCATTAAGTCAATAGAAAAATCAACCTCACTTACTGGTGGAAAACTAGAGAAGTCAGAAGGAAACACGTTGGAAAACTTAGTGATGATTGGAGGAAGATCAACACACAATGAATCTCTCTCCAGATCAAAATCAAACACCGATATCATTTTCCCCAACTTTGGATAAGAGGGTCTAGCTTTGTTTGACCTTAGTTCCCATTATCCTTGAAAAACAAGGGGCACACCACTGGGCGTAGTATGGTAGACCCGTCAAAGATAACAATTGATCTGGGATTTATTGGTAATGAGCCAATCCATCCCAAATATGACTTCAGAAGGTTTCATGTTGAGAACCAAGAAACTCCAAGCATGATCAAAACCTGATTAAGAGAAGACACAAGCAGGACTACGGAGACCCTTCTCTTTCATTGTACCAAGGGGTGTAGTAATATCCATCGCACAAGATAAAAGCTTCATAGGTAGATTTAGATGATTAACAATATGGGTTGAAATAAAAGAGTGAGATGCACTAGTATCAAAAAGAATTGTCACTAAAGACGAAGCTATAGTAATGGTACCTCTCACAGTTTCAGGACCTATATCAGCTACCTCTAGAAACTATTCCATTATGTAAAGAAGCTTATTTCCAGATTCCTGTGGCTAGAACCCTTTTGTACATGAAGAATTTGATTTCCCCATAGTTTCTAAAGGTGCTGATGATCCTATTACACTAAGTGGAGTAGAGAATTGATGGCAGAATCTCTATAAGTACCCTAAATGTCTGCAGAAGCTAAAATTCTTGGGTGTCTTAGTGAAAACCCTCTTCGAATGTCCTGGCTTCCCACACTAGTATCAAGTCAATGAAACCTCTCCTGGTGCTACTAGAGTCCTGGGATGACTCTGTTATCGAGAACTACCATGAGAAAAGTCGCACTTCCTTTTTCCTTTAAAGGAACCCACACTGCCACTAGGAGGGAAAAGAACCTCCTTCAAACCTGACTTTCCTGCAAAGTCCATCTCAAACATCATCTCCCTATCCAACACATTAGCATAAGTGGGTAGCTTCAGTAGGAAAACCTGAGAACGTATATCTGATCGAAGTCCCAACTTGAATCATCGAGCCTTCATCCTCTCATTAGATACAATCTCAGGAGAAAACTATACCATCTCAGAAAAGTGATTTGAGTACTCAGTTACAGTTTTGCTGGCCTCCTCATGCTTGAAAAACTCCACATCCTTGGCCAACACCATTGATTCTGGATAGAACTGGTTAGTGAAAAGAACCCTAATGTCTTTCCACTCCAAACCCTCATGTTTTCAAGCTGTCACCATTATGTCCCACCATATCCTATTGGGTCCCTCCAGTATGAAGGTTGAACACTTCACCTTGATTACATCAGGTGTCTCCAAGAACCCAAACATATGTTAAATATTACTCAACCATTCCTCAGCATGTTGAGGGTTAGTGGAGCCTTTGAAAATTGGTGGCTTTTGGCGTAGGAACTCTTGAGAACGGTTTCAGAGAATATCACTATGAGGAACTATAGCTGGAGTCTGAACATGAACTAGAGGTGGTTCATGTCCCAAATCTTGGATAGTGCAAACAATCACCTCAACCAGACTTGGATCCATAATAGGACTCTCTTGCTGAGGTTCAGCAGTAGCCTCTTTTTGGATCTGAGCTCCACGTCTTCTCAAAGGCATGATGCTACACAACATAAAATGACATAGAATAACACCCAAACCGAGTATCAAGGGAAACTATTAATAAAAGAAGGGATAACAAGATTTGGATTCCACTCTATCCAAATAAAAACAGGGAAAATACTAGAACTAATCCACATGTCTTATTTCCCTAACCAACCCTGGTGACTTAAGGTTCATTGTGGTGAGAGATGGCCATGAACTCAATCACAACTACCTCCTAATCCCCGACAAGAATATTAAAATGCATACTATCTTCAAGGCAAGATTCTTAACCTCCCATTGATACCATTTTGTCACGAACCAGCTCGAGTACCCTGGTTACCCGATAAACAAGCTGGCCCTGACATAGCCTGAAGGGCGTTCTAGATCCCCACGGGTCGGCAGCTAGCACCTGGCATCGTACAACATATAAGTGGGAACGATTATTTCCACAAGAATGCGGAAGCAAAAGAAACAAGACAGTATGCAATACAAAAAAAACTCCACCGGAAGTAATGTACCTGAAAACAAGGAGGCATAAAAATCCCAATGTATGACAACCCAAGTACTAAAAACGGGAAAACAACCCCAAGGTCCCTGAGGACACAACTCACCAAGACCAAAGATCAAAAACTGGATCCACCTCCAAGAGTTCCCTTCCCTATACTCGATCCTGGAAGAAGAAAGTCTACAAACACCCAAAGGAAAAAGTAGGGCTTGAGCCTAAGCCTAGTAGGATACCACTAATGATTCTGTAACAGATTCCAAATGAAGATTATCCAAAAAAAAGCTTTCAATTTTTAAATAAACGGGTTTAGAAATTCCAAAAGCATATTTGAACAAAACAAGATATACATTTTAAATTGATTGAAAAACATTTTAGGAAAAGGCTTCACAAATGATGAAATATTTCTAAAACACTGGCTTATGTAAAAATTTAATATAAAATAGTTTATATAAATTCATCTTGCATGTAAGACAGCTCATAATCATTGGCATACATTTATATCTCAAATATAAATAAACAAGTGAGCAATATGGTCATCTTCCAAAAGGTACGATTGTATTAACCATTTACAGGATTCCGCACTCTCTATGTGAACTCAGCAAAATGTGTATACACACGTCCCTATGAAACTATCCAAAGGAGACTCGTCACCAACCCATCGGGAATGTGACCTGCTTCATGTATGTTTTCGAACATTGTCGTAGCGTAGAGTATATCCAAATAACTCATTAACTACCTAAGGCTTGCATGCACTCTTACATGATGGGAGAACTATTTTAAGAACTATTAAAATATGATCAATCCCATTCTTACATTTCAAAAGTGATAATTTCATCCCATTTAAAACCAAAATAGGTTTTATTCAAAACATTCCCTTTTCACAAGATAAAACCAATTGGTTTCTATCAAATCATTTTCAGCCATTTTCACCAGTTTTAAATCCATTGAAAATCAATTCTATCATTACATAATTTATTTCCAAAATTAAATTTAACAATTTAATTGAAATCATTTCCATTAAATCCACAATTTAAATTCAATAATTTAAATCGAAAAATTTCCATTAACACACCCAATTCAATGGAATTTGGGTTTCCCAAATTTCCATGCCAAAACCATTTAAAATATCTCAAATCACTGAAATCTAGTATTTATAAATTTAATTGAAAGAAAACATGAGAAATTGGATTTAAATCAACAATTGAAATAAACCAAGCAAATAAAATGTTAATCAATTTGGCAAGTCGGGATGGAACCACCTACCTCAAAGATTTTGAATGAAACCACAACAGTCGAGAAAAATCAAGAAAACCAGGTTTCTTCTTCAAGAACCCACCTTAGATCTCTTATACTATCAAGATCAAGACCAAAAATCATCATACTTAGTACCACACACTTATATTTACCCATAAAGGGCGCAGATCTAAAAAACCAAGAGAAGAGGAGAAGTAGATCTAAGTAGATCTAAGAAACTGATCAAGAACAATGAAGAACGATCACTTACCTCAAGAATCCAGCTTCGATTCACCAAGAGGAGCCTTTGGATCGCCTCTGTAACTATGGGATAACACTCTCCGACCTTAGGAGAAGAAAAATCTTGAGTTAGGGCCAATTAAGAGGAAAAACAAGGCACTTAGAGGCAAAACCGAGTGAGATCCAAAATTTAAGGATCTCAGTTAAGTGCCTGCATGGTTAGTTCATACGGTTTGAAAAACTGTGCACTAGTCATGCATTAGCTTCTGCCTCGACCACGCTTCTCGTACGGTTTGGCCTTATGGTTAGACAAACCGTGCGTTGCCTGTGCGGAAGTTACTATCTGGGTTTCATGGTTGGCACGGTTTGGTCGCACGGTCTGTCAAGCCATGCGCAAACCATGCACAACTCATTGCCCCTTAGTTTTCCTAAAAATTTCACCTAAACGTTACTCAATTCTTTACTCCAAAACATAAGTACTTAGAAACATAAAAAATACCTGAAAACCTAACGTGATGTTACAATTAATGTTAGTGATGTTATATCATACGAGCCACTAACACCATTCATTAAAATATATAAAATATATTATATAAAAATATATAAACAATTCAATATAATCCTTTAGTTATTATTTATATTCAATGGGGATATACCACTTATAGAAGAAATTATAAATATATTACCCTACACCAGTTTCTTATAGAAAATATTCTCAAACTAAAGTGTCCTGAATAATTTTAAACTATGAAGCTTATAGAATAATAAATTGTATTTATTTGATTGAAGATTTCACAAAATATTAACGATTGGTGGATTCGAAATATTACCTGAGAATTTGAATGGAAATGAAAATTCAAAAGAATTATAAATTTATGAGATATTAAAAAATTTAAGCATTCTTCCATTATACAATTAGATTATAATTGTATAGATTAATGCCATAATAATTCCATTGTAGTTGGCATAACTCTCTCTCCCATTCCTAATATGTGTTATGGAAATTTATTTAGTGAGAGATGTAAAACATATAATTCATGATTATTTTTTTTATAAAAGCTATCAAAAATCTCATTTTATACTAGGAAGGAACATCATATTTATAGGGGAGCCTTGAATTATGTGACCCAAATAAAAAATAAATTTCAGGAAGTAAAAAATTATATATGTAATGTATTCCTTGTATTGAATAATACATATGGTTTATATGGTTATTTGTTTATGGATATCACTAAATTGATGGTGAAAGAATAATTACAAACCCAAAATGAGGTTGAACAAGCTAAGAAAGGAAAATTAACTTGAAACAGGGTTGAAAAAACTATGAAGCACGAAGAATATTGTATTAACAGTGAAGAGAACTATCAACTATAGAGTAATTATGAATTAGAATGGGATCATGATCATGAAACACCTATATAAAAAGACTATGAAATATCCACCCTATCTAGAACTAAAGGTGTAACATATCAAATATAAATATTCTTATTTGTGAGATTAAGAGACACTACCTATCATTTTCATAGCTTAATTGGATGTATAACAAGTCGATAATATTATTGAAGTATTATGAAAAAATTAAACAACTATTTCTTGCAATATATTAAATATAATTGGAATAAGAGAAACTATTTGAATGAAAAACATCCTCATGGTGGATGATATCATGAAAAATATTTAATACCAATGAATTCTCAATCCTATTATTTATGAAGTGGAAAATGATAACATTATAAAATTTATATATACTGGTATAATTTATTCATTTATTATAGTGTATGGGTAAGTCATATGTATGTGTCATGAATGAAATAAGGTATGGATGTCATCACCAATGGGTAAAAAGAGTCTATTTCTATAAGAAATATTATATGTTTAACCATTTTTATTGATTTTAGAAAACTAAATAGGGGAATATAGTAAAGTAATTTCCATGTTCCAATCATTAATAAAATATTTGAATGGTTATTATGTTTTTCATTGTTTCATTCTCACATTAAGTTAATGTTTTTATATGATCATGCATTCCACGAATAGGGAGTTATATTTATAGGATAACAACCCTTATAATTTCATATTAAAGTCATGTGGATAATAATTTATATCACTGCATGAGGGTTTAGATTCCTATTATGGTTCTCACCTATAGATTTATGATGTATTCATGAAATCTATACCTACAAAATACCAGTTACCCTGGTTATAAAAGTTATCAATTATTAGAATTCTTTGATGTTATCATTTGTAGATATTAGTTTTTTCTGTATTTTCCCTTACTGGTTGGTTACAAAAAGTTTGAAATCAACCCAGTTGGGAACTCTATAACTTATCCCCATAAATAGAGGTGGTAGGTGTTGTGGTCTTGTGATCACGCCCTTGATAGGGGGTTTATATATATTCCTATAAAGGGATTCTAAACCCCTGTAGTTCAATATAACTTAATTAGAAAAATAATTCATTTTAAGAATATGTGACAACGACCATCAAAGTTCTTTTTAAGTCTCTGAAACAATAAAAAATGGTGTTCTTTTTAATGAAATTGTATATAAACCAATGATGTGCATTTTGAGGCTGTGACACTAGGACTGTGATGCCTTTTATGTTTATATAACATTGACCCGGATGTGTTATCAATTTTGGTCATATAAATGTGACATATTATGAGAATTTTAAGATCATATATAATGTAATACTAGGTGAAAGGTACCTAATAGTGGTTGTGTGGGACTTATTATTCGATGACCTTTTCCGATTCTCCTAATATATTAGAAGATACACATGGGAGGGTATGGTTGTATAGTATGACCATTATGAGGCCCATGTAACTTATTTTTATTTTATTAGGAACTTGTATGATACCATAAAGAAGGAAATGATTTTGGATTACACTTAAAAAGGGCTCTTGTATATGGGAGTCATTAGTGGGTTTAATTTTGCTATTAATTACTCAAAAGGAATTTTAGGTAACTTATTTAGACAAATTAAAGTACATGTGAAAATATTGAACCTAGGTGGGATTCATGATTGATATGTATTAGTAACTAATAATGGATGATAATAGAGGACATGGGTGAAGTAAAACCAAGTGTAGATGATCTAGTTAAATTACACCTCACTCAGATTAGCCTGGGTGAAATAGAACCATATTAGTTGGTCTAATTATCCAAGGTGAAATGGAATCCTAGTATACCTCTCATGTATATCCTAGGATAATGAAACCCTAGTTTATGATCTATGGGACCATGGTAAAGTTCAACCCATGTATGCATCTCTAGGATAGCCTATGCTAATGGTGCCTTAGTATCTGACCCAAAAGGTATGGGTGAGTGTTTCCCAAGTATTCTTCTCTAGGGTATCATAGAAAAGTGGATACGTAGTAGCTGATCTAGGTGGGCTTTGTCAGTGTGTTCTTAGAAATCCTATCCATTAGGGTTTTGTTCGAGTTATACCTTTATTGGGATCTTTTTGTAATCTTGGGAAAGTGGATCCCATTATGCCTCTCTTGATGTTAGGGGTCCTATTTTTGAGTCCTAATGATGCATAGGATAAGTGTTATGTCATAGGAGTTTTATGTTAAGGCATTTATAATATTCAATTACACTAAAATTTCATTATTTCCCAAATGGCATTGACATATCAAGTCACTAAAAGTAGACATTGGTGGTTTGGGCGTGCATGAGAATATACCAACAAGTCTACTTGTGAATGTCTAGTTATGGATTATTTAGATATTATTGATGCTAGAAAATGAGATTCATGGGATGTTTTATAGAAAAATGCCAGGCATAGTGTGTATCCAATCAGTGTAACCATTCTTAACAACTTCACACACTGTAGTAATGGTGATCAGGCACCATGGAGTAGATAGCAGCAGTCCTAGCCCATAAATAAGGGAATTTAGAGGCTAAGGTGACCATGGATAGGAATAGTGAATCATGGGTGTTGTGAGTCCTTATCTTGGAGGGGAGGTATATGATTATTTTGATTCTATATTTTTAGAAAATATAATTTATTGAATTATTTTCTTTTACCTCATCAAATTTGTACACTAACCAATTCATCTAATTATAACTAGATCTGATCTGAACAAGGCATGCCATCTTTTGATGAAAATTATATCATTTCATAAAGTTAATAATTAATAGTGATTTCATGTTCATATTGGGAATAAGGTCCTAATATGTGACCATGATGGGTGTATGATGTGGTCTCACTGGATTTGTGATGCATGATAGTTCTAGGAATGAGAAATTATCATACTTCTATAAATATGGAGGAACCCCTTAATTATTATGTATAAGATACATAAGTTTGTTTTATAAAAACAATATATATTTTCTACCAATATATCCAAACAAATCCCCGTTACTTTATCCTTGTTCCGTTTTGTAGTGAACAACAGTAAAAGCGTGTTCATATAATGGGGTCTAGCTAAGTATAGATGAGATTAACACAAAACTATATAACTCATACATGGGTGAAGCTATGGGGTTGATTGGAGATGGGAAGAGTTTCATACACAGTTTATTTTCTATTCACTAATTTTTTATGACTTTTTTTTTTATATTTTCATTTCCTGAAATTTTTGTTTCCATTCGATTACAGTAATGTTTTTTATTTTTTTTATTTTTCATAACATAAATGTATATATCATTAATAAATATTCTCATTGAGGTTATAACATCTCAAGTTGAGTACATGATTAAAATCATTAATATTCAATCATGAAATCCTATAAAACCACATCATCAATTTCATTCATTTAATGTTTTTTCAAAATCTCTATAGTTACCCATTTCTGATAGTGTTCATTTATAAATATATTGTCTCTATAATGATTTTAAAGATCTATAATCATATTTTCATATTTATATTTTTGTATTTCATCATCTGTAAGATTAAATAAATAAATTATTTCCTTATATGTACATAAAATTTACAAAAATAAATGATAAAAAGATATACAACCTCAAAAATTTTCAATGCATATTTTTTTAAATACTGGAGTATATCATCTTGAAATATTAATATATATATATAATATTTATAAAGAGTATTAATATCTAGTGGAGTCTTTAGTTAGATATCCACATTGGAGTAATTTGTTTTTGGAAGAGTGTTTGTGTCCATATTGACTAAACCAAAGCTAAATAGAATGTGAAGACCATATCAAGTCTATTGAGCATTATGAGTCCATTTTCACTTTATAGTTATTAGTTGATCATCATTAATATTATGTTCTTGATATCTTTATCCAATGGAGTTCTGAAACAATCTAATTTCACCTAAAACATAGTGATTTTGGTATAATTCTTCATGAAACTTAAAAAATTTGTGTATTACTTATACATAGTGATATGTAAGAAAATATTATCCATATATGAAATTACTGAAGCAATGTTACAAAACTAATATTTTGATGATGATACTGTAAAATCTAGTTGAATATAAGATGTTTAAAGGTCTTAGTATACTTAAAAATATATATTAAAAACCATATTTATAATTAATCTTAATTATTTTTTTACATAAATATCTCTAAAATAAAATCCCTGAAAACGAGGAGGCCTAATGTATTTCATAATTAGATATATAAACTTTTGCATTAAAATAATGTAAAAAATCATTATTTAAAGTTATTTATAGTACTACTAAAATCATTTGCACCATTAATACTTCATAGGATAAATTTAGGACATATAAAAGGGAGTTGTGAGCTATAAATCCATGAAAGGGAAGAATAAAATTCTAGAATGTTGATAAAAAATATATGTGAGTCAAGAGGCTTATCATGATTAGATAAAGAGGTAAGAACTGTGAATACTCACTAGGAGGAATGGAATGAGAACATTATATAAAAAATTCAGGATATTTATATATAGGTGAACAACCTTGAATGCATATATTTTTTGGTATTCAAAACCCAAGGTTATGGAATGAATAATCAATGTATAAATTCAGTTGCATAATGGGTGTATGTAAAATCCATGTAAAGAATTAATGATAGAGAAGGGTTGTATCTAATTAATAGGGAATAATTTTAAATGTTTGGGGTGATTATGAATACATGATAAAAAACTCATGGAAATAAGAATTATGATGGTATAAAATTATTCTATTGATAAGAGGGGGGAGTAAACCTTTACATTAGGGTTTTTTTATTAATATATTAGGAGATATTCTTATAACCATTTAAAATCATTATAGAGACACTAGATTGGAAAAATAAGAGAAACATCATTCTTTATGTCTTTCATGTTTACTGTAATTTCAGAATGATTGGGTATTTATAGGAAGAGAGAGGATAATTTTTATATCTATCAAATCTAAGGCCTTGGAAACATATGTACAATAAATAAAATTTTATTAGACTTCCCATTGTTTTCCCATGTCATTTTCCAATGTGTACAAGTTTTTAATATTTCTAAAAAAATTTGAACCACTTTAAATATTTTTATTCATGATGTGGATGCAAGGAATGTTTATAATGAATTAGGTTTAAACTATTATAATTTCATTTATTCATTAGATGGTACTTTATAGGATTGTGGAAATAATATTATCACATAAAATTCTTATTTTAATGAAAAACACAATTTATAGATGAGAAATCTATTTATATAATTTATTACATCACATTTATGTTATTATGTTATCAATGTATTTTATATATATTCATACATATTAAATTTTAATAATAAAATTCAACATTTCTAGAAAACTATAAAATATTAATCACTATATATTTATAACAAGATGAATTTAAAATAAGATTTATTTTATCAATATAATTTTTTACATATAGTATTTTTTTACTTTTAAATTAAAATCCTTACTGAAAATAATTTTTTTAAGAGATAATTATCTTCCTAAAATTTATAAAAACTACTTAATAAATTATAAAATTATATTATCCTTAATATTTCAACAATTTTTATTTTATTAGAATATTTACTGAACATGATTATATTTAAAACTGTTTAATTTGTAATATAATTGAATTTTAATAAAATTATATAGTTTCCAAAAATAAAATTATGATTTGTTTATATCCAAATTAGTAGTTATCACATTCACTATTTTTTCATTTGAGTTTTATTTAAAAAAATTATTATAAAACCATGAATGTAGAAATGAAAATTTCATTTGTAAGGAAATTACCCCATTAAAACAATAAGGTCTATATACATTACCACTTATTAAACTGGAATATGCAATAATATTAAGGTGTGTAGTGGTGGTAAATTAAAGATTTACCTCAGCAATCATGATCATTCGTTAATATCTACTAATATGAATATTACTATTTTCCATTCCACATGAGCCTCACCTATTAAATCTTTGATTCTGATTGGTCAAGTGTGGACCTCAGTAATGCTACCTCCCACTCAAACTCAGATTAATGGGAAACATGACAGATGAATCTACATTCTTGGTCCATAATTTCATTATTATACATTAATTAGTTCTCTTTTTCACCCTTAACATAGAACAATTCTAATGGTCACAATATATAATCTACATTAACAAATGTCATAATTACCATTATAAATAATGGTTATAAAAATCCAACAAATACATACTATTTTATTCATTCATCTATCAAATAAATATCTAATAGGGTTCAATATTACTAATTTTTAAAATGATCATTAAATTACTAACATTTTATTCCTTTTTATAGTTTTATTCATAAAAGTGGCAATCCAAGGAGATTGAGATGATCAAACTTTTGCAATTATTTTTATTTTATTTTTAATGTTAATTTTCTCATAGTAATATTATGAATTTTAATGTTTATAATAGTTGAGTAAATTTATTGTTTTAAATTAATGAAATAATGTTTTATAATATTGTATTATAATATATTATCCTACTAATTTTTTCACACAAACATACGTAGATTGAAATTTTATAGATAAATTTCTAGATCAATAAAATATTCACTCCATCAAAAATATCACCCTCTAAATTACATTTCATAACCCAAAATAGATGATATTAATTTTGTTTCATCACTTTATTGGGTTCCCATGGTGCATCATTAGTCTTATTCTTACACCGTAATATATTTTAAAGGTGATTTTCCTTGTTACAATGAACCTTTTTTCTATGATCCATGATCTTCACCGAATGATCATCAAAAAAAAGATCATTCTCCAATGGTACCACAGCTTGATTTAGTACATGTGATGGATATCATATAAATTTCCTAAATAGGGATATGTATAACACATCGTGTACTTAAGAATGATTATGTGGGTGTGTAAGTTAAAATTCTAAAGCTCTGATGTGATGAAGATTCAGAAAGGGGCCGATGTAACCGAGACTTAGATATACCTTTATCATAGATGTCATGAATTTATTTCACTATAACATATTAATTGAAATAATATCATTGAATATTATTACCATTATCTGTCTTATATTGAAAATTATGAGGTCCTATTAGGTTCCTTTATCCAGGTTCTTCTCAATAAGTTGGCATCATTAACCTCTTCCCATATAGATCCTCATAAGGTTCTAATTGAATCATAAAATGGAAAATTTTGTTTTAGGATAACTCTACCCAATTAAGTTTATAATATTGAAATCCTTGGAAATCCATTAAAATGATATTAGTATATCATTCATATTTTGAGTGGTTCTCTTAGAAAATCCATTTTCCTGAGTGTGATAAGTAGTATATAAACACGTATATGTATTCCATGCATGTTGAAGGCCTTTCCATTGACACATGGTAAACCCTAGATCTCAATCAGAAAAAATGGATTTTGGTAATCCTTATAACCTTACAACATCTTTATTAATAACCCAATATTTTATAAGACCACTATGTTCATAAGCGTATACAACAAACGACATTGAGCATAAACTATCCATTGAATATTATTATTTAAATATGATAGTCATAATCATGCCATTGAACTGGAGGGTATTGATAGGGTTAACAAAATTATGAAATTATTTATAATGGTTTTATAAAATGTGTATATTAATAAAAAAATATGTAAATATGTTTTTAGTAAAATCATTTTATTCTTCAAAATAACATTCTCTTCGAAAGGTGTTTTATTTTTAATTTTGTGTATGGGAATTATAATTAATTTCTAAAACTTTTTTAATTTTTTTAAATTGATCTATGTTTTTGAAATAATCATTCAATGTTTAACATAGGGTGAAATTTAGGGATTTTTCCATAAATACTGGTTTTCTAGTGAATGGAGAATAATATTGATTTTTATTAAAAACTATATTTTCGTTTCATGCATTAAAAATTTTAATTTTTTAAAATGTGGTTTAAAAGTAAAATTAGTTATCTTATATTTTTAATTATGTAATTATTTTTATTTTAATCAGTTTTATATTTTAATTTTATATGAAAAAATTATATACGTAGATTTAATTTTTCTAGAAAACTCTTTTTTTCATTTTATGTTTTAAAATTGAATTAATATTTACCACTTATTGAAATTTAATTTTGAAAAATTGATTCCATATTTGGATTGATGAGGTTAATTTTTTATAAATATTACTCTTTTATATTTGGAAATTATGAATAGTGGAAATAGAAAAAAAATCACCATCATAAAGGTAAAAAAGTAAAGTATTTAAATTCTAAATTATTTATTTAATATAAGTATTTATTAATAATGAATATTTTTCTTAATTGAATTAATTATTCAATATATAATAAATACATTTGACATGAAGTGATAGTTGGATCTTGGAATTATATATCACCATGATGCATTGATAGGTCTCAAGGGAGAAATTATTTGGCCAAATTAAATGGGTTTTTAGTGTAAACATATCCATAGATTAAACTATCTTGGTATAAGGATTTGTTGGTATAGATATCATGACGTCTTAGATCATGATATCCAATATTAATACTTTCCTTTATTTAAACTTTAGTCATTATAATCCATGATAATACTAAATTGATATTATTCATAGATGCATTTCATGCCCAATATAATGATTAAATTACATGTGTTTCATTTATTTACCTTTCCATATTGATTATACCTTATTTACTCATGATAGCTTCCACTATAAAAAACTCTCAAAGAGCATTTGAGCTAACCCATTATTTTTTTTTCCTTTAACTAGGTTATAAATAATGATATTTTGAATAATATCAAGTATTAGAGAAGGTTTTTATGCAAGTTATTTTATAATTCCATATTAATATGGGATTCATGTATGTATCTATTTCTTTAATAAAACTAAATTGATCTATCCCTCATAATGAGATCATTTTTATCTTATACCAATTTAATAATCTAACCATTAGTTATGGGACACTACGATCATGAAAATTACAGTTGGTATTATAGGATGATTCATAGATCCATGGGAACTAAATTTAAGGAAAATTACACCATTATAATACTAATATCTAGATACATTACCCCTTATTACTCTAACCTTCACCCTAAGGGTAAGGTTTCCAAAAGTGGTACATTTAGGGGGACTCTCTAACATTGATATAGTGGTGACTGAATGTAACTGAAAAGTTTTCTAGAAGTGATTACTTCTAGTCCACCCTTGTGTAATATCATATTATATTAGCTAAGTGAGAATGCCTATGATTCCACCTCACTCCAACGATAATTAAACGTGCTTCATAAATAATTATTCTATTGGCTGAGGCTATTATTTCTTCTTCCATAATTAATTAGTTATCCTAACTGCTTTTTATATACACAGATTCTGATGATCTTATTATAACGACTACATTACCAAAGGTTAAAATTACCCACATTCATAATGGTTTTCCACTTCCTATTAATACCACATATTTAATTATTTCATATTATACATCAATTTTTATTCATGTTTATTGTTTTAAATTTTCAAAATGAATGTTAGATTATTTATTTTATTCTTACTTTTTAAATTATTTCTTATAAGAGATATAATCTTAGGATATTTGCATTATCCAAATTTCATATTCTTATTATTTTATTTTTCTCTTATTTATTTACCCCTTGTAATAGTTTTCATTTTCCTAGGATATATTATAGAATAAATATTATGTTCTAAATTATGTTAATAAAATGATATCATTGTATTTTATACTATACTAAATTATCAAATATTCCACACATACATATATAAAAGAGAAATTATATATATAAATATTTGGTTCCTTATAATATTAACATAAATAGATAGATTAAAGTATTTTTTGGTACCCATAAGAAAAAACCCAAGGTGATGATACTAAAGACTTATCCAATGAAACATGATAGTGGGAGTAATAATACACATAGGTTAATTTTTTATGGGATTCAGTATACAGTATGGGGATATCAAATGATAACATAGTTTAATCCATATATTTTTCTATCCAAACTTTTTGAAATATCTTATAATATATGGATATTAAAAACCCAATATGGTCACATTGGGATGATATATACAAATTTTATGATGTATGGACATTAATCACTATGGATAATGTGAAACATTACCCACCTTCATTGGGGAGTCTTAGCCAAGTGTTATTTCATATTCAGTGGGTAAAAATACCCATTGGAGATATAGTCCACTCTAATTATTACAAGTTTGGATGGTTGTGTGTTTTATTGGATATGTTTATTGGAATACTATTTTAACCAATTAATTTTTCATTAATACCATGATAATGTATATTTCATGTTTTCTTACAATAAATATGGATTCTCAAGTGTTGACCTTCTTGTAGGGAGGCATTGAAAATTCATGTCTAATCATTATGAGGTTCCCATTAGAACACTAATAGATAATATTATTTACACAATAAATGACCCCTCATATATATTCTCTCTATAGTATTGGGTTTTCATTACAAGGGTTTAGGTGGTCTCAATTGATGATCCTTATATTCTATATTGATTCATATTGTAATTTTGATGCATACAGGCGGGGAGATTTCCTCTATTTTATGAAAACTATGGTTACTATTGACGCATAATGAAATTAATTCTTTAATCAATATACAACTAGATAATTATATAATTTCAATATCCATGAAGTATTTGTGATTATATGATAAATTTTATCACAATGTAGTGTTGAGAGGAGTCACCTGATGAACACATCCACCACCCTACAAGGATAATAGGGAGTTTAGGAGGAACCTGAGTGGTTAGATAATTTAATAAAGCTATATTATTTTATTTTTGAATTATATACTCCCATTATCTACCATAATTTTGTATTTTATGAGGATACACTAGTAGAAACAAGAAAAACCTCACCAAAGGTATCAGTTTCAAATTATGATCCTGGAATCTATATCAGTCAGACATCTCCAATGATGGATCCTTAAAATGTTAATTATTTGGATTCCATTATGATAATATCTTCATTATATTTGGGGGAAATTCAAATGAGCATTCATATACTAGTGTATATTTTTATCCTAGAATTTTAAGTAGTCTCTAGTGTCAATGTTACTACTATGAACTCAAAGTTATGTGGAAGGGAATACCAAAATTTTCTGTTTTAATCATGAAGAGTCACGTAACTAATATGGAAAGTGGTGAATATTTAATATTCTATCTATTTACATGTCTATAATAAGGAATATATCTCTACTAAGAAATATAATATATCATCTCTTTAATTGTATACACCTTAGAGTAACTAGTGATTTATGAAAGCAATCTCCATAAATTCAAAAAAAATCATTAGGTGAATTATTTGGAGTGAGATACTGAAGAGATGATTCAACAAACTACAAAGGAATCATGGATTTCTAACTGTATGTCTACTTAAAATGTGGAAATAGATTAATTTTAGTCTCATATAGAAATGTTTAAGTCATAATAATAATAAAAAATAGTAAGAGTTGAGTCAATATCGATAAAGAATCATGATATTGTGATGCAAATAAAATATACAAAATACACTTTTTTGGGAGTGGATCTCAAGTAATCAATCGATTAATCCTACCAAAATTGTAGTAATTGAAGTCATTTTGAAAATAATATATAATTATAACCATATTCACCATTTTATTATCAATTCAATTTTATAATTTCATTAGTAGAATATTTCATGGTGTTATTACTCCTTTGTTTCTCAATAAAAGGTGTAATTTCATTATTCTAACCAAATTTCAAAATTTGAAAATTCAATATTTTTTCAACTATTCGTTGATGATAATCTATGATACTCATATTGAATGATACCACTATATTTAAATCCACAAAATCATTCTATCGAAATGGATTTGGTAAATCAGAATCACAAAACACTTTAGTAGATGATGGATCTTATGAATGTATCAAATATATTCAAGGTAGGTTCCATCATAAGGATATATATATGTTAAATACACATAATAAATACCATCACACAATTACATCAAAATACCATGAAAAATAATAATGAAAATATTAGTTTATCCTAAACATGAATAATTATACTGATATAGGAAAGTCAAATACTAATGAAAATTACAATCACTATAATTAATTGTCATTATATTCATTTAAGATGAGGTAAATTACATAATATCATTCTAAAAATGTACTCTTAGTCAAATATATGTAACATAGATAAATGGGGTATCTAACATCACCATAAGCTAAGGCTAAATAATTTAGATATGAGTGACTCAATAATAAAATATAATAGGAATATAACGTGTGGTTTTCATGAAGGTTTCAATTCATAATAATCACTAATGTACTAAGAAATTAAATATTCATATAATCATTATAGAATAGATAAACCAATATATGGGAGGATTAAAGGATAGGTCAAACATTTTCCTAGGTTGATAGAACTAGTGATAATAGATTGAATTATTACTTGGATCAACAGTAGTCAATACAATTTTTGATTATTTTTATTTTATCCCAAATGTATTCATGGGTTAGGAATGGATAGTGGTTGAACATGGGGGAACACAGTTTTTTTCTTAGTCTTCCATTTGTGGGCTTTCAATCTGGACTGATTTTTCAATATTCTTTTTTAGTGATAAAATTTTTTCCTTGTCTATTTTAGGATTAATCTTAGCGAGTGGAACATTTAATTTTTAATAGGATACCCTTTGAATGTTTTAAAGATGAAAGTTTCATGTCTCTTTCCCTTAATAGTTTTTAGTCTTATATGTATGTCCAATGATTCCAATTTTTTCATTCAAACATATTTACCCCAAACAAATCTATAGATTTAGGTTATATAGTTTTAACCAAAGTATCATGAAATATATTAAACAATAATGAAGAGGTAAACATATTATGAATTGACAGGGAGATGATAACATAGACATCCTCAGGGATGAATAAATAATGTTCATGGTCATAATTTCTTACCCAAATGATTATTTTAGTGTATTTCTATATATCTTTGACGGAAATATTGTGTGCGTTTTCATGTATAACATGAAGAGAAAACTACCCTATTGTTAGTTTAAATTCCTCATGGTAGTATAAGTAACCAATCAATCAGGAATATTCATTTAGTTTAAAGTCATAATTTTTGAACAATAATTATGGGAGAGTATATTTATCATTAATAGAAAGGTTCTTACCTGATGTGAATGAAAAAGGTCCTATATTGTTATAGATGACCATAAAGAGAATTTCACATAGTTTAAGGTAATAGTAATAAAAATGATGATGTTTATGTTTATGTTTGAAATTTTTTGACCAATACTGATATTATATATGTAAAAGTGAGGGTATAACTGAATAGATATAAAATTAATCATTTGAAAAAAATATAAGAATAAAAGTGTATAAAATAATTTATATATTTTCAAGGATTTAGTTCTTTAACCTGTTTTAGGTTGGGTGTGACAACCCAAATCGAACTTGATAGATAGGAGTACTACAATTCTTTATAAAATAAAATGATAATTAAGTAAATAAAACATTGAGTTAAAATAATTGGGTGGTGAATAAATTATACAAGAATGATGAGTATAAAAAATGATCTAATATAATGATTGGTTCCACTAAAGTATAATTTATGGTTAACGGGGATAAATAAAATTATTCAAAGGATGAGATCATGTCATTAGTTGTTTAATGATAGGATTAATTGGATGTATACATGTCATTAAAAATTATAGTGGTCCTTTTTAGAGTTATATAAAATCATTACCAATTTCTAGGAATGATTTATGGTGATTCATGAACTTTAATTATAAATTGTATCTTTTGTTAATACCATTTAATAAGGTGACTAGAATAGTAATATGAAAAATTGACCATGGTTGTAATGTTATGGAATGTTGTGGTTGTAGAGGAGGGATGGGATGATGATTCATAGTTGTGCCTGTGACAGATGGTTATGATGTCACCATGTATCATATAATAACATGAATCAATACACACATAGTTCTTGTAAATGATGTATATGACAATATTTTTGGTTCACATGGATAATAATAATGGATTTATCCTAATATAGGGAAATTGAAGTATTGGATATGAATGAGAGGCTCCAAACCAAGTGATGGATAAACAAATAGAATATTAGTGGAATATTTGGATGGTTTTGAGGTGTGATACAAGAGAATCACTATATATCTTTAATTAATACGAATCAAGTAAAAAATAGTTTTAAAGTGTTACAACAAAAATCTCTCTCATGTGGAATGGGCATGTTGGTTAGATAGATGATAATCCTAGTGAAAAAGGGGGAAATCCTTATTATAATTGATCATGATTACACCACTATGGATATAGTGGAAATTATTTATTGTGACTGTCCCTTGAAAAATTTGTATAGACATCAATATATATCCTTTTTGAATAATAATCATGAAACATTAACTTCTTATAAGAGTGATATATATTATGAATGTGATTTTTTGTATTTCTATTGATCATATTGTTTCATCCTAGTGTAGTACTATCAAATAAGTGACAATGTGAATATATAAACTAACACTCTAGAAACTTTATCATAGATCAGTCACATATATAATGAATTTTATTCATATAGAATATACCACTCAATGTTGTTTAAGGTATTTTATATTAATGTTTTATATGGTTTAAATAAATGTTACGGGGATCATATACATAATTATAATTTTACACGAAAATAATTAAATCTCAGGAGGATTGGGTTTCCATGTGGAATAATCATCTTCATGAATAAATTATTTTTGAATAGGGTTAATAATGTAAAACTCGACAGGAATGAAGAGAATGTTAAAACCATAGGGGAAAAAGTTAATTAATATAATCAGGATTTTTTGTTAGAAAAGTTTTGATAACTCTAACCATAACTATGTATCTTTAACTCTTAGAAATCAAGCCTCATACAGTACTTCATAGGGTTATTTTTATTCTTGGAGTTTTTTTAAACCATAAGTGATCCATACATTTATAACCATTATAGATGATTCCAATTTTGTTATATAGTGTCTCTGTTTATGGATAATGTAGGTAAGAAAATGTGTATATAAAAAAGTCACACAAACTATGGATTAAAGTTTATATTGTTCAAGGATAGACCCATTACACAAAATTTAGTTGGAAATTTATATCTATAAATGATAGGAATAAATCCATATGTATTTCTTATGATGTTATCTATAAATAATTATCTCATGTTTACAGTAAAATTATATTAATTGTATTACACTGCATATTAAAGGGAAACCCTAAGTTTAATTAATAAGGCTCAAACAGTTGGAAATAATAATTTGGAATATGATGATATTTTTATCAAAGTGCATGATTATATATAAAAACCATAAAACAAAAAAATTTACATCGATCGTATTGTAATGTTAGATGATTATTTAATATAAAATTTAAAACTCAATGAAGATATATTTTATAGAGGGTGTACCATATTTCATGAATTTTAGTATCATATAAAAAGGACTCAGGTTCTATGTGGTTTAGGGACATAAGATATGAACTGGCATTAATATTGTTATGTATATATTTGAATAATGTGCAAAATGAAATTGTTTTTTCCTTCTCATGAGTCAAAGTAGAAATCATGATGTAAACTGATGTAGTCTTAGATACTATGATGAACTAATTGCTTGATAGGAATGAAAATTATGGCTGAGTTGGAGATAAATAATCTAGAAATCATTACATATTTATAAATTTTTGGAATCAATGCACACATAGTTAAAATAAAAAAATAATTTTATCCCAATGTAGGGTCATTAGAGGAAACCTTTTAATAATGAGAAATCCAATACACAAATATTTGTTGAGAATTATATGGGAATGTGATTTTTTCTAGACATGTAGTAATAGAACCAGGTGTTAGATTATATCATAAAATAACATGATCGATAAATACATATATTTTCAATGCTTTCATCATGGTGCGCGTGCATCCGTCAAGTAGAGGACGCACTGCTATTACCCCCAATTACTGCTTACTAAAGCTGGGTCGCATCCTCTCCTTGTTCAGGGACGTATGATCCTTGATCAAAACAGGATGATTGGATGTTGGTTCTTCCTTCCGTGTATTCCTCCTTGGAACTCGTTACCTAGTTTAGGTCTCCCTCATATATTTAAGATGTAGTTCGTGAAACTCTTCCTAGCTCCATACCTTCATGGACATTAGTTAATTATTCCACTTCTGTCAGTACATTCCAAGGATTCCGGTGAGGTTAGAATCCTTCGTTTAGGAGAATAGTCATGTTGGGAATCATTGGCATGTCTTGACGCTAGGGGATTGACATGTCTGTCTTCTGTCCCTTATTATAGGGCTTCTCGAGGGCACGGAAGCCCAATGCATCCCACACCGGACGCGGGGAATTGTATGCCATGGGCATATATCTGAGGGTTTCTTCATCTTCCCATGTTTATCATAGGGCATTCCATGAGTTTAACATCCAGAAGAGATAGATCAGACTGATCAGAACACTAATTAGAATGGATCAGATTGAGGAACCCCCTGGAGGGAACACCGATATTGGGGCCAGCGCGAGGGTGGCTTCTCAAATGTTGTGGATGGGAATGAGGTGGCATGATCTCACTAGGATTTGGTGTCCTGGGTAAGGATCAGGATGGACGATGGATTTGGGATTGAGCCTCGAAGGGACTTCCTACGTAACCCCTTGGTAGGGAATCAAAGTCCGTGTAGTTCGGTGGAACAATGGGACACCTGGGGAGGCAGCCTGCAAGAATAGACGAATCGATGGGACCCAGAAGAAGTGTAACCTCTGGGATGGGGCATGAGATTCCCGAGACACGTGGGCTGGAGGGAGAGATCAGGATGAGACATGGGTGTTGGGCTTGAACCTCATGGAGGCTTCCTACGTACCATGCCCTGACATGGATCAAAGTCCCCGTAGTTTGGGATGGATTCGGGCTTATGCTCTAAGGCGGCCCAAGGTGGTGTGGATTGAATCTCATGGAGGATTTCTACGTACCATGCCTTGACATGGATCAAAGTCCCTATAGTTCCGTATGGATTTGGGATTACACTCTGAGACGGCCCAAGGTGGTGGGGCTTGAACCTCATGGAGGCTTTCTACGTACCATGCCTTGACATGGATCAATGTCCCCGTAGTTCAGGATGGATTGGGGCTTACACTTTGAGGCGGCCCAAGGTGGTGGGGCTTGAACCTTGTGGAGGCTTCTTACATACCATGCCTTGACATGGATCAAATTCCCTATAGTTTGGGATGGATTGGGGCTTACGCTCTGAGGCGGACCAAAGTGGTGGGGCTGGAACCTCGTGGAGGCTTCCTACCTACAATGCCTTGACATGGATCAATGTCCTCGTAGTTTAGGATGGATTGGGGATTATGCTCTGTGGTGACCCAAGGTGGTGGGCTTTGATCCTCATGGAGGCTTCCTACGTACCATACCTTGACCTGGATCAAAGTCCCCATAGTTCGGGATGGATTGGGGCTTATGCTCTGAGGAGGCCCAAGGTGGTGGGTCTTGAACATCATGGAGGCTTTCTACGTACCATGCCTTGACATGGATCAAATTCCCCGTTGTTCAAGATGGATTGGGGCTTACACTCAGAGGCGGCCAAAGGTGGTGGGGCTTGAACCTCATGGAGGTTTCCTACGTACCATGCCTTGATATGGATCAAAGTCCCCATAGTTCGGGATGGATTGGGGATTACTCTCTAAGGTGGCCCAAGGTGGTGGGGCTGGAACCTCATGAAGGCTTCCTAAATACCATGCATTGACATGGATCAATGTCCCCGTAGTTCGGGATGGATTGGGGCTTACACTCTGAGGCGGCCCAAGGTGGTGGGGCTTGAACCTCGTGGAAGATTCCTATGTACCATGCCCTAACATGGATCAAAGTCCCCATAGTTCAGGATGGATTGTGGCTTACACTCTGAGGCAGCCCAAGGTGGTGGGGCTTAAACCTTTTGGAGGCTTCCTGCATACCATGCCTTAACATGGATCAATGTCCCCGTAGTTCGGGATGGATTGGGGCTTACACTCTGAGGCGGCCCATGGTGGTGGGGCTTGAACCTCATGGAGGATTCCTATGTACCATGCCCTATCATGGATCAAAGTCCATGTAGTTTGGGATGGATTTGGGATTATGCTATGAGGCGGTCCAAGGTGGTGGGGCTTTAACCTCTTGGAGGCTTCCTACGTACCATGCCCTGAAATGGATCAAAGTCCCCATAGTTCGGGATGGATTGGGGTTTACACTCTGAGGAAGCCCAAGGTGGTGGGGCGTGAACCTCATGGAGGATTCCTACGTACCATGCCTTGACATGGATCAAAGTCCCCGTAGTTCAGGATGGATTGGGGCTTACGCTCTGAGGAAGCCCAATGTGGTGAGGATTGAACCTCGTGGAGGCTTCCTACGCACCATGCCTCGAAATGGATCAAAGTCCACGTAGTTTGGGATGGATTGGGGATTACAATCTGAGGCGGCCCATGGTTGTGGATCTTGAACCTCATATAGGCTTCCTACGTACCATGCCTTGACATGGAACAAAGTCCATGTAGTTCGGGATGGATTGGGGTTTACGCTCTAAGGCGGCGCAAGGTGGTTTTCATGTTCGGTACTTTCTCTAAGCCCACGTGAGTCATGCTCGGTGTGAGAAACAAGAGGCATCAATGGCCTGACGACCTTATCGCGAAAGGTGCATCTGCCGGAAGTTGGGAGAGGCTTACGCATTGAGTGGCCCAAGGTTCCAGGACTTACTCCAAGATAGAGGCCCAAGGGTGACAAAGAATAGTGGGAGAGGGATTTGGGATGGAAGAAAGGAGAAGCACTGTTCCCCGTCACACCCTTGGTTGGCCTTGGAACCGAGGGAGTTAGGAGGAATAGGGGTGATGCCTCCTGCAATAAAGGTTAGGGGCTTACACCAAGGTGGATTCCCTTCCCTGCGGAGAAACTCCACTCCAATAAAGAGGATATCACCCCCTGTGATGGATGATCCCATCCCCGTGGAGATGAGTGGGCATGGAGAATGTCCGAGGTGGGGGGTCCCTGTGTACGAGGCACAAGGCCAGGTCACAGTTTAACGTCATGTGTTGAGGACAAAGGTTATTGGCAGTTTAATGTATTGCAGCTCGGATGAGGTGGGTTTTCTCCACACCCCTAGGACTTACATAATCGGTACCCTCCTCTCCTTGTGTAAGGGAAGGCATCGACAATGTCGTAGTGAGGGGATGTTATGGGGCGAACCATTGAGTGGTCCATGTTAGCGTGGCTATGTGAAGAAGCAATAGCCGTTAGCGTTCCTATCAGAAAAGGAATGAGTCAAAGCAACACAATGGGAAGAATTATCCAAAGGACTTTGAAGTTACCTCGTATGAACCTAGAAGGTCGCACGAGAAGATGGGTCATGATGTGGATACCCGGGGCACAAAAGGCACCCACGGATGGAACCCAAAAGAAGACCATCGTGGTGAGTGGTCCCAGGGAATTGCATGAAACCTTTGAGGCTTGCGCGCAAAATAACGTACCTGTGCGAAAAACACCGGGATGGCGTGAAATCGGTGATGCATGCACATAATTGGGGGCTAAGGTTTTGCGCGCGACTAGGTGTATTGCACGCAAGGAGTATGAATTGTGCGCAAGTGGAAGAGGTCGCGTGCATGGACAAGGGTGCGCGCAATGAAAGGAATTGGGTGCTATCAGTCAGCCTTCGCGCAATGGAAGGGATTGCGTATAAGGGGGGAACACTGAAGGGATTGGAATTCAGTCTAAGCCATGGGGATCTCGCATGAAGGCGGACCTCAAGGTGACCTGGCGCGAAATGAACCGTACCTGAAGGCCATACTGTGTTTGCAGAAGACGGATTTCATGCATGAGAGCCAGTTCAGATTCTTCATCCTTGAAATGGAAGGGGGTTTCCTTATATTTATACTAGTCTGGGGGCGTGGAAAACCACTCGGTGTGAAATTATTGCATGTCATAGGCGGCGACATGAAATGTCAACCGTGTGGGGCGTGGGGGAGAAATTATTTTGTGTCTTCACAGGGGACTCTTCATGAATCTCAGAACTATCCGCACGACACAACTTTTTTTTCACACCCTTCACCATTTTCTTCGCACACCACCTCTGGGTCCCCCAGACCGAGTCTCTAGGTCTAAATATGACTTTGTGTTGTCGTTTTGAAAACTTCTTCAACACTTAAGCACTTTTAGGCATCTACAGATGCCCCCCATGTAATTGGATCGGTGAGGGGCCTCAATGGTCGGATTCCTAGGGAAACGCTGAAGTGTAGGGCTCCGCAGGGTCTATGCGTGCAAAAATCTGAATTTGCGTGCAAAACTCCGAATGGAGCGAAATTCACTTTTTGCGCGGGTGTGGAATACACCTTACGCGCATTTCAGAATCCAGGATTAGCCTATAAAAGAAACCGCGGGTCCCATGCTCTGTAGTACTTTCCTCACGTGACAGGGTTCGAGCTCTCGTACGTGAAAAGTTCATCGGTTCTGCACGAAAAACCGCTCTGGCTGTGCATAATTCCACCGATATCAGGCATCATTTTACGCAAAAACCTGGGGTTTTTCATGCCATAGCCTGAAATTTCATGACACCCGCTGAGATTTCGCGCCAGCCTCCCATATTTCACACCAACTACTGAGACACTTAGTTGGAAGTAGATGGTCGCCAACCAGATTAATGAGGGAGAAGCCGCTGCTCGCAGAGCTGAAATGGATGCAAACCCAGAAGTTTATGGCGCAAAAAGGATTGTCTATAACAACCATAAACTCTTCAACTTGCTAACCCCTTCACAAAAGGAGTATACCTTGTCCAAAAAACTTCCTCTGTAGGACATTGGTATTCTGGAGGTGGTCCCTCTACCGGGATTTTAGGTGGATACACTGCGGTCATGGGTGACCCGTGAGGATGACCTTCCTCGTTACAACATCACCAAAAATGGTCATCCTACCAGAGAAACCAGAAAAATGGATGCATATCTCCTGAATCCCAGGACTAGGACCATTGCTGGGGGTGACCCTATTTTGGAGAGCTCCATGGCCCTCTATGCAAGCACTTTCCATCATAACATCACTGACGAGACCAAAGGTTGGCTGCATGACTGGGATCTATGGTCTGGAGGCAACTTTAATAGCGAGTGGGCCTTGGCATACTGGGTTCGCCATACATGCGACCAATTTGGGACCAAGCTATGACATATTGTTTTGTTCGAGGCGGTATGGACATCACAATTCCACTTCTACCGCCAGCCTGATCTTGGGCCAGAGCTATTCACCTGGTGGTCCCCTGATACCAACACATTCCATCTCCATCACGGGGATGTCGGCATCAGTCTCTGGGACATTCACTGCATCAGTGGTACCCCATTAGAGGACCATGAATATGACAAATTCCTTCCGCTTATGAACATCTTGGGAGACAGATCATGAACCCCCTACTGACGTGGCACCAGCTGGAGATGGCCAAGGGGAAGCTGGGGGTCAAGGGCATCCTGAAGGATATCGCCTGCAAGGACTAGTTCAGCTTGTTCTTGGAGAGGGATCCAGAAGTCAAGACGCCAGGGCGGGGGAGACAGTGTCCAACCATGGCACAGAGAAGCAAGAGTGGATCATACGGGAGGATCCTGGAGGCAGGGCACTACCAGTCGTGGGGCTACATCATAAACGAGATTCGGGATCCGAATGTTCAATACACCAGATTTCTCAGCAAATTCCTGAGCGAGTGTCTCCTACCGGTGAGGGATGCAAGGATGGGCATCCGTCCAGCGACTCTGGTGATGGATGACATCATGTATTCCAACAAGAGGTTCAACCAAGGGGTCCCCACACTGGCTCAGTTATATTCCATCTTGGGGCGCATCTCGAGAGGGGGAACGTTTAGGAGAGTATGTGGTCCCTTCCAGATTTTCCATGCCTGGGTTGTGGCTCATTGTGGCAGATACACTTTCCCAAATTCCATCCGTTTTCCGGGAAATAGCCTGCGACCCTCTCTTTTGAACACTACCTGGGTCATGCCGATGTAATTCAATGAGGAGGGAGTACGGATTAGGATTGGTAACCCTGAAAACTTTGCTTTTACCCCATTTACCTCCCCAACCGGTCAGATGATAGACGATGGGAAAGGATCACTAGAGCAGAAGGATTACTTCTAGAGCATCAGAGGTGGGGTGCTCATGGCCTATATTAATGGGAAGATCTTCTGTGAGCCTTATGTTCCATCCAGGTTCGCCAGGAAGTTTGGGTGCATCCAGCAAATGCCGAAAAAAGTATACAGAGGCGTCCGGGAGGAGAGGCATCCCTGTGTTCTTCATCAGCTGTGGATGATGTTCAAAACCTACAGCTTTGGAGATATCATAACCTTTCCTACCACCGAAGTCGACATTAGCCTCTCATCCAAGTATTCCAAACATTGGACCATAACATACCATGAGGGGATTCTGCGGATGCGAGTTCGGAAACATAAGGTTGCCGGTGTGGAACCTGGGTGGCGAGAGAGCGTTAAGGGTGCTTCTAGGAGAGGAAGATCAGGAGCGCGTTAGGCAACAGGGCCCGTGCAGGTCGGAACCTCAGCAGTGGGGGCGTCGCACGACGTGGTCGTGCCCTCGTCGCCTAGAAGAGGAGGGTTCCATAGAGCATCCAAATAACTTCCTAGGAAAAAAATAAGATACTTGATTCAACCTTCTCATGATGCCATCTTCCCTGCACTGTGGTCATCTTGGCTAACCCTACAACAGTCAGTGAGTACCGAAGCCCTCTAGTAGAAGATAGTGCGGACCGAGATCCAGCTGCCGGAAGTTGGGCTTGTTCAGATTTCTGAAAGAGTGAACTTTCATCGTCGGTATTCATATCTGATTTCCATGGACATGTACGCACACCAATGAGGTCGGTGTGTGGAGGCACCTCTCTTGGTGAAAGTTATGCTCGTCCAGGAGCATGATCTAGAAACGATTCCATCGGGGGAAGATGACAGCGATGATGAGTTTGAGGGTGGTGAAACAGGAGAAGAGGTAGAAAGATAATGGGAAGGTGAAGATGAAGGAGAAGGTGAAGGTGAAGGAGAAGGGGAGCCTGAAGGTGAGGGGTCTCAGGGAGAGTCCCAACAAGGGATCTTCCGGGAGAGTGGTGAGATCATCGGCTCTGAAATGAACGTAACTGAGATACTCGAGGTATGATTCAACCCCTATCTATCCTTCTCCTTTCATTCTATTTCCTTTACAATCCTTAATCCACCCTTATTATCCTAATTAGGAGCATATGGGTGCTGATCAAGAGTCCCTAGCCAAAGGAGGGGAGGATGCGCCAATGGGACAAGTTGGAGCACCAACACCCATTATTGAATTGACGAGTGATAAGGGATACTCCACCACAACAGCTCCTGTAGCAGCCAGAGAACAAGAGGTTGATTCCTTGTGATCCTATAAGTTCCTTGATTTGACACCGGTGCTTACTGTTGGAGAACTAAACTGATTAGGGTGCTCCTTATCTATACAATGATCATGACATTGGAGGCTCATAGGGCTGCTGATATCGGACCATCCGTGAACATGCCGATGGAAAATTTACCAACCCATCCAGAATATGCCTCTCAAACTAAGTTGGCCTTGGCAATTAGTGAGCAGGGAGTGGCGGACACCAGTGGTGTTGCTTTCAGGGCTAGGCCAGAAGTCGACGAGGGTGCCACCAGGATCGAGGGGAGAGAGGAAGGTCACCGAGATGCTGTGGAGCCTATTCCCCTGGGAGGAATCTCTAAAGAAGACCCTGCTGCTGTCATGTTGGCTATGTTACCTATCTATCAGCCCACTGATCCCGAATAAGTCGATGATTTAGATTCGGAAGCGGCTGAGGAGAGACGAATTACGCGATACAAGGGATGAAAGTGCATCCAGCATTTTCTTAGTCAGCCTTAGGCAGAATGGCTGAAGCGGATGAGGTCACTCCACACCTGGCTGCATTTCCTGTGTGCTGGAGGGGAAGATGCTCAATGCCTTCACCTGACGGTCCGCGATTACATGGGTGAGATGATGTGTGAGAGAAGCTGATTCACTAATGTTACCCAGTGTTGGGAGGATTCGAGGAGTACCCGAGAATTTCTGAGGGTAGATCATGAGGTCCAATGCCTTGATGAATAGGAGAAAGAACTGGTGATATTCATCACAAACTGCTCTGAGAAAATGGGGTAGTTGAGGGCCCGACTGCCAGATTCCCAAGAACAACTCATGGAAGTGAGTCTCCAGATAACTAAGCTCCAAACTGACCAGGCGTAGGCACGGGGCAGGGTCAGCAAACAGCGCTCCGTGGCTGCTGACGAAGAGAGAGTCCTCATGGGATGGGAGGAAGTCCTGGAGCCCACCCGCCAAAAGGTGGTGGCATTGAAGAGTTCTATCCAAGAAGCCGACCCTTAAGGGCCCTATTTTGGCCGAACCCATAAACATACCTCACATTACTGCTTCTTATCTCCTTTTTTGAACTATAAGCATGGAAAAATTTACTTACTCGCCAATTTACTTAACATAGTTGTCCCATTGGTTTAAAATTATCAACCATAATCATGAAATAAATATAAATCCATACCTATGATCATGTGGGTCGTACCTGATGTGAGAAACATGAGATGCTCATATTACCACTTCGCTTGATCATGGGAGCACCAACCAAGCATCAGGCATTCAAAATTCAAACCCAGATTTCTGAGGAGAAGAGGGAGGCCCGATCAAAGGAAGATGACCTCGGACCAATTGATGTATCATCTTATTCATGTTCTCTAGCGCATGAGTGGGGAAATTCTAGGGGCATTAGAATCAGTCCAAACAAAGGGTAAGGGGAATGAAAAATTTGAATCACATTACCCAAATTCGTAACACTATGGGAGGGGCATGGAAATAAAGGATGAATACTGACCGTGTTTGAAACACATCATACCTATTGCATTATCTTGAAATGGGGACAACAAATGAGGGTCAATCGCTGACCATGTTCGCAACACGGGACCTAACTCAAATATCATCTATCAGTATTCCAGAACGTTGGCCCAGGACAGAAGGTGAACCATAGGTCGAGCATCCATACTGTTAGGGGGTCTCTTTAAATGTGATCATTCTTCCATAATGTTGGCCCATAATAGTAGGCGGACCATAGGTCGAGCATTCATACTGTCAGGGGGTCCCTTGAAATGTGAAAGATGATGAGGGTCCGAATAAAGGGGCACACAAAGCGTGGATAGTAAAGTGGGAGTTTGTTCTCGTAGAATCCAACACTCCCAAAATTACTCCACCATGGTGGAAGCACATTAGGTGGGTGCATTAATATGATCATGGATCATCCCTAAATTTAGACAGGACCTCTCTGGTGAGGGAACTTTCACTTCCCAATGTCATCATGGGGAATCCTGAGCTTGTTCAGGGCAAATGTTGTAGTTACCCAACTCCCCGAGGGGGGGGGGTGTTAGGACAAGAGGCCAATGGTGGAGGAAAGTATGAGATTTGTGATTACCTGGGATAGACCCGAGACGAAATGTCTGGGAGTTCCTACGTATCCCATAAGGATGGGAATCAAGCCACACATAGTTTTTGAAAGGGTCTTAGTTTAAGGTCTTAGAACTCGGACCAGGGATCAGTAAAGAATGCATGAGGAACATGGTAAGGTGATTATGAAACCCAACGTGAATGAGAACATGAATCTATATTACCATGTGTTCCTTGGAGAAGTGTTTAGGTCAAGGGACCGAACACCAAAATTAGCCTCGGCCCGTGGGGAAGTGCCTGGGGATTTCTACATATCTCATGATAATGAGAATCAATCTAAACATAGTTCATGGGAGGTGTCATGGTACGGTAAGGTACCCATTCAAAGGATTAAAGGGGCGTGCGGGTCTAGCCCTCTCACCAAAAGAAGCGTAAATTGATGTATCTTGTTTGTCCTTTAAGGTGAATGGATTTTTTTGAACCGATAGTCCTAGGGTAGAAATTCCTAGAATCGACACAATATTCAAGACATATACAGGCATTGACAAATGGTATGGTTGATGACCGATACCCAACGTAATACCCCCTATGATGGGGTCATCACAATGTAGTGCCGTTTTTCGTCGTGCCGCCAGGACGATATTATCACAGTTTAATGTCATGTGATGGGACCCAACAACATTGTTTAAGGTCATATGGCTTGGACCTAAGGTAATGTGCACCATGTGATAAAGCATACCCGACGTGAATGAGGAAGAGGTCCAAACCACCACCATGCACGATTCCAGGAGAGGAGCCTCGGGCCAGGAGGCCAGTGAGGGTCAGAGGATAAGGGGAAGGAGAAAATATCTCCTAGCTGAGCTGGACCCAGAAGCACGATGTCATGGCGATCCCACATAACCTATGGGGATGATGATCGAGCCGCACATAGCTCTTAATGAATATTTTAGTCTATGGTCTTAGATCTTGGATCGTGGGAGCCCCGAAGTACACTTTATTGCAGCTTTGTCCCCCTGACGCATGGAGGTGCACTGAGGGATAGTACCAAGAGTGTCGAGATTCCACCTGGACATGATGTGGTGGAACATAATGTGAATCATGTAACCAACATTCAAGGCCTGAAGGGTCTGGCATGAAAACATAGGATTACTGCTGACCATGTTCAAAACACAGAATCCTAACGCGTTAGCCTGAAATGGGGACAATCAAATGAGAATCGACTGCTGACCATGTTCGCAACGTAGGGTTTGTATCAATTTTTTGTCTGAAACCCTCAGGGGCGTTGGCCCATAATGGTAGGAGAGCCCTTAGGCATGGTATCCATGCCATTTTTTGGGGACCCTTTGGGTGTGAAAGATAACAGGGGACCAAATGAAGGTGAACATGAAGCTTGATAAGTGGAAGGAACTTTCCTAATATGAATATGACACTCCTGGTCGAAGACAGAAGTACCCTTAACACATTGGAAAACCACAACAAGGGGTCGAGGGACTCAACATGAGAGCGGACAAGAGATGGTGGATTCCCGGGAGAAGGGGGGCATAGTGCCAACAACCCAACACAAAGGAGGGAATACCACACCTATATATCCCCCTCATGGAGAGGGACAGGCCACGAGGCCTAGGTGACCGGGAGATCGGGATATCTCTAAGAGATGGGGCTGGACCCGAAATCTAATCATTCAGGCAGTCGTACGTATCCCATAAGGATGGGAATCAAGCCACACGTAGTTCGTGAAGATATAGTTTAATGTCATGAGGGATGACATACAGTCTAACATCATGCGGGACGACATACAGTTTAACGTCATGCGGGACAATATACTGTTTAATGTCATGCTGGATGATATACAGTTTAATGTCATGTGGGACCGACAGTTTAAGGTCATGAAGGACCGTAATCAAGTTTAAGGTCATGGAGGACCCTATAAAAGGTCAGGAAAAATATTTTTTGAGGAACCTGGAATTGGTGGGAGGAGTTATACATTCATCATCCATGGTCTCTAGGGATTATACACCATTAGGATAAACCTTATGAGCAATGAAAGGTCCTTCCCCTTTGGGAACCAACTTGGGTGGTTTCCAACCAGGGATCATTGGAGATCTGAGGGATAGTGCCAAGTTACCTTTCAAGAAGGAGTGGAGGAGAGCCTTCTTGTTGAAAGCTCAAGCCATCCTGTAATGATGCCTTTCTAGGTTGTGCAAGGCACAAATCCTGTTCTAATCCAGTGCTTCTAATTCAGCAAGATGGATTTCAGCCACTCTATCCAGTTCTTGCTGGTCATAAACTGCTGTGCATAATGAGGGAAACTAAATCTCGATGGGAAGGAGAGCCTCTGTTCTGTACACCAGGGAATATGGGGTCACCTGGGTGGAATTACGAGTCATCATCCGATAATCCCAGAGGGCGTTGGGGAGCTTATTCGGACAACACTTCTTGTTCTGACGAACCATTTTCTGCAGAATGTTAGAGAGGATTTTATTAAACAACTCAATATAACCATTTGAATGCGCGTGATAGTGGGAGGTATGGTTTGATTGGATATTGTTATTGGCATACAATTTCATCAGCTCAGCTGCTCGGAAGTTGGTTCCGTTATCGGTGAGGACAACATGAGGGACTCCAAACAGATGGATGATGTTGGAGTTCACGAAGTCAACGATAGAACGGGCCATGAATTCCTTGAGCAGAATTGCCTCTTCCCACTTGGAAAATAAATCTGTGGCTGTCAGGATGAGCCTGCACTAGAAAACATTCGCCGGTGGATATGGTCCCATGACATCGAGTCCCCACACCTCGAATGGGCAAGAGTACTTGGTGGAGTGGAGAGGTTTTGGTAGCCAATGCAGGAAGTTAGCATGAACTGCCACACGTGACATATCTTGGAAAACATGATATAATCATGGATCATAAAGGGCCAGAAGTACCCCTATCTCCGGATTTGGTGAGACAGTTTTGGCCCAGCCTGGTGAGCCCCACAGGAACCGGTGTGAACCACTAGCATGACTTGTGGAATATCAGCCCCATGAATGCAACGAAGGAGAACACCATCAAACCCACGCTTATAGAGGATCAACTTCAGGACGAGATCGCTCTGGAGCGTAAACTTCATCACGCGACATCGGATTCGATCACGCCCATCCCGGTCTGACGAGAAACTATCGTGTTGGAGGTATTCGGCCAAGGTTGTCCTCCAATCAGCAACCACTTCGATCACCACATCCGGACGGCCCGGGGGTCCTGATGCATTGGAACCAGCAGTAAAATGGCTTAACTATGAGCCATCCTTGTCATTCGGGGTAACAAGATCTATGACTCTCTGATGCGCCATGTGGATAATCCGATCATCTTGCTCGGGATCTGAAAGTGATGCAGCTAAACTGGCTAAAGCATCCGATCTACTGTTCTGTGACTGAGGGACATAGATAACCTCTGGCCGAGGAGGGAACTGGGCCATTAGCTGGAGAGTGCATTCTAACAATGGTACGATCTATGGATTCCTATTAACATAGTCACCATTGACCTACTTAATAACTAGCTCAGATTCCCCTTTCACATGCAAATGGGGAACATCGATCTCAAGGGCTAGATCGAGACCAGTAACGAGGGCCTAATAATCTTCCTCATTGTTAGTGTAGCCTTCTAACAACAGGAATGAGTATGGAAGGACGACTTGCGTCGGGGTGATAAAGATGATACCGAGGCCTACTCTGTTGAGCCTAATATCATTGAGCCTTCTACTGGTGGGGCTCCAAGAGGCACCATAAAAGTATATTATCCAACATGGGATGGCTTGATCAACTGAGAGGATTGCCTCATCAGGAAAATCCAGGTCTAGGGACTGATCCGCAGAGGTCGGATGGGCATCTAGAAAGGCTGCTAATGCATGTCCCTTGATAGCCTTATGAGGCATGAACCTGATGTCGAACTGATGAAGGATTACCGCCCACCGCGCTAGTTGTCCAGTCAACATGGGGAGATTCAGAATATACTTCAGCTGGTCTACTCGAGACACTAGTTGTACCTCATGGTGTTGTAGGTAATGCCGCAATTTCTGCACAGTAAATACGAGTGCAACGTAGCTCTTCTATATGGTGGAGTAGCTAGTTCCCGTATCGAAGAGCATCCAGTTGAGATAGTAGAGGCTGTTATCTGTCCCCTCATTGTTCTTCTGGGCGAGAAGGGCACCGAGGGACCATTCTAGGTTGGTGACATAGAGGACCAGTGGCTTCCCAAAGGTGGGTGGCATCAAGACCGGAGGCTGGAGCAGATACTGCTTGATTTCCTCAAATGCGGTCTGCACTCCTCATCCCACTCATAAGTGGTGCCCTTCTCCATGATCTGAGAAAAGGTCTTACACTTTCCAGTCAGATTCACAATGAATCGACGTATATAGGCCATGTGGCCTTGGAGACCTCGAAGCTCCCGAATATTTCTCGGGGGAGGCACATCTGGATGATGGACCTGATCTTCTTCGGGTCGATATCGATTCCCCAGTACCGGACAAAAAAGCCAAGAAACTTCCCAGAAGTGGCCCTGAAGGCACACTTCAATGGGTTCCTCTTCAGGTGGTGGGAACAGAGGAGACCGAATACTTTCTTGAGGTCCTTGAGATGGTTCTGGCGCTGGAGAGATTTGACCACCAAATCATCCACATAGAACTCCACCAATTTCCTGAGGATCATCTTGAATATACAATGCATAGCCCGCTGATAGGTGGCACCTGCATTTTTTAGGCCAAAGGGAATAACCTGGTAACAGAAAGTACCTTGGGGCACCCTGAAATCTGTGGACTCCTTGTCCTCGGGGGCCATTCGGATCTGATTATATCCAGAGTAACCATCCATGAAGAAGAGGTCTTAGAACCCCGCTGTAGCGTCAATCAACAATTCCATCACTGGAAGGGGAAAATCATCATTCAGACAATGGCAGTTGAGATCTCAGAAGTTGATACAGACTCTGATTTTCCCATTATGCTTCCTGACTGGCATGATGTTGGCTAGCCACTTGGGTTACTGGACCTCCATGGCAAAGTTGTCTCTGATGATCTTGTAAACTTTAGCCTTGACCATGGCACCATGAAAATGGTGCATCTTTCTGGGAGGCTTCTTGAATACACGATGATTTTCTAGAAGACTGATGAAGTGGATGGCTACCTAAGGATCTTGTCATGGAATCTCATCATAACTCCAGGAGAATACATCACATTGATGATTGAGGAAGCCAACGTACCACTAAATCTCCTCAGGGGACATAGTGGCACTGATAAATGTGGGACTCGGGTCCACCTCAATTCCGAGGTTCACCTATACCAACTCGTCGACAGTGGCTGAGACGCCTTCCTCAAAGGTAGGGGGCATCCCCTATATATTCTTCTCCACTTCTGGGGGGATCCTCCATGGGGGAAGCTGCTTCTGGGCTACCAAACTCAGATGGGAGGCTGCTACCAGCTTATGTGGTAGTGGTTATTGCATTGGGGAACTATAGCACTGCCGAGACCATAATGATGAAGGCTGTCGACCCGATCCCATCTGGTCTCCGGCCCAAGGGACCAAACATGATAATATCAAAGTAGGAGTGGCGAGTCAGCTGGAGCTGACTTATTCCAGCCCAGCGAAACTAACATGTATAACGTACTGCAATTACCATGAGCTAGAAATCCCAATACCTGCTGGGAGTGGGAGGCTCCAAGACTAATGGAGCCTGATTTTTATAAGAATAAGAAGTAATATTCTGACGCAACCTAGATTTGGGAGCATGATTCCCCCTTTTCCCAGAAATGACAAAACATTGCCCCATATTGGAGGTCATGGCCTCTAACTGATGGATCAGGAAGACATAGGCATCATTAAGGCCATCCCGAGGGTCAGTCGTAGTGGTGATAGGCTCAACATCACTTGCCTGGACTGGTTTATCCTTTCTCTTGTAATAGTCAACATCCAAGTAGTGGGCTTTGCAAGAGGTGAAAGGAGATACATCACCTTGGATTATACCCACTGGACCATTAAGGGAGTACTTGAGGCATTGGTGATACGATGAGGGGACCACCACATGAAAGTGGAGGCATGGTCTACCCATCAATGCATTATACGTGGTGTCTTGAGAGACAACTATGAAATCGGTGCTCGCAACTAGGCCATCGAACTAGGTCTTCAGACAAATCTTTCCATCCAGTGTTTTCTCGGTCCTATAATATCCTTGGATTCTTAGATCAGAATGGGTCAGGTCATCCTCGGATTGCCCCAGCTTCCGCAGTGTCCATGTCGGGATAAGGTTGATCCCGGAGCTGGTGTCAACGAGACAGCGGTGAACTTCCATGCCGTTAAATTGGCCGGTGATGTACAGTGGGATGATGTTCCCCTGTATGGGGGAGACCTCATATTCTCTAGAGAATGAAATGATGGCCTGAAATTTGGCATCCTCAACTGCTTCAGCATGGAAAGATTATGCAGCTGCTATCTAGGTTTCAAACTGGAGGGGGATCCTTAAAGCTTAGGTGAGTGCTTTGTGCATATCATGCAACAAGTGAAGGGATTAATGGATGGAAATCCTCACTAGGATGCCAGCGAGGTTCTTGAAAATGTCCTACTTCCGTTACAGGTATGAAATTATTCTTGCAGGGAGTCGTTCTGTGATAGAAGGCATGGCGGGCCCAGCCGGTCGGACTGGTGACTGACTGGTACCGAAAATATCCCACTACTCACCAATAGAATCCAGGAGGGTAGCCACTAAATGAGAACCAGATGGCTGATATCGTCCTGTAGTGGGGCGAATCTGGTCGTGGTATGACCAAAGGGGTTCTGCCTGATCTAGTAGCACAAACGGTGGTAGAGGAGGTCCTGACGACACCAGATGGGTAGGCTGTAAGTGCTGAGCTCTAGGCTGGGCCTGCAGTCTTGTCTTAGTGGCGTACACAACCTAGCTGGAGGTGCCAACTGATGTGGCTCGACGAATTATATGGTCGCGACTCCACTGACATTGGCGTCAGATGGGGACGTTGGGGAGGTTCGCCTGGTGCTCCCCCTCATCAGGAGTCATGTAGGGGTTTACCAACTGAACTATGTTAATCTAAGCATACCCTTGGCTATCACTTGACGAATCATCCATCAATGGGAGGATCCTGGGGGAAATTCTCCATATCTGAGGGCATAAAGTCGCCGAGAGTGCAGGACAATGGAGGCCTTGGTGGGGCACATTTATTTTTCTTACACCGCCGATGCTTGCTCTTCTGGGAAGAGGCCAAATGAGATGATGACACAGGGGTGGTGGCCGCAGCTTCTGAAGTCTCCAGCTAATTTAGATGTGTAAATAATTCCATGGGCGTTGGCAACCGTCCTGAGATCTACCCAGTCATTATACTTATGAGACCCATGGTCAGAAACCTGCTGCCACTGACCTTCGTAGTCGCTACTGCTATCGGTCCTCATAAAGACACCCCCCCAATTGTGTCGGGACCAGGCCCAACCCGACTATATTGTTGTCAATATGATCTTGGAGACAGTCCTTGAACACATAGCATTGCTTAATGGTGTTCCCCAGGATCCAGTGATAAGGGCAGTAGTTGGGGTGATCAGTGAGATGCGCCTCTTCTAGCTTCAGGCACCCAGGGAGTTGTAAAATTCTCTTCTATAAAGTGATGTGGATGTAACCATAGACCTGATCCTCGTCGAACGAGTAGTTCTGATTACTTCTATCCAGAAAAGGGGCTCTAAGATCCTGATCCTAATGGGGGGCCGGTGGAGCCTGCCGAGGGGGGGGGTAACTTGATTATATCACCTAGGTTGTGGCGGCACATTACATGGGGTGCTTACTAATTTTGAGGTGGGTGCTGCTGGGATGAAAATGTGCCCGTGGTGGCAGAACTCTGCGGGGCTGTAGAGATGGCTCCACTGGTATCCATTCTAGCTTCCTAAGGGCCTCTACCTGGGCCACGATAGCAGGTTCGACTTTGGCAGCCCTCCTTTTTGGGATCACAGGGGACATCGGACATGCATTACAAGCCTTTTGCAGAGATTATTCAAGGCTTTGGGCCTTATATGAGAAGTCTCAAAACCCTCTGGGATAGTTCTAAGTGATCAGGGAAGGGACCAGTTCCGTATTGACATTCCCTACGCACATCGTTAGTAATTTCTCCTGAGTCAGTTGCTTGTCGAGAGAGTATGTGAGCCCCTTACACCGGTGACAAAGTCCAAGACTCTCTCATAAGGCCTTTTCATTCACTTGAAGAAGTATGCTATGTTTGTTTTTCCGTGTGGTAGAGTTGAACTGGTAAAGGAACTGCCTGTGACGTTCCTCCCAACTGGTCACGGATCCGAAGGGGAGCTGGCTGTACCAAACGAATGTCGGCCTTTCCAGTTTCTGAACAAAACAATGGATCTTGGCGGCCTCCTTCTGTGCTAGGGTCCCTAACATAGGCCCACACCGTGAGGTAAAGTGGGCTATATGTTGTGGCTGGTCCCCCGTCCCATTTAAGGGGGAGAAGGTGGGGTTTCCAAATCCCGGGGGTGCTGGCATGTCATCCACCCATGCCAGATACATATTTCTATCAGGTGGGATGGCGACCTGTCATGTATTCAAAGCCTCTAGGTGAGAAATGAGTGTTGCTGTCGGATCTTTTGGATTCATGTCCCTGTCCTGACGGGGATCCCTAACCACGGGCACATTTCCGGGCTCTTCAATGAGGTATCCAAGCTCAGCGACTTGTGGAGCGGCAGGTGGAGCGACCCTTAGGGCTGTCGGGAGAGCCCGAGTGGGGTTCCTTGGATTTTCATGATGTTCAGGACGGTTCAGAGAGACATATCACGCCCTCTTACCATAAGCACCGACCTCTACCCTTTCTGCATTGACAGAATGTTCAGGGTTACCCGGGTGTAGTTCGGTGGGGAGAAGCTGCATCTGTCCCTACTGTACTGGCCGAGGGTCACCATAATCCAGACGCTGTTCAATAGCGCGTTCGACCAGGAGGTCAATGACCAATTTATTCTACTCATCAATCTTCGGGTACAGTGTGGCCTTCTCAGGATCTTCCTCTATCCTTTGCACTGAGGCAGATAGGTCGGAGTGTTTGGTGACACCAATATGCTCCTTGCCCTTACCGAGATTCCGGCTAAGTACCAATGCCTCGGTGGGCGGAGGGAGACCCAAGATATTCCTCTAATGGCATGTAACTCTCCATGACGGGTCCAGAAGTGGGGGCACGTCTTCAGGTAGGAGGTTCCCATCATGAAGTTCCAGCTTGTTTTCCCCTCCCGACAGATCGATCATGTTGACCGCGACTCTTCTCGGGGGTATGTCCTCAACATCACCAAGCGAGCCGGGTTGCCGGTGAATAGAAATGAAGAGGAGGGCAGCGTACTACCCCCAGCCACAGACTTGTACATGGGGAGTAGCCTCTTTAATAACTTTGTAGAGTGTTTGGAAACTATGGACGCATTGTTGTTGGAGGGTCCTATGGAGACCAGGTGACTCGGGGTGATGGACCACGGGGAGAGTGGCCAGGTCAACCAGACGAAATTGTTCATCATTGTCTTTGAGGTGCTTTAGCTCCGGGGACAAGTCACTCACCGGTGGCGAAGACGAAAGTGAGTCACCCAGAGGGTATGGCAGAGACATTTAAACTCCTTAGGGGTGAGCAATTATGGCATACCAAAATTTGGTCCTACGACCAGCCAAAACTTCTCAGAGAAGTGACCCGCTTCAAGGATGGTCCAGAAACACCTCGGCTTAGATTCATGGTCTAGACATTTATTTTCCCACTTGTCAACTGAGGGTGGCTGAGGAACTGGCGGCGACGGCGAGGCAGGTAGGTGGGCTGGTTGGCGGAGAATACGACGAGCGGGCTGATTGGCCACTGAAGCTTGGGCTATCCCCTGAGGACTACAGTGGCATGGACGCTATATCACAATAGGATGGACGAGAAACCAAATATCCTGACACAACATCAGTGCCCACTGAGGGTGGGTTATACCGCAAATCTCCTTCCATTGACTCCCAAAATAACCCTTCGTAGTCTCTAGACAAAATAGATGTCACCTCCAGAGATGACGGTGGTGACTGTGTGGTCGGACCATGGGTACATGATATGTTCTCATCCTCCTAGATATACCTTCAGAGAGAGGTGGGGATCCAATGGACCTCACATTACAGGAGTATGAAGGTGATGGGCCCCGTTCCTGCCCTAGCCCTTGACTCAGAGGGCTGAAGAGGGGGCTCCAACACTGATTCGTACTCCGCCTCGGAGTCTGAGAAGCAGACTGGTTTGATTCCAGTCCGGGCTTCCCTGAAATTCCTCCTACGATGGTGACGACCCGCCTTCCTATCCCTGGGTGGCTCCTCAGGACAAGGCTGATTTCTGACATGGGGTCCTCTAGCTATACTGGCGCTGGGGTGGAGAGGGTTCCCACCCGAGAAAGCCGAGGTGCGGGGAGCACCAGAACAAATGTCGAAAGGGACACGGGGATGACCTCAGTATTATCCCTTGGTGAAATGGGGTTGGCGTCCACTTCTCCGATCGCTGGGGTGAGGTGGACCATCACTGATTGGCATGGGGACATGGGGTGGACTTCCATGATGGCGAGTGACAGACATGCAATGTCTCCATACTCACGGTCCGCGGTAGGGGTAGTGACCCCGTACCCAGTGTAGTGAGCACAGGAGAGACCCCCACATGGATTGTTGCTGTCACTGCAAAGACCGTTACTTGGGATGAAGGTGGCTCAGGGCAGACCTCCAAGCCGAGGTTGGAAACAGGGAGGGCCCGCACCTTCCATAGTGGCGGTACAGAGTAGGCCTCCAGACTGGGTGGAATTGCTGTGGATTGGTCCGCAGTGGCCATCGCCTGTGCCGGTGACTAGGAGAGTCGACCAAACCTTCCCGTGGAGCGGTTGGGGCCTCGATCCGCGTCAGGTGTATAGATGCCCCTACTCAACGAATGCAAGGAGTTGGTGATATGAGTCAGCGATGGCTCGGGCCACAGCAGTCGCTGATGTTGACCCCCCATGGCAGGCGTCCTCTTCCATTTTCACCCGACGCTGGAACCGGGTCAGATGAACTAGAGCCGGTGGTGCAGGAGCGTGGATTTTCTGCTCCTTGGCTTGGGGAACTGGGTGGCGGTGTTGACACGGCCTGGTGGGAGCCCTCGCCGAGAGCCCTTGAATCAGGACTCCAATTGGGCCGACTCAGACATCCCCTACCTCATCAGCATATGAGAGGGAGTTTTCAAGGTGTTCCGGGGACAAGGTCCCGAAACGAGTGAATGTTGGGGTGGGGAACAGTGGCTCCCAGCATAGCCCTCGGGGGTGGCATTGATGGTGAGGTGCAGCTGCCTCGAGATCCAAGCGGTCCATATCCCTGGTGGGGATGACCCCCTCCTCCTTGTACCTACGTACAAGGTCATTAATTACCCTTCACTGGATAATATTAGATAGGGAGAGGGGGCATGGGCGCTCAGTAGTCATGGTGGTCGAAGCCGTCATGGAAGAGGCAGGACCGCATGGGGTAGCCGCATCGATATTTCCCTTGCTCCTATGCCGGTGGGTAGGTGATCGGGCTCCGGATGCAACAACTTGGATCCTGAAAGTAGGGAGATGAACTCATTAATACTCATAGGAAAAAAGAATCGAAAACCAGATCCCCAACACCATTCCATCTTCCATGGCCTGTAAGAGGGATCCGTGCTGACAACATCAAAAAATGGAATGCTCAACATCCTAACTGTCCCAACTTCTGCCGAGTTTTAGGTTAGTCCTGTTTTGTGGAATAGGTACCAGATGACGGGGTCAGATGGAAAGATTATCCACTGATGCCATGAATTCTAATAGCCTCTATGCTGAGGAGAAGACCGTTCACATCGGGTTCACTATTTCTATTTTTGACACTTTTTCCGGGGCGCGCGTGCATCCATCATTCAGAGGACACACTTCTTTTACCCGCATTCCTGCTTTCCAAAGGTGGCTGACATCCGCTCCTTGTTCAGATATGTTTGCTCCATGATCGAAACTCGATGATGGTATGTTGGTCCTTCCTTCCGTGGATTCCTCCTCGGAACTCGTTACCTAGTCCGAGTCTCCCTCATAGATTTAAGAAGTAGTTCATGAAACTCTTCCCAGTTCCATAACTTCATGGACACTAGTTAATTACACCGCTTCTGTCAGGACATTCCAAGGAGTCCAGTTAGGGCAGCAACCTTTGGTTAAAAGAATAGTCGCGTTGGGCATAACTGGCGTGTCTTGACGATGGTGGATTGGCATGTTTGTCTTCTCTCCCTCATTATAGGGCTTCTCAAGGGCGCGGAAGGGCTAGGCATACCACACCGAACATGGGGAATTGTTTTCCATGGGCATGTATCTGAGGTTTTCCGTAGCTTCACATGTTTAGCATAGGGTATGCCACAAGTTTAACGTCCAACGGAGATGGATTAGACTGATCATAATACTGATTAGAGTGGATCAGATTGAGGAACCCCCTGGAGGGAACACTGATATTAGGGCCAGCACGTGGGAGGCTTCCCAAATTCTGTGAATGGGAATGAGGTGGCATGATCTCACCGGGATGTGGCAGCCCGGGTAAGGATCGGGATGGATGATGGAATTATGATTGAGCCTCAAAGAGACTTCCTATATGCCCCCATGGTGGGGAATCAAAGTCCACATAGTTTTGTGGAATGATGGGACACCTCAGGTGGTGGCTCACGAGAAAAGACGCAGGGATGGGACCTAGAGGATGTGGAACCTCTAGGTTAGGGATTGAGCTTCCCGAGACACATGGGCTCGAGGGAGATATCAGGATGAGACATGGGTGCTGGGTTTAAACCTCGTGGAGGCTTCCTACGTACCATGCCGTGACATGGATCAAAGTTCATATAGTTCGGGATAGATAGGGGATTATGCTCTGAGGGGGCCAAAGGTGGTGGGGCTTGAACCTTGTGGAGGCTTCCTACATACCATGCCTTGACATGGAACAAAGTCCCTATAGTTTGGGATGTATTGGGGATTACACTCTGAGGTGGCCCAAGGTGGTGGGGATTAAACCTTGTGGCGGCTTCCTACATACCATGCCTTGACATTGATCAAAGTCCCCGTAGTTTGGGATGGATTGGGGCTTACATTCTGAGGTGGCCCAAGGTGGTGGGGCTTGAACCATGTGGAGGCTTCCTACGTACCATGCTTTGACATGGATCAAATTCCATGTAGTACGGGATGGATTGGGGCTTACACTATGATGCGGCCTAAGGTGGTGGGGATTGAACCTCTTGGAGGCTTCCAACGTTCCATGCCTTGACATGGATCAAAGTCCACGTAGTTCGGGATGGATTTGGGCTTATGCACTGAGGCAGCCAAAGGTGGCGGGGCTTGAACCTCATGGAGGCTTCCTACGTACCATGCCTTGACATGGATCAAAGTCCCAGTTGTTCGGGATGGATTGGGGCTTACGCTCTGAGCTGGCCCAAGGAAGTGGGGCTTGAACCTCGTGGAGGCTTCCTACATACCATGCCTTGACATGGATCAAATACCCCATAGTTCAGGATGGATTGGGGCTTACGCTCTGAGGCGAACCAAGGTGGTGGGGCTTGAACCTCATGGAGGCTTCCGACGTACTATGCCTTGACATGGATCAAAGTCCCCTTATTTTGGGATGGATTGGGGCTTATGCTCTGAGGTGGCCCGAGGTGGTGGGGTTTGAACCTCGTGGAGGATTCCTATGTACAATGTCTTGACATGGATCAAAGTCCCCGTAGTTCAGGATGGATTAGGTCTTACACTCTAAGGCAACCCAAGGTGGAGGGGCTTGAACCTCATAGAGAATTACTACATACCTTTCCTTGACATGGATCAAAGTACCTGTAGTTCGGGATGGATTGGGGCTTACACTCTAAGGCAGGCCAAGGTTGTGGGGCTTGAACCTTTTGGGGGCTTCCTACGTACCATGCCTTTACATGTATCAAATTCACCATAGTTCGTGATGGATTGAGGCTTACACTCTGAGGCGGCCAAATGTGGTGGGGCTTGAACCTCGTAGAGTCTTCCTACGTACCATGCCTTGAAATGGATCAAAGTCCCCGTAGTTTGGGATGGATTGGGGCTTACGCTCTGAGGCGGCCCAAGGTGGCAGGGCTTGAACCTCTTTGAGGCTTCCTACGTACCATGCCTTGACATGGATCAAAGTCCCCATAGTTAGGGATGGATTGGGGCTTACGCTCTGAGTCCGCCCAAGGTGGTGGGGATTGAACCTTTTAGAGTCTTCCTACGTACCATGCATTGACATGGATCAATATCCCCGTAGTTCAGGATGGATTGGGGCTTACGCTCTGAGGCGGTTCAAGGTGGTGGGTCTTGAACCTCATGGAGGATTCTTACATACCATGCCTTGACATGGATCAAAGTCCCTATAGTTCGGGATGGATTGGGGCTTACACTCTGAGGTGGCCAAGGTGGTGGGTCTTGAACCTCGTGGAGGCTTCCTACGTACCATACCTTGACATTGATCAAAGTCCTCATAGTTCTAGATGGATTGGGGCTTACGCTCTGAGGTTGACCAAGGTGGTTTTCATGTTCAGTGATTTCTCTAAGCCCAAATGAGTCATTATTGGTGTGAGAAACAAGAGGCAGAAAAGTTCTGATGACCACATCACGAAGGGTTCGTCCATGGTAAGTGGGGAGGGGCTTACGCATTGAGCGGCCTAAGGTGTTGGGACTTACTCCTGGATGGAAGCCTCATGGTGAAAAAGCGCAGCAGGAGAGGTATTTGGGATGGAAGAAAGGAGAAGCACCATTCCCCATCATTCCCTTCGCTGGCTTTAGCACCGAGGGAGTGAGGAGAAATAGGGGTTCTACCTCCTGTAAGAATGGTTAGAGGCTTACACAAAGGTGACTGCCCTTCCCCACAGACAAAAGCCACTCTAATAAAGAGGATATCACACCCTGTGAGGGATGGTCCCATTCCCGTGGAGACGAGTGGGTGTGGATAATGTTTGAGGTGGGGGGACCCTACGTACGAGGAACGAGGCCAGGTTACAGTTAAACATCATGTGTTGAGGACAAAGGTGCTTGGCAGTTTAACGTCCTACAGTTCGGACGAGGTGGGTTCGCTCCACACCCGTAGGACTTACATAACTGGTACCCTCCACTCCTTGTGGAAGGGAAGGCATCAGCAACGCCGTAGTGAGGGGATGTTGTGGGGAAAACCATCGTGGGGTCCACGTTAGTATGGCTATGTGAAGAATCAATAGCTGTTAGTGTGCCTATGCAAAGAGGCATAAGACAAAGCAATGTAACAGGAAGGATTGTCTAAGGGACTTTGAAGTTACCTCGTACGATCCTAGAAGGTCGCACGGGAAGACGCTACATGATGTGGATACCTGGGGCACAAAATTCACCCAAGGATGACACACACATGAAGAGAATCATGGTGAGTGGTCTGAGGGAATTGCACGCAACCTTTGAGGCTTGCGCGCGAAATAATGGACCTGTGAAAAACACACTGGGCTAGCTCGAAATTAGTGATGCGTGCATATAATTTGGGACTTAGGTTTTGCGTGCGATTAGGTGGATTGCGCACACGAATTATGAATTGCACGCAAGTGGAAGAGGCCGCACGCAAGGATAGGGGTGCGCACAATGAAAGTAATTGCGCACAATCAACTGGCATGTGCGCAATGGAAGGGATTGCAGACAAGGTGGTAACCCCGAAGGGATTGGAATTTAATCTGCGCCATGGGGATCTCGCACGAAGGTGGACCTTGGGGAGACTTTGCATGAAAAGAACCATACCTGAATGCTATATTATGTGCATGGAAGACAGATTTCGCGCATGAGAGCTAGTTCAGATTCTTCATCCCTGAAATGGAAGGGAGTCGCCTTCTATTTATAGAAGTCTGGGGGCATAGAAAACTGCTCGGTGCAAAATTCTTGCACGCCAGAGGCGGCGGCACGAAATGTCAACCGTGAGGGGCATGGGCGTGAAATTATTTCACACCTATGCTAGGGACTCTTCACTAATTCAAGAAATTTCGGCGCGACACACATTTTTTTCGCGCCCTTCACCATTTGTTTCGCACACCTCCTCCGGGACCCCCCCAGACCGAGTCTTTGGGTCGGAATATTACCTCACATTGTCATTTTGAAACATTCTTCAACACTTAAGCACTTTCCGGTGTCTACAACATAGTTTTAAAAACTAATCATTTTATATAACTTTATCTTATATTTTATAGAAGGGTTAGAATATATGTGTTCCCTATAGAGAGAATAAATGGTGAAACCTGATGTGAATTGGGAAAGGTCTGATAAAAAGGGAAAAATCATGCATGAGTATTGAAATATTTTACAAGTGTAAGATTATAGAACCTCATGTCACTATACATCCCATTGAAATGAGAATTAGTCTACACATTTATTTGGTGTGGTGTATTTTTTTCATAGTATATGGAAACCATGACATTATAGAAGGAAAATATTATTACTATTAATAAATATTATATATATGAGAACATTCACATAGATCATGCTATTAAGAAAATTGGGTCAGACATTTCTAGGTTATATAATATTGCATACTACATATAGATTATGGTTATGTGGGACAAACTATATATCATATAGTTTAATATTATTTGATAAGGACTTATCTTTAATGATGTTTATCATTGTATGATGAGGACCATTATTTATCAAAGAATAATGTCAATTTTCTGTGGTCATCATGTATTTTAGTTTATGTTAATATGAATATGAGAATAATTTCATGATGTTTAAGGTCTTTTGACTATGAAAATCTCTCTAAAAAATAATTTCATTTAGAATAGACTTCTATAAACCCATAATTATGCCATGAAAATAATTTCTTGAAAAATATTTTACTAGCAGTAGGCGTGATATGCTCTTAATCCATTATAATTAGAGAATAATTGTTATTAGAGTATATATTGTGTGAAACTCCCAAATTTTATATGATTATTTTAATAAATTAAATTTCATTGATATCTTTCATTATATGAAACTCCATGATAGTCCTGTGAAATAATAATACTGAGTTTTCTTTTGTTTCACATGATATCGAGATTAAAAAATCCACGATATATTATTAATATTATTCAAATGATTCTTCTATAACATAACTTTTAGTACTAGAAATATGAATAGTAAAAAAACCTTTACAAATATAATATATAATAGTTTTATATAAATAAATCATCTCAATAAAAAATAAAAAATTTTGATAATCTATTTATATGTTTTGAGAATACTATTTTCTTAAATAATGTTTTTTATTTATTTATAAGAAAATTAATATAATTAATTTTGAAAATTTTTATAAATTTAATTTTATAAAATAAAATCATTATTGAAACCAAAATTTAGTAATTATCTCAAGGTCAAGATTTTAAATTTTTCTAAAAAGCTTCAATTTTTGATGAAGAGTGAAAAATAATGAATTTTAATTGAAAAATGCATTTTATTTTAATTTATTCTTAAATTAAAATATATTTTAAATTTAATTTATTTTAAATAAATTAAATTATAAATCCATTGACACAATTTAGATCATTTTGATCTATTTAATATTGAATTTTGATAAACAATATTTGTAAAAGTTTGAAGATTTTCACTTTAAAAACCCGATTTCTCATTTGATCTCTGGGATTGGGTTTAAATTCAAAATTTTAAATTATATGAATTAATTTTTACAAATTATTCTATATTTGTAATGAGAATAATTTATATTATATAAAAATGCTGAATTATTTTCTATCAAAAATGAATATTGAATATAGTTAAAATTAATTATCGCAGTTATGGTAAAAATTGTTTTATCAAGGGTTAAAATAAAATGATAATTGAAAAATAACCTATAAACATGTATAAAAAATAATTTATGAAATTATTTTGACCATTAAACATCTATTGTTCTAGAATGGACCATTTGGGTCAGTTTTGACAAATGAAAAATGTGGGAGGAATCAATTCTTTTAAAAAATACCAAGTGTGTCCTCTCCCCCACTTATAAAAGGAAACTGCATCTCCTCGCTTATTAACACATTAAAACCATTTTTATTTTTATAAGAAATACCCAAATAACTGCCCAAATTCTTTCCCCTCATCATATAATTCATTGTTTAAGTATAAATCCATCCTAGGAATTATGTTGTTGCAAACCTAAGGAAGATACTCAAAGAAGATGTAACATTCATCAAAAAGTGTTTTTGTATTATTTCTTCCTACCCACCGTAAATTCATAATATTTCCTGATTATATAGTAACCTATGCATATAAAATATACTATGATATTTTTACTTCATTTTAATGATCTGAAACTATTTCCACTTAAATCAAATTGGTTACAAAATCATCATCCATGTATACGGTTAAATATCACCCTATGAACCTATGTCATTCATTTTTCCATTATATCCACTCTAAGATAGTTTTAATGACTTATTTATTATTTATATACTTAATTTATGAATTTTTTTAATTATAATGTGTTTAATTACATATAACTTCATAGATTCTATTTTCTAGGTATACAATAATGTTTCTCGTGTGTACGGTGGATTACGGCCCTGTGAAGCTATACTATTTATTCGCACATTACATGGAATGTATTAAGGATGATATTAATAAGAAAAATTATATATATATATATGAAATAAATAATAATTTTTAATTATAATGTAAATCATTTACTTTTCATTCTCTGAATCTAACAATAAAATTGAAGTAACGTTCATGAGTATGTATGCCCAACTCTCTCCATGAATGGTGTATTTCATTTTCTATCACTAACTACTATGAATTACAATAAATACATATATACTGAATATATATGATATTTATATCGTGATTATAATTATGGAGATGATGGGACCATGATAAATGTAAGAGGACTAGAAATATATCAAATCAAATCATATAAGAAAAAGAAAGCAGTATTTACCTGAAAAATAGCATTAATGTGAATTGTTAAGATATGGTTAATAAAAGTTCATAAATAAATAATATAAGGTATTATATATTTGAATAAGGTCCCATAATAAATTTATAAAAACTTACATATATTATACTTGGGTTTTGAATGAGTACGATGGAAGTCAAGACTTATGGTAAGATATTTTTATCTTAGTTTTTCTATTTTGAGAGGTATGTTATGTTGTGCATTTATATTTTTTCAAAAGGTTTAAATGCATACCCATTGATTAGGAAAATCATGAATTTATTTATTCTTGTGATATTTTAAAATATATTTTTTTATTACTTCATGGGGCATACGATTCAAAGTTACCAAAGTGGTAATGATTTTATGATAAAATATCACCATTTATCAAGACTGCTTATGTTTATTTTTCTGATAATAAAATATCATGATCCATCTCCTATAAAACTATTTAATTTTATTCTCATATGGTTATTTATTATATGTTTGAGTAATATTTCCAATTTTCCACTATTTGGTACTAAAAATAATTAATTAAATTTTTTTATTGAAAATATTACATTTTTTCTCTCTTCGACCAGAAATCTTTTTTCTTTCAATATTTTTTCTAAATATATTTTCAAATATTATTAATAATCATAAAAATTATTTATTAGTGAAATTTTGAACAAATTATTTTTTAAAAATATTTTTGAAAAAAATTCAGTTTCTTTTAAAAATAATTCCCGATTAGATTTTACCAAAAAAATGTGAATGAAAAGTTCATTTTAATGTGTATGACATGAAAAAAAATACAAATTCATGAATGAAAATTTATTTTAAGATTATATTATACTTTTTCATGGTTATTTTCATGTAAAATTATTTTCACAGATGTTTTACAATTAAAAAACTATTTTTCTCAAAGATAAAAGGATATTCTCCTAAATAAATGTTTTAAATGATCAATGAAAATGATTTTACATCTTGGATGATATCTATTGATGTTACCTATGCCTTATTGGGGATATAATCCAATAATAACATTTTTATTCATTCTATGAAAGATTTATGTTTATGAAACTCATTTATCTTCCAAGGGTTATACCATGATACGATTCTTATGAAACTCACTTCTTTTCATTGTTTATGCAATGATAACATAATGAAATGATTTTGAAAACTGTATTCTTTCCATAGGATACGATATGATCAAATTTTTATGATACCCATTTCATTTTGTGAGTTATATTATGATGATTTTTTTTGATCTTATGTAACACAAAAAGATGGATTTTATTATGAGAAAGGTGACAATACTAGAATATAGAAAGAACTCAGTTTAGTAAGGAACTTTTTCCTCTATGATGATCTAGAGAGTGAACCTTGAATCCTAGAATTGTTTTGGTTGTGATCCAATCCCAATATGATAACATGACAATAATCCTTGAATAATATTGAAATGATTTTTATGCTTATGGGTCTTCCACAAATAGTTATCATATTCCAATATTATGATATAATGGATCGTGTTCTTTAATTATCTTATGATTCATGTATTATGAACTAATTATATTTTTGATATGATTTTTCATTATGATATTTGATATGAATTTAATGGTTTTAAAACGTTATTCCCATGGAATCATACCCTTATGATCATTTTATGCTTATGTATATCCCTTATTTACCCTTAATGAGAATATAAGAACAGAAATTATTATGTTTCCTTTACGCATGATATGAAGAAATGAACTATGTATGATATTCCTAAGTAGGGTTGTAGTTATGAAGAATATAGTGGGATATGATGTAGCTCACTTATGGTCTGGTTTTTTTGTTTCTATGTTTCCAAAGGCACTAAAAAATTTCAGTCCTCAAGAATTATTTTATGTAATGTAATGAATATTCATTAATAACTGATGTAATATCAATGTATGATAATCCTGGAAAGCTATAGTTATTATCATAGGATTGGACTAGTTCACCTTTTGAAACTAGGATGAGAAACCCATAGTGATATCTGTAACAGCCCGAGATTTTATGAAAAATATTCTTTTTAATTTTATTAATGTCTTGTGTTGTACGCTACACCAAAAGGAGCTTGCACAACACGCATCTTTGACTTTCCTTGCATTACACGCAATCGCAACCTTCCTCGATAGCGTGTGTAGTACGCAATACTGAGTTTCACGAAACAACGATATGCTATTAAAATATTATTAAAACTAGCCGTTATGAATAGTAATAACCACTTTTTAAAATTTTTATCTCTCAAAATGGACTTCATTTTTGGATTCGGAGTATCGAAATTAGCCTAAGGTGAAATTTTGGTAATTTTCGGATAACATTCATATTTTGATGAATAGTGAAAATTACTAAATTTTAATTAAAAACAACTTTTTCAATCGAAATAATTAATAGTGATAAATTATTAACTTGAATGGTTTTAAAGTATAATTAGAATATATTTTTACAATTTAATACATTGTTGGTCATTGAATGTAATTTCACATTTAAACCAGACATAATCAAGTGTCAATCTTTTGATAGATATTGTTTCTTAAAAACACGCTATTTGTTTTAACAGCCGGATTTAATTATAAAATTAATTAATGCAAACATCTATGTTATGAATTTGGTAAAATAGACTTCATTTTTGAATTCAGAATATGTAATATAGCTTAGGATGAAATTTTGGCATTGTTCTGAAAAACATCAATTTTTGATGAATAGTGAAACTACTAAGTGGTAGTTAAAAAACTGAATTTTTCATAAAACTTAATTTTACCGCTTCTGTGAATTGAATTTCAAAAATACGAGAGACACGGTTGATGTTAGTAAGTAAAATGTGGTTCAATGAGATGAAAATAATTTTTGGTGAATAGTAATTTTTTACTTTTATTTACCACGGTTAAAAGTAAATAGGGTAATTATGGGTAAGAATGATATTAATATTACCCTAACACATGTCCTAATTCTATTGGACAAGTTTATCTCGGCCAAAAACAACCTTATGTGTAAAATATTATCATTTAGGCCCACTTGTATTAGATTAGGACATTTATTATTATTTAATTCAAGGAAGAGTTAAAAGAGTTAAAATCAAAGTATATTTACTAAAACATTTTTAATATAGGGTTTTACATAAGATAAATTCGATTGTAAATATTCATTAGAAATATAAAAATATTTTCTACATGATGGTATTTTATTTGTAATTTTTAGACATCAAATAATTTAATTTATTTATGACACAAAGATGATGCAGTAATTATCTTATTAATGAAATATTGACATAATTGATATTATAAATACCAAAATAAATGTAATTTAAGACTTTTTATAAATTCCACTAATTTTATAGGTTACTATGATATATTATTGTTGATTTAATCAACTTGGTTCGAACATATAATTCTGTTAAGACTTTCACAAAAATCATATATCAAATAGTGTCAAAATTGACACAAAATAATTTTTAAATCAAATATTATATTATTAATTGTTATTTTATTCCTAAAAATCTAAGGTTCGGCCAAATGACTTAGATAAGGATATATATATTAATAATAAACAATTTGGGGTTCGGTTGGCATGTTATAGTAAGTGTATTAACCATATAGTGAAAGAAAACAAAAAGACACGGTAAAAGTTAAATTATTTAACTTAGAGTTAAATCTAATTGATAAGGTTAAAATAATACCCTAAACTTGTCTAAATCCTATTGGATGATAGTATTTCGACCCATCCCCACTTTAGCTTCGAAATAAGACCCTTTGGAACCATTATAAACAGATTTTTACTTTAATATAAAATAATATTTTGAGATATTCCTAAGGTGCCCCTCTCCTCCCTTATAAAAGGACACCTCCTACCCCTCCTCCTCACAACAATTTTAGCACTCAAGCTCGGCCAACCCCTGCCAAAATCCCTTCTCCACTTCCCTAGAATAATCCTAGAGGTCCTGGTCTTCTTCAAAGACCAATCTTAGTTCCCTAAGTGGAGGATTCAAAGAGGCGTTTCAAAGAAGAGGTAATATCCATTACCGATCTTTTCAATTTCTTTCTTCTTCAAACTTATTCTTCTTTAGTTGTTTCATGATAAAGTAATAACATCAGTATTACTTATATACTGATATGTTATTATAAATATGAATCAACTCTAATTCACCTTCTATCCATCCTACGGAAAAATGAAATCACCGCGCGTGCGTACGTACGGAATACCGTCTCCACGTCGTGGTGTAATCTATTTTCCACCACCACCTTAATAGGATGGGTATAATGGTGTAATGAGTAACTATATATGATTATCATAAAGTGATATTGATACTGAAATAGTCTACATACACTTCAACACAATTCCACGACCATGGGAACGATATCATCGCTCGTGCGTACGTACGGACTACCGTCTCCACGACGCGATGAGATTCATTAACCATTCATGAATGATTATAAAGTATATATAATAAGTACTAATGAAATATATGACATAATAATGATAATGGATTTATGTAAATTTATATGTATGTCATCTACTTAATTCCATTCACTTCAATAAGGAAACGAAAACAGCGTTCATGCGTACGTACGGACTACCGTCTCCATGAACGATGTTTTTCATTTCATTTATCTATCTATTATATATATATATATACTGAATATATATGATATATAAATCATATTTTATATTCTGGGAGTAAGTAAATCATGATATAAGTAATAATAATGTCAAGAACAACAATTCAAAACACCTACGATAAATGACACGATTTTACCCAAAATGCTTCTTTAACAAGGAATTTACAAAAGAACGGGTAATATAATGTCATAAGTGAACCATATATGATATCATAACAATGAATATGATTCTGGAATAAGTCAATAACATGATTTAAATCATTATACAGGAGGTTCGGACACTTACAAAGCAAGTCGGACCTAAGGTAAGGGAAATATCACAATCTCATTTTTATCCGAGATTGTTTATTCGTAAGTATTTACTGGGGTGTATTTTATCATCCACATCCATGTTTACTCAATATGTAATATTATTTCCATCCACCTAAAATTGTTTAAATCCATTTTTACCCTTCGGTGAGTTTTTAGTAATATGTATGAAAGGAATCTTTTGTCGTTTTTCGTACGAGGTACTTTTTGACTTTTCCGACAAAAGTACGAAGAATGTTTTTTTTAACTTATACGGAATGAACGGATTTCTACTGTTTTATAAAGCCTTATTTTCATGAAGCTTCCTCTAAAAGATTTCATGACTATTTTCAATAAAATCTCATTCTTTTAAAATTGCATGATGTTTTGTGAAAAGAAATTGATTTTGAAGAAGAAAGGATATTTTCCTCAAGAATTCAATTCAAGTGTTTTATCAAATTTATTTTCCATCTAAGATAATAAAGGGTTATGTTTCTATCCATATTTTTACATTGATTTGACTATGTTGTGATGGAATTATGTTTATGAATTCCTTTATCTTATATGAATTGATTTATGATGTCATGATGTTTCAAGAATCCCATTTTTGTTACATGTGTTATGCGATGATGTATGTTTTATGATTATGTGGAACACATAAGAAAGGATTCATTATAAGATGGGTTGGACCTATATCTCCCTCCAATGAATTGGGTAAAGATTTTATATCTCATGAGATAGACAGGGCTGGAACGGTAGGTTATACCGGTTCAGTGAAACAGGACTGAAACGAGGGTTACTCGATTCAGAAAGGGACTTTGTCCACTAAGATAGTCTTGGCAATGAGTCTTGACTAACAAGAAATGATTCTCAATGATTATGTGTGAATGCCACAAATTTTCATGTTTTAAGTTATGATTATTGTGATTACATTTCACTGCCATGATTTATCCCATGTTATGAAATTATGCTCTCTTTTGCAGGTTAAGATTTCCAAAATGTTATGTTCTAATGAATACGATGTGATTGATATTTCTTTTGTTTACCCTTACTGAGCATTTAAGCTCACCCTTTTATGTTTTCTTTTCCCCAGGATATAAAGAAAGGTTTTAGGTAAAAAAGGGAAGATCTTTATAGGAGATGTTGAAGATCTTTCACCACGATTAGAAGATTATATTCCGAGTTTCCAAAGACAGTAAACTATTACGGTCCTTGTGTGTGTGTTTTTGTTATGTACTAAGTATTCCGCAAAAGTAATGTAATGTCAATGTACGTCAAGCTTCGGGTCTCTACAGTTGGTATCAGAGGAAAGGTTTAGTCAACCTTTGGAAACTAGGATGCGAAAACGTTAGTGAGATCCCTAGAGATATTTCTACGGTATGTCCAGGGATGTCCCTAAGGTTAAGTAGACGTATAAGTTATAGTACTAGAACTACGCTAACGATCATAGAATTAAACCTAAGATGTTAGATATTGAGGATACTCCACCTTTATTATGTTGTTTTCCCTAGCATGATTTTTTCCTCTCACACTATTATTTTCTGGGTTTTAGAAAATGGCTGGAAACAAGATGATTCACGATAATGGAGGATATGATGGACAATGGAATGATATTCTTCATAATGAAATGGGATTTGGAAGTCCAAACATCATTATTATGCCGAATCAGAAATCTCATAATATGATCAATAAAGTGAAATTTGGTAAGTTTCCTGACTCGGCTAATAAGAGAAAGATGGAGTTTCATGATGATCATAGAGGAAAGAAAGTTCAATTTTCCCTATGTAAATCATGTGGGAAGAGGCATCAAGGAGAATGTTTCAAAGGAACTGGAAGATGCTTTGGGTGTGGAAAAGAAGGACACAAAGCAAATAAGTGCAAAGGAAAAGGTTCAGTTAACACCATGGATGAGGATAATGGTATTGCTACGACATCAACAATGGTTAAATGTTTTAAATGTGGAATGTACGGGCATTATGCAAACCAATTCCCTAAGGGAAAGTCTCATGAAGAGAATCAGTATAGTCGTATGGGTAGTATTTATGTTGATGATGATGATGAGACTACAAATGATATGTGAGATGAAAAAATTGTTGAAGCTCGATCAATGGTTTAAGAATGTAGTGGAATGATTACATGTTTATCAAGTGTAATGTTGTATAAGTAATATCATGGTACTATGGGATAAAGAGACATCTAAGGATTGTTACATTGTTGTCTTTCCTTAAGTTTTGAAAGTATGTGATGAATGGTACCAGTGTTTTTGGAAAGTAGATGATATGCGCATAATGAAGGGATAAGATGATAATGAGATGTTTGATTGTATGCATGAGCTCATGATTGATATAAGGACTAAGTGATATCATGGTTTGAGTATATAGAATTTTGAGGATTTTGGTATGTGGAAAGTGTTAACTTTAAACTGCATTCATGTTTTCACTAAGGTATTCAAGAGAATACATGATTAAGGACTTTGAATGTTTAGAATGTGACCAACAAGACATATCTTATGATATATGGGGATCAACGATGGTATTAAATCTCTGGTAATCATTTTCACTATGTTATGAAAGTGGACTGCAGTATTATGGATAATCCTAAAGAAGTTCTTTTTTTGATATTATTTATAGGATGTTATAGTAATGTAGTTTTAGAAAAAGGACAACCTGCATAACGGGCGACAGCCCATCGCGTCGGACAAGGCTGTGGGAATCGAACCCACAACCGAAATGCGACTAGCCTTTATCGCCTACCACTGGCCTACAGGAAGTCCCTGTTTAGTAGAAACTAGTTTTATTATATTAAGCTGTATGACATATGATGTATAAGTCCATTTTAGGAACCATATATGATTAATCTCACTATAGATCGACTTATGTATATAATTTTTTGCTAACCTTTTGTTTGAGACAGATGGAATGACCCATCATTCTATCACATGATCTACTAACACTTCACGAATAACAAATTCAACTTCATTTATTTAAGAGATGAAGTGGAAATAGTTAAAGGCACGAACAACAATGAGATTGTACCAAAATAAAGTAAGTATTTATTCTAATTCAAATTTTCAACTTTAGGGAAATGATCTTGAAAACCAAAAATGTTGTCCTAGTGATCTTATATCTGATAATCAGATGGTACCTTAGATCGTCACAAATTTATGTCTTTGTAATTGCTAGCTTTTCCATAGCCATGTTCTCTACCACTCTCCATCAAAACATGATGGTTAGATTTCTCTTCCATATCCATATTTTCACCTATGTGGAAACCCAGTGATTAATTTATTTGGGTAACCGTTATGTTTCATACTTTTGTTCTTAAAGATTGGTTTTGATATTCCTTTTTACGATGTGGGTTTCTATTAAAGAAACTTTCGAATAGTAAACCATTTATAATCCCGACGAATTTCGAGGGCGAAATTCATTTTAAGGGGGGTAGAATGTAACAGCCCGAGATTTTATGAAAAATATTCTTTTTAATTTTATTAATGTCTTGTGTTGTACGCTACACCAAAAGGAGCTTGCACAACACGCATCTTTGACTTTCCTTGCATTACACGCAATCGCAACCTTCCTCGATAGCGTGTGTAGTACGCAATACTGAGTTTCACGAAACAACGATATGCTATTAAAATATTATTAAAACTAGCCGTTATGAATAGTAATAACCACTTTTTAAAATTTTTAGCTCTCAAAATGGACTTCATTTTTGGATTCGGAGTATCGAATTTAGCCTAAGGTGAAATTTTGGTAATTTTCGGATAACTTTCATATTTTGATGAATAGTGAAAATTACTAAATTTTAATTAAAAACAACTTTTTCAATCGAAATAATTAATAGTGATAAATTATTAACTTGAATGGTTTTAAAGTATAATTAGAATATATTTTTACAATTTAATACATTGTTGGTCATTGAAAGTAATTTCACATTTAAACCAGACATAATCAAGTGTCAATCTTTTGATAGATATTGTTTCTTAAAAACACGCTATTTGTTTTAACAGCGGGATTTAATTATAAAATTAATTAATGCAACTTCTATGTTATGAATTTGGTAAAATAGACTTCATTTTTGAATTCAGAATATGAAATATAGCTTAGGATGAAATTTTGGCATTGTTCTGAAAAACATCAATTTTTGATGAATAGTGAAACTACTAAGTGGTAGTTAAAAAACTGAATTTTTCATAAAACTTAATTTTACCGCTTCTGTGAATAGAATTTCAAAAATCCGAGAGACACGGTTGATGTCAGTAAGTAAAATGTGGTTCAATGAGATGAAAATAATTTTTGGTGAATAGTAACTTTTTACTTTTATTTACCACGGTTAAAAGTAAATAGGGTAATTAAGGGTAAGAATGATATTAATATTACCCTAACACATGTCCTAATTCTATTGGACAAGTGTATCTCGACCAAAAATAACCTTATGTGTAAAATATTATCATTTATGCCCACTTGGATTAGATTAGGACGTTTATTATTATTTAATTCAAAGAAGAGTTAAAAGAGTTAAAATCAAAGTATATTTACTAAAACATTTTTAATATAGGGTTTTACATAAGATAAATTCTATTTTAAATATTTATTATAAAGCTAAAAAGATTTCCTACATGATGGTATTTTAGTTTTAATTTTTAGACATCAAATAATTTAATTTATTTATGACACAAAGATGATGCAGTAATTATCTTATTAATGAAATATTGACATAATTGATATTATAAATACCGAAATAAATGTAATTTAAGACTTTTTATGAATTCAACTAATTTTCTAGGTTACTATGATATATTAGTGTTGATTTAATCAACTTGATTCGAACATATAATTCTGTTAAGACTTTCACAAAAATCATATATCAAATAGTGTCAAAATTGACACAAAATAGTTTTTAAATCAAATATTATATTATTAATTGTTATTTTATTCCTAAAAATCTAAGGTTCGGCCAAATGACATAGATAAGGATATATATATTAATAATAAACAATTTGGGGTTCGGTTGGCATGTTATAGTAAGTGTATTAACCATATAGTGAAAGAAAACAAAAAGACACGGTAAAAGTTAAATTATTTAACTTAGAGTTAAATCTAATTGATAAGGTTAAAATAATACCCTAAACTTGTCTATATCCTATTGGATGATATTATTTCGACCCATCCCCACTTTAGCTTCTAAATAAGACCCTTTGGAACCATTATAAACAGATTTTGACTTTAATATAAAATAATATTTTGAGATATTCCTAAGGTGCCCCTCTCCTCCCTTATAAAAGGACACCTACTACCCCTCCTCCTCACAACAATTTGAGCACTCAAGCTCGGCCAACCCCTGCCAAAATCCCTTATCCACTTCCCTAGAATAATCCTAGAGGTCCTGGTATTCTTCAAAGACCAATCTTAGTTCCCTAAGTGGAGGATTCAAAGAGGCGTTTCAAAGAAGAGGTAATATCCATTACCGATCTTTTCAATTTCTTTCTTCTTCAAACATATTCTTCTTTAGTTGTTTCATGATAAAGTAATAACATCAGTATTACTTATATACTTATATGTTATTATAAATATAAAACAACTCTAATTCACCTTCTATCCATCCTACGGAAAAATGAAATCACCGCGCGTGCGTACGTACGGAATACCGTCTCCACGCCGTGGTGTAATCTATTTTCCACCACCACCTTAATAGGATGGGTATAATGGTGTAATGAGTAACTATATATGATTATCATAAAGTGATATTGATACTGAAATAGTCTATATACACTTCAACATAATTCTAAGACCATGGGAACGATATCATCGCTCGTGCGTACGTACGGACTACTGTCTCCACGACGCGATGAGATTCATTAACCATTCATGAATGATTATAAAGTATATATAATAAGTACTAATGAAATATATGACATAATAATGATACAGGATTTATGTAAATTTATATGTATGTCATCTACTTAATTCCATTCACTTCAATAAGGAAACGAAAACAGCGTTCATGCGTACGTACGGACTACCGTCTCCATGAACGGTGTTTTTCATTTCATTTTTCTATCTATTATATATATATATACTGAATATATATGATATATAAATCATATTTTATATTCTGTAAGTAAGTAAATCATGATATAAGTAATAATAATGTCAAGAACAACAAGTCAAAACACCTACGATAAATGAAACGATTTTACCCAAAATGCTTCTTTAACATGGAATTTACAAAAGAACGGGTAATATAATGTCATAAGTGAACCATATATGATATCATAACAATGAATATGATTCTGGAATAAGTAAATAACATGATTTAAATCATTATACAGGAGGTTCGGACACTTACAAAGCAAGTCGGACCTAAGGTAAGGGAAATATCACAATCTCATTTTTATCCGAGATTGTTTATTCGTAAGTATTTACTGGGGTGTATTTTATCATCCACATCCATGTTTACTCAATATGTAATATTATTTCCATCCACCTAAAATTTTTTAAATCCATTTTTACCCTTTGGTGAGTTTTTAGTAATACGTATGAAAGGAATATTTTGTCGTTTTTCGTACGAGGTACTTTTTGACTTTTCCGACAAAAGTACGAAGAATGTTTTTTTTAACTTATACGGCACGAACGGATTTCTACTGTTTTATAAAGCCTTATTTTCATGAAGCTTCCTCTAAAAGATTTCATGACTATTTTCAATAAAATCTCTTTCTTTTAAAATTGCATGATGTTTTGTGAAAAGAAATTGATTTTGAAGAAGAAATGATATTTTCCTCAAGAATTCAATTCAAGTGTTTTATCAAAATTATTTTCCATCTAAGATAATAAAGGGTTATGTTTCTATCCATATTTTTACATTGATTTGACTATGTTTTGATGGAATTATGTTTATGAATTCCTTTATCTTATATGAATTGATTTATGATGTCATGATGTTTCAAGAATCCCATTTTTGTTACATGTGTTATGCGATGATGTATGTTTTATGATTATGTGGCACACATAAGAAAGGATTAATTATAAGATTGGTGGGACCTATATCTCCCTCCAATGCATTGGGTAAAGATTTTATATCTCATGAGATAGACAGGGCTGGAATGGTAGGTTATACCGGTTCAGTGAAACAGGACTGAAACGAGGGTTACTCGATTCAGAAAGGGACTTTGTCCACTAAGATAGTCTTGGCAATGAGTCTTGACTAACAAGAAATGATTTTCCATGATTATGTGTGCATGCCACAAAGTTTCAAGTTTTATGTTATGATTATGGGGATCTCATTTTCACTTCTATGATTTATCCCATGTTAAGATATTATGATCTCTTTTGCAGGTTAAGATTTCCAAAATGTTATGTTCTAATGAATACGATGTGATTGATATTTCTTTTGTTTACCCTTACTGAGCATTTGGGCTCACTCTTTTATGTTTTCTTTTCCCCAGGATATAAAGAAAGGTTTTAGGTAAAAAAAAGGGAAGATCTTTATAGGAGATGATGAAGATCTTTCACCACGATTAGAAGATTATATTCCGAGTTTCCAAAGACACTAAACTATTACGGTCCTTGTGTGTGTGTTTTTGTTATGTACTAAGTATTCCGCAAAAGTAATGTAATGTCAATGTACGTCAAGATACGGGTCTCTACAATATCTCTAAGGAAATGTCGAATAAAAAGTATACAGATGAGTTATTGTACGAGAAAATGTACGATAATTTTGGTAAAGGATAGAGTGAGTGGTTTATTATAAATTACATCCTTTTCTAAACACATTATGTAGATATGGATATAGAATATATTTACCATGTTCTAACAACCCAAAAACTACTGTATTCAGCTAGCCTTGATTGGGAGCGAGTGCATGAAAATGAGCCTTAATGCACACTTGGTTTGATATTTCTAGGGGATATTTTTTAGAAATTCACAAACACTTTATAAACCATCATGAATGATTTAAATATATGATAACCGTGAATGACCTAGTATAAAAAAAGTGTAATAGATTAAGGAATGATTCATGATTTAAATATCATATAAGTTACGTTTCATGATTATGTGGTTCCCCATAATGCTTATTGTTTCTTACACTATGCTTCATTGGTTTTAGTGAATGGATAGAACCTGAAATACTGAGTATGATGAACAATGTAATTATTCTAATCATGCTAATCCAAAAGTCCAAATACAAATTTTTTTTGTTATGATCACAACACATTCTCATGATACGAATCATTCTGGACTTCCAAATGAACAAAGTTGGTAACAAAATTATGTTAAGACCTTCATGACACAATGTCCACATTCATTTAATGGATCTGTTGATATTATAGGTGACGAGAAATGGATCAATACCGCTACAAATATATTTTTCATTCTTTAGTGCTGATAATATGAAAAATTCATTCCAATTGACTGCTATTTAGAATGTGATGTAGATTAATTGTTGAATATTACCAAGAATATGATTCAACAAGATGAAATGGACTCAATAGATTGGGTCAAGTTCATGAAAACATTTTTTCAATAATAAATTTCCACGTATTATACATATGAAGTTTTAGAATAAAGACCTTGATTTATAGAAAATTAATGATGAATCAGTAGGTACATATGAGAAAAAGTTTAAAAGACATGCAAGGAATGCTTTTGGTATTATCATCCAACTATTAAGTAATGTTGATAGATTAATTAGTGGATTAGAAAGTCATTAAATTGATTAAACCTTATGAAAAAACATTATATAGTAGTATATTTGTTTTATGTGATATCATGGTGTAAATAGTGGTTTGTGTTATGTATAAATCTCATGGTTTTTTCAAGAAATAGAAGATAGAGTTCAAAGGAAAGTCTAAAAACCATGGAGAGAAGAAGATATGATTTCATTTATGATTAAAGTGTATGGTAGAGAATGGAAGAAATTTAATTTTGGTTACTATTAAATGTTTTAAGTGTGTATGGTAAGTTTATAGGGAAATTGATTTCCAATTTGATTGGATGTTGTTTGCTAACAATGTCAATTGTGATAAATGTTCACCAAATTCACCACACACACTCGAGTGTTTTAAATGAATGGACTGAATTAATGTGACTAGAAAATTACTTTCTAATTGAATTTTGTGTGAATGTTCTTCTATAAAATCATAGAATTATTCATCTATTATAATTTTATATCATCCTAGGCATGGATTATTTTTATCTAAATAAGGCTCATCAAAATTGTTGTGGAAGGAAAGTCACATTTGATATTTGAAACTAATTTGTTTTTCATTATGAATGTGAGGACATGTAAGAACTTCTGATGGAAATTATATCCATCATATGGGTCTTACTTCACATTAAAAAGGGGAGATTATCTTAGATGGTAGGGGAGAAAATTGTCTTCGATTATATGCCTATTGTGAGAGAATTTGTTGATGTATTTCCAGAATAATTTTATCATCATCCACCAAAATGTGAAGTTACGATCACTGTATAACTCATAACTAGTTCCATACGAATTTCAAGTACTACCTATAGAATTTCCATGATTTAGATACATTAATTGAAGGGAACACATCAAGACAACTGTGACAAGGGATTCATTTGGACATGTGTTTCACCTTAGGGTTCTCCTATTCTCTTTCTTAAAAATAAATATGGATCAATGAGACACTATATTGATTATCAGTAGGTGAAAAAGGTTTAGAAAATGTATTATAATAAGCATATTTATGATTTTATGATCAAATAAACTTATATCAATAAGTTTTCAAGACTGAATATAATTTTGGATATCATCAATTGAAGGTATAAAGAGAGGATTTACCCAAGCAACAATTCCAATCATGGTATTAACACTATGAATATTGAGTGATGCTATTCAATCTTACTAATTCCCATACTATAATCATGGATTTAATGAATGGATTCTTTAGTGACTATGCTAATTAGTTTGTTTTATTCTTTATAGATGATATTCTAATATACTCATAGAGGATGGAAGAGCATGATGACCACTTGATAATTTTACTAAATATCCTCTTTAAGAAGAAACTATATGAAACGTTTACAAAGCTTGAATTTTGGCTGAAAATGTTTCCTTTTTGGGTAATATAATATCAAGAGAGAGTAAATTAGTAGATCCTTCAATGATATATGCTATTGAATATTGGACCAAACCAACCATGGTGACTGATATCCATAGTTTTATGGTTTTAGAAAGATATTATTAGATGGTTTATGGTGAGTTTATCATGATTATCTAATCTTATGACCAAGTAAACCTAGAAAATATCTAGGTTTCCTTTTTATAGAAGAATATGAGGAAAATTTCAAGGAACTGAAGAGAATATTAGTAATTACATGTCTTCTGATATAACCCTTTAGTGTTTATACCTTATTACACATGATAATTTATGATTTAATAAAAAAATTTCCCCTCTCATAATTTAAAGTTAACATCAGTATTTTTTGCACTATGAATAAGGATTCATTTTCATTAAGGTGAAAAGTGTTATATATATAGTAATTATAAAACATGAATGTATATATTCACAAAAAAGGATATGATCATTCACCAATGAAGATGGTTTGATTTGATTAAATATTATAATTTCTCAATAAATTAATACCTTGGGAAAGAGAAGAAGGTGGATGATGCATTCAGTTGAAAAGAACATGCTATCTTATACATGATGAGGATCAAAAAATATTGAAAATTTATGGATTTTCAAAGGATATATATGGATATTCTAAAGGTATGGGAAAAATATTCTCTTTATCAGTTCAATTTTCAACCATTTATCTAGATAAATATTAAAGAGGCATATGAGGATGTTGTATAGCTAAAAAAGAAGGGTTATAAATGTTCATATGTTTATCATTGACCATGATGGTATTATAAGTTTTAATAATTGTGTTTTTTGTCATTTATACTACATATAAAGAAAGATTTATTAGAAGAATCCCATACTTCTTCATTGTCTATTCAACTTTGATGTACAAAGATTTATAGAAATTTGAAACAAAATTCTTCTGCTAGGATGATGTGAAAAGATATATCATAAAGTCTGTATACAGAGGCTTTGTATGTTAGGAAGTTATTACTAAAAGAAAAATGTTTAATTGGATGTTGCATACATTTCCCATACCATAATGGAAATTGAAAACCATCACCATGTATTATTCCATTGGAATCCCCAATACCTCTGAAGGCCCCAATTGTATATGGGATGTAGTCGATCCCCTCACAATTTAGTACACTAGTTCTCTATTAATGAATACTTCTTTATAGATCAGTTTTCCAATATATATATATATTAAGTACTGGTTAGGATGAATGGATTGTGGCATTCCATTATTGTGACCGAGATATGAGGATTACCTTAATGTTTTAGGGAAGTCTTCACATGATCTTGATATGAAGTTAAGTTTCTTCACTATATATTATCCTCAAATAGATGGTCAGTATGAAAGAATAATTAAAACCTAAAAGGATATATTGAGAGGTTTTTTATTATATTTAAAATTTGATTAGAATCAATAACTTTATATCATTGAGTTTTATTTTAAAAATATATTTCACTCAATCATTAAGATGGATCATTATAAAGCAATTTATTGATTTAAATAGAGAGCTCATATGTGTTGGAATGAATTTGGACAAAGAAAGATATTGGGACCTCAGATAGATAATGAAATAGAAGAAAAGATTATAGAGAATCATTAACACATCAAGGATACTCAAATTCCGCAGAAAAGATATTCTAAGAATAACTAGTATGATAAATAATTTGAAGTTTGTGATAAGTTATTTATATGGATTTAATCATTGCTGTTTTTTGAGATTCCAAAATTAATGGAATCTAAAACCTATTTATGTAATTACCTCTTAAATTTTTGATCATATCAGGATGGTATCATATTAGTTTTTACTTCCAATAAACCTCACTTATGTCTATGATGTGTTCCATGTTTCTCTCCTGATAAAGTATATACCTTACCCTTCACTTGTACTAAACACTGAAAACATTCCGTTAGAGCAAGAGCATTCTTATAAGGAAAACATGATGGAGATTATGGATCATACAGATAATTTTCAATGAAAAAAAGACCACTCACCAGGTCAATGTTGTTTAATGAAACCATATGTTAGGGTAAGCTACATGGGAACTTAATGATAAGATGAGGCAAATTTATCCTCATTTGTTTGCATTAGATTGATAAATTTCATGGGAAGAATTCATTTTAAGGGTGGTAGAATGTGTCACACTAAGTTTTTATGATTTTTTTTCAAGTAAATTAAATTTTATTTATTTATTTCATTACGTGCAACACCATATTGTCACTCCACTATAGAAAAAACTAGGTTAGCTTTCCTTTCACTCAATACCAAGTTTTAATAGTACGATACTATATTATTAATATTATTCAAGCGTTATCATTATGACCTAGATGTTAAACCTAATTTAATTAATAGTAATAAATACTTTTTAAATATTATGTATAATTATTTTAAATAATGAAAACAACATAACCAGAAAATACTTATTTTTCAGTAATGTAATTTTATGTTTTGGTTTTCTAGAAAATTTTCATTTTTGGATGAGATGTAAAAAATACTAAATTTTAATTGAATTCTATAATTTCCTTTTATTCAATTTTAAAGTTTATATATATTTAAATTTATTTCAATGTTAAATTGGTTTATGTATACATAAATTAATAAAATTTAGCTCATTGGGATCAATTTTATTATGAAATTTCATATAAAACACAATAAATGTTTGATCATTTTCTCTTTAAAATCCCCATTTCTCATCATGTCTATAGAATTAATTTTTAAATAAATATTTCCACTTATGGGAATAAAAATTTTGAAAATATATTCCATAATTTGAAATCACATATTTTATAATATCTAATAATTTCTACTTAATACTTCTCCAAAATGAATAGTGAATATAATAAAATTTAATTATTAAGGTTAAGGTAAAAATGGGTTTACCATGGGTTAAACTAAAATATTAATGGTAGAAATAACATATAAATTTTTATAAAAAATATTTTATCGAAATTTTCATACCTAAAACCTCTATGTTTAAATAATGCATCATTTTGGGTCCTTATGACAAACAAATAATGTGTCAACGCTCAATTCTTTTCAAAAATACCAAGTGTGTCCTCACCCCACATATAAAAGCACCCCCTTATCGCCTCTCTTTTTTGCACATTCAAAACAATTTGGTTCAAACAATACCTAACATAATCACCTCTGAAATTCCCTCTACCCATCCTAGAAGCATTATTGTTGGTAGGAATCCAACACAGGAAGCCTTTTGGTGGTAACCTATGGAGTATACCTTAAGAAGAGGTAACGTTCATTGACGAGTGATCATGTTCTATTAATTAATCAAACCCATTAAATTCATATTAGAAAATTATTATATAATTATATAATAATATTACATATAATGATATATTGTACTATTATGATCATTAACTAAAACCATATAAAATTCCATCAAATGGATTATAAAATCATCAATTTTTTGTAAGGAGGACAACCACCTCATTAACCAATGTCATTCGTTTTCCATGAATACCTCTCAATAATGGTTGTAATGATATATATAAATATATATAAATATATATATGATATTTATGATTTTATTATTATAAAAAAAATTATATCACCTATTCATTAATTATTTCAATTTTTTTAGAATATGGTAACGTCGCTCGTGTGTACGACATGATACCACCTCGCAAAATGATTTGATTCATTCAATCATTACATGTAATTTGTTCAGGAAAAATTTAATAAAAATATGGGATACATATGAAATAACAAATATTATAAAATGATAAAAATTTCAATTACCATTCATTCTTTCAATCTAATAAGAAAATGTAAATAGTGTTAATTTGTGCATACAACCTACCATCTCTATGAACAATGTATTTCATTTTATATCATAAAATTTCTTGAATTTATATAAATTCATTTATAATAAATATATATGATATTTATATCATGTTTATTATTATCAATACTATGAAACCACGATCAATGTTAGAGGACCAAAAATATAAGAAATCAAATAATATATCAAAAACAAAGCAGTTGTTACTTGAGGCATAAAATTAAGATAGAATTGTTAATAAATGGGTAGTAAATATTATATGTTATAAAACATATGAATATGGTTCTATAATAGATGTATAATAAACCTGTATTTATTATTCAAGAAGTTTGAATGAGTATGAAGGATTTGAAGCCATATTGTATGATATTTTTTCTCAATTTTACTTCATTGAGACGTAAATTATGTTATGCAACTATAATCTTTTACGGGGTGTATGTAAAACCCATTTGACATGAAATATCTTGAATTTTTTATCCTGATGATATTTTGATAACAATTTTTTTTTCTTTTATTGGGATTATGATTCAAGTTCACAAATGTGGTAATGAATTTATGATATAGTCTTATCTTTTATCATGATTGACTATGATTTTGTTTTCAATGATAAAATATTATGATTAATCTCTTAAGAAACTCTTGAATTATATTAATCTCATTTTATTCATGATTTTTTAGTAATAGTACCATTTTCTAGTCATTGGTACTTTACATTATTGAGAAAATGTTTTATGAAAATACGACTTTATTTCTCTCTATGGTCATAAATCTATTTTCTTCGAAAACCTTGTTTTCCAAAAATATTTTTATGATTTTTTTATTACACATTAAATGAATTATTAACAAAATGGTTAACCCGGTTTTAGTTTATATTAATTTTTTCAAGGAATCATCATATTATTTTCCAAACAATTCCACATGTCTTTTAGTAAAAAGTGATATGAATATTAATTTTATCATTCATGACATGAATGAATGTTTTCTAATGTAATGAAAAATAATTACACTATATATTCCATTATAAGTTTTCATGTTTTTTTTCTAAATAACATTATTTTTATTATTTGTAATTTTTTTATAAAATTTCTAAATGAGAAAGAATATTTTCCTCATGAAATATTTTAAATTGTCGATCAAAATAATTTTCCATATATGATAACATCTATTGTTGTTATATATGCCTTACTGAGGATATGATATAAGGATACCATTATTCATCATCATTTTAATGGTCTATTTTTATGAAACTTATTCCTCTTTCGTGGGTTATATAATGAAATGATTCTTATGAAACTCGACACTTTTCACGGGTTATGCTTTGATGAAATGGTGAAATGATTATAAAACATATCTCTTTTACACAGGTTATGATATGATGAAATGTTTAGGAAACCCTTTTCATTTCATGTGTAATTATATGATTAATGTTTATTATCTTGGGTTACACCAATATATGGTGTTCATTATGAGACATGTGTGAGCTATATCTCCCTCCAATGCATTGGGTAACGATTAATATATAATGAGATTGATTGGACTTGAATGAGGATCTAACATGGTTTGGTAAGGGAATTTTTCCACTATGATGAAATTGTGAGTAAACCTTACCTACTTTGATATTTTAGGGAGAAAAACCATTCCAATATGATATCCTTAGCAATTATCCTTGACTAATATGGAAATTACATTCTATTCTTATGTGTACTCCACTTGAATATTCCTTATGCCAACGTTATCCTCTCATGGATCATATTATTTGATTACCTTATGATTTATATCATATAAATCACTAATCTTTATTCAATGATATAATATTTTGATATTTGATATTAAGGGGTTGGTTTTAAAATTTTATAATAATTTATTCATACCATTATTCTCTTGTTATACTTTCATATCTCCCTTATTTACCCATATTGACTATCTGAGATCGCACTTTGTTATGTTAAAAATCCCATGATATGATAAAATGTATTATGCATGATATATCTATGAATGGTTCTAGTTATAAATAAGCTATTGGGAGAATACAAAGCTCACATATGGATGAGTTTTTTTGTTTCCATGATTCCAAAGAAACTAAACTATTACGACTATCAGGCATGGGTTTGTGTAATGTAATGAATAATCATAAAAATTATATAATATCTATGTATGATAATTTGGGATCACTATATTGTATATTTAAAATGTTCATTCCATTTTTTTCAAAAACAACATTGGTCTCTTCTGATGAATCATTGTTGTTCTCAAAGTGAATACTTGTTCTTAATGTATATGTAAATGAAGGTGGACCATTTTATTGAATGATTATGTGACACAATGTTGACGGATCTCAAGGTTCTGAAGTGCATGTAACATTTTCTCATTGTGTCACCCCAACTAATCCTGTTGAATATGAGGTTTCTATCCTTTGAAAGTTGATCATCAATAGTGATAAAAAGTAAATGTAATTGAATTTCAATAGACTAAACTACCTATATCGCATACACAAGTGATTATGGAGTCATTTGTGTGATAGAATGTATCATTGTATGATAATACCATGTTTCATAGAAGATATTATCTAATTGAGAATTATTTTATATATTCACCATCATCTTAAGGATACATTATATAGTGTTTTAGTGGCCTTTATCAATATATTCCTCATTTCATGATAACAAGATAAGTGGTTTGATCAGAAATTGTTCTTATGATATATCATTTCAACTTAAGAAGAATATAAGTTACTTATTTTATATTTCTATATTATTTTAGGGACTCTAAATTTTTTAATATAACTAGTATTAATAAAATTTATGACAAATTTCCATTTGACTTCCACTAAGGGTATAACTCTAAGCCATTTTCAGAAATATTTTTTTATAGAAAAATTTAATCGAACATCATAATTGTGGCCAAAAGGTATAGAACCATGGAATATATTCCATATAAAATATATGGATAACAATATTTCGGGGTGTGAAAAAATTATATAAGTTGGTGATAGACATATGAATAAATTCATAATGAATATAATTTCATCTCAAATTCAATACAGTCCAGGAACATTGATGTTAAGAAGTACCCATGTCTATTGATTTGATGGAAGAGATTAGTTCCAAACTAGTATGTTCCGTTTTTTCTATCATATAATTACTATATAATAATTAGGAGTTTTATTCCATCGATGCACATGAATATAGCACCATAAAATCCAACCATATAGGGGGCCTTACAGAAATTTGAGTCTTCATAAAGAGACAAAATTTATACTCAATGTTTTGTTTATTCCTTCATAGATTGATCCTATAAAATAATCCATTTTTGAAGGTATTCCATTATGGGATTCATCCATACAATTTTTAAAATAATTGTGGAATGAAACGACTCATTTGTGAATGAGTTAGTTCAAATTTCATTGATTTATTCCATTTCATTCTAGAAAAATATTAATATCAACATGTGGTGTGAGATATTAGGATATTGTCATTCTAATGTAGATCATTCAAGGATATAGATATATTATCATATGTATCTACTTGGATTTTATACTAACTTGGAATATGAGATAATGTTAGATATACGGTGAATTAATAAATAAACACTTTTACATAATCATGTAGTCAAAGAAACATGTCATTATTGATTCCATAATCAATAATGATTTTTTATCACTAACTATGCATCAAAAAATATATATTTAATTTCCAAATTGTGATTTTCCAGGACAATTCCACGCCTGAAATGAGGAGATGGTTTCCAAAAATATTTCCGTTAAATCTCTTTGATATTCAAAAGGAAAACAATGAAATTTCTTTTTTATTGAGGTGAACACAATCCGCAATACAACTATATTACGATTTGAATTTTTTTATCCTTATAAAAGTTAATATACTAAAATAATCATAAAAGTAAATCTCATGTTCTATATATTTTTTATAAAGAGGAAACCCATTTTTATCATATAATTAAATGTTATAAAATTAAATCACTAGGTAAGGGTGAGACCTGATTTTTTTTAATAATTAATTCCCCTTCATTACATTTTACGAAATTTTATAGTTTTCAAATTTATGAAAAATAACATCCCATATATAGAAATGAAATATTATAATCAATCAACTAAGGGTATTTTTTATTGGATCTATATAAGAAATTTAATGGATTTGTTGGTTCCAAAAATAGTGTGTAAATTTATTTATTGTGGAAAATAATTCATGGTAGTTCTCCATAATATTCAAATAGTAGGACTTAACATTAAATAATTTACAAAAATTAAATTTATAATATTTTACAAGTATGTATAATTTTCATAAGCGAATATATATCAAATAAATAATTATAGGTATTCTATATAAAGGAGATGTTATTTTTTTATAGGAGGAATCAAGTCCATTGCGTTTATAGGATAAATTTTAAGACCGTTTAATACATTATATAAATAATTTCCTAGTTATAAGTGTTCCCTTTCTTCATCAATATTTTTAAATTAAATCACATCACAACTAGTTTGGTTATTAAATGATTATTTAAGGTGATCTATCAATAATGTAATCTAAATTACATGAGTTTTTTAGAGGAGGTATATAAAGAATCAATATAATTTATTGGGGTTAACCATGATACTTTGGTGTCATACTACAAATCAAGGTAATTTTTCTAATGTCATCCTAAATGCACATTTCAGTTGAATCATCTTAATGCACCGTTGAAATTTTTAAAAAAACTTCTTTGCAATCTGCAATGTCATAACCACATTGTTTACATTTGAAAACTAGATCATCTATATTTTATAATATCATGTTTCTCTAAATGTATATGAATATATTGTTCATTATATACATTCTTAAAGACAAAAAAATTCATGGAAATAATATACCCCTTAGGGATTTGTAAATGAAATTTCATCCCCATCCTGAAGATCCATTTAGTTTTTTATATTTTCTAGAATTCACATATTTAAAGGATAGTTATTGGAATCCATGCACTACATCAATCATAAATTTGATGACATAGATAGAAAATTCTTATTATGTGAAATTTTGGAAATTTGGTCTTGAACATAAATCCAATTTTCTTTTTGTGGAAGGAGAAATATTGTGCAACCAATTCGGGTATTGAGCCTCCCTTATAAAGACATAATTTATGTATCTATCAAACATATTTTATAGTTTAGCTACATGGGTTGGATGCATCATTTCTTGTTATAATTTTTTAGAGACAATGGTTTTGTAGAAAGCCAAAATGATGGGTTGTACACTATGGATCTAACCTTGAATAAATCTATGTAATTACATTAAAATATATTTCGATGTCGATTTTTGAATGAGAGTTAATTTTTATATTCTTCTCGGGTCATAGTAGTATTTCAAAGTTAAGGATGTTGATCTTTTTTTGGTATCCATATTATCCCATCTGAGTTCATAAATGGCGGTTGATAGACAATCGATTAATATAGGGGGAGTATTCATGATTTCAACCACATTCTATTCATTATTGAATATTATATAAGATGGTATTACACTTTGAAATCTAGTAGGTTACAAAATGGAATCATTAATCATATTGGGTTCACATTCTTATGTGAGAATTCTACATTTTCCTAGTTATAATATCATAGTTATAATAATGGAAAATGTGTCTAAACCTCATTTTATTAATCCAAAATTTGAATACAACTAATGAAGGTTGTATATCTATGTTGATTTAATATTTTGCAAACCCAGATTAAAGTAACTGTTCTCTAAAAAAACATTTATCAGTATGGAATTCAATGTGTTATCTTCCTCTATTGGCCGTGGATACTCAATGGAAACATATGAACGAGAATTATATAAGTGGAAGGTAATTTCATGGTTTCTATCACTATATAATATTAATAATTGGTTTCCTATATATAACACTATTTTTTTAAATTCGATGATGGGAAACGAATATATTCATTAAACCCACTCAATGGATTGAAAGTTGTGATTTTATTCCCATTTGAGGCTACAATCTGTCTTGAATTATTTACCAGTTTCCCCATACCTTTTGATTTGTATTACCATAATTTATTTAATGATATTAAATGGACTTATAAGGGTTGATATCTCAATAAAATACCATAAATTTCACTTCAATATTTTATTTATAACAATGGTGTTATGATAAGGGAACTACTTCATACATAAGGATCTAGTTCCTTTATCCGAAAGACGATGAAAATAGTATCATGGTGAAAAAAATGAATTCAAAATAAAAAATAATATCAAAAAAATTGGGTTATTAGAATAATTACTCTGTTAGGTATTTGGTCACTCTTTCCATACCCATTAATTTTAATGTTTGAAGAAGACACTTTAGCTTCATAGGGTCACATAAAGTAATGAGACTTGATAAAATTGATTTCAATTTTAGAACCTTTGTTTTATTGGTCTCAATGGGAAATAATATATTAAATTATTTTAGGCTTTTATAAAGGCTTGATGTTCCCCTTTTTGTAAGTTTCTTAGTATATTTTTATAAATTAAATGAAAATACTAATCGTATTGGAACCGTAATCTCCATGGTATATCTCAACCTGAAAACACTAACCTTGAACTCTTAATGATCCTTAATGTGGTATTCTCATTGTTCACATAAAATATTAAGGGAATTAATGTTTGAGAGTTTGGATTGGTTGAAAAATAAATTTTTCAAAATATCATACTTTCATGTCGATGTTTCATGTTTCCTATGGAATTATTACTCCTCGGACTGAGGATTGGGAGATAAATCTAAATTTACCAATGACATGTTTGGTTACATTAGACACCCCATATAATAGAATTAAATTATTTTTTTAACTTGATAATTTTTTCACCTGTAATATTAGAATACAATGTTCCCTAGAGGATTCACAATCAAAAATTATGTTCCCAATAAGATATATATAGAACATGTGATTTAGTCTCAACGTGATATATTGATTCAGTGGAAATGAAACATGACCATCACTGATTATTTCAGACTCACGTTCTAAGGATTATGTAACCTTATCTTTCATTTGTAATAAAGAACCCATGTTTATACGAGTCATCATAATCGATGAAGGGGTATTTCAAGTGTATTCAATTGATGGAGTTTTATTTCGACTCTTAATTATATTATAATTACATTTGGATGGGGTGAACCCCATTCTCTTGTATATGGAGTTAGAAATACTATATATTTTAGACCATATTGTGTACCAATGAGTGATCCTCTTCAATTGTCTTACTCCACTAGTGATTATTAAACTATGTCATAGATATAAATAATGATGAAGTTGACAGATTAGATATCATAGAGTATATTGGGGTTATGGATGGATGATAAAAATATTCACTGAAAATTTCATGTTCTTTATTGAGATATTTTCTAGAAATGCAGTCATATAATTCCATCCCATATATTTTTGGGGCTTTGGTCAACTCTCATTATTATTTTAAAAGATCAGTAGAGGAATGTTTCTTGTTCATTTGCGGTTTTTCCAAATTTACAAGAATGATATTAATTATCTTCTCGAGAACTCCATAGAAATTAATAAATTTTTTATATTATGCGGTAAATTCAAATTGATGGTGTAATTTTCATGGAAATTACTCTAAAAAGCATAATTAGTTGTCCTAATATATAGTACTTTAGCAAAATATTTTTCTATTAATGTGATAAAAAATTATTAAACCTATTAATTTTTTATGAAACAAACCCAATTCTTTTTATTTCCTATGTTTCGTTGATTTTTATCCTTCATTCCATCCTGATGAAGGCTCCATGGGTTTTTCAATTTTCTATGATGATGTTTCACTGTGATACTCAATCAAACTAATATAAACCACTATAGAAAGTCAAAGGAATTAGTGGGATCATTATTTCATTTTTGATATCCTCTAGGAATATCTTTAAAAACTACTCTTTTATAGGATACATATTTACTGAACAGGATATGATTTTCCACCTAGAGATAAACTATGAAACCCTCACATTATCATACTATTTTCAATGAGATAGGGAAGAGATAGTAAAATTTCATATTGTGGAGATGAATTGGTAAATAAATAATCAGCAGTTCTCTTCAAAACAAGAAATATATTTATCTTGTATATGTATCCATTTGATAAATACTTATCCTTCTAGAATTTTCATAGAGGACATGAGTGTCCCACTTCAAGAAACTCCAGTTTTCCAAATTTGAGGCTATATCTAGTTTAATAATGCATGAGGTGATACTCTAAACATCTCATATAATTGAATATTATGAATTTTTAGATTCTTATGATTATTAAATCAATATTAAATTCCACCTATTGAGGATGCAATTTTCTCTCAAACAGAATAGGTTTACATGTTCCCTTTATATATTCTATCATTAAATAAGATTCTTAATAGATTCAAGGAGATATAGAGTCACTATTTACTCAGTCGAAGGCTGAGTAGATATTTTTGGTGAAACCTGATATGTTAATTAAATCTATTACTACTATTGGTAACAAGATTAAGTTATCATGGTGTAAATCTAATGAAATAGAAGTGGTGGTTTCCCCATTTGAGGGAATTTCTAATAGTACATGACCACCATTGTTATGTAGAATAGTTTTCCATGACTTGGGTTTGACAGATGATTGGAATCCAATCATATTGGTTGAGCAATTTATTCTTATTTTGAGGGATTATTCAGAGTATATATATTAGCCCAATCATTATAATTTCACTTAATATGTATATTACCAGTGAGAAATTCAAGATTGATTCTCCCTCACATGACCACCCGAACTTTATATAGTAATATATTATCAACATAATAAAGACGATAAACTTTTTTATGTTGTTATTGTGTTATTTATATAGTCACACCATTCATGTTATCATTCTTTTATGATATAAAAAAACATTGTAGGTTGATATTCAGAGGATATACCAAATTTTGATCTTTCCTATGATACCGAGTGTGCACAACCTCTTCATTCAATTTAATGGCCACCAGATTCCAAATATATTTATCTTTATTATATTATTCCATATTAGTGTATTACCGCATTTCATTTAGGGGTTTGATTCCAACAACACTGACTAATGAAAATTATATAATGAGAATCAAATCATAAATATATTCAATGTAGTCAGGGGGTCCCATACTCTAAATATCCTTAAATTATAACTAAAAATAGGCATATCTTTTTATTTCCATATTATTACATTTTAACTTCCATCCCATATGAGGGGTTTTCCCACATACTTAATTGTCATTAAGAAGTGTTTTTGTGTAATTTTATCTTGAGAGAGTCCTAAAAAACATTCAACGAATGTTCTCCAAAGCAAAGAGATTAATCAAAAAATAATAATGGAGGAAAGCATAGTGTATATATATGTAAATATACTCACAGTCATGAAAATTTCATCATTCATATAGGTGGGTGAGATAAAAATGTGTCTATCCAGATAGGATGGATTTGACATTTCTATACTACAATCTTGACCAAACTCAACTACATATATGATGATTTTAGGGGAATAATAGTTGGTAAAAATACTGAATCCATATGAAATCAGACTAATCCTATAATATTCCTTGTAATTAAGAAGAGAAATTCTATTTATATTAGGATTTTATATTGGCATGAGATGGGTGCTTCACCTTTCTATGAAATATTTGATCAATGTCACAAGATTCTCTACCCCATAATGTTTTCCATTTCATAAACAGGAATCATAGTTTACCAACCTAGAAGCCTAATCAAGGATCCTATTAATAGATCAATCCCTTTGAGTACATTAGTTTTTTTATTTATATATTTAGATAATTTTTTGGATAAACCTACTAGCATATGTATGTCCAGAACACACGTCTTGTCCTGAAGCAGTACAATTTCAAGAATCTATTCGTATTAATCATGTTTTAGCTTTTATTATAGTAAAGTAGAGATCATATTATTCAAAAAACCTAATGATATGAATGTTGAAGGTGGTATAAAAGATATTTGGTAAATAACCTTGCGAATCCTGAGGAATCCATTTTGGAGGAACTCGTGTTGTTTTCCTGATTTTGGATTTTTTGACACTATTGTGGTGGTCCATTCAACATGAGAGAAATGTTAATACATTGCGTTGAAATGATTGGAATACCATTTGTATGATAGGTATCCATTATTAATATGGTGAAGTATCAACCACAAGTTGTGATGGTCTTAAGGTATGAATTCCTCTTTTAAATTCTTGAGAATATCATATTGAAGAGTTTCTATGGTCTATAATGACCAATATTTTTATTCAGAAATTTTATTCAAAAATTATAATGTCATTTTCTTCCTCCTTTGCATGGGGTTCCATAATCTAATATAATTGTAATGGAAATTTCTCAACTATTTTTTGAAGAGTAGTGGGGTTTTTTTTAAACATATGAAGTTTAATAAAATTGGGCACATTATGGGGGAGGAAAAAATGATGAATGTTTTCTGAAATTACATCTTTATAAAGAAATGTTGTCATTGATAATTGGTGACGAAAATGATATAACTATCCAGGATTTCTATAGTATAACTTGAAATATGGGAATGGTGAGGATCAAATAAACATTTTGGTAACCACCATTCTATGAAAATGTATTATTTTATGTAAGGAAATTGTAATGAGATCCATCTGAAGGTCCTCCATGGTTTATTCTTGAACCACTATTTTGGGTAGGACCTCCATTATGTTTAACTAATTCTTCATAGGGGGATCCTCTACAACATATTCCTTAAGGTGGACCAATAGTGTTTTTATCTTAGTTTTTATGGGGAGTACCATTAAAAATACTTATTTATTGGTTACTGATTGTTCACAACATCATCTCATGCAATTATATTTTGAGAATGATATAATCATATATTTGTATTACATGGTGAAGAATAAATAGTATCACAAATGCCATTATTATTATTTTTACCCCTAGTGACCACTAAGACAAAATAGAAATAATAATACTATTAATTACATGACAGTATTGAACTAGTAAATAAAATATATAAAAATTCATAAATAAAATAATAATTTTTAAAATGGTATTTAATGTGTCTATTAGACAAGATCCTAAACCATATATATATTTTTCACTCATTATATATCAATCATATAATTTTTAATTTTTAATTAAATTTATACCACTACATTATTCATCAATAGATAAATATTATATTCACTAAATCAGAGTTTAATATTTATTAAATATTCAAATCACATATATATTCATTTAAATTACCGGTGAAGATATATTTTAAATCAATATTACCCAATAAAAATTATTTCCATTAACAAAATAATAATATTAAATTCTAATATTATATCCATATAGAATTTATTTGAGGTTCGGAATATAATTAGCCTATGACCCTCTAAGACCCTTTCTAGTGACATTAGATAAAACATTTTTATATTCAATGATTTTTGTGTAAAAAAACATCATGGATTTTATATAGAACAAATCTAAAATACCGAGTGACAATAACTATATATAGACTCTGATTGAATAATACTAACCATTTCCTTGATATCCCCTTATAGAAAGTTGAGTCAGTCGTTTTAGTAAACTATATTATTTAATATATTTCTTCAAAAATCCAAAACGTAACTTACAAATTATATATTTCCCTAGATATTGTATATAACCATTCTATTCAATTTCCATTAATGTTTTTGATATATATACTTTTTATTTTGAATCAAAGTGAAAAAATGTTTCTTAACATATTCATTAATACCACATCAGTCATGATGCACCCAACACACCCTTTTAGTTTATAATTATATGTCAGCAATATTTTCATCAATACATCAGATTATAAGAGTCATGATAGAAATTAGTAATAATATTTAAGGATAAATATCATTGAACATGTCCTCTCATAATAAAATAAAACAAAGCATAAAATATTTTCATTTCCAAATGATGGTCTAAGTTATCATTACATATTCTATTAGAGATTTCAAAGATTTAATTTTATGAGGAGAAGTATGAATGTCTTATAGACCTAAAACACCTTATGTCTTGTAACATCTATGTCTCATCAGATGATATCATTTGGACACATACATGTATTTTTGAATATTTACATAGCACTTATAGGTTTTTATCATAGTAGGGAACAATTTTAATCTTTCTATGTGATATGTTCCGTTAGGACATTATCATACAAAATTCTATAGAGAAGAATAATTATTATGTGATAATAAAATTATTAATATTAAAAAATGAATACATGTAGTCATAGATTACATAGTAGTGGGTTCTATGGAACCAAATCCAATAGACTCCAATTTTTTTACTTCATTTAACTAATTACAACTCTTAGATCTCTAGCACTCAAATACATTTTGTGATTATATTGAGGTAATTATTTGGTTCAGGGGTGCTACACATTATATTTTATTGAAAATATTCTCACTAAAACACATCCAAATTGAGAATTATCCCCCAAGAGAAGAAATTGACAATGTGTGTTATGTTCCCTTTGATGTGACCTTGTATATTTTGAGAGATCCAACATTATATTATTATCATAGTCTAATGTGATCTAGGTTTTACTACCAGGAACAACATGAATATCATATATGATGTTTCAAATCCATAATGCTTATTTAACTATATCAGAAGACACCATATTCTCATATTCAATTATAGAATTACTGATAAATACATACTTTGAACTCTTATAACTCACAACTACTCTATTGATTCTGAATACATATCTAGGAAATGAATTAAGATAATTATAATATTTATGATAAATAGATACTAAATTACCCTTAATTAATAGTTCATGGTCTCTAAAATTCATATGAAATATATCCATAGTATACCTCTGATACATAAGGATGTCCTTAGTAGTATTTGAATTCCATTCACCTGGATCAACATGATATATACCTACCATTATTAATAAGCATGAAATATAAATCTTACTACACAAATTTGGATACATGATTGAACCTATAAAAAAGAATATGGTATCTTATTCATCCACACTCTCTCCTATTATATCTTAGATTGAAACTTCTTCAAGGGATGTATATAATGTGATAGTTCAAAAAACACCCTATTTGATTGTTTGATATTGAATATCTTCAATATCATGTTAATATATATACCTTGGTTTAGTATCCTCTTTGATATATCACAAATGATCATGATCTTGAGGATGTATACTACTTCAAAAAAGACCTTCATAGAGAAAAACCATTTCTATTAATCGTAAATTAACTTTAAGGTTGTGGACCTTTATCCTTTTTTAGTAGAATTTGTTTTTATCATCATTCCATGTAAAAAAAATTAACATATTTCAAGTAATTTTTCTTCTAAATAATCTAAATAGACATCTAGATAGAAAATTATTAGGTGCTTCTCATTTACATGAACAAGCGAGTGATTCCATAAATAGTTGTGATATAGTACATGAAAAATTGATTCATTATCAATTTAAAATACTTATTTTTTCAAAATCTGAAAAACAAACACCATTATTTAGATGTACCATACTATAAAAAATGAAATGATAATAAGAGTATAATATATTATTTCAAAATTTCTCAACTAAAACATTCATATTTGGATAGGATAATAAAATTATATTTTTGGTAACAATAAAAAACTACTATTTTTTAAAAAACCATGACCATTCCTATTTATACCTTGAGGTGGTAGTCTACTAGATGAAGGGATATTAATTCCTGTCACATTACCACCATCATCGTCAATTCCATGAACCAATGTAGTTCACCCCAAAAACTAGGATCATGTTTCATCCTGTGATAAGGCCTGAATGGAATTCCCAATCACCATATTCAAGTAACTAGTGAATTGACATCATTTAATTCCTTTAGGAATGATTTTAAAAATTATTTTTTAAACATAACATATATATAATCACAATATAATATATACTAATCCATAAATGAGATAAAAATGAAATCATGTCTTAAATATGAATCAATATCTTGTTACAATATTAACTAGATGGGAAGAAAAAATTAGATATAAAAAGTTGGGTAAGAATACAAAATAAGGGAAGTAAAGGTGGAAACAAAATCAACCCACTGATTTTTATACTAGGCATGGGTCACCAAACATATTTTCACTACTATTACCTTACTATGATATAATTCCAAGATTAACCTATACCTCTATGTGATACCTTTATGTCACGTGATTCAGACAAAATAAATTCCACAAAAACAAATTTTGTGTATGTAGGTTGTGGGCATGATGTTAAAAAGGGACTCACGATGAATTCCATTATTATTCATTTGAATATAAAATAAATATGTTAACTTCCCAAAAAATTTAATAAAGATTTTCTTGTAGTTTGAATATATATAAAAATTCCTATAATAAATAAGTAAATCAAATAAAAGACTAATGAACATTGTTGTGTTAACGAAATTAATTTTCCACCTAGGATAGTCATACTATAACCATTAAAATCCTATCATATAAAAAAGGTGATAGGTAGAACATGAAAAAATCCCTAGCAATATAAAATTATATATAAGTATTTATTTTTTTAGTTTGTGTCATATTCAATTGACTAGGGGGGAACAGTTTCCTAGAATACATATACTAGTCATCCCAAATAGGAATGTAGGGTCACTATAAGTCATGACATGAAAAAATCCCTCCATATCAATACAATACTGAATGAAATCAATTTTTAATTACCCAATACACCAACAAGGTTACCAAAATCCCATTTCATTGAACAAATCAATTTAAAACAGGTTGTAAAAAGTTTCTATGACCTCATTTAAGTCATAAAACAATGGAATAACATGTAACCACATATCTGTTAAACTTGGAATCATTGGAAACTGGTTAAGATACATTTTACTATGGTGGAAATCCAATTAATGACTTATGGGAGCCCCTATCAAGGTAATAATCATACATGAAAATCATTGAAAGGAAAATTAGGTTCAGGTTCAAAAAAACTTATTTGGTCATGGATATATAGAAGAAGAAAAATTAAGATCAAAATGAATATAGAAATGAAGGGAAAATATGATAGCCTTAAAAGAAGAAAAAGTTATTAGCATGATGAAGAAACCACTTGAAATACATCAAAAGAGAGGAGAAATCGGGTTTGTACACCCAATGATAGAAATTTGAGTTGGTGTGATAAAGGAAAAAATGGTGTTAAATTAGAGTAAGGATAAAGTAGTAATTTTAGTTTTAAAGTTTCTAGGAAATCCACACACATTTTCTATAAGAGTTTGAAAACTATTTTCCAATTTTTCTATCAACTTTACGTAACCTGGTAACCCGTATAGTTATCCAAACTATTTCAGAAACTATTTAAGCATTTTTTTAAACTTCACTACAATATTGAAAACCTATTTTACATAGTCTCTTCACAATTACTCCTATACATTCTCTAAGTATATAAAACCTTCTATGATTATAATAAAATTGTAAAATTTAAAAAGAAAAATACCAATAATGGATTGAAAATATGAATGTAATAAATTATGGGAAAAAATACCTAAAATAATATTGTGGGTGTAAAAATTGTCCCCACTATATTACTTTCTATCCTTATAATATAAATCCAAATCATAAACTAGGAACATATGATGTCATTCCTATTTCATGAATGATTTATCTCCCAAATCTAATTAGAGTCATTACCTTGTTTCAATCACACACATACTAACTATAACAACCCATCTTTTTCTTACATGAATATTTGACAAATTTTATTAGAGAAAAAATAATAATAATACAGTTAAGGTTCTAAAGGTTTTATATCATAGGAATATTACACTCATAAATCACTAGTTCATAATAAAAATGAGAACATTATTTAAATTTTTTTATTTATCCTCTTAAAGTTTCTCACATTATCCTTAGTAAACGTAATCAGTGGAGGATATAAATTGAATAAAATGGGGAGATAAATGCCAAATATGGATAGAAATAACATATATGAAATAATTTAAATGAATCAATAATACTTTGGTGAGCGTAATAATCAACATCATTTCATAATCTTGGTATCCTCATTATAAGTATCAGGGAAAAATTTTATAAAGACATGGAATTTTACATATTAATAATAAATTAACATTAAATCATTGAGTTAACATACCACTATAAAAAATTATATAGTTATGTTCTCAAAAAATTTCATAAATCATAGCATCATAATTGTAAATAGAGATAGAATCACTTTCACACATAGTACACATAATCTCATGAGATTTATCATATTAGCTAATGCATTGGAATTTTTTTAAATTCTTAACTCACCTAGAACATCATAAAATTCCCACAATCATGAGTTATATATATAACATATAACAATAAAAGTCATGAAATAATCACATTATGGGGAATGGGTTTCATAAAAGTTTCATAAATAATACATTCATGATTATATTTTGGGGTTCCCAAATGGAAAAGGGATATCATAGCTTAGAAATATTTCATAATCCCAAGACTATTTATTTCCATGGAAAAATTGAAATAAGTTTGGATGTAAATTTTAATAAAGTTTGACCAAAATCTACACAAAAAATAATTTGAAATATGAGGTAACCCAAAAATAAGGAGCTGGGTTCGAGATTCCCCTTATCTTTTATTCTGCATTATTTCTTAATATTTCCACCTCCTAAAAACTAAACATGGGTTGGTTAAAAAAATTTAAACATAGTGGAATTATGTTAATTTATTTCACTAGTACTATATTATAATAATGGTATTCCATTTAAAATTATTCTCTCTTATAGGTGAAACATTTTGATATCATATGTTTCTTAAAAATATCATAATTTATATCAAAATTGGTATCATTGTTCATGGTTATTTACTCATAAGTGAAACTAATTATAGTATCCTAAAATAAATTTAATTATAAAATATTTAGTTATATATGATTTATTATAATAATATATATATTTTTTGATATGAAAATAATTGACAATATCCTCATAGGTTGGAAACCATCCCTTGATGGGACATTATCAAAAGAGGATGAAGAGAATTAATAAATATAAATGAATTATAAATAGGATAATTTTAGTAGGTTAAAATAATTATTAGATTTATAATAATGAATTAATGTATCTTAGATGATTAAAGTATGAAAGGAATTTGGAAAAAGAGAAATGGATGAAAAAATCGATAAAATAGTTGATGAACAATAACAATTTTCTCAGTGTTTCTAATTTTGTATGTCAAAACATTACAAAGAAATCATGGTGTTAAATGAATCCAAACCCTCAAAAAGGATTCTAATGGTATCGAGAGGGGGGATTTGTTTTCACTGTTTTGGAATTGATGTGTTATGGAGGAGTTTCTTTTCATGTGATGGGTGAAAAATTATTTATAAACGAGTAAAGTGGTATTTTTGAGTTAAACTACTGGAAAATACTATATCCATGATTAAATTTGTAATATTGATGTTTTTAAAGTCAATAATCCCATTTAAATAAATTAAAATATATTTTTCCCTTAAAAATATTATAATATTAATTTATTATTTTAATTTATAAGATATTTTGAAACAATAAATAATATAATTTTAATGGAATACTTTAGTCATTAAACATTGAAAAATACTTTATAGTTTTGAAAATTAAGTTTATTATTGTTAAATGAACCATTTATATAATTATATTTATTTTAGAACTAAATAAGAAAATTTTAATTTATTATGTCATTATTGGATCACTATTATTTCATAAAACATACATGTAGAGACCCAAATATTGACGTACATATGCATTACATTACTATTGCGGAATATCTAATACATATCAAAAACAGACACCAAAGGACTGTAATAGTTTAGTGTCTTTGGAAACTCAAAATATAAGCTTCTAATCTTGGTGAATGATCTTCAACATCTCCCATAAAGATCATCCTTTTTTACCTAAAACCTTTCTTTATATCCTGGTGAAACGAAAACATATAAATGGTAAGCTCAAATGCTCAGTAAGGGTATAAATGGAGAAAATAAAACAAACCATATACATTTTAACCTCAAAACATGAGAAAATATTTAAACATCAAAATCTAGAGCAATGACATAAAACATTGCAGTACATTAGGAATAGATTATAAAAGAACATTAATAATGATAAAATAGCATGGGAATAAAACTTTTAATTGTTGAAAAACATTAATCACATTATATGATTTCCATAGTAGCCAAGGCATTGCTACCAAGACCATCTTAGTGGACAAAGTCAATTACTGGATCGGGTTTACTGGCCGTTCCAGCCTTGTATTACTGAACCGGATTTACTTGCCGTTCCAGCCATGTCTATCTCATGAGATAAAAATCTTTACCCAATTAATTGTAGGGATATATAGGTCCCACCCATATCATAATGAAATCATTCTTACATGTGCCACAACATAAACATAAATCATTCATCTTAACCCAAAGAATAAAATGGGTTTCATAAACATCATCCCATCACAACAAAATCCATATAAAACAAATTGATATCATTTCATAATAAGAAAATTGAAACCATGTATATCACAGAGACATTATAATTGAAACTTACACATATGAAATAATGTCCTCTGAGATGGAAAATGGTTTTGATAAAACACTTGAAATGAATTCTTGAAAAAATTTCCCTTCTTTTTCAAAATCATATTTTTCACAAAAAAAACGAAATTTTAAAAGAAAAGTATTTTGTTGAAAATAGTCATAAATCATGTAGATTAATCTTCATGAAAATTACAAATTATGAAACCATAAAAATCCATTCATGCCTTATACGTTAAAAAAACATTCTCCTCGTACTTTTAACGGAAAAGTCAAAAAGTACCACGTATGGTAAACAAAAGAATGATTCATTCCATAACACAAATTAAAATTCAAAGAGGGATAAATATGACTTAAAACATACATGGAAGAATATTAAACACTTTATTAAAAACATTTTTATGTACATGGATGAAAAATATAACCTGAGTAAATACATACATATAAGCAATATTGAATAAAAATGAGATTTAAAAATTATCCCTTACCTTAGGTCCGATATGATTCGTACGTATTAGAACCCCCTGTATAATGATTTAAATAATGTCATTTATTAATTACATAATTATATTCATTGTTATGATATCATATATGGTTCACTTATGACTTTATAGTACCCGTTCTTTTGTAAATTCTATGTTAAAGCAGCGTTTTGGGTAAAATCATTTTATTTATTGTACGCATTTGGGCATGTTGTTCATGATATTATTATTAACAATATCAAGATTTACTTACTTCCAGAATTTAAATCATGATTTATATATCATATATATTTATTATATATATATATATATATAATAGATAGTTAAATGAAATGAAATACACCGTTCATTGTGACGGTAGGCTGTACGTGCGCATTAATGCTATTTTCCTTTCCTTATTGACTTGAATGGAAGTAAGTAGATGACACACACATATATATATACATAAATACAGTATCATTATCAGGTCATATATTTCATTATTATTTATTATATATACTTTATAATCTTTCTTGAATGGTTAACATGGAGAATGAATCTCATCACGTCGTGGAGACGGTAATCCGTACGTACGCACGAGCGATGATATCGTTCCCATAATTATTGAATGGAATTGGAGTCGATGATATCTCAGAATTAGTATCATGTTATAATAATCATATATAGTTATTATATACACCATTATACCCATCCAAGTAAGGTGGTGGTGGAAAACCAGATTACACCACGACATGGAGACGGTATTCTGTACGTACGCACACACGGTGATTTCGTTTTCTGTAGGATGGATAGAAGGTGAATTGGGGTTTTTTCATATTTATAATAACATATCAGTATATTATTTATACTGATGTTATTACTTTATAATTAAAAAAGTTAAAAAAGTAGTTGAATAATAAAAAAACTTGAAAGAATCGGTAGAAGAGATTACCTCTTCTTCGACGCACCTCCTTTAAACTTCTTCTTAAGGCACTAGAGTTGTTCCTTTGATAAGCCCAGAACCTCTATGATATAACTAGAGAGGTTGAAAAGATGGATTTTTAGGGGTTTTCCGATCTTCAAGGCTCAAAAGGGTGTGAAGAGAAGAGGGAAGGGGTACCCTTTTTATAAGGGAGGAGAGGGGCACTTTAGGAAAAACTTAAACTATTATTTTATAATAAAGTCACATTCGGTATATAATAGCTACAAATTGATTTATTTCAAAGATAAAGTGGGTATTGGTCTAAATAATCTCAACCAATAGGTTTTATACAATTTTAGGTTACTATTTTAACCTTATCAATTAGATTTAACTCAAAGTTAAATAATTTAACCTTTACCGTGTCTTCTTGTTTTCATACACTATATGTTTAATAAACTTACTATAACAAGACAAAAGAACCCCAAGTAGTTCATAATTAATATATATAACCTTATCTAATTAATTTTACAGAACCTTAAGTCTTTAGGAATATAATAACAATTAATGATCTAATATTTGTTTTAAAAACTATTTTAGGTCAATTTTGACACTATTTGGTAATTGAGTTTGTTTGAAAATCATAATAGAATGCTTAGTTCGAAAAAAGTTAATTAAATAAATAATAGAATTTAAAATTAACCTATAAAATTATTTTAATTCATAAAAAGTTTCAAATTACATTTATTTGGGTATTTATAATGTCAATTATTTTAATATTTCATTATTTAGGTAATTACTGCATCACTATTGTGTCATAAATACATTTAATTATTTAATGTCTAAAAATTATAAATAAAATACCATTAGGTAGGAAATAGTTTAATATTTCTAATGAATATTTATAGTCGAATTTATCTTATTTATAACCCTATATTAAAAATGGTTTATTTATTAAACATTGATTTTAAATATTTTAACTCTTTCTTAAATAAAATAATAATAAATGTCCTAATCTAATCCATGTGGACCTAAAGGGTAATATTTTATTCCTAAGATTGTTTTTGGTCAAATTAAACTTATCCAATAGAATTAGGACATGTGTTAGGGTAACAATAATATCAATTTTACCCTTAATTACCCTATTTTTTTACCGTGGTAAATAAAAGTAAAAAGTTACTATTCACCGAAATTTTTTTCATCTTATTGATCCACATTTTACTCCTTGATATTAACCATGTCTCTATGATTTTCGAAATTCCACTAACAGAAGCGGTAAAATTATGTTTTATGTAAATTTTGAAATTCTCCTAGGAGGTGGGTAAAAGACGGTGAAAGTTCAATAAAATTTTTATATATCTAAAATTATTATAAAATGACTCCAATGAATTAAATTGAAGTTATATAGGTATTATGTATCAATTTTACATAAAATAAATTTAAATAAAAATATAATAGTTTAAATAAAAATTCGGTTTTTAAATAGTAACCCAGTGTTTTCACTATTCATCAAAATATGAAAGTTTTCAGAGAAATATCAAAAATTAACCCTAGGATAATTTCGATATTCCGAATCCAAAAATGAAGCCCATTTTGAAAAATAAAATTTCTAAAAGTGGGTGTTACTATTCATAATGGCTAGTTCATAAAAATGTTATAATAATATCTCGTTTTGTGAAACTTGGTATTGCGTTCTACTCACGATATCGAAGAAGGTCTTGATTGCGTGTAATTAATTCCAAGTCAGGGCTGTGTGTAGTGAAAGATCTGTTTGGTGTTGCATGTAACATAATCAAAACTTATTTCATTTATACATTAAAAAAAATCTATACTTAATGTTGTGTAGAATAATTTCAAAAAAATGAACTTGAATTTGTGTGTAACATGAGCCAAGAATAGTGTTGCGTATACTACAAGCTAATACGGTGTTGAGTATAGTACAATCCAATCTTGGTGTAGTGTATAATAGAAGACTTCAATGAAATTAAAAATAATATATCTCATAAAATCTCGGGGTGTTACATTCTACCCTCTTTAATATGAATTTCACCCTCGAAATTCACCGGGGTTATAAATGGTTTACTACTTGAAAGTTTCATTCATAGAAACCCACATTGTAAAAAGGAATACTAAAACTTAATTTTAAAAAGTGAAGTATGAAACATAACAGTTACCCAAATTAACTCATCACTGGGTTTCCACATAGGAGAACATAGGAGAAAACATGGATATGGAAGAGAAATCTATCCATCAAGGTCTGATAGAGAGTGGTAGAGAACATGGCTATAAAAAAGCCAACAATAACAAAGCCATAAATTTGAGATTATTTAAGGTACCATATGATTCATCGGATATGAAGACATTAGGAAAACATTTTTGGTTTTCAAGATCATTTCCCTAAAGTTGAAGAATTTGAATTAGAAGAAATAATTACTTTATTTTGGTAAAATATCACCATTGTTCGTGCCGTGAACAATTTCCACATCATCTCATAAAGAAATGAAGTTGAATTTTTCATTTTTGAAGTGTTAGCAGATCATGTGATAGAATGATGGGTCATTCCATCTATCTCAAACAAAAGGGTAGAAAAAGTTATCAAATATAGATAAGTCCATCTATGGTGAGGTTAATCATATATTATTCCAAAAATGGACTTATACATCATCTATCATACCGCTTAATAAAATAAAACTAGTTTCTACTAACCAGGGACTTCCTGTAGGCCAGTGGTAGGTGATAAAGGCCTATCGCACTTCAGTTGTGGGTTTGATTCTCGCAGCCTTGTCCGACGTGACGAGTTATCACCCATCCTACATGTTGTCCTTTTTCTAAAACTATACTATTATAACATTTGAAAAATAATATCGAAAAAAATTTCTATCCTTAAATAATACTATCTGATATCCAACATAATCTATTTCAAATCATTAGGCTTATCCAAAATACATATGTCCAATCTTATAGTATAAAGAAAACTATTAATTGAAAGGTCACATAAAAATCACGTGAATACCATCATTTATCCCCGATATATCTTGTTGGTCACATTCCAATCATGTGAATACCTTAATCATGTATTCTCTTGAAAAATGAATACCTATTGAACCTTAGTGGAAACATGAATGCTGTCAAAAGTTAACTCTTTCCACATACCAAAATCCCAAAATTTCTATATACTCAAGCCATGATATAACTTTGTCCTTATACCATTCATGAGCTCATTAATACTATCAAACATATCATTATCTCCTTATCCTTTCATTATATACCATCCAAAAATATTTGAATAACCTTTCATGGTTACTAGTATGATTCATTATATACTTTAAAAACTCAAGCAATGGAAACAGTGTAAAAATCCTTAGATTTTTCTTTATTCCATAGTACCATACATTATTCTTGATAAACATAAAATCATTACACTACCTTCTTAAACCACTGACTTAGATTCATCACTTCGTTCATCTAATATATCATTTGTAGTCTCATCATCATCATAAACATAAATATTACCCATACGACCATGCTGACTCTCTTCATGAGACTTTCCCTTAGGGCATTGGTTTGCATAATGCCCGTACATTCCCCATTAAAAAAATTTAACCATTGTTGATGTCTTAGCAATACCGTTATCCGTGTCCATGGTGTAAACTAAACCTTTTCCTTTGAAATTACTTGCTTTGTGTCCTTCTTTTCCACACCCAAAGAATCTTCCAGTTCCTTTGGAACATCCTCCTTGATGTCTCTTCCCACATGATTCACATGAGGAAAATTGAACTTTCTTTCCTCTTTGATCATCATGAAACTCTTTTTTCTCTTATTAACTGAGTCAAGAAACATACCAAAGTAGATATTATTAATTATGTTATGATATTGGTGATTAGTCATAATAATGATGTTTTGCCTTCCAAATCCCATTTCACTTGTTTGATCATGAAGAATATCATTCGATTGTCCATAATATTCTCCATTATCGTGAATATTCCTGTTTCCAGCCATTTTCTAAAACCCAAAAAGAATAGTGTGAGAGGAAAAAATCATAATCAATGGGGATTACCTTAAATATCTAACATCTTAGGTTAAATTATATGATCGTTACCATAATTCTAGGACAATAACCTATACTTATACGAAACCTTAGGGACATCCCTAGACATACCTTAGAAATATCCCTAGGGATCTTACTAATGTTTTCACATGCTAGTTTCCGATGGTTAACTAAACCTTTCCTCTAATACCAACTGTAGAGAGAAAAATCTTGACGTACATAGGCATTAAATTACTTTTGTGGAATATCTAATACATAACAAAAATAGACACCAAAGGACCGTAATAGTTTAGTGTCTTTGGAAACTCAGAAAATAATCTTCTATTCTTGGTAAAAGATATTCAACATCTCCAATAAATATCGTCCATTTTTACCTAAAACCTTTCTGTATATCATGGGGAAAAGAAAACATATAAAGGGTGATCTAAAATGCTCAGTAAGGGTAAGCATGGAGAAAATAAAAGAAACCATATACATTTGAACTTCAAAACTTGAGCATAATATTTAAACATCAAAATCTTGGGCAATGACATAAAACATTTCAGTACATAAGGCATAGATCATAAAAGAACATTAATCATGATAAAATATCATGGGAATAAAACTTTTAATTGTGAAAAAAGAGTATTCACATGATATGATTTCCATCGTAGCCAAGTAATTACTACCAAGACCATCTTAGTGGAAAAAGTCCCTTACTGGACCGGGTTTACATACCGTTCCAGCCCTGAATTACTAAACCAGATTTACTTTCCATTCCAGCCATGTCTATATCATGAGATATAAATCATCACCCAATGCATTGGAGGGAGATATATATCCCACCCATCTCATAATGAAATCATTCTTACGTGTTCCACAACATAAACATCAATCATTCATCATAACCTAAAGAATAAAATGGGTTTCAAAAACATCATCCAATCACAACATAATCCATATAAAAAAAATGGATATCATTTCATCATAAGAAAAGTAAAACCATGTAAATCATAGAGACATTATACTTGAAACTTACACATATGAAATAATGTCATCTGAGATGGAAAATGGTTTTGATAAAACACTTGAAACCAATTCTTGAGTAAAATATCAGTTCTTTTGCAAAATCATTTTTTTCACAAAATGCCACGAAATTTTAAAAGAAAAGGATTATGGTGAAAATAGTCATTAAATAATGTAGAGGAATCTTCATGAAAATTAGGCATTATGAAGCTTCAAAAATCCATTCATGTTGTATAAGTTAAAAAAACATTCTCCCCGTACTTTTAACGGAAAAGTCAAAAAGTACCACATACGATAAACAAAAGAAAGCTTCATTCCATAACACAAATTATAAGTGAAAGAGGGGTAAATATGACTTAAAAAATACACGGAATAATGTTATATACTTTATGAAAAAAAAATTTATGGACATGGATGAAAAATATAACCCCAGTAAATACATATATATAAGAAATCTCGGATAAAAATGAGATTGAAAAATTATCCCTTACCTTAGGTTTGATATGCTTTGTACATATCCGAACCTCATGTATAATTATTTAAATAATGTAATTTACTTATTACATAATAATATTAATTGTTATGATATCATATATGGTTCACTTATGACTTTATATTACCCGTTCCTTTGTAAATTCCATGTTAAAGCAGCGTTTTGGGTAAAATCGTTTTATTTATCGTACGTGTTTGGACATGATGTTCATTATATTATTATTACTTATATCATGATTTACTTACTTACATAATGTAAATCATGATTTATATATCATATATATTTAGTATATATATATAATAGATAGATAAATGAAATGAAATACACCGTTCATGGAGACAGTAGGATGTACGTACGCATGAACGATGTTTTCCTTTCCTTAGTGACTTGAATGGAAGTAAGTAGATGAAACAGATATATATATATATATACATAAATCCAGTAGCTTTATCATTTCATATATTTCTTTATTATTCAATATATATACTTTATAATCATTCTTGAATGGTTAACATGGAGAATGAATCTCATCAGATCGTGGAGACGGTAATCCGTATGTACGCACGAGCGATGATATCGTTCTCATAATTATTGAATGGAATTGGAGTGGATGATATATTAGAATCTGTATCATATTATAATAATATTATATATTTATTATTTACACCATTATACCTATCCAAGTAAGGTGGTGGTGGAAAAACATATTACACCACGGTGTGGAGATGGTATTCCGTACGTATGCACGCCCGGTGATTTCATTTTCCGTAGGATGGATAGAAGGTGAATTGGGGTTGTTTAATATATATAATAATATATCACTATATTATTGATACTTATGTTATCACTTTATAATTAAAAAACTTAAAACGAAGAAGTTGAATAAAAAATAAATTTGAAAGAATCGGTAGAAGAGATTACCTCTTCTTTGATGCACCTCCTTTAAACTTCTTCTTAGGGAACTAGAGTTGGTCTGCTGAGAAGACCAGAACCTCTATAATATAACTAGATATGTTTATAAGATGAATTGGTAGTTGTTGGACGAGTTTCAAGGCTCAAAAGTGTGTGAATAGAAGAGGGAAGGGGTGCCCTTTTTTTATGGGAGGAGAGCGGCACTTTAGGAAAAACATAAAATATTATTTTATAATAAAGTCTCATTAAATTTATAATAGCTCAAAATTGATTTATTTATAAGATAAGGTGGTGATGGGTCGAAATAATCTCAACCAATATGTTTAAGACATGTTTAGGTTACAATTTTAACCTTATCGTTTAGATTTGACTCTAAGTTAAATAATTTAACTTTTACCGTGTCTTCTTGTTTTCTTACACTATATAGTTCATAAAATTACTATAACAAGACAAAAGAACCCCAAGTGGTTAATTATTAATATATATGACCTTATATAAGTAATATTTACGAACTTTATATTTTTAGTTATATAATAACAATTAATAATATAATATTTTATTAAAAACTATTTTATGTCAATTGTGACACTATTTGGTAATTGTTTTTTTTTTTGAAAATCATAACAGTATTATTAGTTCTAAATAACTTAATTAAATCAATACTAACATTTCATATTAACATATAAAATTATTTTAATTAATAAAAAGTCTCAAATTATATTTATTTGGGTATTTATAATATCAATTATTTTAATAGTTCATTATTTAGGTAATAACTGCATCACCATTGTGTCATAAATAAATTTACATATATAATGTCTAAAAATTATATATAAAATACCATTAGGTAGGAAATATCTTTAGAGTTCTAATGAATATTTATAGTATAATTTATCTTATTTATAACCCTATATTAAAATTTTTTAGTTATTAAACATTGATTTTAACTATTTTAACTCTTTTTTAAATAAAACAATAATAAATGTCCTAATCTAATCGAAGTTGACCTAAAGGTTAATATTTTATTCCTAATATTTTATTTGGTCTAATTAAACTTATCTAAAAAAATTAGGACATGTTTTAGGGAAATAATAATATCATTTTGACCCTTAACTACCCTATTTACATTTAACCGTGGTAAATAAAAGTAAAAAGTTACTATTCACCAAAACTTATTTTTATCTTATTGAACCACATTTAACTCATTGATATTAACCATGTCTTTCGGATTTTTGAAATTCCACTCATAGAAGTGGTAAAAGTATGTTTTATGTAAATTTTCAAATTCTTCTAGGAGGTGGGTAAAAGACGGTGAAAAGTTTAATAAACTTTTTATATATCTAAAAATATTATAAAATGACTCCAATTAATTACATTGAACTTATATAGGTATTATGTATCAGTTTTTACCTAAAATAAATTTATATAAAATAAATAATTATTTAAATAAAAAGTCAGTTTTTAAATTGTAACCCAGTGTTTTCATTGTTAATCATAAATTGATGGTTTTATGAAAAATACCAAAAATTCACCCTAGGCTAATTTCGATATTCCGAATCCAAAAATGAAGTCCATATTGAAAAATAAAATTTAAAAAAGTGGGTATTACTATTTATAATGGCTAGTTCACAATAATATTATAATAATATCTCGTTTAGTGAAACTTGGTATTGCGTACTACACACTCTATCAAAGAAGGTCTTGATTACGTGTAATGCAAGCCAAGTCATGGATGTGTGTAGTGAAATATTTGGTTGGTGTTGCGTATAAAATAATCAAAACTTATTTCATTTATACATTAAACAAAATCTATACATAATGTTGCATAGAATAATTTCCACAAAATGAACTTGAATTTGTGTGTAACACGAGCCAAGAATAGTGTTGCATATACTGCAAGCTAATACGGTGTTGCGTATAGTACAAGCTAATCTTGGTGTAATGTATAATAAAAGACATCAAAGAAATTAAAAATAATATATCTCATAAAATCTCGGGGTGTTACAATACAATCGTTGAAAAACAGTATTTTTTTGATTCACATAAAAATTGAATTATTATTTTAAAATTACCAAAAAATATACCTTGAATAATTTATAAATTCTAGATCAAAAAAGAAAATTAATTTTATCAAAATAAATTTCTATCATAGTTAAATTTAATTTTTGATAAAAATAACATTTTTATGCAAAATATTAATATATAGTTTACAAAAAATTTGTTTTTTCATTTCTTTGATTATTTAATCATGATATTTTTTTAATTGTTTTATAATAGTTAAATTTTATTAAATTTGTCATTATAATAATTATTTATATTACATATTATTATTTTGAGGTCAAAATACTATTCCAACAGTCAAGTTATTCTTCCAAAAGATTAGGTTAATGTTCTTAATGTTCAAATTATTATTCTCAATGGTCAGGTTACTGTTCAAATTGTCACATTGCTTACAATAAATACCACTTCATTCCCTGATTAAACATTCAAATCAATTACATGAAGGGTTCTAGATTTTACTTTTCCAAAATATTGATTAGTTTATAAATATTTGTTTTATTTTCTATGCTTTTTTTCATGGGACGGGCGATTCTAACTAATTAGGGTGATCCAAAATTTCCCATCCCAGGTTTTTTATTTTTTTTCACCCATTGCAATATCTGGAATTTCTAGGGGTTTATTAGTTGAATAAGTTTATTTTTTTATTAATTAAATGTTGTTTTTGTTTTTCTTATGTATTTTATATATATAATACTAGGAAATGAAATAATATAAATTTATTCAAGAAAAAATTGTCACTAAAAAAAATCTATGTTGTTATATTCTTCCCCACTTAAGAAAATTCATCCCAAAATATTTCACCTAACATTATTGGTTGAGAAAAAAAGTGGGTACATATGTTTTAAAATTTCTTTTGTTTTCCTCATAAAATCTTCGTATTTATGGTTCTTCCACAACAATTTATTAAGGTTAGTTGTCTTAATTCATTGAAAATTGGCTATATGGTCCATGACCATAACTGGTTTCTTCCCATAAGACATATAATTGCATAGTTGTACCACCTTTATATTCAACACATGTTAGGGATCATGAATGTACTTCATCAAGAGATAAACTTGGAACTCATCATAAACATGATCCATGATTGGTATATGTTATGGACAATATGTCATTTCTCCTATTCAATAAAAGACCTCAAATGAGATTTTGTTCTTGGGGACTAGATTTCCATTATTTACATATTTAATGACTTTTTTCAATACTGATATTGAATGGAAATTTTTTCTCCAATAAAAAAAATACATGTTCCTTTTATGGCTATCTACATAGATCTTCCAGAGAATCTGAGGAGATATTATAAGTTTTTGGAATTATTAAAACTTTTTTATCAATTATTGCACAAGATGAGGTCCATGTGACATTCATTCACTAAATTCATCCATACAAGGAGGAGTTCCACAACACATCCAACATACTACTTCATATAGATCCAATTTAATACTTTATTTCAAGATACTATCATATAAGAACTAAATTAATTAAAGGTGTTAATCCCATAATCTATTAAATTCATTGAGCATGCTATTAGTATGTCCTTGAGTGTATAGATTTTCTTTTTCAGATTGTTTTAGGGTGATAAGACATACAAAAATTATATTCAGAATTTTGAGAATATTTAATAATTCTCTAGAATTTTGAAGCAAACCTTGTATCAAGATCTATGAGGATCGATAGTGGTGCCCAAACTAGCCTCACCACATTATTAATGTATATCTTTACAAGTTATTCAAGTGAAATATATTCTCGAATAACAATTAACTGTGTAGTATTGGTAAGTCGATCCACAAAAACCCATAATTCATTATATCCATTTGATGGATTCATGATACCATTGATAAATTTTATACTATCATTCTCTCATTTTTATATTTTATGAGTAAATATTTTATCATCCCCTTGGACTTTTTTCACTAAGATTTAACACGTTAGAATACCACTCACATTATAGTGTACTCAATGATCTCCTTCTCCATATTTTCCACCATAAGTTATCTCAAAGATAAAAATACATCTTGGTACTTCATGTATGTTTGGATAAGGATGAACTACGTTCATTATTAAATATCTATTTCATTATCTTAGGTGATGTCATCACAAAAAATCTAGTTCCAAAACCAATGGAACTGTGGAAACCCCTACTCCAATAACCTAGAGATGGTGTCTATTTTATTTCATTGAAAAATATACAAGGGATTTTATACAAAAGTATTTATTATTTTATTAATATTGAAGAACCAGATGCATACCTGACACCTATATTATGTAAAAAACATACAATATATAGTATAAGAACATTGTTTCATCCTTGGTATTATTCATAATAAAGTAAATCAAATCCTTGTGGAGAAAACAAATAATCGGTGACTCCAAATACTGAGTAAGATCTTTTTACAACATAATATTTAATGAGTATATAAGGATTAATCAATATGGAATGGTAAATAAATAAAATTGAATTCCAATTAATCAATAACTTAATCAAAAAATACACTAATTAATAATATCAATGTAGTAATCTTCATGAAAATAATAAATACATTATAAATGATGGAAATAAGAAATATTGGCCATCATTATATCAATAATAATGATATCATTAATGTAAAATCCTTCCGGATTTATAGTTTTATCAATGAATAATTATACCCAAAAATATATTTAATAGGGCTAGAAAACTAATTTTTTCATTAGACCTATTGATTCATCGAGGAGATATCAATAACTAGGTCATATCCTTCATTTCATGTAGAATGGATTCCTTAGATATCAAGTGAAATTATTTAAACCCATGATAAATATTATTTATCAAAAAATATCCATATTTTATATAGACAAAGAGTATTAATATTTCCTAATTCAATGAAATGACTATCTTAGTAAAACACTGCATATAGAAATGGAAAAATGCTTAGTAAATAATAATATTCATGATATAATTTTTTTTGATAATTTAGTTAAATATAATTTCCAAATAAACGATCTTAAAAATGTGAATGTTTCAATATTATGTTCATGGAATAAATTAACAACTTATAAAATATAACTATCAATTCATCCAAAAAATACGGTTTTTAATAAAATCATGTCTGTTAGATAAATAAATAAACTAGATGATAGCCATTAAAATAATATTTAATTAAATATTTTTTTATTTTAAACACATTAGATATGTATATATCAAGTAACATAACCTAAAATGGTTATAGAATCTATAAAATTTTATAATTACTTACATGTTAAAAAGAAACATTCAGTTTAAATTTTTTTATAAATTATGTATATAATCATCCATTTGGAAAACATTAGAATGGTCCCTTTTAAACCGTGTAAAAACCCAAGGATAACATAAAATGTCCTTAATAAATTATTTGAGTAAATAAAAAACACATTTCTAATGAAATTTTGGAAAAATATCGATATGGAAGAAAAATATACCATATCAAATTTAGAAATAAGACCATGTTTTATTTTAAAAAATTGTTTTTTTATTCAAGTGATCATGAGATGAAAATATAGAAGAAGGCATGGAAGATACATAATATTAGGAGTAAAAGAAAATAGATTATGTTTTAAAAGGATAAATTATAATATTAGTTCAATTAAAATTAGAGATCACAAAAAATTGATATTATATAATAATTTGTTGCCTCCTTGAAAAATTTTAAATCATAGCCCCTTGAAAGGGTAAAAATAAATTGAATTTTTTTCATAATTATTAAATATATATTAATTTTAAATAAATAAAAGGTGTAGTATATAAAACTCATAAATGTAAATAGGTTCATAACACCAAATATGTCTCAATTGAGTGAATATTCTGAGTAAATCCCTTACAAAGAACACATCATTAAAGTGAGAATAACCAATTATGTTATTATGTTAGGTATATATAAATTAATAAAAATTATAAAAACTGAATAATATAATTAAAATTCATTTCATACATAATCGTAGAATAAAAAATTAACTGGTTAAATATTATGACCAAATAAATATAAACTTATTAACGAAGCACTTTACCTTATGTTAGACTTTCTTAGTAAGTACATTCGACATCCCATAAAGATAATTTATATTTATTATACATAAAAACAATGTGACAACCCAAAATTGTTAAATATTATTATTAAATACTAATAGATAAATATTCATTACATAACATAATAATCTAGGACATAATTGTTTAGGCCTAGTGACTTTAAAAATTAGGAAAATTAAACAGCTGGTCCATAAGTGAGTTATGTTATCTCCAACTATGTTCATAAAAATTAGAACCCTTATACAAATAGTTATAAAAAATAAATTTCATTATAACTTGGGTAAATGAAAATTTTGAAAGGGTGATCTCAGATGATTAGTAAGGTTAAATAGCGAAGATATCAACATATCACTAGAATTACAGTATAAGAATAAGAGAATAACATTTGAAACTCATACCCAGGATAACATGGTTCTCAAAATAGAGTCATTAAATAAATCATGAGTGTCTATGATACATGACTCAAAATATAATCAATGTAGATAATTAATGAAATCATTAAATTGGAATAAGATATAGATTTTTGGCATACACATATGCATATAAAAACATATCCTTAATGGGTGATGACACTTTTTCAATACTATCATAGATAAATGGGTTCACTAAGGAAACCATATTAGTAGTCAAGGATCACTCACACAATTATCATAGAGATACTGTTAACTTACTAAACTAGGTTTAATCCCCAACATCATACCCATTCATGATAGGTGTTGATGGAATACAAGTAAATTCATTTCGTTGTGTAGTTGTTTTCCGTACACATGAGAAACATTATCATTTCCCATTTGTGGGAAAATGATATGGATTCGGGTCATGATAATATAATAATAACATATAATTATATGGAATATACTAAAGTTATTATATTTTCATGTTTTAATAATATTTTAATCAGTTAGACAAAAATAGAAATTGACCTACACCATCCATGGAAATGGTTGTCCATGGGTTCACATTAACACTATTTCAATTTTATTGATGGGTGAAGAGAATAAATGGTAAATATTATAGTACCTTTAAATAATAATTTATATGTAAAATATATCACATATATTCTATAAATTTATCCCTTGTTACGGTAAATATAAAATATAATTAAAAACGAATCACATTTCTTTGTGAGATGACAATTCACCACACACATGATTGAAGTTATCGTACCCCCCAATGAATGAAAATTAAAATGGTATATTCAATAATATATTTTTATATGTATTTTTACTTAAAAAATATAAAATATATACTTTATATCCATCATCATACCCAATCATGAGAGGGATTTATGGAAACTTTTTCACATCACTTCGTGCAGTGGTAGTCCAGAGTACACAAGAGCAATAAAATAATTTCCCATTTATAGGAATAATATATTTATATAGATCATTCTAATAACTTAATAAAATATTTATATATTGAATATATACAGTTTATTAAATTATCTAGTTAATTTTAGCTGTGTTTAACTAATAATATTAATAATATGTAATGATTTTTAAAACATAGTATTTCATGTAATGAAAGATAAAAATAGTGTTTCATATAACACATGATAAAATTGGTGTTGTGTATAATTAAATATATTAATGGATTTTAATATATTTAAATCAAATATATATATATTCTCAGTGTCTTACATTTTACCCCCTTAAAATGATTTTTTCCCTCAAAACTCAACGTTTAGATACAAAAACTGAGGATACTTATGGCTCATAATTACATCAGGTTCCCACATAGAATCTTCAAACCAATGATTTGGTCACAAAACATTATCTAGGGGAGTTGTATTGTTTAAAAAAAACTATCTTCATGATCCAAAATCTCCACTAGTTTTTTCCCATAATAAAGGACCATCACCAATTTAATGACCTATGAGTTCAGTAAAAGTGAAGGATCAAGTTTGTAATTTCTCAAGAAAGATACATAGAACCCATCATAAGCATGAGGGATATTTGGTGGAACTACCAAATCATAATATATGGTCTCGATATGTTCAATAATTTAAATTCTACTAATATAAATAGGTATTAGTTTCCCTTTATTCTCAGATCTTATAACATATTTCAATGAAAAAATTAATAGAAACAAATTTTCACCAACATCAATTACCATATCGTGATAGTGATTTCCAAAAAAAACATTCCAATTAACACTAAGTAGTATTTGTGTGTTACTGAATGGATCAAACATTAATTGATATTTCATCAACTATATCATGTTTTGATATCATTAATTTTTTTAGCTTTAATATTGTATATTGGATTTATACACTTTTTCACAGAAAGTGCTTCATAATTATCCATCTGAATACTCTTGTGATCAAAATTGATGAATGAAAAATGAACTAGAGGAATGTGTTAATACCAAATACATTTAAAATTGGTACAAAAATATTTTATCATATCCTCTAGGGATTGAATTATTCTCCCAGTCTGAACATTTGTCTAAGGATGATACAAATAACTGAAACTCATCACTATATCACGTGTTTGTTAATGTATTATCCTGAAGGTTGGGGTAAAACTCAAATATCGATCAGACACAATGAAATGTAGTACTCTATGAAACTTTACACCTTTCATAATGTAAATCCTAGAAATATTATGCATATAAAAATATTCTCTTATAATGATTCTGTGTGACGAATTTATAATGTGGTCGATTAAAACCCACAGATAATTATCCCTTTTAGTCATTTTAGGGAATCTGAAGACCAAATCTGTTGTGATGTTTCCCATTTTCATTATGGTATGGGTAATGGGTGTAACATCCACATATAATTTTTCTCTCATCCTTAAATAGAGGATATATCAATTATCGAGATACAAACTTTACGATATCACTATTCATTCCATCTTATAAGAATTATATTTTTAAATATCTAAACAACTTCAATCTTTTTGGATTAATAGAGAATAAAAAACCATGTGATTCCTCTAAAAACTCCTTCGAATCATAAATTAATATAACACATATATAATTCTTGAAACATATCATTTCATCATGATCAAGGTTAAACTAAGGAACATTTAGAAACATATTTTTAAGATCTACAACTTTATTCTATATCTCTTTAATGTTCACATAGATAAATAGTTGAACTATCAATTGAGAAATATAAGATTCAAATCCTTCCTTATTGATTTAAATATCAATTATTTTCAGATCCAAGATATGGGATAATTTTTTTACTATAATTATTGATAATCCCACATGATATTATTTATAGAATTTACCAACCACCATGATCAATTTAATAGCATGGTAATGTATTTAGAAGTCATAATCTATAATTATCTATATATATATATATATAACATATTTTTCACATATTCAACCCCTTCAATGCAAATATATACTTTAAACATTCATGATAGATATATATATCAAACTTTTTTTTTGCAATGGTAATTCCAATTTAAAATAAATTTAAAATTACCACTCCTAACATTAAATCCGGAGTTTGAAAATTACCCTCATGAGCATTAAATAGTCATGAGGCATAAGCTATACCATGTCATTCTTGAGGAGTATTCATCCCAATACCATTCACAGATGCATTACTATAGATTAAAAATCCTTCTATATAATAGGATAATGTAAGAAAACATTTGATGACTAATATTCTATTCATTACCTTAAATATTTCCTCACAATCATCTATCTAGAGGAACTTGGATCTTGTACGAGTTAACAAGGTGAGTGGATTAGATAGTACAAAGTAATTATTCAAAAAATGTTGATAATATCTAGCTAATCTAAGAAAAGTATCGATCATTATCATCGTTGATGGTCTGGGAAAACATTGAATAGCCTTTTTCTTTGATAGATCTACTAATATACCCTGTCTTCAAATAAATTGACTCAAAAATGAAACATTATTCACCCAAAATTTACACTTTATATTTTTGTCATATACATTCTTCTTACATCGGGAATTTTGTACAATTATCAAGTGATCAAATTTATATTCCATTATATTTAAATAGATAAGAATAACATCAATAAACACCATCATAAACTAATGATTTTAACATGTGAATACTCTTTTCATTAAATCTATAAAGATAACGAGGGTATTAATAAGACTGAAGGGAATCTGAATATATTGATAGTGTGTATAATTTGTATGGAATTCTATATTTTAAATATCCTCCTTCTTAACCCTCAATTGATGAATTATAGAACAAAGGTAAATATTATAAAAGTATTGTAGTCATTGAAATTGATGAAATAAGTCATCTATATGGGGTAAAAGATGCATGTTCTTTATTATGATATTTTTCATCTCTGGATAATCAATGTAGAGTCACATAAATCCTTATTTATTTTTAACAGGAATAATAGGTGCACCCTAAAGTGATATAGTTGGCTGAATGAATCCCTATTCATGGTTCTCCTGGAGCTACTTTTTTAATTCCTATAAAGCATTCAAGAACATTCTATATAGATTCTTTGCAATTTGTGTGGCATAAGGTATTAGTTCTATTGATAACTCAACTTCAAATTTTATCTTATGGAAAGGCGTATTTTCTAAATATACATAAAATACTCTTAAATAATAGGAATATCATCAATGATAAGTTTCGCACTAATCATTAGAGATAAACACCGACCTTGAATAAGAATGAAAACCCAGAAAATGGATATGATTTACATTGGATGTTCATATATATCATTTCATGGAGATATCATCATTGGTTGGTCTGTAATATCAAATACGACTCAAATTTATCAAAAATTAATGTGGTATTTAAGTATAGAAATCAAATCCATTCATAAGAAAACATCAAATTCAAATATAATATGAATGAAAATATTTTCAAAGATCACATTCTCATAAGCATAAATTGAAGAGGAATCATATACATGAGTTATGATCATCATACCATTATAGGTTTTAACTTATAATTCGACAACTAATCATTTTATCGGCATCGTTATAATCTTATAAAATTTACTAGATATTAAATAATTGATATATTCTAAGTAAAATATATCATTTTTATTTCTAGAGTGTATAGTAAGTGTACTGTTGACCATGTCATTATCACAAAGATCATCATAAATAGTGATCAAAGGATATTTAACTTTGTATCTCACCTTTTCCGGTTGCTGACATTGATCATCATCATTATCCTTTGGATTTTGGCACTGGTTATCATAATTTCCACACTCATTTAATTTTAAACACTATAGTGTGGATGGTTAACTCTAAGGATATTTCCCTCTATTCAAATCAATAGTTAACTTCTTCCCTTTAAAGTGGAATTTTATTTCACTATGAACTACCCTTAAACATTTAAAAAATTTACCCTTCACCTTAAAAAATTACCTATATATTTACCTCCACACATCAAGCATGAAGTAAATCTCATCATATTATCTCCAAGGTTTTTATATTTTTTCATTTAAATTCACCAGCTTTTTCTTTTAATAATCCTGACATTGATGGGAACAATGATCTCAATTTCCACCTTGAGATAACATAAAACAATTTCTTAATAGATACTAATGTGCATTATGGATAAATCATTTGATATAAATGGTTTTAATCAATCGAGGAATCAATCAATCTTACGTTCATGTTGGATGATAATGTAAGCAACATTCCTTGCATGTCTTGTAAAATTTAAATCATAAGTATAAACAAATTCATCATCCAATATTTTTAGATAAAATAATAACTTCGACATTTTTACAAAAAATATGATGGATGTACTTATTAAAAGATAATATCTCAAACTCATCCCACTATATTGACTCAGTTTCATCACATTCCATTTTATTCTTAATGAAATTACACCATTGATCCAATTTTTATTCGAAGTGATAGACACTAAAAATGAATTTTTAAGGTTTTAAACACTATATAATTGAAAATATCTATTAGTAGTGTTGATCCTTTAAATAGAATCTAAAGGATTGGTATAACCACTGAAACAATGTGAAAATTTCCTCATGAAGGACTCAATAAAAAAATTTCCCTTCATTTCACAATTGGAGGTCCATCATGATTCAATTATATATAATATTTTTTAGGAATAGAAATGAAAATTTTCATTCCATGTTCCATAATATTTTTCTATAAATGAGGAAAATAATTTCAGTATCCAATGCACCCAATAATAATAATATTCCATTGGGTCCCATCCATTGATGAAAAAAAATATATTGTAAGCAACAATTATCATAGTGTGGAACCACATAATAATGAAAAATCTCTTATAGGATCTATAACTCACGAAACCTGATTTAAAAAAACCTTAGTTTTATCCTTCTTCGTTTATAGTCATAAAATATTTAAATTCAAAATGATAGTTCGTAATGAGTTAGTTATTTTACATATCATATAACCTAAGAGTGTCAAACCATGTGTTTAGTAAGGCCCTTTTTCATGCTATAGGAGATGATAAATTCATACATAATAAAATATTGTTAGATTAATTACCCCCATGTGACTATATTAAAATTCCACATCCACTTGTAGTATCCAAAAAGATATGTAATTTCATGGAAACCGCTCTTCTGTTACCAAATTCTAGAAAATTTTACTATACTTGGACACATCCTTTTACTTATTTATAAACATGTCCTAAGAGATCTCAATTTGTTTAAACATCATAGTTTCTAAAGGATAAATATAACTTTCTATAAGACCTATAATAAAGACCCGAAATTCTCATACATAAATACTACAACTGAGAAGATGAATATTCAATATATAACATGATGATCCACACCAAAATAATTTTGGTCATGTTTCATTAGAAACATTGAAACATAAATAACTTTTTAATAAGTGTGATATGTAAAATCCCACTATATTATTCATAAATACCACACTTCTTAGACATATAATAGAAAATACAGTTCATTATAACCTAATGAAGGGAAACACAACAATGTGTGATCTCAGATTATCAATATGGGTAAAAAAAGAGATATCAATATATTATAAGAATAATGGTATGATATCAAGAGAAAAATGTTTGAAAAACACACCCAATATATCATATATCATAAAAAATGAGTCATAGAATAAATATTGGCAGTTCATAAGTTTATAATCACAGTGGAAGCAAAGAATATAATACATAAGGTAATAACATTATCATAAGGAATATATTTATGGAATACACATATGCATTGAGAATCATTTACCATGTTTTTAAGGTTTATTATAAAAGAACATCCAAATATATTGGTTTTACTTCCCAAAACATTTTAGTATTCATGGTTAACTCCCAATACTGTCATAGTAGATATAGTACATTACTAAACTGGGTTCACTCTCTATTCTTGTCCAATTTATATCATGAGATATCAATCATTAAACAATTAATTATATGGATATATTAGACCCATCCGTCACATAATCGATACAATTGTGTGAAAAAATATCATAAAACATTCATTATATCAGAAACAATGAATTGAAATGGGTTTTATAAGAATTACTACTTAAGATAACCCATATAAAAGAAATGATATTCATAAAAATTTCATAATAACATTCCACATAGAAAAGAAATGGTTTTGATAAAACAGTCCTCAAATTAATCATAAAAAATTAAGAAAATGAATAATAAATGAATATATATATCATATCCACTAAAATTAATGAGTAACATCAAATTATGTCATCTAAAATAGTAAATTATTTTTAAATATCATTTGTAACATTGCTTGAGGAAAATACCCTCTTCACTTTGAAAATAATTTTTTTTTAAATTAAAAATTAGTAAACATATTTAGAAAAATTTAATTTGAAAATAAATTTTTAAAATTATAATTGAATATTTAATTAATTGATTTTTTATGGTTGAGTTAAATTCCATTCATGTAGTACATGTTAAAAAAATAAGGATTCCATTCACATTTTTTGTAAATGTCAATCTTTCCTTGTTTGGAAAATAACATGATGATTTATTTTAAAATTTTATAAAACATTAAAACATTGGTAAAAATATATTTAACAAATAATTTGAATAATGTTACAAATATTTTTGTAAAAAGTTTTATAAAACATTATTTTGGAAGAAATAGTGTTTTTTCCCTAAGATAGAAATATTTATGATTTAAAAAAATATTATTTTGAATTATTGTGAACATAAAGAGAGGATAATGAAGGAAAAAGTATATTCCTATGAAATAACTTTGTGAGAAAAAAATAAATGATCTTCTTAATATATATATCATTATATTTCATAATTGGAAGAAAAATAATACGCAATCCCTATATAGGATTAAACTATAACATAATACTATTTCCACATTGGTAACATTTAATAAAAATACCCATGAAATAATAACATTAAATGAATCATATAATATCATTATAATATATAAATTCAAGAAATTAATTGTCAAAGGGGATGTATACATTCCTCATAGAATAATATAGGTTCATCACATAACGACTATAACAAAGTAAAAAAATTAAGACAAAAAATACTTTCATTAGTCCAAAATTCAATTGTAAATGTTAAAAACTAAAATAAATTCAATATAATTTTATTTTAAATATATTAAATAAAAATAATTATATATATCATACCATATATTCTTTTTTTATGACCCTTATTTACCCTTTTTTGAGAAATAAAATTTTAAAATCATGTTTCTGTCAGCAAAATATTTTATTTTTGATATATTTATTGATTTGTTAGTTTTTTATCATACTACTTTTAACATGGTTCAAAAATATCCAAAATTTTAACCATAACATAAATATAAAATATATTTAGTATATAAATAGTTTTTGTAATCTATAAAATGTTTCAATAGAAAATGTGAAACAATGTTCACGGAGAAGGTTGATTGTACCTACGCAAGAACACTATTTACATTTTCTCGATGAATGAAGAAAGGGAAAGGTAATTCATATATTAGATTAAATAAATCATTCATAAGTTATATATATAAAATATATTCATTTATTTTATCCCTTATTACTATCCATGAAAATCGTAAATGAAAAAAGAATAACATCACTTATTGCGGCAGTAGTCCAACGTACACCTGATTGGTATTATCGTATCCCCCATTAAATAGAAATTAAAATTTTATCTGCGAAAAAATATTACCAAAATTATTTTTATGTTATAAAATGTATACATATATATGATATAGTTAACTATAAAAAACTTCTTGTGGTGTTTATGGAAAATTTTTCACATCGGTTCATGAGGGGGCAGTCCTCCTTACACATAAGCTTTGTTGTCGTTTCCCATTTGAGCGAAGTGGATATGGATTTTGGAAATTATCATATAATAATAATATCTAAGTATATGTAATATACTTAGGTTATTATATTATAATTTTCAATATTATATTAACAAGTCCAAGGAAGAAATACATCAAAAATTCTCATTGAATAACGTTACCTCTTCTTCGGGTAACCTTCTTATGTTTTCCCCAAAAAGTCATCCAAGGTTGGATTTATTATCAAAATAAGGTTTATAGGATTATAGAAGGTATATAAAGAAGATATTTTATCAATTATGCATTAAACTAATTTTTAAATAATAATATCTATAATATATCATATTTTATTAAAAATCAGTGTCATATGTAACATAAGATTAACTTGGTGTTGTGTGTAATAGAAGCAGAAATTTGTGAGGATTATAATATAATATATGAATGAAATTAAATATATTTAAAAATAAAAAATCATAAAAAATCATGATTTTACATACCATAACCAAAACTCTATATATAATATCATTCATGATCTATTTATAACAATTTATCAAAAAATATTTAATAATATTTTATTAATATAATTATTTATTGTTTTTTCTACTTAGTTTTTTATATAATTTTTTGTTTGTTAGTTTCAGTCCTAGAATATCATTAATGGTAGTTCATATGTTTAGAATCACAATTTAAGAAAATAAGATATTACATAAGGCATTAACATTAGCATAAGAAATATATTTATGGAATACACATATGCATTGTGAATCATTTAGCAAGTTTTTTAAGGTTTATTTAAAAAAAACATCAAAATATATTGGTTTTATTACCCAAATCATTTTAGTATTCATGGTTAAATCCCAATACTATCATAGTAGACAGAGTAAATTACTAAACTGGGTTCACTCCCTATTCTTGTCCAATTTATATCATGAGATATCAATCATTAACCAATTAATTATAAGAATATATTAGACCCATCCATCACATAATCGATACAATTGTGTGAAAAAATATGATAAAACATTCATTATATCAGAAACAATGAATTTAAATGGGTTTTATAATAATTACTTCATAACATAACCCATATAAAAGAAATGATATTCATAGACATTTCATCATAACATTCCACATAGAAAAGAAATGGTTTTCATAAAACAGTCCTGAAATTAATCATAAAAAATTAAGAAAATGAATAATAAAGGAATATTTATATCATATCCCTATAAAATAATGAGTAACATCAAATTATGTCATATTAAATAGTAAATTAATTTTAAAGATCATTTGTAACATTGCTTGAGGAAAATACCCTCTTCACTTTGAAAATAAATTTCTTAAAATTAAAAATTAGTAAAAAGATTTATAAATAATTTTATTTGAAAATAAATTTGTAAAATTCTAATTGAATATTTAATTCATTGATTTTTTATGGTTGAGATAAATTCCATTCATGTCGTACATGTTAAAAAAATAAAGATTCCTTTAAAAGTTTTGGTAAATGTAAATCATTCCTTGTTTGGAAAATAACATGAAGATTTATTTTAAATATTTTATAAAACATTAAAACATGGGTAAAAAGATATTTAACAAATAATTTGAATAATTATACAAATATTTTTGGAAATTTTTTAGAAAACATTATTTTGGAAGAAATAGTGTTTTTTCCTAAGATAGAAATATTTATGATTTTAAAAAATATTATTTGGAATTATTGTGAACATAACGAGAGGATAATGAAGGAAAAAGTATGGTCCCATGAAATAAATTTGTGAGAAAAAAATAAATGATCTTATTAATAGATATATCATAATATTTTATAATTGGAAGAAGAATAATAAGAAATCCCTATATAGGAATAAACTGTAACATAATACTATTTCCACATTGGTAACATTTAATAATAATACACATGAAATAATAACATTAAATGAAGAATATAATATCATTATAATATATAAATTCCATAAATTAATTGTCAAAATGGATGTATATATTCCTCATAAAACAATGTAGGTGCATCACAGAACGACTATAACAAAGTATAAAAATTAAGACAGAAAATATTTGCATTAGTCTAAAATTCAATTGTAAATGTTAAAGACTACAATAAATTAAATATATATTTTTTAAATATATTAAATAAAAATAATTATAAATATCATACCATATATTCTTTTTCTTATGACCCTTATTTACCCATTTGTGAGAAATATAATTTTAAAATCATGTTTCTATTGGAAAATATTTTATTTTTGATATATTTATTGATTTGTTAGTTTTTTATCATACTACTTTTAACATGGTTCAAAAATATCCATAATTTTAACCATAACATAAATATAAAATATATTCATTATATAAATAGTTTTAGTAATCAATAAAATGTTTCAATAGAAAATGTGAAACATTGTTCATGGAGAAGGTTGATTTTACCTACGCAAGAACACTATTTACATTTTCTCGATGAATGAAGAAAGGGAAAGGTAATTCATACATTAGATTCAATAAATCATTCATAAGTTATATATATAAAATATATTCATTTATTTTATCCCTTATTACCATCCATGAAAATCTTAAATGAAAAAATAATAACATCACTTCTTGCGGCAGTAGTCCAACGTACACACGATTTCCATTATCGTATCCCCCATTAAATAGAAATTAAAATTTTATCTGTGAAAAAATATTACCAAAAGTATTTTTATGTTATAAAATGTATACATATATATTATATAGTTAACTATAAAAAACTCTAAGTGGTGTTTATGGAAAATGTTTCACATCATTTCATGAGGGGGTAGTCCTCCTTACACATAATTTATGTTGTCGTTTACCATTTGAGCGAAGTTGAGATGGATTTTGGTAATTATCATATAATAATAATATCTGATTATATTTAATACACTTAGGTTATTATATTATAATTTTCAATATTATGTTAAAATGATTAAGGAATAAATACAATAAAAATTCTCATTGAAGAACGTTACCTCTTCTTTGGGTTACCTTCTTATGATTTCCCCAAAAAGTCATCCAAGGTTGGTTTTATTATCAAAATAAGTTTCATAGGATTATAGTAGGTATGTAAAGAAGATATTTTGTCAATTATGTTTCAACCTAAGGTTTAAATAATAATATCTGTAATATATCATATTTTATTAAAACTTAGTGTCATATGTAACATAAGATTAACTTGGTGGTGTGTGTAACAGAAGCAGAAATTTGTGAGGATTATAATGTAATATATGAATGAAATTAAATATATTTAAAAATAAAAAATCATAAAAACTCGTGATTTTACAAACCATAACCAGAAACCTATATATAATATCAATTATGATCTATTTATAACAATTTATCAACCATTTTTTAATAATATTTTATTAATATAATTATTTATTGTTTTTTCTACTTAGTTTTTTATATAATTTTTGGTTCGTTAGTTTAAGTCCTAGAATATAATTATTGAGTCTATTATCTTTAAAATTTAATTCATTATATGAATATAATATATATTCAATATATATATTTATATGGTCATCCATGATTGATAGAGGTATAAAAATGAATTACACCATTCATTAAGATGGTATGTAGTACATATGCTTAAATGCTATTTTCACTTTTAGATTTACTAAAAAAATGTTTAAATAATAATTCTCATTTACTGAATAATTATTATAATCTATATATCATATATATTTATTACATTTATATTTATTATAATCCATATAAATTGAAATGTCAAATAAACCACATCGCTTTGTGGAGGTGGTAGTTCAGATGTACGTATAAGTGATATTATCATTTTTCAATGAGTTGGAAGGTAAAATTGTGCATATGATATGATAACTCAAAATTATTAATTATTTCATAAATATAATATATATTAATTATTTCTCTATTTATTACCATTTATGTAAAATGGTGAAGAAAAATGAACTACACAGCTACATGGAGATGGTAATCCATACATATGTATGAACAATGTTTTTTCATAATGTAGGATGTAAAAGAGACATAAAATGGTTTACCAATAGCTATAATTTCATATAAGTATGTTTTTTATAGTGGAATTATTTTTTAGGATAGTTAAAATACATTATAAGAAGTATAAAAAAAATATTGAAAGAGTCGTTAAGATTATTATCTCTTCTTCGATAGACATACTTTAGACCTCTTCTTAATGACCCATTAAATGGAATTTTAGGAAGACAATAACCACTAATTAGTGAATAATGAAGTGGATAATACAGTTTTTTAGGGTATGGTTGATATATATGGATCATAGTGATATAATGAAAATAGATAAGGGGTATCTTTTTATAATTGAGGGGAGAAGCGCTTTTGGAATGTCATTAAGTATTATAATATAATATGTGTATAACACATGAAAAATGTTTTCAAAATAGAATATATTACAATTTAATAATTTAATGGTGTAAATATGATCTTAAATTTAAATTTGCATTAATTTAGATCTAATTTGAATCCTTCTCCTTTGGATTAACTATAGTGTTATAAAAATTTGACCTTAATAGTGGTAGTGAATTCTTAAATATTTTAGTGTGGTATTATTACTTACAAGGTCATAATTGTATCAAAAATGGATATTGGAAAAAATTTATATTATATATTAACCAAAAATTTCTATTTATATATATTTATCTTCCTTAAATAATTTAATAAAAAATTGCTTTCATGAAATATATTAATGTAAATTTTCACACTTTTCATTTAATTTTACATTAATGTCACTAATGAGAATATGTATTTCAAATATCATATTTTTAATATATATATAATATGATATATTATTAAATGAAATTAATTGAATAAAATAATTCATCCAAATTTTATTACTTCTAAAATTTTTAATATTAATTAATTTTATTATTTTATTAATAGAATTTCTACCGTGACGGTGTTTCAAAAACATTTATGTAATTTTTTGTCTCTAAAAATTTAAAATAAATTAACATGATGAAAATATTAAATCATATTTCAAAAGAATAATTAAAAATGAACCTATCCTATTTTTATCCCTATGGGAAAATATTTTATATATTAAATACAAGTGTGTGACTATTTGATTTTCATCATTTCAAAGAAAAACTTAAATGAAAATTTTAATTAAACATTACACCAAGTGTCTATATATTCAAGAATCGGATGGAAATGGATGAACTCCAAACTTAACATTGGATAAAGTTATGTTTTAGTTAACTTTTAATGTCTTATCCCAATATTTTAGTCTTCTTTCAGCGGTTTTACCCTTACTAAGTTTACAATTATTAACCAAGTTTACAATTCATAATGGGAAAAAATAAAAGGAACATATTTTCAAATTTTTATAGTCATTATTAAAAATATATAATCCATTTTATCAAATTCAATTCTTATAAGTGTTTGAAATTAATATAAGACAAAAATAAAAAATGATACAAATTTGTTTTTAAAAAAATGAGTTTTCAAGTCAAGAAATGATCATATAAAAAAATTAATTATATTGGTTATTCTGATATAATTAATTTTATTATTTATATGTGAAGGAGACTTATATTAGTTTAAAATTAAATAAAGATAATTATGGGGATTTTTTTATAAAATGAAACAAACCGATTACAAAATATTTATTTTTAACTATTCGTAGAAAAATCAATCTTTACAGAAAAATAAATAAATTTCAACTTAAGATAATATGTAATTGATAAATTAAATAAATGATAAAATTATCACATAGTAATATTTCCAAAGGTTTTTTTAATTTTCAACTCAACGTCGCTTTTAATGCATGTAATAAAATAAATTTATTTAATGTGGAATATAGTATAAAATCTTGGTTGTTATATTGTACCACTTATATGAATTTCATCATTAAAATAAATTCACTACATAATAAAAATTAATGATACTTAGACCTCATAACATCCTTTGGTTCCCATGTAGCTTCCTCAATACTAGAATTTTTCTTTAAAACAAAGACTAGATGAGTGGTCTTGCTTTGTAACATGTTCTGTCTATGATAAAGAATATCCAAAACATGTTCTTCATAATATATATCTTGATTCATTGGTATGAAATATGATATCATTAGTTTTTCTTGATCAGGTATGTTATTATTTATTATAGATAAATAGAACACATCGTGAACTTGAGATAGATTCGATGGAAGTTCCAAGTAATAAGCTACCATCAAGGTCTGATCAATAATTTCAAAGGGACAATATATCTATTGCACAAATTTACATTATTTTAAAATGTAATAAACTTATTCCAAAGAGATATTAATTAGAATACCTTATTACAAACATTGATATATTGATATCATAGACGGCTGTCAGAATAATGGTTTTTTTGGCTCTATGTTTCCCTGATGTATTGTTGAATTTATATAACTTTGTTTCAAATTTCATTATATAGATTATATTCCAATATCTTCACTTCTCCAATTTCATCCCAACGTATTTCCGTTTTACACATATGTTTGTATAGATCTTCATAATGATCTATTTGAATGATTGAGTAAAATCATATGTTTAAAATTCTACTATAGTATTTTTTTGATCGCAACCACCTTTGAAACCCATAGACCAGACATTAAAAAAGACATCTTTTATTTGACAGTTCCTCTCAGACTGACCATTTTTCTGAGTAGGTAAGTAGTTCTAAAATGTAAATTTTTATCCTAATACTACTAGAGGATTCTAAAGAATACCAGGGTGATCCTTAGATCCAAATTAGATATTATTTAGTGTGGTACTCCATGAAATATCAAAACAACCTAATTAAAAACCCATGAACCGTATGTAAGATAAAAATATTATCTAATAGAGATAAAATACAATGATTTTGTAATGTGATCGACAACCACAAAAATAGTATTTTGTCTTTTCGGTGTTTTGGGGAGCCCGATGATGAAATACATGGAATTATTTTCCCATTACCATCATAGTGGGGTTAATGGATATAAAATACCATTATACTACTCTCTCTCAAACTTAATCTTCTTACACGCTATACATTAGGATTCATAATTTGAAATATCCATTTTTATTTTTTCCCACTAGTAATACTAATTCAGATCTCTATACATATACAAACATGAGATTGAATAGAGAATGATGAACTATTATCCTCATCCAATATCTACTTCTTAAAATCTTGTATTTATGGGAAAAATACTTGGTTCCTAAACCTTTTCATTCCAACATGACCATGGTTGAACTCGTGATAATTCCTCACCTTCATCTATAAGACAACATTTTTCTTCTACACATTCTTAATCCATTCATGGATGTATTGTTGAATATTCATTTAATAATGATAATATATATACATTTTACTAATGATTTTTAGAGAAAAATTACAAACATCTATAAATAATGGATTTCGTTGAATACTAATCATGGGAAAATTATAATGATATTTATGACTCAGAGAATAATCCACCTTGTTTTCCTTCAGTGATAATTTATTGAGTAGTCATAATATTTTATCAACACCAACCATCTTCTCGGTATAATATTCAATTATTTTAATAAATATGTATAGGTGATGATTTATGATAAGTGTATATATCACACCTTTCTCCACATATATAATACCTCCATATATTGAATGCAAAATAACCTTTTTCCAGCTCTAAAACATTAAGTACGATTTTTTGGATTATTTTCCAATCGAATAGAGGAAAAATATATCACTCTATCATTCTAAAATAAGAATCATCCCATTAAATTAATTGATATATAACTATATATTATAATCCTTTTTCACTACAAGGTAGTGTAATAACATGAATGCAGTCGAACCTTTTATTACGTTCTTTGATATTCCCCTCATATTCATATGTGAATAATAATTTGACCCCTTCAAAGACAATATGGATAGTGGATTAGATTATTCTTATAAATATATTAGGAAACATTCGTAGTATCCATCCACTCTAAGAATACTATAGATCTCTATTAATGTGGTTAGTTTAATCCATTTATTTATAATTGTTTCGTTTGAATGATTGACTGATATACACTTAAGTGAGATTATATAACATAATAATTAATCATTCTAGAGCCTAAATTATAACTTTGTAAATTTATCAAACAAATTTTACTTCCTTAGGTATTTTTTGAAAAATTTAATATATATATTATTCAACCTCTTCATTTTTCTATGAATTTATAATAATATAATATAAAAATACTTACCCAAACTAATCTAGGTAATCTTGAAAGTCTCTACTCATTAAATAAATGAAGATAGTAGGAGCATTGGGAACTCAAAATGGAATTAATATAAATTAATAATGACCATACCTTGTATGGTAGACTATCTTGGTTATATCCTTCATCTTCACCCTTAAATAATAATAACCATATCTAAAATCAATCCTATAAAAATATTGGTCCCTTCATAATTAATCATGTAGATCACTAGTACAGGGAAAAGGATAATTTTTCTCAATTGTGATTTAGTTATGTTCTTGGTAATTAATGAAAATACGTATTGAAATTTATTTTTTCTTAAGAAAAATGTTAGGTTATCCCCATGAAAAACACTAGGCCAAATCAATCCTATGTCTAGATTCACCTTGAGTCACTTCTTTGAGTCAAGAAATTTAATTCGGGATATTCTGTATGGATTCATTGATATTGATGTATTTTTAGGCATGAGTTTTATTGAAAACACGACATCCTAATTCAAGGGAATAATATGAAACTCATATTGAAATACATAAAAAATACCATTAAATCAAAATATCACAAATGTTATATTTTCCCCAAAAAATATGAGAATAATAACCCTCATGGGTAGGCAGTAAAACCCATATGAAGGATGTAATTTATATTTGGATTTCAGGTTCATACTCAAACTGATAGAATCTCATTGATTGATTTCAAATATATAATGTAACATCCCCAAGACAAAATATCTTCTCCATGGAATTAATCTATTGTTAAGTTAAGAATTAATTAGTAGTTCCATTAAAAATGGAAGATTCTGTCAGATGATGGGATCCAAAAAAGGTGAATCACATTGTACAACAACATGTTGCTTTATACGGGCTGGGTTATACATCATAACATGAGTCAGCTACCCAAATATTTCTATGATATCCTCAGTACCAACACCAGATGTATTTTATTACTCAATAAAGAAATACCAATATGGAAAATGGGTGTTGACTCCATTTATTCTATTATGCCGTCTCAATAAATAATGAAACTCATAGAGATAGCCCATAATCATCAATAATATTGATCCGTAGAAAAGAAAAACCAATAATGGTAAAAAAATTATAATACACTAAGTTATTATAATAATTTTCATGTTAGATATTAAGACATAAAATATAGTTTCCATGGTTTATACGAAACATTCTTATATAAAAATACAGAAACCCCATCTATAATAACATAGAGTTGATGTCACATTTATTAAATTGGAATAATATGAAATGGATCCCATTATGAAGGCTCGATTAGTTTTGTAGTATTAAAGATATATATGAATACATAGTTCCCATATAATATACAAAATGTAAATAAACATAACATAAGAAAATTATTTTATACATGATATAATTCTTAATATACTTATTCATATAATGGGTAATGGAAAAAAAATAAATTTTGATCTCATATAATAAGTAAGTGTTACATATATAATAATATACCATGATTAAATACGGAATAACAAATATATAAAAGTTAAAAAATGAATTAACACACTATTTAATTGATAACATGAGCATGAAATTCATCCATGCTTTATATGAATGCAATAATATCATGGGTAATAATAACTAAATTTTCAATGAAGAAAATTCTTAATATTTGAATTTGTGATCTCTGATATCATGATATATTTTCCAACAAATCCTTGTACCATGATAATTAAATCCTTGTATAGGTATTCACTAATACCATTTTAATATGGTTATCCTGTATATTTTGCTCATGAGACATATAAATACCTCAAAGGGATATTTATAACTTTCTCCCACATGCCTCTACATGTCTAATACATTCCTCATAGGTAATCAATTTAAATCCTATAAAATACACCTTATCATAAAATATAAATATTGGGTAAGGAATATTGAATATTGTGATTTCCCATTCAATAAAATTATATTCATAGGAAGAAAATTATGTATAAATGTCTTTTGGTGTAGGAAGTAATCATATACAGGATGAAAAAAATATGGATATTTAGGATAAATATAATTTCTATTGAATAAATATCAATATAAAGTGAATATTTTCAGATAAATAAAATAAACTAAAAATTATTATGTGATAAAAGATAACTATAAATTCATCAGAAGTATAGGTTTTGTGATAAAATAAAATACATTATTAAAATAAAAAATTTATGTAAAACATTTAGAAAAGTATTTCTCAAATATTTTTCTTTATAAAATCATTGAAAACATATAGAAGAATATTAATAGTTTAATATAATTTTTGTAGAGGGAAAATAAATAAATGATGTATACATTGAAAACAAACATTACATTTGAGTTTTTTTAATGTTACAAATTAGATTTCTGAAAAAAATTATAAATATTCCATTCAAACCATGTAAAATGTTCATAATAACATAAAATATCCTTAATAGATAATTTGGCTAAATAAAATTGTATTTGTTCAAAGCATTTTGAATAATATGGATATGGAAGAAAATATAGTATTTAATAAATATATATAAGATTGGTTTTTGTATTAAAATTTTCATTTACTTGGATTAAGTCCCCAAAAGAGGAATCAATTTAAGAATGTAGGTAAAATCAAAAAATATCTAGAGGATAAGAGAATATATGATTTTTATAAAGGATATATTATTATCTTCCATCAATGAAAATAAGATATCCTAAAAACCCATGATTATTAAATAAATTCACAACAAATTGGAGACATTTAAATTATAACACCTTCATATCATAAAACTAAATATAAAAAATAATCATAATGAATAAAAATATATTCTTATTAAATATATGAAATAGGTAGTATATAAACCACAAAAAAAATAAATAGTCTCATAATACCCAATATGTCTCAATGGAGTAGAAATTTTAGATAATTCCTTATAAAAATGTAATACATATTTGAGAATTAACCAATGATGTGATAATCTAAGAGAAATGTAAATAGACAAAAAAGTGAAAATATAATATAATATAACTAGTGGTTACTTAAAATATAATAATAGAATAAAAAATTCAATGAAGAAGTAGAATAACCCAATTAATTTTAATTTAGTTATGAAACCCCTTACCTCTAGAAAAATATTATTTTTAAGTTCTTATAACCTTTTTATAATGAATTTGGATTGATTAAAAAAACATACCAGAAACATATACCTATCTTTAATATCATATATGATCAATTCATAACATTTTATCACACATTTTATTTGATGAAAAACATGGATAATGGTTTGTTAATAATAATAATTAATTCTTATTATATTGAAAATAATATAGTTTTTATTATAGTATTTGCATAAAAAATCAGATGAAGTGGATTAAGAATGAAATTTTAATGTGTTAATAATGGTGATTACCTCATATTAATTAGACCTCATTTAGACCCCTTCTTAAGGACCCATGGAATGGTCATTTGAGAAGAATAAAAACTCTAATTCCTGGCTATGCAAGTGTATAATACAATTATTTAGGGGTTTATCTATCTATATTGGTCAATGTTATGTATGGAAAAGAGAGAAGGTGTGTCATTTTGTAAGTGAGTGAAGGGGAACCTTTGAAAATTGAAGAAATATTATATTATTATATGTGTCTAACGCATGTAAAATGGTTTCAAAATGGAATATATTATAATAACAGGTGGATATGGCCTTAATATAACCATCCAATCAAATTTTTATATGTTTAGATATAATTTTAAACATTATCCTATTAAATAACAACATGTTTAACCAGTTTTAACTTTAACCATGTTAATGAAATTCTCAATATTAAAGGGTTTTAATTTAACATAAAAGTTGACAATTGTCTTATTAATGGAAAATAAATGACATTTACGACCATGTCATGTCTCATTGACATATTTAAATCTATTAATTATTATTGAATAATTTAATAAAAAATTATTGTTATAAAATATCATTAATGTCATTTTTAAAAGGATTCATTTAATTTTACATTTATGAATCCAAGTAAAATATATAATTTTAATATAATCACTTAAAACATCCATAATATGTTATATTAATAGATTAAATTTTAGGAACATTATAAATATTCCATAATGTATTATTTTTCATATTTTTAAAATCATTTATGTTATATTTTCTATTATTAGAATAAACACTACATTGGTGTTGGACAAGAAGTTAATGTAAGGGTTAAATTACTATTCATTAAAACTGATTTACCATGGAAAAAATTATTTATTACTGTATAAAATAAATAATCAAATTTTAACCAATCATCTTCTTATCCTTGTAGAAAATGAATTTACATTTTAATTTCATGGGTGTGACATTTTGTTTATTTCTATTCTTAATGAAACATAAAGGTGAATATAAAAGAAATATTGAACTATGTGATAATATTTTAGGTTCTTTTATATAACAAGAAAATATACACTAATCAAATAGGATTAAATAAGGAGTTATAGAAATTTTAAAGCCCTATCCCAAGGATAAAATTACGTTTTACCTTTTTTACCCTTACGAAAGTAACACATATACACCAAAGTTACCATTCATAATGACCAAAAATAAAAGGGAAATATTTATAAAATATGACCATCATGATTCATAGAATGGATTATTTTATATCAAATTAAATTAATATATTTTTTATAAATTCATTTAATAAAAAATGATAAATGAACCAAAAAATGTTTTTTTAGAAAAATGTGATTTAAGACCGAAAATGATCATAAAACAAAATATAGTATAATGTTGACTAAAATGAAATATTTTTAGATAAATTATAACTAAATGATAATTTTGATAACTTTGGATTAAATTCAAAGTTTTATGGACATTTTTCAATTAAATATATTGATAATTTTATTAAAATATACTTTTTTACTATTCACTAAAAATTCATTCATCTCAAAAAAATAATAATTTTCAACCTAAGTTAATATTTTCGTAACTAATTAAATAATGATATAATTTTCACATAGTAATAATTAAATATTTTATTTTGGTTTATTTAAGAATTGTGTTATATGAAGATAAATCTAAAAAGGAAATTCATTTAAAAATATATATATCTTAAAATATTATTTTTTTAAAGACACATTCTTCATAGATATAGAATTCATGATGATTCATATTCATTTTTACTTCAAAATGATTTTTATGATCCAGATAATACCTTTGTGAACTCTTTATATTCTCATAGATAGATGGTTAGGCAATCATTTGAGAAAGGTTGGATAGAATCCTTAACGTTTGGATTTCTGATCCATCCTTCATATATCCATGAAGATAGTGTATTTCTCAATCCGTATCATAGTTAGAGTAGTGGGTTATTTTCTATAAAGGGTAATGAATTCTTTTTTCCCTTTCAATAATGGTAGTGAATAGAGAAATAATATACATTGTTCATCCCTAATCATATTCCTTGACACATGTTGATCTATTTTTGTTTGAATATGTATTATAGTCTCTTTTCATCTATATATTTGTCACACCTCTCACCATATAGGTTCTAAGCATAAATTATTATGGTGAATATCATAAGTGCTAGCTCAAAATATTTCATTAGGTTTTTCTACTCATGGATCTTCAACTATTGTGAGACATTGGAAACCACGTTGTTATTTTCCCGAAGTACACAACAAAATCCTTTTTTTAAAGTATCGCTATATAACTTAAATGATTATCCACTTAATGGTAGTGTGAATACATGTACAATTATTAATATCTTATATATATCCTTAATTATTTCCACACATTGTTCCATCTAGGAATATTACATCCCTTTCCATGTAAACCTAGTTGGTTCTTATAAAAACCATTAGAAATTTAATACAAAATGTATTTATTAAATAACTAGAATATGAAAACTATATATTTTCATGACACTTGAACATCTCAGAAATTCCAATATTTCTATTAACTTTAAGGGGCCCACAAAAATCCCTTACTTATTATCACGTCCCCATGGATGAGACCTTCTCTATCTAAAAGTCACAAATTCTGAATTTACCATACATTATATCCATTCTTAATTTCATAATCACAATCCTTAGATTCCATTCATTTTTCTCTTTGGTTCGGAAGTAGATAAGAATGTAACCAATAAATACTAAAAAATATTTTTCAATGTTGTCACTAAATATATTATTCATAAAATTCATGAAGGTTTCACGGGAATTAGAATGACTGAAGGGGATCACATTGAACGAATATTGTCCATACCTTGTACAGAATGATTTCTTCAGAATATTTTCCCTCTTTATCATTAGTTGATAATATCAAGAATGAAGATATAGTATGGATAAGTATTGTGCTTCATAAAGTTGATCAAAAAATGTCATTAATCCTTGGTATGAGAGAAATGATCTATATAGTGTTCATGTATATATCTTGTTAATTTTTACAAAAACACATTGACCAATTTTTTTTTTGAAAAAGAGAAATCACACACACAAAGGAGATGTAGTATATCGTATGAACCCTTTGTCCAACATACCTTTTATCTATTTCTTTGACTCCTATTATTCAATTGGGGAAGTCTAAAAAACGAAATTAGATATATGAGTGACTCATTGTATAATATCTAATGAGATATCTAAATCATGTTTTGTGGGATTAATGGATAAATTATCTAGAAACAAATTGAAACATTACCTTACATTGAAAATTTCCCCAATAATTATTCTTTCCTTCTACTCAAAATTTTTGGAAATATAGGATTATTTTTTGGCTATAAATAATCACACCACTATTGAATATTCAGATAGAGATTCATTAACTTTTTTACATTTTTCTATTAGAGTATGGAATGATTCCGTTTATAGAAAAATATTACCTTTTTTATAGTTATTGTGAAATATGTATAATAGGATCCAATATATACCTAGTATATAATCAAATTCCAATAATGGAAGGACTGTGAGATTCAATGGAAAAATTATCCCAGAGGTGCTAACATGATGATATTTTGACACTTGCGTTTCATTTTTTCCGACCCCTATGTGTTTCTATAAATATATATACTATATGGTGTTGGGGTCTTAATTAATCATTCTAAGAAAACATTAATTATAATAATAAAAGCATAGAAGCAGAATTAATTAAAAAGTTTCCATTCATGAGGGTATAGTAAGTGTTCCTTTTACAAATTCATTTACATGTTGCACCTCACCATTAGTGATGGAATAATATTTCCCATTATCCATTTCATTTGGTGGTTTCTAACACTTATTACCATCAAAGAATCTTGTTTTAGTGAATTGTCTTGCATAGTAACATCAATCCCTATAGTTGAAACAGTAATCCATCGGTGGTTCAATTCACTCCTTCATAACATTTTATAGAGTCTTTAGCTCTCTTAGACATTCATGTGCATGGAGGACTTCTCTACTGCACATTTATAATTCCATATCACATTAAGGTAATTGCCAAAAATATTCTTCCCACCTTTTTACATGTGAGTGTTTAGATATTATTTCCTCCATTTTGATTTGATCCATTATATTGAAACTTCATTTTTATTTTTTCTCCATATACTTGGGACCATTCGTAGAACTCCACCTACTTTTTAAGAGAACGTCATAATAATTCTTCATATCTCCCAAAGCCTCAGATAGATATATCCTTTTGAAGGTGTTGTTTAAAACCACTAATGAATCTATCTATTTTTTTTTATCATTTCTAATAACAAAATGTGGTGTGTCTCTTGAATTTTTTGATAAATTTCCCTTATATGACCTTATTGATTCACACTACATTTTCTTATTCTCTATCAATTAAATTTTAATCCTTTTTAAAATAGTTTGAGTGAAATATTTTTTAATAAATTACATCTTAATATTTTCCCACTATAATTATCTCATTTAATATTACATTTAGGTATTCTTTATCAATTCCCACAATTTATCAATCTCTTCATATAAAAAATATATAGCTCATGTAACCCTAACCATCCTAGAAAAGTGGTGCAGAAAAATTGACTTTTCCATTGAGTTAACTATCCATTTTGTGATAAGTAGTTTTCCAGATCTGGTAAATGTTATTGGTCATTTTCATATATAGGAATCTATGTATAGTTTCTCCTTCTTTCATGGAGGTGTACACTGAAAATGGTTTAGGATACACTTTACATCATGGGAAAATGAGGTAATCATTTTGATACTATATTCAACTCTACCTCCCATGAAACTTGGGATGTTATTAAGAAAATTATTGTATTGTACCTCTCTCAGGTTGTTAGTATGGTTTCTCCTAGTTCCCATCATTTTCTAAAATAAAAAACGGTTTATAAATTAAAATTAAATAATGAGTGAATAAATACTTTCTTTATATGTAAAAATTAATTCTAAAGTCATGTATTATGTGAACCCTATGTTTTTTCTTTTTCTTAAATGATGATTCTAATATAATGTACGTTATTATTTTTATAACATTAAAAAAATTACATTAGCTATATATCCTAAATAATTGATGGTATATAGTTTTCCATTAACTAAATAATATCAGTTGAGAGTATCATAATGGGTGTACATAAATTTATCCTTATTTTGAACCTAGTGATGGTTGATTTAATCCCCAATCTACCATTTTAAGTTTTATTACACCTTGGCACAACGCTTCTAGGGCCATATCCACATATAGTATCCATACAAAGATTTTATTACATTAAAACCATGTTTTCTTATAAATTTGTTTACACTATATTCCCTCATAAGGTCTAAAAATTGAAAATTGTAAATACCATAGAAAAACTAGGAGAAAAAACATGGTGAAAAACAAGATTTAAAAAGGCTTGATAATTGGATTTCCCTAGTGAGAACAAAGAGTTGTCAGTGCACAAGGTACTTGCAAACCTAAAATCCTTTCCCCCAGGGTCCTATTTTTTCTTATAAATAGACCTTTGAGACCTTGATTTGTATAAAATAATTTCGATGATGCCTAATGATGCTTTGGTATCCCTACTGCTTCGCCTAATTCTTCTAAAACATAAAATGTAGTTCTTCAACACCTAAAGTGGAGGGATTGAAGGAGGATCATATGACATAAGTCCTTTTAGTGTTTGGAATCCATAACACTTTCGCTCCTAAAGCTTCCAACCTTCCGAAATCATAAACACATGCACTCCATCTATTCATCTCATAAGAACTTGAGTGCCCCACTTCTGGGAATACCTATGAATACTCTTTAAGGATTGAGTCAGGTCTCGCCCATGTATTACCATATAGGTTGTTCATCACATAAGTGAACATCATGTCACCCAATACTAATTGCACATCCATACTTGTGTTCCAGTACCTACTTGGGAACCCCTCATTGATTCACATACTATCTTCAGTCTACAAGCCATTAATTCTTATGAAAATCCATTCATGGAAAGGATTATTCTTCATTGGATCCCTTTTCTGAAAGGGATTCTGTTGAGACCATCACTAAAATCTGCTGATTTTTCAAACCTTTGGGAAAGGCACATCAAAGTGTCTCCAATTTGGGTTTTTATATCCATAGTCATAGGTGTCCCAAATTTATTTCACAAAGACGTTAGGTTTCATGAAGTGTCTGTGGGTTTGTATATCCATAGTCACATGGACATTTCTCCCAGGAATAGTGTGGGGGAGTTCCTCGTTTGGAGGATTGGGGTTTGGGATCTGACGTCCCCTTCTCATATCTAAGACCCATAACCTAAAGTCTTTTTTCCGGAAGGTACGGTTCATACGATTTCTATTAAAGCTATTTAATAGTCTCCCTCCCCTACCGGGATCATTTTATTATAGCCATCCTAGTGTAAGCCCCTAAAATTTCAAGTATGAGATTGCAGTCTTTCCCCTCTCTACTTTCATCACCTTCACTCCTTTCTTTCATTAGACTATTTTCCATTGTAAATTTAAGAGAGGGAAGGTTCATTTCCGTACCCTCTTTTCGGGTCGACTCGACCTCATCCACCCTCACCAACGTAGGTGCGCCTTCTTCCTCTAGTAGAGGAGTAAAAGTGTGGGTGTCTTTGCTGAATATTTTATATCCTCTTGTTTCTCACACTGAGCATGACTCATGTGGTATTAGAGATTTGATAGGATCCCAACATTTGCACAACCACTTCAACTACGAGATCTCTAATTCATGTTCAATCCTAGATACGTAGAAAGACTCCTCAAGGCCTGATCTCATTGGATATCCTCTTCAGGAATCCAACCCTAATTCCCTTAATCATGGAATCCTCCTTAGGAATAATACCCAAATTAAACCCCCAAATAATCAAGGCATACTTTTCAGGAAGTAAGCCCAAATTCATTTTTCTGAAAGGACTATACTCTCCTATGAGACATATTGAACTACATAGGCTTTGATTCCCATCCACATGGGATATGTAGGAAGTATTCTTGAGGTTCAAACCCGACACTTCAAATCAACCATGTTCTTCCTGGGCCATATTCTTGGGAGGGTATAATTTTAAAAGGAAAACCATATCATTTTCATGTTCCTTGGGCTACTTCTATATAAGTCCCACACCAAAATTTGACTAAGCATCTTTCTCTATGATTTCCATACCACATGACATTAAAATGTACGATTATGTCTTTATCACATGACATTAAATGGTATGATGTGTCCCATCATGTGGCACCGAACTATGATGGTTCCTATTCCTTCCATAAGGATATGTAGGTAGCCCATTTTATGGGTACAATTCCAATATCAAAACAATCCTTTGTCTCCCTAGATGACAATAAATTCTAGAGTACCCCACATAGTGGCTTAAAAAATAGTATCATCATAACAAAGATTAAAGGAATATCTAAATAGTATATGAGAGGATACCATTGCTAGAGAACCTTGAATATATACAGATATATCTATTAATGAAGAACCTCAAATACATACAGATGATTCTAAATTTCACACATGTTAATAAGTGATTGAAAATTACAAGGGGAACTTATGTAATATTTGGGTAATTAATAAGTATTCATGAAAATATATTAAATTTATATGGAGGAGAATATAATTCCCCCCAAAAGGGTGTGATGAGTCCGACCTCCCATCCTCTCGACCAATGCATATTATTAAGTATTATAAAGTTCAAACTTAACGAACACATGCCTTTAGAAAGTAGGTCCCTTTTTGATAAAGGACTTTTGGATGTTTCTGGTTCCATGAATAAATCCAATGGAAACTACCTAGAAGCAGTGAATCATAAACTAAAACACATGTTTGAAGGAACTATGAAATAAAATGGTGAACCCGATGCGAACACTTAACAAAGATAATAATTTTACCCACCTATCAGGCCCCTATCAAATTGATAAATGAAGGCTAGGAAAAGTAATCAATCGCGCATGTATACATCTAAATGCTGTTTCTTTAATCGATTTTATCGTTGTTCTCAGTTTTTTCTCACAAATGAAGGTTCCGGGCGCAGCGGAAGCGCGTGGGTGGATGTGCCCACTTGGCTTTTTGTAATTAGAAATGATCAATCCGGGATCAAAATGACGATAAACGCCAGTCTCCACGGATCGAATCACATAAAAAGAAAAAGAAGATTTTTTGTCCCAGAAACACAAACAAGGATCGTTACAGGTTGATTATAATTAATTTAATTAATTATAAACAAATAATTTTTGGATGTTCTTTTTTTCGTTGATGTTCTTGACCACATTGTCGATGTGATCTGTCGTTGCGTCGCAGAAGCCAAGTGTAGACTCCCTCTAGTGGTGATCCACAGGTGTACCTCGTATCTCTGGACGTCGCAAAAGGATTCTCCGGGTGCTAGCATGGAGAATACTTTTCTTGAGTTCTCTTCCTTAGATCGTCTTGATTTGTTGAAAGAGGATATCTCTCGGTCTAGAGAGCGTTCTTAGTGGAACATGTTCTTTCGGCCTTGAAATAATTCTCTTGAGATGTTGTGCACAACGATTCTCTTGTGTAGGAAAAGAGTTGGGGTTGTGAGGATATTTATAATCACGTTTTAGGTTGTAGAGTTATGATAGTAAATAAATGTGTTACGCGTTTCATTTATTTCATTAACTATTATTGAAAACCCCCATGTCGAATAATTAATTCCTTGAATTGCGCTCACGCTGATTATAATAAATATCATTTAATAAAACGATATTATATCCTCAAAATCCCGACTGGAAAAACTACACGGCGTGTAATAATAAATACACGGCGTGTACTAGTTTTTCATTGAAAACTACATGGCGTGTACTTGTTTTTCATTGAAAACTACATGACATGTACATTAAATGTACACGACGTGTATATCTTGTTTTCATTTATTCATTTACTTTCCAAAATAAAACTACACGACATGTACATTTAATAATACACGGCGTGTACTTGTTTTATTTTATTTTTCCTCCATCATTTAAAACAACTTAGGCTTCCTTGAATAGTTATTAAACCACTTACGGGAATAATCTTTATTCAACTTGAGATACTTGGATACACTTAGTGTGTGAACCCCTAGGCCGCTTTCTCGTTTTCATTAGGCGGGCTTGCCTAAAGTCCAAGATTACTGTCTAGAAACGGGTCAAGGCACCCAAGAGAAAGAAGTTGATGCCGCATTGACGTATCACCTCATACGAACACTTACTGTGTAATTTAATCCCTTTGTCTCAATATCTCATAAAGCAGGTTTCATGGAAGTGTCATAAACCTATATGCTTGATCCGTTGTTCTTTGACAACCTGAAATAAACTCGTCATTTACAGCATGGCCATGGAATTTAATTCGACAGTTCTATTTCAATCAAAGGGCCGAGATATCAACTTCCATAAAATTAAGGGAAAAATCCATCATTGACTTATCAATTAAAAAAAATTCACTCATGACGCACCCAAAATACCCTACTTTCCGCCAACTATATGCGTGACGGTTTTCGTCAGTATATCTAAGTGCGCGAGTCATGACATGAGTTAATGATAATCTTCCAGTCTAAGGACCCTTACACACGCTCGCAGATACCAAAATCTGATGACACCAAGACATGTAGAATTACTAATGGCGGGTCTGTTCCCATAATCTCCCATCTCGGAGATTACCAAGTGTGAACTCCATGAGAGAGAGTCTCGTCTTCTTACGAGTACTCGCACATGACATTATGTATACTATGTGTCCTATCATAGTATGTCATCCAACTGCAGAACTTTATTTAAGAATATTGTTATATCATTTCAAGGTTCTCATCATAGCGGGGATCTGGTATGACCTTATTAATGAAACAAATATTCCAGGACACTATTATATTATAGTCATGAAGAACAATGAACAATATATAATAAGTGAACATTCATGTAATCAAAGTACAAAACAGCTGGTTCTAAGGACACAAACCCTTACAAACTCCCACTTGGACTAGAGCCAACTGCCTACAACTTTTAGTCCACTAGACCTCACATGATTATCATGTTTCTGCTGAGTCAAGGATTTATTCAATGGGTCTTCCACGTTGTCTTCCGTGGAAATACTGCTCACTGCATCTTCACCTCTCTGAGAAAAATACCTCAAGAGATGATACTTCCGAAGTATGTGTTTTGTCCACTGATGTGACCTTGTATCTTTTTCAAGTTCCACCGCTGCAATATTATCACAATAGAGTGTGATAGGATCTTTACTGCTCGGTATAACATCCATATCTTGGACAAAGCTTCACATCCATACTACTTCTTTAGCTACCTCAGAAGCTGCGATATACTCAGACTCCACTGTAGAATCTGCCACAACACTTTGTTTTGAGCTCTTCCAGCTCACTGCACCTCCATTCAAACTGAAGATGTATCCATTCTGAGACTTCATGTCATCTTGATCCGTCTGGAAACTAGCATCTACATGTCCTCTGATGACTAGTTTCTCATCTCCTCCATAAACCAGGAACATATCCTTAGTACACCTCAAATACTTAAGGATAGTCTTGAATGCCATCTAATGGTGGTCTCCTATATCAGCTTGATATCTTCCTACTACACTTAATGCGTAAGAAACATCTAGCCTCGTACATAGCATATCATACACGATTGACCCAATCGTGGATGCGTAAGGGATCCTTGCCATCTGCTTCCTTTCATCATGTGTCTGAGGACACATTTTCTTGGAAAGATGAAAGCCATGTGACAGTGGCAAAAATCCCCTCTTGGACTGTTCCATACTGAATCTCTTCAGTATCTTGTCAATGTATGTACTTTGACTTAGGCCCAACATTCTCTTGGATCTATCACGATATATCTTGATCCCAAGAATATATTCCTCCTCCCCAAGTCTTTCATGGAGAAGCATTTATGAAACCATGCCTTAACTGACTGTAAGACAGGTACTTTGTTTTCAATTAGTAATATTTCATCAACATATACTATTAGGAAAACTACTGCACTCCCACTAAAGCTCTTGTAGACACAAGGCTCACATTCGTTCTTAACAAATCCAAATTCCTTTATAGCTTCATCAAAACGAATGTTCCATGATCTTGATGCTTTCTTTAATCCATAAATGGATTTATGCAACTTGCATATCTTGTTGGCATCCTTTGGAGTCACAAACACTTCAGGTTGTGTCATGTATACATCTTCCTGGAGGTTCCCATTAAGGAAAGCTGTTTTTACATCCATTTGACAAATATCATAGTCATGGTAAGCAGCAATGGCCAATAGGATTCTGATGGATTTCAGCATCGCAACCGGTGAAAAGGTTTCATCATAGTCAATTCCTTGACATTTTCTAAAAACTTTTGCAACCAGTCGTGCCTTATAGGTGCTGACTTTCCCCTCCATGTCCAGTTTCTTCTTGAATACCCATTTATTACCAATAGGATTTACATCAACTGGAGGATCTACCAAAATCCAGACTTGGTTTTGGTACATGGAATCCATTTCAGAATTCATGGCTTCATTCCACTTGGCAACGTCTGTGCCTTCAACTGCTTTCTTGTAGGTAAGAGGATCATTATTGTCAACCAATAATGAGTCACCATCCTCGGTGACAAGAAATCCATATCGTTCTGGTTCTCTCACCACCCTTGTGCTCCTACGTAGTTCTTGTGTCTCTGGAATAGATTGTTCTTCCATGGGGCTTTGTGGAATCTGTTCTTGTACCAACTCAGGTGTATCTTGAGCCTCAACTTCATCAACGATTATCTCACTCCCACTATCTCTTTTGGAGATGTGATCCCTCTCAAGGAATATGGCGTGTCTTGCCACTGTAACCATTTTTTCTGAGGGGTTCTATAGGTAATATCCCCTTGTTTCCTTGGGATATCCTATAAAGATACACTTTGTCCCTAGGGGCGCAAGTTTTCTACTTAAAGAGGCCTTAAAAAATGCTTCGCTACCCCACACTTGTAAATTCGATAACATGGCTTTGCATGCACTCCATAACTAATATGGAATACCATTTATCGATTTAGTTGGTACTTGGTTTAGTATGTGCGTTGCTGTTTGTAATGCATATCCCTAAAAGGATAATGAAAGGCTCGCATGACTCATCATTGATCTCACCATGTCGAACAGGGTGTGGTTCCTCCTTTCACTTACACCATTCCATTGTGGCGTGTAAGGAGTGAGTTGAGATAGAATCCCAAACTCCCGTAAGAAATCAATGAAGTCCTGATTAAGATATTCTCCGCCTCTGTCTGAGCGGAGTTTCTTAATCTTCTTACCAAGATGGTTCTCAACTTCATTCTTGTATTATTTGAACCGATCAAAAGAATATGACTTATACCTCATTAAGTAGATATATCCATATCTACTAAAATCATCAATAAAAGTTATGAAGTATGAGAACCCACCCCTTGCTTCAACTGGAAATGGTCCACACACATATGTGTGAACTAATTCTAGAAGTTCTTTGGATCTTTCACCTTTCCCACTAAATGGGGATTTTGTCATTTTGCCTTGTAGACACGCATGACATACACCAAGTGGTTTTAGTTCTAAAGAATCTAAATACCCATATTGATGTAATTTTGTCAAATGTTTCTCATTGACATGACCTATCCGGGGATGCCAAAGTTGGGTGTGGTATGAGTCATTTGAATTAACTTTGTTATCGATTTCCATTACTTGGTTTATGTAGTCTAACACATAAAGGTCGTTATATAAATGTGACCTACCAAAACAAATGCGATCTTTATAAAATTACCAACATTCATTTCCAAACTTGAATATGAATCCATCAGTATATAATCCGGACACTGAAATAATGTTTTTAGTAAAAGAAGGCGCATAATAAAAAACTTTCAAAACCAAGACCATCCCCTTAGGCAATGTGAGGTGGTAGTCCCTGACAGCTACAGCAGCAAGTCTGGCTCCATTGGATGCTCGTATATCTACCTCCCCTCGATAAATCTTCCTGAATCTACTTGGTTCCTGTATTTGGATACAGATGTGAGCACCACAAGAAGTATCTAATACCCAATTAGTAGAAATAGATAGATTTCATTCGATAACAAATGCACCTGAAGCTTCCCCTTGCTTCCTTGGCTGGGTGCAGGTTTTCTTCCAATGACCCTTCCTACCACATGCAAAACAAAAAACATCTTGTTCCTTTACCTCCCCTTTGATCATCCTTTTCTTGGAAAGCCATGAAGAAGCTTTGGGGTTAAACCTCTTCGCCTTCCCATTCATTTTATTCTCCATGAGGACAGAAGGATTTTCACGCTTCATGTTAGTGTCCACATGGCGAATGAGGATGAGAAGATCAGACAGATACTTCTCAATGTTGTTCATATTGAAGTTTACAACAAAGTTTGAGAAGCTCTGGGAGAGTGATGCAAGAATGAGGTCGGTACCCAGTTCTTCGGGGAGTTTAAACCCTAGAACCTCCAATTGCTCAATGTAGCCAATGATCTTGACTACATGAGGCCGGGCTGGGGCAACCTCTCTAAGCGTGATCTGAAATAGATCCTTGGAGATCTCAAACCTTTCCTATCTTTCTCTCTCCTGGTATAGACCATGGTGGTGCTCGAGCATGCTATAGGCATCCATGTCTTCATGAGACTTGATGAGCTCACTAGACAACGATGATAGCATCAAACATTGAATGTCAAGAGCATCATTCAAATGTTGATCATAGACCAGAAAATATTCATCACATGCCCCTAGGGAAGGAGAATCAAGAAGTGAGGACTCCATCACATAAAACTTTCGTTCATGGCATAGGATAACCCAAAGGTGCCTAAACCATTCATGAAAGTTACTGCCAGTGAGGATATTGTCTTTATCTAGTATTGATTGTAGAGAAAATGTGTTTGATGAGTTTTTCATCTTGATTCTACAATTTAAAAGAGCATATTTATTAGTACTTTCTTGATTACAATTTATGAGAAATAATAAATAAATTAATTAATTCTCCCACTATTTTATCAAGTCCTAATGGCCCTCACCGTTGAACTCTGAATGTCCATTTGCTTTGACATTCTTGTGGAAAGGATCCATATTTCCCTTATCATAACCCCAACAAGTGTTCATCAAGAAATTTGAAGGTATTTAGGTAGGTAGGTCTTTGAAAACTGTGAGCTTACAGTTCCTTGATCTGTTGAGTGGACTCCCCAATCCTGAAATCCTGACTTGGATTTCCTCTACTCTTGCCTCCAATATTACACCACGTCTAGCAAGGGATCATTCTCTTGATGTAATATGGTTAAGTCAACCTGAAACATTTCATAAGGGCTTCCTTTATAAAAGTAAGTTTCCCAACAAGGGTTGGTCAAACAGATAGTTTTATTGAGTCTTTCCCTTAATCAGTTAATGGAAGGCTTGGTCTGACTTAATATGGTATTGAGGGATTTTATTCCTTTATGTGTATTTTCGCATTATCACATGCTTGTTAATATTAAGTGATTCTTGCTTAAGTGATTAACCATGTTTTGATAATGTTTACGCATAGTCTGGTTTTTATTTAATTACATCTTTGCATGATTGTTCATTTTATTAATTATGTGATCGCGACCAAACATACATAATAAATAAACCATGAAATCAGACAGAAATAAAATAAGATGGCATGATCATGAGATTCTATTGGTTAGCTTATCTAGCAGTTTTGATAAGCTAACCCTGACCTAGGGAAAACACCTTGAACCTGTTGGTTCGTGTTTTGCAGCTCCCACCTGTCCACCTTTATATCATCTTGCGTCGGTTTCGCCTCGACTTCAGGATTTGAACCATCTCCTTTGGCTTGGGAGATCCTCCATTACATGGGTTTACATTAAAAAAACCATGGGCACACATGCCCTACATTTTATTGAAAGAAGGCTCACAGGACAACAAATTTAAATTAAATAAATTTAAATGAAACTATACACATAAAAAGGGTCTTTGGTCTAGATCATGATCATCCACATCATGCAACGTCATTTACACATATTTAGAATTCAAATTATTTTAATCGCTCTTTCATTTAAGATAAGTCATGCTCGAATTCAATTAATTATGATCTTATAATTAATCAATTCTTTATCTTAAATTCCTTTTTGAATTTCCTTGATATTCTTATCATCCATATTCCTTGTACAGGTCTTTGTACATTGGAGGAAACCTGGTGAAGTTCCATTTCTAGAAAGTACATGACGTGTAGTTTACAATTACATGGCGTGTATTTTTCTTTTCACCCTTTATCCAAAGTACACGCCGGGGCTTAGGCGTGTTTTCTGTACTTTGGAAATCTTGGAGTACACGGCGTGTAGATGAATCATACACGGCGTGTACTTCCATGTTACACGGTAACCGGCCTGGCGATCCCGTGTACGCGGTACGTGTCTTATCTTTGTACACAGTTTAACCTGGGCTTTAACGGACTACACGGCGTGTTTCTCCAACATACACGCCATGTATTCCGGTTTCCACGCGCCGTTCAATTCTGGTCAACACGGCGTGATTAAAACTTAGGCATAATCAATTCACACGGTGTTGTTTGGAGGACCAGTGCCGGTTCGTTGAACCTAAGTACATGGCATGTAGTTTTAATTACACACAGTGTAATCCCATGTTGTAAAGACAGAAAGAGAGACTCCTCCAAATGAATTCCTCATTTTTATTTTAAACAAAATTAAAATTAAAAACTCGTTTCTGTGATATGAATCGAGAAATGAAGGAGGAAGAATAGATCTCATTTATTTAGATTAATAGAACAATATATTTCGAATTGAATCAAATATAAATGCGTAAATTATCAATGAAAATTAAATAACTATAATCAACGCTGTAACCTCACTCTAATACAATTTGAAGGTTCCGGGCGTAGCGGAAGCGCGTGGGTGGATGTGCCCACTTGGCCCTTTGTCATTAGAAATGATCAATCTGAGATCAATATGATGATAAACACCAGTCTCCACAGATCGAATCACATAAAAAGACAAAGATGATGGTTTGTCCCGGAACCACAATCAAGGATCATTACAGGTTTATTATAATTAATTTAATTAATTATAATGAAATACCTTTTGGGTGTTCTTTCTACATTGATGTTCGTGATCGCGTTGTCGATGTGATCCGTCATTGCGTCGTAGAAGCCAAGTGTAGACTCCCTCTAGCGGTAATCCACACATGTACCCCGTATCTTTGGACGTCACCAAAGGATTCTCCGGGTGCTAGCGTAGAGAAGCCTTTGCTTGCATTGTCCACCTTAGATAGTCTTGATCCGATGGAAGAGGATCTCTCTCGGTCTTGAGTGAATTCTTGGAGGAAGAGGTTCTTTCGGCCTTAAAAGAATTCTCCAGAGATGTTGTGGACAACGATTCTCTTGTGTATGAAAAGAGTTGGGGTTTTAAGGATATTTATAATCGAGTTTTAGGTTGTAGAGTTATGACAATAAATAAACGCGTTACGCATTTCATTTATTTCATTAACTCTTATTGAAAACCCCCATGTCGAATAATTAATTACTTGACATGCGCTCACGCGAATTATAATAAATATCATTTAATAAAATGATATTATATCCTCAAAATCCCGACTGGAAAAACGACATGGAGTGTAATAATAAATACATGGCATGTACTTGTTTTTCATTGAAATCTACACGGCGTGTAAATTAAATGTACACGCCGTGTATATCTTGTTTTTATTTATTCATTTCCTTTCCAAAATAAAACTACACGGCGTGTACATTTAATAATACACGGTGTGTACTTGTTTTATTTTATTTTTCCTCCATAATTTATAACAACTTAGGCTTCCTTGAATAATTATTAAACCACGTATGAGAATAATCTTTATTCAACTTGAGATACTTGGATACACTTAGTGTGTGACCCTCTAGGCCTCTTTCTAGTCGGCATTAGGTGGGTTTGCCTAAAGTCCAAGATTACTGTCTAGCAACGGGTCAAGGAAACCAAGAGAATGAAGTTGACGCCGCATTAACGTATCACCTCATACGAACGCTTACTGTGTAATTTAATCCCTTTGTCTCAATATCTCATCAAGCAGGTTTCATGGAAGTTTCATAAACCTATATGCTTGATCCTTCGTTCTTTGACTACCTGAAATAAACTCGTCGTTTACACCATGGCCATGGAATTTAATGCGACAGATCTATTTCAATCAAAGGTCCGAGATATCAACTTCCATAAATAGAAGGGACAAATCCTTCATCGACTTATCCATTAACAACATGTCACTCGTGACGCACCCAACATACCCTACTTTCCCCCAACTGTATTCATGATGGTTTTCGTCAATAAATCTAAGTGTGTGAGTCATGACATGAGTTAATGATAATCTTCCAGTCTAAGGACCATTACACATGCTCGCAGATAGCAATATCTGATGACACCAAGACATGCGGAATTAATACTGGCGGGTCTGTTCTCATAATCTTCCATCTTGGAGATTACCAAGTGTGAACTCCATGAGAGAGAGTCTCGTCTTCTTATGAGTACTCATACATGACGGTCTGTATACTATGTGTCCTATCATAGTATGTCATCCATCTGCCGAACTTTATTTAAGAATATTGTTATAGCATTTCAAGGTTCTCATCATAGCGGGGATCTGATATGACCTTATTAATGAAACAAATATTCCAGGACATTATTATATTATAGTCATGAAGAACAATTAACAATATATAATAAGTGAACATTTATGTAATCAAAGTAAAAAAAGTTGGTTCTGAGGACACCAACCCTCACAAGAAATCCCTTCACTTAAAAATGGTTTTCTTCAAGATGACACCGGTGAATGACCCGACCACTAATCAAGTTAGATCCTCATCCACGAGAACGATGTAATCACCCACTAATCGTCTTCAATTATGGGTCTACAATGTGTCTTCAACACTGGGTCTACAATGTTCTAGTAAGGGAGTACCCTCAGCATGGTTCAATCCCAACATTGGAGGCTTCCTGGAATACTGTACAAGTTAATAACTACCCTCAATCATCTGGTCAATGATGACCGATGGTCATGAAGTAGATGGTGACAACCACCATCTTCAACTGTTTCGAGTCCTTATCCTTAGAATACAACCACCAGTACCTCCTGCACAATAGGGAGGTGGATCATGAGGTTACTCAGGGCCCCAATTCAAAGATGCATGAGTCCTTCTTGAGGACCCCCACCAACAATCGCCGCCAGCAAAATCGTGCAGCACTGAAGGCCCAACATGACGGGGGTGTTTCCTCTAGACATTCTTCCTAGGATTCTTAGAGTTGGGCATGCAAGAAAAAACACTAGAGAAAAATTCTAGTCAACAGGTAGTAGGTTATTACATTTCCCCCTCCAAAGAAGTCCATTTACCTAACATTATGGAAAACAATGAGTGGGAACATACACCCATCCGTCCTAATTCCTCTTCACAGCAGACTCATTCGGAAGTGACCCACCAATCCCACCAGTTGAATCCAGTGGAGTACCATGAGAAGGAACATAAAACTGTTTACAAATTATTAGCCAGTCAGCAGACTCATCTGACTACATTTAAGGAATCCCACCAATCAAATGTGGTGGCAACTGGTAAACAAAAACAAACACCTTCATACATTCACCAATTCTGCCAGCAGTCTCATCTTCCAGTATCTAGAGATTTATGTCAACCATGATTGGTGAAAAATAGAGAGTAGGAACATACAACTTCCCACATTCATCAAACCTACCAATAGTCTCGTTTGGCAGCACCGAGAGAACTCAGTCAGAAAAATCTGATGACAAACCTGATGTAGACGCAACTCTCTCCCCCGTACATGATTACTATTAGTATCCATTGAGAGGAAAAGGAGTATAGGAGCAGGCAGATAAACCTAATCCTAATACTTAATGGAGGTATATTATCATTCTGGCTACTGAATTCGCCAAACAAATATTTTTAATGGTGAAAGGGAAAACACAAATTCCTACCCATATTCAAGAAGCATTCCAGAATATCATAACAAAAAAATCAGTAGTACTAGGGGAATAGAAAAATAAATCTGTCACCACACCTGGGATAACATATTGACATGCCATATCGAAGTTGATACAGACCTCTGTTCCAGTCTAGGAGGGTTATGGGGCATAATCCCCCACATCATACAAATAATAGTATCAGGAACAAACACCCTTTCCAACTGGAGGTAATCAGCCTATTCCGAATACCACACTAAGGAAGGAACATACAGCTGCCCATGACAATGACTTCTCCCAGCAGGTAGCTGCAACTAAGTTTAAGAGAGTATCCAAGAAGAAGTCTCTCCAAACACAGTTAGAGAAACAAGAGCCAAACTGTAATCTAGATCCTCTTAATGCTGGAGTTCTTGAATCCCTTAGACATTTATCTATTACAACTCAAGATCCTACCCTCTCCTTACCAAATTATGGGAGTGGTAGTTGTAATTCTAAATTTCCCCATCATTCACTTCATTATGATAGATTGATTTGTAAAAATTATTTCAATCTAGAGATCCTATCTTTGGATAAGATCCCTAGCAACCCTCTGTTTGTCTAGAAGAACAAGGAGAAAGAGGATTTATCTATTTCTATAATCTAACATAATGGTCATCCTCATGATGGAATTAACTACATAAGTTCTCTCCGCAGTAGTATTTGGAATTTTCAAGATAATTCTATAATTGACAATGTAGTAATGAGAATGACCTTTTTTATCGAGGCACATTCCAACATAAGGCCAGTCATGTCTAATACCTTTCTATTAATGGGTGAAATAATTTCTCAACCAGAAGAAATATTAAGGGAATGGTCATTATCCGAACCTCCCTTGGGTAATTTTTCTTCTAATACAATAGAGGGAAACATGACTGATTCAACTTTTGTTAATAAAATAATCAAGAAGTGTCCAATTTGTTTGGATTGAGTGGAGAAACATCTTGTAAAAGATAATGAAGATATGTTAAACATGAGAAAACAATTGACTAAAGGAGAAGTACAAGTCATGTTCTTTACTTTGGAAAACTCTCAAGACAACATTCTAAAATTGATGGAAGAATATTTTATTCATGATTTTCACCATAACTTATGGAAGACTATTTGTCATTTGAAAACTAATGTATTACCAAATGAGGAAGATCAAAATCATGTAAAGTTGATAAAATGGTTGAAATGCTAAATTGCCTTAGCATCTCTCTTAGTTTCCCAACATCACAAGATTGAGAAGTAGTAGAGAACCCTTCAATGTGCATGCCTCAATGATTTAAAGAGGCTACACCAGTTAATTTTTGATGCCCCTTCTGGTGTTCATATTAGAATATGGGGTGATCATGGAGCAAACATTTTACTACACTCTAGAATAAGAAAATCCCACAAAAAGTGGTCTCATGAAATTTTATTGATCATGGTCATATACAATAAACATATTTTGTATGCAATAAAGTATACACTCAAGAAAATGCCACAACTAGCTCTCATTAGAGCCAGGCCCAAAGAAAGCAAGTTTTTGAGTTACTTCTACATCAAGCATCAGATAATATTCAGAAGGACTCCCTCTTTGAGAATGTTAACTATTAGATAATGAAAATATTTGAAATAGAACAATGATCTTCCAAAACAGGTGATTTGAGTGGTTGTAAGATAATTCACGCAACTAATGTCTGAACTAATATTCATAAAATCAAAAGATCAGTTGTGTTAATCTCAGAAATATCAGTTCAAAATCCACCCAATCCTACAGGGTAGGGGGCTTGAATAATTTCACCATTGAATTCAGTGAAGAAAATTCTAATTTTTTAAGAAGAAGAACTATAACAGCCCCAGGCTTCAGGGCTGTGGGAATTTTTACAATACAATCCCCTCCTCAAAAAAAGTAAGTTTTATCCAGATTAGGGAATAAGCCACAAAAAGAATGCACAACTGAACTACCCAAGGATTCCCTTCGGGTTACTGTCCTCCAAACAGTTCCAAAGAATTCATTATATAGGATAGCATAATCTCATGGAAGATACAAAAGGAGACGATCTTACAAAGATACTGACAGAATGAAATCAATGCATTATGCGTCAGTGAATGTTATTAAAACCATTGTAGAAGATATTCTATAAAATTAGTCAATTTTAGGGGAATGATAAGTTGAATTTATGATCCAAAATACAGTATATACTAATGAAAATGAAGGAGGTGTGGGTACTTGAAATCAGAGGCTTACCCAGAATATAGGTATGCCCACACATAATCAACTCCCACCACTTCAAAAGGAATCTAACAAGGGAAAATGTAAAAGTCAGATCATGCCTCACTTTTCCACCAGAGAAGGTCAATCTCTCTTTCTTGAAGAAATATTTGCATAGAAAGAATAGGAGATTAAAGAGTTGAAAAGACTCAATACCGAGTTACTTTGAAGTATAATTTCTGATAGAAATATTCCCTAAGAAGATCCTCGACTTTAACATCCTGTAGGAGCTCCTCAACAAAGAGTATTTTTGGTAACTATAGATGCAAATACTTAATTTCCTCCATTGGGTACACAACCGGGGATGGATCAATCACATCCTTATAGGCCTATTTCTATGGGTTATCCAAGAAAAATACCAGTAGTACCTCCACTAGAGGTTTTCCCATTCATTGCACCAATTCATGCCCTAGATGCTATAACTATATAGGTCCCAACTCATTCGAATATTCCCCAAATTCTTGTGAACAAAATTGTTCAATTAACAACTTCATTGGAATCTATAGAATAATGTTGTGCACCAGTTCATTCGGAAAAGAGATCTTACCCTGAATGGGTGCATCTGATACCCCCCACCAAATTTTGGAAATACTACATTCCCAACCTTTAATGGTTCAGGAGATCCATAGAAACACTTAACAAATTTCATTTCTCATTGTGATCCCATGATGGGGTCTCCTCAACAACAAGAAGCATTAAATATTAGGTGATTTGTGCAGTCATGACAGGGACCGGCTTTTTTCTGGTATATAGGTCTGTAATCTCAATCTATTACTAGATGGGAAGATCTCCTTCAAAAATATCATCTTCCATTTAGCTCAACGCTGCTGAAGATGAAAATTTTTTATTTTAAAAATTGTAGATAATAGGAAAATTAAAGATTCTTAGGTTTCATTGCTCGTTGTAAAGGATTAACATATTACATAAATTTAGAACCCTCTTAGGAAGAGTTGATGCCAATTTTTGTGGAAAATCTTCGTGATGAGTTACGTACACCACTGATACTTGTGAAATACACAAGTGTATTTAGAGATATTGCTTTAATTTCCTAATATTAGGAGGATTACGTTGTGGAAGATAAAGCTAAATCTCATATAATTCCATCAACTCCGAGAAGGAGAATAGGGAAAGAAGAAGCTGATACAGTCACATGCAAGCAAGAACCTGTGCCTGCTTCCACTTCAAAACCTTCAGCATATCAAAGGTCTCAACCTCCCTTGCATCAGCAACAGTTACTGCATCATCAAAATGATCCAATAGTTCAATTGTAGAGAACATTTGAGGAGTTAAAGAACAAAGTTTAATCATTCTGGAATGAATAGGTTACCGGTTACTTCACCTCAGCTCTGGAAAATAATTTGGTTCAGCTTCGAAAACCAAAGAAACCAAAAAAATAAGGAGATGAGGATATTTCAAATTATTTTCCCATTCACTAGACATTGGGACATCCCAATTAGGAGTGTTTTGTTTTCCAAGACCTCCTATAAAATATTAGACATTAGATAAGTAAAATAGAAAAGTTCATCAGCCCTAGTTGCATGTGTTACTGCTAATGATCCAGAGGAAAAAGGTGAATATCAGGAAGTCAAAGGTAAAAATGTGTAGAAATATGATGATGTGATGTTGAGGAAAATTATCACCTAAACACATACCATTCTACAAACACAATTGAAACAACCGATTGTGTCTTCCTCCACTCCTGCCACAACAAAACCAACTTCAGAAAAATATTAATCGTCAAAGAAGCAACATGATCATAAGGATAAAGAGCAGTCAGAAGAAGATGGGCTCATGTGAAGACCAAATTTGTACTTGAATTTGGAGGATATCATTCCATCTATTTCAAAAGAACTGGAACTGCCACAAAAAATGGCATAATTAGAACTAACATGTCATGCAGAATCTTCATCAGATGAGGAATTTATCTTTGGTTCCATTAACATTATCCACTTAACAGATCCCTATACCGATAGTGATTTTGTTTATAATGAGCATGAGTTCCCTATAACTAACTAAGGAACAAGAGGAAGAATCCAAGTTAGAGGATATAGGGGAAGACATCTATATTATAGTAGCCACTATTTTAACTCTACCCCTACTCGAACTGTATACGTGGCAGAAACACATGGAAGATACCTTCAACGGGCTCAAAAAGAACATGGAGATTCTACCATGCATGATAGGTTTGGTCCTGACATGAATAGTTTGGAGGAGCAATTAGAGGTTACACCATATTTCTCTCAGTAGGTAGATAAACCTAATCAGTCTAATATACCAAAGCCATGAGTATTTCTAGCTTCTTCTCTAACACATGGTACATCGACATTAGGAATGTCAACTTCCAAGTCACCTACAAAGCTACATCTTTGTATTGGGAAACAATGACCTTTTCACCAAATTTATGATGTTTTGAGACATATATCCCAAGTATCAGACATATTTTTTATTTTGGATGCCTGGAATCTGTCAAAAGATCTTAGAGAATAGCTTATTGAGGTTTTTCCAAGTCCCTAAGTGTTTGAAACCGAAGTTGCTTCTATTGAGGTCTACCATATAGAGATTGATTATGTAGAATGGAATGTAGTTATATATTTTACATATTATGATTAAGTTGATGTTTTATATTGACATAGCATGCCCTTGTATCTATCTTACAGGGTCAATGACATAAAGATTTGACGAGCCTTCATTGACAGTGGATCAGAAGTCAACCTCATTCCTATTTGTAAACTTATTTGATTGGGCCTCAATAAATATAATTTATCCCCTTATAATTTAATGTTTAAAGGTTATGATAATAATGAGCAAGAACCTCTAAGAGATATTACACTCAGAACTCAGTTCAGAGATCTTATATCTAATTCAAGTTTTATGGTTGTTCGTCAGGACAGAACCTTTAACATTATGCTTGGAATGATTTGGAAACATCAACATACATCCATACCTTCATCATACCACCAATGTTTCAAGTACTTATTCAATTGTAAAATTGGAACATTATATGGTGACAAGGATCCTTTAAAAACGTGTGAATCTCAATAAATTGAGGTGGAATTTTATCACACAAAGGGAACGAGGTTCGTGATAGAGGAGGTAACTAGAATCAATGCTCCAAATGGTTTGGAAAAGATCCTAGAAAACCCATTAAAACATTTGAGTATAGATTATGTGTTTCCTATCAATCAAATTGAAATCATAAACCCAAATATGAACACACGTGTGATGACTTTTTTAATGTCAATTGGGGCAATAAATCCTAACATCATGGGAGGAATTTTTGATTTACCAAGAAGTGGTGAAATATAAAATAGAGATGTCTTCATTTCCTCCGCTGAACTGTAGCATGTCTCTGATTCATCAATCATACTAGAAGAAATTTTAGCAATACCAAAGGAAGACAAGGATACTGATTACCAACTCATCATATCCTATTCAATGCTCTAGAAAGACACTTAATCATTAGTTGGATCAGAAATGGTGGCCTCTTATTCAGGATGTTCAATTACTGACATATCCCAATAATTTCAATGTTTTTATTCATCACCTACTATGAAAGTAGAAGTAGAATAAGTGACACGTAATGAAGAAGAATAAGATCTTAGGGATAATCCTCTAACATTTGACGAAGGTGTCTCTACCACTGTGGATGAGCTCAAATAAATAAATCTGGGTACTGAAGAAGATCCATGCCCCACTTTAATTATTGAAACCATGACTTTTAAAGAGAAAGAAGTGTATAATTCATTTCTAAAGAAAAATATATTCTTGGAGTTATACAGAAATTCCAGGTCTTAATCCTGATATAGAAAATCCTAATTTGGGTTTTCTAGATGAACATCAGGGATTCAAGAAGTAAGCCAGAAGGACATGCCGAAATCATGCCTCTAAAATTGAATCTGAAGCTGATAAGATTATCAAGGCTAAATTTGTCAAAGTTTTCATTGATTTGAGAGATCTTAGTCATAATTGTCCTTAGGATTACTTTCTAGTTCCGATAAAAAGACATTTAATTTATGGAACAACTAGATATGAAACTCTTTCCTTCATGGATGGGTACTCTGGGTACAATCAAATCTGCATGGCCCCAAATGATGAAGATTCTATAGACTTCATAGCTCCTCATGGTGAGTTTTTCTATTGGGTAATGCCCTTTGGCCTAAACAATGTAGGTGAAAGGTGTCAATGTTCCATACACCATATCTTTAAACCATTTTTAGGAATTTTTTTTTGAATTTTATGTCGATGATCTAGTGGTTAAATCCAGATAATGTTCCAATCACTTAACTAATTTGGAAAAATAATTAATAAAATTACGCATTACAATTTGAAGATGAACCCCTTGAAATGTGCTTTCAGGGTAACCTCAGGAAAATTCATCAGATTTATTATATGCCATCGTGGAATCGAAGTTGATCCTGAGAAAAATGGAAATTCTTGGCATGTCACCACCTCAAAATTTTAATGAATTAAGAGGAATAAATTGACACATGGCCTATATACGATGCTTCATCGTGAATTTGGTATCCAAGTTTTTTCCCTTCATTAGATTAATAAAGAAGGGAGTCACCTATCAATGGACTGAATATTTCCAAGAGGAATTTGATACCCTTAATAAATATATTTTAAGTCTACTAATATTAATTCCATATATTGATGGAAGACCAATTATTCTTTATGTGATAGCATTATATCGATAACATGGTGCCTTCCATGTCCAAAAGAATAATGTTGGGAATGAAAATAGCCTTCACTATCTCTTTCAAACTATGCTTGACACCGAGTCTCGATATTTAAGTATCTAGAAGTGTTCCGTATAATTAATCTTTGTAGTTCAAAAATTGATACTATACCTACAACATCATGAGGTATAATTGGTGTCTCTCAATAACCCACTCAAATTAATCCTCAGTCATCCAATGCTTATAAGGCCTTGGGCATGGTGGGAAGTTATTTTTCAACAGTTTGAAATCTAGTTTATACCTCAAAAGGAAACAAGAGGACAATATTTGGAAAACTTCCTTGCTAAGGATCTATATGTGGAAGAAACATCACTGAATACTAAACTTCCTACTGAAGATCTCTTATTTATTCAAGATAGTTCCCAAACATGGGAAATGTACTTTGATGGCACCCCAAAAAGTATTACAGGGAAGAGAATGGAAAACCCTAAACTCAACAAAGTTGGGTTATTAATTGTACATATCTCCCCTGAAAAGGATGTGTTTTCTTATTCCTTCCTATTTTTAGAAGGCATTACCATGAATGAGGTAGAATATCAAGATCTCATCGTTGGCTAGGAATTGGAACTTCAGGTACAAGTGAACCAACTGAAAGTAAAAGGTGATTCAGAGTTGGTAATCAAACAAATCAATGAGGATTATGATATAATAAAATAAGATTTAATACCTTTGTGTAATTATTTTAGAGATTTAATGTATGAATTTCCCTCAAAGACAATATTGTCTTATGTCCTGGGATTACAAAACACACAAGCTGATGTACTAGATAATGTAGATACAATCCTGGAAAATCCAAATCGGGATGAGAAAATAATTAGTACTTTCCATCATTGTGTGGTCTCACCTTTTTTTCAAACAATAATATAGAAAATTAATGAAATTGTTCCTATTTCTGAACCATATGGTCATACCACGGTATGGATGACACCTATCATGTAATACCATCAAAACTAATTAATTTCACAAGGTAGAGATGAAAATGATAAAATCTTACAACGGGTGGCCAATTTTACTCTTTAGGATAGTCCTGTTCACCAGAAGATCTTCTACAAATGACTCTTTGATAGAATCCTCTTTAGGTGTATTGATGGAGAAGAAAATACAGTTGTCATGAATGAAGTATATTCAGGAGCTTGTGGTGCTCACTAGTCTAGGCATAGGCTTTTTGATCAAATTTGAAGTCTTGTATACTTCTTCCCCTCAATGAAGTAGGATTGCATAGATTTTACCAAGAAATTTCATCCATTATAATTTATTCTAACCTCATTAATCAACCCTTGGAGTTACTACATATAGCTAAATATTCCTAGCCATTTTCCACATGGGGAATAGATATAGTAGATCCATATTCTCTAGCCATGACTAAGCAGTTCAAGTATATTCTTATCGCTACTTACTTCTTCTCCATATGGGATGATGTAATACCAGTCGATGAAATCGGATCCAAAGGCATTGTTGGTTTTTTCAAAACTAACATCATCACAAAATTTGATGTACCTCATACTATATTGATAGACAATGACACAAATTTCTGTTCTGTTGAGGTAAAGAAGCTATATTGGGAGCATAAAATCAAATACAACCATTCATCTCACTATCATGTAGTGGCCAATGGATAGATAAATGCCTTTAATAAGACCCAATCAAATATACTCTAGATGATGGTGGATAAAGATAAGAAATCATGGACAGAAAAACTTTTTCATGTTTTATGGGATTGTCATACTACTACACATACTGCCACTCAAGAAACCCCATATTCATTGGTTTATGGCACAAAACTGGGTTTTCCAATTTAAATTCAATTTCCTTCACCAAAAGTTGTAATCTATGACCATTTGTCTATAGATAAGAGTCTCAGAAACAATTCGATGAGATGGAAAGATTAGACGAAAAAAATATTTCATACTTTTCATCATTTAGGAGCCTATCAGAATAGAATAGCGCAATCCATTAACAAGAATGTTCACCACCATTCATTTCTTCATGGAGAATTGGTATTGATCCTCAAGAACCCACTGATACCAAGAATGAAACTTCCAAAGCTTGAGAAAAAGTGGGAATGACCTTATTCCATACATAAGGTTTACTTAAATGGAGCTTATGCCTTAATCTCAATGGATAAAGATCATATCAAAAATCCAACCAATGTGATATTCTTAAAGAGATACTTTGTGTAACTATACACTCTATTCTAGCTATATGACTCTAAAATTCACAACATGAGGTTCTAGTCGCATGATGTTAAACTACATAAAAACCATAAGCGTCCATGCTACATAATGATAAAATGTGTACTATCTTTGTCCTTATCACACTACGTTAAACTGCATGAAATCATTTTTCCTCATTACATGACAATAAAATTTACAGTTAACATCTTCTCTAGTTGACTTTAAGGGATTCTATATGAAAGCATTATTGATATCATTGTTACTCCTTTGTGGCACACGGTTTTGATTCTTCCCAATGTATTGAGTGAGATCTGCATATGGGACTCATTTTAAGAGCTATGTGTGGATTGATTCTCTTTAATATAATATACATATAGATGTCTGGATCTCCAATATTAGGCCCAACCGCAACCAAAAAAAAATTATTTTCCCATTTTCCTCCTGTATATGAACTAGATCTATACATAGTGCTCTTATATGATTCATGACTTGATTTTCATATCATCATATGTCTTAAATTAAAATCATTGTAGTATAAGATTTTTAAATTCCTCGTCTCCCACATCAAACCTGATTGGTGCGAGAAATGTTTTTTTAAGAACTATATTTGGCTTGATTATCATCCATATGAGATATAAAGAGACGCCTAGATCTCCAATCATGGGCCCAACCATGATAAAACCCCCTTTATTTCCCATGTAAGAATCCAACCTGCATAGGGAATGTTTAAAAACCTATATATGGATTGATTCTCATCCATATGAGATACGTAGTGATAACTGGGTTAAATTTCTTGTTCTATCTACGATATTCCATTTTTACGTCGGAATCACTTCATGTCCTCACAACATGACTCTAACATGCACAACATAATATTGATTCAAAGGAAATAAAGAAAGTATCAATTCTTGTATATGAATCATATCTATGTAATGTAATTTAAACTAATGGCCAATATTAATTCAAATATTTCTCAAGTGCATTGAACAGAACCCCATTTCATATTTTACACTGTTAATCGTGAATATTTTCAAATCTTCATAATCTTTCTTACGGTTTTTAGTGACAGCGTCTTTGATATCTGATAGCTCTTTTCCTTGGACATAAAGTATGTGACCTTAGGTAGCCTTGCGTAAGTTTCCTACATAACAGGACTGTTAGTCAAAAGAGTCCATTATTTGTCTATGCAGCATATTCCCCAGTAAACCTTGTATAACACAACCCCCATAACAGGTTTTTCAAATAATATTAATTTTATTCTTGGTTAATGTGTACTTTTTCCCCTTAAAAATTTGATAACAATATACATGAATCTATATTTTAAAGTAGTCATTCCTCTATATTTGTCCCATTACCTTTCTCTCAATATGAAAGTCTTCAAGACCTTGGTTTACACATTTCTCTCTACATGTGTTCAAAGCAGAAAGAAATAACCTTGCATTAATTGACCACATATCATATACTATTTCCAGTTATGGTCCTAGTTGTATGGCCTAAAACTAAAAACCCCATACTTTATATGTTTGGGTTATACTTTCATAGAAATCATATTCCTCCGATTTTTTTGGAAATCATGATTGTAAATAATCTCTCTATATTTAGGTACCTTTCTTCCTAAACCAATCTCTGTTATTTGGAAAATTTGAATCTTTATAAACTTTCTTCAACTTTTAGCAATAGAATTCCATACTTCAGAGAGATCTTTTTTTAACTATACAGTACATTCCCTTTAGTGGCCTTGCATAAGTTTCATACATTTCAGTTATGTCAGTCAAAAGATGCAACTATTTGGCTATGTAGCATATTCCCTAGTTGGCCATGTATAATACATCCCTCATAATGGGTTTTTTAAATAATGGTAACTTCATTCTTGGAAAATACTTCCTCTAATGCATTTAACACTTTTTCCCATATCATTCTTCGAATTCAGAAATTCCTAAATAATGGTTTACATTTATTCCCTTCCATACCTAAATATTGAAGTATGTTTCAGAACAAATTATCAAGAAATTGGGAGAGTCTTATACTGTTGGTCAAAGATAAAGACCTTAAATTAAAGCTACCCAATGTCATCCCTACATGACTTAAAACCGCACAATTCAATTTCCTCACTAGCTAACATAAAACTGCATAACATGATATAAAAAATTATCATTTTTTAAAAAAATTCACCATTACTCATAAACAAAATTTGTATGAAAGTGGTGTTCCTATTCATTACATATGTCAGCATAGATAACCATATATTATTAATACCACTTTCCCAGGAGAAACTACCCACTGTGTTCTTGAGTCACCCAAATCATGTTTTCCTTTGTCTATCAACACTAAAATGTTAAATTCAAAATATCTATTTTTCTTGACTATTCAGTATGCGCCCTTAGGTGTCCTTGCATAAAATTTTCCTACATAACAGCCATGTCAGTAAAAAGAAGCTATTATTTGGATATGTATAATATCCCCTAGTCATACCTTCGTAATACAACCCCCATAACAGGTTTTTAAAATAATGGTAAATGCATTCATGGAAGATACCACCTTTATGTTTATACATGTTTTTGTTTTGGTGACCATAAAAATTATGACTTAAGATTCTCTTTTGATGTATTTAATGAATATTAGAGAAATTATTAGCCACTGAGTCTTTTTTGGGATCTAATTTCAAAAATTTATTGTCAAAGATGTTCGAACATAAAAATAATCTCTTTATAGTCCAACATGCATGAATCTAAACCACCAACAACAAGAGACATGGTACACATGAGATTAGGAACCCATAAAGGTCACTCTGGACAAAATTTGAGTCCCAGCTTTCTAAATGTACATCTTGTTTGGTTTAGGTAGTATTGAACTATGAAAAATTGAAAGATACAATGTTTTTGGGTATTTATGTATAGCCCTATTATAAATAAAACTATTATTACTAGGCCCATTGGCTTAGGTAAAAAAAATCTAGCAAGAATGAAAACACAGATGATTAAAGATAAAATGATTTTCATGTGTGAAAAGAATTTTTATAGGGGAGAATCCTCAAACTGGAGTCTCTCTTCTATCAGAAATCACAAAAGCGATTCTACATAACTTCTCATATGGTTAATAATCTCTTGAGCCCCATCAGCTTCCTATTGAAGTTCATTTAGCCAACCATGTTCATTCTCTTTATCATGGTGAAGTTCTTCCTTAACATATACAATAGATTTTTCACCATCCACCTGAAAATCTCCTATTGAGTTATGAAGTTGGTCAAGCTTCATCTGATAATATCTAATTCCTATTGAAGACACAACTGCTGAAAAATATTTTATATAATCTTCTGCTTAAGTTATTTCAACTTTGTAGTATGGTTGTCCTTTTCTCAAGACAGCGTTGCTTGGAAACTGTCATTATTGACGAAAAATTTAGTCTTTATTGGGTATTATTGAAGATTCTACTCTTGCTCCATCTTTCGAATAATATCTTTCACTACAGTATGAATTACACGGTATTCAAAACCACCAAATTCCAGCGTGATAAATAGAGATGAAAGTCCTGGAATTCTTGAAGGAAGTTTCTCAAGGGGAGTTTTAGATATTATCTTCCATATATTTTTTCATACATTATGACATGAAAGATGAAAGGGAAATTTTTAGTTCTGGGCCTAATTTAGAATCACTATCATAAGGAGGGGCATATTCTATGATTAATGCTCTTAAAGAAGTTTCCTGTTCTGGTCCTTCCTTGACAACGTTTGATTTACCTTCTAGTATTGTTTGAGTGGAGGAAGAGGCTTCACTTATAAATCTATCCATTGAAGTTAATATCCTTATATGGGGAATTAAAATATGGTTATGTCTAGTTTCATGGGATAACAAAAGTGAGTAAAATCACAATATAAGTATCTCTTACCTAACAATAGGTTGACATCTTGAGAAGACTCCTACCCAATATTCTCAGTTTCAATGGTTTTGTTTGATGCCTCTAGGAGGGTAATGCTCTCTTTAATTTTCATGGGATCTTCAAAATGAATCTCAGGAAGATCTTTTATCCCAAGATTCTCCTGATCCAATGTCTCCACAATGGTTGGATAGACAATAATGTCAATAATGTTTTTACGCATCATCGTGGAATCTATTTACTTAGATGGAAATACACATTTCCACCAATCAGGGTTATAAAAATATTGAAAACTCAAATCCATTTCATTCTATAAAAGGAACATCAAAATATTCGAAATCATTTTTTGTATTAAAAATTTCTAATACTTCTTCAAAATACATTCCATGGTTCATCATAGCATCCAAAAATATCCCATATCGCAGGTTAGTCTCATCTGTGGGAGCACTTGGTGTGTTTGGTTCGCAACCTTACTCCGATAACCTTTGTCCCTAAACAACTTCTTCACCAATAGTTGTCGGGTCAGCATCAGTTGTCATAGGATGTTCTGGTACATTTGATAAACCTAAAGTATCACAATATAGAAGTTAGTAGTTATTACATTTGATGTCTTATGAAGTGGTATTGATTTACCAGAGGCCTCCTCTCATTTGATAGAATGAATAAGAGCAGTGTTGGGAACATACATTGGTTCTTTGGCCTCAATTCCTCTTCAGGAACCACTGGGTTACCAGGAATTTGTGTCTGTTCAGAAAAAACCTCCATAGTTCCTCGAAGCTTATTAGTATAATATTTTAAATAAGAAACAGAAGAATCTCATGAAATTCTAAGAAGTTAAGTTTCTTTTTCATGAATAGATATAAATTCATGTTATCAAGAAGGCCTACCACTATTGAGAAAGTGTTTCACCATGGTCTTCTTTATTCAATGATTTTGTTTCTTCGCCTTCTTAGGATGAATTGCATCGTCATCTCCAAAAATAGGTATTGAACACTGCAATTCCCTTTCTATATCATCCTCTATTTCTTGTTGGATTAGAGATATTTCTCCCAATTCACAGAGTGATCTAGTAGCTCTAAGAGTAGTTCCACCAGGGCAATATCATGGAAATGGAACATTAGTAGATTTTTTTTTCAACTGCATGTTAATTTGATGTTTCCTATGAGTAACAATGCTTTTACTAAATTAAAATTTCAAATAAAAAGAGAATACGAGAAATAGGAAATTTATATCATCAGGATCCATGAAGTCACACCATTATTCATATAATGAAGGAAAAATCCCTTCAATGGTACCACAATCTATCATTTCCTTCACACACGTTGTGGTGGGAATTGATTCCTCAATTTCGTATATGGGAATTTCCAGCTCTCGGATGTAAGTTCTCACTTCATCACGATTTTTCTTAAATAAGATATTAGAAAAAGACCATAGATCCACTATTCTTGGAATACACAGCCGTTCACGTAGATCTATAAACGTTGTTTCATAATCAAAATATAAACTTTTCCACGGTTGAATAGCCTCTTGTCATATATATTCAGAGTACATGCCAGAGGGTTGTGAAGAGGATCCTACAGTCTTAGATTTAAGCCTCTTCCTAATTCTAGCAGTCATAGATGGGGGATAAGAAAATGGAACTCATTTCTATTTGGAAATATGGTGACTATATCACCTCGGTAAAACCTTATTAGGGTTCTATTGGGTGTCTCTCTTAACTATGATGGGAGGATTATATATTATAGGAGGTCACTTCAGTGAATATAGAGCCTCGTCACCTCCACCCTCTGAATCTAGTGATTCGGCCCCTTATGATGAATAATTAACTTCCAAATTAAGGGCTTCCTTTATACTACCTCTCATTATCCCCACTAGAGGGAAAAATGTTTTAATACCCTTTCAGGGTAAGATACAGCCTAGTTTTGAACATACTAGATAGTCAACCTGCTTATTGCATCAACGACAGGTAAATTAAATATTTCCCCAGTCATATCCATAGATGTCAGCAACCATAGTTGTCGGGCCACCATCAGATGTTACTCTAATCTGACATGCACGGTGGAGGACACTGTAATTTGTTACATATATTTGAATTGACACCCAAATCTATAAGGACCATAGGCCTCACATATGATTTCTCTGTAAATCATGGTGGCCAATATGCCATCTCTGTAGGCTAACATGTATGCCCGTAGTTGTAAATTGGTCACCCAATCATGAACGAATTGCCCTGTAGGTGGATTCCCATAAGGAAGGAGATGAAATTCCTTATACATTCTGAACCTACCCTTGATATCATAATCACTTAGAGATAAAGGTGAAATACAAGAGAAATCTTGACCAGATTGCCGGAAAGAACTTCCATAAACATGTACCCCACTTTTCATAGCATAATCTCTAAAATGATTGAGGATCCACCCCTATAACACCTAGAATGGTCCCAATATTCTACAGGGATACTTCCCTCTATAAATATGTAGTAATCTATTATGAATCTTTTTCAAAATAAGAGTACCAACCCTACCATCCTTCCCTCAGCCAGCTTGGCCACAATAACAAAATTTTCTGGACTCACACATTTTGAATATCAAACTGGTAATAAATACCCATTGAGCCACATGAATGGGAAACCTACCAGACATGTATTTGCAGGAATTTCGGAATTGACTTCATATCCCCACTTTTCAAACTCTCTTTTCTATAATGTTGTCCAAAAGGTGTCATGTGTACCTATCTTATCTTCCTTTGGAAAGCTGGTTGGACGGGTGTTGGTGGGACCTTTTTCTTTATTCATTATGAGTAGTATTTCAATCCACTCATCTAGATGAATATCCCTTCTTGTGCTAGAATTCATGGTGGTTTCATTCTTGAGTTTATAGAATATGTTCATCAACTCACGAAACAATTAGGTGTCTTCTATGATTCATTCTATGTCACCTTGGGGGGAATAAACTCATCATACATATTTCCAAGGATTGGAGATCCAGAAATCTTGTAGATAACCCACAAACTGAGGCATACTTCTCCATGTGTCAAGTAGAAAGATTTATATTCTAGACTCTATTAGCTTAGTAACTTCGGCACAAAATTGTCATTCATATACACATATGTTTTTCCAACCTATATAGCCTCATATATCCCAAAACCTTTTAAGTCATCTATAAATTCAACACACATCTTTCACACCCAATATGCCCACATTCATGTAGGTTTTACACCCCTCCTGGGCAGAAATCCCAAATTTTCTTCCAACATTTATATTGATCCATATGAGAATTTCGAATGATGGATGAATAACAGTGTGGCTGTAGCTCGGGTGTGTTTTCTTTCAAATCTAGAGCACATGGGTTGTGATTCATTATATGATCTTTCTTTGTTGTCCCAACATTAGCATATGATCCCCCAATAGAAACATTGGTAGGTGATAATTTGGTATAGTCTTGAAATCAAGAAAGTGGAATATAGTTCTTCGGGTCTGGAATATTGACATATTGGAGATGACCATAATTATACAACGGAAAATAAATTCTCTAAGGAAAATTAAAGTGATATTTCTTCAGATATTTTTCCATGTTTGGGAATGTGGTGACACATATGTCAAACTAGTCATGAATGACAACATTCATCATGTCGTAAATCCTATTACTAGACAATTCATCAGCGATTCTGAGTCTTTAGGAGCCATTGAACCTGTAAAGAGATCAAAGAATCATCTTTAATGTAAGTTCATTTTTTTATTTTCTAATAAAAAAATTGAAAAAAATCCACAAAGGCATTAAGGATCATAATTCTAATTCTTGTCATGCAAGTATAAAAATGGCTAGCAAGTAAGGCTCCCTAGTTCTACAACAAAAATAAAAACATACACAGAAGTAGCACTGATAGAATAATCAAAGAGAAAAGAACATGCACACCAAGAGAATGACTTTTAGAAGTCGTGATAAATTTTTCAGAAGTGAAGTCGATATATACAAGTTATACAAGTCACCTTGCATTCCAGAATCCTTTGCGCTACCAGCTTGCATGCTCAATTACATTGTTCACTGCAACATGCATGCCACGATACCCTCTTTTTTCTTATTCATTACATTACATCAGTATATGATTATTATTTTCATTCAGGATCCAATCTTGAGGTGGGGGGTGAAACTTTGTTCTTTCACAAAGTCTGAAAAATGACAAAGGGAAATACCTTAGAAAAAGGAAGAGAAAACACCTAAAGAAAATCAATATTTGAAAATTCCTGAGCATTGGATCTGCCTAGTCAGACCAAATAGTCATCGATGTAGAAGGTACTTGCGCGCCAAAAATTGGCATGCAACATACTTGCGTGCTGACAGTCCTTTCACCAATGGTCCTTTTTTCCCTATAAATAGAACTTTGAGTCCTTCATTTGTACTGACAAATTTCCTTGAAGATTAATTACTGCTCTGGTCACCATAGTGATTTTTCCAAGACTTCCAAAACATTCAAGGTATATCTTTAACACCTAAAGCAGAGGGATTAATGGAGAATCATAGGACATAAGTCCTTTTAGGGTTTGAAATCCATAACACTTGTGCAATAGAAGCACCCATCCTTCCAAAATCCAAAATAGTTGTGCACCACTGATTCCTCTCACCGGAACATGAGCGCCCCACTTCGGATAATACCTATGAATACTCTTGAAGGTTTGAGTTAGGTCTCACACAAATATTAACATATAGGTTGTTCTTCACTTTAGTGAACATGAGGTCTTCCAATCCTACTTGCGCACCCAGACTTACGCACAAGTACCTACTTGGATTCCCCTTTATGATTCACCTAGTCTCTTCGGTCAATAAGCCATTAGGCCCTCTTCAAATCCATTAATGGTATGGTTTTGTATTGTCTCCCTTTTCTACAAGGTATTCTGTTTATACCTTCACCAAAACCACTTGACTTATCAAACCTTTAGGAAAGGTACATCATTTTGTCTCTTATTTGGGTTTTTATATCGGCAGTAAGAGGTTTCTCACATTTGTTTCAGAATGGGGTTTGGATACAAGAAGTGTTTGTGGGTTTGTATATCTTTAGACACATGGAACATTCTCCTAGGAACAATGATCGAGAGTTTTTAGTTTGGAGGATTGGGGTTTTGGTTATGACTTCCCCTTCTCATCTCTAAGACCCGAAAGCTCAGGTCTCTAGTAGGGAAGGTACCGTTCACTCTTTCTTTTCCATTTAAGTGAAGGAAATGTCTCCCTCCCCTACCAGGATCAATTTTAGTGCATCCATCCTGGTGTAAGCCCCTAATCATTCAAGTAGCAGGTTGCAGTCTTGCTCCTCTTTACTTCCTTCACCTTCACTCATTCCTTTCATTGGACCCTTGTCCAATGTAAATTGAAGATAGGGAAGGTTCATCGCCTCACCCTCTTATCAGGATGAATCAACCTCATCCACCCTCACCATAATAAGTGCACTTTCTTCCAACACTTTTGGAGGAAAAGAGTGGGTGCCTTTTCTGAATATTTAACATCATCTTGTTTCTCACACCAAGAATGACTCATACAAGATTAGAGATTTATCATGCTCACAACATTTTCACAACCACTTGAACTAAGAGAACTCTAATTCCTATTCAAACAAAGATTAATAGGAAGAAATATCAGGGACTGAGCCCATTGGATATCCACTTTATGAATAAAACCCTAATTCCCTTAATTTGGGCATCCTCCATAGAAATAATCCCCAAATTAAACCCCCAAATAATCATGGAATACTTTTCAAGATGTAATCCCAGACTAATTTATCTCAAAGGACTATACTCTCCTATGGGACCCATTGAACTAAGTAGGCTATGATTTCCATCCACAAGGGATAGGTAGGAATCCTCCTTGAGGTTCAAACCTGACACTTAAAATCAACCCTATTCTTCCTAGGCCATATTCCTAACATTGTATAATTTTACATGGAAACCCATATCCTTTCTAAGTTCCTTGGGCTGCTTCGGCATAATTCCCTCACCAAAAATTGACTAAGAAAATTTCTCTTAGATATCCTTACCAAATGAAATTAAACTATATTATTAAGTATTTATCCCATGACATTAAAATGTATGATGTGTCCCATTAAGCAGTAATGAACTACGAGCATTCTGATTCCTTTCATAAGAATATGTAGGTAGCCCATTTTATGGGTATGATCCTGATGTCCAAACAAGCGTTCATCTCCATTGATGAAAATAAATTACAGAGTGCCCCACTAAGTGGCATAAAAACTAGTATCATAACAATAATGATTAAAAGAATCTATAAATAGTATTTGAGAGGATACCATTGTTGGATAACCTCAAATACATGTAGATATCTCTATTAATGAATAACCTTGAATACATATGGATGAATCTTAATTTCACAAATGTGATTGAAAATTCCAAGGGAATCTTAATTTATAATTGGTGAATTAATAAGGATTCATTAAAATATCTCAAATTTATAAATAGAGTCCCGGAGTAGACAATAATTCCCCCCAAAATGGTGTGATGAGCCTGACCTCCAATCCTCTCAACCAATTCATGTTCTTAAGTATCTTAATGTTCAATCTTAAATAATTCATGTGTTTGGAAAGTATGTCCCTTTTGGATAAAGAACTATTATATGTTTCATGTTCTATGAATATATATAATGTAAACCGCCTAGAATAAGTGCTTCTTAAACTATAACACACCATTCAAAGAACTATGTGAAGGACCCCGGGACACCCTGAGAGGGGAGGGGTGAATCAGGGTGTCAAATTTTTCTTTTAAAGTAATTGATCTTGTTCCCACGTTAGTAAGAACATGATAAAACTGTATTATGGATATGACCAGAAAGAAAACATTCACATGCAGAGAGACGACAAAACACTTTTTACTTGGTTCACCACTAAGGGCTACGTCCAAGGAGCATACACCGACAGGTTGTTAGTCATACCAAATTCCACTAAACATCACTAGTTGTGGATTAAAAAGGTTCGGGCAGAGTCACTCTGTCCCAGAATCACTGCCTTTATAAAAGCTTCAGGGATAGCTCACAGTGTCCATCAGGTCACTCCCATTTACTCCCCCTGGCTCACTGCCTTTGGTGTAGACACACTCAGTTTATAGACGTGAAGGTCTCTTCATCATTTCAAAATAATTCATCCTCTGTTGTATGTAGATTCTCTGTTGAAGTCCAAATTTCACTTGTAGAATAATCTCACCTTGCACCGAAGGTATCAGGAAATCATCTAGCTTTTGGGCAGCTCTAAAAAGGACGGGCGTACTTCAATCTCACATGGCGCACTTCTTCAAGACCGACACGCAAGTTTCAAGACCGCCGAGAAAGTCACTTGTGTGGTAAGAATTTGGCACGCAGGTCACACTAACCCACTTGCACGACACTGCCTCCTTCATCTCCAAACATGTGAGACTTAGCTCCTTTAACTCCCAAACCACTTTGGACACGTAGCCTCAACTTTTACGGCCCAAATACCACTTGCACTAAGCAACCACTTTCGTGACGGGAGCTCGAAAAATTTCTAAGTCTTTAACTTCATCATAAAATGAGGAGGTGTGGTCTTCTATTTATAGGCAAATAGGACCCCCTGCGGGGTGGCGTGCAAGTGTCCTCATGGCGCGCAGCTCCAACCGCCCCAGCCTCTATCGCGCTACTCACCTGATCGACCCCACCAATAATTGTGCGACCCTTTTTCCTTTTCCATATTTTGAAGCTCTGCTCTCGAAGAAAAATAGGCACACAACTTTCCAACCTCCTAGGCATCGACGCACAAGTCCTTTCTTGGAACGCAGGTCACTTGCGTGTTCATCCCAAAACTTGCTTAACCCTTATCCATTTTCCATTTTTCCATGTTCTGATCTTGAAAAACATATGTCATGCAAGTTTCTTCTCCTTCAAGTACACGGCGTGTAAGTCTCTTTGCCAAAAACACTTTTCTCCATTTGTCGATTTTTAGGCCCAAAAATTTGGTAAACACTGGAAAATGGTGCCACCTTTAATATTGTAATCTTCTTGACTTGTATGAGCACTTTGCTTGCACACATTCTGATCTTCCTCTGAGGATTGACAATAAACACAAACCATACTCCAATTCATGCAATGATGACCATGGTTCCAACAATCTCCCCCTTTGTGTTTGTGGGAAATCAGAAAATAAATTCAATAGATCCCCATCCACATGTAAACCAAAAATGCAAGAATCAGCTCAACCAACACTCTAAGTATACGTGAGCAATGCTCGGTGTAGAAAACAAGAGAGAAAGATTGAATTGGGTTCCCGTGTTTTGGAATTATCAATGATTCCCAAGAAGAATTACATGAAAAATGTATTCATTCTCATCCTTCTCATCCTATCACTGAGACTGAATTCGCATCGCATCACAGAATCATTACATGCTTCAACATGCCTGAATTTATTCCTTTCAATCCCATTGACAATAAACCCAAAGACCGGTAATTTTTGCATTTTTCAGCTCAAACCATACTCCCTCTGGATAGTATCTCCCCCACAAAACCTCATCACATACATAAATAGATAAATATAGTTATCATAAATGGGGATAGGTGAATTGTGTAACCTCCTTATGCACTGGGCGGTGGCTGAACATCGAGGTTCAACCGATGCTTCTCAAAACAGCCGCTGGCAGTGGCTTGGTCAGGATATCAGCCACTTGCTCATCAGTTCCCACATGATCCACTCTAATCACCCCTTGCTCAACCTTTTCATTGATAAAGTGATACCTGATTTCAATATGTTTTTATGAGAATGTTGAACATGATTCTTCATGAGATCAATTGCGCTCTTGTTATCACAGTAAATTACCATTGGATGATTCACCTCATCACCAAAATCTGTACGCTGTTGCTTCATCCATAGTAGTTGAGTACATGCCTTTGTGGTGGATATATAATCAGCTTCAGCAGTACTAAGAGAAGTAATTTCTTTTTTCTTGCTTAACCATCCAACACATTTCTGCCCAATATAAAAGGCTCCACCACTGGTGGACTTTCTATCTACTACATCACCAGCCCAATCAGCATTAGAAAACTCTAATAATTCATTATCCCCGCCTATAACCAAATATAACCCAAAGTAATGTGTACCTTGAATGTACCTCAATATTATTTTTATTGCCGCCATATGTTCCTCCTTTGGATTACTCTGAAAGAGTGATGCAAGACATGTGGAAAAAACAATATCTGGTCGTGTCGTTGTCAGGTATAGTAGGCTCCCAATTATCCTCCTGTACATGGTGGGATCTACAGAGGTCCCATCCTCATGCTTTCTAAGTTTAGTTCCAAATGAAATTGAAGTTGACATTGGTTTGGAGTTTTGCATATTAAACTTCTTCAATAGATCTCTCTCATACTTTTCTTAAGAAATGATAGTGTAATCCTTCTTTTGAATCACCTGTAGCCCCAAGAAATATGTGATCTACCCAATCATAGACATTTCAAATTGTGATTTCATGTGATTGGCAAATTCATCCACTGATTTCTGCCTGCTGCCACCAAATATGATATCATCAACGTAGACTAGAACCATGAATTTATCTTTTGGATAATTCTTCACATATAGATTGTGATCCACTCCTCCTCTATTGACTCCAGCTTCTTGAGATACGTGTCCAGGTGGGAATACCATGCTCATGGTTCCTGCTTCAAATCATATAGGGCTTTCTTTAGTTTTCAGACCTTTGTATCATCAGTACCAAGAACAAAACCCACTGGTTGTTCAATTTAGACTTCTTCTTTGAGTACACCATTCAAGAATTTTTTTCTTGACATCCATTTGATTTTACTTATATCCTCTTTGGAGTGCCATGGAATGGAAAAGTCTGATTGACTCCAGTCTAGCCACTGGAGCAATGGTTTCTTCAACATCAACACCTTCAATCTTGGAATATCCCTTACATACCAGTCAAGCCTTGTTTCTAGTAACATATCCATGATCATCAAACTTGTTCATGAAGATCCATTCTGTACCAATCACATTTTGACCTTAGGGTCTCTGGACAAGATCCCATATCTGATTCTTGTCAATCTTTTCTAGATCTTCATTCAAGGATTTAACCCAAGACTCATCCTTTGTAGCTTCTTCGAGTGAGGATGGCTCTACAACTGATAGAAATGCAGATTTTGTGTTATTCCTCATCCTCCTTTTTTGAGTGGGTGCACTCTTGTCCCCAATTATGTTTGATGGATCAATCTCAGATCTACGATTTATTCTGTGTGGTTCAGTTTCATTCTCTCCACCCATAGTTTCTTATTCAGATTCTTCTTCTAAGTCAACATCATGATGTGACTACTGAGTGTTTTGTACAACTTCCTCTATTTATGTATCCGTATTTTATCTACGTTCACTTTCTTCCTCACTTTCTATGAAATCAACATATGACATTCTTGAAGCATTTTTCTTTATCTCATCAATTATCTTAACATCACTGCATACCAAAATCCTTCCTAATTACTTGTGGAAACACTTGTAGGCTTTCTTGTTCATTGGATATCAATGAAAAATTCCTTCTTCAGCATTGTCACCAAACTTCCCTTGATTTCCTTCTTTATTCCGAATGAAAAATTTACTTCTGAAGACATGAAAGTATTTCAATGAAGGCTTCCTTACATGCCACAATTCATATGGTGTCTTTGTTTCTCCCATATAAATCCCTGTTCGATTCTGAATGTGCACTACAACTTCAACACCTTCCTTCCAGTAATGGTGAGAGATACCACTCTCAATTAGCATAGTCATGGTCATGTTGTTGACCTATCGATTCCGGAGCTCAACAACTGTATTTTTCTATGGCGTTATCACAACATCTACCTCATGTTGTATTTCATGTTTTTCAAGGTAATTCTCACACTCAATAGACGTGTACTCCCCTCCATTATCAGATCGCAAAACTTTGATTTTTTGTCCAGTATCAATCTCAGTGATTTGCCGATATGTTTTCATGAAGTCAAGCAATTTTCGATTCCTGTGAATGACCATAACAGATGAAATTCTACTATAATCATCAATGAACAGGAAAAAGTACCTTTCTCTATGAGTACCAGCAACATTTATCGGCCCGCATACATGTGTATGAATTAGATCTAGAAGATGAGATTCCCTTTTCTTCTTTAGACGATATGAACTGCAGACCAGATTTCCACGAATGCAAGAATCACAATATTTTTCACGCACACGCTTCAGGTTAGGAATGTCCATGAAAATCCTCAATTTTGATATTTTCTCCATGTCTTGTTGATTGATGTGACCCAGTCTCCTATGCCAAAAATATTTTTCTTCTCCAACAGTCATGTAGAAAACATTTTCTTTACTATCAATCTGATACAGGTTTCCTTCTATTCTCCATCCTTTCATAAGTGATTTTCCTGTCTTTCCATTGAGAGTGCAACCTTTTTAATTAAAAGTAACAATAAGTCCCGAGTCACAGAGTTGACTCAAGCTGACTAGATTATGACATAGGCCATCTACGTAAAGGACTTCACTCTTCTTTATCTCTCCATTAGTTAATTTAGTACTTTCACCGCCTTTGATTTTCAGAGATCCATAATTTCCAAATCGAACCGTTCCATCAACCTTTGTTTTGATATCTATCAATAGGCCAACATTACCTATCATATGGGATGAACAACCGCTATCCAGAATCCAAGTGCTGTTGCTTTTTGTAGCTTTGAGGGCCACCTCTGCAAGGTTGTATTTCTCAATTTTCTTCCTTTATTTCCATGAGACATTGGAATGAGTATAGAGCACTGATGGCCTTTCAATTATCTCATATGTGTACATTATTTCTTCATAGTTGAAGTCTTCTTTGAGAGGAGAAAATCTGTTTGAAAGAGAAACACTATCTTGTCTATGAGATCTGACTTGTCTTGAATTCTGGTATGAGGTGTACATGTCCCTTCTATACTTGCAATTAACAGCCTTATGACCAATGTTAGTGCAATAAAAACAGTATCCCTAGAAACTATTTCTTCTATAAGATGGAGAATATGAAGTAAGTTTCAGTTTTTAATGTCCCAGATCTTCCCCATTTTGATAGCTCCTTTCCTCTTTGTAATATGACATGGTATGGACCAGATAGCCACAGAACTGACACTTCATGAGAGGAAATGTCATCTCCCTTGAATTTCTCCTCATACTCTCTTCCTTGGGAGAATAGTTGGACTTCCTGTCATTTATGAATGTTTGAGGGTAATTTTTAGTTCTCCTTTTAGTTTGGATGGAGGGTTTCTTTTTCATCACTTCAGGCAACATTTCAACATGTCCAAATTTCATCTTGTCATTATTTTGGATCTATTTACTTCTACAAGTTGATGTCTCAGCTTCACAGCCAATTCCACTCTTTCCCTTGAAAGTGATTCTCTGATTAATCATGATTTTTTCTAACCCATTTGAACCACTCTTGGCTCTTTCCAGTAATTATGCATCTAAAAATCTTCCAAACTATATTTTCTTCCCTGCTTCTTTTGAAATTGATTCAGTCTCAAGTTTACTCCTAAGAGTAACAAATTCCTCCTCAAGACCCTCGATAGTCTTGGATGTTTCTTCTAGTCTGGAGGTGAGGTCATTGATTTCCTTTGCCTGCTCTTCAATTATCAGCTTCAGATCCACAACATCATCATTTATTTCAATAATTTTAGACTGTACTTTCAAAAATTCTTCCAGTCATTCAATTTTAGCTTCAAGTTAATAAACATATTCAGTTTATTCTTCTACCATTTATTTCCACTTATTGCAACTCTTACATTTGATCTTAAGCTTGCTAACAACATCCTTAAGTTGCAACTATGGATCTGCACTAGTTTTTAACTGATTTTATCCACCATTATCTTCTGATTTTTCAACAATGGCCATCATGGAAGCATGTTTCCCAGTTTTAAATTCTCTTTCTTCTTCATCACATAATTCATTATCATTGTCTTACTCTTCACAGACAAAACTCTTCTGCAGATCATTCTTTCTTGATTTTAATTCTCCTTTCCTGAAAAACCTTTTCTACGGCTTCTCAATGTTTACGGCATCACTATCATCATCATCGATCTTTCTTAAGCACTGAGAAGCAATGTGCCTGACTTTTCCACAACGAAAGCATGATATAGGTAACTTCCCTTTGAATTTCCCTTTTCCCTTCTAGAACTTCTTAACAATGAGAGAGAGAATTTCATTTTCCCCATCGTCTTCACCACTACTATCATTTGAGATTTTTTAGTTTCTCCATCGATTTGAAATCCATTTCCTTACTTACTCATGTAGTATCATCTTCTGGTTTGACTCTCATTTTATATGCCACCAAGCTGCTCAACAGATCACCCCATGAAATATTGGAAATATCTCTTTCCTCAAGGGCTGACACCTTTGAATTGTATAGGGGTGGTAGTATTCTTAGTATTTTCCTCACAATATCAATGTATTTGATTTCTTCTCCTAGGCCCCGAATTTCTCTAACCACATCAGTAATTTGATTGAAGAAAGAGTATGCATTCTTATCAGGGTGCATCTTCAGATGATCGAACCTATTTTGTAGCACTTTTAGTTTTGCCTCCTTAACTTTTCTATCATCTACATAAATATTTTCATGTTTATCCCACATGGACTTTGCTGAGATGAAACTCATCAGTTTTAGATAAATCTGATCAGAAAGTGCTGCGGTGAGAGCATTTTGTGCTTTAGCATCTGCATCATGATTTTTGTTATCTATATCAGTCATAGCCAGCCCTGTTGGATCAATAACATTAATACCATGCACAGTGGAAAACAGAACATCCATTCCAAGGGATCTTAGATGAGATCTCATTCTATTCTTCCAGATTTGGAAATTACTTCCATCGAAGAGAGGGACTCCCCTATCATTGACTGCATTCTCCATGACGACAAAGGACAAATTCAACACCAACAACCTTTTCCCTTTGATACCACTTGAAGGACCCCAGGACACCCTGAGAGAGGAAGGGTGAATCAGGGTGTCAAATTTTTATTTTAAAGTGATGGATCTTGTTACCACGTTGGTAGGAACTTATTAAACCTATATGATGGATATGAACAAAATGAAAACATCCACATGCAGAGAGATGACACAACACTTTTTACTTGGTTAACCACTGTGGGCTACGTCCAAGGAACAAATGCCGACAGGTTTTCAGTCATACCAAATTCCACTAAACTGTACTAGCTGTGGATTACAGTGGTTCGGGCACAGTAACTCTGTCCCAGGCTCACTGCATTTACAAAAGGTTCAGGGATAGCTCACATCGTCCCTCAGGTCACCCTCATTGACTCCCCTTGGCTCACTGCCTTTGGTGTAGACACACTCAGTTTATTGACGTGAAGGTATCTTCATCATTTAAAAAGAATGCATCCAATGTTGTATGTAGATGCTCTGTTGAAGTCCAATTTTCACTTGTAAACTAATCTCACTTTGCACCTAAGGTATCAGGAAATCTTCCAACTTTCGTGCAGATCCAAAAAGAAAGGTCTTTCTTCAACCTCACATGGTGTGCTTCTCCAAGACCGGCACACACGTTTCAAGACCGGCGCACAAGTCACTTGTAAAGTAAAAAATTAGATGCGCAGGTGACACCAACCCACTTTCGCAACACTACCTCCTTCAACTCCAAACATGCACGACTCAGATCCATTAACTCCCAAACCACTTTGGACACACAACCAATAATCGGCGCACAACCTCAACTTGCACGACCCAACTAACACATGCACGAGTCAACCACTTGCACATAAGGAGCTTGAAAAATATCTAAGTCTTGAACTTCGTCATAAATTGATTAGGGGTGGTATTCTATTTATACGAAAATAGGACCCCCTTCCCTGTGGCGCGCAAGTGTCCTCATGGCACGCTACTCCAACCGCCCTAGCCTCTATCACGCTACTCACCTGCGTGACCCCACCAATACTTGCACGAACCTCTTTCCTTTGCCATATTTTGATGCTCTGATCTCGAAGAATAATAGGTGCTCAACGTTTCAACCTCCTAGGCATCGGTGCGCAAGTCCTTTCTCGGCGCGCAGGTCACTTGCGCGACCAGCCCAAAACTTGCGTGGCCCCTATCCCTTTGCCATTTTTCCATGTTCTGTTCTAGAAAAACATATGGCATGCAAGTTTCCTCTCCTTCAAGTACACGTAGAAGATGTCTCTTTGCCAAAAACCCTTTTCTCCATTTGTCAATTTTCAGGCCCAAAAATTTTGTAAACACTGGAAAATGGTGACACCTTCAATACTGTAATTTGCTTGACCTGTATGAGCACTTTGCCGGCACACATTCTGATATTCCACTGAGGATTGAAAACAAACACAAACCATACTCCAATTCATGCAAAGATGACCATGGTTCCAACACTATGATACAACATTACAATAACATATGAAGCTTACCCATACATACATGTATATTTATCATTTTCACTAATGTTTTGTAACTATAATTACCGAATTAACTTAACTATATATTTGATACCAACTATAGAAATCTATCTTTTTATTACATTTCTATTACATCATTTATATGATAATAAATATTATAGTAATTTATTTAAGAATTGAAAGGTTTGGTATCTTTGGAAATTAGGCTCATACATCACTTATATATAAAAAACACAAATCTTAATCATATAATTATTACTTATTCTCTAAAAATATATCTTGTTATTATCATTACAATTATTCACCTGAGGATACAAATTAAATAAAGTCATGATTTAAAATCCTAGTAAGATGATGAATAATATAGAATAAAAAATATACATTAATCAATAGTGGATGAGTAAGCATAATCATCATCATCATTTTATATTCTTCATATCATCATAATAATATTAAGGGAAAATTTTTATAAAGTAAAGGAATGAGGAAGAAATTTAATAATAAAAAATTGTATCATAGTGGTCAAATAAAACACATAATTGTAAGAAATTCTAGCATCATGTTCATATAACAAATATGTTCATGAATTGTAACATTATAGTAGTGTATAAATATAAAATCATGTTGACCCATAATATCATGATATATAAAACACTAATTCTTCTATATATGATATATATAATTTTAGTATCACTTGGATCATCCTAAAATTACCATAATAATGAAAACAACATTGAACCGATAATAATCGATTTCTTGAGATAAACTCATAAAGAGGAAAATGATTTATAAAGGGGTTTTTAATTAATTATTTAATGAATAACCTATGGGGTTACAAAATTAATAAGTTAATTAATATTGTTTCAGAAAAAATCATCATTACTAAGTGTTTAAGAAATAACTCAAGAGGAATTAGTGTGATGTTTTTCGAAAATTTAAGGTTTTTGAAAAAATTTGTAAAGCGATTTGAAAAATTTCAAAAGGGGATGAGCATGTAAATACTAAAAAAATAAAAGGTAAACAATATTTTAAGAACATTTTAAGGAAAGTTTAATAAAAACCATAATAAAATAATGTGAAATTAGAGGTAACCTAAAAAAGGAGTTGGGTTCGAGATTCCCCTTACCTTAAATCCTTCTTTACATCATATCTTTTCTTCCTCTAGAATAATAAGAAAAAGATCACAAAAGATGTAAATATATGGGAAATATGTTATTTTTTAACGATTGGTCCAGTAGAATTATTAGATTCTATTTTATAATATATTTTCTTCAAATGTGAATCATTTTGAAATTATAATTTCTTAAAAAATATAACATGTTTTTTCAATTAAAATTTTTTTGTTCAAGGAAATATTTTCATAGATAAAAATAATTATAGGATATGAGAGTAATTTTAATTAGAAATTTTTTATTATTAATTTTATTAATACAAAAGTATGGTGATACGAAAACAATTAGAGACATCCTATTTCGTGGTTAATCGACCATTGATGGGGTATTATCAAAAGGGAAAGAAGAAAATCATGAAAAGTAGATAAATAAAAAACACGATCATTTCATGAGGTTAAAATAAATAATATAACTATAATGAACTGATTAATTTATCATATGATATTTTTTTGAATGGAATTGGTAGAATATTGAAGAGAATTTGGAAATGAGAGAAGAGTTGATGAAAACATGCACTTTTTTAGTGTTTCTTATTTTGTAAGACACTAAAATCTCTTAAATTATTGGTTGTTTAATCAATATATGACATAAATAAACATACTAAGGGGATTTATAGGTATTATATTTTTATATTTTTTGTATTTTCTATGTGATGAAATTGTGGTTTTCTAAGATAAGGTGGGGGGTTATTTATTATTGAGGAGTGAGGTATTTGTTTGTTAAAATATGGAATAAAATAATATAGAAGAAGTACTTCATTTAATATATATATATTTGAAATTATGAATCATATATTAATAAAATAAAATTATTTTAGGTTAATGAAAAACATTATAATATGAATATATTTTTTTAATCAAGAGGAAATGGGGTAAATGGAAAAAAATATTTTAATGGAATAATTTAGAATTTAGGATTCCAAAAATATTTTCTCATTTTTGAGGTTAACTTTAAAATTCCCAAATGAACATATATCATATTAATTTGATTTGTTTTCTTAAAAAAACAATTTATAATTTATAATTTAATTATTTCTTTACTATTAAGTTAAAAAAACATGCAGTACTTATAAAACAATATTTTTAAAATACACATAAAAATTAATATATTTCAAAGATTACCAGAAACTAACCCTTTAAAAATTTCATTGTGATGGTTCTAAAAATCTCATTAATTTTATTAAAATAATTTTCCAACATAGCTAAATTTATTTTTTAATATAAAATTTATGAATTTTACAAAATTCATTAAAATATAAAGAAATTAAAATATTCTTATAATTTCACTATGTTTATAATCTTGAAAATTATATTATGGTATTATAATATTTATATTCTCTTAACATACTCATGATAAATAATATTTTTGTAAATTTTTATTATTATTATGTAAAATTAGTATTCCAAAAATCATTTTACAATATCCAATGATTAGGTTACTATAAAAAGTAATCATGTAACTATTCCCATGGTCACATTTCTATTGAAACAATAATATTACCTTCCATAAATTCCACTTAATTACCTTATTAAATATTTAACTCGATTTCTCTCAACTACCCACATATTCATTTTCTATAAAATTTTTTATAAGTATTCATCTTTCTTTTATAGTTCTATTCATCATAGAGATGATTCTATATGATCAGGGGGGTCCAAATTTTACCGTTCTATTTTTACTATTGGAATATTTTAAATTTTAATGTGTTTGGTTATTATCAAATGTAAAAACAATTATGAATGAAGTAAATGTTCACTGGTTTTCCTTTTTCTTATATGGGTATAATACAATAAATTAATATATCACCAATTCATTTATTAAAAAATATCACCAATAATGTATAGGTTATTACCCAAATGTAATATATTTATAATAGAACAAGATTAATTGGTAATAAAAAATCATAAATCTATTCTCAAAGAATGATACATTGGGTTCCACCTCATGATTCTCCTAATTTTATACATGATTTGAAGATATATTGTCATTTTTAGTCTAAATATATGAATTATGGTATGTATTTACATTAGATAAGAAGGAAAGACCAATCGACAAGCCAATTTTTTATAATGTCAATAAAATAAAATGGTTTGAAATACTTTAGAGAAATATTACCCTACATTCTATATCAGTAGAGACCCAACTAAAAATAATAATTAGAAACAAATGGTCTCCAATCGTGAACTTCATTGTACTGATCCAACCACTTCGATATAATATTTTGAAACTCTAGTCCATCACTATTTATTGGGTGTATTGGGTTTTCAAATGGGTTTGGGACTGTGGCGCTGGAAGTAAGGGAAACATGGTATTCTTCATTTTTATGGCTTCTCCCCTTGGTATCTCTTGATCTGTTTGGGGATTCCTGTTGGGGTTTTAGTCATAGTTATTTATTAGGGTTTCAATCTCAGTTCCCACATCCTTAATCCTATTTCTTCTGATTATGTGTTTCAATATCTATTTTATCTTAGTTTTTCAGTCCCAGTGTTTCTCTCTCTTGTTACATGGTGGTTTATTTTCATTCTTTCCCCTTCTCTGTCTCTCCTCACTTCTGTCAATTACTAGTCCCTTAATCCCTTTCTGGACCCTTTCTCCCTTCGAATGGAGTTTTGGGATGTGTCTGTGGAGCGGTTGGAGTTCCCAGGAGGTGCAACATGTGGTGTATTTCTCTAGTTACTATGTTCTTTTGTATTTCTACATTGATGATGGATATGGTTCCCTTTGGTGGTTATATTTTTTGTTCATTATGGTGTCACATGGTTTCTTTATGTGGTTTAATGATGATTGATACTTACAAGGATCTATGTATCATGATGGCTCTATGGACTGCGACGTTCGCCGGTGGACTGGTGTAGTGTTTGGACAATGATGACGATGGTAGAAATGGATTGGTGATAATAAAAATGAAAATGAAGATGCAGAACTCCGTGAGATGGTGGATACGATGTCGATTTTATAGCGATGGAGTATTTTGGTGGGTCTCATCGGTGTTGTTATGATGGGGAGGAAAAAGTATAGGGTGTTCGATGTGATTGGTGTGCGACTTGAGGTAGTCACATGACTCGAGATGAAATGTTAACAAAGATGGTGAGGATTTCTTTTAAAATTTTAATTTAAAATTTTGGGGACTTTGGCATAGTTTTTTTTACTACCCTTTTAAATTATAAGGTTACTGTTAATCCAAAAATTATCTTTTTGAAAATGCGAAAATGGTTTTATATGGATTAGAAAATTAATACTTTTTAAAGTAGGCTTCCCAGGCTCTTCTAAGATCAATGAGACATGAATACATCATATCTTCCTAATTTTGGATTTCCTTCTATTTCTAGCAATTTTTATATGGATAGTTAGAATTAATGATCTTGATATGGGATCCTAGTTATCCATGAAGGCCTTCCATTAAATGAGACGCGAATTTAGGGTCTTAGTTGGAGATAATAAATGATGAAACCTCATGTAAATAGACAATTTCATACACATATATCTTTTCAAGATCCTCCACCTTAGATATGTGCCCAATAAAAATGAAATTGACCAAATGATCAATAAGATCAACCAAAAGTCCAATAGCATTATTACCTACAGGTGTATGAGGTATCCTAATTATAAGTTCCATGGAAACTACATCCCATGTCTAGTTAGTATTAATAAGTAGATGAACCATACCCAAAGCATTAGGATTCATGGGTTTTTTTATTCCATGTAAAACATCGAGAACCAATGTTTTCTATGTCTCATTTTATTCATGTCCATTAGAAACAATGCTTCATGTCATAGAACATCTTGATTTTCCTTAGCTAAGCAACCCATTGGGACTAATTTTAATCCTATTTCACAAACATTATTGTCAATAACCTGACCACATAAAAACATTGGGAGACAAAATACCATTGGGAGATTGAAAATTCTCACTAGTTCGTATCCCCAACATTTTGGATTCCAATAATACATAGATATTTTATGTCAACCACCTTCTCTTGAAGAATAATATGAAGAAGTTATGGAAAAAAATAGATACCAGCATAAATCACAATCTCATTTTCTTCACAAACTTATGGATGCATCTGATCAAGATGACCCATAAAAATCCATTCTTCAATGGATTCCATTGGTTATTGAGAGGGAATATTTTGACTAGTACAATTAGAATACACATTCACCTTTCCTAAATTATAGGTGATTTCAATGTCAAATTCCTAAATATACATCACCCATTAATGGTTCTAAATGAATGGTCTCTTAGGCGAAAAGATATTTCTCGATATCTTATAATATAAAAATACTATAATTTTTTTCTCAAAGGGATAATTGTTCCATTATTCAAAATAATTCATCAAGGCTACCAATTCATGGTCATCTTTATTTTAGATCATATCATGTGGTTATATTTAGTGAGAGCTATATGTCACTACTTGTTCACCCTACATAAATACACACCCCATACCCATAACTAATTTATTAATGAAAACCACTTAATCCTATAACGATTCTGGAAGAATAAAAATTATAGATGAGGATGACCATTCATTTACATCCTAAACATACACCTAAAAATCTAGGCTCTAAAAAGTCACTGCATTATGGGTGAGATCTGTCATGGATGATTCAAGTCGAGAGAAGTTCTTTATGAATTGTCTGTAGAATCCTGCTAGTCCCATGATGATTATAAAAATGGAAATATTCTTGTATTGATCCCATTTAATCATGAAAAATTCCATATTAGGATCAAAAATGAAACCAAATTTTGAAACTAAATACTTGAGAAAATTGATCTACTTAATCTAGAAACTATATTGAAATTACTTTAAAAGAGGTAGTTATCACACAAGTTTACCTAATTTATTATTAAATGACATATATGATCATCCTCTAATTATAAGTAATCCCAAATATATTACATAAACACAATGAAAAAGGTTCTTGATATATAAGAAATATCAGGTTTATAAGATCAATATAAGAAACATATGCATTGGTGAGACCGAATGGAATCACTAGGTACTTGAAATTGATATAATTTTTTTGAAAAGTAAAATTTGGAATATTGATTTCTGTCACCCAATGATTGTGATATACAAAGTGAAGATCAATTAGGAAAGATCACCTTTATCATATTATTTGAGAATAATGGTTGGTATAGTGAAATGGTTTTTTAATCTCAACCATGAATTTATTTATCTTTCCATGTTTGATAAAAAAGATGGGTTTCCATCTGTCTTTTTAGAAAAAATAATTGTCATGGACCACAGGGATAAGATAAACTAAAATTATTCCTTTAACATCTTGACCAAAAATATTAATATTAAACTTTTCAAACATTTAGTTCCATGTGATAAGAAGGGAGACATGTCATTTGAGTTCCCATTAGTAGATCAATGGAAAACTCTACATCATTTTCAGAGGGTAAAAATGTGATATCATTTGAGAATAGTTTAGGAAATATTTTCCCCACAATAGTTAACTCACTAAAAAAATTTCCTTCATTAGATTAAAAAACATATAAAACTGTTGATAGATGATCTTACCCAATTCTTGAAGAGGTGGTACTAATCAAAATGAACACATGTCCCATTATACTTTGAATACTATTGCTTTCCAATAACTGTTTGTGCATTTCACACTATGATGGTAAAGTCAATATTATAATTGGACGCGATTACCCATTACATAAAAATATTTATATCAAAATGGTCCATTTCAATGATAATAAAGTCCAATATTGTCATGAATTATAAATAGGAGATGAATCGTGAAAAAAAACAATAAGGATTTCCCCTTGTTTCTCACATGTGATGTGTCTATATCTATAATGTATGGAAAAATTATAATAAGGATTTTTTTTAATTTATGAGTAAAAAATCATTTAAAAGGGTGAGAGGAATCCATACCAAATATTTTAGTATCCATACTCAAATTAATAATAATTATACCAACCTCCATCACACATTTATAATTGGACTCTACCAAAATATGATATGCTAAATGAAATTGATTTCCCTCGGAATGAAGCGGTGGTTTTTTACTTGTATACTGTTCATTTGGAATCAAAATCTCTCTATATAATTTTTTCACCCTACTTATATTCCGATGATAATGGGATTTCTTTTCAGGGGAGGCGTCCAACTTTTTCTGTGACGACCCGAAATTTTTGAATAAGTCTTGTTTTAAAATTTTGTGTGTTATTTTATACTCAAAAAAATTGTATCATTTGATAACATGAGTATAATTAAAATGAGATTTTTGGGTTTTTACTGTTATATGACCATTGATCAATATGACCACTGAAAACTAAACGTTTTAATTATTTTCTCTAAATACCAGTGATCTTGGTTAATCAATATAGAAAGAAGATTCAACAGCCTCACCCAGTAGTCTTGGACCGATCGAATCCCATCTAACAGAACTTGGAAAGGAGGTAGCACCACTGGTCTTTGCTCTGGACCAAACCCAAGCCGAACATCATCGTGTGAAGCTAGAACGGAACCGCCTTCGTGAGAAGTTCAAAATGATAGAAATTACTACTCGTGAGATGTTGGCTGAGCCTCCCTCAGATTCTCTCACCTTAACACACCTTACACTTAGGTCCTATGGTGGTGTGATAAGGGGATATGTAAGGAGACCGTAACTACCTTGTGTAATCCCTTCTTTTAAATAAAAATTTTGATTCCTTCTTATGATGAAGTTTATGAATTTTTAAATGTCCGGATAAATATAGTATTAATATTTTTGGTGAATTTTAGAGAAAGGATATTTAAAAAAATGTTTATGTAAACCTAAAATAATTAAAAATATGTAATGATTTTCAAAAAATGGTCTTCTACAATTATGTTTAGTACGAAATTTAGAGTATAATAAGATCAACATAATTTTTGATGAATAGTAAATTAGGAATATTGATTTTATGCTTATGATTAGTAATGTGACCAAATGGATTAGTAAACTCGCTTAAAGAAAGTATTAATATAATCTAGGCACCTTGATTAAGTAATGAGATTCAATAAAATAGGTAAATAACTGTTTCAGAAATTATCAGTCAAGTATTAGTTTTTTCGAGTGAATAGTGTTTTTTAATTAAAAAATAAATTAAAAATATTTAGAAATTTATTTTTATAAATGGATTTCAATTTTTAACTCAGAGCATCGTTATTATGTTAAGGTAATTTTTGGGGATTTTTCAGAAAAAAATAAATTTTCGGTGAATAGTGTATTTATTTTTAAATTGAATTAAAAATATTTAGAAAAATATTTTTATAAAATGGAGTTCATTTTTGAAATCAGAGCATTGATATTTGGTTAAGGTGAAATTTTGGGATTTTTTTGAGAAAGTTGAATTTTCAGTGAATAGTAAAAATACAATTTTAGGGTTTCGGTATGTTTAATGACCTCAGAACTGTGTCATGATGATGTCATGAGATATTTTAAGGTATGGAAAACTAAAGGGGATTAAATATTGTATTATGGGTCCCATGTGGCCAAAAACATGGGCAAATACCATGGGCAATCCCATGGTTTTGCCAAAACCACTAGTGAGGTGTCCCTTGGCCATTAATGCCTTGTCCCCTCATTTTCCCTATAAATGCCAAAAAATCCACTCAGCCATTCGACTCAAAAATCATTCTCAATGAAGTTCGGGTCTCCTTAGCCCTCAAGGAGTCCTCCAAAGGTGCCCCTAAGCCCTCAAGGTCCAAACCTTTGAGTTTTAAGAGGTACGTTTTAAGGTAAGGGGTCCTACCTCTCTCTTTCTTTTCAAGTAATCTCTTTTATTTCATTTATTTTATGCTTCATGCTCCTATGTTGGACGATTTTCTTTTATGTTCTTCTTACAGCCCTTTTCATGTTCATGTGATGAGAGATCCCCTCTTGCTCTCATCATTTCAATTTAATAATGTTAAAGTTGCACCGTTAGGCTGCCAGATTTTTAAGGGATTCTTTCACCCTTCTCATTTTCAAGTTCTATTTTCATGTCAAGTGTTTCAATTTCCTTTTTATTATGTTGGGGTATGATCTCTAAATCTATCATACTGATCTTTTATGTTCATATGATGATAGACCCTATTTGATCTCTTCAATTCAGTATTTTGATGTTTTAAGTGGCGACGTTAGGCTGCCGAATTTTTAAGGGATTCAGTCAACTTTCTCCTTTTTCAAAGTTATACTTTCATGTCAAGTCTTTCAAGTTATTTTTTATTATTTTGGGGTATGTTCTATAAATCTATCATACTGATCTTTTGTGTTCATATGATTAGAGACCCAATTTTATATCTTCAATTCAGTATTTTGAAGTTTTAAGTGGCGTCGTTAGGCTGCTGAATTTTTAAGGGATTCGGTCACCTTTCTCATTTTTCAAAGTTCTACTTTCTTGTCAAGTCTTTCAAGTTACTTTTTATTATGTTGGGGTATTATCTCTATATATATAATACTGATCTTTTATGTTAATATAAGGAGAGACCCTATTTGATCTCGTCAATTCATTTTTGTTGAAGTTTAAGTGGTGCCGTTAGGCTGTCGAATTTTTAAGGGATTCGGTCACCTTTCTCATTTTTCAAAGTTCTACTCTCATGTCAAGTATTTAAAGTTCCTTTTTATTTTGTTGTGGTATGATCATTATATCTATCATACTTATATTTTATTTTCATATGATGATATACCCTATTTGATCTCATCAATTCATTTTTTTGAAGTTTAAGTGACGCCGTTAGGCTGCCAAATTTTCATAAGAGAAATCTTGTTTTTGCCTTCATTTCATATGGTATATCTTTAAAATTTCATTACCATGTTCTTAAATCCTTTATATTCTGTCCCCAAACTGTTTTATGGATCATTTATTATTGGGTGACCCATGTCCCCTCTCTTATCAATGTTTTCTAAAAACCTCGTAACATAGCCATTATGCTGCAGAATTTCCGTCTCAAAATGTCTCTCTCTTATTCTCAAATTAATTTATTTTATTAAGTGAATACTCAAAGATCTTTCTCCTGAAGGGGTATTCACATATATACCAAAATTATCTATTTAAAATTCTAGGATTTACATACATGAGACCTTCTTTCCCTTTCTCTGGGTTTAAAGTGACATAAAGATCATGTCTTTAAAGCTGTTTTTAAAACGTTATGATTTTGAAATGAAACCCATTTATTTTATGCTATATGGGTTTTTATGAAATTATTGATGTTTATATATGTGGATCACATGATAATAAAGGAAAATTTAAGGGTGCGCCCTGATAGCGCTCCAATGCATTGGGTAAAGACTTAATCTATAGAGATGACCATTTTGACTGATACCTTGGTGAATTACCGTGGTAATGTTTATTGACACCTTCGGGAAGGACCTTGGTGAAACGGAAATGATTGTCTTTGTTAAATGTTGTAGAGACATATTCAAGTTATGAAATATGTTAGTTTTATTATGATATGCCTCATGAATTCTTCCTCATGCCTTAATGTTCGTTTTCATGACTGTATTGATGTATCTCAAGTTCACATGTTAAATGTTTCCCTTGTTTCCCTTACTGGGCCTTCTACTCACCCTTTCCTTTGATGTATGTAACCAGTTTATGAGAAGCAGTAATGAACCTAGGATGACCATAAGGAGAAGCCTTTCGAGTGTTTAATAATGCTTTTTTATGTTTTCATGTTTTAAGTTCCTGGTTTCCAAGACACTAAACCTTAAAGATCCTCGGTTTTGTAAAATGTAATGAAAAGTTATGTTATAAAAAGGTGGGATGTTATAGTTGGTATCAAAGGATGGTTTAGTTATTTGTGGAAATTAGGATATTAAAACTTTAGGAAGAATCCTATAGAAAAGTTTAAATATAGGAAATATTCCTGGTAGTTTGGTGAGTATTGAGTAAGGGGTAGCCAAGAAAATACATCCCTGTCTCGATACGAGCAGGTAGAGGTGACTCTAGAACAGATGTACATAGGGGTAAAACCCGAAAACACCTCTTTGAGCCAGACTCAAATGGGAACTGGTACACGATGACGGGCCTTGCTGCACTCTTGGTTACGACACTTCTGGGGGATATGATTTGGAAAATTCATAAGCTTAGAATGAACCATTATTAAAGGGACAAAGATAAAATAAAATAAAGATTCACATAGGAATATATGATCATGGATAACCTAGATCAGAACCTAGGGGATCAAAAGTTAGGGTATACTATTCTTCTATAAGTTATCCTTCTATGCTTTAAGTTCCTTTTCATGATTATTGGCTAAGTATTTAAGCCCCTGATTGTACTTTCTTTTCTTAGTTAATGGCAGAAAATGGAAGAACATGTCCCAAAAACCAATGTGATAGGAAATCTGATGATTGTCGTATTAATATGACAGAGATGATTAGGGGATTAAAAGATGATTATTATTTTGGAATATGTTCACTATTTTGGGAACCCTATTTGATCGAGGTAAATATATTACTACGGAATTTTCTTTGAGGAATAAAGGTTGACTTATATTTTTAAGAATAGACTAATTTAAGGTGTACTAATGCTAATATAGGTTACTTTTGGAAATTATTAACCTATCATGGGGAAAATTTGATTAGGTTAGATACTTTTGTTATAATATGATAAAAGTGGCTGATGTTGATTGATGATGAACGATAAAGTCTATCTTGGAAGACTATGTTATGAGATCATTCTTATAATTGGGTTTCAATATTAGTTTGGTTTATTTTAAGGAATTTTAAGGATAGTTATTTATGGAATGGTCTATGATAAACTTTGGGTAGTACCATGGAACTGTGAAGATTTAAAAGTAGTTTCTCTTCCTATGGGATTCTTTCTTTTTGAAGAGTTGTTTTATCTTACCCTATCTGCTTTTGGGATAATGTTTAAAGATAGATGAAATGGATAGTTAATCTCTTGTGGATTATGTGATTCTCTAGAAGATGATTCTTGTGCTTTTGATGAGACCAAGTGTTTTTGAATGCTCATCATTTGGATAAAAGATTAGTTTTTGTAGAGACTTATTAAAGGATGAAACTCTACTTGAAGGTAGGTATATTTCCCTACGTTTTATTCTATGTAGTAAATGAATTTCTCAGAACTATGAAAAGTAACATAAAACAAAAACTTTGTCTATTAACGTTTCCCACTGGGAAATCAAATACCATTTAACCCATCATAAGTTTGTGATTTTCAGGTTGTTAACTTTATCCTAATCTTGTTTTCTATCACTCTCCCTCAGAACGTGACCCTTTTTTTTCTCCTCCATGTCCATGTTTTCCTACATGGAATCCTAGTATGGGTTAACTCGGGTGACCTTTTTTACTTCCCTTTATTTCTTTTAATGTAATAGTTTTACTAAATTCTATTCCGATTTGGGACTTTCAATGAAATTTCAAAACCCAATTTTAAAAATTGCGAGGACGCTACTTCTTAAGGGGGGAAGATTGTAACGACCCGAAATTTTTGAATAAGTCTTGTTTCATAATTTTGTGTGTTATTTTATACTCAACAAAACTGTTTCATTTGATAACATGAGTATGATTAAAATGAGACCGTTGGGTTTTGACTTTTATATGAACATTGGTCAATATGACCGCTGGAAACTAAACGTTTCGATTATTGTATCAAAATACAAGTGATCTTGGTTAATTAATATAGAAAGAAGATTCAATGGCCTCACCCAGTAGTCTTGGACCGATTGAAGCCCATTTAACAGAACTTGGAAAGGAGGTAGTACCACATGGCTTTGCTCTAGACCAAACACAAGCCGAACTTCATCATGTGAAGCTAGAACGGAACCACCTTCGTGAGAAGTTCAAACTGATAGCAATTACTACTCGTGCGATGTTGGTCGAGCCTCCCTCAGATTCTCTCACCTTAGCACAAATTACACTTAGGTCCTCTGCTGGTGTGATAAGGGACTATGTAAGGAGACCGTAACTGCCTTGTGTAATCCCTTGTTTTAAATAAAATTTTGATTTCTTCTTATGATGAAGTTTATGAATTTTTAAATGTCTGGATAAATATAGTATGCATATTTTTGGTGAATTTTAGAGAAAGGATATTTAAAAAAAATGTTTATGTAAACCTTAAATAATTAAAAATGTGTAATGATTTTCAAAAAATGCTCTTCTACAATTATGTTCAGTACTAAATTTAGAGTCTAATAAGATCACCTTAATTTTTGATGAATAGTAAATTATGAATAGTGATTTTATGCTTAGGATTAGTAATGTGACTAAATGGATTAGTAATCTCACTTAAAGAAAGTATTAATATAATCTAGGCACCTTGATTAAGTAATGAGATTCAATAAAATAGGTAAATAACTGTTTCAGAAATTATTAGTCAAATATTAGTTTTTTCGAGTGAATAGTGTTTTTTAATTAAAAATTATAATAAATATATTTAGAAAATTATATTTATAAAACGGATTTCATTTTTGAACTCAGAGCTTTGATATTATGTTAAGGTAATTTTTGGGGATTTTTTTCTGAAAAAATGAATTTGTGGTGAATAGTGTATTTATTTAAAAATTAAATTAAAAATATTTAGAAAATTATTTTTATAAAATGGAGTTCAATCTTGAAATCAGAGCATTGATATTTGGTTATGTTGAAATTTTGTGATTTTTCTAAGAAAGTTGAATTTTCAGTGAATAGTAAAAATACAGTTTTAGTGTTTTGGTATGTTTAATGACCTCAGAACTGTGTCATGATGAAGTCATGAAATATTTTAAGGGATGGAAGACTAAAGGGGATGAATTATTGTATTAGGGGTCCCATGTGGCCAAAACCATGGGCAAAAACCATGGGAAGCCCATGGTTTTGCCAAAACCACTAGTGAGGTGTCCCTTGGCCATTAATGCCTTGTCCCCTCACTTTCCCTAAAAATACCAAGCCATCCTGTAACATCCCAAGTATGTAATGAATAATAGATATTTTTATCTATTTCTATTAATGAATTATATAGTGTTTTAGAGTCTTAAAATGAGAATAAATTCAATCTTAAGCATGGAATACACTACTATTTTTAAAAGATTGTTTCACTGCCTTTTGATGGAAAACCATTTTTAAATCAAAATTTTGACAATTTTATAATCTCAATTTTTCAGAATAAACATATTCTTTATGATTGGGACATTTAAAATTACATTGGATAAATTTTTGGTATTTTTCTGACAATGTTCATTTTTTTGAATAGTGAAAAATACTGCATTTTACATCAAAACTGCTTTTTCATCTAATTTATTTATATGATTAGATTATCTTTTGAATTGGTTTTAAAGTTTAATTAGAATTTATTTTTACCATTTAATCCAATGGTGGCCATTGTAATTAATCTCACCTTGAAATTGGACTTAAACTAGTGTCAATCTTTTGATATTTATTGTTTCATAAAAACACTCTATTTGCTCTGACAGTGGGAATTAATTATTAAATTAATTAATGTAAATTATATGTTTTGAACTTTGTAAAATAGACAAAATTTTTGAATTTGGAATATCAAATATATCTTAGGGTGATGTTTTGGAATTTTTCTGAAAAACATCAATTTTTGATTAATAGTGAAACCACTATGTGGTACTTAAAAAACTGATTTTTCGTTTAAATGAAATTTTACCACCTCTGTGTTTTGAATTTCAAAAATCCGAAATACATGGTTGTCATTAAGAAGTAAAATGTGGTTCAATGGGATTAAAATAATTTTTTTGGTGAATAGTAACTTTTAAGTTTTTAATCACGATTAGTGGTAATTAGTGTATTTTAAGGTAAGAATAATGTTTTAATAATATGAAATGAACTTGACACATGTCCTACCCTTATTGGACGTGTCATGGCCGACCATGAAAACCAATGGGTCGATTTTTGGGACCCCATTGAGCCACTTGGGTAAGATAATGACATTAATGCCTTTTATTTAAAGTAAAAGTAAAAATGACACAAACCTGAGTTATTTTACTAAAACAATTTTTAAATGGGGTTATACAAGTCTGATTTTTGAATATAAATAGTAATTTGAAAGGTAAAAAGATTTCATACATAATAGTATTTGTTTCATAATTTTTAGACATTAAATAAATTAAATTATATATAAAATCATGATGATGCAGCAATTACCTCATTATTTAATGATTTAAATAAAATAAAAAGATAATGTAAAATATTAGACCTACACTCGTCAAAGACTTATTGGATGAGTATATTTCGAACCCTTATCACCTTATCCTAGAAATACATCTATGTGGGACCTTTAAAATCCTAAATTCATTTTCAAATAATGTAAAATTTCTTTACTTTCCAAGAGTGCCCCTCCTCCCCTCTTATAAAAGGGCCCCACCTCTACCACCTTACCCACACTTCCAAAGCCTTTGGCTCAGCCCACCCCTGACCATATTGTCTCTCCACATCCCTATCTTACTCCTAGATGCCTCACTTTGGGCAGAAGTATTCCCAAGGAAGCCTTTGATCTCAAATCAAAAAGAGTTACCCGTTTTAAAGGTAGTGTTTTCTCTTGTATTCTTATGTTTTATTTTTCTTCTCCAACCCCGAAACTATTTTTATTCTTTTATATTGTAACAAAACCAGTATCTTCAATATACTAGGATGCTGATATAATAATGATTCGAGCTACACCTACACACACCTACATCTAATGGTTAATGAACATACTATTTCAGTGGATAGCGATTTTTTGCCTCACGAAACGATGATTGTTCAACACTCATATAACACCTTCAAAGGTGGAAATTAAGATGTAACTATATTTATATATGATATATAATATGTTTATGTTTTACTTAAGCTTCTGTATTTTTCATTTATGGCATAACTTTATGGTTTCCATTATGGGTAAACGCGATATCTTCATTTTAGGAAGTGCGGACTACCACCCCCTCATAGTGATTTGATTCGTTAATACCATATGTGGTAAGTTTAAAGGATATATTTAATGATATTATATATGATACAATACTGGAATTATAATACTATTATGTATCATTATGTTTTAATTCCATTAAATATGAAATAGAAATGGAAGTAGCGTTCATGCGTACGTACGGCTTACCGTCTCCATGAAAGGTGGATTTCATTTCTTATCCCCAAATGTAATGTACTATTATAAGTACATATATTTAATGGATATATATGATTTATGTTTCATCTAAATGATGAATATAATTCTGGAATTAAAATATACACATCTCTCATTTAGTTTTAATTTCATTAATTTGACATATAAATGAAAGTAGCGTTCATGCGTACATACGAATTACCACCTCCATGAACAGTGCATTTCATTTCTTACCTCTAAATGATTATATAATATTATAAATGCATTTCCATACTTTATATATATGATATATATGATATCTATATCATGAATATAATTCTTGATATAATGGATATTTTACCATATGAACAACTTGTAATTATAAAGAGTTTATTTTTTACTCAAGTACCAATGATCGTTAAACCGACCGTTAATAACTTAAATGATTACATAGTGTTCATGACATGGTAATAAGTGATATAAAAGGAATAATGAACTTGAAAAAGGTTCTTAAGCAAGTAGTAATTAACTCACGTTTATTATTCAGGACGTTAAAGAACGATCGAGTCAAGTTGGACCCGAAGTATGGGACTTCATCTCAATCTCCTTTCATTGAGGCATATTTTGTTTTATACACAACCTTATTTTATACTGTGTATAAAACCCTTTGAATTATACATTTATCCAAAAGGAATATTCTTTTTATACGAAGCGTTTTACTAAACGACAAAAGGGAATGTTTTTGTCGTAAATATGCGACAACAACGACTTCTCCACCGCCGTGACCATTATTTTAGTTTCGGATTCCTCTACAAGCCATACCTTTTTTTAAAAGAAAAATAAATACCCTGTTTTACTTTTCTTTTATTTTGCTATTGAAAATGGTTTTCATAATGTTTTTATTATATCAATGTGTTGTATTGATATCTTGTGATTGAAATGTGGAAACGTTATGTTTCCTTTATGCATGTTTTATGTGATAAGATTATGTTATGGTTCTTGGGAATTGTTATGAAGATGGCTAGTTCCGTGATAAACTAAGGGCGGGTGAGCTCGATATAGCTCTCCAATGCATTGGGTAACGCGATGGAGTTAAACATTAAGGTTTCTCCGAAAAGATTTAGGGAATATACTGTGATGGGTATTCCAAACGCAACCAAGAGGGTTACTCCCTACGTAAGAATGTTATGAATGCCTCAAGTTACCTTTATGTCTTATGATTTCTATGATTTATTCATGATTTGATGAGGTATGTTAAAGTGATTATTTTTAATGAGTAGAGTATGATTTCATTGATTCTTGTGTATACATGTACTCATGTTTCCTTTCCATATTTTTATATCCCTTATTAATCTTTTTATGCTCATCCCATGTTTTTGAAATGTTTTTCACAGGTCAAGGGAAGGGTACATGATATGATGATAGTGTCAAGAATGTTTCAAGAAAGAATCCATGTTTTATTTTAAATATGTTTCCTTTGATGGGAAAAATGAATACTATCTTTTATGTAACCACTTTGTTTAAATGTAGAATGTAATGCAAGTTTTATGATCTAATTCTCTAAAACTCTAAACCTGAAAAGATCCTCAATGTGTAATCTTTTAATAACTCAAGATTAAGTAAGGTTTAAGGCTGGGGTCTTATAGTTGGTATCAGAGGTCGGTTTAGATAACTTTAGGAGTTAGAATTCTATTAAATTATTATCCAAAAATATTTTGTTTGGTCAAATTGAAATGATATATAATTTGAAGATTAGCATGTTGCTTGATCTAAGATATATTTTTTTAAGAATGCTTTTTCATAAAAGAAATAGAGCAACATTTCTGGGAAGGCATACAGAGTAGAATGACTTTCCGAATCAGCAACCAGAGATGGTCGGAATCAGTATTAAGCAGTTTACTGCAGTGATGACTCAGTTGAATCAGGTGATAAATGGTGTTTGTGTTTATTGATTATATTTTGGTTTTTTCTAAAAGTAAAGTGGAGCATTAATGTCATTTAAGGGTTATTTTTTAAACCTTAAAAGAAAATAAATTGTATAGTAAATTCAGCAAGTGTGAGTTTTGGTTGCAACAAATTTCTTTCCTTGGTCACATTGTTTATAAACATGGGAAAACCGTTGATCCTGCAAAAACAAAGGTTGTGGAAGAATGGCCAAGACCCACAAATGTAACTAAGATTCATAGCTTCCTTGGTTTGGCATGCTATTACTGAAGGTTTGATATAAATTTTTCACAGTTATATAGTCCAATGTCTAAGCTAAATCAGAAGTGTGTTAAGTTTATCTGGATAAAAGAATGTGATTATTGTTTTCAGGAACTGAAAAGAAGATTGGTAAATGCTCCAGTTTTGGCACTACCTTCCAGGAATGGGGAGTTTGTTATCTACAGTGATTCTTCATTGAAAGGACTTGGTTGCATCTTAATGCAGAATGATCAGGTAATTTTTTATGCTTCATGACAGTTGAAAACTCATGAGGTAAATTACCCTACACATGATTTGGAATTAGCTTCTATTGTTTTCGCTTTAAAAATTTGGAGGCATCATTTGTATGGAGTAAAGTGTGAAATGTATACTGATCACAAAAGTTTAAATTATATATTCACTCTGAAGGAATTGAACATGAGATATAGGAGATGGCATGAATTAATCAAGGATTATGATTGTACAATTCATTACCATCCGGGAAAAGAAAATAAAGTGGATGATGCTTTGAGTCGAAAAAGTAATGCTTCATTAGCCATGTTGCGTTTGGAAAATGATCCTTTGGTTAAGGATTTGATGAACTTTGGCCTAGAAGTTTTTGGTGGAGGATGTACTTCTGTTTTGTTTCATGTATCAGTGAAATCTTCTCTATCATACAGAATCCAGCAAGCACAGAAGCAAGACAGTTAGTTGTAGAAATAGGTAGAGCTGGTTCAGAAGGGTAAGTTGCCTGAATTCATCATTGATAATGATTGTGTTTTGATATTTGGGAAGAGATTGTGTGTGCCTTTTGAATCATATTTGAAGAGAGAGTTGTTATGTGAAGCTCATCGTTCTCCGTTTTCTGTTCATCCTGACAGTACTAAGATGTATAGAGATCTTTTGGAGTATTTCTGGTGGGAAAAATGAAAAGAGATATTGCTGATTTTACTGTGAAGTGTTTGACATGTCAATAGGGTAAAGCAGAGCAACAGTTACCGAAAGGGATGCTTCAGCCTTTACCAGTGCCATAGTGGAAATGGGAAAATATATCCGTGGATTTCGTTGTGGGATTGCCGAAGACACCTTGAGGTAATAATGCAATCTAGGTTATTGTTGATTTCTTGACTAAATCTACTCATTTCCTTTCTATACGAGATACTTTTTCCCTATATCGACTTTCTCGATTGTATCTTAAAGATATAGTCAGGATGCATGGATTTCCCCTCTCCATTTTTTCTGATCATGATCATGGGTTTACTTCTAACTTTAGGAAAGGCCTTCAGATGTTGTTGGGTACTGAATTAAATTTTAGTAAAGCTTTTCATCCTCAATCAGATGGGTAGTCAGAACAAACAATCCAGACTTTGGAGGATATGCTACATGCTTGTTTGATGTATTATCAGGGAAGTTGGGACCAACATCTTTAATTGGTTGAGTTTTCTTATAATAACAGTTTTCATTCCAGTATATAGATGGCACCATTTGAGGCGTTATATGGGAAGCGGTGTCGAACTCCAGCTTTCTGGGATGAAGTGGGTGAAAGGAAGCTGATGGGACCATAATTCGTAGAAGATTTGGCAGAAAAAGTTCATCTGATACATAAACACATTTGAACATCACAGAGCAGGCAGAAGAGTTATTCAGATAACAAGAGGAAGGATCTCTCTTTTGAGGTAGGTGATCATGTTTTCCTCAAAGTCTCACCACGGAAATGTGTGATGCAATTTGGTAAGAAAGGAAAGCTGAGTACAAGGTTCATTGGACCATATGAAATTCTAGAGAAAGTTGGATCAGTTGCTTACCGAGTGTCTTTACCTCCGAGTTTATCTCAGGTATACAATGTTTTTCATGTTTCAATGTTGAGAATGTATATGCCAGATCCATCTCATGTTTTGAGTCTAGAGGTAGTTCAGCTGGAAGAGAACCTATCTTATAAGGAACAACCGGTCCAGATTATTGACCACAGGGAGTAATTGTTACGGAATAAGGTGATTCCTCAGGTAATGGTTTTGTGGAAAAACCACATGATTGAAGAGGCAACATGGGAATCTGAAAATGTAATGAGGGCTAAATACCCCCACATATTCGATAAGTAAATAAATTGCGGGGACATAATTTTCTAAAGGGGGGAAGGATGTAACATCCCAAGTAAGTAATTAATAATATATATTTTTATCTATGTCTATTAATGAATTAGATAGTGTTTTAGAGGCTTAAAATGAGAATAAATCCAATCTAAATCATGGAATACACTAATATTTTTAAAATATTTTTTTTACTGCCATTTGTTGGCAAACCATTTTTAAATCATACTTTTGACAATTTTATAATCTCTATTTGTCAAAATATACTTATTCTTTATGATTGGGACATTGAAATTTACATTGGATAAATTTTTGGTATTTTTCTGACAATGTTCATTTTTTTAATAGTGAAAAATACTGCATTTTACATCAAAATTGCTTTTTCATCTAATTTATTTATATGATTAGATTATATTTTGAATTGGTTTTAAAGTTCAATTAGAATATATTTTTACCATTTAATCCAATGGTGGTAATTTGAATTAATTTCACCTTGAAATTTGACTTGAACTAGTGTCAATCTTTTGATACTTATTGTTTCATAAAAACACGCTATTTTCTCTGACAGCAGGAATTAATTATTAAATTAATTAATGTAACTTATATGTTTTGAATTTTGTAAAATAGAAATCATTTTTTAATTCGGAATATCAAATATATCTTAGGGTAAAGTTTTGGTATTTTTCTGAAAAACTTCAATTTTTGATGAATAGTGAAACCACAAAGTGGTACTTAAAAACCCGATTTTTCGTTTAAATGAAATTTTACCACCTCTGTGTTTTGAATTTAAAAAATCCGACATACATGGTTTTCATTAATAAGTAAAATGTGGTTCAATGGGATTAAAATAATTTTTTTTAGTGAATAGAAACTTTTAAGTTTTTAATCGTGATTAGAGGTAATTAGTGTAATTTAATGTATGAAAAGTGTTTTAATAATATTAAGTGAACTTGACACATGTCCTACCCTTATTGGATGTGTCATGTCCGACCATGAAAACCCATGGGTCTATTTTTGGGACCCCATGGAGCCACTTGGGTAAGATAATGATATTAATTCCTTTTCTTTAAAGTAAAAGTAAAAATTACACAAACATGAGTTATTTTACTAAACAAAATTTTACATGGGGTTATGCAAGTCATAATTTTTACTATAAATAGTCATTGGAAATGTAAACTGATTTCCTACATCATAGTAGCTTTTTCATAATTTTTATAAATTGAATAAATTAAAATATTTATGACATGATGATGATGTAGTGATTACCTCATTATTTAAACATTTAAATAAAAGAAAAAGATAATGTAAAATCTAAGACCTACACTTGTCAAAGACCTATTGGATGAGTATATTTCGAACCCTTATCACCTTATCGAAATACATCAAGGTGGGACCTTTAAAATCCAAAACTCATTTTAAAATAAAGTAACATTTCTTTACTTTCCAAGAGTGCCCCTCCTCTCCTCTTATAAAAGGCCCCCACCTCTATGAACTTACCCACATTTCCAAATCCTTTGGCTCGGCCACCCCTGCCCATTTTGTCTCCCCACATCCCTATATTACTCCTATAAGCCTCATTTTTGTCAGAAGTCTTCCCAAGGAAGCCTTTGAGCTCAAATCAAAAAGAGTTACCCGTTTTAAAGGTAGTGTTTTCTCTTGTGTTCTAATGTTTTGTTTTGCTTCTCCAACCCCCTAAACTCTTTTTATTATTTTCTATTGTAACAACACCAGTATATTCAATATACTAGGATGTTGTTATAATAAGTATTATGGCTACACTTACACACACCTACATCTAATGGTTAAAGAACATACTGTTTCTGTGGATGGCAAATTTCTGCCTCACGAAACGATGATTGTTCAACACTCGTATAACACCTTAAAAGGTGGCCATTAAGATGTCAATATATTTATATATGAAATATAATATGTTTATGTTTTACTTAAGCTTCTGTATTTTTAATTTATGGAATACCTTTATGGTTTCCATTATGGGTAAACGCGATATCTTCATTTTAGGAAGTGCGGACTACCGCCCCCTCAAAGTGATTTGATTCATTAATACCATATGTGGTACGTATAAAGGATAGATTGAATGATATTTTATATGATAATATACTGTAATTTTAGTACTATTATGTATCATTATGTTTTAATTCCATTAAATATGAAATTGAAATGGAAGTAGCGTTCATGCGTACGTACGGCTTACCGTCTCCATGAATGATGCATTTCATTTATTATCCCCAAATGTAATGTACTATTATAATTACATATAAATAATGGATATATATGATGTATGTTACATATAAATGATGAATATAATTCCGGAATTAAAATATACATATCTCTCATTTAGTTTTAATTCCATTAATATGACATAGAAATGAAAGTAGCATTCATGCGTACGTACGGATTACCGCCTCCATGAACGGTGCATTTAATTTATTACCTCTAAATGATTATGTAATATTATAAATGCATGTATATACTAGATATATTTGATATATATGATATGTACATCATGAATATAATTCTTGATATAATGGATATTTTACCACATGAACAACTTGTAATTATAAAGAGTTTATTTTTGACTCAAGTACCAATGATCGTTAAAACAACCGTTAATAACATAAATAATTACATAGTGTTCATGACATGGTAATAAGTCATATAAAAGGAATAATGGACTTGAAAAAGGTTCTTATGCAAGTAGGAATTAACTCAAGTTTATTATTCAGGATGTTAAATAATGATCGAGTCAAGTCAGACCCGAGGTATGGGACTTCTTCTCAATATCCTTTCAATGAGGCATATTTTGTTTTATACACAACCTTATTTTATACATTGTATAAACCCCTTTGACTTTTACATTTATCCAAAAGGAATATTTTTTTTATATGAATAATTTTACTAAACGACAAAAGGGAATGTTTTTGTCGTACGTATGCGGCGACAACGACTTCTCCGCCGCTGTGACCATTATTTGAGTTTCAGATTCCTCTACAAGCCATACCTTAAAAAAATACTCAGTTTTACTTTTCTTTTATTTTGGTATTGAAAATGTTTTTCATAATGTTTTTATTATATCAATGTTTTGTATTGATATGTTGTGATTGAAATGTGGAAATTTTATGTTTCCTTTATGCATGTTTTATGTGATACGATTTTGTTATGGTTCTTGGGCATTGTTATGAAGACGGGTGGTTCCAGGATAAACTAAGGGCGGGTGAGCCCGATATATCCCTCCAATTAATTGGGTAACGCGAAGGAGTTAGACGTTAAGGTTTTTCCGAAGAGATTTAGGGAATATACTGTGATGGGTATTCCAAACGTAACCAAGAGGGTTACTCCCTACGTAAGAATGTTATGAATGCCTCAAGTTACCTTTATGTATTATGATTTCTATGATTTATTCTTGATTTGACGAGGTATGTTAAAGTTCTTATGTTTAATGATTAGAGTATGATTTCATTGATTCTTGTGTATACATGTACACATGTTTATTTTCTATATTTTTATATCCCTTACTGAGCTTTTTATGCTCATCCCAAGTTTTTGAAATGTTTTTCATAGGTCAAGGGAAGGGTACATGATATGATGATAGTGTCAAGGAAGTGTCAAGAAAGAATCCATGTTTTATTTTAAATATGTTTCTGTTGATGGGAGAAATGAATATTATATTTTATGTAACCACATTGTTTAAATGTGGAATGTAATGCAAGTTTAATGATCTAATTCTCTAAAACTCTAAACCAGAAAAGATCCTCAATGTGTAATACTGTAATAACTCAAGATTAATTAAGGTTTAAGGTTGGGGCCTTATACATCCTCTTAGCCATTCGACTCCAAAATCATCCTCAACAAATTTCTGGTCTCCTTACCTCCCAAGGATTCCTCTCAAGGTTCCCCCATGCCCTCAATGTCCAAACCTTTTAATTTTAAGAGTTACATTTTAAGGTAAGGTATCTTACCTCTCTCTTTCTTTTCAAGAAATCTCTTTTATGTCATTTCTTTTATGCTTCATGTTCTTATGTTGGAGGATGTTCTTTTATATTAATATTACTTCCCTTTTAATGTTCATATGATGAGAGACCCCCTCTTTCTCTCATCATTTCATTTTATTAATGTTAAAGTGGCGTCGTTAGGCTACCGAATTTTTAAGGGATTCTTTCAACCTTCTCGTTTTCAAGTAATATTTTCATGTCAAGTGTTTCAAGTTACTTTTTATTATGTTGGGGTATGATATCTAAATCTATCATACTGATATTTTAAGTTCATATGATGAGATACCCTATTTTATCTTTTCAATTCAATGTTTTGTAGTATTAAGTGGCGCCGTTAGGCTGGCGAATTTTAAAGAGATTCGGTCACCTTTCTCCTTTTTCAAAGTTCTACTTTCATGTCAAGTCTCTAAAGTTCCTTTTTATTAGGTTGGGGTATGATCTCTAAATCTATCATACTGATCTTTTATGTTCATATTATTAGAGACCCTATTTTATCTCTTCAGTTCAGTATTTTTAATTCTTATGTGGCACAGTTAGGCTGCCGAATTTTTAAGGGATTCAGTCACCTTTCTCATTTTTCAATGTTCTAATTTCATTTCAAATCTTTCAAGTTCATTTTTATTATGTTAGGGTATGATCTATATTTCTATAATAATGATATTTTATGTTCATATTATGAGAGACCCTATTTTATCTCGTCAATTAATTTTTCTTGAAGTTTAAGTGGTGCCGTTAGGATGTCGAATTTTTAAGGGATTCAGTCACCTTTCTCATTTTTCAAAGTTCTACTCTCATGTCATGTCATTCAAGTTCCTTTTTATTTTTTTGGGGTATGATATCTATATCTATAATAATTATATTTTATGTTCATATGATGATAGACCCTATTTTATCTCATGAATTCATTTTTTTAAGTTTTAGTGACGCCATTAGGCTGCCGAATTTTCATAAGAGAAATCTTATTTTTGTCTTCTTTTCATGTTCTTCATTTAATATGGTATATCTTTAAAATATCATTACCATGTTCTTAAATCCGTTATATTCTATCCCACTACTCTTTTATGGATCATTTATGATTGGGTGACCCATGTCCCCTCTTTTTTCAATGTTTTCTAAAAACCTCGTAACATAGCTTTTATGCTGCAGAATTTCCGTCTCAAAATGTCTCTCTCTTATTCTCAAATTAATTTGTTTTATTAAGTGAATACTAAAATATATTTCTACTAAAGGGGTATTCACATATATACCAAAAAGTTCTATTTTAAATTCTAGTATTTACATACATGAGACCCGCTTTCCCTTTCTATGGGTTTAAAGTGACATAAAGATCATATCTTTAAAGTAGTTTTTAAAACGTTATGATTATGAAATGAAACCCATTTATTTTATGCTATATGGGTTGTTTATGAAATTATTGATGATTATATCTATGGATCACATGATAATAAAGTCAAATTTAATGGTTCACCCTGATAGCGCTCCAATTCATTGGTTAAAGACTTAGTCTCTAGAGATGGCCATTTTGACTGATACCTTGGTGAACAACCTTGGTAATTTTTATTGACACCATGGGGATGGACCATGGTGAAACAGAAATGATTTTCTTTGTTAAATGTTGTAGCCACATCTTCAAGTTATGAAATAAGTTATTTTTATTATGATATACCTCATGAATTCTTTCTCATGCCTTAAAGTTCTTTTTCATGACTGTATTGATGTATCTCAAGTTCACATGTTAAATGTTTCCCTTGTTTCCCTTACTGGGCCTTCTGCTCACCCATTATTTTGATGTATATCCCCAGGTTATGAGATGCAGTAATGAACCTAGGATGAACATAAGTTTAAGCCTTTCAAGTGTTTAAGAAGATTGTTTTATGTTTTCATTTTTTAAGTTTCTGGTTTCCAAGACACTAAACCTTAAAGATCCTCGGTTTTGTAAAATGTAATGAAAAGTTATGTTATAAAAAGGTGGTATGTTATAGTTGGTATCAAAGGATGGTTTAGTTATTTTTGGAAATTAGGATATGAAAACATTTTTAATAATCCTATAGAAAAGGTTAAATATAGAAAATCTTCCTGGTATTTTGGTGAGTATTGAGTAAGGGGTTGCAAAGAAAATACATCCCTGTCTAGATACGAGCAAGTGGAGGTGGCTTTGGCACAAATGTACATAAGGGTAAAACACGAAAACACCGATTTGAGATAGACTCAAACGAGAACTGGTACATGAAAACAAGCCTTGCTGCACTCTTGGTTACGACACCCCCGGGGGATATGCTTTGGTAAATTCATAAGATTAGTATGAACCATTATTAAAGGGACAAAGATAAAATAAAATAAAGATTCACATAAGAATATATGATCATGGATAACCTAGATAAGAACCTAGGAGATTAAAAATTAGGGTATACTTTTCTTCTAAAAGTTATCCTTCTATGCTTTAAGTTCCTTTTCATGATTATTGGCTAAGTATTTAAGCCCCTAATTGTACTTTCATTTCTTAGTTAATGGCATAAAATTGACGAACATGTCCCAAAAACCAATGTGATAGGAAATATGATGATTGCCGTATTAATATGGAAGAGATGATTAGGGGATTAAAATATGATTATTATTCTGGAATATGTTCACTATTTTGGGAACCCTATTTGATCAAGGTAAATATATTACTATGGTATTTTATTTGAGGAATAAAGGTTTACTTATATTTTTAAGAATCGACGAATTTAAGGTGAACATATGTTAATATAGGTTACTTATGGAAATGATTAACCTATCATGGGGAAAATGTGATTAAGTTAGTTACTTTTGTTATAAGATAATAAGAGTGGTTGATGTTGTTTGAAGATGAATGATAAAGTCTATCTTGGAAGAATATGTTATGAGATCATTATTATAATTGGGTTTCAATCTTAGTTTGGTTTATTTTGAGGAATTTTAAGGATAGTTATTTATATAATGGTCTATAAAGAACTTTGGGTAGTACCATGGAACTGTGAAGATTTAAAAGTATTTTCCCTTCCTATGGGATTCTTTCTTTTTGAAGAGTTGTTTTATCTTACACTTTCTATTTTTGGGATAATGTTTAAAGATATATGAAATAGATAGTTAATCTTTTGTGGATTAAGTGATTCTCTAGAGGATGATTGTTGTGCTTTTGATGAGACCATGTGTTTTTGAATGCTCATAGTTTGGAGAAAAGATTAGTTTTGGTAGAGACTTATTAAAGGATGAAACTATACTTGAAGGTAGGTATATTTCCCTGTGTTTTATTCTATATAGTAAATTAATTCCCCAAAAATATGAAAAGGAACGTAAAACAAAAATGTTGTCTCTTAACGTTTCCCACTGGGAAATCAAATACCATTTAATCAATCATAAGTTTGTGATTTTTTCTTTTTGTTAACTTTCTCCTAATCATGTTTTCTATCACTCTCCCTCAGAACGCGACCCTTTGTTTTTTCCTCCATGTCCATGTTTTCCTACATGGATTCCTAGTATGGGTTAACTCAAGTGACCTTTTTACTTCTCTTTCTTTCTTTTAAAGTAATAGTTTTACTGACTCCTTTTCTGATGTGGGACTTTCAATGAAATTTCAAAACCCAATTTTAAAAATTGATAGGACGCAATTTCTTAAGGGGGGAAGATTGTAACGACCCGAAATTTTTGAATAAGTCTTGTTTCATAATTTTGTGTGTTATTTTATACTCAACAAAACTGTTTCATTTGATAACATGAGTATAATTAAAATGAGACCGTTGGGTTTTGACTGTTATATGACCATTGGTCAATATGACCGCTGGAAACTAAAAATTTCGATTATTGTCTATAAATACAAGTGATCATGGTTAATTAATATAGAAAGAAGATTCAATTTCCTCACCCAATAGTCTTGGACCGATCGAAGCCCATCTAACAGAACTTGGAAAGGAGGTAGCACCACTAGGTTTGCTCTGGACCAAACACAAGCTGAACTTCATTGTGTGAAGCTAGAATGGAACTGCCTTTGTTTGAAGTTCAAACTGATATAAATTACTACTCGTGCGATGTTGGTCGATCCTCCCTCATATTCTCTCACCTTAGCACACCTTACACTTAGGTCCTATGTTGGTGTTATAATGGTCTATGTAAGGAGACCGTAACTACCTTTTGTAATCCCTTGTTTTAAATAAAAATTTTGATTTCTTCTTATGATGAAGTTTATGAATTTTAAAATGTCCGGATAAATATAGTATGCATATTTTTGGTGAATTTTAGAGAAAGGATATTTAAAAAAAAGGTTTATATAAACCTTAAATAATTAAAAATGTGTAATGATTTTCAAAAAATGGTCTTCTACAATTATGTTCAGTACAAAATTCAGATTCTAATAAGATCAACTTAATTTTTGATGAATAAGAAATTACGAATAGTGATTTTATCCTTAGGATTAGTAATGTGACCAAATGGATTAGTAATCTCACTTAAAGAATTTAATAATATTATCTAGGCACCTTGATTAAGTAATGAGATTCAATAAAATAGGTAAATGACTGTTTCAGAAATTATTAGTCAAGTATTAGTTTTTTCGAGTGAATAGTGTTTTTTATTTAAAAATTATATAAAAAATATTTATAAAATTATTTTTATAAAATGGATTTCATTTTTGAACTCAGAGCATGGATATTATGTTAAGGTAATTTTTGGGGATTTTTCTGAAAAAAATGAATTTTCGGTGAAGTGTATTTATTTAAAAATTAAATTAACAATATTTAGAAAATTATTTTTAAAAAATTTAGTTCATTTTTGAAATCAGAGAATTGATATTTGGTTAATGTGAAATTTTGGGATTTTTCTGAGAAAGTTGAATTTTCAGTGAATAGTAAAAATAGAGTTTTAGGGTTTCAGTATGTTTAATGACCTTAGAACTGTGTCATGATGATTTCATGAGAGATTTTCAGGTATGGAAAACTAAAGGGGATGAATTATTTTATTAGGGCTCCCTTGTGGACAAAACCATGGGAAAATACCATGGGAAAGCCCATGGTTTTTCAAAAACCACTAGTGAGGTATCCCTTGGCCATTAATGCCTTGTCCCCTCACTTTCCCTATAAATACCAAGCCATCTTCTCATCCATTTGACTCAAAAATCATCCTCAATGATTTTCGGGTCTCCTTACCTCCCAAGGAGTCCTCCCAAGGTTCCCCCAAGCCCTCAAGGTCCAAACCATTGAGTGTTAAGAGTTATGTTTTAAGGTAAGAGATCCTACCTCTCTCTTTCTTTTCAAGTAATCTCTTTTATGTCATTTCTTTTATGCTTCTTTATCTTATGTTGGAAGATGTTCTATTATATTCCTCTTGCTACCTTTTTAATGTTCATATTATGAGAGACCCCATCTTTCTCTCATCATTTCATTTTAATAATGTAAGTGGCACCGTTAGGCTGCCGAATATTTAAGGGATTCTTTCACCCTTCTCGTGTTCAAGTTCTATTTTCATGTCAAGTGTTTCAAGTTCCTTTTTATTATGTTGGGGTATGATCTCAAAATCTATCATACTGATATTTTATGTTCATGTGATGAGAGACCCTATTTTATCTATTCAATTCAGTATTTTTAAGATTTAAGTGGCGCCGTTAGGCTGACGAATTTTTAAGGGATTCAGTCACCTTTCTCCTTTTTCAATGTTCTACATTCATGCCAAGTCTTTCAAGTTCCTTTTTATTATGTTTGGGTATGGTCTCTAAATATATCATACTGATATTTTATGTTAATATGATGAGAGACCCTATTTAATCTCTTAAATTCAGTATTTTGATGTTTTAAGTGGCGCCGTTAGGCTGCCAAATTTTAAGGGATTTGGTCACCTTTCTCATTTTTCAAAGTTCTACTTTCATGTAAAGTCTTTCAAGTTCCTTTTTAATTATTTTGGGGTATGATATCTATATCTATAATACTAATAATTTATGTTCATATGATGAGAGACCCTATTTGATCTCATCAATTCATTTTTTTTGAAGTTTAAGTGGTGCCGTTAGGCTGTCGAATTTTTAAGGGATTCAGTCACCTTTCTAATTTTTCAAAGTTCTACTCTCATATCTTGTCTTTAAAGTTTTTTTTATTATGTTGCGGTATGATATCTATATCTATCATACTTATATTTTATTTTCATATGATGAGAGACCCTATTTTATCTCATCAATTCATTATTTTTGAAGTTTAAGTGATGTCGTTAGGCTGCCAAATTTTCATAAGAGAAATCTTATTTTTGTCTTCCTTTCATGTTCTTCATTTCATATGGTATATCGTTAAAATTTCATTACCATGTTTTTAAATCCTTTATATTCTATCCCTATACTGTTTTATGGATCATTTATGATTGGGTGACCCATGTCCCCTCTCTTTTCAATGTTTTTTAAAAACCTCGTAACATAGTCGTTATGCTGTAGAATTTCGGTCTCAAAATGTCTCTCTTATTCTCAAATTAATTTATTTTATTAAGTGAATACTCAAATCTCTTTCTCCTAAAGGGGTATTCACATATATACCAAAATTTTCTATTTTAAATTCTGGGATTAACATACATGAGACCCGCTTTCCCTTTCTGTGGGTTTAAAGTGACAAAAAGATCATGTCTTTAAAGAAGTTTTTAAAACGTTATGATTATGAAATGAAACCCATTTCTTTTATTATATATGGGTTGTTTATGAAATGATTTATGATGATATATGTGTATCACATGATAATAAAGGAAAATTTAAGGATGCACCCTAATAGTTCTCCAATGCATTGGGTAAAGAATTAATCTCTAGAGATGACCATTTTGACTGATACCTTGGTGAATAACCTTGGTAATTTTTATTGACACCTTGGGGATGGAACATGGTGAAACGGAAAAGATTTCCTTTGTTAAATGTTGTAGACAAATCTTCATGTTATGAAATATGTTATTTTTATTATGATATGACTTATGAATTCATTCTCATGCCTTAATCTTCTTTTTCATGACTGTATTGATGTATCTCATGTTCACATGTTAAATGTTTTCCTTGTTTCCCTTATTGGGCCTTCTGCTCACCCTTTCTTTTGTTGTATGTCCCCAGGTTTTGAGATGCAGTAAAGAACCTAGGATGAACATATGGGGAAGCCTTTCAAGTGTTTAAGAATATTGTTTTATGTTTTCATGTTTTAAGTTCCTGGTTTCCAGGACACTAAACCTTAAAGATCCTCGATTTTGTAAAATATAATGAAAAGTTATGTTATAAAAAGGTGGGATGTTATAATTTCATAGATTACATGAGAGAGAAATATATTGAAATATATGGTTAATGAAGTATTAATAATTGTTATTCTATAAATAGAAAATATGTCTACATGAATGGATATCATAGGGTAACACTAGGTATAAATACATCGTATTCCTAGGATTCCCAAACTAGTGGATGATGTATAACCCACCACTCATGGCTACAAAAGATGATGGGTGGTCAGGTGGATACCTAGAATTTAAACCGTTGTCCTTCCCTAGTGATTCACACATCCTCTAAATCAATGGGAGTCTTTTTCTAAATTTTATATGCATAAGGGGAACTCCAAAATTCCCTGAAATCCATTCCAAGTTAATATCATCCATTATATCTAAATAACAAACCTTATTATATTTCTTATGGTTAAAAAAAATACAAGTGACTGAATGTTTTGTCACATCCCCATACTGAATCACCGATCATTAATCTCATAATTATAGGAAATATTAGTAGAAAGGTAATAAAAATCAGTAAACCAGTTCACATACTTCTTGATAGAGAGTATTCCTTATAGAAGAAACATAAATTATATAGTTTTTTAAATTTTGTGGTCTTTGGGTAGAACAATTATGAACTGATTATTTTGAAATCCTTATACCACATTCTATCATGAAGGATCACTGGATTAATTAACTCCCACATCATTAAGATAGGGAATTCATTTATAAAAGAATAAAACATTAATGTAATAGGGCTTGTATTAAAAATAAATTAAAATACCCATTTTTTACAATTCAACCATTCATCATCATTTTTATGGTCCTTTAATCTTTTATAAGATATATTATTTTGATTGAGATACTACTAAGATCAGTCATTTTCATTTACATGATAAACTTCATTTATCATCTAATTCATGATTCTTCTATATACTGACAGGAGTGAAATCTGATCATCATGTGGACCTCTCTGATTTGCTCTTAGGAAACATTGGCAATGATAATGATGAACCTCCTCAATATAGGGTATGTCCTCGTTATCCTGACCGAAGGAAAGTAGTTATCTTCTAGCAACTATAGAATGAACACGAATGAATGGAGATCGAATAATAGGGTATGAGAGGGGAGGGATGGGGTAAAATACCATTATTTCATCATATTATCAAACTAGGTCTCGTGGAATTTGGTATAATGTGTAGGACCTTGACATTCATCACAACTCTATATTTGGCACGGGAAACAAATGAATTTTAGGAGTAGAGTGGACTTTATTTCAACTCGTTCATGTTCCCTTTAGATTTATAAATCCTATCCTAATAATCAATTAATGTGAATCTAGTACCTAGTCTCTTCGCGAGTTAGGTACACGAACTTTTCATGAGTAGGAAGTTCATGGTATACGGGGTCCACCTACTTCAATTTTCTCTACCACCAATTTAACTCTTTGAATGAAACTATAGAGGGTGGTAGTTTTTTAGAAGGTGTGGAAGACTATAATTACATGTGGAAAATAATTCATACCATTTATAAGATCCATGGTGGAATAGTATTGAGTGCTAAAGAGGCACATTATCATGCAATTTGGGTCGGGGAATAGGATCACCACCTAAAAATATTTTTGGGTCAGGCACAAGGAAATGTAATAAAGGAACCGAAGACTCATAAGAATTTCTAGTCAGCAAAGGTAAAATAAGAAGGAAACAAAAATACTTCCCCAATTTATGAACACCCCTGGAAACTCAATCCTTTGGTAGGAGAGAGATCATTGAGATATAGTGAAGGCTATCTACATTGGTTCTTATCCCATGAGTGGTCTGAGAACTCATTTTCCTTAAGGAAATATCATCCCCCTTTATTATGAGGTGTTGTAGCTCAAGATTACATGAAACATTTTCCATAGTAGATGAAAAAATTAGCTGTGGTTTTTCTGTAGTATATAGGTTCAGAGGATAACGATTGAATAGCTACCTTGGTGATTCTTCTTCACTCAAAAGAAAACATGCTGATTTCTTCTTGTTTAATCAAAATTTTAATGCAGGATGATGCCAAAATGTTTGAAATAATATTTTATGTGGATAATAATAAAGCTAAATATGTTTGGATAAATAAATATAATCATATTTTTATTCATAGATTCAATAATAGGAAAATATGTTTGGAGAAATAAATTCAGACCTTGGAAAACATGGCATACCAATTTTAGGATATCATCAAAGGTTATCCACTTACACAAGTAACATATATTGAATGATACCAAAATAATGTTAGAAATTCCATATTTTTTGTTTTGGATGGAACAAGTTGGTAATCTCGTTCATGGTTTAATTTTTGATTTTGTCATGTGTTTTTAGGGTTCCCACTCACCCCTTATGATAACTTCTAAAAGGAAATTTTAATTTGTATCCAGTCAAAAAAAATGTAAGATAAATATAGAATATATAACTATATTTACCACATTCCATGGTAAGCCAAGGGAATATAAATAGAGTGTTGGGTAGACACTATTTTTTACCTCTTAGTTGTTCGATGATATTCTTATTTTAATCTATCATGAATTACCAAATAACAAAGTGTTGAAAAAATAGACTTTCATTCCTTTTATTTATTATCCAACATGAGTCACCACCTAAATGAGTACCCAATCATTCCCATTACAAGACCTAATGGGTGTTTCCATTCCCCACCTAATGTAAACTAGTTCTAGGGAATCAAGGAAATCCTTTGGTAATTATTCCCCAAATTAGATTATTATCATAACATAAATAACAATACTAGTGAAACTATTAAAATATATAAATGAGAAAACAATCCAAGAATTTAATAGAAAACCATTAATACGTAGGTAAAACAATAATTTGGATAAAATTATAGTATAATTATACAATGTAGGGTAATAATACTAAAAACCTATCATAAAAAATGAAATGTAATCCACCCATCAATGTTTGACATGAGGGTTGATAGCCAAACATTTCACCCCCATCACCTTACCATGATCCACATTAATGAGTAACCACCACCTCCATGGGACACATTTATCATGATTTAGTTTCAAAAAATAATTTATACATATAACCATTGGTAATATTTATTGTTTTATCATGGAAACCCAATACAATTCTCCTAATAATTCCATGATCAACTATTTCATGATATATTAAAGTTAAAAATTTTGACGAAAAAATTGAAATAAACATGTTTATGAAATTTTAATGAAATTATGATATATGAAATAAATAAGAAAACAAAATAAAAGTATAATGTATGAAAATTTGATAACCATGATTATGTTAATCCAAATATTCTCATACTCTCCGTGATTGAACCATTCACAACCTTTCTCATTCCTGATCAACTAGGGAAATCATTTTCAAAGTCTTATAATTAACTATGTATATAGAGTTATTTCTTTAGTTATGGTTGAATCATATTATAAATTCTATTTAATGAATACATCTTCCCAATTTATTTTCCTAAATCATCCCACATAAGTTTTCATGGTTCCCAGGTGTTATTTCTATTTCACAAAATTCATTCCATAATCCATTGCATGTACCTCTCTATCCATTGGGATCTAATACCAATTGAAATATATTAGACATTCCCAAATAGACCTAAATTGTTATGAATAAATCCTTTCCTACAAAAAATAAATTAATAATATAAATTATATATTTTTTGAGAAAATTCAAGTCATCGAATAGTTTCATAACGCTAAATGATCCTCTTTTATCACATGGAACCATTGGAAACCTATTGTAAAAAAAATCATTTTCCCACTAAATCCATATAAAGATTTAAAATAAAATTTATATATGTATGATTCAAAAAAATCACAGATCATAATATTTGGTTTAGATATATTGATCTCTTGGACACCATGGCCATAGGGATGAATTTTGACTATGAATGATGTGAAAAGAGAGTTTAGGGAAGGAAGAAGATATACTATCTTATAAAAACCATGATGAAATTGATAAAGAATCCCCATGAAATTTAGTGATGCATAGGGGGAGGAATATGGTTAATGATCCTAATCCAGGATATTGAGTAAGAAGTAGTGATGAAATTATTGGTGTTAAAATAGAGTAGGGTGGTAATGTAATTGCATGTTTTATGGTTTATAGTCTTGTCTCACTTTTTGAACCATTTATTTACAAAAACATTATCCAATCATTCAGTACACACTAAATCACCTAGAAACATTCATTATTTTACATCATGGTTTGGAAACCATGATCTAATCGTATGAAATAGATATATCATATTTCCAAACTATTAGAAAAGGTTGTTTCACGGTCACTCTTAATCATTAGACACCAGCTATTTTTATATAAGAAAACTATTAATACCTTGTAATGTTGGAAAATATGAATGTAAGAAAACAAGTGAAAACATACCAAAAAATTCTATCATGGGTGTGACTGTTGATGTTAGAAACTAAGCACAAAACTGCTATAAAAAATCATCCAATGAAATATCTGACTCATTCCTCTCCCCCAAATATATGATCAGACACCATCATGATTCTCCCCACATATTACTAGTGAAATTTGTAACCGAATATACAACCATGTCATAGATGAAACATATATAAATCTTAATGTACTCAATCTAGTGGTTTTTATCTAGATCATAGACACTCTTGTCATACATAGACATCCCCACATGCTTGAACCGAAATGATAGTATTCTTCCAATGTACATATATTATAGTCAGTTCAACCATTTTATGGTTGAATGGGTCATCATATTGAACATAAAAAACAAAAACTAGTCACTAATGATGATCATGTGGCATATATATAAACATTGTACTAATGGAAAAGGCATGGTTGAAAGCAATTCATTTAATAATGTATTTTAGATTCATTTAATATCCCAAAATCACCCCATTTCAATGAAAATAATAGTACAGAATGATCCATGTACCTATGATAGATATCTAATCCCTAGAAAACACCATTTCACTTGGACATTCAATAAACACCTGGTCCATTCATCAGATCAAGATGGTTCCAAAAGAAATTTATCTAAGATATTCTCCCTGGTTTAGGTTAAGAATAAATATCTTCAAGTATTATTTCCCTTCTAAACAATGTATTCCTTACCAGTTCCTTACTATAACAAATATTCTATATATATATAAAAAATACTACTCTATGACAACATTCCCCCACTGGGACCTCCTCATAGTCCTATAGTGTATAAGAGAGTGGCAAGCCAACACATGTATCAAATATACCACATGATTTCGACTAACACTAAGGGTATGAAATATAAAAATGGGAGGCATAACTATTATATAACCTAGAAATATAGAAAAAAACCACCAATCAACACCATGGTTTAAATAATCCTCAATCCATGATAATCCCATAATGCATGGAAATTTGTGAAAAATATAAATATTGAAATAAAAAAGTACCAAATATTAATTCTAGAAATAGTCTCTAGAGAATAACCCAACCTATAATTTATTACCATACAACTCATTAACCAAACTCATTGTAGAACCCTGAAAAATAGTTTTTATATATAGGGGTGTTAATAACACGTATAATCAAAAGGATTATACATAATATCTCTAGATAAAATATTGATGGATTTTAATAATTAATCAGTGAAGAATATAAGAGATCCAATAATAACATAGCCTCTAAACCACCCCCCTCACCAAGGCCTACTCACCAAACATCACATCCAATAACGTGATTTAATGTTGAACTATAAAATATAATAGTTCCTTGATACCATTTAACCACTATTTGTTTCCACTCATACACCAACATATCATATAATATGCACCCAAACCCTTATATTTCCAATATTAATCACATAATATCTCATATTTCAAGCCATACCACATTCATCAACCATATCATCCATAATATATTATATCCACTTCCACCTTACTATTCTGTCCACTATCCCTATATCGAATATATTACGACACTATGTAAATAATATTCATGACCTAATACAACCATGAATGACACAAACTATATTTATTTACTTCAAAATCACTAAAACTAATCCCATAAACACCCAAAGGGTTTATATTTGAACATATCTCACATCATCATCACAATTTTCAATGTGTATTCTTTTACACTACTGACTCTGCATCAAACCCCCATCATGTCTTCTAGTAAATAATGGATATATCATTATAAAAATCTTATCTTGGGTATACCAATATACCACAAACTATTATAGTATTTTAATACATATCTTTACCTATCAAATCCTACTATTTACTTGGAAGGGTGAGTTGGAAAGTAAGAGTATTCAACCCCTCATTCAAACACTAAAATGGATGTAAGGGGAAAAATATTGAACCCAAAGCATGTTGGTATTTTGTAAGGGTATCTAAATTATTTGGAATGTGTAAATAAATAATAAGGTAAAAAATCATATATATATATATATATATAGAATATATATATCCACCACAAAGAATCCTAGTTTAGAAGATTCTATACCAAACAACATTACTTGAACCCACCATGCCTGACCACAGTACCACCACCTCAAACTACCGTCACCTCCCACTAAATCACCACAATCATTCCCATAACAATTAAAATCAGACACCTCATATATATATATTAATTTTAAAATTAGTCATACAATTATTTCATTTATAAATTTACAATTTATTAACAAATTTACATTCCTTAACCTAATAAATTCCAAATTTAAAAACATAGCATAGAAACAATCACCCAACTTATTTTATACCTTTAACAACTTATTTCAAGAATAAATGTTCCATTTTTAGTCCTAAGGTTATTAAATATAGGTAAATTTAATTCAGGTTCATTATACCCAAATCCAGTTCATTCCATTGGAAAACTACCGGATGATCTCACATTAACCAACTATGTGATAACTTCCTACAACCCATTCACACACTCTTTCCAACCATTGGATGGTAGTTGTAGCCCCAATATACTATTAACAAATTCAACCATATACCACTATTACACCCTTGTAATATTCCCCAAAGAGAAATCTAGAATCCTTATGAACAATCCCACAACAATTCTCACAAATATTTCCACAATATGAGTCTTTATGATAAAACTCAAAAAAATAAACACTATTCACTATGACACACTTCTTTATTAAACACTTATTTCATATCGATTATTTCATTCCAAAAATCCATTTCATCACTATATTTATGATCAATAAAATTTCATGAATGTGATTAAAAACATACTCATAATAGTGACAAAAAAGTTTCAAAAACAACAATGATTTTCAACAATAGTTGTAAACAAACAGCTAGTATAAGAGAAAAACATAAATGTAGAAAATTATGGAGAATCAAACCTTTACCATCAATTTTTTAGTTATTTTATTAAATTAATTAGATCTATTTATACTAATAACCTAGTGATTGAAAAAATATAGAATTCAGAAAAATTACAATAAAAAGTGAGAGTTATTTAATCTGGTTCCTCATCCGGAGCTTTAGAATCTGCTCTATAATGAAAAGGTAAGAAAAAGACAATATTGATATATATATCACAACATTGAGACCGTTAACAACCTAAATACCAAAATCAATCATCAACCACACACTATATCCTTAGACACTCCAACCATAATCTATATAAAAAACAAAATCCATTTGATGAAAGAAATGAAAACCAAACAAGATGGGCTGAAAGGTCTCCTAAGATCACTATAGAGTAAATAAATAGTTAATGAAATGATATACGTGAAGGAAGTTAATTAATGGGACCCACTAAATTTATAACCAATCTATATTTTTAATATACCCTGATGCAACACCTCTTAGAACGATAGATACCCAATGATTTTTATGAAAACTATGACACATATGCTTTGGCTCGTCCACAAGGGTTCTAGTCAAAACTATCATCTAGAATACATGATAAAATCCCCTCTATATCGAATAAAACTATGGAATATTTGTGGAAAAATATTAATTTATTCAAAAATATTTTTAAAATAGAAGAGGTAAGAGTCTCCACCATCGAGGTTATATGATATAGCCTACGCCCTACACCACAATGATCCTTTGGAATATATCGACATGAATCCAAACAACCAATTCCCTATAGTTCATCCCTAAGACCATGTTACAATGAAAACATTTTTGGCAGAACTACATAATCATTATCATAAGAATGCACATCATAGGGATCATATCTATATCCTCAAAACCATTTCCAAAAATAACACCATTCCAAAACATAGAAAACCACAATGCATGACATTACCACAACTACAAATACATTTCAAACCTATTCTATAGTCCCACAAACCTCCACCCAACACCCCCACAACTGAAATATCTAAAATTAACAAGATCAGAAGATCTAATAAATTAAATTATGGTTAATATGATTTCATAAAAATGTTCCATTAGTTTCAAATTTTCAAATGATTAAAATTAACTATTCATTATATATATATGAATTATTTTATATTATTTTCATTATTTTTTTATTTTATAAGAATTTTAAATAATGCTTAAAATATATAAATGAAATCATAATTTATAAATATTTTGGCTTTCCATATAATTTGAAAAATATTTTTTAATATTGATAATTTATATTCTTGGATTTATATTTAATTAAATGATTAAAAGGAATTTATTTGCGTTATTATAAATATTTTATAAACATTATATTTACCAAAAAATTAATAAATGAAAAAATAAACTAAAATACATTTTCCATGATCAATAAAAAATTTAAACCATAAATATCAATTCATAATTAAAAAATTGAGAATCAAATTTTAGTATGTATATTTTCTATAATGATGTATTCATGAATAGTCTATCAAACACTGTGATATAAAAATATTGTCCTAAATAATGGAAAATAATTTTCATTCCCTAAATTAGAATAATCCTTATGCCATAACATATTAATAACTCATGAGACATATGACAATACACCCAAGTATAAATAAATAATCATTGGATCTATTAAGATCATAACAATAGTTCTATGACACTAACTCAGAGGGAAATCCCTTGAACAAGATTAAATTCATGCCATATAGTAGTTTTGTAGGATCAATGTAATCTAACCTATGATAGATTATAAGATTCTGTAGTGACCTATTTAAGGTGGAACTACTATAGAGGGGGATTTTATACCATTGACTCAACACATCAGGGATTATTTAAGATTATTTTTTATCATTTAATTATTATTTATAATGAAAAGACAATCAAATTACAATAATTGAGTTTTAGTTTTCCCATATAAGAATTATAATTTTCTTATGTATGAATAACATGGAAATTATGGGGCCTGTGTGATGTTATACCCACACGACTAACATATAAGTAGGACAAATCTATACCAGTTTAAGAAACGGCCCATGTAGAATACAATCCTACAGTATTTTTTATAACACCTATATTATAATTATGCTAAGATTCTATTTATTTATAGCGTTATTTTAATTTTCATTATATAAAATAATTTTTAGAATATTAGAAAATGATACATCTTTAATAACAATTTTAATAGAATAATCTCTACTCATTATAAGAATACATCTAATTTGACATCCATCTGAACCTAAAAAAATACTCAATTGGACAAACTATTTTTGTTCTGAGAATATTTTCATAGACAATGATGATCCAATGAGGAGAGGTATACTCATTTACTATGTATGTGAGAGTATTATTATTAAATGATCGATTCATTTTTACTTTTTTTATACTATTACTGATTGTTTATAAATATATCCACACATAATCTAAGTAATAGGATCAATAAGAAAACCATTCGCAAAAAAAATTAAGCATAGAGACCTGAGTTTTCTAGATTTTGAAATTTGATTATAAATTTCATATTTTGTTACTAGGTGCTCAAGAGGTGAAATTTTTTCATTTTAACCTATTAAATGGTCTTATATAATATTTTTACCACTCTATTGGTCCTATAAGAGGTTGTTTACCATAATACATGAATTTGGTGGAATACTGATCAGTTTGAGTTTTGGTAGAGTATTTAATATATAGTTTATTAAATATTAAATTATTTATAATGTTTCAAGTTATTGTATCTTTTTAACGGAGTTCCAAATTGATATTCTGACTCCACGGTTGATTCCACAATGGGTTGATTTACCTTAGGGAGGTTTAAACCAGCATTGTGTTCTAGAACTCAGACTGAGTGTCAAAAGGGAAAATTAATAAATTAATTACCCCCCCCCCCCCATTTTGGGGTTACTATGCAAGGAAATATTGGGTAGGGATCCTCCCTTTCAAATTATGTCTATATTGAAAGGGTATGAGAAGGATATTCCACCATAATTATATCTTGGCATATATCTGGACCGGATCGAGGAGAAACAACATTCGGGTGTGGATTTTGACCTAAAGCATCGAATTGTTTTCCCTGAGGTAGGTTGAGTTTTTAATTATATACCTCAGTCTCTATATATTAGTTATTTTAACATTTTAAATGCCTAATATGGATTCTAAGTACCACATGGGTGATGATATGTGTTTATTTGGTAAAAAATGGGGGGTTGGGTTGTTTGTAGGGGTTTCCTCCTCTAAAACTCTAACTATGCGGCATGTGGTTATATGAACACTCAACCTATGTTCATATTATTAAAGGAAAATGAAATTTATAGAAGTACACCCTTCGTACTTTATGTACATAACATATAATATTACATGTCCATGAGCTTAGCCATGTGAAAATGTAAAGAGGTAGATAATGATTGGAAGGTACACATTGTGTACTTTGGGTACACACTATTTAGTAGTAAATAGGAATAACCCATGTTCCTTTATCCATGTAAAAGTACATGGAGAGGTAAAGAGTTTAGAGTACACACCACGTGCTTGAAATTTGATTCCATGTACTATTTCCATCTTGGAGGTTTTGGGTGTTTGTGCACTTGAAGTCAGATTTGGGATTGTGAGTAGTCCATTTTGAATATTTATCCACGTAGATCACAATTATGGGATCATCTTTGCATATCAATGTAATATGTATAGTGGTTAGGACATTGATATTTTTATAGGATTATTTCTCTGAGTTTTTGGTTTAGAATCCTCTAGTGGTTTGCGTTGTGAGAAAGGAGGCTCGTGTGAGGGTCATGATATCGATGTTTGGCATAGCCTGTGTGTTCAATTTTGAGTTATTTAGGCTCTTTGTATTCAAATAGAGATGTATTATAGAGCAGTATCTCTTTGGAGACCTCAGTTTTCCCCTATATATCGGGGAATGTTGCTCAAGTTTAGAGGAGTTGAGGTTGAGACACTATGTTTGAGGATCTATGTGGTAGGGGCCATTGGGAATGGTTGACATAATAGGGTTATGTTTATATCTAAGTGTCATTATATTTATAATTTGGTTATTTGGGACCCATGATTATTCCCTGGTGGGCTATTTTTTGATCATTTAGTTTTTAGACACTGTGGTTGGCTGTTGAGAATGCTCGCATGGAATGCGTTTTTTTTGTTTTTTTGCTTATTGTTGTTTGAGGATCGGTTTGAGGACATTTATAGCCACTTTTATATATTTTTTATGATAAATACTATCTCATGAGTTTTCTTTTTACCAAATATTTGAAGGGGATGCATCCACTAGAGTTCTAGTTTTGAGGATCTAAGGTGGGATACCTCTGTTTGTGTGTGGTTCTAGTGGTCCAAATGTGGGTCCAATTGTTATAATAACGTTGAGTCTGTGAATGTCATTTAGTAGTATGGTTATGGGTGTTCGCATGGGATCTGAGTTGATGTATGGTCTGATAGGGATGAGGTCCTTATCAATAATATATTTATTTATTCATCCCTTATTATATATATGTGTTGATGTTGAGACTTAGATTAATATTGAGGGGGGGTTTTATATGGTTGGGTTTCCATTTATAGAACCCAGTTTAATGGTAAGAGATGTGATATATGTTAGATTTGTATATATCATCCACAATTTTTGTTCTAGATATCCATGATTGAGATTATTGGACTAAGGATCTATATCAGTGTAAATGGTTTGATTATGGTTTGAGTATTGGATTGAGGTTCCAGGAACACCATGTTATACTATTGATTATAGTGAATGAGGCCCCACCTATTTTTTGTTTGGTGATGGACTGAGGTTTTGAGAATTGGAATTATACTACTGATAAGGCATCAAAATGAGGCTCTAGGTTTTTAAAGTATACGTCATAGATTGTGGACCAAACTGAGGCTCTAGGAAATTATTGCATTCTATGTGGAATCCAAAGGTTAGGCTGATACTCCTTCTCCATGTGTTTTTGATGGAATGATGTTGAAGGCCCTACAATTGTTATATATATGGATGGTTACTAGACTATAGTTACATGTATAGAAAGTATACTAATGAGATAGTGTTAGAATTAGGCTCTTATAATAGATAATATACTTCATGGATATTGTGCTATACTGAGGCTTTAAGTGTGGATGATATATTAGTTAGGATGTATGGTGGACTAATGCTTTACCTCCATGGTTTGGATACTGGACTGATGCTCTGGACATAAATAATTTGATATATGGTAATGGTTTTGGATATATTCTCTTGTAATTATTGTTCATGGTACTTGAGATAAAGGTTTGATTGATGGTATGGACTTTGAAATAATTTCTGTGGTATTTTGGGAAACATTTGTCGATGTACCAAATATTGTATAATGTTTGGGTCCTGAAAATATGGTGTGTGATGACTTATAATAGTACCCCAAATGATAATACTATCGTAGGATGGGTCTCTGGTTTTTTCAGTTTTAGTTGTGGATTCCATGGGTTTGGGTCCTATAGGTTGTTTGGGATTCATGATCATCGTGAAATACTCAGAGAAATTTCATTATTGCCAATACAGGTATAGTTGATCAATGTCTTGGACCTATGGATTGAATACTATTTATTTGTGTTTGTTTTCCAGTTTTGTATTGGATATGCTGCGCATATTTCAAGAGTATGCACTTATGCTAGTGTTTATAGGTTCCATATTGGATGTGGCCTATTGAGATTTATTTTTAACCCCCATATGTGTACTTTGGTGTGTGTACAAACCTGCTATCTACTTTCAGGTTGATCATAGATGCTTGATGGATTGGGCTGAGAACCCAGATTTCATGGTTGAGCGAGATAGTTGTGTAAAGATGACTAGGTGAGCTGGAGCATCTTAAGAGTGTACTAGAGACTAATTATATGTTACATATCAAGGTTTATAGTAGGTAATTTTTTATTTACTTTTTAGTTGTTTTTTATATTGGCCTATTCGATGATCATGGTTGTATGTATGACATGGATGTTCAGTTCTTTAGTAATTTTTTATCTTATTACATCATATTTAGTTTTAGTTTATTTATTCTTCCTATTTTTCTATTTTTTATATTATTTAGTTATTTACATGTAGTTGAGCACTCTGATATGGGGGTATAATATCCTCACAGAACATATTTATACCCACGCTGCTAGTCAAAGCCTCTGGTATACAAGTATAAGATCTTGAGGTCTTGTGAAGAACAATATATAAGGATTAGTATAGTGGATACCAGGTCAAGATGTCACAAATTGGTTTCAGTGTAGTTACTTTCTAGTTATTTCTCTATTTGGGGTTTGGTAGAGAAGATATATAGTAATGTGGTGGATCTTACAATGCAAACCGAGATATTCTGCTGCAACCACCTATTTCTGTAGGAATTCCAGGTTACCAGGGACTGGGATTGATGTTCTAGATTTGTGATGATATGGTTTTATATGATTTCACTTCAAGAAGCACACATATTGTTTGGATTTGATGTTTTTTATGGATTTAAGGATCTTGTCCCATTGGAAATAGGTCATTGAGTCAATTTTGAATGATTACCTACATAAGGAATAGGAATATATAACATCAGGACTAGAACATAGCACTGACATGTTATACAACTATTGTGGGTGATTTTATTGATTTATTTCTAATTACGTGTCAGGATGATCCATGGTGAGGTGATCATCGATGATGACACATGCGTTGTTCTTGTTCATGGTTGGTTTAGTGACCCCTATCCATCAATATTTCGAAACTATCAGATCCTTAGACTCCTTATGGGTGGTTTTGTTTCAGTTTGGTTGTGTATCCAGGTCCTCATAGGGCGGTATGATGTGCAGATGCATAGACAGGATGAGTGCCCTAGTTGTTAGTAGTGGGTTATTAAATGATTCATTTATGGCGTGAGATCCTAGAGATGGGAGTTTTGTTTTGCTGATGTATTGTGATACTGGGATGTGTGAATTTTATGACACATTAGTTGTGGCCTTATATGAGTTATTCTAGCTCTTGGTGGTTAGACCTAGTGACTTGACATGAGACTTGATCATCAGGGCTAGGTGGGAGAGCCTAGTGGCCCTTTTGACATCACTGCAAACTAGGAAGTCAGATTCGTTTGAATTTTTAGGATGACTAGTGAGAGGGTTATTCCTAGTAAGGTGTGATCTTTGGGTACTTAAGGTACATATGGATGCTTTGGAATCATGAAAATGGTGCTTGAAGGGCACTATTAGTTTTGAGGATTAGGTGTTTTGGATGCCTTTTGTTTTTGAGATGATGCACTTGTATGACAGTGTTTCTACCTTATGTTTGGTTCCTAGAGTGGAATGATTATTCGGGTTCCTATCACATGATATCATTTTGTAGATGATTTGATCCTATTGGATTTGGAAGGGATTTGGAGTCTAGGAAGTGCTCATGTTTTCGTTTTTAGGGTTTTTTAGATGAGTTTTGTGTGAGGTGACTCACTGGAGTCAGAGAACATTTTGTGGTTGGGTTATACAGGGGCACATAATGGTTCTATGATGGAGGAATAAAAAATTTGTGAGATTTGTTGACACATGGTATCAGTTGGCTGATGAATCAGATGTTATGGGACTATACGTATGATGTACTTATATAGGGAATATTTTCGTGAGTGGGATGAATATTTTGCATATGTGATGAGAGGATGTGAGCAGGCTTGCCTGATTCCCTTGGGATAGATCTGCGATGTTTTGGAATGGATGAGGTTTTGGAGGTATTATCTATGACATCTTAGTACACTCAGAGTTTAGAGATGATCATTCCCAATATGTGGACATTAAATCTGAGTTATGAGATTACGAAGTTTATTATATGTTATATAGATGTCTCTTTATGTTGATAATGGGCCTCTTGGGAGGTTGTTCTCATGGAGTAGTGTATGTGAAGATGTATAGTGTGGAGATATCCATCATCTTATCATGGGTACTGTTCCTATGATGGATTATATATTAATGAATTCTATAGGTTATGTTTTTAGATTCTAGGAATGGGAAATAGTTGATGTTTTTTTTATTCTATGGTGGGAGTGAGATGCATGTGTCCTATTCTAAGGATAATTTGTTTTTGGGGAATGGGTTTTGTTAAAGTTGTTTAGTTGTGAGGAAATAGTAAAGATATTTATTTAGTGGGGAGAACCATCAGTTTAATGAAATTGTTTAAATCATTTTTTCAATTCCTTGGATGGAAGGGTGTGTTTAAGCACTGTACTAGTGGTTTTTTAATTGTATAAAGAAAATCATTGGGATTTAGTGGGTTGTATTCCCTATCTTAGAGGTTATATAAGGAAACACATTTGACATATTTTGGTTTAACTCAAAGAGTTGAGTTTTAGTATAAAACCAATGTGGGTTGAGGTGTGTGGTTGGGAGACCACTAAGGATTCTTATGGACAATATGTTTTATGCTGGGGAGGTGGTAGAGACTCGAGTTATTTAGACTTCAAAATATGATTATAAATTAAAATTTATGTTCTTGGGTGCTCAAGAGGTGAAAAATGACAACTTTACCAAATTAAATGGTAACAAATAATTGTTAGGACCAATCCACAGGTCGTATAATAGGTTTATTACCCAAGGGCATGAGTTTAGAAAAATACTTAACAATTTTTTTGGAAGAATATTTAATATTTTATTAATTAAATATTAAATTATTTAAGTGGTTTTATGTTGTTTTATCTTTTGAAAAGAGTGTCATATTGATATTATGACTCGATGGTTGAGTCTGAAATTGGTGATTTTACATAGGTGATGTATAAACCTATTTCAGAAACTAGGACTCTAGTTAGGTGATAAAAGGGAAAATAAATTAATAAACTAATTAAAGAATTAAATTTAATAACCCCCCCCCCCATTTTGGGATTTATTGTGCATGATAAGTGGGGAGAGGGAGCCTCACTCTAATGTTATGTATGGATCAAAAGGGTGGATGATATTCTTCTGGACTTCTTCGTTAGCATATATCTGGATCAGATAGAGGTGAAACACCATCTATGATAGTATTAGGACCCAAATCATTAGAGTTTATGAAACAAGGTTGGCCTGGTTTTTGAGTTTTATCCATTTATCCCCATATATTAGTTTTCATTACACTTTAAATCCCAATTATTGGTGGTTTATTTGTGATTATATAGGAAACAATGAAGGTTTTGAGAGGTTTCTTGGGGTTTTCCATTTGGAGTCCCTAACTACATGGCATGTGTTTCTAAGAACACACGCCATATGTTATTCATGTTTTGGTAAGTTGTAATTTTCTCAATCAAATACCATGAAAATTATGTACATTCCACGTAGTAGGACATGTCGTGTATTAGTACATGAACTTGTTCCTGGTCAAGTAAAAAATCACATTTGGAGATAATTTTTTGAAAGTGCACACCTTGTACATTTGGTTCATGTTGTGTAGAGTACATTAGAAGAAACAATGTGTCTCTATACATGTAAAATTACATGTCTAGGAGGAGAGGTGATAGTACACATCATTTACTCGAATGTTAAAGCCATTTACTTTTTCCATCTTGGAGGTTTTGGGTGTTTTTTGCCCTGAAAGTCAGATTTCAGTTTATGAGTAGTCTATTTTGAGTGTATTTTACATAGATTGAAATGGTGTAATCCTTTCATAATATCAAGGTTATATAGATTATTTTTTGGACCTTGATTGTTTAGTAGGATGAATTCTATGATTTTTGGGATCATAATCCTCAGGTGGGTTGGGTTTTTGAGCTAGGAGGGTTAGGGTGACGGTCATGACATCAGTGTTTGGCCTGACCTAATTTTTCCATGGTGAGTTATTTTAGGCTCCATCTATGGATCCAAAAAAAATTTATTGAGTTGTATATCTTGGGAGATCTTAGTTTTTTTATGCATCAAGGCCTATTTCTCAAGGATAGAGTAGTCGCGGTTTAGACCGTATGTTTGAGGATCATGGTGGCCAGGGCCTTAGAGCTTGGTTCACATTATAGAATAATGGTTATGGTATAGTGTTTTGTGGTCTTTAGTTATATCATAGGGACTCTTTGGAAATACCTATTAGGATTATTTATGATCAAGTGATCATTGGACATCATGGTTGACTTTTGAGAATGCCCGTATGGCAGAGGAAGTTTTTGGATTTCCTTTTTGGCTTGTTGTTGTTTGAGGATTAGTTGGAGGCCACTCAGGGACACATGCAGATCTTTATTGTAATGGGGATCGACTGGAGAGTTTGGTTTTACTAGAGATTATGAGGCGATTCTATCAATCGAGTGCTAGTTTTGAGGATCTAAGGAGGTGTGCCTCTATTTATGTGTGGTTCCAGAGGGCCAAGTGTAGGCCCGATTGTTAGAAAGGAACTTAGTGTGTGAGTGTGGTTTAATAGTTTTGTTATGGGTGTTACATTAGGACCTATGTTGGTATATGATCTGATGGGGCTGCATTATTGATGACCAATATAGATGTTTCACTATTCACTATTATATGATGTTTTTGAGGTTGAGACATGAATTATTCCAAATTGTTTTTTTATTGTTGGGTTACCATGATCTAAAACCTGTTTTAATGGTAAGAGATAAGACAAGTGATGGAGTTGGAAAGATGATCCATAATTACGGTTTTAGATATTCATTATTGTGATTGTTGGATAGAGGCTTTGTATCTATTCTGATAGTTTGTTTAAGGATTGAGTACTTGAATGAGGTTCTGAGGATGCAATGTTATACTATTGAGTATAGTGAATTTGTTATCACTTATTTGTTGATTGGTTATGGACTATGGTTTGGGCACAAGAAATTTTCTAATGATATGGTTTCAAGGTGAGGCTCTAGAAACTGATATTATACTTCATGGATAGTGCGACAAAAAGATCCTCAATGAAATGATAGAATTCCATCTAGAATAAAGAGGTTAGACTGATTCTCATTTTCCTTAGGTTTGGTCTATAGGGATGGTCTTGGACCCACCAATGGTATATAAATGGATGATTACTATATTGAGGTTCCAATAAAAAGATCTAAACTATTGAGATTGTGTCAGACTTAGTCTCCAGACACTTATAATATACAACATGGATAATGAAACAGACTAAGGATCTAGAAATTGATAGTATACAAGCTGGGATAGAGGGTGGATTGATGCTACACATACATGGTTTTTATTCTAGACTGATGCTCTAGGAATGAATAATATTAAATATATTAATTTTTTTCGACTGAGGATCTAGGAATTTTTGTTTATGGTACTTGAGATAAATGTCAGACTGATGGTTTGGGTTTTCTAGTCTTTGTTGTAGTTTTTTTGGACAGTTGTGTCATGGTACTGAGAACAAGATGATGTTCGGTTCATGAGAATGTGGTACAAGATGAATTAGAATAGTGCCGTGAATTATTGAACATTCATATAAAGGTTCCCTGGTTTTATCAGGTTTGATTATGGATTTCATGGTCTTGGAGAAAATAGTTTTTTTGGAATGAAAATCCCTTGAGATGTGTTCATAAAATTTTGAAACATTAGTAAAAGAAGGTATGGTCAATCGGGTTCTTAGATAAATATATCAACAAATGTTTTTATATTTTTTTTAGTTGTGTTTCATCTATGATGATCATATTGATTAGCATGCACTTATGACAGTAGTAAGAGGTTCATTGTTGGGGGGGTGGGCTACTGATATTTATTTCTCACCCCATATATGTCCAGCTTAGTGGCAGTATAGACCAGTTGTCTTATTTTAGGTTGAGAATAGATATATGATCTATCATGACAAAGATTAAGATATCATAGTTTCGTGGGATGCTCAAGTGGATTTGAGGGGTAGATCTAGAGTAACATGATAGGGTAATAGAGACTGGGTATGTGTTGAAATGTGGGGTTAGAAGTAGGGCATGTTGTATTTACTTTTTATTTGTTTATTTTGTATGTGTGATTTGACCAATGGTTGATAATGTTTATATATATGACACGTTTCTTCTGGTATTTACAACATATTCATTTTTTAAGCATGTTTAGTTTCAATTTATTTGTTCTTGCCCTTTATCTATTGTGTATGTATTTTAGTTATTTTACTCTAGTAGGGAACATTGATATGGGCTTATAGTCTACTCACAAATCCACTTTAGACACTCACTGATTGTTAGCAACCTATGGCATACAAGGAGGTGCTCTTGATGTCCTGTGGAAGACTGGATCGAAGCACCAGTTTAGTGAATACTAGGTTAATATGTTTTATTAGGATATTAGAATCCATAAAACTATATAAAAAATAAAACGTGTGTTTTATCATACACTATAGAACTATAATAACCATCTTCATCATAAAAGCATGATAATGGTCACTCAAAGGATTCCACTAAACTCCCCTCTTCATGGTGTATCATTTGGTGAGGGTGGAATCGTCTAATTTTTGGGTGGGATCATTAAGTTTCTCGCGATATACATGTATCTAGGGTGGAAAATAATGAATATTTATGAAATAAGTAGTGAGAAGGTGATTTCACTGGATACAAGAAAGAATATATTACACTAAATCAACATGATATTATATCTTTATATAGGAAATAGAAAAACCCTTAAATCATTAGCATAATTTACTCATTAATTTCATAAACATATAACTAAATAGATATAGTAAACATCCTTTGTAACCACTAGAATAATCCAAACACGTATAATTTTTATCATATAAAATTCTTAGTCTATTTATTTCTTATGGAGAAGATCCACTCAAATGATATTTTTAGCTTTGAACAATCACTGTTTAATCGTAAGGTTCACTCTGAATTATATAATTTGATTCATCATAGCCATACGATATCAATATTTCATACCTTATGATATCGGTATATCATGGATTATGATATCAACAATTATGGTGGATTTGTATCTTATATAAATACTTATGATAAACCCAAACCAAGGCATACAATATTCCATTTATCGATGATTGTTATACCATATGAAATGATCATATAATCTCATATGATATAGTTTGTCATATCTAATTTAAAACCATCTGAGAAAACTATATGAAATAATTTTTAAAATTTAATGGGTATTTAAAAAAATGTAATGTGTTATAAAACTATTGTAATGGGTAAGGTAGATGTTGGAAATAAAGTCATTAGAATAGTAACCTGGCCATTAGAATGTCATAATGACTATTATGGGTAATTATTTAATAATTATATAATTAAATATAATCTTATATATGCATATAAAAAAATAATGTATACTTAATTTATTAAAAATATTTTATTTAATTCATATAACTCAAAAAATGTATTCAATTTTAATAATTTTTTATAACACTATTTATTCAAACCTATTATTTTATAATAAATATCAATATTTAATTCACCTAATTTAGTAAATTATTTTGATAAAATGGATTATAAATTTCGAATTATCTTATCAAAATTAGTCGGTAGTTATTGTTTTTGTTATTTTCTAGTGAATAGTATATTATATTCTATAATATATAGATTTGTTTTAAAAAATAATGATATAATTTATTATTTAGATAAATTGTTTGAAAATTTATTTTTTCATTTGTAAAGCTAGTAATGAAATTTTTCATGCCTAAAATAATATTTTTTAAATTATTATAAATTTTTTTTACATGGTAGAAACTTGATACTTAGTATGTTAAGTGGTTATCAAAAATAAATTTCCACATGGTTGGTAGGTAATTTTAATGTACAATATTTTTTATTTGGAATTGAGTTATCATTATTGGGCTTAGATGAATTTTTTACATTTTTTCATAAAAATTAAGAACCTAAATAATTATATTGGTTAATATGATACAATATTCATGAAACAATAACATCATCATGAAAAATATGTCTTTACAGATATAGTTATATCAATCCTTATAATTTAAATGAATACATAACCAATAAATATATCAAATGTATACATGGTATCATCTCCATAATACAATGCAAGAAAATAAAATAAATCACTCAGTATAAGAAACACATACTATATAAAGGTAAGATGTAATATTGATGACATGGGTATAGTAATCATAATGAAAAATCCATTCTAGATGCTACTATATCAACTAACCATATTTAGCCTTATAGATCATCTGACATTCACATATGTTGATATACATGAATAAATGTGTGGACAACACAAGTGTGATCATTTATAGGTGAGAAATAATATGTATTATTTTCATCTTATGCAGTGAGATTTCCCTTTAAAAAAATAGTCACTATGGTATTTATCATTTTAAAAATATGGAAAAAACCAATATTATAAAACATCAACATAAATCATAATAATATTATAGCTCACTTTCATAAATATCACCATATAAAAATATTTCATATTCGCTTGTTTGTGTATACCAATGTTTTTTCAAAATAAGAATAATAAAGTGATCCTGAAAATTACATCCCACTACTGGTTTCCATATGCTCATGATCCCCACCCGATTGTTATAGTCATTGACTCATACTGCTGGATAAGAGTATTAACAACATTCCATTGTGAATTAATTTAATAAATTTCATGATATGAAAGTGAAGATGTAAAATAAAATTATATAGATAAAATTTAATTATTTTTAAAAAATTTACATAATATTATTAATAGTTCATAATATTTTCACATACTTTGATGACATGTTATATTTAAAATTAATATTTTAATAACATGTTGTATGAAAAGTTTATGGAATATGGGAGAGTTAAGATGATGAATTATTTACAATGCAAAGCTCCTGAATTAATCTATGTTTATTATGAAATTAATTTTATGAGATGAATAAATATTATTGATAATAGATGTTGTAATTAATTAATGTTATGAATTATTTTAATAGTATTTTTAACACCCCAAGATCCCATGATATACTTCTCTTTAAGTAATACAATAGCGTGCGGTGTACGCAACACAGAGTTCAGGCACACCATGACCTATAAAACTAGCTATTTAGAAAGAAGTTATGAATAGTAATAACAACATTTTGAGTTTTATATATATCCCATATAATTTTAGCATTCATATTTTGTGTTTTTTAGACATAATATATGGACAAATTCAATTTTTCAGATAAAAGAAGTATTTTTCAAAAAATTGAATTTTACCGTCTTTTAATGGAGAACCGTCATTAAATCCAATATTTGACACTTTTTTATATTTAATTTTCCAAAATAAAAGTCTTCCTTATAATCGGGACAAATAAATTTAGTTTCGATAAATTTTTGGTGTTTTTCTGATAACATCTATATTTGGGTGAATAGTGAATAATTCAAAATTTTAACCAAACTCAAAAATTTTAATCAAAATAATTTATAGTTTTAAATTATAAATTTGAATTGTTTGTAAGTGTAATTAGATTATTTTTTTATAATTTAATACAATATTGGTTATTATAAGTAATTTCACATTTAAATTTGTCATAAACACATGTCAATCTTTTAATAGTTTTAACTTTTTTAAAAAAAGCTTTTTGGTTTTGACAATGGGAATTAATTTTAAATTAATAAATTAAAGTTATATGTTTTTAATTTCGTAAAATAGACACCATATTTGGATTCAAAATATCAAAATTAGCTTAGAGTGAAATTTTCATATTTTTCTGAAAACATTCAATTTTCAATGAATAGTGAAAACCCTGCTTTATTGTTTAAAAAACAACTTTTTATTTAAATAAATATTTATATTATTTGAATTAATTTTATGTCAAAATAGATACAAAATACCTATATTAGTTCAATATAATTTCCTGGAGACATTTTATAAAAAAACTAGATGTATAAAAGTTTATTGAAGTTTTTTAACGTTTCGACCCACCTTCTAGGAGAATTTGCAAATTTTCATAAAACATAATTTTACCGCTTCTATGAATTTAATTTCAAAAACATGAGAGACACAGTTTATATCAGTAAGTAAACTATGGTTCAATAAGATGAAAATAATTTTTGGAGAATAGTAACAGTTGACTTTTCTTTACCTCGGTTAAAAGTAAATAGGGTAATTAAGGGTAAAATGATATTATATGTACCCTAACACAAGTCCTAATTCTATTGGATAAGTATAATTCTACCTACAGCAACCTTATGAATAAAATATGACTCCATTTGGTCCACATGGTAAAGACTATGACATTTATTATTATTTTATCTAAAGAAGAGTTAAAAGTGTTAAATTCAATGTTTAATAACTAAACCATTATTAATATAAGGTTATAAATAAGATAAATTAGACTATAAATATTAATTAGAAATATAAAAATATTTACAACATAATGTTATTTTAATAATAATTTTTATACATTAAATAATTTAATTTATTTATGACACAATGATGATTCTGTAATTACCTTAATAATAAAATATTAACATAATTGATATTATAAATATCCAAATAAATGTAATTTGTGAATTTTGATGAATTAAACCAATTTTATAGGTTTATATGACATTTTATGGTTTATTAAATAATTTTTTTGATGTAATCATGCTGTTATTAGTTTCAAAAAAATCATTAACTAAATAGTGTCAAAATTGACATAATTGAGTTTTTAAACCAAATACTATATTATTAATTGATAAAATATTTCTAAAAATCTAAACATCGGAAAAAGGACTTAGATAATGATATATATATTAATAATAAACAACATGGGGTTATCTTGGCTTGTTAGAGTATGTTTATTAGCCATATAATATAAAAATACTAAGAGACATGGTAAATGTCAAACTATTTAACTAAGAGTTAAATCTAAATGATAAGGTTAATATGATGACCTAAAACTATCTAAAACCTATTGGTTTAGATGTTTTCAAACCATACCTACCATAGACTATAAATAAATCATTTTATATCCATTATAAAAATAAAATTATTATATTATAAAATAATATTTTAAGCTTTTCCTAAAGTGACCCTCACCTCTCTCATAAAAGGGAACTTCACCTTCCCTTAATTTTACACCTCCAAATCCATTTGGCTCGGCAATAACCTGACCAAATATCCTCCCAAGTTTCTTCCCTTAATCCTATAGTCCTTCATTTGCTCATAAATCCAACCTAAAAATCCCTTTTGATTAAATCAAAAGTGATAATCCAAAGAAGAGGTAAATATTTTATCACATCTTTCAAGTGCTTTTCGTCTTCCACTTTATCTTTCTTTGTTGTTTCAATTATAAAATAATAAATAAAATATATATTGAATACTATGATGTTGTTATAAATATGTTACAACCATATTCGTTATTATATCCATCCTATAAATGACTAAGTCACCATATCTGCGTACGTACGGATTACCGTCTCCATGTCGTGGTGTAGTTTGTTATTCAAAAACATTATTTTTTGGATGAGTATAATAATAGGTAATACTAATGTAAATAATAAATATAACATGTTAATTATTCTATATATATGATATACCATCCAATTATTTACGATTTCACCATCAAAAGATTGATATTGTCACTCATGCGTACGTACGACTAACCGTCTCGACGACGCGATGAGATGTCAATCCCCATCGTAACCATTCTAGATTAATTTTCATTTGAATATTAAAAATAAGATTTAAAGACTTGATATCACTCTTTATATGAATCAAATACATCATATCCATAACTAACACTACTTATGTAACAAAACATATAATGGAAAACGAATCAGTTAACACCCGAAATAATGATATTACTAAAATATTATTAACAAAGCAATATTAGAAGATCATATATGATATAATATTGTTTATGTGGTTCTTTTATAATTTAATAACAATTATTTAACTATTATACAAGAGTTTAACATACCCACAACTAATTAAATGCACAATGTAAGGGGGTTTCATCTCACTTTTATTCATGTGAGATTAATGCTATATTTTCCACTATTACCTTTTGTGTGGTGTATGTATTACACATGTTGTTTGCGTAATATACATAACTTTATTGGTATTTAAAACATAATTGGATGATATATATTTCATGTGGTGTATGTTTCATAAGTTACAAAATTCGTTAATGTAATTTCAAATCTCAATTTCCACTGATTTGGTTTCACACAAACTTCATTGATTACATTACTCCAAGTTTATGTGTGAAATCACTATTTATATACTTATGTAGTAATTTACACTCCCCTTTGTGTGGATATACTTTTTATACACATAATCACTCCATTTATAAATTCTCAAGTCATCTATATTAACTTGATAAGAGTAATTTTAACTCAATTTGTATTCATTGAGTTAAACATCCAAGTAATTGGTGTTGTTTTTACAAGAATATGTGTGAATGTACTCTGATTGATTTACAATGAATATCTAATCATATTGAGTGTATTTATATTTTTCACACATAATTATGTCATTGATTTATCCTTAAACTAAAGATACGATCTTTATAAATAAAATCATCTCAATGTACATTCCATTGAGACTTCTTTGTTGTTATGCACCAATTCACTTTTCTTTGGTGTATATACTGTACTTTGACATAGTATATCATGAATCCATTTATTCTCATGATATTATAATTTTTTTATTGCCTCAATTATTTTAATTCAAGTGTCTTTCATTTTATTAGGAACTCTAACTAAAATATCATTTTAAATGTTTTAAAATTTTATTCTTATAAATCATTCCCATTAATGTACATGTTTTAAAAATTGTTTTAAGGTTTTATTTATATGGACATTAATGTTTTAAAATTTAAATTCCTTTTAAATATTTCAATGTGTTATGGGAAACATTGATTCAAAAATATATTTTGAATAGCTTATTGATAAATAGTGATACTTTCAAATGTTTTCATGAAAAATGGATATTTCTCTGAATGATTTTTACTGATCATTTTCAACTATGTCAACATCCTTTATGAGATATATTTATTTACAGAGGTTGATTTATTATGAAAAAAATATTTCATACTGTATTGAAGGTTTTGTGATATGTTTGACTGTGGAAGTGTTATTTTTATACCATTCATGGTTTATGGATAAAGTAATGACATTTTGTATGCTAGATTTCATATGAATGTTTATGTTATATTTAAACCTTTTCGTATGAGTAATGAATTAGACTTAGTATGTCACGGGTGGAGCCTACTATAGATCCTCGATGTATCGGTAGGTCTCATGATACAAACTAGTGTCTTGGAACAAGGCCTTGAAAAAATATTATTTATAGTCTTGGAACAAGGCCTTGACTATGTGGTTACGAAGTTTGGCATTATGCATTCCATCATTGTAAAATTGGCTATTGATTTTGCATGTGATTATTTGACAAGTAGAATATCCATGTAAATATTTAAATGATATTATTTAGATTTATATTTTCCATATTATGATTAAAATTATTTTTAAAAGGATTTTTTAGTCTTATACATTTCCTTAAATATATGTGCTTATTTATTAAATTTTCTACTATATTGTTATCCTTACTGAGAATCTGAGCTCACCCCTTTCTATGTTTTATTTTTTCCAGGATGCGAAAAAGTATATTATGACTGACCTGCAGAGATAGTATAAGTGAAATGAATGTGATCAAATGAGACAATGTTGTTGTTGTATTTTTCAATTTATAATGTAATTTAAAACTTATGAATGTATCTAATACTTCCAAGGCTACTAAACTAATCAGTCTTTATGAACATGATTCTTTGTATCATGCCAATGTAATGTAATACTACACTAACTCTGGGTAACTAGGGTTGGGGAATTACAGTTGGTGTCAGAGGAAGTTTAGTGAAAACCTTTTAATCTAGATTTAGAAAAACTCTGATTATGAAACACTACCATATGATAGACATTGATGATTAATGTAGTAGAACATCCAAAAATTTTGGTAATGTAAATATATGTGGGTTTTCTAGGAAATACATACCTGTCTGTATTTGAGAAGTTAGATGTAGCTCTAGAACAGATGTACCTAAGAGTGAAAACTCTGACAAGGAGTTTCGGACTTGACCCGGGGTATCATAGTACACGACAATGAAACTTACTGCACTATTGGTTATGACACTCCTGGCGAATATGCTTAGGATAATTCACATTTTCATTAAAACTGATTAGAAAGATTTTAATATAAGATGAGAATAAATAACCTTGATTAATACTAAGGTGTTTTAGATTGACAATAAGGTGTTATTATATTCTCTAAATGATTTTATGACTCACACTATACATTGTTGTGTTAGTAAATGGATGGATTCCAAGGAAGTTATAGTAACATTGATTTTGATGTACAAGGTAGGTATGGTGGTGGAAATGAACAATGAAATGGAATGTTGATTGGTGTAAAAGATATCGTGTTCATTCCGAATCAATTATCCAAAAATATGATCAACAACATATATAGTAACCAACTCCTGAACTCAACAAAGAATAGAATGGTGGTGAATGATAAGAGCTCCAGTAGTGGAGACCATGGAGAAAAAAAGCTCAATTTCCATCATGTAGGAAATGGGGAAGGAGAAACCTAGGAAACTGTCTCAATGGAACAAATAAATTCTTTATGTGTGGGAAACATGGACATAAAGTAAACAATTTCCATGTAAAAATGAAGATTACAATGGAAGAAAATAAAAATGATCCCAAGAATCCATTTACAATTATTTTTCGTAAATGTATGGGACCTGGCCATTACCTGAGTGAATGCCCTATTCTATAGTATAACCTCTTGGTAAAGGAAGATCCTATATTAAAATAAATTGATGGAGAAATGCTTAAATGTATTAGTGCTCTTTGTTGATGGGATTACTTTGGAAGTCTTTTCTCATGTATGTGTAACCCTGAAGTTTGTTATGTAAAAACGGTATTTGAGGAAAAATTATATTTTCTCTTGTGGATATAGTTATAAATAACCACTTGGGTTTATATGATCCTTGAATTTGAGGTAATTAGATGTTATTATATTTTGGGATGAAATTCCTATTTATGAGATAAAATTCATGGTTAAATTATGTTATGGTTATTTTGAGGAATTTATCCTTTTGGGAATGTTATAAAATATACATTTTTAAAAGGACAACATGCAGACCATGTGACAACTCTTTGCATTGGAAAAAGCTATGGTAATAGAACCCACAACCAAAGTGCCACTTGGATTTATCACCTACAACTAGAATACGAGAACTCCCTGGTAAGTGTTTCTAATTATTTTTAGTAAAATTATTTTATTGATCAATAAGAAGTTTATTTGGGATCATTTGTTTATCAAATGGATATATTTATTATAAGAAAGTTATTTGGTGATTAAGTGATAAATGTTATTTTGGAAGATGTTTTCTCAGTTTGGAACACTATATTCCTAAGGAAAATAGAATACTATTGGATTTCATTTGAAGAATAATGATGTATTTTTTTATAGATATTTAGGTTATTTATGGACATTATTAACATATCATATAGAATATGTGATTAGGTTAACTACTTTTAAGTATGTGACTTTAATAGTAGTCGATGTTATTTGGAGATACAATTTTACATGGAAGACTATGTAGTCAAATTCTTCTAAGTTTTGGGTTTCAATATTAGATTGGGTTATATTGAAGTATTTTAAGGACAATTGTTTATTGAATGGTATTTATTGAACTTTGGGTATTGTTGGTTTAATTTTTAAAATTAATATTAATATTTATTTCATTAAAGGATTATCATTTTTTGGATCTTTTGATCTTATACTAACCATTTTGGTTTTGGTTAATCTCTAAAGGCAATGGAAATATATAGTTTATGCTTTTTGGATCATGTGATTATTTATAAGTTAATTCTAGAACTTCTGGTGTGACCAAGTCATCTTGAATACTCATCGTTTAAAAAAAGACGAGTTAGTGGTAGAAATTTATTAAAGGATGAAACTATACTTAAAAATTAAGTATATCTATTTATGTTCTTAGTAAATATAATAAATAAATTCCTCATCTTTATGAAATAAAGCTTAAAAAAATGTTTTCCGTTTACATTTCCTACTAGGAAGCTAATAACTATTTAACCCATCACAAGTTTCTTGTTTTCTTGTTGTTAACATTTTCCTGATCATATATACTATCACTCTCCATCTGAACTTGACAGTTAGTTTATCATCCATATCTGTGTTTTCATATAGGGAATCTGAGTATGGGTTATCTCAGGTGACCTTTGTACTTCTAATTTTTTCTTTTAAAGTGATAGTTTTATTGACTCTTTTTCCGATATGGTACTTTCAATTAAGTTACTAAGACCAATTTTAAAATTATGAGGATGAATTTTCAAAAGGGGGAAGAGTGTAACACCCCAAGATTCCACGGTACGCTTCTCTTTATGTAATACAATATCATGCGACGTACGCAACCCCAAGTTCAAGCACACCACGACCTATCAAACTATAAGATTAAAAAAGCAGTTATGAATAGTAATAACAACATTTTGAATTATATATATATACCATAATATTTTAACATTCATATTTTGAGTTTATTAGACATAATATAAGGACAAATTCAAATTTTCAGATAAAAGAAGTATTTTTCATAAAATGCAATTTTACCGCCTTTTAAAAGTGAACCCTTTTTAAATCCAATATTTTACACCTTTTTATATTTAATTTGACAAAATAAGCTTCTCTATCAGAATTGGGACATAAAAATTTAGTTTCGATAAAATTTTTGGGTTTTTCTTATAACATCTATATATGGGTGAATAGTGAATAATAATAAATTTTAACTAATTTTTTTTTTAATCCAAATAATTTATAGGGTTCAATTATACATTTGAATGATTTTGAAGTATAATTAGATTATATTTTTATCATTTAATACAATGTTGGTAATTATAAGTAATTTCACATTTAAATTTGACATAAACATATGTCAATCTTTTGATAGTTTTAACGTTTTAAATACCCGTTTTTTGGTTTTGACAAGGGGAATTAATATTATATTAATAAACAAAACATCTATGATTTTAGTTTGGTAAAATAGACATCATTTTTGGATTCAGAATATCAAAATTAGCTTAGGGGGAAATTTGGGTTTTTTTTTCGAAAAACATTCAATTTTTCATGAATAGTGAAAAACCCTACATTATGTTTAAGAAATGACTTTTTATTTAAATAATTATTTATTTTATTTGAATTAATTTTATGTAAAAATAGATACATAATACCTATATTAGTTCAATGTAATTTATTGGAGTCATTTTATAATAAAATTTGATGTATAAAAGTTTATTGATTTTTTTTTACGTTTTTACCCACCTTCTAGAAGCATTTTCAATTTTAAATAAAACATAATTTTATCTCTTATATGGGTTGAATTTAAAAACTATGATAGACACGGTTGATATTATTAAGTAAAATTTGGTTCAATAAGATGAAAATATTTTTTTGTGAATACTAACTTTTGACCTTTATTTACCACGATTAAAAGTAAATAGTGTAATGAATGGTAAAAATGATTTTATAATTACCCTAAAACATGTTATAATTCTATTGGATAAGTATAAATCGAACAAAAAAGACCTTATGAATAATATATGACCCCCTTTGGTCAGCTTGGATATGATTAGGACATTTATTATTATTTTAGTTAAAGAAGAGTTAAAAGAGTTAAATTCAAAGTTTAATAACAAAACCATTTTTAATATAGTGTTATACATAATATAAATTCGACTATAAATATTTATTAGAAATATAAAACTATTTCCTACATAATATTATTTTATTTATAATTTTTAGATATTAACTAAGTTAATTTATTTTTGACACAATGATGATGCAGTAATTACCTTATTAAAGGAAATATTAAAATCATTGATATTATAGATATCCAAATAAATATAATTTGATACTTTTGATGACTTAAGTCAATTTTAAAGGTTAATATGACATGTTAGGGTTTATTAAATAATTTTTCTCTAAGTAATCTTGTTGTTATGATTTTAACAAAAATCAAATACTAAATAGTGTCCAAATTGACATAATTGGGTTTTTAAAACAAATACTATATTATTCATTGATATAATATTCATAAAAATATGAGGTTCATCCAAATGACTTAGATAAGGTTATATATATTAATAATTGACCACAATATGTTCTCTTGGCTTGTTATAGTATGTTTATTAACCATATAATATAACAATACAACGAGACATGGTAAATGTCAAACTATTTTACTAGGAGTTAAATCTAAAAGATAAGGTTAATATGATGACCTAAACCTATCTAAAACATATTGGTTGAGAGGTTTGTGACCCATAAAAACCTTATAATATAAATAATTCATTTTATAGCAATTATAAATTGAAAATTATTTTATTATAAATTAATATTTTAAGATTTTCCTAAAGTGACCCTCACCTCTCTTATAAAAGGGCACTTCCCCGTCTCTTAATTTCACACCTCCAAAGCCTTTTGGATTTGCCAACCCCATCCCATATATCCTCCCAACGTTTTTCCATTCATACTATATCCATTATTTTGGTCATAAATCCAACCTAAGGAGCCATTTTGATCAAATAAAACGGAAGAACCTGAAGAAGAGGTAAATATTTCATCACCTATTTCAAGTTTTTTCTTCCTCCACATAATCATTATTTGTTGTTTCCATTATAAAATAATAACTCCAGTATCTCCTAAATATTGTGATGTTATTATAAATATGGTACAACCATATTCCTTATTCTATCCATCATATAAATGAAAAAGTCACCATACGTGTGTACGTACGGCTTACCGTCTCCACGTCGGGGTGTAGTTTGTTATTCAAAAACTTCATTATTTTGATGGGTATAATAATGGGTATAACTGATGTAAATAATAAATATAACATTTTAATTATTCTATATATATGATATAACTTCCAATTATATATGATTTCACCATCAACAGAATGTTATTGTTGCTCGTGCATACGTACAGATTACCATCTCCATGACGCGATGAGATGTCATTCCCCATCGTAACCATTCAAGACTAATTTTCATTTGATGTTTAAAAATAATGTTAGAATACTTGATATCATTCTTTATATGAATCAAATACATCCTATCGATAAAAAACATGACTTATGTAACAAAATATATAAAGGAAAATGAATTAGTTAACACCTGAAATAATGATACTACTAAAATATTATTAATAGAGAAATATTAGAAGATCATATATGATATAATATTTATGTATGTCGTTCATTTATAATTTAATAACAATTATTTAACTATTATATAGGAGGTTAATGTACCATCGACTAAGGAAAAGTACAAGGTAAAGGGTTTTCGTCTCACTTATATTCCCGTGAGATTCATGTTAATTTTGCCACTATTACTTTTGTGTGGCATATGTACTACCCATTATTGTATTGTTTTCATAATATACGTCAATTTATGGGTATTTAAACAATCATTAGATGATCCTTATTTCATGGGGTGTATGTTTTGTAAGTTACCAAATCGGTAAGGGAATTTCAAATTTCAATTTCTACTCATTCGGTTTTGTAACGACCCAAAATTTTGAATACATTTTTTTCCTATCTTTGTGTGTTATTTTATGTTATACTCAAAAAAACTATTTCATTTAATAAAATGAGTATAATTAAAAGCATACCATTGGGTTTTGACTATTATATGACTGTTGGGGAATATGACCATTAGAAACGAAATGTTGCGATTATGGTCTATAAATACAAGTGATCTTGGATAATTAATATAGAAATAAGATTCAATGGCCCCATCAAGTAGTCTCGGGCCAATAGAATCCCATCTGATGGAACTTGGGAAGGAGGTATCACCTTTGGTCATTTCTCTGGACTAAAACCAAGACGAACTTCATTGTGTGAAGCTGGAATAGAATCACCTTCTCGAGAAGTTCAAGCTAATAGAAAAGTACAAGGTAAAGGGTTTTCGTCTCACTTATATTCCCGTGAGATTCATGTTAATTTTGCCACTATTACTTTTGTGTGGAATATGTACTACCCATTATTGTATTGTTTTCATAATATACGTCAATTTATGGGTATTTAAACAATCATTAGATGATCCTTATTTCATGGGGTGTATGTTTTGTAAGTTACCAAATCGGTAGGGGAATTTCAAATTTCAATTTCTACTCATTCGGTTTTGTAACGACCCAAAATTTTGAATACATTTTTTCCCTATCTTTGTGTGTTATTTTATTTTATACTCAAAAAAACTATTTCATTTAATAAAATGAGTATAATTAAAAGCATACCATTGGGTTTTGACTATTATATGACTGTTGGGGAATATGACCATTAGAAACAAAATGTTGCGATTATGGTCTATAAATACAAGTGATCTTGGATAATTAATATAGAAATAAGATTCAATGTCCCCATCCAGTAGTCTCTGGCCAATAGAATCCCATCTGATGGAACTTGGGAAGGAGGTAGCACCTTTGGGCATTTCTCTGGACTAAACCCAAGACGAACTTCATTGTGTGAAGCTGGAATAGAATCACCTTCTCGAGAAGTTCAAGCTAATAGAAATCACTACTTGGGCAATGTTGTTCGAGCCACCCCAAGATTATATAACCCTAGCACACCTAACTCTTAGTTCATATGCTGGTGTTATAAGGGGTTATGTAACAAGACCGTAACTGTCTTGTGTAATTCTTTTATTTAAATAATTTTTTTGATTTATTCTTATGGTGAAGTTTGTGAATTTTTAAATGTACAGATAAATACAGTATGCATATTATTGGTGAATTTTAAAAAAAGGATATTTGAAACATATTTATGTAATCCTTAAATAATAAATAATGTGTAATGATTTTCAAAAAATGGTCTTTTATAGTTGTGTTCAGTATGAAATTTAGAGTCTAATAAGATCTACTTAATTTTTGATGAATAGTAAATTATGGATAGTAATTTTATGATTAGGATTAGTAATGTGATCAAATGGATTAAGTAAAATCACTTAATAAAATGTATTAATATAATCTAGGAACCTTGATTAAGTAATGTGATTCAACAAAATAGGTAAATAACTATTCCAGAAAGTATAGGTTAAGTATTAGTTTTTTCGGGTGAATAGTTTTTTTATTTAAAAATTAAATTCAATCTCTTTAGAAAATTATTTTAATAAAATGGAGTTTATTTTTGAAATTAGAGAATCAATATTTGGTTAAGGTGACATTTTGGGATTTTTCTATGAAAGTAGAATTTTTGGTGAATAGTAAAAATACAGTTTTTGAGTTTAAGGTGTTTAATGACATCATTAAGAATTTAATAATTATGAAATTATTCTGGTAGACTTATTAATAGTGATATAAAGTATTAGGTGTACCAAGTGTCCAATACCATGGGCAAATACCATGGGAAAGCCCATGGTTTTGCCAATACCACCGATGAGGTGTCCCTTGGTAATTAATGCTTTGTCCCCTCACTTCTCATATAAATACCAATCCTTTCCTTCATTCATTTAATTTAAAAATATTCCACATTGAAGTTATGATCTCTTTAACTCCCAAGGGTTCATCCCACAGTTCCCTCGAGCCTCTCAAGATCTCGACCTTCAATCTTTCGAAGTTACTCTTCAAGGTTTGGGATCCTACCTCTCTCTTTCTTTTCATGTATTCTCCTTTATGTCATTTATTTTATTCTCCATGTTCATTTGTTGGGGATGTTATTCTATATTCATCCTACAGTAGTTATCATTTTCATATGATAAGATAACCCTTCTGTCTCTCATCAATTCATTTTAAGAATGTTTAAGTGGCGCCATTAGGCTGCCGAATTTTTGTAAGGGATTCTTTCACCCTTCTCATTTTCAAGTTCTATATTCAAGTCAAGTATTTCAAGATACTTTTTATTATGTTTGGGTATGATATCTATATCCATAATACTGTTATTTTATGTTCATTTGATTAGAGACCCTATTTGATCTCATCAATTCATTTTTTGATGTTTTAAGTGATGTCGTTAGGCTACCGAATTTTCATAAGAGAAATAGTTTTTTATTCCTTCCATGTTTTTATTTTCATATGGAATGTCATTGAAATATCATTACCATGTTCTTATATCCTTTATATTATGTCCCTATACTATTTTATGGGTCATTTATGAGTGGGTGACCCATGTCCCCTCTCTTTTCAATATTTTCTAAAACCCTGTAACATAGTCGTTATGCTGCAGAATTTTCATCTCAAAATGTCTCTCTCTTTTTCTCAAATTATTTTATTTTATTAAGTGAATAATCAAAGTTCTTTATTCTATAGTTTTATTCAAATATATATCAAAATGTTCTATTTTAATTTTTGGATTTACATACATGAATCCCGCTTTCATTTTCTGTGGGTTTAAAGTGACATAAAGATCATGTCTTTAACGCAGTTTTTAAAACGTTATGATTATGAAATGAAACCCATTTCTTTTATGCTATATGGGTTATTTATGAAATTTTTGATGATGATATATTTTGATAACATTATAATAATGACAAATTAATGTTTCACCCTGATAGTGCTCCAATTCATTGGTTAAAGACTTAATCTCCAGAGATGCCCATTTTAATGATACCTTGGTGAATAAACATGGTAATTTTTTAATGACACCTTGGGGGTGGACCTTGGGGATATGAAAATTATTGTATATGTTAAATGTTGTAGCCACATCTTCAAGTTATAAAAACGTTATTTTTATTATGATATGACTCATGATCTCTTTCTCAGGCCTTAAAGTTATTTATCATGACTTTATTGATGTATCTCAAGTTCACATGTAAAATGTTTCCCTTATTTCCCTTACTGGGTCTTATTCTCACCCTTTCCTTTTATTTATGCTTCCTGGTTATGAGATTCTATAATGAACATAGGATGAAAAAATGAATAAGCCTTTCAAGTGTTTAAGAATAATTTTTTTTATGTTGTGATGTATTAAGTTCCTGGTTTCCAAGACACTAGACATTAAAGATCCTCTGTATGTAAAATGTAATGAAAAGATATGTCTAAAAAAGGCGTAATCCCATAGTTGGTATCAAATGATAGTTTAGTTATTTATGGAAATTGGGATATGAAAAGTTTCGGAATAACCCTATAGAATGGTTTAAATATAGGAAATATTCCTAGTATTTTGGTGAATATTGAGTAAGTGGTTTATCATGCAAATACATCCCTGTCTGGATACAAGCAGGTAGAGGTGGCTCTGGCACAAATGTACATAGGGTTAAAACCCAAAAACACTTCTTTGGGATACATTAGAAAGGGAACTGGTACACAACAACGGGCCTTGCTGCACTCTTGGTTATGACACTCTCAGGGGATATTTTTGGTTAATTGCAAGATTTTTATCAATCATTATGAAGGAATTATAGAAAAATGTAATTCTCTAAGCATGAAGTTTTAAGACATAAAATAATTTTTACTCAAAATATTCGTAAATGAAATAAGATTCTCACGAAGGATTTATTCTTATAGAAATTGTCCCCATCCTCTTAGAATACGTTGACTTATTTCTTGAGGAGTTACCTAGACCTCCCCTAGAAAAAGAGGTATAGTTCGCCATTGAACTCATACTTAGATCTCATCTGATGTCAAAGACCCACTATAAGATGGAAAATGTGGATCTAGAATAATTAAATAAAGAAATATGATATCTTTTAGAGAATGGTTTTTTCTGACCAAGTGTGTCTCCCTGGGGAGCACTAGTTCTTTTTGTGAAGAAGAAGGATGGATCGATGCAACTATGCATTGTTTATGGAAACTGAATGGGATCAAAGTGAAGAACATATACTCTCATCCAAGAATTGATGACTTATTTGACCAACATCGTGGGACTCAATTCTTCTCTAAGATTGATCTTCATTCTGGTTATCATCAATTGAGGGTGAAGAATGATGATATTCCAAAAAATTATTTCCAATCAAGATATAGGCATTATGAGTTTGTTGTTATACCCTTCAGACTAACTGATGCACCTGCTATTTTTATGGATCAATAATAAGTTGATTTTTGAAACTAATATTTTATCAAATGGATATCCTTTGTATAAGAAAATGATTTGGTGACTAAATGATAATGATTATTTTAGATGACATTTTCTATTTTTAAGTACTATTTGCCTAAGGGAAATAAAAAACTACAACATTTAAATTGAGGAGTAATGGTTGATTTTTTTTTGAATTTTTGTATTTATAAAGGACATGTGGTTATTTGGGTTATTTTTGGAAAATGATGAACCAAGCATAGATAATATGTGAATAGGTTAATTACACTTTAGTATGAGACTTTAATAGTAGTCGATGTTATTTGGAGATAAATGTTAATATTTATTGGGAAAGACTATGTGATTAAATCCTTTTGAGTTTTGGGTTCCAATATTAGTTTGGATTGTTCTCAATAATTTTAAGGATGATTATGTATTTAATGGAATTTCTGGAAATTTGCGTAATTTTGTTGAATTTTGGAGATTAATAGTCATATTTATTTTTATAAAGGATTATCCTTTTTAGGGATTATATGATCTCATACTAACCATTTTAGTTTTATTTTATTACTAAAGACAAGGGAAAAATATTGTTATTCTTTAGTAGATTATGTGATTCTCTAGAAGATAATTCTTGTGCTTTTGATGAGACCAAGTCTTTATGAATGCTCATTGTTTAGAAAAAATATTCGTCTTTGTGGAAACTTATTAAGGGATGAAACTGTACTTGAAGTTAAGTATATTTACTTATTTTTTTATTTTATATAGTAAATGAATTCCTAAAAATTATGAAAAGGAATGTAAAAAAATGTTGATGGTTTACGTTTCCTACTGGGTAATCAAATACCATTTGACACATCTTAAGTTTGTGATCTTTTTGTGGTTAATTTTATCCTAATCATGTTTTCTATCACTCTCCGTCATAACTTGACCCTTTGTTTTCTCTTCCATATCTATGTTTTCTTACATGTAATACTAGTATGGGTTAACTCAGGTGACCTTTGTACATACCTTTATTTCTTTTAAAGTAATAGTTTTACTGACTCTTTTTCTGATGTTGGACATTCATTGAAATTTCAAAGCCCAATTTTAAAATTTCAAGGATGCAATTTCATAAGTGGGGAAGATTGTAACGACCCAAATTTTTGAATACATTTTTTCCTAACATTGCGTGTTATTTTATTTTATATTCAAAAAAACTATTTCATTTAATAAAATGAGTATAATTAAAAAAAGACTATTGGGTTTCGATTGTTATATGACCGTTGGTCAATATGACCATTGGAAACTAAATGTTGCGATTATTGTCTATAAATACACGTGATCTTGGTTAATTAATATAGGAAGAAGATTAGATGGCCCCATCCAGTAGTCTGGGTCAATCAAAGCCCATCTAACAAAACTTGGGAAGGAGGTAGCACCTTTGGGCTTTTCTCTGGACTAAACCCAAGCCGAACTTCATCGTGTGATGCTGGAACGGAATCAACTTCTCAAGAAGTTCAAGCTAATAGAAATCACTACTCAGGAAATGGTTGTCGAGCCACCCCAAGATTATATCACCCTAGAAAACATAAATCATAGGTCATATGCTGGTGTTATAAGGGGTTATGTAACGAGACTGTAACTGCCTTGTGTAATTCTTTTATTTAAATATTTTTTTTGATTTCTTCTTATGGTGAAGTTTGTGAATTTTTAAATGTACGGATAAATAAAATATTCATATTATTGGCGAATTTTAGAAAAATGATATTTTAAAAATATTTAGGCAAACCTTAAATAATTAATAATGTGTAATGATTTTCAAAAAATGGTCTTCTATAGTTGTGTTCAGTATGAAATGTAGAGTCTAATAAGATCAAATTAATTTTTGATGAATAGTAAAATATGAATATTTAATTTATTCTTAGGATTAGTAATGTGATCAAATGTATTAAGTAACCTCACTAAATAAATTATTAATATAATCTAGGAACCTTGATTAAGTAATGTGATTCAATAAAATATGTAAATAACTTTTCCAGGAAGTATTGGTTATGTATTATTTTTTTCAGGTGAATAGTTTTTTTTATTTAAAAATAAAATTTAAATTATTTAGAAAATTATTTTCATAAAATGGTGTTCATTTTTGAAATCAGAGCATCGATATTTGGTTAAGGTGAAATTTTGGAATTTTATTAGAAAGTTGAATTTTTGGTGAATAGTGAAAATACATTTTCTGAGTTTAGGGTGTTTAATGACATCATTAAAAATGTGATAATTATGAAATATTTCTGTTCAACTTATGAATAGTGAGATAAGGTATTAGGTTTCCCAATTGGCCAATATGATGGGAAAATACCGTGGGCAAGCCCATGGTTTTGCCAATGCCACAAATGAGGTTTCCCTTGGCAATTAATGCTTTGTCCCTTCACTTCTCATATGAATACCAAGTCTTTCCTTCGTTAATTTCATTTAAAAATCCTCCCCAAATAATTTCTGGTCTCTTTACCTTCCATGGAGTCCTCCCACGGTTCCATCAAGCCTCCCAACGTCCCAACTTTCATGCTTTCGATGTTACTCTTCAAGGTAAGGGATCATACCTCTCTCTTTCTTTTCATGTATTCTCCTTTATGTCATTTATTTTAAGCTCCATGTTATTATGTTGGGGATGTTATTTTATATTCATCCTACTATAATTTTCATGTTAATATGATGAGATACCCCCTCTGTCTCTCATCAATTCATTTTAATAATGTTTAAGTGGCGCTGTTAGGCTACTGAATTTTTGTAAGGGATTCTTTCTCCCTTCTCATTTTCAAGTTCTATTTTCATGTTAGGTATTTTATGTTCATTTCTATTATTTTTTGGTATGATCTATATATCCATAATATTGTTACATTATTTTCATATGATTAGAGACCCTATTTGATCTCATCAATTCATTTTTGGATGTTTTATGTGACGCCGTTAGGCTACTAAATTTTCATAAGAGATTTTTATTTTCTTCTTTCCATGTTATTCATTTCATATGGTATGTATATCAAATATCACTACCTTGTTATTATATCCTTTACATTCTATCCCTATAATTTTTTATGGATCATTTATTAGTGTGTGACCCATGTCCCCTCTCTTTGCAATATTTTCTAAAACCCTGTAACATAGACGTTATGTTGCAGAATTTTCATCTCAAAATGTCTCTATCTTTTTTCTCAAATTATTTAATTTTATTAAGTGAATACTCAAAGATCTGTATTCTATAGGGGTATTCACATATATATCAAAATGTTATATTTTAATTCTGGGATTAAAATACATGAAACCCTCTTTCCTTTTCCGTGGGTTTAAAGTGACATAAAGATATTGTCTTTAAAGAAGTTTTTAAAACGTTCTGATTATGAAATGAAACCCATTTATTTTATGCTATATGGCTTTTTATGAAATGTTTGATGATGATATATGTGGATAAAATGACAATAAATAAAAATTAATGGTGCAACCTGATAGCGCTCCAATTCATTGGGTAAAGACTTAATATCTAGAGATGACCATTTTAACGATACCTTGGTGAATAACCTTGGTAATTTTTTAATGACACCTTGGATATGGGCCTTGGTGATACGAAAATGATTGTTTATGTTAAATGTTGTAGCCAAATCTTCATGTAATGAAAAACGTTATTTTTATTATGATATTCCTCATAATCTCTTTCTCAGGCCTTAAAGTTATTTATCATGAATTTATTGATGTATCACAAGTTCAGATGTAAAATGTTTCCCATGTTTCCCTTACTGGTCCTTCTGCTCACCCTTTCCTTTGATGTATGCTCCCAGGTTATGAGAGGTTGTAATGAACTTATGATGAAAAAATGAAGAATCCTTTCATGTGTTTAAGAAGATTTTTTTTATGTTTTCATGTTTTAAGTTCCTGGTTTCCAAGACACTAGAAATTAAAGATCCTCTGTATGTAAAATGTAACTAAAATTTATGTCTAAAAAAGGCGGGATTACATAGGTTTTACGCAGACTATATTGATTACTTTACTCCAATATTATGTGTGAAATAACTATTTATTTACTTATGTAGTAATTTCAACTCCCCTTTGTGTGGATATACTTTTGATACACATAATCACTTCATTGATAAATTATCAAGTCATCGATATAAACATAATAAGAGTAATTTTAACTCAATTTATATTCATTGAGTTAAACATCCAAGTCATTGGTGATTTTCTACCTGAATATGTGTGAATGTAATCTGATTGATTTACTCTGAATATTAAATCATAATGAATTTATTTATATTTTCATACATAATTATGCCATTGATTTATCTTTAACCTAAGGATGCAGTCTTTCTAAAGAAATTCATCTCAACTTACATTCCATTGAGACTTATTTGTTGTTATGCACAAATTCACTTTTATTTTGTGTATATACTGTACTTTGACATATATTATCATGAATCCCTTTATTCTCATGATATTATAATGTTTTTATTACCTCAATTATCTGTATTCAATCATCTCTCATTTGGTTAGGAACTCTAACTGAAATATTATTTTAAATGTTTTAAAATTTTATTCTTCTAAATATTTCTCATTAATGTCCATGTTTTAAAAATGGTTTTAAGGTTTTATTTATATGGACATTAATGATTTAAAATTGAAATTAATTTTAAATGTTTCAAAGTGGTATGAGACACTTTGATTCAAAAATCTATTTTGAAAAGCTTCTTGATAAATAGTGAGACTTTTAAATGTTTTCATGAAAAAGGGATATTTCCCTCAACGATTTTTACTGATATTTTCAAATATGTCAAAATCCATTACAGGATATTATTCTTGATCGAGGTTGATATTTTATGATACAAATATTTCATAATGTATTGAAGGTTTTGTGATATGATTGACTGTGGATGTGTTATTTTTATACCATTCATGGTTAATGGTTAAATTATTGACATTTCACATGCTAGTTTTAAAATGAATGTTTGTGATATATTTAAACATTTTCATTTTAGGAATTCATGGGACATAATAAGTGAAAGGTGGAGCCTGTTATAGCTCCTTGATGCATCGGTAGGTCACATGAGACAAACTAGTGTCTTGGCACAAGGCCTTGGAAAAATCTTATTCGTAGTCTTGGAACAAGGCCTTTACTATGTGGTTATGAGGTCTGGCATTATGAATTCCATCATTATGAAACCAGTTATTGATTTTTCATGTGATTATTCGAAAATTAGAATATCCATGTAAATAAGTAAATGTAATTATTTCTATTTATATTTTCCATATTATAATTAAGTTTATGTTTAAAAGGCTTTTGTTTTAGTCTTATACATTGTATTAAATGTTTATGCTTATTTAGGAAACTTTCCGCTATATTGTTATCCTTACTGGGCATCTGAGCTCACCCCTTTCTATGTTTTATTTTTCCTAGTATACGAAGAAGTATTTTATGACTGACCTGTAGGTATTGTCTAAGGGAAACTAACGTGGTTAAATGAGACAATGTTGTTGTTTTTTTTCAAATTATATTGTAATTTAAAACATATGAATGTATCTTGTACTTCCAAGGATACTAAACTGATTGGTCTTTCGGGACATGATTCTGTGTATCATGCCAATGTAATGTAATAATGCACCAACTTTAGTTAACTAGGGTTAGTGCCTTATAGTATTATTTCAAATAATGGGTTTGAGATAATTGAATAGTCATAATAGTGGAAGAAACTCCATAATGAAGCTTGATCTATCATCAGTAGAATCGTTAATAAATTTTGATGATCATAAAACATGCATACCTTGACCAATGTGAACTGCATCTATTTTATGAAATGAAGTCTACCTGAATACATTAATAGAGTTAAATTAAAAATGATTTCACCTCCACTAGTGGTACACCAACTGCTTGGATCCTTGAAATATATGGATCCCAAAATAGAAAAGTGTTTCTTTAAATTTATTCTTAAGAAACATTTGGATATAAATGGAAGAAAAATATAATTATGAATTGAATTTATTCTAGTTATGATCAATGGGGGAGGGGAACCAATCTATTTTATGGTAACTCTTCATTAAATGAAAATACATGAGAATCATCTACCATAAAATAGAAGGAATCACACATTACAATAATAATTGATATGATGGATTTTTTATATTTATTTTATAGTTCAACAATTATACTATTCACACATAATAATCAATAAATTAATCCCACTAATTCCTTACCATAGTAATAAAAATTATGAATTCATAGAAGAATTCAAGATTCTTATATCACATAACATGTATTTATTATACATTATGAAAGATGAAATTGTATGGTATGATGGGAACAAGAATATGATCATATCATTGACTAAGATTCTAAGATATCGTAAAATAATATATACCTATTTTTTGTGAATTTTGAAAAATCTCCCAAATTCAATAAAATATTATAAGGAATTTATGAAAAAATTCATCCTCCATGTATATGAGAATATCAAATATCACTCATTTAATAATTGAAATTAATTTCCTCAATATAATTAAATCATCACATCATATTTCATTTCCCATAATACAAGTGGATAAATTCCATCTCGGATGAGCCTCAACCATTTACATGATCCGAAACATACAGAGCCAACACTATTTCTCTAATCAAATATATCAAACAGGCCCCACTAATAGCACAGACACTGTACCTAATATTTTTCATCCAGTCCTAGACCACCAGTCAGAAGAAGTTTTTCCATATATACATGGTCCCATAATTGGGGCCCACCCAATTTCTTGAATGGATCATTAGACTACTGACTATCCTTATAGGCTAACATGTGATCATTCAGTGTGCTTTGTCCTCACCCACACAAAACCTTAGAAACATCCTAGGAGGATACCCATCCTGATCATCAATCTAGGAAAATCATACTTAGATGAGGTGTTCTAATTATTGGGGCTCCTAAAAAAGTCCATCTGGATGAATGAGTCATATCAACTTCTTGATTTTGTTTGAAAATTATCAATGTATAAAGATTCATATATTATATTCCTTACTAACCTCATGTTAATAGTATTCATAATAAACATACACCCCTATTCATTTTTTATTGTAAGGATTACCATGATATATATTGGTTGTTAATTCAATGTAATAAGTCATAACTTATTTCCTCCATAGTCTACTTTGTGTATCTCATACACAACTCTTTGTAATAGGTACACAATTCTAATCATTATAACCTTAAAATATCTTCACAAAAAATAATATATCATTACGATCATCTATTAGGGTGAAATGAAAGTAAATCATTGAGGGAATATTTTCATTCCGATGTTCCTATAATAAAAATTAACATCGACATGAATGAATCGCAAAAATATTATTCCTTCATTATAGATTGTGATACATTTTCTCAACCTCAAAATAAGTATTTCATGTATATTATAACAAAATACTAAACATTTTCCCTGTTATTACTCTATGGTAAAGGTTTCATCAATGGATCAGATATAATCTCCTCCATATCCAACCAAAATATCCTTATATCTTCACACTAAATGATTTGTTTAATAAAATGGTATTTGAGAAGGGTGTTTAGTCTAATGGTGAGTCTTGTATTCCTTGTCTTAATAAATAAAAATGTTTTTACCAGATAAATTATGGAATACCCCCTCAATTGTATTGATAACCCCAATTTCAAAAATAAAAAACTTGATAAAAAAAATCCATCCTATGTTCTAACAGAGCGACGTACTGTACCTCTATAATAAATTCTTATATTGTGGTCTGTTTAGAGATCATCCAATTGATAGCTACATTATTTAGTAAAATAATGATTCTATAATGAGATACTAATCTATTGATATTAGATTAGAAATTATCATTAGTGTATCCATTAATAATAAGAATTTCCTCTTCTATGAGGAACAATAAAAAAATTTCAATGTTAATTTCAGATATTTAAGGATTATCATGATTTAAATTCGATAACTCAGAACATGATTATATTTGTATCTACTGGTCATTTTTAACTCATATAATACATTGGATCATGTACATAACATAACATATACGATTGATCATATGGAATACAATTAAGTGAATTTATCCTTACTTTTTAATCGCGTTAAAAGGATCTTTAATATTCATAAAATTTATACTCTAAGAAATGGTAAAGTCTCATTCCTTGGTTTTACATGATGAAATTTATTAGAACTTTACCAATTTATTAGTTTTGACTATGTCCAAAAAACTAATTATATATACAAATATATTACTACCTAGTTTATATGATTTTTTAATCATCAAGTTCATTGAGTTGTATTATCCAAAACATATTTTTACAATTTTTTAATGATTGTATGTCATTTCCAATAAAATATAAAAAATATTTCAACACTCCCACTAACTATATTTTATAAAAAATTTATCATCCATGTTCTTAATAAAGCCAATATTTTTTATTTAAATATTACTATGTATATTAGAACTCTCAAAAACGTTCTTCAATCCATAAATGGACCATAGAATATTTCAAAACATTACAGACTGATTTTGAAATTCATAACTTTCAGACAATATTATATATGCATCATTGACAGAATTACATTTATGGAAATGGGATTTTATAACCATTTGATGAATCTAAGAATAAAAAAGTGATTCTATTGAAAGTGATATCTAGATGAACTTTATCATTCTATCTCGTTAAAAGGACTCATCATATCCAATTCCATGAATTTGATTGTAGACCATATTCACCTAGTGTGATTAATAGTTAGATTCACTAAAATTAAACTCATATTTTATGTGTTAAATCCACTTTAAATGTTTGGATATGACTCATTAAGGTGCATCAACAAAGTTAAAAACACCGTTAGTGTAAAACAATTCCATTTCAATTTTAGTTGTTCTTAGGAATAACATAGAATCAAAACTCTCAGTCTCTTCTACGTATGTATTTGGTTAATCAAATATGAATATTAATTCATTATCGTTTTCCAAAATAAATTCGAATCCCTTGAGCTTCAGATAAATACTATAAAACTACTAAGTTTATCATGAAAAGTAGTTGATTTATTCCTCCATAAATAATAGAACCAACTCATCATCCATCATAGGAAAACATCCCATTAATCCAAAATACCAGATATGGTATAAAAACATATTCATTATATAATAGAAATCTTAATAACTGAAGTGGCCAAAATTTAACCAAAAATAACTAAAATATTAATAATAAATCTTTAATAACAAACACACTCAATATAATGTTATGTTTTTGTTTTAGGGAATAATAAAAAAACAAAAAATTAAAAAAACCAAATCTTTTTCATCAAATAAAAATATCACCACGAATCCCAGGATTACTTACTTCAAAATATGGTTTCATTAAATCCTCAAAACTTTTACACAACTAAATTTTTTTAGACATATCATATATCATACCCTTCTTCAAAATGTGGGAAAATGAAAAAATTGGAAGGGTGGCCTCAAAATATAAATATGTGTAAGAGTAAATTATAAAAAATAAAATATCATCAGTGAGAATAAGATAAAAATGTGTTCGTGTAAACATAATCAAGATGAATAAAATTAGCTATTCTACCCAGAAAGACATATACCATAAGTAATGATACATGAAATAATGAAATTGAAATTACATAAGGTAAGATTAACTGGAATTTGGGAATATAAGGAAACAATTACTAGATCATAACATTAAAAATATGATTGTGAAATATACATAAAATTTGGAAATCATAAGACTGTGAATATAAATAGATGAATTCATATCTATGCATAATAATTTAAATTTATCTAACCACAATCATAGACACAATTAATCTTGCAAAAATATCAAATCATAATCCTGTATATAGATCATATAATAAACATAATTAATTAGAACCATTGCAAAGAATAATTTCATGAAGATATAAATATTTCATCAAATCATTAGAGGGATATAATGGACCCCCTCTTCACATAATTTTAAACTAAAAATTTGAGAATTAAAAAAAATAAAAACACATATAATTCAATCAAATATAAATTAAAATGTATAAATGAAATGAGTTTTAGGATGAATTATATAGGACATGATCATAATAATTATGGGATTGTGAGTTATAAGAAGTTGTTAAAGAATGTATATAATGGAACATATGGATGATTAGAGAATATTTACATAGAAAAGAAAATAATGTTAATAAGATGGGTTACTTAACACTTTCAAATGGAATCTTATATTGAGAGATCAATAATAAGTTTTATTTGATAAAAAAGTTACATATCTCCAAATAAAAACATTATAATTTATTTTAAAGATAATTAAATGAATAATAACTAAAAATACGATTAATCATTCTGTATTTAGAGGGAAATTGAAGTAAAATTATAAAAATAATTTTCAGAATAAATTTATTATATGGATGGAAAAAGAATAAAATTATTTTAAAAAATTTATTTAATGATGGTGAGAAGAGGTAATTGGAAAAATTAATTGTAGAATAAATCCAATGACAAAAAATGTATAAAGAAATAATGATAAAGATAAGAAATGTGTATTGTAAAACAAAAGATGCATAATTGGAATGAAATACCATTATTAATTCTTCCCAAAAATTAAAATTTATTTATAAAATAATTCCCCAAAAAATAGGAATAATAAATACATTGAAAAACATGAAAGCATTAAAAGGAATCGTGATAATTATGAAAAAATATAATGGAAAGATAATTAATTCAAACATAATAAACTAAAAAATATTTTTCTAAATGATTATTAAAGAATCTAAAAAATAAACCACTTAAAAAAAATTAAAATTAATCTTTTAAAACATTTGAAATGAATTAATAACATTATAGATAATGTTATAAAGTAATCATTTAATTTTAATGAATTACATTATTGAAAAAATATAAAGAATATAGACATAGAGGATATTTTTCCGTAGAAAAAAAATTCATGATCAGTTTGAATTATAGGAAACATTTTTAATTAAATATAATCAAAAGTTAAATTGAAAAAAAATAAGAATGTAAAACCCAAATCTTATAATAGAAGAATGAATTAAATGTGTATTTAGAAATATGGATGATAAAAATCTATTGAATGTGGTCTTTGAAATACTTGAACATGAAAAAATGTTGATATTGGAAAAGAAACCCATATAGATTTTATAACATTTTGATTAAAGGAACATGAAAGATAGAACATGAAATTGAAATTTAATTAACATTAAAATAGATATAATAATTAAATAATATGTCAGATACACTATGTATAAAACATTGAATCAAATTTTCCATTTATTACAAAACATTTCTCCCTGATTTAAATTTTAAATGGGAAACCCTTTAAAAAAAGCATCATTTTTTATGTAGAAATTATTTAGAAATCCATTTATTAGAAGAAAATGTAAATAATAAAAAATTTAATAGGGTAAAAATTATAATACATTCATAGTGTGTATGTAACATAAAAAAATATTGATTTTCATGACTAACTTTTATAACCCAAATCAATGTAAATTATATTAAAAACCAACTCTCTGACATTGGTAAGGTTTGGATTGATTGATAACCTAAAGATATATCATAAGTGAAACTAATGATAATAATAAATTATTCATGATATAGGATGTCGATAATTGAGTGTTTATAACATATAAAAGTGAACTACTTCATAATTAGAACCATGCCTTCAATATTTGAAAATTAGGTAATAAAGCCTTTTAACATTGAAATCATCTAAATAGAAATACTAAAATAGATGAAATAAAATAGAACATTAAATATCATGAATAAATATTTAATACTAATATAATATTTTAAATAGTTAGTATATACACCATATAAAATTAATATGCTATATACTATAAACAATTTCTTATATAATTAAATTTTGTGATAAGAAGCCATTATGACTTTTCTAATACTTGAATTAAAATGAATTGAGTTGAAGAACAATATCTTGAATTTTAAATCTCAATAAATAAATTAACAATATAAAATATTATGTAATTGTGTTATTGAATAGAAATAAAACCATATAAAAAGAAATATGATGCATAATATGAAACATGTACCAGGGAATTGAAATTGAGAACAAAAAACATTACCTTTCATAAATTCTTACTCAAACAAGGAATAAAATCTAGTAAACTAAAGTTACTTTTATTAGATACTTTATTCATGAGAATTTTCATTTATATATCATTTTTAAAGACCATATATTTTTATATTTCATCGATTTTAGGTATATTTCCTTATCACATCAACAATGTGGGTTGTTTAGTCATTTTCTACAATACAAATTTTGTATGTTCATAATTATCAAATGTGTTATAATATCGTCAGATAAAATCAAGAATAATATAATTATATATCATTTATAATTATTATTTATAGAATAGTTAAATATTTATATATATATATATTATAATTGATGGATTAAAATTATGGAATATTTCTTAGTCTGATTGTACTTTGGAGGATAATATTACTATGAATATATATTTGTAATAAAAAATTTTAACTAAATTTTACCTTTCCAGAAAATTAATATTTTCAAAAATAAAATATTTTTTCATTAAATAATTTTTTTGAGAAATCAATGTGTGTTGGCAGTGAAAAATGATATACATCATCCATGTAAGCCGTTTAAAAACCATTACATAGGCAACATTTTCATTGTAGAATATATCGATTGAAGGTATATAATTGATATTCCATAAGATTAATAATATTACAGTATAATTATGATACCTATATCGGTTTATTATTTGGGATTATAGATAATTAAATTATTTATTAGAATATGAATCATGAAATTACTTGGTTTAAACAATTACCACTTCCTTTAATATATTCCATCCATACACTCCTTAAACATATTTAGATTGGTCTCTTGGTAATAAATGAACCTCTATGAAATGAGAAAGAAGGGTTGAGAGGGTTTTTTCTAGTTTTTTCAAAATCTACGTTTCTTATTGTGTGAGGTGATTTGGGGGGGGGGTGTCAAGGGTAAATTTATATGCGGGAATGGTGAAATTATTGTAAAAACGCATTTTTTGGTGTTAGAGAAAAATGATTTCATAGGAGTTCACCCATAAATTATCAATGAATTATTGGTTGTGAAACAACTCATAAACAAAAATAATGGAATGTTTTGTAAAAATTTATTTATTTTTATTAATTTCAATATTTTCATTAATTTACATTTTTCACAATAACTAATTTTCCCCAATAAATTATTTTTATACCTAAAAATTAAATTGGTATCCTTGTGTAATATTGAGATGATGAATCTGAAATTGAATTCAATTTTACAAAATTAAAACTCTTAAAGTGAGTAATATAAATTTTAAATAAAATTTTATAATATAATGGAAAATAATTTATTTATTATAAAAAAATATTTATTTTTTAGTATCAATTATATTTAAATATATTATTGTATTTTATTTATTTTACGATGGATAAATAATTATTTCTAGTTATATAAAATTTTTATTTAATGAGATTCATCTAATAATTTTGTATAATTTTCCTTCTAAAATAACAATCAAAGGAATGGTTTCATTTTAACAAACATTATACACTATAATTGAAATTCCTTGTCAATGACCATTTTACATTGCTAAAAACTGAATTATAAAAAATTTGAAACCATTTTTTATAAGTGGTTTCTAGATATAAGATGAATTCAATTTTGAATTAAAAATAATATATATTTTGTAATATAATTTTATTAAAATATTGGTTACCTATGGTTTTGAAAATATTTTTTGACTAATAAATAAGGTACACAGACTATGATATGAACCATATAGAAATTAAGATAACTAGAAAATTATTATAATTGGATGGAAAGGTATTTTTTTATTTTAAAAAGGTTATTAACCATTCATCATATGCATCACAAATTATTTTAAATTATATTAATTTCAATGTTATGATTTTTTAATTTTGAGAGTATTAAACAATTTATTATACATTGTTACCAATTAAATTGCAATGAAATAATTACCAATACAAATATTAGAAAAAGATATTTAGTCAAAATAATATATATATATATATATTAAAATTATTTATTTCAATTAAATGGATTCCTAAAACCATATTAATAATAGAAATCTATTATAATATAATAAATATTTTGAATAAAAACATTTAATGGGAACAAATTAGGTGATAAATATATTTATAAATGAGTAATTTATATAAATAAAAATAAATATTTTTTATCATTTACATTTATAATTTTTATAAATATTAAATTAAAATTCTGAATATTTAATTACTCCCCTTATAAATAAATTATGCACTTATAATTTTGATATCTCTCACAAAAAAAAGATAAGGGTATTGTTATTTTCTTTAAGACTCATGATAAAACAAATTTACGTGAATCCTTCTTAATAATTAATATATAACATTTGAATCCAATGAATATACATTGGGAGTGTCAAACCAGGTGTGAAATTTGTCCCTCATGTTGTTCAACAAGTTAATACATAAGCACCATTTTTCATGGTTATTACTCCTAGGTGTATCATAGAAAGTGTTTCAATAACATGTAGTGTCCATACATAGAGTTCATTGAATGTAGTTCATACAGTATTTACAAAAAACATTTGGGGTATTTTAATTATTTAGATTTAAATTTAGAGTTTCCATTACTATAATGGTAGTCATAATTTTATATAATATTTAAATAAAGATCAATATGATTTTATCATAAAAATAAAATTATAATGTACATTAATTATATATTACAAACCCCTGGGAAAAAAATCTATATGAATTCCATATAACCTTTATGCCCAAAAAATATTAATTCCATGCAAGTTAATATAACTTTATAACTTATACTCCAAAACATATATTACTTTTCTTCTAAAATAATTGGAATTTCATTGACATAAGAACTCATACCTTCTCTATGGGATATCAATAACCCAATCATGATTTTTTCCAAAAACCCAATAAACACCACCAAAAATATTACTAATCAACATAAAATATAACTACATGTGAAATAAAAAAGATAGTTATACTATATGATTAACCTTAATTTTTTTAACCCATGTTGGTATTCAGAACTCATAAATTATCATCATCTGAGCACATCCTATCATCTGAATTCATCTAAATATATATTTGAAATAAACATAGATTTCTAAGAAATGCTCACCTAGATCCACTACGCAAAACAATTCTTTAAATTATGGAAATGATACTCACTAATGTAACCCAAATTTAACAATCCATAATTACAATATCAATAAGAATTTTTGAGTCACCTATATACCCAAAACCTATACAGATTATGGTTTTATATAATTAATGAATGCCTTGGTCTAAAAAAACCATACATGCCCCATTAAATTGGAATTTTTATCCCAAACCAGGGAATCATTACCAAATAATAGATCTTGAACATAGACCATAAAATTATACACATTTAAAACCCATATGAACATTTCATACATAATACTATTCTCCATAAAACATGAATATATAAAAATTATACTCGTCAAATTAATTGAACCGTAATGGTAACCATTAGTGAAAACAATAGAATAACATAAATGAGAATAATATAAACAATTTTTATGAGAACATAATCAATATAATTAAATATAAACAATTATATCCAAAAAAGGATATCAAATTACATCAGTTATGATATAAATATTTGGAAATAACATGAGATATAAGTATTAGGACTATGGAAACATGTTCCAATAATCACGAGATCATAATATAGTTATATTATTAGGGAATATATATTCAAGTAAAAAATCATATCATACAAAGCATATAAATTCTCAAATTTACCCATACAAAAACATGTGAATATAACTACCAAAAACAAATTCCATACGTCATATTATGAACATATTTAATAAAAATCACATCGTCCCATTTTTATATAAATATAGACAATAAAAATCACATCCACATATCATATAATAATATTTAATTATTTTAAAAATGCATTAGAAGGCTATAAAATTCACACCCATCAATTATTATTAAATTATTAATATGTGTAAAATAAGAACTTGATAAAACATGCAATTTTATCAATGAATAATTAACTGGTGGGAAAATGAGTTTAAGAAAAATAAATAAGATAGAACCATAATCTATCTAGATAAGTTAGGTTCATGGTGTTGTTATCATATATCCTTAAAGAAACATAAATAAAATTAATGAATTTTTTAATAATTGAAAAAACTTTTATAATAAGATGAGTTATTTAAAACTTTCAAATGTTATCAAATAAGATATGATCAAGTATTGGATCATTTGAAACCAAAATTTATATCTCTTAAAAGTAAATTTTATTATTATATTTCAAAGGGTAATACCTGAATCATAACTCTAAATAAAATAGTGGTTTTAATTATTTAATGGAAATAGATGTGGAAATATAAAAAAAACTTATATATATATGTATTGTAATAATGTTGTAAAAAATATTATAAGTCCCTAAAAACCCATTTTAGGGGATAAAATGATTAGATTGAAAAAATATTCAATAGAATTCAAAACAATAGAACCTGAAAGTGAAATTAATTTAAAGATAATAAATGTATAGTGGGAAATAAAAATATTCTCAAGGAGAATGAAATGAATATATTTATTCATCCAAATCAATAAAATTTATTTATAAAATGAAACAATATGAAGGAATTAGTAATATTAATCATGATGGTAAATGATGGAATAATGGATAAGGAGAAATATAATTGATAATAGAAGTAACTGTAGGAAAATTAATTCACAAAGAACGCTTTAAATTACATTCTTCTAAAACATTTTTAAAAAATGTAAAAAATGACCCATGCAAAAAAATTAAAAAAATTATATTATTCATTTCTAAAGAAAGTGGAATTTATTATACACTAAATTTAGGTAATCATTTAATTATTGATAAAATAGTTTTTGAGTCATATATAAAACGTAGTTATCGTGGTTAGTGCTTTAAAACTGTATAGAAAAGGAAATTTTAGTTTCACTAATGGGATAACTTATAGTAGAATTACAATATAATGGGAAACAAGTTGATAATAAGGATTTTAAAACCCAAGCATTACCAGTGATGAAGGAAATAAATGGATTTTCATAATAAATGGACATATAATGCCCAATAATATTTGATCATTTAATTAAATAATCTAAAAAACAAAGTGTAATATGAGATTAAACCCTTCCAAAATTTATTCCAATTGGATTAATGTCCAATGAAATAGAGAACATGTAATGATAATTTAAATATCCCCAATAATGGGATAATAATGATATAATATGTTAAAGATGATATATATACACCAGATAAAGAATGGTTGTGAAAATTATAATATATGATTTAATTTTTTAAAGTTTATATATATACACTATATAAAGAATGTTGTTTTATATTAGAAAACATGTCTCAAAGAATGAAATTTGAATCCGGAATATCCTTTTTTACATCGCATTTTTTGTAAGAATACATTAGTATTTGTTTATGGGAAATGAATTTTAATTCATAGAAAATAATGGGGGAATAAAATATAATAAAATAATAGGGTGGTTGATACCAAAAAATAATGATGAAGTTCATGAATAAATTATATAACAAAATGAAATTATATTATGTTAACAACCACCATTCTGACATAAATAATTTATGAATCTATGTAAAATGAAAAAGGATATATTAAATTAATGTGAAAATCCATTGAATATTTATTAATTATTATATCAAAATTAAATAGGGATTTTTTTCATTATTTAAAATTATATTTGTGCATAATAAAAAACAACTATCACAAACTAGAAATTGAGACAAAGAACCATTAAGGATTTAGAAACATTTGAATCCAAATACCTTGAATGAGAGAACATAAAAATTATATAATTATCATGAATCAAAATAGAATCATGATATTATATATTACAGAGGCATTATATACTCCATATAAATTAAAACAGTTTCATAATAAAAATTAAGTATCAATGAAAGAAATTTTGAGGTGAAAACCCATTATGGAATTAAAAAAATTTGAATCAAAATACATTAAAACAAATAAAATTATTCATCATTAAAAATACATGGAACTCCATGAAATATATAGTTAAATACATCCGTGGTCTAGTGAATAAAAATAATAATAAATAGAATAAAATATTTTTCCAAATCTAAACGTGTCCCAAAGAATTGAAATTATGATCAAGAACAAGAGCCATTGATTTTGACATAGTCATGAAATCAATAACATCCTGTATAATCATATTAATATTATCAAATAATTTAATTAGAAACTTATTCATATATATTTAAATTTTTATTTTCCATTAATTATTTCATGTCATTCATATTTTTGTAAAGATTTATCTCAAATCTATCATGTGTTGTTATTCAAACAATATTCCAAAATTTCTTCAATAGGTTGGAGATAATGAATGGTATTATAAAATAGTTCCATAATATCCAAAATTTCATACTTATGAATCATTTTTCATTGTTATATAATTTTTTTCATATCGTTAAATATAATATCATAAATAGATTAAAATTATTTATTAATTATATATATTCATTTTAGAGTACGATGAAATTAGTATGATAATATCTTCTTAATATCATTAATATATTTCATAAATTTAATTATATAGACTTTTTATTATAATAAATACCATAATCATTAATTATTTTTATTTTTAATACCATTTTAGTGGGAATTTCTTAAAATTATAAGGTATATTAATTTTCTTTTAATCACACCATAATGAATTTTTAAGCTTTTCCACAGGGTTGGGATAAAATTCAAGCTAAAGTTCATTGTCGGTTGTGATGGTAAATTGGGAATTGTATAGGTTGTGTATAAATAGTGGTTGGTGCACTATAACATAGTATTACAATTTGATGGTTCTTTCTATCTTGACATAGGTATGAAAAGGATCATTGGATATAGTGTGGAGGCTTGGAAGGTGGGTTTGGGTTATTCAGCCACATTTGGTATAGTTATGGAATTGATAATTGGATATAGTGTGGTATCCTTATGATAGTTTTGACGCCTTGACATAGTTATGGATATGGAATTATATCCATTTTCCTTAGCTTATAGGATTTCAACATCCACAACAACATGGATTCAGAATGTGTTTCAACCAGAAATCATGTGACATGTCCATCTCATTTTCATCGTAGTCAATCTTGATGTTGGGCCATTGTAGAATACCCCTACTTACTATGATGAAAAACATTATTTATTTATTTTCATATAAATTGCTATGCCCCCAACCCTTACTAATTTTTCCCTTCATCTATTTCCTTGGGTTCCTCTAGGGAGCCTTCAAGAGAACTTACATCTCTGAAACTCTTATAATCTCTTCTGTATATAGAGGAACAAATCTTTTTCATTATAAGTTGTTTGGCATATAGACATGATCCAGTTGGTTTTTCATTGTGACATTACTACTGAATCAAATTTAAAATATTGATGTTAATTTCAATATGTTTGAGGTAGTGAATCCTTATCATATCATCCCTAAGGGTATGGGTGATGAACATGATTTTGGGGAGTGTACGTAGCCCCTGAGATGTATTCATGATATAATTTATATGTTGTATTTATATGTAGCATGTGAGACCCATGATTGATATGAATCAAAAGTGGGGATCCTAAATTTTTTTTGGATATTATTAATGTCATTTCGTATTTTTTTTGCATAGTTTGATATTACTGTTGAATTATTAGATCTATTGATATTAATTATATTATTGTTGTTTCTTACATTTATTTCATTGATGGGTATATATTAGTTAGTGAATATTATCCCCATGATTCCCCTCAGGCCCCCAACATAGTTCAAAAATATCTTATGTAAGAGAATATGTGCATAAGATTTGGTGAAAATTACGCATATATAAGATGATTATGGTTGTGGTGCTACAAAATAGCATTAGTGCTATCAACCGATTCCATTTTATTGACAAGATTTTGGATTTTGTAGAAATAAAATATTATGGATGATTTATAGGTAGTGTAATTATGTAATTATATGGAAAACACATTATAGTGGGCCTTGATGCTTCTATCATAATGGGATCGATGTTATTTTTTATCATTGTAACGTTTGATTTATTTCAAATTGGGTGATGTTCATTTATAGAAATTTTGATTTATTGGATTTTTGGTGCATTTATTCTCCATGATTAGGTATATATGTTCATATGTAACATGATTTATTCTTTTATTAGATAGTGTTCAATTAATTAAATTCCTTTAGAAAAATGTTATTTGTTCCCTATTGGTATGGTATTAAATATATTTAATTACCTAAACATGAAAATACATAAATATTACTATATATATGGATATAACTAATGTGTATGTACTATAGAATTGGATTTATCATTTTATAGTGTTGGGGTATATTTACCTTATGTTTTTGGGTAGCCTCTTAGGATATGTATCCTATAGAAATCACTTATTATTCCTTGGAATTTCAAAGGTTGTTACCATAATAGGGTTGTTACATGTGTTCTATATATTCACGTAGTATTTATGATATGTCTTCCTTAGAGAAATTTCTTGGGAAAACCTAGTTATGGGAACTAGAACCCTCCCATGATGGGAACTTCACCTATTGCACAAAATTCTATATAGGAGGGGGAAGGTAGGAATTCTCCTATTGAATCCCCAGTAGTTCATTGCATATAAATTATCCAAAATGGACACTTGCATTTATTCCTACTGAGGGTGGAGTTTCTCAATGGTCAGTGGAATTCTATTCTTGTGAAAATATTCATCAACATCCCCCCACATTTCTATGGTAATAGAGCCCCCCCAGGATGTTGAAGACATGATAAAAATAATTCAGAAAACATTTCACTAGGCAGAGACTCTAGATGAATGGAAGGTGAAACTTTTTTCTTTTAATATATGGAGGACAACAAAGAGGTAGTGGGTAATTATAAATTAGGATGTAACATGTTATGGACTAACATAAGAAAACATCAATGTTCTCATATTAATGGAATTCTTCCCACAAAAAAAACTGGATCAGAATCAATAGTTTATAAAGATACAATAGGAGATGATGTCATTATATGCTTATTTTTTATGATTCATTGAGTTTATTTTGTTCTCCATTTACATATAGTGACATGTTACGTGAGGCCTAGAATCTTGACATTAGTATTTGTGCCTTTTTGAAACATTAGTCCCGGAACTTGATTTTTTTTTCTTGTGTTTATGTTCTAAAAAATTCATTTTTTATTCAAAAATGACCCGAGGAAGACAAAGATTCATATTCTCCTCCAACTTTTAGGGGATCAAATAAAGGATTTTTCAGTACTTCCATATCTACTTATTCAGAAAATATGTTTTCAAAATCATTTGACATTCTCCAAGTTGGTGGAAAACCATTGGGAATAGTAAGGATTCTTCAGATCCCTCTATTGGAGAAGGTTGTACCAGGTGTTTTAATTATGTATAAAAGAGGAATTATCTTATTTTGAGCCTAATTTTTTTTTTCATTTATTGTGTCTTGATTGGAAACCTCAATAGGTTATTTTTTAGGTCTTTGTGGTTGGGATTGGTGATTAAAAGATAAGATCAATGACAAAATTTTCTGTTGCACGTGATAATGCCTTAGTGGTATATGAACTGATTGACTCACAGTCCTCAGGGGAGGGGTTGTAGAAATAACACTATAAATGTTCAAGTGGATGACTAGGTTCTAATCTATAGAAAAGCGGGTCCTTCTATGATTTATGGAATGGTTTGGATTACGTCTCAACTACAAATTTCCTTTGTTGATATTGGAATTTAATACTCATTTTTTAGTCAATTCATTGCTTGGATAAGATTTCTTGTTAAATTTTATTATGAGTCATTATCTATTAATAAACCATTGGTAAGGAAGGTGGATCCTTTATATATTTTCACACAGTCTAATGTTTTAATTTATGTCTACATTCATGTGTGACTTTCTTTGATTTAAACATTGGTATATAATAGTTGAATTGTGACCATAAAAGCATCTATTTATATCAGAGATATGTGTCCATTAAATATATTAATGATGATTCTTTTTCTAATGGTGAACTAGATATTGAAGTAGGTAGAGTAAAACCAGACTCTAGTCAGATTGGATCTATTACAGAGTGGGGGGGATACATGATTCTCATTGTAGAAAACATAGTGACATTACCATTTTTTCCTCATCTAATAAACTTTTACTAATATAACATTCCATATGATTTTATAAGGTCACCTCCAGACTTGGTAATACTGTTTGGAATTGAATTCATTCCTAGAACACAAGCTATATCAACACCACATTATCCCATGGAACCTACTGAGATGAATGAGATTAATGTGAAATAAGATAATTTGAATATGAGGGTTTTATTATACCTAACTATTCACCTTGGGGTATTCCAAAGTTTTACTCCAAGAAAAAGGATGATAGTCGTTAGATGTGTATAGAATAAAAGAATTTTAATGTTGTTTCTCTGAATAACAGTTAATCATTTCATGGTATTGATGACTTGTTTGAGTAGATAAGGGGAGACCAGTGGATATCAATAATAGATATATCATATGGATACAATCAAATTCTAGGTATATTTAAGGAAATATTGAAGACATTATTCAAGGGTAGATATGGATTATATGAGTAGATTGTTAGGACATTAATGATGTTGAATAGTTAATTAGTGTTCATAGAACTCGTGAATATGATATTTCACCCATAATTAAGCTATTTATTATGTATATTAATTTATTAAATCCTGATATATATTCATAGACTTCAAAACACATGCTAGAAACTATGATATTATAAAGAGTATTCTTAGAGTGCCTTTGATTTATTACGCCCTCTAAAAATGGAACTATTGAATTCGGGGGATTCAATTCCTCTCAATATGATTTCTAGTGCATGAATACTTATTGATCCAGTGAATATAGATACAATTTTATCTTGGGAACATCATTGGAAAATGTTTAAGTTGGATTGTATGGATATATTAGGTGGTTCACTTAGGTCGTATTCTATTTTTCAGCATCAATGATCATGCTTACCATGATAGTTATAAAGATTGAATTGTTAGATTATTTTGAAGATGTATTTAGAGACATGGTTTGAATATTGACATCAAATATGATTATTTGATTTCTTGAACCATGGATTGGGAACATTGTATATTATAAATCTTCTATTTTCAGATTTAGATATTTCATGATTTTGAATGATTAGATACTTTTTTTTGGTATCATTAGTTGTGAACCCATGAGAGGAACTACCACACACCCGACATGGAGTTAGTGGATTTGGTTTATTCAATAAATTATTGAAGAAATTACTTATTTTTAGTGATTTTTGATGAATATGGACCACAAGATCCTGTGTTATATCTTCTCATAGTTGTATATTAATCTTCATCATAATAATTATATAGAGTACCTATAAAACTATGACTAGGAGGATGTTTATGAACATGTAAATTGGCATTTTTTTCATAGATTATCTTATTAGGAATACACTAGAGCATGTAGGGTTCACATCTGGAGTAGTGTGTAAGGATATGGATCTATAGGAAAACTTGAAATAAGTGAGATTGAGTATTAGGGAGTACTATCCTTCACGCTCCTGGTTGTCACATCCTCAATATTGGATCAAATAAAGGGCTATTAAGAGTTGGATCCAATTTTTAACATTATGCATGAAGAGTTGGAGGATGATAAATTCGTTACGGGATGGACCATATATGGATGTGATATGATTAATGTCCATGGTACAAGAGTGGTGACTTATTCTATGAGAGATGATATAATGAAAGACTCTTATATTTAATAGTGTTAAGTGAACCCTTAGTTATCCATGATCTATCATGACATCAAATGTCAATTCTAGTGTCCCAATATGAAGATGGACATTATTGGATTTGACTATCATTGTATTTCATGTTATAGGAGAAAAATTGAGCGGCAACGACCTCTTTGGTTTCATCATCCACATCTATTGCCTTTTTAGATGTGGGAAGATGTGATAATGGTCATAATCCTAGGGTTACATAGGACCCTAATAGTATGAGATACCATTTAGGTTATAGTTTATTTTTTAATGAGTGTATGACATATCTATTTGTTTGAGGAGTATCACATTGAATATGAGTTAGGTATGCTTTATGTATAAGATATTCTTTGGTTTAATGGAGTTTTGTTTAGAATATTATATACAAACAATCTTTTCCTTGATTCAATATTTTGGAATATTTGAGAGAAGAAAATTAGAAATCAGTTGATGTTGATAATGACTTATTATTCGTAGGTCAATGGGTCGCTAGGGAGAATGATTCGAATAATAGAAGATAATCATTAGGAAAATTTTCTAGATTTAAGTGGAGCATGATATGATCATTCACCCTTGATATATTTTCATATAATATTTCATTCCATTCTTTTATTCAGTTCACTTAGTTTAAAGATATATATGGATATATTCATCTTCCACAACTTTGTTTGTATGAGGTATGTGAATCACTAGTTATTGGTCCAAGTATAGTGCATGAGTCCATAGATAAAGTGTAGTTGATTTAAAGAAGCTGGTTACTCCTTATAGAATACATAAATTGTATTCCAAATGGATGAAATGACTAATGGGGTTCACTATAAGGGACCAATTCTTCTTATAACTAATGCCTCTATTTGGATATCCGTGATGGTGGAAGATGGGGAAATTACCAACATGATTTTTTTGAATATATGATATAATTAAACTTTTTTAGATTGTGGATTATCTATTGGACATTCCCACATGATATCAAGTTATGAATATTGCGTTTCCTTAGTCTCGAATATGGAAGTATGAGCATGATATTGCGCATGTGATCAACAATGAAGAAGTTTTTATGGACCTAGATACATTTTATATTGAATAAAAGATCCATATTGTCATCTAGTGATACATATTATTTATAAGAATGCTTGTTCCACTTGTTTGGGAACTATGGTATCATGATAATTTAAAAAAATTATTTGATATAGATAATAATAAATATGGGTGTATTGGACGAAGTTGTTCAATTTTTCCTAGGGAGATACTTATTGAGGATGGGAATTCATTAGAGGGGCAGTTTTTTACACTGTAAATTTCCAATGGTATGTAACATTGAGTTTTATCCAACCTTAATGAGGTTTTTGCTTAATGTTAGTGGTTTAGGATAAAATTTTAGAAATAGAGTACCATTACAGTGTTGAGATTTTTTCTATGTTCTCAATGTCACCATCATAGAATGGTTTGGGAACTGTTAGAAAATTTTTAGACTTGATGGTTTTTCTTGTTTTTGAATATCTATGGAGTAGATAATTATCCATAGAATGGAGGTTTGGAAGGTGTGTTTAAGAAGTTCATCCTCAATTGGAAAATCTATGAAATGGTTCATTGCCTATGGATTAGGGTCCTTTTGAGATATTAGAAAATGTGACGTAGTGATATCCATTGTGATTTGGTCCTTTTATGAAGATTATAGGATCTATCCATTGACCACGATGTGGATTTCAATCCTTTTTTACAAGGACCTATTTCAATATGGCCATTTCCTTTCGATCATTTTCTTTTTTGATTTTACACTCATTTTAGTTTAGGCATATTTATATCTCTATGACACTTGTTTTTCATGTTTTTCGATAAATTCTAGAGGCACCTCAATGGAATCTATTTTATATTCCTTAATCTTGTTCTTTGGGTGGAATCATCAAGAGTTATTCCACATCCCAAAATTTTTCATATATCCCCAGATTTGGTAGATCAAATATTTGAAATTATAGGATCCTTGGTGTGTGGGATTTATCCCATTCATGTGTAAGTGTGATAGGGTTGATGGATATCTTGAAAAATATTTAAATTGACCTCAATATATTTTACTAATTATGTTATTATCATATAGGCTCTATAGATATAGATGTATAACATGATTATGTGGATTTTTTATAGCATGTGAGACATATAATTAATACTATTCACATACAATGTGTGTGGGATTGTGTATCTGATGATAAATACAGTTGATATGTTTCGTATGTGGGGATCCTTTATTTTTCTTGGAAAATATGATTGTAATTCAATAATATTATATCATGGATTTATACTCTCGTTGAATTATTGATTCTGTTATTATTTTAATTATTATTTTAATTGTTTCCTGGTATTTTTATGACGGTTATATGTTTTTTAGGGAATATCCTCTCTTGGAATCCTCTTTCATACAGAGAGGCACATATGAGTTTATATATAACTTCAGCATAAACCACATGTATTGTGTTGTTGTGTTACAAAATTTATAGTGGTAATTTAATATATAATACATCATTAGTGGAGGAGGTGGACTGAATATCAAACAAGTTACATTTTTATTATGGAATAGATGGGTGTATAATACATAATGGTTATGAGAAATTCATAAACCATTTAATTATAGTTATAGTAAAAATTTCATTATATTATTATTTATTTAATATATGTATAAGAGGTATAACAAGAAGAAAAATAAAATAACTAAGTTAAAACCATTACCTATTCCTTTGATACATAGATTGTGGCCACTCCTTAAACCTTCCAGGATTCACCATCTGGGGGAAAAACAATAAGTCGTGAATAATATTTTTATGGAGGGTTTATTAGAGTGTTTTATAATACTATGATCATTTTGGTATGAGGAGAAGTGGATGGGTGAATTGGTTCTTTTATAAGTGAGAGGGGTGACATTGTGGTATATAGTAATGCTTTCTCAGGGAAGCCAACCATGATTTCTAATGAACCTACACAAACTTGTAAATGAATGATTCTAGGTTTTCAAAAATAGCATACATTCAGATAATTGATACTTTTTAAGATATGTTTGGCCATTATTCTTTATTTAATCATTTTTACCTTCACTTATTTTTTCCTCATCATTGAATTTTGGCTTGGGTAACTTTTTTTAATGAAAAAAATTAAATTGGACACCTTCCGTAATTTGGATATGATGAATCCAAAAAATTAATTCAATAATATAAAATTTATATTATAAAATATAGGAATTGAACTAATAAATAAAATAAATATATAAAAGATAAAAAATTATTTAGAATAAAATTACATCTATTTATGAGTAACTACATTTAAATATTTTATTATCACATAATTTTTATGTGATTTACTATTATTTATATTTATTCCTAAAATAAATAAATTATAAAAATTATATAATTTAATTAAATTCTATTGATCTTATATATGTATTTGATAAAATAGTTCTAGTGTAACAAATATCATACACTATTATGGAAATTTTATATAGATGACTACATTTCAAATAATTATGGTTTCAAAATGTAAAACCCATTATTTAATAACAATATAATATTAAAAAGAAGAAATTTAATTTTCAAATCAAATTAATAAATATTCCCAAATTTTAGTTTATTGTAAATCATGTTACATAATGTTTTAAAAGGATATTTATTTCAAAATAAAATATGAACTGAGAGTATGATAAAAAAAATTAAAAACAGGTTAATTGTAATTTTATTAAAAACCATTACAAAGTATTATTTTAGTGTATATATTATATATAACCATTCATTATATGTTACCAATAAAACATGAAATTACATTTAATTCAATGTTTATATATTACTACATTCTGACCATGAAACCATTAAAAATAATTTTATTACATTAATAATATATTGAAATTATTTCAATTGAAAATATAAACAAAATTAATATAGTTATAAGAAATTATATCTCAAATTAATCGTGAATTCAGTAAAATATACTTTATAAATATATTTTACTAAAAAATTAAATAATTATTGAATTAATGTTATGATGAAAAATATATAATGAAATAAATTTGTTAATAAATAAGTAAATAATTTATAGATTTATATTATTAAAGGTAAATAAATTAATTTATATTTATATTTTTAATTTATACAAATATTCATTATAAATTCATAAATCTACATTATACCCTCATAAATAAAGTGTATCCTTGAAATATTTATCTCCCTCACTGATGAAAAGAGATGTGGGTATTGTTAATATAAAGATGACTCATTTTATGAAAATGTATTAAAATACTTCAAAATAATTCACAATAGAAATGTGAAATATACTAAGAGTATACCACAAGTGTGTCAAACTAGGTGTGAAGTTACAAACTCTTATTGTGCAATGTGTGTAGTTCATGTTAATACCATCCCATACATTTTCATCAGGAAAAACCAATGTTACATCAGAGCTTGAGCCTATAATAACATTTAGTATCCAAACATGATATTCATTACCTGTGAACCACACAATCCTTATAATTTTAAAATATTTAGAATATTTTTCTATATTTATATTTAGCTTTAGGGTTTCCATTGATGTATTATAACAAAAATATTCAATAATAATAAAATAATGTTCATTATAAATATATTTCAATCCAAAAATTGTAATTCACTTTCTTACTAAATTATAATCTCCAAAATAATGGAATTCAATGCATCTAGAATATTATATAACCATTTACCCAAAAAATTAAAAAATGTCATTCTATATAGACTAATCATATTTACTCTGCAAAATAAAATTCAAAATATCATAAATTTTATTAATAAAAAATTATATAACAACCTAGAGCGCTGTCAATACTGAAATAATTTATTCTTCCCAAATAATTATTAACACCTCTGAAAATATCAATAATCATGATAAAATCTATTTACATATGAACTCAAAGGGGTATCTGTTGATTAGGATCTAAATTAATATTATTAACTATTTATGATATCCAAATCTTCTATAGTATCTTCATATGATAACATTATTACATCAATAGTTATCAAACCTAATATTTGATACAAAAAATTATGTACCATAACTGCACACAAAGATTTAATGATAAGAAAATAATCTATATATTCAACAAATGATATATACTGAGTTAAGAAAAAATTAGACATCCAAAATTACAATATCAATAATAGTTATTATCTTAAATACATTGCCAATGAATTTTAGGATTACAATATTCGATAATTTGGAAAACTCTTTAATTAAAAAAATCTATTATATTTATCATTAAATTATTATCCCCATCTAAGTATTACAAACTCTCAATAATCCCTTAACATACAAAAAACATTCTAAACACTTGAAACCCTTTTATACATATCATACATAATAATCTTCTTCACAACCTATGGGAATGGAAACATGACAATGGTTAGGTCAAATACCCCATAAGGTCAACAAAGGATAATAATCAAGGATCATAAGTAAGAATATGATAAAAATGTTGGTATGAAAGCATAATAATGGTACATAACAACATAGAATAATTTAAAAAAATCATATATACTAAGTATTTTGTCAATTATATACATTTAATAATAGAAGAAAACATGAGTAATAGGATTGTGAAAAGATCATTCCATAATCATGAGATCAAAATACAGTCATATAATATTTCATATACATAAGCATATGAAATCATAATATTATTAAGGCATCTTGTCCCAATTATTTCTTTAGAAAACATTTGGAGAATACATACCTGAATTAATGTATATGAAAATCCATTTATAATAATATGGATTGCTTAACTCTTTCAAACAGTATCATATAAGAAGAGATTAGCTAATTTGATACCGTAAGGTAAATATACCGTGAGAAATAATCTAAGGTTTTTTATGGGGTAGTAAATTTAAAAAACACAAATGGATATGAAAAATTTAGTTCTTGAGTGGATAATGGTCCTAAAATATAAAAATAATTTATCAATTCTTTTGTAAAATGGCTGTAAAAATCATGAAAATTAACTTTAAATATTCAATTCTAGGGGGTAAATAAAAGAAATTTAAAATATTTATTTTATTATATTTCCAATAATTGAATATTATAAATTATATAATGATAAATATAACAAATTTGGATTATATTATATAAATATAGATTTTTGGTGTTAAATAAAATTATTATATATTCAAGATCATTGAAATTTATTTTTATGATCATAAATTTCCCAAACAATGGGATTATGAATTAATTTTTAAGAATAATAAAAAAAATTAATGAAAAATTGATAATTATTAATATATATAATAATTTGAGTTTTTTCAAATATAATACACTATAAAACATTCATTTCACCTAATATTAATGAAACTCCAAATTGACCAATGTGGAAAACATATAAAAATAATCATTGTCAAGACTATAAAAAATTAAAATTTAATATCAAATGAGTCTATGTGATCATTAATGTATATATAAAATAATTATTGAAACTTTATAAGGATTATGGACCCTGATTAAAAATATTCTTTATATTAGTTAAAAGGCATCATTATTTTAAATTACGATTATCATTTGGATTGAATTGTGAACTGAAGGAATATGGAATAAGAAAAAGGGATGTGAAACAAAAAAATAACCATATATTAAAGGGAAAAAATTTTCTTATTGAATAAAAATATAATTAAATCATATGTGAACATTGAAAAAAAATCCCAAACACATTATGAAATTGGAAAAGAAACAGTTGTAACTTTTATAACATTTGGTTTAAAGGCCCATAAAAGATAGAATATAAAATAGAAATTTGAATACTAATAAGAAATAGTTAATAATGATACAACATATCAATTAGGATACATAATCATCATATAAAAAATATAGGTGTATATTAATAAAGCAACCTTAAAGGAAAAAATTTAGATGGCAAACCACTTACAAACATCATAATTTTTTAATATAAAATCCCTTTTAAATAAGTAGATGAAAAAAATATATAAATTCATAAAAAATAAATATGTAATAAAATAAAATATGTCATAGGGTGTATGAAACTGAAAAAATAAGTATGATGTTCAATAATAATAGTTATAAATCAATGAAGGTCATTTTATTTTATAACTACCCTTATCACTTCGGTATTCTATGGACTAAAGGAAAGGGAAAAGGGAGAGTATAAATTAATGATAAAGTAGACTTATAATAAATTATTAAAGATATATGAATTAAATATGGTAGTATTTGTAGAAAATAAATTTAAATTGGTTCTTAATTGTAAACATATATGTTGAAATTCATGTTGTGAAGAAAAACAAACAACTCTAGTAAAATATGAAAAAAAATCCTTGAAATAAAGAATAAAAAATGAGACATTATGAATAATGAAAAATGATAGAGTCATGATAAATTATGTCATAGAAGAATAATATATATAATATAAAATAAAATTGGTGAAGAATACAAAACATGCCTCAAATAAACAAATTTTAATACTAGTAAACATTATGATGTTTATAAAACTTGAATATAAATCATTTTAATGAAATAATATTATTTTAATTTTCAAATCCCAATAGTTACATGAAAAATAGTGTATAAGAAGGTAATAAGAAATTTATTTTAAATAACATGATATAAATGTAAACATGGATTACTATATCAAATGTGAACCAAGGAATTTAAATTAAAAATCCCGTATTATGGATTTATTCTTAATCAGATGTGGTCTAAACTAATATAAAATTTAAATATAATTAATAAATAATTGATTCATAAGCATTTTCATGTATATAAATTTTTTTATGTCCCATTTTTTTTCATATTCCATTCATTTAGTTATAGTCATTTATCACATTGGTCCTGTGGATTTCCTGGTTAAATTAATCCAAAACATATTTGTTCATGTTCAAAAATGTTATAAAATAATTCAATAGTATCTAAAATCTAAGAGTTATATATTATTTATTGATAATAATTATAAATGAGTTAAAAATTAAATTATATAATCAAATATAGATTCAAATTATGAAAGACATCTCTATGTGATCATTTTTGGGAGGTTAAAATTTTTATTATTATTTAATATTAACATCCTTAATATAAATATCATTTAATGATTAAATAATTATAATAATAAAATGAATATTTACACTCATTAAATATATCTTTTAAACCATCTATATAAAATAGTAATGAAAACTGAAATATATTTTCCATGGTGGGAGTGGATTGAACTAACACGAAACAAATATCATTTTAAAATGGATGGGTGGAGGGTAAGAACTGGTTGTTCCATTAACATAACAATATTTTAGAATTTTTTTATTCTTATTTGATAATATTTTTTATTAATTTATGATATTTATGGGATATTTAATAAGAATAAAATTTACATAACATGATTTAAACAATAAACACTTCCTTATACATCCTTAATTATACCACTCCCTCTGTCATCTTTTAAAGAAATTTTTGTGAGACAAGAACCTATAAGAAAGATTTTCAAGGAATGTTTTTTTATAATTTCTCAATGATTTGATAATTATTTTAAAATAATAATATGGGTGGGAAACATCTATATATATATCTGTGATGGGTGGAGTTTTTTTAAATAACGCTTTTTTCTTATGTAATGCAAAAACAAATATTTTAAATGAATCAAGCAGAAATTTTCTTATAAGTACTGTAAGTTGAGGAGCACCAGTTACACCATAATACATGATATTTATTTCATATTTAACCCCTTTTCCATTAATTTAACTTGTTACCTTTATCTACGTTAACCATGATAACTCATTATTTCTTTGTTAGCTAACTTTAATACCTTTAAATTAAATTACAACCATGCCTATTATTAACATCTAGAATCAAAAACTGATGTTAATTATTTAAATAAGATAATAAATTCATGATGAGATCTTATTTGAGTTTAAAAATTATATTTAACAACTGATTATATATTTCACATATAATGATACATGAAATTACATTCAATGGTTATATATAACAATTTTTTTAACTACAAAAACACGTGTCAGACTTTTTAATCCATTAAATTATAATGAATGAACTAATTTTAAAAAAATTAATAAAATTGTTTTTACTACAAGATATCACCTATAAAAGAAATCATCAATATGAAAAAATAAATTTTATGAAAACATTTTAATAAATAAACTTTTATTATAATTTAGTTAATATTCTATATTAAAACATTGAAATGACGCAACATAGGTGGTAAATATACATATAAAGGATTGGATTATATTACTAAAAAGGGAATTTATTTATCCTTTAATATTATAATTTTATAGATATATAAAATTCTTTTACAGAACATTCTAACCCCTTAAAAATTGAATTATCGTAGTTTTATTTTCTCCCACTAATATATATGGATGATAGTACTCTTAATATAGTCATAGATCATGATATAAATATATATTCAGAATTTATATAATTTGTTTTAAAGGGAATATAAAACAACCAAATAATATCCATTGGACGTGTCAAAGAAGGTGTGCAGTTAGGCCATCTTGTTATACATCAAGTGTAGATCGAGTTATTTTCGAACATTTTTTTAAGGTTATTTATCCAAATTGTTTTAGAACAGGATCCCCCAACCACTTGTAGTATCAAAACATGGATTCTATTAATCGAAAAACCAAAAAATCATTACTTCACCCAATATTTTAAATGGTTTCCAATATTTCATTTTATTTTTTGGGTTTCCACTAATATAGTTTATTTATATGTTAATCAAGAACATTTTTTACTAAATTAAAAAAAAACTCATATCATGTAAATTCTTAGTATAATATAAACCCAAAAAACCATGTAAACCACTACTCCTATAATTCAAGAAAACATTTCTCCAAAAAAAAATATAATTCTATACCATGTAATATACATTATTCTTGTATATTCTGAAAAACATTTTAATAGTTTTCCCAATTAAATTGAATTTCATTGAAACAAAATCAAAAATCAACCCAAAGGGATATAAATACCAAAAAACAAGTTATTTCTAGAAACCAATAAATACAAATAGAAATACCATCAAAAAACATAAAATAACATAACATAAGACATAATAATGGGTATCTTTTCCTAATGATCAACTATAATCATATTAACCAATATTCATGTCCCTAACCATTACATTATCCCCATATGAGAACTTCATAACAATTATTTTTATCTATACCTTGATTTGAATCCAAATGAAACAAACAATACATACACAATATAATTCAGTAATAATAAAAAATTCCATACCCATTAGACTTTCTACATATTAATGTAACCAAATTTAACTATAAAAAATTACAATATCAATAAAAAATATTGAGTAACTTACATACCCAAGACCTTTGAGTTTTAAAATATTAGATAATTAATTAAAACACTTTAACTCAATAATCACATATCTTTCTCATGAAAAGATAAATTATCAAACCAAATAAATTATTCTAAATCTTATAATAAATCTTTAAAATATCTCAAAAAAATCAACACACCTCAAACCCTTTTTGACATATCTTCTACAATAATATTCGTTCTATTATAGGGAAAAAGAATCATAATAAGGATGATCTCAAACAATTTATCAGTATAAAAATAATATAAAATAAAATATGATCACGAATGAGAATATGATAAATAATTGGGGTATGAAAACATAATCAATCTAAATTACAATAGAATATCATATCAATCAAAACATGTTTCAAATTTCATGAGTCATGATATGAAGATTATCTCATAACATAAGACATGAGTAATAAGATTGTGGAATCATGTTTTAATAATTTGGAGATCATAACATATGAATAGAAATGTGGAATAAATATAAGCATAAAAAATCATAACATTTTGAACATATCTAGAAGTAACCACACCCAACCATAAACATGTAAACATAGCTATTAACAATCATTTCCACACATCAAATTGTGAATACATCTAATCACAATCATGTATATGACTCATCTATTAAAAACAATATGAAAATCATGTCCATGTAATGTCTTATGGGATATAAATATTTACCCAATTTATTATTGTAGAGTCCTAAAAATTCATCCAAGATGAGAAAATACCCCACGAATGCTTTGGAGAAGGAATCAAGTGCTTCTACAAATCTATAAAGGCGAAGGGACTCAAATTGATTTGCGTTTATTTGAAGAAACATGAGGGAATTCAAATTTTCGAGGATTTTAAGTGGCTTTCATACCATCAACAGGAATGGTATGTGGAGAATATGGATTGCGAACCTCTAGGTATGTGAGACAATCCACGAACTGCTGGCGCATGAGGCAATGGCCAGTGAGCAAGGCAAACCGTGAAACGTATCAACCGAAGGAATTGTGCATGTAAATCCATTCCATGTACTATACCGCAAACCCTTTAGTTCTTGGATGAAGAGAATTGGAAAGGTTCCACAAACCTTTATCGCGAACCAAGGCCTCGGTAAACCCTGGTTGACCGAGTCTTCTTCGTGTTAGGATGTCGCTTCGATGGACCTTTGCAAATGGTGCCACATTTCCAAAAGATACGATCACTCTGATCCCTTATAAAAGGAGCACAATAAAATTAATAAGGGGACACAATTGAGGTAGAGAGAGTTCTAGGATGAGATAAAAGTGGATGACGAATGTATAGGGTGTGGGATAAATCTCTCATACACCCGAAACTATTCACGGATTCTATACCATGAACCACATGTAGCTCGTGGATTCCATCCCGTGAATAATAAGAATTTCATGGAATCCATCCTGTAAACCATATGGATAAACTAGTTCATGGAATTTCTCCCCACGAACCATATTCAATAGACCCTACATAGTCAACCAATGAACCAATAAAAAATACAACAAAAACAGTTTGCAGATGCCTATATGCGGAAAATGGTTCTTGGATGCAAATATACAGAAAATTGTATGTGGATTCCCATATGCATAAAATTTTTCATAGACACCCACATATGGAAAATGGTATACTAATTCCCCTATGTAGGAGATAGTTTTTGGCATGCTCCTCTACGTACCATCATACGGGGAAAACTACTCCACGTACCATCATAAGAAGCCATCTCCCATACGGTCAAGTCTATGTGGAAAATAGTTCATGCCCATAGGTCCATACCACGGGGGCTGTGCCCCCGTACCCCCGCTCAGGATCACTGCCAAGCTAAGGTCCCTGCCCTCTGGGCTACCAGTCCATTCACTCCCGTCATTGTCCCCCATGAAAAATGGAGAGTCTCACCACTAACTTTTTGGGTTGGGTCGATGAATTTTTCTATTGCACCCTTATGTCATCCAAACATTCATCCCTTAAATACCATGAGAAGATAAATTCCTCATGCAACTACATAAAACCCTGTCACTTGCCTCATATTCTCAGATGGCCTAGAACTCCAAGGACAATCATAGCCCAAATGTTTCTAAAATTCTCAGACACATCCTTTACATCCATCGAACTCTGTGTCTCTGGTTATTTTGGATCCTCATAAACCTCAATGGAATTTATAAGAGGAAATCCAATGTCTTAAGGATACCTATTATTGACTATTCACATCATGCTCTAGTGGATCTGTATATGAAGCCTACAAGACAGACGTCTATCAGAGGGAAATTCGTCCATAGGAGAGTTTTTTCCTACCTCTGTATGCCTAAATGGCTTCCATGCCCCACATCATTTCTCCTGATCTGAGAATCCCTAAAGTCACAGTTTACACATTTTTTTCCTATCATGTTCGAGGAAAGTCAGAACATACCAGCCTGATTATGCTTCAGTTAATAATGGATCCTTCCCTCCACAATCCAAACTATATGACCATAAACATTGATTTATCATCTTAACCACATGACAGTATATTGTATGGTATTAGTCCTAGACACGCGAAATTAAATTGTAATGCCATCATCCAATATATACGGCTTTAAACTATAGTATTATGGGTGATTTCGGGTCTTCATAAACCTCCATGACCATTAGAAGAGGAAGGTCAGTGTCCTGAGGATACCACTATTTAACTATACATATCATTCCCCGATGACTCTGTATATAAAGCCTACAAGATGACCATCAACCAGAGGCAAATTAATCCTCAGTAGAGTCCTTTCCTACCTCTGTATGCCTCAAGGGAATCAATGCCCCACATATTTCCCCTTAATCTAAAATCCTCTATTATCATGTTTTACAAATTCCATCCCTCTCATGTTTGAGGCACATGAAAATATCCAAACATTATTTTCCTCAAGATAATCATGGTTTCTATAGAAAGTGGTCCTCATCACACGACCCTAAACTAAAAGACCCTAAATTTTCTTATCCACACGATATTAAACTATGATGTGATCGTACAAGATATATGAATTTAAAAAGTAGTATATCCCATATGACATTTCTGGGGACCTCCCATGGAGGTAAGTCCCTAATCATCCAAGGCCATGCCACGTGATCTTTAATTCCATTTCACATAGAAAGGTTCATCACTCCACACCCTCGCCCATCATTAACCCGGCCTCTTCCTCCGCAGGATCTCCCTCTCCCACCAATAGGGGAAGAGGCATGTGCATTGTTGAATCTTTCAAATCATCTTGTTTCTCACACCGATCATGACTCACATGGTATTAGAGTTTTTTGAGGTCTACAACATTAGTACACAATCTAAACTACGAGAAATCTGATTCCAAATTAAAATAGGTTATGTAGGATGCCTACCAGAAGGCCCGAGCTCAAAAGAGTGTCCATACCTAAAGGGTCCATCCAACCATACCCCTTCAAACGGGTAGCTTCCACGTGTATTCCCCACACATCTGAAATACAAGAACTATGATTCCTGATCAAAACAGAATACGTAGGATGCCTACTAGAAGTCCCGAGCTCAAAAGTGTACCCATACAAAAGGGGCCTCCCAATCATGTCCCATAAAATGGGAAGCTTCTATGTTTAAGCCCCACACAATTTGAACTATGTGGGTTCTGATTCTTCTCTCGAGGATATGTAGGATGCCCTCCTTTTGAGCCCGATCCCAATATCATGTCACCTTCTGTACCCCCTAGATGGCGATAAACTTTAGAGTGCCTCATAATATAGCTAAAGTCAGCATCACCTCCACAACATCAGACATATGCATTCTCACGAATATTTTTCAAGTAACGATAGCCCATGGACACACTATTTTAGAATGAACCTAGGATTAACGAACATATGAACACAACATAAATCTATAAGAAAGTCCCAGAAGATGCAACAATCCTCCCCAGAAGGGTGAAATGAGCCTGACCTCACATCCTCTCGACTAATGGAGTCTTTAAGTGTCATTGTCCAAATCATCAGTAGACGAGTGCCTGGATTTGGAATGAAAGTCCGTGAATCATGGATATCAGGGCCTTTGGGAGTTCTTGTCTCCACGAATAAACCTTTTGGAGTCCATCTGAGGATGTTACATTCGAAAAGGACCAATTTCATAAGCGTTTGACCCCCCCCCCCCACAATCTCCCTTTGGGACAAACAGTTCCCACATGGTTAATTCATCATCATTAAAGGATAATAATGCTGAACATGATGAAACAAACGAATGGTAAGTTTAACAATAAACCCCCTCTATAGTAAAAGGGACGAGTGACGATCCTCTCCGACCATTTCCACACCTCCTATAAACACACCACATCAGAGGTGGAACAATTATATACATAACATACCGACCAATCATATATGTAAAAATCATGAAATTTTGTGCCACATGGCCATGGAATCACATGTAATTATACAGAAAACATTATCATTATTTATCTTTATTTCATGATTTATTAGGTAAATATACACTTATTAAACTCCCAAAATTTCAAGAATCAAAGTTTATTTTGGGGATTAGGTATATAGAACATGAACTTGATAAATTAATATAACAATTTCTTTTATAAAATCCTTAACATACTTATAATATTCGATTTGTCATTTAAAAATGAACGAGATAACTATGGGACATAAATAAGTAATGGGTGAGGTATAAAGCCTGTTATGGGTATAAAAAATTAATATCGTGATTAAAGTATTAAATTTTAGTCAATATTAACTTAAATGAAACATTAAAGGGGTAAGAATAATAATTTTAACAATGAGGCATAATACAACATGATAGCATAAAGACTACATGAGAATGTGGGAACAACATAAAACAAGACATCATTAACACATGTCAAGGATAATAATTAAGATATCATAACATGGTGAAAAAATTACAATAATGTATTATTTATACTCCATAAACCCATATATTTTCTCTTATGATACTGAATCATTGCCCAATGTATTGAAGAGCTATAAAATTTACGGTTCACCCATCGATTTTATATCAATTACACTCAAAAGTTTTCTTTATATATCATTAAAAATAAGATCATATGTCACCAAATTTAATCTCATGATTATGGATTGTGGAATAAATACATGGAATTACCCAATATAAGATGGATATATATGTCTTCTTGAGTACCTTTTAGTGTAAATGGTGATTGTATTCCGAATTCAATGTTTTATCAATAAAAACTCATTGGATAATTTCGATAACATATCAAGGGTACATAATGAATAATGGGAAGGTTTTATTGAGAGTGAAAGGGTTATATCATCACATGTATATCCTAAGGGAAATAATATGGATAATTGTGAACATAATAATATATGAACAACTAGTAATTAGAAGTCATAAGGAAAAAAGAGATATTGAATAAAAGTTTTATATGAAAAAATCATAGCACAATTTCAGTAGTATAATGAGGGTATATAATGAATCATGAGAGGTATTGATGAGAGTTAAATGGGTATAACATCACTTTAAATAATATGGTATGTAAGATATATTTCAAAAAAAATCCCATAAATATTAATTTGATGAAGAAACATATTATGTAAATAATGTTTTTGAATAAATAGGATACGGATATGATCACTTAACTAGATAGGGTGTTTCTAAATTCTTTAGAGGTGATTATTGAGTTATTGGGGAGACATTTGGAGGTCTCTAATAAGAATTATTAGAGTAATTTCAGTCTGTATGTTTTCTTAGTGACATGGAATGGAATCATGGGTGGATTTATATATGAAAAGAAAGGGGAGTTCGTTATTATTTTATAAACATATGTTTTAGACTCCATGAAATAAATTAATCTAAGAAAACAACACATGATTTTCCCCTGGTTTATATCAACGGTATTTAGTTTTAAATATTTTATACTCCACGAACTGAGAGAATTAAAATAATACTCTTGGTTATGTGAACATGAGTCATGATGACCAAGAACTAATTTTGAAACCTCAAAATATAATATAGGTCTTAGATGATTCAAAAATGGTTTAAAAAATTAATAAAATAAAATAAAAACAATATAATAAGTGGGAAACGTGTATTTTATCCTTGATACCTTTTATTTAACATATTAAATAGCTTTTGTATCATTATGATTTCATATTGAACACCGTATATTTAGGATGTACATAATGTTTACCCAAAAAATCGATAGTCCTAGAAATTTATAAATAATTTACCATTGTGTAATTTGTATATTCATATGAAAAAAATATTATTTATTTTTTAAAAATAATTATCCTAATTTTAGAAACTATAATTCAAAATTAATATGACAATTTATTTCAAAATAATGGGTTTTTAGTAAATGTTTTTTATCCTTTATTAAAATTAAATTTTCACTTCATAAAACAATATTGTCCTTTATATTTTTTATATAATATTTAGTAAAAATATTTTATCAGAATTCATTTTTTTAATAAATTTCAATTGGAATAAATTAATTTAAATTTAATGTTACCAAAAAATACAATTCATGTTTTGCATTATTAAAATATATTTATCTATAACTCAATACTTAATCAATTATAAAGTAAACATAATATGGAATAAATATAATAATTAATTTATGTAAAAGAAAACATATATAATCATAATTTTAGGGTCGTTATACACAGAGACATATTAAAATAGTGAATTCTCTATGGTTAAGGTCTGTGATGGTGATATTTTCTTGTTGTTGTTCACTGGGCATGGATTAGGTCTTGATCTTGATGAGCATGAAATTCTCCCTAATATGGTTTTTAATATGGTTTCATTTTTTAATATTATCATGGAATTGTTCAATACAAAATTCTAGATATGTTATATCCATAGAAATATTTGATAAATGGGGTTCATTGGGTACAATTCAACTAGTCGAGGCATTCACTTTGTTTTTCTATAACAAAAGGTCTTTATATTAACCATAACTATATATTAATAATACAACAACTATTCAAATTCAATATTATGAATGAACACAATTCATAATATTTTCTTAAATATAATAGTATATAACCAATGATGTGAATATGTGTTCTATAACCAAATTAGATAATTTTGAATTTAATTCAATCAAAAATAGAAATTCATTTATAAAAGGATAGGTCATTAAATATATAACACCATAAAAAATATCCCTCAAAATTTCTATTTTATATATTAAAATATATAAGGTTAAATATGTTTCACCACAACTTATGGTTCCCTTGTCACTTCTTCAAATGTGTGGTTCCACCATGTTACATTGGCCAGGTGAGTTGTCTTAAATCATAGAACATTTTTTATACAATATGATATCTTTACATGTTACTATTCATAAAAAGGATAATTCTATAATGGTTCCCAAATGTATTCATTATTTTTGAGTTATTTGGTATGTACATTCTCAAGATTGATACATGGAACATTTCATATACTTGATATTAGTTATCTGGGAGTAATATTTGATATTACAAAACTCCAATGTGATCATGGATCATAAAGGGGATGATGCATCTTGGACAAAGATTTTCATTATTTTTAATCCTCTTGAATTTTCTTCAAGGTGATATACAAAACAAACCTTATCTATAACCTCAAACTCGAAATATCATTGATGATTGTGTATATTGATTTTCTATCAACATCTTTTTTTATTTAATGAGATTTTGAATGGTCTAATACTTTTCTATAATCTATTTGATATGTTTAGGACCCATAAGCTACTTCTCTCTGACTTCATCCAATCATGTTGGAGTCTGAAACCTCTTCTCTCATAAGCACTCATATGGTTGCACATGAATTATATATTGGACACTATTATTATTTGATAAATCCAATATAAGAAGTTTTTAATACCAATATCCTTGTAAATCCATTGAATAATATATCAATATATCAAATATAATGTTAATGTTTATTTTAAACTAAACATTCATTTAAGGGTGATAAATAGTAATAAACCCCAATCTTATATTCAATTCATATTGAAGGATTCTACAGAATAATGAGTTAAACCAAATATCTTGATCAGATACAATAGAGATTGTAACTCTATACCATATTAAAACTTCTTTATATATATCACGGAATGTTATTTAAGTGATAAATATTCTTTTATAGCAATGAAACGATCCGAATTTATAGGGCAATTGACTACCACATAGATGCAATTTTTAAGATAAGGTGTCTAGTGAGTGTTCTGATAAAATGATATGTTATGTTTTCCAATATAAATACTTATATGGGGAATGGTTTTATAATACCCATATACTTATGAAATCAATCATTGTTTTTTTCTAATACCAAGCATCGAGATACAAACTACGTAATCCATCTTTTCATGTTATCCCACCAGATATTTTTCTTTAAAACACTATACATATTTGTTATTCGTGGATTAATATAGAAGGAGTAGCTATGGGAATCATCTAGTAGTTCCCTCCTCAATTATGGCCTTGATGGGACTCATATCTAGGTTCTAATCCTTATAACTCTATATTCAGTAATGTTGTCCTCTGAAATCTTCGATATGTACTTTAATTGAAATTCATCATCTTTTTAGGCCTCCTTGATTCTCTCATGGATAGATGGTTGTGAATTTATAAGAGAATATTAAAAATTATATCATTTTATTCTTCCTATATATATCCTTTTCATGTACAAAAATATTTTATCCCCTGAAATCCTCATCATGGTTAGAGTTGTGGGATACATTATACCTAGAGAATCTCTCACTTTGTTTTCTTTCCCAATATGGTAGTAGATCTTACAATAATAATACATGATCAACTCTAACCACCCCTATTGGCACATATTACATTCCTTTTGTTCAAATATCTACTCAAAGATTCTACGTTTTATATGTATATATATATATATATTTCAAATTCTCCCTGTATAGATAATGTTGTCAAATCATCAATGTAATGATCATTGTATCAAATTCATGGTCATCAGTTGGGTAGTTCATCTCATGGATATTTTGTTTGTTTGAGGTATATGCTATATCTTCTCTATATTTCATGAGTATACAACCCAACAAATGTTTTATATGGATCACATTAGATGAAATATCCAACCACACTTGTGGGTAGTGTGAGAACAAGTGAATTGATTACCTTATTCTTCTCCACATTATACCATTACACACATTCTTCATTCCTTAAAAATCATGAATCCCTTTAGAGTAATATTTTTTTGTGGGATTTAAAAACATGATAATTTTACCTAAAATTGATGGTATTACCATGATAATCTAAGTAACCCTTTTATATCCATCATTGATGTTTTTTTGGACCATCCTTCAATTACGTATTTTTTAAAAGGCTCCAAAAATATCCCTTTTATAGTGATGACATTATACATGGAAGGTTTCTTTATCTATCTGAAATTCACATATTAAATACATTTAATGCATCCATTATTCTTAAAATGTCTTCAATAAATTATTCAATTCTTCTTCAAGTTCCTCAATTATATTTTATATTTTAATAATACCTCCAATATTGTGTACTAATTTTTTTTCAATAAAATCACTAAATACATTGTTAATCAAATCCATAAAGTTTTTTGGTGCATTAGTGTTTCCAAAAAAATCACTATGAAATCATAGTTACCATACCTTATAAGAAAATATTTTTAGAGTATATCATTATTCATGACCATTAATTGATAATATACTGACCGAATGTAAATCTTATAGAAATACTAGGCTCTACATAACTAATAAAACAAGTTATTAATCTATAAATATATACATATTCATTTTCATGATTTTATAATCTCATTATAATCAATGTAATGGCACATTGATGCATCCTTCTACTTGAAAAAGAGGATTAACTCACCCCATGCTGAAGTAGTTGGGTGTATAATACCTTTATCCATATTATCTTATAGTTTCCTCTTCAGCTCATCAAGTTCAATAATGACCATTCTATAGAGATTACTAGATATTAGAAAAACCTTATGTGTAATCCCAATTGAGAATTCAAGCTCTCTGTATAGAGGAAGTCTAAGAAATATTTTAGGAAACACATCAACATAATACCTCACAATGGGAATGTTTTCAAGAATGACATTTTCAATAGACATAATACATTGAATGAGATACACTTTATTATAGGGAAATAATATCCATTTTTGAGATGATGATTCCAAATAAGAATCTCACCATTTAACTTGAATAGAATCAGATTGTGATTTAAATTATGGAGGGTGATTTCCTTCTCTTGGAAATTTATGTTGGATATATATAAGGAAAAACAATAAATACCTATAATTACATCAAATTACACTAAAGAGAGTATCAAATTTTTTGTTAGTATGTTCAAGGGAAAAACGTTTATATAGGGGAATTATATACGTGGGATGTAATAATTTCCCTTGGTACATTAAAAAAATATAATTGTACTTACATTCTTTATTGTGGTGTTTGAATTGTTATAATAAAAATTTGACATATTAAAAAATATATAAAACCAGAATAAAAATGATGATTATTTATTCATGAATGAAAATATAGTGAACCATTCACCACTTCATTATTAGGATCCACCTCTAAAATTATGATTAAAAAGATCTCTATTTCCCTCTTGGTATTGGGGGTTTATTTTATTGTATATCATTAACAACTCATAGATTAGTGCATTGACTCGGATAATGTCCATGTTCCATATATTTTAAACATTGGAAAATGTGATGAGGGTTGACCGGAGAATTCCTTTCATCCATCATATTGGCAGGATTCTCCCATATATATTATCTAGATAGGTTCCCTTTACTTCCATACCTAAATCATTTCATCATCCCATTTATGAAACATTCTACATGCTTCTTACTACACCATTTACAACTGGATGCTGAAATTTTGTTCCACTATTATATTTCTCCACCACACCATCGAAAATAAACTCTACTTTTAATTTCTCTTCCACATGAGAACATTTTTATTTTCTAATCTCCATTTAAACTTTTAAATAACATCATAGAATTTTCTCATAACATTAAAATTCCCAATTGGTTTATTATTTTTATAGAATCAAATTAAATCCAGAAAATAAGTGGTCAACATTACATTAGGGGGGTAATGATAATATAAGAGGTATATCATTCATGTATTGTGAATATTTTCTTGTATTACCCATAGATTCATAATCCTTTTTCTTGAGGATAAAAATTAACCTAATAATTTTCTTTCAGGGGGTGTGAGGAAAATATTTAATGAAATATAGTTTTTGAAATTACTTCCACTTATTCATTTTGATTTCACTCTCGAGCTTTTTATTCTTGAATAGAATCCACCATTGATCAACTTATTAATCCATATAACAAACCTCAAGCATGAACTTCTAATGAAATTATAAATAATGAATGAAGATAATTCTTTCAATGGATCTAATTCATTATTCTTCAATCAAGGGTTCAGAGGATCTACTGAATTTTTGTGGCCTTCATTGCGTAACGGTCTCAATTGAAACATTCACTTTCTTTGGGGGATTTGGGTATTTCTCCTGATTTATATTTTAGTATAATAACTGATTAAATTTATATATTATATTCATTATATTCATGATTATATCTACCATTATGTTAGGTGTCTCGTTTTGGTATTTATTACATTTCTACTCACATTGATTGTTAAATTGATTCATCATATTTACAACCATTAAATCGAGTAAATTTAAAATAAGGTATGATGATTTTTAAATTAAAAAATTCAAAAAATGGAAACTATAAAAATTTAAGGTATAATTCATAAAATAAATGTATTATTTATCCATTGTCTATTTTCCTGTCATTATACACTCAACAGACAGAAATAATGTTTTTATATGAAATCAATTTTTTAACATTTTTCCAAGAATATATTTTTTCTTTTTCCAATGTTTCTATAGGACACTTTGAATAATGTCATTTATAATTTCTGAAGGTTTTTCGAATTAAATTTTAAGAATTTATTTATTTTTGTGTGAATTTTTTAAAGGAATTATTTTAGAAATTTTCTGAACATGGTACATTTGACATTTTAACAAAAAAGTGAAAGGAATCGATCTCTTAATAGACATGGAATGAACTCGAATTTCCCACCATCATGAATGATTAATGATTGGAAGATTCCTTTTTAGGTTTTATTAGTTAGATTGAAGGGAAAACCATTCCTTAATATATATTTTTATTTTATAGATTTAAAATAATATATTTCAAAATAAAAATAATATTTTTCTCAACAAATATTCCTGTGATATTTAAATTTCATATTTCATCAATGATAAAATCCTTGGATTTCACATATGCTTTAATTAATATATGATCTACGGATACTATCCTTATTATTTCTTTATATGGTTTTTATTATATTAATAAGATAATTATTAAAATCATTTCCTTTATAATGATTCTGAAATGATGAAATGATTAATGTTTTATGATCATATGGAAGATATATGTATGGTATTAATTATGGGAAGTGTTGGAATAGAATTATATATCCCTCAAATGTATTATGTGAAAATGGATATATCATTATATAATAAGGATTGGAGTGGAGATTTAACCACCATTATTAAGGTACTATATGTAATATGACAGTATTGTTGGTAAACCATGACTAAGGGATGTAGGATCGAAATATTGATGTAGATGATCAATATACAAGAGGGGGGGTGAATTGTATACTTTAAAAATTTCCTTAAAAAAGGAAAGATCAAAATTTAAAAAAGTTAATCTAATCAAATTCACAACACTTCTAACACCAATTGAATGATTGGGACAAACTATGAAGTTACAAACTTCTAGTTCTATACACTTGCTTAAATTTGGAAAGTGATTCTGAAACTCCAAAGTGCTATTATAGGCTTAATTTACATTTTCATTATAGACCAATATAATGTATTTTAATAAATAATTTTTATGTATAGCCTAATTTAAACCTACGGTGTCATGTATTGAAAATAAGGTGTCAAGATTTAGATATCCAATAAAAGATTTTTCATGATTTTATGGTTTCTCACTGGGACCACTACTTCTTAATCTATGCATTTTGGTTATATAAAATTACTAGAACCCTAAAGAAAAATGTTAATGATGAAATTTATTTAAAATTTAATGTTTTTACTCTTGATAAAGCAAATTTTATAGATATGGGAATGAGAAATCACATTGTTATGATTACAGAAATTTCTGAATACATGAATCAAGCAAAGATTCCAAAATTATAAAAATAGGAAACAATGGTCCATTGGGTCCTTCGGGAGGAAACATATGCATTATTTTAGTGGTTCCTCTAATGAAATATTTTTTGGGATAGGGATCAGTATCACTGAAATGATATTTTTAATTTGGCATTAATCATAATGTAGAAATGTTATTTTAACTATTTTTCTATTAGAATGAGAAGTAGATCAATAATTTTCTTTTATTAAGAACAAGAGGAAATATTATAAAACATAGTATCTCGAGTGGAATGAGTTTAGAATGTTCTTTTTCTACATTCACTTTCCAAAAATTACTCTATTGAAAATGGAGAAAGAATTCCATGATCTAAAGTAGAAGGATGATGAATCGATTAGTACCTTGGAGTCAAATTTTTCAACACATATGAGGTATAGTTCAAGTATTATCATTTAACAAAAAATTAAAAATGGTTCACTTTTATGTTTCCTAAATCCAACACTCTAAATTGTGTCTTCTATAAGGGACATCAAAAGCTATGAAGAACTCACAGGATGTGTTCTAGAGATATAAATTTATATTATAGTTATACATCAACGTCATGGTTATGATAAGAAATGAAATACATAATTTAATAGAAATTGTGATATTAAATATTTTAAATGTAATAGGATGATATTTCAGTTTTTCATGAGGCGTGGAAATATACATGGATGATTTCTTATTGAGGGATAGGTAAAAGTTTTTAAAGAATGGTTATTAGGTAATTAAATTATGATGTGATGAGAAGAAGTTATGTAATTAAATAAATGGAGAGAACGAATCAGAGAATAAACCAAACACACATTATGGGATCAAATATATAGATAATTGGAATTATGATAATCGATGGTAAAATTTGAGTCTCAATGATGATGATCGATGTAAGAAACCTATTAATCATTGAGAGAAAGGGTGATCTAACAAGATAACTATTTCAAATTTGTGGTATGAAAGAAAGTGGAGAAATTTATAATTATTATATACTCTAGAACTACTAATGTCAAATTTGATTTTGGATCTAACAAATATTTTATATCAGAATAATTTTCAAGAAATATCACAATGCCACCACAATGGTTGATAATTAAATTTTAATTGAATGTTCCTAATGGCATGATGATATCATATCAAGTATATAACTGTTCTTTAATTTTATGTTTATGGGAATTTTCTTCATGAAAATCATGTTATTCTCCCTACAGATTAATTTAACATTATTTTAGGTATGATTTTTCATTATTTATATATATCTGAAAACAATTACCAGAAAATGTAATTTATATTTTTTATTTTGAACTCACCTATGACCTTACATCTATGAAATGATAAATATAAACTTATGATGGAAGGTATATCCATTTATGGTTCTTGTTTCATATTTAAAAGGTAATTTGTTCTAATATTTATTGGTATAAACTCACAGTAGATGATATTAATATTGTTCAATAGATTTTTATGTATTTTCAGAAGAGTTACACAATTTTCCTCTGAAACCGGATGTTGAGTTTCAAATAGAACCCATATCTGGTTCTATATCCATTTAAAAGTACAAATATATAATAACCACTTTTGATTTGAGGGAATTAATGAATCCACTCCAAGAGAATCATGATAAGGGATTTATTCGGCCATAAGAGTCTCCATGGGGTGCACCAGTTCTTTTTTCTATGAATAATGATTGATCAATGTGACTCTATATTGAATATTAGGTAGTGAACATGATAAAAATCTTGAATAAGTATCATCAACACTTTATTGATTATCTATTAAAACAATTATAAGGATCTCTATATTTTTCCATGATCTTTACTTGATATGTATAGTATCAAATGATGGTAAAAAGTGAAGAAATAACTAAAAAAACAATCCATATGATATATAGACTCTAATAATTTATAATTATTCAATTGGGATTTAATAAATACCCAAATTATTTCATGGATTTAATGAATATAGTCTTTATAGATTTCCTTGACAGGTTTTTGGTGAAAGTATTTATAGAATATTTGCTTATATAGTCAAGGAGTAAGGAAGATCATGGAAATCACCCTAGTATTGTACTAGAGACCTTATGTATGGGGAAGTGTATACATAATATACTATGTGTAAATTTTAGGTACTATGGGATCCATTTTAGGGTCATAAAATCTCAATATAGGGTTTATAGGTGGGTGCATCAAAGAAGGATGGAATTGAACAATAGACCATTACAAATATTATGACTAATATGCAAAGTTTTCTTGGTTTGGTTGTATATTATCGATTCAATATGGAATAGTTTTTAAGACCATATATTCCATTATTTATTTTAACTAGGAAGGGATTCATGTTCATTTTTATAGATTAATATCACATCCGACATTTTTATCACACTAATATTCATTACATGGTGTAGGAAAATGATAATTTAAAGTTTAGTTTTAGGGAAATACAATATATAATAGATGAAAAAAATATTCTTCTAAATAAACTATATATATCATCATTAGTTCACCCTAAGTTAAATTTAATTCATCTCTTATCCTAGGTAAATACATCAAATGAAATGGGTGATCATAAAGTCTTGTAAGGGAATAATAAAGGGAAACATTTAGCACATTATCAGAAGACATATCAATATTAACATAAGGAATAATGATAAATCCTAATAAAGTGGAATATAATTTTTGTAATTACATGAATAATAACATTTAAATTTGGCTAAAACATCTAAATGATACATTCACAAGCATATAAAAATGTTTTATCACCACAGTGTCATAAATTAAAGTTACCAAGGTAATTCACTAGGGATTCATAAAGTATGTCATCTCTATAGGTTATATTATTTACATAATCCATTAGAGAACTATCAAGAAAACCTCTTAATATTACCTAATTTCATTTAAGCAACATAGATCATAATTAATAATTTCATTAATAACCAGTGTAGAATAAAGAACAGGTTTCTTATCGATACATTGGCGTAAAAATGTTCTTAGAGACTTGATCATTACATGAAATTTAACCCATAAATAGAAATTTGGGATTCATTTAATTAATTACACGAATAAATATGTCATTTAAAAATCTAGATGTATACTAAAAAAAGTTAATTAGGTATTCAAATAAAATGGGAATGATAATATCTAATGTAAAATAGGTAAATTTGAGAAGTAAATTTGGAATCATTACAGGTATAAAAAATGGTTTTAGAAAATGTTAAAATGAGAGGGAAAATTTTATAAAAGTCATAAAACTCTCTTATTACAGTAAATGGATAATATAATGTTGAAAAAATTAATTTTCTTGTCAATTAATAGACATAACACAATAAGGACTCTTGAGTGGAGAAGAGAGGTGGAGATTTCCATTACATTGAAGAGTTGTTCCTACAACACGAGGATGGAAACTTGCGGGATTGAGTAAAACATGTGGATAATACTGTTGTAGATAAATATCCATAAACTCATGGAGGAAATATTTTATGTGAATATAAATGGTAAAATGGGTGGGTATTTATAGAAAAATAGGATGATTTTTCTATATAATTTCGAAATATTGGCCTTGGAAAACATATTTGTGGAAAATGAAAAACCATTGTATAACCCAATATTTTTGGTCATGGATATATACATTTGGGTAACGTTTTATAATACTTTAATACAATAGAAATTAAATTGATTTTTAATACTTTTTTATCATATAAAGTAATGATTCTGCAAAGTAATGTTTTAAAAATCACATTTTTTCCTTTTTCACTCTGGAAAGTCACATATATTATTGTATGTTAATTGAATATATTAAAATACATAATATTAATAAAATAAAATTATTAATTTCATGTATTGTGTTTAATTAAAAATTAATTAATTATGACATAAAAATGATTCCATAAGATATTCTAAAAACCTAAAACTATATTATTACTATTAGTGGAAAAATAATGTATTTTAGATTATTCTCATAATTTATCCCCAACAAAAATCTGACATGTTGTTTCAAATATAACATTTATATTTACAGAATATTTATTGAAATATTATAATTTTATTATTTTAAATAAAAATATCCATATTTATTTAAAAAATAAATTTGTAAGGCACTCTAAAATATCTAACTAAAAACAAATTCCCCAGCCATTATCAAATTATTTTGTCATATATATTTTGATAAGATTGTTTTAAAAGACTATTTCATTAAGACGTGTATTATTCAAAATATATGATTTTATTATTAATGTGTATGTATTTTCTAGAAAATATACAATCATGTTTTATTTTCCTCCAAAAATAAGATTATCAAATTCATCTTAAATAAACATATATTTTATTAAGAATAGAAATTCATAAGTGGAATCAACAAAATAAAAATTTTATTTTTAATAATGAATTTAAACTTTACGTAAATAAGCTATATACAAGTAAACCCTTATTACACCTACATACACCATTTGGGTAAGGTGTGAAATAGTTGTATTTTTGTGGGGTGGTTCAGATAACATTGACCAAGTGGTTATATCCACCAACTTTAACTTCACTTGTATGTGATTTTATTCCACATTCACATGTTGATGCTGAAACTAGGATTGTTCAATGGAAAACCCTAGTGGCGATACCTACCTCATATATTCTAACAAATGGGATTAAAATGAAACAACTCTACAGGTTGAGGGCATCAATTATTTTTTCTCTATCAATTATCCTTTTTCATTACTACTTATAGACAATAATTATAATTGTTAAATTCTCAAACAAGGGTATAGTTTATAAATGTATTATTGAACAAAAATCATATAATGGTCAAATCCCAACAGTCACATATCCCTTTATACCCTATAAATACCACTTCATTATTTTAAGAAAATTTCACTAAATTTCTATTAAGGTTATATTTTTATTTTCATATGATTTTTATTTTTTTACTAATATTTTGTTTAATTTATATTGAATTTTTAGTTAGATAGATCTATACTTTCCCATTTTAGCTATTTTGTTTTATATTTTTTGTCTAGTTTTAATGTTTTCCATTATAATCGGTTTCATATATGACTATTGTAAGGATTATTTTTATTGAGATAAAATTATGTTCATTTAACTTTATTTTTTAAATTTATAATATTATATAACATGTGACAAAAAATTTCACGTAAAAAATATCATTTATTTTTTTTGGGTTGTTACATTCTTCCCCATTCGAAAATTCACCCCTGAAATTTCAAGTCATTCTCTAGGTTGAGAAAAGGTGAGGGTACCTTTGCCTCATTTTATCCTCCAGTTACCATGACACTTATTCATAATTATTGTTCATCAAGAACACTATAACAAGGTGGATAGTGTTTTTCATAGAACCTTTTCTCTATGGTTCAAGATCACCACCTTATACTCCTCATAATTAAGGCCATGAACTAGTTGTACTACCTCCAGATTAATTACATGTACTTCATCAAGTATGTACTTCCTCAATTGAGATACCTAGAATACATTGTGAATTTGAGAAAGATTTAGTGGAAATTATTGCTGATAGGACACTTCTCCTATGAAATCGAGGATTTCATATGGGCTAATGTACCTAGTGTTAAGAATACCATTCCCCCAAAACCACATCACTCATTTCCATGTTGACATCTAAAGAAAAACACATTATCTAATAGAAAAATCCGAGTACCTTTGATTGTTGTCAGCATATCTCTTAAATGAACTCTAATCATCCATTATATGTTCTTTAATGGTATGAACCATTATTGGAATCCCTTGCACAATCTTAGGACCTAGTAATTTTTTGTTACTTTCTTTATCCCATCATATAGGAGTTTCACATCACTTCTCATATAAATCTTAATATGGTTCAATTTGAATACTCTCTTGGAAATTATTTTTGAATGAAAACTAAACTTATGGGAGGTTTTGATTCCATATATATTTAAATTAAATTGAGAATGTTCTCAACATTTCCTAGAGTGTACGAGTAGTCCTTTTAGATTGTCTATATATTTGAGGGTGATAGTTTGTACTATAAATTAATTCATTATTTAAATCATGTTGAATAATTATCCATAATTTAGATTAGAACTATGGATCATAATCATAAATGATATAAAGTGTCACCCCATGGATACACACAAATTTTTAAATATATATCTTTTCATGTTGGTCTAGAGAGGTCTTTTTTAATAGAGATGAAATGGGAATTTGTGGTTAGTCAATCTACTATACCCTATCATATTATTTACTTATATGTTCATTAGATATCAATGATGAATTACTTAGTAATTTTTATGACTTCCTTGTTAGTATGTGGTGTTGTTGCAATACCCCTATAGGAATATTTGCCTCTGCCTTCACATTTTGAGGCACTAGGAATCGTAGAGTGTATTTGAAAATCTAAAATTTTACATCATCCCCCCACTAATTGTAATGAAGGCCCCTATACGTTATTTTTATTCTAGGATGTATAGAAAATGTTGATCTATGAGCTTAATCCAACAGACACTTCTTTATCTTCCAAATATATAGAATACATTTCCATGTATGACATTTTAAATGACCTTCATAATCAGTATTGAACTCTACAAATTTTCCATTCTTCAGATCCTTTAACATCTTTTGTAACAGAGTGTCCCCTATTTGATTTTTCATTATCTTATCATGGAATGATGCATGAAAAGTAATTTAGGATAATTTTGATGAGTTCCCTTCCCATACGATTCCCATGACCAACATTTCTAGGTCCTTGATCAATGGATATATACAAATCCACATCATTTCTAGAAAATTAGGGTTATTCCAACATAATGCATCAGAAACATGGTTTAATTTTATATGGTGATAATGAAATAAATAGTTTAAGTCATAAAAAAGTTACAACCATCTAATTTGTCTAATGTTAAATTTATTTTTTGTAAAAATATACTTCAAACATTGGTGTTTTGTGTATATATCACATTTTTTACAAAAAAATATAATGCCTCAATATTTTTAGGGAAAAAATAACTATAGGTAACCTTAGTTAATGTAGAGTATAATTTTTACAATTAGGATTTAACTGTTGAGATCCCTATGAAGTTAGATTTACATTTTTCATGGGGACACACACAATCCCATTCAGAGATGAACCACTATAAATAACAAATTATTCATTGATATAGGGTAGAGATAACACTGGTTAAGTAGCCAATATATTCTTTCGTTTTTTGGAAAAAAAATTCACACTCCTTCCTCCAGATACTCTTGACCCATTTTACATCTTACATGGTTATTAGAATAGAATGTCATGAAATATTTTTCAGAAACCACCTATAATACCCTTCTAAACAAAAAGAACTATGAATATTAGTTACTGTTTTAGGATGAAGGAACTCCTTTATATCCATTTTCTTCATTGGGTCAATTGAGATTCCATTGTTGGTTATAATGTTTCCCAATAATGCAACTCTTTATAATAAAAATTTTCATTTTATTCATTTTCCATAAATATTAAACCTCCTCAGAGTTTCAAAAAAAATCCTTTGGTGATCCTCCTTGACCTCATAACATTAGGAATATATCAGGATATCATCAAAAGGAACTACCATGAATTTAAAAAGGTACTCCATAGAGACTCTATTCATAATTACCATAAATATACTAGGATCCTTAGTAAAGATGAAAGGAATACTAAAAACTCATAATGGATGTATCTTGTTTAGAAGGTATAGTTTAGAATATATTTAATCATCACCCTCAATTGATTATTCAAAAATCGGAGGTCAATCATGGATAAGAATTGATCCCCATGAATCAAGTCAAATAAGTCATAAATACTTGGTATAGGGTACTTGTTCTTGACTATGATCCCATTATGTTCACTATAATCAATGCATGGCTGAATTGATTACACATCAAAATAATACATCCATCCCTATAATTGGTGAAAAAACATGAATTTATCAATGTATGGTTTTTCAGGCCCAAACATTTGACATCACACTTCAATTCCATTCTCTTTCTCTATCCCAAGAATCATACATGATCCCCCAAGGAAACTAAATCAATTCCATTAAGGATCAAATACCAACTAACAAAGGCATCAAACCATTATACAACAACACCATCAAATGGAAAACCATAATCAAGTAAAAAATAAAAACTACACATGGAAAAATAAGGCTTGGGATAGAAATAGCTTATTACAATCTCCTGAAACCTACCTCTAGAGTCTTAATAACATTATCTCCAAACATAAAACACCCCAAATAATAGGATTGTATTCTAAAACCTAGGTCCCATTATGGTCCTAGTCTATGATACCACTTTTTAATGATCTTACTCAGTGTTTCATCTAACCCGAAACCTGAACTGGTCTATCATAAGGCTCAAAGGGAATTCCCAGTCTCCCTGGTCTAGAATGTATTGTCTAGGAATCTCAAAATTTACCATGGGAATTATTTCACCTCATATAATAATAATAAATAAGCAAACAAAATAAAATAAATAAAAATCCAATTGAAGTTACACATAATTGAATATCCAAGAAGGCTATAAAACTAATACATAATATAAAAATAGTAGAAAATAATGTACAGCTAGGTCATAAAATTAAATGGGCCAAATTCATTATACCATAACTCAAATTTAATAAAAACCCTCGAACCATATCCCAAACATTTGAGTTACATGTGTTCACCATCAAACTGTGAACCTCACGAGGAATATGAACATTGACACTGACCAACTCAAATATGCCTAAACCAATAAAATATAGGCATGTGCTAAACTATCCAGTAGGTTTACAGCCACTAAATAAAACCATTAACTTTCACATTAAATACTAATTTTTTTATTTTAAAATACAATCTAAAAATAATAATTTTTATTTGGATTAAAAAAAACAATCTTGCAACAAAATTGAATTAAATTATTTTTTAAGTATTTTCATTAAATAAAGTCAATCACTAGGAAAAGTCTTCTCCATAACCACTACCACTTGGTCAAACCATCATTTTAAAGGCTAACATTAAAATCACTTCATAAAAAAATATTTTTTAAATACAAATTTTAACATATAAAATAAGACCCCAAATTTCCATGCCGATTTCCAAATCATCTTTAGAAACCAAAAATTTTATAAAACTAGGAATGTATCCCTAAAACAATTTAATTAAAATACTTTCAACTAATAGTTTAAAAATTAAATCCAAATCCAGTTTTCTATTCAAAACACTAATAAATAATTTAGAATACAACTTCTCACATTGAAATAGAATTTTTCATACTTGTTATTAGAATAGTTTGAAAGAACATCATAAATAACACTTACTCTTTCCTTTTATTAAAACCATTCACAATACCCTTTTCAAACATTTTTTAAATTAAACCACACAAAGAAGGAATAAAACACATATTCATGCACCACTATGTCAAGTCACACACTAAGGATCAACAAAAATAACATCGTTTCCAATAGTAATCCAAAATAATTTGGATATAATTGATACACAAGATAAATCCATTAAATGCACCTAACAAATATCCTAGTGTCATGGATATAACTAATGGGATATAATAAATGGGCTCATGGATAAAGTATAAAAAATTAGGTTCTAAAAGTACTCAGAATAACTAAAAAATTTAGAAGCTCAGTCAATCTACCCTATTTTATATTTGTCCCCATCTAGGCTCTCTTCGTCCCCACCTCCTATGAGCTCACTCGATCTTAAGGGAAACAACCCCATTATGAGATCTTTCAATAATATGGAAATTATCCTTAATAAAACATAAAACTAGGTTAGGGAAACAATATCTTATGTCACATTCCCTATTCTCAATGATCTATCATGATAATTCAAAGGAGGGGAGTTCAATTAGTAATCACATAGACTACATATAATGCATTTGAAATGAAACATGCTTCACATCCCACGATCTCAAAAGAAGAACCATTTACATAAAAACAGATGTATTATAAGAAAATGTATAAATAATTTTCATCCCTTCATGTTATCACATGCTACCTTGGTCATATGAAATTATCAAGGGGATCAAGAGGGTATCACACCTTTTATCAAAACACATTCTTCATTAAATTCCAAATGGGGCTTCCCTTTTAAAAACACGCTTGGAATTACAAGATTAATTACACATTTAAAATATAATATTAATCTAATATTGAGTCTAATTAAATACAAATTCCAATCAAATTCAATGGTATCTCACAATTCCCTTTTAAACCAACTTTGAAAACATTAAAAGCCACTAACGAGTTTCAAAATACAATCCACATGGGATGACAGTCTATTTTGAAACCAACCAACCCGCATTGATAATTTAAGAATATTTAAACACCTCAAGGAATTGATATAAAATTCCCTTGAGTTTGTTAAAAGGTTTAAATTATAGGGCATAAGGGTTATCATTCCATATTAAAAAACATGAAAAACCTATTCTAAACATGTTCAAAAAACCCCCAAAACATTTTTTGAATTTTAAATAATACAATAAAAATTTTAAAACCCTAAATATGATTCTCACTATACCTTTTAAAACCCAAAAAAATATTTAAAATCCATTTTGGTATTTTGAAAAACACATTTAATGGAATTTCCATCTATTCCAAAGGTTTAAAATCACGTTAAATCAATTTAGCCCCTCATGGGTCATACTTATAGGCTCAATTTAAATAAAACCCCCTTATAAAAAAACTAGTATCTAAAAAAATATAACAAAATGTCATAAAAATTTAACTATTAACTAGTTTCAATAATTATCAAGATGAATGTTGTTTCATATGATAGGGAACACTCCCAAAAACCATGATGTTCCCACTATAACCCATACACGATAAAATCACCATGATTAAAACCAACCAAAACCATATAATAAAACAATAAAGAGATTAGGGCTTTTGGGGGATAGAAATCAATAGTAAATGAAGAAATTGATGATATATTTGGGTTTAGAGGGATTTATTATACAAACAATACACATGAAATCAAGGGAGAAGCTATAAAAACAAAGAGGAGGGGGAAGGGATCCCCAGAGGATCTTGGTCCATTTTAGTGATAGGGAGTAGAAATGAAGAGTTTGAGGAATTAATTCAAGCAAGGGAAAATCTTAGAATTCACATTTTAATGAATATGGGCATTCTATATGGTTTGGAAACATGGTTTACCAAATTTTTCATTAATTGTGTTGATTAACCAACATTCTATCATTAATTATTCATGGGTTAATCATATTAGAAGTTTATATTTTTTTCTAAATAGTACTATTGTGAAGTTACATGGGATAGTGGATGTATAAGGTTGAACCTATATAATGTTTGTGAAAGTGAGTGTGACCTAGATATTTGAAACTAGAATGGAATCCTCAAGTAGATAAAGTGGTTTTTGATTTATATCTAATAAATTTAATAGATTATCTGTTGATTAAATAATTGTTTGATATAGATTTCTAGGATCCATTTTACTATATATACATAAATATAACATGGTAATATCTTAGTTCTTATTTTTTGAATCTATTCTAGGGTCAATAATGGCATTTGGTCAATCATATTGGATCTTCCCATATTTTAAACTACTCTATGGTTTAGAGGGGGTTGTCAACCTAGGTGCATTAGGTGAAACTTTTATGGTAAGAAAGATATTGTTCCTAGATTGATTCATTGAAGTGTTTCTAGACCTACTCTAAATCTATATCCATAGGTATATTATTTGTGTATGGTGATTGATAAATTTAATATATGAAATAGGGAAAGCATAATTGGAATATTCCTCATACAATGAAATGGACAAATCAAACAATTGAAACCAAACCTCATGAGTGAATATTAAACATTCATGATTAAATTAGAATTGAAAGCTACAAAGGGTTTAAAACAATGAAAGATAATTGAAGTACTCTATGGTACAGGAGAACAGTATTACAATGAAGTAAAAATAAATGAAACTAAAGGATAATTAAAGTAAAACAACATCTATAAAACTCTATTCACACGTCATACGATCCTATAAATAAATAGATACGAAAAACTCTTGATGTGAGTGGTTTTTACATCATGAGTTGGCATGGGATCAATTATACTTCATAGCTTTCATATCATGAGCCTACATTTTATTTCATGAATAATAATTTCAAGGAATCAGTGATATGGTATATGTTTTTATTCCTAGTATGAAATCCATTCATGTGATCCTTAGAGATTCATGCAGCATTGATCAGCAGTTGAGGATTAGACATTCAATCTTTGAATTTCTTCCATGTTCTGATGTTTCATCATATGGATAAGGAAAAGTGTTTATTAGATTTCTGGATTATTCTACAGCTTTATATACCACTTTTTTTCAAAACATAACATCAAAAATAATATTTATGCTTAAATAATATTTAATTTCATAAATTTTTAGTAGCGCATCCTTTGAAAAGTGATCTCTAATTTTCTAGAAAAAATCAATCAAATATCATATAATCGAAGTATAAAAAATGTTTAAATCCATAATAATTTTTTCCAAAATGTAAATATGAATTAATAATATCAAATTCCCCCACACAAAAATTATTACGTTTCCTCAATCAAAAATCATATCAATAATAATATCAAAGGAATAAATTTTTAGTAGGAAATAATCATTACAACCATGAAAATGAAACCAACTATTTAAGGAAATGTTATTATCATATAAAATCATCCCTATAAATAAATTTAGTCATGCCTCCTGTTCATGTTTCTTATTCGAATCCCTTATTATTTTATTTTTAATTTCTTAATTATTCCTAATATACCTTTTTAAATGTTGTAATTTAACTCACCGTGAAATTTATCTCATCATTTAAGGTAAAATAGAATTGTTTGTATGATCATACCTTAAAAACATGTTCCAAACCATAGGCTTGCATCAGATCTAACAACTCCAATATTTAAAGATAAATAACACCATTAATAATGAGGTTTTAACATTATGGTTTAAATGACATTGAGGCTAAGGGAAAGTGGATATATGATAAAAACATGCTAAAAATGAGGGTGAACTCAAAATCATTTTTCATTATAATCACGAAAAGTTTATTGAAGATCCTCCTCTAAAAAGTAATATCTAAAGACCCCCAATATCTAAATTAGAGTCTATGATTGTTTCATGAAATCATAAATAAGACACCTTATTTATTTCTTTTATTTTCCCATTCAAAATTCATGTTTAGGAAAAATATCACATGCATCACCTCACACCATATGATCTTTCGTGAGATCCATTGGACCGGTAATGGTTATTTTTGACCTACATAATTTACAAACCATGTTTTAATTACACTTTCAAAAATATTAATTCATGGTGAATATATATTTGAAATCATCATGAACCATATCCCACATATATGGTGAAAATACCACTTCAAATCTTTTCCATTAAAATAATCCCATTTTTAGTAGAAATGACCACTCTCCCCAACATATGAAAATGAAAAACATATAATAATAACCAAGGATTAGGGTAGTAAGGGATAAAATTCCTTGAAACACAATGAAATACAGACAAGTTTATTCATTGAAACTACATTCATAATAGGGATAATGTACTGGTGGGTCTCAACAAGAATGGTTCTATAACGGAAATGATTCAATCATTTTAAAAATTGGCTTTTTTTCAGTAACAGCCCTGATAATTTACCGATATATGTTATAATATTATTTAATTCCACAAATGTTTATTATGAATGTTAATCAAAAATGAATTAAAATTTTTATGTCCAAATACTCTTCGAAATTAGAATAAAAAAATAAACATCACTTATGGAATAGTTACAAGTAATAATCAAATCAATAATAATTTTTTGTCATTTGGAATCAAAATTAATTTACATAACTCATAAATCATACTGAAATTATAAATCATAATAAATATAAGATTTTAAAAACTGTTTTCTAAACATTTTATTTTATTTACATGGGTGCAATTATATTTCATGTTATATCATGTTTTTAAATAGAAATTTCTAATTGATAAATGAGAGTAGATAAAAATATGAGTTAAAATTCAATAATAATAATAAATATTATTCCCCTACATCGACATAGAAAATGAAATAGTGTTCACATTGTTTTGTAAGTAGTGTGGGGGAGATATAAGTGATAGTAGATAAAGAAATGTAATTGAAAAATGTAATTGGTATAGGGGATTGAGATATTTCAGAATGTATTTCAATTATATGGGGAATTTTTCATAGGTGATGTGCATCCCAACTATGTGAAATAATGTTCGAGAAAAATAATACCTAAAATAGACCGATAATTTGTTCAAAATATATATAAAATATGAAAACTGTCAATGAAAAAAATACACCAGATTCAAAATGAGTGGAATCACATAAGAATTGAAAAGGATAAAAAGAAGTGTCTGATGGATTACATAATAAACAAGACCTTTATAATGAAATTAAATTTTCTAAATAGTCAACACTTAGAAAAAAAGACCAGACTATGGGGTTCTTCCCATTAAGTGATAATTATGATATCATTATCCAGATAGATTGATAAGGATTTCTCAGAAAAATCCATCAGCTTAGTGGTTCTCAACCTCGTTATGATACTTGAGGTAGTGTCCTCTGGCTCTATGTGTTTCTTTAGAGGATTAAATACCTCAAAAATTTCTACAAAAAACCATGAGTGTGGTAACTGGAGCATCTGTGATGCTCATGGATGGATCTACTAGGATGGTCCATGAATTGCAACAGCATGAGAAAAGGCCTCCTAATAAGGACATTTGGCCTCCTAATAGGTTCATAAAAAGTGAAATAAGAAACTAAATAAGTAAACATAACACATTAATATTAAAGAATAATATTAAATGGTTATGAAGAAAACAAGTAGAAAAAAATTCAATCCCTTCCATTGTGAATATTAAATGATAAAATATAAGGGAAATGGAATACAGTGAAAAAATACATTCATATATAGAAACTTAAGGGGGTTTAGTGGGAAAAATATAATAATAATGAGAAAAAACATCATGATCAGCTTTGTGGTCCCGTCCCAAATCTTGGGTGGATTTATTGACCTATAAAAGTCTATATTAGCAATAGATGTAGGGGTGTATGGATCAAACATTAGAACATGTGTCATGGTGGTGGTAGCTATCTTGTTCATCATTAGAGGGACTGGGTAAAAAATGGTCATGGTGACATGAGGATCCAAATTAAGGTCATGTGTCTATTAGTTGGATAAAAAAATAGTGCCCTTAATAGAGTCCCCATAGTTTGGTCATTTCCCCAGTGAGTGTGCTTTATTAAAATGTCCTTATGAGTAATAGGGTCATTATTCTCTAGAGGTATCTTGATCGGGTTGGATGTAGGTGTGAGGGTGGTAGGAATGGTCATGGGGATGGGGCTATGTCTAGATATAGAAGGATGTGTGTGGATACTATGTAGTGGGTTAGAATAAATAATAAATGATGGGCCTGATAAAGGGGATCTCTAGGAACTAGAAATTGTTTTTCTGGTTCTCTTAATGATAGTGGAGAGTCCCCTATAGTGTATATCATCCACTCTCCAAGAATGAGTGTGATAGAAGTGTTTAGAAAGAGTTGGGTTCCTTGGTCCGAGTAAGAAAATACTCATCCTTATAAAGGGGTGGCTCGGCCCTGGAAGGGAGTGGATTTGTCCTTATAGGAATAGAATGTGTTTTAGGAGTTACTAAGGCCTCAGGAATTTTTATGTCATTAGTGGAACTAATTTACTCAAGTCCCTAGTCATAATTGTTTCCCACCTTTCTAATGAGCCCCATCTTATGGAGTAATACAAGAAAAAAAGATTGCATCAGTCCTACTGATGATAGGGGTTTTGAGTAATTGAATATGTCTATCTCCTTATCTGGGTATGTGATGAATCTACCAACCATAATATTACCACAATACCTCCTCACCTATACCTCATAATAAACAGTGAACTATCGTTCCATGTTAACCATGCGGGATACCATGGCTGTGGAATGTATGAAAATCTAAATCTAAATTACTACCCCAAGGGAGTCACCCTCTACTAGTCATGCATGGTCCAAATATCAATGAATTATCACCAAAGAGGCACCCTATAGCTGGGTTTTCTTTATAGTATGTGGGTTATGGAATCTTGAGGTATCACATAATAACACTGCACAATTATTTAGGTTATTGTACTAGTTCATTTCTAGGTTTACTTCTTTGTATGCTAGGCAGGAAGAAAAATTAAAAGAATAATATCCCATGACAACTCAAAGTTCACCACGAGTGAGTTCCAAATGTGTGACTCCCAATATGAAGGGGAAATACATAATTTCAAGCTCAAAGGTGGTAATGAAATCAATAAATATATCTCAATATGTCTCACTGCATACCTAAATAATATGAAAAAGGTGTATCTTTCTAAGGGCCTATGTCAGTTCCTCTACTATAATAATATTATGAAGGCTTTACATTTATAGTGTCTTATTTATTCTCATGGTATTAGACTTAAGATAATCAAACAATAATTGTTTCTAAGGGTATGAAAAATTTAGGCATGAACGAACTTGTGAAGGCTAGGATGTGGCCTCTGAAAGGTGGGAAGTAGACTGCGAAGCAGATCCTAACGGGGAGTGTTATGGTATGGGGTGGTATGAGGATTCTATAGATGTTAGTGAAGGATGTATTGATGGATGCTTGATCATTAATGTTTCTTTATACTAGGTAACATGTTGGGATGGTGGATATCCACATCCTTTGTTGTATACCATTTCTATAAAGAGTGTTATAGGAGGGAGAACAAATTTTATGAGGAGGATAAAATTGAGGGAGAGTGGAAACAATGGAAGGAAGAGGACTTAGAACTGGTACAGGTGGAGTGGAAATAGTTGGCTTAAATTAGGAGAAGCAAACAAAGAGGTAGGCATGGGAGATGAAGTAATCGATAGGTTTGAGAAAAAATGGATAATGAACCATCACCGGGAACCCTTGGATCATAGGTTAAATTGGTGTTCCCAAAAATTACTGCAATGACCCAAGTATTTATATAATAATAGTTCTTTATTTTTATTAATAAATATGTATAAGATATTAATTTTATGTTAAAGGGGATGCTTTTTTGAATAGCATTCTCGACACACAACAAAAAACTTCTCTAGAATCTTACATTTCAAACAAGATTGAGTTATACTGAAAAATAATACAATATTATTATTATTATTTTATTTTCTAGTTAACGCATAACCGTTGTATTGCTGGTAATAAACATAACTAACTAAATCATGTTTACAAATGTTTGTTAAATGTCTCATCATTTATCCAATAATTTTTAGTGGCTTCAAATAAGAATGTATCTGATTTTAAGCATGAAATACTCTAATATTCTATAAAAGGTATATTTACTGCCTTTTGATGGGAAAGCCATTTTTTTATCTAGATTTCTTTCACTTTTATATGTACCATTTGACAATATAATATTATTCTTTAGAAGAGGGACATAAAAATTTATATTGGATGAAATTTTCGTATTTTTCTGAAAAAGTTCATTTTTAATGAAAACTAAAAATACTGAAAATGGTTTTTAATGGGGACAAACTATTTAAATATGTTTATATTTTTTCTTGTGATAGAAAATGGAATTTTATGGTTGAAATGTTGATATTTTCAATCTTTGGTCTATGATGATTATACAATGGTACTTAGAAATTTTACAGGTGGTTATATGATAAACTAAATGACGGGTGGTTTCATGATAAACAATGGACGGGTGATTAAATTATAATATCCAATGCAGTGGGTATGGAAGTTATATGTATGTCTATTACATTTAGTGATATGTGTGGAAGTCAACCGTATAATTATTACATTTAATTATTTTTAATTCCCAAGTAAACTTTATATGTTATCTGATGTATTCTATTAGATTTTATAAATATTTTGGTTATAAAAGGCTAATAAATGATAATATATTTAGTGAAGTGTTTTTACTACTACATAAAGGTGAAAACTATTACTTTATAATAAATTATTCATTATTTTCATGTTATTTAAAGACTGAAAAATTTCTTTCTTTATGAATCACTTAATGAACTTTTTATGCTCATACCATGTTTTGAAATGTTTTTCATAGGACAAAAAGAAGAATAGAGTCAAGGATGGGATCAAGGAAAAGTTATGTTGTCAAACCATGAAATGATTTCATATTCTATTTAAAAGAGTTTTTGTTTTATGAAAAAAATTGATAGTGAATTTAAGTGTCCACATGTAATATTAAATATTTTCTGTATAAGTTGTCACCTATTTCTCTAAATTTCTAAACCAGAAAAGATCCTCAATGTAAACTATTAACTTAATTCATGATTTTGTACTATATAAGGTCGGGTCCTTACAGTTGGTATCAGAGGTTGGTTTGGATAACTTTAGAGGTTAGGTTGTTATTTAAGCAAACGTGAAATGCCCATAAAGGTTTGAATATAATAAATATCATAGTTATTTTAGATAAATAGAAGTTGTTTAAGATAAAATGAATAAGTATATCTTTGTGTTTTCCCTCCTTATAAGATAGTATATAATTATTTTACTGATATAATAATAGTGACATTTTTGGTTTTAGTAAATGGTAGGATCTTTGAGGCACTACAGTAACAATGGATATGAAGGAAACTGTGGTGGTTTTCTAAGTGAGCAATCAAATGAAATGGTAGTTTCAAGGAGAACTCTTTTGGTTATTATTAAACAACTATCTGGAGTCATGGTTGACTACTAGAACCTTGGTGGTTTTCTTAAGGAATCATATATGTGATAAATGAATCCCAATGGATGTTTAGGTAATAATCATAAAGGTAAGTATATTAAAAAACATATTTGTCATGTATGTGGAAATAAACACCTAGGAAAATGATTCAATGGTATGGGAAGATGTTTCAGATGTTGTAATGAAGGTCATAAAGCCACAACCTACCATGGTAAAACTAATCATCATGTTGACTCTAGGAAAGGGAATGATTTTCATTCCGAAGGATCAATTGAATGTTTTAAATGTGTGGGAATGATCATTATAAAAATAGATATCCTATGACGAATGTTTGGGAATAGGATAACCAGAATCATACAAATGTATGTTTACAAATTCCTAATTCCATTCTAATTAAAGTTGAGTCAACTATAAATGACTTATGAAACATATAGATTATTTCTTCGCTCATACTTTGTCATTACTGAAATATTAGGATATTATGCTAGATTTTTTATAGGAATGAATTATAGAAGAATAAGATGGAAAAACATGGATAAATGATTATGAATAATTTTCAATGATTAAGATGTCTACATTTTAGGAATTGAAGAGTTATTTTGGTTCTATTGGATGATGATATGATTAAATATATTAATTATAGGATTCATTTTGGAGAATTTTTCTAGTTTTTCTAACCTATAAGTTTGATATGTGAAAATTTTATTCAAGGAATAATCATCTTCTATTTTTTTAATATAGTAATAATGTTCCATTTCGGTTTATATGATCCTTAAATTTGAGGCAATTACATGTTATTACTTTTTGGGATGACAATGCGAGGTATGATATAACATTTGTTGTTAAAATATGTTATGGTTATTTTTTAGTAATTTATCTAATTATTGGGGATGTTATAAAAATATATCGTTTTTGAAAAAGGACAACACGCAGACCGTGTGACAAACCATCATGTCGGACAATACAGAATGAATCGAACCCACAATCAAAGTGTGATTGGTATTTATCGCCTACCACTAAACTAAGTGAAGTCCCTGGTTAGTATAACTTATTTATTTTAGTTAAATGATATTATGGATCCAGAATAAGCTGATTTTTGGAAATTATGTTTTATCAAATGGATATCCTTAGTATTGGAAAATTATTTGGTGATTAAGTGACAAAGGTTATTTTGGAAGACATTCTCTATTTTGGGAACACTATAAGCTTAAGGAAAATAGACTACTCTGAGATCACATTTGTCGAGTAATGGTTGAAATTTTATTTTGGATGAATCTATTTTTTTATTTTGGATATATAATGATTTGGGTTAATTATGGAAATGATTAACCTATATAGAGAATATGTTATTAGATTAATTAAACATCAGTAGAAGACTTTACGAGTAGTTGATGTTATTTAGAGATAAATGTTAAGATTTACTACGAAAGAATATGTGATTAAATCTTTTTGAGTTTTGGGTTTCAATATTAGTCTATATTAAATTGAATAATCTTAATGAAAATTTTTCATTGAATGGTATTTGTTGAACTTTGGGTATTGTTTGTAAAATTTTGGAGATTAAGAGTAGTATTTATTTTTATAAAGGTTTATCTTTTTGGGGATTATCTAATCTCATACTAAACATTTTTGTTTAGGGTTAATGTCTAAAGACTGGGAAAATAAATATTTCTTCTTTTTGGGATTACGTGATACTCTAGATGTTGATTCTATAACATTTTATGTGACTAAGTCATCTTGAATTCTCAACGTTTAGAGAAAAGATGAGTTTTTCGTAGAAACTTATTAAAGGATGAAACTATACTTGGAATGTAAGTATATTTACTTATGTTCTTAGTCAATATAATAAATAAATTCTCCACCCTTAGGAAAAGGAACTTATAAAAAAAATTTCTCATTTACTTTTCCAACAGGGGAATCAATGACTGTTTAACGCATTACATGTTTGTGATTTTCTAGTGGTTAACATTCTCTTGATCATTATTGATATCACTCTCCATTAGAATTTGATGGTTAGTTTTCTCTTCCATGCCCATGTTTTCATGTAATCCTAGTATGTGTTATCTTAGGTGACCTTATGCTTCTCTTTATTTCTTTTAAAGTGAAAATTTTATTTACCTTTTCCAATGTGGGACTTTCAATGATGTTTCCCATGCCAATTTTTAAAATACGGGAACACAATTTCCAAAAGGGGGAAGGATGTAACGACCCAAGTATTTATAGAATAAAACTTGTTGATTTCTATTAATACTTATGAATAAGATATTAATTTTAAGTTAAAGGGGATGATTTTTATGATAGCATACTCGACACACAACAACAGACTTATCCAAAATCATACATTTCACAGAACATTGAGTTATACTGGAAATGAATACAATATTATTATTTTTATTATAAATGGTAGTTAATGAATAATATTTTTACTTCCGAGAATGAACATAAATAACTAAATTATTATTACAAACGTTTTTTAAATGACATTAAATTTATCCAATAAATTTTAGAGGCTGAAAATAAGAATGAATCCAATTTGAATCACGAAATACTCTAATATTCTTTAAATAGTCGATTTACCAACTTTTGATGGGGAACCCTTTTTAAATATAGTTTTTTGTCACTTTAACATGTTCTATTTGAGGAAATAATATTCTTATTTAGAATAGTGACATCAAAATTTACATTTGAATAAATATTGGTATTTTTCTTATAAAGTTCATTTTTTAATGAATAATACAAAATACTGAATTTTAATTCAACACATCATTTTAATATAATTTATTTATATAGATAGATTTTACTATTAATTGGTTTTAAAGTATAATTAAATTATTTTTTTATAATTTAATCCATTATTTGTCATTGGATGTAATTTTACTTTGAAATTGGACATAAACACATGTCAATCATTTGGTAGTTTTTTACATCTTAAAAACCCCTTTTGGTTTTGACAAGGGGAATTAAATTTAAATTAATTTAAGAAAATTGTGGGTTTTGAATTTGTAAAATTTGATTCCATTTTGGGAATCAGGAAGTCCAAATTTTGTAAAAAGGCAACATTTATTTTTAAACATTATGAATAGCTACTGAAGTAAATATTTTATTTACCATGGTTAAAGGGTAAATCTCTTAAATAAGGGTAAACAAATAATATTATAATAATATTAAATTACCCTAACATGTATCTTAACCCTATTGGATGATACAAGTCCGACCATTGGAATCCTTGGGTCGATTGTGGGACCCCATAAATCCACTTTTAAGTGAAAATGACATTTTATAAAAATTAATTTAATGTTAAGGAAAATGTAACATAAACATATATATTTTAGTAAAACAGTTTTTATATAGTGTTATATAAGTGATAATTTCTTCTATATATAGTAATTTGATTTATGAAAATATTTCCTGAATCATGATATTTTATTTATAATTTTTAAAGATTATATAAATTAATTTATTTATGACATAATGATGATGTAGAGATTGCTTCATTAATAAAGGATTCAAATAAATGATATTATAAATGTTAAAATAAATTTATTCTGGTTATTTTTATTTCATTCATGAATTCTATGGATGTTATTTATAGGTTATATTTGTATTAATGATGTCTTTTTATAATCAATCAAGTTGTTCTGGATTTTTAAAAGTCGTTAGATGAATAGTGTCAAAATCAACATAATTCATATTTTAAAATATAAAATATTTATTAAATATTATAAAATAAAAAATAAATCTATGACTCAACCAAATAGTCATAAAAAGTCTAAAATATTATTATTGAATCTTTGATTGGATATTTTTCATGTTTTGGTAACTATTTTGATTCTCAAAGTGTTAAATGCTTGATAAAATGGTAAGAGTAAAAAGGGTTAAATAAAAAAGATATGGATTAAAAATATGTCCAAAACCAATATAATTCTTATTGGATGATTTTATTTCGAATTTTTTTCATCTTATATTTTTTGACTAACATAATTTCTACTCATTTATAATTGAAATATAATTTATAATAAAATAATAATTTAAGATATTCTTTTAGTGCCCATCCTCCCTCTTATAAATGGACACCACCTATTACCCTTAGTCACACCTCTCATGCCCCCATTGTCTTATGAAAACTATTCTCAAATAATCACTCGACATTCTTCCCATCATCCTAGAATTCGTACCCTAGGCATAAGGCAATTCAAGAGATCCCATTGCCTCAAATCAAAAGAAGTTACCCTATTTGAGGAAAAACAAGGAACATATGAGACAAGTTAGACTCGAGGAAAGGGGACCTTTCACCCTCCAATTTTATCCAAAGACTTCCTTTACATTATGTATTTTAATTTAAATTCTCTTATGTTGGTATATGTTCTTATATATCACTATTTTTCTATATTTTATGTGCAAGTGATGAGATACCCTTTTCGCTCTCATCAACTCATTTTTCGAATTTTTATGTGACGTCGTTAGGCTACTGAATTTTCTTAAGGGACTTTGTTTCAATCTCAATTATTTTAGGAATGTTTTTATTTATACATGAATTTATTTTATACATTGTATAAACCCCTTTCACATTTAATTTCATTCAAATTTTATCTTTTATCTACAAAGTGAATTACTAAAAAAGAAAAAGGATTGTTTTTCATGTATATGGAGACAACGACCATTACATCGCCATGAGAATTATATAATATTTAGATTCTGTAATAAGATGTGATGTTTATAAATGGAAAAAAATAACATATACCATTTTTACATAATTTGGTATTGAAAATGGTTTTAAAAGTGGATATACTATTTCAATGTCTTGAAATTATTTCTTGTGATTTCAAATGGAATTTTATGATTGAAATGTTGATATATGGAATCTTTTATGTGTGATGATTATATAAAGGTATTAGGAAATTTTACATTTGCTTACATGATAAACCAAATGATGGTTGTTTCCACGATAAACCAAGGATGTGTGGTTACATTATCACCTCTAACGCATTGGGTTTGGAAGATGGTCGTGTGGCTATTACATTTAGTGATATGTGTGGAAGTAGATAGTATGGAAATTACATTTAAATATGATTATGTCCCAAGTAACCATTATATATTATATGATTAATTCCATGGGATTGTAGAAATATTTTGGTTTCAAAAAGGGGAATAAATGATATTATATTCAGTGATGTCATTTCTCTACTTCTTAAAGGTGAAAGGTATTACATTATAATAAAGTATTCATTGTTTTCATGTTATTTAAATACTAATAGTTTTCTTTATTTATGAATCCCTTACTGATATTTTTATGATCATCCCAAGTTTTGAAATATTTTTCACATGACATAAATAAAAATTTAGTCAAGGATATGATCAAGGAAAATTTATGCGGTTAAAACATGAAGCAATGTCATTTTTTGTTTTAAACAGTTTTTGTTTCGTGAAAAAAATCGATAGTGAGTTCAAGTGTCCACTATTAATATTGAAGATGTTATGTATAAGTTATGATCTAATTTTTCAAATCTCTAAACCAGAAAATATATTCTATATGAATTATTAACATAAATCAAGATTATGTAATGTTTAAGGCTGAGTCCTTACAGTTGGTATCAGAGGACGGTTTAGATAACTTTAGAGGTTAGGGTGTTATTTATGAATATGTGACATAACCATAGTGGTTAGTATTTTAGAAATAGTCAAAGTTTTTTTAGATAAATAGAATGAGTTTAATATAACATTAATAAGTATGTCTTAGTTTTTACCCTCCTCATAACATAACATAAATTGATTTTACTGATATACTCAAAATGACTTTTTTTTGTTTTAGAAAGTGGTTGGATCTAGCATGAACCAAATTAATAATGGATGTGAAGGAATCTATGGTGGTTTTATGAATGAGAAACCAAATGAAATGGTAGCTGCAATTAGAAATCTAGTAGTTATTCTTAAACAACTATATAGATTCATGGTTGACTACTTGAACCATGGTGATTTTTCAATGGAATCATATATGCGAGAAAAAATACCAATGGAAGTTCAGGTCATAATCGTAAAGGTAAGTATATTCAAAAACATATGTTCCAAGTACGTGGAAAGAAGCACCTTGGAAAATGATTCAATGGAATGAAAATATGTTTCATATGTGGTAATGAAGGTCATAGAGAAATAACCTACCATGTAAAAATGAAGCATCCAGTTAACTCTAGGAAAGGGAAAGATGTTCTTTCCGAAGGTTCAATTGAATGTTTTAAATATGGTGTGTATGGTCGTTATAAAAATAGATATCCTATGAACAAGGTTCAGGAATGGGATCAGTAGAATAATAAAAATATATGTTTACCAATTCATAATTCCATTCTAATTAAATACGAGAAAACAAAAAATGACCTATGAAACATATGGATTATTTCTTAGCTCGTGTATTGAGATTATTAAAATCTTTGGACATTATTCATTATTTTCATTGTAAGAATGATTTATAGATGAATAATATGAAAAAAACGTGGATAAATTATTCTGAATAATATTTGATGATTAATATGTCAATATTTTAGGAATTTATGATTTATGTTGGATATATGGATGATGATATGTTTAAATGTATTAATGATATGATTACACTAGAAGACTTTTTATAATATTTTTCACCCTAAAGTTTGTTATGATAAAATTTTATTCAAGGAATAATTATCTTTTATTTTGTGAATATAGTTATAAATAACCATTTGGGTTTATATTATCCACGAATTCGAAAAAATTACAGGTTATTACTTTTTCGGAAGAAATTGAGTTGTATGAGGTAAAATTTGTGGTTAAAATATGTTATGGTTGTTTTGAGGAATTTATCTCATTTTTGGGAATGTTATAAAATTATATAGTTTTTAAAAAAGGACAACACTATGACCATGTGACAACCCATCGCATTGGAGAAAGATGCAAGAATCGAACCCACATCCAAAGTGTGATTGGGATTTATCTCCTACCACTGGCCTACGTGAAGTCCCTGGTTAGTATGACTTATTTTTTTAGTTAATTGATTCAATTGATCAAGAATAAGTTGATTTTGGATACTTATGTTTTATCAAATGACTATCCTTAGTATAGAAAAATTATTTGGTGATTAAGCGATAAAGGTTATCTTGGAATACATTCCCTCTTTTGTGAATACTATATACATAAAGAAAATAGAATACTATGAGATCTCATTTGTGGAGTAATGGTTGAAATTTTATTTTGGAAGAATATATGTTTTTATTATGCTCATATAGTGATTTGATTTATTTATAGAAATGATTAACCTATCATATGGAATATGTGATTAGGTTAATTACAATTCAGTATGAGACATTAAGAATAGTCGATGTTATTTGGAGATAAATGTTAATATTTACTATGGAAGACTATGTGATTAAATCATTCTATGTTTTCGGTTTTAATATTAGTTTGGATTACATTGAATAATTTTAAGGATAGTTTCTTATTGAATGGTCTTTGTTGAACTTTGGGTATTATTTGTCAAATTTTGGAGATTAAGAGTAGTATTTCTTTTTATAACGGATTATCCTTTTGGGGATTATCTGATCCTGTACTAACCATTTTTTGTTTTTGTTAATGTATAAATTCCTGGGAAACATATAGTTCACCTTATTTTGATTACATGATTCAATATAAGTTTATTATAGAGCTTTTGAAGTGAACACGTCATCTTGAATAATCATCATTTATAGAAAATATGAGTTTTGGGTAGAAACTTATTAAAGGATGAAACACTACTTGAAAAGTAATTATATTTCCTTATGTTCTTAGTCAATCTAATAATTAAATTCTTCAATATTATGAAAAAAAATTAAAACAAAAACGTTTCTCATTTACTTTTCCTCTGGGGAATCAAAGCCCTTTTAACCCATTATATGTTTTTGATTTTATGGTGGTTAACATTCTCCTAATCATGTTTTATATCACTCTCTATCAAAAATTGATAATTAGTTTTCTCTTCCATATCTATGTTTTCACGGAGTACTAGTATGTGTTATCTTAGGTGACCTTTATACTTAACTTTATATCTTTTAAACTGATAGTTTTATTGACTCTTTTTCTAATGTGGGACATTCAATGAATTTTTCAAACCTAATTTTAAAATTTCAAGGACACAATTTCCAAAAGGGGGGAAGGATGTAATGACCCATGTATTTATAGAATAATAATTTCTAATTTCTATTAGTACCAATGAATAAGATATTAATTTTAGGTTATGGAGGGATCTTTTTATGATAGTGTACTCGACATGAAACAATGGGCTTCTCTTAAATCTTACATTGCACACAACATTGAGATATACTGAAAATTAATACAATAATAATAATATTCTTTTAAATGGTAGTTAGTGAATAACTATTGTATTTCTGGGAATGAACATAACTAACTAAATTATGATTACACATGTTTTTTACATGTCTTTACAATCATCTAATAATTTTTAGAGGCTTAAAATAATAATTAATCTGATTTTATGCATGAAATACTCTAATATTCATTAAAAGTTTGATTTACCTCCTTTTTATGGAGAAAACATTTATAAGTCATGTTTGTGTCACTTTTTTTGACAAAATAAGACGGATCCATTAATGATGGAGATCAGCAGAAATACAGGAGCATAAGTGTTCGTGTCACTTTTATAAGTTCTATTTGAAAATATAATATTATTATTCAGAATAGGGACATCAAAATTTAAATTGAATGAAATTTGGTATTTTTATGATAAACTTCATTCTTTAATGAATAGTTAAAAATACAGAATTTTAATTCAAAACGTTTTTTAATATAATTTATTTATATTGATAGATTGTACATTTAATTAGTTTTAAAGAAATTTTTAGATTATATTTTTATCATTTAATACAATTTTGGTCATTTTATTTAATCTTAATTTGAAATTGGTCAAAAACACATGTCAATCTTTTGGTAGTTTTTACTTCTTAAAACACGCTTTTTGGTTTGGAAAACGTGAATTAATTTTAAATTAATTTCTGAAACTTATTTGTTTTGAATTTAGAAAAATGGATTTCATGTTTGTAACCAGGAGGAACAAATTTTGTATATAGGTAACTTCTATTTTTAGACATTATGAATAGTAACATCAGTAAATATTTTATATACCATGGTTAAATGGTAAATCTGATAAATAGGGGTATATAAATAATCTTATAATAATATTAATTTACCCTAACAAGTGTTCAAAACCTATTTTTTGAATCATATGCGACCATGGGAATCCTTGGGTCGATTTGGGGACCTCATGGAGCCACCTTTATGTGAGAATGACATTTTATAAAAATTAATTTAAATGTAAGTAAAATGTAACATAAACAGATATCTTTTAGTAAAACAATTATTATACAGGGTTATATAAGTGAAACTTTTGAGTATAAATAGTAATTAGAAAGCTAAAAATATTTCCTAAATCATGTTATTTTATAAATAAATTTTATAGATTTAAAAAATAAATTTATTTATAACACAATGATGATGTAGTGATTGCTTCGTTAAAAAGGATCCAAATAAATGATATTATAAAAGTTAAAATAAATGCAATTTGGTTATTTTGATGTCATCCACGAATTTTTTGGATGATAGATACTTGTTATATTTTTATTAATGTAGTTTTTTAGAATCAATCATATTTTTATGAATTTTTAAATGTCATCATATGAATAGTGTCTAAATTGACATCATTCATATTTTAAAACATAAAATATTTTATTAAATATTATAAAATTCCAAAAAACAATACTAATCTGGAAATAGTCATGATAAGTCAAATATTTTATTATTGAATCATTAATTGGATATTATTCATGTTTTGTTAACTATTTTTATTCTCCAAGTGTTAAATACATGATAAAACAGTAAGAGTAAAAAAGGGTTGAACAAAAAAGATAAGGAATAGAAAAATATCCAAAAGCTATCTTATTCTTACTGGATGACTTTATTTCTACATATTTTAATCTTATTTTTAACTAAATAAATTTTAACTCATTTATAATCTAAATATAATTTATAATTAAATAATAATTCAAGAAATTCATTAAGTTCACCTCCTCCCACTTATAAAAGGACATCATCTTTTACCCTTACTAACACCTCTAATACCCCCTTGGTTTGTCCAACCTCTTCCCAAATAATCTCCCAACATTCCTCACTTACTCTTAGATTCCTTAAACTAGGAATAAGGCAATTCAAGAGATCCCTTTGGCTCAAATCAAAAGAAGATACCTGATTTGGGGAAGAATAAAGAACATACGAGACAAGTCAGTCTCGAGGTAAGGGAACATTTCACTCTTCTATTTTAGTCAAAGAATTATTTTACCTTATTTCTTTTAATTTAAATTATATTATGTTGGGATATTTTCTTATATATTAATATTTATGTACATTTTATGCCCAAGTGACGAGATACCATTTTCGATCCCATCAACTCATTTACCTAATTTTTAAGTGACGTCATTAGGCTGCTGAATTTTCATAAGGGAATTTGTCTCAATCTTTTTTCTATGATGAATTTTTTCATTTATAGATTAATTTCTTTTATACATTGTATATTCCAATTGGAAATTTAATTTCATTCAATGGTAATCTTTTATCTACGAAGTGTTATACTAAAACAACAAAAGGAATGTTTTGAACGTATACAGTGACAACAACCTTTCTACCACCACAAGCATTATTTGATATTTGGATTATATAACAAGACATGATGTTTTTAAATGGAAAATAAATACCGTATACTATTCTTAATTATTTTGGTATTAAAAATGGTTTTGAAAGTGGATACACTATTTCAGTATCTTGAAATTATTTATTGTGATTGAAAATTGAATTTTATGATTGAAATGTTAATATTTGGAATGTTTTATGTGTGATGATTATATAATCATATATAGACATTTTATAGGTGGGTATATGATAACCCAAATGATGGGTGGTTTTTTGAAAAACCAAGGATGGGTGGTTATGTTATAACCTCCAATGCATTGGGTATTGATATTAGTCGTATGGCTATTCCATTTAGTGATATGTGTGGAAGTCGACCATATGGTTATTCTATTTCAGTATGTTTATGTCCCATGTTTCCTTTATATGTTATATGTTTCATTTTATGGGAATGTGGTAATCATTTGGTTACAAAAAGGGAAAGAAATGATCTTATATTTAGTGAAGTGTTTTTACAAATTATTAATGATTAAAAGTATTACATTAAAATAAAGTATTCATGGTTTTGTTGTTATTTAAAGACTAACAATTTTCATTTTTTTTTTAATCCATTATCTATATTTTTATTCTCATCCCATGTTTTGAAATATTTTTAGAGGACATAAATAAGAATAGAGTCAAGGATGGGATCTAGGAAAAGTTATGCTGATAAAATATGAAACGATGTCATGTTGTTTTAAAGTATACTTTTATGAAAAAATGGATAGTCATTTGAAGTGTCCACTTGTAATATTCATGTTGTTAGGTATATGTTATGACCTAATTAACAAAAGATACCAACCTGAAAAGATCCTCAATGCGAATTATTAACTTAATTCAAGAATATGTAATGTTAAAGGCTGGGTCCTTACAATTAATGTCTTGAATAAAGAATTTAATCGTTAAATAATTTATTATTGGATTATTTTATATCCCAAAAAACTCCAACATGAATTATTAATTCACATCATGACTTTATCTCTCTATAAGATCTTTTAGCAAGGGTATTCCCTCCTCACCAAACAATGATGAACTGACCTTATCTCTTCAGACATATTCTATCCAAAGGTAACAGACCGTGGTTTCCACCCTATCAATGATTCATTTAAATTCTAGAGATATACATATATTCATTTTAAAAGGTGAATTTTAAATATATGACACATCCTTCATTAAATGTTTCTTGGTAATGTTTCACCCATTGTCCATTAACATTGAAGGATAGTCCCTCACCTCTTTGAATTTAAAAAATTCTATAAGGGAATACTATAATAACATCGATTGGTCCCCACCATCGGGATTTAAATTCTATGTGGAATAGTTAAAATCATTATTTAAACAAATAGAAATTGTCCCCAACTGTTAATACCCATTGAGCAATGCATCTTCCATGTAATTTCTTAGTTTATTATTAATAACTTTTGAAATTTTCCTAAGTGTCTCTCCTTATCTTTTCCAGCTCATATAATTTTCACAACCTTTTCTCCCTTGTATTTTGAGTGTCCGAGATATTGTTTTTCATCACCAAAAATGAAATATGTTATAACTCAACTGGTAAATGATAAGGTTTGGTGTAGATGATTCAAAATGAAATTGTGTCAATGGGTATTTTATATATAGTGTAATACACCCAAATTTCATCATTATGATTCATACTCCAATCCATCTAAATTGTATTCTCTATCTTGTCAATAATATTCTCGATTTTTCAATTAGATAATTCCACCTTTACAATAGTTTTCAGGTAGTAAGGGGTTTTTATATTATATCAAACATTTTACTTCTCAATATATATTTTCATAAAATTATTGTTGATGTGTGTTCCTCGACCACTAATGTGTAACCAGGGTATTCAAAAATGAGTGAAGATGTTTTTTTAGAAAATTCATTACTAATTTGGTCATATAAATTATGGTAGCTTATACTTGTACCCACATTGAGAGTATTATATAGAGGAAAAGATATATATATATTTCCATATATATTGGTAATGGGTCCCAAGATGTCTACTCCCCATATGTGAAAAATTTCAACTTCGAGGACGGAGTTATGTGGAATTTCATTTCATTTGTTATTGGATCTTTTTCATTGTCCCTAATTTTAGATTTTTATAAATCCTCTCATGTCCCGATGAGTAGTCCAAAAAAATAAAAAATGGAGAATTTTAGTAATGGTAAAATTAAAACCCACATGTACTCTTAATGTTGAGACATGAATGCATCAACATATTTCTTAAATAATAGTGTCTCATCCCAGTAATAGTGATATGTATCAAATACCAACTACTTCCATTCCTAATAGGTCAAGTGTTATTATAGGGTCTTATTTTCCAAATAATCTTCTATGTCATCAAACCATGGTCGAGTGTTCACATCTACATAGAAAAGGGTTTCATTATGTAAGTCGTCCAAGATATCTATATCTTCATCTTCTTCAAAATTAGGTAGTTTTAGTCGGTACAGGTGATAAAAAGTAGCATTTTCCGTACCCTTTATGTATTTAATGACACTATAAAACTCTCATAGCATAAGGAACCACAATATATAAATTGTTCTATCATCCTTTTATTCAAAAAATTATTTTAATTATACATGATCCATCAAGAAAAAAACTCTAGAGAGCATTATGTTTGACTTGAATTTATCAAATATGAAAACCACCACAAGAACCACTTTATCCATAGTGGGGTAATTAGTTTGATAACCATTGAGGATATTAATGGAATAATATATGGGTTGGAAAATATGAAAAACATGTTATCCTAATTCAATGTCTAAAACATTGACACTTGAGTCACATATCATCTTGAAGTCCTTTTCCCAATCAAGAAAGATTATAATATAAGTGGCCTCATGTTTTTTTAATATTTTAAATGCTTGATAACATTATAAACAGAATTCAAATGGGATATAATTTCCAAGAATGTGTGTTGATGGTTGATCTATTTGTGGATATTCTGTTACAATCCGAAAATAAGACCCTTCATGGCCCAAGAAATATCTCTTAGTCCTTTACATTAGTTGGTTTTGGAAATTGTTTTATTAATTTAATATTTGCAAGAATAGTATCAATGAATTATTATAAAATATTGATACTGAGGATTATACCTCCTTGAAAAAATAATTTCCTTTTTTCTAATGGATCACATGACATTTTTCATTTCAAAATTTCCACCCGAGCTCAAGATTACTCAAATATACCTCAAAAGACACCCATAAATGGAAGAATCATCCATCCAAATATCTGAAAACTCTTCTATAATATCCTAGAAGATATGTTTCTTGTTTAGTTATAACTTTTCCAATGTGTTACACATTTTGAATTACATTATTTGATTGGAACGGTTCTGAATGGACTTATGAATGTTTTCTTTCAATGACAAGTCAGGTTGACATGGATTTACTTATACCCAAATTATCCATCCAAAAAGGAATAGAATTCATTCAAGGACAATATCCCTAGCATTGTATCCATGAATGGGGTAGGAAAATTTTAGTTAGAGGTTTTTATGTTATAGTTTCTTTAATTAATGTAGAATTCAATATAGTAATGGTCTGAGTATGAATAAATTCATCTTCCGTATTATTTTTTACTATAAGGACTCTTTATTTTCAACCACCTACAGTGGGCTCACCCAATCAATATCATATATAGACAAACTAATTTTGGAATTATAATTTTTTATAACTTCTTTACTAATAACCACATTCATTGGGGGCGAGGATCTATTAGGGTTATCATATTTGTCAATATCATTCTTGCAATAGAAATTTATGAGTGCATATCATGGGGATGATTCCATTTATATCATTCACATTCTAAACTATGGAATTCCTCTTCCATTTAATGAATATTATCTATCTTTATTCTCTCTCTTTAGTCAATTTTGAGCTTATGATGACTAGAAAAGTATAATTAGTCTCTAAGAATGAGTATTTAAGATTCCATTGAAGGGGATTCAGTTTCAATGTTGGAGGATTTATGATTTATGAGGTGAAATTAGGGAAGGAGTATCTTATAAGAGGTTCTATAACACCATGATATTTTTTTGAGATAGATTTTTTATTTTATTTTATTTTCATTGATGTCCTTTTTTTACACTCCACTAAGATAAGCTTGTGCTATACACAACACCGGCTTAGATTGAGGTATACACAACAATATGCTAGGCTTGTGTTACACACACATTCATGTTCTATTGATATAGTATGTTTCATTCAATACCCAGTTTAAGTTCAAAACTTAATATTATTATAACTTAGTCATTATTGTGGTGATTTTGAACTGTATTGACATTCTTCTAAAAGACTATTTAAATGAAAATAAGTGAGTTTATAAACTAATAAAACCACTTTTAATGGATTTAATTTATGTAATATATATTTAATATATTCAATATAATGTATAAAATTCATCTTATATGTTTTCTAGACATTATATTGGAATAAATTCATTTTTTTAGAAAAAAGAACTATTTTTTGAAAAAAAAAATGCAGTTTTTCCTCATTTTGAAGGACCTCCCATGTTAAATGTATTTTTTAAAACTCTTAAATAATTTATTTTAAAAATATTATTATATTAAAGAAGGATATTAAAATTTTATTTGGATTATTTTTTTATATTTTTCTGATAAGTTTTATATTTTGATGAATAGTAAAAATATACTAAATTTTTATTGAAAAAACATTTTTCATTAAAATAATTCATATGGATAAATTATATAATAGAATATTTAAAAGTAAAAATATAATATATCTTTATCAGTTAATATAATTTTGGTCAATGGAATTGATTTTACGATGAATTTTGATATAAAACCACTCAAATCTTTTATAGTTTTTAACTTTTCAAAAACATGCTTTTCATTCCAATAAAAGGATTAATTTTAAATAAATTACAGCAGCTTCAGTTTTTTTAATTTTTCAAAAAAGGATTCCATGTTTTCAATAAGTGGTTTTAAATTATGTAAATATCATTCTTTTATTTTTGGTAATTATGAATAATAACTTCAATAATTTTTATTAATACGATAAAAAGGTAAATTGGGAAATTATAGTTAAATATAATATTAGAAAATTACATTAACACTTTGCCTAATATTAATTGATGAGTTATTTTTGACCTACATCACCATTGTGTGGAAATAATACCTTCTGGAATCCACTTGGATGATATTTGGACATTTAATATTTTTTATTTAAAGAAAAATTAAATATATCTTACTCATATTTTAATAAATATATAATTTTTAAAATAAGGAGACATAGAAGATAAGTTCAATTATAAATACTCATTTTAAATATAATATGTTTTTCTTTATTAGGGTAATTTATTTGTAACTTTGTGGAAATAAATAATTACCTTAATGTTTTATATATTGAAGATGGATAAATTATTTAATTGATGAAAAATCATTAAATAAACTTATATTAAAATGATAATAACCATTAAAATACACAAAACATGACCAGATCATGTTTGTCAATAAAATATCTACCTTAATCATCCAAGGGTTGAGTTATTTCCCATTTTAAGACTTACATAAGATATTATGCCACTCATATTATTTTATTTAAAGAGATGTTAAACTTGTCATATTCATGATTTAATAAGTATAATATTTTGAATGTGGTATTTTATAGAGTATAAATTTTACTACATGTGTTATTAGGAAATATAGTAGATTTAGCTTCATTATAGTATTTTATTTTTAATTTTTCCCAAAAATTTAATTATATTAAATAATTACAAAAAATTTATGTTTTAATTATTTTATTAATGAAAATGTAAAATTAATGTTATTAAAAATAAAAAAGTAAATATAATTTGGAATAATTAATATATCCAAAAATAATTTATATATGAAATTGACCCCATATATATATAATAAAATATTTGTTTCTAGTTTCATATCTTATGTTGTTATGTTTAAAAATCCATTAAATGAATAGTGTAAAAATTAGCACCATTGATATTTTGACAAAATAATGTTTTGTTAAATTAGTTAAAATTTGATAAATTTTTTTAAAAAATATAATATAATGAAGGAATACTATAAAATTGTCATTATGTTTAATTTATGGTCTAATTGACATCACATAAATAAAAATTACATTATTTTAATATTGAATAATGTGTTGCCCTAGTTAAAATTAAAAGATGACAATTAAGGGTAAAATGAAATGATACGGTTCCAAATAAATCAATCAATTTAAAACAATTATTTTGTGGTGATATTACGACATTGTCATATCTCATATTCAAAATTGGGAAAAAAAAATCGGTTTTTTATTGTCTTTGATTATATTATAAATTACCATTTTTGGAGATCCCAAAAGTGACATTCACCTCAATTATAAAAGGGCCCCACCTCCCTCGCCTCTTCACTTCACCTTGAGCCTTCAATATCTACCATAACCTACCCATTTCCATTTTCAAATTCCCCATTAATATTCTATAGGTTATGTTCTTCCAAAAATACCAACTCTCATTATTTAAGTGGATATCTAAAGGAAGTATGCCGAAGAAGAGGTAATCTCCTCTAACGATTCATTCAAATTATATGTTTTTCTACTTTCTATTAAAGATTTTTTTACATTATAAAGTAATACATACATTATCAGTTATATACAGAGATTTTATTATAATTATTTAACAACCATATTCCCCTTTTATACAACCTTCGAAAAATAAAATCACCACTCGTGCGTACGAATGGCTTACCGTCTCCATGTTGTGGTGTAATATGTTTTTCACCACCACCTTACTTGGATTGATATATTGATGGAAATAATAAGTATATATTATTATTATATCATGATATGGGTTCTGTAAAATCATATATATCATCTACTTCCATAAAATTACACAATTATTAGAATGATATCGTTGCTCTTGCGTACAAATGACCTACCATATCCATGATGTGATGTGATTCACTCTACTAGATATCCATTAATTAATAATTATATAAATGTAAATAATTAATAAATATGGTATATATTATGTTGATATAATTTTGTAATGATATAAAAATGTCCTAATAATGAGAACAATAACTTACTCGAAAAAACAAGTGTAACATCACATTACGTTTTCAAGTACTATTGATGTTTCTATGTACCTCTGTATAGGGGTAGTGACAAATGAGAGATCCTAGAGAACATTAAATGATGTTTTGAGAAGAATGGGAAGTCGCACAGGAAGCGCATGGGTTGCCTAAACTGTGCGGCCAAACCGTGCGTGGTTGGTCATGGAGGGAGTAGCTTCTGCACGAGTGGCACACGGTTTGTCTAATCTTGTGGCCAAATTGTGCATGGAGTGTCTTCCAAGGTAGTGTCTAACACATGGTTAGTGCACGGTTTATCTAACCATGCGGGAAAACCGTGCGACCACTGAAATGAGATCCTATAAAAGTGGATCGCACTCGTTTTGGCCTCTAAGTGACTCGTTTTTCCTCTTTAGTGGTCCTATCTCGGATTTATATTCTCCTAAGTTCAGATAAGGTTCTACCATCGTTCCGGAGGCGATCCAAAGGCTTCAATTGGTTAATCGAAGATGAATTCTTGAGGTATGTGATCGTTCTTCATCGTTCGTGATCAGTTTATTAGATATACTTCGATCTACTTCTCCTCTTCTCTCGGTTTCATAGATCTACGCTCGTTATAGTTATATCTAAGTGTGTGGATGGAAAATATGATGAGATTTGGTCTTGATCTTGATAGGAGAAGAGATCAAAGGCGGGGTCTTGAAGGAGAAACCCGGTTTTCTTGAGCATTCTCGACTGTTGTGGTTTTGGTCAAATCCTTTGAGGTAGGTGGTTCCGTATCGACTTACCAAATTGATTATCATTGTATTTTCTTGATTTATTTCAATTTTTGATTTATATTCAATTTCTATAATTGTATTTGTATTAAATTGATAAAAACTCAATTCCAGTGAATCGATATATTTTAAATGGTTTTGGCATAGAAATTTGGAAAACCCCAATTCCATTGAATTGGGCGTGTTTATGGAAATTTCTTAATCTAAAAAGTTCAATTCCAATTTTGGATTTGATGGAAATTATTTAAATTAAATTTTTTAATTTAATTACGAAAATAAATTTTGTGATGATGGAATTGGTTTTGAATGGATTTCAAACTGGTGAAAATGGATTAAAAAGACTTGATAGAAACCAAGTGGTTTTATCTTTTGAAAAAGGCATGTTTTGAATAAAACCAGTTTTGGTTTTAAATGGAATGAAATTGGCACTTTTTAAATGAAAAATGAGATTGACCATGTTTTAAGCATTCTTAAAATAGTTCTCCTATCATGTAAGAGCGCATGCAAGCCTTAGGTAGTTAATTAGTTATTTGGATACACTCTATGCTACGACAATGTTCTAAAGAATACTTGTAGCTGGTCACATCCCCGATGGGTTTATGACGAGTCTCCTTTGGCCAGTGTCATAGGGAAGTGTGTATACACATTTTTCTGAATTCACATAAGGAGTGTGGAATATTATAACTGGTTAATACTATCATACATTTTGTCAGATGACCATATTGCTCATTTTTTTAATTATATTTGAGATATACATGTATTCCAATGCTTTTAAACTTCTTACATTCTTGCTAAATTTGTATAAAATGTTTTATATAAGTGTTTAATAAGCCATTGTTTTAGAAATATTCCATCATTTTTAAAGCCTTTGATTAAAATATTTATTTCCATCATTTGAAAATGTACAAATGATTTTGTTAGAATATGCTTTGAATTACCAAACCTGTTTATTTGAAAATAGAAAGTTTTTTTGGATAATCTATATTTGGCATCTGTTAAGGAGTCTTTTGTGGTATCCTATTGGGCTTAGGCTCACACCCTAATTTTTCATTCGGGTGTTTGTAGACTTTCTTCTTCCTCGATCAAGCAAAGGGAAGGGATCTCTTTGAGGTGGATCCAGTTGTTGATCTCTGGTCTTGGTGAGTTGTGTCCTTAGAGACCTAGGGGATGTTTTCCCATTTTTAAAACTCGGGTTGTAGTTCTTTGGGCTATTTATTCTTCTTTTTATTCTAGTATATTACTCCCGGTGGAGTTTCTTTTGTAATGCAGACTATTTTGTTTTTTGTTCCTTCTGCATTCTTGTGAAAAAAAACGTTCCCACTTCTATGTTTTACGATTCCAGGTGCTAGTCTCCGACCCGTGGGGATTGGGAATTACCTTTAGGCTTTGTTAGGGTCGGCTCGATTATTGGGTTACGAGGGAACCTGGGATGGTTCATGACAAAATGGTATCCGAGGGCAGGTTAAGTATCTTGCCTTGATGACAGTATGAATTTGAGTAGTCTTTTCAGGATATAGGAGGTAGTTGTGATTGAGTACTTGGCCATCTCTCACTGCAATGAACCTTAAGTCACCAGGCTTAGTTAGGGAAATATGACTTGTGGATTAGTTCTAGTATTTTCCCTGTTTTTATATGGATAGCATGGAATCAAAAATCTTGTTTTCCTTTCTATTAGGATTAGTTTTCCTAGTTACTCTGTTTGAGTGTTAATCAAATATCTTTTTATTTTGTGAAGCAACATGACTCTGAGAAGGCGTGAGAATAGGATCCAAAAATGGGCTACTGCTGAATCTCAAAAAGAAAGTCCTATTGTGGATCCAAGTTTGGTTGAGGTGATTGTTCGCACTGTCCAGGATCTAGGACAGGCACCACCTCCAGTTCCTCTTCAGACTCCAACTATAGATCCTCACAATTATGTTTTCTGAAGTCATTATAAAGAGTTACTATGCCAGAAGCAACCAATTTTCAATGGCTTCATTGACCCTCAACATGATAAAGAATGGTTGAGTAAGATTGAACGTCTGTTTGGGTTCTTGGAGACACCTGATGTGATCAAGTTGAAGTGTGAAACCTTTGTTCTGGAGGGTCCAAGTAGGAGATGGTGGGACACAATGGTGATGGCTAGGAAATATGGGGGTTTGGAGTGGAAGGACTTTATGGTTCTTTTCACTAACCAGCTCTATCCAGAATAAATGGTGTCGGCCAAGGTTCTGGAGTTTTTCAAGCCTGAACAAGACAAAAAAATCGTGGACGAGTACTCAAATAACTTTTCTAAGTTGGTACAGTTTTATCCTGAGATTGTATCTAATGAGAAGATGAAGTCTCGACGATTCGTGTTGGGACTTTGATCAGATATCCATTCTTATGTTTTCTTACTGAAGCTACCCACATATACAGATGTGCTGGATAAGGCCATGATGGTTGAGATGGACCTGGAAGGAATGTTAGGGTTCAAGGAGGTTCTTTTCCCTCATATTATTAGTGTTGGTTTCTTTAATGGAAAATAGAAGCGTGACATTTCTCATGGAAGTTCTCGACAACAGAGTCATTCCAGACCTCCAGTAGCAATGGTAGGGGCTTCTTTGACTTTCTATTAGTGTTGAAAGCCAATATATTCTAAGAGGGTTTTCACTGAGGCTCCCATGAACTGTAGCTCATGCGGACGTTTAGGGCACTTACAGATATTCTTCCATCACTTCTCGACTCCACGTGGTATAACAGGATCATCAGCACCTCCAAAAACTGGGGTGAAATTAAATGTTTCACGTACAAAAGGGTTCCAACCACATGCATCTATAATTAAGCTTCTTCACGCAGTGGAAGAGTCACTAGAGTTATCTGATACAGGTCATGCAACTGTGAGAGGTACCATTACAATAGCTTCATCTTTAGTGATAGATCTTTTTGATAATGGTGCATCTCACTCAATAATTTCAACCCATACAGTAACTCTGCTTAATCTACCTATAGAACTTTTATCTTGTTCAATGGATATTACTCCACCCCTTGGTACAATGGGAGAGAAGGGTCTTTGTGGTTTTTCTTATGTCTTCTCTTTATCATATTTTGATCATTCTTGGAGTTTTTTGGTTCTCGACATGTGATATTTTGACATCATATTTTGGATGGATTGGCTCATTGACAATAAATCCCGGATCGATTGTTATCTTCGACGGGTCTACCTTACTACACTCCGTGGTGTGCCTTTTTTTCAAGTATAATGGGACTGAAGGTCAAACAAAGTCGGACCCTCTTATCCAGAGTTGGGGAAAGTTATATCTGTTTTTCCATTTGATCTAGAGAGAGATTCAATGTGTGGTAGTCTTTGTGGATGACATTATTGTCTACTGCAAGTTTGAGGAGGATCTTGTGCATCATCTGAGAACATTTTTGAGTCTTTTAAGGAATCACCGACTTAATTCCAATATTTCAAAGTGCAATTTCTGGATTCAGGATGTGAAATTCTTGGGACATGTCATGTAAGAACAAGGAATATTAGTTGATCTAGAGAAGGTAAAATCTGTGATGACTTGGGAACAATCACAAAATGTTTTCGAGATTCAGAGCTTTTTGGGCTTAGTAGGATATTATCGTCTGTTTGTTAAAGACTTCTCAAAGTTATCCTCTCCAATGACTTCTCTGACTCAAAAGGGAGTGTGGTTTTCTTAGAATGATAAATGTTAGAGTTATTTTTTTGAGATAAATCATATTTTGACTTCTTCACCGGTGTTAACTCTTCCTGAGGCTGGGATAGGTTATGTGGTCTTATGTGAAGCATCGGGTCCAGGTTTGGGATGTGTCCTCATACAGGGAAATCATGTTGTTTCCTATGGGTCTCATCATCTTATGCCTAATGAGAAGAAATATCCAACCCATGACCTTGAACTTGAAGCTTTAATACACACACTTAAGTGTTAGAGACATTACCTTTATAGAGAAAGTTTTATTTTGTGTTCAGACCACAAGAGCTGGAGTTATATATTCTCTCAAAAGGATTTGAATCTCCACCAAATTCGTTTGGTGGAGTACCTGAAATATTTCGAGTTTGACATTGCCAATATTCCAAGGAAATGGAATGTAGATGCAGATGTGTTAAGCAGGAAACTTCCATCACAAGATATAAAGGAATCTTCAGAAGAGTAGAGTTTTATGGCTCTTTTTTCTCATTTGCATATTGGAATTCAGTGGAAGGGGAAGGAAGTTTCTTTATCTAGTTTCCAGTAGACATCTGCACTTCTCGATTTAATTCTTCAAGAACAGTGTTGACGCTCCTTTCGTCACAGAATCTAAAGATCGGAAAAGGGAATATCTGAGCTCAAAGTGATTCAACCTTTGAAGAAAACATCAAAAATCGACAAAGGCATGAACAAAGGATCGACAGCAACTGCACCGCGCAAGCTATCTCACTGTCGCGCAAGTACACTTGCACGACGCTCTTGGTCGCGCAAGTGACTTGCGCGACCTAAGTGGTAACCGCCCGGGGTCTTCTTTTGCCTATAAATAGACCCTGTGGGCCCCCCATTCGAGAGGATCTTTGTCCAGAAACTCGGATTGAAGCTCCCGACGCCCAAGTCTCTTCTCAAAGCTTCCGGAACACTTCTAAGGTAATTTCTTACCTAGAACGGAAGATCTAAAGAGAAGAAGGAAGGCCTAAGTGTTGAAACTTATCAAACACTTGCGCGCCGACTTATTTCCTTCAATATAACTTGCGCGTCCCTTTTCTGGAAGAGCCTCAAGAAGATTCTAAAGGGATTTATAAAGAGTCGCTCAAATATTCTAATGATATTTGAGAATCGCGCAAGTACCCCTCATGTCGCGCAAGTATACTTGCGCGGCCAATACTTGCGCACCGCTGCAATACTTGCGCGCCTTTCAAGACTTGCGTGCCCCTATCTTTTTGGGTGCCCATCTTGCCCATTTTACCCCTCTTATGCCGTTTCACCTTTCCTTTTCAAGATTCAGTCTTCAAGACACTCTTCAAAGCCATTTATGGCATTATTTCTTGATTTGACTTCCTTATCTAAAAGGAATCCTGTGGAATATCTCTCAAAATATAGTGATTTAAATATCCTTATGTCACTAAATATGGAGAGTTCATTCAGTCAAACCTCATCCTTTAAGATGAGAGAATCATAACCTGGGCCTCCTTTTAAAGGAATAATCCCCAGTCATAACCTTGGGCATCCTTCTTAGGAGTAAGCCCCAACCTCAAATTGGGCATCCTTCTTAGGAGTAAGCCCCAACCTCAAATATGGGCATCCTTCTTAGGAGTAAGACCCAACCTCAAATATGGGCATCCTCCTCAGGAGTAAGCCCCAAACCTTAATCCCTAACCTGGGTCTCCTTTTCAGGAATAAGACTCAGTCATAATCTTGGGCTTCCTTTTCAAGAGTAAGCCCCAAGTCCCCTAACCTGGGCCTCCTTTTTAGGAGTAAGTCCCAGTCATAATCTTGGGTCTCCTTTTCAGGAATAAGACTCAGTCATAATCTTGGGCTTCCTTTTCAAGAGTAAGCCCCAAGTCCCCTAACCTGGGCCTCCTTTTTAGGAGTAAGTCCCAGTCATAATCTTGGGTTTCCTTTTCAGGAGTAAATCCCAAGCCCCCTTAAATTTCTCTTAACCAGTCCTAATTTACCCTTGACTTGGGCTTCCTTTTCAAGAGTAAAACCCAATCATAAATCCCCTCCTAACTTGGGAATCCCCCTTAGGAGTAAGCCCCAAGATTAGAGTATTCAAATCTCTATGAAGCACATATAACTTTATGGACCCTGTTCATGGATTTTCTCTCTAAAAGTAAATCCTAAACCTTCATCTATCTGGGCAGTCATACATACATAATCCCCAAACAAATTCTTAGGATTGCATCTTTCATGTCACAATTGTCTAATTTTTACCAATACCTCTTGTTTCTCACACCGAGCATGACTCACGTGATCTTAGAGTGTAAAAGTAATTATGACATTCATCTTTGAGCCATCAATCATAAACATCATACTCCATTACTCGAACTACATGGGTTCTGATTCCTTTTCCAAAACAAAGGATACATAGGTAGCCCATTTATGGGTTCTATCCCAACTTTGAAATAATCTCTGTCCTTCTGAATGACGATAAACTTCAAGTGCCCCACTGAGTGGCTTTAAAACCAGCCCGGTCATCATAATGACCAAGAGACTTTTATATAAATGTTTTGAAGGATACCATTGACCAAGAATCTCTAAACAGATATAGATGATTCTCTATTGATTAAGAACCTCGAATACATATAAAATATTCTCTAAATTTGTTGCATATTTAATCATTGATTGTTAAAACTAAAGGATAGCACATTTTATACTTGGTAATGTAATAAGGATTCACGAACATAACTTAAATCTATAAAGAGAGTCCCGGAGTAGACAATAATTCCCCTCAAAAAGGTGTGATGAGTCTGACCTCCCATCCCCTTGACCAATGCAAATTCCTAAGTCTCATTAGTCCACAAAATAATGAGCACCTACCTTTGTAAAGTATGTTCAAACAGATGTGGAATCATTGGATGTTTCAGGTTCTACGAACAAACCCGTTAGAAACCGATCGGAACGTTTGAATCTCCCGTTCAGGAGGTCATCCCCGAAATCTGTCGAGGAAACAAAAATGGTGAACCCGACGTGAATCCTTAACCTAGTTAAAGTGATGTTCTTCTTATTTGTTAGGCCCCTTGGGCCAACAATGCAATCATTGACATGTGCTCATCCAAAAGATGCAGTGGCCGGATTCATCTTGATTACGTCTGTTATATGGAATAGGCCTTTTTTTCTCAAGATCTTCTGCAAATGGCTTTCCTTAAATTCACTCCTGTGAATACTGCTGCTGTGAACACCTCTACTGTGAGGTCTGCTGTTGTGAAAACCAATGCTGCTACTCCTGCTGGAACGTCATCCGCTCTGAGGATGACATCACCAACTCAGCATCTTCAACGCTGGGTTTCTAATGCACTGGTTAAGGAGTACCGTCGCAACGGTACTATCCCAACTCTGGAGGCCGCTCGTCAAGCCCTCCAAGTTAACAACTCTACCTGGTCGTCCGGACAACAGCGGGCAGCAATCAAGAAGCAGGCGGTGCTGACTACCGTCTCCAACCGTTTCGGGTTGTTATCCCTGGAACGCAATTTCCATTCACTCCCTTACTCTGAGGAAGTGAATGAGCAGGTCCCGCAGGACCTTAATTCAAAAAGACAGGAGTCCTTCCCAAGGGCTCCCATCAACAATCGCCACCAGACTCGTGCGGTAGTGCGCCCTCAACATGATGAGGGTACCGACTCCAGGCATTCAGCTCAGGTTCCTCGAACCCGAGCAGGCAAGATGAACCGCCAGAGACAGAATCCGGTTAACAATAGGCAGGTTGTCATCCCTGCCATCTCCGGAGAAGTCCACCAACCTAACTTGGTGGAAAAAAACGAGAAGGCATACACACCTGTCCGTTTTAATTCCGCTGTCCAGCAGACTCGTCTGGAAGCATCACGCCAATCCCGCCAGGAAATTCCGGCGGAGTACCATAGCCAGGAACATACACCTGCTTATACATCACCAGTTAGTCAGCAGGCTCGTCTGACTACATCTGATGGATCTCGTCAACCGCGTTTGGCGAAGTGTAATCAGCAGGCACATACACCTGCTACTACTAATCAAGCCTACCAACAGTCTCGCTTGGTAGCGCACGGAGAAGTCAGTCGGAATGTCCCGACGACAAACAGGAGGCAGACTCAACTCTCTGACTCCACACTTGAGTACTGTCAGGATTCACTGACAGGAAAAGGAGGACAGGAGCAGGCACATACACCTACTCCAAGCCCGGAATGGACGTATATCCCCGTTCTGGCGGCTGAAGTCGCCAAACATATTTTGTCAATGGTGAAAGAGCATAAGCAAATTCCTGCTCATATTCTGGATTCTTGCCAGGATATCATAACAGCTTCAGCATCATCACAGGGAAAGACACATAAATATATCCCTAGCAATGGAGTGACACATCAACGATTCACTCAGGAACAGACACGCACATCTGTTCCAGTCCAAGAGGGTTATGGGGCATACTCCCCCATATCATACGGACAACCAATTCAGGCTCATACACCTGATTTGAGTGGAGATCGTCAGCCTAACCTGACCATATTTCCTGATTAGGCACATACACCTGCTCAGAGCAATCACTTTCGTCATCAAGTGGTTTCTAAAGCGAGTAAGAAGGCATCTAAGAAAAAGATCCGCCCAGCACAGTCAGGAGATCAAAGGCCAATCTGTAACCAAGCCTTGCTCGATGCTGGATTTCTTGAAGCCCTCAGACATTTATCTGTCGGAATTCAAGATTCTACTCCCTCAGTTCCCAATAACAGGAACATTAATTCTAAAGGTCTTCAACAGACACTTCCTCATGAAGACTTGCTTCATAAAATTTCGGTCAATCTTGAAGTTTCTTCTTCAGATGAGAGCCACAGGAACCCTCTGTGTGGTCAGAAGACCAAGGAGCAAGAGATTTCTTCTTTTGCTGTAACCCATCATGACGGTCCTCCTCATGATGATGAACTTCGCTGCGAAAGTCCTCTCCGTAGTAGTGATTCACGTTGTCTCGAAAATTCATCGGAAGGCAATGTAGTGATGAGAAAGACCTCCTATCTCGAGGCACTTGCAAACGTAAAACCAGTCATGTCTGATGCTTTACTATCGGCAGGTGAAACTCTTTCTCCATTAGAAGATAGCCTGGGGTTTAGGTTATTCTCCGAACCATCCCTGGGTCATTCATCTTCCAGCATGAATAGTGATTTCTCTACCAATCTTGTTGAATCCGATGAAGCAACAAGGAAACACCAACTCTGGTCCAAACAGGTAGAAGAATCTTCATTTAATGATAAAGAGGAAATGCTGAACATGAGGAAAAAACTGGCAAAAGGTGAAGTACCAGTCATGTTTTGGCCTTTGGCTGACTCCCAGTACGACATTCCAAAGATGTTGACAGATGATGGAATCCATGATATTCGTCTCAACATATGGAAGACTCTTTGTCAATGGAAGAAGAAATTATTATCTTACGGTGATTATGAAAATCATATTAAGATAATAGAAGGGTTGCAATGCCAGATTGATTTGGCATCTCTATTAGTCTCTCGGTATCCGAAGGCTGAAAAGCAACAGAGAACCCTTCAACGTTCATGCCTTGGCGCACTAAGCAAATTGCGTCAGTTAATTGCCAATGATCCATCTGATGTTCATATCAGAGGATGGGGTGTTCACGGAGCACTACATTTCATAGTGCTTTACGGTCAGCAAAGCCTGCCAAAAATGGTCTCATGAAATGTTATTGCCCATGGCCGGCCATAGTCAATGGGCTTTGTTCATAATCAAAAGCTTTCTCTAGAACAGGCTTCAACTAGTTCCTCTCAAAATCAAGTATATAGAGAACAAGTTGTTGAATTGCTCCTACATCAAGCAGGCGAGAATATTGCAGAAGCCTCTCGTCTGGAGCAAACACGTCATCAAATGACAGAAGTTTCGGAAATCATCCAACGGTCTGTTGAACCAGGTGATAAAAGTGGATACAGGTTAATGCATCCAGCTAATTTCCGAACTAAGATTCGCAAGATCAAGAGAGATTTTAAGAAGATTTCAGACATAGCATGACAAGAGACACCCCAGCTTGCCAGACTGGGGACTTCTCTAACCCAACCCTCAGATTCAACAAATGGGATTCGAGGAGTTAAGCGGAAGCAGCAGGAACATCCCCAGTCCACCGGACTGGGGACTTTTTCAAATCTTCAATCCCTCCCTCAGAGAAGGTCAGTATTCTCTCGATTAAGGAATAAGCCTCAAGAGGAACGAAGAGCCAAGCTATCAGGAGATTCTCTCCAAGTGACGGTTCTCCAAGAAGTTCCTGAGGGATCAAGTCAACGGAATGCCATGTCTCATCATGGACATAGAAGAAGACAATATCACAGAAATGCTGATAGAAAGGATTCCATGAAATATGCATCCATTAATGTCATCAATGCCGTTGCTGCTGATTCACCAGATGAGGCTCAATCAGAGGGATCAGACGAAGAGGTTCCTGCTCAAGAAGTTGCGCACACAGACCTAAAGGAAGAAGGTGTGCACACACGTAATCAAAGGCTTACCCAAAATCTTGGTATTCCTTCAAGTAACCCACTTCCCCCTCTCCGAAAAGGATCCAATAAGGGGAAAGGAAAGAATCAGGTTACTTCTCACCCTTCCTCTGAAGGAGGTCAATCGCTCTCATTAGAGCAATGGTTTTCACAATAGGAAGAAGAAATGAAAGAATTAAGAAGGTTGAATGCAGAACTACTTCAGAGTAGTCTTCTTCTTAAGAATGCTGAAGTCCGACAGCCGAAGGAATTTGTTGTAACTACTGAGATGGATCAAGAATATCCTCCTTTATCAGTACACCCATAGAGGTCTAATCCTACGGGTCAAACGCAACAACTATTGGCAGCACTACCATCAATTGTAGCACCAACCACCATGTCTGTCCAAGCTCCATTCATTGCACCTACCCAAAACCAAGTTCAACCTGACGTTTCTCAAAAGTTAATAACTACTATTGAGTCATTAACAGTTCGGTTAGAAACTATGGAAGGGAAACAGGCGCAAGTTCAACCTGAAAAGAAAGTTTACCCTGAATGGGTAGATTCAATTTCTCCTCCATCCAGTTTTTGAAACTCTGTTTTCCCTACTTTCAATGGATCAGGCGACCCTGAACAACATTTGACGCATTACGTGTCTTGTTGTGATCCTATGATGGGAACACCAGAGCAGCAAGAAGCAGTGAAACTCAGATGCTTCGTGCGAACCTTGCAAGGACCAGCTTTTGTCTGGTATAAAAGCTTGCAATCCCGGTCAGTCATCGGATGGGAGGATCTTCGTCAAAAATTCCTTTTTCAGTTTAGCTCAACTTTGCAAAAAACGACAGTTTTTGATCTTACAAACTGCAAGCAAAGGGAAAATGAAAGAGTCTCTGATTTCATTGCTCATTGGAAGGGATTAACGTATTCCCTAAGTTTAGCACTCCCTCAGGAGGAATTGTTGCCAATATGTGTGGCAAATTTGCGTGAAGAATTACGCACGCCATTGATCCCTGTGAAATACACAGGAGGGTTTCAAGACCTTACTTCAATCGCTCAGCAGATTGAAGATTCCCTTATACAGGCTAAGGTTAAATAACGTGTAATTCCATCAGCTCCAGGAAGAAGAATGGGTAAAGCAGAAACTGCTACAGTTATTCTTAAACAAGCACCTGTACCTATATCTACTTCAAAACCATCATCTTCTCGAATGACTCCACCTCCTGAACGCCAACAACAAAGGCCGTTTCGTCCAAATGATCAAAGAGATCAACGACGAAAACAATTTGAGGATATGAAGAGTAAACCACACTCTTTATGAAGTGAGCAAGTTCCTGGTTACTTCATTTAAGCTCTGGAAAATAATTTGGATCAATTACCAGTGCCGAAGCGGCCAAACAAGGAAGGATATGAAGACCGTCCCAATTATTGTCCCTTTCATCAAATGTTGGGGCATCCCATCCAGGAGTGTTCTGTCTTGAAATAACTCCTGCAAAAGATGGTCGACTTGGGACAAGTCAAATTGAAGGGTTCTTCAGCTCATGTAGCGTGTATTACCGCTACAGATCCAGAGGAAGGAGGCGAGTAGCAGGAAGTCAAAAGCAAAACTGCGAAAAAATATGATGATTGGCTGGTCAGAAAGACAATCAATCGGACCCATTCCATTTTTCGAACACAATTGAAGAAGCCAATTGTGTCTCCTACAAAAGCTGCAGTAAAGCCTCCATCAAAAGACAAATCCTCAAAAGGGCAGCGCAATTCAAAGAAGAAAGAGGAATCATGAGAAGATGAGTATGTAGAAAAGCCTAAATTGTCTTTGACTCTGGAAGATTTCATGCCATCTACTTAAAAGCCACGGGCACCGCCCCATAAAACGGCACAGCCTAAACAGGCTAACCAAGCAGAGTCTTTATCAGACGAAGAATTAATCTTTGGTTCTGTTAATATGATTCAATTAAGAGATTCATATTCCAGTCTTGATGAGCCTGAATTCCCTATATCAAATAAGGGAATCCGAAGAGGTTCTAGATGTTCAGGATATAGGGAAAGACGTGGATCTTTCCAAAGCCACTACTCTAATTTTACCCCTTCTAGCACTGTATATGCAGCAGAAACGCGTGGTAGAGCCCTTCAGCGAGCTCAAAAAGAACAAGCAAGTTCTTCTGCCAATGGCCAACTCAGTTTTGGCACAGTTATTTTGGAAGACCGATTAAAGGTTCCATCTTCTTTATCTCAGCAAGTAAATGGATCTAATCAGTCTAATCTTCCAAAAACAAGGATTTTGCCAACTTCAATACAAGATGCATCAGCTTCCAAATCATCTGCTTCCAAGGTACCTGCTAAACCGCATATTCCTATTGGGAAACGCAGACCTCTATATCAAAAGTATGATATATTGAAACACTTGGCCCAAGTACCATCCAAGTTATCAATTTTGGATTCTTTGAATCTGTCATGAGATCTTCGGGAAGCACTCATCGAAGCTTTGTCAAGTCCTCAAGAGTTTGAAGATGAAATTGCTGCAGCTGAAATCTATCACATATAGAATAATCCTGCAGAATTCCATGCAGTGATATCTTTTACTGATAAAGATGAAGATGATGTTGTGCATGGTCACATAAAACCTTTGTACTTATCTGGAAAAGTCAATGGTATAAATGTTCGAAGAGCTTTCATTGACAATGGTTTAGGAGTCAACCTCATGCCCATTCGTACACTTCGTCGATTGGGCCTCACGGAATCTGATTTATCTCCTTCTACCATGATGTTGCAAGGATATGATAAAAATGAACAAGAACCACTGGGAGAAGTTACACTCAGAACTCAGTCTGGAGATCTTGTTTCCAATTCGGATTTCATGATTATTGATCAAGACTCAGCTTTCAATATCTTGCTTGGAAGACCCTGGCTACATCAGCATGCAGCTATTATGTCATCATACCATCAATGTCTCAAATACTGTTTCGATGGTCAAGTTGGAACATTGTATGGTGATAAGGCCCCGTTCAAGACATGTGAGTCTCAATACGTTGAGGCGGAATTTTATCACATGAAGGGAAGAGAAAAATCTACAATTAAGGAAATTACCAAAGTTAATGCTCTATATGGTTTGGAAAAAATTCCAATAAATCCATTTTCACATATGAGTACAGATTATGTGTTACCTATCAGTCAAATTCAAAAAATAGGCCCAAATCAAAATACTCTTATGGAAAGATCCATAATGTCAATTACAGCAATCGAGCCAGACAACATGGGAGAAATTGGTAACTTACCAAGCAGTGATGAAAGCATAAGTGGTGGCGTTTTCATTTCGTCTGCTGAAATCCAACAAGTCTATACTTCGCTAATCAGGCCAGAAGAAGTTATAGAAACACCAGAGGTGAATAATGATGTCGATTCTCAATCCATCATCTCCTCTTTATTTCCCAAAGGAGTCCCTTTATCATCAATAGGGTCGGAAATGGAAGCTTCTTCTTCAAAATGTGAAAATTTTGATATCTATTATGATCATGAAAATTTCGTTTTGTTATCTACTATGCAAGTAGAAATGGAAGAAATAACACATGATGAAGAGGAAGAGGAAGATCTTAGAGATGCTCCTCCTGCATTTGAAGAGGGTATCTCTACCACTGTGGATGAACTCAGAGAAATAAATCTGGGTATAGAGAAAGATCCACGCCACACTTTAATTAGTGCGGCCATGACCCTTGAAGAGAAAGAGATGTATATTTCTTTTCTAAAGCAAAATAAAGATATTTTTGCTTGGAATTATACAGAAATGCCTGGGCTTGATCCTGATATTGCTACTCATCATTTGGGTTTACCAAAAGAACATCGAGGATTTAAGCAAGCCGCAAGAAGAACACACCCAACCTATGCTTCCAAAATTGAAGCTGAAGTGGATAATCTGATCAAAGCTAACTTCGTCAGAGAAGTTCAGTATCCCAAGTGGTTGGCCAATATTTTCCCTGTAAAGAAGAAGAACGGACAAATTAGGGTTTTCATCAATTTCAGAGATCTTAATCGGTATTGTCCTAAAGATGATTTCCCAATTCCGATTACAGAACTCTTAATTGATGTGACGGCTGGCTATGAAGTACTTTATTTCATGGATGGATATTCTGGATATAATCAGATCTGAATGGCCCCAGAAGATGAGGAATATACAGCCTTCATATCTCCTCAAGGTGTGTTTTGTTACCGGGTGATGCCCTTTGGTTTAAAGAATGCAGGTGCAACATATCAACGCGCCATGCATCGTATCTTCAAACCTCTTTTAGGGAAGTTTGTTGAATGCTATGTAGATGATTTGGTGGTTAAATCCAAACAACGTTCTAATCACTTGGCTGATTTGGAAGTCATATTCCACAAGCTTCGACAACATAATTTGAAGATGAACCCCTTAAAATGTGCTTTTGGGGTAACCTCAGGAAAATTCCTTGGCTTTTTTGTACGCCATCGTGGTATTGAAGTCGATCCTGAGAAGACCAAATCAATCCTTGGTATGTCACCTCCTCAGAATTTGAATGAATTAAGAGGACTTCAAGGACACTTAGCCTATATTCGGCATTTCATCGCCAATTTGGCAGGAAAAAGTTTACCCTTTACCAAATTATTGAAGAAAGGAGTCACTTACCAGTGGAATGAAGAATGTCAAGAAGCATTTGATGTTATCAAGAAGTACCTCTTGAGTCCACCAGTACTCATGCCACCTGTTGAGGGTAGACCTATTATCCTCTATGTGACAGCTTTAGAGAGATCATTGGATGCCTTTCTCGCTCAAAAGAATGATGCTGGGAATGAAAATAGTCTCTACTATCTCAGTAGAACTATGCTGGAAGCAGAAACCCGGTATTCAAGTATTGAAAAGTGCTACCTAGCATTAATCTTTGCAGTTCAGAAACTGAGACACTACCTGCAACATCATGAGATCCAATTGGTATCTCGTAATAATCCGCTCAAATTCATCCTTAGTCGTCCAATGCTTACAGGACGTCTGGCAAGGTGGGCGGTTATTCTACAGCAGTTCGACATTCAGTATGTGTCTCAAAAGGAAATTAAGGGCCAAGCTCTGGCTGATTTCCTGACTGAACATCCTTCAATGGAAGACACGTATTCAGATATTGAACTCCCTGATGAGGAAGTTTTCTCTATTCAAGAGAGTCCTCAAACATGGGAAATGTATTTTGATGGTGCTTCTAGAAGTCCAACAGGGAAGAAAATGGAAAATCCTAAATTCAACAAAGTTGGTTTAGGAATTGTGCTCATTTCTCCAGATAAGGCAGTGTTACCTTATTCCTTTTTGTTGTGGGAAGGTGGTACCAATAATGAAGCTGAATACCAAGCTCTCATTACAGGCTTGGAGTTAGCGCTTCAAGCACAAGTGAATCACTTAAAGGTGAAAGGTGATTCAGACCTGGTAATCAAACAAGTCAATGGGGATTATGCCATCAGAAAAGAAGAATTAATCCATTTGTATGATTACGTCAGAGAGTTAATGTCGGAATTCCCTTCAGAACCGACATTTTCTTATATACCAAGATCACAAAATGCTCAAGCTGATGCACTGGCTAATATAGCCATAGCTTTAGCAGATCCAAATCGGGACGAGACAACCATCTGTATTGCCCACCGTCGTGCAATTTCACCTTATGTTCAAGTCAGAACAGAGGAAATTAATGAAATTAGTCCCATTCCTGAACCGTATGGTCATACTACAGGATGGATGTCACCTATCAGGGAATACCTTCAAAATGGAACACTTCCACCTGATAGAGCCGAGAAAGAACAAATTCGGCGACGTGTGGTCAATTTTACTCTTTATGATAGCCCAAACCACCTCGAGAAAATTCTCTACAAACGTGGTTTTGATGGAGTTCTCTTCAGATGTATTGATGGTGAAGAGACAATGGCTGTCATAAAAGAAGTGCATGTAGGAGTCTGTGGTGCCCACCAGTCTGGACATAGACTATCTGATCAAATTCGAAGGCTTGGATACTTTTGGCCTTCAATGATACAAGATTGTGTTAATTTCACAAAGTGTCATTCATGCCAAGTATATGCCAACTTCATTCATAAACCTCCAGATTTGCTTCATACATCTAAATACTCATGGCCATTTTCCACATGGGGAATGGATGTGGTGGGACCTTACCCTTCAGCTACGGCCAAGCAGTTTAAGTACATTCTTACTGCTACTGATTTCTTTTCCAAATGGGCAGAGGCAGTACCTCTCAAAGAAGTCAGTTCTAAATGCATTGTTAGCTTCATCAAGTCTAACATCATTACTAGATTTGGTGTCCCTCATACCATATTGACGGACAACGGCACCAACTTCTGTTCTTCTGAGGTAAAGAAATTGTATCAAGAATACAACATTAAGTCCAACCATTCATCTCGATATCATGCAGCGGCTAATGGCCAGATAGAGGCCTTCAACAAGACTCTTTCAAATATACTGCAAAAGATGGTGGATAAAGATAAGAGGTCATGGCCTGATAAACTCTTCCATGCTTTATGGGCTTATCGGACTACCACTCGCAATGCAACGCGGTCAACTCCATATTCATTGGTATATGGAACAGAAGCAGTCTTGCCAATTGAAGTTCAATTTCCCTCACTCAGAATAGCCTTTTGTGATCAGTTATCTATAGATGAGCAATCCCAAAAGCGGTTGAATGAATTGGAACAGTTAGATGAGAAAAGATTGTGCACTTTTCACCACTTGGAAATCTATCAGAATCGAATAGCACGAGCTTTTAACAAAAAAGTTCGTCTTCGTTCATTCATTCAGGGAGAATTGGTATTGGTTCTCAGAGCACCAATGATACCAGGAAAGAAGCCTCCCAATCTTGAACCAAAATGGGAAGGACCTTATTCAATACATAAGGTCTACTCCAATGGAGCATATTCTCTAATCTCAATGGATGGAGAACACATCACGACTCCAACTAATGCCAGATTTCTGAAGAAGTATTTTGTATAAACACAAAATATTGTTCCCAGATCCAAAAACAATCACATTGGTTCATATTTTGTCCCACATGACACTAAACTGTATTATGTCTTATCTATATGACGTTAAACTGTACAGAAGTTCCTATATTTTGTCCGAGATGACATTAAACTATATTTTGTCTGAGATTACATTAAACTATATTGTGTCCTAGCAACATGACATTAAACTGTTTGGCACTTCCAACGTCCAGCATGACGATAAACTGTAAAAAGTCCCCAGAACTGATATCCTCGTATTGGTTCACCTTAGTCCTAGCTACATGACTTTAAACTGTACAGCACCAGTTCGTCCTTGCTATATGACATTAAAACTATACAGCAATGGTCCAGTATGACTTTAAACTGCAACTTCGTCCCATATGACATTAAACTGTGAAAAAGTTCCATGAACCGTCCAGCATGACCTTAAACTGCATCATCCCTGGTCCATGTATATGACCATAAACTATTTACAAATCCCTTATGTCCAGCAAGACGTTAAACTGTGACGTCCTAAACTACATGACGCTAAGCTGTATAAAAGTCCCTCACGTCCGAAAAGACGATAAACTATATAATCATCAAAGGTCCAGCATGACATTAAACTGCACCATCCACGGTTCATGAATATGACCTTAAACTATCCCCCTTTCGTCCAATATGACGTTAAACTGTATTGTCCCCATCGTCCTAAATACATGACGCTAAACTGTATAGAAAGTCCTTGATATGTCTTACATGACATTAAACTGTTATTTTGTCCCTACTACATGACACTAAACTGTGCAGCACCAATAGTCCTAACTGCAAGACTTTAAACTGCATAGTCCCTTTTTTATGTCCTACATGACATTAAACTGTGCATCGTTAAGGTTGTTATTACCTCTTGTTTCTCACACCAAGTATGACTCACGTGAGCTTAGAGAAAATATCAACCATAATACTCCCTTTGGGCCACTAACCATGTGTAAGTCCCAACAACATTTTAATTAGATCGTTGTTCCCAAGAACAACTTGATCATTAATCCATTCTTTAATTGAACTACACGGACTTTGATCCTTGCCCTCCAGGCTGGGTATGTAGGCAACCTCCCAGGGTTCAAGCCCAAAAATAATCTCTTCACATTGGTTCACCACCATCTCATATGATGTTGATTCGTGAAACCGCCCCTAGAATCAATATTTTTTACATTGATTCACTTTCGTCCTTGTTATATGACGTTAAACTATACAACACTTTTGTCTGGTATGACAATAAACTACAATATTCTTTGATCATGTTTCATTTTCAAAAGACTACGTGCATACATGGTAATGACTAAACTTTTTATCATAGGTTAAACCATCATTGCACTAAAGTCCCCTTTCACCCTTCACATGTACGAACCAAATTTGTACAAAGGGTAGTTCTAGAACTACGTGGGCTTGATTCCCATCCTTATGGGATACGTAGGAACGTTCGATTATCCCTCGAATCCAGCCCCATGTATTTTGGGCCTAACCCCAAATTTCACTTTCAGTCCCTTGGCTGAAAAGTCCTCATGAAAACACACACTGTGTATTCATTATTATGGTCCGAATTCTATGACCCTAAACTAAGATCACTCATACTTTCGTCCTGAACGACGTTAAAACTGCATTTCAAGAACTACGTATGGCTTGATACTCATTCTTATGAGATACGTAGTGAAGTCCAGGTTTTCAGGACCCAGCCACAACATGATTATGGTTATCATTGACCTATGTATCTCTATATACATTGGACAATACCCATATTTATGTGTTATAATCCTAACCTTAAATATTTTCAGATCTTCATAACCCTTTTCATGACTTCTAATCACAAAAATGTCAAACTTCTGAGAATTCTTTTGCCTGACTATGCAGCACGTGCCCATAGGTGGCCTTGCATAAACAGTCCACATAACAGACTTGTCAGCCAAAAGATGCTATTTATTTGACCATGCATCCAATGCCCTTAGGTGGCCCTGCATATTTCAACCCCCTAACGGGTTTTGTTAAATAATAGTAACTTCATTCTTGGGAAGAATGCCTCTTTTTTCCTTATTTGTATTAAATGACAGTATGTAGGGATCCGCAAAAAAAAATCCATCCTTAACATATTTTTCCCATATCCTTTTTCATGATCTGAAAGTATTCAAGTCTATGGTTTATTCTTCTTCCCTAGGTTTGGGTCAGACCTTCGTAGGAGTGATGTTCATCCAGTTCTTCGATATTCTTGTTCGAAAATATCTTCTCCATATTCAAGTACCTCTTTCCATACAAAAAACTCTATACTTTAGAAAATTTGAATCTCCATAAACTTTCACTGGCTTTTAACACTAGGAAAGTAAATTTCTGGGAGTTCTTTTGCCTAACTATGCAGCACATGCCCATAAGTGGCCTTGCATAAACAGTCCACATAACAGACTTGTCAGCCAAAATATGCTATTTATTTGACCATGCAGCAAATGCCCATAGGTGGCCCTGCATATTTCAACCCCCTAACGGGTTTTGTTAAATAATAGTAACTTCATTCTTGGAAACTACTTCTTCTAATGCCTTTTAGCTCTTTTTCATATCATTCCTCAGATTCAAATATTCTTAAGCCATAGTTTACATTTTTTCTCTCATACTTGAGTATGGTAATATGTTTTCAGATAAATTGTCAAGGAATTGAATCATTTTTAATCTATTTTGGTCAAATCTATTTCGACCTTAAACATTAGCCCCTTTATGTCCGGCATGCATGACATTAAACTGCCCACAAAAGACAAAGGAACTCTGAATAAAAGTCAAGTTCCAGCTCACTAAATATACATTTATGTCTAATTTAGGTAATATTGAACAATTAAAAAGTTCAAAATTTGTAGGATTATTTGTAATAATCCTAGTAAAAATCAAACTATGCTTACTAGGCCCATTGGATTAAGTAAATTTGAAGCAGGTAATGAAAGAATGCAGGTACAAATGATTGAAGACAAAGGTGTTTTTCATTGATACACAAGAGTTAAAAGGACATCCACAGACTGGAGTCTCTTCTCTTTTTCGAGAATTACAAGAGGCTTTCAACATAACACTTAATTTGATTTACGGCATCCCGAGCTTCATCAGAAACCACTTGGAATTCATTCATTCAACTGGATACAATAAGAGATGCAGTGATACCAGCTCTTCTTGGAACAATTGTAAAAGGATGTTCTTGAGTGCGGTTTGAGAAAATTTTCTGCTGATCAAACAGTGACTCTGTTTCTGTCCAAGAGACTTGGAAGATGGATACATGGATTTGAGAATGGAGCATTGTAAGTAAAGAGCCATTTGGAGAGAGTACTCTTTTTAGATATTTCTCTAATACCATGTTTGTCTTCTCTCCACCAACCATTAGTGGAAAACATTTCAGACCATGGGTTTTCCATTTTCATATCTGCAAGGAAATGACATGGAGGAAGAATTTGAAAGTTCACACCATTGTTGTTACTCTTAATGCACAGCATAACCGAAATAGAGAAGTAGCAGTGCAGCTGCATCTCAGGTGTATAATTGTTTGCATTTGGAACATTGACTCCTTGCAGATGACCATGACCACACAGAGACAGGTAGATTCTCTGTGGGAAATTAAGATGATATTTCTTCAAGTACTTAGCCAAATATGGGAGAGTGTTGTTGCAGATATCATAATCATGGCCAATAATGTTCATCATGTCATCAATCTGCTTGCTAGCCAGTTCATCAGCCATTCTAATTCCATTGAGAACCACTGAATCTGCACAAAAGATGAATAAACTAACTCTTAAATGGGTTTATTTTTCATAAAATTTGTGAAGAAATTTGAAAAAAATGGCAAAGGCATTAAATCGCGCAAGTCTAAAAACATGGCGCGCAAGTATCCGTGTGCCGCGATAGTTTTTGACGCGCAAGTATAAACCGCGCAAGTACAAATACCTTTACATTAGCACGACATCAAGGAAAACACTAGAAAACAGAGCAACCTGCACGGCTAAGGCGACCTGCGCGACGAGAGCTCGAGAAGGTATGAAGTCCGGAAATCCGGATGCCTGTACGGAGGTAAGGCCATGTATTTATAGGCCAGGAATCCTATCTGCGCGCCGTACCCTGAGCGCTTAAAGGCTTGCGCGATGCAAACTTGCGCGCCGCCCTCTGCGCACTGAAGACTTGCGCGCCCCCCTTTTCCTTTGGGTTGATTAGATTTCCTCAGAGTCAAATCCTCATTTCTCTCCAGATCCAACTCTGAGGGGGGACTTTTGTTGACGCTCCTTTCGTCACAGAATCTAAAGATCGGAAAAGGGAATATCTGAGCTCAAAGTGATTCAACCTTTGAAGAAAACATCAAAAATCGACAAAGGCATGAACAAAGGATCGACAGAAACTGCACCGCACAAGCTATCTCACTGTCGCGCAACTACACTTGCGCGACGCTCTTGGTCGCGCAAGTGACTTGCGCGACCTAAGTGGTAACCGCCCGGTAACCGCCCAGGGTCTTCTTTTGCCTATAAATAGACCCTGTGGGCCCTCCATTCGAGAGGATCTGTTTCCAGAAACTCGGATTGAAGCTCCCGACGCCCAAGTCTCTTCTCAAAGCTTCCGGAACACTTCTAAGGTAATTTCTTACCTAGAACGGAAGATCTAAAGAGAAGAAGGAAGGCCTAAGTGTTGAAACATATCAATCACTTGCGCGCCAACTTATTTCCTTCAATATAACTTGCGCGTCCCTTTTCTGGAAGAGCCTCAAGAGGATTCTAAAGGGATTTATAAAGAGTCGCTCAAATATTCTAATGATATTTGAGAATCGCGCAAGTACCCCTCATGTCGCGCAAGTATACTTGCACGACCAATACTTGCGCGCCGCTGCAATACTTGCGCGCCTTTCAAGACTTGTGCGCCCTTATATTTTTGGGAGCCCATCTTGCCCATTTTACCCCTCTTAAGCCATTTCACCTTTCCTTTTCAAGATTCAGTCTTCAAGACACTCTTCAAAACCATTTATGGCATGATTTCTTGATTTGACTTCCTTATATAAAAGGAATTTTGTGGAATATCTCTCAAAATCTAGTGATTTAAATATCCTTATGTCACTAAATATGGAGAGTTCATTCAGTCAAACCTCATCCTTTAAGATGAGAGAATCATAACCTGGGCCTCCTTTTAAAGGAATAATCCCCAGTCATAACCTTGGGCATCCTTCTTAGGAGTAAGCCCCAACCTCAAATTGGGCATCCTTCATAGGAGTAAGCCCCAACCTCAAATATGGGCATCCTTCTTAGGAGTAAGACCCAACCACAAATATGGGCATCCTCCTCAGGAGTAAGCCCCAAACCTTAATCCCTAACCTGGTTCTCCTTTTCAGGAATAAGACTCAGTCATAATCTTGGGATTCCTTTTCAAGAGTAAGCCCCAAGTCCCCTAACCTGGGCCTCCTTTTTAGGAGTAAGTCCCATTCATAATCTTGGGTCTCCTTTTCAGGAATAAGACTCAGTCAAAATCTTGGGCTTCCTTTTCAGGAGTAAGCCCCAAGTCCCCTAACCTGGGCCTCCTTTTTAGGAGTAAGTCCTAGTCATAATCTTGGGTTTCCTTTTCAGGAGTAAATCCCAAGCCCCCTTAAATTTCTCTTAACCAGTCCTAATTTACCCTTGACTTGGGTTTCCTTTTCAGGAGTAAAACCCATTCATAAATCCCCTCCTAACTTGGGCATCCTCCTTAAGAGTAAGCCCCAAGATTAGAGTATTCAAATCTCCATGAAGCACATATAACTTTATGGACCCTGTTCATGGATTTTCTCCCTAAAAGTAAATCCTAAACCTTCATCTATCTAGGCAGTCATACATACATAATCCCTAAAAAAATTCTTATGATTGCATCTTTCATGGCACAATTGTCTAATTTTTACCAATACCTCTTGTTTCTCACACCGAGCATGACTCACGTGAGCTTAGAGTGTAAAAGTAATTATGACATTCATCTTTGAGCCATCAATCATAAACATCATACTCCATTACTCGAACTACGTGGGTTCTGATTCCTTTTCCAAAACAAAGGATACGTAGGTAGCCCATTTATGGGTTCGATCCCAACTTTGAAATAATCCCTATCCTTCTGAATGATGATAAACTTCAAGTGCCCCACTGAGTGGCTTTAAAACCAGCCCGGTCATCATAATGACCAAGAGAATTTTATATAAATGTTTTGAAGGATACCATTGACCAAGAATCTCTAAATAGATATAGATGATTCTCTATTGATGAAGAACCTCGAATACATATAAAAGATTCTCTAAATTTCTTGCATATTTAATCATTGATTGTTAAAACTAAAGAATAGCACATTTTATACTTGGTAATGTAATAAGGATTCACGAACATAACTTAAATCTATAAAGAGAGTCCCAGAGTAGACAATAATTCCCCTCAAAAAGGTGTGATGAGTCCGACCTCCCATCCTCTCAACCAATGAAAATTACTATGCCTCATTAGTCCACAAACTAATGAGCACCTACCTTTGGAAAGTAGGTCCAAACGGATGTGGAATCATTGGATGTTTCTGGTTCTACGAACAAACCCTTTAGAAACCGATCGGAACGTTTGAATCTCCCGTTCAGGAGGTCATCCCCGAAATCTGTCGAGGAAACAAACAGCAACTGGATGATGAATTCCATAGCGTTAGGGACTCTCTTTATAGTGGGGAGATCGACACTTAGTGGTCGTTATCCAAAGGGGATTTTTGGTGTTATCAAAACCGTTACGTTTTGCCGTTATCTTCAAAGAAGGATGTGATTGGGGATTTCCATAACTCTCAGTGGGATGTACACCCAAGAACCATGAAGATGTTCTACGACATGCGGTGATAGTTCTGGTGGCCATGTATGAGGAAAGACATTGCTGAGTTTGTATCTCGTTACTATACATTCCAATATGTGAAATCCGAGCACCAGAAACCTTTAGGTTTACATCAACCACTTCCATTCCCTACATGGAAGTGGGATGAAATATCTAAGGTCTTTGTGGTTGGGTTACCTCAAAACCAGAGGAAGAAAAACGTGATATGGGTTGTGACCGATAGGCAGACTAATTTGGATCACTTTATACCTATTCAAGAAACAACCAAAGTTGAGGAGTTGGGAAATATCTATGTGAAAGAATTTTTTCTTTTTCAGGGAGTTCTGTATGCTATAGTCTCTGATAGGGATCCTTGGATTACTTCTCACTTTTGGAAAGGCCTTCAGGTGGAATTGGGATCTCATGTTCATTTGATCACGGCCTACCATCCACATTCAGATGGAAAAACAGAGAGAGATATTTGGATCCTTGAGGATATACTCCGTGCTTGTGTTCTCAAAATTGTTGGATCATTGGATGATCATCTGGGGCTAGTTGATTCTTCTTATAACAACAGTTAACAGTATGCAATCAAAATGGATCCTTTTGGTGAATTATATTGTCATCCTTGTAAATATACTTTATGTCGGTCATAGATTAGTGAACGTTCCTTGGTACGACCGAGTTTGGTCCAAGAGATGATAGCTAAGATCATGTTGATTCTTCAGAGAATGTTGACAGCACAGAATCGGTACATGTCTTATGCTTATCATCACTATAAACCTTTAGATTTCTCAGTTGGTGACCAGGTTTTATTGAATGTTTCACCCCGATTAGGTCATCGATGGCTTGGGTGGTAAGGGAAGCTTGCTCCTAGTTTTGTAGGACCTTTTGAGGTTGTTGGTCTTATAGGGAAAGTTGATTACCATGTAGCTCTACCATAACAGCTGACTTCGATACATAACGTTTTCCATGTATCACAGTTGTGAAAGTATCTCGCTGATCAATTTCATGTTGTGAGTTGGAGTGATCTTGAGATTGAACCAGATTTATCTGTGACTGAACGACCAGTCAGGGTTGTTGATTCTAAGACCAAGATACTTTGTGGGAGAATGATACCTCGGGTCTGTGTACTTTAGAAGCGTGTTTCTGATTCTCATGAGATGTGGGAAATGGAGGCACTAATGAGAGAGAAGTGGCCTCATCTTTTTCGTGTGGTGGTTTCTTCATAGGCTTTTTGGGGACAGAAAGATCTTATGGTGTAGAGGTTGTAACATCACGTTACATTTTCAGGTACTTTTGATGTTTCTATATACCTCTGTTTTGAAGTATTGATGAATGAGAGAGTTGAGAGAACATTAAATGATGTTTTGAGGCAAAGGGTAATTCACAAGGGCACCGCACAGGTTGTCTAAACTGTGCGGCCAAACCATGAGTGGATGGTCTTGGAGGAAGTAGCTTCTGCATGGGTGGCACATGGTTTGTCTAACAGTTCGGACAAACCGTGCATGGAGTGTCTTCCGAGGTAGTGGTTAATGCACGGTTAGCAAACGGTTTATCTTACTGTGTGGGAAAACCGTGCGACCACTTAAATGAGATCCTATAAAAGTGTATGTCACTCGTTTTTTGCCTCTATGTGCCTAATTTTTCTCCTTAGTAGCCCTAACTTGGGATTTGTTTACTATTAAGGTCAGAGAAGGTTCTCCCATCATTATGGAGGTGATCCAAAGGCTTCTCATGGTGAATTGAAGCTGGATTCATGAGGTATGTGATCGTTATTCATCGTTCTTGATCTGTTTCATAGATCTACTTAGATCTACTTATCTTATTCTCTCGTTTTCATAGATATATGCCCATTATGGGTATATCTATGTGTGTGGATGCCAAATATGATGATATTTGGTCTTGATCTTGCTAGGAGAAGAGATCTAAGGCGGGTTCTTGAAGGAGCATCCCGGTTTTATTGAGCGTTCTCGACCATTGTGGTTTTGGTCAAAACCATTGAGGTAGGTGGTTCCGTCTTGACTTACCAAATTTATTATCATTGTATTTGAATGATTTATTTCAACTGTTGATTTAAATTAAATTTCTCAAATATTATTTCAATTAAATTGATAAAAACTCGATTCCAGTGAATCATGATATTTGAAATGGTTTTGGCATAGAAATTTGGAAAACCCCAATTCTGTTGAATTGGGTGTGTTTATAGAAATTTGATGATTTAAATTGTTCAATTTAAATTATGGATTTGATGGAAATAAATTTAATTAAATTGATTAATTTAATTGTGAAAATAAATTGTGTGATGATGGAATTGGTTTTGAATGGATTTCAAACTGGTGAAAATGGGTTAAAATGATTTGATAGAAACCTAGTGGGTTTATCTTGTTAAAAGTGCATGTTTGGAATAAAACCTGTTTGGTTTTAAATGGAATGAAATTGGAACTTTTGAAATGGAAGAATGGGATTGATCTTATTTTACGCATTCTTAAAATAGTTTTCCCATCATGAAAGAGCGCATGCAAGCCTTAGGTAGTCAGTGAATTATTTGGATACACTCTACGCTACGACAATGTTCTAAAACATACTTGTCGCGGGTCACATCCCTGAAGAGTTGGTGACGAGTCTCCATTGGCCAGTGTCAAAGGGACATGTGTATACACATTTTTCTGAATTTACATAGAGAGTGCGGAATCCTATAACTGGTTAATACTATCGTACCTTTTGGCAGATGACCATGTTGATCGCTTGTTTATTTATATTTGAGATATAAATATATGCCAATGCTTTTGAACTGCATACATGCCTAATAAATTTATATAAACTATTTCAAATAAATGTTTTACTTAAGTCATTGTTTTAGAAAAATTCCATCATTTGTAAAGCCTTTTCTTAAAATATTTATTTCCATCATTTGAAAATGTATAGCATATTTTGTAAGGATATGATTTGAATTGACAAACCCGTTTATTTGAAAATTGAAATCTTTTCTTTGGATAATATATATTTGGAATGTGTTATGGAATATTTTGTGGTATTCTTCTAGGATTAGGATCACACCCTACTTTTGCCTTCAGGTGTTTGTAGACTTTATTATTCCAGGATCAAGCAAAGGTAAGGGATCTCTTTGAGGTGGATAAATTTGTTGATCTCTTGTCTTGGTAAGTTGTTTCCTTTGGGACCATAGGGCTATTTTCTCATTTTCAATACTTGGGTTGTAGTAATTTGGGATTTTATTCCTCTTTGTATTCTGGTACATTACTCCAGGTGGAGTTTTTTTTGGAATGCATACTGTTTTGTCGTTTGTAGCTTCCGCATTCTTGTTGAAAAAATCATTCCCACTTGTATGTTTTACGATGCCAGGTTCCAGTCACCAACCCATGGGGATTGGGAATGCCCTTCGGGCTATCTTAGGGTTGGCTCGATTATCGGGTTACCGGGGTACCCGGGCTGGTTTGTGACGACATGCATAAGAACATAAAATAGGTAATACCTGAATAACCAGTAGCAATGAAATTTTACTAACAAATGGATGATAATATGATCATATATGATATCATAAAAATTTCTATGATACTAGAAAAAATCAATGAAAATATTTAATTCATTATACATGAGGCTAAAATACATTCAATGGATATTGGACTTATGGTAAGGGATTATTTTGTTTCACTTTAATTTTTATAAGACATATGCCTTATACACCACCTATTTCTTTTTAGTGATGTTTATTCGTTCCATGAATTTTTTTATTATTCTTATAATGAAGTTTATAATATGAATATAATTTTATTTATTTTATGTGGCATTTTATTCAATTGATTATAAATTGGTAAGGATTATTTTTGAAATCTGATTTTTATCCGAAATACTTTATAGGTAAGTATTTACTGGGGTATATTTATCATCCATACCCATGTCTTATATATATGTATTATAAAATATTTTTATATTCGTATACTATTTTTTAATACAAATTTTATCCATTGGTGGATTTTTATGAAACTCCATGAATAGAATTTTTTTTCGTTTTTGATATGATGTACTTTATGACTTTTAAAAAAAAGTATGAGAAGAATGTTCACTTTTAAATTATATGTAATGAATACATTTTTACACATTCATAATGCCTTATTTCCATAAATAATCCCTTCAAATATTTCATGTTTATTTTCAAAGAAATTTATTTTCTTTTAATATTTTCTAGCATTTTAAAAATAGAAAATGTTTTTTAAGAAGAAATGATATTTTCTTGATGAATTAATTTCATGTGTTTAATCAAAATTGTTATCCATATAATATGAAATTATTTAAATAGGATTACTTTTGTATACCTTTTTTCACAATTATTTTATTATTTTTATGATGAAATATTATTTATGGAACCCATTAGTTTTATATGTATTATGAAGGAATCATGTTTAAGAAACCCATTTTATTCCTTGGGTTATGCTATGATGAATGATTTATGTTTTTTGTAGAACATGTAAAAATGATTTCATTATAAGATGGGTAGGACCTATATCTCCCTTAAATGAATTAGGTAAATATTTATATCTCAGGAGATAGAATTTATTGGAATAACAACTAAATATTCTTCAGCAATACAGAGCTATAATAGTAAGTAAATATGGTTCAGTAATAATGGAATGGAACTAAGAGTGATTTTGGTTCAGTAATTAAATTTGTCCTCTATGAAGGTATTCACAGTGATAATTGAATAATATGAAATTACTTTTTATGATTTTGTGTATGACACAAAATCTCATGCCTTATGTTTTGATTTTTGGGATTACGTTCATTTATTTGTAATAATTTTATGATTTATCCTAGGATATGATATCATACTATTTCATATACGGGACAATTTTTTATAATGTTATTTTATTATGTATTATTATTATTATATGATTTATATCTCCTTTTTTTAGCCTCACTATGAATATGATCTTTCCATTTTCATATTTTTTCTTTTTCATAGGATATAAAGAACAGTTTTAGGTTGGAAAACTAATGGGGGAAATATTTTTGAGAGATGTTGAAGATCTTTAACCAATTAGGAGAATGTGTTTTAGGATCCCAAAGACACTAAACTAATACAGTCTTTCAGAATATTTTTATGTAATGAATTAGTAAATCTTCAAAAATAATTTAATGTACATGGACATCATTGTTGGGTCATTATAGTTGGAATCAGAGTGATGTTATAGATAACCATTGGAAACAAGGTTATATGAAATTTAGTGATATCCCTAGATATATTTATAAGGATTTGTATAGGTATGTACACAATGATAAGTATAAGTATATGTTACAATCCTAGAATTTTGGTAATGATCATGAAAAACATAGGATTAAACCAGAGATGTTATAGGACAAAAATAATTTTTGTTGATTATGTGGTTTTCCACCTATTATTAGTTATACTCACATTTTTATTTTTGATTTAGTTAACGAATGGAACTAATAGAAACCACGTTAATATTGGATTTTATGGGAAATTTAATAATTTTCCTCTTATGGAACCAAATAATATGGAAGGTGGAAAATAGAATCTTGTTTCTATGATTCCTACTAGGCTTCCAAATTATTGATAGAGTGAAAACGTTCTCTTAAAGACATATTAAGGAAACATACACCTTCTTTTACTTGAAAAAATGATCTCATAGTTTTTTATAAATGACCATTGAAATGATAATTTTCATTCTATAATCTTCAAAACATGAAAAAGTTGTGTTGGGAATTTATCACCTGGATGAGAAAGGGAATATGTGGTGGAACTTTAATAAGAATAGAAGGTAACAACATAAAATTTCTCCATGGATTGGGATGAGTTCAAGAACATATTTTTTTTTCTATCGACTATCCACTTATTGTTTTTACTAAAAGGGCAATTGAAGTTACCCATATACCTCATGGTTATGATAGGAAAACAAGGATAGAGTTCAAAGGAAAATCTAAAAACTATAGTGAAAAGAATATTATAGTTTCATTATACTCAATGTGTTAAAGTCCACATGATGGAAATTGTTGTAAGGGGACCGATAAATGTTTTAACTGTGGGAAATAAGTTCATCAGGTCATTTAACTACCAAAATAATAGGAATAAAAAATCACCAATGAGTGTACCTCTAGTAAGTCAGTGTTTCAAGTTAAAATAAAATGGTTATTATGCTAACAAATTTCCAAATTCATGTTTTAATGATAATGTCTTAAATCCTAAATCTCTTACGTAAAAAATACTAAGGAAATTCTCATGTGATATCTTTTGGTGATGTGGAATATGCCAACAAAGTTGTGGAATGATTGAGTGTTTATGTATTAGAATTAAATTATAATGTTGTGGAAGTATATTTATGGTATAAGAAAATAATGAAACAATTATGTATTGGTCATCTGTAGTTTTTCCCTAAGTATTTAAGAGAATATACTAAATGGTACTAGTTAACAAGAATAGTGATTGAGGTAATAAGTTGATTTTTTTAGAGACGACAAGATTAGGGGAAGGATAACCCTTAATATGATAATGATGATGAGATAATGATAATTGGATAATGATATATCGGATATAAATAATTAAATTGAATGGTAATTTTTTCCTTATAACAGATTTAGTATTGTTGAAAATTTTATTATGCTATCATGGATTAGGATTATTTCTTTTTGGGCATAAGCATAAAGAAACATGATTGTTTTCAATAAGGATGTATAGTTAAGAGAATAAATTATTTAGGTATTCACATGTTTGGAATGTGAAAAACTAGAACATAATTATGAGATATAGGGTATAAATTGTAATCTGGTGTAGTTCAAATCTTTCTATAGTTTACTATTTTCATGTTTCAGAAGGATTGTAAGGTTATCAATTAGATTAATTTTATAAGAAGAAATTATTACTTCACCATAGGTGGACTTATTTATATTTGATAACTTTTTCTACCCTTTTTTATTGTGAAATAGAAAGATAGAATAAACTAACATTCAATTTATGGATATCATGATCTGCTAATGCTTCAAGAATTACCAATTCAACTTTATTTCTTTGAATAAGAACTGAAGGGGAAATTTTCCAAGGAATAACCAATGCTGAGATTGTAAGGAAAAAAGTAAGCATATCTTCCCATGAAAATTTTTATACATTAGAAAAAAAGGATCATGATGTAAAAGGGTGTCTTATGATCATCAGTTTTGATGATATCATTGAACTCTTTCACACTTTTTTATTTTATAGTTTTTTTATTGTTATCTTTTAATAGATCATCAACTTTCTTATGATCAGTGATCTTTATCAATAACTATAATTATTTATGATTTCCATCCATGCCCAATATTCAGCTATGTTCTCAGACATAGAGACCAAGTTATGATTTACCATGGGTAAATGTTATTTTCCAACTATTCCTTTTTAAAGGACATTTTACTCTTTTTTTTATGATATGGTTTTATGTGAAATAAATTTTGACTTATTAAATTCATTAACAACCTAGACGAATTCCAAGGGTGAAATAAATTTTAAAGGGGGTCGAATGTAACACCCTGAGATTTTTATGAGATATATTTTATTTTATTTTATTTTTTTCACTCATTTATTATGTTGTATGGTAGACCATGATAAACTTACAATATATGAAACATTGTCTTAGCTTTCAGTATATGCAAAACTATGCTTAGATTTTGTTACCCATAATTTTATGTTATTTTTATATAATTCATTTCACTCAATACCATGTTTAGGCTAACAACTAAATATTATTATAACCAAGTCATTATAAGAGCGAGTATGAACAATATTATCTTTCATCAGAAAAACTATTTAAATGAAAATAAGTGAGATTATGAAATTATAAAATCAATATGGATGGATTTTATTAATCTAATATATATGTAATAAATTCCATTCAATTTATAAATTCATATTATATTATTTATATACATGATATAGGATCAAATTAAGAGTTTCAGATAAAAGATGTATTTTTTCCAAAAAAAAATAGTTTTCCCTATTGATAGGGAACCCGTTTCAAATACATTTTGACACTTTTATATGTTATATTTAACAATTTAATCTTCTTATTTGGAATTGGGATATAAAAAATTTACTTGTATGAAAATTTTAAATTTTTATGATAAGTTTTATGTTTTCATGAATACAAAAAATATACTAAATTTTAATTTAAAACAACTTTTTCATCGAATTAGTTTATATGAATAAAATATATTATTTAATGATTTTAATGTAAAATATAATTTATTTTTATAAATTAATATAATTTTGGACATTGGCATTAATGTTTCCATGAATATTGATGTAAAAACATTCCAATAATTTACAATGTTTTAACTATTAAAAAAACAATTTTTCATTCTGAAAATGAGATTAATTTTAAATTAATTACTAAAACTTCTGTGTTTTTAATTCTTAAAAATTGATTCTATATTTTTAATAATTATTTGAAAATAATGTAAATAGAATTGTTTTATTTTGGTATATTATTAATGGTAACATATATAATTTTTATTAATAATGTAAAAAGTTAAATCAAGTCATTAAGGGTAAATATAATATTATAAAATTACCTTCCCACTATTCCTAATATAATTTTATGGCTTATTTTGTGACCTAAACCATCACCATGTAAGAATTATTCTCTTTGTAAGCCACTTAAATGAGATCAAAACAGTTAATATATTTTATTTAAAGAAAAGTTAAATATTTATTACTCAATTTTTAATAATTTTATAATTTTTCAAATAAGGTTATAAAGAATATAAATTCAATTATAAATACTAATTTTAATTCGAAATTGTTTTTATTTGTTATGATAATTTATTTTTCATTTTATGGAAATAAATAATTACCATAATGTTTAATATAATGATGATGCATAAATTATTTAATTGATAAAAAAACAATAAATGTTTTTTATTAATAACATAATACCCATTAAAAGACACAAAAACATGATAAAATCTTATTTATCGAGTATATATCAACCATAATCATACCAGTTTCATGTTATTGACCATTCATATCCTTATATAATAGAGTATGACACTTATATTATTTCATTTAATGTGATGTTATACTTTTCACCCTACCTGATTTAATAAGAATAACATTTTTAATGATTGAATTTCAAGAATAAATATTCAACTAAAAGTATTATGATGAAATATAGTAGACTTATCTTCATAATTGTATTTTATTTTTAATTTTTACCCATCAAATATGTATATTATATAACTACACAAAAGTGATGTAGTAATTATTTTGTTAATGGTTATATAAAATTTATGTTATTAAAAATACCAATATAAATATAATTTGGAAAAATTAATATATCCAAAAAATATTCTATATAACATTTACCCTTTATAGATATTAAAAAATAATTTTTTTGTGGTTAATATCTTATCTTTTTCTATTTTTTAAAATTTGTTAAATGAATAGTGTCAAAATTTACTATATTGATATTTTTTCAAAATATTATTTTATTAAATTATTTAAAAAATAATAAAATATTTTAAAAAATATAAAATAATTATGGAGTAATCTAAAATATTTTATATTGTTTCTTTATGGTATAATTTATATCAATTAAATAAAAATTATACTATTTTAATATTGAATAATTTGTAACCATAGTTAAAATTAAAAGAGAATAATTACAGGTAAAACGAAATGATAAGGTTCAAAATGAAATCAAAACATGTTTAGAAATTATTGGTTGATTATATTACAACCTTATGTCATATAATATTCTGAATTGGGAAATTGATTTCATTTTTGGATGGGATTTTTGGTTATTATAAATTAATATATTTGGAGATCCCGAAAGTGCCCCTCACCTCAATTATAAAAGGGTACTTCCTCCCTCATCTATTCACTTTACATTGAGACTTCATGCTCGACCATCCCCTGAAAATTTCCATTATAAACACTCCTAGTAATATTTTTGATTCTATGGACTTCCCAAAAGACCTACTCTAGTGCTTTGAGAGGATATCTATACGGAGCACATCGAAGAATAGGTAATCTCCACTACCGGTTCATTGAAATTATTTCTTCTTATAATTCATAACAATAAGTTGTTTCAATTAAAAAGTTATGAATAAAGTATCAATTATATACTAAGATGTTATTATAATTATGGATCAACCAAATCCATGCTTTTATTTGTCCTATGAAATATGAAATCACCATGTGTGCGTATGTACAACTTACCATCTCCACACCGTGGTGTAATATGGTTTTCGCCACTACCTTACTTTTATGGATATAATAATGGAAATAATAACTATATAATATTATTATAATAGTATAAAAATATATATACTATCCATTTCCATTCAATTTCACAATTATTGGAATGATATCGCCACTCGTGCATACGTACGACCTACCGTCTCCATGATGAAATGTGATTCATTCTACCAGATATCCCTTAAAAATGACTATGTAAATGTATATAATGAATAAATATGGTATATTTCATGTTAATATCATTTTTTAATGATATAAATATGACCTAATAATTATAACTGGAACTTATTCAACCAAACATGCATAAGAACCTAAAGTAGTTAATATCTGAATAATGAGTAACAATGAAATGTTACAAACAAATGAATAATAATATGATCATATATGATATCATAAAAATTAATATGATTATATAATTAATAAATTACATTATATAAATTATTATACCTGAGGTTTTGATACATACATAGAATATCAGACTTAAGGAAAGCAACTATTTTGCTTCACTTTTATTTCTACGGAAAAAATGCCTTATACACCACCAATATATTTTGAGTGGTGTTTGTGCTTACCATGAATGTTTTTATAATTATTATTATGAAGGTTATAATAATAACATAATTTTTGTTATTTTATGAGGCATATTATTTGCCTTATTATAAATTGGTAAATTATAATTTCATAGTCACATGTTTATCCGTGATTCTTTATACCTAAGTATTTACTAGGGTATATTTATCATCCATACCCAAGTTTTATACATATGTATTATAAAATATTATTTATATTATTCTAATATTTTTTGCAGTTAATTTTACACATTAGTGAATTTTTAAGAAATGGTATGAAAGGATATTTTTTAATTTTTGATATGAGGTACTTTTTGACATGTTGATATAAGTACGAGAAGAATGTTCAATTTTAACTTATATAACATGAACAGATTTTTAAATTTGTTAACCCCTTATTTCCATGAAGAATAATTTACAATATTTCAAGTATATTTTCAAATAAATTATTTTCTTATAAAATTTCGTGGAATTTTGAAAAAATAATACATTTTTTTAATAAAAAATGATATTTTATTCGTGAATTAATTTCAAGTGTTTTGTCAAAATAAATTTCCATCTAAGATGACATTTAATTAAAAAGAGTTATATTTATATCCAAATTTTCCCTATTATTTGATTATGTTTATGATGGAATTATATTTATGAAATCCATTCATTTTTTATATGTTATGATGGAATGGAGTTTAATAAACCCATTTTATTCCTTCGGTTAGGTATAATGAATGATGTTCATTTTTATGGAAATTGTAAGAATGATTCCATTATGAGATTGGTGGGACCTATAACTCCCTCCAATGAATTGTGAAAAAAGTTATATACCATGAGATAAACATGAATATAATGGAATGTAAATATGGTTTGGTAATATAGTTTTGGAATAACAAGTAAGTATGGTATAGTAATACAGGGTTGAAATGAAGAGTGAGCTCTGTTCAGTAATGGATTTTGTCCGCTATGATAGTCTTGTCCATGAACGTTGACTAATATGAAATGATTTTCAATGCTTATGTATATGAAAAAAAAATCATGTCTTATTTCATGACTTTTTGGATTACATTCATTGATTTTTCTGAACTTTTATGGTTTATCCCATTACATGATATCATAATCTTTCATATGCAGGGTAAGATTTTCCAATGATATGTTCTTATATCTTATGATTGTGATATGATTGATATCTCCCTTATTTAACCTTAATGGGAATATGAGATCTCCCTTTTCATATTTTTTCTTTTCCCCAAGATATATAATGGTTTTAGGTAAGAAAAGTAAATGGTAATATCTTTATAGAAGATGTTAAAGAACATTCAAAAATTATAAGAATTTGTTCTATGTTCTTAAAGGAACTAAACTAATATGGTGTTTGGGTGTATTTTGTGTAATGTATTAATTATTCTATAAAAGTATTGTAAAGTCCATGTATGTCAAGCTTGGGACATTTTATGATCGATGTATTTAATCTCCTCTTAGTCTCTATTGCCCTAAAAATCTATGGACTAGAAATCCTTATAATATTCATGATCCATAATTTCATCTACAACTTTATCCATAAAAATAATTTAACACTCTCAAGTGAATATATACTTTTCTTAGATAATTTTACATGATGAAATAATAATGTTCTTTAGCATCTTATAAGATAATCCTACCTTGGTTCACATCAATAAATGCTTTACCTAACATGAGAAAATGATATCCTAAAATTATAGGCTTGTTTCCCACTTATATCATTTCAGGATTGAGATAATCATCAGGAAATATAAACATACAACCTTTAACTAAAACACCTTCTATAATTATATAAGGATACTTAACCGATCTATTAGAATGTTGTAGTGATACCATTTTAAGAATTATACCTTGAGTTATAGTCTTTATAAGACACTCATCCACATGATATTGATTCTCAAAATGCGATCAAATAAATCATTTCAAAAATTACATATCCCAATGGTGAATGGAATTGAGAAAATGCTAGGGAATTTTATTTTTATTGAGGGGTTTTTTGAAAAATAATATATCATTCTTCATTCAAGGATATAAATCTAAATTCTTCAATTTACCATTTACTAGAGTGAAAATAATTTAATAATTTCAAAAAAATATAATTTAGAAATGGATTCAATGAAAGGAATATTGATTTGGAGTTTTTTAAAAATATCAATAAAATTCTAGTACTAAGCATCATCTTACCTTGTCTCATCCGCTATAGATATAGAATGTTGTATTTTTATGCTTGTGGTGGCACATACTTATCTTTATTATTTAAATTTTCTGGTTCATGAAAATTTCTTCTTACTCCAATTTTAAAATTTTATTTTTCCTCATCTTATTTATTATTTTTACTTTTAGTTATTGTATACTTTCGAGTTGGTTCTTATTTAGAATTCCCATCTTCTTTACAAGTATAAAGTAACGTCATATTTTGTATATTTTTATTGACCCTACCATTGTACTCTTCTAATGGATGTGACTCGGTACTACTAGTTAGTGTACCTTGTAGTTGATCAGAGAGAGTTTGGAAAAATTGGTTTACTTGAGGTTTGAGATTTCATAGGAATTACCTTTAATTAGAATTTTTTTCTTATGTGGTCATAAATTGATCTTATTTTTGGACAAGAGTTGTGATAATATTCTCTAGATTAAATTTTTTAAGTGGTATGGATTGTGGTTTTCTAGGTGGAGTTTGGGAAAAATGTTTTTCTGTTTAGAATTTATGATCTCTATGGGTGGATATGGTTATTATGGAAATTTATGGGGAAGTTGAGGATATTTATTTTATAAATGAATACAAGGTGTTATCTAGTTTCTTATTGGATCATGAGAACTCATTTATAGATAATACCCCATTATTGGTCTATTTTTATTGTTTATCTAGTCTTTGTTGGTAGTATGGTTGTTGGTATTGTTGTGGTTATTGATTTTAATTCATGTAATTGCAATATTTTTTTTTTGATTTTACTCTATTATATCCCAATAGTCTTGATATATCTATGTTCCTCAACATATTTCACATTATTGGATTTCGATAACTGTAACTGGTGGGGGTTGTTGTGATTTCATAAATTCAATTTTTTTCAGTCAGATCGTTGACATATTATTCATGGAAAGTGTTTTATTCTACTATGTGAAACCCGAACCTTAGAGGTATTTGATTTATTTTCCAAAATATATTGTTGTGTGAGATTTCATCAATTAGGAATCCCCTGAATTATGGTGTTTTAAAAATGAACCTACATCAAAGGAATCATCTGTTATAGTGCAGTCGGTGGGTTATAATCCATGGTACAATGTCTATAATAGGAATTGAACAGCATGTTTGTAGTTTGAGAACATTCATGTTAATTCCTTAAACCACTCCCATGACTCCCATGAAAAAACACCATTCACCAGAGATAAATTTGGAATATCATTTCGTAGCTTTGAGGTTAATATGGGTTGAAATTAATTTCTTGAAATTTCTTTTCTAGGTCATCCCATGTTTTTATTGATTTTGCATCTTGGATGTTCAGCCAATCGTTGCACCTTTCCTATAGAGAAAATGGGAAGACATTGATCCTAATTACATGTAAGGATGCACCATGATTCCAAATATTGTTTCAGACCTCATGGAAATTTGATGGATTCACTTGTGGATGCACTCTCTGAATTCCACTATATTAACCCATATTATGGATCATATGAATGATGATGGGTTCTATTTTGAGGGTATGTACATATATGGGAGGGAAAATTATGTTGGTTGTATCACCACTAATGGATAGAAAGACATAGTATATAATGGTGTGCTCTTACAGTAGTGTTTTTACTCCCTTCTATTCAAGTGGCATGATTTAGGATTTATATGTTTGGGGAGAAGCATTATTTTTTCCCTCATACGTGGGTGAGTGATGGTATATCGATAAGTGTATCTTTATTTCAATTTTGAAAGAAATAGCTTCATGATTTCTCAATCTCTTCGAACATATCTAAGGGTCTTAGATCTTTCAATATAAACTCATAAAATATGAATCATATACTCTATGTGAAATTTTTTAAAATGAAATGGGGAATTGATGAAATGTTAGGTATGTTACATAGGTCACAATTACCGAAGAATTCCTCGGAAATGGAATGAAAATTTTATGTTCTTGTATGACGTCTTAAAATGAATATATGTTAATCATATTATAAATTTATATTTTATCCCAAATATATATTTTTGGAAGGTATACTATATATTATAAGGGGTTTAACTTGTAACACCCCAGGCTTCCAAGGTAAGTTTCCCTTTGAATAATGCAACAGCATGCATTGCATGCAACTTCGAGATTCTAACACACCCTGACCAATCAAAATAGCCATTATGAATAGTAATAACCACTTTTTTAAATTTTTTAAATTTTATTTTTCAAAATGGAATTGATTTTTGGATTCAGAAAATCAAAATTATCTTAGGGTGAATTTTTGGTATTTTTCTGAAAACATTCAAATTTTGATGAATAGTGAAAAACACCGAGTTATAGTTTAAAATTGAATTTTTATATAAATAATTATTTATTTTATTTAAATTTATTTTCAGTCAAATTCGATACATAATACCTATATAAGTTCAATGTAATCCATTTGAGTCAGTTTATAATAATTTTAGATATATAAAAATTTTAATGAACTTTTTACCGTCTTTTACGCACCTTCTAGGAGCATTTGCAAATTTACATAAAACATAATTTTACCGCTTCTGTGAGTTGAATTTAAAAATTCCGAGAGACACGGTTGATATTAGTAAGTAAAATGTGGTTCAATAAGATGAAAATAAATTTTGTTGAATAGTAACTTTTTACTTTTATTTTCCACGGTTAAAAGTAAATAGGGTAATTAAGGGTAAAAATGATATTATTATTACCCAAACACATGTCCTAATTCTATTGGATAAGTATAATTTGACAAAAAAACAAAATTAGGAATAAAATATGAACTTCTTTGGTCCCCTTGGAATAGACCAGGACATTTATTATTATTTAATTCAAAGAAGAGTTAAAAGTTTTAAATTTAATGTTTAATAACTAAACAATTTTTAATATAGGGTTCCACAAAAATAAAATTTGACTATAAATATTCATTAGAAAGATAAAACTATTTCCTACATAATGGTAGTTTATTTATAATTTTTAGAAATTAAATAATCTAATTTATTTGTGACATAATGATGATGCAGTAATTACCTAATTATTTAAATATTAAAATAATTGATATTATAAATATCAAAATAAATTCAATTAGAAACTTTTTATAAATTCCACTAATTTTCATGGTTAATACGACATGTTAGGGTTGTTAGATGATTTTTTGAAGTAATAATGTTTTTGTGAATTTAGAAAAAAATACCAAATATTGTCAAAATTGACATAAAGAGTTTCTAAAACAAATATTATATTATTAATTGATATTTTATTCCTAAAAATATAAGGTTAGTCCAAAGGTCTTAAATAATATTATATATGTCATTAATGAACCAATTGAGGTTCTCTTAGATGTTTATAGTAAGTTTATTAACCGTATAATATAAAAATAAAAAGAGACATGGTAAATGTCAAACTAATTAACTAAGAGTTAAATCTAAAGGATAATGTTAATATAGTGACCCAAACCTGTATAAAACCCATTGGTTGAGTATTTTTCGACCCAAACCCACCTTATCTTAGAAATAAATCAATTTGGATCCATTATAAATCAAAAATTATTTTATTATAAAATAATATTTCAATCTTTTTCTAAGGTGCCCCTCACCCCTCTTATAAAAGGGCACTTACCCTTATCTCAAATTCACACCTCCAAAGCCATTTGGCTCGGCCAACCCAAGCCCAAATATCCTCCCAACAATCCTAATTTCATCCTAGATTCCTTCCTTTAGTCATAATTCCATCCTATGGAGCCCTTTTGATCAAATCAAAAGGAAGAACCCGAAGAAGAGGTAAATATGTCATCACCTCTTTCAAGTTCATTTCTTCTTCCACTTCATCTTTATTTGTTGTTTCCATTATAAAATAATAACTCAAGTATATTATATATAATGTGATTTTATTATAAAAATTTTATAACCATATTGAATATGTTATCTATCATATGAATAACATGTCACCATACGTGCATACGTATGGATTACCATCTCCACTTCGTGGTTGTTGTTCAATACATTATAATTTGGATGGGTATAATAATGACGTATAATTGATGTAAATAATGGTTATAAAATTATTATGATTCTGTATATATGATATAACTTCCAATTATATATGATTTTAATATCCAAAGAATGATATTGTCACTCGTGCGTACGTATGGATTGCCGTCTCCACAAACGTGATGAGATTAATTCCCCATCATATCCATTCAAGACTAATTTTCATTTGATGATTAAGAATATTGTTCAAATACTTGATATAATTCTTGATATTAATAAGATACATCCCATAAATAACAAATATGAATCACATAACCATGAATATAAAGTAAAACGAATTCGTTAACACCTGAAACAACGATAATACTAAGATATTATTAACAATGAAATGTTAAAAGATCATACATGATATCATATTAATGTATATGATTCATTTATAATTTAATAGAAATTATTTTACCATTATACAGGAGGTTAATCTACCCTCAACCAAGGAAAATAACAAGGTAAGGGTAAATTTCACAATCTCTTCATTATCCGAAGTTGTGTATATGTAATTATCTACTAGGATATCTATATCATCCACATCCATGTTTCTTAAAAACTAATTTAAAAACATTTTTAATATTTACTAAAAAATGGGTTATGGTCATTTATACCCTTATTTTAACTTATATGTTTTGAAAGGAATCTTTAGTTCGTTTTCCAAACAAGGTACTTTATGACTTTTTCGACATAATTAAGTTTAGAATGTTTTTAACTTATACGACGGGTGCAACTATTTTATAACATTATAACATCATTGAATCTTCCCTTAGAATCTTATAAGAATATTTTAAAAATAAATGTTTTCTTAAATGATTTCGAAATAGAAAGGGATATTTCTCTAAAAAAATATTTTGATTTCATCTATGTCAACATCCTTTGATGGATTTTATGTTTATTTGAAGTTGATTTGTTATGATACAAAACTTCCATACTGTATTGAAGGTTTTCTGATATATTTGACTGTGGATGGGTTATTTTCATACAATTCATGGTTTATGAATAATGTATTGACATTTCGTATGGAAGTTTTAATATGAATATTTATGTTATGTTTAAACCTTTTTATATGAAGAATGCATTGGACTTAGTAAGTGATGGGTGGAGCATGTTGTAGCTCCTCAATGCATCTGTAGGTCTCATTAGACAAACTAGGGTCTTGGAAGAAGGCCTTTAAAAAGTATTATTTGAAGTCTTGGCACAAGGCCTTGACTATGTGGTTATGAAGACTAGCATTATGAATTCCATCATTATGAAAGTGGCTATTGATATTTCATGTGATTATTCTACTAGTATAATATCCACGTGAGTAAGTAAATGGAATTATTTTGATTTATATTTTCCATATTAGGATGAATTTTACGTTGAAAATGTTTTTGGTTTAATTTTAAACATTTCCTTAAATGTTTATTCTTATTTATGGATGTTTCCACTATATTGTTATCCTTACTAAGAATATGAGCTAACCCCTTTCTATGTTTTATTTTTCCCATGAAGCGGAAAATTATATTATGACTGACCTATAGGTATAGTCTACAGGATCTCAGTGTTGTCTATGGAAACAATGTTGTTGTAGTTTTCCATTTTATGATGTAATATAAACCTTATGAATGTATCACGTACTCCCAAGACTACTAAACTCCTCGGTCTTTCGAGACTAGATCTTTTGTGATCATGACAATGTTATGTAATAATGCACTAACTCTGGGTAACAAGGGTTAAGGCATTACAGTCGGTATCAGAGGAAGTTTAGTATAAACCTTGGAAACTAGATGTAGATAAACTCTGATTAGAGCACGTTGCCCTAAGATAGACTTTGATTCTTAGTATAGAAGAACTTATAATAATTTTTGTACTGTAGATTTTTTTTGAGTTTTCGACGAAATTCTTCCCTATCCGGATATGATAAGGTAGAGGTGGCTATAGCATAGATCTACCTAGGGGTAAAAACCAAAAACACCGCTTTGAGATAGACTCGAATGAGAACTGGTGCACGACAACGGGCCTTACTGCACTCTTGGTTACGACACTCTAGGGGGATGTGCTTAAGAAAATTTTCATTTTATTTACAAACCATTATGAAGGTTTTATGATTATATACTTCTCAATGAAAACATTTTTAAGATTATGGATTATATCCATAAACTGTTCAATTTATGTTATGTGTTTTACAGGTTTCGATTTATGTATTGCGATTCATAAAATATTATAGTTTATGCCATTATTTAGAAAGGAACCTAGTGGAAGGAATGGAAAGTGTATCAATGCACACACTCCATGTAGGGATTGACCTCATGCTCAAGATAATTATAGTGGAGCCAGTGATACAACTGGTGCTGATCAGTTTATCACCATACTAGGACAACTCACTCAGGTTATGAATAATAACCTTACCTGAATGGAGCCCCCTGATCCGCAGTGTAGGGGATCAATGTTAGATTGCTTCATGAGGCAACAACCACCAACATTCAATGGGGGTAAAAATCCACTAGTATATGAGAAGTGGATAAATTCCTTAGAGAAAATATTCACTCCTTGGGGAGTAGCAAAAGGGAAAAAGTTGTCATGGCAGTTTACCACCTCACTGGAGATGCTGATCAATGGTGATCATTGATTCAAAAAAGAAAATAAGTTGATGAAGTATCAAATATGGAATAGAGGGTGTTTAAATAAATTTTCTTAGAAATATAATTTCCTCATAACCATCGAGCTGATATGGAAAGAAAATTTTTGAGTCTGAGGAAAAAGGAGGATTAGAATGTCGCAAAGTATGAAGCTAACTTTATAAGGTTATAGAGGCATGATACAGATTATATACGTAACCCAAGAAGTAAGATTGATTTTTTCTTTGATGGGTTTAAAACATTTCTTCATCGATCATTAGTCTCACAAATTTCTCATCATATAAAGATATTGTCTCATGTGCTATCAAGACTGAAAAATAATTCTCTAGGTCTTACGACTTTAAAGAAAATCAATAGAAGAATATATTTTCTGAAAACTCTAGAAGTGGAAATATTGGGAAGAAGGGAAAAGTTGAATATCCGTCCTACAATAAATGTGGGAAAAACACCATGGTACTTGTCTGAAGGGAATGAGAGTCTGTTACAAGTGTGGTGAAAATGGCCACCATGCTCGTGATTGCAAGGGGAAGAAAGAGGAAGTCGATGTTGAATGATACAATTGTAGAGAAAGGGGTCATTATGAAAATTAATGTCCTACATGTCAAAGAAACATACCTCAGAAAAGGCCAGGGGATCAAGTCCAAGCTTATTCTATCACTAATAGTGAGGTTGAAGCTCCCAAAGACGTGGCGGCAGGTAATTTAATTGTTTCCTCAAGTTTAGAAAATGCTTTATTTGATTCTAGATCATCGCATTGTTTCATATCATCCTAGTTTGCTAAGAAAATTATATATTTTAAATTTGACTTAACAAGGGAGTTGTCATTCAAAACTCCTACGGGATATATCAACACAACAAAGTTGTGTGAATCCGTTCCCATTAGGATATATAATTTCTCTTTATCTGCTGATCTCATTGTCATATCCATGATTGAATTTGATATAATCCTCGATATGGATTGGCTATCAGACTATGATGAGAAAATTTATTGTAAGAAGAAGGAGGTTACAATTTTCTATGATGATAAGGAGTACCATATCATTAGAGTAGAAATTTCACCACCTAATTATTATCTAGATCCTCCCCCAATAGCTCAACTAAACTCAATTATTGGTATGGAAGAGAATGAAATAACTGTGGGTGAGGTACAGAATTTTCAAATAGATGATATACCTATTGTGAAAGTATATGTTGATGTGTTTCTAGAGGATTTACCTGGACATCCTCCAGAACAATAAATTGAGTTTTCCATTGATTTAATTCAGGGTTCAAGGCCCATATTGAAGACCCCTTATAGAATGGCCACTTTGGAAATAGTGGAACTAAAGAAACAACTAGAGGAATTGAGTAATATGGGATTTATAAGCCCTAGTGTTTCACCATGGGGAACCCCTTTCATTTTTGTTAAGAAGAAAGATAGATCTATGAGGTTGTGCATTGACTACATGGAGATCAATGCTATAATAATAAAGAAAAAGTATCACCAACCTCACATTCATGATTTATTTGACCAACTTCATGGATCTCAATACTTTTCAAAGATTAAACTTCGATATACATATCATCAATTGTGTTTGAAGAGGGAAAACATTCCTAAAACAACATTTTGAACTAGGTAAGAGCATTACGAGTTTACAGTAATTCCTTTTGGATTGACTAATGCACCCTCTATCTTCATCGATCTAATGAATAGGGTTTTCAAGGAATATCTTGATGAATTTGTAGTTGAATTTATTGATTATATCTTGGTATACTCCAAAATCTATGAAGATCATGAAAATCACTTGTGTATTATCCTGAACACTCTTAGAAGAAATAAATTATATGGGATGTTTAGCAAGTGTGAATTCTAGATTTAAGATATTTCTTTTTGTGGCCATATTATCTCTAAGTATGAAATCTCTATTGATCCTTCTAAGACCACGGAAATCCAAGAATGGACAGGACTGACAATTATAACATAGGTACACCGTTTTATTGGTTTAGCGGGTTATTGTCGATGTTTTGCCTACAAATTTTGCCAGTTGGATAACCTATTAACAAAGCTCACACGAAAATGTGTTAAATTTGTTTGCACAAAATAGTGTGAATAATGTTTTGAAGAATTTAATAGAAGATTAGTCAATGATTCTATATTGAATCTACCATCGGGGAATGATGGGTTTGTTATTTATAGTGATGCTTCAAAGAAAGGACTTGGTTGTGTCCTTATGCAGAATGATAGGGTTATTTACCATGCATCACGACAACTAAAAATTCATGATCAAAACAATGCTACTCATGATCTTGAGTGAGGAGCTATAATCTTTGCTGTGAAGATTTGGAGACACTGTCTCTATGGTGAAAAAGGTGAGATATATACCGATCACAAGAGTTTGAAGTATATTTTCTCACAAAACAAAAAACTCAACATGAGGCAAAGGAGAAGGCTTGAACTACTCAAGGATTATGATTTCACAATACACTACCACTCGGGGAAGGAAAATAAGGTGGAAGATTCTTTCAGTAGAAAGGATCACGGAGTTATGAACAAGATGAGAATTTAAAAGGATTCTATATACAATGATCTAGTAAAGTTTTACATTGGGATAACCATGGAAGGGGAAACATCAATACATTTTCAAATGGTTTCCAAACCATCCTTAATAGAAAGTATAAAGAGTTATCATACTGATGATGAAGAGTTTCAAAAGAATATTAATGTTTTGAATAATGGGAGATTGAGTGACATTGTGTATGGATATGGAGATGGAATTTTGAAATTTGGGACGAGACTTTGTGTTCGCAATATACCTGAACTAAAAAGGGAATTGTTGGATGACGCTCATAGTTCAAATTTCAATATACAACCTGGTATCACTAAGATGTATAGAGATTTGAAGGAACATAATTTGTGGGACAACATGAAGAGGGAGATTTGCTAATTTTGTGTCAAGATGTATGGTTTGTCAACAAGTGAAAGCTGGAAGGCAACAGCCTAGGGGAGTCATGCAACCTCTTCCCATACCTAAGTGGAAATAGGATAATATTATGATGGACTTTTTCATGGGGCTACCAAAGACTCCTAGAATGAATGATGCAATATAGTTCATTGTTGACCATCTTACCAAGTCAGCAAAATTTATTTGTTATAAGAAAAGATTTACCACTTGAACATCTTGAAAGACTACATATTAATGAAGTTGTAATACTTCATAGAGTACCCTTATCAATTGTCTCTGATCGTGATAACCGTTTTACATCAAGAATCTAGAAAAGTATTCGGAAATCCCTAGATACTAAACTTCATTTGAGCACTTACTACCACCATCTAACTGATGGGCAATCCGAATGGACTATTCAAACCTTAAAAGACATGTTGAGATCTTTCTAACTTGACGTTAAATATATGTGGGATCAATATTTACCTATGGTAAAATTTTCCTATAATAATTGCTTCCATTCAAGTATTAAAATGGAACTATATGAAGTGTTATGTGGAAAGAGATGTCACACACCAACTTGTTGGGATGATGATGGTGAAAGAAAACTCATAGGCCCAGAACTTGTTGAGGAAACAATGGAAAAGGTGAAGGTTATCCAAACCCACATCAAATCAATTCAAAGTAGGCAGAAGAGATATGCCGATAACTGAAGAAAGGATTTGGAATTTCAGGTAGAAGATCACATTTCTGGAAGGTATCTCCATGAAAGGGTATTATATGTTTTGGTAAGAAGGGTAAATTGAGTCTCAGGTACATAGGATCTTTTGAAATTCTAGAATGAATTGGGGTTGTAGCTTACTGTTTGGAAATACCGCCAAGTCTCTCCATAGCTCATGATGTGTTCCACGTATCACTGTTAAAAAAATACATGCCTAACACAACGCATGTACTCACCTATGAGGAATTAGAACCAAAACCTGGTCTATCTTATTGTGAAGAGCATATCAAGATACTTTATACAAGAGAACAAGTGCTGAGAAATCGGACGAATCATCTGGTAATATTTTTATGGAGAAATCATAAGATGGAAGAGGAAACGTTGGAAATAGAGGAAACTATAATGAAGAACCACCCAAATATTTTTGTGCGATAGTATTATTGAAATTTTGAGGATGAAATTATTTGAAGTAGGAGAGAATGTAACACCCCAATCTTCCACGGTACATTTCCTTTTGAATGATGCAATAGCTTGCATTGTACGCAACTTTGAGATTCTAACACAATGCGACCAATCAAACTAGACATTATAAAAATTAATTCCCACTTTTTGAATTTTTTTTTTCAAAATGGAATTCATTTTTGGATTCGGAATATTAAAATTATCTTAGGGTGATGTTTTGGTAGTTTTATGAAAACCTTCAATTTTTGATGAATAGTGAAAAACACTAAGTTATAGTTTAAAACTGAATTTTTATAGAAATAATTATTTATTTTATTTAATTTTATTTTAGGTCAAAATAGACACATAATACCTATATATTTTCAATGTAATTCATTGGATTCAGTTTATAATAATTTTGGATATATAAAAATTTTAATAAACTTTTTATCGTCTTTTACCCACCTACTATGAGCATTTGAAAATTTACATAAAACATAATTTTACCACTTCATGAGTTGAATTTAAAAACATTAAGAGAAATGGTTTATAACAAAAAGTAAAATGTGGTTCAATAAGATGAAAATAAATTTTTTTGAATAGTAACTTTTTAATTTTAGTTACCACTGTTAAAAGTAAACAGGGTAATTAAGGGTAACAATTATATTATTATTACCCTAACACATGCACTAATTATATTTGATAATTATAATTAGACCAAAAAAACCTTAGGAATAAAATATTAACCTCTTTGATCCACTTGGATTAGATTAGGACATTTATTATTGTTTAATTCAAAGAAGAGTTAAAAGTGTTAAATTCAATGTTTAATAACTAAACCATTTTTAATATAGGGTTATACATAAGGTAAATTCAACAATAAATATTCATTATAAATATAAAGCTATTTCCTACATAATGTTATTTTATTTATAATTTTTATACATAATATAATTCAATTTATTTATGACACGATGATGATGTTGTAATTACCTAATTAATGAAATATTAAAATAATTGATATTATAAATATACAAATAAATATAATTAGAGACTTTTTATGAATTACACTAATTTTCTAGGATAATATGAAATTTTAGGGTTGGTTAGATTAATTTTTTTCAATGTAATAATTCTGTTATAAATTTAGCAAAAACAAAATACCAAATAGTGTCAAAATTGACATAAAAGAGTTTTTTAACAAAATATTATATTATTAATTGATATTCTATTCATAAAAATATAAGGTTCCACCAAGAGTCTTAAATAATATTATATATTTAATTAGTTTACCACTTGAGGTTCACTTGGATGTTTATAGTAATTGTATTTACCATATAATATATAAATACAAAGAGACATGGTCAATGTCAAACTAATTAACAAAGATATAAATCTAAAGGATAAGGATAATATAGTGACCCGAACCTTTATAAAACCTATTGGTTGAGTATATTTAGATCCAAACCGACCATATATTCGAAATAAATCAATTTGGATCCATTAGAAACCGAAAATGAGTTTAGTATAAAATAATATTTCCATCTTTTCTAAGGTTCCCTTCACACCTCTTATAAAAGGAAACTTCCCCTTCTCTCAAATCCACACCTCCAAAGCCATTTGGATCGACCAAACCATACCAAAATATCATCCCAACTATCTTTAATTTATCCAATAGGCCATAAAATATTCAAAAATTCATCTTATGGATCCCTTTTTATCAAATTAAAAGGAATGAACCCGAAGAAGAGGTAAATATTTCATCACCTCTTTCAAGTTCCTTTCTTCTTCCACTTCCTCTTTATTTGTTATTTAGATTATAAAATAATATCTAAATTATCTTATATATACTGGGATGTTATTATAAAAATGGTACAACCATATTCATTATGTTATCCATCCTACGAATAGCATGTCATTATAAGTGCATACGTACGACTTACCGTCTCCATGTTGTGGTTGTTCTTCAATACATAATAATTTGGATGAGTATAATAATGATGTATAATTGATGTAAATAATTAATATTACATGATTATGATTCTTTATATATTACATACCATCAAATTATATAAAATTTTAATATCAAAAGAATGATATTTTCCCTCGTGCGTACGTACGGATTACCGTCTTCACGAATGCGATGAGATTTATTCGCCATCATATCCATTCAAGACTAATTTTCATTTAATGATTAAAAATAATTTTTAAAGGCTTGATATATTTATGGATATGAATAAGATACATCCCATCCATAACAAATATGACTCATGTAATAATTTGTATAAAAGAAAACAAATTCTTTAACACCCAAAACAACGATAATACTATGATATTATTAACAAATCAATGTCAAAAGATCATATATGATATCGTATTATTGTATATGACTCTTGTATAATTTAATAAAAATTATTTAACCATTATACATGAGGTTAAACTACCCTTGATCAATGAAAAGTACAAGGTAATGGTAAATTTCACAATCTCTTCATTATCCGATGTTGTTTATACGTAATTATCTACTGGGATCTCTTTATCATCCACATCAATGTTTCTTAAAAATTTATTTCAAAACATTTTTACTATTTACTAGATAATGAGTTAAAGTCATTTATACCCTTATTTGACTGTATATTTTCTGAAAGGAATCTTTCTATCATTTTCTAAACACTGTACTTTATGACCTTTTCGAAAAAATTAATGTAAGAATGTTTTTTAACTTAAACAAAGGGTGTAGCGATTTTCAACCATTATAATACCATAGAAGATTCCATTACAAGATAATAATAATATTTTTTAAATAAATGTTTTTTAAATTATTTCAAAATAGAAAGAGATATTTCACTGAAAATATCTATTTATTTCATCTATGTCAACTGGCCTACGCTTGTCGTTGGTTGAAGTTTTATGCGTCCCAAATTAATTACCAGTTCTTAGAACTTTAGTATAGCATAGGTTCAGGGTCGATCCATAGGGAACCATGGCATGCATGAATTTAATTGATTTAATAATTAATTAGGTGAAGTATGAAAAGTTTAGAAACGATTGGGTTGGTTTTTGGGTTTTGATTTAAAATAAAATGATTTACTTTGAAGAATGGATACAGTTTGAAGGAAAAAAATAGGTAAATTTAAAGATTTCATAGAAATGGAAACAAAAGATGTATCGGGGCTGTAGTGAATAAGAAGTTCTTATGCAGATTGTTTAAATGGTTGTGTTTTTCATAATAATTCAATCATTCAGGACTTCATTTTGTTACAATATTTCCTTGGTCCGGTTCCTCTTGTTTGGAATTAGAGTAGTTGACTCCTTGGTCCGGTAGTCAATTTTTTTAATTCTTTATTACATCCAGTCCATTACTTGAATCGGTGAAAACCTTCCAATGTTCATGGATGTTTCCACCGTTACTTTTCTTTTGTATCGCTGAGAATCCTTCCCTTGGTCCAGCTAATAATTCTCAGTTATATTAGATAGTGTCTTCAGAAAAGTAAGATGAATTACAACGATTCAATCACAGATATATGAAACAATATACAAATTATGATCCCATCATCCACAGCCCCATCACGAGGGGTTTAGTTACACATAGAATTTAGGAGAGAAACGACACACGTGATACCTGACGGATTCATCGTGTAGGCGTTGAGGTAGAGAATCAGAGAGTGGAATGGTGGAATAATGGAATGACGGCTCCTCGGTGGCTTCGGGAATGGTGGTAACAGAGCTTCTCCCTCCTATAATGGTTCTCAACATTGTAAATTCATAGGCCAAGGCCTCATTTCATAGAAAAATAAAGTACACAACATGTATAGAAAGTACACGCCGTGTACTTTTCGTCAACGTGTTTTTGGCACCATTTTCTCCGCTGGGAGGTGGCCGAGCACCCCGTTCTTGACTTTTTCACACAGCACCGCCTGTAAGTTGAGTGAACACAACATGTAGCACTGCCATACATGGCGTGTAGCACTGCCATCCTCTTCTATAATAGCAGACACGGCGTGTAAAAGTTCAAACATGCCATGTCTTCATCATCGGCCACATGGGCGTGTGGACTTTTCTCTGCAACCACCGCTTCTAGAAGGTGGTACACGACATGTAGCACCGCCCCACATGGCATGCATATCTACCTGGAGACATGGGCGTGTACTCCCTGCTTTGTTCTGTGTCCTTGTCTGGATGTACACGACGTGTATAGAAAGTACACGCCGTGTAGTTTCAAAAATTTCACAAACTTCCCTTGATCCGTGTATTAAGCCAGAAATCTCCTGCAAGTAAATAGATTCACCAAAAACAAATAATATGCTAATGAAACCACAGATATTTTTGGAAATCATGATTTTATCTTCAATTATATATTTGGAAATTTATACACAAATTGGGTGCATCAAATTCCCCCACACTTAGTCGTTTGCTTTCCCTCAAGCAAAATCTCAAGATCTAATTAAGAGAGCCTATTCTTTGAAAAGGAAGGCATTTAGTTAATCAAACGTATAACTGATAAAGTTACTGAGTCAAAATTCTAAAAGGCACAAACAAATTCAATTCATAAGATATTAAAATCATGCATCATATATAATGTAATTAACTACTCTCATCCTCTTTAAACACATTGTTCAACCTTTCAAAAATAAGCATGCCACTTGATGGTTTACCTTACCAGTTAAAATCACACTCCACACTCAAGATGTTTTTAATCGAAGTTATTCTCAGTCCAAGGCATATATATTCTATCCATAGGTTTGCAAGATATCTTGTTCTCCACATCAGAAAAATTGGATTACAAAAAACATGAGGGCTTTGTCAATAAGGTTTAGATGTTTCTGCGGCTAAGGGTTGGTAGGTTCAGATGTGAAAATAAATTCTGAGGCTTGAAAAAGGATGGCTAATTCCTTTAAAAAACATTGCATGATATTCAAAGTAAATCTCAGTGAAAATACATCCTTCAATAGCCCAGTAAAATGCTTTTGTAATCGTTACCAACTCCCTTAGGTAAGTAGGGTTTATGGGAAAATAAGTATAAGGTCCCCTCATTTTTTGTTTGTTGTTTTTTTATATATATAACAAAACACAAGGGAATCCCTTATGAATACAATGAGTACATGTTTGGAACCCATTCTGCCCCAAATAATCAAGAGGCACTCCCCCACACTTTATTTCATGGTTGTACAAAAATATGTCATGTATTGCCAACTTCCTCTTTAAAGCCTAAATGAATAATCATGCAAAGTTTAAAAAGAAATAGGGTAGGAAGGGAAATAGGCTTGTAATGTCGCTTCCTATAAAGGTTGTTCATGGCTTCAATGGTCTTAACGAAGATTAGATGTAGGATAGGTCTCAAGATAAAGGGGTTCAAACAATCTAATGCCTCAATCATGTTAAAGTAATTCAAAAATTCCTTCATATTTCGAAAAGAAAAACATTAAAATTCTGGTAGTGATTCATATCCTAAGAATCTCTCAAGAAATAGGGTATTAGAAAATAAATACGAAAAACATTTTAGAATACCTCTTAGGAGTGGCAAAAATAATAAAGGGACAATCAGTACATGACATGCATATAAATGATTATCCTATTTAATGTAATTTAATCAAGGATGAAAGGTTGTAATTGAAACTATATCAGCAATCATTTTGAAATACTTAAAAACTAAAAATCATGTAACCTATCCAAAAGTTCCTACTAATGACTCTAGCATTTATAAGACCGATTAACAAAAATTGCATTACATTTACAAAGATAGAGTCTAATAATGATGTCTCCTAGGTTAGTTTAATGGCAAAGACTAAGGTGAAAGATAAAGATGCTCCCCCATACTGAACACTGCACATGGTCCACCAAGTGAAACACCAAGGTAAAGGGTGGGAAGCGGGGAGAATGGGGGGAAAAATTAGGGAAAGTCGTGGAAGAAGTAAATCAAAAAAGAAAGAAGATAGAAATGGAAAAATACTCCCCTCATGAAAAGTGATGCCCAAAGCGCATCATTCCTGAAACTGTGAATGTCGAGAAAAATAAAGAAGACTACAAACATGCATAACATCACAGCACAGAAAATGACAGAAGAGATATATAAGAGAAAAGAAAATGTCACTATCATGGGGTCGCCTTAAGGGAGGCATCATCCAGTACAGAATCGGCTGGGAGAGATGGAGCAGAAGCCGTGGAAGGGTGGGGCTCTGACTCGGCATCGGGAAGGGTAGCTGAAGAAGTAGGAGCCACAGGTGCGAGACTCGGGATCGGAAGCTCAGAAGCAGGCCCTGGCCCGGCAGAAGTGGCCGCAACAGAGCTCACCGTAGTCATCAGAACAGAAGCTATGGTTGACGCAGGAGACGGCGGTGGAGGAGCAGTAGAGGGGCCAGGAACGGAGGCAGGGGCTGGTGGTTGAGGCAATGGAACACCAAGATACTGAGCAATATATACCAACAGATGCTCTATCCGGTCCTGGCGGCCATCCAGATGAATCAAATGGCGTGCAATGGTGTCCTGGCGGCTGATGATACGGGCCAACTGCTGCTCCATCATGGCTAGGTGGAGGGAAATGGCCGGATCTACTGAGGGTGTGGGGGTAGGTGGGATGGGAGATGGAACAGAAGAAGGAAGGTGAGAAGAATTGGGGTCAGTAGGAGTTGGGTGAGGAGGAGAAACTGGAGGAGGTGGGGAAGGAGGGACATGGTCAGCAGGTGGGGCAGGGTCAGCAGGTGGCAGGGCTCGAGCCTGAGCAAGGATATAGGGACCCCTTGCTTCTGGACCAATCCCATGCGAATGAGCATGAGGAAGTCCATCCACTGGGGTGAACCTAAAAAGTCATTATGTAATGAGGGCTTGAATAACCCCAAGTGGTGGGCAAGACGGGTGGTGTAAAACCCGCCGATCAGGTTGCCCTAACGGCCGGTAAACATGGAGTGAAAATAGGAGGCGGCAAGAAAGGGGAGGTCCAGGTAGGTGTGCCGGATGACACAGGTAAGAAGCTCCATGTCACGGCTGGTCAGGACCCCCATATCCTCATGGCGGCGGAAGAGTATGGCGCTAAAGCACCGGTGGGTGAAGAAAAGGACAGGATCGGCTATAAGAGTGATCTTATGAGAAGTAGGGGAGTACCGGTGGTGAGGCCTAGTGATCTCCCGCCACATGGCAATGAGGTCAAAGCGCTCGGGCCTGGTCAAGTCAGAAAAGGGGGGTGGGGTGAAAGGATGGGGGTAGAAACCGCACCCTCGGCCGAACTCTGTCATCGTCAGAGAAAAACGGCGTCCGCCTAGCCAAAATCGAACCACTGGCATTACATCTCCAGGCGTCTCTAAGTACTCCGCTCCATCGAACTCAAAGGAGGCTGCAAACTCCAAAAATAAATCTCGGAACACAGGAGTGCTGACCTGAAAAATCGCGAGGAGTGCGGTGTGCCTGAGAAGTACCTCCAACTCCTCCCAAATACCGAGCCATTGCGGAATGTTGCTGTCAAGGTACCGGCCGCTCAATGGTATCGACCGACATGAAAAGCGTCGGAGCCTGTCGTGTGTGAGGTCGGTGACCGGGAATACCATGTTGCGATAGGGAGCACCTGCAGGTCCAGGACAAGGTGCAGGTGCAGCAGCAGCATCTGTCTCTGGAGGTGGATCCGCTGAAGAAGAAGGTGGCTCGGTGGAAGGGTTGCTCGAAGAGGGACCAGCTGCTGAGGATGATAGTACCGCAGAAGTGGCAGCTGGTGCAGTAGAAGGAGGCCCCGCCTCATCTGAGGGAGTGAGTGGCGGCAGAATGGCCAACAAAGGGAGCTCAAAGACCAGAGTGTCGGGGTCCGGCTGAGTAGGTGGTCAGAGTCGGATCTGACGATAACTGGACTCCTCTCCCTCAGTGGCGGAGGTTGGACGCTTCCTGCACGAATGATCATGATCTGCCATATCCTGAAATAGAAAGAAAAAGAAAAATAAAAAAAACAAAAGAAGAAAATAAAACAAAGAAAATGTGAGAAAATTGGAAAATAAAAGTACACGGTGTGTACTCCAGAGATGGAGAGTATCCCGTGTTATCTGGAAAGACATGCCGAGGGTGGAAAGAGACCATGTAATAGGACATGACGTGTACCGAACATACACGATGTGTTCACATCAAAGTGCAGGTGGTCGTGTAACAAATGAAACGACCATGTTTTTAACAGTTCAGAGAACACAATACACGCCGTGTAGGTTATTTACACGGCATGTACTGCACATGAAGAACATGGCTGTGCAGAGGGGGAGACACTGGCCGAACACATATATAGAGGACAGGACCTGTACCAAACATACACGTCGTGTTCTGGAACATGGGGTGACAGGCCGTGTTATATGCCACACACGGAGCGGCCAACACAAACAACGGACACGGTGTGTACCAAACACACACGCCGTGTAAATGAAAATGGTGTGTCAGACCGTGTGCAAAGGTGTATTCGGGCACGGGGAAACGGACACGGTGTGTACCGAACATACACACCGTGTAAATTCAAATTTCTGATAATTCATTCTGAGGCCGTGTTCAGATGTACACGACGTGTGTTCTTCATTTTGTGGCCGTGTACTACCGGAATCTGAACGGTCGGCCGATCCAAAAAACACCCTAAACGAGTCTAAAAATTTGAAACAGAGGGTGTAGAATGGTGTACCTGGATCGAGGATCACAATGTGAGAGGAATCAGAACTTGAAACTCCCCAAATCGATGGATTTAGAAAAAAGGGATTCAGACGGAATTTGGGACAAGAAATGGGAAGAAGGGGAAGAATCAGGCGGCCGTGCAACATGGCCTCAAGCCGGGTGGCCCGCGGCTTTTATAGCCGAGGTACACGAAGTGTATAGAAAGTTCACGCCGTTTATATATTTATATTTTTTTAAAAAGTACAAAATTTAATTATTATAGTAAACTATATAATAATTATTAAAAATAGAAATATTGACAAATTCTATTATACATAAGCCTATACACGACGTATATCGGGAAATACACTCCATGTATTTTAAAATAAGAAAAAGAGTAGTACAACCTTTGGTCCGGTGCTTGGGGCGGGATTCGAACCGGCGATCGGCCGATTCGAATGGACGCCCTCACCCACAGGAGCAAAGGTTATTCTCTTGTTCATATTTATTTTATATATATATTTATTCTATACAGCTTATACACACTGAAAGAATGAAAAGCACGGCGTGTGGTTTTTATTTAGGAAAGGATGGGGTGAAGCGGGGGGATTAGCGCGATTCGAAACCGGGTCTTGTGAACCTGGTGTCGAGACTTTGCCAATCTACTAACTTCACCCGCATGTAAGTTCTTATTTTTAAAACTTTTTTATTTATATTTGAAAAATCATGGAGCACACGGCGTATATCAGAGTACACATCGTGTGGTTTAATTAAAAGAACAAATGATGGAAATGGGACGGTTGTCTGGATTCAAACCCCGGATCTTTTGAAACCGGATTACGATTTTAGCCAACCGGCCCATCCCCATCGTGGGTTTTATTAAAAACATGTATATATATATAGATTGATAATACCACACATGTAGTGTAATTAAAAAGGAGTAACCCCCATGCCGAAGGTAGGTCTGGAGGATTCGAACCGAGGACGGCTTGAATAAACTCCAGTGACTTTGCCATCGGCACCGGCATCATCCCTTGTTAGTTATTTGTTATTCTATAGATTTATACTATTATGTTTATAAATTAATAAGATAAGTACACGCTGTGTAAATAACTGGGACACGGCGTGTAACCTCTGGGTTGCCTCCCAGGAAGCCCCTTTGTTTTAGGTCGTTAGCTCAACCTACTTACCTGATTTTTACGGTGGATAATGGTCCCAATAGTGGCCGCCCTGGCCATCTAGGAGTTGAAACTTCTCTGGATCTTCTTCAACATAAATGTCTGGATTGGTAAAATTATCAGAAATATAGGAACATACCAGATCATCTACCAGGTGGCCATCCAGGGTAGTTATTACAGAACAATCCTCATGATCAGACGATGATGCCTTCTTGATGGCTTTGAGAACATTATAGGAGACTCCCTGGTCTCCTACTCGAAAAATAATCTCCCCTTAGTGCACATCAATAAGTGCTTTCCCAGTTGCCAATAACGACCTTCCAAGTATAAGAGGTGCTTCCTGGTCATCCCCCATGTTGAGGATGATGAAATCAGTAGGGAGAATCAGCCTACCCACCTTGAAAAGTACGTCCTCGAGTAGTCCCTTCGAGTGTTTGATGGATTGATCAACAAGTTGAAGGGAAACGTGGGTAGGCTTGAGCTTGTGGAGTCCCAGCTTCATGAAAACTCCAAGTGGCATAAGGTTCACGTTGTCCCCTAAGTTGCAGAGGGCCTTCCCAAATTCACAAGATCCAATAGTACAAGGAATGGTGAAACTACCTGGATCTTGGAGTTTTGGAGGAATGGAATGTTGAACCACCGCGAAGCACTCCTTCGTTAGTGCAATAACGCCCAAATCCTCCATTTTCCTCTTATTCCAGAGGATTTCCTTCATGAATTTGGCATATGTTTTCATTTGTGTCAGGGCTTCCGCAAATGGTATGTTGATGTGTAGCTTCTTGAAAACATCCATAATTTTTCTGAATTGGTGGTCCAGCTTCCTCTGCTTCAATCTTTCCGGAAAGGGTAAGGTAGGATTGAATGGTTGGATTACTTCCTTTTCATTATTTTGAAAAGCCTCCTTCTGTGGGATATTGGATGAGGAGGGGTCAGTATTGGTACCTTTTTCTTCAACAGTGGGTGTGGATACACCTTGCTGTGCTGATTGGTTCTGGTGGAGCTCTTTTCCACTCTGGAGCATGATAGCATTGGCCTCCTCCCTTGGATTCTTTTCAGTGTTCCCTGGTAGTGTACTGGGCTGCCTCCCTGAGAGTTGATTTTCCAGCTGGCCAATCTGATTCTCCGAGCCTCGAATCATGGCTTCCTGATTCTGGAACCGAGTCTCAGCAGTAGATATGAATTTAGTCATCAAATCCTCTAAGCTTGAGGTGTTCTCCTGCTGAGGTTGTTGTTGAGCCAGTGGAGGAGGTGACTGTAGTGGCTGCTGTGGATGAGGGTTTTGATACCCTTGTTGCTGATAATGACCCTGCTGGGGTTGTTGAGGCCTTTGGAATTGGTTCTGATATGGAGGTTGGTTGTAGTTGGGCAGTCACTGGGGCGGAGGATTCTGCTGTTGTTGGCCCCAGCCTGTGTTCTGTTGATCTCACCATGCCGGGTTCTGGTACTGTTGGTAATGGTTGGGCCCTCAATTTTGGGCAACATAACTCACCTCGCTCGTCGAGGTACCTCCAGTTGAACCTGAGCATTGTCCCATGATGTGATTATCACCACAATCGTCGTATGCAGGGTGGTGCGCCGCATGAACTTGAGATGTTCCTTTTAGGTTCAATGCGTCGATTTTCTTGGACACATCATCCAACTGAGCAGCTAACATAGTGGTAGCGTCAATGTTGTGCCTACCTCGCTTTTGAGTCCCCCACTCGGAGTGCCACTGGAAGCTATTGGCTGACATGTCTTCTAGTAGTTCAAATAGTTCTTCGGGGGACTTCCGCATCACCGTACCTCCAGCAGCAGCATCCACCACAGACATGGTATTCGTGGTAAGTCCTCCATAGAAAGTCTGGACTGACATCCAGAGTGGGAGTCCGTGATGGGGGAATTTTCGTAACATCTCCTTGAAGCGTTCCCAGGACTAGTACAACGACTCGGAGTCGTTCTGTAGGAAGTTATGAATCTCATTCCGGTGTGTCACCGTCTTGGATGGCGGGAAGTACTTGGAATGGAACGCCTAGCCTAGCTCCTCCTAGGTGAGGATAGATCATTGTGGCAGCCCCTTGATCCTGTCCTTCGCCTTATCCCGTAGAGAAGAGGGAAATATGCGAAGATTGATGGAGTCCTCAGACACTCCATGGTACCGAAAGGTGTCGCAGATCTCCAAAAAGTTGGAGAGATGGGCGTTCGGATCCTCGCTGGCTAGGCCTCTAAATTGGACTGTGTTCTGGATCAGCTGCATGATAGCAGACTTGATCTCGAAGTGTTGGGCCTAGACCAGAGGATGAACGATACCCGTATCAGCTTTGTGAATCGAAAGTAGTCCGTACTCGATAAGCGTACGTCTTGGAGGTTGTTGTTGATGGGGTGGAGCTTGCATAAACTGCTCCTGAGGGGAAAAGTATGGTCGTGGGAAGAGTTTTTGCGGTGACCGTTGGTAATCCCTTGGGAGGAATTCCATGAAGGCTCCGGGAGGTTGCTCCGGTAGACCAGCAGCAGGAGGCTGCTGATCTTGGTACTAATGATCATTCGCAGCATCTACTGCTGGTGCTCCCTCTTCCTTGTTCACCATGGGTTGTGGTTGATGGTTGTGAGTTTCTGTCCGTGTACACCGATGTTGAAGCAAGGTCTGTTCGATTTCTGGGTCAAGCGGAACTAATTCCGAAGACTCGGCACTTCTGGATCGTGTAAAACGTCAAAACATACACTTGAAGCGCTGCACAACACAAAAAACGAAAACCAGGCGTAAAAGGGAAAAATAAAAAAAAGAAAATTTGAAATGGGATTAGAAATGATATTTTTGATAATTTTTTATTTTTATTTTCACATAAACCAATTATTAACACAATCTAAATCTTTGCACTAAGACCAAACAGTAGTTCCCCGGCAACGGCGCCAAAATTTGGCCTACGCTTGTCGTTGGTTGAAGTTTTATGCCTCCCAAATTAATTACCCGTTCTTAGAACATTAGTATAGCATATGTTCGGGGTCGATCCACAGGGAACCATGGCATGCATGAATTTAATTGAGTTAATACTTAATTATGTGAAGTATGCAATGTTTAGAAATGATTGGGTTGGTTTTGGGTTTTGATTTAAACTAAACTGATTTACTTTGAAGAATTGATACAGTTTAAAGGAAAACAACAGGTAAATTTAAAGAGTTCTTAGAAATGGAAAGAAAAGACCTGTTGGGGCCGTGGTGAATAAGAAGTTTTTATGCAGATTGTTTAAATGTTTGTGCTGTTCATAATAATTCAATCATTCAGGATTTCATTTTGTTACAAGATTTCCTTGTTCCGGTTCCTCTTGTTTGGAATTAGAGCAGTTGACTCCTTGCTCTGGTAGTCAATGTCCTTAATTCTTTATTATGTCCAGTCCATTACTTGAATCGGTGAAAACCTTCCAATGGTTATGGATGTTTGCACTGTTACATTTCTTTTGTATTGCTGAGAATCTTTCCCTTGGTCCGGCTAAGAATTCCCAGTTATATTAGATAGTGGCTTAAGAAAACTAAGATGAATTACAACAATTCAAACACAGCTATATAAAACAATATACAGATTATGATCCCATCATCCACAGCCCCAACACGAGGGGTTCAGTTACACATATAATTTAGGAGAGAAACGACACACGTGATACCTGACGGATTCATCGTGTAGGCGTTGGGGTAGAGTATCGGAGTGTGGAATGGTGGAATAGTGAAATGAAGACACTTCGGTGGCTTCGGGAATGGTGGTAGCAGAGCTTCTACCTCCTCCAATAGTTCTCAACTTTGTAAATTCGTAGTCCAAGGCCTCATTTTAGAGAATAATAAAGTACACGGTGTGTATAGAATGTACACGTCGTGTACTTTTCGTCAACGCGTTTTTGGTGCCATTTTCTCCGCTGGCAGGTGGCCGAGCACGCCGTTCATGACTTTTTCACACGGCACCTCCTGTAAGTTGAGTAAACACGGTGTTTAGCGCCGCGATACACGGAGTGTAGCGCCTCCAGCCCCTTCTAGAATAGCAGACACGGCGTGTAAAAGTTCAAACATGTCGTGTCATCATCAATGGCCACATGGGCGTGTGGACCTTTCTCTGCAACCACTGCTTCTAGAAGGTGGTACATGGCGTGTATAACCGCCCCACATTGCATGCATCTCTGCCTGGAGACATGGGCATGTACTCCCTTCTTTGGTTCGTGTCCTTGTCTGGATGTACACGGCGTGTATAGAAAGTACACGCCCTGTAGTTTCAAAAATTTCACAAACTTCCCTTGATCTGTGTATTAATCCAGAAATCTCCTGCAAGTAAATAGATTCACCAAAATCAAAGAATATGTTCATGAAACCATAGATATTTTCTGAAAACATTCTTTTTTCTTCAATTATATATTTGGAAATGTATACACAAATTGAGTGCATCATCAACATCCTTTGATGGATTTTTAGTTTATTTGATGTTGATTTATTATGATACAACACTTCCATATTGTATTGATGGTTTTTTCATATGTTTGACTGTGGATGTGTTATTTTAATACCATTCATGGTTTATGGATAAATTATTGAAATTTCCTATGCTAGTTTTAATACGAATGTTTATGTTATGTTTAAACCTTTTCATATGAAGAATGCATTGGACCTAGTAAGTGACGGGTGGAGCCCGCTATAGCTCCTCGATGCATCAATAGGTCTCATGAGAAAAAAAAGTGTCTTGGCACAAGGCCTTGAAAATTATTATTTGTAGTCTTGGCACAAGGCCTTGACTATGTGGTTATGAAGTCTGGCATTATGCATTCTAACATTATGAAAGTGGCTATTAATATTGCATGTGATTATTAAACTAGTAGAATATCCATGTGAGTAAGTAAATGGAATTATTTTGATTTATATTTTCTATATTATAATGAATTTTATGTTGAAAAGTCTTTTGTTTTAGTTTTATACATTTCCTTAAATGTTTATGCTTATTTATGAATGTTTTTACTATATTGTTAACCTCACTGAGCATCTGAGCTCACCCCTTTCTATGTTTTGTTTTTCAGAGGATGCGAAGAAGTATATTATGACTGATTGGTGGGGATAGTCTATGGGATCTTAGTGTTGTCTATGGAAACAATTGTTTTTGTAGTTTTCCATTTTATGATGTAATGTAAACCCTATGAATGTATCTAGTATTTCCAAGACTACTAAACTAATCAGTCTTTCAATACTTGATCATTTTTTATTATGCCAATGTTATGTAATGATCCACCGACTATGGGTAACTAGGGTCGGGGTGTTACATGACCCATAAGGATTGTATGACAGTGGGTGTAACCTAGGGATTTCAAACTAGAACATATTTCTCACATTTATTTAGTGAATTTTATTTGAATATAAGCAATTATATTGATTAGAAGTTGATTAATGAGGTTTTTTCTGTCAATTTTGGGAAGCCTATGCAGAGGATATCCTTAAATATTACATGGGAAGATCTAATTTCTTAGGCTATAAAGCTGTTCAAGGATCTCCAATTGGATCAGGTCAAGAAAATTGGATATAACCATATTTGAAACCACTATTTGGTCTAGAGGTGGTTGTCAACCTAGGTTCATTAGGTGAAATTTTATAGGTGGAAAACAAAATAAAATTGGTCCTAACATTATTTAATCTAATTAGGTCACGGCCCCCCTTCACAGTCCCCCAGATCATGATCATGAAAGGGTAAGAAATATTATTGTATTCTTAACCAAATTCATATCTAATAGATTTACTCATGCTTTAAATTTCAGTATTTGTTGATGTTTTCCTACCCCTACACTCTATCCCAATATCTAGGTATATTAGGCACAAATGAAGATATTATAATTGAACATGTTAAATATAGAAATAAAAATAAGAATATTCATCAAGAAAATCAACAATCAAATCAAATAATTGAAACCAACCCACTTTCTTGAACACAGAAGAAACATGCGTGTGGATGTTTGAACTAAAAATGATAAAGGGATCATAAATATAAAATTTGATTGAATTAATTAATGGTATGATAGAAAATAGTAATATTAATATAATATGGGAGAAAACCAAATAAAAAAATAAAATAGAATCTTAATAAGTCTCTTCACATTTTGGTGGCATCTAGAAATAAATAGATAGGTAAAATAATGGCGTGAATGGATTTTACATTATGATTCCGCATGGGATCTCTTCATATTTTCAAATTTCTAATCACGAAACTATGTGTTATGTCGTGAATGGGAATTTCAAGAATCTTGTGATTTTGAATCTTTTATGATTCATGGATTGAAAGTCATTCACAGGATCTTCTTGTCTTCATAAAGGGGTAATTGGAGGCAAAGTCTGAGACATTCATGATGCGAATGTCTTTCAAATCCTGAACATTATTCATCAAAAGAGTTCATAGAATTTATTGGATTCATGGATCAAACATCATCTTTTTATTTCTCAATCATTGATAAATACATGTCATGAATCATATACATGATGTGAATAGTCTATAATTTTAGTTGTTTTATAGTACCACCACTTTTGAAAAGTGAGCTCGATTTTCATAAGAAAATTAATCAAATATCCAATTATAAAATTATAAAACTTATATAGAGAAAAAATAATTGACTCCAAAATGTATATATGAATTAATAATGTCTTGTTTGAAGAGACTTCATAGCCACACCCCACACACACGACATTCCCTATGAAATTATGTGGATAGAAAAACCACAATGCAAAAATTCCAAATAGAACTATCAAATAAAAAAGTACATTTTCATTCTTTTTGAACAATTTTTCTAATTGTGTGGAAGTCATGTTCCAACACACCTAGCCACAAAGGATCAAATATAATTTCTCATAAGGTCCGCACAAATTTAAAGAAAATCATGCACCACTCATGAAACCCAAGACACACACATTTAAAATTTATTTTATATAAGTTTTTCCTAGAACTAGTAAAGTGTAGATGAATTTTTTACTCTGAACTATGTTCTAGAGAAAAACTCTAAAAACATAGTTTTTTTCCAAAATTCCCTAGAAACACAAAATTACCCTAAAAATAATAAAGTTATATAAAATAGACACCATGTTGAAATAGTGGGTGTCATGGTTTTGCGTTTCATAGGGAAGGAAATAAAAAAATGGGATTTATGGCTGATATTGCATTATTATTGCATGGTGAGTGTTAACCAAGTACCCTAACCATGCATAAGGGAAAGCGGTGGTTCATGGTTCCCTTAACTGTGAAATGTAATAAAAGAAATCATAAAAAACTTATATTAAATTATATAGTTGTATTAAGGTGGTTTTGGGTTTACGTAACCATGCGGCCTAACCATATTATATAACATTCACTAGATTGTGGGAACCATATTGTTTGTACATGGTTTAGAGAACCAGGCACCTAAAATGTGTGGTCTAACTAGTGACTTAAAATATAAGACAAATTAATAAAGGGACCTTATAATTTAAAAAAAAAACTTGACCCTCATTTTTGGTCCCTCTCATAACCATAATCACCAACACACACCCCACTTCCTCCTATTTATTTCCATTTATGATTTATCCTCTATTTGTTAATGTAATTTTTCGGCATTAATTATAATAGAAATCTTGAGGTAAGTCTAACTATCAATATTCATTATTTTTTCTATTTTCGTCACCTTCTAGTGTTCCGCTGATATTTGTGACATATTTTTATTTATCATTATTATTTTATTATTCTCATTATTGGATCTGGAATCAAATTATTATTTTCAACAAGTGTCATCATACAAGTATAAGTTTTGTGTCTTTAAATTTAACCCTTATAGTCTTTAATTTTTATTGATTTTTTTTATGTGGGGTCAAAATAATAAAACATCACTTGAACCAATAATATAAATATATTTTTCATGGAACTATTTAATTTAATATAACCCTACCATTATTTTAGAGTAGTCTATTGGTGATTTTATAATGAAGCCTTGACCTCCATTTATGTTTTGGTGGATTTGGGATTTCTATTGAGATTAAGATGTATCCTTAGGCGTGTCATGGACTTGATCTAGTGACTGAGTATGATATTAGGGATACCGATGGTGTATACTAACATTTCTTATGTGTTCCTTTTTTCAATATCTAAAATTTTATATTGAGATTATTAATAATTGATTGTTCTTGGGTACTTGGAATTCAATATAAATAATCATTGGATGTGACATTGATCCTATTGGATAGGAATTTATTTTATATTCTTTTTTGGATTCAACATTGTATCTATAAACATGGAATTAATTTGTCATAATCTCTAGAATCAGTATTGACCCCATTGGTTGGGAATTTTTGGGATATTCTCATTAGATTTTCCCTTGATCCTAGAGATTAAGAATGCCTTGGACATACTCTCTTAACTAACCAGATTCCCATTGATCAAGAAATCCCAGGATATAATCCTTGTATTTAGTCGTATACTGTTTACTTATATTTCCTTTATAAATCCCCTTTAATTAATAATGAATCCTATTGGCTTGTAATTCCTTATACATACGCCTTAGGATTCTAATTTCCCCCATTCAATAAAAATTACTGGGATATAGTCCCCGGATATCACGGTAGGTGTAATGACAATGAATCCCGTAGACATGATCCTTGGATTTATCTTTAAAAATGTTTACATGGTATACTATGATCATAAATATTTATCATTATCCAGAGGAGGTATTTTTTATCTTGGATTGCACCTTAGAACTCAAGGATTGACAGTGAATTATTTAATATATTGTTACTTGATTTACAATGAACATCAGAATATTCTTTAAATAAAACTATATGTATTTATAAATTCTATCTACTATGGTCTAGTAATATGTTATCACAAACTACATAGGCAGTTTTTGGAATCTAAACATGATACATAGTTGTAGGACATGTCAAGGGAACGATATCTATTACTAATTCGTTTTTGTTAGCTTGTATGTGGACAATGCGGGACGGGATCGGGCTAAGACGTGGTATAACATAATATGATAAACATATATTTTTTTTAAATAATTTATATTAGGTGATCATTAAAAATTCTAAATAACTACACTATCTAAATAATAGAAGCATTACTGTCTTTTAGGACTTGCTACATAAGAAACTTATTCGATAGCATAGGTGAACATACCTCCATCAATGAACCCTAAAATACTACATTCTAGAATTATCATAAGTTATAATAATCATTATAAAATGGGAAATTTAAACATAAAAAATGGGAAATCTCAAAGATTGGTAAGGGAATAACATGCCAATATATAATCAAATTGTTAGATTGAAATCATATAATATAACATGATTAGTGTCAGTTGGAGTGAGTATCTCAAGAGGGGGTTGAATTGAGTACCCAATAAAAATTTCTATTAAAATAAATTTTAAATAAAATCCCTCATTTAATTAACAACATCCTAGTTTAGCGAAATAGTAATTTGATATAACTATTAATCTTTTATAATATTTCTCAGTTGATTGATTATGTCTCAGGTAAAACAATATAAAATATTTTTTTTTCCTTTGAAAAAAATTAATTAATTAAAATCATAAATAACACTAATTCATACAAACTTAAAATTTATGGTTTCTAGGTTAAAAAACTATTTTAAACAAAATAAATAATGTAAAACAAAACATATAACAGAATCATAATAAAAGAGTTTCAGTATCAAGATGATACTTAGCCCCCTCCACATGGAAATCACCAACCTTTATGTAGTTTAAATAAATAAACATTTTATCCACAACCTGGATTAGGAATTATAATATCATAGAAACTATTCAAGCCCCTCAAGGACCTCTTCTATCGTTTTCATGGGAGCATAAATAAAACTAGTCACAACCATTCCTCTACCATAAAATGTGAAAAACAAGAATGAAAATGGTGTTGAGAAGTTATCTATGAATCTTCACATTTGAATTCAGAGATAGTGTGGTCTAAATAAAAGAAAGTAATTATCTCTTCTCATAATTTAAAAAAAATAAACAATATATCAAGTAAGAATGTAGAAAGGCCTTATTGCTCTAAATGATATGCTTTGCAGCTCATGAATCCATCAGTGTATCTTGAAATGTAGCTAAAGTTAGGTAACTGAAATTAAAATGAATAATAGAGTATCATAAAATATTTTTTTAACTAATTTAAAACAATGAATTTTTGTTATGCTTAAGCTTCCTCAGTTTAAGGTAGTAAGATGGATAATATAAGAACTTCTGGCTCTTGTAATGAGTTTCAGCTAACATCACATGTATAGGTCTATATTTCTATTTAGCACATTTCTTCTATGCATGAGGGAGTTTGATTCATCTTTTTAACATTATCAATAGCCAATAGAATCCACCAAACCTTCTTCTCCTCATACTGTACATTCTAACATGATGTTTAATGTATCCTCTTCAACAAATTCAAGAAAAATCATGAAAATAAATATTTTCATTAAATTCACTAAATTAACCATTATAGAAATTAAATTCAAAATAAACATAAACAATGTTGGTGTGTGTTTTTAATGGTGAATATAACAACCCTTATATTTATTACACTCCTAAACAAGATTTATTACATAAAACAGTAACATGATACAACACAAGAGATTGAGAGTTCTAGTGTATTTGGAGCTTAGGAACATTACATAAAAATTTAAAACATAAAACACACATCTTTATTGATAACTTCCTTTACATGACCACCACATTCCCTCATAGTTAGAATTTCATAGGATAACCTGAGGACATGCACAAGAAAAGGGGGAGCAATAAATCCCAGTATGGGAATCAACATGGAATAACATGAGGAATACAGTACATGTTAGACAATAGGAATATCAATGGATCACAAGAGAAACATGAACATAAAGGAATGATAAATCATGATAATCATAACATGGAAATCTGGATAAAACACTTAACATGGAATTAGCATGAGCAAAGGCTCATTGCAAATGAAGAATGAGTAAACCCTCATTGCATATAAAGCACTAGTAAACCCTTGTTTCACTTGAATTACCATGATTCAACACTCATTAAGCATGATGTATCCCGATACTATAACTTACCCAATGCATTGGAGTGCTATTAGGGTGCACCCTTCTTAAACATTTCATTTCATGCATAAGTGCGCCACATGGATCATAAAACATGGATTCATTAAACATCATAATTTATTCAACAATAAAGGGATGTGGAATTAAATCATGATACTATATATTAAATATTTAAATGTTTATAATGGTGAATACCCTTCATAGATAAATGATCATGGTATTCACTACAAAATGATTTTGGCTTGGAAAAATGTGTTGCAATTTCGGAAGCATAACGACGTGAAATAAGAATTCATAAAAATGGTTTTTGAGAGATAAAGGGGTGTCTCATCATATGTACATGATATGGACAGTAAGGGTATCATATAGATACATGTCCCAACAATTGTAATGGAATTTATATTAATGACAGAAAATAATTGCTTGAATGTAAATGAGGAGAGTGAAATTCCATTCAGAATTTTAGCATAGTAACAGGTGTACATGGCAGGAATTAATTAGACAGAAAGGGTATCTCTCAATATTCAAACATGAATCGGGAAGAATGGGTGAGGTTTGAAATCATAAAACAATATTTATAATTGAAAATAAAAGGGCATAAAAATATAAGGAATCTGGGACATAAATAAGGAAAGTGAGAATCACTTACTTGGAAGTGTGCTTCCATAGGTTTGAGAGATGCTTGAGAGAGGTTTATTGGGATATTGGGGCACCATGTGAGGATTCAAGGGAGATAAGGGAAGAGGTTGGATGAACTCCAATGGATTTTAGTGAAGAGGAAGTGGGAGCTTGGGTGGTATTATATAGAAAATGAGAGGGAATTATTTATTATTTAGGTTTGGGACACCACACATTAAACAAATCAAAACCAAAAACCAGCCCATGGTTTTTAGCCATGGGTTTTTCCAAAGGTTAGTGGGGAAACAAATTTATTAGGACAATGTCCTAACATCTTAAAATAATAGGTTTTTATATGTGGAGGTGACTCACACTCTCAAGGGAAAAAAATTAAAAAGACAAAATGTTTTATATTCCTTGAAGGGTCCACTAAATCTTTTTAAAATAAATTAAAAAACTCCAAAATCCCATTATGTAAATGGTAAAACATATATTGTTTGAAAATAATGTTTATAGTATTTTATTACATCACTATTGGGTCATTATGATGTCATAAAACACATTATATATTTCAACAGTATTTAATTTTTACCCAAAAAATCCATTGTCTTCAAAAAAATTGAAAAAATTACCATTAGATAATTTAAATTTCCTGATTCCAAAAATAATATTCATTTTATCTAAATAATTTTCTATATATTTTTATTTTTAGTTTTAAAATAAAAACTGGCATTTTATAAAAAATTCATGGGTTTTGACAAAAATAGCTTTCAAACCTTAATAAAAATTGAAATTATATTTATAAAATTATATGATAATTAATAAAAATTAATTTAATAATAATAGTAATATTTTATTAAAATATTATTTAATTAAACAATCCATTAATTCATCAAAAAATATTTCTTAGTTGATTATTAACAAAAAAATACTAATTTTCTTTAAAAACTATTTAAAAAGTAACAATAATATAAAGAATGTATATTCTCTATACAATAATAATGTACATAATTGTAATACTAGGGTATTGTATCATAACCCCATAAAACAACCACATAAGACCTTCATGTAAGGTGTGCGATGGTGACAGACACTTGGGGTGGCTCAGATAATATTTCTTGAATGGTAATCTCTATCAACTTCCACTTCTCTCGTATGTGCTTCGTTTTGAGCTTAACGTATTCAATATCAGATTAGTCTTGGTCCAGAGCGAATTCCAATGATTCCACCACCTATTTGAGCTCTGAAAAATGGGTTTCTTATGGGGAAAGTCTACTATATGAGGCTATAACATCCATTTATTGAGTAAATTGGATTTGTTAAAGACCTATATTTATACTAATCTTGTGATCACTGTTCAGCGAATGTTTTAGAAATGATCACAATTCATAATGGTATTTTAAAATCTAGAATCATAAAAATGATGAAGTTACCATTTTATATAACCATAATATGACATTTAATTAGATCGAGAGGAATTTTCATTAATGAAAGCTTGGATCATTACAATCATCCCCCTTAAGAAATTTAATTCTCAAAATTTTATTTTCCCACAGTAAAACGGATGTGGGTAACTCTTCTTTATTACTTCTTCCAATTCCCACATCACTTCTTCAAACCTATGGTTTTTCCACAACTCCTTGACAAGGGGCGTTTTCTTATTTCATAGAACCTTTTCTCTATGATCTATGATGATCACTAGTTTATCCTTGTAAGAAAGATCATCCTCTAGTTGTACTACCTTTGAAGAGAGTACATGTGAAGGGTCTGGTATGTACCTTCATAGAAGGGATACATGAAACACATCATCTATTTTAGAAATGGTAGGTAGATGTTCTATTCAGTAGGCTAGAGCCCTGACACGATCAAGAATGTCGAAGGGAAAGATGTACCTAAGACTTAACTTCCCATTTTTTTAAACCTTATTACCTTCATCCACGGAGATATGCATTGAAATAAAATGTCTCCAACTTTAAACTCAAAGTCTCATCAACAGTTATCTACATAACTCTTCTGTCGACTATGGGATACCTTGATATGCTGCTGAATGGTTCTCACCTTCTCCGCCATTTCTTCGACCATTCCTGGTCCTAGAAGCTTACATTAACTGACTTCATCCCAACATATTGGTGTTCTACACCTATTCCCATACATGGATTCATAAGGATCCATTCAGATACTCGAGTGGAAACTGTTATTATAAGAGAACTCAACCAAGGGAACATGTTGATCCCATCCTCCATTGAAGTCCATTGATCAAACTCTTAACTTTTCCTCAAGTGTTTGGATAGTCTGCTTGGATTAGCCATCAGTTTGAGTATTATAAGTTGTACTGAATTTCAGCTCAGTATCCCGATCATGTTGAAGACTCTTCCAAAACATAGAGGTGAATCTTGGATCTTGATCAGATACAATCAATAGTGTTACCCCATGTAGCCTTACCACATATATGATGTATATACGTTCTAGTTGATCCAATGAGAAATACTCACGAATTGAAATGAAATTTGGAAACATTGTAAGATGATCCAAAACAACCCAGATTACATTGTTGCCTTTGGATGTATTCGGAAGTTTGGTGACAAAGTCCAGGGTGATGTTCTTCCATTTCCATGCTGGTGTGGACAATGGTTGCATCATCCCCTTAGACTTTTGTCTCTAATCCTTCCCTTTCTAACACACCCGACAATTTGTTGTAAATCCAACGATCTCCAACTTCATTTTATCCCACCAATAATTCTCTCGGAGATCTTGATACATCTTTTTGCTTCCTATGTGAATATAGAAATTTGAACTATGTGCATCATCCAAAAGTTCCTTCTTCAGATCCAGACTTGATGGAACACATAGTCTTTTCCCAAATCTCACAATTACTTCTTCATTAACACTTAACTCCAAGTATTTACCTTTTCTGATAGCTTCCACTTTATTCTGAAATCCCACAACATTTTTTTGAGAATCCTTTACCCATTTTAATAGAGATCGTTGAGAAATCATTTGTGAAAGGATTGATGATGTTCCCTTATTTATGATTCCCATGTCCATCTTCATCAAATATAATAATATTGGATCCTTCTCAATTTGCATCAATGATTGAATCATTGGGCCATTTATACTCATATCATATTCCAACATGTTTTCTTTCCCAAGATGGTAGTGGATTGAGTAGTCATAGTCTTTGATCATCTCTAACCATCCTCATTGGAACATGTTCAAATATTTCTATGTGAATATACACTTGAGGATTTTGTGGTCCGTATTTATTTCACACTTCTCCCCAAGGAGATAATTCCACCCAATTTTTATAGTGAATATCACTGTAGCTAACTCCAGCTCATGTGTTGGATAATTATTCTCATGAAATATCAATTTCCTTGAAGCATAGGCAATGAATTTTTTCATTTTTCATCAACACACAACCCATGACCTTCTTCGAAGCATCACTGAATACCACAAAAAATTATTCACTTGTGGGTAATATGATAATGGGCATAGTGATAAGCCTCCTTTTCAACTCCTTGATGCTTTATTCATATTCATTACTCCAATAAAATGTTACTCCCTTCTAATTTAGCTTGATATGATGGTTGGACAATCATGAGAAATTTCTCACAAATTGTCGATAATATCCAACTAATCCCAAGAAGCTACCGATATCCATTACAGATGATGGCCTTGACCATCCCACTATTGCATTTGTCTTGGCAGGATCCATAGATATCCCATTACTTGTGATGATATGGCCCAGGAATGATACATTCTTCAACCATAAATCACCCTTATTGCAATTTTCATAGAGCTTCTCCTTTAGCAAGGTCTTTAGTACAGTTCGTAGATGCTCCTCATGATCCTTCTTAGTTTTGGAGTATATTATAATATCATCTATAAATACTAGCATAGATTTGTTGAGGTAATCTCTAAAGATTCTATTCATCAAGTCCATGAAGTTTTTTAGAGAATTAGTGAGTCCGAAAGGCATTACTATGAATTCCTAGTGCCTGTATCTTGTACAAAAATCAGTCTAGGGGGTATCTTCCTTCTCCACCCTTACTTGATAATATACCGACATCAAATATACCGTGGAGAATTATTGTGCTCCACATAGCTGATCAAACAAGTCATCAATTAATAAGAGTAGAAACTTGTTATTTATCGTGATTTTGTTATTCTCACGATAATCAATTCAAAGGTGCATTGACCCATCCTTCTTCTTGACAAAGAGGATTGGTGCACCCCATGGTGAAGCACTTGTGTGAATAAACCCTTTATCCAGATTCTCCTGTAGTTTTTTCTTCAACTCCTCAATCTCTACAACAACCATTTTATATAGATTCTAGGATATTGGCAACACCCTAGGTATAAGATCAATTGAGAATTCAACATCTCTTCTAGGAGGAAGACCAGGAAATTCCTCAGGAAACACTTTAGCGAATTCCCTCACAATATGCATGTCTTCAAGGATGGTTTCCTCCTTAGACTCAATCATCTAATCCAGATACACGTGCTCTTAGGGAATTAATATCCACTCTTGAGATGATGGAGATAATGAAGTTCATCTTCCTCCTTGCACTTGTACCGAATCGGGGGTCAATTCTCCACATGGGGAGTGATTTCTCTCTCATGAAAATTTATGTTGGCACGATATAAGGAATGCCAATCCATGCTATGAATTTCATGAAATTCTACCAGAGTTAGTATGAAAAGGTTCGTTAGGATGACCAATCCACCGATTAAGACAAGGGAGGAGTTTTATTCATGGGATGGAATGATTTCCCCATTAGCCATACTCACCGACATCATTACTTACATAATTTTTGGTAGTGTTGGGATTGTTCTACTAAACTTTCAGGATATAAAATAATTCATAGAAACTGCATCAAAAATTAAGTTCTCTATTCATAAATGAATAAATAGTGTACCTATCACTACTTCATTGACAAGGTTCACATCGGCTGTAGTGATGTAAAAAACTCTCCCTTATTGCCTTAGAGGTTTTTGGTTGCCTCCGAAAACCATTGGCTTAGGGCACTGATTTCCAAGATTCCCTTGTTCGTTGTAGTTGAATAAATGAAAAACGCGTTGAGAGTTAAACAATGAATTTCTCTCCTATATCATAGTTGTGGGTTTTTCTTGTCGGAAGTTAATATCTAGGTGTCATTCTCATCCACACCTAAAGCATTTCAGGATCCCCTTTAAACAATTTTTGTGGTGCTTCTTTCCACACCTTTGGAAAGTGAGGTGTTGGATCTTCTTAGCACTATTGAATTTATCCATCAAACTACATGAGTGGAAACCCACTTTACAATTCTTATCCCCATGATACCCTTGAGATTCACCGATCTCCATTTAGACCTTAGGGGTACATCGGACAATTTCCTCATAGCTGTCGAAGTCACATATCACGGGGGCTCTCTGCTGGCTAGGTTTCATCCCACCAAAGAAGCAGTCATCCATGCATTTGGGGGTAATGAAAAATCCATAGGCGTATCGTGAAAGCATTGTGAATTTTTCATGTTACACTAGATGTATTCATCATCTCTTTTCTTGAGGGTAAGGAAGTCCCTTTATATCTTAAGCCAGAGGGTGCGTGGAAAATATTTATCAAAAAAACATCTTCCAGAAATCCTTCCATTCCAACGCCTCAATCTCATACTCAAGCTTCATATTTTTTTATCAATTTCCACCATTTATTATCTTCACTGTCTATATGATAAGCAGTCAGGGGAACCTTCGCTTGGTCAGAACATTGAAGGATGGAGAAGATCTTTTCAGTGGAGTTGATCCATTGGTCCACGATTGAGGGATCAGATGATCCATTACATGTAGGAGGAATTTGTCTCATGAAGCTCTTGATAGTTACTTGTTCATTCTTAGGTGGGGTTGAACATTCCTCTTGACCCATGTTTATATTCAAAGCATGAGTTAACTAAGAGAGAATCGTGACAAAGTTTGCGATTCCCACTCCAATAGGATTGGGAATCTCATTATCACAGTCATCTCATTGATCTTCACATTGGTTGTTAGCTAGAATCCTCCTATTACCAGCCATTAGATGGAATAAAATGAAAGTTGGGGTTAACACATAAAGGGTAATCTATGGATAAAATAGATTACTAATGAATAGATTTTCTTTCGTTAACTTATGAATCTATATGCTTCAATATAGGTTATCCTTGATCTAATATCTAAAATATATTCATAGGGGATTTTTTTAATTCCCATAATAATGGTTCATACTAAGCTTGTGAATTTACCAATGCATATCCCTTGGGAGTGTCACAACCAAGAGTGCAGCATAACAAATTTTTGTGTACTAGGATACCTCGGGTCAAACCTGAAACTCCTTGTCGGGGGTTTCACCCCTAGGTACATCTATGCCAGAGCCGCCTCTACCTACTTGTATCCAGACAGGGATGTATTTGTTTGATAAACCACTTACTCAATACTCACCAAAACATAGGTTTGTTTTTATTATACTTTGTCTTATCCCTAAGGCGTTCACTAGGGATTTTCTAATCCTAATCCCAAAAATAACTAAACCTATCCTCTAATACCAACTATAACAACCCTTCTCTTTATTACACACTTAAACAAGATTTATTATATAAAACCTTATCATGATACAAAATGAAAGATCAAGATTTCTAGTGTCTTTGGGTTTTATGAACATTATATAACAACTTAAATCATAAAACACACATCTTTATTGATATCATCCTTTGCATGACCACTACATTCCCTCATACATAGCGTTGTATAGGATAACCCGAAGACATGCATAAGAAGAGGGTGATCTATAAAGCCCAATAAGGGAAAAACATGGAATAACATAAGGAATACAATACATGTTAGACAATAGGCATATAAATGGAGAAAAATAGAAAAATGAACATAAAGGCATGATAAATCATGATAATCATAACATGGAAATGTGGCGATGACACTTAACATGGAATTAGCATGATCCAAGGATCATTGCACATGGAGCATGAGTAAACCCTCATTGCACATGAAACATGAGTATAACCTTGTTTTAATTTAATTATCATGATTCAACACTAACTTCACATTACGTATCATGATACAATACTTTACCCAATGCATTGGAGCGCTATTAGGGAGCACCCTTCTTAAACATTTGATTTCATGCATAAGTGTTCCACATGGATCATAAAACATGGATTCATTATACATCATCATTTATTCAAAGATAAAGGAATGTGGAATTAAAAAATGAAACTTTATAATCAATAATTATATGTACATAAAGTTGAATACCCTTGATAGAAAAATGGGAATGGTATTCACTACATGATGATTTTGGCTTGGAAAAATGAGGTGCAATTTCGGTAGCATAACGACGTGACAGAAGAATTCATAAAAATGGTTGATGTGAGTGGAAGGGGTGTCTCATCATATGTAAAATAAATATACAATAAGGGGGTCATATAAATTCCTTTCCCAAAATTTTTAATGGAATTTAGATTCATGATACAGAATAATTGCTTGAATGTAAATGAGGAGAGAGAAATTTCTTTTGGAATTTCGGCATCGCAACGGGTGTACATGGGAGGAATTAATGAGGGAGTAAGGGGATATTTAATTATTCAAACATGAAAAGGAATGTATGGGGGAGGTTCAAAATTATACCCCAAGAATTATAATTGAAAATAAAAGGTCATAACAATATATGGAAACCTGGACATAAATAAGGAAAGTGAGAATCCCTTACTTGGAAGTGTGCTTCCAAAGGCTTGGAAGAGGCTTGAGAGAGGCTTATTGGGAGCTTGGGGCGCCTTGAGGGGATTCTAGAGATAACAGGGTAGATTTTGGACGAACACCAAATGCTTTGAGTGAAGATAAAGTGGTATCTTGGGTGGGTTTATATTGCAAAGGAGAGGGAATTATTTATTATTTAGGTTTGAGACACCACACATTAAACTAATCAAAACCAAAAATTATCCCATGGTTTTTGCACATGGTTTTTTCCAAAGGGGACTAGAAATAAATAATTTATGAGCCCAATGTCTGAACATCTTAAAATAATAGGGGTTCTTATGTGGAGGTGAGTCACACTCTCAAGGAAAACAATTTTAAAAGAAAAATTGTTTTATAAGCCTTGAAGGGTCCACTAAAGCTTTGTAGAATAAATCAAAAATAACCAAAAATTACATTATTTTAATGGTAAAACATATATTGGCCTAACTTAATGTTTATATTATTTTATTACATCATTATTGGGTCATTATGATGTCATACAACACAATATATATATAAACAGTATTTAATTTTTACCCAAAAATTTAACTGTTTCAGAAAATAATGAAAAATTCCATGTTGGATAATTTCGACATCCTGATTCCAAAAAATAATATTCCTTTAATATAAATAATTTTATAAATATGTTAATTTTTAATCTTAAAATAAAAACCATCATTTATCGAAAATTCATGGGTTTTATCAAAAACAACTTTCAAACCTTAATAAAAATTACAATTGCATTCAAAAAATTATATGATAATTAATAAAAAGTAATTTAATAATAAAAATAATATTTAATTAAAATAATATTTAATTCCAAAATACATTAATTCAACAAAAAATATTTCTTATTTGAATATTAAATAAAAAATACTATTTTTGATTTAAAAACAATTTACAAAGTAACAATAATTGAAAGAATGTATATTCTCTATACATGAATAATGTACATAATCATTGTACTAGGGTCTTGTTACATAACCCGTTAAAACACACACATAATACCTTAGGGTACAGTGCGCGATGGTGACAGACTATTGGGGTGGCTCGGATAGCATTTCTGAAGTGGTAATCTCTATCAACAGCCACATATCTCGTAGGTGGTTCTGCTCGAGCTTAATATATTCAAGATTAGCTTGGGATTGGTCAAGAGCAAATCCCAATGATGCGACCTCCTTTATGTGCTCTGAAAAATGGGCTTCGTACGGGGAAATTCTACTGGATGAGGCCATCACTTCTTTTATCTGAGTAAATTGGATTTTTTAAACCCCTGTATTTATACTAATAAGGTGATCACTATTCAACAGCTACATTAGCAATGGTCACAATTCTTAATGGTATTTTAAAATCCAGAAACATTAAACTAATGAAGTTTAAATTTTATATAGCAATAATAATACATTTAATTAGATCAAGTGGAATTTTTATTAATGGAAGTTTGGGTCGTTACAGTGAAACTTCCTAAAAGTGTCTATATCTAGTGGTCAAACATTAGAGTGGCTTCTTGATCTACCAATGAGTTAGGGTCATGTCGTGTATGAGTCTAGTGGTGTGTCTAGAAGATTGTAGGTCAGACTAGTGGAGAATCAACATTTTACCATATTTTCATTCTAGAGGTAGGTTTCTTCAACGGTGACTCCACTAATGCAGTTATTCTTTATCAAACCTACCCAATTTTTCATCTTGGCAGTGACTCTGGATGATGGTGATTCAACTGAGTACTTATCCAATTTTATATCATAGTGGTGAGACAATGAAGAAAATGAGATATCCTTGGTGGTAAGACCTTACTGGAGGTGAGAGTTTTTTTTGGTGATAATTGTTTTTTGCGGTGTATCACACTTGGTGGTGTCTCATAAATGGTGGTGATTCATTTCTAGACAAAAATTCATACCAATTAGTATTATGACATTAAATTATATCATAAAACATTAAATAGATTAATGTCTTAATAAACACGATTTTGTGATCATTAAAACAAGGGTTTCAAAAAACTCCCCCTTTTCATGATCACAAATCATGGAATCTTATAGATAAAACTATAAAGGTAAATAAAGACAATTTATACATATTTTACCAATGATAAATAAAGGTAAAAATTGAGAAATTTATGTACATAGTGTCAAAGGAAAATGCTTACACAAATTAGTAAGATATCAAAGGAAATGAAAGATACCACAGAGAGTCAATTGAAGGTAAACAACGTATATGATGACAATGAAATAAAACTCATAAATATATTCCATAGTGCTCTACCCCTGTGGGATTATCATAATGTAAATAGTAAAATTGTAAAAGGAATAGAACATAAGTAAAAAAGGAAAGGTAAGAGGAACTGAATAACAATAACATGATATGTTCCATTAAAACCCACTTAATGTTCCTCCATAAAAAATTATACAAAATTAAAATTACAATCAGAGATACAATGTTTTAGAATAAATGGTATTTGTGTTTGGATAAAGGATCAATAGATGTTTTCCCTTATCCTTGTTTGAGGTAGAATAAATGGTTATAGAGGGTTTAGTAGGAATAATGAAAGGAACATAAATTATAGATAAAGGTGATTGAGTGACTCGAATGAGGATGGGTTTGAGGTGTTTTAATATTTGACTAGGTGCAATAGAAAAAGTATGAAATCTAAATTGAAAAGGGGAATGAGGATCTATGGTAACTTCCAGTCTGAAATACTCTATACTTGTGGATGGAAGAGAAAATGGGAAATCAATTGTATGGCTTCATAAACCACAAAAAAGTCTAATGAACATTGAAAAATGTCTTCATTAGATTAATAAAATTTATTATTATACAACCAACTATTTCCATTGCACTAAAAAAATATTTCTTTTCTTTAATTATTATATGAGTCACTAGAGTCATAACTTTTAATTGGATGGATTGTTTCTGAAAGACTCGGGACATAGGAGGCATCCTCAAATTCTTAGACATAAAATTGAAATTATAATCCATGGAATGCGTAATATATATCCTTGATGGATAATACCTTATTTTCATGGTTATCGCCTCTTGTTAATAATTAATATACTTATCATATTTTGTAGTCAACATGAGAACATGATAAATATTATACCTTTTTCACCTTAGGTTTTTTTAGGCTGTGCAGTAGAATTACATGAAGTACTAGATGATGTAGCTCTGAGATCCTCTATAACCATTACCTAAGAAAGTAAATATCCAAACGAAGGGAAGGATGAACACATGAACTAGAATTAATAGAATAAATATTCTCAATTATCCCTAACAGGTTATCTATAGAGGCAGTAAGGGATGACTCCATCCATTACACAATAGTTCACAAAGACTCAAGCTTACTTGAAAGTATTTTATTCTCGATTTCAACAACCTGTATGTGGTGAATCATCTTTGGTGGAATATACTGAATCACCAAATCAAACATATATCTAATGCCTTGTTCACATAAATTATAAATAATTGGTGTCTGAATCCCTAAAAGATAATCAAAATTTGAAAAAAAATCATTTCTCTAAAAACATCCATGTCACCCTTGGTGACCACATCAATTGGAATTGGCTAGACAACATGAGTAGAGGAAACAACTAGCACTGTATCAAACCACATTAACTCATCAAATGCATCAATCTAATCAATCAAATATCCCTTAAGACTCTATTATTTTCTAAGATGATGTTCCCCATTATTTGGTGGACTCCCAAGAAACTTATCCCATTCTTCACACGTAGGGTCTATCCATATTTATAAATGATTAGTATGAAGATAAAACAAGGATAGATTTTGAAATTTATATACAATAATAGTTGGGAGAACAATAGGATGAGTCTCAATAGTAGAAGCCACATATCACAACTCTACATCAGTATCTTTTCAAACAACGTGTTCATCCTAAATCTATTTGCAACATTAGAATCATTGAATACCTCCTCAAAAGTAGTAATGAATTTCATCTACTCAATAGAAACTAAATCCATACCCATTTGATCATCATTAATAGATACATTGTATAATACTTTAATAATATAATCCACTTGAAGAATTCCTTAACTTAGAGACCCCCCTAGATAGATGCATCTCCCTCTTTTCTAATTGAAAAATCCACTTCACCAAACAAATGTTCCTATCATCTGATCTAGAAACATAAACACTATGATAGATAAGAATATATTGAGGAATATCAATATCCTCTCTTCTAATTTTCCCATTAGAATCCCTATTGTCTGAATCTCTATCATCATCATCATAGTAATCTTCATCTGATTTAGAACTTCTATTGAACTAATATTATTCAGAGGAATTGGTATCTTCCTCATCACTTTTTAAAAATATATCTATTTCTGCAAGATTCTTGTGTGGACTAGGAGCTATGAATGTGATAACATGTTATCTAGAAGACAGGTCAGGGTCACATCCCTCATAAATAGATAATTCCTTCTCCTCTTCCTCCATAAATGCATTAACATCTACTTCCTTATCACTATCAGAGTAATAAATTTTTTATCAGGCTCTATAATTGTGTCAATAAGACCCTTGGGTCTGGAAGGACGGTCTTTAGGATTAAACTCATCATAGATATTTTTCTTATCACTTAACAATTGTTTCTTTCATGGGTTCAAACTAATTTTCATTCTTTTGTAAATTGTTCCAGTGATTTGGAAACCACCACATTCTACTATATATTATTAATTTTCATCAACTAAACCTAAGGAATTAATAATAGAAGAAATATCTTTTTTATCATATAATTTGATCTAGAGGTTGGTTTGGTCATTTCCATCATATGAAGCATGAGGTATCTGGAATTTTTAATATACTATCCTATTTTTATAATACATAAAAATTACATATATTGGTACCTTAATGTTGAAAAATGAACTTTTATTGGACTTATATTGTTTTGGATAAATTTTAAGAGCAATCAACATTCCCCATCTAACTCAGAGGCAATCATCTTTCAAACTATTCGATCTCAAGACAACTGAATACGGGATTCATCATGCATTAAGTCATAACCATAATCTATAGTCATTCCTTGGTAGTAATTAAACACACATTCATGTAGAAATTTTATATAAATATCCCACTTCCCTAAAGAAAATTCAATTTTATGTCCATTAATACTATTTTGAAACTAACATTATTCTTCTTATTCAAAATCTAACTCTATATACTGCTAAAACTAATATTACAAACATGGAAAAACGTTATCTCATTTGATGAAAACCATTCAATCCATCCTTGGTTCTATATATCATTTAGCACTAATGACTTTCTATATAGCATACATTCGTCTCGAGCTTATTTATCTGGAATGACTACTCTCTTTGAAAGCTTGAGATTCACCAGTTCTAATGGTGCGGGATGAATAATTTACCCTTTATTCTTCTTTGTAGAATGTGAATCATCTAGAGAAGACTATTAAGGAAACTAAACTCTAACCATGATGGTCATATCAGTTACCTCAGTTATCCTAGGTGAAGGAAAAAGGATGTTAGAATAGGGGAGAGAGAATGATTTCACCTGGATCTAGAGAAAAAGGCGTAAGGAAATAGTCATTGTGAAAACTAAACAGGGCTTCAAATTTATGTCACTTTAGATTTATGGATTCATAAATTCAAAATAAAAAAATTACATAATAACCTAAATTTTAAATAAAATTTTTAAAAAAATAAAAATTAAATAAATCCTAATGAATTTAAAAATAGATGTTTAAAAATTGAGAAGTGTAAAACTAGCATAGGAATGGAAAACCAAGTGTGAGATAAACCAACTATGTGAAGTTCCAATGGTGAGACAATTTAAAATGGTGATAAATCTTCAGTGGTGAGAAGTATCAATGGTGGGATGTATCAACATTGAGAAGTATCAATTGTGGGACATTCACAATGATGATACAATCAAAATGGTGAGAAATCTTCAACACTTAGAAGTTTCAATGGTGATATGTATCAACAGAGAGGCATTCATAGTGGTGAGAATTACCCAATGGTAATACATTCACAATGGTGAGTCCCAAAAAATTTAACTTAAACAAAAATGAGCATAACTAATACTTGTTTGATGTAATTAATTCTCTCATAATTGAAAGTCTTAGTGAATATATCATCAATATGATGTTTTACATGAATTTATTCAAGAGTGATGTCACCCTTTTGGAAATGATCTCTAAAAAACTGAGGTCTTACACAAATATTGTATTTTCTATAAAGTGAGATAGGTATTTTAGAAATGTCTAGAGAACTTTAGTGTCATATTTTATAGGCACGAGTAGAAATTTATATCCATAGTCTATTAATCTGTTAAATTTGTGCATAATAGCTGCTGGAAACTATATATTTGGATTCAGAAGTTGATAGTGCAACATTATCTTGCTTCCTACTACACCATGAAACTATAGAGTTTCCAGAAAAGTGACATGTTCTAGAGGTTCTTTTTTATCTAACAAAAATCCACCAAAATTAGCATCAGAATAACTATGTAAAATCCTTGTACCCATCGATAAAAAATATAAATATGTAGTATATTTGAGGTACTTAAAAATTCTTTTCTTATCAACGATGTCTGAAACTTCGGGATCTATTTAAAATAAGAACACATACACACCCTGAAGATAATATCATGATACCAAGAAGTAAGGTAGAGAAAAATTCCATTCATACCTCTATAACTGGTTTGATGCACTGGTTTCTTATATTCAGGAAGATCTAATTTACACATGGTGCTAATTAGAGTATCACTACACTTATTATTATCCATGTTAAAACATTTTAGAGGATCCTTAGTATATTTACATTGATTTTAAATAATTCCCAATTTATTTTAAAAAATATGAAAACCAAGAAAGAATTGGTTTTTACCCATTAAACTCATTTAAAATTAATTTTGTATCATTTTTGAAAACACTATATATAAATAATCTCATAAAGATCCAAAAAATAATGTCAGCTATACCTTTTGAAAAAATGTTTGATATAAGAAAATTTTTGAACTAATAATTCCAAACTATAGGGGTTTCTTTGAAACCATATAAGCTAGAGAAAATTAAAATCATGATCTGGAAAATTGGTATTTGAAAACCCATGAGGTTTTTCAATAAAAACATCCTCAATAATATACCCATTTAACAAATCACTCATTAAATTCATTTGATAAATCTTGAAATCTAGATGATCTACATATGAAAGAAGTATTATATATGATCCATGTTTAGATACTCATGCAAAGTCCTCTTCATAATATATTCCTTCTTCTTGACTATACCCTTATGCAACTAGTCTAGCCTTGTTTCTTACTATCATTTCTAATTAATATAACTTGTTTCTAAACACCTATTTACTTTCTATAGTCATGATTTATTTGGTTCTATTTACAAGTTTTCATAATTTATTTCTTTCAACTAATTTATTCCTCCATGCATATACATTTCCTATAATTCATTATTAATTACATTATTCATGTTATTTGGTTCTAGATGAGGAAACAATTCTTGATGTTCAACCTTATTTCTTTGAGAATATCTTTTTTTTCATAAATATTTTTTTCCTGATAAATCATCTAAATAATGGTACAAAAGGTTCTTAATAGATATATATAGAGTATGGATGATGAATTAAGGATCTTTTACATGTTCGGGTTCAGGATGATTTAGAAATTCCTCAGAACATTATGTTTTTTCTGATTGCTTCATAACAGAATCAATAGTTTGGGAATTTAAGTTCAATATTGATTAACCATCCTCAAATTTTTCTAAAAGGGTATTATGATCATTTGTACATGTCTCATAAAATATCATGTTTGTAACTCGGACATACTTTATGCCCTTTAACACTATATCCAGAAAGATTTCCATATGATGGGAAGTCATTTATGTGAACAAAAGCGTTGTATGCAGTTGAAAATATTTCATTTTATAAGAATCATACACCCTAATACCATCCTCCCATAAAAGTTTCAAATCATCAATCAATGGTGACAAGAAAACATCAGTATCATTTTCGAGTTGCTTCGGACCATAGATCATTATACTAAACACGAAATATTTTTTCTTCATACAAACTTCAGGATAGAGGTTGTAAATTAACAATAAAACAGGCCATGAACAATGTGTTATACTGAGGGTTCGGTATGTATTCATTCCATCTGTTCACAACCATAGTCTGAGATTTATAATTTCATTTCCAAATGTAGGATACTGCTAATCAATTTTCATCCACTTTGGACAATCAGCTGGATGACATATTTTTCCATCACATAACCGCTCATCATAATTCCATCTTAACCTTTTTTGTATCATGTGAATTAGAAAATAAACGTTTGAAACGATGACTTATAGGAAGATACCAAAATACCGTTGAACGGATCTTTGTAATCTCTAAATCAGCCTGTGATTTTTCTTTCACCTTATAACGTGATGTCCCACATTTAGAACACTCTGACAGAAATTCATATTCCTTCTTATATGTCATATATTCATTCGGACTGGCATGTATTTTCTTGTATCCCAATCCCATCAAGCATAATATTTTCTTGGCCTTATAATGTGACTGTGAAAGATATTTATCTTTTTGAAGAATGACTTTCATCAATTGTAGTAGCTCTGTAAAACTTATGTCACTCCATCAATGTTTCTCCTTCAGGTTAATCAATCTTAACAATGTCGTAAAAAACATAAAATCTATATAACCAGGATATAAGGGTTTTTCAGCATCACCATATAGACGTGCAACTATTGGTTCTATCTTAATTTGTTCTGCTGCAATATCGCAAATCATTTCTTCAATTCCATCGGAGTCACCATCTTGTGAATCATCATCATCAGTGATATTTCGTTCAGTTTCACCATGTGAAATCCAAGGGCTATAATACAGATTAAAACCAAGACAAATTAGATGATATTTTATCTCTCTACTTTTCAACTTCTTTATATTCAAACATTTCAGGCATGGATAGAAAAAAGTGTCACTACTTGGAATATTTCGTTTAGAAAATTTCAAAAACACATTAACAACTTCCTCATATACATTTCTAATTCGATGTTCCATAATCCAACATCGACTCATTATTACCTATAAAAAATATCAAAATTATACATCTTTTGACGATATGAAAAATATATGTTTATATGAAAAAAAATCATAATTTGAATGTAAAACAATTTTGAAATATAAAAAAAATCTATGCGTATTTAAAAAAATATTCTTGAATATGATTTTAAAAAGAAAATATAATAAGATATAATGGTTTTCAATTCATCTTGGATTCTTTCTTCTTAAGGTTCACAAAGAATACATCCTACTGCAACTGGATACCAAATTCACCCTTCCGTAAAAAAGAAATATGAAGTATAAATATTAAAATAGTTATACATTCACTACAGAAAATTACATTGTTCCTAATGATTTGAAACCTCTTGACACCCACCCCCTCCCCTCTAGACAGCCCCCACCCCCTGGACACCACCCCCACCCCTTGTACATCACCCCCACCCCTCCTGGACACCACCCCACCCCCTACCCCCCTGGACACCCCCCTGGACACCCCCCAACCCCCTGGACACCCCCACCCCCCTGGACACCACCCCCACTCCCTTGGACACCCCTTGGACACCACCACCCCCTTGGACATCCCCCAACCCCTCTGGACACCCCCCATCCCCTAGACAGCCCCCACCCCTCTAGTCAGCCCCCCCCCCCCACCCCTTAGACACCCCACCCCTCTTAATAACCTTATAACACATCGATTACTATTAAACTGACACTTTAAAAATGACCAAACATCCCTAATAATAAGGGAATGAAGGAGAAGAAGAAGTGTATGAAGAAGAAAAGAAACAAATAATGATGGAAGAAGAATATGGAATAAGTAACTAATTTAAAAAATTAATGTAATAAAAGAAAACCATGGGGCCTCCAATGGTTGATAGAAAATTTAAGAATATGGAGTAAACCTGATAATCAAATCAAATTTAAAATAAAAACTCAGATAGAGAAAATCACCGCGTAAAGCCTATCATCATGGCACAATGGGTCAGGATAACTGCACATCTTTGAAAAACATGGCACGGTCTCCCACATAACCCATAATTTTTTCATTGTCAATGAATGATCAAAATATATATAACCAAATAGAATCATATTGAAATACCCCCCATCATTTCATAATGCTTGAATCCCTAAAAATCATAGTGGAAACCTAAAACATAGACTGTACAAACCCCCTTCGACACCACCCCCCACCACCTTGGACACCACCCCACCCCCTTAAACAATGCTAATAAATTATAGCACAATATCCATGAAGCAATACAATCTTCATGTCATGATCTCACAAACCATGATGCAATAGTTAATCCCAATTGACACTTATCCCCCACCCCCTTGGACACCACCCCCACCCCCTTGGACACCCCCTGGACACCACCCCCCCCCCCCCCCCCAAGGACAGCACCCCCACCCCCACCACCTAGAAACCACCCCCACCCCCTTGGACACCACCTGGACACAACCACCCCCTTGGACAGCCCCCCACCCCTCTGGATAGCCCCTCACCCCTCTGGATATCCCCCACCCCCTGGACAGCCCTCACACCTCTAGACACCCCCCCTGGACACCCCCACCCCTCCTGAACACCACCCCACCCCCTACCCCCTTGGACACCCCCATGGACACCCCCAAACCCTCTGGACATCCCCCTTGGACAACCCCCCCCCCCTAGAACCGTCTAGACTCTAGAAAGCCCCCTGAACGCTCTGGATATCCCCCAACCCCCTTGGACATCCCCCACACCCCACACCCCCGGACACCACCCCCACCCCCATTGACATCCCCCCGCGCCCCCTTGGACACCCCCCAATCCCCTTGGAAAGCCCCCCACACCCCTGGAAACCACCCCCACCCCCTTTTACACCCCCTGGACACCCCCACCCACTTACACATCCCCCCACCCCCTTGGAACCCCCCTTTACATGCACACACACACACACGATAGAACACAAAAAAATCATAAACTTTCATGATATCACTTCCATATGTTTATTTTACCAAAAAAGAATTTAGCATGGTATAGATGAACGCTATGAAACTAACCATGATAGCACGACCAAAGAAAAATAACTTCTCAACAAATTAGTTTAGGGCATCGTGGAAAAAACTGAAAAGGAGTCGTGTGAGGCTTACTTGAGTGTTCTGAGTCGACCTGATAGATCTGATAATAATAAATATGAAGAATTATATTGGAAAAATGAGGCGGGATGGCATGAATTTGACGAATCGATTCTAGGTTTTCCGCGTGAGAGAGACGAGTCGCAGGTCTCCTGATCGAAGAAAACAGAATGGATGAATTCGGGGTGTGATAAATCATTTAAAATATTTAACACGTCGGTTATTTAATAACCGCCATGATAAATTATTTTTTTAATTTTTATAACTTCAGTTATTTATTAATTGATATATAGAACTATTTATCATGTGGGTTATAAAATAACAAACCTGATATATGTCGCTTTATAAAAACGTGATAAATTGCTGAGATTGGCTTTATCCCGTCGGTTTTTTATAACCGACATGGTAAAGCACTGATCATTCCTTTATCACATCAGTTATAAAATAACCACCATGATAAATCACCGTTCATTCCTTTATCATGTCTCTTATTTTATAACTGACATGATAAGGAACGCCATATTTGATTTTCACGTCGGTTATTTTATAACCGACCTAAAATATGGATCCTGATCGATATATCACATCAGTTATAAAATAATATACATGATATCTTGGTCATTAAATATTTTCACGTTGGTTATATATAATCGACGTGAAAAATGCCGATGTGTTAAAAAAAATTTCCACTAGTGCCTCTATGGTTTCCATGTGATTTTCTAATGTAAATTTCCATATTTCTCTTACTCACTCTTCTTATTTTACTTATTTTAATTTTTCCAAGTTTTATCCTTCCACCATAAACCCTAAATCACAATGACAAATAGGGTCTATGTTTGGTATGGTTCTAACCTAAGGTTTTTCATGCCTAGGACCTATAGAGGTGGTGTCTTGGATCATTTGGTTATTATCCATTGAAGGCAACAAATTATGAAATTATTATAAATTCTTTTAGGTATGAGTTTTTATAATATCACATTGTTATTTTAATAATGGAATTATCGAGTATTAGAAATTAATTTTTAAATAAAATATTATTTTATACGATGTTCTGGATGAAAGTATTAATTTTTTTTATAAAATCATTACTTTGTGTGAAATTATTTCTTGGATTCTAATTTAATTATTGGGAAATAAAATTTTAAGAATGAAATTTTTTTGTTAAATTCTCATGAGGCTCTTTAAATGAATTTTAGTGATAAATAATGGGATTATACTATGTTTTGGGTTTTAAAAGAATGAAACCTTGTTTTAACAAAAATGTTTTAAATGTGAAATGTGTTATTTTTATTTGATTAATATAGGTGGTTATGAAATGTGTGATGTTAAATTTTGTCAAAAAAGGCACCACATCACAATTCAATTTTCATATAAAGTTTCTTTTGAACCTTAAAAGGATTAATTATTTGTGAGACCCTCATTGATTTACCTTATGATTGATTCTCCCATTATGGTTTGTTTATTAATATTGTGGGATGAATATAAAATATGAAAATAGGGTTATTTTTTTATGGTGATGAAGGTAAGTGAAAGATGATTATTATTCCGTGTATGTTGATCTTGTATTGATTTCTTCCCACATACAATTTATATTGTTCATGATAACCTGATAACTAAGGAATAGATATATATTAATATTACCCTGGTTGGTGCACACACTATTAGGGTCCCCTCCTCCATGAGATATTACCATGTGGGGAGTCTCGTCCCAATGATGTCGATGTGGGAAATGTGAGAATCATGTGTATTTTTTAGGACACAACATAAAGTGGTAGTTGGTCCCATGTAATTTTTAATTTTTTTTATCGTATCACTATGGTATATAGGGAGTTACCCATAACCCTTATTAACTAATCAATGGTTCTATGCACAGTATTTCCATTAAATTATTTCTTATATACCCTTGTGTTTTATTTCTTAATTGAACCATTTATGCTTACTTATTGTTGTATAATTATCCTTTATCTTGATGTTCCCTTCTAAATTATGCTTTTCTACTTTATAATTTGTTGGTTTATTTTAAAATTGTTTTAAAGGTGATTTTGAGAATATTCTTTTCAAAAGGAAAAGGATTATATAGTTTATGAATAAGATTTTATAATTTTTTTGAAATGAATAAGAATTGAGATTTGAATGATTTTCATGAAAGTAAATGAGCATGAGTGTTTTTTTAAGGATCATCGAAAATGGTTTTTATAAAAATGTCGGCGGTTTGTTTTTATATAAAAATGATTAATGATTCATTTTAATTAAATTTCATTGATGTTTGAAAAAAAATTGTTTTACTTAAAAATAGAATGAATGGAATTTTTTTAAAAATGAAATCATAAACTCCTCAGTGAGATCCCACAAGGCCTCTATTCTCACTACATAAATACAAGCTTGAGTATGTGTGTATTGAGCTATTATGTATTGTATATGTTATAGGTTTCAGTTTTTATTTTGTTAATTTATTTTTGGCTGGTGATGGTGAGATTTTAATTATAATGAAACTTTGGAATACATGAATTTACTTGGGTTATTTAGTGTAGGTTTTTTTTTGTTCTTGTTATCAATATATTGAAAAATATGACATTATTTTATCTGTATTTAGCTTCTTTTATAGTTTATATCAATATATTTTTTTTAGATGTTTGTATGCATGTTTATATAAAGGGGTTGGATATATTTTCTTTATTATAACTCATTTATTTTTTTCATTTATTTTTTCTTTTACATATTTGATATTGCGTGGACGTCCAAAGATAAACAGTCTATGACAAATTTTCAATAAAAGATTTTGTTTGTTTATAAAACTAATTTTAGAGTTAAATTGTACCAAATAAAACTTTTATTAAATCCAAAATACTAATTTGTATCCCATGGGGATTATGAACACCCTTCAGGCATAGTGGAAAACTAGGTCGAGTGATGTGTTAGGTCAACCTAGGCTAGTTCATTACAGTTCCTTCGTGATGAATTTTTCTTATGTATTATAGTCACTTGTAGTGGTAAGTTAATTTATGGATTACCAAAAAGATATTTCTTATCATTTTCTATATGATGTTTGAGATCTTGTATATCAAACATATCACTTTTTGGAAACCCTAGTTTTCATATGAGCCCCATCCTCTATAATAGCAGTATGTGATCACATGCTCCTTATATGGTCACCAATTCTAGGCAGTAGTTTCCTAAAACATTATATAAATAACCTATACCTTCTAAAAATATAATACATAGATAGTTGATGGGAAAACCATAGATATATACTTGATCATTTCAGGTAACCCACACTATGAGAGCTCCGCTCCTTCACTAAGAAACTTTGTAAAATCATTTATGATAATCTCAATTCCTTCATGGGGAACCTCTAGTAACTACCTCCTTTACATGGATCCTCCATAGAAAAACCCTAAAAACATAGTTCATGGGGTGATACTCGTTAAATCCCCAGGCGGGATTGACCACTATAAGGGGAGGGGTGAATTGGTGGTTTATTTTTATGAATTCCTTTTCTTTTTAATTTAACTTCTATAAATTTTTAAGGGTCTAAACCCAATGAATATTATCTCTAAATATCACATATTGTGTAGTTATAATAATGGATCGATAGAAGAAAATAGTATTTACAGGGTTTGAAAAATCATACTCCAAGCTATAAATAGCTATTCCACTAGTTATAGATTCTTCACTGTCAAACAAGTGATTACATTGTTCCGAACACCAACTAAGTGGCATCTCCTTTTCTCATCTCAAACTCAAAGATTTATACTCTAACTTCTAATGTTATACTCTTTTTTCTTTTAGATCCAACTAAAACACTTCTTACTCTAGCTCCTAATGAGAGACTCATTCTTATCCAATCACCAACCCAAATACTCCACCTACTCCTAGCACTAACCAGAAGAATTCACATTTATTTAAGGATTTATCCACTATAAGATGATATTTAATGCTTCTTTCATAATATTTTTATATATATAACTTTCTCATGTACCTATTTATGTACCTTTAATATCCATTAGTCGAGTATTTTGGTCTTTATAAATAATTTTTATCACATTTAGATAATCGATTTCTTTAGTGAAACAAATTCTCAGGATTTAATTATTTCTTCTAATTATGAAGGCCCAGCCTCACTTAGATATGTGGACGTGGTTCATATAGATTATTTTGTATTATTTATTCACATCTTACAAGTAAACTTTATGCATGGATAATAACATGAATCGGTCTATTCAAACTATTTTTATTCTAATGCATTCAATGTTTAAGTATAATCATTGAATATCCCTTACACATAAAATTTATATTCTTTAATATTATCTTGTGTTCTTTATCAAGTAAATTTCTAAATATTACTTGTTAGTAATTATTTTTACATTGGTATCTTATTGAATGTTAATGCATTTAATTTTCACATGCATGTGATTTATTGTATTCACAAATGCATGAATGTGGATGGATGATGCATGCGACACACTGTCCACTTATCTCCTTCATATAACTCACTGTATTAAGAATGAGTATGAATCCTTATCAAATAAAACCCTTTGAAAAATCAATTATAGTTGATTTAAATATCCTTCATTCAATTTTATCACCCAAATATATGTTCCTTACAAATTGAAACACATTTCTTCTTCACACAAGATGTTGTGAAACTCAAGGCAGTTCACTAAAACCAGAAGTTGCATTGAATCTATATTCCATTGCAATAATATTTAATGAAAGAGTCACATTTCAATAGTACATGGGCTTATCTTCACCTTCATGCAAGATAAAAGCTTTTTTGGAACTCTTCCCTTAATGAAATAGAATATCATGTTGCTCCCCCCCCCCCAGAAAAACCGAGATATATCAATATTAGAAGTACCTCCCATTGGTATGGTACTTCTCCTTTTATAAAAAGGACTCCACTACCTCAACTCTGATTTTAATCAGTGTTAAAGATAGTTATCCTTTATCCAAAAATAACATTTTATGTCTATATTTTGAATGTGGATTTTTTTTAAAATTTATATTTTTATACTAAAAAAGGTGGTATCTGCTCTTACTAGAGGTTTCTTAAGTACTTGTATCGATGACCATGTTATTATCCAAATTTATATTATCAAAAATCATCCATTAATAAATATGCATGAATAATATTTTATTCCATTCAATAGTGTCATGTTGTTTGAATAGTACCATTCATGTGAGATGAATATTTCATCCCTAGATGTTAAAAACCTTATCCTCTCATAATCTCAATCTCATAATGAGTATGAAATCCAAGGGATTGATCATAGAATTATATCCAAGAATAAACTGTTGAAAATATCTTTGACAAAGCTCAAAGCTAAAGACAATGAGTTTATTTAAACTTTTGTGGAATGGGAGATCGAATGGCACAAATCAGATGAATCAAACGATGGATGAAATTTTTGTATCATTAAAATTGAATTTCTACAGCGTAGAACCTCCTATATCTGGCATCAAATATAACTTCAGTCGGGGAACACATTTATCATTTATATTGTGTCACTTCCACAATGTTCCATTGTATAAATGGATCGACAACCGCATATACCTTTACTCATGCCTCATAGTCCACGTCGCACATGTGATGGCACACCAGAACCTCTTATCCCGTATTTATGCACTCACACTAGGGAACTCTCCTACGGGCCTATACACAACCCTCTCATATATCTCCTTGTCGGGTCCTTTGCATTAATCTCCTATGAGATTAAACCTTAGGTCCTTTATGTATGGTAGATGGGATAGCCCTTGTGAGATTTTAATGGGTAGAATGTATTTTTTAATAAGGTCTCATTCAAGTACATAGTAAAATACTAAGTATATAATACTATCCCAATACCACCACAAGTCTTATTTATGAAATATATAATTTCATTTTTTCATGGAAACCTATAAATATTTTTATTTCAGAAAATTCAAAATGAAAATGAATATGTTTTTGGTAATATTATATTATTCTTCATCCAAGCAATGAATGTCCACTTTTTGAATCATTGTGTATTCCAAAGCACATGTATTTTATGATTGAATATTTGTTCAATAATCATCCGAGTTACTAGGTCAATTTCCCTAACATGTCATCCAATGTAAAAAAGTGGATCCATAAAAATTATCCAAGTATCACTACTGTAGAGACCAAAGATTGATGTACATGTACATTAAATGACTTTTACAAAATAATTAATACATGACACAAATAGACACCCAAAGATCATATCAGTTTAGTGTCTTCAGAAACATTGAACAAAATATTCTAATCATGGTGATATATCTTTAACATCTCCCATAAATATCTTCCCATTTTTTCCAACCTAAAATATTTCATTATATCCTGGGGAAAAGAAAACATAGAAAGGGTGATATACAATTTTGTGTAAGGGTAAACATGGAGAACATAAAACAAACCATCAACATTTGAATGTAAAAAACATGAACATAATGATTAAACATAAAAATCTTAAGTCATGAACTAAATCATAGAAGTTTATAAGGAATGGATCATAAAGGAACATTAACCATGATGGAATAACTTTGGAATAAAACATGTAATTATGGAAAAATAATTATCACATAATATGATTTACATAGTAGCCAAGGAATTTCTGCCAAGACCATTATTTTGGACGAACTTCATTACTGAACCGGGTTTACTTGTCATTCCATCCATGTATTAAAATACTAGATTAACCTGTTGTTCCATCCATTTCAATATGATGAGATATAAATCATTACCCAATGAATTGGAGGGAGATATAGGTCCCACCCATCTCATAATTAAATCATTATTACATATTCCATCAAAACATAAATTATTCATCAAAGCATAACCCCATGAAATAAAATGGGATTCTTAAACATTAATCTATCATAACATAATCCATATAATATAAATGTATTTACTAAAAATAATTCCATCATAAACATAATCAAATCAAAGTACTAATGGGGATAGAAGCATAACCCTGACATCATCTTATATGGAAAATAATTTCGATAAAACTCTTGAACTGAATTCCTGAGAAAAATTTGTTTTCTTCATTAAAAACATTTTCTTTTCTTAAAATGCCGCACAAATTTAACAGAAAATAATTTAGTTGAAAATAAACTTTATATAGTTCAGTGGAAGATTCAAGGAAATAAAGCATCATGAGACCTAAAAAACCTATTCATTCAATCTTAGTTATAAAAAAATTCTTCTCAAACGTTTTTCAGAAAAGTCAAAAAGAATATCGTATGGTAAACATAAGAAATATTCCTTCCAAACCATTTTGTAAAAGTAAAAATGGGGAAAATTAAATTAAAAATAAATATAAGTATAGTAATCATTTTATGATAATTTTCATCGAAAACATAGAAATTGATGATAAATATACTCCTAGTAAATATTTATGTGTAAACAATCTGAGATAAAATGATGTTGAAAAATTATCCCTTGAAAATTATAATCAGTGGAATCATATCCCTCATAAAATAACTAAAATTACATTATCATTTTAATGTCATAAAATTCATAATAAAAATCATAAAATATTCATGGGAATCATAAACACCACACAAAAGAAATAGGTGGTGTTTAAGGTAGATGTCCCACATAAATAAAAGTGAGAGGAAATAATCCATTACCATTTGTGTGATTGCTTCTGTATGTATCTAAAACTCTTGTATATTGGGTTTAAACATCTTATTAACTTTTAGAAGAACCATAATAATATATGATATCATATATTTCGTACTATTTACTTTATATTACCTGTTCATTTGTCAATTCCATTTTAATGAAAAGATTTTGGTAATAATCGTTTTATTTATTGTATGTGTTTGGACTGGTTATTCTTGATATTATTACTTATATCATGATTTACATACTTAAAGAATATATAACATGATTTATAAATAATATATATTAATTATATCAATATTTATATAATATATAGATAGATGAAATGGAATACACCGTTAATGGAGATGGTAGGCCGTACATATGCAGAAATGCTATTTTCGTATCGTTATTGAATTGAATGGAAGTTAGTAAATGAAATATATATGTATATATATAAATAAATATAGTATCATTATTATGTCATATATTTCATGATCTTATATACTTCATAATCATTCTTTAATTGTTAACATGGAGAATAAATCGTATCATGTCATGGAGACGGTATGCCGTACGTACACTCGAGAGACGATATTATTCCCATAATTCTACAATGGTATTGAAGTGGATGGTGTATAATAACTGAGAATTAGTATCATGTTATAATAATCATATATAATTATTATTTCAACCAAGATACCCATCCATGTAAGGTGGTGGTAAAAAACAGATTACACTACGGCGTGGAGACGGTAAGCCATACGTACGCACGTGCGGTGATTTCGTTTTTTGTAGGATGGATAGAATTTGAAATAGGGTAGTTTAATATTTATAATAACATATCAGTATATAAATCATACTGATGTTATTACTTTATAATGATACAACTAAACAAGTAGATGAAGAAGAAGAAATAAATTTTAATGAATCGGCAGAATATATTACCTCTTCCTCAACATGCCTCCTTTAAATCTCCTCTTAGGGCACGAGAGTTGGCCTTTTGAGAATACAAGAACCTATAAATTATAAATAGGGAAGTTTATAAGAGATATTTTCATGGGTTTCAGATCTTTAAGGTTAAAAATGGAGTGAAGAGGAGAGTAAGGAGGTGCCCTTTTATAAGAGAGGAGAGGGGCATTTTAAGAAACCCTCAAAACTATTAATTTATAATAAAATCAAAACCTAACCAAAAACCACCAAAGTGTCCTAAATTAGAAAATTATATGTGATATGGTTGTAATATCATCAAAAAATAAATATTGGGAAACTTATGTTGTCAATTTAAACCTTATCTTTCTAATTGACACTTAGTTATTCTATTAAATTTTAATTTTGGCAATAACATTCCAGATATTTAATGGAAATTGATATTGACTTATGTGGTGTTAATTGACCATAAATGGATACTTTATTCCATTTTATACCTTATAATAATCACTTTGTAATTTTTCAATATTTTATGATTTATAAATAATTTAATCAAATGTTATGTTTATAAAATGTCAATTTTGACACTATTTATCTATTAGGCTTTAATTAAAATTAAAACTGAAGATAAATTAGAACCAAAATATTTAAAACACCTAACATGTAATATAAACCAAGAAAATTCTTGGAGAACATTAATTGGTTAATATGATATTTATTTTAATATTTTTAAAACCATTTATATGATATTTCTATTAATAAAATAATTTCTACATTACTATTATATCATCCTTAATGGTAATTATTTAATATATAAAATTTTAAATAACTTTATATGTTTTGGGAAAATAGTTTATCTTTCCAGAGACTATCTATAGCTGATTTTATCTCCATGTTATACATATATTAAAATTAATATACTTATATAAAATGATATTGTGACATTTTATCCATTTCATTAGTTTTTATTACATTCATGTCATTTTCAAAGGTATGTGGCCATAATGTCATTACATTTCTAAATATAGATTTTTAGGGTAAAATTGCGTCATACAATATAATTTTTATTGTTTTTAAGGTAATTTTATATTATTATTTTACCCTTAATTATATAATTTACCATTAACCATGGTAATAAAAATAATTTCCAAAGTAACTATTCATAATGCCAAAAAAAGTAGCCTACTAACATAATTTGGACCTAATAATTCAGAATATGGAATCCATTTTTTAAAATTCAAAACTCTGAAGTTGAGGTAATTAATTTAAAATTATTCTCATTTTTTGGAAAACGGGTTTGAAAAGTTAAAACATTTCAAAAGATTAAAATAATTTTACCTATAAATTCAATTTAAAATTAATGATAATGAAATACATTATATTAAATCGTAAAAATCAATTCAATTTATACTTTAAAACAATTAAATATTATAATTTAACCGTATAAATAATCTTGATAAAAAATATTTTTTAATTAAAATTTAGTGTATTTTTACTATTCATAAAAATATTAAAGTTATCCGAAAAATATAACAAATTTATCCAAAGTAAATTTGTATATCTTGATTCCAATGAATAAATTTATTTTGTCAAATTTAACTTGTAAACATGTCAAAAACTATATTTCATATTGGTGTTCCATCAAATGGCGAAAAAACTGCATTTTTTGATAAATAATTATTTTATCCAAAAAATTTATTTTTCTATCATACCATATTCTATATAATGTGTAAGATGAATGAAAATGTTAGATAATTAAAAAATTTGTTAATAATATTCATAACTTCTAGTTTATATCTTATTAAATAATAATATTTTAATAATATATCATTGGTTAGTGAAACTCGGTATCGCATACAACGCAAGCTATCGAGGAAGGTCGTTTTTACGTGTAAAGCAAGAAAAGTCAGTGTTGCATGTCTTGGAAGATACATTTGGTGTTTTATATAACATAATCAAAACATAGTTAATTTATACATTGAAAAAAATATATACGAATTTGTTGTGTGAAATTAATTCTATCACAAGAATATGAAATTGTGTTCAACACAAGACAAGAATAGTGTTTTGTATATGGAAAACTAATACGGTGTTGAATATAGAGCAAGATAATCTTGGTGTAGCAAACAACACAAGACATCAATGAAATTAAAAACAATCTATCTCATAAAATCTCTTGGTGTTATATTCTACCTTCCTTAAAATGAATTTCACACTCAAAATTCATCGCGATTATAAATGGTTTTATACTTGAAAGTTTCTTTTATAGAAACCCACATCATAATGATGAATAATTAAACCTCATTTCAAAAAGTAATGTTAGAAAAAAACGGTTTCCCAAAGTAACTCATCTCTAGGATTCCACATAGGAGACTATAGGTGGGATGTGAAAGCATGGATATGGAAGAGAAATCTAACTATCGTGTTCTAATGGATAGTGATAGAGAATAATGTTTGGAGAAATTTAACTACCAGAAATCCATAAATATGTGATGATTTAATGGACCATCTGATTCATCATATAAGAAGGTACTATGATAACATTTTTGGTTGTCAAGATCCTTTTCCTAAAGTTGAATAATTTTTCATGAGAATAAATACTTATTTAATTTTGGTACAATATCACCATTGTTCATGCCTTGAACAATTTTCAGTTCATCTCTTATTTAAAGAAATGAAGTTGAATTTTTCATTCTTGACGTATTCTAAGATAATGCAACATAATGATATTTCATTCCATATGTCTCAATAAAATGGTTTTCACAGGTAATAAAATAATAATAAGTCCACCTATAGTGAGAAAATACCTTAATCTAACAATCTTAAAATAGAAAATAAATTATACTATCTATAAATGGATAACATTACAATCCATCCAAAAACTAAAAATATAAAACTTTAGAAGGAGGTGAACTAAATCTACATAACATTTTTCTCTCATATCTCATAAGGAATTTCATGGTTATCACATTCTAAACATGTGAATACCATAATCATGTGTTCTCTTAAAACATGAATTACCAAAGAACATTTGTAAAAACAAGAATTTTTTCAAATTCTAACTCTTTCTTAATACCAAAGTAAAACAGATTCAAAAAATTCAACCATGATATCACTTTTTCCCTATATCATTCATGAGGTTATTAATACTATCCAACATATTAATATCTCATTGTCCCTTCATTATGTGCATATCATGTTCTTTTAAAAAATCTTTCAATCACTTTTACGGTTACCAGTACAATATAATTATTGAAAACCATAACAAACCAATACATAGATATTCCAATATTCCATCATACCATAAATGGGATTCCACAACACTATTTTGGATTCCCATTACATAAACACATAATCATTCCACCATTTCATTGTCACACTCAACAACAGCAATATTGATAACATGTGATTTTTCCCTTATCTTTGGATTTAAGAGTTTGTTGAAATCGATCATCACTGGCATTTTTAATAGGGAAATGGTCAGCATAATTCCCCATTTCCATGCACTTGTAGTGTTGAAGTGTTTTTGGTGCATTATGTGTAGTTTTTTCTCTATTCACATCATTGGAAACCTTTTTCCCATTACATTGGATCTCAACTTCTCGATGACCTTCTTCTCCACACTTAAAATATTTTCTAGTCCCTTTAAGACAACTCCACTAATCTTCTTTCCACACTTTGAGCATAAGGAAACATTTATCTTATTTTCACCATTGTTTTGATATTTTCCCTTGAACTCCGTCATTAATTTTTTCTAAAAACAATAAAATGGACATATAACACCAAATTACAATTCTACCTTTATATCACAATGCTCAATCTCCCCATATCTACTGATGTATCTTATAGGTAATTCCCTCGAAGACTTGGTTTTAAGCCACTGAAGAATCGATCAACTTTACTTTTATGTTGGATGATAATCCAGAATCATACCTTGCATGTGTTGTAGAATTATCCACATATGTACCAACATATTTATCATCCTTTTTCATAAGTTCAAGGAACTCCTTTTCCATTTTTGTTTGAAGAATACAAGGGAAGTAATTATTGAAAATAAGTTCTTGAACTCATCTTATTCCATGTATTCAATTTCAGCTTGCTTTTATATATTCTTAATTAGAGTCCACCACTGGTATTATTCACCTTCTAAATGATAGAAAACCAAAATTATCTTTTCATGTTGTCAACATTGAAGGATGGAAAATATATTTTCAATGGTACTAACCCATTTTTTAGCAATAAGTGGTTCAGAAGACCCACTGAAACATGGTGGATGTTTCCTCAGGAAGGACTCAATGGAATGTTGTTCCCTTCTCTTGTTATTTGGAAGTCTAGAATGATTAATAGCTTGTGTAATTATAACAATAAGATTTTTTATTCCAACTCCCATAAAATTTGGTTCTTTAGGAGGAAAATCCTTGAATTGTCTAGTGCATTGATCATTGACACAGTTCCTTCAGGTTCAAGCCATTTTCTAAAACCCAAAAAGAATAGTGTAAGAGGAAGAACTCATACTAGGAAAAAAAATCATGGGGGACTACTTTAAATTTATAACATATAAGGCACAATCCTAGGTTATTCCTTATCGTTATCATATCTCTAGTATTGTAACTTATAGTTATACTTAACCTTAAGGACATCCCAACACATACCTTAGAAATATCTCGTGGGATATCACTATTGTTTTTGTTTACTAGTTTAAAAAGGTTGACAAAACCTTCACTCTGATACCAACTGTAGATACCCAAGATTGACGTAAATGTACATTACATTTCATTTTCGAAATACGTAATACATGACACAAATAGACACTCAATGATCATATTAGTTTAGTTTCTCTAGAAACTCAGAACAAAATATTCTAATCATGGTGAAAGATCTTTAATATCACCAATAAAGATCATACCCTTTTGTCTTCCCACCCAAAACCTTTCTTTATATCCTAGGGAGAAGAAAACATAGAAAGGGTGAGATACAATGCTCAGTAAGGGTAAACATGGAGAACATAAAAAACTGTACACATTTTAATGTAAAAACATGAACATAAAGTTTAAACATCAAAATCATGAGTCATAAACTAAATCTTGGAAGTTCATAAGGCATATATCATAAATTAATATTAACCATAATAGATTAAAATTGGAATAAAACATGTAATTTGGAAAAATAATGAGCACATAATATTATTTCTATAGAATCCAAGGCATTACTACCAAGACCTGTAAATCGTTTTTTTCATTTTCAAAAAAACAAGTTTATGGGTTTCCGGTACCAAGACCATTATAGTGGACGAATTCCATTACTGAATCGGGTTTACATGTCTTTCCATCCATGTATTATTGAACCAGATTTACTTTCCATTCCATCCATGTTAATATCATGAGATATATATTTTACCCAATGCATCAGAGAGAGATATGGGTCCCACCCATCTCATAATGAAATCATTCTTACATGTGACACCCAAACATAAATCATTCATTATAGAATAACCCCATAAAATAAAATGGGATTCTTAAACATCATATTACATAACATAATCCATATAAGATAAAGGGACTTCATAAAAAAAATTACATCCTAAACATAATCAAATGAAAATTATAATGGGGAAAGAAATGTAACCTTATATTATCTTCGATGAAAAATAAATTTGATAAACCACTTGAACATAATTCGTGAGAAAAATATCCATTCTTCTTTAAAATCATTTTCATTATTCAAGATGTCGCTAAAATTTAAAATAATATAACTTAGTTGAAAATATACATGAGATAGTGTAGAATAAGTTTCATGGAAATAAAGCTTCATGAAACTGTAAAAATGAATTCATTCTATATAAGTTAAAAAAATATTCTTCGCATACTTTTACTGGAAAAGTCAAAAAGTTACTCGTATGGTAAATGTAAGAAAGATTCCTTCCAAATCATTTTATAAATGTAAAAATGGGAAAAAAATAAATTAAGAAAACATAGAATGGTAGTAACATTTTATGAGAATTTTCATAGAAAACACGGAAATGGATGACAAATATACGCCTAGTAAATACTAATGTATAAAAAATCTTAGATGAAACTGATATTGAAAAATTATCCCTTACCAATTATAATAAGTGAAATTATATGACTCATAAAATAAAGAAAATTACATGGATTTGTAAATATAATAATATTCATAAAAACCATAAAACATTCCGTGGAAGCATAAACACTTCACAAATTAAACTGATGGTGTTTAAGGCATACGCCCCATATAAATAAAAGTGAGACAAAAGAATCTATTACCTTAGGTACGATTTCTTCTGTATGTGTCTAAAACTCCTGTATAATTGGTTTTAAAATATTATTAACTTGTAATAGAGAAATAATAATATTTATAATATCATATATGTTTTTCTTATGACTTTATATTACCCATTCATATGTCAATTCCATGTTAAAGTAGCCTTTTAGGTGATAATAATTCAATTTATCGTACGTGTTTGAAATTTTCAATCATGATATTATTACCTAGATAATGATTTACATACTTAAAGATTGTAAAACATGATTTATATATCATATGTATTCAGAATATAAATATATATATAATATATATATAAATGAAATGGAATACACCATTCCGAGAGACGATTGGTCGTACGTACGCATGAACGTTGTTTTAGTTTCCTTACTTAATTGAATAAAAGTAAGTAAATGAAATATATATATATATAAATAAATCTAGTAGAATTACTATTTAATATATTTCATGATCACATATAATTTATAATGATTCTGTAATGGTTAACATGGAGTGTGAATCTCATCGCGTTGTGGAGATGGTAAGTCGTACGTACACATGAGAAACGGTATCGTTCCCATAATTTTTGAATGGTATTGAAGTAGATGGTGTATAATACATAATTATTAGTATCATTTTATAATAATCATATATATTTATTATTACTACCATTATACCCATCCAATTAAGGGGGTTGTAAAAAACATATTATACCAAGGCATGGAGACGATAAGTTGTACGTACGCACGTGCAGTGATTTCAATTTTCTTAGGATGGATAGAAGGTGAAGTAGGGTAGTTTATTATTTATAATAACATATTAGTATATAATTCAAACTTATGTTATTAATTTATAATGAAAAAACTAAATAAGAATAAATACAAGAAGAATTAAATTGGAATGTATTGGTAAAAAAGATTACCTCTTCCTCGACGTTCCTCCTTTAAATCTCTACTTGGGGCACTATAGTTTGTCTTCTGAGAAGACCAGAACCCCTAGAATGTAACTCGGAAAGTTTAGAAGATAAATGGGTGGGGTTTGGCCAAGCATGAAGGCTCAAAATGGAGTGAATAGGAGAGGGAGGAAGTTCCCTTTTATAAGAGAGGAGTGGGGCACTTTAGGATACTCTCAAAAATATTAATTTATAATAAATTCAAAAACAAACCAAAAACCTCCAAAGTGTCCCAAATTAGAATATGAGATGAGATAGGTTTGTAATATCAACAACCAAAAAATTTTGTACAACTAACGTTTTCAATTTAAACCTTATCTTTTAAATTGACACTTAGTTTTTTTATTAAATTTGAATTTTGGTAATAACATTATAGATATTTAATGGTAATGAATATTTATTTATGTGGGGTTAATTGAACATATATGGATACCTTATACCATTATAAACCTTATAATTATCACTTTTTATTTTTTAAATATTTTTATGATCTTTAAATAATATAATAAAATGTTATGTTTATGAAATGGAAATAGTGACAATTTTGACACAATTTAATTATTAGGCCATAAATAAAATTAAAACATATGGTAAATTCGAAAAAAAATATTTAATACACTCGTAACATGTCATAGTCACCTATAAAATTATGGTCTCACATTAATTATTTTATATGATATTTCTTTTAATATTTTAAAGATCATGTATTTGATGTTTATATTAATAAAATAATTTCTACATTACTATTATTTCAACATTGACAGCAATTATTTAATATATAGAAATTTTAGAAAAATTTCTATGATGTGGGTAACTATTTTAGCTTCTAGTTATTATCTATATTTTATTTTATCTCATTTTTATCTTTATATTAAAATTAATATACTTATATATAAGAAGATTTTGACATTTCTTCCATTTCATTAGTGTTTACTACATTCATGTCATTTTAAGATGTAAGTTTTCATAAAGTGATTCCATTTTGAATAATAAGTGATAAGGGTAGAAGTTAGTAATTTAGTAGGATTTTTATAGTTTTAAGGTAATTTTATAATATTATTTTTACCCTAATTACCTGATTTACCTTTAACCATAGCAATTAAAATAATTACGAAAGTTACTATTCATAATGCCCAAAAATAAAAGTATCCTATTAAAAAAAATTGCATATGTATTCCAAATATGGAGTCCATTTTTCAAAATTCAAAACATAGAAGTAGCAGTAATTAATTTAAATTTAATCTCGTTGTTGAGAAAACAGGTATTAAAAGTTAAAACGTTGCAAAAGATTGAAATGTTTTTACCTATGAATTCATTGTAAAATTAATGCTAATGACATAAATTATATTAAACAGTAAAATTATGTTTTATTTATACTTTAAAATCATCCAATATTATAATTTGACCATTCTATTTTTACTATTCAACAAAATATTTATGTTTTTATAAAAATATCAAAAAAATTGTCCAAAGTACATTTTTATATCCTCATTCTAAGGAATTAGTTTATTTTTTCAATTTGAACATATAAACGTGTCAAAAACAAGATTTAAAATCGATATTCCATCAAAAAGTGGCAAAGAAAAGTTTTTTTGAAAAATACTTATTTTATCCGAAAATTTGATTTTGTTCTCATACCATTGTCTAAAAAATGTGTTAGATTGATGATAATGGTATAAAAATCAAAATTTGGTTAATACTATTCATAATGGCTAGTTTATATCCCATTAAATAATAATATATTAATAATATATCATTGTTTAGTGAAACTCATTATCCCATACAACTCAAGTTATCTAGGAAGGCTTCTCTTGCATGTAATGCAAGACATGTTAGTGTTGCATGTTGTGAAAACTTCCTTTGGTGTTGAGTATAACATAATCAAAACATAGTTCATTTATACATTGAATAAAATATATACTCTAGTTTGACGGAAATTAATTATATCACAAGAACATGAAATTGTGTTCAACACAAGCCAAGAACAGTGTTGTGTATACTAAAAACTAATATATTGTTGCATATAGCGCATGATAATCTTGGTGTAGCATAAAACACATGACATTAAAGAAATTAAAATTAATCTATCTCATAAAATCTAGGGGTGTTACATTCTACCCCCATTAAAATTAATTTTACCTTGAAATTCGTCAGGGTTATAAATGGTTTTCTACTGAAAAGTTTATTTCATAGAAACCCATATCGTAAAAAGGAATACTAAAAATTCATTTGAAAAAGGAAATTTTGATACATAATGGTTACCCAAAGTAACACATCACTCGGTTTCCACATTTGAGACTATAGGTGGGAATTGAAAACATGGATATAGAAGAGAAATCCAACCATCATGTTCAGATGGATAATGATAGAGAATATGATTTGGAGAAAGTTAACTACCAGAAAGTCGTAAATATATGATGATTTAAGGGACCATCTTATTTATCATATAAGAAGGTACTATGAAAACGTTTTTTTGTTTTCAAGATACTTTTTTAATGTTGAAAAATTTTGCATGACAATAAATAGTTACTTTATTTTGGTACAATATCATTGTTTATTGTGCATTAAACAATTTACACATCAACTCTTATTTAATGAAAAGAAGTTAAAATTTTCATTCTTTAAGTGTTAGAAGATCATGCGATAGAATGATATGTAATTCTGTCCTTCTTAATAAAAAGGTTACCATACGTAATAGAATAAGAATATGTCCACCTATAGTAAGATAATACACAAATCTAACAAAATTAAAATAGAAAATAACTTAGACAATCCATAAATGGATAACATTATAGTCCTTAAAGACACTAAAAATACAAAACATAAGAAGGAGGTGAAATAAATCTATTTATCATTTTCCTCCCATATCTCATAAGGTTGTTCTTGGTTGTCACATTCCAAACATTTTAATACCTTAATTAGGTATTCTTTTAAAACATGAATTACCATAGAACCTTACTGAAAACATGAATTCCTTCAAAATTTAACTATTTCCACATACCAAAATACCAAAAATTAAATATATTCAACAATGATATAACTTTTTCTTTATATCGGTCATGAGGTCATTAATACTATCAAACATCTTATTATCTCCTTGTCCCTTAATTATGTGTATTTCATGTGCATTCCAAAAATATTTCAATCCATTTTACTGGTTACTGGTACCATATAATTATCAATAATGACAACAAACAGATACATAGATATTCCAATATTTTTTAATACTATAAATGATATTCCACACACTATCTTGGAATCCCATTACATGAACACTTAATCATTCCACCACTATGTTGTCATACTCAACATCACTAATAGAATGAGATTTTCCCATATCATTAGCTTTAAGAGGTTGTTGACATCGATCATCACTAACCCTTGAATTAGGGCAATGGTTAGCTTAATTCCCCATTTCCTTGAACTTGTAGAATTTAAGTGTTAGAGGTGCATTCTCTGTAGTATTTTCTCTATTCACATCATTAGAAACATTTTTCCCACTACTTTGGAACTCAAATGCTTGATGACATTATTTTCCACACTTTAAACATATTATAGTCTATTTAAGATAATCTCCATCATGCTTATTTCCACACTTTGAGCATAAGGAAACATTCATATTATTTTCACCATTGTTTTTATATTTTCCCTTGAACTTATTCTTTAGTTTCTTGTCAAAACAATGAGATTGATATGTAAAACCAACATATAGTTATACCTTTATAGCACAATGGACAATCTCTTCACAACTCTTGAATTCTCTTATAGGTAATTCACCTAGAAGACTTTTTTTAAGCCATTGAAGAATCGATCAACTTTACTTTTGGGTTGGATGATAACTCCAGAAGCAAACCTTAAATGTCTTGTAAAATTTTCCTCATATATACCAATATAATCATCATCCTTTTTTATAAGCTCAAGGAACTCCTTTTCCATATTTTTTCGAATAGTGTGAGATAAGTACTTATTGAAAAATAAGTTCTATAACTTGTACCATTCCATGGATTCAATTTTACCTTACAGCTTTGTATTCTTAATTATAGTCCACCACTGGTCTACTTCACCTTATTAATTATAGATATCCAAAATGATATCTTCATGTTCCGAACAGAAAAGGACAAAAACTATATTTTCAATGGTAATATTCCATTGTTCATCAAAAAGTGGATCATAAGACCCATTAAAAGAAGGTGGATGTTTCCTCATGAAGGACACGATAGACTGTTGTTCCTCTCTCTGGTAATTTGGATGTCCAAAATGATTCAAATATTGTTTAAGTATGGAAATATGATTTTTTATTCCATATCCTATAACATGTGGTTATTCAGTAGGAAAATAATTTCATTTCCCTGTGCATTGACCATTAACATGGTTCCTTTGGGTTCCAGCCACTGTCCAAAACCCAAAAAGAACAGTGTAAGAGGAAAAAATCATACGAGGAAAACAAAACAATGAAGGGTGAGTACATTCAATATCTGACATATAAGGTCCAATACTAGGTCATTCATCATCTTAATCATATATCTAGAACATTAAATTATTTTTATACTTAACATTAGGAACATCCCTAGACATACCATAGAAATATATTTAGTGATCTTACTAAAATTTTCGCATCCTAGTTTCAAAATGTTGACTAAATCGTCACTATGATACCAACTATAGAGAACCAATATTGACATACATATACATTAGATTTATTTTGTGGAATACTTAATTCATGACAAAAAAAGAATCCCAAATATCGTATTATTTTTGTTTCTCTGGAAACTCGAAAGAAAGTCTTCTAATCATTGTGAAAGATCTTCAACATCACTCATAAGTATCTTCCACTTTTGTTTTCATACCTAAAACCATTCTTTATATCCTGGGGAAAATAATACATAGAAAGGGTGAGCTTAAATTCATAGTAAGGTTAAACATGGAAACATAAAAAAACCATAAACATTTGAATGTAAAAACATGAACATAAATTTTAAACATCAAAATCCTGAGTCATAAACTAAATCTTGGGAGTTATTATGGAATATATCATAAATGAACATTAACCATGATGGGTTAACATTATAAAAAAAATTAATTTTGGAAAACTAATTATCAAATAATATTATTTCCATAGTATCCAATGCATTACTACCAAGACCATCATAGTGGACGAAGTCTGTTTCTGAACCGGGTTTACTTGTCGTTCCAGACATGTATTACTAAACTGGACTTACTTGTTGTTCCAGCCATGTCTATCTATTGAGATATAAATATTTTCCCAATGAATTGGATGTATATATAAGTCTCACCCATCTCATAATGTAATCATTATTACATGTTCCACCAAAACATAAATCATCCATCGTGGAATATCCCCATGAAATAAAATGGGAATCTTAAACATCATTCCATCATAAAACAATACATATAAGATAAATGGACTTTATAAAAATAATTCCATCATAAAATTAATCAAATAAAATTAATAATTGGGAGATAAACATAATTCTATGTCATCTTAGATGGAAAACAATTCTGATAAAAACACTTGAACTTAATTCCTAAGGAAAATATTCATTCTTCTTTAAAAATATCTCCGTCTCTCAAAATGCCGTGAAAATTTAAAAGAAAAGAATTTAGTTTAAAATAAACTTGATATATTTCAGAATAATACTAATTTAAATAAAGATTCATGAAACCATAAAAATCTATTCATGTTGTATAAGTTAAAAAAAATCTTCTAGTACTTTTTCCGGAAAAGTGAAAACGTACCTCATATGGTAAACATAAGAAAAATTCATTCCAAAACATGTTGTAAAATTATAAATGGGAAAAAACATTTAAAATAAATGGAAGGATAGTAAAAAAATTATGAGAATTTTCTTATAAAATATGTAAATGGATGATAAATATACCCGCAGTAAATACTTACTTATAAAAAAATCTATGATAAAAATTATATTTAAATATTATCACTTACCAATTATAATCAGTAGAATCATATGCCTCATTAAATATATAAATTTACATGAAAATTTAAATATCATAAACTTTAAAACAAAAATAATAAAACATTCATGGGAATCATAAACACCACCCAAAATAAATAGGTGGTGTTTAAGGCATATGTCCCGCAGAAATAAATGTGAGACAAAATAATCCCTTACTAAAGGCGTGATTTCTTCCATATGTGTATAAAACTGTTGTATGGTGGGTTTAAACATATTATTAACTTTTAATAGAACCATAATAATATTCATTATATCATAAATTTTTTACTTATGAATTTATATTACTCATCCAATTGTCAATTCCATGTTTAAGTAGCGTTTTCGGTGATAATTGTTTTCTTTATCGTACGTGTTTGGACTTGTTATTATTGATTTTATTACATAGATAATGATTTAAGTACTTCCAGAATTTTAAAAAAAATATTTATATATCATTAATATTCAGTATATATATATATGTTAGATAGATAAATGAAATAGAATACACTGTTCATGGAGATGGTAGGTCATATTTACGCATGAACGTTGTTTCTGTTTCCTTATTGAATTGAACAGAAGTAAGTAAATGAAATATATATATATACACATAAATCCAGAAGAATTATTATTCAATATATTTCATGATAATATATACTTTATAATCATTCTTGAATGGTTAACATGAATAATGAATCTCATCGTGTTGTGGAGACGGTAAGTTGTACATACACACGAGCGACGATATCGTTCCCATAATTGTTGATTGGTATTGAAGTTGATGGTGTATAATAACTCAGAATTAGTTTCATGTTATAATAATAATATATAGTTATTATTTCCCCCATTAAACCCATCCATGTAAGGTGGTGTTGGAAAACAAATTACACTACAGCGTGGAGACGGTAAGTCATACGTACGCACGCGCAATGATTTCTTTTATTCATAGGTTGGATAGAACATTAAATAGTGTAGTTTAATATTAACAATAAAATATTTTTATATAATTCTTACATTTTTTATTACTTTATAATTAAGCAACTAAAGAAAAAGAATTAGAAGAAGAAATAAATTTGAATGAATCTGTAGAAGAGATTACCTCTTCCTTGATGTGCCTCCTTTAAATATCCTCTTAGGGAACTATACTTGGTCTTTTGAGAACCCCGAAACTACTAGAATTTTATTAGGAATGTGGATAAAATAAATAGGTAGCGTTTTTCCAATATTTAATGCTCAAAATGGATTGAAGAAGAGGGGGATGAGGTGTCCTTTTATAAGAGGGAAGAGGGGCACTTTTGGAAACTCTCAAAATATTAATTAATAATAAAATAAAGCCCTACCCAAAAACCTCCCAAGTGTCCCAAATTGAAATATGATATTAGAAATGGTTTCAATATCATCAACCAATAAAATTTTTACAACATTTTTTTGTAAATTTAAACCTTATCTTTTTAATTGAAACTTAGTTATTTTATTAAATTTTAATTGTTGTAATAACATTCTAGATTTTTAATGGTAATGAATATTTAATTATGTGGCGTTAATTGAACATAAATGGATATATAATTCCATTTAAAACTATATAATTATGACTTTGTAAATTTTAATTAATTTTATTATTTTAATTAATTTAATAAAATTTCTTGTTTATAAAATGTGAGTAGTGCCAATTTTGAAACTATTCAATTATTAGGCTTTAAATAAAATTTACATAGAAGATAAATTCAAAATACAAATATTTAATACCATACTAACATGTCATAATCACATATAAAATTAGTATATAACATTAATTAGTTCATATGATATTTCTTCTAATATTTTTAAAATCATTTATTTGATATTTTTATTAATAAAAAACATTTACATTACTATTTTTTCATCATTAATGGTAATTATACAATCTCTAAAAATTATAAATCAATTTCTATTATGTTCATAATAATTTTATCATTCCATATACAATATATATTAGATTTTCTCTCATTTTTATCCATTTATTAAAATTAATATACTTATATAAAATGATATTGTGACATTTTTTCCATTTCATTAGTTTTTATTACATTCGTGTATGTTTCATAGGTAAGTGTCCATAATGTAATTCCATTTCAAACAAAAGATTATAATGGTATAATTTAGTCATAAAATAGTATTTTTATATGTGTTAAGGTAATTTTATAATATTATTTTTACCCTTAATTACCCGATTTACCTTTAACCACGGTAATAAAAATAATTACCAATGTTACTATTCATAATGTACAAATTTAAAAGTAGCCTATTAAAATAATTTATACCTAATGATTCCAAATATGAATTCCATTTTTCAAAATTAAAAACATAGAAGTTGTAGTAATTAATTTAAAATTAATCATGTTTTTGAGAAAATGGGTTTTAAAAGGTAAAACATTGTAAAAGATTAAAATTTTTTTACCAAAGAATTCAATGTAAAATTAATGATAAAGATAGAAATTATAATAAATGGTAAAAATATATTCTATTTATAATTTATAACCATTAAATATTATAATTTAACCACATAAAGAATCTTGATGAAAAAGTTGTTTTTAATTAAAATGTATCGTATTTTTATTATTCATCAAAATATGAATGTTATGAGAAAAATATAAAAAAGTAATTCAAATTAAATTTTATTATTGTAATTCCAAATAATAAGTATATTTTGTAAAATTGAACATATAGACATGTCAAAAAAATATATTTAAATTCAATGCACCATCAAAAGGTGGAAAACTATATTTTTTCAAAAATACTTATTTTATCTGAAAAATTGATTTTGTTTTCATAACATGTTCTAGAAAATGTGTATGATGAATGATAATGTTATAAAATAAAAAATGTTGTTAATAATATTCATAATGACTAGTTTATATCCCATTGAATAATAATATTTTAATAATATATCATTGTTTAGTGAAAATCGGTATATCATACAACGCAAACTATCAAGGAAGGTATATCTTGAGTGTAACACAAGCCAAGTCAGTGTTGTGTGTAGAAAAAGCTTCCTTTTTTGTTGCGTATAAAATAATAAAAACTTAATTCATTTATACATTGAAAAAAACCTATACTCAGTTTTGTGTGAAATTAAATCTATCACAAGAACATGGAATTGTGTTCAAGGAAAGCCAAGAATAGTGTTTTGTATACTAAAAACTAATATGGTGTTGTGTATAGTGAAAGATAATCTTTGTGTAGTGTACAATATAACAAATCAGAAAAATTAAAAAGAATTTATCTCATATAATCTCCGGGTGTTACTACCACTTCGTCCAATAACATACCAAACACATATTAACATACCACTGACACAAAAATCAACACTATACAAAGAATTATCATGTAAAACACTTCATGAGAAAAACATAAAATCATGTACTTCACACGTTACACTAACTTTAAATAGAACAATCCCTTATTAAAAGTGGGTGATTTCAAAGGCACTCATCACCCTTACCCCTCTGACCCCAACTCGTGAATCATTTGGACCTCTTTTTTATATTTCATGAAGAACACAACTGATAAATAATTTATCTCTCTTATGACCCATTCATCACTTAATTAACCCACCTAGGTTTTGATAACTCAAATTACCATGGTTTCCCTCCTTTTAAAGGGATGAAACCCTTGAAATCCAAATCAATACCTCTTATAAAACCACATGATAAACTTTGTCATGAAACCAGGCACATAAAACCACCCTCCATTTATCATGTATTCACTTGATAAAAGGAGGAATAAGAATTATCCTTCTAGAAAGGTACACCCCTATAGGAAATCACAATTGTGGATTACCTTGATAATGAGGATCCAAACTATGATGAAACTGGAGAGATATATCTTAGATAAACATGATAATCCAATATACCAATCCCAATAAATTATTTATGTTATAATGGGCCTCCTCTTAAGGATTAGTCCTCATCCATGTTCCCATTTATTATTTCATCACCTTGAATAATCAACTAACCAATAGAATCCACACATGGGGAGCACAAACTCATTTGTTATTCCCAATGATGCTCTCCTACTTCCTGAGTAGTGTTTAGGGACTCCTCCCAGGTGTAAGCCTCAATTAGGGTCTCATTGAGGGAAACCATACTAGTACACCAAATGATTCATGCTCACATTTTACACCCCCAATGTGCATTCCCCAACACGTCTTCATGGGGCCCTATCCTCCCTAAAATCTAACTTAATGGTTCATATCCCTTATGGTCCATACTTAATAAATGGGCCTCATTCATAGATAATCATATATTAGGAAAACCTATGCATATTACCAACTCATTAATATATTTTCATCACTTATAAAATACATAACTTCTTACCACTTGACATAAAACTACATCGTTTAATCCTACCACAGGACCTTAAATTTCATGCATCAAACTACATGATCTTTTATAATTGTTTTAGTATGTTATTTATGGAATGTATTGATTGTTAAAAATTAAAATGATTTTATATCTTTGGTATATTTTGAAAATTATATGTTTTATAATATCATATTTAATGATAATTAATGTTTTTTAGATTTATTTTTCTTTAAAATTTCTACCAAGTTATTTTGGTTATTTTATTTTAACCTTAGATAAGGGTGACTCAAATTTACATGAGTTATTGTTTACCTTTAAATAAGTTGTATGTTAACTCTATGTGAGCTTTGAAATAAATTATTTACCTTTACATGGGTTCATTGTACCCTTAAATGAGTGATGGATTTATACCCTTTCATATCCAGAGCGATTGGTGGTATACCCTTACGTACTATTAGGATGATCAATACATAAATTGTGTTTCATCCAAATTACCTTTATATGGGGGTTATTTTTCATTTATAATATACTTTTGAAGACACTTACATAGCAAAGGCATTATGTGGGTGACCATAAAGTAGAGTTGGTCTACCATTACATAGCTAGTGGTGCTAATGTTATGTACATGTTCATAGTTCATGCTAACCTTATGTAGTGTAGAAGGAACTCTAAGTAATGGGATAGTGACCCATATACAAGGTCCAACCATTCCTTTATAGGTAGTATGTTTTTTAGAAGTGGTTTTGTTATGAAAACTTCCTATGAATATAGCTTGGTCAAACATGTGTACCCATTGATATGAGAGGTTGTTTGAGATGTTGATTCATTTTTTATCCCATAATACCTCACATTAATTATGAGAAAAAATATCATATAGGTGTATCTAAGGGACATCGAGAGGGGGGGAGGATATAATCCAAAGTGAGGAGGGATCATTTGAGGCCCTATTAGTGACGACACTCATGAATGACTCTAGGGAGCTTGTTCTTGTGGAGAGATTGGGTTTGTGTGAGTTATGAGTAGGTGGAAAGTAGCTACAATAGTTTTGGGGGGCTTTTACAGCTGAATTTAATCCTTATAGTTTCTTCTTCTTATTGGTTTTTTTACCCTTGTTTTTTTGTTTCTACTTATTTTTTCCTTATGTGAGTCTTATTGGATTATTCCTATAGATTGGTATATAAAGGCCCCGAACCAAGTATCCTTGATTCATCAGTTACTTTATTACATAGGTAATAAATACAAGTGGTTGGACCCAAAGGGTATAATAGTTTTGTAGTGTTGGAGATTTATATTCATACATGAAACTCACCTTACATTAGAAAACATAAAATATAGCATAGTATTTCCTATGATAACACCATTATTACATTTAACATATCCCTATATATCAATCATAAAACACTTCATGACATCATGGGGAATGTAAACATACAAAAGGGGAAGGATCAGAATCTCATTAAGGGTATGCGTACAATAGTGTATATCGTTAATTAATAAGGAATAATTAATATGGGAAGGAAAATAACTAAAAAAATTCCATTTAATAAATAAATTCATCATAATGAATATTATGGTTGGAATACATGTTGATCAAATAATACCATATAACTAATCAACATGAAACTTATACATGGATATCATAACTAATTAAATAGTCACTTGGAGATCAATAAATAATCCCATAATGATGGAATCCATAAATTTAGATATCATAAAAAAATATAGGCCTTGTGGCAAGACGTCTTATATAATTGGGTAAACAATCGACCAAATACCCAAGATAGTTTGTCTCATGAGACCTACTGATGCATCAAGGTTCTATAGTGGGCCCCACAAACCACTTAATAATTATAATAAATTTCTAATATAATTAGGGTGAACAATGATCAATATAAAAATTTATATTGAAAGCTATAATAAAAAATCATAACACTTTCCCCAATCAATAAACATAATTATAAACCAGTCAAAGTAATATGATGAATGGTGTCATAATAGTATATCTCTAGTTAGACTGATCATAAACCATCCAAATAAGTAATAAATATAGTATTATTACATAATAACCCTAGTATATCATAAATAAAATAAGGGTTTTTGTTCTGGATGAATATAAATACCATAAAATGTCCATAAAAACATTATTATAGAAAATATTGTTTTCCCTTTGAAATTAAATTTTAAAAATTAATAGTTTTGAGAATATTAAAAAAAAAAAGTTTTAATGGTATCACATAAACTTAAAAATAAGTCTCCAAATCATTGAGAATCCACAATGGTGAAAAATACCATTCCTTATCAATATGTTAAAAGAAAACATTCCTTTTACACTTTTGTAAACAATTAAAAATAACCTCATTCAAAAAAGTATAAGAAGATTTTTTTAAAAAACATTATTTATAAATTATATCATGGATAAAAATGAATTTAAAAATTCAAATAGTAATATTAAAAACATTCTTGGAAACATTTTTCAAAAACATGGTTATGGGAGAAAAAGATTCCTGACTAAAGATGAAATAAAGTATTCTTTTCAAAAAAAATGATTATTTAAGTAATTAAAAGATGAAAATGAACAGAAAAATTATAATTTTAAAAACTAACTAGATGAGAATAAAATATATCTATTTGAATATATAAATATCTTATAATTTCTTATTTTAGAATTAAATATAAACATTCTTGAGTAATAATAAGATTGTGAAATAAACACTTACCACTTTGGTAACTTGTGAATAGAAGTCCCTATGAAATAAAAGAACATATATGGATATGTATATCCTATAATATTCCTGATTATAATCACAAAATACAATCAAGGGTAGTATATACACCACAAAAAATTAATAATTATCGAATATGACATATCTCTCATTGATGTGAAATTGAGACGAGAAACCCTTACCTCGTGTCCAAATTCCTCCATATGTGTTAGAAAATCATATAAAATAACTAATTATTTGTTATAAATCTATAAAATAACCATAATAATATATATATATATAACCATATATGATTTAATTATAATCATTTATAACCTATTTATTAATAATTCTTTTTTGAAATCATTTTTCGGGTAATAACTGCTTCGTTTTTCATATATGTTTTGGTTTTGGTAGTTTTGATCCTTGTAATTTAATCATGATTCCATAGTCACCAAATTTTAAACCATTATATTAATATCATATATATTCATTATATAGATATTTATATTTTTCAAAAAAAATTATACATTAAAAATTGAGTTACACCATTTACAGAGATGGTATGTTGAAGGTACACATAAACGTTGATTTCATTTTTTTATGGTTGGAACAAAATAAAGTTAAAAAATAATTCACCATTATAGAATTATTATTATTTAATATAAATAAAATATTTTCATCAAACCCATTCTTATTACAGTCCATGTCAAAATAAATTGAAAAATGAATCTCATCTCATCTTGGAGGTGGTAGTATACATGTATGCACATGTGACGTTATAATTTTTCAATGGATTGAAATCCATGAAGGTATGCATGATATTATAATTTTAGAAGTATAATTATGTCATAAATATCATATATATATATATATATAGAAACATTAAATTCTTCATTATATCTTGTCATGAGAGGTATTGATGGAAAATGAATTGCATCGGTTTGCAAGGTGCTAGTCCTTCGTACACACAATCAACAATTTTGTTTCCCATTTTATAAAATATGAGATGTATAAAAGTAATTAAATTACCATAATAACATATAATTATATTTTATGTAATAGTTTTTTATCATATTTTTTGAAAATTTAAATAGTAATAAGAAAAAATTAATTGAAAATTAATTTATAAGAACTATACATATTCTTCAGAAAGAAAATATATATATATAATATAATTATACCTATAATAATGATGAAAAAATGGGTTTCTAAAGAAATTACTTCTTAAGTGGACCATAATACATAAAATTAATTATTATAAATCAATATAATTATTTCATTTTTTCAAATTCAAATCGCAAATGTTGATGAATTTAATTTAAAAATAAACCTATAAGCGTGATGAAAAAAACGATTTCCAAAGAAATAATTTCTTATGTTTAAAATGTATTTATATTGAAATTTAACATTAAATTGATTAAATGACATATATTATATGAGTAATAAAATAATTTAACAAATTATAATTTTAAATAAAAATATAACATTATAAATGATTTAAATTAAAAGGCATTTTCTATAAAAATATTTATATTTCTCAATTCGTCAAGAAATTAATATTTTCATAAAATTATTAATAAATAAATATATGATAATTTTTAAATTATTATTTAAATAATTAATTTAATATTTCCAAATATTTTCCTTCAATTTGGTAAAAATTAATTCTAATTTTACTGAAAAAAACGTGAAAGAAACATTTTTTTCAAAAAAAAATATTTCAATAATAAAAATAGAGTTATTTTTCTCACATGATTAGAAAAAATATTATGTTAATTATAAAATATTTTATTAAATATATAATATATAAATCTCATAAAAATAATTCACAAATAGTGATTAAATGAATTTATTAAGATAAAAAAACATTGTGTGCAAACAAACAGTTTTTAGAAAAGCATTTATTTTACTTTGAAATGTTTTTTATTTTAATTCCGAATCGATTGAAAAATAATGATTTTATTTATATATGTGTGAACCATATATTTTTCAAATTTTAATTAGTCTTATTCAAACACTCCTGTTTAATGGAAAAGGAATAACAATATACTATATTATGGTTCATTTAGGCTTAGGATTCATAGTATCTCAAGCTTTCGAATTGATTAAATTTATTTAAGAAGAAAGATATCATGAAGACTTGGGGTAGGTCACTATAGCAGCGGCAAGTACTGTGCCGTACTATAGCAGTGCGGGTACTGTAGCAGTACTATTCACAGAATGGGCTTTGGGCCAAAAAATGGGCTTATGGGCGATGTAATGGGCTAAATGCCCACTTGGACTTCGGGCTATGTAATGGGTCTCCCTCTACCCAGTTAAAGAGGTCGTTGCTTTGATTTAATAATAAATGAGGCTTCGGCCCCAACCTTTAAAAAAAGACTTGGGGTGTTACATCCTTCCATCCTTCAAAAAAATACATACTCAAATGTTCTTATATGACTCCTTATGAACTTATTTGGGTGTCTTTCCATCATATTTATTCACGTTCCCATGTCACATATTCTATCTTATGATTTCTCTAATTTACCATTACCATCCAAGTGGTTCAGTTCCTCAATACTTGTTCTATAATATCTTGATTTTGGATAGTCTCTTCATAGTAAGATAAATTAGGTACTAATTCTATTTCTTTATACGTGAACACATGCATTGGTTATGGAATATACTTCCTGAACAATGATATATTGAATACATAATGTTCTTTAGAGAGACTTGGTAGCATTTCTAAATAGTAATAAAAGGCTCCAATTCATTCTAAGATTTCAAAAGGTCCGATATATGTAGGGTTTATTTTCCCTTTCTTACTAAACATTATAATAACCTTCCATGGAGGCAATTTTAATAAAATTTGCTCTCTTGATAGAAATTTCAAATTATTCTTACAGTTATTGACATAACTATTTTTCATTATTTGAGATACTTTGATATGGGTTTAAATAGTATTTACCTTTTTAACTGTATCCACTTAATTTTTTGGGGCTACAAACAACATTTCACCACCTTCAACACAACAAGTTGTACTAAAACATCACTTTCCATATAATCCCATACATAAACATTTGAATAGTTGAAAGGAAGCCATTTTTTAGGACAAATCTAGAAAAGGTAAATACTTATCCCACATTCCTTTAAATTCAATAATGTATATCCTCAACAAGTCTCATAATGTTTTAATAGTCCTATCAGAATTTTCCTATGTTTTAGGGTGATAATAAGTGGTCAAATGATGCTCAATGTCAAGATCCTTCTACAGAATATTACAGAATCTTGTTGTAAATCCAAGATCATGATTAGAATCAATTTATATAGGTACACCAGGAAATATTACAACTTATTTAATTTATATCCATGAAATGTTATCAAGAGGTAAATCTTCTATTACAGTGACAAAATGTGCATTTTTAGTGATTCTAAGAACAGTAAACCAAATATAATCATTCTTTCTATGAGTCATTGGTATTCTAGTGACACATTCCATAGTAATGTTATCCCATTTACATGTAAGAATAGGTAAAGGCTTCATGAATTCCTTAGGATGTTGAATTTTATCCATCACATATCGATAAACCAAATATCACGACACATAATCAATAATTTCCTCCTTCATACTATCCCACCAAAAATATTCGTTTAAATCTCTAAACATAATGGTGCTATCGGGGTGTTTTGAGAAATTTTATCTATGAGAATTATCCAAAAATTCATACTTCTACTTAGTTATAGAAGGAACACATATTATCTTTACAAATTTCATAACACCGTCTTCATATATGAAGTTTTGCAATTTTCTATTATACTGAGATTTAATATTATATTTAAAATTATCATCATCATGTTGAGTACTTTTTATCTTTTCTAACAATGATAGTTGGTAAATAAATTGAAAAAGGAGTGATGTCTCACCATCCTTAATAGTTCACATATCTATATTTATTAGATACATGAACATAAGATCCCTATCAATCAACATTTTTCTTAGATCTCTATAATATTTCATGATCAATGCATAGGTGGCTTTATTTTCATTCTCTTAGTGATAGTGTATTAAGAAATCATAATCCTCTAGTAGTTCAAGCCACCGTATTCACCTCATGTTGAGATATTTCTATGAAAATATGTGTTTCAGACTCTTATAATCATTTTATATCTTAGTTATTTCACTATATAAAAAATTTATTCATATCATCAATGAAAATATTACAGTCTCAAACTCAGGATCATGGGTTTGATAGTTTTGGTCATGAATCATTAACAGATTGGATTCATAGGTAATAACATTATCATCATTCATAAGGACACAACCAAGAACCATATTTTATGAATCACTATATATCATAAATCCATCATTTTTAGATGGTAGAGTCAATATTTGAGAATTCACTAATCTATTCATCAATTCTCCAAAACATTCGTCACATTATTTTTTTCTATATAAACACAACCCATTTACTAGTAATCATGGTTAATAGGCTATCCAATTGTCTAATATTTTAGAGAAATCACTGATTATAACCTTCCATACAAATGAAACTACATACCTCAGTTATATTTTTTGGTGTAGGCTATTCAGGATGTATCTTTGTCTTCATAGGATCAACTAATATTCCATCCTTGTAAATAATATGGACAATAAAAGAAACTATCTAAATTCATAATTCACGCTTGATAAAATTCCCATATAAATCTCTTCTTCTAGGAGTCTCAACAATTATCTACAAATGATTTACATGGTCCTCATATCTTTTGGAGTACCCAAATATATAATCAATAAATTCAATATAAATTTAATAAGATATTCTTGAATACTATAATCATTAGATACATAATGAAAGAGGGTTCCTTATTCAATCCAAATGGAATTATTTTAAACTCATAATGTCCATTCCTCATTACAAATATTGTCTTTTGAGTATCTTCCTTCACTATTCACAATTAGTGATACTAAAAATAAAGGCCAGTCAATAAAAATATATAACTTCATGAAGTTTATTGAATAAGTCATCAACTGTAACATCCCATTTCCTGGATCCGCCCAGTGGTTCCCCATACTGGGTTGGTCACATGGCCTCAAGCGCATTCCCCCAAACACCAGAGGCTGGTGGCTCGAAGTGAGGGCCTTGGGTCTGATAGTGAGGAAACTATGCCCTCATTGGTAGAGTAAAGAAATGGAAATAAATATATTACAATAACTAATGTGGTAGTAACATGCAATAGATAAAAAAAGAAGACAGAATGAAATAAGGAACTTGACACATATATAAATGATGCATGGTACATATGTCTAGGAAAACAGCAAAACAAGTCCCAATACTAGAATATTGTACTAATCCAAAGTACAAAATATAATGCAAGTAAACAACTCCACATCATCGCAAGCCTCAGCCTGGCCCCATGATCTCCAGCTCTACAGCAATCATGTACCTGAAGTAATAGGGCACCTGCACTTATCTAGACCTGCAGTAATATACATTGTTTGGGCCCAAAAGCATGACCCAAATAGGTTTTGAGGTGAATCCAATTAGGAAACCACCCAAATATCAGTGCCTAGTAGTCAGTGAATATATGTGGAAGAAAATATTCCCAATGAAACAATAAACAAGAAATTTATCAAAAGTAAACAATCCTACAGTTTCAATTAAATCCATTTTCATTATCAAAGTAAGTAGCAAAACAAACACAAGTAACCCTCTGGGATGTACTCACAGCCTAACCCCTTTGGTTCAACCAATCAAACACAAGCAACCCTCTGGTTCAACTTTAGAAAAGACTCTTTGAGGAAGCACCCACCATCAATTCCACATGTAGCCTCATATTGGTAATTATAGACACTCTAAGGAAGCACTCAACATCCAATTCCCCCTATGGTCTCCTAATGAGGAAACTAAAGATACTATGAGGGAGAACAAATTCCATCATCCTTGTGGTCTCACAATGTTAAAGTAAACCGACACTCTGGAGAATCCCTCAACGTCCATTCTCACTACTATCTACTACAACAGGTTCCCTCATCCCTGTGTAAATCAATCATGCATAAATGATATATGGCAGCCAAGGTAAACCTAAAGATCTACTTGGATCAATAGTCAAAAATATATCACGACATGTCAGATAAAAGTCACTCCATCCTAACAACACCAGGCATGGAAAACAAAGTAGCCTAACATGCAAAGCTGGACAAAACGGTCAATATTAATAAAACATGGTCAACACATCTATATAAAGTTAAATAACCTTATTTACAATCATAAATCATATAATCAAGAACACAGTTCATAGTAGAAAATAATAGGTCTAAAAACCATAAACACTCAATACCTCGAACAAGGGTATTGGGAAATTTTTCACATATAATTAGAAGACTAACTATGTGAAGGAACAAACCACCTACCTCAATAATGTATGATAAATATAGTTTAATACCAGCCTTGGATTTGACCTATAATTCTATAGATTAAAAACGTCTAAAATTATTAACCAAGAATAACTCACGAAAGAAGAGGAATCAGGAAACAAGGCTCTAGAAGAAGTAAGAGAATACCGTGGCGATTCCAACACAATTGATGGTGGTCGATTCGGATAATGGATGGAGAGTCTAGGTTAGAGAAGAATCACACTATACAGTCGCTCTTGGATGATACTAATGGAGTATAAGGGTTTTCTGTCGATTAGACGTGACCCCGATCTGTGTAATGAAATTAAAAAAAGGTACATTGCTTGTTATTCAAAGGTATACGGTGTGTACTTGCCTTTACTGGGCCCTACTTTAGGCGGCCTCCATGTTACCTCACACGGCCATGTACGCGGCTGTTACATGGCCAGCACACAGCTACCGCGGCAACCGAGTACATGGTGTGTACTTATAAGTACACAGCAGGTACGTCTGAAATTTCCAGAAACACCCCTTTTTCTAAAAAAACAACAAGAAAAGAAAGGAATAACAAAAAAGATGATTCAGATTCTTACAAACATCTGCCCTTAAATAAATTTTTCCTCGAATTTCCCTAGCAAGGAGGCATAATAGAAGAAACCTCGAACAGCTCTGGCCACTACGATCGTACATCATCCTCCCTCTCCCAAGTCTCGTCATGTACTCTCCCATGATGCCATAACACATGCACAAGAAGAACAGAATGGCCATAGAGAACCTTTGCACTGTGATCAAAAATATGGATGGGATTCTCCTTAAATGATGCATCCACCTCCAACACAACCTCATCGGGTTGAAAGACATGATATGGGTCTGTGAAGTAACCCTACAACTGAGAAATGTGGAAAAAGTCACGCATAGCCTCGTACATCTAAGTTAACTGTAGCAGATAGGCAACAATCCTGACTCTCTCCAAAACATAAAATGGTCCAAAAAATCTTGGAAAAACATTAACTTATCTCCTAATCCTCTAGTGTCCTAACCTCGGTGGGACAGGAAAAAAACTTGATCTCCGACATTTTACTCTAGATCTCATTGTTGTCGATCCTCATAAGACTTATGTCATGACTTTGAAGTAGCCATCCTCTTCAGAATCAATTTTATCAGCACTGTGGTCTCTAGGACAAAATGATGTCCTAGTATAGCTGCCTCTCTTACATCCAGCCAGTATAAGGGTGATCGGTATGGCCTACCATACAAATCCTCTTAAGGATCCATCTTGGATTCTTGAAAACTATTATTGTTGGAAAACTCCAAAAGAGGTATGTGATTGTACCAAAAACCTCAAAAATCCAGGACACATGCTCGAAGAATGTCCTCCAGTACGTGAATCGTACACTCAGACTGGACATCTATCTGAGGATGGAAAGCCGTAATCATTAGTACCTATGTTACCAAAGCCCTCTGTAGTCCCTGCCAGACCTGAAAAGTAAAACATGCATCCATGTTTAATACAATGGAGTGTGGAACCCCATGTAGATTTAAAATCTCCCATATGTACAACCTTCTCAACTCATCGACACTGAAGGACTCCATTATTGGAAAGTAGTGAGAAACCTTCGTGAGTCTGTCAATGACAACCCAAGCTGCATCATTCCCTCGAGGCAACCTTGGTTAACCTGTCATGAATTCCATCGTGATATCATTCCACTTCTACTCAGGAATAGGTAACTACTGAAAAAGCCATGTGGGTCACTGATGCTCTACCTTCACCTATTGACTGGTGGAACACATCATGAAAAACCAGAAACATCTCTCTTCAAACTTGGCCACTAATGCTGATGGTGCTGGTCTCGATACATCATGGTGACACCAGGATGAATGGCCTAAACTGAGGACTGAAATTCCAATATCAACTCCTTGCACATGTCTTCTCACACTCATACACGCCCTTGAAAACACAAGATCTCATCCTCGCCTACTGTCCATCTAGGAATAGGGTCCTCTCCAGACACACTTTCATATAGGGCTAGGCCTTTAGAATCTGATATCTTCTCCAATCACACTCGATCAAGTAAAGTAGAGGTAATAGCTACAGAAGAAAGTAATGTCTATAGTTGTCTATATTGCACCTCCAAATGCATCTCCGAGACTAGAACCATAAGTTTCAACTCACTACTGGCCTCTTGAAATGCCTATATTTGAGTCCTCCTGCTCAATACATCATCTACTATGTTGCCTTTCCCAGGCGTGTAGGAAAGATCAAAGTCAAAGTGCTGAAGGTACTCAACCCACCTTTGCTATCTCAGATTTAGATTGTGCTGAGTATAGATATAATTGATAATTTTGTGGTCAGTGAAAACCTAAAAATTCTCTCCCAATAGATATTTTCTCCGACAACGTAATGCATGAAAAACTGCATCCAACTCGAGATCATGCATCGGGAAATTTATCTCTTGTGGCCTCAACTCCTGAGACTCATATGCAATGAATATTTCTCATTGCATAAGAACATATCACATCATGATACCTGATGCATCACATTACATAGTATACCTCTTTCCTAGATATAGAAATACTAGTATCAGTGCTAAAGCCAACCCGCCTTTCAACTCTTGAAAGGCTGAATTGAATGAATCTGACCACAAGTACATCACACCCTTCTTAGTCAGGCCCGTTAGTGGTGATATTAATCATGAGAAGTCTTGTATGAAATGCCTGTAGTAACCAGGTCTCCCTAGAAAACTCATTACCTCAAATATGTTATTCAGCTGCTCCTAGGAATCTACTTCCCTCACATTCTCTAGGAATACTGATACTCCTATATCTGAGAATACATGACCCAAGAAGTGAATTTGGTCTATACAAAAGTGGAGTTTTGAGATATTATTATATAACTGATGCTGTCTCAGTGTACTCAAAATTATCTCAAGATGGATAGTATATTCTTGTTGAGTTTTGGAGTACACCAAGATATATTCTACGAAGACTACCATAAAATAATCAATGTATGGATAGAACACTCGGTTCATTAGTGCCATAAAAACTCCAAGCGTGTTCGTGAGAGAAAGCAGAATACCCATGTACTTGTACAGACTATACCTACTCCAAAAAGTTGTAAGAGGTATATTAGATGGTCTAACGTGCAACTAATGATATTCGGATCTCATGTCAATCTTTGAGAATACCTGGGCTCCATGAAGCTGTTCAAGTAGATCATCAATCATCAGAAAGGGATATCAATTCCTGACCATCAATTGGTTCAACTTCCAATAATCCACACAATGTTGGAGGGTATCGTCTCCCTTCTTTGCAAACAGGACATGCAAACCCCAAGGAGAAGTACTGGGTCAACTGAAACCCTTTTCCTGCAACTCCTCCAACTTCTTCTTGAGCCCATGTAACTATAAGTCCCCAGCCTTAAACCTTACTTAATCTTGAGTTATTACAAGATTACACATTGAGGATCTTTTCGGGTTTAGAGTTTTAGAGAATTAGATCATAAAACTTGCATTAAATTCCACATATAAACAAAGTGGTTACATAAAGATAGTATTCTTCATTCCCATCAATGGAAACACGTTTAAAATAAAACATGGATTATTTCTTGACACATCCTTGACTCTATCATCTTATCATGTACCTTTCCCTTGACCTGTGAAAAACATTTCAAAAAATTGGGATGAGCATAAAAACTCAGTATGGGTTATAAAAAAAACATGGAAAGGAAACATGAGTTCATATATACATAAGAACGAAATCATACTTTACCCATAAAACATAGGCACTTTAACATACCTCATAAAATCATGAATAAATCATAGAAATCATAAGACATAAAAGTAACTTGAGGCATTCATAACATTCTTACGTAGGGAGTAACCCTCTTGGTTACGTTTGGAATACCCATCACAGTATATTCCCTAAATATCTTCAGAGAAATCTTAACGTTTCACTCCTTCGCGTTACCCAATGCATTGGAGAGCTATAACGGGCTCACCCGCCCTTAGTTTATCACGTAACCACCCGTCTTCATAATAATGCCCAAGAACCATAACATAATCATATCACATAAAACATGCATAAAGGAAACATAAAATTTCTACATTTCAATCACGAGATATCAATACAACACATTGATATAAAAACATTATGAAAACCATTTTCAATACTAAAATAAAATAAAAGTAAAACATGGTATTTATTTTTCTTTTAAAAATAAGGTATGGCTTGTAGAGGAAGCCGAAACTCAAATAACGGTCACGAAGGCGGAGAAGTCGTTGTCGCCGCATACGTACGATAAAAACATTCCCTTTTGTCGTTTAGTAAACGCTTCATATAAAAAAGATTCCTTTTGAATAAACGTAAAAGTCTAAGGGGTTTATACACCGTATAAAATAAAGTTGTGTATAAAATAAAATATGCCTCAATGAAAGGAGATTGAGACGAAGTCCCATACCTCGTATCTGACTTGACCCGACCGTTCTTTAATCTCCTGAAAAATAAACTTGAGTTAATCTCTACTTGATTATGAATCTTTTTCAAGTTCATTATTCCTTTTATACCATGTTATGAACATCATGTAATCAGTTAAGTTAATAATGTTCATTTTGTCGGTATTTGGTTCTTAAGTCAAAAATAGACTTCTTACACTTACATGTTGTTAATTTGGTCATAGGTTCGTTATATCCAGAATTATATTAATGATTTGGATAACATATATATCATATATATTCATCATATACATGTATTTATAATATTACATCACATTTAGAGGTAAGAAATGAAATGCACCGTTCATGGAGACGGTAAGCCGTACGTACGCATGAACGCTACTTCCATTTCTATTTCATATTTTCTGGAATGGAATCATAATGATATAAGAGTATATTATAATTCTAGTATAATAACATATATAATATCATTAACTTTATCCTTTACACATCCCACATATGGTATTAACAAATCAAATCACTTTCAGGGGGCGGTAGTCTGCACTTCCTAAAATGAAGATATCGTGTTTACCCATAATGGAAACCATAAAGGTATGCCCAAAATGAAAACACAGAAGCTTAAGGAAAACATAAACATATTATATATCATATATAAAAATAGTGACATCATAATGGCCACCTTTGAAGGTGTTAAATGAGTATTGAACAATCATCGTCTCGGGAGGCAGAATTTCGCCGTCCACGGAAACCGTATGTTCTTTAACCATTTGATGTAGTTGTGTGAGAGTGTAGCTCAAATAAATATTATAAAAACATTCTTGTATATTGAATATACTGGTTTTGTTACAAAATAAGTAAATAAAAAGAGTTTAGGGGGTTGGATAAGCAAAATAGAACAAATGAACATGAGAGAATGAATTACCTTTAAAAGTGTAACTCCTTTTGATTTGAGCCTAATGGCTTCCTTTGAAAAGATTCTGCCCAAAGGGAATACTCTAGGATGAGGAGAGAGATTTGGAGAGAGTAAATGGGAAGGGTTTGGCCGAGCCAAAGGCTTGAGGAGTGTGTGAAATGAGGTAGAGGTGGGGGCCTTTTATAAGAGGAGAGGAGGGGCACTTTTGGAAAGTAAAGAAATATTACTTTATTTGAAAATGTGTTTAGGTTTTAAAAGGTCCCACATTGATATAATTCGTGGATAAGGTGATACAGGTTCGACATCCACTCATCCAATTGGTTTTGGACATGTGTAGTTCATAGATTTTACATTATCTTTCCATTTTATTTAAATCGTCAAATAATGATGTCATCGCTGCATCATTATCATGTCATAAATAATTTAATTTATTTAATGTCTAAAAAATATAAAAAAAAATACTATGATGTAGGAAATCTTTTTATCTTTCCAATAACTATTTATAATCAAAAATCTGATCTTTATAAGCACATGTAAAAAAATTTCGTAAAACATATTATGTTTGTGTCATTTTTGCTTTTACATTAAATAAAAAGTTATCTATGTCATTTCCCAAACAAAATGGATCCATGGGGTCCCCAAGATGACCCATGGCTTGTCTTGGTCGGCCATGACACAACCAATAAGGTTGGGACATGTGTCTAGGTCATTTCATATTATTAAAGCATTATTTATACCTTAAACTACACTAATTACCACTAATCGCGATTAAAAACTTAATTAAGTTACTATTCACCAAAAAAATTATTTTAATCTCATTGAACCACATTTTACTTCTTAATGACAACCATGTATGTCGGATTTTCAAAATTCAATACACATTAGTGGTAAACTTTCATTTAACTGAAAAATCAGTTTGCTTGATTACCACTTAGTGGTTTCACTATTCATCAAAAATTGAAGTTTTTCAGAAAATTACCAAAAATTCACCCTAAGCTATATTTGATATTCCAAATTCAAAAATGAAGTCTATTTTACAAAATTCAAATCATATAAGTCACATTAATTAATTTAATAATTAATTCCCGCTGCCAGAGCAAATAGCGTGTTTTTACAAAACAATAAGTATCAAAAGATTGACACCAGTTTAAGTCTAATTTCAAAGTAAAATTGATTCCAATGACCACCATTGGATAAAATGGTAAAAATATATTCTAATTTTACTTCAAAACCAATTCAAAACATAATCTAATCATATAAATAAATTAGATTAAAAAGCAGTTTTGATGTAAAATGCAGTATTTTTCACTATTCATTAAAAAATGAACATTGTCAGAAAAATAACAAAAATTCACACAAGGTAAATTTTGATGTCCCAATCATAAAGGATAAGTTTATTTTGACAAACATAGTTTATAAAATTGTCAAAATATATATTCAAAAATGGTTTTCCATCAAAAGGCAGTAAAACAATCTTTTAAGAGTATTAGTGTATTTCATGCATAAGATTGTATTTATTTTCATTTTAAGCCTCTATAACACTATCTTAATCATTAATAGACATAGATAAAAATATATATTATTCATTACTTACTTGGGATGTTACATCCTTCCCCCCTTTAGAAAATTGCGTCCCCGTAATTTATTTACTTATCGAATAAATGGGGGTACTCATCCCTGATTGCATTTTCAGATTACCATGTTGCCTCTTCAGTAATGTGGTTTTTCCACAAAACCTTTACCTGGTGAATCACCTTATTCCGTAACACTTGCTCCCTGTGGTCACGAATCTGGACCGGTTGTTCCTCATAAGATAGGTTCTCTTCCAGCTGAACTACCTCTGGAGTCAAAACATGAGATGGATCTGGCATATACTTTCTCAACATCGAAACGTGAAAAACATTGTGTACCTGAGATAAACTCGAAGGTAAAGCCACCCGGTATGCAACTGATCCAACTCTCTCCAGAATTACATATGGTCCAATAAACCTTGGACTCAGCTTTCCTTTCTTACCAAATCTCATCACACTTTTCCAAGGAGAAACCTTGAGAAAAACATGATCACCTACCTCGAAAGATAGATCCTTCCTCTGGTTATCCGCATAAATCTTCTGCCTGCTCTGAGCTGTTCTCATGTGTTTCTGAATCAGCTGAACTTTTTCTGCCATCTCTTCTACCAATTATGGTCCCATCAACTTCCTTTCACCCACTTCATCCCAGAAAGCTGGAGTTCGACACCGCTTCCCATATAATGCCTGAAATAGTGCCATCTGTATACTGGAATGAAAACTGTTATTATATGAAAACTCAACCAAAGAAAGATGTTGGTCCCAACTTCCCTGATAATCCATAGAACAAGCTCGTAGCATATCCTCCAATGTCTGAATTGTTCGTTCTGACTGCCCATCTGATTGAGGATGAAAAGCTGTACTAAAATTTAATTCAGTACCCAACGACTTCTGAAGGCCTTTCCAAAAGTTAGAAGTAAACCTGGGATCATGATCCGATACAATGGAGAGAGAAACTCCATGTAACCTGACTATCTCTTTAAGATACAAACGGGAAAGTTGATCAAGAGAGAAAGTATCTCGTATAGCAAGGAAATGAGCAGATTTGGTCAAGCGATCAACAATAACCCAGATTGCATTATTACCTCGAGATGTCTTCGGTAATCCAACAACAAAGTCCATGGATATATTCTCCCATTTCCACTCTGGCACTGGTAAAGGCTGAATCATCCCTTTCGGTAACTTCCGCTCTGCTTTAACCTGCTGACAAGTCAAACACTTCACAGTCAAATCAGCAATATCTCTTGTCATTCCATCCCACCAGTAATACTCCCACAGATCTCTATACATCTTAGTACTGCCCGGATGAACTGAAAACGGAGAACTATGAGCTTCACATAACAACTCTCTCTTCAACTGTGAATCACAAGGCACACACAATCTCTTCCCAAATCTCAAAACGCAAACATTATCAATGTTGAATTCAAGCAACTTACCTCTCTGAACCAGCTCTACCTTTTTCTGCAACTCACTATCTTGCTTCTGTGCTTGCTTGATTCTATCTGATAGAGATGATCTCACTGATACATGAAACAAAACAGAAGGACTTCCTGCACCAAAAACTTCTATGCTAAAGTTCATCAAATCCTTAACCAAAGGATCACGTTCCAAACGCAACATTGTTAATGAAGCATTACTTTTTCGACTCAAAGCATCATCCAATTTATTTGCTTTTCCCGGAAGGTAATGAATTCTACAATCATAATCCTTGATTAATTCCAGCCATCTCCTTTGTCTCATGTTTAACTCTTTCTGAGTGAATATATACTTTAAACTTTTGTGATCGGTATATATTTCACACTTTACTCCATACAAATGATGCCTCCAAATTTTTAAAGCAAAAAAACAGCAGCTAGTTCCAAATCATGTGTAGGGTAATTTACCTCATGAATTTTCAACTGTCGTGAAGCATAAGCAATTACCTGATCATTCTGCATTAGGACGCAACCAAGTCCTTTCAATGAAGCATCACTGTATATAACAAACTCACCATTCCTGGAAGGTAATGCCAAAACTGGAGCATTCACCAATCTTCTTTTCAATTCCTGAAAACAATCATCACATTCTTTTGTCCAGATAAACTTAACACCCTTCCGAGTTAGCTGAGTCATTGGACTAGATAACCGTGAAAAATTTCTAACAAACCTTCGGTAATAGCCCGGCAAACCAAGGAAGCTACGAATCTCGGTTACATTTGTGGGTCTTGGTCATTCTTCCACAACTTTTGTTTTTGCAGGATAAACAGTTATTCCATCTTTAGAAACAATGTGACCAAGGAAAGAAATTTGTTGCAACCAAAACTCACACTTTCTGAATTTCCCATATAGTTTCTTTTCTTTTAAGGTTTGCAAGATAACCCTTAAATGTCTTTCATGCTCCTCTTTACTTTTAGAAAACACCAAAATATCATCAATGAAAACCACCACAAACTTATCCAAGAACTCATTGAAAATTCTATTCATTAAGTCCATGAATACAACAGGTGCATTGGTTAGCCCAAAAGGCATTACTAAAAATTCATAATGGCCATATCTCGTACGGAACGCGGTCTTCGGAATATCTGCCTCCTTTACCTTCAGCTGATGGTACCCCGATCTCAAGTCAATCTTTGAAAAAAACTGAGCTCCCTGGAGCTGATCAAACAAATCATCGATATGAGGCAAAGGATATTTGTTCTTAATAGTGATATTATTCAAGGCTCTATAATCAATGCAAAGTCTCATAGAACCATCTTTCTTTTTAACAAATAAAACAGGAGCACCCCATGGTGAAGTGCTAGGTCTAATGAAACCTTTCTCTAATAAATCTTGCAATTGCTCCTTCAACTCTAAAAGTTCAATTTGTGCCATTCGATAAGGGGGTTTTGAAATTGGCTTAGCATCAGGAACTAAGTCAACAGTAAACTCAACTTCCCGGTCTGGTATTATTCCAGGCAACTCATCAGGAAAAACATCAGGATACTCATTTACCACTGGCACATCATTAATCTGAACAGTTCCTTTATTTTCAACGACATGTGCAAGGTAACATTCATTTCCATCTTTTACAAGTTTCTCAGCCTCTTGATATGTTATCAAAAGTAAGGGTTCATTCTTGTAAACAAACTGAAAGTCTTTCTGAAAAGAAACTTCTTTAGCTCTACAGTCAATCTTAGCATGGTAAATAGAGAGCCAATCCATACCCAGGATAACATCAAACTCTACTAGAGGTAGAAAAATAAGGTTTTCAAGTAGGTTCTTTCCACAGATAAGGATATGAAGATTCTTATAAATTCTTTTTTCCTCAACATTTCCCCCAGGTGTTTTTACCAAAAGTTCAGGAGTCATTTCTTGAGATGGTATTCCCATTTTACTAGAAAAGGTTTCAGAGATGAAAGAATGTGTAGACCCCGAATCAAACAACACACTGGCATAATATGAAAAAACAAACAAAGTACCTGATACAACTTCATTTGATGGCCCGACATCTGCTGAAGTAGTTGCAAAGGATTTCACCACCCCTTTCTGCTTGTAGTCTAACTGCTTCCCATCACTCAAGCTCTTTGTTGGACACTCGTTTGCATAGTGACCCATGTCATTGCACTTATAACATTTCACTAACTGTAAATCAAATTTGTTCTTACCTTCACCTTGATCCTTTTCAGTGCAATCACGAGCCTTATGTCCCATCTTACCACATCGGTAGCACTTCCCAGAATTCAGAAGACATTCCCCAGCATGCCTTTTGCCACATTTATCACAAACTGGAAACTTAGTTCTCTTACCATCAGACTTTTTTGAAGAATTCTTACCTTTCTCCTACCACCTCGGTCTCTTCTTCTGCTGGTTGTTATAGAAAACTTGGTCATCGGCAAACTCCATTTCCACCTTCTCAGCACATCGAACAAGCTTTTCATAACTTTTAAACTCACAAGAAGCTAATACCCTTCGATACTTTGGCTTTAATCCTGAGTAGAAACGATTGATTTTACTATCAAGGTCTCAGATAAAATTTGGAGCATACCTTGCCAATCGAGTGAACCTTTCTTCATAGGCAGCCACTGAGTCTTCCTCTTGCCTCAATTCCAAGAATTTCTTTTCCATCCTAAGTCGAACAGCCTTAGGAAAATACTTCTCAAGAAACATACCTTTGAATTCATCCCAGTCAAGAGCATCAATCTCATCGGCGTCCCTGATATTTTTAACCATAGACCACCACTGATCTGCTTCACCCTCCAAACGGTAAATAGCAAGACTAACCTTTTGATTGTCTGAACACCCCATGACATCAAAAATATTCTCCAGTGCTTTAATCCACCCTTCAGCTAGCACAGGGTCAGATGATCCTCTGAATGATGGTGGATGTTGCCTCATGAAATGTTCCACCACTGACATGTTCCTCTGCGGTTGATCTGGCTGATCTCGTGCATGGATACCACCGCCATTTATCGCTTGATTCAACTGCGCCATTACTGCAACAAACTGTTCAGTTCCAATTCCGACCATTTCTGGATGCTGATTCGGAAGGTTATTTCCTTCTGTATGCCTTCCTAGTACTGCTTCCCTGTTTCCTCTACGGAAAACCATTCTGAACAAACATGTCTTAGATGAAGCAACATGGTAATCTTTAAATGCTATATCATTTCAAAAAAAAATTTGGATAATCATTTAATAGAATTCTAACTCCTAAAGTTATCTAAACTGACCTTTGATACCAACTATAAGGCCCCAGCCTTAAACCTTACTTAATCTTGAGTTATTACAAGATTACACATTGAGGATCTTTTCGGGTTTAGAGTTTTAGAGAATTAGATCATAAAACATGCATTACATTCCACATATAAACAAAGTGGTTACATAAAGATATTATTCTTCATTCCCATCAATGGAAACACATTTAAAATAAAACATGGATTATTTCATGACACATCCTTGACTCTATCATCTTATCATGTACCTTTCCCTTGACCTGTGAAAAACATTTCAAAAACTTGGGATGAGCATAAAAACTCAGTATGGGTTATAAAAAAAACATGGAAAGGAAACATGAGTTCATATATACATAAGAACGAAATCATACTTTACCCATAAAACATAGGCACTTTAACATACCTAATAAAATCATGAATAAATCATAGAAATCATAAGACATAAAGGTAACTTGAGGCATTCATAACATTCTTACGTAGGGAGTAACCCTCTTGGTTACGTTTGGAATACCCATCATAGTATATTCCCTAAATCTCTTCGGAGAAACCTTAACGTTTCACTCCTTCACGTTACCCAATGCATTGGAGAGCTATAACGGGATCACCCGCCCTTAGTTTATCACAGAACCACCCGTCTTCATAATAATTCCCATGAACCATAACATAATCCTATCACATAAAACATGCATAAAGGAAACATAAAATTTCCACATTTCAATCACGAGATATCAATACAACACATTGATATAAAAACATTATGAAAACCATTTTCAATACTAAAATAAAAGAAAAGTAAAACATGGTATTTATTTTTCTTTTAAAAAGAAGGTATGGCTTGTAGAGGAAGCCGAAACTCAAATAACGGTCACGACGGCGGAGAAGTCGCTGTCGCCGCATACGTACGACAAAAACATTCCCTTTTGTCGTTTAGTAAACGATTCATATAAAAAAGCTTCCTTTTGAATAAACGTAAAAGTCAAAGGGGTTTATACACCGTATAAAAGAAAGTTGTGTATAAAATAAAATATGCCTCAATGAAAGGAGATTGAGACGAAGTCTCATACCTCGTATCCGACTTGACCCGACCGTTCTTTAATCTCCTGAATAATAAACTTGAGTTAATCTCTACTTGATTATGAATCTTTTTCAAGTTCATTATTCCTTTTATACCATGTTATGAACATCATGTAATCAGTTAAGTTAATAATGGTCATTTTGTCGGTATTTGGTTCTTAAGTCAAAAATAGACTTCTTACACTTACATGTTGTTAATTTGGTCATAGGTTCGTTATATCCAGAATTATATTAATTATTTTGATAACATATATATCATATATATTCATCATATACATGTATTTATAATATTACATCACATTTAGAGGAAAGAAATGAAATGCACCGTTCATGGAGACGGTAAGCCGTACGTACGCATGAACGCTACTTCCATTTCTATTTCATATTTTCTGGAATGGAATCATAATGATATAAGAGTATATTATAATTCCAGTATAATAACATATATAATATCATTAACTTTATCCTTTACACATCCCACATATGGTATTAACGAATCAAATCACTTTCAGGGGGCGGTAGTCCGCACTTCCTAAAATGAAGATATCATGTTTACCCATAATGGAAACCATAAAGGTATGCCCAAAATGAAAAAACAGAAGCTTAAGGAAAACATAAACATATTATATATCATATATAAAAATAGTGACATCATAATGGCCACCTTTGAAGGTGTTAAATGAGTATTGAACAATCATTGTTTCGAGAGGCAGAATTTCGCCATCCACGGAAACCGTATGTTCTTTAACCATTTGATGTAGTTGTGTGAGAGTGTAGCTCAAATAAATATTATAACAACATCCTTGTATATTGAAGATACTGTTGTTGTTACAAAATAATTATATAAAAAGAGTTTATGGGGTTGGAGAAGCAAAATAAAACAAATGAACATGAGAGAATGAATTACCTTTAAAAGTGTAACTCCTTTTGATTTGAGCCTAAAGGCTTCCTTTGAAACGATTCTGCCCAAAGGGAATCCTCTAGGATGAGTAGAGGGATGTGGAGAGAGTAAATGGGCAGGGGTTGGCCGAGCGAAAGGCTTGAGGAGTGTGTGAAATGAGGTAGAGGTGGGGGCCTTTTATAAGAGGAGAGGAGGGGCACTTTTGGAAAGTAAAGAAATATTACTTTATTTGAAAATGTGTTTCGGTTTTAAAAGGTCCCACATTGATATAATTCGTGGATAAGGTGATAAGGGTTCTACATCCACTCATACAATTGGTTTTGGACATGTGTAGTTCATAGATTTTACATTATCTTTCCATTTTATTTAAATCGTCAAATAATGATGTCATCGCTGCATCATTATCATGTCATATATAATTTAATTTATTTAATGTCTACAAATTATAAAACAAAATACTATGATGTAGGAAATCTTTTTATCTTTCCAATGACTATTTATAATCAAAAATCGGATCTTTATAAGCCCATGTAAAATTTTTTTTCGTAAAACATATTATGTTTGTGTCATTTTTGCTTTTACATTAAATATAAAGTTATTTATGTCATTTCCCAACCAAAATTGATCCATGGGGTCCCCAAGTTGACCCATGGCTTTTCTTGGTCGGCCATGACACAACCAATAAGGTTGGTACATGTTTCTAGCTCATTTCATATTATTAAAGCATTATTTATACCTTAAACTACACTAATTACCACTTATCGCGATTAAAAACTTAATTAAGTTACTATTCACCAAAAAATTATTTTATTCTCATTGAACCACATTTTACTTCTTAATGACAACCATGTATGTCGGATTTTCAAAATTCAATACACATTAGTGGTAAACTTTCATTTAACTGAAAAATCAGTTTTCTTGATTACCACTTAGTGGTTTCACTATTCATCAAAAATTGAAGTTTTTCAGAAAATTACCAAAAATTCACCCTAAGCTATATTTGATATTCCAAATTCAAAAATGAAGTCTATTTTACAAAATTCAAATCATATAAGTCACATTAATTAATTTAATAATTAATTCCCACTGCCAGAGAAAATAGCGTGTTTTTACAAAACAATAAGTATCAAAAGATTGACACCAGTTTAAGTCTAATTTCAAAGTAAAATTGATTCCAATGACCACCATTGGATAAAATGGTAAAAATATATTCTAATTTTACTTCAAAACCAATTCAAAACATAATCTAATCATATAAATAAATTAGATTAAAAAGCAGTTTTGATGTAAAATGCAGTATTTTTCACTATTCATTAAAAAATGAACATTGTCAGAAAAATAACAAAAATTCACACAAGGTAAATTTTGATGTCCCAATCATAAAGGATAAGTTTATTTTGACAAACATAGTTTATAAAATTGTCAAAATATATATTCAAAAATGGTTTTCCATCAAAAGGCAGTAAAACAATCTTTTAAGAGTATTAGTGTATTCCATGCATAAGATTGTATTTATTTTCATTTTAAGCCTCTATAACACTATCTTAATAATTAATAGACATAGATAAAAATATATATTATTCATTACTTACTTGGGATGTTAGAGTAACTCTGGTGTAGCCATCCAATAAAGAGTAATGGACACTGGCGCCGCCCCTGGAAGAAGCTCAATAGAAAATTCTACCTCTCTCTCAAGAGTAAAACCTGAAAAATATTCTTGAATTACATCCCTGAAATGATCTTCCACTGGATGAATGTCCAACTACGAAGTCTCCTAGTCATCCAGATATAGACTAGAAATCTTGGTTGTAACTCATCCCAACCAATGATGCACGAGTTCCGTTCTTCTCTCTAGTACATCCAATTATCCCTTATGTAAAAAAAATGCCCTCTAGTTATTTGTAACTCACCCTATAGAGATAATAGTCGATAACAACCTATAAGGGAACTAATCATTCCATCCTGAGAATGAAATTATAGCCTATCTTCTCTTGGACGTAGAGGTCCCATGAGAAATGACACCCACCAACCTCAAGAGGGCAGTTCTTGCACTGACGTACACTGGTTGTTCTTGTCCCCAACGGAGTGTCCAATGTCATGATATCATCACAAGTAAATATACCGAGTCCAAGGCTCTCCACAATATAAACAGATATAAAACTATGGGAATCCCCTATATCGAAAAGTAAAAAATCTATTTCTGAGGAAACTGTGATCGTACATCTAACTGTAGAGGATACGAGATCCTGCTCTTATTGGGTATGCTCCACTGCAAAAGTCTGGTATGTACTGCAGCCTTGTGACCCTGCCTTACCACCCTAATCTGATCCACCTTGTTGTCACTAATTACCTGCTGAATAGATACCACGGCCGGTACTTCCACCTTAGCCTGAACGGCCTGAAGAACTCCAGTTCCCACACTAATGAGAAATGGGTGTTCCTACTCCAGTATGAGGAGTCAAAACAGAACTCCTATCACCAGCTGCTAGTGATAATATCTGACAAAATCACTGAAGATGTCCCACGTTGCCGCAAGATCGACACTCCACTTGGTCTCTTGGGAAATTTGGCCTCGTATTCCTCCCCATCCCGCACTGGTAGCACACCACCTGGATACTAGAAGAAGTATCCCGCCTACTACGACTCCATGTGTAGACTCCCTACAGTGTTTCCTACTGTCAGTCTGAGGGGTACCAACTCCGGATGCCGAACCGCCCTGGATCATAGCTCTATAATCCTTCATTTTTCACTTTGTGATCAACACCTTGTTGACTATAGAGGTGATGAAAGTCAAAATGAAGATGTTCACTGGAGATCGGATGTCGTGCCAGAGACCATCCTTAAACATCCTCACCAGAAATAACTCATCACCTCATGGGATGGGTGTAAATCGTTTCAGCTCTGAGAATTGAGAAGAATACTCTATAATTGAGACAATACCCTGTTCCAGACTCAAGAACTCTTGGGCTCGGTTAGCCCTCAGAGTCTCTGAGTAAAAGTAGTCATAGAAGGCACACTGGAACGCATCCCAATCCATAACCTTCTGGCGTCTTGCCTGTGAGATCACATCCCACCATCTCATGGAGGAATATAGAATCATATAATTAGCGAGCTTCACCATCTTCTATGGAGAAATTTATAGATGCTCGAAGATAGATAAGATGGCTTCTAACCATGACTCTACAGCCTGAGGTCCTCCATTCCCTGTGAAGGTGGGAGGATGCAGCTACTGGAAAACCTATTTCAACTCTACCATAGATGGGGCCAGATGAGGTGCACCCTTGAAGGTCTGAATGAACCTCATAAATCCCTCTCAGAATTTTTCATCAACACTAGTATCTAAGATAGTGGATGGTTCCAAGACAGACACAACTAGAGGATCTGCTGGTAGTTTCTGATCTGCCATATCTGGTGCCTGTTCACTGCCCTGTAACTGGCCTATAACTGAAGGACGTCTCGGTGGCATGACTCTTCAAGTTCAAACTCACATTTTAGATCAAGATTTTCAATGATTGGAACTTAGAATTGTAATAAGGGAATAGTATAAAGAAAGCATTAAATATTTCAAAAAGGTGGATATGTGGCTTGTATAACTCATACACGATGTGTTCCTTTAAGCCTTCATTTTGACGTATACTCCTACCAACACTAGTCCTGTAACACCCCACACACATTGTGTTTTCTCCCCAGAGATGGTGTGTACTTGAATCGTGTTCTCCTGTCTGAGTTCTCCTGTATGACTAACCCACACGGTTCTCTTAGAGAAAACTACATTGTTTGTTTGGGCCAAACACAGCGTGAACTAGACGAACATCACCAACCCATGTTTTTAGTCACATGAACGGTTACACGGATGACTCTACACAGCGTGTTTGTTCTAGACACACTGTGTAATAACTACACATTATCCACTAATGTCAATGGTCACACGGCTGTACACATGGTCTATACAAACGACATGTATGTTTGGTACACGGCATGTTCCACCAATGATTTTCCAACCCCGTGTCTTTGCCCAGATAGCCATGTCATTGTCACAGACTACCCGGCATGTAGACACAATACATGGTGTGTACTTAAGAAAAAAAATTCCTTCCTTAATAGAAGGATACATGGAGTGTATTTATCATTACACACCGTGTATTCTGATTTTTTCCGGACAATTAGTCTCAGTAACTACTACAGAACCCAGAATACACTGAAACAAACATTAAAAATCCAAATTATGATTTGTGAGGGCCCATACTCCCCACGAATCAAATCTTGGCACCTTTTACATGTCATATACTACATAATAGATAAATGTTCCACCAAATTATGGTCCATGAGGGACCATAACACCTCAAGAACCATGGTTTGGAATTCATTCAAACTGAACCGTACATAATTCAATATCTTATCAAATAAAAGTTACTCTATCAAGGAATCTATCACAACAACATTAACATCTAGCAAAACATCTATCACAACAGCATACAATCAGTAATGCATCCTAAATGGCATGGCAAGAATGCATGACATGTGATCTCTACCAAGTGCCTATATGATGCATGAGATGAAATACCCTTATCTCATCAGGTTTCAATTGAAATAGAACCTCAATAATATTAACAATAACAGCACAAAACATGTGAATCACCCAATGGTTAAATTAAATCAACTTTAATAATTTCAAAACTAGAAAAAATTGCAATAAACGAGGTAAATTTGATTTTCCCTATACACGGGTCAGCTACTCTCGGGCACAGCTTATTACCAAGTACCTATTCTATCACATCCTTAACTATAGGATCCAAATAGTAACTTAAGAAGAAAATAACCCCTATGATACCACTTTGTAACATCCCGGTTCTAGGAGCCACACAGAGGTGCCTCATACCAGGTTGGTCACATGACCTCAAGCGCATTTCTCCAACCACCAGAGGCTTTCAACTAGCAGCAAGCACCTTGGGTGTGATAGTGGGGAAACTATGTCTTTATTGGTAGAGTAAATCAGTAGAAATAAACAGATATCAAAAAAGAAAGTAGTAATAACTTGCAATAGGTAAACAGTTGAAGACTAAAAGAAATAAGAAACTAGGAACATATATAAATGATGCATGGTACATATGTCTAAAAAACATCCAAACAAGTCACAATACTGGTATACCATACTAAACCAATGTACACAAGAAAAAAAGTAAACAACTCCACATCATCGCAAGCCTCATCTTGATTCCGTGCTCCCCATCTCCACAACAATCAAGTACCTAAGGTAGAAGGGCGCTTTCCTTATCTAGACTTGCAGAAATATAATTTTTGTGGGCCCAAAATCATGACCCAAAAGGGTGTAAGATGATTCCCAATATAAAACCACCCAAATATCTATGCCTAATAGTCATTTAATATATATGGAAGTCAATATGCACAATGAAGAAACAAATAAGGAAGTACTAAAAAGTAAAGATTCCTACAGTTTCAATTACATTAATTTTCATTGTCCATGTAAGCAACTAAACAAACACAAGTAACCCTTTGGGAAGTAGTCACTACCTAACCCCTCTGGTTCAACCAATCAAACACAAGCAACCCTATGGTTTAGCTTTAACAAAGACTCTCTAAGGAAGAACTCACCGTCAATTCCTCATGTGGTATCGTCTTGGTAACTATAGACACTCTGAGGAATCACTCAATGTACAATTCCCCATGTGGTCTCGTAATGAGGAAACTATAGACACTCTGAGGGAGCACAAAGTCAATCCCCCATAGTCTCACAACGTAAAAGTAAACAGACACTCTGCATAAGCCCTTAGCGTCCATTCTCCATATGGTCTACTACATCAGGTTCCCACAGCCCTAATTAAATCAGTTATGCACAAACGATACATGTCAGCTAAAGTAAACCTCAAGAACTACATGGCTAAATAGTATACAGCATATCAAAACTTGTCAGGTAAAAGTCACTCCATCCTAACATCACTATTCATGGAAAACAAAGAATCTTAACAAGAAAAGCTAGACTAAATGGCCAATATTAAGCAAACATGGGAAAAACATCCATATAAAGGTAAATAGATCTATTTAAAATCATAAATCCTCTAGTAAAGCACAAAAGTAATAACAGGAAATAACCGGGCTAAAAACTATAAACTTGAAATACCTCGAATAAGGGTTTTGGGAACTTTCACACATATAACTCAAAGACTAACAATTTAAAGGCACAAACCACCTAGCTTGGAATTGTACGATTGATATAGTTGAATCTCATCTTTTGATTTGACCTAGAGTTCCATAGATCTACAAAAATGTCTAAAATGTTCAACCAAGAATAACTCACGAAAGAAGATGAATCAGGAAACAAGGATCTAGAAGAAGGAAGATATTACGACGGTGATTCCAATGAAATCGACAATGGTCGATTCATAGAACAGATGGATATTTGGGGGCTCAGTGAAGAATTGCGTCGTACGGTCACTGGTGGATGAGATGAACCGAGAATAAGGTTGTTCTGTCGATTAGACGCAACCCCGATCTATTTAATGAAATAAAAAATAAAATAAATGATGTGCTCTTCAAAGGTACATGGTGTGTAATTTCCTTTATCGGTCCCTGCTTTAGGTGGCCTCCAGGTCACCCCACACGGCCTTGTACTCGACCGTTACACAGCCAGCACCTAGCTACCTGAAAGAACTGGGTATATGGTGTGTACTTATAAGTACTCAACGTGTACTCCAAAAATTTCCTGAAACTCATATTTTTCTCCAAAAAAAACAAGAAAATAAATACATACCTAAAAATAAGATCTAGGATCTTATATCAATAAGAGGTAGATGATACTTGATCTTTAGCATAATAATATTTAATTTCCTAAAATTAATGCACTACTGCATAGATCTATCTCTATTTATAAAAAATAAACAACGGATCCCTAAGGTGAAACACTTTTTCATATATATTCAATATCTATAACTCATCAAATTTTTAATTAATCTCCACTAATTACATAATGGTTAATCTATATGGTGTTTCTTATATGGTTTTTTCATCAAGGATTAAATCAATGGAAATTTCATCATCACACTCTGGTGTATGTTCAAGTAACTCATCAAGAAATAAATCAATGTATTCATATATAATAGGTACCTAATAAATTTTAATATTAACTTTTCATCCATTTGTTGTGTCTTTTATTCTTCCCCATGGATCACATTTAAAAGAGTTGTTGAGGGTGGAACTAGGCAGGAACCAGATGATGAATTATCACCTCTAAAGATAAGTAATTCTACATCTTCATCATGAATCATAATTTCCTTTTCTTTCCAATAATTTTTTGAATCATATTTAAAATATAGTTGATTATAAGGAATATATGAAAATTATTCAAAGTTAAAATAATGATTTCAGAAAAAGGTAATTATCTGTCATAATGGTAACTGACTAACATTTCCTTATTGTAGTGAGAATTACACTAAGAGTATTGATTGATAACATCCTTCTTATAATTCTAGTTAAATATCTAATTTTCATGGAAAAAATAGATGATATAAAATAGTTAAAATATTTGAAATAAAATAATGAATTTCTTAAATTTGAGGACATGAGTAAAGTACCTTCCACAACATCATTAAGAACTTCAACCTTTACTGTTTTGAGATCATAATCCAGGATTTATTCCTATGAAATTTTATGGAAATATTCCCTTGATTTATGGGACAATAATTTTGATAGTTCCCCATATCCTTATAGTTGAAGCCTTGAACATTTTCATCTTCTTTATTTCCCTTAAAATCATGATTCTTATGGACATTATATCTACACATGTAGAAAACACTCATTCCTGGTAAGAATTTTCCATGGTGTTTCATTCCACATTTATAAATAGTTATAAATAACACCATTACATTATTGAATTTTTTCATATTTCATTTTCCAGATTGTTCAACCACCCTTTTCTAATATTTCATTACTTTGAAGTCATAATTCATGGAGATTTGTTTCTATGTCTTAATAGTACATAGTACTATGAATTAATTTGATGAGATGATTTAGGAGACTTGTTCCCTTTGAAGTATTAGATTTATACCATTCATGAAATATACATTATTACTATATTGATTATATATATAGTCTATACAATTCATTTTCATCCTTGTAAAATTATCTTCATAAAATGTTTCTCTTTATTTTGTCTTTGACTCAATAATGTTATTTCGATATCTTCTCATTTTTTGTGAGGAAAATATTTTTCCAGGAAAAGTTCATTAGAATAAATAAATTCCATTGTAATTATTTACTCCACATCCTTTTTGTTCTCAATGAATGATCACCATTTCTCTGCATCAATTTAGAGATGTCAAAATTTCACAAAAACCTTATCCCATTATTTACATCCCAAAGTGATAAATATATTATCTATAGAACTTATTCATTGATCAGATACAAATGGATTTTTAGTCCCATTAAATGATGGAGGATTTTTACACATGAAATGGTCAAAATGTTTTACACCATGTTGTGTTTCATTATGATATTACATATGGTCAAGGTTACTGGTCATAACCATAGTCAGATTCCCCAATATATTTATAATTTGTTCAGGGTCAATTGTAGATCTAACTCTATATTCATTGACTCTCCTGAGTGGAAAATTCTTACATGGATTATGATCATTGATATAGTTTCCATTCCTTCATTATGATATATTTATAAATAATATCATACACTATATTAGATCACTAAATTTTGAATCTTAATGTATAATTTCAAAAATAATAAACATAAATTAAAAAAAATATTCATAGTAAATCTCAGAATCATAAACATGTTATATTTCGGAGTATTTTCATGTCATAAAAATATATTTACATTATTCATAATGGTTTATAGAGAAAATGTGATTTTACCCAATAATATTCTTCGAGAGTCTCAAAACGGGGGTTCAACAAGGCTTATATTCATGAACTAGGTGACAACCAACTCAAATCTCAATGCACTCTTTTTGGAGTTATTACACATTCGTAAAAAAATTCCAGATCTGAATAGACTTGTATTATCCATAAGTGGATGTATTTATTGAAAAACCATATTATATCTACCATAACAGAACATTAGAATGTCATTATATCATAGAATTATCATCAATGTCTTTTATAGGTATATATTCCTGAATCAATGTTTTCCTAAATCTCATTCCCAAGGTTTCTACTACACTTCCTCTGATGCCAACTATAAATACACTGACCCCAGTAGCCTAGAGAACATGGTTACTTTTTTACATTGGTATTAATTACTATAGATCACATCCTAATGGATCAAATGGTTTATTAGTGTTGTATAAATAGATACATACATTAATATCACATTATAGATGAAAACATAAAATATAACTTAGTAACTTCTTTTATAAAACCATTATTCCCTTTAGTATATCCCCTCATATCAATCATAAAACACTTCATGGAATGAAAGGAAAAGGAAAAATAATAATTGGGTTAGATCAGATGCTTGGTAAGTGTATGCGTACATTAGAACCTATTATGAATAAATAATTCATAAATAATATGGTATGGTATACAAATAAAAATACATTCCATTTAAGAAGCAAATTGAGCATGAATAATAATATAGTAGGAACAAATGATGATAAACTAATGTCATGTAAATAATCACATAATATTGAAACATATCTAGGTATAAGTAATCAAATAATTACATAAACATCAATAACTTATCCCAGAATGAAGAAATATATTATGTTGGATGTCATAAACATACATTCATATCCTTGTTCAAAGACATCTTATGTAAATGGAAAAGACCTTGACCAAATACATATGATATTTTTTATAATGATATCTAATGATGAATTGAGGGGATATATTGGGCCCCACCCTTAAATTACAAATTTAACTATATTGTTTAGATAAAATATTTGAAACATAATCATTATAAACAATATTATTTTAAACATTAATATTAAATGTTAATACTTCCACTAATGAATAAACATAATCATAAATCATTTGGAGTAATATAGAAAATTATATTATAATTGTATATCCCCATTCAAAATAATTATAGACCATCTAAATAAATATAATAGATGATATCATCACATCATATTTACAGTACATCTTAAGTAAAATTATAGTTTTTTGTGGATGCCTATAAATATTATAAAATTACATTAAAAATATTCTTGAGAAATATGCCCTTTTCACTTTGAAATTCAATTTTAGAAACAAACAATTCCAAGAAGATTAAAAAAAATTTATTTGAAAAGGATTATATGAAAATTAAAATTAATCTTAATATAATTTACCAAACATGATGGTGGTAAATAGTTTTCATTCTGAAAAAGTTAAAGGAAAACATTACTTTCACACTATTGTAAAATGTCAAAACGTACCTCAATTTGAAAAATATTAGAAGATTAATTTTAAAATATTTGGTAAAAATTATATCATGGGAAAAAATTTCTTTATAAACCATATATTAATATTAAAAACATTCTCGAAACTAATTTTATAAGACATATGTTTCCAAGAACATGATTCTCAACTAAAAAATAAATATTGTTTGTTTTTTATAAAACAATTTTTTTGATATTTTGAGTAATAAAAAGAGTGAAATTATTATAAAACTTATAACCTTAAAAAAATGTGAGAAGAAAATATATTGGGTTCAAGATTTAAATATCTTATAATTACCCTAGTGGTCATTTAAACAAAAACAATCTCGAGTAAGGATGAGATTGTTAAATAAATCATTACCACTTTTGTTAATCCTGAATCATGACTCCCGTGAAATAAAGTTCTTTATATGGATGTTAATTTCCCATAATTTTCATTAGAATAATATAAAATAATTTAATGGATAGTATATACACCACAAAAAAAGTGGTGAATATGACATATGTCTCAGGAAAGTAAATGTGAGGCATGAAACCCTTACCTCAAGTATGACTTCCTTCATACATGCTCGAACCTCCTATATAATAAATATATATTTATTATTAATATATACCATAACTATAATAATATATATTATCATATAATATATAATTATAATCATTCATCACCCATTTATTAACAATTCTCTATTAAAATCATTATTTTGGGTAAAAACTTCTTCATTTTTCATGTATATTTTGTTTGGTAGTTTCAATAATTATAATTTTATCATGTTTCCAACATATCCATAATATTATTTGTATTATTAATTTCATATATACTAATTAAACATATCTTTATAGTTATCCATAATGTTTATATATTTAAAAATGAGTTACACTATTCATGGAGATGGTAGGTCGTACGTACGCATGAATGTTGTTTTCATTTTTTAACAGATATAAAAAGGAGATGTAAATAATAATTAACCATTAAATAGTAATTATTATGTAATATACATCCTATATGTTCATAAAATTCATACTTATTACAATATGGGTCTAAAAAATGAAAAACGAATCATATCAATTCATGGTGGTGGTAGTCCACACGTATTCACGAAAAACGTTATCATTTTCCTATGGATCATAAGGTATGAAGTTAGATATGATAAAATGGTATAATATTATAATTATGTCATAAATAACATACATATACATTAAATCCATTATTATATCCATCCATGATTTGTGGTGATGGAAAACGAATTACATCACTTAATGAGGAGATAATTCTCCGTACACACGATCGATGATTTCATTTCCCATTTGATAGAAGAGGATATAGATATAGCTTATCAAATTAATATAAAAAGATAAATTTATATTTAATTTAATTGTTTAATTATTTTATGATATTTTATTAATATTTTAGGTAGTTATAATAATAAATAAAACAAAAAATAATGGTTAAAGAACTATAATTGTTCTTCGGAAAAACTATTGAGGTTTATACCTAAAGCCTACCTAAATTGTTTTATGACATATAAAGGGACTCTAGGTCAGAGGTATTGTTGTAATTATGGGATCTGGGTAGTTCTTGTTTGAAATAATTGAATCTTGAAGTGTGAATAGGATAGGATGTGGGTGTGAGGATGTACTTGGATTTTTTTAAAAACAATTAGTTATACTGATGTTTTTCACACACAAAATGGCACAAAAATACACCATTACTGATACTTGTATGATATAAGGTTCACATATGGTCTTATATTTGAAATTATATTTTTTATGTCATTTTAACCCTTATTGTTTATTTTAACCACATAGTAAATCTTTATTAACATTAACCGTGGTAATTAATTTTTACTATATTTACTATTCATTATGACCAAAAATTTAGTTGATATTATTAAATAATATAAATTATTCTTATTAAAAAATTGAACCCATATTTTTATATTCAAATAATAAATTTTTTATAAATCAATTTAAAATTAATACCTCAAGCATGACGAAAAATTGGTTTTATAATGAAAATAATTCTTAAGTATAAAATGTATTTATATTGAAATTAAACTTTATACTGATTTAAATGAATTAAATTGAAATAATAATAATATAATTGAACTAATTTTACTTTTAAATCAATTTTAAAAGAAGATTTATATTTTTATATTATTTAAATGAAAAGTAATTTTTTAATTAAAATTAATATTTTCACTATTCATCAAAAAATTAATTTTCTTAGAAAATTATCAAAAATTCACTCTAAGATAATTTATAATTTTTTATTTAAAAAATTAATTCCCTTTTTTCAAATAAATTTTCTAAAATTTTTAACAAAAATTAATTATAAAATATGTGTGCAAAACATTATCAGACCGCTTTTTAGAAGAATACAATTTTTTATCATAGAATGGGATTTAATCTTATCCCATAATTAGAAAAAAAAATTAGAAAAATAGTATAATATTTTTTTTAATAAATATATATATATTTCAACAAAATAAATCACAAATAGTTATTAATTTAATTTATTACTATAAAAATACACTATTTTCATAAAAATAGATTTTCAGAAATATATTTCATTAACATTCAAATGATTTTTATTTTAATTACAAATTCATTGATAGCTAAGGAATTTTTGGTATACATGTTTAAACCATATATGATTCACAATTTAGTTAGTCCTATTCTTACCTTGTAACTTAATATTTATGTTGTAACAGTGTATTATATTACGTTTCATTTATACATAGGTTTTTTTGTATCACAATCTATTAAAGGGATAAAATTTATTTAAAAGGGAATATATCATGAAGTATTGGGGGTGTTACATGGTAGATTTTTTATTGTTTTTTTCCTTTCTCTTGCCTTTTTTTGTAAGATGGAATTGTTTCTTTGGTTAATAATAAAGGGGTGGGTAGTGTTCTTATCATGCAGTGAGAGAAAACTATTCTAAACCACATAAATTATAAAATGTTCATTTAATTCTTATATTTTATTTTGAAATTGTTATATCATTTTCTCCTATAATTATCATCTTACTTCTATTTTTTGGTTTCTCGTATTCTTTGGAAGTTTTCATTTGGCTCTAACCATGTTTGTTTGTCTATTTTGGGTGGGTTTGTGAGAGATTGCCTCCTTCCATGAGAGTTTTGTGGGTCTCCTCGAATACCTCCACATAATAAATTGTTGTTAGAGCTACTTATTGAGCCTAAATATGTCTTCAACCAAGATTGATATTGAGATGTTTGATAGAGAGAACAATTTTAGTTTATAGAGTGTTAAAATGAATAACATTCTTTTACACAATAGATTCAATGATTCTTTACTGGGATCTATGAGTAAAATCAAAATTATCACTACTATAGGAGATACCTCCACCTCTTTTGTGGTTGTTAACCCCACTATTTTGATAAAGGAACATTCCATATTATTGTTGACCCTAGGTGATAATGTCTTATGATATGTGGCCCATGGTAATTTGTCTAGCACATTTTGTTAAAATAATGATAATTTTTACATCACTAAGCCCCTTTTAGGAAGATTATAAAATAAAATACATTTTTATAATTTCAATATGTTCCCTTGTACTTCTATGCGGATATATTTTGATATTTTTAAAAAGGTAGTCCTATATTTTTCCAATGTAGATGATGAAATTATATATGAGGAACAGTTTATTTTATTGTTCAATTCCTTTTGATTAATCATTCAATCTGGATAGAGATTCCATGATTTATGGTTGGGATTTCATAACTTTAGATCAACTCAAGTCAAATTTGTTATCTATGAATCTTCAGATTAATAGTTTGAATGTAGAGGTTATTGGGATGAAGTATAGTTCTAAGTTTCTCATTTTGAAGGTTTAACCAAAATTAAAAATCAAATAAAATAAGTATGGTAGTTAGTTAAGGATGTTTAAATGCTGTCAGTGTGGAAAATACCATCCACATTATTATATACTTCCCTGAGAATATAACAAGGGATACTATTTCCCAAAAAATGTGATATAACCTGGTTATGATAATATTGACATTTTTTAGTCTATTTTCAAGAACTTAGTATATAGTTGGTTTAGATCTAGGTTTACATTCGTCTATGATCCTAGGATTTTCTATGAATTTTATTTAAAGGGGGCTCAGTTGGAAGAGATGGTGTGGGAAGGGATGGTTCTCTAAGCTGTTTGAGATCAGGTGGATACTTTTCTCATGTAATCTTCATATTTTTTCTTATTTTATATTTTAAATAAATTTAAATGTTAAATTATAATTGTTTCACATTTTTGATAATTTTTATACTTTGTGTTATTAATTTTCCATGATTGTTTTTGTTTGGGGAATTGGGTATAGATATATTTTCTTTGGGTATCATGCATGCATTGTAGAGAAAGTTAAGACCACTGGTGGAATGTGTCTAGCTTGTTGTAGTTAGGTGATTATGAGAAGCTCAGCTAAATGATGGTATTTGTTTTACTAAAATATATTCTTATATTTCTTTTTTTGATCATGATTTTATAATTTGATTTAAATGGAAGTATTGGTATGGAAGACCAGTTCCATCGAGGTACATTCTAGGAAGTTGGTCAGGTTTTGTGGATTATATTTGAGCATAGGGTATTTTGTTAGGGAAGATTTTCTAATCTAGTTGATATTATAGACTATTATAGTATTGTAAGAACATATCACTAGTGAGTTTTATATTTTATTTTATAAGGTGAATATATTTAATTTTTGGATTGTTTTGATTATTTAAAATTAAAATGTTTTTTACTTTGTTAATTCTTTTTGTATTGATATCATATTGCATGAAAAATAATATTTGTTTGTTTTTTGTTTCATATAACTAACATGGATTAAATTTTGGATGCTTTATTTTACTATTTTATAAGTGTACCTTTTTTTATGTCAGATGTTTTTTACCTTTACATAAGTAGTATGTTACCGTTACAAGATCTTTGAGATATAGTGATTACCTATATGTTGGTTTAGTTGTAACCTTATGTGAGTGTTGTATGTGAACAATAAATTGTCCCTGGTAATATGTGGGATACCCTTACATATGCTCGAGATGACCCTTATGTGAAGTGTATAGTGACCAAATTACCATTACGTGTGGGTTTTGTTGTCTTTACGATATTATTTTAAAAACCCTTGTGGAGTTGAGGCATTGGGTTAGTGACCCTTACATCACACTGGTCTACCCTTACACGGTAGGTGGTGATACCTTTATATAGCGAGTCATAGTTCATGCCACCCTTATGTAGCATAGAAGGACCTTTACATAGTGGGACATTAACCCTTCTGAAATAACCAAACTGACCTTTTCAGGGAGTTTTTTTACTAGATGTAGGTTTGTCGCAATATGTTCTTCTTGAAGAAGCTCATCCAAACATATATACTCAATGTTGTTGTAGGTTATATAAGGGGTTGACACCTTTGGTTTTAAGCCATCTATACCTCACATTCATAAATATAATTATGATCAGAGAAGTGAACCCATGAGAGATAGAGAGAGGAAAGAGATAATCCAGATTGATGGATCATTCGAGGCCTTATTGTCGATGACACTCATGGTTGACTCTGGGTATATTGTTTTGTGGGAGATATTATGGTAGCGCGAGTTCTAAGGATGAGAAAATTGGTTGCAATTGTTATTCTTCTTTATATTTTTTTTACCATTCTTCTTTTTCTTATTCTTCATAGTTTTCCTATGTTATTGTTATGACATTATTCCTCTGGTTCAGTCTATTTATGTTCTTTTGTTTTCCCTTTATTATATCCATGTTTGTAAGATTTCATGTTTTCTTTGAATAATAATAAAGGGGTGGTGTGGTGTTACTTCCATCTATTATGACTAAAGTTTTATAAACCACATAAATTCTCTTTTTTATTTTCTTTTTTGTATTTTATTTTGAAATTTTTGTTTCATTTTCATCATATATTCATCATCTTTTTTTCTTCTTCCTAGGAAGGTCAGATTTTTCTAAAACCATGTTTGTTTTTTATTATGGTTTGTATTGTGTGATACTATCTCCTACCTTGTTATTTCTGTATTTCCCCTCAAATACCTCCCATAAAAAGAAAAGATATGTAGGACATGTCTCTGTGATTTGAACCCCACATCCAAAACTCTCATATCCTCATTGGTATATATTCCTCATGAAATCATTCCCCCACTCAGAGATTTGTATTCCCTATATATAATTTCTATATCTTCCTCCATTTGGATATATTCCCCATGATTTCATTTATAACCTTCCTCACATTTCCATATTCACTAAAAGTTTGAACATCCTTTTTTCTAGGTAAATGTGCCTTGATAAACTATCCTCTTCACTAAATGTTCTTAATGAGGCCATATCAATCCTTCTAGGCTATATCCCCACAAGGTAAACCAAACACAAACCTCATGGGTCCATATTTCTCATTAACTAAACCCATCCTCATTGATCCAGATTCTTTTATGGTCTTCCAAAAATGGTCACTCACATGTATGCCCTACACTGACTATAACAAGGATCTTTTCGCCTAGAAGTCCATTCCACATAACGAAAAACAATTTTGAGTCGTTCATTGATGAAAAAAAATAAATGGTACTACATTGATCCTTATCACACAACCGTTAAAAGGTATGATGTGTCATGTTATGTGGTGTCAAACTACATGGGATAAAAATCCATTCATAATGATACATAGGAATTAATTTCTTATTGGACAAGTCCCAATATCAGGAACACCTACAGTCTCTCTAGATGATGATAAACTTCATAGTTCCCAACTATGTGTATTTAAACCATAGTACCCAAAAACTAAGTATCCCTAATTAATAAGAAAATTATAGATAAGCTTTGATATATAAAAATTATACAATCGATGTTAAACATATCATATATATATTTGTTCACTTTTATGAAAGTATTTTGATATGTAATAGGTGTTTACATTAATGCATTATTTAGCTCCATCATAGACATAAGTATAACTAGTCTCACAATAGTATTTGGGATGTATTTTTTAAATGCATATTAAATATACAAGAGTCTCTAATTGGGAAACAACTCCCCCTAAAAAGGTACAGATGAGCCTGACCTCCCTTCCTCTCAACGAAAATGCATTCCATGATGTCTCTATAAAAGTTAAAATGATAAGTTTTTTATTGGAAAGTAAGTCTTCATAAACTCAAACCAACATTATATAGACTCATTGGATGTTTTCATCAAAAACAATAATAAAGCTCGACACATACACCTTACATGATTAATAAATGGTATTGTTTATTGTTGATGGTGATGTACATGACTACCTGTTGAATGAAACAATTATTTTAATTTTGTAAATTTTTATGTACATATTATTGAATAAATATTTTACTTTTACTTATTAACACACACACGCATGCACATACACACACACAGATATATATGTATATATATACACAAACATATATATATATATATATATGAATTTTTTATCTGAATAACATTTTTTTTTGGAAAAAACATTTATTCCATATAAATTTATAATGGTTACTAAATTATATATATTGGATAAATAATTGATATATAAATAATATGTGATCATTTTATTGACATGAGAACCATTTTAATAAATTAATTGGGTTAGTTCTAAGTATTCGGACATGAATATTAAATGATTTGTAATGAAAATTCATAATTAGGTAGAAATGATTAAATATATCTATAATATAAATAATCATTTATTTTGTCAATTTCATAAAGATTGAATTAATGAAGAATTTTCATTCTCTAGAAAACCCATTCATATGTCCAAAACCATTATTATTACCATAGTTGGATTTGATTTGTATAGATTAATATTGATTGTTTGATAAAGTCATATTTACCTTACATATACGATTACATATCAATCAAATGGTATGGTTTTATTGTAGAATACTAGTATTATTTCTCCATTATTTTGTTCTCTTGTAATTGTGAAACTTTATTTCACAATTTTCATAAAGAACATTTGACATCATTAGACGCTTGTCTTTTCATCTCCATTGATCGACGTTTTCATGATCCATAACCCCTCCAATCAGCCAGTTTGACAACATGTAATCAATATGACTATTCTACCGAGTAAAAAGGTTAGTTAGGCTGGTAAGATAAATTTTCAATGTAGAATATTGAAAATAATGGATTTATTCCACTTGATAATTCTGGGGAGAATATCTATTCATGAACTAAAGATGCAAAGATTCGCCTCGATGCAAATGGACTTTGAGAAACAATTAATGCTAGAAATCACACTTATACTCAAGATATTTCTCGAGCCCTAATATTTTTCTTCCATTACCTCCATAAGGGTTCAAATAATAGTTACCTTATGGTAAAAGATCCAATAGTGATATGGTATAATTTCAAGTAGATCTATGAACTCCTTCATCTAGTAATACAATCAAGAAAATATTCAAGTAGAATTATTTAATTTCCAATATTATAAATCATTATTTGAATACAACACTATCATGTTTGAAATAAAATTATACGGAGATGTTATAAATGAAAATTATAGGATGAAAAAACTATTGTACTTTCAATGCCTCAAACATAATTATAAAATTACAATATTATAAGAAATGTTTTAAATAATAATCTGAATTACTTTCATGTTTTATTGTTGCTGAAAAAAATAATGAACCCCTGATGAGGAATCATGAATCTCGACCAATCTATGTGACTCCATTCGATAAAGTGAATGAGACTTGTTATAATTAAGGTTTTGGAAATAACCAATGTAATAAAGGATAAGGAAATCCATCTTCTCAAGGAGGTCATACACTAAATGAGAAGATTAAAGGGTGCCATTAGATAGGGTCCAATAACGAACAACTACATCTGAAGAAAGAAAATAATAATGAAAGTTAGTGTTTTAAATTTTTCATGAAGGGGAATTGTTTATGTACCTGTCATACACTAAAATATTTTGGCGAGCTTTATAAAAAATCTATCAAATGGAAGGAAAAGATTATTGAAGAGAATTATACTGAACATGTCTTGAAATATAGTGATGATATTATATACCTTAATATTTCTGATTATTTTTCACACCCTAATGAGGTTAAGAATATTGATCTTGCATGAATGTGCATGTTAGAAATAAAAATTGATTTTTTTAATGTTTTTAAAATTTATATCAAATGTTTTAGTTTGTTTCTTTTATTTAAATTCTTATATGTATGTTTTATTTTATTTAACAAAGGTGGATGATATAAATTGTTTTTTTGGGAATAATTTTGATGATGAAGATATTTGCCTCACCGAAAACACTATGATTGACACAATTCATAAATAGGATAAATATTTTATTACCCTTATAATGGGGAGTGATCATTTAAGTACATTAATCGGTACTGTTTATTTAATTCAAGGCTCTGAAATAGGAGAAACATTAAAACTTTGTGGTACACAATTTATGTTAAATAATTATTTTATTCTCCCAAGTATCAACACAATATACAGAGTTTAAAATACATCTATGATAATGGATATCACATCGATACTATTGATGAAGGAAGTTTTTAATACATATATATATCAATAATTAATAATGAGAAAAAAATTGATTCAAGAGTATCGTTTAAGACTTATATCTATATTTTACTTTTTATATATTTTGCACAATGGAATCAGATATGGAAAACCAAAATATTACTAACCATGATACTTTTATAGTTTGTCCAAATCATTTGGGTCATTCTAGATCAATAATGATGGAAAAAAATAATTAAATGTACACATGGTCATCCTTTTGATGATAAAAGGGGTCTTATACCCCATGATTTCTCATGCACTACTTATTCTCAAGGATAATTAATTATAAGACCATCACCATAAATGATCGAGACTGAATCCCATATGTTACTAGATAAAATTTATTTAGATATATATGGACCAATCCAACCAACATGTGTACCATTCATATATTTTATGATCATGATTGATGCATCAACAAGATGGTCCCATGTGTGTTTATTATCCACTAAAAACCTAGATCTTGCAAAGTTACTTTCCCAAATAATATGGTTTGGGGAATAATTCCCATATTATTTAAACATGAATATTAGGATTTATAATGCTGGTGATTATTCATCACATGCTTTTAATAAATATTTTATTTCACTAGGAATAAGTATTGAACATCCAATCGTACATTTTCATACCAAAAATGTTTTAGATGAATCATTTATAAAACAATTACAACTTATTGGTAGAATAATACTTATGAAAACTAATGTTCCCAGTTCTACATGGGGAAATGAAATTTTATATGTATCAAAATTACATCAAATAATTTAATCAATGTATCATTACTTTTCCCCTTTGCAATTATATTATGGTTTGTAACCAAATATTTTACAGTTATGGATATTTGGTTGTGTTATATATGTGCTTGTATCACCCATATAATGAACAAAAATGAGACCCCAAAGGGGATTGATGGTATATATTGTTTTTTAATATCCTATAATCATTAAATATCATTAAATTATGATAGGGGATGTATTCAAAGTAAGATTTTGTATGTTTCGTTTTGATGAAAAAGTATTTCCAACATTAAAATGGGAAACTCAATTAAATTTATAAGAAATATCATAAAATAATAATTCAATTTTACATTTTGATCCTCATATGAATATGAGTTAATTTTATGTTAAAAAGATCATTGATTTTAAAAAATTATCAAATCAATTTCCAGATGAATTCAATGATTCAAAAATAGGTTACAAAATCATATATTACTACTGTGAATGCACGATTAAGAATATATGTCCTTGAAGGAAAATCAGATGGTATTACCAACAATTTTTCCATCCACACCTGAAGCATGGGATACTGCATGGTTAAAAGTATAAAGAAATAAACAATGAAAATAGAAAAAATATATGATGGTTTAAGATAGAAATGAACATGAAGAGAATTATGGGAAAAAATTATAGTTGAATCTACAAATGTCTAGATTTGGGTAAACCAAAGTCATCATCAAACTCAATAGATCATCCTTAAAAGTAAAAGGAAGGCACGCACAAGTTCATATGTGTGCGTGCAAGAATTAAATTTTCATGCTAGACTCCCATATTCCCAATGTGATGTCAAACAAGCCTCTTCCACAGAAACAACTCAAACTGTTAATGGGAGGTGCACACAAGAGGACTACGGTGCACGCAGGACCCGAGGTAGTGCAAAAGCCTCTTCAGTTCCCAAAACAACTCCAAGTATCCCGTTCTGTGACCATTTATCATTCTTAAGGATGTGGTTTCTTGGAATACCCTTTTGGTGACAAAAATATTGTGCAGCACTACTGAATGTTTCTTTTATATATTGATGACCACCCCCCCCCTCATCAATGTGATTCCCCACAAGTCGAATCGCCATGGTACCATGTTTGAGACTCATCTTTCATGATATTGTGAAAGTACGGAACACTCAAGTTAGATATCTTGTGAGACAGGTTCCCTATGGTTCCTCCCTTGAGTGGGCCCATAGTTTTTTAATCCTCTACTAACCTCTTTCAATCTATGTCAGGTGTTGCAAGGGATCCTCTTTCACGTAACCTCGACCTTTCATTAAAAACATAATAGTTGTTTGAAAGTTAGGCCTTGCATGAAATAACCCTCTCTTATGAAACCCCATAATTTGAAGCTCTATGGATTATCATTATTCCAAAGAAACATGTCTAAGTACCCCTTGCATACAAACTCCATTCCATGTGCACACCACTTGCGCACAACCCTCCAATATTGTACGTGGTGACTTCCTGGTACCTCATTAGAAATACTATATGCCCATAGCACATGTTTTTCCATAACTTTTTATTCTAATTATAGGTATGATAATCCCCATTTATTTTCATCATAGGTATGCTAACATGGACCTCATGATGGGCCACTACTCTACACTATCCCAACCTAGAATTTCAAAAGTCACCCCCCTAACAAGGGAGAATGAGCTACAGTTATGTAAGCCCTAGGGTTAATGAGTGACAAACCCAACATCCATGATGAAAGAAATAAAACATCCAATAACCAATGTTCTCATAACATTATGTTAAATTTTATTCTTACAACATATAATTAACACTTTATTCCCCATGTAGGATCATCATGGGATGCCACATCCTCCCTCCATGGGGACATCACCACTCTCACGGGGACATGACCAATCTCACAAGAACATGTCCACACTCATGGAGACATTACTAATATCACAGGGACATCAAGAAACTCAAAGGTAGATTCCTTGTGTAGGTGCCACATCATCACTCTTCGACACTTCTTTCATGACATGAGTATCCGGTTTACTGCCTCCTCTTTCTTCTCACACCGAGCATGACTCATGTGGGATTATATGTTTGTGGATATCATTAAATCCTCTCTATCCCAAATGGGATTCCCTCTTAGGGTGTTCCCTAGATGTCACCAAACCACTCGGGTTTCTCCCAAACATTATTCCCAACCATATTCTCTATTTCCATGGGCCTCCTCGTCATGTGTAATCCCCAATTCACTTCTTGAACAACAAGGGAATTCAGTCTCAACTAATTGGGATATGTAATAAGACTCATCATGTTCCAAACCCAACACTCCATCCACTTCATCCACTTTATCAACTTAATCCATAATCCATCCTAATTTTAATTAGGCTTCCACTGTATATTCTAATCATTCCATCCACATAGGATTATCTTACACATAAGCCCCCATCCACATCATAGCTGCTCCTCGTAGCACCTGAGTAGATACCATGCATAATCCCTACATAATCCAACCAATAGAAATTCTCTTGTGAAGGGAAGAATCTATGTTTAATCCTCATACCATAAATCGAACTACAACGGTTTTTGATCCATTTCCACTAAAGAAGTTACATATGATACCTCTTTTAGGGTCAACCCAACCAATATTAATCCTTTGTTCCTCCCTTATAGGGGTGTCCCTCTATAATCCCCCTCTAAGGGAGTCCAGATCAACCTTCATGGTGTGAAACCTTCACTTTATGGGACACACCTCATGGGTCTACAACCAAATGCATTCGGATCCATCCATTCAAGAAACCATCTTGAGTGCTCCCTCCAAGTGATATACCCCCTTGATCCACCTCTATAGGTCTTTCTGTTGAACCTCCTTTCATCTTTTTAATATGTTAAACTCAAGACCTCTATCATAATTTTACCACATTGTAATCCAATAATGTATGAGTCTAAAGACATAGAATATATGCCTTTGGTATCAGATACCTCATAATAGACATGGGATTCCTTGGGTTCCATGCCCAGGACACCTCCATGAGATTACCTCCTATAAGGAAGAATGCATGTGACCGATGTTCCTAACGTCCAAACATGCTAGTGATACCCAATGTGATTACACTCCTCATTGAATCATGGTGCCCGATCAAGACCCTTTGGAATGTCTAGATAGAAGCGTCGCAATTAAACAGAAACCACAAAGAGATGGAACTAGGAATGATTTCCATGAAGTTAAATTAAATCTATGAGGGAGAAATATATTATGAAGAAAATTCCTTGGAGGAATCCATGGAAGAAGAAACTGACATCCAATCATCTTATTTCAATCAAGGAGAAGACATCATTAATGAAAGTTATGTCCCGATAATTATACCGGATAAGGATGTACAAGACTATAGAACAAATCATGTCCAAGTAAGGTCGTTAATAATTAATGTTAGGAATTCTACCTACCTTTGGAAATAAGAAATGTGGAGAAATAGAATTTTGGTTCCAACACATGTTAACAAGTGGAGGGTGCACCCCAGTGAATGTGTTAGAAATTGAATTAGTGAACCCAATGTGAATGATATTCTAATCAATATAAGGATTAGTAGAATTTGAGATATCAATATATTACCATGTTGCAGGATACATCTATTTGGAACCAAGAACCATTAAAAAATAGTGAGTCTGGCATGGAACACACCAAAAATTGTGGTAGTTAAACATTGGGCATTCTGGTCTGTGACATTTTCATTGTGGATCTCTCCTTCTAACCATGGAAGATTGAATGACTCTATATAATTTTTCATTACTTTCCTGATATCCATATTGATGGATACATCTTCCTGATTTGAAAGACTCAATATAGAAGATATCACTAACCCAATACATATGGACATAGGATATGATAAATTTCCATGCGATAATCCCACATGAATCTACCCCCACCATGAATCTGGATATGACTACAGCTACAGAGAACCCATTCCTTATCCCACCCTCAGAGATCATTCATTGGAGGGTGATGGAATCACTCAAATGTTGGTATGATCTGGATGGGGTCATTTTCCACAAGGGATATGGATCACTAGTACCAAGAGGCTTCATCGCTAGACTAACACCGCCACCCCAAGGTCCATTCTGAGAGACATTATTCCCCACTCCTACAATGGGACACATTAGGAACCTCTCCCCAAAGTGATCCTACAACTTGATCCCCTATACCGAAGAGGTGGGGGATGTCTGAGTCACCCCAATTACTATTTCTACCTATTATTCACAAAGGAGGTCTCCCTTGAGGACTCATCAACACCATCAATGACCCATCCACTAGGATATGTAATTGGTGGACCACACCCATTCCCTTCTGACCTTGGTCTGAATGACCTGATGTCAACATCTAGTGCAAGATCAGGAGAATTACCATCTAGTTAAATCATTTTCTATATCTCTAGTGTCTCATTACATCACCGGAATACTATTCTAGATCCCTTCAACTATATTTAAGGGACCTATCAATTCTCAATTGGGATCAATACCTCAACCGACCCATAGGCAAGTTGGGTGGACTCTATCCACCACCGGTGTCTTCATCAACTATTATAGGCTAACCTGTAGTGATGATATTTAGTATAGAGGTCCTCCCTATACCATAACCAACCTAAGAGGATCTCCTCACCACTCTCACCACCAATATGGGGTTCCTCCCCAATCTCCAAACATCATTCAAAGCATAGGTCATCTCCACTTCATCGACATCCAACACAGAGGTCCTCCCCGTGCTAATAGTTCCCGATATAGAGGTCCTTCCCATGTCATAGAATGTCATCATGAGGTTCCTCCTCATGCCATTTTTAGATCAAGTGGAGGTCCTCCCCATTGTTTCACCCACCAAAGTTGAGTTCCTCATCACTTCAGCGGTGATCAGTATGAAGTTCTGCCTTATGCTATCATTTTCGGGCAACACACAGGTCCACCGTATGTTGTAGCTAACCAGAGTGGATGTCCTACCCACTCCTTAAATGGTGAACAAGGATTCCATCCCCATGTTTCCACCAGATCAATTGGATCTCCTCCCAATTCCAACATCAATCTCAATGGAGGTCACACCCACGCATGTAGAAACTAGTATAGAGGTCCACCCAGTACTCATGCTTCTCAACATGGAGGTCCACCCAATGTTCCTAGAGAAAAAATAATAGGTCCTCCCAAAAATTTCAATAGAAATAGTGGAGGTACTCCCCACTCCTATATAAGTCCATGTAGAGGTGCTCCCCACTCTGACCACAACTGATACGAAGGTCCTCCCCATCTATCGAAAAAAATGGAGGTCCTCCCGGAACTGTCACCCAATAACACGAAGGTTCTCCCCATGCTAAATCACCTTCTATGTCTGAATAACCATACCATGTTAGAAGGCTGAACCAACCCTACCTAAGATACAATTTTGGTAAGCACAAAGTAATTTTCAATCTAATTCATTTCTCAGATTCTGGAGCATAGTGCAATTCAATGATGGAGCCTTCAATCCAATCATCTTCATTAGATTATATAGTAGGATCCAGAAAGGTGAGTTTCACCATCTAGAAAGGTAATATAAAAATGATTCATGAATCCCTTCACTGGTAGACACAATTGGAGGAAGATTTGTATCCCATCAAGGGTCCTACAGTGCAATCATCTCAATCATCGCCAGTTTCATTCTCTACCTATACCCATGATCGTGAAGATTTGTTATGGAGTTTAATAGAAAAAGAGTAGATCGAGGACACAGAAATTATAACCAATTCCATCACACATAAGGTGGTGGTAAACAACTAGTACACTAAGGATGAAATGATTTTGTTGGCACCGCCTTCAAGAGATGATCTGGCCTAGAACGAGCAGTCTGATCCTACAGTGGCTACCCCATTGGTCAGACCACCACCATACCAAACCACATTAGTTTCATCACTAGTCTCCCTTCAAGCACTGATATAAGAATGTGATAACCAAGAGTTTTACCCTTCTTCTACATAAGGTAGCATGTGATATACTATGTCTATTGATCAATGTTTTTTGGGGTGCTGGTTGATTGTGACTCCCGACTTCGACATCTCGAAGTCCCTCAGTGAGGGATAGGACACATGTTTTTTTCAAACTGTCTGGATGAAATGTTTTTTCCTTTATGACCATTTGTTGGTCTATACATGAATTTAGGTTCATTTTGATTACATCTACAAGCAATGTTGCATAGTTGAGTTGGTAGCACTCTTAGTGGCTCAACATCCTGCATCACCCAGCTATCACAGGACCTTACCCTAGAGATGCATCTAGATCATCAGAGCGCACCCTAGAATCATTGAATATGCATATATGAAAGTTTAGATCTCAATCTAGGGAAACTATGCTGCTCTCCACTTCATTCTTATCCTACAGCAGCTAGGTAGATGAGGTGACAATGAGGAAATGCTTCCTGGTACCATTATAGTAAATATGGTTGTCCCTGAGAAATCTAGAATGGGGACACCTTTGTATAATCTGATGAATAAAAACTTCCACTTGGCGTAGTGTAGTATTAGGTGGACACTCAAAGAGGAATACTCACTTGCTTTCAAAGGGAGGTACTCGACCTTGGAGAACCCTCTACATCATTGTTTGTTGGATAGGATTCCAACAAGGGTAAAGAGCATATTCAGACCTCTAAGCCTTATGATCTGCCTAATTTCATGTAGAATATGATGTTCAATATTCATATAGACACATTGTGTTAGTAGATTATAGATACGAAGAGGCTCATTTAGGATATCCTTGTAGAGAACACTCGAACTATGGTGTTCCTCGACAAGACCGTGTTTTCCTCCATTGGGGAAGTAGGGACACCCACTTTTCATTCATGGATACTTTCCTTGGTTTGTCCAAAAAATCCTACAAATACTAAAAGGATAGAGATAGTGTTTTATATAATGTGACCAAGGTACATGTTGCCTAATCCACTTGAGGATCATAATAAGTTTTCTCATAACCTAGATCAAGTCATTCTACAAGTTGTTTCCTAGGTCACACCATAAGTTGTTAGACCTACTTACAAGGTTTAGGATCTTGCCAATGATTTTCTGGTTAGGCATACATATAAGGATATGAATACCTACCAAGATTATTTTATAGACACTCTCACCACTCACCTCAATGCTCTTAATATGCGATAGGTGGTGATCCCTCCTTGTGGAAATCTATATCTGTCATGGGTAGATGATATGATAGCACCCCCAGAATATGAAAATCTTTCCTTAAACCGATTATATGCGATGGGTGACCCATTACAACATCAATCCCACTTTATCTCAAGGTGTGGTCCCATATTGGACACTCGATAACAGTAGGAGTTAGCCAATATTTAATGTTTTGTTTAGAAATTGGAAGGGCTTACGTTAATCTGGTACATCCAATTACCCATAGGGTGCATCACAATTTGGGAAGACCTCAACATGAAGTTTCTCTACCAGTTTAGCTCTACTAAGGAAAATAAAACCATTGAATACCTCTTCAAGTGTAATAAATTGTCTTTTGAGCATGTCGTGCACTTTTTCACTCGATGGAAGGGTGTAATGTATTCCCTTGATATGCTACGGACCCAAGAGAAGCTAATGAAGATGTGTGTTTAGAATGTCAACATTAAATTGATACCATACCTCATCACTCAGAATATTCTAGTTTGATTCTATGATATCTCTGATAAGACCCAAAGCCTAGAGGAATCCTTACAACAAGATAAGTAGGAACATTGGTTGCCTCTTACCACTCATTCAAGAAGAACATCCAAAGAAGTGACTACCACCATAGTACAAGTAGAGTCACCAGATAAAATGGAGCTATTTCTAGTAGAGCCCCACCAAGTATAGCCTCTTTAGGAGAAAATACTATAGAATTAGGCTCTCCTAGTGCAGAAATGGTAGGAACCACCTCCCCAACTATCACTGCTTAGGTGAGATAACATGGTCCTAGCCCTTATCAAGTTCTAGTCCCTCACCTGGTTTATCATCCCATAGATCCCTTCCCATATATGAGAAAACAAAATTAATCCATAAATAATGAAAATATTCTCCACTATTTCCATATTGCATTGGAACAAGGGGTTATGAAGCTGTGGGATTGTACTAAGCCCCAAGAGGTCAAGTTCATTAGTCATCCTCCCTACTGTCCTTACCAGAGGATGCTTCAATATACCATTAAGAAATTATATGTGTTAAATTATAGGATTTAGGAACAAGTGTAAAATGGTGTGGTCAATCTAGGCCATGTTTTGGAATAGGAAGCCAAAAACATCATTGATCATGACAGCTAAGAGAAGGTTTGAGGGAGTGGTAGTAGGTTTCCAAATGCGGGACTTAGAAGTACAATGAATGGTTGAATCACAGGGTATTATCTCATGCCCATGACGTCATCTGGACACTTTTAAGTTAGCCCAAATCGCTTGAAGTCACCATGCCATTTTTAAATACTACTTCTATTTCCAACTCATATCCTTCCCCGTATTAGAATATTAGGCACTGATGGTGCAATGGAAAGTAATGCACCATGTTGGTGTTGTATCCTTCCCATACTCTTAGTGATTTCATGCCTCCAGAGATGACAATCCCACCCTAGTTACACCCAACATTGGAACACCCCTCTTTTTATGATGATCATGACTATGCCTTTATAAGAACCATTGAGTTAGTTGATCCCTTAATGGACCCTAATGATTAGTAATGTTAGGAGAGTTCTCTGAATTCCTCCAGAAAATGTCGTCTAAGAAGTGGTTGATGGTATCAAATACTGATAAAGTGATTCAATCCATGCCTTTCATGCTATCAAAACCAAAAAGCAAGTTATTTGCAATGATTAGTAGGTATAGTCCTATCCTACCTCTCTATCAGACTCATTTTGGTAGGTGACCATGTAGCTTGACTAACTATATTAGTCCTAACCACACCATAATAGGCTACGTCCAGATAAATCATAGCTTCATCCATCTAACAGTCATCCAGTAGTTGTTCTGGTTGAGTTATTTTATGAGAAACATGATTTTGCTACAACAATTTAGAATCTAGTGGTTTATCCAGTAGTTTTTGGCATTCCCCATACAAAGTGATCCCCTTTCATGACTAGATATGCATTTTTCATGAAAGTACAATGTGTTAAAGATCATCTCCATCATTCTTGTAATGCTCTCGATCCTCAAGGTTAACCTTCTATCATAAGAGTTGCATGAGTTCATCACATAATCTCTGAGGATCCCACTCCATTTTGAAACAAATGTACTAAAATTAGATACCTTCTATGTTGGGTAAGTCAAATGAAATTAATGTCAAGTCATCATCTAATTATCTGAAGTGGATGATGGATCTCGTGTGGAGGGGAACATCTTCCTACTATACATCACTATAAAGTTCAGTGGTTTGGAGGTATGTCATTACCTAGTGTACATTGGATATAAGATCAATCTCATCCTAACCCAAATGCTTCATTGGTTGGGGTTGACAGAATTAGATTTGAGTCCCTTTGACCTGAAGATTCATCGATATGATAGGACCGAGATAATACCATGTGGCAAAATATATTATATAAAACCCTAAATTCATTATTTTGCAATAGGATAACACCTAAAATGTGTTTATGGGTAGTACCTTGCTTTATATGAATGAAGTAGTTACCTCATCATATAACCAGTACCACAAGGACTCCCTCAATAGTTGAGTAGGCATGATCCAATGTGATGCATCTCCCTTTGACTCTTGTGAAGCCTACTATATTTATTTATGATATTATAAGGGCATGAAAATAATGTCCAGACTAACAAATTTGAGCCTGTAGCTATTTTTCCCATCCCATGGACATACTTGGATGATTATTTCATCCTCATGATTCACCGACTAGAATCCATAAATCCAGAATTCAAAAATTTCTTTGTCATCTCTAGAAGGAAATTGATAGGTGTCCCTATATACAAAGAATGTTAGAAGATTACATAGTACTCTAATAAGGGTTAAGGTAGGGTCATACCAAAATCCATTGGCCCTATAAGATATCAAGATGTTCCCCTCATGACTTTAACTCTATGTCATACTCGCATGTTGCATTGAGCTGGGTTAAACCAGCAGAAGTTGAACCACCACCATTTCTTTGACATCAAGTATGGACCATGTGGTCAAAGGCCTGATCAAATTGGTAAGAAAACCTTTATTGTCATGGTTTCAGAATAGAAATAATTTCCCAATGAGAGTTTCATATCTACCAAAGTAGGCACCAATATTCCCCTTGAATCAGTCTGCATTGATGAACTATCTCCTACCATTGATTCCCCTTCCTCCAATGATGGAGAATATTTTTAAGACTCTCCACATGCATTTGAACATATAATATTCACCACCATCAATGGTTTGGTTCAGGTGAACCTTAATATTAAGGAAGATATGAGGCTGACACTGATCAGTGTAACTATACCTAAAAAGGAATCAAAACAATACGTGGGTTTTGTTAAGAAGTATGGTAATGTATTCTCATAGGTTTATGATGAGATTCAAATACATGACCCTCAATATTTCATGCACCATCATGGCCTCCCAGTGACTCCTCGTGAGTTCAAATAGCCTACTAGGAAAATGCACCCCTACCACAGTGCTATGGTCAAGGCCAAATTTAATAAACATATCAAATCCACCTCCATCATGTGAGTTTAGTCCCCATGTGTCTAGCTATCATTTTACCTATCGGGAAAATGGATAGATCAGAGTTTATATAAACTTTTGGGACCTCACCCTCATTTGTCTAAAGGATAATTTTCTCCTTATGATGGCATTGATTTTGGTCAACTCTATGGCTGGCTTCCAGGATCTCTCCTTCATGTAAAAGTATTCCAGGAATAACCAAATCTAGATGTCTCATACAGATAAAGAGTCTTCCACCTTCATACCCTCAAAAGGGACCTTATTTTATCAGGTAATTTAGTTCAGTCTGAAGAATAAATGAGATACTTATCATCGACCCATGCACCACGTCTTCAAATCGATACATATGCTTCTAGTGGAATGATACATGGATAATATAGTGCTCAAATCCTTCTAGCTTCAGGACCATAACAAATATCATGAGAAAATTTTCAGCTTCCTCCACTCCTGGAATCTAAAGATGAACCCCTTGAAGTGTTCCATTGGGGTTACCTTTGGGAAGTTTCTCTTCTTCATTATCTGGTATATAGGCATTTAAATTGACCGATAAAAGATAATGGTCATTAGCCATATGACTCCTATTGTAAAACTAATGGAGCTATGAGGCCTTTTTGTACACTTAGAATACATATGTTGATTCATTAATAATATGGATGGAAAGTGTAATACCTTTTCTAGGTTCATGAAGAAAGGGACCATCTTCCAATGGGATGAAGTGTTTTAGTCCACTTTTGAGGAAATCATGAATTATCTTCTATATCCATGGGTCCTGATGCCACCCATCTCAGGGAAGCCTATGTTTCTCTGTGTGACTTCCCTAGAGTGATCCCTTAGATCACTTTTTTCCCAAATGAACAATGAAGTGACATAGAACATTTTACAATTTCTCTATGGAATTCTCCTTGACACAAAGTCTAGATACTCTCCTATAAAGAAGAGATTCATCACACTAGTTTTGGAAGTGTAGAAGTTGAAGTATTATCTATAGCACCGTGAGATACAGCTGGTGTACCATGTGGATAATTTGAAGTAATTCATAAATCATCCAATATTGAAATTTTGGATATCATGATGGGAAGTGATCCTTTATCATCTCAACATTCAGTTCATGCCATAGATGGCTGGAAAGAGTCGGGTGATGGAAGACATTCTACCTGCCCATTCGGCCCCTAAAGAAGTGCATCTAGATGTGTATTCCCAAGATGAGTCCATCCTTTTAGTGGATCAGTTTTTGTTGTGCTGGAAGATGCATTTAAATGGTTCTTATTCAAGCCCAACTGGTAAAAGTCTCAATAATCCCAAGATCAACAGAGTAAATTTGGGGATCATCTTCCTCATGCCTGTACTGGATGTCTCTCCATACTCATTCATACTATCATAAAGATACTCCAACAATGAAGTGGAGTATCAGGATCTCAATATGTGTCTCAATATAGCCCTGTCTATTGATGCTCCTTGATTACATGTGAAGGGAGACTCTAAGTTTTTCATCAAGAAGATCAATTGTGATTATGTCATCAGAAATCCAGAACTTATGCCCTTATAGGATTAAACACTCTAGATGATGGCCCAATTCCCTTCTCTTATAGAGGTGACTCATGTTCCCCATTTTTAAAATAGTCAAGCTGAGGACCTATCCAATTTATCCACATCTCTGGAAGAGCCTAACCAGGGTTACCTATTTATTCATGTGGAACATCAAAGATTCATCTCTCACATCATCCCAGATGATGAGTATGATAGCTAACTAGTAATATACATTACCCTTGATTCTTCCACATCCGTACCTATTGATCACCCTTTAGTGTAAGAATAGTTTTATTGGATGTCTAATTTCATTGAGTACCTCCAATATGTTGTTCTCCCACTCGAAAGTGCCGAACAAGAGTGAATTAATCAGCACACAACGTTTTTCACTCTCCAGAGTGGGGCCAACTATTATAAAACTCCCTACAAAAGTGTGTTTGATGTAATTCTAATCCACTTGATACAAGGATACAAGATCCCTTGGGTTATGTATTAAGATCATGTCCTGTGGTGCATATTAGGTAGGGTTAAAACTCTCCCTCTAGATTTGATGGTTGGGATACATCTTCCCAATCATGGTACATGAATTCATTGAGTTTCCCAAGAGATTACATATATGTGAGATCCCTTATATCCTTTTTCATCAACCACTTTATCCCTTCCACACTACCAAGTATTATTTTCCCTTTGCAATATGGGGACTCAATGTCATGGTACTGTATCCTCAAGGGACAGGTCGCTAGTTCATGTTCATTATGACCATGACTGTTTCTTCTCCTTGTTGGTAGAAGTGATTCTTATCAAGAATTCCAAGTACCAATAATTTTGTTTTTGAATTTTTGATCTCCCACATCATTCACTGATTTGTATTCTCTCAGGCTATTCTTCAAAAAAATGGCACCAAAATCCAGGATACCAATATGAATAAGTTGTACACCATGTACATCATTCGATTCAACCATACTTCCCAATACCATGCGTAGAAAAATGTTCTGATCGACACATTCAAAAATATCCTATACAAAATTATTCAAATGATTGTAGTCCAGAAAAATAATATTTGATTGTACAAGCTCCCCAATAACCTCTATTATTATCATAAATAGACTATGAATTCCACCGAGGTGACTCCATATTCCCTGGTGTATGGAACAGAGGTAGTCCTACCCATCAAAGTTCAGTTTACATCGCTCTTAATAGCTATCTATGACCAGAAGATTCCAGACATAATGGAATATGGTTTTCTAGATTAGTTGTAATCCCTCAAAGAAAACAGGCTCCAATCCATGCATAATCTACAGAGGAACAAAAACAACATAGTAAGGAAATTCCGAAAGAAGGTCCTCCTCCACCCTTTCCTCTATTTTGACACAATACCAGTCCTCATAATGCCAATGTTACCTGGTGAAAATCCACTAATTTTAGATCATAAGTGGGAATGACCTTACATCATTCACAATGTATATCCTAATAGTTCATACTCTTTGATCAGTATTTAGGGAGAGCATATCACTCCTCTAACCAATGAAACGTTTCTCGAGAAATACATTTCATGATGAAAATGTATATTAGATAAATTATGTTAAACTACACAATATTGACGATCCATTCAACATGACCTTAAAAGTTACGTACTAGGATCCTAGGAACATGATGTTAACCTAAGAGCTTATTGTCCAATCATCACGACTTTAAATTGTGTTAGGGTTTTCCCTAGGAGGTTGTTGTCCAGAAATGGGCTTCATTGGTCCTCATTCATTTTGGTTTTTTAATATATCACCATGCATATCACTTTTGGAATACCTTCCCCTTATCATCCTAGCCGAATGATAATAAATTGTATAGAAATAAGCATCCTTACCTCATGAAATTAAACCAAAAACAATGTTCTTATTGAACGACATTAAATTATGGAATCATTTTCCTAGTTTCATTAAGTTGAAATTCATAAAAACCATCATCTTAGTCATATGATGAAAAACATCATAACATCATCGCATTCTCACTCAAGATGATGTCTCCTTTGACATTGGTCATCCACCATTCCATATTCAAAAACTAAATACAAAATGATTCCCACCATTATGGGATATGTAGAGTAACTTCTATTTATACATCCTATTATAGACACCCATCGAAAAAAAAACATCACCCCCCCCCTCTTTGTACGGATCAAACCTACATAGAGAAATTTTATTCCATAACTACGTGTGGATTTATTACCATCCTTATAGGATCGATATACACAAACAGAAATATTGTTTTTTATCCAGTTATAAGCTTGAAAAACCTTTGTCCCCTTGGCTTCAATTTATACCAATAATCACAACTCTAAATCATATGCGTGACTATTTGATAATGTGTGCATGTTGTTGTGTAATGGATTCATTAGCCCATGATAATCATGGCTTTCTTCAGTTCCCTCACAAGAGAGGATTTCCCCCACCAATGTTGGTATCTTATCACACTATCTTCCAGAAATATGTGTGTATTGATTCTCATCCTTGTGGAATATTTTGAGACACCCAGATATTTTTATCTGGGACTAGCTGCTAATTTATCAAACCCTCAACCCCTTGGCCTCAGTTATCATCCTTGTGCCAAACCTTAAACTCTACACAACCTATTTTAAGATGTGTAGGTCGTACGAGAATATAATTGGATCTATTCAATTCATATTATGAATAATATGCCACATAAATACCCTAGAAATTTACCTTTTCCTAGTCCAAACATCATGACATTTAACTAATCACCCCAATGGTCCAGACCGTATTGTAGGACCCCGGGATACCATGATAGGGGAGGGGTGAATCAGGGTGTCGAATTTTCTTTTAAAATGAAGGGTCTTTTTCCCACGTTGGTGGGAACTAGTCAAACCTATATGATGGATATGATCAAAAATCAAACATTCACATGCAAAGAGATGACACAACACTTTTTACTTGGTTCACCAATAAGGGCTATGTCCAAGGAGCATACGCCGACAGGTTGTTGGTCATACCTAATTCCACTATTCTTCACTAGTATTGGATTACAATGGTTCGGGAATAGTCACTCAGTCCCAGGCTCACTGCCTTTAAAAATGTTCAGGGATATCCCACTGCTTCCCTCGTGTCACTCTCGTTGACTCCCTATGGCTCATTGCCTTTGGTGAAGTCTCATTCGGTTTATAGACATTAAGGTCTCTTCAACAGATTTTCATTGAAGTCTTTTCCTCTGCTTAGAATGAGACTATTCTTGCATCGAAGACCAAAATTGATGCACATGAACACACTGAACCACTAAACTGGATAATCAGAAACACGCAAATAGTTTATACTAAAGATTTCCCACAAAAACTACCCTTTGCATGAAATATCTCATTTTTGCGCGAAATAATTTATTTTCATGTGGAAAATATTTCACACAACAAACTCATTTACATATAGTTTTATGTGCAACATAGTTTTCGCATAGCAGATCCTCTTTCGCGCAGTGTGGAGTTTTTCACACAACCTCCAATTTTTTGCACAACTCGGCCTTTTTTTCCACTCAACCCAGCCTTTTTCACCCAAATACCATTACACAAACATTTTACACGCATCAGCACTCAGATATTCTTTAAGTATTCAACTATATGGAATGAGGGGGTCACCTCTTATTTATAGGCATCTCAGACCCCCATAGGAAAAACCCCTTGCGGCGCAAAAAAACCTCTCATTCTACGTGTAATATTCTATGCAGGTACTGTTTTTGCGCACATCTCCATGTTTTTCGCGCAGTCCATGGCTTTGTTGTTTTTCGATGTTTTGATTCTAAAACACTACTTGCACAAAAAACCTCGCTTCATTATTTCGTTCACCACACTGTTTTTCTTGCAAAACTCAAATATTTCACATACATCCCACATTTTTCACGCACCACTTCCTCTTTGCGTGCACCCATTTTTTCCAACAATCCATGTCTCCATTTTCGAAATTTTAGGACCAAAAATTTGGCAAACACTGGGAAACAATGCCACCTTAAATATTGTTGTATGCTTGAACTGTATAATCACTTTAATGGCACACATTCTGAACTTCCACTAAGTATTGACAAAAAACACAAACCATACTCCAATTTATGCAAAGGATAGCCATGGTTCCAACACATATGGCATTAAACTTTGAACAACCTGCATCAGGATTGCTTCATGTGGTGAAAGTCCTCCTTGTCTCGTTAATGTTGGTTTTTATCTCCCACACTGCCTAAAAATCATTGAATTCCCTTTTCACACACATTCTAAGAAATTTCACCGTAAACTATTTGCAATAATTCTAAGAGATATGACCTTAAACTATTTTCAACCCTATAGATTGAGTTATAAAACATTAAACATAATATCCTAACATCCCCAACACATGAAGTAAAATTGTGGACTTCTCCCGATGTAAAACTAGGATGCATCATTTCCCTCACCTGGGAGGGTCGACCTTACTGGTGTTGGTCTCCTAAAAATTTTTGTTCTAGAAATATGTGTGGCTTGATTTTCATCCTTATGGTATATATATTGATTCCCAGACATTTTCTCACTGGAACAAGCTGTAAATATGATAATTCTCCGGACCCTTATCCTCAATTACGATATAATAATTATGACCTTAATCAATATTCAATACTTATTAAGGTGTGTATGTGTCTTGAAAATCCTCCTTGTCTCATTTATATCAACTTTTACCTCCCACATTAACTTTAAATACCCTAATACTGAAAATTTCCCTTGATAGTCCAAGAAAAACAAATTTAAACTATTTCCCATAGTCTAAGAGACATGAAGTTGAATTTTTATCAAGGCACGGGTTTGGTTCCTACTTTATGATGTGCTTCTTTCCACACTTGGAGTCTTTCTTGTTTTGGATTTCTATCTCCTTTCACATCCAGATGGTCCCCCTAATGGGGTTTGGTCTCATGAAAATTTTGGATCACCTTTCGTCCTAGGACAATGACCTAATGGATATCTGGTAAAAAAATTTAGATCATATATTTTTTAACATGGTAAACAGTTGATATTAGATTTTCTCTCCCCATTCATGAATGAAATGGTCATGGTCCCTATATTTTAAACATGGATAATAGTTTATCCCTACATATTGGTCACCCTGGATATAGATATTGATGCTCTCACCTTACATCATTTTCTTTTAGCTATATCTTAGTGGAATTCAATTACCCATGGTGACACCCCTACTGTGCACTTCCATATGTCAGGATACCCCCCTACCATCCTTTTTTACCACATCGATCATAGGTCACATGGGAATCAGAGTTATAGTAAGTTGTGCACAGACATGGTCAAGCTTCCTAGAAGAACCCTTACTCTAAACCCTATGAACATAACGTAGAAACCTATGTCCAAGATAATTTGAATTTAAATATATGTGAAAATTATTCTAGGAATATATGGTGGTGGATGAGACTCATTGTCCCTCATTCATGTTGGTCTTTTCAATCAGACACACTACACAAGCCCATTTGGAATATCATCATCTTAGTCCAAACACTATGAACATAAACTAAAATAAAAACCTATATCCGTACTATATGAATTTAAATTGATTTTCATGGTCTAGCTGTACAGCCTTAAACTATGTGCAACATCTTGGTCATATGAAATTAAACTATGTGCTGCATCGTGGTTACATGATGTTAAAACTATACTATCCATCATCCTCACCGTATGATGATAACATGTGTGTCTATCATCCTCATTATATGGCGTAAAAATGTAAGGTATCTTAAACCTTAACTCATAATGTCTTCCCCTACATCCCTGGTTATCTACTACATTGGTCACATTTTCATACTCACTTAGCATCTGAGATATTACTCACCTATAAAATGGGTTTTATCTTTTTCTAGACCAAAACGCTTGAATCAATGTAATATATCCCATGGTGGTGTATCTCTAAGAGTGTTGGAATCTATTAAAACATTCAATCACTCCATTAAAATGCATCACATGCCCCTTATTTGGATCCTCATCCTATTTCAAATTTTAAAGGACCCACTAATGGCTTAGTCTTATACTAATTAGGTTCACCCTTAGTCCTTGGCCAACATTCTGGAAGACATTGGACGAAATTATGAGATAGGTTCCATGTTTTGAAAATGTCCAGTGTTTGGAACTTGTTTGTTTCTCCCCATTCCAGGCTTACATTATGAATTTTGTGTTTTGAACATGGTATGTAGTTATCTTGTAAATATGTTCCACCCCCATTGTGTTATAAATTTTTGGGCATCGTGATTCACACATCCAATTTCCCTTTGTTTAGATAGATTCAAATTCACCTGGAGTTATTGCATTTGTGAACTACTTCATGCTGGGAAAATAAAGTTGTCTATTCTAAGAGCCTGAACCTCTAGCCATAGTCTCTCTCATCCCAAACACTCTAAGTGGTTAGTCATCAATAGTAGACCTTGATTGTTTGATTTTAATCTAACACTCTCATAGAAACTGAACTACAATATAGTCATCCCTTGTTTCTCACACTGGGCATGACCCTTGTGAGCTTAGAGAGTGGTAATTAGTTTTCTCAAAAATATGATTTAAGTGTGATCATTTAAGAAAGATAATAAATGTGACTATACATGTAAAAATTTCAAAATAATAAAAAGAAGTAGAGGTATAGTAGTGTTCATCCATATACAAGAGCTTCCCATGATTCTTGTCAAAATAGCCCGTATGGCCCTGATTCGGTGATAAAGTGCGTCAACATTGCCAAATTCTAGCTACTGGCCTCCAAAATTTGTTACCTCTTCATGATATTTGACCCCTCATCATTAGATGTTATAATAATCTCATCAACTATTGAATGTTTCCATCCGCACTCAACCTAAAGATCATAAATTTGAGTGGTTTCCTACTTCATTTGGTTCTATTCCTCCACAGGTTGAGCCCTCAATTTGCTGATGACCTTCAATTGAGTTCTTATAATGGCATCACCCTCACCCACATTCTTTTACAGATGATAAATCTAATGGTTTACTTCTCAAATATTGCACATTCCATTATAATTTATTAAAACAATAAAACATTTAGATGATGTATTCCCTCACACATCTTTTCATCAAGATTATCATAGAGTAGAAAGTGGAGACCTCGATCATATTCCACTCTATCATACAGATTGAATAAACAAGGGTGATGGGACCACGTGCAACCCACTAGTTGTGACTCTAGAGTCTGATCAATGAATAGTTGAATTCACTTACATTCCCTAAACTAGATGATAAAATTCCATTCAGCCTCATTAGGATCGAATTCATCCAAATCTTTAGGATCTACGGGCTCACACTCTAGAAAAAAAACAAGGAATTCAAGAGCAGGGTCCTCCAATGGAATCTTTTTTAATGGAATGGGCTCAGGATCATGGGGAGACTTTTCCTCACTTGATTATTCCTTATAATCCTCTACCTCGCCATCATTGGGTATTTCCCCACTCGTGGCATCACTCATAGCCGTTGGGGCCATCTTATTTGGGGATACAGTTGGATTTAATTAAATGATCAGATCCTATTGAATAGGAGAGGCAATCAAAATATATCCCACAGATTCCGTGGCCTCGTATGCTTATTGGGATTCCTATTTTTTGAGCACTGCATAGAATAAAGTCAACTAAGTCAATTTGGTTAGAAAATGACAGGTACAACTCTGTGAACGCAAGGACATTGAGGAGATGAGTGATACAAGGAGGAGCTTCTGGTTCACAAAAGGGACTTACATCATAGGAGACCCTTCATCACTAGGTATTTCAATGATTGTAATTTGGTCCTCCTAACATCATTTGTGAAGAAAATGTATTTAATAGGAAAACATATTTATTCTAAAAATATGTGAAAACCTGATTATGACCAGATTATTTAAATCACCTCTTACCTTGAAGAGGAGGAGTTGTGATGATAAGTCATCTTGGGTGAACCACCTCCCTAGAAATGGGTGCCTCTATGGAAATTCCAAGGTGCATCCACCCATAGATGATGGGGAGTACTTGGGGTTCTATGTTTTCCACCTTGATCTCCTTGATCAGCCCACCACTAGTCATTTCAGCCTTGGAAGTTGGCCCAAGGATGTGATCCTTTCTACTAATCGGAACACCTTCACCCCTATAGTGGTGTCCACTTTCACAATATCAATATTATATTATTCAAGAAAAGATTTAGTTGAATCTCGATAGTAAAAGGTAAATGTCAAAGATATAATTTTTGAGTTAAGGTTTACCTTGAGGTACTCAGTCAAGAATTCTTCATATCCCAAAATCTTAACACTTTCTCGGGGACTCCCTTGATGGGAAAACATCCCCTGAGATCTCCCATCATTGAAAATTTTCTCTTCTTATTCTGTATCAGGTTCTTCCTCAGGTAAAGTATCCTCTTGATCTAGATCTTGAACTAGCATCACCTTTACTAGGGTGGGGGGGTCTTTATACTATCTTCACTGACATGAAAAAACATCCATGGTTTTTAGGTATGTGTATCTCTAATATAATTCCCACAGGTCTGCAACCTGAATTCTCCTAACATCTAGCATCTTGATTTCGTCCCACCTTTTCATCCTCCACAGATCCTCTGTTGTCAGCAACATCCACAACGTCATCCTGGTAGACCATAAAGATGTAAAGATAGCATCCGTGGATGGTTTTAGAAGACATCTCAACTTTTTCTCATCAGCCTCTTTTTTGGACCTTGAGGTCACATCAGAGACTAGTTTTCTCTATAGTGTAGGGGTGAAGATACACCTCATTATGTACCCACCATCACAGTTCCATCTTAAGTCACCCTAAAATTTTAGATCGCCCCTTGGAAAGCATCTCGCAAAAATTCCCATTTCTCTTTCTCTTCTCTTGCTGGTCAAATCACCAAGATACATTTATAAAGGATTTCCTCTGGATATGCTTCCATTTAGTATCTACATTATTCCATTTGAAGTCCCATGTCAACATTGGTTGACGGTATTGTGATGTTTTTTCCAGCATGCACAATAACCATCATGCACCACAGTTGGCAAAGGATACAGGGGTATCGTTCTTCATGGACCCCATGTAAAATCTATTTGTTGTGTGTTGAAGAAAAATTAATTACATAAAAAATAGGATGTCGTGTATGGATCACATAAAACCATTTCATTAATTGAGGCCACCAACACTCCACCTCAAAAGCTTTGAAGGTATTCCCTTTCCTCACATGATCCTTACAGGTTTTCTGCCATTGGACCAACATGAGTTGGAAGGGGGTGGAATTTGAAGTTTGCATGATATTCAATCTAAAGTACAACCCTTTCCTCATTGATTATCATCTTTCATACCCCAACGATGTTCAACATTGAATGACGCATACAAGATTTTGGATTGTATATGGAATTTGGGAACTCATTACCCCTAAGGTGTGATGCAATCCAACCATGAAAGAACTAGAATGGCCAAAAAATTATTCTTGTCATGTTTTCCCTTACAAAATGACCCAGTATGCGGTAATGTTTGGTCAGTATAGGCAAAAACAATTTTTCCCTGTTCCTAACTGCTAGGATTTCTACTCTCATCAACTTTCCAATCAAATTTCCATCCCCGTTTTCTCCACTGTCAGTAGCCACCTACCCAGAAAAGTGGTGTGGAACACAACATAGGGAACCGGAAGGTCCCAGCTGCCAACCAAAGTGTAGCCCCATGTCTATTATTTTCTTTATTCTAGGATGAACCAATATTATCAATCCTTACCCTACTGTGACACAACTGGGCATGGCTTCCATTAGCCCAGAATCCTCAAATTCTTATCCTTATTGAGGAATAGTTCAAACCATGCCTAGAAAAGTATTTTCTATTATAATATGGGCATGCATTTTAGCTTCTCTTTCATCACCTATGGAATATACTACATCAGGATTGGGGTTCTCTCCCTATCCCCCAATGTTTTTTTGGGTGTAAAAAATTATTCATACTAGAATCCCTCCAGTGGGATTCCAAAAATGTATTGAATGTCCCATATAATGTTTTTGAATTCATCATGGTTGAGATGGAGTGTGTTTGTATCTTATGACCAATGGATATAGAGAACTTGAAGATAACCGTGTTGGTAATAAAAGTGGAACTGGTCTCGCCAAAATTTCCCATGATTTTAGGGTTAAGCAGTCCCTTGTAGTTTAGCTTGGGTTGCTGATTCCTCAGATACCTAAGAAATAACCTACGGACACGTACATTATATGGATTGTTTTTGGATATTAAGTGGACAAAATTGGGTGGATTTTATATGTGTTTAAGTGAACACTAAAAGTCTTAAGTGAATTAAAATTATGATAAGGGTTGATCCTAGGTTATTACTAGGGGTGGATTGGATGAATTATTTTTATTTTAAATTGTTTCAATTTCTCATATTTGAGATTGGTTCATTTAAGGAGATCAAACAAAATCATCACTTACTAGTTTAATGCCTACAAACCCTAATACAAATCACCTATACACTTAAAGGATCAAAGTTTTGATCACTCTACCTTAACATCAATAAGGATGAATAGGTTTTAAAATAATTAAATAAAAATATCATTTAAAAGAAGTGATTATCCATTAATGGAGTGAGAAATAACATCTAATACAGCCCCTTTATACTCCAGTGGATCAACCCATAAATGGGTTATCCCTCCATTGATCCTATGGTTTCAATGGAAGTAGGAAGTAGACTCATGAGAGAGGAATTGGAGAATTAAAACACAAAAACAACGAAATAAATATCACTACATCGTTGTATGATAATCTTACAAGGTTTGGTGTGAATGGGTCCGTACCTTGAACCAACAGTATCAATGTAATTTGAAGAACAATAGAATAATATGAGAAGAAGAACTTTTATTAAGAAACTGAAGTGAATTGAATAACATACATGTGAAAGAAAAACTTGAGACAACAAACTCACAACATAACATTACATTGAAAGGAAGCTCAAAAGATGATAAAATCCTCTAGCACCACTACCTTAAATAGGAATTTTGGTAGCCTTGGGTCATGACGCCAACAGTACAAATCATACCACTTGATTATGTTAGGCCTAGGGTGGTGGAAGGTAAGCGAGAGTGGACTTCTTTATTCTTGACTCGAAATGGCATCCAGCTTGCATCCACCGAACGGAAAAGCCTAGATGGCCTTCGAGATGGCCAAATTATATTGGGACATAGAAGACAAATGTGACTCTACAGATGTCCCCTATATCTTTGTAAAATTGCATCCCAAATGAATGTGTGGTGTTTGATCCAGGATTAAATTGTTGGTTGGTTTTCCAGGCCGTAGAATTTGGCCCATAATTTTATCTCTAACTTCGGCCGCCTGAATAACCACAATGGAGGCCGCATTATCACTGGATCCTGAATCATTATATGTTCCACTATATTTATTATATCATATAAAGAAAGTTTTGCGTCAGTGGGTCTCTATTGGGGGCCCCACATTCTCATCAGTGGGCTGGTGTCCAATCTGCCTTCTCCAAAATTGTTTCATTTCATCGCCAAATATCCCCATTATACTTTATAAATCCTTCATTAATCGACGAATGAAAAATATTCATATTTAAGTATAGATATATTTCCAAAAATGTCAAATTAAAATATGGATAATTACATTCCTTCAAATCAGATGAATCATTGGGGCTAGATTGGTGTACATTAAGCATGAAGTACACAAATGATGAGAATGGATGTTTAAAATTAAAATCCACTTACTTAGGAACATAAGATAAAAATTGAACAATTAATTCTATTGAAAATTAGTTAAAATATGTATTTTTATTGGCTAATCACACCCCAAACTTGAGATTTTCTAGTCCTGAGAAAAATGTATCTCAACAATATGAAATTCAAATTCCCTTTTCCAAAAACATTTTAATACTCAATGATCACCAAAAACCCTTATACCAAAAAATCATGAAACCCATAAAAATATTTTAATAAAAGATATTTTGATAAGAATAATCCAATCCCAACCCCATTCATTGTTCAAATTCATCACCATATTTCATCAAATATCAATTAAGCGTGATGATGTGTTGTGAATCACATTAGGCATGGGGGTTCATCATTATTCAAGGGGGAAATGATGGAAGCGCTAGGTGGAATCATATTTAAATATTAAAAAGAGTATTAATTTTTTTATTGGTTTTTTTTGTTTTTTTTTTAAATTTTCCTGTGGTAATTGAAATTGCACTCAAAATAGTGAACTCTTATTGCGAGACTTTGCCGATGACTCCAATGCTCAAAGACCTTAGGGCACCAAGTGAAGCCCACATAATCAGGATAATCTTGAGTTAACTCAGTAAAAAACGAAGTAAATTTATCATAAATAGAGATAAAATTACTAAATCTAGGCCAGACAACTATGGAGTCACAATCCCCAAGTTCTGAAAGCCACGCATTAGGTCATTTCATTGCTCTATCCGCACATTTTTTTAATACTCATATTAAAACTAAAATGATCTCCAAACCTAGAATATTTATTTATGGGACCCCATGAACTCAAAATAATACACCACTATCCAAAGGACGTGCATTGTGATTCATTTTTTATTTGGATGAAAATATAAACAATGAAATATGACATTAGATAGCCACACTTTCCAAAATCTATGCTCATGAAATATACATGGATTAAAATAATAATATAGGCATTCTAAATTATTTTATATTAAATCAAAAAGTGTAAAATGTCTATTATGATGTTCAAGGTTAAAGAAACTTTTCCTTCCATTAAGGTACTTTTTTTAAATAATTCATTTTTTTGACACAAAAGATTTTTTTTTATTTTATCTCCCCCCAACATAAAATAACATTGTCCCCAGTGTTTAATGAAAAGAAAATTTATAAGGGGTATAGGTAGATAAGGGGAGATAAAAAAGAAAATTGAAAATGAGGATAATGGAATGAAGTCACCTGGTGGTTGAAATTTAAATTCATACTGCTTCATTTTAATCCCATGACCTCCATGTAACTCTGAGAATTCCCTAGTGGAAAAAGGGAAAAACAAACAAACAAACAAACAAAACTATATATATATATATTTCTATAAAAAAATAAATTAAAACATAAGTATATATACAAAATTATAGAATAAGGGAACACTATAAGTAATAGGTCAGTGGTAAGAATGTGCGCCTGTCTCCCTTCAGTCAAGAGTTCGAGTCCCCGCGGCTTCGCCAGTTGTGACAGGGTTTGCCCCACGACCTATGATGTGTCCTTTTTTAACCAAAAAACCACATAAAAATAAAATGAACCAATGATACATTGTATTATTTGTAAATTTATGGGTAAGGTATTACTCAAGGATCACACCACATGACACGGATGAATATGGCGCTCTCCTTTCATACTCATCTATACCTATAATAGAAGAACAAGTCAACAGTCTATTTTTTTAAATTTCAAAAGGATTCATTATCCTATTTAAAATATAAATTTGATTACAACAACAAAATTATTGGAAACATGAAAACCATGGGTTTCCTCCCATGCAACGCTTTGTTTAACGTCGTTAGCCCGACATAGATCCAAAATCTTTAAATTTTTTCCTGGTTCACAGGTTGGCTCAGTTAACATAACCTCTATTTCATGTTTACTGAATTTTTCAATGAATGGTTTTAACCTATGAAATTTGACCTTGAAAATGTGACCACATGTGGGATCCTGAATCTCTACTTCCCCATGGGGTTATACATGATGCACTATGAAAGGACCTAACCATCTAGACCGTAACTTTCCCACGTGTAAATGAAGTTTTGAACTATACAAGAGCGCAAATTTTCCTGGTTCAAAATGTTTGACTTTGATATTCCTAGATTGGTAGGATTTAACTCTAGATTTATTGATCCTTGAATTTTCATAAGCCTCCATCCTTAGTTCCTCATGTTTGTTGAGATTTAATTTCCTTTTTGTTCCGACCAATTAGTGGCCATAATTTATTTTCTTAATTTCCCAAAAACCTTATGATCAATTTCAACAAGTAAATGGAATGCCTTTCCATAAAACAACCTATATTGTGACATTCCTAGGATGGTTTTGTATGCTATACGATATTCCCAAAGAGCATCCAAGAGTTTCTCAGACTACTCTTTCCTAGAGGGATTGACAGTTTTTCAAGAATTCTTTTGATTTATCGATTAGCTAACTTTTCTTGAACATTAGTCTGTGGTGGTAAGCAATGGACACATTGTGATAAATTACATACTTTTACATGAGGGCTGAGAATCAGCAATTTAAAAAATGATTTCCACGATCACTAATGATAGCCCTAGGAATTCCAAATCTAGAGGATGTTTTCGTTGAGAAATATAGTCACAGTTTTATGATCATTCGATTTTGTAGGAATGGACTCTACCCATTTGGAGACATAATCGATATCTAAAAGGATGTACAGATATCCCCTAGACTTTGGGAAGGGACCCATGAAATCGATTCCCTAGCATTCAAAGATTTCAATTACTATGATGGGAGTGAGTGTCATTTGATTCCTTTTGGTGATGGACCATACTTGTTGAAACTTAGGACAACTTTGAAAAATTGTGTAGGAGTACCTTGAGAGGATGGGCCAGAAGAGACCACACTGAAGAACCTTAGTAGACATTTTCTTAGAGGAAAAGTGACTTCCACATGCCTCACTATGACAAAATTTAAGGATGGACTCTAGTTCAGATTCTGGGACACGCCTCTTAATTACTTGGTCAAGGAAGAACTTATAGAGGTATGGATCATCAAACACATAGTACCTAACATCATAAAGGAATTTCCTTCGAGCTTGAGTCCCTAATAATTTTGGAATGACTCATGTAACTAAGAAGTTGGCTATGTCAGTATACTAATGGAAGTCACTCACAGAGTATTGGTGTTCATCAGGGAATGAATCAGAAATTGAAAGGTGATTTGAGTTGTCTTTGAATACCAACATAGACTGGTGATCAGCTACAATATTTTCAACACCCTTTTTTTCCTAGATTGTGAGGTCAAATTCTTATAAGAGAAGAACCCACCTAATCAGTCTAGACTTGGAATTTTGTTTTTTGAAGAGGTATTTCAGTGTATAATTATTAATGAACACAATGATTGGGGATCATAAGAGGTAGGAACTAAAATTCTCTAAGGAAAACACAATATCAAGTAACTCCTTTTCAGTTGTGGTGTAGTTTATTTGGGCATCATTTTAGGATTTTCATGCATAAGAAATGACATAAGGAGTTTTATCACAATGTTTTCCTAACACATCTCCTATATAAAAGTCATTGGAATCACACATAAGATGGAATGGAAGGTTCCAATTTAGAGATTTCATAACGGGAGGAGAGGTGAGAGGGGATTTTAGGGTTGCGAATGAACCCTCACATCATTATATCCAAACAAATGAGGCATTATTCACTATGATAGCACAAAGAGGATGAGAGATTGTACTAAATTACTTGATGAATCTTCTATAGAAACCAACATGTCCTAAGAAAAACCTCACTTCTATAACAATTCTGGGTAATGGAAGGTGAAAAATGAAATCAACCTTTGCTTTATCAACTTCAATCTCCCTACCCAAGACTATATGGACAATGACTAATTCCTGTTAAACCATGAAATAGAATTTTTTCCAGTTTAGGACCAGATTCATTTCTTTACATCTGGAAAAAACTCTCTCTAAATTCCTAATGCATCTTTGAAATGTATCCCCAAAGACAAATAATTCATCCATGAAGACCTCAATAAATTCCTCTACCGTGTCTGAGAAGATTCCCATCATGAACTGCTGGAAGGTTCCAGGGGCATTGCATAACATAAAGGACATGCGTTTTAAGGCAAAGGTGTCGAATGGATAGGTGAATGTAGTCTTCCCTTGATCCCCTAGGGAGACCTCAATCTGATTGTACACCGATTACCCATCTAAGAAATAATAGAACTCATGAACTTCCACTATCTCAATGAATTTTTCAATGAATGGTAAGGGGAAATGAACCTTCTTGGTGAATGAGTTTATCTTCCTATAGTCTATGTAGACTCTCTAGCCACTACTCACCCTTATTGGAAGAATCTCTATGTCCTTATTGGTTATCACTGTGATTCTAGCCTTTTTTGGAACCACATGGATTGGGCTCACACACTCACTCATAGATATGGGATAGATGATAACGTATTTTAATAGTTTTAGAAATTCTTTTCTCACAAATTCCATGAGATTAGGATTGAGTCATCGTTGAGGTTGACAACATTGCTTTGAATCAGATTCTATAACAATCCTATGAGTCCTAATAAGTGGTCTAATCCCAGGAATATCAAACAAGGTCCAACCAATGTTATTCTTATGTTTCTGAAGGAAATCTAGAAGCATCCTCTCATGATTGGCTTCAAGAGAAGAATAAATGACAACAGGATGTGTTAGATTGTCCCATAGGAAGGCATACTTGAGTGTGGTGGGAAGTTCTTTCAATTCCATATTAGGTTGGTTCAGAATCTCAGCAAAACATTGGGACATTGTATCAAGATAAAAAAAATATTAGAGTTTTAGATAGGATTGATTCCCCACATGAAGAAGTTTTAGATACAATATTGGTTTGATTTGATTTAGGGAAAGAAGTTTTATTGGTCTCCGTGAAAGTGGTTTCCTAAAAGGTTTCACTAATTGTTGGACCTAAGACTTCATAATAAGAGTATTTTGAAAATTATTCATTCCAAGGAGATAAACTTCATTCATGTGAACAAAGGAAATCAATCTAATCCTGACTTAAACATCCATAAAATATTCCTTTATGTTCTATGGATTCATTATCAATGCTTATTATCATGTTTACTTCATGAATTTCCTCGGAATCCCCTATTTCTGAGCTTGAATTATAGATTTTCATGTCTAGACTCTTGTTTCCAAAGGTGATGGTCATGTTACCATTTTGAATATAGACAACAGAGTTGATTATTGTATGGAATGGATGACCAAGGATGATTGGGGTTTGTTCCTTATTTTTGAAGTTTGGATGGTTGTCAAGGACAATGAAGTCAGCAGGGTAGATGAAGTTTTCCACCTTTATTAGAACATCCTTTAAAATCCCCTTTGAATCCCTAATGCTACGATCAGCAAGATGAAGTGTGACAGATGTAGGTTGGAGATCTTCTAGGCCTAACTGGCAATACACAACTTAAGGAATGAGATTGAAACTATCAACTAGGTCACACAAGGCCTTGATAACTTTTCTATCTCCTATTTCAACATTGATGTAAGGGAAACCCGGGTCTTTAAACATCAGAGGAATGGTCCATTGAATGGTGGAACTCACATTCTCAGCCAAAAGGACTTGGTCTTTATGTGAAATGTTTATTTTAAAAGTGAATAATTCCTTAGGTTACTTTGAGTAGGCATTTATGGTTTTGATTTCATTAAGAATGGGAATGTTCAGCTTGACTTGTGAGAATATTTACCTCAATTTTTCACTCAATTCAGGTTTGGTTTTCCCCCTCATGCGTTGAGGATATGGTGCAGGTTGTGGGGTTGTTTATTAATGACTTGTTTCTTTCACATTGTTATTAGTTTCCTCATATTTATCTTGTAGTTCATTGGAATTTTCATTAGATTTTGAAGCTTCACATGGTTTCTAACTTATTTGTTTAGGTTTCTCAATTGATTTCCCACTTCTTAAAACAATCAAAACCTTTAGTCATCCATGAGTTTTTTGAGTGAAACCTTCTTCTCCCATTTAATTTGAGGATGGTACCACCTGAGTAGGCAAGGGTTCCTTTCCAGTTTTGATGGTTTGAAGTACTTGTTTAAGGAATGATACTTTTGAGTTTATTCTTTCCATTTGTTTGTGAAATTGTTCTAAAAGGCTTTATGGAACAGTTTGGGTTAGTGCTTGAGAAGATTGGTTTATCCCAGGGGGATATTTTGGAAGTGGGACGGTTTGTTGAAAATAGACCAGTGGCTGTTAGTATTGGATATGTTGGGTTTGGAACTGGTTATGGGTTTGGTAGTTCTGATGGGGGTAAGGATTTTTTCCCAGTGGTTGGTTAGGTTGTTGGTTATCTTTCCAGAGGAAGCCTGGGTGGTAATTATACCTTGGGTTGAAGTTGTTTTGGTATTGAGGCTTTTTACAGTTCAAAGCATTTACTTCTGCTGGGGGTCCTACTAAAAGAACATCCTTGATGGATGGAATGGTTGGGCAGTTGTATGTCTTATGGTCATGTTTTTCACAAATTGTTCAAACAGGGTCTACAGTTTGGATTTCGTGGACTTTACTAAGGTCCATATCTTCATCCTTCCTAGAGAGTGTTGTGAGTATATCCCTATGGATTTAATCTTCTCTAAGTGTATGAATTCTATTAGTTCATTGTTTTTTTCATAATAAGGTGATGTTCCCCATGTTTGGTTTTCTTCAGCAAGGCTTTCCAGATACTCATAAGCATCATTTGGGGCTTTGTTTTAAAAGTTCCATTACACATCATGTCAATTAATTATTTGTTCCCCGGACACAACCCTTCATAGAAAATTATCACTTGTTCTAGGATTGAAAATCCATGGTAAGGTACCATATTGAGTGTGTCTTTGAACCATTCCCCTATTTCATAAAATGACTCTCCCTCGTTTTCAAAAATGTTTTGGATTCTCTTTTTAAGTGCAATTGTTTTGTTCTGGGGAAAGTATTTTTTGTAGAATTCTATTTTTAGTTGGTCCAAAGAGTTTATAGATAATGGTCTCAAATTTGTTATCCAATTTATAGCTTGATCCTTTAATGAAAACGTAAATATCCTTATCTTAGCTGATTCTAGTTGATGTGGTGGAAACATGGTTTCTACAATGTCATTGAACTCCTTAACATGAAGGTATGGCATCTCGGACTCCATTCCATGGAATGTGGGAAGGTGGTTTATTACATGGGGTTTAAATATGTAATTGGAATCATCTAGGGAATTTTGTCTAATGAATTAGGGGGCATTGGTCCAAGCTGGAGTGAGGTAGTCATTCATGATTTGATCAACTACATTCCCTAGGTTTTGAGCCTCTTGATTTTGGTTTCCCATTTGATTTCCCCCAGTATTTACAATTTTATTTCATGGAAGACACTCCATTATAATTGTTTCAAATTTTTATTCCAGAGTATCAAGAAGATTAGGATCTAATGGAAACAATCCCCTAGGCTCACTTGACTACCCTATCCCGGAACATTCCACCCTAACTAGTCTGTTTGAATTATCGCGGGTGTAAGCATACATGCGCCTAAAGGGGAAAATGTGAAAAAGGTAAAAGATAGGAGAATTTGGATGAGAAAAGAAGAAATGGGGGAGAATAGAATGGGTGTTTAGATGAAATACTTGGGTCCCCTACAACGGTGCCAAAATTTGGTCTTTCCCAAATATACCCATGGTTTTAGGGTTATGTGGTCTCTTATAGTTTAGCTTGGGTTGTCGATTTCTCAGAGACCTAAGATGTAACCTACGGACACGTACATTATATGGACTATTTTTAGAAATAATTTTTCCAACATTGGGTGGATGTTATATGGGTTTAAGTGAACACTAAAAGTCTTAAGTGAATTAAAATTATGAGAAGGGTTGATCCTAGGTTATTACAAGGGGTTCGATGGGATGCATTCTTTTTCTTTTAAAATATTTCAATTTCTTATATTTGAGATGGGTTCATTAATGGAGATCAAACAAAATCATCACTTACTGGATTAATTCCTACACACCATAGTATAGATCACCTATACACTTGAAGGATCAATGTTTGGAGCACTCCAAGGTAATGGTTCGTTTTAGCAATTCAAATGTGTGACCTTAAAATCAATAAGGTTAAAGAGGTTTTACAATCATCAAATAAAAATATCATTTTATAGAAGTGATTATCCATTAATGGAGTGAGAAATAACATCCAATACATCCCCGTTGTTCTCTCTTGGATCAACCTATATGTGGGTTATCCCTCCATTGATCCTATGGTTTCAATGGAAGCGGGAAGTAGAATCATGAAAGAGGAATTGGAGAAGTAAAAAAAATGAAATAATGATCACTCCACCATTGTGCGATAATCTCACAAGGTATTTTTTGAACGAGTTCACACCTTGAACCAGAAATATCAAAGTGATATGAATAACAACAGAATAAGAGGAGAAGAAGAACTTTTATTAAGAAACTAAAGTGAATTGAACAACTTACATGTGAAATACAAACTTGAGACAACAAATTCGTTGGATAACATTACAATGAAAGGAAGCTAAAAAGATGATAAACTCCTCTACCACCACTACATTAAATATGTATTTTTGTAGCCTTGGGTAGATCCTACAACATTAAGAAGCATCCCACTTGATTATGGTAGGCCTATGGTGGTGGAAAGTAAGGGAGAGTGGACTTCTTTATCGTTGACTCAAAATGCCATCCAGCTTGCATCTACTGAATAGACGCACCCAGACGGCCTTCTCTATGGAAGAATTAGAGTGGGCCATAGAATAAAAAATTTAATATCCAGATGCCTCCTAGATCTTTATAAAATTTCAGCCAAAATAGATTTGTGGTTTCTGATCTATGAATAAATTGTGGGTTGTTTCTATGGACCATAGAATCTGGCCTAGAATTTTATAACTAAATTACGCCACCTAAAATACCACAATGGAGGAATCATTAGCACTAGTTATTGGAGAATTATATTTTCCTCAATATTTATTCTATCATATCAAGATATTTTAGCTTCATTGGGTCTATATTGTGGGACCCACATTCTCATTAGTGGGTTGGTGTCCAATCTTCCTTCTCCAAAATTGTTTCCTTTCATCACCAAATATATCCATCATACTTTATGAATTTTCCATTGATCCTTGAATAAAAAATATTCACATTTAATTGTAGATCAATTTTCCAAAATATCAAATTAAAATATGGATAATTACATTCCTTAAAATCAGATTAATCATTGGGCCTAAATTGTTGTACATTAGGCATGAACAACACAAATGATGAGAATGGATGTTCAAAATTAAAATGCACTAACTTAGGCCCATAAGATCAAAAAATGAACATTTAATACCATTATAATTTAATTTAAATATTTATTTTTATTGGATAATTAGAAACTTTTATTTCCACACCATTTTTATTAGCCAAATGTTATGCAACATTCACACATACTCCTGGCACATATAGCACACCTAATTTTCCCATTTCTAATCACTAGTGAAGTTTCCACCAGAACACAAGTCCTAGTAATTATTCCATCACATGTTGGTGTCCCTAATGTTTCTTTTAAAGATAGTGGTTTAGTAGGTAGGGAACTCCTCAACCACTATCTTGTCCCTTGTGATTTTTCTGGTCCTCCCACTCAACACATAGACAAAAATGTCTCTATGATATATGGAAACATGATTGTGGGTGCTGATGTTCCAACATTGAACATCATATTCATGTTTGAACCATGAATTTGGTGAATCAAATTGAGACGCTGGGTTGATCACATCATTTGGTAGCTCGATGTTCCAAAAAGGAAGATAATCATGCAAAGAATATTTTTTCGGTGATTTAGTCAACATACCAAGAAGAAGTTTTCATTCATATATGACCCTCTTGGCTTGAAGAATCTGAGTATTTTTAGTCATTTTGGATCCTTGAGAGGTGATAGTAGATTTAATATGAGCAATGTTCTTTTGGTTGTCCATCTCGAAGATGTTTTAAAAATATTAAAATGAGTTTGAATGGTTAAAGGAAGAAGTGTAAAGATTTTTTATTTGGAATGGAATATGTTATGTTGAGTGTCATATCTGTCATCAGATGCACAAAATGTTTCTTTTTTGAAAATCAAAAATTATGCATGAGGTAAAAAATGAACAAATACAGTAGGATTAAACTTACACATATGAGAGAAAAAAATTTCTATCATACGGAAAGTAAAAGTTTCATGCATAGCCCCCCCATGCTTATTTATAGGCATGGACCTAGCCTTCCACACATGTTATAGGGGTCTTATGCACCCACAGATTGTTTTGAATGCACACTTTGGATCACCCATTCTCATTAGAGTTCTCTAGGAACCCGACCTTATCGTACCCTTTAAGCTCATATTCTATGGGGGAATGTTTTGGAACTAAATTCTAGTTGAGGCCACAAATGGATATATTTGGTTAAACTGAATCCATCATCCAACTCAATAGAGAACCCCAAAAAGGAAAAGGAATGTGTACATAAGTTTAATAGTGTGTGCACAAGAATGAAATCCACAAAAAGACTCTTTCATTACTAATGTGATGTCAAACTAGCCTCTTTCACACCATCCACTCAAACATATAAAAGGAGGTGTGAATAATATGATTACGATGCACACAAGACTAGAGATTGTGTGAATGTCTCTTTCACACCTAATACAATTACATGTGTCCCCTTTCCTGATCATTCGTCATGAATAAGAATTTGGTTTCACAAAATAGACCTTCTACGATCGAAATATTTTTCACTATTACTGAAGGATTCATTTATATATTAAATCCCCCCTTCCCTCTTTAGGGTGATTCTCTAGACTTAGAAATTCCGATATGTCAGGCATAAGACTCATATTCTGGGATAGAATGAAGGTATGAAACCCTCAAGGTAGAGATCTTGCAGAGTAGGTTCCCTTGAGGTCCTACAATGACTACACGCACAGTTGTGTAATCCTTTCACATCCTCATTCATCCTAATTTTGGTGTGAGTAAGGGATAATTCCATGCATTACCTAGAACTTGAGTGAAACACTCCAAATTTGTGTGAAAGCCTGGCCTCATGCGCAATAACCTTGTCCTAACTGTACCCTATATTTTATGTTCCGTGGATTATCATTATGCCAAATCACCATGATCGAGTTCCCATGGCGTGAAACCTCTAGGCCGCTCATGAACGTATTGTGTGAATCCCTCCAAACATGTATGTGATGACTTTATGTTCCCTCATGATACGCCCCCTATTCACTTATCACAAGTGTTTCTATACATTTTTCATCACATCATAGGTATGATAGACCCATTTTTATCTCAGAATAGGGATTTTAATGTGGACCCTATGATGGACCACTCCTCCACACCTTCTTACCAGGAATTGAAAAAAACATACCCCTTACAAAGGAGCATGAGATTAATGTTTTGTTAGCCCAATGGGTAAGGAGTGAGAAACCCAATGTCTGTGATACATGATATAAAACTACCTAGCATTAACGTCCTCAACACATGATGTTAAATTGTAGTATTAAACTGTGAAGTTCACATGGTATTCCCCATGTAAGATCATCATGGGATGCCACCTCCCCCCGCCATGGGGACATGAACACTCTCATAGGGAAATTACCACTCTCATGGGGACATGAACACTCTCACAAGGGAATGACCACACTCATGAAGACGTGAAAAATCTCATGGGTAGATTCCATGTGCAGGTCCCATACCATCACTCATTATAACAACCCTTCTCATTATTACACACAGAAACATGATTTATTACATAAAAATGCACTTAAGACAAATCATAGGGTCAAGAGGTCTAGAGTCTAGTGATATTAGTTACATTACATAAAAAATTATAACATAGAACCTAAAATCTTTATTGAAAACATCTTTTACATGACCCCAACATTCCTTCATACATAGCATTGCATGGGATAACCTGATGACATGCAAAAGAAAAGGGTGAGCTATAAAGCCCATTAAGTGAGTAAACAAGGAAAAACATGAAGAATAAAATACATGTTATGTAATAGGCATATCAATGGAGAATAATAGAAACATGAACATAATGACATGACATATCTTGATTATCATAACACGGAAATGTGGCAACAACACTTAACATGGTATTATCATGATCCAAGGCTCATTTCACACAGATCATGAGTAAAACCTCATTTAACTTGAATTATAAGGAGTAAACCCTCATTTAACTTGAGGTATCATAATACTAATCCTTACCCAATGCATTGGAGCGCTATCCAGGAACACCCTTCTTAATCATTTCGTTTCATGCAAAAGTGTGCCACATAGATCATATAACATGGATTCATTAAACATCATCATTATTCCATGATAAAGAAATGTGCAATTCATAAATTAAACAAAATAATAAATAATTAAATGTTCATAAAGGTGAATACCCTTGATATATAAATGGGAATGGTATTCACTACATAATGACTTTGTCTTGGAAAATCATGGTGCAATTTTAGCAGCATAATAGCGTGACAAAAGAATTCATTAAAATTGTTGATGAGAGAGAAAGGGGATTCTCATAATATTTACATGAAATTTATAGTAAGGGGTCATATATATACATTTAACAATATATGTAATGGAATTTATATTCATAATATAAAATAATTTCTTTATTTTAAATGAGATGAGAGAAATTCCTTACAAAATTTCGGCATGGTAACAGGTATACATGGGAGGAATTAATGACAGATTAAAGTGTATCTCATCATTAAAACATAAATAGTTCAGTATGGGGGATGTGATAAATCATACACCAACATTTTTAATTGAAAATAAAAAGGAATAACAACATAATGAAATTTGGAAAAAAAAATGAGTAAGGAAGGATGAAATTTGGAAGTGTGATCCCAAAGGCATGGGAGAGGCTTGAGAAACGCTTCTTGGGATATTTGGGCACCTTGGGAGGATTATAGATAGAGAATGGAAGATGATGGTCTAGATTGAAAAGCTTTTAGTGAAGAGTAAGTAGGAACTCGGGTGGGTTTATATAGGAAAGGAGAGGTAATTCCTTATTATTTAGGTTTTGGGCACCACACATTAAACTAATCAAAACCACAAACCAGTGCATGGTTTTTGCTCATGGTTTTTCCCAAAGTTGATAGGAAAACATTTTTTTTATAATTAAAATGGCTAAAGTAAATAAAATATTATCCTTGCTTATGTGGAGTTGGGTCACACTCTCAAAGAAATCAATTTAAAAATTAAAATTTTTTATAAGTCTTAGACGGTCCACTAAAGCATTCTAAAATAATCAAAAAAACATAAAATTACATTATTTTAATGGTAAAACATATATTGGCATAAAATATCATTTTTTTATTTTATTACATCACTATTGGGTCATTATGTTGTCATAAAACCCATTATATATTTAAATGGTATTTAATTTTTACCCAAAAATTTGGTTGTCTCGGAAAATTATGAAAAAATTTACCATTGGAAAATTTTGACATCCTAATTCAAAAAATAATAATAATTTTATCTAAATAATTTTCCAAATATGTCATTTTTTACTTTTAAAATGAAAACCGACATTTATAAAAAATTCATGGGTTTCGTCAAAAATAGCTTTCATACATTAATAAAAATTACAATTGTATTCATAAAAATTATACTATTATTTATATTAAATTAAAATTAATTTAGTAATTTTATTTTATTAAAATATTATTTAATTCAAAAATCCATTAATTCATCAAAATATATTTCTTAATTGAATATTAAGTAAAAATAATATTTTTTCTTTAAAAACTGTTTACAAAGTAACAATAATAAAATGAATGTATATTCATTATTCTATACAAAAATAATGCACATAATCATAGTGATAGGGTCTTGTTATATAACCTTGTATAACACCCACATATGATCTAAGGGTAAGGTGTGCGATGGTGATAGACTCTTGGGGTGGCTCAAATAACATCGCTCAGGTTGTAATCTCTATCAATATCCACTTCTCCAGTAAGCAGTCCCATTCGAGCTTAACGTGTTGAAGCTCGGCTTAGGATTGGTCAAGATAAAATCCGAATGAAAAGACCTCATTTCTGAGCTCTAAAAAATGGGCTTTGTATGGAGAAATTATACAGAATGAGACCATCGCTTCCTTTATGTAAATTGGATTTGTTAAACCATGTTTTTTATACTAATCACGTAATTATTGTTCAATAGATATTTTAGAAATGTTAACAATTCATAATGGTATTTGAAATCAAAAATCATAAAACCAAAGAAGTGCATATTCTATATAACCATTTTACATAATAATACATTTAATTATATCAATAATAATTTTCATTAATGAACGTTTGGGTTGTTACAATCTTCCCCCCTTAAAAAAAATTTCCCTTGAAATTTCCTTTTCTCAATCTAAAATAGATACAGGTAACTCTACTTCATCACTTCCTCCAATTCCCACATTTCTTCTTTAAACTTACGGTTGCACCACAACACCTTGAAAAGGGGTATTGTCAAATTTCATAGAACATTTTACCTATGATCTAATATATTCACTGTATTATCCTTATAGAAGAGGTTATTCTCTAATGGTACAACCTCTGGATTCAGTACATGTGATGGGTTAGGTATTTACTTCTTTAAGAGTGATACATGGATTACATCATGGTCTTGAAATAGGTTCGGTGGGAGTGCTAGTCAATAGTCCATGGATACAATGCGATCAAGGATCTCAAAAGGTCTGATGTACCTTGCACTAAGCTTCCCCTTATTTCCAAATATCTTAACTCTATTCCACGGTGATATGAAGAGAATACCATGTCTCTGACATCAAATTGTATGTCTTGTCAATGATTATCAAAATAGCTCTTTTTTCGACTCTGAGAAGCTTTAATGTGTTTCTGGATGGTCTTAACCTTCTCTACCATTTCTTCAACCATTTATGGACCTATGAGTTTTTTCCCCAACTTCATCCCAACATGTCGGTGTTCTTCACCTCTTCCCATAAAGGGATTCATAAGGATCCATTTTGATGCTTGACTGGAAACTATTGTTATGAGAGAACTCAACTAGAGGGAGATGTTGATCCCATCCTCCTTTTAATTCCACTAAGCATGATCTCAACATTTCTTCAAGTGTTTGGATAGTCTGCTTAGATTGGCATTTAGTTTGAGTATTATAAGCCATACTGATGTTCAGATCAGTATCCATAACATGTTGAAGACTCTTCCGAAACATAGAGCTGATTCTTGGATCTCAATCTGATACAATTGATAGTGGTAATCCATGCAGCCTTACCACATCTCTAATGTATATCTCTTCCAGTTTATCAAATAATAAATACTCTCAAATTAAAATGATGTGTTTTGTCTCTGTAAGACGATCCACAACAACCAGATAGCATTTTTTCCTTTGAATGTCGTTGTAAGTCTAGTGACAAATCCCATGGTGATATTCTCCCATTTCCAAGCTAGTATGGGTAATGGTTGTATCATCCCCTTTGACTTATACCTCTCAACCTTCACTTGATGAAATACTAGCCACTTTTATGTATACTCAGCAATCTTCTTCTTCATGTTATCCCACCAATAATTCTCTCAGATATCTCGATACAACTTTGTATTTTTTGGGTGAATGGAGAAATCCGAACTATGTGAATCATCCAAAAATTCTCTTTTTAACTCTATACTTTATAGAACATGTAGTCTTGTCCCAAATCACACAATTCCATCTTCATTGAAATTGAACTCTAAGGATCTCCCTTTTCAGATAGTTTCCAATTTCTTCTGAGTTCCCTCATCATCCTTTTGAGCATCCATTAACTATTCCAAAAGAGATGGTTGAACAATAATTTTTGAAAGGATGCATTATGTTCCCTTCATTATGATTCTCATGTCCATCTTCATCAAATCTATGAAGATTCAATCCTTTTCAATTCACATCAATGATAGAATTGTTGGGTCTTTTCTACTTTGAGCATTTTCCATCTTGTTCATGTTCCCAGGGTAGTAATGGATTGAGTAGTTATAGTCTTTCATCCGCTCTATCCATCTTCATCGGAACATGTTAAAATATTTCTTTGTGAATATATAATTGAGGGTTTTATAGTCCGTATGTATTTCACACTTCTCCCTAAAGAGGTATGGTCGCCAAATTGTTAAAGTAAAAATCACTTCATCCAACTCCAAATCATGTATTGGGTAGTTTTTCTCATGAACATTCAATTTCTTTGAAGCATGTGAAATTACTTTTTGATTTTTCATCAACACACAACTCATTCCCTTCTTCTAAGAATCACTAAATACAAAAAAAAATTCCTTATATGTGGGTAATGTGCACACATGCATAGTGATAAGCCTCCTTTTCAAATCCTTGAATATCTCTTCGCATTCATCACTTCGAGAAAACTTGACTCCCTTCCGAGTTAGCTTGGTAAGAGGGTTTGACAATCATGAGAAATTTTTCAAAAATTGGCAATAATATCCAGCTAAACCTAAGAAGATACAGATATCCATCATCGATGCTGGCCTCGACCATCCCTCAATTGTAGCTTTCTTGGATGGATCCACAAATATATCATTTCTTGTGATTATATGACCCAAGAAAGAGACCTCCTTCAATAAGAACTCACACTTTCTATACTTTCCATAGAGATTCTCATTTCACAAGGTCTCTATTAAAGTTCTTATATGCTCCTAGTTCTCCTCCTTCATTTTGGAGTATATTAGAATATCATCTATAAAGACTACAACAAATTTGTCGATGTAATCTCTAAAGACTCTATTAATCAAGTCCATGAATATTTCTAGAGAATTGGTGAGTCTAGAAGCCATTACTATGAATTCATAGTGCCCATATCTTGTACGAAAATCATTCATGGTGATATCATCCTTCTCTACCCTTACTTAATAATATCCCAACCACAGATTTATCATGTATAATTATTGTGCTCCACATATTTAATCGAAAAAGTCATCAATTTGTGTCATATGATACTTGTTCTTTATCGTGATTTTTTTGAGCTTAGGATAATCAATACAAAGGTCCATTGACCCATCCTTCTTCTTGATGAAGAAGAATGGAGCACCCCATGGTTATGTATTTTCGAATATAAACCCTTTATTCAGATTCTTCTGTAGTTTTTTATTCATATCCGCAATATCCATTCTCTATGGATTCTTGGTTATTGGCAATGCCCTAGGAATAAGATCAATTTATAATTAAAAATATCGCCAAGGAGGAAGACCAGAAAATTCCATGGGAAACACTTCAGTGAATTCCCTCACTATAGTCATATCATTAAGGGTGGTTACTTCCTTAGACTCAATCATCTGAACCATATATATGAGTTCTCATAGGGCAGTAATATCAACAATTGATATTATGATGATAAAGAAGATTCATCATCTTCCTTGCACTTGTACAGAATCGGTGGTTAATTCACCATATGAAGAGTGATTTCCCTATCATGTAAATTTATGTTGGATCTATATAAGTAAATCCAATACATGCCAATAATTGAATCAAATTCCACTAGATGGTGTATGGAAAGGTTCGACGAGAGTTTCAATCCAAAAAATTATGAGAGGGGAGGAGTTATATTAATGGGTTGAAATGATTTCCCCATTTTCCATACCCACTGACATGTTTACTTCAATGATTTGTGGTGGTGTTGGGATTGTTCTAATAAATATTGTGGATATAAAATAATGTGTATAGCTATAATCAAAATGTACTTTCTCTATTATTGAATGAATAACTAGTGTACTTGTCACCACTTCGTTTTCGGGGTTCACTTCGGTGGTATAGATGGGAAAATATCTCCCTTGCTTCCTTGGAGGTTTTTGGTTGCCTCTAAAAACCCTTGGCTTTGGGAACTAGTTTGAAAAAGTTCTCTGGTTCTTTGTAGTTGAAGAAATGAAAAATTCATTGAGGGCTAAATGGAGTGTTCCTCTCCTCTGTCACAGCCATGGGTTTTTCTTGCCGATAGATAATTTCCAAGTTCCATTCTATTCCACAACAAAATCATTTCCTCATCTCATTCAGGCAATTTACTAGGTTCTTTTTTCCACACCATTGGCAAGTAGGGTGTTGGATTTTCATAGAACCATTGGATTTATCCATCGGAACACAAGAATTGAAGTCCAACTTATTCTTATTATCTCCATGATTCCCATGATATTTTTCAATCTCCATTTTGACTTTGAGGCCACATCATACAATTTCCTCATAGTTCTCGAAGTCATAGATCGCTAGGTATTTCCATAGGATAGGTTTTATCCCACAAAAGAAGTGATCAGCCTTGCATTTGGGGGTAACGACAAAGCCATAGGTGTATCAAGAAAGCCTTGTAAAGTATTCTTCATTCGATCTGATGGATTCGTCATATTTTTTTCATGAGGGAATCGAAATCCCTTTCCATCTTAAGTCAGAGGGTGTGAGGAAAATATTGGTTGAAAAATATTTTTTAGAAATCCTTCCATTCCAACGCCTCGATATCTTCCTCGGGCGTTGTATTTTGATCAATTTCCACCATTGATCAGCTTCACCCTCCATACGATAAGCATCCAAAAGTACCTTATCTTGTTTAGAACATTGATGAATGGAGAAGATCTTCTCAATGGAGTGGATCCATTGTTTGGTGATTGAGGGATCAGATGATCCATTAAAAGTATGACGCCTTTGTCACATGAAGTTATCGATATCGACTTGTTATTTCTTAGGGTGGTTGAATGTTCCCCATGAACCATGTTTCTATTCAAAGCGTGAGTTAACTAAGAGATTATCATGAAAATGTTGGCAATTCTCACTCCCATTGTATTGGTCATCTCATTATATCAATCATCGCATTGATCTTCACATCGGTGGTTAGATCGATTCCTCATATTGCTGACCATTAGCTGGAAGAAAAGGAAAGTTGGGGGTGACACAGAAAGGGTAATACAAAGTAAAAAACATATGACTTATAAATTACTTTTATTTCCTAAAATTATGAATTTATAGGCTTGAATCTATGTTATACATGATAAACTTCCTAACATATATTCTTAGGGACATTTTTTTAATTCCCACAATAATGGTTCATACTAAGCTTGTGAATTTACCATATCATATCCCCCTAGGAGTGTCATAACCAAGAGTGAAGAAAATCCTGTTTCCATACACTAGTTCCCATTTGAGTCTATCTCAATGTGGGTTTTTCGATTTTTACCCCTAGATACATATGTGCCAGAGCCTCCTCTACCTACTCGTATCTAAACAGGGGTTTATTTTCTTGAGAAACCACTTACTCAACACTCACCAAATTTTATGGAAGTTTTTATATTCTTAGTCTTATCCCTAAGTCTTTCACTACGATTTTCTAATCATAATAAAAAAAGTAACTAGACCTGTCCTTTGATACCAACTATAACAACCATGATCTTTATTACACACATAAACAATATTTTGTTACATAAAAATTCTCTTAAGACAAATCTACGGATCGATACTTCTAGTTTCTTGGGAAATTAGGAACATTACATAACAACTTGTAACATAAAACCCAAAATATTTATTGAAAACCTATTTTACATGACCACAACATTCCTTCATCCCTCCCTAGATTTCCCTCTATTGAGGTCTACCCTAAAGTCCAAACATGAATTGATGGGGTTCTTACAGTCCCGATTTCATCCAAGAAGTTCAATAAGGCCTCTGTGATGATGGATCATTCTCTGATCGCTCACTTCGGCAAGAGACGTCCTTCCATTGACGCCTTCAACAGGATCGTAGACAATAGATGGAATCTTCAAGCATGCGCGACTGTAGGGATGTTGGATTCTAAACATTTCTTGGTTCGTTTTTTGTTGGAAGAAGTCCTAATTTCAGCTTGGTTTTATGTTCCTCATGCAATATCAGGTTTGTGTTTTTCCCTCTTTTGGTGGTCCTTCAATTTTTAATTGATATGAGATCCTCCTTCCATGGATATTTGGATCTCGCTCCCTAGACTTCCCCTCCGGTTCTAGAACCTGGCGATCCTTCACCTGATTGGTAACCTGTTGGGTCATTTCCTCTACATGGACTAGAGAACCTGTGTTGTATGCCACCCGATTTCTCTCAGGATTTGTGTTGAAGTCGATGTTTACAAGGAACTGAAGAACACTATATGTTTTGAAATATAAGGTGAACTTAGGTGGTATCAGTAGTTTTTCTACGAATCAAGGTTTAGTTTTTGTGTGTCCTGCAATCATCTTGGTCATGAATCCCTCAGTTGCGGTCAAGGAACGCTCGTCTTTTCGTAGGCAGATCTACCTTTGAATAACTCAGGTGAAGGTAACCCTCTGCAGGTTGGGGAGGAGGGTAGTAAGGTTCTTCTGGATGCTGCCACTAGCCTTGAGATGGTGGATCCAGCTACTCCCCCTATCTGTAAGGAGTCTAGGGTCATGCTTTCGGAGCCTTAGGTTGCTGAGGTGTTTAAGCGATTGAGTCACTATTTGGGAATTGAATCAACAACAAGGGAGGAGAATTATGGGAACCTGTGAAGGATCTCGTCTCCCCTCTCATATGCATAGGTTGTGGCTTAAAATGGTGGCAAGCTTCCAGTATCGACGCTTCACGAGGGAGTTGAAATTTTTTTCAAACAGGGGGTTGTTCAGCCAAGTGCAATGAAAGATGTTAACTTGGATATGCTCAAGGTTAATTCAAAAGTTGTGGTGGGGTTTTTGAACCCGTCAGATGATGGTAGTTATATAGATGGTCAGAAGGGGTAGGCGCCTATGCTCAGATCAAGCAGGCCACTAAGTCCCAAACAAGTTCCCAATATGAGGGAGCCTCTTGGTAGTATCAATTTGAACAACCACTTTGAGGTACTGAGCTCTTATGGAGGGGCTGAATGCAGCTCCTTTTGTTCCTCAGATGGAGAAGGACAAACCTCGGGTGAAAATGTTATAGGAGGGATCAGAAAAGGTCCTCACAACCCAAGGAGGAAGAAGGGAAGTAATGAAAACAAGGACCTCGGGTGTTGCATTGTTTCTAAGAAGAAGAAACCAAATGGTCAAAAAGACTACTCATATCTCCCTAGGCCAATGGATACTCGGTCAGCCAAAAAAGGTGGTAGATCCAGGGAAATCGAGGTCCAGGCTAGTATAGGCATGGAGACTCATCAAGTTGGAGACTCTGGGTCTCTAGAGCATGGTAAGAAGAAGTCTACGGATATGGATAGCTTAAAGGTTTTCATTAACCCTTTAGGGGATGCAGCCGAGATGTTGGAGGTTCTTCTTTGGGAGACATGAGAAGTTATCATCCATTCTGAGGAAGAGATGTTGGAGAAATTAATTCCATTCAACACCTCAAAATAGGATTTCGATAAAATTTCTAATAGGGCACTTCAGGTGGACAGTAGTAAGGTGAAAACAGAGTGGATTGATAAACAAGACCGTATTCTAGAAAGTGGATTTAATGCAGGGACGTTAAGCATGGAGGAGTGTATACAGACGTGGGACAGGCTTGCAATCTGGTTCGAGGACCTTATCAAAGATGACCTGGATTTAGAGGTAAACGGTCTTCTGCATAAAATCTTTAGGAATAATGTTTTTAATAGTATCAAACTTGATTTCAATGGTTCATCAGTATCTTTTGTTGTGTGATGCTTGTTCTTGTATGGACATGGGTTCTCACTTCCCCTAAAAAGTGTTTGAAAATAAAAAAGTAATTTTCAGTCAGTCATGAGCCAAGGCTCATTGAACATGGAGCATGATTAAACCCTCATTGAACATAATGTATCATGATTCTAATCTTTACCCAATGCATTGAAGTGCTATCTGGGTGCACCCTTTTTAATCATTTCATTACATGCATTAGTGTGCCACATGGATCATATAACATGGATTCATTAAAAATCATAATTTATTCCATGATAAATTAATTTGGAATTCATACATGAAACTCACTAATCAATAAGTAAATGTGGATAAAGATGAATACCATTGATAGAAAAATGGGCAAGATGTTAACTACACAATGTCTTTGGCTTGGAAAATCGTGGTGCAATTTCGGTAGCATAACAGCGTGACAATTGAATTCAAAAAAATGGTTGATGAGAGAGAAAAGGGGTTTATAATAATATTTACATGATATGAATAGTAATGGTTCATATATATACATATCCCAACACCTGTAATGGAATTTAGATTCATAATAAAAAATAATTTCTCGAATGTTAATGAGAATAGAGAAATTCCTTACCGAATTTCGGCATGGTAACAGTCGTACATGGGAGGAATTAATGAGAGAAAAAGGGGTATCTAATCATTAGAAATAAATATGGAAATATGGGAGAGGTGAAAAATCATACCCCAATATTTTCAATTGAAAATAAAATGTCATAACAACATAATGAATTATGGACAAAAATGAGAAAGGACGAAATTCTTTACTTGGAAGTATGATACCAAAGGATTGGTAGAGGCTTGAGAGAGGATTATTTGGAGCCTGGGGAGCCTTGGGAGGATTATAGATAGAGGAGGTAAGATTTTGTTCGTGCTCCAAAGGATTCAAGTGAAGAGGAAGTGAGAGATTGGGTGGGTTTTTATAGGAAAAGATAGGGAATTATTTACTATTTACGTTTTGGGAACACACATTAAACTAATCAAAACCACAAACCAACCCATGGTTTTTCCGATGGTTTCTGCCAATGGATATTGGAGAAAATCATTTTATAAGTCCAATGTCTGAACTTATTAAAATATAAGTATTTCTTATGTGGAGGTGAGTCACACTCTCAATGAAATCAATTTAAATGTTAAAATGTTCTAGAAGTCTTGGAGCGTCCACTAAAGCTTTGAAAAATAAATCAAAAAAAGTTGAAATTACATTATTTTAATGGTAAAACATATATTGTTCGAAACTACCATTTATATTATCTTATTAAATAACTATTGGGTCATTATTATGTCATAAAACAAATTATATATTTTAACCGTATTTAATCTTTACCCAAAAATGTGACTGTCTAAAGAAATTAAGAAAAATTCACTGTTGGATAATTTCGACATCCTGATTCCAAAAATAATATTCATTTTATCTAAATAATTTTATAAATATGTGAATTTTTACATTTAAAAAAAATCCTACATTTATAAAAAAATTCAATGGTTTTGTCAAAAACAACTTTCAAACCATAATAAAAATTACAATTGTATTCATAAATATTATACGATCATTTATATTTAATAAAAATTAATTTTGTAAAAATATTTATTTAATTCAAAAATCCATTAATTCATCAAAATATATTTCTTAATTGAATATTATCTAAAAATAATATTTACTCTTTAAAAACTATTTACAAAGTAACACCAATAAAATGAATACATAATCTTTATTATATACAAAAAAAAAATCACATAATCATAGTGCTAGGGTCTTGTTACATAACTCCTTGTAACACCTGCATATGACCTAAGGGTAAGGTGTGCGATGGTGACGGACTCTTGAAGTGGCTTAGATATCATCGTCTGGGTAGTAATCACTATCAACTTCCTCTTCTCCTGTAGGTTGTTCCGTTCGAGCTAAACATGTGGAAGCTCGGCTTGGGCTTGGCCAAGAGCAAATCCCAATGACGCCACATCATTCCCAAGCTCTGAAAAATGGGCTTCATATATTGTAATTCTTCTAGATGAGGACATATCTTCCTTTTTCTAAGTAAATTTGATTTGTTAAAGCTCTATTATTATACCAATCATGTGTTCACTATTCAATGTCTATATTAGCAACGAAAACAATTATTAATGGTATTTTGAAATCCAAAATCATAAAACCATTTATTTGAAAATTTTATATAACCATTTTACATAATAATACATCTAATTATTTCAAGAGGAAATTTCATTAATGAATGTTTGGTTCATTACACTCATCGACAATTCTTTCACAACATGTGTTTCAGGTCTACTGCCTCCTCTTATTTCATACACTGATCCTGAATGACATGGGCTTAGAGGTCAGTGAAGATCCCGATATCCTCTCAACCCCCAAAAGGGAATCCCTCCTAGAGTAAGCCCCATTCTTCACTTACCAACTAGGGCTTCTCTCATGTGTAATCCCCAACCATATACTACATCTACATGGGAATTATCCTTTGGTATAACCCCAAATACCCCTCTCAAACTATGTGCGATTTGATTCCCAACCTATTGGGTTATGTAGTAAGCCTATTTTAGATGTGTACCCAACACACCATTGAATCCATCCACTCCATAAACATTATCCACAATCCATACTTACTTTTCCCAGGCTACCACATCTCTGTAAGATCATTTTATCCACCTTGGTTTCTCTTACGCATAAGCCTCATCAACATATTCACTGCTTTTAACAACACCCTAACAACTTCCATGTGTAATCCACACGCAATCCTGCTAAGAGAAATCCCCTTGTGAAGGGAAGATTCCATGAGTATACCCAAATCCATCCATCAAACTACGTGGGTTTTTATCCTTGTCTTATAAATAGGGTATGTAGGATGCCTCTTTGAGGTTCAATCCCAACCAATGGTATACTTTGGTGCCTCCCTCATAGGGTTTGCCTCCCTAATCTACCTCTAGGGTTTTCCAGATCGAACATCATGATATGACACCATCCCTTTAAGGTAAACTCTTTCTGGTTCTTCCTACACTGGTGTTATGATCCATCCATCTGGTAAAACATCTCAAGTTCTCTCTCATTGGGATGTAGCTCCTCGATCCACCTCTATGGGGCATTATGATCAACCTCATTCCATCTTCTTAGGATGTTAAACATGATACCTACCACATACTTATACCTCATTCTAAACATGGTATTCCTAAGGTGAAATCCATGGAAGATATACCTTTCGCATCAGATACATCATGATTGACATGGGGTGCCTCAGGTTTTGCGCTGGAGATGCCTCCATGGAATTATCCCCTATGAGGATGAATATATATGACCAATTATTATAGTTTCAAGACATTACTGTGATGCCCAACTTGCCTACTCTCCTAACTGAATGTTACTTCCCTATCTAGACCCTTTTGAATTCCCAAATAGAAGTAACATAATTAATATACATTCATAAAGAGATGGAACCAGGAATGAGTTCCACGAACATAACATAATCTACGAGGGAGATCCGTACCAGGTGGTGAATTGCAAGGAGGAATGAAAAAAAGTAGAAACCAACATCCCATCATCCATTTTCGATCACATAGTAGAAATCATCTATCAAATTTATTAATGATACTCGCCTTTGGAAAGTGAGAATGTTGTGAAATATAAATGTAACACTAGCGAACATTAAAACACAGAATACACACCTCGATGAAAGCATTGAACTGAAGAATATAAATGTACCCCAAGTACCTGATCTAGATTAAGAGTATATTTTAATAAATTTCATCAACACCAGAAGATGTTGGAACCAAGTGGTTTCCATTATTGATATCACATTTTCATTCAATATTGCCCTTTATGTTACAGATGAGGATCAAAAACCTAATACCGTTTATGAATGTCATGAAAGACTATATTAGGATCAATAGATATTCATAATCTAGTCTGAGTTTGACACACTTTCTAAATGTATGGTTTTTATGGTGATTCTAAAAAACCTTGAAGGGATTAATATTTACGGATATGAATGGGTATTTTTGAGAAAAATAAACGAAAATAATGGATTTGTGAGTTATAAATAATGAATACTTCCACATGGATTATCAAAAAAAAAACTGGGATTGATTACCTTAAAAAATACTCTCTTGTAATGGATGTGATAACCTTTTTGTATCTCATGATGTTTTTTATACATCTTAAAATTTAATTACGCTTGATGGATGTTGTAACCGAATATCTTTATAGTGATATAAATAATAATATTTACATGAAAGTCCCAAAAGTATTAAAATTTCCATAAAAATATCCTAGATATTGAGATCTTTAATTGGTTAAACTTAATAAATCATTATACAGATTAATGTAGTTAGGGAGTATGTGGTATAACTGTCTGAGTAAATATTTGATGACTGAAGGTTATAGAAATGATCTAATTTTCCCATGTTCTTTCATTAAGAGGAATTGATCTAAATTTTTTATCATTTTAGAATACATTGATGATTTAAATATTGTTGGGATTAATGGTGATCTTTAAAATGTAGTATAATATTTAATTTAACAATTTTAAATGAAAAAAATTAGAAAGAAAAAGATCATCCTTTATTTACAAGATAAAAATATTATGGATGGAATATTTATTCATCAGTCATGGTATACTACTAAAGTCCAACATAGATTTAATGTGAATAAATCATATACATTAAGTACACCAATGGATGTTCAATCTCTTGATCAACAGAGTGATACTTTTAAACTATGAGAGAATAATTAAAAACTAATTAGTATTGAAGTACCATATCAAAGATAAATTAGAGAATTGATGTACCTTGAAAATAATACAAGGTTTAATACGTCATTTTATGTAAATTTATTGTCATGTTATAGTTCTTATCATACTCGAAAAAATTGGAATGGTGTAAAAACTAGTATTAAGATACCTTCAAGGATCTGAATATTGAGGGTTACTTTATTAAAAATTGTGAGATTCAAAATTGGTTGGTTATTTTGATGTTGGATACTTGTATAATCCTCCTAAGTAAATATATCAGACTGGGTATTTATTTACATATAGTGGAACTGCTATTTCTTGATGTTCAAAAAAACAAACCATTTCTACGACTTCTTCCAACCCTGTTGAGATGATTATTGTTCATGATGAAAGTATAGAATGTGTTTAGATGAGATATATTATCAATCATATTAGTGGTAACTATGGATTAGATATGAATAATCATATTCCTTATATATTATATGAAGATGATTATTCTTTTATAACATATGTGAAGAGTTGGTATATTAAAGTTGATCGAACAAATCATATATCACCAGAATCATTTTCACTCAATAACATCAAAATAATTATGAGATTAATATAAAATAACTCATTTCTTGTGATAATATTTTATATTTATTAACATAGGCATTGAAAACGTCAACATTTGAGACATTAATTTATTAAATTGGGATGTGAAGGATGAAAATTCTATTTTCACATTATGAGGGGGAGTTAAGAATGTTGTAATTTTCCCCTTCATTAGGTTTTTTCCACTTGTCTTTCCTGATAAGGTTTTTAAGGAGGCAACATGGTGTGGAATCATGTTAATTTTGATTCATTTTTTTCCATGGGGTTTTTTAATATGGATATTTTTATTAGATTTAATGAAATTATGAAATTGAAGGGGGTGTTATAAATGATCATTTATGGTGAGGATATCATAAAACACTATGAAAAATATCCATTATCCATTGAAACCCTTTATTAGGGCTAAAAAAGAATGGATGAAGGGGTAACTTTTATCAATGTTAAAAAGGGACTGGTAAAGGTGATTTTTTCATTTCTAAAAAAAGGAACTAATAAAAGTACCCCTTTATCAGTGTTGGTAAAGGTACCCCCTTTATAAATTCCTTTTTTAGAGTTATTAAAGGGTAATTTTATGTTCATTTTTCTTATCACTCATAAATGTGTGTCTGTTATCAGTCCTAAAACAACTATTTTTAGCATATCCTAGTGGTTATATCCTGTGGTGGTGTCTTGGAGGTCTCTGTTTCGAGCCACTCCTTGCTCAATCAGAGTAGATTTTCATTTGTTTCTTCCCCCCTCCCTGACTAATGTAATATATAATATATTTCATAAAAAATGTCATATATCATTAAAAATAATATATTAACATATAAATATAATATATTTTATAAAATTTTATTTATTTGATAAGAAATTTGTAATGAAACTTAATATTTAAGATATTTAGTGGAAAATAGTTCAAAAAAATAAAAAATAATATTAATAAAAAAATTTATAATTATTGTTGAGTAATATTCATTTTATAACAATTTCATGATAAAAATTTCAATAAATTAATTAGAGTTTCAAAATAAACTGAAACATTACTCAAACATGAAATGATGGTAACTGTTGATCGTAGTGTCCATTTAAGGCCTACCATATATCAAAATGAATCTTGTGAAACTGTATACATTGTGGTCACATAGGGAAACTTAGATAATCATTTTTCGAGGTCTAAAAAACACCTAAAGGCCTCCAAACCGGAGTTTTTATCAGGATATCCCCATTTTTTGACATTTGATGGAATTGCATTCTCGTTTATGGGTGTCTTATTAACTTTTTTTCTTGATTTATTATAAAGGATTGCACTTGAATGGATATTATGATGTTAATTTTTTTTTTAATTTTTCATGTTTTAATATAATTTATAATTTAAAATATACATATATATATACATATTTGTATTTATTTACAAAAAAAATTAATTTTATTAAAAATTATGTAAACATATTTACATATATATTATCTTTATAAATATATAAACCCTATCTAAATAATAAATTATATCCATTTTATTTAAAATGAAAATGTATGAATATTTATATACCTATAAAATGTATAATATATATATATATATATATATATATATATATATATTTGTGTGTGTATTAACATTAAGATATATATTTATCTATATATTCTAATATATGTATATAAATATCAATATATAATATATATGATTTTATTTATTGAGAGATACATATATGTAAATACATATATATATATATGTATGTGTGTAGGTATTTACACACACAAAACATATGTTTTAAATGTATTAAAAAATAATTATATATATATAGATAAAAATGCATTGAAATAAATATAAATAAATAGATATGTTAAAAAATAGAGAACAAAAAATATAAAAGATTGGTAAGGGTGAACAGGGTTGGTATGTAGGTTCTCTATCACATAAGAAATGGTACTAGAGTCCTAGAAAAGTGGTGATAAGGGGGGGTGTCTCCCCATCTGAATTTACATATTTTTTATTTTTTAAACTTTTATTAGGCATTTTTTAGTGCTGGTAAAGGGGGTATTTATCAGATATTTTGAGAGAACTGATAAAAGGGACCCCCTTTAACTATTCTCAGATCAATAATGTTTTTTTGAATTTATACAATTTATTATCTTGAACATTAAAAATCCAATTATGTAGTATATATATTAGAATTAATGAATACTTTTCATTAACCAATAAAATAATTCATATGAATAAACCTTTTGGTATTCCCACTATTGGATTTAATTTGTAGAGATTAATATTTACCTTTGGATAAAATCATATGTAACTAATATATATGATTATATATTAATTGAATTGTATGATTTTTGGGACATATAATTTTGTTCTTTTTCTTTTATTTTTTTCTCCTTTCATAGAGCCACGTTATTTCTTCATTGTCATCTTAAAAAATTGATTTCATTATATGTGCATCTTTGCATTGCCTCTTATTTTTTAATCTATAATTACTCTAATATATCAGTTTGATGACAATATATAATTACTAATCGACTTAATTATTTTGAATTATTATTTATATATTACTGTAAAATGAAATCAAGGATGTTTTTTTATTCCCATAAGGCCTGTGATGAAAATAGAGGGGGCCATAGAGTCCGACTCAGAATATTTTAAATCCACTATCTTTAATAAATCATGTCCCGTCCTATATATGTGTCTTCACCAATTTTATTCTAATGCCATGGCCACCTCTCTTCAAATTCTCATACTCACACAACTCATGCACAACTTTTCCTTTCTCTTGAACCTAGCGACTCCACAAATTTTGTCTCCTTCCCTCCAAATGGTGAGAGATCCATGAAAACCCAGTCCTCAAATCTGGTCTCCCTCCCCCTCTAATCTTGTATCCCTCCTCAAATTATTTTGATCTCCATGAAAACCCATTCTTAAAATCTCGTCTCCATCCCCCTTCAATATCATCTCCCTATTCAAATATCAATCTTTGTTCATCAATTCACCATAAATTCCTACTATATAACAATCCGAAACTCATCCTCTTCATTGTCAACCCTTGTTACCGGTTCCAGATAACTATCGAATGTTTCCTATAATCCAGTGTCCAACAAATACATTCCTTATCATCACATTGCACCATCTATTGAATCTTTTCTCCAGAGAATCGTCGATCTACCACTGGGTATCTAAGGTATAGTCAATAACTATTTCCACTACCCAATCCATATCCTCATCATACAAGGATTAATAACCCAATTCCTTTAAATAACCACACTATCATCTATAGGCATCATCTATCGATGATATTATCTAAGGGATCATGGAAAAAAGGATTGAATTCCAAGGAATCACTAGATAACCATTGGATTTTCAATGTACCATATATAAATATTTCTTAAACCCTACAACATAACTCATATAATTTGTTCTCTAATCATTTGGAGAAGTATCCTTATTTCATGACCTTTTTTAAGTAAATTTCTATATTGGTATTCATTATTTCATATCTCCATCATCAGTATTTAAATTTGTTTTATTCTGTCATACCATTAATTGTGATGATGAGTATTGGTCCTGCCCAAATCCTCTTTTCCAGGATTCCCCTACATAAGTTCTTCTACCTTTTTTAGAACATAGACACCGTTTATTTTGTGAAATTAAAAATAAAATTGAAAAATAATAATTATATAATTAAATAATTAAGACGTCTAATTTCCCATGTTATGCTCAAAACATATTTCTAATATGGTTCTTACTCCCTGTCAAACAAGTCCTAAAAACCACATTACTAAAAATACTCACTCAATCATTGAAATTCATTATCTATCAAAGTTATTCTCAAAGGAATCATGGATATAAAATTGGAATTCCAATACATCATAAGAATACCACTGAATTTCAAAGGTACTATCAAACATGTCCCATCCCATACACATGTATATAACTATAAGGAGTTGATGAGTTTTTACTATTACTATCTATAAACACATTAATATCAATGTGGATACACACATGTAATTTTATAATATTTTTTAATATATATTAAATTAAAATATTTTTCTTAATCTATATTATCTGTCATATTCCTTTTAGTCGTTGATTTTACAATAATCTATATCTTCCTTCTTCAAACAGATTCGTGAAAGGTAACAACTACGATCACCATCAACTATAAAAACAATTTCTAGTAGATTATATATAACTTTTTTACTCTATTTAAGGATCAAATTTTTTCAATTATTTTAACTAATTGAGATTTAATGTTAATCCCACTATAATTACATCATATTATTCCAAATTAGCCATTGGACCTATAATTTTCCCTAGATAAGTTTCATTTACTATTAAATTATTTCTTACTGGGCATTAAATTACTATTTTAGTTTGTCTTCAATTAATTAAACACACTTTATATGGACATAATTTTTTTCATTCAATAATCCCCTCAAATTTATTATTGAGATTTTTGTAAACATGTCATGACACACCCTGAAAAATGTGTCACAAAGTAACACAAATTAAAAACCATTGTGAAAGGTTTCTATGAATCAAAGGTTTCTAAAAAAATAAAGGAAACATTATCATAGGTTTTCACTAAAATCATTTTCATCTTCAAATATTTGACACAAAATATATTTAGGATGAAATAGGTGTATTTCAAATATAAACAATTATAAAAAAAACTATTATAGGGTCAACTCATTGATCTCAGGTTCTCATCCTCACTACAGTTTGAGAAAGGTGGTTAACCAAAAAGAAAAAAATTCAATCATACAAATAGTATGATTTTGAAATCAATATCTAAACTACATCATACATTCTATTGTTAAAAGTTTTGATAAATCATTATCAACCTTATTATTTGGTCACTACTACAAATTTTTTCAGATTTTTATCGATTGAATGATATATATAGATTGATTATTTATATAATTGTAAATTAATTATGACAAAGAAGATTATTCGTACCCAAATACACCATTCTAGGATTCCCCATCTAATGTTATTATCCATTTTTATCACATAGAACCCCTTTATTTTTTTCAAATTGTAAATAAAATTGAGAAAATTAATTATATCATTTTACAATTAAAACTATGGTTTTCCAATGGTATGGTCAATACGAGTTTCTAATACTGGTTCTGAATCCCTATTGAACAAGTCCTAAAAATCCCATTACTACAAATACTCACTCTATCATCAAAAGATAGTGTCTATAAAAGCTATTATCCAAGGCATTGTGGAAAGACCACTAGAATTCCAAGGCATCTTTATAAGACTTTCATATTTCTAAGGTACCATCAAACATATCCCCTCCCATCCACCTGTCTATAATTGTAAGGATTTGAAGAGTTTTGACTATTAAAAGGTATAAACTCTTAAATATCAAGGAATATACATACATGAAATTTGATAGGATTTTTTATTGTATATTATTTTATATTATTTTCCTAATTTATTTGATTTGTGATATTTTTTTAGTCAAAGATTTCACAACAATCTACATCTTACTGAATCAAATATACTCATGAATAATAAAAACTACATTCATCATAAACTATGATCAAAGTTTTCATTATATTTTTCATAACTTTTTTCTCTCTTTAAGGTTCTATTTTATCCATATTATTTTATATAAATTTTCTTTAATATAACTCCCACTATATTACATACTTATATTCCCAAATTATCAATTCAACACATAATTTTATCTATATAAGTGCTCTTTACTATTGACTTGTTTCTTAGTCAACATTATATTCCTATTTTTGTTTGTCTTGAGTGAATCAATCATATTTTATATGCACATAATTATTTTTTCATTCGATATTCCCTTGAAATTTGTTATTGATATTTTTGTGAACAATTCATGACATGACATGAAAACGTTTTCACAAATTACCACAAAACAAAAAGAAATTTGGAAGAAGGATATGAATCAAAAGATTATAAAAATAAAAAATAAATCCAACATTGTTACGAGTTTTAAATAAATCCTTTTATCTCTTTAAATATTTTATAAAAAAAATATGATGAAATATGAGTTTTTCAAATATATAATTAAAAAAAATAAAAACTATTATAGGTTTAATACCTTGATCTCAGGTTCTCATGTTCACAAAAGTTTGAAAAATGAGGTCAAACAAATAGACAGTGCTTTCCAAATACACCAACCATCTAATATTGATACCAACATGTGAATTCAAGGATGAATTAATTTTTTTAAAGTTCTGATAAATGTTTTGATACCTTCTTATTGGGTTACTATAAAATTTATTCAACTCTTTATTGATTCATTAATTTATATGGACTGATTATTTTTTAAACTGTAAAATCATTTCAGGGAAGAAGATGAGTGCTTCCCAAATCCCCTTTTTTAAGATTCCCTTGAATATGTTCTTCTACCTTTTTTAGCACACAGACACACTTTATTTTGTGAATTTGTAAATAAAATAGAAAAATTAATTATATCATTATACAATTAAGTTTTCTGATTTCCTATGGTATGGTCAATACATATTTCAAATACTGGTTCCAGATCCCTCTCGAACCCATTCTAACAATCAAATTACTAAAAATACTCTCTCAATCGTATAAAGTCATACTATTTCAATGAAATTCTCTAAGACATAGTGGATAGACTATTGGAATTCCAAGGTATCATCATAAGACTAATAGATTTCCAAGTTGTCATTGAAAATGACCCATCCCATCCACAAGTGTACAACTGTAAGGGTTTGATGATCTATGACTGTTACTTGGTAGAAATAGATTAATATCAAGAAATATAAATACTTTTAATTTGAAAATATTTTTATTTTAGTTCAATTTAAATTAATTTTATTAATATATCTAATATGTGATATTACTTTTAGTCATATATTTTTCAAAAATCTAAATGTTCCTATTTTAAATAGACTCATTAAAGTTAACAACTATGGTCACCATCAAATATAAGAAAAATTGGTAAAAGATTATTCATAACTTGTTTACTCACATGATGGTTTTCTTTTATTCAATTATATAGTCTAAATGTGCTTTAATATTACTCCCACTATAATGCATACATATTATTATAAATTAGATATTAAACCCATAGTTTTATCCAGATATGTTCCCTTTTATGTTGACTTATTTCTTAATGAGTATTAAATTCCAATTTCAGTTTTTCTTCAGTTAGTCAAACACGTTTGTTATGCACTAATTTCTTCATTCAATAATCCTTTGAAATTTATTATTCATATTTATGTGAAAAAATCATGAAACACCATGAAAATTATGCCACAAAGTATTGAAAATAAAAAACAAATTATGCAAGGAGGCTCAGAATCAAAGGATTATAAAAATATAAAATGAAGTAAACATTGTCCCAGGTTTGGCCTTACATCCATTATCTATTAAAATATTTGATATAAAATATCTTTAGGGTAAAATTTGTGATTTTTAGCTACATAAATATAGAAAAATAATTATTGGGTTAACACCTTGTTCATAGAATCTCATTTTTACAAAATTTTGAAAATTTCATTCAACCAAATATTCAATGTTTTTCAATCATACCGACCATCTGATATAGACAACAACATGTGAACTGCATCACGCATTCCTTTTTTAGAAGTTGTGATAAACATTTTGATACGTTCTAATTGGGTTAATACTAAAATTTATTAACTTTTAATTTATTAAATAAAATATATTCACTAATTATTTGTAAAACTACAAATTTAAAATCACCAATTTTTCAAAACAATTCACCATATGAACATGATAAAAGAATAAAATTGCAACATGAGAATATAACTCTACCAACTATGTTTAAAAAGAAACAAACATTACTCTCAAAGGATGAAATACTAAAACAAAAACAATGTATGAAAACATTAAAATAAACTAATATAGGTACCTGGTTTACTACTATCTCTATTCCGAATAATTTCTCTACTACATTATTTAACAATTATGAATTTCTAACTCTACTGTCAATATTATAGGTCCATATTCTTCTTGTAGTACGTTATATTATAACAAATTATCCTATGTTACTACCAAATCCCAAACATCCATTGATGTTAGTATTTTACGAAGTGAAATTAATCTCCCTTTGTTTGGATTGAAAGATATTAGTAACATACATATATTTCAATCTACTAGTCATTAAGCTTCCACTATTTTATTATTGTTGGAAATAATTAACACAACTTATTCAAGTACAAGTTTGTAGTTGATGTTTGATTTTCATCAATCCATATCAACATTGAATAATCAACTATCATTTTCTATGAAATTAACATGGATAATAAAATATTTTTATCATTTCTCAGTAGATCATTTATATATTAATGTAGCTTATGAGTATTTCGAGAACAATTTACAAAAGAATTTAAAAATGATTTCAACATTGATTGTGGTGATGGTATGAGATTTTGTAACGTTTATATGTTCAATGTAGATATATATTTCTATATTTTTCCTTTTATTAATTATTAAAATATAATATTATTGTGAAATAATTTTATAAATATGTTAATTATGAAATTAACATATCTTAAAATGAACATAAATAAAAATACATACAGGAGGGCGTACTTCAGCGGAACATATTGGTATTGCATAACCCACAATATTTTTTTAAATTAATTTTTTTTAATTATCTTACGATTTTATGTTGTTATGAAAAATATATGAACTGATAACTGATTACATGGATATTGGTGATCCTAAACATTGTTTAATGTAGTGTTGTTTTTTGTTGTGGTTTGGTGAAAGAGTTAAATTATATATAGAACATATTTCTCCTAGGTTTTCACTATGTATTCTCTTGTTAAAATCAAACTGCAGGAATTAGATACCCCTTTGGAATACCTAAAATCCCTTATTTTTTATGATAACTCAAAATATGAAATAATGTTTTGAGATCTTATCCAACAATACAATAAAATTTTCTCTTTTACATCAATGGAAGTAACAACAAGTAATTTTGTTAATATTAGAGTTGGTTCATATATTTATAGGCTCAATGGAAAAAAATACCACTATTTTGTAAGATTATTTCTATCTACTCATCAAGCCCCAAGATTTTCCCAACTATATGTTTTTGAAACTTCAAACAAACTAAAAAAACAAAATACAGTCTTTGAGGTACAATAAAGACACTTCATTAATGTATTTCCAATTTTTAATTTTTTTGTCAATTTACTATATATTATTTTCGAAAACTCCAAAAAATGATATAAAGTACTCTATTAACCCTATAATTATGGAAAATATTAATTCTATTTTTGATGAATTATATCATTTAGTTGGTCAATTTTTAATTGAAATTTATTTATTCAATACAAATTCTAGCCCAAATTTGAAGCTAAAGTCAATTAGGAAAAGTGGATTGGATTCATACACATACAACATTCCAACATCATCATGATAATAGTTGGGGCTATTAAAGACATTAATGGTGATAGATATATATTCATGTAAAAATGATAATGTGACTTCCAATATATCAATGAACTTCACACTCTATATCTTTTGTAGCAATATCACATTATTTTTATAACCATTATTGATTGGATTTTGAATTATTTTTACCACAACTTTTATTCCATATCTTCATGAGTTCAAAAAGTAACAATGAGATAGAACATTTCATACCCTCTTAAATTCATACCAAATCAACAGAGAATAATATTACATTCAAGATGAATCATACAAAAATTAGCAGTTAATGCATATACAATGGTTGTATCTCAACATTTTTCCTTATTTTCACTAAATAAAAAACAAGTAAGAGTTGTTTTATACAGTGGTCTGCAAGAGTCATCCTTAATAGGTGAGTCTGATTGTATACTTTAGAGAAAATGTGTTATTGTTTCCTTCAAATTTCACTGGTGGACCAATATACATGTTTCAGAATTATCAAAATGTAAGGGTAATTTCTTACTAGTCTAGCTATTTGGATTTTTTCCTCACTTTCACATGAAACCCTTGTTGGCTTGAGACAACATGATTTCTTAAAATTCAAAATCTTCATCCCGTATATTTTCCCCAAGTACTATCAATGTTTTCAATATCAAGTCTAATGATTTAATGAACAATTTATAAGATGGGTTTTTTTACAAAGTATCAATAAGGTATCATTTTTTATTATAATTCATTTTAATTTTTCATTATATATTTTATTAAAAAAATCTGTTAACATTGATATACTTTTATATTTTTCACACAATTGAATTTCAAAAACATGGAAACCCTCATGGACTTTTAGTTTTATTCCTTAAATATACATATATTATTTAATAAGCTACTTATGTAAATCAAATGATTTTAACTAAGATACCAGACAAAAGGGAGCATCCAATTTTATATAAATGTTTAAAAACATAATGATTCATTGACCTTGTGGGGATGATAACACATGATCACCTTACATGAAAAACTTTAGGTGTTGAAAGTTTTTCCCAAATAGTTTTTCTATTATATGGAGTTTAGACAATGATGGAAATGCTATAAACAGATGATGATATTTGTTAAATAGTATTAAAAATGGTGTTAAAATGGACAGTAATTATGTTTTCCCTTAAAATATAAATATTTTGGTTAAATACAATGATTACCTCAACATTTAAATTTGTAATCAGTAACTTTCACTAAATTATTTTTTTGAAATACATCAAAAAAATAACGACTGAGTCATTATAGCACTATATGGAACAACATATACTATAGAAGGTCAAAAATTGGTAGATAAGATAAAAATTCCTTTAGAATGTTAATATATTTCACTATGTGAAGCTGTTTGGTGAATATATGGTTATGAAATCCATTATAGGTTTCCACCAGCTGAGATATTGTATTTCAATTTTCATGGAGAAAAAACATAACTTATTCATATGGAGCTAAATATGATGGTGTTCTATCGAAATAAAAAATCACAAAAACCACTTTCACCACATGTATTGAAGCAAATAAAACATACCCTGAAGAAGAATGTCTAGCATACCTAAAATATCCTACAAATTTTTTTTCCACACTATTGAATGAATATGGTATACTATAAATAGATTATTTTATATTGGTAGATTTCATTATGTTCCACCCACAAATATATAGATACATTCACTTATAATCATGCTCAATAAAGCTAAAAGACCAAACTCTTTTAGTGATATATTGACTATCAATCAAACCATCTATCACACTTTCTGAGAAGGATAATATGATTTGTAATTATTTAGTGATTATACAGAATTCATTAAGAATATTACAGATGCTTCAATTTGGGAACATGGAATTCCATGTGCATATTGTTTGGTAACATTCTATTCTCAAGCATAGTTTCAATACCAAACCATGTATGGGGTTGCACATGGAAATTACATTCGGAATATGTTGAATATATTCAACGAAACATGTTAAAATGGAAAGGTATATAAATATTTTATTATGATATTACTTTGTCTTATTTATATGTTCATTTTTAACATAACATTAAATTACATAATGAAAATAGTTATCATTTTTATATTCTTGTCATTATTTTAAAATTTTAATTAATTTAAAATTACACATAAAATTGTAGTTATATTAAAAAATATTAAATTTTGAAGTGTATTAATATAAAATAATGGTTTTTTAGTTTTGTAATCAACATAGCATGATATTTACATATTTCATAAATTTTAAAACACTGCATAATAGTTGGTCTAACATTAAAATCACTGCATCATTGGTATAGTGAACATAGAATATTCCTTTATGTTTTCCAGAGTCCATGCACCCATATTAATTTCATGTATTGTGAAATGCATCCTCTATAATTTCAAAATGATTTACATTGCATTTAATGTATTATGTAAAGCATCCTATAAAATTTTAAAATGATTTCCAGTAATGGAAATATTATTTTACAGTAACAATGTTGTATTACTACTACGATAATGGTGTAAATAGGATATTATATTGCATTAAAAATTCCCATATTGTATTGTTTTGATTATTATAGGTGTATATGGACACCTCTATATTGGTGTATGTAGAATATCATGTTATTTATATTTTCTGAGACTCTTAATATTCCAGTTTTGTAAATATAATATTCAATAGCTACATAATTTTTTCCACCATTAAATTTTCAATGAAAAAAATTATTATATCTAGTGTTGTATGCGCACTACTACATGCCCACTGCTCCCTTATAACATTGTTACAAACATTATGAAAACTACTATGTAGTACCCCCAGTTTCTAGTATTTAACCCTTAATTGATTCTTTTCATGTTCTTAATGTTAAGAGTGTTTAATGGGAGAGTCGGGTGAACTTGGAATGATGTTGTGAGGCAAAGCGAAAGTCGCACAGGCAGCGCACGGTTTATCTAAACCGTGCATCCAAACCGTGCGAAGTGGGTCTTGGAGGCAGTTTCTTCTTCATGGTCGGCACACGGTTTGTCTAACTGTGTGTCCAAACCATGGTATGAGGGTGGTCGAGGTAGTATCTAACACACGGTTAGCACACGGTTTGTCAAACCATGTGAACTAACTGTGAGGCCACTTAAACGAGATCCTATAAAGGTGTATATCATGCCTTTTTTCCACTATGTAGCTCTTTTTTCTTCCTAATTGGCCCTAACTCAGTATTTTTGTTCCCCTAAGGTCATGGAGGGTTCTCCCATTGTTCTGAAGGCGATCCGAAGTCTTCTCTAGGAAAATCAAAGCCAGATTTTTGAGGTATGTGATTGTTCTTGTTTGGTTTCTTAGATCTACTTAGATATTCTTCTCATCTTCTCTCGGTTTCTTAGATATATGCCCGTTATGGGTAGATATAAGTGTGTGGATGCCAAATATGATGATATTCAGTCTTGGTTGCGTTAGTAGAAAGGATCTAAGGAGGATCCTTGGTGAATCTACCCAGTTTTCTCGAGCGTTCTTCGACCGTTGTGGTTTTCGTCAAAACCTTTGAGGTAGGAGGCTTCACTCTCGACTCCTATTTCTATAATTGAATGTATTGGTTTCAAATTGGTTTATTTTAATGGTTTTTATTGTGAACATCATGTAATAAATCATTATTAGTGATGATTTATGGTTTTAGTGAAATTGTGAAATCTTGGTGAATTGTTGTGCAATGTGGTTTCGCTTCTTGAATTTAAAATGTTGATTTTAAATTATGGATTTTATGAAATTTTAAATGGTTTAATTAAAAATGTGTTTTCAATAAAAAGGGTGTTTCATTGAAATGGTTTGAGATTGAAATGGTTTTGATGAAAATGGTTTTCAATAAAAATGTGTTTTTATTGAAAGGGTGTTTTGGCATGATTGATGGGAAGATGTGGTGTGTGTTCATATTGTATTCGGGATGGATAAGGGTTAAGAGTCTCCCCCATCAGTTTTGGGATGGATAAGTGTTAGGGCTCTCCCCCGTTAAAAATTTATATTGCATTCGGGACGGATAAGGGTTAAGAGTCTCCCCCATTAGTGTTGGGATGGATAAGGGTTAGGGCTCTCCCACATCAAGTATTCATGTGCATTTTGGTTGGATAAGGGAAAAAATTCTCCCACATCATTGTTGGTATGGATAAGGGTTAGGTATTTCCCCTTCTTCCAGGTAGCATGCATGGTTAGTTTCATGGGTTTGTGGAAATGGTTGGGTATGCCTAAAAGGAATGTTTGTGAAATGGTTCTTAAGCCTGTTTGGTTATTTTTCTGGAAAAATAACTTGTTAGAAAATTGGTTTTATTTTATCTTGGATGCTTTTGGTTACGAATGGTTTAGGAAACATGGTTATGTTTAGTTATAAACTTCTTTTGATATAATGTTTTATATAAACTGTTTTTATATAACTGTTGCTAACTCTTTTATCCTAGTGGTGTGAGTAGGGAAGTCATTGGGGAAAACCTACTTAGTTTTATACTCACCCCTGCTTTGTAAAGTTAGTACTTTTGTATATGTCGTATTCTGGGAAATAGGTAAAGGTAAAGCATCTTATTGCTAGTGGCTCTTAGTGATTCTTGGGAGATGTTATAGAGCTTGGAGCTTGTGGAGCACGGAGTCTTAGTGTCTTTGAGTGTCTTGAGTTGTTTATCTGTTATGCACTTTGATACTTGGTTTGGTCTTCTACTGTTGTGTAATCTGATGTGGTTTGACATAAATTAAGTTTGTTTAGTTGTCTTTCTTTTGTTCATGCACCATATAGTGAATTTTTGGTCATTCTTGGCTGGTTGATGGGTTATTTATTAAAAGGTAAATCATCCCACAAATTGTATTTGAATCCCTTTGGAATTTACTGCCAGCCTTTGGCATCTTGGGTATTTCTCTTAAGGCATAGTAAAGACTCTTTTTACTCTCAAGACAATGAGAATTGGTGGGTCATTACAAATGGTATCATCTTGTTCAGTCATTTCCTAACAAATGGTCATCTATGTTCTTGGTCTTCGAGTTGAAATTCATTCTTGTATATTCCTTGGGTCTAAATCTTAGATAGGAGTAGGATTGTCAGAACTTGAAATATATAGAATAAAAGGACGTAGCTAACCTGTTTATGATGAACTTCAAGTTACCGGGGTGTTGGGTACATAAGTGTTATGGATACACTTCTAGAACGTTGGAAATCTAATTGTCATGGGTTTTTCCAATGAGATGAACATTACTTTCATTTTAGAGGAATGACATCCCAATAAGATTTCATATCTCATTGTGAGGAAGGAGTAAAGATGTTGTGCAAGGTTCTAATTTTTAAAAAATTCATAATTGTTTTTCAATTTAATGATTTTGAAAACAGAGTATTTGGTGTATTTTGAAAATGGGTTGATTTTCAAAAGTCATGAGGAGTGTTTTCAAAAAAAAATTAACATACTAAAAAGGATGTTTTGGAAAACAATGTTGTGATAGATGATGTGATATAATTTGAAATTTCAATCCATCAGTTTCTAGAGAGTAAGATTGATGGAGGTTTTTGTTGGTTTAGAAAATGGAACCCGGTAGGCGTCGTCGGAATGAACCCAAAGAAGCTGTGGAGAATGTGGTTACACCTGAGCCATGGGTGAAACAAGATCTAGTTCATAGTATTGTCCAAGCTTTTCAGACTGTGGATATAGGGAGCCGGAGGAATAAACCAAGGCATGTGGATCATACCATCCAGTTCATAAAGCAGAATTCACCAAACTTTCAGGGTGATGCTGAACCCAAAAAGGCGGAGGTGTGGCTAAGTAGGATGAATCGTATATTCGATTTCATTGGAACACCATAAGAGCTAAATGTCAAGTTGGCGACGTATATGCTCGAGGATCTTGCACTTAAATGGTGGGATTTAGTGGTGAATTCTAAATTGGATGAAGGGCTAACATGGGAGTATTTTGAATAATATTTTAACAAAAAATTCTATCCTCACACATTCAAGATCCGGAAAATGACATAATACTTCAACCTAAACCAAGAGAGTCTCTCCGTCATAGAGTATGCAGCTAAATTCATCAATTTAGTTCGTTTTTCACCATAGGTTGTGGCAAGTGCATCGTTGAGGGCATGCATCTTTGAATCGGGGCTAAGGTAAGATATTCGATTGAAGATTGCGGAGATCTGTATTACGGATTATATAGAGATGGTGAACAGAGTGACTGTTGTTGAAAATGATATCTTGGGATATATAGGAGGAGGAATGGTGATACCTATGGGAAACTATGGGAACTCAACCTCTTGGAACAAGAGGAAAAGGGACACCCATTTCCACGGTGCGAGTGAAAATCAGAACCAGACGGTGGGATCAGTAACCCTTCCTCCACGACCCTAGAGAAAAGCAGGTTGCTTTCAATGCAGTTCAATTAACCACATAATGTGAGTGTGTACGGTGCATCCTAGAGTATGTCACAATTTCAAGCCGATGGGGTATCTACAGCACTATTGTTGGAATGCTCTAAGGTTGGGTGCACGTGACACTTCTCAGGTGTCACAATAATCATATTATTCGACAGGACGAGGACATAAGAATCAATGTCGTCAGCATAACAGAGCTAGCAATGGTGATTCTCAAAATACAATGAATCCTCAACCAAGGAACTCTCAGCAAGGCAACAATGAGAACAGTGCAGTGATGAAGAAATTGTATAGAGCTGAGGAGATGACGGTCGATGATCAGGCTGGACCATCTATGGTGAGAGGTATGATTCTTTTGAATTTGACCCTTGTGCAAGTTCTCTTTGATACTGGTACATCGCATTCCTTCATTTCTTCTAGTATTGTTGACTTTATATGTTTAAAACTAGAAATGACGCCTTCTGTTTTGAAACTAAAAACTTCTCTTAGTGAAAGTGAACGTCAAGCCTTTGTGTGTAGAGAATGTGCTATAAATTATGATGGATCTGAGTTAAAATGGGACTTCTTGATGTTGTACATGGATTTCTATGATGTAATCCTGGTTATGGATTGGTTGAAAATTTTTAAGGCTCACATCAACAGTTATAAGAGAATGGTTAGTTTAATGACTGAGGATGGAATCAGCCATATCTTCAGGGGAGAGAGGATAGTAAAGAAAGATAAAAAGAGATTGTTGGAACCAATGGTGGGAACAATCTCTCACCAACTGGCAGCATTGACATTGGCATCAATGAAAGAGATCGAGGAAAATAGTTTTCCAGCTGTTGTGGATCAATTTCTAGATGCCTTTTCCAATATCTTCTTAGGGTTACCACCTCTAAGGGAACTGGAGTTTATGATTTATCTCATTCCGGGGACCAGTCCTATTTCCCTTTAGTATTATAGGATGGAACCAATAGAGTTACGAGAATTGAAAGTGCAGTTAGAGGAGCTAGAAAGCAAGGCTTTCATTCGATCAAGTACTTCTCCATGGGCAGCACCAGTGTTGTTTGTGAAGAAGCCAGATGGAACTCTTCGACTATGTGATTATTATCGTAAGCTTTACCAAGTTAAAATAAAGAACATATATCCACTTCCATGAATTGATGACATGTTCGATCAATTAAGGGGAGATAAGTGGTTCTCTAAGATTGATTGTGGTCAGGATATCACCAATTGCGAGTTCGAAAGGGGGATATTCCAAAGACAGCTTTTAGAAGCAGATATGTCCACTATGAATATGTAGTCATTCCTTTAGGTCTAATGAATGAACCAATGGCCTTCATGGATTTGATGAATTGTATATTTCAGTGATATCTGGATTCTTTTGTTGTGGGGTTTGTGGATGATATTTTGGTCTATTCAAAGAAACGGGATGATCATGAGTTGCACCTAGAAACAGTGTTATAAATCTTGAGAGATCATTGTTTGTATGAAAAATTATCAAAGTGTTATTTTTGGGTACCGAAAGTACGTTTATATGGCCATGTAATTTCTGAGAAAGGCATTTCTGTTGATCTGGAAAATATAGAAGCTGTTATCTGTTGGCAACCACTGAAGAATGTGTTTGAGATACGCAGTTTACTTGGTCTATATGGTCACTACTGACGCTTTTTGAGTGATTTATCATGACTATATTCACCAATGAGAGCTCTGACTATGAATAATCCTCTCTTCTAATGGATGGAATAATGTCATAAATCTTTTCAGGAACTAAAGTTTTGGCCTACATCATCACATATCTTGATCTTTCCAGAATCGGGACAGGGGTATGTGGTGTATTGTGATGCTTACGGATCAGGGTTGGGTTGTGTTCTCATTCAAGGACACCATGTGGTTGCTTATCATTCAAGGAATTTGAGAGTGCATGAGAAAAGATACCTAACACATGATTTGGAGTTGGCTGTAGTAGTCCATGCTTTGAAAAAATAGAGACCTTATCTCTTTGGTGAGAAATTTACTGTGTTTACGGATCACAAAAGCTTGAAACACATTTTCTCACAGCAAGATTTTAATCTTAGGAAAAGGATTTGGATGGAGTATCTCCAAATGTTTGACTTTGACTTGATGTACACACCCAGAAAAGGAAATTATGTGGTGGATGCATTGAATAGAAAGTCATATGCTCAGTTGGTGAAAGAATATTTAGACGAATGGTAGTAGATGTCAGTCTTAGCTGACATGCATGTGGAATTTGAATACCGAGGTGGTGTTGATCTTTTATTTTTAGATAAACTTGTTTTTGATTTAGTAATGATGATCAAAGAAGCAAAAACATCTGATACAGAATGTCAGGTTGTAAGTTCAAAACTCAATGGTGGGGAGACCATTGGTGGCTGGAAACTGGATGGGTGTTCAGTTTTGTGTTTCAGAGATCGGTTCGTTGTACCTATGGTTTTTCAGGAACAAATCCTTCATGCTTATAACCATTCTAGATGAGTTTTACACCCAAGTACATAGAAGATGTATAAGGCATTGAAGGCGTAATTTTGGTGGAGCGGCATGAAAAGGAAGGTGGTCGAGTTCGTCTCACGGTGCTTAACTTGTCAGAATGTTAAAGCAGAGCATCAGAGACTAGCTGGTATGTTACAATATTTACCTATCCCAATGTGGAAATGGGATGAGATAGTAATGGATTTTGTTACAGGTCTTCCATGAATGGTCTGGAAACACGATTCCATTTGGTTGATAGTGGATCGTCTAACCAAGTCGGCCCATTTCATCCCTATTCGCGAAACCCATATAGTGGATGATCTTTCAAAAATCTATATCCGAGAAGAGGTAAAGAGACATGGTGTACCAGTGTCTATAGTCTTAGATAAAGATCTGAGGATCCCATCTCATTTCTGGAAATCATTACAGCAATCCCTTGGGACTCAGTTGACTATGAGCATGACGTATCATCCTCAAACGGATGGGCAATCCGAGCGGACAATAAAAACATTGGAAGATATGTTATGGGCTTGTGTAATGGATTTTGGTGGCACATTAGAGGAGTATATACCCTTAGTGGAGTTATCATGAAATAATTTCTATCAAGACTCAATACGCACGGCTCCGTTTGAAGCATTGTATGGGCGTACATGTTGTTCTCCACTATGCTGGGTGGAAACTGGTGAAACTTCACTATTTGGGCTGAGCCTTGTCCAAGAAATAACAGAGAAGTTTTAGTTTATTATAAAGGGGTTGGAGACGGCTTAGAGTCATCAGAAATCTCATGCAGATCACCGTGGAAGACCATTTTTGTTCGTTGTGGGTGATCATGTCTTCTTGAGGATCTCTCCAAGGATTGGACATCGTCATTTAGAGAAGTAGGGAAAGTTATCTCCAAGATACATTGGTCCTTTTGAGATACTGTAACGGGTTGGAGAGGTGGAATATCGGTTGTCATTACCACCACAGTTTAGTTCAGTGCAGAATGTGTTCTGTGTATCTCAGTTGAAAAAGTATCAGCCTGATCCTGACCATGTGATCAGATGGGATCAAGTTGACCTAGAGTCGGATGCTTCATTGATACATATCCCAATATAGATTGTGGATAGGCAAGAGAAATTCTTGCGTGGAAAAAGCATCGGTCTAGTGCGGGTTTTATGGAAGCATGGTCAGATTCAGGAAGAGACTTGGGAATGTGAAAAGAAAATGAAAGAGCAATGGTCGGAACTCTTTCAGAAGGGTGAAGGTTTTCTACATTCCAAGGATGGAAAGACCAATGTTGGGGAGAATGTAGTACCCCTGGTTTCGGGTATGTAACCCTTACTTGATGTTTTTCATGGTTTTAAAGTTAAGAGTGTTGAATGGGAGAGTCAGGAGAATTTGGAATGATGTTGTGAGGCAAAGGGGAAGTCGCACGTGCAGCGTACGGTTTGTCTAAACCGTGCAGCCAAACCGTGCGCAGTGGGTCTTGGAGGCAGTGGCTTCCACACAGTCAGTGAATGATTTGTCTAACTGTGCGGACAAACCGTATGAGAAGTGCGGTCGAGGTAGTAGCTAATGCACGGTTAGCGCACGGTTTTTCAAACCGTGCGAACTAACCCTGCATCCACTTAAATGAGATCATATAAAGGTGGATCTCATGCGTTATTGCCTCTATGTAGATCATTTTTCCTTCTAATTGGCCCTAAATTGGGATTTTGGTTCTCCTAATGTCACGTAGGGTTCTCCCATCTTTCTGAAGGCAAATCAAAGGCTTCTCTTGGAGAATCGAAGCCGGATTCTTGAGGTATGTGATCGTTCATTTTTGGTTTCCTAGATCTAATTAGATCTACTTCTCGTCTTCTCTAGGTTTCATATATCTACACCCGTTATGGGTAGATCTATGTGTGTGGATGCCAAATATGACAAGATTTGGTTTTGGTTGCATTAGGAGAAGAGATCTAAGGAGGATCCTTGGTGAATCGTCCCAGTTTTCTTGAGAGTTCTTCAACCATTGTGGTTTTTGTCAAAACCTTTGAGTTATGAGGCTTCAATCTCAACTCCTCTTGCCAGAATTGATTGGATTATTTTTAAATTGGTTTATTTTAATGGTTTTTATTGTGAAAATCATGGAATAAATCTTATTTTTTGATGATTTATGGTTTTATTGAAATTGTGAAATCTTGGTGAATTGTTGTGCAAAGTGATTTCGCTTCTTGAACTTAAAATTTTTATTTTAAATTATCGATTTGCTGAAATTTTAAATGGTTTGATGAAAAATGGGATTTCAATAAAAAGGGTGTTTTATTGAAATGTTTTGATATTTAAATGGTTTTGATGAAAATGGTTTTCAATAAACAGGTGTTTTTATTGAAAGGGTGTTTGGCATGATTGATGGGAAGATGTGGTGTGTGTTCATATTTAATTTGGGAAGGATAAGGTTTAGTAGTATCCCCCATTAGTGTTGGGATCGATAAGGGTTAGGGATCTCCCCCTTCAAACATTCATATTGCATTAGGGAAGGATAAGGGTTAAGAGTCTCCCCCATCAGTGTTGGGATGGAAAAGGGTTACGGCTCTCCCCTGTCAAGCATTCGTGTGCATTTGGGTTCGATAAGGGTAAAAATTATCCCCCATCATTGTTGGGATGGATAAGGGTTAGGTCTTTCCCCTTCTTCCAGGTAGCATGCATGGTCAGTTTCATGGGTTTGTGGAAATGGTTTGGTATGCCAAAAAAATGATTGTGAAATGGTTCTTAAGCCTGTTTGGTTATTTTTCTGAAAAAATAACTTGTTGGAAAATTGGTTTTAATTGCTCTTGGATTATTTTGGTTAGGAATGGTTTTGTAAACTTGTTTATATTTAGTTATAAACTACTTTTGAGAAAATGTTTTATATAATATTTTTTTATATAATTTTTTCTAACACGTATATCCTAGTGGAATGAGTAGGGAAGTCATTGGGGGAAAACCTAATGAGTTTTATACTCATCCCTGCTTTGGAATGTTGGTCCTTTTGTAAATGTCGTATTCTAGGACACAGGTAAATGTAAAGCATCATATTGCTAGTGGCTCGTGGTGATGCATGGGAGATGTTGTGGAGCTTGGAGCTTGTAGAGCATGAAGTCTTAGTATCTTTGAGAGTCTTGAGGTGTTTATCTATTGTGAAATTTGATAATTGTTTTCATATTCCACTGTTTTGTACTCTGATGTGGTTTGACATAAATGAAGTTTGTTTAGTTTTCTTTCTTTTTTTCATGCACCATATATTGAATGTTTGGTTATGCTTGGTTGGTTGATGGGTTATTTATTAAAGGGTAAATCATCCCCTAACTTGTATTTGAAACCCTTCAGCATTTATTGCCAACCTTTGGCATCTTGGGGACGTCGCTTAAGGCCTAGTAATGACTCTTTTTTCTCTCAAGACAATTAGAATTTGCAGGTCATTACATACTACATACATTATAATTGGATTTTGTTATCAATTTTCTTACTTTTATTGATAAAAATAATTTAAATAAATTTAGTTGATGTTTTATTTTATTTAAATCAATTAACTAACTCATTAAACTAAAATAATAACAAAATTTATTTTTTAGAGAAACCATTGTATTTTTTTGGAAATAACTAACTCAATCATAGAAATTTAAATATATTCCACTAGTACATAACTTTGTTCCCACTATAAATTTTTTAGTGCTGATAATAGTATATATACTACTATATTCCCACTTCTTCTTACCCACTAACACCTAACATCATTGTTATAATCCTTATTTCAACTTCTAAATGTCGGAAAACTGGATTTTTTTGAAAAACTATTCAAGCTTTTTTGGAAAAAAATAAAATAAATTCATTTGTAATTATATCCCATTTAAATCAAATAACTAACTCATTCTACTTAAATAATTAAAAACTATATCCTTTAAATAATCCATTGTGCTTTGTTTGAAATAACTAACTCAATCATAGAAAATTAATTTTATTCCACTACTACTTAAAGTTTTTCCTAAAATTAATTTTTCAATTGAGGAAATACAATATCCAATGTTGCATTCCCACTACTACATTCCCACTACTACACGCACATAGTGTTATAAACTGTATTCTCACTACTACATATAGTATACCTATATTTTGAGAATATATTTAATATATTATGTGAGAAAAGTAATTTAAATAAATTCAATTGAAATTTTATCTTCTTTAAATAAAATAACTAATTGAATCAAATAATTAAAAATTATATCTTATAAAAAAACCATTGAACTTTGTTTGAAATAGATTACTAATTCTTAGAAATTTATCTGTATTACCTTACTATGTATTGGCATCTCGGGTCTCACCCTGATACTATTTTCCAAGCCTTTTTGATAAAATTTATATCATAAATACCTATTTTATTCATATTTAACAAGTTATTATGATTATAGAAATGCATCTCACCAATAATTAACTAAAACAATATGAATTATTAGATATTGACAATATGCTTTGCTCCCACAGAAGATCATTGAATAAATATCATTTTGTGCCTCTACCAGTTTCATCTACTACATTCATTGGAAATAGTTGGGTTTCATCAGAACTAAATTATAATAACGACATCCAGCAATAATAATTTTTTATCCTACATGGAAAAATGACTAATGAAAAATAATATGTACTAACCACAACTACTAATGAAACAAAAATTCTCACCATAGGTTCTTTCATTGTACATAAATAAGGAATCATATGTGAAAATTTATTGTGGAAAATAATAATTACAAAACTACGTTCGAAAGGACATATTGTACTTGTTGTAACTTCTAGTTGTATAGAATCTTTGTTACTTCCTGGTGGGAGGACAACACACTATTGATTTTTTATTCCAATTATTTTTATATAAAACTAAACCTGCCACATTAAACAAAGAATTAAATTTTATTAACTTATTCAAAGAGAAAAATTAATTATTTGGTATGGGGAACCAATTGTACAAAAATATTTCATTGAAAATTTGGATTATAGATTGAGGTAAATCATGACAATAATGATTATGCATGCATAAGATATAATGTTTGGTGGAAAAAAATTAGATATATTTAGTAGATTCTACCAATTATACATCATATGAATATAAGTGATATAGTATTTTCAATTATAAATCCCTCTCATATATCAGATCATTGCCGTGTTCTTCACCGAAATGATAACATGAAACTACTTTCCTTGGAGACCTCTATTAACTCTTCTAAACTCCATGATTTGGAATGTTGGATTCTAAAAATAGGTGATAGTGTTCTTGGTTATCAAATAGATGGTGAGACGGAAATTCAAATTCCAGATGATTCTCTCCTTTCTGCATTAAAAAATCCAATTGATGTTATTGTTCGAAGCACATACCCCTCTTTATCTACAAAGTAAAATGATACAGTATACATAAAGGATCATACTATATTATTAGCAACAAAAGATGTTGTCCAAAAACTAAACGATTACATGTTAACATTCATTCTTAGAAAAGAAAATGTTTATCTCATTTCTATTTCAGTGTGTCAATAAAGTTTAAATAGAGACACACAAGAGAACATATATACACCAGATACTCTAAATGGAATCAACATATCTAGTTTATTGTGTCAAAAGTGAATTCTCAGATTGGTGGTCCTGGTAATGTTACTAAGAAATTTAGAATAATATTTTGAATTATATAATGAAATATAGTTAATAGGCATATATTTGGGAGCTCATGTAATCAGATCTTATATTCTAACTATGACTCATTATGAAAATTATGATTTCATAACTAGAGAAAATATGAATCATTCACATTTGAGTTATCCATTTAAGCTTTAAAGGAGATATTCTCCTTTAACTATTTCATTTGAAATTACTATCAACAAATGTCAAGGACAATCTCTTTCTTTGGTTGTATTATACTTACAAAAACATATTTGTTCATAGATTGTTATGTATAGCAATATCCGGAGTAAAAAATAGGGAACATTGAAATTACTAATATGTGAAAATGTCAAAAAACCATTAAAAAGTATTACTAATATTGTTTACCAAGAAATTTTCAAAAACATATATCAGGTATAAAGATATTTTATCAATTACATCTGATGAAAATTTTATATCTTTAGTGTTAGGAATTTTTTTCAATAATCATTTCATAATGATGTTTTCTTTAATATAATTTTTTTATATTTTCATTATTAATGAATTTTCATTTAAATGGCCTATTTTAACAGTAATTTATGAAACATTTCTATTGAAGATGATAAAACATTGAAAATTAAAGTATTAATTATTCATATGTGGTTCAAAAAGTCATCAAAATTTTTAGATGAAATTGAATTAATTGATTTTCTCCTTATCGATGAAAATGGGAGTCATATATTTTAGCTTTACATCGAAATTAAAAATTTCTTTATTGAAATCTACGACTAAAATTTCATTAATCAATATTTCTATATATGTTATCAAATTATTTAATTATTTTACAACTCCTTTAAAAATGTATAAGATTATATTATTGCATACATTCTATCCTATAGACTGTGTTGAATCTCAATTTTATGAATAATAAGACTTTTTATTTAATGAAAATAATATACCTTATTATTTTATTCAATGAAATATATTTAATTAATTGTACTAAAAATCATATATCTTTTTATACTCCTTGTGATTTTTTAATATATTATATTCAATTCAATTATCATTTTAGATAATTTATATTTTCTTCAATTAAATTTATTTAATAAATCTGTGTTTTTATTCAGTGAAAAAATCAAAGAAATTATTTTATCACTATCTGCACTATTATTATAAACATATGAGTTATTTTAAATTTTTTCTAAAACAACCATTCAAGAAGAAATTATTTGAAAATGACCTATAACAATGTTCCAAACTATTCTATAAGAACGTATGTGTTCTGTAATAAAAAAGATTCAAATTATCAAATATATTGGGAATTATATATCAATATACCATGAATTCAAACTCATTTTTAACTAGAGGACTTGTATAAAACCTTCTAACATGAAACTATTCCATTTTGAATACAATTTTATTCCATTTGACGTCATCAGACAAAATAGGGTTATGAAAAATATTTTCATAGGTAAATGTTCTTTTAATTATATCATTCTCCAATAGTCAATAGTTCGATTTTTTTTCAATGTTAGAGTATCGATAATGATAATTTTATATTATATTTTATTGGATAGAAACATAATCATCATCAAATTCATGCTCAGCTAAACAATAACAAGATAATTCCAACAATTATTATTAATTACAAGTAAATAGAAATTCAATTTCAAAATTATTCTCACCATAGAATTTTATAATAAAATTTATATTACATTTCCAATTAAATGTTACAGTGGAAAAAGTATCAATTGTACTTCTTGGGGTGAATTTGGTGAGCTTCCTAAAAGACATCTGAATGATTAAATTGAACCAACTAACATTTTGGTGTTGTAACTTTTCCATGAAAAACAACTTAGTAGTATGTCGTTTCAATAATCCGTAAATGTGAAATATCAAATTCCAAGAAAAACATGACACAATTAATTAATTATATTTCAATCAACATTGTTTAGACACAACATTTGTTACCACAATCATGAATGCAAAAAACCTTCCCCTTAATCCTAAAATTCATATTATAAAATCTTTTAGAAATAGGTAATCATTTGTTGTTCTTGTCTCTAAATACAATATATTTTTGGTATATTGTCTATAATTTATAACATACTATAAAAATGTTTTATTTACACTAAGATTGTATTCATTAAACCTTTTCATAATTTATATATACATTAACATATTATTTAATTGTATGAAAATACATTATTGATTTACTGCCATTTCTTTGTGACTCTCTATTTATTCTTTTATCTTCTTATATTAGTGTTGATGTTGATTTTTAAAATATAATTACATTCATTACTCATATGTATGATGAAAATACTGAAAAAAACTATGTTACAACATTATAAAAACATATTCCATATGTTCAATATCAAATACATCATTATTTTAGATGATTTAAATGAAGAAAAAAATTGCAAAAATTAGATCATACACACAGAATAGATAATGTCTCTCATCACTGATAATTAATTTTGTCCTCACCTCATGAAAAATATATTATAAAGTTAATACACATTAATGATAAATTTTTTGGATTACAGGTTACAAAGTGCAAAATAGTTTATACTATGAAAAAAAATTCAACGCAACTACAATTGTTATTATGAATCTTACATTTCTTATAGAAAGAAGGTAGACTATTTGAATAAAAATATTTGGTGTCAAAATTATATAAACCCAGCTTTTCTTAAATAAATTTTACATAATTTTAATGATAAAAAACATTAAATCATTACATAAATAGGATCTAAAGGTTTATTGTCTTGGGAAAACTTGGACTAAACATAACTTTTACAACATAAACATACAAATTTATATAATTCCTTCTTCTCTAGCTTCTTATTGGCCCTTGAATTCTCCTAAGTAGAAATAGTCACCTGGGGATATACATCGGAATTGGATGATCTAAAATCCCAATAAGAGGATAAATAAGAACATGAGATAGTATAAAATGGGTTAATCCTAATAATTATCAACATAACATAGGCATGGTATCATAATCAAGAGAGGAAGCATAAAAATAAGACTTGAAATGTGTCAATGCATAAAAATGAAACATCATGTATTATTGGTCAACTTCCACACATAGTTGTGAACAAAGATAACATAATGTTAACACATACATAAATTTACTCATGAGAGTCTTCACATTACCCAATGCATTGGAGAGCTATATAATTTCGGGCACCCCATCACATCATAACATTTTAATTGTGCTATATAATGTTGGGTGCATCCGTCACATCATAACATTTACACTATCCTGAATGCCACAGAGAACATATATAAATATTGAACACAAAACAACCCATGGAAAGGAATGGTACTTACTACATAAATAATAAATTCATAAACATTTAGTTACCAAATTAAAGGGGGGATATCATACTTGATACGAGAATTATCAACCTTGAGTGGGAAGAAAAAGGTGTGCTTTTGAAAGAAGTGTTATTTTGGAAAACAATGTGTATGACATAAACTCTATTGGAAAACATTTAAATCCCAGAAAGGTTAATATAATGATGAAGAAATTATTTTTAAGGAATAACCATACTGAAAATAGAGTGAAAGAGGGAAAACCTGAAGAAAGAAAGGTGGGTTCGATAATTCCCCTTAAATTGTGTCTGAACACTTTCTTCATTTTAATGCCCTATATAATGAAATTAGATTCATTAATTAACAATTATATAACTTTTAATACATTAAAATTATTCATTATGATTTTATTATGTTCTTTAATGGTACTTTAGATGAGTTATAGAGTTTAGATTCATAGTCTGGGAGTGTTATTTTTCTTATTTTTCATGAACAATTCACTTGCACACATGAATGGAAGTTCGTGTAGAATATAAATAAACACCTATAACTAATATTACATGTTATTAATGATATTATATGATTTAAATGATATTTTAATGAATTAGTTTATATAACATGTCGATTACTCTTTAGTTAAAATTTAATGATGATCGTTTTAGGTTAATTTGAGCGGTTTTTGGATCACAATGAACATGTTTCTTTTTATCTTGTTTTATTATGTATAAAAGTTTTTTACAGAACATAAAGGGGTTAAACATACATATTAAAATATATTTTCAAAAATTTAATGGTTTTATTTCCATCCTTTGTGGAGTTGAATGAAAATGGAAGTGCATCGCCCATGATGTAGGTAAATTAACACATCACAGGCAACAATTTCTTTTTTATAAAAAGAGAGAGAGACCAAATTATAAAAAATAATATTCCATTGACATGATATAATTACAATATATTAATCATACTGGAGTTATCATGACATTTGGATATGATTATTTAAGGATATGATAATATAATAAATGAGATTAGGAAGGAATTTGAAAGAAATAGTGAGGGAAATTACATATTGAATATATATCATCCTTGAGAGCCCCTTTAGGGGTGAGGTGTTGGTATTTTTATGAGTCCAAGGGATTTTTGTATGTGGGGTAGGATTTGGTTAAGAAATTGGATAAGAATTTAGTGTAGGAATAATTCATTAAAGTTGTAAGTAAATGAGGTTATGAGGGTTTGTATATATGGTGGAGGGGAGAGGGATTTTCTCAATATTATATTCATTAATTTATAATTTCTCCACAAGACAAGAAATAGTGGGGATTATTATGACTAAAAATAGTAATAAGTGCATGTGAGTTCAAAATAATGGCCATTTAAATCATCCATGACTCAAGCACGATGCGTAAATTCATTTATCTAACATATTTTTTAAACTATCAAATTTCACTATTCATCAAAAATTCATTTATTTTAGAAAAATACAAAAAAAAAACCCTAACCATTTTCTAATGTGTAGAATTAAAAAATGAACTCCATTTTAGGAAATAATTTTATAAATAAAACTAATTTAATTTTCTATTAAATTCATACTTTACTTTAAAAATACAAATTTTTATATTAAAATTGGGTTTTCTAACACATCAAAAATTTAATTACAGTATCATAAAATTATCATATAATCATAAGACATGTAAAAAATAGTTTAAGAATAAATTTTATGAAATTTAATTTACCTTGAAATTATTAATTTAATAATTTACTATTTAGGACTTATAAAAATACCAACACAATAATGTAATTATATAATTTTTTCATTATAGGATGGATAAATTTTATTTATACTATCATTTGTAAGGTTTCTATTCACTTGGCCAATTTGATATTCATAAGAATTATACTACTATTCATAATGGTGACATTACTATTAATAAGGGTATGTTTCTATTCACCAAAAAAATAATTTTCTCCTATCGGACTCAAACCATCTTACAGATCACAATCATGTATGTTAGATTTTTGAAATTAAAATCACAGAAGTAGAAACTTTTTGTTTAAAGGACACATAGTAGTTCATTTAAGAATTATGTGGCAATGTGTTTCCTAAGTTAATTTTATGTGATTATAAAATTTCTAAAATAAGGGAGAAATTGCATTGAAAATGTTTGGTTCGTTACATTCTTCCCCACTTTTTGAAGTTTTTCCATCGAAATTTAATTTTACATAAACATGTGAGGTTATGTCTTCTTCATCACACGCTCTACATCTCAAGTTTATTCTTCATACTTATGGTTCCTCTACAACACATTGACAAGGTGATTTATCTTGTTTCGCGGAACCTTAACTCTCTAGTCTAGAATCTTTATTTGCTACTCTTCATAAGAGAGATCATCTTCTAGTTGTACAACCTCTGAGTTTAGTACATGTTAGGGATATGACATGTACTTATTCAAGAGTGATAGTGAAAAAAATCATGAACTTGAGCCATATTTTTTGGAAGTGAAAGGTGATATGCCCTGGCTCCAATGTGGTCAAGGATCTCAAAGTGGCCAACGTAGCTTGGGATTAGCTTCCATTTCTTTCTAAACGGCATGACCCGCTTCCATGGAGATATTTGAAGAAAGACTTATATCTAATGTTGAACTCCAAGTCACTTTAATGGCAGTCAGTATATCTCTCCTACCGACTCTGAGCATCTTTGATATGTTTCTTGATGACTTGAACCTTCTCATTCATCTCTTGTACAAGATTAGGTCCAAGTAACTTTCTTTCCCCAACTTCATCCCAACATGTTGGAGTTATACATCTTTTTCCATACAGAGATTCATATAGAGACATAAGAATAATTGAGTGGAAGTTGTTTCTGTATGAGAACTCCACTAAGGGGGTATGTGGATCCCATCCACTTTTAAATTCTAAATATCAGACTCTTATAATTTCTTTGAGTGTCTAAATATTCCTTTTAGATTGTCCATCAGTTTGGGGGTGATAGGTCATGCTGAAATTCTATTCATTACTCAATTCATGTTGGAGACTACTCCAGAATTAAGATGTGAACCTTGGATCATGGTCATAGATAATTGAGAGTGGAACCCCATTCAGTCTCACCACTTCCTTTACATATATATTTTCATGTTATTCAAGATATATATCTTCTCGAATGGTGATAAAGTGGGAAGTCTTTGTGATTCGGTTCACAACAACTCTTCTAGAGACCCATCAAAAAGTCCATAGTGACATTCTCCCATTTACACATGGGTATAGGCAATGGTTTCATTAACCCTTTGCACTTTTTTCTCTTTGCATTACCTAGATGACATATCAAGCACCTTGATATATATTCCCCAATATTCGTATTCATGTTATCCCACCAGAAGGGTTCTCAGAGATCTTGGTACATCTTGGTGCTTATAAGATGGATAGAGAAAGTTAATATACATTCATTGTCTAATAGATCCTTCTTTATCCCTAGTGTTGAAGGTACACAAGTCCATGTTCCAAACAAAATCACACTATCATCATCTATATAGAACTCTTGCAGCTTCCCTTCCTTTACTACATTCACCTTCTTTTGTAACTTCAGATCATCCCTTTGTGCCTCCTTAATCTTCTCTTGGATAGATAGCTAGGCAAACATTTGGTCAAGGTAGGTTGTATTCCCTACCATTTTGATTTCCAAATCCATAATTTTCTTATGAATTATGATAAGGTGTTTCTCAATATGCATCCTGCATAGAGTAGTGGATTATTTTTCACATAGAGCATTAGCTACCTTATTCACATTTCCAGTATCATAACAAATAGAGAAATAATAGCCTTTGATTAGCTCTAATCATCTCACTTGACACAAGTTGAGATCCTTTTGTGTAAATACATAATTTAAACTCTTGTGATCGGTATATATGTCACACTTCTCACTGTAGAGTTAGTGCCACCAGATTTTCAAGCCAAATATCATAACTTATAACTCCATATCATGTGTCAGGTAGTTCTTCTCATGGATCTTCAACTGCCATGAGGTATAGGCTATCACATTAACATTTTTCATGGGTACACAACCCAATACTCTCTTTGAAGCATTAATTTATATAACAAAACATTCTCCACTTTCTGATAATGTGAGTATAGGTGTAGTGATCAGCCTTATCTTTAGCTCCTCGAAGATTTCCTCACATTCTTCCATCCAGACATACTTTACCCCTTTCCTTATTGACATAGTTAGAAAGATTCAAAATAATGAGAAATTTCTCACAAAACTTTGATATTAAATAGAAAATATAAAAAAATACATATTTATAGGACACTAGAGGGTCTTTTCCATTTCTCATTCGCCATTTTTTTTAAAGGGTCCACATAAATTTCCTCACATTTGATCATGTGTCAAATGAACGTGACTTTCTTCAACCAAAAGTCGCACTTGATGAATTGGTGTATAACTTCTCCTTTCTAAATGTCACCCACACAAGTCTATATATTCTTAATGTTCATAATTTCTCTTGGAGTAGATGATAATATCACCAGTAAACAATACCGCAAATTTTATGAGGAAATCTCTGGAAACTCTATTCTTGAAAACCAATAAGATTACAGGGGGTATTAGTAAGTTATAATGGAATCACCAGAAGCTCAAAGAGACCATAGCTTTTATGGAAGGATGTCTTAGGAATATATTCCTTATTCACCTTTATCTGATTATATATAAAACAAAGAGCCACCTTTAAGAAGTACTAATCTCCTCTTAATTGATCAAAAATGTCTTTAATCCTTGGAAGAGGATACATGTTCTTTATGGTGATCTCTTTGAGTTCCTAATAGTCGATACACGGCCACATTGTTCCATACTTCTTCTTTACAAAGAGCACTGGCACACCCCAATGTGATGAAGTTGGGTGTATGAACCCTTTGTCCAAATTATCTTGTAGCTTCTTCTTTAACTCCTCCAGTTTTATAGGAGTTATCATATAGGGAAAAAATCAGATGGAAGTATCATTGGGTGTGAGTTCTATGCAGAACTCTACCTCACGATATGGGGGAAGTCTGGGTAACTCTACAGGAAATATATCACTTTATTCCCTCATGATGGTAATTTCCACTAGGTTAACACTTTCCTTTGACTCAACTATTTTAGCTAGGTATGCCTCTTCATACGGAATCAACACCCACACCATTTAATGATTTTTCAAATGATATTCGTGATCTTCCATTAATATTTTGAAGAGAATGGGATGATTCAGAATATGAAAAGATATTTCCTTTTACTGATATTTGATATATGCTCTATGTAACAAGAGACAATCCATTCCCAATATAGTGTCAAATTACACTTGGGGAAGTGTCACAAGATTCACTGGAAGAATCATCCCATGTATGGCAATAATAGAAGATTCCAACACTTTGTTTGCAATGATTGCACCACTTGTTGTTTTCACATATATATCTACTTATAGGTTTTGGGATTTGACTAAATAGTTCTAAAAACTTGAGAGATATAAAGGAATACATAGAACTAGAATCAAATAATACTTTTTCCATTATTGAGTGAATAAGAAGTGTACCTTGTATGACATCATTTTATTTCTCAACTTCTACAGTGGTGATGGCATAAGAATTCCCTTTATCCTTTGTTTTTGGTGGCTGATGATGCTGATTACCCTTGAGGGCTCGAGGTTTAGTACACTAGCTTTCATAATTCCCTTACTCCCTACAGTTTTACCATTGGACCATTGGTGGTTCTCTCCTTTACTCTCCCACATTCCCCTTCATTATTAGGTATTTTTGACACTCATTATCTTTTTATAATTCCCTCCCACACTTGAATCATTTCCCCATCACTTTGAGGAAATTACCATGATGCTTCTTCCACATTTTTGACATGTGGGTCGTTGAGTTTTCTTTCCACCTTTCTCTTTATATCCTCTTACATGAAACTCAATGTTTTTTTCTTATCAACATAGACTTGGGACTATTATCTAAACTCTATATACAAATTGATAGAACATCAAAAAACTTCTTCATAACTCCCAATGTATATAATTTCAACAACCTTGTAAATGTGTGGTTTTTATCCACTAAATATTATATAAATGTTCATATCATTGTTGATAAAAAAATCTCAATGTGTACCATGCATGATTTTAGAAATCTTCTCTATATACCGTGAAAGATTCTCTATCATTTTTCTCTAGATCTATGAATCATATCTCCATATTCATACAAAGAGTTCGTGGGAAATACATGTTATGGAAAATTATCTCAAGGTCTTCCAACTCCATCTCCTAAAATTTTGTCTCTCTTCGTAGTATTCTTAATAAAATACCACCATTGTTCATCCTCCCCATCGATATGATAAATGACCAGAGTCACCTTTACTATCACATAACAGTGAAGCATAGAAAATAACATATCCATCAAGTTGACCCATTGTTCTACGACTAGTGGATCAAAAGATCCACTATATGTCGGTCATCAATGCCACATAAAACAATCTATAGCTAGATTCCCCCTCTTAGTTGAAAGAGGACATTCCACATTATTCACATTATTATCCATAACCTGAGACAACTGGGTATGCATCTCCTTGATGTTTTGAACTCTATATCCCAAAGAATTAGGGATGTTGTTTGGTAAATCACTGCATTATCCCTTGCATGGGTTGATGGCATGGCTTCTCCTGGTAGCCACCATTTTCTAAAATAAAAAAGGTCAGAACAAACATAAGTCAACAAGTCATGAATAAATAATTTATTTGTTGTGAAATTAATAGAAAAATAATATCTTATGGGATCCCTGTGTTTATAAAATATTCTTTTGGTCTTATATATACTTAGTCTCATACCAGGGTTTTCACTAAGGTTTTCTAATCCTAATGTCCAAATTAACTAAACTGTGCCTCATATACCAATTAAAGAGAACCATATTTTCTTAAATTATTTTTACATAATTTTAATGAAAAACAACATAAAATAACTACACTGGGAGGATCCAAAGGATTATTTTCATGGTAAAACTATGACCAAACATCACTTTTACAACATAAACATAAACATTTCTTTAATTTCTCCTTATCAAGCTTCTTATTGGACCATGAATTATTCTTAGTAAAAGTAGTCAATAAAAATATAGATCAAAAAGGGGTGAGGTAAAATCCCAGTAAGTGGATAGATTATTACTTGAGTAATTATAATATTTGGTGAGAATAATTATTATCAACATAAAATAGGCATAGGATCATAATCATGGGAGGAAGCATTAAGAGAAGACATGGAATGTGGAAATGAACAAAAAGTAAACATCATGTCTTAGTGGTCAACTACCACACAATATTGTGACCAAATCTATAATCTTGTTCACACACACCACACTTTACTTATGAGGTTATTCACATTACCCAACGCATTTGAGGGCTATAAAATTATGGGCACACTCATCACATCATAACATTTACATTATCATGCATGAAATATAGAAAATATATAAATATTGACGATAAAAAAACCATGGAAAGGAATGTGTTTTACTTCATAAAACATACATTCATAAAATTTTGGTTCCCAAATGAAAGAGGGAATATAATAATTGATACAAGAATCATCATCCTTGAGTGAGAAGTAGAAGGTGTTTTTTTTTGAAAGAAGAGTTATTTTGGAAAACATTATTTTTGATATAAACTCCATTGTAAAGAATTTATATCCCAAAAAAGGTAATATAATTATGAAGAAGTTATTTTTTAGGAATTACCAAACTAAAAATGGAGTGGAATATTAAAAACCTGAAGAATGAATGTTGGGTTTGAGAATTCGCCTTACATTGTGTCAGAATGATTTCTTCAAATTAATGTATTTTATAATGATATTAGATTCGTTAATTAACAATTAAAGAATATTTTATAGATTAAAATTATTAATTATGGTTTTATTAAGTGTTTTTATGGGCCAGTGGATGAGTTATATAGTTTAAACTCAGTGTTTTGGAGTGTTCTTTTTCTTAGTTTTCATGATCATTTCACTTGTACACATTCATGGAAGTTCTTGTAGAACATCGATAAACATAGAGAACTGATATTAAATGTTGTTAACAATATTAAAGGATTTTAAATGGTATTTTAATGAATTATATTATATACCATGTGGATGAATCATTAGTTAAAATTTAATGATGATCATTTTAGGTTAATTTAGGCGGTTTTTGGATCACAACGAACAAGTTTGGTTTTATCATTTAGTATTATGTATAAAATTTATTTCCATAACATAAAAGGGGTTTCAAAATACATATTAAAATATTTTTTGAACCATTAAATGGTTTTATTTTACATCCATTAAAGAGTTCAATGAAAATGGAAGTTTATCGCCCATGATGTAGGTAAATTAACACATCATGGGAAACGATTTTATTTTTATAAAAAAAGAGAGAGGGGGATGAGTATAATGAATAATATTCCATTATCATTATAGGATATCAATATATCAATCATACTAGAGTTATCATGACAGTTGGATAAGAAAAGTTGTAGATAAGAGAAGAAATGAAATGAAATTTGAAAGGAATTTGAAATAAAGAGAGAGAGAAATTACCTCTTGAATATATCTTCTTTGAGATCCTCTTTAGGGGAGAGGTTTTTGTATTTTTATTATAAAAAGGGATGATAGAAGTTAGGTAGGAGAATGTTAATATATTTTAGTTTAAATATTAGTAGTAATAAGGCTTAAGTGGTGTGAGGAAATTAGGTTGTGAGGGGTGGTATTTATAGTGGACGGGAGAGGGGTTTTCTCAATATTACAATCATTAATTTATTATTTCTCTAAAAGAAAAAAAATAGTGAGGCTTATTGTGACTAAAAATATTAATAAGTTCATTTGAGTTCGAAAAAATGGTCATTTTCATCATCCATGACTCATGCATGATGTAGAAATTCATTTATTTAGCATATTTTGTAAATTATCCAATTTTATTATTTACAAAAATTCATGTATTTTAGAAACAAATTGACCCAAACTATTTTTGAAATGTAGAATTAAAAAATGAACTCCATTTTATGAAAATAAGTTTTTAAATATGATTAATTTAATTTTTAATTAAATTCATACTTTACTTGAATAATACAAATTTGAAAATTAAAAACTGCTTTTCTACAACTTTGAAAAATTAATTAAGTTATCATATAATTATCATATAATCATAAGAAACATAAAATATAGTTTATGAATACTTTTTATGAAAATAAATTTTATTTTTAATTAATAAATTAATGATTAAAAATTCATGACTTACAAAAACAGTAACACAATTATGTAATTATTTCATATTGTCACTTATACGATGGATACGTTTTATTTATACAATCATTGGTAAGGTTCCTATTCACTTGGTTGATTTAATATACATAAGGATAATATTAATATTCATTAGGGTAACATTCATATTCATAAGGTCATGTTACTCTTCATGATATATTAAGCTTTTCATATCAGACTCCACACATATTACTGATCGCAACTGTGTATGAAATATTTTCAAAATTCAAATCACAAAAGTGGAAACTTTATGTTTAAAGGTCACATTGTAGTTAATTTAAGCATGATTTGTCATTGTCTTTCTAGATGTGATTTTATGTGAATATAAAATTACTACAAGAATAGAGAAATTGCATTGATAAAAGTTTGGGCCGTTAAAAACTATAATGAATCGCCTTCTTATACCATTTTAAGGTAATTATATTATATTTACATCCCAATATTAATGTTTTATGAAACTTTATGACTACCATATTTTAGTTTTTAATGATCATTAGATTTATAATAATGTTATTTAAAATTACACCCAATATGATACATATTAAATGAATGATTTTAAATCATTTGGTTATTACAATATAACACAAGTCATGTAGTATCTTACATAATTTGTTAAGGCCAATAAATTTTGTAATGAATAACTGTAAAATAATGGAATCTTTCATATAAATTTAAACTATGTCTAATTTGAATAATTTCTTCCCTCAAATACTGAGTCCAAATACTAATCAACAATAATGATGAATCTATCTTAACCATACTCTTTCAAAAACAAATCTTATAATTTATATCAAAAAACTGTAGATCTTATTGATTTAATAACTTGTGTAAATGATTCATATTCATATAATTTTTTATTATGAATCTAAAAATTGTAATGATTTTTTATTAATTGTCGGAGAATGAAGAGTTTGGATTTCTTATTGGCTAACATGTATCCAAATATAAAACCATTATTATCGGTGTTAAAGTGTCGGAATTCAGTATATGTAATAGAAAACAACCATTATAACAAAATAATTTCAAAGTTCTTTACATTACAGGTAATGCAGAATATATCAGTGATTTTGAATATCTCATCAAAGGAAGTCATCATGTATTAATAAAACCCATTTCGCATAACATTTGTAGTTATTTTTTGAGGTTTCATAATAAATTTAATTATATTATAGGATGCACCTTCTAATGAAACCTACCAACAATTTATTTCAAAAAATATATCAATTTAATCGTCATACTTAATGGAATTAATTATTTACTTTCTTATTTGTTTCCATTTTATATTGACAACACATTTAATTTATATAAATCGGTTTAGGAGTACTTTATGTACTTTAATTAATTAGTAATTTTAATTAAATTAGCCTAATTAGAGTCTCTGAAAAAGGTAATATGATTACAATGTGAAATTTTCCACGTGCATAGGAATCAAACTATATGATATTATTAGTCGGAAGTTTCCATTTTGTTAAACTAATTATAAAAACATAAAAAATGATACCAATCATAATTCTCACATAAATAACCACTCCTGACAAAGAATTTCATTCAAAGGAAGTAATCTGACATATCTACTATAATTTGTTGATGATTTTTAATCTAATAGTTTATAGTACTGATGTCAATTACATATGACTTGTGATCTAATAACATATTGATGTACTATAATTGATATCATATGTAATCTATTGTTTTACTAATATATTACTATAATTATTTCCATGTTACCAGTAATATATTATATTTGATGATCACCTTATACTAAATTGGATAAATTTCATATGTAATCTTTTATAAAACCCATATACATTAGTATATACTTTATTTTACTATTATGACATGTGAAAAGGCATTAAAAATTATAATAATATTAGTATGCACTATGACATTTTGGGAATCTGATTATGAGATCAGCCAAACTGATAACAATAAAAATTCTTAAACAAAATAAAACATTCTAAAACCCCTACAATTTCAAAGAAGCAATTGGACAGTCCTGGAAGTATTTATTTCATGCCCATTATACATTCTAAACCTTGAAGTGTGGCTTTGTTACACCATACACTCTCTTATTATTTTTATTTATGGATATTTGTAATGGTTAAATAGATTTTCCCAAGCACCACCTTTTTCAATGTTCTGTTTCTAGTTTTCATGATGACTTTACTTTAATATCTTCAGTAATTTTTCAATAACTCATGATGTACCAAAATTCTTCTTAATACATTCTCATCTGCTTCATCATGGTTCTCTTATCCATAAATAATCATTGTGCTCTTCAATAATAGTTTAGAAACTATAATGCACATTATAGTACATTCAAATGACACTAATTTCAATTATATTATAAAACTTATTCCAGTAATACTTAAATGCCTGTTGAATTTAATCTTATTTTAGATTAAAAATGTCATTAAATTATATAACTGGTTGATAGGTATGAATTATGCATTTCAAACTAATGTAACTTTATCTTTATTTTAGTTTGTGAACACTGTCTAAGTTTAAACTAACATAATACATTGACAGACATTTAGTACATTAATTAGACCAAGAAAGATTTAATATAGGTACAAAATTTATCAAAAAATTCAGTAGAGTCTGTTCCACATCAAATGATCTTAAAAATTAACAATAATGAAGGATGAAATGAAAATTTGAATAAATATACCAAAAATTAACTTACTATGTCTAACTATTTATTTGATATTAACTTTTTTTTGTATTTACTATTATTTACCCTTATGTTTATTTCTATTATTATGTTGAAATTATATAAAGGTATTAATAACTCCAAATTATGATCCAGTGTAATTCGTAAATTGAAACAATCATAGTTTTTTCATTTCTATGTATTATGTTGGGATTGTCTAATGAATTTATATAATAGTAAATCCATAAAATCTCTAGAAGATGAAGGGTTTATATATTTAATAGTTGATTACCTCCATTATAAGTCAATGTTTAGTGGTTTATTAGGTGATTATCTCACTCCTTTGTTAATCAGTCATTAAATTATATTTTTTCCAAACTTTGAAATGTATAATTGAATATTATTTAATATCTTCATGAGCTTCCCTATCCTATTTTTTATCATTTACTGGGAAACTCTTCTTAAAATAACTCATACTCAATTTATTTACTTAATTATGATTTTTGATTTATAATTATGTTATTTTAAATTTTTATATGTTATTTTCCTTACTGAAATCATTTATTTGTTATTTTGGCACTTTCAATGCAATAAAGGCGCATAGGACATGATTAAGACTTTTGAATAAAAAATTTACATGTGATATGTCATATTAACTTTATCCATAATATTCTAATGCATTATAATATCTTAATAACATCCTTTTTAATATCTAAATATCTATCTTAGTGTCTAATTGAGTTTTTTCTTTCGAGACAACACTATAGGTTTTGTTTTCTTTCTTCAATCTCATCCTGTTAAAATTTTTTAGTTGCATGAAATTCATTTTGTTTTGATGAAATTTGAATTTTTTAGGTTAGAGTGCTCTATGGAAAAATTGGAAATAAGTGTTCTATAAAATTTTACTTTTTACCAAGGAAGAATATCCCACTTTCATGTATTTTCACTGTTTTTTACATTTCCCATTTACTTTAGGTGCACTAATATTATGTGTTAATCTCTTATTAATTTTTACATTAACATTCTTGTCGTTCATCATTTTTATGAATTAATTTTTTATATCGTGTAGAAGGCATAAATGAATTAATTCAGAAAATCATTTTTTCTCACTATTTACCCATTGATTTCATATAGAAAGTTTATATCATGAAAATTCCATGTTAAGTGACTTCATAAATATATCATCGATGTCAGTTTATTCAATGATACACATCTATGTTCTCTATTGCATTAGTAACCTTGATATTACATACACAATTCATGAGTTATCATTTGATATTTCATTCCATTAAACAATGGTTACAAATATATCCTAACTAACATTTTTATATTCCTTTATCTTATACAATGGTATCATTTATTAAAAATATATATACCTCATGTGCCTCTTTCAGATTGATACAGTCAGAAATTAAAATATATATGCATTATATGTTGTATGTGCACATGTGTATGCAATATACATATGGTGTTCATAATTTTTTTTTAAATTACATATACTTATGTGAATTCAGTGATCATATATTGTTTGGAAGTTCACACAACTATACACATGTAATATATTGTATGCATTATGCAATTAAATACTCCCATGCCTCTTTATGTATAATGTTTAGTATTCCTCTTCCATATTAATAAATTACACATCGAATGAATATATTATACATGAATTTTTTGAAATTACCCTCATATATACATACACATCATATATTTTTTTTAATTTACCTACACCTATAAACATACAAGCACATTTTTTAAAAAACTCCACAATTCATACACCTATATGCATAAATTATATATATATTCACATTGTTTAAAAAACTATATTCATACGTATACACATAGTTTTCTATATTTATGTGCAAATAGTTTTGTGCACCATGGTGTTGAATTTACCTATAACTATAAACATACATGCACATATAGTATTCTATATTTATGTTAATATATCATAATATTACACATGTGTTCTTTGAATTACTCGATCTTTTATTTAAATCATCGTATAAGATTATTCAACTGAAAAAAGTAGGAAAATTATTAAATTGTTATATCATATTAATGTTTTAATACATTATGATCTTCTTATATATGTATATATATAGATTTTATTTTTTTTATCTAATGCATGAATCCACTAGAAATTGTAGGATGTGCTCCCCCTCAAAGTTGTAGATAAGATCAAGCAGGGAAGACAGTTGTTTGCATCACATGCAGAAATAGAGAAAAGTGAGTCACTTTAAGGGATGGATATTATCAATGACATCAAATTATACCACTTATGACCTAATTTCATAGAATTATTTAAGACACAATACCTGAATCACAGCGGTGGGGAAAATCTTCATGAGGTTAGTAGGGCTATTAGACTCCTTCAAGTATGAATCATTTTTGAATTATGGGAATACGTGGAATTTATTTATCTAACACATGCATAAGAATTTTACTTTATAATAGTATTAGTCAGTAATATGATAATCTAGTAATCTGATTACGAGAATATCCATATTGATACCAATAAAAAATTTCACACAAAACAGAACTACCGAGTAGGTTAGATAGCTGATGTCATCACAGATAGTAGTGCATAATGTTGTTTGAAGGGTTGGCGATTATTGATGACATCCAACACCACCACTTCCAACATAATATCATAGCAATATTAAAGACACAATACCAAAATCACGATGGTGGGGACAATATTTATTTTTTCATACATCATTTTCGGCTTCTAATAAAAAAGGTTATCATACTTCTTTAGGTTTGAATAATTTTAGGATTGTGGGAATACATGTCCTTTTTAAATAGATAGTGAATGAGAACCCTCCCATGGTGGTGTAAATGTTTTTGATAGATTACAGTAAGGAGAATGGAGCTTCCATGAATAACTATTCTAGAGAAACATCAAGGGGTTCATTGAGCTATAAAAAGATTCATATTATGGCATACTAGGTAAATATATACACATGGAATCCACATATTAAAATAGGAGTGAGTTTGAGTGCTTGATCATGCACAATCATAAGCTACAAGGAGCGAATTTGGGCTTTCCATCATAAGAGCCGACCGAGATTCACCTCAAAAATATTCCTCAGTAGAATTCACCATGGATATACCTAAAATATTTAGATGAAGGACCTATGAGAATTAGGTGAAATGGAGTCTAGTATGATTTATACTTTTCACCGTAGAAAAGTTATTCAGATTAATAGATCTTTTCTACTAAACCCAACCTACTTAAATTATTCTCATGATAGAATTGATTTGGTTCATTTCAATTTATTTGAGAGAGATAAAATCATCAATGGAGAAATTTATATCAACTTTAATAGAAGAGTTTATCCCAACATTAATGGATTGTTATTTATAAATATTTATGGATGAAAAAATTAACGTTAACTGTATTAATTAGAGATATGGACATTGGGTCTTATAAATGGATGTGGTGACATTTATAAAGGATAACTAAAGATGAGAAGATAATACCTGACAAAAGAGGAGGTGGCTCCCCTTATGAGTAAGCCAACCTAGGTGCACAAAAAATCCAAAGGTACCAGATATGAAGGCAGAGGTAGAGACCTGTCAGAGTAAAGACCAAACTGATGGATCCATAAGATGTAATGACTAAAACAATTTGGTGGAATATCTTATGGTGATCTAGGTAGAGTTCAAACATAGGGAAATTATTATAATAAATATTATTCTAATCATTGAATTATAGTTATTTTTTCATTCTACCATGGAGGTTGGATAAATGTTCAGACCACATAATCCTGTTGTGGATTTGTTAATACTTTGTTCTTAAATTCATGTTTTATTATTATGCACTTTTTTTCATTTCATTGAATGAAGACATTGGGAGGATTAGAACCTGAAGCAAGGAAACCTTGGTGTGGGGGTTGGGTTTCCTCAACTTCCTAGTTTGTACCACCAATTTTATGGGGGTCTTCTGTAGAAAGATACACACTATTTCCTAAGGTCCTCGGTCCCCAACACGTGGTATCATAGAAATTGTTTGGACTATTCTTTTTCAGAACACGGTAGAAGGCATGTGGTGGATGTGTTTATCAAGTAATATAAGGATGTTACTAGAAGAAAATAGTGGTATGAGAGGTGTATGTGGATTATATAATGTTAAATTGACCTATAGGTGTCATGAGGCATGGCCTGTTGTGGGAGAAAGTTAGAGCTCGGTGTAAGACTATTGGGGTTCCTCATTTAGGTGGTCTACCATTAATCAAGAAGAATATAACCCCAAAATTTTGGTGGTATCAGCAGTCTTGCTAGAATATTTAAATTATATGGGCTTGTATGTTTTATTTGGCGTGTTTCATTCATTGGGTGACTTTTGGAGCTCGGTAGAAGAAAGCTAAAATTCCAGAATGTAATATAACATTTAGAGAACCAAAATAAGAATGTAGGGAATATTTCGAAATTTTATTTTAGGTTACAAATGACTCGAGTTCTCAGAAGGATATGTCAGATGAATTCTTCAGTTGTTAGTTCATGTGGATGAATTAATCATCTAGTGACCATGTTCTTCATGAAATTGTTGATGGAGAAGGAATATTTTGGATTTCGTCTCTTTGACAATGATATTTTGGAGTATCGGGAGAGAAATAGAGGGACCTTCATTAATTAAGGTGGGATCATAAAGAGTTATAACAAGGGTGTAAGTAGTGGGAGTAAAGGAACATACATCCACAGTTGCACTGAATGATGTTTCAATGGGAGTTCGTCATGCCGATGACATCAGATATTCTAGAATCTTTGGTTACCGGATGATGGATTGTTCTGATAATGTCATTGGTGTTTAGTGTACCAAAATGCTCTTTGGTGGTGCTGAATATTGGGGGTGGAGTTTTCAAAAATTCATGGAATATAAATATAGTGATTCTATAAACATGGTTAATGGTGAATCTAGTTTTTCATAATTTTAACAAAATCAAAGGACGGAAATTTCTTCCTTGATGGTTTTGAGAATTTTTCCCATGGAGACATTTAAATGAGTTTCACATAGAATGTGGAATGATCAAATATTCATTATAGAATACTGGGGATGATCTAATTCAATGGGTTCATAGATGATTAAATAAGTAATGAGTGGAGAACCATGAAGGCACTATTGAATACTAGTGAATGGAAACTGGAACAGTTTTGACATTTGTGAGAGTATGAGAATAGTCTTCGAGTGGGATATTGTTGGACTCAACCTGTGAAAATTATTATTAGGACATAATTGATTTGGTATTTCCCATTTTTTTGAGTGAAATAAAATCATTAATGGATAGATTTTTCTCATCATTAATAGACGATTTTCCCCCAACATTAATTTAGAGTCAATTATAAATATTAATAAATGTAAATTTTAATATTAATTTCATTAATTGGAGATATGTTGTTGGGTTCTATATAAATGGATGTTGTGATATTTCTTTAGTTCCATTAACAAGTAGAATATAGGACCTGACATAGGAGGTGGTGGCTCCACTTCTAGGGAATCCAACCTAAGAACACAAAAAAATCAAAGGAACTAGATCCAAAGGTGGAGGTTAAGATCAGCAAGAATGAAAACTTGTTGAAGAAAGATATAAGATGTGATAACTGTACAATGTTGGTGAACATCATCCAGTGATCTAGGAAGTGTTTTGGAATATTGAAATTCTTATAACCTAGATTTCTATCCTAATTAAATGAATGTGATTATACCATTATCCCATGTATGTCATAAAAATTTCCAACCCATATAATAATGTTGTGCATCGTTTTTTACATTGTTCTTGCATCTGTGTTTTCTTGTCTTGTGCTTTTATTCATTGATGTGAATGAAGACCTAGGGAGATATAGAACAAGATGTAAGGATGAATCAGTTTAGTTGTTGGGTTTCATATACTTCCTAGTTCCAAACACAAAAATAATTAGGGATCTTTTGAATAAAGTTATTTTCTTGGTGCTTTGGGCCCTAATGTATTGTTCTCGAGAGACCTAAGGATAGAGGAAATTAATCCTAACAAGTCTTATTAGAGCTATGGTGCAGCCCAAGTATGATGTATGGTTGAATATTTTGCAAAACCAATTTGATAATGATAGTGATTACTCATTTTAGTCATTTGAATCCATGGTGTCCTGTGTTAAAAGTCTTCCTGATAGTGTTGGTCAGGCAGCAAGTCCGGATGATGAGAAAATAGTGGTGCAAGATGGTTGGATATGATGCATTATCATTGAAGGGGGAACCATTTGCATGATATTTAGTTTTTTGGGAGTATTATTGGGTAAAAAAACCTATCCCACATAGGATTACATCAATTATGGGTTCTCACATATAAACTTGGTTGGGAAATTCCTCCTATCACCCATGGGTTTTTCGATGGAACCCTAGAAGTTCCTATGTGTTATGTTGGGGAGACCTATGGCTAGAAAAAATAAATCCTGACATGTTTGACATTTACATATATGAACCAGTTCGTATAGTAACATACATTCACATGGTTACCATTTACTAGATTAATTATTGCAACGACGACTACAAAAAAAATGTACAATATTTGACATTATTATTTAAAATGAAATGTAACTTGTTTGGATGATGTTTCAACAAAGATTATTTGTTTCTAATTATATTTGATTTGGAGTTGATGTTTAAAACCGTTTAACCAAATTTTTTATATATCAATATTAGTGGGAAAATTTATTTTATGATATACCAATGGTATATAAACATATATTCAATTATTGTTTTAAATTTATAATTGTAATTTTCAAATATGCATATTTTTTTAATTTCAAAATTTTGTTACTTTCAAATTTTAGAATCTTGGATAAAATTTAAAACTTGATTTAATTTGAATACATTATTCTCTTCTTATATTTAATTTCTCTAAATAATTTAATAACATCAAATTATTAGTGTGTATTTGAATATGTAATAAAATGATTATTTCATGAAAATGCATGATTTGGGTACTAGATTGGTAAAATGGTTACTCAAATGGTATTTCCCAACTGCACGCCATATTTTCCTAAATCCCTAATATATCAAAAAAACTCTGTGGATTTAAAAAATTAAAGGCTTCACGTATATACAAAAACCATATAATCATTTGCTGGAAGAGATGTCTTTATCTGATTTGTAAATTTTCTCAATTTCTTATTCTTTTTCCTTCTTATCCTACCCTTTCAATCTATCGGATGTTGATAAGAAGATTTTACATTATGACATATATTATAGTTTGGTTTACTTTTTTTGATGTGTTTAGTGGGTTTATCATGATCTTTGGTTGATTCCATTTTATTCTTTGTTTGTTCCCCATTGGAGTTTGAAATTTCCGCTTCTCATTAATTTTAGAATTCATTGTTTTCCAAGACACATTTTTCATATTCAAATTATTCAATAACAAAAAAAATATTCAAAGGGTCTTTCTCTGAATTTTTAGGATATACTTTTAGACTTCACAAATCCCTATCTTCTTGGTTGTAGCTGAATCCACTCCGGTATCTTTCAGTGAGTTTTTGATGTTAGCATTACTCATAAAATTGGATTTCAGTTTTTTACCACACTTTTTTCCAAATTATAAATTTTCTAGTTGTTATTCATTATTGATGTTTTCATGCTGTTTTTGTTTTTAAATATTATACTCAGAAATGTCCAAAACATGAATGGTGGTCCAAGTTTTTCTAATTTTCCATCGATGTTGATGAATCAACTTTTTTTGTAGCCCCTTGACAATATATTTTTAATTCATAAATATCTGTAATATAATATTTGTCATATTTGTTTCATTTCAATGTTTTGAATGGAAAATTTTGGATTTTTATTTCTTTCATCTTATTTTTTTACTTTTCATTGATGTTTCCAGAGAAGTTATTTCTATTTTTTAAAGGATCAATTGGTTTGGGTGATTTATTTTCTGATAAAAATTAGTGTATATATCCATGTTTTTCTCATCCATCTTGATCAGGATTCACTCTAAATAATTGTTTTCTAAATAATTTTTTCGGTTTTGTAGGATTTTTTATCATAAATCATTTGGAGATGTATGGTTATAAAAATAGAAAAGTGGTTTAGAGGACAACACCAAATATGTCATCCCTTTATTAGTATTCTAATCATAAATGTCATGCTCCAAAAAAATCTTCAGACCAGAGAACCTGGGAAAAGGTTAGTTTTAAAAAAAATTACATGCCACACATTTGGGAATGGTAGATGCTGTTTCTCACCTAGAAGAAAATCTATGTGAAAAATGCTTGCATGATTCCCTTAACAATGGATGTTCTGAAATCAAAAGCTGTAATGTAAATCATTAGTTTTAATGTTATGAGAGGCTCAAATCAAATTATTTTTATTCCACAAGATCATATATTAGGTGTAGGATCACTAGTAATCATTGTTACTAGTTTCTCAATTCATTATAGATATGATGGAGAATTCTACTATAGTGATGTTGAGTCTACCTGCTTTGGGTGTGATGGAAAGGAAAAATATTCCCTTTATTCAAATAAATTAGAATCTAAATATCAAAGGATAGAATTGTATTGTAAATATCACGCTCTTAAAGGGTTGTTTTCATACAGGCTATTAATCTATGATAATAAAGTACTCTTTAAAAAATCATCGCCTTTAACAACATATTTCAAATTATAAACATATGATAGTACTTTGGAGTTTAATTTCTACTTGATCAATCATTTTTTTGAATGTCATAGTTTTTTCCCAAAATTATAAAATTAATTACTAGTTCATTTTCCTACTTTAAATTTTCATTCTCTATCAAATGGTGGTGTTTTATTTGTAGTCTTTCATCTCCATTGGGTTTCACCCCAAATGATGATTTAAACTATGAATTATTGTAATTTCAGTGCCCTTTTACTATTGTTATTTTTAACATTTGAGTATATAGTGATCCTTTTTCCATTATTTTCTCTATCCCTTTCATATATTCAAAATTTATTATAGTTTTTAATGGGTTTTGAAAAATGTTTTTTGGAAGATATAGTTGTTTCCAACTAGGTTTCTAATGTACATATATGTAATTTCATAACTTTATTTCCTTTATTAAAGTCTTGTGTATGAGACATTTTATTACGGGGAAATTAATGATCAAATAAATTTTATAAGGAAAAAAGTGGAATGAAAGCATTGATTTTATGGGTCTAAAGATGATACCTTCCATTTACATGGAGAGTGGGGCACTATTTTCTATCCATTCCATTCATGGTTTCTCTTTGTGTTTCTTTCCCATATTTAGATTTACACATCCTTTTCCTAATTTTATAACTATAGGATTGTTTTTGTTAATTTGTATAAGTATTGAGATATTATAGGGTTAGTTATTATCTAATTCATTTTTTAGAGTGGAAAACATTTAATTTTAATTTAAGTCTCAAAATATTGCTTCCCTAGAACTAACTTCTATATAATTTATGAAAATCCATATTCATTTTTTTGAATATTAATAAACATATTTTCACATCAGGAATTTTCTTTTATTTGACATGGTATGTGATAATTCCCTAAGAGTAATTTTCATATTGATAGGTCATAGAAGTTTCCTACTAAGATGATAACACAAACGGGTGTTTTATACCATGAGAGGGGTAAATCAGTGTATGGATATTCATTTCAAAATTCTTCCTGACCCACTGGATCTTGACCACTTTATTATAACGGTGACTTTTTTTCTATTTTTTCTATTTTTTCTATTTTCATCCAATTCATTCCATCATTATCTTATATTGATGCATATGATATAATGTATAAATGTAATCATCCGGACACAGATATTTTCACTTATTTCACCATCACTGGGCTATGTCCAAAGATCATAAAATGAGAATTTATAGATTAACCAAATCCACTAAGGCTCATTACCAATACATGGTTCAGGCTTGAAAACTTTTATAGTCAGGATCACTTCCTTACATGATTTATGGACAGATCAATGCTTCTCGAGCGTCACTCCCTCCAAATTTCATTCGATGAATCACTAATGGTGGAAATTATTATCTTCTTCCCCTTCCTTTTCTCACTGCTCCAAAAAGGATTCACACAAAATTTATGGACATGTAGGTCCCTTCCTTAGAAATATTTATTGGTTCCCAAATTATAGGTAGACGCAGTGTTGAATTTCCTTTTTGGATTCTCCTTCACTCTTATGAGAATCCCTTGATTCAACACTTCTTATTTTCCAAATATCTAGAACAAAATTCTATTTATTATAGAAACAAAACTACCACTTCCTTAGATTTAAAAATATATTCAATAGATTAAAATTCTTCCTTTCATAGCCTTAGAGATAGAAGTGAATTATTCCATCTTTAAATATAGTATGATGTTGTAGATCTTATATCTTCTTATCCTTTCAAATTCAGATATAGAAACAGTACTATTCACTATGTAATCTTGGAATATATATCATTGCATGAGACCCTCAAAATAGTTCCACATTTATGTGCGCCATAAATTCATATTTTCACCTAGTAGATGAAATGCACTTCTTCATGTACTGATTTCCTTACATAGAGTCTTTTCATGAACTGGATTTTCCCTTCGTGGAATCCTCCTTCATAAACCACCTAATTTGAGAACCACCATGCATAGCATTGTATGAATTCTGTGAGATCTTATCTACTTCAAATATGTTCTTTGATTTATGAATGAATAATCTCTCATGGATCACCGTTCCATTGTTAGTTGCAGTTCCCCGCAAACAAACCACCATTGCAGACCATGCCGTCACATAATCCCCCCTCACAAACCACTTTCTCTATCATGTAATTATCCCTCGTGAACTAGTTCAGACTTACCCAAATTCTTATACTAATGATCTTCCTTAATGAAATATTTTCTTTCCTAATGATCAGATTAGGGGCATTTATATGGTACAATAGATACGCAAATCTTGTTGATCACCAATATCAAAAACCCTGATGTGGTAAAGCCTTCATAATGAACATGTTGTGTAGTTAAAATAACACCATTAATATTTTGTGGTGCACCATAAATTATATCCTTTCACAGATGACATTCCTCCCAAAAAATGATCCTACTATGTGGTTCACATAGAACATGACCCTATGCAGCAGTTACAAATTACCTCCATCATCAAAAAAATTTAAAACACATTTTCTATCTGTGTATCATGTTATATAGTCTAAATAGAACTTCTAAATTGAAATCATGTTATTTGGTACCCCTAAAACACCACCTTCAACCACAAAATGATGCTCCTCCTTCTTGGTTCTATATACCTCCTTTCTAGTATGCATACCATAGCTATGCTTCTATGTGATTTCATGACCCCCTCCCTCCAAAAAGAAAAAGAACAAGTGTATAGAAATAAACCCAAACCAATCCCACATGCATGTTTAAATAGTTCTGAAAAAAATTACAAGTACAAGAAAGATCAAAAAGTACAATACCAAAAGAAACAAGAGTACAACAACTGCAACAACTCCAACTGTCCCGACTAGTAGGGTCCCTCACGGCCCTCGTAGTCCTCCTAGAAACCTGAAAGTAAACATAGGGTGAGCATACAAGTATACTCAGTATGGAAACCTAAAGCTTTTCTGCACAAGTGGGGAGACATCCTAATGTCCCGCAAGAACAACAGAAGAAACCTAGCATGGAATTCTATCCACCCAACCTAACCAGCCACACTCACCAAAAAACACAATCACAACACATAGTAGTATATAATAACAAGAGTATTGGGTACCCCGCACCATTTCCCACTAGTTAGTTGCTCTTCCTAATGGCGAACGTCCTGACGCTGCCACACTCTTCCCACTCACACACACCTGGGCCTCACAACCACGTATCCCGCCTGCACACACCTGGACCTCATAACCAGACATCCCGCCCGCACACACATGGGCCTCATCCCAATGATTCTTGGGAATAGTAATAGTAATAGAACTCTCGCCCGAAGACACCTGGGCCTCATCCCGATGATTCTTGGGAAAATAAACCTGTTTGAAGATTCTTGGGACAAAAACCACACCAATCGAAACCTACCTGAAGGGTCTTAGTTGTAAGGTCACCTCAAGCCATCACAACCTAGGGAAGAAGGAGCAGGAAAGAGCTAGTAACTAAGGGGGAAACACCCTCTCCTATGAAATGGGAGTGTTCAGCACTAAGTTCTCAACATGGGTGGGGTGCGATAAAACACAAAAGATACAAATACTTATATATATATATATATATATATATATTAAACACACAACCTAACCTATGGCTTCTAAATAGAGAAACTGAGCACGTGCCTCGGCACTGCTACCATGAAGCATGCATACAACAACAACCCCAACCCCATTTAGGTTTTCACGTTTCAGCAGAATTATTTTATTTAGTTCCTTATCTACTGGGAAAATAACCACAACCAACCATATCAATCGTTCATAAAACATATCCCTTCCATCCACAAATCAATTTAGGAAAACACAAGAAACACAACCAAGTCCTTTCTTATTAACCAACCAACCCATTGATTATTATTCCCATTCCATTACCATGCCCCACCATTTATTAACTCTTCCACCATTTATTTATTATTCACGACCCATAGTTCGTTCACATTCAAACCCATCCCTGCAGCCCTGCTGCCAACCACCATAACCATAATCACACTGAAAACTGTACATCTTCATCCCTTTGATACCATTTATCGCAGCCCCGCATCCCATCACCTACACCAACCCATGACCAAGCCAACCGCAGCCCCGCTGCTCACCTGATCCACAAATACCTACAAAACACCCCCATCACATAAACAAACCCTAACCAGCACCCACATGTTTATTATTTCAGTTTGTTCAACCGGGGTGATCGAACAAGGGTTCCAGGTATTTAAATCAGCCAATTTTATGTGATTAACCAAATTCCACTTTCCACAAAGTTCCATTCAAAAAACAGTCTAGAAAGGTCGAGAAACAATTAATTGCTCATGAAAAGGCCCCCAACGACCATGATTTTTAGTAGGCAGAAGCTTATTTAATTCACAATATAATATCATAGGATATAAATAATGTATCATTATTCACAAACTTCACATCCCCATTATATAAGCCAGTTTTTATCTTTGTTAAACTGGTTCAAATTTGTTTCACGTAAACAAGAGGACACCCACCACGCATGATTCAAAAATTTAGAGAGACGAAGGTAATATCCCTACCTCAACAGGTTCTGATCACAACGCTCCCCCAGATCAACTTTAGAAGACGTTTGCCGGCATCTGTCACTTCTGTCGAGTCGCGGAAAAACCTCCCTGGGTGGAAGTTGGAAAGGAATTGCCAGAGGAAAGATAATAGATCCAAGCTCAGAAGTGCCGCCTCGTCGTTACGATCCTCTAGCCACTGACGGATTGTAAATCGGAGCTCGGATGAAAAAGTTATGGAAGAAAAGGAGCCTTCGAGTCTCTTGGGATAGCTTTGCTCAGAGGAATGGGGAGGAGAGGGGTGAGTTGAAAAGGAGGAGGGGACCCCTCCTTTTATAGGTGATAAAAACAAAAGTACACGGCGTGTACTTTATGGTACATGGCGTGTACTCGGCCATTTCACACGGTCACCACGTGGCTTCCAACACGGCTTTCAACGCGGTACGTGGCCATCACACGGTTTGAGGTTAACGCTTACGAGGGGAGGGACTACATAGCATCTAGTTTGGATACACGGCATGTATGCATTTATTTCACACGGAAAGGACATGGCTCCAACACGGAACACGACTATTGACTGGTCAACACACGGTTTGAGGTTAACGCTTACGCGGGGAGGGACTACACGGTGTGTAGTTTGGGGTACACGGTGTGTACCCATTTAATTCACACAGCAAGGACACGGCCTTGAACATGGGGTATACCGTCCAGGGGGTACACAACGTGTACTCACACTACACGGCGTGTAGTTTCAAAATTCTGGAAAGTTTGGGAAAAGTCCATTTTACCCTCCAGAACAATTCGTGACCTTCTTTTTGACAAAGGAATGGGCCGAAGAGGTCCGGGCCATTACATCAGATACCTCTTAAAACATTCTCATCCTCGAGAATTAAAAAACCAACCCAGAGGAATCCCAACAAGATACCTCTTAGGGTTCTCATTATAACAGGAACCCAACCAACAACCCTAATCATAGTTGTTAGGAATTACCTCTCCTATGTTAAGATATTATCCGCTTTAGGCGGCACTGACTCGCCTGCACGGGTTTAATCGCATCTGCATTAATGCATCTCGATTAAGGATTGGGCCGTCCCACTTCTATATATTAGGATTTTCCAACTTTCACTACCCCCAACACCACACAACCAACACACTTCCTGAACATGTGGTTTGGATAAAATTCCTTCTCCTATGTCGAGATATTATCCGCTTTAGGCGGCACTGACTCGCCCTCACGGGTTCAATCGCATCCTCATTAATGTGTCTCGATTAAGAGTCAGGTTTTTCCCTTCACACACATCCAGACATGCTACACACTTCCAGAGAACAAGGAAACAAAAGGTCTCATAAACGAAAATCCAAGAATTCCACATAACAAAGGTACATAGTATAACATCAAAACAATGCTCAGAAGAACAATGGAAAACACAAGTAAAAAAAACTCCGGGTACTAAGCGTGCATCTGGGCCTCCCACTCCCAAGTTCTCTACTTGAGGCTGACATACCTCCACAACACACGTACCAAGGTAATGGTTCATCCACGGAGCACCATCTCTTTACGATCCTCGATTTTGACTGGTCGTTCCTCGAAGGTCGCATCGCCTCCCATATCTAACTCTCCCCAATCGATAACGTTAGAGTCATCATGTAAGTACCGACGAAGCTGGGAGACGTGGAAGACATCATGAACCTTCTCCAACTTAGGTGGTAGGGCCAGCTGATATGCCACCTCACCGACTCGCCTCAGCAACTTAAAAGGTCTGATGAATCTAGGGGAGAGCTCACTCCCCTTACCGAACCCCTGCTTCCCCCGTTGAGGGGAAACCTTCAAGAACACATGGTCTCCCACCTCGAACTCCAAGGGCCTCCTCCGACGATCAGCATAAGACTTCTATCGGTCTTGACCCACTTTCATCCTCTCACACACAAGCTGAACTTTCTATGTGTTGCTTTGTACTACCTCTGGCCCAAGAGCACCTGTCTCACCAACCTCTGCCCGGCAAATGGGTTAACGACATGGTCTTCCATATAGATCATCAAACTGCGCCATGACAATAGTAGAGTGGAAGTTATTGTTGTAGGAAAACTCCACTAAAGGCAAGTGTCATACCCATGATCCTCTGAAATCCAGAATGCATTCTCATAGCATGTCCTCCAATGTATGGATAGTCCGCTCTGTCTGTCCATCGGTCTGGGGGTGGAAATCAGTGCTAAGGCATTGTTGGGTGCCAAAATAATGTTGTAACCCCCTCCAGACTCGTGAGGTAAACTGAGTATCCTGATCTGAGAAGATAGTCTTCGGAACTCCATGAAAACGCACCACCTCATCTACGTACCTCTGTGCTAAGGTACTCACCGGTTCCGACTCCTTAATTTCTAAGAAGTGAGTTGATTTCGTCAGTCGATCTACCACTACCCAGATAGCATCATAACCACCCTGAGCTCTGGGTAGCCCTGGGACAAAGTCCATTGAGATGTCACCTCACTTCCACTCGAGGACATCTAAAGGATGCAACAAACCACTAGGAACATGGTGTTTATCCTTCACTTACTGACGCACTAGGTATTTAGCCACAAACTCTACCACTGCCCATTTCACCCCGGGCCACCAAAACTGTTCCCTCAGGCCTCAGTACATTTTTGAAACTTCTGTATGTACCACCAAGGCTGAGCTATGTAACTCATGGAGAAATCCCTCACGCATCACCTCTGGAACAAACAACCTTCCATGAAAAAGCATCTGATGTCGGTTGTCCTTTGACCATCCTTCTGGAGTATTCCCCTGATCAATATGATCCAACATCACTTCCACCACGGATTCCCCCCACTAAGACTCTTCCACTTGCTGTAACAAGGAGGACTGCACTTTCATCTGAAGCAAACATCCTCTAACACCAACGACCCTGGAATCCAAGTGCAAGGTAGCCAACTCTCCCATCACTTTCGAAGCATCAGTGGATTCCTGAACCACTTCCTTATGTGACTTCTTTCTTAGGGAATCAGCCACAACGTTAACCTTACCTTCAGTGTAAGAGATCCTGAAGTCATTGTCTTGGAGGAACATGACCCATCTCTGCTGCCGTAAGTTCAGGTCATACTGGTAGAATATATAACTCAAGATCTTATGATCTCAGAAGACCACAAAGTGCTCCCCAAAGAGGTAATGTCGCCACAACTTCAGTGCGAACATTACTGCTGCAATCTCTAGGTCATGGGTGGCATAGCTACGCTCATGAGGGAACAACTATCTAGACCCATAACAGATCACTCCCTTCTTTTTCATCAGCATGCACCCCAGACCAAGGCCAGAAGCATCACAAAACACCTCATACAACGACCCTTCCTCTGCAACCTATGTACGGGAGCACTGACCAACTTCTCCTTCAAGTAGTCGAAAGCTTTCTGGAACTTCTCGCTCCATAGGAAGACTTGGTTCTTCCTAGTCAAAGATTTCAATGGAGAAGCTACTCGAGAGAAGTCCGAAATGAACCTTTGATAGTAACCTACCAACCCCAGGAAACTATGAACTTCTACCATGCTCTTGGGTGCTGCCCAAGAAACGACTGCCTCCACCTTCGACGGGTCTACTGACACTCCATGTTGAGACACCACGTGCCCAAGGAAGTGTACTTCTTGTGTCAAGAACATACACTTCGACAATTTCCCATAAAGATGGGGGTGTCAAAGGACTTCCAAGACTACCCTGAGATGCTCAACGTGCTCCTCCTTTGATCTTGAGTAGATCAGGATGTCATCGATAAACACAACGACAAACCGGTCTAGAAACTCTTGGAAGAAAAAGTTCATAAGTCCCATGAACATAGTCGGTGCATTCGTAACTCCAAACGAAATCACTATAAACTCGATGATCACATACCTGCACATGAAAGCCGTCTTTGAGATGTCACTTTCCTTTACCCTCAGCTGATGATATCCAGATCGTAGATCAATCTTAGAAAACCAAACTGATCCCCTCAGTTGGTCAAAGATATCATTTATCCTTGGAAGGGGGTATCGGTTCATGAACGTTACCTAATTCAACTTTCGGTTGTCTATGCATAGCCTGAGACCACCATCTTCCTTCTTCACGAACAAAACTGGAGCACCCCATGGCAATACGTGGGGTCGAACAAAACCCTTCTCCATCAGATCGTCAATCTGAATCTGCAACTCCCACAACTCCGAAGGTGCCATCCGATAAGGGGCCATCAAAATTGGATGGGCACCAGGATGTAAGTCTATCCCAAACTCAACGTCACATCGGGGGTGTAGAGTCACAACCCCCTCGGGAAAAACATCGAGGAACACCCAAACAACCTCCAAGACATCCATCATCTTTGTATCAGTTGGAACCACTGATAACCCGCATAACAAGGAAAGGAGAGGATCCACATGCTGGCTTCCCAGCTGATAGCTCCTCTCGCTAACAAAAGCTACACGCTACCCATCCACGTCAGAGAACACGACCCTTATTCGGAAGCAGTCGCTAACGGCACTGACGGAAAACCACCAATCGATGCCTAGGATGACATCGTATGGCTGCATCTGTAGAAAAAGAAGGTCCCCAGTAGATCGATGTGGTCCCAACGTCAGCCCACATCCCTGGAAAACACAAGATACGCTGGTCTGGCCTCCAACTGGTGGAATCATCACCAGTGGTAAAGAAAGTCTCTCTACGTCTATTCCCAAAGCATGGGCTAGAATAGGTGAAAAAAAGGAGTGTAATACTCCTAAATCGAACAAAGAAGAAACGAGAGTGCTGAACAAACAAATCGTACCTCGCACCACCTCTGGTCCTGCTGGAGCTGTCAACTCTACTGCGTGAAACTGTCCATGCCCAACTCCTCTGCCTCTCGGATGTCGACCAGGTGCCATAGCGGTACGATAAACAAAGAACACCTAATCCCGAGTAGCAAGGAAATTCTCAAGGTTTTATTTTATCATTTTATTTCAATTTCATTCATAGAACACCCAAATCCAGTAAAACACAATCATGATGTTGCATGTACCTTTCATAGGTTCTCTACCGTGTAATTAATGTAGTCTCACTTGGTCGTTCAGTAGGCTCAGAGTCCTTGCATCTGATCATGAGGGGGCCTAAAATCTCGTGTCCTAGTCGGTCTTCCCTGGCCTATGTCACGCACCAAGATTAACCAACACGGTTGCCCGACCATCCCATGCAATCCTCACTGTGCCTAACTCGAGACTTCATCCTATCTCTCAACCATCACCTTTGATACCATTTTGTCACGACCCCCTCCCACCAAAATGAAAAGAACAAGTGTATAGAAATAAACCCAAACCAATCCCACATGCATGTTCAAATAGTTCTGAAACAAAGTAGAAGTACAAGAAAGCTCAAAAAGTACAATACCAAAAGAAACAAGAGTACAGAAACTGCAACAACTCCAACTGTCCCGACTAGTAGGGTCCCGCATGGCCCTGGTAGTCCTCCTGGAAACCTGAAAGTAAAAGTAGGTTGCGCATACAAGTATACTCAGTAGGGAAACCTAAATCTCTCGTGCACAAGTGGGGAGACATCTTAATGTCCCGTGAGAACAACAGAAGAAACCTAGCAAGGAATTCTATCCACCCAACCTCACCAGCCACACTCACCAAAAAACACAATCACAACAGGTAGTGGTATATATGAACAAGAGTATTGGGTACCCCGCACCATTTCCCACTAGTTAGCTACTCTTCCTAACGGAGAACATCCTGACGCTACCACACTCTTCCCGCCCGCACACACCTGGGCCTCACAAACCACACATCCCGCCCGCACACACTTGGGCCTCACAATCACGTATCCCGCCCACACACACCTCGGCCTCACAACCACGTATCCTGCCCGCACACACCTGGGCCTCACAACCACACATCCCGCCCACACACACCTGGGCCTCATCCCAAAGATTCTTGGGAACATTAATAGTAATAGAAGTCTCGCCTGAAGACACCTGGGCCTCATACCGAAGATTCTTGGGGAAAAAAATCTGCCTGAAGTGTCTTGGGCCAAAAACCACCCCAATCAAAACCTACCTAAAGGGTATTAGGTGTAAGGTCACCTCAAGCCATCACAACCTATGGAAGAAAGAGCTGGAAGGAGCTAGTAACTAAGGGGAAAACACCCTCTCCCATGAAATGGGAGTGTTCGGCACTAAGTACTCAACATGGGTGGGGTGCGATAAAATACAAAAGATACAGATACATATATATATACCAAACACATAGCCCAACCTATGGCTTCTAAATAGAGAAACTGAGCACGTGCCTCAGCACTGCTACCACGAAGCACGCATACAACAACAACCCCAACCCCATTTAGATATTCACGTTTCAGCAGAATTAGTTTATTTAGTTCCTTATCTACTGGGAAAACAACCGCAACTAACCATATCAATCGTTCGTAAAACATATCATTGTCATCCACAAATCAAGTTAGGAAAACACAAGCAACACAACCAAGTTATTTATTATTAACCAACCAACCCATTGATTATTATTCCCATTCCATTACCATGCCCCGCCATTTATTAACTCTTACACCTTTTATTTATTATTCACGACCCATAGTTCGTTCACATTCAAACCCATCCCTGCAGCCCCGCTGCCAACCACCATAACCACAATCACACCAAAACCCATACAACATCATCCCTTTGATACCATTTATCATAGCCCCGCTGCCCATCACCAACATAGCATTCACACTAACCCACAACCAAGCCAACCGCAGCCCCGCTGATCACCCGCTCCACAACAACCCACAAAACACCCCCTTCACATAAACAAACGCTACCCAGCACCCACATGTTTATTATTTCAATTTTTTCAACCAGGGTGATCACAAAAGGGTTCCAGGTATTTAAATCAGCCAACTTTACGTGATTAACCAAATTTCACTCTCCAAAAAGTTCCATTCACAAAAATGGTCTAGAAAGATAGGGAAACATTTAATTTCACAAGCAAAGGCCCCAAACGACCATGATTTTCAGTAGGCATAAGATTATTCAATTCACAACATAATATCACAGGATATAAATAGTGTAACTTTATTCACAAATTTCCCATCCCCATTATATAAGCCAGTTATTATCATTATTAAACCGGTTCAAATGTATTTCCCGTAAACAAGAGGACACCCACCCCGCATGATGCTCAAATTTAGAAAAATGAAGGTAAGATCCCTACCTCAACAGGTTCTGATCACAACGCTCCCCTAGATCAACTTTTGAAGACGTCCACCGGCGTCCGTCACTTCTATCAAGTCTCGGAAAAACCTCCTCAGGTGGAAGTTGGAAAGGAAAGGCCGAAGGAAAGACAATGGATCCAATATCAGAAGTTCTGCCTCATCGTTACGATCTCGTGGCCGCTGATGGATCGTAAATCGGAGCTCAGACGAAAAAGTTATGGAAGAAAAGGAGCCTTCGAGTCTCTTGGGAGAGCTCTGCTCAGAGGAATGGGGAAGAGAGGGGTGAGTTGAAAAGTAGGAGGGGGCCCCTCCTTTTATAGGAAAGAAAAAAAAAAGTACACGGCGTGTACTTTATGGTACACGGCGTATACTCGGCCATTTCACATGGTCACCACACGGCTTCCAACACGACCTTCAAAGTGGCACGCGGCCGTCACATGGTTTGAGGTTAACGCTTACACAGGGAGGGACTACACGGCATGTAGTTTGGCTACATGGCATGTACTCATTTATTTCACACGGTAAGGACATTTCTACAACACGAAACACGACCGTTGACTGGTAAACACACGGTTTGAGGTTAATTCTTACGCGGGGAGGGACTACACGACATGTAGTTTGGGGTACACGGCATGTACCCATTTATTTCACATGGTAAGGACACGGCCTGGAACACGGGGTATACCCAGCGAGGGGGTACACGGCGTGTAGTTCCAAAATTCTGGAAAGTGTGGGAAAAGTCCATTTTACCCTCCAGAAAACTTCGTGACGTTCTTTTTTACAAAGGAATGGGTCGGTGAGGTATGTGCCATTACATGTGATCTGTGAACTCTACACTTCACAGCCCGAAAACTACAGTCCATGAACTTCTTAGGACATTTTTTGGATTTCCAGAAATATTATTCTAAAATTATTCCCTTTACCAAAAACATACCCAAATTTTGATGCTCAAAAAGATTGGAAACAGTGGGAAACTGCTCCACCTTAAACACATCGGCCTCTGCAATACTGACCATATGGAAATTTGTTCATCTAGAATTATCAAAAACCACAATCTATCTAAAAAACATGAAAATGGATCCTGCAGGTATTTTTACCAAAAATCCCCCCCCCTTGTGTTTTTTGAAAACACTTGAAGTCTTTTATTAGTGATCAAAGATCCACTCAATACACAATCTAACTCCACAGGATCCAGGATCACTATGAGAAACAATAGTAGCATGAAAAGTTCATAAATGAGTAACTTCATTCCAAAAAAACTCAACTAATTTCATCACAATCCCCATATTTCATGATATATAGCCTTTGATCAATTATCTTTAGCATTTTCAGATTTAAAACTCCCCCTATCATCTTCTCCCCTGTCTTAATTGAGACTTTTTCTTCCATTTTATAGCCTCAACTTCTCCCCCATTGTCAATGAACCCAAATGTAATTCCATTGATGTATAAAAAATGGTAGATAACATAGAACAACGTATTAAGAAAACACACATCATACCTTTAGGATATGGGGTCCCACATACACACTTTTTCTACTGTGGGGAGTTTATTGAACTCCAAGAGCCATTTGATGTTGTTCAAGCACCTATTTGGGTAAATCCTTCATCATAATTTTTTCAACCTGTAATTCAATAGGCACATACCACAACTTCTGAAAACCATTATCCACATTCTTCTAGTTGAAGTTAAATTTTATTTTATTGGGATTTTTTCTTGATTTATGAACTGGATTTTTTTAATAATTATTTTCACTTGATTTTTCCAAATTAGTACCAATCATATACTTATATTCAATATCACCCTTTATAATATAATTAAATTCGGTATTCCCTCATCTATGAAATTAATCCCACTTATTCAATGATATACAAGTATCTAATTTAAAATAATATTCAAAACAATGAGTGGAAACACATTATTCTAATATCCCATGAAATCTAGATAAAGTGATATTAATATCCTCATTTGGTTATGCACTTCTGTTTAACCCATGTAATATTATATATTGACGTCTAAAAATCACCAGGCTTTGTTAACACTATGTAATTTCACCTTTGAATCGATTTATCATATTCAAATTGAAACTTTAATTATTTTAGTTCTTTTCAAGAACCAAGTCATGTTCTTATTTAGATATCTACAGTACTGTAATATTTTTAGAAAGTTAAATTATAACTTGAAATTTAGTCATTAAAATATTATCTATGACTACGAAGTCCAAACTCTTAGTAGGAAACAATAGCTTCATTCATTAAACACAAATGTTTTCCATGTCACTCCCCTTTTTCCATAGAATCTAGTATCATGACTTCCCTATATTATTTAAATGGATCTCTTATTAGATGAGTCTATATCATTTTGACTCATAATCATAATGCCACCTGAAAACATATTTCTTTTTGATAACCTAAAAATAGTCAGTTGATACCAAATTGTAATAACAAGATAGATAATCATGAAATACATTAATGTTTCTACTTCTCTCTAAATTTATATTCACTCAATGTAAAATTGGTTTTATATTAGGTTATTCACTGTATATTATATATTTTCCATAGTATGAAAATTCCAGATATAGATGTGAAAAATAGTGTTTTTATGTAACACCAATTGTTGAATCTGATACCATATATAAATTTCAATAGTTCGGATTCTTTTTTATTCAAGTATCTCCATTAAACTCATTCCCCCATGCACTTTCAGCACTCACACCCCATGAATTGTATCTCCCCCTATAACCTATACCAATTCACACACATATTAAAAATAGTTAATTCATGGGGAGAGGGAGACCAATTGAATATTCAAGGTGAGGCTTTTTCTCAATCATGATAAACCAACCGTTTTATATTTACTTCCAAAGCATTGTATTAATTATAAGCTTGTTCCAACTATCTAACCAACTTTAACTATTCTCTCCATACAACTATAAATTCACTACCCACATGATCAATATTCTTCTAATATATTAGTTTTTTTTTGTAATCATTTACAATTTAAGGTTTGAATCCACTGATAAAAATTCCTTTCTTTTTTTTCTCCATGTATATTCCATTTATCATGATACTTTCAATAACTAAGAATATTTCCAATGATTTTATGCTCTTTGTTCTTCCTCCATTGGATGACACGTCCTCTTTCCTTCACATATCTTTATGTAGTATGACATATAAATTTGTTAATTCACTCTCTTCTCAATTTTCTATAATCAGTTATTCAAGTCAACTCACCTTGATGTTCTTGGGGTGAGTCTTTCACAAAATGTACTTTATTTTACTTACAACTATATTAGCTCTACCCTTTTTCTTAAATGTTCATTCACATTATTTCCAAACAAGTTGAAATGAGTATAATAGTGGAGGTTCTTGGTATGCCTTTTTTGAGCTCTATGTGTTTCCTCCAAGGTTGTATACCCATATTCCAACTTTTTATGCTATCTTCTAGTTTAGGATTTCTCATTATACACTACAGAAGTTGGGGATCTCCTTTCGAGATCCTTTTTGTTCCCTTTATTCTTCCAGTTCCAATATCTTTCTAAATTCCCATAATTAGAACATATAAAACATCTCCCTCTAAAACCATACATTGTATAATCATTTCTCAGCTAAGATATTGATGCACCCAGAGTTCTTCTTCTAACATTAAGCCCCCAGGCTTCTTGAGACATACTCATTTTGTATCCCTGTATTCCAAAATAATATAATTCCATTAAAAAATAATTTAGAGAGATGTTTATTTCAGACTTTTCAAGAACCCACTACTTATTATTAGATTTATCAACATTTATGTCTTCACAATATTTAGTATATTCCAATTATTATAAATAACAAATTGAAATATGACCATGCATTACATAGAAATCGTACCTGTATTTATTACGTATTGTAAAAGCCTTTTTCGTTTTATTTCCATCATTTCCACTATTTTTACAATTTATGTAACTATTCATTGATATGTTACTCTCATGCATGAGAGTGGTTTCATCATATCCAATACCATATTTTCCCAAACTGCGTGGCCTTTGGGAATAGACAATATGTTCATGTTTTTCCTCTAAAGTAACATATTCTGTTTTTATTTCATTATCGCATGCCAAAGGATAATCAAAATGTAAAAGAAAAGCATTATTTAATTTGGGATTACCTTCGGAACTAGATTTCTCCACTTCATTCATGAATAAACAAAGATCTTATTCTAATTCTTCAATCTTCATATCCCTTCGTTCAAGTTGACAATAATTTTCTCTCTTGATATTCTTCATGCTACTCATCTCATCTTCAAATTCCCATGAGTGTTTATCCACTATGTCACTTTGATTATTTATTTTAAAATTATTTTTAGAAATAGAATATTTAAAGACCTTGTTATCTTTTTGTAACCTCTGATTCCCATATACCAGTGTTAACCTATGTGTTGCAATATTATAATTTAAGGAATCCAAATTCATAATTTCATTTGAGATTGAATTATTTCCCATTTCATCATCTTTCAATTTTTTTAGTTCATAAGCTTATGAATCATTCTTAGATATTAAATGTGTGTCCAAATCAAATATCCTTTTATTTAATCAATTTTTCCTGTTGAATTAAATTTATTGTACTTGATTTAGATATCTTTAGATTTATAGTCTTTATTAAATTTTTTATCCAATTCCTTTATTGCATTTAAAACATCCACTTTTGTTCTTCTTGGGATTTATTTATCATCAGTAGTTCCAACATCACTTGGAATATGGATTTCTTCACCCATTCATACAACGTCATTGAATGAGTAAATATTTTCACTATCTAATATATTCAGACCATTATTTCATAAATCGATTTTTTTCCATCAACTAAATTACACTCTTTCCATAGATAGTTCCACACTAAAAAATTCCACCAGTATTCTGATTCTTCTTTAAAGTTATTCCATTTACCATTTCATAATGAGATAAGATTAGATTGAAATTTTGATTTCAATAACTGACTAAACTAAGTCATAGAAAAGAAATATGATAAAATAAAACTTGTTGTCATACAAATTGTTAGTCTCAAAAGGGGATTAGATATCTTGAGACGGGTGTGAATCAGGGTATGAATATTATTTTCAAAATTATTCTTGCCTATTGGATCTGGAACTCTTTATTATAAGTGTTAATTCATTTTTTATTTAGTGTTTAAATTGATCTTATAATTTTAAAATTTATTTGATAATGATTCATAGAATGTAAATTATGAAATAAAGCACATGTAAACACATATTTTTACATGTTTACCCTTACTGGGCTAAATCCAATGAGTAAACAATGAAAATGTATCAATGTAAAAAATCCACTATGGCTTGTTACCAAAACAATGTTCAAGATTGATAAATTATAGGCCCAAGCTCACTAAATTACATTATTTATAGATAGATAACTACTTCCCAATGGTCACTCCCTCAAACATTTCTTCGATGGATCACTTTAGTTGGAAAGGATCATGTTCTTTCTCTTTGTTTGATCACTTCTCTAGAAAGGATTCACACACAGTTTAAGGACATGTAGGCCCCTTAATTATAAATTATGAAAGTATCCTCATTTATAGGAAGATACACTGTGGACGTTCCTTTATGGATGCTTTTTCACTCTTGTGAAAACCCCTTGAGGAATCACCTCTTCTTTTCCAAATACAAAGAACAAACTTCACATTTTTTGTAGACATACAAAATACCTATTATTTGTCTTTAAATATATCTTTAATTGATTCCAGATCTTCCTTTCACTACATTTGATGTATTAAACTCTTCTTCAAATATAGTATGATTATACACATCCTTTATCTTATTATCTTTTAGAATTTAGATATGACAACTATACTATTCATTGGGTAATCCTAGAAGATATCTCCTTATGTGAGACTTTCAAAATAGTTTCACATGTAAGTGGTCCATGAATTCCTATTTTCTCCTTGTAAATGAAATAAATTTATCCTCATATTGATTTAATTGTGTTCAGTACATTCACAAACTATCCTTTCCTTTGTAAAAACCTCCTTTGTAAACCACCTGCTTCGCAAATAGCATGCTTCACAAACCACCGGCTTCAAGATCAACCTTGCACCTCATATTGTGATAGATTTGCGAGTCACCTCATTTTCTTGGACATCCTTTGCTTCACGTATAGAAAATTACTCATAGTTAACCTTTCGTCTGTGAGATATAATTCCCCAAAAAACAAACCTCCATTGTGAACTATGCCTTCTGGGAATCATCCCTCTTGAACCACTTTCTCTATCATAGATTTTTTCCAATAGTACTGTTCAGACATAGCCAAATTATTCTAGTGATGATCTTATGTAACCAAATTTTTTCTTCCTTAATAATCTATTTTGTGGTATTTATATAGTAAAATAGATCAAAAAAACATTATAATTATAAATACCAAAATATACCACCTTTTACTGTAAAATGGTGTGCCTCCTTCACGGTTCCACATACCTCATTTATAGTCATCATAGCGTAGTTTTGCTTATATTTGGTCTACAAACTCAACAATTTATGGTCCATTAACTATGGTACAAGAACATATTTAGATCATTTTATATTTTCCAAAAATACTATGTGGATATTCTCTCATTTCCCTAAAACAAATCCTGATTTTGAGGCCAAAAGATTTAGAAACACTAGGAAACAACCCTACCTTAAAAATATTTTCTTCTACAACACCAACCATACTGAAACACGGTCATATAGCTTTATCAACAAACAAAATAACTCTAAATTCATAGATATGGAACCTAGAGATATTTTTTCCAAACACGTTTAGATTTTTTCTCATGGTGTATACTTGTGGTAATTTCTAATACATGAGATTATGTAATAAAGAGATTATAAGAACGAACCCCTCCAGTAGATAATCCACATTCTTAGGTGTCATTGTATGTTCCAATATATGGATTTATTTATTTCTCATTAGAATTTAATATTATTATTAATTAATATTTTTACTCCCATACATTGATGTATTGATGAAAATAGTGATGACGTATATTTTTTATGAGTTATGATACATTTAGTGTCTCAAAAGTAACATTGAATTGATGAATAATGTGAGAAAATATTTGTCCCTTATTTTATTTAATATATGTTGATATATCATGATTTTATGGAAAAAAAGTGCCTAAAAATCTATGATCATTGTGTTATATGAAAACGTTTTATCCTCATAAAGTCAAAAAAGACACCAAACACATATTTTGATGACACAAGCATGCAACTTGCTTGATTAGAGATTTTGTGATAAAGGGATTATATTACAAAGAAAGAATATGTATGAGGTTTTATATCATTTTGATATTAACATATTTCTCTATGTGTGCCTTGAAATATTGTTAGACTCTAGCCTTGGACTTTGAGTAGCTCCGTTTAATGCCAAGGAGAAAAATATTTAGAGGGTAACAAATTAACTATATCCAGATTCTTAGATAAATAATAATATTATTTTTTATTTAACATGATGACTAAATATTATTTTCATATGTATTTTAATAATTTTTCATGTTTTTTTTATCAGATATATAATTTCACTTATTATTTGAGAAAATATTTTGTGACAAGAATATTTAATGGAATTTTATTTACTATTTAATGAATATAATATTTATTTATTTATTGATTAATAATACAGTGAAATTTATTTATAAATAAATATCCATTATTCAGGGACAGGTAAATATTTTGGAAGGATGATGGACTAAGTCTAATTGGCCAGTGAGAAATAGCATTATGAAATATTATTTGAATAAATTTTAAACAATTTATTCAATAAATACTATTTAATTAACTCATTGGTTTTGTGTATTTCATAAAATAATATTAAAATTATTAAAATTATTATTATTATTACTATTATTTTAAATAAAATGTGTCTTCTAGTTTAAGAAAATAATAAGGGATCATTTGAAATTATTATTTTCTAACCTGAACACTATTTAAATCCAGTTATATTATTTTCAACCCAGGTGTCATCCATGTGTGTTGTGAAGGAAAAAAAAGTAAATTCTCTCTATCCGTGAAGATATCATCTCTAAGAACACTCTCAAGAACAAATAGTGATCCTCCTCTACCACACCTCTTGATTCTATAGAGATCGAGGATAATCCTTTTGGAAGTGGTTCCTAAGGCGATCAAGGAAGAAAGATGCAATTTTTAGGATCTTCTATACTATCACTTGGATATTACGATGAGGATTATCCAGAGTTTGGGGAACACATGTGGGTCACTTCTAGAGGAAATCTATAATCTAATCATGCATAAAAATTACATTATGATGTAGAGACGTCAGATCCATCAACAAGAAAATTATTGTAATGTAATTCTTTAACTACTTAAATTAACTATAAATCATTATGTGGTTATCCTATGTTTGGTTTCAAATTTATTATGTCAATTAATATTTTTTTCTATCATAGTGTTCATTCATTTTATAGTCAATGTATATATTATATAATCATTGATTGTTACTAAAAGCTAAGTTGGACATGCACCACTGGCACTTTCATTGACATTAGAACCTTCATATACATTTTTAAAATAACTTTTCCAAGACAATAATTATAAAATATACACCATGTGGAATAAGTTTGACAAATTTTATGGTCATACTATATTTTTCAACATTAAACCTCCACATTAATTATTACCTATTGACGATAAGAGTTTATGGCTAGGTTTTTATGGAAACCCCATGCTATATTTGTAATCCCCTATATTTTTAAGCCCCCATTCTTTGTAATTATTCTGAAAATGATTGGATATATAAAATTTTATTTTTATTAATATATGTTCAAGATAATATCAAATGTCATTCAACCAATTTTGGATTTTAATTTTCATCTTATATTTGGTATTAGAGACCACCTAACCTCTTCCATGTATTTTTTTTAATTATCACATGGATTGTGACATATTTTTCATTATTTACCATATTTATCATCATCACCTACATTTTCACCATTTTAAATTTCAATATCCCATGTAAGATTATGATTATTTTAATTTATTGTTATTATTATATGGTATTTAATACTATTAATATCTATTGTTTCAAGGAATTTATGGAAATGATTATTTTTACTATGAGTCATGAACACATGTTTGATATGATGGGATTAGAAAAAAGCCATAAAGATTTGAAAAAGAAATGAAAATATAAAGGATATTTGAAAGGAAAGATAAATTTTGTTTAAAAAATATTATTAACAAGATAATTTTTCATTATTTGGAAGATAAATTTGGTAATAATGGGTCAACTTGTACTTGAAATTATAATGATGTGAAATAATTCAATTATAATAGGAAGAGATCCTTCTTTGTATTGACATTTGAGTTAATATTGATAACTGCAGAAATCTGGATCTTTATTTCAAGTATGGATCTTTATTTCTGGTTGTTTCTTAGGAAAAATGAAGAATTGGGAAATTTTATATGTTCACACCATGTACCTGGATGCCGTATGTAGCCATGTACTGGTCATGTCATGGCTGAGTACATGTTCATTTAGGTTACCTGGAAGACCGCATAAAGAGAGGTCCAGTTGAGGCTAGTACATAGTGTGTGCATTAAACAAACATGTTGTGTACTTTTCTTTTTAATTGATATATCGTAATGGTCGCATATCATTTACGGATCATTCTTATTCTTCCCATGTCTCATATGGGAGAGTGACATATGGACGAAGATCTTCGAGCTCCACCTGTTCCTTTGTTCGAGATCCAATTGTGACACCACTGGGTGCGTTGGATTCCCACCAGTGAGTTAACTATTACCCTAAATCCTCTCTTCCTAATTTCTCTTCTCTAGTGGGTTATTAAATGTTCAAATATTTTTACATTTTTGTAGATATATGTCTTTCAAGGGTGATTCAAGTTATGAAGTTCAATAGTGTTCATTGTACAACATCAAGGTATGTGGTTTGAGCCTTTATATGATTGTCTTTATATTATATATGCTTAATGTGCCAAATACCCATGTTTTAGGTATTGCGTGTTTTGGATTTTAAACTTGTTTAATACCTTCTATGGTTTGTTTGATTGATAAAGGGTTACTTTTTAGGCGTAAGGTTTAATACATTTATTATGGGTGTGTTTCCCATGTTTGATTGATTATGGTCATTTAGTCTAGAATTCCTGTTAGGCTTTGTTTGTTTTCCATTCCCCATGTTGTTTGGATGGAGTGATTGTTTATTTGAGATGCATGTGATTCAAATTTTGAAATTATGACCAAGGGGAATTTACTGTGAGAGATTCCCAAGGTAGGTTCATTTATGTATAATTTTTAGTTATGTTGACCCTGAGGTATTGATTGTAAGAGCTGTCAGGTGGTCATAGACGAGAGGGGTTAGACCGTGAGAGCTACCCAAAGGGTTATTATTAAATGAATGTTGGACCATAGGGTATTGACTGTGAGAGCTTCTAGGAGGTCACTATATTTTATTATTATTATGTATACCAAGGTGGTATTGACCATGAGAGAAACCTAGGTGGTCGTTTGTAAATGATTAGTGCTATGTGGGACGATAGGGGTTAGACTGTATGATATTTCCCAAAGGATCATTTTTTATTGAATTGATGATTTGTTAAACCAGAGTGGTTAGACTATGAAACTTTTCAAATATGTATTCTTTGAAAGTTTGATGAATGTGATGATCTTGCCAGGCCAAAGCACAAGCTTGTACTCAGTATTACTTTTTTTGTGATATGGTCTTTTGAGACATTTGTTTATATATTACATAGGGGATATGTATCTTAGTCTAGATCATGAGATTTCATTATTCAATGGATTTAATAATTCACTAATATAAATGAATGTAATTGAAAACTTTATGATTGTTTAGTTTTGATTACTTCCTAGTTTATTGATTTATTTTTGCTTATTTTTTTTAAAGGTTGGGGTCGAAACCTCAATTTATTATTAAAGCAAAGAACTTTTTAGACTGGGTAGAGGGTGACCCATTACATAGCCCAAAGGCCCAAGGCCAAGTGGCCTACAAACAAGTCTAGAAAGCCCAATTTTTGGCCCAAAGGACCCCTCGGTGAACAGTACTGCTACAGTACCCGCACTTCTACAGTGTTGTCGCCGCTATAGTGCCTACACCAGTCCCTCCACTGCTACAGTGATGCTGCTACTACAGTCCGCCACTACTATAGTAACTACTACAGTGATGTTACAACACCCTACTATAGTACTCGGGAATTCTCCCCTTCCCGGATTTGATCCGAGGTCTTTTGGATGCCAAGGAGGAGCCTGAACCACTAGGGTACATGCTCGTTGGCTTTATTTTTCCTTATTACCTACTAAATATATTTATTGATTGATAGACATACATCATTTGGTGGATTCCTACTATGATTTTTATCACACCCTATTTGGGTCATGCTTTTGGACCCAAACATATTATATGGTTGTAGATATAGATAAGGGAAAGTTCCCTTCTTCATTAGGTACATGATTGTTGTTGGAGTTGGGAGCATGGGTCCAAGATGAGGCATTCAATGATGTTGGAGTTTTTAAAAAAATTTGGTTTTAGTATTGTATTTATATCATTTTTACATGTTTTAATTCTTTCCTAGATACATGTGGAAAGAATAATTTATTTATTTATATTTTGTAGTTATTTTATTCTATTAGTTTTCTGCAGTTTACTTCTGTTGTATGGTATTAGTGCTTCCACTTTTGTTTACTTTTTTTGATTCCATTGTGTATAATCTACCAATGAGGGCATAGTTTATCCATTATTAGACATTGGAACCCGCTTCTAGTCAGTAGCCTCTAGTGTTTGGGGAAATTCACTTGATTTCATGTGACCAAGCGGGTGCGGGGAACCTTTAGGTGGCACCCAGAACCGGGACGTTACAAAGTGGTATTAGATGAGATTATTTTCTGATTTTTCTTACTATTTGGAGCCTATGGACATGGATTGGAAGGAATTAGTAGTTGGTAATGGGTTTTTCCTGGGTGTTGCTAACTCTGGTACTGGTAAAAGCCAAGTTACCTTGAATATTTCAATTTTTCTGGTTTTTCAATTGTTAGAGTTGATTTTATATCACCATTGGGTGATGCACTTCTTTTGTGCTATTATGATTAATATCATTGAGGTTCTATATCTTTTGGAACCCTGTGTGATGAGGGTATGGAATCTCATGCATCATATAGGCACTTGATAGAGATCACATTTCATTCATTTTTTTCATTCCATTTAGGTTGTATTACTGATTTCTTATTGTTGTGATAGATGTCATCATAGAATATCTATTATTCTGATAGGGTATTGGAACTGTAAAGTATCATTGGGATGGATGCCAAACTTTGGTCCCTGAGGTGTTATGGGCCCTCTTGGATCATAATAGTGTGGATCATGTTTGAATATTTATTAATTTTGTCATGTTATGAGATGAATAAGGATTCCAAACATTTATAAGCGGGATTATGGGCTCTCACGGGTCAGAATATGTCATGCCTAGGACAAAATTTTATGTTTTGGAGGGTTTTGGAGAAGTTTTAGAGGATTATTGTCTAGAAAACCATATAACACAATTTGTGGTGTTATGAACACACGTTGTGTGTTCTTCAGTTCTGGAATAAATAAATTTTCATAAGTACACACCATGTATTAATAGTACACATCATGTAGTGCTTTCCGTGTGTCTGAATATGTGAGAAGAGACACGAGGATGTGAAACATTTGGTAGAACACGCCGTGTCTAGATTGTACACGTTCTGTAGTACAGAATCTTGTATCTTGTCATGTGACCAACAACAATGGTGGTTGAAACTTAGGTTTTACACACCATGTCTAGATTGTGAACGTCATGTACAGTTGAACATGTATCTAACCATGTGAATAATGACATGGGTGGTTATAAATTAATCCGTACATGTCGTTTTTATGGTGAACACACTGTGTAGTGTTACCAGAGAGATAACCATGTAGTTCTAGCCATGTAGAGGAACCTGGGAATTATGTATAATTAAAGTACATGTCGTGTCTCATGAGGAACATGTTGTTTGTATGGGTGTCACACAACCAGGTTTAGCAGAGGTACCCAACATGTTAAAAGCTTAAGAGAACACACCATGTAGGGGTTATAAACGCCGTTTAACCCTGTTTTGTAAAACTTGAATGTTTCTTCTCAGGTTCGTTTCTTGTACTTCTAAGTTTTTTTCATTTGTATTCTTTAACTGAGGTGTGTTCTTGACCTTGCAGAGTCATGCCACCAAGACATCCTCTTGTTGTATTCCAGATATAGAGCAATGATCAGACATTGGAAATGGTATATTAGGGAGTACCAGAAGATCCTCCTATCATGGCAGTCTTGGAACAAGCTATTATACTAGACATAGGTGTTGATAAATAGTTTTGTGAAGGCTTTTTGAGGATGTTATAGATATTCCAAGGAGCACTGCATCCTTCTCGAACTATGGCAGTGTTGATGCGGGTGTTCCAGTAGCATCATTCTGCCACTTTTCTGGGGGATGGAGGACTACAGGCTATAGAGTCATGGTGGGAGTTCAAGCTCCTATATTTGAGCATCTACAGATTCCTATGGAGAGGATTCTAAAGTGTACGACATACATTCTATGTGATACTGCCAAGAGATAGTGTGATTTTATCTCAAAGGATGGATATCACCGGGATATGGCTTGGGAAGAGTTTCAATGGACCTTCTATGATTACTTATACTCGAAGATGTTGAGGGATGATCGATCCCAAGAGTTCATGCACTTAGAGTAGGGCACTCTTTCTATGATGGATTACTCATCTCGTTTTGCAGATATTCAACACTTTGTACCTGTTCTATGAGGTTATGAGTTATATTTGTCTAGGAGGTTTTGAGGATGGTCTCAGGTATGACATTCGATCGCATGTGAATGTTTTCAGGATGACATTGGTTATGGCTATAGTGAACCAGGCACTGATTATCAATCACAATCTGAGGGATCTTGGAGCTACGAGCCAGGGAGGTTCAGCATCCAGGGTGGAACTCCTTCGAAGGCTAGTAGGATGTGATATAGTAAGCTTTTATGCTATGTTTCTTCTGGTATCCAGCTGGTATGCTACCAGTGTGGGACGATTGGGCAAACGAGACCACACTTCCTAAAGGACCAATTCGAGTGCCAATGTTACAACAATATGGGGCATCTTCAAAGATTTCTCCTGGTATTTTCACCAGCAGTGAGCGATTGGAGTCCTGTTATGACTCCATGTTCAAGAGTAGGACCACCAGTTTTGCATCTGTTAGGGAACTATTGTATATCAGTTCATTCATGCAAAGGATGTGGTCATGGCCATGGCATTCAAGCTACTGGTTTTCAGAGAAATAAGTGTTGATCAGCTCATGGTAGTCATGTAGGGTTTTAGGGCCACGGTACAGGTTGGACGTTTTTAGTAGATCAGACCCAAATGGAGTAGAATCCCATACCATCTATTGTTAAAGGTATGATTCTAGTTGCCTCAGTTTTATCTTCTTCTCTTTTTGATACAGTGGATTCCCATAGTTTTATATCTATTGCTATTGTGGAGAGCCTTGGGCTCTATATACTTACTTCTGGGGATAATATGACAGTATTCACGTCATTGGGGCTTAGGAACTCTATTGTGCATAAGTATAAGGAGTTCCCTATTAAGGTTAGTGGGTGTCACTTCATATGGTACCTCTATGTTTAAGAGATGAATGGATTCAATTTCATTCTTAGAATGGACTGTTTGGTCTTTTTCTATGCCTTTTTTGACTTCTATCACTGCAGGATGAGTTTCAAATCACAAGAGGATGGGTCTTTTCTTCACAATGGAAATTTGGATGCCCATGCGAGTAGATCTGGACCCAAGCATCATGGGTTGGGAGGAATTACAGCCAATATTTCTAGTTTATATCTAGATAACTAGGGGACTTTATATATGGACTTTCCTCTAGTGGCATATCATTTTTGAGATATCTTTCCAGATGACATTTTAGGTTTACCATCAGAGCAAGAGGTAGATTTCTTTATTGAGCTTGTGTCAGGAGTGCCAATGGTTCCCATTATTCCATATATGATGGCTACACCAGAGTTATGGGAGCTCGAGAAGTAGTTGGATGGGTAACAGTAAAATGGTTTCATCTAACCTGGTACTTCTCCATGGGGTTTTCCTATCCTTTTTGTGAAGAAGATGGATGGTTACCTCAGACTTTGTGTGGATTATCAGAAGCTGAACCAGCTGACGGTCAAGAACCAATATCCTTTGTTGATAATTGATGATCTCTTTGATCGTCTTTGATGAGCCTGGGTGTTCTCTAATATTGAATTTATATCCTATTTTAATCATTTGTGTATTAGACCATCATATATACCACTTAATGCCTTTTGGGGCTTGTATGGTCTATACGAGTATTTGGTTATGTCGTTCGGTCTCATGAACATGCCGGTGGTTTTTATGGAACTGATGAACTTAGTGTTTCATCTTTACTTGGATTATTTTTTGGTGGTCTTCAGGGATGATATCTTGGTGTACTCTCACACTCGACATGACCATTTCCTCAATCATGAGGTCATTTTGAGTACACTCATAGAGCATCAGTTATATGCTAAGCTCTCAAAGTGAAACTTTTGGATTGACCAGATTCACTTCTTTTGCCACATTATCTTAGAGACATGAGTATTAGTAGACCTAGATAAAGTGAGAGAAGTAGTTTTCTGGGAGTAGCCGAAGAACATCTTTGAGGTACAGAGTTTTCTAGGGATGGCTGGTTTCTACAGGCAAATTATACTGAACTATTCACACTTAGCAGTGCCACTGATGGGACTGACTGAGAAGGGTGGAATGTACTTGTGGACAGATTCATATGATTCATCCATTTAAGAGCTAAAAGAGATATTTACATCATCACCGATACTAGTTTTTTCAGATCTGGGAAAGATCTACACCATTTACTATGATGCACTAGGTATCGGGCTAGGAGAAGTGCTTATGTAGTGGGGAGGATTCATTACATATGGGTCTCGGTAGTTGAGGCAACATGAAAGGAATTACCCATCGCATTATCTCGAGTTAGCTGTAGACGTGCATGATTTAGTTTGTTGGAGAAATTATCTTTTGGGAGATAATTTTGTGGTATTCACTGAACAAAGAAGTCTCAAGTATATTTTTACTCAGTGTGATCTGAATTTGAGACAGCGAAGTTTGGTTGAGTACATTCATTCTTTTGACTTCAAGCTTTCCTACATGCCTAGGAAAGGCAACGTAGTGGGTGATGCATTGAGCATAAGGACTCAGATATAGAATTTTTAGGAGGCTAGCAGTGAGTGGCAGCATATGGCTCTGTTCACTAAGATACATTTGGAGGTGCACGACAAACAGAGGCACAATATTATTTCTTTTGTAGTTATTACCTCTAATCTACTGGATTGAGTATGAATGATGAAGCTATTAGATTCCAAAGGCCAAGTCCTATGGGATACTGTGTTAGGAGAGGACCCTACTCCTGGGTGTACCAAAGGATACGACGAAATATGGAATTTTCATAGGTTCTTATGGGTTTCAGTAAAAATATGTGAGTAGTTGATGCGAGATTTCCATTCCTCAGTTTGGGTAGTTCATCTTGGTGTCACAAAGATGTATTGAGATCTAAACCATCAGTATTTGTGGTTAGGTATGGAGAGAGATTTTTTTGGTTTTGTTATGATATTTTCCACCTATCAGCAGGTGAAGTCTGAGTATCTATGGTCGGTAGGGATTTTACCACAGTTACCCATTCATGAGTAGAAATGGAATGATGTCGCAATGGATTTTGTATCGGGTTTACTGAGGTTGCCTCGAGGGAATTATGTGGTTTGGGTTGTTGTGGACAGACTCAAGAAGGTTTCACACTTCTTACCAATTAAGGAAACCTTCATTGTTGACGATCATGGAAGGTTTTACATCCGAGATATTGTACGTTTTCATGGGGTTCTGCACTTTATCATTTCAGATAGGGACAATTGGTTTACTTCTCATGTCTGTAAGGGACTACAAAGGGATTTGGGTACACAAGTATTTCTCATCATAGATTAATATCCCTAACAGATGGCCAATCCAAGTGTACGATTCATGTTTTATAGGACATACTATGAGCATGTGTCCTAGAATTTGGGGGCTCTTGGGAGAGATACATACCCCTAGTGGATTTTTCCTACAATAAAAGTTTTCAGGTAACAATTCAAAGGGCAGTTTATGAGGCTTTGTATGGTAGGTCAGGCCAATCACCACTATGTTGGCTAGATGTAAGATAGGTAGCTATGTGGGGACCTCATCTTGTCTAGGAGACCACTGGGCAGGTGGAGTTGATTCGGAAGAGGATGACTACTTCACAGTCTTTGCAGAAATCTTATGATGATCGATGGAGACGGTCGTTGGAGTTTGAGGATGGAGATCAGGTTTTCTTACGTGTCACACCGAGGTTGGGACACAAGAGTATTAGGAGACAAGGGAATATTTCACCGAGACAAGTCATTCCATTTGAGGATTTGGAGAGATTCGGGTTAGTTGCCTATCGGTTGTATTTACCTCAAAGGTATTAGGCTATTTACGAAATCTTACATGTTTCTCAGCTATGCCATTACTTTTTAGACCCATCTATGGTTTCCCAACCTGAGGAGGTTGAGTTAGAGGTGGATGATTTCTTTGGGGTGAACCCTATAGAGATCGTGTATTGTAGCACGAAGGTTCTTTGGGGTCAGTTTTTTCCTCTAGTACTAGTGATATGGCATCATAGGTGAGTACAAGATGAGACTTGGGATAGGGAGGACGATGTATGATCGCAGTGGCACGAGTTTTTTGAAGATTCTTCTTCACCACCCTTGGAAGGGAAATTTGGGGACGAGTTTTTTTAAGGGGTAGGTTTGTAAGAACCCAGATCCTCATTTTGGCTATGGATCTTTATTTTGGTATGTTTTTGAGGAAAATGAAAGAATAGGGAAATTTTCTAAGTACATTCCATGTACATTGGAGTACACTCCATATACCCGGTTTCCACCTATAGTTTTGTATCAATCGTGTAACCACCGAGTAGATGGCCATGTTGGTGACTTGGCAGACCACCTAAAGTGGGGTCCAGTTGAATCTAGTACATAGCGTGTACATTAAATGAATAGGCTGTGTAGTTTTATTTTTAATTGATATATCAGAGTGGGGATGAATCTTATTTTTGTATCATTATTCTTCTTACCATGTCTCATACATGAGAGTGTTGTACGGCTGAAGATATTAGAGCTCCTCTCGTTCCTCCATTTGAGCTCCGATTGAGACGCTGCTGGGTGCGTTGGATTCCCACTGGTGAGTTATCTCTTTCCCTAGAGCCTCACTTCGTAATTTATCTTCAATCATGGGTTATTCAAGGTCAAATGATTTTAACCTTTTTGTAGGTCTACATCATTCTAGGCTGATTCAAGGGCCACTGTTTAAGAGTCTTCATTGTAAAATATCAAGGTTAGTGGTTTGTGACTTTTTTATTGTATTTATATTGTATATTCTTAAAGTTTCAAATACCCATGTTTTGTGTATTGCTTGTTTTGGATTTTAACCCTGTTTAATACCTGCTATATATTTTTTTGATTGAGAAAGGGTTATTGATTTGGTTTAGGGTTTAATACCTTTATTATGGGTATGTTTCCCATGTTTGATTGATTATGGTCGTTTTCTCTAGAATTACAATTAGGATTTCTTTCTTTTCCATGAATTGTGTTGTTTGGATGGAGTTATTTTTTATTTGAGATGCATGTGATTCGCATTTTGAATTTATGACCAAGGGGAATTTACTATGAGAGCTTCCTGAGGTAGGTTTATTTATGTATAATTTGTAGTTATGTTGATCCAGAGGTATTGAATGTGAGAGCTACCGGGTTCTCATAGACCAGAGGGGTTAGAGCATGAGAGCTACCTAGAGTTTCATAATTAAATGAATTTTGGACCACATGGAATTGAAAATGATAGCATCTAGGAGGTCACTATATTTTATTGTTGCAATGCAGACTAAGGGGGTATTGACCGTCAGAGCTACCTAGATAGTTGTTTGTAATTGATTAGTTCTATGTGGGAAAAAATGGATTAGATTGTGTGAGATTTCCTATAGGTTCATTATTTATTTAATTGATTATATGTTAAACTAGAGGGGATAGACAGTGATAACATTCCCAAAGTGTTTCATGGAAAGTTTTATGAATGTGACAAGACTTCCAAGCCAAAGTACAAGATTGGACTCAGTCTTACTTGTTTGATAGATGGTCTTTTGAGACATATATTTTTGTATTACACAGGGGCTACAGAGCTTAGTCTAGATCCCTAGATTTCATTATTCATCAAATTTAATAATTCATGAATGTAAATGAATGTAATTTAAAATTTCAGGATTGTTTAATTATGAGTACTTCTATGTTTATTGCTTCATTTATTCTTATTACCTACTATATATATTCATTGATAGTTAGGCACAGATCTTTTAATGGTTTCCTATAGGGATTCATCTCACTCCCTCTTTGGGTCATGTTTTTGGACACAAAGAGATTATATGGTTGCAGGTATAGATAAGGGAAATAACCCTTCATCATCAGGTTGTTGATTATTATTAGAGTTAGAGAGAATGGGACTAAGATGATGCTTGTGATGCTTTTGGATTTTACTATTTTTCTATAATTTGGTTTCATTATTTTATTTCCATTATTGTGATATGTTTGGATTCTTTCCAAGATACATGTGACATGCATCATTTATTTATATATATATATATATATATATATATATATATGTTGTAGTTGTTTTATTCTATCAGTGATCCACTTCTTACTTCTGTTGTATGCTATTACTGCTTCTGCTTTTGATTACTATTTGTTATTCTGCTATGTATACTTTGGCAATATGGGTATAGTTTTCCCATTATCATACCTTGGTCCTCGCTGCTAGTCAGCAACCTTTAGAATTTGGGGAAATGTGCTTGAGTTCATGTGAGCAACTGGATGTGGGGAACCATTGGGAGAACCCCAGAACCAAGGTGTTACAAGAACTAAAGGTTTTGAATATAAGAATAATTTATCATTTGATTTGGAATGTTGATTACTAATCAGTTCCCAAACCCATGTGCTACTTTGTTATTTAAATTTTCCATATCAAAAAATAATAATTACCCATGTTATAAACTATTAATCTTGAATAAACAAATTCAAAAACTATTTATGGTGAATATTAATTAGAGAGATCAAAATCAAATGAAAGAAATTCTATTTGGTTCTATGTAATTTAACAAAACAAATTAAATATGACTATAATTATTAACATTTTTTATTTATTTTTTGACCTCATATAACCATAATTAAAAATGTATACAATAGAACCATTTGAAATTGATATGATTAGTTCCTTCATGTACATGTATATTTTCTTTTCAATAAAGATAAATTAATTTTTCAAATTCCATTAATCAAAAAAGAATATAGAATATAAAAACCCCAAAATAGTACAAATAAAAGAAGAAGAATATGGCGTCGTACTTTTATGGTCTCGAATTGGATTTTAAATATTGAAAATCACTTCCAAAACCCACTTTTGTAAAGTTAAAGCATCCTTAATGTCATGAATTTCATATCATGGTCTCAAAATCTATAAGTAAACCTCAATACATGTGTATTGAACTCACATTTCAATGTATGTAAATAAATAAAATTTAAAAAATAAGAACATTCAAATTGAGAAATGCGGAAAAAGAATAAAATAAAAATAGATAAAACAGTAATGATAAGTTAAAAATGAAACTTAAATAAGGATATCATATAGATTAAAATTAAAAAAAATCAATTTCGTGATTTCTAGACGAGATAAATCTAATATGAAATAATATAACAAAAAGATGACAGAATATATTGTGTAAATGAAAACCAATAAAACTCTAATTATTTCATTGAAACACCTCATATGAAATCATTAATTCAATATAAGAAAAAAATTGAATTGTTGTCACATTGGAGGTAAAAAAAATAATACATAAAATGAATAAATTGGTACTAATTTATTCAAGATAAGATAAGAATTGATGTAGAGGTGTAGAAACCTACCATGCTATTGCCAATGGAATTGTGGTGATATGATATCTTGAAATGTAAAATACATGTTGGTGGAGGTGGAGATAGAGGGTGTTTCTGCATTTCTTTATTTGAACCGCATTGTTCATTGTTATTAGATTTAATATTGATTCTTTCACTTATAATTTGACCTAATTATGGGAAACTTAACTCATCGAAATGCCAAAATTTTGAAATATCATTTCAGTAAAAATCATAAAATAATGTGTGGTTGAAAATGAATAAATTTTCATGCTTATGTGTACTATATTGTTGAACATACCACTCCATAGCCAATTAACCAAGAAAAAAACATAGCAGTGATGGTCGATGGGAATTTCCATGAAAATTTGAATTGATACAACAATATTCTCAACTTTATTAATATATATACAAAAAGTAAAGTCACGATTGTATATCCAAATGAGCTGAAATATTATGTACAACCTTAGTTCGTGTTTCATAATATGCACCATCACATGAGATATATTTTTTATTGTAGTGGGGGAACCATTTTCAAAATAGATGAGGAAAAAGAAGAAATATGATACTTGAGATAAGAAAATACCAAGGATAGTGTTATCATTGGGATGGCCGTCTGGAATGAATGTAGTGTTATCTATAATTATTAAAATATAGAGATTCAAATTCACCTAATTGAATAATCAAGAAATTTGGTTCATCTTCTAGGTAGTAACTACATAAAAATAATGTCATGATTTGAATCATCATACATAAATATATGATTCTTAGTAAAAAAATAATAACATTTTATATATTGAGACGTTGTATAATTTCAAATAAAAAATAATTTATTATATTATGTGAAGAATTAAGTAATTAAATATAATATTAAATAAAAAATCATGAAAAAATTATAGATCGATTTTTAAGGATATAAGGTGAACAGTAACTAAAATACATATAAGTATGAGTTAAATATGGATTATGAAGGATGTAATAAAAATATGGCCTCAAAATAGTAAATGAAATCCTGAATTGTTATGTAGTTATTATTTAAATAGTTAAGAAATATAGAAACATATAAAAATTATTCCAATGTGAAATGATTTATAAATTCATTTAGTTATATAACCGCTCACTGAAATATTGACACATAATGAATGGAATAAATGAAATAGAATTTCTTGAATGTCAAAATTTTAATTAACTGAGGGAATTTTTAGGGATAACTATGAGTTCATTTTATGTGAAATTGTAGTCAATGTGTTATTTCTATATATATGATGTTTAACACTATTTCTAATGAAAATATTTAAATCATATGAGTTCATAAAATAAAATTATAGTATCTATATTATTGTTAATGCAAGTTGGAAACTAAAAAGTAGTAATTTGGTAAAAAATAGGGAAGTGATTGTTTTAGAATTTTTTAATGAATTTTTTTTAAAAAATAAAAAATATGGAATTGAAATTATAAGTTTCCATGGTTTAATAATTGGGTAGAATTTTTGTATTTTCTAACTTGTTCATATGATCAAAAGAAATAAACATTTCTCTAAAACAATTGTGTGAATTAGTGTCACAACATCACCACATTTCAACACACTACACCACACCACAAAAGGTCATGAAATAGGAACGACAATAGGATTAAAAGCACTATGCCACATTACAATTCTTACTTCCTCTCTGAGAATTATGGGAAAAAAATCCTATAATCCACACCGTAGTCAAACATTATATCCTATGAAATAATTTAAGGCCATTTAGAATTCCATGAACCATCCCAAATACCATGGTACATTGGTACATGATCCAGTCTTGATATAGCATGATTAAAATTCATGATCCCCACTACACTACTAGAAATGGGACTTTTCCCAACACTTTTATACCAACGGTTCTTTGAACCATTGGTATAGGTTATCTTTACCAACGGTTTTCATAAACTGTTGGTAAAGATCTCTAAGAAGTGACTTTTCCCAACGGTTTCATAAAACCGTTGGGAAAGGTGGGTAAAAAATCAATTTTCCAAACAGTTTGATGAAACCATTGGGAAACATTGGGATAAAATGAGTTTTCCCAACAGTTTGAGTAAATCATTGGTAAAGATTGAGTTTTCCCAACGGTTTTTAAAAACTATTAGTAATAATATGCCCCAAATTCTCCAAACCCAGGTAGTCGGCTCCCCATGATTCCAAAACCATTCCGCTGCCCTCCAGAAATGATTCCTTCGGAGAAGCACTTGAGAAGCCCCCCCTCTTCCATCGGATCAGCTGCTGCCAGGTTAGACTCCTTCCATCTTTTATCAAGGATATAGTTCCACCTCTTATCAAGCATATCCTTCTATTCTCAAGGATTTCCTTATTCCCAATTTTTAGGGTTTTTGTAAAATTTTATGATTCACTAATCCACGAATTGTGTACTCAAATCACTACATTGGTGTATGTCCAATTAATGTTTTCATTACACATTTACATTTATAAGGGCATGGTGTCTCTTTATTGTGTTCTAATATTAAAGATTCGTAGTTTTTTTTAATCTCAATGCTTCAAATATTATAGCTTCATGTATATGAACTCATAAGAAATTGTTTGTAATATTTATTGATATTATTTCATGAAAATCCCTCCTTTCATTAACATCATGTCGAACATGAAGATCTGGGTCATCTTAATTTTTGTACACTATGTGTATTACATAACAATTATGTATCATGTTTCTATCAAAATCTATATATGTATATAAAATGACACACTATTCACTTATCCTTTTCACAATAGAACATACGAAGTATCTTCTTAGGCATTGAAAAATAGTATGTGGTCCCTAATTATTACTTCTTCCTTCTTCATGAAACTAATTCACAGAATGTCAAATTCACAATATTAGTGAATATTAGTTTTTCTAATATAAACATTAATAATTCTTCCTTCGACATCATATATGTGTTATTCAATCATCTTTTTAAAACCCAATGACCATTTTCAATGATTTGGGGTTCCTCAAAATGCTTGGGAAAATCAGAAAAATGTGTGTATTGAATCGTGTTTCTCATATGGTTTCATGGATACAAGTTCATCTCGAAAATCATGACTGTGTGGTTCAAATATCATGAGGACCCTGAGATTATTATTCTTCACACAAATGAAGTTGTTTTCTGCAACTATGTGTTTTTGTTTTCACTTTTGATTTGGCCGAAAGGGGAGCTTTGTGGCCATTGATCATGGTTGTGGGTGGTCATTTAGGATGTAAGATAGTATGACTTCATTTTACATGATATATCCAATATTATTATTGATTTATGTTTAATTCGATTATATTTAACAAGTTATGTTTTTTAATAAGTTTTTATTAATGGTTGTAACAATGAAGATATGGTATAAGGGTTTATATGGTGTGTATAAGGGTTCAAATGGTGTGTATAATGGTTGACATGGTATCAGTGAACTCAAGTCATTAATTTAAGCCTTCATTCTCACTAGCATGTAAGAAACTGAATGATGTAAACCCATACTCACATGATTTCTAACGGTCTAAATGTGTTGATACTTTAGGAGAACGATACATGGGTCAAATGTGATGTGTATGAGTCAACCCTGCCTCAATCCGAGGCACAGTGTGGCCGGGATCACTCTAAGTGCCTCCCTTTTGTTTAAAATGGACAACATTTTATGTATATATGGAAAACTGACCAAACGGATTATGATTATGTTGACTCTTTTGCACAATGATTCATGGGTCATATGTGACATGTACGAATCAACCTCGCCTCAATCTGAGACGTGGTGTGATCAACACCACTCAAACTGTCTGTCTTTTGTTTCAAAAGGACATCATTTTAAGTGAAAACATCAACTGGCATACGAAAAACTGACCAAACGCATTCGGATTGTGTTTATACTTTAGGACAATGATCCATGGGTCATTTGAGACGTGTATGAGTCAACCCTATCTAAATCTGAGACGTGGTGTGGCCGGTACCACTATAACTGTGTCTCTTTTGATTAAAATGGACAGGATTATAAGTGAAAAGAACAACTGGCATACGAAAAACCAACCAAATGCATCAGTAATCTATTGATAATTTATCACAATGATCCATGGGTCATATGTGACATGTATGAGCCAACCTGGGATCAATCCGAGTCGTGGTGTGGTCGGGATCACTCTAAGTGTCTCTCTTTTGTTTAAAATGGACAACATTTTAAGTACATATGAAAAACTGAACAACACGTTCAGTTTCCATTCAAACATTAGGAGAACGATCCATGGGTAATATGTGATGTGTAGGAGTCAACCTCGCCTCAATCCAAGGAACAGTGTGGTTGACACCACTCATAGTGTCTCTCTTTTGTTTAAAATGGACTTCATTTTAAGTGAAAACAACAACTGACATACGGAAAACCGACCAAACACTTTCGTAATATGTTGATACTTTAGGAAAACGATCCATGGGTCATTTTTTATGTGTATTAGTAAAAACTTCCTCAATATGAGGCACAGTGTGGCCGACACCATTCATAGTGCTTCTCCTTTGTTTAAAATGGACATCATTTTAAGTGAAAACAACAACTGACATACAAAAAACTGACCAAACGCATTCAAAATGTGTTTATGATTTAGGAGAACGATCCATGGGTCATATGTGATGTGTACGAATCAACCCCGCCTCAATCCGAGGCATGGTGTGGCTGGGATCACTCTAAGTGCCTCTCTTTTGATTAAAATGGACAACATTTTAAGTACATATGGAAAACAAACCAAACGTATTATTATTGTGTTGATACATTAGAAAAACGATTCATGGGTCATATGTGATGTGTAATAATCAACCCAACCTCAATCTGAGATGTGGTGTGGCCGGCACCACTCAAAGTGTCTGTCTTTTGTTTGAAAAGGACATCATTTTATGTGAAAACATTAACTGGCATATATAAAACCAACCAAACGCATTCGGATTGTGTTGATACTTTAGGAAAATGATCCATGGGTCATTTGAGATGTGTACGAGTCAACCCCATCTAAATCTGAGATGCGGTGTGGCCGATACCACGCTAATTGTGTCTCTTTTGTTTAAAATGGACAGGATTATAAGTGAAAAGAACAACTGGAATACGAAAAACTGACCGAACGTATTCGGAATCTGTTGATAATTTATCACAATGATCCATAGGTCATATGTGATGTGTACGAGTCAACCCCGGCTCAATCCAAGTCACGATGTGGCTGAGATCACTCTAAGTTTCTCTCATTTGTTTAAAATGGACAACATTTTAAGTAGATACGGAAAACTGACCAAATGGATTCTGATTGTGTTGATACTTTAGCACAACAATCCATGGGTCATATGTGACATGTACAAATCAACCCTGCCTCAATCTGAGATGTGGTGTGGTTGGAACCACTCAAACTGTCTGTCTTTTATTTCAAAAGAATATCATTTTAAGGGAAAACATAAATTGGCATACGGAAAACCGACCAAACACATTTCGATTGTGTTTATACTTTTGGGAAATGATCCATGGGTCATTTGAGATGTGTACGAGTCAACCCCGTCTAAATCTGAGATGCGGTGTGGCCGGTACCACTCTAACTGTGTCTCTTTTTTCTAAAATGGACAGGATTATAAGTGAAAAGAACAACTAGCATACGAAAAACTGACCAAACGCAATTAGAATCTGTTGATAATTTATCACAACGATCCATGGGTCATATGTGACGTGTATAAGCCAACCCAGGCTCAATCCAAGTCGTGGTGTGGCTGGGATCACTCTAAGTGTCTCTCTTTTGTTTAAAATGGACAACATTTTGGTACATATGAAAAACCGACCAAACCCATTCGGTTTCCGTTGAAAATTTAGGAGAACGATCCATGGGTCATATGTGACATGTAAGAGTCAACCTTGCCTCCATCCAAGGCGCGGTGTAGCCAACACCACTCAAAGTGTCTCTCTTTTTTTTAAAATGGACTTCATTTTAAGTGAAAACAACAACTGACATACAGAAAACTGACCAAACACTTTTGGAATATGTTGATACTTTAGGAAAACAATCCATGGGTCATTTTTGATGTGTACGAGTTAACCTTGCCTCAATCCGAGGCGCGGTGTGGCCGACAACATTCATAGTGTCTCTCTTTTGTTTAAAATGGACATCATTTTAAGTGAAAACAACAACTGACATACAAAAAACTAACCAAACGCATTCGAAATGTGTTGATGCTTTAGGAGAACGATCCATGGGTCATATGTGATGTTTATTAGTCAACCCCACCTCAATCCGAGGCACGGTGTGGCCGGGATCACTCTTAGTGCCTCTCATTTGTTTAAAATGGACAACATTTTAAGTACATACGGAAAACCAACCAAATGGATTATGATTGTGTTGATACATTATCACAACCATCCATGGATCATATATGACATGTACAAATCAACCCCACCTCAATCTGAGATGTGGTGTGGACGACACCACTCAAAGTGTCTGTCTTTTGTTTTAAAAGGACATCATTTTAAGTGAAAACATTAACTAGCATATGGAAAACTGACCAAACGCATTCGGATTGTGTTGATACTTTAGGACAATGATCCATGGGTCATTTGAGATGTGGACGAGTCAACCCCATCTAAATCTGAGACGTGTTGTGGCCGGTACCACTCTAATTTTGTCTCTTTTGTTTAAAATGGATAGGATTATAAGTGAAAAGAACAAATGGCATATGAAAAACTAACAAAACGCATTCCGAATTTGTTAATAATTTATCACAATGATCCATGGGTCATATGTGATGTGTACGAGTCAACCCCGCCTCAATCCGAGTCGCGGTGTGGCCGGGATCACTCTAAGTGTATCTCTTTTGTTTAAAATCGAAAACATTTTAAGTACATATAGAAAACTGACCAAACGAATTCTGATTGTGCTGATACATTTCCCTAATGATCCATGAGTCATATGTAACGTGTACGAATCTACCCTGCCTCAATATAAGACACGGTGCGGCCGGCACCACTCAAACTGTCTGTCTTTTGTTTCAAAAGGACATCATTTTAAGTGAAAACATAAACTGGAATATGGAAAACCAACCAAATGCTTTAGGATTGTGTTGATACTTTAGGACAATTATCCATGAGTCATTTGAGATACGTACGAGTCAACCCCGTCTAAATCTGAGACGCGGTGTGGCCAGTACCACTCTTACCGTGTCTCTTTTATTTAAAATGGTCAAGATTATAAGTGAAAAGAATAACTAGCATACGAAAAACTGACCAAACGCATTCGGAATCTCTTGATAATTTATCACAACGATCCATTGGTCATATGTGATGTGTATGAGGCAACCCGGGCTCAATCCGAGTCGCGGTGTTGCCGGGATCACTATAAGTGTCTCTCTTTTGTTTAAAATGGAAAAAATTTTATGTACATACGAAAAACCAACTAAACGCATTTGGTTTCCATTGAAACTTAAGGAGAACTATACATGGTTCATATGTGATGTGTAAGAGTCAACCTTGCCTCAATCTGAGGCGCAGTGTGGCCGACACCACTCAAAGTGTCTCTCTTTTGTTTGAAATGGACTTAATTTTAAGTGAAAACAACAACTGACAAACGGAAAACTAACCAAACACTTCAGAATATGTTGATACATTAGGAAAACGATCCATGGGTCATTTTTTATGTGTACGAGTTAACCTCTCCTCAATCCGAGGCACGGTGTGGCCGGTATCACTCCAAGTGTATGTATTTTGTTTAAAATGGACATCATTTCTAGTAAAAACATATGGTATACAAAGAACCGATCAAATTATGAATTGAATTATGGATTCTGTTGAAACTTTAGGACAATGATCCATGGGTCATATGTGACGTGTACGAGTCAACTACGCCTCAATCCGAGTCGCAGTGTGGCCGAGATCCCTCTATGTGTCTGTCTTTTGTTTAAAATGGACAAAATTTTAAGTACATACGGAAAACCGAACAAACAGATTCTGATTGTGTTGATAATTTAGAAAAACTATCCATGGGTAATATATGATGTGCACGAGTCAACCCGGCCTCAATCTGAGGAGCGGTGTGGCCAACTCCACTCAAAGTGTCTCTCTTTAGTTTAAAACGGAATTCATTTAAAGTGAAAACTGCAACTGACATACGGAAAACCGACCAAATGCATTCAGATTCTATTAAACCTTTAGGAAAACGATCCATGGGTCATTTTTGATGTGTACAAGTCAAACCCTCCTCAATCTGAGGTGCGGTGTGGCCGACACCATTCGAAGTGTCTCACTTTTGTTTGAAATGAATAATATTTTAAGTGAAAAGTACAACTTACATACATAAAACTGACCAAACGCATTTGGATTATGTTGATACTTTAGGAAAACAATCTTTGGGTCATTTATGACATGTACGAGTCAACCTAGCCCCAATACGAGGTGTGGAGTGGCCGACACCACTCGAAGTGACTCTCTATAGTTTAAAATGGACTTCATTTTAATTGAAACCAACAACTGACATACGGAAAACCGACCAAATGCATTAAGATTCTGTTGAAACGTTATTAAAATGTTCCATGAGTCATTTTTGACGTGTAAAAGTTAACCCCGCCTCAATCCGAGGACAGGTGTGGCCGACGCCACTCAAAGTGTCTCGGGTTTGTTTGAATTAGACAACATTTTAAATGAAAACAACAACTGACATACAAAAAATTGACTAAATGCATTCGGATTTAGTTGAAACAATAGGACAATGATCCATGGGTTATATGTGACATGTACGTGTCAACCCAACCACAATCCAAGGTGCAGAGGGGCCAAAACCACTCGAAGTGTCTCTCTATAGTTTAAAATGGACTTCATTTTAATTGAAAACAACAACTGACATACAGTAAACTGACCAAACGCAATCCGATTATATTGAAACATTAGGAAAACTATCCATGGGTCATATGCGACGTGTAAGACTCAACCGCACCTCAATCTGAGTCACAGTGTGTCCAGGATCACTCTAAGTGTCTCTCTTTTGATTAAAATGGAAAACATTTTAAGTACATAATAAAAACTGACCAAACGGATTCTGATTGTGTTGATACTTTTGAACAACCATACATGGGTAATATATGACGTGCCTGAGTCATCCCCACCTCAATTGGAGGCACGGTGTGCCCGAAACCACTCAAAGTGTCTCTCTTTAGTGTAAAATGGACTTTATTTTATGTGGAAACAACAACTGACATACGGAAAACTGACCAAACGCATTCAGATTCTATTGAACCTTTAGCAAAACGATCCATGGTTCATTTTTGACGTGTACGAGTCAACCCCACCTCAATCCGAGGCACAGTGTGGCCGGAACCACTCAAAGTTTCTCTCTTTCGTTTAAAATAGACTACATTTTAAGTGAAGACAATAAATGACATTCAGAAAATTGACCAAATGCATTCTGATTCTGTTGAAACTTTAGGAAAACAATCCTTGGGTCATATGTGACGTGTACAAGTCAGCCCTACCTCAATCTGAGGCCAGGTGTGGGCGGCACCACTCATAGTGTCTCATTTTTTTGTAATAAACAACATTTTAAGTGAAAACAATAACTGGGATACGGAAAACTGACCAAATGATTTCAGAATATGTTGATACTTTAGGAAAACGATCCATGGGTCATATATAACGTGTACTAGTCAACGCCACCTCAATTTGAGCCATGATGTGGCCGGAATCACACCAAATGTATGTATTTTGTTTAAAATTGACATCATTTTTAGTAAAAACAACTGCTATATGAAAACACAAACAAACCTATTCAGATTCTGTTGATACTTATTCAATTTTTTATATATTTTGTTGATAATTGATAATTAAATTATGTATGTATTTAATTATGAATTGAATTCCAGATTCCACATACAATTTTCATCTAAATTTTAAATTGAATTCTAAATCAATTATGTATTTTTATAATTACATTATGAATTTTGATTTAATTCTAGATGTTTATAGTTCAAGAATGAATTATATTTTAAATGTGTATGAATTTGTTCTCTATATGTATGTATTAGTTTGTTATTGTAGTAGCAGAATGGAATGGAGGCTTCTGTGAAAAATTAGAGGTTGTTGTGCAAATTGCAGGCTGCTGTGCAATTTGCACAGCATTGCCTATGCCAACGGTTTCAAACCGTTGGCATAGGCTTATAATAAATCTTTCCCAACGGTTTAAAAACGTTGGGAAAGGTTTCAAGGGATTTTTTGACCAACGGTTAAAAGAGAACTTTTGGGAAAAACCTTTCCCAATGGTTTAGAACCATTGGGGAAGACTGAAATTTCATTAGATTTACCAACGTTTTGGTATAAAACGTTGGTAAAACTTATGCCAACGGTTTAACCAAACCATTGGAATAGGTTAATTTTACTAACCTATACCAACGGTTCTTTGTATACCATTGGGATAAGTTTTCCCAACGGGTTAATTCCCCACGGTTTGTATAACCGTTGGTATATGTTATACCAACAGTTCTTCATCCTTTCCCAACGGTTCATAACCTTTGGGAAAATCCCTATTTCGAGTAGTTCTAATTAGAGTCTAGTAGCTAACATCATACAAGAATCAAGTGGGATTCAGTTTTTTCCATAAAAAAGAAAAAAATGAAATATACAAGTTGGAATGTCAAAACTACTCAAAGAAAAGGAACTAGAATCAAACAGATAAAACAATACAAAATATAGTACATCGTTTGGAGATAAAACATTTGACAAGGTAAAAATATAGAAAAAATCATTTAATAGGTGGATGACATCTCCACTAATCACCTCTATCACTCCAGTTTCCATTAGTGATGTACACCCACCGCCTCTAAGTGGCGCTTTCCCCTTACTAGGGCATGGAATAAGATAATCTAAAAATTCTCAAATGAAAAGGTAGTGTGTAAAATAAACATCCCAGTAGTATCTCACCAAGTGTTCCAGAATAAATACCATTTCAATAAAACATTTATTGTTTCAATTTAAATAAATAAAGGAATGACATTACATTCACATATTTTCAACAAAACAAAATTTAAAATAAAAAATCAAGAAGATATATAAAAATGGGATTAAATGAACATTTTATATAAAATCATTTATACAAATCTAATGCCATGAATAAAATAGTTCTTTAATGAAGGAATATATAATCAATTCAAAAAAACATATCAAAATGATCATAATCCCTCAAGCACATTAGTTTTGGGCTATAGTATCCTTAAACTTATAATCCATAAATATAGCTCAAGGTTTGTGTGCACACACAAATCATCACCCTTTTGATAGGACACATTCGGAGAAACCATGTCGAACTTCGTTTAGTTACTGTTTTCATCATCATTCCAATGATAGGGAATTAAAGTTGTAGAATTATTTTCTTAATATCCTACTAATAACCCAAGATTACATGTGATTTAATCAATCAATCAATCATGTGAAAATAAATCATTTTAAACAAATTCACAAATAATCATTCAATTTCCTATTTTTACTTTCAACATGCCATTCTCATTTCAATATGAAATAATAGGTTTTAATAAATTCTTTCACCTTTCATATTATTTTTCAATTTAATCTCTTTTTCTCAAGTATCAACATCAAATCATCCCATCAAATCAATTTCCAAATCAAGTCATCATTTTCTCAAATCCACCCCATAATTTAGATTCCATTGAAATTGATGGATTTTCCTAATTTCCATTCCCATTTCAAAATAAAACATCTAACATCCCATATATGAGTTTTTAAATCATTTGAAAACATATTTCAAATAAATAAAGAAAAAATATGTTACAATTATAGTGTAATTATTTATGGAACCATATTCCTTTTTAATAAATAGATGAAACCGTCAACTCTAGAAATGGGGAACACCAATAATGAATGAAGGTAAAGAAGATCAATGAAAAAAATATAAAATCAAGAACCATCAAAACATAGATTAAATCCATAAAAAACATGGTAATCTACCACCCTCTAATGAATAGATAAATGGAGATATGTGGAAACCAAAAGAGAGGAGATCATCTTTTGCGGAGGAGATTGAATGTCATCACCAGAACTTTGATCCAAAAATAAATGTTTTGGAGGAGTAAATTCCACCTCCTGAGATCCTTTAAGTATAAAAAACATATTAGAGTTTAATGGGGTGATTAGAAGTCAAACTGGGGGGTCCGTGGATTCTAAAATAATTTTCAGGGGATTTAATTCCCTCATGAATGGTTTACTGGAGGGGAGATCATGATTTGTTTAACCATGCACTAATTGTGAACCCCTGCTATTTGGGTACATGATTTTCACTAGGGACACACAGTGTTTTGGAAAATAGTGTACTAACCATGGACTGAATAAAAGATCACAAAATTTTCTAAATTTCACCCAAAACACCCCAATATAGTACAGAAGGAAAGGGGGATCAAAATAAGGGTCAAGAAGTGCCTAAATAAAGGTAAAGGGATGTTGCAACCACCCCAACATAAAAAAACTTACCTGGAAAGCATGTCAAGAAAGATATATGTTAAAGAGATGTGTCCAATTCCCCCCTTATTTATGCCTCATTCTCCCAAGTATCAAATGAATTAGAACCGAGCTACCATACCACATGAACCAAAGGGATTATACTCCCATGAATAACCCATATCTCATAAATAATAATCCCCAGTTGATGCTCAATCATTGATAAATTATGATCAAAACCAAGATCTATCTTGATCAAGACATGAGAAGGTTATTAAATATACTTCCCAAGTCATAAAATATGAAACAAAATGTAAATCAAAGTCAAATATTGTGAAAGTAACAAATGGTAAGCCACTTTCCTCACCTACTCAACAATCTCAGAAGGACCCAAAAAACTCAGAGCACACTTTCCATGTTTCATAATACACTAGTGAACCAAAAAGGGGAAACACTCAAGAACACCTGGTCACCCATATATGACACCAACGATCATTAATGATGATCAACATAATATTTATACAAACTTTATACCATTACCATTTTCTGAAAAATCAATTAAATCCTCATTTACATCTCTTGGACCAAAATCATCCCAACTAATGAACCTTGACTAAGCTATGACCAACATAGTAGATATTTACACAACCTCCCATATCGGTCCTCAAGTGGATCTATTCTAAAAGTGGACTTATAACTTCTATTGTGGGAAAACATAACCAGACCCAAATGGACTTCCCAAGCTCCACCAATGTGAATGACACAAACATGTAGAATTTGTAATAGAATATGTATAGCTTTTTTGTCTGGAAATCCTTCTAAAAAAGATATTCCATGATTTATTAAACCTAGGACCCCAGTTCACCCTAGAGGGATCTCAAAAAATGATATGTAAACCAGGTATACCTTTGCAAACAGACAATCTCTATCACATAGTGACTTCCCAAATACTCAACTTTGGTTGTATCGGGAATAGGTATAATGTGATTTGATTTGGTCATCCTATCAAAAAAAATGCATATCACATTTTTTCAAGGTGTACATGTAAAAAAAATATGAAATCCATATAAATATCATCCCAATTTTAATTCAGCTATAAAATCAGCTAAATAAAACTCAATGTTCTCTGGTGATTGGCTTTTATTTTTTAGAAAGTATAATGATGAGAAACAATATTAAAGAAGTATTGTCTCATAACCAGTCACCATAATCATCAAACTATGTCATATAACATTTTCTAGGTTTTAGGGTTTAGTTTCCATAGAAATTGATGACAATATCCCACCACATCCTTTCTCATAATCAAAGACGGAACACATCTATTCTAGAATCATTGGGCACCATGAATGGAGAATGACCACTCACCAATGGTTTTCCCATCATAAAGAGAGTCCTTAGTTCCATGAAATTAAACATCAAGATTATACTATTGAATAATCATCTCAAGAAGAGATTAGGTAAACTAAATTTTTTGATAAAAAAACCTTTTTTGTATCCTCCCAAACACACAAATGACACTGAGTGAAGTGTAACATCATATTCCACTCTTTTTGTGATTCTTTCACAACATGGGTTGGAGGTTTCCTCTTAAACTCTTTATTAAACACATTCCCATTACCTGGATTTTAGGAAATATCAAAATCAAAATACTATAGGTACTCCACCTAATTCGTTTATTAGATATTCAATACTATTTTAGATAAATGTAACTCAAGATTTTATGGTCAGAATAAATGGTAAACTTTTCTTTGAAAAGGTAATGACTTCAAATTTGATTTTATTCATCATGATAAGGAGTTCAAGATCATGGGATTAGTAGTTATTATCATGTTTCAGAAGGTTTCTAGAAGCACAGTCTTCTATGTGATAACCTTGTATATGGACACAACCCAAAACTGAACTCGATGCATAAAAAAATGACCACATAGCCCAACCCAAACTCTATAACTATCAGTACTGGAACAAAATTCAAAATACATTTCCTCTCATCAAAATAATTATAACATTTCAAATTCCACATGAATTTCACTCCTTTACAAGTCACAGTGGTCATTATAGAATCTAAATTTGTGAAAGCCTTAATGAACCCATGGTAATACCCCACCAATCCTATGAAGATCAATATCTTGAAAACATATTGAAATTACTACCATGTCATAATAGCTTTAAACTTCTCAAGATCAACTGAAATACTGCACTTCAAGACCATGTACTCCAAGAATTTCAGTTCCGGAATCCAAAAAATTAAATTTTGAAAACTTCACATAAAGTTTGTGATATCCCAATATTTACAGAACTGATCTCAAACGATGCACATGATCCTCCTCAATTTTGGTGTAAACTAATATTTATTCTAAAATTACTACCATGAATGAGTTAAGGTGCTCATAGAATATCCTATTCATCAACACCAAGAACACTGAAGGATCATTTGTCCGACCAAAAGTCATAAAAAGCTACTCATAATGGCCACACATACTCATGAAAGCGGTATTATAAATGTAGGATTCATTAATTATAAATTAGTTATAACCAAATCAAAGATCAATCTTCGAGAACCACTTAACCCCTTTCAACTGATCAATCAAACCATAAATATGTGGAAACAAATATTTATTGTTTACTGTTAATTGATTGAGTTTCTACTCATCCTCACGAAGGTCAAGTATCCAATCATCTTTATTTTCAAAGAGAAAGGGAAGCTAAAAGGATAAATAATCAGGTTTATAAATCCTTTATCTAGAAGATTATCGAACTAAGATTTCATCTCCTTTAGTTCATCTGGTTCTATGTGTAAAGACGTAAGAGAGACATGTTGAGTAACAAGTACAAAATAAATGAAAAAATACACCTCTATTATTGGTGTCAAGCTTGAGAAATCAAATAGTAACACATTGGGAAACACAATGATAGGTGGAGGGAGATCACCACTCAAAATTATTTCATGTGGTTTCATGATAAGAACCAAAAATTCCAGGTAAGATAAATCTATGATAGAGAGATAACTCAGGAGTCATAATGGAGTCCCTACTCTCTCTTGGTTCTGAGGGGAATAGTAATAACCATCACATAATGAAAAATTTCGATGTAAATATTTAGTATGTTAACATTACGATTCGATATAAATAATTGATATGCACTAGTATCAAATAAGGAAGTCTCCAATGATAAATCTATTGTTATGTACCCTCTCATAGTTTTTGGGCTCAAATCATTTTCATCTAGAGACACTTCCACTACATGAAGAAGATTAATTCTGGATTCCTTTTCTAGAACCTCTTAGTTATTTAAGAATCTGACTAGACCACAATTCGTTTTGGTGTTGATGATCCCATGACACTATACAGAGTTTAAAATATATAGTGGAACTTATATAAGTGACCTGAGAATCCACTTCAAATGAAAATCTTGGGTGCCTCAGTGGAAACCTGTTTTGAATGTCCAACCATGACACACAAAAAGCAAGTAAAAGGGTCTCTTGTAAGAACTGAAGGAGGCCTGGATGAAACTTACAATCCATATCTATCATGATACTCATTAGAATTTTTCTTTCCTTTAATGGAACTAACTGAACTCCCAATATGAGAAAAGGAACTCTCGTCAACCTGAACTTACTAGCTAGATAAAGATTAATAATCAAAGCTCTACCCAACATATTAGCTTACTAAGTGAGAATAATTATAAATACTTGAGATCCCATATTTTATTTAAGACCAATTTAAAATTATTGATCCTTTAGTTTCTCATTTGTTGACCACCTCAGGCGAAACCTGAACATGCTCATCCAAATGGTTTACATATTGTGTCATGGTCGTGTCACACTTATAGTGGTTAAGAAAATACATGTATTTTTTCAAGACCATCAAATCTATATAAAATTGATCACTGAAAATGAATCTAATGTTTTTCTAGTCTAAGAACTCATGTTTCTTCTTTATCACCATTAATTCCCATAATCGTCGTTTTTGTCCCTCAATCTTAAAGGTATCACACTTCACTTTAATCAAATTATGTGTTTCCAAGAACTCAAAATTAAAATCTATATTTTTCATCCAATAATTATCCCCCTGATGATTATTTGAGTCTTGGAATTCTGGTTGATTCTAGTAAATAAACTCTTGGTAATGATTCTGAGATTCATCCCTTTGAGGTTCCACTAACAGATCCTAAATGAAAACGGGTGAAGGTACCCATCCCAAAGCGTGGAAATTAAACACCACTAACTCAATAAGATTATGTTCCATGGGAGGATTTGCGAGTTGTGGTTCACCAATAGATCCCTCCTATTTCATATTCAAATTCCATCTCGATGGAATTTTTCTACACAACATCAATAGAAAACATTGAAATGTTAGCAAGGATATGTAGATTATAAAATCAACCAATATTTTAAAGGACATAAAGGAACTCATATAAACTAATAAAATATTATAATAAGATCAAAATTTCCTCAAAACACTACTCCCCAACCCTCATTGTGACTTAACGGATGTTACGATGAGAGATGGATAGACACTCACACGTGACTAACTCCCAAGTCTAGACAATTGTACTATAGTCTACCAAGATAACCCAATTTTATACCATATACAAGGATAGATAAATAACCTACACCTATAATAAAAAATTTTCAAGAACAACCCTAAATACCCAGTACATAGATACCCAACCAGGTCCTAAAATAGCCCGAAGGGCATTCTCGATCCACATGGTTTAGACACTAGCACCATATATCAAACAATAATAAAGTGGGAATGGTTTTTCCCACAAAAATGTGGGAGATAAAATATACAATTTGGTATTTCAACACTCCTCAAGGAGAAAATCCCTTAATCAAATAGGTAGAAAAAACAATGCCTAAATTAGTGCATCATGAGTAGAAACAACATATAATAAGGTAAAAACATAAAAATCCCATCTAATAGGTGTATCACATAAACACTAATCACCTCTATCATTGTAGATACCATGATTAATGCACATCTACCACCAAAAACCAGTTTTCCCATTGCTTGGACCTATCATAAGATAATATATAGACATCCGATTGAAAATTTATGGTGGGAAATAAATAACACATTAGGGTATCACTTAGTGTTCTATAAGAAATACCATAGAAAAAACCTATTATTCTTTCAACATAAATGAAATAAGGCATGGAATGGAATTTACATATTTTTAACAAAACATGCTTTCAAATATAAAAAAGGTAGAAGATACCACAAAATAGGATTAAATGAACATTTTATATAAAATAATTTATATAAATCAATTGAAATGAATAAAATAGTTCTATAATAAATGAATTCATTATCAATTCAATGAACCATAGAACTATGATCATAATCCCTATTGTATGTTAGTTTCTAACTATAGGATCAACACACTTCTCAGTCATCAACATGGATCAAGGTATGTGATCACACTCAAATCAACTCCGCTTTGATGGGACCCATTATATGAAATCATGCTGAGCTAGGTTTATTTAGTTTTTTCATCATCAATCCATTACTTGGGAGTCAAAGTATAACTGTATTTTTCATAATAAATTACTAACTAGTTATAATTATGTGTTCTTCAGTCAATCAATCAATTATGGGAAAAATCATATTTCAAAATAATTCATAAATCATAGTTCAATTTCCCATATTCAATGTCAACATTCCTTTATCATTTCAAAACTAAATTAGAGGGTTTCATAAATTCATACCCTTTTCAACTCATTTTTCAATTTAATTCATTTTTCTCAACGATCAGAATCAAATAATATCATCAAATGAATTTTAAAATCAATACATCATTTTCTCAAATCCACCCAACAATTTCATTTCCATTGAAATTGGGGTTGTTTTCAAAAATTCTTTTCACGTTTCAATATAAAACATCAAACATCTCAAATAAAGTTATTTAAATCATTTCAAAAATAATTTTAAATAACTAAATCAATTCATGGATTCAATTTTAGGGAGATTGTTTACATAACCACTTATTTTTTTAATCAAGAGATCAAATGATCAACACCCATAATAGGGGATGTTAATAAAGAAATAAGGATAAGAAGATCAAGGAATAAACCCTAAAATCAATATTCATATAAATGGAGATTTTAACCCTCAATTTCATGATTATCTATTAATATATATAGAATATATATAGGGGGAATGGGATAAACCAAAATAGAGGAGATCTGGTAACCCAGGGGAGATCGAATGCAAGCACTAGATCTTTGATCAAAAAAGAAAATGGGTTGGATGAGTCAATTTTACCACTTGAGATCCATCAAGTGGAAATGGAATGTATTATGATTGAATGTGGTTGATTATAGGTTAAATAATATGGTCCTAAGATTTAAAATAATTATCATGGGATTTAATTCCCCCTTGAATGATTTACTAAAGGGGGCCCATGATTGAGTAAACCATGCTCCATAACTAGGATTTCCTAATATTTGGGGTGCAAAGTTTCTCTTGGGTGGGAGAATAGTTTGGAAAAAAATTCCAAATATGCACTCTTTTTGTTTGGGGTTCACGATGATCACTAGGGGTGCATAGTTTGGGAAAACCGTGTTCCAACCCTGCACTGCCCAAAAAGTTTTTAAATTTCACATAAAACACCCCAAGACAAGACCCAACCATTGGGGGACAAAAAAAATGGACAATAAGTACATTAAATAAGATAAAAATATTTCAAACGATATGGTTAATTACCACATCACATGAATTATATGAAAGAGTCATCCATGGTGAAACTAAATATCCATGCCACAACTACATTGATATTAATAAAATCGCTAGATAAATGGTAGGACTCTACACAATAGGTTAAAGCCTAATAATATAAAAAACACCTCTATAGAACATAAAGCTCTACAATTCAATAAGGTGAATTGATCTATAATATTAAAATGGATTTTAATACCTGTTCTAAAAGATTTGATTCGGGTCATTAAAGGATTGAATCGATCCAAGGCTTCTCTAGAATATATAAAGGTAATCAATAGAATACAAGGAATTATTATATATCATATATAAACATTTGTGACACCTATGATAAAAAATTTCAACAAAATGATTCTTGATCGATCCATGAAAAACCTTTTTTAAGGATCTTCAAGAAATTTGGATTCTCAAACATAATTCGGTTTTAGCTCCTGGAATAATTTTTATTTTTCCTTCCCACTTTGAGACATTTTCTATCTTGTTTTATTTGTTAAAGTAACTTCTTATACTTGTAATCTCTATCTATCTTTATCTCAGTCTTTAATATTATTGTAACTTTTTTATAGATATTTGACAACTTTATAAAGTATTTTATAAAAAATCCTCTCTGTTTCATCTTATTATTTTGTTTCTCACCACCACTAATATAAGGGTTCTTGGTTCTTTGTTAATAATAAAATCAATCTTCTTATTATTTGGTTCTTGGCTTTCATTAAAACCATGGGTTTCCTTTCTTCATCATTTCTTCCTGGATTCCATTAAAACCGATGATGCAATATTACCCACACAAACCATCTTGAGAAGAGGAGACATAGGGGATCATTATTGTGTTATTAGAAATTCCTTTTATAATAGTTCACCAATTTAATTTCCACAATTTATTTTTCATTACGTGTAAAGATTTAATTTACACTACTCTTACTTTACACTGATTGTTTTATAGTCTATTTCTTACATGATAATAACTTTTATTTTATAGCATCATTTTTAAATTTTTTTTAAAGAAATTCACTCCCCCTCTTTCAATTTTTAATTGACCTATATTTTTTGAAAATTGAAATATTAAATTAAAATTTTTTTATGATTCTTAACTTATTCAAAGTGTAATTATTTATTATAATCTTTTACATATTTTTTTGGATATATTTTTTTAATGGTGTCTTTTTCAAACACTTGTCAAGCTCTTGAAGGGAAATCTATGGGTATTACACATTATTTTGATGGTTCTAAATATAATTATTTGAAGACACATATTCCAACCTTTCTTATATCTATTTGTTATTCCATTGGTAAAATATATATGCATGTTTATGTTCTTCTTAGTAAAAAATAAGAAAAATGGGAAATTGATGGTATTGTTTCTTTTCAATTAGATGGTGAAGTTATAAATGCCTTGCATTATGGATTATACCAAAATTAATTTAATTATATATCTATATGAAACATTTCACATGAAATATGGAAACTCTTGGAAGTTACTTATAAGGAAATAAATAAAGATAAATATATTAGACTTGATATATATAGGAAATGTTTAGAATGTTTTACTATACATCATAATTAATCTATTACTAATATTTTCATGTTATTTACTAATGTATGATATAGAATAAATACTCTGGTTGATACTATTACTATTTAAAATATAGGGAAGAAAATACTTTTGGTTTTAGATATTTCTTGGGTACCCAAGGTGGTGACAATCCATTAAGTTAAATACATAAAAAATACCATTTGAGGGGATAATTGGAAATTTCATGACTTATAAGATCTCAATAATGAGACAATATAGTAAGTAATCCAAAAAAGTAAAGGGGAAAATATAATAACTTTTAAATAAATTAATGATTCCTCTTATTGTGATTTTTAAATAACCAATATACCTGAGAAGATGAAATAATTCTTTCAAATATTGAAAACCTACCAATATGCCAAAAATGAGGATGATCAATTTGGATAAGAAGTAACATGATTTGAATGAAAAAAATAAAGGAAACATAAGGTCAAGATTCCCCTTGATAAAAAAAAAGAAAAATAATAAAAGTTAGAAATCCATAAATGTTAAAAAACTAGTGAGAAGGTTCTGATTAACTCTCCTCAGTTGTGTCAAGTGACAAAACTACCAAGTGTATCATGGATGGAGTTAAGGTTTCTGATAAAATAAACTCTAACTACTCTTTTTATTCCCCAAAAATTCATATTCTACATCTTCTAATTATAATCACCCAAGCTATGAGAATATAAAATATTCTCATGATATACTTCAAGAAGGTTTTTATTAACATACCTCAATTTATAAATAATTAAAAAAACAAATATAATCATGTACTATAGGAAAAGGAAAAACACTTAATTGAAAATTTTGAATTATTGACAAAATTAAATGATTAAAATGAATGTGTATGAGTTAAAATTTAATATAAATGATCGAAAAAATCACTAATGAATTTAAACCAAGGATTAAAAATCTAAATAAAATATTTGGTTTATAATTACATGAAAATAATAATTTTGGAATTGGTTTTTCGAATAATTATAAAACATCCAAATAGATGAAGTTTTAAAAAAGTGGCACTCAAAAAAGGTTTTGTAATTACTATCAAAACATCAGGAATATAAGTAATGAATATAATTGAAAAAATGAACAATATATTTATCCAAAACATATCCATATTTCATCAAATATATCATCTCAAAAAACATTTTCAAAACAAATTTATGTTCCATGATATCTTATCCAAGATTTGTGGGCCCAATATTTGGGTACCAAAAACATAATTTCTTGATTTTTTAGGAAACATGTCCTATGATTGAATCCCTAAAATAAAAATAGTACATGGATAGTAGATTCCCTAGAAACATTTTTTGTGAACTCCCCAAATTTAATCAAATTGAACAACATTATAGAGGATATGTAACCTTTAGTGAAAATTTAAGAACTCCATGGTATAGGTATAATTGGATTTCTAAATTCATATCATATAAAATTTGTTTTATGTTTCAATGGTTTGAAACAAAAGTTTATAATAATTATCCAATTTTATGATAATGGATTTAAAATATCTTCATAAAAAGGAACTTGTAAATTTTTTTATTTCAAATAAAAATAGTTGTTTACCATTTCTCATTTTCAAAATGTTAACATTATAAATTTAACATTTATTTCTTCTAAAAATGTTGAATTTTTTTGTTTTTATGGTAGTGGGTCTGAGTTTTGGGATTGATTACTTGGTCACTTTAGAACACACAAACTCATTCAGCTCAACTTACATCTTCTAGTATGATATTTTCCAAAATTATATTTTAAGGATGAAGTTGTTTGTGTACCTTGATAACTTGGTAAGAAATAATAAATTATTTAAATCCTAAAAAAATCTAACTCCAAATCCCTCAATATTATTTACTTTGATATTTTGGGACCAAATCAAGTCGAAATTATTAAAGACAAGTCATATTCTATTTTATTATCATTAATTATATAAGATACACCAGGATCATTTTATTGAAACATAAAAATTAGGCTTGTAAATCATTCATAATAATAACCAAGAAAGATTAAAATTAAAGGGGGAACAAAATTATTTCCATTTAAAGTGAATATGTTGGAGATTTTTATAAATATAGTTTTAAGAACATTGAATTTTACAAGGTTCTATTCATTTTGTTTCTCCTCCTAGAACACCTTATATAAATGTGGTTGTGAAAAGACGAAATTGTACTCTTTAAGAAACCAAAAAACCCTCTATAATGATTTAAAAATTCCACAATACTTTTGGGTTGTGGTGGTCAATAAGAATTGTTATATCATAATCCATGTTATCATAAGACCCATCTAAAAAAGTCCCATTATGAACATTGGAAAAATAATATTCAGAAATTTTTATTTTCAAATTGTTTGAATGTAAATATTATATTACTAACATGAATGACAACTTAAATCAATTTTATCCAAAATATGAAAACGTTATACTTTTTGGGAACCCAAACTTAAGTGAATCCTCACAATTATTCAATAAAATAACTGAAACCATTAAAAATCCAATCATATCAAATTTAATGAAAATATTCCTAAACCTTAATAACAATATGAATATATTTTGGATAACCTTAATCCTTTGACTTTTAATGACCTAACTTCCCTTAAGGTGCCTATTATATTTGAATCTAATTTTAGTCCTTTATCTAAATATTTTAAAAAATGGATACCATCAATTGGAAAATATTATCAGCGATGTGAAAGATGGTACTCATACTAGATGTTGTATTTTAAATTATGTTGAAACTCATTATTTTATTTATTTCTAGAAACAAAACATGATTATGAATATATTAACAACAAAAATTGGGGTTTTTATAAGAAATAATAGATAAAACAATTCCAATAGAATATTGTTTGGACTCTTTTTGAAAGACCTAATGATTATCCTATTATTGGTACAAAATTATTTTTCGAAATAAATTAGATAACGAATGTAACATCACACGTATAAAATCTATACTCATGAACAATAGATATGATAAATAATATTAATTGATTATAGTGAATCCTTTTCACCCATTTCTCAGATAGAATACATTAAAATCTTGTTTTCATTTTCCACCCAGATTAATTTTAAACTTTTTAAAGTGGATGTTAAAATAGATTTTCTAAATTGTTTTAATATGAAATTTTTTTATTAAACAACTGCCTAGTTTTGAAAATCCATAGTTTCCAAATTCCATTCTCAAGTTAACCTAATATTTATATGGTTTAAAACAATCCCCTCAGGCATTGTATGAAATATTAAATGGATTTATTTTATCAAATTATTTTGAAATGGGAAAAGTGTATTCGATAATATTTCTAAAAAATGTTTCAATTTCTAATATAATTATTAAATTCTATGTTAATGGCATAATTTTTTGATCATAAAATGAATCTATTTGTATTTATTTCTCAAATATTATGATAGAATAATTTTAAATTATTTATATGGGTGAGTTAATATTATTTACTAGTTTTCAAATATCTCAAAATGAGGATAAATAATTATTAATCCAAAGAAAATATAATAATGGACTTCTAATTAGTTTTTAAATGGATTATTCTAATGAAATAAGTATTCCTATGACTACTTACTATAAGCTAACATTGGATGAATATGGTAAATCGGTTGAAAAAATATTTATAAAAGTATGATTGGGAGTCTTCTTTACCTTACTATGATTTGGTCAGACATTATGTTTAATGTTTTTCTGTTTAGTCATTCTCAATATAGCCCTAAATAATCTCATTTAAATTATCTTAAAATGATTTTTTAAAAGGTTTTCACAAGAAGTTTGGTTTTATCCTAAGGGATCGAATTTTAATATTTCATGTTTTTCCAACACCAATTTTGAGATATGTAAAATAGTTAGGAATTGTACAAGTTAGACTTTTCAAAATATTAGACATTCCTTAATATCTTTGAGTAAAAGAAATAAAAATCTTGTTTCTCTTTGAGAGAACACTTTTGTAAATGATATATCATGTTATAATATATTAGAATGGAACATCAATTAGATGATATCTATAAAAAACAATTTCTTAAGAACACATAAATTTTTTAAGGTGGAGTTAGGAATGAAAGGATTATAATTCTTATTCTTATATATTATTTTATAAATTTTTTATTTAAAAATGTTGATTTTTTTTTGAAAATATTTTATTCTATTTAAACATGTCATTTAAATTTATCAAAATAATGTTTTTATGATCACTTTAATTAACTTATACATGTTTTATCTTATATCAGTATAACCCTTTTTTTAAAAGACGTATTTATAATCATCAAGGGGAAGAAAAATATAATGTATAAGTTGAATAAAAGTATGATTTATATGGGGAGAAAAGTAAAATTTCAAAGAAAAACAATAAATATTTTTTGATTCATAAGGAGTAAAGATTCATCATCAAGAAGAATGAAGATTCCTGAAAGGAAGGTTGATATCACATATAACAGAGGGGGAATATATATTTTAAAATGAAATGGTTTCTAATAAATTTAATGATATTATTTTAAGGGGGATACATATTGTTTTAGGATAATATATATTTATTTTTTACCAATATACATATTATTCATTCATCTTTCTTATTTACCTCATTATTATCTCATATATTCTATTTTAATTTTAAATGAGTATTTTTTATAATCAAAAAGGGTAATATTAATTAATCTCTAACTTGTTTTTATGATGATAATACCTAAAGTTATTTCCATAATTTTTAAGTGAATTAACATCACAATATTACCACATCACAGTACACTACACTATGCATTAAAGGGTTGTGAAACAAGATCTATGGATTACTTTGAAGGACCACGCAGTAGTATATCTCAGTATAACATCTTATCCATTAATGATGGAGAAAATAATGGAATCCATGTCATAGTCAAACCATTGATCCTATGAACTCAGGTAAGGTCATGTCGCAAGGTTAATGGCCTTTTCATTGTACTTCTACGCAATGGACTTCCATAAGACACTATAACAGTCACATTATAGCTACCTAAAGATCAAAATACAAAATGGTTATCCTATAAAGATCTACACTATAGCTCAAATCCCCATTCTACAAATACATCCTCCATGGTGCATTGAACTCAACCACCCCACCAGGGAATTCGATCTGAAACAGTCGAAGAGAATTTAATACTTACTCTAAAAGATTTAATTCAGGTCATTAATTTCATGACTCGAACAAAGGATCCTCCAAAACCTACAAATGATATAAATAAACATCAAGAAAGGCTTGATTAAGGACCCAAACTTTTATAAATAAATTTACCTTTGTGTTTAAATTAAATTCCTTATTTATGTTATGTATTTATGGAAAAAACATGCACCACTTTGGTAATTTTGGACCATTATAAGGTATATAAAATTTAAAAGACCACTATGAATCATAATTGTCGATAATATATCCACTGAATAGTGATATTATGATTTGGGTATATTAAGGGTTATGGAAAATTCAATTGACACAGACCAAGGAAGTGATGGTCTTGGCTAGTAGGATCGTACCCTCTGAAGAATATTTATTGTATCTTCCATGGGAGGTAGAATCTATTGGATTTTACATTGAATAATAACAAGTTGGGATTCAAAAACTAAATCATGATAAAAAACATTTATGGGGGAAGGTCAGGCTCCCCATGATCACATCCCAAACCAAGTTCTCCAAACCACCCCAAGAAAACCTCACCATCCTGCACCTTACACACAGATTGTTCACTGGTGTAATAATGGGATATGTATCTCAACATTAACAACTTGAATATTTAGTTTTTATTTTATAGGAAATAAATATTTTCTTTTTTTAATTATATATTTTAAATTATAAATGATTAAATAATGATTTTGAGAAAAAATGGACTTCAATGTGAAACAACTCAAATTATATTTTTAGGTAAGAAGAAATTTAAATTAAAAAAATCAATTTGAATAATTAATGAATTATAAAAAATATATTTTTTTTAATAAAATATTATTATTAAAAAATATTTATTAATTTAATTTTATAATATAATTTTATGAAGTCAGAAATGATTTTTATGAGGGTCAGAAAATAGCTATTGTAAAAAACTATTTTAAAATAAATAGGGATTTTGATATAAATATATAAATTACAATACTAAAATATTTACTTGGATAAAATTAATATTATTATATTTTTGATTCATCACATCAAAATTATAAAATGTTTAATTTTTTATAATTTTATGAGACATGATTATTTTTTGGGTAAAAAATAAATACTGTATAAATATACTGTGTATATTATGACATAAAAATAACTTAAAGTGATGTAATATGTGGAATAAAAAGGCATAAATAGTCAAATATATGTCTACCATTTGAAATAATGTTCCTTTGAGTTTATTTTATTAATTTTATAAACCATTCATGAATCCTACAATCATATATTATATTTTAAGTTGTTAAAATTAATTATTTTTACACATGACTTACTTATACATCACTAAGGGTATATTATTTTATGTTACCCAGTTCATTGAATAATAAAAAATGAAAACCATTACTATTTTGGTAGAAACAATGTGAAAAAACGATTTTATGTTTCTCGTTTTGAAAACTTTATTTTATAGAGTCCAAAACCAATGTTTGGGAAATAATAAATAACTCCCCACTCTTGTCCTATATAAACCCACACAATCACCCATTTATCTTCATTAAAAACCTTAAATAATGTCATTAATTTGACTTTACCTCTATATATCCCTCCCAAGGTTCCCCCAAGATCTCAAAAAATATCCACCGAAGCTTTTGGAAACACCCACATAGGGTATGAGATCTTTCTCTCTTATTTTCAATTTATGAACCTTATTTGAAATTTTCCTTTTTAATATAAATTTTTTATTTTTTAATTACATTATAAATGTACCTTTAATATACAATTATTGTTCTTATAATGAGACATCATTTATTCCCTCTTTTTATAACTTTTACATAAATTGTTACTATATCTAAATTTAGTATGGGACCTCTCTCTCTTCTTTTCGATTAAAGAACCTTATTTTCATTTAGACTTCTTTAATCTCAATGTATTATATTTTAATTCCTTTATAAATGACCATTTATTTTAAAATTTATTTTATTATAATGATATATCATTTATCCCCTTTCTTTATAACATTTACCTAACCCATTACAATAATGAAATTTAGTAAGGGATCCTCTCCTTCTCCTCTTCATTGAATCACCTTTATTATTTTAAGCCTTTTGATTTCCAATTTATAATGATGGGATATGCGTTTCCACATATCTCATACCATCCTTTTTTGTGTAAATTATGAGATACCACTATCTTTATCTTTAATCCATTTCATTAATCTTTAGTACATCTGTTATGCTACTGAAATTTCACTACTGTTTTTTAAGCCAAACGATTGTGAAGTAAATTATTATACCCATTTCCACTCAGCGGTGCTCAATTATATATTCCTATAGCTATTGTTTTATTAATTCCATCTATATAATCCAAAATCCTTAATTTTGAGATTAAATTTGATGAAATATGGTCTTATGTTATATGATATTTATTGCACACTTAATCATGTATATGATATGATTATGATTGGTGTACCTATATATCACTATAATCCATTGGGTAATGTTTTAATCGACTGAGATTACATGTAAGTTGAATGGGTGGTTATCCAAAGTGTAATATGTTTTGATTCCCTAGTTGTTAAACTTAATTTATGATTATGATTCCGTGTTTTAAGTTGTTTCCACATTCCCATGTTTCCTTTATGTTATCATGTTATACCATGCCGCATTGTTCATAATAAGGATTATAACCTCTTTTGTTACATTTTTATGCTTCTTGGATCACATATATTACTTTAACCTATTACATGATTTCATTATTCCCTTACTGTGATTTATATCACACACCTTTCTTATGTATATCCCTAGGTTATCCCATGTAGTTTTATAATAGTGATGAATATTTAATAGAATGTTAAAGAAGTATTCAATAAGGTCATTATATCCCAGTTTTATGATTTTATATTATATACCTAATCCCCAAAATAAATTAGGACTCTCAATATTTTGGGTTTTATTATGTTTGTTTTTCTGTAATAAAGCAATAATTAATGTGTATTAATGTTATGGGCTTTCATACTTGGTATCTAAGAAAAGCCTAGTTATTTTTTGAATTAGGATTAGAAAAATCTTGTAAAATACATAGGGATGAGACTAAACTAAGGAAAAAATAACTAAAATTTGGTAAAGTATATATTAAGTGATTTTCAAGTATATAAATCCCTTTCTAGATACTGTATGTGGATGTGGATCTGGCATTGATGTACCTAGAGATAATAACCTTTGTTTTGAGATAAATTCATTCGGGAAATGGTGCATAAAAATCGTCATTTCTGCACAATTGGTTTGACAATCCCAGGATATGTTCTTTGGTAAATTAAAAATATCATTATGATATATTATTAATGGAACAAAAGACTCCAATAATATTTTATGTAAGTAAATATATCATGGATAACTTATATTGAGGCATAGAAATTCATTAGTTAAGGAATATCCGTTTTTTATAAGTTATACCTTTAATGTTTATAGTTTCCATTTTATTCCCCTAGTATTTAAAATGAAATTTTGTGGGAGAAATTTCTTAATGGGGGAATAATATAATGACCTGAAATTTTATAACTAAATTTCACTTTGTGATTAAATTAAATTCCCTTTTATGTTATGTAGTTGTGGAAAAAACATCACTACTTTGGTTATTTTGGAACGTTATAAGTTATATAAAATTAAAAAGACAAATAATCATCATAACTGGTGATAATATAGTTTTTAAACAATGATCCTATGATTGTTATATATGACAGGTTATGAAAAATCCAATTGACACAAACAAAGGAAGTGATGACCTCAATCGGTAGGATCATTCCCCATAAAGCCCATTTATCAGAGATTTTGAGGGATTTAGAATCTCAAGTATTTTACCTTAAAAAACACCAAACTGAGATTCAACAACTAAATTATGATTAAACATTGTATGGGGGAAATTCAAGCTATCGGATAATGACCCAAACCGTGTCGTCAAATTATGCCAAGAAAATCTCACCATCGCACTCCTTACAGTTAGTGTGTTCACTGGTGTAATAAAGGGATATGTATCTCGGCCCTAGAAACATGAATATTTATATTTTATTTTTTTATAAAATAATGATTATATTTATTCCTTATTTATTTTATATTATAAATGACCAAATAATTTTTTTGATAAAAATTAGATTTAAATACGACAAAACTCGAATTATATTTTTAGGTAATAATAAAATTTATTTAAGACATTCCTTTTTAAGAATACATGACTTTTGAAAATAAATGATATTTTACTAAAATATTATTATTAAATAATATTTATTAAGTATAGTTGATAATATAATGTTCTTAAGTCAAAGATAATGTTTATAAGGGTCGGAATATTGTTATTGTAAAAAAATAGTATTTTTCAATAAATGGGAATATTGTTTTAAAAATAGAAATTACTATATTTATAAATGTATTTGGATAAAATAAATATTAGTTTTTTATTTATAGTGTTATAATTATCCAATAGTTAGTTTTTTATAATTTCCTAATACAAATGATGTTTTGGGTAAAAATTAAATACAGTATAAATATACAATGTGTATGATAACATCATAATGACCCAAAAGTGATATAATATGTTCCATAAAATGTATATATGACCAAATATATATTTTTTCCCTTTAAAATATTTTTTCTTTTAAGTTATTTGATTAATTTTATAAACCCTTTATGAATCCTCAAAAACCTATATTATATCATAATGTTTTAAAATAAATTCTTTGTAAACATTACACACATTCACATCACGAATGGTATTATTTTAATATTATTAGTTCATGGACTAATATAACTATTTAAAGAAGAATTATTTGGTAGAAAAAAATGGTAAAACCCACATTTAGGTTTTTGGTTTTGGTTACTTTATTGTATTGTTTCCAAAACCTATGTTTGGGAAATAATAAAGAACTGTCATCTCTTTTACAATATAAAACCACCCAACCTATCATTTATCTTTAATAAAAAACCTTGAATCTAATATTTTATCTAACCTTACCTCACTAGTGACCTCCCAAGGTCCCCCCCCCCAATATAAATAAGCTCCTCCAAATATGTTTGAAACATTTACTCAAGGTAAGGGATCTTTCTCTCTTCTTTTTAATTCAAGCACCTTCTTTGTATTTATCCTTTTGAATATCAACTGTTTGTGTTTTCATGACCTTATAAATGTAACTTTAATATAAAATTTGTTTTATTATAATGATATATAATTTATCCACTATGATTATAACCCTTCCCTAAGCCATTATTATACTAAAATTTAGTATAAGACCTCTCTCTATCTTCTTTTCAATTCAAGAACCAAAATTATATTTAGCCGTTTAGATCTCAATTTCTTATGTTTACATGCCTTCCAATATATGACATTACTATAAAATTGATGATATTATAATGAGATATCATTTATCCCCCTCTCTTTATAACCTCTACCTAAGTCGGTGTTATGCTGAAATCGAGTAAGAGATCCTCTTCTACTCCTCTTTATTGAAGATCCTTATTTAGTTTATGTATTTTTATTTACAATTAATATTGTTTGTATATGTTTTTACACATCCATTATTATATAATTTTGATGTAAAATGATTATATACCCCTTATTCTCTCATTAAACATTTTATGAATCTTTATGTATAGTTATTATGTTGCAAAATTTTCAATGCAATTTTTCATTCCAAACAATTGGGAAGTGAATTCTCATACCGATTTCCAGTCAAGGTTATTCAACTATATATAAATATACTTATTTTATTGGGTAATTACATGTAAATAACCCACAATACTTAATAGAGGTATTAAATGTGAGGAAATTTGTTCTTATGTGGGACCGTTATGCTTGTACATGATATGATTATAATGGGTGGACCCATATAGTGATCCAATTCATTATGTAATGTTTTAATATCATGAGATACCTTATAAAGTGAATTATAGATTTTTATAATCACACTATGTTATGATTTATTGATTTTTAACCTTGACTTATTCTTGTGATTCCATGTTTCATGATTCTCCACATTCCTATGTTTCCATTATTCTGTATTATTATTCAATTAATTATAAATCATGATTATGATTTTCACCTCTTATGTTACATTGATATTCCTATTTTAATATTTTTTACCTATTCCATTGTTTTTTATCCCCTTACAGAGATTTATAGCTCACCATATTCTTATGTATGGCCCTAGGTTATCCAGTGAAGTTTTCATAAAGAAGTGTACATTTAATATCAAAGTAAGGAAGTATTAAATAAATCCATTTATCATAGTTTTATGGTGTTATTTTATGTGCATAATCCTCTAAATAAACTAGGCCTCTCAATATTTTGGGTTGTAATAAGTATTTTTTATGTAATAAATAATGAATTTATGTGTTTTAAATATATGGGTTGTCATATCTTGGATCTCATGTATGAACATTTGCAATACCTATGACTCCCAATTTCCACCAAATGATTCTTGATCAATACATTATAAAAATTATCAGGATATTACTATATAACATTCTTTGTCAAAGGAAACTAGGGTTTAACTTCTTCAATCATTTTTCTTTTTCCTTTTCTCTTTGATCTATTTTCTCCATTTTTATATTTATTAAAGGCTATTATTCTAAATTATCTCCCTCTATATGTTTTACGTACTTATAAATACCCATGATAGATTTGAGTTGTTTTTAATGGTTTTTTAAAAGAACCTCTCTCTTATTCATCTTTATATTTTTGTGCTCACCGCCATTAATGCGAGAGTTCTTAGTTCTTAGATTCAATTAAAACAAAGGTCCTTCTTCTTTGGTTCATTATTTTCATTAAAACCAAGGGATTACCTCCTTATTCTTTGATTCATGGTTTCAAATAAAACCAAGGGAGATATATAACCCTTTATAGGATTCATGTGGGGAGGAGATATAGGGTCTCATTCGTAAGCTATTTTTCAACCCCTTTATTAAAGTGTTCCATTTTTAATTTCTAAAATTAATCTTCCACTACACGTAATGTTTTAATTTCCTCTATGATAAATTTAATTTTATTGTTTTATATTCAATGTGATCGCTCCATGACAATCACATTTATTTTATAGCATCACTTTGAAATTGTTCTTAGAGGTAACTCACCCCCTCTGGTGATTTTACTCAATCCACCAAATTTATCAATAAGATTATCAGATGATCAGTTCCCATAATTAATGAAAGTGATTATCACTTTATAATAATTTTTTTATTATAATAATCATTATATGAAATAATTTATGACTTATTTATGAGACAATCCCAATAATGTAATAAATTTAGGGTATATATTGTAATATTTAATTAGAATGAAAAATATCATATAATATTTATGTACCCTTAAGTAGTGTTAGGTTCAATGTTTTTAATCATTATACAATAATTTATTACTTTGGAAAAAGTATATAATACATTTAATTGAAATGATATTTTTTTAGATTTCCAAAATGAAATTTGTAATGTAAATGTGGGTAAAATATGAAATTACACGGGAAAAGCATAGATAGAGAGTTAATGTGTCACATGATAAAAAATACATAATTTAATATAGTCATCCACAACTCCTTAATAAAATGATCAACAAAAAACAACTCTAAATGAGATCCAATTACCCTTGAATCCAACTAAACATAAACTTGATAGAAAATATGACACAAATCATATAAAATGGATATATTAAATTCAAAATGGATTGAAAACAGAAAATCATCAATTTATATGATAAATTTTTAATTATATAATTTATTAAATGGATATAAGTAAATAATAAAAAAATATTTTCCTTCATTTCAATAAAATAATCATAAAACATGATATTTTGAAGATGAATAATGGCCTACAATATAACAATTCCTTACAAAAAATATAAAGTTTAAATAGCTTGGCACCTCACCAGGTGTCCACGAATAACCACTTGTAAATATATAATGCTATTGAGGGATCAAAGCACCTTAAATACCATCAAAAATTTAAACATTAACATTAACGAAACAATAAAATAGTCAATTTTAATAAATAAGGATGACTGTTGGGATACAAGGTAGCTGAAACAATCAAAAATAGAAACACATATATTAAATTGCCTTGATAATTAATTAATTTTAAAAAAAAATATTTTATTGCAATAAAATATTGATACCACTAACTATGAATGCGCTATGAAAATAATTTAAAATGAATATAACAAAAGAATCTAACTTATAAAATAAAATATTAATTGATAAAATTCATATTCCAATATAAATTATACCATGTACATAAAAACGTACTTGATTTCACACTAAAAACATTCTTTAAACATGGTCATACATTTATTTGATTGTTAATTTGATAATAGAACACTTAAAGAAATAAAAAACATATTTTTTTGAGACACAATCCTTGTATACAGAATATAGTTATAATTTTAATGAAAATTCTACACAGAGAGTGTGGTTGAGTCTCTTTATATTATGTGAAAATAGAAGAGGAAGCGTTGAATAATATGTATTCTAAACACAATATGGTCGTTCTTCTTAGTCTATTAAAATAGTAAAGGAAGATTACACTAGTCTGTATATAGATTACAATAGGTTCCTTCTCAGGATTCTTAATCAAGTAATCTATATACAAAATATAATATACATTGATCATGTAGTATAATTTAATCTACACACATAGTATATAATGTTTGAATGGGATATAAAAGAAAATAATGGAAGAAAAAGAAAATTAAAAATTGATCCCAATGAGTTGAAACTTTTTCCCTAAGAGAACTTTTATCCCTATATACTGCCTAATGTCATCATAAATTTTCTTTGTGGATATATCATATCAGCCTTCTTTGATATAAACACTTAAAATTTAAGAATTCCCTCAAACTCAATGGTTGTAGAAAAATCACGCATTGAAATTGGTGAGGTTTTGGGGAAAATTCAACATAACATCACTACATTGAAGAAGTAGAAAAATTATTACAAATAAGAGGGAGGAACTATTTATTTATAAAAAATTAAATGGAGGGTTTTCCAAATAATATTAATAGAAATTTTAATTTTAAAACCCATTTGAAAAATAATAGGGAGAAAATATTTTAGGATGGAGAGTGGGAAGAAGTTATATAACCACTAGATACACACCCATGATGCCCCCCACTTTTTATTTATTTACAAAAATTCCCCAAAAAAATGTAATGTATACATTAAAGTTAAAAAGTGATTAGTTATCTAAAGATAAATAATTACCTCATGATAAGTAGTTTTTCAAATATGAACATTAAATAGTGATTCCTATTGTATTAGCTCAGTTAATTATAAGATATGATGTCTTTGAGCTATAAAAATATAATGAAAGTTTAATAATATAAGTCACACAATCACCTATAATACATAGTTGGTTATAACTTTTTGTGTTCATTTTCTCCCTAAACACCACATAGTTTCATGTAAAGTTCAATGAATATGGCCTAACAATTCTCTTTCGATCATCCCCACTTCAAACTCTTATAGGTGATTTTCAAAACATCAATCCATTTTGGAAATCATTAAAATAATATCCTTAACCTCTTCATGAATTAAATCATCATTTTTTGAAATGTAATAAAATGGTGCTTCATCATTAATTATAACTTACATTTCCTTTTGAACCCAGATCTTGGTATCTATAGTTAATTATGTAGGGTTGTTGCTATGAAGAATTTATATAATAAGCCTTAATATCATTTATTTTAAAGATTTCTCCACTACCTATCAGGTTATCCCATTCCTAAAAGGATCTCCAATATTTCTTTTTGAGTTTAAATAGTCAAATTTAACAATACCACTAGATAGTAGAAGTTTTATTTATTTATTTCACTAATTTATATGTCGATATTATCCATAAAATATAAAAATATTTTCCATTCCTATCACTACTTGAGTATCACAATGAATTCTCAAAATAGAAAAATGTATATACTTATTTGGAATCTCTACCAAAAGTATTCAAACCCATTCGTCTTATTCTCTATCCCTGTCTAATAAAATTAACCACGCCACCATTATGGATAATTAAAAACATGTTTGTTTAGATGAATTCCAAGTTAAAAATTCACCATCAAGTGTAGACACATAACCACTAGTGTATTTAATGTATTTTAAGATGGTTATAAAATTTTCATTACTATAACCTCCAATTACCACCAGATACTTCATATATTTCACTGAATAGTTTTTGGTATATTTTAATTACCCAAAACTAGTTTCATATACATCCAATAAATATTATTTAGATTCCTGGTATGTTAACTTAGCTTTTTTATAGAAAAATATGCGTCTCTTCTAGTCAAATACTTGACATATAAAAAACTTCCTATAATATGAGCATACTCTAAATGAGCTTTTGTTACACTAATGATCTTTGAAAGACATAGATTTACATCTATCAATGACTTTCCCAAAATAACATCTTCCACTCCAAAGTCTTTTATTTCAAATTGACCGGTGGAAACGCATTTAGTGGCTTTGATGATATCTATATTTCTTCTAAATAATATCATATTATCACCATAAAAGAATAAAATTACATATTATATTATATATAAATTGATAACACTAATTGATATTAAACTTTTTTATGACATTACATGATCAAAATTCATATACCATTGCTTGGATTTTTTTATCCTGTAAATTTATTTCCCCATTAAAAACACTATTTTTATTTCTATGAATAGAAAAATCATTAGGTTATTCCATGTAAATCTCTTATTCTGAAATAAAATTCAAGAAGGAAGTCCAGACATACATTTGATGTACTTATATCCCATTAATATTTTTCTAAAGAAATTAACATCATTATAGATGAAATTTTTGTAATAAGTGAATAAGTGCTTACTCATATTCACTTATCTGATCACTCCATATGCATTTCATTCTCTTTTTTAACTAACTCTCAACTTTAGTTTTGAAATTTTTATTTTCATTGATATCTTAATCATTATTATCAGGTACATAAACATTGTGAAAAACATTAAAATCTTTTAATAAGGAGATAAAGAACTTCTTAACAAATCTTGAAGGTCCTAATTTCAAATCATAATTGTTAGTTTCTATAAAATCCAACAGATCAAAATTCCTTTCAAAAAAATTAGAAGGTAGTTTAAAAAATATTGACTCAACACACATTTTGTATTTATTTACTTAACAATCAAATATTTGAAATAAATCCATGCTAGATAATTAATTTAAATATTTATAACTAAGATAGCTCAATCTTTCATTCCATAAATATGCACTCTCAAGCACATAAAGAAAATAAACCATTCCTTCATTCATATTTGAATATTTAGTTAAAATTTAATTTGAATAGATCATCACTCAGATATCTCATACCAATATAAACATCACTCTTGGAGATTAAATCTATATTAGAAACAAACACTAATTTGAATCCATCTTTGACCAGAATATATATTGATTGTAAATTCTCATGAATATTATGTACATGATTTTTGTTGGTTAGTGTCACAATCTTTCCTAGATTCATTTTAAGAATTTTTTCTCATTCCTCTCATGTTTGAATTTGAAGATTTCTCTATAAATAATTTCTCATCACTTACCATAGATGTGTTTTAAGTGAACATCCATTAGTTAGAACAAATATGCGGACTGTCTTTGTTGTCAACCCAACACTTAAATTATGTTTTAGATCAGATTACATTTAAAACCCATAGACAAAAAATGAAAGTCTTCAACTTTAGTAAAAATATTTTTAGGATCCGCTCTATTATTTTGATCCTTGATATTCCTCGTCATATTTCTATAATTCATGGATTGATACATAGTATTATTATAGTTTTAGAGTTTCCCTTTAAAATTCATTTTACTATTTATTTGCTCCCCTCCACTGAACATCTTCTTCTTAAAATTTTAGCCTCCTTCAGAAGAATTGGATTTTGAGATCATATTGTTGTTGATTAATTAAATTTTACAATTGTAGTCATATCCTTTTATTCCCAACCACAAAATAAATTCTTCAGTTTATAAGTCCATTCTTTTGAACTTAAGATAATTTTTTAAATCTTTCCATGAAGGAGTAAATTTCAAAATAAATGTAGTAGCTTGAAAGGCTTCACTAAAAAACATAAAATTAGTGTAATAATTATACATAACGACCTATAATCTATGGACATGATTCATTACTATTATTAGATTAAATCAACATGAATTCCAAATATTTTTTGGTAATGAATTTATTCTACCATACATCTTCGGTCTTATAAATGTGATCAAGAATCTTTTATAAGTCCTTTTCAGTTTTGAAATGTCTATAAACATTGTAAAGGGATATTTCAAGACCATTGAGGATATTTTTGTGACATAGGAGTTCATAATGCTTCCAAGAAAAAAATAACAACCTTATTTGTACTCGTTTCGTATTTACTAAGATTTGATGCTTCGTCGTTAAGAAAATTTTCCAAATTTAATGTAGTGATATAGAACAATATCATTTTTCTCCAAATTTTGAAATCACTACCATTAGATGTTTTTCTCTCCCTAAGCATTTACTAGATGTACTACCATGGGAAATATTACTATATTTTATGTTGACATTTCTATTACAATAAAAGTCAAAGATCAAAATAGTTTCATGTAAAATAATTATTTTTCTTACAATTATTAGGGACATAATCCATATATATATATATATTATAGTTATAATTTAAATGGATAATCAACAAAAAAGTAGTGTATCTTCCTAGACTGTAAAACTAGTATAGGAAGTGTTGAACAATGTGTATAGAAAATATTGTAGGGTATTTCTTCCTAATCCATTAAAATACTAGAGGAAATCTTGACCAGTATGTATATGAAATACAATAGGTTCCTTTTTAGTAGAATTAATCCAATAATATATAGACACAATATAGTAGACTATGATTAGGTATTCTAAATCAATCTACACATGGTGTTTATAAAGTGATAAATGGATAGAAAATAAAAGAAAAGAACAAATAATAAAATTAAAATATATTCCCAATGAACTCATATTATTTCATTAAGATAGATTTTCCCCATATATAATGGCCAGGTCTATGAGAAATTGCCTTTTTGGATAGAAAAAATCACATATCTGGGATAAAAACACTTTAAATCCAAAAACTACATAAAATTAAATGGGTACAAAAAAATCACACTTGGATATTTTTATGGTCGTGGGTACAATTTGAAAGAGCATCGATAATTTTAATGTGGAAAAAATCTTATAAACAATAGTGGGACAAAATCAATTTATACATAAATGAAAAGTGGGTTTTCAAAATAATTAAAATAGATAGTTTTATTTTTAAACCAATTAGTCAAATAGATGGCAGAAAAAACCATATATTGGGAATTGGAAAGTGGTTATGAAACTACTGCTCACTTGCCCAAGATACCCTATCCCACTTTCCATTTATTTCCATCATATTTTAGAATATAAAAAAACTTCATAAAGATTTAATTGAACTTTTTAATGTTGAAATAAGAATAATTTAAAATATAAAAAAGGAATTGGGAACCTTTTATCTCATTTTCAAACATATGTAAAATATGATCAAAAAAATCCATCCCCGGATAGGCATTGAAAAAAACCAAAGATAAAACACAAACAATGATGATTATGGATTGTTTAGGTGGTTGTTCATGAAGAAATATCTTTAGTTGGTATATTATTTATCCTTTTAATTTGGAGACTTGTTTTTGTTTATTCCCCTTTTCCCCCCCAACTCCTATCAATGTCGTTATAATCATTGTGTGTCTTTTCATTTCAATCCCCTATTTCTTTAGTTCCCATATATGTTATCACTTTTCATAGGTTTTGATAATTATTCTTCAAGTCCATATCATAGTTTCTTTGGTCTAACATTATTTTATAACTCTAAGGGTATTTTTTAGGTAGTGTTCCCTAAATGGGTATTCTCTAATGATCATGATGTGAGTTTTTATGGTGGAATCCTTTTGAAGGATGTAAATTTGGGTGGTCTAGTTTTATTAGCATTTTTTATGGATAATGTCATATTGAGAGGTCTGGATCCAGATGGGTGTCAATTTTCTTCTTTTTTATTTCAATAGTGTTCCATGAATCCTTTAAGTGTTGGTGTTTGTGAATATTTTATTTTTTGATTTTGTTTTTTCTTTTGTTAAGTGGTGTTTCATTATAGTTTTGATTTGTGTTGGTTGTTATTGGTAGTTGATGATAACAATAAATAATGGTGGTGAGATAGTCAGATAATGATGGGATTGAGGAGTCCAGTTGGTGTTGGGTTTTTTCTGTCTCATGGAAATAGATGTAATGGCATGGGGATAGAAATTTATGGATTAACATCATCTTTGGTTCGATAGATGAACCCGACACTCAGGGTGGTTTTGGATGGGTGAAACATATTTCTGTTTTATCCTCATTTTTGAAATAGAGTTATTAAAAGTAATATTTATGTCTAAAAAAGGAGAGCTAATTTTATTTCCATCCCTATCCTAAAATTATACACCACCTTCCCAACTAGAGTGTGATAATGGTGCCGTGATGATAATGATTCTTATATAACTAGAAATTTGAAGCACTCTAATTTGTTGTTGTAGAATCGTTCACTATAGATGGGCATGTTTATGAGGTCTTTGAAGTGGGGGTTTTCTAGGGGAGTTTGTAGGGAAACATCAAAAAAATTAAATCTCTAGAAGGGAATTTCTATTAGAAACTCCAACATGAACTTACTATATGAATTTTAATAGGTAACTACTGGTAATTTCCAATACTGATATCTACTGTGAGTTCCCAAAAAGAAATCTAAGCTGCCATTTATACTTTAAATTCACACTGTGAGTTTAAATTTGTAATTATTTTATAATAATTGGTTTATAATTTCAAATTTATTTAAATTGAAAATTTATTTTGTTACGTAGATATTAAAATCTAAAAGATAGTCAAATTTAAAATTTACAATTGGTCTTTCCATTGGGAATTTCTACTATAAATTACTATTGTCAGTTCCAAATAAGATATCCTTTTCAGTGGACATGTCAAAATGATTCCCAGAAGAACCTTTAAAAAGCGTCCCTAATATTTTTAAGTGGAAATATTATTTCATATTTCTTCAATAATTTTCCACATGAAATCTATACCGAAAATCCACACTATAAATTCACTATTGGTAATGCTAGTTCATATATGAAAAATATTCAGGAGAAGTAATTTATGGGTTTTAATTGATTTGCAGTGGAAAGTTCATATTTTTTTTGACCGAATTAAAAATTATATGTGAGTAGAAATTTCCCCTTAGATTTTCCATAGCAAATAGACAGTGGAAAATTCCAATGGCAGTTCCTAATTAATTTAAAAGAATGAACGGCATTAAATACCATTTACAAATGAATGTTATCTGACAGTTTGTCCACATATACTGTATAGCTAACCATGATCATGATCAAGCTGAATGTGGATTATCTACACAACATAAAATAAATATATTTAATATAATTGAATACAATACATAATTTTTCTGACTGCTACATGATGGAGCATCAAAATGATGACATTACAAAGTCAAATTATAATGTATAATATGGCATCGATAGAGATGATGTTCATAATTCAGAATATATAACCCCATAATAGAGAATTTATAACAAAAAATTGTATATGGAATCCAAGCATTAGGATGGTTTTCAAATCAGGGTATTAAACCTATTCATTATAGGTTTCTTATGTAGGTATTGTTCTTTTCATTGTATAGAATCAATATGATAACACAAATAAAAAGGAAAATAGCTTAGTAACATCAAAATTGTATACATGTATCAAAGAAGGCTGTCGATGATTAGAAAAATATGATTTCAATGTCAAAAGGCCATGGGCTGAAAGAGGGACTAATTGTATGGCGCAAATGGGAGTTGTATACATGTCCAATGAACAATATGAGTGCAAAAAATTTGTTGAAGAGAATAAACACACTTTAAATTATCTTGATACTATTCATATGATGAGGTCACAATGACACATTATTGATATACAAGGTTTCGAGTTTTATGTAAATGAAAAAGCTGGTCTTAATCCCAATGATTCGTTTTCAGTTTCAACAGCCATTGCAGGTGGGCTTGGTAGTCTTGGATATGAACGAGTGGACCAACTGAATTATTTGTAGTTGAAAATACATAGGTACTTGAATCTATATAATTATAATGGTATATTACAATACCTATAGAATCAATCATGGGATAACACATCGTTATTATACTTAGTACAACTAGACATGTGTGGTCAAATAAGAAGCATTTTTTGGGTTAATCCCAAAATGAAGGTGGCTTAAGAGAATTTTGGAGATGTCATCATGTTTTACAATACCTTCAACAAAAACAAGGATCCTAGGCCTTGTGAGTGCTTTTTAGTGTAAATAATCGTATTGAAATTGTAATTTATGGTGAATTGTTGATATATGATGAGACAAAAGACACATTTGGTTGGTTTAGTAGATTTTTTGATTTTTATTGGGGAAGAATCTAGAGACAATATTTATAGATCAAAATGAAACTATGTCTAAATCCATTGTGATAACCCTAACAAAGACAAAACAAGGCCTTTGCACATGTAACATAATGAAAATGGTATTAAACACTTTAAGCCGCTAATGAAAGATAACTCATCACTATTGGAAAAATCAAAAAAATGCATGTATGGGGTTACTGAGAATTCAAAAGATGAGGAAATATAGCAACAAATCCAAGAATATACATGTAAAAAAATTCAACATGGTTAGAAAATATGTACATAGAAAGGGAAAATGGGATAATTATTTTATGAATACTACATTGACAATAGGAATTTAAAGCACAAAACTTAGTGAGAGTCTTAATAGTATGTTAAATAATTACTTGAATCATAATATTAGTGTGTTAGAACTCTTCCAAAAATTTGATCACGTGTTAGAGAAAAATCGGTATTGTAAAATGAAAGTTGAATTCGATAGAAGTAAAAATCCCTTACACAATAATTTTATATATCATCCAATAATGTTTCATGAAATCCATTTCTACACACACAAAATAATTAATCTTTTTTAGAATGAACACCAACTATGTGGTGCTTATTTCTTAAAGTTGTTGAATGAAACTATCTCCCCCAAAAGGTTTGGTGTAGGAATGAAAGGTTATTTGGAAGAGTATTCAGTTGTAGTGTACCAAGATTCACCTATGAGAATTTGTTGTACCTGCATTAAATTTTAGAGTTATGGGTATTTGTGTTCTAATGCACTCAAAATATTGGAGTGGTTTGATGTGAAATTCTTGAAAAAGTTTTTATCTGTAAGATATGGACAAAAACTGTTCATGTCTTACAGTTAGCAGAGATAATATTTAATGTTGTTGAGGAAGATTTGAGAGCAAGAAAATCTAGATGTTACAATCAGTTAGCACGAATGGAAATAAATCTTGTAACTATATCATGTAAGTTTGAACAAGAATGACTTATTGGGATGTCAAATATGAACAATTATGACAAGGAATTAGAGGAAGATATAAATAGTTTTCTATCAAAACACAGAGAAGAGGAATCCAACATGCAACACCAATAACAATCTAAAACATCATTCAAGAAGAAATTAAAAAGTAAATGTGGTGACTGGTTCAAAAGTTGTCTATATTAGCTAAATTGCATCATCATCATGCACACTAGTAGAAATCAGGTGACCGAAAAAAGTTTTGTGTTTTTGTTAGTATTTTATTATTTTATTGAAATACAAAAAATTTTATATCATGCATATAAAATTTTATAATTTTGTTCCATGAAAGTACTAGAGAACCGTCAAATGATTCCTACCATGGAAATACTTTTGTACATATAAATGTATATTAAAATGGTACCACAGTTTGAAAACCTTAATATTTAAAGACTCGTATACTGTGATATTTAAAATAATCATGAAAACATTAATGAAAGACTTGTGAATTATCTATTTGAAGTTATTAATAGAAAATAATTAATGCAATTAGGCCGAATTCAAGAGAAACTTTAATCTAAATATATTTAATGATGTTCCAGGGAAGTGCTAAAGGATCGTCAAATGATTCCAACCATGGAGATCCTAACATACTTCTCTATGTATGTAAAAATAGTATTGTAGGTTGAAAACCATCATATTTATACACTCATATACCATGATATTTCAAATCTATATGAAAAAGTTTTATACAAGACATGTGATTTATCAATTTGTAGTTATTATTATAAAATTATTGATGCAATTAGGCCGCATTGAAGAGAAACAGTGATCCAATCAGACTAAAAAATTTAGAAACTGCTACAAATTACATCGAAAAAATAAGTTGGAGGACCGACACGTCAAAGGATACATTCATGAATTTTCTTGATCTACAGCTTCAAATCCTGATTCCATCAGAAAATACTACTATTTTTTAAAAGAAGATTATGTAGATATATATTTCTTTTACTGTACTATTGGTAATTTCCATGCACTATGTACCACCCAGTGAATTGATTAAAATAAAACTAGAAATTTCCACCGCAGTTTACAATAAGAGTTTCCAGTAGAAATTTTCAATGGGAATTCCTAGTTTTATATATTTATGCACATCCAGTTTCTATTAATAGAACTAGAAGAAGAGACTAAAAATAGATTTTAAAATGAAAACCCTATAACACGATCATAACAAAAATCAATATCATTTATATAAAAATGTTCATCTAGATCATCAATGAACCAATTCCACCCCCAATTGACCACCCAGAAAACTCATGTAAAGAAAACTGGAAATTTCTTCCCACAAGTTATGGTGGGAGTTTCTATTGGAAATTCCCAACTGAAAGTAGAGAGAGTAAATAAAAATTACACTATAAAACCTATAATACTCTCAAATATAAAATCAATATCACCTATATCAAAATGTTGATCCGAAACATAAAATAACTATTTCCACCCCCTATATACCACCCAAAAAAATTATGTAAACCAAACTAGAAATTTCCCCCACAGTTTACAATGAGAGTTTCCACTGGAAATTTCCGGTGGAAATTCCCAGCTAGAACTTATATGCATAGCTAGTTTCTATTCAAATAACTGACCTAGAGTTTGGAGTGGGAGTTTCCACTAGAACTTTTAAATGGAAATTTCTAGTTGGAACTTATATGCATATCTGGTTTCCATTCAAAGAACTGGAACACAGTTTATAGTGAGAGTTTACACAATAAATTCCAAATGGAAATTCCCAGTTGGAATTTATATGCACATTAAGTTTCCATTTATATATCTGTCCCATAGTTTATAGTTGTAGTTTCCACAAGGATTTTCCAACGGACATTCCCAATTGGAATTTATATGCATAGATAGTTTCCCATTAAATGAAGTGGCAGTAGAGAATACAAGGGGAAATAACTGTGTAACACCCATCATACTGTAAATGATTAAATAAATATAAGATTTATAAAAATGGTTATCTGAATCATCAAATTACCATTTTTACCTTATGTACAACCCAGTAAATAGAGTGAAACAAAACTAGAAATTTCAATCAATAGTTTATAGTGGAATTTTCCAAATGAATGTTTCAATGGGAATTCCTAGTTAATATTTCTATGTAGAACAAGTGAGTTAATAATTCTATGAAAAATAAGTTTCTGTGTCATTCAAAGAATGAATTTAAGAGTTATAAGAAAAATAATACAGTAACACCTATCATAAAACAAATTATTGTTGATCCTGAACAGAAATTAACCATCCCCCCTATCACCCAAATCCTGCACCCACCCAAACCTTTTCCCCACTCAAAACATAATAATATGTGACCATAGCTAAGTTTTTAATACAACAAAAAAATATTTGATTCACTGAATAACCAGTTTTGATCACTTAAAATATCTCTGGAAGTAACTAGATACTTCCTACTCTTATCATTAACCTCTGACATTGTCCTTACTAGATCATTTAAGAAATAATTAACCCTAAACAATTGATAGTCAGCAACTTCCTTTTCTATAAAACTATCCAGTACTACAACTCCTGTAGACAAATACTCCATGACATAACAAATAATGAAACCACAATGCAAACTATTATCTCCCTTTTGTGGGTTCGTCTCAGTTTCCATTTCCCATTTCATTTTCTTCACATTTTCAGCATGAAATCCCCCGAACACATCTTCCAAATATGATTTCAAAAAAATACCAATGATCATACCATATTTCAATGTATTCCAAATTTCTAGGAACATTCTATAACATCTTACCACACTAGCTGCATATTTTATAAACAGATCGCTTTCCCTTGTTTCTCTAATAGGATTAATAGAGTTGTAATTTCTAAACACCTAATTTTTTAAATCAATGACTAAGAAAGTCCAACAAATGTTATTCAAGATTACTGGACAGAATAAAAAAATCATATTTTTTCATATTCTCAACAGCTACCCACTTCAAAAATCTCCCTTTTATGTTCTTATTTGATGAACAGAGAACTCCCTAAATACCAATAACAAAAGAAAATATAATATTTTACTAATTTTTTACATGAAACATAAAATGAATAAAAATAAAAAATGGAAAAGTATAACCAATAGTTTTTCAATAATAAACAACAATCTTAAAATAAAGGTACTCTAAATAAATGAACAACTTATCAATTATTCAATTCCAACTATACTAGGATGGACACATTTTTCTTGAATATTCACACTATGTGCACCAATGAACTATTTTCAAAATCAAGAACTCAATAAAAGATAAAACATGTGTGACTAAAAAATGTGATATAAGACATACCATACTAGAAGTGAACCTATTATTTAACAAATTAGTCATATTTTTCACATTGATCTGGTATGGTTTTTTATCTAATTCCTAGACTATTATATTTCTTTCATGTAAATCCATTAAATTTTCTTTAAACAGTCAAATATAATACAATATACTCTAACTACAGTAATTCAATAATAGAACCTCTCCCCATCAGAATCAAGGATCATTTTCAGGAGTCTTATATCATGTTCTGTCGCTATATTATGTTGCTTCAACCACCGATGAATTATGTTTGAAATCATGTGGGTTATTGGCGGCCTCTTCTTGGCAGTTGCCTATGGTTATATATATATATATATATAAGGTTAATCATGATTTTTTTTTCATTTACCTAGTCTTTAAACCTCTATCCAATGATTTATGAATCTTTGTTGTGGAAAACATTGTAGTGGACTCCACAATATTTTTTGGTTTATCCATAAAGAATTATTCATTCACATCATCTTCCTCAATTTCATCTACATTACCTACTACCTTCATCTCATCTATAGAAATTTTCTCTATGCTTCCATCAATAGTAGTGGTATTAGATGTGTTTTTTTCACTTAAATCTCTTGAATCTGAATATCCTCTAAAATGGTTCATTTTCCCTTACCAAAAACTAATTTCATCTCCACCTCCTTCTTCTTTAAACTTTCTCTCAAAACAATAATATGTATATTATTCATTTCAAATTGTGCCTAAAGTTTTTAAACATTGTTTTTAATCTTGAAATTCTCCATGTACAATACTAGAATATCCTAATTTGAAACATTATGAGCTTCTTATTTTATACCTAAATGAACTTTTTTCTTTCAACAACCTGTTGAAGTGGTTTTTTACCCTCACAAGGTATTTACTATAGCCGGAAGCTCTTTCTTAGGGTTGTTGAACTCTAAAATGCATAGTGAAAACATAAATGAATATTTAATAAATTAATATGAATATATAGGGCTACTTAAAAATATAATATTCAAATAGTACCATAGTACTTTCTTGTAGACCAGCAATAACATCTGGAAATCTCCACTATAGAAATTACGATGCTCCCTATCTTTTGGGAACAAAATTCACAAACTTCTCAATATAACAATATTATAGAATTTATTATTATTAGGAATTTCTCATCCAACATGAAAAAACAAATTACTTAAATAATGTTGAATACCTTATGAATAAACTAACAACACAACCAATAACTTTTGAATGAATTATGTAATGTTTTTTAAGTGATGTAATAAGATTCTCATGAATACCAGTAGCTTAAGAATAAATATTCACTTATGATACATCATAAGAATATTTCACAAAATTATAATCTATATAAGAACCATATATAGGGAAAATTATTGTCTTTCATGAAAAAGGACAAAGCATATATTCCACATCAGAGAATTTTTTGTCCTCGCTAGCTTCAATTGTCACAAAAATAGATCTCCATAACACAACTTGGGAAAATAGCCATCCATCATTTGAAAACCTCCTCCTAGATAGCGGTTAAATATTTGGCCATATTGTATAAGAAACTAACAATGGTAACTCTCCATCCTCAATCCCAAAAATATCGTAAGTTTCATCCACTCCTAACTCATTCACCCTACTGGATATGCTAAACATTCTTAAGTCAACATTGAACCTCTAAAGTAAAAAATAAAATGGAACCGTCCATTTTCATACAATCATATAATGGTTGTATACTATCAATAAACACTTTAAACAACTTCAAAAACGGAATCCTTTGAATATGTTTAATGTGATTCTCATTAATATCATTCCCAATGTCATTAAATATTTTTGATAACCCCGTTATAGAAGACCGGTAATGGTTACTAGCTAATATAGAGACTTTTTATGCATTAAAAAACAATATCCCTAAAAAATAGCATTATGAATATTTGAATGTTAACATAAAGCATAGGAGTGAAAACATAAAACTTTCGGTGAAAATTCCTTCTATAGGAATGCGACATGGATTTGAATAACTACGTTCAAATCAAGGGAACAATCAAAAATCACTATCAATTTCCCAAGGAAAATCAAAATGGAAAATACCATTGGTAATTCCCAATGGAAATACCACTAGAAATTTACAATGAAATTCCCTATAGAAACACTAATAATTCTTGGTGTACAATTTCAACTCATTTCTGGAAATCAAAATTGAATCATATAGGGAATTTATACGCTTATTTGGAATTTCCTATAAGAAGTTACAAATGGAATTTCTAGTGATAATTTATAGTGGTAATATCTAGTGAAAATTTTTAATAAAACTTTCCAGTGGTAATTACTAGAAGAAATTCCCAGTGGGAATTTCAAGTGGGAAAATTTGTAGTGGGAATTTTAAGTAGCTCTTTCCACTGGTAACTTCAAATGGAAATTCCACATCAATGCAAAATTTACAGTTTCTGAAAAATTAAAAATAATTAAATTGTAAATTGTTCATTACTTATTAAATTTATATAAATTTTATTAGGAATTCCCAATGGGAATTTCTAGTTAGAATTGCTGGTGGGAATTTCCATTAGAAGTTCCAACTCGAAATTCCTAGTGGGAATTTCAATTGAAAATTCCCAGTGTGAATTCCCAAGTGCAACTTCCAGTGGTAATTTCCAATGCATATGTCAAAAATCTAATAGTAAAACTTAAACACATTCTATAAATTTTTCTATAGTTCTAAATTATTATTGCATGGGCATTTTTAGTGGGAAATTCAGTAGAAAATTGGAATTCCCAGTATAAATTTCAAGTGGAAATTCCATGGGCGAATTTATAATTGTAATATCCAGTTGTAATTTCCATGGAAGAAGTCATAATTCAAGCTACAACAAATTCTAAAAAAATTTATGTAGCTAAAAATTATAATTGCATAGGAATTTTGAGTGGGAAATTCTAGTGGGAATTCCCAGTGCAAAATGGGAGTTGGAATTTCTAGTACAAATTTCCAAGGATTAAGTCAAAACTATAGCTATACAATTTCAATACATTCTATAAAATGTTCCGTAGTTCTAAATTATAATTACATACTAATTTTTATTGGTAAATTCCATTGAGAACTATTAATGGGAATTTTCAATGGGAAATTCCAATTGAAATTTCTAGTGGGAATTTAAAATGAAGAAGTCAGAAATCTAGCTGTATAGTTTCAACATATTATATAAATTGTTTTTTTACTTAAAAATTATAATTTCATAGTGATTTATTGTGGGAAATTCTAGTGTCCAATGGGAAATCCCAGTGGAAATTTCAAGTGAAATTCCCTATGTCAATTCCTAGTTGTAATATCCTGTGGGAATTTCCAAGGAAGAAGTTAGAATTCTAACTGAAACACATTCTATAAATTTTTCTTAGTTAGAAATTATAATTGCATAGTATTTTCCAGAGGAATATTACAGTGGGAATTACCAATGGTTATTGCCAGTGGGAAGTTACAAATGGAATTCCCGGTGGTAATTTCCAATGGGAATCCACTGTAGTAATGTCCAATGGGAATTGCCTATTGGTATATGAAATAAGAATTTCCAAGGAAGAAATCATAATTATAGTTGTACAATTTCAACATATTTTATAGTTCCATATTATAATTGCATTGTAATTTTCAGTGGAAAATTTCAATATCTAGTGGGAATTCCCTATGGTAATTTCAAGTGAAAGTTCCTTGTGTAAATTACCATTTATAATATCTAGTGGTGATTTCAATGGAAGAAGTCAGAATTCCTGATGTATACTTTCAACAAAGTCTATATATTGTTTTATATTTATAAATTATAATTGAATAGGAATAGGAATTAACAATTAGAATTTCCATAAAGAATTATCATTGGGAATTGTCTTTCAGAATTTCCAGTGCGAATTTACAGTTAGAATTTTCACTGGGAAATTCAATTGAGAATTGTCACTCCAATATTAAAAGTGACATAATAAAAAAAATTAGTAGAAATAAATGTCATTGATTTTCATGGTGAATTTATAATGGAAATAGATAGTGTGAATTTCCAATGGGAATTCCCAAGGTGACTTTTCCACAGATAAATTCAATTGGGAATTCGACCAGTACTAGAATTCAAGGTATTTGTGACGGTTTATTAGCGATGGGATCCCATCACAAATAAGCTTTAGCGACGGGGCCCCGTCGCAAATATCCAGTTGTAGAAAATGTCATCCCAAAAACATTATTTACAACGGTCCCATCGCAAATAATATTTTTTGCGATGGGAAACTTCACTGTTACAAATAATTCTTCGATTATATACTATATATATATTATCTCTTTTGCAATGGGCCTATCGTAAATACTTTTTTGCGACGGGCACGTAATCCCGTCGCAAATGCATTTTGAAAATAGTTTTTAGACTATTTGTGATGGGACTGTCGCAAATAGTATTTGCAACGGGAATGTCGCAAATAGTATTTGTGACAAGCCTGCAATCCCATCGCAAATACTTTTTTTAAGAAAAAATTATTTAGACTATTTGCGACGGGATCCCATCGCAATAGATCCCGTCGGAAATAATAAATAATTTTTTTAAAAAATAAATTTAATAAAATTATGATTATTGAAAAATTAATTTTAATATTATCAAAAAATAAAAAAATAAAAAATATCAAAATTCTTAATATTCACAAAAAAAATTATAAAAAAATCATAAAATATTATTTTGATTATTGAAAAATTAATTTTGATATTATTAAAATAATAAAAAAATAAAAAATATTAAAATTCCCAATATTCACAAAAAAACTATAAAAAATTATAATATATTATTATGATTATTGAAAAATTAATTTTAATATTATTCAAATAATAAAAAAATAGAAAATATTAAAATTCTCAATATTCACAAAAAAATATAAAAAACATAGAATATTATTATTATTATTATTATTAGTAAAATAATAAAATATTAAAAAATATAATACTGAAAAAATATATTTAATAAAATTATGATTAATGAAACAATAATATTAATATTATTAAAATATTAAAAAAATATAAAATATTAAAATTCTCAATATTCACAAAAACAAATCATAAAATATTGAAAATTAAATTATGTAATAATCGCACCGATATAAAAGACAGAAATTGTAAATAGTTCATATTACAACAAATTTAAATTCAAATGTTTTGACATAAAAAAATCATTGGGGGGTCGTCTTCTGGAGGAGGTGGAGGAGCTGAAGGAGCTGGTGGAGGAAACTCTATCCCTAAACTACAAGTCAGATGGCACATGTACTCCATCTGCTCATGATGTTGCTACTGCCATTGATGAATCTCCTACTTGTGTTTCTGCTACTGCTGCCATTGACACATCTCCTCCTCATGCTACTGCTGCTACTGCTACTGCTACTACTGATGCATCTCTTCTTGCTGCTTCTACAAACTCTCTATAAGGTCATTCTGAGCTCAAAACTACTCCTGATACTGTGAGGCAGAAGTTGATGTCTCTCCACGAGATCCTCTTAAGATGGACGCCGATATCGCAGTAGTACTATAATAAGTACCATGAGTCACATGAGAGCAGATACCAACTACTCGGCCCTTCTCAAAGCTATACTGAGTCACCTGCATCCATGTCACCTCTTCTAAATGGTGGGCACTAGTCTAATCAGTCACCTCGTCATGACCCCCAGCCTGTGTCTGAGAAGTTGTAGCCTCATATGACTCTTTCAATTCCAATTTGAAATTAAAATTGTGAAAATATTATATGCATCTAATTGTCAAACTGGAAAAAAATAATAATACTAACCACAATTTGATGTTGGAGATCACCTCTAATCTATCTGGTGGATGGATCACATTACATACTCCAATAAATATCGTACTTTGTAATATCGGGATGCTCGACTGCCTATATTAATATAAAATAAACTATTTATATTTGATGTTATAAAAAATATTTTAAAAAAAATACTTACCAGATGCTCTCTATGCGTACTAAATGTACAACTACAAGCTCGATGTGTCACCTCCTGTCTCCCTCGGTTCTGCCGACCCAATGAAGACCTCCTCTGAAATCCACCACCCAACCAGTGTGCACATAATCCATCCAAAACATGAGATAAAATTTACTCTGGTCGGTGGGCTCTACATGACTCATCAAATATTGTCGCTCCTGCTTTCTTAATGGTCGTCTTTTTCAAATTGTGCAAAAACTGACGCAAATGCTCATGCATAGCCACCTCCCATGCTGCATGGATATCGTCACGCATGCTATCATTGATGGGATACCATAAACCATACAAATAATTTATAATATAAATTTATTAATAAAATAAATTTCAAAATATATAGTATTTATTTACATACCTACCAATGGTTTTTCATGTCAAGCAGCACATCAACGGGAATCTATTCCCATGTGAACCATGGCTGAGAAAAATAATTGCGCAAGATAACGCTCCCCTGTCCAACAGCTACATGCGCAAAACTGTGGAAAAAAATAAATAATCAAACAATTACTATATATATAAATAAATTAATTAAATCTAACTAAAATATACAGGTTACCATACCTCTATGTGTATGGATCGAAGCCAAGACGTGGACGTTGCTTGGGGATAGGGTCAAGAATCATCAGTCGCACAAGACCATTCCCCCTCCACATACCTCCTGAACCACCAGTAGTCTGAGGGTCCGATTATCCCACATCCCCCTCATCCAAAGGTTGCTCAGGATCCTCTAACTCATGTAATAGATAGATTCCATCTGAAACACAAAATTATTGTTGTTAGAATGTAGTTAAAAATATCTATTATATATATATATATTAGTTAGATCCTAACTAGCATTTAACTATTCCAATGTCCACCTTCATCATCATCTTCATATCTAACGATGTCAATGTCATCATATTCCTCATCGGCATCATCAATATCCATATGAGTTTCAATTTCACCATCCCTTGTCATTTCAACTTCATTTGAAACATCATTAACATCTTCGTCACCATGGACCATTAATTGTCGGGTGTCCTCATCGATATTCACGTTTCTTTGTGAAAAAAGATGGATTTTGAGTAGTCTCTTGAAAAAATTCAATTTCTTACACTTCAGCGGAACCACATTCAGTTTGAGTAAATTGATTTTCCCGAGATTTCATTTTTATTATGCTCCACCAATCCCTCAGGTCTCTTGAAGTAGCACAGTACTTTGCGTAATAAATTTGATGTGTATGTTGAGCCAGTAAAAAAGGTTCATTTACTACAAGAAGACTTTTATATTTAATATTGACGATTCCATGAGTCGGATGAACATGAAACCCTCTCTTAGTATCCAACCACAAACATTTAAACATCATTATGTTGTTTTTTCCAAGATAACATAGCTCAATAATTTCATCCAGAATGTCGTAAAAGTCAAATTTAGTTTCTCTATGATGCGATCCTCTCAAACAAACTCCAATGTTAATTTTTTCTTTTATTCCCCATATGCACGTGTATGAAATCGAAAACCATTCACCACATAAGCATTATAAGATTTAACCATTTTGGATGGTGGGTTACTCAATATACACAGTCGCTTATCAATTTTATCAGCATGTTGAGACACATGAAAATTTGTAAAACAATTATCAATATATTAAATAGTAAACTGAATTGATATTAAACCATCAATAATTTATGTTACCAGCTTTTGAAACCATTGAGAAAAAGTTTTTTGTCTGCGTTCTTCAAGAGCAACTGCTGTAATTTGTGGAACTTGTTTTTGGATATGATTATCATATAACCTAAAAATAAAATAAGTTTACATACTATAACAGAAATTATAGAATAAGTTATAGAAGCACTCACAGTATAAATATTGTTATTTCTTCACAGTTGAGCTGAACATATGTATGAGCTCTGTGATGTTCATCGTCTGAAATCCATCATTCATGAACTCCACCGAAGCCAAGATTTGGCTGATTAAAAAATGATAAATTATTGTCCATTTTATCATTAACATTTCCCTTGTTCTTTCACATGTGTTTTTTTAGGGATATTTAGATTCAAAATAGTGAGAGCAGAAAAAAGAAATTTTCTCTTGCAAATAAGTTTCAGCAATTGAGCCTTCAACTGATGCTTTATTACGTACTTTTTTCTTCAATTTCTGCATGCATCTCTCGTATGGGTACATCCATTGAAAATGCACCGGACCTCCATATATAGGTTTATGTAGAAAATGTAATATCATATGTTCCATTGAGTCAACGAAGGCAGGTGGAAAGATTTTTTCCAGTTTACATATAATTAGAGCAACATCTTCTTCCAGTTTTCTTAGTGCATCGTAGTCAATAGTCACTGCACAAATGTCTAGAAAAAAAATATGATATGTCTGTTATGGAATCCCAAATCATAGAATTCAATAATCCTCTTAATACAATCGGCATAAGTCTTTCCATTTTAACCTGGAAATTATGACTTGTTAATCCGGTAATATGGTCATTCTTAACTCATCTTCCCAAATTGGAAGCATAGCCATCTGAAAGTCTCAAATCTGCAATCCACTGACAAAATAATAAATGACTCTCTTTGGACAGTGTATAAGCTTTTTTTTGGATCCATTAAAGCTCTGTGATCTAACATTTTCAAATAGTTCAGGTTTTGGTCTCCTGAAAATTTGGGCGAGATATATTCGTGCTTTTACAGTATCTTGGGTCTTACCTGGTGTATCCAAAACTGTATGAAATAAATTATCAAAATAGTTCTTCTCAATTTTTATGACATCAAACATGTGGTGGACCAACAAATCAGACTAATATGGGAGATCCAAAAAAATGATTCATTTTATCCAATTTTGTTCTTTCCCAAAGCCATGAATTTTCTATTGGTTTACTGTTGGCCTAAATGTGATGGGAGGTAATGAAAATTCAACTGATTTTATCTCTGTACCGGAGATCATTTTTGGAGGTTCATCCCTTTAAATTGTGCTTTTTATGAAATGATATTTGTTCCTTTGAAAAGGATGATCAGTTGGAAGAAATCTGTGATGACAGTCAAAATAGCTAGGTTTTTTCCATTTATGAGCATAAAAGCTTTGTTTTCTTTCATATAGTAAGGACATGATTTCAGACCTTGTGTAGTCCAGCCAGATAACATTCCATATGTTGTAAAGTCACAAATCATCCACATCCATACAGCTTTTATTGTGAAATTTTGTTTCACAGCAACATCTTTTATACTAACACCATTACTCCACAATGCATTTAACTCATCAATCAATGGTTTCAAATAAACAACAATATTCCTTTTCAGACGTCCTGGGATTAATAAGGTCAGAAAGATATAGGGATCCTTCATCAACATCCATGGAGGTAGATTTTACGGAGTTATAAATACTGGCCAACATGGATACTGACTACTATAAGAACCGAACAGACAGAAACCATCAGCAGAAAGACCCAATCGCACGTTTTAGGCTTTTCAAGCAAAAGACGGATGCAGAAGATCAAAATGTTTCCATGAATCACCATCATATGGATGATTCAAGATTTTACTGGTTAAAATATTGGTTTTGTGCCATGAAATCATTGACATTGTGTTATGAGACATAAATAAACATTGCAGCCTAGGTGTAAGGCAGAAATATCTCAACTGTTTTGCAGGAATCGATCCAGACTTCCTTGGTTGAGCTTATTTATACCTCGATTGTCCACATGTTGGACAACTATCCAATGAATCATTTTCACCAAAATATAATATGAAATCATTTTCACATGCATGAATATTCCCATAACTAAGGCCTATATTACAAACCAACCTATTGCTCTCATAGTAATTTTCATGCAACACATTTACTTCAGGTAACAGTGTTTTAACCAAAGAAAATATCTGATCAAAACAGTTGTTTGACATTTCATTATCTGATCTAATAGCCATAAATTTTTCAACCGCTTCTAATTTTCTAATCTTGCAACCAAGATATAATGCATCCTCAACAAACATCAACAACTCATAAAATTTGGATGGTTCCAACTCATGAGTTAAATCAATATCATCGTGAGTTTTAGTTTGTTGAAAATATGGACCTGCAACATCATGTAATAAATTTTGGATCTGTGATGGATCCGGAATCAAGTTATTAGTATCTTATTTAGAACTGCGTTCACCATGTTGATACCAAAGAACATAATCTGGTTGAAATCCAAACCGCAAGACATGTCCCCCAACCTTATCAAATGTGTCAAACATTTTCAGACCACATTTTTTAAAGGGTCACTTAATTGTTCCTTCTGAAACATATTCTAGTTTTGATGATACAAATACTAATAAATCTTCAACACCCTCAATATATACAATAATTAAACCTGAACCATTTGGATTTCTGTGCTAATTTATCCAAATGTGATCATTTAATAATGACTGATGTCAACTTCCTTGTACCATATTTTTCTACAAAATATAAAATAACCACTATTTTGAATAATTTGAAATTATAAAAATACTATCTAAAAAAAGAAGATAAATTACTACTACTACTTCTTAATAATTTCTATTAATTAAAGGAGACACAATTTCCAATGGATTGACGACTACTCCTTTGTCCGACTGTTCATTTACTAGCATTTTTATCACACTGAAATCACAATAAAGAATCTGGTCGGAGGTACACATATTCATTCTCGTATGCATGAGAATGAATATACGTATCTCTGGCCAGATTCTTCATAGTGATATAAGTTTGAGAAAGATGCAACTAAATGAGTTGTCAGACAAAAGAGCCCCCATTTCGTCAATGAATCGTCTTCTTCCAACTATCACCATCTGAAAACATTATAAAAAATTTGATCCTATGAATACATATCAAATATCATGTATACGAGATTGAATATTCCTATATATCATCACATTTTTATATTGTTTTGAGTCGGTGATAATTGAAAGGAGAAAATTCATTGAACAAAAGGAGTGTCATAAATCTACAGGAAATTGTGCCCGGTTCTTGGAATTTATTAAAATTTATTAAAATATCTTTCTAACTATTCAAAACTAATTATTACTATTTATTACTAATTATTACTATTTATTACTATTTATTACTAATTATTCCAATTTATTACTAATTATTCATATTTATTACTAATTATTCTTATTTATAACAAATTATTCATATTTATTACTAACTATTTCTTTTTATAACTAACTATTACTATTTATTACTAACTATTACTATTTACTACTATGTATTACTATTTATTACTAAGTATTACTATTTATTACTATTTATTACTATTTATTACTAATTATTACTAATTATTACAATTTATTACTAGTTATTACAATTTATTATTATTTGTTACTAATTATTCCTAATTATTGCTAATTATTGCTATTTATTTCTAATTATTTCTAAATAGTTCTAATTATTCCTAATTATTCCCAATTATTGCTAATTATTACAATTTATTCCTATTTGTTGCTAATTATTGCTAATTATTGCTAATTATTCCTAATTATTTCAAATTATTAGTATTTATTAGTAATTATTACTAATTATTAGTATTTATTAGTAATTATTACTAATTATATCTAATTATTACTTATTTTTTCTAATTATTCCTAATTATTGCTAAGTATTCCTAATTATTGCTAATTATTCCTAATTATCACAACATATTACTAATTCTTAGTATTTATTCATAATTATTAGTAAATATTACTAATTATTAGTATTTATTCCTAATTATTAATAATTATTCTTATTTATAACTAATTATTCATATATATTAATAACTATTACTATTTATTACTAACTATTACTATTTATTACTAAGTATTACTATTTATTAATATTTATGACTATTTATTACAATTTATTAATAATTATTACAATTTATTCCTATTTATTACTAATTATTCTTAATTATTGCTAATTAATCCTAATCATTGCTAATTATTCTTAATTATTGCTATTTATTGCTATTTATTTATAATTATTGCTAATTAGTTCTAATTATATCTAATTATTCCTAATTATTGCTAATTATTAGAATTTATTCCTATTTATTGCTAATTATTGCTAATTATTGCTAATTATTTGTAATTATTCCTAATTAATGCTAATTCTTCCTAATTATTCCTAATTATTAGTATTTATAAGTAATTAATACTAACTGTTAGTATTTATTAGTAATTATTACTAATTATACCTAATTATTACTAATTATTGCTAATTATTCATAATTATTGCTAATTATTCATAATTACTGCTAATTATTTCTAATTATTGTTAAATATTACTAATTATTAGTATTTATTCCTAATTATTAGTAAATATTACTAATTATTAGTATTTATTCCTAATTATTACTAATTATTCCTAATTATTACTAATTATTCCAAATTATTACTAATTATTCATAATTATTACTGATTATTCTTATTTAGTAATATTTATTTCTATTTATCACTAATTATTGTTATTTGTTACTAATTATTGTTTATTATTGCTTACTATTACTATTTATTTAAAATTATAGGTAATTATTGCTAATTATTGCTAATTATTGCCAATTATTGCTAATTATTGCTAATTATTGCTAATTACTGCTAATTATTGCTAATTATTGCTAATTATTGCCAATTATTACTATTTATTTCTATTTATTGCTAATTATTTCTAATTATTGCTACATTTTCCTAATTATTGCTATTTATTACTAATTATTAGTATTTATTGCTAATTATTAGTATTTATTAGTAGTTAGTACTAATTATTAGTATTTATTACTAATTATTACAATTTATTACTAATTATTAATATTTATTACTAATTATTACAATTTATTACTAATTATAATTATTTATTGCTAATTATTGCTAATTATTACTAATTATTGCTAATTATTACTAATTATTGCTAATTATTACTAATTATTGCTAATTATTCCTAATTATTGCTAATTATTGCTAATTATTACTAATTATTACTAATTATAAGTAAGTATTACTAATTATTAGTATTTATACCTAATTAATTGTAATTATTCATAATTAGTACAAATTATTCCTAATTATTACTTATTATTACTATTTATTAATATTTATTTCAATTTATTACTAATTATTGTTAATTATTGCTAATTATTACTAATTATTCCTAATTATTCATAATTATTGATAATTATTGCTCTTTATTTTTATTTATTGCTAATTATTTCTAATTATTCCAAATTATTTCTAATTATTGCAAATTATTAGTATTTATTAGTAATTATTAATAATTATTAGTATTTATTAGTAATTATTAATAATTATTAGTATTTATTACTAATTATTACAATTTATTACTAACTATTACAATTTATTGCTAATTATTATTAATTATTCCTAATTATTATTAATTATTCATTATTATTACTAATTATTCTTATTTATTACTAATTATTCATATTTTTTACTATTTATTGCTATTTATTACTAATTATTGCTAATTATTGCTAATTATTGATAATTATTACTAATTATTCCCAATTATTGCTAATTATTACTAATTATTACTAATTATTGCTAATTATTACTAATTATTGCCAATTATTTATAATTATTGCTAACTATTGCTGATTATTGCTATTTGTTTCTAATTAATGCTAATTATTTCTAATTATTGTTAATTGTTCCTATTTATTAGTATTAATTGCTAATTATTAGTATTTATTAATAATTATTAGTATTTATTAGTATTTATTACTAATTATTACAATTTATTAGTAATTATTACAATTTATTACTAATTATTACAATTTATTACTAATTATTACAATTTATTACTAATTATTATTAATTATTGCTATTTATTGCTATTCATTTCTAATTATTGCTAATTATTACTAATTATTGCTTATTATTCCTAATTATTTCTAATTATTCCTAATTATTCCTAATTATTAATTTTAATTACTAATTATTACTAATTATTCCTAATTATTCCTAATTATTCCTATTTCTAACTATTTATTGATATTTGTTACCAATTATTATTAATTACTACAAATTAATTATATACATTACTAATTATCGTTAATAATTGATAATTACTACTAATTATTAAAAATTAGTACTAAAAATTTCAATTTATTAGTACAAATAAATACTACTGACAAAACAATTTAAAATTAATTTAATTACAACTAATCAACTATAAAAAAAATAAACATAAAAAAATGAAATAAATAATAAATTAAAAAAAACATAAATACTTTTAAGACTAATTTTCTATTGATGCAGACGGCTTCACAACATCTTCATGAACAAAAAAATTAACTTAGAAAAATTCTCTCTCTAAAATCCGAGTTTAGAGAGAAACAGGATCTAAAATTTGAGGGGAATGAAATGATAAAACAGATGGGGGTATATATAGGTTAGATTATTTGCGACGGGATACCCCTCGCAAATAGTATCTTTTGTGACGGGACACATCGCAAATACCTACATCAGCATTAATTACTGTCGGCGGTTAAAAAGTTATTTGCGACCGGTCCCATCGCAAAAAGTCCATGCTGACACACCTTTTGCAACGGGATGACATCCCGTCGCAAAAAGCTATAAACCGCCGCTAGTTATTTGCAATGGGGCCCGTCGCAAATACTTAACTATTTGCGATGGTGGGATCTCACCGTCGCAAATAACCTTCGCTCGGTTTGGCGCGCTATCTGCACCGAACTATTTGCGACGGGAGATGAAATGCCGTCACAAATAGTTGGTTATTTACGATGCGTCGTTACCCCCGTCGTAAATAACCTCTTGGAAGGGCCTTTTGCGAGGGGATTTATTCCCGTCGCAAAAAGTCTTTTTTCCCGTAGTGGACACTAAAGAACTATGAATTTTTACTTGAAACATACAAGTGATACAATTATAAATTGTTCATTAATTGAAATTGGTAATTGATTTTCACTGTGAATTCCTAGTGGAGTCTAAAAATGTACACTCTCAACATCCACTGGAACTTTAAATGAAAAATGCTACATTAACTTTCAACTAGGAATTTACAATGTCCTTTATCAAAGGAATCATCCAATTTATTGAATATAAATGTTTAAGGGTTCGAATTTAGAAATCAATTTTACTATAAAATTTAGCTACAAATTTACACTAGAACTTCCCACTCAAATTTCTTCTCCGAATAGATGGTAAAACATACAGTGAGAAAATCCAACAAGATAAACCCAGTCATAATTCCCACCACTAATTCCCAAGACTAATTCATAAATCAAAAAACAAACTTCCAGTTCTTAAAATAAAGTTGATAAAATCAGTGTTAAATACTAGCTTACAATTACAACTACAAATGGAATTTTACTATAGGAAATAACGCTAAAAAATGAAAACCAGATTTCATACTACTAGTCAATTAAATTACAGTGAAAATTCCAATTTCTAATTCCCAACAGAAATCAATTATAAATTACACTGAAATATCCCATTCTATAAATTTCTATTCATAAAATTCAACTTAAACTAAAATATTATAACATGAACATCACATAATAAAAAAACCAAAACATCACATAGAGACTATTTAAATAATTCATAAAAATGAAGAAAACTAAAAAAAATTAATCTATTTATCTCCTAATGTACAGAAGATTTAAAAACAACCAAATACAATGTATCTCATTCATTGTAAAAAATTAAAAAGAAGACAACAAACAAAAATTGCATAAACTACCTACAATCTTCCATCGATATTAGTAGAAAACTACAGTTGGCTGAGATATTTACTGATGGGCTAAACTAGGGATTTGCCTCAAATTATATGAGGCATGTGCGAATGTTTTCACCGAGGGGTTCACCTATCCATTGACTGAGGTGTTCATTACTCTGTAATATATGGATCTTCAAATGATTTCACTAAGGGTTTCCATAGGTCGTGTCACTAAGGATTTCCTTCTGGTTTCTCCACAAGTTTTTTCGAGATATGCAATTGAGAATTTCATCGAGGGTTTTGAACTATAAGGGTTTGGATGTTTAGATTTGTATATGATTTCAATTGAAGAGTATTTTCAAATACTGATTGAATTCACCCATGATTTTCAAAACCCATTTCTAATACTAGGGACCTTTAAATTTATAGATACATGGTAAGCATCCAATGCCCAATTTGAGCATTGGGTTAAAGGTTGAACCTGAGATGATAAATTTCATGAAATTGACCCACCTCACCTATCTTTCCACCATTCCCTTTTTGATTTTTTGAATTTATGGGTTTCTATTATTTAATTTTTAGAATTTACTGATTGAATTATGGTGGTTCTAGTTAGGTTTTGAATAATCCCACTTTTAAACTGGTTTTAGGAAAATAAAAAAATGATTTACAGTTAGTATGGTGAAATAGAGAGTCTTACCTATTGAATGAAACATTGATATATTATCGAACACCCAAATATAACAACGCCAGTGGTGTGCAAGGGAGGGGGGATGTGGATCCATAGGTTGGGGTGGGGTAGATGTGGATGTTGGCGGTATCAAGTGGAATGGGGGAAAATGGTTATCATTCAGAATTGGTGGGGTCTGGGGGTCATTTTTATTCTTTGTGAAAATTTAAAAGACAAAACATGGAATGAGAATGAAACATGTGTATAAAAGAATTTTATATATTTATAAAAAACACACATAATTTTCCCCTCAATTAAGAGGATGTACAATTTTAATATATTATATTAAATTGAGTTGGTCAATGGTGAAACGTTTCCATCAATTTATTTCTTAATGTTTCATTCATTCATTTGGGAAATAATTATTTATTATTTTATTGGTCCAATATTTTATTAATTATCTATAATTTTCCAATTGACAACATTATTGTGCGATGTTAGTATTATATACTGAAAATATATTATTAAACCTTTAATTGCAAGTGAAGAGAAAACATAAGTCCCAAAAATTTATTAACTTAAAATTGACATAAAATAAGGAAAATTATATAAACATATGAGGTGTCATGCATTGAATATGAAATTATAGAAATTTAGGTTGAGACTTCATACATTATGTGTTATATTATATTTTAATATTGTTATATTATTATATTATTAGTTAAATATATACTCTGAATCTCTAAAAATAATACAAGAAATAAGTTGTTTTTGAACTCGGAACTTTAGCATTTCATATTCACATTCATTACCACCACGTCGTTTTAGAGTTTAGTTTAAAGTTTAAAAAGACTGCACTTAAATATATATACTATATTGTAATAATATATATTAAATGTATTAATTTTATTTCATTAGATTATTATTTAGTAGTTATTTGGTAAATTTTATTTAATTATGTTTCTCCATATCATTCCTAGTTAAATAAAACTTAAATATTAATTAAGTCATATTAAATAATATATATTTATGATTATATTTAGTGGGGTTTGAATCATAACAGTCCAATGAGAAGATTAAATCACAGTAAATAATATTTATTTATGATTAGATTTAGTGGAGTTTGAAGCATAAAAATACAACAAGAAATGAAATTAAACCTACCACTTTAGTATATTGAAATTTATACATTGCATTCTTTTTTTATAAATTGAAATTGATATTTTAGATAACTATTTAATGAAATCACTTGTGTGTGTTTTCCATATGTAAATATATTTATTATATATCATTAATTTTCATTCAATAACAATTATTTACTTGTGATTCTTATAAATTTTATGTATTTTTTAGATTTTCAACAACACCTTTAAATAAAATAAAATTTTCTTATTCATTAAAATCATGTTAAATAATATAAAATGTACTTCATATAATCAATCATATTCCACATGAATTTTTATTATATTCAAATTATAATAAATATTAAATTAAAGGTTAATAAATTATCCGTTGAGATTATAGATAAAATAGTTGATATTGTTTATATAATTTTTTTAATTGTGAAATTAAAATTTAAAATTTTAAGAAATTAATTTTTAATTGAAATTTCAAACATATTTTTTTAATCGATAAATTATAAAATTTCACCCAAAGATAATTTTATAATTTTATATTCATATTGTCAAGATTTACTAATGTAAATTATGGACTTATAAGCATGTATTTTATTTAATGTTGTAACACCTAATAATTCTGATATTTATTGTTATATTATCAAATTAAAGGGAATTAATTATAAAATTTAGAAAGAGAAAGTTATTATTTATTTGGGGTGGATGAATATTGATTATGTTATTCATTAAAACCACCTACAGTTAATTATTATAAAAAAATTGATGAGATTGATTTTTTTGAACATTGGGAGTCATTGAACTGTCTGATTGTAATGTTCATAAAAAAATAATTTTTTTCTATCATTCATGGTTTATCCAATGTGCATAATAATTTTCATGACCTGAGAAAATCTACATATAAATGTTTTATTTATTTAGATAAAACTCCATCAAGTAAATAAACCATGGAGTTCATTTTATTTTGTTACAAACCAAATATAGTTGATTTAATTTATAAAACTTGGTAGATTGATTCTAGATCTACAATCCATATTGAAAATACTTTTATTGGAATTAAAAACATAAGGAAACCATTTAGCATTAATCTTAGAATCCATTAAATAAACGATATTCACTCACATATGGAAGATGTTAGGACATGAATTTTGGTGTTAAGAATTGAATTGAATTTATATTTAGAAATTCCCATTTATATTCTACATTTCTCATGAAATCAATTTCAGTATCCATAATTTTACTATTTGGATTTATATTTATATTTTGTAAAACTATTTTTTCATTATGATATGGAAATGACAACATCGAATGTGATACTTTTAAGGATGGAATTTTCTATTTTGATTTTTAAAGTAATTCCATTCATATGAATGTTGGTATTAAAATATGTTCTGTAAACATATATTATTTCATATTTTAGACCAATAAATTAAGTCATATATCCAAATAAATAATTCAATTATTATTATATGAAGTGTTACTTTTTTCTCTTGATTTAAGTAGATATGACTCTTTTGTATATTTCATTAAAGAGAAGAAACCCAATAAATCAAATAGAGGTGCAAATAGAATTTCAATTATATTGAAAATTATGTATACTGATATATGTATTCCATATTTTAATTTACATGGCCAGAAATTCTTTATTTCATTCATATATGACTATTCATGTTATATATATTTCTACATTATTTATAATACGAATGAATCTCTTGATGTAATTAAGGTTTTTATTGTAGATCTAGGGAAAAAATGAGGTAAAAAAATTAATATAATGGTTGAGAATGATGTGGATAATATTATAGAATATACTCCATTGATAAACAATTACCTTTTCTATTTATGAGATTTCTTGAGTAAAATTTAATAGTTTTATGATACATTATGCAAGGTTCATCATGTCAAAATGGTGTAGCTGAAAAAAAAACTAAACCTTAATGGAATTTGATGTGTGTATTTTATATAATGTTTTCCTCATGCATTCTGATGTAATTTTTTAAATATATTATGATTTAATTTAGTTTTTTTAATGATGGTATTTATCAATTTTGGGGTGAAAATGGTATCCATTGAATATTTATGTGAAATAATCAACTTTTGGATCTTTTTTGTTAAGTTCTTATATGATTTAAATTATACAAACTTTGTGAACAATTACATTTTATAAGTAATATGAATAATGTCTACTAGGTTTGGGATTAATCTAATTTCTTGAATAAATTTTGAGTTGATTAATTATATTATGTATATAATTAGAAATATTTTTCATTGAAAGTGAAATATTAAATGTTGTTAATAATTTATTACATTTAAAACTTTTATTATCATATTTGGTGAATTTTATAAAGTATTATTCTTTATATGTAGGATGAATATTATGAGATTGATTTCCTTGAATGTTGTGTAAGATTCTTCCCTTTTCTGCTTAAGTTAAAGGTGCTATGTAAGAAATTAGGGAACCTACATGAGGAACTATAGATCTTGAATAATATATTTATTATGTAAAAGGTGTGAAAAAATATATTTATTATATAAAAAGATTCATGTAATATATTTCATGTTCAAAGGATTGCATTATAAATTTCACCATGCATAAGGGTTTATGTAATATATTTGACAGTTTGAAGCTACATGTGATTAACATTAAATCTCTAATTATCACAAAAAAAAGAGATCACATCTGACTAGAATGAGAGGAATAAGTTCTTTTGTGATATTAACCGTCACAAATTACCGTTTATGATAGATTAATCCCACAAATTAGAGTCTCACATCAGATGAAATTCATTAGAAGAAATAATGATGCTTGCATGTGATTAAAGCTACAGATGAATCAATCACATCATAATAAAAAACTCATAGGGGGGTGATGTGTTATAATAATTCTATGTCTCTTAAGGATACATATGTATAACTGGTTGTGAAATCAGAATATGTGGGATTAATTTTCATGTTGTGAAATATTTTATGAGATCCATCAATTGATGATTAAATCAGATGAGAACTAAACTATATGAAATTATATCATTTCTCACATGGGATTAAAATAAAAAGAATCTTGTGGATAAAATCTTGATTAATCTCATAATTATCCCTATTTTGACAAGTCAGAATAAAATTAATGGAAATATAAGATTAATGAAGCTATGAATTAGTGAATCTGATATAGAGTTTTAAGTGGAGTTTGAATCAAGTTGGAAACACGACCGAGTACTATTGGTTTGATGATGAAGTTGAAATCGTGTGGAAGACCATGTCTAATTAGAGTTTTTTATCTAGAGTAACTATAGGGAAGATGATTAATAGTTGCCCCTCCATATAGATCCCTCAGGTTTCATGTTGGGAGGTAGCATCTTTTTAGTAAAATTGAGTAGTGATTTTAAAATCATTATAAGCCTCATTCGAAATCGTAAACCTCTAGAGTATGAATTTGAGAGAATGAAGTTATGAATCGTGATATGTGAGACTATAGATTCAACTTTTTTATACATTTATAACTAAATTTAATCTAGTAGTGATTTAATGTATATTTATATATCCTCTTCTAAGTCAATATTTATTTTATCTCTCATCCAAATTATTCTGGAATTATTATTCTTGAACTAAAACCGGCTGTATTAGTTTTCAAAAAATGAAGATTCTTCTATTTTTGTTTTAAAATGTATTTTTTTCAACTATTATTAAGAAAATATTCATTTATTGATTTTTAAATAAATATATGTTTTCCAATTTGTGGAATTACAATAATCTTGTCTGTGGTTTAAATTTATTAATCAATGTTTTGTTTACAGTAATATTGAATTTGTTTAGTTATAATTTCATGATTGTTATTAAGAAATTAAATCATTTCTAGATGAATAAAAACATACATACTGATGTTTTAATATACATTTAGGTAGGATTATATGTTTCTTATGTGGTCTTAGATTTTGAATTAAATATTTTAACAGGTTAATCTTTCAGGATAATTAAGAAGGTGAATCTGAAGGTCAAAACTAGTCCATAGACATTGTCTAATATTATGCTTTCAAAAACAAATCGGAAAATTATTAACAAAAATGTATATTATGTAACACCCCAAGATTTCATAGTATGTTATCTCATTAAATTAATTAAATAGATTGCACTACATGCAACACCGAGTTCGAGCGCACCACAACTTACTAAACTAACCATTCAAAAAGCGGTTATGAATAGTATTAACTGATTTTTGAATCTTATATACTATATATAATTTTAACATCCATATTATTTGTTTCATAGAAATAATATAAGAATAAATTCATTTTTTCAGATAAAATAAGTATTTTTCAGAAAATGCAATTTTATCGCCTTTTAATGGATAATATTTTCTAAAACCAATATTTGACACTTTTATATATTCAATTTAATGAAATTAGATTTTTCTTTAGAATCAGGACATAAAATTTTAGTTTTAATAATTTTTTGGTACTTTTCTGATAACTTTCATATTTTGGTGAATAGTGAAAAATACTATGTTTTAATTGAAAACAACTTTTTTAATCGAAATATTTTATATAGATAAATTATTCATTTGAATGGTTTGTAAGTATAATTAGATTATATTTTTATCATTTAATACAATTTAGGTCATTATAATTAATTTCACATTTAAATTTCACATAAATACATGTCAACCTTTCGATAGTTTTTACTTTTTAAAAACCCGCTTTTTGGTTTTGACAATGAAAATTAATTTTATATTAATAAATGAAACATATATGTTTTTAATTTAGTAAAATAGACTTTATTTTTGAATTCGGGATATCAAAATTAGATTAAATTAACGTTTTGGTTTTTTTTCTAAAAACATTCAATTTTTGATGAATAGTGAAAAACACTATGTTATTATTTAAAACCGAATTTTTATTTAAATAATTAGTTATTTTATTTTAATTTATTTTAGGACAAAAAATATACATAATACCTATATATTTTCAAAATAGTTCATTGGAGTCATTTTATAATAAGTTTATATATATATATAATTTTATCGAACATTTTACCATCTTTTACCCACCTTCTAGGAGCATTTACAAATTTCGATAAAACATAATTTTACCACTTCTGTGAGTTGAATTTCAAAAGTCTGAGAGACACAGTTGAAATCAGTAAGTAAAATTTGGTTCAATAAGATGAAAATAAGTTTTGGTGAATAGTAACTTTTGACTTTTATTTACCACATTTAAAAGTAAATAAGGCAATTAGGGGTAAAAATGATATTATAATTACTGTAACACATATAATAATTCTATTTGATAAGTATAATTAGACACAAAAACCTTAGGAATAAAATATGACCCCCTTTGGTCCACATGGTTAGGATTAGGACATTTATTATTATTTTATTTAAAGAAGAGTTAAAAGAGTTAAATTCAATGTTTAATAACTAAACCATTTTTCATGTAGGGTTATACATAAGATAAATTACTCTATAAATATTCATTATAAATATAAAAAAATTTCATACATAATGGTATTTTATTTATATTCTTTTGACAATAGATAATTTAATTTATTTATGACACAATGATGATGCAGTAATTACCTTATTAATGAATGATTTAATTAATTGATATTATAAATATCCAAATAAATATAAATTGTGACTTATGATGAATTCCACTAATGTTATAGGTTACTATGACATGTTATTGTTGGTTAAATAAATTTTATTCAAAGTGATAAAGTTTTTATGGCTTTCAAAAAAATCAAATACTAAATAGTGTCAAAATTGACATAATTGAGTTTTTTAAAACAAATATTATATTATTAATTGATATAATATTCGTAAAAATCTATGGTTAGGTAAAAGAACTTATATAAGGTTATATATATTAATAATAAACAACATGGGGTTCTCTTGTCTTTTTATAGTATGATTATTAACCATATAATATAAATATACAAAGAGACATGGTAAATATCAAACTATTTAACTAAGAGTTCAATCTAAAAGATAAGGTTATTATGATGACCTAATCCTATATAAAACCTATTAGTTGAGATTTGTTCTACCCATCCCCACCTTAGCCTCTAAATAATTCAATTTAGAGCCATTATAAATCGAAAATAATTTTATTATAAAATAATATATCAAGATTTTCCTAAAGTGACCCTCACCTCTCTTATAAAAGGGCACTTCCCCTTCTCTTAATTTCACACCTCTGAAGCCTTTTGGATCGTCCAAACCCTTCCCAAATACCCTCAAAACGTTTCTCCCTTAATATTATAGGTCTTCCTTTGGTCATAAAGTCATCCTAAGGAGCCCTTTTGATCAAATCAAAAGGAAGAACCCAAATAAGAGGTCAATATTTCATCACCTCTTTCAAGTTATTTTCTTCTTCCACTTCCAATTTCTTTGTTGTTTACATTATAAAATAATATCTCCAGTATCTTATATATACTTTTATTTTATTATAAATATGGTACAAACATATTCATTATTCTATCCATCCTATAAATGACAAAGTCGCCATACATGCGTACGTATTGCTTACTATCTCCACATCATGGTGTAGTTTGTTATTCAAACATGTAATTATTTGGATGGGTATAATATTGAGTATAATTAATGTAAATAATAAATATAACATGTTAATTCTTCTTTATATATGATATACCAACCAATTACATATGGTTTCACCATCAATATAATGATATTGTCGCTCGTGCGTACGTACGGATTACCGTCTCCACAACACGATTAGATTCATTTCCACGTTCACCATTCAATGATGATTATAAAAATATATATCATTAATAAGTATATAATATATGACATAATAACTCTACTATATATATATATATGTACTTACATATATCTTATTCACTTAGTTCCATTCAATATGATATTAAAACGGAAACAACATTTATGCGTATGTATGGCTTACCGTCTCCATAAGCGATGTTTTCCATTTCATATATATGTATATTACACATATTTATATTCTAAATATATATGATATATAAATAATTTTTTATGTTCTAGAAGTATTTAAATCATGATCTATGTGATACAATCAAGAGTAACAAGTTAAAACACGTACGATAAAGAAAGCGATTATTACCTGAAATGTTAATTAAACATGGATATTATTATTAAATGGGTAGTATAAAGTCATAAATGAATGATGTATGATATCATATATATTAATATGGTTCTGGTATAATTTAATAACATACTACGGTCTTTATACAGGAGGTTAAACGTACCCTTGACTAAAGGAAAGTGAAAGGTAAGGGTTAATTTCATAATCTCTTTTTTATATGAGGTTGTTTTTACGTAAGAATCTATGGGGACATATTTATTATCCATGTACATGTTTCCTAAAAGAGTTTTCAACGGTATTATTTTTAAGGTACTTTTTTACTAAAACATCATTTTAAATTTTCTAAAGATTTATTCTTCTAAACCTTTCTCATTAATGTCTATGTTTTCAAAATGGTTTTAAGGATTTATTTATATGGACGTGAATGATTTAAAATGTTAATTTCTTTCAAAAGTTTCAAAGTGGTATGGGAAAATTTGATTAAAAAGTATCTTTTAAATGAATTCCTTTATAAATTATGTGAATATTAAATTATTTCATGAAAAATGGATATTTCTCTCAAAGATATTTACTGATCATTTTCAATTATGTCAACATCCTTTACAATATACTATTCTTGATCGAGATTGATTTATTATGATAAAAATATTCCATATTGTATTGAAGGTTTTTTGATATATTTTTTTTGGATGTCTTATTTTTATACCATACAAGGTTTATGGATAAAGTATTGACATTTCGTATGCTAGTTTTAATATGAATGTTTATGTTATGCTTAAACCTTTTCAAATGAAGAATGCATTGGACTTAGTAAGTGATGGGTGGAGCCCGTTATTGCTCCTTGATCCATTGGTAGGTATCTTAAGGCAAACTAGTGTCTTGGCATAAGGACATGAAAAAATATTATTTGTAGTCTTGGCAAAAGGTCTTAACTATGTGGTTATGAAGTCTGGCATTATGCGTTCCATTATTATGAAAGTGGCTATTGATATTGCATGTGATTATTCGACTAGTATAATATCCATGTGAATAAGTAAATGGAATTATTATATTTTATTGTTCCCATATTATGCTAAAGTTTATGTTTAAAATGATTTTGTTTTAGTCATATAGATTTCATTAACTGTTTATACTTATTTATGAAATTTTCTGCTATATTGTTATCCTTACTGAGCATCTCAGCTCACTCATTTATATGTTTTATTTTTTCCAAGATGTGAAGAGGTATTTTATGGTTAACCTACAGGGATAGGATAAGGGATATGAATGTGTTAAAAAGGGTAAAATGTTGTTGTTGTTTGTAATTTTATAATTTAATGTAATGTTCATGTATATAATCTATTTTCCAAGACTTCTAAACTGATAATTCCTTCGGGACTTGGTTCCCTGTAATCGTGCCAATGTATTAAAATAATGCACCGACTCTGGGCTTCTGAGGTCGGGGATTTACAATTGGTATCATAGGAATTTTAGCAATAACCTTGGAAACTTGATTTAGAAAAACTCTTATTAGAGAAAATTACCCTAAGAGAGAATTTTAGGATTTGAATAGAAGGATGCCCTAAAATTTTGGTAATATAGAGATTTTATTAATCTTTTAAGAAATACATCCCTGTCTAGATACGAGTAGGTAGAGGTGGCTCGGGCACTGATGTACCTAGGAGTGAAAACTTAAACAAGGAGTTTCGGGCATGACCCGGGGTATCCTGGTATACGACAACGGGCCTTGCTGCACTCTTGGTTACGACACTCCTGAGGGATATTCTTAAGATAATTCACATTTTCTTTACAAGACATTATGAAGGATGTTGGAGTAAATACATCTCCAAAGAAAAAAAAATTTACGATTATATATTATATGCATAATATTTTCAATTTACGTTTGGTATTTTACAAGTTTGGAATTATGCATTGCGATTCATAAACTAGCCTAGTGTATTCCATTGTTTAGAAATGGCGCCCAGTAGATGGAATAAGAACTCCAGCAATACGCATGATCCAAAGAGTAAGAAGGATCATATATTTCATGGTATTAATCCAACATTTAAAAAGGAAATAGTTTCTCACTTATTATCATCATATGAAGAAATAATATCATGTGTTAATAAGATAAGTAATGAATTCTCTGAGTCCTATGGCTTTGAAGGGAAGCCAGAGATGAAAAGGATGGTAGAAAGAAATATGGATTAAGGGAATAAGGGAAAGAAGGATTTTCCCATATATGATCACTGTAGAAAGAATATCCTTGGTAAATTTTTGAAAGTAAGGAGAGTTTGTTATAAGTGTGGAGAAAAAGGCCACAAATTACATGATTTCAAGGCTAAGAAAACTGTTTTGAATGTACAATGCTTTATCTCCAAGGATTTGGGACACTACGCGAATCAATGTCCAAATCATAAAATTATACCCAAAATGCTGATATTGAATAATAATCTAGTTATGATACTACCGAAGATGAAGAGTAGTGATTAAGATTTCTTATGTTTTCATTAAAGTGTTGTTCCATTTTAGTATTTTATTAATGATGTACATGTTATAAGAATTATATAGTATATAAATATTGTACTACAATATTATTTCATTAAGGACTTGAGATTGTGTGGAACCAAGAAAAGTGACTCAATTCCAGGTTAATTTTCTGTAAAATATATGTTTGAGATAAATATAAACCTTAATATGATTATGATACTGAGGTAGTGATTTTGGAATAATATATGATTTAATTGGATAAATTATATTTGATATTCTTCACTACCTTGAAATTGATTGATGATTTGTATATTCCATTATTGTTGGAGTTTACAACATTTTTGGATATAAGGAGTATATGCAGTATGATATAAGGAATAAGGGATCATGAATGTAATCAACACAGTTATAGGATAATTCATGGGGTTACCGTGTTTTAAAAGAATACATGATGAAGGTATTCACATGTTATTACATTGAAAAAAGGATCTCCATTGTGTTTACCTTCCTTATAAATTTTGGAATGTGAGTTTGGACAGAAGTATTTTGGATAAGCCTAAAGGTTGGGATCGATTAAGTTTGACATTTAATACTATTGTTAAGGTTAATTCATTTCTTGAGATTATTTTTGAATTGTCATAAAAAGGACAACCCGGAGTTTTGGGCGACAACCAGTCGCGTCCGACAAGGTCGTGAGACTTGAACCCGCAACCGAAGGGGGAAAAGGGTGCATCACCTACCACTAGCCAATGTGATGTCCTAGCTTTTATAATGTAGTTTTTTTAAATATTCTATAATTTAATTATAAATTCATTATTTTTTGAACCCTATATGATTATGATAAATAGAATACTTTTGAAGTATACTATCTTTTGGAGTGAAAGAAGAGTTTGTGGTATCAATTAGTTGAAGGATGAAACTCTAATAGTCAGGTATATTTTTTGCCTCTTATTCTATGAATAAATTAATTTTTAAACATTATGGAATGGATCTTAAAATCAAAATTGTTTTATCCTAACACCTTATGTTTTTTTGAACCGATGATATTTTACATCATCTTAGATCTGGCTTTGAGGCCCTCAATTTTACACTTGTTTATGATTGATGACCTCAATCGCTCCTTCTAAATATTTACGTCTTTCCTCAAATTATGTGTCTCTAATTTCCACCAATGTTCTCCTAAACGAGATCATAATTTGGTGGTGACTTTTTCATTTCCCTTTCCCTCTTATTAAGAGTAAATTTTAATAAACCAATTTCCGATTTGGGTTTTCCACAAAGGAATTCCCTATTTTTTACCTTTTTAAAGAACAATTTCAAATTTCAAGGATGAAATTTATTGAAGGATGGGATAATTTAATACCCCAATATTTCATAGTAAGTTATTTCATTAAATTAATTCAAAAACTTGCACTACACGCAACACCGAGTTCGACCGCACAACGACTTACTAAACTAACAGTTAAAAAAGAAATTATGAATTGTATTAACTGCATTTCGAAAATTATATACTCTATATAATTTTGAAATCCATATTTGATGTTTATTAGAAATAATATAAGAACAAATTCATTTTTCTGGATAAAATTAGTATTTTTCAAAAAATGCTATTTTACACCCTTTTAATGGAGAACCTTTTTTAAAACCAATATTTGACACTTTTATATATTAAATTTAATGAAATAAATTTTTTTTTAGAATAGGGATATAAAAATTTAGTTTGGATAAATTTTTGGTACTTTTCTGATAACTTTTATATTTTTATTAATAGTGAAAAATACTGTCTTAATTGAAAAAAAAAATTAATCAAAAAACATTATAGTGATAAATTATTCATTTGAAATGTTTGGAAGTATAATTAGATTATATGTTTATCATTTAATAAAATTTAGGTTATATTAAGTAATTTCACATTAAAATTGGCATAAACACATGTCAATCTTTTGATAGTTTTTACTTTTTAAAAACCTGCTTTTTGTTTTGAAACTGGGAATTATTTTTAAATTAATAAATGAAAACTCTATGTTTATAATTTGGTAAAATAGACTTAATTTTTTAATTCAGAATATCAAAATAATCTTAGGGTAAATTTTTTGTATTTTTCTGAAAACATTCCATTTTTGATGAATAGTGAAAAACACTAGGTTATTATTTAAAACAAAATTTTTATTTAAATAATTATTTATTTTATTTTAATTTATTTTAGGTAAAAATAGATACATAATACCTATATATTTTCAACATAATTCATTGTAGTCATTTTATAATAAGTTTATATATATATAATTTTATCGAACATTTTACAGTCTTTTACCCACATTCTAGTAGCATTTACAAATTTGCATAAAACATAATTTTACCTCTTCTGTGAGTTGAATTTCAAAACAGTAAGAGACACAGTTGACATCAGTAAGTAAATTTTTTTTCAATAAGATGAAAATAATTTTTGGTGAATAGTAAATTTTGACTTTTATTTACCACGGTTAAAAATAAATAGGGTAATTAAGGGTAAAAATGATATTATAATTACCATAATACATGTCCTAATTCTATTGGATAAGTATAATTACACAAAAAACAACATTAGGAATAAAATATGACCCTATTTGGTCCACTTGGATAAAATTATGACATTTATTATTATTTTATTTATAGAAGATTTAAAAGAGTTAAATTCAATGTTTAATAACTAAACCATTTTTAATATACGGTTATACATAAGATAAATTAGACTATAAATATTAATTAGAAATATAAAAAAATTTCCTACATAATTGTATTTTATTTTTAATTTTTAGACATTCAATAATTTTATTTATTAATGACACAATGATGATGCAGTAACTACCTTATTAATGTAAGATTAAAATAATTGATATTATAAATATCCAAATAAATGTAAATTGAGACTTATGATGAATTCAACTAATTTTATAGTTTAATATGACAAGTTAGGGTTGGTTAAATAAAATTAATTCAATGTGATAATGTTTTTATGGCTTTCAAAAAAATCAAATACTAAATAGTTTTAAATTTTATATAATTGAGTTTTTAAAACAAATATTATATTATTAATTGATATAATATTCATTAAAATATATAGTTCAGAGAAAGGACATATATTAGATTATATATATTAATATTGAACAACATGGGGCTCTCTTGTCTTGTTATAGTAATATTATTAACCATATAATATAAAAATACAAAGAGACATTGTAAATGTCAAACTATTTAACTAAGAGTTAAATCTAAAAGATAAGGTTAATATGATGACCTAAACCTATATAAAACCTATTAGTTTAGAGTTTTTCGACCCATACCCACCTTAGACTCTAAATAATTCATTTTGGAGACATTAGAAACCGAAAATTAATTTATTATAAAATAATATTTCAAGCTTTTCCTAAAGTGACCCTGACCTCTCTTATAAAAGGGCACTTCTCTTTATCTTAATTTCACACATCCAAAGCATTTTTTCTCCACCAAACCATGCCCAAATATCCTCCCAACATTCCTCCATTCATACTATAGGCCTTTATTTTCTCATAAAGCCAACCTAAAGAGCCCTTTTGATCAAATAAAAAGGAAGAATTCGAAGAATAGGTAAATATTTCATCACCTCTTTCAAGTTCTTTTCTTCTTCCACTTATTCTTTCTTTATTGCTTCCATTATAAAATAATATCTTCAGTATCTTCTATATACTATTATGTTATTATAAATATGGTGCAATCATATTCATTATTTTATCTATCTTATAAATAACAATGTCACTGTACGTGCGTACGTGCGTACGTACGGCTTATCGTCTCCACGTCGTGGTGTAGTTTGTTATTCAAACACTTCATTATTTGGATGGGTATAATAATGACTATAACAAATGAAAATTATAAATTTAAAATATTAATTATTATCTATATATTATATACCAACAAATTAAATACAATTTCACCATCAATATAATGATATTGTCGCTCGTGCGTACGTACGGATTACTGTCTCCACGACGCGATGAGATTCACTTCCACGTTCACCATTCAACAATGATAATAAAAATATATATCATTAATAAGTATGTAATATATGAAATAATAATGAATCTATATATATATATGTGTGTGTAATTACATATATCTTATTCACTTAGTTCTGTTCAATATGATATTAAAACGGAAACAATGTTTATGCATATGTACGGCCTACTGTCTCCATAAATGGTGTTTTACATTTCGTATATATGTCTATTATAAATATTTATATTCTAAATATATATGATATATATATCATGTTTTATATTCTGGTAGCATCTAAATCATGAACTAAGTGATACAATAAAGAGTAACAAGTTAAAACACGTACGATAAAGAAAGCGATTATTACCCAAAATGTTAATTTAATATAGAAATTATTATTAAATGGGTAATATAAAGTCATAAATGAGTCATGTATGATATCAGAAATATTAATATGGTTCTATTATAATTTAATAACATACTAATGTCTTTCTATAGGAGGTTAAATGTACCCTCGACTAAAGGAAAGTTCAAGGTAAGGGTTAATTTTACCATCTTTTTATTATCCGAGGTTGTTTTTATTTATGCATCTGCCAGGAAATATTTATTATCCATGTCCATGTTTTATAAATTAGTTTTCAGAGGTATTATTTTTAAGTTAATTTTTTACTAAAACATCATTTTAAATGTTTTAAAGATTTATTCTTATAAACCTTTCTCATTGAAGTCCATGTGTTCAAAATGGTAAGGATTTATTTATAGAGACTTGAATGTTTTAAAATGTTAATTCCTTTCAAAAGTTTAAAAGTGGCATGGGACACCTTGATTCAAAAATATCTTTTAAATTACTTCCTTTTTAAATTATGTTACTTTTAAATGATTTCAGGAAAAAAGAATATTTCTCTCAAAGATTGTTACTGATCATTTTCAACTATGTCAACATCCTTTACAGGATACAATTCTTGATCGAGGTTGATTTATTATGATATAAATATTCCATATTGTATTGAATGTTTTGTGATATGTTTGATTGTGGATGTGTTATTTTTATACCATTCATTGTTTATGGATAAATTATTGACATTTCGTATGATAGTTTTAATATGAATGTTTATGTTATGTTTAAACCTTTTTATATGAGGAATGAATTGGAATTAGTAAGTGACAAGTGGAGCCTACTATAGATCCTCGATGCATCGGTTGGTCTGATGAGAAAAACTAGTTTCTTAGCACAAGACCTTGATAAAATCTTAAATGTTGTCTTGGGACAAGGCCTTGACTATGTGGTTATAAAGTCCGGGAATATGCATTCCATCATTATGAAAGTGTCTATTGATATTTCATGATATTATTCGACTAGTATATTATCCATGTGAATAAGAAAAGTGAATTATTTTTTTTTATCTTTCACATATTATGCTAAAGTTTATGTTTAAAAAAAATTAGTCATATACATTGCTTTAAATTCTTATTATTTTTAATGAAATATTCCACTATATTTTTATCCTTAGTCATCATATGAGCTCACCCCTTTCTATGTTTTATTTTTTCTAGGATGTGAAGAAGTATTTTATGGTTGACCTGCATGGATAGGCTAAGGGATATGTATAATGACCCGGCCTTAAAACATTACTTAATCTTGAATTAAATGAATAATTCACATTGAGGATCTTTTCAGGTTTAGAGTTTTAGAGAATTAGGATATAACTATTACATCTCAAAATATTACAAAGTAGACACTACTACTATAACCAATTTTTCACAACAATAAAAAATCCTTAAATAAAACAAGAGTTCTTTTCTTGATATAAATCTACTTGAATACTTCCTTTCTCTTACCCTTCCTTATAACCTATGAAAAACATTTCAAAAACATGGGATTAGCATAAAAATCACAGTAAGGGTTATAACATAAAGAAAGGAAACATTATCCCACCAATAAATACAAATCAATGAAACCATATCTTTCAATAATAACATACCTTATGAAATCATAATATTTATGTATAACTCATATAAATCATAATACATAAAGGTAAATTCAGGCATTCATAATATTATTACGTAGGGAGTAACCCTCATGGTTACGTCTGGAATACCCATCACAGTATATTCCCTAAATCTCTTCAGAGAAACCTTAGCGTTTAACTCATTCGCATTACTCAATGAATTGGAGAGCTATCACGGGCTCACCCACCCTTAGTTTATCACGGAACCACCCATCTTTATAAACAATGCCCGATAACCATAACATAATCGTATCACATATAACATGAATTAAGGAAACATAAAATATCCACATTTCAATCACAAGATATCAATACAACACATTGATATAATCAAAATATTATCAAAATCATTTTCAATACCAAAATTAGATAAAATTAAAACATGGTATTTGTTTTTCATTTAAAAATAGATATGGCATGTAGAGGAAGCCGAAACTCAAATAATGGTCAGGACGGCGGATAAGTCGTTGTTGCCACATACGTAAGACAAAACATTTCTTTTGTAATTTAGTAAAACACTTCATATAAAAAGAGTAATTTTGAATAAAAGTAAAAGTCAAAGGGGTTGATAGACCGTATAAAAGAAAGTTGTGTATAAAACAAAATATGCCTCAATGAAAGGAGATTGAGACGAAGTCCCTTATAAAGATGATATCCTTATATTAAGGATTAATCAATGACATAAATATGTGTGAAAATCATAAATACACCCAATATAAGTGGATATTAAGTTTAAAATAATCGGAGGTCATCCAAACATATTCTTAGCGTGATAGAATCAAGAAGTAGAGGTTTAACCCAACGAATTGAAATTGGGTTAAGAAGTTCCCTTATAGAAATTCGACAGCCTAACGCCGTCACTTTAAAATTTAGAAAATGAGATTATGATAGAAAAAAAGGTTATATAATCACTTGGACAAAACATTTACAAATATAAGGATATATAAGAACATATCCCAAAATAAGAAGATGTAAATTAAAAGACCTAACAAAAATAAGTCTTTTAAAAAGAGGAGGGTGAAAGGTTCCCTTACCGATTTGGTTATCTTTCGAAACATACTCCACATGAAAGAAGGGTCATACAATGAATATGTAAATACCCATAAATTAAATTATATTACAAAAAGAATACAATAATGTTCAGTACATGCACCACAAAAAAGGAAATAGTGGCAAATATAGCATGAATCTCACGGGAACAAAAAGTGAGATAAAAACCCCTTACCTCGTTGTGATCAATCGAGTCGTATGAACAAAAGATAATAAACAAAAAATGATTCATAGAATATAATTAATATAAATAGAATAATGATTATATATATGAAATGGTATTACACAATACACCACATGAAATAAATAAGTGGCGAACAATGGAAATCTCAAGGAATTAAAAGTGAGATAAGAAATCCCTTAAGAAAATTCGGCACCTAACGGCACCACTTAAAACTTCTAAAAATTGATTGATGAGATCAAATAGGGTCTCTAATCATATGAACATAAAAATTATAGTAATAGAAATATAAAATAACATCCCCCAACATAATAAATATGAGCTTAAAAGGAATGATATAAAATAGAGTACTTAAAAAGAAAGAGAGAGGTAGGATCCCTTACCTCAAGTCCGATTTGTCTTGTTCATTTCATTATATTACTGAATAATAAAAATTTGTCAATTTATAATTTTTTAAGGATCTATTTTAAAGTTTATTATTCAATTCATATCACATATTATAATTTAATAATAATTAGTTAATAATGTGAGTTCATATCAGACGTTTTTGTCGATGTTCGGTACATGAGTCAAAAATGAAATTGTTTAAAAAGTATATTCCATTTAGTTATAATTACACCATATTCAAAATAGTATTAATGATTTAAATATCATATATATCTAGTATATATTTATTTTATACTATTCCATAACATTTGGAGATAAAAAATGAAATGCATCGCTCATGGAGACGGTAGGTCCTATGTACGCATGAACGCTACTTTCATTTCTTTGCCATATTAATAAAATTAAAACTAAATGAGAGATATATATATTATAATTACAGAATTATATTCATAATTTATATTTAATATATATAATATATATCTATTATATATATATATATACTCATAATAGTACATAACATTTGGAGATAAGAAATGAAATGCACCGTTCATGGAGACGGTAAGTTATACGTACGCATGAACGTTACTTTCATTTCTATTTCATACATTAATAGAATTGAAACATAATTATACATAGTTATATTATAATTAAATTATAATATCATATATAATATCATTAACACCATACTTTATACATCCCACATATGGCATTAACGATTCAAATCACTTTGAGGTGGCGGCAGTCTGCACTTCCTAAAATTAAATTATCGTGTTTACCCATTATGGAAACCATAAAGGTATGGAATAAATGAAAAATAAATAAGCATAAGTAAAACATAGAAATAATATATATCATATATAAATATAGTGGCATCTTAATGGACACAATTAGAGGTGTTAAAAGAAGATTGAACAATCATCATTTCGTGAGGCAATAAGTTTCCACCCACAGAAACAGTATGTTCTTTAACCATTAGATGGAGGTGTGTGTAAGTGTATCTCAAATACATCTCATAACAACATCCTATTATATTGAATATACTGGTTTTGTTACAAAAGAAATGAATAAAAAGAGATTAGGTGGTTGGAGAATCAAAATAAATCAAAAGAACATAAGAGAAGACATTACCTTTAAATCAGGTAACTCTTTTTGATTTGAGCCCAAAGGCTTCCTTGGAAAGACTTATGCCCATAGTGAGGATTATAGGAGAAAACGATGGATTGTTGGAGACAATATGAGCATAGGTTGGATGAGCCATGGGCTTGAGAGGTGTGGGTAAGGGGGTAGAGGTGGTGGAATTTTATAAGAGCGAGGAGGGTCAGTTTGGGAAGTCTTGGAAAGTTACTTTATTATAAAATGAATTTCAGATTTTAAAGGTCCCACAATGATATATTTCGACGATAAGGTGATAAGGGTTATAAATCCACCCATAAAAATAGTTTTTACACAAATTTAAGTCTTTTATGTTCCCTTATATTTTCATTTCATTTTAATCATTCATTAATGAGGTAATCACTACATCATCATGGTGTCATAAATAAATTTATTTATTTAATGTCTAAAAATTATAAAAAAATACCATGATGTATGAAATATGTTTATCTTTCCAATGACTATTTATAGTCTAAGATATCATTTATTTAGACAAAATTTAAATTGTTTTACTTAGGTGTTACATACGTTTGTTATATTTTCCTTTCTTTAAAAATAAAATGATAAAACATCACTATCAGCCAAAAGTGATTCCATGGGATTCCTAAGATGAAACAAGGCATCCCATGGTCGGCCATGACATAACCAATAGCATTAGGACACATGTTGGGGTCATTTTATATTATTATGATATTATTGTATTAACCTTAACTACCTAATTACTAATTAATCATGATAATTAAAGATAATTACCGTCGTTACTATTCATAATGTCCAAAAACAAAAGAGTCTTAATTACATAATTTAGACCTTATGATTCCAAATATAGAATCAATTCTAACAAATTACAAACACATAAATTTCAGTAATTAATTAAAAAATAATTCCAGTTGTCAGAACCAAAGACAGGTTTTTAATAAGTAAAATCTATCAAAAGATTGATTTGTTTTTACATCCAATTTAAAAGTGAAATTACATCCAATGACCAAAATTGTATAAAATGATAAAAAAATAATAAAATTAAACCTTAAAACTAATTAAAATGACAATCTAACTATATGAATAAATTTTATGAAAATGCAGTTTTGAATTAAAATGCTGTATTTTTCACTATTCATTAAAAAATGAACATTATCAGAAAAATAGCAAAAATTAACCCTAAGATAAATATGATATTCCAAATTAAAAAATTATGTCCATCCTACCAAATTCAAAAAATATAAATTTCATTAATAAAATATATAGTTAATTCCTATTGTCAAAACAAATAGCGTGTTTTTAAGAAACAACATCTATCAAAATATTGACACTTGTTTATGTCCATTTTCAAAGTGCAATTAATTCTAATGACCACAATTGTTTTACATGGTAAAAATATATTCTAATTAAACTTTAAAACCAATTAATAAGAAAATATAACCATATAAATAAATTATATTAAAATGAAGTTTTGAATTAAAATCCAGTATTTTTAAAAAAAATGAACTTTATTAGAAAAATACCAAAAATTTACACAAAGTAAATTTTGATGTCTTGATTCTAAAGAAGGATTTTATTTTTCTCAAATATAAAATATAAAAGTGACAAAAAGTATATTTGAAAAAAGTTTCGTCATCAAAAGGCGGTTAATCGACCTTTTAAAGAATATTTTAATATTTATTCTTAAAATTGGATTAATTTGCATTTTAAGCCTCTAAAATTTATTGAATAATGTAAAAACGTTTAACAAACATATATAATCATATTTTAGTTAGTTATGTTCATTCCTGATATTCCAACGACTAGAGGTTATCTACAATTTAAAATAATATTATTATATTATTAGTGTGCAACGTAAGATTTCAAAGAAACTCGTTATTGCGTATTGGGTATGCCATCGAACATAGCACCCCTTTTAAAGTAATATTAATATTTTATTCACAAATATTAATAAATATGAAAACGTAATATTTTTATTTACCTGGGATGTTACATCCTTCCCCCCTTTTGAGAATTGCGTCCTCACAATTTTAAAAAATTGGGCTCGGAAACATCATTGAAAGCCCCACATCGAAAAAGGAGTCAATAAAACTATCAATTTAAAAGAAAGAAAGAGAAGTAAAAAGGTCACCCAAGATAGTAGATACTGGTATTCCATGAAAACAAGGATATGGATGAAAAAAAATCATAAAGGTCTGATGGAGAGTGATTGAAAACATGTCTAAGAGAATGTTAACCACTAGAAAATCACAAACTTGTGATGGGTTAAACGGTATTTGATTCCCCAGTATGAAAAGTTAACAAACAAAGTTTTTGTTTTAAGTTACATTTAATTGAGGAATTAATTTATGATCTTAACTAAAACATAAGGAAACATACTTACTTGTCATGTAGACTTTCAAATTTTACTATATTTCTAACACTAACTCGTATTTTCTCCAAACGATGAGTATTTAGGATGACTTGTTCACATTAAGAGCATTATAATCAACTTAGAGAGAATCACATAACTCTCAAAAGATGAAATATATATTTCCCATGTCTTTAGACTTTAACCAAAACCAAAATTGTTTGTATAGGATCAGATAATTCCAAAAAAAATCTTTTATAAAAAAAACTACTCTAAATCTCCAAAAAATTTCAAATAACCCAAAGTTCACTAAAGACCATTCAATAAACAATTTCCCTTAAAACTCATCAAAAATTAACCAACATAAGATTGAAACACAATTCTCTGAAGGATTTAATCGTATATTCTTCCAAGGTAAATCTTAACATTTATCTCCAAATAACATGAGTTACTCTTAAAGTCTCATACTGAAAAGTAATTAGCCTAATCACATATCCTCTATGATAGGTCAATCGTTTCCATAGATACCCCAAAATCAACTTATTCTTGATTCATCAAATAATATAACTAAAAAGAATTTTTTATACTAACCAGGTACTTCACGTAGTCCTGTGGTAGGTGATAAATACCAGTCGCACTTTGGTTGTGGGTTCGATTCCTCCAGCTTGGTCCGACGCAATGGGTTGTCACACAGTCTGCATGTTCTCACTTTTTCCAAAACTATATAATTTTTAAAACATTCCCCAAAAAGAGATAAAATCTTCAAAAATAACCATAAAATAATTTAATCTCAATTTTATCTCATGCCTTTAATTTCCCATCATATCGTAACCCATAATTACCTCAAAAGTGAGGATTATATAAACCCTAATGGTTACCATTATAATTATTACCTGAACTTACACATTGAGTTTGTTCTCTCATACATGATGCATTAGAGAACTCACCAAGGTTCAAGTGGTTAATCCTAACTCCTTGATAGTTGGTTTATAATAACCACGATATTCCTCATTGAATCCCCCATTTCATCCAGTCTCTTAATCAGAGAACCACCACAGTTTCCTTCAAAACCATTGTCACTTTGGTACCTGCTAGATCCATCGATTTACTAAAACAAAAAATGTCAGTGTGAGTATATTAAAAAAACCATCATGTACTAATTAGGAAGATAAACACTAAGATATACTTATCCAAGTTATCTCAAACTCATTCCAACTTTCAAAAATAACAATGACTCCATCTAATATACTAACCATTGTGGTTATACACAACTTGTCAATTATGCTTAAACAACACTCTAACCTCTAACGTTATCTAAACTGACATCTAATACCAACTATAAGGACGAGGCCTTAAAAAATTACTTAATCTTGAATTAAATGAATAATTCACATTGAGGATCTTTTCAGGTTTAGAGTTTCAAAGAATTAGGACATAACTATTACATCTTAAAAGACTACAAAGTAGACACTACTAATATAACCAATTTTTCACAACAATAAAAAATCCTTAAATAAAACAAGAGTTCTTTTCTTGATATAAATATTCTTTAATACTTCCTTTCTCTTACCTTTAATTATAACCTGTGAAAAAAAATTCAAAAACTTGGGATGAGCATAAAAAGCTCAGTAATGGTTATAACATAATGAAAGGAAACATTAACCCGCCAATAAATAAAAATCAATAAAACCATAACTTTCAATCATAACATATCTTATGAAATCATAATATTTATGTATAACTCATAGAAATCATAAGACATAAAGGTAACTTGAGGCATTCATAACATTCTTACGTAGGGAGTAACCCTCATAGTTACGTTTGGAATACCCATCATAGTATATTCCCTAAATAACTTCTGAGAAACCTTAGAATTTAACTCCTTTGTGTTACCCAATGCATTAGAGATCTATCATAGGATCACCCACCCTTAGGTTATCACGGAACCACCCGTCTTCATAAACAATTCCCAAGAACCATAACATAATTGTATCATATATAACATGAATAAAGGAAACATAAAATTTCCACATTTCAATCACAAGATATCAATACAACACATTTATATAATAAAATAATTATCAAAACCATTTTCAAAACAAAAAAAATATAAAATTAAAAAATGGTATTTATTTTTCATTTAAAAAATTTATGGCTTGTAGAGGAAGCCAAAGCTCAAATAATGGTCACGGCGGCTGAGAAGTCGTTTTCGCCGCATACGTAAGACAAAACCTTCATTTTTTCATTTAGTAAAATGCTTAGTATAAAAATATTCCTTTTGAATAAAAGTAAGATTCAAAGGGTTTTATACACCGTATAAAAGAAAGTTGTGTATAAAACAAAATATGCCTCAATGAAAGGAGATTGAGACGAAGTCCCTTACAAAGACGGTATCCTTAGATTAAGGATAAATCAATCACATAAATATGTGTGAAAAACATAAATACACCCAATATAAGTGGATATTAAGTGTGAAAAAATCATAGGTCGTACACACATATTCATAGCACGACATAATCAAGAAGTACAGGTTTAACCCAAAGAATTGAAATTGGGTTAAGAAGTTTCCTTACAGAAATTCGACAGCCTAACAACGTCACATTAAAATTTATAAAATGAGATAATGGGAGATAAAAAGGGTATATCATCACTTATACATAACATTTACAACAATAAGTATATATAAGAACATATCCCAACATAAGAAGATGTAAATTAAAAGACCTAACAAAAAGAAGTCTTTTAAAAAGAGGAGGGTGATAGGTTCCCTTATAGATTCGGGTAACTTTGAAAACATACGCCACATGAAAGAAGGGTCATAAAATGAAGATGTAAATACCCATAAATTAAAGTATATTATACAAAGAATACAATAATGGGCAGTAAATAAACCACAAATAAGGAAATATTGTCAAATGTAGCATGAATCTCACAGGAACAAAAAGTTAGATAAAAACCCATCACCTCGTTGTGATCAATCGAGTCGTATGACCAAAAGATAATAAAAAAAATGATTCACTGAATACCATGAATATAAATAGAATAATGACCATATATATTAAATGTAAGTACACAATACACCACATGCAATAAATAAGTGGTGAACAATGGAAATCTCGTGGAATTAAAAGTGAGATAAGAAATCCCTTATGAAACTTTGGCAGCCTAACGACGCCACTTAAAACATCCAAAAATGGATTGATGAGATAAAATAGGGTCTCTCATCATATGAACATAAAAATTACAGTAATAGGAATATAAAATAACATCCCCAAAAATAATAAAGATGAGCTTAAAAGGAATGATATAAAATAGAGTACTTAAAAAGAAAGAGAGGGGTAGGATCCCTTACCTCAAGTCCGACTTGTCTTGTTTGTTTCTTTATATTACTGAATAATAAGCTTTGGTAAATTTATAATTTCTTAAGGACCTCATTTAAAGTTTATTATTCAATTCATATCACATATTATAATGTTATAATAATTAGTTAATTATGTGAGTTCATATCAGGATTTTTTGTCGATGTTCGGTACATGAGTCAAAAATGAACTTGTTTGAAAAGAATTGTCCATGTAGTTATAATTACACCATCTCAAGAATATTATTAATTATTTAAATATCATATATATCAAATATATATTCATTTTATACTATTCAATTACATTTTTATATAAACAATGAAATGCACCATTCATGGAGACTGTAGGTTGTACGTACGCATGAACGCTACTTTCATTTCTTTGTCATATTAATGGAATTAAAAATAAATGAGAGAGATATATATATATATATTAAAATTACGTTATTATATTCATCATTTAGATGTAATATATATAATATATATCCATTATATATATATACTTATAATAGTACATAACATTTGGGGATAAGAAATGAAATGCACCATTCATGGAGACGGTAAGTCGTACATACGCATGAACGTTACTTTCATTTATATTTCATAATTTAATGGAATAGAAACATAATGATACATAGGTATATTATAATTATAGTATAATATAATATATAATATCATTAACTCCATCCTTTATACATCCCACATATGGCATTAATGATTCAAATCACTTTGAGGGGGTGGTAGTCCGCACTTCCTAAAATGAAATTATCGCGTTTACCCATTATGGAAACCATAAAGGTATGGATTAAAAGAAATATACAGAAGCATAAAGAAACCATAAATATAATATATATCATATATAAATACAGTTACATCTTAATGGACACCATGAGAGGTGTTAAAAGAAGATTGAACAATCACCATTTTGTGAGGTAGTAATTCGCCACCCACAAAAACAGTATGTTCTTTAACCATTAGGTGGAGGTGTGTGTAAGTGTATCTCAAATAAATCTCATAACGACATCCTAGTATATTGAAGATACTGGTTTTGTTACAAAATAAAGGAATAAAAAGATTTTAGGGGGTTGGATAAGTAAAATAAATCAAAAGAACATAAGAGAAGACATTACCTTTAAATCGGTTAACTCTTTTTGATTTGAGCCCAAAGAATTCCTTGGAAAGACTTATTCCCATAGTGAGGCTTCTAGGAGTAATATATGGATGTTTATAGACAATATGACCAGAGTATGGACGAGCCAAGGGCATGAGAAGTGTGGGTAAGGGGGTAGAGGTGGGAGCCTTTTATAAGAGGGAGGAGGGTCACTTTTGGAAAGTCTTGGAAATTTACTTTATTATAAAATGAGTTTCAGATTTTAAAGGTCCCAAAATGATATATTTCTCGGATAAGGTGATAATGGTTCTAAATGCACCCATAAAATATGTTTTAGATAAGTTTAAGTCTTTTATTTTACCTTATCCTTTCATTTTATTTAAATCGTTCATTAATGAGGTAATCACTGCATCATCATGGTGTCATAAATAAATTTATTTATTTAATGTCTAAACATTATAAAAAAATACCATGATGTAGGAAATATTTTTATATTTCAAATTAATATTTATAGTCTAAGAGATCATTTATTTAGACAAAATTAAAATTGTTTTACTTAGGTGTTACATACTTTTGTTATATTTTCCTTTCTTTAAAAATAAAATGATAAAATGTCACTATCACACAAAAGTGATTCCATGGGGTCCCTAAGTTGGCCCAAGTAATACCATGGTTGGACATGACACAACCAATAGCAGTAGGACACATTTTGGGGTCGTTTTATATTATTATGATATTATTGTATTACCCTTAACTACCTGATTACTAATTAATCACGATAATTAACGATAATTACAGTCGTTACTTTTCATAATGTCCAAAAACATAAGAGTCTTAATTACATAATTTTGACCTTATGATTAGAAATATAGAATCAATTCTACCAAATTCCAAACACAAAAATTGTAGTAATTAATTTAAAAATAATTCATGTTGTCAGAACCAAAGTCAGGTTTTTAAGAAGTAAAATCTATCAAAAGATTGATTTGTTTTTACAACCAATATAAAACTGAAATTACATCCAATGACCAAAATTGTATTAAATGATAAAAAAATAATTAAATTACACCTTAAAACCTATTAAAATGAAAATTTAACTATATAAATAAATTGGATGAAAAGGCAGTTTTGAATTAAAATTCTTTATTTTTTCACTATTCATTAAAAAATGAACATTATCAGAAAATACCAAAAATTCTCCCAAAACTAAATTCTATATTAAAAATTCAGAAATTATTTCAATCTTAACAAATTCAAAACATAGAAGTTTCATTAATAAATTATATAGTTAATTCCCGCTATCAAAACAAATAGCGTGTTTTTAAGAGACAACATCTATCAAAATATTGACACCTGTTTATGTCCATTTTCAAAGTGAAATTAATTATAATGACCACAATTGTATTAAATAGTAAAAATATACTCTAATTAAACTTTAAAAACAATTAATAAGATTACCTAAAATATAAATAAATTAAATTAAAAGGACATTTTTTATTAAAATACATCATTTAAAAAAATGAACTTTATCGGAAAAATACCAAAAATTTACACAAAGTAAATTTTGATGTCTTGATTGTAAAGAAGGATTTTATTTTGTCAAATATAACATATGAATGTGACAAAATGTATATTTAAAAAATTTCATTGTCAAAAGGTGGTTAATCAACCTTTTAAAGAATATTAGAATATTTATTCTTAAAATTGGATTCATTTGCATTTTAGGCCTATAACATTTATTGAATAATGTAAAAACGTTTAAAAAACATATATAATCATATTTTAGTTAGTTCTGTTCATTCCTACTATTCCAATGGCTAGATGTTATCTACCATTTAAAATAATATTATTATATTATTAGTGTGCAACGTAAGATTTCAAAGAAACTCGTTGTTACGTATTGGGTATGCCATCGAACATAGCATCCCATTTAATGTAATATTAATATTTTATTCAAAAATATTAATAAATATGAAAATTTAATATTTTTATTTACCTGGAATTTTACAATATGAATGTGTTCAAAAGGGGACAATGTTGTTTTTGTTTTTCATTTTATAATGTAATGTGACGTTCATGTATGTAATCTATTTTCCAAGACTGCTAAACCGATCGGTCCTTCGAGACTTGATTCCTTGTAATAATTCCAATGTATAAAAATAATGCACCAACTCTGGGCTTCTAGGGTCATTGTGTTACAAATTATACATCAAAAACATAAAAAAATAATGAAAAATGTTATTTGAGAATAGTTTATAGCCTCCTTGTGAGACAACCCTTGGGGATTGTTCCATTACATTTTTCAGGGGATGAAAACATGAAGAGATACTTCATGAAAACGTTTATCCCATCAAATGGTTCCATTTTTTTGGAGTATTAGTAAGCTATTAATGTTTTAAAAAAATCATCTATTTATTCATGAATTTAAACCTATGTTTAATACTACCTTAAAAAACATACTATTATTTGTTTAATTCATTTTCTCTGTTGGATTAGCTACTAGAAAGCCTACTTTTCGTATAAATATTCTGCCTTTTTTCAAGACAAACTCACATTGATTTAGTTCCTATATAATTAAAAAAATAGAAAAATTTAATAGTAAATAAAGGAATGTGACGGTGTATTAATAAAATAAACCTTTTATACTTTTAGTATTGTCGATTTTATAAACATACCTAAAAAATCTACTGCTTTGTGTGAAAACATGAACCCGCCAAATAAAAAGGATCCAAAACCTAGAAATATTATGTGAATACACGGAAAATTAAAGGAATTAACTATTCCATATAATGAAAATAAATTAGTAAAAATTAGTACCTTATGCACCAGAACACATCGTTTAATTTGTGCGGTCTATAGTCGGATTATATTATTATTTCCCAAACTACACTTGATATTAAAGCATAGTATAGTGATAGTGTGGGGTCATTCCAATGATGATTGATCTGGTTGAAGGGAACCAAGAATTTTAATCGTATATGTATGAGTCCTCACAAATTTTTTGAGTTTGGGATTAAACTAATTCTAAGGGATTTGAAATTTAATATCAAAGAGTGAAAAGGGATTGGGATTAGTTTATGGGTTCAGGTAAAGGATAATATTAACCCTAACTTGGTGTGGTTCTAAGGTTTAGGCCATGAAGCATGAAATGGCCAGTAGTTGAATATGGTCAAACTAGATAGATTTATTAAGAGGAAACTATTCCTTGGTATGGTGATAGCTATAACCTAGATGCATCAATCTTAGCTTATAAGAAATAAAGTATCATAGGCTATTGATTAAAACCTAATCCACTCTAATAAGGTCAGGGTCATTAATTCAAACTCCCCAGGGTCAGGGATGCTTAAAATAATGAGATAGAAAAAAAAAACTAACATGATTAATAACTTTATGGTTACCATGTATAGAATTAAATATTCATTAATTTTAGATACCCCTACTCTCGACGCCTACCCTAACCGATTTATATCCTCATGGTAGAATCGATTGAGAGCTAGTAAATGATTGAAAATATAATCAAATTACAAATAATAATTGAGATAAATAAATTAATGATCATGCATTCAAGAATAAAAATCTAAAACTTGAATCAATCACAACTTCAACCAAACACTTACCTGAAACAGGGAACATGAAAGAATTTATAAATGGTTCATCGTCGAATGATGATTGAAATAGAGAACATGGGAGAATCTGTATGGAGATGTGAAAGAATTAAGAACACATTTAAATTTGATCAATGTTTTTTGAATATAAGTAAAAGAATAAAATAAATTGATGCTAGTTTAGTTGGTAGAGAATGGAAAATATAAGAAAAAGAAATAATATGAGAGAAAATGAAAATACAAAGAGTCAGTTGTGTTCTATCATTATTGAGCACATATGAGGTTTAAATAGTCAATGTTTTACATTATGTGTAATCATGTTACATTGTATAAAACCGGTCCAATATTTTCTCGATGAATTTTTTATATGGTGATAATCTCTTTAGAATGTCATCCTGAATCTTTGATATTTGGATGTTTGTCTCTTTTAATGACGTGTAACTCTTGAAGTTGGGGTTTGGCTTAGTGGTAAGAACCCCATAATCCTACATGAAAAATGGGGGATCCAAACATATTGGTTATAGGTACTATAACCGTACTATATCCATATTATAGTAGCAGAGGTACTGTAACGGCGGCAGGGGCACTCTAGTAGCGGCAGGGCACTGTAGTAGCGGCGGTACAATAGCAGGTAGGTACTATAGCAATACTATTCAAAAAATGGGCCTTTGGTCAAAATATTTGGCCTAAGGGCCATGTAATGGGCTACATGCCCACTAGACATTCAGGATATGTAATGGGTCTCCCTCTACCAGATTAAAAAGAGGTCATTTCTTTTCTTTAATAATAAAATGAGGCTTCGGCCCCAACCTTTAAAAAAATTGATGTGCAACTAGGTCTTAAAGGTGTGTTTCATCCTTCGATAGGATCTTGAAATAAGGAATTGAATTTTGAATGTTACAAGATATGTTCTGGTGAATAACATCATGCAATTATTTCATTGCTTTTAATTCCTTCATGAATTTCTTCATGACTTGTGATATGCTATGAATGATTTCAAAACATTATGTAAGGGAAATTCACAACGTGTAATGATCATTTCTATCCCTTTTATTAATTTTTTCCTTTTGAATTCATCGAAAACTGTTTCCTGCAATAATCAACATGTACTTGGTGAATTATCAATTAAAATAAGAGTAATCATGAAAAAAACGCATCCAGAATGTATATATGATTTCATATTATCAAATTCCCCCACACATGAACAATTGTTTTCCCTTAAGAAAAAAAAACATCCCAACGTGATGGCCAAATGAAAGAAATTTTTAATATAGGATACATTAATTAAAACTAGGTAAATACAAACATGTGTAAGTAGAAAAAATTAATTCTCCAAAAATCATTCCTATATAAAAAATCATTTATGCATCATAATTTAGTTCTATTAATAATTTTTTAATATTTTAGTTACAATTTCTTAATGGTTTCTTTAATTCTAGACCGATATTTTAATTTACCTAGAAATGAATTTTCTCTCATCAAATATGGTAAAATAAAACTAGAATTATGCACATATCTTAAATACATGTTCCTAATATTATGATTGCATTGGTTCTATCATCTACACATTGTGAGGAAAAAATAAAAATTAATCAAGAGGGATTTTTCAAAAAGGTTCAAATGACTTCAAGGATATGATAAGGTGTGTAAAAAGTGAAAAAAACTCTGAAAAATGTATTGTTAGGTCCAAAAGGGGCCTAGATACCCCGAGAGGTTGGGTGAGTCAGGGTGTGGATATTATTTTCTAAATTCGTCAAACCCTACTTTATCTTAAACTCTTTATTATAAGGTTTAAATTGTTTTTACTTATGTTTTTATGTTGATCTCTTATTTTCTTTTATATATTATGATGATGCATTTAAATTAATGAAGGATTGAAAGAACAAAGACAGAGTTAATTTTACTTGGTTCACCCTCACCTGGCTACGTCCAAGGATCATACAATGATGATGTGCCAATATACCAAATCCACTAAAACTCACTTCCAATCACAAGGTTTGGGATAAATCACTTCTACACCTAGACTCACTGCAATTACAATGTGTTGGGTCTTTTCACTGCATTCCCAGTTTCACTCCCTAAGTCTCTCCTTCTAGATCACTGCCTATTAAAAGGATCACCATCTTCTTCTTCATTCGCTCACTACTCTTAGAAGGGATCCACTCATAGTTTATGGAATTGTAGGTCCCTTAATTATCACTAATGAATTCATCATACACTATAGGTAGATTCTTTACGGAAGTTACACTATCATATCCTGATGAATACTACTTTACCACTGAATACTAGTCAATACCTTTTAAAAACATTTCGCAAAGAACACTACCATCATGAAGCTCCCTATTTCTCAAAGATCAAACAAGACTTCATGAAGTTCATGACTTTTCATGAAGATCATTATTTCTCCAACCCCATACTATCCTTTCCAAAGTAAATTTCTTTCATAAAGTTAAACATAGCCTTTGTGAATCTCCTCTCTTTCTCATAGCTCAACTAGCCTTTGGTAATTCCCTTATATTCATGAAGCTCGGTGCCTTTGTGAACCTCCTTCGCATTTCAAGAGCCTTATGATTTTTATTATGTCTCGCTACTCTTCTCATGGAGGTACAGGCCTATTTATATGTGTTTTCCACTGACTCTAGAACCATATGTCCACATCAACATCATGACAACACTATTTTATAGAGCTCCAATTTTTCCACTACAATGCTCCCTTTTTCTTGAAGTTCCATGGAAATTTTCTCTTTCTCAATGCTCGTCATAATCATAGAGCCATGCATCAAAACCTTTGGGCTACTACAATGCTTTACTCGCAATGATATTCACCTCTGCCATTCACGAAGATCATTGTAGTCGCAGAGATCACCGTCATCTTCCTTTGATACTTTGCAAAACCATCTTCAAGAAGCCCATATTTTCAAAACTCATACCTTTTCCATATTTCTATGAGATCTTCAAGGAAATGCATATTTCAAAATGCACCTCAAACTATAAATTTTGGACTCCAAAATTTTTTCAAATACTGGGAAACGATTCCACCTTGTATCTATTCTTTTTTTTGAAATTTCTAGATCATCCATTCCATTTACATGGTTCCTTATGAACATTGATTGTCAAAAATATCTCTGGAACATGATAATTCACCATGGAAACACACCTTGTCAACAAACACAACCAACCAAAAAAATGATTCAATGTTACATTGAGGGATTTTTTCCAACATGGAGTGTATACTATGATTATAATTCTTTAATGTCATGAATAGTGTAATGAAATAACTCCTCCCATAACAAATGAAATCCATGCCCCCATCACCTCAAGGTGGATCCAATAATATTTCAAGTGAGTCGAAAATTCATCATGTTCATTTATTTTTATTTTCTTGTTATTTATTTTTATAAATTCATGTCTAGGCTATATATAAATTACATCCGCTAAACAAATATGATTCTTCAAGGGATTCATCATTCTGGAAATGATGATTTTTGACCATCCAAATACACAACCCAATCATCTTTTTATTTTTATTTTTTATTTTTAATAGTGACATGATTGTCATCAAATGCCAAAACATTTACATGGATCATAATAAAATAGTCTAGTAACAACCATAATAAATCTCCTCAATCAAAGAATCTCACGTCTGTAGGAAAAAAATTTCTCCCTTTCTTGTTCAAAATAAATTCATGAAAAATACAAATAGGATGGGGGAAGGAATAATCGTCTTCGAATAGATGCATCCTACTAAGGTAATACATGAAAAAGTGGTCTAAATGAAAGAAAAATATAAGGTGGGTATAAAGAAAAAGTGGCTCAATAAGGATTTACTCAGTCGTATTAAAATGGTATTTGTTTAGTAATATTCTCAATAATATCTCAATGCAAGTTCTCATATGTTTTCATGTCCTAGGTATAACTCAAGAAATATATTAAGAAAATAATATGCAATCATATTCTTAGAATCCTCTCAGGAATGGGAGTAAATATAGAAAATTTTAAATCAATCAGGTCATAAAAAAAGTATTAAATTAATTAAAATAAATTTCAAAAAGAATTATTTAATTTAAATTAAAAAAATAATCAATCATTCTAAAAATCGTAGTAAGAGAAAAACATGTATTTTAAAAAATTTCCATCCTAAAAGTTTCATTTATTTAAATGGGTGTAATGAGTTTGAGGTGTAAATCAATCTTCCAAAATAAATATTTCTCCTAGATAAATGATAACAAGATATAATCCATGTGTATCGATATTTATTCTCGAGAAAGAATCCCCCACACAAATAATGATACAGTGTTGGCACTACCCATGAAAGTACCGTAGGAGGGGTATGAAAGAAAAAGTGTATATTATTGAATTGGAAATTTTGAAAAATTAATACTAATGAAATGATATCTCCCTGTAATGAGTGCCATGCCATGGGGAATTTTGAGCAATCATGATTTTGGAATCGAGATACCTGTATAATTGGTTAAAAATAAAAACCCTGCACTAGATAAAACATTAGTCTATAGGGATTAATAATTTTGTAAGATGTATAAAGGTATGGTGAACATAGTGAATTTCAATGAAATACATTTTATATATATACAGGTATGTGTGTCCAATAAATATCACAGTGATGGAGGACTAAAAAGATAAATCTACAAAGGCACAACTAAAATATAATCTTAAGTACAAATAATGAAGAAAACAAATAAAATATGGGTTCCCTCCTATAAATCACTAAAAATGACATCTTTATCCAGAAGGATAGATTAGTTTATCATTAAATATCATCAATTGACTCAGATCTACTCTATCTTTTGATGCTACTAGTGGTAATATCCTCTAGCTCTTATGGTCAGTGGGCTGGATTGATCACCTTAGGATCATACCAAGAATGAATTTGGTGTGGGAGGAAAGGTATTCATACTTGTTTTAGTGGTGGGTACTGATCAATGATCTCAAGTGATAGATCATGAGGATGGAATTCAACATCATCCAGATGTTGAGTCTTCTATATTAGAAGGGTAGACGGTGATGGTGCATTCACATCGATGAACATGGAAGAAATAATTGAACTAGAAATTTCCATTATAATTGTCTAATGAATTGAAAAATATTCCAGGTATAATAAAGAAAAAAATAATATCCCATATATATCTAATGTGAAATGATACAACAATGAAAGGGAATACATATAGTAAAAAATGAGCACCTAAAAAAGATAAAAAATCAGGGAGGGGACTAGGGTAGACTAAGATTAATCAATATCATCAAGTATCTCGTCTACAATCCACTCCTAAATAGAGGCTGGTTGTAGCTGGCTCTCCTAGTCAAAATCAAAAATGGAAGATTGATCTTTCATATCAACTACTGACAGTGGAGTCATGGTGCTGACAGCTATCTCAGTGGTAGGTGGTGCGAAGGTATCGGTCTAGAGTGTGGCCATGTATTTGGCAGCTATACCAATAAAGGCAACCCCAGTGGATGGGTTGGCTACTGGACCCTTTCCCTACTAGTCCTTCTCTACTAGATACTCCTACTGGAGAGTAGGGTCTATCATCTTAGATAGAATGATGATTGGGGTGGTGGTTGGGGAAGGAGTGGTATATGATGAAGGGTCAGTGGAGTTTAGTGGTGGATGATAATTTTCCTAGTATGATGGTGGTGTAGGGGTAGTTAAATGAGGTAACACTACAAAAGGGATGTTTATGTCTTGGGAGATCCAATATAGATTCTCTAGGATTATGAGGTGCATAGACTAGAGATCTACTAGATATGATGGGGTGGGTGGAGAAGTAGATTTATTGGTGGTTGTATATGTAGGAATATGGGTGGGGTCATGAATGGGTATAGGTGAAGCATGGGATGAGGTGGTAGCGGTGGATAAATCTTTTGTGGGATGAGCTAGTGTAGATTCGGTTGCATGGTCTCCAGGTGCCTCATTGGTAGCCTCAATGACTTTTGGAATACACTGGTAGATATCACCATAATTGTTTGGATGCTAAATCTTATGTGGAAAGAGGAATTCAATGTACTCCACATGACTGAGGGAGGTGAGTGGAAGGGAGACATCAAAAATGCGGAGATAGCAGGATAAATGGGTGATGAAAGATCCACCCATCAACATGTATCACTTCCTCTATTAATTATATATATTAAAAAAGAGAACTGAGTGTCCATGTTGATGGTCCTTCCATCCATGTAAGAAATAAGTATGATGACTTCCATCTAGATAATGTTGTTGTGAGGCTTAGTAAAAGAATACTAGGCATGATTCAATTCCCTATGAAGAATGTGGAGTGATGGACCTCATAGAAGTATGGATTTGGTAATCTAGGGATCTTTCTTGATGTGAGTGTCTCATCTAGTCATCCTCCATAGCCTTTTGGAATCTAAATTGGAAGGTTCAAGCAGCATGGTCAGGAATACCTATGAAATGGTGAATTCATCAGTATAAATCCCAAGCCCTATTCCGAACTCTGTGAATGAATGCTCATGAGGTCATCCACCTAATATGAAGTGAAAACTATCAATGGAAATATCAAAAGTTGAAAGGAACTCAAATAATAGTTCTTGGTATTTCTCCTCATGCACATCAATAATCGATGAGATATACAAGTGGTCACGGAGTTTTAGAACCTCTTGGATGATGTATAGGAATGTGATCAAGGTCATAAAAAAGAGTTTTTTTTGTCCTCATTGTATTTTTCTGCAGCTGGTTAAGTTCCACATGGTGATGGGGATCTAAAATTTTTTGGATGGGGTTTAGTTGGGGGGGGGGGCTTCCTCAAAAAACCCAATCGATTTGAATTTATAATCATCCAAAACAGCTGGATCTTTAGGGACTATAGTGAAGGTAGAGGAGGAAAATGTGTGAGTTGTTGGAGGTGAGGCACCTCATCGTCGTTTCATTAGTGGAGGACCATCTCTCTTAGGTGGAATATCAGCAAGAGGATTTCTCTCTATCTTTGTTCATGCCATTTTAGGGGTAGGTTCAGGTGTAGGGTGGTGTAGTTTAATGAGGAGGTGTGATGGGTGTTGGGTGTGAGCGGCGAGCAGCAAGAAGCAGGTGGGGGTGCATCATGAACCCTAGGGTCATGACATAAAAAAGATCATAACATTACATGATAATTATTTATATACATGACATGTAATTTTGTAATTTATAAAATTCATGCAGGGAAAGGTACACATTTTGAATCTTGATTACCGAACATGTATTTTGTGACTTTTTGTAGCTTGGAAACAGTTCCTAGTCCTTTCCTCCTAGAATTCTTCAAGAGATCCAAAAAAATATCCTAACCTAATATATCCTAAGGTGACCAGCCTTGGGTTTCCTCCTAGTCAGCACTTCATTTATCATTGATATATTGACTATTTAGTGTTCAGATGAATTTCAAGTTAATGACACACCCCTCATGGAAGAGCTCTTGAGATATTTTAAACCATTTACTATTTACATTGAATGGAGGTCCAATTTTTTATGAATCATGTTGGTCCCGTAAGGGAATAATTTTACAACCACAAAGGGTCCTAACTATCTAGATTTGATATTCCTAGTGAATAGTTTTAAATGGGAGTTGAACAATAAGACCCTATTTTTTGGGGGGAAATGTGTCTTGAAATGCGATGATCATGTCATTTCCTTTTTTTCTCTTTATAGATATTCAAATTTCCATAAGAATCATTTATTTTTCTTCCAATTCATCTAAATATATCATCTTAGCTTCCCCGGCTTTTTGATAATCCAGATTAATCTTCTTAATTTCCCAATATGAGCGATTCTCATGTTTTACTAGAAAATGACACTGCTTTTCATATATTAATAGGAAGGTTGTGGTATCAATGGGTGTTTTGTATGCAGTGAAATACGCCCATAGTGCATCATCTAACATCGGACTCTAATCCTTTAAATTTTTTCAGTTTTCTTTTAAATTATTTTTTTAAAATCCCACTTGGACTATTCGAATTCCCGACTTGTTTGTGAGTGGTATAGAGTTTTTCTGTTATACCTTATTTGATATTTTTGGAAAATATATTTAATATATTGATTGGTAAAGTCTTTTCCCTGATCACTAAGGAGTATTCAAGGAAATCCAAATATTAAAAACACATTTTTCTTTAATAAATTATTGACCACTTTTTTCATGTCAGGAGTTATAGTTTTAGCTACTACCCATTTGGAAATGTAGTCAATGAAAAAAATGATATATAATCTCCCATGTGAATTAGTAAATAGAGCCATTAATTATATTACCCACACATCAAATATTTCAACTTCCATTACTACTTTTTGGGAAATTTCATTCTGTTTTCCAATGGTTTCTGTTAATTGTCACTAATCTCATCTTTGAAAATAATCTCTTGCATCATGGTGTAGAGTGGGACAAAAAATCCACATTGTATGAACTTTTCTACTATGAATTGTGGTCCATGATACCCTCTATATGGTTATGTATGACACATATCTAACACATTTTGGACCACTTCTTCTAGGATGCATTGTCACAATAATCTATTAGTGCATTGCTTAAAAAGGATTGGTTAATGCTAGTAGTAGTGTGAATATTCCACTAAAAAACCAGTTACTTGTTGTTAAGTGAGGTATAGTAAGATGGATCCCATGGAGAGATAATTTACAATGTCTAAAAACCATTGGTGTGCCTTTCTATTTATGCTAATGGGAGTTTCATTTTTGAAATTGACTTTGATGTCTAGATCGTCGTCTTCCTTTATAAGGGGAAGTGAAAGTTGGGATAAATGGTTAGAAATAGAATTTTATGTTCCATTTTTATCCTTCATGATGATTTTTAACTCATGGATCAACAGGATCCACCATTTGATTATTGGCTTGGAATCTATTTCATTCATCAAATATCATAGGGAAGGTGGGTTAGTGTAAAAAAATTACTTTTGAAAAAACCAAATGAGATCAAAATTTCTAAAAATCAAGCACAAATGTTAAGATAACCTTCTCTGTTGTTTTATAGTTTACCTGGTCTTCATTTAGTGTGTGACTCGCATAGTAAATGGGGAAAATATGTGACTGGCTCACTATCCTAGATCATCAGCAATATTGAAGTCACTAGCATTGCACATCAATTCAATCTCTTTTTTCCAATCTATTGAAATGACTACAAGAGTAGCTACTAAGATTTTCATTAAATCTATGAATTCTCACATATATTATTTAGTGAATTAAACAAAATTATTTTATAATAGGTGTTTTTGAGGGTGGGAAACATTTAAAAAATCTTTCATTAATCACTGATAGAATCTATAATATCCTTGAAATTTCATTATTCTTTTGAGTTTCAAGGGATTAGGTAAATATTTTATCACATTTATTTTTATGGGATCTACTTCCATGTTATCCATAGAGATTTTGTGTCCAAGTAATATGTATCCTTGAACCATAAATTGTAATTCTTTCCAATTTGAAACCAAAAAAAACTTTTCATTAAATGTTTCCAAGACTAACTAAAGATTTCTTAGGTACACCTCTGAAGATATTCCCTAAACTCAAAACGTATTTGATGAAATTTTCTAAGGATTCCTCCACCAAATCATCTAATTTCTGTGACATAAACCTTTGAAAGGTCGTAGGTTCATTTCATATGTCAAATGAAATGCATTATTAGGTAAAATAACCAAATGGATACATGAATATTGTGTTAGAGTTATCATCTGGGTTGATTGTAATCTAATTGTGTACCAAATAATATCAAGGAAACAATAGAATTCATGTCCTATTAGTCTCTACCAAAATTTGATACATGAAAGGAAAGGGGAAATGATCTTTCTAGGTTTACACATTTAGGCTTCTATAATCAACACATACTCCCCATCCAGTGATAGTTTTAGTTGGGATGAATTGAGCTTCATCATTGTTTTTAACCGTGAAACCACATTTCTTTAGAATTAATTCTAAGAGGCTCTCCCCTAGCTATCAGAGATTGAAAAAATTATTCCAGCATCCATAAGCTTCAATAATTATTTCTTAACAACTTCCATCATTGGTGGGGTGATTCTCCTCTATGGTTCGTATTTGGGTTTTGAATTTTATTATAATAAAATTGTGTGAGTTCATAATGGGAGACTAATGCCATTGATATCAACCACCCCTAAGGAAATAGAATTCTTATGTATTTATCGGACTTCTATCAGTTTTTTCTCTTATGACTATGTTAGTTCTAAGTTAATTATAACTAGTAGTACAACAACCGTATCTAGAAAATAATACTTCAGAGTATTGGGGAGGATTTTTAGTTCCAGTTTCAATAGCTGATTGACTGAGGGAATTAATGATGGGATAATGTCCCTTGAAAGAGGTTCTATGTAGCATAATTCCTTAAATTCATATCCCTCATCATCATCATGGGTTATCTCATCACTATCTTCTTTAAGTTTTAAGTATTAAAATCTTTAATCTATGGTAAAGATATCATGGTAGTAAAATTAATCATCTATTTGTTTTTCCACTTTATACAAGTCAAACAAAACTTGTTCATCACCTACTCAGAATAAAATACTCCTTTGATTTAAATAAATTAGTGAATTTATAGTGGTTTTTAATGGTTGAACTTGGATGACTGGAATATCTCATTACTCTTTCATGTACAAAATACGTAATTCCACTAGAAAAGTGAACTTTCTAACATTGGATAAGACTTCCTCAAGAATTCCATCAGGATAATTTAATGATCTGTTAACTAATTAAAGTTACGGTTTAGTTGGTTTCAATTACATGAGTCCCAGTTTTCAGAATACACTCAACATTATGAGGTTGATTCTATCTCTAATTTTTCGTAATGATATTCTGAAGTTTCATTCTTTTGTTGTGCATGGGAGTGAAAAACATCCATGATATCTCATTTATTGTGAAATTTTATGCTGCAAAATTATCAATCATTTATCGTTTAGTAATATAAATCCTAGGTATTCTATTTTTCTTTTATTTGATAGCAGTTCCTTTATAAATTTCACATAAGAAAGAATATGGGTGATTTCCATATAAAAAGGAATGTTAATGTGTAATTTCTTGAACATATCCAAATATTTTTTGTATTTCCATTTGATCCTTCTTGGACTCATTCTTTAAAAAAAAGAGGTGGTTTATAAGGTGGTGGAACAATTTTGATTTCTTCATTGGGTTTCTCTTTTGTTGGGGCTTTCATAGAAGGTGGTGCCTCTTGAGGTATCTCTTGAGCAGTTTCAATTTCTTTTTCATTGTCTTCTTATATTATGACTATTTTATTATTTTTGGGTTGCTCGTCTTGTTATTATTCTCTTCTATATGGTTTCTAAAATTCTAGTAATATCGTGGTCTTTAAAACAATACCTTTTCCTCTTCCCTCGAGTGTGTCTCTATATTACCAGGTAGATTACCTTGTAATCTCTTTTACAAGGTATTTGACATATATCCCATTTGATACTCGAGGTTATGAAGAGCCTCCCTTTGATTTTTCAGTTCTTTCTCTAGGGTGACCATCCTCGGATCTACCATTTTAAAAAAGTATGAGAGTATATTTCCAAATTTTTCGAAGAGGAATGACCAGTTGTGGTGGTTTTAGAGGAGATGGTTGAAATTTTTATTGTTCTTTAGTAGGGAAGGTTTGTTGCATTGTAGTTGTGGTGGTATAGGAAATAGGATTCATTGATGGTTATCCTGGTGGTCTTGGGTTCCGGAATGGTTCCTGACAAATTCTTTACAGATAGTACCCTTGATTATTTTTCCATGTTTTTTGAATGGTCCCATATTGATAATACTATTACGGTTGATGAAAATGTTGATTTTAATGATTATAATTAATATAAATAAAATTTGATCTTTGTTGTTCCTCCAAACCATCTGTGCATTCTTTATATAGGTTCATGCCACCGCACATTTCAAATGATTGTAACTGAATTATAGGATAAGAATGTAGAGGTAGTATTGTAGGTAACATAAAGGATTCCATATTCATTGTTAAGGATTCTACATGTGTAGATAGTAGAGTATTTTCACCAAATTAGTGGATTCCACACTGGGTCGGTCCACGATCGCTCTACCAAAGAATTGAATTATGAGAGACTTCGTCCAAAATTTCTCAGCTATCCTTGGGTGTTTTTAGCATCATCCCTCAATCAGTAGTGGATTCAAAAAATTTGTGAGCAAATGGTTGGAGGCCTTGATAAAATGTTTATAGTTGTATCCACATATCAGGCCAATGATGTGGGAATCTCAGTGTGAGTTCCTTGAAGCGGTCCCATACCTTCCATACTGACTCTCTATTCATTTGAGTGAAATTATTGATGTTGTTCTAGAGTTTCTAGGTCCATATAGGTGGAAATTACTTTACCAAGAATATATTGGCTAAATCATCCCAAGTCATTATGGACTTGGGAGATTTACTTTTGATTCCATCCTTAGCTCAATCTCACAGGGAGAAGGGAAATAATCTTAGTCTTATGGTATCAGAAGATACTCTATCATTGAAAAAGGTGTCACAGACTTCCAGGATGTTAGGGATATGGCCATGAGGATCTTCACTTTGAAGCGCACTAAACTAGCTCATATTCCAGATCATTTGAATGAGTCTAGATTTAGTCTTGAAGGTGTTTCCCTAAACATGAAGTTGTACAATGTTGGGTATAACACCATTGATTGATGGAAAGCTATAATCTATAATGGTGTGTTCTTATTTCATGTTGGTATGTTCTTATCATATAGTTGGTGTTTCATATTGCATCTTTAGTGGGTTTGGACCAGCAAGATTGTCATGATCTGCAATGCCTGAATAGTGGCATGTTGAAATGTACCGTTCAATTTCTATGTTGATGTTAAGCTATTATTTGATTTCAAGGCTCCTTGAACCAGTCAAAGGGCCATGATGAATGCACTAGGCCACAAGAAGAAGAATGACATAGTGGAATAGAAAAAAATAAGAAACGTTGAAAAGAGAAAGAGATATTGGGGAGGTAATCCCAGGTTATGGATGTAGGTTTAGATGCTGAATCATAGCTTTTAGTACCAAAAAATTGCACCAAAATTTTATACACCTGTACACATCGTTTAATTCATTCGATTTACCATAAGATTATACTATTACTTCCAAAAATACACTTGCTACTAAAGTGCATTATAGTGATAGTGTGGGCCAGTATCACAAGGATTGAACTGGATGATAGGAACCTATACTTCAAACCATATATGTAGGACTCCTCATAACTTGGTTGTGTTTGGGAGTAAAATAATTGAAATATATTTTAGATTTTATATCAGAGAGGTAAAATGAATTGAAATCATTTTTGGGGTTCAGGCAAAGAATTATCATAAACCTAACTTGGTATGGTCCAAAATTTTAGGATGTGAAGCAAGAAAAAGTTACTAGTTGACTATGGTCAAACCAACTAGATATATCTAAAAGTAAACAATTAATCGGTATATAAATAGTTACAAACTTGATTCATTATGCCAGTCTTATAAGGTATGAAGTATAATAGGTTATTGTTCATAACCTAATCCACTCCAATCAGGTCAGATCCATTCATTCAAACTCCCCATGGTTAGGGATTCATAAAATAATTAGATAAAAAATTGTCATTTAACCTGATTAATAACCATAAGGTTACCAAGTTAATAATTTAAGATTTATTATGTTTTGAGACCCCTACTCTCGACCCCTACCCTAAGTGATTTATCCACTCATGGTAGAATCGACTGATAATGGGTAAAGGATTTAAAACATAATCAATGTACCAATAATAATTGAGATCAATATATTAAAGATCATGAATTCAAGAAAACAATTAAACCTCAAATAAATCACAACTTCAACCAAAAACTTACTTGAAACGAGGAACATTAATGAACACGACATGGGTTAATCATTAAATGGATATTGAAATGGAAAACAGATGAGAAACGGCTTATTAATGTAAAATGATGAATAACTCTTTGCAGGTAGATCAACGATGCCTGAATAGATATAAAACAAAAAACGAAATTTATGCTAGTTGAGTTTGGAGAGAAGGGAGAATAGAAGAAGGATAAATAACATGAGGGAAATTGAAAATCTGAATAGTTCGTTGTGTTCTATCACTCTTGTGTGCATCTGAGATGTAAATAGTTGGGGTTTTACAAGATGTGTAAAAATTTCACATCGAGTAAAACCGATCCAAGATTTTCTCCATTAATTTGGAATATAGGTAGAATCTCATCCTGAATCTTAGAGAATTGGAAGTTTGGATCTTCTCATAATATGTAACTATTCTTCATGACGTGTTTCTTACTTCCGCTCTTTCATGAAAGTGGGAATATAATTCCAAATGTTACCTGATGTCTATTGGTGAATAGCGTCATGTAATCATTTCATGGATTTTAATTCTTTCACGAATTTTTTCAGAACTTATGATTCACTATAAATGATTCCTACATATAGTGAAAGTGCAATTCACGACATGTAATGATCATTTTTTCTCCATTTTCTTCATCATTTACTTTTTAAACCATGGAAACCTATTTCCAGAAAATATCAACACATACCTAGTGAATTATCATGTAAAATAAGAGTAATCATAAAAAATGAATCCAAAATGTATATATTATTTTAGATTTTTAGCGCCCCAAGTCACCTCCTACCCTCGAGTTGAAATTAGGAATCATACATCACCGCCAAAAGTTTCTTGAGATGCATCATAAAGACCCACATGGGATCATTTATATTTTTAATAATAATTGGTAAATAATAAAAAATACTATACTTAAATTTAGATGAAAATAATATTATTTATTTTTCATTTTCCTTAAATTGAGTTGAAACATAGTGGTTTCAATACTCCTACTCTAATCTAATAAGGATTCGTAATGATCTTTAGAAATTTTTCTTTGGGAACATTTTCCTTCCAACTTAGAAAACCTTAATTGGGAAATATATTTTTGGTATTAGGAAAATAAAGGTGAAACCATGCTTGAATATTGGTAAATATTTTAGAGGTTTTTTTCATTCCCCCACTATAAAATTAGTAAATATATTTTATGTAATACTTTTATGAGGACCCTATTCTTATCGATTTAAGTATGATATATTCTGAAATAGGTGGGATTTTCTGGATAAAACCCCACCCAAAGATAATAATCTCATTGATAATATGCCCCAAAATTCGTAATAGTTTGGAATTAGGGTCTTGATTTTTATGAAAATATCCTAGGAAGTACTTACTTCCAGTTTTGGAAAATTGTATGATTGTGATCCAACTTTGTGATATTACCACCATAGTGAAGTACATGATACTGTAAAAAACATTCCTAATGCAATACCATGATGAAAATACTATAAATATCAAGTTAATTATGGAATTTGTTCCTCACATGATCACTTTAGTTACCATTTTCCAAAAATGATAGAGTCCCCATAATCTTGTAATATAATTTTTAATGGGTGACCTTTTGAAAACCAATTAGTTTAAGACTTTCCAACAAACCTCGGTCTAACTACAGATTTAATAGCTAATTAAATGATAGGTTTATAGAACATAAATGAAAAAGAATATTTCTATATGGTTAAGCATGTAAATAACTACCTAAATATATCCAAGAATAGGATAACTCTAAACTTGGAATGAATTTCTATCATATAAAAAACATTTATAAATATAAAAATATCCTTGAAAGAATTTTTAAACAAAAAAATTTCCATTTAACACTGTGTTAATTCAAATTAATATAAATAATATTAATAATTTCAACTTCAAGAATCAAATGAAAGGGGCATGACTTTATAAAATGAAGTATACCCCAAAAGAAAATAAATTGTTAATGCCATGAAACTTATGAGTGGTACAAAATTCAATGTCCTCCAAATTAATAATTCTAAACTTAAACCTATTTAGGTGAGTTCTACACCATTTTATCCAACTTTATAAATATTAAATAGAATCAAACACATATTGGTCCTATTGAAAATTCATAACCAACTATGAGGGAAGAACTATTTTTAAAATAACATGTTTTACATGATAGTAATCAAAGGGGTTTAGGATAATTATGGGATTATATGGTGGAAAATAGTGTTAAACACAACCAATACATACCTAATCAACAATTTTCGTACCCTTTGATATGTCCTCTAGTTAATAAGATAATTAAGAGTGAGTTTGATAAGAATATGTTAGATAATTTTAGGAAACTTTAGGTTAGAATTAATGTTTTAAATTTAGTGAAATTTATTCCCATATAGGCTAAAATTTTGAATGAAATGTTCTCTCACAAGAGGAAATTTATGAGAGGAAAAAAGGTGAATCTTGGGAGGAATGTTTTATCCTAATTCGAACATGCCCTTGCTATCAAGTGAAAATATCTTGGAATATTTTAACAGCCCAAAATTTTAGTATATATTTTTATTTAATTAAATAATATATTAAATAGATTCCTTTCATGCAACACAAAACTAAAAAAATCATTACACATATTATTAAACTCATGTCGTATTATGTGAAACATTATTAAAATAGTTACAGTAACAATAATGCCTCAAGTAAATTACTAGAAAAAATATTCTTTATTATAAAAATATATATTTAAATTACTCACACGTAGTTATTATTTTTAAAATATTATTTATGTATTCATAAAATTTAATGCTTATAATATAAATAATTAATGGTATGTGATTAAAACTCTTAAACGTTAAAAAGAGATATTTTTTAGAGAAATTTTTTTAAAGTGGTGTGTATTTTACCTAATAATTTAAATTTATCACTATTAAAAGTTTGTTTTGAGAATATATAACATTTAAAAATGAATATATTAAAACTCATATAATTATAAGTTATTATAAAATAATATTAAGAACACTTGAATTTTAAGGTTTATGTTTCTATAAAATAGTTTTTATTTATATTTTTTATTTACATTTAAATATAAATTTAAAATTTTTTGAATTTGAATTTCATGAATTGAATTTCATTTTATAATCAAAAATTTCAAAATTATCCCAATATTAATTTTTTATTTTTCAAATATAATTAATATTTCGTTGAATAGTAAAAATTATAATTTTTACTAAAACTGTAGTGTTTTTGAAAATATCAAAAAGTGTAACCTAAAAATATTAAAAGAATTTATTTTGATAAAAAAGTATTTATAGAGTGAAATAATTATTTTAAAAATACTATGTTGAGTTTATAAAACCAATGTTTATCATTTTTATAATTAAGCAATTTTTTTCTAATAAAAACTTGTTTTAGTCTTTCTATATTAATTAATTTTTATCTATGTGAAATTGGGTTTTGGATTTATTTAAAAGTAAAATAACCCTAATTTTTTTAATTATAAAAATATTAATTTCATTAAAATAATAAATGTTGATAATTTTTTCCTAAACACAATATTTATGAATAAAAATACGTTTTTTCTAAAAACGGGTTTTACTTATTATATACGATAATGTTAAAATAATTTTTTATTGAAATAAAAAATTTATTTGATAAAACATATTTAATATTTTGAATCAATAGGTAACAATTATTTAATAAGGCTCATGTTTTATGAATTATAATTAAATTACAATGTTAAAAATTATTTATTACAATAAAACAATGATAAATGTGAAAAATATAAAAGTAAACTACTTAAAAAATATTCAAACATGATTTAAATTAAATATCCAGTTTATTATCAAGAATACATCTTACCTAACTCAATAATTATCCATTTTACCTCCACATGTCTTCTAAAACAAGTTCTCTCTTTATATTTAGAAGATGTATTTACAAAACATTAATTAACCTCGCCTATAAAAGGTCATCACCTCTGTCCTATTATTCCACTCATTCAAAAGAACTATATCCTAAAAACTCTACCCTATTATCTTATACACTCTCTACCCTTGTTCTAGAGACCTTTTTCTTTCTCAAAGTTCAATTTAAGGATCATTAAGGTGTTCCTAAATGGAGAACATCCATAGGGAGAGGTAATGTTCTCATTCGTGCTCTCTTAATTCATTTCATTGTATACCCCATAAAACCTAATATATCACTAAATTTATGATAAAATAAGTACAAATAATATGATTAAATTTTACTATACTAATGTAATATCTATTTTCTACCTTCCTCAAAAACCATTTGAGAAATAAATACTTCATAATGCGCATGTGTAGACTACCACCACCATGAAGGACGTGCTTGATTTTTTCATCACAATGTAACATAAATGGTTATAAAAGTATATTTAAAGGAATAATATGATATTTATAGTATTATTATTATTATTAAATTAAAAAAATTCCCTATTTTCCTCTTAATATTTGTAAAATGAATGGGTTCCCATGCGTACGTGAAGACTATTATCTTTATGGAGGTGACATATTTTTTCATTATAGTATTTTCTTATATATCAAAATATCTTATATATTGATTCAAAACCCTAGAAAATCTAAATAATATAATTATTATTGTCTAAAAATGATACTATTCCAAAGAAATCACTTTCTTAACAATACTCTCACATAGATTATAGATTGTTCTAGTTTGGGTTTGTTTAATCACCTACATGAACAATACTATAAATTTATATGATGGGAAAATAATGAGAAATAAATACTAGAAATATTGAAAAATAAAAATTAAATATTAATTTTTTGGTTCTAGAATATTAGGGGTAATATCTAGCCCAAAATTAAGATACCACACCTCATTCGTCATAATTACCAAAACAAACTCATCACCAAATTTTTCATCCCATATCATAACTAAAATACTAATAAAATAAAATTATAACATTCAAAATCATTATAAAACATGAATTATAGTACCATTAATAATCTGATGGTGGTGAAATTTGAAATAGGAATCTACTTTGTCCTTGTGAATATAATAATAAATAAAACAATCCAAGCTAGTATCCTTTGATGATGAAAATAAAATATGAATAACTAATATATTCATAATAAATAATTATAAATTAATTTTATAAAATGTTATTGGTATGAATAAGTATATTAAATATTTTAAAAATATATTTATTTTTTAAAACATCAGTTTTTATCATATTCTACTAACTGGGAATAAGAGGTAAGGGTTTTTTCATCTCAATTTGTCTTCCTTGAAAGACAATTAATATTCACAACTTGTATCTTTTTTTGGCGTATATATTGGCCCTGGATTTATGTTACCAAAATTTTTCATGAAATATATGGAATTTAAAAATTTATATCATGTTATCGATTTCATCGGTTATCAATTCTACAGATAACAATGATATAAGGGTGTTTCACCTCAATTTATTTTCATTGGGACATGTTTTGTGTTATGCACCTTATTTCTTTTAAATGTTGTGTATACTACCTATTGATGATATAATAAAATTAATTATCTATATTCGTGGTATTTGAAGTAATAACTCATTCTCTCACTTTCATGGGGTTTCTATTAAAACATTTCTATAGACGTGAGGGTTTCTCCACTAATCAATTTTCAAATCAATGTTTCCTTTAAAACATAACCCATATATAGCATTTGAATGCTATCTTTTCTCATGTTTTAAAATGGTTTTCCAAATGATTTTAAGTCTTATTGATTATGAGAAGGAAATGAAATATTTTTTTTTTCAAGAGTAAATATTTGATATAAATAATTTAATTCTTTATTTTAAATATGATTTTAAGGGATTGTGTTTTTAAGAAAGAATTCTTTTGTTTTTATATCTTCTCAATGAAAATTTTTGATGGAATATTTACTTCATAAAATTAGTTTTCTGTATAAATTTTTTTGTTTTAAAGGGAAATTTTTGAAACTATTTATCAACCTAAAATTACTTCATATTAAATAAATCACTTTTATGTAGAATTTAATGAATTTTGAACAGGTATATTTATTCCTATTTTTCAAAATTGATTTACCCAATGATCATGAAAATGTATTTAACATCTAGGAAAACATCCTTAATGTTACATATATTACACTGGGGATATATTCTTATACCACCATCCACCTTATTTCTCTTAATGTCTTACCAAATGTTCTTTGAATTTATTCATGAAAACTTTTTATTTCTCAGTGGTTAATTAAGTGATGTTTAAAATATAAATGATTGATTTCAATTGTAATGTATATGTATAGATAATTTATTTGAGAGGTACTATATATCCCTAAATTATTTGGATAAGTTTTCATATTAAATGATATAACATGGTTGTGGATGGACATGATCTCATATAGCTTTGTTCAGATGTTGGTGCATGGAAATGATCACAAAATGGTGCGTGGACAAGATCCCATATATCATTTTTCATATGATGATTTGTACACATGATCATATATAGTTTTATTCACATGATGATCTGTGGATATGATTTTATAACTATTTTAATACATGATGATGCACGAACGTGGTGGTATATAGGCTTTTTCAGATGATGGTGCATAAACATAATTTCCTATAACTTTATTCACATGATGGCATGTGGAAAGGATAACATATATCGTTTTTCGCATGATTAGGCATTAAAATGAATGTGTTCTATTTTTTTCACAAGATTTTTCTTGTATATGATTTCTCTTAACTTAGATTATAATTTTAAAATAACTTATTCTTAAAATTATTCCATATTTTTATGTCATGTGCCTATGTTTATGATCTATAGATCATGATTATCATATTACACTCTTATTCCATGCTACATGACTATTCAATTAAAATTATATGTCCTCATATTATGGATTAGTGATAAATATTACTGTTACATGTTATTTTTAATTATAATTTTCTTATATCATAATGTTTTCTATAATTATTTTGATCTAACCATTGATGACATGTTGATAATTTTTACCTTATTGAGTGTTGAGCGTTCTAATTGTTTATGTTTACATTACCTGGGTTATAAAGATGAGTATAACTTATGAGGAGTATATAAGGGATTTGAGTATTATTTTTTTATGGAAAAATGTTCAAAATTATCATAAAATAAATTATTTATATAGCTAAACCTCAAAAATACTAAACCTTTCATATTTGGAATTTTGTGAGATGTAATATTTACATATTTGAATGATGTAAAAAATATGTTTAGCTCGAATCATATAATTTTGCATCAAATATATTTCTTAAGGAAAATATTTTTGGAACTATGTATAGGAGTGGAGGTTTAGGGAACATCAAACTTTCACCATTTCATGCATCATAGGGTAGTTTCAGTTTAAATATGTTATTTCACCTTTAGGATCTTTAATAAATCTGATTTTTTACTCTGTTTTCTCTAATTTGTAAGTTATAGAAGTCAAACCTTCTATTTTTATATTCCAATTATAAAATATAATCACAAATAAATATAATTGTGTCATTAAATATATAATGGTAATACTAAATGATATAGTATTTTATATTGATCATTATGTTTTTGATATGGATGATGATTGTTTCAATTTACATGAAACACTAATTTTAGGTAGACTATTCCATAAAACTTCTAAATCAATAATAAATATTCATAAAAGAACATATTCACTTGAATTTTAAAAATAAATTTCTCACTTTAATAAATTTGGTTCTATGAAATATCTAGTAGAGGATTAATCAGGTCACAAAGTTAACATGATTTATTGGGTCTCCACTTATTTATTCCCCAACTTCACAAGTAGAGAACTATAATTTCATTCTTATAAAATGTGTTTTTTTATAATAATAAATATTATTTGAGTGTTAATTATTATTTTTAATGTTATAGAAATTTAATTTCTAAAAATTATATACTTTCACTATTTAAAAATGATGATTTACTTGTGGATTTCATTGAAAATGTTGAGGACATTTATTTTAAAAAGAAATCTTCCTGCTTACCTGATAATTTTAAAAAATCTATATGAAAATTTCCTATTTATTTCTCTAAAATTACTATAATGAACCTTATAAAGTACATATTGTTGATTTTGTAAAACCTAGAATTATAGTGAACATGAAATTTTCACACAACAGGTTGAATCATTGTCTACCACTACTATCGACGTAAAATATTCTTGTTTTGGGGTTGTTTTGGGAGCTAAGTTTGAATTTTTATAGTTAATAAAACCAATATTATAGAGTGTGTACAACCTACCTGACTTTGAACATGAAAATTTTCCAGATAATCTTAATAATTTTTTTTAGAAGATAATTATATGCTTCTAGTTATAATTTCTAATGGGATGTCTATAGATAAAGAAAATAGGATTTTGAGGGACTTTAAATAGAAAAATAAATCCATGGGAAAGAACTTAATTAATTTTACTATAATCAGTCCCTCAATATTCATGTGTAAGACCCTTTTAGAGGATGATTCCAAACCTATTAAGTACTGTCATATGAGGCTAATTCAAACTCTTTTAGAGGCTTTTCAGAAAGAAGAGATCACTTTGATGGTTTTAGAAGAAAATTTACATATCTCTACTAAAAAATTCATTATTATGGTCTATGTATTACCTAATAAGAGTGTATTCGCTATTTATAAAAATAAATTTGTGTAGGTTTTCCCTATTAGAATTCCAAATAAATTGAGTAAGTGTATAAACTATATTTAACTCAACCTTTTAATGAGGAATGATTACTTCCCACTTCCATTTCTTGATAAAATCATTATGATACATGTAGGCCCATCCCACTACTATTTTTAGATTACTTTTTTCATAATTATAGATTTAAATTTCACTATATGATAGGAAAAATTCCACTTTTACTTTCCATTTTGGTACTTTTTCTTAAAGGATAATTCTCTTTGAACCATGTAGTGCTTAAAACACCATTCAAAGGTGTCTAGTGAGATTTTTTTCTAAATTTTTAGAGAAATGTGTGGAGGTTTTTATGGATGATTTCATAGTGTCTGGATTATATTTTATGTTATATTTTACGAGTCTATTAGTTTTCCTCAGAACATGAATTGAGAACAATTTTATTTTGAACTTTAAGAAATTCTATTTTATGGTTGAGATGGGAATTGTACTTAGAAAACTGGTTACCATGGATACATGTTGATAGGTATATGGTTTATGCTATTCCAAAATTCCATACACAAAAACAATGAAGAATGATATATTTTTTCATAACCATAATGGGTTATATAGGATTTTTATTAAAAAATTCAACAAGATTGCTCTGCCCTTATCCATATTACTCTAAAAAGAGTTTCCATTTTCCTTTCTAGATTTGTAAGAAGTTATTTAAATATATAAAGTGGAATATTGTGTTCCCATCTATTATCCTAATACATGTATGGGGTAAACCCTTTGAATTGATGGTTGATGTATCAAATTTTTCTCTATGGGATTTTTTGAGTCAAATAGTTGAAAAGATGTCGCATGTCATAAATTATTCTTCTAGGACTATGGATTATACAAAATATAATTAAAAACCACTATGAAGAATATTATTACAATTATATTTATTTAGATAAGTTCAATTGTTAATTGTTGAGATATAGAGTGATTGTATTCACTGTAACAACATGGTATTTTGTGAATTATTTTTTTCAAATTAATTTATCATTTTTGATATATTTTATTTCACGCAACACTGAAGGGAGTTTATTTTATATTGTTGCACTATTTTGGGCTTGTGATATACACAAAATTTACTTTCCTTGATGGCATGTGTAACATTCATGACTGAGGTTTACCGAAGGATAATATATTTTTAAAATATTATGATTTAATATAATAAGATATAACCCAGAAGTTAAATTATTATTTATGATTTAATAAATTATAAAAATATATGGTTTACACAAATATAATATGAATTCATAGGTCACTAATTAATAAAAAATTAATATGATTGAATATTAAAGAAAACGTAAATATTTTTATGGTTACAAAGATGTTTTACCTAATAAATTAAATTAAGTACAATTAGTGGGTGATATTAATGTAATATATATGTTATATGTTCAAAAACATTATTCATACAATATATTTGATATACATAGGATAAGAAAAATCCAAATTTTATGTATGAAAACCTATATTTTTTATAAAGGTAGTTTTACAACCTTTTAATGGAGAACCAGTTTTAAATACACTTTTTGGGATCTTTTATAGATTTATTATGTCAATATAAACTTTATCATCAGAATAGAACCATAAAAATTTGGTTTTGATAATTATTTGTAATTTTTTTAATGTTTCATTTTTTTGGTTATTGAGATAAATTTCAAATTTTAATTGGATATAAATAACTTAGGAAACTTTTGAATGTTTTTTACTTTAAAAAACTGAGTGTCATCCAGTAAACATGATTAAATTTTAATTAATTTCTGCCACCTATGTGATTTGAATTTGGAAAAATGGATTCAATATTTGCAATCAGAATAATTTATAATTTATAATTTTGTAACATAGTTTTTGACCAAAAATATTTGTGAAGTTAATTAACATTAATTACATCACTTATGATAAAATTAAGCTTAACTAAGAAATAAACCTTAAATTTAATAACAAAAAGGGCATATAAACCTCTCCAAAAACCATTTTTTGGACATGATTCGACCATTACCCTCCATTATTGAGTTTATTTTGTAATTTCTATGTAAAAATTTCGGTATACCTAACTTGATTTCAAAAATTCAAAGTGTTTCATTTCCCTTCCCTATAAAAGGCCATCACCTATCCCTCTTCTTCACACCTCTCATAACACTTGGGATCTAGAAACCTATATCAAATACACATAAAAAATCACTAAATTCCTTATTTAATCCTACTTTTCCATGTGAAGTCTTACAAGGAAGTTTTTTGGAACAACCCAAAACGATTTACTCAATTAAGAGGTAACACCTTTTCTCGAACTCTTTTATTTTATTTTCCTTCTCGACCCCCTAAAATATATTTATTATAATATTTATAATATAAAAAGAATCCAATATATAATATTATATTTTCATTATAATGTTTCAACCTACACTTACACACACCTCCATCTAATGGTTAATGAACTTCCTGTTTATGTGTACGGTGAACTTCTGCCTCACAAAACAATGATTGTTCAATTTTCTTTAATGCCTCTCATGGTGGATATTATGTTAGAAAATATTTTCATATGTATTATATATTATATTTATTATTAATTTAATCTTATTTATTCCTTTCACAGTACATATCTGTTTACATTCCATTTGATGCAATTATGATAATTTTGTTTGACGAAATGTGGACTATCGCACCCTCAAAATGATGTGATTTGTTCACACACCACAAGGAATGTATTAAATAAGGTTTTAGTGAACTTATATGATATTTATAACATTATAATTCTGAATTAATTTTATTATATATATATATATATATTTAATTTTCTTTATTTTGTTCAATACGACAATGAAAATACAAAAAATGTTCATGTGTACGTGCGACTTACTGTCTCCACGAAAAGTGTATTCCATTTCATACTTATATGTTCTATAGATTATAATAATAAAAATATAATATACATAAATTATATTTATATCCTTTTTTATATTCTTTAATCATTATATAATTATGAGGACCAATTATATCACAAATTAGGAGACAAGCGAAGAACAAAGTGAATATTATCCGAAGTAAAACCATAACATTAGACGGTTAACAAGGTGGTAATATAAGATCATAATCAAACCATATATGGTATTATATATATTAATGTGTTTTTTAAAATATTTATAATAAATTTATATTTATTATACAAGTTATTTTAATTAAAACAATAAGAGTCGTGACATAAGGTAAGGGGAATTTATCTCACTTTTTATTTCAGTGAGATACATGCTATGTTCGCCACACATTAATTTTGTGTGGTGTATATAATTCCTATAATGTTATTATATTTCTATTAAAAAAAAATTATAAGTATTTAATTATTAATTATACTATATTTCTTTCATGGGGTTTATGTTTCAGAAGTTACCAAATCGGTGAAATATTGTTGCCTCGATTTTCCTTCTTTGAGACTCATGTTTTGTTATGCACCTAAATTCACTTTCAAGGTGTATATACATCCATTATACATTTTCTATAATAACTATAATTATTTTATTGATATTTCAAGATTTATTTTATTTTATTTTCTTACATGGAGAGTATGATCCCAAGTGATCAAGTTATAAGAGTTTATTGATACAAACTCATCGCTTTTCAAGATTTTTTATGTTTATACTTACTTTGATACTATATTATGATACATATCTAAAGAACATTAATGAATTATCCTATCCACTGGTTATTAATGATTTATTCATATATTGGTACCATTTATTCCACTCTTTGTTATATAATATATTTAATGCAATGTTTTTAAAAAATCATAACATTAATCTCTCTTCGTTCAAAAAATTCTATTCCTTTAAATTAATTTTTTCCAAAAAGCTTTTCTAAGAATATTATAATGTTATTATATTATCATTAAAAGAAATATTTACCCTTTTTTTCCTTTTTCCACTTTTTTCAAAGGAATCATCTTGTCACTTTTTGAATGAGTCATTTTTGTAACCATTTTACGGTGAAAAAGGAATGATATTTTTACCACATATGACATGTATAGATTTATTTATCATAAATCCTTTGAATCTTTCTTTTCATGTTTAGAGGTTAATTTTTGAGAAATTTTTTTAAAATATATTTTTAAATAAATGTTTTTTAAAAGGTTTTAATAATTTTTTTATATGTTCTAGAAAAATGATTTTCAAAATGTTTTTAAGCTTCATTTATATGTATTCAAGGAAAATTGTTTTCGAAATTTATTCAATATTTTTTTATAAGTTTTTATGTAAAATAGTTTTAGAAATGATATTAAACCTCATTTTTATATTTAAAAATTAATTTCATATAATGTTTTTCCAAAACATATTCAATCTCCTTTTATAAGCTTTCATGGAAAATGGTTGTCAAAAAATTTTCAAGCCTTGTTTCAATTTATTCAATATATTTTTAAAATAAATTGTTTTCAAAAGGTTTTATGTTTTAGCCAAAAAATTTCAAAGAAGAAAGGATATTTTCCTTAAGAAATGATTTCGAAATATCCTTCAAATATATTTTCCCTCTAAGATGATATCAATTGATGTTACTCATTCCCTAATAGGAAATAATATAAAGGTTCTATTCATATTATTTCTTGAATGGTTTAGGTTTTTAGGGAATGATTCTTATGACACCCATTTCTCTTTCATAGTTTATATGGTTTTGAAACCTGCTTATTTTCATGGGTTATTATTATGATGAAATGATTTTTAAACTTGTATCTTTTTCAATAGGTTATAATTTTATTACATGTTTATAATAACCATTTAATTTCATGGGTTAGGATATGATTGTTTATGATTTTGTGGAACATGTATGTATTATTTCACTATTATATGGGAGGGACCTATATCTCCCACAGGTACAGTGGGTAAATATTTTTATCTGATGAGATAGTCATGAATCAAATGGGAAATGAACTCAGTTTAGTATTAAAGGGAAAGAATATGAAATGAGCTCAATTCAGTATTACAGGGATACAATCGGGAGTGAACTCGATTCTGTTATATAGGGTTGGAATGGGGTATGAACCTAATTTAGTAAAGGACTTGGTACAAAAATATGGTCTTGGAAGAAATGAGTTAACTACTATAGAAATCATTATACATTCTTATATGTCTTCCACAATTCCCTTTTTTATTTCTATGTTATGTTTTCATGGATTATGTTCTTTATTTCCTTATGATTCTTGTCTTATGAACTGCCATTATTTATTCCATAATTCAAGATATGATCTTTGATATGTATGGTATGGTCTTTTATTTTTATGATCATGTTATCATACCCTTATTCTCATGATTAGGCTTATATATATCCCTTGTTTATCCTTACTAAGCATTTGAGCTCACCAATTTTTATGTTTCCCTCTCCCACGTTATGAAGGTATGTTTTCTATTTAATGTTTCTAAGAGGGTTGAGTCAAAAATAACCTAGTGGGGTATAGTCTATATCACATATGCACTTATTTTCATCTTTCCATTTCTCTAAAGGAACTTGACCAATTACAGTATTTGTGCATATGTTTGTATGTTTCTTTAAGTATTTTTTAAATTTTATGTAATGTTAATGTATAAAAAGAAAGGTTAGATATAGTTGGTATCATAGAAAATCTTTAGATGACCTTTGTAAAATAGGATGAGAACACTTTAGTGATATTATTAGGTTTATTTTTTAGGAAATGTCTAGGGATGTATCAAAGGATAATTATAATGATGATTTACCATTAAGGAATATTTTATGTAATATTGGTAATGGATAGATTGAGTGGTTTTCAAGAAATATATCCATATATAGATACTAAAAGTGTATTTTGCTCTGTAAAAGATGTAATTAGGTGTTAAAACTCCAACAACATGTTCTGGGCCAGACTTAGGGTAATCTGGTACACGATAATGGGTCTTGCAGCACACTTTCTTTGAAAATCATTAGAGAAATGATTTGGTAATTCATAAACTCTTCATGAAACATAATGAATGATTTAAATATAATTTTGTTATGAATACCCTAAGACAAACCTTGGTCTTCATAGATTAAGGATGGTTTTATGATTTAGACATCTTATAAGTAATTATTTTCATGACTATGTGGTTTTTCACTATGATTAGTAATTCTCACACTATGCCTCTGGTTAGAGTCAATGGAAGTAACTAGAATAATGTGGATTAATTTTGAATGTTATGGATGATGTTTTGATGAGTGTTTAAGTGGGATGATCTCTATAGTGATATATGTTGTAATCATTCTTAATTAGTTTTCATGGAACATGATTAATAACATATACCTTAACCAACTCTCAGACTCACCAAGGAAGATAAAGAATGAGTTCATTGATAGTTTGGAAGATAGAGACCATAGAAGAAATATTATTTGGTTTCCATTGTTTCAAGAATGTTGAAAGAATCACCTAATTCTATGTCATAGAAGAACAAGAATATGTTTTACCTTTGGAAAATAAGTAAAAAAGAAATTTATTGTAGAAGAAATATGAAGAGTTCGGTTAACAAATAAAAGCATATGTTTTTTAAACTATAGAATAAAAAATAATTATAAAACTAAATTTCCTAAGAGTAAATCACCTATGTAGGATCAACAAGGTGCTAGGAGTAATGGTTACAATGAAAATGATAAAGAGACTACAGGTGAAATGTGAAAGGAAATGGGTATTGTGTAATAGGATGAGTTAGCCTTTATAATTTCATAAGGATGAAGTAGAATAATAAAATATTTTATATATTTGGATTCAAGAAGTATGTTATATTTAAGGTGGAATATACAAGGATTTTTCAGTTTATGTTTCTCACTATGGCTTTACAAGAACACATTTAATGGTTATGATGAATCGAAAAGTGATATTTGAAAGGTGATTTCCATGAAAACACATGATTAAGGGAATGATAACCCTTAATATGTTTCTTAAGTCATGATAATGTGGTTTGGACAACGATATCTGGGATATAAATAGGTAAATTGGATGATACTAACTACCCTAGAACTAATTAAGGACTTGTTGACAAGTAGTTTATACTATCATGGGTGAATTTTTCATGATTTCAAGATTTAAAAAATAAATCCAATATACTTTTAATAAGTAATCATGCATGTTTTCAATAATTATTTATGGTAATTAAAGTTATTACCATATTTCAAGAGAATATATGATGTGGTTATTCACATTTTTGGAATGTTACAACTAGAGGATACATTGTGATATATGGGAGAATCAATGTTAAGCTAATTTTGTGACTTTATTTCTAAAGTGTTAGAATTTCATCTTTCAAAAGGGTTACAAGGATAACCATTCATGAAAATATTAAGTTAAACTTTGAAGGAAGTATTTATTCACTGAGTTGGTACTGAAAAACTTGGTTAAAAGGATATTTAGTGATTAACCTTATTTCAAGGATGTCTATCTTATTTATTTTGTATGGTTTTAGAAAAAGGATATCATGTATGTCGGGTGACAACCAATCAAGTCTATAAAGGACATGGGTATTGAACCCATGAACGAATGATGAAAAGGGTTTCACACCTACCACTACCTTATGAAATGTCTAGGATAATGTATAATTATTTTTGTTTAATAATAGATATTTATTAAACAATAGTGTTACTTTTTATGTTTACATATTAGTGTGTTAACCATATTGATTTTGAATAATAGTTAGAAAAAAATAGTTATACTTTTCACTCTTTCATGGGTCATAAGATCGAATAAAAGTGTATTTTAGCACTTCAAGAATCAAAGTTAATTTCTAGATTTCCATTACATAAATTAATGGATGAATTATAAATTCATAAAATAATAACTAAAGAATGAAATTTTGTTTATATAAATATATCAAGTAAGTATATTTCCTTATATTCTTAGTCAATAAAATAATTTCTCGATGTTAGTGTAATGATGAAAAGTAAAATCTGTTGTCCTAATACCTTAATTTTTTTAAACTAGTTCTTTTAAATCATCACAGATTTATGATTTTGAGGCCCTCAACTTTTATTTAATCATTCACGTGTTCGTGATTGATGACCACAATCACTCCCTATAAATATTTACACTTTTCCTACATGATTAATCTTCACTCACAACCTATATTCCCTTATGTGGAAACCCAGTTATATGGTACATTGGGTAACTGTTATGGCTTTAACTTTCCATTTTTAGGAAAGTTTTCGTATTTATTTTTAAGATTTTAGTTCCTATTAATGAATCTTTCAAGTATTAAACCCTTGATAACCTATATGAATTTTGAGAGAGAAATTCATTTTAAGGTGGTGGAATATAACACCCCGATATTTTTCGAATTATTATTTTTAATTAATTTAACCTTTTTGAAATTTTTCATTTCACGAAATTCTGAATATAGTTTATTTTATATTTAATAACTATTTTTTCTTATCTTATTTTCAATAATGACTTTCCTCGATGGCTTTTGTAACATGCGCTACTGAGGTTTTCTGAATAATAATATATTATTAAAATGTTATTATTTAATATAATAAGATATAACTTAGTAGTTAAATTAGTGATTTTTATTAACTAATGTATGAAAATATATGTTTTACACAAATATAATTTGAATTTATAGGTTACTAATTAATTATAAATGAATATGAAAATTGATTGAATATAAAGAAAAATATAAATGTTTTTATTGTCACAAAGTTGTTTTACCCAAATAAATTAAATTCATAACAATTAGTGACTGTTATTAATGTAATATATATGTTATATATTTAATAAAATATTTTTTTATTAATCAAATATATTCGATATACATAATATAATAATAAACCAAATATTATACACAAAAACATATAATTTTTATAAAGGTTGTTTTACCACCATTTAATAGAGAACCCATTTAAAATTTAATTTTTGGAACTTTTGTTGAATTAATGATTCGAAATAAACTTCCTATTTGGAATAGAATAAAAAAAATTCGGTTAGGATAATTTTTTGGTATTTTCCTTTAAAGTTTCATTTTTTTGATGAATAGCTAAAAATACTAGATTTTAGTTCAAAGCTGTTTTTTAATCTAATTTATTTATAAGGTTAAATTATATTTTAAATTGGTTTATAATTTTAATTTGATAATATTTTTATCAATTAATATAATTTATGTCATTCAGATCAATTTCACATTGCAATTGGATATAAAAACATAGAAAACCATTGAATGTTTTTTCATTAAAAACTTGTAGTATATATCGTCAGTGGGATTAAACATAAATTAATTTATTCCACTTATATCATTTGAATTTTGAAAAATTGATTTAATATTTTGATTCGTAATAATTTATAATTTCTAATATTTTTAACCTATTTTTTTACCCAAAAAATCTAGTGAATGTAATTAAAATTAATTGCATTATTTGAGGTAAAATTAAGTTTAACTAAGGAAGAAACCTTAAATTTAAGACCCAAAATGACCTATAAAATTTTCAAAACCCCATTTTATGGACCTTAGCAGGAAATTAAACTTCTATTATTTAGGTTTTTTGGTTTTTAATTACTTTTGTTAGGTAAAAATCTGGGGACACCTAACATGTTTTCAAAAATGCCAAGTGTGTCATTTCCTTTGCCTATAAAAGGCCACCAGCTATCCCTCTTCTTCACACCTCCCAAACAACTTATATTCAGAAACTTTCTACCCAATAAGCTTCCCAAAATCACTACCTTCATTCTTGAATCCTCTCTTTTTTTAATAAAGTCTTTCAAGGAAGACTTTTGGCATAAACCAAAAGGAGTTACCCGATTAAGAGGTAATGCCTTCTCTCAAGATCATTTATTTTATTTTCCTTCTCCACCCCAACAATTTTTTTATTCCATGATTGTATAAAAACACCATTATAATAAATATACTTTTAAGGGTTTATCCTAAGGTTTCAACCAACACTTAAAGACCCCTCCATCCAATGGGCAACGAACATATTGTATATGTGTATGGCGAACATCCACATCACAAAACGACGATTGTTCAATTTTCTTTACCACCTATCACGATGTAAATTATGATAGAAATTATGTTTATATATATTATATATTTTATTTATTTTTTATTTAATATTATTTATCCATTTTTCAACACATATCATTTTACTTTCCATTTTTTGTAAAAACGATAATTTCGTTTGAGGAAATGTCGACTATCACCTCCATAAAGAGATGTGATTCATTCAGAAACTACATGGAAAGTATTATGTATAGGTTTAGTGAAATTATATGATATATATAAAATTATAATTCTAATATAATGATATTATATACATATATACATATATGTCATTTTTTCAACAATAAAAATGGAAACAACTTTCATGCATACGTACGACTTACCGTCTCTGTGAACAGTTTATTCCATTTCATACTTATAAATTATATATATTGTTATAATATACATATACAATATATAATCATATTTATATCACTTTTTACATTCTTTAATAATGATATAATTATAATGACCAATGATATAACAAATCAAGACACATTTAAGGAACAAAGCGAATATTATCTGAAGTAAAACCTTAACATAGGATGGTTAACAAATAGGTAATATAAGGTCGTCATAAAACCATATATTCTATTATATATATGAATTTGCTTCTATAAAATACATATACTAATTTTATATTTATTATACAGGTGGTTTGAATGAGTATTATATGAGTCAAGACACAAGGTAAAGAGATTTCATATCACTTTTTATTTCTATGTGATACATGTTATATTCGCCACTATATCCTTTTGTGTAGTGTTTAAACATAAAATTATTATATTATATTTATATTATAAATAATTTTATGGGTATTAAAATATTCATTTTATTATCTTTCATTAATGGGGTTTATGTTTCAAAAGTTACCAAATTGGTGAAATAGTTTTTTCTCAATTTTTCTTCTTTGAGACTCATGTTTTTTATACACCAAAATTCACATTCGAGGTGTATATACTTGTTATATCATGAAATTTGTTATTTTCATGAAATTTTAAGATTAATTTAATTTAATTTTCAAACATGTATAATATTATCCATATGTACCATGTTATAAAAGTTTATTGAGACAATCTCATCGCATTTTAATATTATAAATGTTGAGGATTCCTTTGAAAAAATATCATGAACCACCTCTAAAGAAAATTCATGAAATTTTTCTTATCTAGTTATTAATGATTTATTCATATATTGGTAACATTTATTCTACTCTATGGTACATAATATATTTAATAAAGTGTTTTTATGAAATCCTAACTTTACACTCTCTTCGGTCAAAAATCTGTGTTCCTTTAAAATCATATTTCTAAATAGGGTTTCCAATAATATTCTAATTTTAACATAAGATCAATAAATGATATTTTCACCCTTTTTTCCTTTTTCAAATTTTTTCAAAGGAATCTTCTTATCCCTTTGCGAATGAGGAATTTTTATAACCTTTTTACCATAAAAAATGAATATTCATTTTACCACATACAACATGTATGGATTTATCTATCATCAATACTTTGAAGATGTATTTTCATGTTCGAAGGTTATTTTTTAAGATAAAAAATTAAAATATATTTGAAAATAATTTTTTTCCAAAAAAATCATGCTTCTTATATAAGTTTTCAATTAAAATGACTTTCAATATGTTTCTAAGATAATTTTATAAGTTTTCAATGAATATGATATTAAAAATATTTTAAATATTCTTTTATAAGTTTTCAAGAAAAATAATTTTCAATATTTCTTCAATATTCATTTATTATTTTTTATGGAAATTTATTTTTAAAATTTTCTCAAGCTTCTATTATAGGTTTTCAAGAAAAATTGTTTTCAAAATGATTTCAAGCCTTCTTTTTGTTTGGAAAGTATTTTCATAGAAATGTTTATCCAAATATTTTCATCCTAATTTTATAAGTTTTCTTGTAAAAAAGTTTTTAAAATGTCTTCAAGCCTTATTTCAATGTTTTCAAAGTATTTTCAATGGAAATGGTTTTTAAAAGGTTTTTTTAAAAGACTTTTTTCAAAAAAGAAAGGATATTTTCCTAAAGAAATGTTTTCAAAATATCCTACCAAGTTATGTTGCTTCTAAGATGATATCTATTGATGTTTCTCATAACCTTATAGGAAATAATACAAAGGTTCTATTCATATTATTTCATCATTTGTTTATGTTTTTATGGAATGATTCTTATGACACTCATTTCTATTTCATGGGTTATATGCTTTTTAAACCCACTTCTTTTAATGGGTTATTCATGTGATGAAATAATTATAAAACCTATATATGTTTCCACAAGTTATGAAATGATTACATGTTTATTCCACCCACTTAATTTCATGGGTTATGGTCTAATTGTTTATGATTTTTTGGAATATGTATGTATGATTTCACTATGATATTGGTGGGACCTATATCCACATCCAATTCATTTGGTAAAGATTAATATCTCTTGATATAGACATTGATGGAATGGGAAATGAACTTTGTTCAGTATTACAGGGCTGGAATGTGAAATGAACTCAGTTCAGTATGACAAGGCCAGTATGGGGAGTGAACTCGGTTTAGTGATACAGGGCTGGAATAGGGTATGAAATCGGTTTAGTAAAGGACTTTGTCCGCTAAGAAGGTCTCAACAATAATGATTTGACTACTATGGAAATCGTTATGCATGTTTATGTGTCTTCCATAATTCTATGTTTTATTCCTAAGTTATCCTTCCATAGATTATGTTATTTATTTCCTTATTATTAATGACTTATGAACTACCATGATTTTTTCCATTATTCGTGTATATGATCTTTAATATTCAGGGTATGATCTTATATTTTCCTTGTTATGTTCTCATAACCTTATGCTCATGATTATTCTTACATATCTCCCTTGTTTACCCTTACTAAGCATTTGAGATCACCCCTTTTTATGTTTCCCTCCCCCAAATTATGAATATATGTATTATGCTTGATGTTTCTAAGAAGAGTACAAGTAAATAATAACCTAGTGGGAGATAATATAGCTCACTTATGTACTAGTTTTCATGTTTCCATGTTTCTAAATGAACTAGACCAATTATGGTCTTTGGGAGTATATTTGTATGATGTTTGAAGTATTACGCATTGTAATGTAATGTTAATCTTTGAAAAGTGATTGTCTCTATACTCACTATCCATTTTTCATGAAAATTATAATGAGGAACTATGATGCTAAACCCTGGATGTTGAGATGGATCTTAGTATTATATTAATTTGATATTAAAATAAAGTATAGGATGGGTAGTGAGAACATAGTGGTTGGTCATTTAAATATAATACCGGATATTTTATTTGTAAAACCTAAAATCAATCCACTAATTATTGAAAAATTTCCTGATGAGGAACTTCTTGTTTTTGAGAGTTTTATATCAATACTTTCGAGCCATATGAACTACTTATATATCAATATAATGTGTCACTGGTTTTCGAAGAAGTAAATTTCCATGTTATTGATTGAAACATGGAATTATATATAGGATAATTTTTATTTATAGAACCTTGTAAGTGACCAAATCATTAGGAGATGTATTCCAGAATTTTAGATATATTCAGTACTGAAATTATACCAAATATTAAGTTATGGTTTGCACTTTAGACCATATAGGATTTCTACTAAAGTGCTTCACTCGTGTATTTTTTTCTTAACATTTTCAAGGATGTTTCTAGGTTTTATAGAACCTGTAAAACGTTCTATTTTTTTAAGTAAATATTTCTATATTAAATGGTATTCTACAATAAACGCACTTTCTATGATGTGTTTTATGTTTGGGTTATAGATTTCATGGGAAAATTACTAAATTATTTTATATACTTTTACATTCTACTTTAGTACTATGTGTTAAAGTAGGTGGAGGTTATTCTTACTAGAACATATGATGCTAAATTAGTTACTAGGTTTGTGAGAGATGATATATTTTATAGGTTTTTTATGCCTAGTTTTAACATCCCTGATCAAGGAACCCACTTTTTTATTATGAATTAAAAGGTTATATTGAGGAAATATAAATATAATCATAAGGTTTTTACACTATGCCACCATCAAAAAACAACACATATGAAGTGTAAAATAGGGAGATCAATCACATTCTTGATAAAACTGTCCATCCAAAATGGGTGAGAGAGGATCTTGAGATTAGATTATTCATGTTATCCTTATAGGACTAAGTATAAAAATATAATAGGCATATCATCTTTTATGTTAGTTTATGAGATATCTTTTCACATACCTATGGAGTTATAAAAAAGATCATTCTGGGTTATCAAAAACTGTAACTTGGAATCATTTGAAGCTGGAAATGAAAGGAAATTATACTTCAAAGGAAGGAGGTTCTTCGTTACGTTTTTGAGTAGATATTTTATCAGGTTGTTTCTTCCATTATAATTTGTTTTTCTTGTCATTTTAAATCTTAATTTTGATTCTTATATAAATTATTCCACAATGAGTATTTTCAAAAAATAACTTTTGAGGAAGAGTCTTCCATTATTATATTTTTATTTTTTTCTGTGTTATTTTTTATTTTGTGTGTTTTATTTATTTACACTATTTAGGATTCTGATTAAGCCTTGTTTCATGAATAAATAGATGAAAACACTTGTTCACTATTTAATTCTCTTTAAAAACCTTTGGTTTGTTGTGATTGAATTTCTCTATTGAATATTTGTGGTAAAAACTTTTTGTATGAAATTTTTTGAACCCTTTTTTTTGAATTTAACTTATAAAATGTAATCTAAAATTATAACCAAAATGATAAAATTTCTTTTCCAATATTAAAGGTTCAAGTGAATGGGAAGTGGTATTGAATTTTACTTAAGATAAAATTTATTGAAAAACATGTCCATCATCCTCAATATTTTTTAAAATAGTTTTTTAAGTAGTATTCATAATACTTAGTTGAGTGAGATGTTTTCTAAAAAATGTAGTATATTTCCTTACTTTGATTTTTTGTTAACTAATTTCTCTTATGGGGTTAAATAATGAAAATATTTTTATTACCCTCTTGAAAAAAAAATCTTTGTAAAAATTTCAGAGAATGTTTAATTTATTCAATTTAATTTGGGATTACATATTTTGGATTAAAATTTCAAGATATATATTTATATAATAAAACATATTCACTCCTTATACAGGGTTGTAGTGGGTGATTATTTTAAGATGATGCATGGGTTGTGTTATTTATTCTAAGAGGTTATTTATTTAATTAAATGAATAAATTTCATGTGTTAATTATTCATATTGGTCTACTAATTGTTTCGTGGTGTTTATTCCATCCCTAGAGAAAAAATATATAATTTTCAATAATAATTTAGAATGAAGAACGTTAAATAAATCTAATAAATTATAAATTTTACAATCATTTTTAAAATTAAAATCTGATTTGTAGAGAACAAATTTTTTATAGAGTGATATGTTTTTTGAATTACTCAAATATAAGGGTAAAACACATTTAATAATTGTCTCACTATTTTAATAATTTTCCCATCAATTTTGATATTAATTTTTACTAAGTTAGGTATTTTTGATACATTTCTTGAGGATAATAAAAGATTTAGTCTGGAATAATTTTATGTGTACATTTTATATAATGATTGAGTCATATATTTTGATGTTAATTATTGTTGATGTTTTTCTTTAATTGGGGTTTTATTATGAAATCTTTATATTATTCAATTATGGGGAAGAAATTGATTTCATCGAATATTTTTTTTGAAATAATCAATTTTTGGTGGTCTTTTGTTAAATTGTTTGAATATTTAAATTCTAAATATTTTTTGGTCAATTCCTTTTAAGATATACTATGAATATATTTTATTAAAATTGAATTATTTGAATATTTTTGAGCTGATTGATTTTATTACATTTTGAATTGGGAATATAATGTATTGAATGTGAAATATGTGTTTTTAATATTTTCATACATATGGAATTTTATATATTATTTTATGTGAAATTCGTAAAGTATTTATTTCTAAGGTGGATACATAATATTATATTGGTTTTCCTAATGGTTGTGTACTATTTATCCCTTGATGGTGTTAGGTATATATATCGATAATACTGATAAGGATCTTATGAATTTACATAGATGGATAACTTACAATAGGGGGTTAATTGTAGTTATAAAAACTCAGTTCAAAATAATGAAACTAAACAAACCCAAAGCCTCTTTAAGTAGAATTTTCAAACTCGACCCTCAATATAAGTAACAATGTCACAAAATCAAAACCTAGTTATGGTCCTATTAAATCAAAGTATCGAAGTCACTATGGATTCAGTTTATCAAAGTGATTATCATAATCTATGTTAATATGATAAAATATATTATATAAAAAGTTAAGTCTGATGACTCTCTTTCTATTAAATTGAATAGCGGAAATATAAACTTGTAAACAAGAAAGTAATACAATATAAAAAAAGTAAGAATTAATTACAATCTATTTAAAAGATAAAAATATTTGTATCTTTAAGAGAAAGGTATTATATAACCCAGACTAAAGGTTTCCAATTTTTATACTTACATAAAAGTATGACTTTCCTTATGAAGGAAATCCCTCGATACAAAGATCAAAAAAAGATCTGTATTCATATCCTCAGAATCCCTTAATTTAGTAATTTGATTCTCTATCTTACTATCCTCGTAATCCCTCGATCTGAAGATCATGTTCTCTGAATTCCTATCCATGGAATCCTTATATCATTACAATTATCATACATGGAAACAATTACTAAATTTTCATATGGAGACAACCTGACAAGGTTTCCTTCAGAATGACAACTCTCTAAATAAATACAAAGATTAAGAACAGGTTGTTCAAAATAAGTATTATTATTTTAATTCGATAATGAATGTAATAAAACCACCAAAAGATCTTCAATTGACATGGTATTTCTATGAGAGCTCCCAATTGTCATATTGGGATATCTTAATAGTCATATTTCTGAGTTTGTTGCAATGACTTCAGACACCTGGAACTTGACAGCTCATAACAATCTGGCATAACTGAAAGACCAATGTATTTTTGGTTAAAACCATTAGAGAATTATAGATATTCCTTAAATTATAAATAATTATTCTAAATACAATTATAAACTTAAGTCAGTTTGATGGAATTATTTAACAATGTTGATATGATAATATTTATGAGTTTGATCACTATTGAATCAGTAATGCTACCATCCTTACGATTAACACTTTTTTGGTATGTTACACTTGACAGAAAGTCAAACTTTTGATTTTGGTAAAGGTGAGTCTAATATATCAAACACATACTCAGTTCGCTAATCGTAATGAAGAAATGTAGAGTGTATATTCGTAATACTTTCCAAATTATTTTAAGTATGGTAAAATAGAATGTCTTATACAAGAACATTCTAAAAATATTCATATATAAAAATTTAGTAAACTATTTTAAGAAGTTGTTTGATATTTAAAAAACTAAATCAATAGGAAATTAAGAAGTATAACTTCTAACTCAACAATACTCTCATATTTGGAAAGCACAAACCCTAAAAAATAAATGAAAAATTATCTCCAAAAACTTAAAGCCCATTAAACATTTAAGTACATCATATTCTGAGTTAATATTTAAATCATTACTACCATTGATTTTATAACTCTTATGAACAATATGGTGAGTATGATGAAGAATACGATGAATTTAACCTTTAGGATAATATCTCTTCTTAACGATCGTATTCTCTTCCTTCGTATAAAATTATCCCTTTATTAATACTTTCTCCACCTTTAAGAATTTATCCCCATATAATGGTTTCTCCCCCTTTCTATAAAATTCTCCACCTTTGTCCTTTTCCAAAAGTAATGTGGAATATGTCTTTAGTTTCTTGAAAATTTATAAAAACAGACATAAAAAACAATATAATTATCTAACTAATTATCTATAAAAAAATATAAAATAATTGTCAACCAATTGAAATTTGAAAACATTCTGATAAATCAGAATTGGATGAGATGACAATTGATATATTATAAAAAATTCTAATTTTTTTAAAAATAGTATAACAAGAATTAGAAAACATTTATTATTTCTTCATTAAAGTACTTATAAAGTATTTAATCTTTTAGAACTCCTTGTGGTCCTTATATGGTTTCTCAAACTTCTCTTATAGAGAACTTATCTTCTTGACTTCCTATAAAATCTTGTTAATATCTTATTTGATAATGAAAATTTCAGCTTCGATGGATTGGAGTCTTTTCATTTCAAGATTAATATCTTATATATTATTCTTTAAAACATTAACTTCCTTGGTACGATACTTAGCGGAATCTCAAAATTATTCCACAAACATTACTATTCCTTCCATGTGTGAAGATAACTTATTGAAATAATTTGATGGTTCTACTAAATGCTCCCTTATTGCATAAAATTGATCATCGTGCATCAGATTATCAGCATCAACTTTATGATACCAATTAACCACTTGATTGATTACAATTGTTTGAGTCTAATAACTTTCTAGAAAAACATTCAAACTGGATTCATTCCAGATCACCTTCTCTATTAAAATCATTATCAACTCCAATTTATGATTTATACTTTATTAAATCAAGTGAAACTGAGATTGAAAGTTAAAAAAAATAAGGAATGCTTCATTTTAATATTTTAAAACATGAAAAATACAATCAATACATACTAGATATTTTATTCTTCTAGAATCCAACTAATTTTGATGAACCTCATGAGGTTTAATTTTTATAGTATCAGTATCAGATTCCTTGGATTTATTCTTATAATTCTTTGAAATATTATTTTCTACTACTTTTTAATCTTTTTTATCAACATATTTATCATAGTACATTTCAATAATGTAAACATCAATAGTGTTGGCTTTGTTAGAAACATTGGTTTTGGAATTTTGATCTTCTTACTTTTTCTTTGATGGTGATTTAATTTCATCTTCTAATGAGGAATATTATTCTTCTTCAGAACATTCAACTTTAATTCCCTTATCATTTTTTCAAGTAAGATTCAAAAATTATTATGATGATGAGTCTGATTATTTTTTATTAGATTGAGTTTTATCATGATCATCTACCTCTTCATTCTCATCTTCTTTATCCCATTTATCTTTCCCTTCTTCAAAATATTCTTCAATTTCATTTTATTAATTTTATTATCCTTATTATTCATAATTTCCTTCTCTTTATTTATAAAAATCTTCTTCATTCATGGAATTATAAATATATTTTTCATGGTGTCTCGTGGTTTTTAGATCTCCTTTACTGACTGGCTTCGGTTCTGAATATTTTTCTGGAAGTACGGAGCTGATTCTTGATCAATAACTTTTTCCTTTCTATTGTATTTCATAAATTTAATCTCAAAAGGAACAACTTTTGTTTCCTAAAAGAATAACCAAGCATCTTGATTAACTAGATCAATGTGATAATTTGGAATAATAACGATACCAAAGACTATCTCAACACCTTTCAATAAATTTTTACAAAGTTGTGCATCTTGTAATTTCTTTTGTTATTTATGTATCTTTGTTTCATCTTCTAATGTATCAGAAACATGAATTCTTATATCCTTGTCCTCTTTTGGGTCAAGTATGATTTCCATTTTTAATTTCATCTTATCAAATTAAATTTCCATCCAATCTTCAAAAACATCTTCTGAAACTATCTTTTTTATTATTACCTTTATTTTGTAGAGAGGTCTCAAACTTCATATTATTGTTTTTATCGTCCTTCTCTAAATTCTTGGATGGATCAATCTATGATGAATAACCACCAACTTTATCAATAAATTTTTGTATACTACTTACGAAAAATCACCCTCATCTTATTCATCATATCATCACATATAAAATAAATCTTCTCCCTCATAAGATTATACTTGTTTTCTACTTTGAAAATGTAAAAACACTCAATAACCATTTTTTGGATCAAGTATAGAAAAATAATTATTATTTCCTTGATTAAACTTGTATTGATGTTATCAAAAGTGATGAATAAAAACATGATTAGAACTATCTTCCTCACATTTACAATAAAATCCAATAAAAACACCTTTGGTTTATTGAGAGTATCTTTGTATACCATTCTTGCTATAAGGATACCCTATATCCATAATGCAATAACTCTATTATCCAAAATAATATGGGATACTTTCCTATTCTTTTAATACTCCAAAAATAATGAATCTTCTACACTAGTTTTATTAAATGTACAAAGACTTTTTGGAAAATAATGCGATAGACAATACGATTCTTCATTAGAAGGTATTCTGACCAAGTTCATAATGTTTTTATAATAAATATTATATCATTTCCTACACATATTAATTTTTTTCCTTTTCTATCTTCCATAAAAAAACTAACGGATGCATATAACTGATAACCAATAATTGGAGAGTAAAGATCAAATTCCTTGATTAGTTTTTCTAAAAAAATGGACTCCCATCCCTAAAAAGATATTTTATTTTTTAATTTATAATCAAACTTATCATAGAAAGTTATCTCAGCTAACATTTCTCTAAAATCATACCACTTTTCAAAAAAAATCATCTTTGGTTTCCATCATATTAGAACTGAATCTGTTGATTTGTCGAAAATGAATGTTTTTTTACTAAGGATTATAAAATGTGTAGAAAATTGGGATCAAAAGCACTAAACAACTGACGTGGGACACAGTGGGTCCCTCATTTTTATAGGGGCTCGGGTGTCTGTTCATATTTCATATGAAAGTACATGGTTTATATTGAATTAATTTTGATCTAAAATATGACATTGATCCGAATAAATATTTATGAAAATTTTTAAATTCTTTAGGATTTTAAAAAGTTTATCGAATTGGGAATGAATCCAATTAGGAATGATTGTAAAAACATTAAATAGAAAGAAATTATAAATCTAAAAAACAACAACATTTAACCAACTAATCATAATTAGATATTATAAAGACATAAATGAATAGATAATTACCTTTTAGAGTAGATAGATCCATTGGTATGACTAACCTATTATTCCTGGTTTTTGTGAACTAATAGATTACAATAGTTTTTTTTTAAAAAAATTAAGGAATAAAATTATAAAAGTTTATAAAGAAAACCAAAAAATAATTTTTGATGTAAAGAGTGATTACTATGAAACCTAGTTATGGAAAATATTTTGAATCCCGAAACATTATTACAAAATTTGAGCCCGATAATTTTATAACATTTTATGAGTCTAGATAACCTTTGAAGGATTATATCTCAGAAACCTTTATATAGGAAAATTAGTCTGCATATTTAATATCGTTTTTAGAGTTTAACAATCATTTTGAGAATTATGGATCAGAAAATTTTATAAAGAATCATGAGTCCAAAAAATCATTATGATAAAAGTTTTGAGGGAAACTCCAAAAATTAGAAAACAAACAGTTTAATAGACTAAAATTTTTTCAAAAACCTGAATATATGTAATTCTTCTATTCAAAGAAGTAACATAATATAAGAATATGGGTAAACATGAAGTAGATATTAATGATTAATTTTCATTGATTATTCATACCATCTGTTTGATGTATTCAAATCTATCATAAGGATAAGGTTTTGTAAAAATATTAGTAAGTTTCTCCTACAATCCGATGAATTATAAAATGATATATCTATTAAATGTGGTATCATGAAGGAAATTGTGACTTATTTATATGTACTTTTAATTTGAGTGATGTTATGAGTTTTTAATAAAAGAAATGGAACTTGTGTTATCACAAAGTATTTGAGTTTTAGTAAAACTAAATCCATGGTCGATGAGTGTGTGTTGTATCCCCAACACTTGAGCACAACCACTTTTGGATGCCAAATACTAGATTTTATTAGTGGAAAGTGATATTGAGTGTTGGTTTATACATGACCAAGAAACTAATGAATCTCCTAAGAAATTAAATGTACCATATATACTTTTCTTATCCATTCTATATGACTTAAGGTCAGCATTTGAAAAAAAATTAATTCAAAAACATTTCCAAAAGAATAGAAAATTCCTAGATCCATCATTCCACTAAGATATTAAAGAAATCATTTCCCTTATTTTATATGTGATTCCTTTGGATTTGTTTTATATCCTACACATAATCATATATAAAACCATAAATATGGTCGACTAGTGGTTAAGTATAGTATGCTTCCTATCATACCGATAAATGTTTTTTGATAAACCGGTTTCCTAGCCTCATGAAGATCAAGGGTATTGGATATACCAATAGGTGTACTAATAATTTTAGTATTGTCATACCCAAATTTGTTAAGAATATATTTCATTAACTCATATTGATATATAAATGATCCTTATAGTTTTTGTGTGATTTTAAATATAAGAAAATATGTTAACTCACCCATCAAACTCATTTCAAACTCATATTCCATAAGGAATGCAAGGTAATATGTTATATGTTATTGATTTCAACCAAATATAATGTCATCGACATATATTTTAAAAATCATAATATCTTTAGTTACTTATTTTATAAAAATGTTAGGATTTGTAGCTCCCTTAAAAAAATTGTTTTGTAAAACAACATGTTAGCATATCATACTAGGATCCATGGGATTTTTGAGTCCATATAAGGCATTGGTAAGTTTAAAAATGAATTTAGTATGTTTTTAATTTTAAAAACTAGGGGTTTGTTCCTAATAAAAGTCTTTTTGAACATATCTATTAATAAATTCATACTTTACATTAGTTTGAAAAGGTTTGAATTTGAGGAATGCTACGAAAGCTAAAAAATATGAATAGCATCAAGTGTAGATACAAATGCATTGGTTTCATCATAATATATAACTTTTTTTTATTATAAACCTTAGTAATAAATCTATCTTTATTTATAACAATTATTCCATATTCATCACACTTACTCCAAAAAAACCCATTTTACTCCAATTATAGAAGTTTCTTTAGGTCGTTCAGCTAAAGTCTATACTTTGTTCCTCCGAGACTCATTGAGCTCATCTTGAATTTCCTTAATCAAATCCTCATAACTTAAAGTCACATCAAGATTATTATGTTCAGATTGGGATAATAAGGCTGTATGTTCAATTTCTTTTTTTAAACAACTTCTTTTCTTAACAGGTAGACTAATGATCACACCGCGATTCACTTCTTTATTTCACACTTACATCACTGTTTTAAACTGATATTGTATTTTAAATTCCAATTATTATAAAAATAATCACTTCATTATTGATTCAATTATTTTGTGTTTATCAATATTAAAAAATGGTAATTTTACTTTTTTGATGATTTCATTATAGGTGGAGGTGATTTAGAGGATCCAGAATGAATTTCAAGCAAAGCACCTCGAACTGCGTAAGAGCCCAAGGACCCATGTGGAATCAAATGCATACTTTAAATAATTTGTGAATCTAATGGGGATTAAATTTGGCGGTATGATCCATAATTCCATGGGATATAACTCTTATGAAAATATCCAATTTCAATTCATTAATTATGGGGCCCATTCGAATATATCTATTCAAGAAAATGAATCTTCTCAAAGTTAAATATAGTGTTCTGTATTTGGTCATATCTAAATATTTTAACCTCCAAATGATGAAAAAAAATTAATAGATAAATACAATAGGTGTATCAACATGATTTTAGTTTTTTAAAAAGTGATTTAAAATTTTCTGGACACCTAAAACCATGATACAAATGGATTCTCAAAATCTAGGTACCCAAAACCACTTTCCACTTTCCCTATAAAATGGAACCTTGGAAACCGAATTTTCAAGTTCTATGAGGAGGTAATGTTACTATATTTTGGAGTCCCAAATGATCCCTCTAATCTATTTATAGTTTCTGTACCTCTCTATCCTCAAAGGGAGAACTAAAATAAAGACGCAAATCCACCTGAGCTTCCACCTCATCTCGATGGTCGACTAAATGGTTGGTGTTCATTCTAAGGGAGTTGCACACATTTAAAGGGAGTTACAACACATATAATAGCTACTGGTTTGGATTAATTTAAATTTTAGAAAATATCATTCAATGTTACATTATTTCATATTGGAATGTGTGTCTTAATGCATGGGACTGGTATGCTCTTAATTTCTATCCAATGGTTGATAGTCTTTGAGTGTGTGACTTCTACTTTTCTGATTGGAAAACATACAAATCCTTTTCTTAACCACATTATTTAGATTTAAAAATTATTTAGAGGCTCTTATTCCATGCATAAGTACTGGACCATGGCAATACGATTGTTATGTCAAGGCCTAGTTTTTCAAACATTGATATAAAATATTATGAACTTATCCAGATTCAGATTAATTTCAACCAAATACTTACTTCAAACCTAAATGAATCCATAAGAACAATGAACTTGAAAAGTGTGTATTCAACTCAAAATGTACACTTTTCTCATATTTTTCAAACTTCACTAGTTTTATAACTATTAAACTCTTTAATTAAGTCATTTTATTTTTGAAACTATTTTCAAAACCACCCCCCTCTTTTAGTACTTTTTATTAAGAAGACACAATATAAATCGTCAAGGCTCATTGATAGATTGACCTAGGGATGAACCTATTCTATAAATCACCTTCAAAAACATAATCAATTTGACATTTCATGAAAACATGGTCAATCAACATCACCAATGACACTTTCAATAGCATGATTTCAGAGACACCAATAACTTCTTAGGTTTTGAAAGGTTTGATCTTCAACAAAAGGTATAAAATCTTTCTCTGGAATAACTTCAAAAAACATTGAGTTATATCCTTGTAATAATAACTTTCCACGAAAGGTTGAAAATTGGTTTTAGAAATAAATTCTAAGTAATATATAGGTTGAGGTTATTTAAAAACAAAAGGATCAGTTTCATCAAACGTAACATTTACTATTTCGTCAATAATAAAATATTTTTTAATAGAAGATATTTATTCCTTATAAGTATTGGAATAACCTAAAATTATTCCTTCATCATATTTGGGTGCAAATTTATATAATTTATCAATAGTATTCAAGATGAATACTTTAAATCCAAAAACATTGATGTAATAATCTTTTGGATTCCTTCCTATCCATAACTCATAAAGAGTTTTATTAAGAAAATGTCGAATTAAAACTCAATTTATTATATCGAAGGAAGTAATAACTACTTTAGCCAAAAACAATTATCAATTGAGTTTTCATTTAACATGGTTCTAGTTATTTCTTGAAGAATTATATTTCTTCTTTAAACTACACCATTTTTATTAGGGATTTTAGAAGTTAAAAAGTTATGTTCTATACCTTTCTTACTACAAAATATTTCAAAATCCGAATTTTTAAATTCTCCACCATGATAACATTGAATATTTATCAAGGGAATTATTTTCTCATTTTTAACTTTGGAAACAAATTTTTTAAAATAAAAATGACTTCATATAAATATATGATAAAATAAACCCAAGTATATCTAGTGTAATCATAAACTAAGACATATACATAGTATTTTTCCACCAATACTCCAAGTTTTATTTTGTCCAAATAATTTTTTGTTCACTGACTATAAATAATCATAAATTTATACTTAACTAATATATTTAAAAGTTGTCTTATGTTTTTACCATAATAAAAATGGTCACTGACATTTGAAGTATCAAACCTAAGTTATGTTAGATCCTTAAAAATTCCATTATTAGTTAATTTAGATAATATTTTAAGGTTACAGTGTCCTAACCTTCTATTACATAACTAATATTGAACTTCCATTTCAATAAATAAATGTAATTCTTGGCTCCTAATATCTTTTAAATTAAGTGTCTAAACATTATCATAATTATGGGAAGAATAAATAAATTAATTCTTATAACTAAGCAGTAAATATCTATAATTCCTAATGTTGACAAGGTAACCTTCATAACAAAATTTAATTATTATTATATGGTTGTTCTTAAGACCTTTAACAAATAAAACATTCGAAATAAGTTCTTTACCAAGAAGAAAAATGTTACCTACTCTGATAATCTCCCCTTTATCATTATCTCTAAAAATCACTTTACCACCATTAATTTTGATAATATTATTGAAAAAAATCTTGGTTAACAGTTATATACTTCGAACACCCACTATCCATGTACCATGTTTTTTTTAAACTGTATGTTTTTCCTAAAAAAGATGAATTTAAATTTTTCTACCCAAACCTTCTTGGTTCCTATAATGTCAGAAAAAAATTATGAATCCACATTTTTTTAGAAAAAATGGCTTTCTAAAAACCTAGGGATTGAGATTTGTTTTGGGAATAATTCTTTTTCCAATGGCCACATCATTGAAAATTAGTGAAACAATGATCACTTTTAGGAACAAATAAATTGTTGATAAAATATTTTTCATATAAGTAAAACCCATTCCAGAACTTATCACGTGAGGATGAATGTTTTTTTTACATTTTATAAAATATTTATTTAAAAATTGTGAAGTTTGAAAAAAGCTTCTTTAACGAAGAAATTTCAAATTTTGGTTTTACAACTAAATTATTATCCTCTTTATTATTATATTTGGAACTCAATTTATCATAACTAGTTTTTATGTTATCTTTCTCAAAAACTAGTATTTCTAAATATTTTAAAAAAGTATAATTTTCAGAATTATCTTTATAAAGATCTTTAGAAATATCTAATATTCCATCTTCCAAAATATTTATCCATGAAATAGCCTTATAATTTTTTCCCTTATAATTATCAAGTTTTTTTTATAAATTTTTCAATTCTCATTTTCTATAAGTTTATCAAAATGAGAAACCTTATCATATGAAGTTAAATAATTATCTTCACTGACTACAGAAAATTTCTTATCCAAAGATCTATAATTTTTCACATCGGCGTAATTATCACTTAAATACATATTTGTAACGTTCTCATTAGTTTATACCTTTGTGATAAAAAATTATTTTCAATAGGTATATTCCAAAAAAGACCTATGTTTCTTTGAAGGGAACATTCATTATTTGAATAATTCTAATAAGAAACTTAACGTTACTAATAATTTTTGGAATTCATTTCTGAGTTATTTTATTTTATATATTTCCTCTTTATCTTTGGACAATCTAGTCTGATTTTTCCAAATTTCTTACATTTGTATAAAGTGACTTCATATTTCATGTTACTTATGTCCTTATGAATCTTTTAATAACAACGTTGAAAATCATTTTCCTAACAATTTTATTCATCCTTATAGAAAGATTATCCAATTTATACTTTGAATATTTATAAATACTTGAATAATATTGAATAACAACTTTATTCTTTCTTGAGGACTTAAAAACTTTCTTATGAGTTTTAGATCTAGAATGTAAGGTGGATGTTGAAGAAAAGGAAACACGACCACTTTTATTTTTATTTTTCTCATCATATCTTTTGAGTCTACCCTTGTGTAGAATAATGGTTTTAATATGATCAGCGAATGTGAAATTATTTAACTTTATTGTCTCATAAACAACATTTCTCTTAGATTCCCATTCATTGGGAATAATATCAATTATATTCTCAAAAAGTATTTCTTCATCAATAATTTTTTCACTAATATATTGTAAACTATTAATAATAGTGATGAACCTCTAGAACATATTTGGAACCAATTCTATAGGAAGAGAATCAAATGCTTGATAATATTCTCTTAACATAGCTCTCATGGTCTCTACAACCTCTGAAGTACCAAAATGTGTGAATTCTAGAATTTTCATATATTGTTCACAGCTTCACAAGATGATATTTTACTATATATTATTCTCACCATTGAACATAACAAATTATTCCTTACTCATCATTTTAATTGATACTCCTATTTTTTTAATTCATAAAAGAAGTTACTTCCTTATAAAGAAGCTTATAATCTCTGATACGCATAAAAATATATCAACCCCAGTGTTGGTAACAACATTATTCAACCTATCTCTTAATTACTCATAATCAGTACCATTAAATATTGGTGGTGTGTTCTAATTAGGATTGTCTATTGAACCAACATTAATACCTACCATCTTTAAAATCAAATACAAAAATTATTTTCCCCAATTACAAAATAGTGTAACAAATGTTTATAAACAAAAATTTTATATCAAAACATTAACAAACATGGAATATTAAATATAGTAAAAACTCACCAAGTATTTGGACAATGGAAACCTGATCTGATACCAATTATTAGATCATTATATCTATAATAATTTCTAGGATCATAATAATTTACTTAGATGGAAAAATTATAAGAGAAGTGAAAAGTAATTTTAAAATTTTAGTTTTTAATAATTAAACTAAAAAAATCCAAATCTTATTTATGTATAATTGTTAGAATCGAACCTATGTTCTATTAAAAAAAGACACTGAATCGGAACCTGGATATAGTCTTATATAATCATAGTTTTAGATTCAAATTGGATCTGATTTATTAAACTGATTATTGTAATCATAGTTAATATGGTAAAACATATTGTATAGAAATTTATGTTTGATGACTAATTTATCTTAAATTTCATAGGTTAAATATAAACTTTTAAACAATATGTAATACAATAGAAAAAATATAAGAATGAATTAAAATATATTTAAATGAGAATTATATTTTAAATATTACAAAATGGTAGAATATAACCTATAATAATGTTATCCACTATTTTATACTTACGAAAAAGTATCTCTTTCCTTACCAAGGAAATCCTTTAATACAATGATCAGAATGGATCTATCTTCTTATCCCCAAAATCCATTGATAAAATGACCAATTATCTCTCTTACTATCCCAATAATCCTAAGATCTGAATAATTGATTATCTATCTTTATATCCATGTAATCTCTTGATTTTTATATTTATCTGGTGTGGAAATAATTAAAAAAAAGTTCTTAAGGAGAAAACCTAACAGGGTTTCCAATAGAATGAAAACTCCTTAAAGAAATACAATGATTAAGAATGACATGTTCAAACTAACCATTCTTCTATAAATTCGAGAGAGATTGTAATAAACAAGACCCAAAATCATTAAATGACATGGTATTTATAGGTGAGATCTAAACTATCATATTGTGATCTCTTAATGGTTATATTTTTGAGTTTGCTGTAATGAATTTGGACACCTAGAATATGACAACTTATAATGATCTAGAATAACTGAAAGTATAATTTCATAATTACTAACATTGTTACAGTTTCAAAGATATTAATTACATTATAAATAAGTCTTTTTAATATGATTATAAACTGAAGTTAGTCTGATGTACTTCCTATATAATGTCAATATGATAATCTTATTTTCCATGAGTTTGATTGCATCAGCACCGGTTCCAGTCAAATTTTTAAGACTATATTAGTACGATATAAGTGCCACAAAGTCTAGATTCTAGTTTTGATAATTTTGAGTTTGGTTTATTAGACATATAATCATAATGATGATCATAATGAATAAACTTAGAGTTTAAATTCGTAATACTTTCCAAATTATTCTAAATATGGTAATTTAAAATGTTTTCTACTAAAAATTTCTTAAACTCTTGGGAAATAAAAATTTAGTAAAATTGTTTTAAGATTGTTTTTGTGATTTCTAAAACTAATGGAATGGAAAAGTAAGAAGTATAACTTCTGACTCAACACATGAATAAACTGGAAGGTGCTACATAATGAATTCAAAAAGATACCTATGGAAATGTATACCTTCGATATGATATTTCACATGGAAAAGGAGTTTCAAAAGATATTTCATGTAGTAAATGAGTCGCATAAGATATTTCACGTTCAAGGGGTTATGTAATATATTTAACAATGTGCTAGAGGTTATTTAATATATTTCATTGCAAGTAGCTTCATGTAATTAACTACATATATAAAATTATTCTATTAGAGTATATCATGTGTGATTAAACATATAATAATCAGTTGTTGTAAGATATTAAACTTTTTTATTTAACAATTATTTCATATTAATCCCATGAATCAGATTATCATGAAAAATTAACATTGATGGTGGTGAAAAGGATTCTCATGTGTGATTATAAGTTGTATATGATTCACTCATGTCATAATAACAAACTAAAGGGGCACACAACATAAAAATAATTTCATGTATCCTAAATATATGTATGTATAACCATCTATGATATGAGGATATGTGAGATTAATTATCCAATTGTATGAGATAAAATGAGATTCATTCCTGGAATATAAAATAAAATAAGAACTAAAATACATGAGATTAAATCATTTCTCATAAAAGATTTAAATTTATACTTTTTATAGGATTTAATTTTAATTAAATTCATAGTAATCCCTATTCTTCTAGCACTAAATTATATAAATGGAAATATAATCTCAATAAAACTTCAAATGAGAGAGGGATATGGAGAGTGTTAAGTGGATCTTTAATCAAGCTAGATATATGGCCAAGTGTTATTGGTTAGAAGATAATGGTTTAGTCATGTTTATGTTCATGTTAAGTTAATGAGATTTAGTTTGATATATTAGGGTTAAAATGATGAAAATGATATTCTCACATGGACTCCATGGGTTTGAAGTTGGGAGTTACTGACTTTTAGGAAATTTTGGGAGGTGATTTCAAAATTATTCCATATCTCATTCTAAAAAGAAGACCTTTAAAGAAATATTTTAAGAGAGATAAGTTGTATGTAATGAAAAGTGAGATAATTCTTCCATATTTTTTATCCATGTATGGATAAATAAATTAAATTAATGATATAGTGATCATTTCTAGATCCTCTTTGATGTTAATATTTCTTTTATCTCTCATTTGAATTCTTCTTAAATTGTTATCATTGAGCTAAAATTAGTTATATTTATTTTTGGGATAATGATTATTCTTATGGTTATATTTTAAAATCTATTATTTTATACTACTAATGAGGGAGGGCATATTTTTTTTATTACGGAATGAGGATATTTTTTCATTCTATGGAAGTATAGTAATCTTATTCACTATTTAAATTTCTTAATCATGGGTTTGTTTAGGGAAGCATATAATTTCATTATTTTGAAAATATTTATGGATATTGAGTAACTTGATCACTTTAAGATGAATAATAACATTCATAATGAGGTTTTAATATGAATTTTATATAGTATTAAATGTTTATTCTAAGGTATTATATTTTTTATTAAATAATTTAACAAACTAAAGTTTTTTGATAATAAATATGATGAATCCAATGATTAAAACTATTTTATAGATTCTATCCAAAACCAATTCACACTCTTTTTTCACTTATTTTGCCTTATTTTTTCAAAATATGTGCATAGATTTTATATCAATCCCTTTTATTCATCATAAAAATTTAATAAAAAGTAACATAAGTGCTTAGTTTTTTACCTATATGTGAGACAACTCTTGGGGACTGCTATAATGCATTACTTAGGGGATTATAAATTAAATAATGATTTCAAAAAAAATTGCCTTAAAAATGATACTTTTTATTCTTAGTAATTATAAGATACCAATATTTTTGGGGACTGAAGAAATTAAAAAAATATCATATATTTTAAATTTGGTTCTAATAAATACCATTTCAAAAACAATTTTGGAATTGTTTAAGGGTTGAAGTCTGAGTGTTTAATGTATGATCATTTGGGGATTCCATTTTGTAGTGTGATTTTATAACCCATAGGATAGTATATTAGATCCTATAACCATTATTGGTTATTTTATTAGATATTATAAAATGAATAAAGGATATATATTTGTTTATCCATTATTGAAAAGTTGAATTGGGAAATTATGAAATGAAAATTTTATTGAAAATTGCAAGATTGGTGGGGGTATAATAACCATAAATTATTCTAATAAAGACAATTCATATGTCTATTCCACTATCCTAAGTGATAGATTTATAATTTTTCATATCACTCTTAATTAATCAAGTATTTTTTCATAAATATTATTCCAAAAATATGTTGATAAAAAATCAATGGTTCAAGTGGGAGAAGAATGTGAAACTTCTGAACAACCATTTCAACCTTAATTGTTTATACACTATGATGGTAAAACATCAAGAAGATCTATATGGATGGAAATATCAAAACATTCTAGAAATTATATAGTGAATATACAAGATTATGACTACAATATTTGATTTTATAATGATCCTAAAACAATTTCAAAATCAATGAGTTGTAAATATTAAAAACTATATTTTAGCACCCTGATTGAGGAGATGAATTCCATGAGGAGAAATGAAGTATGGGATCCTATTTTGTTTCATTTTATTGTATCTTATTGGATATAAATGGGTTTTCAAAACCAAAAAAAATTCATTGTACAACATTGATTGATATAATAATATACTAGTTTCTAAAGGACTCACTAAAAAGGAAGAAATCATTTATACCCATACATTCTACCTATTATATAAAACAAATTCTTATATATAATGTTAGAATTAATTTCATATATTATGTTGTAATTAGGATAAAGGAAAGTGAGAATTTATTTTATGAATTTTAATATAGATAAGGAGTTTTAATTGAAAAACCAAAAGTAATTATATCTTATAATGGTGAGAATTTAGTATACAAGCATTGAAGTTCAATATATAGTTTAATACAAGCATCCTCATAGTGTTAATTATGATTTCAAGATATATTTTATTCATTTGGTTTCAAATAAAATACTATGAATCAGCTATTATATAAGAAGGATAGTGGGAGTACAATATGTTTCCATATTTTATATATAAATATCATTTTACTTACTTCTAATGACAAGGGTTTTCTATATGAGGTGAAATAGTTTCTCCCAAAATTATTTGACCTGAAAGATATGGGTAATTCATATTATGACACTGTAATATGAATTTATTGATATATGTGTTGGAGTGGGTTCCCTAAAACCATATTCTATGTAATTTATGATACCATTTATTCATATTTTTTAATATTAATAAAATCTATATCACATCATGTTTGTTATTCAATGTGAAATATTATTTAATAATGTCTTAAGAGTAGTTGTCACACTTAAAGGTCATAGTAATTCCCTACTATGATGAGAACCCATAAGTGATAAAAACTATTCTTAAATATATTTTCTATTACCGGATGATATTATTTGAGGGATATAAATGACATAGGTTTTCATGGGTGGAGAGTCATAGGACTTTGTGACACATTCTCATGGTGTATGCATTTCATATTATCCATTGTAGGGTATTATGATAACAATCCCCTCCAGTAAAAAATTCTCATTTATATGTGTCATTGTACGTTCTTATCTGTTGAATTGTGTATCCATCCGTAGACTTTAATATTATTATTAAAGATCATTATGAGTAATTTCCTTTGACGTATTGAGGAAAACCATGATGACATATGTTCATAGTGAGGTAGGATATGTTTGGTGTGTCATGGGTAATATTACATTAATTAATAATGAGAGAAATTATTTTTCCCTTTTGTTCCTTAATATAATATGATATCTCAAGTCATTTTATGACTAAAAATTGATTTTTTTTTTATTTCGAAAAACTTTTAGTAAAGTGAGAAACCGCACATCCCTTAACTCGTACCAGATCACGACATGGAAAACTCACAAAAAAAGAACTTGCAGAACAGCCAAAACCAAAGAAAAACACCAGCACGAGACTACATATCATAGTACCCATAATCGTCTCTGCATCCCACACAAGATCTCCCTTATACCATAGCTGATTCCCATTCAAAAGTTGATTTATGTCGCCTCAAAAAATAGCCACTCTGCTCATGGTTCCTCATCTGATCGAGTAAAGTTTTCTATGGATAGGTTTTCTTAACCAAGCTATCCTTTCTAAAATAAATAATCACCCCTACATCCTGTTTAAAGGATGATGTAGTAATCACCGGCCATGGTAGATAAGAGTAGTCATTTCTTGTTCTTCTTCTTGGTATAGCAGATAGATCTCTTTCACACTTATTCATCTTTTCGGTCTCATTCTGCACAATGTCGCTATAGGAAAGAAATTTTGGACCACTCCTGTTTTCATTATTACCCCCGAACCAGCCCTCCCTTTGTTCATCGAGGCCTTATCATTACAACCAAAAGAATTGCCTCTCCTTTGATCTGGTGTGTTACTGTCTATCAAGGCAAGACACCAAACTGCATTAGCAGCCTCTTCCGTGGACATAGGAACTCCCTCATAGCCCAACCTTACAGAATTGTTCCCTTTTGCAGAGGCCCCATTGGCATCCCACCTTCCACCACATCATCATCCAATTCCTCTTCAATCATGCATTCAGAAATGAATTCAAACATGTTGCTCAACCTTAGAAATGGCATGGCCGAAGGTTCTAAGCCTCTGGAACCCCCAGTATTATTTGGACTGGCCACACCTAACTTGAATACTTTTTCCCCCTCCCTTTGGAATTTAATTGTTTTCTCTCCATCCATGTGCTACTCCAAGCTATCCACCTTACAACTCGAGCCAGTATCCTTCCGAGAATTGAAATTAGGTGGTCCCTTCAAATCCTTCCGCAACCTGTTGAATACTTCTGCTACTGTCAGGTTACGCTGAGTTACCATAGCATTTTATATTTTAGAACCATTAACATCCTCCATTGTCGCCTTACAGACACCACCTGGGAGGTCCATCACCACAGAACTTGATGGGTGAAGTCCCCCATCTTTGGACCCTGAAGCCTCCTTAACCAAATTAGTCGGCTCACCGAGTGTAGGATCTTTGATCAGTGAGGCATCCTCTTTACTTTCAGTAACCTAAATCCCCCTACAACTTACATCCAGTTCATGAGAAATGTTTCTCCTTCTGCGAGCCTCCAAAGGGTGGCCCAAACACTTGCAAGCAGGACAGAACTCAGTCCAATTATCATAAATCACCCGCTGCTTAAACATGTACTCCTCATCAATCATAATCCACACATAATCAAAGGGAGAATGGGAAGTTTCCATCTCAACACAAACCCGAGGGTTAACCGGGTGACACATGGCCTCAGTGCGGCTATCAGAGAAAAGGTATATTTCTACGGGGTTGCCTAGAATTCAAATCACCAAAGGGTTCTGAAAAGGTAAAATGAGGGAGGGAAAGCTTATCCAAACCGCTATAGAAGGATAGTCTCGGTTCATTACAAAATTGAAGGACCACCATAGGAGGAAGAAATGGAGTCCGTTGAAGCTACGCGAAGCCCTCAACCATTCTTTGATGAGGCATGCCTTCGATTCAAACCGAATCATGATATGGTGGCTGTCGAGCAGGCCAACAATTGATCTTTCTTGAAGGTCCCAAGATCTAAATATGAACCAGTCAAAAGCCTCGATTGAAGGTCTCTTGTTCTTAAACTAGGCAACCAGAGTGCGATTCAAGAGAGGTGAGGTTTTCACAAACTCATAGGATGAGAGATGAAAGTTAGGGAGGACATCGAGAAGATCCAGGACTTTCGGGCATAACGAAGCTTTCGTGAAAGGGGGGAGAAAGTCTGGATTACAGTAAGGACGAAAGAACCCATCTCCCTCATGGAACGATAATACCCCTTCCCCCACCAAGGGGGGAGGAGCCGTCACTAGCACCGTCATCACTGAGTAGGAGGGACCAACCGCGGAGGACTAGGGTTCCCGAGCCTCCTCTCTATGCCGTGGGTATCTCCCTTTATCGAAATGATATATCCTAAATAAATCTGTGGTCATGGTGTTCTATAGGCAAATTAAATTTCTTAGAAGTCAAATTAAGAGACATTAAGCACATAGGTTGATGGCCCCAGCATGCAACCTACTTGATTAGAGTTATCATGATAAAGGTATTATATTACACAGTCTACATCCATATGAGTTATTATGTTAATATGGTATTAACTTCTTTCTCTATGGGTTACTTGGCATGTTTCCAAATGCTAACCTTATACTTTAGGATGCTTCTCCTAATGCCACTAAAAAGAGGTCTGGGGTTCACATAGTAATTGTATCCATAATCTCACTTAAATAAAATATTATTATTTGTTCTATAAAAATTTTAATAAATATTATTCGTGCATGTGGTTTAATAATTTTTCATGTTTTCTTGATCACATATATTCTAGAACCATTTATTCGAGAGAATATAATGTTATAAGAATACTTAATAAATATTTATTTAATATTTAGTGAATATAATATATATTTATTTAATATTTACTGAATATAATATTTATTTATTTATTAGTGAATAATGCAGTTATATTTATTTAATAAATAAATAGTCATTATTTAAGGTCCAATAAATTTTTTGGAGGAACGGACAAACAATTTTAATGGCTCATTGAGAAATAAAAATTCTTAAAAATTATTTTATTAAATATTATTTAATTTAAATTTCAATCTATGATTGTGTAAATAAATAATAATAAAACTATTTTTACTATTTTAAATGGAGTTTCACAGTGATTAAATAAATAATAAAGGGAACTTGTGTAATTATTTTATTTTAACCTTAGCGGTATATAAACTCAATTATATTATTTTCTAAGATAGACAATTTATTTGTTTGGTTATACACAACTGATTTAGATAATTCTCTCAAGTGATAAATATCTCCCTTCTCCAAGAACACTCCAAATAATAGAGAGAGGTCTTCCTCCACCTCCCACTCTTAAATCTAGAGAGATCATGGAGAATGCTTTGTATGTGGCTGTTGTGGAAATCAATGGCGGATGATGAAAGTGATAGGATATTCCATGATATCACTCAAATATTCCAACGATGATGTTAGAATATTTTTGAAACACATGTGGATCACTGCTATATGGAATATTATCTTTATTCCAATAACAAAATGACTAAACAACGTGGATCTGTTGTCAGAATAATCAATAAAGAAATAATTCCAACAAGTTCATTCTTTAACTGATTAAATTAATTGTAAATAATATTTTATGATCCTCTTTCTGGTTCTAAAATTTTATCCATTTTGTGTTTTATTTGATTCAATTCTCTTGATCATGGAATTTATCATTTTTTAAATCTTGGATTGATCATCGATCATTATAAAAATAAAAGTTGGTCATCACCCTTGGCATGCTTCTGCTATGACAGGAACCATCAAGTTGTATCAGAGTGATCACATAATTATTTATAATTATTTAATGATTTTCTATTTATTCATTCATTTGTATTTTATTTTTTAAATTCATGTTTAATCGTTATTTTAATCTTAATTGTGATATCTACTTATTCCTCCTTCGTTTCAACTAAATCTAATCAAAATGATTAATTTTATGAATGAAATAAAATTATAGAACTCATTCTGAGGATTTGATGATTCTAGCTAGATAAAACAGAAGTACAAGTCATGTAAATAGTGTTACATTACATGTACTTATGTTCAAATCACCTTGAATTAATTCATAATTAATTCAAATGGTGTGCATTGATTACACGCAATGCATTTAATATCATACATTACATGTTGACCGGGCTAGCCTGGTGCATGGTCAGCTGGAGTACATGTCGTGTAGCCCAAATACACAGCATTTAGTACTTTTAAGTCATAGAAGGGTTATGTATTTTTATAAACTACCTACCAAAATGGTGACCATGTCACTTGTAGACCACACACCGTGTAACCCTTTGTAAATGTTGTGCACTCCAATTTTTCGAAGGCACATTTTACACATTGAGTCCCTAGTCATGTGTCTTGGATAAATGGTGAGAGAGGTATATGTCATGTATCTCACTTTTACATGTCTTGTACTTATACCACATTGCAAACAATTAAAATTAATTTATTATATTGAGTAAACCTTATCGACATGTGGTTTTATGGGGTAATTAAGTTGATAGCACACACCATATGATGGGTTTTAATATATGTGTGTGTGTGTGTGTTTAATTAATTTCTATGTAATGTTCAAATCGACATATCATGTATGATTCATATGACATATATTAATCTATGTGAAATAAATCCTAAGAGTTATAGAAAAACCTTGTAGTTCATTTAATCATTATCTTGATAGTACACCACATGAAAGTATACAATAAGTCGAGTATTCCATATGTCACAAGAGTAAATTGTATACGAGTATAATACATGTTGGGTAGATCCGAATGGGTATTCACAGTTTTTCCTTCAAGGTATAGTTAGGTACATGGTTTATTTTAAATTAATTTATTTAATTTGATTAAAATTATGATGTATGATAATCTCAAGGAAATTTGGATGAGAATTAAGATAAAAAATATTATTTAAAGAAGATAATTAATTTAATCAGGCAGAATTTATATTAATAATAATGATAAATAATTTAATTCTAGTTTTATTAACTGAATAATTCATTGTGGGCATGTGGTTGATCATAAGCACAGACCAGACCCCTATATGGGATCAGTCTCCTTTAATTTATTATTAAATTAATTTTTTGGCATGTGTTCCTTATTTTCTCTTATTATGAACAAGCATGCATGTCCATTGATTATTTTATCTAAATATTTTTCCCACAACCATCATATGAGTAAAATAAATGTAATGGATGGGTCTCCCATGATAGTGCAGGTGGTTCAATTTTGGAGCCTAAGAAAAACGAATCCAATAGAGATACATAGGTGGATTAGTGGAAAGCTATCACACAGATATTAATTGGTTTAAGGTGTTTTTTCCTAGGTCAATGATTTTTTTATCAACCACTAGATACACTAAAAGTTCTTAAAATCTCATGATTATACCACTTAATTAATTTATTTCTATCAAGTTTCATAGTTATTTGATCATGAGTGTTTTTCACGATACCATGAATTAATGGGATTAACGAGCATGAAAGATAGAACAAGAATAAATTTTCTTATGCATAAATATTATCTTATACATGTTTAACCACTTAATTAATTCCACTTAATATAACCAATAATGTGATAAATATAATACTTGGAAATTAATGCAAAAAAGATAAAAATCCCTAAAAAATATATATTAAGTCGGTATATCCTTTACTACTTCAGTTAAAATTGAACTACAATTCAAAGTTCTTGACCAACCAAAGGTGGGATGATTTCAATTATTGGGGAATTAAAACATGAATGTTTTGGTTGAAATAACATAGTTCACATGAATGGTTGACTGTCAATATCGTACATGGTGTAACTGAGATGCAAGGGTTCAGGAAATCAAATTTAAGGATTTCATGTTGGGGGAGTCCACTCAATAGATCAAGGAACTGTGAGTTAGTGTAGTTGGAATTTGGAATGCCTACCTAAAACCATTAAATTTTCTTAACAAGATAAATTTGGTTTAATGCGAAGTGGAATATGAACTCTTACCACTAGAATAGACAATCAATAAGATATTCAAATCCAATGGAGATGGATATTGGGTTTTGATAAAATAGTGGGAAATTAATAAATAGAATATTTATTTATTTGTCTAAATTTTATCTGATAAAGTACTAAAATTATACTCATATTATTTATTGATGAAACATTAAAATGAATTAAAACATATCACAATGATCTATACTTGAGAAGGACAGCCTTCTCATTGACACCAATTTTCAATAGTGTAAAAGGCACTTACGTGTTATCCTTCGTCATGAAATTAAATTATATACATTAGAAGAACTTATTCTAGATGTTCCTAGTAATGAGGAAAGTGATTAATAGCTATCAATCTATGAGAAACATTTTAACGATTCCATATATGTTCAATGTTTTATGCTATCATCGATGACCACTGATCTTTTGAAGCATGATGAGGACATGGGTGTGTAAAGCATGATGTATCACCTTTGGAATCTCTATTAATAGAACATGATACAAGAGAGATACAAGATATCTAACACTTTTTTTAAAAAATAATCATATAGAATCTATGATAGTTGGGCCTCATATAGTCAAGATTATTGGATTCATTGAATGCTTAGAAATGATAGAATTAAATTCTCAAATCTATTGCCTATAAACATTCATTACTGTACAAGACATTATCTAGTTATATTATAAATTATAATATGATAAATAATGAGAAAAGTCTTTTTGAACTTATAACTTTGATTATCTAAGTGGATAAGGACATGGGGAATTATAAACTCATTATCCTTATAGTGAATAATAAAAGGAAGAATAATGAAAAGGGACCCAAGAATCACAAAAATTATAAATCTACCAAGAACCATACTTCTAATAAGTGGAAGATCTAGAAGCAAGTAAAGGAAAATTAGATTGTATGATTTTCATGTGGAAGTCCAGGCTATTAGAAGTGGAACTGCACCTAGAAGTATGGGAAGCTAAAGGGGTGTTCGTTATCGAGTGTAATCATTCAATATATACACTTTTGGTATTAGATACAGCTTTTGGTGCACACAATTATATCCAAATGTAGGAACCAAGTAGATTCTGAAATATTTATAGAGGCGAGGTAGATCTGAGGACTGTTATTGGTGTAAGGTTTGATGCTCTATCCATTAGTGACTATCACCTTTCATTGTCAACATGAATGATTTTAGTTTTAAAATATTTTTATTATGTACCAATAGTTACCAAGAATATAATTTATGCATCATTCCTAGATGTAGATGGGTTTATTTTCAATTTTTTAAACAAAATTTTCTTCATTTATAATGAAAGAATATGTTATGGTATAACACATTTAAACAATGGTGTTTATGTATTAAATTACGAAAACCAAGTATTGGTAGTTGATAATAAATCATGTTCACATGATCATATAACCCTGAGTTATGTAATAACCATATTGGTCATGTAAATGAGAAGTGTTTTAAAATTTTATATCCATATGGTTATTTAAACTCATCTAAGAAAAAACTACTTGAAATATGTCATGCTTGTTTTCAAGGAAAATGACAAAACCACTATTTGGTGTACAGGATGAAAGGTCCATAGATATTCTAGGATTGGTACATACTGATGTGTATAGACCATTTCCATTGGAAATTAAAGGTGGGTATTCTTAATTCATAACTTTTACTGATGACTTGAGTAGATATGTTTATGTCTACTTAATGGGGTATAAGTCGGACTCTATTGAGAAATTAAAGGAATTGAATAATGAAGTAGATAATAAACTTGGAAACAAGATAAATAATATTTGATTGGATCAAGGTGGTGAATATCTTACTCAAGAGCTAATCAACTTTATATAGTTGTTTCAGAACCTATCTCAACTAAATCAACTTTACACACCACAGTGCAATAGTGTTATTTATAGGATGAACCATACCTTGTTAGACATGAAAAAGTTAATAATGAGTTATACAGAAATTCCATTATCATTTAAGGGATATGAATTACAAACTATGGAATACACATTAAACTGAATACCAACTAATGCGTGGAATGGAATTCCATTCATGTTATAGAGTGGAAATAAAATCGTTTTGTCACAAACACGTATATGGGGTTGTGAGGTATTTTTTTAGGCCTTCATAGGTAACAAAATATTACCTTGAGGCACGAAGTGTATCTTTATAGGTTATCCCAAGGAAAAAAGTACTGCTACCAAGAAAATTCCTTAAAAAAGAAAGTGATTATTTCTTGAGAAGAAATATTTTTTTGAGAGGGAGAATATCCACAAAAAGGATAGGGATATTGGGATTGACTTTGATAAAGTCAATGATCAAGATAGAAAAGAGTTGGTATAGTAACAGATTCTCTAGGTCCCCATAGAAGAAGTACTTACTGAAACAAAAATACTATGTAGGAGCACAAGATTGGTATGAGAACTAGAGAGATATGTTTTACTATTCACTGAAGATGGTGACACATTATGGGTTGAAAATGATGAACATATCTTCTAAAAATATTTAGTAGATATCTAAGAAGCTACAAGATGGTAAGAATCCATGAATTACAAAATGGAATCCATGTATTAGAACAAAGTTTGGGTTCTGGTCAATGTTCCAATTGATGTAAATCTCATAGGATTCAAATGGGTATTCCTGATAAAAACGGACATTAAAGGTAAAATAAATAACTACGATGAAGGGTTTAAACAACAACAAGGAATTGGTTATAATTAAACCTTTTCAATAGTTTTCATGTCTAAATTCATTAGAATTATACTTTTTTTAACATCTTACCATGACTATAAAATTTGATATATGGATGTAAAAATAGAATTCCTTAATGGGAACCTTCAAGAAGAACTCAATATGACACAATCAGAAGGGTTTGTGGCAACTGATGATGCCAAAAATATTTAAAAGTAACAGATATTCATTTATGAACTGAATCAAGTATTCAGATCATGAAACATTCCATTCTATGAATCTATAAAATAATTTTGTTTCATTATGAATAAAAATGATCCATACGAAGATAATAGGATTCGTGGAAATGAAGTTGTTATCCTACTAGTAAATGTTAATGAAAAATTACATATTTTAAATGACCTACCAATATTACCATCTCTTTAGGATTAGTTAAAAAAATGTTTCTCCATAAAGGACTTAGGTGAAGTTGCCTATATTCTAGGGATAAAAATCATTCATGATAGATCCCAGAGGCTCCTTAGACTATGTCAAAGTACATATATTGACCAGATACTAAATGGATTTAGTATGGAACCATCCAAGAGGGGATTGGTTCCATTGTTACATGGTTTACATATTTCTATGAAAATGTGTCCTCAGACACAATAGGAGAAAGATATAATGAGTAAGATCTCATATTCTTCGGTGATAGGATCAATCATGTATTCCATGTTATTTACTAGACTTGAAGTTTCCTAATCATTGACAATGGTAGGAATATATCATGAAGATCCATTTGAATAACATTGGTTTGATATTAAAGTTATCCTTAAGTATCTGAGAATAACTAAGGATATGTTTCGGTTGTATGGATGAGACATGGAGACAGTCATCAAGGTTCATAATGATGCTATCTATATGAAATATCTGAATGATATGATGTCATTTTCAGGATATTTTTTCACTCATAACAGAGGAGATATGAGGTAGAAGGGTTCAAAGAATTCAGTTTTCATTGATTCTATAGTGGAGCCTAGGTATATAGTATCTTCTAATGAAGAAAAATAATCCATTTGGATATGGAACTTTTTTCAAGAGATTGATTTGGTACATGGATATAAAGACTCTATCACATTTTATTGTGACAATACTATAGTATTATCTCATGGAAAAGAACCAAGGTCACAGAAACAGAAAAAGAATATACTCTAGAAGTTTCACCCTATGAGGTATTTTTATGAAATGGTTGAAATTTAAGTAATAGGGTTACCCATGTAAGATAATGTGGCGAACCCCTAGAATAAAGGACTATCTTAGAATAAGTATATATATCATGTGAGAGATAGTGGACTGGAGGTTGTTAAAAGTTGGCTCTAGTGAAAGTGGGATTCTGTTTGAGTTGGTTCCTTGTAACTAACATCTATGTACATTATAATAACTTTTATTCATATTTTTGAATAATAATAAACTCCTTATCACATCATGATTTTCCTTCTTCATATCATAATATGTGATAATGTCTTAAGAGTAGTTTCCAGACTAAAAGATCATAACATTTTCCCGCTATGATGAGAACCCTAAAGTGATATGACACTATTCAAAAATATATGTTATATATTTGGATGGTATCATTTGACAAACAAAATGATACAGGCTATCAGGGGTGGAGACTCGTGGGACTTTGAGGCACCTTCTCATGGTGTACACCCTTAGTAATATCCAGTGGAGGATATTATGAGAATGAGAACCATGAGTAAGAAATATATATTTATATGTCATTGGATGTTTCCATCTATGGACTTCCGTATTAATCCTTGAAATTTAATTTTATTATTAATGAGTATTATGAGTCACGTAATTTGATGTATTGATGAAAACCACGATGACATATGTTCGCGGTGAGGTAGAATATGTTGGGGGTGTCATGAGTAATATTTCTTTAATTAATAATGTGAGAAAGCATTTGTCTCTTAAGTTATTTAATAGAAATTGATTTACCATAACCTTCTATTGAAATGATATATCCTAAATAAATCCATGGCCAAGGTGTTCTATATGCAATTTCAATTTTCGGGATTTCAAAGAAAGAGACATCATGCCCATTGGTTGGTGGAACCTACATGTAACCTTCTTGATTAGAGATATCATGATAAAGGTATTATATTACATAGTAAGTGTCTATATGAGGTATTATGTATTTGTGGAACTAACTTAATTCACTATTGGTTTCCTTTTTCCGTTTCTAGATGTTAACCTTAGACTTTAGGCTACTTCGATTAATGCCACTGAGAAAGAGGTCTAGAGGGTCAAACACTAAGTGTATCTAGCATATCGTTCAAATAATATATTATTATATATTAATTAACATTATTAATAGATATTATTCTCTCACATGGATTAATAATTATTCATGTTTTCTTGATCTCATATTTCCCATCACTAGTTATTCAGAAGAATGTAATGTGAGTAGAATATTTAATAAATATTTATTTTATATTTAGTGAATATAATATTTATTTATTTATTAGTGAATAATGAAATGATATTTAATTAATTAATAAATAGTCATTATCTATGATCCGATAAATATTATGGTGGTATAGAGGACTGAGTTTAATTATCTGGTGAGAAATAATAAATATTAAATACTATTTGATTATATAATATTTGATTTAATTCTCAGGTAAAGTGTATGCTAAGAAATATTATTATTATTATTATTATTATTATTATTATTATTATTATTATTATTATATGACACGGGGTTCCATATGGATTAAATAAATAATAGATTTTACTTGTGAAATTATTTTATTTTAACCCTAGTAGCATATAAACCCAATTATATTATTTTCTTAGAGAGACAATTCTTTTTTCTGGTTGTGCACAATAGATTTGAATAATTCTCTCAAGACCTATAGAGCTCCCTTATCCTAGAAGGATCCAAATAATAGAGAGTTATATTCCTCTACCTCCAACTCTCAAGTCTATAGAGATCAAGGATAACATTTTGTAATTAGTTCTCATAGAGATCAAAGACGGCTGATGCAAGCGATATGATCTTCGGTGCTAGCACCCATAGATTCATACGACAATGTTCAATGATTTTTGGAACACATGTGGATCACCACTAGATAGAATATACTCTTGATTCCTACAACTCAAGGATGGTAAAACACATATATATTTTCAGAATCATCAACGATGAAATAATTCCAACAAAGTAATTAGTTAATTGATTAAATTGATTTTTAAAAATATGTGATAACCCTCTCTCTGGTTCTGACTATTTATACATTTTCCATTTTCATTGATTCAGTTACTTTGATCATGAAATTTATCACTGGGTAAATCTTGGATTTATCAACAATCATGATAAAGGGAAAAATTGGGCATGACTCATCACACGCTTCCGCTACGCCTGGAACATACTATATATTGATAGGAATTACAGGATTGTCTCAAGAAACCTATATTAATAAATTTTTATAGATATTTTAGATGAATAAATATGAACCAATTATAACACCCATGTTTAATGTTGATAAATTCAATTTATACTATTTCCCTAATAATTATTTTAAAAGAGGAAAAATGAAATCCATCCCACATGCTTCTAGTGTTGGTAGTTTAATGTTTGGTCAGTTTGACATAAGGTATGACATTATATTTATAGTTGGAATGTTGTGATGATATCCGATTAGTCATGGTATTTATCACTAGAAATATATGAATAAGGTATCGAGATACCTTAAGGGGACTAAATATTACAATCCTATAATAGATACACTAATGGATATGAGGTTATTGGCTACCCAGATACAAATTTTTTGGGTTGTGTTGGTTCATGAGAAGAAAATTCGAGGTATATCTTATGATGGATTACAATGTTTTATCATATAGAAGTGTTATACATACATTGATAACAAATTATAATATGTAATATGAGTTCATATCATCTTTTGAGGACACTTTTCATTGTGTATATCTAAGAAGTTTTATTTCTAAGTTTGAAATTAGGGAATTTATTTCTGAGACATTAATCATTTATTATAGAAATTTAGATAATATATTTTTGTCTAAGAATAAGAAATATATTAGTGAAAGTATTCCCATCAACATTAAGAAATTATCTATAAAGTAATGTGTTAGAAATAAATAAAGTGGTTATTAATCATATCAAAATTGAATTCATGATTGTATGTCCTTTGAATAAGTTCATTATTCCATTTAAATTCAAGGATCTTGTGATATGTATGGGGTTAAATCCCACTATATAATTTTATTTTTATAATGAATTATATTTTAAACTTAGTATGTTTATATTTCTCATTTTTCGCTACATTATATGCTTTCATTACATTTATAAATATTCTTGGGATATGGAATAAACCTTATAGTTAATGTTTAATCATATAATTATTTAAGACACATAATAAATTGTATTAGATAGAAGATAATTCTCATTAATTATAGATAATATCCCTATAATACAATTATTATGTTCCTTTTTTAAGAGGGATGTTAGATTAATATGTTCTCATTGATTGGTTTGGACCATGTAGGAGAATGTAATAGATTTTTATGGTAAGCTCTTCTACTTCAACATCTTACCATAAATTCAACAATAAGAGTTAACATTTATGCTTTGATGGAAAACCCCACTTATATTTGTAAGCTAACCTCACTCATCTAAACTATGATAATACACCATATGGACCCCGTCACTCATAGTACAGAAGGAAACTATATTTAGTCTGCATCAGGTTTTTCACATCTAAAAATATTAGTAGAATGGTTGGTGGTAAAAAAAATTATTTTTACTCATAAATGGTATATATAATTTCATAAGGCATTAATCCAATTTTTGATTTATTTTTCATCTCATAATGATGATGTAATTTAATTGTAATTACAAAATCTCATCCCCATACCGAATTTTAATAATATTTAACTAATGTAACTTGATTGTTAGAGTTTGGTGGTAAATGATGAAGATAATTATTTAATTATATAGGTTGATTTCTCTCTTATCTAGGTAAGAAAAAATATATCATTAAAAAACAAAAAACAAACAAATCAATCACATTTCTTGTAGAGATCACTTTCACAACATAATATATGTCCAACTACAATAGTATAATAAATTCAATAAACCCAAATAATTTATGTATGTATCATGTTTCATGTAGTTGTTAAAAAGAAAAAAATAAAATATGTTTTTGGAAAATTATATATAAAAGATAGATAAATAAAAATGCATAATATCCCAGACCATAATATATGTACCCGATCCCACCACTGAACTCCTTCATTCTCATGTATCTAGTAGATCTAAATCATTTCTCCTTAGCCCCTTAAAATATTTTCACCTGAAAAAATAAGGCTTCTATGTACTCATAAAACAATGTATATGTGGAGGAGTACAAATGACTTGGTAATACCCCAAAATAGAACCTAAGAACTCCCATGAGGTGAAAACATAAGTAGCGAACTAATTTTTTATTGGATAATTGATTGTGAATGAAATAAACCCTTCCATAATGTATTTATATATAAAACATGTATCAATAAGAAATAAATAAATAGAAAATATAATATTATAAAATAACAGTATTCCACTCTTATACCACCAGGAGTGAGAATGATCAAAATTTACTCTTTAGGTGATACATGTGATCCAGAAAATTATACATGAAATCATTGTTGTGTGAGTTTATCATGAACCCCTCCTGCCAAAGATAGTGCAATGAGGGGATATAGATAATGACCCCAAGTCCCTCCTCTAATAGCCCTAAGGTTGGCGACTATCATCGAGGGTATAAAAATCTCATGAAATGTGTAGCATTACCCTCTATAAAAATATAATATTGGGAGATAATATTAATCATAAAAAGAAAAATCCATTGCATATTATAAAAATAAACCAAAATAATCCCATATGCATGTATAAATAAAATGGATATATCTAAATGTATCATAAGTAAATACCCAAAAGATAAAATAATGTAAAAACACCAAATCTATCCAAAGATCTGAGCTAGTAGTGTCCATCAAAATCCACATAGTCCTCCTACAAACTTTTAGATCAGTTTATATATATAGGGTGAGAATATGGGTATACTTAGTAGGAAAACCAATGTCTCTTGTTCACATGTTAAAGAAGCATACTAATGAACCTCTAAGAAAAACTCAGAACCAACAACACCTAAACATGTCAACTATTCATCACAACCTTACCAAGGCACACTCAAAAAATAAAACAGGCCAAGTAATGTAACATAATTAGTATCATATCAATAAAGGGAGTCCCACACTATTTTCCCACTAATTTTCTACTCTCAAACCCCAAAGTCGTACATCCTGGTACTCCCATATCTTCTGAATAACATATAGCACCACGCCACAACATGGTCAAATAATATCACTCCCAGAAAAACATGGTCCACCACCCCACGGTATGATCACTTTACATATCACCTAAAAACATCTGGTCTATCACCTAGTGCACTGACAGACCTCTAAATATCATATCTTGTTGATATCTACATTCCTATAAGATATAATAGAAAAAGTGGGTAGTCAGTCATCCATCATCATCCCCAGGGGGTGAAGAAAAACACCCATGTGTGAATATACATATGTCGGCACGTAGTGATCGATATAGATGGGGTGCATATAGAAATAATAAGGACTATACAGGTATATACATATATCCATACACAGTCCCAACCTATTGGTTCACAACCAAATACAAACATCCCCACAAAAATGCCACCTTTTTGGACACCACTAAATTTATAACACCACACAAACCACAAGACACATCACATCACCACACAATTCCATTATCCAACCCATTCATTTCATTATTAAATAGTTATCCACATTTAACAACAAAACCCATCATTCATTTGTTCATCAACTATATCCATCCATTAACGAAACCAAAACCCAACCATTTCAACTTTATTAATTAATTATTTATTCCATCACTTCCTTAGAATATATCACAACATAACCACAAATCAAAAAAAACACACCATCTACATCACACCATCACTTAAACATCCCAAAATCACATCCAAACAACCACCACCTCATCTCCCCAAAATCACAACCAAACAACCACTATCCCACCGCTCCAAAATCATAGCCAAATAACCACCATCTCTCTGCCCCAAAATCATGGCCAAACAATCACCACCTAACAGCCCTAAAATCATGGCAAAACAACCACCACTTCACCACCCCAAAGAATGGATGAACAAATTCCACCTCACCACCCCAAAATCTTGAACAAACAACCACCACATCACCTCCCCAAAATCACGGACACCACTCACCCATCATCCCCACATCTTGGCACATTCAAAAATCATTTACCCTCAAGAATGTCGTCTCAACACAACACGTCAAATACAATTTTAAATATTTAACAAGGGTATTATAATAAGTTACACTTTATTTTAGGGGTGTTATCAAACAATCCCTAATCATCGGGAAACCATTTTATTATCAAAATATAAGTGGTTATCCAATTTACATTTTAGGGTGATATCATAACATGCACAATAGTCAAAACACATATCATATGGTGAAAAACAATCCCCCAATGACCATATTTTTTAGCGGGGCATCAAGACTGTACAATCCATCATATCACAAAAAATATCAAAGCTATTAAGACATGTGAATTCATTCCCCCTTTCCCAATTTTATTTCAATTAGATAATTAATTACTATTAATTAATCCCACACAAAAATCCCCAATATATAAACAAGAGGAAAATTCATATGGAATGATACCCAATAAATTGGAATGAGGGATTACCTACCTCAAAGAATCTTTGACAACATTCTTCACCCCATAGGGTGAAGAAGAAAATCATTCAAAAAACTACACATGGGATAACAAAATTGACCTACATTACATCAAAGGGTTTTGAAAATGTATCCCAACTCACAACCTAAACCAAAAAAAATCCATAATGAATCTCGAAAAGTAGAATGAAGGAAAACTATTGGGAAAGAAGAAGAACTCATTATGGATTTCCAAAAATAACCCAATATAACTAATGGATCATAGTGAGTGGAAGGGTACTAGAAGATCTCTTTGGGGAATATAGTGTTATTATATAATGAGAGGGTAATAATCCATGGCCGAAAGAAAATAATTGACCAAGAAAATTACTTTAAATCCAGAATCACTATATGTTCATAACCTCTGATATATACATAACATGAATTCCACGTGAATTCAGAAAATTTCATCTTTCAACAAAAATCACACCCCCTAAGTCTTTATTTAATATAGGTCATGAATTATACTCACACGACATGTAATCCATCTCACGGTTTCCCTGTTAGTTGTGTACAAGTTGTGAACCAGCAGGGTACATAAGTTTTGAGTCACTTTTACACGTCTTCTAAATAATAAATGATGTGAACTTATAGGAATACCTCTAATGTAGCTCTATCCTCCATAAAAAAACTCTACGAACCTTCCCCAAACATCTAAAATTACCAAAACTAGAAAATTAATGAGCTCGGAAGTAACATGACATTACATCAAATACCTCTCAAATTATTCTCGCACTTAATAATCCAAAACCAATACCATAAGGAAAAAGGGGTTGAAAAAACCACCCAATGAGATACCTCTCAAGGATCACATTACTCCTAAATGGTACCACCATCTAAACACACTAACCAAAACTCCCATTAAACACACTATCCATCCAAAAATTGCCTCCTTTCATACAAAAACACCACCGCACAACCATTAAAAACCATCTGAGCCTCCAAAAATCCATAACTAACAACCACTACAACAAAAAATCCGCACAATCTAGAACACACAAATCCAGAAATTCCATACTATGTTTAAATACACTATCCACTTTTGGTGACACTGACATTCCCACATAGGTTTAATCACATCATATTAAAACACATTTGGATTAGGAATAATGTTATGCCATTTTTTATATTTCAAAAAATCACACATTAAGGTAAACAACAAATCTCATAACATATCAAGATCCTAAAATCACATCACCATCATTACATAGAAAAAAACTCAAAAAAATCAATGATCTAGGCATGCATCTATGTATCTGACTCCGATTTACTCTTCTCCATGACACCATGCATCCACAACACACTAACTAAGGGAATGGTTTATCCTTACAACATTTTTTCCTAATGATCTTGTATATTTACTAGAAGATCCATGAACATCACATCATCCTTGATATCAAAATATCAATATTCAATTACCTGGGAGTCATTGTGAAGATACCTACTAAGTTTAGAGATGTGGAATATGTCACGGATCCTCTCCATCCACGGTGGAATGGCTACCGATCTTTTACCTCACCAACATTCCTCATCACCTCAAAGATCCCAATAAAATTGGGAGAAAGATCAATCCCCCTTCCAAACCTCCACTACCCACATCCATGAGAATCCTTCAAGAACACGTAGTCTCCAACCTCAGTCTCCTAGGGCCTCCTCATGTGATCAGTATAGGAAACTTTTTGGTCACTTGATTCTTTCATACTCTCAATAACAAGATAAAAAATCTCTTTTATGCTTTTCACTAAATCAGGTCCAAGAACTACTACCTCCCCAACCTATATCCAACATAATGAAGAATGACGCGATCTCCCTTACAACACCTCAAATTGAGCCACACCAATGGAATAGTGATAGGGTTTTTTGTATGCAAACTCAAACTAATACAGGTGTCAAACCCAAGATCCACCAAAGTCTAAGACACAATCTGAAAACATATCCTCTAATTCCTGGATGGTTTTCTATCTCTTCATGCCATATAAGGGTGGAAATCAGTTATAAGGTGAAACTAGGTGCCAAAATCATGTTGTAATCCCCTCCAGACTCATGAGGTAAAACATGCATCCTAATCCAAGACAATTGAACTTAGAACTCTATGTAACCACACCAACTCATCCACATACCTCTTAGACGAAACATCCATTGCTACCAAATCTATAATCTCTAAGAAGTGGTATGATTTCATCAATCAATCCACCATCACCTAGATAGCTTCATAACCTCCCTGATCTCATGGTAACCCTATGATTAAATCCATTGATATTTCATCCCATTTCAACTTTAGAACATTCAAAGGCTATAAATAATCACCTAGAACATAATTCTCACCCTTACCCACTGGGAAACCAAACACATTTTTATAAACTCTACTATCACTATAAGATATCAGATTTTATTAAGTTATGTTTTTGTTTAATTTTTAGTTTGGTCTCTTCTTTTTGGATAGATAAGTGTTTACCCATGTTCATGTGAAGGCTCAGGAGGTGTTATGGGGGTTTGGGAAATTAAATAGGAAGAAAAATGAGTTTTTGGGCATGTTTCATGGTTTATACATGATTAGTGAATACCATGTAGGAATCCCTGATAATCGTGAGAGGATGGTGATTTCGGATAGTATCATTCGCACAGTTTGCGAATGGTTTGAAAAACTTTGGGGGTAAACTGTGCATCCCATAAACTTTGAGAACATTTCAAAAATTCCATTAAGATATTTTATGGCTCACTCGGTATTTCCTACATTCTTCCTCATTGTAACCCTAGTGATATCTCAAAAACCTCAAGAGCTCCCATGGATAAATCTCCCTCATATTTAGGTCATTTTCATTGTCTTCAATTGTGGATCGAAGCTCCTGGTAAGTCTAGTATTCCTCTTGATTCTATTCTCTAGATTAGGGTTTTTGGTTTCTCCCTTATCCCTATGAAGCTATAAAATATGCCAGTTTTGATGAGTTTTAGGTTGAGGATTCAAAGGGTGGTTGAATTCGGATCTATGGCTTCAATTAAGAGTTTTTTCATCATCTAATATGAGGTAGTTGATCTAGAAGTATTATCCCATTGTTTTATTTTATATTTTTTCATGGAATATTGTGTTATTATTTTCCCTTAATTGTGTTATTGGTTTAATTGGAGTTTTTTATAAAAAGGGGTGTCAAAGTGGACCATTGGAACACTCATGATCCTTGTGGGATGTATAGATGATGAATTGACCATTTTATGGCCACCCATGGGGTGTGCCGGAATTTCCAGACCTATAAAGGGGTAGGGTTAAGTGAAGGGTTGTCGAGTGATAATGTGGAACCCCTAGAGAATATGTTTTAACAGATTATTATGTTTTAAATGGAATGATGATAGTTGTGAATTGACTATTAAAGGATTAAGGGATTGATTTTTCTAATATGAAAATAGGTGAATTGGGTCGAATGAGATTATCTCCATTGTTTAATGAACTTTGGTTAGAAATGCCTAAGAGTATTAGTACATACAAGATTGTGAACTTGTAATTGGTTAATGGAATAGAAAATGGATGAATATGTTGATTAGGTTAATACATGGGAATTAGGGGGTATTCCTAGAGGATTAAATATAATAAAGTGTTTGTGCCTTGTGATACAGGAATTGTACTTCGAGTTCATAAGTGGGTAAATGCTTGTGAAATGATAAATGGGATAAATGGGTTAAAATATGGTAATTGATGAATATTGGCTAATACATAGGGTTTTTTTAATACACTTAAAGGGTTAAGGCACAAGAATGGGAATTTATCTAAGTGGATATGAATTATAATCGGTGATTTTTTTAATATTATTTGTCATAGAATTAATTCCCATGATGTTTGTTATGTATTTTGATCTCCAATGGCATTGTTTATGATTTTTTGTGTCATGGTATAGTTGTGGTGATTGGATAAATAATCATGTGTACATGGCTTGGTAGAGTGGGGTATTTACATGAGGATTTATTCCCAGGGGTCGAGTTAGACTCAGGCTCAAAACTACACCACAAAAATTCACTGGATAGGAAAGGGGAAGGATGATTTATTCCCCTAATAGTTTCATTCCACCCGGACTAAGGCTTCGAGGTGAGGATAACGTGTTGATGTTATATGTGTATCCCTAGTGAGATAGGAACTTGTCTTATTTCCCCTATATATAGTGATTTATTTCCCTATACCGATGTATAGATGATGTATATATCTAACCCAAAGTGCATGTGTTGAAAATGGATTATGTAGTAAAGATGTTATAAGAAATGGAATTGAGATAAATTCTAGTAATGAATTAAATAAAACTTATCAACCAATGAAACCGGAACTATTACTTGTTTACATGTTATTTATGTGTACTTTAATGTACTATCTATTAGAGTATATATTTTGTAGAAATCTTTTGTGGTGGCCTACTTAGTTTTGTACTCACACCTTGTTCGAGCATCCATTGGGTACCCGAGAAGATCCCTTGGTTGTAGTTTAGGAAAAGGGAAAAGGCCTTACTCAAGGATGTTGAGTTAGGCTCGGGATATACATGGAGTAGGATCCAGAATTAGAGTCAGGACCCATTTGGATATTTGTTCATTTGTCTTATGTTTTGTTTTATTCACTTTTCACTACAAGTATATCATGACATCGTTAATGTTGAATTATGGTTTGCACCCAATTGGGTGATGTTTGGCTTGTATGTTTATTGGTTGTCTCATTTTTTTCACTATTTATTTTTATTGTTTTGTGTTTTACTCTAGTAAAGAGGGTATAGTATCCCCACATGACTCATTATACCCTCACTATTATTCGGAAACCTCTGGTGTATGGGGAGGCATGGTTGAGGTAATTTGATAACTCATCTCGGGGCACTGGTTTATTGACTCCCATGTCGAGGATGTTACCAAGTTGTATTAGAGGAGTTTTTTTCTCTTTCTTACTATTTTATGATTGTATAAAGGAGGTTAGGATGTGTCATTACTTGGTAATGAGCTCATTATTAGGAGTAGCTAACCCATGTACAAGGGAAAACCCAAGTCACCCTGGGTGGGAATTGTTGTTCTTGATGTGTTTTTTATACTTGAATGATATTTCACCATTGGGTTATGCACATGTTGTATTATTTGACTGGTTTATGATATTTTTCTCATTAACAGAATTTAATTAGTTTGTGCATTCATGCATCATTTTAGGCACCTAAGGATATAGGTGTCATGCATCATTATAGGCACACACATAAGATGGGTGTGTGGGGCATAGATAGTAGAATGAATTTTACTTTGTTGAAAAATTTGCAGAAAATTATGCCTAATAATGGTAATGCAAGTGGGTGAATTAAAATAATTAAAATGAATATTTAAATAATATCGTGTATTAATAAATTTCATGACTTGGTTCAAATTTTGGGTTGTGATAAATTGTAAAGGTTGATTTGGTGTCTAAATGAGAAAGATTGCATAATGATGGTAAATTAGTTAATGAATGCTTTCAAATGAAAGGTTTAAATGAGTTAAAATAATTATTTTAACATGTTTTTAAATGGGAAATGTGCCTAATAGGAAAGATTGTATTGTAGAAGAAGAATTGGTTTTAATTGGTGTTGACGAAAGACTTGTGATTAAGAATATTGGTTACCCCATGTTGACCCTGACCTGTGGTAGGTATGGTATATGGTAGTGTTCTAAGTGTGATGATGACCATTCCGATATAGTATGAATAATGGTTTTTTTAAGGTTTCTAGTGTGAGATATTTTCTATTTGTGGTTTAATCCTATCGGTCATTCTTCAAAGTGTCGGTCGAATGAGAATTTTAAAATGATAATCATTGAGTTCAATGGTGGGTATTCTTTGTGTTATCATTTTGACCCTTGTATGTGTGGTTTGTGGTAGTGAGAGTTCCCTAGTTTGATACTTTGGATTTTGATTGTGATGCCTTATAGGTTATGATATGGCCTAGGTGGTTTGTTTAGGGAACCCTTTGTAGGGTTGTGGCCTTTGGGTCATGAGGAATTTTTCAGTAATGAGGGTGTGGAAAATCTTGTGGTTCAGGACTATATGAAGTGTGTGATGGACCTTAATTATGGTGCCTAGGTCTTGGTGACCTTATGAGTAAAGACCTTATGAGGTGTCTTTTGAATTCCAGATAGGATGTTTGGCTCGTGGTGATGATTAATGTGTACACCTTTGCTGTGGAACCTATAGTAAATGGTTTTTTGGTGCGTTAGGCATAGTGTTCATTGTAACTGGGGTGAGGGTACCATTCACAAGCATTTCTTTATTCGTGTCATGATATGTTTGGTTTGGAGAGAGGAACCATGTCTTTTCCTGGTAGTGACCCTAGAATAGGGATTTTGTATCATAAAACCTTCATGGTGACCTATGAGAGAGGTCAGATAGGGTTTTTAGTTCTTTTGGGTGTGTTTTGAACATGTAGATGTTTTGGAATTTGATAGTGGAACTCAGAGTGTTTCATGGTGTGAGGTTTTCCTACAGGGATAAGTGGGAAGGTTGATGGCTGGTGGTATCACTCGAGTTTTTGTTACACGATGATAATCTCAAAAAATCAAGGGTGGACATGTGGGAGGTTATCCCGTTGGTGTAGATACCTTGGAATATGAATCATGGGAGATGCTTCAGAGGTGGTGTCAATGCATACTAAGTACCACCAAGTTTTAGTAAATGGTATAGTTTTACTTCTTTCTTTAGTAAGGGAACCATAGTGTTTGTGATATGAGGTTTGTTTTGTTTCTAATGGTTTTATCATATGTATGATTGAATATCCTATTTGTATGGTGATTAATGGAGGTCTTGAAGTTTCTTTTGAGTGGAATAGATAAGGGTGACTGAAGTGTGGTCATATTCTTTTGCTTGATGGTGACACCTGAGCTGAGGGTGTTCACATGGTTTAACGTTTTTGTATGAATGGTTTGGTTATTGGGTAAGATGAAGAGGACATCTCAGGGCTAATGAGGCTGACTAACTTAGATACATGGTTAGGTAAGTAAGTGAGTGATGGGATACACATAGGTAAAGGTTTATTTTTGAGAGACCAGTGTGCTTCGGTCATTAGCTATCAGAGACACATCGAAAAAAACTCGAGTAGTGTAGTGGAAGTATTGAAACATGAAACATTGGTTTATGGATATATGGATATTTTTCCATGGATCAATGGTGATACTTGGTTGGAAATCACACCTGATCATTGGTGGTTAAGTGTTTATGAGATGCATTCTATAGGGGAGTCTGAGATCCTTGGCAGGTCATGGTGTCCCATAGATCGACATCAGAAATGGATACGTCTGTGGTGGTGTTCTTCGAAAACTTCTTAGTGTACCTCACCTAATGACGATCCTTCCCGATATCATGATATCATCCCAAGTACATTGAGAAGCTATGGATTTATGCCAATATAATTGAAGGTGTTTGGTTGGTTGAGGGACATAATAGAGTTTACACTCATGGGAACGGTATATGTGGGGATTGATGATGGGAGGTACACCATTGATGGATCAGGTGAGGTCCTCAAGAGGGTCCGGATGTTGAAAAACGTCCTGGGTGTCATTCACAAAATCCAAGAACAGGCACTTGGTGACGCTGGTTTTCTTGTTTTGGGAGAAATATAGATATACATGTCTAATTTTTGGATCTCATTTTGTGATTGAGTGTAATTAATTGTGGTTTTAATCCCTCATGGAGAGTAATGGTAATTATACTTCTAATGTGGGGAGTGATAAGTCATCCCTATATGTGGGGAGGAGAACATCGAGTTAGTGGCTGGAATCCAGATTGCAATGAGGAACTTGTGATGTGCATGTTTGGTTCTCCAAAGAGGAAATGTGGGCCTTGGATGTGGTGACTGATGAGAAAAGTGTTGGGTTCGAGCTCAGGGTGGTTCCAAGTGAAGCTTGTGATGTCTGTGCTGAAGGCGTAGAAGGGTGTTGTTGGATATGACAACAGGTTGGGGAAAGAGAGGTTGGGTTTCATAACTCCAACAAATATTGTACTTAGACTTGTGTAATTTCCATTGTGTGGTTTTGGAATGGTTTGAAGTTGAGGGAACCTCAACCATATGATGTGGTGTCATGATGAGGGGGAATCCAGATGTTGGTTTGGAGGAAAGTAATATCGTGATGATGGAATTCTACCAGAATTCAGGGAACGGCCTATGTGCATGAGTGGGATGATAATGGTAGGATTCAAGTTAGTAATCACCTTAGAAAGGTGAGAAAAGGGTAGTGTACCATCATTAGAAGGTGGGTGTTATGAGACAAGATAGTTGGGGAAGGTCATACCTTGGATGGTAAAATTGAATGGGTGTGGTGATATTGACCCACCTCTAGGTTCAGGTTGTGGAAGATTTTTTTTTTTTTTTGAAATGAAGTTGTACCTGAGTGATGTCAATTTGATCTTAGTCCTTGAATGGATACTATAGGAATTTTGTCCCGAATGGTTTCAATGGTGCGATTGGATTCCAATGAAAGTTAATTCTCTTTGAATATTTGGGCATGGTGAGTTGGAGCACATCGGGTGATGTGAAAGTATAGTTGAGATTCAGGTGATCTTTCCTCGATAGTGGTGAATCAACATAATTTTGGAAATGTGGTTGAAAGTATCATTAATCCTATTTTTGGATATATTGAGTTGGTCACTGTTAGAGTTGCGGAAAATGGAGTAAATTAGTGCCAAGTGATTTGGGTCGTGAGTTGTGAATAGGAATCAGACTGATGGGGTGTTAGTTGACTCCTTTTCAATGGGATGATATTGTGTACAAAGTTACACCTAATTTGAATTAGTCATTGTGGCCTATTTTTTATCTAATATGTACTAGTGGTTAATTTTGGTTAAAGTTAATGAATACTTGAGGAGTTTTTGGTTCATTTTGTGGATGTGGTGAGGAATAATTTTGGGGGAAGTTTGTACCCTTGATCTGTGTTCGGTGAGAATTGTGGTGTGAAACTAGAAACTTGGAATATGGGAATAGATAGGCAGGCCTAGTGGAATGATCTCTAGTTATGGAAGCTTATGGATTCTTGGAAGAGTGGCTCGAGGATGAGCTGTTATAAGGTGGGGAGTTTGTAAGATCCTGGATTTTCTTAAGGTATTTTTTTGTTTATGTTTAAGTTTGGTCTCTTATTTGTTTCTAGATAAGTGTTTCTCCATGTTCATGTGATGGTGTCGGGGTGTTTTGGGGGTTCTAGAGATGAAAGAGGAATAAAAATGAGTTTATGGGAATGTTGCACGATCTATGCAAGGTTAGTGAAAAGTGTGTGGGAATCCAAGGTAACCATGTGAGGTGGTGATTTTGGACAATATCATCTACACTATTTCCACACGGTTTGGAAAATAGTGTGGGTAAATTTTGTGGCCCTGAAACATTGAGAAAATTATAAAAATGCCATTAAGGGATTTTAAGGATCATCTAGGATTTCCCCCTTTCTTCCTCCTTGGAACCCTAGTGACATCCCAAAAAACTCAACAGATCCCATGGATTAATCTCCCTCATCTCTTGTCCATTTAGAGTGACGTCAGTTACAGATCGAAGCTCTAGGTAAGTCTAATCTTCCTCCTAATTCTCTTTTCCAGATTAGGGTTTGTGGTTTCTCCCCACTCTATATGAATCTATAAACCCTCCTTTTTTGTTGATTTTTAGGTTGAGGGTTCAAAGGGTGGTTGAATTCAGATCTATGGCTTATATTAAGAGTTTATTCATCATCATATTCAAGGTAGGTGGTCTACAAGTATTATCTGATAGTTTTATTTTAGATTTTTGCATGGAAACATGTGTTCTTATTTTTCCCTGATTGTGTTATTGGATTAGTTGGAGTGTTTGATAAAAAGTGGTGTATAAGTGACCAATTGTAACCCTCATGATCCATGCGGTATTCGTAGAGGATGACTTGACCATTTTAGGGCCTCTCATGGGGTGCTCTGGCGTTTATGGACCTATAAAGGGGAAGGGTTAAGTTTAGGGTTGTCGAGTAATAATGTGGAACCCATGAAGAACATGTTTTAACAGTTTATTATGTTGAAAATGGAATGATTATAGTTGTTCCTTGGGTGTTAAGGGCTTAAGGGTTTGTTTGGAATAATATGAAAATAGGCGAATTGGGTCGAATGAGATTATGTGGATCGTTTAATGAACTTTAGTTAGAAATGACTAAGGGGGTTTGTGCATACTAGATAGTGAACTTGTAATTGGTTAATGGAATGGAAAATGGATTAATATGTTTATTGGGTTAATACATGGGAATTATGGGGTATTACTAAAGGTTTGAATGTAATAAATTGGTTTCACCTTGTGAGACAAGAATTTTACTTGAAGTGCATATGTGGGTGAATTCTTATGAAAGGATAAATGGGCTAAATGGGTTAAAATATGGTAATTGATGAATATTGGTTAAGACATAGGGGTTTTTGAATACACTTAATGGATTAAGGCACAAGAATGGGGATTTAGATAAATGGATATGAATTGTAGTTAGTGAATGGGTTAATGGGTTATGGAATAGTATTAATTCCCATCTAGTTTGTTATGTATTGTGATCTCTAATGGCATTGTTTATGATTTCTTGTGTTGTGGTGTGGTTATGGTGACTAGATAAATAAGTATGTTCCCATGACATGGTAGAGTGGGGTATTGACATGAGGCTCTACGCCCTTGGGTCGAGTTAGACTGAGGCTCTAAACTCCACCCCAAAAATGCATGGGTTAGGGAAGGGGACAGAGGCTATATTCCCCTAATGGTTTTATTTCACCCAGACTGAGGCTTTGAGGTGAGGATAATGTGTTGATGTGATATGTGTATCCCTAGTGAGATAGGGATTGGACTTATTTCCCCTATGCATAGTGACTGATTTCCTTAGAACCATGTATAGATGACATATATGTCTAACCCAGAGAGCATGTATTGAAAATCAATTATGTGGTAAAGATGGTATTAGAAATGGAATTGGGATAAATTCTAGTCATGAATTAAATGAACCATGTTAACCAATGGCGCCCAAACTATCCCTTGTTTACTTAACATTTATTTCTACTTGCATGCACTATCTATTATACTGGATATTTTGTGGACACCATTGGTAGTGGCCTACTATGTTTTTTACTCACACCCTAATTGGGCCACCATTGGGCACCCTAGAAGATCTCTTGGTTGTAGGTTAGGACAAGGGAAAGGGCCTACTCTAGGATGTTGAGTTGGGATCAAGATGTACATGGAGGAGGATCTAGACTTAGATTCGGGACCTATTTGGGGATTTGGTCATTTTTCTCATTTTGGGTTCTATTTAATTTTCAATACTAGTATATCATGACATCATTAATGTTGAATTATGGTTTTCACCCAGTTGGGTGATGTTTGGCTTGTATTTTTATTGGTTATTTCATTTTTTTATGTAATTTATTTTGTGTTCTGCTATGTCTTACTCTGGTAAAGAGGGTATAGTCTCCCCACATGACTCCTTAGACCCTCACCATTTTTCACCTACCTCTGGCGTATGGGGAGGCATGCTTTAGTTCATGTGATGACTTAGGTAGGGGCACCATTTTAGTGGCTCCAGGTTCAGGGATGTTACAATCACCTATTTCATCCCAGGCCACCAAAACTGTATCCTCAAGAAACGATACATCTAGGATACTCTTGTGTATACCTCCTAAGGTGATTTTTGAAAACCAAAAATTAATACCTCATGCTTTTCCATTAAATCAAACAACCTTCCATGAAACAATGTCTATTTTCTCCCCCCCCCAGAGCATCACCATGGCTAACATGATCATGGATCACCTCTACCTTTGGGTATTACCAATGAGACTCATCTATCTGCCACATCAAATAAGACTATACCATCATATGAAAAAAAAAATATTCTCTACCATTATCCACCCATGAATCTTATTTATATTCTGAAAACTCTTCCATTTCTCTCCAAGAATCTCCAGATTCTTGAATAACATCCTTCCACAACATCCTGCTCAAAGCATCAGCCACAACATTCCCCTTTACTGAGGTATGTGAGATATGAAAAACATAAAACTAATGAAATTACATCCACATCTGTATAATCAAATTTATATCATGCTTATAAAAGATATACTTCAAGATCTTGTGATATGTGATGAACACAAAGCAATCCTTTATGAGGTAATGTTGCCACAACTTCAGTGCAAACACAACCGCGGGTATCTACAGATTTTGGTTGGCATAATTATTCTCATGGGGATATAACTACCTAGACCCATAAGAGATAAATTACCCATAATAAATCAAAATACATCCCAATCCAATATGGGAAGTGTCAAAAAACACCTCAAACATCACACCCACCTTAAGAAACTGAAGCACTGGAGCATTGACCAAATTTCCCTTCTGGTAATCGAATTTTTCATGGATCTAATCAGTCCAAAAAAATTGTGTTCCTTCCTAGTAAATTCTTTTAATAGTGTTGAAACTTGGGATAAATAAAGAACAAACCTCTGATAATATCCCTTAATACCAATAAAACTAAAAACTTATTCCATGTTCATTGGTTTTATCCAAGAAACATATGCTTTGAACTTCTTCAGGTCAACTACTACACCCTGCTAAGACACTGCATGCCCATGTAAATGAACCTCTCATGTACAAAAATTGCACTTTAACCCCTTTACATAGAGCTAGTGGTGTCAAAGAACTTTCATGATGGCTCTTAGATGATCATAATGATCCTCCACTAATTTTTTGTAGATAATTATGTAATCAATAAACATTACTATGAACTAGTCTAGGATCTCATAGAACACAATGTTCACAAGTCCCATGAACACATATCATGTGTTTGTGACACTGACTGAAATGATTCTAAAATCAAAGTGACCATACCTTCATCTAAAGGCAGTATTTGGTATATCACCCTCCTTCACCCACAACTGGTGATATCTAGATCACATATTATTATTAGAAGTCCAAATCGCCCCTCTCAACTATTAGAAAAATAATATATCCTTAGAATAGGGTAAAAAGTTTTAATGTCACATAATTCAACCTCTGATAGTCTACGCACAACCTTAGAAAACCATATACCTTCTTGGTGAATAACACTAGATCACCCCATGATGACACACTAAGCTAGATAAAAATATTTTTCATCAAATAAACTATCTAAATCATTGAATCTCACAAATTAAAAGGTGTCATATGATAAAGAGACATAAAAATCAGAGAAGGACCCACTTTCATCTTTATCCTGAACTCAACATCATTTCAAGGGGGTACCATCATGAACTCATAAAGGAAAACTTCTTTAAACTCACCATTGTCCCTAGGGACCTCCACTATCCTAATGTCCACTGATTCCACCAAAACCTTGTCCAATAAAGAAATAAGGGGACCCATACATTGATTTCCAACCTAAAAACCACACACTCTTTTGAAAACCACACACTAGACATCCACGTTTGAGAAAGTGACTGTCCTAATGAAGTAGTGGATAAAAACATGCACAGAATACAACCATTTGATGTTGAGGATAACCTCATATGGATGAATCTATTGAAAGAAAATAACCTCATGAGACTAATATGACCCCATCATCAGTTTACACCCTCAATGCAAATAAAACAAGCTAGTCTAGACTCCACGTATAATATTCAACACTAATGGCATGAAAAACCACTATAGATATAGAACCAGAGAAAAAACTAGAGTAGTCATAACAAAGGATTGTGAATCTCCTGAATCAAACAAGGCACAAACAAGCTTACTATACAAATTCATCGTACCTATGATGATCTTTTAAACCTATGGAACTGCCACCTCCACTGCATGAAACTGAACATGGCCATCTCCTCTATCTCTCTTATGAAGACCACCTCCATAACCACACCCAATTAGAGGTCTTTAAAAGGAGTAACATCCAATTGTTGGCCTCTACCCACTCTAACATCACTCACTAGAGCATAATCATGTTACCCACACTGCTGAAATGGTCTCACTATAAATTGTTGTTGAGGATGGAACTCAACCTATCTACATCCACCAAAATAAGCTCAGGGAACCAGTGGTAACTTTTTATAGAGATGTCTGTGAACCCCAAAACCAAAACAACATGGAATTATATCTCTAGAAAAATCATAAAAACTACTGGGCCAGAATGCTGAAAGGGAAACTGCTAAGGTCAAATCCCTTCTTGTTGAAACCACAAAGACCCCAGCAATTGAGACCTTCCACTAATATCTCTTCTCCATGAGGAACCTTGTTGGCACCCCTATCATGGAAAAACACCTCAAAAGTACATCTTCTTGATAACACCTACCTTCTTTTAAACTTCTAGATACTTTGTCATTGTAAATAGAGTAACTACATACTAGATATATGGATAAAGTATCTCCTAAAGAAAACTCAAACAAGACTCCTCATCTATAAAATGTTCTATGAAAAAATGTGAAAGTTCTATGAATAGAATTCACAACTTCTTCCCTAACATACTCCCATGATGAAGAGAAATAAGCTCATACCTCTTCACTTCCTTCATGTTTGATGAAATTAAATCTTCTTAGAACTCTTATCAGAACTCTTACTAAAATTCAACCCCATGAAACATCTTCCTACTTATACTCTCCCAGATATAGTTCCCACCACTAACATGAAAATCCTCACATTTGACTAATTTCAAAGGGACCTAGTATTCCACTAGGTACCGAATCAAATTGAATGGGATCTCAATCTCATCCGGCTATCACTCTATTTCTACATCTGAAACACCATTCTCACACTTCCCTAAACCCTAAAACTAAAATTTTCACAACACCCTCTGCCAAGTCTCATCATACTCTTCTAGATCAACCCTATGAGGATTAAACGGATCAGCCTACTGAACCTCAACTACCTGATCCACACAAGGATGGCATACATGGGCCATAGTTCAAAGACAAAACAAGGGTTTTCAGTACCTAGGTGGTACATAATTATATTTAGATTCATTTTAATTAACTTTACATATTTTAACCTTCCCATAGAAACCCAATTCTAATAATAACACAAGTCATCATGATGTGGGTACTTCGCTTAGATCTCTACCCTGCAAATAGATCCACTTAACTTGGTCATTCCATAAGATCACAATCTATTCACTAGATCACAAAGGGACCTAAAATCCTATTTCTTATCTTGTCTCCCCAGCTTGTGTCACATACCAAGGTCAAATAACATTGTTTTCATACCAACCAATTCAATAATCACTATTCCAAACTATAAACTAAATCCTATATGTCAACCTACCTTTGATACCACTCTCTCATAACCCCCTTCCTACAAAGATATAACAATGAGGGGAGTAAGATAATGACCCTAAAGTCCCAACTCTAGTAGAACCCATGTTTGAAAATAGAACCAAGGGTATAAAAATCTCATGAAATGGGTAGCATTACCCTATATAATAATATTGTATAGAGATATAAGATTAATCATCCACAAAAAAATCCATGAAATAATATAAAAATAAACCAAAATTATCTCATGTGGATGTATAAATAAAATGGATACATATAAAATTATTCAATGTAAATACCCAGAAACAAAGTTAAAGTAGAGACATAACATCTATCCAAATATCTGGGTTTGTAATGTCTAGCATGATCCATGTAGTCCTCCTAGAAACATAAAAATTTATTTATATATATAGGGTGAGCATATCGGTATACTCATTAGGAAAACCAAAGTCACTCATTCACATGAAAAAGAAGAATACTAATGCACCAATCAAAAAACAATAGAACCAACAGCACCGAAACAGGTTAACTATCCACCCCAACCTCACCAAGGCATGATCACTAAGTTTCACAAACCAAATATAATAACATAATAAGAAAAATATCAATAATGGTTATCCCACATCGATTTCTCACTGATTTGAGACTCTCACACCCCAATATCTTACATCCAGGCACTCCTATCTCTTCCGAATAACATATATCACCACCCCACAACACAGTCAAGTCACATCATGCCTGAAAACACCTAGGCCACCTCCCCACAAAAGGTCACATCACATTTCAACTGAAAACACATTTTTCATAACCTAGTGCACTAATAAACCTATGGTCGTCACAAATTCTTCATATCTACTCACCTGGAATAGATATTGGGAAATAATGGGTAGCCATCCATCCATCCTCATTACCAGGATGTTAGGAAAAACACCCCATGTGTGAATATATGGATGTCATCATGTATTCATTAATGCAGGTGGGTTGGTATAGAAATCACAAGGAGTATAAAAGTATACACATATATCCACACACAAGCATGATATATGGGTTCACAACCAAAAACTAACCAACTCAAAGCACTACCAGTTTCTCTGCTACCACTAAATTCATAACACCTCACAAACCAAAATTCAAATTACACAACCAACCAATTCCATTATCCAATGCATTAGTTTCATTATTAAAAAATTATCCATATTTAACAACATATCCCATCATTTATTTGATCATAAACCATTTCTATCCCATTTCCAATTCACACATCATTTTATTTAAAATTCCCATCCCATTAACCAAACCAAACCCCAACCACATCAATTGTTATTAAATAATTATATATTCCATAACTACTTAGGAATATAGCATAATTTAACCACACGTCATAATAATATCATCATCCCCATCACACCATCACCTCACTGCCTAAATAGGATGGAAAAAAACCAGCACCTCACCACCCCAAAATAATAGACAAACAACCACCACCTTCCTTCCAAAAATAATGAGCAAACAACTACCACATCATGACCCCAAAATCACAGCCAAACAACCACTAACACACCACCACAAAATCATGATAAAAAACCACCACCTTTCTACCCTAGGAGAACGATCGAACAAGCACTGCCTCAGCACCCAAAAATCACAGCCACCTCTCACCCATTAGCCCCACATAACTTTGCATTCACACATCATCATCCCATAAGAATAACCTCTCAGAAAAACACATCAAAAACCATTTTATAGATTTAACCATTGTATTTTGACATATTTGACATTATTTTAGGGGTGTTATCACATAATCCATAATTCTATGGAAACCATTTCATTAGAATAATATAAGTGGTTAGACAATTTCCTTATTAGTGTAATATCACAATAATCACAATAGAAAAAACAATCAAAACACATATCATCCAGTGCAAAAAAACCCCCAATGACCACCATTTTCAGTATGGAATCAAGCCCATATAATCCATCATATCATAATAATATCATATCTATAAACACATGAAAAATTACTCTCCCTTTCCCCTTTAATTTAAATTGTAATACCCCAACCCCATTTACCAAGATTCAATGCATTATTAAATAACATTGGCATGATTACAAAGAATAAAGTCCTGAAATATCGATCAGTTTAGCAGTCTTGGAAAATATATTACATAAATTAATGTTAAATTACACATTAGAAAATAAAACACATCATAAAAGATCCTTTGATAATGCCATTAATCCCCTAGTTTAACCCTTATTATCAATCATAATACACTTCTTGGAATCCTAGGGAAAATAAAAGATAGAAAGGGTTGAGCTCAGATGATCAGTAAGGATAACAATATAGCAGAAACTTTCATAAACAAGCATAAACATTTAAGGGAACATATAAGACTAAAACAAAATCCTTTTAAACCTAAACTTCAGCATAAATTGGAAAATATAAAATCAAATAATGTCATTTACTTATTCACATGGATATTATAATAGTCTAATAATCACATGCAACATCAATAACTACTTTCATAATGATGGAATGCATAATGCCAAAATTCATAACCACATAGTCAAGGCCTTGTGCCAAGACTACAAATAAGATTTTGTCAAGGCATTGTTCCAAGACACTATTTTGTCTCATGATACCTACCGATGCATCGAGGTGTTATAGAGGCCTCCACCCGTCACTTACTAAGTCCAATTCATTCCTCATATGAAACGTTTTGAGCATAACATAAACATTCATATTAAAACTAGCATATGAAATATCAATACTTAATTCATAAACCATGAATGGTAAAAAAATAACACATCCATAGTCAAACATATCACAAAACCTTCAACACAATAGGAAAGATTTGTATCATAATAAATCAACCTTGATCAAGAATAATATCCCGTAAAGGATGTTTACATAGTTGAAAATGATTAGTAAAAATCATTGAGAGAAAAAATATCCTTTTTCATGAAATCCTTTAAAAGTCACATAATTTATAAAATAAGTCATCTAAAAGATATTTTTGAATCAAAGTGTACAATACCACTTTCAAACATTTTAAAGGAATTAACATTTTAAAACATTCATGTATATATAAATAAATCCTTAAAACCCGTTTTGAAAACATGGACATTAATGAGAATGATTTAGAAGAATAAATATTTAAACCATTTAAAATGATGATATAGTTAAAGATTCCCTTCCATAAAACCTAAAAATATTAAATTTTAAAATATTTTTATGAAACACAGATATGGATGATAAAGAGGTCCCAGTAGATACTTATGTAAAAATAACCTTGAATAATAAAGAGATTGTGAAATTAACCCTTACCTTGAACTTTCTTTTGGTCGAGGGAACGTTTAACCTCCCGTATAATGACCATAGTATTTTATTAAATTATACCAGAACCATATTTAAATTTATTATATCATACATGATTCATTTATGACTTTATACTACCCATTTAATAATTATTTCCTTGTTAAATTAACATTTCGGGTAATAATCGCTTTCTTTATCATACGCATTTTAATTTCTTATTCTTGATAATATAATTTAGATCACAATTTAAATAATTCCAGAATATAAACTGTGATTTATATATCATATATATTTATAATATAAATATTTAAAATAGATATATATATATGAAATTAAAGGCACTGTTTATGAAGACGGTAGGTCGTACGTACACATAAACGTTGTTTCTGTTTTCATATCGTATTGAACGAAAGTAAGTTAATAAGATATATGTAAGTGTGTATATATATATATATATCCAGTAAAATTATTATGTCATATATTACATACTTATTAATAATTTATATTTTTATAATCATCGTTGAATGGTGAATGTAGAAATGAATCTCATTGCATCGTGGAGACGGTAATCCGTACGTACTCAAGAGTGATAATATCATTATATTGATGGTGAAATCATATGTAATTGGATGGTATATCATATATACAGAATTATTACCATGTTATATTTAGTATTTAAATCAGTTATACTCATTATTATACCCATGCAAATAATTAAGTGTTTGAATAACAAACTACACCACGACGTGGAGACGGTAAGTCGTACGTACGCACGTATGGTGACATTTTCATTTATAGGATGGATAGAATAATGAATATGGTTGTACCATATTTATAATAAAATCACAGTATTTATAAGGTACAGGAGGTTTTATTTTGGTATTAAAACAACAAAGAAAGAGAAAGTGTAAGAAGAAACGAACATTAAAGAGGGTGGTGAAATTATTAACTCTTCTTTGGGCGTTTCATTTTGATTTGATCAAAATGGATCCATAGTTTGGCTTTATGATAAATGTATGGCCTCTAGGTATAAGGGAGGAAAGTTGGGAGGATATTTGGTCATGGTTTTACCAAGCCAAATGGCTTTGGAGATGTGATTAAGGGGAAGTATCCTTTTATAAGAGTGGTGAGAGTCACTTTAGCAATAGCTTGAAATATTATTTTATAGTAAAAGAATTTTCGGTTTATAATGTCTTAAAATGAATTATTTTTTGGATAAGGTGGTTATGGGTTGAAAAACACTAAATCAATATGTTTTAGATAGGTTTAGGTTACCATATTAACCTTATCTTTTAGATTTAACTCTTTGTTAAATAGTTTAACTTTTACCATGTCTTCTTGTATTCTTACACTATATGGTTAATAAACTTACTCTAAACTTACAAGGGAACCTAAAGTGGTTCATTAATGACATATATAATAATATTTAATCATTTTGGATGAACCTTATATTTTTAGGAATATTATAGAATTTAATAATATAATTTTTGTTTTAAAAACTCATTTATGTTAGTTTTAGTACTATTTAGTATTTCGTTTTTTTGAAAGTCATAAAAACTTTATTACTTCGAAAAAGATATATTGAATCAACCCTAACATATCATATTCACATAGAAAATTCTTGGATGTCATAAATACTTTGAAATTATATTTATTTTAACATTTATAATACCATTTATTTGATTCTTTCATTAATAAGGTAATTACTGCATCATCATTGTGTCATAAATAAATTTAATTATTTAATGTCTAAAAATTATAAATAAAATACCATGATGTTGGAAATATTTTTATATTTTTAATTAATATTTATAGTCGAATTTATCTTATGTATATACCAATTTTAAAAATGGTTTAATTATTAAACTTTGAATATAACTCTTTTAACTCTTCTTTAAATAAAATAATAATAAATGTCCTAATCTAATCCATGTGGACCAAAGAGGATCCGTTTTTATTAATAAGGTTTTTTTGGTCAAATTACACTTATCCAATGGAATTAATACATGTGTTAGGGTAATTTTAATATCATTTTTACCCTTAATTACCGTATTTACTTTTAACCATGGTAAATAAAAGTCATATGTTACTATTCACCAAAAGTTATTTTCATCTTATTCAACCACATTTTACATACTGATATTAACCGTGTCTCTCAGATATTTTAACTTCAACTCACAGAAGTGGTAAAATTAAGTTTTATGCAAATTTGTAAATGCTCAAAGGAGGTGGGTAAAAGAGAGTAAAAAGTTCGATAAAATTTTATATATATAAACTTATTATAAAATGACTCCAATGAATTAAATTTAACTTATATAGGTATTATATATCTATTTTGAATTAAAATAAATTTAAATAAAACTAATAATTATTTAAATAAAAAAGTCAGTTTTAAATAATAACGCAGTGTTTTTTGCTATTCATCAAATATTGAATGTTTTCAAAAAAATAGAAACAATTAACCCTAAGATAATTATGATATTATGAATTAAAAAATGAATTATATTTTAGAAAATTAAAAACATAGACTTTTCATTTATTAATTTAATATTATTTCTCGTTGTCAAAACCAAAAACGGGATTTTAAAAGGGTAAAAACTATCAAAAGATTGACATGTGTTTATGTCAAATTTAAAAGTGAAATTACTTATAATGAACTAAATTTTATTAAATTATAAAAATATAATCTAATTATACTTAAAAACCATTCAAATTTATAATTTAACACTATAAATCATTTTGATTAAAAAAGTTGTTTTTAATTAAAATATAGTATTTTCACTAGTCCTCAAAATATGAAAGTTATCAGAAAAGTACCAAAAATTTATCCAAAATAAATTTTTATTTCTTGCTTATAAAGAAGAATCTATTTTCATTAAATTTGATATATAAAGGTGTCAAATATATTTTTTAAAAAGGGTTCGCCATTAAAAGGCCGTAAAATTTCATTTTTTTTGAAAAATAATTCTTTTATCTGAAAAAATGAATTTGTTCTTATATTATATCTAATAAAAACATAATATCAATATTAAAATTATATAGAGTATATAAGATTCAAAATTCAGTTAATACTATTCATAACCACTTTTTGAACGGTTAGTTTGGTAAGTTGTGGTGTGCTCGAACTCAGTGTTGTGTGTGGCGTAAGCTATTGAATTACTTTAATGAGATAAAATACTATGAAATCATGGGGTGTTATATTATCATATCCTTCAATAAATTGCGTCCTCGTAATTTTAAAATTTTCTTTGGAAATAAATGGTTAAAAATAGAAAAATATCTTTGTGGAAAACCCACATCCGAAATTGGTTCAATAAAATTTAGTCTTAATAAGATGGAAAGGGAAATGAAAAAAGTCACCACAGAATTATGATCCTGATTATGAGAACATTATCAGAAATTATGGACACATAATTGTAGGGAAAACGTAAATATTTATAGGGAGTGATTGAGGTCATTAATCACAAACAAGTGTACAATTGAGGGCCTCAAAGCCATCGATCTTTGATGATTTAAAATATCATCAGTTCAACAAAACATAAGGTATTAGGATAACACATTTTTTTTAAGATCTTTTCCCTAAATTTTAAGAATTAATTTGTTTATAGAATAAGAGAAAAAAATATACTTGACAAGTATACTTTTATCCTTCAACTAATTCCTACCACAAACTCATCTTTCACTCCAAAAGATAATAGAATTAAAAAATATTCTATTTATCCTAATCGTATAGGTTTCCAAAAATAATTAATTTATAATTCATTTGTAAGAATATTTTTAAAAAAACTACATTATAAAAACTAGGACATCGTATATTCCAGTGTTAGGTGATGCACCCATGTCGTCCTTCAGTTTTGGGTTCAAGTATCGCGGCCTTTCCAGATGCGACAGGTTGTCGCCCGACCTATGGGTTTTCCTTTTTTATGACAATCCAAAAATAATTTCAAGAAATAATTCAACCTTAACAGTAGTATCCAATGTAAGACTTAATATATTCCAACATTTATACTTATCCAAAATACTTCTGTCCAAACTCACAGTCCAAAATTTATAAGAAAGGTAAACACAATGAAGATCCTTTCTACCATGTAATAACATGTGAATACCTTCATCGTGTATTCTATTAAAACACTATAACACCCTAAATTACCATAAAACCTTATTGATTATATTCATGCTCCCTTATTCCTTATATAATGCTAGATATATTTCTTATATCCCAAAATTTTGAATACTCCAACAATGATGGAACAAACAAACCATTAATCAGTTCCAAGATAGTCAAGAATATCTAATATAATTTATCCAAATCAATAACATCTTATTCCAAAATCAATAGCTAAGTATCAGAACCATATTAAGTTTTATCTTTCTCTGAACCATATATTTTCCAAAAACATTAACCTGCTATTGAGTCACTTTTCTTGGTTCCATACAATCTCAAGTCCTTAATGAAAAGTACTGCAGTATAATCCTTATATACTCTATAATTATTATAACATGTACATCATTAATACAATACTCAAATGACACAATACATTAATAAAAACATAATAAATCTAATCATTCCTCTTCATCTTCGGTATTATAATAACTTGATTATTATCCAATATCAGCATTTGGGGTATACTCTGATGATTTGGACATTGCTTTGCTTAGTGTCCCAACTCCTTGCAGATGAAGCATTGTACATTTGAAACCTTTTTCTTACCCTTTCAATCACGTACTTGGTATCCTTTTTCTCCACACTTAAAACAAAATCCCATTCCCTTCAAGAATTTACCAAGGTGATTCTTTCCATAGTTATCACATATGGGAAAATCCTTCTTTCCCCTCTTCACTTTATCCATCATTCTCTCTTCCATCATTTTCTTCTCTTGCTTCCCTTCAAAGACATAGGACATAGATAATTCTTTACTTATATTATTAACACATGATACTATTTCTTCATATGATGAAAATATGTGGGATATTATTTCCCTTTTAAATTTTGGCTTAATACTATGAAAGATATGATCCTTCTTAATATTTAGATCATGCGTGTTGTTGGAGTTCTCATTCCTTCTACTAGGAACCATTTCTAAACAATGGCATACACCAGGTTAGTTTATGAATAGCAATGCATAATTCCAAACTTGTAAAATACCAAACGTAAATCGAAAAGATTATGAATATAATCTATAATCATAAACTATTTTTCTTTGAGTAATTATTTACTCTTAAATCCTTCATAATGGCTTGTAATGAAAATGTGAAATATCATAAGCATATCCCCCAAGAGTGTCGTAACCAAGAGTGTAGTAAGGCCCGTTATCATGTACCAGGATACCCCAGATCAAGCCCAAAACTCCTTGTCAAAGTTTTCACTCCTAGGTATATATGTGCCAGAGCTACCTCTACCTACTCATATCCAAACAGGGGTGTATTGCTTGTAAAATACACAAAATTTCTATGTTACCAAAATTCTAGTAATTCCTTCTATACTAATCCTCAAAGCCTATCTTAGGGTAATGTTATCTAATCAGAGTTTATCAAAATTTATTTCCAAGTTTTTTGCTAAACTTCCTCTGATTCCAACTGTAACTCCCCTGACCCCGGTTACCCAGATTCAGTGCATTATTACATAACATTGTCATTATTACAAGGAATCAAGTCTCAAAATACTAATTAGTTTAGTAGTTTTGGAAAATAAATTACATAAATGAACGTTACATTACACATTAGAAAATAAAACACAACATAAATGATCCATTGGTAATTCCTTTAATCTCCTAGATTAACCCTTATTTTCAATCATAATACACTTCTTGGAATCCTAGAAAAAGAAAACATAGAATGGGGTGAGCTTAGATTCTCAGTAAGGATAACAATATAGTGGAAACTTTCATAAATAAGCATAAACATTTAAGGAAATGTATAAGACTAACACAAATTCCTTTTAAACTTAACCTTCATCATAATATGGAAAAGATAAAATCAAATAATGTCATTTACTTATTCCCATAGATATTATACTAGTTGAATAATCACATGCAACATCAATGGCTACATTAATAATGATGTAATGCATAATGCCAGAATTCATAACAACATAGTCAAGGCCTTGTGCCAATACTACAAATAAGATTTTATCAAGGCCTTGTGCCAAGAAACTAGTTTTTCTCATGAGTCCTACCGATGCATCGAGGAGCTATAGCGGGCTCCATCCTTCACTTAATAATTCCAATGCATTCCTCATATGAAAAGGTTTAAGCATAACATAAACATTCGTATTAAAACTAGCATAGGAAATGTCAATACTTTATCCATAAACCAATAATGGTATAAAAATAACAAATCCACATTCAAACATATCAAAAAAACTTCAATAAAATATGAAATATTTTTATAATAATAAATCAACCTTCATCAAGAATAATATCTCGTAAATGATGTTGACATAGTTGAAAATGATCTGTAAAAATATTTGAGAGAAATATCCGTTTTTCATGAAATCATTTAAAAGTTAAATAATTTATAAAGGAACTAATTTAAAATATAGTTTTGAATTAAAGTTTCTCATACCAATTTGAAACTTTTGAAAGGAATTAAAATTTTAAAACATTCATGTCCATATAAATAAATCCTTAAAAATCATTTGAAAATATGGACATTAATGAGAGTGACTTAGAAGAATAAATATTTAAACCATTTAAAATGATGATATAGTTAAATAGTAACTTCCATAAAACCATAAAATATTATTTTTGAAAATATTTTTATGAAACATGGATGTGGATGATAAAGAGGTCCCATTAGATACTTACGTAAAAACAATCTCGGATAATAATGAGATTCTGAAATTAACCCTTACCTTCAACTTTCCTTTGGTCAAGGGTATGTTTAACCTCCTGTATAATGACCATAGTATGTTATTAAATTGTACCAGAACCATATTCATATTTATTATATCATACATGATTCATTTATGGCTTTATACTACCCATTTAATAATGATTTCCATGTTAAATTAACATTTCGGGTAATAATCACTTTCTTTATCGTGCGTTTTTTAAATTGTTATTCTTGATCGTATCATTTAGATCATGATTTAAATAATTTCAGAATATTAACCTTTATTTATATATCATATATATTTAGAATATAAATATTTATAATAGATAGATATATGAAATGGAATGCACCATTTATGGAGACGGTAGGTCGTACGTACGCATAAACGATGTTTCCGTTTTCATATCGTATTGAACGAAATGAAGTGAATAAGATATATGTATGTATATATATATATATATATATCCAGTATATTTATTATGTCATATATTACATACTTATTAATAATATATATTTTTATAATCATCATTGAATGGTGAATATGGAAATGAATCGCATCGCGTCGTGGAGACGGTAATCCGTACAAACCCACGAGTGACAATATCATTATATTGATGGTGAAATCATATGTAATTGGATGTTATATAATATATATAGAATAATTAACATGTTATATTTATTAATTAAATCAGTTATAATCATTATTATAACCATCCAAATAATAAAGTGTTTGAACAACAAACTACACCACGACGTGGAGACGGTAAGCCGTACGTATGCACATATGGTGACTTTGTCATTTATAGGATGGATAGAATAATGAATATGGTTGTACCATATTTATAATAGAATCAAAGTATATAGAAGGTACTAGATTTATTATTTTGTTATGGAAACAACAAAGAAAAAGGAAGTGTAAGAAGAAAAGAACTTGAAAGAGGGTAGTGAAATTATTACCTCTTCTTTGGGTGTTTGCTTTTGAGTTGATCAAAATGGATCTTTAGGATAGATTTAGGATCAAATTAAGACCTCTAAGATGAAGGGATTAAATTTGGGAGGATATTTGTGTAGGTTTTGGCTGAGCCAAATGGTTTTAGAGGTTTGATTCTAAGATAAGGGGAAATACCCTTTTATAAGAGAGGTGAGGGTCACTTTAGGAAAAGCTTTAAATATTATTTTATAATAAAATAATTTTAGGTTTATAATGGCTCCAAAAATGATTTATGTCTAGGATAATGTTGGTATGGGTCTAAAAACACTCAAACAATAGGTTTTAGATAGTATTAGGTGACCATATTAACCTTATCGTTTATATTTAACTCTTAGTTAAATAGTTTAACTTTTACTGTATCTTCTTGTATTCTTACACAATATGGTTAATAAAATTACTCTAAACTTCCAAAAGAACCCCAATTGGTTAATTAATGATATATATAATATTATTTAATCTCTTTGTATGAACCTTATATTTTTAGGAATATTATATAATTTAATAATATAATTTTTGTTTTAAAAACTCATTTATGTCAATTTTGACACTATTTAGTATTTGGTTTTTATGAAAGTCATCACAACTTTATTACTTAGAAAAAGATACATTGAATCAACCCTAACATGTAATATTCCCCAATAAAATTATATTATTTCATAAAAAATTTGAAAATATATTTATTTTAATATTTATAATTCCATTTATTTGATTCTTTCATTAATAAGGTAATTACTGCATCATCACTGTGTATTTAATAAAATTAATTATTTAATGTCTAAAAATTATAAATAAAATACCATTATGTAGGAAATATTTTTATCTTTATAATGAATATTTATATTTTAATTTATCTTATGTATATGCCTATATTAAAAATGGTTTAGTTATTAAACTTTGAATATAACACTTTTAACTCTTCTTTAAATAAAATAGTAATAAATGTCCTAATCTAATCCAAATAGACCAAATATGATCATATTTTATTCCTAAGATTTTTTTTGTCGAATTAAACTTATTAAATATAATTCAGACATGTGTTAGGGTATTTATAATATCATTTTTACTCTTAATTTCACTATTTACTTTTAACCGTGGTAAATAAAAGTCAAAATTTATTATTCGCCAAAAATTATTTTCATCTTATTGAACCTAATTTTACTTAATGATATTAATTTTGTCTCTTGGATTTTTTAAATTAAACTCTCATAAGTGGTAAAATTATGTTTTATGCAAATTTGCAAATGCTCCTAAGAGGTGGGTAAAAGGTGGTAAAAAGTTCGATAAAATTTTATATATCTAAACTTTTTATAAAATGAATCAAATGGATTCAATTGAACATATATAAGTATTATATATATTTTTTGACTTAAAAAAATTTTAAATAAAATAAATAATTATTTAAATAAAATGTTTGTTTTAAATAATTATGTTGTGTTTTTTACTATTCCTCCAAAATTGAATGTTTTCAGAAAAATGCCAAAACTTCACCCTAAGCTAATTTTGATATTTTGAATTTAAAAATGAAGTCTATTTTACCAAATTCAAAACATAGAATATGAATTTATTAATTTAAAATTAATTCCCATTGTCAAAACCAAAAAATTGGTTTTTAAAAAGGTAAAAACTATCAAAAGATTGACATGTGTTTATGTCAAATTTAAATGTGAAATTACTTATAATGAAATAAATTATACTAAATGATAAAAATATAATCTAATTATACTTCAAAACTATTAAAATTCATAATTTAACACTATAAATCATTTCGATTAAAAAAGTTGTTTTCAATTAAAATATAGTATTTTTCACTATTCATCAAAATATGAAAGTTATCAGAAAAGTACCAAAAAATTATCCAAACTAAATTTTTATGACCTGCTTATAAAGAAAAATTTAATTTCAGTAAATTGAATATAAAAATGTTAAATATTGGTTTAAAAATAGTTCACCATTAAAAGGTGTTAAAATTGCATTTTTTTTAAATACTTCTTTTATTTGAAAAAATGAATTTGTTATTATATTATGTCAAGGAAACACATAATATGGATGTTAAAATTATATAGAGTATATAAGATTCAAAATTTAGTTAATACTATTCATAACTTCTTTTTGAACATCTAGTTTGGTAAGTTGTGGTGTGCTCGAACTCAGTGTTGCATGTAGCGCAAGCTGTTGAATTACTTTATTGATATAACATACTATGAAATCTTGGGGTGTTTCATAAATTATCCAATTATTTATTCTTAATTAAAACATTAAAATCACCCCCCGTAGATAAAAAAGACAAAACCCCTATTTCATGATACACAATATAGAAAAAAGAAACATTCCCTACCTCAAATAATGTTTGACAAATCTCTATGCACCATAGGGTGAATAAGAAACTCCAAAAACCAAAACCAAACATGGAAAACTATGGATCAATTTACACCGCATCAAAGTATTTTCAAAAGACAACCCAACTCACAACCCAAACCAAAACAACATCGCCAAAGTGAATCCTCAGTAGATGAATAAAGGAAACCCATGGGGAAAATATAAGCACTCACTATGGATTTCCAATAATAAACCACCAGAACCAATGGTTCATAGTAGAAGGAGGGGGATAAAAGATTTATTTCGGATGTCTAAGGTTCATCCAAAATGATATGGTAAGAATCCATAGTTGAATGAAAATAATTGTCCTAGAAAAGGACCTTAAATCATGGATCACTCCATTTTCACATCGTGTAATATATACACAACGTGAATTCCATAGGAATTCACAAAATTTCATATTTCCTAAAAAATCACATCACCTTGTCCATTATTTAATAAAAAATTTGAATTCTACTTACATGATATGTAATCAATCTCACGGGTTCCCCCCTTATCCATGTACACTCAGTGAACAATCCAACTACACAAGATATTAATCTCTTTTACACGTTATGTAAACAATAAATGACATATAAACAATACACGACATGAACTTATTGCAGCAACTCTCTTGTAGCTCCAACCCCCACTGAAAACTATCAAAACCTCCATAGAACACCTCCAACCACCAAAACCGAAAATGTAACAGGCCAAGAAGGTATGGCCCACTAAAATATTCTTTTCTATTTATTTTATTGTTTTTTTATAATTATGTATTTTTCACATTTTTATGATAATTTCTTATTCCTCACTTTATTTTTGTCCCACACTACTGTTGATTATTCTATTCATTGGTATACACTATTATTATTCTTTATTTACGGTTTATATTTCATTATATTTGCATTGTTGTTATTTATTATTTTTATGGATGATATTTTTGTATTACTCTCAAATTTTATGCTACATGATTTTTTTATAGTAGATTATTTTAAATAATTTAATCTAAAATATTGAATTTATATTGTGTTAAAAAAATTATTTATAAAAGTTTGATAATTGGCTATGTGTTTTTCATAGTGATTTTGGAAATTTACTCATATGTCTATTTCACTGAGAATACCTCAACAGTTGATTTCAATTCTTATTTTTCAAAGGGCCCATCAGGGAAGTGGTGTTATGTGACTAAGTAATCTTGGTATGGTAATTATATTGAATATAAAGGGTTCCAAAATATCTTTAGTGTTGAATACTACCCAAAGTATTTTAATTTTGATAAATCTCATGAGTTCTTAGATTGTGACTATTGGAATTATTCTTTCATGAAGTATGCATCAAAGTTAACAAAGCTGGTAAATCATATAAAAACCCTTATGATGAATAAAAGGATCAAAGCATAGAGGTTTGAGATTTGGCTATGACCAGATATTTGATCAAGGATTATCCTTTTGGATATACCTACCTATATAGATTTCATTAGTATAATGAATTTAGAATATTTAGATATAACAAACACAAATAAGATAAGTTCCTTTAATCTTAATCATTTGGGGAAAATAATTCTTTGAATAGTCAGAAAAATAAAGTGAAAGGATTTACAAAGGAATTCAGCTTGTGATTATTCTCATATTTATCAAGGAAGGGAAAAACTGGAGTTCATTTCATGTGTTGAGGTAGGTAACATGAAATATAAGTGCCCAAATCCTTCATGTACAAATCATCTATGTGGAATGGAGGGGAATTTGAGGAAATATTGTGACTAGTTATTGTGGATGAGAAATAGTGGCACATCCAACCAAGTGAAGGGATTCAAAATTCAGGGTGAAACAATGATGCGTATTGAGTTAGGGACTCATGATAGAGTGAAAATACATCTTTAGGAGGGGAATTTGACACCCTATAAGATTTTGGGGAAACACTTTGCTGTTGAGCAGGCCCCAAAGGAATATGAGGTTATTTTAGGTCCATCTATAGTGATAAGACCCAAATTTGATATCTTTCACTGTAATTTATACATTTTTTTATATGGTAGAATCATATTTGTTTAAATATACTTTATTTTTTCATCCTTTTGGGTTTCTTATGGAGTTGATGTTTTATTTGATGAATATTGATACTCTTCTTAGTGAGATAATTGAGTATAATTTTAATTATACCTCTTACTCAATAATTCTCAACAATTTAGAAATATCAAGAAATATTTTAGTTATTAATATGAAAACATATGATTTTATAATTAGGATTGATTTTATTAATTAATTTATGCATAAAATAATATTTTATGGTCATCAGGTTCTTTTAACGCTATCATATGAAAATATCCACAATTTTTTGGGAGAGTGAGATATTTAGAAAAAAAAAAGGGTTCGATCGTGGGAGACATCGGATCCTTGTATTATTAGTTAGTTAGATCAGTGATTGATTCAATTTATGGGAATAACATATATCTATTCTTGAGGGTGGTTGATTGATATCCAAACATCTTCCTTATATATTTTTCTATATTTCCACCAAGGAGAGATATAGAGTTTACCATTGATTTGGTTTCTGGGAATAATCATATATAACTTCCATATTATTTCATGAAACCATAAGATTTTTAAGAGTTGAAAGTACATCTATTAGATCTTAAGAAAACTGGCTTCATTTGACCAAGTATTTTCTTTGGGGAAATAGTGGTCTTCTTTTTTTAAAATTTGATGGTATTTTGAGGTTTTTTATTGAATATCAGAGGATAAACAAGTGAAAATGAAGATTAATTATCCATTACATAAAATTGACTATATATTTGAAAACCTGAAGGTGGATATTTGGTTATCTAAAATCAGCCTTTGGGTTGGTTATCATCATTTAAGGGTAAAATAAGTGGATATTTCAAAAATACCTTACCACTATTGATAAGACCATTATGATTTTTTTTATTAATTTGAATATTTTTAATGCAACCATGTTTTTCATGGCATTGATGAATATAATATTCTATAAATACCAAGATTTATTAATGTTGGTGTTTTTGGATGAAATTATTATTTACTCATTATCATGGGTAGACCATGAGGGACACCTGGAATGATTTTCAGAGACTCATCATGAGCATAGTCAATATGTTGAGTTCTATAAATGTCATTTATTTATTTAATAATTAAATTTAATTGGTCATGTTTTTTCTCATGGAGGGATATCTATCAATCCTAATAATTTCAATGCACTGATGTTTTGGGAAAGGTGAAAGAAAATGTTTGAGACATAATTTTTTTGGGGTTTGCTATATATTATCAGTGGTGTTTTTTCAAAACTTATCAATTTTGTGTTCTCTTGTGATAGTTTTGACTTGGAACGGATTAATATTTGAATTAAATGAGTCATTTTAGGAATCATTTAAAGAGTTTATAGTGAATCTTACTTTAACACAAATTATGATTCATCATGAATCAAAAGTTGGTTATGAAGTGTATTATAATTCATGAGGTATAGGTTTACGATATGTCTTAATTCATGGAAGTAATTTTGTGTTGTATAGGTATAAGAATCATAGGCCTCATGAGAAAAATCAACCAGCCCGTGACTTAGAGCTACCTGTTTTTTTTAGGTTTATAAGTGTTAGATACATTACATTTTATTTGAGTTTAAATTTTATTTTATCATATAATAACCTCAATTTTAGGCAGTATTGGTGGGTATAATATCATCAATTATTTTATATTAAACTCTTGTATACACCAAAAAAGGGAATGTGGTTAAAGATAATTTAATTAGGAAAAATAATAAATAGTAAATGAAGGAAATTTGGAATTACTATAAGTTTATGGGGGGTTTTTTGTGGGCTTATACATGGAGGTGAGAGAAACAATGAGTGGTGTCATAATATCCTTCATTAATATGATGATTGTGTTCATTTATTATATGAATATGGGGTATTGTTTTTAATAAATAGAACATGGTAATGATAGATGCCCTAAATGATAAGATATCTTCAAGGGATAGTTATTGGTGGTGGATTTGGTACTTTATTTTAAATTATGTATGGATGTTCCTACTGAGCTAAGGAGAGTTTTTTTTAGAATTTGGTCACCATTCTAGTTGTAAATTATATCCTTGAGTGAAAAAGTTATACCATGACATTAAAAATTGGTTTTGGTGTTCAGTATTGTTAAAGGACAATACATATTATGTTTCTCATTTTTTTAGTTTGTTAATAGGTGCAAATGGAACACAAATGATCGGTGGGGTTACTGATCGCTCTACCAATTTTTACATGGAAGTGGGAGGAAATATTGATGAAATTGATTATTGGTATATCGAGGTCACTATGGAAGCATGATTTTGTTTTAGTGATAATGGATTGGCTCACAAATTCTCAACATTCCTAGGATATATGTGAAATATTTCTCATTAAGGATCTTGGGGTGATTTATGTGAAATAGATTGTCAAACTTCCTAGAGTTATATAGTCTCTCATCATGGATATATATACTTGATTTTCCTCAATATTCTAGATAGGACTCAAGATTGTAATAAGGATTTCGTTGAAGAAGTACATGATATATCTTCCATTGATGGATGGGTAGATGGGACACATTATTTAGATTTTGGAAGATATGATTTAATTATGTGTATTTTATTTTTGATTGGGAGGATTATACTCCATTGGTGAAGTTTTATTATAATGATATTTAATTTTCATTGATTTGTATGGATCCATTCGAGGCATTATATGGTCATCTATTATAGTTTCTATTTTTTAAGCTTATCTCAGTTAAAATTACATAGTGGGACTCATTTCGTTGTAATAGATAATAAATTAGGTGAAATAAATTATAAAATGTATAATCTTATATTAGATTTGGTAAAAGTATTATTCTGGTCATCAGTGAAGACCCTTGATATTTACCATTTAGGATTATTTTTTTGAAGGTGGCTCCAAGATTCTGTCACCAAAATCTTGGAAACTAAGGGAAATCGATTCCATGGTTTGCATAGCCATTTGAAATATTTGAGAAAATTGATGAGGTAGATCATAAGTTTTAATTACCATAATATTATGAGGAAATTCATAATGTATTTCATGTTTTCCTATTAGAAAATTACCAACCAAACCCATTGTATATTTTGAGATGGGATTCACTCAAGTTGAAACCAAATTAATATTATGTGGAGAAAGAGATTTAGATTATATATCATGGAGATGATATTCTCATGGGATGGAGTATTCTATTAGTATGGTTGTTGTAGGTGTATGAGACTATCTGGGAGGATACTTGTGATATATAGGTTGATATGTGGTACCGGTGGTCAAATATATTTGTTAATGAGAGTTCACAGTTGATCTTTGGGTATGAAAAGTCTTGTAGTGGGGAGAATTATAATACTCATATTTTTGGGATTCATTTTTTTGATAGACATGAGATGTGATATTATTACTTAAAGACAGTTCAAGGATTATTATAAATGGATATTTTGATGAACTCTGATGTATTTTTTTATTTTTACCATCATATTTGGAATGGGAATTTTACCTTATGGTTAATGTCTTGCATAAATAGAAATTTTAGGTTGAAGTTGGGATAAGTTTTATCAGGATGTGAGATCTCTTTCATAGTCCCTACAAACTCCTATAGATCACTAGTTCTAGGAATTTTAGGGCAGAGATACTTGAATTATCCCTATAAAGTCCTAAGTACCATGTATTCTTGTGTTTTTTATTTTGGAGGGAATATCCATACATGGTACCAAATATCATGCATTCTATTTTCAAGGTAGCGAGACCTTAACGGTCTTATAGGCTGTGCATGGTGACCGTGAATTCAGGTTTAAGTAGAGTGGTTCTGTCATTGAACATCCAAAACTCCTCTAAATGGCCATCTTATCGCCCCAAATATCCTTATGATATATCTTAGTAAATTTAATGTTAATTTTTTGGTCTCTCAATATCTCATGAACAATTTGGAGGTATAATTCTCAGATTGGAAGATAAATTTTAAATAAAACATTATCCATCCCCCTCTCTATCTCCCCATTTCCTTTTATTTTCTCTCTGAAATCAAAATGTGGGGATTTTATATCCTTAATTATAGGGTAAAGGATTTATGTTATTTATTTTACTTTATATGTATTTTTCTATTCATCCCATTGTTGTCATTTTAGACCATAAAATCAATGAAATATCAAGATAAAAATGACTAAGTAGGTGAAACCAATATCATATATGTTTGGATAATTTCTTATGTGTTCTGATTGATTGTGTTTAAATAAGGACTTCTTGATTAATTTATATTAAATCTTAAATTTATGAAATGGTGATTTTTTGATATCTAGTTTTTTATGAGAATTAGGGTTTTAATTAACCATTTTTTATTTTGGAATGAAATTAATAATTTGTTAAAAATGTATTTTCAAATATGTATTTGAATTATTTATATTTGGATTTTCAAAAAAAATATTTTCAAAAGTGAAAATTTGATTTATTTAATTTTTAATTGAAATATAGCTTCAATGATGAATTTTGTTAATATTAGAAAAATATTATATCTTTATGTAAATTATGGAATTTTTATTAATTTGATCTATGTAAATTAGTTATGAGAATTTAGTTTTGATATCTGTATTTGAACATGAATTTTCACTAGGTGAGTGTATTTGTTTTAAAATATTTCTCTAAGACTTTATTTTGAAACCTTTCAATTTCACCCATGAAAATGAAATTTCATCCATGGAATGGAATGATAATTTTAGAGAAAATTAATTAGGAGGGTATATGATTTTCTTGAATGGAATCCAAAAGGATAATACAAGACCCAACCCACCAGAACCCCACATGTCATAGTAGTAAGCTAAGTGTGACATTCCAAGATTACCTTTAATAAGATATGGGTTGTCGACCAGTGCCAATAAAGAAAAAACATTCATGTAATACCTTGTCCTTTATCAACTTGGAACATATTCACAATAAAAACACAAAATATAAAAAATAAAAAACATTTAAATTATAACTAGAGTTCATAAAAATGGATGAATGGATAAATGATAAACAAGGAAATTCCTCATGGGTTATTAAAAGACATGATAACACTGTACTATATTAAATGGACAATAATATCCTCACCAAAAAGTCTCATGGGAAAATAAGGCTAAAAATTACTATCACCGCTGAATAAAACCATGTGACACCAATCATAAACTCTACATTAAAAACTCCAACATATTATCTACCAAGAATATCTCTAAACAATTAGATATCTATATAAACACAACACATGTGGAAATATGAACTATGTAGTGAATAGTAAAATAACTCAATAAGATTCCCTAAAAATTAAATTGAAAATTAAACAGTAATCCAACTCAAGTCTCAAGAATAAGAGAGAAACCAAAAAGGAGGGGAAAAGAAAAAGAATATATTCTTTATAGACAAAGGAAATGTTGGAATAGAAGGATGTTTTGGTCATATAATTTTATCTCCTCAAAGAATTATATCTCATGAGAAACTAGAGGAACTCAAGATAACAACAGTATTGAAGTTCCTAAATTTCATAACCTAATTGTATTCCACATCTTATAGGAAATCAATCGTGTCAGATGATTTTTCTATTCATCATAGTCTAGATCTTAATTTTTCTCATGCCAAATTATTTTCATAATTTCATAGAACCGACACCATTTTAATAATCTAGTCTCTCATAATACCCCATGTTACCACTTTGGAACAAATGAGTATAATTGCACCACATCATAATATTGCATATCGATCGAGAGAATGTTTCCCCTTATAGGATATTTCAACCCACTGCATCTGAAAAGAACTAACCCTACAACCAACCATTTCACCTATCTTCATTTTCTTTTTAGACCCTTGCCTCATTGAAAAGTATCTACTAGTTTACGGGGTCACTAAACCCTATAGAGGACCCATGCCTCATTGTATAAGATATTAATTAGCTAAGGGGGTTACCAAATCCATAAGTGGAGGACCCACACACCATCACAATAAGGGGTTACCTACACCAATAAGTATACAAAGGACCTACACCATGGTATTTGTATAATTTTATGGGGGTTATCAACCCCGTGTATGATCCATGTATCATACCTAACCCATCACCATCTTCATGAGGCTAATAATATTTAATTAACCAATAATTACCTAGAAATAATAGATACTAAAAAATAGAGTAGCTCCATCACATAATATATAATATAAAATTTCAATGAATTGATTATTTAGTTTCCTATTTTGGATATTTGGATGAGAATATATGAAAAACACCATAAACTACCCACTACAAGACATGTACTACATGGGTATACAACATTTATATCTCACCCCTGGTTCGGAAAATTCCTCAATATCACAATTTCTTGGGGAGTAAACCTATAAAATATATCTAGAGGGATACATGGAATCTGGGACATGTGGTCTTTACTATAGATGCATTGTCGTGGGTTCCCATATCATATACTATGGTACACGTCTTATACTTTATGGTACATGACATGTGGAACCATGTGGGATGGATGACATGTACTCTTGGTACACATCAATCAACTCACCAACAGTATATGACACATTTATCATAATTATTGGTATATGGGACTCAGGCTTTGACTTGGCGTATACTCAAATACAATTCAGGTTATGATTCCCAAGATACATGATTGGACCCTGGTCACACAATGTGTGATATTTTTATTAATACATTACCTTAGCATCTAAATATTTGGAACTCAAAGAAAATATCCCAAAGATACATGATAGATGGTATTAATGATGGCACATAAATCATGAATGGTGAAGTAAAAGATGTGCAACCTAGGGGACTACATCATGTGTAGTAAAAAAACTAAATAATTCCAAATCCTTCATTTATCACCCAAATTTCACATTATGTCTACCACTACCACCTCCACTACTAATAGTTCCTGAATGTTTTTTAACCCAATGACTATGGTGTTACCACCATCTCTTTTTAGAGAATTTTCCAACCTTTCCTTATCCAATTTATCACTAATACCCCTTTCATCAAATCCTCTTCCTAGGACCTTTCTAGTATTCCATCATCATACTCCCACAATCCTATGTGAACCCAAGTCATTCAAAATTATTCATTAAAGTGTGTTATTCTTATAATTGAACTATATTGCGATGAATCTTTTTGGAAAAATTAAATAATGGTGGTTGGTGGGTAGTATGACCACCCCAAGAAGATTCATGTTTATGTTCTATGAAGTTTGTGATATTTAAAATTAGAGATCTATTCAACACTCATCAAATAATAAATCAAGTGAGGGTTTATGAGAAAAAAACCCATTTATGAACTATTTCCATGATAATTTGTTCACATATTCTAAAACAAAATGGTATCCTGAACATTATATTATTTGTAACACCCCAAGCCTCCACGGTATGCTTCCCTTTCAATAATACAGTAGTGTGTGTTGTACGCAACTTCGAGTTCTACAACACACACCACAACCAATCAAACTTGACATTGTGAATAGTAATACCAACTTTTTGAAATTTTATAAATTTAATATTTCAAAATGGACTTCATTTTTGGATTCGGAATATTGAAATTATCCTAGGGTGAAATTTTGGTATTTTTTTGAAAACTTTCAATTTTTGATGAATAGTGAAAAAACACTGAGTTATAGTTTAAAACCGAATTTTTTATTTAAATAATTATTTATTTTATTTAAATTTAATTAATGTTAAAATAGATACATAATACCTATATAAGTTCAATGTAATTCATTGGAGTTAGTTTAGAATAATTTTAGATATATAAATATTTTATTGAACTTTTCACAGTCTTTTACCCACCTCCTAGGAGAATTTGGAAATTCACATAAAACTTAATTTTACCGCTTCTGTGAGTGGAATTTCGAAAATCCGAGAGACACGGTTAATATCAAGGAGTAAAATTTGGTTCAATGAGATGAAAATTATTTTTGGTGAATAGTAAATTTTTACTTTTATTTACCACGGTTAAAAGTAAATAGGGTAATTAAGGGTAAAAATGATATTAATATTACCATAACACATGTAATAATTCTATTGGACAAGTTTATCTGGACCAAAAACAACCTTAGTAATAAAATATTATCATTTAGGTCCACTTAGATTAGATTAGGACATTTATTATTATTTAATTCAAAGAAGAGTTAAAAGAGATAAAATCAATGTTTATTTACTAAAACATTTTAAATATAGGGTTATACATAATATAAATTCGATTTTAAATATTAATTAGAAAGGTAAAAGTATTTCCTAAATAATGGTATTTTATTTATAATTTTTAGACATTAAATAATTTAATGATACAATGGTGATGTAGTAATTACCTAATTAATGAAATATTAAAATAATTGATATTATAAATATAAAAATAAATTTAATTTGAGACTTTTTATGAATTCCACTAATTTTATAGGTTAATATGACATATTATGATTGGTTATATAAATTGTTTTCGAAGTAATAATGCTGTTATGAACTTATAAAAAATAAAATACCCAATAGTTTCAAAATTGACATAAAAGAGTTTTTAAAACAAATATTATATTATTAATTGATATTAAATTCATAAAAATATAATTTTCATCCAAGAGACTTATATAGTGATATTTATATCATTAATGGACCACTTTGGGGTCTCTTGTAGTTATATAGAAAGTTTATTAACCATATAATATAAAAATACAAAGTGACATGGTAAGTGTCAAACTAATTAACTAAGAGTTAAAACTAAAAGATAAGGTTAATATAATGACCCAAACCTGTCTAAATTATATTGGTTGAGTGTTTTTCGACCTGTACCCACATTAAACTTTATATGATACACTTTGGAGTCATTATAAACGAAATATTAATTTATTATAAAATAATATTTTTAGCTTTTCCAAAGGTGCCCCTCAACCCTCTTATAAAAGGGTACTCCCCCTTCTCACTAATTCAGACATTCAAAGCCCCTTGTCTCAGACAAACCCTACACAAATACTCTCTAAACTTCCCTCACTACAACCTAGAGGCATTAGTTTGATCAGAAAGCCAACCTAAGGAGCCCTTTTGATCAAATCAAAAGGAAGAACCCGAAGATGAGTTAATGTTTTCACTACCCTTTTTCAAGTTCATTTCTTCTTCAACTTCTTCTTTCTTTGTTATTAGAATTATAAAATAATAAAACCATTATCTCCTATATAATTTGATATTATTATAAATATGGTACAACCATATTCAGTATTCTATCCATCCTTTGAATGACATGTCACCATACGTGTGTACGTACGACCTACCGTCTCCACGTCGTGGTGTAATTGTTATTCAATATATTATTATTTAGATGGGTATAATAATGATGTTTAATTCTTTTAAATAAAAAATATAACATGATAATTATTCTATATATATGATATATCATCTAATTATATATTGTTTTAATATCAAAATAATGATATTGTCGCTCGTGCGTACGTACGGACTACCGTCTCCACGAACGTGATGAGATTCATTGCCCATCATATCCATTCAAGACTAATTATCATTTGATGATTAAAAGTAATGTTTAATAACTTTATATAATTATAGATATGAATAAGGTACAACCTATCCATAACAAACATGACTTATGTAACAAAACATATAAAACAAAACGAGTAAGTTAACACCTGAAACAATGATAATACTAAGATATTATTAACAAATCAATGTTAAAAGATCATATATGATATCATAATTATGTATATGGTTCTTGTATAATTTAATAACAATGTTTTAACTATTATAAAGGAGTTTAACATACCATATACTAAGGAAAAGTACAATGTAAAGGTTTATTTCACAATCTCTTCATTATTCGAGGTTGTTTATACCTAATTATCTACTGGGATCTATTTATCATCCACATCCATGTTTCTTAAAAATGTTTTTCAGAACATTATTACTATTTTACATAATATGGGTTAAAGTCATTTATACCCTTGTTTGAATTTTAATAAGAAGTTTATAGAGGAATCTTTCATTCATTTTCCAAACAAGGTCCTTTTTAACCTTTTCGATAGAATTAAGGTAAGAATGTTTTTTTAACTTATACGGCAGGTGCGGATATTTTCCGCCGTTATAAAATCTTCAAAACTTCCCTTACAATCTTATAAGGATATTTTCAATGTAAATGCTTTTTTATAATTATGTGACTTTTAAATGATTTCAAAAAAAGAGATATTTCTCTCAAATAGTTTTGATTTCATCTATGTCAACATCCTTTGATGAATTTTAAGCTTATTTGAAGTTGAGTTATTATGAAACAAAACTTCCACATTGTATTGAATGTTTTGTGATATGTTTGATTGTGGATGTGTTATTTTTATACCATTCATGGTTTATAGATAATGTATTTACATTTCATATGCTAGTTTTTACACGAATGTTTATGATATGTTTAAACCTGTTCATATGAGGAATGAATTGGACTTAATAAGTGACTGGTGGAGCCCGCTATAGCTCCTCGATGCATTGGTAGGTCCTATGAGACAAACTAGTGTCTTGTCATGAGGCCTTGACAAAACATTACTTGTATTATTGGCACGAGGCCTTGGCTACGTGGTTATGATAGTCTGTAATTATGCATTCCATCATTATAAAAGTGGTTATTAATATTGCATATGATTATTCGACTAGTAGAATATCAATGTGAATAAGTAAATGGAATTATTTCATTTTATCTTTTCCATATTATGATAAATTTCAAGTTTAAAAGGATTTTGTTTTAGTTATACATTGCCTTAAATGTCTATGTTTATTTATTAACGTTTTCTCTATATTGTTATCCTTACTGATCATCTGAGCTCACCCCTTTCAATGTTTTATTTTTCCCAGGATGTGAAGAAGTAATTTATGAATGACCTGCAGGGATAATATGAGGGGATATGAAGACAAGATGTTTTTGTAGTAGTTTTCACTTTATGATGTGATGTAAACATTATGAATGTATCTAGTTATTCTAAGGCTACTAAACTAACCGGTCATTCGAGACATGATATTTCTTGTGATCATGCCAATGATATGTAATAATGCACCGACTCTAGGTAACTGGGGTCGGGGAATTACAGTTGGTATCAGATGAAGTTTAGTACAAACCTTGGAAGCTAGATTTAGATAAACTCTGATTATATCACATAGATTTAAGATGGACTTTCAGGATTAGTATAGAAGAACTTCCTAAAATTTTGGTATTATAGAGATTTTGTGAGTTTTCCGAGCAATACATCCATGTCTGGATACAAGAAGGTAGAGGTGGCTTTGGCACAGATGTACCTAGGGGTAAAACCCGAAAACACCGCTTTGAGCTAGACTTGAACGGGAACTGGTGCATGACAACGGGTCTTGCTATACTCTTGGTTACGACACTCTTGGGGGATATTCTTAGGATAACTCTCATTTTCTTTACAAATCATTTTGAAGGGTTTATGAGTATATACGTCCTCAAAGAAAACATTTTTATGATTATGGATTATATCCATATATAGTTCAATTTATGTTAAGTGTTTTATAAGTATGGAATTATGTATTTTGATTCACAAACTGATCTAGTTTATGCCATTGTTTAGAAATGGCACCTTGTGGAAGAAATGGAAACTGTATCAATGCATGAACTCCATGTAGGGATTTCCCTCCTTCTCAAGATAATTATAGTGGAGCTGGTGATGCAACTTGTGGTGATCAACTAATCACCATACTGGGACAACTCACTCAGGTTATGAATAATAACCTTACCCGTATGGAGCACCCTAATACACAGCGTTGAGGATCAATGTTAGATCGTTTCATGAGGTAGAAACCACCAACATTCAATGGGAGTACAAATCCATTAGTATATGAGCAATGGATAAGTTCCCTAGAGAAAATATTTTAGGCTTTGGGGAGTAGTGAAAGGGAAAAAGTTGTCATGGTAGTTTATCGCCTCACTAGAGATAATGATCAATGGTGTTCATTGATTCAAAACACAGAGGAAGATGATGAAGTATCTAATATGGAATGGAGGGAGTTCAAAGATCTATTTTTAGAAAAATACTTTCCTTGTGACCATCGAGCAGATATGGAAAGGAAATTTTTGAGTCTGAGACAAAAGGAAGATGATAATGTGGCAAAGTATGAGGCTAACTTTACGAGGTTAGCAAGAAATGTTGGAGATTATATACGTAACCCAAGATGTAAGATTTATTGTTTCTTTGATGGGTTAAAACCATTTATTCGTCGATAATTAGTCTCATAATCCTTCTCGTTATACGAAGACCTTGTCTCATGTGCTATCAAGACAGAAAAGGAATTATTTAAGTCTTATGACTTTAAAAGCAAAGCAAGAGAAGAAGAGATCTGTTGATCAATCTATGAATAGAAATAAGGGGAAGAAGGGAAAGGTTGAATATCCATCCTGTGGTAAATGTGGGAAGAAATACCCCGCTACTTGCTTAAAAGGAATGGGAGTCTATTACAAGTGTGGTGAAAAAGGCCACCAAGCTCGTGATTTCAAGGGGAATAAGTAAGCTACTGATGTCTAATGCTACAATTGCAGGGAGATGGGACATTATGCAAATGAATTTCCTAATAATCAGGGGAACTTACCACAGAAAACTCCAAGGGATCAAGGACAAGCTTATGCTATCACTACTGCTGAGGTAGAAGCTCTGAAAGACATAGTGGCAGGTAATTTAATGGTTTCCTCAAGTTTAGAAAATGCATTATTTGATTCTGGATCATCGCATCATTTCATATCTTCCCAGTTTTCTAAGAAAATTAGATATTTCCAATTTGATTTAATAAGGGATTTGTTAGTTAAAACTCCTTATGGAAGTATCATTGCAACAACGTTTTGTGAATCAGTCCCCATTAGAGCACATAAATGTTCTTTATCTGCTGATCTCATCATCATACCTATGATTGAGTTTGATATAATCCTAGGTATGGATTGGCTTTCGGACCATGATGTGAAGATTTATTGTAAGAAGAAGTAGGTTACGATTTTTGATGATGATGATGAGGAACACCTTATCTTTAGGGTGGAATCATCACCACATAATTCTTATCTAGATCCACCCCTAGTATCTCAACTAAATTCAATTATTGGGGAGGAAGAGAATGAATTGACTGTGGGTGAGGAAAGGAATGTTAAAATAGAGGATGTACCTATTGTGAATGAATATGTAGATGTGTTTCCGGAAGATTTACATGGACATCCTCCAGAACGAGAAGTTGAGTTTTCCATTGATTTAATTCCTAGATCAAGGCCTATATCGAAGACCCCTTATAAAATGGCCACTATGGAATTAGTTGAACTAAAGAAATAACTAGAGGAATTGAGTAATAATGGATTTATTCTCCCTAGTGTTTCTCCATGGGGAGACCCTATTCTTTTTGTTAAAAAGAAAGATGGATCTATGAGGTTATGTATCGACTACAGGGAGATCAATGCTATAACAATAAAAAACAAGTATCCCCTACCTCGCATTGATGATTTATTTGACCAACTGCATGGAGCTCAATACTTTTCAAATATTGACCTTTGATCTGGATACCCTCAGTTGTGTGTGAAGAAGGAAGACATTCCGAAGACATCATTTCGAACAAGGTACGGGCATTACGAGTTTACAGTAATGCCTTTTGGGCTGACTAATGCACCCTTTGTATTCATGGATATAATGAATAGAGTATTCAAGGAATATCTCGATGATTTTTTGGTGGTATTTATTGATGATATCTTGGTATACTCCAAAAGCTACGAAGATCATGAAAATCACTTGCGCATTATCCTGAAGACTCTGAGAAGACATGAATTGTATGGTAAGTTTAGAAAGTGTGAATTCTATCTTTAGGATATTTCTTTTCTTGTCCATATTGTCTCTAAATATAGAATCTCTGTTGATCCTTCTAATACTAAATCAATCCAAGAATGGCCAACACCTACGAGTATAACTAAGGTATGTAGTTTTATTGTTTTAGCAGGTTATTATCGACGTTTCATCCAGACTTTTGACCGGTTGGCTAACCCATTAACAAATATCACATGTAAAGGTGTTAAATTTGTTTGGACAAAAGAGTGTGAATAATGTTTCAAAGAACTGAAGAGAAGATTAGTCAATTCTCCTATATTTACTCTACCATCAGGGAATAATGGGTTCGTTATTTATAGTGATCCATCGAAGAAATTACTTGGTTGTGTCCTTATACAGAATAATAGGGTTATTGCGTATGCATCACGACAGTTGAAAATTCATGAGAAAAACTATCCTACTCATGATCTCTAGTTAGAAGCTGTGGTCTTTTCCTTGAAGATATGGAGGCACTACCTATATGGTGAAAAATGTGATATTTATACTGATCACAAGAGTTTGAAGTATATTTTCTCACAAAAGAACTCAACATGAGGCAAAGCAGATGGCTTGAACTACTCAAGGATTATTATTGCACGATACACTACCACCCGGGGAAGGAAAATAAGGTGGCAGATACTTTGAGCATAAAAAAGATCATGGAGTTTTGAACATGATGAGAATTGAAAGGGATCCTATTTTCATGGAACTAGTGAATATGGATATGGGAATTACAATGGAATGTAAAACATCAATACTTTTTCAAATGGTTTCCAAACAATCTTTACTAGAAATGATAAAGAGTTCTCAGACCGGTGATGAAGAGTTTCAAAAGAAGATTAAAGTTGTGAATGATGAGAGATTGAATGCCTTTGGGTATGAAGATTGAATTTTGAAATTTGGGAAGAGACTTTTGTTCCCAATATACCTGATCTAAAAAGGGAATTGTTGGAAGATGCTCATAGTTCCAATTTCTCTATACACCTTGGGAGCACCAAAATGTATAGAGACTTGAAGGAACAATTTTTGTGGGACAAAATGAAGGGGGAGATTGCTGATTTTGTGTCAAGATGCATGGTTTTTCAACAAGTGAAAGCTGGAAGGCAACAGCCTGGAGGAGTCATGCAACGTCTTCCCATACCGAAATGGAAATGACGCAATATTACGATGGAATTTTTCATAGGACTACCAAAGACTCCTAAAAGGAATGATGCAATATGGGTTATTGTTGATCGTCTTACCACGTCAGCAAATTTTCTTGCTATAAGAGAAGATCTACCACTGGAAAATCTAAAAAGTCTATATATTAATGAAGTGGTGAGACTTCATGGAGTACCCTTGTCGATTGTTTCTGATCGTGATCCCCATTTTACTTAAATATTCTTGAAGAGTCTTCAGAAATCGTTGGATACTGAACTTCAATTGAGCACTGCCCACCACCCTCAAACAGATGGACAATCAGAACGGACTATTAAAACCTTAGAAGACATGTTGAGATCCTGCTCTCTTGACATTCATGGTATGTGGGATCAATATTTACCTCTGGTAGAATTTTCCTATAACAATAGCTTCCATTCGAGTATTCAGATGGCACCATATGAAGCGTTATACAGAAAGAGATGTCTCACACTGGCCTGTTGGGATGACGTTGGTGAAAGAAAACTTGTAGGTCCAGAACTGGTGGAGGAAACGATGTAAAAGGTAAAGGTAATCCAAAATCACATCGAAGCAGCTCAAAGTATGTAGAAGAGCTATGCCAATAACCGAAGGAAGGATTTGGAATTTCAAGTAGGAGATCATGTTTTCCTAAAGGTATCTCCATGGAAGTGAATTATATGTTTCGGTAAGAAGGGTAAATTGAGTCCTAGGTACATAGGACCTTTCGAAATTCTTGAACGAATTGGGGTTGTAGCTTACCGTTTGGAAATGCCGCCAAGTCTCTCCAAAGATCACGATGTGTTCCACGTATCACTGTTGAGGAAATACATGCCTGACCCAACGCATGTACACACTTACGAGGAATTAGAACTGGAACCCGGTCTGTCTTATTGCGAAGATCCCATCAGGATTCTTGATACCAAAGAACAAGTGCTGAGAAATCGGACGACTTTTCTGGTAAAATTTCTATGGAGAAACCATAAGATGGAAGAGGCAACATGGGAACCCGAGAAACTTATGATGAAGAATCACCCGAGTCTTTTTATACAGTAATTTTCTAGAAATTTTGAGGATGAAATTATTTGAATGAGGGGAGAATGTAACACCCCAAGCTTCCACGATATGCTTCCCTTTCAATAATACAGTATCACGTGTTGTACACAACTTCGAGTTCTAACACACACACCACAACCAATCAAACGAGTCGTTATGAATAGTAATACCCACTTTTTGAAATTTTATAAATTTTATCTTTCAAAATGGACTTCATTTTTGGATTCATAATATCGAAATTACCCTAGGGTGAAATTTTGGTATTTTTCTGAAAATTTTCAATTTTTGATGAATAGTGAAAAAACACCGAGTTATAGTTTAAAACCGAATTTTTTATTTAAATAATTATTTATTTTATTTAAATTTAATTAAGGTTAAAATAGATACATAATACCTATATAAGTTCAATTTAATTCATTAGAGTTAGTTTAGAATAATTTTAGATATATAAAAATTTTATTGAACTTTTCACCGTCTTTTACCCACCTCCTAGGAGAATTCGGAAATTCACATAAAACTTAATTTTACCGCATTTGTGAGTGGAATTTCAAAAATCCGAGAGACATGGTTAATATCAAGGAGTAAAAGTTGGTTCAATGAGATGAAAATATTTTTTGGCAAATAGTAACTTTTTACTTTTAATTACCACGGTTAAAAGTAAATAGGGTAATTAAGGGTAAAAATGATATTAATATTACCCTAACACATGTCCTAATTCTATTGGACAAGTGTATCTCGACCAAAAAAACCTTAGGAATAAAATATTATCATTTAGGTCCACTTGTATTAGATTAGGACATTTATTATTATTTAATTCAAAGAAGAGTTAAAAGAGTTAAAATCAAAGTTTATTTACTAAAACATTTGTAATATAGGGTTATACATAAGATAAATTAGATTTTAAATATTCCTTAGAAATATAAAAATATTTCATACATAATTGTATTTTATCTATAATTTTTAGACATTAAATAATTTAATTTATTTATGACACAATGGTGATGCAGTAATTACGTAATTAATGAAATATTAAAATAATTGATATTATAAATATCCAAATAAATTTCATTTGAGACTTTTTATGCATTCCACTAGTTTTATAGGTTAATATTACATATTATTATTGGTTATATAAATTGTTTTCTAAGTAATAATGTTGTTATGAACTTATCAAAAACAAAATACCCAATAGTGTCAAAATTGACATAAAAGTGTTTTTAAAACAAATATTATATAATTAATTGATATTAAATTCATAAAAATCTACGTTTCGTCCAAGAGACTTATATCATGATATTTTTATCATTAATGGACCACTTGGGGGTCTCTTAGAGGTATATAGTAAGTTTATTTACTATATAATATAAAAATACAAAGTGACATGGTAAGTGTCAAACTAATTAACTAAGAGTTAAAACTAAATGATAAGGTTAATATAATGACCCAAACATGTCTAAATTATATTGGTTGATTGGTTTGCGACCCATCCCCAAATTAACTTTTAAATCAATCCACTTTGGATCCATTAGAAACCGAATATGAATTTATTATAAAATAATATTTTTAGCTTTTCCAAAGGTGCCCCTCACCCCTCGTATAAAATAGCACTCCCCCTTCTCACTAATTCACACATTAAATGCCCATTGTATTGGAAAAACCTTCCCAAATACTCTCTTAACTTCCCTCAATAAATCCTAGAGGCCTTAGTTTGATCATAAAGCCAACCTAAGGATCCATTTTGATCAAATCAAAAGGAAGAACCTGAAGAAGAGGTAATATTTTCACCACCCTTTTTCAAGTTCATTTCTTCTTCAACTTCTTCTTTCTTTGTTATTACCATTATAAAATAATAAATCCAGTATATCCTATATAATTTGATATTATTATAAATATGGTACAACCATATTCAGTATTCTATCCATCCTTTGAATGACATGTCACCATACGTGCGTACGTACGGCCTACCGTCTCCACGTCGTGGTGTAATTGTTATTCAATATATTATTATTTATATGGGTATAATAATGATGTTTAATTCATTTAAATAATAAATATAACATGATAATGACTCTTTATATATGATATATCATCCAATTATATATTATTTTAATATCAAAAAAATGATATTGTCGCTCGTGCGTACGTATGGACTACCGTCTCCACGAACACGGTGAGATTCATTCCCCATCATATCCATTCAAGACTAATTCTAATTTTATGATTAAAAGTAATGTTTAAGAACTTTATATCATTTTGGATATGAATAAGGTACAACCTATCCATAACAAACATGACTTATGTAACAAAACATATAAAAGAAAACGAGTATGTTAACACCCGAAACAATGATAATACTAAGATATTATTAACAAATCAATGTTAAAAGATAATATATGATATCATAATTATTTATATGGTTCTTGTTTAATTTAATAATAATGTTTTAACTATTATACAGGAGGTTAACATACCATCGACTAAGGAAAAGTACAAGGTAAGGGTTTATTTCACAATCTCTTCATTATTCGAGGTTGTTTATACCTAATTACCTACTGGGATATCTTTATCATCCACATCCATGTTTCTTAAAAATGTTTTTCAAAAAATTATTACTATTTTTCAGAATATGGGTTAAAGTAATTTATACCCTTTTTTGACATTTTATAAGAAGTTTATAAAGGAATCTTTCCGTTGTTTTCCAAACAAGGTCCTTTTTAACCTTTTCGACAGAATTAAGGTAAGAATGTTTTTTTAACTTATACGGCGGGTACGGCTATTTTTCGCCGTTATAAAATCTTCAAATATTCCCTTAAAAGATTATAAGGATATTTTCAATGTAAATTTTTTATTTTATAATTATGTGACTTTTAAATGATTTCAAAAAAAAGAGATATTTCTCTCAAATAGTTTTGATTTCATCTATATCAACATCCCTTGATGAATTTTAAGCTTATATGAAGTTGAGTTATTATGAAACAAAAATTCCACATTGTATTGACGGTTTTGTGATATGTTTGACTATGGATGTGTTATTTTTATACCATTCATGGTTTATGGAGAAATTATTTACATTTCGTATGCTAGTTTTAATACGAATGTTTATGATATGTTTAAACCGGTTCATATGAGGAATGCATTGGACTTAATAAGTGACAAGTGGAGCCCGCTATAGCTCTTAAATGCATCGGTAGGTTTCATGAGACAAACTAGTGTCTTGGAACCAGTCCTTGAAGAAACTTACTTGTAGTCTTGGGACGAGGCCTTGGCTACGTGGTTATGATAGTCTGGCTTTATGCATTCCATCATTTTGAAAGTGGTTATTGATATTGCATGTGATTATTCGACTAGTAGAATATCCATGTGAATACGTAAATGGAATTATTTCATTTTATCTTTGCCATATTATGCAGAAGTTAAAGTTTAAAAAGATTTTGTTTTAGCTATACATTTTCTTAAATGTTTATTTTTATTTATGAATGTTTCCGCTATATTTTTATCCTTACTGAGCATCTGAGCTCACCCCTTTCAATGTTTTATTTTCCCCAGGATGTGAAGAAGTAATTTATGAATGACCTTCAGGGATAATATGAGGGGATATGAGGACAAGATGTTTTTGTAGTAGTTTTCACTTTATGATGTAATGTAAACTTTATGAATGTATCTAGTTCTTCCAAGGCTACTAAACTAATTGGTCTTTCGAGACTTGATCTTTCTTGTGATCATGCCAATGATATGTAATAATGCCCCAACTCTAGGTAACTGGGGTTGGGGCGTTACATTATTAATATTTATCTTTCAAAAAATTTTAATTTTGAAGTTACCTTGTATGTGACTAAAATATAAATTAACATAGGGATCACAATATTTTTACAAGGTTAATGCCCAATGTGGGTGACTATATCAATTCTATGTTTGGTTCGAGGCCGAGATAAATATTTTCTACTCTCATCAACAAATATTACATGTGGTGTGGTTATTTATCATCCTTCACCCAATATTATTTCCCAACACTAATGTCTCTCGATAATTTTGTATACCAATGCCCTTCCTTTTTCAATGTAACCAAAAAATTGAATGAAAAAGACCTTCCTTTTCTCTAATTTTCTTTGGTGAAAACATATGATCATCCTCTTAGCCTTTAAAATAATCAGAATCATCACCTTCTCACAAACTCAACTTCTAGAACATTACTATCTAGGAAATAAATGTATGTAATTTCAGTATTCAACACCTCAACTCTCTGATCATTTATAATTTTTCTCACCATGACTATATAATTTTCTAAAATCCCAACCATTATTAATTGACTCACTGGATTTTATGGAATGCACTGGTTAAGTTCTATTAATCTCTTCTTCAAATTATCAGCACCTAACTCTGAATAAAGTCCTTCATTTATATAAACATCCTTAATCTAATAAATATGGGGAATGAAATATCAAAAACATGAATTCCCTTCTTACTCAATGCTCAATCTTCACACTTCAATTATTTTGAAAAATCTAGCTTTACCAGAACTATAGTTTATTAAATCGTAGTCAATCTTCTTTATCTCTTCCTTACATTTCATTATGATTCAAATATTACTACTCGTGATATTTATATCTTGAATTACAGATCATCCTAATCAAATTTACTTTAACTTCTCATAGATTTTATATGAAATCAATTATAGGTACAATATATTCATGTTCCTTACCTTACATAGAAACATGATAATTTTATATTGAATTCATTCTATTTATACTTATTTTTATATATCTACCTTCATATTACTCAATCATTCATATCCTGAAACATTATTTTCTCCCAGTATTACGAACATTAACATGATTCAATTTTTACAACTCTTCTCCTTCATCATTAGGAACACATAATTGATTCATCTCAATACTTTACTAGATTTACTATCTTCGAAATAAATTATAAAAATCAGTGGTACCTACATATGTTGACACCATCCAAATGAGAATTGAAAAAAACACAAAGTAATAAACACCTAAATATGGATATTACCTTCCCCCATTGAAGCAAAGGAAGAAGAGGATGGTTGAGACTCACAGATCACATGAGACTCTAAGGGACTCGCAATCACATGGCCATTTCAAGGTCACATGATGTCTCCACATATAGCATATAACCCATGGAAAGTACCATGGATTCCCCTTTGAAAAACTGCTCGACTCATATAAAGGCCCTCCAGAAAACTAGGGTCCCCAGTGACAACCAAATGAGTAGCCAAGGTTTTATTGTTTGTCATTGTAATGTTCCTAACAAACCATCCAAAATCCTATAAAATAATAAGGTATGATACCCAAATTTAGAGTCCCCCAGTGGTCCTAAAGATCATGAACCATATCACTGATGGTAAGGATAAATTTCCTTCATAATATCCAAGAAAACTCAAGATACCCTTTAACCTCTATAGGAGAAAACAAAGGAGATAAAGGTGAGGATATGAAAGTTGTTTTCGGTTGTTGAATGACATACGACGTGCCCCCAACGATCCTTGGGACCCTAAGATTCCATAGTGACATGTCTAACTCACCTCATGAAGGCCCTTTGGATTTTCAGCCTCACCACATGAAAGTCCTTAGGTATGTATAGAAAACTCCATGATACTCTAAGGAAAAAAAGATATATTTTTCCACGACATGCTTGGAAACTCTCTATTTGACCCATATTGGTCACGCGAGGCATATTGAAAAAAATGATTAAACATCCTAGACATTTCTCATAAAAACTCATGAGACCCCCAAACCATTTTTATAATAAAAAATGATTAAGGGGAGGAGGTGAGAGGTGTTTTTGGTTGCTTAAGGGCATGTGACATGCCCCCAACAATCTACAGGACACCGCAAGTCCCGACGACTTTTAAAACTCACCTCGTAAAATCCCTTCATCTTGTCAGCCTTCCCACATGGAAGTCCTTGGGTATGTTAAGGAAACTCCATGGACCTCTAAGTATAAATGGATATTTTCTTACACAACATTCCCACGCACCCTATATGACCCATATTGGACACGTGACACATCACCAAAACAAAGAGTAATTATCCTTGATGTTACTCATGAAATCTTGCATGACTCCCAACCTTTTTAAAATTAAACAAAGGGTATAAAATATGGAAGAGGTAGAAGGTAATAATTGTCATAAAACACTTCCTATGTGATAAGTAGGTCTAAAATGTGGTCCTGCGAGACCATCGTACAAATCATCATTGTATTATGGAAATCCATAGACAAGTCACCAAGCATTTTTGGATTCCTTTAAATAGGCACTTAGATGTTGCGATGTCCCTTGGACATGTCAAAATGACAATAAGGATGTCCTTCGACACATTCGCATGATCAAACAAGTCCCCATTAATATGCTATAATCCAATAAAGGGGGTGTTGAAAAGAGGAACTCACAACCACTAGAAATCAGGTGATTCCCTCAGAGTGGTCCATGGTAGGGACTCGCGAAGCCTTGTGGTTCTAGGTCCCTTTTTCGACTCCGTCCTAGACTCGCAATAGATACTCTTCACAAAGTTTCAGAAAAATAGGGTGGTGAAGCCTATAAATTTACCACTCCAACATGAATAATGGGTTGGACTTTGAGAATTTGGACACTTGGACTCTGGGCGATTTTACACTCAGCTTCTACGGATTTCATGGAGAAACTAATTGTGAGACTTGAAACTTTTAATCAGGTAATATACCAGAAGATAGCTAGAGAAATCATGCGCCACACATAAGGTTATTTGTGTGATCATTCATAGATCACATGAAGGAATTCTAGAAAGACGTTGAAATAACATATCTCATTTATTCTAGATCATGTGAGACTCAAATGAACTGGTACTAAATAAACCTAAGGAAGTCTCAATGAAAGGTTTATAAATGAGATTAAAAGTGTATGACTTAAGCGAAATACATGCTCTTCAGCCCTCGTGTGATTTTTAAAAATTGACCAAAGATACAGAACAGCACAAAGACATTTCACCATGATCTCGCAACACTCCTTCAATGTTCTATGTGGGACACGTGAAATCCTACAAACATGTCAGAGCCAGTAATACAGTCCTCCCATCGAAACTAATTTGGCCTTGTAAAAAACCCTAGGTCTATCATTTGAGACATGTGAAGTCCTTCAGATATATTGTTTGACTCATATAATGGAATTCACTAATATCAGTCAAGTCTCGCATATGCATCTGGTCATGATGATCGAATTCTTGAGATACCCTCTAGGAAAGTCAGTCAAGACTCATGACGCCCTCCATACATGTCATCCAATACATGAGATGGCCTCTGGATATAACCATCTACATCTTGTAATGTCCCCCGAACAAGTGGAATGGGTCATGCCACACCCTCTAGAAAATTAGTCAAGGTCAAAAGAGAATCCCAAGACTTGATAACATTGTCTTTCCATGGTGTGTAAGCCCCGATCAACAGGGAAGCCTCAGTGTGTAAGCCCCAACATAAATAAAATTATGGTAACTCTAATTCCATCCATATTTATGATATATAGGCTACCTCTCCCCATGGTTTGAGATCCATATTGATCATCCAAGGAAATCTCATCATCTAACTCCTTTATCTGAAGAAATGGAATTGATCATTTGATAACCCATTCTTTACAATGGTCAAGGATCATGTGGGATTAGGTAATTGTACTGATCATTCCATTTTCAATATAAACCTCTTTAATGGTATAGGGAAGCCTTAGTGTGTAAGCCTTGATATAAACCAAAATACAATGACTCCAATTATTATTATAACCAGGATATGTAGGATGTATCCTCAAGACCCGAGCTCAAATATTTGGTTTCTTGTACCCATACATATGTCCTCTCCACATGATGTTAAACTACATGGGTCGAATAAACAATGGGATTTTGGATTCATGTAATAACCAGGATATATAGGATGCCTGGTAATCGATCAATCCCCTCATAATATTAACTACCTCCTTATATGTTAGTGTGTTATGAAGCACTTGGTTATATGGTTTCAGTATTTAAGAAGATACTCATTAACAAAAAATGATAGAGAACCGCAGATACATATAGGTGGATTCGCTAAAGGGATCTCAATATTTTGTACATAAAAGAGAGTTAACCCATAATAGTTTTCTTAGGGTAACCAGTCGGGTATTAGGGTTAGGAATAGATTCCCAAACATATCTTAAATCTATGATAGAGTCCCCGAATATGAAACAATTCCCCCCAAAAAGGTTCGATGAGACCATCCTTCCATCCTCTCGACCAATGTGAGTCCCCAAGAGTCACTAGGCCTGAAAACCATGATAACCGATGACCTTTTGAATGTATATCTATACCCATCTATAGATGGGGGAACTATTGGGAGTTTCTAGGAAAATTTAAATTGGTATCCTGACAAAACAATCCATTCCACACTATAAAACCCCGACAAAACAAAAATGTTGAACCCGATGTGAATGTCTATAATAACAAAATGATCGGTTAACCATGTGTCAGACCACATTTTTTAAAAACCCTATAAAAACTAAGATGTAAGACCAGCATGATCTTATGGATGATCCTCGGTACTACGGTTGTTATAAAATAAATTCATCCTCATTTTGACAAATCCAAATGAGCATAATGGATGAATTAGGGAATATCAAGACAATTTTGTTAACTATGAAAATCTTATTAGACACATTATGCCTATGATATTCCACTAATTTGTAACCTTGTTCCTTATTGTATAAATAGATGCAGATATTGACAAAATCTCGATTAAATACAATTTCTTCATTATCCAGTGTTCACTATGGTAAATAATATGCTACTGCGACCCTTGCGGGTGATAAAGAGACCTCACCTACTCGATAACTCCAATGATAGGTGGAGAATACAATGGATTGAGAGTACCATGGACATAGTACAATCTTGACCATGGAATTTTCCCATGATATTCTTCAAACAAAATAGTCGATGAGTCTGCATTGCCTAACAGAGGCTTCTGTTAAGCCAGTATCCCTTGTCGCTACAACCAACCACTTCGGGAGATTATCCTCAGAGTATGATAACTTCCACCTTCCATATATGATGAAGGTGGACTAGGAATATTAATATGTCTCCCTTCTAATTAATTCACCTCTAAGGAGGTAACCTATCAACTGCCATCACCAAAACCATCCCACTGGTACCCATCAGTCACCTGTTGAGGGTACCATCTGACACACAGCCACCTCTGATGCCCATGCATGAGCTATAAGGAAGAATAATCGAGGGAGGAAGGAATTGGATATCTAGAAGAGGGATAATATACCCACTCCTACTGATGATGTCTACTAACATATTCTGGAAAGAACCAGTAAGCAAGCTTATATCCTTTCTGGCTCATAACAAGTCTATGGTCATATTCCCGCAAAAAATCATATGGGAGGATCATACTCCCACCCCAATTCAAGAATCCCATTGGCATACTTTGATGGCACAAGGAGGATAAAAGTGGCACATATCCCCACTTCAATCAAAGATGCCTTCTAATAGATAACAGGTATGGGAGATTTTTAGGCTTATATACCTTCACACACTTTCATAGAATGCCAATAAATTTTAGCAATAGCTGAAGAACTTCTCGGGCATATTCTACCACTATTTTAGATAAAGGTACTCGCACATACTCATATCCCTATAGCTAGGAGAAATCAACACTCTAATCATCCTGAACAAGTACTTGTATCGGAGCAATCGTACACTCTTACTCCTTCCTGGGAGGATTATAGGCACATTTCAATGAAGGGAGAGGCATCAGATTAAGCTCATACTCCCATTTCAACCAGAGATCACTAGGTGAGAGTGGAACATGCCTCATGATAGGGGCACATGCATGTCTAAAAAGGCTAGTGGAATGTTCCAAAGGACTAGGATTAGGATCATATCCTCATTTTGGCTGGGTCCCACCACTTGATTGGGTAACAAGCCTCTATACATGCTCATATTCTTATCGAAGAAGTCCAGCAGCATACTGTAAAGGCCAATGATCGATCGTATATCCCTGTCCTGGATGAGGCTGACCAATTGAGAATGTCATAAGCCTTGGGAAAATATCATATTCCTATTAGTGAATATACCAAAATTATTTAAATAGATCATGGAATAAAGGTGCATATTCCAACTTCCATTGATGAACGACTACACCAGCATCATTACAAGGTAATATAGGAGGAGGCTCATATTCCTTCTCTCATTCAGGTGGTCCTTCATCATATTCCAGCTGGGAATTAATGTTCATATTAGGCTCATTTTCTTTTTCAAACTGAGGATTTCTATGTGAGAGTGGAACACACCTCGAGGTAGCATCATAATCCTGCTAAAAAAGACTAGTGCAATATCTCTAAGTCTCATGATTGGGATCATACTCTCATCCCGACTGAGGCTCAGTAAGTGAGAATTTCACGTACCTTATGATTGGTTCATGTCCCTTTTAATAATGATATAGTGTATTGGAATATTCCAACAGATTATCTATAGTGGGATCATAGTCCCACAGCACCAAACGGTTATATTCAAGTTCAGGAAACTATCCAAAAATAGGCTCATATCCCTATATAATCCCAAAAAGTAGGTCGAAATATCCGGACCATGATGTAGAACATGGACCATATTCCTAAAATGCTCAATTACTGTGTCATTGTGACCATTTAAGACAAATTATAAATTCCCCAAGGGTATATAGACTCTTCTATCAAATCATAAGCAGAAGTCATTCATTACTATGATATTCCTCCTCATGGTAGTGTGTAAATGGATCACAAGGAATTTACTCTTGACATCAACCATGGTTAACATCTCCACGGTGATATCTCCCATTGTAAATTCAAGCCTCAATTTTCTCAGAAACCTCTGTATAGAGAGGTGAACCAAACTTTGACACCTTCATACAGAGAGGTGCTCGAAACACCGGGGTCAACGGTATATAGTTTCCCATCTACTTTCAACAACACTCATCTATCGTCATTAGGTGACCATCAAAGCCATATTCAATGGTATGACCAAATGGAGGCATGTATGTATGATGAGGAGGGGGGATATCATTGACATATGGAGAGTGTTATCCAGAAACAACCTCACCATTATGTTTTGGCCCCTTTATTCTTTAAGCTATGAGATCCCTAATGAGATAGAAAATGAGTGCATTCCATACCTACGCCAAAAAAATGTGAGATAATCATCAGAAACAGAAGGATTGATATATCCCTTATCCAAGATATGAGTTTCACCTTTATATAATCAAGATAATCTGTGTTCATCTTGTCCTAGCTGTTATCTCCAGGGCCCAAGATCCATAACCAGAAAAGCACAAGGAAAATCCGCAACATGCTTGCCACCATTGCATCGTGACACTTCCAGCAGCTAATGTTATATGTCACGGCATGCATACATATTTAATTATGGAGATAGTGTGGAGAAATTCACTTTTCTTCTCCCCTATAACAACATAACCCCTCAGATACGTATTCTTGCAATGTTATAACCTCCGGTGAAAACAATGTATCGAGTATTGCTTGGGCTAGTTGGTCACTACAATAGAATTCCCCCACATCAATAGTTCCCAGACACCATGGAGGGGGAGAGAGGATGGTCAATGATATTTCAAACTGGAAACCTCGAGATAAAAAGAGGACATTCCAAACATGGATATTGAAGTTATGATCACCCTTAAAAATTCTCCTATGGAATGGTTCTCACCATGAGATATCATCAAACCCAGATCCCACATGATCACAACTATGCCAAATCACAAGGGCCATAGTAGCATCGTCCATAGTAGTCGTCTAGGATAGGACATAGACCCCTAGTCCAAGAGAATATCTATCACTGCCTCCACCCCTCGGATCATCAATCCCTAGGAGGATTCTGAACGTACCCTCAGCAGCCATAATTGAACCCCATCATATCGGGCTAGGAGAATTTATATATTAATAACCATTGGTAGGTTAATCATCCCCTGAGAGGACCCAAGACACATCAACAGTGATTATAGATCACCCCCATCCCACTAGGCTGGGTGAATTTATATATTCATGTCTATATTGGGAATCACCAATTCTCTAACTTGAGTAATTATATCCTAAACAACATGACCAATCCATGCCAATGGTGACACAAAATGATCCCACCCCACAAGGCTGGGGTCATTTTCATCATCATCATCATAGAAGAGGGAATCAATCCTCTCTAGGTTGGGAGGTAGAAATGAATGGTCGATGTTTCGCCTCATCCACCCATCGCAAGAAAAACCTCTTTTGGTTGGGTCTCACTCGACAACCATGACCGAAAACTCCCTCAAAGTCACCGTTCATAGGTCGATATAGTAAGAGTGTATGGAAAAGGTAATCAGACCCTATTGGGGTTTCATGACAAAATGGACCAACATGGCCAAGGGTTCAGATAACTACCCTGATGGGAGTTGTAAAGAATAAGCTTGTTTCATAGAAAGAAATGGTAGAACCTCCATTGCCTGATATGCCTCAGTAAATTTCATTAATTCCAACATGGAATACATCGATCAAGACACAAATAGATAATTTTGAAAAATCAAAAATGTCCCCCAAGAGGAGGGTGATTTGGATATGCCAAATGAGGTTGTGAACACCCATTACCAAAGAAGGATTAAGAATTTGGAACTACTGAATAATGATATTCTACATCCTCAGTAGAATAAAGGAACAAATAAAGGGAATATAATGAATAAATCTCAGTTTCCATTCACATAAGAACATTCTTCACAATATGATAGTGAAATACATGCTCTTTGGTAACTCAATAAGGATCTACTCAGGTGAAATATTCCCATTGGGTGTCATCTCCATCTAGATAGGAATATCCTCCCTCCCACAAATCCATTGGTAGAGTGGTATTTGAATATTAGGTTGCCTCTAGATCTAGAGAGCCAGTATACATAAATGAGGAAGCCGAGAATGATTGGGACATCCCTTCATTGTGTCTATGACCTATTCCTTTCAAGGGAAATCATTCAGTCATTGGACGAATCAAGGATCAGAAAGAGATGAAAGAGGGACCACCTCATCAGCCCCCACCCACTCCCTGTGGATAGAAGGTGCCTCAGGAACTAGTGCCCTCATAGTTAATCAATTATATTTATTACCTAGCTACTCTAATGGAACCCATGGAAGGGAAATGTGCACCTGTGCATCCTGAAGGAATCCATATCTCGAATGGGTGGATGAAACTCCACCTCCACCCAACTATAGAAACCCAAACTTTTCTAGCTTTGACAATAGAGGCGACCCAAAAAAAGATCTCACACTCTTCGTATCCTAATGTGGGCCGATTATGGGGCCTCGACATCAAATGGAGGAAAAAAAACTGAGGTGTTTCGTACAGACTCTGATAGGGATAGCATTTGTTTGTTACAACAGTCTGTTGGTGGGATCTGTTTCAGGATAAAAAGACCTTATTCATTAGTTCCTTTAATATTTTAGTTAAACATTGATTAAAATAATGATCGTTGACTTGAAAAACTATCAGAAACATGAGACCAAGAGGGTTTCAGATTTTATTGCAAGGTGAAAAGGTTTAACCTATTAACTCATCAAACCCTTCTCACAAGAGAAATTGTTGTAACTCTATGCCAAAAATATTAGGGATTAATTGCATACACCCCTAATACCCATGAAATATTCAAGCATGTTTCAAGAGTTTTATGAAATAGAACAACATCATGAAGAGTCTATTCAGCAAACCTGATCTGAGTCTCATCTCATTCCTACAACACAGGGGAAGAATACAAGAAGATAAAAATCTGCAGTTATCACTCTCAAGCTAGCAGCAGTTCCCATCCCAACTCACATGAAAGCTCTGAAACAACCAGCACCTCATGCCAAGTGATAGCAACCATAGAATTACTCCCTGCAAGAAGTACAGAGAAACCATGGTCACCCTAGATTTGGGTAAATGATGAAAATAGTATACTCCTTATGAAATGAACAAGTACCTGGTTATTTCTTAGCATCCATGAATAATTACATGCTCACACTCATGAATCCTAGAAGGCCCAATGAGGTCAAACTCACTGACTATCCTAACTTCTATCCTTTCCATCTAAGTCTAGGTCACAATATTCAGAATTACATTATCTTAAAGGAAATACATTAAGGCATGGTTGATCCTGGATAGGTGGTGCTAAAAAATTCCTCAGATTACGTGTCTTGCATAACCATCATCTGGTCAGAAGAATACGATGGTTTGAAGAATGTTCTAGAAAGGGGAACACAAAATCATGACAACTTGATGAGTCAAAAAATAGTTGGTCAAGCTCACACCGCTCTAAAGGCATAGTTGTGTGAACTCATGATAGCTCCACCAACCAATAAGGATAAATCATATGTTTCTTCCATAGGGGGTGTTACCACCAGAAGTAGGAAGAGATGGAAGAGTAAGATCCATATTCTACTTCAAAGTAAGCCCTAACTCTTACAGATTTCTTCCCTATAAAATCTGTTGTATGGGTACCGCCCCACCAAACAGAATCCTCATCAGATGAGGAGTTCAACTTTAGTCCTATCAACATAATACACTTGATAAACCCCTTCTCCAATGATGAGTATTCCCCTGAATATGGTTTTCCCACCTATAAATGGGGAATGGGAGGTCGTCAGCACCGAAGATGAGGTTATAGCGAACAATGCGGTCATAGTCGGACTCAATATTCTAGTCATGTCCCCATTGAATACATATGTGCAGAAAAGACACATTGTAAAGTGCTCCACCATTATAAAAGGAAGCAAGGAGGTTCCTGAGATCCCTCCCACAGTCGCCCACATCCTCTTTTCTTGTATGATGGCTTAGTGGGGGTTCAATCCAATCGATCCAAGCAATGGGGAAGGCTGGTATGACCTATTCCACTAGAAGCTGATACTCTCTCAACCTCTTTACAAACTGTTGGTCCATCTACCTCAGATGATCGAACTCCTGAACTATATGCCCAGGAACAACCCCATATCAAGAAGCACCGAATGGCATAAAAGTACAATGTTCTGAAATAGATAGATGCAGTCCCAACCAAGATCTCATTCCTTGATGCACTCCATCATTAAAAATAACTCAAGGTGGCACTCGTTTAATCCCTCTAGAGTCCATAGGAATTCAAAATAGGTGTTTAGGCCTCCAAGCTTAATTGACTGGAGACTATTTCCTTAGGATTTCATGTTGTCATCTCATGAACTGATCAAGATTAGGAAGAGGCCATCCAAGAGCATATCAGGACCTTTTACGTATCAGGACAACTCAACATTGTTAATTTCCAAAGGGTGATGATTGATAACAAATATAGGATCAATCTTATCCTAGTTCAAACTCTCAAATGTTTTGGGAACAATAATATCTGGTCATTATACTATAAGATAAATCATGCTTCCAATTATCTTCCTAGAGTCTTTATGATTCACAGTTTTTCTTTCTTCATCTTTTTCTCATATTCACGCCAGCTTTCATGGGTTTTGATACTTCCTTAAAATCATCCATTCATGTTTATTTAATAATTCATTGATATATTTCTCATGAGATAAGAAGATGTATTTTTATTTCTATAAAACTTATACTTCTAGAAAGAAACTCATATCTTCAAGCCATAAAATATAAAAATATATCATAATTGTTTTAAAAATTCCTCACAAACATGCTATATATTGCATGAAAAATATTATATTATCAATATAAATAGTGATAATTAGAGTACCTATTCTTATATCCTTAAAATATATATTTCTATCAACTTTTCCTTTAGAAAAGTCCAATTATTTCTGGAAATTGTCGATTGTGGTGTATGACTTGACCTGAGCATTACATATATAAATATTAGAACATTTTGGACTGATATTGAATACAACCGATAATAATACACTCCAAAAAACTGTAATGGTTTAGTGTCTTTGGAGACTAGATATATAAAAAACTTATTTTATGAAATATCTTCAAAGTATACGACAAATTTTTTCTCTCGTAGTACCCTTCTTTGAGATATCAAACATATTTTTTAATACTTTTTAAAATGGAAATATAAAAAAGGGTGAGCATAGATGCTCAGTAAGAGTAAACATGGAATATATTAATCAATGATCATATGAAATAAAAAGATAAGAATCAAGGTATTATAATAGGATAATAACTTAAAAATGTCCTACTCAATCAATCATATATCTTTAATCACATGTCATAAAATAAATATTTAGCTTTTAAAAAGGCATTGATCATAATAGAGAGGAATCATCATTAATCAATCACGAGCCATGAGATCATATCATAAGAAATATAATATTCCATAAAAAGTATGGCACAATTACAAGAATATAAAATAATTTCATTAGTCAAGTCTTACTTCCAAGACCATCATCATATATTTGAAAACATCTTATAATGGATGGGGTTCACCCCAACCTATTTTCATCCCTAGAATGGGTTCACTCTACATCCTCTTCATATTATATAATGATATATCAGTTACTATCCAACACATTTTAGGGATATATAGTTCCATACCCACCCTTCACATAATGAAAAGAACACATAAGTGTTCCACATGATCATAAAAACGTCCATGATTTCATCATATCATAACCCATGAAAACAAATTAGTTTCATAACTATTTCATAATCACATATTAATAAACCATTTTAAGAAAGGAAGTATATGTTATCATAAAAACATATCCTCAATGAATAATAACAATACATAAAGGATTTTGACATATATTAAAAGTACATTTAAAATAGATTTCAAACATTTATTTGAAAACATGATAAAAATATCCTTTTATTTATATACAATTTTAAATAAAAAATCTGAGAATTTTGAGAAAATGATTTTCCCTGAAAATAACTATGGAAATTATAAAGGAATATTTATCAAAAATAATGTACATGATATAAAGAAAAATAGTTCATGAGGTAAATGTAAAAACATATATTCATTTAAAACTTTTTATAAAAATTCATAAATAAGTTATTAAAGAAAAAATAAAAAAATACATTTTTAATACTTTGAAAACAAAAAAAAATAAAATATCTAATGAAATTAAATAATAATTTGATTGTATAAAAGAAAATTCTTATAATAATTTTAGAGAACATCGATAAGGGAGAAAAAGATCAACAACTATAAAGGAAATAAGGTAAAAATTTCTTAAAAATATTCTCTCAATAGTTATAAGTACCATAGAGATGAAAATAGAAGGAAAACATGAAAACACATAAAATAATTGTAGGACAATAAAATTTATGGGTTTTAAAATATACATATCATATAATTCCCCTAAAAGAGATTCAAGCATAAATATCCAGATTAAAAATGAGATTTCAACATAACCACTTACCTCATGTATGAAATTTACACATAGATATTATTAATCTATAATATAATAAAGTAATATTTATTATAAATATATATTAGTATGATATTTATACTTATATTACAATATAAATTTCTATTATAATTTCTAATTGCCTATTTATTTTCAATTATTAATTAAAATAAACAATTTGTGTGTTTACTATTATGTTCCCCATGCATGTTTATGTTCAATGGTTTCAGTCCTCACACATTGGTCATCATTTCATCATAAAAATAATATTAATAATTTTATATTTATTATATTTATTCATTGTATACACTTTTATAACAATTCATATAATATAGATATGAAAAATTAATTACATCACATCATGGAGATGACAGTCCATACGTACAGATGAGTGATGTTTACACTTTTTAATAGGTCGAAAGAAATAAAGTTAAGTAAAATTTAACCACATAAATAATAATTATATCATAAATATAATATTTATTCATTAATTGAGTTCATATGACCATCCATTCATGGTGGACATGAAAAACAAATCACAACGCTTTGTTGAGGTCACCTCCACATAAATGCAAGAATGACAATACCATTTATCATAAGATGTAAAGGATGTAGAAAGTGAATGTAACATTAAAATAAAAACATTTTAGTATAGATTTTATTCTCATTTAATCACATTAATATGGTTATATAATATTATTTATAGGTTAAGGTAGAAAGAAACATTAAATTGATCATTAAATACAATTACATTTTTTTGGGAAACCTCTTTTGTCTTAGGCCTTAAGCCTTTATAGGTTGGTCTATCGAGAAGAAAAAAACAATAGAACATGGGTATGGAAGTTAAGAATATATTTTGGTATGTATTGACAAAACTATATGGACAAAAGTGAAATAATATGTTTTTAGAGGGTGTTCCCTTTTATAAGTGAGGTGGGTGATAGTTTTGTAAATACTTAAAACATTAAAATATAATAAATTGATGTTCAAGTGCATGTGACACCAGAAAAACACAAATTAAAAGATAAGGTTTGGTTGAAATACATTCAACCAATAGTATTTAGACATGTTTTTAGGATATTTTAACCCTTTCCTCTTTATTTTAACCCCCTGTTAACCCTTTTAACATTTTGCATAATAATAAATTTTTACATTGGTTACTATTCATTATGACCAAAAATGAAATTTAAATCATTAATAAATTTGAAACTATTAGTTCAAAATATTAAAATAGTTTCACCATATTCAAATTCTATATGTTCAAAAATTTCATTTTAATATAAGCATGAAAAATGTAATGAATTATATTTAAAAAATGAATTTTTATGCATAACATTGAATGTAATCCAATTACATTCCAAGTAAATACATTAAATTAATATTAAAATATTTAATTGAATATATTATCTACGAATTTCATTGAAATAATTCATTAATAGTTATGAATTTAATTTGTTAATATAAAAACATATTGTGCGCATAAAATTAGTTTTTTTTAATATATATTTTTACCTTCAAATTCTTTTACATTCATTTCTAACCAATGAATTAATTTTCTAAATATGAAAAAAATAATTTTTCATAAGTTTAATAGTCTGAATTAATATAAAATAAACATATATGAAAGAATAATTATCATAAATAACTTAATTCAAAATAATTCTTTAGCATCAATTGTATTTATGAAGTGGATTAAAAACTATTTTCAGTGGTTTTATTTTATTTAAATAGAATAGAATTTTCTTAATTTTATAATATATAATAAGTATTCAAATAAGTTTTGGATCAGATGATTCATAAGAAATTTAATTCACATATTTATTAAATATAACTATATTTTAAAATCTCAGGGAGTAACATTCTACCACCTTATTAGAAATTCAGCCAAAAAATCAATTACCTTGATAAAAAAATGAGTATACCTCTACCTAATCACATCCTTGAGTTCCAATGTTGCAACCTTGAATTTTGTATTCATCCAAATAACCTTAACCAAGTGATTAGTCTTTTTCTATAGAACATTTTCTCTATAATCCAAAATTTCTACCAGTTTCTCCTCATATGAAAGATCATGAACCAATGGTATGAGTTCTGAGTTCTATACATGTGATGTATTAGGTTTTTACTTCCTAAAAATAGTTACATGGAATAAATAATAAAATTGGGAGTGGTTAATAATAAGATCAAAGAAATAAGATACCATCTTGATATGATCACTAATATCATAGGGATTGGTATATTTAGGGATTAACTTTCCATTATTTATAAATATGAAAACATTATTCCAATGAGATATCCATAGGAACAATTTATAACCAAATTTAAACTCTAAATCATGGTAATTATTATTAGTATAACTCTTATGTTGACTTTGAGCTAGTCTGATATGGTGTTAAATAACTCTAACTTTCTCTATCATTTCCTCATCTATCATTGGTCCCAATAACTTTCATTCCCCAAATTCTCCCTAGATTAATGTAATACTACAGTTCTTTTCATAGAGGTATTCATAAGAGTCCATCTAAATTCTTAAGTGGAAGCTATTATTTTGTGAAAATTTGATAAGATAATGGTGTAGATCAGAACCTCTTTTAAAATATATAGATAAATATATCATAATATCTTCTAGGGTTTGAATGGTCCTCTAAAACTGACCATCTATCTAAGGATGATATACGATGCTAAAGTTTAACTTCGTATTCAAATATTTCTGAAGAGTTATCCATAACTTTTAAGTTAACATTGGATCTTGATCGGATATGATTTAGAGTGGTACTACATGAAATGTTACCATTTCCTTAACATATATCTTGGTGAGGTGATCAAGAGAGGAATATTCTATGATATAAATTAAATGTGATGATTTTATAAGGTGATTGGCTACATTATAAATTGTATTGTTTCTTTTATATATCCTAGTGATTTCAATGATTAAATCCATAGTGATATTTTCCTATTTTTACTCAGGCATGAGTAATGGTTATAACATTTTCTTACACTTCCAACTCTCAACCTTAACATTATTAAATACCAGGAATCCAGATACATACTTTGAAATTTATTCTTTCTGGTTATCCCACAACAAACTCTATTTAACATCTATATACATCTTCATACTTCTAGGATGAATAAATAATGATGAACTATGATATCTATCCTATATATCCTTCTTCAATTACAGTATTTAAGGGAAACATACCCTATTCATGAACCTTATCATTCCATAACTATTATGACTAAACTTAGGAACCTTTCTTACCTTCTTTTTTATCTCCAGATCCTCCTTCTATGCCTCTTCAATATTTACATAAATTGATAGTTGAACATTCATTTTAGAAAGATATGAACATTATCAATTACTTTAAAGGTTCATCTTCTATAAATCCATTAGTATTTGATCAATTTCAATCTTCATCATTGAAAAATTAGCATGGTCCTTATAATTTAGAGCATTATCCACATTTTTTTTCCTTTTTAGAGTGGTAATTTATTATGAATTCATAATATTTAATCAATTACATCCATATTTGGTGAATATTCAACTCTTACTATTTGAATATATACTAAAAGATTTTATAATGGGTATATGTCTCTATCATGACACGTCCCTCGGGTCCCATGCTATGACAACCCCAAGCCCTCCTTCTATAGGCTAGGGGTTGGTGACTAGCACCAGAAAGGAATACCCCTAAAATAGGAAGGCATTTCCTTTAAAACTATAAAAACACACAGTCCAAGAACACAACAAGATGCAACCATGAAGAAAAACTGCAGTAGTAAAAGTGTGTACTAAAAGTAAAGGGGCCGAAATAAAAGCCCAACTGAAAGATAAAATATAACAGAAAAATGAAAATACCTCATGAGATCGTCCACCAAGGATCATACCTGAAGGGTAGGTACAACACGTCTTTATAGATCTCCACGTCAACAAGTCACCTTCATGTACCACCTGGTCTTAGCTCCTAATTTCTCAGCTAATCTTCTATTCGTCTCCACAAGACACAAAAAGGTGTGTGTGAAGCCCATGTATGGGTGAGTATAACAATACCTAGTAGGGACCCTGAGACCCCCGAAGGTCTCTCAGAATTCCACAATGGAAAACCAAAAAGCATGATCTCAGTCACAAAACACAAAGAAAAATACTCACCTCAAACTAGGTATACAAATCAGAGTTCAGAAATAAAGATGATTAGTCTTAAGCTATATCATTTTATTCCGTTAGGATGTTTCCAAAACTGAACCACAAAGGAATTTTTCCATTATCGATCCACATAGGGTCGTATGTTGTTGATCCACGACATGCCACTCTAGGGATGGTCCTCTTCGGGTCGTGTACTACTAATCCACAAAGGGTTGCTAGAAAGTTGATCCACACAGGGTCATTATGATGTTGATCCACATAGGGTCTCTATAATGCTAATCCACACAGGGTCACTATCACGGTGATCTACACAGGGACACTATAATGATGATCCACACAGGGTCTCTATAATAATAATCCACATAGGTTTTCTATAATTCTTATACATACAGTGTTGCTATAATGTTTATCCACACAGGTTCGTTATACTGCCGATCCACACAGGATCGCTCTATAATTGACAGCCATCCATAGGATTCCCCGCACCCAGTGATCTTGAGTTGCGTTGTATCTACTCTTAAAGATTTTTTTCTTGCCTCAACTTCTACTAAATCCAAAAAAGTAGTAACCCAAATGACATCCATGTCTTAAGGGTTCTAACATGACAGACAGCGCACCAATCGGACGCCCGGTCTGTGAGTTATAGGCATTTGGTGCCAAGAGCTCGGTTGGATTCAGGTTCGATCCAACCTAGTTGTACTCCAACTTTCTCCAAAACTCAGGTGTAGTAACCCAAAAGAATCATCTCATTCCAAATATCCCAAAGCTGCAGAAGGTTCATCAAATAGACATCTAGTTTGTGAGATACAGCATTTTAAGCGTATCTAGGTCAAAGTGGGTCTAGGTTCGGTCCGACGTGGTAGGACCGACCTGATCTAGCTCAGCTAGGCACGGCCAGTTGGGCGACTCAGCTCGGGTGGCTGGCACGGTCCACTATATGGGTGGCGGACCCCAGTCCAGAACAACTTTGTCATTCGGGTATTGAACTAGGGGCACCACGTGGCGCCGCCCTCCTGTTAGTGGGACCCATGGGAAGTGGGTCCCTTCGCATCTGTCATAGCTTTGATGTCGCAGCCTCCTCACTGGGGTGTGCGATGGTGTGCCACCTTTCGCCAACATGGTTGGCTGAGAGCCGGCCGCCCTTCTACCGTCGTGGATCCCCTCCGTGGCGCGCGCTGGTGCGCTACCCGCCTCTGTCGCCGCTGGTGCCTACAGATCTTCTTTGGGCCAACATGTGAGATCTAGTGGTCTTTTTTCCCTTCCGAACATGCCTAAGGGCCCCCTAGGTTTATGTCGTCCCTGCGTGGCACCCGAATTCGAATTGTTTCTAAGATGGAAATTATTCCCCAAAGAACGCGTCAAAATCCAATGCAGTGGAGGGTTTGGGCCTTGTTTGTTTGGAACGCACCCTCCATATTATCTTCATAACAAGAAGATATAATTTTAAAACATCACGAAGATAATGATTAAACCCTGCTAAAACTACTGAAATTCATTATGCTTTAATAATGTGAAAAAGAAACAATTCTCATGATCTTAAATATAAACAACCCCTACCATGGAAACAGAGCAGACATTATGGTTTGTACATGAAGAACCCACGCTTGATGATGTTTTCGGCCTTCATCAATCCCATATTATTGTCATCCAACCTTCTATCCTCCAATGGTGGAAGACACTCCGGCACTTGGTCAGAGGTTCCTCACTTCCGTGTCAATAAACCAAGCCCAATCCTTAATTAAATAGAGGGGTAGAGATGATTAACACAACAAGAGATTAATGAGGTTCATTAATGAATGAACCTCTTAATCTATGAATGGTGTTGTTACAAACCGAATATTCAATCCATTAAATGGCTTCACAACTCAGTGGTCCCGCCACTGCCACTCAACCATTGGGAGAAAATAAAATAACAATTTTATGTTATTTTATTATTATTTTAAAATTTTTAAAAATAACTTTTTCACCCAACCTACTATGGTCGATGTTAAGACTTCTTTAAGAGAATCTCGGCATTACAGACTCAACGGTGCCCTTAGATTTTTAATATGAGTACCGGTTCAAAAGATAGAAAATGTCGCCCATGCGTTTACTGAACATACCTTAAAAAAAGTTCAAAATTTCCTTCCAAGAACTACGGACCATGGAATCAAGCACCGTTAATTTTCACAGACTCATAATAATCACAAATAATTTAAAAAAAATATATTGAATTTTTGGGTCTTTACATTCTCCCCACCTAAGCGATTTTCATCCCTGAAAGCTACAACAAAACAAGGGGAAAAAATGGGGGTACTGATCATGTATCTGCACCTCCCACTCCCATGTGCTCTCCTGAAGGTTCCCATGATGGCAACGAACTTGCACTAGAGGAATTGATTTGCCACAAAGGATCTGCTCCTGTCGATCCTCTATCTCTACTGAAAACTCAACAAATGTCACCCCATCATTGATGTCTAGCTCTCCCTAGCTGATAACATGTGATGGATCATGCACGTACCTCCTTAGCTGTGATACATGGAAAACATTTTGCACCTAGTGCATCTACGGGAGAATAGCTAGATTGTACACCACCTCACCTACTCTGCTAAGGATCTGGAAAGGTCTGATGAACCTCAAAGATAGATTGGAGCCCCGACCAAACCTCTGTAATCCTCATCGGGGCGAGACCTGTAAGAAGACATGGTATCCCTCCCTAAATTCCAAGGGTCTCCATCTCCTATCGGCATAATACTTCTTCCAGGTCTGTGTAGTCTTCATCCTCTCCTGGATGATCTACACCTTCTTTGTGGTAGCCTGTACCAACTCTAGACCCATAAGAGCTTACTCCCCTAGGTTTGTCCAACATAGTGGTGATCTGCAAGGTCACCCGTACAGGGCCTCAAAAAGAGCCATGCTGATGGTTGAGTTATGATTTTCGTTGTAAGTTAATTTCACTAGTGGTAGGTGGTCCTCCCAAACATGGCAAAAATCAAGGACACAAGCACGAAGCATTCCCTTGAGTGTCTCTATGGTCCACTCCATCTGACCATCTGTCTGAGGATGAAAGGTGGTGCTCAAGCGTAACTGATTCTCAAACACCTCCTGTAATCCCTTCCATAAGAGGGATATAAAATGAGTTTCATGATCTAATATGATCATCGATGGCACCCCGTGAAACCGTACACTCTCTTGTACCTAGAGGTGTCACAATATCTCTACTGATCCATTCTCTCATATGGGTAGTAAGTGGGCCGACTTGGTGATTCAGCCAATGATCACCCAGATGGAATCATGGACCCTGGACATACGTGGTAGCCCCATCACGAAGTCCATGGATATACCATCACACTTCTTCTCTGGTACCTCAAGTGGCTGAGCTAGGCCCGCTGGTACCTGATTCTCAACTTTCACTTACTGACAACTGAGGCATCGTGAAACGAACTCCACCACTTCTTTCATCATCCCCATCCACCAGTACTGATGCTGGATGTCCTATTACATCTTCGTCACTCCAAGATGTACTGCCAAAGGGGATGTATGTAACTCTCTCAACACATCCTCTAGTAGCATCGCCAGTACCATAGTGCATCCTATTAATAGGATGACATTCTCCCCACCTTAAAAAATCTTTTAGGATCCTTTTATGAGGATATCTAAGCATGTCGGGCCTCAAATTCTACGTCACCAAGCTGTGCCTCCCTAACTCGATGAAGGAGTGGGGGAGTAACCATCATATACTAGAGGTTAGATTCTACATCACTATCCATTAAGAATAACTTCAATGCGGCTAGCTGCTATGTTTCCTCACTCAGAAACCATAGACAAGACCTCCTGCTGAGTGTGTCTACTAATATGTTCCGCTTCCCAGGAGTGTAGACTATCTCAATGTCATAGTCTTAGAGAAACTTTGGCCATCGTCATTATCTCAGGTTCAGGTCCTTCTATGAGAAGATACACCTGAGACTCTTGTGATCATAGTAGATTGTAAAATGTTCACCCAGAAAGTAGTGCCACCACATAATTAGTGAAAAGGCCACTACTGCTAACTCTAGGTCATGGGTAGCATAGTTCTCCTCATACTGTCTCAACTGCCATGATCCATAAGAAATCTCCACTCACTCATGTATGAGGACACAACCTAGTCTGGTCCCTACTGCATCCCAGTAGAATAAATACCCAAATCCCTCCTCTGGTAGCCTCAAGATGGGGGCACTAGTTAGTCTCTACCTCATCTCCTAAAAACTATGATGGCATATCTCCATCCACACAAAGGCAGGTCCCTTATTTTTCAAATCTGACAAGTATGTTGCAACTCTGGAAAAGTCGAGTACAAATATCTGGTAGTACCCATCCCATCCTTGGAAACTCTGCACCTCAATCATACTCCTGGGTGGCTCCCAAGCAAGCACTTCCTCTATCTTTTTCGGATCCACTGCAACTCCAACCTCTGAGATAACGTGAACTAGGAAGTGAACTTCTCATATCCAAAACTGGAACTTCGAGAGCTTTCCATAAAGTCGGTGCTCACTAAGTGTATCTAGAACTATCTGTAGGTTCATGGTGTGCTCCTCCTCCGACGCTGAGTATATCAAGATGTAGTCAATGAAGACCACCACGGAGAGATTGAGGTAAAGATGGAAGATCCTGTTCATGATTCCCATGAACACTTTCAGAACATTGGTTTCACTGAAAGGGAATCACCAAGAACCCATATTGGACATACCAACATCTGAAGGCTATCTTCGGTATGTCTTCATCTCGTACCCTGAGCTGATGATAGACTGATCTGATTTCTATATTTGAAAACCATTGATCTCCATTTAGCTGGTCAAAGAGATCATCAATCCTCAGGAGTGGATACTTGTTCTTTACATCCACTAGGTTTAGGTGTCGATAGTCCATGCAAAGCCTCAGACTCCCATCTTCCTTCTTGGCGAACAAAATCGGGGATTCCCATGGAGAAACACTGGGCCTTATGAACCCCTTTCTCTGAAAGTCCTCCATCTATACCTGCAACTCACGAATCTCCGTGGGGAGCCATATGATATGATGGGGTAGATATCAGTGCAGTCTCGGGGTATAGGTTGATATAGAATTCTACCTCTCTGCGAGGAGGTAGTCCCGAAATATCATCAGGAAAGACATCAGCATACTAGTCCACCACTATAGGATAACTCGGACTCTTCATGTCAACTGCTCTGAGGGTAAGGCTAGACAACATATATGTGATTGGTTGAACCCTCCTCCGAGTATGTCTATCTTATACTGAAAAGGTTCCCTTATCGCTGGTGAAGGAAAACCTAGTCCCATCATCCCAGACACAATTTACTTTGCGCCTAAAATAGTCAATCTGAGCATGGACCGTGGATAACCAGTCCATACCCAAGATGACATTGTAAGGCCTCGACGCTGCTACTAAGAGATCCCAGCCAAATATCTCACTTCCTAGAGTAAGATCACACTATCGGCACCAGTGTGTAATCATCTAATCCTCTCCTGTAGGAGTCTCTAATCGCAAGGATTGAGCTAATGGCTCTACCAGAATCTTTGAGCTCTAAACAAGATCTGTGGCAATGAAAAGTGACTGGAACATGTGTCTATATGTACTATATCTAGGGTGTAGTAGACACTTATCATACCTTGAATCATCTCTGGAGAACCGTGGTCATATGCCTCAATTTCCTGAAGCTGAGCTCGTCCATATCTGCCTGCTCCCTAAGGTCGACGTGGACCACCTAGAGGTGGTGGTGGTAGAATCTCAAATCGCCGCCCATGACCTACTGCACGGCCTGCTCTTCAGCCAAGTCCACCGCCCGATGGACCTCCTTGATTGAATCTCTACATCTTCCTCAGTGGTCCCTTGACCGTCTGCTGGTCTTTGGTATGGTGGGTCGGGCAGTCACGAGCCATGTCACCCAGCCCGCCGCACGTGAAGCACAGTTTGATCCTTTGTTGGCCTACTCTACCTCGTGATCTCTGCACCTATGACCCTATATCCTGGGGTTGTTCTCTGAAATGTTTGGCTCGCTTGGACCTCCGTTTCATCTGCCTACTGCCTTTTGTAGATGACTTGGCTACCGGTCATCCAGTGGTGGCTCTCACTATCAGTTCCTGCTCAGTTAAGAAGCTCTCCACCAATAACGCTCGCTCAAGCACTCCAGCCTGCATGGGGATATTGAGCGATATAATCGACACATTGATCTCCCGCTGGATACCCTGCTCAAAGGTCTGAGTCCTAAATAAAGGGTCTCATACCATGTTTTTGGATTAGCACTAGATTTCAGTTAATCTCGCCAAGTACTGGGCTACTGTCAGGTTTCCCTGCTGTAAGTGTAGGAGCTCCAGAATACGCACAGAGCATAGTGTTGCTGGAACGAACTCTGCCCTGAAGAGTCTCTCGATGTCCATCCAGGTGAGGGTAACCTCATCATGTAACTAGAGCGTAAGGATCCACCATCTCCCTACTATTCCTTGGAAGAGTCTAGAAGCTAGGATCCCCATCTGCTCTGCTAGTGTCTCAACTAAAAGAAAAACTTGTGCCACAACCTCCAGCCATTCCTCATCTTCCTAGGGATCTGTCTCGCCTGAAAACATCAAAGGCCTCTACCTCTAAAACTCATGCAACATGTTCAATCGGCATTCACAGTCCGCTAATGGGGATGGTGGAAACATTTACCCAATGGGTAGTAGTGTTGTCGGTGCACCACCCAAAGGTGATATCGCTATAAGAGGGCTCTGCACTAAAGCCTCATCCCTCGGTGGGTCATCATCATGAACTCTCTCTGGATTCCTGGTTGTTTGTCTATGTGGATACATCCTAAAAAGAAATAGGTGTGCCACGGCCAATAAGTTATACCTACTGAGATGACTCAAAAGATATCAAAAGTAAAACATTTCCAAAACGTATGCAATTAGTGTTTTCATGCACCGAGGCGGAAATTAGAATTCAGGGTCCTTGTGTATGGATACGTTGGCTGCCGCACCAACACTGGACTCACTGAATTGAAAAACCACACCCAAAACACTTAACACTATTGCTCCATTAGAAAGATCAATGTAGTAGTTCTTTTCTAGAACTGACTCCTCTGAAACCACTTTTTCACGACCCATCCCCTAGGGATCATGTTGTGACTACCCCAATCCCACCTTCTACAGGACAAGGGTTGCAGACTAGCACCAAAAAGGTGTTCCCCTAAAATAGGAATGCATTTCCTTTAAACTTTTACAAACACACATTCCAAGAACACAACAAGATGCTGATTGAAAATTAATTTTTTATTAAAAACGAAAACACTTTAACGGAAAAAGTGAGAAACCCCAAATCTGAGTAACAAGTTGGAGAGAACCAAAAACCAGAATCAAACTAAAAGTACCACCCCTCCCAGCCAATAAAAAAAGAAAACCCTCACCAACACCTATCATTCAGCATGTTATCCTGTGTATGAATACATAGGCCCGGAACTGATGGTGTGGCCATACCCTCTCAATCAAACAATCCAAATGGCAAGTACAGGTGAAGGTAGAGCTCTGGTCCCCATCTGGTGTGGCCCCTCTAGAATGCTGGCATAACACCACCAAGGAACCTGCAAAAACATTCTCTTCTCCAAGAATTCATACATGCCGAACCAACATGCATTCCAAACACTTAACAGGTTCCACACATTTCTTCAGAATCATTAAAAGAAAATTTGAGATTACTCAAAACCAAATACCTGGACAACTTCCAATATATGGATGATACCTGGGTGCTTGGGTCATATAATAGCATATTTTCAAGTTCATAAGCCAGCTGGTCCCAGGTCTGTAAGTACTCCTCAAGATTGATCTTCCCTTTGTTGTAACCTCCAACAAGAATAATATCCTGTTTATCAACCCATGAATATTTTTCCTCAGTGAGTGACACATTTATAGGTCTCCCCATCATTTTAGCAGCCTTCTCTTCTGATGCATTCAGCAACAAAACTTGTTCAACCACCGCTTCTTCAGAATTTAGTAGTACTTCCAGAGACTGATCATCTCCAACCTCCAATTCCAATTTCATGGAATTTATCTTTTTTGCAGACCGAGTCTCCAAAAGAGGTGGTAATGAGGAGTAATCTTTCCTACTTTTCCTCCTCCTATTGCTTCTGCTCCTCGGGCTTGCATCATCACTGACCAAGCAAGTAGGATCCATTTCCTTTGTTCCAACCATGTGTTCCCCATCTGCATCAATCGGACTACTGACATAACAACATGAGCCAGCCTCTGAAAGGCCTTAAAATCTATTGAACAACATAACTGGTTTGAGTGGCCCTGTATCACCCCCTGTCCACCCAAAACTGACCTGCATGTCCTATTTATGCTTCCCTTTAATTAAAAAATCCTTACCCAGCCTTGGAACCTCCACATAATGGTCAGCCGCCTCATCCTCCTCTCCACTTTCCTTCTGGGTAGTAGCAGGTAATCCCCCACCTGAAGACACAGCCACATGTATAGCCTCATACTGGACCAAATCCTCCCCCACTCCAACACCCTCAAAAGGATTTGACTCCTTACCACAAATGAGGTCTACAAGATCATTATTCAGCATGTTAAATACTTCTGAAACCTTCGGATTAACCACCATTTCCAGTGGTTTCTCCCCCAAATTTTCACCTTGTTTAGTCTCCAAAGACCCCTTAGATGTCTCCGAATTGCAGTTGGGTTGCTCCGCCACCACAGGCAACAGTGCTTGATGCACGACCACCCCAAACAAGTTGTTAGTGGTGTCATTATTCCCCTGCCTTCTGAGCCTCAAACCACTTGTTCCAACACGTTATTCCCATCTCAGTTATATGAAATGATACCACTGCTTCTACCTCTCTTAATGAGAGGATCAAGATCACCCCGACGAAAATAACATGTATCATGACCCAGACGATGACAGATAGAGAAGTAATCCATCCAAGACTCATAGACAACCCGCTGCTTGCACCTGTAATCCTCCCCAATGGTAACCCAATCAAATTCAAAAGGAATCCTTGACACGTCCATTTCCACACAAACCCGCGGGTTGATGGGATGAAATACTGATTCGGTTCGACTATCAGTGTAGAGAAAACTACCCATAAGATTACCCAGAATCCAAATAACAGAGGGATTTTTGAAAGGTAAATTTAAATTTGGAAAACTCATCCAAACTGCAGAAGAAGGAAGATTGTGCTTCATATGAAAATCGAACGTCCAAAGAAACAAAATGAACTGAAATCCCTTGAAGAAGCGGGGAGCACTTGACCAGGTGCGAATGAGGTCCTCTTCCAATAAAAACCGAACCAGAATGTGGTGGCGATCCAGAAAGCCCACCATCGCCCTCTCCTACAAGTTCCATGAGTTGAAAACGAAGCAGTCGAAGGAATCAACAGCAGGTCGTCTCTGACTCAACCGAGCTAGCAAGGTGAGTTTGAGAAGATCTTGGGTTTCTGTGAACTCCGATGTCGACAACGGAAGATTCAGAAACCCGTCGATCAAATCTGGAACTTTAGGGCATAAGTATTCTTTCAGGAAAGGAGGCAGGAAATAAGGGTTAGAAAAGGGCTTGAAAGAAGTCTCGGCTCTCTTGAAAGGTGTTGGAGGTCCCTCCCCCACCGGGGGGGGCGCGGAACCAGCATGATGGTCATCATCGTCATGGAGGAATCATCACCAACGCTGCTGTGAAGGTCAGAAAAATATAAGGATCCTTTCTAAGATACCAACACAACAAGATGAAACTATGAAGGAAAAATATAGTAGTAAATGTGTTTACTGAAAGTAAAGGGGCCAAAATACATGCCCCACTGAAATATACAATACAAAAGAAAATAGAAAACAACTTCTAAGATCATCTGCCAAGTATCCTACATGAAGGGTAGGTATGGAACATCTCCACAGCTCTCCATGTTACCTAGTCACCTCTGTGTACCGCCTGTTCCTAGCTCCTAAAGTCTTAGTCAATCTGCTCATCATCTTCACAAGACACAACAATTTTCTAGCAAAGCCATTGTAGGGGTGTGTATAACAATACCCAGTAAGGACCCCAAGACCCTCGAAGGTCTCTCAGAAATCAAAAAAGGAAAACCACGAAGCATGATCTCAATCACAAATCACAAAGAAAAATACTCAAATAAAACTATGTATATAACTCAGAGTTCAAGAATAAATATGATTAGTCTTAATCTATATTATTTTATTCCATTAGGAATTTTCCACAACTGGACCATGAAAAATTTGTTCCATTATCGATCCACATAGGGTCATATGTCACTAATCCATGATGGGCCATTCTAGGGTTGGTCCTCATCGGTTCGCATACTGTTGATCCGCACAGGTTCTCTAGAATGCTAATCCACATAGGATCTCTATGATGTTGATCCACACAGGTTCGCAATCATTCTGATCCACACAAGGTCGTTATAATGATGATCTACATAGGGTCTCTATAATCCTCATCCACACAGGTTCTCCATAATGTTGATCCACACAGGGTCAATATAATTTTGATCTACATAGGGTCTCTATAATGATGATCCACACAGGTTCGTAATAATGCTGAACCACATAGGGTATCTCTACAATTGACAGTTAGCCATAGGATTCCCCGCACCCGGTGTGCTTGAGTTTCATAGTATCTTCTCTTAAAGATATATTTCGTGCCTCAACTGAAATTATGTACTATAAAAGGGTAACCCAAAGTACCTCCATGTCTTAAGGGTTCCAACATGACTGAAGACGTGTCAATCAGACGCCTGGTCTGTGAGTTATAGGCATTTTAGTGTTGAGGAACCGGTTGGATTCATGTTTGATCCAACCCGGACATACTCCAACATTCTCCAAATCTTATGTGAAATATCTCAAAAGTACAGTCTCATTCCAAGGATCCCAGCACCATAGATGGTTCATCAAACAGATGTTTGGTTCATGAGATTCGACCTTTTAAGCATATATGGGCCGAAGAGGGTCCGGGTTCGGTATGACCTGGTCGGACTGACCTGACCAGCTCCTCCTTGGGCCGACCCGACCCCGGTCTGACCTGGCCCGGCCTGAACCGGCTTGGCCGGCCCGAGTGGGCTGGGCTGCAGGCTCAACCCGCTGGACCACAGACCGGCCTGACCCACCTTAGCTGGGTGCGGCCCACCGGGTGACCCGACCCGGGTGGCTGGCACGGTCCGCCTGCAGGGTGGTGGACCCCTCTCCCAAACATATTTGTCGTTTGGGTATTGAACTAGCGGTGCCACGTGGGACTGCCCTCCTGCTTGCAGGACCCACGGGATGTGGGTCCCTTCACCTTTGTCGTGGCTTCACTGTCGTGTTCTCCTCACCGCGGCACATGACGACGCATGGGCTTCCGCCAACACGGTCGGCTAAGCGTCTTCCACCCTTCTGCTATCATGGTTCATTGATGTGGCTCCCCTCCGCAGCGCGCGATGACACGCCGACTGCTACCACCATGGCTTGCCAATGTCGGTCTCCGCCGTCGCCATCCGGCATTGGTCGTCAGCGTCGTCACACCGTTGGCCCACTGGCAGATCTTATGTGGGCCACTGGGTGAGCTCTAGTGGTCCGTTTTCAATTCAGAATGTTCCTACGGGCCTCTCGGGTTGATGTCGTCTCTACGTGGCTCCCATATTCGAATTGCTGATAGGTTAAAAATTTATCCCCGAAGAACGCATCAAAATCCGAAGCGGCGGAGGGTCCAGGCCTTGTTCGTTTGGCCCACGCCCTCCGCGTTTGTATCATAACAAACAGGTATCTTTTTAAAACATCAAAAAGATAATGATTAAACCCCGTTCAAAACTCCTTCATTTTTTCAGGCTTCAAGAACACAGAAAAGAAAAAATTCTTGTGAATGTAAATATAAACAACCCCTACCATAGAAATGGAATAGACGTCATGGTTTTTGGAAGAATAAACCACGCTTAATGATTTTTCCGGTGTTCATTGATCCCGGATCATTGTTGTCCAAGATTCCGTCCACCATTGGTGGAAGACATCGCGGCACTTCATCAGAGGTTCCTCACTTTCGTGTCAATAACCCAAGCCCGAGCCTTAATTAAATATAGGGGGAATGGTGATTAATGAAACAAGAGATTAATGAGGTTCAATAATGAATGAACCTCTTAATATCTCAACTGTGTGGTTACAAACTAAATAGTCAATCCATTAAATGGCTTGACAACTTAGTGGACCCGCTACTACCGCTCAACCATTGGTAGAAAATAAAATAAAAATTTTATGTTACTTTATTATTATTTTAAAATCCACAAAACTAACTTTTTTACCTGACCTACTACGGTCATAGTTAAGCCTCCCTTAAGAGAATCTCAGCACTGTGGATTCAACGATGCCCTCAGATTTTAAATTTGAGCACCGGTTCAAATGATAGAAAACGTCGCCCACACATTTACTAAACATACCTTAAAAAATGTTCAAAATTACATTCTGGGGATAAGGGGGCCTTGTAATTAAGAACCATCAATTTTTGCAGACTCATAATAATCCCAAATAATTTAAAAAATATATATGGAATTTCTATGCCTTTACAGTCTCATAAATTTTACTATAAATAATATCTCTACCTATCATCAAGGAAAAAATTACCATTTCTAATTCAAAATCTTTATCCATGTAATTTTTCTAATGAACCTTAAATTGGTGAGAGGAATCAATTATAAACCGAAAATTTTATAGGACATCACATCAAAATACCCTCTTTTATGCATCACTATAGATCACAAACCCTTATCCACTTCAAGTTAGTGTGAGCACAGGTGTACTGACTAACCTTATCTTCAGTTACATGAAATTTTCTTTATATTAATCCATCCAAAGGAACTTAGCTCCATTTCATGTCAACGTGATCATTGGATTTTTTAGCCATTATAAATTTCTCAAAATGCATTGGTAGCATCCATCCAACCCATAAAACTATAGATTTCAGTCACCATGGTTGGTCTGAGAAATTTTTCAATTGCTTCTATCTTTCAAGTATCCACCAATATAAACTCTCTTGTAATTACATTACCCAATATTATATTGAATATATTTAGAATTCACACATGTAAAATTTGGAAATAAAAAACTCCTTTATCAAGGTCTTCAATATAATCCTCAAATTATCCCCATGTTATTATGTTCTCCTAGAATATATAATAATATAATCTATAAATACTACCAAAAAAAATCAAGGTAATCTCTAAAGACTCTATTAATTAAATAAATTGAGATATAAGGGTAATTGGTAAGCCCAAATAGAGTCACTATAAATTTATAATGATAATACCTCATAGGGAAGGTTATCATTGATATGTACTCATTTTGAACCTTCAACTTATGATATCTAAATCTAAGGTTAGCCTTGGAAAATTATTTACTTCCTTATATTGGATCAAAAAAATAATTAATATGGGGTAGAGGATATTTATTCTTGATATTGATCTTGTTAGTTTCTTTATAATCAATAAAAAGATGCATTTACCCATATATCTTCTTAACAAAAATAACAGGCGCACCCAGTGGAGACACACTTGACTGAATGAATCCCTTGTCAATATTTTAGTATAGTTTATTCATTAATCCCTACAACTCAATCAGGGACATTTAGTAAGTTGTATATGAAATAGTGATAGCAAAAGGTATGAGTTCTAATTAAAACTACACATCATGATTAAAGAGAATAAAAGGTAACTATTTTGGAAATATATTAAAAAATTTCTCAATAATAGAAATATCTTCAATATTGAGTTTCTACCCAAAAAAATGAAATAGATACCCCACAAAAATATTTAATAATACCCATATAATGAAAGTAATTTAAATTGGAAGTCTATATTCATCCTCACACTGATAGATAATGATTAGTTCATTCATAATATGGAATACAAAATCTCTTCCCCAATAATTTATATGGTTTCTACATAAATAAAGCCAATCCATACCCAAAATCGCATAAAATTCAATGAGAATAAGAATAAAAATATTTTCAAGAAGTAAATTCCCAGAAAACACAATCAGAGAGGATCTATAGACTTGAGATGTGATCATCATAACATTCTGAGTTTTCACTAATAATTCAACATCTAATCATTATGGTGGTGATGTGATACCCTTAACAAATTCAATAGATTTAAAAGAGTTAGTAGAACTATAATCAAATAATAAATTTGTAGTCATAGAGTGGATATTAAGTCTACCAATCACTAATTATTTCCTTGACCTTCTTTGACAATCGTGATCACATGATTTTTCCCTTCATATCTTGGATTAAGAGTTTTTATAGAGATTATCATAATTAACCCATGTATGCATGCACTTGTTGTCATAATTCCCATAATCCTTAAATTTGTAGCATTGGATTTTGGGTAGTATATTAAATTGAGCTATATCCACATTCATTTCAATGGATTACCTATTTATATTTCTTCAATATTCACTTTCCCAATGGAATTATTTTCTAGACTTAAAAATTTTTCCAATCCCCTTAAGAAAATTTACCTTGTTCTTCTTTCCACACTTCTAGAATAGAGGGACATTCATTTTCATTATATTTTTGGTTTTATTGTTATAATTTCTTCAAAACACTATATTTCTCTTCTTATCAGAACCATTAGAATAATAGGAATATTCACTCCCCATTTCTACCTTAAGAGTACATTGAATGATTTATTTATATTTACTAAAGTCCCGTATGGAAAATGCCTTTTGGATAATTGATTTTAAGACACTAATGAACCAATCAATTTTTATTTCATGGATTTGGATAAATTAAAAAGTGAACCTCACAATTATTGTTATGTTTTCCTCATAGGTATTAATAGATTCATCATCCTTCTACTTAAGCTAAATAAATTTGATTTCTAATTTTATACAAAGGGTTTGGGGAAATTATTTACTAAAAAATAACCTATTAAATCATTTCATTACTTATAGTCAATTTATTCCTATTGTATCATATTGTTAATAATATTCCAGCATTGGTTTGATTCACCTTAAAAATTATACACCACTATGACAAATTGTTCATGCTTCAATCATTAGAGAATGGAAAATATATTTTCTGTGGTACTGATCCATTTTTTATACACTAGTATATCAGAGGACCCATTGAAATAATATAGATGTTTCCTCATGAAAGACTCAACAACTAATTGGTTCCTCCTTTTCTCATTTGGAATCATATAATGATTAATGGAATTAGAGACATGTGTGAGCATACCAATAATATTTTTTATTCCAACTCCAATGGTATTTAGTTTCCCAAGAGGATAATCTTAACATTATCCATAACATTCATTGTTAAAATGATTCATCCCAATTCCATCCATTGACTAAATCTTATAAAAATAGTATAATCATTAACTTAAAATAATAATATTGATAAATCACATAATCTTGAAAATTATTCCTGGATTGTCTTAAATTATTAAATGTTCTTATAAACCTATGAAACTTTTAGGTTCACCCAATATCGCTTCCAATTCATCAGAGGTTTTTTTATTTTTTGTCTTGAAATTCATTATAACCAAATCTCCAAAAGTAACTAAACCTTACTTTCATACCAACATAGGAATCCTAATAATTACATAATTAATTATTATATTGTTTTAGATGAATATTCAACACATCTTGTAATAATAAATGAATTTGAACTATGAAGGTTTAGTATCTCTAGAGACTAGATACATAATCAACTTATTTCATGAAATATCTTCAACATCACTAACAAATTCCTTATATCATAGTACACTTCTTAGATATATCCTACTCAAAACCATTCTTTATAATCCGATTAAAATGAAAATATAAAGGGTGATATCAGATTCTCAATAGGGGTAAACATGAGATATATCAATAAATTATTATATCTAAGAATAACATAAGAATTAGAGTATGATAAAATTATTTTATCATACAATGTTCATACCTAATTAGTCATAGATCATAAATCATGAGTCATGGCATAAAGATTTATAATTTCAAAATACATCAGTCATTAGAGTGATAAATCATCATCAATCAATCATGATCCATGAGATAATATCATAATCATAATAATATTACTTATTAAATGTGGAACAATTATATACATATTAAAGCTATCAATTAGTCACAGATCGCTACCAAGACCATTTTCATATATTGGATAAAGTCCCAAAATGGATTGGGTTCACTCACCAACTCTTTTTCATCCCTAGAATAAGATCACTCCCCATATAAAAAAACAATACATAAGTGGGATACAAGATTATAAAAACATTTATAATTTCATAAAATCATAACCCATGAAAAAGAAATGTGTTTCATAAATATTTGATCATAACATAATCATAATCCATCCAGAGAAATGTATTTAATGGTATTATAAAAATATATCCCCATTGAAACAATAAAATACTTAAATTATGTTGAAATAGATTAAACATAACTTCATAATAACACACAAACCTTTCTTTTAAAACATGAGAAAAGTATCCTTTTCTTTTGATAAAATTTTAAATAAAAATTCCTAGAGTTTTGAGAAAATTATTTTATTTTAAAACAACCATGGAATCTTATGTAGTAACACACAAATACAATAATGGGTATTTTGGTGAGAAAATTATTTCATCTAGTAAATTTTAAAACAAATATTCCTTTCACACATTATATAAAAATTCATAAATAACCTGCTCGGGAAAAAAATCAAAATTAATTTTTAATACTTTGAAAATAAAGTTAAAATGGTTGAAAATTACTTTAAAAAATCATTGAATCATATAAAAGAACATTTTTTAAAATATTTTAATGAAAATGTACAAGGAATTAAAATTTCACGAACCAAAAAATAAATAAGGTCAAATTTTCTTAAGAACATTCTCTTGATCATTTTATGTACCAAAGAGTAAAGAACGAAATGAAATAATGAAAGCCCTAGAATTAAAAATATGAGGAAAAATATATGGGGTTTAAAATATAAATATAATATAATCCCCTCAATGTAAGTTCAAGATTAAACTATCCAGATTAAAAATGAGATTACAACATAAATTATTACCTTAGGTCCTGAATGTTTTCCTATGTATTCTTAAGATCCTGTATAATAAAATTATATTTATTATACATATATAATATAATCATATTAATAATTATAATACAATATAATATTCCCTAGTAATTTATAATTACCAATTTATTATGAATTCTTTTTTGAAATCAACATTTTGGGTGTTAACTTATCTGTTTCCCTTATATGTGTTGGTTTGAAGGTCCCAATCCTTGTAATTTGGTCATGGTTTTATCATCTTCATAATTTTAATCATTTTATAAGTATTATATTTATTCTCTATATAAAATTTTATAACCATTAATGTATGTTTGTTAGGAAAAATTAATTACATCACATGGAAGAGGCGGTAGTCCATACATACACAAAAGTGATGTTTCCACATTTTGATGTGTCGAACGAAAGAATGTTAACTAATAATTCAAATTAAAAATAATAATAATATCGTATATATTGTATATATTCATTAAATATTCCCATATCACTAGACATTTATATCATACATGAAAAATTAATTACATCACTTCTTAGAGGTGGTAGTCCACACGCATGCACAAATGATGTTATAATTTCTCATTGGATGGAAAAGAGGTAGAAACTGGATGTAAAATTAACATAAAAACAATTTATTATAGTTATGATACTTATTTAATCATGTTAGTATAGATATTTAATATTTATAAGAGGTTAAGGAATAAAGAAACATGAAATAGATAGCTAAATATAATTTTCTCTTCTTTGGGAAACCTCTTTTCACTTACACATTAACCCTTAAAAGGTTATCCTTTCAGGAATAACAGAAGCTCTTGGATGTCGATAGAGAATTTAAGAACATATTTGGGTAGGGATTATCTAAAATAAAGGTCTAATGGTTTGTGAATAAGTGAAGGGATGGGGTTCTATTTTATAACTCAGGTGGGTGGAACCCTAGTAAATACTTAAAACATTAAAATATAATAAAGTCGCATTCAAGTGGAAGTCAAACCAAGACAACTAAAATTATAGGATAATATAAGTTTTATTCAAAATAAATTCAACCAATATTATTTAAATAATTTTTCAGGTTATTTTAAACATAATATCGTTATTTTAACCACTCGTTAACCCTTTTAACATTTATTGTAATAATGAAATTTTACCTAAGTTACTATTCATTATGACCAAAAATGAATTTGAAATCATTAAAATTTTTGAAACCCCTAGTTAAAAATATTAAAACCATTTTACCATATTTAATTCATATAAGTGGTAGAAATTAATTGTTAAATAATCATAAAAAACACAATCAATACCGTTTTTAAAAAAAATACATTTTTAAGCATAACACTAAATTTAACCCGATTATTTTCCTATTAAAATCATTATATGAATTTTATTTTATTGAATAAATTATCTAAAAATTTAGTTAAAATAATTCATCAATATTGATTAATTTAATTTATTAATATAAAAACACATTACATGTATAAAATTAGTTTTTTAGAAAAACATCTTCTTTTACCTTGAAATGATTTTATTTTCATTTATAACCAATTTATTACCATTTAATTAATTTTATAATTGCGAAAAAAAATATTTTTATTAATTTTAATACGCTTTTTTAATTTTTAAATAAAAAATATTAAAAAACTATCATAAACAAAATATTTTAAAACAATTATTTTTGGATCAATAGTATTTCCTCAATGAATTCAAAATTATTTTTGAAAATTGTATTTTATTTGAATACCATATATTGTGATTCATTATATAATGTATGAGAATTATTTACATATGTTTAGTTTTTAAAACATAAAAATATGTCAAATGTATTTATTTGTTAAAAAAAATATTCTAAAATCACAGGGTTTTAAATAGTACCAAGAACTAGGGGCCGATTTTAACACATACACTAAATTTTTCAATTTGAACACCATGGTTCCATCACTATCAATTATAAATCCATAAAGTTTCTCTATAAAAACATATTCTTCAAGATATCCATTTAAGAAATAAAAATTGAAATCCATTTGATAAAATTTTCTAGGTCTACATGTTGTAATAACTAGAAAATTTATAATATATTGAAGTATTTAAATAGTTTCATAATTTAATTTAGTCTATATCTTTTTATGGAGAATAAAAATTTTAAACCAGTCCATATTTATTTCTTAAAAAATCACATTTTTACTATGTTTAGTTCTGATCATACACTTTATTATAATAACATTATTCACTTATGTTCATGGAAGAAGATACCAGTAGCATTTTTCTCAATCTGATCTATCTCTTCACTCCTAGAATTTATCCAATAGTTTTGGTCAATATCCTCAACAACAAATTATGGTTCAAATTTTGAAATTATAGCTATTTTATTGTAAACACTCGGTTTTCTTCTAGTCTGTATTGGTGCTTCTTGATTTATAAGGATTTTTTCAGGTTCAAAATGATTTTTTATCTTTTGAAAAATTGTTCTTATGATTTCAATAATATTTTCATCATTTGTAGACTAATAAGAACAAATCGTAACTTGGTTGTGTTCTTGATAATCTTATCTTTATCTTTTTTTTTAAGAAATTATTATTCTATATTCATTTAGTTCTTTAAAATTAACTCACACATTCCACTTTCATATTAAGATTATTTTCTTGGGTTTTTACATCATATCAATCAACTAACCTATGTATCCTTTATTTCCAACACGTGAAACCTCTTATATTAGATATGTATCTCGTAAACACAAGTTACTCAGTCATTTCATAAAATTTTCCCAAATTTGAATTTTTTGGTGTCCATTAAACATACACTTCTAGAAACTCGATAGTAGTTCACATTAAGATTTTTTATTTCAAATTTTATAATAATTCATGTTAAAATTAGCTCTCTAAATGTTTCTATTTTGAATATGGATAACATATCTTACTACTTCACTTAAGAAAAATTTTGACATTTTATATTTATCAATCATGTTTATTGACCTTTCAACTAAGCTTATACTATTCATCTTTACGAATCCATTCAATTGGGGTGTATAGAGGGAACCATTTTAATCTTTAATCCCATTTTTAACAAGGTAGTATTAAATATAATTTATAGTGAACTATTTTCTATTATTAGTTCTCAGCATCTTGATATAAACTCCTATTTTTTCCCAAAACATATTTTGAATATCTTAAAAATCTTTACTATATTTGACTTATGCTCCATGAATATAACATTAGTCATCTAGGTGAAATAATCAATGAATGTGATAATGTAAACATCACCTCTAGTAGATTTATGTCTCATCGACCAAAATAAATCAGAATAAATTAATTCAAGTGGCCTAGTGGATTGAATTTACACCCTTTTGTGACTTCCATGTACCACCTTTAAATTTTGAAATGTTTCACAAATAAAATTAATTTATCTCTTCAGTTGGGGTAGGTATGTAACCACATATTCCATTTATATTTTACTCAAGATTCTCTGATCAACATTTCTATGTCTTTTGCACCACAACATATTTTCATATGTAGCACTAAGATAATGATCATTACTCTGATCACCAGTTTTTAATAAGTTACAACTTATTCTTTCTCCCTTTATGACAATTCTTTAATATTTTAACCACTTGATGATATAATCATTTTTTCTAAAAATAACTTCATTCATGTTTCCAATAATTTTGTTTAAACTATATAAGTTTTTTTTAACCACATCAATAAAAATAAAATATATGAATTTCAGTTTTAGAGTTTCAATCCAAGTTATACCAATTCAATTTATTTTTAAATATCGATCATTTTCAAAAGTTAATTACACCTCTATCATTATTTTTAATGTTCTTAAGGATTTTTTAACTCATATTATGTTGGATGAAAAACCACAATAAATTATACATGGATTGTTTTTTGTTGTATTTTAGATCCAATTTCACAATTAGAGATCATTCATCCTTTTATTTACAATAAACTTTCTTACTTACTTAATAAAGAAGAAACTATATTAGAATAGTAGTTATCCATTAATTAGAATAATTACCTTTTTGGTCACATATTCCATAGATTTCTTCTGAAAAATCAAATTTTTCTTGAGTATAAATACATTGTGAACCATTTGTCACAACTTTATTGTTCATAGAATTTCTTATAATATTATAAGAGTTTCTCCCCCTAAATACATGATTTATCTAACAACATAGAAAGGTCTTTTTATACCAATAAGTATGTGATTTTTTTCCCAAATATTCTACACCATTAAAAAATACCATCGTAATTTTTGACTTCCATATTGATATGAGTTTTTTTGGAAGAATTTTTCTTATGTCCGATCATTTTTTCTACTTCCTTATTCCTTTTTTAGGGAAGTATTTATTTGTAAGTTAAAAAATATTCCATTGATGTAGAATTACTATTATCATTATTTTCTCTTCTCAAACATGTAATTTTTTTAGTTTTATAACCAATATTTCTAATAAAAATAGATGCACTTTTATGTTTAATAGGAGTAGATTTAACTTGAATTTTTAGGCTAACATTCTCAATATATTGAGATTATTTATCTTTAACTTCTATAAAGTTTTTAAAATATTCACCTATATTTTTTAGAAAATATTTGGATTCAAGACTCATTGATTATTTCTTATATTATTATTCTTCCTTTATAGTAAGTAGCTCAACAATATAATTCACCAAATTTTGTTATTACATAACATTTGACTTGAGGATTTTAATTTATTCAATGTTGTCATATTCCATCTAATAAAAATGTCCACATTCTATTTTTTTCATAACCTCGTTATTTAAAAATATAATTTCTAAGTTTTATTGGGTTTTAGGATCTGGATGTGCTTGAATCATAACTTTTTAGAATGTGATCATTGTAATTGTTTTCACCTTTTTCAACATCTACACCATTAATTTAGGGTTATTAATTTGTTTCATCATGATCCATAAAGTTATTATACTTTTTAGGAACCTTTTATTTGGTATTAATACTTGAAATAGAGTATTACCCCTTTTATTTTCTCAATATCCTTATCCTTTTACATTTAGTGAAACTTATCTCATTTTCAACCGGTTCCTTGTCTTTCTTAAATTTTTCACTCTAATTATTATTCCTAAATATTTCTTCATTTTCAACATCATTTTACTCACTAATTTTCTTCTTTGGAAACTAAATAAAAAAATTTCCCAATTCTAATATTTTTAGAACATTTTAATTGGTGTTTACCTTCATACTTACATTTTAATATTTGAAAGTTTCTTAAGATAAGATCTATAATTCTCCTATACTCTTAATACTTTTATTTTTAATATTTAGATTAAATAGAGTACTCATATCCATATTCCTTTTTATAAGATTTCTCATGGATTCAAATGCCACATACTCTTTTATATTTATCTTAAACTCAGTATAATTCCCCATCTTACAATAAAAAAGAGTATTATGTAACTCATAAAGAGATAAATCATACCTTTTTTCTAAATGATAAATTTTTTTATTGAACTTATTCGGTAATTTTCTCATCAATTTATTGACAATAGAATAATCTTCCAATATATTTATGGAACCTCTAATGCTTCTGAAAATATCATTTACTCGTGTGAATAAGTCATCAGCAGTTTCTTTATCAGATATCCCCATACGTTCAAAATTTACTCTATATTTGAATATTTTCTTCCATAAAAGTAATATTCTCTTCAAAAATATTTTCATGTTTTATCCAAATATCCTTGTAAATTAGAGTCATATTATAACATTTTGAGATATTAAATTATATTTTCTTTTGAAACCTAATGTGTTAGATATCTCGATTCACATTAAAAACCAAACCTAAACGAATGGAGAAACATCGTATAACTTTTAAAATATAGCTATAGAATTATCCAATAAAAATATAGGTAACCGATTTTTGAAATATATATAGAAATAAAATAAAGTTCATTATTAATACCAAGGCATTAATAAATTCAATTATTGTAGCTAAATAACCAATAAGACTAAAAAATGCTTCAAAATGTAATTAAATTTTATATGCATAATTTTGAGATAATAAATATATTTTTTGAAAATAGATATTATTTATATGAATAAAAGTTTAACACCAAATGGGATTAGTAATTGATAAAAATAAGTATAAGAATATTTAATATTTTAAGAAGTTATTTTCCTATGAAAACAATTTTCATTATATATTTATGCCTTCATTTAAAAGATAAATTATAAAATTTCATAATTTGAATTTGAAAAAATGAACTTCATTTTTCATATTCATTATAACAATATTATCTTAAGATAAATATTTTGTATTTTTTGAAATAATTGATTTCTAGGTGAATAGTAAAAAATAGTGGTTTTGTAATACTGTCAATTTTATGAAATTATCATAATATAAGAATTAATTAAAAAAATTAAAACATTTTTATATGGAAATATATATTTATAAATAAATTTAAATCATTGAAAAAAACTATTTTGAATTTATAAAATACATGTTTAACATTTTGGAAACATAAGTAATATTTTACACTAATTTGTTTATTCACTTATATTAAAAATTAGTTTTCAACACTTATAGAAATTAAATATAAAAAATGAATTTTATATTTCATATCAACATATTCTTATTATGTAATAAGTTCAATTTTATTTTAGGTATCAAATTATGATTACTAATATTAAAGTTAATAACTATGATAAAAGTGAAAAAGTTATTTAAATAATTTTTTTATTAATGTTTAATTTTTATATAATAAATTTAAATGATATATTTTATATAAATACTATTATATTATGTTTTAAAATGCATCAAAATAATTTGTCCCTTATTTAATTGTTAATTAATGTTATATAAGATCAAGTACACTTAATGGTGAAAACAACATTTTTCAATAAAAGAGTTTTTTTTTATATTAAACTATTTAAATTAAAAGTTAATTCTATATTATTTTTCAATTGAATTAGATTATATGGATATTAATGTTATATTAAATACACTAAATTTTGGTAATGGTGGTTATATTATATTTTTATTAAAACATAAATTACTTAGTTAAAAACTAGTTACCACGGTAAAAACAAAAAAATGTAAAAGTGAAAACCTAAGCATAAATGACTTGAAACGTATTTAAAACATGTGATAAAATGGGTTATAAAGGATTTATATAACTTATATCACCCCAAAATCTATTATTTGTAACTTTTTGAACCACTGATCCTTGAATAGTGTCATTCCATTATTGAAAAATAATGGATGTTTACAAAAAAATACATTTTCTTCACTTGTAAAATGGTATCACTCCATCTCTCTTAATGTTACACATTCCAGTTGAAATTTCCATGAGACCATGCCCAGTTTTACTCTACTATATTTCGCTTTAGTTAACTAAGCCTTATTCTAACTATAATTTATCCCAATACCTTTATTTCCAAGGAGTCTTTCAATGGAAATTTCAACGCCCCAAAGTGAGTTTTACATAATCCTTATCCTTTTATTCTTAATATTTCTCTTCAAAACATATCATAAAAAAAGTAATATAATGAAATAAGTATCATTAGTATACTGAAGTTTTATTATATTAATGTAACAAACATTATTGTTTCCTTCCCATCAACTTAGAAAAATAAAAGAACGTTGATCAAGTGTTTGTGAAGACTAACGCCTCTAAGAAATGGCATCCTTAGTTTCTCACCACTGTCTATTTTAGATGGTTATAAGGATGTAATTTATGAATAAATGTGACATATTTAAAATAATTATGATTTTTAATAGGAAAAATATAATCTATCTTATTTTCCTCCCATTCATTGAGAAATGAAAATGGTAACCATGTGTTGTGTGAAATATCTTCTCCAAGAAGTAATGTGTGTCTTTTTTTATCTAGATTCATATTATTTATTAAAATTTCTTAAAATAAGATTAAAAAAATAAAAAAATATGAATAATAGCATTATTTTTCTATAATAAATATATTATTCCAATAAAACCACTTTCATAACTATACTCATCCATTAATTTTGTGATGATCATGTTTGAGTCTATTTAACTACCCACATAAATAATGATATAAAATAATATCATAGATGACTATGGGAACTTAATTATTCATGATATATGATATAAATAAATTAAACAGTTATTTTATTTTGGGTCTCAAAAATTTATATCAAGTATTTATTTTATTATTAAAATATCATCTTCAATCCCAAAAATTACTGAAATAATCCGAAATTGTTTCCATTTTCATGAAACATAATTAAAACATTTATGGAATGATATAAGAGATGTATATATAATAATAAAATGTCTATTAAGTTACATTAAATTATTTATTATATATTAACATGGTATCAATGAATTGTTACTGATATCAACATTATAAAACATGTGTGAAACAATTAAAGTTATCGAAACTCGATTGTGAATATATGCTATAAAGAACTATTATATTCAAAATAAATGATAAAAAATGAAGTATATAAAAGTTCATATATGTTAATAAGGTAATAATATATAATATTTATATACTTATTTTTATTATACATGATATTAAACTTATTTATTGGAAGTTATAAATTAAGGTAAGGGTTCATTGTCACAAATTTTCACCCCTTGAGATATATTTATTTATGTACACCTTTTTTTATTTTATATAGTGTATATACTTCATAATTTAAAAAAAACATTAACATGATACTATCATTATTCATTTTATTGAATGTTTCATTTTAAATTTTATCATTTATTGGATTTTTATTGTAATGTTTATAAATACGTATGTGTAATTTGTCTCTATTTTCTTTTTAACAAGACATATTTGGTAATGCACACTATTTTTTTATATGATGTATTCAATTACCTTTTTATTTAAAGTATGATAAATATATTTCGTTTCATTATATTTTAATTTCATATTATTCCTCTAATGTCTTTTTGATTCTTAAATTACCATCACTGTAAAGTTTTTATCATCTCAATTTTTCTTCATTGATATATAATTTATATTCAAAACAAGTTTTTTACCTTTTATGGTATATATATTGGTCATAGATTTCCATCTAAATCCTCTTATACTATTTTATTTTTGGGTATTAAAATTTTTTAAATCCATAATCGCCTTTGTATTTCCAAATCCTCCACTGTTATAGGCAATATTTTTCATTCAATGCAATTCCTCTTTGAACACTCTATATTTCTTTCCTTAAATTGGAGGGTGTTCAGCTATGTTCCATAAATTTATTTATTAGGGAAATTTTTTAAATCCATATAATTATTATTTCTATATGAATTTTAAATTTTTTTAAAAAAATTAGGGTTTAAGTTCTTTTTATTATTAAAAAAATAAAATATTATTTATGGGTAGAGAGAAACCCATTACATCATCCAATGGAACAAAAAACATTGAATATAATAACAATATAGAACATAGGACTCGACACACAGTTCCATGGTAGGTCTACACTTTTTCCCAACTTGTCATATTCTCTCACTCACACCTACATCACAGGAGGCTATCGAAAGCCTGTGTCGACCCTACTACCCCAAGTGCAGCACCATAGACACCTATATCACCCGATACAGATGTTTATTGATAACTCATTCATGTTGATTATGTGTTTCTTACCCATAAAAAATTTTCTCTGAATTTATCATGTTTGTTTTTTAACTGAAAAATTATTGAAATTCCATATGTTTGTATCTTAAAAAAAACATTTATTGAATCCCAAAGAAATTTTATTATGAATTGTATTGATATTTATATCTTCAATATGATGAATGCATTCATATTAAAGAAGTGATGTGTGGTTTCAGATATTATATATACCCTTAATTAATCAGTTGGTATCATGATACAAAAGGTGTGGGTATTTGGTGTATGCCTACCAAATTCAAACATGATTTTTTGTTTGTGGCATTGATGTCAAGAATGATATCTTAGATAAGGCCTTGATGATAAAGATAAATATGTACAACATTATGAATTCCATCACCATGAATTCAATTATTGTTTTCCATGTGTTTAATTATATTGCTAACCATGGATTTTTTTTCAAGATCATGTGATCAGTTATATGAAATCATTTAATTATCATCTATTTTATACTATATTATTCATTACAAGTTTATTCCATGACATATTCTGATATAATTTTTCCATTATTGAGTATTTGATATCACTCTTATTTTGTTTACAGTTTCACAAGTTATTAAGAAAATTATTCCACATGATGTGTCTACCATAGTTTCATATTTTCATAATATCATGGGAGATTTTGAAGTCTTGTTATGGACCATGTAATTTTTTATATAGTCTAAAAAATATCCTTTTGTTGAGAAAGTCATGGTATTTGTTAGTTAATTTTTTCCGAACTCTTTAAAACTCTAAACCTAAACTATACTTATAATGTAAGTGAATCTATATTTGTTAGTGAGATTGTAATTATTAATTATTAAAAAAATTTATCTTTAGTTTATTTCAAAGTCAACATGTAAAGAAGGTATTTATAAGTACTATATCTAGAAGTGTGCACCTGGGGCATCATAGTTGGTATCAAAGGTGGGGTTAGATAAAGTTATAGATTTTGATGTTATTGGATAAAGATAATTTATGAGTTATAAATTTCATCAAGGTTTGGTAAATTAAGGATGATCATAATTTATAATGTATAAATATCCCTTTATTATTGATTGAATTTATATTTGATACTTTTTTTGATGATTAAGATAAGATAACTTTAGTAAAAAAACCTAGGGATATGTATAAGGGATAATTCTAATTATAAGATAACATCTTGAAGTTTTGGTAAAGTATAGATTTTGTGGTGTCTTAGTAATTAAATCCATTTATGGATACTAGAAAGTGGACGTGGTTATAGAACTGATGTACTTAGGGGTAATCACCCTGAAAATTATTTTTTGGTATTGAATCGATCTTCACTTGGTTCATGATGAGTGGGACTATGACTGAACACCTAACAAGTCACTCCTAGGGGATCTAATTTAGTTAATCATATTATCTTTATAATAAACTATTATAGATTTATTATGATAAAGAATTAGGTTAAGGAATTTGAGATAACTAAAACTAATGAAAACTAAATTAAACCAAGAATGACTTAGGTTGAACAAAAATCTAAAGTAATAATTTCAAAGAGAAATAAATTTTTAAGTTGAATTTTTCATATAGTATTTCTCTTATAGTCTTAATTTTACATCATTATTGAAGAACTCTATTTGGTTTAAGTAATGGATAAATCCTGAAGTAGCCAAGATAAAAATGGATTCCAAGGATAATACAGAGGTTTCCCAATGAGAAACCTAAAAGGATAAGAGATATACTAAGAAATATTATGGTTATTTTTAATCAGTTACCTAAAATTATGATTAAAAATTTAAAATTAGTTTACATTCCCAAAACATTAAATAAGTGAATTATAACATCTTTTGGAAGTTCTGGTGATAAATATGATGATGGAAAAAAGATTCAATTTCTTTCATGTTAAAATTTTGGAAGTAGTCACCTACAAGACTATCCCAAAGGAAATAAAATATGCTTCATGTGTTGAAAAGAAATTCATAGAGAAACAATTTTCAAAGGAAAAAATAAATAAACCAGTTAACACAATGAGGTAAAAATGTGTTTCGTAGTTGTACCTAATATTTTAAGTTAGACGCCTTGTTTGATATTATATCTTGAGTTATGCTTATATTTTTGATACCCTTAACTAATTATATTAGTAAGTTATAATTAAAATTATGAGGATATAATTTATTTAAGGATGGGGGGAATGTAACACCCTGATATTTTAAATTATATTTTCTATTTAAACCTAAGGTGTTTGATAACATGATTTATATAAAACATCAAACCATACTAAACTGTGAAATAATATATAACAATTAGAATGTATCCCTATAACTGGAGGTTAAAAATATATGTAACTAATTTATGAAATATAAATAGGAATAAAAAATTCATTATTAAATGAATTGATATAATTAAATTATTGTAGCTAAATAGCTAATAAGATTGATTTATGCTTTAAAATGTAATTGGATTTTATGAACTTAATTTAATAATACTAAATATAATATAGATAAAATATATTATAGATATGAATAACATTTTAACACTAAATTTTATAAGTAATTTATAGGAAATAAAAATAAGAATAATTAATATTTTAAAAATTTATTTTCCTATGAATTTTTTTATTAAATATTTATGTTTTCATTTAAAAAAATTCTCAAATTTTTTGACTTGTAATTTTAGAAAATTTAAATAATTTTTGGATTTATCCTAACGATATTATATTAAGAGGTATTTTTGGTATTTTCCAAAAATAATTGATTTTTAAGTGAATAGTAAAATAATACGATTTTTATTAATACCATCACTTTTATGATAATACATTAATGAATTAAAAGTTTTTGAAACCTTTTTCTATGATAATATATATTTATAAATTATATTAAATCATTTAAAAACACTATTTTTAATTTATAAACCCCATGTTTAATATTTTTTTCACTTAACTAATATTTTACTCTAAAAACTATTTTTATTTTGTTATTTAAAAAAAATCATAACTTGATGACATGAAATCTAAAAAATGAAATTAATATCTGAGATAAAAATGTTCATATCATTTAATAAGTTCAATTTTTTTGGAATAAAATTATGATTACTAAGTTTAAAGTTAATGAGCATGATAATGGTAAAGGTTTATTTTCAAAGAATTGTTTTATTAATGCTGCGAAATTTGTCTTAAATTAATTAAAATTATAAATTTCATATAAATACTATGAATTTTTTTCATATGTATAAATATATTTTATCACTCATTTAATTGGTAATTAATTTTATATATGATTAAGAACACTTAATGGTGAAAACAACATTTTTCTACAAAACTACATTTCAATAAATTAAATTTTAAAGTTTTAAATTTAATTATACATTAATTATAAATTTAATTATATTATATGTAGCTTAAATTTAGGTTTCAAACACAAAAATTTGGTAATAGGGGTTATTTAATTTTTTATTAAAACATAAATTACTTAGTTAAAAGTAGTTAACTAGGTAAAAACAAAAAAAAATGTAAAAGTAAACTTCTAAGAATAATTGACATAAAACATGTTTACAACATGTGTTAAAAAGATTGGTAGAGTCTTGATCGACCATATATAACCCAAAAATCCGTTATTTCTAAATTTTTGAACCATTGTACCTTAATTATTGTTATCTCATTATTTAAAAATTAATTGGTGTTCACAAAAGTTCATTTTTCTTCATTTATAAAAGCGGATCACTCCCACCCTCTCAAATATTTACATTACCTTCAAATTTTCCTGGAAATTCTGTTGAATTCTATTTTCCTACAATTTCCTTTGATGAATTAACTCCCTTGGACACTATAAGTTATCATAATACCTTATTTTCTAAATATACATTCAAGAGAAATTTGAATGTCCTAAAGTGACTATTACTTAATCCTTACCCTTTTCTTATTAATATTTCTCATAAAAACATATCATAAATATATTAATAAAATAAATTTATTGTCATTAGTATAATTATTTTTTATTATATTAATATAAAAACTATTATTTATTCATTCCCATACATATATAAAAACAATGTAATGTTGATCACGTGTTTGTGCGGACTAATACCTCTACAAAGTAACTTCTTTCGGTTTTTACCATTGCATATCATCATAGGTTATAAGGATGGATTTTAAGAATAAATTTGGTATATATAATAGAATTATGATTATCAAGACACAAATTCTAATCCATCTTCATTCCCTTTTATTTGTTGAAAAATAAAAATGTTAATTGTGTGTTGTACCGACTACCACATCCATGAAGTAACATATATCATTTTTTATCAAGTTTCTAATTTATTTATTAAAATATTTTAAAACATTACTAAAAACATTAAAAATATTAAAATAATATCATTATTATTATTTAATAATGATATTATTCAAAAATATTCCACTTTCATAATCATACTCATCCCTTAATTAGGGTATGTTCATGTTTGGGTCGGTCTAATGACCTATGTGAACAATAATATAAAATATTATCATGTATGACTATGTGGACATAATTACTAATTATATATGATAAAAATAATTATTTTATTATTTTATTTTGTTTTTGGATTGGTTATATCAACTATTTAATTTATTATTAAAATATCATCATTGATTGCTAAAATTACCGAAATATGACTACACTGATTCCATTTTCATGCAACATAACTAAAAATCATATGGAATGATATACGATATTTATAAATAAAAAAAGTTTTATATTAAAATACCTTAAATTATTAAGTAATTATAAACTTGGTATCAAATAATGGGTATCAATATCGACATTAAAATTCAAGTGTGAAACAATTAAAGTTAATATCACTCGATAGTGAAAATATATTAAAAATAACTAATATATTAATACTAAATGAACATAAATGAATTATTTTAAAGTTAATATATATAAATAAGGATATTAAATATAATATTAAGATATTTATTATTATTATACAAGATATTCATGTGATTTAGTTGAACTCACAAATTAAGGTAAGAGTTTTTGGTCCTCAATTATCACCCCTTGAGACATATTTCTTATTATACAACAAGTTTTATTTTATTTTGGTGTATCAATTTCCCATTTATTATTTTGAACCATTATAATCTCATTATTAATGTTATTCACTACTCAATTTTTAATTTTATCCTTCAAGGGGTTTTTATTAAAATGTTTTTAAATCCATAAGTATTATTTGCCTCTTTTTCAATTCCATGATACAGGCTTGATATTAAACACCATTTTTTTATTTTTTATGGGTTTATAAATACTTTATTTCCTTAAATTATAATTAATATATTTAATTACTTATATTTCTATTTCATGGTATCCCTATCATATTCTTTTTATTCTTAGGTTACCATTACTGTAAGGGTTTTTTCATCTCGGTTTTACTTCATTAAGATATAATTCATATTCACCACATATTTCCCTTTTTTGGTGCATATATTGGTCATATATTTTATAATAAATAATATCATAATATTTTATTTTGGGTTTTAAACTCATAAAAATCCATAAATACTTTTTTTTAAAATCCTCCTCTATTATAGGTATATTTTTTCTTCCATTGTATTTCATCTATGAACACTCTATATTTCCTTCATTTAATTAAAAGGGTGTCCACATAGATGCTATAAATAAATTTGTTAGAGAAATATTTGAAATATTTATACATATTATTCTCATACATATGTTTATTTATTAATTGTATATTTTAATTATATATTTTTTTAACAATACACCTTCTTTATCTAGATAGATTATGTTCATTTATTCACTCGAAAAGTATTAAAATTACATATGTTTGTATCTCAATTTTTGTGTTTTTAAATCACAAGTAAATTTTATTATTTATTGTATTTATATTCATATATTTAATATAGTGAATTTCTTGGACATAAATAAGTGATGGGTGGCTCATAGTAATATATAGCCCCTCAATGCAGTTGTTGGTCTAATGAGACAAAACATCTAGGTATTTGGAGCATGCCTTCACAATGAAAGAATAATATCTAAATTTTGGACTTGCTGGAAAGAATTATGTATTTTTCCAGGTGTTAATGATAAATATCATGATGTTTGACATTATGTATTCCATCACCGTGAATTAATTTATCATTATTCATGTTTTAATTTATATTTCTTACCATGTATTTGTTTCAAGATCATGTGATCAGCTATATGGAATAATTTGATTATCATTTATTTCCAACCATATTATGTATTCCATGTTTATGTCTTCATATATTATGATATATAATTTATCTTACTGAGCATCTGATACCACCCATCTTATATTTTCATTACCCTAGGTTATGGATAAAATTTTGAAACATAATATGTCTATAAGAGTAACATATGTAGAGAATTTTTTATAAATTATTAAATACTTGTTATGGATTAAGTGATTTATTATATAGTTTATAAAATGATACTTTTATATGAAATACATGCACTTTATTAGGTAAATTGTTTAATAACTATCTAAAAATATAAACCTAAAAGGTCCTTCAAATGTAAGTTGATCAATATTTTTTATTGAGATTGTAATTATTGATGGTTAAAATTAGATTTCTCTAGTTAATTTTAAATATGGTATGAAACGAAGGTATTTATAAGAAGTGGATCCAAGATTTTAGCTCTTGGGAGTTGCACCCATCACCTTTTTTAATTCAAATAAACATTTTCATTAATTTTAAAAAGAGCGTACAAAGGATCATTAAGAAAAGAAGTTAGGGGGTTCAAGAATCATGGGGATCTTAAGTATTGAATCCCAAGGGAATCCATGTGAGATAGATTCACTCCTCTAGGGAAAAGAGACCCAAATCATAAGAAAAATTATATCTACACTTATTGGCTTTCCCGGGAAGCAGGGAAGTTAGCTGTAACATTCCCTTCATTCCAGGTATGAAAAATGTTCATGTTGTTATTCATCAACACCTTATATATCTGAATGATATACTCAATAGACCATGAGGTAGTAAAAAGTTCACAACTAGAATTATAAATATCCATTCAATTAGTTTCAACCGTCGTAAGAAGAATATTATTCTATCTACAAAGAAGGAGGCATGTGGGCACTACCAGGGCCTCTGCTTGAAGGGAATCACCACTACCAAAGCAATAACAGTAAGAAATAATCATAGCTCCCATTGTATCTCGAATCACCCCACCTCCCCTAATCTGACCCATATTCCATGATATATCTCTATTCGTTTTGTGACCCTCCTGATGAGGATACCACTGTACCCATCTACCCATTCTAGAATGAAATTCATTGGTAGTAAATGTTCTAGCAATATGTGATTCTCTTTAATATTTTTTTTCTTAAATTTTACTATGAAACTTTTTAGAGTATTGATCATATAAAATATTATTTCTCATCCTTATAAGTATGAAACATAAATATAAATTAATGAAAGGAATATAATATTATTACAGGTTTTACCCCCAACTTAGTTAACTACAACATTTTTATGTTTAAGTCAAGTTCAAGAAATATATTTTATATTAATATAAAAAAAATATTAAAAGTTGTGTGGAAAGGTATTATACATTAACCAATAGTTCTTACCAACACTAATTCATCTGAAAATTATTTACAATGGCTCCTACTAGTTTTCCATGTAACCAAAAATTGGAATGACTAAGATCTTCTTTTTCTCCGGGTTGACTCAGTAAGAAATGATGATATTATTTAAGACCTTTAGTATAATAATAACTAAAACTAGATTATATAATAAAATTTTTTAAATTTAATATTTGGAACTTAACTATCTATAACACCAGTTTCTAATACGTCACATCATTTATCCTCAAAATGTTTTCACTTTTTCCTTAATTCTGCGACATTGAAATTTCCTTCTTATTCGAATAAATAATTTTTTCAAAAAATTTAAGTTAATATATCTTAATATTTACTCTCAAATTATTATCACTAATCAACGAATGAATTCCCCATTTCATATAGCTATCTTACTCTAATAAATATTTAGAATGTGGGAATTAAAACATGATTATTTCACTTACTCAATTCTTGATCTTCACCTTTTAATTAATTCAAAAAATATCTCTTGAACATGACTCCACTATATCTAAATTATATTAAATAATCTTTATCGATCTCTTAAATTTTATCTTGAATCACAACTTGTGACCCATGATATTTGTATCTTCAAATACTACTCAACATCATCATAGTTTCTTTGAATTCACATAAATTTTATATTAAATCCCTTATAGGTTTTACATCTTCTAGTTACCTATCTTTAATAGACTCATGGTAAATATAATATGGAATTTATTCTACTTTTCTTTCAGTTCTATCTCTACCTCGATAATTATCAATCGTCAAGATCATAGAGCTTTCTCTTCTTCTAGTTTTCTAAACTTTAACATAATTCATGTCACACTAATATTATACTTAAACCACCAAAATCACTACATTATACCTCATAACATTTTATTTTATTTTTTATCATTGTCATAATTTAGATAAGTTTTTTTTACCTACACCATTCTGAAAGTTTTATATTCACATCAACCGATATTATTTATATCACTGACTTCTCTTGCTTCTGGTCTTTCTATCCACTATTTTTAATCTAATTTTAGATTCACTAGTTATGAAAAACCATTTAATTTTAATAATAAATAAATTTATTCCTTTTTAATATTCATGATTTGATTTTATAGAGTCATATTCCCTATAACAATTTCATTTAACTTTGTAATTGAAAAGGAAATAATTTCATTCTACCTAAATTGTTTTCCATAACTTATATGGTATTATTTAGGAATTAAATTTTTTAATTTTAAAATGATCATTTTATTAAATGTAATTTATTTTTGATATCATTATATTAAAAACAATTAAGGTGATTTTATGGAGATTTTTCTGAAATCGCTGATTTTTGGTAAATAGTGAAAAATACTGATTTTACAAATAACGTATCATTAATAAGATCATTATGATATAATGATACCTTAAATTTTACAAATATATTTTTAATGGGTAAAATAAATCATTTAAAATTATTATGTTGAATTTGGAAACTGAATTTTGAATTTTTAAATCCTGTTTTATATGTTAATCTTATAAAAATCTATTTTTGATTATTTACTCGTGATAAGGTTGAAAAATGATTAAATTTGTTTTTTCCCTGATATAAATTCCATATAATCATCCTTTATTTAATATTATACCATAAAAATTCATGGGATTCAATAATATACATGATTTCGGGGTAAAATCATTTTTATACTAAAAATCATTTTAATAAAAGTGGTTTTTAGTTGCCTTTTTCAAATATATATTAAAAGTAATTTTTACCTCATATTAAAATTGAATAATATATAATTAATTATATATTTTTAATAATAATGTTATTATTTTTTAATGAGTCCAATTTAATCTTTATTCATAATGAAAAGTTTCCTTGGAAAAAGTTTGTTACTATGGTAAAGGTTAAAAGGGTTGGGGGTAAACTAAGAGATAAGGAGTAAAATATCTCTAAAATTTTAATAAATATTATTTTTTTAGATTATTTAGACCTTATATTATCCTATATTCTAAATTATACTAATTTGGAGGTGCTTTACATGAGAAATATATTTATTATATTCTATATTTTTTAATATTTACAAGTGATACACTCTTCACTTATAAAAAAGAACCTCATATTCTCACTTAATCACACCATTTGAGCACACTAAATCAAATATGATCAACCCAAATATCTCCAAAACTCTATATTACAAGTCCTAGAGGTGTTTTTATCACCAAAATACCAATCCTAAAAGGATTATGGTTTCAGAGAAAGAAAGAAATCAAAGGAGGAAGTATAAGTCATAATAGAATTCTTTCAATTTTATTTCTTCATATATCTCCTTAAATTTATTATTACCATGCTAATATAATGTAATAAGACTCTTTAATACACTATAATGTTATTATACTTAGGGAAAAACTATTTTCTACCTATATTTCATCCTATGGGAAATGAAAATGTCACCCATGTATACGTATGGACTACCTCCTCTATGAAGTGATGTGTTTTCTTAATAGCTACTCACATGAATGGTTATAAATAGAGATTTTATGTGTGTGTATATATATATGTGTGTGTGTTTTTATAACATAATTAATATTCTATAAAGATACAATATTATATACCCTCTTACCATATCATCTATTGGAAAATGGAACCATCGCTTGTGCATACGTGTGGACTACCACCTCCATGAAGCAATGTAATTTTTTTTCATTTATTCCTCACATAGGTGGTCATAAGGATATATTTAATGAATAAATATGATATTTATAATATTATATGATTATAATATTTTAATCCTTTATCTAATTTATTTCTTTTTTATCCAAAATAAAAATGAAAACATTGCTCATGTATAAGTGTGGACTACAACCTCTATGAAACGATTTATCTCATTTTTCATCTCCACCTTGCACGGATGGTTTTCTAAAGAATATTCAATATATAAAAATAATAATTATAACATTTTTTTATTCAATATATAATGTAAACCTGACCTTTTTGACCACAGTCCGCACAATAAAGATGTTTTGGACTGAATGACCTAAAAACATCCAACTTGAACTTAACCAATTTAGTAACTAAATTAAACATGGTAATAAATTAAATAAATATAATAATAAAAATAGAACGAACATGAAAATGGTACTTTAAAATTTAAATAATTAGTATTATTTTATTATTCAATAATTTAAAAGATGTACATGATGATTCTGGGCTCAAGTTATGGGATTTTTCTTTAAAGCCCCATTTTTACGATTTCCTTCCAACTCTTTCCTCTATACCGATACTCGTAAAAATATTTCAATAATTTATTAAATATAATATAATGATTTTTAAAATTCATTTACAAATATATTTGAATTTTTATAATGGTTTTAAAAATGAATCATTTTAACATTTATCATACAGGTTATTATTAACTTTATTTACAAAAATTCAAAAAGAATGTTTTTTTACATTTACCACATAACCAAATTTTTACACAGTCATATAATTTATTATTTATCAATCTATATATATATAATATTCTATGGGTTTTCAAAGAATATATTATTTTCATTATTCTATTATTTCCTAGTTTTAATATTTTATTGAAATAAATGGATATTTCTTCTCAATTTTGTGAGATATTTGAATGTGCTTTTACTCATAGCATAAAATGTTGATTATTATGAGTTTTATAATGTAAAGGTAATATTTTATTATTTTTATTCATGCTATTTTTTTGGAAATTGTTTACAATGTTATTTGAGTCTGATATAGCCTTCTAATGCATCGATTAATGACATGTTCTCCAAGAGGAAATATAATTGAATTAATTGTGGTAGTTATTCCTTTATCAAGGTGATTATAAGAGTGATCGTAAGAGAGGTGTAAATATGATGTCCCAAGGAACCTATATGATTTTATATTCTTTTGAATTAGTTTTTGTGTTAATATTTTGATTCCATAATATATGGAAATGAACTTATAATTTAAATAAATTTTATTTCCTTTTAAAAAAATTGTGTTTTCAAGGAAATTTCTTTATGTATTTCAATAAACCCTCATGATTATTTATTTTTGTTTATTAATTATTAATATAGTTTTTTGAAAAAAAGGTAATAAATTTTATTTTATGTATAATTAAATGATTATTTAATATTAAAGTTTATTATCTAAAATGAAAACTTTGTTGTGGGTTTTCATGATTTTAAAATTGACTAACATGCTTCTTTTATCTTTATTTCCCTTGCTGGGATTTTTTTTATCATTCCATTTTTTAAATTGTTTTCAATAGTGCCTATAGATGTGTAAAGAGAAATATATGATTAATTCCATGAAGTGGACAAAATTTAAGGATATTTTCCTTTGTAAATATCTTCATAATGTCATTTGAAATAAAATAGAAAGGAAAATATTAGTATTGAAAAAAGATAAGAGGAGTCATTTTCCACATATAAATAAAACATTAGAAGATTGTCCAGATATGCACCTAATTTTATTTTAGACCATGATAGTAAAATTTGTAAATTTTATTCCATTTTGAAACCAAGTTTGTGAAGGGATTTTTTTTCTCATGAATTTATAATTTTTTAGGATATTTTTTGATGACCCAAGAATTTTGAAATGGAGTTTGTTGATTTTTTTATCAAAAATGATAAGAATCCATTGAGGTGGAAAGCAAAGATGAAGTATCCATTAAGGAAATATAATAGTAAGAAAATTAAAATTACTTTCCATGATAACTGTGAAAAAATAATTATTGGGAATTCCTAATGAATTCTGCAAACTGTTACTGATGTGTGATGTAAGTATATTTGGAAAAAAATTACAAAGAAAATAGAAATGGTAATAATCATACAAATAATTATAATCCTGTAGTAAGATATTTTAATTTTAATGAGATAGGACATCATACTGATGTTTGTATAAAGAAATGATTAAAGGATGAAAATCATTAGGACTGTAAATAGAATAGTGTGTTAAAGTTATTTTACATTACCTTAATAAAGGTCTAACCATCAAATGTAGTATTGATCGGTATATTACATATTTATTCAAATCCTATCGATGTACTATTTGATCCTTTTTCTACACATTCTTTTATTTATAGGAATTTTTCTTTTAAAATAGAAATATCACCTCAAGAAATGAAGAAATAAATTTGTTAAAAATTCCTGGTGGAAGTAATAAAATAATAAAGATTTATGGGAACCTTCTTATAATTATATGTGGAATTAATTTTCTTGAAAATATCATTGTATTACTCATAATTTAGTTTTATTTAATTATGGGTGTGTATTGGATTTCATTTTATCATTTTAAGAAATATTTTAGATCTAAATAAATCATATTTAATCCTTAGAGTGAGTTACAAATTGTATATAAGAATGACTCCATACATGTGATAACATATCAAGAAAATACGAAATTGATAAAAACATGTGGGGAAATATTATCTAGAAAATTTCATTTAAAATATGGGAAATATTCAGGTTAGTGATGGGAATATGGTAAATGAATTTTTAGATTTATTTCCTGATGATCTTCTAAGTGTTATTCTTGATCGAGAGGCTGCATTTATTTTTAACTTAGTTATTTATGTTATGCCCGCCCGAGTGTCCCGAAGGCCTTAATTTTTATTGATTTTTGATAACCCTCTTTCAAGAGATGAGGGGGAACCCTTAAAAGGCCTATAGGATTTGTGATTACATTTCCCATAGGCTTAAGATACATTACATGACCCAAAGGTCTTCGGTGATTCAACCAGACTATACTACAAGGAACTGCCCCTCCCCAGCATCTACATCATGATGGTAGCTCCCCACCTTTGCATGGCCATCTAGATAAGCTTATCATGCAAGCATAGGCTGGTCCCAATGTCATATTCATACCCTCTCATTCATCTAAATCCATTAGTTCTTCTTTGGTGAGTGCCCCTTCTCTGAATCCTCCTCTAGGGCTGCTCCTTTTCATAGAGTCTGTCTGGGGAAATAACATGTGGCCCGAAGGCCTTAAGGTGGCCCAAAATCTCTACTGAAACGAAGGCATGGGTGGCCCAAAGGCCTTAAGGACTCCAAGTCTAAACCAGTGGCCCAAGGTGAATAGTTTTGGCTACTACAGTACCGAAACGTATCTGCTACAGAGCCTTATATAGTACAGAATAGTATCTGCTATAGTGCCTGCTACATTTTAGCTATAGTACCTAGAAATATGCCTCTTCCTAGTTTTGAACTTGGGTCTCATTGGTGCACTTAAGGATACCTCACCAACTGGGCTGAGGCTCATGTGAAAAACGTGAGTAAGGTTAACACTCGACTCCCACTAGGGGGCCCCACCAGAACCTAAACCACGTTACACATTCCCCATCTATGCAGATGGATTTGAATCACCATATGCATAATACACACAGTGTCCAAGTCTGGTGGGACTTGAGCCCGGGCCAGTTCCCATGGAGATCTAGGGGTTCATCCAGCGGGTACTACTCAACAAACACCCCATGGGCTTCATGCTATGTCGATTTCAAAACTTCTTTATCAAATGAATCTAATATAGAAATTGAAATATAAATGTAGATCCAAAAATTAATTGAATAGGATTTCATCCACCCTAACACTTCACCTTGGGGTGATCCTATTTATTTTGTTAAAAATAATTATAGTTCATTAAGGATTTACATTAATAAAAGATAACTTAATAAAAACAATTAATAAGCAGTATCATTATCCTAATATTAATGTCTTTTATAATTATCTCCAGTGTGTTCAATATGAATATTGACCTCAGTTTTAGGTATAATCAGTTAAAACTGGAGGAATATATTTTTAGGATGACATTTTTTAATAGGTATGGACATTATGAGTTTTTTGTAATGAATTTTGAGTTATTAAATACACCCAAAAAATTTATGGATCTTATGAATAATATTTTTTATAATTATTTAGATAGTTTTTTGTGGTATTAATTTATGATATTATAGTTCATCTTAAAATTAATGAGAGACTTGAGAAACATATAAATATTGATCTGTATAATTTAAAATAAAAGAATATTTATGTAAAATTTAAAAAATGTGGATTTTAGTCAGAATTGATTTCTTTACATGGGAATATTATTTCTAAATATAGAATAACCATTTATCATTCTAAAACTAAAATTGTTTAAGATTGGAAAACACATAAAATTATATTAGGGTTCATTGTTTTCTTAAATTAGCAGGTTACTGTAGATGATCTGATGAATAGTTTTCTCGATTATGTATCCCACTAACTAATTTAACTCAAAAGGAAGTAAAAGCCATCTTAATAAAGGGATGTGATGAATATTTCTAGTAATTGAAAATAAGATTGGTTAATACCCATTTATTATCACTACCTTAATAAATAATGAATTTTTTATTTATAGTGACTCTTTATTTAAGGGCCTTGGTTTTGTCTCAATGAAATATGATCAGGTAATTGCATCTATTTCACACCAATTTAAACTCCATGAGTAGAATTATCAAAAACATGATCCTGATCTTATAGTACCTTTTTATTTAAAAATTTAGAGGCATATTATATATGGTGTGAAATGTAAAATATATATATTATGAAAGTTAAAATTATATATTCAATCAAAAAGAGTTAAATATGAGGCATAAAAGATAGATGGAATTTATAAAGTATTATGATTTCATTGGTTACTATAATCTATGTAAATTCAAAAAGGTATCTTATTATTTGAGTTATAAGGATAAAACATCTTTAACTATGCTATGATTATAAAATGATCCAATAGATAATGATTTAATGAATATGGGATTAGAAGTTGTGTATCTGGTAAAACTTTTCTATTTTGGACCAGGTATTAGTATAATCATCCTTATTATAAATAATTAATAAGGATATGAAATAATATCTTGATTTTCATTAAAATAATGAATTTATTAAGAATAGAATGTTTCTTAAGTTTAATTGTTTTTTTAAAATGTGTTATAAGATATGGTATGTGGTTGTGTGTTCCAAGTGATTCCCTATTGAAAATGGAATTTTTGAGTGAGGCATCTGGCTCTCCATTTTCTATTTATCCTTTTAGTACTAACATTTATAGATATATTTATGAATATTATTTATTTCAAATAATAAATAAATTCATTATTGATCTTACAATGAATTGTTTGAATTTTTGATAGGTTAAAGCAGAGTGAAAGCTACCAAAGGGGTTGCTTCAGTCCTTGTCAATTACTAAGTGGAAATTAGAGAATATATCTATGGATTTCATGGTGGTATTTTCAAAGACATATATAGGTAATAATGAGATTTGGGTTATTATTAATCGTCTGACTAAATCTATGAATTTTTTCAATTAGATATGCAATGCCTTTAGATATGCTTGCATGAATCTATATAAAAGACATAGTTAGGTTATATAGAATTCATATATATATATATATAATATTATCATGATTATATATTTAAATAAAAATTTTGGAATGGAATTAAAAAAGTCTTTGGGTACTATGTTATGTTTTGATAGATCTTTTCACCGTCAATCGGATAAATAGATAGAGAGGATGATTCATAATTTAGATGATATGATTACCAATTTCTAATTGGATTATAAGAGATGTTAGTATTAACATATTTATTTAGTATAATTTTCGTATTTACATTTTTCATTCTATTATACATATAGAACCATTTTAGGAAATATGTGGAATGTAGTGCCAAACTCTAGCATATTGGCATGTATTGGATAAAACACAATTTTTGGGACCTGAAATGGTAGAAGAGATGGTTGAGATGATAAATATAATTCATCACCATATTATAGAAGTATACAATAGGGAATAGAGTTACTAAAATAACCAAAGGAATGATCTCTTCTTTGATGTAAGAGATCATGTTTTTCTCAAAATATCTTCTAAAAAAGGTGTTATGATATGTGACAGGAAAGGAAAATTAAGTCCATTATTAATTAATCTATATGAAATTTTATATAAAGTTTTATTCATTTCTTAATGATTATACTCACCTATAAGTTTATATGAGGTACATGATGTGTTTCATGTTTCGTGGTTAAGAAAATATTTACCTAATAAATCTCGTGTTTGGAGCCCTGAAGTAGTTCTCTCAGAGGAAAAGATTTCTTATGGGGAAAGTCCAATTAAAATTATTGATCACAAATAGTGGGTATTATAGAATATAGTAACTCATGCAGTGAAATTTTAATGGAAGATCCATATGATGGAATAAGAAACATAAGAATATGAAAAAGCTTTGGGGGGAAAATACCCCACTTGTTTTAGTAATGAATAAAATTGTGTAAATGAAATTTATTTAAGAGGAGAAGAATGTGAAATACTATGTAATATTAATAAAAAATTAATTTAATTTATTATTAATATTATTTATGGGATTATATGGAGTCATGATCACTATAATAATTGTAATTAAATTTTTAATTAAAAAGGAAATAATTTTATTCTAACCAAATTGTTTTCTATGAATTATATGGTTTTATTTAAAAATTAAATTTATTAATTTTATAATTTTAATTTTATAAAATGGAATTGATTTTCTATTTCATCATTTTAAAATTTTCTTAAGGTTTTTTTTAGTATTAGCCTGAAATGGTTGATTTTGTATGAATAGTGAAAAAATACAGATTTTACAAATAATGTAACTTTTTTGATTTTATTATTATTTAAGAATGAATTAAAAATAAAAAAAATATTTTGAAACAAAATATGTATTTGAGGAGTAAAATAATACATTTAAAATTATTAAATTTAATTTTAAATCCCATTCTTGATATTTTGGAACCAATGTTATATTTTAATCTAATAAAAACCTATTTATGTTTCTTTAACTTTAATGAGGTGGTTAAGTGATTCTATTCAATTTTAGATTGTTATAAATGAAAAAAACCTTTGTTTCCATAATAATAAGCCTGAAATTTTTTGGCTAATAAATTATATACATGATTTTTGGATTAAAATCATTTTTATTCTTAATAAAATAATTTTTCTAAAAAACATTTTCCATTTTGTTTTTTGAATATATATTAAACATAATTTTTACCAATTTTGTAAATTTAATATTAGAAAATAGATTTTATATCGGAAATCAAAATTTTTTTAAAAAAATTATTGACTTCAATTTCATTTTTTTCATAATGAATAATTACCTTGAAAAAATTTTATCACCATGGTAAATGTGAAAATAGTTAATTAGGGGGATTAAAATAAGTGATAAGGCATCCAATATCTCTAAAAATTATTTAAATATTATTACTAAAGTGTATTTAGACCTTAAATTATCATATATTCAACATTAGGTAAATTGTTTCCCAATTTCTAAGAGGAATACATTTATTGTATTTTTAATGTTCCTAATATTTACAAGGGTGCCACTCCTGTCACTTATAAAAGGGAACCTTCCCTTCTCACTTATCCACGTAGTTTTGGAACTCCAAATTGATCACTATCTACCAAAATATCTCCAAAAATCTCCAATATACTTCTTAGAGGCCCAAATATCTCTAAAATACTAATACTATAAGGGTTAATGTGTATGCCAAAGGAGGAAATCAAAGGTAGTGTTATAAGTCTTACGTAAATTCTTTCAAGTTTATTTTTTATTCTACCAAATTAAAATGTATTATAACTATAATAATATAATTAAAAAATTATATTTAATATATATAAACATTATTTAGTTTATTGGATAATTATTTTCTACCTATTTTCTATCCTATGTGAAATGAAAATGTCGCTTATGCGTACATGTGGACTACCACCTCCAAAAAGCGATGTGTTTCGTTTTTCATCACTGCCTCACATGGATGGTTATAAGTATGGATTTAATGTATATATATATATTATTTATTAAAAAAATATGATTATTTAAAGTTAAAAAATTATCTACTTCTAACCCAACCATTCTTCAGAAAATAGAAACATCACTCATGCGTATGTGTGGACTACCACCTCTACAAAGCTGTGTAATTAATTTTTTATTTCCTACTCACATGGATGGTCATAATAATTGATTTAATGTATAAATATTATATTTCAAAAATTATTATTACTATTTAAATGTAAAACAATGACTAATTTATTTTTTTCATATATTAGAAAAATGAAAACCTCATTCATGTGTAAAAGTGGACTAAAACCTCCATAAAATGATGTATCTCATTTTTAACCATAACCTTAAATATAGGGTTTTAAAAGAATATTTAATATATAAAAATAATAAATATAAAATTTTTAATATTATGGAGATGATAGAACCAGGGATACTATTACCATATTCAACACACCATAGTTGTTTTGGACTAAATTACCCCCAAAACACCCACCATTAAGTTAACCAATTTAGTAACTAAAAAACATGGTAATAAATGAAAAAAAAAAGAATATTAACAAGTTAATAAATTTGAATCATGTTACTATTAAATTAAATAATTAATATAATTCTATTATTCATTAAAATGAAAGATGTATATGATAATTCGGGACTTGAGGTAAGATATTCTTCTTTAAAACCCTATTTTAAATTTTTCATTTTAAATTTTTTTCTTCCATATCCATGTTCTTAAAAATGTTTCAGTAATTTTTTTCTCCATAATTAAATGATTTTTAAAATTCATTATCAAATTTCCCTGAAATTTTTGAAATTATTTAAATATTAATCTTTATAACATTTACCAAATGAGTTATTTTTTACTTTATTTACAAAAGTGAAAAAAGAATTTTTTTTTTTTAACATTTAGTTCATGTTTTTCTTCATCTTCCATCATATATATTATTTGTCATCAATATTCCTATAAACTTTTCTATATATTTTCAAATAATATCATCTTTTTTGATATTTTTTAGTTTCAAAATGTTCTAGGATAAAAGAACATTTCTTCTCATTTTTATGAGATAAATGAAAGTTAATTTATTTATGGACTCAAATGAAAATTCTTATGAGTGTTATGATGGAAATTAAATATTTTATTTGTCTTATTCATTTTATAATTCATGGAAATCGTTTTTGATTATGAGTGAGTATGATATATCCCTCTAGTACATTGGGTAATGATATTTTTTATAAGAGGAGATATGATGGAATTAATCATAGTGGTTATTCCTTTGTATGGATGATTGTAAAAGTTATTATAAGAGTTATATGAAGATGATATACCTAGGTACCTATATGATTTTATATTATTTAAAATGGTTTTTTATGGAAATATTTTGATTCTATAAGGTAATAAAAATATCTTATGATTTAAATAAAAAATCATTTTTCATAAAAGGGGTGTTTTCAAGGAAAATTTTATATATTTCAAGAAACCTTCATGATTATGATTATAATTTTGAATTTATTCTTTCTTATGAGAAATTTTATGAAACAAATTGGGAAATAAAGTTACTTTTATTTTTATGTAAATGATTATATTAACTAAAAATAAAAAGGATAACTTTTTTATGGATTTTCTTGATTTTAAAATTAAATAATTTATTTATTTTTTATTTATATCCATTACTAATTTATTTAACATTCTCACATTTTCAAAAAAAATTACTAGGGAATAAGGATGTGTAGAAATGTTATCAAACTCAATGGGGACTCATTTTGAATAATGAAAAATTTTCATGAATGAAATAAAAGTATAAACATAAGAACTTATTTTTGTGGAAAAAATACACACTATGTGGAAATGTTCACTTTATTATGTAATGGTTTTCATAATTTTATAAGAATATAAAACTAAATTAACCTAAAAATTTAATAAATTTCAACCCTTATTTTAATTCAATTAATTATGTTTTTTTAATTTATGGTTTTTATACTATTTTAATGAGTCATCTCCTAGAACTTCCTTCTCACTAGATCTAGAAAATAAGCTCCCATGTCAACTTTAGTTTTTTCTTATTAGATTCTATATTATCATTGATTTGGTTTGGTGTTTAATATTTTGTACTATAAATATTTGAAAATATTTGAGAATAATCGCATGCATTTCTTGACTAACTCATCCTTAACTCTATTTCCCAATCTTTTATCTTCTGTATACATCACGTTTTGTCTCAACACATTCCATATTTAAAACTCACATTAGTTGAAAACTCATCTCAAATACTTATGATGTCCGATAATATGAAAATCATCATAATATCATCTAATATAATAGTTTTTTATATTCATCTTATGAAATACCTTATACTTTTAAAATAAACACTCTTTATAGAAGAGTCTGGTTAAACTTTATATGTCCTTTTAAAAATTTTGTTTAGTCATAAAAATATTTCTTCATATTCTTCTATCCATGTTAGTTTCCTTGATTGTAAACCAAATTTAACACATATCAACATTCATGAATCATCATCTGAATTTATATCATTCTCAATTGGAATAGATTCCAGTTATAGAACATGGGAACCATCTGAATATAGAATAAATATTCCTGAAACACTTAAGTATGTCTTTTGGATCCATCTACTTATTCAACCACAAAATGTATCATCCAGATTCCATCATCCAAAATCAAAATATTAATGTTCAAATTTTTCTCAAAAACACTCTCACACAAAAATATGATGATAAATAAAACACTTTTAAAAATTCCATGGGTTATTAAAAATATAATTATATAATAATTGATTATGTTCTATTAGATTATATATAAATAATTCAATTTGAAGAATTATGTTGTAAAGATTCTTAAAAAATTCAAGAACATGTGATTGTGCACAAGATCCTCATCCCAGTTGGTGAGGACTCGAAAAGTGTATCCAAAAGACCCGAGTTCAAAACTGGGCAGAGAAATATTTTCCATGTTACTGTAGTAGCACTGTAGCAGGCACTGTTTAGTACTGTGGTAGTCATGACTATTCATCTGATTAGGATTTTGAGCCACCAGTTTGGGCCACGGGTCCTTCAAGACCTTCGAGATAGTAAGGCTCTCAGTCCCCCTTAAGGAATTTGGGCCACCAAAAGTCATTAGGGTGACCTCAAGGCCATCGATCCGCCTCAAGGCCTTCGGGACACTTGATATTGGGATTAACGACCAGGAAGACTATATAAGGAGCAGACTCCATATGAGGATTCAGAGCAGGAACATTCACCAAAGCATAAGCTTAAGTGTATTTGTCATAAATAAAGGGTATGGAATTTTCCATCGGGACTAGCCTGTGCTTGCATGGGAATCCTAGAATAATTATACATGTCAAGGTGGAGAGATGACATCATGATGAAGAAGATGGGGAGGAGCAGTTCCATATAGTTATAACTTGTACATTTTCTAATACATACCATCCATTTAATCCTTATGAATACGGGCCTTGTAAGGGTTCCCTCTCATCCCTTGAAAGGCAATAAAAAAAGAATGCCTTCAGGCTATTCGGGTGATTATAAGTAACCAAAGAAAGAAATTCAATATTTCCCAAATTATGAAAATAATTCATCACTTAATAAATAACTGAATTTTTCTAGAAAAATTAAATTATGTTTATTTTATTATTTTCCATTGTAATAATAATTTACCAAATAATCAATTTCTCAAAACTACAATAAAACGAATAATTTGTTCTATGTTAAATCATAATGAAACATATAATTATTTTTCATATTTGATTATTAATCTAAAATTTTTATCCTTAATTATCACTTTAGAAGTGATTACTTAAGAGGGATGGGTTTGAACATAATAATAATGAGGTGAACATAAATATAAAAATTTCCCACTTAGATGGTGCTCCCATTGAAGTATAGAAAATCACACCTTGATTCTCGATCATTTCTGTTTTCACCTCAAAGAATTATCATCCATTGTGTGATGATCTAGATAAACCCTCTAGTCATTTTTCCAACTAAGGAAAAAATGATTGGATATATTTTATTCCCCAATGGATTATAAGTTCGTATTTTATGAATAATCCTATAAAATATTCCTTTAAATATTTTTTCCATAAAATCTTATCATAACTCCCCTTGTAATCCTCATTAAATCTTCCCCTCATAATGTCTTAGAAAATAAAATAAAAATATCTAGATACAAATTCTTCAAATAATAAATCTCATCACCACCTGGTCATACCAGTACTACATCACCCACCCCAAATAAATAAAATTAATAATTAATTTTATTTTTTGTAATTTATTGATTTAAATAAAGACCCAAAAATTATTTATCCATGGATAGACAACTGGTCACATAATTTAAGTCTCACTTCGGGAAAACACCATATTAAGACCCAACTGAAGCGTCATAATTTTCATCCAAGGACCCTTTTAGGATTCATCACTGTTTTCATGCATGGGAAAAATACTAATCTATTAAATAAATATTAAATTTTCCTTAAAAACCAAATAATATAAAAATTTACTAAACTCAACCCCTAGGGTGAACATCATGTTTTGGGACCAAAAAAATAAAAAAAATTAAGATAATTTATTATGGTTAAATTACTATTTTTTAATTTTTAGGAACCTAGGTCTTCAAAAATCAACAATTATATATGTCTAGTTTGAGAGAAAATTTAGGTTACTACAAAATCCTCAATGTTAAATCTTTTCTATAACACCCCAAGATTTTATATTTCACTTTATTAATTTTGATGTGTTTGATAGATCCATTATGCAAAACAATGAGCTTAGATGAGCCACATTATAATCTTGAAATATATATAGAAATTGTTTTCAAAAAAAATTAATAATAAATTATACCTTGATTATCAATTGGTTATTACTGAAGATAAAATATTAGAAAGGTAAAAGGGATATTTTTCATGAAACTGTTTTCATATACTCAATGTATTTTTATCTTAATAGATTAAATTAATCAATATAGATAAATTATTATAAAAAAATAATTATATTATATATATCCAAATTAATTAGCATTCATTTAATTTTTTTTAATTAAGGAAAGAGAATAAATTCATTTAATGCATGTAAAATTCTTTTTGTTTAAAATGGGTTTTATTGATTTTTGTGCATGAATATTATAATTTATTTTTATCAATTTTATAATTTTTATTTGAAAAAATGTAAAAAATTTCTTAAATCAACAGTTAAAAATTATCTTAGAGACATGATTTTGGATTTTTTGGAAAAGATTTATTTTTGAGTGAATAGTGAAAAACAATCATTTTTGTAATATTGTAATTTATTTTCTTTAAATCATGTAATTTCAAATTCCCATCATATTATGTTTTTTATTGAAAGTAATATAAGATAAATTTTATTAAAAATAATCTAATTAATTTATAGGAATTATCCTTTTATTCAATTTTGGTACAACTTCATTTTTATAATTAAAAACGTTTTTATTCTAAAAGATTTTTCATTGCGTTTTGTGCACTTATATTAAAATTAATTTTTTCAAATTTTAAAAATTGAATCATTAAAAATATATTTCATATTTTTAATATATAATTTTAAATTTATTAATGGGATTAATTTTATTTTTGGTCATTATGAATAGTAGCCTTGGTAATAATGTGTTCACCGTGGTAAAAGTGTAAAATGAGTTGGTCAAAGATTAAAAATTATGATAAGGTAAAACATTACCTTATTAATTCTTATTTTATGATTATATTTCAAATCATAACACTTTTTTTAATTTTAAATTTTTAGTGCTACTTGACCATGAGTAATTCACTTATAATATCTAAAAGCTAAGAATAATTATAATTGTGACACTCCCCTCATTTGGAACCTCCTCATATTACATATCCACAAAAATCGATCCATTTACTACACTAATATCTACCCAAATACACTCATACCATTAATCTCAATTACCTATAGTTCCTATACCAAAATATCAACCTAGATGTCTTAAGCTGTAATTCGTGGGAGGTTGTCTAACGAAGTGGTGTAACTCTTAACCGCGATCTTTCAGGTTTATTTCTTCTTATACATCCTTAAAACATATAATATTCATAATAGTATAATAAAATTAGTATCTATAATATACATAATTTCTATTATGGTTGTATTTATCCAAATTTTCATCTCCTTTTCCATTCTATGGTAAATAAAAACATCACTCAGGAGTACGTGTGAACTACCACCTCCACAAAGTGATGTGCTTCATTTTTCATCATCGTCTCTCATGGATGATTATATATATGGATTTAATATATATATATATATATATATCTGTTTGTGTGTGTGTGTGATTTTTTTGAAATACTTAGTATTATTTAAAGATAAAATAATATTTATCTTTTTACTCTCTCATTTTGGTAAAATGATAATGTCGTTCATGCGCATGTGTGGACTACCACCACCACAAAGAGGCGTGATTCATTTTTTTTAATTTTTACTTAACATGGATAGTAATAAGGATATTTTTAATGAATTTATATGATATTTATGATATAATTATGATTATTTAAATTGTTATTATCATTTACCTTTCTTTATTCATAACCATTGAAAAAAAAAAGAATCATTACTCATGCGTATGCATGAATTATCGTATCCATGAAGTGATGTAATTAATTTTTAATCACTATCCTATATGGATGGTTATAAAATTATATATAAAGATTAAATATTATGTTTATGAAATTAATTATATTTTATAGATAATAAAACCAGGAACAATGTTAATAGACTGAAACTATTTAACCAAAACATGCATGGAAAATATATTAGTTTTTCCCCCGAATAGTGATTTTAATAAAGAATTTTAATAGATTTGTAATTGAAAATTATAATGGAATTATGTATAGTAATATAAGTATGAATAAAGTTATATTATAAATGTAAAATAAATTTAAATTTATTATACATGAGGCTAAGAGTGTATAGGAAGATATTAAATATATAAGGTAAGTGTTCTTCATCTCAATATTTTTTTCATTTAGAAAAGCTTCATGTTATACACCTATTTTTGTTAATATGGTTTATATAACTCCCATTTTATATATTATATGATTAATATCTTAATATTAATGGTATTTAAAGTACCATTTATTGTTATTTACTTCAATTTGTTTATGATTTAAAAGTTACCAAAGTGGTAAGGGTTTATATTAGAATCTCATTTATTTTTGAGATTGTGTGGGTAAATTTTCATTAAAGAAAATTATGTGTTTCTTATATTTTAAACCCCATATATTTTCTTATGATTTTTTAACTTTTTGGATCATATTTTTTTCTTACATTTTCTACTCTTTAGTACTTAGAATGATTGATAAAATGTTTTAAATAAAATTCATTCTTATTTATTCATTTTTGGTCTAGAATATTTCTCCTTCACATTCATGTTCTTTGAAATATTTTCCAAGAATTTTATTTTTTATGATCTGATGATTTCTTAAATTCATGTTCAAATAAATTTTAATTTCTTTTAAAAGGTTTAAATGATTAATTTTTAGAATATTTATCAAGCATGTTATCTATGAATTTTTACAAAAAAAGTGTAAAAGGCTTATTTGTTTTAAAATTTAATGAATGAGTAGATTTTTCCACAGTCATGAATGTTATTTTATATGAATATTACTTTACAATATTCCATGATTATTTTCAAATAAAATATTTTCTAAAATATTCATTAAATTTTACCAAAGGGATAAAACATTTTCCCTTATTTTCAAAGAAATTTTCAAATTCAATTTTAATGATATTTTTTCATCTATGTTAACATATTTTATGTTTCTTATCCTCCACTAATGATATGATCTTTTTTTGATGGTTCATAATGATGGTGTTTAAATAATGTTTTTATCCAGTTTTAAGCTCGAAAAACTTTTGTCCCCTTGGCCTAAATTTATACCATTCATCACAACTCTAAATCATATGTGTGACTCTTTGAGAATGTGTGCATGTTGTTGTGTAATGGATTCATTATCCCACATTCAAGTCCGGTTTGTTACTCCACCACATTACACATATTACCCATTTTTATTTCTTAGAACATGTTATGAACTCCATGACCATAAACTAAGAGATAACATCATAAATGGTTGATGTTAAATTGTGACCTCCCCTAAACAAGTTCAGGAAGCCCCATGATAATCATGGATTTCTTCAATTCCCTCACAAGAGAGGATTTCCCCCACCAGTGTTGGTATCCTATGAAACTGTCTTCTAGAAATATGTGCAGATTGATTCCCATCCTTGTGGGATATGTAGAGACACCCAGATATTTTTATCTGGATCTAGCTGCTAATTTATCAAACCCTCAACCCCTTGGACTCAGTTATCATCCATGTGCCAAACCTTAAACTCTATACAACCTATTTCAAGATGTGTAGGTGGTACGAGAATATCCTTGGATCTATTCAATTCATGTTATGAATACTATGCCACATAAATACCCTAGAAATTTACCTTTTCCTAGTCCACACATCATGACATTTAACTAATCACCCCAATGGTCCAGTCCATATTATAGGACCCTGGGATACCATGATAGGGGAGGGGTGAATCAGGGTGTCAAATTTTCTTTTAAACTGAAAGATCGTTCTTCCCATGTTGGTAGGAACTAGTCAAACCTATATGATGGATATGATCAAAAATCAAACATTCACATGCAAAGAGATGACACAACACTTTTTTACTTGGTTCACCAATAAGGGCTACGTCCAAGGAGCATACGCCGATAGGTTTTCAGTCATACCAAATTCCACTATTCTTCACTAGTAGTGGATTACAATGGTTTGGGAATAGTCACTCAGTCCCAGGCTCACTACCTTTACAAATTTTTATGGATAGCCCACTGCGTCCCTCAGGTCACTCTCGTTGACTCCCCCTGGCTCATTGCCTTCATTGAAGTCTCAATCAGTTTATAGACATGAAGGTCATTCAATAGATTCACATTGAAGTCTTTGGATCTACTTAGAACGATACTATGCTTGCATCGAAGTCTATAATTGATGCACTTGAACACACTGAACCACTAAATTAGATAATCAGAAATGCACAAACAGGTTATACTGATGATTTCGCACAACAACTACCCTTTGCACGAAATATATCACTTTTGCGCGAAATAATTGATTTTCATGTGGAAAATATTTCACGCAACAAACTCCTTTACATGCAACTTTACGTTTAACACATTTTTCGCATAGCAGAGCCACTTTCGCGCAGTGTGGAGTTTTTCGCACAGCATTAAATTTTTCGCACAGCTCGGCCTTTTTTTCCACGCAACCCAGCCTTTTTCACACAACTGCCGTTACACGAACATTTTACACGCATCAGCACTCAAATATTCTTTAAGTAATAAACTATATGGAATGAGAGGTGTCACCTCTTATTTATAGTCATCTCAGACCCCCATAGGAAAAACCCCATGTGGCACAAAAAACCTCTCATTCTGCGTGTAATATTCTGCGCAGGTACCATTTTTTGCACACATCTCCATGTTTTTCGGACAGTCCATACCTTTTTTGTTTTTAGATGTTTTGATTCTGAAAAACTACGTGCACAAAAAACCTCACATCATTATTTTGAGCACCACACTGTTTTTCTTGCACAACTCAAATATTTCGCACACAACCCACATTTTTCGCGCACCACTTCCTCTTTGCGCGCACCCCCTTTTACCAACAATCCATGTCTCCATTTTCCAATTTTCAGGCCCAAAAATTTGGCAAACGCTGGGAAACAATGCCACCTTCAATACTGTTGTCTTCTTGAACTGTATAATCACTTTACTGGCACACATTCTGAACTTTCACAGAGGATTCACAACAAACACAAACCATACTCCAATTAATGCAAAGAACAGCCATGGTTCAAACACATATGGCATTAAACTTTGAACAACCTACATCAGGATTGCTTTATGTGGTGAAAGTCCTCCTTGTATCATTAATGTTGGGTTTTAACTCCCACACTGCCTAAAAATCATTGAATTCCCATTTCACACATAGTCTAATAAAATTCTCCTTAAATTATTTTCAATAATTCTAAGACATATGACCTTAAACTATTTTCAACCCTCTATACCCATACTCATAAAAATATTTCAATAATTTATTAAATATAATATAATGATTTTTTAAATTCATTTGAAACTATATTTGAATTTTTATAATGGTTTTAAAAATGAATCATTTTATCATTTATCATACAGGTTATTATTAACTTTCTTTACAAAAATTCAAAAAGAATGTTTTTTTACATTTACCACATGGAAGAATTTTTACACAGTCATATAAATTATTATTTATCAATCTATATATATAATATTCTATGGGTTTTTAAAGAATATATTATTCTCATTATTCTATTATTTTCCAGTTTTAATATTTTATTGATATAAATGGATATTTCTTCTCATTGTTGTGAGATATTTGAATGTGATTTTACTCATGGAATAAAATATTAATTATTATGAGTGTTGTAATTTAAATGTAATATTTTGTGATTTCTATTCATGTTATTATTTTTGGAAATTGTTTATAATGTTATGTGGGTCTGATATAGCCTTTTAATGCATCGATTAATGACATGTTCTCCAAGTGGAAATATAATTGAATTAACTGTGGTAGTTATTCCTTTATCAAGGTGATTATAAGAGTGATCGTAAGAGAGGTGTGAATATGATGTCCTAAGGAACCTATATGATTTTATATTATTTCAAATTAGTTTTTATGGTAATATTTTGATTCTATAATATATGGAAATGAACTTATAATTTAAATAAATTTTATGTCCTTTTTAACATAAATTGTGTTTTCAAGGAAATTTCTTTATGTATTTCAATAAACCCTTATGATTATGTATTTTTGTTTATTAATTATTAAGATATTTTTTTGAAAAAAAGGTAATAAATTTTATTTTATGTATAATTAAATGATTATTTAATCTTAAATTTTATTATCTAAAATGAAAACTTTGTTGTGGGTTTTCATGATTTTAAAATTGACTAACATGCTTATTTTATCTTTATTTCCCTTACTGGGATTTTTTTTATCATTCCATGTTTTAAATTGTTTTCAATAGTGCCTATAGATGTGTATAAATTTTAGGATGTTCAATGGAAACACATATTGAATTATGAATAAGTTTCACAAATGAAATATGATTATAAAAATAAATACCTATATTTGTGGAAAAAATTACACTGTGTGAAAATGTAAAATTGTTTTGTAATGGTTTTCATAATATTCTAAAACTCTAAACCTAAAATATCATAGAAATGTAATAAAGTATAACCATTATTATAATTTATATAATTGTGTGTTGTTTTAGATATAGGTTTTTTTGTTGGCATTATAGAAAATTATTAGATAATATTATACATTAGGATGATGTTAAAATATATTTTTAAGAGAATATAATTTTTGGTTATAATATCATGAGATATATTTTTGAGTATTAATTTTTTTTCTAATCTAATATTTTTCTATTTTTAATGGATAAAACATGATGAATGATGTTGTAATATAATAAGAGAATGATATAATTTTGAATCAGTAACCTCAAATGGTTGGAATTAGAATATAGTAGTTTATTTCTAAGCTAACTCAATTAATAAAATATATTAATAGTGGTACCCATTTTATAGGGAAACAGACTTCTTTACAGAAGACTATTTCTATAGCAGAACACTTAATGAAACAAAACACTTTATATTTTAGTGAATCTTTAGACCCAATGGTATATAAAGGATATAATAATTATTTAGAGAATATATTCAAAGTTTTGGTTTGTTCAGAACATCATAAGATACCTATTTCCATTTTTCATTTTGAAGGTTAATTCGTCTAATAGTGGTGATTGGTTACAAATATAAAAGAGAAATATAAGATTAATGCCATGAAGTGGACAAAATTTAAGGATATTTTCCTTCATAAATATCTTTATAATGTCATTTGAAATAAAATGGAAAGGAAAATATTAGTATTGAAAAAAGGGAAGAGGATTCATTTTCCAAATATAAAGAAAACATTAGTAGATTTTCTAGATATGCACCTGATTTTATTTTGGACCATGATAGTAAAATTTGTAAATCTTATTCCATTTTGAAACTAAGTTTGTGAAGGGATTTTTTTCTCCTGAATTTATAATTTTTTAGGATATTTTTTGATGTACCAAGAATTTTGAAATAGAGTTTGTTGATTTTTATATCAAAAAAGATAAGAATCCATTGAGGTGGAAAACAATGATGAAGTATCCATTAAGGAAATATAATAGTAAGAAAATTAAAATTACTTTCCATGATAAATGTGAAAAAATAATTATTGGGAATTCCTAATGAATTCTGTAAACTATTACCGATGTGTGATGTAAGGATATTTGGCATAGAATTACAAATAAAAGAGAAATTGTAATAATCATACCAATAATTATAATCTTGTAATAAGATATTTTAATTTTAATGAGATAGGACAGCATACTGATGTTTGTATAAAGAAATGATGAAAGGATGAAAATAAACAGGACTGTAAATATAATAGTGTGTTAAAGTTATTTTCCATTACCTTAATGAAAGTCAAACCATCAAATGTAGTATTTATAGGTATATTACATGTTTATTCAAATCTTGTCGATGTATTATTTGATCCTTTTCTACACATTCTTTTATTTATAGGAATTTTTTTTTAAAATAGAAATATCACCTCAAGAAATGAAGAAATAAATTTGTTAAAAAATTCTAGTGGAAGTAATAAAATAATCAATATTTATGGGAATCTTATTATAATTATATGTCGAATTAATTTTCTTGTAAATATCATTATATTACTCATAATGGAGATTTATTTAATTACGGGTGTGTATTGGATTTCATTTTATCATTTTAAGAAATATTTTAGAGCTAAATAAATCATATTTAATCCTTAGAGTGAGTTGCAAATTGTATATAAGAATGACTCCATACATGTGATAACATATCAAGACACTAAGAAATTGATAAAAACATGTGGGGAAAAATTATCTGGAAAATTTCATTTAAAATATGGGAAATATTCTGGTTAGTGATGGGCATATAGTAAATGATTTTTTAGATTTATTTCCTGATGATCTTCTAAGTGTTGTTCTTGATCCATAGGTTGCGTTTATTTTTAACTTAGTTATTTATGTTATGCCCCCCCCCCCCCGAGTGTCTCGAAGGACTTCATTTTTATTGATTTTTGATAACCCCCCCCCCCCCCCCCCTTTCAAGGGATGAGGGGGAACCCTTAAAAGGCCTGTAGGATTTCTGATTACATTTCCCATAGGCATAAGATACATTACATGACCTGAAGGTCTTAGGTAATTCAACCAGACTATACTACAAAGAACTGCCCCTCCCCAGCATCTGCATCATGATGTTAGATCTCCACCTTTGCATGGCCATCTGGACAAGCTTCCCGTGCAAGAATAGGCTGGTCCTAATGGCATATCCATACCCTCTCATTCATCTAAATCCATTGGTTCTTCTCTGGTGAGTTCTCCTTCTCTGAATCCTCCTCTAGGGCTGCTCCTTTTCGTAGAGTCTGTCTGGGGAAATAACATGTGGCTCGAAGGCCTTGAGGTGGCCCAAAAGCCCTACTGAAACGAAGGCCTGGGTGGCTCGAAGGCCTTAAGGACTCCAAGTCCAAACCAGTAGCCCAAGGTGAATAGTTCGGGCTGCTACAATACCGAACAGTATCTACTACAAAGCCTTATATAGTACAGAATAGTATCTGCTATAGTTCCTACTACATTTCTACTACAGTACCTAGAAATATGCCTCTTCCTGGTTTTGAACATGGGTCTCATGGGTTCCCTTAAGGATACCTCACCAATTGGGCTGAGGCTCATGTGAAAAATCTATGTAAGGTTAACGCTCAACTCCCACTGGGGGGGCCCACCAGACCCCAGACCTTTTTGCACATTCCCCATCTAGGAAGATGGCCTTGAATCACCATGTGCATAATACACACAGTGTCCGAGTCTGGTGGGACTCGATCCCGGGCCAGTTCCCATGGAGATCGAGGGGTACAGCAAGCGGGTACCACTCGACAAACACCCCATGGGCTTTATGCTATGCCGATTTCAAAACTTCTTTATCAAATGAATCTAATATAGAAATTTGAATTTTAAATGTAGATAAAAAAATTATTTGAATAGGATTTCATCCACCCTAACACTTCACCTTGGGGTGATCCTATTTGTTTTGTTAAAAATAATTATAGTTATTCAAGGCTTTACATTAATAAAAGATAACTTAATAACATTTATTTGAATAAACAGTATCATTATCCAAATATTAATGTCTTTTCTAATTATCTTTAATGTGTTCAATATGAATATTGACCTCAATTTTAGGTATCATCAGTTAAAAGTGGAGGAATATATTTTTAGGATTACATTTTTTAATAGGTATGGACATTATGAGTTTTTGGTAATGAATTTTGAGTTATTAAATATACAAAAAAAATTTATGGATCTTATGAATAATATTTTTATGATTATTTAGAAAAAAATTTGTGGTATTAATTGATGATATTATAGTTCATTCTAAAATTAATGAGAGACAAGAGAAACATATAAATATTTATCTGTATAATTTAAAATAAAATAATATTTATGTAAAATTTAGAAAATGTGGATTTTAGTCAGAACTGATTTCTTTACATGGGAATATTATTTATAAATATGGAATAACCATTTATCATTCTAAAACTAAAATGGTTTAAGATTTTAAAACACATAAAATTTTATTAGGGTTCATAGTTTTCTTGAATTAGCAGGTTACTGTAGATGATTTGATGAATAATTTTCTTGATTATCTATCCCACTAACTAATTTAACTCAAAAGGGAGTCAAAGTAATCTTAAGAAAGGGATGTGGTGAGTATTTCTAGTAATTGAAAATAAGATTGGTTAATACCCTATTATTATCACTACCATTAATAAATAGTGAATTTTTTATTTACAGTGACTCTTCATTTAAGGGCCCTGGTTTTGTCTTGATGAAATATGATCAAGTAATTTCATCTATTTCACACCAATTGAAACTCCATGAGTAGAATTATCGAAAACATGATCTTGATCTTATAGTACCTTTTTTATTTAAAAATTTAGAGGCATATTATATATGGTGTGAAATGTAAAATATATATATCATGAAAGTTAAAATTATATATTCAATCAAAAAGAGTTAAAAATGAGGCATAAAAGATAGTTGGAATTTTTAAAGTATTATGATTTCATGGTTTAATATCATCTATGTAAATTCAAAAAGGTATCTTATTCTTTGAGTTATAAGGTTAAAACATCTTTAACTATGCTATGATTATAAAATGATCCAATAGATAATGATTTAATGAATATGGGATTAGAAGTTGTGTATTTGGAAAACATTTCTATTTTGGACCAGGTATTAGTATAATCATCCTTATTGTAAATAATTAATAAGGATAAGAAATAAGATCTTGATTTTCATGAAAATATTGAATTTATTAAGAATATAATGTTTCTTAAGTTTATTTTTTTTTAAATGTGTTATAAGATATGGTATGCGGTTGTGTGTTCCAAGTGATTCCCTGTTGAAAATGGAATTTTTGAGTGAGGCATCTGGATCTCCATTTTCTATTTATCCTTTTAGTACTAACATTTATAGATATATTTATGAATATTATTTATGGGAATGAACAAATAAATTCATTGTTTATCTTACCATGAATTGTTTGAATTTTTGATAGGTTAAAGCGGAGTGAAAGCTACCAAAGGGGATGCTTCAGTCCTTGTCAATGACTAAGTATAAATTAGATAATATATCTATGTATTTCATGGTGGTATTATCAAAGGCATATATAGGTAATATTGAGATTTGGGTTATTATTAATCCTTTGACTAAATCTATGAACTTTTTTTAATTAGAGATACAATGCCTTTAGATATTGTTTCTGACACTTTCGTCGGGGGGCGCGCGTCCGTCCCCTTGGGCGCAACAGGAGCTGATTTCTTGTTTCCCTGCATTCCCACTTTCCAAAGGCGGGTGGAATACGTTCTTTTTTCAGGGACGTATGCTCCTTGATCGAAACGGGATGATGGGATGTCGGTTCTTCTTTCCGTGGATTCCTCCTCGGAGCTCGTCACCTTGTCTGGGTCTCCCTAATAGATTTAATACGTTGTTCGTGAAACTCTTTCCAGTTCCATCTTTTTATGGACGCCGGTTAATTACACTGCTTCTGTCAGGACCTTACAAATGGTACGGTCATGGCATCAACCTTCAGTTGGGGGAGTAGTCACGTCGAGGCATCATTGACGTGTCTGAACGCTGGGGGATTGGCGTGTCTGTTGTTGGTCCCTTATTATAGGGCTTCTCGAGGGAACAGAAGCCCGAGGAATCCCACATCGAATGCGGTGAATTTTATGTCATAGGCATGTATATGAGGTTTTCCTCAGCTTCCCATGTTTAACACGGGGTATGCCTCAAGTTTAACGTCCAACGGGAAAGAGGCCTGATCAGAACACTAACTGGAGTGGATCAGATTGAAGAACCCCCTAGAGGGACACCGATGTTGGGGCCAGCATGTGGGCGGCTTCCCAAATTCTATGGAAGGGAATAAGTTGGTATGATCTCATTGGGATGTGGCGGCCCGGGTAAGAATCAGGGTGGATGAGATGGGGTCGTCATGGAGGTGACGGCGGTGATGGGCTTGAGCCTCGAAGAGACTTCCTACGTATCCCCAAGGCAGGGAATCAAAGTCTGTGAAGTTCAGTATGGAATAGGGCTTACACATTGAGGCAGCCCAAGGATATGGGGTCGGTGAACCGACGTGAGGGAACCAGGGGTCCAGATTTTATTGAACCTTGTGGATGCTTCCTACCTACCATGCCTTGACATGGATCAAATACCACGTAGTTCAGGTGAGTTCACAACAGCTTACCGCTGGACTGGGATGCAGTTTAACGTCATGTGGGACGGGGGCATTTCGGTGAACCAATGTGGAGAAGGATCTTGGTCCAGATGGTGTGGGGCTTACACTCTAGGCTGCCTAGGTGCTGGTGAACCGACGTGAAGGAGGTCGGAGTGACCAACGGGTGGTGGTCTTGAACCTCGTGGAGGCTTCCTACGTACCATGCCTTAGCACGGATCGAAGTCTATGTAGTTCAGAATGGGATTTCTTCGGAAAACCGATGTGAAGGTGAACTCGGTGGGTCCACTGGTGGTGGGCTTGAACCTCGTGGAGGCTTCCTATGTACCATGCCTTCACACGGATCAAAGTCCACGTAGTTCAGAATGGTCACAATGACTTACCGCTGGACCGGAATGCAGTTTAATGTCACATGGGACAAGGGAAAACCCTGACATGAATAAAAGATGGGAGGTGGCCTTGAACCTCATGGAGGCTTCCTACGTACCATGCCTTAGCATGGATCAAACACCACATAGTTCTGGTGTGCAGTTTAACGTCATGCAGGACAGGGGCATACAGTTTAACGTCGTGCTGGAAGGGAGTGGAACTCGATGTGAAGGAACAACCGAGTGGTGGGCTTGAACCTCATGGAGGATTCCTACGTACCATGCCTTAACATGGATCAAATTCCCTGTAGTTCTCTATAGGTGGGAGTCAGGGTGAGTTCTTACTCTAAGCTCACGTGATTCATACTCAGTGTGAGAAACAAGAGGTTGCAGGGACCTGACAATCACATCGTGAAGGGTGCGTCCGTGGGAAAAGAAGAGGGGCTTACGCGATAGGCGGCCCATGGTGATGGGACTTACTCCAGGATGGAGGCCCATGGTGAGATAAGGCGCAGCGGGAGAGGGATTTGATACCTAATAAAGGAGGTTTCTCATTCCCTATCATGTCCTTCACTGTCCTTGGAACCGAGTAAGTGGGTAAGTACGGAGGTTCATGGGTTCTACCTTCCACAAGAGAGGAAAGGGAATTACACCCTAAGGCAGCCCTTCCCCCATGGACAAACTCCACTCCAAAAGGGAGTATCTCATTCCATGTGAGGAAGATTCCATTCCCGTGGAGACGAGCGGCGTAAATAATGTCTGAGATGGGGGGACCCTGCATGCGAATCATGGGGTCGGATCACAGTTTAACGTCATGTGTTAAGAATGAGGTGCTTGGAAGTTTAATTTCATGCATCTCGGACGAGGTGGGCCTACTCCGCACCCCTAGTAATTACATAATTGGTACCCTCTGCTCCTTGTGGGAGTAAAGGCATCGGCAAAGCCGTGGTTAAGGGGGTCGTAGAGTGAACCATTGAGGGACCCACGTTATCATGTCTATGTGAAGAAGCAATATCCATTAGTGTGCCTATGCGAAGAAGCATTAGGAAAAGCAACGCTATGGGTGGTGTTGTCCAGGGGACTTTGAAATCACATCGTGCAAGCCTGGAGGGCCGCACGGGAAGAGGAGTTGCCAAGAAGAGGGGTTCACAGGTAGGGGCATTGTAGGACTCGGTTGCTCTGTGTAGTGGAAGAAACTTACGAAGGGGTGTACTTCACGAAGTGGAGTGCCTTGGCCTTATAATGGGGCAAAGGGGAGAGTGGGAGGTGCTTCGTGAAGTGGAAGGGTGTCCGTGGAGCACAACCTCGCGAAGTAGGGGTCCCTCGCGAAGAAAGGTGTCGCTCAGCAATGTGCTTCGTGAAGTACAGTGATCCTGCATTGGCATAAGTATCACATGTACCAGATGGGTGTTTCGTGATGCATTAATGCTCCGCATCTGCCTAGGTCCCCTTGGGGATCCCCTTCCTTCATGAATGCCCTTAGGCTTCATGAAGGGAATCCCTCTCGGAAGAGGGGCTCAAGACGAGACAAGGCGAAGGCATCTCGTGAAGAAAAAATACCTCGTGGAGCTCATAATTTGTGAGGGTGAGGGGTGCTTTGTGATTCGGGAGCTGAGAATTCAAAAGGTCGGATTGTCCGTCCGGAGGGCTCAGGGGGAGCCCGATATTTATAGGCAAGGGGCACAGCGAAGCAGCGCTCACGCGGCGAGAAGGGGCTGCGGTTTCTTCACGGCGGGTCGCGAATTTCAACCGGGTTCATGAAGGGTTACCACCTACTCTACTTTGTGGCGGGCTCACGAATGTCAGGGAGTTATCGGAGCGTTACTGCCTCTGTTTCTTGGCGGCGGGCTCGCGAACATCAGGGCGTTCGTGGAGCTTTAATGCCTCCTCTGCTTCGCGGCGGCCGCATTGCTCGGAGGTCCTCCGCGTCGGTGCTTCGTGAGACTGCACGCGGGATTATTTTTCTTCTTCTCTTTGCATCCAATATTTTGGCACCAAAAAATTCCCCCCCTCAGACTTGGAGCCGTGGAGGGATCAAGGGTTGGATTCTGAGGGAAAGTTTCCAAAATTCTCGGCAGTTCACGGTGCGGACTCGCGAAGGGGTTGAGCGGGGTGGACAGCGGTCGCGGGGTCCGGACGCGCCGCGATGCTCGGTGTGGGCGGGATGCGTCGTGAAGCTCCGGGGTCGTCACCTATAAATAGGGGGATGACCTATCTTTTTTCCTCTCATGACTTTTGTCCTTTTGCGCTCTCGACTTCACAAAGCTCCGCGTACTCCGCGTCTGCTCACTGCGACTCGAGCTTCGCGGCGAACCGCAAGTCTCTGACTCCGTGACTGTGCCAAGCGAACTTCTGCTTATAAGACGAGGCCAGGCTCCGCATCTTGGCTCTGCGACCAACCTTCGCGATCAATATTCGCGATTAACCTTCGCGACCCGACCCAAAATTGTTCGAGTCCCGGAACCGTAATAGCCCATCAAGAAGCTGTGTCGGGGGTACTTGCAGATGTTGCCTGGAGGGATGAGTTGGCCAACAGTATGGGCTTGGGGGAGCAGGTATGAAGCCATTCAGACCATAATTCTCTGACGGAACTCTTGTCAGAGAGTCATAAGAACTATCCGCTATGCAAGAATCTTCCCTTGTACGGTTTTGGGATGAGGGATGATGTCTTCATCCCTGAGGTGAGTAGGGACGAACCAGCTTGCTGGTTCAGGAGCACGCCACGCCATCCCCAATGGTTCAGGGCGGCTGATGGTCATGCATGGGAGGACTTCACACCTATTACTGCTAACATCCTATACAACCATGTGAACAATATTGAATGGAATCCGCTGCAACCGGAGACGTCCCCTCCTCTATACCGCACCATTCTGAAGGAGGCTTTATAGGATTCGAAAAACGGGTGGTCTGATGAGTGGGACCTGCACCAGGGTGGCACCTTCACCAATGACTGGGCATGGCCCTACTAGGTAGGTGCCTCATGTGAGGAGTTTGGGTCTGATCTGAGGATGGTAGGCTTGTATAAGGAGGCATGGGCCTCACAATTCCACATTTATCAACCGAAACAACTAATGTCGGAGCTACTGATCAGATGGTCATCTAGGACCAACACTTTTCACCTACACCATGGGGAGGTGGGAATCAGTATCTAGGATGTCCATCAGATTTTGGGGGTCACGATATTGGGGGACATGTATAATGAGTTCCTCCCCATCTTGAGTTCATGGGAGGATCCACAGAAAATTTCGCGACTGGCGTCGGCACTGATGGCACTGGTCTCTAGAGAGGATAAGGAATCAGTAAGAGATGTCCACCTTAAGAAGTGGTTCAAGCGGTTCCTGAACTTCCCGGAGGATCGTGAGTTCCCCCTGAGGCCTCGAACTTGTCCGAAAGGGGCTCAGTGGGGCAAGGAGCACTCGTATTGGCGGATCTTGGAAGATAGCCAATGGAAGACTTAGGGCTTCAGTGTTAGCACTGAACAGCAGCCAATAGTCAGGCTGGCGGCGTTCATCGTGGCCCTTATCTACATTTGGATCCTACCGGTGAGGGATACCAACAAGGGGGTGCAGCCCAGATCATTCATCATGGTGTCCATGCTGGCCATGGGAAGGTGGGTCCATCTGGGGATTCCGATGCTCGCTAAGCTATATAGGATGTTGTGGCATGTTTGCGAGGGAAAGAAGCTGTCGAGGATATGCGGGCCCTTCCACCTTCTGTACGGGTGGATCGCAGCGCACATCAGGGGGGTTTACGAATATCCAAACCCCATCTCGCCACTATGGTCGAACTTCCGCCCCTCCATTCTGAATGCGGTCGGGAGCTTCTCATTCAAGCTAACCGTACCGATGGTGCTGAACCGGGTATGGAAGGCGGACGAGTTCAACTTCCACCTGTTTCCATTGCCGATGGGAGTGCTTATTGATGACGGTCAGGGAACCAAAGAGAACTGGGCCTATCTCCTGGCCTTTCGAGGAGGAGTCTTGGTGGCGCGGGTGGACCGTGAGCTGCTCTGTGAATCGTACACCCTGCATCAGTTTGCAAGGCAATTCTGGTGCCTGCAGCGGCTAACCCCGTAGGTCTAATGGGAGGTGTGTCACGAGGATCACTCGTGTGTGATGAGGCAGTTGTGGCTCATGTTCACACGGGAAGATGGGAAGATGCGAATTGCATTGCCTCCGTCCACCGCCGCTTTTGGATACGTGAAGGAGTATGCTCTCAGCTGGGAGGTAGCTTATCTGGGGGAGATGCTGAGGCAGCCAACCGTTCGGGTTGGTGATGGCGGGCCTCCCCACCGAGGTCGGGGTCGGAGGGCAGCAAGGGCCTCTCGTGTTGGCGGGGCTGCCGTGGTGGCGATACCTGCATCGGCTGAGGGTGTGGCTGCAGCGGCGGATCCAGTGGTGACAGTGGACTCGGTGGTCCCAGAATAGTAGAGTCATCTGGAGGGGCGGCCGTCGAGGGGATTTCGTAGGATATCCACTCAGGCTCTGGGGAAGTGACTACGCCACATCGACATGTCAGATTATGCCATCTTCCCGGAGGCCTGGGACATTTGGGACATCAACCACCAATTCCTCAGTCCACCCAAGATGTGGGCGTAGTTGAATCGTCTCGAGATGGAGTTACCGGGCATAGGCCCCGTCCGGGCTGGTTTCACGGCGTCTCCGGCAGAGGCGGAGAAATACTTGGATGAGCTGGAGGACTACGTTCATTCCAGTGGTGTCCCATTCCCAATGACAGCCTGGGTGAGAGTACTACTGGATCGGATGGTTCCCCCACATCTTTCAGTCGTCGATCTGAGGGAGCGCTTTCCCCTGCCAGAAGAATTTGAGGAATCCTCTCGAGGGGATGAGGCTAGTGGAGGGATCCCATTGGAGGAGGGCGAAGTCAGAGACCAAGACTCTGATTCCGAAGATTTCGTAGAGGTTCTCGAGGTATCATTCCAAATCTATTTCCTTAGGGTCTGCTCTCAGGACATTGTAGACCTTTCACGAACATCTGAACCTTACAGGAGGAACTTGTACGCAGACCTCTCTCTCGCCCCTTGGCGGGTGATGACGCAAGACCTTCAGAACCCGCGCCTACGACTGCATCCATTTCTATGTCTGGTGGGGGAAGAGCACCCGAGGTGGCTCTTCCAGAATCTCCAGACCTCCCAACAGTATACGGAGGGACACGCCTCTAGTTCGTGTCAGCATCGACTCAGGAGAAGCACTAAGAGTTCGATCTCCAGAATCTTTCTCCACTGACTCATTATTGTCATTTGTAGATCGTGCCAACTAAAGTCCACACCCTTCTCTGTCATATAGTTCTTCGACTGGCATGGGCTGTTGTGGCATGGTTGGTCGGGATGTCTGGTGGCATCCCTCCTAGGGGCATTCCAGTGATTGTGGTGATAGTTCCCCCACCTACCCGAGCTGCAGCACTCCCTACCTTCAGCAGGACCACCAGCAGGGTCGTGCCCAAGGTTATCGAGGTGGAGTCCAATGAAGAGGATCAACCGGTCGACCCAAGTACTGTCACACCTGCTCCGGATCCAGATGTCGAGCCGGATGCAACGCCAGACACAGATCCTGCCGATGATTTCCTGTGGGAATACCCCGCATACGAACCTGCCAATCGCGCAGACTGGGACGAAACGACCTCCGATGAAGAGGATAACAAAATAGTCTGCCGCCGATCTTGGAAGTCAATCATGTGTTTCATCAATGACACCCCCCAAGTGCAATGGCTGGATGATATGGACAGAATTCTCTCGCGGTTGAGCGAACTTTGTGTTGCGGGGGTGGATGCCCAGCATCCTCATACAATCATCCGAGATCTCATGGAATAGAAGATCTAGGAGTATGATCGCGGTCTCAGCGTGGGCTGGAAACGAAGGAAGTCGATGAATTTCAAGAAGCTCCAGGAGGCTAAAAACGAGTTCCAACAGCTGCAGGCATGGGCGGACGAACACTCTGCCTCCCTCAATGCACAATCTGAGTTGATCTTGCGATTGAAGGCCCAGCTGGCAGAGGCTGAAGAGGGATTGAAGCGGGTTTTTGGGAGATGACCAGCATTCAGGCTGACATAGAGAGGGTCTGAGCTGAGGATGATGAACTACGCCCCATCGTTGCTGAGGAGGAGCGGGAGCTAAGTCGACGGCAGCAATTCCTGGACTCCACCAGTCAAAGGGTGGCAGATCTGCAATGCTCTTTTGACGGGGTCAATCCGTCCATGGGGGGAGTTGACCCCCCGGTACTGTAATAATTACAAACCCTTTAATGGTACTCTCGTGCTTCGATTTCTTTCTTCTTTTATGTCGTAGCATGCACGATTTCCACTGTTTGCACCGGTTCATTGCATCCTTACAATTTTTTAGGAACATCCAGTGACAATTCCCTAAGCTCACGTGGGTCGGGGCCCTTTGCGAGAAACAAGAGATAGTCGCCTTATCGTCCCTCCCAACATGGGAATGTAAACCAGGCTTCGGGCATCCGTGGTTTGGATAACCAGTCCAAACTTCCGGGAAGTAGGAGAGACCTGACTGGAGAAAGAAGTTCTCAAAACAGCCAAATTACCATTTTTCAGCGTGCTCTTGTGCAGGAACGGTGCAACGCCAGGGGCGCTGAAATCGGACTGAACAGATGGGAATGGGAATTGTGAATCACGATACCCAAGATTTGAAACATTGTGAGGGTGGCGTGACAATAAAGGACAACCGTTAACCATGGCGGAGGAATGGTATCCTTACTGCGTTAGCCTGATATGGGGGAAATAAATGAGGGTCGACCATTGACCACGTTCGAAACACGAGACCATGTCACAAATGTTGTCGATCAATCCTTCGGGATGTTGGCCTAGGACAGTAGGTGGACCACAGGTCAGGCATCCATAATGTTAGGGGGTCCTTCCAAACATGACCAGTCTTCCGGAACATTGGCCCAGGACAGCAGGTGGACCATAGGTCAGGCATCCATACTGTTAGGGGGTCCCTCAGAAATGATAGGGGACAAAAGTCCAAATAAGGGGCACGTGAAGCGTGGGAAGTGGAGTGATGGTTTGTTCAAACAGAATCCAAAACTCATGAAATTACGCCACCGTGGTGGGAGTACGTTAGATGGGCGCATCGGTTTGATCATGGATCATTCCTTCTCTCAGACAGGACCTCTCTGGAGAGGGATTCTGTCACTTCCCAATATCATCTTGGGGCATCCTGAACCGGTTCAGGGAAGATTTACTGTTGTTTGGTTCTCCTACGAGGGGTCCGGCCAGGGGGCTGGAAAATGGAAGAACAAGTTTTATAACTTATGGGGTTGGACCCTAGGAAAAATGCCAGGGTGTCTCTATGTATCCCATAAGGATGAGAATCAAGCCATGTGTAGTTCTGGAGGAACATTTTAACATCATGTGGGACGAAAAGAAGCCCGGTCACGTCGGTACATATCCCACCAAAACTACTAAGCCAACATGAGTCATACTCGATGTGGGAAACAAGAAGTAATGGAGAACTTTCCTGACACAATAAGGGGAAGGTTAGGGTGAAGGGACACCCGGTGAATACCGGCACAATGATACTAACACGCCCATGTGGCGCACCTAGACGCGCGAAGAGGTAGAGCCAAGTATGTTGGAATTCCACTTGAACATGAGGAAGTGGAAATGTGTGAATCATGATGCTCGGAATTTGGATCACAATGATGACGGCATGACGATGGAGGATAATTGTTGACCGTGGTGGAAAAAATAGCATCCAAATCTCATTAACCTAGAATGGGGACAGACAAATGAGGGTTGACCGTTGACCATGTTCAAAACATGGGACCATGTCACAAATGTTGTTGGAAGTCTTCCGGGGTGTTGGCCCAGGACGGTAGGTGAGCTGATGCGGCATGGACCAGGCCATTAGAGGGTCCCTTCATACATGGAAGTGGATGAGGATCCAAATAGCGAGTAGACGAAGCTTGGACATGGAATGAGAGGATGTCCCTGTGAGAGTTCCGCATTTTGGGAACTTTGTCAAAACACATAAAGAAACTTTAACGATAGTATTAGACAGGGGAGTCGAGTCCCTTCCCATAGGAAGATCTTAGTTTAGAGTCATAGAATTCGGACCATGGATGGGAGAAAGCACGGGATACTCGTGGTGAGTAATTTCAAAGACCCGAGACGAATGGGAACCGGGGATGTGTATGGCGCGGTGAACACCCGATGTGAATGAAGAAATAACCTAAAACCACACGGCACAAAAAACCCTGTAGGAGAGGTTTCAGGTCAAGGGACCGAAAACAAGAGTTGAGCTGGGCCCGAGACAAAATGCACAGGCGTTCCTATGTACCCCATAGGGATGGGGATCAAGCTACACGTAGTTATTGAGAGGGTCTTATTTTAGGGTCTTAAAACTTGGACCATGGCTGGAAGGAAACATAGGAGGCACGTGGTGGGATAATTACAAATACACGACGTGAATAGGAACAGTGGGGGTTCCAACCACCACGTGTTACTTGGAGAGGTTTTAGGTCAAGAGACCGAAAGCGAGAGTTGAAGTGGGCCCAAGGTGAAATGCACAGGCATTCCTACGTACCCCATAGGTATGGGGATCAAGCTACACGTAGTTATTGATTTTCACAGCACAGTAATTCACCAGTGAAAAAGATGATAGGGGTGCGCGGGTCTAGCCCTCGCACCAAGAGAAGCGGTATTCGACAGATCTTGTTTGTTCTTTATGGTGAATGGTTTTTTTTGTGAAGCGACAGACCTAGGGTAGCAATTCCTGGTGTCGCCACAAGAATCAAGTTGTAGTAGGCATTGAAAAATGGTATGTCATGTGACCAATACCCAATGTGATGTCCTCTATGACAAGGTCATCACAATGCAGTGCCATTTTTTGTCGTCCGGTCAGGAGGATAATGTCACAGTTTAGGGTCATGTGATGGGACCAAGCATGCATTCTAACGTCATGCAGCGTAGACGTAGAAAAGGCGATGCTAGGTGGGGAATGTGCACGGTGTCATGAAACACAACCGACGTGAATAGGTACATGCTCCCGCATTATATCATACTCCACTCCGAGAGGGAGACCTCAGGCCAAGGGGCCTATATAGAGGTAAGAAGTGAAACAGGGGGGAGAGACTAGCTCCCCAAATGGGTTGGACCCGAAGACGAGGCGTCTGGGCGGTCCTACGTAACCCATTAGGATGGGATTCAAGCCACACGTAGTTTTGAGAAGATCTTAGTTTATGGTCTTAGAGCTCGGAGCATGGGTGGATGATAATCTTCTAATTAAGCATAGACCTCAACCTGATCCCTAAGCCCACGTGAGTTAAACTCTTTGTGGGAAACAAGGGGGGAAGATATTTATTGAAATACCCGGAACGTCCATCAAAGGGGAGTCGACAGAGAGCCCTGAAGGACACCTTTAACACGTCTTGGTCCCCCTAACATGCATATGCTCACTGAGGAATAGTATCTAGAGGTTCGAAACTCTACTTGGACATGATGAAGTGAACAAAGGTGTGAATCGTGTAAACGACATCTTGAGCTTAGTGGGGTCAGCATGACGATGGAGGATAACTGTTGACCGTGGTGGAAAAAACAGCATCCAAATCGCATTAGCCTGAAGTGGGAACAACAAACAAGCATCGACCATTGACCATATTTGCGATGCGGGATTTTATCAATTTTTTGTCCAAAACCCTCGGGGGCATTGGCCCGTATCGGTAGGAGAGACCTTAGGCGTAGTATCCAAGTCGTTCTTGGGGGTCCCTCCGGGTGTGAAAGATGATGGAAGCCCTGATGAAGGGATACACAAAGCTTGAAAATCAGTTGTAGACATGTCCGAGTAAAGTTCGACATTCCAGGTAATAAACCAGAGTACCCTTAGGCACATTGGTGAACCGCCGAAAAGGATCGATGAAACATCTCGAGAGGGATAGGCACATGGCGTGGTCATTATAAGACCGACGTCAATGAGGACACAATTCCATACCACGCCATATAATCCCCTCGTGAAGGAAGGGTAGGCCAAGAGGCCAAGGTGGGATGAAGACTCCCAAGAGATGGGGTTGGACCCGAAGCCTAGACATTCGGGTGATCCTACATATCCCATAAGGATGGGAATCAAGCCACACGTAGTTTTCAAGATGCAATTTAATGTCATGCGGGAAAAAGAGGTGGGAAAGATACTCCCAAGCATGGGGAGTGTATGGTACGGCGAACAAACCAACGTGAATGAGGACATAATCCCACACCATACCATACATACCAGGTATAAACTGGGGCTAAGGGGATTGAGGCTGGGCCTCGACGAGGGGAGTGTGTACGGCATGGTAAGCAACCTGACGTGAATGAGGACATAATTCCGTACCACACCGTACGCTCCCTATAATAGAGGACCTGGGCTGGGGGCCCGAAAAAGGCCAAGGGGCGTGCTAGTTGGTGGTTTGGTCAGGAAGGCCTGACCAGCTTGCAGTTTAGCGTCTTGCAGTAAGGACGAGGAGGGGAGTAGGACTCCCCAGACAGAGGAGGTGTACGGCGCGATGAGTAGCCTAATGTGAATGAGGACATAGTCCCACACCACATCGTACACTCTAGGTAAGAAGTTGGGCGATGGGGACCGAGAAGGCCAAGGGGCCTGAGGTTGATCCTCGGTCAGGAAGACCTGAATAGTTTTTTTTTTAACGTCTTGTAATGCGGACGGGGCCAGGGGCCTGAAAAGGACAAGGGGCCTGAGGCTGGGCCTCGGTCAGGAAGTCCTGACCAGTTTTCAGTTTAATGTCTTACAATGAGGATGGGGCCAGGGGCCCGAAAAGGCCAAGGGGCCTGAGGCTAGGCCTCGGTCAGGACGGCCTGACTAACTTTCATTTTAACGTCTTGCAGCAAGGACGGGGGGGATAGATAACTGTATCTCATCCAGGGATGTGTACGGCAGGGCAAGTAACTCGATGTGAATGACGACGTAATCCCATGCCATACCGCACATCCCTTATAAGAGAATCTGGGCCGTGGGCCTGACCGTTGGCACTACCCAGAGGGAAGTTTTTCGCTTCGGGATGGGGCAGAACGAATCACTACACTCGATGTTTGGGACATCTCGGGATGGACCCAAAGATCCAGGACACTGTTGACCATGTTCAAAACACAGCTTCCCTATGGTGACCTGATATGGGAGGAAAAAATGAGCATCGACCGCTGACCAAATTCGAAACACAGGACTTGTATCGGCTTGTTACTCAAAAACCCTCGAGGGCGTTGGCTCGTACCGGTAGGAGAGCCCTTAGGCGTAGTATCCAGGCCGTTTCTTGGGGGTCCCTCCAGGTGTGAAAAAACGATGGAATCCCAGTCAAGGAGTGGGTGAACCATAGTTGTACCCATCTATGAAATAGGAGAATATCTCCAGGGAGGGGGACGTACAGCCGGGTCGAGGCTGAGTCGACGTAAATTGGGGGAAAAGTGTGCACCCTACCATATGTCTTGACCTGAGGGGAATATTTTGGATTTTGGGCTGGGCCAAAGGAAGAAATGTTCGTGTGTTCCTATGTATCCCATTAGGATGGTAATCAAGCCATACGTAGTTCTTGAAGTCCATGCAGTTTAACGTTGTGTGGTAAAGACGTGGGAGAATAGAAGAACGGGAGTGGGCACATGGTGCGACCATTATAATCCTCGTATGAGTGGGGCTAGGTAAGCTTATTCCATACCATGCAAGGACCCTCTGAGGAAACTATACCCAAGGGGGATAGTAAATGGGAAAAGCTTGGGCTGGGCTCAAGATGTGACATCTGAGCATTCCTACATATCCCATTAAGATGGGAATCAAGTCATATGTAGTTCTGGAGGCGCAGTTTAACGTCGTGCAGGACAAAATGAATTTTAACATCATGTGGGATTGGGGACACATCTTGTCGGGGAATACATATGGTACGGCGGGTAACACGACGTGAATGAGGACATAGTCCCACACCACACCATACCATTCCACAAGAGATCCTGAGTCATGGAAGGCAGAGGGGCCTCGGTCAGGAAGGCTTGACCGTCTTGCAGTTTAATGTCTTACAGTAAGGATGAGGGTGGGGGGAATAGGATTCCCTGGATAGGGGAGGTGTATAGCATGGCAAGTAAACCTAACGTGAATGAGGACATAACCCCACGCCACACCGTACAATCCCATAAAAGGGAGCTTGGGTCGGAGGCCCGCGGCTAGGCATCAATCTGGGAGGCCTGACCGGCTTGTAGTTTAACATCGTGCAGGATGATATGCAGTTTAAGGTCATACAGGACCAAGGGGGCTCAGGCAAAGTATTACTTGAGAAACTTGGCATTGGTGGGAGGAGTTATACGCTCACCATCCACATTCACCAGGGAGTATGCTCCACTGGGGTAAACCTTATGAATGACGTAGGGTCCTTCCCATTTGGGCTCCAGCTTAGGTGGTTTCCTACCGGGGATCATCGGTGCTCGAAGGACCAACACCAGGCGCCCTGCAGAAAAGAGCGGAGGCGAACCTTATTATTGAAGGATCTGGATATCTTATTATGATTCCTTTCTAGGTTGTGTAGGGAATGCAGTCTGTTCTCGTCCAGTGCTTCCAATTCACCTAGACGGATTTTGGCCACCTTATCTGGCGCCCGCTGGTCATAGACCGCAGTGCATAATGATGGCAGCTGGATCTCGATGGGAAGGATGGCCTTAGCCCTATACAGCAGGGAATATGGAGACACCTGGGTGGAATTGCGAGTCGTCATCCGATAAGCCCCGAGGGCGTTGGGGAGCTTGTCTGGCCAACTTTTCTTATTCAAACCAACCATCTTCTATAGAATGTTAGAGAGGGTTTCTTTGAACGCCTCGATCTGTCCATTTTCTTGCGTATGATAGCGAGAGGTATGGTTTGAATGGATTTTGTACTTGGAATACAATTTCTTCAGCTCGGTTGCTCAGAAGTTGGTGCCGTTATTGGTGAGGACAGCGTGAGGGACTCCAAACCGGTGGATGGTATTGGAGCTCATGAAGTCAACGATGGAACGGGACTTTACCTCCTTGAGTGGAACTGCCTCCGCCCACTTGGAGAAGAAATCTGTAGCAGTTAAAATGAACCTACATTGGAGAGCTGTCGCTGGTGGGTATGGTCCCACGACATCGAGTCCCCACATGGAAAATGGCTAAGAGTACTTGGTGGAGTGGAGAGGCTCTGGAGGCCAATGCAGGAAGTTGGAATGAACTTGGAACGCGTGACATCTCTTGGAAAAATTAATACAATCATGGATAATAGAGGTCCAAAAGTACCCCAATCTCCGAATCTGATGGGACAGCTTTGGACCAGCTTGGTGGGCACCACAGGAACCAGCGCGAACCTCTTGCATGACCTGAGAAATCTCGACTCCTTGAATGCAACGGAGGAGAACAGCATCGAAGCTCCACTTATAGAGGATTTTCTCAAGACTGGGACCACTCTGAAGGGTAAACTATAATGCGCGGCATCGGATTCGTGCGCGCTCAGCCCGATCATCCGGGAGGCAACCATTTTGGAGATACTCGACAAAGGGTTCCCTCTAGTTGGGAGTGGCCTTGACTATTGCATCTGAATAACCTGAGGCTCCTAGCATGGAGGATCCGGCGGTAAGATGGCTTACCTGCGGGTCGTTGTCTTCCTTCGGGGTGACGGGGGCAATGACCCTCCGGTGTGCCACATGTATGATCAAATCATCCTGCTCTAGTTCTTCGAGTGATGCAGCTAAGGTGGCCAAAGCATCTGCTCGACCGTTCTGTGACCGAGGTACATGGGTAACCTCCAGCTGAGAAGGAAATCGGGCCATTAGAAGGAAGGTGCAATCCAATAATGGCATGATACTTGGTTTCCTAACGACATAATCGCCATTGACATGTTTGATGACCCATTTATAATCCCCTTTTACGTGAAAATGGGTCACATCGATCTCAAGGGTCAGCTCGAGGCTAGTGATGAGGGCCTGATACTCTGCCTCATTGTTGGTGCAGCCTTCAGACAACAAGAATGAGTAAGGTAGGACGGCTTGCACCGGGGTGATGAAGATGACACCCAGACCCACTCTTTTGAGCTTAGGATCATTGAGCCTCCTACCGATGGGGCTCCGGGAGGCATCGTCGAAGTGCATTTTTCAGCATGAGATGGCATGATCTACTCAGAGGATTGTCTCATTAGGAAAATATAGGTCTAGGGATTGATTTGTGGAAGTTGGATGGGCAGCTAAGAAGTCTGCCAATGCCTGTCCCTTGAGAGGCTTCTGGGGCACGAACCTGATGTCAAACTACTGGAGAATCACCGGCCACCGTGCTAGTTGGCCAGTCAACATGGGGAAATTCAGAATGTACTTCAGTGGGTCTACCCGAGATACCAACTGTACCTCATGGTGATGCAGGTAATGCCGCAATTTATAGACGGCGAATACGAGCACAAGGCAGTTCTTCTCTATGGGGGATTATTTGGTCTCCGTATCAAGGAGCATGCGACTGAGGTAGTAGAGACTGTTCTCCATACCCTAGTTTGTTCTTCTGGGTGAGAAGTGTGCTGAGGGACCATTCCAGGGTGGCCACGTAAAGGACCAATGGCTTTCTAGGGATGGGTGGTATCAAGAATGGAGGTTGGAGCAGATACTGCTTGATTTCCTCGAAGGTGGTTTGACACCCTTCATCCCACTCATAGGCGGAGCCTTTCTTCATGAGCTGGGAAAAGGGATTACACTTGCCAGCCAGATTCGTAATGAATCGACATATATAGTCTAAGTGGCCTTGAAGGCCTCGGAGCTCCCGAATATTGCTCAGGGGAGGCATCTGGCTGATGGATTTGATTTTTCCGGGGTCTATCTCGATGCCTCGGTACCTGACAACGAAGCCAAGAAACTTCCTGGAGGCGACCCCAAAGGCACACTTCAGCGGGTTCATCTTCAGGTGGTGAGAATAGACTAAGCCGAACACTTTCTCAAGGTCCTTGAGATGGTACTAGCACTGGAGAGATTTAACCACCAGGTTGTCCACATAGCATTCCACCAGTGTGCTGAGGATCGGCTTGAATATGCGGTGCATGGCCCACTGATAAGTGGCACCTGCATTTTTTCCAGCCAAACGGCATAACCTGGTAACAGAAAGTACCTTGGGGATCCCTGAAGGTAGTGGACTCCTCGTCTTTAGGGGCCATTCGGATCTAGTTGTACCCGGAATACCCATCCATGAAGGAGAGGGCTTGGAACCCGGTCGTGGCATCAATCAATAACTCTGTCACTGGGAGGGGAAAATCGTTCTTCAGAAACTGGCGGTTGAGATCGCGGAGGTCAAAACAAACTCTAATCTGTCCGTTCTTCTTCCTGACTGGCATAATTTTGGCTAGCCAATTGGGGTACTGGACCTCTTTGATGAATTTGGCTCTGATAAGCTTTTCAACTTCGGCCTCAACCATGGCACCGTGAGATGGGTGCATCTTCCTGGGAGGCTGCTTGAATCCACGATGGTTTGTAGGAAGACCAAGGCAGTGGATGGCTACCTAAGGATCTAGTATTGGCATCTCTCCGTAACTCTAGGAAAACACATCACGGTGCTGCTTGAGAAATTCCACATACTTTTGCTGCTCCTCGAGGGACATGGCGGCACTGACCAAGATGAGTCTCGGATCTGCCTCACTACCAAGGTTCACCTGTACCAATTCATCGACCATGGTAGCTACACCTTCTTCAATGGTAGGGGGAGCATCCTCTAGATCTTCTTCTTCACTTTTGGATGGATCTTCCATGGAGGGAGTTTCTTCAGAACCACCAGGCTCTGATGGGAGGCTGGTTCCGGCCTGAGAAGCAGTGGTCTTCTTGTCAGGAGACTCATGAGCTACTGAGACCATGGCGATGAAATCAGTTGATCTGATTCCATCCGGCCTTCGGCCCAAGGGGCCACGCTTGATTACATCAAAGCAGTGGTGGTGCTTTGGCTTGAGCAGGTTGATTCTAGACCGTCAGAAGAGACAAGTATGACGTACTTCCATTTCCATGAGCCTGACGTTTCGGTACTACATAGTGGTAGGAGGTTCTGGGATTACCTGAGCCTGGTTGGTGTAGGAGTACGAGGTGATTTCTAGTTGTCGCTTGGACTTGGGAATATTCCTCCCTCTTGCACCCGAAACAACAAAACACTACCCCATGTCAGGGGTCGTGGCCTCCAACCGATGGATTGGGAAGATATAGGCATCATCGAGACCTGCCCAGGGATCACTTGTGGTCGTGGCAGATTCAACCTCGCTTGCCAGGATTTGCTTGTCCTTTCTCTTGTAATAGTCAGCATCCAGATAACGGGCTTCACAAGAGTCAAAAGGAGATGTGTCTCCTTGGAGCACGCCTACTCAACCGTTGAGGGAGTATTTGAGACATTGGTGATACGACGAAGGGACCGCTGCATGCAGATGGAGCCATGGCCTGCCCATCAATGCATTGTACGTGGTATCCTGGGAGACAACCATGAATTTGGTGCTGGAAATTAGGCCACCGAACTGGGTCTTCAAGTGGATCTTGCCGACTGGAGTTTGCTCGGTTCCATCCTATCCCTGAATTCTAAGGTCGGAGGGAGTTAGATCATCCTCTGACAAACCCAGCTTCTGCAGTGTCCGGGTCGGTATTGGGTTGATCCTAGAACCCGTGTCAATGAGGCAGCAATGTACTTCCATGTCGTTGATCTGACCAGTGATGTACAGTGGGTGAATGTGCCCCTGTATGTGAGGGTCTTCATCTTCACCGGAGAACGAGATAACTTCATGGAATTCGGAATTCTCAATTACCTCAACGTGGAAGGCTTCTGTAGCAGCTACCTCCATCTCAAACTGGAGGGGGCTTCTTAGGGCCTCGGCGAGTGCCTCACGCATTTCAGATGACAGGCGAAGAGCCTCAAGGATAGAAATCCTTCCTGGGGTGCTTCAGAATGTCATACTTCTATTCCAGATGTGATCTTCTGCCTACAGGAGCTCGTTCTGCAATTGGAGGCACGGTGGGCCCTACTGGCGGGACCGATAGCTGGCTGGTACTGGGTACATCCCGCTGTCTGCTAGTCGAGGCCTGAAGGGCGGCTGTTGGATGAAGACCGGACAACTGAGGCTGGCCTGTAGTAGGGGAGGCTGGCTGCGGTACGGACGAGACAACACTTCCTGATCTAGTAGCACAAACGGCGGCGGAGGTAGATCTGAGGGTACCATAGGAGGTTATGCATGGTGAGCTCTGCGCTGGGCCTACTGTCTGGTTTCAGTAGCGTCTACGGCATGGCTGAAAGTTAAAGAAGGATATTCATGAGATTTATTTTAATAAAAGATACAAAAACTATGAGTATATAGTAATTTCAATTAGACTCCCTAATTCTTCAATAATATTCATGGATTTTATGAATAGAGTCTTCAAATAATAACTCAATAAATTTATGGTGGTATTTATATATGATATTCTCATAAACTATAAGTACATGTACGAACATGTGGAGAATTTCAATATTATGCCAAGACTTTGAGAAAGGATAATTTAAATATGAAGTATAGTGAATTTCAGTTTTCAAAAGAAGAAGTAACATTATCAGGGAATGTTTGTACCAACAAAGGGATACATGTTTATACTTTGAAGGAAAATGAAATTCATGAATGGGATAGACTAAAATTTGTAATAGAGATCTATAGTTTCATTAGATTAGTTGTGTACTAGCTTTAATTTGTGAGAAACTTATCATTATTGTTAAACTCACTAACTAAGATAAGGTAAAATGAAGTAAATTTTTTCTATAAAAATGAATTTGAGGATAACTTCAAAGTATTAAAGAAGAGGCTAATCACTGCACTAATACTCATACGACCCACAAGTGTGAAAGGACTTATGATATATAGTGATGTTTCTAAGAAAAGATTCTATTATGTAATAATGACAATTGATAATGTGATATCCTATGAATCCTACCTTTTAAATATCCATGAGCCGAACTACTCGATTCAAGATCCATAATTGGATATAGTAATCTTAACATTAAAAATTTTGATATATTATCACATCAAGGATACGTGTGACATATATACATATCATAAGAGCCTAAATTATATTTTCACACATTAGGAGCTCAATATGTTCCAATGAATTTTTTTAGAGCTAATAAATGATTATGCATTTTAAATCCATTACCATCTTGGGAAGGAGAATAAAATGGAAGATGCTCTGAGTAGAAAGGATTATTAAACCTTATCCATGAAGAGGATTGAGATATATCTGAACTTCTTAAACATTAAAAGGATGGACATGATAATAATAAAAGTAATTGTATCTCACATTTGTCAAATGGATGCTCAACCATCCATTATTGAGAAGATCAAGGAGGCCCCGAAAGATAATATGGATCTACATATAAAGGTAGAAAATATTATGAAATTAAACTTTTCTAAAGATTTATTTTTAATTTTTTTGACACAAATACATTTCCCATAAAAACTAGAACTGAAGAGGTATCTTTTAGAATATGCACATAGATTATCCTTCTCTATTCATCTATGGATCACTTAGATGTATAAATATCTAAATCAAAACTTCTAGTGGGATAAAATTAAGGGGGAATGTGGAATTCATATTTTGATTCTTGGTATACCAAAAAGTCAAGGATAAATGAAAGAAGTATAAGGGTATTCTAAAACCATTTCCTACACCATAATGGAAATGGAAAAAAATAACCTTGTATTTTTTTCAAAGGACTTACCAAGATATCTAAAAGTTATAACACCATTTGGGTGGTAGTTGATCACTTTACTAAGAAAAATAATTTCATTACTATTAAGGAGTGTTTATATCTTGACCAAATCATCAATATATACATTAGATATGGGTAAAAATATATATATTAACACTATTAATTATATCTAATTGATATTTGAGTTTTACCTTAAGGTTATGGAGAAGCCTTCAGTAAGTGTTGGATATAGAGATAATTTTTAGCATTGTATATCACCCTCATATAGATGGTCTATCTGAGAGAATGAACCTATTTTTGTGGCACATAAAATTGATTAAGTTTTTAAATTTGATTTGTAGTCTATGGGAGACCCTATTTTTTCTCTCAAGGAACGTTGATGAGTTTATAGAATGTATTTTCAATAATGTTTTCTAAAGAAAACATAAAATATGGGTTTTTTATAACAGTTTAATAATAAAATGAATTAATTTAAAGAGTTTAATAGTTGAAAACACAAGTGGATTTTGAAAAATATATAATAAGTATGTGATCATTTCTAATTTACTACACTAACTAAAAATTTTCTTGATCATAATTTATTATTTGTTTTTGTTAAAATATTTTAGTTGGGGTATAATCAAGATCTTGGTTAAACACAAAGCCTCTAAAACGATGCACATAGAACTAATCATTGACATAAAAATTGTTTATAAATGTTCAAATATATTAACATTATTTATGGTATGTTAAATAATAATGGATTTAGAAATTTTAGGAATTAAGTTTATTATTATGTTGTCTAATAGAAACAACACAAGTCACACACTAAAAATTACACACCGATCGGTTATGAAATAAAAATATTTAAATTAAATGTATAAACAAAATTAAGATGGATTTTAAATAAAAATTCAAAGACACAAAATACACCAAACCATTATATAATTTTTTTCCAAAAATATATCTTCAAGTGTGTGGCTCCCACGTAACGATCACTCACCATTTAGCCTTCCATCGAGAGGAGGGAGCACATGTGGATCTTATCCTTCATCCTTGATCTCTCCTTGAGGATAGGAGAATCTATAACCCAAAAGGGATTTGAGGACTCCTTTTGGATTCCAAAATAATATCACATTTCCCCTTGGTAAAATTTACAAATGTGATGTAAAAGGATCCAATTTATAGGCAAAGTGGAAGGTAGTTTTGGGCACATGGATTTCGAAATAACACTTAGGGTTTTGGGTCACCAAAAATTACTATATCACTTTGTAAAAAAACAAAAAGTTTTCTACACACCACTTTACTATTTCAAATAAAAATTGAGAATAATTTTGAGGCATGAAACCTGAGATATGGATGAATTATAGAAGTGAATTAAAGCTTGTGAATATTAAAGATTCTATTCAATGATGGGACAATTTGAGCCTCAAAATGGATTAATTGGGATTCCTGGTGTTCTAGATAAATATATCCCACATATATACTAATTTGTTTACAACTTTTTAGCCCATTTTATGCACACATTATCCATCATATACATTTTAGTCTATATAAGTGCCTACTATATTTCATATTTTTGCCCATTTTGATTGAATTTCATCGTGGGCTCTTTGAGTCACCTCTTCATACAATGTAACCATAAAAACAAGTAAAATTTCCCCTTTTAACAGTGAAAAAATTAAATAATTAAACCAAATGTAATGTTAAATTTTTTATTATATTTGGAATTTAAAATACAAAACCAGTTTAAAATAGTGGTATAAGGGTGGAAATGAAATAGTTAGTCATGATGAGATCACACCCCCACACCTAAACATTTTCCCACCTGGGAAAAGTAACATTTACAAAAATGATTCATGGAGATATTTCTAACTTCATGAATATTTAACATTCAAAGAAAATATAATTGGTGATACCAATGTGATAAAAAATACACACTAAAGAGTTATTCCCAGTGAACCTGGAAAAAGATATCTCATAAATTGTATCAATATGAAATTCAAGGAGTTATATGATAACATTATTATCAAGGAATTAAAATGTATACCCTATTTATAACTTTACAAATTTTTGTGTGATATCCATTTCATGATATTCATTCCACTTTATACCTAGTATATATAGGTTATTTTAAAAAAATTATGCTTACCCAAATCATTCCACTAAACCTTCCATACATCCTTCATAATTAAATTTTAAGACCCGCGCACTTAAGAATTCCTAAAAGTCAAACCATAATCTCATGGCCTAGATATCCCCATATATTTTACATTTCAACACTCTTGTCATTATTTATTTGAGTTTTTTGGTGTTTTTTTTACTTTTTTTCTAAGTGTATATAATAGTTAGATAATAGTTACACACACATAGGTCAATAAATTACAGTAATGATATAGAATAGATAAGGAATGAATGCATGGAAAAATAGTTTTGGAAAGATGATAAAAATTAACCTAACTTATATTTATCTATTTATTAAATATTCACACTTCATGGTTGAGTGTGAATATGTGTTGAGATATTAAGTGTCACAATTTTCCCACAAATTACTCACACATATGATATCAATCATCTCAAAGGTTTCATTGGGACACAACCATTAATTTCATTTAAAAATAACCAATTTACTAAAAAAATCACACCCCAATGTTAAATTTATTCCAAAACACACAAACTTATCTCCATTAACTGTTTGAAACCAGAATTTGTCAACTTGATCAGAGGGGATTCCCTTGGTATGTACTATTTTAGACCTCCTTAATCCTAGGGTTGCATTGTTTCCCCTTTCTTTGAATAAAAATCTGACTTTCATTGATGGAATTCAGACATGCATTTTAAATAATTTTTATGATTATATGGGATTTAAAAATGAGTATTTAGGCACAAAAGTGAAAGGGGGAGTGAAAATGTCTTGAAATAAGATAAGAAATAGAAAAAGAATAAATATGATGAAAATTATATCTAACCTAGGAATATATCCACACACCCCACACCTAGATTATGTGGTGTTCTCACTGTAATAAAAGATAATGTGGTATATATGGATAAAACCTAGTGGGTGTCACTGTTAGGTTTCTTCTTGAAGGTGGGGTTCTTATACTAGAAAATCTATGTTATAATGGTATGTATTAGTATTATATACTCTATAATACCAAATATAGGATCGAATATGTAAAATGAGATATAAATACAAGAGGGGGTGAATTGGATACTTTAAAAAAAATTCCTTAAGGAAATTTTGCATAACCAAAATTCACAACACCTCTAAGTTATAATAATTTTCTTGATTCAGAAAAAATGATTCTGGGAAGGAAACTTAACAGAAGTTTATAACAAATGAGATTCTATGATAAAGAGTATGTAATATAACTAAATCAGAGTAAAAGTATGCGAAATTATAATAAAGTTATACTTTCCTCAACAATACAAATGCAGTGGAAAAACAAAGTAATAAAACGACAAGTAACAAGAATAAACTCTTTTAACCCAAAGAGGAGGGTATCCAAAAACCCTGGATAAGAGGTCCCTTTATTTATACTTTCAAGAAATTCTGTCTTACCCAAACCCAGGTAAGCCCTCAATCCAAAGATCGGTATCTGTCTTGTTATCCCCGCAAGCCCTCTATTTGTAAGGAAACCATCACCTATGACTTCACAACCCGAAGTCTTTGATTTTACGGAAATAGAACCTCTGCACTAAGCAAGTCTACGCGAATCAAAGTTTGAACAAGAAGTTGAAAACTTTCTGCATGAATCTTGAGAGTTTATAAGAGCATCTCTCTCTAGAAATCACTTCACCGTCACTTTGTTTAAATTCTCGAAAAGTTTTCAAGTGCATCGAGCTCTTTTCAAATGAGCTCCTATTTATAGGTGTGGATTCAACAATTGGCTCCCTCCTCCAATGGTCATATTTTTCCTTGAATTTCTGTGGGAATTGTACATGTGTCACTTATAAAATGGTTAGTTGATAACTTAAAGCACGACATAGTTTTATAACAAAATGAGTGTAGGCATAACTAAAATATGATTTTCGTAATGAAGGTAAATAAAAGTTCGGAGTCTAATTAAAAACTGAATTTGGAGTCTACCACACAAGGATATTCGGATTCTATTTTGTAGGAATTCGGATCAAGAATTATATAGAATTTCAGAGTCTGAATTTCAAGGAAATTCAGAGTCTGGATTCACCAGAATTTGGAACCTAAACTTACAAAGTTCGGAGTCAAAGTTCATCAGAATTCAGAGTTAGAACTCATAAGAGTTCGGAGTCTGTATTCATAGAAATCGGAGTCAGAACTTGGAAAAGTTCGTAATCAGAATTCGTAATGAGAATTCGGAGTCAGAACACAGAAGAGTTCGTATCCAGAATTTGGAGTTGAACTTCATGAGAGTTCGTATCCAGAATTCAGAGTTGAACTTCATGAGAGTTCGTAACCAGAATTCAGAGTTGAACTTCGTGAGAGTTCATAACCAGAATTCGGAGTTGAACTTCATGAGAGTTCGTATCCAGAATTCGAAGTTGAACTTCATGAGAGTTCGTAATAGGAATTCAGATCCTAAAATAGAATGCTTCATATCTTAATATTATATGATTCCAAGGTTTTGATTTCAGTCCAATTTTTACACTTAGGAAAAAAATTATGATTTGAGCAAAGAAAACATGGTAAGGATAAATTTCCTTGGGGAAGGAAATTTTTCCTTATATGGGTAAAATATAGGGTAAAAAGAAATTTTCTTTAAGATAAGATGTTTGTGATTTTCAAAACAAGATAAATGGTCAAGTTCATAAGGAATCCTTAATTAATCAACAATCTCCCCCTTTTTGTACAGCACAAACATCCTTACGAAAAATAATGTAAGAACTTAGAATAAATTTCTAGACATTTAAATTAAATATTATCTCCCTTTGTTTGTAGAAAATGGTTAATATGACTAACTCTCCCTTAGGCTTTGGAACTCTAAGGATTGTATTCTAGATTTATGGAATGAGAAATTTCATTTGGATATGGAAATCTTCGTAATGAGAACTCCCCCTTAAATAAACTCCCCATTACTTAGGGATATATCTTTTTCTTTCCCCTCTTTAGAATTATTTTTCCTTCTCCCCCTTTGTGATTTTCAAAAATAGTTTGAGGGAATGGAAAAAATATATATAGTACCTAAAATATTAGTATAGACATCCAAACAAGCAAGAAAAGTTTTATTACGATTGAAAGAATTAGTACAAATAAAATACAACAAAAGATCGGAGTGTTCTATTTTGTTTCTTTTTCCTTGGGCATTAGCATCTTCACATTGGTCTTCATCTTTTTCATCTCTTTGTGATCTTCCTCAACTTTCTTTTCTAGTGCCTTGATCCTGTCTTCCTGAGCCTTCATGGTTCTAGTTATTTCTTAAGGAATTATATTTCTTCTTTCAACAACATCATTCTATCGAGGTGTTATGGGTGCTGATAAGTTGTGATTAATACCTTTTCTACTACAAAATGTTTCCAAATAAGAATTTTGAAATTCTCCTCCATGATCAATATGAATAGTTTTCAATGGAAGGATTTTCTCATATTTGATTTGGTCTCTAAAACTTTGTAAATAATAAAAAGCTTCTGACTTATTTTCTAGAAAATAGACCCACGTATATCTAGTGTAATCATCAAACAAGACAAATACATAGTACTTGCCACCAATTCGTCCAGTTTTTGTAGGACCAAAGAGATCCATATGCACTAACTATAATGCATCAGTAGTTGAGACTTCACCGACTGATTTAAAACTTGATTTATGTTACTTTCTATATTGACAAGGGTCACAAACTTTTAAGGAATCAAATCTAATCTCTGGTAGATCCTTAACTAGTCCTTTTTTAGAAATTTTTCATAGGTTCCTAAGGTTACAGTGTCCTAACCTTCTATGACACAACAAAGAATGATCTTCCATTTCACTAAGTCAAGGTAAGTCTTAGCTCCTAAGGTCTTATAATTTTAGTGTGTAAACGTTCTCTTAACTATGGGCAGAAAGAATAAACTCTTCCTTGGAATTGTGTACTAAGCACTTGTCATTACTAAAATTCATAAGGTAGCCTTCATCACATAATTTTCTTACGCTAATGAGGTTGTGCTTAAGACCCTTGACAAATAAAACATTTGAAATCAAATTTTTTCCAAGAAGAAAAATTTTACCTATACCAATAATTTCTCCCTGAGCATTATCTCTGAAAGTTACTTTTACTCCTTTTGTATTAATAATCTTTTCAAAATAATTTTTGTTACCAGTCATATTCCTGGAACATCCACTATCCATGTACCACGTATTGTTGTTGGTATCTTCTCTATTTACCTGAAAATAAGAAAAATTTAGGTTTTTGGAATCCAAATTTTCTTGGATCCGTAATTGTTAGACAATAAAATTTTGGGTATCCACATTTGTTTAGAAAAATAAGTTGTATGAAACCCAAGATATTGAACTTTATTTAAGGATCAATTTTTCTTCCAATTCCCACCACTTTGACATTTAGTACAAAAAGGGGCTCTAGAAGGAACAAAATAGTTGTTTTTTAAAACCAGTTTTTGGTGAGTATAACCTACTCCAGTAGTGTTTCCTTGAGGTTTAATTTGAGAATACATCTTCTCAAAATTTTCCTTCCCAGAGTTAAAGTTTACAAGAATCTTGTTAATAGAAAATATTTTGGATTTTAGTCTGATGACTAAATTCCTATCCTCATGAATCATTTCCTTAGAGTTAGATTTTTCCTCAAAAACTTTTATCTCTAAAATAGCATTCTTAAGATCTTTATAAAGTTCTTACTTAACAGAATTTGCTTTCTCAAGGCCTTTAGAAACTTTTTATAAAATCTTTTCTTTATCTCCAAGATCTCTAAAAAGATCTGAAATCTCTTTTGTAAGAATTTATTCCCTAGTATTTTCCTTGTCTAATTTCTTAGAAATTTTACAATTTTTTCTTCACATAACTTGGAAAATATAGATACTTCTTCATATGAAGGTTCTTCATTTTCTGAGGATGAAGTATCTTCATTAGAATTATTATATTCAGAATAGTAATTCTTATCAAGAGATAAATTTGTTAAAGCCTCGGCAGAGCGTACCTTAGATATAAGACATGTATTATGAAATGAAGTAGTAGCAATGAATCCCATATTCTTTTGTTCTGACGAATCATATTCAGAAGATTCACTTTCTGAAGAGTATCCACAGCTATCACTCCAAGTATCATTAGCTTTAAGACTTTTCTTGTGCTTTGAATGATAGAATTTCTTATTGTTACTTTCTGAATTCCTTTCCTTCTTTTCCTTCTTTTTCAACAAAGGATAATCAAGTCTAATATGACCTATTATTCTACATTCATAACACGTAACATATCCATATTTCTTATCTCTGTAGTATTTCTTCCTGTACTTATTCTGATTATTTTTCTGAGCAAAAATCTTGTTCATTCTCTGAGAAAGATTTGCTAATTCATTCTCATACTTTTTTGTGTCACTAGATTCTGACTAAATAATGACTTTCTTTGACTCTGATCTAGTTACTCTTTTTGGGGTATTGGATTTCATATTTTTAGATGAGGTAGTAAAATAAACTCATCCATTCCCATTCTTCTTCTTGAAATTTTCAGAATCTCTCTTCATTCTGGTTTCATACTGAAGAAGAGTTCCAAACAACTCATCTAAGGAAATCTGAGTGACTTTCCTGTTCCCATCAATAGCTATCCTCTTGGACTCCCATTCATTTGGCATGATATATATGATCCTATATAAAAGAGATTCATCATCCAAACCTTTTTCTCCCATATATTTCAATCTATTCACAATAGTCATAAACCTTTGTTGTACTTTGCTTATAGGTTCTCCATAAAGAAAATTAAATCCATGGTATTCAGCTCTCAACATAGCTCTTCTGGTCTCTATAACTTTAGATGTACCAAAATGTGTAACTTCAAGTTTCTTCCAGATACTGTTTTCAGCTTCACATGATGAAATTTTACTATAGATGTTCCTAGTCTTGGAACATTACAAAGTACTTCTGACTCTGAAGTTTTCTTGAAATTCGGATTTCTCCTGATTCATAAAGGTTCTTAATTCTTTATCTGGAATATTATAATCTCTAGTCAGTATAAGATAGTTATCAACTCCAGTATTGATAACAAAAGACTTCATCTTCTCTCTCCAGTACTCATAATCATTTCCATCAAAAACATGAGGTCTGGTAGGATTTAGATTATCTATGGAACCAACATTTCACCCTGCCATCCTTAAGATAATCTTTGGCACAAAAACTTGTTAGTAGTAAGAGTTTGTAAACAAGAATAAATATCCTAAGCAATGAAAATATTGAGAAAGATTTTCTCTAAGAAACAAAATATGAATCTGAACTATGTGATTCTGAAAAATAGATTCTGAAAAATATGATTCCGAAAAATATGATTCCGAGAAATCAATTCTGAGTATTCTCTTCTGAATCTAATCATGAGATTAATTCAGATGTAACCAACCCTTTGATACCAATTGTTAGAATGGTATGTCTGATTATGATATACTCTATAATACCAAATGTGGGATCAAATATTTAAAATGAGATACAAATACAATAGGGGTTGAATTGTATACTTTAAAAAAATCCTTAAGGAAATTTTGCGTAACCACAATTCCCAACACCTCTAAGTTCTAATAACTTTCTTGATTCTGGAAAAATGTTTCCAGGAATGAAACTTAACAGAAGTTTACAACAAATGAGATTCTACCTTAAAGAGTATAGAATCTAACTAAATTAGAGTACAAGTATGAGAAAGTATAAGAAAGTTATACTTTCCTCAATAATACAAATGTAGCGGAAAAATGAAGTAGTAAAACTACAAGTAACAAGAATAAACTCTTTTAACCCAAAGAGGAGGGTATCTAACAACCCTGGATAAGAGGTCCCTTGATTTATACTTTCAAGAAAGTATATCTTACCCAAACCCAGGTAATCCCTCAATCCGAAGATTGGTATATGTCTTGTTATCCCCGCAAGACCTCTATTTGTAAGGAAACTGGAACCTCTGACTTCACAACCTAAAGTCTCTGATTTTAAGGAAACCGAACCTCTGCACTAAGCAAGTCTGCATGAAGCAAAGTTTGAACGAGAAGTTCAAAACATTCTGCACGAAGCTTGAGAGTTTATAAGAGTCTCTCTCTCTATAAATCACTTCACCAGAACTTTGTCTAAAGTCTTGAAAATTTGTCAAGTGTATCGAGCTCTTTTCAAATGATCTTCTATTTATAGGCATAGCTTCAACGGTTGGCTCCCTCCTCCAACGGTCATATTTTTCCTTGAATTTCAGAGTGACCTTTACACGTGCCACTTAGACAAAGGTTAGTTGATAACTGAAAGCACGACATCGTTTTATAGCAAAATGAGTATAGGCATAACTAAAATATGATATTTAGAATGAAGGTAAATAAAAGTTCAGAGTCTAATAAAAAACTGAATTCATAGTATAAAACACAAGGATATTCAGATTCTATTTTGTAGGAATTCAGAACCTGAATTCTATAGAATTCCATAGTCTAAATTTCAAGGAAATTCAGAGTCTGGATTCACCAGAATTCGGAACCTGGAATTATAAAGTTTGGAGTCGGAGTTCATGATAATTTGGAGTCAGTCATAAGAGTTTGGAGTCTGTATTCAGAGAAATCGGATTCAGAACTTGTAAAATTTTGTAATAAAAATTCTTAATGAGAATTCTGAGTTATAAATCAGAAGAGTTTGTATCCATAATTCGGAGTTGAACTTCATGAGAATTCGTATCCAGAATTCGGAGTTGAACTTCATGAGAGTACGTAACCAGAATTCAGAGTTGAACTTCATGAGAGTTAATAACCATATTTCAGAGTTGAACTTCATGAGAGTTCATATCCATAATTCGGAGTTGAACTTCATGAGAGTTCGTAATAGGAATTCAGATCCTAAAATAGAATGCTTCATATCTAAATATTATATGATTCCAAGGTTTTGATTTCAATCTGATTTTTACACTTAGGAAAAAAATTATGATTTGAGAAAAGAAAACACGGTAAGGATAAATTTCCTTGGGGAAGGAAAATTTTCCTTATATGGGTAAAATATAGGGTAAAAATAAATTTGCCTTAAGATAAGGTGTTTGTGACTTTTAAAACAAGAGGAATGGTCAAGTTCATAAGGAATCCTTAATGACTCAACAATCTCCCCCTAACATGAAGGAATTGAAAAGTCATAAGGTAAAACTTATTGAATCAACAATCTAGAATGGGTTCATGAAATTTATTCAACCGCTACCCATTGAGAGTGAATGTTTGTTTGGTTTTTCATTTTGAACATATACAGCACCAAATGGATAGATGTTAGTAATAGTTCATGGGCCGATCTAGCAGAAATAAAGATTACATGGGTACAACATCATCCTTGAATTAAAAACGATGAATTTTTTCCAAATGTAGAATTAATGATGAAGGATGATGTATTCTTGGGAAGCCTTGGTTATCTCCTTATAGATTTTAGAGTTATCATATGAGTCTCTTTGATTTTCCTCTAACTCCGGAATCTTTAACTTCTGATGCACACTTGTATCTGAGATGTTCATATTACATTTTTTAATATCCCAATATTCATGGGGATATAACTCCATAGATAGGTGACATGAATTTCCAAAAAAAAGTGTTATCTAGTTAAATTATGATTGTTGTTTTAATATCTATATGGTATGCCCAAAGTGCATTATCCAAGAATAAACTCCAATCTTTCCTATTGGGTTGTACCATTTTTTTCAATATTCACTTAACATCCCAATTTAAAATTTATGCATGTCCATTATTTTGGGGGTGATATAATTTTTTGAATTTACAAACAACCCCAAAATTTCATATCTATTTTTTCTTTTTTAGATTTAGAAAATGTGAACCCCAATTTCTAATAATGAATCTTGGGAAACTAAACCAACTAAAAATATGAGATCTCGCAAAATTGACAACCACGTCAGACTCATCATTCTTAGTATCCTTTTCTTCCACCCATTTTGAGACATGTTAAATATCTAATAAAATGTAAACAAATCCAAATTAATTTGGAAAATTCCCCATGAATTCAATTCCCCATACATTGATGATCTCATAAATTAACATGAGTTGTTGGGGAATTTCATTACTCCAGGAGGTATTCCCTATGAATCGAAATTGTGTGCATGAATTAAAAAACTGACGGTAATATTTATATAATTTTTTCCAATAAAGTATATATCCAAGTAACATTCAAGTTGTACATTTAGAGAAAAAGTGGCCCCCACATTCCAAAGTGTAGAAGAATCTCAAAAATGAGTTTAACTCATGGTCAAGGACACGCCAATGAAAAACCTAGTCACTATAAATTATCTAAAATTATAGGTCATCCCAAATTAACCTGTGTGACTCATTATTAAGTCATTGGGAACATAAATTTATAAAACACATGGGTACCCTAGATGCAATTAAAAATTCACAATGTTCATATACCAAGGGGTAAGTTCCGCTACATCAAAAAGTTTCTCATCATGGAAGAATTATTCAATTGAGTGGGATGAGTTAACATGGTGGTCTAATGGTTGGGAAATAATAATAATGTATTCAGATAACACATTTTCTAATCCTCTATTATCTCAATTCTCTAGGAAAAACTCTCCAAGGAGGAGCTTCCACCATATGAGGTGGGGATTAACTTCGAATTTCTTAAGGAGAAACTGAAGGGTAGCCTGATCAGAATACACATTGATTTTTTACCCAAGAAGATATGAGTATAATTTTTTCAAATAAAACATGATATAAAGATGTTATTTTTTAGTGGTTTTGTAGATTTTAGGTTAGTTTCAAGTTCATGTGAGGTATACCCAATGCGATGAGGATCCCTCTCAACCCTTTATAAAAAAACTTCCCCAACTGAAAAGTATGAGGTACAAAACATATGTTCTAATGGGAGATCAAAACATAATTTTTAGATGATGGGAGGTGATTTGAGACTAATATTTAGTGAATTAAATTCATCATCAAATTTTTTATCAAAATCCAACTCATAATCATTTTGTAAAAAAATATAAGTGAAGTAAAATCATACTAAATTATTTAATGAATTAGCTATAAAAACCAACATGATGTAAGAAATATCACACCTCATGAAAAAATTTTGGATATGTAAGGGATGAAATTTTTCCAATTTTTATTTATCAATTTGAGTTCCCTTACTCAAAATAACATTCCAAAAAACTATCCCCCACTCTACCACAAAATATCATTTCTAATAATTTAATATTAAAAAAATTCAAAAACAACAGTGGCGGAAAAAACCTAGGTGTGCCAAAAAATCGTAAAAGGAAGATCCCTAAACTCATAAATAATCTATAAAAACATCCATACAATTCTCAACGTATATAGAAAATACACCCAACATATAATGCTAAAAAGTACCAGGAGCATTATAGAGACCAAATAACATCTTCCAGTATTAAAATATTCTAAATATACTAGTAAATGTTATCTATTATTAATCCTCAGGGTATATATGGATTTTAAAATATTACAAATATCTTGAAATAAAATATTAATGGTACTTCCCATAAAATATTTTTAAAATTTGGTCAATTAAAGGTAGAAAAAAGTTGTAATTTTGTGTAGTCTTTATTTATTCTATGGTTTTCAATACAAACTCTACAACTTTTTTACACACATGTTAGAACCAACTCATTCCTTTTATTAAACACTACCTTTATTATAGTTTTCTTAGGCACAATTTTTTTTGGTCTAACCCATTTAGTATTAGACATGGGATAGATGATCCCAACAACCACTAATTTACTAACTTCTAATTTTTCCACTTCAAGGGTGGTGGGATTTAACTGGATTTGAGATTTTTATATAGTTTTTTCTTCCTCATCTAAAATTATATGGTGAATGAAAATATCTAGTCTAATCCCAATAATATCATCCAATTTCCATCCTATTTTCTTTTTGTACTCTCTCAAAAAGGTCTAGAAGTTTTGGTTCATGATCTGGAGAGATTTTAGTCACAATAATGATGGTAAATTGGTCAATACCCTCAATATATACATATATTAAATTATATTAAAGTTGTTTTAATTCCAATACCAGTGATTGTTTTATTTAGGGAATGGAATTAGGGGAGTGAGGTCCATGGAATTATATATCTACTCATGTTTATTATACATGGAAAGATAATCAATGGAAAATAGATTTTTTTTTTGAATCATCGATGGCCATGGGTACATTGGATTGAACACAATCATCAATTAAAACACAAATTTACACTTTTACAAACCCACACAACACTCAAAAGATGAATCACAACCCAAATAATCAAAGAGTTGATAATAGGAAAAAATCAAAGTATGGGTTGAGGATAGAATTTTGTTTGTGTGTATCATCGGAGAAAACTTCCATTGAATAGACATGGAGTGTGAAGTTCTCCTCAATAGGTTGTTTCATATCATCAAGGATATTAAAAATTACCTGTTCCTCCCCAAACTCTAGAGACATCATACTGTTTTGAACATTGATGACTAACTTTTATGATTTATCGAAAGGCCTTCCAAGTATGATAGGATCATGTCCATGGGTATCGTTGTCTTCTATCTCAATAATATAGAAGTCTACAAGGAAGATAAGATTATTTAATCACATGAGGACATACTCAATCAATACTATTGGTTTTTTGGTCTCTGGTTGGAAAGTTACATGATAATTAATATTGGTTAAATCTCTCCAATATATAGATAAGTATACACAAAGTGGGGAATCACATTAATCAAAGAATAGAAATTCATAATTTCATTAGAAAAAAAGTATACCCTATGGTTAATGGTATCATAAAAATTCATGTATCCTTGAATTTGGTTGGGATCTTTGGTTGTATTATGGATGAGACATTCCTTCCAAGGTTGGATCTCTCATTCCCCTTTAGATACCATCTATGGGTGAAAAGTTATTTATGAAATTTACCATAGTGGGTAATTTGTGTAACTATATTTGAGAGAGGAATTTTAACTTGTATCCTTTTTAATAGTATACATGATCTCTTTATAAATTTCATTATCAAAATGTTTCATGGATTTAGAGTCTTTTGGGGAAAGGTAAGATGAATGGTTTGTTTAATGGAATCATCAATTATAAATATTTTACCCCTTTTTTCATCACTTGAATATTTTAAAGGTGGAGAAACATATTTTTTAGGAGGATTACATACCTGATGCTTAGAATCATTGGAAGGAGTAATTTATGTAAACTACTAAGTCTAATAGCACATACATTACCTTTATACTTAGGATTATAAATAGGTAGGGATGGTATTTGTCTAAACCCTTGACTTTGGATTTCACCCAATGAGTTGGGTTATTATAAAAATTTATTTTTTGGGTCTTGTATGGGAACTTGGGTGGTTTATTGTAATTAGAGGTTATTTTTATCCATTTATTTTATCATGTCCTTAAATATGGGCTCGAGTTTTTGAGGGGTTTGTTAGAAAGGCCTTTGTGGTGGTGGTGGATGACTACTTTTCCCCCAACTAGTTCTAAGATTTTGTAGGTTAGTTTGAATACTCCCATTCCTATAGTCTAGGTTTTCTTTACACTCAGAGTTGTATGGATTGTGTGGTCCATTCCAAACATGTTGGTTATAAGGGTGGCCTAGGAATATTGTCTCACAACTATCAGAAGGGTGTCTCAATTAAGCAAAATAGTCATAATAGTGTGTTTTAGTGGAACTAATACTACAATGAATTAGAAGAGGAGGTTGGGATTTTCCTTGGGAAAGAGTAATTTTTTAGAGTATAGTGCATACCTATTCAAACATTGTGTCCACATTTTTCTCAAATTTGGAACTTTTCACCTGATTGAAACCTCTAATGGTTACACTAGACCCGGTACCAATGTTTTTAGTGTTTTGTTTCATGTATTATATGAGATTAATTACAATTATTGGGGTCTTTTATAATAGATAACCACATATAGTAGCATAAATCATTCTCTGATTGATTATAATTAAACCTTCATAAAAGTATTATATTTAATATTTCTCACTTATTTGGTGGTGCGTAAAACTTGAAAAAATCATTTTAAAATTCCCCCCCATATTCATGAAACATTTTCCCAATTGATTGTATTATAACACAAACTTATTTTATTATTATTTCATTTCGATAGGATTGGAAGTATTTTTCAATAAAAAGTTATTTCATGTCTAACCAACCTCTAATTAGGGATTTAAAATAGTATAACAAGTCTTTTACAATTTATATAAATAAAATGGTAATTCTCTTAGATTAACAAATTATCCATCCACATACGGAGGTTTTAATGATGAACACACTGTATAAACCTCCTTTAAGTGATTATGTGGGTATTCTCCTATCAGTCCATATAATATTGGTAATAAGTGAATGAGCCCAGATTTTAATTCTAAATTAGTTTATTTGACTTGTATTTAAATGTTTGTGGATTGGATCTATACATCCAGTGAGATTAATTATTTTAATGTATAGTTATTTTCATCCATATTCTGAAAGTTTATTTTTGTCTTGATGTTGGTTTTGGAAGAAGAAGCAGTATCTATAAGAGTTTTGATGTATTGTGAATCCACCATCAAAGGATCGTTCGGTGCTTCTTGGTGTCGATGGCATAGGATCCTATATAGTTTATTTTTAATAGTAAGTAGCTCATAAAATGAATATTTAATCATGCATGAGGCATAAAAAAGGAATATGTTAGAAAACAAATTAAAAATATTAATAGATAAAATAATCACAAAAATAATTACAAAATAAATAAATTTATTATAAAAAAATTAATAATAAAAACTGAATCAATCCCCTACAACAATGCCAAAATTTAACTGTATTTTCATGACATGTTAAATTGATTAATTTTTTAAAGATTATTTATAGTCTATGTAAGACCCTAGGTCATATATAAAAGAGTTTTGATGAGTTTATATAATGCATTTCCAATATGTTTTTTAAAAGAAAACTGAAATTATGGGGTATTGAAAATAGTTTAAAAATAAATTGAATTAATTTTAATAGTTTACAATAAAAGTGGATTTTTAGAAATATATTATAATTATGTGATTATTTATATATAAATAAACCACTTGAAAATATCCTTTCTCTTGATTTTTTATTAGGATTTCATACAATCCTTTAGTTGACGATCAACTAAGATCTTGGTTACCCACAAAGCCTCTAAAATGATTCACATAGGACTAAACCTTGATATAAAAATTATGTATCAAAGTTACATACTATTATAATGATTCAACTTGTGTTAATTAACACTATAATCTAAAAATTTTGGGGAGTATGGGGATTATTATGTTATCATGTTGGAACAACACAAGTCACACACTAAAAATTAAACACAGATTAGTCGTGAAATAAAAAGTGTTTCTATTAAATGATTCAAAACATGTTTAGATACATATAAATTTAAAATTTAAAATCACAATATAAACTAAAATAGTATATAATTATGTTCCATAACTCCCTCTTCAAGTGTGTACATCCCTCACAACAATCACCCACTGTTTATCTTGCCATCAAGAGGAGGAGGAAGCTCTTGTGGAACTTAGCCTTCATGATTACTCTCTCATTGAAGATATGGGTCTCCAGAACTTGAAAATGGATAATAGGACTCCAAAATGTCATAAAATATCCCTCATTTATAACATACAAATAGGGTACCCAGGGTGCTAATTTATAGGCAAAGCGGAAGGTGTTTTTGGGCACCCAGATTTTAAGATACCACTTGGATCATGGTTTTGGATGACCAGACTATCTTATATCGCTTAAAAAAACTAAAAAGTTATTTCCACACCACTTAATATATTTACCAAAAAATTGAATCATTTGGAGGCCTATAGCTTGATATATGACTAAATTACAGAATTGACATCAAGACTCTAAAAGGTAAAGATTCTCTTCAACAATGGCACATTTGGGGCCTCAAAAGGGATGAATTTTGATTTATGGTATTATAAAGAAATTTATCCCACATGTATAATCATTATTATAAAGATTTTCATCCTAATTGAATGCATATATTATCCTTAGTATGCATTTTAGTCCACACATGTGCTTGGGATCTGGTGCAGTTTGGCCTGTTTTTCTTGAATTCGATCATGGGTTCTCGAAATCACCTCCACCGAAAATGTAATCATCTAAACAAGTATTTTTTTTATTTTTTAAAAGTGATAAAAATTAAATATTTGAACCAAATTTTAACTGAAACTTTTTTATATTATTAATTTAAAATAAAATTTTATTTTAATATAGTGGTATAGGGGTGGAAATGAAATAGTGATTCATGATGCGATCAAAGAACCATTCAAACTCCAAAGGATATACTGATATAATTTTCAATGGATTTTTAAAGATATTAGGATCAACACCTTACCTTGTTATATTTATCATATAACAATCTTTTCCATTTTATCATTCAAATGGAACCACATAAGGATTTTTGTGGGAGGAGGTGTCAGAATCCAACAAGTTAGGATAGAGTTGGTGGTAGGAAGCTGATACAACGTGATCTCATCCAAGAGATGACATAAATGGTTCAAATTATTTAGTGTTATGTGAAATATATTTAAATTTGGAATGAAATATATGTTTCCAATCTTTTATGAGTATAGGAACACAAACTTCTCATACAGAAATATTACATCTTAATAGACAAATATTCATTACTAAAGATAATAATATATTCTAGAATAATTTAGTTCAAGTTCATTTGTAATCATAAAAAACTTTTTTATATGTGATAGATATCATATTCCACTAACTTATTCATAAATATCACCCTTCTTAGACATATCATACATAATAACTATCTTCATAATGTGGGAAAGGAAATATAAAAAAGAGCAAGCTCAGATGTTCAGTAAGGGTAAACAAGGGAGATATCAACCTGACATGACAATAAGGGTATAATAACATGAGAATAACATTTTTTAAAAATACCTTGAATATCATAGATTAAAAACATGAGTCATGGAAAAAATATTTATAGTTCATAAGACATATATCAAAATGTAATCAAATAACATGATCCATGAGAACAAAACATTAGCATAAGACATAGATTTTTAGCATACATGAAAAAATTTAAAATAATATACTTTGTAGTCAAGGATTGTTTCCAAGGCTATAATAGTGGAATGGGTTTACTCCCTAAACAATTTCAGTAGTCAAGGTTTACTGTTAAGACTATCATAGTGGAAAATGTCCCTTACTTAATTGGATTCACTCCCCATTAAAGTCTTTATTATCTCATGAGATATCAATCTTTACAAAATTAATTAGAGATAGATACAGGTCCCACAAATCACATAATGAAACTCATACATGCATTTTTCACAATATCATAAATAATTCATCATATAAAAACCCTTGAAAATAAATGGTCTTTATAACACATTTATCATATCATATCTCATAAAAAGAAATGTGTTTCATAAAAATTTCATCATAGCATAACCCATTGAAAGGAAATGGGTTTCATAAACATAAAAAATCTAGAGAAAGAATAAATATGGTATCATTGGATAATGTTACCATGTAATATTAAGTAACTTCAAAGGATGTCATCTTAGATGGAAAATGGTTTTGAATGATCACTTCAAAAATTTGTTGAGAAAATATATGTTTCATTTTGAAATAACTTCTTTAAATTCTATAATTTCCCAAATAGTAAAGAAAACATTTTCTCTGAAAAATATCCTTGAAAATTTTTAAATGAAAATTTAACACTTTGATTATTCATGACAATGGAAAATACCATTCATGTTGTTCACATAAAAGCAAATATTCCTCTCATTTTCTGTAAAAAGTCAAAAGTACCTTTCTTGGAAAACAAAAGGTGGATTCTATTTAAAACAGTTTTGTAAAATATAAAATATGGCTAAAAATTCAATTAAAAATTATTTGTATAATTTTCAAAAATTTCTTTAAAACATTTTTATAAAATATTTACATGGAAGAAAAAAAATATTTTTAACCGAAGAGGGTGATAAAGTTGATTTTTATTAAAAACAATATTTTTAAATCCTGAGTATATAAAGAAAGGAAAATGAAAGGAATAAAATTGTTTTCATAAAAGAACTATAGGATAATAAATTTCATGATTTTCTAGATAAATATATCATAATATTTCATCATTTAAATTAGAAACAATCCCGATAAACGATGACATTGTAACATCAAACCCTTACAAATTTGGTCACTTTTGGATCACAAGACTATGAAATAATGACATTAAATGAAAATTAAAATATCATGATAATAAATAAATTAATGATATTACATTTCAAGGGGATTTATATACACCTAATAAAAGAATATAGGGGTACAACATAATGTATGTCCCAAACAAGAAAAATTGAGACAAAAATCCCTTACCTTAAATCTTGAATTCCTTCATATATGTTAGAACCTCCTATGTAATAAATATAAGTTTATTATAAATATATTAAAAAACCATAATCTCATGTATCATACAATATATTATTTACTTATGACCATTTATTACATATTTATTAAAAAATTCTTATTAAAATCATATTCCAGGTGATAACTGTTTCATTTTTCATGTATGATTTGGTTTGGTATTCTCAGTCCTTTTACTTTGATCATCGTTCCAAAATCTCAATAATTTTAAACATGGGATAAATATCATCTATATTCAATAAACATGTATTTATAGTAATCAAATAATGTCATGACCCACTTTTACCAAGATGAGAGAAGGGACAACAGATTTCCAAACCCTTCCTTCTTCAAGTTGAAGGAGAGATAATGACCCCCGAGACCTACCTTCAATAGGTCCCGGAGTGGTGAATAGCACCAAGGGTATAGAATTACACACAAGATGGAAGGAATTACCCTTTTTTATTTAATAGGATCGGGAGATAAGATAGTAAAACCCAACAACACCAAAACTGGGGGTAAAGGTAAATCCAAAGAAAACCATTCCCATATGCATGTTACAAAAGTAAATTCCACAAAGTACAAGGAGACTACAAAGGTAAAGTACCAAAGAAAGAAAAACAGCAACTGCAACTGTCCCAACATCTGAGCTAGTACGGCCCTGCACGGTCCCTAAAGTCCTCCTGGAAACCTGAAAGCATTTTTATATATGTAGGCTGAGTATACAAGTATACTTAGTAGGGAAAACCAAAGACTCTCATGCACAAGTGGGGAGGCATTCTAATGCCATGTGAGAAAAGAGATAACCAAAGCACCTAGCAAGGAAAACTATCCACCCAAGCCTCACTAAGGAACGCTCCCCAAATAACTCAAGTAAATTAATGTATAGTAATAGCACATCGATATTTGGGTACCCCACGCCACTTTCCCACTGGCTATTTAAGACATCCAATGCATCAAACCTTTCCCGCCATTCTCACTGCAGTCCCACTACCACACCCCGCCCGCACACACCTGGGCCACAACCACACATCCCACCCGCAAACACCTGGGCCACAACCACTATCCCTCCCACAAACACCTGGGCCACAACCACCATTCATAAGCATGCCCCGAAAACACCTGGGCCAGAACAACTACTGCCACGCCCAAAGACACCTGGGCCTCATCCCGAAGACTCTTAGGAAACAACCTGCCCGCACACACCTGGACCAACCACCACAACTACCATGCCTGAAGAATATTGGTCTATAATGGGACTCAAGACATCCCAGCCTACCTGAATATTCTTGGGATATTCGATAAAGTGATAAGAAAAGGACCTAATAACCATCCACTCATAGGAGTGTTGGGAAAAACACCCTCCCCCATGAAATGGGGGGTGTTCGGCACTGAGTTCTCAACTTGGTTGGGGAGCGGATAAGAAACATAAAAACTACATATATATGTATATGTAACAAGAACTTATCCAAACCTAGGGTTTCCAAAGGCAACCAAAGAAGAACTCCCTTGTTACTATTCATTCATAAAATAAGGCACAACACTCATGGCCAAGTCCCAACTCATTCCCAAAACCAATTCCCCATTTAAACCATTCTTGTTTTCATGTTCAAGTGATCCCAATTAGGTGAATTGTACACTATTGGGAAACACACTGGCATAACCACAAGACAGAGAAAGAGAAATAGCCAAACAACAATTTAAGCATTCACATCCGGTTCTCTTGTGAAGTCACAACAACAAAGGGATCAGTGAGATCCCTCAAAGTACTGGAACCAAACCAAGACTTTAGATACAGCCCAACATAGCTTCAAATTCACAACCAACAACCATGCCACAATAGAGGATCTCATCCCCATCCATGTCACCCCATAATAATCGAGCAGAACAAACAGACATGCCACCAAGATAGAGCAAGGAAGTTTCCAGACACAAGTACATCATTCACTAATTTTTCTTCTTTATTTTTGGTTAACCGGGGTGATCACACAAGTATTTTTGTTCACTGGACATTCATTTAATCGGCCGAGTATACATGAATAACCAAATTCCCATGTTGGATCCATTCAATCATCGCAAAAGACGGAGGTTCATTAATGCACAAATAAAGACCACCAACATCCCTGATTTTCAGTGGGCATAGGCCCAAACAATTCACAACATAAACAATAAAGGGTAAGGAAAAGAAGAAAAACATCGATCACCCCCCCCCTTCATTCTTTAAAGGTCTGTTTGTTATCTTCATTAACATTTGGTTTCATCCATCCCACAGAAACAATATAATACCCTCCCATCATGATACACAGTAAAGAGAGATAAAATAATACCCTACATAGATGATTAAGGATCAAATTTATTCTCCACATGCCAAGAACTGGGGATGCACAACTTGTAGGGGAAGAACTCCAGGGAATCCAAGGACGAGCAGAAAAACTCCAGCATGGGTGCACCACAAGCCTCAGGAAGGAGGGACTCCAAGCGCACTAGGGAGAAGAAAGAAATCCAGCCAATAAGGGGAAGAAAGAAACTATAGTGTGATATAAAGATGAGATCCTATTGTTACGGGATAAGGAATTTTGAACCACTTTAAAGTCAGATTATGGTTTCCTATGCGGTTGTGAGGTTACACACGATGGTATTAATTCTTATTTAATTATTCTCATCGGGGTGGTGGTATAATGTCTGTGCGTTAAACTGTTTCTTTTAAATGGAGGAAAACGCGCAACGGGGGTATAACTGGAAGGTACCGGGAAAAGGTGTGACACTGAGGAAAAACCACAGATTTTGGTAAGTTTAAGGTTTTCCCAACTCTTGGGAGATTTTGGATATTATTTATGGGATTTAAATGGATTTGAAAGGGGTGTTAAATCATTTTCACATCAAAAGATATGTTGTGGGAGTGGAAAAGTCAGAAGTTGGAAAACGAACAAAGACCCTGGGTGAGGACACGGTGCCACCTTCATGGTGTCATCCTTACGGTGCCACCGTCACGGTATCACCATCACAGTGATGTTGTCATGGTGCCACCGTCACGGTGCCACCGTGACCAGTGTGCGACCGTCACAATGCCACCGTTTTGATGGAGCCGTGTTTTGGAAAAGTAAGGGACCAGGTGGGTCTGGGTCATTACATTAGATACCTCTCAAACTATTCTCACCCTCGAGAATCAAAACTAGACCAGGAGAAAAAAAAGGGGGGGTTCAAACAACCACCCCGAAAGATACCTCTCAGGAGTGAACCTCATCGACATCTAGGAACACCTCTCCCTCAAGTAACCAGGAAATATTCAAGGGTCAAACTTCATAGTCGTATGGGTTTGGGATTTTATTCCTCCATGTCAAGATATTATCCACTTTGGGTGGCACTGACTCCCCCGCACAGGTTTAATCGCATCCACCTTAATGCGTATTAATAAGGGATCGGTTCCTCCCCTCCCCATAGCCAGTACTCTTCACACACATTCAGAGAATAAGGAAAACCACACATTCCATAGTTAACAAGGTAAAGTGTTCCATCACAAACAAGTAAAAACAAAACAAAACAAAACTCAAAACAGCTCTGGGTACTGGGCGTGCATCTGCGTCTCCCATTCCCAGGTACTTTCCTCGAGCCCTCCATGCCTCCACAACACACAAACCAAAGGAATGGTTCGTCCACGGATCACCTTCTTCTCGCAATCCTTGATCCTCACAGGTCTTTCCACAAAAGTCACGACATCCTCAATATCCATATTTCCCCAGTCGATGACGTGTGATTTGTCATGTAGATACCATCGGAGTTAAGATACATGGAAGACATCTTGCATTTTCAGTAGCGGCGGTGGTAGTGCCAGCTAGTAAGCCACTTCGCCGACCCGCTGCACCACATCAAACGGTCCGACGAAACTGGGAGAAATCTTACTCTCCCTACCGAACCTATGTTTCCCACGTCAAGGGGAGACCTTCAAGAACACATGTTCCCCAACCTCAAAATCCAAGGGTCTCCTCCTATTATCGTCGTCCAATTTATTTTGGTCCTGATCCACCTTCATCCTTTCTCATATAAGCTGAACCTTCTCTGTCGTCCTCTGCACCAACCTTCAGGCTAAGAACACCTGCTTCCCCAACATCGGTCCAGCACACAGGTGAGCAACATGGTCTTCCATACAAATCCTAGAATGGATCCATGCCAATGGTAAAGTTATAGATATTATTGTAGGCAAACTCTACCAGAGGCAAGTGTCGCACCAATGATACCCCAAAGTCCAGAATACATGCTCGTAGCATATCCTCCAATGTATGAATGGTGCGCTCTGCCTGTCCATCTGTCTGGGGATGGAAAGCAGTGCTAAGACGTAGTTAGGTTCCAAAAGCATGCTGGAATCCTCTCCATACTCGTGAGGTAAACCGTTCATCCCTATCTGATATTATGGACCACGAAACTCCATGAAACTGCACCACGTCATCTACATACCTCTGTGCTAAGGCATCCACTGTACCCGACTCCTTGATTGCTCGAAAGTGAGCCGATTTCATCAAATGGTCCACCACTACCCATATAGCATCATATCCTCCTTGAACCTTGGGTAGACATGTGATGAAATCCATCGAGATTTTATCCCACTTCCACTCGGGGACGTCTTAAGGCTGCAACAAACCGCCTGGAACATGGTGTTCAACCTTCACCTGCTGACACACTAGGCACCTGGCCACGAACTCTGCCACCGCCCGCTTTACCCTGGGCCACCAAAACTAACTCCTTAGACCCTGGTACATCTTAGAAACTCCAGGGTGCACTTCTAGGGGTGATTTGTGGAACTCACCAAGAACTCTCTCATGCATCGCCTCTAGAACAAACAACTTCCCTCAGAAAAGCATCTGATTCTGAACATCCTCCGTCCACCCTTCCAGGGCATTGCTTTGGTTAACCTGATCACGCATCACTTCGCTTTTTGAGTATCCCCATTGAGACTCCTCTACCTACCTCAACAGAGAAGAATGCACTGTCATCTGATACAGGAAACTTCTACCACCATCCATCCTCGCATCCAAGTGCGGGGTAGCCAACTCCTCCATCACCTTCCAAGAATCTGCCGACTCTCGAAATGCATCCTTCCGTGACTTCTTTCTCAAGGCATCATCCACCACTTTCCCTTTTCCTAAGGTGTATAAAATCTCAAAGTCGTAGTCCTGGTGGAACTCCATCCACCTTATCTTCCATAAGTACAGGTCCCACTGGGAGAAGATATACTTCAATCTTTTGTGATCCTTGAAGACCATGAAGCGTTCCCCGATGAGGTAATGCCGCCACAACTTTAGTGCGAAAACGACCATCGTAAGATCTAGATCGTGGGTGGAATAATTACGCTCATGAGGATGTAACTGCCTAGACCCATAAGAGATCACCCCTTATCATTGCATCAGCACACACCTGAGGCCTTGTCCTGAAGCATCACAGAATACCTCATACATCACCCCTTCTTCTGTCAACATCAGCACTGGGGAACTTACCAACTTCTCCTTCAGATGGATGAAGGCTGCCTCTCACTACCCATTCCACATGAATTCCTGGTCCTTCTTGGTAAAGGATGTCAAAGGTGCCACAACTCGGGAGAAGTTGGGAACGAACCTCTGATAGTAGCCTGCTAGTCCAAGGAAACTATGAACTTCTTCCATGTTCTTGGGAGCTGCCCAAGAAACAACCACCTTGACCTTCGATGGGTCCACCGCTATTCCCAACTTGGACACCATGTGCCCAAGGAAGTGCACTTCTCGCATCCAAAACTTGCACTTGGAAAACTTCCCATAGAGTTGGTGCTATCAGAGGACCTCTAAAACTGTTCTCAGGTGATCATTGTGATCCTCCTCTGATCATGAGTATATCAGGATGTCGTCAATAAACATGACTACGAACTGATCCAGGTATTCGTAGAAGACAGAGTTCATGAGCCCCATGAAAATAGCTGGAACGTTCGTAACGCTGAACGGCATGACCACAAACTCAAATCTCTCATATCTTCACCTAAAGGCAGTCTTCGAGATGTCACCCTCCTTCACCCTCAACTGGTGATATCCCGACCACAGGTCAATCTTAGAGAACCAATATTCCCCTTTCAACTGGTCGAAAAGGTCATCTATCGTCGGGAGAGGGTAACAGTTATTGACTGTTGCCTGATTCAGTCTCTGGTAGTCTATGCACAGCCTGAGACCACCATCTGCCTTCTTTGCGAATAAGACTGGAGCACCTCATGGTGACACACTTGGTTGAACAAAACCCTTCTTCATCATATATTCAATATGAATCGGCAACTCCCGTAACTCGGAAGGTGCCATCCTATAGGGAGCCATTGAAATCGGACGAGCACCAGGTTGCAAGTTTATCAAGAACTCAACATTATGTCGAGGGGGTGGAGTCACCACCTCCTCAATGAAGATGTCCATAAACTCACTGACGATCCCTAGGACTTCCACCATTTCTGCATCCACTAACTCTACTAATAGTTCAACTAACAAGGAGAGGAGAGGCTCCTCTCGCCTGCTACTTTTCTGGCAACCCCGCTTGCCGATGCAAGTTACACGTTGGCCGCCCAAATCTGAAAACACGACCCTTCCTCGGAAACAGTCAATGACGGCATATACAGAGAATAACCAGTCAATTCCTAGGATGAAATCATATGGATTCATCTACAACAGTAGAAGATCCCTGATAGACTGATGTGGACCTATCATCAGTCTACACCCTCGGCAAACATAAAACAAGTCGGTCTGACCTTCGACTGGTGTGATCAACACCAGGGGCACTGGAAGTCTCTCAGCATCTAAACCCAGAGCACGGGATAGAATGGGTGTAACAAAGGAGTGTTAATCTCCCGTATCGAATAGGGTATTGGAAAGAGTACTAAACAAGCTGATCGTACCTCAAACGACCTCCGGCCTGGCTAGAGCTACTGCCTCTGCGGTGTGTAACTGCCCACGCCCATCTCCCCTACCCCTCGGCTGTTTTCCACCTCCCCGACTGCACCCTAGTCAAGGTCCCTGAGGAGCGCCCTGAGTTCAGCCTCCTCCTACGACGTCTGCCCTTGGAGGACTGAGAGCTCGTTGTCCCTGATGCTGCTGCTGAAAAGGCCTGGCTGGAAACTGTTGCGGCCGGGGTGGGTATTGCACTGGCCCACCACCATTGTATTGTACTCAGTCTGGGAACTGATTCTGAAGGTGCCCATGGCTGCCACAGATGAAGCATCTTGGTCCTGGGCCCAAAAGGAAAGGGCGAGGACCGGGATATCGGAACAGGAATTGCTGGGGCCTTCTCCCTACTGACCGGAACCGAGAGCTCCCTGATGCTGGAGGCCTGCTACTGAAAACTTTCCCCTTTGACAAGCCCAAATGGATCCCCTCTTGCGATACACCTCCCAGCGTGTGCATCCTCTCCACCACTTCCGCCTTCTTCTGTACCTCTAAGTACGTCGATAGGGTAAAGGGAGTAACAGAATACTAGAGAGAAGGTCTAAGTGCCTCCTCCAAATGTCTCACCCGAGACTCCTCATCTGGACAGAGGTCGAGAGCAAAGCATAAGAGATCCTTAAACTTGATCCCCAACTCTCTTACTAACATACTCCCCATCTGGAGGGAGAGTAGTTCCTGCCTCTTCTCGGCCTTCATCGTGGAAAAGAGGAATTCTACCCGGAACTCCTTCTCGAAGTCAGTCCACGTCACCTCAGCCTCCCTCTTCTCCCCAAGATAGAGCATCCACCACTAATGCACTGCTCCTCACAACTTCCTTACAACCAGAGGAACCCAGTACTCTGTCAGAGCCCAGATCAAGCTGAAATCTATCACCAGCTCCTCTAGACATATTTTTGTCTCCATGTCTGAGATGCTACCCTCGTACTTCCCGAGGGTCTTCCACTGAAAGGCATGAAGCTTCCTTTTCCAATGATCATCCTCCTCCTCTCGGTCAGTCCTCTGCCGATCAACCAAGTCAACCTCCTGGGCCTCAATCACCCTCACTACTCGTGGTCATCTCCCAGGTGCCATAGATACTAGGAAAACAAGGAATGCCTAAGCCTAAGTAGTGTAGAATATTGTTCTTAATTTTCTTAGACTTCTTATTCATTTTAAATCCCAAAAAAATACCCATGAAACATAAGAACACAAGTCATTATGATGCATGTACCTTCCTTAGGGTCTCTACCCTGTAATCAGTACAGCCTCACTTGGTCATTAGGTAGGCTCAGAGTCCTTGAATCGGATCACGGGGGGGCCTAAAATCCCGTGTCCTAGCCGGTCTTCCCTAACCTAATTCACGCACCAAGATCACCCAACACTCTTTCCCTACCATCCCATGCAATCCTTACCATGCCTAACTCCAGACTCTATCCTATCTCTCAACCTCTTCCTCTAATACCATTCTGTCATGACCAGCCTTCACCAAGATGAGATAAGGGACAGCAGATTTCCAGACCCTTCCTTCTTCAAGTTAAAGGAGAGATAATGACCCCCGAGACCCGCCTTCAATAGGTCCCGGAGTGGCGACTAGCACCAAGGGTATAGAATTACACACAATATGGAAGGTATTACCCTTTTTTCTTTAATAGGATTGGGAGATAAGATAGTAAAACCCAACAACACCAAAATTAAGGGTAAAATTAAAACCAAAGAAAACCATTCCCATATGCATGTTAAAAAAGTAAATGCCACAAAGTACAAGGATACTACAAAGTTAAAGTACCGAAGAAATAAAAACAGCAACTGCAATTGTCCCAACGTCCAAGCTAGTACGGCCTTGCACGGTCCCTGAAGTCCTCCTGGAAACCTGAAAGCAGTTTTATATACGTAGGGTGAGCATACAAGTATACTCAGAAGGGAAAACCAAAGACTCTCATGCATAAGTGGGGAGGCATTCTAATACCCTGTGAGAAAAGAGATAACCAAAGCACCTAGAAAGGAAAACTATCCACCCAAGCCTCACCAAGGCACACTCTCCAAATAATGAAAGTCAAGTAATGTATAGTAATATCACATCGATATTTGGGTACCCCGCGCCACTTTCCCACTGGATATTGAAGATATCCTACGCATCGAACCTCTCCTTCCATTCTCACTGCAGTCCCACTGTCACACCCCGCCCACACACACTTGTGCCACAACCACACATCCCACCCACAAACACCTAGGCCACAACCACCATCCTACCCGCAAACACCTGGGCCACAACCACCATGCATAACCATGCCCGCAAACACCTGGACTAGAACAACAACTGCCAGGCCTGAAGACACATGGGCCTCATCCCGAAGACTCTTGGGAAACAACCTTCCCGCACACACCTGGGCCAACCACCACAACTACCCTGCCCGAAGAATCTTGGGCTATAATGGACCTCAGCCCATCATAGCTTGCCCGAATAGTCTTGGGCTATTTGGGAAAGGCAGTAGAAAAGGAACTAATAACCATCCACTCATAGTAGTGTTGGGAAAAACACCCTCCCCCATGAAATGGGGGGTGTTCGGCACTAAGTTCTCAACTTGGGTGGAGCACGAATAAGAAACATAAAAACTACAGATATATGTATAGGTCACAAGCACTCATCCCAACCTAGGGTTTCCAAAGCCAACCTAAGCACAACACCCTTGTTACTATTCATTCATAAAAGAAGCCACAACACTCATGGCCAAGTCACAACTCATTCCCAAAACCAATTCCCCATTTAAACTATTCTTGTTTTCATGTTCAAGTGATCCCATTTAGGTGAATTATACACTACTGGGAAACTCACAAGCATAACCAACAGCTAGAGAAAGAGAAACATCCAAACAACAATTTAATCATTCACACCCGGTTATCTTGTGAAGTCACAACAACAAAGGGATCAGTGAGATCCCTCAAAGTACTCGAACCAAACCAAGCCTCTAGATACAGCCCCACACAGCTTCATATTCACAACCAACAATTGTGCCACAACGGAGGATCCCATCCCCATCCACGTATCCCCATAAGCATCGAGTAGAACAAATAGACATGCCACAAAGACAGAGCAAGGAAGTTTCCAGACTCAAGTACATCATTCACTAAGTTTTCTTCTTTCTGTTTGGTTAACCGGGGTGACCACACAAGGATTGTTGTTCACTGGACATTCATTTAATTGGCTAAGTTTTCATGATTAACCAAATTCCCATTTGGATCCATTCAATCGTCAGAGAAGATGGAGGTTCATTAATTCACAAATAAAGACAGCCAACGGCCATGATTTTCAGTGGGCATAGGCCCGCACAATTCACAACATAAATAATCAAGGGTAAGGGAAAGTAGCAGAACATTGATCCCCCCCCCCTTCATTCTTTAAAAGTCTATTTGTTATCTTCATTAACATTTGGTTTCATCCATCCTGCAGAAACAATAGCATACCCTCCCAGCATGATACACAGTAAAGAGAGACGAAGGAAAACCCTACCTGGTTGATCAAGGATCAATGTTCTTCTCCACGCGCCAAGAACTGGGGATGGGAGACTTGTAGGGGAGGAACTCCAGGGACTCCAAGGACGAGCAGAAAAACTCCAACACGGACGCACCACAAGCCTCAGGAAGGAGGGACTCCAAGTACACTGGGGAGAAGAAAGAAATCCACCCAGGAAGGGGAATGAAGAAACTCTAGCGTGATATAAAGATAGGATCCCATTGTTATGGGATAAGGAATTTTGAACCGCTTTAAATTCGTATCATGGTTTCCTATATGGTTGGGATGTTACACACTATGGGGTTAATTCTTATTTAATTATTCCCATTGGGGTAGTGGAATAGCGGTTGTGCGTTAAACCATTTCTTTTAAATGGAGGAAAACACGCAACGGGGGCAGAATTGGAAGGTACGGTGAAAAGGTGTGACACCGATGAGAAACCACACGTTTTGGTAAGTTTAAGGTTTTACTGAATCTTGGGGGATTTTGGATATTATTTATGGGCTTTAAATGGCTTTGAAAGGGGGTATTAAATCATTTTCACGTCAAAAGATGCGTTGTGGGAGCGGAAAAGTCGTAAGTTGGAAAAAGAACGAAGACCCTGGGTGAGGACACCCTGCCACCGTCATGGTGTCACCCTCACCGTGTTGCCATCATGGTGCCACCATCATAGTGCCATCGTGACCGGTGCCACCGTGACCAGTGTCGTCTTCACGGTGCCACCGTGACCAGTGTGTGACCGTCACGGTGCTACCATTTCGGTGGAGCCGTGTTTTGGCAAAGTAATAGACCAGGTGGGTCCAGTTCATTACAAATAAAGTTAAAGATAGAAAATTAAATACACAGTTCATTGAGACGATAGGTTGTACGTAATCATGAATGGTGTTTCCATTTTATCGAATGATGAACCCCAAGAAAGTAAAATAATATATTAACATTATAGAATAATATTTATTTCATATATGTCTCATATTTTCATTAAACCTATCCTTGTTACATTCTATGTAAAGCATAAGTGAGGAACAAATCACTTCACCTCGTGAGGCGGTGGTATATAGTACACACAAGTAACGTTATCATGTTACCATGAAATGTAAAGCGAGGATTTATATGTGACATAATAATTACATAAATATAATGATGTCATAAATATAATATAAATATGTTAAATCCACCGTTACATTCAGTCATGACATGTGGTAATGGAAAACGAATTACATCAGTTCGTGGGGCGATAGTCCACTGTACACACAATCAACAGTTTCATTTACCGTTTTATGGAAGAGGATATAGATATAGGTTATTAAATTAACATAATAAAATATAATGATATGTTAAATATTAGTGTTATTATATCATAATAGTTTTACAATATTTTATGGAGGTGTAAGAAGAAATAAAACAAAAACACTAGTTTATGAAGTTTACCTCTTCTTCGGAGTACCCCTTTAGGTTTATACCTAAATCCTTATTTGGTGGTTTTTATAATAAGAATAGTAACTATAGGTTATTTTAAGGGAATTAATAAAGGTATTTAGAATGAAATTTTTTGATCCAAGTGTTTTTGGAATTATGTAGAGTTGAGGAGAGGGAGTTACCTTTTATAAGTGGGGGAGAGGACACACATGAAATTTTTTAATAGAATAATGTGTACCCACATTTTTTACATGCCACAGGGATTAAAGATGACTCGTTAATGAACCTTATACATAATAAGGTCTATATATGTCCATTAAATTGGTTTTTCATAATTTTTTAGATCATCTTTCCTTTTATATTTTTAGTTTAACTCCCAGTAAACTCATTTTTACCTTAACTGCAGTAACTAATTTTTACTATTCATTTTGAAAAACATTATGTTGAACTTATTTTATAATATTAAGTATTATTATTCTAAATATAAAATCTAATTTCCAAATTTCATTTAGAAGTTTACATTACCATATTTTATGGTCATATTTTTTACCCAAATTTTACATTTTAACCTTCAGACATGAAAAGGAAAACTTGGATCACTTACATTCTCGAGGAACTTTTAGGTTTATAGTTTAAGATAATTGGTAAAACTCCTAAAAAATAATTCACATGAATTTAAATGATAATTTCTCTCACTTAACCCAGGTTATATTTTTAAAATTAATACATCATCACTATCCATATAAAATCCATTCAAGAAATAACTCATTAAACATCATCCCTTAAAACCTGGGGAAAAAGAAACATAATAAGGGTGAGTTAAAATGATTAGTAAGGGTAAACATAAGCATTAATAATTGAATTTTTTCATTTAGAATAATAATATAATAAGGTTGTGATTACATATCAAAGTGTATGAGTATAACATATGAATATTATTACCCATCAATACACAAGTCATCAATCATGTAATAAGTCATTAATAAAGGAAAAAAGGCATAAGAATTAATAATCATGTTCCATGTGATATCAATATTAATCAAATGAAACATTATAAAACCATATAAATCATAGATAATACATATTGGTATCTTGGAACATTATCTTATTAAACCCTTATAGAACCCTTACAAATTAGAATAAACTTACAGATGACTTCCAATATAATTATTTGAAGAATATAATCATTACCCAGTGTATTATAGATATATCATGGGGATCAACCTTCTTATAAGCTATATTGGTCTCACCCAATTTCTGTGAGCTATAATGAGGCTCAAACCCTCATAATCTATATCGGTCACACCCGTTTCATATAATTCTCAAGTACCATGAATAAAACACTTTCATCATAAAAATAATAAAAACAAGAAAAAGCCATGGAAAAGAAATGGGTTCCATAAAAATATCTATGAATAAAATTAATCATGTAAACTAAATGGTTTCTTTAACAATCTCTTAGAAACATGATTAACCCGTGAAAAAAGAAATGAGTTCCATAACAATCTCTTTGAAACATGGTTATCCCATGGAAAAGAAAAATGTTCCATAAAAATATCAATTAAACAATTTTATACCATTTATAAGAAATGGTTTCCATAACAATGTCATTGAAACAATATTAAACCGTGGCAAAATGGGTTATATAACAATCTCTTTGAAACAAAATTAACTAGTGGAAAAGAAATTAGTTCTTAACAATATCTTTGAAATAATAATAATACACCAAAAAATATTGAATATTGAAAAAATACAAAATATTCCCAATGAAGGATAAGTAAAAAATAATTTTATTGATTTTATGAATGTAAATTACCTTAAAATATCATTAAAAACATTAAAAATTCAAAGTGTCCCATACCACTTTTGAAACATTAGATTCACAATCCCCATGAATTAATATCATTAAATTAAACTTATAATATCATTAAATAATCATATTCATGATATAACATGTCAAATATTTATTATATACACCTTATAAAATAAGATAGGTCTTTAACATAATAAACATATCAAATAGGAAAATTGTGATGAAAATACATTACAGCTTTGGTAACATTGAAACTATAAACCCCAAGAAATAGAAATACTCAAATGTATATGTATAAACCCATAAATAAAAGTATAATAAGAATAAAATAAATTAATGGATAATATATATACTATATAAAAATTACTAAGAGTGTAATAACAAATAAGCCTCAATGGAATGTAAATTCATATGAAACCCCTTAGAATTGTGGTAATATATGAACCGGGAACCCCAAAAGTAATAATCATAAAATGAAACATTTAAATAACATAAAGATAAAATAGTTCATGATATAATAAATCAAAATTGTAATTATATACACCATACAAAATATATAAGTGGTTAATATGACATTTATGTCACAGATTGAAAAAGTGAGATGAAAACCCCTTACCTTGAGTTTGATTCATCATGCTTGTTCTTTATATTTAGGAATAATAAAATTATATTAATTATTAAAATTATTAAGAAACATTTTAAATTTTGTAATTATTTTTATTTCACTTATTACTATGTTATATAAAATTACTTAATTGATTAATTTTACATCGGTTGTTTTGACCATATTCAGTTTATGTGTCAAAAACTGATTTTATATGTCAACTATGGTAAAAGGAGTCATTATTTAGACATACCCAGAATAATAATCATCAAATAATAATATAATTTATTCATAAATTATTCTTTTATAACGAAACATAGAATATTATTTTGAAAAATGAACCAACATTACAACTATGGAGATGATTGGTCATAGTTACGCATGAGTAACATTCACTTTTTTCAATGATCATTATGGAAAGATGGAAAGTAAATTTTATTTTTCAAGAATTATAATTATATAATTAATACCATATTAAATAATTATATATACTAATATATATCATTCTTATGATGTGGTGATGAAAAAATAAGAATCACATCTCTTTGAGGAGGTGGTAGTCCACACGTCCATAAATGACGTTATCACTTTTTCAATGTGTGAAATGGTAAGAATACAAAGATATATTATATTTATATAAAGATAATTATATAATTAATATCATATATATTTCATGTATATCACATATTTTTATTAAACCCATCCTTAATACATTCCATTTAATGCATAAATAAATCACATCTCATTGAGGAGGCGGTAGTCCACACATCCACAAAATAATGTTATTTTATTCCCAAAAAATGGAAATCATGAAGGTATGTGTTATATAATAATTAAATATGCATAAATACCTCATAAATATAATATATATCATATAAAAAAAGTATTTACATGATAATTACCAACCATAAGAGGCGGTATTTGAAAAATGAATGACATCGTTTCACAAGGCGGTAGTCCGCCATACACACAAATGATGATTTCATTACCCTTTGGGTAGAATTGTGTGTAGGTGTATGTATAAAAAATAAAATAACATAATATAAATATATTTATGATACTTTTTTTATTACATAATAATTAAATAATAATAATTTAATGGGTGTACAAAGAAATAAAATAAAAGTTCTTTTTGAAAAATGTTATATCTTCTTCAGGTAACTCCTTTTGGTTTGAACCAAAGGAATTATTTGGATTGATTTATACCCAAACTTGGGATTATTGGATGATATTATGTATTTTGGTAGTTGATTTTTTTAGGGTTTTTACATTCCAAAAGGATTAAGAGGAGTGAAGAAAGGGTAAGAGTGAATTCTCTTTTATAGTGGAGGAGGAGTGGCATTCTTGTAAATACAAAAAGGTCAACACTATTAGGAGGTCTTACTTACATAATTTCCCTAAAATAATGAACTAAATTTTATAAAAGAGGGTAAATAGTCTAAATATGTACATAAAATTGGTTTATGACAAATTTATAGATCATTTTTCCCCTTATGATTAAAGTTACCCATGAAGTAACTCTTTTTTACCTTAATCGCTATAATTAATTTTAATATTTTTCATTGATATTTTTGGTCAAATACTAAGTTGGATTTACTAAAAATTACAAATTTTTATGATTAAAAATATGGAACCAATTGTTTCAAATTAAAATAACAAATGTGACAAAATTTAATTTAAAATTAATCCCACACATGAGATGACAAATCTGTTTTTTAAAGTGAAAAGTTCAAAAGTTTAAAAAAACTTTATAACCAATTTCATTATGAAATTGATTGAAATGAACTAAATTGGATTTATTGATTTATTATTGAACTAATTATACCTTAAAACCAATTTAAAATATAATTTATATATATAAATTAATTATGTGAAAATGTAGTTTTCAATTAAAATTTGGTGTCATTTACTATTCATCAAAATATGAAAGTTCTCAGAAAAATACAAACAAATCACCCAAAGTAAATTTTTATATACATATTTCAACCAAGAAAATTATTTTTTCAAATAAAATTTTAAAAATTTTTGAATTTTAGTTTTAAAACAATTCTTCCATTAAAAGGTGGAAAAACTGCCTTTTAGCCAAGTACAACCTTTTATGCTTAAAATTGGATTTATTATTATTTTAAGCATGTAAAATTTATTAGATGAATTGAACAAAATTTGATTGGATATGTAAAATATAAATTTAATTAATATATTTCAAAAATATGTATTAATTTAATTTATTAAGATAAAATTCCTTTATGGTAAAAAAATGGCTTTTTATAAAAATACATCTCTTATATTCATTTGGTTTTTATATTCATTTATAATTAAATTTTTTTAAAGATTGGGTCTGAAGCCTCATTTTATTATTAAATCAAATAACTCTTTTTTTATATGGGTAGAGGGAGACCAATTACATATCCTGAAGGCCCAAGGCCAAGTGGCTTGGATACAAGGCTTGAAAGCCCATTTTTTGTCCCAAAGGGCCCCCCGGTGAACAATACTGCAAAAGTACCCAGGTTGCTATAGTACCTGTTATAGTACCATCATCAATGCATTTCCTGCTAAAGTGCCTCTGCTGCTATAGTGTCACCACTTCTACAGTTTCACTACTACTATAGTACTACTATAGTGCTGCTACAATAACCTAGAAATTCATCCCTTCTTAGATTCTATCCTAGTAATCAAAAAATTCATTTAATAAAAAATTTTAAACCATATTTTCATATTTTAGTTACTATTATTCATTACCTCTATTACAAGGTCTAGGTTATAACTATTAAGATAAATAATAATATTAATAGTTTATTTTTTTCAGTAATACTTGGCCTTGAATGTAACACACGTTATCGAAGAAAATCAATGTTGTGTACAACGCAAGATAAACATGGTGTTGCCTATAAAGAAATATAAACATTAAATTTCATGTGATGAAAAATATCAAATAAATTAAATTAATTTTAAATAATATATTTCTTAAAATCTAAGGATATTGAAAATCAAATACAACCTATATAGAATTATGCCCTTTATATGTTTTTGAGAGTCTAATAACAAAATACATGGTGTTGTTTTTCCATTTCCATTATAGTATGGGTAATGGTTGTAGCATCCCCTTATAATGATTTCTATAATCCTTAACATGTTGACATATCAAACACTAATATTCAAACACTAAAATATCTCTCTTCCTTCCATCCCACATGAAATACTCTTTCAAATCACTATGAATATTTTCACTTCTAGGATAAATAAAGAATAAATAACTATGAGCTTCCTCTAATAGCTATTTCCTAGAATCTAGTTTAGAAATAACACATACACATATCCTAATCATTTTCATTCCATCGGGATAAATATTAAACTTAGGAATATTTCTCACCTTTTTTTGCTGCTCCATATCATCCTTATGCGCCCATTTTATCCTCACATGGACAGATATTTGAACACTTATTTGATAAATATAATACTTCACCCCTTCCTTAAAGATTTAATATTAATATTTTACAAATATTTAAAATTTTTGTTTTTTTATCCTCGTTATAGATAAGATAGTATGATCCTTTCGACTCAAATCATTGACCACCGTGTTCACTTTCTTCAGATGGTAATATATTGAGAAGTCATAATATTTAATCATCTTCAACTATCTTCTCTAGAACATATTCAACTCGTTCTGTGTGAATATATACTTTGAACTTTTTTGATTGGTATATATATCAAAATTTTCTTTAAAAATATAATGCCTCCATATATTTAATGCAAAAAATACCATAGCTAAATCCTAATCCTGAGTTGGGTAATTTTTTTATAAAAAATTAATTTTCATTAGGTGTAAGCTATAACCATGTAATTATGAATAATAAAACATCCTTATAGTTTCTTTGGTTCATCAATATAGATTACAAACCATTATCCTATATAGGTTAATGTAAGAAAAGGATCAGTTACTAATATTATATTCAGTTCCTTGAAATTTCCCTCACATTCATCCGTCTAGAGGAACTTGGATCCCTTCCGAGCTAACATGGTTAGTGTATTACATATTCATGAGAAATTATCCATAAACTATTGATAATATCCAACTAAACTAAGAAAATTGTGGATCTTAGTCACTGTGTTTGGTCTGGGTCAATATTCAATAGCCTTCTTCTTTGATAGATCTACTGATATACCCTTTATTGATATTAAATGACTCAAAAATGAAACCTTTTGTGGACAAAATTCACACATTTTAATTTTTTTAAAGAGTTTCTCCATCTTTATGGTGTTTAGTTTAATTCTCAAGTGATATTAATTCTCTTCCTTGATCTTTGAATAAATTATAATACATCTATAAAGACTAGCACAAACTAACAAAGGTAATCTCTAAAGTCACTATTCCTTAAATTCATGAAGATGGAAGGAGAATTAGTAAGACCGAATGGAATCACTATATACTCATAGTGTCTATACCATGTATGAAATGTTATCTTGGTTATATCCTCAATATTTAACCTTAATTAATGATATCTATACTGAAGTTCAGTGTTGGAAAGGTATTGAGCTCCACATAGTTGATCAAACAGGTCATCAATACATGGTAGAGTATACTTGTTCCTGATCATGATCTGGTTTATCTCCTGATAATAAATGTAGAGTCATAGTGATACATCATTTTTTTAAAAAAATACAATAGGTTCACCCCACAGTGTCACACATGGCCGAATGAATCTGTTGTCATGGTTCTCCTAGAGGTACTTCTTTAACTCCTAAAACTCAATCTGGTCCATTTTATATGGAGTCTTTGAAATAGGTATGGAACCAGGTATGAGTTATATTAAGAACTCAACTTCAGGTTTTTTTGAAAGACTAGGAAACTCTTAAATAAATAAATCAAAAATCTCCCATATAATAGTTATTTTATCGATGTTGAGTTTATCCCCAAAAATATGAGATAAACACCCCTTTTGAATAGGAATAAAAATCGTACAATGGATTTGATTTCCATAAAAATTTCATATTTATTTACATAATGATAAATGATCATGGGTTGGTTTGGAATATTAAATATGACTTCCCTTCCTATAAAATTTAAATGGGGTTTATTTTTTGAAAGAAGATACATACCTAATTTAACATCAAATTCAACCAAAGGGATAATAACAACATTTTCAAGAAGTATATTCCCACAAAACATCAACTGGAGAATAATCATACACTTGTGATGTGATCATTGTACCATTTGGGGTTTTCACTACTAATTAAACATCAAATAATTAGGGTGTAATTTTGATACCATTAGAAAATTCTTCAGATATAAAGGAGTGGGTAGATCTAGATTCAAATAAGACATTAGCAGTAATCGAGTGTATATTTAGTGTTCCTTTCACCATATAATTATTGTAGCCCTAATTTGAAATAGTTATCACTTACTATTTCCATTTTTCTATTAGATTAAGATGTTGCTGATGTTGATCATCATCATTAAACTTCAAATTTGGGAATTGGTTAACGTAAGTATTGTATTAATTTTATTTTAAACAGTGGATTATGGGTTGTTCATTCTATGGAGATTTCCCTCAGTTCATACCGTTAGCTAACTTCTACCCACAACATCAGAAATCAATTTTTTGATGTCCTTACTTATCATAATTAAAACATTTTACAATTCCCTTAATACAATTTTTTCCATGTTTCCTTCTATACATTTATCATTAAGGAAAGATCATATTATTTTTTCGATGGTTTTTAGAGTTTAATTTGAATTATATCTTCTTTTCTTACCAAAACCATTCCATTGATGGGTAACCACGATCTTTATTACTACCATGATATCATAAAAAATTATTTCCTCAAATATACTAAATTACCTTATGGACAACACCCTTTTTATTCATTGTTTTAATCCACTGAAGAATCGATCAACCTTACTTTTAGGTTGTATGATAGTACCAGAAGAGAACCACACAAGTATTGTACAATTCACATCATAGGTACTAACAGATTCATCATCCTTCTACTTCAACTCAAGAAATTCCTTATCCATTTTTATGTGAAGAATATTAGGAAAGTAATTATTAATAATTTTTTCTTAAACGCATCCCATTCTACGAAGTCAATTTCATCATGTTAACTCATATTCTTGATATGAGCCCACCATTGATCTGTTTCACCTTCTAAAAAATAGACAACCAAAATGAATTTTTAATTATCCAAACAATATAGAATATAAAATATATTTTCAATGGTACTAATCCAATTATATAAAACTAGTGGATCAATATAACCCAAAAAATAAGGTGTATTTTTCCTCATGAAGGACTCAACAGAACATTGTTCCCTCCTTTTCTAATTTGGAAGTTTCCCAACAATATTTTTCATTCCAGATCCCATAACATTTGGTTTATTAGGAGAAAAATTGTTTCTTTTTCCATCAAAATTAGTAATAACATAGTTTATTTGGGTTTTATCCATTGAATAAAATCATAAATCATAGTTTAATCAACACTAATCATATTGGGAAACTAAATAATCATGAAAAATCATTAATAGGATTTCTAAATAATGACACCTTTTTTACAATCTATAACACCTTATGTTTATACTAGATAATTATTGTCCATCATCTTCTCAAATACTTCATTATGGTTTGTAAAAAAAATTGAAATAAAAAATCATATCCCTAGGGAATGTCAAACCAAGTGCACAGTAAGGCCCATTATCATGTATCAGGAAGCACTCAAGTCAAACCTGATACGCTATTTTTCAAAGTTATTACCCCAATGTGCATTTGTACTAAAGCCATATCAACTTGTAGTATCCAGATAGAGATGGTTTTTTGGTAAATGGAATAATATCTTACCAACACTTTAGGATTTTATCCTATACTTTGACTCATATTAAGGGTTATAAAAAAAGTTTCTCAACCTGGTTTCCAAAGGTTTAACTAAACTTTGATCTAATACCAACTATAGTGACCCAAACTTCTCAAACATAAATATTACATCTTAATAGATAAATATTTATTAAATAACATAATGATCCACACTAGAACTATTTAGGTCTAGTGCCTTTTGAAAATTATATAGATAAAAAACGGGTTCATAAGTGATTTATATCATATCTCATTAATTTATTCACAACTATCACCCTTCTTTGACATATCATACATAATATCTTTCTTTATAAGTTGGTAAAGGAAACCTAAAAGTGGTGATCTTATATAATCAGTAAGGGTAAAAAATGGCGATATCAACATAAAATAAGAATAATGGTATGAGAACATGGGTATAACATTTGAAAACCATACCCCATAAATAATAGATCATAAATGATTCATCAAATAAATCTTGTTATTTCATAAGGAGTGAGTCATAATTGAATCAAAGAATGTGAGGCATGAGAAAATAATATTATAATAATACATAGATTTTTTCATACACTTAAGCATATAAAATCATTTCCATAGTATTAAATGATAATTTACAAGGCTATCATATTGTAATGGATTCAGTCTCCAAACCATTATAGTATTCAAGGTTCACTCCTAGGAATATCTTATTGGAAAAATTCCTTTACTAAACTGGGTTCACTCACCATTCCAGTCCTGTTAATCTCATGAGATGTCAATATTTAACCAATTAATTAGAGGGAGATATAGGTAACACACATAAAATAATTAAAATTATATATACATATGATATAAGATCATAAATCATTTATCATATCAAAAAACCATGAAATTTAATGGGATTCATAACACATATATCATATCAGAACCCCTGAAAATAAATAGGTTTTATAAAAATTTCATCATAGTGTAACCCATAGAAAGAAAATGGGTTTCATAAAAATATTTTCATCATAAAAATAAAACATATATTGAAATAATAAAGATGATATAATCAGATCATATCCCCAGTAATTCCTACGTAGCCTCTGAGGATTTTATATTAGATGGAAATTGATTTTAAAATATCACTTTAAACATTTCATGAGGAAAATATCCTTTTAATTTTGAAATCACATAATAAAAAACTAAAATACAAAAAATAATAATTAAAACATTTTATTTTAAAAATATCCATGGAAATTTTTAAAGTAATCTTTAAAACGTTATGTTTTCAAGATGGAAAAAACATTTCCATGCCATACATGTTAAAAAAAGATTCTTTTCACATTTTCTATAAAAAGAAAAAAGTAAATTATTAATAAAATGATATGAATATTCCTTTTAAAAAAATTAAAAAATTAAAAAATGGTTAAAAATTAATTTAAACAACATTTATAGAAAAAAAATTTTGTTAAAACAATTTTATAAAATATGTACATGAAGAAAAAAAGGATTTTCGACTGAAGATGAAGATAAAGTTAATTTTTATTAAAAAAATATTTTGAAAAATTGAGTACACAAAGTGAGGAAAATGAAAGTAAAACTTTTATTTTTAGTATTTATCTATAGTAAAATAAAATTCATGAAGTTCTTGTGAAATTTTTCATAATATTCCCTCATTGAAAACTTAAACAATCACAATAAACAATGATATTGAAACATCAAACACTTACCTCTTTGGTAACATTTGGATCATAATTACCAAGAAATAATAACATTAAATTGAAACTAAAATGTTATTATAATGTATAAATTTATGATATTAAATTTCAGGGTTCTATATATACACCTCATAAAAGAAGATACATGCACAACATAATATCTATCCCTAAAAAGAAAATTGATGTAAAAATATATTACCTTAAGTCTCCAATTCCTTCACACACATTAAAATCTCAAATATAATAAATATATGTTTTTTATACATATATTAAAGAAAAATAATCATATGTATCATACCATGTATAATTTACTTATGACTATTTATTACCTATTTATTAACAATTACTTGTTAAAATCACATTTCGGGTAATAACTGTTTTGTTTTTCATGTATGTTTTGGTTTGGTATTATTGGTAATTTTACTTTGATAATGGATCTATAATCTCCATAATTTTAACCATGATATATATATAATATATATTCATTATAAATTTATTTATATTGATCCATTAAAGTTAGAGATATAAAATGAATTACACCATACATGGAGACAATAGGTCGTACGTACACATGAATGTTGTTTCCTTTTTCGCAATGAATGAAAGAAAATAATGTAAAATAGTATATTTCCTTTAAATAATAATTTTAATTTCATATATATCATATATCTTTATTAAAAATATTTTTATTACTTTCCATGTAAAGTGTATGTGTAGAATGAATCACATTGCTTCGCAAGAAAGCAGTCCACTGTACACATAAGCGATGTTATCATATTCACAAAGAATAGAAATTAAGAATATATATGTGATTATATTATTAAGTAATTTTAATAATATAATAAATATATTATAAATATATTAAATCCATTATTATATCCAACAATGAGAGGTGGTGATGGAAAACAAATTACATCGGTTTGCGAAGCGGTAGTCCTCCATACGAACAATCGGTGGTTTCATTTACCATTTGATTGAAGATGAGATGGATATAGGTTATTAAATTAACATAACAAAATAATATTATATTTTATATACTGGTGTTATTATATCATAATATTTTTATAATATTTGAAGTAGGTGGAAGAAGAAATAAAATAAAAACACAAGTTTTTGAATTTTACCTCTTCTTCAGAGCACCTCTTTATGTATATAACTAAAGCCTTATTAAGAGGATTTTATAATAATTATATGGAATATAGGATGTTTTTAGGGAAGTAATAAAGGTATTTGGGTAGGTATTGGATGAACCAAAGGGCTTTTTAAGTGTGAAGTAGAGAGGATAGGGGTGACCTTTTATAAGTGGAGGAGAGGACACACATGGAATATTTTAAAAGAATAAAGTGTATCCACATTTTTTACAGTAAAAAAAGGATCCAATATGAATAATTTTCAAACCATATAGCTAATAATATCCAAATATTTCCATTAAAAGGGTTTTTTTATAATTTTATTGTTCTTTTTACCCCTTATCCTTTTATTTTAACCCCCAATAAACTCGTTTTATCCTTAACTTTGATAATTAATTTTTACTATTCTTACTTTTCATTTGGAAAAAATATTAATTTTATCTTAATATATAATATTAATTATCATTATTACAGATATAGAATATTTTTTTATAAATTCCTTTCATATAATTAGAAAATTTTAATTTAAAATTTAGCATGTAGATGTGATGAAAAGCGGTTTTCTGAAGTGAGAATTTTCATAAGTATAAAAAGATTAAATATAAAACGCCATTATGAAATTGATTGAAATAAATTATATTGGATTAATATATATATAATTGGACTAAATTTACTTTTAAAAAAAATTAAACAAGATTAATTTTTTAAATTCTTTAAATGAAATGTAAGATTTTAATAAGTTGGTATTTTTGTTTACTATTCATTGAAAAATTAATATTTTTATTAAATTATCAAAAAACCACTCAAATATAATCTTGACATGTAGATTTAAAAATTAAAGTTTATTTTTTCAAATTAATTTTAAAAAATTGTAAAAAATTACTTTTTAAAAAAAAAAAATAAAACATATTTTTGAGAAAACAATATTTTCAAAACATATAAGGAATTTACTAAAAATTATGTAATTTTTTATTAATATTTTTTCTTTATATAAAACCATTAATATGAATATTTAAAAATTTATTATTCCTATTCATGCCACTATGTTTAAAATCTTGGTTATAATGGACTTTTTTAAATAATAATATTAATAAAATATCATGGTTCGTTAAGAAACTCGGTGGTGTGTGTAATGAAAGCTATTGAAGAAATTAAATTTATTCCAAAAAATATTTCATATAATATTAGGGTGTTATAAATAGACCAATATTATAACGACCCACACTTTACATCCATTGTTAATACTTCAAAATTGAAGCACACTTATTACAACATATGACAAAACCACAAAGGACCGTATAGGTATAGTGTCTTTAGAAACTGGGAAACATAAACAACTGGTTCATAAATCTTCTACAGTGTCTCCCATTTATTTCATCATATCTAGGGTCCCTTTTAGCATATTCTACTTAATATCCATCTTCCTGACCTGGGGAAAAGAAAACATAAAAGGGTGAGCTCAAATGCTCAGCAAGGGCAAATAAAGGAAATAAAAATCATATCATATCTTTACGAAAATCAAAACCTGCAAAAGAGATCATAATATCATAACATGGAATAAATCATAGAAGTGAAAATGAGATCCCCATAATCATAACATAAAACTTGAAACTTTGTGGCATGCACACATAATCATGGAAAATCATTTCTTGTTAGTCAAGACTCATTGCCAAGACTATCTTAGTGGACAAAGTCCCTTTCTGAATCGAGTAACCCTCGTTTCAGTCCTGTTTCACTGAACCGGTATAACCTACCGTTCCAGCCCTATCTATCTCATGAGATATAAAATCTGTACCCAATGCATTGGAGGGAGATATAGGTCCCACCCATCTTATAATGAATCCTTTCTTATGTGTGCCACATAATCATAAAACATACATCATCGCATAACACATGTAACAAAAATGGGATTCTTGAAACATCATGACATCATAAATAAATTCATATAAGATAAAGGAATTCATAAAAATAATTCCATCACAACATAGTCAAATAAATGTAAAAATATGGATAGAAACAGAACCCTTTATTATCTTAGATGGAAAATAATTTTGATAAAACACTTGAATTGAATTCTTGAGGAAAATATCCTTTCTTCTTCAAAATCAATTTCTTTTCACAAAACATCATGCAATTTTAAAAGAAAGAGATTTTATTGAAAATAGTCATGAAATCTTTTAGAGGAAGCTTCATGAAAATAAGGCTTTATAAAACAGTAGAAATCCGTTCGTGCCGTATAAGTTAAAAAAAACATTCTTCGTACTTTTGTCGGAAAAGTCAAAAAGTACCTCGTACGAAAAACGACAAAAGATTCCTTTCATACGTATTACTAAAAACTCACCGAAGGGTAAAAATGGATTTAGACAATTTTAGGTGGATGGAAATAATATTACATATTGAGTAAACATGGATGTGGATGATAAAATACACCCCAGTAAATACTTACGAATAAACAATCTCGGATAAAAATGAGATTGTGATATTTCCCTTACCTTAGGTCCGACTTGCTTTGTAGGTGTCCGAACCTCCTGTATAATGATTTAAATCATGTTATTGACTTATTCCAGAATCATATTCATTGTTATGATATCATATATGGTTCACTTATGACATTATATTACCCGTTCTTTTGTAAATTCCATGTTAAAGAAGCATTTTGGGTAAAATCGTTTCATTTATCGTAGGTGTTTTGACTTGTTGTTCTTGACATTATTATTACTTATATCATGATTTACTTACTTCCAGAATATAAAATATGATTTATATATCATATATATTCAGTATATATATATATAATAGATAGATAAATGAAATGAAAAACACCGTTCATGGAGACGGTAGTCCGTACGTACGCATGAACGCTGTTTTCGTTTCCTTATTGAAGTGAATGGAATTAAGTAGATGACATACATATAAATTTACATAAATCCAGTATCATTATTATGTCATATATTTCATTAGTACTTATTATATATACTTTATAATCATTCATGAATGGTTAATGAATCTCATCGCGTCGTGGAGACGGTAGTCCGTACGTACGCACGAGCGATGATATCGTTCCCATGGTCGTGGAATTGTGTTGAAGTGTATGTAGACTATTTCACTATCAATATCACTTTATTATAATCATATATAGTTACTCATTACACCATTATACCCATCCTATTAAGGTGGTGGTGGAAAATAGATTACACCACGGCGTGGAGACGGTATTCCGTACGTACACACGCGCGGTGATTTCATTTTTCCGTAGGATGGATAGAAGGTGAATTAGAGTTGTTTCATATTTATAATAACATATCAGTATATAAGTAATACTGATGTTATTACTTTATCATGAAACAACTAAAGAAGAATAAGTTTGAAGAAGAAAGAAATTGAAAAGATCGGTAATGGATATTACCTCTTCTTTGAAACGCCTCTTTGAATCCTCCACTTAGGGAACTAAGGTTGGTCTTTGAAGAAGACCAGGACCTCTAGGATTATTCTAGGGAAGTTGAGAAGGGATTTTGGCAGGGGTTGGTCGAGCTTGAGTGCTCAAATTGTTGTGAGGAGGAGGGGTAGGAGGTGTCCTTTTATAAGGGAGGAGAGGGGCACCTTAGGAATATCTCAAAATATTATTTTATATTAAAGTCAAAATCTGTTTATAATGGTTCCAAAGGGTCTTATTTCGAATCTAAAGTGGGGATGGGTCGAAATACTATCATCCAATAGGATTTAGACAAGTTTAGGGTATTATTTTAACCTTATCAATTAGATTTAACTCTAAGTTAAATAATTTAACTTTTACCGTGTCTTTTTGTTTTCTTTCACTATATGGTTAATACACTTACTATAACATGCCAACCGAACCCCAAATTGTTTATTATTAATATATATATCCTTATCTAAGTCATTTGGCCGAACCTTAGATTTTTAGGAATAAAATAACAATTAATAATATAATATTTTATTTAAAAACTATTTTGTGTCAATTTTGACACTATTTGATATATGATTTTTGTGAAAGTCTTAACAGAATTATATGTTCGAACCAAGTTGATTAAATCAACACTAATATATCATAGTAACCTAGAAAATTAGTGTAATTCATAAAAAGTCTTAAATTACATTTATTTTGGTATTTATAATATCAATTATGTCAATATTTCATTAATAAGATAATTACTTCATCATCTTTGTGTCATAAATAAATTAAATTATTTGATGTCTAAAAATTACAAATAAAATACCATCATGTAGGAAATCTTTTTAGATTTCTAATGAATATTTACAATCGAATTTATCTTATGTAAAACCCTATATTAAAAATGTTTTAGTAAATATACTTTGATTTTAACTCTTTTAACTCTTCTTTGAATTAAATAATAATAAATGTCCTAATCTAATCCAAGTGGGCCTAAATGATAATATTTTACACATAAGGTTGTTTTTGGTCGAGATACACTTGTCCAATAGAATTAGGACATGTGTTAGGGTAATATTAATATCATTCTTACCCTTAATTACCCTATTTACTTTTAATCGTGGTAAATAAAAGTAAAAAGTTACTATTCACCAAAAATTATTTTCATCTCATTGAACCACATTTTACTTACTGACATCAACCGTGTCTCTCGGATTTTTGAAATTCAATTCACAGAAGCGGTAAAATTAAGTTTTATGAAAAATTCAGTTTTTTAACTACCACTTAGTAGTTTCACTATTCATCAAAAATTGATGTTTTTCAGAACAATGCCAAAATTTCATCCTAAGCTATATTTCATATTCTGAATTCAAAAATGAAGTCTATTTTACCAAATTCATAACATAGAAGTTGCATTAATTAATTTTATAATTAAATCCCGCTGTTAAAACAAATAGCGTGTTTTTAAGAAACAATATCTATCAAAAGATTGACACTTGATTATGTCTGGTTTAAATGTGAAATTACATTCAATGACCAACAATGTATTAAATTGTAAAAATATATTCTAATTATACTTTAAAACCATTCAAGTTAATAATTTATCACTATTAATTATTTCGATTGAAAAATTTGTTTTTAATTAAAATTTAGTAATTTTCACTATTCATCAAAATATGAAAGTTATCCGAAAATTACCAAAATTTCACCTTAGGCTAAATTCGATACTCCGAATCCAAAAATGAAGTCCATTTTGAGAGCTAAAAATTTTAAAAAGTGGTTATTACTATTCATAACGGCTAGTTTTAATAATATTTTAATAGCATATCGTTGTTTCGTGAAACTCAGTATTGCGTACTACACACGCTATCGAGGAAGGTTGCGATTGCGTGTAATGCAAGGAAAGTCAAAGATGCGTGTTGTGCAAGCTCCTTTTGGTGTAGCGTACAACACAAGACATTAATAAAATTAAAAAGAATATTTTTCATAAAATCTCGGGCTGTTACATTCTACCCCCCTTAAAATGAATTTCGCCCTCGAAATTCGTCGGGATTATAAATGGTTTACTATTCGAAAGTTTCTTTAATAGAAACCCACATCGTAAAAAGGAATATCAAAACCAATCTTTAAGAACAAAAGTATGAAACATAACGGTTACCCAAATAAATTAATCACTGGGTTTCCACATAGGTGAAAATATGGATATGGAAGAGAAATCTAACCATCATGTTCTGATGGAGAGTGGTAGAGAACATGGCTATGGAAAAGCCAGCAATCACAAAGACATAAATTTGTGACGATCTAAGGTACCATCTGATTATCAGATATAAGATCACTAGGACAACATTTTTGGTTTTCAAGATCGTTTCCCTAAAGTTGAAAATTTGAATTAGAATAAATACTTACTTTATTTTGGTACAATCTCATTGTTGTTCGTGCCTTTAACTATTTCCACTTCATCTCTTAAATAAATGAAGTTGAATTTGTTATTCGTGAAGTGTTAGCAGATCATGTGATAGAATGATGGGTCATTCCATCTGTCTCAAACAAAAGGTTAGCAAAAAATTATATACATAAGTCGATCTATAGTGAGATTAATCATATATGGTTCCTAAAATGGACTTATACATCATATGTCATACAGCTTAATATAATAAAACTAGTTTCTACTAAACAGGGACTTCCTGTAGGCCAGTGGTAGGCGATAAAGGCTAGTCGCATTTCGGTTGTGGGTTCGATTCCCACAGCCTTGTCCGACGCGATGGGCTGTCGCCCGTTATGCAGGTTGTCCTTTTTCTAAAACTACATTACTATAACATCCTATCAATAATATCAAAAAAAGAACTTCTTTAGGCTTATCCATAATACTGCAGTCCACTTTCATAACATAGTGAAAATGATTACCAGAGATTTAATACCATCGTTGATCCCCATATATCATAAGATATGTCTTGTTGGTCACATTCTAAACATTCAAAGTCCTTAATCATGTATTCTCTTGAATACCTTAGTGAAAACATGAATGCAGTTTAAAGTTAACACTTTCCACATACCAAAATCCTCAAAATTCTATATACTCAAACCATGATATCACTTAGTCCTTATATCAATCATGAGCTCATGCATACAATCAAACATCTCATTATCATCTTATCCCTTCATTATGCGCATATCATCTACTTTCCAAAAATACTGGTACCATTCATCATATACTTTCAAAACTTAAGGAAAGACAACAATGTAACAATCCTTAGATGTCTCTTTATCCCATAGTACCATGAGATTACTTATACAACATTACACTTGATAAACATGTAATCATTCCACTACATTCTTAAACCATTGATCGAGCTTCAACAATTCTTTCATCTCACATATCATTTGTAGTCTCATCATCATCATCAACATAAATACTACCCATACGACCATAATGATTCTCTTCATGAGACTTTCCCTTAGGGCATTGGTTTGCATAATGCCCGTACATTCCACATTTAAAACATTTAACCATTGTTGATGTCGTAGCAATACCATTATCCTCATCCATGGTGTTAACTGAACCTTTTCCTTTGCACTTATTTGCTTTGTGTCCTTCTTTTCCACACCCAAAGCATCTTCCAGTTCCTTTGAAACATTCTCCTTGATGCCTCTTCCCACATGATTTACATAGGGAAAATTGAACTTTCTTTCCTCTATGATCATCATGAAACTCCATCTTTCTCTTATTAGCCGAGTCAGGAAACTTACCAAATTTTACTTTATTGATCATATTATGAGATTGCTGATTCGGCATAATAATGATGTTTGGACTTCCAAATCCCATTTCATTATGAAGAATATCATTCCATTGTCCATCATATCCTCCATTATCGTGAATCATCTTGTTTCCAGCCATTTTCTAAAACCCAGAAAAGAATAGTGTGAGAGGCAAAAATCATGATAGGGAAAACAACATAATAAAGGTGGAGTATCCTCAATATCTAACATCTTAGGTTTAATTCTATGATCGTTAGCGTAGTTCTAGTACTATAACTTATACGTCTACTTAACCTTAGGGACATCCCTAGACATACCGTAGAAATATCTCTAGGGATCTCACTAACGTTTTCGCATCCTAGTTTCCAAAGGTTGACTAAACCTTTCCTCTGATACCAACTATAACGACCCACACTTTACATCCATTGTTAATACTTCAAAATTGAAGCACACTTATTACAACATATGACAAAACCACAAAGGACCGTATAGGTATAGTGTCTTTAGAAACTGGGAAACATAAACAACTGGTTCATAAATCTTCTACAGTGTCTCCCATTTATTTCATCATATCTAGGGTCCCTTTTAGCATATTCTACTTAATATCCATCTTCCTGACCTGGGGAAAAGAAAACATAAAAGGGTGAGCTCAAATGCTCAGCAAGGGCAAATAAAGGAAATAAAAATCATATCATATCTTTACGAAAATCAAAACCTGCAAAAGAGATCATAATATCTTAACATGGAATAAATCATAGAAGTGAAAATGAGATCCCCATAATCATAACATAAAACTTGAAACTTTGTGGAATGCACACATAATCATGGAAAATCATTTCTTGTTAGTCAAGACTCATTGCCAATACTATCTTAGTGGACAAAGTCCCTTTCTGAATCGAGTAACCCTCGTTTCAGTCCTGTTTCACTGAACCGGTATAACCTACCGTTCCAGCCCTGTCTATCTCATGAGATATAAAATCTTTACCCAATGAATTGGAGGGAGATATAGGTCCCACCCATCTTATAATGAATCCTTTCTTATGTGTGCCACATAATCATAAAACATACATCATCGCATAACACATGTAACAAAAATGGGATTCTTGAAACATCATGACATCATAAATCAATTCATATAAGATAAAGGAATTCATAAACATAATTCCATCACAACATAGTCAAATCAATGTAAAAATATGGATAGAAACAGAACCCTTTATTATCTTAGATGGAAAATAATTTTGATAAAACACTTGAATTGAATTCTTGAGGAAAATATCCTTTCTTCTTCAAAATCAATTTCTTTTCACAAAACATCATGCAATTTTAAAAGAAAGAGATTTTATTGAAAATAGTCATGAAATCTTTTAGAGGAAGCTTCATGAAAATAAGGCTTTATAAAACAGTAGAAATCCGTTCGTGCCGTATAAGTTAAAAAAAACATTCTTCGTACTTTTGTCGGAAAAGTCAAAAAGTACCTCGTACGAAAAAAGACAAAAGATTCCTTTCATACATATTACTAAAAACTCACCGAAGGGTAAAAATGGATTTAAACAATTTTAGGTGGATGGAAATAATATTACATATTGAGTAAACATGGATGTGGATGATAAAATACACCCCAGTAAATACTTACGAATAAACAATCTCGGATAAAAATGAGATTGTGATATTTCCCTTACCTTAGGTCCGACTTGCTTTGTAAGTGTCCGAACCTCCTGTATAATGATTTAAATCATGTTATTGACTTATTACAGAATCATATTCATTGTTATGATATCATATATGGTTCACTTATGACATTATATTACCCGTTCTTTTGTAAATTCCATGTTAAAGAAGCATTTTGGGTAAAATCGTTTCATTTATCGTAGGTGTTTTGACTTGTTGTTCTTGAAATTATTATTACTTATATCATGATTTACTTACTTCCAGAATATAAAATATGATTTATATATCATATATATTCAGTATATATATATATAATAGATAGATAAATGAAATGAAAAACACCGTTCATGGAGACGGTAGTCCGTACGTACGCATGAACGCTGTTTTCGTTTCCTTATTGAAGTGAATGGAATTAAGTAGATGACATACATATAAATTTACATAAATCCAGTATCATTATTATGTCATATATTTCATTAGTACTTATTATATATACTTTATAATCATTCATGAATGGTTAATGAATCTCATCGCGTCGTGGAGACGGTAGTCCGTACGTACGCACGAGCGATGATATCGTTCCCATGGTCGTGGAATTGTGTTGAAGTGTATGTAGACTATTTCAGTATCAATATAACTTTATGATAATCATATATATTTACTCATTACACCATTATACCCATCCTATTAAGGTGGTGGTGGAAAATAGATTACACCACGGCGTGGAGACGGTATTCCGTACGTACGCACGCGCGGTGATTTCATTTTTTCGTAGGATGGATAGAAGGTGAATTAGAGTTGTTTCATATTTATAATAACATATCAGTATATAAGTAATACTGATGTTATTACTTTATCATGAAACAACTAAAGAAGAATAAGTTTGAAGAAGAAAGAAATTGAAAAGATCGGTAATGGATATTACCTCTTCTTTGAAACGCCTCTTTGAATCCTCCACTTAGGGAACTAAGATTGGTCTTTGAAGAAGACCAGGACCTCTAGGATTATTCTAGGGAAGTGTAGAAGGGATTTTGGCTGAGGTTGGCCAAGCTTGAGTGCTCAAATTGTTGTGAGGAGGAGGGGTAGGAGGTGTCCTTTTATAAGGGAGGAGAGGGGCACCTTAGGAATATCTCAAAATATTATTTTATATTAAAGTCAAAATCTGTTTATAATGGTTCCAAAGGGTCTTATTTAGAAGCTAAAGTGGGGATGGGTCGAAATACTATCATCCAATAGGATTTAGACAAGTTTAGGGTATTATTTTAACCTTATCAATTAGATTTAACTCTAAGTTAAATAATTTAACTTTTACCGTGTCTTTTTGTTTTCTTTCACTATATGGTTAATACACTTACTATAACATGCCAACCGAACCCCAAATTGTTTATTATTAATATATATATCCTTATCTAAGTCATTTGGCCGAACCTTAGATTTTTAGGAATAAAATAACAATTAATAATATAATATTTGATTTAAAAACTATTTTGTGTCAATTTTGACACAATTTGATATATGATTTTTGTGAAAGACTTAACAGAATTATATGTTCGAACCAAGTTAATTAAATCAACAATAATATATCATAGTAACCTAGAAAATTAGTGTAATTCATAAAAAGTCTTAAATTACATTTATTTTGGTATTTATAATATCAATTATGTCAATATTTCATTAATAAGATAATTACTGCATCATCTTTGTGTCATAAATAAATTAAATTATTTGATGTCTAAAAATTACAAATAAAATACCATCATGTAGGAAATCTTTTTATCTTTCTAATGAATATTTACAATCGAATTTATCTTATGTAAAACCCTATATTAAAAATGTTTTAGTAAATATACTTTGATTTTAACTCTTTTAACTCTTCTTTGAATTAAATAATAATAAATGTCCTAATCTAATCCAAGTGGGCCTAAATGATAATATTTTACACATAAGGTTGTTGTTGGTCGAGATACACTTGTCCAATAGAATTAGGACATGTGTTAGGGTAATATTAATATCATTCTTACCCTTAATTACCATATTTACTTTTAACCGTGGTAAATAAAAGTAAAAAGTTACTATTCACCAAAAATTATTTTCATCTCATTGAACCACATTTTACTTACTGACATCAACCGTGTCTCTCGGATTTTTGAAATTCAATTCACATAAGCGGTAAAATTAAGTTTTATGAAAAATTTAGTTTTTTAACTACCACTTAGTAGTTTCACTATTCATCAAAAATTGATGTTTTTCAGAACAATGCTAAAATTTCATCCTAAGCTATATTTCATATTCTGAATTCAAAAATGAAGTCTATTTTACCAAATTCATAACATAGAAGTTTCATTAATTAATTTTATAATTAAATCCCGTTGTTAAAACAAATAGCGTGTTTTTAAGAAACAATATCTGTCAAAAGATTGACACTTGATTATGTTTGGTTTAAATGTGAAATTACATTCAATGACCAACAATGTATTAAATTGTAAAAATATATTCTAATTATACTTTAAAACCATTCAAGTTAATAATTTATCACTATTAATTATTTCGATTGAAAAAGTTGTTTTTAATTAAAATTTAGTAATTTTCACTATTCATCAAAATATGAAAGTTATCCGAAAATTACCAAAATTTCACCTTAGGCTAAATTCGATACTCCGAATCCAAAAATGAAGTCCATTTTGAGAGCTAAAAATTTTAAAAAGTGGTTATTACTATTCATAACGGCTAGTTTTAATAATATTTTAATAGCATATCGTTGTTTCGTGAAACTCAGTATTGCGTACTACACACGCTATCGAGGAAGGTTGCGATTGCGTGTAATGCAAGGAAAGTCAAAGATGCGTGTTGTGCAAGCTCCTTTTGGTGTAGCGTACAACACAAGACATTAATAAAATTAAAAAGAATATTTTTCATAAAATCTCGGGCTGTTACAAATATTTTGAGGTAAAAGATAAGGATTCTCTTCAAATATCACTATGGAATGAATTCATGAGGTTTGGGAATAAATGAAAGCTTAACCCTAGATACATCAAACCCTTTGAGATTCTTGATTGTGTCAGAGATATGACACATCAACAAGCCCTACCACCTAACATATCTCAATCACATGATGTGTTCCATGTGTCCATCTTAAGTAAGTAGATACCAGAAACCTCAAAATTATTAAATTCTGAGGTGATTTTGTTGGAGAATTATCATTCTTATAGGGTGAAGCCAGTGAAGATCTTTGATCATGGAGAAAAAATTCTAAAAAACAAGACAACTCACCTGGTCAAAGTATTTTTGTAGAACCATAAGTTTGAGGAGGAAACATGGGAACCAAAAAAAGTTATAAAACAAAAGTATCCTCATCTATTTTATGGTATGAAATTAAATTTATAGGGTGAAATTTCTGAAGGGGGAAGAATGTAATGACCTAGAATTTTATATATGATTTTTTTTGAATTAATATATGTGTTATTAAGTAATGTAGTAATATTCATGCACTATATTTCATTATTATATTTTTATATTATAAAATATATTCATAATATTACTATTAGGTATAAATACCATTAACTATATTGATTGTTGGTAATATAGACATTATAGAGTGGATGTTAGGATTAGTATATATTAAGGGTTATAATCTAATTTATGTATAAGAAAGAAGTGATAACCTCAACTAGTAGAATCATTCCTTATGAAGAACATTTATTGATGATTAAAATGTATATTACATCACTAGGATTTTCCCTTTACAAATCACAAGACTAGATTCAATAACTAATACTCAATAAGAACCATTTATGTGAGAAGTTCAAGATTATAGATATCACTACCAAAAATATATTCACTAAACCAAACTAAGAAGGTACTACCATCACACATTTTACCCTTAGGGAACATGCCGGGATAATAAGGTTTAATGTATCTAGATCCTAGTAGTATGAATATTTAAATGTTTTTTTATAAATATGATAATGGTTATATTTATAGCTTTCTGACACACGCTTGTCATGGGGTGTGGAAAAAGAAAATTTCTATGTTTTCATAGTGTTGAACAGTGGCTGACCAGAGTCATCTCACTTAAAAAGTGTTGCAGTTGGTTCAATCACTAATCATAATTCACCAAATATAAATTTTTTGGGGGGTTTTAATATTTATTAAAAATAGTGGTTTTTGGGTTTTTTTTTAAATAGTGAAATTAAAATAATGCACTGCAAAATCGAAATCTAATTTTAGATACCAATGCATACAGAGTAAAATTATGGAAGAAATGTCTTAGTCCTAGGGTTGGATAACAAAGGTTCATTCATTCTGTATTTATTGTTTAAATTCTATTTGATAATTCATTCAGTGAAACCTAATTAATGAATTAAATTCCCTTTATTTATTGAGTGTGTGATTTTGTCTTGTGTCCGGCACACCCAACCACACCTCCTCCAGTAGTCAAATAGGGTAACACCTCAACTAAGAATGTTATTACTACAGGACATAGCTCCACCATATATCGTTTCAACCCTTAGGGAAACCCCAACTCCACAATATTAATGGTTTTCCTAAGAGAGGGTAGGGAAAATAAATTAATCAAGGAAAAGAAATGGATTTGGAAATAGTGCAATAGTGGATGATCATCACACCTGTGCAATTATCCCACCTCCACCACAAATATATTTAAAACATTTTTAATTGAAACATAATAATGTAGAACACCATGAAAAACTCCCCCAAGTCCAAGACTTGAGTTATTCACTTTCTATAGAAAAGTGCATAGAGATCACTATGATAAGATGGAAGAGAGAGAATGAGAATTAGAGTTAGAAGAGAAAAGGGGTGGAAGAAGAAAAGGGAACACTTTATTATAAAAAATATTAATGCATTACATGATAAAATAAAACTAAAAAAATAAAATAAAAAAAATAAAAAATTCTAAATGGACCTTGGCCTCCTCTCCTTGGTGCCCTGGATGGTGTGGGGATGGGAAGGAATGATTTGAGAGGTAGAAGCTCCTCTCCTTTTATAGGTATATTTCTATCCTCCGAATGTTGACATGTTTTTGACCCATTAATTGGAATATTGGAACATGGGCCCCTTAATTAATGTTGTTCATAAATATTTTTTTCATTTATCTGCAAATTTCTGCTCATTTAGACACTAGATGTATCAGTTATGATTTTTTAATTAACAGTTTTTTTTTTGGATGAAGGTTCTAAGAATCTTCCTTAAAAAATATGTCATTCAATGGCCACCTTAATGGATTAAAAAATCCATGGAATTTAATGGAGAAACGCGCCTATGTATCCTTGTTCCATTCCATGTGTAATCACCCCAATTAAAGGTGTGTATATCGAGATGCACTTTTGTAGTGGTGGTGGGTTCAATGCTATCTACTTCGAAAAGTCTTCAACTTAGTCGATTTTTTAAGGCCTATAGATGATCGATTAAGACCCTGGTCTAGAAGATAAATATGCAGGAAATAAAATAGTAATTCTAAATAAATGAATCACTCAATTTGGAATTATATTTTTTAGGAAATGATCAAAATACCCTTGACGTAAAAATATATCAAAAATCCAGAATTAAGCACTTTTGAAAATTTAGATCATTTTCATTATATAATCCAAATTACCCATTATTTTAATAAAACATTTAAATACATGGGTTTTATCCTTTAAAAAATAAAAAATTCATTATTATTAGATTAAAAATATTCACATAATTTTTCTCTATCAAATACCCCCGCACTTAAAGCATTATTTCCCTCAAGAATAAAATATCAACATAGAATTCATAGGACACCAATGTTACCAATATTCAAATTCCAAAGTAATAAAATCAAACAATTTTCAATGTCAAATAAAATTTTAAAAAATAAACATAAAATATCAATTTAATTTACAAATTTTTAAAGAAACAATTAATTCATATATTTTACTTTTCCACTTTTAAAAATGATGGAACTTTTTATTTCATTCATTCAAGTTCCTAAATTAATTATTATTAAACATTCTAATTCATGATCTACCTCACTTTTCAATATTTTCTCTAATCACTCATGATACAATTTAAATGGAGTTATTCTCATATAATGAGAATATTCTCCTTATCCATAAGCTTGTAAAATAACTATTTTTTCTACTTTGTAAAGACAAAAGGAAAATAAAATCATGAGGACTTTTCAAAAAAGGTTCAAATGACTATGAGGCTTAAGTTTGGTATGATTTGATGCTTTAAAATTTAAGTCTAAAGGGAGAGGTTTATATCTTAATTAAAATTCATAATATCAAAAAGTGTAATGAAATTCTCCCCTTCAAAGTAGGAACACACACTTCCCCCAAAACTCAAAGTAAGGTCATGATTAAAGTAAAGCATAATGAATGATTAATGCACCCTCTTGATTTTTTTTGTATTTTTTTTTCTTTTTTCATAATTTGTTATTATAACTCACATATATAACCTAACCACATACAATTAGAATATCATTGGTTTGAAAAATAGTGATTTTTGGTTCTCCCAAATCACAACCCATTTTATCTTCTTTTTTTTGGTTCTTTTTTTCATTTTTTCTTTTTTTTTGATTCAAGAGGAGAAAAAAATGATGTACAATAAATGATTCCAAAACCTTTTATAATTCACACAATATCACCCCCACAATTTTTTCTTATAATATATAACATCCATTCCACCATGATTCCCTTCACCCCCACACTTTATTATTAAAATATCATGAAAATACCAAGATTATGGTAGGAATGGATAAAAATGGATTGAAACATGGATGATCCCTATAAAGGTCATTCATGGTCTCTATGGTCTAAGATACTGATTTATTTAAAGGTGTTATTTAAGTATAAGGTCTTTTCAAATGATGCCTCAATAATTTTAAATGTGTTTTTTCACAGTCATATCTTCGACAAGTTCTAATGCAAGTTCTGGTAGGTGACATGTACCAAGATCGCTCAAGAAATATGCTCAAGATAAAATAGGAAGTACTTTGTCTATAAATCCTCTTAAGAATGAGACATATGATATTTGTATAATCACTTAAGGCATGATCAATAATAATAATTCAATTCACATGAATTTCATAAATTCAAATCATGAAAAATGGTAGAGAAATTTCATTAATATGATTCAATCAATTCCCTCAAATCATGAGTCATCATTTTAATATCCATGTTTCACTATAAACATTAAATTTTACATTTCACTCATTCAATATTATTAACATTGAAATATAAAACATGGAATCACTGGATTCATAAGAAACTCATGTCTCCTAGATATGTCAAGTAGATCAAAATTCAAGTGTGGGCATGCAATTTTATCTTTAAATCTCAAAGCATGTTTTGGACCAAAAAAATGTAAGTATTTTAAATGTTTAAACATTAAAAGTAAACTCCCTTTTGAAATAAATCTCCAGTTCTCTTCCCCTATTTAAGGAATCATTTTCCCATTTATGCATTTACAAAATAGAATCACTCATTTAAGAACAAGGATCATGTCATTAAATCTCAAAAAGATAAGGATGAGTGGGATGTATTGTAAACCACTTCTTAAAAATGGAATCGAAATCTAAAAAGCATGTTAAGATAAATCTTGGTATGGTCCCCCGAGTGGGACCTAAATTTTTACTACCTAAAATTGGTAGTACCAGCTATTATCCATAATCTGATGGTGTGTGGATCTTATTTGACATGAACCACCACATGTTCTTCTTCCCATCTTGCATTTCTTTGTTCTTCTTGAGGATAAATCCATGGATATAGTACACCAGATCCACCCTCTAAACAATATGGTAAAGGTTTCATGGATAGGTAGGATTAAGTATAGATCCTCTTCCTCCTTTATTGCTACTTGTTCAATATATCCCTCTCCTTATATTGGTTACTTAAAATGTGAATTAGTATGTGTCTCTAGTTCTTCAGGAAGAGCCACTAGTATCTCTTCATGTACTCCCTCAAATAAATATTCAATTTCTTCAGGGATATCCATGTGCTCCTCAATAGGTGAGTCTTATTTTTCATCATCTTCTAAGTCAAGTAAAGGATTGACCAAATATGAAAATTAAAAATTAGAATGAGTGATTCTCAAATAATATTGAATGAAATCAGAAAAGTTTTAGTTAATAGAATGATAATCCCCATAATTTGGTTTTGGTTCAATCACTTCTTCAGTTGCAAGTTCCTCTTAGAGTTGATTATCATTGTATAGAGTTCGGTAGTCAGGATCTTCTATTTTGACTTCAAATTCCACCACTTGGGTGGTGTCTTATTTTAGTGGTGTTGGCTCTTCTTCTTTTCAAGGCTTAGGGAGATCAATCAGTTCCTCACATTTATTCAAAAAGGCATGATCAATAATAAAAAATCAATTCATATGAATTTCATTAATTCAAATCATGAAAAATGGTAGATAAATTTCATTTATATGAGTTAACCAATTCCCTAAAATCATGTGTCATCATTTCAATATCCATGCTTCACTTTAAACATTCAATTTTCCATTTAACTCATTAAATTTTATTAACATTTAAATCTAAAACATGGCATCACTAGATTCTTAATAAACACATGTCTCCTAGATATGTCATGTATAGCATAATTCAACTGTGGGCATGAAATTTTATCTTTAAAGCTCAAAGCATGTTTTGGACCAATAAATATAAGAAGTTTAAAAGTTTAAACATTAAAAGTGGACTCCCTTTTAAAATAAAGATTCAGTACTTTTCTTCTATTTAAGTCTTCCTTTTCCCATTTATGAACCTCAAAAATAGAATTACTCACTTAATAACAAGGATTATGTCATTAAATATCAAAAATATAAGGAGTGGGATTCATGCTAAACTACTTATTAAAAAAATGGAATTTAATTCTAAAAAGAATGTAAAGATAAATCTTGGTATGATCCCCTAAGTGGGCCCTAAATTTTTACTACCTCTGGTGGGAAGTACCAGCTGTTATCTATAAATGACCAGGTGGATGGGAAGAGAAATACTCTGGATGACATGGGGAGGAAAATGGGAGGATCGTTTGAATATGTTCATGCATTAATAGAGAAACCTAACCCTGAACCAGGAAAATAACCTGAGGTAGCAGTGGAATAAATTTCACCACTCATCATTGAATAACAAGAGGAGATAAATGTGGAGGTACCAAAAGACTCATTCATCCTACTCCTGTTGATCTCCCACATGTGTCTCATCAGGAAAGTAATCCTCCTTTTCATCTATCTCGGGTATAATTGGTTGAGTAAGGATGAATGATTCTTTAGGAAACTTCACATTAATCTCCTATAGTTCTTCAATGATGAGTGGTTAAATTTCTTCCACCACTACCTCAGGTTATTTTTCTGGTTTAGGGTCAGGTTTGTCCATTAATGCACGAACATATTCAAATTCTACTTCTATTTTCATCCCCAATTCATCTAGAGTATTTCTCATATTATCCACTCAGTCATTTAGATATCTATAATCTACTTATTGTTCTTGATATTTCACCTGTGAGTAATCTCCCTATGCATAAAAAATTGAATTTCAATACATCATGGACAAAAATTGTTTTTTTAGATTTTTTTAAAGAAAACAAAGGAAAATATTTTCAAAAATGTGAATTTAGAATAAGTGGTCAAAGTAACTTCTTATATCCCTAGAAATGGTGCCAGTTTTGACACACGCCTGTTGCAGGGTATGGAAAAATCAAATTTCTTTGTTTTCCTAATGTAGCACATTGGCTGACCAGAGTAGTCTCACTTGAGGAGCATCACAATTGGTTTAATCACTAATTTCTAAGTCACCTAATAGAAATATTTTTGGGGGTTTTATTATTTATTAAAAATAGTGGTTTTGGGGTTCTTCTTGAAAATAGTGAAATTAAAATAATTCAATGTAGAATTTAAATATAAATGTAGATACAGATGGAGATAGAATAAAATTAAGGAAGAAAGGTCGTGGTCCTAGGGTTAGATAACATGGGTTCATTCATTATTTATTTATTGTTTAAATTTTATTTGATAATTAATTTATTGAAACCTTATTAATGAATTAATTTCCCTTGATTTATTGAGTGTGTGATTTTAGCATGCGTTCAGCATACCAAACCGCACCTCCTATGATATTCAAATAGGGTAACACCTAAACTGAGAAAGTTATTCCTAGAGGACCTGGTTCCATTGTATTACATTTCAACCCTTATAGCATCCTCAAATCCACTGTATGATGGGTTTTCCTAAGATATGGGAGGTAAAATGAATTAATCAAAGAAAATTAATTGATTTGGAAATCGTGTTGTAGTGGATGACCACCACACCCGTGCAATACAACTGCCTCCATAAAAAATAGATTTAAAACATTTTTAATTAAAGAACAATAATGAAAAACACCATGAAAACCTCCCTCGGGTCCAAGCCTTGAGTTAGTAGCTTTCCATGGTGAATTTTATAGAGATCAAGATGGAAAGATAGAAGAGAGGGAATGAGAATTAGAGCTGGAAGAGAAAAGGGGTGGAAGAAGAAAGGGGATCACTTTAATATAAAAACAATTAATGAATTACATGATAAAATAAAACTAAAAATAAATAAAACAAAAAAATAAAAAATTCTAAGTGGACCTTGGCCCCCTCTCCTTGGTGCCCTGGATGGTGTGGGATGGGAAGGAATGATTTGAGAGGTAGGAGCTCCTCTCATTTTATAGGTAGATTTCTCTCCTCCAAATATTGACATGTTTTTGACCCATTAATTGGTATATTGAAACATGTACCCCTTTATGAATGTTGTTCATAAATTTTTTTGTCATTACCTTCAATATTTTATCTCATTTGGACACAAGATGTATGAGTTATAATTTTTTAATTAACAGTTTCTTTTTCTGGATGAAGGTCCCATGAAGATTCCTTCAAAAATATGACATTAAATGGCCACATTAATGGATTCAAAACTCCATGGAATTTAATGTAGAAATGTGCCTATGTATCCTTGTTCCATTCCAGGTGTAATGCCCTCAATTAAAGGTGTGTAGTACAATATTAACTTCCACTACGGTGGTGTGGTCCACGCTGTCCGCCCAGAATATTCTTCAACTTCATTGATTTCTTACGGCCTCTAGATGATAGATTCATTCCCTGGTCCAAAAGACAAATACAAATTAAATATAATACTTATTCTAACAAAAATATAATCACTAAATTTGGAATTATATTTTTCATTAAATGAACAAAATACCCTTGATGTAAAAATCTGTCAAAAATCCAGAATTAACAACTTTTCACAATTTAACTCATTTTCATTCTATAATCCAAATTGCCCATTATTTTGATAAAAAATTTAAATTCATGGGTTTTATCATTTAAAAAATCAAAAATTAATTATTATTGGATTAAAAATATGCACATAAATTTTCTCTATCACTTTCTCACTATTATTTTATATATAATTGTATGTAGAATGAATTTGATAAAAATTAAATTTTGATACAAAGAAACAAATATTTTATTTTTTAAAATATATATAACTTATATTAAATAACTATTTTGAAATAAATTAAACTACTTGAAATAAAATTTATTTTCATGAAATATTCTTACAAAATGCTATTTAAATATGAATTTTAATATAATATAATGAAGTCCATGGAATTTTTATAAGGTTTAGAATATTTTTGGATGTGTAAAAACTAATATTTTCCAATATATAATTATTTTTATTTAAAATAGGTAACTATCATATGTTTATTTTTTTTAATAATATAATTGTAATTTTTGAAATCATTTTGTTGAAATTATCCAATAGTGGTTTTTTCATTAATTTAAGTGATATTAAAATTTTAGGATAAAAATTAAATTTGGTATAAATATACGGTATGTTTTATGAGACCATAATATCCCAAAAAAATGTTTCAATAAATAAAATATAGGCATTACTTTGTAAAAATGGTGTTTTAAATGAAAATATTTTTTTAAAGTAATAATATTAATTTTAAAAACTTATAATGAATCATCTGAAACCTATAATACATTTTTAGATTTTAAAAACAATTCTTTATGAAAATGACTCACCTCCACATCATGAATAATAATATTTTATGTATTTAGGTTATTAAACTAATAAAATATTAAGAACCACACATCCTTGAAAAATTCAATGTGAAAAACAATGGGAAGTCAAATGATTTATTATTTTTTATTAACATGGTGTCTAAGGATTAAATTCAGAAATTAATAAACAATTACCTCACTTTTTCTATATATACCCACCCATTATCCCATTAATCTTCACTAAAAATATTTAAATCATGAAGTTCCTATCATTTTCACTCTATATAGCCTTCCCAAATAGTTTTTCATGGTTCTAAGGTGCTCCTCCCAAGCTTTAAGAAGAAACCAATCAAGGTAAGGTATTATCACCATCCTATTTTATATTCAAGTACTTCCTTTGTAATAAGACTTTTAAATATAAATTTATTTTTCTATATTGTGTTTATGATAATTATTTTACTATCTAAATTTTTTCCATATAATGAGATATTACCATCTCCATCATTTTTTCTTTAAAAAAATTTATATAAACTTATTATACTATTGGAATTTTCACTTGATTTTTCATACCATACCCTTGTGTTGTGAATACCCAAATCTATTTTTACTCGAGTCTATTCTCCTTGATATATCCTTGATTGATTTGGCTCCTCCATGTATGAAACCCACATTCCTAAATCATGGGATTGAAATTATAAAATATGTTCTTATATTATATGATTGATGTGGAATGCATAAAGATATACTTATAAAGGATGCTACCTAATAGAGCTCTAATTAATTGGGTAATGTTTTTATCTCATGAGATACCATGTATGGTGCACGAGATGTTAGACTAAGCACACTATATTATTATTTCTAGGTATTTAGCCTTATATTATTATTATGATTCCATTTTTAATGTTGTTTCAACACTCCTATGTTACCATGATTTTATGATTTCATTTTCTCATTCCATTCCTCATAGTGAGTATGTAATATTCTTACTTATTTATGTTATCATGATATTCCTCTAAGATCATGTGAATTATTTATCATCATGTTATGCTTTGATTATTCCCTTAGTGGGATTTATATCTCACCCCTTAATTTTGTATGCACCCAGTTTATCCTGTGTAGTATTAAGAGTTCAAATGAAACAATCATTACATTATGGATTTTTATATAATGATGTTATATTTTAATTTAAGTTTATGGTTTATGTATCTAATTTCCCAAAGACACTATGACTCTTAATTTTATTAGATTTTATTATATGAATCATTATTTTAAAAATTATGAAATAAAATGAATTATGAGTATGGGTTGTTATAGTACGGACTTTTCATATAACCCTAAACTATACTCCCTGAACTATATAGGTTTTTATTCTTTTCAAACTGGATACGTAGGACCACTCCTTGAGAATCAAACCCAACATCACCCAACATTATCTCACATATCCATCCTCATAGGTCCATATTCTTCATGAGATCATCCACATCCTTCCCTTCCTTATTTATACTTCTATAAGGGTGATATTTCCTATGAACAATCCTTTCATCAATCTATATTCCTAATAAAATCATTCCCCCGCCCATAGGGCCATATTTCCTTATATCTTATCTTATTGCCCTCATTGGATATATTCTCAGTGGGTTTGATCCTCATAAATTCATATCTTTTGTAAGAACAAAATAATCTCATTGGTCTATATTCCCCTCAAGGTCAGCCAGAAAGGGCTTCTCATGTGTAAGTCTCATACCGACCATCCCTAGGAATCTTTCTCCTAATCACCCTTATCGCACAATGTTAAACAATATGGATTAGTCCTTGTTACATGACCATAAAAGGTATTATGTATTCCATTAAGAGACCCCAAACTAGATGATTTTTGATTATTTTTATAAGTATTTATAGATTTCCCATCTTATGGGTGTGATCCCAACAACATAAACATATTACGCCTTTCAGGAAAATGATAAAATTCAAGAGTGATCATTTTTATGGCTTTGATCTTACATCACCAAGTAATAAAATAAATAAAGACAAAGAACCTCAAATATATACATATGTTACCATAAATGGGGAACCTCTAATAAATACATATATTCATGTCAATAGGACATATCTAATGCATACATATGTTTACATCAATGCATGTTAATGATCAACCATTAAAATGGGGTTAACCTATTCTATAATGGAATTTGGGAAGGATTCAAAAAAATATGTATTAAATCAATAAGATAGTCCAAAAGTAGAAAATAATCCCCTTAAAATGTGTGATGACCCTGAACTCCCACCCTATTTAGAAATTCACATTCCAAAGAATCACTAAAAGACCACCCTAGTGACTGCCTAGCTTAGTAGATAAGGTCTCTTACCAAATTCATGACGAACCATCACAAATACAGAAGTGTGTCGTAGTTTTCATCGAAAAAAATTGGGAATCCGATGTGAAACATTTAACTATTCTAGAATTTCATATATGGATTTTAGTCCACTCACATGAAACAAAAATGGACCAAGATGAAATCTTCAAGTGTAAAAGTAATTAGTTGAAAACAAAATTACTTGTGATATTGAATAACTGGGTTTTCTTGTTTTTTTATTATTTAAAAATACAACATAAATAATTTTAATAAAAATTACTGTAATCACTAAAATGAGATAAATATTCCATATTTTTTCCAAAGATAGATCCTCATCAAATAGGCAGACGTTTTCACGAATATATTATCTCTAGAAACAAATAAAAAACACATTGGTTTTGGAGTACCCCCGGAATTTTAATATCTAAACATTGGAGGATGTACACAAATACCTCATTAAAATAAATCACCATCATCCATTCGCTTAATTATGGGTGGTGGAAAATAATAATATGATTCCTATCACCATCATGAACTACTTCAAGATCCCTTCCTTGGAGTGTAACAACAAAAACCTCCCTTATGAAAGGGTGGTTGATCAAGAGGTGTACTATGAATTTGACCTATTTCAAAAGTCACATGGGAGGGATCTTACCAACTATAACCTTAAGCACCACAAAAAATCAATCCATTAGTATCCTACTAAGTATTCTACTCAAAAAATATTTCCTCTAGTCATTTAGACCTAAACATACAAGATAACTTTCTAGGAACATTGAGCTATCATTCATAGGGAGCAGACCCATATCCCTACTTCCCAAGAGTAAACCCACAAACTTAACTTTGAAGTAATATGCTAGAAGACACGTATTTTTTTCACAACATTAAAACTTGCCAATATATCCCGGTGACACTAAAGGAAACAAGCCTGAACATCAAAAAACAACTTGAGTATATCCACATCTTATCTCCCTCACACATCTATCTCATCATCATATACCATGGGAAAATAGAGGAAAAAAGAGGGCCCTTATCCCCACCCCACTATGTAATGGGAAAACATTACCATTTTCACAGTAGAATCCTATAAAATAAATTTTGGCAGTTATAGAAGAGAAAGCATATATCCCTGCTCACATTTAACTAAACTACCAGTATATCCTAGAAATGGTAATAGAATATGGTCATAAACATATCCTTACATCCAACATGGGGGGTTCACACATTCCTACCCAACCAATATGGTATCTCCTCAACATACATCAAAAGATACTTTGGATTAGGCACACATTTTTTCTTCTATTTAGGAGGATCGTCAACACATCCTAGTGAAGAATGCATAATAGGATCTGACACACATTTCCATTCCAACCAGAGATGAACAACCCATTTCACCAACCACTTCAGAACAGTACATGTTTCTACCAAATCATTAAATAATTTATGACATGTTCTAATAGTTACTTTAAATATGAAAAATATTATTTCTCACCTTTTGTGTGTCGAATGTTGTTAGTATAACCTAATGGAAACAAAAATGTTGGCTTATAATCATGATTGTTTTGATAAATAAAATCATATTAATCTAATGTAAATAAGGTGTTCACCTAAGGAGGATACCACATATAAAGATATTTTTATGAAACACATGATATAAACTTCCCAAGAGATAATAATAAGTCTTTTTAGGTAGCCCAAAATTTAGGAACATGCCAATATTTTTTCCCTGCTCGATACTAGTGTTCTTGAGACCCTAAAACACATTTAAAAAGTGGACCAAACTCATTATCTGATAAATAAAGTAGCTATAATTTTGAATATTCTCCCCACACAATTACTATTAGTATCTTTGGATGTCCCCTTAGAGAATATTCCATGAATTTCTTCCCTGTGTAAATATTAAGATCGACCATGAGATCTTTTCTTATGATGTGAACCATGAAAATAATCCTGACTATCAGAATATAAATTGAAAATAAGGTCTTCCCCTAGTCCTTAACCACTCTAAAGGTCCTACATATGGTATATTATATAGGAATACTATTTACAGTTGAATATTATGTCATAATTTTATTCACCCCCTGATGACATTCACTAAAAAGGTCCTCCCCATAGAGACATTTCACTTCAATAAAAATGTCCTCACATTGTCAAATAAACCCTGATAAAGGCATTATATCATGAGTCACTGGAGTTATTAAGGATAGATACACCATGATTCCTATCTCTAATGATTGATATTCTTTATCAACAAGAATATAACCTAAGTCAGTTGTCATTTCCCATACCACATTTTGATCACCTCACTTCTAATATAATAAAGAAGATTTGGATCGATCTTGCTCCCCTTAATAAGGAAGGTTGGAAGAAACCACTTTTTATATTATGTATATGAATATCTCATAAAATATGAATATTATGACATGGTAATAAGGAAATATCTAGATAAAGACAACATATTGGTCATTTTTTGTCCCATATACACTTCTGGATATGACATTATGAAGGCCTCGATGGAGGAATTCATAAACCATCTTCTCTTAAATTTTTAGATAACTCTTCATCATCTAAATAAAAAACCTCTACCTTATGTGGAATATTAAAAAGAATATATATAAGAAATTTAAAAATAGATCAACTTGGACTCTCTTTTAGTTATGAGGGACCCAAAATTAAGAATCCATTGTGGAGATCTCCAACATGTCTTCCTTGATTATTTGAGCACTCTATACCAATTGATTTATAATATTTCATTTGAATGTAATGTTATAGGATGAGGTGATCATAGAGAAATACATTTAATTAATTCCTCTAATCAATATATATTATCACCTAAGACTTCGTGAAATTTCATTAATTCAAGCCATGTCTCATACCCCAGTTCTGTACATTCCAGCTAGTCTATTATGCACAATCTCATCATGTCAATATCCTCGAAATGAAAAACTATGTGGTAGAAGGTCATTCAAAGGTTCTTGCATAAGGATTATAAAAAGGATGAATATATTTATTTTTTAGGGAAAGATATTTTTTTGAACAAACAGTCTCATTAGTGAGTATATCACATTCATATTATTCATTACATTAGGCTCATGCTTGAAAAAATAGGGAAACAATAATAAATATAATAAAAGAAATATATGAGAAGCCCCAACCCATAGGGATGTGATAATTTTTAAACTCCACCTAAACTCTGAGGATCCTCAAATCCCCAGTGATTTAAAGAATTTTATATATTATAAGAAATTCATTCTTAGCCCATAGGGTCAAGGGAATTTTTATCAGAACCTCGTCTTTCTCAATAGAAGGTTGTCTTTTTTTGGATAGGGGGCATGTCAAAGGAGGGACTTCAGTAGTTTTTATCAAAGAATAACCCATCTCAATATTTTCTTATGTTCTTTGTAATAGTTTCCATATATTATCTCAAGATTACTATTTTCCATCTAGTTTTGGGGAGAATTGGAAGTATAAGTTAAAGCCTCGTAAAGCCTACAAATAGAAATGGTTTACCAATAAATGAAAGACCAATGAGGGTTGTTATTTAATTATTAATGTTTTTTTTTAGAATGATAACATCCCATTATCATTACGATATGGACAAGATACCAATAACATATTTTACATCATTTAATTTTTGTTAACATTAGCCACACTGATGGTCTAGAACATGGATCTCACTCAGAATAATGATATGCAGAAGTTTTTATTCAAAATATTACATACACTAACATTTTCATAGAAGGTGTGTGTACTAATCAATTAAGAAAAACCAAGAATATAGGGGTTCCCTAAAATTATCCATTGCTGTATTTTCAATTATCTTCAACCAAATAAAAATATAAAGGTGTGTCCACTTCCCATCGACCACCCAAAGAAATTGAGCCTCTTACTACAAAGGATAGATATAATAAATATGAGGAAGATATAAAGTAGTTAAGGAAACTTAGTATTGAACTACTCAAGAGAATAAATCCTAATGATCAAAATCCTCAATCAGAGATTGATTCTTCTACTTTAGAATAATTTTATCAACATGAAGAAGTTATTCCAACAATAAGGGGAGGATCGATACATTTAAACAAATCAATTTTCAAACAATTAATATACTCGGACCTGATGGAAGGATGTTATTAGGAGTTATTTCATTGGGATAGTGGTTAGAACCATAATAGGTGATACACCCTAGGTAAACCTAAACTAGTCATTAGTATCAAACATTGGAAAGCCAACCATATTAAGAAATACCCACTTACATGGCTAAAATGTCCGGCCAACCAAACAGTCCATCATAACTTACTAAGTCCATTGAGTGTCTGATAGTATTAATGGAGGATATAGAAGGGCTTTGTACACAAGTTAAACCAAAAATAAATTCATATACTTGAATGGGTGTATGTGATTACTCCACCACCCAATTTTAGAAATCCAATGTTCTCAACCTTCAATGGAACTAGTGACCCGAAGAAACATTTGATCTAATTCAAATATCAATGTTATCCCACGATAGGTATAACGAGCCGGATTTTCACAAAGGTACAAATCATTTTATTTCAGCTTAAATTCCATTATTTGTACCTTGTAATGGTAAATAATGGAGTCACGGAGGTTTAGAGGGTGTTTATGGATTGTTTGGATCCCAGAGCCCCAAAATTTGGAGAATTAAACTACTCCACATGCTTAGTAAAATCCATGAAGACCAGCCTACATGGTTTCTCCTAACCATGTAAGGCATTTCAGAGGGGAGAAGGAGGCCAAAGTGTATGTCTATAACTGTGCAAGAAAAGGAATATTACTCTGTGAAATTTTAAAGGTGGGTTTCAATGGATTTTCACATGGATTTCACATGATTAGACAAACCATTCACCTAACCCATTCAGGATCCCTCCTTAGGAAAAGATTAGTGCATGATTGGTGCATGGTTTGGCCAACTGTGCAGACAAACTGTGCAACCTAGGTATTTTTGGGAAAAAATATTGTTTTTTATTAAGTGTTTTAATACCTCACACCATATTTCTCTCTTATCCTCCAGTATACATGAGCTCATTTCTTCTCCTATATAGCTCATCCTTCCCCCTATTCTAGGTTCTTTGATAATTCCTTCATACGAAATCTGATTGGCCACCGACTAAAGAGTTGGATAGCTAGAGGTAGCTCTTTAATCCTATTTCTTCCTTTATCAATTGCACTTCCCATATATTGTGTTATTTTTGTGAGAGATCATTCACATTATTTTTAGATTGTTGGTCTATTTCTCCATTTTCTTTTGTTATACTTCAATTCTAAATCTGATATTGGATAAGGAGTCATCTACTACCCTAAGGTAGGAATTATAGTTGTTTTCCCTAAAATTCATGATGTTTTACTATATTTTTTAGTGTACCACAAACCGTCTATTGCTGCACATTGACCTTAAATTTTTTATTTATTTTTAAATTAATTGAAGTATTTTGTTATACTCTTATGGACCCTTGCTAAGTGTTTAGAGGATGCCAGCCTCAATCACAGCCACCCCTTTAGGTTTGTTGAATGAAATTTCCTCTCTTATGTGATTTTTTAAATAACAAAACACCACCTATATATTCAGATTAACTTGGAAAAAAATATTTCCCTCCTTAATATAATTTTCTCATTAAAAAAAGCACCTTATATGTTTTTTGTTTGAACATAGAATTTAATTTCCTTGATTAATTAATTAAATGGGTTGATTCTAATGAATGATAATGGGTAAAAAGGCCAGACCAAGTGAGATGAATTATTTTATGCATAGATTAAATGAATAGTGACACCCTTGGTTATATTGGTTTATATATTATAAATTCATAAGAGGTAATCCCTCTTATTTATTATTATTATTATGAGTATTAAATTATTATTGGCTATTGAATGATATTTAAGGAACTTGTTGATCATGTTATTTCACACTCCCTTACATCAGTTGTTGGGTGTGACATCTCACACTGTTATATTTTTATTTGGGCGATGGAAATGAAATTCCATCTTCCAACATATCGGGTGTTGGGTATGAAAATTCACCCCACCATCTCAAATGAAAGGAAGGATGTTTCGCATTCATTATAAAATTTGGGTCATATACCCTTTATTGAGACTATATCTCGTTAGACCAGTTATGGATTCTTGAGTTATGCCTCGGGTCCATCTAGCACTTAGTATCCACATATATGCTTACTTTTGTCCTCAAGTACTTAGTACATATACATGTATATGGTATATAACTATATGTATATATATATATATATTATTTCTTGTATTTATATACATATGTGTGTGTGTGTTATTCAGATCATACTCTTACATTGGCATATTCCAAAGTAGATAGAGCTAGTCTGGTGTCCTTTAAGAACTTGAGCCGGATGGGATTCCTTTATTTAGCATTATTTATTATTCAATATATTTTCACACAATTATGTTATGTACACTGGATGGATTATTTATAGAAAATTTTGTTGGTGGCATACTGAGTTTATATCACACCCTACATAGGCCACATTTGGTACTCGAGTAGACCTCTTGACCGTAGGTATGAATAAGATAAAGTTACCTATTATAGATGTTTGATTTTTTTTACATATAGCTTAAATAGTGGGAGTATAGGACCAAGAATACTCTCTTAATTCTAGTGGAACAATGTTCTTGTATTTTTTATTTTTTCATTTTGTGTTGTATATGCTTATACCCTACATACCTTATTCCATTTTTGTATTTCAGAATGAAATAATATCATTTTATATGAATCAACCCTTTCAATTTTGATTATTATTATAGTTTCTTTGTTGTTTTCACTCAAAAGGTAGATTATTGTATATGTTTTCGTTGTGCCATCTATTTTATCATGATTCCTATATTTTCTATTTAGTTATCATATTTGGTGTACCAATATGATATGAGGGTATATTCTCCCTAATGTACCACACTAGAACCTCTCTACTAGTTGGAAGCATGTGGAATATGGGGATGTGTTCTTGAGTCCATGTGACCAACCGGCTCAGGGTATCAGATAAGTGGATTCTAAGTCGAGATGTTACAAAGTGGTATCAAAGATTTATTTTACTTATGTATTACTATTTGGGTATTAGACATGAGACTAGGGAATAATGGAATTTAGTAATGAGCTTGTGTTTGGGAGTTTCTAACCCATGTACAGGGGAAACCCAAATTACAGGGGATGGGTTATTTCTATTATGATTATGCATGTTACAGTTGATTCGATCTCATCATTGGGTGACACACATGATTTGTGATATTATTATTATTGATGTTATTGATATATACTTGGTACTTGTCCTAATAAATAAATAAATTAGCATCTAATATATCATTATAGGCACTTTAGGACTTATATTCCATGTGTTTTTCCATTCCATGTTTACTTTCTGTAAGCATTTTCCCACTGCATATAGTTAGTGCATTGGTTATTATATATTGAAATTTTCATACATTTATTATAGGAAAAATATAATTGGATTAATTAAAGTTCTTATATCAATATAAACAGTTTTATCCCACATATATTGTTGATGAAACCCTAATTAGTGAATTATACCATATGTGGCTTCTGTATCTATGAGTTTATAGACCTGTTACATCCTACTAGTGGATGTAAAGGTCAAGGTACAATTAAATGGCATGAAAATTGAAATTTTTAAGGATTATCACTTTTATAAATTGGAAATGGTGATTCATCTAACTAGACTTTGATATATATCTTTATATATTTATGTAAAAGAGTAAAAAATCAACAAAAATAAAAAGTAAATAAAAAGGATACTGCTAAATGGAACGTTAATTAAAAAGTAAATGGTTTTTTCCTTTGTAACTTGTAATTAAAACTCCATATATTGGAAATTATACTATGTTATATGAGAACTAGACTCAAACACAGCCCTATTAGTGGGTATTTTGGAGTATATATTATATTCTTATGTCCCGTTATGATCTTTCTCTTTAACCTAGACCTAGATTTTGGAGAAAGAATAGAGGTGTGATCTTTTTATAGGAAGGTTATGTACCTGTCCTAATTATCTATCTATAATATTTAATTATTAATTTGTCTTTTGAGTTATGTATTTGGAATTATAGAATCATGCCACCATGAAATCCTTGAGTCATCCACCCAGAAGGTGGTGATGGCTACACTCTGTAGGTAGTGGGCCCTAAGCCGCCAGTGATACCTCCTACAGTTCCACATATTAAACCACCTACTATTCCTGATATGGGAATAGAAACCCAGTTTAAAGAATTATTTTTCCTTATGATTCATTATATACAAGGTGTTGATTGACCTACCCTGACTATGGAAGAGTTGACTAGGGAGTTCAAGTCACAAAATTACCTATCTTTTTTAGGGGATGGTGGACCACATGTTGTAGAGTCATGGCTTCAGGACATTCTTTCTATTTTCAAGCATCTGAAGATGCGTCCTTAAAGGAGGTTCAAAATCATTGCTTATATGCTACAGAGTTCTTCCAAATGATGGTGGGATGTTATTACCCAGGATAAATAACATTGATACATGATCTGAATGGACTTTCAAATGGTCTTCTATGAATATTTGTTTCTATAGAATTTGAGTGCTGATTGGGATAGAGAGTTTATGAACTTACACTAGGGATACATGTCTATCATGGGATATTTTGATCATTTTATTGATTTGTTGTAGTTCACACTGAATTTATTTGGTGATGGTATTATGATTGTGAGAAGATTATAGGATGGGATAGTATAAGCCATTTGATTGTAGACCAATGTCTTTTGGATGACGACTATTTCATAGAAAGTCAAACAGGCCCTCATTACTAAGAAAAATTTTAAATAAGCCTATGTTGGGAACCAGGGAGGTTCACCACATAGACCAAGAAATGTTTCTTCTATAGATAGAAAGTGGAATTTTGAGGTTTCTCATAGGGGTAGTAGAAAATACATAGCTCATACTAACAGCTTCTTTATTTACCATAAGTATGGGAAACCATGAAATACCAAACACTAATGTATGTGAGATCAAGTGGAATAAAGAGGTTGTGATAAGATGGGATGTATCCAGTGTCTCTACAAGACCTTCCCATCAGTACCTAGTGAGTGGTGATCTACACATACCCCATATTCTAGATCAAGATCAGTAGTATCTCACTAGGTAGACCGTTGAAATGCCATTTTCCACTTAGATCAAGGGGTGGTTGAGGAAGAGGTAATCAGACTCAAGATTTGCAGCACCAATAGAGTGTTCCTACTCATGGCGATCAATTTGTGACTCAGGGCCATGGTATAGTCCAGTTACTTATAGTTCATCCTATGCCATAGGAGCAGAGTGCTAGACCTTCTACTATTTAAAGTACTGTTATAGTAGCCTCTACTTTATTATCTGCTTTTTTTGGCATAGGTGTGTCACACTCTTTTATATCAGAGTTAATTATGGAGATTATAGGTCTCAAAATTAAGTAAATTTGGGAAGAAATGACTCTTGATACCCCTTTGGGTATCCAAGAAAAGAGTGTTTTTTGATTTAAATATTTATCCCTTGAGATATGAAGATATATCTTTGTATGGAATCTTTTCATCCTAGACATGATAGGGTTTGATCTAATTATCATGATGGATTGGTTAGTTCCCTATCAATCCCATATCGATTTCTATCACTAGAGGGTTAAGTTTACATCACCAAAGGGAGAATACATATCTATAGGGAAGAATGGGATATCCACATGTCTCGAGATGGACCTAAGAATCCGAAGCAAGGGATAATTATAGTCTATATTTCTATTATTTTATTGTATGGTCAGTAGTTACAATCTACTTTTTTCCTTCCTATGGTGGATCGTTTCATGGATGTCTTCCCTAATGAATTTTTTGGGCTACCTCTGGTGAGAGAGGTATAATTCACTATTGATCTAGTGCTAGGAGGGGAACCAGTGTCCATTACTCCTTACAAGATGGAACATATGGAGAATATGGATCTAAATAAATAGTTATAATACTTTTAGGATAAAGGATTTATATTCCATATTACTTATCCTTGGGTTTCACTGGTTCTATTTTCTAAGAAGGAAGATATAACCCTCAGTCTTTGAGTGGATTAGAGATGTTGTAATCATCTTACTGTATAGAACTGATATCCACTACCTCGAATATAGGACCTCTTTGATCATCTCCAAGGAGTGATGGTTTTCTACAAGATTTATTTGAGTTCAGGTTATCATCGGTTTGATTTTATTTATCATACATACCTTTCACAACCTTTTGGAGTTGGTATGGTCTTTATGTGTACCTGGTAATTTCATTCAATCTCACGAATAAACCTTCTATTTTTTTGTATTTGATAAATCGGTTTTCAACTCATAATATATCCATTTTTGGTAGTATTTGTGGATGAAATCTTAGTGTATTCTCACTCTAGACACAACTATGAAAAAATCTTGAGATCATGTTGAATACACTGAGAGAGCATCACATTTACACTAAACTGTTATGCTATGTACATTGGCTAGGTTATTTCTAGATACCATTATTGGTGGATTACTGATTTTATCTCACACGTTGTTCAAGCTAACATGTTTACCCTAGTAGACCTCATGTATAAAGGTATGGATAAGGTAAAGTTACTAATTGTACATGTTTGATATTTTTACATATATCTAGGATCATGTGAGAAGAGGGTCGAGTGTATGCTCATGATGCTACTGGAGCAGTATTTTTGTCTTTTTTATTTTTGTATAAAATGTTGTATATGACCATCCCATGTATCCGTTGTTCCATTTTTTGTATATAATTATGTCATAACATCATTTTATATGACTCATCCCTTTGGATTTTTATTATTATTACAATTTCTTGGTTGTTTACACTTCCATAGTGTATTATTGTTTCTTTTTCACTATACCATCTGTTTTATTATGCTTACACTATTGTCTATTTATTTATCATATCCATTTTTTCACTCTAATATGAGGGTATAGTCTCTCCAAAGTACCACCCTATACCCTCAGTACTAGTCATCAGCCTCTGGCGTATGGGGAGGTGCGCTTGATACCATGTGACCCACTGGTTCAGGTCACTATATAAGTGGATATCAGGTTGATATGTTACAATAGGAACCCTCAAGTAGCATGAGGTATCCAATATCAGATACTTGTGCATATATTGTATGAACCAGTATTTGTATGGTAAAATAGTTTACCAGCTAGTTCAATTACAGGGTAGGTGGAACATTACTAAAAAATATTCTATCAATTAAAATCAACACTAAGAATGATAATACTCCTCAATCTATAAAATTTCATACAACATTGTAATGAGAGAGAATAAAATTTAATTACTTGGTGGAAGGTTTTAACCTAATCCCAGAACTTGTAAGGTCCCCAAAGTGAACTTCTAGTAATCTACATTTAAAATCTCTATAATGAGTTATACACACTGCTCATCCTAGTAAAGTATATAGGTGGGTCCTATGAGCTCAATACAGTTTTATAAAGGTTGCAAGAATCTTTTCAATAGACTAATCCCAAGCCTCAGATGGAACTAATACATGAAAGTGGAATGATAATTCATAAACAATAACTATTATGCTTAAACCATATTTCACAGTAGATCCATCACCCAAACTCTCACAATATCACATGGTTCTCCCGTCTGAATAACAAAAAAAACAACCATAACAACAACAACACCCTCACTAGGAAGGGTGAAAAGAATAGAGGTGTACACTATATAAATATTCAAATAATAATTTTTATTCTTTCTGAAATGAGCATGTCTATATATATTTCAACATAAATATGGAAAAAATTATAATTCTACAAGAACCCAGGTATCTTGATCAATTTAGCCTCAGTGATCTCCAAAACTATTTCCCCCTCCACTAGATATTGGGGCACACCATCCAAGAGTTATTTTTCATCAAAATAAACCCTTCAAAATATGGTTTATTTTGGGTAGGTGAAGCTAGGAAAACCACTAGAACAAGTTTCTTGTTTTTTAACTTTACCAGAAGAATAAGTGGAATATAAGAAAGTTCCAAATTGGGGTGCAAAGAAATTTTATTATTGGATGAATAAACGTATGTTCAACTATGAATATTCTATTACTAAGGCATAACTAAATCAGCCAATTGTGATCCCAACTCCCTCTATGATAACTGAACCAACTTCTTCGGCACCATAGTCTTCCAAAAGTCAGTCTTCTATAAATAAGTGCAATAGTCATAAAAATAAATATAAGAAGAGGATGAACCCATACTGAGGCCTAAAAAGGTTAAAACCCACTTATACTTTATAACCTCGACATTCAAAGAATAGGTTCCAACACGATAAACGATTTGACAAGCACTGCCTTGCCCAATAGTTTTATAGGAACCGACACCTAAAATGAAATTCTCATTAGATGAATAATTTTTATTCAAATATATCAACATAATTAACTTGGTATATCCCTCATCTATCGAAGAAGGTGAATGTGACACTGAATAGAGGGTAAGGAATATGACACTGACGATGATGGGGTCATGGGAGAAAAGGTCAACATATATTTAAACATTCAGGTCACATCCCTTATAAGATTATATATGCTCTAAAAACTCAAATAAAAACACTTCATAAGGCTAAATAGGAACACCAATTTACTACTAAACCATCCAAGTCTCATTCATGCCTAATAATTCTAGAGGATTGATTAGAAAATTAGAATCTGTTATATCAACATCAAACTATAGGAAGGCCAAATCCCCCTTACCGATAGATGGATAAGATTTCCATAAGTTCTAACTGGGGATGGAAGCTGCTAATATAGGTAACTATAGATCCTAAGGATCATACCATGGAGTATTCTTACAAAAGTAACATAATAAATTTGGATTAAAATTATGATATCCTAGTTGGGTCCTGAAAATTTTTCATGCAATAAGAGGAGGAATCCATGAACTTGGAAAAGGAAAAGGATAAATCTAAAGAAGAAATTGAAGAAAATTTTCAAAGGGGAGAAATCGAAAAGGATGGATTGATTTCATAAATCACAAATCACTTCACAACCCACCACTTTGCATGTCATTCTGCTACTTCATGAAGAACCTGACAAATGAAATAGTTCATAGGATGAGGTAGTACCAATGACGTCTGTGAATGAAACCACATTTTTTTCCAGGCTATGCGGTGATTTCCGCCCCAGAAAATGAACATACCCTATGAACTAAATTTTTAATAAGGCAAGGTGGTACCACCAGACCTCACAAATGAAATAAAATCATTTACATGGTTGTATAGTTATTTCTATCCTCATAAACACCCGCTCCTAATGACTAAGTCATTCGTGGGTTAGGGAATCCTCTTTGGGCTCCCAAAAAAGAAGACTTGCAGCCCAAAGTGATTGAATTTCCATGCCACTATATGATCCCTCCACTATTCTATAAAACTACCCTGAGGGGTTCCAAAAAAGGGGACCGAATTGAAGAGATCTGAAGGAGACGTGTGATAGGGATATGAAAAAATCGAAGCCTTTGAGATGAATTGAGATATATCCATCAATTCCTAAAAGGTAAAAATTTGTCGCATAGAAATAAGGATAAAATGATAAATCATCCAGACATTTGAAAACTCAAAACCCCTTTATAGACACCATTATATGGATCATAAAATGGATGGAACCTTTACGGACAAGCACCCCACATAGAAAAATGCTATACGGGAAGAACCCTACCTCACATATCAAAATGATACATGGAAGGAACTCAGACTCATGTAGCAACATGCTACGCGGATGGAACCCGGTCCCATGTAAAAAAATGTTATGCGGTCAAAACCCAAGTTTGAGTAGCATAGTGCTACACTGAAAATACCCTCATCTGTGTTGCAACATGCTATGTTGATAGAACCCCATCCTTCTTAGGAACATTCTATGAAAAATGGGGCATCTTGGGGCATCCTACACTCCACCTCCAATCATTCCCTTAAGTCATATCATCATGCCCTATATTATCCCCTCCGTGAACTAGTCAAATGGAATCAATACAAGGACTCTTCCAAATCCACCTAGCATGTATGATTGGGTCATTGGGCACATCAGTGTTTCCTCTCGGGACTACATACCTATAATAAGTGGAGTCATGTATGTAACCACCGTAATAAGGCAGACCCTCAGAATGTATTTAAGTATGCATTCCCATAGTAATTAGGGTTTTGACCATAGAATTATCATGTGAACCTCCCTATTCATGGAGATGAGGGAAAGGATCATGCTTTCCTTTCCCATCAATATGGAATGAGATCCACCCCCCATAACTAATTCTAGGGCATCCATCCTAGAGTACACCCCTAGCCTTTCTTGTGGGAGGCATCACTTTTGGTTCTCTTCTGCCCAACCTAGTACATGGTCAGATATATCATCATATGCGACTATCTTGGTTTCCAAAATAAAAGAGGATATGAGCACACTCAAATCCCTCTTCATCTCCCTTTGGTCTTCAATGCCTCATCCACCAGTGGATAGAGTATATTTTGTAGTATCTAGATCTACTACTTCCTCTTTTTTCACACTGAACATGAATCTCATGGGATTAGAGATTAGTGGTGATCATTAAATCCTCATAATCCCAAACCTCAAACGGGCCTCCTATTCAGAATAATCCTGAACCATGACCAAATCCAACTGGGTCTTCTCCATGGATTTAATCACTAAAATTATATTCATATGGGCATCCTACAAAATTTAAGTCCTGAAACCATGACTCAACCTTCAAAGGGCCACATTCCCAATGAATAAGCACCATATAGACATCATTTCAAGTGTAAACCACAATCATTCCCACTTAAATGGGAAGCTTAAATGCGTAATCCCCAATGTTACTGAACTACATGGGATTTGTTTCCCAACTAATTGGGATATGTACAAACCATAACTAAGGTCCAAAACCATCACCCAAATCCACACTAATGTTCTTTAAGCCACATCCCCGGTAGGGTCATATCCACCTAGGAGACCACATCTCTTCTGGGTCCCTCAATATACCTCTGTATAAGTCCCACTCCATCGTTGACAGGGCACATTTCACTTGGATGTCTTTATCACATGAAGTTAAACTATATGGTTGGATCCTTTTCACACAACCTTAAAAGGTGATGTGCCCCATTATGTGGCATCAAACTATGTGGGTTATTATTCCTCTAATGAGGATACGTAATAATACTATCTTATGGGTTCGATCCCAATATCAAAATAACTTTTTCCCCTAGATGATATCAAACTCCAAGGTTCATTATTGTGTGGATTAAAACTAGCATCATCCTAATAAATGGCCAAGGATTCTATAATTTATTCATAAAATGGTACCATTGATGGAGAACCTTGGAAAAATTGAAAACATTCCATTTGTGGAGAACCTTGTATACATACAGATGATACCAAACCCCTGTTTATTCATTATTGATCATTACTTTAGGGTAATCCATATTATGCACACTTGGTAATGAACAAAAGGATTCATTAACATATCTTAAATCTATAATAGAGTCCCAAAATAGGAAATAGTTCCCACTAAAATGGTTTGATGGTATCAAATTCCCATCCTCTTGACCAATTTGAGTTCTTAAGTGTTGTTGTCTAGGTTACCAAAAAACGCCTTGATTTGGAAAGTAGGTCCATGAGTCATGGATATGAGAGTCATTGGGAATTTTCATCTCCCCAAAAAAACTTTTTGGATACTATTCAAATAATTTATACATGATTTCATTGATTGCATACAATTCAACCCCGTACAATCAATCATCGGGTGAAAACAATTTTCATCAGAAACAAAACGGTGAACTTTACATGAATCATTAACCAGGTGGTAGTGTTAACCCATGTCACGAACCTTTCAAATATAAAATTGAAGGGGGATAAACAAGACCATCAATTATTCATGTGTTCATGAGATGATACTTTGATGAAGTTTTTTTCTCTATTTTCCACATATATTATAGTAAATATTCATATCTCTCTTCAATATAATTGAATTTAACCAGTTTTTTCAAACACATGCATCAACCACTACATAGGTTGGGTCCTCAACCAAAATGAGGATGGCATCGCCCACCTAAAATATTCAAAAATGGGTTTAAAATTCATTAGTTAGGGATTTTCAACATAATGGTACTCCCGCCACCCTCTAGTAGCTAGACATTCCCTCCAGTATATGAATCCATGCCAGTCGTCTGCCCAATGACGGTCGGTGATCCAGAACCATATGCACCCAGTAGCTGTCTCAAACCGTTTTGGGTGCCTATATTCAAAACATGACAATGAGTTCCTCCCATACCTTGGGTAGGATGATGAAGTCATCACCAAATACTTTTTTCCAGCAACCAGGGGTCTCTCCCAAGGGACCCTACCAGAAATCATCATTTTCAATGTTGTACGGCTCAACATCCTCTCCATGAAGAGGACACCACCCTGTGGGCCCATACTAAGGTAAAATGGACCTAGGTGCCTAGGGAGGCCCATAAATGGAAATGATCATACAATCAAGAACAATCCATCATCCTCATTCCAATGTAAGAATCCCTCTTTTAAAATATAGTTTCACAATATGGTAAGACGTTTATTCCTGACCCCCCTTATGAAGCCCATCCGTCAAATATGACAGTAAATTATAAGAATCCAGAAATTCCTGCTACTACTCTTGAATTCAATCATGAAAATTGGTTGAAAAATTTTGAGCAGATGTATATCCATTCTAATTCACCATTAGTCAAATATGATGGAAAACTATGAACATATGTAAATTTTTTCTCATATGTATCATGCTTGCTATAAAAATACAATAGAAAATTATAGGCAGATGAAAATCATTTTCCACCAATATGAACCTGTCTAGGAAAATATGACGACAAAAAAATTAAAGCAGAGGAAAATTCTGACAGATACATATCAATCCCATTAGTCAAATATGATGAAAAATAATGAGCAGACATAAATTCTTTCTCATTCATATCAAGTCTTCCATGTAAATATGTTGGAAATTAGAGAAAGTAGCAGGCGTGTCCCAGTTTTGAATCAGGGACAGAATCATATATATGCCCCCATGCAAAAGAATGATATGTACCTAATGGTAGGAAATGGAGGATCAGAGTAGACACAAATTCCTGCTTCGACACTATAATGGGAATATATTTTCACTCCCTCTAAGGAAATATCTCAACACATCTTAGCAATTATATAGTATCATAAATCAATTTATGACCATATCCTATAGAATTTCCAAGATGTAATCATGTCTTCAGAGATAGTAAGGGGTCATACTCACAACCCCACCTCCTCAAGTGGGGTAATTCATCCACACAATTTGGTGTCACTCAAAATCATACATGCATCCCTACTCCCATCCAAGAGGATCTTCAGAAATATTATATGATAAATGGAAAATAGGATTAGGCACAAATACCAGTTCAAACTAGGGGACACCAGTCCACTTCAGTGGTCGTTCTAGGGAAGGAATATAACCCTATTAAAATCCAAGAAGCTTACGGGCACATCCTGATAGCCCCATGGGATCCATTAGAATACTCATCCATGTATGAAGGTTTCCACTTATAGCAAGCGGCCCCAGTTTCCCACAAGAGAGAACCTAGGTTGAAATCAAGCCAAAGGAAGCTAAACAATGAAGAGTATACGCATGAACCTGATCTGGTGGAAGTTTGAGATCAAGAGACCATCATAAACCTATCATTGGTGGCCAATGATCATGATGATCTGTTAAAAATCTATGGAATTGGAAGTAGTATTTTTGAAGGACCTCCCCGTAACATTTTTACCAGTAGCTCTGGAGGCCCTCCCCAGAGCATCTACCATGAAGGATTCCTTCTTGGGAACAAATCAATCGATCATGAGAGCATATCTCCCTATGATTGTTATGGTATCCCTCTTGTGGATAGAATATGAAGAAGCAATAAGGGCATACCCTTATTTTTTTCATGAAGGTCCTATCTAGGGTATACACTGTAGAAATTCTCCATGCAGTAGAACATTGAGCTGTTATGGTTGCCCTCATCAAGATGGCATGCGATGTAAAGGTCCTCCCGTAGTAACACCCTATTTTAGTAATATTGTCCTCAAATTGCTTCTGTCCACCTTGAAGGTCCTACCCAATGTATGTGATATATAAATTATCCCTACATTCGGACATTGAGCTATGATGGTAGTCCTCAACATTATGGCATGCGCTACAAAGGTCCTCCTTATAGTAACACCTTATTTTTGCAATAATATCATCATATTTATTTCATCAACCATGAAGGTCATCCCCAAGGTATACCTTGGAGAAATTATCCATGTAGTTTTAATTCATGATATTATGGTGGTCCTCACCATAATAGAACCCAATTCGAAGGTCCTACAGGCAGTAACATTTCATATTGGCAAGAATGTCCTCCCCTTACTGAGTAAAATACAAGAAATCCCACATATTCTGAGGTTCTTAGAAAGATGGGTTCATACATTTTAGATACCCTATAAATAAAAAAGTAACATCCTTTATCAACCAAAAGATGTCCTGGGACAATGCTCATCCTTCAATCCACCCCCAGACCATTCCCATAGCAACGAGATCCCTACTAGCCCTACTACTTATAGAAAAACAAGCAACAAGTGCCCATGTTGAGAAGATAAAGTAGATGAGTCTTTGGAAGAAGAACAAAAGGATATTTCATTCATGAGAAGAAAATCAGTCAGGGATGAAATACCCATTATGTTTTGGCAATCATGAACTTTTCAGTTTGACATTCTGAAGTCATTTTCAAGATAATTCATACACAATATCCTTTTGAATCTCTGGACAACCATCTACTGCCTCAAAGAAAAATTCTTTACTTATGATGGGTATAAAAACCATGTCAAAATATTGGTAGATATTCATCATAAAATTGACTTGGAATTTATTATATCTACATAATTACCTTAATTATAGAAATGACAGAACAATATTCAATCGACATGCATCAATGCGCTGCATAAGTTGCATCGTCTAATTATTGATGCCTCGCCTGGTGTTCATATCTGGGGGTGGGTGAACATGTATCTATAAATTTCACCTCATGCCCAATTCAGTTGAACCCATTGGAAATGACATCCTAAAATGTCAATATTTCAAGGTGTATATTAAGAAAAAAACTACTTAGGAAAGTTGTCACACTCCACGAGAATCGACCTTGAGTATGTCACAAAAGGATTAGGACCGAAGAGAGAAAGACATCTAAAAAATCATAAACTAGGAAATTGAGAACATTAAGTAGAATTATTGATTAATGGAAACCAACCATAAATCACTACTAATATCCTCTGAAGTAATTATTTTGCGTGCAAAATTTTCATCATATCTGACTCATGCTCGAACAGGGATCTGCGAGATCAAGAGAGTGAAAACTACAACAATAGTTTCAATAGTACATGATCAGTCTGAGCCCATAGGGATGGGGGAATTTTTATTACAAAATTCTCCCAAAAGACTGAAAAAGTCATACTGAAGCACAATAACAAGATAACAATAACAACCTTACACCACCTTGTTGGGTGAATTTTAACCTCAACAACCTCTACAATGTAAAACAGACTTTTCCTATTTAGGGAGGAAGACAAGAGGTAAGGTATCTCAGTTCACCTCATCTCCCAACCCATTTCCCTCTAAAGGGAGGTGTATGACCAAGCTGGATAAAGGTTTCCTCTGAGTCACCCTTTTCTAAAAATATCAAAGAGGATCCTGGAAAGGAAGTGAGAGGTCCAGAAAATGACACAAATAGCACTCATATCATTCAGTAGCCTATAAAAATCACACAATTCATTAGGAAATAGTGAATATAATGGATCTGAATCCTACATATGGCACCAGAAATAATTAAAATGAATAATATAAAGGAAGTTATGGTTATATCTAGGATGTTGTCAACGCTAAGAATGAAGTTTTATACACCCAAAACTAAAGAATCGCCCTAAATTTAGGTTCTCCCACAATAAATCCCCCACTAACTTCTCAGTGAATCTCTACCAGAGGGAGTAATAAAAATAAGATCGTATACAACATGCCTCCTCCTCTTGGTGAGGTGGAGCTCCCTACACTTGAAGAAATGTTCACTTAGTATGAGTAAGAAATTAAAGATTTGAGGAGAATCATCACAAAGTTTATCCAAGGAATAATTCCTATCGAATATGATCCCCAAGAATAGCCTCAACATATACTTCTAGCAAGGGAACCTCAGTAATAGGGATTCATCTTAGTGATTGAAATATGGCCAGGACATCTAACCAACACGGCACTTGGACCATCAAGTCACTTGGACCCGGTCGTGGATATATGTCATTATTTTCCTCCACTAAGGATACAACTGGAATGGGTTTAGGAAAATATTCAAAAAATGTCCCCAACCATATATCTACCCCAAATAGTGGTTGAGCCATCATGCTAGATCTTACTGATTATTACACCGACCCAAGATTAATTTCAATAGAACACTCATTAAGGGTTTATCAACACCATTGAGTCATTGGTAGCTCTATTGGAATCCATGGAGGAGTGATGTGCACTATTACAGCTATAATGGAAACTTTAACTCAACTGGGTGAGAGAAACCCAACCACCACCAAATTTTTGAAGTCCATAATCACCAATATTCAATGCCTCATGTGACCTGAAACAACATTTCACCCACTATGAATCCCATTTTGATCCCATGATGGGAACTTCGGATCAATAAGTAGTAGCGAAACTCAGATGCTTAGTGTGAATCCTACAAAGGCTTACCTTTATATGGTATACCCATTTTCTAGCTCGATCAATCATGGGATGGGAAGACATTATTTGGTGGTTCCTATTCTTGGTTAGCCCAATGCTATAAAATAAGACAATCAGTGACCTCGCAAATTTCAACAAGTAGGATAATGAAAGAGCCTTGGATTTCATTTCCAGATAGAAAGGGTTGAACTACTCCCTAAACTGACCACTTCCCCAAGAGGATATGGTCACTCTTTTTATTTATAACCTTCATGATGAGTTGTGAATGCCTCTCATCCTAGTGAAATATACAAGTGGGTTTTTAGATTTCTCCACCATTTCCTAGAAAATGGAAGACTCCATGCAATGGACTAATATCAAGTCCCAAATAACTCAACCAGTCCTAGGGAAAAGAGTAGGAAAGGTCGAGGTGGAATCCATAACACTTATGCCAGCCTTCATGATTTCTCCAACTCTAAAGCCTACACCATATAGTGTATCACCCCATGTGTGTAAAACGAAACCCCCGCCTATCCAAGATGAGTCGTGGGGGATAATAAAAATAAATTTTAGGTATTAAGTAATAAAGTTTACTCATTATGAGATGATCAAGTCTATGAATATTTCATAGCTGCTATGGAGAATGATTTACTCTTCCTTACTAAGTTGAAAAGGATAGACTAGGTAGGTTTTGAAGACTGGCCAATTATTTACCATTTCATTGGATGATGGAACATGCCAGTTAGGAATGCTTCTTCTTCAAATACCTTCTACATAAAATGGTAGATTCTGGGAATGTAAATTTGGGAGGCCACCAGTGCAAGTTGTGTGTGTTTCTTCCACTGCCCCTGAGGAAGGTGGTGAGTGGAAATAAGTTTTTAGAAGAAGGTTAAAAAGATTTATGGTTGGATGACTTGAAAAATAGTAAACCAAACTCATGGTATTCTCAATTAACAGTTGAAACAACCAACTATTCCCCCAATCACTTCTGCTACAACACAACCAACATCATCAGCCCCACAAACCTCCAAATACCATCCTTTTAAAAAACATCCTAGCCAGAAAGATAGAGAGAAAAAAAGAGGGATGAACCTGAATCAAGACCAAAATTTTCTTTGACCTGCTCAAATTGTATTCCCTCGGACTTATTGTAATGGCCACTTCCCTTTAAAACAGTACAACAAAAAATAGTCAGCCAAACAAATTCATCATCAGATGGGGAGTTAATATTCAGTTCTATTAATTTTATTCACTTAATGGATCACTTCTCTAATGATGAGTATGGTTATAAAAATGAGATCCCCGCACCCATTTGGGGAACTAGAGGGAGAGGCTACAGGAGATGAGGATACTAGAGAAGACACATTTGCAATAGGAATTAGACTTCTTTCCACACACCTGCTCGAACTATCAATGTTATAGAAACTCATGAAATAGCCCTTCATCGGGTCTAATTGTAATATTAAAATCCCCTTGTACCTTCTATATTCCATTTTTACATGATCAATCTGGAATATTAATCAGAAGAAAAATATGTGTCATATCTCCCTCAGTAAAAATGTGTACCTTCCTAGACCAATCCGCTAAGGACATGAGCACCTACAACTCCTATATTGAGGGCTTATCCATATACATCAAATACTCAATACCCTAAAGAACTTTTGAAAGAGCATCCCTGTCCATGGAAGTTCAGGACTTTAGACTAGAAGTATGATATCCTAAAATAATTATCCTTGGTACTGGACAAACTATCGATCTAGGATGCCCTAAGTTTGTCAAAATACCTCAGGGAAGCACTCATAGAGTGATGTTAGGCCCCCAGGAGTTTAAAAATGAAGTTTAAATTACTGGGTTCTATCATACTGAGAATGATTCTATGCAATTACATGAAGTTATATCATTCAAAAATAAAGATGAATACACCATTATACAAGGGAACATTAGACCCTTGTACATGTCTAGTGAGATAAATGGTGTCGAAGTCCAAAAAGTTTTCATTGAAAATGGATCTGGAGTTAACCTCATTACAGTATAAATACTTCGCATGTTAGGCTCCAATGAAAATAACCTAGAACCTTACACCATAAGACTATAAGGCTATGGAAAAAAGTAAGTAGAATCCATTGGGCCAAATCAATCTCAAGGCCCAATTTGGATACCTTGTAGCCAACTCAGAATTTCTGGTTGATCGGTAGAACACGGCCTTCAACATCTTTCTATGAAGGCTCTAGTTTCACCAACATACGACAATCCCATAATCATATCATAAATGTTTCAAATACTATATTAATTGAAAAATTAGGACATTTCATAATGATAAGGCCCCATTCAAATCCTATGAGCCACATTTTATCGATGTAGTATTTTATCAAGGAAAGGGGAAAAACCCCTAGTTGATGGTGTTGATTGGTTTATCACCTTGAACAGTATATAAATTATCTCATCCTACCCCTTTAAATATCTTTGTGAAGAGTATGCTTTACCTATCAACCATATCAAGCATATGAGTCCTAATTTAGATGCATATTCATCAATCCTCATGATTTTAGTCCTGACCACTGAGTCCAACAGTGTTAAAAAGTTTGATCACTCTCTCAATAGTAGTAAAAGATCATTTGATAATTCCCTAATTCTATCCTCATATCTCCATTAAATCCCTTCCCCATCATATGATGCAGGAGAGGTGGTCTCATCACCCAAAGAGGATAGAGACACTCCTTCTCCATATCTCACTCCATTCTCCCTAGAGTTTTAATAAAATCTTGCATCCTCAGCTGGGTCAGTGGAAGTTGCTTAAGCCTCAAGATATCAAGATATTGACTCCTCTCCTAAATCAGGAGAACGCAACCCAATACTTTCTTCCCCAACATAACAAGAGATAGAAGTTTAAGAGTAGGTAGAATAAGAGGAGGACCTTAGAGATACCCCTCCAACATTTGAGGAGGGAATCTCTACCACCACTGATGAACTCAAAGAAATAAATTTGGGTACATAGTAAGACCCATGACCCACCTTGATCAGTGTGTCCATGTCTTCTGAAAGGAAAGAGGTATATACCTCCTTCCAGAAGCAACATCGGGATATATTCTCCTAGAATTACACTGACTTTCCAGGCCTTGATCCTGAGGTGGCCACTCACCACCTAGGCCTGGCAGAGGACCATTGGGGATATAAATAAGCAGTCAGAAGGATGCACCCGACACATGCTACCAAAATTGGGACTGAAGTTGACAAGCTCATTAGATACAACTTTATTCGGGAGGACCAATATCCTAAATGTATTTCCAATATTTTCTCTATCAAAAATAAGAATGGGATAATCAGAGTCTACATAAAATTTAGAGACCGCAGCTAGAACTACCCTAAGGATGATTTCCCAGTCCCGATCACAGAAGTATCGATCAATGAAATAGCTGGATATTAGGCTCTCTCTCCTTCATAGACAGCTATTCTGGGTACAATCAAATCCAAATGGATCAAGAATATGAATAATCCAATTCCTTCATGGTCCCTTAAGGATTATTTTTCTATCAGGTAATGCCCTTTTTCTTGAAAAATTTTATCACTAAAAAACAACGTGTCATACATCATATCATCAAACACTTCCTAGGAAGGTTCATCGAATGCTATGTTGACAACTTTGTGGTTAACTCTCAACAATGTTTTGAACACCTATTAGAACTTGAAATTTTATTCAACAAACCGTGACAACACAACCTAAAAAGTACCCCCTTGAAATGTTCTTTCAATGTTATCTTAGGGGAATTCCTCGACTTTATTTTATTCCATTGTGGGATTGAATTCGACCATAAGATAAAAAGGATATTCTTGACATGTTTCCTCCTCAAAAACTCAGAGATTTTAAAGAAATTCAAGGACACTTATCCTATATCCATCACTTCATATCCAACCTTATAGGAAAAAAAATCCATTCACCAGGTTGATGAAAATGGGGGTTTCATATCAGTGGATTGATGATTTCTAGGAATGATTCGATATCCTCAAGAAATATATATTGATTCAATCACTACTAATTCTACCTTTCAAAGGATGGCCACTTATTTTGTATCTGACAGCCTTAGAGTGATCACTAGGTACCATTATCATGAAAAATAATGATGTTGGCAGTGAAAACAGTGTTTATTACCTCATCCAGACCATGGTAAATGTTGAGCCTCATTATTCTGATATAGAGAATAGTTGTCTGGCACTAATCTTTATAGTCCAAAAATTAAGGCACTACCTTCAGTATCATGAGGTCCATTTTTTATCTCATACAAATCCAATTAAAAACATTCTCAACCATCTGATGTTGAACAGATATCTGTCATGGTGGATGGTCATTCTGCAGCAGTAAGAAATTTAGTTCTTAACTCAGAAAGTGATCAAAGGCCAGGTGTTAGAAGATTTCCTAGCAGAGAACCCCTCAGTATAAATAACATCATTGGACATTGGCCTACCTAATGTATAGTTTTTCTCTATTCAAGAGGGGACCTAGATATGGGAGATATATTTTGACGATTCATCTAGAAACCAGAAAGGAAAGGGGATGGAAGACCTTGAGATAAACAATGTGGGGTTGGGGGTTGTGCTCATATCTCTAGCAAAGGTAGTCATTCCTTACTCCTTCCTACTCTCGGAGGGGTGTGAAGATAATGATGTTGGGTACCAAGATCTCATTGCAGGGATATAGCTAGTGCTCTTGGTAAAATTCAATCACTTGAAGGTAAAATGTGACTCAGAACTAGTCATTATGCGGGTTAAGAATGATTATTCTATAAAAAGGAATAGTCGATCCCCCTTATAAGCCAAATCTAAGGAATATTGGTTGAATTCCATTTAGAGATGAAATTAAATCATTTCCCATAGTCACAAAATGCCCTGGAAGATGCCCTGGAAAATGCAGCAACAACTCTAGTTATTCCAGATCGGGATGAAACATTCATCAATATTGAACATCCTTATATGGTCTCACCTTTCATTCAAACCAACAAAGAATAGATTAATGAGATTATTCCCATCCTTGAACTATATGGTACTACCACCGGCTGGATAACAACCATTGTGGACTAACTTCAAATTGGATAACTCCCACTGGAAAAAAGATATGAGAGATAAAATCTGGAGATGAGAAATTAACATTGTTCTATATAAAGAAATTAATCATCGAAAGGTACTCTATAAGTGGAGCCTTGATGGGATACTTATGAGGTGAATTTATAGAGAAGAGACTAATGTTGTCATGAAGGAAGTTTACACCGGTTCCTATAGTGGTCATGAGTCATGACTCAAGATTCTCCACCAAATCTGAAGGTTTGGGTAATACTATCCCACTCTATTGTAGGACTGCACTGAAGTCTCAAAAAATTTCCATTACTTCCAGGTTCATGCCAACTAAATTCTCCAACCCCCAAGGTTGGTTCACACTGCCAAGTACTCCTGGACATTTTCCATATGGGGAATCAACATCGTATGGCCATATCCTCCTGGCACATCCAAGCAGTTTAAGTAAATTCTTACTGTGATCAAATTTTTCTCCAAGTAGGTCGAAGTTATACCCCTCAAATAAGTGAGGGTAACAATGATTCTCAACTTTATTAAATCCAATATCATCACCATATTTGGTGTCCCTCATACAATACTAACGAAAAATGGAACCAATTTCTATTCTATTGAATTGGAGAAGCTATATCAGAAGTATGACATTAAGTCGAACCATTTATCCTGCTACCATGTACCATCTAACGAGAAGGTAGAGGCCTTCAACAGGAATATATCATATATACTTTCGAAGATGTTATATAAGAATAAAAACCTCTAGCTGGACAAGCTCCTACATGTCATGTGGGATTACCGGACTACAACCCTCACTACCATAAAAGAAACCCCATACTCATTAGTATATGGGACAAAAGTGGTCCTGCCCATCGAGGTTCAATTTCTCTCACTCTATGTTTCCATCTATGATATTCATGGATGAGAAATCCCAATAATGTCTTGATGAATTGGAGTTATTGGATGAATAAATATTTCATACCTTGCATCATTTTAAAGTCCTCAAAAACCAGATCACATGATCCTTTAACAAAAAGGTTTTCCTCTGATATTTTCTTGAAGAAAATATGGTGTTGGTCCTAAAGACTCTGATGATACCCATAAAGAAACCTCTAAATTTGGAACTGATATGGGAGGGACCTTATTCCATACATAATTTCTACACCAATATATATTATTCCCTAATTTTTATGGGCGTGTATCTCACCATGGATCCCTCTAATGCAAGGTTCCTAAAGAATTATTTTGTTTCATAACATGAAAAAACTTCATCTTGATCACATGATGTTAAAATACATGGTAAAATGTTCTAGATGCATGATATTAAACTACACAATTGGTCCTCATCACATGGCCTTAAAAATAATGAAATCATTTTCCATGTTTCAATAAAATAAACTGTAAAATATCAACATCTTCAACAAATGATATTAAACTGCATGGGAATCACGGTTTCAATCAATGATTCGCCAAACATGAGCTAGATCTGTGTGGGAGAAAGTGGAAATGCCCATGTTCCCAAATGAGAGCTAGATCCACTTAAGGATTCTCTTTCACAAGAACTATGTATGGGTCAATTAATGTCCAAATGGGATATGTAGTGATGCTTATACCTCATTCATTAGGACCAACTACAGATTTCCTCAATTCATAAGATGATTTTCTTGCCATCTATTGGCCTGAAGGCCTCTTTTCACATCAGTATTAGGTTTCGCGTCGATCTATTAATTAATAATTCTCATTCATCCAAGTTACATGATGTTAAACTGAACAACCATCATCATCCCCATCATACGACATTAAACTACTTTTCTACTACCTATACACACGATGTTAAATTGTACATTTAGTCTATGCAATGTGACTTTAAAATTTTTGCAAGGGTCCTAACCCCATGACCTTAAACTAGGAACCATATTACAAACATCAAAACTTTAAATGGTTTGCAATCCTTCATGGAAAAGTGTGGTGTGGCACCGGGTCTCCTAGTAATTCATTCACGTCGGGTTTGTTAATCCACCATGCCACGTATACCCATTTTGGGAAGCCTCCTTTGCTTGGTCCAAACTCCACAAATTAGACTGGGAACCCAAGTCTAAGTATCATGACTTAAAACTATATGAAATCCTCATCGTGAATGTGTATGCAGTGTGTGGTACTCCTTGGCCTTCATCCAAGTTAGATTTTCTATACCACTGCACTATGTGTATCCCTTTTGGGTGTTCTCACCCCATGGTATAAGCTGTATGAACTTAATCTAGGATTTATCATCCTCAATGTATGAAATTAAACTAAAATCCTACCCTAAACAAGTTTAGGATATCTCTTAAACATATAGGATATGATCCCTACCCTATGATCTGAACCTAGAACTCAACATAATAATGTTGTCAACTGAGAGGATTTTTTCCATAGCATCGGTCATATACCATGTCGTATTCAATAACTATGTACAAATTGATTCATTTCCACATAGGATATGTAGTGATGCCCAAATTTTTCATTCTGGTCCATCCACCTAAAATCAAAAAAAAAATCCCCCTCCATGTGTATAGATCATACCTACAAAGGGAGTTTTCCTAAATAACTACATGTGGATTGATTCTCATTCTATAGTATACGTAGTGATTCCCATGTCTCATGTCCTAGGCCTAGCTGTGAGATACATGAAATGTCCTCTCCCCTTAATACAAATTGATTCAATGTAGGGGACTTCAAAGTGGGCCCTATGTATAGGTCCATTCATGCAAACCATACCCTCACTACATGTGAGTAAGATATGTGTAGGGATGCACACATAAAACTACATGTGGCTTGATTCCTTCCAATGCAGGATACATAGTGACACCTTGATATCTAATTTCAGGTCTGGTCACAACATTCATCATCTTTCACATTGGGTCACCCTCATCCACATCACATGATGTTAAACTGCACGAGATCCCAAAACTATGTGTGGATTGATTCCTATGCACACAAGATATGTAGTTCTTTCAGTATATCTAATCTCAGTTCCAGCTGCAAAGAAGGATAAAAATGCACTCCTCCTTGTGTATGTGTCAGATCTATATAGGGATTTTTCTGAGAACTAAATATGTCTTGATTCTCATTTTAATGAGATACATAGCCATGCCTAGATTCCTTATCCCGATCTAGCCACCATAGATGAAAAATTCCCCTATACTTTTTTATGTTGCCTCTATGTGGCATAATAAACCCTCAAAACCCTTTTTTATGACACCGAGTATAGCTCAAGTGAGCTTAGGAGTTTCAGTAGGGGATTACCTACATGATCAAGGCATATCAATATAAATTAGGGTTTCCATGGTTCTAGTAGAAATAACTTAAAAGGAAAACCAATTTTCCTCACCGCATGACATTAAACTGCAAGGAAAATCTCCTCAAAAAATTACATAAAACTATATGGATCCACGAAGTTCATATTTTTTCATGTCAGTAGACCTAATTTCCTTACCACATGAGGTTAAACTACAGGTACCTTGAGAACTATGTTTGGATTGATTCTCATTTTGAAAATATATATAGTGACACATAGACCATATGTCCTAGTCTCAAAAACAGGTATAAAAAATGAAAAATGTCCCCACCTCATGTATACGAACAAATATCTGTGCAAGATATGTCAAGTTTGGGTTTCACTTTCAGGGAGCTATTAAGGAAATAAAAATTCACCCCCATTTATGAGTCAAATATATATAGGGAATTTCATACTCCATGGTCAATTATTGTTTTTATTTTTCATACATACCTGGACACATACCATTCATTCACCATACTATGTGCACTAGGAAATTTTATATCTTTAAAATATTCCTATGGCCATCAGAGATGGGGGGATTAGTGTTTTGAGAACACTTTTTCTTGACTATGAAAAATTTAACCTGGTTGGATATGACTAAGTTTCCCACAAAAAAGGCGTGTCAAAAAAAGTAAAATTATTCCAAAGGGTGGTCCTTTCCTATTTTTGTAATCCCCAATGACATTTTTCCCCAAATAATTTCTCCTAATTTGAGAATCCCAAGAATCATGATTTACTCTTTCTTCTTCCTCATGTCTAAGGCATGTTAGAACATCTCGACCCGATTAGCCCCATATTACTCATCATTTCCATGAAATATGTTACTATATATATGAACTGAAATTGAAAGAACCCATTCCATCTGGGTTATATGATTTTAAATTGCATGACTGATGTCCTAGTTTTATAACACTAAACTACATGATGTCAAGAACTACATGTGGCATGATTCCTACCATAACAGGATATGTAGTGACACCTAAATATACAATCTTGTGTCCAGCCACAAAAAAAGTAAAAAAAATACCTTTCCCTATGAATATTAAAGAATTGTGTGGGGAACCCTATGAGAACTATATCTAGCTTGATTATTGTTATCACAAGATACATAGTGACACCCATATCCTCAATGTCGGGTCCATCCAAGAGGAAAAAATGCCTCTCATTTTTCTTGTGTGTGGGTCAGACCTTCACTGAAAGTATCAAGACACAACAAAAATAATGAAATAATTTCCTACTCTCATATACATGAGATAGAACTACATAGGATAGTCCAATATGATCCCCAACCCATTCGTGAGCTTTTATTCAATGAAATGTCTTCTTCTCTATGTTTGGGTCAAACCTGCATAGGGAAACCATCCCAGAACTATGTATGGAATGATTCTCATTCTAACGAGATACATAGTGATTTATAGACCTCACGTCTTAGACTCAACAATATAAAATTAAAAAAAATCCTTCCAATGTATGGGAAAAACCTACATAAGGGAAATGTTTCTACCAATTCTTGGAAAAATTCTACATGAAATTTCCATTTCATTTTTAGGAACTCTCTTTTTTCAAACCAAACTCTATGTCCAAAAACGTTAGAATCCTCATAAACCTATCCAACCATCAAAAATGGAGGGCCAGTTTCCTAATGAAACCTTTGTTTAACTATGAAAAATATGCCCCGATTGGGTCTATATAAGTTTTCCACCAAAATGGATAGTTAAAAAAATAAAAATTATTCCTCGTAAGTGGCCATTCCTATCTCTATATTCCCTAATGATTTTTATGTCCCGCATCACTCCTAAGATTTAGAAACCCCCAAATTATATCTTATAACATTCCCATCGATGCCTGAAGATTATATAACTTTCTAGGATATATTACTATGAAATGATAAAATCATTTATCCCTCACTCAAAGCTAAGTGACCTTAAATCTTATCTCTAGAACTTCCTCACCATAAGACACTAAATTTCACGGTCCATAGTCCAGTTTCATGTTGTTAAACTACACCATTATCTATCCATCCTTTATACAAGATAAATTCATATAGTATTATTTTATCATTCATGTCCAAAGCTAATATATATTCCCTCATCATTTTAAGATATAATTATCTTGACAAGCCACCCATTGTGGTCTTGAGAAATCCAAATTTTCACAAATTACCTGACCATTGAAAATGTAGGGTCAGTGTCTTGAGAAAAGTTTTATTATTATATTCATAATATTCCCTTGTTGGATTCACATAATTCACCCATAAAAAAGTCCTATCAACCAAAGGAAAATTATTCCCCATGATATAATTCTTCTACTTCTGTACTCCCCAACAACATTATCCTAGAAACCATTCTTACAATTACCTCTCATTTACTTCCCCATATCAAGTCTCATATCTATAAATCATAAATCTGGGATCAATAAAAATATCTCATTCATTTTTAAAAATTATTGGTACCTTCTTAGCCAATAATACCTATTGGGGTTCCTCGTCCCATAATTCATGGTCAAAACCGTTTGAACTAAAACATCAATCGCATTAGTTTGGGTTGCATGACTTTAAAATACCCACAAAAAGAGACACAAAACTCACCAGGTGGAAAAACCGCAAAGGTAAACCTAGATAAAAGTCGATTACCAGATCTATAGACTTATTATTTACATGGTTTAGGGAAAACTTTATTGAGAAATAAAAATAAATATGAATAGGCACAAAACTTTTCTGGTAGAAAATATTCAAAGGGAGGCCTAATGAAAATCCAATATGTGCCCGTTAAGACTACACCATAATGGACTTAGTAAATTATTATGCTAGTAACATAAATCACACAAATTTTTTAGGGTTTTCCATTAACCCCTTATAATAGTCAAACTATGCTTTCTAATTCCCTCAGCTTAGAAAAAAATCAGATCACTATATGATCTTGTCAATTTGGTTATCCTAGATTGTAATTGAAATTGATATCTAGTGAAAAATAATTCAAGTTATCTAGAGAGTTATCTTTCAAATTGTATTAAAATTTGAAATTAAGGGATATTTTAGGATAATATAAAGGATTGGATATTAAGATGGAACACGTATGCATTTAAATGGAAGAAAAAGGAGGAGCATCCACAACCTGGATTTTCTCCTGGGCGCTACTAAAAAAAGAGAGAGCATGGAATAGATGAAATGGTTACAATGAATCTAGGATCTCTTTAGTTATAAAATTGACTACCTCTTGATATAATACATCAATATTTAAAAGTTTTCTTTTTCCTGGCTTCATTTTCTTCTATTGGTCGCATCTGTCTAATGGTGGCCCGATAACTCATCCCTTCTACTTGGTGGTTTCAAAATTTTTAGTTTTTTATGACATTTTTACCTTTAAACATGCTAAATGATCCTTTAATTCTCATATATACTTATTTTGTGTGACCACTTGATCATAATATCTTGCTTCATCAACAACCAAGTGGAGTAGCTCAATAGTTATATCCTGTAAGGATTCTGTATGATGATGAGAAGCATTAAACTGAGTAAAGTCACTTTCTCAAGTGGATAGGTCTTCTCAAGATTTGAAAATATGATGGATAAGGATATATAGGTGCTGGTAATCAGAACCACCTAAGCCCAGGAAAATAAAAAGTTAGTAAAGGCTGTCTTCCCTGTCATAATTTTCTAACAGGGGGTCTCTATGATGAAAGTACAAATTTGGTGTCAGGACCAAATTCACACAAACTAATGTTCGATAAAAAAATTATGATCCTGATCCCAATCACTCACTACTATTGGTATTTAATTAAGAATTAAAATCACATAATATAGGTTCATATTGAAAAATTACTCTAAAGTGGGGAACTCTTCTATCTCTGGCTTCTGTCCAGTTGTTGGAACTAGGCTAATAGAACTAGCATCAATTTATGGGGTTCCCATGGATGTTTCTCTAGGACCAGCATCAGTAGGGTTTCCGATAGTGTCAGTTGAGAACATCATATCTTCATAATCTTTTATAAGGAGGGTTTTGGAGGATGAAGCTCACCTGAGATGCTTATAGTGTTGAGACACAATGCATTCTCCCTGTAAAACTGATGAGGAAGGTATATCAGGCACTGATCCATGAGAGTCCAGTGGTTTATGTACCCTTTGGATTCTCTTTCCTAATATACCATTGGAATAGTATTTCATCCACATTCTAGCATAATACTATGATATATTAAAGGGATATTTTTCATAAGGCAAGGATATGTTTGTGCTATAATATCCATGCATTATTATCAGCCACATCTAGTGAAGAATAACTAGGTGTCACTCCTGAATTTGAGGAAGGGGTAAAGATGCAACCCATTTAATACATCTAAATTTTCATGTGAACCTATAAGAAGTATATAACTCAAATATGGTCAACTAATTCCACCCATGTATCTAGGATTTCATCTCATAGAGATATGATATAAGATAATTCCTCTAAATTCCCTTCACCATTATCATCCACCTTGCCTGATGGTGTGGGGTAAGGGATGAAAGTAAAGTGATAAAAATCCCTCAGAAGTTTCACAACACCATTAACACCTAGGGATATTGGGTGAATAACATAAATATTAATAAATGTGGAATGAAAGGTGGAATGGGTAATTTTTTTGGTGTGATGATATTCATTGAATCAACAATATTCTGCCACACGGAAGTTTGAATGGCCCACAGAGACGATGTGGAGATTTTTGTTACTTTATATGGCCCAATAATTTGTAGATATGAGCAAGGGTGGGTACGGATAGGTTGATAGGGTGTCCCTATAGTTTATCCTCCATCATCAGGGTATAAACCTTGACATTGGTATAGGAATCACAGGACGGGAAGATCCATCCACTCAAGAAAATAGATAAGAAATCCACCAAACTGAATTCAGAAGATACGTATGGATGGATTCTATAGCCCCATATAGTGTATTGGTCTTCTCAAGAGTGGCCCAGTACAAACCTGGAATACCCCATGAATGTAGAGTTAGATGAGTCCTTCTACAGTGAACTTATAGCATTGGACAACTCATTTTCAAAAACAACTTTATCTAATCATTAAATGGGATGAGTGGGCAGGTTCAGAGGGGCTGAACAACTAATTCCTCTATCACGGACACTAGGTCCCTTGGAAATGAAGGGACCTATTTGGAATGCTCTCGGGTATTTTCAGTAATGAAAAAATCTTCATACATGTTACCATGAATGGGGATTCCCCCCATCTGGTATACATCCCATAAGTTTACCCCTACTTCACCATGAGATAAATAAAATCTATTGGTGCTCGAACACTAGTGACTGAGCAATTCAGGAAATATATCAGTTTTTGAATAAACTGAGTATTTTGAAACTCATACTACTTGATAAAATCTGATGACCTCCAACTATCTATGGATTTCCTTTTAATTTTTGTGTACCCAGAATTCCCAATCCCATTCATTTTACAAACTCCCTTTAGACTGCAAGTCCCACTTGGAGATCCAACATCAGTTGGGATTGCTTCGCGAGAGGTTGAATATGGATGAATAATTTTGGATAGAATATTTCAAGGATATTTCATGGATATGTTGGTTTCTTTGAGTCCACATGAAACCATTCAAAATGAATACTCTCTCTTGTCCTCACCCAAAAGTGATTCTCCCTTCAGTGGAGATAGTTACTTGGGCATGATCTTGAGACATTTCCAACCAAGAGGATGGAAGATGCTAACCAACTGGTGGAAGGGGAGAATCATCTTGAAGTCAAAAGTTATAAAGTGGTAGTAAGTTTGACAAGGGGTAGTTCATATGTTCTAGATAAATAATTTTCTTCTAAATACCCTCTTGATAGATGAAATGATATCAATGATTTTTATCAAAATTCTTAGCCATGGCGGTCCTTCTCCCGGTCAAAGTCATTGAGGTGGAAGCCATATCCTTTTTCCCCTACAATTGATCATCAAAAATAAGTAAGACTCATTGGATAAGGATGTAAAATATATCATATAGAACTAGAAGATTCAGGGGATGCATGTCCAAAGATGGATCATGGACTATCAGTTCACGAAGTACCGATCCACAGATTATTAGCCTATGAACTATCATTTCATGAAGATGTTGGACCATGAAGCATTGGATAGTTAAGTGATGGTATGTGGATCATTCCATTCATTTAGAAATCATCTACTTGCTATGAAGATGATCAAAAGTACTATTCACAGGTGATTAATTACAATTTGTGGAAAATTCATCTGCAAAGGTAGCACTACATGGAAGTGGTGGGAAATTAGAGAGTCTATAGAGCACTCAGTTTTCCAAGATATCTGGTAGAAGAAAAATGAGCTTGGCCCTTATTTATGTGAACTCTTAACTATTGAGATTCCACTTTATTACTAAAAATAGGTTTAAAATAAGACAACTTCCTACTTTATAATATCCTCCTCTTTATCCCAATTAGAACTCATCCTGATGGGGGTATTTTTTGGGTCCTAAAAATTCCACATACGATAATAGGAGGATTCCATAAACTTGGAAAAAGAGATGGATAAATATAAAGAAAAAATTGAAGGAAATTTTCAAAGGGTAAATACTATGAAGGATGGATTGATCCTATGAAGCATAAATCACTTTTTGGACTACCACTCTACATGGAATTCCATCACTTCAAAAAGAACCCCATAAAAAAATAGTTCATGGGATGAGGTGGTACCACTGGCACCTGAGAATGAAACCAAGTTAGTTTTCAAGGATAGGTGGTGATTTATTCCCACAAAAACGATCATACCCCACAAACGAAATCATTCATGGGATAAGGTCGTACCGTCAAACCTCAAAAATGAAACCAAATCATTCATGGGTTCGTATAGTGATTTTCATCCCCATGAATGCCCTCTTCTATTGAGTAAGTCATTCACAAGATGGAGCATCCTCCTTGACCTCTGTAAAAGAATATCGATGGTATATTATATAAGACTATCCATTTAGGTATCTATTCCCTTCGCTCTTCTATAAAAAGACCCTGATGGGACTAAAAAAGGGGACTAAACTAAAGACATATGATGGGGATGAGAGATGAGGATACCAAAAAAGTGGAGCCTCTAAGAAAAATCAAGATTTATCCATAGATTCCTAGTAAGTAAAAATCCAATGTATTGTAGTAAGGAAGAAATAATAAATCATCCACCCACCTGAGAACTCAAAACCCCTTTGTTTACACCATTCCATGGGTCATAAAATGAATAAAACCTTTATGAACAAGCACTCCGCCTATAAAAATGCTATTTGAGCGGAACCCTACCCCACGTAGAAAAATGATACACTAGAGAAAATCATCCCTATATAGAAACATGCTACACGGATAGAATCTAGTCTCACATAGAAAAATGCTACATAGGCAGAACCTACATCTACATAGCATAATGCTATGAAAATAGTACACACACCCATGTTGCAACATGCTACATGGAGGGAACCCCATCTAGCTTAAGAACATGCTATGTGAAATGGGGAATCCTGTGTCATCCTACTTTCCACCTCCAATCATTACCTTCCATTATATCATTGATCCCCATATTGGCCCCTCCATGAACCAGTCTAATGGAATGAGGCCAAGTCCTCTTCCAAAACCACCTGACATGTATGATTGGGTCATCGAGAACAAATAGTGTGTCCTCTCGGGTCTACATACCCATGGTAAGAGTATTCATATGTGAAACCACTACAATAAGGTAGACCCTCAGAATGTCTTCAGGTCTACATTCCCCTGGTAACAAGGGTTCCAGTCTTGGGGTTCTCACATGAACCTCCCCATTCCAAGCAGTGAGGGAAAGGATCATGATTTCCTTTCCCTTCGATAGGGAATTATATCCTCCCCCTAGAACCAATTTTAGGGAATCCCTCATAGATTATTACCTTAGCCTTTCTTGTGGGAGGTGGCACTTTTTCTCCTTTTCTCCCCATCCTGAAATTTATCCAGATAGATCACCAGATGTGACTATCTTGGTTAGAAAAATAAAATAGGATACAGGCACACTCAAATCCCTCTCTCTCTCCATTTGGGATTCAACACCTCATCTACTAGAATATAGAGTGGATCATGTGATCTACAGATCAATTTATTCCAAATTTTTTCACACTGAGCATGAATCACATTTTCTTAGAGGTTAGTAGCAATCATGACACTCGTACAATCCCAAACCTCAAATGGGAATCCTATTTGGTAAAATACCCAAACATTCCCAAATCCAATTGGGCCTTCTCCATATATTTAAGTGCCAAACATCTATTCATATGGGCCTTCTACATGGTATAATCTCTAAAACTATGCCTCAACATTCAAAGAGCCATATTCCCAATGATGAAACGCCAGATGGGTATCCTTCCAAGTGTAATCCCTAATCATTCCCCCCTTAAATGGGAATGTTCCATGCATAATACCCAATTTAACTGATCTATATGTGTAGTTTCCATTCACAACTAATTGGGATACATAGGGAGCCTCCCTAATGTCCAAACCCATCACCCAAATTCACCCTAATGTTCTTTAGGACACATCCCTGGTAGGGCCATATCCACTCAAGAGATAACATCTCTTCTGAGACCATTAGGCCACCTCGGCATAAGTACCACACCATATTTGGCCAGAATTCACTCACCTATACATCCTTGATGAATGATGTTAAACTTCATGGTTGTGTCCTTGTCACATAAACTTAAAAGGTGATGTGACCCATTAAGTGTCACCAAACTACATGGGTTCTAATTCCTCTCATGATGATATATATGAAGCCTATCTTATGGGTTCGGTCTCTACATCAAAAAAACATTCATCTCTCTAGATAGAAAAACTCCAAAGTACCTCACTACATGTCTTAAAGCGTCATCCTGATAAAGGAACACAAAGTCTCTAATCTATCCATAAAAGGGTACCATTGATGGATAACCTCGAATACATACAAATTCTTCTAGTGATGGATAACCTCATATGCATGCAGATGATTCTGAACCTGTGTGTATTCAATATTGATCATTACCTTAGGGTAATCCATATTATATAAACATGGGAGTGAAAAAATATTCACTAAACTGGGTTTATCCAGCACTTGGTCTTTAACAGCGCAAGCTAAAAGAGCTGCCAATGTCCCCCCTTATGAGTTATATAAAAAGTGTTGTTAAAGGGAGTCTTTAACAGCACTTTTTAGAGTGATGTTAGATGGGATATTTAATAGCGCTAAAAAGGAACTGTTAAAGGGGGGCCTTTATCAGTGCTAGTAAAAAAAACACTGATAAAGGGGTGTCTTTATCAGTGCTTTTTTACTAGCTCTGATAAAGGGTATATTTTAAAAAATAAAAATATATATTTCCTTAAAATAATATATTAATATAAAAATATATTTATATTTATATAAATATAATATATATTTTTTAAATATGTTTTAGATAAGTTTAATAGTAATTTACACTTAATAAATAAGATATTTAGTAAAATGGATTACAAAATAATTAAAAAAATCTATTTTTAATTAATAATTTACTAATTATTATCGATTAATAGTCAATTAATATCAATTTGAAGATAAACAACAATAATAAAATATCTAAAATAAGTTGAAACGTAACCCAAACATCAAACAGCCATAACATTTGATCCAAGTGTCATTTTGGTCTCTACCACATATCAAATTGAATATTGAAATGATTTAAATTCCCTAGTAACTTTGGGGACCCCAGTCGTATTTTTTTAGGCCAAAAAAGGCCTAGAAGTACTCCAAAACTGTGTTTTTAGTCAGGGTATCTGAATTTTTTAACATTAGATGGATTTTTAACCACTTTTAAGGGGGTCTTAAAACCTTTTTTGGTAGAGAATGAATTTATTCTCTGGTATTACATTCATATTGATATTATGGAACTACTACAAATATGGATTTTATCAGCGCTAAAAATGGCCATTAACAGCGCTATAAAAAGCGTTATTAATGTCGGCAAAGATAAAGGGGGGGTCCCCTTTATCAGCACTCCAAAAAGTGCTGATAAAAGGGTCTTTTATCAGCGCTTTCCTTTTAGCACTGATAAAAGACCACATTTATCAGCGCTTTTTTTAGCGCTGATAAAAATAAATTAAAATAAAAATAAAAATAAAAAATATTTCCAATCTCGGGGGGATTTTTACAGCGCTTGAGCCCCCCTTTATCAGCGCTTTCTCGCACCTCCAGCGCCCGCCCGCACCACCTACACCCTTTATCAGTGATATCCCTTTAAATAAACCTTGTGAGTGCACCTGTGCCTCCACCCGGATTTGATCTCGAGACCTCCCCCATGTGCACCTAAAGCCTTTACCACTACCCTATATTGATTTGTTCTCTTATTCGTGATATATCTATTTATTTGTATATATATATATTTAGTTATATATTTGATTATAAATAGCAGTTCATTATAAAAAATGATAAAATTTCAAAGACATAATATCAATATGAATGTAATACCTTGGAATAAATTCAGACCCCACCAAAAAAATCCAATAATACCCCCTTAAACGAGGCTGAAAATCCACAAAATGTTAAAAAATCAGGGTACCCCAACTAAAAACTTAGTTTTGGAGGCCTTATGGGCCTCTTTTGGACTCTAAAATCCCTTGACTGGGGTGCCCCCGAGTCACAACGACGTAGAGCTCGTCGCAGGCTTTGATTTGATATGTGGTAGAGCTCAAACGGACACCCAAATCAAAAGTTATAGCCGTTTAAAGTTCGAGTTGCATTTTCAACATATTTTGGATCTTTTTTAAATTTTTTTTATTTTTTTTATTCTTCAAATTGTTATTAAATGGCTATTACTCCATAATAATTAGCAAATTATTAATTAAAAATATTTTTTAAATTTTTTAGGAAGCCATTTTCACCAAATATCTTATATATTAAGTATAATAAGTGTAAATGTACATTTATACTTATCTAAAATATATTTAAAAATTATAAATTATATTTATATCAATATAACTATATAACTATATTTATATATTAAAAAAATTAATTTTTTTTTTATTTTTTTTTTTATTTTTTTTTTTGAAGTCGACCCTTTATCAGCGCTTTTAAAAAAAGCACTGATACAGGCCCCCCCTTTATCAGCGCTACTAAACAAGCGCTGATAAAGGGGGGGCCTTTATCAGTGCTAAAAAAAGCGCTGATAAAGGGGTACTTTTATCAGTGATTTTTTTAGCGCTGATAAAGGCACCATTTATCAGCACTTTTTTGAGTGCTGATAAAGCCCCCCCCCCCCTTTATCAGCACTTTTTCATTAGCACTGATAAAGGGGTGGCGCTGGCCTTGCCCAGTTTTTTGGTAGTGTGGTTTTGAAATTTTATCATTTTTCATAATTTAGTTTTTTTTTGTAATTAAATATATGCATATTTTATTATAATTACTTATAATAAATGACTTTTATAAATACATATATCAACATATTTATGTAAAAATGTATTTTTAGATATATAAAATAAATATTTATTATTTATTTTATTTAAAGTAAAAAATTATCCATTTTATTTACCTTATAAAACTGAAAAAAAAAGTATATATATGCCTAAACAATTAATTTTTATATATAAACATGTGTGTGTGTCAATAATTAAAAAATATATATGTGTATATGTATATTATAATATATGTAAATAAATACATATTCTAAAAATATTTTTAAAACAGTATCTAACCATTTTTAACTATATGTAAATAAATTTATAATGTTTATATATGCATATATGTCTGTATTAATAAATAGATATATATTTTTATTATGTTCTAGTATATGTAAATGAATATAATATATAATATATTTAAATAAATATATGTATATATGTATCACACACACACATATATTTTATAAATGTAATTAAAAATAATTATATAAATATATGAATAAAAAATATATATAAACATAAATATCATTAAATGGACAACAAAACATCATGGTGTAGTGGTAAAGGTGTTTCATCTTGAAAGGAGAGGTGCAGGGTTTGATTCTAGGTGGGTATGTGTAAGGATGGAAATTTTCAAAGCGCTAATAAAAGTGGTGATGGGGTGAAAAGCACAAATAAAGGGGGAAATGTTAATGGTGTTGTGGAAGCACTCATAAAGGGGTATGGCTCATAGAGGAACTAAAAAATATAATTTTACCTCTTTAACAATGTTTCCTTTATCAATGCTAAAAAAGAACTGCTAAAGGACCCCTTTAACATTACTTTTTGTGAGCTCTGTTAAATTCCACCCTTTAACAGTGTGTGTGTAGACAGCACTTTATAAAGTCCCTTTACTAGTGCTATTAAAATCTATTTTTGTAGTGGTGATTCATGGACATATCTTAAATTTATAAGAGAGTCATGAAATATGAAACAATTCCCCCCCAAAATTTTGTGATTATCTCAGCTTCCCATAATCTCAACCAATGTGAATTATTAAGTGTCATTGGCCAAGTTACACTACAAATGCCTACTTTTGGAAAGTAAGTCCATGAGTCATGGATATGAGATTCGTTGGGAATTTCCAGCTCCAAGAACAAAACTCGTTAGAGACTATTTGAAGACATTTTACCTAACACCAGTTATTGCACACAATTCAACCCCATGCAATCAACCATCGGGTGAATGTTTCCCTCGGAATTCGGGGATGACCGCCTTGATGGGAGGTTCAAACGTTCCGATCGGTTTCTAACGGGTTTGTTCGTAGAGCCAGAAACATCCAATGATTCCACATCCATTCGGACCTACTTTCCAAAGGTAGGTGCTCATTAGTTTGTGGACTGATGAGGCTTAGGAATTTGTATTGGTCGAGAGGATGGGAGGTCGGACTCATCACACCTTTTTTAGGGGAATTATTGTCTACTCCGGGAATCTCTTTATAGATTTAAGTTATGTTCGTGAATCCTTATTACATTACCAAGTATAAAATGAGCTTTCCTTTAGATCTAACAATCAATGATTAAATATGTAGGAAATTTAGAGAATCTTTTGTATGTATTCGAGGTTCTTTATCAATAGAGAATCATCTGTATTTGTTAGAGATTCTTGGTCAATGGTACCCTTCGACACATTTATACAGATTTCTCTTGATCATTATGATGACCATGCTGGTTTTAAAGACACTCAGTGGGGCACTTGAAGTTTATTGTCATTCAGAAGGACATGGATTATTTCAGAGTTGGGATCGAACCCGTAGATGGGCTACCTATGTATCCTTTGTTTAGAAAAGGAATCAGAACCCACGTAGTTCGAGTAAGGGAGTATGATGTTTATTATTGATGGCTCAAAGAAGGATGTCACAATTACCTTTACACTCTAAGCTCACGTGAGTCATGCTCGGTGTAAGAAACAAGAGGTATTGGTAAAAAATTAGATAATTGTGCCATGAAAGATGAAATCATAAGAAATAATGTGGGGCTTATGTATGTATAACTGCCTAGATAAATGAAGGTTTAGGATTTACTTTAGAGAAGAAATCCAGGAACAGGGTCCATAAAGGTATATGTGCTTCATGGAGATTTTGAATACTCTAACTTGGGGCTTACTCCTGAAAAGGAGGCCCAAATTAGGAGAAGACTTATGATTGGGTTTTACTCCTGAAAATGAATCCCAGATCAAAGGTAAATTAGGACTGGTTAAGAGGATTATGACTGGGGATTATTCCTGAAAAGGAGTCCCAAGTTAAGGGATTATGACTGGGGCTTATTCTTGAAAAGGAGGCCCAAGTTAAGGGATTATGACTGGGGATTATTCCTGAAAAGGAGGCCCAAGTTAAGGGATTATGACTGGGGCTTATTCTTGAAAAGGAGGCCCGGTTTAAGGGATTATGACTGGGGCTTATTCCTGAAAAGGAGGCCCAAGTTAAGGGATTATGACTGGGACTTACTCCTGAAAAGGAGGCCCAGGTTAAGGATTAAGGTTTGGGGCTTAATCCTGAGGAGGATGCCCAAATTAGGGGACTGGGGCTTACTCCTAAGGAGGATGCCCAGGTTAGTGGATCTAGGTCTTACTCCTAAATAGGATGCCCAAAAATTGATGGACTTGGGGCTTACTCCTAAAGAGGATGCCCAGATTTGGGAATTTTAAGAATTGGGGCTTACTCCTAAAGAAGATACCCATATTTGAGATTGGGACTTACTCCTGAAAAGGAAGCCCAGGTTAGGGGATCTTGGGATTACTCCTAAGAGGATTCCCGGGTTATAGGACTTATGACTGGGGATTATTCCTGAAAAGGAGACCCAGGTTAAGTATTCTATCATCTTAAAGGATGAGGTTGAATGAATGAACTCTCAATCTTTAGTGACACAAAGATATGTAAATCACTAGGTTTTGAGAGATATTCCACAGAATTCATTTCAGATAAGGAAGACAAATCAAGAAATAATGCCATAAATGGCTTTGAAGAGTGTCTTGAAGACTTAATCTTGAATAGGAAAGGTGTAAATGGCTTAAGAGGGGTAAAATGGGAAAGAAAGGCACCCAAAAAGGCAGGGGCGCGCAAGTCCCGGCAGGCGTGCAAGTCCTGGTCGCGCAGGTCCTTGTTGCACAGATATGCATGCGTGACACATGGTTTACTTGCGCGATGGTTAACCAAAAAGGTAATACTTGAGTGACTCCTCATTAAAGCCTTTATAATCCTCTTGAGGTTCTTACAGAAGAAGGACGCACAAGATCTATTGAAGGATTAAGGTGGCGTGCAAGTGTGGTCCTTTTCCCTTAAGGGCTGGCCACTCAGGCGCACAAGTGTTGATGAGTTTCAACACTTAGTCCTTCCTCCCCCTCTTTAGATCTTCCGTTCTAGGTAATAAATTACCTTAGAAGTGCTTTGGAAACTTTGAGAAGAGACTAGGGCGCCGGGAGCTCAAATCTGAGTTTCTTGAAAAAAAAAATCCTCCCCGAATGGGGGGCCCACAGGGTCTATTTATAGGCAGGAGAAGACCCTGGGCGGTTACCGGGCGATTATCAGTTAGGTCGTGCAAGTCACTTGCACGACCATAAGGCGTCGCGCAAGTGGACTTGCGCGACAGTGATAGAACTTGCACGGCACAAGTGTTTTTGATCCCTTGTTCATGCCTTTGTCGATTTTTAATATTTTCTTCAAAGTTTGAATCACTTTGAGCTCAGATATTCCCCTTTTCTGATCTTTAGATTCTGTGACAAAAGGAGCGTCAAAAAAAGTCCCCCCTCATAGTTGGATCCGAAAGAAATGAGGATTTGACTCTGAGGAAATCGAAGACATCCAAAGGAAAGGTGGCACGCAAGTCTTGATGGCACAGAGGGCGGCGCGCAAGTGCGCATTGCGCAGGGCCTGGGCGCACTGGGTGTAGGTGCGCAGATAGGACACCTGGCCTATAAATATGTGGTTATTGGCTGCTCTTCACATCTGATTCCGAATTCGCGAGCTCTCGTCACGCAGGTCTTTTCTTTCCGCTGTGTCCTTGCCGTCGCGCTGCTGTCTAGGTATCTGTACTTGCGCGGTTTAGATTTACGCGGTAAAAACTAGCGCGGAAAAAGAACACTTGCGTGCCAAGTTTAGACTTGCGCGCCTTAGTTCCTTTGTCTTTTTTTCGGATTTCTTCATAGAGTTTATGAAAAATCAATCCATTTAAGAATTCAATTTATTCAACTTTTGTAGAGAATCAATGGTGCTTAGACCCGGAATAGTTGATGAACTAGCTAGCAAGCGGATAGATGATATGATGGACATCATTGGCCGTGATTATTATACTGTCAAAGACAGCACTCTTCCGGATCTGGCTAAGTATCTGAAGAAATATCATCGTGACTTCCCACAGAGCACTTATCTGCATTTGTATGGCTATGGTCATCTACGAGAAGTCACCATTCTAGAAGCAAAGAACTATCTTCCATTTTCGTGGTTCCATAATTACACCAACTTTGCTTCAGCAAATATCTCAGGTGGAGGAGTATTTCTAAGTGTTGGAATAGTGGATAAGGCCTATGTGATTCATCACATCCCTTGCACACCAGATCTGAAAAATCATACACCTGATCTGCAACCACATTGTCATCCTTTAATCTTCCGAAATGCTCAGATGGATCAATCCAAAGGCTGGAAGAAAAGTTGGGACTTCCGTCCTGGGGGTGTCATGAAGCCAACTTGGATGTGGGCATACTGGGTGCGACAAACCTGTGCGGAGTTTGTTGAGGATTTTAAGAGAGCTGCAATATAGGAAGTTGTCTGGGTTGGGCAAACATATGTTTACAGACATGATAACTTCGTGCCAGAGATACTCAGCCACTGGAGCCCAGAAACTAATTCTTTCCATCGGACTCATGGATAAGTAGGTATCATTTTGTGGGATGTCCACAAGATTTCAGGGGCTCCAATTTTGGGCGATATGTATAATGAATTCATTCCTCCTAAGGTGACTTGGAATTATTCAGAGAATACTCCTGCTTTAGCTTGGGAATTATGTAAGATCTTCCACTGTCTCAAGAGTTCAGAGACTTCATTAACTCATTCTAGAAAGGATATTCATCCGAAGTAATAGATGAATGTATTTCTTATTGAGAATAAAGAGAGTGAGCCAAAGGAGAAGGAGACAAAAGAAAAAGGATACAAGAAAAATAAATCCAAGGATAAGAGGCCCAAACGTCCTACCACCTGCCCAAAACCTGAGAAGAGGGGTGCTCCTGGCACATTCTGGCTAACTCTATAAGCAGGAGAGTTTGAAAAGTGGGGATATGAAGTGAATCAAATAATCCCAAAGAAGACTCGTCTGGCGGGCTTCTTGGCAATGTGGCTCAGTGTTTATCTCTTGCCAGTCAGGGATTCGAAGGGAGGTGTCAGGCCAGGGACCTTCGTCATTGCGGAAAAGATGGATGAGGGAAAAATGGTTGGGTTGGATACCCCCATTTTAGAAAATATTCACAGGAGTTTACTTCATGTATTCATGGGTAAATCTCTTTTAATAATAGTGGGACCATTACAAGTTTTATGGGGATGGATCGCCACTCACTTCAGGACTTATAATGTACAGAATGCATTAAAAATTCCTGGAATTTCTTTCAGGCCAGCAGTGCAAGCATTCTCTGGAGTTTCTCTATTAGATGTTAATGCCTATGACATGAAATTGAGGATGATCATGTTTAAGGAATTCAACTTCTTTCCCTATGGAAGTCTGCCAACCGGGCGGTTTGTTGATGATGGAACAGCTCATTTGGATTTGAGGGCATACATGCTAGCTTGCAGGGATGGTGTGCTAGTTTCCAGGATTGATGGAGAAATCATATGCGAGGCCTATGCTCCATATAGATTTGCATGAAAATTCAGATGTTTGAAACAGATTGTTGTATCTCCTCCAGTACATGTCAGGTTAGAGCAACATCTGATTTTTGCTCGGCAACTATGGATGCTAATGTTAAGGGAGAAGACGGGGGCAGTATTTGATCTACTAGTTGAAAAAGCGGCACATAATTTGACTACATATTATGTCAAACACTGGATAGCGTCATGCCCCAAAGGGATATTGAATCACCCAGTTTATCAGGTGGGGAAAAGGAAGAGGACTGTAGAGAAAGAAACCCTTCCTCATGAAGGTGATTCTTCCCCACCTGAAGTTGATTCGACAGAATCCTCCTCTAGAACTGATTCACCGGATTCCCATGATGGGGATGATGAGGCACAACCAGCGGCAAAGCGGTTTTGTGCCCGATATAATCCTCTGGTCAGAATTAAAAGACCCACTCCATCAACTCCTGGTGAGTTACTTCATTGTAGTAATTTAATCACTGCTACTTTATAAAGAAATAAGTCTTACTTTCTTATTCTTTATCTGTAGTTGCAGGAGATGGGAAGAAATTGAAGTCAAAAATTGTAGGACCTTCCTTGCAGCCTTCATATCTAAGACCGGAGGTTGTCTAGCTATGGTAGAGTTTATACTGTGGTACTGAGACTGCCTGGATGGATTTGTGTGAGGGCCTACAACTTCCTGGAATAGGGAATCTTGTGGCTTCTACAAATCTTCAATACGGGGATAACCCCAATGAAGTGCAGGCTTACATCAGAGAGCTGGAAATGATCATATATGCCACTAATGAGTCTGTTCTTGTCACCAGGCGGGTGAAAGAAATGATTGATCATGGAGCCACTGTGGGGGCTGGTGGTTCTGGAGATGAGGAGTGGCATGAGTATGTGGCTCCTGAAGATGTAAGTTTTCTTTCCTTACTTGCTTTGAAACTTGATTGCAGTCGAATCTTTGTTACTTAAGCAAGTTATTTTCTTCATCTTACAGCTTGTAAAGAAAGGAATTGTGGTTCCTTCACCACAGTATAGCCCTGGTGGTATTGCCATCAGGGCTGCTGTTGATTCTCCTTGCGAACCAGGCGAGAAATCTCGAGGCTAGTAGGCCATGAATGAGGCACTGGACATAGCCTTCCATTTTCCAATCCAAGTGCCAATAAGGGAGACAACCGATACTCCCAAAAAACCAAAGAAGCAAAGTCAACGAAGGAGGAAGTCCATAGCTAAACGCTTCATTATCAGTGGTAAGTCCTTCGAGTAATCATGAGTTTATACCCATGACCACATGGTTACTCATATTTCAGGGGATTGCAGGGGCTTCTTCAATTTCTTCCCTGAGGAAAAGGATTGATCCTCCTTCAAACACCACGGAGGGTGTTGTGGAACAATCACAGATCCAAGATAACTTGGATGCTTCTAGAGAAGAGCTAGCATCTATTCCCAGTATCCCTCCTGTTGCTGTTGCAAGAAGAGAAGAACCTGTTTCTGGTAAGTCAACAATGCTTCATAAAAAATGTTGAATGAAACACTGACTAATTTCCATTCTGTGATACTTCAGGTTCAACTCCTGCATTAGAGCTTCTGGAGACTATTGCAACTAATGCTGTGATTTTACCCGAAGATATTGTCCAGGGTTAGGGGATGCAGGACGTAAGTCGTCAAGAAGACACACCAAATGCTCCCGCTGGTGAGACTAACCAGGATTCTGAAATATCATTTGATGAAATGATGAATCATGGCATGTCTTTCGAAGAATTTTATGATCATGCTAAGTTGTACTGTGATTTAGAAGACCTTGGGTGTGAGTGTTATCCTCCGCCCAGTAAATTTTCTTATAATTTACACTTCTAATCATGACTGAAAATAATATGCAGTTCCATCCATAGGAACTGCTGAACTGCCAATGCCTGAATAGGGTGTGGACATTTATGTCAACCCTACCATTGTATAAATATTATCTCAAGTAGAGATAAACCCAGTAAACCCTCCTAAGACCCATCTTGAAGATCCTGTTGAGACTATGAAAGATGGGGAGGAGTCTTCTCAGGTTGCTGACCCACCGTCGGGTAAGGGATAACAATATTTGTGATTGTACTTCAAGACAATCGATTCTTTTGTTATCCTTTGAAGCTAACCAAAGCTTTCAATTAATTATGCAGGGCTGTCAACTGCAGTGGCTAAGTCTGGAGGTGAAGCCTCAGCCTCTGCCCCCATGGGAATTGAAAGCGAAGAAGCACAAGTCAGGGGGGAAAGAACAGAACAGGGCACTTCCTTAAGTGCATTAATCCCAGATTACCTGCCCCCCTGTGATGATGATGTTGAATCAGACCCAGAGATGCTTAAAGAATTCAGATTTTCATGATGCAAGTCATGGAACAACATATGGAACATCATATCTGAGGTGTCTTTAGAAGAGTTATCATCTAAAATTCCTCAATTGTCCTCCCAATTTTTCATATTAGGACTTGGCGGTTTTGGATATGAAAAGATCCATACCACAGTGATCATCTTCAGGAGGGAGTAGGAACAAAAGTGCCGCGAAGATCTGACCATAGTGAAATTGTCAGTTAACATCGGCGAATTTGAGGTTGTGGTATCCCAAGCTGAGGCTGATTATGCTGCCAAGATGAAGGAGCTGAAGCATAAAATCAAAGAAAAAGTCATCCAGCAGATGTACCTTCAGCAACAGTTGGATGTTGTTACAGGGGAACTTGACCAACTTAATAATTCACTAGAGGGAGTTCAAACGAATGGTATTAAGACCATTGCGGATGCCAAGAAAGCACTCCATCAGGCTAAAAATAGTGAAGTTGGTCGAGTGCATGATCTTCAAGTAGCTACTGATGAATCTCGGGATGTTGTAAATCAAATGAAGAGTTATGTTGAAAGCCTCTTGTAATTCTTGAAAAAGAGAAGAGACTCCAGTCTGTGGATGTCCTTCTAACTCTTATGTATCAATGAAAAAATCACTTTCACCTTCACTCATTTGTACCTGCATTCTCTTTTACTACATTCTTTAGATTTTACCTAAGCCAATGGGCCTAGTAAGCATAGTTTGATTTTTACTAGGATTAATGTAAATAACCCTACAAACTTCAAACCTTTTAATTGCTCAATGTTACCTAAATCATACAAAAATGTATGTTTAGTGAGCTGGGAACTTGACTTTTATTCATAGTTCCCCTGTCTTTTGTGGGCAGTTTAAATTCATTGACGTCGGACATACAAAGGCTAATGTTTAAGGTCGAAATAGCTTTGACAGAAATAGATTAGAATTGACTCAATTCCTTGACAACTCATCTGAAAACATAGTACCATATTTAAGTATGAGGGAAAATATGTAAGCTATGACTTAAGAATATTTGAATCTAAGGAATGATATGAAAAAAGAGATAAAAGGCATTAGAAGAATTAATTCCCAAGAATGAAGTTACCATTATTTAACAAACTCGTTAGGGGGTTGAATTATGCAGGGCCACCTAAGGGAATTGGCTGCATAGTTAAATAAAATAGTATCTTTCGGCTAACAAGTCTGTTATGTAGACTGTTTATGCAAGGCCACCTATGGGCACGTGCTGCATAGTCAGGCAAAATAACTCTCAGAAATTTACTTTCCTAGTGCTAAAAGCCAGTGAAAGTTTATGGAGATTCAAATCTTCCAAAGTATAGAGTTTGTTGTATGGAAGGAGGTACTTGAATATGGAGAAGATATTTCTAAACAAGATTATCGAAGAACTGGATGAATATCACTCCTACGAAGGTCTGACCCAAACGTAGGGAAGGAGAATATAAACCATAGACTTGAATACTTTTAGATCATGAAAAAGGATATGGGACCAATATGTTAAGGATGGCTATTTTTTCGGATCCCTACATACAGTTATTTAAGACAAATAAGGAAAAAAGAGGCATTCTTACCAAGAATGAAGTTACCACTATCTGAAAAACCCGTTAGGGGGTTGAATTATGCAGGGCCACCTAAGGGCATTGGATGTATAGTCAAATAATAGTATCTTTTGGCTAACAAGTCTGTTATGTAGACTGTTTATGCAAGGCCGCCTATGGGCACGTGCTGCATAGTCAGGCAAACAAACTCTCAAAAGTTTGATATTTTTGTGACTATAAGTCATGAAAAGGGTTATGAGGATCTGGAAATATTTAAGGTTAGGATTATGACACATAAATATGGGTATTGTTCAATGTATGCAGAGATACACAGATCAATGCTAACCATAATCATGTTGTGGATGGGTCCTGAATTGAAATGTTGGACTTCACTACGTATCCCATAAGGATGAGAATCAAGCCATACGTAGTTCTTAAACTATAGTTTAACGTTGTGTGGGAAAAAAGGATTAGAGATCTTAGTTTGGGGTCATAGATCTTGGACCATTGTAAGAAATACACAGTGCGTGTTTTCATGGGGACTTTTCAGCCACGGGACTGAAAGTGGAATTTGGGGTTAGGCCCAAAGACTTGGAGCTGGATTCAAGGGACACTCGAACGTTCCTACGTATCCCATAAGGATGGTAATCAAGCCCACATAGTTCTAGAAATACCCTTTGTACAAATTTGTTTCGTACATATGAAGGGTGAAAGGGGACTTTAGTACAATGATGGTTTAACCCAAGATAAAAGGTTTGGGCGTTGCCATGTATGCATGTAGTCTTTAAGATGAAACATGATTGAAAAATCAATGTAAATAATCGTTCCCTCTCAGGTGAGGGTATCAAAGAATATTGTAGTTTATTTTCATACTGGACAAAAGTGTTGTATAGTTTAACGTCGTATAACAAGGACGAATGTGAACCAATGTAAAGATATTGATTCTAGGGGCGGTTTCACGAATCAACATCGTATGAGATAGAGGTGAACCAATGTGAAGAGATTGGTTTTGGGCTTGAACCTTGGGAGGTTGCCTACATACCCATCCTAGAAGGCAAGGATCAAAGTCTGTGTAGTTAAATTAAAGAATAAATTAATGATCAAGTTGTTCTTGGAGACAGTGACCTAAAAAATGATGTTAGGACTTACACATGGTTAGCGGCCCAGAGAGAGTGTTATGTTTGAGGTTTGATCTAAGCTCACGTGGGTCATACTCGGTGTGAGAAACAAGAGGTAACAACAACCTTAACGATGCATAGTTTAATGTCATGTAGGACATATAAAAGGACTATGCAGTTTAAAGTCTTGTAGTTAGGACTATTGGTGCTGCACGGTTTAGTGTCATGTAGCAGGGAAAAAAATACAGTTTAATGTCATGTAGGACGTATCACAAACTTTCTGTACAGTTTAGCGTCATGTAGTTAGGACGATGGGGACAATAGAGTTTAACGTCATGTTGGACGAAAAAGGGGGGGACTGTGCAGTTTAATGTCATGCATTGAGGACAAAAGAGTGCACAATTTTAACGTCATGTTGGACGCATTGAAGATTTTTTCCACAGTTTAACGTCATGTTGGAAGAAAAAGGGACGATATAGTTTAATGTCATGCTGGACGAAAGTGAGAATAGTTTAAGGTCATATGCATAGACCGTGGATGGTGCAGTTTAATGTCATGCTGGACGTTGGTGTAGTTTAAGGTCATACAGGACCTTTGATGATTATTTAGTTTAACGTCTTTCCGGACGTAAGGTATTTTTATACAGTTTAGCGTCATGTAGTTAGGATGTCACAATTTAACGTCTTGCTGGACATAAGGGACTTGAAAATAGTTTAGGGTCTTATGCATGGACCGTTGATGATGCAGTTTAAGGTCATACTGGATCATTTAGGGAAATTTTTTCACAGTTTAACATCGTGTGGGACGAGGTTGCAGTTTAAGGTAATACTGGACCATTACTGTATAGTTTAACGTCATATAGAAAGGACGAACTAGTGTCGCACAGTTTAGTGTCATGTTGCAGGGACATAATACAGACATTGAATTTTATACAAAATACTTCTTCAAAAATCTGGCATTGGTTGGAGTAGTGATGAGTTCTCCATCCATTGAGATTAATGAATAAGCTCCATTGGAGTATACCTTATGTATTGAATAAGGTCCTTCCCATTTTGGCTCAAGCTTGGGAGGTTTCTTTCCTGGTATCATTGGAGTTCTGAGAACTAATACCAATTTTCCCTGAGTGAATGAACGAAGATGAACCTTTTTGTTAAAAGATCGTGCTATTCAATTCTGATATACTTCCAAGTGGTGCAAAGTGCACAATCTTTTCTCATCTAACTGTTCCAATTCATTCAATCGCTTTTGATATTGTTCATCTGTAGATGATTGATCACAAATGGAAACTCTGAGCGAGGGTAGTTGAACTTCAATGGGCAAGACGGCTTCCGTTCCATATACCAATGAATATGGAGTTGACCGAGTTGCAGTGCGGGTGGTAGTCCGATAAGCCCATAAAGCATGAAAGAGTTTATCAAGCCATGACCTCTTATATTTATCCACCATCTTTTGCAATATATTTGAAAGAGTCTTGTTAAAGGCTTATATCTGTCCGTTGGCCGCTGCATGATATCGAGATGAATGGTTGAATTTGATGTTGTATTCTTGATACAACTTCTTCATCTCAGATGAATAGAAATTGGTGCCATTGTCTGTCAATATGGTATGAGGGACACCAAATCTAGTAATGATGTTAGACTTGATGAAGCTAACAATGCATTTAGAACTAGCTTCCTTGAGAGGTATTGCCTCTGCCCATTTGGAAAAGAAGTCAGTAGTAGTAAGAATATACTTAAACTGCTTAGCCGTAGCTGAAGGGTAAGGTCCCACCACATCCATTCCCCATGTGGAAAATGGCCATGAGTATTTAGATGTATGAAGCAACTATGGAGGCTGATGAATGAAGTTGGTATGTACTTGGCATGAATGACACTTCTTTGTGAAATCGACACAATCTCGTATCATTAAAGGCCAAAAGTATCCAAGCCTTCAAACCTGATCAGATAGTCTATGTCCAGACTGGTGGGCACCACAGACTCCTGCGTGCACTTCTTTCATTACAGCCATTGTCTCTTAACCATCAATGCATCTGAAGAGAACTCCATCAAAACCACGTTTGTAGAGAATTTTCTCTAGGTGATCTGGGCTATCATAAAGAGTAAAATTGACCACACGTCGCCAGATTTGTTCTTTCTTGTCTCTATCAGGTGGAAGTGTTCCATTTTGAAGGTATTCCCTAATAGGTGACCTCCATCCTGTAGTATGACCATACGGTTCAGGAATGGGACTAATTTCATTAATTTCCTCTGTTCTGATTTGAACATAAGGTGAAATTGCACGATGGTGGGAAATACTGATGGTTGTCTCGTCCCTATTTGGATCTGCCAAAGCTGTGGCTATATTAGCCAATGCATCATCTTGAGCATTTTGTGATCTTGGGACATAAGAAAATGTCAGTTACGAAGGGAATTCTGTTGGGCGGAGAAAAAGGGAGTGATGGAAAGAGGGGGGTGAATTTCCTTTTAAAAAAAGATTAACAATTTAAAATTAAAGTGAAAGTGCAGCGGAAAGTAAAAGAGGCAAGACACAAGAATTGATAACGGAGTTCGGCCAAAAACCCGGACTACGTCTCCGCTCCCAACTCAACCATTGAGAGATTCTACCGCTTTCTTTTCAATGGTTTTAGCAAGAAACCCACTAGACTTTACAGGTAGTCTAGAACCTATTACATCTTTCTTTTGATGGTTGAGCAAGAACCCACTTACTTTTAATGGTTTAGTAAGAACCCACTAGCCTTCTTACAGGTGAAGGCTAGCTCACCTATGTCACAAGCCTTTTAAAGGGAAGGCTTGTCTAACCTCTTCACACCTTAAAGGTGGTGTGAGAACCCAAGAGAGAGGATGAAAGAAAGAGAGGGGTTTGTAGGCACAAACCCAAATTTAAGCTCAAAATAAATAAATAATGAAAAACCATAATGGAGGAAGCCTTGGGCGCCAAAGGATGATTGGAGTTGATGAAGGGCGCTCCCAAGCTTCTATGGTGATGCTCCTTGGATGTGGAAGTGAGGTTGGAGCTGTTGGAGTTCCTTGGAGGAATCTGCCGGAGGTTTGCCAAATGATGGAGAAATGTGTCCGTTGTCTTGGTTATGGTTCCGGTATGGTTCCTTAGACTTCCGGGGGTTCAAGGTCCTTTATTTATAGAGGGGGAACCCTCAAATGGCCTTAGGGAGGCTTCGGAGCCGTTGGAGAGGCTTTCGGAGCCATTGGAGGCCAAGTGGACAGGCTGGTCAAAAGCCCAACGGCTAGTTTGACTGCCTCCACCGGCTGACCGGTACAAGGCCACCGGTTGGCCGGTGTTTCGAAAATTGGAGAGGGCTCGGGATCAGGCTCCACCGGCTGACCGGTGAGGAGGCCACCGGTTGGCCGGTTCTGAGGCAGTACCTCTGCCTGTGCTGGCTGGGTGCCACCGGCTGGCCGGTGCTGAGGCCACCAGTTGGCCGGTGAGGAGGCAGTGGCTCAGGCTTCTATCTGGGTGCCACCGGCTGGCCGCTGGTGTGACACCGGTTGGCCGGTGGTCTGGACAGAAGGATGCCTTCTGTCCAGGCTTCCATCGGTTGGCCGGTGGTCCTCCACCGGTTGGCCGGTGGACTGAAATTCAGTCCATTGTGGCTTTTTGCCTTCTTGGCCTTCTTGGCCCAACTCCTTGGCACCTTAAATGAATGCCTATCATCCAAAAACACTTAAAAAAATATTAGAAACATAAGAGGGTGATTGTGATCATGAAAATAAAACCACGAGGGGTACGAGAGGTACAACAATCTCCCCCTATTTTGATGATCACAATCACCAAAACAAACAATGTAGAAAATGAAATGAAAAGCATGTTTTAAAGGATTTCTCCCCCAATCAACCAAGAATTTCTCCCCCTTTGTGATTATCAAAATAGCACGGGGCATAAAACTTGATTGAGGGAAACGTTGAAAAACAAGTTAGAGTTTTTAAACCAATTGAAATTTTTTGAAATTTGAATTGAAAGTTTTGAATCAAAAATTGAATAACAGTTTGAATTGAAAGTTTTGAAATGACAATTGAATTGAAAAATTTGAAACCAAGAGTTGAAATTGAAATGAAAAATTTGAATTGAGAGTTTTGATACCAAGTGTTGAAATAGAAAGTAAAAAGACTTAAACGATCCTAACTCCCCCTAAAGTAGGCAAGAAATCACCGGGGATAGGTTTTTGAAACCGAAATAAATTTTGGGCCGGAGAGACTCGCTAATAGAGATTTTTCAATCCACACTTGTCTAGTGGCGGGTCTTCTCCTATAAAATTCATCATTTAAGAAAATGGTTTTAGGGCGGCCATACCGGGCATTTTTGCAATTTCACTCATAAATCAAGTGCCCGGGTTTTTTGCAATAATTACAAAATTTGAATTGAGAGCTCCCCCTTACAAAAATAGTGGGAGCATGGGAGGAGGAAGCTTGCTTGGAATAGCCAAGCCCTTGGGTGGTTCTAGAAACACGTTGGGAACCTAAGAGTTTGGTCAGATTTTGTTCCCCTTGGGTGAACTTAGCTAGGGATTCCCTTAAATCTTTGATGGTTGATTCCATGGAATCAACATCGGGAAAGTTTTGGATTTTGAGGGTCAACTCTTCCTTCTCTTTAAGAAGTTGTTCTTTTTCGGAAGAGAGTTTTTTGAAATTCTTTTTTAAAGCAACAAATTTGGAATAAAGTTCGTGAAAACCTTCCTCCAATTGATCTCTCGCATGTTGGAGATCCTCGTAAGACATGTGATTGAAAGAATTTGAATTTAAAGAACAAGAGGATGAGGAGTCGGAAGAAGTTACCTCATGACATGCCATTAGGCATTTATTACCGTTGTCGCTCGAGGAGGAGGAGGAGGATGTGGAGCTATCACTCCATGTGGCCTTGAAGGCCTTCTTCTTCTCCTTTTGTTTGGCCTTTTTCTTGTTGAGTGGGCAATCGGGCTTGTAATGTCCTTTCTCGCCACACCCGTAACATTTTACCTTGGGCTCGGATTTTTCGTTGGGTTGAGCCTTGCGGGCCTTGCGATATTTCTTCTTGTTGTGCTTCTTCATGAACTTGTGCATCTTGCGGGCAAGATTCTCTATTTCGGAATCGCCGCTTGAAGAGAAAGAAGATGAGGAGGAGGATGATTTTTCTTCTTTTTGTACCTTGAAGGCGATGTTCTTTGGGATTTTGATCGGTTTGCCTTCCTTTTCAGCTTGCCTCCTCATGGTGATCTCATATGTCATGAGGGATCCAATGAGCTCTTCGACCGGCATGTTCTTGATGTCCTTCGCTTCTTGGATAGCCGTAACTTTTGGAGCCCATGAGCTTGGTAGGATCCATAGGATCTTCTTCACCATGGTTTCTGCAGAAATATTACCTCCAAGAGACTTTCTCCCATTGCAAACATCAGTAAAACGCGTAAACATATCAGAAATTGATTCGGATGGATGCATAGAAAAAGACTCAAAATCTTGACGGAACATGTCCAATCGAGTATCCTTAACTTTGTTGGTCCCCTCATGGGTAACCTCCAAAAGTTTCCAGATTTCATGAGATGAGGTGCATGTGGAAACTCGATTGAATTCATTTCGATCAAGGCTGCAATGTAGAGCGTTCATGGCTTTGCCATCAAGCTCGAAATTTCTAATATCGGCTTGGGTCCATTTGGATTCATCGGGGGAAGAGAGAGTGTAACCTTGCATGACAATTTTATAAATGGGATAACCTATACTTCTAAGAAAAGTGGTCATGCGGGTTTTCCAATAATTATAGTCGGTTCCATCAAAAAATGGAGCACGACCCAAAGAAAAGCCTTCGGGGGCGAAAGAGGTTGATGCCATCACAATGGATCTTAAATTTGAAACCGGTGAAGGTATTACTCAAATTTTGCCTCTGATACCAATTGTTGGGCGGAGAAAAAGGGAGTGATGGCAAGAGGGGGGGTGAATTTCCTTTTAAAAAAAGATTAACAATTTAAAATCAAAGTGAAAGTGCAGCGGAAAGTAAAAGAGGCAAGACACAAGAATTGATAACGGAGTTCGGCCAAAAACCCGGCCTACGTCTCCGCTCCCAACTCAACCGTTGAGAGATTCTACCGCTTGCTTTTCAATGGTTTTAGCAAGAAACCCACTAGACTTTACAGGTAGTCTAGAACCTATTACAGCTTGCTTTTGATGGTTGAGCAAGAACCCACTTACTTTTAATGGTTTAGTAAGAACCCACTAGCCTTCTTACAGGTGAAGGCTAGCTCACCTATGTCACATGCCTTTTAAAGGGAAGGCTTGTCTAACCTCTTCACACCTTAAAGGTGGTGTGAGAACCCAAGAGAGAGGATGAAAGAAAGAGAGGGGTTTGTAGGCACAAACCCAAATTTAAGCTCAAAATAAATAAATAATGAAAAACCGTAATGGAGGAAGCCTTGGGCGCCAAAGGATGATTGGAGTTGATGAAGGGTGCTCCCAAGCTTCTATGGTGATGCTCCTTGGATGTGGAAGTGAGGTTGGAGCTGTTGGAGTTCCTTGGAGGAATCCGCCGGAGGTTTTCCAAATGATGGAGAAATGTGTCCGTTGGCTTGGTTATGGTTCCGGTATGGTTCCTTAGACTTCCGGGGGTTCAAGATCCTTTATTTATAGAGGGGGAACCCTCAAATGGCCTTAGGGAGGCTTCAGATCCGTTGGAGAGGCTTTCGGAGCCGTTGGAGGCCAAGTGGACAGGCTGGTCAAAAGCCCAACGGCTAGTTTGACTGCCTCCACCGGCTGACCGGTACAAGGCCACCGGTTGGCCGGTGTTTGGAAAATTGGAGAGGGCTCGGGCTCAGGCTCCACCGGCTGACCGGTGAGGAGGCCACCGGTTGGCCGGTGCTGAGGCAGTAGCTCTGCCTGTGCTGGCTGGGTGCCACCGGCTGGCCGGTGCTGAGGCCACCGATTGGCCGGTGAGGAGGCAGTGGCTCAGGCTTCTGTCTGGGTGCCACCGGCTGGCTGCTGGTGTGACACCGGTTGGCCGGTGGTCTGGACAGAAGGATTCCTTCTGTCCAGGCTTCCATCGGTTGGCCGGTGGTCCTCCACCGGTTGGCCGGTGGTCCTCCACCGGTTGGCCGGTGGACTGAAATTCAGTCCATTGTGGCTTTTTGCCTTCTTGGCCTTCTTGGCCCAACTCCTTGGCACCTTAAATGAATGCCTATCATCCAAAAACACTTAAAACAATATTAGAAACATAAGAGGGTGATTGTGATCATGAAAATAAAACCACGAGGGGTACGAGAGGTACAACAAATTCCTCCATTAACTCTCTGATGTAATCATACAAAGGGATTAGTTCTTCTTTTCTGATGGCATAATCCCCATTGACTTTTTTGATTACCAGGTCGGAATCACCCTTTACCTTTAAGTGATTCACTTGTGCTTGAAGCGCTAATTCCAAGCCTATGATAAGAGATTGGTATTCGGATTCATTATTGGTACCACCTTCACACAATAAGAAGGAATAAGGTAACACTTCCTTTTCTGGAGAAATGAGTACAATTCCTAAGCCAACTTTGTTGAATTTAGGATTTTCCATTTTCTTTTCTGTTGGACTTCTAGAAGCAACATCAAAATACATTTCTCATGCTTGAGGACTTTCTTGAATAGAGAAGACTTCTTCATCAGGGAGTTCAATATCTAAATATGTGTCTTCCACTGAAGGGTTTTCAGCTAGGAAATCAGCCAGAGCTTGGCCCTTTATCGCCTTTTGAGACACATACTGAATGTCGAATTGCTGCAAAATAACTGCCCACCTTGCTAGACGTCCTGTAAGAATTGGACGACTAAGGATGAATTTGAGTGGGTTATTGCGAGATACCAATTGTACCTTGTGATGTTGCAGGTAATGTCTCAACTTCTGAACTGCAAAGATTAATGCCAGGCAGCACTTCTCAATACTTGAATATCGGGTTTCTGCTTCAAGAATAGTTCGACTGAGATAGTAGAGGTTGTTTTCATTCCCAGTGTCACGTACATAACCTATTTTAGGGTTATTTTAAATTTATTTTCCACTCATGATTTGTTTTGGTTGTTTCCAAAGGTTTTATTGAGAATAGGTGAGTTTTCATGAATTGGGCCAAACTGTGAGCCCAATTCCAGATTTAGAAATAAATTTTGTTTCATTTATAACTTTTTCAATTTTTAATATTTTTGACTCATTCCAACTCCTAATTGTTCTCCCCTGATATAGTAACCCCACATTTAAATTTGGGGCCTTTATAAATCCATAAGCATGGGGGATATTTGTTTTTAGTTGACAATTGGGCCAACCCGAAGGCCCATTTTCCAGTTTTAAATTGTTTCATTAATTTATTAATATCTTATTCATTAAAATGGATTTTTCGGTGATTCCACATCCCTATCGACCCTAAGAATCTCAGGCGCGCTCCCATTTCCTTTTCCCCCACTTTGGAGATCTATTTCATCGCGATTTGGTGCTGACTTTCTTGGGGTTTCTAAAATCGGGAAAATTTGAGGAGGTAAGTTCATTCCATCATAACTCTCTCAATTATTACTCTTTTCCCCCCATTCCAATTCCTACATTATCTAATAATCCCTGTTCGAACTTACCTTGAATGTTTGGATATTTTTAAATTCATATTCTGGTTGAGTTTGGGTCGTTTTCTTCAAGATTATTTTGGGTAATGTTTCTCTTTTCAATTCTTCTCTTCTCCTTAGGGTTTTTACCCTATCTCAAGAGTTTATAGAATGTCCAGAACATAGGGTTCTAACATATGGTTTATTTGGTATCTTTTGGGTCAATTTTTGGTGGTCTAGGTCTGGATTTATATTCCTTGATGTGCGGCGGTGGTGCGATTGATGTTTCGCACCATATTTTGAGGGTTTCGGCATAAAAGGTAGGTGATTCCATGTGTAATCATTTCTAGATGATTTAGTTTGCTTGAATTACTTATTATGCATTTAATAATATGCTGTGTGTTGTGCGGGAACAGTTTATTTTGTATTTGGTAAAGCATTTGTTTTTACAGTTTCATTTTAGTTTAAAAAATTGGGTGTTTTACATGTGCAACCCTTTGGGTATTGTTTGGGTGTGTTTTATAACATATGAAATTGGTTTAATAAATCTTATTTGGGTTGACAATTCTGATTTTTTAGGGTATTGGTGTGCCATTGGGTTTTAAATAGGTTTCTTTTAATGGGTTTAAGGTGTAAAGCCTTATTGTACTTCTTGAAAGTGATTTTGAAAATGTGTGATTTTCATGTGCATCTTTTGTGGTATTGTTTGAGGTGTTTTTATAACACATGGGGGTAGTTTAATAAATGTTTTTGGGGATGAAAATTATGTTTTGAATTTGTATTGGTGTGATTTTGTCCTTGAAATATGGTTTTGAAATGAGTTTTTTTGTGAAAAGATTTGGTACACTCTTTAGAATTGTTTTATGAAAGTTTTGAATGGTTTAATGATTTATGTAAGATGTGAAACCATATTGGAAAACTGTTTTGGATTGTTTATACTTTCAAATGGACCATTTTAAATGTTAATAGTTCTGTTATGTTATGTGTATCCTCTTTGAAATTTTTTATAAAAATGTTTAATGGATTTACTAAAATGTGAAAGAGGTGTGAACGTTATATGGGCTGTTTGTGTGAGTGCGATGTGAAAAGTGGATTTTCTTTATAAAAAGGGTTTTAGGAAATATGTGAGTGGGCTGTTATGTGATGTTTATTATATTTGTAGGTATTTTATAAAATTGTTAAAGGATGTGTTGGATTGTGAAAGTTATGCAAAAAGTGTTGTGGGCTATTTTGGTGTGGGTTTGATTTCAAAATGCATTTGAATGAAAAGTGGACTTTTGTGACTTGTGTTGTATACATGTGGGCTGTTTGGTGAATTTATGATTTGGAAATGATATTTTCATGTGAAATGTATATTCATTGACTTGTTGAAATTTTTTGAGCACAAAGGGAAAACCCGGGTATCTAGGTGGGTGGACGTGTACTAGTATGCTAGTGATCCCGTGGGGTTTGGCCTCAATTTCACTTAGCAAGATTGACACTTAAAACTCTAAATAAACTAAGATGATGATGATTGGGGACCACTAGGTTATGGGTATGTTCCCTACTAGTGGCTCGTGCGCGAGAATGAATATTTATGATGGTTACTCTCACTGAGATACGAGGTACCTGGGACCCACAGCTAGCTAGTGCCTAGGGGTTATTTCCCATTGCTTGTGCTCACTGGATATTTTGTGCTTACCGTCGGCATACGATACATTTTTCTGGAAAATTCAGTAGCTTTGGTGTTTATTTTAAAAACTGATAATCCTTTAAAATAGCCCATTTGAAAACTGTTCTTATTCAAATTTACATCTTTTAGAAATTGTAACTAGCTTTTCATGTTTTTGAAAACTTGCATGCTTTTCATCTTTAAATGCTTATTATATGGAATCTCTTAGTGGTGGTATCCTATTGGGCTTTGGCTCACACCCTACTTACACCCTTGGGTGTAAGTAGACTTGGTTATTTTGTTGTCGTAGGTTTGGGTATAACTTTTGTGCCAACAGTTCGGGTTTCCACCGGTCATTCATGATGCGGTGTTGTAGAGATGGCTTGAGGAAGATGCCTCTTTCCATGTTGAGGTTCTTGGTCTGTCTTTTCTTGGGTTTGTACCTTTGTAATGATCTTCAAACATTGTTTAAAATTGTGCAATTTAGTTCGGAATTTATTAAAAAGATGATTCGGTTTGAAAAATCCAGATTTGGTTTCTTGGATTCATTTGATGTTTCAAGTATAAAAACTCGGGTAAATCGTTCCCAATTTTCAGTTTTTGATACCCGGGCACTTGTTCTAGCCCGTGGGGATCGGGAACACCCTTCGGGACTTTCCACGGGTCGGGTCGGGTGCCGGTTTTTGCGGCGACCAGATTTGGTTCGTGACAAAATGGTATCAGAGCAGGTTCTGGTTAACTCTTTGGGTCATGTTATTTGGGGAACAGTTGGGATAGATTAGAGTTAGAATTATTGGGACTTTGTAGTTTGGTTATGGGTAGTGTGCCTGATCACCACACCTCATGACGGGATTCGAGTCACCAGGGGAAGTTGGGATTTATCTATGTTCTTTGTTTTTCTTGGTTTAATGATGATTAGGGGAAATGAAAAGAGAGTTGGGTTAATGGTCTCAGTGAGCTCACAGGGCCTGGCAAGCCATGTGGAGCCGGGGATATTCTCTAGAACACTCTCTGTGACATTGAAGTGATTAGAATATGGCCGCCAACCATATTTCCAATTCACCCACTGAAACTAGTTTCCTCTCATATTGTTTTGTACTATAGTTTGGCAATCTTGGAACTTTGGTTTTAAAAGGACTTGGTTTTAAGAAGTATAAAGTTTTTCTGAAATTATTTTCAAATAAATAAGGAATGGATTAATTTATGAAATGGTAGAACTGAATTTTTAGAATTGTTTTGAAATGGAAAATGGTGTTTTTACACCTCTTTTGAAAGCAAGAACTATATTGAAGTTGGTTTTGAAAAGTGTTTACCATAGAGTTTTCTAAACAATCAAAGAGTGTTTTAATGGGATGAGATGTTTTGAAATTGATGTGAATATATTGAAAGTGAGTTATTTTCTAAATGGTTGTGCATTTCTGAAATGTTTTGTAAGTTGTGAGTTGGAATTTGATCTCATGGTTAGCGGTTTTGAGAAAAAGGATGTGTTGGTTGACCATTTTGGTTTTGAAAAGTGGAAAGAATTTTTGTTTTAACCTTTGGTATTTTCATGAGCAACCACATGCATGGGGTTATATGGGAAGAGGTATGGTTGATGACATGACTGGATGAGTGTCGGGATGGATATGAGGAGGGTGCCTGGTGTGGCATAGAAACATGCATGTGTAAGGCCCATGGGGTACCATTGGTGGATGCGCTAACCGCTGAACCATTTTTTTTCAAAGAAATGTTTTTAAATAAAAAAAAACACGATTTCTTGATGATTTTTTTTTGGGATGGTATATATTATGTGTTTTCGGAAAATGTTGATGTTGTGGGATGTTTTGAGTCCAAGAACCCCTCCTGTTTGAACTGTGTTTTGGGTTTGGGTTTGGTCAGTAAGTTGTGTTGTAGGGACGGTTAGTGGTCTCTTTTGAAAAATGTTTCGGTGCGCCTTTACGATGGTTCCCTACATGTGTTTGGATATGGTTTGTGGTATATCTTGACCAATGGACTATCTTGGTTGGGTCCTTGGGTTCAATCATTGGATAAGGTACACCCCCATTAAAGGTTAGTGCACAATTGAAGTGAAACCCGGATTGTTTCGCCGTTTGAAGACCCTACAGTTGATCGATATAAGGAATATTTTTCTTGAAATTTCTAGATTGAGTCTACACCCATTCCTTTCATTGATTTTTAGATCCTCTTATAACGGGAGAGTGCTCTTGGAAGGTTGAAAGAGACCTTAGTTTCTTAAGTTTCTTGATTCGTCGAAGGTGGATATGGTCTAGGGTTGTTAGTGTGGATGATTGTCTCGATGGTGTCTAAGAGGGCCTTTGGGTTCTTCAAAGTTTCTTTGAATCATGAGTTCATGTTAAACCACTGGTGTGGGAAATATGGTCATGATAGGATATTGTGGCCACTTTCTATAATTGTGTGATGTTTGGGGATGTTGTATAAGGTCCCTCTCCATGAATTGTTTATATCAGTTGAAATGGTCATGTTTGGTGATGCCTTATGATGTCATGTACTCGATTGACTGTATAGGTGAAAGTAGTGAAATCCTCTGAGAGTCCCTGTTATGTTGGGCAAATGTCTCCCTTGTAAAAACTTAAAAATCATCTATTTTGGAGGAATGTGAGTGTAGGTGTTCTTTACTTCTATTGTTTCTCACCTGAAGAAACAAGTTGTGATGTGTGTGTATCTTCTTAGCCCTTGTTTGAGTGAAATATCGGGATAAGGTAAAGTGAGTTTGGAATGTGTTATGTCTAGAAAACTTATTTGGGACAGCGGTGTAGTTTTTGGTGGCACTGAAAAGAAGAATTCTCATTCAGTGGGTTTCCAAATATTAACTACGAGGCCGAAGATGCTTCAATAATTTGAGCTCTAGCCATAGGTCTCGGAGAGAAGCTGGCTCGTAGTCAGGGGAAATCCCAGGGCCATTTAAACCCTTGTACAAAGTCCTATCCTTAGTATGAAAGATGAGAATAGTTCAAACCTCTGGTTTCGTCATGGTTGAGCACATAGTTTGTGCACGTTTAGTAGTGGTCGTGTTCTAGGAAGCCATGTAGAAAGAATTATATTCATAGTTAGTGCACAGTTTCCCAAACCATGAGGACTAATCCTGCGCCCTTCCTAAATCTTTAATTTCTTTTTGGGTCTTTCTGTGTCGGCCCATGCTGGTCGGTTAAGATGGTCAGTTCTTATGGTGGGGAGACCCACTATGATTCTCATGAATGTTCCTTCATAAAAATTTAATGGAAGTATATCCCTTGTACTAGAGAGTATGTTTGGGCCTCCCACTATTAGTGTCTTGATTCTTTCTCGGGAAAACAATTTAAGTTGTCTCTTAAGGTGGAGAGCCCATTTGTGTCTCTTCATACGAGTAACTCATTTTTTTCCTTGGACTTGTCTGGGAAGTAGGTATTATCATTCGAAGATATCTAACTACCTACATATTCATTGGGTAAACATTGATATTGGAGAGTTTCCAATGGTTTAGTTATATTAGGGAAGTGTAACCTTGTTCAATGTTGTTGTTTTTTTGGGTAAATTGATTGAGTATTGTTCAGATTGTGTTTGAGGAGTTTTCATTTGGGATAAAGCCTGAATGTACTTGATTGTTTCAGGAAAGTGGTTTAAGTTTGGTTTGTGAGAGTATTCCTTCCATCATCGATCACTGTAGGTGTTTTGACCTTTGGGGGTGAAACCTGGCAAGGGTGTACCTATTGGTTTCTCAGTTGGGTTTGGTTGTTGCTTTGACCTTACTGTGACTTTCCGGGGCGGAAAATTTTCAAGGTGGGGAGAATTGCCACGTACGTAACCTATTTTAGGGTTATTTTAAATTTATTTTCCACTCATGATTTGTTTTGGTGGTTTCCAAAGGTTTTATTGAGAATAGGTGAATTTTCATGAATTGGGCCAAACTGCGAGCCCAATTCCAGATTTAGAAATAAATTTTGTTTCATTTATAACTTTTTCAATTTTTAATATTTTTGACTCATTCCAACTCCTAATTGTTCTCCCCTGATATAGTAACCCCACATTTAAATTTGGGGCCTTTATAAATCCATAAGCATGGGGGATTTTTGTTTTTAGTTGTGAATTGGGCCAACCCGAAGGCCCATTTTCCAGTTTTAAATTGTTTCATTAATTTATTAATATCTTATTCATTAAAATATATTTTTCGGTGATTCTACCTCCCTATCGACCCTAAGAAGCCCAGGCGCGCTCCCATTGCCTTTCCCCCCACTTTTGGAGATCTATTTAATCACGATTTGGTGCTGACATTCTTGGGGTTTCTAAAATCGGGCAGATTTGAGGAGGTAAGTTCATTCCATCATAACTCTCTCAATTCTTACTCTTTTCCCCCAATTCCAATTCCTAAATTATCTAATAATCCATGTTAGAACTTCCCTTGAATGGTTGGATATTTTTAAATTCATATTCTGGTGGAGTTTAGGTCGTTTTCTTCAATATTATTTTGGGTAATGTTTCTCTTTTCAATTCTTCTCTTCTCCTTAGGGTTTCCACCCTATCTCAAGAGTTTATAGAATTTCCAGAACATAAGGTTCGAACATATGGTCTTATTTGGTATCTTTTGGGTCAATTTTTGATGGTCTAGGTCTGGATTTATATTCCTTGATGTGTGGCGGTGGTGCGGTTGATGTTTCGCACCATATTTTGAGGGTTTCGGCATAAAAGGTAGGTGATTCCATGTGTAATCATTTCTAGATGAGTTAGTTTGCTTGAATTACTTATTATGAATTTACTAATATGCTGTGTGTTGTGTGGGAACTGTTTATTTTGTATTTGGTAAAGCATTTTTTTTTACAGTTTCATTTTAGTTTAAAAAATTGGGTGTTTTACAAGTGCAACCCTTTGGGTATTGTTTGGGTGTGTTTTATAACATATGAAATTGGTTTAATAAATCTTGTTTGGGCTGACAATTATGATTTGGTAGGGTATTGGTGTGACATTAGGTTTTAAATAGGTTTCTTTTAATGGGTTTAAGGTGTAAAGCCTTATTTTACTTCTTGAAAGTGATTTTGAAAATGTGTTCTTTTCATGTGGATCTTTTGTGGTATTGTTTGAGGTGTTTTTATAACACATGGGGGTAGTTTAATAAATGTTTTTGGGGATGAAAATTCTGTTTTGAATTTGTATTGGTGTGATTTTGTCCTTGAAATATGGTTTTGAAATGAGTTTTTTTGTGAAAAGATTTGGTACACTCTTTAGAATTGTTTTATGAAAGTTTTGAATGGTTTAATGATTTATGTAAGATGTGAAACCATATTGGAAAACTGTTTTGGATTGTTTATACTTTCAAATGGACCATTTTAAATGTTAATAGTTCTGTTATGTTATGTGTATCCTCTTTGAAATGTTTTATAAAAATGTTTAATGGATTTACTAAAATGTGAAAGAGGTGTGAACGTTATATGGGCTGTTTGTGTGAGTGCGATGTAAAAAGTGGATTTTGTTTATAAAAAGGGTTTTAGGAAACATGTGAGTGGGATGTTATGTTATGTTTAGTATATTTCTAGGTATTTTATAAAATTGTTAAAGGATGTGTTGGATTGTGAAAGTTATGCAAAAAGTGTTGTGGGCTATTTTGGTGTGGGTTTGATTTCAAAATGCATTTGAATGAAAAGTGAACTTTTGTGACTTGTGTTGTATACATGTGGGATGTTTGGTGAATTTATTATATGGAAATGATATTTTCATCTGAAATGTATATTCATTGACTTGTTGAAATTTTTTGAGCATAAAGGGAAAACCCGGGTATCTAGGTGGGTGGACGTGTACTAGTATGCTAGTGATCCCGTGGGGTTTGGCCTCAGTTTCACTTAGCAATATTGACACTTACAACTCTAACTAAACTAAGATGATGATGATTGGGGACCACTAAGTTATGGTTATGTTCCCTACTAGTGGCTCGTGCATGAGAACGAATATTTGTGATGGTTACTCTCACCGAGATACGAGGTACCTGGGACCCACAACTAGCTAGTGCCTAGGGGTTATTTCTCATTGCTTGTGCTCACTGGATATTTTGTGCTTACCATCGGCATAGGGTACATTTTTCTGGAAAATTAAGTAGCTTTGGTGTTTATTTTAAAAACTGATAATCCTTTAAAATAGCCCATTTGAAAACTGTTCTTATTCAAATTTGCAGCTTTTAGAAATTGTAACTAGCTTTTCATGTTTTTGAAAACTTGCATGCTTTTCGTCTTTAAATGCTTATTATATGGAATCTATTAGTGGTGGTATCCTATTGGGATTTGGCTCATACCCTACTTACACCCTTGGGTGTAAGTAGACTTGGTTATTTTATTGTCGCAGGTTTGGGTATAACTTTTGTGCCAACAGTTCGGGTTTCCACCGGTCATTCATGATGCGGTGTTGTAGAGATGGCTTGAGGAAGATGCCTCTTGCCATGTTGAGGTTCTTGGGATGTCTTTTCTTGGGTTTGTACCTTTGTAATGATCTTCAAACATTGTTTAAAATTGTGCAATTCAGTTCTGAATTTATTAAAAAGATGTTTCGGTTTGAAAAATCCAGATTTGGTTTCTTGGATTCATTTGATGTTTCAAGTATAAAAACTCGGGTAAATCATTCCCAATTTTTAGTTTTTAATACCCGGGCACTTGTGCCAGCACGTGGGGATCGGGAACGCCCTTCGGGACTTGCCACGGGTCGGGTCGGGTGCCGGTTTTTGCGGTGACCAGATTCGGTTTGTGACACCCAGCATCATTCTTTTGAGCAAGAAAGGCACCCAATGATCGCTCTAGAGTTGTCACGTAGAGGATAAGTGGTCTTCCTTCAACAGGTGGCATGAGTACCGGTGGACTCAAGAGGTAATTCTTGAGAATATTGAATGCTTCTTGACATTCTTCAGTCCACTGGTAAGTGACTCCCTTCTTCATCAATTTGGTAAAGGGTAAACTTTTGCCTGCCAAATTGGTGATGAAACTCCGAATATAGGCTAAGTGTCCTTGAAGTCCTCTTAATTATTTCAAAATTTGAAGAGCTGACATACCAAGGATTGACTTGGTATTCTCAGGATCGACTTCAATACCACGATGGCGTATAACAAAGCCGATAAATTTTCCTGAGGTTACTCCAAAAGCACATTTTAAGGGGTTCATCTTGAAATTATGTTGTCGAAGATTGCATAATATGACTTCCAAATCAGCCAAGTGATTAGAACATTGTTTGGATTTAACCACCAAATCGTCTACATAGCATTCAACAAACTTCCCTAAGAAGGGTTTGAAGATACGATACATGGCGCGCTGATATGTTGAACCTTCATTGTTTAAGCCAAAGGGCATTACCCGATAACAAAACACACCCTGAGGGGCTCTGAAGGCTGTGAATTCCTCATCTTCTGGGGCCATTCGGATCTGATTATATCCAGAATATCCATCCATGAAGGAAAGTGCTTTATATCCAGCTGTTGCATCAATTAGAAGTTCTATAATTGGAACTGGGAAATCATCCTTAGGAAAATGCCGATTAAGATCTCTGAAATCGATGAAAACTCTAATTTGTCCGTTCTTCTTCTTTACAGGGACAATATTAGCCAACCACTTGGGATACTAAACTTCTCTGATGAAGTTAACTTTGATAATCTTATCCACTTCAGCTTTAATTTTAGAAGCATAAGTTGGGTGTGTTCTTCTCGCGGCTTACTTAAATCCTCGATGTTCTTCCGGTTAACCCAAATGATGAGTAGCAACATCAGGATCAAGCCCAGACATTTCTGTATAGTTCCAAGCAAAAATATCTCTATTTCGCTTTAGAAAATAAATATACATCTCTTGATCTTCAAGGGTCATGGCCGCACTGATTAAAGTGGGGCGTGGATCTTCCTTTGTACCCAGATTTATTTCTCTGAGTTCATCCACAGTGGTAGAGATACCCTCTTCAAATGTTGGAGGATCATCTCTGAGATATTCCTCTTCTTCTTCATCATGTGTTATTTCTTCCATTTCTACTTGCATAGTAGATGACAAAGCAGAATTTTCATGATCAGAAGAGATGTCAAAATTTGCACATTTTGAAGAAGAAGCTTCCATTTCCAACCCGATTGATGGTGAAGGGTCATCTTTGGGTAATAAAGAAGAGATGATGGATTGATAATTGACATCATTTTTCACCTCCGATGTTGTTATAACTTCTTCTGGCCTAATTGGTGAAGCATAGACTTGTTGGATTTCAGTAGATGAAATGAAGACGTCACCATTCGTGCTTTCATCACTGCTTGGTAGATTACCAATTTCTCCCATGTTGTCTGGATCGATTGTCGTAATTGACATTATGGATTTTTTCATAAGAGTATTTTGATTTGGGTCTATCTTGTCAATTTGACTGATAGGCAACACATAATATGTACTCACATGCATAAATGGATTTACTGGAATTTTTTTCCAAACCATATGGAGCATTAACTTTGGTAATCTCCTTTGTTATGGATTTCTCCCTTTGCTTCATGTGATATAATTCTGTCTCAATGTATTGAGACTCACATGTCTTCAACAGGGCCTTATCACCATACAACGTCCCAACTTGACCATCAAAATAATATTTGAGACATTGATGGTATGAACAAGGGATAGCCGCATGTTGATGTAACCAGGGTCTTCCAAGAAAAATGTTAAAGGCTGAGTCTTGATCAACAACCATGAAATCTGAATTGGATACAAGATCTCCAAACTGAGTTCTGAGTGTAACTTCACCCAGTGGTTCTTGTTCATTTTTATCATATCTCTGTAGCATCATGGTGGAGGGAGATAAATTAGATTCCGTGAGGCCCAATCGACGAAGTGTATGAATGAGAATGAGGTTGACTCCTGAACCATTGTCAAAGAAAACTCTTCGAACATCCACACCATTGACTTTTCCAGACAAGTACAATGGTCTAATATGTCCATGCACAACATCATCTTCATCTTCATCTATAAAGGATATTATTGCATGGCATTCTGCAGGATTATTCTCTATGTGATAGACTTCAGCTGCAGCAATTTCAGTTTCAAACTCTTGAGGACTTGACAAAGCCTCAATGAGTGCTTCCCGAAGATCTTTTGACAGATTCAAAGCATCTATAATTGATAACTTGGCTGGTACTTGGGCCAAGTGTTTCAATATATCATACTTTTGATCCAGAGGTCTGTGTTTCCCAATAGGAATATGTGGTTTAGCAGGTACCTTGGAAGCAGATTCTTTGGAAGTTGATGCATCTTGTATAGGAGTTGGCAATATTCCTGGTTTTGGAAGATTAGACCAATTAGATCTATTTAATTGCTGAGAGGAAGAATATGGAACCTTTAACCGGTCTTCCAAAATAACTGTGCCAGGACTGAATTTGTTATTGGTAGAAGAACTTGCTTGTTCTTGTTGAGCTCGCTGAAGGTCTCTCCCATGAGTTTCTGATGCGTACACAGTTCTAGCAGGGGTGGAATTGGAATAGTGGCTTCTGAAAGATCCATGTCTTCCCCTGTATCCTGAGCCCCTGTAACTTCCTCTAATTCCTCTGTTTGATACAGGGAATTCAGGCTCATTGAAATCGAAACTGCGAATGGCATATGGATCTATTAATTTAATCATATTAACAGAACCAAAGATTAATTCTTTGTCTGATGAAGACTCTGCCTGATTAGCCTTTTTAGGCTGTTCCGTTTGGTGGGGCGATGCCCGTGGCTTTGAAGTAGATGGCATGAAGTCCACCAAAGTCAAAGACAACTTAGGCTTTGACACATACTCATCTTCTTCTGATTATTTTTCTTTCTTTGAATCATGCTGTTTCTTTGAGGACTTTCCCTCTGACGAAGAGGGTTTTTCCGCAACATTCATGGCAGAAGACACAATTGGATTCCTTAATTGTGTTCTCAAAATAGTAGGAGTTCGATTGATTGTCTTTTTGACCATCCAATCATCATACTTTTGTGCATTTTTGCTTTTGAATTCCTGCCATTCATTTTCCTCATCTGGAACTGTAGCAGTGACACATGCTACCTGGGCTGAGGAGCCTTTCAATGTGACCTGTCCCGAGTCAACCATATTTTGCAGGAGGTCTTTGAAGACAAAACACTCCTGGATGGGATGCCCCAATATTTGATGAAAAGGGCAATAATTAGGACGGTCTTCATATCCTTTCTTGTTTGGCCTCTTGGGTATTGGAAATTGAACCAAATTGTTTTCCAGAGCTGAAATGAAATAACCAGGAACTTGTTCATTTCGGAAAGAATATGTTTTGCTCTTCAGATCCTCAAATTGTTTTCGTCTTTGATCTTTTTGATCATCTGGACGAAAAGGCCTTTGTTGTTGGCGCTCATAAAGTGGATCCCTTTGAGAAGATGAAGGTTTTGAGGTAGAAATAGGTACAGGTGCTTGTTTAAGCATAACTGTAGCAGTTTCTGCTTTACCCATTATCCTTCCTAGAACTGATGGAATTACACGAGATTTAGCCTTAGCCTGTATAAGGGAATCTTTAATCTACTGAGCGATTGAAGTAAGGTCTCTAAACCCTCCTGTGTATTTCACAGGGATTAATGGCGTGCGTAATTCGTCACGCAGATTTGCCACACATATTGGCAACAATTCTTCTTGAGGGAGTTCTAAAGTCAAGGAATATGTTAATCCCTTCCAGCGAGCAATGAAATCAGAGAATCTTTCATTCTCCCTTTGCTTACAGTTTGTAAGATCGAAAACTGTTGTCTTGGGAAAAGTTGAGCTGAACTGAAGGAGTAATTTTTGGTGAAGAGCCTCCCATCCGGTAATTGACCGGGATTGCAAGCTTGTATACCAAACAAAAGCTGGTCCTTGCAAGGTTTTCATGAAGCATTTGAGTTTCACTGCTTCTTACTGCTCCGGAGTTCCCATCATAGGATCGCAACAAGACACGTAATGCGTCAAATGTTGCTCAGGATCGCCTGATCCATTGAAAATAAGGAATACAGGATTCCCAAAACTGGATGGAGGAGAAATTGAATCTATCCATTCAGGGTAAACTTTCTTTTCTGGTTGAACTTGCGCACGCTTCCCTTCCATAGTTTCTAACCGATTTGTTAATGACTCAATAGTAGTTATTAACTTTTGAGAAACATCCGGTTGAACTTGGACTTGGGTAGGTGCAATGACTGGAGCTTGGACAGATGTGGCGATTGGCGCTGCAACTGATGGTAGCACTGCCAATTGTTGTTGAACTTGACCCGTAGGATTAGACCTGTGAGGGTGTACTGAAAGAGGAGGATATTCTTGATCCATCTCAGTAGCTGCAACAAATTGCTTTGGCTGACTGACTCCAGCATGCTAAGAAGAATACTACTCTGAAGTAGTTCTGCATTCAACCTTCTTAATTCCTTCATTTCGTCCTCCTGTTGTGCAAACCTCTACTCTAGTGAGAGTGATTAACCTTCTCCAGAGGAAGGATATGTAACCTGGTTCTTTCCCTTCCCTTTATTGGATCCTTTTCAGAAAGGGGGAAGTGGGTTACTCGAAGTATTACTTATGTTATGAGTAATCCTTTGACTTCGTGTACGCACACCTTCTTCATTTGTGTCGGCGCGTACATCTTCTTTAGTAGGAACATCTTCATCTGAGTCCCCTGAGTGAGCCTCATCTAGTGGATCATCAACAACGGAATTGATGACATTAATCGATGCATAACTCATTGCATCCCTTCTATCAGCATTTCTGTGATATTGTATTCTTCCATGTCTTTGATGAGACATTGTCTTTTGTTGATTCAATCCCTTAGGAACTTCTTGATGAACCGTAATTTGGAGGGAATCTTCTGATAATTTGGCTCTTTGTTCCTCTTGAGGTTTCTTCCCTAATCGAGAAAAGACCGACTTTCTCTGAGGAGGGGATTTATGATTTGAAAAATTCCCCAGTCCAGTGGAATGGGGCTGTTCCTGTTGTTCTCGCTCAACTCCTTGGAACCTATTTGTTGATTCCAAGGGTTGTATCAAAAGAGTCCCCAGTTTGGCAAGCTGGGGTGGTTCTTGACATTCTATGTCTGAGACTTTCTTGAAAGTCCTCTGATCTTGCGAACCTTAGTCTGGAAATTAGCTGGATTCATTAATCTGTATCCTCTTTTATCACCCGATTCAAAAGACCGTTGGATGATTTCCGATACTTCTGTCATTTGGTGACGTGCTTGCTCCAATCGAGAGGCATGTTCGATATTCTCGTTTGCTTTATGCAAGACTAATTCAACAACTTGTTCTCTATATTCTTGATTTTTAGAGGAACTAGTTGAAGCTTGTTCTTGGGAAAGCTTTTGATTACAAACAAAGCCCATTGACTGTGGTCGGCCATGGGCAACAACATTTCATGAGACCATTTTCGGCGGGATTTGATGACTGGAGAGCACTGTGAAATGCAGTGCTCCATGAACACCCCATCCTCTGACACAAATACCAGATGGGGCATTAGCAATTAACTGACGCAATCTTCTTAGTGCGCCAAAGCATGAATGTTGAAGGGCTCTCTGCTGCTTTTCAGCCTTCGAATATCGAGAGACTGATAGAGATGCCAAATCAATCTGACGTTGTAACCCTTCTATTATCTTAAGATGATTTTCATATTCATCATAAGATAATACTTTCTTTTTCAACTGACAAAGAGTTTTCCATATGTTGAGACGAATATCATGAATTTCATCTTCCATCAAAATTTCTGGAATATTATACTGAGAGTCAGCCAGAGGCCAAAACATAACTGGCACCTCACCTTTTTCCAGTTGTTTTCTCATGTTCAGCATTTCCTGTTTATCATTTGATGAAGATTCTTCTACCTGATTTGACCAGAGTTGGTGTTTCCTTGTTGCTTCATTGGATTCAATAGGATTGGTAGAGAAATCATTGATCAAACTAGAAGATTCATGACTTAGGTGTGGTTCGGAGAATGACCTACACCCTAGTCTATCTTCTGATTGAGAAAATATTTCACCTGCTAGAGATGAAGCTTCAGACATGACTGGTTTCGCATTTGCAAGTGCCTCAATATAAGAGGGCTTTCTCAGCACTACATTGTCCACTGGAGCATTTTCCGGGCAATGTGCATCACTACTGCGGAGAGGACTTTCGCAGCGAAATTCATCATCATGGGGAGGACCACCATAATGGGTTACAGAAAAAGATGAGATCTCTTGCTCCTTGGTCTTCTGACCACACAGAGGGTTCCTGTGGCTCTCATCTGAAGATGAAACTTCGAGATCGACCGAATTTTCATGAAGCAAGCCTTGATGAGGAAGTGTCTGTTGAAGACCTTCGGAATTAATGTTCCCACTATTGGGAACTGAGGGAGTAGAATCTTGAATTCCAACAGATAATTGTCTAAGGGCTTCAAGAACTCCAGCATTGAGCAAGTCCTTGTTACAGATTGGAACTTGATCTCCTGACTATATTGGGCGGGTCTTTTTCTTAGACGCCTTCTTACTCGCCTTGGAAACCACTTGTTGACGAAAGTGGCTACTCTGAGTAGGTGTATGTGCCTGATCAGGAAAGATATCCAGGTTAGGCTGACGATCTCCTCTCAAATCAGGTGTATGTTCCTGACTTGGTTGTCTGTATGATATGGGGTAGTATGCCCCATAACCCTCTTGGAGCGGAACAGATGTGTGTGTCTGTTCCAGAGTGAATTGTTGATGTATCACTCCACTGGTAGGGATATATTTATGTGTCTTTCCCTGAGATGTCGCTAAAGTTGTTATAATATTCTGGCAGGCATCCAGAATATGAGCAGGGATTTTCTTCTGCTCTTTCATCATTGATAGAATATGCTTGGTGACTTCAGCTGCCAGAACGGGAATATACATCCATTCCGGGCTTGGAGTAGGTGTATGTGCCTGCTCGTGTCCTCCTTTTCCTGTCAGTGAATTCTGAAAGTACTCAAGTGTGGGGGCAGAGAGTTGATTCTACCTCCTATTTGTTGTCTGGGATTTCTGACTAACTTCTCTGAATGCTACCAAGCGAGACTGTTGGTAGGCTTGATTAATACCAGCAGGTGTATGTGCCTGCTGATTGCACTTCGCCAAATGTGGTTGACGAGATCCATCATATGTAGTCAGACGAGCCTGCTAACTAGCTGATGGTGTATAAACAGGTGTATGTTCCTGCCTATAGTACTCCGCCGGAATTGCCTGGCGGGATTGGCATGATGCTGCCAGACGAGTCTGCTGGACAACAGAATTAAAATAGGCAGGTGTATGTGTCTGCTCGTTGCTTGCCACCAAGTTAGGTTGGTGGACTTCTCCGGAGATGGCAGAGATGAGAACCTGCTCACTGTTGACTGGATTCCGCCTCTGGTGGTTCGTCTTGCTTGCTCGGGTTCGAGGAACCTGAGCCGAATGCCTGGAGTCGGTACCCTCATCATGTTGAGGGCGCACTATCGCACGAGTCTGGCGGCGATTGTTGGTGGGAGCCCTTAGGAAGGACTCCTGTCTGTTTGAATTAAGGTCCTGAGGGACCTGCTCATTCACCTCCCCAGAATAAGGGAGTGAGTGGTGATTGCGTTCCAGGGATAACGACCCGAAATGGTTGGAGACGGTAGTCAGCACCTCCTGCTTCTTGATCACTGGTCGTCGTTTTCCGGACAACCGATGTGAGTTATTTACTTGGAGGGCTTGTCGGGCAGCCTCCAGAGTTGGGATGGTACCGTGTTGACAGTACTCCTTAACCAGTGCGTTTGATACCCAGCATTGAAGACGCTGAGTAGATGATATCGTCCTAAGAGCGGACAGCGATCTAGCAGGAGTAGCAGCAGTGGCATTTGCAGCAGCAGTATTCACAGGTGTGGACTTGAGAACATCCATTCTAGAAATGCAGAAGATCTTGGGAAAAGAGTTCCTGTTTGATATAACAGACGTAATCAAGATAAATTCTGCCACTACATCTTTTGGATGAGCACATATATCAATGATTGTTTTGTTGGCCCTCTTATTGAGTTTTAAATAGGGTCCTAACAAAATAGTTAAAACATCATTTTAACTTGGTTAAGGATTCACGTCGGGTTCACCATTTTTTGTTTCCCTCAGAATCCGGGGATGACCACCTTGATGGGAGGTTCAAAAGTTCCGATCGGTTTCTAACAATTTTTTTCATAGAACCGGAAACATCCAATGATTCCACATCCATTCGGACCTACTTGCCAAAGGTAGGTGCTCATTATTTTGTGGACTGATGAGGCTTATGAATTTGCATTGGTCGAGAGGATGGGAGGTCGGACTCATCACACCTTTTTGAGGAGAATTATTGTCTACTCTCGGACTCTCTTTATAGATTTAAGTTATGTTCGTGAATCCTTATTACATTACCAAGTATAAAATGAGCTTTCCTTCAGATCTAACAATCAATGATTAAATATGTAGCAAATTTAGAGAATCTTTTGTATGTATTTGAGATTCTTCATCAATAGAGAATCATCTGTATTTGTTAGAGATTCTTGGTAAATGGTACCCTTCGACACATTTATACAGAAGTCTCTTGTTCATTATGATAACCGTGCTGGTTTTAAAGACACTCAGTGGGGCACTTGAAGTTTATTGTCATTCAGAAGGACATGGATTATTTCAGAGTTGGGATCGAACCCGTAGACGGGCTACCTATGTATCCTTTGTTTAGAAAAGGAATCAGAACCCACGTAGTTCGAGTAAGGGAGTATGATGTTTATGATTTATGGATCAAAGAAGGATGTAACAATTACCTTTACACTCTAATCTCATGTGATTCATGCTCGGTGTAAGAAACAAGAGGTATTGGTAAAAAATTAGACAATTGTGCCATGAAAGATGCAATCATAAGAAATAATGTGGGGCTTATGTATGTATAACTGCCCAGATAAATGAAGGTTTAGGATTTACTTTAGAGAAGAAATCCAGGAACAGGGTCCATAAAGGTATATGTGCTTCATGGAGATTTTGAATAATCTAACTTGGGGATTACTCCTGAAAAGGAGGCCCAAATTAGGAGAAGACTTATGATTGGGTTTTACTCCTGAAAAGGAATCCCAGATCAAAGGTAAATTAGGACTGGTTTAGAGGATTATGACTGGGGCTTATTCCTGAAAAGGAGGCCCAAGTTAAGGGATTGTGACTGGGGCTTATTCTTGAAAAGGAGGCCCAGGTTAAGGGATTATGTCTGGGGCTTATTCCTGAAAAGGAGGCCCAAGTTAAGATATTATGACTGGGGATTATTCTTGAAAAGGAGGCCCAGTTTAAGGGATTATGACTGGGGCGTATTCTTGAAAAGGAGGCCCAAATTAAGGGATTATGACTGGGACTTACTCCTGAAAAGGAGGCCCAGGTTAAGGATTAAGGTTTGGGGCTTAATCTTGAAGAGGATGCCCAAATTAGAGGATTGGGGATTACTCCTAAGGAGGATGCCCAGGTTAGTGGATCTGGGGCTTACTCCTAAATAGGATACCCAAAAATTGAGGGACTTGGGGCTTACTCCTAAAGAGGATGCCCAGATTTGGGAATTTTAAGAATTGGGGCTTACTCCTAAAGAAGATACCCATATTTGAGACTGGGACTTACTCCTGAAAAGGAAGCCTAGGTTAGGGGATCTGGGGCTTACTCCTAAGAGGATGCCCAGGTTAGAGGACTTATGAATGGGGATTATTCTGGAAAAGGAGACCCAGGTTAAGGATTCTCTCATCTTAAAGGATGAGGTTAAATGAATGAACTCTCAATCTTTAGTGACATAAAGATATGTAAATCGCTAGGTTTTGAGAGATATTCCACAGAATTCCTTTCAGATAAGGAAGTCAAATCAAGAAATCAGGCCATAAATGGCTTTGAAGGGTGTCTTGAAGACTGAATCTTGAATAGGAAAGGTGTAAATGGCTTAAGAGGGGTAAAATGGGCAAGAAAGGCACCCAAAAAGGTAGGGGCGCGCAAGTCCTGGCAGGCGTGCAGGTACTGCGTGGGCGCGCAAGTCCTAGTCACGCAGGTCCTGGTCGCGCAGATATGCCTGCGCGACACATGGTGTACTTGTGCGATGGTTAACCAGAAAGGTAATACTTGAGTGACTCCTCATTAAAGCCTTCAGAATCCTCTTGAGGTTCTTCCAGAAGAAGGGCGCGCAAGATCTATTGAAGGAGTAAGGTGGCGCGCAAGTGTGTTCCTTTTCCCTTAAGGGATGGCCACTCAGGCGCGCAAGTGTTGATGAGTTTCAACACTTAGGCCTTCCTCCCCCTCTTTAGATCTTCCGTTCTAGGTAAGAAATTACCTTAGAAGTGTTTCAGAAGCTTTGATAAGAGACTAGGGCGCCGGGAGCTCAAATCTGAGTTTCTGAAGAAAAAAAATTCTCCCTGAATGGGGGGCCCACAGGGTCTATTTATAGGCAGGAGAAGACCCCTAGTGGTTATCGGACGGTTATCACTTAAGTCGTGCAAGTCACTTGCGCGACCATAAGGCGTCGCGCAAGTTGACTTGCGTGACAGTGATAGAACTTGCACGACACAAGTGTTTTTGATCCCTTGTTCATGCCTTTGTCTATTTTTGATATTTTCTTCAATGGTTGAATCACTTTGATCTCAGATATTCCCCTTTTCCGATCTTTAGATTATGTGACAAAAGGAGCGTCAACAGTGAATAACATTTTTCTTCAGAAACAATCCTGAAATAGATTTCCATTATTTTGGATAAATTATCAAACATATATTCCCTTCATTTTTTAAAGGAGGTTTGGGAAGAAATTACTGAGGCTCTTCAAAGCACTAAATAATTTGAATATGGGGTCAGTGATACCTAATTATATCACATAGATATCAACCTTTCTAAATGCCATGCAGTCATATCCTTTACAAAGAAATATAGGGAGATCACCATAAATTGACATATCAATACCCTATATATTTATAGTAATCTATTCATCATGGATTTTCATCAACCTCTCATTGACAATGGTTCCAGGATAAATCTCAATATAGTAAGGATTCTTTGACACTTAGTCTATATTGAAGTTGATTTGTATCCCTCTACATTGATTATCCAAGAGTATGAAAAAAGTGAGCAAAATCCTCTTGGAATAATAAATCCCAAAACATAGTTTGAATACCTTGTCTTCGATTTTGATTTCATGGTTATAAGTTAGGATACAAAATTAAATGCCTTTTTAAGAAGATCACGGCTTCATTTTCATGTGGTAGTACCTTCATCATATCACCAATGCCTCAAGTAATTCATCAATGGACAAGATATAGTTATACATGGTGATGGAACTCCTTTTTAATCCCATGAATCTTAGTATACAGATTTGTGACTCTATTGAAGAGAGATAAAATAACTTTCTATAGACGATACCACTTTGATCACTACCCTTAATAGTTTTTAGATAGATTATGTTAACCCATTCCATGAACTCAGTGAAGACTATGTGATGACCATCATCTAGATCGAGGGAACAACCATTGATTTAAGAAATCATTGAGTCATGAAAATTATATCTAAAAGTACATATCACCTGATTACCTTACTACATATGATGTTCAATAAATTACCCTTATAGAGAAACCTCCACCAACTGAGGAAGAGATAAACTTACTACCTATACAGATTAATATTACTCTTTAATTTCACTTCATGAGGGAAAATTTGACAAATAATAAGACTAAATAACTGAGGTTATTTGATTATATCATATTCCACCATTGTATAAGTATTTGTATAATGAATGAGGATTTTCATACATGGATATTACGTCTTTCTAGATGAAGATTCATTACATTACACAAACACAATCCCAAGTACTATAATAGTTTAGTGCCTTTGGAATCTTGGAACACATTATTATAATTCGGTGAAATATCTTCAAAATATATTATAAATATCTTATCCTTTAGTACTCCTACTTAAAACCTTTCTTTATAACCTATGGAATGGAAACATAAGAAAAGGGTGAGCTCAAATGATTAGTAAGGGTAAACATGGAATATATCAATTTATTATCTTACGAAAGAATAAGATAATAAATATGGGTATGTGGTCATGATAATAACATAAAAATTTCATACCCAACCTATCATAGATCATAAACATGATTCATGGCATAAAACGTTAACATTTAAAAATACATGAATCATAAAAATTAATCTTTATCAAAACTCAATCATGAAACATAATTTCATTTCATAAATGTGTGTGGTATCATCATAAGTATACAAAAACATTTAATATGTAAAGTTTAACTACCTAGACTCTTATATTAGGCCTTATCACCTGTTTCCCCTAATGAATCAATCACATTGACTTGTTTCAAATTATAGATCAAGCATATCCACATATTTCACATCACGAATCAAGTACATCGACTTTTTTCCCTTAGATATCTCATGAGATATAATTCATTACACAATACATTTTAGGGAGATATATGTCCCACAAATACCTTAATTAAAACTATACATATGTTTTTTATAGGACCATAAATCATTTATCACGTTAGAACCCATGTAAAGAAATGAGTTTCATAAACACTTCATCATAAAATAACTCATGGAAAAGAAATAAGTTTCATAGATATCATACCATCATAAACATAAACTATTTTGAGAAATAACAAGAATTTAATCCTTGATTAATATCCCCAATAAATCATAATTAAAATCATATAATTTCATCTTATATAGAAAATAGTTTTTGAATTATTACTTGAAATAATTCTTGAGGAAAATATCATTTCCTTTATGAAATAATTTTTTAAAGATTCGCACAATTTTAAAAGAAAAAATTTTCTTTTAAAATAACCTAATAATAATGTAAGGAAATATTGAATACATTAAGGAACCATGATGGTGGAGAAAATTTTTCATGTCGTTTACTTTTAAAAAACATTCCTTTTTTACTTTTTATGGAAAAGTCACAAAGTACCTCATCTGAAAATTGACAAAAATATTCTTTTCAAATCATTTAGTAAAAATAAAAACATGGGAAAAGATAAATTTAAATATTCATATTATAATAGTAAAAATATTTTTGAAAATATTTTTATCAAACATGGATGTGGAAGATAAACATTCCCCAACAGATATTTAAAACAAAACAATCTCGAATGTTGATGAGGTTGTGAAATAAACCCTTACAAATTTATAATCAAAATAAGTGTATGTGCCATGAAAGAAATAAAATTATAAGGATATTAAAATACCATAATATTTAGAATAATAATAATAAAATATATTCATTATTATTATATATTTCACCAAAATACCAGGATGTTTTCCTATATTTTAACTTGTCCCTAAGGTTTTTACTAATGTTTTAAAATGTTAATTTCCACAAATAACTAAACGATACTTTGATACCAACTTTGGCATCCCACCTTTTTATTACATAACTTTACATGCATTTTACAAACATAGGATCTTTTAAATTTTAGTGCCCTAAAAATAAGGTACATAATACATAAAAACATGAAAAAATTATTCTAATACACTTTAAATACTTCATCATAGGTTTATCCTAATTTCAATTATTTCATCTCATAACCTGGGGGCATAAATCAAAGGAAATGTGGAACATAAGGCCCAATAAGGGAAAGCAAGGGAAACTGTTTACAAGTGATCATGAGAATTATTGATAAGAATTTTAAGAATATCATAAAGGCATAATAAAAGGAGAAATATACATATCATAATAAAAATAACATGAATCATAACATGTAAATGTGTCTACAACATTTAATTGACTCATTCATAAGAATATCACCAAGGTTTATCACTGAGGTTTCATAAAAATTACCAAGGTTATTCACCAAAATATCGTAAAACATGTCATCTATAGAGATTAAATTCTTTACCCAATGCATTGAACCATTATCAGGGTACAACCTTCATATGTACTAATTAATATTATCCACATAGATCATAAGAAAAATTTCATAAATAACTTGTGTTGAATAAAAGAAATGGGTTTCATATCAAAATCATGGTGTTTTAGAAAGTTCTTAAAAACAAGATCCTTTTGTCATTTTAAACCCACAAAAAAAAAAGGTGGGTTTCATGTATGTTAATACCAGAATAGAATATATAATTTTTAAATATATGTGAATACCCCTAGAGAATAAATAGTTTTAGATATTCACAAATAAAATAAAATAAAATAATTTCTTTAGAAAAAGATATAAATTTTAAGAAGAAAATTATACATCATAATGGGTAATAAAAATAGTTTTATATTACATTAAAAAGTATGGTGACAAGGTTATACCATTAATAAAATACTATTAATAAATTAAATAGATATAATAAAATGGGAATAATAACATAGTATGGAAATTTGAAAGATATACCACATGAAAAGAAAACTTGAATAGAAAAGAGAAGTTGAGATTCCCCTTACCTCAGTGAGTAACTACTAAAATTAAAATATTGGGACCTTGGGGGCTTGAGGACACCTTGAGAGGACTACTTGGGAGGTAATAATATCATATATTAATTTAGGATTAATTTTTAATGAAATTAAATGAATAAATGTGTGGGTATTTATATCAAAAGAGAGGGAGATTTTTATTAATTTCCTTGGACACCTCAGTAGTTGTATTTCCAAAACCATGGGTTTTCCCATGGTATTTGCCCATAGTATTGGCCACTTGGGACACATATTAAATTATTTTAATCCACAAGATCTGACCATAATTTTATATTACTTATTACATCATTATGATGTCATTAAATATACTAAAAACTCATAACTATATTTTTACTATTCCTCAAAAAAATATTTTTCAAAATTATCATAAATTCACCATAGCCTAATTTCAATAGAATGATTTCAAAAATTATGTTAATTTTATCAAAATAATTCTATAAGTATGATAAATTTAACTTTTAAATATAAAAATCCATATTTATTAAAAATAATAGCAGAAAGAAAATGTATAGTAAAATTTCTGACACTTGAAAAAAATAAAAGTATTTTATCATTTAAATTTAAATAATATTGTTTTAATCATACTATTTTATTAAAATAATTATTATTATTAATACATTAGTTTATTATAATAATTATATATTTTCTGAAAATTACAATTTCTGACCAAAAAATTAATTTATCAAATTCGTCATATTTTTTAAGAAAAAATAAACTCAAAAAAGAATTGATGGAATAATAATTTTATTTATATAAAGGGATTATAAAATAAATAAATAAGGCCTTGACACATAACCCATTATAACACCCACATATAACCTATGGGTGAGGTGTGTGATAGTGACAAACTCATGGGACGGATCTCTTAACATCATCTGAGTGGTAATCTCCAATAACTTGAACTTCTCTCATAGGCGATTTCATTCAAGCTTACAATGTTGAATCTCAGTTTGGGATTGGTCAAGAGTGAATACCAAAGACACTAACTCCCTCCCAAGTTCTGAAAAATGGTCTTTGTATGGAATAATTCTACTTAATGAATCCATCATCTCTTCTTTCTGCATTAATCGACCATTATCATTTCTATTTATAATATTAATTATAACATTAAAACTGTTATTAAGAGTATTGTTTCAAATAGTCATAATTGACCAACAAACATATAACAGTCGAAACCCAATGGTCACATTTCTATTAAACTCATGTCATTATTAAATTGGATATAGTTTTTTTGAGTACTAAATAATATAACACACATTTTCATGAAATAAATTTTATTCAAAAAGTTCAGGTCATTAAAAAAATCTTGGTTTCCCTTGATAACGATGGTCCATATAGCGAAGACTTTGAATTGGTCTCTCCCAACTCAATGATGGATTATTTCTCTATTCAATGAGTCATGTTGTAATAGGCATCCTATGGAAGAATCATTGTGTAAAACCCATTCAAATTGGACACTCTTAGGAGAAGTGCATGACCCTGTGTCCCTTATTTCTCATACCGACAACAACTCATATAGTCTTAGAGATTTGAGTTTATCATGCCTTTAATGTAATCATATGTCTCTAATGGGATTTATAATTTGGAATAATCCCAAAAAATTCCTCTAATGGGACTCCTCCTTAAGTATAATCCCAACTAGATTCAATTTTTCTCTTTCATACAATTTTTTTAATATTCTATTATTTATTTTTCTCACACCAAGCATGACTCACATGAACGTATATATTTATGTTGATTGTAAGAACCCATTTTTTTCCTCAGGTATGGACCCTTTAATTTGCAGTTTAAATATTTACTTTGGACCTAATATGAATGCTTAATGAATTAAAAAAAGGTTCTGAGGGTGTCTGGGACTTGTTTGGAGCTCAGAACACCTCTTTTTGGGAAAACAGGACTAGTCGCACAGTTTGTGCACGGTTAGCGCATAGTTTTCTAAACCGTGCAGGTTATTTTTTCCAGACAGATCCACAACGCATGGTTTTTGCATGCCCATATAGCCTAACCATGTTAATTCCCCTCTTTTACTAGGTACTCGTTCATGGATTGCACACAGTTTGATCAAACTATACGAAGGATTTTATTTCAAGCAGAACCATCTCATACTGTTTGCGGAAAATTTGACAAACCGTGCAGAGGATAAAATTCTTAGTAAAATATCCAAAATTACCTTAATGATCTATCCCCTCTTCTTCCCTAATCTGAGATCCAGCGGGATTAAACCCTTTTCCTATCAATTTGAGGGTTTTTGAAGGCCAAACCTAGGGATCAATAGATCTCCTTCATCTGGCATCTGATCGAGCTCTTGTTTATCATGTTGGATGTGCAACGGTAAGTAATCAATTCTTCTTTAGATATTCTTCTTCTCTCTTTATCTAGACCTAGATATCGTCATGTGATTATTATTTACCTTTTATTATATCTACTTTGATATGAGGAAAATCAAGGGCTAATACCAGAGGAGTAGAGTCATTCAAGACTAAGGTGGGTGGCCTATAACTCATCCCTGAAGTTCATTGATTTTGGAATATTTTTGTGGGGCCCACCGATTTCATTGGAAATTGTTTCTTAAATTTACATTTCATGATTATACTTGTTAGAATAATATGGTTATTCTCTTTCCAATTATGTGATTAGTTGTTAGCAGTTACACCCACAACTCAATCTGCCCCATGTAGAAGGTTATGCCATTTTTTGGTTTTTAGTGTGTTCATTTGAGCCACCATTCATGTGTTCCCATGATTCACCTTTATAAAGTTGAGACTTATTATAATAAATGGCATGTTATTACTGAGAATTTCATAATGGCATATACCATGTATGCTCACCACTTGACCCGCCTAAGGTAAGTCATTCAAACTGATTATTAAATGCAATATGTGAAATGGAAAGTCAACTAGGTATATAACTTGGCCTTAAAAAATCGATTGAATAAAGGTTACATGTTTGTATCACCCTTTTCCACATTGACAGAAGGTAGTAGAGTGAACCTCAATAATTGAATATGCCTTAATGGTTAATTAAGACTTGATTAAATGGTTGTAACACTACTTGGCCTATCCAAAATAATAGAAGACAAGGATCGAACCTAGTGAATTATTACATGGTTGCAATATAAAATAGGAATGGACTAACTGTAGCTCGCCTTGGATTCTAAGAGAAGAGTACCTTGGGTATGGGGAACCCCATTCTGATTCAAGGATGGGTTTTTCTCAGGTGGACACCCACCTAGACTCTGGTTCTTGTCTATTCCTCAGATTCCTGGTATACTACCATAGGGTCCTTTACATTATTACATGATACCTCGTATATACTCCTTGGATCTATAATTGACTATTAGGTGCCATGGTGAAATTCCATAGGGCCCTGTATTTTCTTATCCCCATTTTACCTCGGTCAATCACCTTGGACTCAGTAGGAAAATTATTTTAGAATTCCTTATATTACACTCCTTATATTACACTCTTACCCATTATTTAGACTCAAATACTATAGAGTTAGAATTCTATGAGCTCTACGTTACCTTGGTTTTTCCCCTGGAACTCTCTCACTGGATATCATTTTTAGGTTTCCTTTTTATGTCTTGGGACCTTCACTACTTATACTATCACAAGGTGATGTTAGTGATGGTTATGCCTCATGTGACTGATTAACATTTAATGTTAATTAATTAATTAATGAACTAGTTTCATGTTTAGAAACTAGATGAGGGCTGAAGAAGGTACTTGGGTATTTAGTTATATTGTTCTGATTGCTTTACTTTATATATGTATTCCTGCACACTTCTACATTCCATTGCATGGGATGATGGTTATAGACACTATTGGTGGTGGCCCCCTGAGATTTATCTCACACCCTCTCCAGGCATTGTTTGGTACCCAGAGTAGATTATATGGTTGTTGGTATTGAAAAAGGGAAGCATATAGATTCAAACACTTGATTGATTATTGTTTAGGATGGAGCTAGATAGAAGATGACCGAGTTGAATCTAAGGATTCTTGGAGTAGTATTTGTTTTCTTTTACTTCATGGAACATGTTATGCCTATTGTCTTGTATCTATGGTTTCTAGTTTTCTAGTGACATTTCATTACATCATCATTGTTTCAGTTGATACAGTTATTTTTATTCTTGTTTATCTATTACATCATCTTTCTTCCACTTTTTATTTATATTTCTTCCTCTATTTATTATTTAATTATATTCCTTCCACAATGTTACACTCTACTAATGAGGGAATATTCTTCTCATAGACACACCAAAATCCCTCGCTGCTAGTCGGCAGCGTCTGGAATTCAGGTAGATTCACTTGAGTCCATGTGGCCACCGAGTTCGGGGAACCCGTTAAGTGGAATCCAAGTTTGGTACGTCACAAATTGGTATCATAGGTGGTTTATTTTCTTTCTTTACTATTTGTAGACAATAGATTAGAGAATAGTGATGCTTGGGACTTGGTCATTTTTTGTGCTTGGGCATCACGAACCCATGTTTGGGGTAAAACCAAGTTTTCTAAATTATAATTGTTATTATGATTTGGCCTATTATAGTTGATATTATTTCACCATTGGGTGACACACATGTTGTGTAGTGTTGTTAATTATTACTCTGTTTGATAATTTCTTTCATCCTTAGCCCGATGATATGAGGGTAAGGATCATTGCTACATGAATCATTATAAGAACCTATAATTCACAAGTCATATATATTTCCATGTCATATAGGTGCATTTCACTACTTTTCTTTGCTTGATATGCTTGTGATTATTGAGTGATGTTGTGATAGTTTACTTGTACTTGTATTAATTTGGTTGTGATTGAGTGATTGACTATCTCAATTCATGAGGTGTATGGGCCCTCATGGTTTTGGATGAGTAATTTACCAATTCAATCCATTATACTATAAAAAAATGTGTGTCGTTTCGAGTGATATATATATGGGTACTGATTCATCAGAAATGGAAATCTATTATAAAATGAATCCTAAAATATAAAATAAATTGGTTTTACATCCTTATCATGTCTTGTAATTTTTATGAAAGGTAAAGTAGTGAACATGGTAATTAACTGCAAAATGACATGAAACCTATATTTGAGAACTTACCGATACATGGACATCTAAGTGGGTAGTTTGGGTATTATACCTTGGGTAGTGAGTTTTCTTACATGCATCTTCTATTATTGATATTATCTCCTTGCTTCTAATCTTGTTCTGAGGTGTGTTCTTGGCATTTATAGACTAATACCCCCACAACATCCTAATTTTGTATGCCGGGAAGGTGGTGAAAACCATGCACCAAACATAGTGGGCCCCAATCCGCCAGTCTTACCTCTAGGAGTGTCACTTGAGGCACCACCTACTATAACTGATTCAGGAACCAATGCCCAAGTCCATGATAGTTTCCTATGTTTTATTCATTCCATTCTTGGTGCTCCATGGGTCACACCTATAATGGCTGATCTGACCCCGTGAGTTCCAGCAACAGCATCCTCCTACTTTTTCAGGGGATGTCATCTCTCAAGTTGATGAGTCTTGGATAGAGGCCATATTGTCCATATTTGATCATCTAGAAATGCCTCCAAATTGAAGAGTCAAGCTTGCTACATACATGCTTTGGTCGATCTTCATCAAGGCATGTTATAGGTTGATTTCCATACTACCTTATATGGTCAGTTCTTTCCTCATGCACTGAAAGCTGACAGAGCTATAGATTTCATGCATCTCAAGCGGGGTTCTATTTCAGTTATATAATATTCATCACGTTTAACTGATTTATAGTGCTTTGAACTGCTTCTAACTGGTGATGAGATTTTTCATGCTAGACATTTTGAGGATGGGATTCAGTATTCCATCCAAAATTAGGTAAATTTTTTTTCCTCCGTACCTTTTATATAATAGTTGATCATGACCTTATCACTAAGCATAACCTAAAGTACATCGCAAGTACTGGGTTTAAAATATCAATGTCGTGTCAGGCCATTAGTTCTTATGGTGGTAGGAAATGTTCCCTTGAGGTTTCTCATCAGGTCAGTGGTAGCCATAGTATCCAGTTTCATAGGTATGTGGTGTGTCATCTGTGTGGAACACCAGGTCATAAGATTCCCTAATGTGATAGAGACCCTATGGAGTGTCGGTCTTGCAGTTATATGGGTTATATTTAGCATTTCTGCATGACCTTTTCACCAGCTTCAAGTGGAAAAGGATCAGAATCTACTCTACCTTCAGGAGTGAGTTCTTTTGCGTCGTGTCAGGTAGGGAGTTGGAATAGCACCAGTAGGCCTGGCTAAGGAGGAGGTATTTTTTGTGCTAGTCTGACCCCTAATCACCAGCAGCGATAGCAGAGCAATCATGATCGTGGTAGTCCATCTGTTTCGTAGGGATATGAATCAGGTCAGTTTCATGCTTTACAGCCAATACCTAAGGATCAAGTTGTGGGACCATCTATAATATGAGGTATTATTCTAGTAGACTCTACTATTATCTCTGATTTGTTTGATATAGGTTCTTCAAACTATTTTATTTGTTTATATATTGTGGAAAATCTCATACTAGAGATACAGTATCAATATGGTGTAATGACCCTTAATACACCATTGGGAATACAGATATAGGGCATATACTAGTGCAGGGACTATCCCCTTGAGGTAGGTAGTTACCATTTATTATGGAATCTCTTTGTTCTTGAGATTACAGACTTCTATTTCATTATTAGGATGGACTATTTATTCCACTATCACGCATTTGTAAACTAATATCACTACAGGGCCTATTTTACATCACCAAAAGGTAGTAGTTATCTTTTCAAAGGTGAGTGGAATGTCCAATCTGGGAGAGCCGGACCATAGCATCATGGGCTAGGTGAAGTGACCACCCAGATTGAAAATATTTTCATGGAGGATTAGGGTTTTCTTTAAACTTATTTTCCTCCAGCAGTTGATCATTTTAGGGAAGTATTTCTTGATGACTTTTCTAGATTACCTCCTAAGATAGAGGTAGAGTTTAAAATAGATCTTATTCTAGGAGTATCTCCAGTATTTGTTCCTCTATACAGGATGTCACCTACTAAGCTTCAGGAGCTCAAGAGGCAGATAGAGGACCTATAGTCCAACGTCTTTATACATCCTAGTACATCCTCTTGGGGCTCTCCCATGATTTTTTCCAAGAAGGGGGATGGAACCTTACGTATATGCATTTATTACAGAAGTTTGAACCAACTTACGATCAAGAATTGGTGTCCACTTCCTCATATAGATGATCTCTTCGACTAGCTCCGAGGAGAAAATGTTTTCTCTGAGATCGACCTAAGATTGGGTTATCATCAGGTGCGAGTCATACCATCATACATACATCGTACAAATTTTTGTAGTGTGTATGGTCTGTATAAGTATCTTGTTATTCCATTCGGTCTTATGAATGCACATATTATTTTCATGCATTTTATGAATAGGGTTTTCAACCCCTATTTGGACTATTTTTTCGTGGTCTTCGTTGATGACATCTTGGTGTATTCTTTCACTCTTAACGACCATGCCAAACATCTTAATACCATTTTAAGTACACTGAGAGTTCATCATATTTATTCCAATCTTGCTAAGTGTGACTTTTGGATCAATAAGTTCCACTTATTGGTTCATATTATCTCAGAAATGGGAGTATCTTTTTACCCTGAAAAGGTTAGTGTTTTAGTTTCCTGGGAGCATCCCAAGAATGTGTTTGATATCACAAGTTTCATAGAGCTTGATAGATATTATATACATTTCATATAGGACTTATCACATATTTATTCACCTATTATTGGACTTACAAAGAAGGGTGTTAAGTTTATGTGGTCAGAAGCATGTGAGAAAGCATTTCAGGAACTGAAAGCGAGGCTTGTCTTGACACCGATTATGATTATTCTTGAACCTGTAAAAGTTTATATCATCTTATGTGATGCATGAGGAATTAAACTAGGAGTAATTTTTATGTTGGAAGAAAAATTCATTGAATATAAATCTTAGCAGTTGAGGCCTCATGGGAGAAATTACCCGATGTACAACCTTGATGTAGTAGCAATTTTCCATGCATTATGTTGTTGAAAACATTATTTGTTGGGTGAGTTATTTGTGGTGTACACAGATCATAAGAGCCTCAAGTATATATTTCATCATTGTGAAATGAACCTTAGACAACGGAGATGGGTCGAGTATCTAAAATCCTTTGATATTAAGATTACCTATATTCCTAGAAAGGGAAATATGGTTGTTGATGCAATGAGTCAGAAAACTCAAACGCAGGACGTACAGGAATCCAATGATGAATGGATGTCAACGGCCCTTTTTTTGAACTTCATCTAGAATTTCATGGTAGTCATAATTATTCTTACCTCTTAGACTTAACAGTTACCTCTTCCCTCCTTGAGAAGGTAAAGAGTATGCAGTTTTCAAATCCTGAAGTTTTGGTTCTCTGTGAGAGTATATCAAGAGATAACCCACCTCTGGATTGCTCTGTGGATAGAGGTGATGTCCTGCATCTACGTGGATGTATCTGGGTTCCTATAGATATGAAATATGAGTTGATGAAAGAGTCTTGTGCTTCTTAGTGAGCATTTCATCTAGGCATATCGAATATGTATCGAGATATGTGACACCAATATTGGTGACCTGGAATGAAATGTAAGATTATAGGATTCATCAATAGGTGTTCCACTTATCAGTAGGTGAAGGTGGAGCACTAGAGACCTGCAAGCTTGTTACATCCGCTTCTAGTCCCGGAATGGAAATGGGAATATGTTGCTATGGATTTTGTAGTCGGCTTACTTAGGTCATCGAGGGGTAGCAATGTTATCTGGGTAGTCATTGACCAACTAACGAAATACTCCCACTTCATTCCTATTTGGGATACTTTCTCAGTTGATGAGTTGGGAATACTGTATGACCATGATATCATAAAACTATATGGGGTTCCATGTACAATAATTTTAGATAGGGATGCTTGTTTCACTTCATGATTCTGGAAAGGTTTGTAGAAAGATATGGGGACTCAGGTGCTTCTAACTATATCTTTCAACCCTTAGACCGATGGGCAATCATAATAGACAATATAGGTTCTAGAGGATATGCTCTGAGCATGTGTGATTGATTTCAGTGGTTCTTGGGAGAAGCATATCCCTCTCGTCGAGTTCTCTTATAATAACAGTTTTCAGGCGATGATTTAGATGGATCCTTTTGAGGCCTTATATGGTAGTCCATGTCATTCAAACTTGTGTTGGCTATAGGCAGGTGAGGCATCCCTACTAGGTCCTTGTCTCATTCAAGAGACTTTAGAACATATTCAGTTGATCAGGAAGTGTATGACTGTTGGTCAGTCCAGACAAAAATCTTATATTGATCGCTACTGAAAACCTCTTGAGTTTGAGGTTGGGGATCATGTTTTTTTGGGTATCACCCAGTCTTGGGAATATAAGGTTAAGGAAACAAGGAAAGTTGTCTCCTTTTTATGTTGGGCCGTTTGAAATTCTAGAGAGAGTTGGTCCTGTAGCCTATCGGTTACTACTACCTCAGAGGTACCATGCCATTCACAATAACTTTCATGTCTCACAGCTTTACCAATATCATGTCGACCCATCTCATACCTTTAATCCTAAGGAATTTGAGTTAGATGTCGATGCTACCTTTGAGGAATATCTAGTACACATCTTTGACCAAAGCACGAATGCACTCTAAGGTAGTTATGTCCCTCTTGTATGGGTGTTATGGTAGCACAGCCATGTACAAGATGAGACTTGGGAGTAGGAAGATGACGTATGTTCCTAATGGCTATAATTGTTCCCAGATAGTGTTTCTTTACCCTTGAAAAGAGAACTCGGGGTGAGTTCTTTTAAAGAGGGAATACTTTAAGAACTCGATGTTCACTCAGGCATGAATCCTTTAATTTTCGGTCTAAATATTTACTTTGGACCTAATATGGATGATTAATTAGTTAGAAAAGGTTCTGAGGGTTTTAGGGGATTTTTTGGAGCTCAGAACATCTCTTTTTGGGAAAACAGGACAAGTTGCAGGGTTTGTGCACGGTTAGCTCACAGTTTTCCTAACAATGCAGATTGTGTTTTTCTAGATAGAGCCACCTTGCACAGTTGGTGAACGGTTGTACGGCCTAATTGTGTGAACTCCCCTCTTTCCCCAAGTACCTGTGCATAGCTTGCGCATTGTTTGATCAAACCGTGTGAAGGATGTTATTTCAGGAAGAACCATCTCACACAGTTTGTGCACAGTTTGACAAATTGTGTGCACAAACCGTGGGCAGACTAAAATTCCGGGTAAAATGTCCAAAATTCTCTTAATGATCAATTTACTACTGTCTTCTTACATAATCTGAGAATCGGAGGGATTAATCCATTTTCCTCACAATTTGGGTATTTTTGAAGGACAAAGCTAGGGATCAAGAGATATCCTTCATCCATCATATGATTGATCTCCCATTTGTCATGTTGGATGTGCAGGGATAAGTACTCGAATCCTATTTAGTTGTTCTTCTTCTCTCTTTATCTAGACCTAGATATCGTCATGTGATCATTTTTCACCTTTTCTTATATCTACTTTGATCTAAGACAAATCAAGGGGTGATACCAGAGGAGGAGAGTCATACAAGACTAAGGTGGGTGGCCTATAACTTAACCCTAAAGTTCATTGATTTTAGAATATTCATGTGGGGCCCACCGATTTTATCAGAAGCTATTTCTTAAATTTACATGGCATGATTATACTTGTTAGAATCATATGGTTATGCTATTTCCAATTATGTGATTATTTTTTAGCGGTTACACCCACAAATCAATCTACCCCATATCAAAGGTTATTCTATTTTTGGGTTTTAGTGTGTCAGCACGTTTGATCTACTATTTAGGTGTGCCCTTGATTTACCTTCCTAAATGTGTTTCTTCTTATAAAAAATGGCTTGTTATTAATGATAATTGCATAATGGCATGTACCATGTATGCTCACCACTTGAATCGCCTAATGTAAGTGCTTCAAATTAATTATTAAATGCGAGATGTGAAATAGAAAGTATACTAAGTATATAATGTGGACTTAATAAATGAGATTGAATAACGGTTACATGTCTGTAGCACCCCTTTCCATATTGATGGAAGGTAGTGGAGTGAACCTCAATAATTGAATATGCCTTAATGGTTAATTAAGACTTGATTAAATGGATGCAATGCTACTTGGCCTATCCACACTAATGGAAGACAAGGATTCAACCTAATGAATGATTACATGATTACAATATGAAATAGGAATGGACTGACTCGATATCACCTTGGATTCTAAGAGGAGAGTACCTTAGATCTCGGGAACCCCATTCTGATTCAAGGATGTGGTTTTCTTAGGTTGACACCGACCTAGACTTTGGTTCTTGTATATTACTTGGATTCTTGGTATACTACTATAGGGTCTTTTAAATTAGTACATGATACCTCAAATACACTCCTTGGATCTATCATTGACTAGTAAGTGCTATGGAGAAAGCCCATAGGGACTTGTCTCTTCTTATCTCTATTTTACCTTGGTCGATCACCTTGGACTCAGTAGGCACATTGTTGTGGAATACCTTGGATTATACTCTTTGTATTACACTCTTACCCTTTATCTAGACTCAGATACTACTGAGTTAGAATTCTATGAGCTCTACACTACCTTGGTTGTTACCCTGGAACTCTCTCATTGGATATCATTTTTAGGTTGCCTTATTATGTATTGGGACTTTCACTACTTATAGTATCATGAGGTGATATCAGTGTTGGATATGCCTCATGTGACATATTAACATTTAATGGTAATTAATTAATTAATGAACTAGTTACATGTTCATATGCCATACAAGGGATAAAGCAGGTACTCGGGTATTTTGTTATATTTTTCTTCCTTCTTTACTTTATATATGTATTCCTACAAACTACTATATTCCATTACATGGGCTGGTGGTTATAGAAACCATTGGTGGTGGCCACTGAGAATTATCTCACACCATCTCTGGGAACCATTTGGTACCTAGAGTAGATTACATGGTTATAGGTATTGACAAAGGGAAGCATGGGGCTTTAAACACTTGATTGATTGCTGTTTAGGATGGAACTAGATAGTAGATGACTGAGTTGGATCTCAGGATACTTAGAGTAGTGTTTGTTTTCTTTTACTTCATTGAACATGTTATGTTTATTGTCTTGTATCCATGTTTTCTAGTTTTATAGTGACATGTCATTACATCATCATTGTTTCAGTTGATATAGTTATTATTATTCTCATTTATCTATTGCATCATCTTTATTCCACTTTTTATTTATATTTCTTATATTGTTTATTATTTAATTATTTTTCTTCCACTATTCTACACTCTTCTAATGAGTACATAGTCTTCCCACAAACACACCTCAGGCCCTCGCTGCTAATCAGAAACCTCTGGCATTCAGGGAGATGCGCTTGAGGCCATGTGTCCACCGGGCTCGGGGCACCTGTTAAGTAGAATCTAGGTCCGGGACGTCACATTGATCATGCCATGAGTATAAATAAAATTCTTCCATATGACCATCCTACTAGGAGTAAGCATAAACATATCTATTTAGGGATTTTTATACATGTATAAGCTCCTCTTAATCTTCTATTTATGTATGTTTCATGTCACAGAGTCCTTATAATATTATTTTAAACTCGGTGCCCAATGTTCTAATTGCATGATATAAAACTCTATGAAAATTCCTTTACCATATGATGTAAAACTAAATAGTACAATCCTATAATGTGAATTTATATTATGTGTATTAAACTATGTGATATTGTATTCCTTTAAAAATATATATGCAGGATTACTCACTAATTTTAACCCCAAAATCATCTCTCATGCCCATCTTTATGGGAACATATTCATCATGAGATTGTCTACGTCCTTCCTATGCTTGGATATACTCCAGGGAGCTCGAAGGTCACATTCATCAGGTCTATATTCCACAAGGACCATCCTTTTATCGATCCATGTAATGACCTAAACTTCTCATACATAAATACTACATCTTAATATATTAATATTCATTTCATATTACAAAAACATGCATGAGGACCGTAAAGGTTTAGTGTCTTTGGAAACATGGATACATAAAAAACTGGTTCATAAGTTGACAACATCATTTCATACTAAGTTCTTCATAACTACAACCCTTCTTAGACATATCATATATAAAACCTTTCTTCATAACTTGGGGAAAGTAAATATAATAAAGGATGATCTCATATTCTCTTTAAGGGTAAAAATGGAGACATTAATGATCACATAAGAATAACATGAGCATAAAGGTATAAGGACATGATCTTAAATTTTGAAAACCATACTTTGTATATTAAATATCATAATCTTGAATCACAACATAAATCATAGAAATTCATAAGATATGAATCATAAAGGAATGAAATAAAATGATCCATAAGAACATAACATTGGCATAATACATAGATTTTTATAATATACATAAAAATAGAAAATCATTTCCTTAGTATTCAAGGATCATTTCCAAAACTATCATAGTGCAATTGGTGTACTCCCAAAACCATTGTAGTATTCAAGGTTCACTCCCAAGACTATCTTAGTTTAAAAAGTCCCTTACGAAATTAGGTTCACTCCCCGTTCAAGTCATGTTTATCACATATGATAAAAATCCTTACCCAATACAATAGAAGGAGATATATTTCCCACCTATCAAATAATCCATGCATTTTTGTTCCATAATATCATAAAACATTCATCATATCATAACCCATGATATGGAAATGAGTTTCATAAAAATTTCATCATATTATAATTCATGGTAAATAATGTGTAACACCCCAAGATTTTACGGTATGTCTCTTTTTAAAATATGACTTCTTCGATAGCTTACGTTACACAGAACACCATGCTTAAACAAGTGATTAATTATTATTATTATTTAATTGTGATCTAGCCATTGGAATGGAAAAAATTAAATGGAATAAGTAAATTATGAAAATAAAGTTTACAAATTTATATAAAATTAAATCATTTCTTAATAATTAATTAGAAATTAAAATAAAAACCAATTGAACATAAATGAAGTTTTTTTATAAAAAAATATATTTATGACCACAATGAAATTTTATCTTAAAAAATTAAATTAATAACTATTATTAAAATATATTAATGAAATTTATATATTAAATATTAATTCAAATATTCTCAAATTTAATTAATAAGTTTTATATTATTAAGATAAGAATAAATCTAATTTTTAGCATAAAAATATATATTTTCAAAAAGAAAATTTTATTTCCATTTAATGGCGCACATGTTTTAAAACTAAATTTTTAAAATTTTATAAATTATATTGAACAAAATAAGATTCATTTTTAAAATAGGAATTTCAAAATTATCTTAGGGTGAAATTTTGGTATCTTTGTGAAAATACTTATTTTTCCTATGAATAGTGAAAAATCCTATTTTTTTATAAAACTATTATTTTTGTTATATTAATAGCCTATTTATGATTTGAATATTAAAATAACCTATGAAAGTATTAAAAAATTATAATTTTTATAAATTAAAATATGATATATTTATATCTTGGAAAAGGTAGATAAATGTTTTAAAAATAATAAATTCAGTGTTGTTATTTTTGTGAAACAAAAATGATTATTAACAATTTTATAATTAAAATAATTATTTAAAAGAAAATTTATTTTCATGAAATATATTCATGAATTAATATTGTTTTATCTTATAATTATAATATATTTTTATGAGACCTTAATTAATTTTACAAATTGTTTTAAAATCTGTTATAATTTTAAAATCAATATTTTTCAAATAAATGAGGATTTTAATTAGAAATTAAATTTCTCATATTTAGAAAATTATTTTCAAAAAATGGAGTCCATATTTTAATTCTAAATGTCTAAAACTAGTTAGGGTGATTTTTTGGGATTTTTTTGAAATAGTTGAAGTTTTGTGAATAGTGAAATACATTAATTTTTGGTATTTAACATTTTAACCAAATACATGAATTATTGAGTCATGGATGATGTATTAATGAGGTAAGAACCCATTGGTTCAAAATCAATTGAAATATTTTTACTATTTAGTCACATGAAGCATCATTATTCATATTCTTGATCCAAAATAATAAAATAATAAATAAAATAATTAGAAAACACCCCTCTAATCCACTATAAATACTACCCCTTATCCTCACACCTCCAAATCCATGAAGATTTATTATATTATGCCCATTTATTATCCAAAATCTCTACCCTGTATTATAGTATTTCTAGTCTCACAAAAATTCCATTTCAAAGTTTATTAAGGAGGTTCTCAAGGAGATGAATTCTAGAGGTAAAATACACTTTTTCTTTTAATTTTCTATCAATTTATTTCCTTTTCTTATCCTTACCTCACCTCCCCTGTCCAAAGTGACATGGTAAATAAAGTATAGTTTATAAACTATAATTTTATTATGTTAATATTATATCAAATATCAATTATCTTCTCTTCCCCTTTTTAGTTTAAAAATGAAAACATCATGTGTGAGGTGTCGATTTACCACCTTCATGGACAATGAGTTTTTGTTTTTCAATTCCTCCTTCAAGGATGTTAATAAATAATTTTAATGGTTAAGTAAGTCCTTAATATATTTAATAAAAATTATTTAATGTTCTATAACTAGTATATATACATGGTATTAATTCATAAGACAAAACTAGTTCGTGATGATCGAAAAAATGCCAAAATAATTTAAATGGTTATCATTAATGGTTTATCTAATGAATCATCCTCATATCTAGAAAAAATGATATATAAGACAATTAAATCTATATTATTTTCATTAATAACATATAATTTTAATTCTTCATAACTATTTCTATTTTAAATGATCTTTCGTACATGTATACAAGTGAACCAATCATGAAAACCAAAGAAACGAAGACTCATGAACGATGAAAATAAATATTATAACTCAAAAAAAACATAAATGAACATAATAAAATTATAATAAATCAAATAAATGTTGCATAGTTTCTGAATTAAATTATTAATAAATCTAATTTTATTATCCAGGAAATTAAGTATAAGTGTAGAACACTTTTGAACATAAGGTAATGGTTTTCTCATCTCACTTTTATTTCTGTGAGATATGCCTTATTCACCAATATTTATTGTATGTGGTGTATATATAATTCCCATTAATTTATCATATAATGAATCTAATTATCTTCATGTTATTAAATGTCTTATTTTATGATTATTAAATTTATCAGGCATACAATTTAATTGTTTATAAAGTGGTAAGGGATTCTCCCTGAACCTCCATTTTTCATTCAGGTTATACTTTCTCTATATTTACCCTAATGTAATTCATAATTTATTTTAGTTAATTATTATACATTATATTTATATGTTCCCATCTCATTTATACAAATAATTTCATCTTTCATTGATGGTTAAATACACGTTTTATAAGGTTCCCTCTTCAATTCCTCCCGATAAGCAAGCCCAATTGAAGGGAACTTCCTAATTTCTTACCCATTTTCAAGCACCTTACATAATATTTTATAAGTAACCATTATTTTTCTCAAATAACTCTTTTTATCATGAAAAAATATCTTTTTTAATTTATGGTTTTATACAAACAATTATGAATTTTTCCATTTTAAAGACTCTTTTATATTTTCTCTTAAACCGTACTTAAGTGACCCATTTCTAAAGTTTCTTAAAAACTTTTTTTACATGTTTTCACTTAAGTTTGAAATATTTTATTCCTCAAACATAATTTAATTGTACTTAATTATTATTTTCTAAGATATACATGTTTATAATCTAATTTTATGAAAAATAAAAATGATTTTCCCAAATAACTCTTCTTTCTAAAAGTAAAAAATGGTCTTTCTCTCAGAAAAATTATCAATGATTTTATTAGTGTGATTTAATCTATTTAAACACCCTCTGTTTAATCTTATGATTAATTGGGATTTATATCTTATTATATCATCTATAATATTTAAACAAAATAAGATCGGTTTAACTATAGATGTGTTATCTTGATACCATTCACCATATTAATCAGAATGGTTAGTGATTATGTTTACTAATTAGGGAATGTTATTTACATTTCATATATATATGTTGTTTATGTTTCACCCCATTCATATGAGTAATTAATTATACTTTTTAAGTGATGTTCAAGTCCCACTATATCCCCTTGATTCATCGTTAGGTCTCATGATACAAACTAGACCTAGTTTTACCCATTTATGTATAGTGTCTTGGTTGAAGCCTTGATGATATGTTTATGATGTATAGAATTATTGATTCCTTCATTATGATATTATTAATTGATAATCCATGTTAATATTATAATAGTATAATATCAATGGTTAATTTTCAATATCATGTGATTATATACAAAGAATTATTTAATTAGATTTTGTTTTTTTCATATTATGCTCAAGATTATGTTTTAATGGCATGTGCTCTTAGATATTCACATTTCCTTATTGTTTATGTTTATAGATTATGTTGTATTATTTACCCTTACTGAGCATCTGAGATCACCCATTTCTTAGGTTTTATTTTTCCTCGGGATGCGAAGATACATATTATGAATGACTTGTAGGGATAATCTAGGGCTTTATAGGTGTTTCAAATGGATTTTCTATGTTTTTTTCTTTAAAGTTGTAATTTAAAACTTATGTTTCTATCTGGTTTTCCAAAGCTACTAAACTATTCTTTCCTTTGGGATTTGAACACTTTTTAATAGTACTAATGTAATAAAATAAGGCACCAACTCTATGTTGTTGGGTTTGGGGTCTTTATATTAGGTATTAGAGAAAGTTTAGTAAAAACCTTAGAAACTATATTTAGAATACATATATTAGGGAACATATACCTAAGATAGACTTTGAGGATAATCATAAATTAACATCCTATAATTTTCGTAAGTTAAAGAATATGTTGGTATTCCTAGAAATATATCTCTATCTGGATACTATAAGTGGATGTGGTTCTGGAATATATTTACCTAGAGGTAACAACTCTGATAAGGTGAATTGAGCCTGACTCTATGTAACCTGGTACACATAAATGGTCCTTACTGCACATCTGGTTTGACATTCTTAGGGGATAATCTTAGGATAATTCACATTTTCTTCACAAACCATTATGAATGGATTAAAATTAAATATGTCCCCAAAGAAACCATTTTTATGATTATGAGATTAATTAAGTATAAATTTTCAATTTAAGTTAGGTGACCTAATATAGTGTATTCAATTTTTTTAGAAATGTATCCTAGTGGAAATAATGGAAACTATATACACATACTTATCCCATGTAGGGATTTTCCTCCTATGAAAGATAATGATTTTGTAGATGGAGGTAAAAACTAGAGCTGAACAGCTTAGAACTATACTGGGAAAACTGACTCAGGTTATGAGAAATATCCTTAATTGCCTGGAGCATCTCGATCCACAATGAAATGTAACAATGTTATACCTATTCATTCTACAACAACCTCCATCATTCAATGAGACTACAAACCCATTTGTAGCAGACCAATTGATAAGTTCCTTATAGAATATATTTCTTTCTTTGGGAAGTAATGAAAGAGAGAAGGTTATCATGCTAATTTATCATCTCTTAGGTGATTTAGGTCAATGGTAGTCATTGATTCAAAACACTAATATTGAATAAGAAATTTTAAATATGGAATGGATGGATTTTAAGTAAATTTTCTTGGAAAAATATTTCCCCTGTGAACAGAAAGAAGATATAGAGATGAAATTCTTGAGTCTGAGACAAAAGAGAATGAAAATATTTCCATGCATGAATCAAACTTTATAAGGTTAGAATGGCATGTTGTAGACTCTATACATAACTCAAGGAGTAAGATTGATCATTTATTTGATAGATTAAATCCATTCATCTAAAAGGAATTGGTCTCCTAAACTTTATAATCATACGAAGATATAGTCTCATGTGCTATCAAGATAGAGAAATAATTCTCTAAGTATAATGACTTTAAGATAAAGTAAGAAAATAAGAGAATGGTTGAGAAAGAGAAAAATAAAGGGAAAAAAATGAAAGAAGTATTTTCTCACATGTGATAATTATTGGAAGAAACACCCCAGTACTTGCCTAAATAGAATGTGAGTTTGTTATAAGTGTGTAGAGAAAGGTCACCATGCTCATGATTTTAAGGGAAAGAAATAACATATAAATTTGTAATATTTTAAATAGTAAGGAGATGGTGTACTATGAAAATGAATGTCCCAAGAATCAAGGTAATATAGGTCAGAAAAATCAAATGGATCATGGTCAAGCTTATGCTATTACTACAGTAGAAGTGGGATAATTATTGTATTTTTGTTTTTGGATTCAATAATTATGTTATTCTAGTTATAATAATCATATAAGTATTGTACTTCAATATTTATTCTTTATGTATTTGGAAGCATGTATGTTTTTATTAAGGTTTAAAGGTGAATAAGGTATTCAAATATTTGTTATGTGATATTAATAGATGCATTATGTTATTTTGGGTAATATCTGATGTTAAGTAACTTTTCTTTGGTTTTTTAATTTTGATATATATATTTTGGATGGGTCTTAAGGTTAACAACTTATGTAATGGATTGAGTATATAATTGATTATGATTAATGTATGATTTATCATATTGGATAACCTATTATAACCATATTGGTTTCAGTATACTTTTAAAGTCCAAAGGAATGACTTTTGGATCTTATTATTCATAAAAGTTCTTCAGGCATAAAAATTTGTATTGAATATCCATCTCTAAATTTAAAATATGTAGTGGATATAGATCAAATAACAACCAAATAATGATATTATGAGATGTAAAGTAATCAAGTAAGTTTATTTTCTCAATTTCTTCTCTAGATAGTAAAAGAAACCCTCAACTTTAGGAAAAGTATATTAGAACAAAAATATCATCTGTTAACTTTTCTTTCTGAGAAATCAATGGTCTTTTAACTGATCATATATTTATGATATTTTGATGGAAGACTTTATAATGTCCATTTTCTCTATCACTCATCATCATAACTTGACAGTTATATTTCTCTTTTATGTCCATATTTTCATAAATGTCCTCCTAATTTGGAATCTTAGTTTTGTGGTGACCTTCGCATTACTCTTTACCTATTTTTAAGTGGAAGTTTTATAAACCCTTTTTACAATGTAGGACTTCCACAAAATAATTTTCAAGTACCTACTTTTAATTTTTGAATTGAACGTTCAAATTGAGAGGATGAAATTTATTTAAGGAGGGGATAATGTAACACCCAAATATTTTACGGTATGTCTCCTTTTAAAATTTGACTTCTTTGATAGCTTATGTTACACAGGAAACCAAGTTTAAACAAGTGACTAAATATTATTATTTAATTTTTAACTAGTTGTTGGAATATAAATAATGAAATGGATTAATAAAATTATGAAAATATATTTTTCACATGTTTATAAAATTAATTCATTTCTTGCCAATTAATAAGAAATTAAAAAAAACTAATTGAACATAAAGGATGTGTTTTTCATAACAAGATAAATTTATTACCACAATGATATTTTATATTAAAATATTAAATTAATCACTATTATAAAAATATATTAATGAAATTTATATATTAAATATTCAATCAAATATTTTCAAATTTAACCAATAAGTTTTATAGGTTTATAATAATAATAAATCCAATTTTAAGCATAAAAAGATATATTTTCAAAAGGGTAATTTTACCTCCTTTTAATGGCACACATGTTTTAAAACTAAATTTTTAAACTTTTAAAAACATTATTGAACAAAATAAACTTCATTTTTAAAATCGTAATGTCAAAACTATCTTAGGGTAAAATTTTGGTATTTTTTGAAAAGTTTTATTTTTCAGCGAATAGTGAAAAGTCCTATTTTTTATAAAAATGTTATTTTTGTTATACTAATAGAATATTTATGATTTTAATAGTAAACTCACCTATAAAAGTATAAATACAATTTATTATTTTTATAAATGAAAATATGATATATTTATATCTTGGAAAATTTAGATAAATGTTTTTAAAAAGGATGAATTAAGTGTTGGTATTTTTTGTGAAGCAAAAAAATGATTATTTACAATTTTAACATTAAAATAACGATTTAAAGAAAAATTTATTTTCATAAAATATATTCATGAATTAATATTTTATTTTATTATGATTAAAAGATAATTTTATGAATCTTAATTAAGTTTTCAAATTGTTTTAAAATCAGTTATAATTTTAAAATCGGTATTTTTTCGAATAAATGAGTATTTTAATTAGAAATTAAATCTATCATATTTAGAAAATTATTTTCATAAAATGGATTCCATTTTTTAATTCTAAACATTTAAAATTTTCTAGGGTGATTTTTTGGTATTTTTCTGAAATAGTTGAATTTTTGGTGAATAGTGAAATACTGTAATTTTTTGTATTTAACATTTTAGTCAAATACAAGAATTATTGAGTTATGTATGATGTATGGATGAGGTAATAACTCATTGGTTTGAACTCACATTCATTAGTTATAGTATTTTTTTCACAATAATTATCACTATTCATAGTCTTGAGCCAAAATAATAAACTAATGAATAAAATAATCAAAAAAACACCCCTCTCCTCCACTATAAATACCACCCCTCACCGCCCCTTCTCCTCACACATAAAAATCCATTAATCTTGCTTATATTATGAAACTTTCCTCTCCCAAACATATACCCCACGTTCTGCTCTTTTTGTTCTCACAAAAATACCATTTCATAGTTCCTTAAGGAGGTTCTTAAGGACAGGAGTTCAAGAAGTAAAATCCCCTTTTTTCTATTAATTTTCTTTTAATTTATTTTCTTTTATTATATTTCCAAAAACTCCCCTATCCAAAGTGTCATGATAAATCCAAAATATTTTATATACTTTAATTATTTTATTTTAATGGTATATCAATGATAAATTCTCTTCTCTTCTCCTTTTTATTCTAAAAATGAAAACATCATCTCTAAGGTGTCGATTTACCGCCTTCGTTGATGATGAGTTTTAATTTTTCAATTACACCTTCAAGGATGTTCATAAAACCATTTTTATGGTTAAAACATAACTTAATTTATTTAATAAAACTTATTTAATTTTCTTTAACCTGTATATATACATGATATTAATTCATAATACAAAATTAGTTCGTGATGACTAGAAAAAATGCCAAAAAAATCTAAATGGTTATCATCAACAGTTTATTGAATTAATCATCCTCATTTATGGAAAAAACTGATATATAAGACCATTATATATCCTATAAGTTCATTAATAATGTATAATTTCAATTCTAGAAAACTATTTTCATTTTACAAGATCTTTCATACATGTATACAAGTGAATCAATCATGAAAACCAAGGAAACGAAGACTCCCGAATGACAAAATTGAATCTTAAAACTCATCAAAAGATCATAAATGAACTTCAAAAAATTATAATAAATAAAATAAATATTTAATATATTATTAATAAAATTATTAATGAATATAATTTCATTATCCAGTATATTAAGTACATGTACATAACACTTTCGTACATAAGGTAAGGGTTTTCTCATCTCACTTTCATTTCTGTGAGATACACCTTATTCACAACTATTTATTGTGTGTGTTGTATGTATACTTTATATTGATATATCATATCATTAATACCTTTATTTCCATTCTATTAAATATCTTATTTTATGATTATTAATTTAATGGGTTATACAGTTCAACTGTTTAAAAATTTGTAAGGGATTCTCCCCAAACCTCCATTTTGCAGTCAGGTAACTCTTTATCTCTATTTACCCGAATGTGATTCATTTTTATTTTTATATAATTATTCTAAATTCTGTGTATGTGTTCTAAAACCATATAATCATTTCATGTTTCTTTTATGGGTAAATAAATGTTTTATAAGGTTCCCTTTTCAATTCCTCCCGATAAACAAGCCTGGTTAAAGAGAACTTCCCAATTTCTTATCCATTTTCAAGCACCATCCATAATCTATTATAACACACCATTATTTTTAAAAATCACTCTTTTTATCATGGAAAAGTATCCTTTTCATTTATTTTTTTATACAAAAAATTATTACTTTTTCTATTTTAAATACTATTTTATATTTTCTCTTAAACCACACTTAAGTGACCCATTTCTAAAGTTTCTTAAAAACTCTATATACATTTTTCACTTCATTTGGATATATTTTATGACTCAAACATAATTTCATTGTAATTAACTTTTATGTTTTGGGATATACATGTCTAAAATCTAATTATATGAAAAATAAAATTGATTTTACAAAAGAACTCTTCTTTCCAAAAGTAAAAAGGGCATTTCCCTCAAAAGGTTATGAGTGATTTTTTAGTGTATTTTCATAATTTCAACACCCTATATTTAATATTATTATTAATTGGGATTGATATTTTATGATATCATCTACCATATTTTTTTAAATGGTTTATGATCAGTTTGAATGTGGATGTGTTATCTTAATACCATTCACCATATTACTCATAATGGTTAGTGATTATGTTTACTAATTGGGGAAAGTTATTTAAATTTTATATGTATATGTTTTTTTTGTTTCACTCCATTCATATGAGGGATTCATTGGACTTTGTACATGATGGGTGTGTCCCGCTATAACTCCTTGATGCATTGGTAGGTCTCATGAGACAAACTAGACTGAGTTTTTACCCATTTATGTATGGTGTCTTGGATGAATCCTTAACGATATGTTTATAATTTATAGCATTATTCATTCCCTCATTATTATATTATTAATTTATAATCCATGTGAATATTCTAATAGTATAATAGCCATGGTTAAGTTTTAATATTATGTGATTATTTACATGTAATTATTTGATCAGATTTTATTTTTTTCATATTATGCTAAGAGTATGTTTTAATGACATGTGTTGTTAGATATTCACCCTTCGATATTTTTTATGATTATAGGTTATGCTTTATTGTTTACTCATACTAATCATCTAATCTCACCACTTTCTTATGTTTTATTTTTTCCCAGGATACGATGATGTATATTATGAATGATGAGCATAGATAATATCGGACTTTATAGGTGCTTACAATGGAGTTGATGTGTTATTTTTCCTTTCAAATTGTAATTTAAAACTTTTATTTGTATAATTTTTTCCAAATCTACTAAACTATTTGGTCCTTTGGGATGTCATCACTTGTTCATAGTACCAATTTAATAAGATAAGGCACCAACTCCAAGCTACTGGGGTTGGGGTATTTACAAAAATAGGTTTCATAAAAATCACTTCATCATAATCATAAACATAAACCATCTATATAAATAATAAAGATGGTACTATTGGATTATGTCCTCATTAAAACATATGCAACACAAAAGGTTTTTATTGTTGATGAATAGAAACTCCAGAAAAATATCATTAAAACTTTATTAAGGAAAAAATCCTTTTTAATCACATCTTTAAAATCTATAAATTTACCAAATATTAAGGAAAATATTTATTTAAAACCTTGAAAACTTTTAAATTAATATTCAAATAATTCACTGGTTATAATGGTGTAAAATTGTGTTCATGTCGTACACATTAAAAAAATGTTCCTTTCACATTTTTGGTAAAAATTTAAAACTACCTTGTTTGGAAGATAACACACAGATTCATTTTAAACCACTATTTAAAAATTCAAACATGGGTAAAATTTTCATTAAATGATCAATGGTGAATAGTAAAAAATTCCTTTATTTTTTTAAAAAAAATGGACATTGAAGTAAAAAAAATTGATTGAAGAGATAAATAAAGTTAGTTTTCTTTAAAAACATTCTTATAGACTCTTAAATACCTAAAGAGATGAAAATGAAAGTACAATGTTTATTTTCATTAAATAAATATAGGATAATAAAATTATTGAGTTTCTTGAGAGATATATCATAATATTTCATTATCATAAACTTAATCATAAACAATCCTGATAAATAATTAGATTGTAACATAAAATTTTTAACACTTTGGTAAATTTTGAGTCATAAGTGACATGAAATATATTTATACCCCATAATTTTCATGATAATAATCATAAAATACATTAATTATTAGTATATATTCCACAAAAAATAAACAAGTGATGAATATGGAATGTGTCCCACGTAAATAAAAGTGAGATAAAAATCCACTACCTATTTGGTAAATTTTGAATTGTAAGACCCATGGAATAATAAAATTAAATATCATGAGAATAAATATGCTTCTGATATAAATTTCAATGTGTAAGTATATATATTACACAAAAGAAATGAGTGGTGAATGTGGCATATGTCTCCCAGAAATAAAAGCGACACTAGAAATCCTTTACCTCAAGTCTTGAATTTATACATACACATTAAAACCTCCTGTATAATAAATATAGGTTTATTATAAATATATTAAATAACTATAATAATATAAATGGTACCATATTTTATTTAATTATTACCTTTTTTACCCATTTATTAACAATTCCTTGTTAAAATCACGTTTCGGGTAATAACTGCTTTGTTTTTCGTGAATATTTTTGTTTGGTATTTTTAGTCCTTTTAATTTTATAATCATTCCATAATATATATAATTTTAAACATGATACAAATATCATATATATTCATTATATATGTATTTATAGTAATCTATCAAATTTAGACATTGAAAATGAATTACAACGTTCATGGAGACGGTAGGTCGTTCGTACGCATGAACATTGTTTCCATTTTATCAAAGGATGGAAAAAAGAAAGGTAAATATTAATTCACATTTATAGGATCCTTTTTATATCATATTATATATATATATATATATCCATTAAATCTATCCTTATTACCATCAATGTCAAAATAAAATGAAAAACATATTGTATCGCTTCATGGAGGTGGTAGTCCACATGAATGCAACAACGATGTTATCATTTCCCAACATATTGGAAGGAAAGAAGGTATATGTGATATTATAATTAATTAAAATAATTATTTCTTAAATTTCATATATATACTTTAAATCCAACATTTTATCCACCGATGAGAGGCGGTGATGAAAAATGAATGAAATCGGTTCGCGAGGCGGTAGTCCGCCGTACACATGATCGACGGTATCATTTCCAATTTTATGGAAGAGGATATAGATATAGGTTATTTCATTAACACAAAAACATTTCATTATATGGTATATAAATTTTTATTATATTTTAATTATTAAAACATGAATAAAGGTGGTATTAGAATAATTAAAAAGAAAGATCTTAGTGATGATAATTACCTTCGCTTAGAAAAACCTCCTTTGAATATTTTATGAAAGACTCTAGGGTTGGTACTTTGGGAAGATTATAAGCTTTATAACATGGGAAAATATTTTTTTAGAGTGACTATTTTAGGTTCTATTCAAGATAAATGGTTTAATATGTGTGAATAAGTGAGGGGAGGAGGTCCCCTTTTATAATTGAGGAGTGAAATTTTTTTAAATAGCCAAAACAATTTAATAATGTGAAGTTTCTCACAAGACATGTGTCTCAAACATTGAAAAACAATTATTGGATGGATTATATGGTCAATTAAAACCAACATAAAAAAATAAATTTTTTAAACATGTTATTCCCTTATCCTCTAAGTTTACTCATTTTTACTATTTTAGTTTTCAACATGGTGACTAGACTCTTTTTATTAACCTTGGTAATTTATCCTTAATGATAAAAATAAAATTAGAATTATTATATAATGTGTACGGTGATAATTCAAAATATGAAATCCAATTTATTAAATATAGATCATATGTGTGTTAAAATTTAATTTTAACACATGCGTATGTAACGCACAAAACAACATTTTAACCACAACCGTAATAATTAATTTTTAATGTTTTATTATTATTTATGAACAAAAATTATTTTTAAATTATTATATAATATAAATTATTATTATTACAAATATAAATTCTATTTAATAAAATTCCATTCACAGAACTGGATGAATTTAATTAAAAATAAAACATACAAGCATGATGAAAGTGTTTTTTTAAAGAGAAAACTTTCATAAGTATTAAAATTTTTAATATAAAAATTCTATATTAAGTTATTATAATGAAATAAATTATATTAATTATTACATAATTTTACTAATTTTACTTTTAAATAATTTTAAAACAAAATACAACTTTGTAAATTATTTAAACAAAAATGTAGTTTTCAATAAAAAACTGGTATTTTCATTATTCAGTAAATAAAATAAAATTTTTCAAAAAAAATACCAAAAACTCACTCGAATATAATTTTTATATGTTGATTCAAAAACTTATGTTAATATTTTTAAATAAATTTTCAAAATTTGGAAAAAAATAATTTTATTATTTGTTTATAAAAACAATAAAAATAATTTTTTGAGAAAAAAATGTATTTTCAAAGTATATAAAAACTTTACAAAAAATTAAGTACTTATTTATAAATATATTTTATTTATATAAAACCTTTATAACTGATTTTTAAAATATTTATATTCCTATGTATACCTTCAAGTTTAACGACTAGACTATAATTGTCATGCTTAAATAATAACATTAATAGTGTATTATGGTTCGCAAAAATTGGGTGTTGCGTGTAATGAAAGTTATCAAAAAAATTAAATTTATTTGAAAAAATAATATTTCATAAAATTTTGGGATATTACAGGACATATTCCTAATAATATCATACCCCACCCGAAGAGACATATTCCATCCGAGTCTTATCACATTACCCTTGTAGGGATAAGTTCTCAGTGGGGTTTATCATCATAGATCCATATCCCTTATGATAATAACCTAATATAATTGGGAATATTCCATTTAAGGTCAACCAGAAAGGGATGTTCATGCTTAAGTCCCATACCAACTATTTCTAGGAATTTTTTTAATATTCTTATTTTCCACATGGCTTTAAATTTCATGCATCAATCCTTGTCATTTATCCTTAAAAGGTATGATGTGTCCTACTAAGAAACAATGAACTACATGGGTTCTGATTCATTTTATAAGGATACACGTGAATTCCCTCTTATAAGTGTGATCCTAACACCATGAATATCATCTACCTTCCTGGAGGATGATAAAACTCTAGAGTTCCTAGTTATATTGATTTAAACTGGCATCACCATGTATTAAAAGAAATTAAGTTGGAGAAACTCTAATATATAGAGATGATACCATTTATGGGGAACCTATAATACATACATATGTTCATGTTGATGGTATATATCTTATGTATATATATGTTCACATCAATACATGTTAATGATTAACCATTGTTACAACGGTAACCTATTCCACACTTGGATATGTGAAGGAATCACAAAATATGTCTTAAAACTATAGTAGAGTCCAAGAGTTGGAAAAAATCACATAAAAAAGGTGTAATGATCTAGACTTACCACCTTCTTGACCAACATGTCTTTCGAAGAATCATTGGGAAAACAACCCTAGTGACTATCTACCTTTAAAAAGAAAATCCACAAAAACATTTATGTTGGACCATCATGGATGTCGAATCACGTAGTAGTTTCTTTCAAAAAAACCACAAAATTATTTATTTTTCTTGCGATATGTTTCCATGGATCATGATTGATTATTAAGAATTATTAACTCTTATGATTTATGAATTTTTTATGAAAAATTTATATTCAATGACTCCTGATTAAAGATCATTAAATTATTGGGTATATCTTTGATAAGTTATGATCATATTATCACACCCTTATTCTTATCTTATGACCACTAATAATATTTGATTGATATATAATTTTATTAACCTTACTAAGTATTTAAGATCATCCTTTATTTTGTTTCAATTTCCCCAGGTTACGAAGAAATATTTCAAATAGGTTTTTTCTAAGAAGAGTACAATGTGAGAAGAAATTTTTGGGATATTTTGAGAACTTTCATGAAATAAGTTGATTATGTATCTAGTATTTAAAGACACTAATCTTTTATGATTATGGGGAGTTTATTGTCATTATATATATTTAATATTCATCTAAAATGATTTAATATTTATGTATGTAATTCTTGGGCCACCCCATTTTTTATCAAAGTAGGGTTTTGTTATTTTTAAAGATTAGTATTATAAAAAATTTGGAGAAAACCCGAGGGATAAGTATAAGTATAAGTTAACATCCTAAATTTTTGCTAAGGTTTATATTTTTTGGTTTCTTAGAAATGAAATACCAATTTAGATATAACTAGTGGATTAAGACTCTACTACAAATGCACCTAGGGGTAATAACCCCAAAAATGATGGTTGGTATTAACTCGATCTTCACATGGTGAAGTATAAATCTGCCCAACTAAACACCTGGTTTAACACTCTGGGGGATATTATTTTGTTAAATTGCATTATTGTTTTTAATAATTATAAATAATGATAGGAAAGAACCTTTGAAATCCTATAATAAACCTAAGTGATATAGGATGAGCCTAAAGATTCATGGGATAGTGAGAAGGTTTCATAATTTAGAACATCTTTTAAATGATTTTCATTTTCATATGATTGGTTACTCTTATTAATATATATTGATACTCACATAGACAATTTTGGTTATAGTCAATGGATGAAACCAAGATGAATCATATGATAAATGATTATAGTGACCAATGCAATGACCATTCTCATGAGAAAATAAATGTAATGGGAGTTTGGGATGAAAAATCTTGTGGTTGTGACTTATAAATTATCTTGAATTATGATTAACTACTTGAACCTAGTAGAAATTCTGAATAAGATATAAATAGAGTTCTAATAAATTTTAGGTGATAAATATCATGGAGGAAAGATGATAATATCCTAATTGTCAAGAATATGGTAAGAAACATATAGGTAAACGTATCAAAGGAAATGAAATATGTTTTATCTGTAGAATAGGATGAAATAAAGAAGAGAATTTCTGAAAAATGAAGAGTATAGTTGAACAAATGATGGGGAGTAGAGTTCATCCTAAGGTATCATTAATAGTTAAATGTCATAAATATGATAAAATTAGTAACTATCCAATTTAGTGACCTAATCTAAGGGATAATAAGGATGATAGGCCTCATAATATACTAAGACCAATGGAATAAAGTAAAATCTTTGTAATAAAAAATATTTAACTGGGTACTAAAAAAAGTTTAATAAGATGCATTGTTCATCTACTCAAGAACTATGAGTGGTGTATATATTTATTATTCAACCCAATACTTTATACCTATAATGTTTGATTAGAACTCCAAATCACCACTCTAATGATGTGATGTTGAATTATAAATAAAAAACTTCTAGTGGTATGATAATTTCATCTCAAGTCTATAGATCCTCTCCAATAGATGTTCATGAGAATGTGATTCTTAAAAACCTTGTTATTCTCAACATAGTGGAATTTAATGTGATTTTGGACATGTATTGGTTATCCTTATATAGATTCCATATTTATTTATAATTAAGGGTTGTCACGTTTGATATTTTGAATCAATCAATGATCATATATAGGTGTGACAATAAAAATTAAATTCAAATGGAAATTACTTCCATTATATGGATCTTAATACCTATTTATTATGGGTACTTATATCAAATGGTTGGGTAGAAACTCAATATTGAAGAAATAGAGGAATTATATATATGTTGAAAGGTGTGATATATATATATATACACTAATCATGAAATCTTGAAGTATATATTTGTCACACCAAGTTTTTCATATTTTAGTTTATGGTCTGGATTATTGAGAATCCTGGTCTTTTTATTGGGTCTTGGGTGTGAAGGGGGTTGAGTTTTGAAGTTTTTACATTTTATAATAATTCAATATTTTTTTTACTTTGTTTTTGTTGGGAGAAAGTGGTGTGTTTTGGAGTTTCGGACACTCACGGTGTCGCCTTTTTGTGTTTAAATCATTCAAGAATATTTGGGTGGGGTTCCCTAGTGTTTGGGGTGTCATTTGAGGGTTTTTAGAAAAAAATTCAGGCCTCATGGTTTGAGCATTTTTTTTTCCAAACTTTTCAACCTAACCATGTGAAGTTACAGATTATTCCAGTATCCCTCACACAGTTTGAGCACGGTTTGCCGAACTATGGAGAAAAACTGTGCAGCCACTTATCGGCTTAATAACTTTCACTCTAAAAACTTTATTTGAGTTATTCCACCTCCCATTTGAATCCCTTCCTATTTTAAATCTACCAAAGGGATCCCCCCATTCGTTTTCCATCATTTAGGGTTAATGTTTTAGTGATTTCTCACCAAAGGTTATTGATTCTTCATCAAATCCTTCAATTTCCTCTTCTCCTCTCTTCCATTTTCCTTCTCCTCTCATTTTATCATGGTTATATATTCTCCCCTAGTAATTATAGACCTAGTTTTATGCTTTCCCTAGGGTTTTGATGGGGTTTTTGTTCTATTAGGGCTGGTCTTTGTAGATCTAGGGTTTCAGAACCCGCGGCGGGAGTTTTCAGGTGTGTGTCTCCATTCCGCCATGGATTTGAGGTAGGTTTCCCCTTGCACTTTCCTTTTTATTTAAAGATAAATTCATTTAATGATTTTCAAAAAAAATTATTAATAAATATTGATTTGTTATCCTTAGTTTTATTGTTTTTTGTGCAAATGGGTGTTTTATACCTTGATATGTGATAAATAGAATTTTCTTATTAAATATTGCACGCCATGTGTTTGATGAAATGACCGGTTGGATTTTGTGAGTAATTTGAGGTATTTATATAATGTTTTGGGAATGTTAATATTTATTTTTCATGTGAAATTATGATTTAGGGCTTCTTGAAAGATTTTTCAATGGTTTTAATTCATGTGAAATGTGTAGTTTTCTTTTAAAAAATCATTTCGTTGTGTGACGATGAATTGTGGCCCGATTAGAAACTTCATAGAAAAATGGATTTGGTTTAAAAGTGGGATGGAAATGTTTTAATATAATGTTAAGAATTTTTTTATGTGGAAAGGGTTTCTTTACACCCCTTTATGAAAAGTGGATTTTGTACCTTTGATAAATGTTGGTTTTGCGAAACGCTAACAGGCCAGTTTGGAACTTTTATAAAAAAGGTTGTGTAATGGATATGAAATCTGAATATTTTCAAGGTGGTTACCAATGTTTTTAATCTTAAAATGGTGTTTTCCCACTATATTATTAAATGTGGCAATTGTGTCTTTAAAAAATGTCAGATTGGTAAACGTTTTAAAGTCACATTTGGCCTTTCCTAAAAATAAAGAATGATTGTATTACAAGTATATACCATGTTGCATCAATTGGTATTGTTTTATGGTCCATGAAATGATTTTATTAAATGTTTTTAGGGCTGCCAAATATGGTTATTTATGGTTTTGTTTTTTTATCCTTAAAAGAGTGTTTCTGAATGAGTTTTGTGTGCAAAGCCTCATTACACTCCTTGAAATTGTTTTACGAAAATTTTAAGTGGTTTATTGATCCATGAAATAAATGTGAAGCATGTTTTCAGGATGTTTGTGTGTTTATGGTTTGGTAATGTAATATTAATGTGAAAATTTTATTTTATAATATGTGATATTTTATTGAGAACTAAAGGTAATCTCGGGAATCTAGGTGGGCGGATGTGTACTAGTATTCTAGTGATCCCGTGGCGTTTGGTCCCTGTTTCACGTACCAAGTTTGGCGATGAAAAAACTAACTAAAATATGATGATGATGATGTTGGGGGACCACTAGGTTATGGTTATGCTCCCAACTAGCGGATCATGTGCATGAAAATGGATATTTATTATGGTTACCTTCACCGAGATATGAGGTGCCCGGGTCTCACAACTAACTAGTGCCTAGGAGTGTTCCCGTGACTTGTGATCATTAGCTATTTTGTACTCATCATCAACATACAGTGTGTTTGGATAGTAAATCCATCATCATCTATGTTTTACTTAAAAGTTTATATTCTTTAAAGCATCCCTCTTGAAAACTATTTTCATTTTGAAGTTGCACCTCTTTGAATATTGTTACTTGAATTCTTATTTATACAACTTGCAATTTTTTGTCTGGTAATTTTTATAGCATGGGATCGCATTTGGAAAAACATACCTTTATATCTTGTATTTAAAACTTGAATTTTATGTTTCTTTTATTTTAAAGGAATTGCATTGGGAATAGAATATCGGGCTAACCTACTAAGTTTTAATACTCACACCTATAGTCTTCTTCTGGATTTATCCCTTGTGCAGGATCCAACTTGAGTTCAATCACCTTGGGAGACATTTTATCATTTTGTTGAAGACTAACCATCAGGGTTACATGGAGTAAGTTGGCTATCTATTTTAGTTGGTTGAGTTTTTTAGTTCAGTTGTATTTTCCGTTTCTTGTACAAACATTGTTCAATTTAATTTTATATAAATGTTTATTGGGTTGTATGTTTCTTTTCGATATTTGGTTCTTGTTTATTTTTGGGTGAAATCTTTCCCTCTTGTACTTTATTGATTCCCTTTGTGCTTGTTGCAATTCCAGGAGGATCGTGAATTCCTCTCGGTACTTGTCACGAGATGGACTAGGTGACTGTTTCAGGATCAACTCAGGTTGGTTCGTGACAAAATGCTATTAGAGGAGGTTGTCTCTTAGCAGACATTTCTTTTCAGAGCACACTATTTTATTTTGGGTTGTCAAGGTAGATGGAGTAAGATTTTCGGGGCTTGAGGGGTAAGTTCGAGAAGAGCGTCGTAAACTCTTGCTCATTTCAATCCTTGGGTGCCCATGGGAAGTCTGATTTTAGTAGTGTCTTTGGTTATGTTTATTATTTAGTATTGGGATACGACAAGGGTAGTTGTACTAATGGCCTATGTGAGCTCGCAGGGCCTACAAAGCCATGTGGAGATGGTTCATGGTCCTAATAAGACTCGTTGTGTTGGTGGTGTGTTTGGCGTATGGTCGACAACCATATGGTCAATCCACCAACCAAAACTAGTTCCTTTTTGTGGGTCTCTTAGAAATTTCTTAAATTCTGAATTTTTTTAAAAAAATACTTGTGTGAAAAGTGTAAAATGAGTATTAAAAATTGAATATAAGAAAGACGTTTGAAATTTGGGTTTTTGTGAAAAAAATCTTGGGAATAAAATGAAAATTATTTAATGGAATTTAATTTCCTTAATATAATCATATGGGTTATTGAAATAAAATGTTTTGAATGCATGGATTAATTTAAAGTGGTTCTGGAATATTGTTTTAAATGGGATGTTTTGGGGAATTGAAAAGTGTTCAAATTTGATAAAATGGTTTCAAAAGTTGGTTTTGAGTGGAGGGTGTTTTATGAAAAGTGTTTTGGCCTTTGTGGCTATTAGTTTATAAAAAGAGGCTTGGGTAGATTTTTAAAAAGGGGAAAGGGATGTTTGGAATAGAATTTTTGTTTTGGAAGTTGTTTTAAAATAAATGGAATGGGTTCTTAATCAAATAGTTCTTGAAAAAGTGTGGTTTATTGAGATGCTAGAAAAGAAATGTTTTGAATAAAGGGAGATGATTTTGATGGATACCTATGGGGTTTATTTTTCAAGAATGGTAAAATGTTTTTTTGTGTGGGAATATGAATTTTTTTTTTGAATTGGTGGTTAGTAATCCTTTGGAAGGTACTTGATTTTTGAATTGAGAAAAATGTTTTTATTTTGGCATGGAAAATTAGGATTCTTGTTTTAGACTTTGGTGTGTTCATGGTTTCTCACATGTGTTGGACTTCTCATGTATTAATCATGTTTTAATGATCATAAATATTAATCAACCTAGTTAAATCCTATAAATTATATCCAATCATGTGTATTTATGTTTCAAGTTCTCTCATGCTTTATAATGGTTAAGCTCAATCCATTTCATGCATATCATTGTTTAAGTCTGAATACAGTTGTTTGACTAAGTACAAGACACCATAATCCAAACATCGTGAAGCCAGACACTATGAAGCCAAACACCGTGAAGCTAGACACCGTGAAGCTAGACACCGTAAGCCAGACACCATGAAGCCAGACACTGTGAAGCCAGACACCGTGAATCCAGAAACCGTGAAGCAAGACACCGTGAACAAGACACCATGACACTCAGACACTGTGACACTCAGACACCGTGACACTCAGACACCGTGACACTCAGACACAATGTGAAGGAGACACTATTTTCATAACATACTATGACACCGTTTCTTAAACTATTTTGTTGTCTTTCAATTTAATTTTTAACGGTCATATTTGATGCCTTTAATGCACTGAAATAATTAATGTTTCTTTGTAGACATAGTACAAGGTACGAGGGGAAGAACACATGAAACATGTCAGCTAAAACTCATGCATTCGAAGATAAAGAGTGAAGAGTTCCCAAGAGCAATAGAGCATGATACTAAACAAAAAACAAGCATGTGATCACGACTGTGAAGAACATACTACAAGATTTTCAAAGAAAGCATTGTTTCATGCATGAAATCCGACTCTGTTGAAGAACATATGAAGTACACTAGAATCCAGAAAACATCTTCACATTATCAAAACTTGTGAATAACACAAGATGAATCGCGAAACTCTATTTTTTAAGAAAAAAACCAGAGAAGGACTCAAAATCATTTCTATTTTATCAAAGGAGTCCAGAGTTGCACTTCAAATCACTATAGCATTCTAAAATCATATATATTGTCTCTCAGTGATTCTTTTGCTTATTTTTTGAGCAGTGTGTGTACTCTTTATATTCCATACATACACTAACTCTTGTACTAAACTGGATAATTTCTAAATCCTTACACCAAACTCTTTATACTTTTGTTTAACCATGAAAACTGTGGAAGAGGTCCCTGTGTGGCCTGGTTATTACCTTTGTTTACCCACGAAACCTGTGGAAGAGGTCCCTTTGTGACATGGACAGTATTTTTACTATTGTTAACCCCGATCCAGGGTGTGAATAAAAGTTTATTTATATAAACTGCTTGGTGGCAGGTGATCACTAAGTGGAGTGGATTAGGTCTCGGCTTGAGACTGAACCACTTGTTTCATATCCGTTGTGCTATTTAAATTTAGTCTTCTCTGTTTACTGCTTTATTGCATAATCCAGAAATCACTAATTTCACTTTGATAGTTAGCTTTGGAAAGAATTTATAACTGGTTTTCCTTAGTAGGATAACTTCAAAATTAATGTTAATTATACAAATTAAGATTACTGAGAATTAATTAATCTTTTAAGTTGTTCAAAAAGTCAAACTCTTATAATAGTATAACCTTGATTAACTAGGATGTATATATTTTTGGGGAAACTATTTATTTTTAAAATAATATTATTTTAACAAAAAAAAAATTATAGTTACTCAATTCACCCCTCCCCTCTTGAGTAAACTACTCCGACCAACATTTGGTATCGTAGGTTGCTTTATTATGACTCTGTGTAATCTTACTCAAATGTGATTGTAGTTTTACTTTAAAGATCTGTAAATTTCTGTTAATTCTAAATTTCTAGCTCTTTTAAAGTAATATGTTAGTATGGATAATAGATTGGAAGGTGTTGCAACCAACAGACCACCATTCTTTAATGGAACCAACTATGCTCAATGGAAAATTAAAATGAAAATGCATCTAAAGAGTATGAGCTTTGAAATTTGTTAATCCATTATAGATGAATACAAAATTCCTATGACTGATAGAATTACATGGGATGAACCTATCAAACTTGCTTACAATAACAATTTAAAATCCATGAATGCGTTGTACTGTTCCTTATGAGATGAAGAATTTAATAGGATTTCTGCTTGTAAAACTGCACTTGAAATTTGGGATACCTTGTCTGTCTCACATGAAGGCACATCTAGTGTAAAGGGAATGAGACTTAATACTTATACTATAAAATATGATAATTTTAAAATGAAACCTAATGAGCCTATTTATGACATGAATCTCAGTTTCAATGAGATTGTCAACACAATTATTTCTCTTAGAAGAGAAGTCGCTACCAAAGAATAGATCATGAGAATCCTTAGATGTCTTCCTGATAGATGGAGGGGAACATCTGTCTTAATTAGAGAATCGTGTGACATCATCAATATAACTATAAAATAACTCATTGGGAAACTGAAGATGTATGAGGAAGATCTGAAAGTCAACAAAGAAAATGAGGATGAACCAAATATAAAATTTGTAGCATTCAAGACCACCTTCTCGAAGCACAAAGACAAAGGGAAACTGGAAGCTTCTGTAGAAAGTTACACCACTGAACAATCATCACTTGATAGTGATGAGGAGATGGCTCAACTGGCCAGAAGATTCAAACAATTTTACAAAAAGAAGAACTTCTTCAGAAAGCCTAACTTCAATGGAAAGTATGATCTAAAAGGAAACTGGAAAAAGGACTAGAAAAGAAGTGACAAAACTGATGAAATTGTATGCTATGAATGTAATCGCAAAGGACATATAAAGGATGGTTGTCCAAACCTCAAGTATAAGAAGAAATATGAGGACAAGAACAAGAAGTACAAAAAGGCAATGAAAGAAACCTGGAGTGCCTCTGAGGATAGTTCAAGTGACTCATGGACATCAAATGACGAACAGACTAACAAAGTCAATATGTGTTTTATGACAAACACATATGAGTTAACAATGAACTATTATGTACATAATTCATACTATTCTGAAGAGGAAAGTGACTCTGAAAATATGACTAATGAAGAAATGTTTGAATACTGTAACATGTTTGAAGATACATGCATTGAATTAAAAGATAAATATAAATCATTGAAGAAACAACATGCTCTCACTGTAAATGTTAAATCTAAACTTACTACTAAAAAGGAGAAAAATGCTCAACTGTTCAAAGAAAACAATGAATTAAAAATGTCTAATGAGAAATTAAAAAGTGACTTAGAAAAGTTTAATATTGGGAAAAATACCCTTACCCAAATTCTAGGAAAACAAATTTCCCCTAAATAAAATACTGGCATTGGTTATCAACTTGGTAAAAGAAACCTTGGTAGAATGAATTTTTTTTCCAAGTATAGGACATATAGTTTTGTTCCCAGTTCTGGACATAACTCAACTAGCTCAAGTCATGATACATATGCTACTATTTCAAGTTTTTGTGGACCAAATACAGTTTATTTTTCAAACACTTTACATAATGCTTATAGGAAACCTATGAGACAAATATGGGTTCCTAAATCACTTATTACTAATTTTACTGGACCTAAACAAGTATGGGTACCAAAATCTATCTTTGCTTGATCATGTTATAGGAAAGCTACTTAAAGAGATCCTGTAAAAATATATGGTGCTTGGACAGTGGATGTTTAAGGCACATGACAAGAGACTACTCATGCTTCAATAACCTGATAAAAGTAGATGGATTACATGTCACATTTAGAGACAATTCCAAAAGGGAAAATCATTGTCTTGGGACAGATTGGTAACTCTGATTCGATTTTAATTTCTAAAGTACTGTTTGTTAATGGATTAAAATATAATCTGTTTAGTATCTCACAATTATGTGATGATGGATATCATGTTAAATTTGAAAACGATTCTTGTAATGTCTTTAATTCTAAATATGAATTAGTATTTTCTGCATCAATGAATGAGAACGTTTATTCTGTTAATTTAGATTCCTGAGCTTCTCAAAATGTTTCATGCTTAAGTGTATTTCATAAAGAATCTTGGATCTGGCATAGGAGACTAGGACACTGTAATGTTCACTTCCTTAGAAAGCTAACTAGAAAAGTCCTAGTTAAAGACTTACCCAAATTTGAGTTTCCACATGACAAAGTATTTAATCCTTGTCAAAAGGGAAAACAACACAAAATCTCTTTCAAAACAAAGAAAGAAGTTTCTACTTCTCAACCTCTCAAATTGGTTCACATGGATTTTTTTGGACCATCTAGAGTTTCTAGTTTAAATGGGAAGCACTGTGTTTATGTTCTGGTAGATGATTTCTCTAGATATACCTAGACCTTCTTCATGGTTTACAAAAGTGAAGCCTACTCTTATTTTACTAAATCTTCCAAGTATGTAGAAAATATTAGTGGCCTTAAAATTAAATATTTAATAAGTGGTCATGGATGTGAGTTTGAAAATCAAGAGTTTGAATCCTTTTTCTCAAAAAATGGTTATAGTCACAATTTCTCTGCCCCTAGAACACCTCATCAAAATGGTGTTGTAGAAAGAAGAAATAGAACCCTGCAAGAAATTGCTAGAACAATGCTTAGTGAATATGACTTACCTGTTTACTTTTGGGATGAAGCTATTAATATATCATGCTACATAATCAATAGAGTCTTGATTAGACCAATTCTCAAAAAGACCCCGTATTAACTCTGAAACAATAGGAAGCCTAAGGTTAATTACTTTAGAGTTTTTGGTTGCAAAGTCTTTATTCTAAACACTAAGGATAATCTTGACAAATTTGCATCCAAAAGTGATGAAGGAATTTTCCTAGGTTACCAATTTTAATTAAATATTATAGAGTATTCAATAAGAGAACTAAATGTGTGGAAGAATCTGTTAATATAAATTTTGATGAAATAGATCCACATGAGCCAAGAACCATCCTAGAAAATCTGGAGTATGATGTATCAGATCTGAACATCAACTCAAAATCCTCAAAATTCCTCTGTGAAAGAATCTATGAAAACTTCCAATTCTGTAAATTCCCTACAATCAAGTCATAATGAACCTGAATCTATTGATGAACCTGAAATCACTAGTCCCTATTTTTCTAGAAAGTTTCAAACCCTTAAAAACCATCCCTTAGATGTTGTTGTAGGATACATAGAGAAAGGAACACAAACTAGAGTTTTTCTTAGAAATCAGGTTGAACATCAAGCCTTATTGTCACAACTTGAACCTAAAATATTGATGATTCCATCAATAATGAATTTTGGGTAATGGCTATGCAAGAAGAACTTAATCAGTTTGAAATAAACAATGTTTGGAAACATGTTGAAAGACCCAAGGACACTTTCATCATAGGCACTAAATGGGTGTTTAGAAATAAGGTAGATGAAGCTAGAAATATAGATAGGAACAGGGCTAGATTAGTTGCACAAGGATATAGTCAAGAAGAAGGAATTGACTATGAGGAGACCTTTTCTCCAGTATCTAGACTTGAAGCCATCAGAATCATAATTGCTTATGCTGCACATCTGAATTTCAAACTATATCAAATGGATGTTAGATTTCATTCTTAAATGGGTATATAGCTGAGGATGTCTTTGTTGAAAAACCCCCTGGATTTACAAATCATCATTTTCCCAATCATATTTTCAAACTATCAAAATCTTTATATGGTTTAAATCAAGCTCCAAGATCTTGGTATGACAGATTGAGTACTTTTCTCATTTCCAAAGTTTTTACAAAAGGAATAGTTGATCCTACCCTCTTTATAAAACGAATTTCTAATGATGTTTTAGTTGTTAAAATATATGTAGATGATATTATTTTTGGATCTTCAAAAAATTAATTATGTATTGATTTCTCTAAAATGATGAAAAACGAATTTGAAATGAGTTTAATGGGTGAACTAAAATTCTTTCTTGGATTTCAAATCTTTAAAAATAATGATGGAATTATTTTAACTCAAAGTAAATGCACTAGATATATTATAAAACGTTTTGGATTGGATAGCACTAAAAGTAGTGACACTCCCATGAGTACCACCTGTAAGTTGGATCTTGATGAAGATAGAAAATATGTTGATCAAACCACTTATAGAGGAATGATTGGAAGTTTACTCTACTTAACTGCTAGCCATCTATACATTATGTTTAGTGTGTGTATGTGTGCTCGTTTTCAAGAAAATCCTAAAGAATCTCATTTAAATGATCTAAAGAGAATTTTCAAATACCTCAAGCATAAACCCAATCTAGGACTATTCTATACTAAAGGACAATCATTTGAACTAGTTAGTTATTCTGATACTGACTTTGGTGGCTGTAAGTTAGATAGAAAGAGAACCTCTGGAACATGTCACCTTTTAGGCAAGTCACTAGTATCATAGTGTAGTGAGAAACAAAATTATGTTGCATTATCTACTGTAGAAGCTGAATACATAGTTTCTGGCAGTTTTTGTGCACAAATATTTTGGATGAAACACACATTACTAGATTATGGATATCAATTCATACATGTACCAATAAATTGTGACAACACAAGTGCTATTAACATCTCAAAAAATCATGTTTCACATTCTAGGACAAAACATATTGATGTAAGACATCACTTTTTGAGAGATCATTATCAAAAAGGTGATATCACCTTGGAATTCATTGGTACTGAATATCAACTTTCTTATATATTCACTAAACCATTAAATTCTGAGAGAATAGACTACATAATACATGATCTTGGCATGATAAATCTCAAATAGATATCTTACTTGTATTACTGTTCGACATTTTTCTATGTTATACTTTACTATTTCATGATTATGGTTTCTCAGTTACTATTTCATGTTTACGGTCTCACCGTTAGCACTTTGTACTTACGGTCTGACATTTACTGTCTCACCGCAATGTGCACTGAAAATTTCACTCACTGTGTCACCGTGACGACCACTCATTGTCTCACTGTGACGACTTCTCATTGTCTCACCGCAACAACCACTCATGGTCTCACCGTGAAAATTATTTATGATTTTTTTTAAACCCATATCATGATAATTATTATTTCACCTCTTTTACTTTCCCACATTTTTATTTTTTGTGACAATTGGCATTCCTAAATGATAAAACAAAAATTTTCACTCGGTTCTTCACTCAGGCCTTCTCTTGTTCACTCATTTCGAACCCTTTCAACCTTGAAACCCTTTTCTCTCTCTCTCTATCTCTCTTGAACCTTCAGTGGATGCCAAGAATGAAACGTTCGTCTTCATCCACACCTGAGAAGCGCCACCCGAAGAAGAAGAAGATTACACCTAAGCTGACTCCTGAATGACATTTAAATCCAAATCTGGTAAATTGAAGTGTTGTACCTGAGAAAGAAATTTTCCCCGAATGGATTCTGTCTAGAAAATATCTCGTCTTGAAAGTGTTAAAAGAACAAGGCTGGTTAGAGTGGTTCTCAAGGGATAATAGACCCATCTATCCCAGGTTAATGGCTCAGTTCTTCTAGTACGTATAGTTATCTTTTGATTCTGGTGAAAGTTATGTTGTGAGGAGCTGGATTAATGGTCAAAGATGCTTCTTCTCTTTGAGGTTATGGGCTGCATGCTTTAGGATACCTCATGAAGGAATATGTGAGGATTATCAGAGAGAACCTCCACCTTCAACCAATTTCTTTGATCTTGAAGATTCTCTAAAAACCCTAACCGAAAATGGCACCAAGAGAAGGGCCATCGCTGCTAAACTAGATGGAGAAACAAGACTTCTGTTTAAGTTTATTCAAAATCTGGTTAGTCCAAGAAAAGGTTATTTTGTTGTGTTAAAGTATCAAGATGTGTTTTTTATTAATCTTATGAAAAATGGACATAAGATCAACCTATGCAAGTACATCATTCACTATATGTGTGAGTTGATCAAGGTTACATCCAAGTCCACTTCTCGGTTCTACTCTCGGCTGATATCAGACCTGCTTGTTACAAAAGGTGTGGTTGGACCTAATAAAGAAGTTTTTATAGACTGTGAATGTTGTCTCTCTAAAGCCACCATCAAGAGAATGAAGATAAACTGGAATCCTTGGAAGAAGGAATGGGTGGAAGATAATGATAAGGTTTATGAGAAGTTTAATTTTGTGGATTCTCCATCAAGGCTGAAATACATATATAATCCTGGTTTGGAACCAGATGAACTTGTTGAGTATTCAGAAGAAGAAGAAGAAGAAGAGGCTAAAGTACCACATAGGGAAGCAGTTGTTGTTGAGGAATAAAGGACCATTGTTCCTCATGCTGTTCTTGAAGAAGAAGTTCCTACCCCTAGTAAAGATGTCAATCTGGAAATCCAACCTGAAACTGAAAAAGAATCAGTGGTGACAGAATCTGAGAAGCTAGTCATGGAAGAGTCTACAGTGGAAGAACTCCCTGTTGTGCATGAATAGAATCTGGAAGAACTCCCTATGGAAAAACCAGTTCCTGAATTAATACTCCCTGGTGAAGAGAGGATGGAGATGGCATTTTATCTGGATAGATAAGAAATGAATAAGGAACTTAGAGATGAAACTATGGATTTAGACCAAGCTCCTTAACCACTCAGTCCTGAAAAGGATTCACCTGTTGAGGCGGAGCAAACTCCAAATCTTGAGTCTGATGAAACCACTCATCCAACTGAGTCAAGTCCTGTAGACTTTCAGTTTAAATTTCCTAGTTTTTATGATGTGACTGAGTCTCAGCTAGTTACTGCAACCAGGCTTGATATTTCTTCCCTGTTTCAGTTGAAATCAATCACAAACTTTGCACCTGAGAAGGAACCTGAACCTGAACATAAACCTGTCCCTATACCAATTCCTACACCTGAACCTTTACCTGAATAGTCACCCTTTGTCAGTAAGGATGATATGAAGGATTTTAGAGATACTCTCTTATCTAGAGTTGATAAACTTATGAACTCCCAACCTCATCCTGTGACCAATTTTAGTGAGAGAGATTCCTCACGCTTTTGGAGAAAATTATCTAGAAAATACAACCTAAGATGATTCATGAGATTCAATAAGTATGAGTTGAAAATAAGTTGCTCGGTAATGAAGTCACAACCCTGAGAAGCATGGTTGAAGACATGCATAAAGAGATGCATTCGAGATTAGAGCATTCTACTACTCCTCTAGCACCCATTGTTTCTCAAATATCTCGATATGTTGTGTCTTAGATTCACCTTATCTGGAATACTTAGATGAAAAGATTGTGGAAAGTCACAAACAGATGTTGAAGGAGATGAGAGAGCTTGTGGTGAACCTTAATAAACTCACTGATGAGTACATTGTGTAGGTTTCGGGCGCAGCGGAAGCGCATTGGTGGGTTTGACCAACTTTAATTTTAATGTTAAACAACATTCAATCCGAGATCCATCACGATGTAAAACGCCGAATCTTAGGAATAGAATGAGGAATGAAAAACTTAAGAGGGAATTCTGGAACCATAGAAATAGGATCATCATATGTTGGTTATAATTAATTTAATTAATTAACAATAATTACCTAGGTGGAATTCTTTCTTCGTTGATGTCTCCGGTCACGATCCTGTGATCCGTCGTTGCGTCATAGAATCCAAGTGTAGGATTCCTCTAGCGGTGATCCACATGTGTGTCACGTATCTCCGGACATCACCGAAGGGATCTCCGGGTGCTAGCGCAGAAGAAATTTCGCTTGTGATGTCTGCCTTCGATCGCCTTGGTCTCTCAGTCTTGAGAGAGTTCTTGGAAGAAGGAGTTCTTTTAGCCTTGAAAGAATTCTCCAGAATTGTTGTGCACAATGATTTATTGAAAAAATTTGGAGTTGTGAGGATATTTATAAACAGGTTTGTGGTTTATATACTTATGAAAATAAATAAATGCGTTACGCGTTTTATTTATTTCATTAACTCTTATTGAAACCCCCATGTCAAATTATTAATTCCCTGACATGTGCCCACACTGATTATAGTTAATATCATTTAATAAACAATATTATATCCTCAAAATATTGACTGGAAAACTACATGGCGTGTAATCATTAATACACGGCGTGTACTCGTTTTCCACAAAACTACACGGCGTGTATATTTAATATACACGGCGTGTACTTTTATTTTCCATTTTTCTTTATCTCCTTTTCCACATTTATTAGACCTTGAGTAATGGCTATTTATTTCTTAAATAAATGTAACTTCATTACTCGCTAATAAATATATTATTTCACCCACAATATATTCTCTTGAATAACTAGTTTCGAAATAAATGCGATCAGTAATCTTTAAATAATTATTAAACCACAGTCGGTAATAATATTTATTTAACTTGTTAAATTAATATTTAACTGAGATACATGGACACACTTAGTGTGTGACCCTCTAGGCCTCTTTATCAGTGGCATTAGGTGGAGCCTTCTTAAAGTCCATGGTTAGCATCTAGCAACACGCCAAGGCACCCATAGAAAAAGAAGTTAGTGCCGTGATGATGTGTCACCTCATAAGAATGCTTACCGTGTAATATAATCCCTTTGTCACGATATCTCAAATCAAGCGGGTTGCATGCTAGTGTCATCAACCCACATGCTTGATTATTCTTTCTTGGACTTTCTGGAATTGAACCCGCCCATACCTTACCATGGCCATTGATTTATTTAGGCTATATAAATTCCATCAAAGGGCCTGAGATATCTACTTCTGTTGTGGAATAGAAGCGAAAAATCCTTTCTCGCATTATCTATTAATGTAGTATTACTCGTGACTCACCCAACGTATCCTACCTCACTGCGAACAGTGTGTCGTCACAGTTTTTGTCAATACATCTAAGTGTGCGAGTTGTAATACCCATTAATAATAATCTTAAATTATAAGGACCAATACACATGTCCGCAGGTAGGAACATCCAATGACACTATGAAATGTGGATTTTCTAATGGCGGGTCTCGTTCTCATAATATCCTCCTGGATATTACCAAGGGAACACACCATGATATGGTGCCTCAAAGTTTTATGAGTCTTCACCCCTAATGGCCTGTATTATTTGTGTCCCTCAAATAATGTCATCCGGCCATAGAACATATATTCAAGAAAAGTGTTATGGCACTTCTGGGTTCTCATCATTGCAGGGATCCGCTATGACCCTTTAATGCAACAGCTATCCTTAGGACATTATCACATGCATTGTCATGTAGAAGAACAATCAAGATGTGATAAGTCTTTTATTAATGAATAAAGTACAAAGTAGTTGGTTTTAGGCCACCAACTCCAACAGACTCCCACTTGGACTAGAGCCAACTACTAACAACCTTTAACCCACTAACTCTCACATGATATTTATGATTCTACTGAGATAGGCCTTTACTCATGGTGTCCACCATATTTTCTTGTGTAGACACTCTACTCACTGCAACTTCACCCCTTTGATACAAATCCCTCAAGTGGTGATACTTCCAGAGTATGTGCTTTGTCCGTTTATGTGACCTTGGTTCTTTTGCAAGATCCACCGTTGTAGTATTATCACAATACAATGTAATGGGATCTTTACTGCTAGGCACCAAATCAAGCTCCTAGAGAAAGTTCTGAATCTGGATGGCTTTCTTGGCTGCATCAGAAGCTGCTATATATTCGGACTCCGCTGTAGAATCAGTGACAACTGGCTGCTTTGAACTCTTCCAGCTCACAGCTTCTCCATTGAGACAGAAAACATATCCAGATTGTGACTTCAGATCATTCTGATCTGTCTGAAAACTAGAATCAGCATACCCTCTAAGGACAAGCTCCTAATCTCCTCCATATACCAGGAACATATCCTTAGTTCTTCTCAGATACTTAAGGATAGTCTTAACAGCAGTCCAATGTTGTTCTCCTGGATCTGCTTTATATCTTCCTACCATGCTCAGTGCATAGGCAACATTAAGCCTGGTATATAACATGGCATACATGATGGATCCTAGAGCCGAATTGTATGGGATCATACTCATTCTATCTTTCTCTTCTTGTGTCTGAGGACACATTTTCTTAGAAATATGTAAGCCATGTGACACTGGAACCAATCCCCTCTTGGATTATTCCATACTAAATCTCTTTAGTATCTGGTCAATGTATGTACTCTGACTTAGTCCAAGAAGCCTCTTGGATCTATCACAAATGATCTTGATCCTTAGAATATAGGCTGATTCACCCAAGTCCTTCATGGAGAAACACTTGTTCAACCAGTCCTTAACTGACTGTAAGACTGGTACATCGTTTCCAATAAGAAATATGTCATCAACATATACTACTAGGATAATGATCGCATTCCCATTAAACCATTTATAAACAAATGGCTCACATTTGTTTTTAATGAACCCAAATTTCTTTATGGCTTCATCAAAGTGAATGTTCCATGACCTGGATGCTTGCTTTAATCTATAAATGGATTTCTGCAACTTGCAAACCCATTTGGCTTCACCTGGTGTCACAAACCCTTATGGTTGTGTCATATAGACATCTTCCTGAAGGTTCCCGTTAAGGAATGTCATTTTGATATCCATCTACGAAACCTCATAGTCATGGTAAGCTGCTATGGAAAGTATGATTCTTATGGATTTAAACATGGAAACTGGTGAGAAGGTTTCATCATAGTCAATTCCTTGACGTTGTCTGAACCCTTTAGCCACTAGCCTTGATTTATAGGTGCTAAATTGACCTTCCATGTCCCGCTTTCTCTTGAATACCCATTTTCATCCAACAGTCTTTACATCAACTGGCTCATCGACCAGAACCCAAACTTGGTTCTGATACATGGAATCCATCTTAGAATTCATAGCTTCTAGAAATCTTGCAGCTTTTGAGCTTTATACTACTTCCTTGTAGGAGAGAGGTTCATTATTGTCCAACAATAATGATTCACCATCCTCGGTGACTAGGAAACCAAATCTCTCTGGTTCCCTTACCTCTCTTGAGCTCATACGCAGCACTTGTGTTTCTGGAACCTCTTCCACGGGGACCTGTAGAACTTGTTCCGGTTCCAAATCTTGTGTATCTTTAGCATCAACTTCGTCAAAGTCAATATTTCTCTCACTATCCTTCTTGAGGATGTGCTCCCTCTCAAGAAAGATGTCTTGTCTGGCGATAGTCACATTCTTGTCTGAAGTGTTATATAGGTAATATCCTTTCGTTTCCTTGGGATATCCTATAAAGATACACCTCATGCCCCGGGGTGCTAGTTTTTTGCCTGAGGAGGACTTAACAAACGTCTCTCATCCCCATACATGTGTGTGTGACAAAATGGGTTTTTTCCATTCCATAGCTCGGAGGGAATTCCATTTTCCACCTTAGTTGGTACTCGATTTAATGTGTATGCTGCAGTTTGTAATGCATATCCCCAAAAGGATAATGTAATATCTGCATGACTCATCATCAACCTCACCATGTCCAAAAAGGTGTGGTTCCTCCTTTCACTAACACCATTACACTGTGGTGTATAAGGAGGAGTGAGCTAAGATAGAATCCCAGACTCCCATAGAAGATCGATGAACTGTTGGTTCAGATATTCTCCACCTCGATATGATTGAATATTCTTTATCTTCTTACCAAGCTGATTCTCTAATTCATTCTTGAATTCCTTAAATTTCTCTAAGGCCTCTGACTTATACCTCATTAAGTATACATAGATATATCTACTCAAATCATCAGTAAAAGTAATGAAGTAAGAATATCCACCTCTAGATTCTACTGGAAATGGTTCACACACATCTGTGTATACCAATCCTAGAAGCTCTGTGGCCCTTTCACCCTGTCCACCAAAAGGTGGCTTGGTCATTTTTCCTTGTAAACAAGCATGACATCTATCAAGTGGTTTTAGCTCAATAGAGTCTAAATACTCCATCTTGGCAGAGCTTTGTCAAGCGCTTCTCGTTCACATGACCGAGATGGTGATGCCACAACTGGGTGATGTATGAGTCATGTGAGTTTGTTTCGTTATCGATTGCCAACACTTGGTTCTCATAATCTAATACATACAAACCATTATTTAAATGTGCCATACCATAACATACGTTATTCTTATAAAAGAGACAACCCTTATTTCCAAACGTGAAAATAAATCCATCCATATCCAAAAAAGATACAGAAATTATGTTCTTGGTAACACTAGGCACATAATAACAGTTATGTAAAACTAAAATCATTCTAGTCGGCAATGAGAGGTGGTAATTGCCAATAGCCAAGACAGCCAGCCTTGTTCCATTGCCAGCTTGAAGATCCACCTCTCCTCTGGCAATCTTTCTAAATCTACTTGGTTCCTGCATTTGAATACAAATGTGATCCCCACAAGATATATCTAATACCCAATGTGTATAAATGGAAATATTACACTCGATAACGAACGCACCTTTAGCGTCCCCACGCTTCTGGGTGAAATTCCTCTTCCAGTGGCCCTTCTTGCCACATGAAAAACACACCGCCTCACATTCCTTACCCTGCCTCTAGATCTTCCCCTTCTTGGAGGGACAATGCTTGGGGGGCTTCAGACTGTTTATAAGTCTTTGGCCCCTTTTCCTTGTCCTTACATTTCTTGTTCACCATAAGGACTGTGGGTTTGTCACGCCTCATGTCCTTGTCTACCTGGTGAATCAAGGTCATAAGCTCTGATAGACTCTTATCATTTCCGCTCATGTTATAATTGACAATGAAGCTATAGAAGGTCTTGGGCAGTGATGATAGGATGAGATCTTTACGCAACTCATTCGGGAATTTAATCCCTAAGATGTCCAGGTGTTCAATGTATCCAATAAGCTTGACTACATGATTCCCAGCTGGCGCAGACTCTCCAAGCTTAGTTGTAAACAAAGAATTGGAGATCTCATACCTCTCCTATCTTTCCTTCTCTTGGTAGAGATCCTTAAGGTGATACATCATGCTATATGCGTCCATGTTTTCATGTTGCTTCAAGATCTCATTGGACATGGACGATAGCATGAAACACTAGACATTTGTGGAATCATCCATGTGTTTTATATAGAGAGATAATTCATCATCACTGGCCTCTTTCCTAGGCACAACTGGAATAGGCTCTTCCATCACATACAATTTCCTTTCGTGGTGAAGGATGACGCGTAAATGCCTCTGCCACTATTGGAAATTGGTGCCAGTGAGAAGGTTTTCCTTCTTGAGTTTGGTTCGGAATGATATGTTTGAAGTCATTTTCTTGTCATTTCTACAAATTAATATGATCAAAGGTTTAGTACTTTATTACAAAACTGAGACAAATAAATAAATTAATACTTATTAGTCTCCCACTATTTTATCGAAATTCAATAGCCCTCACCATTCACTTCGTAATATTCTGTTTCCTAAATATTAAGTGGAAAGGATCCATATTTCCCTTTGCATTACCCCAACTAGGGTTGGTCAAGAAACTTCAAAGGTTTTAAGTAGGCATTCCAAATGCCAACTGAATTAACTCGCAGCTCCTTGATCCGCTAAGTGGACTCCCCAATTCTAAAATCCTTTTATTTTGGATTTCCTCAACCTTTTCCTCTTGGTCACACCAATTCCTGCTGTGGCATTCAACCCTTGATGCGAACCAAGTCAAGTCAACCCAAAACCTTGAATTAGAATTCCCCGATAATTGAAAGCACCCCAACTAGGGTTGGTCAAGTACTTTGAACTATGGTTCGATTCTAACCAAGATTATGGAAGGCTATACTGACTTAATATTTCTTTTCAGGGATTTTATCCTTATACGTAAATTTCGAATTTATTATCTGTTATTACATGCTTTTTAATATTAAGTGGGATATACTTAAGTGATTAACAATGTCTAAGATAATATTTACGTATAATCCGGTTTTATTTTAGTTTCATCTTGCATGCTCGTTTAATTCATTAATTGTGTGATCGTGACAATACACCCACAATAAATAAACCATGCAACTGATAGAAATAAAATAAATGGTATGATCATGATATTTTTATATTGGTTATTTTATCTAGTGGTTGATAAACTAACCCAAGACCTAGTGGAGAAACACCTTGAACCTCTTGGGTTCGTGTTTACAGCTTTCCACCTGTCCACCTTTGTATCTCCTTGGATTGGTTTCACCTTGGCTCCTGACTTGAGCCGCCTCCACTAGCTTGGGAGCTCCATTCATTACATATGCATTTATCTCACACGCAGGTGAGGGGTAAAAAAAGGGTTTTTACATAAAAGAATCTTTGGGAACGCAGGCCCTACATATTAATGAGGAGATGGCTCGCAGGCCAACAAATTTAATTTAAATAAATAAATTAAAAGAAAACATTCACATAAAAAGATCTCGGTCTAGCTCATGATCATCCATACATGCAACGATATTTACGTATAAATAAAACTAGCATTCAATTCTTTAATCGTTCTCGTTTAAGATAAATCATGCTCAAATCAATTAATTATCTTTAATTAATAAATCCTTTTATCTTAAACCCTTTTCTGAACTTCCTTGAGATTCTCATCCATCATAATTTTAAACAAATAAATTCATTTAAAATTATCCTTGTACGTAACTTGTACCTTGGAGGAAACCCGGTGAATTCTCATTCATTACGTAGATGTTAAATTAAACACATATATATAAAACACCTATCATGTGTTGTGCCTCAGCTTTACGCTTGCACCATGGTACATGTCTCAAGGGTTTGTATAATATAATAATAAATTTTAATAAATCTGCATAATTTGGATGAGTACACGACGTGTAGTTCTGACTACACGGCATGTACTTTTCTTCACCGTCCATTCGAAGTACACGCCCGGGGATAGGGCGTGTTAATGTACTTTGGAAATTTTTGGAGTACACGGCGTGTTCTGTGGGACACACGCCATGAAGTTTCCACATTACATGGTTTCCAGTGGGGAAAGCCATGTACGGGGTACATGGTCCAACCCGAACCTGAAGAGACTACATGCCATGTAAATTTGAAACACACGGCATGTAATTCGGAAACCGTGTGCCACTTGTTCCTGGTCAACACACGGTGTCATAAATGACATAGGTATACTCCAATACATGGCCTGATTTGGAGGATCATTCAATGCATTTAACCTAGACTACACGGCGTGTACTTCCGAAAACATGCTGTGTATTCTGGTGTTGTACGTCCAGAAATGTTTGGCTCTTCCAGATGAGTTCCTCTATTTTATTTTAATCAAAATTAAAAGAAAAATTAATTTTTGTGAGGTGAATGAGAAATGAGGGAGGAGGAACAGATCTTGAGATTCATATTTCTAGAATGATTAAACTTGAATTGAAACAACTAAATTATTAAATGCGTAAAACATCAATGAAAAACTAAATAATTATAATCAACGATATGACCCCTCTGATACCACTTATAGGTTCTGAGAGCAGCGGAAGCGCGTTCGTGGGTTTGCCCAACTTTAATTTTAACGTTAAACAGCGTTCAATCCGAGATCCGTCACAATGTAAAACGTCGAATCTTCAGAATAGAACAAGGAATGAAAAACTTAAGAGGGAATCTCAAAACCATAGAAATAGGATCATCATATGTTGGTTATAATTAATTTAATTAATTCACAAGAATTACCTCGGTGGAATTCTTTCTTCGTTGATGTCTCCGGTCATGATCTTGTGATCCGTTGTTGAGTCATAGAATCCAAGTGTAGGATTCCTCTAGCGGTGATCCACACGTGTGCCACGTATCTCCAGACGTCGCCGAAGGGATCTATGAGTGCTAGAGCGGAAGAACCTTCGCTTGCGATGTCTGCCTTCGATCGCCTTGGTCTCTCGGTCTTAAGAGCATTCTTGGAAGAAGGAGTTCTTTCAACCTTGAAAGAATTCTCCAGAATTGTTGTGCACAACGATTGATTGAAAAATGTTGGGGTTGTGAGGATATTTATAATCAGGTTTGAGGTTTACAGATTTATGATAATAAATAAACGTGTTATGCATTTTATTTATTTCATTAACTCTTATTGAAACCCCCGTGTCGAATTATTAATTCCTTGACATGCGCCCACGCTAATTATAATTAATATCATTTAATAAACAATATTATATCCTCAAAATCCTGACTGGAAAACTACACGGCATGTAATCATTAATACACAGTGTGTACTCATTTTCCACAAAACTACACAGAGTGTATATTTAATATACATGGAGTGTACTTTTATTTTCCATTTTTCTTTATCTCCTCCTCCACATTTATTAGACCTTGAGTAATGTCTATTTATTTCTTAAATAAATGTAACTACATTACTCACTAATAAATATATTATTTCACCCACAATATATTCTCTCGAATAACTAGTGTCGAAATAAATGCGATCAGGCATCCTTAAATAATTATTAAACCACAGTCGGGAATAATCTTTATTTAAATTTTTAAATTAATATTTAACTGAGATACATGGACACACTTAGTGTGTGACCCTCTAGGCCTCTTTCTCAGTGCCATTAGGCGGAGCCTACCTAAAGTCCAAGGTTAGCATCTAGAAACACGCCAAGGCACCCATAGAGAAATAAGTTAGCACCGCAATGACGTGTCACCTCATACGAACGCTTACCGTGTAATATAATCCCTTTTTCATGATATCTCGAATCAAGTGGGTTGCATGCTAGTTTCATCAATCCACGTGCTTGATTATTATTTCTTTGACTTTTCGGAATTGAACCCGCCCATACCTTACCATGGCCATGGATTTATTTAGGCTATATCAATTCCATCAAAGGGCCTGAGATATCTACTTTTGTTGTGGAACGGAAGCAACAAATCCTTTCTCGCATTATCTATTAATGCGGTATTACTCGTGACGCACCCAACGTATCCTACCTCACTGCGAACAGTGTGTCGTTACAGTTTTCGTCAATACATCTAAGTGCACGAGTTGTAATACCCATTAATAATAATCTTAAAGTCTAAGGACCAATACACACGTCTACAGATAGGAACATCCAATGACACTATGAAATGTGGATTTCCTACTAGTGGGTCTCATTATCATAATATCCTCCTAGATATTACCAAGGGCACACACCATGAGATGGTGCCTCAAAGTTTTATGAGTCCTCACCCCTAATGGCCTATATTATTTGTTTCCCTCAAATAATTTTATCCGGCCATAGAACATATATTCAAGAACAGTGTTATGGTAGTTCTGGGTTCTCATCATAGCTGGGATTTGCTATGACCCTTTAATGAAACAGCTATCCTTAGGACATTATCACATGCATTGTCACGCAGAATAATAATCAAGATGTGATAAGACTTTTATTAATGAATAAAGTACAAATTAGTTGGTTCTAGGCCACCAACTCCAACACACTGGTTGGCTTCAAAAGGTACTAAATCAGCTCAAATCTCTGACCACAGCTGTCAAAGCTTCTAATACCTCTGTTCAATCCTTTACACCTTCCCTGGATCATAATTTTATCATATCTATAATCAAAGAAGAGATTAAAAATTCTTTCAGTGGATTTAATGTGGCTTCTTTCTCTGAAGTTGTCAAGAATAGTGATAGAGTTCTTAACCTTGTACAAATTAACTCGAAGATTGCAGATGATTCCCAGCAAGAGATTTCTAACAAGTGGATTTCTATTTCAACCAAATTTTCTCCAAGACTGATATGACCAACCACTTCAAATACCTTGTAGACAATCTGAAAATTCATCCTGTGACTCAAGCCTTCAAAACCCAAGTCTAAAAGCTAATCGAGTTTACCCGATTGTTAGAAAAGTTTATGGAAAACAAATATGACTTTGAAAAAGCCATGCATTATGGTGGAGAGATTATTGAAGACTTCATCAAACTCTTGAGACCTTATCTTCATGTCCAGAGTACAGTAATTGTTTCTCCAGCAGCTGCACCTCTCAGACCTAGGCTGCCTACCTTCACCTCTACCTTAGACTCAACAACCATGTCTGTTGTCCAAGCTCTCAGTCAGATCAGGCATGTGATTCTTGATCAGTACCTACCTAGATATTCTACTGCTCCTACCTTGGCTCCCTCGGTCTTTCAAGGACTCCCTTTACCCTCTCTATCTACCATGTCTCTGCCTTCTTCTACATCAACCACTGCCCCTATGGCTTCCTCTTCTACTGCTGCTAAAGGAAAAGAGAAGGACAGTCACTGAAGAAGACCAGTGCTTACTCTTTTCTAATAGGGATGCCATTATTTTTTGTATTTCTCCTTATTTTTTACTCAACTATGTTTACTCTTAATTGGATGTGCACTGTTTACCCTCTCTTCTTTCAACTTTTTGATAATCCCAAAAGGGGGATAAGTTTCTATATGTTATTTTATCTATAGTTACATCATGTTATTTTCTCTATAGTTACATCCATTTTACACTTTAACTATACATGATTTATGATAATTAAAAGGGGGAGATTTTTGGAATCCTCATGTATTAATCATGTTTTAATGATCACAAATCTTATTCAACCTAGTTAACTCCTATAAATTATATCCAATCACGTGTATTTATGTTTCAAGTTCTCTCATACTTTATAATGGTTAAGCTCAATCCATTTCATGAATATCACTGTTTAATTTTGAATACAGTTGTTTGCCTAAGTACAAGACACTGTAATCCAGACACTGTGAATCCAGACACCGTAAGCCAGAAACCGTGAAGCTAGACACCGTGAATCAAGACACCGTGAAGAAAGACATTGTGAACAAGACATCGTGACACTCAGACACCGTGACACTCAGACATTGTGAAACTCAGACACTGTGACACTCAGACACCGTGTGAAGGAGACGCCGTTTTCATAACATACTATGACACCGTTTCTTAAACTATTTTGTCGTCTTTCAATTTAATTTTTAATGGTCATATTTGTTGCCTTTAATGAACTAACATAATTAATGTTTCTTTTTAGGAATAGTATGAGGTACGCGGTGTAGAACACATGGAACCTGTCGGCTAAAACTCATTCATTCAAAGATAAAGATTGAGGAGTTCCCAAGAGCAATAGAGCGCGATACTGAATGAAAAACAATCTTGTGAGCACGACCGCGAAGAACATACTACAAGATTTTCAAAGAAAGCATTGTCTCATGCATGAAATTTGACTCTGCTGAAGAACATACAAAGTACACTGGAATCCAGAGAACATATTCACGTTATCAAAACTCATGAAGAACACAAGCTGAATCGTGACACTCTGTTTTTTAAGACAAAAACCATAGAAGGACTCAGAAGCATTTCTGTTTTATCAAAGGAGTCCAGAGCTGCACTTCAAATCACTAGAAAATTCTAAACTCATATATACTCTCTCTCTCGGTGATTCTTTTACTTATTTTTTAAGTAGTGTGTGTAATCTGTATATTCCATACACACACTGAATCATGTGCTAAACTGGAGTATTTCTAAATCCTTACACCAAAATCTTTATACTTTTGTTTACCCACGACAACTGTGGAGGAGGTCCCTATGTGGACTGGTTATTACCTTTGTTTACCCACGAAAACTATGGAAGAGGTCCCTGTGTGACCTGGACAGTATGTGTATTGTTGTTAACCCTAATCCAGGGTGTGGATAAAAGTTTATTTATATAAACTACTTGGTGGCAGGTGATCACCAAGTGGAGTGGATTAGGTCTCAGATTAAGACTGAACCACTTGTTTCATATCCGCTGTGCTGTTTAAATTTAGTCTTCTCTATTTTACTGCTTTATTTCATAATCCATAAATCACTAATTTCACTTTTATAGTTAGTTTTGGAAAGAAGTTATAACTTGTTTTCCTTATTAGGATAACTTAAAAAGTAATATTAATTATACAAATTAAGATTAATGAGAATTAATCAATCTTCTAAGAAGATGTTCAAAATTTCAAACTCTTATAATAGTATAACCTTGATTAATTGGGCTGTATCAATTTTTAGGGAAACTATTTCTTTTGAAAATAATATTCTTTTAACAAAAAATTTTATAGTTACTCAATTCACCCCTCCCCTATTGAGTAAACTACTCCGACCAATAACATGCATTTTGGTATATGGTAATGTAGATGGATTCCTAGTATGGCATGATTGGATGGGTGCCCAGGGTGGCATAGAAATGTGCATGTGAGTGAGACTCTATGGAAAACCATTGGTGGGTGAGAAAATCCACCAAGTTTGTTTATTTTTCAAAAGTGTTTTGAGATGGAAAATTGTGGTGTTTGTTTATAAACTGATGGTTATGTGACTGGTTTTTCTTATGTCTCAAAATTTTTGTTTCTTTCGGTATACTTCCTTGTGATATGGAAGTAATACTCTTCTTGTGTCTCGATATGGGATCATGTTGGTGGCTCAGTTTAGGAGCAATGTTCGGTGTGTTTTTGAAGATGTGTTAGATGTTGTGATGTGGCTATGGATAGTTCTCTTTTGGAATTATTTCAAGTTCATAAACCTAAGGGTTCATTTCAAATGTTAAATCCACCTCTTTAGAGAATGCCTCAGATTGTTGTGGGAATAGAGAGATGTTTGGGTTTGATTTAATGTTCCCTCCTATTATGGTGATTCTCTCGGTTTTGGTAGTTGTTCTCATTGATATTGAGGTGCTCTTTCTTGTTCCTTGTTTATTATACTACCTCTTTGGAGTGAGGGAGAATGGTGGTGTGTATCCTTATCCCCTGTTTGGGTAAAAGTTTCTTGTTTGAGGAAGTGAGTTTCATTTTGTGTCTTTGTCCTTTTTTTATACTTAGGAGGTTTATGTGGAGTCATGTGGAATTATAAGAAGGGGTTCAAGTTAAGTATTAGCATATCTTGACTGTGAGGTAGTAGATGCTTCACACATCAGAGCTCTAGCCATAGGTCCTGGAGTGAAGCTGGCACGTAGTCAAGAATCCCATAGATTTGAGAGGTCTGGATAAGTTTTTGCCTCTACCATTTCGATGAGGAAATATTATTACTCCTATTGTGGGTCCTCTATCAATGAAAAATTCCCCCTTGTTTCAAAGAGAGTGGTGGACTTACCCCTCATTCAATGTCTGTGATTATGCCTTCTTAAATGTAGGTTTTTGATCAATGTCCTTTTGTGGACCGCCCATGTGATTCAGGTGTGGTCTCGATTTTATCTATTCCTAGGAGTCGAGTGTTGGTTAGTTGTCTATTTTTGTTTCATTGGTCCAAGTATTGGTCACCTTCCCTCCCCTCCCCATGTTTTAGAGGTTTTTGGTCTGTGTGGGAAGTTTTCGCTCAGTTCTTGTCCCCTTTGTTTGGGAGTGGGTAGTTTAAATGCCCTTGATGTGTTTTTCTTAACTTGTGTCCGTATTATCTTGGGAAGGTCATGGTAGAAGGGTTTTGGTTATACTGTGAGGGAAATTCCCAACTCTATTTCATGTTTAATGATCAGTTGGTCATTTTTAGTTGATTCTTAATGGTGGGGAGACCCACTACGGGTCTCGTTAAGTTATCTATTACAGTGTTGTCTAAGTCTAGTTGAATTTTAATGGTGGGGAGTCTGTGCAGGCCTACCATATAATGGTGATCTATTTTCGTTTTGGATTCAATTTAATTCGGTTGTTTTAGATTTCTTTTTAGTTGTTCAGTTCCTCAGTCTCCTCTTTGATTGTGGGAGTGTTGAGTTGCTTTGGGGATGTGGTTGTTTAAACTTTCCCATTGTTCTCGGGAAGTGGTTTTCAGTTGTTGTTTTGTTTCAAGAAATATTCTTAAGTTCCATTATTGGTGAGTGAAATGTCCTCAGTGGAGGAAGTTGGATCATGTTGATGTAAAATTATTATGCATTGATCAATCAACCGGAATGTGTTATGGATTTCAGGGGACGGAAAGCGTTAATGGTGGGGAGAATTGTCACACCCAGTTTTTCATGTTTTGGTTTATGGTCTAGATCGTTGAGAATCCTAATCTTTTTCTTAGGTCCTGGGTGTCACGGGGGTTGAGTTTTGAAGTGTTTACATTACATACTATTTCAATCTTGGTTGTACATGGTTTGCGTTGGGATAAAGTGGTGCGTTTGTGAGTTTTGGACACTCACTATGTCAAATTTTTGTGTTTAAATCATTCAAGAATATTTGGGTGGGGTTCCCTAGTGTTTGGGGTGTCATTTGATGGTTTTTAGACAATTTTTCAGGACACACGGTTTTATCACAGTTTTCCTAAACTGTGCAACCTAACCATGCAAAGTTACAGATTCATTCTCATAGCCCTCGCACGGTTTGCGCACGGTTTGCCAAACCGTGCAGCAAAACCGTGCATCCACTTACGGGCTTAATAACTTTCATTATAAAAATATGATTTGAGTGATTCCACCTCCCATTTTAATCCCTACATATTGGATATTAACCATAGGGCTCCCCCCATTCTTTCTCCATCATTCAGGGTCAGGTTTTGGGTGATTTCTCACCAAAGGTTAGTGATTCTTCATCAAATCCTTCAATTTCCTCTTATTCTCTCTTCCATTTTCCTTCTTCTTTCATTTTATCTAGGTTATCTATTCTCCCCCGGTCATGATATACCTAGGGTTATATTTTACCTAGAGTTTTGATTGGGTTTTTGTTCTATTAGGGCTAGTCTTTTTAGATATTGGGTTTTGGAACCCGCGACGGGAGTTTTTAGGTGTGTGTTTCCATTCCGCCATGGATTTGAGGTAGGTTTCCCCTTGAACTTGCCTTTTTAATTAAATATTCATTCATCTCATGATTTTTTTTCACAAATATTTATTAATAAATATTGATGTATGATCCTTGTTTTTATTTTTTTGTGTGAAAAGGGGTGTTTTATACCTTGATATGTGATAAATAAAATTTTCTTGTTAAATATTACACACCATGTGTTTGATGAAATGCCTGGTTGGATTTTGTGAGTAATTTTTGGTATGTCAAGAATGGTTTGGGTGTGTTAATATTTATGTGGAATGTGAAATGATGATTTAGGGCTTCTTGAAAGAGTTATCAATGGTTTTAATTCATGTGAAATGTGTAGTTGGATTTTGAAAAATTATTTGGTTGTGTGACGATGAATTGTGGCCCGGTTGGAACTTTCATAGAAAAATGGATTTGGTTTGAAAGTGGGATAGAAATTTTTTAAGATAATTTTATGAATTTTTTTATGTGGAAAGGGTGTCTTTACACACCTTTATGAAAAGTGGATTTTGTACCTTTGATAAATGTTGATTTTGTGAAACTCTTAAAGTCTCATTTGGTACTTTTATAAAAAGGTTCTATAATGGATATGAAATCTGAATATTTTCAAGGTAGTTACCAATGTTTTGAATCTTAAAATGGTGGGTTATCACCTCCTTATTAAATGTGGTATTTGTGTCTTTGAAAAATTTCAGTTTGGTAAAATGATCAAATCCCCATATGGCCTTTCCTAAAAATGAAGAATGAGTGTTTTACATGTATATATCATGTTGCATAAATTGGGATTGTTTTATGGTTCATGAAATGATTTTATTAAATGTTTTTAGGGATTCCAATAATTTTTGGGTATGGTTTTGTTGTGTTTTTATCCTTAAAATATTGTTTCTGAATGATTTTTGTGTGCAAAGACTCATTACACTCCTTGAAATTGTTTTATGAAAATTTTACATGGTTTATTGATCCATGAAAGAAATGTGAAGCATGTTTGCGGGATATTTGTGTGTTTATGGTTTGGGAATTTAATTTTCATGTGAAAAGTGTATTTTATAATATGTTTAACTTGAATGAGCACTGAAGGGAATCTCGGGTATCTAGGTGGGCGGATGTGTACTAGTATGCTAGGGATCCCATGGGGTTTGGCCTTTGTTTCAAGTAGCAAGTTTGACGATGACAAAACTAACTAAACTATTATGATGATGTTGTTGGGGGACACTAGGTTATGGGAATTCTCCCAACTAGTGTATCGTTTACACGAGAATGGATATTTATTATGGTTACCTTCACCGAGATATGAGGTACCTAGGGCTCACAACTAACTAGTGTCTAGGGGTGTTCTCGTGACTTGTGCTCATTGGCTATTTTATACTCACTGTCATCATATGGTGTGTTTGGTTGGTAAATTCAGAAGAATATGTGTTTTGTTTAAAAGTGAACATTATTTAAAGTAATCCTCTTGAAAACTATTTTCATTTTAAAGTTGCACCTCTTTGAATATTGTTACTAGCATTGTTATTTATACAACATGAAAGTTTTTGTATAGTAATTTTTATAGCGTGGGACCCCATTTGTGAAAACATACCTTTATATCTTGTATTTAAAACTTGAAATTGATGTTTATTTTATTTTAAAGTAAGTGCATTTGGAATAGAATATCAAGTTATCCTACTGAGTTTTAATACTCACGCCTATAGTCTTTTTCTGTTTTTAGCCTTTGTGCAGGTTTCAACTTGAGTTAGATCACCTTTGGAGATGTGTGATCGTTTTGTTGGAGAGTGACCATCAGGGTCACATGGAGTTAATTTTTTATCTGGTTCAGTTGTTCGAGTTTTCTAGTTCAATTTTATTTTCCATTTCTTGTACAAACATTTTTCAATTTAATTTTGTATAAATATTTATTAGGTTGTACTGTTGTTTGGTTCTTGTTTATTTTTGGGTGAAATCATTACCTCTTGTACTCTATTGATTCCCTTGGTGCTTGTCGGCATCCCGGGAGGATCGGGAATGCTTCTCGGGACTTTTCATGGGCTGGCCTAGGTAACCGGTTCAGGGTCAACTCGGGCTAGTTCATGATAATATTCACAGGAGTTAAATATGTAAAAAAAGTTATTTTTGGAGTTGATTAAAGATTATGACTGCTTAATAAACTACAAACATGGGAAGGTGAACATAGTGGATGATTTATTGAGTCAAAAAGACCATGCCAGTTTTTCCATGATGAAGATTCTAAGTGATCTAATATATATGAATTTTTAAAATATTGATATTGGAAAAATGAGGAATGGGGATAAATCCTATCATTCTCATATGACTGTTCAAAAATCAATCCATATAAAGATTAAGGAGGAAAAAATAGATGATTTTAAACTACAAAAGAAGGTGAGGAATATTCTTGCGCTCAATCAAGATTTTGATGGAATGATAAGGTTTAGAAATGTAGTATGTGTCTTATCAATACCACACTTGAAGAACGATCTATTGGATGATGCTCATAGTTCATCATTCTATATTCATCCTGGAAGTATGAATATGTATAGAGATCTCAAATTGAATTTTTGTTGAGATGACATTAAAAGGGATATGGATTAGTATGTATCATGATTCCTAGTATATTAGAAAGCTAAGACTAAGAGATATAATTCTAATGGGATATTATAACCATTACCCATAATAGAATGGAAATGGGAAAGCATCACCATGGATTTCATCATAAGACTCCCAAAAATATCCAAAGGCCGTAAAGTTATATAGGTTTTAATTAATCACCTTATGAATTTATCACATTTCATTTCTATTAGAGAATATTTTTCTCTTGATCAAATTTCTAGGATATATATTAAGAAAGTGGTAATGTTATATAGAATACCACAATTTATTATATCTAATTGTGATCCATTGTTTACATTTAAGTTTCATATAAGTCTTCATCAAGCATTAAATACATGAATTATATTTAGCATTAGATATCATCCTCAGATAGATGGCTAGTTTGAGGGGAAAATTATAATCCTAAATGATATGTTGAGATATTATTCTATGTATTTCAAAGGTGGTTGGGATCAACACCTCCTCTAGTTAAATTTTATTAAAAAAATAGATTTTACATGAGTATTTATATTTATCTTTATGAATCCCTCAATGGAAGGAATTGTATAAATCCAATGTGTTGGTATGAAGTTGAAGAAACAAATATATTGGGATAAGATCTAGTTGAAAAAAAATGGAAGAGAATTTTGATCCATTCAGTAACACATCATGGTATCTCTAAGTTGACAAAATCATTTTTACGACCCGTCCCCTGGGGCCCGTGCCATGACTACCCCAAGCCTGCCTTCCATAGGCCAGGGGCTGGTGACTAGCACCGAAAGGTGTATCCCCTAAATTCGGGAAGACATTGACTTTATATCCTATAAACACACTCAACCAAGCACACAGCAGGATACGAACACAAGTAAACTGTATAGAAAAAAGAGTGCTGAAAGTAAGAGGGGTTGGAATGAAAGCCCAACAGTAAAGGTACAAGTACAACTGAAAATACAATACAACCGAAGAAAGATAAAGATAGATATTGGGTTGTCCTTCGAGGTTCCTACCAGAATGGTAGGTACAGATCACCTCCTCAACACTCCACATTCGCCCGTCTCCTCTGTGTACTGACACGCCATATGGTCCACCTCCAGGCATCGTCCAGTCCTGGTACCCTCAGCCTTGATTAGCATTGTCCGTCGTCTGCACCAAACACAACAAGGTGTGGGCGAAGCCTATGCAGGGGTGAGTATAACGATACTCAGTAGGGACCCTGAGACCCTCAAGGTCTCAAAAAATCCACAAAGGATAAACAAAAAAGCATGTAAACCAGTGACAACCTTACTTAGGTATATGCCCATACATATACCTAAGTTATCAAATATTACCCATATCATTCATGAGGAAACACAAGGCCCAACTCCTTAGCTAAAGTAAAATTGTTCCACGAAAGAATTATTACCACGAAGGTAAGTACCACACAGGTATGCCACACAGAAAAATACCACAAAGGTATCACCACGAAGGTAAGTACCGCACAGGTATGCCACATAGAAGAATACCACAAAGGTAAAGACTCATCTCACACCATGATTTATTCTAGGTACAGTAGTAGAGATGATTATATGTAACTACTGAATCATCTTACTCTATTAAGAGGTAGACCCTCATAGGATCATAAATCAATCAGACCCACACAGGATACTAGTACATCATTAGACCCACATAGTATCCTAGTACATAAGACCCACACAGGATCCTAGTACATCGTCAGACCCATACAGGATCCTAGTACAGCAGACCCACACAGGATCCTAGTACATCGTCAGACCCACATAGGATCCTAGTACATCAAACCCACGAAGGATCCTAAAGTAGTCCCACATGGATTCCTAGAGCGGATCCATGTGGGACCCTCAGTCACAGACCCATGAAGTATCCCAAAGCACAGACCCACATAGGATCCCTTTCTCAGGTTACAGCTAGATACTGGGTTTCCGCACTAAGCTCGCTTGTCTCCGGGAGGGCCCGCGCCTCAAACCATTGTTCGATACTCCAACTGCCACAAAGTCCCATGAATAATTATCCCAAAGGACCATCATGTCATAGGGGTCTCAATGCAATAGACGGTGCGTCAATCAGACGTCCGGTCTATAAGTTATTAGACTTTTAGTCCCGAGGGTCCGGTTGGATTTGTGCTCGATCCAACCTGACTTTACCCCAACTTTATCCAAATATCAATTGGGGTATACCAAAAGGAACTTCTGGATCCAAGTTTTCTGGTGCCATAGACGGTTCGTCAAATAGATGATTGTATCTCATGATATGACTGAAAGAACGAATACGGTCGAAATTGGTCTCGGTCTGGTCCGACCTAGTCCAACCGACCCGACCCGACCCAGCCTTGGTTGACCCCACCTGGTTTGGGTCAGCCTGGCCCATGCTGGGTGGACCATGGTGGCCCGCTGTGTGGTGGACCGCGGAGCGGGGTCCGTAGTGGGGCGGCCCGCGGAGCGGGGTCCGTGGTGGGGTAGCCCGCGGAGCGGGGTCCATGGTGCGGGGTCCACGGAGCAGGGTCCATAGTGAGGGGTCTGTGGTGCAGCATTTCGTGGTGTGGCAGCCCACTACAGCTGGCTGGACGGCCAGCCCCCTCCTCCGTGTGGCATGGTCGCGCGTCATGCCTTTGCTGGTGGCCGGTTCGGTCAGCCGCCCTCCCTTCGCTGCTACGGCACAAGGTCGCGGCTCTTGCTCGTTGGGCGGAACGAATGTGCGCCGCTATCCCCTTCATGTGACCGGCCTCTGTCGGCCACCACCCTTGCTCTGCCGTGGCCATCGGGTTGCGGACCTTCTTCGGCGGTGTGGTTGTGTCGCAGCCTTGGTCGTGACCATTCGTGGTGTCGGTCGCCATTCCCGAGCCCCACCGGTGTCAGTCTTCGTCCTCCTCCATCGTGAAGAACACATCAAGAACCACAAGGATTTGCGAAGAGGTCGTGCCATGTTCTTTTGGTATGTTCCCTCCATGTTAAAGCGGTAGCAAGAGGATTATTATTTCTTGAATCATGAAGAATGTCAAGAATGGGTAAGGGGGTATTCAAAACAACAAACCCTACCTTGTCAATTGTTAGAGGATTTCACGATGAATAAGTTGAAGTCGTTTGAGACGTTCCTCGTTGGAGAGAATGTTCTTCATTGGAGAGCGTGTTCTTCGCTGGAGAGCATGTTCTTCATTGGAGGATGAGTTTCTCCAATATCTCTCTCCAAGCCTCCCATTCTCCAATTATTTCTCTCTAGCAAAAAGTGGAGCCAACCCGAATAAAATATGTTTATCAATTTTAATTTGTTGGCACATATAGAGTTGACATAATTAATTAATTAATTGATGTGACATAATTAAAGTAGAGGGAGTCCAAGAGTTGCCTCCCATTAAAGGGGGGTTCAAGGGTCGGGTGGTCCCCACCTTTTAAATTCAAATTGGGAGTTTTTAGTTCTAGTGGTCCCCACCTCCATAACCCCAAAGAAGGTTACAAGAAAAATAAAAATGTGAAGTATTTTTATTTTTCTATTCCTCCATGAAAAAGTGAAAAACTAACTTCTACCCTTGACTTACTGTAGTCGAGGTGAAGGTCTTCTTAAGTTAATACCAGCACTGTGAGTTCAACGGTGTCCTCGGATTTCAATTCCGAGCACCGGTTCAAAAGTTACAAAAACCCGCTCGCACGTTTACTGAACATACCTGAAAAAAAAGGTTCAGAAATTCATTCCGGACACACCGGGCCTCAGAATCATGCACCGTCAATTTTTTCCGTCTCGTAAAATTTACATATATATAAAAAAAATTACATGGAATTTCCATGTCTTTACATTCTCCCCGCCTCATGGATTTGCGTCCCCAAAAGCCACATCACAAAACTAGGAAAACAAGTGGGGGTACTGAGCATGAATCTAAGACTCTTGCTCCCATGTGCTCTCCTAGAGGTTCCCATGCTGCCAGCGAACACGCAGCAAAGGTATTGACCAACCACGAAGGTCTCGCTCATGTCGATCCTCAATCTCCACTTAGAACCTCCGTAAATGTTTCCCCATCGTCAATGTCCGACACACTGTGGTAGATGACCTAATATGGGTCGTGCACATATCTCCTCAGTTGGGATACATAGAAAACATCGTGCACCTGGTGCAGCTGAGGTGGAAGAGCTAAGTAGTAATCCACCTCGCCAACTCTTCTAAGAACCTGAAAGGGTCCGATGAATCTCAGAGATAACTTGCCGCCCCGGTCGAATCTCCACAAACCTCATCAGGGTGAGACCCATAGAAAGACGTGGTCACCATCCTAGAACTCCAGAGGTCTCTGTCTCCTATCAGCATAGGACTTATGCCTGCTCCGTGCAGTCTTCATCTGCTCCTGGATGATCTGCACCTTCTCTGTGGTAACTCGTACCATATTTGGTCCCATGAGTGCTGACTCCCCTGGGTCATTACAGCACAAAGGTGATCTGCAAGGTCGATTGTACAATGTCTCGAAAGGTTCCATCCCAATGGTGGAGTGATATTTTTTGTATGCAAACTCCACCAAGGGAAAGTGATCCTCTCAACTGAGACCGAAGTCGAGGATGAAAGCACACAGCATGTCCTCAAGGGTCTGAATGGTCCGCTCAGTTTGGCCATCTGTCTGAGGATGGAAGGCAGTGCTCAAATGAATATGTGTCCCGAAAGCCTCATGTAACCCCTTACATAACCGGAAAGTGAAACATGTATCTCGATTAGAGACAATCGTTAAGGGTACTCCGTGTAGCCGCACAATCTTCTGAAAATAGAGGCTTCCCAAGCTCTATACTGAACCCTGCTCTCTGATCGGTAGGAAGTGGGCCGACTTGGTGAGTCGTTCGATGATCACCCAAATAGAATTATGACCCATGGATGTACATGGAAGTCCTGTCACGAATTCCATGGATATCCCATCCCACTTCCACTCTAGGAACTCTAAAGGCTGAACTAAACCTGCTGGTACCTGATGCTCCGCCTTCAATTGCTGACATGTGAGGCACCAAGAGACAAAATCTGCTATTGCATTCTTAATACCCGGCCACCAATGTTGTCGTCGGAGGTCCTGGTACATCTTCCCCACTCCTGGATGTACCGCTAGAGGGGATGTGTGCAACTCCCTCAACACTTCCTCCTGAAGCGACACTGGTACCATGGTACGTCCTATGTAGGGGATGACGTGCTCCCCACCTTTAGAAAATCCATCAGGTGCATGTCCTGTGGATATCTAAGCACATTGATCCTCGCAGTCAGTTTCCCCGTGTTGCGCCTCCCTAACTCACTGAAGAAGTGGGGGAGTGACTATAAGAGACTAAAGAAAAACTGGTCCATCTCGATCCACAAAGGCTATCTGCAAAGCGGTTAGCTGCTCCATCGCCTCACCTAGCAGGTGTATACCAGATCTCCTACTGAGTTCATATACTACGATGTTCCCCTTCCCAGGATTATAGACTATCTCGAAGTCATATTCCTGGAGGAACTCAAGCCAATGCCATTGTCTTAGGTTCAGGTCCTTCTGAAAGAATATATACCTAAGACTCTTATGATCAGATTAGACTGTAAAGCATTCTCCCAACAAGTAATGTCGCCACATCTTCAAGGTGAAGACCACTGCTGCTAACTCCAGGTCATGGGTAGCATAGTTCTTCTCATGATGTCTCAGTTGTCGAGAACCATATGCGATCACTGCTCGCTCCTGTATCAGGACACATCTGAGCCTGGTCCCTAATGCATCGCAGTAGACTACATACCCTACACCCTCCTCCGGAAGCCTCAAGATGGGGGCACTAGTCAGCCTCGGACTCAGATCTTGAAAAATCTGTTGACATCTCTCTGACCACACGAAGGGTTTCCCCTTCTTCATCAACAGTGATAAAGGTGATGCAACTCTGGAGAAATCTGGAAAAAACCTTTGGTAGTATCTGGCCAAACCCAGGAAACTTCGTACCTTTGTCACACTCCCGGGTGGCTCCCAAGCAAGTACTGCCTCAATCTTAGCTGGATCCATCGCAACTCCAGCATCCAAGATGACATGTACCATAAAGTGAACCTCTCGGATCCAGAATTGGCACTTCAATAGCTTACTATAAAGCTGGTTCTCTTGGAGTGTGTCCAGAACTATCTGCAAATGATAAGCATGCTCCTCCTCTATCGCTGAGTATATCAGGATTTCATCAATGAAGACCACCACAAAGTTATCAATATATGGCTAGAAGATCCTATTCATGAGTCCCATGAACACTACTGGAGCATTGGTCATGCTGAATAGCATAACCAATAACTCGTAATGGCCATACTGAGATCTGAAAGTCGTCTTCTTCAAATCCTCGTCTCGTACTCTGAGTTGGTGATAGCTTGATCTGAGGTCTATCTTCGAAAACCATCGTGCTCCCTTGAGCAGATCAAAGAGGTCATCAATCCTAGGGAGTGGGTACTTGTTCATCACGGTCGCCTAGTTCAGGCACCGATAGTCAACAAAAAGTCTCAAGATCTCATCCGCCTTCTTGGCAAACAAAATCGGGGCTGCCCGAAGAGAAACACTGGGTCGGATGAATCCCTTCCCCTATAAGTCCTCCGACTATACCTGTAGCTCACGAAGCTCTACAGGAGCCATCTGATATGCTGTTGTAGATATCGGTGTCATCCCGGGGTACAAGTCAATGTAAAAGTCCACCTCTCTATGAAGAGGTAGACCTGGAACATCATTAGAGAAGGCATCTACATACTGGTCCACCACTACAGGATAGCTCAGACTCTCCACATCAACCGCTCTGAGGGTAAGGCTAGCCAACTGATGAGTGATCAGCTGCACTCTCCTCCTGATAAGTCCATCCTATGCTGCAAAGGCTCCCTTCTCGCCAGTGAAGGTAAACCTGGTCCCATCTGTGCAGACACACTGCACTTTGTGCCTAATACAGTCAATCTGAGCATGGACTACAGTTAACCAGTCCATACCCAAGATGACTTCATAAGGCCTTGACACTACTACTAGGAGATCCCAGTCGAATCTCTTGCCTCCTAGAGTAAGCTCGTACTGCTGGAACTAGTGTTTAATCATCGAATCTACTCTCATAGGAGTCTCTAGCCATAAGGATCGAGCCAACGGTTCCATCAGGATCTCTGAGTTCCGAATGAGGGCAGTGTCAATAAAAGAATGACTGGAACCTGTGTCTATAAGTACTGCAGCTAAGGTAGAGTAGACACAGATTGTACCTTGTATCATCTCTTGAGTGCCATGGTCATGGGCCTCAACTTCCTGGAGATGATCTCGCCTCTATCAACCTGCTCCATGTGGTCGGGGTGGACCACCTGGTGGTGGTGGCAATAACATCTTGAATCATTGTCCACCGCCAACTGCACGACCTGCTCCTCTGCCACGTATTCCTGATCCCTGCGGACCTCCTCGGTCGAACCTCTATCTCTACCTGGGCAGTCCTTATACCATCTTTTGATCATCCGTACAGCGGTTCAGGTAGTCAGGATCCATGTGACCCTGCCCGCTGCATGTGAAACACTACCTGGTCCTCGCATGACTGGCTCTATCTCCAGTACCCCGCACAATCAATATTGAGTCAATAATTCGTCCACCTGTAGGTCTGGTCCTCTTGGACCTCTGTGACATCTGTCTGCTTCCAGCTACAGAAGACTCTGCTACGTGACATCCAGTGGTGGGTCTCGTTGCTGGTGACTGCTCACCAAGAAAACTCTCCACTAAGAGGGCTCGATCTAACACCCCCGCCTGCATCGGGATGCTGAGATAAATCATCGAAGCCCTGATCTCCCACCTGAGTCCCTACTCAAAGGTCAAAGCCCTTGAGAATGGGTCCCGCACCATATCAGTGGAGTAGCGTGAGAGGTCAGTGAACCTCGCTGAGTATTGAGCCATAGTCATGCTGCCCTACTGCAGATGAAGAAGCTCTTGTATGCATACTGACAAGATGTATAGTCCACCTCTGAGCACTGTTCAATCCTGGTACCCTCATCCTTGATCAGCACTATCCTTCGTCTGTACCAAACACAACAAGGTGAAGATGAAGCCCGTGTAGGGGTGAGTATAACGATACTCAGTAGGGACCCCGAGACCCCCAAGGTCTCACAAAATTCAAAAAGGATAAAGCACAAAGCATGTAAACCAGTGAAAAACTTACTTAGGTATATGCACATACATATACCTAAGTTATCAAATATTACCCATCTCATTCATGAGGAAACACAAGGTCCAACTCCTTAGCCAAAGTACAATTGTTCCACGAAGGAAGGATTACCACGAAGGTAAGTACCACACAGGTACGCCACACAGAAGAATACCACAAAGGTATAACCACGAAGGTAAGTACCACACAGGTACGCCACACAGAAGAATACCACAAAGTTAAAGACTCGGCTCAAACTATGATTTATTCTAGGTAAAGTAGTATAGATGATTAGATGTAACTACTGAATCATCTTACTCTATTAAGAGGCAGACCCATGTAGGATCCTAAATCAATAAGACCCACACATGATCCTAGTACATCATCAGACCGACACAGGATCCTAGTACAGCAGACCCACATAGGATCCTAGTACATCGTCAGACCCACATAGGATCCTTGTAAAGCAGACCCACAGAGGATCCTAGTACATCGTCAGACCCACACATGATCCTAGTACAGCAGACCCATGAAGGATCCTAGAGTAGTCCCGCATGGATTCCCAGAGCGGATACATGTGGGACCCTCAATCACAGACCCATGAAGGATCCCAAAGCACATACCCACATAGGATCCCTATCTCATGTTACAACCAGCTACTGTATTCCCGCACTAAGCTCGCTTGTCTCCAGGAGAGTCTACTCCTCAAACCACTGGTTGATACTCCAACTACCACAAAGTCCCACGAAGAAGTATCCCAAAGGACCTATATGTCATAGGGGTCTCAACGCAATAGATGGTGCGTCAATCGGACTCTCGGTCTGTAAGTTATTAGCCTTTTAGTCCCTAGGGCCTGGTTGGATTTGTGCTCGATCCAACCCGACCATACCCCAACTTTATCCAAATATCAAGTGGGGTAGACTAAAAGGACCATATCTCTCCAAGGTTTTCGGTGCCATAGACGGTTCTTCAAACAGATGCTTGTAGCTCAAGATATGGCCAAAATAACGAATAGGGTCGAAACTGGTCCGGGTCCGATCCGACCCGGTCGAACCGACCTGACCCGGTCGGACTGACCTGACCTGACCTGGCCTAGGCCGAACCGACCTAGTTTGGGTCGACCCAACCCACTGGGCCTAGACCGGCCCAGAGTGTGGCGGCCTGGGGTGGCCCGTGGTGCGGTGGCCCGGGAGCGGGGTCCGCGGTGCGGCCGTCCACAGAGTGGGGTCCGCTGTGTGACAGCCCACGGAGCAGGGTCCGCAGTGCAGCGGCCCGCCACGGTAGGCCAATCGGTCATCCCCCTCCTCTGCACAGCGCGGTCGTGCCCCGCGCCTTCTCCGGCAGCCGGTTCGGCCGGCCGCCCTCCCTTCGCCGCCACGGCACAAGGCCACGGCTCTTGCTCGCCGGGTAGCGCGGACACTCGCCGGGCAGCGCGGACGCGCACCGCCGTCCCCTTCATGTGGCCGCCCTCCACCGGTCACCACCCTTGATTCACCACAGCCGATGGGTCGCGACCCTTCTCCAGAGGCGCGGTTGTGCCGCCGCCTTCATCGCGGGCGGTCGTGGTGTCTTCCGCCGTTCTCAATCCCCACCGGTGTCGGTCGCCATCCTCCTCCATCACGAAGAACACATCAAGAACCACAAGGATTTGCGAATATTTCGGGCCATGTTCTTTTGGCCCATACCCTCTGTGTTAAAGTGGTAGAAAGCGGCTTATTATTTCTTGAATCATGAAGAACGTCAAGAACGGGTAAGGGGGTATTCAAAACAAGAAAACCTACCTTGTCATTTATTGGAGGATGTCACGAGGAAGAAGTCGAATTCATTGGAGACATTCCTCATTGGAGAGTGTGTTCTTCATTGGATAGTGCATTCTTCATTGGAGAGTGCGTTCTTCGTTGGAGGATGAGTTTCTCCAAGAGCTCTCTACAAGCCTCCCTTTCACCAACAATTTCTCTCCAGAAAAAAGAGGATCCAACCCAAATAAAATATGTTTATCAATTTTGATTTGTTGTCACATATGGAGTTGACATAATTAATTAATTAATTAAGGTGGCATAATTAAAGTGGAGGGAGTCCAATAGTTACCTCCCATTAAAGGGGGGTTAAAGGGTCGGGTGGTCCCTACCTTTTAAATTAAAATTGGGAGTTTTTAGTTCAGGTGGTCTCCACCTCCATAACCCTAAAGAAGGTTAAAAGAAAAATAAAAATGTTAAGTATTTTTATTTTTCTATTCCTCCATGAAAAAGTGAAAAAAACTAACTTCTACCATCGACATACTGCGGTCTAGGTGAAGGTCTCCTTAAGTGAATATTGGCACTGTGAGTTCAACAGTGTCCTCAGATTTTAATTCCGAGCACCGGTTCAAATGTTACAAAAACCCGCTCGCACGTTTACTGAACGTACCTAAAAAAAAGTTAAGAAATTCATTCTGGGCCCATCATGTTGAGATTCATCACATTTATTGATGAGAGATGAAAATTATTAATGGGGAGATTTATATCACCATTAATTGAGGATTTTCTTCCAACATTAATGGATATTTATTTCTCAATATTAATGGATGAAATAATGGATGTTGACTGCATTAATTGATGATTATGGACTTTGTGTCTATATAAAGAGGATGCAGCAACATATTTCAAAAAAGAGAAAAAAGGTGTGCCAGCAAGATGTAGCCGGCAAGGGAGACCCGGGAAGGGGTTGCCGCGTTTGCGGTGGCCCGTGTGGCACGACAACGATGACGCGTCGACGTTTGACAGGTGCGGTGCAGCGACAACACAATTGATGATCGGGGCCACGTATCGAAAGTCTGCCTGATAGCGGTGATCAGGTGGCGTGTCCCGATTGGAGATCGGCGGTACATCATGATGGCAAGATCTTTCGGGTGTCGCAAGCTGGTGCGAGGCTGACGCATGTTCGGGTGAAGATCTCCGAGGTAGTGATGTTTCGTCGACAGAAGGGTGACATTTTGTCACAAATTGATCTTCCGATACATGGCGTTAGCGGAATGTTTATCAGAGAGATGGAAGAGGCGTATTAGGGTGTGGTTTTCACACAGGTTTTCTACGCTCTCTTATTTGTAATTCAAGTTCGGGCGTTGCTTGGATTCTTTGTACTCTCTGATTCATAGTGGATATTTTGGGAATTGCCCCGTGGTTTTTTAATCCTCCGCATGGGAGGGTTTTTCCACGTTAAAAAAACATGCGTGCTGATTTATTTATTCTGCTCATATCGCTTCCATATTTCGATGGGTTTCTCACGATATTTTTGGCAAGCAATTTTCGGCCCGGATTCGGGATTCTCCCCAACACATCAGGCCTCGGAATCATGCACCGTCAATTTTCACGATCTCGTAAAATTCCCATATATAAAAAAATTACATGGAATTTATGGGTCTTTACAAGAGTTATGAAAGAAATAGTCAATGAGATCTCTATTTAAAGTTGGAGACAAGGTATTCCTATGAATTTCTTTCTATCTTAATGTTATGATATTTATAATAATGGGATATCTGAGCCCAAGATATATTTCCCCCTTTCAAATCCTTGATCATATAATGATGATTTCTTATCGCTTAGTGCTTCAAATTAGTCTCTCTCAAGTTCAAGATGTGTTCATTATATTACTTTTGAGGAATTAAATACCTAATCCTTCACATGTACAAAACTCATAGTTTATACCATTGGAGTATGATCTTTATTATGAGGAACAACCAGTGGAGATTGTTGATTGAAGAGATAAAGTGCTATGAAATAGGACCACTCAACTTGTCAAAGTTTTTTGGTAAAACCATAAATTTAAAGAAGCTTTGTGAGAACTTAAGGATGTGATGAGATTGATGTATCCTCATTTTTTTGTATCAAAGTAATGAAAATTCTAGGTATAAATTTTTAGAAGGGGCAGAATGCAATACCTTAATATTTTATAATATTTACTTCTCTTTATTAAATTGGAAGTGTTCGATAGCTTTCTTTACAGTACAACTGAGCTTAGAAGAACCACGTTATACTACTGATATATATATATATAATTTTTTCCATAGTAAATTAATAATCAATTATATATTTATTATCATTTGGTTAGAAATGAGGATAAAATATTTTAAAGGTAAAAGAGATATTTCTCATAAAATTGTTTTTATGTGCGTAATGTATTTTTATCGTAATAGATTAAATTAATCACTATTTATAAATTATTTTAATAAAATTATTATATTATATCTATTTAAATTAATTAACATTAATTTTATTCTAGTTATTAAATAAGGAATGATAAAAAAAAGTCATTTTATGCTCAAAAAATTCATTTTCTTCAAAAATGGTTTTTATTGAATTTTGTTCAGGAATATTATAATTAATCTATAGCAGTTTTTCAAATTAAATTTTGAAAAAATATACATAGTTTTTAAAATCATAATTTCAAAATTATCTTAGAGTGATGTTTTGGGATTTTTTTCTAAAAATTTTTATTTTTGATTGAATAATGAAAATTACTGGTTTTTGGAAAACTGTCATTTCTTTTCCTTAAACCAAATGATTTAAAAGTAAAATTATATTATGGTTTTTGTTTTAAATTTAAATAATATAAATTTGATTAAATTTAATATAATTGATTCCGTAGGAATCAACATTTTTTTATTATGGTATAATTTCATTTTCATGCATAAAAACTTTTTCTTTTTCTAAAAAAATGTTTTGTTTTTATTTTATGAACTTATTTTACAGTAAACTTATAAAAATTATACGAATTGAATCTTAAAAAATGGATGTCAAATTTTTAATAATTGGGTTAAAATTTAGTAATGAGGTTAATTTTATTTTGGGTAATTATGAATAGTATCCTCGGTAAAAATGTTGGAACCATGAGAAAAGTATAAAACTAGTTAATTTAGGTTAACACATTTTGATAATATCAAAAAATATCATCTTAAATATTCTAGGATGATAGGATTCTCTACATTATAACATTAATTTTAATTAAAATTATTTTGGTTACATTTGACCATGAGTAAGACACTTATAATATTTAAAATTTATGAATAAAAAAATGTACCACTCCCCTCACTTGTAAAAGGGAACAACTCTTCTCACATATCCACATCACTTGATCCCTATATCTAGACTAAATATGACCAAATACCCTCCCAATATTCTTCCACATTACCTATAGTTATTGTTCTCATCCAAAGACCAGCCTAGATTGCTTAAGGTTTAAGCCAAGGGAGGTTTTCCAAAGAAGAGTTGTAGCTCTTAACTTAGATCCTTCATGTTTACTTCATCTTATAATTGATTAAAACCTACAATAACCCCGATGGTATAATAATATAAGTTTTTAAAATATTTCGAAATATTATTATGTTTATGTTTCACCAATTCTTATCTCATTTTCCATCTTATGAGAAATAAAACATTGTTCATGTGTACATGTGGACTACCACCTCCACGAAGTGATGCGTTTCATTTTTCATCATCACCTCAAATGGATGGTTATATATATATTTAATGTATATATTTTATTTTTATAAAATATTTTAAATTCTTTAAAAATGAAATATTATCTACCTCCTTACCCTCTCAAATATTGAAAAATGGTGATGTCACTCATGTATATGTGTGGACTACCACCACCAGGAAGTGATGTAATTTATTTTTCATTTACTCATAATATTGATGGTAATAAGGATAGATTTAATGATTATATATTATATTTGTGATATTATTATTATTATGGAAAGTTGAATTATTGAAATACCCAGGACCATATTGTAGTAGTTAAACACCATATCATGAACTATCCCATAATGCACACTCTAAAGAGATTTTATTCATTAATATATTTGAAATTTTAATTTATGAATGTTAGAATTTGTTTTCAAAAAAAAACATTTTTTAATTCATCATAATGATATTATATTAATATGAAATTTTGGTATTTTTTTCAAAAGATTGATTTTTAGGTGAATAGTGCAAATATCATTTTGTTAGAATTGCAACTTTATGGAATCACTATGATGTAAGCATAAAATAAAACACAAAATACCATTATCTTGAAAAAAAATATTTTTTTTAAGTAACATTATAAATTTTAAAATATTTTTTAAAATTAATAAAACAATAATTAATATTTTAAAACTTAAGTCACATTTTTCTCTAAAACTATTTTAATGCACTATATATTGACTATTTTAAAATTAACTTATAGAACTTTTAGCAATTTCATATTATTAAATGGATTTAAAATTTTGAATCAATAGTTCCAAATTATATAAAATTTAACATTTTATTTTTAGGCATAAATGATAAATTACTAATGTAAAAACAAGTTACCATAGTAAAAGTTAAAATGGTAAAAGTAGAAAATACTATAGTGAAGAGTTGAACACATGTTTAAAACAAGAGAAAATTTTAATTATAAAGGATTTATTGACATTATATCTTTACCACTCCATTATTTCCCAATTTTGGATCCACTTTCCTTAAGAGTGACTTCCCATTATTAGACAGTTATAAATATTTACAAAAATGTCATCCCTTTTCACTTATAAAAGGGGTATCTCACCACCCCTTCAATTCCAATCCTAAAATTATATTTAATCATAAAAACTACCATTTATTACTTCCCCTTTAAGCCTAACTTTATTACATCACCTTCTTGTCAAATATTTTATCCTAAGCCCTCCATTTCCAAGGGATCCTCCAAAGAAATTTCAAAGTGCTCAATATGACTAATCCTTCTTTACTTAACTTCTTTCCTTTCTATCAAAATTTATAATTATAATTCTATCATACCTATATGGTTTCATAAGTATTAGTTATATTATGAATTCTATTTTTTTATGCAATAATCATTAACCAACTTCCCCTATTCCTTGATATCAACATTTATAATTATAATTCTCTCCTGGCCATCCCCCTCCCGCTCTCGGCTCCGCCTAGGGTTTCCTTCTGAAACCCTTCAATGCGGGTCGGCAGCGCTCTTCTTCATCCTTCTTCATCCTTCTTCTACCTTCTTCCCCTCATTTCACCCCGTCATGCCTTCTTCCATCCCCTTCAGCCTCTTCGCGAGATCTGGCCCCTTTTCGCCCTTGTGGGTCTTCCACACTTGTTTGTTTTCCTTCTAGTTTCGTCTTCGGTGGCAGCCTCGGCGTCCACTCAGGTTATGGTTTTGTTCTCCTTGTCTTCGTTCTGGTGTAGTTTTGAGGCCCTGTCAAAGGTGGTTTTCTATCGAAGCTTCTGACCGCTCATAGTCTGCTCTGATCTCTCGTTCCCCTACGGCCCTCTAAGTCGGAGCTGAAGCGGTGGGGACTATGAGGTTTTGGGATTTGAGGAATGGCAGTCGTCAGTTTTCCAAAACTTCCCAATTCAATTTACCCCCACTCTGTTGGCTCATGGTTTTCTACCTCGTCGTTGGCCAGTATTTCCCTGCTTTGATCCCAAGTTCCACTGCGCCTTTCCTAGGCGGATCGGGAGCGGTGGTAACGATGGGATTTTGGGATGTGTGGTGGTGGTCGTCGACGTTCTTAGCATGAGACCTCGATGACAGCCTTGTTCGGTTATGCAAACCAGTATCGCAACTTCAGTAATGTTTGGTGGTGGTTTTTTCTAATCGTCTTCAATTTTTCAGTTGGTCTTCCTTGTTCGGTTTGTGATGTATGGATTGATTTGGCGATTGCAAAGATGGTGCCAACGTCTTGGTTTTTGTGTGTTGGGATTTAATTTGTTTCTGTTTTTGCAGGAATGATTGTGCGGCACCGGTGACGATGATGAGCAGGTTTCTGGCGGGCGTTCTTATTTTGGTGCTAAGATGATGTGTCGGTGTGATGGTTTCGTGACGGTTTGGTGTGCGACGTGATGACGGCGGAGTCGGTGATGCAGAATTAGGGTTTCTTGGGCAGCTCATGAGGCGGGTGTTTCCCGAGAGGACTTCTTTGCCTGCTTATGTTTTTTTGAATTCAAATTTTAATATTTTAAATTTTGAAATTGGATCTTTGACTGGTGTAATCTATGTATCCAGTTTCTTGAAGGTGGTTTTGGATTTAGTATTTGATATTTGTAAGGTTCTCACGCACCCATAAAGTGGTTTATCTTGAGAATGAAAAAAAAGGATTTGGAGGAACTACCGCATCCACGAGGCAACATGTTTCATTTTCATCACCTTTTTACATGGATAGTTTATAAGGGGAACTTATTAAGTAATTATGATATATATAAAAATTTTATGTTTTTTAAAATATAAACTTTGTTACTCCTTTCTTCCATTCTAAGGGAAAAAAATCACCATTCATGTGTATGTGTGTACTACCTCCTCTATAAAACAGTGTATTCCATTTTTTTCATAACTTTTTCAAGCAAGGGACTGCCTACAAAGCTGAATTATGGGACATTATTTTTGTGGTGAAGCATGTTGTCTACTAGAATTTGAATTTTATAGGTTGAATCAGATTCTGAGCTTGTTGTCAATGCCCTCAAATTGCAATCTAGGAATGTACCATAGAGGTTTATGCCTCATTGGATTGGATTTCTCAACTAGATAAGGTTTCTTAATCTTGAAGTGACCAATTTTTATAAGGATTCCAACCAGTTTGTTGATGCTTTGTCAAAGAGAGCTATCATGGAGATGATTACCATGTGGTCCTTTAGGATACCTGACCATTGTGCAGGAGTGGTGTGCTCTCATCTTTGTAAAATCCCCTTTTAATGCCTCTCATTTACTTTTATTTTTATTTTTTAATTTATAGGGCCAGCATGCCCGGACCCTACGCTTTCCGAGTTATTTAAGTAATAAACAATCATTATAAAATTAACCATCTTAAATAAGCATACTAAAAGGAAAATATTTTTTTCTATATTATGTAATATTTTAATATCCATTAATTATTCATTGAATTCCATAAAACTATAATATATCAAACTAATAATAACTAAATAACATCATTATGCTTCTTGTTTAATGATATAACAACTAAACCACCTCGTAATTATTCATTAAATCGGTGTATGTTCATGTTTGGGTCATTTTAACCACCCATTTGATCAATAATATGAATTTATATCGTGAATTGTTATGGGAACATAATTACTATAATAATGTGATATAAATGTTTAAATAACTATTATTTTTTTGTTATGAATATATTAAATCAATATGAAATTTTTTAATTAAGAAAACAACATTCGATCACCATGAATCACCAAAATATGCTTATTATCAATTTCATTTTCTTGGATAATAACTAAAAACTCATGAATAGAATTTAAACCATCATAAATTATTATTAATAAACCCTAAAAGTAAATATAATGACCTTTTAATGATGAAATTTTTAATAATAATGAATGTGGACACCACTATTACAAAACTGGCATAAACGGTCAAACTATAAACACCCTATGTGGGAAAATAGGTGAAAAAAATAGAATTCATATAGGGAATGACTATATATGAAGTGTATAAATAAAAATATACATGTGTGAGGTTATAAATATAGTGAATAAGACATATATGTTTGTCATAATAAGGTTAAAATACATTCATGGAATTCAAGATAATAGGTAAGAGTTTTTTGTATCAAATTTCATTATTTAATACATGTTTTGTATTAGACACCTAATTTTCATTATGAGAATTATATACTACTTATTTGAGATGTTATATCATGAAATACATTTAATTCATGGTATGTAAAGATCAATTTAAATCTCACTCTTTCAAGAGGTTTTGATCAAATTGCTACCCAATCCATAACTGGGTTTTTTACATCTCATTTTTTATTATGTGGGACTCATGCTAAATTCACCAATTATTTCATTTTTTTTGTGAATACATTTCCATGGAAGAAGTTTTATCATATTAATTATTAATTTCTAAGTATTTTAAAGTCTATATTTTTATCCCTCCCTTGGATTGTTTTGATTCAAGAGTTACCAAAAACTTTGTAAAATTCATTCTTTTCAATGGTGGAAAAATTGAAATAATCTTTTTTTAAAATAATATTTGTGTAGTTTCCTAGAAAACACATTCTTTTTTTGATACTAAAAAGTGGATACAGTTTCAAAAAAAATGCACCTAGGGGTAATCAACCTAAAAACGGGTTATTTGATAATTGACTCAATCATTAATTTGATGCATGATGAGTGGGACTAAGACTGTATGCCTGACTAAACAATCCTAGGGGATATGATTTTGAATATTCACATTATATTTATTAACCATGATGAAGTATTTTCCTAACATTTCATTGGTCTCCTACCAATATAAACTATTGATCCCAATTATTATCTTTTATGGATAACCCAACTGTTTCTGACGCTTTTGTCGGGGCATGCATCCATCTATGGGGACGCGCTTTTTGTTTCCCCACATTCCCGCTTTCCAAAAGAAAACAACATCTATCTCTTATTCAAGGACATTTACTCCTTGATTGAAACGAATGATGGGATGTAGGTCTATCCTTCCATGGATTCCTCCTCAGAATTTGTCGCCTAGTCTAAGTCTCCCTTAAATATTAATACATTGTTCGTAAAACTCTTCAAGGTGTCATATCTCTATGGATGTCGGTTAATTACACTACTTCTGTTAGGACATTCCAAGGGTTCAAGTTCAGGAAGCAACCTTCAGTCAGGGGAGTAATCATGTTGGACATCACTGGCATGTTTGGATGCTAAAACACTGGTACACCTGGATTTCTTCCCCTTTATGATATGGATTCTTGAGGATGTAGAATCTTGAGGCATCCCATGTCATGAAAGTAGAATTTTATTCTAAATTCATGTCTACAAGGTTTTCCTTGGCTTCCCATGTTTAACATGGGGTACTCCATGATTTAAACGTCTAGCAGAGACCGATCGGATTGATCGGAACACTGATAAAAATGGATCGGATGGGTACATATATCCCTAGGAGGGAGTGCCTGAGAGGTTTGCTGGATGGGTGGATCAAAATGTCCGATGAGGACAAATTCGAGGATACTTGGTTCTCTACAAAGGGAACACCATGGTTTACCATTGGCTGGGATTTAACCTCGTGGAGGCCTCTTATGTACCCTATATAGAAGACATGGATCAAAACCCACGTATTTCAAGAGGGTGAATCATGGTATCAGGGTGTACATAATGGAAAACAACTAGAAGACATGATGGGTATTATCCATAGTTAGTGGCCCAGGTACTACTAGTATTAGTGAGGAGGTGTGCGACATGATCTCACTGGGATGTGGAAGCCTGGGTAAAACTAGTATGGATGATGGATGATTTGATTCCATGGATTAGATGAGTGAAATGGAACTGACATGAAGATAATGGTGATGTTGGTCTTGAACCTTAGGGATTCTTCCTACATATCCCCATGATAGGGAATCAAATTCTACAAAGTTTGGTGGGGTGAAGGGACCCCTAATGAGGCGTCCCATGATAATGGATGCATGGATGGGACCTGAAGGAAGTAGAACCTCCGAGTTGGGGGAATGACCTTCCCGAAACACAAAGGCTCAAGGGATAGATGAGGATAGGACATGAGTGATGGGCTTGAACCTTAGAGAGCCTTCTTACATATCCCTATGGCGTGAAATCAAAGTCCACGTAGTTTAGGATGGGACATGGAATCGGGGTGTACACAAAGGATGGAAACCCAGAGACATGCGGGGCTTACAGATGGTTAACATCCCATCATAAGAGGGATTCTCTTGGTTGGAGGAATATGGATTGAGTGTGAGGCTTCCGTATGGTTAGCTTCTCGGGAGATAGTCTAACACCACTAAGGGACGGACCAAGGATGTGGGTCCCAAAAAAGGTGATTTGATTCCATGGATGATATGAGTGGAATAGAATATACATGAAGATTATGGTGATGTTGGGATTGAACCTTAGGGAGGCATCCTATGTATCCCTGTGGTAGGGAATCAAAGTCCACGTAATTCGGTGGGGCGATGGGACACCTCAGGAGGCGTCTCGTGAGAATGGACGCATGAATGGGACCAGAAGGAAGTAGAACCTCTGAGTTGGTGGAATGAACTTCCCAAAACACAAAGTCTAAAGGGAGAGACTAGGATGGGATATGAGTAATGGGATTTAATCTCAAGGAGGCTTCCTACGTATCCCTGTGGGGGGGAATCAAAGACCACGTAGTTCAAGATGGGACATGGAATCGGGGCATACACAAAGGATAGCGACCCAAAGACATCTGGGGGCTTATTCATGGTTAGTAGCCCATCATAAGAGGGATACTCTTGGTTGTAGGAATATGGATTGAGTGTGGGGATTATGTATGGTTAGCTTCTCGAGAGCTGTTCTCACGCCATTATGGGACCGACCAAAGATTTGGGTCGCAATAAAGGGGACACAAAAGTTTATCAGTGTTTGGGGTTAAACCTCAGGGAGGCTTCCTACGTAACTTGTCTATGAGACAAAGATCAAAATCCATGTAGTTCAAGAGCATACAGTTTAACATCATACAGGAAGATAGAGGCATATAGTTTAATGTCATGTGGGATGAGGGTGAACCAATGTGAAATGGTCGGGACAGATGGGTAATGGGCTTGAACCTCAGGGAGGGTTCCTATGTACCTTACTTAGAAAGGGAAAGGGTAAAAGTCCATGTAGTTCAGTAGTGCGTCTTAGGGATTACACACTAAGGCGTCCTAAATAGGGTGTCATGGTCGATGCTTACTCTAATCCCACGTGAGTCATGCTCAGTATGAGAAATAAGAGGCAAAAACGGCCTGATGATCACGTCGCAAAAGGTGCATTAGTGAGAAATAGAGTTGGTCTAATGCGTGTTTAGTGGCCTATAGAGATAGATATTGGGTCTTACTCTGAAAGGGAAACCTGAGTAGGGGTCCAGATGTACGAGGAGGATATGCCCATCATACCTGAATCATCCTGATAGAGGGTGTTGGGGCTAACATGGATACTGTCTGAGGTGTGCATGGTGACAAAGACCAAAGGGAGATAGGAGTGAGAAAGCACTGGTGTCCATCCCCTTCATGGTCCCCTCTAGACTTATCACTTATGCAGTGATCACAGATTAACTTCATGTGTTTTGGATGTGGGTGCTTGGCAGTTTAACTTCCTATAGCTTAGATGGTGAGGATTCACTCCTCACCCCTAGGACTTACATAACCAGCGTACTTCAACCATTGGTGAAGGGAAGGAACCGGAAATTTCATGTTTAGGAGGGGTTGTGGAGTGATCCATTGAATGGATCACGTTATAGTGGTTGTGAGAATAAGTAATAGCCATTACTATGCCTATGTGAAGAACCATGAGGCAAAACAATGCAATATGAAGCACCACCCAAGGGACCTTGAAATCACTTCGTACAAATTTGGAGGGTTGTATGGGAGAAGTATACATAATACAGGGGTGTCGCATATAAGAGGGTCTCGGACATGGTGCCTTATGGTAAGGACGACACATGGAGATCACAAGGAGGGGTGTGCACAAGATTGAAGGAGTTTGCGCAAGATGATGGGTTACACACAAGATTGGGTGGTTGCATGTCAAAGGATTGGATGCGTTCAAGGGGAGACCCTACGTGAAATATCGAAACAAAACAAGGGAAAACATGCACGTAAAAGGAATATTTTTTGTGCAAATTCCTTGGAGTAATAGGAAAATGGGAAAGGATCAAGACCTAGTGGGACCACCCAAAAAAGAACCCCTAGGAGTCCTCTCGCACAAGATCTAGTATCTTGATGCCATGTCTTTCACATGGTTTCAAAAGGGTTGTCTTTCACGTAGTAGATCATCGTTTCATCTTCTATAATTGTCCCCTAAAGTGTGTGGGTATGTTTCAATTTATATCCAGAAACTTCAGCAACGGTGCACAAGATGAGCAGCGTGCAAGAGTCATTTTGACGTCACATTGAGCGTGGATGGTCTTGCATGCATTATTGAATCATTCACACCAGGAAACCTTCTTTCTCACCACTAAATTGGTAGGTTTTTGGAAGTTCACCGTGCAAGACTTCATTTGACGTTGCATTGGGATCCCAAGATCTTGCACACCATTTTCAATTTTGCATGTAACCCTTATATCTTGCGTACACCTCCATTGAGCATCTCGGGATTTTCCACTAATTCAAAATCTTCTTTTGGTTTGATCAATAGTTTCCATTCATTTCCTTATCCGAAATTCAGCACCAACAAATGAACCCCTCCGAATAAGAGATGAGGGGGACCCAAAGGTTGGATGCTAAGGTATACGCCGAAAAGAAGAGCCCTTATCGATAAGTGCGTGTAAAACTATCATTTTGGTGTGAAAACCACTTCCACACGCATGAAAGGACCATTCTATGCCTATAAATATGCTGAGGGGGAGGTCGGATTCAATTTCAGGTGCTTTCATTGGGGTTCTCATCCATCTGTGGGGACACGCTTTCTATTTCCCTACATTCCCACTTTCCAAAGGCAGGAGACATCCATCGCTTATTCAGGGATGTTTGCTCCTTGATCAAAACAGGGTGATGGGATATTGGTCTCTCCTTCTGTGGATTCCTCTTAGGAGTTATTCTCCTAGTCTGGGTCTCCCTTAATAATTAAGACCTTTTTCGTGAAACTCTCCCTGGTGCCATATCTATGTGGACTCCGGTCAATTACACGGATTTTTTCAGGACATTCCTAGGGTTAAAGTCAGGGAAGCAAGATTCTGTCATATGAGTAGTCATGTTGGGCATCACTGGTGTGTCTGGACACTGAAACACTGGTACACCTGGATTTATTCCCCTTGTGATAGGTCTTCTTGAGGGATTGGAAGCCTGAGGTATCCCACATCTGGTGTGGGGAATTGTATTCCAGAGGCATTTCTCTAAGGTTTTCCTTGGCTTCCCATGTTTAACACGGGGTGTGTTGCGAGTTTAATGTCTAGCAGAGATGGATCAGACTGATCAGAACACTGATAGGAGTGAATCGGATGGATATATCCCTAAGAGTAAGTGCCTGAGAGGTTTACTAGATGGCTGGATCAAAATGTCCAATGAGGAAAAATCTGAGGATACTTGGGTCCCTACAAAGGGGACACCATGGTTTACCATTGACTGGGATTGAACCTCATGGAGGCCTCCTACGTACCCTGTATAGAATACATGAATCAAAACCCATGTAGTTCAAGAGGGTGAATCAGGGGATCGAGATGTGAATAATGGACAACTACATGAAGACATGATGGGGCTTATGCATGATTAGTGGCTTGGGTACTACTAGGATTGGTGAGGTGGTGAATGATATGATCTCACCAGTATGTGGTTGCCTGAGTAAAACTAGTATGGATGGTGGATGATTTGATTCCAAGGATGAGATGAGTAGAATGGAACCAACATGAAGATGACGGTGATGTTGGGATTGAATATTTGGGAGGATTCCTACATATCCCCATATTATTTAATCAACATCCATGTAGTTCGGTGGGGTGATGGGACACCTGAGGAGGTGGCCCATGAGAATGGAAGCATGGATGGGACCAGAAGGAAGTATAACCTCAGAGTTGGGGGATAACCTTCCTGAAACACAAAGGATCAAGGGAGAGACCAGGATGGATCATGAGTGATGGGATTGAACCTCATGGAGGCTTCCTACATATCCCTATTGTTGGGAATCAAATTCCATATAGTTTAGGATGGGACATGGAATCAGGGCGTACACAAAGGATAACGACCCAAAGACATGCAGGGGCTTACACTTGGTTAGAATCCCATCGCAAGAGGGATACTCTAGGTTGGAGGAATATGGATTGAGTGTGGAGATTTCACATGGTTAGATATCTGGGATCTGGTCTGACACCACTAAGGGACGGACCAAGGATGTGGGTCCCAACAAAGGTGATTTGATACTGTGGATGAACAAGATTAATCTGGGGGTGCCCATATTGGCCAAGTTTTAAAATATTCTATGATGCATTTCTAGAGGGATCACGCCCAGGAGGATATGCGGATGGTTCCATATTCTTCATGGATGGGTTGTAGCTCATTGTGGTGGGTATGAATTTTCGAATGATATCCGCCTTCCAGGTGATGGTTTACGACCATCCCTCCTGAATATTGCTGGAATTCACCCACTGATGCTCAAAGAGGAAGGGATCAAACTTAATATTTGAAACCATACCAACTTCAACTTTCATCAATTTAGAACCCCAGCTATCCAGATGGTAGATGATGGGTGAGGCCCATTGGAGCAGAGGGGGTACTTGAAAAGTATGAGGGGTAGCATGCTGGTAGCTCGGATTGATGGAAAAATCTTCTGTAAACTATATGTGCTGACTAGGTTTTCCAGGAAATTCTAGTGCACGTAGTGGATGCTGAATAAATTATATACAGGGGTTAGGTAAGAGAGACATTCTTTCATTATTCGCCAATTGTGGATCATTTTCACAGTTGTAGGTTTTGGAGAAGTCATCACCCTTCCCCGTACTGATGTCAATGTTGCCCTATCAACGGAGTATGTTGACCATTGGATACCAATGTACCCATAGGTGACCATTGGATACCAATGTACCCTCATGTGGGATGAGGGTGAACCGACTTGAAATGGTCAGGATGGATGGTTAATGGGATTGAACCTCACGGAGGCTTCCTTCGTGCCTTGATTAGAAAGGAAAGGGATCAAATTCCATGTAGTTCAGTAGTGGGGATTGGGGATTACACACTAAGGTGTCCCAAAGAGGATATCATGGTCGATGCTTACTCTAATACCACATGAATAATGATCAGTGTGAGAAACAAGAGGCAACAAAGACCTAAAGTTCATGTCATGAAAGGTGCATCCATAAGGAATGGAGTGGGTCTTACACGTGGTTAGCAGCCCATAGAGATAGAGATTGGGTCTTACTCTAAGAGGGAATCCTAATTAGGGGTCCATATGTACAATGAGGATATGGCCATCATACCTAAATCATCCCTTCAAAGGGTTTCGGGGCTTACGTGGAGACTTCCCAAGGTGCGCATGGTGACAAAGCCCGAAGGGAGAGGGGAGTGATAAGGCAATGGTTCCCATCTTCTTCATGGTCTTCAATGGACTTGTCTCTTATGTGGTGATCACATTTTAACATAATGTGTCATGGACATGGGTGCTTGTCATTTTATCTTCTTGCAACTCAGACGGTGATGATTCACTCCTCATCCCTAGGATTTACATAACAGGCGCACTTCAACCCTTGATGAAGGGATGGCACTGGCGATACTGTGGTTAGGCGTGGTTTTGGAGTGATCCATTGAAGGGATCACATTATTATGGATATCTAAAGAAGAAATATTCGTTAGCGTTTCTATGATAAGAAGCATGAGGCAAAGCAATGCAATATGAAACACCACCCAAGGGACCTTGAAATCACTTCATACAAACCTGGAGGGTTGTACGGGAGAAGTATGCACAACACAGGGGTGTCGCGTGTAAGAGGGGCTTTGAAATGGTGTCTTAAGGTAAGGATGACACATGGAGAACACAAGTAGGGGTGCACGTAATATTGAAGAGGTGGGTGCAAGATGAGGGGTTTCATGCAAGATTGGGTGGTTGTGTGCAAAAGGAGTGGATACACGCAAGGGGAGACCCTGCATGCAATATCGACATGACACAAGGGAAAATTTTCATTCAAGAGGAAGATTTTTCATGAAAATTACTTATAGTAAAAGGAAAAGGGGTGAGGATCAAGCCCTAGTGGGCCCACCCGAAGGAGGACCCCTGGGAGACCTATCGTGCAAGATCCAGTACCTTGAGGCCATGTCTTTCGCACAGTCATAGAAGGGTTATCTTTCGCAAAGTAGAGCATCGGTTCATCTTCTGTAACCATACACAAAAGTGTTGGGGTATGTTTCTATTTATAGCTGGAAACTTTGGTGGTGACATGAAAGATGAGTGGCATGCAAGAGTAATTTTGATGTCACATTGAGCACAAAATATCTTGCGTGCATTATTAAATCTTTCGCACCGGTCATCCTTCTTTCACACCACTGACTTGGTGGGTTTTCATAAGGTCACCAAATAAGACTTAATTTGACATCACATTGGGCGTGCAAGATCTTTCACACCATTTTTAATTTTGTGCATAGCCTTTATATCTTGCGTGAACCTCCCTTAAGCATCATGGGATTTTCCAATAATTCAAAATCTGCCTTTGGTTTTATCAACATTGTCCATTCATGGACTTATCCAAAATTCAGTGCCAACAAATTCCCCCTTCTAAATCAGAGTTGAAAGAGGACCCAAAGCTCATATTCTGAGGGATACACTGATAATAAGATCCCCTATCGATAAGTGCACGCAAAACTGATTGTTCGGTTTGCAAACCACTTCCACGCGCGTGAAAGGACCGGTCCACGCCTATAAATACACCAGGGGGATTGGGTCCCCACTTTGACTTTTTCGTACGATAGACACCTTTAATCTCGTGTGCAAAAGATATTAATTCTTCATGTAAGGTCTTTTATTTGGTCTAACTTTTGCGTGCACACTTGGGTTCTTTCGCGCCACAATCAATTCTTGCGCGCACCTGAATTAGACACTTTTTTCGCATCCTTAGCTCATCTTGTGCGCAAAAAACTGTCTTGCACGCTGAATCCCCATTATTTCATGCATGTCCCTTTTTGAATTTAGGACCTAACATAAATGGTCATTAAACATACTGAAACTGAGAGGGAAGCTACTTTTGCTTCAAGGAGGACCCAAATGATCACAAACCCTCAGATTCTTCATGCGAGAAGAGTCATGTCCAATAATTAGATGCTTTTTCGTATGCTGATGCAAGATCAAAAGGATTATGTTCTGAGTGATAGTCTACCGATATGGAACTTCAGTATTTTGGAAGAGGTGTTGACGCCATGATTTGAGAACAATACACCACAGTCATGGGTAACACGTGGGGATAGCCTTTCGCAGTTCAACATCACAAGAAACAGTCACCCTGCTAGGGAAACACAAAACATGGCCATTTACATCCTAAATATGAAGACTAGTACTATTTTAGGGAGAAATCTGGCTCCTGAGGAATCTTCATATCACTGTGTGAGCACCTTCATAAGTAGAATCACTGATGAGACTAAAGTTTGGAAGTAATGGGACTTTAGGTTCGAGGGAAATTTCACGTGTGAATGGGCATGAGTGTCCTGAGTAAGCCAAAAATGCAAGGATTTTGGGGTAAATCTGTGGTCTATCGGGATTTTTGAAGTTGTGTGGACATCGCAGTTTCACTTCTACCATCAGTAAGACATGGTAGAATAGTTGTTTAGTCGATGGTCTCTCGACACGAATACATTCCACCTCCACCATGGGGATGTATGTATCAATCTGTGGGACATTCATTGCATAGGTGGAATTCCCCTAGAAGGGTACCAATAGGATGAGTTCCTTCCAACAGAGAATTTTTGGGAGGATAGGATGTGAACCCCTATTCTTACATGGAATCTGTTGGATCTGGCTAAGGAGAAGTTTTAAATCAAGTACATCCTAAAGGATATATCATATTCAGGATGGTTTAGTCTATTTATGATGCAGTACAAAGAAGTAAAAGTGCCAGGTCAATGGAAGCAGTGCCCGAACATATCACATAAGGTAAAGGAAGGATCATATTGGATAGTCTTGGAAGTAGGATTGTATCGATCCTGGGGTTTCGACATAAATGAAAGTCCAGAACCAAATGTATTATATTCTGGGTTCCTTGCTGCATTTCTAAGTGGTTGACTACTAGCAGTGTGGGATATGAGGATGGGGGTTTATCCAGGAATTCTAGTGATGACAGGAATCATGGCGTCCATGAACATGGTTAATCTGGGGGTTCCCATATTGGATAGGTTTTAAAATATTATGGGATGTATTTCTATAGGGAGAACGCCCAGGAGGATATGCGGACCGTTCCATATTCTTCATGGATGGGTTGTAGCTCATTATGGTGGGTATGACTTCTCGAATGCTATTTTCCCTCTAGGTGATGGTTTACGACCATCCCTCCTGAATATTGCTAAAATTCACCCACTGATGCTCAAAGAGGAAGGGATCAAACTAAATATTAGAAACCATACCAACTTCAACTTTCATTGATTTAGAACCCCAGCTATCCAGATGGTAGATGATGGGCGATGCCCCTTAGAGAAGAGGGAGTACTTGAAAAGTATTAGGGGTAGCATGCTGGTAGCTCGGATTGATGGAAAAATCTTCTAAAAACTATATGTGCTGACAAGGTTTTCTAGGAAATTCGAGTGAACGTACTAGATGCCGAATAAAGTATATAAATGGGTTAGGGAATAGATACATCCTTTCATTATTCTCCAATTGTGGCTCATTTTCACAATTGCGGGTTTTGGATAAGTCATCACCCTTCCCCGTACTGATGTCAATGTTGTCCTATCAATGGATTATGTTGACCATTGGATACCAACGTAACCATAGGTGATTCTGTGAAAATGAATTTTCAAAATCAATGTGGTCAGCATGGAGTCAGGATAGTAGGGAGGAAAACAAGGTACCACTGGGAAGGTGAGACAAGGAATAAGTCAAGTAGTTGGAATGGTGCAGGCTAGAACTTTTTGGGTTGGAGAATCACGAGGCGAGACTATTCATCCACCTACTGAAGGGGGTGGTCTCGTGGAATTCCCTACGGGCTAGCTAGGGAAATCCCTAGGAAGCATATAAGGCATCTCCTAAATCTGACTACAAACAACATTTTCCATCTCTATGGTCTACTTGGAGGACGTTGTGACAATCTATGTCCACTGAAGAGCTCTGGAGGAGACTGGTACACACTAAGCTTGACTTACCAGACATAGGGTGCATTCAGGTGGCAAAGAGGGTACACTTTCATCGTTGACAGGCATACCTGACAGCCATGGATATATACGCATGCCAATGAGGGAGGTATGAGGAACCGTATCTTCTAGTGAAAGTGATTCTTGACCAGGAGTATGACTTGGAAAATCTGTCATCCGGGAATGATGATGAGGAGGAAGAAGAAAAATAAGGGTAGGAAGAGGAGGAGGAGGAAGAAGGGGAAGATATATAAGAGAGAGAGAGAAGAGAGAGAAGAATAAGATAGATAAGAGGAGGTTGGAGGTGAAGGTCCTGGAGGTGAGAGACTTCGGGAAAAAACCACCCACCAGGGAAACCCATATGAGAGTGGCAAGATCACAGGCACTAATACAGAATTGGTCGAACAACCTGAGGTGAGTCTCAACTCGCATCTATACTAGCCTCTCTTTTCATAATTCGAATCCACTGACAAAACATGGTCCTTTTTAGGAGCACATTGATGATGATAGCCAGGAATCATTCTCTATAGGGGATGAGGATGTACCCATGGATGTGGAAGAACATCCCCATGAGCCTACACTTAAGATCGAGTAGGGTGGAAAACTGACCATGGTTGAAGTGGTTGAAGGACCATCCATGATTGAAGTGGGCAGTGATGAACCTGAAGGAAGGGCTAAAATGGAAGCCTCAGAGTCTAAATCCATTTTTGCTATCTAGAAGGTGTTATCACCGATTATTGAATTCACAAGCTTCGAGGGATCTCCTGTGGTGGTAGCTCCTACCATGACTTAGGCACTGGACACTACTGATCTTGGTACTTGTAAGTTTCTTCCTTTATAGGCTCACATATTTTATTGGGGGACTTGGATGACCAAGATATCAGTTCCCAATGCAGTGATCATAAGGATAGTGGCTCATAAAACTATTAAGTCTAGAACATCTTCAAGATCCCTACCAGTGATTGCAACAACTCTTGAAGATCCAACTATTCAAGCTGGTCCTGCCTTAGCACTCAGTGATAAAGAAGCTACAATCATGGGTGATGTTTCTTCCAGGGTTGAGCTCTAGGCCAGCGAGGGTTAGGTTGCTGAAGAGGAAAGGGTTCCAGAAGAGGATGTGGCTACTGAACTCCTAACTATTTTTCTGGAGTACAGGCCTGAAAATCCTGGGGAGATGGATGAATCTGATCCTGACGCGCATGAGGAGAGTCATATTACATGATTCAAGGCGTGGAAGTGCATCAAATGCTTCCTTAGTGAATCACATATAGAATGGATGAGCTGAATGGGATCACTTCGCACATGGTTGCACATTCTCTATGCCAGAGGGGTGGATACTCAATGTCTTCATTTAATGATCCATGATTATATGGATGAGAAGATACGGGAGAGTATCCAATGCTCTGATATTGCCCAGTGTCAAAAGGAGTCAGAGAATACCTATAAGTTCCTTAAAGCTGATCAAGAAGTCTGACACCTTTAAGAGCAACCAAACATAAAAGATTCACTTATTGTGAACCATTTTGAGCTCATTTAATGGTTTAAGGCCCAGTTGGAAGATTCCCAGGAGAAAGAAATGTAGGAAATCCATCAAATTATTGAGCTCCAAGCTAAGCAGGCGCAAATACAAGCCACAGATAATGAGTTCCGCTCTATAGCTACTAATGAAGGGAGGGATCTAAAGGAGCAGGAAGCGGCCCTAGAGGCTATGATCCAGAAGGTGGCAGCACTGGAGCAATCCATCAAAGGGGTTGATCCATAAGGGTTGTGTTTTAGCTGAACTCATAAACATATCTCCTTTTTTACCATATCAAACTATGTGCATGGACTTATTATTTTCTTGTTTACTTACTTAAGTGCATTCTGACCATAACTGTGAAGTAATTAGAAATTATTCCCTAAGCTCATGTGGGTCATACCCAGTATGATAAATAAGAGAAGACTACATAATTATTAATTTTTTGTATGATATCACAAGCTAAACTTTTGAAAAATTGGGGTCTGGATGACCACCCAGAGTTCTTGAAACAAGAGAGGGGTCTTGAACAGAGAATAGAGTCCTCAAAACATCCAAAAAACTCTTTACCACGTACTCTAGTGCACAAGGGGGGTGAAATCAGGGGTGTTGGAATAAATCTGATCAAAAGGGAATGAAGAATATGAATTATGATATCCAAAATTCAGAACGCGGTGAAGAGGACATGACGACAGAGGATAGTTGTTAACCAAATTCAAAACAGAACATCTGTATCGCATTAGCCATAAATAAGAACAAAAAAATAAGGGCCAACCACTGACCGCATTTGAAACATGGGGCCAAAATCGAAGTGCCATCCAATGTCTTCTAGTACATTGGCCCAGGATGGTAGGTGAGCCTTAAGGCTGATCATCCTAACCATTAGGGGGTTCCTTTAGACATGAAAGGGAATGGGTATCTGAAATAGAGGGCATACATAGTGTAGTGATGTAAGGATGAGATGTTTGGATGGATTCTAACACTCTTAGAATTATGCCACCATGATAAAAATGAACTAGGTGAGTGTATCAATTTGGATTGATATTAGGCCTATATTTGGGAGGGACCTCACCGGTGAGGACCTGAAATGGTATACTATTTTACATCATGTAAATGGGGATGATAGGCATCCATTTTATCATTATGCAGTGAGGAAGATAGTGAATAGTTTAATGTCATATTATCAGGACGTTGCAAATAGTTTAAAGGTCGTACTAACTAGACTAGGGATAACAATTTAAAGTCATGTTGCATGGATTTTAGGATCATATTTTAAGGCCATAGAGTTTAGACCGTAATTGGGGTCGATGGTCTGGAAGGGTTAATGACCCTAGGGATTGGACTGAGGTGAAATTTCTGGGTGTCTCTACATATCCCTTAAGGATGAGAATCAATCCAAACGTAGTTTTTAAAGGTGGTACGACAGGCATCCAATACCAAGAGGGGAGGTGTTTTCTCAAGTGAATACATCGAAGGGATAAGTAATTTATCATTACACATCCTGGGTGCAGAAGACATATTTTAGCACCATATGTTAAAGGTGTAATAGATCTTAGTTTATGGTTATAGAGATCGAACCAAAAATGGGAAGATTCTTGAATTAGAAATATATAAAGTGGTTCCATAAAGCAACCCAATTTGAATGAGGGGAAAATAGTCCACACTGCACCACAAATTTCCATAAGAATGCACATAGTTTAAAGTCATGATGCTCAGACTAAGGGAATGAAGCACCTATTTTAAGGTCATATATTTCTAACCAAAATAAGTGTGGTTATTCCATGGATGAAAAAACCTTACCCATATCCCTAAGCCAGCATGAGCTATGCTCTGTGTGGGGTGTAGAAGATCTTTGCAATGTATGGAATATTCAGTTGGGGAGATGGTGAGGAGTTAGAGATGGCCCTCAAAACATTGATTCACCCTCTCTAATGTGCATAGGTGCATAGAGGGATAACACTAAAGGTGTAAAAATTCCACTTGAACATGATTTAGTGGAAAGGGATATAAATCACGTGACCAATACTTAAGGATTAATGGGGGTGGTGTAACGATGGAGGATAAATGTTGACCATGTTCGAAACACAACATCCATATCGTGTGACTTGTAATGGGAACAAACAAATGAGCATTGACCACTGACCATATTCACAATATGGGGTTTGTGTCAAATTATTGTTCAAAATACTCAAGGATGTTGGACGAAGATGGTAGGATAGCACTGATGCCTAGCATCCATGTCATTTTGGGTCCCTTTCATATGTGAAAGATGATGAAAACCTAAATAAAGGGAAATGTGGAGCATGTAAATGGATGAAATCATGTCCATCTAGAATCTAACACTCTGGTTCCTAAACAACAGTGCATCTAGGCACATTTTTGAGGCATAATAGAGGTCGAGAAGTTTAGAGAAGAAGGGGGAAAATGGGTTGATGAACTTAGGGTTGGACCCAAAGATGAAATGTTCGGGTTTCCCTATGTATCCCATAAGGATGGGAATCAAGCCATACGTAGTTCTAGAGACACCACATCATTTAATGTCATGCATATGTAAGGAGAAAGGAAGGGAGATCCCTAAAGTCAAGTGTGCAGCATGGATATTATAAACCCGATGTGAATGTGGACATGAGTCCATATAAGCCACACCATGTGCTTCCGAAAGAGTTTGGTCTAGTGGTCTGAAAAGAAGGAAGGATTTTAGGTATATGGGGCTGGACCTGAAGACCAAATGTTTGGGTTTTCCTACATATTCCATGAGTATGGAAATCAATCCACATGTAGTTCTTCAAAATGGAATGGTAAGGTACCAATGACAGGGGAAATATTGTCATGTTGGTCTGGGCCATGCACCAAAAGAAGCGGTATTTGATAGATCTTGTTTGTTATTTAGTGTGTATGTGTGTTTTTTTTGAAGCAACAAACCCTGGAAGGAGAATATGGGCATCATCGTAGGAATCAAGCCATATTTATGCCTTAAAAATGGCATGGTGGATAACTGATACAAAACATGATGTCCCCTAGAGCGAGGATATCACAATGCAGTACCATTTTTCGTTGTGCATCCAAGATGACAGTGTTCATAGTTTAGGGTCATATGACTAGAATAGACTATGAATTTTAACATTGTGAGGAAAATACGCAATAGTTTAAAGTCATTTGGGATCAAGTAGTATAGTTTAACATCATATAGATTAGATGCACACAGAAGAACAAGGTTCTAAATGGAATGTGTATGGCGTGATAAATCATACCCGACATGAATGAGGAAACCAGTCCACACCACACCGCACACAACCCCAGGGGGAGGGGACCTCAGACCAAGGGGCCAGAAAATATCAAAGGACATGGGGCTGGACCTGAAGACAAAATGTCTTGGCGTTCCTACATATCCCATGAGGATGGGAATCAACCCAGAAATAGTTCTCTAAATTCATGCAATTTAACGTTATGCGGTAAGGATGAGGGGGGGACTAGCTCATAAGGAGAATTATGTGGTGAGTCTATTATAGACCCTATGTGAATGAGGAAATAAGTCCACATACTCCACACCATGAAATCCCACAAGAATCAAGTCCAAAATACCAAACAGAAAAGATAATTAGTGGAGCTTGAAATGGACCCGAAGATTAAATGCTTGGGAATTCCTACATATCCCATGAGAATGGGAATAAATCCATACATAGTTCTAAAATTCATGCAGTTTAATGTCATGCGTTAAGGATAAGGGGGTCTTAGTTTAAGTTCATAGAGCTCAGACTGAAAGAAGGGAGATTTCTCCAAGAAGGTGAAAACCTTGACCAAGTCCTTAATCCCATGTGAGCTACACTTGATGTGGTAAAAAAGGGAAGAGAAGTTGTTCTTAACACATTGAATACACAAAATCAAAAATGGAGTGAATCCATGGATGACACCATGACATTGATTCATCCTCTTGATGCACATAGGTGCATGGGGGGATAACCCCAAGGGTGTTGAAATTCCACTTAGACATGATGGAGTGGAAAGGGATGTGAATCATGAGTCCAATATTTAGGGTTAAATGGGGGTGGAACAATGATGGAAGATAACTATTGACTGTTTTCGAAACACAGTACCCACATAGCGTTGGCCTGAAATGGGAACAAAAAATAAGGGTTGACTGCTGACCATATTCAAATCGCAGAACCTATCATATAATGTTGTTCAAAATCCTCTAGGACATTGGCCTAGAGTGGTAGGTGAGCCATAAAGACAAGAATCCATACCTTCTGAGGGTCCTTTCAAATATAAAATATGATGGGAACCCAAATAAATGGAGTCGTGAAGCATAAAAATGAATGAAATCATGTCCATGTGGAATATAACACTCTAGGTCCTAAACCATAGTGCATCTGAGCACATTGGTGAATTGGAAAAAGGGTTGAGAGGACCAATTGAGATTAGATGACTCAAGGATATGAGTGGAGGAAACTGGTATAAAGATCTCTCTCTTGAGAGAGAGAGACGTGGTGTGGTTATTGTAAACCCGGCGTGAATGAGGACATCAGTCCACACCACAATACACACCCCTTGAATAACTTAGGAAAAGGATCCATAAGGAGGATAAGGTTTCTAAAAAAGTAGGTCTAGACCCGAAGATGAAATGTCCATGTGTTCCTATGTATCCCATGAGGATGGGAATCAATACACATGTAGTTCTGAAACTGTTATCCAATTTAACATCATAAAGTGAGGATGTAAGGGGTATCTCAAAGAGGAATGTGTATGGCGTGGAAAATAACCCGACGTGAATGAGAACATAAGACCACATACACCACACCATTCATAATTCCAAGAGAAAACTCAGGTCAAGTGGCCGAGAGAAAGAATAGATGAAATATGGATAGACCCTAAAACAAAATGTTTGGGTATTCCTACGTATCCCATTAGGATGTTAATCAATCCAGACATAGTTCTAAAACCACCATTCAATTTAACATCATGCGGTAAGGATGAGGGATGAAGGATGTTCTAGAAGGAGGGGCACATGATGCGTCCGTTGTAAACCTGACATGAATGAGAACATAGAAGTCCATATACCACACCATATGAAATAACTTTAAGAGAACTAAACCCGAGGGGGAAAAGATATTTGTTGTACTGGACCCGACAATGAAATGTTCAGGCATTCCTATGTATCCCATGAGTATGGGAATCAAGACATACGTAGTTCTTGAAATTCATGTAGTTTAACGTCATGTAGTAAGGACGAGGGAAATGAGGAGTGTCTCATGGGGATATGTGTAGTGTGGAAAAAATAGTCCAACGTGAATGAGGACAAAGAGTCAGTACCACATCCCATAATCCTGAGAGAGAACTTGGTCCAAGAGGCCAGATAGGTCAAAGGACCTGAGTCTGGGACATGGATAAAAGGTCCGAGTGTTCCTACGTATCTTATAAGGATTGGAATCAATCCAAACATAGTTTTGAAAGTGTTGTGCAGTTTAACGTTGTGCGATAAGGACACAAGGAGACCCTAGTTTAAGTTCATAGAGCTTGGTCCATTTTTTAGTTTATCATCATGTGGAATGAGGGATGGGTATTTTTACATCCATCAGTCGAGATGAATCACATAGTTTAACATCGTATGGTGAAGACAATGGTGGTAAATCTTAAGTGAAATATGGCTTGAGTAATTTTTCATTGGTGAGAGGATTAATAGGCTCACCATCCATGGTGACTAGGGAGTATGTGCCATTGGGGTAAACCTTGTTAATAATATAAGGCCCCTCCCATTTGGTCTCCAACTTCGGTGGTTTCCTAATAGGTATCATTATCGTTCTGAGGTCCAATACTATATCACCGTGAAGGAAAGAATGGAGACAAACTTTCTTGTTTAAAGCCTTGGCTATCTTGTTCCGATGCTTCTCCAGATTGTGCAAGAAATAGAGTCTGTTCTCATTGAGGGATTATAGTTCATCCAAACAGATTTTGGATACTTTTTTTGGTACCTGCTGATAGTAGATGGTTGTACATAGTGAGGGTATCTAAATCTCGATGGATAGGATTGCCTATATCCTATACACCAGGGAATATGGAGTCACCTGAGTGGAATTATGAGTCATCATTCAGTAAGCTCAGAGAGAGTTGGGGAGTTTTTCCATCCAACTCTTCTTATTTTGACCAACCATCTTCTGCAAGATATTAGAGATGGTTTTTTAATGCCTCAATATTCCCATTTTCTTGCGCATGATAGCAATAGGTATGATTAGAATGGATATCATACTTGTCATATTATTTTTTCATCTTCGCTTCTCATAATTTGATGTCGTTATCGGTGAGGATGACGTAAGGGACTCCAAATAGATGGATGATATTGGAGATCACAAAGTCGACAAAAGAATGGGCATTGACTTACTTGAGCAAAATTTCCTCTACCCACTTGGGAAAGAAATCTATTGCGGTCAGGATGAACCTGCACTGGTGAGTTGTTGCCAGTGGATATGGTCCCATGACATCAAGTCCCTAGATCGCAATGGGCCAAGAGTACTTGGTAGTATGGAGAGGCTCTAGAAGCCGATGAAAAAACATTAGCATGGATTTGGAATGAATAGCACCTCTTGAAAAACTCGATACAATCACGGATCATGGTGAGCCAAAAATACCCCAATCTTCGGATCTGATGGGAGTGTTTCATCCCTGTATGATGATCCCCACAGTAACCAACATGTACCTCCTACATAACCTGTGGGGTATTTCCTCCTTGAATGAAACAGAGGATAATCCCATCAAACCCGCAACTATAGAGGATCTTCTCAAGAATGGGACCACTCTAGGGGGTGAACTACACTATGCATCGTCAGATCTACACATGCTCAGATCAGTCTTCTGGGAGATTACTGTGTTGAAGATACTCAATAAATGGGGTCCTCTAGTCAGGAGTCTCTTCCAACACCATGGTAGGGGGACCTGGAGGTCTTGATGTATATGAAATGGTGGTAAGGTGTCTTACCTGTTAGATTCATCATTGTCCAAAGTGATGATAGCAGTGAATCTTCGGTGTGCCACATGGATAATCAAATCATCCTGGTTAGGCTCTACAAAAGATGCATCCAGGCGGGACAAGGCATCGGCTTAGCCATTCTGCGATCGAGGGACATGAGTAACTTCTAGATGAGAAGGGATCTAGGCTATCAGCTTGATAGTACACTCTAATAGTGGTACAAGCTTCGGTTTCCTGATGACGTAGTCACTTTTGATCTTCTTGATGACCAGTTTGGAGTCCCCCTTCACATACAGGTGGGGAATGTCAATCTAGAGGGCTAGCTCAAGACCAGTGATGAGAGATTCATACTCTACCTTGTTGTTGGTACAACCTTCTGAAAACAAGAACAAATAGGTCAGGACATCTTATGTAGGAGTGATGAAGATGATACCCAGGCCTACTCTGTTGATTCTAGGATCATTGAGTCTCCTATCGGTAGGGCTTCAGAAAGTATCATCAATGTGCATGTGCCAACATGGAATGGCTTGATCCACTGAGAGGATTGCCTTATCTAGAAAGTTAAGATCCATAGACTACTCTGTGGGGGGGTGGATGGGTGGTAAGAAAGTTTTACAATGCCTATCATTAATAGCCTTCTATGGGGAAAACATGATGTCAAACTATTGAAGGATCACTTCCCACCATGCTAGATGACCTTTCAACATGGGGCGGTTCAGAATTTACTTTAGCAGATCCACTCAGGACACTAGTTGTATCTCATGGTGCTACAGGTAATGTATCAATTTCTACACTATGAATACTAATGCAAGTTAGATCTTCTCGATAGAGGAATATCTTGTCTCTGTATTGAGGATCATATGGCTGATATATTATAAATGGTTCTCTATTCCCTCATTGTTCTTCTGGGTGAGAAGGGAATCGATGGACTATTCCAGAGTGGTCACATAGAGGATCACCATATTTCTGGAAATGGGTGGCATTAGAAGCATAGTCTTTAGAATATACTTCTTGATTTCCTCCAAAGTTGTCTGAAACTCCTCATCCCACTAATAATTGGAACCTTTCTTCATCAGTTAAGAAAAGGTATTTCACTTGCCAACCAGATTTTCAATGAATCGGCGTATGTAGGCTAAGTGGCCTTGAAAGCCTTAGATCTCCCGAATGTTACTCAGAGGATACATCTGACTAATGTCATTTATCTTTTTCAGATCGATCTCAATGCCTCTATATCTAACAACAAATTTGATAATCTTTTTAGAGGTGAACCCAAAGGAACACTTCAAGGGGTTCATCTTTAAATGGTGGAAATAGAGGAAGCTGAACACTTTATCAAGATCTTTGATATGGTACTGAAACTGGAAAGATTTAACCACCAGGTCATCCTCATTTAATTCCACCAATGTACCAAGGATCATCTTGAATATGCGGTGCATGGCACACTGATAGGTGGCAGCTTCATTTTTCAGACCGAAAGGCATTACCTAGTAGTAGAAAATACATGTGGTTCCCTGAAGGTGGTAGACTCTTCATCCTCAAGGTCCATTCATATTTTATTATACCAATAATACCCATCCATAAAGGAGAGATCCTGGAACCCAGCAGTGGCATTGATCAATAGTTCTATTGTATGAAGGGAAAAATCATTCTTCAGATAGTGACAGTTGAGATCTCGGAAGTCGATGCAGACTATAATCTATCCATTCTTCTTCATGACAGGCACAATGTTATCTAACCACCTGGGGTACTATATTTACTTGATGAATTTGGATTTTATGAGCTTATCAACCTTGGCCTTAACCATGGCACTATGAGAAGGGTTCATCTTTCTGGGAGGCTATTTGAACCTGTTATGATTCGTTGGGAGACCGAGATGGTGGACAAAGACCCGAGGGTCTAGTCCTAGAATATCATCATAACTCCATGTGAATACATCATGATTATGCTTTATGAAATCCATGTATCATTGTTTCCCTTATGCAGGCATAGCAAACTGATCAATGTTGGTTTCAGATCCGTCTCGTTACCGAGGTTCACCTTTAACAATTCATCGACCTTAGAGTAGACACCCTCTTCGAATGTGGGAGGGGCGTCTTATAAATCCTCTTCTTCATCCACAGTGAGAGGATCATCAATAGGAGGCGGCCCTTTTGAGTTGACAAATCCTGATGGGACACCAGTGCTAGCCTGGGTGGTAGTGGAAACTTCATCGGGAGACTCATGTGTTGCTGAAACCATAGCGATGAAAACTTTCAACCCAATCCCATCTGGCCTTTGACCTAAGGGGCCATGTTTGATGATATAAAAGCAATAGTGGAATGTCATATTGATTCAGTTTATCCCATCCTAGTGAAACAATCAATTATGATGTATTGTCGTTGCCATGGGACAGACATCCCGATACCATATAGGAGTAGGGGGTTTCGGGATCACTCGAGCTTGATTTGTGTAGGAATATGAGATGATCTCATGGAGTTCCTTTGACTTGGGAATGAACTAATCCTTCATTCATGGGACAACGAATCATTTCCCCAAGTCCGAGGTTGTGGCCTCCAATCTGTGAATCGGGAAAATGTAGGCGTCATCCAGGTCTGTCCATTGGTCGGTCGCAATCGTAGTGTGTTCAACCTCATTATACTGAATTTTCTTATCCTTTCTCTTGCAATAGTTTTCATCTAAGTATAGGGCTTCAAAAGAGGCAAAGGGAGACGCATCACCTTGAAGTGTGCCTACTAGGCCATTAAGAGAGTATTTAAGGCATTTTTAATGTGAGGAAGGGACTTTCGTATGTAGGTGGAGCCATGGTCTGCCCATAAATGCGTTGTAAGTGGTGTATTGTGAGACAAACATGAACTTGGTGTAGAAAAATAAGCCACTGAACTAGGTCTTCAAGAGAATATTTCCAACTGGTGCCTGATCCCTCCTATCATAACCGTGAATTTTCAGGTTATAGGGACTTAGATCTGCCTCAGACAGCCCCATCTTGTGGAATGTACGGGTTGAGATAAGGTTGATCCCCAAGCTCGTGTCAATGAGATAGAGGTGGATCTCCACGCCATTGAAATGGACAGTGATGTATAGTGGGCAGATGTGCCCCTGTATAGGAGAACCATCATCTTCTCCAAAGAAAGATATGATGGACTGACATTCTACATGCTTAACTATCTTAGTATCGAAGGCTTCTGTGGCTGCTACCTCTATCTCAAACTATAGGGGGCTTCGTAAAGCCTCTACAAGGGCCTCATTTATATCAACCGATAGGTGGAGATCCCTGAGGATAGAGATATTCAAAAAAATTCTGACAAGATTCTTGAGTATATCATACTTCCGTTCTAGGCATACACTTATGCTAACAATAGGTTGATTTACGGCAGGAGGTTTGATGGGTGTTGCTGGTTGAACCGACAGATTCTGGATGGTGCTAGGAATGTCTCATTTCTCACTAGTTGAAACACATATAGTGACTACTAGTTGAGGGATATATATATATATATATGAGGTCTACCCATGATATAATTTGGATTAACATAGTACGTTTGTGGTGTCTTCATCTGATCAAGTAGCACAAATGGCAGGGGAGGTGGATATGATGAAACAAGATGAGAAGGTTGTTTATGTTGATCCCTGCACTGGGCCTATGGTCTGGTCTTGGTGGCATTCATGTCTTGGATGGAATAACTAATCGATTCATTCCTTTGATTCACATAACCATGGATCTTTCGATGCTAGCATCAGCTGGGAAGGTTGGGATGGTCCACCCGATGCTCTTCGTCATTGGGAACCATGTTGGGGTTTACCAGCTCTGTAATATTGACCAAAGTGTACCCTTGATCATCACTTAAATAATCCTCCATCGCTAGGCAAATTATGGGGGAAATATCCATCTCTGGGGGCATTAAATTTCTGAGACTATGGGATGACAATGGCATTGGTGGTGGACTTTTTTTCCCTTGTGTCATCGATGATTTCCCTTCTGGGAAGAGGAAGGATGAGATATTGACACAGAAGTAGTGGTTACGGGTAACGTGGAGACTTCTGAAGGCTCATGTCAATTCAAACGTGCACAGATAATACCATGGGTATGGATGAAAGCCTTGAAATCCATCCAATTGTCATATTTTTGAGACTCGTGGTTAGAAACCTACTGCTATTATCCCTTACTATCACTATCAAGATTTATAAACAAATATTCCATGTGTTTCGGGCTGGACTCAACCAGACTATGTTTTTATCAACTTGGTCCTGAATCTAGTCTTTAAACACATAACATTGATTGAGGGTGTGCCCAAGGAACCATTGATAGGGTAAGTAATTGGGGTGATTAGTGAGTCCCACCTCTTTGGGATTCTTGCACTCCAGCAACTGTAGGATTCCTTAGTTCAAGGAGATTTGGAAATAACCAGGGACCTGAGCCTTGGTAAATGATTAAGTCCAGCTTCTCTAATCTTGGAAAGGAGATCTGGGAGCCTATCATGGATGAGGGGCTAGCAGATCCTATCAAGGAGGTGGAACCTGATTATCTTGCCTAATTTGTGGAGGCACGTTACGTGGGGGTGCCTACTGATTCTAAGGTGGGTGCCACTGGGCCGTAGGTTATGCCTAAAGTAGTGGACCTCAACGAATCTGTGGAGGTGGCTCTACTGGTAATAACTCTAACTGACTGGGGGACACTATTTTTGCTACGGTAGAAGGCTCAGCCTTAGCGGCTCTTCTTGAAGCACCACAGGAGGCAATGGATGTGCATGTTTGGCTTACTGCAAGGCCTCCTCTAGATGATGGGCTTTATCATAGAAACCCTAAAATCCCCCTAGGTAGTTCTGAGTGATGATAGAAGGTTCCAATTTGGTCTTGACATTCCCCACGCACATCTTTAGCATATTCTTCTAGGTTAGTGGCATATCAAGGGAATATGTGAGGCCCTTCCACCCTATGAAAAAGTCTACGACATACTCATCAGGCCTCTTTTTGCACTTGAAGAGGTTAAAAATTCTTATCTTCATGGTGGTGGAACTGAACTAGTAGAGAAACTGTCTACGAAGGTCCTCCCAACCGGCTACTGACCCAATGGGTAGTTGGCTATACCAAAAAAATGTGGTCCCTTCTAGTGTCGGCACAAAACACCAGATCTTGGAGGAATCCTACTGTTTTAGTTCCTATCTTGGGTCCACACCTCAAAATAAAGTGGGCTAGATGCTGTAGTGGATCACACATCCCATTAAAGGGGGAGAAAGTGGGATTCCTGAAACCCAAGGGTGTTGGCATATCATCCACCTATGCTGGATACATCTTGAAAGCAGGCGGTATTTCCACCTATAGGGTTTCCAAAGCCTCTAGGTTAGAAATGAGAGTGGCCATTGGATCATCTTGTTGAGGATTCCTATCTTGATGAGGATCTTTGACCAATAGTGCATTGACATGTTCTTCATCATGGTAAGAATGCACAACATCTCGTGGAGTAGATGGTGGGATGACTTGTGGGACTGCTAGGGGAACGACCTGTAGAACAGCTGGGGAAACCTGAGATGGGTCCTGAGGAGGGTTATCATGCAACTCACGTGGATTTGGTGATGCATATCACACCCTCTTTCTATAAACTTCAGCCTTTATTCTGTCTATATGGGAAGTATCACTAGGAGGAAACTTGCTGGGGGGAGTTCGTACCTTCCCCTACTACCTCGGTCAAGGGTTACCATAATTTGGTCGTCGTTCCACAACACGTTCAGAAAGAAGGTCATCAACCATTTTTTTATGTTTTGCAATATGTTGACACAACACATCCTTTTCAGGGTCATCTTCCATCTTTTTCACTAAGTTGGATGGGTTAGAGGGTTTGGTAGTCCCATTATGATCTTTACCCTTGTTGGAGTCCTGACCAAAGGAAAATGACTTAAAAGGTGAAGGAAGGCCCAGTAAATTTCTTTGTTGGTGAGTAACCCTACTCAGAGGGTCCAAAAAGTGTAGCACCACCCTGGGGGGTAAGTTCTCTTCAATGAGTCCTAGCTCGATTTCTTTTTATGATAGGTCATCCATGTGAACTATAACCGTGCCTGGAGGCATATCCTCAATGTCACATGAAAAGTCAGGCTGGTGCCATATAGGACTGAAATTAAGGGCAGTATACTAACCCCAACCATGAATCTGAGCATGGGGGAAGCCTCCTTAAAAATTATATGGAGCGCTGTAAATCTATGGATGCATAATTGCTGGAGGGTCTGAAGATAACTGGGTGACTCAGGATGCTGATCCATGGGAGCACAGCCAAGTCAACCATGTGGCATTGTTGGCCGAGGTTGTCAAATTGTTTATGTCTCTTGGGGTAATATACCCATTGATGATGGATATGAAAGTGTATTTCCTAGAGATTTTTTTGAAAACACAAGACCTCATCCTGGGTGAGAGATTCTAGAATACTGAAACCTACTATTGTAATGGGCCATAACATCTCAGGGAGGTGATCTGTGGTGAGAATGTCCCACAAAATTCTCATATTAGACTCAGGATTCAGTCCTTGATTAACCCACTATTTAACTGGGGGAGGTTGTGGGATTGGTAATGGCACTAAAGCTATACATTGTTATGGTAGACTAGTTGGTGGAGAGTATGGAATGTGAGCTGACAAGCCGCCGCATCTTGGGATGTCTTCTGAATAATGCACTGATTGCACCACCACATCCCTCTAGGATGGACTAATGACCACTACTTCCCATACAGGGACTGTGGTTGAGGGTGGTGAGTCATGTTGTTTCTCATCCTCTATCAGTACCTATAACAACTCTCTATGATCTATGGTTGAGGTATAGAACGATCTTGTTGAAAATAAGAAGGATTTCACATCCAGGCCCTGGAAAGGGGCCAAATCTTCCTCATCCTGTATGTATCTTCGGAGAAATTCATGGACCTGATGGACTTCACTTTCTGGAAGGATGAATCTTATACACATTATTCATACCCCAACCCCCAACACATGATATCGGGGTGAGGGTTACATCACTAAATCTCACTTCACCTCATAATCTAAAATATAGATGGGTATGATTGCAATTTGAAGCTTCTCAGGATTTTTCCTTTGGCGGCAGCAACCTGCCCTCCTACCCCAGGATGGTTCTTCAAGAGAGGTTAGGTTTTTGACATGGGGAGGTCCTCCATGCAGATCGGTGGTAGAGTGGGGAGGACCTCCACCCATACTAGATGGGATATGAGGAGGGCCTTCATATCAGTTGTTGCTGAAGTGGGGAGGACCTCTGCTCTGAGGAGCTGGGGTGTGAGGGGAACCCGAAAAAATATCGAATGGTACATGGGGGGACTTTCATGTTTGATAGTGTTGGAGCATGGAGGGCCTCTGATAGAGTTGGTGAACACATGGGGATGACCTTTGCATTGGTCAGGCCTGGTATTAGTGGTATGAAGAGGTCATTCGTACTGATTATGTTGGACACTATAAGGGCCTCTGTGTCCGTCGTTGATGAAGTGGGGAGGGCCTCCACTTTGGTGATTGTTGGCATAGGTAGGACCTCCATAGGAATAAATGATCACATGGGGAGGGCCTCCATGTTGTTGGGTGACTGGGAAAGGAATGCCCTCGCATTGAGAATTTGGTATGTGAGAGAAATTTTCATACCTTAGGCCAGGAGCATGGGGAGGACCTTCATGCTGAATGTCAATGAAGTGGGGAGGGCCTCTGTTGGGGTTGATGATGGTGGCATGGAGAGGACCTCCCCTATGTCTGATACTGGTACAGGGAGGACCTTTGTACTGGATTTCATCATCATGGGTTGGGCCACGATGGTTGCTACTTTCCCCGGTAATTGGGAGAGCTAGTTCAACCTACTCATAGGGTGACTGGTGCTTCAACTTTGGATTGTATTGGAGGTTCCCATGCTCTGTAACCGGGAGGTTACCCTACCCAATAATGACAGTGGGTTGATATCTCATGTTAGGGGTGGCTCGGGCCACTAATTCCACGAATAACGATGCCCCCTGGCGGTCATTATCCTGAGCTTGCACCTGGCGTTGATGTTGGGTCAGCCGAACTAGATCCGACTGTATAGGGGGATGAACCACCTGCTCTTTAGTATGTAGGAATATCTAGAAATGCTGATGTGGCCGGGTGGGAGTCCTCCTCAGTGGCTCCCTAGATAAAGTCTGGTCCAGGTGGACTCGGACATCCCTTACTTCATCATCATAAGGGATTGAGTCATAGGAGCACTCCGGGTATAGGATCTCTAAACTGTTGAAGGTCGGAGTGGGGAGCAATGTCTCCCTATGTGGCCCTTGGGGGAAGTGGTTCCAATGGGGCATAGAATCCTCTAGGTCCTAGAAGGACATGTCCCTTGTCGGTATGACCCCTTCCTGTTCATATCATCGAACAAGATTATTAATCACCCTTCTCTTTATGAATTTAGAGGGTGAGAGGGTTGTGGTATCCTAGTAGGTTCAAGCATGGGATCCATTGTAGAGGAGATGAAGTCATGGGGAATTGCAGCATTCATACTTCCCCTACCCCTGTGTCTGTGGGAGGGAGATGAAAAATTTTCTCTAGATTGAGCTTGGGTCCTACAAAGTAGGAAAATTCAGCTATCAGTATAGATAATAGGAAAGTTATGCATAGTTCCCCAGATTCATTCATTATTCCATGGCCGAATAAAAATATCCATGCTAACAACTTCATAGAATGGAATGCCCAATGATTAACTGCGCCAAACTTTGGTGAGTTTCATGCTAGGCCCACCATTTTCTTGGTCGGACCTGGTGCTAGATATCTGGATCCAGTGACACACTTATCTATTAATTTCTCAAACACTATTAATCTCCATATTGTAGAGAAGGACTTCATGTTGGGTTCACCATTTCTGTTTCTGACGCTTTCACTGGGGCACGCATCCATCTGTGGATATGCGCTAGCTGTTTCCCTGCATTCCTTCTTTCCAAAGGCAAGTGGAATTCGTCACTTATTCAGGGACATTTTATCCTTGATCGAAACAGGATGATGGGATTTCGGTCTCTCCTTTTGTGGATTCCTCCTCAGAATTCGTTGCCTAGTCTGGGTCTCCATTAAAGATTAAGAGGTTGTTTGTGAAAATATTCCCGGTTCCATATCTCTGTGGACTCCATTTAATTACTCTACTTCTGTTAGGATATTCCAAGGGGTTAAGTCGGGGCAGTAACCTTCGGTTAGGGGAGTAGTCACATTGGAAATCACTGGAATGTCTGGACACTAAAACACTGGAACACCTGGGTTTATTCCCCTTGTGATAAGGCTTCTTGAGGGAATGGAAGCCTAAGGTATCCCATGTTAGGTGTGGGGAATTTTATGCCAGAAGAATGTCTCCAAGATTTTCCTTGGCTTTCAATGTTTAACATGGGGTATGCCATGAGTTTAACGTCTAGTGGAGACAGATTGGATTGATCGGAACACTGATAGGAGTGGATCATATGGGTATATCCCTAGGAGGGAGATCCTGAGAGGTTTACTAGATGGGTGGATCAAAATTTCCAATGAGGATAGATCCAAGGATACTTGGGTCCCAACAAAGGGGACACCATGGTTTACCATTAGCTGGGATTAAATCTCATGGAGGCCTCCTATGTACCTTGTATAGAAGACAGGGATCAAAACACACATAGTTTGAGAGGGTGAATCATGGGATCGGGGTGTGCATAACGGACAACAAGCCAAAGACATACGGGGGATTATGCATGGTTATTGGCTCGTGTACTTCTAGGATTAGTGAAGAGGAGGATGAAATGATCTCACTGGGATGTGGCGACCTGGGTAAAACTATGATGGATAATGGATGATTTGATTCCATGGTTGAGATTAGTGGAATGGAGCCAATATGAAGATTACAGTGGTGTTGGGATTGAACCTTATGGAGGATTACTACATATCTCTATGGTAGGGAATCGGAGTTCACATAGTTTAGTAGTCCGATGGGATACCTCAGGAGGTGGCTCGTGAGAATGGACACCTAGATGGGACCCAAAGGAAGTAGAACCTACGAGTTGGGTGCATGACCTTCCTGAAACACAAAGTCTCAAGGGAGAGACTAGGATGGGACATGATTGATGGGATTGAAACTCAGGGGGGCTTCCTATATATCCTTATGGTGGGGAATCAAAGTCCACGTAGTTCAGGATTGGACATGGAATCGGGGTGTACACAAAGGATAGTGACCCAGATACATGAAGGGGATTATGCATGGTTAGTAGACCATCTCAAGAGGGATACTCTTGGTTGGAGTAATATATATTGAGTGTGGGGATTCCACATGGTTAGCTTCCTAGGAGCTAGTATGATGCCACTAAGGGACAGTCCAAGGATGTGGGTCTCAATAAAGGTGATTTGATTTCATGGATGAGATGAGTGGAATGGACTCAATGTGAAGATGACAGTGATGTTGGGATTGAACCTTATGAAGGCTTTATATGTATCCCCATGGCAGGGAATCAAAGTCCACATAATTCGGTGGGGTGATGGGACAACTAAGGAGGTGGCCCATGAGAATGGATGCATGGATGGGACTCGGAGGAAGTAGAACCTCCGAGTTGGTGGAATGACCTTCCTGAAACACAAAGGCTCAAGGGAGATACTAGGATGGGACGTGAGTGACGGGATTGAACCTCAAAGAGGCTTCCTATGTATCCCTGTGGTGGGGAATCAAAGTCCATATAGTTCAGTATGGGACATGGAATCAGGGCGTACACAAAGGACTATGACCTAGAGACATATGGGGGCTTATGCATGGTTACCAGTCCATCATAAGAGGGATACTCTTGGTTGGAGGAATGTGGATTGATTTTTGGGATTCTGCATGGTTAGCTGGTCGGGAGATGGCCTGAAACCACTAAGGAATGAACCAAGGATGTGGGTCCCAATAAAGGGGACACCAAAGTTTACCGGTGTTTGGGGTTGAACCTCAGGGAGGCTTCTTACGTACCCTATCTATGAGACATGGATCAAATCCCACATAGTTTGAGAGCATACAGTTTAACGTCATGTGGGATGAGAGAAGCATATAGTTTAACATCATATGGGATGAGGGTGAACTGATGTGAAATGGTCAGGACAGATGGGTAATGGGCTTGAACCTTGGGGAGGCTTCTTACGTACCTTACTTAAAAAGGTAAAGGATGAAATTCCATATAGTTCAGTAGTGGGGCTAGGGGATTACACACTAAGGCGGGCCAAAGAAGGTGTCATGATTGATGCTTATGATAATCCCACGTGATTCATGCTCGGTGTGAGAAATAAGATCCAATAAATACCTAACGACCATGTTGAGAAAGGTGTGTCCACAATGAATGGAATGGGGCTTATGCATGGATAGCGACCCATAGAGATAAATACCAGGTCTTACTCTAAAATGGAATCTTGAGTAAGGGTACAGATGTATGAAGAGGATATGGCCATCATACCTAAATCATCATTTCATAAGGTGTTGGGGCTTACGTAGAGACTGCTTGAGGTGTGCATGGTGATAAATACCAAAGGGATAGGTGAGTGAGAATGCACTAGTTCCCATACCCTTCATGGTCCCCTCTATACTTGTCACTTATGTGGTGATCATAGATTAACTTCTTTTTTCGTGGATGTGGTTTCTAGGTAGTTTAATGTTTTGTATCTTGGACGGTAAGGATTCACTCCTCACCCACAGGACTTACATAACTAGTGCACTTAAACACTTGGTTAAGGGAAGGCACCAGAAATGTTATGGTTAGGCAGGTTTGTGGAGTTATCCATTGAATGGCTCACATTAGCATGGATATGCGAACAATCAATAGCATTTAGAGTGCCTATGCAAGGAAGCATGAGGCAAAGAAACTCAATATGAAGCACCGCCCAAGGGACCTTGAAATCACTTCGTACAAACCTGGAGGGTCATATGGGATAAGTATGTGCATGATAGGGGTGTCACACGTAAGAGGGGATCAGAAATGGTTCCTTAAGATAAGTATAACACATGGATCTCACAAGGAGAGGTGTGTGAAATATTTAATGGGTGCACGCAAGTTGAGAAGTTGTGTTCAAGATTGGGTGGTTGTGCCAAAAGGAGTGGATTCCCGCAAGGGGAGACCTTGTGCACAATATCAACAAGACACAAGGGTAAACTTTTGTTCAAGAGGAAGATTTTTTGTGAAAATTCCTTGGAGTAAAAGGAAAAGGGGTGAGGATCAAGCCCTAGTTGGCCCACCTGAAGGAGGACCCCTAGGAGACCTATCATACAAGATACAGTACCTTGAGGCCATGTTTAACACACGGTTGCAGAAGGTTTTTCTTTTGCACATCCCTTATATCTTGTAGGCACCTCCCTTGAGCATCTCCATATTGTCCACTAATTCAAAATCTTCCTTTGGTTTGCTCAACAGTGTCTGTTCATGGCCTTATCCAAAATTCAGTGCCAACACCAAAACATTAAAATTACCCTCTCAAATATATTTCTTTGATAAGGGTACTTCCTATTACTTTGACGATACCCCACAAATTCTCATTTGAATAATGGATATTCTCCTAGACATCCACATTATTCTATTGAATAGGGAAGTTTTTTGTCTATATTTTTTATTATATAGATATCCACATTTTTATTCATCTAGTGGTTCTTTAGGGAATGGTATGAAATTTCTTGTTGACTCTTATAGTGAATGAATTGGATATAATCAGGTGATAGGTAGGGCTATAAATTATATATCCTCTTGATTCATAGACAAGCCTCATGAGACAAAACAACTTCGATTTTTGTGAATACCTCTCCATATATCAGTATAGTGTCTTTGAACAAGGCCTTAACAACATGTTTTGATATCTCACATTATAAATTATATTAGTATGAGATCAATTAATATTTTTATCCATTTTTTATTGACATGAATATAACATTTCCTGGGTTTTAGTTTATTTTGGATTCATGTTGTTTATTTATTCCTACTATATCACTTCTACCATGTTTATATTATGATAGCTTCCTCTGTATACTACTCCTTATTGAATATTTGAGACCACATTTATTTGTTTTACTTTCCCCAGGAAACCTAGAGGAGAATTATGCATAATTTTCAATGATATGTTGGAAGGAATAATAATGTTATAACAACATTTTCATATGGTATGTTATGTTTTCAAATGTAATGTATGTTTGAATCTAGTATGTCAAGGCTACTAAGATGTTGGATCATGTGAGAACTATTGTATTTTATACCAATAAAATAATATAACTTCCCACTCCATGGTTTTGGATTCTAGGTTTTTACATTTAATATTAGATAAAGTTTAGAAGGAACCTTTAGGACTATATTTTTTGGAACCTTGTTAGATAGCATAATTACTATGAAATGCCATCAATATTTCTAGTTAATACTCTTGAAAATGTAATAGGAATTGGATTTTACACTTCTATATAATGATCTAATTATGTATATTCAATTTATAAGTGATATAAGAACCATATCAATATTTTTAGTTAATGTAGGTATGTTACCCCTAAAAAAGTAAATGAAGTTGGAGTTGAGGCTAATCAGATCATAGCCATAATAGGGAAGTTGACCCCAATGATGACATATAATATTTCCCTCATAAAGAGACTTTCTAATCCATAACATGGTGTAAGTAACTTATACCTATTTATAAGATAATAACCTCAATAATTTTGTGTAACTATTAATCCACTAGAAGCTGGAAAATGGATTAAGTCCCTAGAAAATATATTTCTAGCTTTGGGGTGAAGTGAAATGGAAATATTCAACATAACGGTCTATCTTTTGAAGGGTGATACAAACCAATAATGGAATCTAATTTAAAACACTAAAGAGGGATATGTGATAAAGTTCATGGAATGGGAAAATCTTAAGGATATACTTTATAAAAAGTACTTTATTCATGAGAAAAGAGATAAAATGGAAAGGGATTCATTCAATATTATAAAGAAAAAGGATGAGGAAAATATTGCTGAGTATCAAGATAACATTACAAGTTTAGATGGACATGCTGCAAAGTATTTACATAGATTGTAAATAAATATTGCTTATTTGATTTATATCTTAAATATGAGACTTTTAAGGTAATTTTTCTCTCAGTCATTTCATCATATGAAGATATACTCTCAATAACCCTTACGATATAAAATTAGTTCATAAGGATATGTTTATTCATAGAAAACTAGAATAAGAATAGGTTGGTGAATAATAATGGTAAGAATGTTGTGTAAAAGGGTAAGAAATGGAGGATAATATTTCCCACATATGATAATTTTGGTAAGAAACACCCTAGGCCTTGTAGGAAGAGAACAAGATTTTATTAAGTGTGGAGAAAATTTTCATCAAGATGACACATAAAAAGGCATGGTAGAAGTTATTGATATTAAATACTTTAACTATAAGGAGAAGTAACATTGTGAAAAAATGACCCAAAGATCAAATGAATTTACATCAGGAAAGGATAAGGGAGTAAGGCCAAGTTTATGTGTTTAACAAAACTGAATTTGAAGTTAATAATGGCATAGTGGTAGGTACTTTTAATATAGACTCAAAGTTAGCTAATGTTTTATTTGATTTTGGATATTTTCAATTTTTTATATCTTATATGTTTTCCAAAAATATTAAATGTTTTCATATAACACTATTAAGGGGGTTATTAATTAAGACACCATATGAAAATATTATTTCAACAATAATATGTTATTTAGTTCTAATTATGATGCATATAAGTACCCTATTTAAAAACATGGTAATTATACCTATGGTTGAATTTTATATAATCCTTAATATGGATTGTATTTAAAATTATAATGAAAAAATTTACTTTCAAGATAAGGTGATTATGATTCATTAAGGTTAGTTGTAATATCTTATCTTTAAAGGGTAGAATTAATCATCTAAATGTTGTCCAGATCCTCCCCCGATATCTCTCCTTAATGAAATACTATGAATAGAGGAATATCAAGTGTGGTATTTGGATAAGGAAGATATCATAATAATATATTATGTTCCCATGGTATAAAAATTCATTAATATTTTTTCGAGAAGAATTACATGGTCATCCACCTGAGTGTGAAGTTGAGTTCTCCATTGAACTCATTCCTAATGCAATAAATATATCTAAAACTCTCAATAGAATGGAACCAATGGAGTTGGTGGAATTTAGGAAACAACTACAAGAGTTGTGTTACCAAGTGATTTTATACCCTAGTGTTTCACCATGGGGTGCCCTAGTTTTATTCTTGAAAAGGAAGGATTGATCTATGATATTGATCATTGATTATACAGAGATAAATGCCATTACTATAAATAATAAGTACCCATTACCATGTATTTATGAATTATTTGATCAAATTAAAGGATTAAAATACTTTACAAAGATATATATTTTCTCTAGTTATCGCTAGCTAATGGTAAAGAGGGATGATATACCAGAAAAGACAATTCAAAATAGGTATGGACGTTATGAGTTTATGTTAATTCCCTTTCGATTGAGTAACGAACCTTTTTTCTTTATGGATTTGATGAATATATTATTCAATTATTATCTTCATAAATTTTTGGTGTTATTAATTGTTGGTATCTTGATATACTCTAAGAGAAATGAAGATCATGAGAGTCACCTGTGAATAATTCTGGAGGCCCTCAGAAAAAAATAATTGTATGGGAAATATAGTAAGTGTGAATTTTGGATCAATAAATTTTATTTTCTTGGATATATTTTCTCCATGTATTGAATATATATTGAAACTTTAAAAACAAATTCATTTAAATATTGGCCTACATCGATGAACATAACCAAGATCCAGAGTTTTATGGGTTTAGTAGGTTACTATCAATGGTATTTTCATGATTTCACCCAGTTGGACAACTGTTAACCAAGTTAACATGTAAAGAGGTTAAATTCACATAGTCAAGGAAATGAGAGAATATATTTTAATATATTAATATGATATTTATCAATGTACCAATAATAACTTTACCATTATGTAAGTAAGGATTTTTAATATATAGTGATGTATCTAAGAAATGACTTGGTTATGTCCTTATAAAGAATGATATGGTTGTTTCTTATGAATCAAGGAAATTGAAAATCCAATAATATAACTATCTAACTCATGACCTTGAGTTTTTTTCACTAATCCTTTCTTTGAAAATATGGAGAAAAAATCACTCTGGTGAAAGATTATATATATATATATATACAACATAAGATTTTTAAGTATATATTCTCTTATAAATAGAATAACATGAGGCAAATTAGATGGTTATAACTGCTCGAGTACTATAATTACACAATACACTACCACCTGGGGAATAAAAAAAGGTAGATAATGTAGTGAGTAGGATGTACCATGGAATTTTTACTATGATGATGATTAAAAAGGATCTTATATATAAAGATCTGGTAAATATGGAAATATAAATTTTTATGAAAGGGGAGACATAATTCCTTTTCTAAGAAAATACTAAATCACTATTACTAGAAAAATAGATAAGTAGCATTAGGATGGAGGGGACTTTAAAGGAATATTAAATTATTAAATGATTATAATTTGATATACTTCATCTATAGAGATGGATTTTTGATGTTTGAAAAGAGGTTATGTGTTACATCCACATCATACCTAAAATGGGAATTACTAGATGAAGCACATAGATAACATTTTACTATACACCCTAATAGTATAATGATGTATAGGGATTTGAGATAAAATTTCTGGTGTAATATTATGAAGTGGGGAATTGAAGGACTACCTATCCAGATGGTTAGTATGCTAGAATGTAAAGGCTAAAATACAGCATCCTAAGGTATTCATAAAACATCTTCCTATACCTATATAGAATTGGTATAATATTAAAATGAAATTTGTCATTAGATTTATAAAGAATCCCAAAAAGAAATGATGGTACATGGTACATTTTATATGGTCTTACTAAGTCTTCCCATTCCTTAATGATATGAGAAGATATACCCCTTGATCGCCTTGACTAGATCTATATCAATAAAACGGTAAGGATTCATTGGGAACCACTATAAATTATATACAATTAAGACCCTCTATTTACATAGAAATTATGGAAGAGTCTCCAAATGGATATTTACATTGAGATAAAACTACTCTCCAAACTGATGGGTAGTCTAAAAGGAATATGCAGACTTTGGAAGATATGCTTAGATCAAGTTCTCCTATCTTCCAATGTATGTGGAATCAATATCTACATTTGGTGGAATTTTCATAAAATAATATCTTCCATTATATAATCTATATGAAACCATATAAAGTATTCTATATAAAGAGTTTACATACAACAACATGTTTGGAAGAAGTTGGAAAAGGAAAGCTAGTTGGACCAGATCTTATGTAGGATATGACTATTAAATTAGGAAAAATTTAGGATCGTATTAAAGAATACTAGAGCATAAAAAAGATGTATTATAATAATAAAATTAAATAATTGTAATTCCAAGTGGGGTTAATGTATTTTTTAAGGTTTACCCATGGAAGGGAGTTTAAAGATCTAGTAAAAAGTAGAATTTAAGCCCTAAGTACATTGGGACTTTTGAAATACTATAATGAATTAGAGTTGTAGCTTACCAATTTGATATAAAGCCTAATATTTATAAATTAGATGATGAATTCCATGTTTCATTAATGATTAAATAAATTCCTTATCCAATGCATGTGTTTAGATATAAGGGAATAGATTTGGAGCCTTACTTGTCTTATACTGAAGATCCAGTCCAGATTCTTGACACTAGAGAGCAATTGTTTCAGAATTGGACAAGTAAATTAGAAATAATCCCCGAGATAAATCACAAACTAGAAAAGGCATATTGGGAGCCTAAAGAATATAATAATAAGGAATGTCTTAATTTTTTCAATAGCTGATATATACCCCAATTATAAGGATAAAGTAATCTAAGTTGGGGGGTAATAATTGAGATCCTATTGTATCAGGTAAGAACCATATCCTAAACTATCACATAATGGATACTATAATGAACCTTTATTCATGAGTATATTTAATAGTTTAATTTATGAATCTTAGAATTTTATTTTAACAAAATAAAATTCATTTTATAATTCTTCATAAAGATATTATATTATGATGAAATGTTGGAATTTTTCAAAAAATGATTGATTTTTAAGTTAGTAGTGTATATACCATTTTTGATAAAACTAGGAATTATATGGTATCTCTAGGATGTAAGAATAAAATAAAACTCATAAGACCCTTATATTGAAAAAACGTTTGTTTTATAAGTAACATTATATAATTTAAAATATTTTGTTTAACTTATAAAATTATAATTGATATTCTAAAACTTAAGTCACATTTTTCACTAAAATTGTTTTAATACATTATATAGTTACTATTTTAAAATTAAATTATACCACATTTATAAATTTTATATTATTAAATGGATTTCAAATTTGGAATCTATGTGTCAAAATTGTCTAAAAATGACCATTTTTGGCATAAAAGATAAATTTATAAGGTAAAAACTATTTACCATGTTAAAAGTAAAAATGGTCAATGCAGAAAATATAATGCTATTTATTTAAAAAAATTCTTAAAACGTGTGTACAGTTTAAATTTTTAGGTTTTTTGAAATAGTTTAATGATGTGTTTTGGATTTTTTTTTCAGTTATGGTTTTTTAATGAAGTAAATGATGTTTTTAAAAAATGGGGGAGTAATACTTTGAATGGAGGTGTTGACCTCAAAATGATTTGAAAAAAGGGTTTCTTTTTAATGGATTTTAAATGATGATTTGAAATAGGGGTGTGGTCCCTTTCTTGTAAAAAATTCTTAATGGTTGTTTGATAATGGGTATGAAATCCTTGGGCATGTTTTAGTTTTTATTTAAAAAAGGAAGGTCGTATTTTAAAAAGGTGATTTTCAAGATGATTTGAAATAAGTAATTTGATTTGTGTGATGTCATTGAATTATAAAATAAAGTGGATGTTAATTTTTGTCTAGGTGATAATATAGCATAAGGGGGTGTGTGACATAATGGTATATGCATTAATGGGTTATGCCTCATAAGTGAGGTATATATAATGAGTTATGATTGTAAATGATAAATGTGTGAAATGGTTATGGTTTATTTTTCTAAATGTGATATGGATAAAGAATCATATGTATATAGATTAGTGGTATGTGGGGAATTTACTTGAGGTTCTATCCCCATAGGTTAGGTTGGACTGAGGCTCTAAACCCCACCCCTATAATGCATGGGTTAAGGTTTCAGATTGAGGCTTTATGCCCTTAATGGTTTCATTTAATGAGACTACCTTGACTGAGGCTCCTAGGTAAGTGTTTTGTGATATATGGTTGGGATGTCAGACTAAGGGTATATTCTTCCCAATATATGGATATGGTGTAGTTTGGGATGTTTAGCTAAGGCTTTATGCTTTCCAAACACTTAAACACGGCTTGATTACTAGACTGAGGCTTCGGGGTATGTTGATAAGTTATGATTAGTGAATTCCCTTTTGATTGGAAGTGTCTAAAAACTTATGATATGGCTTAGGATTCTAGTGTGATCAAAGCTAGATTATCTGGTTGGTTCCCCCTAAATAACTAAATGGTTAAAATTGTTATTTGATAATATCTCAATTGTTACATACATAGATTTCTAATTTTCTTTTGTTGTCTTGTTTATTTATTGCATTGGGGTTATCTAAATACATTGATCTATAGACTGGTTATTTATTTAGACATTATTGGTGTTTTCTTACTGAGTTTTACTCACACCCTACTCGGGCTACCATGGAACTTTTTTACTTGAGTATATGTTACTTGTTTTTAGGTACATGTTCAAGATAGGGACCTGGTATTTGGTTCAAACATGGGATATTTGGTTGGATCATGGGATTTCAGGATCGGGTTGGGACTAGAGTATATGTTTGGGATCTTTTGGTAGTTATGGTTTTGGGATTTTAATTGTATAACTTTCTGGCATGCAGTGTGTTCATTATATCATTATAGAATGTGCTACTTGGTTGCTTTTTGGCATTTTTTGTATGTTATCCCTTTGTTATTATTGTTGGTTACTTTATCTATTGGCATTACTTTATATTGTGGCTTCACTCTGTTAAGTGGTTATAGTCTCCCTAATGTTTCTCCATGGACCTGGACTGCTAGTCAGAAGCCTTTGGCATATGGGGAGGTGTGCCTGAGGTCATGTGATGACCCATCTTGGGGCACCGAATATAGTGGCCCTTGGTTTGGGGAAGTTACAAATTGGTATCAAAATGGGTGTCTTTTGTCTTACTATTTCGTGTGTGGTAAATAGGATACTAGGATCTTATCGGGTCCTTGTAATGAGTGTGCTCCTGGGTGCCTAAAACCACACATACGAGGGAAAAACCAATTTTTTGGGGGTGGGAATTGATGTTCAGTTTTGTGATTTTATGACTAATTGTTATTTCCACCTCGAGTGGGGAACTTGGATGTTATTTTACTGATTTATGAGGTTTTATCTCTTGTACTGTTATTCTAAGAGAGGTTATGAGAGTTCATGTATCATGATAGGCATATAAGATTGATAAGTCATATGTATATTTCATGTGATTGGTAGTTTCTTGGGATTCATGTGCTAGTAGTGTACTTTTCATCCTTTAGTGTATTCTTATTGATCTTCCCATGAAATTTTTATTAATGAAATATGTTTGGAATATGAATTTGAATAAATCTTTTATTTTTTAATGTTATACTAATAAAAAGGTTCTTGAAATTGTAAATGTTTTGTTTTGAAATGGAATGTTTTGAAATTTTTTGAAATATGAAACCATGGGTTTGAAATGGTAAAGATTAATTAATAAGGGAGTTGGAAAATGATAGAATCTGTAGAGAATTTGTGAATGGTAATTCCTATTTTTGTAATCAGACCGTGTGTATGGGTGGTTTTGTTAGTGATAGTGCCTTAGCTTTGAGACCTTGGGGGGTTTGGGTGTACTTGTTAATGGAATGTTTTTTGTTGTTTATTTGGTTAGGTTGTGACTTAGAAGTTTCAAAGTGATGTTTTTTAATGTTTATGTGGTGATTCTTGTGGGTTGAGACCTTGTGAGTTGTGTTTTTTACCCTTAAGTGGGATTTTGTCTTGTGGTTCTTATGTATGTGTGTGAGTATCTTTGGTGTGAACCCTATAGGAAATGGTTTCTTGGATCATTAGATGCAGTGTATTTATAATTGGGGTAGTTTTTCTGTCCATGATTAGTGGGATGTTTGGGTTTTGATTTTTATGGCTTAGATGGAGAGCCAATTTAATTTTTTAGGAGTGAATATATATTAGGTATTCGGTATCATTTGATCTTCTTGGTGACCAGGGAGAGCATTTAGTCAGAGTTGTTAATGATTTTGGGTGTGTATGGTTGATATGGCAGTGTTTTCACACTTTTTTCCACATCCTTTTTATATTTTTATTAAACTTTTTTATACCAAAATGATTGTTTTTAGTAAATAATTGATAATTAATGTGATTTTGTACTTTTCTGTGTAAAATAATCAATTTTCGTTTAAATCAATTGTTTTTAATATTCATTATTGTCATTTTAAATAATTTTTATATTAATTTAGTCTTGCGAATTAGACTTTTATTTATTTATTCTTTTATTTTTATAATTTTTCATTTTAGTTAGTTTATTAATTGGTTAAATAATTTAAGAAAGTAACAATTTTTATTTTAATTTATTTTAAATTATGTTATTAAATACAAATATATTTATTCTTTTAAATAAATAATTAATAATTTTATTATTTAATTTTGTTTTATTTATTTATTTTTCAATTACATTATATTTAATTTAAATTATTAATTTATTAATATAATTTTATGTTTATTAAATTATTAATTTATTTAATCTGTTCCTTTTAATTTGAAGGTACTCACGGTGGCACGTCACACGGTTTCCATCACAGTTCCACCGCTTTCTACCCACAGTATTCCACCCCTTTTCCATCGTTTATAACACGGTGACTGTCTCACCATTTCAACCCCACTTCACTGTCTCACACAACCCTGAGTGTCGCTCAGGGTGAGATCGTGAGCAACACTCATGGTGCCCACCTCCTGTTGTCTCACTGTCCCCCATTCCTACCACCATTTCACTTCCTACTGTCTCACTGTTTCCCCCATCCACGCAATGTCCTTCCCATTCACCGCCATGAGCCAGTCTCACCTCCTCCATCCCCTACGCTACTGTCCAAACCTCCCTGAACCCCGTCGATTCCCCTCTCACCATCACGGGAAACACAACTCCTTCACCGCTTCTCCCCGCACACCAGCACAAAAAAAAATTCAACACGCAGTAATACATAAAATTTTGAACAGACACAGCTGATTGAACCAGAAATCCACAACAAATTGAAGATCAAAGAACCCCCAAATCAAATTATAGATCCACTGAGATCTATTAAAATAAGAAAATCCAGATCCAAACCCCTTTGTTGTTTCGTCACCTAAGCATCTCGCTGCAAACCCTTACTTCGGACCTCGCTGCACGGACTCCCCATCTCCAGTCTCGGCCGCACCCCCTACCTCTTTTCTTAAGCCGAAGTCGCAGGTGACCCCTCCTCCATCACCGCCCCCTGCTTCTCCCTACTCGCTAGCAAGCCACCCGAAGACGACTTCCCTCTTTCTCCCCTCATCCACGCCATGAAGACCCCCCCCCCTCTTCATTTTTTTTCATTTTTCTAATATACTATAATATATAATAACATTTATATAATATATACTTAATATATTAACATATATATAATATAACTATTATAGCATATAATATAACATAATATATTATATAATATATATATCAAATACTATACTATAATAATTATAGGTATATTAATAATAATATATAATCTTATATATAATATCAATATATCATAATAACTAATGTTATTAAATAAATATAATAGTCATTAAACATATATTAGTAATTATAATATTAGATATTATTATAATATACATACTTCTTTATAAGTGTTTTTGTTTATTTTAAGTTCTGATATAATATATGGTAGTTTCATTTTTTATTTATTTGACTCACGTGCGTTTGTTGTTGTTTCGTTGCAGGGGGCGAGATGCACTCACTTGGAGTTCACTAAAAAGAAGGTGATGTGTACATAAAAGTGCGCCACGTGGATCTGTTGTTTCCAAGGAATATTGTAGCTCGCCGCACGCGCATCTTTTTCATTCTGTTAAAAGAAACTACTCTGGTGACCAGCACGGGAGGATAAGCATAGTGAAAGGTACATGTGGAGGCCAGGAAACTCCTCAGGAGATATTCCAAAGACTTCGACTAGGTGATGAATGCGCAGGAGGTGGGAGAGGCATTGAACAATCCAGCAGAACAGGAGCATAAAAAAGAAGGTTTTCGGGACAGGGGGGGAACTCGAGACAAAGCAGTGAGGCTTTGATCGAGACTGGGGGAGTAGAGAAAGAGTAAGATTTTCCTTGCGAGAATATTGGAGTACCAAGTTAGAGAATTTCACACCTCGATTCCGAGGATGGGACATTGAGCGCATTCTAGCATCGCATCCACCATCGAGCAGCAGGAATTTAGAACCTCAGGAGATCAAGTAGGGAGACGAATGATTTTTTTTCCTCGTGCTCTGTTTTTCTACAACTCAATTTAATATGCACTTCATTATTTTTTACTCTATTATTATATTAAAACAAACCACAATTTCCAGCTAAATTCCTTCGGGGGGAATAAGCTGGTTGATTTGATTTGTTTAGTCTTATTCATGCACTGCATCATTTTTTTGGATTGTCTCTCTCATTGTTTACAGATGAGCTTATTTTCAAAACAACAGGATCAAGTGAAAACCAATCTTGTTTTAACCATAATGAAAACTGTTTAAATTTTATAATCTCATTGACAAGTGAGTTATGATCAAATGATAGAGACACACCGAACTCAACTGACAAGTTGAGCCCGGTGAAATCTGACTTTTTTCACCATTAGATGGAATGACTTTTACAGTCGAAGGACTGTAAGATCTTTTTCATCACAAACTGACCAGACGACAAATTTGGACAGTTACTTTTAGTCAGATCCATATTTTTAAAACTGCAGTGCATGAACGAGGTTGAGCAATATCGAATCTTCCAGTGGACTTTCCATCCTATTCATCTATTGGTTGTTTACATCACAATTTCTCCTGCTGCTCTGTCTACTCCCTTTACACTCACTAGCTTACCATCATTTCCTCACACACCAATTCTCGTTCACTCCACTTCACCACCACCAATTGTTTTTTCTTGTTTTTTTGTGTGTGTTTTTGTTTAGTTTTTTTTAGATCACCAAACACAACATGAGGCCTCCCTGTGGTTCGACCCTATATTTCCATTGTCCTAAGTAGTAAGTAGGTTATAAATTTTAGTTTGTCTCCTATGCCCAATGACGTGTGAGCATGAAAATTTTGGCACTGTTTCTGGGGAGGCTAGGTTCGATAAAAAAAACCCCAAACAAAAATTAACAAAAAAAATCATAAAAAATCATAAAAAATCATAAACAAATCTGCAAAAAAATGAAATTCCAAAAAAAATTGTGAACCTGCTGCATGAAAACCAGGTCTAAGTCTGAATACTTAGTACCCAGTAACCTGAAATTGATAAGCACCTTAAGGAAGTGAAAAATAACAAAGACAAGGTCAAAATGGAAGATAACAGAAAAGAAAACTTAAAAAACCCACTTCCTAGGAATTTGAACCAACCTGCAATGATAAACCCACATGGGAATGAGATATTTGAGAGGCACAGTTTGAGAGAGTTCTTGTTACCTTCAGTGTCTAGAAACCCTTCCTACATTAGACTCTCTCCTAGGTCCAGGAATTACGAGATCAAGAAATCCATGCTTAGTTAGCTACCCACCTTCAATGGAATTCCTAGTGAAGACTCTCTTGACTTCATTAGAGCCTTCTATTGTAGTGTCCAGCAGCTACCACTTAGTGGTCACACTAAGAAAGAGCTTAAAATGAGAGTGTTCCCCTTATTCCTCAAGGGAAATGCTAGGTCTTGGTTCCAACAGTTAGAAGAATAAATCTTTGTCACATGGGATCAAGTTTAAAATGCCTTTACAATGAAGTTCTATCCTAGGAGGTTGACATATGAAATTAGGCACAAAATCACTGGATTCCTTCAAGATGAAGGAGAACTATTTCATGAATCCTTGGATAGGTTTAGAGGTTTACTTAGGTAGTGTCCAGACCATCAATGTACGCCTCAATTCCTTATGGACACCTTCTACAATATTCTCACCCCTTACCACCAAACCATTGTGGATTAGTCTTCCATAGGATACTTTAGTGATAGGACTGCTGAGGAGCTCAAACAGATCTTTAACACATTATCTCAAAATTCCCCGCACAAATTCTCTAGGAGGAGAACCATTGTGAGAAAGGAAACTGCCCCTGCTCCTTAATCTGAAGCCTAAGCTGTTGGGTTCTTTAATGAAAACTCACATCAAATACTTAAGGAGCAGTGCCACCACTGTGGCATGTATGGTCATTCTCAAAATTGTTTTCCAAACTTTGATATGCCTGTCCAGCCTCATGAGAGTGTCATATTTTCTGGCTATGGACCTCAGATGCATCCTAGGGAAGATCATTTTTCCAACACCTACAATCAGAGGTATAGGAACCATCTGAACTTGTCATGGAGGGAGCAGGGAGTCCTTCGACCTACTGCCCCTCCTGGATTCCAGAAGCCTCCTAGGCAGCAATTCCAACCCCAACCCCAACCTAAGGCTGAGTCATCCAACTCAAAAGATGAGTTGAAAGACATGTTCCATCAGTTGATAGGGAGGTTTGATGAAAAAAAGACCAAAAATGATTTTGATAAAGTTCAAATGGATGCTATAATGAAGAACTTGGAAATTCAAATGGGGTAGTTGGCTAGGGATGCTAGTAATAGAGAAAAGGGTAGGTTGTCTGGAACCAATAAAGCCAATCCTAGGGAGAATTCCATGGTTGTGACCACTAGAAGTGGTCTTCAAACTCACCAAGAGCCTAGGAAAGAACCCCAAAATGATGAAAATGAGAAACTGGATGAAACTGGAAACTCAAATCTAAAAGAACCTAAATCTAGAAAACTGGACAGCACCGCTGGAATTTCTCTAGTTCCTACTATTCCAACTCAAAAACCCAAAGTAAATGGTTTGTAAAAAATACAATAAAGGGAAGAAACTTTTTGAAGAAGAAGTTGTAGAGATTCTCCCAATTGTGAGGAATTTTTCCCCTGCAATCCCCTTCCCACAAAGAATTAAGAAACCAATTCATGATTCTGAACTGTTGAAATTTTTGAAAGTGGTTAAAAAGCTGAACATTGATATCCCATTCTTGGAAGAATTGATTCAAAGCCCATCATATCTGAAATCACCCAAGAAAAATTGTTCAAACAAAAAGACATTAGAGGAATTTTCCACCTATAGCTTAACAGAGGAGTGTAGTGCAGTCTTGCAGAATAGGATACCTCCTAAGTTGTAGGACCTAGGAATATTTTTCATCCTTTGTACATTTGGGGATAGAGGTGGTAAGTTCAATTGTTTGTGTGATTTGGGTGCTAGTATTAATCTGATTCCACTATCACTTTTTCAGCACCTGAGGTTATGAGTTCCCCAACCCACCACTGTTGTGTTACAGCTTGCTGATAGGTCCATTATTCATCTAGTGGGTAGGTTCAATGATCTACTAGTGGGAGTAGGAAAAATATTTTTGCCTACTAACTTTCTTATACTTGATATGGAGTGTGACCAAAAGGTTCCTACCATTCTTGGTAGGCCCTTCTTGGCCACAGGGTAAGCTGTGATAGATGTGTCTAAGGGGAAACTAATTTTCAATTTGGGTGAGCAGAAAGAAGAATTCAATGTGTTTAAGAAAATCCAAGAACCCACCCACCCATTCTTCCCCAAAGATGAGATGTTAGTTGTTGAGAGTAGTGTTGATAAGGAGGAAGAAGAGTTTCTGAGAATGATAGCTGAAATCAATAGTGAACCTGAAATCCCTGATGCCTCTTTTATGGGGATCAACTCAAGTAAGGAGAGAGAATTTTTTGATGAGTATGAGGGATAATTCTTGGAGAACCTAGATGAGTTTATTTTGGAACACATTCTTAACCCGAGAGAGGAGTCTAAGTTTGAGGAGATATCTTTTGGAAGCTCTTACACTGAGGAAAAAAGCCTTGTCTACTTCCTTCTTCAAGAGGCAGCATGAAATCCTTGGACCACCTAGGCCCAAGTTTCTTCTCTCAATCTAGTCACCACCCACCCTTGAACTCAAGACCATCCCTTCCCATCTCAAATATTCCTTTTTAGGAGACAATTCCACCCTTCTTGTGATCATTTCATCCAACCTGGAGGTGGGTCAAGAGAAAAATATGCTTACTGTTTTGAAGAAGTACAAGTCTGTCATAGGTTGGTCGATTGCTGATATCAAAGGGATAAGTCCAGCCTTATGTATGAATAAAATTCCAATGGAACCTGAATGTAAGCCCAGAGTAGAAGCCCAAAGAAGACTCAACCCCAACATGAAGTAAGTTTTGAGGGAATAAGTGATTAGGTTTCTTGATGGTGGAATAATTTTTCTTATTTATGATATCCCTTGGGTTAGTCCTGTCTAGGTGGTATCCAAGAAAAGTGGAGTGAAAGTGGTCACTAATGAAAGGAATGATCAAATCCAAACAAGAGCAGTGAATAAATGGAGATTATGTATAGACTACAGAAAGTTAAATGTTTCCATAATAAAGGATCACTTCCCCATGCCATTTTTGGATCAAATGTTAGAGATATTGGAAGGAAATTAATTATCTTGCTTTCTTGATGGTTATTCTAGTTACAACCAGATTTACATTGCACCTGAGGACCAAGAGAAACCCACATTTACCTGTCCATTTGGGACATTTTCCTACCGGTGTATGCCCTTTGGCTTGTGTGGTGCTCCTGCCACTTTTTAGAGGTGCATGATGGCAATTTTTTCAGACATGATTGAAAGGATAATTGAAGTGTTCATGGATGATTTTTTTTTGTGGGAGATAACTTTGAGAACTATCTGAAAAACCTACAACTAGTGTTAGAAATATTCCAAGAGAACAACTTATTCTTAAACTGGGAAAAGTGCCAATTCATGGCCACTAAAGGCATATTTTTGGGACACAAAGTTTCTAAGAAGGGGTTGGAGGTCGATCATGCTAAAATTGAGGTCATACAAAAGTTTACCCCACATGAAAATGTCAAAGGAATTAAAAGTTTTTTGGGTCATGCTGGGTTCTATTGGAGGTTCATTAAGGGCTTTTCTAATATCACTAGAACCCTGTGCTCCCTGCTGGTTAAGGACACACCCTTTGTCTTCAATGAGACATGTCTAGTGGCCTTTAATCTGCTCAAGGAGAAGTTGACTACTTCACCTGTAATCATTGATCCTGACTAGAAGCTTCCCTTTGAGGTTATTTGTAATTCTAGTGAATTTGTAGTAGGATCTATATTAAGGAAAAGGAAGAATAGAAAATTACATGTTATTTACTATGCAAGCAATCTGCTAGATTATGCCCAGAAGAATTATTCTACCACTGAAAAGGAGTTGGTTGTTGTGATGTTTTCTTTGGAAAATTTCAGGCAATATTTGATAGGATCAAGGATCATAGTTTTCACAGATCATTCAGACCTAAAGTATTTGCTGGATAAAAAGGACTCAAATCCCAGACTCATGAGGTGGACCCTGCAGCTATAGGAGTTTGATTTAGTGATTAAAGACAAGAAAGGTGTTGAGAATGTAGTTGCAGATCACTTGTCCCGATTGCCCAATCCCCCAAGTAAGGAACCAAAAGAGATCAATACTTCTTTCCCTGATGAAAAATTATATGCTACCTCTGTGCAGCAGTCTTCTTGGTTTGCAGACTATGCCAAATTTCTGGCAGTTAGAGTCATGCCCAAGGATCTCTCACACAACCAGAGGAAGAGGTTTATATCTGAACTGAAATATTATTTTTGGGATGACCCTCTTCTCTTTAGGAGGTGTGCTGATCAGATTCTAAGAATATGTGTGGTTGATGATGAGATTTTACCCATACTTGAGAGCTTTCATTCATCACCTTGGGGTGGCCATCATGGAGGAGAATGAACTACTCAAAAGGTCCTACAGTCTAGTTTCTACTGGCCAATGCTATTTAAATATGCTAAGAGTCTGGTTATTAGCTGTGAGAAATGTCAAATATTGGGAAATGTTGGAAGAAGGTAGGAACTACCCCAAAAAGGTATCCTGGAGGTCAAAATATTTTATGTGTGGGGATTGGACTTCATGGGACCATTCCCATCCTCTTATGGGAATGAGTACATTTTGGTTGATGTGGACTACGTGTCCAAGTGGGTTGAGGCAGTAGCTCTTCCTGACAATTCAGCTGTTAGTGTTGTGAAATTCATCAAGAAAAATATCTTTTCTAGATTTGGTGTGCCTCGAGCATTCATCACTGATAATGGGACTCAATTCAAGAATTATAAGTTAAAAGGTTTGATGAAGAAATATGGGTTCTCACATAGGACAAGAACTACTTACCACCCACAATCCAGTTGGAAAGCAAAATTTTCAAACAAAGAGCTCAAATAGATTTTAGAGAAAACAGTGTCTAGCTCTAGGAAAGACTAGTCAAGAAATTTGGATGAGGCCCTTTGGGCCTATAGAACTGCTTATAAGACTCCTATAGGGATTTCACCATATAGGCTACTCTTTGGGAAAACATGTCATCTACCTGTGGAGTTGCAACAGATATCTTATTAGGCAATGAAGGCACTTAACTTTGATTTTAAGCCTGTTGATGAGAGGAGACTACTAGAGCTGAGTGAGCTAGATGAGATTCGAAGAGAGTCCTATGAGAATGCTTAAATTTAAAAAGAAATAAAAAAGGTCTTTCATGACTCAATTATTCAAAATAGGAATTTTAAGGTTGGTGATAGGGTCCTACTTTTTAATTCTAGATTGAAGTTGTTTCTAGGAAAGTTGAAGTCCAAATGGTCAAGACCTTTTACCATTGTTAGAGTTTTGTTTAATGGAGTTGTTGAGTTAGTTGGAGAAGAGAATCGACCTTTATTAGTCAATGGTCAAATAATAAAGCACTTCTTTGAAGGGCAGTCAAAGGTCTTGGCTTCCAAATCTCTATTGTAAGAATAAGCTGATTCAAGTCTAACTGAGGACTATAAACTCAGTGTTGCATGGAAACTAACCCATGGTTGCTTAGTTGTTTCTCTTTTATTTTATGTTCTTCAATAAATTTAATCCCTGCTGCTTGTTCTCCAGTTCAAGTTTGTAACTGCTGATGGTGCCTCATGATCTATTATTGTTTTAGAGAGAGTTGTTGCTTCCAGAAACTTGGCCAAGAAACCCCAAGGGAGAAATCCACTGCATCATATGGATAACATTTCTCTCTACTCACTCTCTTGGGTTACATATCTTGAACTTTAAACTCTGAAATCTTATTTTACTTATTCGACCCTGTAAGTTAATGAAGAGTAGTAACAACCTAGTGATGCTGAAGAGGATCTGTTGATGAAATCTACTACTAAAGGTCCAATAATTCAGGGAAGTGTTGTTCTGCCTTTTTCACTTTCAATTACTTGCTTACTCTTCAATGAGAACTAAGTGTGGGGTACTTCCTCCTAATCTGTGAGAAATGACTGTGTTTTCTTGCATGGGTGTTAGCTTCTAGTATCTAGAGAGTTTAAAATGTATTTTGAGCTAATTTGCTGAAACATGCTTGCACCCACTGTTTTTATTTTCATTATGCTGCTACTGCACATCACTGTTAATCATGCTACTATTTGAAGTAAATTGATAAACTCTTTTGTCTACTCACACTGATTCAAAGCATGAACAGTTTAGGAATAGAAATTTACATGGTTTCTGGTGATGGTTGGTGGGTTTGGGTTCTTTTGTTTTTGTTTTTGTTTTGTGTTTTTATTTTCTTTTACTTTTTATGTGCCAAAGATAATTTTTGAACTTCATTGATACCCCTCTATATCCTTTTTCAACTGAAATGTCCATCTGTTTTGAACATAATATGTCTTCCACCTTAGAATACAACATTTGGGACAATGTTGGGTTTTAAGTGTGGGGTAGAGGGGTCATTCTAGTGTCATGTTGAATTCCCCCTTATTGAACCTGAGTTTGTGGTTGTTTAAAAAAATGGTCAATTTTTTTCATTTTTTCAAAAAAATGGTTCAAAATTCCTTTAAAATTGTTCAAATTATTTCATCACTTGATGGTCATTAGAGGTTCAATGGTACTTCATTTTTTTCCTGTTTAGGGGATAACTGTTTGTTGGATGTTGAGAGTGGCACTTAGTCAGAAACTGTTAAGTATGAATGATTGTTGAGTGAAATTGTTCACTATCTCTATTGATCTGTCTGTTTAGGAACTAAGGATGGAAGTGTGACATGATGGGTTTTGTGGGATGAAGATCATGACTTGTAGTAACTTGATGTTCTCACTGGAACCCATGGGACTCACATTTTTATTAAATAGCATTCAATCACTTTAGGATGTCAATTCGAATGATTATTAATTAACTCCTTTGTAACTGGAGTAAAATAGGAAAATGGGATCCCACGGTGAGTATCTAAGACAAGGTGAATTGGGTGTGTTTTTTGAATAAATAAAGCCAATTTCAATCTTAATAAGTGCTATGCACAATGCTCTGCACATGGAATATGGCTGGGAAAAAAATAAAAAAAAAGTGCCCTTGTCAAAAATGAACTCATTAAGTTGAGGGGAATTTTGAACCCAGATGAAGAAGGGACCAATTTACTTGGTTAATTTTCATTTGAGTTGAGTCAATAAAGTGATGAAATTAATGGAATTTAATTTCTGGAACATGGAGGAAGGTGAGAATGGAAGGTGCACTTGGTTAAGTTTTAAGTTCCACTTCATCTAACCTGTCAACACTCCAAGAATTAGAACTTGAATTGGGTGGTGGAGTAGGATAGTTCATGAATACACATAGGAGGCATGGCATACTTGACAGTGTACAAATTTGTGATGCTCTTGACTTCTAGTGGGTTTTTTGAAGCTAGGTAGGACATTATTTTTTAACACCTTTGGATATCCTGACTCATTGTTTGGTCCTTCTCCTCTGGATATTAAAGTTTAATCATGCACCTATTGAGCTAAAACTCACAAATCATCTATCTATTTTAAAGTTCAAAGGCATGTGCTTGTTTGAAGACAAACAAGGTTTTAAGTGTGGGGGAGTTTTATGTGGCAGTGTTTTCATACTTTTTGCCACATCCTTTTAATATTTTTATTGACCATTTTTATACCAAAATGATTGTTTTTAGTAAATAATTGATAATTAATGTGATTTTGTACTTTGCTGTGTAAAATAATCAATTTTAGTTTAAATAAATTGTTTTTAATATTCATTATTGTCATTTTAAATAATTATTATATTAATTTAGTCTTTTGAATTAGACTTTTATTTATTTATTCTTTTATTTTCATAATTTTTCATTCTAGTTAGTTTATTAATTCATTTATTAAATTAATTAATTCTTTATTTTTTTAAATTTTAAATAAATAACTCTTTTTGGTTTTTAGTCTTTTAATAATTTAATTAGTTTTAACAATTTAATTTTATTCAATTAATATTTCTTATTCTTTAATTTACTTTATTAATTGGTTAATTAATTGGTTAAATAATTTAGCAACTAACAATTTTTATTTTAATTTATTTTAATTTATTTTAAATTATGTTATTAAATAAAAATATATTTATTCTTTTAAATAAATCATTATTAATTTTATAATTTAATTTTGTTTTATTTATTTATTTTTCAATTCCATTCTATTTAATTTAAATTATTAATTGGTTAATCTAATTTTAGGTTTATTAAATTATAAATTTATTTAATCTGTTCTTTTTAATTTGCAGGTACTCACGGTGGCATGTCACATTGTTTCCATCATGGTGCCACCGCTTTCTACCCACCGTATTCCACCCCTTTTCCACTGTTTGCAACACGGTGACTATCTCACTGTTTCAACCCCACTTCAATGTCTCACACAACCCTGAGTGTCACTCATGGTGAGACCGTGAGCAACACTCATGGTGCCCACCTCCTGTTGTCTCATTGTCCCCCATTCCTGCCACCGTTTCACTTCCTACTGTCTCACTGTTTCCCCCATCCGCGCGACGTCCTTCCCACTCGCCACCGCAATCCGGTCTCACCTCCTCCATCCCCTGCGCTTCTGTCCAAACCTCCCAGAACCCCATCAATTCCCCTCTCACCGTCACAGGAAACACAACTCCTTCGCCATTTCGCCCAGCACACCATCACAAAAAAAATTCAACACACAGCAATACATAAAATTTCAAATAGACACAGCTGATTGAACCAGAAATCCACAACAAATTGAAGATCAAAGAACCCCCAAATAAAATTATAGATCCACCGAGATCTATTAAAACACGGAAATCCAGATCTGAACCCCCTTGTTTCTTCCTTACCTGAGCCTCTCGCTGCAAACCCTTACTTCGGACCTCGCTACACGGACTCCCCATCTCCATTCTCGGCCACACCCCCAGCCTCTTTTCTTGAGCTGAAGCCGTAGGTGACCCCTCCTCCATCACCGCCCCCTGCTTCTCTCTGCTCGCCGGCAAGCCACCCGAAGCCGACTTCCCTATTTCTCCCCTCATCTGCGCCACAAATACCCCCCCTCTTCATTGTTTTTAATTTTGTTTTATATACTATAATATATAATAAAATTCATATAATATATACTTAATATATTAACATATATATAATATAACTATTATAGCATATAATATAACATAATATATTATATAATATATATATCAAATACTATACGATAATAATTATAGGTATTTTAATAATAATATATAATCTTATATATAATATCAGTATATCATAATAACTAATGTTATTAAATAAATATAATAGTCATTAAACATATATTAGTAATTATAATATTAGATATTATTATAATATACATACTTCTTTATAAGTGTTTTCGTTTATCTTAATTTGTGATATAATATATGGTAGTTTCATTTTTTATTTATTTGACTCACGTGCATTTGTTGTTGTTTCATTGTAATGGGCGGGATTCACTCACTTGGAGTTCACTAAAAGAAGGGTGACATGCACATAAAAGCGTGCCATGTGGATCTGTTATTTCCAGGGAATATTGTATCTCGTCGTGCGTGCATCTTTTTCATTTTGTTAAGAGAAACTGCTCTAGTGACCAGCGCAGGAGGAGCAACATAGTGAAAGCTAAATATGGAGGCCAGGGAACTCCTTGGGGGAGATTCTAGAGACTTCGACTGGGTGATGAATGCACAGGAGGCGGGAGAGGCATTGGACAATCCAGTGGAACGGGAGCATGAAAAAGAAGATCGTTTGGGACAGGGGGAAACTCAAGAAAAAGCAGCGAGGCTTTGATCGAGACTGGGGGAACAGAGAAAGAGTAACATTTTCCTTGCAAGAAGATTAGAGTACTGAGTCATAAAATTTCACACCTTGATTCCCAGGGTAGGGCATTGAGCGCATTCCAGCATCGCATCCACCATCGAGCAGCAGGAATTTAGAACATCAGGAGATCAAGCAGGGAGACAAATGATTTTCTTTTCCTTGTGCTCTATTTTTCTGCAACTGAATTTAATATTCACTTCATTATTTCTTACTCTATTGTTGTATTAAAACCAACCAAAATGTCCAGATAAATTCCTTCGGGAGTAATAAGCTGGTTGATTTGATTTGTTTAGTCTTATTCATGCGCTGCATCATTTTTTGGATTGTCTCTCTCATTTTTTACAGACGAGCTTATTTTAAAAAAAAACAGGATCGAGTGAAAACCGATCGTATTTGTACCATAATGAAAACTGTTTCAATTTGAGGAACTGACTAACAAGTGAGTTATGCTCAAATGAGAGAGACACACCAAACTCAACAGACAAGTTGAGCCCGGTGACATCTGACCATTTTTCACCATTGGATGGAATTACTTTTACAGTTGAAGGACTGTAAGAGCTATTTCATCGCAAACTGTCCAGACAAAAAATGTGGCCAATTACTATTAGTCAGATCCATATTTTTAAAACTTCAGTGCATGAACGAGGTTGAGCAATATTGAATCGGCCAGTGGACTTTCCCTCCTATTCATCTATTGGTTGTTTACATCACAATTTCTCTTACTACTATGTCTACTACCTTTTCACTCACTAGCTTACCCTTATTTCCTCACACACCAATTCTCATTCACTCCACTTAACCACCACCAATTATTTTTTCTTGTTTTTGTGTGTGTGTTTTTTTTTAGTTTTTTTTAGATCGCTAAACACAACATGAGGCATCCATGTGGTTCGACCCTATCTTGCCACTGTCCTAAGTAGTAAGTAGGTTATAAATTTTAGTTTGTCACAAGTTCCCAACAATGTGTGAGCATGCAATAGAATAGGTGGATGTTTTAGACCTTAGTAGTTGAATACATAAAGTGATTCCTTATGTGGGTTTTCCCTATAGGACTAAGCGGGAAGGTTGATGTTTTTCTGTAGTGACTCAAGTGGTGGTTATGAGTAGAAAGTTTTAGGAAATTGAGGGCAACCTCAAGGGAGGTTGTCCCAGTATTGTAGGTTCCTTAGAATGAGGATAATGGGTGGTTGATTTAGAGGTGAAATTGATGCATGGTTGGTGCCATCGATTTTTAGGTAAAGGTTCATGGTGAAGTCTTTATTTCCTTTTCAAGAGGTACCCGAGTCCTTTTGTTTTGTTATAAGGTCGGTTTTGGGAAAAGGTAAGGTCATTAGGAGCCTTTCCATGTGGCTTGATGGTGTTTGATGTGATTTGGTTTTGTATGGACAAGGTGAGGGTGGCCAAAGTGTGGAAAAACTCTTTTGGTATGGAAGTAACACCTAGGGTGGTGGTGGTCACATAGTTTGGATAGTTTACATGAATGGTTGGTTTGTTAGGTGAGAATTTTAAGAAGGCCTCGAGTCCAAAAAAGGCTAATGTACTAAGAGACATGGTCAAACGGGTAAGCGGTCATTGGGGATATCCTGGGTGATATATGACTAGTTTGATCTGGAGTTGGGTTTAGTGTTTAGTTGCAAGAAATTTTGAGACATTGAGGGATTTTAGGGGTTTAGATTTGGGAATGTGTTGGAAAGGAAAGATGCTATTTTGGATGGGTGAACAGGTGTCTTGGGATAATAACATATTATATTTATATGTGATCACTATGGGAAGCACGGGTTATATGCGAGACAGTTGGGTTGTGTAATAGTGTGGTGGTCATTGTGTTCCCATGTAAATAACTAGGGTTGTGAGGTGGTAGTGATTTTTGATTGGAAATACCATTTGAGTTGTGTTGACCGAGCATGATGAGATTTTGGTGGTCAGGGAAGCTAGAGACCTTCAGTAGGATAAGGTGTCCTAATGGTGGTAGGTGACAGTGGTGATGGATGGTTTGTGGTGGTGTTTTTTAATGAATTCTTAGAATGATTTTAGCTAGTGATGATCAATCCCAATAACTTAAAATAATCTTGGTTATGTTGAGAGATCTTTGGATTTAGGCCTAACTACCTAAATGTGATTCAGATGGTAATGGATCCTCTTGGATGGTATGATCATGGTGGAAAATATGTGGAGTTTGGTGGTGGGAAGTGAACCATAGATTGGTTATGATAGAGGTCCTCAGTATGGGATGAATTTCGACGAATGTCATGGGTGTCATCATATGGATATGAGAACAGGTAACGGTTGATGTTGGTTTTTTTTTCTGGGAAATGTTGGATGACCATGTCTAAGATTCGGGGTTCAAATTGTGCTCGAAGTGTGATTTTAGGTGCTTGGAATTTCTTGAGGGAAGCGGTGATAATGAAACTCATATGGTGGGGAGTGGTACATAAGTCATATATGTGTATAGAAGGATGTGGAGTGGATGTGGTGGCATCAATATTCCAAATAGAAACATGTTGGGTATATATTTGGGATATATGGGGAAGGCTAGGTGGGCCTTAGATGTGGTGGTCAATCGAGTCAATAATTGGCTTTGGTCTTGGGCTAATTCTAAGAGAATATCTAAGTGGTTTCATCAAAGACGTGTTAGTGGGTGTTATAGATCACAACAATGGTTTTCAGAGCATCAGATGATATAATGGTGAAGTTTCATCAAATGTTGGAAATGGACTATGGTGGGTGCGTGGAGGATATGGAGGTATGTCTTAAGTGGGAAGGTGTTGTGTCTAGGTAGAGGGGTGACAAGTCAACAATGGAGGTTGGTCACTAACAGAGTGAGTCATCCAAAATGTCCCAAATCAATTGGGAACAAGGGAACATATGTGGAAGGTTTCAAGCCTCCTCTGGTTAATGTTCGAATGATAAGTTCATTTCAGTAATGGGAATGGGTCTTGAGGAAGAACCAAGAAGTCATTAGTTTAGATATGGATGGATAAATTGTCACCAATTCAGGTATTTTAGGTATCAATGATGAATGATAGAATTGGGTGGAGTTATCATAGAAATTTGGGCACAGTGATTTTGGAAATACATCAGGTAAGTTGTGAGGGTTAATTTGAAGTTATTTTGGTCTATTTTTAGATTATGGAAGTGGTCAACATCGGAAAATGGTGGTGGTAAACTAAGTAATATGGTGGGGAGTACCAAAGAAGGAAAGTAGTCAGTTAATGATGTGATCAGTGTTTGAGTTGGATAGACTCAAGTAGGATCCATTTTGGTGTATCAATTTTGGTGACAATAATTGGCTCAGTTTTGACCGTTTGGGTGCCTTGAGATGAAGGTTATGCATGGGTTGTTCTTAGGATGTTTGGAAATGGAGTGAGGCCATTAGTCCTTGGGTTGTAAAATGTTTTAGGTTATGAAATGTGGTTATAAGCTGTTTGTTCCTTTGGTGAAACCAATATTGGTTCACCATTAGAATTTTGGGAACTAGGTGAGATAGCACCAAGAGATTTGGGCAATGAGTTATGGAGAGGATCAAACCGAAGGTGTTCTGATTGTCTCTCCTTAGGGTAGTGTAGTTATTTATTGGTATCCTCTTGTGTGGTGGTTAATTAACATTACCAAGACCTTTCTCTTGTTTTTTATATTGATAATGATGAGTTGAGATGGATTTGTTCCTGAGGAGCATCGAGTTGTGATTGTGGATCATGGTGGGGGGAATGTTTTTCGATAGGATAGTTTCTTTTCTCCAAGTGTTGTTATGACATGACTGAGTTTAGGTTGAAACTTGGAATATGGAATTTGATAGGTGGTCCATGGACCAAGCTTTTTCCTTGGAGGATTATTGATTCTTGGTAAGTGTGGCTCGAGGATGAGTCATTATAAGGTGGGGAGGTTTTAATATCCCAACCATTCATGAAGGTATTTCCTTGTAAAATTTTGGTTAAAATCCTCTTTTTTTGGAAAATGATATGGTTTTGGGGTGTAAAAGATGTTTCAGGGGTGTAATGGGGGTTCAGGACACGAAAGGAGGAGTAAAGAGGCCAAATAGTGTGTAGCGCACATTTGGCGCATGGTTAGTACAAACTGTGCACCTGGCTAGGGGAAACCATGCATCCAAGTCTCCTGTCAGACAGAGGTTGGCGCAAGAGCTCTTCATGGTTTGTCAAACCATGCAGGTATTCCCAGGAGACCATGCATCTTGGCCCCTCTTGGATGGAGGGAGCTACATGGTTAGTTCATGGTTTGGCCAATCAAGTGGTCAAACTGTTCGGCCCATAAAAAGTGGGTTTTTACTATTTTTCCCTCCCAAACCTATTTCTTTCTCCCCTGATTTTTCACCCCATTCAACCCCTTACAGCAAGGGTGATGAACCAGAATCCTCCTCCAACTCCATGGGTGATTCTCCTTTGATTATTGGTTGTTTAGAGATTATCTGTGTGTGAATCAAAGATCCAAGTGAGTCTAACCCTCCTATCCATTCCTTTTTTATGGATTAGGGTTTTTGAAATCATTCCACTTATTCAAAAATACTAAAACCCTCGCCTTTATAGAAAACTATGTGTTGGGACTTTGATGGGGGTTTGAGTTTGAATCAAGAGTTGAGGTTAAAAAGGTGTTCTTCAATGTGTATAACGTAGGTGGTTTTAAATATTTTTCCTATAGTCTCATTGTTATATATGTGTATGTGGTTATTCCAAGGTAATTACTTGTTTCATTTTAATTTCATTAATAATGGAAAGAAATTTGGGCAATAAATTGAGGTTTGAGACCCTTCATGAACCTTTTTGGGTTCGTTGGTGAGGTGATTCTGACCTAGGGTTACCCATGGGATATTCTAAACCATTGAAAAATGATTAAATGAATTTTTAAATATTGAGATAGGGCAATTAGGAAAATTGATTGGTCATATTTTTTAATTGGTATGTGGGAATTTTTAAAGGGGATAATTGAAATTTTTATGTTCTAGTTTTCCTAAAATTCCTAGTAGGATTTAAAATGGTTTAATAATGTGTTTTGGATTTTTTTCTAGTTGTGGTTTTTCAATGAAGGAAGTGATGTTTTTTTAAATGGGACTAATGATTTGAATGGAGGTGTTGACCTCAAAATGATTTTAAAAATGGGTTCTTTTTAATGGATTTTAACTGATGATTTGAAATAATGGTGTGGTCCCTTTCTTGTGAAAAATGCTTAATGATTGTTTGATAATGGGTATAAAATTCTTGGTTATGTTTTAGTTTTTATTTATAATATGAATCTTGTATTTTAAAAAGGGGGTTTCAAGGTGATTTTAAATGAGTAATTTTATTTGTGTGATATTATTGAATTGTGAAATAAATTGGATGTCAATTTTTATCTAGTGGATAATATAGAATAAGGGGGTGTGTGGCATAATGGTATATGCATTAATGGGTTATGCCTAGTAAGTTCAGGATGTATAATGAGTTATGATTGTAAATGATAAATGTTTTCAATAGTTATGGTTTATGTTTGGTAAATGTGATATGGATAAAGAATCATGTGCACATAGCATGATGGTATGTGGGGTATTGACTTGAGGTTCTACACCCATGGGTCAGGTTGGACTAAGGCTCTAAACCCCGCCCCTATAATGCATGGGTGAGGGAGTTATATTGAAGATTTATGCCCCTAATGGTTTCATTTGTTGAGACTACCTAAACTAAGGTTCTTAGGTAAGTGTTTTGTAATGTATGGTTGGGATGTATGAATGAGGCTCTATACTTTCCAACATATGGATATGGTGTGGTTTTGGATTTTGGATTGAGGATCTATTCTTCCCAAGAACATGGACATAGATTTTTACTAGACTAAGGATTCAGGGTATGTTAATAAGTTATGATTAGTGAATTCCACTGTGATTGGAAGTGTATAAACCTTTATTCATGTTTTAGGATTTCAGTGTGATCGAAGCTAGATTGGTGGGTTGGTTTACTATAAAGAACTAAATGGTTAAAGTGGTTATTTGATAATTTCTCAACTGTGACATACATAGATGTCTAATTTTCTTTTGTTGTATTTTTTATTTATTACACTGTGGTTATATGCATACATTATTGTATAGACTAGTTATTTCTTTAGACACCATTGGGGGTGGCCTACTGAGTTGTACTCACACCATGTTCGAGATTTCATGGAACTTGGGTACCCAAGAAGATGTTACTTGTTTTCAGGTACAAGTTTATGATAGGGACCTAGTGCTTGGTTCAGGCATGGGATGTTTGGTTTGAACATGGGATGTCAGGACTGTTTTGGGACTCGAGTCTATTCTTAGGATCTTTTGGTAGTATTGGTTTTGGTATTTTAATGGTATGACTGCCTGACATGTAGTGTGTTCATCATATCATTATAGTGTGTGCTACTTGGTTAATTTTTATCATTTGTTGAATGTTGTCCCATTTTTGTTACTATTGGTTACTTTATTTGTTGGAATTACTTTCTATTGTGTCTTTACTATGATAATAGGGTATAGTCTCCCCAATGTTTCTCCATATACCCATGCAATTATTCGATAACCTCTGGCATACGGGGAGTCATGTTGTTGGAACCATGGTCATCTATGCATGAATTGGTGTATGATTTGTGTTTTTTGTCAATCCTCAGAGGATGTTCAGAATGTGTGCCAGTAGAGTACTCATACAGGTTAAGCAGATAATAGTATTGAAGGTGGCGTCATTTTCCAGTGTTTGCCAAATTTCTGGACCTCAAAACTGACAAAAGGAGAAAACAATGCTTTTTGGAAAAGAGACTTGTGCGCCGTATATGTGTCGTGCAAGTGAATTGAGCGCCGGTGCAGAGGAGGATTGGAAAGTTTCACTCCATCTGTTTTTTTATATCATAAATTCAAAATATGGAAAAGGAAAGAGGGTCGCGTAAGTATTGGTTTGGTCGCGCAAGTGAGTAGCGCGACAGAGTCTTGGGCGGTTGGAGTTGCGCGCCGAAACTTGAGCGGCGTAAGGAGGCTTGCGCGCCACCGCGCAGGGTGTCCATTTTTCCTATAAATAGAGAACCACCCCTCCTCATTTGTGACAAAGTTCGAGACTTGGAGAAATTCAGTGCTCCCATCACGCAGGTGAAGTGGTCGCACAAGTGGTTGTGGGTCGCGCAAGTATAAGCTGTGCGACAGTTGTTTGCTCCGCACCAAAAATGGGTTTGGTATTGAAGAAGGTGAGTCGTGCAAGTTTGGTATTGAAGAAGGTTGAGTCACTCAAGTGTTGGAGGTGGACTTTCACGCTAGTTATAACTTTCTTGTTGTCCTTGAAACTTGCGTGCTGGCTTGGGGAAGGGCTCCTGCTATTGTCGAAGTACGTCCATTTTTTTTTGAAGTTGCACGAAAGCTGGGAGATTTCCCAGTACCCTCAGTGAAAAGTGAGATTCATCTACTGGTGAGAGTTGGACTTCAACAGAGCATCTACATACAATATAGGATGAATTCTTTTGTAATGATGAAGAGACCTTCACATCTATAAACTGAGTGGGACTTCACCAAAGGCAGTGAGCCAGGGGGAGTCAATGGGAGTGACCCGAGGGATGCAGTGAGCTATCCCTGAACCTTTGTAAAGGCAGTGATCCTAGGATAGAGTGATTGTGCCCGAACCATTGTAATACACAACTAGTGAAGAATAGTGGAATTTGGTACGACTAACAACATGTCGGCGTATGCTCCTTGGATGTATCCCTTAGTGGTGAACCAAGTAAAAAGTGTTGTGTCATCTCTTTGCTTGTGAATGTTTGTTTTCTGATCATATTCATCATACAGGTTTAACAAGTTCCTACCAACGTGGGAACAATATCTATCACATTAAAAGAAAAAGTGGCCAACCTGATTCACCCCTCCCCTCTCAGGGTGTCTCGGGGTCCTACAAGTGGTATCAAAGGGAGGTTGCTGGTGTTGAACTTATCCTTTGTCATCATGGAGAATGCAGTTAATGTCAGGGGAGTCCCTCTCTTCTATGGAAGTAATTTCCAGATCTGGAAGAACAGAATGAGATCTCATCTAAGATCCCTTGGAATGGAAGTTATATTTTCCACTATGAAAGGTATTCATGTTACTGATCCAACAGGGATGGCTATGATGTATGTCGATAGGAAAATTCTTGATGTTGATGCTAAAGCGCAGAATGCTCTCACCACAGCCCTTTATGATCAGATCTATCTAAAGGTAATGATTTTCTCCTCACCAAAGTCCATGTGGGATAAACTTGAAAATATTTATGAAGAAGATATCAAAGTGAAGGATGCAAAACTACAAGTCCTACACAATAGGTTTAATGATCTGAAGATGAATCCAGGTGAGAATGCAGACTCCTTCTTCAATCGAATTACTAAAGTGGTTGGAGCAATTCGGGGTCTAGGTGAAGAAATCAAAGATGTTGACATTATAAAGAAAATATTAAGAAGACTTCCACCCATGTACAATGAAAAGGTGTCATCCCTTGAGGAAATAGATCTTTCCAAACTTTCTTTGGATGATCTATTGAGTAGCCTAGTGGCATATGAAATGAGAGTCAAACTAGAAGATGTTACTACACGAGTAAGCAAGGAAATGGCGTTCAAATCCATAGAGAAACTGAAAATTTCAAAATATAGTAGTGGTGAAGACGATGAGGAAAAAGAAATTATTTCTATGATTTCCAATAAGTTCCAGAAGGTAAAATGGAAATTCAAAGGTAAGTTACCTCTAGCCTACTTTCATTTTGGAAAAGTTGGGCACATTGCTTCTCAGTGCTCAAGAAAGATCGATGATGATGATAGCGATGATGAAATCATTTAGAATCCTCAGAAAAGATTTTTTAAGAAAGGATACTTCAAATATAGAAACTAAAGAAGAGTTTTTTTGTGAAGAGGAAGAAGATTATCATGAATTATGTGATGAAGAAGAACTAGAATTTAAAACTGGGAAACATGCTTCCATGATGGCCACTGTTGAAAAATCAGAAGATATTGGTGGAGAAAATCAGTTAAAAACTAGTGAAGATACTGAGTTTCAACTTAAGGATGTTGTTATAAAGTTTAAGATTAAATTTAAGAGTTGAAATAAGTGGAAATCAATTGTAGAAGAATCAACTAAATATGTTGATCAACTTGAAGTTGAAATTGAACGACTGTAAGAATTGGTGAAAGTACATTCTAAAATTCTTGAAAGAAATGATGATGTAGTGGATTTGAAGCTAAGAATTGAAGAGAAGGCAAAGGTCATCAATGACCTCACCTCCATACTTGAAGAAAAATACAACACTGTTCAGGGTATTGAGGAGGAAGTTGTTACTCTTAGGAGTAAACTTGAGGCTGAATAAATTTCAAAAGAATCAAGGAATAAAATATAGTTTGGAAGATTCTCAGATGCAGAATTACTGGAAAGAGCCAAGAGTGGTTCAGATGGGGTTAGAAAAATCTTGAGTGATCAAAGACCTGCTTTCATGGGAAAGAGTGGAATTGGATATGAAGCTGAGACATCAATTGTTGGAAGTAAAGAGATCCAAAAGAAATAAAATATGAAATTTGGACATGTTGAAACGTTGCCTGAAGTGATGAAAAAGAAACCCTTAATCAAAACTAAAAGGAGAACTGAAAATTATCCTCAAACATCCAGAAATGACATGAAGTCCAACTATTCTCCCAAGGAATAAAGTATGAGGATAAATTCATGTGAGAAGATATTTCCTCTCATGAAGTGTCAGTTCTGTGGCTATCTGGTCCATACCATGTCATATTGCGAAGAGGCAAGGAGCTACTTGAATGGGGAAGATATGGGACATCAACAAAGGAGACTAACTTCATATCCTCTATCTTATAGAAGAAATAGTTTCTATGGATACTGTTTTTGTTGCTCTAACTTTGGTTATAAGGCTGTTAATTGCAGGCAGAGAAGGGACATGGACACCTCATACTGGAATTCAAGAGAAGTCAAATCTCATTGACAAGATAGTGTTGCTCTTTCAAATAGGTTTTCTCCTCTCTAAGAAGACTTCAAATATGAAGAACCAATGTACACAGATGAGATAATTGAAAGGCCATTAGTGCTCTATAATCATTCCAATGTCTCATGGAAAGAAAGGAAGAAAATTGAGAAATACAACCTTGCAGAGGTGGCCCTCAAAGCTACAAAAAGGAACAGTACTTGGATTCTGGATAGAGGTTGTTCATCCCATATGACAGGTAATGTTGTCCTGTTAATAGATATCAAAAGGAAGTTTGATGGAATGGTTCGATTTGGTAATGATGGAGCTCTGAAAATCAAAGGCAGTAGAAGTACTGAATTAGCTAATGGAGAGATAAAGAAGACTAAAGTCCTTTACGTAGATGGACTACGTCATAATCTACTCAGCATGAGTCAAATCTATGACTCGGGACTTATTTTTACTTTTAATCAGAAAGGATGAACTATCAAGGGAAAGACAGGCAATTCACTTATGAAGGGATGCAGAACAGAAGGCAACTTGTATTAGGTTGATAGTAAAGAAAATGTTTTCTATATGACTGTTGAATAAGAAAACAATTTGTGTCATAGGATATTGGGACACATCAATCAACAAGACATGGAGAAAATATCAAAATTGAGGATTTTCATGGACATTCCTAACCTGAAGCGTGAGCGTGAAAAATCTTGTGATGCTTGTATTTGTGGAAAGTTGGTCTGCAGTTCATATCGGCCAAAGAAGAAAATGGCATCTCGTCTTCTTGATCTAATTCATACAGATGTATTCAGTCCAATAAATGTTGATGGAACTCATGGAGAAAGATACTTTGTCCTTTTCATTGATGATTACAGTAGAATGGCATGTGTTATGGTCATTCATAGAAAATGAAAAGTGATTGACTTCCTGAAAACATATCGGCGAATCGCCGAGAATGATACTGGACGAACAATCAAAGTGTTGCGATCTGATAATGGAGGGGAATACACATCTATTGAGTTTGAGAATTACCTAGAAAAACATGGAATATAGCATGAGGTATCTGTTGTGAGAACTCCACAGAAAAATGGAGTTGTTGAGCGCTAAAATCGACAGGTCAACAACATGGCCAGGACTATACTGATTGAGAGTGGTATCTCTCGCCATTACTAGAAGGAAGCTGTTGAAGCTACAGTGCACATTCAGAATCGAACAGGGCTTTATATGGGAGAAACGAATACACCATATGAATTGTGGCATCGAAGGAAGCCTTCGTTGAAATACTTTCAAGTTTTCGGAAACAAATGTTTTATCCGGAATAAAGAAGTAAATCAAGGGAAGTTTGGTGACAATGTTGATGAAGGAATTTTTCTTGGGTATCCAATAAACAGAAAATCCTACAAGTGTTTCAACAAGTGATTAGGAAGGATTTTGGAAAGTAGTGATGTTAAGATAATTGAAAATAAAACCATAAATGCTTCAAGAACATCATATGCTGATGTGATAGAAAGTGAAGAAGAAAGTGAACATGAAGAAAATACAAATACATAAATAGAGGAAGTTGTTCAAAACACTCAGCAGTCACATCAGGATGTTGACTCAGAAGAAGAATCTGAAGAAGAAACTATGGCTGGAGAGAATTCAACTGAACCTTTTAGGAGAAATCGAAGAGCTGATATTGATCCATCTAACATAATTGAGTACAGGAGTGCACTCACTCAAACAAGGAGGATGGGGAATAACACGCAATCTTAATTTCTATCAGTTGTGGAGCCATCCTCATTTGAAGAAGCTACAAAGGTTGAATCATGGGTGAAATCCATGAATGAAGAGTTATATCAGATTGACAAGAATCAGACATGGGATCTTGTCAAGATACCCGAAGGTCACAATGTGATTGGTACAAAATGGATCTTCAAGAAAAAGTTTGATGAGCATGGAAGTTTTGTTAGAAACAAGGTATGTCTGGTATGCAAAGGATACTCCCAGATTGAAGGGGTTGATGTTGAAGAAACCTTTTATCCAGTGGATAGACTGGAGTCAATCAGTCTTTTCCTTGTCATGGCACTCCAAAGAGGATATAAAGTATATCAAATGGATGTCAAGACATCATTCTTGAATGGTGTACTCTAAGAAGAAGTCTACATCGAACAACCAGTGGGTTTTGTTCTTGGTTCTCATGAAACAAAGGTCTGCACACTGAAGAAAGCTCTATATGGTTTGAAGCAGGCACCCTAAGCATGGTATTCCTGACTAGACTCGTATCTCAAGAAGCTGGATTTCAAAAGAGGAGGAGTGGACCACAATCTCTATGTGAAGAGTTCTCCAAAAGATCAATTCATGGTTCTAGTCTACATTGATGACATTATTTTTGGTGGCAGCAAGCAGAAATCAATGGATGAATTTTCCTATCACATAAAATCAAAATTTGAAATGTCTATGATTGGGGAGATCACATATTTCTTGGGGCTGCAGGTGATTCAAAGGCAGGATTACACTTTCATTTCACAAGAAAAGTATGCAAGAGAGCTGCTGAAGAAGTTCAATATGCAAGACTCCAAACCAATATCAACCCCTATTGTAGTTGGAACCAAACTTGGAAAGCATGAGTATGGGGCATCTATAGACCCCACTCTATACAGGAGGATAATTTGGAGCCTACTGTACCTGACAGTGACACGGCCAGATATTGTCTTTGCAACCTATCTAGTGGCCCACTTTCAAAGTAATCCAAAGGAAGAACATATGTCAGCAATAAAAAAAGAATCATGAGGTATATTCAAGGTACTCACAATTGTGGCTTATACTTTTCTATAGGAAGAGATAGTGAATTATCAGAATTTTCTGATGCTGACTAGGTTGGCGATGTAGTGGACAGAAAGTCCACCAGTGGTGGAGCATTCTATATTGGGAATAAATGTGTTGGCTGGTTGAGTAAGAAACAAGAAAGTACTTCTCTTAGTACTGCTGAAGCTGAGTATATATCCGCTACAAAGTCATGCACTCAACTACTATGGATGAAGCAATAATTGACAGATATTGGTAATGAGGTGAAACAACCAATGGTGATTTACTATAATAACAAGAGTGTAATTGATCTTACGAAGAATCCTGTTCAGCATTCTCATACAAAACATATTGAAATAAGGTATCACTTTATCAAAGAGAAAGTTGAGAAAGGAGTGATTAGAATGGGTCATGTGGTAAAGAATGAGCAAGTGGCTGATATCCTGACCAAGCCACTGTCAGCGGCTGTGTTTGAGAAGCATCGGTTGAACCTCGGTGTTCAGCCACCTCCAAGTGCATAAGGAGGCTACGAAATTCCCCTCTCCCTAGTTATGTTAATTGTTTTTAATCTATTTATGAATGTGATGCAGGTTTGTGGGGGAGATACTATCCAGGGGGAGTATGGTTTGAGCTAAACAATGAACAAATACCGGACTTTAGATTTATTGTCAATGGGGGAGAAAAGAATAAATTCAGTATGAGAAGGAAATGGGAATTCAGGATGAGAAGGAAATGAGAACCCAATTCACGCTTTCTCTCTTGTTTTCTACACCGAGAATTTCTCACGTAGACTTAGAGTGTTGGATGAGTTGATTCTTGTGTTTGCATGTGGATGGTGATCTATTGAATTTATTCACTGATTGCCAACAAACCCAAAGGGGGAGATTGTTGGAACCATGGTCATCTATGCATGAATTGGTGTATGATTTGGTTTTATTGTCAATACTCAAAGGAATTTCAGAATGTGTGCTAGCAGAGTACTCATACAAGTTAAGAAGATAATAGTATTGAAGGTGGCATCGTTTTCCAGTGCTTTCCAAATTTTTGGACCTCAAAACTGACAGAAGGAGAAAACAATGCTTTTTGGAAAAGATACTTGCACGCCGTATATGTGTCGCGCAAGTGAATTGCGCACTGGTGCTGAGGAGGATTGGAAATTTGTGTGCCATATGTTTTTGTAGATCAGAACTTCAAAATATGGAAAAGGAAAGAGGGTCGCGCAAGTATTGGTTTGGTCGCGCAAGTGAGTAGCACGACAGAGTCTTGGGTGGTTGGAGTTGCGCGCCGGAACTTGTGCGGCGTGAGGAGGCTTGCGCGCCACCGCACAGGGTTTCCATTTTGCCTATAAATAGAGGACCACCCCTCCTCATTTGTGACTAAGTTCGAGACTTGGAGAAATTCAGTTCTCCCATTGCGCAGGTGAAGTGGTCGTGCAAGTGGTTGTGGGTTGCGTAAGTATAAGTTGCGCGACAGTTGTTTGCTCCATGCCAAAAACGGTTTTGGTATTGAAGAAGGCGAGTCTTGCAAGTTTGGTATTGAAGAAGGTTGATTCGCGCAAGTATTGGAGGTAGACTTGCGCACCAGTTATAACTTGTGCGCCGTCCTTGAAACTTGCGTGCTGGCTTGGGGAAGCACGCCTGGTATTGTCGAAGTATGTCCGTTTTTTTTTGAAGCTGCACGAAAGCTGGGAGATTTCCCGGTACCCTCAGTGAAAAGTGAGATTCGTCTACTGGTGAGAGTTGGAATTCAACAGAGCATCTACATACAATAGAGGATGCATTTTTTTGTAATGATGAAGAGACCTTCATGTCTATAAACTGAGTGGGACTTCACCAAAGGCAGTGAGCCAGAGGGAGTCAACAGCAGTGACCCAAGGGACACAGTGAGCTATCCTTGAACCTTTGTAAAGGAAGTGATCCTAGGACATAGTGACTGTTCCCGAACCATTGTAATCCACAACTAGTGAAGAATAATGGAATTTGGTATGATCGACAACATGTCGGTGTATGCTCCTTGGATGTAGCCCTTAGTGGTGAACCGAGTAAAAAGTGTTTTGTCATCTCTCTGCTTGTGAATGTTTGCTTTCTGATCATATTCATCATACAGGTTTAACAAGTTCCTACAAACGTGGGAACAAGATCCATCACATTAAAAGAAAAATTGGTTGCCCTGATTCACCCCTCCCCTCTCAGGGTGTCCTGGGGTCCTACACATGCATGTAGTCATGTGACAAACCATCTCGGGGTACCTGATATAGTGTCCACTAGGTCAGGGATGTTACATTATCTTCCCATTATTAAAACATTATGGGTATTTACAAAAATTATATCCCTTTTCACATATAAAATAGGCCTCTATCTTCCCCTTCAATACCACTCCAAAAATTAGGTTTCCTATTAAAATCGTTCTATTTTTATTCCCCTTGAATCATATATTACCTCAATTAGATTTTGGTCACATGATGTTAACATAATCCCTCAATTTCCATGGGATTATATAAGGAAATCCTAGAGTGATCAACCTTAGTAATACTTTTTAAATAAATTATTTCTTTTCTACCTTACCTTTATAATTCTAATCTTCTCATCCTTATATGGTAACATTATTATTGGTTATATACTGAATATTATTATGTTAATGTAATAATCATTAACCACCTTTCCCCATTTCCTAAAGAAAAATAAAATTATGATTCATGTAAATTAGTAATTAATTATTATATATATAGCTTTTTTATTTTCTTAAAAAAATAAACCATGTTACTTTTTTCATCTATTCTAAGGAAAATTAAATCAGCATCCATCTATATGTGTGGATTACTGCCTCGATGAAACTGTGTATTCTATTTTTTCCATGATCACCTTTCATTGTTGGAATTTGTAACGCTCCGACCCCAGTTACCCAGAGTCGGTGCATTATTACATAATATTGGCATGATCAAAAAAGATCAAGTCTCAAAAGATAAATTAGTTTAGTAGCCTTGGAAACACTAGATATATTCATAAGTCTTACATTACATCATAAAGTGAAAAAATAAACTACAACAAAATCTTGTCTTCATATCCCCTCATACTATCCCTGCAGGTCATTCATAAAATACTTCTTCACATCCTGGAAAAAATAAAACATTTAAAGGGGTGATCTTAGATGCTCAGTAAGGATAACAATATAGCAGAAACTTTCATAAATAAACATAAACATTTAAGGTAATGTATAACTAAAACAAAAGCCTTTTAAACTTGAACTTCAACATAACATGACAAAGATAAAATGAAATAATGCCATTTAATTATTCACATGGATATTATTCTAGTCGAATAATCACATGCAATATCAATAACCACTTTCATAATAATGGAACGCATAATGCCAGACTATCATAACCACATAATCAAGGCCTTATGCCAAGACTGCAAATAAGATTTTGTCAAGGCCTTGTTCCAAAACACTAGTTTCTCTCATGAGACCTACCAATGCATTGAGGAGCTATATAGGGCTCCACCCGTCACTTATTAAGTCCAATGCATTCCTCATATGAATAGGTTTAAACATAACATAAACATTCATATTAAAACTAGCATACGAAATTTCAATATTTTATCCATAATGGTGGCCCTTCCATCCACTATCCATCACCTTTTGTAGTGAGACTTCTTTCCTACTTCAACACAACCAACACAAGCCATAATACCGAACCAACAAAAATCATAAAGCACCAAGGCCACACATTATCCACACAACCATTTCTAACACATGCCAATTCACTTCAATAAATCACACATTATTTGAAAACCATTTTTTAAAAACCATTTTTCACAAAATAAACCAAGAAATAAATTCTAAAATCTATATTTTAAAATCACATGACAAAGCCCCCTTTATCAACAATATCCCATTTCACCCCAAATCATCACCAAATAGATTTCCACCAAGATTCACACATCATAATCAAAATTAATTTAAAGAAACAAAAATTAATTAAAAATAAGGCCTCAAGTTCTAGTAAAGTGGAGTCAAGAGAGAATCCACCTACCTTTAGGGTTCTGGTGAAATCAACCTACAAGAAAGTGCACCAAAAATCTGAACAAACACTCCACCAAAACCACTCTAGATCTCCTTCCCTATCATCAAAAAGCCCTAAAATTATCACCTAAGTCAACAAAAACCCTATATCTACATGAAACAGATGTAGATCTAGAAAACGAAGAGAGGGAAGAGAGAAGATCTAAAGGAAACCACAAAGAAACCAAAATAGGAGACTTTCCCAAGATGAAACACCTTCAAACCACCTTGAAAACCCTTCTAAAACGAGTGGGAGAGCACCCCTAACCCTTAAGAAGAAGAAACCCCGCATAGGGTTCATATGGGAGAAGAAATGGGTGAGTTAGGGAAAATCCTGACTAACCCCATTTAAAAAAACATTTTAAAGGTTCGTACGGTTAGCTCACACAGTTTGAAAAACCGTGTGTTAACCGTATGAATGCTACTATCCGAACAGTGGAATATCGCATGGTTACATGGGATTCTCACACAGTTTCCCCTAACCATGCCCAAACCATGAAGCCTTAAAAATTCCTCCAAAACTTTCTAAAACCTTTAAAAACTCCACCAAACTCTCCCAAACATTACCCAACAACTTTATATACATAAAAAGGTATAAAAAAGGTCACATACCTCAAATTGGGGGTGCTACATTCTCCCCGCCATTGGAATTTCCATCCCTGGAAAGTAGAGAAACACCAATCTATAGAAACAGCTTAGGTCATTACTCAGTTATCTCTTTCTCCCGCTCCCAAGTATCCTTATGAATCTAACCATGCTACCACAAAACCAAAACTAAACTGATTCTTTTACCACACAAAACTTTATATTGCTTATCCGCAATCCGCACCGGCACATGCACCAAAGAAGTATCTGGTTCTAGCTCAACATGATCCCAATGAATCACATAGTGATGATATGGCTGAGACTTTTTCAACTGCGACAAATGAAACACATTGTGCACCACACTAAACCATGGTGGAAAATCCAACCGATAAGCCACCTCTCTAATCCACTCAAGTATCTAAAAAGTCCCAATATACCTCAGAGATAATTTACCCTACTTTTAAAACCGATGATGTCCCAACCTAGGAGAGATTATCAAAAACACATGATCACCTACCTCGAATGATAATGTTCATCAATGATGGTCGGGATACGATTTTTTATGACTTTGAGCCATCTCTATCCTCTTTCTAATCAACTTGATCTTCTACATAGTATCTTGGATAAGGCTAGGTATGATCATTGAAGTCTCACCCATTTCTACCCAAAATAGTGGATAAAGACACGGACTCCCATACAATGCCTCAAATGGATCCATATGTATCAAATCCTGATAACTGTTATTATAGGAGAACTCCACCAATGGTAAGTGATCCTCCCATGAACCACCAAAATCCATCACAAAATCCCTTAGCATGTCCTCCAAAGTTTGTATCATCCTCTCTAATTGGCCATACATCTAAGGATGATACGTTGTGCTCATCATCAACTATATACCAAGGGATTGATATAAGGATTTCCTAAAACAAGATGTGAACCTCATATCTCTATCTGATACAATCGATACTGGAACACCACGCCTCTTTACCACTTATCGTATATAGATTTTGGATAGATCCTCCACCGTATGAGATTCAAAAATTGAAATGAAATGGGCTGACTTTGTGAGCCGATCTTCAATCACCCATATAGAATCGTGTTTCATGACCATTCTCAGGAGACCTATCACAAAATCCATTGTTATTTGTTCCCACTTCCACACTAAAATAGGTAAATATTGCAGCATTCCTACTGGTTATTGATGCTCTACCTTGACTTATTGACAAGTTAAGCATCTTGAAACAAACTTGGTGACTTACATTTTCATAATATCCCACCAAAATTGCACTTTCAATGCCTTATACATCTTCTGAATTTCAGGATGGAAAGCCCACCTGGAATGATGATAAGCCCTGAGAAGTTCCTCCTAAAAATCCATAGGTACCACCATTAGATTACAAAATCAAAAAACTGAATTCCCATTCAGTTCCCATCCCTTAATGGTCTCCCCACCATTAAGTTTAAACCACATTTTCATACACTCTAAATCAAATCTCTATGCCTCTTTAATCAAACCAACCAAGTGAGGAACCAATGAAACCAGAAAGAAGACTACTCTATCACCCCGGTCCTCACATTCCAACCACATGTCGGTTATAACTGACATTAACTACCACTAATCCTATGCATGTTTCACTATTTGAGCATATGATTTCCTACTTAATGCATCCACAACCGAATTTCCCTTACCCGGTGTGTACATTAAGTCAAAATCAAACATCTATAGGTATTTCATCCATCTCCTTTGCCTCAAGTTCAAATATATTTGTGAGAAAATATGCTTTAAACTCTTGTGATCAATAAATATTGTGAATTTATCACTAAAGAGATAATGACACCATATTTTCAAAGCATGAACCACTACTGCCAATTCCAAATCATGTGTTGGGTAGTTATTCTCATGAAGCCTCAAATGTTGTGATCCATATACAACCACATGATCCCCCTGCATGAGAACACACCCCAATCCTGATCCTGATCCATCACAATACACAACGTACTCTTTTCCTAGTTCAAGAAAAACCAAGATTGGTGATGATTTAAGGCGACCCTTAAACTATTCAAAACATTTTTAACACTACACATCCCATTGAGATGGGACATTATTCCTTGTAAAAGCTGTCATTGGTGAGGCCAATCGTGATAAATCACAAACAAAACATTGATAATAGCCAGCTAGACCAAGGAAGCTTCATATCTTGAAAAAGTTCTTTGGTGGTTTACAAGAGATAACAGCCACTATCTTTTTCAGATCAACTAATACACCCTTCTTAGAAATAACATGGCCAATAAAACAAACCTCTTATATCCAGAAGTCACACTTTGACAATTTGGCATACAACCGATGATCCCTCAAGACCCCAGAACTATTTTCAAGTGCTTCTCATGATCCACCCTTGTCCTTGAATACACCAATATATCATCAACAAATACCACCAAAAAAGAATCCAAATATTCTTGAAATATTTGATTCATCAATTCCATGAACACCGGTGGTACATTCATTAGACCAAAGGGCATAATCACATACTCATAATGGCCATATCTACTTCTGAAAGCTATTTTGGGAATATCCACCTTTCTCACCCACAATTGATGATATCTTGGCCTCAAGTCAATATTGGAGAACCACTGAGATCCCCTCAACTGGTCAAAAAAATCATTAATGCATGGAAGTGGATATCAGTTCTTGATTGACATAGTCACATAGTTTTATCTTCCTTTTTAACAATCAAAACCTTCACTACCCATGGAGATATGCTAGACCAGATGAACCCTTTTTTCTCTAATTCTTACAACTGCACTTTTAATTCCTGTAATTTTGCTGGTGACATATGGTAAGACAGAATTGGGATAGAAATGGTCCCTATAAGGAGATCAATCGTAAACTCCACTTCTCTCAAGGGTGGAAAACCCAATAATTATTCAAGAAATACATCCATAAAATGATCCAAAACTATTGGGAGAATACTCTACTAAACACCTTCTACTGATTCCAATGACAAGGCCACTAAATAATACGAGATTGTGCCAATAGCTGGTGCCAACAAATTCGTTACACCCATATTTTCATTCTTCTCCCCTCTAAAAAGGTGTTCAACACCATCCTTTATCATAAAACTAAATTTTCTCACATAGAAATTGATGTGGGCCTTAAACATTACAAACCAATCCATTCCCAAGATTATATCATAAGCATCCATCTCAAGCACTAAGAAATCCCATATCAATTCAATGTTGTCCACAACTAAGAAGCACACTATACATAGAAAGTCTCAACACACTCATTGACCCAGAGGAGTTTGATGTTTTACAAATGAAGGCGTCATTTCCATAGTTAAACCCGGAAAACTAATAGCATGAGAATCAATAAAATAATGGGAAGCACCTATATCGAACAAATCTTTAATCAATGTGGAATTTAAAAGAACCGTACCTCTCACCATGTATGGTCTTGAATGATCATCCATCACAACATGTTCAGATCCAAACAACTACTTTTTTGCCACACTATACTCTTTATTACCCTGCTGAGGTGTCATGGTATTTCTAGAATCACTATAACCAACTCAGCTCGGCTAACGATGAGTATGCTGCTACCCCCGTCTCATCAAGGAATAGGATGCATGCGACCCCTGAGGTGTGTTGAGAACACCTAACCTCAGAGAATTATGGATATACCACTGAATATGCCCCTTCTGTTTACAGTTATGACATGCTTAAGGTTGTGTTTTACAATCCCACTTGATGTGTCCCATAGAGCCACACTGAAAACATCTCAGCTTACTCTGAGGCTTCAGAGGAAGATTCACTGATCTTGATGTGGGATTCTGAGTCGTACTCCCACCATGGAAATAAGTGCCCCTCTTCCGCTTGAACCCAACATTAGAGTTCCCACCATTTCCGATGGGTACCAACATGATTCTCCCACCTGTATCCCCCAAAACATCTCACTCAACCACCATAGCTCTATTCACTATTTCTTTATAATCATCTATACACAACATTGTTGTCTTGGACCAAATTTTTTTCTTCAACCCAACTTCAAAAATTCATTCCTTCAATGATGTGATACATTCCACCTTGGTTGAAAACCACACTAAGTTCATAAACTTAGCCGCATATTCTGTTATCGACATATTCCCTTCAGTATGAAGAAATACATTGTGTTATGAATTCTAAATGTATGAGGGTGGAATTTTTTATTAAATAACTCCTAAAAACCCTCCCATGTCACACCTTGGTATGTCCCAGCTTGAACTGTAAGCTCCCACTACTAAAGGGAAAGATCTTCCAATATGTATATGGCTAACTTCACTTTCAGCACTATCAGTGTTCCCAAGAATTCAAATATCCTATTCATTCTATTCAGCCATGCTTATGTCCTTTCCAGCTCTAAATCACCCCTAAAGATGGTTGGATTCTTCTTTTGAAATTGAACCACATGATCCACATACTTCAGTTCATCCACTTTATTCCCACTTTCCATAGCCTTGAAATATTTCACTATACACTACACTAACTGCTGGTTTACTTAGGGATCAGGTACAACCACATTTTCAGCAGTTTTCTCTAGTTGGTCTCTGCGATGCCTACCCGGTTCCATATCTATCAATACAAAAACAACCATAGGTCCCAATCCCTTAATAAGAAAAGACATAAAATTTTCAAATTCAATACATTAAAACTATCACAATAGGGCTTTCTATAATTTCACATTTCCCATATTGCACTATTTTGAAAAAAATCCACCATGTTTTGAAAATCGACCCATTTCCAAAATACCACAAGTTTCCATGTTTCAAATCCTTCTATTTTTAAACCTAATTCAGATTTTTCAAAATTCACACATTCATATCACACCATAAATCATTATACGCCAATGAAATATGCATCCTAGTGGGAAGTCATTTCTACCATGCATGTCACGCTCATCTCATTGGCTACACCAATGATAATGAGATTTCCATTTCCTATAAGTGTCTCCAAAACACTTATGTACCCAAATCCCTGGTAACTTGAAGTTTAGTATAAAAGGGTTAGCTACGTCTTTTTATGATATACATTCCAAGTTTTGACAATCCTATGCCTTGCTACCATCCTGACTCAAGGAATATGCCAAGAATGAATGTTAGTAGTAAGACCAATAATCAATGTTGAAGGACCGAACAACTACTCTCACTTGAAATCCAAGGACCGAACAAACTAATACCACTTGCAACATCCCGCTCATTCCTCATTGGATTGAGAAAGTAGTGAGGTGTTACTTGGCCTTAAGAAATGTTCCCAAGGAGCCAAAGGATATAAATAATTATTGAGGGATTCAAGAATAAATTGGGGAATGATTTTCCCTAGAGATAAACCAACTGACCAAATCCATTACCAACAAAAATACATGATGCATGTTAACATAGAAACCTGACCCATATAGTACCAAAAAACAACCAACTAATCAATAATAATTCCCAAAAACCATTAAAACAAAAACATACCAAACCAAAATTAGAGTACCAAGAGGAAGATTAAACAAGAGACCCAAAGTAGACCAAGACACACTCCACTGCTCCACAACAAGCTCCATGCTCTAATAACCACTAAACCACCCAAGAATCATGAAGAACTACTAGCAAAATGAGATGTTTTACTCTTACCTATGTCTCATAATACAACATCAACAAAAGAACCCAAGTTTCAAAGTAAGGGTGAGTAATAATACTCAGTATGATTCCCCCAAATGTCTTCCCTACACACGCCACTAGTAAAGAACCGTTAGCACATTCATATAAAATAGTTTATATAAATCAGCAACTAGTTCAACCATTTCTACAGGCCAAACATACCCTTTCCAAGACATGCCAAACAAGGGAAGTCCACAAATATGCCATAATCCATATCACCACCATACATTAGCACAAACCATTTTCCATCTTGCATACAACACACAACAAGGAAAACAACAATGGTGTAACTTCCCGTCCAAACCTGTTTACTACTTTTCCAAACTAGTGGTACTTTTCGACCACTTATCCATAATGGTTTCCCTTCCGTCCACTATCCATCACCTTTTATATTGATACTTCTCACCCACTTCAACACAACCAACACAAGCCATGATACCTAACCAACCAAAAGCATAAAGCACAAAGGCCACACATTATGAACACAACTATTTCCAACACATGCAGATTCACTTCAATAAATCACCCATTATTTGAAAACCATTTTTCACAAACCATTTTCATAATTCAAATCAAGCATCAAATTTTAAAATCTACATTTTAAAATCACATGATAAAGTCCCCTTTTCAACAATATCCCATTTCACCCCAAAATCCCCAAATCATCACCAAATGGATTTCCACCAAGATTCACACATCGTAATCACAATTAATTTCAATAAAAACAAATTAATTGCAAACAAGGCCTCAAGTTATAACAAAGAGGAGTTGAGAGAGAAACCACATACCTTTAGGGTTCTGAAGAAATCAACCCACAAGCAACCTCACCACAAATATAGACAAACTTTCCACCAAAACCACTCTAGATCTCATTCCCTATCATAAATAATCCCTAAAATAATCACCTAAGGTAGCAAAAACCCTAGATCTACATTCAATGGATGTAGATATAGAAAAACAAGAGAGAGAATAGATAATAACTAGAGGAAAGCACAAAGAAACCAAAAGATAAGACTTACCCAAGATGAACCACCTTCAAACCACCTTGAAAACCCTTCAAAAACCTTCTAAAATGAGTGGGACAGCACCCCTAACCCTTGAAAAGAAGAAATCCCACGTAGGGTTTGTATGGGAGAATAAATGGGTGATTTAGGGAAAATCCCGACTAACCCTATTTAAAAAAACATTTTAAAGGGCCACACGGTTAGCTCACACGGTTTGAAAAACTATGCGCTAACCATGCAGATGCTACTATCCAAACAATGGCATATCGCACGGTTACCTAGGATTCTCGCACAGTTTCCCCTAAACGTGCTCAAACTGTGCAACCTTAAAAATTCCTCCAAACCTTTTAAAAACCTTTCCAAAACCTTTCCAAATTCTACCAAACTCTCCCAAACATTACTAAACCACTTTATATATATAAAAATTTATCAAAAAAGGTCGCATAGCTAAAACCGGGGGTGCTAAAATGGCCATAGAATTTAGGGAGACAGTTCAATTTCAATCAAATGGTCGAGATATCAACTTCCATAAAGATACAAGGGAAAATCATTCCTTGACTTATCTATTAATAACATGTCATTCATGACGCACCCAACATACCCTACTTCCCACAAACATATGGAGTAATGGTTTTCATCAGTAAATCTAAGTGTGTGAGTCGTGACATACATTAATGATAATATTAAAGTCTAAGTACCATTACACACGCTCATAGAGAGGAATATCTGATAACACCAAAACATGTGGAATTTCTGCTGGTGGGTATTTTATCATAATCTCCCATCTTAGAGATTACCAAGTGTGAACTTCATGAGAATAAGTCTCATATGCTTACGAGTACTCACACCTAATGGTTTATATACTATGTGTCTCATTATAGTATGTTATCCAACCGTAGAACTATATTAAGAATATTGTCATATCATTTCAAGGTTCTCATCATAGCGGATAACTGCTATGACCTTATCAATGTGACAAATACTCTAGGATATTATTATATTAAAATCATAAAGAACAATGAACATTATGTAATAAGATATTTAATTTAATATTTAATACATAAAATATTCATGTAATCAAAGTAAAATAGTTGGTTCTAGGACACTAACTCTAACATGAATCACTGAAATCAAATTTTAAATGACCAAATTACCATAAAAGGTATAATAAATATATTCCACAAGTCTTTGAGAATTAACCAAAACCAAAATGTTTAGAACATGGTAAGATAATTCCCAAAATGGATAAAACGTCATATAATAAAATAATGCATTAATCTATAAAATTTAAGAGTAATTAACAAAGTTAAAACTAAATCATTTTATATATAAATTACTCTATATCCCAAATAACCTTAATAAACTCAACATTAGAGAGTGTTTTAACCTTAAAGGTTATATCATACCTTTCATCTTATAAGCCCAAAAAATAGAGATCTTCTTCTAAAATAACATTAATCAATTAGTCGCCAAATTAATTGTCAATCCCATGCTCAACTATATGATAAAACATGTGTTCTTAAATTTACCTCAATATCAAAGATCATATAAAGAAAAAAGGTTATAAATACCTTAAAAATTATGTCCAAAATTTTTAAAGGAATATGTCACATTAAACTGAAGATTGACATATACTTTAACACAATAAAATTTATCCTAAAGTGTTATTATCACACCCCGACCTAGGCATGTGTTTTATTTTATTATTTATTTATTTATTCTTAAATAATTTTGTTGGTGTCTGGGGTGAGTCCCTGGAATTTTTTTTCTTCTCTTTGAGTCTTTGTTAAAAAGTGCGCTTTTGATGCGACGTCGTTGGGTGCGCGAGCAGAGCGCATTTTGGAAACTCTGCGCAGCTCCACCCGGGTAACCGCGCATCCCGTTGTCTTTGGAAATTTGAAATAAAAAAATGTTTATATTTAAAATGCATGTTAATTGTTGTGTCATTTAAATTTTATTGTGTTAAGAATTTTATTATTACTGAAATAATATGACTACTTTTATTATCTTTATTTTTATCATCACGCATTAGTATTATTAAGTATTATTATTATTAGTGTTATTATAAATACTACAATTAAAATTTATGATGATTAAAAATATTGTTAGGAATTATCTTATTATTATCTTATTAAAATTTTGATTATTATTATTTTTATTATTATTATTTTCCCTATCTTTTTCTTTTTTTCCTCTCTTTTTTTTCTTTCCCCCTAACCCTAGCGCGGACCACCTTTTTTTTCTCCTCTCACGCTGCAGCCGTCACTTCCCTTCTCCTTATTTCCCCTCACCTCCTGGCCACCTCCTTGCCCATCGCTCACCCCCAGCACCCTCCTTGCATCGCCGCCCCATCTCGCCCTCGTTTAGCCCCCCTCCTCTCCTCCTGTAACCCACAAGCTCCCCTGCTCCTATTTCGCCTCCTTTCCCTCACACACAACAGTAGCCTGACGCCCCTCCGCTTCGCCACCCTCTCCTTTAGAACACCTCAGCCTTCCCCGCTACCCTGGCCCTCCGCTCCTTCTCTTTCCAGCACCTGCAGCACAGTCCCCAGCTGGATCTTCCCTCCTCTGCCTGTCGACCCCTCAGCATCCTCCTGCAGCCCGTGCACACCCTTCTCCTCCAGTCTCGACCCATCCATAGCCAGCACCTGTAGCTCCTGCTTCCTGCACCCACCCCACTCCGGACCTGCCTCCTCAGCGCGGAACCCCGACACCTCGACCCTTCTCCCTCCTCCCTTGCAGCAACCCGCGCACAGCAGTCGTCGTTGCTCCCTCCTCTCCACTGTCCGTCGCCGCACAGCCAGTCCGCTCGGCCTCCACCCTCTCCTACTCCCTCACACGACATCCCATCACCCCTCTGGCTTTCCCATTTGGCTCCCGGCAACCGCAGTACCTCCGGCCGACCTACCCTCCTCCGGTGAGGCCTCCCTCCGGCGCCGATCCTCCCTCAAGCCGTGAGACCCCCCCCCCCCCTTGAAATGTTTATTTTATTTTTACTTTTATAATTCTTCTTCTTATTAATATTATTATTATTGTTGTTGTTGTTGTTATTATTATTATTATTATTGTTATTATTATTATTATTGTTATTATTATTATTATTGTTATTATTATTATTATTATTGTTGTTGTTGTTGTTGTTGTTGTTGTTGTTGTTATTATTGTTGTTGTTGTTGTTATTATTATTATTATTATTATTGTTGTTGTTGTTTTTGTTGTTATTGTTGTTGTTGTTGTTGTTTTTATTGTTGTTGTTGTATTTATTATTATTATTATTATCATTATTATTATCATTATCTTTATTGTTGTTGTTATTATTATTATTGTTGTTGTTGTTGTTGTTGTTATCATTATTATTATTATCAAATTACACTTGTTGGACTATGGTCTTTAATCGATGTTGGGTTTTTATTGGTAGGTTTAGGATTTTTAGGACCCGTGCAGGGAGTTCTCGAGCGAGCGTTGTCGTCGCGCCTTGCTTCTGAAGTTTCCTTGTCGGCGCGCCCTGATTCAGAGAGAGAGTTTTCATCACGTCGTGTATCTGAGGTAGGTCCTCATTGCACTGCTTTTAAAATTTAAGTTACTTTATTTCCTGTGGTTTGCGCCCTCTATATATATGCTGAATATTACTATGCAACTTGAGATTATTTTATTTACTATGAAAATTTATAATTCAATTTTTGTGGTGTGAAAATGGTGTCGTTTTTTTATGTTTGTTCATGATAACTTTTCAATTAAATATTCTATTAATTTTAGTAAACTTGAAATAGTATTAGAGAATTGTTTTTTTTTAATAATTACTCAGTTTAAAAAAGTGTTGTTTATTTTATACAAAACACTTGAAATATTTTCTTGACGAGCAGACGCCCAATAGTGAAATAATGTTCATTTGTATTTTAAACATAATTCATGGAATATCAAATAGAGTTCTGGTTTAATGATAAATGATTTCTTTTGAAGTGTGAACAAGTACTTTGGTTCTTTTGAGAAATTGCCCGGTTGGATCTTAAAGTTTATTTGGAAAAAAATAAAATATTTTGGTTTGGTTTTATAAAAATATTGGCATCCTGTGAAGTAGTGTTTTGGGGGTTCTTTAAATGGTTTTAAACTGGTTTTGGTCTTATAAATAAGTTGTAATTTTTTTAATTGGTGATTTTGAAAGGTGTTTAATGCCCATTTGTCACTTTATAGAAAATGATGTGATTGTTTTGATGAAACCCATCCTAGGATAACTCTCCTGCCTTGGATGCAATTGATTGTTTGGGAGGACACACTTAGAGGCTCCCGAGCACTTGAGTAGTTAAAGGCAAGAGTTTGTCTCATGGAGTGGCTCGGGGTGATTCTTGTTGTGCTTTATATACATATATACATTTTATTGGATGCTCGGTTGGCATCAGTTAGCTCACCCCCTTTCCAAACACTTGAGACATGGGAATCTGGCATATTGAGAGAATATTCTAATAATGATTGATGTACTGGTAGGTTATGGTACTGACCAGTGGCCCATAGTAGGTGGATATATTGGGTTTATTACTATGGGATTTTCCCTCGGCCTGCCTGAGAAAAGATGGTCGAGCGTATTGGGCGTTTTGATTTCATCGTGTGTGACATGTCAACGAGGATGATTTCTCATGTATTGGTGTCTTCTGGTTTATTCTCGATCTCCTAGGTTCACCCATGTCTATTCATCATTTTTCGCTTGCAGTAGTGATTATGATGCTCATATGTATACCTACATTGCCCTTGCTGTGTGTTTTACCTTGTGCATTTCTGGTGTTTTTTTTCCTTGGAAAGTGGTAAATTTCTTTTGATTAGGTTTATAAAAATGGTTTTCAAATGAAGTGTTTAATCCTCTTGTACAAATTTGAAAATATAAACATCGCTTTCCCTTTCTAAAAAGTCACTGACACTAATGAAATGAACCCGAATTTGGAAATGGTTAAGGTCAATGGTTCATACTTTGTTTTTAAGTAAAATATTTAGAAAAACACACTTTTATGAATTTTAGTTCAAACTTGAAATGATGTTTCTTTTATTTTAAAGGTAGTGCATTGGGAATAGATATCGGGATAGCCTACTGAGTTTTAATACTCACGCCTATAGTTCTTTTATATTTTTAGTGTTTGTGCAAGCTACAACTTGAGTGCACTCGCCTTGGGCGATGCTTGATCGTTGAGTTGGATAGTGACCCTCGATGTCGCGTGGAGTTAGTTCGGACGTCGTGTTTGGTTAGTTTTGTTTTTCTTTTGTTCTTGTTTAGTCGTTTTGTTCAGTTTACTTATTCTACGTTGCTCTGTTTTATTTCTACTGATTTATTTATTTCTATTGGGAGAAATCATTCCCACAGCCTCTGTTGATGCCCTGGAGCTTGTCGCCAGCCCGGGAGGATCGGGAACACCTCTCGGTCCATGTCACGGACCGGCTCAGGTGACTGGTTCAGGGTCGACCCGGGTTGGTTTGTGAAAAAATAGTATCAGAGGAGGTCAGCTCTTAGCGGACCTTATTTTTCAGATAACCATTTGTTATTTGGGATGTCAAGTTAGATGAAGTAGGATTGTCAGGACTTGAGGGGTAGGAGCGGGAAGAGCGTCGCGAACTCTTGCTCGTTCTGATCCTCGGGTTTCCATGGGAAGTCCGGTTTAATTTGTTTATTTGGGTTTTTATGGAAATGTTTTGCGATTGGGATATGAAAAAGGGAGTTGGACTAATATTCCTAAGCCACATGGCCTGGCAAGCCATTAAGAGCTATGAGCATGGTCCAAGAAGGATCTCTGCGTCGGTGACGTGTTTGGAATATGGCCGCCAACCATATGGTCAAGTCACCCACTAACACTAGTTCCCTGTTTGAGTTGTTTTGGGTTTCCTTTGATTTCTAGAAGTGGTTTGAATAAAAAAATGTTGGTTTTGAAAAAAAAATGGTTGTTTGAAATGACATGTTTAATTTGTGGATTGTTTTAAAATAAGTGGTATGAATGATTTGTTTTTGGAAAATGAAGTTGCTTTGTTTTGGCCTTGGTGTTCCGATTAGTGCTCACATGCATGGTGGAATGTTGGAAATGTGGATGGATTTTTGGTATGGTGGATGGATGCCCAGGTGGCACGAATACATGCATGTGAGTGAGACTCTAAGGGATACCAATGGAAAGGGTTTAACCCACCAAGCTTGTTTTAAATTAAAGATGTTTTCGAAGAGAAATTTTTTGATGTTATAATAACTTTTTTTTCTCGTGTTTCGAGCTTTTCACCTACGCAGTGTTTGATTTTGAGGTTTTTATTCACTCATTGAGTTGGTATTGATTGGGGTTTTGACTTTTCCTTGTCCAGTGGTTATCCCTTTGAAGCTTCAATGGGTGATCGTAGTACGGTTGATCAACCTAAGTATTTTATGCTTGACTTTCAGAAGTTAGATCCAACTCTCTTTTATGGTCAACTAGAAACTTTCGTGGCAGAGGAGTGGATGCAGAATATTGAAAGGGACTTTGACCTCGTTGAGTTGCCTGAGTCATTGAAGGTCAAGTTTGCAACCTTCATGCTTGAAGGTTCATCGTGGATGTGGTGGAAGTCAGTGTCTTAGAACAAGCCCTGTCAAGAGCTTACTTGGGAGTTCTTCAAGGCCTTGTTCATTCGCCAATATTTCTCTAAGAAATAAAGGGTGAGAAGGGGGATGGAGATTGGTTGTCTGCTACAGGGCGACAGATCTGTGTTGGAATATTTCCAGCGCTTTGTGGAGCTAGTTCCTTATGATTCAGGGTATGCCATGAATGACCCCATGAAGGCTTGATGCTTAGAGGTGGGTCTCCGCCCTGATCTACAGTCGAAGGTGTCAGAGTCCAACCTAACTTCTTTTGTCGATGTGGCGCGACAAGATTTTCATGTCGAATCCGCGATGGCAGGAGTGCTTGAAGTATTATTCCATCCTTCGATCAATATGAGCAGTGGTGATGATTCTGGAAAGGAGATGAGTAAGAAAATGAAAGTGGATGGAGCAGGTTGTGGAATCAATATGCCTCGGGATCTATCATCAACCTCTTTGGAATGAGAGATCCTCGTGTGTTATCAGTGTGGCAAGCTGGGTCACAATAAGTCGTCGTGCCCAAGCGCTCTGAAGCCCTGCCAGGTATGTGGACGCCTGGGTCACTTGCGACAATTCTGTCGGGGCGTTGCTAGAAAGCGTCACAGAGGAAGTTCTCAGAACTGATGTGTTGTTGGGGATTTTGTTCAAAGTTTCTAGTGTAAGTTTCCTTTCAATGTGAGTGATCAGTTATTATTGCAGTTGTACTGATTTTGTTTTGGGTTTTGAAACGTATGGGATGTCGTGGGTCTTTCGATGAACTCCAGTTTTCAACTCCAGCATGATTATATTTCAAAATTCTATCCTTTCATCTATCAGATCAAAAGATGCAAATTTATTATTGGGATTATCAGAACCTGACTGCGAGGCAGGAGACGCTTTATCCATCAGAGCTCCAGCCAAAAGGCCTCGGAGTGAAGTCGGTGCGTAGTTAGGAACCCTCGGGTAATTTTAAGGAGTCTAGTTAGGTCGTGCCCCTATCATCGTGGTGAGACAGTTTAGCGTTCTTTCGTGGTTTCTATGGAATAGTAAATCCTCTCTCATCACAAGAGAAGTGTGATAGACTTATCCCTCACGCAATGTCAGTAGTGGTGCATTTTTGGGATGTCAGTTGCCGATTAGTGGACTTGCATGGACCACCAATGAAAATCAGTTACGGATTTGGTTTGTGTCCATCCAGAAGTGGTGATCCATGAGTAATTGTCTATCGTAGTTTCATTGATCCAGTCCTTGGGCCCTCCCTCCCCGCCCATGGGGTTAGGGTTTTTGGTTCGTATGGAGTTCTCGATTCAGCTCTTATCCCATTCGGATGGGAGTAAGTGGTTTAAAGATCATTGTTGTGCTCTTATCCCATTCGGATGGGAGTAAGTGGTTTGGTCATTAGTAGGTTAGTTCTTTATGGTGGGGAGACCTACCATATTTTTATGTTTTCTTGTAAGCCATTATCAAATGCTAGTTGAATTCTTATGGCGGAGAGTCTGTTCAGGCCTCCCCTATGCCGATAATATGTTTCGGACAATGAGGTTGAGTCCCGTTGGTGGTTGGTGGAGTGACCATGTGATAAGAGGTTGGATCGTTTTGTGTGGAATCCTCAGGTGTTGATCAATCGGCTAGATAGTGTTGTGGATTTCCGGGGGCGGAAAGCGTTATGGTGGGGAGAATTGTCACACCCCGACCTAGGCATGTGTTTTATTTTATTATTTATTTATTTATTCTTAAATAATTTTTCTCAGGTCCGGAATGAGTCCCCGGATAATTTTTTTTTCTCTTTGAGTCTTTGTTAAAAAGTGTGCTTTTGACGCGACGTCGTTGGGCGCGCGAGCAGAGCGCATTTTGGAAACTCCGCGGGGCTCCACCCGGGTAACCGCGCATCCTGTTGTCTTCGGAAATTTGAAATAAAAAAATGTTTATATTTAAAACGCATGTTAATTGTTGTGTCGTTTAAATTTTATTGTGTTAAGAATTTTATTATTATTGAAATAATATGACTACTTTTATTATCTTTATTTTTATCATCACGTATTATTATTATTAAGTATTATTATTATTAGTGTTATTATAAATACTACAATTAAAATTAATGATGATTAAAAATATTGTTAGGAATTATCTTATTATTATATTATTAACATTTTGATTATTATTATTTTGATTATTATTATTTTCCCTATCTTTTTCTTTTTTTTTTCCTCTCTTTTTTTTCTTTCCCCATAACCCTAGCACGGACCACCTTTTTTTTCTCCTCTCACGCTGTAGCCGCCACTTCCCTTCTCCTTCTTTCCCCTTACCTCCTGGCCACCTCCTTGCCCATCGCTCACCCCCAACACCCTCCTTGAATCTCCACCCCATCTCACCCCCGCTTGGCCCCCCTCCTCTCCTCCTGTAACCCATGAGCACCCCTGCTTTCATTCCGCCTCCTTCCCCTCACACACAATAGCAGCCTGGAGCCCCTCCGCTTCGCAACCCTCTCCTTTAGCACGCCTCGGCCTTCCCCGCTACCCTGTCCCTCCGCTCCTTCTCTTTCCAGCACCTTCAGCGCAGCCCCCAGCCAGATCTTCCATCCTTTGCCAGTCAACCCCTCAGCATCCTCCTGCAGCTGGTGCACACCCTGCTTCTCCAGTCTCGACCCAGCCAAAGCCAGCACCTGTATCTCCCACATCCTGCACCCACCCCACTCTGGACCTGCCTCCTTAGTGTGGAACCTCAGAACCTCACCCTTGATCCCTCCTCCCTTGCAGCAACATGCGCACAGCAGCCATCACTGCTCCCTCCTCTCCACTTTCCGTCGCCGCACAGCCAGCCCGCTCGACCTCCACCCTCTCCTACTCCCTCACACGGCAGCCCAACAGCCCATCGGCTTTCCCCTCCGGCTCCCAGCAACCGCATCACCTCTGGCCGACCAACCCTCCTCCAGCGAGGCCTCCCGCAGGCGCTGATCCTCCCTCAATCCGTTAGACCCCCCCCCCTCCTTGAAATGTTTATTTTATTTTTACTTTTATTATTCTTCTTCTTATTAATATTATTGTTGTTGTTGTTGTTGTTATTATTGTTGTTTTTATTATTATTATTGTTATTATTATTATTATTATTCTTATTATTATTATTATTATTATTGTTGTTATTATTATTATTACTATAATTCTTATTATTATTATTATTATTATTATAATTATTATTATTATCATTATCTTTATTATTGTTGTTGTTATTATTATTATTTTATTATTATTATTATTATTGTTATTATCATTATTATTATCATCTTGCACTTGTTGGACTATGGGCTTTAATCAATGGTGGGTTTTTATTGGTAGGTTTAGGATTTTTAGGACCCGCGCAGGGCGTTCTCGGGAGAGCGTTGTCGCCGCGCCTTGCTTCCGAAGTTTCCTTGTCGGCGCGCCCCGATTCAGAGCGAGCGTTGTCGTTGCGTCATGTATCTGAGGTAGGTCCCCATTGCACTACTTTTAAAATTTAAGTTACTTTATTTCCTGTGGTTTGCACCCTCTATATATATGTTGAATATTACTATGCAACTTGAGATTATTTTATTTACTACGCAAATTTATAATTCATTTTTTGTGGTGTGAAAATGGTGTTATTTTGTTATGTTTGTGCATGTTATCTTTTCAATTAAATATTCTATTAATTTTAGTAAACGTGAAATAATATTAGAGAATTGTTTTTTTAATAATTACTCAGTGTAAAAAAGTGTTGTTTATTTTATACACAACACTTGAAATATTTTCTTGACGAGCAGACACCCAATAGTGAAAGAATGTCTATTTGGATTTTAAACATAATTCATGAAATATCAAATAGAGTTCTGGTTTAATGATAAATGATTTCTTTTGAAGCGTGAACAAGTACTTTGGTTCTTTTGAGAAATTTCCCGGTTGGCACTTAGAGTTTATTTGGAAAAAAATAAAATATTTTGGTTTGGTTTTATAAAAATATTGGAAGCCTGTGAAGTAGTGTTTTGGGAGTTCTTTAAATGGTTTTAAACTGGTTTTGGTCTTATAAATAAGTTGTACTTTTTTAAGTGGTGATTGTGAAAGGTGTTTAATGCTCATTTGGCACTTTATAGAAAATGATGTGATTGTTTTGATGAAAACCCTCCTAGGATAACTCTCCTACCTTGGATGCAATTGATTTTTTAGGAGGCCACGCTTAGAGGATCCCGGGTACTTGAGTATTTAAAGGAAAGAGGTTGTCCCATGGAGTGGCTCGGGGTGATGCATGTTGTGCTTTATATACATGTATACATTTGATTGGATGCTCAGTTGGAATCGGTTGGCTCACCCCCTTTCTAAACACTTGAGACATGGGAATCTATCATATTTAGAGAATATTCTAAGAATGATTTCTATACTGGTAGGTTATGGTACTGACCAGTGGCCCATAGTAGGTGGATATATTGGGTTTATTACTATGGGATTTTCCCTCAGCCTGCCTGAGAAAGGATGGTCCAGCGTATTGGGCGTTTTGATTTCATCGTGTGTGACATGTCAATGAGGATGATTTCTCATGTATTGGTGTCTTCTAGTTTATTCTCGATCTCCTAGGTTCACCCATGTCTATTCAGCATTTTTAGCTTGCAGTAGTGATTATGATGATCATATGTATACCTACATTTCCCTTGCTGTGTGTTTTACCTTGTGCATTTTTGGTGTTTTGTTTTCCGTGGAAATTGGTAAATTTCTTTTGATTAGGTTTCTAAAAATGGTTTTCAAATGAAGTGTTTAATCCTCTTGTACAAATTTGAAAATATAAACATCACTTTCCCTTTCTAAAAAGCCATTGACACTAATGAAACAAACCCAAATTTAAAAATGGTTAAGGGTAATGGTTCATACTTTGTTTTTAAGTAAAATATTTAGAAAAACATACTTTTATGAATTGTAGTTCAAACTTGAAATGATGTTTCTTTTATTTTAAAGGTAGTGCATTGAGAATAGATATCGGGCTAGCCTACTGAGTTTTAATACTCACGCCTATAGTTCTTTTTTGTTTTTAGTGTTTGTGCAGGCTATAACTTGATTGTGCTCGCCTTGGGCGACGCTTGATCGTTGAGTCGGAGAGCGACCCGCGAGGTCGCGCGAAGTTAGTTCGGACGTCTTGTTTGGTTAGTTTTGTTTTTCTTTTGTTCATGTTTATTCGTTTTGTTCGGTTTACTTATTTTGCATTGCTCTGTTTTATTTTTGCTGATTTATTTATTTATTATGGGTGAATTCGTTCCCATAGCCTCTGTTGATGCCCTGGCGCTTGTCGCCAGCCTGGGAGGGTCATGAACGCCTCTCGGACCATGTCGCGGACCGGCTCGGGTGACTGGTTCAGGGTCGACCCGGGTTGGTTCGTGACAGTTATTAATCACTTTAAAACCTCATCACTTAAATCCTCAAAAGGGGTGTCTACAAATTTGAACTTATGGTCTAAATTAATCTTATATACCTATGATGGTATCAAAAAAATCCTAAGATAACCTCATATGAAAACATCCTAATAACCAAATTTATTTAAACCCTCCTCTGATACCAACTACAACAACCCCGAACCCACACTCCCAGATCTTGTCTGAAAACATAAGCTTTACATTTCAGGTTTTGATACTGATGAAGGTGACCCAATTTTTTCCATCCAAAACATACAACATCAAAAGGAAATATTGGATCACTTACATTCTAAAGGACCTTTTATTTTTAGATTGTTAGATAATCAAGACAAACTCTTAGATAAATAATACCCATGTCTTTAAATGATAATTTCACCCACATAACCCATCTTTTCTTATTTAATATCAGGTCATCATCATCATCCATATGAAACCCTTATAGAAATAATTTATTTAACATAATTATTTATAATATTATTAAAATTAAATATAAGAATGGTGATCTCAAATACTAAGTAAGGGTAAACATAATCATTAATAATTAAATGTCATCAGTGAGAATAATATGAGCATAAGGGTATGTTGACATAATCAAAGTGTATTATAATAACATAAAAATATTCATACCCATCAATATCTGGATCATCAAATATGAAAACATTTCGTAAGTCATTCACAAAGTCAAGAGTCGTCAGATTCAATAATAATGAGCCAAATGATATCAAACTTGATCACAAAAAACATTTATAACCATATAAAGCATAAATAAAACGTGTTGGTATCTTGGAAACATTATCTTCATAACCCATTTTAATCTCATGTAATAAATAATTAGATCCCAGTTAAATTTATAGGAAAAACTTTCTATTAAATCGTTATTTTTTCTATTAAGATAAGGAACATTACCCATTTCATTATAGTGCTATCTAGGAACACCCATCGTATGAGCTATATCGGGATCACCCGACACTATCTGGGTGCATTCATCATATAATATATAACAGTCTCACTCATTCTTATCTAGGCATACCCATTATCATCAATAATTTTCAAGTACCATTCATGAATAAATTACATAGAGCATTCATTTCATTATAAGCTCATAAAAACAACTGTTATTCTTTTCAAAACTTGATCAACCCATGGAAAATAAACAAATTCCATAAAAATATCTTTGAAACGTGATTAACCCATATAAAATAAATGGTGGGAAAATCCATTCAAGTCATAAATTTTAAAAATAAACATTCTTTTCAAAACATTTTGAAAAATGGAGTTAAAAGTGACCCATTTGGAAAATGATAATAAATTTATTTTAAAACATTTTAAAATAAGGTAAATGATCATGTAAAATGGATTTAAGAAATAATTTATTTTTAGAAAATAATTTTTTGAAATTTTTTTAGAAAACATGGATATGGAAGAGAAATATACTTGATCTAAATGAAAATGAAAAATTAGTATCATTTTTAAATGAATTTTCCAATATTTATTTAATAAATAAGAGAGAAAATGGAAATAAAAAATGTTAAAAAAAATTATAACTAGAGTAGAAGAATGATATGGGTTTCAAGAAAATAAGAGAATATAATTGAATATGTATTGGGTTTAATGGACTTAGTTTTTCTAATATAAATTTAGAGGTAGGTTTTGAGGAAATCTGAGTCAAGATTTCTGGATCAAGGATTCCACTCAACGAATCAAGGAATTTCTAGTTTGTAGTTGGAAAGACTGCCTACCTAAATACTTTCTACAATTTTCATGAACACCATCTTGATTATAAGAAGGCAAATATGGATCCTTCCCATTATAATGTCCAAGTGACAGAACATTTTGAGTTCAACGGTGAGGATTGTTGAAACTTGATAAAATAGTGGGAGACTTAATAAAATTAAATTATTATATCTAATATAATTTTTAATCAAGAAAAATACAAATAATATTATTTTATATCGTTATATAATAATGAAAATTTCATCATCCACAATATCCCTATTATCAATTTTGGAGAAAGATTATATCCTAACTTGTAGTAACTTCTATGAATGGTTCAGATGCCTACACGTAGTGTTCCACCATGAATGGATGTTTTTTATACTATAATCCTCAATCCCTAGTCTACCTACTAAGGAGGTGAGTGAAGAGGAGTTATATGTCTATGATAAACACAGGAATTATGTGTTTTCATCAATGTATAGTGAACTCATGAAGATGCATGAGAACATGGATGCTTATAGAATGCTTTAGCATCTTTTTTATCTCTATCAAGATAGATTCATATATGAATGATTTAAGATATCCAAATCACTATTCGTGAGAAAAATTGGAGAAGGTGTATCAATTGGACCTCATATGGTCAAACTCATTGGCTACATTGAGTGTATATAGGTTCTAGGGTTTAAGCCACCAGAAGAATTTTACACTGATCTCATTATTTCATCACTCCCTTAGAACACCTCCGGTTTTTTTGTAATTTCAATATGAACAGCATAGAGTAGTCTCTCTCAGATTTTCTCAATCTACTTCTCTAAGTTGATAAGGATATGAAGTAAGAATAACCTTCTATTCTTATGGTGAATAAAAGGAAAGGTCGGGTAAAGAGCTACAAGACTAACCCCAAGTCTAAGCTTATTCACAACACCCTTCCAAGAAGAAGGGGGTTAAGGGGAAAGCAAGGGAACAAGACATTTTCTATTTCTCATGTTGCAAGAAGGGACACTTGAAGAAAAACTACACCCATATAAATAAGCAAGGGGAATATTTAGGTTCACTTTTTATTGAGTGAAATTTATTTATTTCTACAAATTGGGTATTAGATACAACATGTTGTTCTCACATATGTATTCAAATATAGGAACCAAGTAGATTTAGAAATATTTCTCATAGTGAGGTAGATCTAGGAAAATCCAAAAAAATCCAGAATTTATGTTGTCTATATTAAAGATCACCACCTCATGTTTCTAACTTGGATGATCTTGGTTTTTAATGATAACTATTATGTGCCTTTAGTCACCAAAAATAGTATTTATGTGTCTCGACTCGATACAGATGGATTTATTTTCAAATTTGGAAATTAGTGTTGCTTATTTTATAAATAAATCATTTGTTATGGTAAGGAATATTTAAATAAAGGCCTTTATGTTTTGGATTAAATGAACCAAGTATTGGAAATTGATAATGAAAATAGCTCACATGACTCATACCACACCCAATTATGGAATCACTGTCTAGGTCATGTAAACAAAAATCATTTGTCTATTTTACACCAAGATGGATATTTGGATTCATTTGAACTAAAACCACTTTGTGTATATCATGCATGTTTGAAAGGAAAAATGACTTAATCACCATTTAGTGGAAAATGTGAAAGGTCTACAAAGATTCTTGAGTTGGTTCATATCTATATTTTTGGACCATTTCTAGTTGAATCCAGAGGTGGGTGCTCACACTTCATAACTTTTAGTGATGACTTTGGTAGATATGTATATGTCTACTTAATGGGATGTAAGTCATATTCCTTTGATATATTCAAGGAACATAAGAATTAAGTTGTGAACCATCTTGGTAATAAGATTATGAACCTCCACTCATACTATAGAAGAGAATATTTTAGTCAATACATCATTGATTATTTATAGGAGTTTGAGATTTTATCCCAAATCACTCCTCCTTATACGCCACAATAGAATGGTGTAAGTGAAATGAGAAACCACATATTGTTAGGCATGGTGATATTAATGATGATTAATTTGAGTCTTCCATTTTATTTTTTGGGATACACATTACAGACATCAACACACATTTTAAACTGAGTTCCAACTAAAGTGGAAAATGGTATTTCATATAAACATTGATATGTAAATAAGCTTGTGTTGTTACATATACGAGTGTGGAGTTGTGAATCATTTATTAAGACAATTTCTGGAAATAAACTTGTTCCTTGAGGCACTAAGTGTATATTTATAGGATACCCTAAATAAAGAAGGGTATTTACCTATACACCCCCCCAATAAGAAGGTTGTGGTTGATAAACATCCCACATCACTTAAGAGGGTCCATATCTCTAAAAGAGATGGTAGGAGCGAGATAGACTTCAATGAAGTCCAAGATCAAGATATATAAGAGTTGACATAGGAAAATATTCCACAAAGCCCCATGGAAAAGGAAGTTTTAGAGACACAATTACTATGTAGAAGTACAATGGTGGTTATAGAACCAGGACAATATGGTTTTCTAGTAACTGAGGATGATGACTCATTATTAGTTGATAATAATGATCATGTAACCTACAATTAAGTAGTAAGTGGAATAAAAGTTGTTAAATGGAAATAATCTATGAATTCTAAAATAGATTCCATATACAAAAATCAAATTCAAGTTTTGGTATATCCTCAAGTTGATGTAAATCTATTTAGTTATAAATGGGTATTCAAAAAGAAGCTAGACGTGGATGGAAAAGTTAGTACCTATAATGTATGAATGGTTGCAAAAGGGTTCAATTAGTGTTAAGGTATGGACTATGAAAAAAACTTTTCACTAGTTGTTATACTAAAATCGATAATAATTCTACTTGTCGTATTAACTTACCATGACTATGAAATTTGGAAGATGGATTTTGAAATTGTTTTCCTTAATGGTAACCATCAGGAATATGTCTATATGAAACAACCAAAAGCGTTTGTGACTCCAAAGGATGCCAATAAGGTATGAACATTTAAGAGATCCATTTATGGATTTATGCAAGTCTCTAGGTCATGGAACATTCGATTTGATAAAACCATAATAGAATTTGGCTTCATAAATAATGAATGAGATACTTGTGTCTATAAGTGATTTAGTGGGATTATGTTCATTTTCTTAATATTTTATGTCAATGAAATACTATTTATTGGAATGAAATACCAATCTTATAGTTCGTTAAGGCATGGTTAGACACATTCTTCCCCATAAATGATTTAGGTGAAGTAGCATATATTATTAGGATCAAGATCCATCGTGATATATCTAAGAAGTTGCTTAGAATAAGTCAAAGTATGTACATCAGAAATATACTAAAGAGATTAATTATGGAACAATCTAATAATGGATTTTTTCTAGTGTCACATGACATTCATCTCTCCAAAAAAATGCATCCTCAGACACTTGAGGAGAGACAGAGGATGGAAAGGAATCTATACACATCGGTGTTTAGTTCAGCCATGTATGTTATGATATATACCATGTTATATGTCCTCTATGTCTTAAGTATAGTGGGAAGATATCAAGCTAGCTTAGGTGACCATCATTGGATGGTATTCAAGAGTATCCTTAAGTATCTTAGGTGTACTAAGGATATGCTCCAGGTTTATGGGGGAGATGAGGAGCTAGTCACCAGAGGATATGAAAATGATAGTTTCCAAATAGATCAAGATGATCTAAAATTGTATCCGGGATACATCTTCATTCTAAATGGTGGTATTGTGATATGGAAGAGCTCAAATCAATCCATGTTCACCAATTCTACAGTGAAGTCCGAGTACATTATGGATTATGAGTTAGTTAAAGAAGTTGTTTGGATTTAAAACTTCATCTAAGAGCTTGATGTTGTTCCTTTCATTAAAGACCCTATCACACTCTATTGTGATAATACCGTAGTTATAGATCTTGTAAAGTAGCTAAGGTTACATCAGCGTATGAAAGACATGCATCATAAATATCTTCTCTTGGGAGATTTTTCTCATAGTGGAAACATTTCAGTGAACAAATTTTCCATGGAATACAATGTGGATGACCCATTAACTAAATCATTAACTCCATTGAAACATGATCATCATGTGAGAACTAGCAGACTGAAAGTTGTCAACATTTGTCTCTAGTCCAAGTGGGAGTCTGTTGGAGTTGGTGTTCTAGAACCAACTGTTTGTACTTTAAATTTCATGTATATTCAAAGAAGTGAATAAAAATATCTTATTGTATATTGTTAATTTTTCTACGTGAATTTAATATTATAATTTTCTAGAGTATATTTTGCATTTAAAATTCCATAGTAATTCCCCGCTATGACGAGAACCTTGAAATGATAAAAAATATTCTTAAATATTATTATATGGTTGGATAGCTTTCTATGATGAGACACATAGTATGTTTAATATCCTATATGAGTACTCGTAAGCAAGTGAGACTTTATCTCATGAAGTTCACACATGGTAATCTCTAAAATGAGACATTATGAGAACATATATGCCTGTAGGAAATTAACATGTTTATGAGACATTGATTATTCTTGTTTATGAGTGTGTATAATGGCGCTTAGAATTTAAGATTATTATTAATGATTGTCATGACTCACACACTTTTATGTATTGTTATAAACCATGATGACATATTATTTCAATGAAGTTGGGTACATTCGGTGTGTCACAAATGATATATTATTAATGAATAAGTTGAGGAATGATTTGTACCTTACACCTTTATAGAAGATGATATTTCATCCCTTTGATTGAAATGGAACTGTCACATTAAATTTTATGGTCATGGTGTATTGATGATTTCATTTCAAATAGACAAAGAAAAATGAATCAAGCACATATGTTGAAGACATGGGTGTTCAACCTACTTGATAAGATATTGCGGCAAAGGGATTATATTACACAGTGAAGATTCATATATGGTTATTGTTATTGTGACATATATTCTTCCTCAATGGGTGTCTCAACCTATTGTTAGATAGTAATATTGGACTTTAGACAATCCCACATAATTCCATTGGGGAAAAGGCCCAGATGGTCACACAAAATTGTTTCCTTTGATCTCAGTTAAATATTATTTATATTTAACAATTGGAATAAATATTATTCTCTAAATTGAGAAGTAATATTTATTCAAATTTATTAATTAATATAAAATATTAAATAAATATTTATCCACATGATAATTATTTAATTATTTGGATATATAATATTTATTTATCTCTTGTTCTTCATATGGTAATAAATAATTATTTATTTATTAAATAAATAATTTATTTAGTTACAATAATATTAAATAAATATTTATTCATCGAATTGTGAATAAAATATTTATTTTTTGAATGAATAAATGATATTTATGTAAATATTTATTTAAATAATTCAATAAATGTTTAGGAGGATGAGCGAACAAGATTTTGTATGATAATAAATATTTATTTTCCAAACTATAAAATAAATATTTATTATTGCGCAGGTTTGTGAACATCATAATTAAAATAATAATATTATTATTATTTACATGACATGTATTTTATTGGGGATTAATTCATAATTGAGGGCCTTTGGAAAATTAATTGGAATTAAAACCTAACCTTAGGTCTATTTATAGACTGCTATGTCAATCATAGAATGGTTAATCATCATGAACAACAATTTAATCTCAATATCCCATTCCTCCCCTTTCCTCTAAATACTGAAACAAACGAGTGAGATTCCTTTATGCCTGAAGGAATGTGAAGAGATCAAAGATAACATTGTAATATGATCAATTAGTCATTCTAGCACCTGACATTACATCAACATTATTTGGACATCGAAGGAGCGCATGTGGATCACAGCTAGATGGGATCTTCTTTAAGTCCTTGATACACAAAAATGATACATTGATCAGGTTAAAATGATCAACATCATCAATGAAGAATGATATCAAGACCAATTAAATCTTTCTTCTTGTGTTTTAAATTAATTATAAAGTAATGTGAAAAGATCATCTCTCTTGGTTCTGATAAAATCATTTGTCAATATTATTTAGAGAAAAAGTGGTCATGGAATTCATGTCATATACATTGTAAATGATTTGTTGAAATCAACAAAAACTGAGTTAGTCATTAGCCTAATAGGCACTTCCACTGTGTCTGAAACCAACATGTCATAATAGTGAGTGATTTTTGTGAGAAGTTTACCTATGAGAAACGATGAGTTACAAAATGTCATGGTCTATTTTGGAAGATCTTTTTAAGTAGTTTCCAAGTTGAGATGAGTGTTCCATGCGAAAAATGAAGTTTTAATGTCATAATTTCATGCATGTGGAAATTTCAAAAGGAAATTAAACAATAAATCTTGAGGAGATCTAAATGAGTTTTTAAATGGAAAAAAATCATGGTATATCAATAAGATATTTGTGTCATGATTTAAGGTGAGAATATAGGACACATTTTTGTGTATATTTTAAATCAATGAGAGGATCGAGAAGTTGACTCTGCTCAAAATAAAAGATTATGGGAGGTTGGCTGGATTTATATTATCCCTATAATCAGTAGGCTTAAGTTCTTGAGAAGAATATTTAAACTGGAAAATATCTCCAGTTTGAGTAAGATTGATGTTTGTTTCCATGATTTATGGAGATTAAATAAATAAAATATTGGTAAATATATTCATTATATTATTGTGTGAATATATAATTTGCATGATCCAAGAAGTAAAGAGCATTGAGAAACTAGATAGAGACCCCGATACTGTTGAACTAGAGGTGAAGAAGATCATTTGTGTATCATAGGTGAAGAAACCAACACATTTGGGAAACACCTGTGTGTTAAAGAATAATAAGAAGACAAGGATGGTTGTATTAAAGTGTTCCTATGCATCAATAAATAAAGAAGATGACCAACATTGAAACTACTGTGTGAGAGTGAGCAAGGTGAAGTGATCCTCAAAGAGGAGGGAGGATGTCGAGACCTGAAGCAGAACAAGGACAACACACACTACACTAGAATCCAATGCGATTAAAGACCTATTAAAGGAGGATTTCAAGAGGAACCTTGGAAAACTATCAGGATGCAGTATAAATATTCCACTGGGAGGTGGCAAGAATCTTTTCAAGAGATGGCTTCAACTGGCTGGATTCCAATATAAAGAACCCATCGGGAGGTGACTATTGTGTTCGCTTGGAGAATATATATTTTAGAAGATTATGTATTGGGTATTTTAGGAGATTACTCATCAGTATTTTTGGTAGCTAGATTTTAAATTGTATCCAAGTGATTTTTGGTGGAGAAAACTGAGTCTCAAAACACAACCTGATCTTATAAATGAGTGGCTTTCAAGTTCGGGCCTCATAAATCCTTGTGTATTGTCCCTTTTCCATTATGAATATTCAAGTAAGGTTAACAAACAAAAAGGGTGAGTAGATTCAAGCTTTAATCGGTTATACAGGTTGAATTAATAAGGCATATTCATAAAAATAAAATGTGTCATTGATTCACCCCTCCCCCTCTACATGTTCTCACCATACTTAGGCACTACAAAAAGGTTTTGTTGGAGTTTGTGACCTAGAACCAACTTCTATGTACTTTATGATAACTTTTATTCATAGTTTTGAATATTAATAAATTTATTATCACATCAGTATGTGATAATGTCCCTAGAGTAGTTGTTTCACTAAAAGGTCAAATCAGTTCCCCGCTATGATGAGAACCCGGAAGTGTTATGACACTATTCTTAAATATATGTCCTATATCTAGATGATATCATTTTAGGGACACAAATGATACATTCTATCATGGGTGGGGACTCATAGGACTTTGAGTCACCTTCTTATGGTGTACACCCTTGGTAATATCCATTAGGATATTATAATAATGGGACCCTCCAGTAAGAAATCCACATTTATATGTGTCATTGGATGTTCTCATCTATGGAGTTGAGTATTAGTCCCTAGACTTTAGGAATATTATTAATGAGTATTATGAGTCTCTTACTTTGGTTTATTGATGAAAATCGTGATGATAGATATTCACGGTGAGGTGGGATACGTTGGGTGCGTCACGAGTAATATTGTATTTAATGAATAATGCGAGAAAGGATTTATCCCTTCTATTCCTTAATGGAAGTTAATTTCTCAGGCCCTTTAATGGAAATGATATAACCTAAATAAATCCATGTTCATGTTGTTCTATAGGAAAGTTCTATTTCTGTAAAGTCAAATAAGGAGACATTGAGCACATAGGTTGATGGCACTGGCATACAATCTGCTTGATTTGAGATATTGTGATAAAGGGATTACATTACACAATAAGCATCTGTATGAGGTATTATATCATTTTGGAATTAACTTATTTCTCCATGGGTGCCTTGGCATGTTGCTAAACACTAACCTTGAACTTTAGGATGCTTCACCTAATGTCATTGAGAAATAGGTCGAGAGGGTTACATGCTAAGTGTATCTAGAATCTCAGTTAAATAATATATCGTTATTTATTATTTAACAAGTTGAATAAATATTATTCCCACACATGGTTTAATAATTATTCATAAATGCTTGATCGTATATAAATATTTATTTGTTATTTAGTAAATACAATATTTATTTATTTATTGGTGAATAATATAGTGAGATTTATTTAATAAATAAATATACATTATTCAAGGTCCGATAAATATTATAGAGGAATGACATACTCTAATTTTAGGTCCAGTGAGAAAATAATAAATATTGAATATTATTTTATTAAATAAAATTTAATTTTAATTCATAAGTTAAGTGCATATTGAGAAATAATATTATTATTATTATTATTTGACATGGGGTTTTCGCTAAGATTTAATAAATAATTAAGGGAACTTGTGAAATTGTTTTATTTTAACCCTAACGATATATAAACCCAATTATTTTATTTTCTCAATAGAAAAAATCATTTTTTTGGGTTGTGCACAACGAAATTGGAGAATTATCTCAATCCCTTGAGATCTCTCTTCTCCAAGATCACTCCCAAGAATGGAGAGCAATCTTCTTCCACCAGATCAAGGAGAAAACTTTGGAAGCAATTCTCATAGAGACCAAAGGCAGATGACGCAAGCGCAAGGGTCTGTCGTGCTAACACCTAGATATTCCTTTAGTGATGTATGGAGATTCATGGAACATGTGTGGATCACCTCTAGAGAGAATCTACACATGATTCCTACAACGCAATGATATTGCATCGTAGATTTTTTACCATGTCCATCAACGAAGAAAGAATCCTATCAAGGTAATTCTTATTTAACTAAATTAATTATAAATAATATGTGATTATCCTCTCTATTTTGTTTTAGCATGATTCATGTTATTTATCCTATTTGATTCAATTCTGTTGAACATGGCGATTATCATCATGTAGATCTCAGATTGATCATTGAACATGAAAAAAAAGCAAAGTTGGGCAACACCCATCATAGGCTTCCACTGTGACCGAAACCTACAAGTGGTATCTAAGGGGTCACATAATTATTTATAATTATTTAAATATCATTGGTGATTTACACATTTTAATTTAGTTTTTCAATTCAATTTTAATCATTCTTTTAATCTGAATCTCGATATTTTCTTCTTCCTCCTTCATGTCTCATAGATCTAATCAAGATGATTAATTCTATGAATAAAATAAAATCAAGGAACTCATCCGGAGGTTCTAAGGATTCTAGCTAGATAACACAGGATTACACACCATGTAATCATAATTACATGTCTTATACTTGTGGTAAATGCATTAGGAATTAATTCAGAAATTAATTCAAACTGTGTGCATTGATTACACATGGTGCATTAAATACCTTACAACGCGTGTTGACCCAGCTAGGGTAGTGCGCGGTCAACTGGAGTACATGTTTTGTAGCCCACGTACATGGTGTGTAGTCCCTTTGAGTCACATATGGTTCGTGTATTACCATACATGGCCTACCTGACTGGTGACCGTGTAATTTAGAGATCACATGGCATGTATCCCATTGGACACACCTTGTACTCCATTTTTCTAAGGTATGATTTACACGCAGATTCCCTAGGCGTGTATCATGGATAGATGGTGAGAGATACACACATTGTGTAGCTCGCTTGTACATGTTGTGTACTTATACCAAATTACACAGATTTAAAATTTATTTATTATATTATGTAAACCTTGAGACATGTTCTTGTGTGTGGTCATTAAGTTGATAGGTCACGCCATGTGATGGGTTTTAATATTTATATATGTGTGTGTGTGTGTGTGTGTGTGTGTGTGTTTAATTAACATCTATGTAATGTTCATATCTATATATCATGTATGAGTCTGATTATAGTTGTTACTCTACGCGCATTAAATCATGACATGTTACAGAAAAATCATGTGATTCGTATAATCATTAAGCTAATGTTACACATCATGAAAGTACGTGATAAGTCATGTATGTTATATGTCCCAAAGAATAAACAAGTATACAAGTATAATACATGTTGGGTAGATTCATATAGGTATTCACTATATTGCCTCCAAGGTACATTTACGTATACAGTTAATTTTAAATAAATTTATTTTGTTTAAAATTATAATGGATGAGAATCTCAAGGAAATTCAGATGAGAATTAAGATAAAAAATTTTATTAATTAAAGATGATAATTAATTGATTAGATCATGATTTATCTTAAATAATAATGATTGAGAATTTAATTCTAGTTTTATTAAATGTGTAATTTTTTGCATGCATGTGGATGATCATGAGCATAGACTAGACCTTTGTATGAGATTGGTTTCCATTTAATTTATTATTAAATTAAATTTTTGGCCTGCGTTCCCATGGTTTCTTCAATTTAAACCTTTTCCCCTCACCTACATGTGATTAAAATCATATGTAATGGATGGAGCTACCAAGATAGTGGAGTTGGTTCATTCTTGGAGGTGAGGAAAAATCAATCCAAGAGAGATACTTTGGTGGAAAGGTAGAAAACTGTAACACGAACCTTAATTAGTTCAAGGTGTTTTCCCCTAGGTCAACAGTTAGTTTGTCAACTTCTAGATAAACTAACGATTAGTAAAATATCATGATCATACCGATTTATTGTTTTATTTTTATCAGTTGCATGGTTATTTCATTATAGATGTTTTTTCGTGATCACATAAATTATTGAAGTTAACGAACATGCAAGATAGAACTAAAATAAATTGAATTATTCATAAATATTATCTAAGACATGGTTAATCGCTTAAGTAAATCCACTTAACAGTAAAAAGCATGTGATAAAGATAATAATTGTAAATATAGGCATAAAAGGATAAAATAACTTAATAAAATATTAAGTTAGTATAGCCTTCCACTACTTTAGTTAAAATCAAACCATAGTTTAAAGTTCTTGACCAGCCAAATTTGGGGTGCTTTCAATTATCGAGGAATTATAACTTGAAGTTTTGGGTTGACTTAACTTAATTTACATTAAGGGTTTACTACCAAAGTAGGAATTGGTGTAACTGATAGGCAAAGGTTGAGGAAATCCAATTTAAGGATTTTAGGATTGTAGAGTCCACTCAACAGATCAAGGAAATGTGAGTTAATGAAGTTGGCATTTGGAATGCTTATCTAAACCCATTTGAGTTGCTTGACCAACCAATTTTAGGGTCATTAGAATGGGAATATGGATCCTTGACACTGGAATATCCAATTAATGGGATATTCTGAAGCCAATGGTGAGGGCTATTGGGTTTTGATAAAATAGTGGGAGACTAATAAATTTAATGTTTATTTATCTATCTAAATTTTATCAGATAAAGTACTAAAATTCTACTCATCTTATTTGTATAAACAACACTAAAAATTACTTCAAACATATCGTTGTGATCTATACTTGATAAGGACAACCTTCTCACCGACATAAATTTACAAAAGTGGCAAAGGTGTTTACGCTTTATACTTTTCCATGAAAGGAAATTGTATCTGTTGGAAGAACCTTTTTCAGTTGCGCCTAGTAATGAGGCAAGTGATGAAGAGATATCACTCTATGAGAAACATCTGAATGATTCTAAATATATTCATTTCTTCATGATATCATCCATTTCTAATGATCTTTTAAAGAAACATGAGGACATGGATGTGTATAGCATGATTTATCACCTTAAGGGTCTCTATAAAGAGAAGGAGAGACAATAGAGGTATGAGATCTCCAATGATTTGTTTAAAACTAAGCTTAGAGAGTCTACACCAGATAGGTCTCATGTAGTCAATGTTATTATCTACATTTAATGATTAGACATTGTAGGAATTAAATTCCCGAATGAGTTGCATACAAATATTATACTTTCATCACTAACCAAGACCTTCTTCAGTTTTATTGTTAATTAGAATATGATCAATAATGAGAAGAGTCTTTCAGAACTTCTGACCTTGATTCACTAAGTGGATAAGGACATAGGGTGTGATAAACCTATGGTCCTTATGGTTAACAAGAAAAGTAAGAACAAGGAAAAGGGGCTCATTACTTATAAATAGTCTAAATCTCCCGAGCACCATCCTTCCAAGGAGAGTAGGATCCAAAGGAAAGGTATGGAAAAGGAAGAAATATGTTTTTCATGTGGAAAGTTAGGATGCTGGAAGATGAACTGTGCTCGGAAGCAATGGGGGTGATAAAGGTGTGTTCGTTATCAAGTGTAATCTTTCAATATATACACATTGGGTATTAGATACAGCTTGTGGTTCCCACATCTGTATCCAAATGCAGGAACCAAGTAGATTTCAAAATATTGTTAGAGGATAGGTGGATCTAAGAGCTGTCAATGGAGTGAGTTTGGTTTCCCTAAACATTGGTGACTACCACCTTTCATTGTTAAAAGGTTTGATTTTGGTTTTAAAAGATTGTTAGTATGTACCTATGGTTACCAATAACATAATTTATGTATCATGAATAGATACATATATATTTATTTTCAAATTTGGAAATAAAAGTTGTTTATTTTATAAGGATAACATATTTTATGGTATGGCACATTTAAATAACGGTCTTTATGTATTAAATTATTAAAACCAAGTATTGACAATTGATAACGAATCATGTTCACATGACACATATAACACCCAACTATGGAATCACCATCATGGTCATGTAAACGAGAAGAATTTGACAAAGATATGTCAAGATGGTTATTTAGATTCTTCTGAGTTAAAACCACTTGAAAGATTTCATGATTTTATATAAGTAAAAATGTCCAAACCACCATTTTTTGGACATGGTGAAAGGGACACAAAGCTTCTAGGATTGGTACACATTGATGTGTGTGGACCATTTACAGTAGAAGCTAGAGGTGTATATTCTTACTTCATAACTTTTATTGATGACTTGAGTGGATATGTCTATGTCTAATTGATGAGGTGTAAGTCTGAGTACTTTAATAAATTCAAGGAATTCAAAAATGAAGTAGAGAATCAACTTGGTAAGAAGATAAAGAAACTTCAATTGGATCGATGTGGTGAATATCTTAACCAAGAGTTTATCTACTTCTTATAGAATTTTGGGATTCTATCCCAAATCACTCCACCTTATACACCACAGTGTAATGGTGTTAGTGAAAGGAGGAATTGTACCTTGTTAGACATGGTAAGGTCGATAACGAGTCATACAGATCTTTTATTATCCTTCTAGGGATATTCATTACAAACTATGACATACAAATTAAACCGAGTACCAACTAAAGTGGAAAATGGAATTTACTTCGAGTTATAGAGTGGAAAGAAACCATTTTTGTCACGTACATGTGTATGGGGTTGTGAGGAATTTGTTAAGGCCTTCTCAGGCAAAAAATTAGCACCCTGGGAACAAAGTGTATCTTTATAGAGTATCCCAAAGGAATACTACTTATACAACCCCTCAGATAAGAAAGTGATTATTGCCAAACAAGTCAACTTTATTAATAGGTATAACATCCTCAAAATGGATAGTGGGAGAAAGATTGACTTCGATGAAGTTTATTCTCAAGATACACAAGATTCGATACAGGAACAGATTCCACGGGTCCCTATGGAAGAAGTAGTTCATGAAACACAAGTACTACGTATGAGTGTAAGAGAGGTAAGAGAACCAAAGAGATATGGTTTTCTAGTCACTGGGGATGGTGAATCATTATTAGATGACTATAATGAACCTCTCTCATACAAGGAGGCAAGAGAGAGCTCAGAAGTTGCAAGATGGCAATAAGTCATGAATTCTGAAATGGATTCCATATATTATAACCAAGTTTGGGTTCCAGTCGATGTGTCAGTTGATGTAAAGCTTATTGGATGCAAATGGGTATTCAAGAGGAAAATGGACATGGAAGGTAAAGTGGATACCTATAAAGTTAGGCTGGTGGCTAAAGGGGTTAAACATCCTCAAGGAATTTTCTACGATGAAACCTTTTCACCAGTTTACATGTTTAAATCCATCATAATTTTACTTTCTATAACAGCTTACCATGGATATGAGATTTAACAGATGGATGTAAAAACTACATTCCTTAATGGGAACCTTTAGGAATATGTCTATATGACACAACTATAAGGGTTTGTGACTACAGGTGATGCCAAAAGGATTTACAAGTTACAAAGATCCATTTATGGATTAAAGCAGGCATCTAGGTCATGGAACATTTGATTTGATGAATCCATAAAAGAATTTGGTTTCATTAAGAATGAATGTGAGACTTGTGTTTGCAAGAGGTTTAGTGAGAATTTGGTCACTATCCTAATAGTTTATGTTGATGACATATTTCTTATTGGAAATGACATACCAGTCTTACAGTCCGTTAAGGATTGGTTAAACAAGTGTTTCTCTATGAAGGACTTAGGTGAAGCATGCTATATTCTAGGGATCAAGATCATTCGTGATAGATCCAAAAGGCTTCTTGGACTAAGTCAAAGTATATATGTTGACCATATACTAAATAAATTTAGTATAGAACAATATAAGAGTGTATTGGTTCTAGTGTCACATGGTTTACATCTTTCTAAGAAACTGTGTCCTCAGACACAACAAGAGAAATAGAGAATGAGCAAGATCTCATACACTTGAGTGATAATATCAATCATATATGTCATGTTATATACTAGACTTGATGTTGCCTATGAATTAAGCATGGTAAACAGATATCAAGCAGATCCAAGAGAACAATATTGGACTGTTGTTAGGGTTGTCCTTAAGTATTTGAGAAAAACCGAGGATGTGTTCCTGGTGTATGGAGGAGACGGGGAGCTGGTCATTAGGGGTTATATTAATGCTAGTTTTTAAACATATTATAATGATTAGAAGTCACTATCAGGATATGATTTCTGTCTTAATGGAGGAGCAGTGATCTGGAAGAGTTCAAAGTAGCTAGTTGTCATTGATTCTACAATGGAGTCTGAGTATATAGAGGCTTCTGATGCAGCCAAGGGAGCCATTTGGATTCGAAACTTTGTCTAGGATCTTGATGTGGTGTCTATAAGTAAAGATCCTATCACATTTTATTGTGATAATACTGTGGCAGCGACTCTTGAAAAAGAGCCAAGGTCACACCAACACACAAAGCACATACTCCAAAAGTATCACTTCTTGAGGGATTTTTATCAAAGGGGTGAAGTTGCAGTGAGCAGAGTACCCATGGAAGAGAACGTGATAGACCCATTGACTAAAGGTCTATCATAGTAGAAGCACAAGTATCATCTAAGATCTAGTGGACTAAAGGTTGTTAGCAGTTGGCTCTAGTGCAAGTGGAAGTCTATTGGAGTTGGTGCCCTAGAACCAACTTCTATGTACTTTATGATAACTTGTATTCATAGTTTTGAATATTAATAAACTTTTTTATCACATTATGATTATTATTATTCGTAACATAGTATGTGATAATGTCTCTAGAGTAGCTATCACACTAAAAGGTCGTAGCAGTCCTCTGTTATGATGCGAATCTGGAAGTGCTACGACACTATACTTAAATATATGTTCTATAGCCGTATGATATCATTTAAGGGACACAAATGATACAAGATATTAGGGGTGGAGACTCATAGGACTTTGGGTACCTTCTCATGGTGTACTCCCTTGGTAATATCTAGTAGGATATTATGAGAATAGGACCCACTGATGATAAATCCACATTTATATATGTCATTGGATGTTCTTATCTGCGAATGTGTGTATTGGTCTTTAGACTTTAAGATTATTATTAATGAGTATTATGGGTCACGTAATTTGATGTATTGATGAAAACCATAACGACAGATGTTCGCGTCGAGGTAGGATACGTTGGGTGCGTCAGGAGTAATATTTCATTAATGAATAATGCAAGAAAGGATTTATCCTTTCTATTCTTTAACAGAAGTTAATATCTCATACTCTTTGATGGAAATGATATAGCCTAAATAAATCCATCGCCATAGTATTCTATAGGCAAGTTCTATGTTCAAAAAGTCAAAGATAGAGACATCGAGTATATAGGTTGATTTCACTTGCATGCAACCTGTTTGATTTGAGATATTATGATAAAGTGGTTACATTACACAATAAGTGTTTGTATGAGCTATTATGTCGTTATGACATTAATTTCATTCTTTATAGGTGTTTTAGAGTATTTCTAGATGCTAACATTGGACTTTAGGTTGTTTGACCTAATTTCACTGAGAAAGAGGCTTAGAGAGTCACACACTAAGTGCATCCAAAACCTCAGTTAAATAATATATCATTATTTATTATTTAACAGGTTGAATAAATATTATTCCCGCACATGGTTTAATAATTATTCTTGTATGTTTGATCGTATATAAATATTTATTTTCTATTTATTAAATACAATATTTATTTATTTATTGGTGAATAATGCAGTGAGATTTATTTAATAAATAAATAGTCATTATTTGCAACACCTCAAGCTTCCACAATACGTTTCTCTTTGAATAATATGATAGCGTGCGAAGTACGCAACACCGAGTTCAAGCGCTCCACGACCTATCAAACTATCCATTTAAAAAGCAATTATGAATAGTAATAACCAAAATTTTAACATCCATATTATGTGTTTCTTAGACATAATATAAGAACAAATTCAATTTTTCAGATAAAAGAAGTATTTTTCAAAAAAATGCAATTTTAACGCCTTTTAATGGAGAACCCTTTTTAAATCCAATATTTGACACTTTTATATATTAAATTTGACAAAATAAACTTTTTCTTTAGAATCGGGACATAAAAATTTAGTTTAGATAAATTTTCAATGCTTTTTTGATAACTTTCATATTTTGATGAATAGTGAAAAATACTAAATTTTAATTGAAAATAAATTTTTTAATAAAAATAATTTATAGTGTTAAAATTATAAATTTGAATGGTTTTTAAGTATAATTAGATTATATTTTTATCATTTAATTCAATGTTAGTCATTGAAAGTAATTTTACATTTAAATTGGACATAAACACATATCAATCTTTTGATAGTTTTTACTTTTCAAAAACTCGCTTTCTAGTTTTGACAACGGGAATATTTTTTAAAATTAATTAATACAACTTCTATGTTTTGAATTTGGTAAAATAGACATCATTTTTGAATTTGGAATATCAAAATTATCTTTTGGTGAATTTTTGGTATTTTTCTAAAAACTTTCAATTTTTGATAAATAGTGAAAAACACTGCGTTATTGTTTAAAGATGACTTTTTATTTAAATAATTTTTTTTAATTTAAATTTATTTTAAAGTCAAAATAAATATATAATACCTATATTATTTCAATTTAATTAATTGAATTAATTTTATAATAATATTAGATATATAAGATTTTCTTGAACTTTTTACCGTCTTTTACTCACCTTCTAGGCACATTTGCAAATTTGCATAAAACATAATTTTACTGCTTCTGTGAATTGAATTTCAAAAATCCAAGAGACACGATTGAAATCAGTAAGTAAAATTTGGTTCAATATGATGAAAATAATTTTTTATGAATAGTAACTTGAATTTTATTTACCACGGTTAAAAGTAAATAGGGTAATTAGTGATAAAAATGATATTATAATTACCCTAACACATGTCCTAATTCTATTAGATAAATTTATTTCGACCAAAATAAACCTTATGAATAAAATATGATCCTTTTGGTCCACTTGGATTAGATTAGGACATTTATTATTATTTTATTTAAAGAAGAGTTAAAAGTGTTAAATTCAAAGTTTAATAACTAAACCATTTTTAATATAAGGTTATACATAAGATAAATTATACTATAAATATTCATTAGAAATATAAAAATATTTCCTACATAATGATATTTTATTTATAATTTTTATACATTAAATAATTAAATTTATTTTTGACACAATGATGATGCAGTAATTACTTTATTATTGAAAGATTAAAATAATTGATATTATAAATATTAATATAATTGTAAATTGAGACTTTTGATGTATTCCACGAATTTTCTAGGTTAATATGAAATTTTAGGGTTGATTAATTTTTTTTTCAAAGTGATAAAGTTGTTATGACTTTCACAAAAACCAAATACTAAATAGTGTCAAAATTGACATAAATGAGTTTTAAAAACAAATATTATATTATTAATTGATATAATATTCCTAAAAATCTAAGGTTTGTCCAAAGGAATTATATAAGGTTAGATATATCAATAATGAACCACTTGGGGTTCTCTTGGATTTTTATAGTAAGTTAATTAACCATTTATTATAATAATACAAGAATACATGGTAAAAGTTAAACTATTTAATTAAGATTTAAATATAAAAGATATGGTTAATATGGTAACCTAAACCTATCTAAAACCTATTGGTTGAGATGTTTTAGACCCATCCCCAACTTATCCTATAAATATTTCTTTTTGGATCCATTATAAACCGAATATGATTGTATAATAAAATAATATTTCAAGCTTTTCCTAAAGTGACTCTCACCTCTCTTATAAAAGGGTACTTCCTCTTCTCTAAAAATCACACATACAAAGCCATTTGGATTGGACAACCCCTGATCAAATATCCTCCCAACTATTCTCAATTCAAATTAGAGTCCTTACTTTGATCATAATCCAACCTAAGGAGCCCTTTTGATCAAATCAAAAGGAAGCACCTGAAGAAGAGGTAATAATTTCATCACCTCTTTCAAAGTTCTTTTCTTCTTACACTTCCTCTTTATTTGTTGTTTCCATACCAAAATAATAACATCATAACCTTCTAAATACTGTGATGTTATTATAAATATGGTACAACTATATTCATTATTCTATCCATCCTATGAATGAAAAAGTCATCATACGTGCATACGTACGACTTACCGTCTCCTCGTCGTGGTGCAGTTTGTTATTCAACACTTCATCATTTGGATGGGTATAATAATGAGTATAATTGATGTAAATAATAAATATAACATGTTAATGATTCTTTATATATGATATACCATTCAGTTACATACGATTTCATCATCAATGGAATGATATTGTCGCTCGTGCGTACGTACGGATTACCTTCTCCACAAATGTGATGAGATTCATTCCCCATCATAACCATTCAAGAATAATTTTCATTTTATGATTAAAAATAATGTTTAATAACTTAATATATTTTTGTATATGAATAAAATACATCCTATCCATATCAAACATGACTTACATAACAAAACATATAAAGGAAAACAAACCAGTTAACACCCAAAACAATGATACTACTAAAATATTATTAACAAGGAAATATTAGAAGATCATATATGATATCATATTTATGTATGTGGTTCTTGTATAATTTAATAACAATGATTTCACCATTATACAAGAGGTTAACCTACCCTCTACTAAGGAAAAGTACAAGGTAAGGGGTTTCATCTCACTTCTTATTCGCGTGAGATTCATGTTATATTGCCACTATTTCTTTTTGTGTGGTGTATATACTATCCATGATTGTATTCTTTGTATAATATACTTTAATTTATGGATATTTAAATCTTCATTATATGATCCTTCTTTCATGGGGTGTATTTTTCGTAAGTTACCAAATCGGTAAGGAAATTTCTAATTTCAATTTCCACTCATTGGGTTTTACGCAAACTTCATTGATTATTTTACTCCAAGATTATGTGTGAAATCACTATTTATTTACTTATGTTGTAATTTTCACCCCCTTTGTGTTGATATACTTTTGATACAGATAATCACTCCATTGATAAATTCTCAAGTCATCGATATGAACTTGATAAGAGTGATCTTAACTCAATTTACATTCATTGAGTTAAACATCCAAGTCATTGGTGTTGTTTTTACAAGAATATGTGTGAATGTCCTCTGATTGATTTACACTAAAAATCCAATAATATTGAGTGTATTTATATTTCTCACACATAATTATGTCATTGATTTATCCTTAACCTAAGGATACAGTCTTTATAAGGGATTTCATCTCAATTTACATTCCACTGAGACTTCTTTGTTGTTATGCACCAATTCACTTTTATATGGTGTATATACTGTACTTTGTCATAGTATATCATGAATCTCTTTATTCTCATGATATTATAAAGTTTTGATTACTCAATTATTTGTAGTTAAGCGTCTCTCATTTGGTTAGGAACTCTAACTAAAATATCATTTTAAATGTTTTAAAGATTTATTCTTCTAAATCTTTCTCATTAATGTTCATGTTTTAAAAATGGTTTTAAGAATTTATTTATATGAACATGAATTTTTTAAAATTAAAATTCCTTTTAAAAGTTTCAAAGTGGTTTGGGACACTTTGATTCAAAAATCTATTTTAAACGACTTCTTGATAAATAGTGAGACTTTTAAATGTTTTCAAGAAAAAGGAGATATTTCTCTCAAATAGTTTTAATGATTATTTTCATCTATGTCAATATACTTAAATATTCTTGATTGAGGTAAATTTATTATAATACAATCTTCCACATTGTATTGAATGAGTTATGTTTGACTGTAGATGTGCTATTTTTATACCATTCATGGTTTGTCGTTAAAATATTGACATTTCGTATGCTAGTTTTAATACGAATGTTTAGATTATGTTTCAACCTTTTCATATGAGGAATGCATTGGACTTAGTAAGTGACGGGCGGAGCCCGCTATAGCTCCTCGATGCATCGGTAGGTCTCATGAGACAAACTAGTGTCTTGACACAAGGCCTTGACAAAATCTTATTTGTAGTCTTGACACGAGGCCTTGACTATGTGGTTATGATGTCCGACATTATGCATTCCATCATTATAAAATTAGATATTGATATTACATGTGATTATTCAACTAGTAGAATATCCATGTGAATAAGTAAATGGAATTATTTGATTTATCTTCGCCAAATTATACTTAAGTTTAATTTTAAAAGACTTGTATTTTAGTCTTATACATTGCCTTCAATGTTTATTCTTATTTATGAAAGTTTCCGCTATATTGTTATCCTTACTGAGCATCTAAGTTTACCTCTTTCTTATGTTTTATTTTTCCCAGGATATGAAGAAGTATATTATGGTTGACCTGCAGGGATAGGCTATGGGATATGAGTGTGTTCAAAGGAGACACAATGTTGTTTTTTTATTTCATAATGTAATGTAAAACTTAAGTATGTATCCAGTACTTACAAGGCTGCTAAACTGATCGGTCTTTCAGGATTTGATCCCTTGTGATTATGTCAATGTTATGTAATAATGTACCGACTTTGGGTAACTAGGGTCGGGGCGTTACATTATTCGTGGTCTGATAAATATTATGGAGGAATGACGAACCGAGATTTTAGGTCCGGTGAGAAAATTATAAATATTGAATATTATTTGATTAAATAATATTTAATTTTAATTCGCAAGTTAAGTGCATGTCGAGAAATAATAATAATATTATTATTATTATTTGACATGAGGTTTTCGTTAGGATTAAAAATAATAATTAAGGGAGCTTAATTTAACCCCAGTGATATATAAACTCAGTTATGTTCGATAGAACAATTCATTTTGTTTGGATTATGCACAACAGAATTGGAGAATTCTCTCAAGCCTTTGAGATCTCTCTTCTCTAAGATCACTCCAAAAAACGGAGAGCAGTCTTCCTCCACCAGATCAAGGAGAACGCTTTGAAAGTAATTCTCATAGCGATCAAAGTCAAACGACGCAAGCATAATGACCAGTCATGCTACCACTCAGAGATTCCTCCGGCGATGTCTAGAGATTCATGGAACATGTGTGGATCACCACAAGAGAGAATTTGCACTTGATTCCTACAACGCAACAACGGTGCATCACAGATCTGTTATCAGATCCATCAATGAAAAAAAAATTCCATCAAGGTAATTCTTATTTGATTAAATTAATTATAAATAATATGTGTTGATCTTCTCTCATTGATTCCAACGTGATTCACGTTGTTTGTCCTCTTTGATTCAATTTCGTTGAACACGAAGCTTATCGTCGTGTAAATCTTGGATTGATCGTTGAACATAATAAAAAACAAAGTTGGGCAACATCCATCGCACGCTTATGCTGCGCCCGGAACCTACAGGTCTTAGCGTCTCTTGGCCTCAACACAAATCACAAACACAAACACAAATATTTGGTGGAAATGTTGTGAGGGTAGCTCTCCATATTAGCCCCCTCATCCAAGTAAAAAGTTGTTTTTCACATTCTTGGTCAAAACCATTCTTTATTGGAATGTGGATCACTTTGAAGTTTATTTGAACATATGTGCACCAGGGGAAAAAATTAATGATTCCATTATTTGGTCTTGTTAATTACAATTTATATTTGCACTAAACCTAATAAAAAATCAAGTTTTTGTTGTTCTTTTGTGCTTTGTCGATATTAGTTTTGAAGGCTTTCATTGTATTTTCATGAAGGGTGAAAAATGGAGAACACAAGTTGTCTTTGTATAAACCATGTATCCATGGGTGATGTTAAATTTTAGACGGTCAAGAAAAGTTTAATGTAAGTTTGATGTCAATAAACATTAAATTGTTGAAAATATTGTATTTTTTCCCTTCAAAATTCAATTCACAGTCAAAGTTCATGTTCATATTTATGATTCCATAATTATGTTGTTGTTTTTATGAATAATTACTAACTTTTATTCGCAAACATGTAATTAAGTAGTGAAGATATTGATATTTTTAGTTTTTTTATATTTGACTAATTGTCTTGAAATTTAAATTTATTATGATGAGTTCTGTTTGAGCATGACAACAATTCAAGTATTTGCAAAATTTGGAGTATCCAAAGGCCAGCCCATTTAAGTTTTCCAAAACATGAACTTGTTTATAACTCGTTTATTATTTAAACTAACTACTATAACTCTACCATATTGTATTTTAAAATATAAATTTATCAACCATAACCCATTTAAATACTCATTTATAATTTCAAAATTTTAAAGTTCAGGTATAAATCCAAAACGAATGGATATCAAACTAAATAAATATATTTTATAATTTTATTATCATTTTAAAATATATTGTTAATGAATCAATAACAATTGATTTAATCAAATTCAGATTTATAATTCATTTATAGATCTAATATTAAATGATAAATAAATAAATAAAAATTTTATTTAATTTTACTATTATTTATTTAATAAATTATTAATAACCAATTCAATCATGATCTAATCAATGATAATCACACACTACTATGCTAACATTATCTGAATATTAACATGTTTTTTCTAATGCTAATGATATAAAATCTGACTAACCACTATAATTGAATTGGGTGTGATGCACAATTGATATCATCCTAATTTTGGTGAGTGTTTTTATTTGATTTTGTTTTTGTATTGTTTAATAATTAAAATTTTGATATCTAATCTCATACATCGAATTATGGGCACAGGGGAGTCCCCGTTGGTAGCCGGGAAAACCGATCTGGGTTCCCGTTCCGGATCACGGAGATTTCCGCGGAAGCAGCTTCACCGATGGAGGAGGGTTTCAAGCACAAACCGTGTGGGGTTCTCGAATTCTACAGCGGCATTGGCGGTGCGGTATGCTTATCACTGTAGCTGTCTCCGTTTTTCTCTCTGTCAGTTTCTAGCCCACCATGAGCATACGCGAAGGGATGAACTGTGGTCTTGCTGCTTGTTGAAGATCCCATGGACGTTCTTCATTGTGGTATTGATTTGGACGTTCATGTTCTTGCAGAGGTACTCGATGGAAAGGGCTGGCGTGAATGCAGAAATAGTGGAGGCCTTCGACGTGAACGACAGAGCTAACGATGTCTATGAATATAATTTCCGCCACCGACCGTATCAAGTATTCTGTCTTCGTTGTCTTCATTCGAATTTATGCTCTGAGAAATCTCTGCGTGCTTTTTGAGCGATTGAACCTCGTGGAGAGTGTGCAAAGTTAGCAGAGTGCGTGTCTTTTGGGTGATTGAAAGAAAACAGTACCCATTGGATTTGTACTAAAATTCCTAACCATCTTCCATCACGCCTTTCATTAGCCGTGTGGTATTTTCCAGCAAGTTTTGTCCAATTTTGTTGTCCGGGATTTATGTTCTGTTGGTTTGCAAAATCTATACAAGTATTTTTCTTTTGCAAATTCTTTTACTTTGACTTTGTATTCTGACGGGCATAGGGTAACATTCAAAGCTTGAGTACTGCTGATCTTGACCGCTACAGAGCACATGCTTGGTTTCTTTCTCCTCCTTGCCAACCATACACAAGGCAAGGTGATTGGTCTTGTTGTTGTTGTTCTTCTTCTTCTCCCATGCTATTAATTTGTGAAAAATCTTTTTGATAGGTCTCCAGAAGCAGTCTGGCGATGCAAGAGCATCATCTTTCCTCAACATCATCGAACTTTTAGAGCACACTTTACAACCTCCACTTCTAATATTTGTGGAAAATGTTGTTGGATTTGAGGTTGGCTTATTTTTTTTAATTCAACATGTAATTGTTTTTAAAAGTAAACATTGGTTTTAAATTCATGAGTTTCCTTTCTGTGGAATGTGTTGCAGACATCTGACACACATGGGAAGATGATGGGGATATTGGATAAAACAGGTTTTGCTACCCAGGAATTCATTTTGAGTCCACTACAGTTTGGGGTGCCTTATTCCAGACCCCGATACTTCTGCCTGGTACTTTCCATGCCTTTTGATGTTTTATGTGCTTGGCGTTCAGTACTAGTTAGCTATGGATGCGCAAATGGTGCACTCCTTAATTTTGATTTATTTGGACGAGATTTCTGGTTATGGTGAGTCTGTTGTATTCATGACAGAAAAAAAACATTCTGCCTAGCTAATCCAATGGCATGCAATGAATGTCACATGCCTCAATGAATCTGTGAGATTGACTCATCCTGCCGTGGGCTGTTGTATTTTCTGGGCATGGTGCCCCGCTTAGCTGAGAATTTGGCTTGATTTATGAGCTGGATCTTTGTAAAATGTCAATTTTACTTGCTGTCATTTACTTTGCAGGCTAAAAGAAGGCCTTTATTATTCCGAAACCCTCTGATCAACAATCAGCTCTTTTGGAAACCAAGTCTGTTATTTGAGCGTGATGATTATGTTATGATCAGTGAAAATGACGAATCAATGGGAAATCGGGATAAGCTGTTCCATGCTTGTGAGCCTATAGAGAAATTTCTTGAATTGCAAAATCCTTGTGATCAAATAGAAGTGGGATCTAAAATTTCATTCACCACCAGTGTTTCTGAAGCCTGGGAGAGGCCTGACAGAGAGAATGGTGAAAGTTCTTTTGGGCAATACCTTGTTCCATCAAGCTTGATTGAGAAATGGGGAAATGTCATGGGTATCCTTATCCTTTTCTGATCCGCTGAGTTCATTTTGCATTGAATTCTTTTAGCCCCAATGGATAATTGTCCATTTTTCTACGTGGAATTTCTTGACATATAGTAGATATTGTATATCCTGATTCAAAGCGATGTTGTTGTTTCACCAAAAGTTATTATCGATTTGTAAAGGGCACTGGCTCCCTTTTGTCAATTTCCCTGGTATGTTTCTTGTGTTACGTTGATATTCAGACTGCTGGCTATGGTTTTCTTTCTACAGTGATTTTTAGTTATTTGATTTTTAAAGGTTTTATAGCTTCATCTCTTAAGTTCACTCTCTTTTCAAAGTCATTTATTAAACTGTGTGCTTCCAGCCAGATAAGAATGGTGAAGTGACTTCACTGATGGAGCAACGCCTTAGATACTTTACCCCAAGGGAGGCATGTCGATAACCTTTATCTTTTATAGCGCCATCCCTGTGTTTCAGGTTTTACAAGTCAAGTTCAATAAAATGAAATTGAGATGATTATGTGAACGTTTAGGTTGCAAATCTGCATTCTTTTCCCCGAGATTTCGACTTCCCACAGCACATTAGCCTAAAACAACGGTATGTTTTCTTTATCCCCCTTTTGGTGGGAATAAACTTAAATCTAGTTATTTGTTGACTTGATTGGATGCCTTGGTTATCTCACAGCTATGTTAATTTTGACGACACATGGGGTCCGTTTGACAGTATTTGTTGAAAACTGCTTATAACACTTATCACTTATCATAAACAATTTGAAAAATAATTGCTGTTTATTGTATTTCTGAAAAACCACTTACTCTTAAATCACACAAGGAAACCACGTAAATAATTGGGTGGAAGATATTTTTTTCAGTAAGTAATTTGGAAACACTTATTCAAAATCACTTATCATAACTGATAAAATCCATTGAAAATTGATTACAACACTTATTATTTGTTACTTCTGAACATATTTTTAAAAAATTTAAAATGTTTGATTTATTTTTGAAAAAATAATTATATGGTATTTTTTTTTGAAGAAAATCTCTTGTATAAATGATAGGATTACGTTTTTTCAATAACCAATGTAAAAATACTTGTAGAACTAAATGTTTCAAGTATTTTTATACAAGGCAGTTTTAAACTTATGATTCATTTGCTCTTCTTGTAGATATGCTTTGCTGGGGAACAGTCTCAGTGTGGCAGTGGTTGCTCCCTTGCTGCGCTATCTATTCGCAGAGCCTTGATTACTTTGTTATGAACTTCAATTATTGTTAATATTTTAGATCTAGGGCACAAATACATCATCTATCTATTTTCTGTCATAGAAATGTGGTTTTCCTTTCTGTTTTTCATTATACAGGAGAGAGGCTATGAGCCTAAATGACAAGAGGCTGGACTTTAAAAATAGAATAAAATAGAATATCTTTTTATTTCTTTTAAATGATTTGTGGGCCCGTTTGGGGTTGGGTCTATTGGACCGGCCGGGCCCAAATCAACAACCCTGGCCTGACCCAGTTCACTGTTTGGGCTGGCCAGGCCAGGCCATTGGACCGTTTTTACATCTCCACTTCCAGTCCATTCCAAATAAAGATTACTCTATTCTTTCCCCATTTTTGACCTTCCATTACTTGCTCTCTCATCTTCTTCTCATTTCATCATTTTCTTGAGCTCAATGTTCGTTGTATCATCCTCATATGATGATCAAAGGATCATGAAAGCTAATAGAAGTAGGTTGAGTCGCGCATTATTGCAAAACATGCACACTGTCTTGCATAAAATTACGTTATAGTGAATGCATAAAACCACTTTGTACCGACCTTCATTACACGTGGTTTACGCTAGCACAAATTACGATATGGTTTAAACCATCATGTCATAGTTTGACTTTTAGTGCACGTTTTTAACAATCTCTCACTTACACCAAAACCTCAGAGGTTTAACATATTTTCACCTTATACCACATCACATGCAACAATTTGTGAAACAATATCCAAAACTGGTTTTGAATATCTTTTAGAATTCTTGTAAAAACTATCATTCATTTTCATCATATGTTACATCATATGTAATGATAGCCCCGCGGGTGTCGTTACCAAATTTAGAAATTTATAAAATGAAACAAAGTGCTAAACTATAGGGTGGTGTAGGAATTGATGAGGTTGAATTGAACCCATAGAGATAAAGTTGGAGAAAATATTAATTAAATAAAATAAATCTAAACTAATTTAGATTTGCATAAATAAAATCTAAACTATCGAGCATGTGATTTGATGAAGAAGGTGAGAGAAAAAAATATAAAACGAGTGTTGGGCAACAATGAATCAAGGTTCATGAGATGACAAGGTATAAAATAATTAATTCACAATCATGCAATCATCGGAATCGGGTAATAGCAAGTTCAATGGTCATGATAAACGCTCTCCATTTAAAGCTCTTATTTTCTCATGATCGGTTACTTCAGATTGCAATGAATGGGTAACCCGAAACCTAGTTTAAACATAGGGCAAAGACAAACTTAATGGTCATGGTGGAAGTCTAAACTCTAGATCTCATATTAAATAAATGCATTTAATCAACTCAAGCAATGATCATGCTCAAAGAAAGAAAGAAACTAAACTCATTCCCCAACCCTGCTCACAATAGTCATGCAAGAAGAATCAAGAAATAGATAGAAATGAAGAATTAATATGAAATTCCAACATGAATTGAAATCAAATATAAAATACCTCATACAATCAATCCTTGTTCATCATGCACACCACAACATGAATAAATCACCCCTCATGCTTGCCATGAGAGGGTGCATAAAAAGACGAAGTAGGGCTCCGCAGGCGTCCTTCGTTAATCCTTCGTCCAGACCCGAAATGAATCTCACAACATGTAGCTCCTTTATTTATAGGCTTCAGATGGTCTCTACCCAACACTTTTAACGACGTGTAATGTGTTCACACGTCGTGTAATCCCGATCCAAGGTTGCCTCCGTGATTTTTGAATATGCGCAAATCTCGCGTGAATCTCGTTTGAAGATTTTGAACTTTGACTCTTTTCACGGTGTGAAATTGGGACTCACGACATGTAATTGGTTTTCACAGCGTGAAATGTTGCACGACTCTTTCGTAACATCTTCTTTTTGAAAAAGTTACAATGTGTAAATTTATTACACAACGTGTAATCGGTCTTTGTCTAGTTTTCCAGCTTTCTTCATCTTCAAAAATTTGGTGTCGCTTCGTTTCGCTTCGCTTGCAGCGTGAAGGGTCTTTTTGCTCCATTATTCACCTATTTTCATTCCTTTTTCAAAGATTCATTATTTTCTGCCATAAAACATAAAACAAATCAAATTATTCCAAAATTGGTAAGATTAATCAATTAAATACAAAATCAATACATTAAAATACCATAAAATGTATGCATGAAATAAACTTATCATGTAACTTGTGAAAACTCATCCAAAACATCTTTTTGGATATTTTCCAAAACACTTTTGGGGTAGCTCTCAAAGTTTCTCAAAGTTTCATACAAACACTTTATGACTAAACTTAATCCTCGTTCACACAACCATTAAGTGTTACCTCGCGGGCCACTATAGTGTTGACAATAATTATGAATTAACTAGTTCATAAATGTAAGCAAAGTGCGTCCTCTAGCAAAGTGCTAATGCTTCATAAGTACACATGATCATATAATCGCTTTGTACAAGAAGTCAAGTGACCATGGTGTTAGTATCAGGCTCGCAGTGGAAACAGAAAAACATGGAATTTACATTTTTTTTTATCATGGGTTCGACATTGTAACGTAGCCACCAACGAAGTGCAACCTGGTAAACAATCCGAGGATCCCGTGTGATCAAGAATAAGCATAAAAATTAAATTGCATAGTTACCTCATCTGATTTGATGCCACACATGTTTTGCTCATTGCCGGTGATTGTTGCTTGAAGGAACAAACACTGAATCCCTCTAGATTGTCCACACGCACTTCAAATGCTTACAGACGTGTAATGTCCTAGGTTTTTGAGTGAGTCGAAATTCCTCAACCTGTTTGAATTTTTGTGTTTGTTGGTTGGGCCAACCGTTCTTTGGGGCATCAAAACCTAATTCTGAGAGTTTGACTGATCTAATGCCTTGTTTTTAGACGGGTTTTAGGGTTCGACAAGTGCCTCGGGGTTTTAAATGAGTTTCAGGAGTGTCGGCCCCTGAAAACTCAGTTTTGGGAAAGCGCAGACAGATGCACATAATTAGATTTAACCGTGCGGCCTCCCAGGAGTAATCGTGCATCCCACCAGTTGCACTGGACACAGTTTAACAAACCGTGCAGGTGAGGGCGCATGGCCTTGTGAGACCTCTGCAGTTTTTAACAGAGGGGAATCGCACAATTGGCGCACGGTTAGCCAAACCGTGCGGCCAAACCGTGTGGGTTATTTAAAAGGACGAAATTACGAAACCGCCCCTTCTCCCTTTATCTTTCTTTCCTCCTCCTTTCTCCTCATTTTCACGCGCAACACATGGGGAGCTCTCCATTCTTCATCCTCCCTTAGGCTTTGGCCTAACTCCGTCGTCTGAGCTCCGATTCGGATGTTGTCGGTCTCGTCGTAAGTGTATCGGTAAGTCCTTCACTCCTCTTGCTTCTCTTCTTATGTTATCTTGCCATAAGGTATGCTAAATTCGTGCGAGCTCTTCTGCCATATTTTCAGGGCATTTGTTTAAAAGACTGATTTCTCTTGTTTCGGTTCGAGTTAGAGGTCGATATCAGACGAGCGAACACCTATAAATACAAGGTAGGTGGTGCCTAGATTTCTCCTTAATTTTATGGGCATTATGCATGCGTTCTTAAATATGCGTGGGGTGTGTGAGCGAGTGAGGCCCCCAATAATTAAATGCCTGCTTTAAAATTGTTCAATTGATGATATGAGATGCCTATGTGCATTCTCTTGCTTCAGTACAGATGGTAAGCCGGGTAAGGGGCTTGTACCAACCTGGGCAGGTTAGGCCAGTTGTGTTTCTTTAATTAATTAAATTGTATTATGATTGAATTGGTTCTGTGGGAACGTGATGAGCATGACCCACTGATTAAGGTGACGTTGATCACCTGGACTGAGGTGACACAGTCGTCAAGTTGGTCTTGGCTTGGGATGTGGCGTGATGATGATCACTAGGTTGAGGTGACATGGTTCGTCAGGATTTGAGGTGACAAGGTTGTCCAGATGAGGGCATGACCCGTGTGATTTGGATGATGTTGACCATCGAGACTTAGCAACATGGTCGCAGGGGCACGAGGTGCCAGATGATGTGGCTTAGGTTGTTTGGTAATTGCTGCTCACTATTGTTGGTCGACGTGCCATTGGAGTCGTGTGCACATAGATAAGACTCATTTGAGGTGGTGTTGGCCCCTCATTGTAGGTGGAGGTCCCCGTAGATTATGCGACTTAGGGGATGGTGTTGACCATCAAATATGTTGGGGGTGCTCACCGTAGAAAGCCACATGGATGGTGACGGACCATCGATAGATGGGGTTGGGACCATCGGTTGTGGGATGATGCTCACTTTTGTACTTGAGACTGATAGGCCGAGATTATTGGAGGATGGATATTGCCATGCCTCGAGATGTTGGCTATTGAGCCGACAATGATTATTTATTGGAGGACAAATATCGTCGTGCCTCAGGACGTTAAACTATTGAGCCAACGAGGAATTTCTGAGCAGAGGTTCGAGAGACTTGAGACTTCTTGAATGGGCGTTCCTTTAGGATGTTGAATACTCGTTTGGTGACATAGGAGGTGTCTGATGACACGAGGTTCCAGGTGATATTTTTTATAGGTGGAAGCCGAGGGTTCACCTGGCACGGTTATTCTTCAGGGGACGCCTTGAGTACGCCATAGGTCCTCACCACTACAAATATATATATGCAAACATGTAGTGTATGCCATATATATATTTGAGGGTACGTTATCAGAGGTATTCCGACGATGGCCGAAGTAGGTGATTGTTTCCTTGTGGGTGATGAGCACAAGAGAAGCAGGTTATTTATTAAATGTGCATGCATCGCCTTTCTATTTATATTCTGCATACACCTACATAATTATGGATGTAAGACAACCACACGTTGGTGGTGACCTACTGAGTTCATACTCACACCCTACATGGGGCCCTCGAGACGCATGTATACTTTATGCTTTTGAGATTGGGCAACGATTTAGGCTCGAGAGTTGGACCTTAGTGATCGTAAATGTACCTGTTGAAGGTTTTGGGCGCAACGGAAGCGTGGTTCGTCTGACACCAAACTTTGATTTTTACCATGATCAATGATTATTCCGGGATCAATACGACGATGAACATCAGTCTCCACAGAATAGAATCAAAGATTTAGATAACAGAAGAAGAGGCCCGAAATCTTTAAATAGGATCTTGCATATCATTTTTATAATTAATTTAATTAATTTTATAAAGAAAATAATATCTTGATCTTTGGTATTTTCTTCATTGATGATGTTGATCGTTCAGAATGACCCTTCCAGATTATCTTGTTGCGCTTGCAAGGATCCAAACTAGAATCCCTTTAGCAGTGATCCACACGTGCTCCGATAGCCTCTGATCGATACCGCTCGTTCTCCGGGTGCTAGCACGACGAAGCGAGTGTTTTGTGTCGGTTCGGTATGCGGCATAATAGACGTATGTGTCTATTTATTAACATGAGGTTTCAGTTACAATATTTAATTGCGTAACAAAAATTAAATACATTCATAACTTAGAGAAAACCCATGCTATTAATAATAATACCGTGTCATTATTTATGGTGCGCCAACTTGCGCAAAACGGAATTATAAATAAAATTCTGTGTCACAAAATAATAGCAGGGTTATTTTAATTTGTGTCAACTAGTTAAATAATTATTTATCATACTGCAAACAATTATTTCACTACCGGACCGACCTTGGTCCTCTCGAACTCCACTTTCATTTATTGAACACCTGAATAAATAATTTATTCTCTTAAATAAATATTTTATTTACAAACTAGTAAATAAATATTTATCAAATGTTCAATAAAATAAATAAATATATTTTACCAACAATCCGGTGAATAAATATTTATTTAATTTATGCAATCATTTTAACTTGAATAAAATTATTCCATTGTGTTGAGAATAATATTTATTAATTAAATTCAAATAGAATTTAACCGAGACCACTAGAAACACTTAGTGTGTGACCCTCTAGGATTCTTTCTCGTTGACATTAGACGAGCTTGCCTAATGTCCAAGAGTACTGTCTAACAACGGGTCAAGGCACCCAAGAGAAAGAACATAAAGTCACAACAATGACATCCACATACGAACGCTCACTGTGTAATATAATCCTTTTGTCACAATATCTCATCAAGCATGTTTCATGATAGTGTCATCAACTTTTATGCTTGATACATCGTTCTTTGACTACCTGGAATAAACTCGTCATTACACCATGACCATGGAATTTCACGCGACAGTTCTATTTCAATAAAAGGGCCGAGATATCAACTTCCATAAATGAAAGGGCCAGATCTTTTCTCGACTTATCCATTAATAACATGCCAATGGTGACACACCCAACATACCCTACTTCCCACCAACTGTCTGTGTGACAGTTTTTGTCAGTAAATCAAAGTACGTGAGTCATGACATGTATTAATGATAATCTTAAAGTCTAAGGATCATTACACAGGCTCACAGATAGAAATATCCAATGACACCAAAACATGCGGAATTTCTACTGGCAGGTTTGTTCTCATAATCTTCTATCTAGGAGATTACCAAGTGAGAACTTCTTGAGAGGAAGTCTCATCTGCTTACGAGTACTCACACCTGACGGTCTGCATGCTATGTGTCCCATCATAGTATGTCATCCAACCGTAGAACTATATTTAAGAATATTGTTATAGCATTTCAAGGTTCTCATCATAGCGGGGAACTGTCATGACCTTATCAATGTAACAAATACTCTAGGACATTATTACATCATAGTCATGTAGAAAAATGACCAATATTTAATAAGATGTTTAATATTTAAATGCATTTAATATCCTTGTAATCAAAGTACAACCAGTTGGTTCTAGGGAACCAACTCTTACAAACTCCCACTTGGACTAGTGCAAACTGTCTACAACTTTTAGTTCGCTAGACCTCACATAGTGATCATGTTTTTGCCAAGTCAAGGATTTATTCAAGGGGTCCGCTACATTGTCTTCCGTGGAAATACTGCTCACTGCAACTTCATCTTTGTGAGAAAAATCCCTCAGGAGATGATACTTCCAAAGTATGTGCTTTATCTGCTGATGTGACCTTGACTCTTTTGTGAGAGCCACCACTGCAGTATTATCACAATACAATGTGATGAGATCTTTACTGTTAGGTATCACATCCATATCCTGGATGAAGCTTCGCATCCAAACTGCTTCTTTAGCTTCCTCAGAAGCTGCGATATACTCGGACTCTGCTGTAGAATCTGTGACCACACTCTACTTTGAGATCTTCCATCTTACTGCACCTCCATTCAAAGTGAAGATGTATCTCATTTGCGACTTCATGTAATCTTGATCAGTCTGGAAACTAGCATCTGCATATCCTCTGATGACTAGTTCATCATCTCCTCCATAAACCAGGAACATATCCTTAGTATGCCTCAGATACTTTAGGATAGTCTTGACTGACATCCAATGATGGTCACATGGGTCAACTTGATATCTGCCTACCGCACTCAATGCGTAGGCGACATCCAGCCTAGTACAAAGCATGACATACATGACTGACCCAATCACTGATGCTTATGGAGTCTTTTCCATTATCTTTCATTCCTCATATATATGAGGACACATTTTCTTGGAAAGATGAATGCCATGTGATGCCGGCAACAATCCCCTCTTGGATTGTTCCATACTAAATCTCTTCAATATCTTATCAATGTATGCACTTTGACTTAGGCCCAAAAATCTCTTGGATCTATCACGATGGATCTTGATTCCAAGAATATATGCCGCCTCGCCCAAGTCCTTCATGGAGAAGCATTGATTTAATTATGCCTTAACAGACTGTAAGACTGGTATCTCGTTTCCAATAAGTAATATGTCATTAACATATACTATTAGGAAAATGATTGCACTCCCATTAAATCGTTTGTAGACACAAGGCTCACATTCATTCTTGATAAAGCCAAATTCTGTTATGGCTCCATCAAAACAAATGTTCCGTGACCTGGATGCTTGCTTTAATCCATAAATGGATTTCTGCAACTTGCATACCTTATTGGCATCCTTTGGAGTTACAAACCCTTCAGGTTGTGTCATGTAGACATTTTCCTAAAGGTTCCCATTAAGGAAAGCTGTTTTGACATCCATTTACCAAATCTCATAGTCATGGTAAGCTGCAATGACAAGTAGCATTCTGATGGATTTCAACATTGCAACTGGTGAAAAGGTTTCATCATAGTCAATTCATTGATGCTGTTTAAACCCTTTTGCAACCAGTCGTGCCTTATAAGTACTGACTTGTCCTTCCATGTCCAGTTTCTTATTGAATACCCATTTTTAACCAACAATCTTTACATCAACTGGAGGATCTACCAAAATCCATACTTGGTTTTGGTACATGAAATCCATTTCAGAATTCATGACTTCTTGCCACTTGGCAACGTCTGTGCCACTTACTGCTTCCTTGTAGGTTAGAGGATCATTATTATCAACTAATAATGAGTCACCATCCTCGGTAACTAGAAAATTGTATCGTTCTAATTCTCTAACCTCTCTTGTAGTCCTACGCAGTACTTGTGTCTCTAGAATAGATTCTTCTTCCACAGGGATTTTTGGAATCTGTACATGTACCAACTCCTGTGTACCTTGAGCTTCGACTTCATCGAAGTCTATCTTGCTCCCACTATCTCTTTTGGAGATATGCTCCCTCTCAAGGAATATGACATGTCTTGCCACTATAACCTTTTTGTATGCGGGGTTGTATAGGTAATATCCCCTTGTTTCCTTGGGGTATCCTATAAAGGTACACTTTGTGCCTCAGGGTGCAAGTTTGTTACCTGAAGAGGCCTTAACAAACACTTCGCTACCCCACACATTTAAATTCAATAACATGGCTTTTCTTTCACTCCAGAACTCGTATAGAATACCATTTATCGATTTAGTTGGTACTTAGTTTAGTATGTGTGCCGCTGTTTGTAACGCATATTCCCAAAAGGATAATGGAAGACTCGCATGACTCATCATTGATCTCACCATGTCCAACAGGGTGCGGTTCCTCCTTTCGCTCACACTATTCCACTGGGGCATGTATGAAGGAGTGAGTTGGGATAAGATCCCAAAATCCTATAAGTAATCAATGAAGTCTTGATTAAGATATTCTTTAACTCGGTCTGAGTAGAGTTTCTTAATCTTCTTACCGATCTGGTTCTCAAATTCATTCTTGTATTCTTTGAACTTATCAAAAGAATCCGATTTATACCTCATTAAGTAGATATATCAATATCTACTAAAATCATCAGTAAAAGTTATGAAGTATGAGTACCCTCCCCTTACTTCAACTGGAAATGGTCGACACACATCGGTATGAACTAATTCAAGAAGTTCTTTATACCTTTCACCTTTCCCACTAAATGGGGCTTTGATCATTTTGCCTTGTAAACATGCATGACATACACCAAGTGGTTTTAGTTCGAAAGAATCTAAATATCCATCTTGATGTAACTTTGTCAAGCGTTTATCATTTATATGACCTAGCTGGTGATGCCAAAGTTGGGTGTGGTATGAGTCATGTGAAGTATCTTTGTTATCGATTTTCATTACTTGGTTTGTATAATCCAACACATAAAGACCGTTGTATAAATGTGCCCTACCAAAACAAATGTTATCTTTGTAAAAGAAGCAACATTCATTTCCAAACTTGAAAACAAATCCATCTGTATCTAATTTGGATACATAAATAATGTTTTTACTAACAAACGACACATAATAACAACCCTTTAACATCAAGATCATCCCAGTTGGCAATGTGAGGTGGTAGTCCCCGACAGCTACAACAGCAAGTATGGCTCTATTGGCTTCTCGTAGATCTACCTCCCCTCAGTCAATCTTCCTGAATCTACTTGGTTCCTGTATTTGGATACATATGTGAGCACCACAAGCTTTATTTAATACCCAATTTGTAGAAACAGATAGATTGAATTTGATAACAAATGCACCTAAAGCTTCCAATTGCTTCTTAGGCTCGGTGCAATTCTTCTTCCAATGACCCTTATTGCCACATGCGAAACAAATAGCCTCCTGTTCTTTTGCCTCCTCTTTTATCTTCCTTTTCTTGGAAGGTCATGAAGAAGCTTTGGGATTAAATCTCTTCACCTTCCCTTTCCTTTTATTCACCATAAGGACATAAGGCTTTTCATACTTCATATCTTTGTCCACTTGGTGAATGAGGATAAGAAGATAAGATAGAGACTTCTCCATGTTGTTCATATTGAAATTGAAAACAAAGTTAGAGAATCTATGAGGGAGTGATGCGAGAATGAGATCGGTGCCCAGTTCATCGTGGAGTTTAAACCCTAGAACCTCCAGGCGCTCAATGTAGCCAATGATCTTGACTGCATGAGGCTCAACTGGGGAACCTTCTCCAAGCTTACTCTGAAAGAGTGCCTTAGAGATCTCAAACCATTCCTGTCTTTCTCTCTCTTTGTAAAGACCATAGATGTGCTCGAACATGATATAAACATCCATGTTTTCATGAGATTTCATGAGCTCACTAGACATTGATGATAGCATCAAATATTGAATGTTAACCACGTCGTTCATATGTTTCTCATAGACCAGGAAATTTTCATCACTCGCCTTTTTGGTAGACGGATCAGGTAATGATGACTCCAGCACGTAAGATTTCCGTTCATGGCGTAGGATAACCCGAAGGCATCTAAACCATTCCTGGAAGTTACTTCCGGTGATGATGATGTATTTATCCAGAATTGATTGCAGGGATAATTTGGTTGACGAACTTGTTATTTTTATTCTACAATTAAAAGAACAGATCATTAGTACTTTTTTGATTACATTTTATGTGAAATAATAAATTTTATCAAGTCTCCCACTATTTTATAAAGTCCTAATGACCCTCACCATTGAACTCAGAATGTATAGTTTCCATGACATTCTAGTGGCAAGGATCCATATTCCCCTTTACATAACCCCAATAAGGGTTGGTCAAGCTATTAGAAGATATTTAGGTAGGTAGGTCTTTGCCAACTGTGGGCTTGCAGATCCTTGATCTGTTGAGTGGACTCCCCAATCCTGAAATCATGACTTTTGGATTTCCTCAACTCTTGCATCCAATATTACACCAAGTCTAGCAAGATATACTCCTCTTGATGTAATATGGTTAAGTCAACCTAAAACCTTTCATAAGGGATTTCTGTATAAAAGTAAGTGTCCCAACAAGGGTTGGTCAAACACCTAGTTTTATTGAGTTTTTCCCTTAATCAAGTAACATAAGGCTTGGTCTGACTTAATATTTTATTTGAGGGATTTTTATCTCTTATGCGTGAATTGATTATTATCATTATCACATGATTGTTAATATTAAGTGGAACTTACTTAAGTGATTAAACATGTCTTGATAATATTTACACATAAATCTGGTTTATTTTAGTTTCATTTTTCATGTTTGTTTAATTTATTAATTATGTGATCGTGACAACACATCCATAATGATAAACCATGCAACTGACATAAATAAAATAAAGGGCATGATCATGAGCTTTTCTAATGGTTAGTTTATCTAGCGGTTGATAAACTAACCCTAAACTAGGGGAGAAACATCTTGAACCTTTTGGGTTTATGTTTACAACTTTCCACCTGTCTACCTCTGTATCTGCTGGGATTGGTTTCGTCTCGGCTCCAGCTTGAACCACCTCCACTAGCTTCGGAGTTCCATCCATTACATATGCCTTTTTTAACTCACATGCAGGTGAGGGGTAAAAAGAGGTTTTACATAAAAGAAACCTTGGGCACGTAGGCCCTACATATTAATGAGGAGAATGCTCGCATACCAACAAATTTAATTTAAATAAATAAATTAAAAGAAACCATCCACATACAAATGTCTTGGTCTAGCTCATGATCATCCATACATGCAATGATATTCACACATAAATAAAACTAGCATTCAATTCTTTAATCATTATTGTTTAAGATAAATCACGCCCGAATCAATTAATTATCATCTTTAATTAATCAATCCTTTTATTTTAAACCCTTTTCTGAATTTCTTTGAGATTCTCATCTATCATAATTTTAAAAAAATAAGTTCATTTAAAATTATCTTTGTATGTAACTTGTACCTTGGAGGAAACCCGGTGAATTCCTATTCATAACTACCCAATGAGTAGAAATGAACATTACACAGATGTTAAATTAAACACATACATATACAACACCTATCACATGTTGTGCCTCATCTTTACGCCCACACGATGGTACAAGTCTCAAGGATTTGTATAATATAATAATTAATTTTAATAAATCTATGTAATTTGGATGAGTACACGACGTGTAGTTCCAATTATACAGCGTGTACTATTTTTCACTGTCCATCCGAAGTACACGCCCGGGGAAACGACGTGTGAGTTTTCTTTAGAAATCTTCGGAGTACATGGCGTGTCCAGTGGGTCACACGCTGTGTAGTTCCTCATTACACGATCTCCAGCCGGGCAAGCCGTGTATGGGGTACACGGTCCAACCCTAACCTGAAAGGGACTACTCGTCATGTCTAGTGGGCCACACGACGTGTAATCTGAAAACTGCGTACCACCTGTTCCTGGTCAACACACGAAGTCATCAAGACTTAGGCAAACTCCAATGACACGACTTGGTTTGGCGGACCAGACCCGGTGCATTGAACCTTGCCTACACGACGTGTATTGCTGAATACACATCATGTGTTCTGGTGTTGTATGACCAGAAACCTTTGGCACCTCCGGATGAGATCCTCTGTTTTATTTTAATCAACATTAAAAGAAAATATCATTTCTGTAAGGTGAACGAGAAATGAAAGAGGAGGAACAGATCTAGAGATTTAGATTTGCAGAATGATTAACTTGAATTGAAACAACTAAATTATTAAATGTGTAAATCATCAATGAAATATTTAAATAATTATAAACTATGATGTAATCGCTCTGATACCACTTGAAGGTTCCGGGCGCAGCAGAAGCATGGTTGGTTTGACACCCAACTTTGATTTTTATCATGATCAATGATTATTTCAGGATCAATACAATGATGAATGCCATTCTCCACAGAATAGAATCAAAGATTTAGATAAAGAAGAGGCCCGAAACCTTTAGAGAAGATCTTGCACATCATGTTTATAATTAATTTAACTAATTTCATAAAGAAAATAATACATGGATCTTCAGTATTTTCTTTGTTGATGATGTTGATCGTCCGGAATGACCCTTTTGGATTATCTTGTTACACTTGTAAGGATCCAAACTAGAATCCCTCTAGCGGTGATCCACACATGCTCCGATGGCATCCGATCGACACCGCTCCTCTGGGTGCTAGCGTGGCGAAACGAGTGTCTTGTGTTGGTTGTTCTTGATCGCTTGTTCTTCAGCCTTGAAGAACGTCTCTCGTTCTTGAGAGGGGAAGGAAGAGGATTTGAGAGAGAAATTGTTTAGCTCAACAATTCTCAATTCATCGGGTGTGTGGTTTGGTACTTGACACAATAAACATATGTGTCTATTTATTGACATAGGGATTCAGTTACAATATTTAATTTCATAACAACAATTAAATACATTCATAACCTTAGAAAAAACCCATGTTATTAATAATAATACAGCATCATTATTTATGGTGCGCCAACTTACGCAAAATAGAATTATAAAAAAATTCCGCATCACAAAATAACAACAACGTTATTTTAATTTGTGTCAACTAGTTAAATAATTATTTATTGTCTTGCAAATAATTATTTCACTACCGGACTGGACTTGGTCCTCTCGAACCCCACTTCCATTCACTGAACACCCGAATAAATAATTTATTCTCTTAAATAAATATTTTATTTACAAACTAGTAAATAAATATTTATCAAATGTTCAATAAAATAAATAAATATATTTTACCTACAATCCGGTGAATAAATATTTATTTAATTTATGTAAATCATTTTAACTTGAATAAAATTATTCCATTGTCTTGAGAATAATATTTATTAATTAAATTCAAATAGAATTTAACCGAGACCACCAAAAACACTTAGTGTGTGACCCTCTAAGATTCTTTCTCGTTGGCATTAGGTGGGCTTGCCTAAAGTCCAAGAATACTGTCTAGAAACGGGTCAAGACACCCAAGAGAAAGAACATAAGGTCGCAACAACGACATCCACATACGAACGTTCATTGTGTAATATAATCTTTTTGTCACAATATCTCATCAAGCTGGTTTCATGATAGTATCATCAACTTTTATGTTTGATACGTCATTCTTTGACTACCTGAAATAAACTCATCGTTACACCATGACCATGAAATTTCGCACGACGGTTCTATTTCAATCAAAGGGCCGAGATATCAACTTCCATAAATGGAAGAGGTAAATCTTTCCTTAACTTATCCATTAATAACATGCCACTCGTGAAGCACCCAACGTACGCTACTTCCCGCCAACTGTCTGCATGACAGTTTTCATCAGTAAATCAAAGTGCGTGAGTCATGACACGTATTAATGATAATATTAAAGTCAAAGGATCATTACACATGCTCGCTGATAGAAATATCTGATGACACCAAAACATGTAGAATTCTTACTGGCAGGTCTGTTCTCATAATCTCTTGTCTTGGAGATTACCAAGTGCGAACTTTATGAGAGAAATTCTCATCTGCTTATGAGTACTCACACCTGACGATCTGCATGCTATGTGTCCCATCATAGTATGTCATCCAACCGTAGAACTATATTTAAGAATATTGTTATAGCATTTCAAGGTTCTCATCATAGCGGAGAACTTCCATTACCTTATCAATGCAATAGTTAAACAATTTTTATATCAAAATCATGACAAAACATTTAATTTTCCCTTTTTACACATTTCCAAAAATAAGCCAGGTAAAACAATTCAAAGCATTTCACACATATCCAACGGTCAAATCAGCTCAAAATAAAGCATGTATCACATATCATATCAAACCATGACAGTAAAAGCTAGAACAGTACAATCCAAAAGCACTGGTAACATCACGCCAATGATCACTATAGGTTAGGCTAATGAACTATTCATATCACAATCAATGACTAGTGTGCACTCAAGTTCTTAGAACACAGACTTAAGAACAACAGAACACCCCATGAGTGAACCCCCAAAATGTTAGTCGACTCTCTAGAACAACGGGCCTAGGGAGGAGAGGAACACCCCATGAGTGAACCCCCCAACAATACATGGGAAATGGCCATAAGCTACACCTTTCACCTAAGTACCCAAGACTTCCCATGTGCTATATTTTCCAAACCATTTTACTAAATCCATGCTTTGAAAACCATTTCAAAAATCCATTTCACAATGCTTTGAAAATACTATTTTCTTTTACCAAACAAGGGAAAACCCTCTTTTCTCAAAAACCCATTTTCACACACACAAATCAATCACACCAAATTATTTATAAAATAATTTATAAAACTAGAATAATACAGTTCATCCAACATAAACTAGAGACAGAACTATCTACCTCAAACTCAGGTCGCACACAATCGCAATGGGATCCACCAACAAGGAAGAACACAAAGACAACAACATAGGCCCTAGAATCAATCCACACATCTTAGAATTGATTCAATCAAGAAAAATGATCGATAGAGAGAACATATCACAACATACCTCAAAGAATGATCATGCCGCACCAGAACCAACACAAGGGTCAGCCTCTGAAGGAATATCACACAACAGATCTAGAAAGAGTCAAGAAGATTATCATTATAGATCAATGGATCCAATAACACAACACAACGGTGCTACTATGATCAACGACAACGAAGAAGAAAAATGATTACTAGAAGACACACTTGTGATACAAGAATACTTGAGAGCAACAGTTGCATGAAGTCTTCAACTGCTTGTTGATTAATGTACTTCCAATTTTTTTTCTTTTTGAATGTTTTTCTAGAGTTTACGCTTGTGAGGTTTGTAGGTTCCGGGTGCAGCGGAAGCACAAATGGACGGTGCCCAAATTTGATTTTTCCGTAATCGATGAACAATCTGAGATCAATACGACGATGAATGCTAGTATCCACAGAATTGAATCAAAGATTTAGACAAAGAAGAATAGAAATATGGAACCAAGAGAGATGATCAACATATTTTGTTTATAATTAATTTAATTAAATAAGAATTACCTCCAAGGCGATTATTTCTTCGTTGATGTGTTCAGCCACAGACCTACAGGTGTACCGTTGTTGCATTGTAGAGATAAATGGTAGATCTCCTCTAGAGGTGATCCACATGTGTTCTGTGTATCTCTAGGCATCACCTAAGGAGTCTCCAGGTACTAGCACGGAAGATCTTTGCACTTGCGATGTCCGCCTTCGATCTCCTTGAGAACCGCTTCCAAAGCGTTCTCCTTGATCTGGTGGAGGATGATTGCTCTTTTTCTTGAGATCATTCTTGAAGATGGAAGAACTCTCTAGGCTCGAGAGATTTTCTCCAAATGTTGTGCACAAGGCTTGACTAGCGCTTGACTAGAAGAGAATAATATAACCGAACATTTAATTCACTCGGGTAATAATAATTAATTTGCACAAGTGCCTTAATTATTTTATTAATCCTAGTGAAACCCTCATGTCAAATAATAACAACAATATTATTATTTTCTGACATGTGCTTAACCTGCAAGTTATAATTAAATATTATTTAATCAAATAATATTCAATATTATTTAATCAAGTAATATTCAATATTATTATTTCTCACTGGACCCTTAAACTTGATCTACCAATCCTTCTTAATATCTATCACATCTTGAATAATGAATTTATTTATTAAATAAATATCATTACATTATTCGCCAATAAATAAATAAATATTATATTTACCAAAAAATAACAAATACATATTTATTAATTATTTCGCCATAATATATTCTCTCAAATAACTAGTGTCAAAATAAATGCGATCAGGCATACATGAATAATTATTAAACCACGATCGAGAATAATATTTATTCAACTTGTTAAATAATAAATTATTTAATTGAGATACTGAACACACTTAGTGTGTGACCCTTTAAGCCTCTTTTTTAGTGGCATTAGGCGGAGTAGCCTAAAGTTTAAGGTTAGCATCTAACAAAATGCCAATGCACCCATAGAGAAAGAAGTTAATGCCACAATGACATGTCACCCTATAAAAATGATTACCGTGTAATATAATCCATTTGTCTCGATATCTCTAATCAAGCGGGTTACATGCAAGTGTTATCAACCAATGTGCTCGATTTCTCATTATTTGAATTCCCAGAAATTGAACTTGCCTATAAAACACCATAACCATGGATATATTTAGGCTATATAATTTCCATCAAAGATCCTGTGATATCAACTTCCGTTATGAAATATAAGAGACAAATATTTTTTCGCATTATTCATTAATGCAATATTACTCGTGACGCACCCAACATATCCTACCTCACCATGAACATATGTTTCCATGGTTTTCGCCAATACATCTAAGTGCGTGAGTCATAATACCCATCTTAAAGTCTAAGGAGTAATACACACGTCCGTAGATAGGAACATCCAATGACACTTATAAATGTGAATTTCTTACTGGCGGGTTTCATTCTCATTTATTTCTTGGACATTACCAAGGGTGTATACCATGAGAAGGCGCCTCAAAGTCCTATGAGTCTCCACCCATGATAGCCTGTATCATTTGTGTCCCTTCAAATGATATCATCCAGCTATAGAACATATATTCAAGAATAGTGTCATGGCACTTCCGGGTTCTCATCATAGTAGAGATCCGATACGACCTTTTAGTCCGACAGCTACTCTTAGGACATTATCACATACAATTTCATGTAGAAGAACAATCATGATGTGTTAATGAATTTATTAATATTAAAAACCATGAATATAAGTTATCATAAAGTAAAAAATAAGTTGGTTCTAGGGCACCAAATCCAACAAGGTTTTCATTGTAAAAGCGTCTAGCATTTCTTGTATTCGTTTTACTGAGCACCGATCATAGTAGCGGGCCAACCGAGATACCAGTTAAATTTGTGAGAATATCGAGTTACCGATTGTTGTAGTGGAAACACTATGTTACCAGTCATAGTAGCAGGTGAATCAAGCTACGAGTTGTTTTAGAGGGGGAGATTCCGATAAGGTTGATCAGGGGCTTTCAGGGTAAGGAAGACAGAATAAAACTTCAAACTTTAAAAAGCGAATACCTTATGATAAGTTTAAAGCTAGGGATACCTCAGATCAGATCTACAAATCTACCATTCATTTTGGTTTAAAAGTGAGAATTTATAATATTTTTTGGTGTATTTGATTGATAAATCTATACTCTATTGTTTTTAATTCTGATGTGTTAACTATTTTACTAGAATTTTGAATGTGAAATACTAATAGTTTTTATATTTTCATTGTGCTTGTTAAGTTCATCAGTAATTTGAAATATTGATTCTTAAATACTATTACTTTTATTTTAATTTGATTTTGTGGGTTTATCAGATCTTTGTAATTCTGATACTTTTATCTCTTGAGGAGGACACAAATAAGTAGCATTTAAAACTACAATTCACCCACCTTTTGTAGTATACTTTCCATACCTTTACGATCCTTTATTTGGTATCAGAGTAGGTCATTACATTTGCGACTGAACCTGATATTTCTATTTCTTGATTTTTCAGTTGCTTTATCAGATTTTCATATTTTAGTTTCCTAATTTTGATACTTTGATCTCTTGAGGATGATGAAAATCATTAGTTGATTTCAAACGACAATTCACCCCCTTTGTAGTATACTTACCATACCTTTGCGATCTTACAATTGATATCAGAATAGGTCTATACAATTGTCACTGAACTTGATATTTATATTTCCTGATTTTCAGTTACTTTATCAGATTTTTATATTTCAGTTTCCTTGCACCCAACAAGTTTGTAAAGATTTTTTTAAGTATGACAGATATATATGTTGGATCCATTGAAAAATCTAAATCCAAATAGGCTAACTATTTTTGATGACAATGATTATGAATACTGAAAAGATAGAATATAAACCTATATTATCAACACTGAATTTGAAAATTATCTCATGCTTACTGGAGAGTATAAAGTTTCCAAGAAAGAAATTTCTACTTTTTCAATAGAAGAGAAGAACAAATTTCAGTTAAACTTAAAAGTCATAAATACTTCGTTATATTCTATTCAAATAAATATATAGTCATTTTTTTCACGTCGAACTGCTTGTGGTATATGGAAAAGATTGAAGTTACTCATTTTGGAACTTCAAAAGTTCTAGAAACTAAATATCTATCTTAATAGTAGATTATCAAGCATTTTATTTTCTTTCTGATGAATCAACTGCACAAATTCACCAATGATTCATGACTATGGTAAATAGTTTACAGTTTTTTGGAGAAAAATAATTATCTGATGATCAACTTGTTGAGAAAGTTATAGACATTTTACCTAAATAATGAGAATATAAAAGAACATACATAGATGATACAAAACACATTATTAAGTCTATATGAATTAATTGGTACCCTTATTCAATATGAAAGTCTTCTAAAGAAAGATGCAGAGAAAGAGAAAAAGAAAAATTGTGTTTCTTTTACAATTATTAGAACTTCAAATATCGGAAATTGTAAAACAAGCACATCTAAGAAAAGTCTAACAAATGTTTCTGAAGAAAGTGAATGTGAACCAACGGATGGTGAAATTGTTAACCTAGAAAAAAGAATGTTCAAACAAAATAATTTCAGAAGAAATTATTCTAAGAAAATGAAAGATAAGAGTGATACTTCTAAACCAATTTACTATGAATGTAGAAAGAAAAGTCGTATATGACTTGATTGTCTTGAATTAAAAAGGAATGATAAAAAATATTCCAGAAAGGATTCTAAGAAGAAAAACAAGAAAATTCTAAAAGGAATGGAAACATGAAGCATAAGTTAAAGTTTTCTACCTCATATAGTTCATTCGAAAAAAGTGATAATAGCAGAAAAATCATTGGATTTTATGAAAATTTTCCAAAAAACTAAAAAATGTTTCATGGGAAGACTCACCACTGAAGGTCTTACGAATCTAACTCTAGATTCAAAATGTTATTATGCATCTGTGAATGATTCTGATGATGAAAATTCATCTATTTTAGATGACAATGAAAGAACTTTTTAAACTCTTGAAGAAACGAGAGCCTACATTTTTGAATGTGAAGATATATACCAGAAGTGGTATAAGAAATATAATGATCTTAAAAGTGAATCAATTGAAAGAAAATCCAGCTTTATAAAAGTTGAGGATAAACTAACATAAATTAAAAAGGAGAATGTAAAGCTTATTTACTAATTGGAAAAGTCTGAAAGAAAAATTGCAAAACTTAGTGATGATCTAAAAAGGAAAAACAAAATTATAACATATAAAGATCCTAATACAGATAAACTGAATAAGAAAGAAAAGTCTAAAAATGCAACTTTTTCCCAAGATAAGAATGATATTATCAAACTAAAGTTAGATATTGAAAGAATAAAAAATATATAGACTATGTTTACCATAGGAATGAAGGAATTCAAAAAGATGTATAGTCAGTTGAGATCAAGAAGAACTACATCCAAACTTTGAAGTAAAACCATCGAAGATTCAGTCTACTGGAAAAGCTATCATGTTCCAAGAAAATCATATTTCTACACTCAATTCCAATAATGTGGACATTGGAAGAAAAATTATTCTCCCAACAGAGTTTAATCTTTTGGACTACACACGATTTTTATATCATCAAAACTTGATGCCTATGAATATAAAAGATATACTCAAATATGGGTTCCATAGATATTGTTTGCAAATACTTTTAGACAAAAAGAGGTCTTTTTTCTAAATAAATAATTCTAAAGATCTAATTTTCTATGCACCGTCAGCTGGATACCTATCACCGGTGCCTCTGGTATTTCTAATTCATATTTTTCATTACTTGTTTATAATTTTGAAAATCAATTGCCTATAGTATATCTTATTTACATTTTTGTAAATCCATTGTATTAAGTTTGCTTAATACATTGCTTTTATTTTTTTTATTTAGGGGGCGTAATTGATAATTGTTTCTAGCCAACTCTTATTTTTTTTTAATTTTTCAAAGAACTTAAACTTTATGTCAAAGCATTTAGAGAACCATCTTTGAATGAAGAAGATCAAGCTGTTCATCAATAAAAGATAAGTTCCAGACTTGTTTAAATGATTTTTTTGTTACCTAAAAGGACGGGGACAAGTCCCTTTATTAAGAGAAAAAGAAAACACATACCCTTTTGAACTGGGTCAGGGTGAACTCATGACAAGCTCGACCCATATGCATAGAGGCATATAACCTTAAAAATGGGTGGCCCAAGAGCCCATAGACAATTTACATTAAAAAACCAAGCCCTAAAAAATCAAAGCACATAGCCAAGAATACAAAGATCGGTCTAACAACTTGAGTCGACAACAACAACACATACCCGAGCATCAACACACCTCCAGCCTGCCCGACCACCTGTTAAAGCACACACTAGAAGACCCTAACTGCCACACCGGAGCACCACCACACCGCAATGACCCCCAACGAGAGCCGACACTAGTGCCCATAACCCCCACCACACAGTCGAATGTTAGGATCAATACATGCTACCACCGTCATCCATGACACCCTTTGCTCTCGTCTTGCTCCGTCGCAACGCCAAAAAGAAACCAGATCTGGTCTGAAACTAGATCCGGTCTGAATTTCATTTCTATCTAAATTTCAAAATATTTTTTATTTACCTATTTTTTTAAATTCGGTTCAAACTCATAAAAAGGTGAACCAAATGTTTGTTGGACGCATTCAGTGTTTCCTGAATGGATCGAATGCCTTCATTTTTATTCATTTCTGATAATACCCCTTTTAAGAGTTGAATGGGAACCCATAAATGACCCATAAGCTCTGTGATATTATAGGACCCAAAGGTATTTAAGGAATTCATTCAGTGTTATCAAAACCGAAGCTCTTGAAGTTTTTTAGAAAGATTTTGTCCATCTTCCAAAGTTTTTGTCTTTCATCCAATAAAATCATGGTTTCTTCCGGAGAACTAGAAACTAGAGATATTATCTGAGAAAGATTAATTGATACTGATCTACTTGAAAATCATGAGTTTATGTTGAAGGATATCATTACTTTTCAAGGATGGAGAAAACTAGTTTCAACAACTAAAGAACACAAACTATACCGTCCTTTTCTAATTTGGGAATTTTATGGATATGATAAGTTTTTTGAAGAAGAAGGTACTAAGAAAGTAAGTTTTATAATTTTTGTTCAGAAGTTTACTTTTAACTTTGGAAAAGTTTTCTGAATTGTTATAATTTCCTTTCAAAGGATAATATTTATTTTCATCCCACAAAAAACATGAAGCATATAAAGAGTTTGTTAAAACTAAAGATGAAAAGAACCTATTTGTGATCAACAAGAAAGTTCATAAAACAAGACATTTACTTCATAAAGTAAGAATTGTTTTCCAGTGGATATTACCCTTTCTTTTACTGAGAAAGGGAGACAAAGATATGATAAAGATACAAAATGTTTATCTATTAGATTGTCTGGTGAAGTTTAGAAAATTAAATTTTGCAAAGTTCATCTTGTTTTATGTTGAAGAAATTAGAAATGGTATAGTTAAGATGAAGATCTTATTTATGGAAGACTTCTGAATAGGGCTCTTGTGAAGTTGGTGAAGGAGGGAAACATTGAAAATGAAGCCCAATCAGAAAGTCAGAAAGATAAGCCTATTAATGTGGAAACAATATCATGAATGATATTGATGTATAATGATAAAGAGAATATGTTTGTTTAAATATCATCAGTAGTTACATCTATTGATATTCAAAAATCAGATGAAGGAGATGATCTTCATCAATAAATTTAGATTCCAACAAAAAGGAAAACATCTAAAGTTTTTATTTCAGATGAGGCTCTTATAAAAAAGATTTAAACAGTTGAGGAAGTTAAACGTGTTAACATAGCTATACCTTTGGACAAGGGAAAAGAAAATTTAGCTGAACCAGAAGTTCATCTAAAGGATGTCTCCATGAAAAAAAATTAAGTCCTTCAGATGATCATATCAAGATACTAATCGATACTCATAGCGATTTCCTAAAAGAGAAAGTTGAATAAGCTAATAAAAAGAAAGAAGAAAGTACAACAAAGAAACCTAATTTTAGTTTAGATAAATTCAAGGCTAAGACATTGAAAGAAAACATGGAACAAAATTTGGTGGAAGAGAAAAAGAATAAGTATGCTCTAAAGCTGAAGTAATCACAAATTTATAAAGCAATACTTCCTGGAGTAACAATTAAGGAACACATTGTTCCTAAAATACCTTTTAAGAGAAAGATTATTTTTGAAGGAAAAGGAAAATATGTTACTACAGAAGTATCTGAAAAAGCATCATCTTCATACTCACCCCATTGGTTAACTAGAAGCCTACTTGTAAAAGCATCAGAAGTTTAACCATTTGAAATTCAAGTTGCACCTCCATCTATTGAACCAGAAGTTGCATCGACAGATGTTTTATCAAAAATAGTTTTCAGAAAACCAGTTGAGAAGAAAAGTGCAGCCTTATGAAAGAAAACTACAATTGATGATTTATCCCCTATGGAATCTTCAGTTCACACATCTGCTATAGTTACTCTTCACAAAAAAAAAAGATATTTCAAAACTAGTTTCATCAAAAGGAAGTTCCTGTTCTAGTTCTTATTCATCAAGTTCTTCTAAGAGGATAATTGGTAACAGAAATTCAATAAATTATGTTCCTATTGATATAGAAGATTCTTCTCCTAAGAACGTTGGAGTTTTTGAAGATTATCATATTTATTCTGAAAACCAGAAAAATAAAAAAGAGAGATCATCCGAATATACAACTTCAATCATGACTTAATCCTTTGATTGAAAGCTAGATTCAGTTCTTATCATGAAAAGGAGAATTAATCATAACATTATTATGATCCCTGAGTAAGTGTAAGAGTTGGACACATGAAAAGTTAGATGAGTCATGCTCAGAATCCTAAAGTACAATGTCGGTTAGTAGATTCCATAGAAAAAGTTAAAGAAGATTTGAAGGAAGCCAAAGAAGAAACAAATATTTGTGAATGGAAGTTGAAGACTTCATGAAATGATTTAAAGATAAAGTCATGGATTTCAATGCTATTAGCGAGCACAACATTTCACTCCATCAAAACTATGTCATTCTCTGTGAAATTTCAATTGTTCTTAATGATGTTTTAAAAGATCATGAAATTAAAATTGAAATAATTTGTTCATTAGTTGAAGATATGAAGAATCTTGTTGTAATTCAAAACCAGTAGATTTTGGATCATATTCCATAGTTCATTGAGCAGAAAGAAAAACACTACTAGAAATTTAGACTATAGCCACGGTTTGAAACCGTGGCTATAGACCAAAAAACTGTGGCTATAGGTTATAGCCAGGGTTTATTAAACCATGGCTGGTATTGGCGTGGCTATAGGGTTTTACCTATAGCCACGGTTTAAACCGTGGATAAAACCCTATAGCCACGGTTTAAAACCGTGGCTAAAGCCCTATAGCCACGGTTAGATTAAACCGTGGCTGGTATTGGCGTGGCTATAGGGAAAAACCTATAGCAACCGTGGCTATAGACCTATAGCCACAGTTTTAAACCATGTCTATAGACTTGTAGCCACGGTTTTACAACATTATAGCCATGGTTTAGAACCATGACTATAGGCCTTCATAATCATTTAAAAAAACCATCACCAGAAGGTGCCACCCCCTTGCATCCTCCCCTGGATAAACCCCTACAGACCTCCCTCCTGAACCCCCATCACTCCCAATGCAGCCCCCTTTCCCCCTGCACAAACCCTTGGACAGACCCCTGTAGACCCCCCTGGACAGACCCCATGCTGCCCCCTTCCCCCCTGCACAGAACCCTGGACAACCCCCCCTGCACCCCCGGACACCCACCCTACACCCCCGGACAGCCCCCCCATGCACCCCCGGATAGCCCCCCCCCGGAAAGCCACCCGAGAGCCCCCCGTGCCCCCCCAAACAGCCCCCCGATAGCCCCCCCGTGCCCCCCAGACAGCCCCCTGTGCACCCTCGGACAGCCTCCCGTGCACCCCGGACAACCCCCCGTGCACCCCTGGACAACCCCCATGTGCAGCACAGAACCCCGGACAGCCCCCCGTGCCCCCCCGGACAGCCCCCCGTGCCCCCCCATACAGCCCCCCGTGCACCCCCGGACAGCCCCTCGTGCACCCCCGGAAAGCCCCCCGTGCACCCCCGGACATCCCCCATGCAGCCCCCTTCCCCCTGCACAGAACCCCGAAAAGCCCCCCCTGCACCCCCGAACAGCCCCCCCCGTGCACCACCGAATAGCCCCTCGTGCACCCCCGGACAGCTCCTCGTGCCCCCCCGGACAACCCCCCATGCACCCTCGGACAGCCCTCCCATGCACCCCCAGACAGCCCCCCATGCACCCCCGGACAGCCCCCCGTGCACACCCGGACAGCCCCCCGTGCCCCACCGGACAACCCCCGTGCACCCCCGGACAGCCCCCCTGCACCCCCAGACAACCCCCCCTGCACCCCCGGACAACCCCCACATGCACCCCCGGGCAGACTCCATGCAGCCCCCCTTCCCCCCTATACCGAACCCCGGATAGACCCCCCTGCGCCCCCAGACAGCCCCCCGTGCACCCCCGGATAGCCCCCCATGCACCCCGGACAGCCCCCCGGACAAGAATTGTTAAGGATTGGAGGCCACCTCACCTGAACACATTGGAATTGACGGAAAAAAAACTACAATGTGTATATCTCATAGAAAATATCCATGTCAATCTGGGAAACAGTGAAGAACTCTCTCAATGATGAAAGGTATAATCTTTTGACAAAATTCTCAGATTAATCATTTAAAAAAATAAAGTAAAGGGAAGAGTAAGGATCATAGGTGAGGCAGTCATGACAGTTGAGCAAGCCCATAAATTTCTTCTCATTCTGTTTGTCCCATTCTAATGAAATGACCCTAATTATGTTTCAAAGGTGTGGATGGATGGTAGAACCAGGAACCAACTAAGGGTTTAGGAATATATATCCATGCATATGAGTTGCAACCTGACCGCAGATAATTTGGAAAGGATCAATCAACTAGTGTTGTGGCTTCCCCTCACTGATTTGTCCCAACAAACGATAGATTTTCAGTAATAATGGGATGGACAAGTTGATACATATAAAAATGGCCAGTTGACCATCCATGATAACAAATTTGACTCTAAATCCAGTACTAGAATCATTCACTGGTAGTATCCAACCACTCATGAAAATTTCAAGGAACACCTCTAATCATAACAATCGGTCGTCATCTAGTTTAATCAACCACCCCCATTCATTAAGGTGACCCTCCCCTAAAATTTACCAGTTGGTACCTATTCTCCTTCGAGTTTGAGTGGTTGGGTAGGTCCTTATTCTCCATTTATGGTGATCTTAGACACATCATGTGGAAAAGGCATTAATCCAATCTGAAAATGGCATGTCTTGCTTTGGGAGAGGATTCTCCTTAAATAGGGCCTTTTTTCCATTGAAATGAGTTTCTTGTCAAGATGAGGAGTCCTCTTTATATCAGCCCCGACCGAAGAGGGATAAAGAAATTGGTCATACATGTAACTAATGATGGGAACCCTTGAAATCATCTAGAAATATCAATGGTCGATGTCGACCTCCACATTAACCAAATTGAAGGTGTTGTTGTCCCGGATGCACCTACAAAAATGAAGAGCTATGAGAGATTGGATTTCAGGGGAATACGATTGAGATAACAAAACCACCTCATATTTCCCCATGGCCTACAACTCGGCTCTGAATTACTCACAGCTTTGGAGAACCAAGAATGGCCACCCCTGGTCCATGCTTAAAGAGCCCAAGGTTGGAATCCTCATTTTGACAACCACCTATGATATTAATTTGTTGCAGCCTTGTGCACAATGTTGTTGTAATAATGAACCCTATCATCTTGATACCAGATAGTGTCCTCTGGTGACTAAGGGGTGAAATTAAAAATATACCCAGTGGTATGTATTTTTTGGATAAATATTACCTTTTGTAAGATGATGGACCAAGGGATGTTACTATTGTCAATTATCCAAGATGCCGGTTGGTTGGACCGATGAGGTGACAAAATTTTTCCATCTCATGGTAGACTTTCTCCATAAAAAATCAACTTAAGCTATATTTTTTGGCTATAAATAAGTGGTTTCACTAATAATTGATGAACTGAGATAATGTGGATATTGTTTTCAATATATTATATCATATCCATCCTTCCATTAGTTGCGATGAGGGTCATAGTGACAAAAGAAGTAGAATAATAAGACAATAGAGGGTTTATACTGTTTCCTATATCAAAATTCCAAAACAAAGGAGTTAGTGTCTACAAGATTTGAAAAGGAACGAAGTCCCATGAACTAAAATTCAATGAAGACACCCGTCCATGAACTAATAGTTCATAGAAGTCCTTTAATCACTGGTGTGCAAAGATTTGTCCAGTGACGTGATAGTTCATGGAACAATTCAATCAGTGAAGCATTAAACCATGATTTTTCTACCTCTATGTGGCATCTGAGCAGAAACTAGAGGTAGCTAGGGTTTATCCAGATCTCAATTTCTTCTTCCCCCTCCGGTCAGGATCGGTTCATGGAGGCTTATACTAGGATCGACGCAGTGTGGGCGTGTTCTGACTTGGCGTGGAGAGCATGGGGTCTGGAGAGATTCGTCACACCTTCCAATGTACCTGGTTATTTGGGGTCGTTTCCAGTGTATAATTTTGGTGCACCTAAGGAGTATCACCCTGAACCCTGGTACTGTGGGCATCTCCTTTTTCAAAGGTTCTTTCCTTAGGATCGTTAAGAGGGTTATACTTTCCATTCTCTCATTCATTTTCTGTTTCACAAGATGTTAATTTCAATACTGCAAAGAGATTTATATAGTTACGTAACTTGTTTTACCATCATTAGTATTTTTTATGGATAAAAGTGGTCCATAATGGATTTTAAATTGTGTCTAAATACTGGGGAACCTATTCTAAAACTATGGATAAGATTTATAACCCACTGGACAGCCCTGAGAGAGCCACCAGATAGCCCCCTACGAGAGCCACTGGACAGCCCCCTTCCCCCCTGCACAGAACCCTGGACATCCCTGCAGCCCTGCGAGAGCCACCAGACAGCCCTGCGAGAGCCACCAGACATAACCCCAGTGGGCATGAACATCTACCTGATCTGTGAATATTCAAAAATAGAGGGCATGAACATCTACCTGATCTGTGAATATTCAAATTTAGATGAACATGATTCATGGGAGATAAAAAAACTACCTGCACAGAACCCCGGACAGCCCTGCGAGAGCCACCAGATAGCCCTGCGAGAGCCACCGGACAGCCCCCTGTGGAACCTATTCTAAAACTATGGATAAGATTTATAACCCACTCTTAGTGTGTGGTTTTCAAAACCACATAAATAGATTAAGAAATGTTTTTAAAGGGTATTCGACCCTGTGTGTATGATTAGTAAGGTAAAACATGGATATCCCAATGGTTTCTTATTCATTGAGTGTAATACACCTTCATCTTTAACTCAAATCATGTAATCTGAGTGGGGTTTATATTATGTTAATTAAGGAAAAGTACATGGTGCATAATTTATAGATGCTAAAAAATACACCCTCATAATCAAATTAATTTAGAATGAAAAGAATCTGACCATGAGGTAATATATATCAATTTTCTATATCAGGTAGTTTCCTAGAGTAGGGTAATAAAAATAATGTTCACCACGAGGAGGATAAAAACTCAATCCTTTTTAGAACCTAGAGAATAATATCAACGTAAGGAATTTAGTTCTCTAAGAAGATAATACTGATTCATGGTTTTTTTCCATGAGGAGTATCAAAACTAGAAAATGGGCTTAAAGTCATGGTTTTATATCTATAGTTGGTATAACCATTGTTGTAGGGGAGCCTACTACTATTATTAGAGTTAAACCATGGCCTCAGGGCTCCCTTAGTAATCCTATAACCATGGTTTACACAGACCATGGCTATAGGCCATCCTAAATTTATGGTTATTTGAAACCGTGGTGGTAGGTGGATGTAGAAACCAATATAATTATATGGGAAGCACCAAAAGTATGAAGGAAATAGGCTGGAAAGGGATATGACTATGGTTTTCCAAGAATTGTGGTGGTATAATGGGAAAATATGGCTATGACTATGGTTCTCTTGAAACAATGATGGCAGGAAGGGACTATGGCCATGGTTTTGGATAACCATGGACCCCGAGATTAAATGAAACACATATGAACCTTTTTTTTGAAACCAATGGCAAGATTCCTCCATCAAAACCTCTACTACCATGATCCACCCATATCTTGAATGTTTTCTACTAGACCCAATATTATTTTTGAAGTTTTAAAAGATTAAAAATTATAAATATATATAAATATATATACATGTGTATATATGTTTATATAAATACATATAGTATATTTTATCACAATGGTAAATTCTTGGAAGGATTCTGTAAGTGGTATCAAGAACAAAACCCGGTGGGATTTTTAAATTTTTAAAAGGATACAGCCATGGATTTGTAAACTATGAGAACACGTGACATTAACATATGGTGTGTAGCCTATGGACATGGTCCATTTGGACCTTGTCCTTTGAGAACCTAAGGCCATATTCTAGAATTTTGGTTATATCCTAGAGCCCATTGCAATGGTGATAAGGCCCATGGTCCATGTAAACCATGTCTATAAGTTAAAAACATAGTTTTTTGAACTATTTCCATAGTTCTGGACTGTGGAAATATGACCATTTTCTAGTTGTGTATATCGACTTAAGGATTTTTTATTTCCATGAAAAGGATATAGACTCAATGATTCTAACATCCCTAAGAGTAATAATATACTTGATTCATTTTATGTCATATCATGTGGTTAATGGTGGGGAATCCAATATGAATTAGTGGTCCAAATTATATGATGGTAGGGAGATGGAATTAAATTTTAATTTGTAGCTAGTTTGAGATATGAGATGTATATTTAACTACACATCCTATGATAACATGAATCAATCCAGACTGAGTTCGTAATAGGGGAATTTTATTCTGATATTGGATCATAACCAAAAAATATCCATGGTTTTGTTTAGGATATGAGATTTGGGTTTATTCAAAGTGTCCTAGTATATGAACAATATTTAAAACTTGGAATGAATTGGTAAAAGTATCAATGCCAAATATAGGGTGAAAATGAGGTACTATGGATGGGACCAAGATAGGTGGTCCATAATTCACTATGTATCCAATATGAATTGAAATAATGAAACATATAATTCTAAATAATGAAGTCTCTATGCATATTAGTATTGTTCACTGGAGGAAATAAAATGGTTCTTTCCTAGTGAATAGTTAATGGGGAAGACCCAACATGAACTGGTAAACCCATATACTAGGAAATCTTATGAAGATATGAATCATACATAAGGGAACTAGGTCATATAGAACAAACCACTCTAAGTAGTTTAAGTCCCTATAGGATGAACCATTGTGTTATATAGTTTAATTTAATACATGGGGACCAAGTATCCAAGGGGAATTTTCCAAGAGAAGAATCACAACTCAAGGCTTTTAATTTTTTAGGAGAAATATATCAAATCAAAGGATTTAGGCATCAAAACAAAGCATATCAACTCAAGGCATTTAGGATAGCAAGAAGAGTATCTCAACTCATGAATTTTTTTTCTTCACTGATAATTAATTCCTATATGAGAAATGGTTCAATATTAAGATGAAATAATCTTTCTTCGAAAATGGGTATGATGAACAAATTTGTGACATATAGGGTATTTTAATCCACCTAAATAGTTGGGTTAAAAATGTGTAAATCACAACCTAATAACATATTAGTCAATTGATACTAGTTTTAATAAGTTAACCATTGGTAATAAGGATACCGCTACCACAATGTTAGGAAATAGTGCATGGGATTATAGTATCTTCTCCTCAATACAAAAACATGCCACCGGTTTGTATGATGGATATGTATCATGGATTTCATTACCAATTAGAGGAGTCATTTTTGGAATTGTATACACTTTCTACTAATTTCTATGAAAGGGGAAAATAAAAGGGTATAATTATGGTTTTTGGAATTCCAAGGGGATAATCTTTATTGAATGATTTAGGTTGCTAATGATTTAGATATCAAAGGTTTTAATTATGTTAATAGAGAAAATGATATTAAATAAGGTTTTGAGCACCCTAAAGTTGAAACCACCATTTCTTGGACACATTCTTCTGGTGAAGGGATATAACATGAAATTTATTGAGTGTAATATCATAATAATGGATTGGAAATCCATAATTCTTCCATATTCATGTTTGAATTTTTTCTAATTATTGTTCTAGAGCAACATTATTTTTATCATTAGTAACTTTGAAATTCTTATTATAAATCTAACTTCAATTAAATAAAACTTGTTTACATTTATCATCATACAATAAACCTACCTGAAATTATGTTTAAAAATGTTTTAATCCTATAAACTAATGTTTAATCTAGTTCATGATTTTTATTTTCTCAAAAAAAAATTTAGGTTAACCAAAATCCAAATCAAGACACACTACGACCCCATTATATGAAACTTCATAGGGGTATCTATCGATTCCCTAATTATTCATTTGTTAAATTGATATTTCATTTTTATGAGATTTATTTTCACACAACACTCCCCATAACCCCCTTCACACCCCCCTCATACTCTTTGAATCTCTGTCAAATTGTGGCCAATGAGTGGGCTCAGAAAGGCTAAGTGAAATTGAACTAAACATGTAAATCCAAAAGGCATGGGTGGTGAAATGGTAGTATTTCGGCATGAATCATCCATACTTCGGATGTCCACACTGAAGAAAAAAAAAACAAAAAAAAAACAAAAAAAAAAAAACAAAAAAAAAACATAGTATAAAGACAAAAAAAAATGAAACACACAAATTAATCTCTCCACCACCTCGATCTCCCTCCCCTGTAAAGAAAACCACGTAGCTGCCTCCAGTGCCCTTCTGGCCCCCTTTGCAGAATATAACTACCCTCCATCCGTAGAAAGAAGTAAAAGCCTAAGTGGATAATGCGATAAAGAAAATAAAATAAAAATTAAACAACAACATACCTGTTTCCTGTGAATAATTATATCTCTAGTTTATTGCATTTTGCTATAGAAACTTAATGCTCTTGTGGTAACCCACTTTAATTTCTGAAATTCAGGATAAAGATTGAAAACAATTAATACCTTTCAAAGTAAAAAAAGAAAGAGATGATAATCAGACCTTTTTCAATGATTGCTATATTCAGTATGATGTTCTGAAAAGTCTAGCCTCTTGCATTTTGAAAACGGTAAGACCACCTGTTGCATGTGTAATCAATGTGGTCAAAGTAGTGATAAATGGTTTTCTAATTCAATTACGTATTCTTAAAATCTAAAACAAGAATAAAACCATGAATTTTTTATCAAATGAAACAATTATATTAACACTTACTCAAGAATTTCATTTAAATATAAACAAGCAGAATTAAAAAGTCAGCTAAATGCAATTTAAAACATTCTTGAATTAAAGAGGATGGGAGAGGGAATTCATAAATGTTTTAAATTATAAAAATTCATGAATATTCAGACATAAGTTCCAAGAATGAGGATTGATTATAGTAAAAAGAGTTTATATGAAATCTAAGAGATAATAATGATCAATTCCCAAAAGTGTTTGGGTTAATTCATAACGAGTTGTGATGTTTTGCATTAATTTTACAAAGATTTATTGAAATTTAGAGACATTTTGAAAATATAAACCATCTCATATACCAAGCATTAATATTAAATAATTGGATGAGAATTACAATGGTAAGAAGATGAGAATAATAACTAGAATAAAGAATATGTTTTTACATTATTGTTAGAATATTAAGATTATATAATTGGAAGGAATAATAATTATATGAAGATGAGATACAAAAATGGACTATCTTAACTTGTATGTGTTCCCCTTGGTCATCCCCATGAGGGTAAATTTTGGCATTACATCCTAATAATAGGACTGTGATCTCTTCTGTGGGATTAGTTTCAGATAGTGTTTGGGAATCCCTCTGTGTGACCCGGGGTGTGATCCTCTATAATTTTTTCTATTTCCCTAGGTGGGGTTTGTGGAATCATTATTACCAACTAATTTGTGTATACAATCCCATACTTAGTGGGATATTCTAGGTATGGTATGGTATACCCCAGATTCCCTTGGAGAGATCCCCTATCTATGTATCAAGATCTTTGGAGTTACATTGAGTACATCTTTGGTGAGGTCTGATGAGCATGACCTCTTAGGCATGCACCATTAGTGAAAGCATAGATCATGTTGTGAGTGCAACCAGAAGAGTGTTAAATTGTATCCTTGAGTAGAATCATATGGATAAAATAATGGTTAAAATGCCATTGAGGCCTGTTTTATGTTAGGAGTATATCTAGTTTATTGTTCCTATTACTATGTCTCATATTTTTAATGATGTGTCTATGTGATGATGAGATAACTACTCTCCAAATGCCTACTGTTTAATGATTTTGGGGTGTCCTATTGAGCATTGTTATACTAAACACTGCATGGGATCTGCCCATACTTTTCATGTCTTATGTAGACAATATTCCTTTTGAAGGAATCCTAGGAGGACCAAGAGCAGATAGAATATAGTGATCTAGATAGACCATGGTTCATGCTAGGTTGTTGCATCTGTTAGTAGTACCCTCCCTCATAACAAGTTAGTCTCTTTTATCTATTTTTGTAGGATTTTATTTTCCCCTTTATTCTTTTCATGTGTACAAGTACCTTAGGCTAAGGACAACCTTGTGTGTGTTATGCCTACTTAGGGATGGTCACTAACCCCTAACCAATTAGAGGTGGGATTGTGGTGTCATTAGTGTCATTGACCTGAGATCCAAACCTAATACAATTTAACACAATTTCCCTAAATATAAAACCAATTCTCACAACTATAATATCTCTAAACTCTATCCTAGGAAAAATTAGTCTCTGATACCACTCTGAAATGACATGAAACTCTGGGCCCCACTTGGCTGATGGTAAGTTGAGTGGTCCACCTAAAAACCACATGTAATTGGCTAGGGACTGGTGACTATCACTGAGTAGGCATATTAAATATATGGGAGAACTTAAACTAATGAACCTATATATTTTCACACATATTTCCAAGCACAGTAGAGTAATTTGGAAGAGTAAAAACCTGAAATTTTTAAATGCATGAAAAACCTATAACATCCCACAACAAATTATAAAGCACTTAATCAATGTAAAGAGGAAAAAATATAGGCCCAATAACTATTAGGTAGTTCTAATCTAACCAAAATAGATAATACAGTCTAATCATGAGGCCTCCATTCTAAAAACAGTCTAAACACCACATCCACCAAGCACCAATACACACCATCTACACTATGTCTGCCTAAATCTCCATAAAAAACAACCATTTTCATAATACATTATATGTTCAAGATGAACCCACGTAAGGGTGAGTATAAATATAACCAGTAGTACACACCAAAATCAAGAATTAAAGCACCAATAATTAGTTATATTGAAACAAAATAATAGAGGGTAAAGAATGGTGGATGAGGATGAAGACAGGGGATTACCTCTGGTTGTGGGGGAGAACCGTCAAGAATGGAGGAGGGGAGGCAGCTTGGATCAGCTTTGCTGGAGGAGGGTCAGGGTGAGGAAGGTCGCGACGAGGAGGGGTCGATGGTTTTCGGGGTTGCTGGGGGTGTCGACCTCAGCGTCAGAAGATAGGTGTCGGGGAGGAGGGTCATGGCGAGGAGGAGGGTCGCAGAAAGGAGGCGTCGGAAGAGCGGCGTCGATGAGGAGGGTCGCGGCGAGGAGGAATCGGGGAGGAGGGTCGCGGCGATGAGGAGGGAAAGGCGAGGAGGCGTCGGGGAGGAGGGTTGCGACGATGAGGAGGGCGCGGCGAGGAGGCATCAGGGAGGAGGGTCACGGCGAGGAGGAGGGCGCGGTGAGGAGGAGATAATGGGGAGGAAGAATCGCGAGGAGGAGGAATCATGAGGAAGGAGGAGGAATCGCGAGGTAGGAGGGGGCCGTGGGATAAGAGGGTTTGAGAAGGAAACCTATAGCCACGACCATCCCATTAAATCGTGGATATAAACAAGCTATAGCCACGAACTGATAAAACTGTGGCTATAGATCCGTGGCTATAGCCTAAATTTCTAGTAGTGAATCTAGAAGAACATACCCAAAAAATTATATTTTTAGAATAGAAATTTACTGATAAGGATTAAGAGTTGAAAACTGAAGAAGGTAGAATTTCAATGAAAGTAGTTGAGTTTGTCCAAAAGTTCAAGGTTCAGGATGAGATGCTAGCAGAGTAACAAAAATATATCAAGGATACGAAACACATGATTGAAAAATCAATTAAAAAGGATTGATTTTTTTAATTTTCTATTGCTTGTATCTTTATAATTCTAAAAAATTTGTCCTATATTTTTTAAAATAAATTATTTTGGTGATGTTGTTTTGATATTTTACCTGTATATGTCACTAATATTTTTATGAATGTTATTTGATGTATGTTATACCGCCTATATAGTCTTTCTAACATTTCTTTATTTGTCTTTATAAGGAAAAATTGTGTTTTCATAAGGCTTCTTTGAGAAAATTTTAAACATTTTTTTTGAAAACCAAAAAGGGGGAGAATTTATTCAAAAATTAAAATAAATAAGGGGGAGATATGTTTTAAAACCTAGATATGTTTTAAAACCTAAAATCATTTAAAAATGGGGAGATGAGATATATTTGTTTATTTTAAAGGGGAGATATACTTCAAAAATTCGGAACCTTTGAAATAGAGAAGAGAGAACCCTAAAAGGGGAGAACTTCAAAGAAATTGTGATATCTTCATTTGAAGATAAACAGAGAGTAATAAAGGGAGTAATTTCATTTAATTTTAATTTTTCTTTGAGTGTTTATGTTTTTCAAAAATGGGAGATTGTCGAGTCATTCACTCACTTTACTTGTTTTGAAAATCATGAAACACTTATTTTTGTATTTGATACAACTTAAGTTTATTGTTTTATCTTTGATGATTTTAGTACATAAAATTGTTTAAGGAAAATACCAATAATCTAAAGTTTTATAAAATACCAATGGTCTGAGGATTTTTGAAAATCTGATGGTCTTAGGAATCTTGAAATACAAAAATATTATGGTTTCTCTAAACTAAATTTGTAAATCAGTTTTTCTACTTCAAGAAACATAGCACTATAGTGGTTCTAAACCAACTCATCGGTAGATATGGAAAGAGACTACATCCACCATAAGATGAACAATAAAGCTACCATCAATACTGTTGTAACTGACCCTGAGATATGCAATATCTGACTATTGGAAGATGAATTATAAATAGATTTTCACCTCATGGATCAAAAAACACACATGTGATACAAGAATACTCTAAGATTTACACTCTCATGAGTCTTCAACTGCTTGTTGATTAATGTACTTCCAATTGTTTTTCTTTTTGACTGTTTTTTGAGATTATTCATGTGAGGTTTGTCAAAGTGTATAGAATGTCTTTTTTTGTATTCATTTTATTGAGTTATCGGTCATAGTATCGGGATAACCAAACTACCGGCTAAACTAGAAGGGATATCAAGCTATTGGTTATTGTAGTGGAAGCACCAAGCTACTGATCATAGTAGCAGGTGAACCGAGCTATTTTTTGTTGTAGTGAGGGAAATTCTGACGATTTTGATCGAGGGATTCTAGGTTAAGGAAGACAGAGCCAAGTTTTTGGATTTAATAATCAGTTACCTTATGATATGTTTAAAGTCATGGATACCTCATATTAGGTCTATAGATCTATCATTCAATTTGGTTTAAAAGTGAGAATTTTATAAAAAATTTATAGGTATTTGATTGGTAAATCTATACTCCATTGTTTTTTTAATTTCCCGTTCTAACTATTTTATCAAAATTTTTATTGTGAAATACCGATAGTTTTTATAATTTTATTGTGCATGTTAAGTTCATCCATAATTTGAAATACTGATTCTTAAATAACATTACTCTAATTTTACTATGATTTTGTGGGTTTATTGGATCTTTTTAATTTTGATTTTTTTATCTCTTGAGGAAGATGGAAATCAATGGTTGATTTAAAACTACAATTCACCCCCCTCTTGTAGGGTACTTACCATACCTTTACAATCTTACAACAACATCTTATATGAGCACTTTCCATGTAATATATTTCCTTTGTCCCATGTTTCCTTATAAAGCATGCTGCACACTTTATGTCATCATTCTTTCTTACTTCATTATTTTATAACATTATCGGATGAACTTGCCTTCTTCTACCATGACCTTGAATTTAATAAATATACCTCCATCCAGGTTAACTGAGCCCAAGATATCTCTTCCTTTACAGAAGCGACAAAAACTATCTTGATCATTCAATCAATGCCATACCACCAATGATGCACCCAACAAAAACTACCTCACCACAATATAAATATCATTATTTCCATCTTGCATCAATGTATGCGATCAAATGATACATAGTGATGATGATATTAAGTCAAGAGACCAATACATGCGCTCGTAGATAGGAACAACCAATGAGACCAGAAACATGTGATGTTTCTATTGGCAGGTCAGTCATTATGATCTCGTCTACTCGAGATCACTAAGTGAGAGTTTCATGATAAGAAGTTTGACATCATTTGTGTCCCATTAGTATGATGTATATGGACTATAAGACATGTTTTAAGAACACTATTATAGTATCTTGAGGTTCTCATTATGGCTGAGAACTGCTATAACCTTTTGATACGATAAACAATCTAAGGATATTACCATGTAAATAACGAGAACAGAAGTATTAACGCTATTATGGTAAGAAAAAATCTTGCATAACTCTATGTATACATGATATGGTAATCTAAAAGTACTGCCCAAGTCAAGTCTAGGGCACCCAACTTTACAACACTCTCACTTGCACCGGTTTTGACTTGCTAACAATCAACATCTTAGCTCTTATATGATATGATCATGATTTTACTGAGTTATGGATTTAGTTATTAGGCTAGCCATGTTTTCCTATATGACCACTTTTCTATCTGTGACTTCACCTCCTTGAGTAAAAACATTGAAGAGATGATAACCCTGAGTATATCCATTTTGTACTCTGCCATAATCTTGACATCTTAGAAAATACCTTTGGTATGATTCCAAGAACTAGAACAAATTGTTAAGTATTATATATGTTGGAGTTGGTTCCCTAGAATTGAATTTCTTAGTACTTGATTACATGTTTAATAAAGTTTCTTATCACATTATGATTGTTCCTTTACATGACTCTTGTATGTGATAATTTTCTAAGAATATATGTTGCACTGAAAGGTCATAACAGTTCTCCGTTACGATGAGAGCCTAGAGGTTCCACGACATCATTCTTGAATATATGTTCTATAGTCGAATGATATTGTTTGAAGAGACACATAAAATATAGGCTATCAGGTTTAGGAGTCTCAGAAGACATTGAGACACCTTCTCATGGTATTCAACTTTGGTAATCTTCAAGATAGGTGGTTTTGAGAACAAATTTGTTAATTGGAAATCCATATTTCCATGCGTTATTGGATTTTACTATTTAGAGACGCGTGTATTGATCCTTAGACTTTAATATTATCATTAATGGATATCACGACTCACATATTTTGTTGTATTGATGAAAATCGCGATGATATGTGCTTGCGGCATGGTAAGATATGTTGGGTGCGTCACAAGTGATATTGCATTAATGGATAATGTGAGAAAGGATTTATCCATTTTTTATGACATAAGTTGATATCTCACGCCCTTTTTTTGGTGAATTACTACAATTAAAATACCATTAAAATCCTCACCAAATCGAGCCCTTTAATGAAAATAAAACTGCCTGCATAAATCCATGACCATGATGTTCGGTGGGTGAGTTCATTTATGAAAAGTCAAAGAAATAGAAATCGAGAATATAGGTTGATGGGATAAACATGCAACCTGCTTGATTCGAGGTACCATAATAAAGAGATTATATTACATGATAAGAATTCTTGGGAGGTTTAATTTCATTACAACATCAACTTATTTATCTATGAGATCCTTAACGTGTTGTTAGACACTAACTTTGGACTTTAGATGCTTATTCCTAATGCCACTGAGAAAGAGACATAGAGGGTCACATACTAAGTGTACCAACTCTGACCACTGTAGTAGAGCTGATTGATCGACACTAATAGGGAACTGTAGCAGTGCAAACTTTGGATTCAACAGTACTGTAGCTCTGTGGAATTCCATCCACCGACCACTATAGCACTTTTGACTTGGGTGACCACCTTTCACTATTTTAAGCGGACTTTTTGACGGTTGGTGGAATAGTACTTCATCCTCCATATTAGCCCATTTCGGGCTAGGGTTCTGTGTGTGAAAAACTCTGAGAAACTCTTTATAATTGTGCTCCCAAATCATAGTGAATATTCTACCTCTCTGTGGACATAGGAATTATCCCGAACCACTTAAATCCTTGTGTTCTCATTTTTTTCCCTTTACTCTTTCCCTGAATTGTTTCTTTTTGTCGTTGTAACTCCCGACATTTCCGCATCAGGGTCATGGGTTAGTTTATCATCCACTAGATAAAATGACCATTAGAGAATCTCATTATCATGCCACTTATATTTTATTTCTGTCAGTTTCATGGTTAATTATTTATGTTTGTGAATATTGCGCGATCACCTAATAAATGAATTAATAAGCCTACAATATGATGTAATGCCCCGACCCTAGTTACCCAGAGTTAGTGCATTATTACATTACATTGGCATGATACAAGGAATCATGTGTCAAAAGACCGATCAATTTAGTGGCTTTGGAAGTACTAGATACATTCATAAGTTTTACATTACATTATAAATTGAAAACAACAACAACAACATTTTCTCCTTTGACCACATTCATTTCCCGTAGACTATCCCTAAAGGTCAGTCATAATATACTTCTTCGCATCCTGGAAAAAATAAAACATAGAAAGGGGTGAGATCAGATGCTCAGTAAGGATAACAATATAGCGGAAACTTTCATAAATAAGAATAAACATTTAAGGCAATGTATAGGACTAAAAAAAGCATTTTAAACTTGAACTTCAGCATAACATGGCAAAGATAAAATCAAAATAATTCCATTTAATTAATCACATGGATATTATACTCATCGAATAATCACATGAAAAATCAATAGAAAATTTCATAATGATGGAATGCATAATGCCAGACTTCATAACCACATAGTCAAGGCCTTGTTCCAAGACTACAAATAAGATTTTGTTAAGGCCTTGTGCCAAAACACTAGTTTGTCTCATGAGACCTACTAACGCATCAAGGAGATATAGCGGGCTCCACCCGTCACTTACTATGTCCAATGAATTCCTTATATGAAAGGGTGAAACATAATCTAAACATTCGTATTAAAACTAGCATAAGAAATGTCAATATTTTAACCACAAACCATGAATGACATAAAAATAGCACATTCAAAGTCAAACATAACCCATTCAATACAATATGGATGATTATATTATGATAAATAAACCTCAATCAAGAATAAAATACACTGAAGGATATTGACATAGATGAAAATAGTCATTAAAACTATTTTTAGAGAAAAATCCCATTTTTCTTGAAAACATTTAAATGACGCACTATTTATCCAAGAAGTCATTTAAAATATATTTTTGAATCAAAGTATCCCATGCCACTTTGAAACTTTTAAAAGTAATATTAATTTTAAAACATTAATTTCCATATAAATAAATCCTTAAAACCATTTTTAAAACATGGATATTAATGAGAAAGATTTAGAAGAATAAATCTTTAAAACATTTAAAATGATATTTTAGTTAGAGTTCTTAACCAAATGAGAGATCCTTGAATACAAATAATTAAGGTAATACAAACTTTATAATATCATGAGAATAAAGGGATTCATTATGTACTATGTCAAAGTACAGTATATACACCAAATAAAAGTGAATTGGTGCATAACAACAAAGAGGTCTCAATGGAATGTAAGTTGAGATGAATTACTTTATAAAGACCGTATCCTTAGGTTAAGGATAAATCAATGAAATAATTATATGTGAGAAATATAAATACACTCAATATGATTGGATATTCAGTGTAAATCAATCAGAGGACATTCACACATATTCTTGTAAAAACAACACCAATGACTTGGATGTTTAACTCAATGAATAAAAATTGAGTTAAAATTACTCTTATCAAGTTTATATCGATGACTTGAGAATTTATCAATGGAGTTATTGCATGTATCAAAAGTATATCCACAAAAAGGGGATTGGAAATTGCTACATAAGTAAATAAATAGTGATTTCACACATAATCTTGGAGTAAAGTAGTCAATAAAGTTTGCGTAAAATCGAATGAGTGGAAATTAAAATTTGAAATTCCCTTACCTATTTGGTAACTTACGAAACATACACCCCATGAAAGAAAGATTATCCAATTATGATGTAAATACCCATAAATTAAAGTATATTACACAAACAATACAATCATGGGTAGTACATACACCACAAAAAAGGTTATAGTGGCAAATATAACATGAATCTCGGGAATAAAAGTGAGATGAAAACCCCTTACCTAGTACTTTTACTTAGCCGAGGGTACGTTAACCTCTTGTATAATAGTTAAATAATTGTTATTAAATTATAAAAAAACCACATACATAAATATTATATCATATATGATCTTCTAATATTGCTTTGTTAATAATATTTTAGTAGTATCATTATTTCGGGTGTTAACTGATTATTTTTCCTTTATATGTTTTGTTACGTAAGTCATGTTTGTTATGGATAGGATGTATTTGATTCATATCCATAATTATATCAAGTCTTTAAAAATTATTTTTAATCATCAAATGAAAATTAGTCTTTAATGGTTACGATGAAGAATGACATCTCATCGCGTCGTAGAGATGGTAAGTCGTACGTACGCACGAGCGACAATATCATTCTTTTGATGGTGAAATCGTATATAATTGGATGGTATATCATATATACAGAATAATTAACATGTTATATTTATTATTTACATTAGTTATACCCATTATTATACCCATCCAAATAATAAAGTTTTTGAATAACAAACTACACCACGACGTGGAGACGGTAAGCCGTACGTACACACATATGATGACTTTGTCATTTATAGGATGAATAGAATAATGAATGTGGTTGTACCATATTTATAATAACATCACAGTATGTAGGAGATACTGGAGTTATTATTTTAGAATGGAAACAACAAAGAAATAGAATTGATCAATGGAGGCAGATATAGTGAACTTATGGAAGAGGATGTCCCTGACGGACAAAGAGAAAGTGGCTATCGAGGCTCGGAGAAAGCGGCTATCGAGGCTCAGAGAAACGAAGATACACTCTTATGGAAAATTCATGTATCTAATGATTGTTGGAAAGTTTGTGGAAAATATCTTAGTCAACTAGGGAGCCCTTAAAAACACCCTCCACAATCTTTGGAAACTGGTAGCTAGAGTGGCCATTCGAGAAGTGGGGAACAATCGCTTTGTCTTTGAGTTCTTCAATGAGAGAGATAGAGATAAAATCCTTAGAGGTAGGCCATGGTCCTTTGATAATAAACTCCTCCTCATGGAAGAATTCAAAGGGGGGGATGGTATCCATCACATTAAGCTCACCCGATCCCCCTTCTGGATACGTATCAAAGGAATCCCTCTTCACGCACGAACGAAATGTGTTATGAGAGAAATTGGGGACTGCATTGGACAATTCCTTGAATGGGACTGCTCGGAACCTATCCAATGGGGACCCGAGGTTCGGATTAGAGCCGAAATTTAAGTGTCGGAGCCGCTGATGAGGGGCATGTTTTTGAAACTCGATCACGCAAACAACTGGATTTCATTCGAATTCGAGAAACTCCCAATCTTCTGCTTCTTTTGTGGACATCTCGGCCATCTAGAAAGAGCATGTGTCTCAAAGAAAGAGAATGGATCAGGTAATATCATTATACAATATGGCCCATGGCTCCGAGCCAAAATGACCAGATATGCCTTCATCCCTGAGTCAAAAAAACAAAAGGATCGCGACCGTCTCACGTTGGCCCACACAAGACAGGCGGAAACTGAACAGGGAAAAATCATCATGTTTGTACCACTAGAATTCCCTAAAGAGAGCTCAACCACTCAGAAGAAAAATAGCATTTATCCCTCCCCCCTGAAGGACACCGCCTCAACATTTACAGAGCTGGTGAATACACTAAAAGATCTTCCAGAACAAAGCTCGAGACCAAAGCAGATGCACACTGAACCACCAGATCCTGACCCTGATCCAGAAATGACCATGGAAGACATCATAACACAGGATAAATATGTAAAGATAGGGACTTCACCACCAGGCGCAATCACCCATAGAACTTGGAAAATTGTGCAACGAGAAGAAAGAGACGATAAACTGGAAGACCCTAAACCCGGGGAACTGAAAAGACGAATTGAAACAAGCCTGTTAGCGGGGGACCCCCCTAAAAGATGGAAAATAACGGGCGTAAAAACAAGTTCGGAGGACTCAAAGGTGAAGGCGGGTAAGACCTAGACCTTCCTAGATCAATGATCATCTTATGATGGAACTGTTGTGGGCTTGGCAACCCACGAACGATTCACATGCTCTAGCGCAATTGTGTCCAAAGTCACCCCGATATGGTTTTCTTGTCCGAAACCATACTGGAAAACAAGGACACCACAAGCATTGCTCTGAAATGCGGCTTCCAAGGCTACCTCCCAGTCTCTCGACAAGGCCACTCCGGGGGAATCTGTCTCCTTTGGAAAAATTCTATCGACGTCAAGATCTTGTCCTTCTCCTCACACCATATGGCTGTGACTATTCATGTGGACCAAACACGCCATGTAATTTCGTGGGATTCTATGGTTGGCCATCCCATAACAAGAAGTGGAAATCGTGGGATCTTCTTTGCAAGCTGCGTCACGATCTTCCGAGCCCTATTCTATTTGAAGGGGACTTCAATGAGATTATGTTTCATAAGGAAAAAAGAGGCGGAACCGTCCGAACATCTTTGTCAATGTCAAATTTTAAGGAGGCGGTCTCCAGGGAGGATTTGGTCAATCTGGGTTACACGGGTAGTCCTTTCACATGGTTCCGGGGTAATACAGATGGCACCCGCATCGCTGAGCAACTTGATAGATTTCCGGGATCAAAAGATTGGACAAACCTCTTCAGTATGTTCCACATCGGCCACCTGTCACTCAACTATTCAGACCACTGCCCAATTTTCATTGACTGTAGTCAAGGAAAACAGAATAATAAATCCAGCAGACCCTTCAGATTTGAAAGCTTCTGGTCAAAAGAACAGGAATGCGAAGATTTTATCCGATCAAGATGGAGGAGTAATCATGTAGACGTTGGACTCAATCTCCAACATGTCACTTCTGATCTGAGGTCTTGGAGCGACAAAAAATTCTGCCATCCTGATAGGCACTATAATTTCCTTGAAAGGAAACTGCATATCCTCCTCAAGAAACCCCCATCTAACTGCAATCTCTCTTTTATCAGTGCCACTCAAAAAGATCTGGATGTGGCCCTGTGCATCAAGGAAATCTTCTAGGCTATGTGGGCGTGGGACACCCACATTACTGAAGGGGATGCTAATTCAAAATATTTTCACTAGAAAGCATCATCTAGGCACTGAAAGAATTATATTACTTGAATCTCTCAACCAGATGGTAGCAAAGTCTCTGACACTGATAAAATCCATGAAGCTTTGACCTGTTACTTCCAGAACCTCTTCTCTGCAGGAACTCCTCTCATTTCTGCTGAAGTGGAGGAGTGCATTAGACCTGTGATCACCGATGAGATCAATCGGCAACTTACCAAAGATGTGATGGATGAGGAGATATGTCTGGATCTGAAACATATCCACCCCACTAAGGCCCCGGGCCCGGACAGGTTCCATGCCCTCTTCTTCAAACAATACTGTCACATTATCGATCCCGACATCTGCAATATGATGAGGAATATTTGGTCCGGGAAAAGAATCATTTCAGCCATCAATGAAACTGTCCTCTTCCTCATCCCCAAAATAAAGAAACCTCTGGGAGTCCCTGAATTCAGACCTATCAGCCTGTGAAATGTCTCTTAAATTTTTTTCTCAAAGATCTTAGTTAATTGGATGCGTCCATGGTTACCTAACATCATATTGGAAAACTAGAGTGCCTTCATGGACAAGATACTGATCACTGATAATGAAATTGTGGCCCATGAAGTGTTCCACTCTATGAAAACACGTTCCACCACGAAAAGAGGAACCATGGACTAGAAGCTGGATATGACTAAGGCCTATGATAAAGTGGAATGGCACTTCCTCAGAGTTGTTATACTGAAAATGGGCTTCTGCTCTAAATGGGTAGATATGGTCATGCACTGTGTCTCGACCGTCTATTTCCGAATCAAGGTCAATGGAGAGCTCACCCGAGGATTCACCCCATCTTGGGGCCTTCTCTAGGGAGATCCTCTCTCCCCCTTTCTCTTTATCTTGGTGGATGATGTTTTTTCTAACCTTATTTCCAGGGCTGCATCCTCTATCTCTATACACGGGGAAAAAGTTTTCCATGTAAGCCCACTGGTTTTTCATCTCTTCTTCACCGATGACTGCCTCCTTTTCTCCAGATCAACCACTAATGAATTCCGGGTAATCATCCATGTGATCCAACAGTACGAGAGGGTGTCCGGTCAGTCTATCAATTATGGAAAGTCGGAAATCTCCTTCAGCGCAGGGGTTCCTCCTTCCAAGAAATAAGAACTCTCTGAATCTTCAGGAATCCATTTGGTCGAGAAACACCAGAAGTATCTCGGGCTCCCCACAGTAATTGCCCGCTACAAAAAAGAAATCTTTGCTTCCTTGATGGATAGGATTGAGAAGAAAATTCAAGGATGGACCCCAAAGAAAATTTCCAAAGTCGGTAAGGAGATCCTCGTTAAATCCATCATCCAATCTATCCCTAGCTATTTTATGTCCCTATTTAAGCTTTCGGTAGCCATTGTCAATCAGATCCACACACGCACAACCAACTTCTGGTGGGGGAAAAATGATGGAAGGAATAGAACCCACTGGATTTCCTGGGAGAAACTATGAAAACCCAAGGTCGAGGGAGGTATGGGATTCTAAAACCTCTTTTATTTCAATTACGCACTACTGGCTAAGAAAGGTTGGCGCCTGTTTAACCATCCATCATCTCTCTGTGCGCGCGTTCTCCGAGCCAAATACTTTCCCCACAAGGACTTCCACGTCTCCTCTCTTGACCCCCATCCAAGATTCCTATGGAGAAGCATTTGGGGGGCCTGAAGTCTCCTGGAAAAAGGGATGGGATAGAGTATTGGGAATGGCCAAACTGTTAACATTTGGACTGATCCCTAGATGATTTATGAGGAAGGTGTGCGGGCCTCATCCCCTGCCCGACCAGGTTTTGAAGATGCAACTATCAGGTGCCTCTTTTCTGATCAGGGTCCAGGATGGTGTTTGGATAATATTCACGCATGGTTCAATGAAAGAGACAAAAGAATTATCCTGAGTACCCCCTGGGTCCCTGACGCAGGCCTCGATCATCTCTTCTGAATCAACGACCTTTCAGGAGCCTACACGGTGAAATACGGATACCATCTCGCCATTGGTAATCAATCAGTTGATTGGGATGGGGGACCCTGGAAGTCAATTTGGAAACTCAAAGTCCCCCCAAAAATCCGCCACTTTTGGTGGTAGGTGTGCATGATCACCCTTCCTACCATGAGCCTTATCGTCTTCTGACATATTTCCAGTGAAGAATATTTCCCTTTCTACCCAAACGTCCCAAAATCTCCCTTGCACGCCATCATCCAGTGCCCAAGGGCTAAGGAAATTTAAAAAAATGGGGCTCTGCTTCAAACGCTTCACTGGCCATGGCCTCTGACCTCCCATCTTTCCTGATGCATTGGTGCTCCTCCTTCTCGTCAGCTAAAGTGGGTTCACTTTGCACCCTGGCCTAGATCATTTGGGTCAGTCGAAATGGGGTAGTTTTTAACCACAGTCACAGACCCCCCGAATTCTGGATTAAACTGGCCTTTTTGTGGATTGAGGGATGGAAGCACCACAATAGACCACATAAGCCCTTTAGAACCCCCTCTTTTCCCTCCCACTGGTGTCTTCCAAGAGAAGGGATTCTTAAGATTAATGTGGATGCATCTCTCCCCAAGGATGGGCCTGTCGCCCTTGGCATCCTGGTCCGGAACCATCAGGGGCAAGTCGTTGCAACAAAACATGAATCACACTATGCTTTTTGGGAACCTGTGGTGGCCAAGGCTACTACCATACTTGCAGGTATGATGCTCTCCAAGGATCACGGATGGGATAAAATCATCCTCGAATCTGACTGTCTCACCATTATCAATGCTATCAATTTCAACGACGGTGGCCTCCAGTCATTTGGATCCCTCATTAGGTGAATCCTTTCTCTCCATCAAGGCTTCTCAATCTGCACATTCTCCTTTACTAAAAGGGAAGGAAACAATGCTGCCCATCAGCTGGTGGCCTCAGGCCCCTATGATGTTAACTAGCTCTGGCTGGACCATTTCCCTTCATGGCTTGGTGTTTGTACATCTGCTGATCTTCAAAATTAATGATTATGTCTTTTAAAAAAAAGTTTATTTTGTCAAATTGAATATATAAAATTGTCAAATATTTGATTTAAAAAGGGTTCACTATTAAAAGGTTGTAAAATTGCATTTTCTGAAAAATACTTCTTTTATCTAAAAAATTGAATTTGTCCTTATATTATGTCTAAGAAACACAAAAGATGAATGTTAAAATTATATGGGATATATATAAAATTCAAAATGTGGTTATTAATATTCATAACTTCTTTCTAAATGGCTAGTTTGATAGGTCATGGTGTGCTTGAACTCGGTGTTGCGTACATCGCACGCTATTGTATTACTTAAAGAGAATCATACCGTGGAATCTTGGGGTGTTACATTCTTCCCCCCTTTTTGAAATTGCGTCCTCGCAATTTTAAAATTGGTCTTAGGAACTTCATTGAAAGTCCCACATCAGAAAAAGATTCAATAAAACTATCACTTTAAAAGAAAGAAAGAGAAGTAAAAAGGTCACCTGAGATAACACATACTAGGATTCCATGTAGGAAAACATGGATGTGGAAGATAAACTAAGTGTCAAGTTCTGATGGAGAGTGATAGAAAACATGATCAGGAGAATGTTAACAACAAGAAAACCACAAACTTTTGATGGGTTAAACGGTCATTAGTTTCCCAGTAGGAAAAGTAAACGGATAAAGTTTTTTGTTTTAAGTTCCATTTCATAAATTTGAGGAATTTATTTATGATATTGACTAAGAACATTAAGATATATACTTAATTTTTATGTAGAGTTTCATCCTTTAATAAATTTCTACCACTAACTCATATTTTTTTAAATGATGAGTATTCAAGATGACTTGGTCACACCTGAAGTGCTAGAATAAACTTCTAGAGAATCACATGATCCACAAAGGATAAACTATATATTTCCATTGTCTTTAGAGATTAACCAAAACCAAAATGGTTAGTACAAGATCAGACAATCCCCAAAAAGGATAATCCTTTAAAGAAAGAAATAATAATATTAATTTCTAAAATTAAACCAACAATACCCAAAGTTCAATAAATACCATTCGATAAACAATTGTCCTTAAAATCATTCAATACAATACATACAAATATTGAAATCCAAAACTTAGAATAATTTCATTATGTAGTCTTCCACGTTAAATTGTATCTCTAAATAACATCGACTACTATTAAATCCACATACTTAAAAGTAGTTAACCTAATCACATATTCTCTATGATAGGTTAATAATGTCCATAAATAACCTAAATATCTATAAAAAAAATCCATCATTATTCCTCAAATGAAATCCCATAGTATTCTATTTTCCTTAAGCATATAGTGTTCCCAACATAGCAAACGTCTTCCAAAATAACATTTATCACTTAATCTCCAAATCATTTTCCTATGATAAGGATATCTATTTGATAAACATATGATCCCAAATAAACTTATTATTGATCAATAAAATCATTTAACTAAAAAGAATTAGTCACACTAACCAGGGACTTATCGTAGTCCAATGGTAGACGATAAATCCCAGTCGCACTTTGGTTGTGGGTTCGATTCCCGCAGCTTTGTCTGACGCGACGGGTTGTCACATGGTCTGTGTGTTGTCCTTTTTCAAAAGCTATATTTTATAACATTCCCAAAATGATAAATTCCTCAAAATAACCACAACATAATTTAACCACAAATGTTATCTCATACCTTGATTTTTCATCCCAAAATCTAATAACTTGAAATTTCCTCAAATTCAAGGATCATATAAACCAAAATGGTTATTTATAACTATATCCACAAGAGAAAAGATAATTCTTCCTCAAATAGAATTTTCACATAACAAACTGTAGGGTTACACATACAAGAGAAAAGACTTCCAAAGTAATCCAATCAATAAAGAGCACTAATACTTTTAAACATTTCTCCCTCCATTTATTTCCATATAGGTTCTTCCTTAACCAAGAGGTTATCATATAGAATAGGGCATTCAATCGGGTAATGGCCAAGTCCCCTACATTTACGACAAATGTCTGTAAATGGATTCTTGGGATCATTTTTATTTTCTTCCATAGTACTCTTTATTTTTCCACGACAATTATTTACTTTATATCATTATTTCCCACACATAAAGCATTTCTTTGTTCCATTGAGATAGTTTCCTGGGTGTCTCCTTCCACATTTCCTGCATGATGGAAATTGAGCTTTCTTTTCTCCATGGTCTCCACTGCTGGAGCTCTTATCATTCACCGCTTTTCTCTTCTTTGTTGAGTCTAACAGTTGGTTAATATATATTTTGTTGATCATATTTTTGGAAAACTAATTTGGCATGAACATGATATCTTTTACACTGGTCAACATTCCATTTCGTTGCTCATTTCCACCACCGTGCCCACCTTGTACATCACGTTCAATGTTACTATGACTTCCTTGGAATCCAACCATTGACTAACACAAGAAAGCATAGTGTGAGTCATAAAATCATTTAGAGAATATCATAACACCTTATTTTCAATCTAAAACACCTTAGGATTAACCAAGGTTATTTATTCTCATCTTATATTAAAATCCTTAAAATCGGTTTGTAAAGAAAATGTGAATTATCCTAAGCATATCCCTCGAGAGTGTTGTAACCAAGAGTGCAGCAAAACCCGTTGTTGTGTACCAGGATACTCCGGGTCAAGCCCAAAACTCCTTGTTGGAGTTTTCACTCCTAGGTACATCTGTACCAGAGCCACCTCTACCTTCTCGTATCCAGACAGAGATGTATTGCTTGGAAAACCCACATAATATTTACATTACCAAATTTTTTGGATGTTCCTTCAATGACCCGAAGGCCTTCATTTGTTTATTGATTTTTGATAATCCACCTTTAAAGGGGTGAGGTGGAACCCTTACAAGGCCCGTAGGCGTAAGTTTTACATGCCCTGTAGGCCTTAGAGGAATTCATTGCCCGTAGGCTTCAAACATTACATACCAACTGTAATGCCCCGACCCTAGTTACCTAGAGTCGGTGCATTATTACATTACATTAGCATGATATAAGGAATCATGTATCGAAAGACTGATCAGTTTAGTAGCCTTGGAAGTACTAGATACATTCATAAGTTTTGCATTACATTATAAATTGAAAACAACAACAACAACATTGTCTCCTTTGACCACATTCATTTCCTTTAGACTATCCATGCAGGTCAGTCATAATATACTTCTTCTAATTCTAGGAAAAATAAAACATAGAAAGGGGTGAGTTCATATGCTCAGTAAGGATAACAATATAGCAGAAACTTTCATAAATAAGCATAAACATTTAAGGCGATATATAATACTAAAACAAAAGCCTTTTAAACTTAAACTTCATCATAATATGGAAAGTATAAATTGAAATAATTCCATTTAATTATTTACATGGATATTCTACTAGTCAAATAATCACATGAAAAATCAATATCCAATTTCATAATTATAGAATGCATAATGCCAGACTTCATAACCACATAGTCAATGCCTTGTGCCAAGACTACAAATAATATTTTTTCAAGGCCTTGTGCCAAGACAATAGTTTGTCTCATGAGATCTACCAATGCATCGAGGAGATATAGCGGGATCCACCCATCACTTACTAAGTCCAATGCATTCCTCATATGAAAAGGTGAAACATAATCTAAACATTCGTATTAAAACTAGCATACAAAATGTCAATATTTTAACCACAAACAACGAATGACATAAAAATAACACATCCACAGTCAAATATAACTCATTAAATACAATAAGGATGATTTTATTATGATAAATCAACCTCAATAAAGAATAAAATACACTGAAGGATATTGACATAGATGAAAATAGTCATTAAAAATATTTTTATAGAAATATCCCCTTTTTCTTGAAAACATTTAAATGACGCACTATTTATCAAAGAAGTCATTTAAAATAGATTTTTGAATCAAAGTGTCCCATACCACTTTGAAACTTTTAAAAGGACTTTTAATTTTAAAACATTAATTTCCATATAAATAAATCCTTAAAACCATTTTTAAAACATGGACATTAATGAGAAATATTTAGAAGAATAAATCTTTAAAACATTTAAAATGATATTTTAGTTAGAGTTCCTAACCAAATGAGAGACACTTTAATAATAATAATTGAGGTAATAAAAACTTTATAATATCATGAGAATAAAGATATTCATGATATAATATGTCAAAGTATAATATATACACCAAATAAAAGTGAATTGGCACATAACAACAAAGAAGTCTCAATGGAATGTAAGTTGAGATGAATTCCTTTATAAAGACTGTGTCCTTAGGTTAAGGATAAATCAATGAAATAATTATGTGTGAAAAATATAAATACACTCAATATGATTGGATATTTAGTGTAAATAAATCAGAGATCATTCACACATATTCTTGTAAAAACAACACCAATGACTTGGATGTTTAACTCAATGAATAGAAATTGAGTTAAAATTACTCTTATCAAGTTTATATCGACGACTTGAGAATTTATCAATGGAGTGATTATGTGTATCAAAAGTATATCCACACAAAGGGGAGTGGAAATTGGTACATAAGTAAATAAATAGTGATTTCACACATAATATTGGAGTAAAGTAATCAATCAAGTTTGCGTAAAACCGAATGAGTGGAAATTGAAATTTGAAATTCCCTTACCGATTTGGTAACTTACGAAACATACACCCCATGAAATAAGGATCATCCAATGATGATGTAAATACCAATAAATTAAATTATATTATGCAAAAAATACAATCATGGGCAGTACATACACCACACAAAAGGTATTAGTGACAAATATAGCATGAATCTCACAGGAATAAAAGTGATATGAAAACCCCTTACCTTGTACTTTTCCTTAGTCGAGGGTACGTTAAAATCCTATATAATAGTTAAATAATTGTTATTAAATTATAAAATAACCACATACATAAATATTATATCATATATGATCTTCTAATATTGTTTTGTTAATAATATTTTAGTAGTATCATTATTTCGGGTGTTAACCGATTCGTTTTCCTTTATATGTTGTTGTTTCGTAAGTAATTTTTGTTATGGATAGGATGTATTTGATTAACATCCAGAATTATATCAAGTCTTTAAAAATTATTTTTAATCATCAAATAAAAATTAGTCTTGAATGGTTACGATGGGGAATGACATCTCATCACGTCGTGGAGACGGTAAGCCGTACGTATGCACGAGCAACAATATCATTCTTTTGATGGTGAAATCGTATATAATTGGATGGTATATCATATATAAAAAATAATTAATATGTTATATTTATTATTTAAATCATTTATACCCATTATTATACCCATAAAAATAATTAAGTTTTTGAATAACAAACTACACCACGACGTGGAGACGGTAAACCGTACGTACGCACGTATGGTGACTTTTTCATTTATAGGATGAATAGAACAAAAAATATGGTTGTACCATATTTATAATAACATCACATTATGTAGGAGATACTAGAGTTATTATTTTAGAATGGAAACAACAAAGAAATAGGAAATGGAAGAAGAAATAACTTGAAAGAGGTGATGAAATATTTACCTCTTCTTCGGGTTCTTCCTTTTGATTTGATCAAAAGGGATCCTTAGGTTGTCTTTTTGAACAAAGGAAGGCCTATAGGATGAAGGGAATAATGTTGGGAGGATATTTGTGTAGGGGTTGGCTGAGCCAAAATGCTTTGGAGGTGTGAAATTAAGAGAAGGGGAAGTGCCCTTTTATAAGAGAGGTGAGTGTCACTTTAGGAAAAGCTTGCAATATTATTTTATAATAAAATTATTTCTGTTTCTAATGGCTCAAAAATAAATTATTTAGAGGCTAAGGTGGATATGGGTCGAAAACATCTCAACCAATAGGTTTTAGACAGGTTTAGGTCATCATATTAACCTTATCTTTTAGGTTTAACTCTTAGTTAAATAGTTTGACATTTACCATGTCTCTTTATATTTTTATATTATATGGTTAATAAACATACTATAACAAGCCAAGAGAACACCAAGTGGTTCATTAATAATATATATAACCTTATCTAATTTCTTTTTCTGAACCTTATATTGTTTAGTAATATTATATCAATTAATAATATAGTATTTGTTTTAAAAATTCAATTATGTCAATTTTGATACCATTTAGTATTTGATTTTTGTAAAAATCATAACAACATGATTACTTCGAAAAAAAATTATTTAATCAACCGTAACATGTCATATTAACTTATAAAATTAGTGGAATTCATCAAAAGTATAAAATTACATTTATTTGGATATTTATAATATCAATTATTTTAATATTTCATTAATAAGGTAATTACTGCATCATCATTGTGTCATAAATAAATTAAATTATTTAATGTATAAAAATTATAAATAAAATACCATTATGTAGTAAATAGTTTTATATTTATTATGAATATTTATAATCGAATTTATCTTATGTATAACCCTATATTAAAAATGGTTTAGTTATTAAACTTTGAATTTAACTCTTTTAACTCTTCTTTAAATAAAATAATAATAAATGTCCTAATCTTATCCAATTAGACCAAAGGGGGTCATATTTTATTCCTAAGGTTGTTTTTGGTCGAATTATACTCATAAAATAGAATTAGGACATGTGTTAGGGTAATTATAGTATCATTTTTACCCTTAATTACCCTATTTACTTTTAACCGTGGTAAATAAAAGTCAAAAGTTACTATTCACAAAAAATTATTTTCATTTTATTGAACCAAATTTTACTTACTAATATCAACCGTGTCTCTCGGATTTTTGAAATTCAATTCACAGAAGTGGTAAAATTATGTTTTATGCAAATTTGCAAATGCTCCTAGAAGGTGGGTACAAACGTTAAAAAAATTCAATAAACTTTTATACATCTAATTTTATTATAAAATGACTCCAATAAATTACATTAAACTAATATATTTATTATGTATATATTTGACTTAAAATTAATTCAAATAAAATAAATAATTATTTAAATAAAAATTCATTTTTAAACAATAACGCAGGGTTTTTCACTATTCATAAAAAATTGAATGTTTTCAGAAAAATACCAAAATTTTACCCTAATCTAATTTTGATATTCCTAATCCAAAAATGATGTATATTTTAACAAATTCAAAACATGAAAGTTTCATTTATTAATTTAAAATTAATTCCCGTTGTCAAAACCAAAAAGCGGGTTTTTAAAAAGTAAAAACTATCAAAAGATTGACACGTGTTTATGTCAAATTTAAATGTGAAATTATTTATAATGACCAAAATTTTATTAAATGATAAAAATATAATCTAATTATACTTCCAAACCATTCAAATGTATAATTTAACACTATAAATTATTTTGATTAAAAAATTTGTTTTCAGTTAAAATTTAGTATTATTCACTATTCACCCAAATATAGAAGTTATCAGAAAAACACAAAAAAATTATCAAAACTAAAATTTTATGTCCCGATTCTAAGGAATAATTTTATTTTGTCAAATTGAATATATAAGTGTCAAATATTGAATTTAAAAAGGATTCTCCATTAAAAGGCGGTAAAATTGCATTTTCTGAAAAATAATTATTTTATCTAAAAAGTTGAATTTGTTCTTATATTATGTCTAAGAAACACAAAAGATGAATGTTAAAATTATATGGGATATATATAAAATTAAAAATGTGGTTATTACTATTCATAACGTCTTTCTAAATGACTAGTTTGATAGGTCGTGGTGTGCTTGAACTCGGTGTTGCGTACATCACACACTATTGTATTATTTAAAGAGAAGCATACCGTGGAATCTTGAGGTGTTACATATGAAATAAAATATAATTTTATTATGCATAAATGTTTTATTAGACATGGTTAATAACTTGAGTAAAATCCGATTAATATTAACAAGACACGTGAAAAGATCAAATGAGCTTTATATATAAAAGAAAAATTCTTCAAACTAAAATATTAAGTCAGCATAGCCTTCCACTACTTAAGTTAAAAATGATCTCACAGTTCAAAATTCTTGATCAACCCAAGTTGGGGTGCTTTCAATTATCATTGAACTTTTAGATTAAAGTTTTGAGTTGAATTAACTTAGTTCACATCAAGGGTTGATTGCCCAAGAAGGACATAGTTTAACTGAGAGGCAAGTGTTGGGGAAATATTTAAAACAAGATTTCTGGATTGGGGAGTCTACTCAACAGATCAAGTAACTATGAGTTAATGTAGTTGGAAAGTTACACCAACCTAAAACCCTTCAAATGATTTGTTAGACCCAATTCTAGGTTATGAGAATAGGAATATGGATCCTTGCGACTAAAATATCTAAGAGATAAGATGTTCTAAAACTAATGGTGGGAGCTACTTGGTTTCAAAAAATAGTGGGAGATTAATGGAATTTAATTAAAATTTTAAATTTATTAATTTGTTTTGTAATCAAAAAAATTACTAATAATTTTATCTTAATTTGTAGAAATGGAAAATAAAATGACATTGACAATATCACTGTGATTCATACTAGAGAAGGAAAACCTTATCACCAGCGTAAATTTTTAGGAATGGTATAGGTGATTGCGCGTTATACTACACCACAAACATAAATTATACATGTTGGAAACCCCACTTCCTGAATTCATTGCCAAATAGGCTAATGTGGATGAAGTATCTCTCAACTTGAAGCATGTGGATGATACTATGGATGTCCAATGTTTTATGATATCCTACATGTTCAATGAGATTCTAAAGCTATATGAGGATATGAATGCATATAGAATAGTTTCTCAACTTCATGATCTCTATCAAGAGAATAATAAATCAGAGAGAGAGATGAGATCTCCAATGCACTGTTCACATGCAATCTTGGAGAGTTGGCACCAGCTAGGGTACATGTAGTCAATATGAAAGGATACATTAAGTTCCTGGATATATTGGGTTTTAAGATCCCTAATGACTTGCACATAGATCTCATTCTGTCATCACTACCCAAAAAATTCTTCAGTTTTATTGTGAATTATAATATGAACAATAATGAGAAGAAACTTTCATAAATTCTTACATTTATTTTCCAAGTAGATAAATACATGAGGTGTGAAAAACCCATAATCCTTATAGTGAATTAGAAGAGGAAGAACAAGACAAATGGGTCAAAGGCTCACTCTACGTCTAAGGTTTCAGAGCACCATTATTCTAAGAAGAAGAAAATCCATAGGCAAGGAAAGGAACATGGTGCATTATATTTTTCATGTGGTAAGCAGGGCCACTGGTGTGATTTCCCGACCCAAGTACCACTCAAAGGTGCTCCGTGACAGTGGACCAAATGGCCTCAAACACGCCTCCTCATACGCCAGAGGCTACCGACTAGAAACAAGGGCTTATGGTGTGTCCATGGGGGAGACTATTCCCTCATGTCAGAGTGGAGCACAACATATATAATAAGTAGATAAATAGAAGAAGGTTTATATCAGTGAGAAAGAAGCGAAAAATAAGAGTAAACATCCAAGCAACAATAATCAACTCAAAGCTAAAACCGAGTCATATACAAAATGATGATAATGTATGTCATGCCTCTATAAGAAGGGAAAAAGGTGTACATGGCATCATGAAATACATGCTATACAAAAGAATAAAAAGGAATCCAAAAACTATCCAGCATTCTGAGCATTAGACCAATCATCTGCTACCAAGATCCATCCTAAGCAAGCAATCAAGATCAGGTGTCTAAAGCGGGAAACTTACCCTTATCAACACCTGCATAAATATAATATGTATGGGTACCATCAGCGGCCCAGATAGGGTGTGAGATAAATATCATTAGGCCACCAACAATGATTTCTATACCACCCAGTCTGAGAAATATAAACTGAAACAATGTTCAAGTATATATGAAAGTAAAGACAGTACAATAATGTAAATATCCCGATACATGGTACAATCTCATTTGGTGCATGAACATGTAATCATTTAATTAATTATGTTCCAGTTTATAATAAGTGAAGTACGAGGATCCAAGGTATGACCAAGACATTTGATAATAATGAAAATGATAAAAGTGGATATAAGTTAATAACCAAGGCATCCATAATAATGGTAATAATGAAGAGGATCCAAGGTAACAACCAATTGATCCTTGATCTCAGGGGTCGATCCAACTCGATAATAATCTGTAGCCTAGCTAAGGGGTCTGAGTGTAATCCATGGGGAATCACCCAAGACATTCCACTATAAATATCTCTAACCGCATCCAAGGATCTTGTCTAAGGTAAAATGGGCTAAGCATGATTGGGTCCAATGGGGTTAATCCATGGCGCCACGTATCTGAAGGCGTCAAGCTAGATCCAAGGAGTGTATCCAAGGTATCCTAATATCCAGAAGATAGTGAAGGGATCCTATGATGTCATGTCAGACATCCACTAATAGACAAGGATTAGGTTCCAAGGTGGGTGTCTCCCCTGACAATCAGCTCCTTGAATTAGAACGACATCATCTGAGTGCTCAAGACATTCCCTCAGGAATCCAAGGTTGGATCAAGTTTGACCACTCCTGTAAAGATGAGAAGGTCCATATGCAATAGTCACCTTATAATTAATTCATTATTTAATTTAGGCCATGTAATAATCATGACTTTTAATAAGTCATTTGGTTCATTCCATACCTTTCATTAGTGTGACATAGTATAACAAGGACATGCAACCATTTATCACTTTAACCACTCAATCAATTATTTAGTTCATTCCTTTACCTTTTATAAGTATGAAAAGGTGGGATAAGGACATGAAACCAATTACATTTAACTATACAAGTGATATATATATATATATAATATAATTTCCATTACATTTTAAAGTTTCATTAATTAATTGGATCAATTACCTTAGAAGGGTCAACTTATAACTATACTTGTTAGCCATTATAATTTCATTTATTTGATTTAAACACCTACCTTTATCAAGGCCAAGTCAAAGCACACCTGAGAGGTGAAACATATAGTCATAACAAACCACTAAAGATATAAACAAGGGAGCACCCTACTTGGGGTGGATGACATTGACATCATAAACTTTAACAATGTGATGAACATATATGTTAAGGGATATAGAACATGAGCATAATGATTACAATATTGGAATTTACATTTTAATAGGCAACACTTGATGAAATCAACATCCGCAAAATCATGAAGATTTATAAAATGTCTATAATTGATGGATGAGTCATAAAACACCTACCTCGAGCCTACATCACTCTGCAAATCTAGTATCAACCCTTATTTTGGTCTGGATTGAAATAAAATAGAAGAATAGATCAATGCTCTGAAAATAGGGTATATGAGCCCGCATCAAAATAGTATCATCGAGGGAAAGGAAAACGATGAACTGAGCCTAAGGATTAAAAAGCTTACCTCAAGGAATATAATGTGACCAATGAAAGTCAAATATGAGATCGGAATAAGGAGTTATTGATGAACCTAGGTTAAAACCAAGGTTGAAGCTCTCAATGTAAAGGAAGAGCCTCTATCACTGGAAATAGGAGAAATACAGAGAGGGTGGAATTAAATATATTTAAGGGAAAAAGATTAATTTTACCCAAAATATCTGGGTTGCACAGTTTGGCTGCACGTTTGGCCAAACCGTGTGCCTCCCACTACCTAAGGAGGGATCTTGCACGGTTTCATGCGCACAGTTTGACTAACTCTGCACAAACTGTGCTGCACACTCTACTAAAACCTACAGGTAATCCCACTGGGGTGTTCACCCCTGACCTCATGGTTTCCTCAAACTGTGTGTCCTCCTAAGACCCACTCTCCAACCCTCACATGATTAGGGAAACCGTGCGGACTGGCTCACACGATTTCTACTTACCGTGCGATTGAGTCCTTTTCTCCACCAACTAGGTTTTTGAGATTTGAACAAGCCCCAGACAACCCCGAAACAACCGAAAACTCGTTAGGGACCCACATTAGTTCCAAAACAAATAATTATATCAAAATTTAAAGGATCCATACCTGATAGAAAAATTAGGTTCTTACAATTTTCCCCCTTAAAGGAACTCGTCCCCGAGTTGACATTCCAAGAGTGGGAAAACTTTTTCTGAGAGTAACTCCAACCACTGAGCATATACATCGACCTCTGGCTTCCAAGTATCATCTTATACCTGGCCGTGCTTCTATAGAACCCATACTAAAGGGATAAAATGGCCTCAGAGAGCCTTCATGCTCTGTTCAATGATGTATATAGGATACTCCTCAAAAAAGCATTAACATCTACATTAACATCTTCGGGATCAAAAGTATGAGATAAGTCGACATGTTAATAGTGAATCTGTGAAACATGGAAGACGTTGTGCATGAAACATTACCTCTAAGGTAATAACAACTGATAGGATACCAATTCGACTCTCTCCAAGATCTCAAAAGACCCAACAGAGCGAGGTGATAACTTCTCTTGCCTCTATATCCATCTATACCCGAGACTAGGTGACACCCATAGGAAAACACGATCCCCAACCTCAAACTCCAAAGGTCATCGATGAAGACCGACACAGAATTTCTCTCTAGACTGATTAGTAGACATAAGATTTATGATCATATGAACTTGCTCCGAAGTCTTCTGAATGAAATGATAACTTAGTAGCACTTCCTCACCTACCTTTAACCAGCACATGGGTGAACAAAACGACCTACCATACAAGGCCTCATAAAGATCCATATGAATCATTTCCTGAAAAATATTATTATAGGAAAACTCAAAGAGAGGGATATGATTCTCCCAAGAACCATCGAAATCAAGGAGGAATGCTCAGAGAATTTCCTCCAAAACCTGTATCATCCGTTCTGACTGGCCATCGGTCTGAGGGTGAAAAACTATGCTCAAGAGCACTTGTGTACCTATAGATCTCTACAACCCCTGCCTGAACCTTGATGTGAAACAAGAATCCCTATATGAAATGATAGTATGAGAGATCCCGTATAGTCATACGATCTCATGGATATGCAGTCTTCACAGATTATTAATTGATAAAGTCTCCTAGATAGGAAGGAACTGGGCTACTTTCGTCAGTCGATCCACGACTACCCAAACTGCATCGCTACCTCGAGGTGACCTCGATAAGGTGACTATAAAATCCATCGTAACATCATCCTATTTCTATTTTGAGACTGTTAATAGCTATAACAATCCATCAGGTCACTGGTTCTCTGCCTTCACCTGCTGACAGATGGATCTCCTAGTGATAAATCCTACCATCTAACGTTTCAACCCAGACCAACAATACTAGCGTCACATATCTCGATACATCTTGGAGTTGTCTGGATGAACTACCCATTGAGAAGTGTGGGATTCATGCATCAATTACTCTCTCAGATCTGTAGGAACCTAGACATGCCCATGTATACGTAGGATGTCGTCTCCCTCAATAGAACAATCTGGAGGCGGGTTGATCGCACTGTGATTCACTATTTTATTTCACCCTTACACCATTGTGTTAAACTAGTTTTGTATTGAAAATTAAAAAAATAATCATAAATTAAACTTCAAATTTGATTCAATTATTTAATGTTTATCACTGTTAAAAATAAAAAATTTACTTGTTTTGATGATTGCATTGTAGGAGAGGGTGTTTTGGAGGACCCAGAATGAAGTTGAAGCAAAATGGGCCAAACTGCATGGAATCCCATGAACACTTGTCCACTGTTTTTTACGATCTGTGAAATCCATGCATCCAAATGGGCTGAAATTTTGTGTGCAGATCTAATATTAAGTGGCATACAAATATTATTAATACACAAAATCCAAATGCATCTATTAAGGGGCCCAAATGAACCTATCTATCCAAGAAAAAGAATCTACTCGAAGTAAAAATTTATGTATTGTATTTCATCCATATCTCGGTCTTTAGTTTTAAAAATGGTGCCAAAATTTTGATGGCGATATTCAAGAGGTGGGTAAATAACTTTTTAATTTATCCCAAAGTGAGATAAGGTTTTATGCCCACCCAAAACCATGGGCCACGTGGTATTTTGAAACCTGGGTGCCCAAAACTACCTCTCATTTTGCCTATAAATTAGTACCTTGGGCACCCCATTTGTAAGATAGACCAGGGAGAAGATATCTTCCATTTTTGATACCAAAAAGATTCCTTTACTCATCTTATAAGTTGTGTAGGGCCATATCCTCATAGGGGGATCAAGGATGAAGGAGAAATTCCACCCGAGCTTCCTCCTCCTCTCGATGGAGAGCTAAACGGTGGATGATCATTTTGAGGGAGCTACACAAACTTGGGAGGGAGTTCTAGAACTTTTTTTTATAATGGTTTTTTTATAATTTAGGTGTCAAACATTCCATTAAAGTTTTATCTTAACATTATTCTTCTTCGAATGCTTTGTTTTGGTTTAATCAAGTGAAATACTTTTTATCTCAACACCGATAGGGTTGAGATTTCAAGTGGGGATATTGGGTTATTTTGATTGGACAACACAAACATCCTATTTCTCTCAAAAATAAATGAGATATCAATATTATTTGGAATCCCTATCTATATGATTGACGTAAAAACCTTTACAACATGATTGCTATGTCAAGGGGTAGTTATTTATGCATTGTTTTAAGAGGCAAGAGGAGAATCAAGATCTTGACAACCCTCAACCAAAGGATTCCATTAAACCATGTGCATTTTTCAGAATGATCAACTAACCGAGGTGCACAGTGAACATGAGATGAACTAATTCTCTCATAATTATAAAAAAACCACCTTTATTTATCAACTATTAAAATCTTTGATTAATTAATTTTATTTTTAAAAACTTTTTTCAAAACCACCCCAACTTTTAGTAATTTTTATTAAAAATACACACTTTAAACATCCAAAGATCCTTGAGAGATGACTTAGGGTTTTCCATATGCTATAAATACATATTAAAAAAATAATCAATTTGATGTGTCATGACAAAATGTTCAAATTTTGGCACTATTTCCAGGGAGCACTTTGGTTTTTAGTGCATGTTTTTGATAAGATATTTGTAAATTTAATGAATATTATTTTTTTTATCTTCTATCTTTACATATCTTTTTGTGTTTTGATTTATTTATTTTTTAATTCTCATTCATGATGTGATCTTGATCAGAGGAACTACTTCCTTTCGAACACGAACCAGAGAGGATCTTGTATCATCGACACCAAGAAACATTGAACGATCCCTTGAAGGAAGACACACAAAACATAAACACTCTTCTTGATCCTTTTTTTTCTAAAACGAACATCAAGATTGAAATAAAATTGCATAATATGGTTTAAAATAACCAGACATTAAAAGAACCAACTTCTTATGATGTATAGATTCATCCCGCATACATTCAAATACAAGGAGAGGAACCCATTTTTGAACTTAAATATAGTTTAATTCACTTATTACCAAGAATCTATGGACTCACAGGAGAAGATCCATATAAGAACTTAAAATAATTTCACACTGTGCATTCAACATAAAAACCTACTAACATGGATGAAGAACAAGTAATGATTAGGGTATTCCCTTTTTCATTATAAGACACCAAAAAATATTGGTTGTATTAAGTTAACTCCCCTATTAGAGGCTGGACAGACATGAAACATATTTTTCTTGAAAAATACTTTCCATCTTATCAAACTGAAATTATAAGGAAAGAAATTTGTGGTATAATAAAATAACAAGGGGAAACACTTCATGAATATTGGGAATGATTTAAGAGGTTATGTTCAAGCTACCCACACCACCAAACTAGTGATCAACTTTTAATAAAATATTTTTATGACGGTTTAATTCCTATTGATTGAAATATGATTGATTCTACTACAATTGGTGCACTAGTGGATAAGACCCCAATTTCTGCAATAAACCTAATAAAAAATATGTCTTAGAACACAATTTTTTTTGGTTCAAGGTCCATTGTACCCATTCTAGGTGTCCATGATGTGTAGAGTTATGGGTTTGAGAAGGTGGAAACAAATTTTTAAGAGGTAAGTACCCTTCTCAAACAACTTTCTCTTTACCAAGGGAAATACCAATCTCCTACTCCCATCCATTATGGTATATGTTCTGTTGATACCCACTATTATGAACAATCCACTCAATTGAGAGAACCTTTTGAAATTTGTGAGGAAATATTTTCTATTTTCCCCTATAACCAATCCATTAGGCAAGAACCATACTATCCATACAACTCTGGGTGGAAATAAAATAAATCCTATAGTAAAGGGGGTATTCAAACCAACTTCAATAACCATTGAACCAATCGGGGAAGAGTAGTCATCCACTACCACCACCCAGAAATCCTCAACCACCACAAATGCCTTTCCAACAACCCCCTATAAAACCTGATCCTAGACTAGGGGACATGATGAAAAAAATGGATTCAAAATAACCTCCAATTATAATAAACCACCCAAGCATCCATAAAAGAACTAAAAACCCAATTAGGTAAACTTACCAACTCAGTGGGGGAAACCCCAAGTCATGGGTCAGGTAAAATACCCTCTCAACCACTAGTCAAACCTAGGGACAAGATAATTGTTAGTTTCATCACCCTTCAAAGTGGAACAAAACTTAAAATCCAAATGGCCCCTCCATTAGAGTCATCCCCTCCTTAGGAAACCACCATCCCAACCACTAAAAATGGTCTAAATGTGGAAAAACCTTGTCTGGAGAGAATAACTTCCAAAGTAAAGAGAGTTTCATTTGATAAAACACCAAACCAAACCATTCCTCTTCCATTTTCTCAAAGGTCCACCCAACTAAGGAAATAAAAAGAAAATGAACTTTATAAATAAATATTGGAAACTTTCAAAAAAGTGCAGGTTAACATCCCCTTGTTTGATACTGTGAAGAAAATTCCATGATATGTAAAGTTTTTAAAGGATATTTTTACACAATAAAGGAGACTTCGAGGCGATGAAAAGGTCATCTTGGGGAGGAACGCCTCAGGATTGATATAGCCATCACTTCTTACCAAATGAAACGATCCTGGAACATTCTCAATTTTGTGCACCATAGGGGTGTATTTCTTTTCCAATGCTATGTTTGATTTGGGTTCTTCTATAAATGTGATGACTCACTATATTTTTTCCTCATTATAGGTTGGGAAACTAAAGCCCACTAGAATTGTTGTTCAACTAGAAAATCGGAGCACAACACACCCTGTTGGTGTGTTAGAGGATGTTCTTGTGAGGGTGAAAAATTTAATTTTTCAAACTAATTTTTATGTGATTAATATAGAATATGATAGGATGAATGTACATGCCCCAATTATATCAGGGAGACCTTTCTTGAAAACTAAAAAAATCATAATTAATATCCACAATGGTACATTATCTATGGAGTTTGGTGGTGAAATTTTCCACTTCAATATCCTTGATGCCATGAAGCACCCCTCAAAAGAACATTCCACACTTTTAGTTAATTATATTGATGTACTCCATTCCTCTAAAAAAACTTCATTTATTTCCACTAATCCCTTTTTTGAGTTTTCATCATTGATATAAATTCTAGGTAATTAATCATGCATTAAATGTTGTAGTGGTCTAGAAAAATTTCATGCATTCTTGTTAATTGATGATTTCTTGAGAACTAAGGATCCCATGACCATTGATGATACTTATAAGATTGTAAAAGCTTATTTTTCATTTGGGGATGGTATCATTAAGTGATTAGATGAGATCAGTGACCTCTCACTTTCACATTTACTCTAATCAATCCAAAATCTTCCTAAATTGGAACATAAACCACTGCCTAAAAATTTGAAATATTCATATCTTGAGAATGAAAACAAGCTTCCTATTTTCATTGCTATTTCACTCCCTCTAGAGCATGAATTTTGACTGTTTGAACTTTTGAGGGAGTATAAACAAGCATTGGGATGGAAACTTGCTGACATTACTGGTATTAGCCCATCAATTTGCACACATCATATATTATTAAATGATGAGACTAAACTAGTGAGGAAAACACAACGTCAACTGAACCACCTTGGTGGGATTTATTATTTGATCACATGTACGATGCCTCTAACTATGTAGTTGGGGTAATCTTATCACAATAGGTTTATTGAGAACCAAATGTAATAGCATATGCCTCAAGAACACTAGACTCTATCCAAGAAAAATAAACCAAAACTGAAAAAGATTTTATTTCCATTGTGTTTTCCTTGGATAAATTTAGGTCATACCTTTTAGGGTCCAAAGTCATTGTATTCTCCGATCGTGCAGCCCTTTGGTATCTCCTTAAGAAATCAGAAGCGAAACCACGTCTCATTCATTGGATGCTCCTACTTTAGGAATTTAATCTAGAAATTAGGGATAAAAAAGGAGTATAAATGTGGCAGATGACCATATCAGTAGGATCCCATCATTATCATACATTGACTCATCCCCCTATATTCCCATAAATGACATGTTTCATGATGAACAATTTTACCATGTGCAAGATGTTATTCCTTGGTATGATGAAATTGTAAATTATTTGGTAGCATCTTTTATTCCTGCTGATTTTGACAAAAACCAAGCTGTTCGTCTAAAACATGAGTCCCATTGGTACATTTGGGATGAACTCTACCTTTGGTGCATATGTTGTGATCAATTAGTTAGACATTATGTTCCCAATAGGGAATTTTAGTCTCTTATTAGGTTCTTTCACATCTTTCTTATGAGGGCCACTTTAGTCCCCAATGGACTGCTCACAAGGTCCTCAATTCTAGCCTCTTTTAGCCAAAAATATTTAGGGATGCCTGTGATTTATGTAAATCCTGTCCTCTCTATCAAAGAATAGGGAATGTATTTTAAATAAATAAGCCCTTAAAGGGCTTCATATCACCAGGTTCCCCCCCACCGCCTTCCTCTCCACCGTCTTCGGTCGGCTGGCTCTCTCCTCAACACTTTGCTTGACATGTTCATGGCATGGTCTCTTCTAGTGGCGGAATCGTGTGGGCTTGTCATCCTTGGAAAACCACATAATTCCCTGGGCCTGTTATCTCCCTTGCCTTTGAAATGGCTAGGGTTTCTCACAGCAGTGTGATGTTGGTCCAGAGTGTGGGTTTTAGATGCTCGGTATGGGGGTACCGTCACGTTCCATGTCGTCAATTGTTGTATTGGGATTACGTGGTCCTCAGGTGCAGTTCTGGAGGTAGTGACAAGATCTGATTCTATATCTTGAGGAGGGTTATTTTTCAGCGAGATCTGATGTTCAGGAGGTCCTCATTTCTGGTTTGGATTGTGTTTTTGAGATTTGACTATGTTTTTGGTTTTGGATGTGCGGTGTTCTTGGAGGCGTGTGGTGTCGACGTCGTTGGGGTCTGATTTAGTTCCGGTGACCCATCAGGGTGATCTCATGATGGCTTCATGGTGGAGGCACAAGTTTCTTGTTGAATGGTTGAATTTGTGAAATGAGTTTTGGTTTTTCAGTGTTGATTTTGTGATCTCATGGGATGAGTTTTGTGTTGGTTGAATTTTCAAAGTGGTGGAATAGTTTTTTGTGTTGGTCTATTTGAGTTGTGGCACTATAGTTCATGGTCTATAGGAAAATGCATCCAGTTCACTTCAAGGGATTGCACGAGACAGCTAGCCGAGTAGCAATGAGAAGGTGGAAGCTCGTCTTAATGTTTTTGATGCCAGGGAGGGGACCTTATTTGTAGTTTTGAATTGGATTGTTTTTGGCCTTGGGAAATTGGATTGTGGGACTTGATTGTCTTTTATGTCTTTGAAGTATGTTGGGTTCCCCATTTCCCATTAAAAGGGGGTCTATCTTAACAAAAAAAAATTAATTTTCAGTCAGTCTCTAAAATAAATGAAATACCTCAACAACCCTTTCTCTTCCATGACATTTTTGATGTTTGGTGCATTGACTTTAAGGAGAAATTTCCCAATTCCTTTGGAAACTTGTACATTCTTCTATCAGTTGATTACATGTCCAAATGGGTAAAGGGACAATCCACAGATAAAAATAATCCAAGATAGTTGTGGAATTTTTGAGATCCCAAATTTTATGTAGGTTTGGATTTCCTAGATTCAACATCAATGATCAGGGTTCTGATTTCTGCAACCAAATAATGCAATCACTTTTGTATCAGTATGGGGCCAGACATCGAGTGTCTAGTGCATATCACCCATAAACCAATGGTCAAGTTGAGGTGTTAATTAGAGAGGTAAAAAAAATTCTTGAAAAAATGTTTCAACCCAATAGAAAATATTGGAGTCTTAGAATCGATGATTCATTATGGGCTTAACATACTAACTTTAAAACTCCCATTGGAATTTCACCATACCAGCTAGTTTTTGGAAAGAGTTGTCACCTACATATTGAGATAGAGAATTGAGCCTATTGGGACATTAAACAATGCAATTCAAATATTTTGGGCGCATGTTATCAAAGGAAGTTACAGATTCAAGAGCTGGAGGAAATGAGAAGAGTCTACTATGATAACTCCCAGATTTATAAGGAGAGAAACAAGGCTTTCTATGACCACATCATCCTTCATCATCAATTACACATTGGGTAGAAGATACTTATTTTCAATGCAAGGCTTAATTTTCATGCATCTAAGCTTCGTTCCTACTATTTTGGCCCATAAACTATTACTAATGTTTATCCATTTGGTGTTGTTCATGTTCAAAATAAAGGAAAAAAAACATTCAATGTCTATGGATAGTGGTTGAATCACTTTCACAAATCCATTTCGGAGTCCCTGATCATGGAAATCCAATTTCAAGATGAAACCTACCAATTACACCTGTAACACCCTAAGATTTCATAGTATTCCATATCTTTAAAGTAATTCAATAGTTTGCGTTGTACGCAACTTTGAGTTTTAGCACATCACAAAAAATCAAACTAGCCATTTAAAAAGCATTTATGAATAGTAATACCCAATTTTTGAAATTTTATAAATTTTATTTTTCAAATTGGACTTTGTTTTTCGATTCATAATATAAAAATTACCTTAGGTTTAATTTTTGGTATTTTTCTGAAAACTTTCAATTTTTGATGAATAGTGAAAAACACTGCGTTATTGTTTTAAACCGACTTTTATTTAAATAATTATTTATTTTATTTAAATTTATTTTAAGTCAAAATATATACATAATACCTATATAATTCTAATTTAATTCATTGGAGTCATTTTATAATAAGATTAGATATATAAAATTTTATTGAACTATTTAATGCCTTTTACCCACCTTCTAGGCACATTTGTAAATTTGCATAAAACGTAATTTTACCACTTATGTGAATTTAATTTCAAAAATATGAGAGACACGATTGAAATTATTAAGTAAAATGTGGTTTAATAGGATGAAAATAATTTTTGGTGAATAGTAACTTTTGAATTTTATTTACCACGGTTAAAAGTAAATAGGGTAATTAAAGGTAAAAATGATATTATAATTACCATAACACATGTCCTAATTCTATTGGATAACTGTATTTCTACCTAAATCAACCTTATAAATAAAATATTATCATTGTTATCCACTTGAATTAGATTAGGACATTTATTATTATTTTATTTAAAGAAGAGTTAAAAGTATAAAATTCAAGGTTTAATAACTAAAACATTTTTAATATAGAGTTATAAATAAGATAAATTTGACTATAAATATTCATTAGAAAGATAAAATTATTTCCTATATCATGGTATTTTATTTATAATTTTTAGATATTAAATAATTAAATTTATTTATGACATAATGATGATGCAGTAATTACCTTATTAATGAAAGATTAAAATAATTGATATTATAAATATACAAATAAATGTAAATTGAGAATTTTGATGCATTAAACTAATTTTATAGGTTAATATGACATTTTAGGAATGATTTAATTTATTTTTTCTAAGTAATAAAGTTTTTTTTACTTTCAAAAAAACCAAATACTAAATAGTGTCAAAATAGAAAAAAATGAGTTTTTAAAAAAATACTATATTATTAAATGATATAATATTCCTAAATATCTAAGGTCAGGAAAAAGGTATTATATAATGATATATATGTCATTAATTAACCACTTGAGGTTCTCTTGGAATTTTATAGTAAGTTTATTAACCATGTAATATAAAAATACAAGAAGATGTTGTAAAAATTAAACTATTTAACAAAGAGTTAAATATAAAAGATAAGGATCATATGGTGACCCAAACTTGTCTAAAAACTATTGGTTGATATTATTTATACCCATACCCACCTTATCCTTGAAATAAATCCATTTGGAGCCATTATAAACCGAAAATTATTTTATAATAAAATAATATTTCAATCTTTTCCTAAAGTGACCATCACCTCTCTTATAAAAGGGTACTTTCCCTTCTTTTAGAATCACACCTATAAAGATATTTGGCTCGGCCAAACCCTACTCAAATATCCTCCCAACTACCCTCACGTCAACGTAGAGGCCTTAATTTTATCAGAAATCCAATCTAAGGAGCCCTTTTTATCAAATCAAAAAAGAAGCACCTGAAGAAGAGGTAATAATTTCATCAGATCTTTCAAAGTTATTTTCTTCTTCTACTTCCTCTTTCTTTGTTGTTTCCATACCAAAATAATAAATCCAGTACCTTATACATACTGTGATGTTATTATAAATTTGGTACAACCATATTCATTATTCTATTCATCCTATGAATGACAAAGTCACCATACGTGCGTATGTACGACTTACCGTCTCCACATCGTGGTGTAGTTTGTTATTCAACACTTCATTATTTGGATGGGTATAATAATGAGTATAATTGATGTAAATAATAAATATAACATGTTAATTATTATTTATATATTATATACCATCCAATTACATATGATTTCACCATCAATAGAATGGTATTGTTGCTTGTGTGTACGTACGGATTACAGTCTCCATGAACGTGATAAGATTCATTCCCCATCGTAACCATTCAAGAATAATTTTCATTTTATAATTAAAAATAATTATTAAGAACTTAATTTCCTTTTGTATATGAATCAAATATATCTTATCTATAACAAACATGACTTACGTAACAAAACATATAAAGGAAAATGAATCAGTTAACACCCGAAACAATGATACTACTGAAATATTATTAACAAAGAAATATTACAAGATAATATATGATATCATATTTATGTATGTGGTTCTTTTATAATTTAATAACAATGATTTAACTATTATACAGGAGGTTAACTTACCCTTGACTAAGTAAAATTACAAGGTAAGTGTTAATTTTACAATATCTTTATTATCCGAGGTTGTTTATACGTAAGTATCTACTAAGACTTCTTTATCATCCACATCCATGTTTCTTAAAAAAGTATTTCAAAACATTTTTAATATTTCTTAGTCTATGGGTTAAATTCATTTATACCCTTGTTTGAATTTTTATAAAATGTTTTGAAAAGAATATTTCTGTTGTTTTCCAAACAAGGTACTTTATGACCTTTTCAACAAATTAAGGAAATAATGTTTTTTTAACTTATACGGCAGGTGAAGATATTTTCCACCATTATAAAACCTTCGAAGCTTCCCTTACAAGATTATATGAATATTTTCAAAATAAATGTCTTCTTTTATAATTATGAAAATTTTAAATTATTTCAAATTAGAAAGAGATATTTCACTCAAATAATTTTTGGATTGATTTCATCTATGTCAACATCCTTTGTTGGATTTTACGCTTGTTTGAACTTGATTTATTATGATACAATCTTCCATATTATATTGACGATTTTGTGATATGTTTGATTGTGGATGTGCTATTTTTATACCATTCATGATTTATAGTTAAAGTATTAACATTTTATATGCAAGTTTTAATATGAATGTTTATGTTATGTTTCAACATTTTCATATGAGGAATGAATTAGGCTTAGTAAGTGACGAGTGGAGCCTTCTATAGATCCTTGATGTATCAGTAGGTCTCATGAGACAAACTAGTATCTTGGCATAAGTCCTTGAAAAAATCTGTATTTTTAGTCTTGGCATGAGGCCTTGACTATGTGGTTATGATGTCCGGCATTATACATTCCATCATTATGAAATTAGCTATTGATATTACATGTGATTATTTGACTAGTAGAATATCCATGTGAATAAGTAAATGAAATTATTTGATTTATCTTTTCTATATTATGCTAAAGTTCAAGTTTAAAAATATCGTGTTTTATTCTAATATATTTCCTTAAATGTTTATGCTTATTTATGATAGTTTCCGCTATATTGTTATCCTTAATAAGCATCTGAGCTCACCCCTTTATTGTTTTTTCTTTTCCCAAGATGTGAAGAAGTATATTATGATTGACCTATAGGGATAGGCTAAGGGATATAAGTGTGTTCAAAGGGGACACAAAGTTGTTGTTTTTTATTTCATGATGTAATGTAAATATTATGTATTTATCTAGTACTTCCAAGGCTACTAAACTAATTGGTCTTTCGAGACTTGATCTCTTATGATCATTCAAATTTTATGTAATAATGCACCGAATCTGGGTAACTAGGGTCAGGGAATTATAGTTGCTATCAGAGGAAGTTTATTAAAAACCTTGGAAACTAGATTTAGAAAAACTCGGATTAGTGAACATTACCCAAAGATAAACTTTGTGGATTTGTATAGGAGAACATACAAAAATTTTGGTAGTGTAAATATTATATGGGTTTTCCAAGAAAATACATATCTGTCTCGATACAAACAAGCAAATGTGGCTCTAGTATAAATATACCTAGGAGTGAAAACTCTGACAAGGAGTTTCGGTCTTGACCCAAGGTATCTTGGTACATGACGATGGGCCTTGTTTCACTCTTGGTGTTGACACTCCCGGGGGATATGCTTAGGATAATTCACATTTTCTTTAAAAACCATTATAAAGGATTTATGAGTAAATACTTCCTTAAAGAAAACATTTTTATGATTATGAATTATATGCATAAACTTTTTCAATTTACGTTAGGTATTTTACAGGTTTGGAATTATGCATTGCGATTCATAAACTAACCTAGTGTATTCCATTGTTTAGAAATGGTGCCCAATAAAAGGAATGAGGAATCCAGCAATACACATGTCCCAAAGAGTAAGAAGGATCATATCTTTCATGGTCTTAAGACAACATTTCGAAGGGAAATAACCTCTCATGTATTATCATCATATGAGGAAATAGTATGATGTGTTAATAAGATAAGTAAATAATTCTCTGAGTCCTATGACTTTTAAGGGAAGACAGAGAAAAAGAGGATGGTAGAGAGAAATATTGATAAAGGGAAGAAGGGAAAGAAATATTTTCGCATATGTGATAACTGTAGAAAGAATCACTATGGGAAGTGCTTGAAAGGAACATGAGTTTTTTATAAGTTTGGAGAGAAAGGACACCAAGTTCATGATTTCAAGGGTAAGAAAAAAGTTTCAAATGTACAATGCTTCATATGCAAGGAGTTGGTACACTACGTGAATCAATGTCCCAGTCATCAGAGTATACCGCAAATGATGCAATTGGATAATAATCAAGTTATGATACTACTGCAGATGAAGAGGAATAATGAATTATTTCATTTGAGTGTTGTATCAACGATGTACTAGTTATATTAATTATGGAAATAAATAAGGATTTTACTACAATACTATTTCATTGAGGCTTTGAGATTATATGGTACTAAGAAAAGAGACTCAAAAACAAGTTAATTTTTTTGGAAAATACATGGTTGAAGGAAAGATAAACCTTAGTATGGTCCTGATACTAAGGTAGTTATTTTGGAATAAGATATGGTTGATTTGGATATATTATATTGGATATTCTTGACTACCTTGGAACTTATTAATGGTTTTTTATTCCATCATTGTTGGAGTATTCAAAATGTTTTGATATAAGGAATATATATATTATTCTATAATGAAAAATGGAGCATGAATGTAATTAATAAGGTTTTATGGTAACTCAGGGTGTTATCATGTTTTAAGAGAATACATGATGAAGGAACTCACATGTTATTATGTGAAGAAAATATATCTTCATTATGTTATGTTGACCTTCCTTATAATTTTTTGGACTATGAGTTTGGACACAAGTATTTTGGATAAGTCTAAAGATTAGAATGAATTAAGTTGGACATTGGATACTATGGTTTAAGGTAAAAACATTTCTTAAGATTAATTTTGTATTTTTTATTAAAAGGAAAACCCAGAGGTCGGGCGACAACCTGTCGCGTTCAACAAGGCCACGAGACTTGAACCTGCAACCGAAGGGCGACAAGGGTGCATCACCTACCAATGGCCTACATGATGTCCTGGTTTTTATAATGTAGTTTTTTTAAAAGGTCTGATATATGAATTATAAATTCATTTTTTTAAACCCTATATGATTAAGATAAATAGAATATTTTTGAGTTCTATTATCTTTTGGAGTGAAAGATGAGTTTGTGGTAGAAATTAGTTAAAGAATGGAACTCTACTTGTCAAGTATTCTTTTTTATTTTATTTTTATTCTATGAAGAAATTAATTCTTAAACATTAGAGAAATGAACTTAAAACCAAAAATGTGTTATCCTAACACCTTATATTTTGTTGAACTGATGATATTTTAAATTATCATAGATTTATGGCTTTGAGGCCCTCAATTTTCCATTTATTGTTCACTTGTTTATGATTGATGACCTCAATCACTTCCTATAAATATTTATGTTTTCCCTCTAATTATGTGTCTCTAATTGATACCAATGTTCTCCTATTTGAAATCATAATTTGGTGGTGACTTCTTCATTTATCTTTCCCTCTTATTAAGACTAAATTTTATTAAACTTATTTCCGATGTAGGTTTTCCATAAAGATAGTTTCTATTTCAAACCTTTTATTATCAAAGAAAAATTTCAAACTGAAATGATACAATTTATTGAAGGAGGGGAGAATGTAACACCCCAAGATTTCATAGTATGTAATCTCTTTAAAGTAATTCAATAGTTTGCGCTGTACGCAACTTCGAGTTCTAGCACATCACTACAAATCAAACTAGCCATTTAAAAAGTAGTTATGAATAGTAATACCCAATTTTTAAAATTATATATATATATATATATTTCAAATTGGACTTTGTTTTTGGATTCGGAATATCAAAATTATCTTAGGTTGAATTTTTGGTATTTTTCTGAAAACTTTCAATTTTTGATGAATAGTGAAAATCACTAGGTTATTGTTTAAAACCAAATTTTATTTAAATAATTATTTATTTTATTTAAATTTATTTTAAGTCAAAATAGATAAATAATACCTATATAAGTCCAATGCAATTCATTGGAGTCATTTTATAATAAGATTAGATATATAAAATTTTATTGAACTATTTAACGCCTTTTACCCACCTTTTAGGCACATTTGTAAATTTGCATAAAACAGAATTTTACTACTTCTGTGAATTGAATTTAAAAAATCCAAGAGAAACGGTTGACATCAGTAAGCAAAATTTGGTTTAATAGGATGAAAATGATTTTTGGTGAATAGTAACTTTTGAATTTTATTTACCACGGTTAAAAGTAAACAGGGTAATTAAAGGTAAAAATGATATTATAATTACCCTAACACATGTCTTAATTATATTGGATAAGTGTATTTCAACCTAAATCAAAATTATGAATAAAATATGATCCTTTTTTATCCACTTGAATTAGATTAACACATTTATTATTATTTTATTTAAAGAAGAGTTAAAAGTGTAAAATTCAAGGTTTAATAACTAAACCATTTTTAATATAGGGTTATAAATAAGATAAATTTTACTATAAATATTCATTCAAAATATAAACAGATTTCTTACATCATGGTATTTTATTTATAATTTTTAGACATTAAATAATTAAATTTATTTATGACACAATGATGATGTAATAATTACCTTATTAATGAAAGATTAAAATAATTAATATTATAAATATCCAAATAAATGTAAATTGAGACTTTTGATGCATTTCACTAATTTTTTAGGTTAATTTGACATTTTAGGATTGATTTAATGTATTTTTTTTTAGTAATCAAGTTTTTTTTTGACTTTCACCAAAACCAAATACTAAATAGTGTCAAAATAGACATAAATGAGTTTTTAAAACAAATACTATATTATTAATCGATATAATATTCCTAAAACTCTAAGGTTTGGCCAAAGGACTTATATAATTATAGAAATTTCATTAAATAACCACTTGAGGTTCTCTTGGTGTTTTATAGTATGTTTATTAACCATGTAATATAAAAATACAAGAAGACATTGTAAAAGTTAAACTATTTATCTAAGAGTTAAATATAAAATATAAGGTTAATATGGTGAAATAAACTTTTATAAAACCTATTGGTTGAGAGAATTTCGAACCATCCTCAATTTAGCTTCGAAAGAAATCCATTTTTTTTCCATTATAAACCTAAAATGATTTTATAATAAAATAATATTTCAAGCTTTTCCTAAAGTGACCATCACCACTCTTATAAAAGGTTACTTCCCCTTCTCTCAAAATCACACCTCCAAATCTATTTGGCCTAGCCAAACCCTACTCAAATATCTTCCCAAATACCCTCACGTAATTCTAGAGGCCTTAATTTGATCATAAATCCATCCTAAGGAGCCCTTTTGATCAAATAAAAAAGGAATCACCTGAAGAAGAGGTAATAATTTCATCACTTCTTTCAAAGTTCTTTTCTTCTTCCACTTCCTCTTTCTTTGTTGTTTCCATACCAAAATAATAACTCCAATAACTTCTATATACTATGATGTTAGTATAAATATGGTATAACCATATTCACTATTCTATCTATCCTATGAATGAAAAAGTCACCATACGTGCGTACATACGACTTATCATCTCCACGTCATGGTGTAGTTTGTTATTCAACACTTCATTATTTGGATGGGTGTAATAATGAGTATAATTGATGTAAATAATAAATATAACATGTTAATAATTTTTTATATGTAATATACCATCCAATTACATATGATTTCACCATCAGTATAATGATATTGCTGCTCGTGCGTACGTACAGATTACCGTCTCCACGAACGCGATAAGATTCATTCCCCATCGTAACCATTCAAGAATAATTTTCATTTTATGATTAAAAATAATTTTTAATAACTTAATATCATTTTGTACATGGATCAAATATATCCTATCCGTAAGAAACATGACTTATGTAACAAAACATATAAAGGAAAACGAATCAGTTAACACCCAAAACAATGATACTAATGAAATATTATTAACAAAGCAATATTATAAGATAATATATGATATCATATTTATGTATGTGGTTATTTTATAATTTAATAAAAATAAATTAACTATTATACAGGAGGTTAACATACCCTCGACCAAGGAAAAGTAAAAGTTAAGGGTTAATTTTACAATCTCTTTATTATCTAAGGTTGTTTATACGTAAGTATCTACTAAGACTTCTTTATCATCCAAATCCGTGTTTCTTAAATATGCATTTAAAAACATTTTTACTATTTCTTAGTCTATGGGTTAAATTAATTTATACCCTTTTTTGAATTTTTATAAAATGTTTTGAAATAAATCTTTCTGTTGTTTTCCAAACAAGGTACTTTATGACCTTTTTGACAAATTAAGGAAATAATGTTTTTTAACTTATACGACAGGTGCGAGTATTTTCCACCATTATAACACTTTCGAAGATTTCCTTAAAATATTATATGAATATTTTCAAAATAAATGTTTTCTTTTATAATTATGAAACTTTTAAATGATTTCGAAGTAGAAAGAGATATTTCACTCAAATAATTTTTGGATCGATTTCATTTATGTCAACATCCTTTGTTGGATTTTACGCTTTTTTGAAGTTGATTTATTATGATACAATCTTCCATATTGTATTGAAGGTTTTGTGATATTTTTGACTATGAATGTGATCTTTTTATACCATTCAAGGTTTATGGTTAAATTATTAACATTTCGTATGCTAGATTTAATATAAATGTTTATGTTATGTTTCAACATTTTTATATGAGGAATGCATTGGACTTAGTAAGTGACGGGTGGAGCCCGTTATATCTCCTCGATGCATCAGTAGGTCTCATGAGACAAAATAGTATATTGGCACAAGGACTTGACAAAATCTTTATTTGTAGTCTTGGCACAAGGCCTTGACTATGTGGTCATGATGTACAACATTATGCATTCCATCATTATGAAATTAGCTATTGATATTACATGTGATTATTCGACTAGTAGAATATCCATGTGAATAAGTAAATGACATTATTTGATTTATCTTTTCCACATTATTATGAAGTTTAAGTTTAAAAGGCTTATGTTTTAGTCTTATACATTTCTTTAAATGTTTATGCTTATTTATGATAGTTTCTGCTATATTATTATCCTTAATGAGCATCCGAGATCACCCCTTTCTAATATTTTCTTTTCCCAGGATGTAAAGAAGTATATTATGATTGACCTGAAGGGATAGGCTAAGGGATATAAGTGTGTTCACAGGGGACACAATGTTGTTTTTTTTAATTTCATGATGTAATATAAAACTTATGTATGTATCTAGTACTTCTAAGGCTACTAAACTAACCAGTATTTCGAGAATTGATCTCTTGTGATCATGCCAATGTTATGTAATAATGCACCAACTCTGGGTAACTTGGGTCGGGGTGTTATAGTTGGTATCATAGGAAGTTTAGTACAAAACTTGGAAACTAGATTTAGAAAAAATCTGATTAGAGAACATTACCCTAAGATAAACTTTGAGGATTTGTATAGAAGAACATAAATTTTTTTTGGTAGTGTAAATATTATGTGGTTTTTCCAATAAAATATATCCCTATCTGGATACAAATAGGTAGAGGTGGCTCTATCATAGATGTACCTAGGAGTTAAAACTCTGACAAGGAGTTTCGGGCTTGACCTGAAGTATCCTGGTACATGACAACGGGCCTTGATTTACTCTTGGTATTGACACTCCCGGGGGATATGCTTATGATAATTCACATTTTCTTTACAAACCACTATGAAGTATTTATGAGTAAATACTTCCTCAAAGAAAACATTTTTATGATTATGGATTATATGTATAAACATTTTAATTTACGTTAGGTATTTTATAAGTTTGTAATTATGTATTGCGATTCATAAACTAGCCTAGTGTATTCCATTGTTTAGAAATGGTTCCCAATAGAAGGAATGATAACTCCAACAATACGCATGTCCCAAAGAGTAATAAGAATCATATATTTCATGGTATTAAGCCAACATTTCGATGGGAAATAACCTCCCATGTATTATCATCATATGGGGAAATAATATCATGTGTTAATCATATAAGTAAATAATTCTCAGAGTCCTATGGCTTTGAAGGGAAGCCATAGAAGAAGAGGATGGTAGAGAGAAATATGGATAAAGGGAAGAATGAAAAGAAGGATTTTCACATATGTGATGATTGTGGAAATAATCACTATGGGAAGTGCTTGAAAGGAATGAGAGTTTGTTATAAGTGTGGAGAAAAAAGACACCATGTTCGTGATTGAAAGGGTAAGAAAAAGGTTTCAAATGTACAATGATTCATCTGAAAAGAGTTGGTACACTACACGAATCAATGTCCCAATCATTAGAGTATACCGCAAATGATTCTATTGGATAATAATCAAGTTATGAGACTACTGTAGATAAAGAGGAATAATTAGTGTTATTATATTTTTATTAATGAATTATTTCATTTGAGTGTTGTATCAACGATGTACTGGTTATATTAATTATGGAAATAAATAAGGATTATACTGCAATACTATTTCATTGAGGATTTGAGATTATATGGTACTAATAAAAGTGACTCAAAAACAATTTAAACTTTTTGAAAAATACATGGTTGAAGGAAATATAAACCTTAATATGGTTATGATACTGAGGTAGTGATTTTGGAATTAGAGATGGTTGATTTGGATAAATTATATTGGATATTCTTAACTACCTTGGAACTGATTAATGGTTTGTTTATTCCATCATTGTTGGAGTATTCAAAATTTTTGGATATAAGGAATATATCTAGTATTCTATAAGGAATAAGGGATCATTAATGTAATCAATATGGTTTTATGGTAATTCAAGGTGTTATCATGTTTTAATAGAATACACGATGAAGGTAATCACATGTTATTATGTGGAAAAAATAGATCTTTATTATGTTATGTTGAACTTCCTTGTAAAATTTTGGAATATGAGTTTGGACATAAGTATTTTGGATATGTCTAAAGATTGGAATGAATTAAGTTGGACATTGGATACTATGGTTTAAGGTTAAAACATTTCTTAAGATTAATTTGGATTTTTTATAAATATGACAACCTGGAGGTTGGGAGAAAACTTGTCGCGTCCGGCAAGGCCACGAGACTTGAACCCGAAACCGAAGGGCAACAAGGGTGCATCACTTACCACTGGCCTACAGGATGTCCTGGTTTGTATAATATAGTTTTTTTTTAAAATTTCTGACAAATGAATTATAAATTCATTTTTTTGAAACCCTATATGATTAGGATAAATAGAATATTTTTTGAGTTTTATTATCTTTTGGAGTGAAAGATGAGTCTGTGGTAGAAATTAGTTAAAGGATGGAACTCTAATTGTCAAGTATTCTTTTTTTCTTCTTATTCTATGAAGAAATTAATTTTTAAATATTAGGGAAAAGAACTCAAAACCAAAAATGTGTTATCCTAATACCATATGTTTTGTTGAACTGATGATATTTTAAATCATCATAGATTTATGTATTTGAGGCCCTTAATTTTCCATTTATTGTTTACTTGTTTGTGATTGATGACCTCAATCACTCCCTATAAATATTTATGTTTTTTCTATAATTATGTGTCTCTAATTTCTACCAATTTTTTCCTATTTGAAATCATAATTTGGTGGTGATATCTTTATTTCCCTTTCCATCTTATTATGACTAAATTTTATTAAACTTATTTCCAATGTAGGTTTTCCACAAAGATAGTTTCTATTTCAAACCTTTTATTGCCAAAGAACAATTTCAAATTGCGAGGACACAATTTATTGAAGGAAGGGAGAATGTAACACCCCAAGATTTAATAGTACACTATATCTTTAAAGTAATTCAATACCTTTCACTGTACACAACTTTGAGTTCTAGCACATTATGACAAATCAAACTAGCCATATAAAAAGCAGTTATGAATAGTAATACCTAGTTTTTGAAATTTTATAAATTTTATTTTTCAAATTGGACTTTGTTTTTGGATCCGGAATATCAAAATTATCTTAGGTTAAATTTTTGGTATTTTTCTGAAAACTTTCAATTTTTGATGAATGGTGAAAAACACTACATTATTGTTTAAAACCGAATTTTATTTAAATAATAATTTATTTTATTTAAATTTATTTTAAGTCAAAATAGATACATAATACCTATACAAGTACAATGTAATTCATTGGAGTCATTTTATAATAATATTAGATATATAAAATTTTATTGAACTATTTAACGCCTTTTACCCACAGGCACATTGGAAAATTTGCATAAACATATTTTTACCGCTTCTGTGAATTGAATTTCAAAAATACAAGAGAAACAGTTGACATCAGTAAGTAAAATGTGCTTCAATAGGATGAAAATATTCTTTTGGTGAATAGAAACTTTTGAATTTTATTTACCACGGTTACAAGTAAATAGGCTAATTAAAGGTTAAAATGATATTATAATTACCCTATCACATGTCCTAATTATATTGGATAAGTGTATTTCAGCCTAAATAAACCTTAGGAATAAAATATTATCCTTTTTGATCCACTTGTATTAGATTAGGACATTTATTATTATTTTATTTAAAGAAGAGTTAAACGTGTAAAATTCGAGGTTTAATAACTACACCATTTTTAATATAGAGTTATAAATAAGATATATTTGACTATAACTATTAATTATAAATATAAAAATATTTTCTACATCATGGTATTTTATTTATAATTTTTAGACATTAAATAATTAAATTTATTTATGACACAATGATGATGCAGTAATTACCTTATTAATGAAAGATTAAAATAATTGATATTATAAATATATAAATAAATGTAAATTGAGACTTTTGATACATTAAACTAATTTTATAGGTTAATATGACATGTTAGGATTGATTTAATGTATTTTTTCGAAGCAATCAAGTTTGTTTGACTTTCACAAAAACCAAATACTAAATAGTGTCAAAATAGACATAAATGAGTTTTTAAAACAAATACTATATTATTAAATGATATAATATTCATAAGAATATAAGGTTTGGACAAAGGAATTATATAATGATACATATTTAATTAATGAAACACTTTAGGTTTTTTTGGAATATTATAGTAAGTTTGTTAACCATCTAATACAAAAAATACAAGAAGACATTGTAAAAGTTAAACTATTTAACTAAGAGTTAAATATAAAAGATAAGGTTCATATGGTGACCTAAACTTATATAAAACCTATTGGTTGAGATTATTTCGACCCATCCCCACATTAGCCTTGAAATAAATCCATTTGGAGCCATTATAAACTGAAAATGATTTTGTAATAAAATAATATTTCAAGTTTTTCCTAAAGTAACCCTCACCTCTCTTATAAAAGGGTACTTCCCCTTCTCTCAAAATCACACCTCCAAAGCTATTTGGATCGGACAAAACCTATTTAAATATCCTCACAACAACCCTAATTTCAACCTATAGGCCTTACTTTGATCATAAATCCAACCTAAGGATCCATTTTGATCAAATCAAAAAGGAAGCACCCGAAGAAGAGGTAATAATTTATCACCTCTTTCAAAGTTCTTTTCTTCTTACACTTCATCTTTCTTTATTGTTTCCATACCAAAATAATACCTCCAGTACCTTATACATACTTTGATGTTATTATAAATATGGTACAACCATATTCATTATTCTATCCATCCTATGAATGACAAAGTCACCATACGTGCGCGTGTACGGCTTACCGTCTCTCCGTCATGGTGTAGTTTGTTATTCACCACCTCATTATTTTTATGGGTATAATAATGAGTATAATTTATATAAATAATAAATATAAAATTTTAATGATTCTGTATATGTAATATAACATCCAATTACATACGATTTCACCATCAATAGAATGATATTATTGCTCGTGCGTACGTACAGATTACCGTCTCCACGAACGCGATAAGATTCCTTCCCCATCATAACCATTCAAGAATAATTTGAATTTTATGATTAAAAAGAATGTTTAAGAACTTAATATCATTATTTATATGAATCAAATACATCCTATTCATAACAATCATGACTTACGTAACAAAACATATAAAGGAAAATGAATCAGTTAACACCCGAAACAATGATATTACTGAAATATTATTAACAAATCAATATTAGAAGATCATATATGATATCATATTTATGTATGTGGTTATTTTATAATTTAATAAAAATTATTTAAATATTATAAAGGAGGTTAACTTACCCTTGACTAAGGAAAAGTACAAGGTAAGGGTTAATTTTACAATCATTTTATTATCCAAGGTTGTTTATATGTAAGTATCTACTGGGACTTCTTTATCATCCACATCTGTGTTTCTTAAAAATGTATTTCAAATAATTTTTACTATTTATTAGTCTATGGGTTAAAGAAATTTATAACCTTGTTTCAATTTTTATAAAATGTTTTTAAAGGAATCTTTTCGTCGTTTTCCAAACAAGGTACTTTATTACCTTTTCGAAAAATTAAGGAAAAATGTTTTTTTAACTTATACGGCGGGTGCGGGTATTTTCCACCGTTATAACACCTTCGAAGCTTCCCTAACAAGATTATATGAATATTTTTAAAATAAATGTTTTATTTTATAATTATTAACCTTTTAAATGATTTCAAAGTAGAAAGAGATATTTCACTCAAATAATTTTTGGATTGATTTCATCTATGTCAACATCCTTTGTTGGATTTTACGCTTGTTTGAAGTTGATTTATTATGATACAATATTCCATATTTTATTGAAGGTTTTGTGATATTTTTGATTATGGATGTGATATTTTTATACCATTCATGGTTTATGGTCAAAGTATTAATATTTCGTATGTTAGTTTTAATACAAATGTTTATGTTATGTTTCAAAATTTTCATATGAGGAATGAATTGGACTTAGTAAGTGACGGGTGGAGCCCGCTATAGCTCCTTGATGCATCGGTAGGTCTCATGAGACAAAATAGTGTCTTGGCACAGGGCATTGAAAAAATCTTTATTTGTAGTCTTGGCACGAGGCCTTGAATATGTGGTTATGATGTCTGACATTATGCATTCCATCATTATAAAATTAGCTATTGACATTACATGTGATTATTCGACTAGTTGAATATCCATGTGAATAATTAAATGAAATTATTTGATTTATCTTTTCCATATTATCCTGAAGTTTAAGTTTAAAAGGATTGTCTTCTAGTATTATACATTGCCTTAAATGTTTATGATTATTTATGATAGTTTCCTCTATATTGTTATCCTTACTGAGCATCTAAGCTCACCCCTTTCTTATGTTTTCTTTTCCTAGGATGTGAATAAGTATATATGATTGAACTGCAGGGATAGAATAAGGGATATAAGTGTGTTCAAAGGGTACACAATATTTTTGTTTTTTTATTTCATGATTTAATGTAAAACTTTTGTATATATCTAGTACTTCCAAGGCTACTAAAATAATTGGTCATACAAGACTTGATATATTGTGATCATGATAATGTTATGTAATACTGTACTGACTCTGGGTAACTAGGGTCGGGGTGTTACAACACCCACAAGATTTTATCCTTCCCATATTTTCTTTTATTACAGTGAGGACACTGCATGCTCTAGGTGTAGGGGGATGGGTACATTCCTGGGTCATTTAGGATTTTAATCATTCTTCTTTTTCTGTTTTTTGCTTGCTTCATGGTATTATTACCTCCCCCCATTTCCACCTCAATTTTGTTCCAGAATACTCACTTTTGATACCCACTTAATCATGGAAATTATTAAAAATTATTGAGGATTTTCCCTATTTCATGTTGTTTTAACATTAAAAAAAATTCACTAATAGAATGTGTATTTTGGCATGAATTTAACATTGAGGTGTGAAATTTTATAGTAAATTGGTTGTTTTTCGATGATATTAATGGTTGTATCTCTATGAAACTTTTGAGAATATTGATACCCTTTGTATGAGTAGTTTTTGGGAAAATTTTTTCACTTAATATCAACACACATCTTTGCACCCAATGATGAAGTGTGAATATTTATTACTTAATAGAAGGTAAATATAAGTTAGGTTAATATTTCTATACTTTTCAAAATGATTTTCTATATGTTAATTCCTTATTTGATCTGTTTGATTACTGTACCATATTGACCTATGTGGGTGTACTTGTTATCTGACTATTGTACGCCCTAAAAAAAATAAAAAAAATAATAAAAAAAATAAATATTGAGGGGAGTGATTAAATGTACAACATATGAGGATATCTAGGTTGAGAGCTTAAAGTTTGACTTTTGGAAATACTTAAGTGAGTGGGTCTTGAAATTTTATTACAAAGGATGTAGGACAAGTTTGATGGAAAGAATCATGTAAGCATTTTTTTTAAATAACCAATATTTACTGGATAGAAAGTGGAAAGAATAGAATTAAATGATTTTCACACACACATACAAGGTGAGTTTTTTGACATGGTTTAATTTTGAATTATTTTCTTATATTGGTATCATGCATCTCCTGGAATTTCATTCCGATACAATTTATGAGGCATCTTTTTCATGATCACTGAGAATAACTCCATGGTGTAGTTTTTTCTTTGATCACATTTCTATAAATAATTAAATTTTAAATGAATGTTAATTCTCCATGTAGTTGGTAATATCTCTAGGCATCATTTTTGGAAATGTGACTTTTCACTGGAGTGAAAATTTTTAGGTGTGGGGGTGCGATCACACCGCGATTCACTATTTTATTTCACCCATACACTATTGTGTTAAACTAGTTATGTATTGAAAATTAAAAAAATAATAATAAATCAAACTTCAAATTTTATTCAATTATTTAATTATTATGACTGTTGAAAAGGAAAATTTACCTTTTTTGATGATTTTATTGTAGGAGGGGGTGATTTGGAGGATCCAGAATGAAGTAAAAGAAAAATGGGCCAAATTTCATGGAAACCCATGAATACTTGTACACTATTTTGCATGATCCATGAAATATGTGCATCCAAATGGGATGAAATTTTGCGTGAGGATCTTAAATTTAGTGGGATATAACTATTCTTAAGACACCCAATCCCAATTCGTTCATTAAGGGGTCCAACCGAACCTATCCATCCAAGAAAAAGAATTTGCACAAAGTCAAAAGTTATGTTTTGTATTTCGTCCATATCTAGGCCTTTAGTTTTCCAGATGTTGCCAAATTTTTGATGGATATAGTCAATAGGTGGGTAAAAAACTTTTTAATTTTTGAAAAAGTGAGGTAAGGCTTTCTACCAACTCAACACCGTGGTCCATGTGGTATTTCAAAATCTGGGTGCCCAAAACCACCTCACATTTTTCCCATAAATTGGAACATTGGGCACCCCATTTGTTAGATCGACCAGGAAACAAATATCTACTATTTTGGATACCCAAAGGAGTCCTCTAATCATTCTAGAAGTTCTAGAGGCCCCTATACTCATATTTGGATCAAGGATGAAGGGGAATTTCCACCTAAGCCTCCTCCCCCCCCCTTGATGGTGAGCTAAACGATGGATTATCATTTTGAAGTACCTACAAACACTTGGGAGAGAGTTACATAATTTGTTTATACTAGTTTTGTGTAATTTTTGTATGAAACATTTCATTGAAGTTTTATTTTAACTTTATTTTTCTTTGAATGCTTTGTTTTGGTTTAATCAAGTGAATCATTTTTTATCTCAACACTGATAGGGTTGAGATTTCAAGTGGGAATCTTGGTTTGTTTGGATTGGGAAACATAATCATCCTCTTTCTCTCACACATACATGTGATATCAGTATGCTCTGGTGGACCTCACTCTATACTTGAGGTCCAAACCTTAACAACACGATTGCTGTGTCAAGGGGTGGTTCTTTTTTACATCGTTTTAAGAGGCAATAAGGGAATTGAGATCTTGAAAACCCTCAAACAAAGGATTCCATTAAAACGTGTGTATTTTTAAGAACGATGAACCAAATAAGATGTCTAGTGAACTTTATATTATCCCCTTCTCTCATAATTATAAAAATACCACCTTTATTTATCAACTATTAAAATCTTTAATTAAGTCATTTTATTTTTAAAAACTGTTTTCAAAACCACCCCCTCTTTTAGTAATTTTTATTAAAAATACATACTTTAAACATCCAACGCTCCTTAAGAGATGTCCTAGGGTATGTAATATTCTATAAATACCCTTTAAAAATATTATCAATTTGACATGTCATGACAACACCTTCACGAGTACTCACCAAAAATACTATCCTGGAGAACCAAGACTTCAAGATCTAAAAACTATATGCTCTTTACCCTATCCTAGAGGGAAGAGGTAACTCTCAAGGCTATAAGATAAGACTTCTCTTGACTTTCATGAAACTCCATATTCAGCTTAGATAATAGGGCCATACATTTTTGTTCATCACCAGCTTCATGTATGGCCTGTGATTTATTTTTTTTGACTCAGTGCATCCATTGCCGCATTTCCCTTTCCGAGCATATAGGTAAGATCAAAGTCAAAATAATGAAGGTGTTTGACCCATATTCACTATATGAGATTCAATTAATGTTTCAAAAAGATATATTTGAGGATTTTTTGGTCTGTATACACCAAAAATCATTAACCCATCTGACAGTGTCTCCAACAACGTAAGACATTGACAACTGTTGATAGCTCGAGATCATGCGTCAGATAATTTTTCTCATGAAGCCTTAACTGTTGAGATCTGTATACAATGACTATAGCTTCCTTAATCTACACTAAACCCAACCCAATTCCTGATGCATCACTTAACATTTTATAGCCTCTTCCAGGATCTGTAAGAATCATAATAGGTTCCAAAACAAGTGTTCATTTAAGCTCCTAAAATGATTTTTTCATGCTTCTTACCATAGGAACTTGACACCCTTCTTTGTAAGACTAGTAAGAGGTAAAATAAGGCGTGATAAGTCCTGTATGAAACACATGTAATATATAGTCATCCCTAAAAAACTCTATATATCCAAAAATTCTTGGGATGCTCCTAGGAAACCACAATACTCACCTTATTTGGGTAAAAAGATACTCTTGATTATGAGATAATGTGACCCAAGTAGTGAACTTTTTTGATCTAGAAGTGGAACTTATCAAGATTATCATATAGCTGGTTCTCTTTTACTGCATTCCAAATGATACCAATATTTTTATCATGATCGCTCTAAGTATGAGTATACACTAAGATGTCGTCCACAAATATCATGAAAAGAAATCCAAATAGGGGTGGAAAACCCTATTCATCAAGGACATGAAAATGGTGGGAACATTTGTAAGACCAAATGATATAAAGGGATACTAAAATAGACCATACCTACCACTAAAATCTCTATGAGGTATGTTTGAAGTCTTGGTTCGCACTTAATAATAGACTGATCTCAATCCAATCTTCGAGAAAACCTCAACACCTTAGAACTAATCAAAGAGATCATATATAAGAGGCAGTGGATACCAGTTATTAACCGTAATATGGTTAAAAAATTGGTAATCCACACATAAACAAAGGGTCCCATCCAACTTCTTGGTGAAAATAATGGGTGTACCCTAAGAAGAAATACTGGGTCAGATAAAACCTTTAGAATCCAATTCTTTCAACTACCTCTTGAGCTCCTGGAGCTCAGTAGGTGCCATCATGTATAGAGGAATGGGAACTAGATCTTCTCCTAGAACAATATAAATCATAAACTCTACCTCTATTTTAGGATGTAAGAAAGAAAAATTTTCAGGAAATAAATCCCTGAAATGATCTACTACTAGATAGAAATATGTTAGATGTATTCCCCGCTCCTACATGAAGAGACTAACAATCTAGTTGGTAACACCACCTAGCCCATGATTCTTTAGTCCAGTTCTACCAGCCTAGACATCCCACTCACCCTTGTGTAAATAACTACTACTCTCTGGTGATGTAAACAATACCCTATGATGATAGTAGTCCACATAGGTGTGATATGGAACCAACCAATCCATCTTGAGAATGAAATTTAATCCCTTCATCTCGAGAACAAAGAGGTCCCATAAGAAGGGATAACTGCCTACCTCAAGGGGGAAGTCCTTGCATTAGTGTTTACCCTTAGACCACACTCACAACAGTGTGTCTAGGGTCATAACCCCACATAATTACTAAATATCCATCTTGAGACTCTTCACAGTAAATAAAGAGATAAAGGAGTATGAAAAACCTATATAAAATAAGGTAGATACAATAGCCGAGACTACTAGAATAGTACCTCATATTGTAGATGGTCCTTTACTTTGAACCTTGTGTATCAGTTGTAAGGCATGAAACTAACCTGGTCAACGACCCTGTGCTATAGCTGGACTACCTTGAGTATGTCTAATCTAATGATGGTGATGATAATAAATCTGGATAAAATGGCCAAGACCTCCTCCTCAACCTATCCTGCCAGTGCTACTTCAACTCCCCACCCAACATGGCGTAAAAGATCATGCCCCTAAAGGTGTAGCTGGTGTAGATCCTCGTCCACTAGAAGCAAATGGAAATGTCTGATATAATCTCTGAAGATTCCTCATATAACTGTAATAATGACACTCAAGAAGGTTTCTATCAAACTGAGACTTTATATTCACCTTCTTTCCATACTGATGGCATATAATGGTGCTACCAGTGTGGATACTCTGGCTACCACTTCTCTGATGAGAAATCCCAAGGCTAAACTTCCCGCTATTAGAAGAACTACTTCCCTTACCCAACAATGATCCTCTAGGATTGGTACTATTAGCTTTTATCAGGTTGAGCTCAATCATAAGAGCCTGATTAATGGTCTCAAAAAAGTTAGGTAGGTTAAAGACATTCACTTATGAGTGGATGACATACTGGATCCTATTCTTGAAACATCATGCTTGTGATAGCTCATAACTGACTAGAAGCGATGCAAAGCATTGAAACTAAGTAAAACATGGAGAGTAGTCCATAATGGAGATAGAACCCTGCTCTAGGTGCATGAACTCTCTGGCTTGGTCAGCCCTCTACGTTTAAGTAAAGAAGTAATCATAAAAGGTAGTCTGGAAGTCTACCCAAACCATGCCCTGATTATGACCAGTATGAGTAATCACATCCCACTAGCACTTGAAAGAATCACACAAAATGTAGGTGTAAAGCTTGAACCTCCTCTATTGTGGTGTATCTAGATGCTCGAAGATAGGAAGAGTGGCCTCCATCCAGGACTCACTAGCTCGTGGACCTCTAACCCCTGAAAAGATGGGATGCTACTGCTGCTGGAACTCATATGTCAGATCATCTATCATAGGTTCAGGTCATGGAGCAACATGCATGGACTGAATTAGACATAGAAAACCCTCTCGAAACTAAGAAGTAATGCCCAATTTAGGTATAATAGGTGGTTCCTCAAGTGGAAATACTGGCAGTAAGACTAGCAGCTCATGGAACACCATCTATGGAGCATGCTCATTACCACCTTCCTGGTGAATGACCTGAGGATGTTGTGATGGTATATGTCTAAAAATTCCAATCACACACCTCATATCAAGATTTAAGAGAATATAGACACTATAAGAAGTAGAATATAAGAATAAGGGCTTACTACCTAAGGTAATATGCCAACTACCCACTTAGAAATCTAGGCTACTGGTAAGTGTTCAAGTTTGATTTACATGGGTTCTAGTAGGTTAAGGATCAACTATAACTTGCCTCTTGATTTACTGGAAACCATTTCATTTTATAAGTCAAGATTTACATTTAAGGTTTTTATTTGATTATATATATATATATATATATATATATATCAAGTTTTGATTAAATAGACTACCATTCTCAGTGAATAATGGCCCATACACCTTATTATTGAAATTGACAACTATTCATTTTTATTCAACCCCATTTACATTCGGTCTCAGAATTTAATAGGTAAAATACGATGGTTTGACTTGGTAAATTACCCTTTATAACCCACAAGGTCCCATAAAACTCATCAGTTTAAACTAATAATAACTTAATTTCAACCAAATATAAGATCATGTAACCAGAGGTACATAGCTTACATGGGTAGAAACTAGCTATTTAAGATGCCACCATCAACCTATACATGAAAACACTATTTAGGTTGATTATAACAATTTAAATAATAAATTACCATAACCTATAGAATATGTTAGCATTACAATCATATATATAAACAACCATGGCTCACTCAACAATCAAAGGAAACATAGGCAATGAAAACAGTGAAATGCACCTATGTGACATGACATATGCATGACATGTGAGTTCTAGGTGCCTATAAGGATGCATTTAACTATGATCCTTAACATATCAGGACAAGGTAAATATCAATAAATTATATTAAATATCATAACCCATGTGCATCACACAATGATGAAATGATGTCAACTATAATAATAAAAAATACAGAATGAGATTCCTCATTTAAGGCAACTTGATATTTACCCTGAATGTGGGTTAGGTACTCCCATACATAGATTATAACCAAGTTCCAAAGATTACCTAATATACTATCTATTGTCCCAAAATAGTAAGGAAAGAAAATAAAACTCTGATACCAATTTGTGATGTCTCTACTTTGGTGCCACTCAAAGGTGCCCCGTGCTGGTGGGCCACATGGCCTTAAGAATTCTTCCTCATACACCAGAGGGTTCTGATTAGCAGCGAGGGCCTAAGGTGTGTCTATGGAGAGACTATGCCCTCATGTTAGAGTGGATCACATTGGGTATAATAACTATATAAATATAAGAAGCATGATGTCAATGAAAAATTAGAGGAAAATAGGAGTAAACATCCAAGAACCAATAATCAACTCAAAGCTAAAACCGATTCATATACAAGATGATGATAATGTATGTCATGTATCTATAAGAAGGGAAACAAATTTACATGGAAAAAAGAAATACATTATATAAAAAATAATAAAAAAGAATCCAAAATCTATCCAGTATCCTAAGCACTGGCCTGACCATCTGCTACCAAACTCCATCTTAAGAAAGCAATCAAGATCAAGTGTCCAAAGAGGGACTCTTCCCCTTATCAACACCTGCATATATATAATCTTCCCAGGTACCATTGGTGAACTGACTAGGGTGTGAGATAAATATTAGTAGGCCACCACCAATGATGTCTGTACCATCTATTTTGAGAAATATAAACTGAAAGACTGTACATGTATATATCAGTAAAGACATTAAAATAATGTAAATATCCTGATACCTATTACAGCCTCAGCTAGTTCCTGAACATGAAATTGTTTAATTAATTATATTCCAGCTTATAATAAGTGAAGTAAGAGTATCCAAATTATGAAAAACGAATCCTATAATAATGATAATGATAAAATATGATCCAAGGTAATAACCAAGTCATCCTATAATAATGGTAATAATTAAGAGTATCCAAGGTAAAAACCAAGACATCACTGACCTCAGGGGTCAATCCAAATCTGTAATAACTTGTAGCCTATCTAAGGGGTCTAATTGTAATCCAAGGGGAATCTCCTAAAGTATTATATTGTACATAATTATAACAAAGTACAAGGATCTATCCCAAGGTAAAACAAACTAAGCATGACAGGGACCAATGGGGTGATTCCATGGCACCATGTGTTTGAACATGTCAAGATGGATCCAATGAGCATATCCAAGGCATCCTAATATCTGGAAGATAGTGAAGGGATCCTATGGTGTCATTCCGGGAATCCTCTAGTAAATAAGGAATAGGTTACAAGGTGGTTATCTCCCTTGATAACCTACTCCTTGAATTATAATGACATCCTATGAGTGCTTAATGCATTCCCTCAGGAATCCAAGACTGACTCAAGTCTGACCACTCCTATAAATATGAGAAGGTCCATATGCAATAAGAACCATATACACAATCCATTATTTAATTTAGTCCATGTAATACTCATGCCTTTTAATACATCATTTTTTTCATTACATACCTTTCATTAGTGTGTCAAGGTATAATAAGGACATGCATCCATTTAGCACTTTAATTACTTAATCAATTATTTGGTTCATTCCTTTAACTTTAATAAGCATGACAAGGTGGGATAAGGACATGAAACCAATTAAATTTAAATTGGCCAAGTGATATATATATAAAATATAATTTCCATTACATTTTAAAGGTTCATTAATTAATTGGAACACTTACCTTATAAGGGTTAAGTGATAACTATACTTGATAACCATTAACATTTCATTTATTTGATTACAACACTTACCTTTATCAAGGACAAGTCAAAACACACCTGAATGGTGGTGTAGATAGTCATAACAAACCACTAAAAGCATAAAAAAGGGAGAACCCTACTTGGGGTGGACGGAGTTGAAGTCATAACCTCCAATGATGTGATGAACATATATGGTAATGGATCTAGAACACAAGCATAATGATTACAAGCATGGAATATGAATTTTAATAGGAAACACTAGATGAAATAAGAATACACACAATGATGATAGTTTATAAAATGGTGACACTTGAGGGATGATTCATAGAACACCTACCTCAAACCTATATAACTCTACTCATCCAGTATTAGCCCTTAGTTTGGACCAGATCAGAAGAAAATGGAAGAATGGACCAATGTCTTGAAAATAAGGCATATGATCCTACATCAATATAGCATCGTCAAGGGAAATAAAATGGAAAATCGAGCTTAAGTATTAAAGATCTTACCTGGAGGAATCCAATGAGTCCAATGAAAGTAAAATCTATGCTCATATGAAGGATTTATCGACGAACCCAGGTTAGAACTAAGGTTGGGGCTCTGAATATAGGGTAGGAGACTCTACCGCTATAAATAAGAGAAAAGGAGGGGTATAATTAAATATATTTAGGGGAAAAGGGTAATTTTACCCAAAATATCTAGGTTTCATGGTTTTACCACATGGTTGAAAAAACTGTGGACCAATCATCCACCTCCCACTACCTAAGGAGGAACCTCACATGGTTTCATGTGGACAGTTTGACTAACCGTGTGCAAACCATGCTGCACACTCTACTAAAAATAGAAGGTACTCTTGTACAGGTATATGCTCCTAGCCTCATGGTTTCCTCAAACCGTGAAGTCTCCTAAGGCCCACTATCCATCCCTCGTACGGTTAGGGAAACTATGTGAACTGGATCACATGATTTCTACAAACCATGAAACCCAATCCTTTTCTCCACCGGTCAGGGTTCTGAGCTCCGAACAAGCCCCGGACAACCCCAAAACAACCATGAACTCATTAATCATTCAAATTTGGTCCAAAAAAAAGAATTAGTCCAAAATTTAAAGGATCCATATCTAAAATTTGAGTGTAATATTTCTATATCTACAAGTTGGGTATTATATATTGCCCATAGTGCTCACATTTGTATGAAAATATAGGAACCAAGTAGATTTTAGAAGATTTCTAGAGATGAGGTGGTTCTATATGATTCCAATGGAGTGATTCCAGCTACTCTATCCATTAGAGACCACCATCTCAAATTACCGACATGATTAATTTTGGTTTTAAAGAATTTTTATTATATTCCTAGTGTTACCAAGAACATTATTTATGTTTTTTAGACATGGATGGATTTATTTTCATCTTTGAAAATAAGAGTTTATAATTTTATAAAGACAACATATTTTGTGACATGAAATAGTTAAATAATGGAATTTATGTAATAAATTATGAAAACCAAATATTGACAATTGATAATGAAATAAATACATATGATTCATATATTACCCAATTATAGAATCATCATATTTTTCATGTAAATAAGAAACATTTGACAAATATCTATCAAGATGGTTACTTAGAATCTTTTAATCTTAATACACTTGAAATATACCACACTTGTTTACAAGTTAAGATAACCGAACCACCATTCGGTGGTCAAGGTGAAAGGACCACAAATATTTTAGATTTGGTATATATTGATGTGTGAAGGCCTTTTTAAGAAGAAGTTAGAGGTGGATTATCGTACTTCATTATTTTTACCAATGAACAGAGTACGTATGGTTATATCTACTTGATAAGGTATATGTTGGGATACTTTTAGAAGTTCAAGGAGTTAAATAATGAAGTTGATAATCATTTTGGTAAGAATTTAAAGAAAGTTCAATCATATTGATGTGGTGAATATCTTAACCAAGACTTTATCAACTTTCAATGGGAGTATAAAACTTTATCTCAACTCACTCCACCTTATACACCGTAGTAGAATGGTGTTAGTGAAAGGAGGAACAATACCTTGTTGGACATGGTACAGTTAATGATGAGTCATTGAATCCTTCCATTACCTTTTGGGGATATTCATTACAAACGAAATCATACTTAGTAAACCGAAAACCAACTAAAGTGACAAATGGTATTATCTTCGAGTTAAGGAGTGTAAAGAATGTTTGTGCATGGGGATGAAAAAAGTTTGTTAATTATAGCTCAAGAAATAAACTAGAACCCAATGACATGAAGTGTATCTTTATAGGGTATCCCAAGGAATCAAGGGGATACTACCTATACAACCCTTCAGATAAGAAAGTGACTATCACAATACAATCCATTTTTATTGATAGGGATAACATACTCAAGGAGAATAGTGAGAGAAATATTGAATTATTTTAAGTTGATTCTTAAGATACACAAGAGTTGGTACAATAATATATTCCATAGGTCCCCATGGAAGAAGTTGTTCCTAAATCACAAGTGCTGCGTAAGAGCACTAGAGAGCTAAGAGAATCAGAGAGATGTTTTTCTAGTCACTGATGATAGTGATTCATTATTGGTTAACAATAATTATCCTATATTTTTTAAGGAGGAAGTAGAGAGTTCAGAAGCTATGAGGTGGAAAGAATCCATGAATTATGTGATGGATTCCATGTATCAAAACCATGTTTGGGGTCTGATCAATCTGCCAGATGATGTAAATACTGCTAGGTTTAAATGAGTATTCAAGAGAAAATTGGACATGGAAGGTAAAATAAATACCTATAAAGAATTAATAGTGTCTAAAATGTTTATAAAACATCAAAACTGCATTCCTAAATTGGAACCTTTAAGTGGATGTGTATACGACACATCCAGGTCATAAAATATTCATTTCGACGAATCCATATAACAATTTGGTTTCATTAAGAATGAATATGAGCTATGTGTTTATAAGTGGATTAGTGAGAGTAAATTTGTTTTCTTAGTAGTATATATTGATTACATATTACTAATTGGAAATGATATACTAACCTTATATTAGGTTAAGGAATGGTTGAGAAAGTTCTTCTACATGAAGGACTTAGGTGAAATGACCTACATTTTAGATATCATGATCTTGTGTGATATATCCAAGAGGTTTATTAGAATAAGTCATGGTGAAGGTTCTAGGAACATTAGAAGCTCCAGATATGGCATGAAAAACTTGTATTTTTGTCATAATCGATGATTAATCTGAGATTTACATGATGATAAATGTTGTGATCAATAGAAATAAATCAATGAATAATTGATGATTAAATGATGGAACCAAGATACAAAATCATCGCATATTATTTATAATTAATTAAAACAATTAAAGAATTATCTTATGATTAATTCTTTCTTCATTGATGGATCTATCTATGTATCTACATTGTACTGTCGTTGCATTGTATGAATCAAGAGTAGATTCTATCAAGTGGTGATCCACATGTGTTCCATGAACCTTTGAATATCTCTGTAGAAATACCCAGGTTATAGTGTGGTAGATCATGATGCTTGCTTTATTCTCCTTTTATAACCATGGTAATCACTTGAAGAAAGATTATCTTTGATCTATCTAGAATTGATAGTGGTGGCAGAGGAGGATCGATCTCCATTCTTGAGAGTTTTATAGATAAGGAGCTCTCTAGGTCTTCGAGAGAGTTATCTTTGGATGTCTTCATGCACAACCAAAAGGAATTGAAATCCCTAAGGAAATAATATAATTGGGTTTATATACCTCTTGAGTTAGAAAATAATAATTACACATGTGGACTTATTATTATTCTTAATTACTATAGAACACCATATTAATAATAATTATAATAATATATTTATTTATTGACATGTATTAAACTCACGAATTAAATTAAATAACATTTATTCAAATAATATTCAATATATATATTATTTCTCATCAGACCATTGAACTTGGTTAGTCATTCCTCCATAATATTCATCATCATCATCATCATTTTTTTATGAAAAATTATAGGCCAAAGGTCAAGATACAAAAAGAAGAGCTATGGAGGACAAAAATAATGTAGGATAAGGGCATCCCTATGAACTATAACCACACTATTCGGGGGATAAGAACCCAAATTGGAGAGGTAAATAACAAACACATCATGAGAAGCCTTAGAATCCAAATAGTTCATAGCTTTATTGCCCTCATTCCATGTGTGAAGGACCTCCATGAGATTGTTGAAAAACCATATGCACTTACAGATATAGTATGAGATATCCCATGGAGTAACAAAAATATCATGCAAGGAGTTATAAATGATTTTGGAGTCCATTTCAACTACTTCAATATCAATATTTTTATCACTATAAATCTCAAGACCCTAAGAATTTCCATGGATTCATCCTGAAGAGAATCACCGCTCCTGAAGAAGGAAGTGAATGTAAGGATCAGGGAACCCCTACTATCCTGAACTAATCCACCGAACCACATGGTACCCATGCAGTATGAACCATTCATATCAAGATTGTGCCCATTCTAGGGAGGGAACCAACAAATAAACTATATTAAGGGTCCATGTGAGGGAAAAGTAGGATGGGAACTGGTATCTAGGAGGTGATTAAGGGAGGGGGAATCATTCCAGTTTTTTGAGTTGAGAATAATAAATCAAAAATCTATGGGTTCTAGAAATGAGAGATAACCTTAAGTTTGGGAGAACTTCATACCGAGCTTTATTCCTAGATTTCTAAATGAACCAACAACCCTCTGTAAAGATAAATTCTCTTTAATTCCTCTAAAGACTATTTCACTTTGAGCCTTGAAACTAGAGGTCAAGAAACGGAGTGCCCCACATCTCTTGAGAGGTCAGACCAGTGAACCCTTCAAACCTATTTAAAAAAAAGCGCATAAGACTCCTCCTGAGGATTCCCGAAATATGTAAACCTGGACCCAAGATAAATTCCTATATTCTTGAAAATATCATTAGTAGATAAAGGTTTTTTGTGAATATGTCAAACCAAGAAGTTATGGTTTACAAGTATTTCCTTACACCAGAGCATGTCACCCCATTTGTCCAACTCCATTGGGGACATCTACAACTAACAATACTCCTTCCCAGAGAACAAACCTAATGATGTACCTAAAAAATTAACATGTTTGGTTTGGGTGATAGTTCAATAATATCAAAGATATTACATTGATCTTCATCCAAGAAAACATGGGATAAGTATGGAAACTCTTTCATGCATCTGAACATCAAGTCCGACACAGGGAATATTGGAAAATTGATGGTGGAACCACCCCAATTCTAAAGCTAGAAATTGATGTCTCCCCTACTGATGATCCAGCAATAATGGAAGTAAAGGCCCGAGATGTGCAGCTTAATTTTGAGCCATAAGGTAGAGGATATTATTATTACGAAGTCCAGGTGGTTCCCGTATTTTTAAGCTATGAGCCTTCCCCATAGTGTTCGACCTTCAATCACTTACCATGAAATATTTGCATGCAGGCCATGCATTTCACCTTGAAGGCTTCCGAAGTTGATGCTTCCTTCCTTCTTCATTCATTCCATATTCGACCATCATGTCTAATGGAGTTTACCGATTGAGTGACCATCCTATATAAACAAGAGTAAGGAATTATTAATTCTATTGATAATTGCTTTTGGGACCTTGATTGATTCTAATATGTGTATAGGGATTGAAATGAGGATGCTGTTAACCAGTGGTATGTGGCCTAAGAAGGACAAATACCATTTTTTCCAATTAAAAATATGGACAGTGATCTTGTTAGAAACCCTGCTGAAGTGGTGGATACAAAACCTTTTTGAGGATATAGGGTCACCAAGATATTCCATCTGGAATCTTAGTTTTAAAAAACCCAGGTATCTTTCGATGGAGTAAACTCTCTTATTCGAACACTACATCGAGTGATAAAAACTACTCTTATCTTGGTTAACTAATTAACCTATTCAGATATAGTACTCCTCAAGAATATTATGAATACCTCAAATGGACTGTCTACTTCCATTAAGAAAAATTAATATATCATTGGTGTACATTAGGTGAGAAACGCCACTGAAGTTCTGTCTGCAATGATAGGGAAGGATGCCTCCTACCAGTAGAATCATGTTGATGATCCGAATAAGGGATTCCTATATCATAATGAAGAGTCTAGTATATAGTGTATTTTTTTTCATGATCCTCCTCACCACTTTAAAGATGTTTTAATCATTCCCCACGAAGGATATGGAGAGCCAAGATGAGCTAATGCACCTGTACAAAAGGTTGGAGATCCAGGAGGAGAATCCCATTCACACAAGGACCTTTAAAATTAATTTCCACTCAATTCTATCATATTCCTTATCCATATTGAGGTTAATAACTATATTAGAACATTGGAATTTTGATACTTTTCCCTTATCATCTCCTATGCCAACCCAATAACACCCTAGATGGATCTCCCTCTAATGAAGACATGTTGTTCATTCGAGAGCCAACAAGATAGATGAATTGATAATTTCATATTAATTACCCTAGATAAAACCTTTTAAGGGAAGTTACACATACTTATGGGGTGGTAGTGGTGGAGGGAGGATGGATATTTGATCTTAGGAATAAGCACCAAGGTAGTAGCGCTCACCACACGGGGTAGATAACCACCTCAAAAGAAGTCCTGAATTGCACCAACTAGATATTGATTGATTAGGTCCCATGAATCTCGATAGAATGTTACTGGGAATCTATCAGGTCCATCTAAACTATCAGGGTTGAGACCTTGTATTGTCTTGTATATCTTCTTCACATCCGGTACAAACTCAAAATACTGATTATCATGAGCTAACAAATTGCACGAGATGGCATTGAACAACTTGGCTCTCCCCATGGGATAAACTCCTTGCATTCACTGATTCGAACTTACAAGTAAAGACTTAAAATGAAGAGTTTCCATACCTCCCACATCATATCAATCATCTGTATACGAGCCATCCTCCAAAATAATGTCCAACCTAATGATCATCTTCATCTATTTCAATCACGCTTGGATAAAATCCTTATTTCTATCACCTTCCTTCAACCACTTGATATTGGATTGTTCATGCACCAACCATTCCTATTGAAGGAGAAGGTCAACTAGGGTGTTCTTTTTTAGAGAAAGGTCATTGAATATATCCTCATTCCATTCTTTCTTTAGCATATATTCCAAATTTTCGATATCAGATTTAATCAAGTCCAAGGCATAGAAATGTGGAGGTCGATTGTTGATCCAGGTTTGGAGGTCTCTCTTAAGGCTCCAAATCTTTTTATGCAAGATGACCCACCAACATCCCTACACTGGATTAGACAAAAAAGATATCACCACTTGATGATAATCCAAGGTTTATGTTCACTGCTTATAGAATAGAAAACACCACCTCCATCAACTCTGGAAGACAGGGCCACAATAATGGGGGAGTGACCAGAGATATCTCTAATGAGGTGAGTAACCTTGACATATGGGTAAGAAGAAATTACATAAATATTCATTATTCACTGATCAAGGTGACATAATGTGTGGTTAAGGAACCTTTTATTATTACACCAAGTGAAGTGGTCACTTGTATATCCCAAATTCGAGAGCCCATTACCAGATAAGAATGAGACAAAGTATTGGATCGCATTACGAGAATGAGATCTGAGAACCTTCATTTTGGTGTCATCCATAATAATATTAAAGTCCCCACCCACAAACCATGGAGAATCCTACAGATTGAAATAACTCAGATCACGACATTGGACCTCCCTTTAATGAGCATCACATTTTCCATAAATTAAGGTGAATAAAAAACAATGCACTCTAAAGATGATCTTGGTCGATATATACTGATCAGAAGGAAACAAAATTTCTACTATGATGGTAGATTTCCAAAAACAAACATATGTTCTAGTTTTTAGGATTAACATGCATAAAATCATACACACCCAATCCACTAGTGAAGGAAGCTATTTTTGAATCATGCTGCTTAGGCTCGAAGACTGCCACTAGAGAGGAGTTGGAGTTCAGAAGTTTATTGGAGATGAAATCAATTTTCACCCATGCACATAGGCTGCATGAATTACATAGAAGGAAGGAAATCATGAGAGAAGTGGTTTTTTTTTTGCTTTGGCACCCACCGATGAGGGTGATGTTGAACTGGAGGCCAAGAAGGATAAGGAGGATTTCCTTTAGGACCTAGTTTAGACAACACTAGGATGAGAGTGTGGAAATAATAAAGCTAGTGCCGAGACATCTAGTTTGTCATTGCATTGGACATGAGGGGATAAAGTGGAGAAGTCATTGAAGAGGGAGAGAGGCGGGCCACCAGAGGCTTCTTGTAGAGTAAGAGAAGAGTCTATCTTGGAAGCCCTTGAGGGAGGCTTAGGTTTATAAGAGGGAGAAAACACTGGGATACTCAATAGTTGATAAAAAAACATAGATCAATTTAGAAAGATTTACATACTAGAGGAAGGGAAAAGGGTTGGATCACATGGGAAGAGGGGGAAGTAGATGAAGGGGTTTTTTGAGATGGATCCACAATAAGCGTAGAGGATTGGGGTAAAGGGTCCTCAACATGATAGGGGGGAGGGGTCAAAGACACACCGCAAAGGGGAGGCGAGGGGGGGGGGTGAGGAAGATTAGATGAGGGAACATGTAGAGCGGCCCAAGGAACATACATGTTATTTTTGCAAGTTTTGGTAGAGTGACCTTGCAAATGGAAATGAAAATAGAAGTGGGCCGGTGAGGTTACAAAGATTTTATACCACCAAGAAAAGGATTCACCTACTTGTAGGAGGATTCATTCAGGGAGAGGAAAGGATGAATACACTTCAACACAAATACGAGCCATGAAAAAGTCTAGAAACCATAAGGTATAATCATCCACATAGAGAAATAATCCCACCACATCACCTATAGAGAGTGGAAATGACACATTATGAAATGGAAGAGGAATCCCCAATAGTTTTATCCACACCACCGTCTGAGGTGAATCGTGTCTAGAGTGAACATCAAGAGACCACCAAAACAAGTTAAAGAACTATTTTTTGATCGATTTGGAATTATAAGACAAGGATTTTATAAATTAATCTATGGACAAAAGGATGATGTAGAAGGATTTGTGGTTGAGTACAGAAACCCCCGCCAGAGAATCCAAATCCTAGGAAGCCACCAATTTCTAGAATCATAGGAGTGGAGGGATCTCTTAATTGAAGTGGCCCACCAAGGTCCACTGATGAAAGGAATATGCCACAATGAAGGATTATTCTAGGAAGATGAGATATGGGGAACCCCTCCACCATGAATGAATAGATCTGACCCATTGGGATCATCTACACCAGTGGGAAGGAAGAAGCCGAAAGAGCTTCCCGAAGAAGCACCTCCTTGAGAGAGGGTCTTGTGAGGTCACTGGAATCAAGACAAGAAAGAGGAATAGAAAGAGAGATAGAGCTCGACAATCAATCTGGTGAGGGCATGAAAGGATCCAGAATCATCACAGGCAGTGCCTCCGTCACACTAGAAACAAGTGAGGAGACCACAATAGTCAATTTTTTTGAAAGTGCGATGGCACGTGCAATGCATTCTTCAGAGAAGGGTAGTTAATTTCGTTCAAATTTATCAGATGTTGAATTATTACTATTTATTTAATAAATAAATATGACTACATTATTCTCCAATAAATAAATAAATATTATATCTAATAAACAATAAATAAATAAATATTAAATATTCTACTCATAAAATATTATCTTGAATAACCAGTGACAGAATATATGCTATAAAAAAACATGAATAATTATTAAACCACTCATGAGAATAATATTTATTCAATTTTTTTAATAAATAATAATATTATTTAACTAAGGTTCTATACACACTTAGTGTGTGACCCTCCATAACTCTTTCTCAGTGACATTAGGTGAAATAGCCCAAAGTCCAAGGTTAGCATCTAGCAACACACCAAGTCACCGATAGAGAAAGAAGCTAATGTTAAATGACATAAAACCTTATACATATTCTTATTGTTTAATATAATCCCTTTATCTCTATATCTCTTATAAATAAGGTTTCATGGTGGTTCCATCAACCTATGTGTTTGATATTTATTTCTTTGAGTTTCTGAAAATCTAACTTGCCTACAAAACCCAATGGGAATGGATTTATTTAGGATATATCATTTCCATAAAATGTATTGAGATATAAACTTCCATTAAAGAACATAGGAGAAAAATCCTTTCTTACATTATTCATAATTAAAATATTACTTATGGCACACCCAACATATCCTACTTCGTTGTGAATACATGTCATCATAGTTTTCATCAATACATCAAAGTATGAGACTCCTAACATCCGTTAATAATAATATTAAAGTCTAATAGACAATACATAATTCCACAGATAGGAAAATCTAATAACATATATAAATATGGATTTCCTACTGATGGGTCCCGTTCTCAGAATATAATATACTGGAAATTACCATGGAAGTACAACATGAAAAGGTACATCAAATTTCTATGAGTACCCACCCCTGATATCCAATAAAATTTGTGTCCATAAAATGATTTCATCTAAATATAGAGTATATATTTAAGATCACTATCATGACACTTATGTGTTCTTATCATAGAGGGTGACTACTATGAAATTTTAGTGAAACATATACTCTTAGGAAATTATCATATAATATTTCATAAATAAGAACAATCATGACGTGATAAGGAGTTTTTTAATATTAAAAACAACGAATACAAGTTATCACAGAATACAAAAAAATGGTTCTAGGGAACCAACTCCAACAAACTCCCACTTTCACTCGAGCCAACCACTAGAAACCTTCATTCTACTAGATCTCACATGATACTCATGCTTTTGCTGAGATAAGACTTTACTCAATGGGTAAATCATGTTTTTTCTATTTAAACTCTTCTTACTGCAAATTCACCCCTATGAGAAAAATACCTCAAGAGGTGATACTTCCGGAGTATATGATTTATCTTTTGGCGTGACCATGAATCTTTTGAAAGATTCACCACTATAGTATTATCATAATACAATGTGATAGGGTCTTTAATGATAGGTAACACATCAAGCATATGGTCTAAGTTTCGTATCCAAACAATTTCTTTGGCTGTATTAGAATCTTCTATATATTTGGACTCCACTATAGAATCACCGATAATTGGCTCCTTTAAACTCTTCCATCTCAAAACACCTCTGTTGAGACAAAAAATATATCTCGACTACAATTTCAGATCATTATGATATGTTTGAGAACTAATATCAATATAACCCCTGATGAGTATTTCCTCATCTCCTCATTACACCAAAAACACATCCTTAGTTCTTCTCAGATACTTAAGGACAACCTTAGCATCAAACCAATGTTGTTATCCTATATTAGCTTGATATTTTCCTACCATTCTCAATGTGTAAGAAACATCAAGTCTATTACATAACATGACATGTATGATTGATCCTATCACTGAAGCATATGAGATATTACTCATTCTCTCTTTCTCCTATTTTTTTTCCCTGAAGACACATTTTCTTAGAAAGATGTATACCATGTAAAATTGGAACCAATCACCTCTTGGATTTTTACATAATAAATATATTTAGTATATGATCAATGTATGTACCTTGAAATAGTCCAATAAACCTCTTGGATCTATCACAAATGATCTTGATACCTAGAATGTATAATTCTTCACATAATTCCTTTATAGAGAAACACTTGTTTAACCAGTCTTTAAGAGATTATAAGACCAATATGTCATTTCTGATAAGTAATATGTCATCAACATATACTACTAGGATAATGACCACATTCCCACTAAAACACTTGTAAACATATGGCTCATATTCATTCTTAATGAAACCAAAATATTTTATAGCTTTATCGAATTGAATGTTCTATGACCTGGATGCTTTCTTCAATCCATAAATGGATATATGCAACTTGAATATCTCTTTGGAATCAGCTAGAGTCACAAAATATTCTGATTATGTCATGTTTAAATCTTATTGAAGGTTCCCATTAAGGAAATCTATTTTTATATCCATCTACCAGATTTCATAGTCATGATAACTTGCTATAGAAATTATAATTATGATGGATTTAAACATGGAAACTGGGGAAAAAGTTTTTTCATAGTCAATGCCTTGAAATTAGTTAAACACTTTAGACACTAGAATTTATTTATAGGTACTTATCTACCTTCCATGTCCAGTTTTCTCTTGAATATTAATTTGCACCTAATATGATTTTCATCAACTGGAGGATTGAACAGAACACAAACTTGGTTTATATACATGAAATCTATTCCAGAATTCATGGAATCTTTCTATCTTGCAGCTTCTGAGCTCTCTACAACCTCTTTGTAAGAGAGTGGTTCATTATTGTCAACAAACAACAAGTCACCATATTTGTTGAGTAAAAAACCATATCTCTCTAGTTATCTTACCTATTTGGTTCTTTTATGTAGTATTTGTGTTTCAGGAACAAATTCTTCCTCAGGGACCTGAATAATATGATCTTTGTACCAAATCTTTTATATATTGAGCATCAAATTCATCGAAATAAATCATTCTCTCACTATCCTTTTTGAGGATGTTCTCCCTCTCAAGAAATATGGCTTGTCTGGAGACAATCACTTTCTTGTATGAGGTGTTATATAGGTAGAATCCCTTTGTTTCATTAGGATACCCTATAAAGATACCCTTTGTTCCTTGGGGTGATAGTTTTTTACCTAATAAGGCCTTAACAAGTTCTTTACAACCCCATACACATGTATATGACAAAACATGTTTCTTTCCACTCCATAACATGAAGGGAATTCCATTTACCACTTTAGTTGGTACTTGATTTAGTGTGTATGATGTAGTTTGTAATGCATATCCCCAAAAGGATAATGGAATATCTATATGAATCATTATCAACCTTATGATGTCTAGAAAGATACTATTACTCCTTTTACTAACACTATTACACCACAACATGTAAGTTGGAATGAGTTGAGATAGAATCCAAAACTCTCATATAAAGTTGATAAACTCTTAGTTAAGATATTCACCACCTTGATCCGATTGACACTTCATTATCTTCTTTCCAAGTTGATTCTATACTTTATTCTTAAATTCTTTGAATTTATAAAAGGACTTGGAATTATACCTCATCAAGTAGACATATCCATATCTACTCGAGTCATTAGTAAATTTTATGAAGTAAGAATAATCACCTCTAAATTCTATTGGAAATGGTCCACACACATCAGTGTGTACCAATACTAGAAGATCTGTGGCCCTTTCACCCTATCCACCGAATGGTGCTTTGGTCATTTTTCCTTGTAAAAAAGCATGATATATTTCAAGTGATTTTAACTCAAGAGTACAAATAACCATATTGATAGAGCTTTGTCAAATTCTTCTCGTTTACATGACCAAGAATGTGATACTAGAGTTGGGTGTTATATGATTTGTGAGAACGCGATTCATTATCAATTTCCAATATTTGATTTTCATAATTTTATACATAAAGACCATTATTTAAATATTCCATACCATAACATATTTCATATTTATAAAATAAAAAACTTTTATTTCAAAATTTGAAAATAAAACCATCCGTATCTAAGAAAGATACATAAATTTTGTTCTTGGCAATAATCATTACATAATAACAGTATCTTAAAACTCGTATCATTATTGTTGGAAATAAAATGTGGAAATATCTAATGGATAGAGAAACCATCCTCTCAGTATTGACATCTCTCAAATCTTCCTCTACTCTAGAAATCATTCATAATCTACTTGGTTCCTTCATTTGGATACAGATGTGAGCACCATAAGATAAATCTAATACCCAATGTGTAGATATTGTAATATTACACCTGATAATGAACACAACTTGAGATTCTTTTTAATTATGTGTTCAGTTCCTCTTCTAGTGGTCTTTCTTTCCACATAAAAATTATACTACTTCCTTTTTCTTTCCCTACCTATGGATCTTCCTCTTATTGGAAGGATGTTTGTTAGGAGATTTAGACTTGTTATGACTATTGGGACCCTTTTCCTTGTTCTTCATTTTATTATTCACTATAAATACTATGAGTTTTTCATGAACCATGTCATTGTATACTTAGATAATCATAGTAAAAATTTCCAAAAGAATCTTATCATTATTTATCATATTATAATTGAAAATAAAACTAGATAAGGTCTTGGGTAGTGAGGAAATTATGAGATCTGTGTGCAACTCATCTGGAAATTTAATACCTAAGATTGAAAGAATTAAATACAGCAAATAAGTTTAATTACATGAGTCCCAACTGGCCCCAACTATCCAAGCATGGATATAAATAGAGAATTATTGATATCTCATCTCTATTGTCTCGCCTTCTCTTGATAGATATCCTGAAGGCGAGAGATCATGCTATACACATACATATCCTCATATTGCTTCAGAATATCATTGCACATGGATGATAACATGAAAAAATGAACATCTATGGAATCATTCAAATGTTTATCATAAAGAGATAACTCTTCCTCACTAGTCTCTTTACCAGACACTTATGGAATAGGTTCTTCAAGCACATAATTTTTTTTCATGGCATAGGATAATGTGTAAATGCCTTTATCACTCTTGTAAATTTGTGCTTATGAGAAGGTTATCCATATTATGTATGGATCATAGTGACATGTTTGAAGTCATATTTATTTTCATTTCTATATATAATAAAATCATAATTTTATAACTTTAAGTGATTAAATTAGACAAATAAATAAATATTATATTTATTAGTCTCCCACTATTTTATCGAAACCCAATATCCCTCATCATTGGATTCAAAATATCCCGTTGCTTGGAAATTATAGTGTTAAGGATTTATAACCCCCTTATCATCACCTTGACTTTTTCCAGTCAAAAAATTTAAAGGTTTTTAGGTAGGCATTTCAAATGATAACTGCATTTAATCATAGTTCCTTGATATGTTGATCGGACTCTCCAATCCTAAAATTATTAAATTGGATTTTCTTAACCTTTTCCTATTAGTTAAACCGAGTCTTTTTTTGGAAGTTAACACTTGATGTGAGCTAAGTTATGTCAACCCAAAACATAAATTTAGAATTCTATGATAATTGAAAGAACCCCAACTTTGGCTGATCAAGAACTTTGAACTCTAGTTTGATTTTAACTTAAGTAGTGTAAGGCTATACTAACTTAATATATATAATTTAGGGATTTTATATTTATACATTAATTTCCCATTTTATCTTTATTAAATTATTATTAGTATTAAGTGGATTTACTTAAGTTTTTAACCATGTATTAGATAAAATTTATGTATAAGACAATTTATTTTAGTTCTATCTTGCATGCTCATTAATTCATTAATTCATATGATCACGACAAAACATACATAATTAAATAACCATGAAACTTGATAAAATAAATTAATAAAGTGGTATGATCATGAGATTTTACTAATGGTTAGTTTATCTAGAAGATTATAAACTAACCCTAGACCTAAGGGAAAAATACCTCGAACCATTTTATGGTTCAGGTTATAACTTTCCACCTATCCACCCATGTACCTCTTGGATTGGTTTAATCTCAACTCCAAAATTAAACTGCCTCCACTATATTGGGAGATCCATCTATTATATAAGCTTTTACTCACATGTAGGTGAGGAGAGCCAAAAGACTGGTTAAGAGGTTTACATAAAAGAAACCATAGATACAAAGAACCTTACATAATTAGATGAGGGATGACAGACATACCATCAATTTAATTTATTAATAAGTTGAAAAGAAACCAATCAATACAAATTTATGGTCTATTCTCTTGATCATCCATATACATTCATCAAATTAAGAATTTAACAAAATAACATTCAATTCTTATCGTTATTATTTAAGATAAATCACACTTGAAAAAAATAATTATCTTTTTTAATTAATCAATTATTTTATTTTAATTCTCATCCAATTATTTGGAGATTCTCATCCATCACAATTTTAAAAAAATTCAATAAATTTATTCAAAATTAACTATGTATAAAAACATAACTTGGAGGTAACACAATCATTATCTATCTAAACTACCCAATGTGTATTATATTCATACACTGTTTACTCATGCGACATGTGGTATACACATCTTAACACATAATTTCATAGCATGTACTATCAACTTAATGACCACATGGAACACATGATATTTATGCAGCGTGTTATGTTTCAATGTGTATAGAATAATAACTGTATTATGAATTATGCATGATATTCAGTTTCAAAAATTATACATAAATTAATTATACATTTAATATATGTATATAAAACCCATTACATATCATGTACTATCAAATTAATGACCACACAAAACACATGTTGATAAGGTTTAAGTAGTATAGTAAATTAATTTTAATTATGTGTAATTTAGTAATATATACTATGTGTACAATCCAGCTTCTATCCATGGAACAAGCCTAGGGAATTGATGTGTAACTATACAATGAAAAATAATGGAGTACATAATGTATACCTTGGCTACACAATTTATGGTCTCTAAGTTACATGGTCCCCAATCATGTAGGCCATATATGGAAATACATATCCCATATTCGACTAATGGACTACACATCATGTATGGATATAACATTATATGTAGTTTGGCTGACCGTGTTTCAAGATAGCCCAGTAAACACGAGGTATATTTAAATACACACTATGTGTAATAAATGAACATGGTTTGAGTTAATTTTGAATTAATTATTGGTGCATTGAACATGGGTACATGGTGTGTACCAATGGGCTATACAGCGTGTACTCTTGTGCTATCTATCCAAAATACTCAACACCTACTGATGAGTTTATTTGAATGTATTTCATTCATAAAATTAATCAATTTGATTATATTTACAATAAAGAAGAATACAAAGAGAGGATCTCATGATTCAAATTAAATAATGATTAAATCAGTATTGAAAACTAATGATACATGCATAAATTAATCAATGCTTTATAAATAATTAGAAATAATATTTTCACCACTATGATACCTCTTGAAGGTTCTAGGTGTAACAAAATTGTCGAATGGGGCATTCCCAACTCGTATTTTTATTGTAATTGATGACTAATATGTGATTTATACTATAATAAACATTACAATCAATGGAAATGAATCAAAAAATAATTTAGGATTGAACACCAGAACCAAGACATAAGATCACCACATATTATTTATAATTTATTTAAACCATTTAAGAATTAACTTGTGATTAATTATTTATGTGTTTATGGATTTTACATCATTTCTACATTGTATCTTCATTTCATTATAGGAATCAAAGAGTAGATTACCTCCAACAGTGATCCACACGTGTTCCCAAACCTCCAAACATCACTATAGGAATATCTAGGTGCTAGCGTGGTAGTTTCTAGAACTTGCATTGTTTTCCTTTGATCACTCTGAGAATCACTTGTAGGAGGATTCTACTTGGTCTCTCTAGACTCGAGAGTGGTGGTGGAAGATCATTGTACATTCTTGAAAGCATTCTTGGAGAGGTATCTCTAAATGGATTTGAGAGAATTCTCTCTGGATGTCATTGTGCACAATCAAAAGGAATTAAAAAACCTAAGGAAATAATATAATCGGGTTTATATACCACTAGGGTTAGAAAATAATAATTTCACATGTTACCTTATTATTTTTCTTAATTCCTATAGAAACATGTTTTAATAATAATATTATTATTTCTCGACATGCCCTAAAATTGAAAATTAAATTAAAATTTATTTATTAGAATAATATTCAATATATATTATTTTCACCAAACCATTAAACTCAGTTTTTTGATTTCTTCATAATATTTATCGAACCTTGAATAATAATTATTTATTTAATAAATAAATTTGACTACATTATTCATAAATAAATAAATAAATATTATATTCACTAAATAGTAAATAAATATTTATTAAATATCCCACTCCCAAAATATTCTTTGGAATAAATGATGATTGAATATTTGTGATATATTAAACATGAATAATTATTAAACCACATGCATGAATAATTTTTATTCAACTTGTTAAATAATAAATAATAATATTATTTAACTGGGGTTTTCGATACATTTAGTGTGAAACCCTCTAGGACTATTTCTCAATAGATTTAGGAGAAGCATCCCAAAGTATAATGTCAGTATCTAGAAACATGCCAATACACCCATAGATAAAGAATTTAATTTTTCAATGAAATAAAACCTCATACAGATGCTTACTATGTTATATAATCCCCTTATCTCGATATCTCTAATCAAGCAGGTTGCCTGATGGTTTCATCAACCCTTGTTTTCTATGTCTCTTTATTTGAATTTATGGAAATATTTTATACAGAACACCATGAACATGGATTTATTTAGCCTATATCATTTCCATTAAAGGGTTTGAGATATCAACTTTTGTTAAAAAACGAAATAGAAAAATACTTTCTCACATTATTTATTAATGAAATATTACTCGTGATGCACCCAATGTATCCTACTTCACCACGGACATATGTCATCATGTTTTTCATCAAAAAATCAAAGTAAATTACTCAAAACATACATTAATAATAATATTAAAGTCCAAGGAACAATACATACATCCTCAAATAATAATATCCAATGACACATAAAAATGTTAATTTTCTACTGGCAGGTTTTGTTCTCATAATCTCCTAAACTAGAAATTTCCAAGGGAGCACACCATGAGAAGTTGCCTCAATGTCCTATGTGTCTTAACCCATGTTAGCCTATATCATTTTTGTCTCTCAAATTATTTCTTCCATCTATAGAATATTTATTTAAGAATACCATTGTAACACTTCTAGATTCTCATCATAGTAGGGAACTGTTATGACCTTTTAGGGTGACAACTAATCTTAGGAGATTATCACATACTATATCACATGGAAGAAAAATCATGATGTGATAATAAGTTTATTAATATTAAAAAATAATAATATAATTTATCATAAAGTACATAGAATTTTGTTCAAGGGAACTAACCCCAACATAAGGTGAATACATTGACCATATACTGAAGAGGTTTAGTATAGAATAATCCAAGAGGGGATTGGTTCCAGTGTAAGATGGTATACATATTTCCAAGAAGATGTTTCCTTAGACACATGATGAAGGATATAGAATGAGTAATATCCCATACACTTATGTGATAGGATCCATCATGTCTGCGATGTTATATACGAGGCTTGATGTTGCCTATGCTTTGAGCATGGTAGGAAGATATCAAGTAGATATAGGTGAGCTACATGAGACTATTGTTAAGTCTATCATTAAGTATATATGGAAAACTAAATATATGTTCCTAGTGTATGGAGGAGATAAAGATATAGTCATTAGTGGTTATATAGATTCTAGATTTCAAACACATCATAATGATATGAAGTCACTGGATATATAATTTTTCTCAACGACGAAGCTGTGAGTTGGAAGAGTTCAATGTATCTAGTTTTCCTTGATTCTAAAGTAGATTTAAAGTATATTGAGGCTTCCAATGTAGTCAACAAAGTATTTTTAATTCACAACTTTTTCCAAGAACTCGATTTTCTATATAATAATAAATATCCTATTATAGTTTTACTGAAATAACACTACATTGGTGACTCTCTCCAAAGAGCCAAGGTCATGCCAAAGGAAAAAGAAAATAATTCGGAAGTTTGTTCTCTTGAGTTATTTTTCTCAATGAGGTAGAGTTATGGTGAAAATAGTATCTATTGAGGAAAACATGGAATACCCCTTAACCAAATATTTATTTTAGCATAGGCATGAGTATCATGTGAGATCCAGTAGACTGAAAGTTATTGTCTATTGAATCTAGTTCAAGTGAGAGTCTGTTGAAGTTGGTTCTATAGAACCAAATTTATTAGTACTTGATTACATGTTTAATAAAGGTTATTATCACATAATTATTGTTCCTTTTCAAGAATATTTTATGTGATAATGTTCTAAGAATATATGTCGCATTGAAAGGTCATAGCAGTTCCCCATTATGATGAGAACTTAGAGGTACCACAACATAATTATTGAATATATGTTCTATAGGAAGATGATATTTTTTTACGGGACATATAAAATACATGATATTAGGGGTAGGAGGCTCATAAGACAATGATACACCTTCTCATGGTATTTGAACTCATAAATATTTAAGATAAGAGGTTATGAGAACATACCAGTTAATTGAAAATCCACATTTCCATGTGTCATCAGATGTTCCTATTTACAGATGTGTGTATTGATCCTTAAACTTTAAGATTATAATTAATGTATACCATGACTCACATAATTTTATGTATTGAAAAAAACCATGATGATATATGATCATGACAAGGTAGGACACGTTGGGTTCATCATGAGTGATATTTCATTAATGGATAATGTAAGAAAGGATTTATCCCTTTTTTCCTATGATATAAGTTTATATTTCATTCCCTTTGATGGGAATGGAATCTCTTGCATAAATCCAAATCCATGGTGTTTGGTGGGAGATTTCATTTATATAAATTCAGAGAAATTGAAATTGAGAATATAGGTTGATGACACCATCATGCAACATTCTTGATTAGAAATATCATGATAAATGTATTATATTACATGGTAATCATTCATGTGAGGATGAATGGTATTTCAAAATTAACTTCTTTCTCTATGAGATAATTGACATGTTTCTAGACACTAAACTTTTAATTTAGGCACCTATTCCTAATTCCACTAAGAAATAGGTATAGAGAGTCACACACCAAATATAACTGCAATCTCATTTAAATTCAAGTATTAAATTTATCAAGTTAGAGTAAATAATATTTATTATGTTTTTGCTGATTGCCATAATTTAATCACAAGTTATTTGAAAGAATAAGTGAGTTATATAACAGTAATAAGTATTTATTTTAAATTTTGGTGAATATAATATTTATTATGTTTATCCTAATATAATATAGTGACATTTATTTATTAATTTAATAATAATTATTCAATGATCGATAACGATGAGGTAAAACAAACAAAGCTTCATGGTCAGATGAGAAATGATATAAATGATATGTATTTATGTTCTTAATGTGTTAAACATGTCAAGCGATTAATAATAATAATAAAAATATTATTGGACATAGGGTCAATTAGGAATTATAAACATGGAAAGGGTTTAGTGTGAAATTTGAAAATCCTAAACCCGCTATAATAAATATCTAATTATATCACCATCCATAATCACTATCAGTCTGCACAATGGATAGAGAGAGACTCTCTCCATCCCTATAGAGAGATTTAGAGATCTAGAGTACACTCTATATTACCACCTCACAATCCTTCAAGATAACATCAAGAGTTATTCCTCTGTTGAGAAGAATAATACTATGATGAACCATGAACAATGCAAGTGATTAGAATTAGATGTACTAGAACCAGATGATTCTAAGACGATGTTTAGAGATTTAAATGCACATGTGGATCACTACTAGAGAGATTATTCTCTTGGATCTTGTAGAACAATGACCATAAGATGAGATATAGTCCACTATATAATCAACTAAAGTGGATTTAAAAGTTTAGATAATTCTATATCCTCTCATAAATTAATTATAAATCACATGTGAAGATCCTCATTTTTTGGATTCTTCATTTTAATATAGTTAAAGTAATATAATGTTTTCATTGGACATGAAATTTTAATCATGTATGGAAACGATTTCATGTAAATTAAGACTAAAATCCAAGTTGGTCATACAGTCAAAGGATTCTTCCACTATGCCAGAATCCTACAATATATTGCTTCTTTAGATGCACCAAAAGTCATAATATACAATATCTGTAGATATAGAAACTATTGGATTTAGTGAGTTACCCATTCTCAATACCTTATCCAAAATATGAAATTAGATCCAACTGATCCATAAGAAGACTAGTTTGAACCCCCTTTAAACTAGTGTTCCTTCCTCTCTAGGTATCAGGTACATATACCTTGTACTTTCTCAAGTACAATTTTAATAGCTCTGACTACTTCCTATGAATTTCTCTAAGATTTACATGATATTTTCCTACTATAATGTATATGCTAGCAATATCATATCCAAAACATATTATGATATATATGATAGATCTATTTTCGAAGTGTATGGAGTTCTAATCACTATTATATTCTCCTCCCATGTTTTATACATGTCTTGTTAGAGAGATTTATGCCACATGACATTTGAAACAACTCTTTCTCAAAATTCTCCATTTTGTATTTTAAATATAATGTCAGTATATGTACTTATACTTGATCCAAGAAACCCATTATATTTATCTTAGTAGATCTGCTTCCCTATATTTTAGGTTACTAATTTATGTCACTCTTTGGAGAGTTACTTTCAATCCATTTTAACTAAATTTAAGACTAATAACTATTTTTCATACATTAGATACATTTTTCACTAGGAAAATAATGATGTTATCACTAACCTCTTATATACATATGAAAAAATTTCATCTGAAACATATATTCTATGAAAAAAATACTTGCATTAATCTATAAATGGATATCTACAACTAGCATTCCTTATTGTCATTCTACAGTGTTAACAACCATTTTTTTGTGTTGTATAAACATCTTCCAAAAGTTTTCCTTCAATAAAGGAAATCTTGAAAACCAATTCCCAATATAATGATCATAGAAAAGTTTAATTATAGTGGATTTAAGCATTATGACTTGGTATAACCAAATGAGATTTATTGGTACCGCACTTGATGAGGGAATAGATGGATGACTACTCCATCTTCACCGATCCCTCTTCAAGCTGCAGTATAGGCTGTAATGGTTTGAGGTCATGATTCATGAGATATAATGGCTTGCGGTTAAAGTTACCTTGAGGTAATGATGATGGTATGCTGATGTGATTAAATATGTGATACATGGTGGGGGTCATCCATGGTTGTAGGAGGGAATGAGGTATGTATTATTCATTTTCATGATACCCTACTATGATGAGGATGTGGTATACAGCTGTGATATATATTTCACTACAAAAAAATAGGTTAGTAGCCATGTATTCTTATGATGCAGCTAAATTTTAATTCAACCACATTTTCATAAAACCGTGTCTAATTTAACTATGTTTTTTATCCATGTTTTAAAATGTCACTAATTTAATTTTAACCATGTATTTTAAACATGAATAAATTAAATAAGAAATTAAAATATTTTTATTATATATATAGACATACACGTGCACACACACACACAGAAATACATGTATACACACATACATGTAAACACACAAAATATAAAACATAATTATAATTAATTAATAATGACTAAATACATGATTATTATATTATGAAATATTAAATATGAATGCCTTAATTATAGTAACTCCCCATTCCCAAAAAACCCTTTCATATGCCAACTCTTGGTTTCCAACCATTGGATTAAAATCAAAGATTTTGTATTAATCTATATTGTTCATGGAATTTCACATGTAGCCTATATATTTGTGAATAATATAATGGGATGAGAACATTTAGTCTTCTAGATTGTTTTCTATATTTTTACTATTTCTTCTATTATATTTACTTTTCATTGACTTACTTTCTATTCGTCATCGCTATCCTGAACATTTGATGTCACATTTCACTCACCATTACTACACCTTCGATCAAAATTTCATACTGAATTCGACATCCATCATGTTTTCAATTTATTTTTAATTCATTTAATAATACGTTATCAGTATGAAGTTCTATTGAGATAAAATGTTTGTTTAATTGGTAAGAGAAATTTTATATGGAAAATATTATGAAGCTTTATTTTCTCCCTCATGAAATTTATTGAAATATCTAGTTTTCTTGGACCCTAGATGCTGAGATGAATCTATATGAAAATGGATTTGGTGAGATAATTAAAGTTGGAAAAGATGCTTATAATCAATACCATGCATGGTCTATGATATTCCTTCACCACCACCTCCATGAATATTTAAAGAATAAGTACCTGACAGTGAATGGTCCTCTGGTGTTATAGAATGACCTTAAGGAGTGGTATGATCACCTTGAACTAGAACTTTTACTAAGAGAAAGATATTAGTGGAGTAATTTTTGATTATAAAAATTTAAATAAGTAAGTGAATAAAAATTCACCATATTTAAAATAACATCACAACTAAAATTATGAGGAGATAATATCACAGACATCAATATTCTAGAAAAAACAAATCATAATTTCTGTGCCTCAAATGTTATTTTGAGACAACAATATCATGAGAAGATCTTTAAAAAATAATCTGAATTACTCTCTTACTTTCTTATTATGGAACCAAATAATGAACCAAGTACTACTTATAATCAAGGTTGTGGAAATAATAAATGTAGTCTAAGTGGAGGAAAATAATCTGCTCAAGGGGGTCATACCCCGAATGAGAAGAGGAAAGGGAACCACCAGAAGTATCCAAATAATTAACAACCACAGTTGAAGAAAACAATAAATGAAAAAAGTAAATGTTTTTAGTGCGACATAAAGTGGAACTAGTTGTGTACCTACCATACTCTAATTTTTTTTAACTTTATCAACAATCAATCAAATAGAAATAAAATAGAGTTGAAGCAAACTTTGTGCACTTGGACTTGAAATATGACGATGACATTATGAATTAAAACATTTTTGATTAATTTTTGAACCATGATGGAATCAATCATATTTATGTAAATGATCATTATGGAGATGTAATTTTTTAATTTGTAACATTTTTTGATGAATATTTCATGTTTTATTTTATTTTATTTCATTTCTTATATTAATTTATGATTATTTTTAATAGAAATAGATGTTATGAAATTCCCCGTCCATATAAACCCTTGTGATGAAGAAATTTGTCTCGTTAAGAGCACTATAGTGCACAAAATTCTTAAATATGAGATATATTTTAGAAACCTTAAAGTGATAAGTGTTCATGTGAGTACATTAATTGGTAGTGAAAAATTTATTAAAGGCTCAAGAAGATCAAAAATATTCCCCCATGGTGTTTTAAACATATTAACAAATAATACTTTGTTTTCTCCAAAGTGTCTATAAAATTTGTTATGTTTTAAAGATATCCATGAAAATAGATATTACATGGAGACTATGGATTGAAGAGATGATGAGTACCTCTATATAATAAGTGTTAATAATGAGTACACAATGTTTTGAGAGAAACATCCAATACTTCCCTTAGGATTGTATCGTGACACCCATCAGGTCATTGGTACATCTAATTTTGATATTTCATTTACCTTTGGGTTCATTTTGAGTTTTCGGGTGTATGGGGTTGAAATTGGATTTTTCAGGGGAAACAGACCAAGGTACACAATTAGTATAACTATGAATCTAACCATGTGAGGGGTTATGGGTTTGGGATAATGCACGTTTTCATGGTTTTTCAAACCATGAAAATCCCAGGAGAAACAATGTGACCTATTTTTTTGGGTAGGCATTAGCTCCCACATGTTTGGTGCATAGTTTCCTAACCGTGCAGTCAAACCGTGCAATTTTCCCAACACATTATTTTTTTTGGATTTTTACCAAAATTACCCTGTAAAATTATAACCCCTTAAACCCTCTTTTCTTATCCCATTCATGCGCAACGCCTCTTAGTTGGATTGGAAGTTTATCCCCTCTCCTATTAGTGTAATATCCTTTGATTCAAGGTGTTTTCGCTTGAGGTATGAACCTTTATTCAACATTCCTTCTCCTTCCCCCTTCTAATACTTTGTATTCTATTTCCATTGAAGATAGAATCCCTAGATAGGGTTTTTTTATAAACCCAGAGTATGTAATGTGGGGTTTTAGTTTGATTACTTGCAGATTAGGTGTGAAAAGCCTTATTTTTCCAATTCCTAGTGTTTTACTTCAAAGGTGATGAGGTTGGAACCCTTTCCAAGGTATGAATCTTTTTTTAAGGGAATTTTCCATGGATTAACTTTAATTTTGTAATCTATATTGGTGTATGATTATCAAATTTCCATTTTTATTGATTTATGGATGATTTTTATTCCATGTTTAGTGTTATTCATGGTTTATTGGGAAATTTTGGTGTTTAAAGTTAGTTTTCTAAATGGGGTTGTCTTGAGTGCATTCCAAATGTTTGATAGAATGGATCCAAGGGATTTTATGAATTCAAATGGATTTCAAAATATACTTTAGAAATAGTTTTACCCTATGGAAAAGTGTTTTATAAAATGGGAATGTTGTTTTATTAAGGTTTCTTGTGGAATGTGTTTGGATGTGTGGCACTTATGACATGGTTGTGATTGGAATTGAGTATCATATGGGGAATAACTGGTACATGAGCAGGGGATCTCCAAGGGTCAGTGAGATAATTTTGTAGAAAGGCTGAGATAAATTCCATTAGTAGTCCAAGGGACTGTAAGATCCTTTGGTAGGAAGACTGTGAGAGCTTCCACTTGTTTGGTTAGTGGTGGTGAGATCTCTTGGAGTTGGGGCTAAGGAAGACTATGATAACTTTCACTTTATTTATTCAGCTAGAAAAATTTATTCTTATCCCACTCAAATTAGACCCTTATGGTTAGATCTCTTAGTTCACTTTACTCATGCCAGTTTGATTTATATTATTTTATGCATTTTGTTAATTCCTTATTGATGTGATGTCATGTGTTATTCTAATTCCAATTTATATGGTTATATGATGATGATGCTTATGATCACCCTTGTTATGCATTGTGGGGTTTATTGAGAATTTTGTTCTAAGTGACATTATTTCCTTATTTGATCCATATTGAAGATTGTTTTTGGAAAACTAATTTTTTTTAAGAAAACGAAAGGGGGTTTAAAGGATTTTTTAAATCTTAACATTTTCAAAGTGGTTTAGTTTTGAAAATGAGTTTTCAAACTAGTTTATTTATTTTTTATGGTTTTAAAGCCTTAAATAACTTTATGTTGGTATCCTATAGGGATTTATACCTCACACCCTATATATGCCTTTCGGTATATATACAATTTGTTTTTCAAAAAAAGATAAAGGAAAGAACACTATGTACATTGGTGTCTCTTCTTGATTGTTATTGTCCATTGTTTTATTGGAGGAGACATGATCTCATAGGGATTGGCCCATGTGGAGTTGTTTTAGTGCATTGTGCTTTTGGGATATTTGTATAGGCATTGTTTGGTCTTATTTCCATTCTTTTGTGTTTTGAGATTTTTACTTGAAATTCCATGTTTATGTTTGGTTGTGAAATGTTATGTATATGATGAAATTTTTTTCTTAGGGTATATGTTTATTAATTGATTCATTACTTTTGTTTGGTATTTTATTATGTCTACTCTGATGATATTGGTGTGGCCATCCCATTTCATGGATATGCCATGCTAGTTTAGTATGGGAGAAACCATTACTAATTGGTTTTTATTGTACCCAGTTCTTTTTGCATGCCCATGGCAATCGAGAATGCACTTTGGACCTTGTGGAGTGCCTATTCGGATGAAGGGTTGGGTCAACCCAGGTTAGTTAAATATAAAATGGAATAAAAGGGGTGTTTTTATTTAGGATTAAATGGTATATTAGAGTTAGGACCATCAAGACTTGAGAGGTAGGGGTGGAGGAGTGCCTGGATAACTCTTATTTGCATCGAAGATCATGTTTCCATGGGTGGTTTGGGTTTTTGTTTACACATTTACCCCAGTTATGGGTTTTTTGAGGATATTTTGATGTATTTACCTATTTTTTAGAAGTTATAGGGTGATCACATGCGTTTTCTTGAGTTTTTAGTGAAATAGAGAGGTCTGGAGGAGGTTAATGATTAAGACACATAGTTAGTAGTAACTATGCATAGCCCATGCTGCCTTGCCTGCAAAATCTAGTTACTCTTACATGGTTGGTGCAGGATAAAGCATGTATAATGGTAAATTATTCAATTTTTTTTATTTTTCTTATCCTTTTTAATTTTAATTTTATTTTTATGTTGATGTTGTTTGTTGGGACCCATAGTGAGGGTTTATTTTGGTTCAGTTAATGTATTTTATAATTGAATTGTGTTTTGATAAAGCTTTTGTTTTTTTCTTGTATAAAATTTTTCTTAGAAAGACCTCATACAAGATTAGTGAGGGTGTTTCAGAGAATACCCCAAAGGTAAACCCTTCTATTGATATGATTTTGGTGGAATTTTTGATTCGTACAATCCAATCCTTGGTCCATGAGGGTGGTCGGAAGCAAACACAAATGGTTGACCATTCCTAGGAGTTTACTAGATAGAATATACTAGTTTTCTATGGTGATAAGGGACCCAATGATCTTTAGGAGTGTTTGTTTCAGATCGAATGTATCTTTGAGTTCTTGAATACCCTTGATACCTCGAAGGTAGGCTTCACCACTTATGTGCTGGAAGGACCAGGTAGGAAGTGGTGGGAATCAATAGTGATTGTAAGGAGGCATCAAGATCTCACATGGGCTATTTTTAAAGAATATTTAAATCCCAAATTCTACCCAGAAACCTTGAGAGAGGTGAAGGATCATGATTTATTAATGTTGAAGAAAGGAGACCATTCATTGTTGGAGTATTTTTCTCAGTTTACCAATTTAGTTCACGTTTCTATGGATATCCTCACAAAAGACTACCTCAAGGCTCAGTATTTTGAGATGGGATTGAAGCCAAAGATCAGGACCATGATCATTCTTCCCTATTTACTGATCAACTTAGAGGTGTTTGAAAGAGTGACTATGGTAGAGGCTGATTTGACAGACAAGACTGGTCTCAGTGATTTTCCTTTGGTTAGTGGTATCCAAAGTTCTTCTTTGGGTTAGAAGAAGAAGTAAGAAGATACTCACTAGGGTAGTGGAAAGAGTACTCCATAGTCATCGAGTATGACTCTAGTGTCTTCTTCAAGGAATAATCTAGTTTTATACTATCAGTGTGGGAAGGGTGGTCACAACATGCCAAACTTCTGAGAGACTTCGAGGGCATGCAACCAGTGTAGACATCCCAACCATATTAAATTATTCTATCATCTTTTTCAGGGGAGAGTGTTTGTAATGTTCCATGCCTTCTCAGTACACTAATTTTCTAGTTTTGAGTGTTGGAGGTATTTAGGGGATGTTCTAGGAGTTTTTAGTGGAATATGGAGGTGCATAAGAACTAATGCAAGAAATAAACATCATATAAGTGTATTACAGGATGTAAAAGTTGGTTTCATGGATTTTCCAGGGAAATTTCATGATGTGTAACTTTTTAGTGCCAAATAATAAAAGGGAGATACGCTTATCAGCATAACCTAGAATCCCTGGATTATACAATGTGAAAGGGGAATACACATTGTGTAATTCCCCAATTCTGTACAATTTTAAAGGTTTCATCTGACCAAGTTTTTCACAAACCCTATGGATAATGGATCTTATCTCGTACCAAGCATCTCAGGACATTCTCCTTTAGCATTTAGATATTCCTTTCAGTAGGGATTGATTATTGGTCTCCTATATTCGATCCGTGGTGAGTTATCCTCTCATTATCATTAGTTTCCTTTCATTATTCTTCGAGATTTTTTTTGCGGTGGTATAATTTGGTTTGAGTTGTGTATTTGGGATATGAATTAATGGTATCTTTGTGTGGTATAGGTTGATCTATGGTTCCTCATGAAGAGATTGTGGTTTTCGGGCATTCTTCTTCTCCCTACTGTGCGCAATGAGTTGAAAAGCTTATTTAAGGTAGGGATTACCTTGTTTCTCTTTATTGTGTATCATGTTTAAGGGGTTTAATTTTTTTTATCCATGGACTATGGTTGTTTCAGATAAATTAAAGATAAATAATTGGACAATTGAATTGAAAATGGGTGAATGGGGTTTGATTCACATTCTTTTACAGCTTTGATATTATATTGTGATATTGTAAATTGTATGGGCTTGATGCCCTGCTGAAAATTATGGCCATTGGGTGGATTTGTTTGCGCTAGATATATATATCATGAATTTTGTGATTGTTGTGATATCACCCTAAATGGAAATTGTTTAATTACATATACTTGGATAATGAAATGGTTGCCCTAGGATTTTGGTTTGTGTGATAACAACCCTAAAATAAAGTATAATTTGATAAAATCCCCTTTATAAATCTATAAAAATGATATTGATGTGTTGTGATGTGTGGTCGTGATTATAGGATGACAAAATGTTGTTGTAATGGGGTGTGGGGGAAATGTTTGGTTTGTTTGGCCATGCTTTTGGGTTGGTGAGGAGGTGGTTTTTTTGGTCCTGATTTTGGGGCGGTGAGGAGGTGGTTTGTTTGGCCGTGCTTTTGGGGTGGTGATAAGGTGGTTTTTTTGGCCATACTTTTGGGGCAATGATGAGGTGGTTTGTTTGGACATGATTTTAGGGTGGTGAGGTGGTGGTTTCTTTGTGATATATGTCCAGGTAGTGATGGAATAAATAAAAAATTATTCAATAAAGTTTGGAATGGATTTGGTTGGTTTGGTTAATGAAATGGAAATGATTAATGGATAATTGAATAGTGGGTTGTGTGTTTAAATGTGGTTGATTCCAAACAATGAAATTAATGGGGTGATGAAATGTAATTGGTTGGAAATGTGAAATGGGGTTTGTGGCTTAATGTGTGGTGTTATGAATTTAGAGGTGGCAACAAATGTGATAGTGCTATGAGTTGGTTAGTTTGTTTGAGAACCCATAAGTTGGGCTTGAGTGTTTGATACTATATATATATACTTGTATTTTCCTTGTGTTTTCTATATGTACCCAACCTATGTTGAGCACTATGTTTTGAACACCCACATCATCATGCAGGGGGTGTCTTTCCCAATATCCTGGTGGGAGGATAGATGGCTGGCCACCCGCTCTTCCCTGCTCCCTCTTCTAGGTAGTGAAGACCCAAGATTCTTTAGGCAGGATGTGATGACACGTGGTATCCCAATTTTCTTTAGGATGAGTTGTGATGTGGTGTCCCATGTGTCTTCAGTATGAGTTGTGATGTGCTTTACCAGGTGTATTCGGGATGAAATGTGATGTGTTGTGAGGACCAGGTGTTTAAGGGCTGGATGTGTTGTGAGGCCCATGTGTGTGTGGGTGAGATGTATTGTGAGGACCAAGTGTGTGTGGGTGGGATGTTTTTTGAGGGCCAGGTGTGTGCGGGAGGGATGTGAAGTGGTATATTTGAAAGAGGTGGGAGCACCGGGACGTTTTCTTTTTGGGGTGTGAGAGAAGATAATTGGTGGAAAAGTGGTGCGAGGTACCCTATCATCAATATGATTTACTTTATATTACATTACTTATTATGAATTATTTGATGATCATGCCTTGGTGAGGTTGGGATGATTAGTATTCCTATTTAGGTGCTGTTTGGTTCTCCTGTTTCCTCACAGGTGCATTAGTATGCTTCTTTCACATGTGCACGAGAGACTTTGGTTTTCCTACTGAGTATACTTGTATGCTCACCCTACTTATATAAATGGTTTTCAGGTTTCTAAGAGGATTTTGTGGATCATTTTGGACCTTACTATCTCAGATCCTTGATAGTTACTATGTCGTTTCTTTAGCTTTACTTTTGAGTATTTACTTTGGAGACTTTTATCTATATCAGTTCTATTTATACATTCATGTGGGATAGTTTTTGGATTTATTTTTATATTATGTCTTGGAGCTTTTGTGGATGATTAATTCTATCTCCCTATCTTGTTTTCATATAAAGGGTAATTCCTTCTATATTGTGATATTTGTACACCCTTGGTTCTTGTCACCAACCCAGAGCATACTGGAGGTGGGACTTAGGGGTCATTATCTCACTCCCCTCATCGTGGTATCTTAAAAGGGATGGGGTCATGATAGTGGTGTAGGCTCCACATTCTCAAAATATTCTCAATTGTAGTAAGATATTATCAATGAGGATAATATCAACCTTTGGGGAAGTGAGATTCCCACTAGGTGAATATGGATTATGGAAGGCTAGATTTTGCATGCCTCCATGAAACAAAGGTTATTCCAGAGGGCTCAGAATTCAGTCCAACCACCGTGAGTGGTACAATGTTTATTACCTTTTTGATGGAATATGTTCTTTTAATTCAAACACATCCATTATTTTATATCATTGAATATTCTTGATGATTTGGGTATGTGGCCAAAGTTTTTTCTTTTTTTATATACTTTATTACCCTATTGGGTAGAAGGAAGCAAAAAGGTTTAAGGTGACCAGAATTTTGTGTTTTGGTTGCAGATGTGGAATTATTATGGGATTTCCTTTTATAGACATGGATTTTTTTGACCTAATCATCAGCATGGTTTTTTTGATCAGATTCAAGGAATATATTAACTACTATCATCATAGGGTCCATTTCCTTACTCCTGATGGGAGAAATCATGTCTTTCATAGTGAGTGGGATCCATAACTAGGGAGTGAATGACTAGTTTCTTTAGAGTTAGGCCTGATCTCATGCTAGTTTTCCAAGTTGTTTCTCAATGCCTTGGAGTAGAGACTAGGGGGTAGACTTCCAGTGGTCATAGAAAGGTACCCTTATGTTTTTCTGAAGGATGTTTTGGAGTTTCCACCCCACTAATAGGTCAACTTTACTATTTATCTTCTCCCCAGGGTGATCCCTATCGCCTTACCATATTACCATATGGCTTCAATTGAGTTGAAATAATTGAAATTTCAGCTAGAGGATCTTGATGGAAAGCGATTTATCTATCATAGAATGTCACTATGGGCTTCACCGATGCTGTTTTCAAAGAATTCAGATAGAAGCCTTTGGATTTAAATAAAAAATAGTAAGTTTAATCAAGTGACCATGAAGAATAAATACATGTTTCCCATAATTGATGTTCTCTTTTACTAGGTTAGGAGAGCTTGTTGGTTTTTAAAGATTGAGTTGAGATCCGAGTACCACCAGTTGAGGGTCCAGTAAGAGGATGTTCTAAAGATATCATTTTGAATCCTCTATGGTTAGTTTGAGTATTTGGTCATGCCTTTCAGGCTTAACAATTCTCCTACAGTATTTATGGTAATGATGAATCAAATCTTCCACCGCTTTTTGGATTCCTTCATGGTTGTGTTTGTTTATGTAATCTTGGTGTATTATAAGATATAAGAGGACCATATTAACCATTTGGAGGATTTTTTTGGAGTTTTGAGGGAGAATCCTCTTCATACCAAGCTATCCTAATGACAATTTTGGATTCAAGAAGTGAAGCTCTTAGGCCATGTGATATCTGAGGGAGGAGTTTTAGTGGATCTTGAGAAGGTTTGAGTAGTCATGTTTTGGGACGATCCCAAGAGTTTCTGAAAGATCAGAATATTTTAGGCTTGGCTAGGTATTATAGATTTTTTGTTCAATACTTCTCTAGACTGGCTTATCCCTTGGTAGATTTGACTAGTAAAGGGGTGAAGTTTGAATAGAATGAGAAGTTCTAGGGATATTTTGAGCAGTTTTAGGCCTATTTGACATCCACTCCAATTTTTATTCTTCCCAAGCCCAGGAAGGATTATAAAGTTCATTGTGATGATTTTATTGTGAGTTTAGGATATGTGATGATACAAGATAACCATGTGGTGGCTTATAGATCATGAAATCTATTCTCACATGATTTAAATTATCCCACCCATGACCTGAAATTGGAAACCATGATGAATGCGTTGAAGATATGGTGACATTACCTCTTTAGGGATAATTTTATAGTTTACCCAGATCATAAAATCCTTAATTATATTTTTACCTAGAAGGATTTTAACCTAAAGAAAACTCTCTGGGTAGAATATCTTCATTCTTGTAATTTATACATCACCTATATTCCTGAGAATGGAAATGCAGTCACCAAAACCTTGAGTAGAATTCTTATGGTGCTGGCTATTCAGAAATTAGCAGATGATTAGGGCCTGATGAGTCTATTTTCTAATCTGAGTTTGGAAGTGCCCGATGATGGATAGAAGATTTTTTGGCCACTTTATAGGTCAAAACATCTCTTATCAATTGAGTTAGGAGGGATTAGGTTTCTAACCCTGAGTTCTAGTAGGTTAGTAGTTCTATAAGTGGTGGAGAGACCTTGGATGATTGGTATCAGTCTTTGGATGGAACTATCCTTTTTAAGAAGTGGTTGATGGTATGTTTGAAATTGAGGCATGGGGTGATGCAATAGGTGCATCATTCTAGTTGGTACGTGCACCCAGGGTATCCCAAGATGTTTTATACCTTGAGGCGTTGGTATTGGTGGTCCAAGATTAGGCATGCATTAGTGGATTTTATTTCTTAATGTTTGGCCTTCTTGAGAATTAAAGCTTCTATCCAGGTTATTGAGGTATATTCCCATCCTAGTGTGGATGTGGGACAAGATCTCAATGGATTTCATGGTTGGTCTTCCTCATACTCAGAGTGGTAAAGATTCAATATGGGTAATTATTAATTGTTTAATGAAATAATATCACTTTATTCCCATTAGAGATACAATGAAGGTGGAGGACCATAAACTTCTATATGTTCAGGAGGTTGTTATTCTCCATGGAGTGATATCCGTGATAGTTTTAGATCAAGATTCTTATTTTACTTCTCAGTTTTGGAAGGTATTCTTATAATCCCTTGGAACCTAGATGAGTTTGATCACCACGTATCATCCATCGATGTATGGTTAGTCTAAGAAGACCATCCAAACCCTTGAGGATTTGTTGCGAGTGTGTGTGATTAATTTTATAGGATCGTGGGAAAGGAACCTATCTTTGGATGAGTTTGCATACAATAAAATTTATCAGGCCCTGATCAGGATTGAATTATTTGAGGAGATTTATGCGTAGAAATGACAACCCCACTATGTTGGGATGATGTGGGTGAGTATACCTTAGTAGGATTGAGTCTTTTACAAGAGATGATAGAGATGATAGAATTGATTAAAAAAGGTTAGTGACAACTCAAAGTCGCTATAATTTGTATGATGATAAATGTCATCACCTCCTAGAGTTTCAGGTCGGTGATCTGGTATTTCTTCAGGTATCTATTTGACGAGGACACTATATATAGGGAAAATAAGGGAATCTGGTGATGTATTATATTGGGTCATTCTGTGTTATGGAGCATCTTGGGATGGTAGAATTTTGGTTGGAGTTTCCACCACGGATAACCTAAATCCATGTCACCTTTAATGTATCCCAATTTAAGAAGTACCATATGAACCCATCTCATGTGTTAGAGTGGGAAGATCTGGAGTTTAATCCTAATGCCACCATTGTGGGGTAGTCGATTCGTATCCTGGATTATTAAAACAAGATGCTCCATGGTAAATATATCCCTTTGGTTTGGGTTCTAGGGAATTGTGGTGGCGATATCCACAATAAATGGGAGAAGGATGTGTTTATGTGGGAGTAGTGGCCTCAATTGTTTTCTTCTGAGGATGCCTGAGCACTTTTCGGGGGTATAAAGAGGTATAATGGGGAGTTTGTGACACCCATTGAGTCACTAGTATGTCTATTTTTGAGCTTTCATTTTACTTTTTTTTGAGTATCCATGTTCCGAGGGTTGAAATTAGAGTTTTTGGGGGAAACAGACCAAGATGAACAGTTAGTTTAACCATGTGGATAAAAATTTTGGGGGTTCTAGGTTTGGGAAAATGCATTTTTCATGGTTTAATCACTGTTTTTAAAACATTACAAAGACTAGGAAAAACTGTGCATCTTGTTTTTTTAGGAGGCAGTATCTTCCACACATTTAGCACATGATTTTCCTATCTATCCATACAAACCATACATTTTTTCAAGCACATTATTATTTTTTGGGTTTTTACCAAAATGACAATGTCAAATTTTAAACCCTTTAGCCCTCCTTTCTTCTCCTATTCATGTGTATAACATCCTCCTTGGATCGAAAGTTTCTCTCCTATGCTATTGGTGGAATATCCTTAGATTTAAGGTGTTTTTATCTTGAGGTAAGCCCATTTATTTAATATTTGTTCTCCTTTTCCCCTTCTCATGATTTTTGTTCCATTTCTATGGAAGTCGGAAACCCTAGATGGGACATTGGTTAAACCTAGAGTATTTAATGGGGGTTTTGTTTTGTTTCCTTATGTCTTAGGTGTGTAAGGGATTCTCCTTCATGTTTTGGGTGGTTATCATCAAATGCGATGAGGTTATAACCCTTTTCAAGGTAGGTGTCTTTATTTAATAGGGGTTTTACATGGATTACCTTTAAATTTGTAATCACATTTGGTTTATGTTTATTAAGTTTCCCCTTTTAATGATTTATGACTAATGTTTATTCCATGTTTGGTGTGATTCATGGTTTGTTGGGAAATTTGAGTGTTTAATGCGAGTTTTCTAAATGGGGGATGGCTTGAGTGCACTCCAAATGTTTTTTAAAATGGATCAAATGGATTTTATGATTTCAAATGGATTTATAATGAGATTTTAGAAATGTTTTTACCTTCTGTAAAGGTGTTTTATAAAATGGGCATATTTATTTTATTAATGTTGCTTATGAAATTATTTTAGATGTGTGAAACTAGTGATGTGGTTGTGATTGTCATTGATTAACACATTGGGAATACCTGGGGTGTGAGTGGGTGTTGTCCAAGGGATAATGAGAGATTTTGGTAGGAATACCATGAAATATTCCACTTGTTTATCACGGAGACCATGAGAGATCTTGGAGTTGGGCCTAGGAAATACCATGAGAGATTCCAATTTGTTTTTTTGGCTAGAAAACTTTGTTTTCATATCAATCACATTAGAACCTTATGGTTATATCCCTTGGTGCACTTTACTCATGACAAGTTGATTTATATGATCTTATTTATTTTGTTAGTGCCTTGTTGATGTGCTATCATGTATTATGCCCATTCCCATTTACATAGTTATATGATGATGATGCTTATTCTTACCCTTGTTATGAATTGTTGGGTTTATTAATCATGCTGTTCCATATGTCCTTATTTCCTTATTTGATCCATGTTGGAGATTATTTTTAGAAAACTTATTTGTTTTAAGAGAACAAAAGGTATTTTAAAGGATTGTTTTGAAGAATAACATTTTCAAAGTATTTTAGTTTTAAAAATTAGTTTTCAAACTAGTTTATTGGTTTTCTATGGTTTAAAATCCTTTAATATATTCACGGTGGTATCCTACTAGGATTTGTGCCTCACACCTAGAATATGTATATTTTGTTTTGTAGGACACAAGAAAAGGAAAGGGCACTATGTAAATTAGTAGCTCTTTTTGATTACCATCATCCGTCGTTTTGTTGGAAGAGATGTGGTATAATAGGTATTGGCTCATGTGGAGTCATTTTGGAGCCTTGTATTTTGGGGATATATGAATAGTCTTTTTTTGTTCTTGTTCTCATTATTTTGAGTTTTTAGATTTTGACTTGAGATTCCATGTTTATTTCTTGTTATGAAATGTTATGTATATGATGTACATGATCACTTATGATATTTTTTTAGTTGGTTCTAAGTTACTCTATATGTGTTAATTTTTTTTTGACTCTGATGATATTGGTGTGGCCATCCCATTTCATGGATGGGTCATGCCATTTTATTGTGGTCAAAACCATTCCAATGTGGTTTTTTTGTGCCTGTTTCTTGGATCTAACCCATAGAAACCAGGAATGCACTTCAGGACTTATGGCGTATCGGTTCAGGAAATGAGTTGGGTTGACCCTTTTCACTTTGTTATATGTACTAAGTAAATATTTTTACAATTAAATCAAATATGGTAAACTACAATTTTGTTGACTATGATATATTTATTGAATTATATGAACGTTTGGGACATCTATGATCAATAATGACAAAAAAATAATTAAATGTAAATATATTCATCTATTGGTTTATAAAAAGGTTTTTACACCAAATTATTTCTTATGTGCCACTTATTCTTAAGGAAAATTAATTATAATACCACCATAATAAAAAATCAGTACCTAATCCCCTATGTTTTTGGAAAGGATTCATGGTGACATATGTGGTCCAATTTATCCACCATGTGGTCTATTTAGTTATTCTATGACCATGATTGATGCATCAACTAGATGTCCATATGTGTATTTATTATAAAATTATATCTTTTCATTTGTAAAATTACTTGCTCAAATAAAAAGGTTAACTGGACAATTATATGATTATTCAATCAAGCATAATGCTAGTGAATATTCATTGCATGCATTTTATAATTATTTCATGTCTATTGGAATAAATTTTGAACATCTTTTAGATCATGTTCACACTAAAAATGGTTCATTTGACTCATTTATAAAGATGTCAAAACTTATCGCTAGAACACTTCTCATGAAAACTAAATTACCCAGTTTAGAATGAGGCTTCACAACATAGATTTTTCAAAATTACTTTCTTAAATAAAAAAGTTAAGGTCATAATTATTATCTTATTCAATCAATCATAATGTCGTTCAATATTCATTATATACATTTTATAATTATTGCATGTCTATTATAATAAATCTTTAACATCTTTTATCTCATGTTCACACTAAAAATGGTATAGCTAACTCATTTATAAAGAGTTTACAACTTATCACCAGACCAATTCTCATGAAAAATAAATTTCCCAATTCAACATGGTGACATGTAATTTTTTATACAAGGACACTAATTCAAATTAAGGCTCTCAAGATATCATTAATATGCCCCTATGCAATTATATTGGTCCCACAAACCAAATATTTTACATTTAATAATATTTGGCCGTGATGTATGTGTTTCTATAGAAACCCCATAATAAACAGATATAAGTCCCCAAAGAAGACTAGGGATTTAAATTGGATATGAATATTTAAGTATCTAGAAACAATGATAGGAGATGTATTCAAAAATAGATTTTCTGATTGTAATTTTGATGAAAAAATATTTCCAACATTAAAAGGGTAAATCGATCAATGTCAAAATAAATATTATGAAACATGAATTAATTGTTACATATCGATCCTTATACAAATATAAGTTAAATTAAGGTTAAAAAAATAATTAATTTAAAAAATTTAACAAACCAGTTGCATAATGCATTAAATAATTTAAAATAGGTTACAAAAATCACATATACTTGCTATGAATATACCTATAGTGACCCTAACTCGAGTATCCCCGAGCCGGTGTCTACTTTATTACATTGGTATAATAGATAAGTAATCACATCCTAAAGGAAAAAATATATTAGTAGTCTTAGTAAACTGATACATTGTTGAAATTATTTTTACAATTGAAAAAATAAAATACACAAAGTATTTTCTTTGAGAACGCCGTTATTCCTCATAGCATACCCCTATATATCAATCATAAAACACTTCCTGATATCCTATGGAAAATAAAAAATAATAAAGGGGTGAGCTCAGATTCTCATTAATGGTAAGTCTAAAACATAATCTATGAATAAATAAGTAATAATTAATATGGAAATTTAAATAAATAGAACACATTCCATTTAATCAATAACTTGAGCATAATATGATAGGAATAAATGATGATCAAATAATTCCATATAAATAATCACATGATCTTGAAAACTTAACCACATACATTATAACTAATCATATAATCACATGGAATATCAATAACTGAATTCATAATGATGGAATGTATAATTCCATACATCCAAAACATAATGTTGAGGCCTTGTTCCAAGACATCTAAGTAAATGGGTAAGGTTTAGCTAAAACCCAATTTAGTTTGTCTCATGAGACCAACCGATGCATCAAGGGGATATAGAGGACCTCAAACATCATTTAATAAGTTCAATGAATTTATCATATGAAAGGGGTGGAACATAGTCATCCTAAAAATTCATATTAAAAAAACTAACATTCAAAATGTTAATACTTAACCCAATCAATAAACACAATCATAAACCATCAAGAGTAAAATGGTGAATGGTAAAAAAATTGTACATCCCAAGTATAAATGATCATAAAACATATGGAGAAATAATAAGGATGATATCAATATAATATATCCTTAGTTTTCATAAGTAAAATATAGGGTTTATGTTTTTTATAAATAAAAATAGCATGAAAATATCCTTAAAAACATTTTTGTGAAAAATAACCTTTGCATTTTGATAATCACATTTTAAGAAAAAAAGTTCACAATTTTTTTTGAAAATACTTTTAACTGAAAATAACCTTTTAAAACTTTTAATATAACATTAAAACATTGATTGGTCATGATTATGGAAAATTCCATTCCTACCGTACATGTTAAAACAAAGATTCGTTTCACATTTTCGATAAAAGCCAAACATACATTATTTTGAAAGAAACATGAAGATTCACTTCAAAAAATTATGTAAAAATTAAAAATGGGTAAAAATTTATTTAATAAATCATTTTTAAAAGTTTTAAAATATTTCTAATTTTTTTTATAAAAAATATTTTTTTATGAAAATGGATTTCTGATCGAAGAGGGAAATATATTCATATTTTCTTAAAAATAATTTCTCAATCATTTTAAGTACCAAAGATTAAGAAAATGTTACTATTACTTAAAAAATTTCATGAATAACTATATTTTAAGAAAATATATTTATTTTAAGATATAAATATCAAATAATTCCCCCAAGGGATATATAAACATAAACAATCTCGAATAATGATGAGATTGTGACATAAACCCTTACCACTTTGGTGACTTATGAATAGTAAGCCCCATAAAATAAATGACATAAAATGAAACTTTAAATACCATGAATATAAATATATTAATGATATAACTTATTAAATGGTTAGTATATACACCATAGAAAGGAAATAAGGGGTGAATATGACATATGTATCATAGAAGTAAAAGTGAGATGAGAAAACCTTACCACTTTTTCGAATTCCTTCATATATGTACAAAACTACTATATAATAAATATGGTTTTATTACACATACATTAAAGAAAAATAATCATATATATCATACAATATATTATTTACTTATAGTCTTGTATCACTCGTTTATTAGCAATTATTTTTTAAAATAACCGTTTTAGGTGATGATTACATTGTTTTTCATGCATGTTTTGGTTTGGTAATTTTGATACTTTTAATTTTATAATAGTTAAATAATTGATATAATTTTAAAAATTATATAAAAATTATATATATTAATTATATATTAATTTATAGTAACCTATAAAATTTATAGATAGAAAATAGATTACACCGTTCATTGAGACGGTAGGCCGTACGTATGCATGAACGTTGTTTCTATTTTTCTCAATGGATGTAAAAAAAAGAAAATAAATATTAATTAAACTTTAAAAAATCATTATTATTTTTTATATATCACTTATATTAATAAAATTTATCCTTATTACCATCCATGTAAAAATAAAATGAAAAACATTTCACAGTGCTACGTGGAGGTGATAGTCCACACGTACATAAGAGCGATGTTATTTTTTTACAATGGATTGGAAGGTAAGAAGTTATATGTGATGTTATATTTAAAGAAGTATGTTTATATAATAAATATAAAATATATTCATTAACTTTTATCCTTAATACCTTCCATGTAAAGCGTAAGGGAAAAATGAATCGCATCGCTTCGCGAGGCAGTAGTCCGCTATACACACGAGTGACGTTACCATATCCTTCATGGAATGGAAATTAAGAATGAATATGTCATATTATAATTAAATAAGTAAAATATTATCATAAATATTATATAAATATGTTAAATACATCATTACATTCATCCTTGAAAGCTAGTGATAGAAAAATAATGACATCTGTTCACGAGGAGGTAGTTCGCCGTACACACGAATAATGATTTCATAACCCATTTTATGGAAGAGGAGAAGAATTTAGGTTATTAAATTAACATAATAACATATAATTATATGGAACATATTGTGGTTATTATATTATCATTTCATAAGAATAATTGAAAGAGGAGGAGGAAATAAAATAAAACTTTTGGTTAGGGATGCTACCTCTTCTTCAGAAAAATTATTTGGTTTGAACCAAATGGATTCTTAGAATAGATTTATGACAAAAATAAGGATTTATTATGAGATGATGGAATAAATGTTTTTATTTTTTCAAGTATTTTCTGAACCAATGTGTTATATAAGTTTGAATAGGAGAGGATATGAGGTGATATTTTATAAGTGAGGTGACTGGTATACTTATAATATTTGAAAAGAAAACGTTTTACCCATGTTTTTCACATGTAGAAAGGATAAAAAATGACCCATTATATAAAATATAAGGGTTAAGGTTTAAATATTTTAATTAAATGTGTTTTTACATGTTTTGGGTCATTTTAACCCTTATCTTTTTAGTTTAACCCCTCAGTAAACCCATTTTCCCATTAATCATAGTCAATATTTTTTACTATTTTTACTATTCATTATGGTCAAAAATAAATTTGAACTTATTATATAATATAATTTATTATTATTATAAATATAGAATCCATTTTTCCAAATTCATTTTACATATGTGGTAAAATTTAATTTAAAATTAATCCCACATACGATATGAGAAATCGGGTTTTCAAAGAGAAAATGTTTAAAAGATTATAAAGTTTTTATATCAAGATTCAATATAGAATTAATTACAATGAAATAAATTAGATTAATATATATTTAATTTAAATAATTTTACTTTTAAAACCATATTTAAAAAATTTGGAAGTTTTTAAAGTCTTTTAAATAAATGATAATTCTTAATAAAAACCTGTATTATTCACTATTCATTAAAATATTTATCTTTTCAGAATATTCTGAAAAATTCCCCAAAAGATAATTTTTACATTTATATTTGAAAAATAAATTTTATTTTATAAAATAAATTTTCTTAAACTATAAAAAATTAATTATAAATTATGTGCGCAAAACATGACTAAACCACCCTTTATAAAAATATAATTTTTCATAAAACATTTTTTTATTTTAAAATGATTTTTATTTTATTTTAATCAATAGATAACCATTGAATTTGTTTTATACATTTTTAAACTGTTTGATTTTCATAATTTAGTTACTACTATTCATACTCACTAGCTTAATTTCTAGGTCATAATGTTCATGTTTAAATAATAACATTTTAACAGAGTATCATGTTTCATTCAAACCCAGTGTTGCATGCATTGCAAGATATTGAAGATATTGAATTTATTTAGAAATAAATATATCATAAAGTCTTGGGGTTTTATATTCTCTTATAAACTTGGTATTTCATGTTAAATATTCTATTGAATATGATGTTTCTCTTTTAAAATATCGTGGTGTTATATTCTACCCCCTTAAATAAATTTCATCCTCAGAATTTAATCTTGATCTCGGTAATCAAGGGGTTAACATTTGAAAATATATTTCTAAAAATCCCACATTGTGATAAGGGTTAATAAAACATCCTGTTGATAAGAGATATAGGTAAGTATGAAGGTTATATGGAATAATTACATAACTTGGTTTCCAAGTTAGAGAACAAAGATGGGAAGTGAAGATATGAACATGGCAGAAAAGTATAAATAATTATAGAGATGGTTTGAGATCATTGATTAAATTAAAGTGGGTGATCCAGAGAAGTATAATGACCAAAAAAACATAAATCTATGATGATTTAAAAGATCATAGGTTCAACATAAATGAATATATTATGAAAAAAATTTGTTTCAATATACTTTTCCTAGAGTTGAGGAGTTAATTTACCATCTATAATGAAAACATATGAAAATATACTTACTTGATATCTTTCAATTTCATAGGCAAAATTTTATCTTTTGGTTGTTCTTGAATCATGTTTCACTTCATTTCTTACTATAATAAATGAATATCCAAGATGATTTTTTATTCCTAAAGCACAAAAATTAACTTTTAATGGATCATAAGATCCATAAAAGAGTGAAAAGTTTTTCCATCTATTTATAAATATTTTCCAAAACCAATATAGCTATAACAAGTTATCAAATATAATACATTAATATCTAAACCTAAATAGTAACACCAATGGATCAAAATTAATATTTATCTACCAAATCATTTAACTAAAGAAATGAAAAATTAGCCCATAAATCATGTAGGTTAGTGGTAGACACAAAACCCTTATCACCATTTGACTGTGGGTTCAAGCGCCATGATCTTTTCGGATGTGGGAGGCTATCACCCGACATGTGGGTTGTCCTTTTCCTAAAACCATATTAGTATAATTCCTATAATGTTACCAAATTGTAATATCCCATAACTACCTCAATATAAAATATTATATAAACCTTAAATGTTACCAATACCTCTATAAAAAATTCTTTATAATTATTCTCCACATTGGGCACATATTAAGTGTTATACTCTAATAATCAGGTGTTTTCCAAGAAGTTCAAATTTCCATTGAATCACTTTTCTTGGTACCATTAAAAACATGATTTCAAATCCTTAAAGAAATAATACTGCAATATAATCCTTATGAATTTAATAATTCTTATAATCAGAATATAATTGATTAAAATACTCTTATAACATAATTATTGAATCCAAATACAAGCATATTAATCATTCCACTTCGTCTATAGTAATAACATAAGCTTGACCTTGATCCCTTAACTTATTTTGAGGTATATTATCTTGATGGCTAGGATATTAATTTGTATAGTTCCCCATCTCCTTATAGTGGAAGCATTGGAAATAGTAAGATTATTTATTTCCCTTAAAATCATGACCATGGTATCCCTTTTCTATATACATGAAGAAAATTACTTTTCCTTTTAAGCATGTAACAAGGTGTTTCTTTCCATAATTATCACATGTGGGAAAACCCTTTTCACCCTTTTCTCCTTATCCATTTTCCCTTCCGTACTCTTCTTAAGTGGTTTACCTTAGAATCCATAATACTTAGATAATTATTTATATTTCTTAATAGAATATGATTCTATATCCTCATATGATGATAATGTGTGGGAGACTATATTCCTTCAAAATATTGTCTTAATCTTACAAATAAACAAACATTCTTACTCTTTGGATTGTGTGTATTGATATGGTTCCCATTCCTTCTGTTAGACACCATTTCTAAAAAATGGAATACACTATATTAGATCATAAAATTTTGAAACATAATTTATAATCCTAAAACTAGTAAAAAACTTAACATAAATCTAAAAATTTGTGCATAGATAATCTCATAATAAAAAACATGTTTTCTTTAAGGATATCTTTATTTTCAACTCCTTCATAACAGTTTGTAAAGAAAATGTGATTTATCTTGAGAATATACCCCAAGAGTGTCAAACCAAGTGCTTATTAAGGCCCATTTTTGTGCAATAGGTGATGATTGGGTCAAGACTAATGCACCCTTTTTGGAGTTATTACCCCTAGGTATATCTGTGCGAGAACCATGTCCACTTATAGTATCCAGATAGGGAAGTATTGCTAGGAAAAATAACATAATAAATTTCTTAACCAAACTTTAGGATGTTATTATATACTTATCCACAAATTATATCATAGGGTTATTTTACCTAATCTATGTTTTACTAAATTTAGTTCCAAAGGTTTCTACTAAAACCCATCTCATACTAACTATAGCGACCTCAACCCCTGTAGCCTAGATCTAGTGTATACTTTATTACATTAGCACTAAATACAAGGTATCTCATCCTAAAGTATTGAATAGTTTATTAGTATTGGAAAACAATATATATACTTTAAATTATTATTATAATTGGAAACAAAAAATAAACAAAGTAATTTTTTTGAGAACACCATTATTCCTCATAGCGTATTTCTGCATAACAATCACAAAATACTACTTGGTATCCTGGGGAAAATAATACATAATAAATGGGTGAGCTCATATTATCAATAAGGGTAAGATTATATAGAAAGATGTGAATAAATAATATATAATCATTATGGAAAGATAAATAACCTAAACACATTCCATTTAATCAATAAATTGAGAATAATATGACAAGAATAAATGATAATCAAATAATTCCATATAAATGATCACATGATCTTGAAAACATAAACATGAATATTTTAACTAATCAAATAATCACCTGGAATATCAATAAATTAATTAATAATTATGGAATACATAATGCCGAACATGTAAAACATATCACTGAGGCCTTGTTCTAAGACATCTAAATAAATGGGTAAGGCCTCATCCAAAACATAATCTAATTTGTCTCATGATACCTATCGATGCATCAAGGGGATATAGCAGGCTCCACACATCACATAATAATTCTAATTAATTCCTCATATAAAAGGGGTTAAATATAATCAACATTAAAATTTATATTGAAAAAACTAACATATGGAATTTTAATACTTATCCCAATTAATAAACATAATCATAAACCATCCAGAGTAAAATGGTGAATGGTAATAAAATTATACATCCTCATTCATAATGATCATAAACCATCCATATAAATAACAATTATGGTATAAATAAAACATATAATTAGTGGATAATAAATAAAATTGAGGGTTGATTCCATTGATCAATAGGAATACCATGAAATGATCCTTAATTTTTTTTGAGAAAAATAACCTTTGCATTTTTAAAACATCCTTTAAAAAAAGTCCAATTTTTTTTTGAAAATACTAATCATTGAATTTAAACTTTTAAAACTTTTAAAATATGAATTAAAACATTGATTGGTCATGATGGTGGAAAATTATGTTCATGCTATACATGTTAAAACAATGATTCCTTTCACATTTTTGGTAGAAACCAAATGAGCATTGTTTGAAAAACAACATGAATATTCCTTTAAAAACATTTTATAAAATTTAAAAATGGGTACTTTTTTTTAATAAATCATTTTTAAAAGAATAAAAATATTTTTGAAAATATTTTAAAAAAACATGGGGTTTGATGAAAAAGGATTTTCAACCAAAGAGATAAATAAAGACATTTTTTCTTAATAACATTTTCTCAATCATTTTAAGTACCAATGAGTGAAAAAAATCACTATTACTTTAAAAATTTAATCAATAACTAGAGGTGAACAAATTATATTTATTTTGAGATAGAAATATTAAATAATTCACCAAAGGGATACATAAACATAAACAATCCTGAACAATGATGAGATTGTGAAATAAACCCTTACCACTTTGGTAATTTTTGAATCGTAAGACCCATAAAAAATGACATGAAATGAAACTTTAAATAACACGAATATAATTATATTAATTATATAAAATATAAAATGGGAAGTATATACCCCACATAAAGGAAATAAGTGTTGAATATGAAATATGTCCCATGAAAGTAAAAGTGAGACAAGAAACCCTTACCATATGTTAAACTTCCTTTGGTCGCATCTGAACCTACTGTATAATAAATATGGGTTTATTAAAAACCTATTAAATAATCATACTCATATATCTAATACTACATATGTTTTACTTATAGTCTTTTATCACTCATTTATTAGTAATTCTTTGCTAAAATCATTGTTTCAGATGATAATTGCTTTGTTTTTCATGTATGTTTTCATTTGGTAATTTTAGTAATTTCAATTTTATCATGGTTAAATCAAATACATAATTTTAAAAAAGATATAAATATCATATATATTCATTATAAATTTATTTATAGTAACCTATAAAAGTTAGAGATAGAAAATGGATTACACCGTTCATGGATACTAGAAGCCATACGTACATATGAATGCTGTTTCCATTTTACTTGATATATATAATGAAAGTAAAATAAATATTAATTCACCTTTAAAGAATCATAATTATGTTATATATATCATTTATACTAATAAAATCCATCCTTATTACCATCCATGTAAAAATAAAATGAAAAACATTTCACATTGCTACGTGGAGAAGGTAGTCCATATGCACGCACAAGCGACATTATTGTTTTCCTATGGTTTAGAAGGTATGAAGTTATATATGAAATTATATTCAAATAATTATGTTCAGATAATAAGTATCACATATACTTATTCAATTTTATCCTCACTACCTTCCATGTAAAGCGCAAGAAAAAAACGAATCTCATCGCATTGTAAGGAATTAGTCCACCATATACACGAACGACATTATCATATCCTTCATAGAATAAAAATTAAGAATTTATATATGATATTATAATTAAATAATTATAATAATATCATATAAATATGTTAAATCCATTATTACATCCAGTATTTAAAGGTGGTGATGGAAAACAAATAACATCGGTTTACGAGGCGGTAGTCCACCGTACACACGAATAAGGATTTTAGAACCCATTTGATGGAAGAGAATAAGGAATTAGGTTATGAAATTAACATAATATAATCTAATTATCTGGATTATACTAGGTTTTTTATAACATAATGGTATAATAATAATTGAAGGAGGTGAAGAAAATAAAATAAAATGCTTGGTTAGGGAGGTTACCTCTTCTTTGGAAAACATCTTTAGTTTGAACCAAAAGGCTTATTAGACTAGATTTATGAAAAAAATAAGGATTATAGGATGATATAAGGTAAGTAATAAAGTTATTTGGGAAGTTTTTGGCAGAACCAATGAGTTATGGAAGTGTGAAGAGGATAGGTGAGGGGATGACCTTTTATAAGTGAGGTGAGCAGAACACTTGTAATTTTTGAAAAGAAAAAGGTGTACCCATGTTTTTCACTTTCAAAAAGAATAAAAAATGAAAAATTATATAATATAGAAGGAATAATGTCTAAATATGTTCATAAAATTGGTTTCAAAAATTTTTGGGTCATTTTAATCATTATCGTTTAGTTTAACCTCTCAATAAACCCATTTTTACCTTAACCGTGATAAATAATTCTTACTATTTTTATTATTAATTATAGTAAAAAATTATTTTGAACTTAATAGATAATATAAATTATTATTATTCCAAATAAAGAATCAATTTTTAAAAATTAAATTTACTAATTTTGAAAAAACTAATTTAAAAATAATCCTGCAGACGTGACGAGAAATCGAATTTTCAAAGAGAAAATTTTCAAAATTTTACAAAGTTTTTATATAAAAATTAATATAAAATTGATTCCAATGACATAAATTAGATTAATAGATATATAAATGAATTAATTTTACTTTTAATACCATATTAAAATAATTTTAAAGTTTTGGAAGACTTTAAAATAAATGAAAATTCTTAATAGATACCAGTATTTTCACTATTTATTGAAACATTTATCTTATCAGAAAATTCTCAAAAATCCACCCAAAGATAATTTTGACATGTATATTTAAAAAATGAAGTTTATTTTTATTTTTTCAATTTTTTTACTAAAATTGGTAAAAATTAATAATAAATTATGTGTGAAAATCACGACTAAACAACCTTTTAGAAAAATAATGTTTTTTCAGAAAACATTTCTTTTTTTACTTTCAAATGATTCTTATTTTATTTTTAATCAGTATATAAAAATTGAATTTATTTTATAAATGTGTAAACCATATAATTTTTATAATTTAGTTATTACTATTCATACCCACAACTTAACGGCTCAGTTATAATGGTTATGTTTAAATAATAATATTTTAATAGAGTATTGTGTTTTGTTCAAACTCAATGTTGCATACATTGTAAGCTATCAAATAGATTGGATTTATTTTAAAAAAAATATCATAAAGTCCTGGGTTTTTACATTCTCTTATAGGCATTGTGTTTCATGTCATATTTTCTATCGAATATGATGTTCCTCTTTTAAAATTTCAAGGTGTTACAACACCAGTAATAATAAATGATTCCAACAATGCTTCCAATACATGCTAAAATCATGGGAGACTACTTGGTTCAAAATATGAAATCATCATCATAGTAAATGAAAAAAACCCATATTTTTTGAAGAAATAAATGAACTCAAGGATAATGTAAACTCACTTGATTATGACATCCCTCAAGAAATAAAATTACTAGAAGTACATGATCATGATCAAGAGGAAATTTATATTAATTTCACCAAATCTGGAAATTTTTTAAATTGATTAGAGACTATTTTTGATGAAACATTTTAATTTAATATGTATTTTCAAATTATCTATGAGGATCAAAAACCAAATTTTAAGATACCTTCAAGGATTTTTAGATCAGGGGTTATTTTATTCTAAAAGTTCCAAATCAAAATTAGTTAGTTATGTCAATGCTGGATACTTGTCTGATCTATGAAATGTAATATTTCAATAGGGATATTTATTTACATGTAGTGCAACTACCATTTCATGGAACTCTACAAAACAACCAATTTTTACAACTTCCTCCAATCATGTTAAATTAATTGAAATTCATAAAGAAAGCTGAAAATATGTTTGGATGAGATCAGTTATTCATCATATCAAAAGAAATTTTGGATTAAATATGAATAATGTTATTTCCACTATATTATAAGAAGATAATGCTGCTTGAATAGTTCAATTAAAAGGTAATTATATTAAAGGGGGTAAAAAAACACATCTCACCAAAATTCCTTTTCACTCATGATCTTTAAAATAATAATGAGAGCTAATCCAGAACACAAGGTCTTATGATAATATTGTATATTTATTCACAAAGGAATTGTTAAATAAAACATTCGAGAAATTTATTTTTAAAATTTGAATGTGAAGACTAAAAATTTTATCACAAATTTATGAGGGGGACTTGGGAACACTACAATCCTTTTCCCTTAATCAGTTTTCCCATCAAGGTTTCCTGATAAGGGTTTGTATAAGAAAAAATGACATGAAATTCAATTATTTTGGCTTCAATTTTTTTTACCATAGAGTTTTTATGTGATGATTATATAAGATTCCACGAAATTATGACATCTAAGAGGGGGAGTTATGAAATATTAAATATAAATGTCATAATCATGGTAACTATCAATTCCTAAGAAACCCTTTCATATTCCCAACACTTCATATGCAACTCTTGGTTTCCAACTATTGGATTAAACTTGGAGAATCGATATTGATTTAAACTGTTTATGGAATTTCACATTTATCTTATATATATATGAAAAATATAATGAGATGAGAAATTTTGGTTTTCTATATTATGTTATATCTTTCTTATTTTTGTTATATTATATTTTCTTTCCATCAGCTTAATTTACATTCACCATCTCTACCCTAAACATTTGACGTAATGTTTCATACTCCATCGCTTATCCATCGATCGATGTTTTATACCGACTTCAAAATTCATCACACTTTCAATCAGTGTTCAAACCATTTCACAAAACATTATAACACACACATATATAAACATATTAATTATATTATATATATGATTGTATTATATAGAAAAAAAATAAATGTTATTTATATAAAATTAATATACACATACATATATACATTGAAACACACAAAAAAAGTTTAAACATAATTGTAATTAATTAATAATAACTGAATAAATTATCATTAATATATAAATTAATATATATGTGTGTGTCTGTTAGGGTGTATAAATTTATATGCATATTTATATTAATTTATATATATTTATGATAATATATATATATATAAACATATTGATAATATTACATATATATAATAGTATTACATAACATTGAAAATACATGTTATATTATATATATATAGATACACACAAAGAGATACATATATACATGCATTCATATAAACATTGAGAAATAGAAATTAATGCATAATTATAATTAATTAATAATAACTAAATAAATGATCATTAATATATAAATTATTATATATATAAAAATTAATATATATATATATTAATATATTATATTTAAATACATATAAATTAATATAAATGTACTTATAAATTTTTATAAATTTATAAGTAAATTTATATATTAATTTATATATTAATATATATATATATATATATATATATATGTATATTAACATATTAATTAATATATAAATTAATAAGTATAGTTTTTTTAATTAATATATAAATATATTAAAATTTTTATGTATTTCAAAAACAATACTCGTATGAGTTGTTCGAGAATTATGTTATGTCCACTACATCACGAGATTAAACCCCGCAATGAATTATTATTTTAACAGGGGTGTGGTGTGTGATGTAGAGTGGTGGGATTTTTAGGCAAGTGGTGTGTTAGTGAAATGGTAACTGGGTAGGCAGGATAAGGGGTGGAGGTGTCGGTATTGGTGATTTACCAATATTTCTTAGAAATAAAGGTAAGTCTAGTTAGATACACGAATAATTTAGCCACACTTAATTTAGCTAATTTTTTTTTTGAAAAATGGATAATCAATTTAGATAAATTTAAAATGTGATTAATATAAAAAAGAAACGTGGTTAAATGGAATTTTCTTTATAGTATGAGGTGTGTGGTATGTGGTGATGCATATGTGGTTGTGACTATAATGTGTCATATGGTTATGTGAATGTGGAAGGGATGAGATAACGAGAACATTTTCTATTAGGGTGTGAGAGTAACAAGCCGGAAGGAGAGTAGTTACAAGGTACCTTCTTAACATATATTATTTTGATATTATATTATCATAATTGGATGTAGTATTGGGTGAGTGAGCCTTACCAAGGTTGAGTGATAGTTGACCTGATATAGGAACATGTTAGTTCTATTGTTTGTTCACTGAGACATTAATATGCTTATTCCACATTTTCATGAGAGGTTTTGAGCATGATTTTATAGAGTATACTTGTATAATCACCCATATATATATAAATCTATTTTTAGGTTTCCAAGAGGGATTAGGTGTCTGAGTTGAAAATTACTAGATTGAGGCTAGAATTTTCTGCCGTAGGAGTTTCCTTTTGTTATTTCATTTTGGAGACCTTGCTTATTTATGAAATTTACATGCATTTGGGATCATGTTTTTATTTTATATTATAAATTTAATTAGTATTTTTTTATATTCTTGGGATATATGAGGCTAATTTCTCCCATTTTTGTGTTTTATACTATTAGTTCTAGTTGTGAACCTATTGAATATTAGTTGAACTTTTTGGGGATCACACTTATCTTCATTACTGACTTAGGAGGGGTTCCCAATGGGGGTGGGTCATGACATAGGGATATTAGATCTTTGAAAAAAATTTATGATCAAGTTTGGAGTTAGAAACAGATAAATACTACACGTTTTTAGTAAATAAATAGTTTTTGTTGAACTTAGTGTGTAATGTTGAAAGAAAGATCAGCTATAACACAAGAAATTAGGGCCTCCTATGATCCGAAACAAGGAATTTAAGCTACTGAATATCCTAGACAAGATAATGCTGATTATGTGATAAAGACTCATGATAAGTACCTCCATCATGATGGTTTGTTTTTTTTGTTTCAACTTGAATGATTCTAGGTAAAATGAAAATGAATTTAATTTAACGATCTTAAATGAATTCCATTTTATTGGATAGGAGTTTCCTTTATTCGATCATAGAGATGGATGGTAGTTAGAATCATCATGTGGTTTATATTTTTGACATGCAACAAGATGATCCAATTGACTGTAATAGTGTTGAATCATATTTGGAGGATGATCCTTGGAGGATGATGTTTTGTGAGTCTCAAAATCAAATCTTGGAGGAGTATGAGAGATATATATTTGATTTGGATAAGTATTTCTAGTCATAGGATCATAATATCACCTTCAATTTGATCCATACTAGGAAGGATCACTGGGTCCTATTAGCTATTAATTAGATGAGAGGAACTACACATCAGTAATGGTTTCTATTTCTTGTAGAGTTTGAGGAGTCAATGATTTCATGGTATGATTTTCAAAAGAAGTTTTAGGAAGAGTTTCCTTAACCATTGATGAATTTAGTAAAGAAGATAGTGTTTCTATCTCTTTAATAGAGTAACATGATCATGTGAGATCTCAAGATTTATTTCAAGTACCCTCTTCACTTTTCTCCTGAGATTTTATCGGATGAGGAGGCTAGAGTGGTGTTTTGAGGAGGTGCTATGTCCAACTATTCAACATTAGGTTACTCTATTTACATTGCCTATGTATATAGAGGTTCTAAATAAGTAAGAGGTGATTGAGAGGATACAACACAATTGGGATTGTCTCACGAGGGAAGTAATAAGAACTTCCCAAGGAGTAGAGCTACAGATGGAGGATATTGGATGTCGGGGGAGTTGTGGTTTCAATCGATAGGGATTTGACCTCAATTATATTATTTATACTTTTCTAGAGATATTAGTTCCATGAATCCACCAAAAGATATGTTTCAGTGTGTTGCTTGTATAGGTTATGGTCATCGTTAGTTCTAGTGCTCGACCATTCTTGTCTATCAGTGTGGTGCAGGTAGCTAGCTTCTGGTTTAAGATTCATAGTAGATGCCTCTAGGGAATTATCAATAGCAGGATCGGTAGGATTTAAATTATTCAAGGGGGGATGGAGATAATATAGTACAACCTTATGATGTTCCCCATCCTCATGGATATGGGGTTGAGTGCAACTATATGAGTGGTCATTAGTATGCCCAGGGAGATATAGGAGTTGGATGTGGTCTGTTGTATTGCATAGTGATGAAACTTTAGTCATTGGAGGATTTATTCTTTCTATAGATACAACATAATTACTTAAAAAAATTTAAGGATCTACCATGAAAGATAAATGAAATTTTCATGAAATACTAAAATGAAGAAATACTATAAATTTGGCATACCTTACACTAAAGAGACACTAAAACCTTTGATCTTCAACTAATGAGTTTTATAAAGATCACAAAAGTGGAAAAAATAATCATCCTAACTACATAGTGTATGTTAGAGTTGGTGTCCTGAGAACCAACTGTTTGTACTTTGATTACATGAATGTACACTTATTATATATTGTTCATTGTCCTGCATGACTATAATATAATAATGTCCTAGAATATTTTTTGCATTAATAAGGTCATGGAAGATCCCCGATATGATGAGAACCTTGAAATGTTATAACAATATTCTTAAATAAAGTTTTACGGTTGGATGACATACTATGATAAGAGACATAGTATACAGACCGTCATGTGTGAGTACTCGTAAGAAGATGAGACTCTCTCTCATGGAGTTCATACTTGATAATCTCCAAGATGAGAGATTATGAGAATAGACCCGCCAGTAGTAATTCCACATGTCTTGGTGTCATCGAACATTGATATCTGTGAGTGTGTGTAATGGTCCTTATACTGGAAGATTATCATTAACTCATGTCATGACTCGTGCACTTAGATTTGCTGATGAAAACCATCATGAAGACAGTTGGTGGGAAGTAGGGTACATTGGGTGCGTCACAAATGAAATGTTGTTAATGGATAAGTTGAGGAAGGATTTGTCCCTTTCATATTTATGGAAGTAGATATCTTGGGACCTTTGATTGAAATAGAAATATCGCAAAAATTCCATGGCCATAGTGTCACAATGAGTTTTTTTTATGAAAGTCAAAGAATGACAGATCAAGCATATAGGTTTATGACACTGCCATAAAACCTGCTTGATGAGATATTGAGACAAAGGTATTAAATTAAATGATAAGCATTTGTATGAGGTGACACGTCAATGCAGCGTCAACTTCTTTCTCTTGGGTGCCTTGACCCGTTGCTAGACAGTAATCTTGGACTTTAGGCAAGCCCGCCTAATGCCAATGAGAAAGAGGCCTAGAGGGTCACACACTAAGTGTATCCAAGTATCTCAAGTATAATAAAGATTATTCCCATACGTGGTTTAATAATTATTCAAGGAAGCCTAAATCACTTTAACAATGGAGGAAGAAAAAATAAAAACAATATATACACGCCGTGTATTAATGATTACACACCATGTAGCTTTCATTTTGTAAGGGAAATGAAAAACAAGTACACGCCGTGTATTAATGATTACACATTGTGTAGTTTTATGAAAAAATAAGTACATGACATGTATTAATGATTACATGCTGTGTAGTTTTTTGAGTTGGGATTTTGAGGAAATAATATAATTTTATTTAAATGATAATCAGCGTGCGCGCATGTCAAGGAATTAATGATTCGACATGGGGGTGTTTTCAATAAGAGTTAATGAAATAAATAAAATGCGTAACATGTTTATTTATTTTCATAACTCTATAACCTCAAACCCAATTATAAATATCCTCACAACCCCAACACTTTTCCTTACTCATTGTGCACAACAATTATGGAGAATTATCTCAAGGCCGAAATAATTACTTCCTCCAAGAACGTTCTCAAGACTGAGAGAGATCCTCCTCCATCGGATCAACGCGATCTAAAGTGGACAACCCAAGTAAATGTTTCTCCATGTTAGCACCCGGAGACTCCTTTGGCGATGTCCAGAGATACGTGGTGCACGTGTGGATCACCGCTAGAGGAAGTCTACACTTGGATTCTATGATGAAATGACGAATCACATCGGAACGCGATCAGAAATATCAATGAAGAAAGAATGCCATAAAAGGTACTTCTTGTCAATTAATTAAATTAATTATAATCAACATGTGATGATCCTCATTTGTGGTTCTAAGACTATTCTTCTTATTTGTCTATTTCTGTGATTCGATTCGTGGAGTCTGGAATTTATCGTCGTATTGATACCGTATTGATCATATCTAATGACAAAAAATCCAAGTGGGCACATCTTCCCACAAGCTTCCTCTGTGCCCAGAACCTTAAAATGGTATTAGAGAGAGGTTACAATGTTAATTATAGTTATTTAATTTTCGTTGATAATTTATGCATTTATATTTGATTCAATTCAAGATAAATCATTCTATAAAACTGAATGAATGAGATATGTTCTTCCTCCTTCGTTTCTCGATTCAAATCACAGAAATGACCTTTTAATTTTAATTTTGATTAAAATAAAGATGAATAACTCATCCGGAGGAGCCAATCTTTCTATCTGTACAACACAAGAATACACAGTGTGTAGTGAAAAATACACGCCGTGTACTTAGGTTCAATGAACCGGTACTGGTCCAAAAAACCACACCGTGTGAATTGAGTATACCTAAGTTTTTATTACACCATTTTGACTAGAACTGAACGGTGTGTGGAAACCAGAATACACGACGTGTATGTTGAATAAATACACCGTGTATTCCGATTCGGCTGAGGTGAAACCATGTACAAGGAGAAGCCATGTACCGCGTACATGGGATTTCCAGGCCGATAACTGCGTAACAAGGAAATACACGCCATGTTAGATTAATCTACACACCATGTACTCCAAAATTTCCAAAGTACAGAAACATGCCAAAGCCCCCGGCGTGAACTTTGGATAAATGGTGAAAAAAATACACGCCGTGTAATATAGCCTACACACCATGTACTTTCCAGAAATGGAATTTCACTAGGTTTCCTCCAAAGTACAAAGACCCGTACAAGGAATATGGATGAGAAGAATCTCAAGGAAATTCAGAAAAGAATTTAAGATAAATAATTGATTAATTATAAGATCATAATTAATCGAATTCAAGTGCGACTTATATTGAATAATAGGACGAATAAAATAATTTGAATACTAAATATGCGTAAATTTCGTTTCTTGCTATGGATGATCATGAGTTAGACCAAAGACCCTTTGTGTGTGTATGGTTTCATTTAATTTTTTTTAATTTAAATTCATTGGCCTATGATCCTTCTTCTAATAATATATAGGGCTTGCGTGCCCATGGTTTCTTTAATGTAAACCCTATGTAATAGAGGATCTCCCAAGCCAGAGGAGATGGTTCAAAATCTGAAGCTGAGGCGAAACCAACCCAAGAAGATACAAAGGTGGATAGGTGGGAGCTGTAAAACACGAACCATCAGGTTCAAGGTGTTTTTCCCTAGGTCAGGGTTAGCTTATCAAAAATGATAGATAAGATAACCAATAGAAGCTCATGATCATGCCATCTTATTTTATTTCTGTCTAATTTCATGGTTTATTATTATGTATGTGTTGTCATGATCACATAGTTAATGAAATAAACAAGCATGCAAAGATGGAATAAAATAAAAACCGGACTATGAGTAAACATTATCAGAACATGGTTAATCACTTAAGCAAGCATAACTTAATATTAACAAGCATGTGATACTGGAAAACTATTCATAAAGGATTAAAATACCTCAAATCCATATTAAGTCAGACCAAGCCTTCCGTTACTTGATTAAAGGCAAGACTCAATAAAACTATGTGTTTGAATAACCCTTGTTGGGACACTTACTTTTATAAAGTAAGCTCTTATGAAAGTTTCGGGTTGAATTAAACATTTTACATCAAGAGGAGTAGCCCTTGCTAGACATGTTGTAAAATAGAGGCAGGTGTTGAGGAAATCCAAGTCAAGATTTCAGGATTGGGGAGCCCACTCAACATATCAAGGAACTATAAGCTCACAGTTGGAGAAAACATTCCTACCTAAATAACTTCAAATAGCTTGTCCAACCCTTGTTGGGGTTATGCGAAGGGGAATATGGATCCTTTCCACTAGAATATCATGACAATTGGACATTCCAAGTTCAATGGTGAGGTCCATTGGGACTTGATAAAATAGTGGGAGACTTAATAAAATTTTATTATTTCTCATAAAATGTAATCAAGAAAGTACTGATAAATCTACTTTTTAATTTGTAGAATCAATATGAAAAACTCGTCAACCACATTTTCTCTACGATCAATTATGGATAAAGAAAATATCCTCACCAGTAGTAACTTTCAGGAATGGTTTAGGCACCTTCGGGTTATCCTACGCCATGAATGAAAGTTTTACGTGCTGGAGTCCTCACTTCTCGATTTGACTTCCTAAGGGGCGAGTGATGAAGATTTCCTAGTCTATGATCAACATTTGAGCGATGCACTCGATGTTCAATATTTAATGTTGTCATCAATGTATAGTGAGCTCATGGAGTCTGATAAAGACATGGATGCCTATAGAATGCTTGAGCACCTCTATGGTCTATACCAGGAGAGAGCAAGACAGAAAAGGTTTGAGATCTCCAAGGATCTATTTCAGAGAAATCTTGGAGAGGGTGCCCCAGATGGGCCTCAAGTAGTCAAGCTCATTGGCTATATTGATCTCTTGGAGGTTCTAGGGTTTAAAATCCCTGAAGAACTGGGTACCAATCTCATTCTTGCATCACTCCCCTAGAGCTTCTCTAACTTTGTTGTAAATTTCAACATGAACAACATTGAGAAGTCTCTATCTGATCTTCTTATCCTCATTTTCCAAGTGGAAAATGATATGAAGCATGAAAATCCTTTTGTCCTTATGGTGAGTAAAAGGAAAGGGAAGGTGAAGGGATTTAAGCCCAAAGCTTCATCAAGGCCTTCCAAGAAAAGGAAGATCAAAGGGGAGGAAAGAGAACATGAGGCTGTTTGTTTCGCATGTGGAAAGAAGGGCCACTGGAAGAAAAATTTCCCCCAGCCAAGGAAGCAAGGGGAAGATTCAGGTGCATTTGTTATCAAATTAAATCTATCTATTTCTACCAATTGAGTATTAGATACTTCTTCTAGTGCTCACATCTATATCCAAATATAGGAACCAAGTAGATTCAGAAAGATTGACCGAGGTGAGGTGGATCTACGAGTAGCCAACGGAGCCAGACTCGCTGCTATAGCTGTCGGAGACTACCACCTCACATTTCCTTCTGGGATAGTCTTGGTATTAAAAGGATGTTATTATGTACCCTCTGTAACCAAAAACATTATTTTAGTATCCAGATTAGATATTTATGGATTCATATTCAAATTTGGAAATGAATGTTTGTACTTTTATAAAGATAGAATTTTTTTCAGTAGGGTAAATTTATATAACGGACTTTATGTGTTAGACTACACAAACCAAGTAATGACAATCGATAACAAAGTTAATTCACATGAATCATACCACACCCAACTTTGGAATCATCGGCTAGGTCATGTCAATGAAAAACATTTGACAAAATTACATCAAGATGAGTATTTATATTCTTTCGAACTAAAACCACTTGGTGTATATCATGCATGTCTACAAGAAAAAATGACCAAATCCCCATTTAGTGGGAAAGGTGAAAGGGCTAAATATCTTCTAGAATTAGTTCACACAGATGTGTGTGGACCATATCTATTTGAAGCAAGGGTTAGGTTCTTGTACTTCATAACTTTTACTGATGATTTTAGTATATATGGATATATTTACTTAATGAGGTATAAGTCAGATTCTTTTGATTGGTTCAAAGAATACAAGAATGAAGTTGAGTAACATATTGGTAACAAGATTAAGAAAATCCGCTCAGATAGAGGAGGAGAATATCTTAATCAGGACTTCATTGATTTCTTACAAGAGTTTGGGATTCTATCTCAACTCACTCCTCCTTACACGCCTTAGTGGAATGGTGTAAGTGAAAGGAGGAACCACACCCTGTTGGACATGGTGAGATCAATGATGAGTCATGCGAGTCTTCCATTATCCTTTTGGGGATATGAATTACAAACAACAACACACAAACTAAACTAAGTACCAACTAAATTGATAAATGGTATTCCATATGAGTTATGGAGTGGATGCAAAGACATGTTATCAAATTTACATGTGTGGGGTAGCAAAGCATTTGTTAAGGCCTCTTCAGGTAATAAACTTGCACCCCGAGGCACAAAGTGTATCTTTATAGGATATACCAAGGAAACAAGAAGATATTACCAATACAACCCCTTAGATAAAAAGGTTACAGTGGCAAGACACGCCATATTACTTGAGAGGGAGCACGTATCCAAAAGAGATAGTGGGAGCGATATAGAATTTGATGAAATCAAGGCTCAAGATACACATGAGTTGGTACAAGAATAGATTCCAAAAAGCCCTGTGGAAGAACAATCTGTTCCAGAGACACAAGAACTGCGTAGGAGCATGAGAGAGGTGAGAGAACCAGAATGATATGGTTTTCTTGTCACTGATGATGGTGACTTATTATTGGTTGACAATGATGATCCTCTTACCTACTAGGAAGCATTTGAAGGCACAAATGTTGCCAAGTGGAAAGAAGCAATGAATTCTAAAATGGATTCCATGTACCAAAACTAAGTCTGGATTTTGGTAGATCCTCTAGTTTATGTAAAGCCTATTGGTAATAAATTCATGAAGAAACTGGACATGGAGGGACAAGTCAGCCCCTATAAGGCATGAATGGTTGCAAAAGGTTTTAGACAGTGTCAAGGAATTGAATATGATGAAACCTTTTCACCAATTGCAATGTTGAAATACATCAGAATGCTATTGGACATTGCTGCTTACCATAACTTTGAAATTTGGAAAATGGATTTCAAAATAGCATTCCTTAACAGGAACCTCCAGGAAAATGTCTACATGACACAACCTGAAGGGTTTGTGACTTAAAAGGATGACAACAAGGTATGAAAGTTACAGAAATCAATTTATGGATTAAAGCAAGCATCAAGGTCATGGAACATTCATTTTGATGAAGTCGTAAGGGAATATGGCTTTTTTAAGAATTAATTTGAGCCTTGTGTCTACAAAAGGTTTAGTGGAAGTGCATTCATTTTTCTAATAGTATATGTTGATGAAATATTACTAATTGGAAATGAAGTACCTATCTTAATGTCAGTTAAGGCATGGTTGGATAAATGCTTCCCTATGAAAGACTTGGGAAAGGTAGCATATATTCTTGGGATCAAGATCCATCTTGATAGATCTAAGAGAATGCTAGGCCTAAGTCAAAGTACATACATTGGAAAGATACTGAAGAGATTAAATACGGAACATTCCAAGAGGGGATTGTTTCCAGTGTCACATGGCATTCATCTTTCCAAGAAAATGTGTCCTCAGAGACATGAGGAAAGAAAGAAAATGGAAAGTATCCCTTACGCATCTGCGATTGGTTCAGTAATATATGTTATGCTATGTACAAGGCTAGATGTTGCTTATGCATTAAGTGCGGTAGGCAGATATAAAGCTGATCCAGGAGACTGCCAGTGGATGACAGTCAAGACTATCCTTAAGTATCTGAGGCGTACTAAGGATATGTTCTTATTTTATGGAGGATATGAGGAACTAGTCATCATAGGACATGTAGATGCTAGTTTCCAGACTGATCAAGATGACATGAAGTCGTAGACTGAATACATCTTCAGTTTGAATGGAGGTGCAGTGAGATGGAAGAGCTCAAAGAAAGGCATGGTCACAGATTCTACAGTAGTGTCTGAGTATATCATAGCTTCTGAGGCAGATAAAGAAGCAGTATGGATCTGAATCTTCATCCAAGAGTTGGATTTAGTACCTAGTAGTAAATATCCTATCACACTCTATTGTGATAATACTACAGCGGTGACACTTGAAAATATCCAAGGCCACATCAGCAGACAAAGCACATACTTTAGAAGTATCATCTTTTGAGGGATTTTTCTTAGAGAGGTAAAGTTGCAGTGAGTAGTATTTCCACAGAAGACAATGTGGCAGACCCCTTGACTAAAGCCTTGACTCAACAGAAACATGATCATCATGTGTGGTCTAGTGGACTAAAAGTCATAGGAAGTTGGATCTAGTCCAAGTGGGAGTTTGTTAGAGTTGGTGTCCTAAGAACCAACTGTTTGTACTTTTATTACATGAATGCACACTTATTATATATTGTTCATTATTCTGCATGACTATAATATAATAATTTCCTGGAATATTGTTTTCATTAATAAGGTCATGGCGAATCCCCGCTATGATGAGAATATTGAAATGATATAAAAATATTCTTAAATAAAGTTATACGGTTGGATGAAATACTATGATAGGACACATAATATATAGACTGTCATGTGCGAGTACTCGTAAGAAGATGAGACTCTCTCTCATGGATTTCACACTTGGTAATCTCTAATATGGGAGATTATGAGAACAAACCTACTAGTAGTAATTTTACATGTCTTGGTGTCATTGGACATTGCTATCTATGAGCATGTGTAATAGTCCTTAGACTATAAGATTATCATTAACTCATGTCATGACTCGCACACTTAGATTTGCTGATGAAAACCGTCATGAAGACAGTTGGTGGGAAGTAGGGTATGCTGGGTGCGTCACGAATGACATGTTGTTAATGGATAAGTCGAGGAAGGATTTGTACCTTCCATATTTATGGAAGTAGATATCTCAGGACCTTTGATTGAAATAGAACTGTCGCACAAATTCTATGGCCATGGTGTCATGACGAGTTTATTTCTGGAAGTCAAAGAATGACAGATCAAGCATATAGGTTTATGAAACTTCCATGAAACTCGGTTGATGAGATATTGAGACAAAGGGATTAAATTGCATGGTAAGCATTCATATTAGGTGACACATCAATGCGGCATCAACTTCTTTCTCTTGGGTTCCCTGACCCGTTTCTAGATAGTAATCTTATACTTTAGGCAAGCCCTCCTAATTCCAATAAGAAAGAGGCCTAGAGGTTCACACACTAAGTCTATCCAAGTATCTCAAGTAGAATAAAGATTATTCCCATATGTGGTTTAATAATTATTCAAGGAATCCTAAATCACTTTAATGATGGAGGAAGAATAAATTGAAAACAAGATATACTTCCATGTATTAATGATTACATGCCATGTATTTTTTCATTTTGGAAAGGAAATGAAAAAAACGTACATGCTGTGTATTAATGATTACACATCGTGTAGTTTTATGAAAAAACAAGCACACACTATGTATTAATGATTACACTCCATTTAGTTTTTCCAGTCGGGATTTTGAGGAAATAATATTGTTTTATTTAAATTATATTTATTATAATCAGCATGGGTGCATGTTAAGGAATTAATGATTCGACATGGGGGGTTTTCAATAAGAGTTAATGAAATAAATAAAATGCGTAACATGTTTATTTATTTTCATAACTCTATAACCTCAAAACCGATTATAAATATCCTCAAAACCCCAACACTTTTCCTTAATCTTTGTGCACAACAATTCTGGAGAATTATCTCAAGGCTGAAAGAACTCCTTCCTCTGAGAACGCTCTCAAGACTGAGAGAGATCCTCCTCCATCAGATCAATGCGATCTAAGTCGGACAACGCAAGTAAATGTTTCTCCATGCTAGCACCCGAAGACTCCTTTGGTGAAGTCCAGAGATACGTGGTGCACGTGTGGACCACTACTAGAGGAAGTATACACTTGGCTTCTATGACGCAACGAAGAATCACATCAGAATGTGATCAGAAATATCAACGAAGAAAGAACATCATAAAAGGTACTTCTTGCCAATTAATTAAATTAAATATAATAAACCTGTGACGATCCTCATTTTTGGTTCTAGGACTATTCTTCTTCTTTTTCTATTTCTGTGATTCGATCTGTGGATTCTAGAATTTATCATCATATTGATCCCAAATTGATCATACCTAATGACAAAAAGCCAAGTGGGAACATCCACCCATGAGCTTCCGCTGCGCCCGGAACCTTCAGTGTATATATGGGAAAATATGAATCACTTTATGTTTGAGTGGGATCAAACAACCTCTATGACATTCTAGCATCTCACAATTCAAAGGAGGAAGATAAAAGAGAGCTTCAGGTTCTTAGGATTCATTGGACAAATATCCAAACAAACTTCCATTATATTGAAGTAGGGTTTATATAGAACTTGAGGATTCTTCTAGATGGTGTCTTCATTAATTAATGTGTTTACAATGAATATATTATTTCCTAAAATAATTAATGCATCATATACACGAATTCATTTAATTCCCATTCATTTTATCTTATGAAATGTTTCTTTTAACGATAGTCTTGATGGAGAATAATTCAGGTGTAAAACACACAAATAATATAACCAATGCATTTACATAAAATCTATCATATATATTATATATATATATATCACATATATATATATATATATATATATTTATATATATCATATATATATAATGCTTTATGAAATATTTTTATCAATCTCCCACTTCCACTAAAGCCTAAAAGTTTTTATGCCATTTCACCTTTTATTGTATCATATTCAATAACCCATGAAACCATAACCAAAACACTTTTGGATATCTTAAAAAACATTTTTGGAAAGCTATCATTAACTTCACCTTGTATCACATCATATGTTATACCCTGTGAATACCCATCCAAAACATTTTTATTAACTTTAAAACACTTTAGAGTAGCTCTCTAAGTCAAACTCAATCCCCATTTAGTTAACCAAAAAGTTTGATCTCATGGGGCTTTACAACATTTATAATAAATATGAATATCTGAATATATATATATATATATATATATATATATAATCTAAGAGAAGCCTCTAGAAAATAATTTATTCTACTCAAGAAATAAAGGGATTTGCTATGATATCCATCAAACACATGTATTTCTATACCTATTCCCACCAGCCTACATCATATACAAGCATGAATTCTCATATTTTCCATTTTCTAAGACATCCAGTGACCACGAGACATAGAGAATATCAATACCATATAGAAAAATCATTTTTTTCTCAATTATTAGAGTGTATAATGATATGATTGATGAATACATCACACATCATTCATCCTTAGGATAAGTACATCACATGTCTGTTATCCGAATAGATATATAATATCTAGGAGTGATTGAACACTCCCACAGTCTATCTCAACTGAGGGACCAAAATTATTACTCTTCATATGAGAGGAATAATCCTATCTTGGATAGGCTCTAACTAACAACATGATCAACAAAATACCTAACCACCTCCATATTAGCTAAGTTAATATACAGACTTGTGTAAGTATGGTATCAAAGTTTAAGGGCTATTATACCTGGTATCTCACCACCCTCAGGTAATGGGGACTCAAATATGATCTTTATTCCCCTTGTATACCAAATATATTTATATGACACTCCATGTGGTATACTTAGTAGGTCATCTGGTATACACAAGGAATCCTATTATTTGTTTTGTGACTCATGGGTATATTATTTATCTCTATACAAGAATCTTACTCACAATAACCATAACATTTCTTCTTAACCTATAATACTCCATGATTGACATCAGTTAGGGATAAAATCAAAGTCATACTTTGAGATGTCAATTATCATTACACTTCATGAAATATATATCTATACATACACTTAGGTAGACAATGTGAAAGAATGATAAATTGTAGGTTACATTTAATATAATACATTTTAATATTATTAAACTCTTTAAAAATATTTAACAAATGCAACATAATCATTGGTTTATCATATCATATATGATAAACTACCTGATCATCTTTATGCTTGCTACAATTTTTGGGTTTTGTAAACACATTACATCATATTTAATTTACATCACATATCTATGTAAACATATGATAAAAACCTCCCAATTATTTTTTTATTTAAAAACATCTATGAAGTAAGATAATTTGAAAAATGGCAGGAATTAGGAATCATATCCCTAACTATTCAAATTCTTGAATATACTAAAACTTCTTCACTTCACAACATAAAATTCTAGGATGTCAACTTTCATTTTCTACTTAGAAATATTCCTAAACACATCATCATTATCCTTAAAACCCTATTCCGTCAAAATTTTCCTTTAAATAATGTAACTAATTACATTATTATTTACTAATACATCCAAACTTTATTATTATATTAATTAAAATCCACTTTAAACATAGATATATATATATAATTATTTATTTAATAACTTTGAACTTCTTTAAGTCCAATCATAATCCAAATTGTATATTAGGAATTATATTCTCTTTATAATATTTTGATAATAAAAAAACCCATTTTGTGTTAAGAAATAACATTTATTTCCTTTTAGTAGGAATATTAAACAAATAACTATATCATATATGGTATTTTATGTATTTGGAACATTTTATTTAAAAAGGATAATTTATTAAAATATACCACTAATGGGTGGTAGGGAAACATTCCCATATATTTTAACAAATATTTGGATAAACATTTTATCCTATATGGAAATTTTTTATCCATATCTTATTCCCAATACATGTTATATAAATCGAACAAATCATTACTATGTTTATAAATATCCATCTCATTTAATTTAAACAACCATTTTTTACAAGCTCTTATCAAGAGAAAAATGAGAAAATACACATCCTTATAAAGTATTCAACCGATCCTAAAGTATCCAAGTCTCCCATATAAAAACACCTTTTCTCTATCACTTGGATATCAACTTCAAGATTGATCATTAATTTATTTATCTGGATTCTATTTCTATAATCCTATATATTTAAAAAACTTTTAAAAGATACAATTGGTATCACATACCATAAAATAAATGACTTTTATAACACTCATACCTAAATTGGAAACTCCATGTGGATTCTTATATCCCTTATGGTAACCCAAAAAACTTCTTATTTGATGGAAAAATTTTCTATAATTAAAATATTTTCCTTCCTTTTTCTTTCTTAGTTTGACATGTGGAGTGGACTTTTCATGACCACTTTTCTTCCCTTTTAGCTAGTAATTTTATACATATAATTTTATACCATGAACATGGTACTAGAACCTATACCAACCATTTATTATTAATAAATCCTTAACATATTGAGTATATTAGGAAGATGTTTGTAGATTTCACTTATATCTTAAATCACAAAAAAATTTCCGAACACTTTTAGTAGTGACCGTAAAATGAAATCTATGACCAAATAAAGTTCTAAAGGTGAACCTATCCTCTACATGTCATTTATTTATCCAATAATATTGAGTATTTCACTAGATATTTAATTTACTTTTACCATATTTTAATGAAAATATCTTTTTAAACTTCATAACATTCATGCCTTGATTGAACTTGAAAGATCCTTTTCAGGTTATCTGTTATTTGAAAGACATTAAGAGTCTCATGTTTTGTTTTCTAATTTTGACTCCATTGTAATAATCATGAGTGTAGAGACTTTTTTTTGAGTCCTTTTTATGTTTATCATAGTTATCCAAATCCTTTTGTTGAATATATTCACCAGTTGTTTTATTAGGATGAGGTTGTTCTAACACATAGATTTTTTCTTCTTGTTTAAGAATAATTCTCAAATTTTTATACCAATTTAAGAAGTTTTTACCATTATTTTTTTCTTTTTTAAGGACTAATATTAATTATAGGATTGATGATGATTCCATTTATCAACAATAGAAGCTTTTAAAATTTGAGTATCATATATTATTAACCAATTATATGTAATTTTATTAAATAGGCACCCATTAAAAATGATAACCCTATATATCATATATATTTAGCAATCCAAGATATATATTTTACCAATAAATGAGTCCTCTAGTTCATTCCTCTTTTTAATTAATTATGTAGGTAGGGAATCATCCCAATCAAAAAATTTGTGAATTTTGGATAGTTGAGTGGATAACTCTTTATCTAAATCCATTATATGAATAAACTCCACTATATTCCTCTCGTATTATTAACAAGGGTTTCATAGCTAAGTGTAACCCAAAAAAGTGTCAGAAAAAGACTATAAAAAGACAATACAATGTCACCCTTCTAGGGAAGAACCCACCCAAGGATGATCTAGTGTTATCTATCACTTTATTTTCTAACATAAGATAATTCAGGATCACCCTACTAATGCCAAAACTACCCAGTTGAATGATCAAGGTCTTGACAAGTGCATCTTTGTAAGGAATATAATGCTTAGTATTTGAAGTGAATTTAATCTCACTATGTTATCTCTTATATTTAATTTTATGTATACATTATTTTAGAAATTAAATTTGGAACATTATTCCCTTTACCTAATAAATATGTTCAAACCATATTTATGTGTAACTCTTTACACAACTCAAAAGTTTGTACTACTTACCCAAAAATAAAATTCAAACATATTCGTACATATCCAAATGCATCATAATAATAAGGTATATAAACATTTCATGTAAAGAAATAAAGTTATATGAGATTAAAAATCTCCACATGAATAAGCCCAAAGTGACTAATAACCAACCCCATTCACCATCCTAGACAAGTCACAAGCCTCCAGGTATGTAGGTAGTCTAACCCTAAGTACCTCTACCAGGGGATAATTTACTAAAGAGAGAATCCAATTCATCATAAATATAACACATAATATATAGAAAATATATTCAACAACTAAATTCAATATAATAACATAAATTATAAACTGAGGTCAAGGTAGATGAAAAAATAAATTCATTATAGAGTCAATCCTAGCATGTAATGAAAGGCTCTATCCTGTAAGCAGTTTAAAATTTTAAACTAAATTATACAAAATATTAAAATTTCTTAATTTTTTTACTAAACATTAATATATCATAGAATAACCATTAAATAAATAAATAATTCAAATATTTAAATATGAGATAAGCATTTATGAATAATTCATAAATAAAAGATAATTATAAATTTTTTATAATTTTAGATTTACCATTATAGACATTCCATAATTTTGAATATAAAAATTTTATATTCATTCCAATATGAAATATTTTATATTAATCATTATATATCATTTCCATTTTAAATATATGATATTATATGAATTATAAAAATTTTGCAATTCAATTTCTATTACATAGACATTTTACATAATTTAAATATCAAATACCTAATCGTTATTTAATTATTGATCATATCAATCATTAATACATTTTTATGTGGTTTAAATAATATTCAAATAAGTCCCCCTTTTATCTTGAACAATTCAAAATAATTAATTATGAAAAATTCATAATTTAAATATAAATATTTTATATTTTATCCTTATTTCATAATTTATAAAAATTTATATATTATTTATTATGAGTTATAAATATTTTTTTATTTATATATCATAAAAATTTCCATATAAATTATTAAAAGGTATTTCAAATATTAACATTTAATGTTTTGGAATAAAATGTTTTATAAACATTCAATTTGTTATAAAAAATTTATAATTAATTAATTTATAAAACTTTTATAAATTAAAATATCCAAAAATATATCATATAATTATTTATAAACATTTTATAAACCATTAAAATCATTCTAAATGTTGATATTTTTAATAAAATTTTAAACAATTTTGATTACCCTTACAGATATGGGTATTCTTGCATAAAGGTAAATCCTTCTACCCTTTGACAAGCCATCTAGAAGCCCTTATGTAAAAGTAAGTAACTTCTTACCTTTATACAACTTAAAAACAAAGCACTGCGTAATGGTACTACCTTTACATATCCAAATCACGTAAGGGTATAACCTTTATACAACAGATGCTACATAAGGGTATAAAGGATACCACTATTACATGAATGCTTCATGTAAGGGTAGGTATTGATCTACCATTACAAAAACTTCTAGAACCATAATATAAATGTACTGGCTCATGTAAAGGTATTAACTTTATGTATCCATGTTTTTCATATGGGTAATAGGCTGGTTACTTTTATGTAACTTTAAGAAAAACCCATTTACCTTTACGTACCAATATATGGAATAAGGGTAAACAATATCATACCCTTACGTAACCCATTATGAATAAGGATAAGATCATATTACCCCTACATAGACCAATCTACGTAAGGGTAAGGTGATATTATCCTCACACAAACCACTCAACATTAGGGTAAAGCCTTGACCCCCCTTATGCATCTCAACTACAGACGGGTAAGGTCTTGGTTAACTTTATATATCCTAGATTTATAATAGTAAACCCTTTTATGAAATAAAATTTCTAGAAAAATGAAATTGATATTTTTTTTTATTATTATTCATTTCAAGCATGATTTCATAAATCTAAATCATGAGTTACCTTTGATACCACTGTTAGGTTTCATACAAATCTAATAACAATTATTAGACAAAGCAGAATAAATTAGAAACCAAATTTGAGGATATCCCATGCAAGATAAATGAAACCTGTGTGAAATAATAAAATAAAGATATATTTTAAATTTTTCTTACCTTACACTCAAGAGCCACTATAACCTTTTATCTTTATATGATGAGTTTGATAAAGATCACTAAAGTGGAAAACATAAGCATCCCACCTCTATAATGTATCTATAGACCGATCTAAATCACTCAAAAATCCAACAAGATCCACCAACCTCCAAGGCATGCTATCTTATCACAATTCAAAAGAAGAAGATGAAATAGAGCTTCAGGTTCCTAGGATTCATTGGATTAATATCCACATTGACAGTTACTATATATAAATAGGGTTTATATAAAACTCTAGGATGTTCTTGGATGGTGTTTGCGCCAATTATTACATTTATAATGCATGTATTAATGGCTTGAATAGTTCATGCATCATATGTATGAATTTATTTAACTCCCATTCATTTAATCATATGAAATATTTCTTTTAACAGTATCCTTAATGGAGAATAATTGAGGTTTCCAACACACAAATAATATGCCCAATACATTTCCATCAAATCCAACATACATGTTAAATATATATCACACACATATACATATCACACACACACACACACACATATTCATATATTTTTTTATATATCACATATATATAAATATTTTGGGAGTATTTCCATCAAATACATCTTAAGTTAATATTAGAAATCCAAAAATGTTGTTAATTTTGTCAAATTCACATCTTAAAATTTTTATATTTTATATTTAATTTAAAATATAAAATACAGGAAAAAACTATTTTTTATAGGAAATTAAATTTTCACATATGACTTATTCTTCTTCCTATTTATTATAAATTACTAATAAAACTAGTATTAATCCTTTATTCATATCAAAATATATTATGCTTGAAAAGAAGTAAATTTTAGAAAATTGATTTTATTAGTTTCTTAGTTTTACTAGTTGAGTTGATATTTATAGTAAACTTCATTATATATATATATATATTTATAATTATATCACCACTATTTGTACCTTAAAATTCTATTTATAACTTATAATGGTCCATATTTGTTTAGTTTCAATTTTTCGTGTAGATCAATCTATAAAACACATTAGTTATTTAAAGCGGGAAAATTGGGTTGTTACATTCTACCCCCCCTTAAAAATAATTTCAACATTGAAATTTAATTACATGTAAGAAACATTATTTAGGGTACCTTTCTCTAATAACATCCTTAGGTCCCCACGTAGTCTCCTAAAACTTATGATTTCTACATAAAACTTTTACAAGATGAGTGGTCTTGTTCCACAACACCTTATCTCTTTGATCTAGAATTTCAATTGGTTGCTCCTCACATGATAGATCATGTTCCAATTTCACAACATCCAAGCATAGAATATGTGAAGGGTATGGTATGCACTTTCTAAAAAATGATACACGGAACACATCATGTGGAGGTGTATAGGTGGTGATAAGAAATTAGATATGATACCAATATGATCAAGGATCTCAAAGGACCCGATGTATCTTGGGGTCAAATTCCCTTTCTTCCCATATCTCATAACTCACTTTCATGGAGATATTAGTAGGAACCCCTTGTAAAAAAAATTCAAACTCATTATCTCATCAATATTTATCTATATAACTTCTACTGAATTTGTGCTATTTTAATATTCCACTGAATGGTTGGAACCTTCCTTGTTATTTCTTGGACAAGGTTAGGACTTATCAGCTTCATCAATCTATCTTCATCCCAACATGTTGGAGTCTTGTATCTCATCCCACATAGAGCCTCATATAGTTCCATGTAAATGATATAATAAAAACTATCGTTATATGTAAAATCTACTAGGTAAAAAGTTTTGATCCCAATATCCTTGGAAATCCATCGAACAAGATCTATGCATATCCTCTAGTGTTAGAATTTCCCTCTTAGACTGACCATCTATCTGAGGGAGATATAAAGTGTTAAATCTCAACAATATCTACAAATATTTCTTAATAATTCTCCAAAACCACATGGTAAATCATATATATAGATTAGATACAATAGATAGTGATACCCCATGTGGCCTCACTATTTCCCTTAGGTATATATTAGAAATTTGGTCAAGGGATAAATCATCTTTTATGGAAATAAAATGAAATAAATTTATCAGGAGAATAATTATAACCCAAATTGAATTATAGACTTTAAAAATCTTTGGGAGTCCAAAAATAAATTACATGGAGAGGTTTTCCTATTTTCATACTTGTATGAGTAATGGTTGGAACATACCCTTAGACTTCTGTCATTCATCCTTAACTTATTAGCATACCAAGCATTAAGATACGTATTTCATAATCTCTTTTTTTATAATATCCCACATGTATCTTTTCTTTGGGTCTCTATAAATCTTTATACTTATATTATGGATAGATAAAGATGAAATATGAACATTATCCAAAAGTTCCATATTCAGTTATAGTATTGATGGTACACATATCTGGGTTTCAAATCTTAAAAGTCCATCTTTATCAAAGTTGAACTCCAAAATATTAACTACCTTTTTATATAGCTCCACATCATATTTCTATGTTTATTTGGTCTTTACATAAATGAGAGGTTAGGAATTTAGTTTTAAAAGATAGGATTTATCACCTTCGATTATGGATTCAAGATTTATCCTTTTCCAATCCATGAGTATTGGGTCTTTTTCAATCCTTATCATAGATAGAGTAGAATGGTATTTCCTACTTAGAGCATCAACTAACTTATTTTTTTTCTTGGGGTGTTAATGTATTGATCAATCACAATATTTTACCAATTCCAACCACATCCTATAGAATATATTCAATTCCTTTTGTGTGAATATATATTTCAAGATATTGTGATTAGTATATATATAACACTTTTCTCTATAGAGATAATGTCACCAAATATTCAATGTGAAGATCACCATATCCAGTACTAAATCATGTGTTGGGTAATTTTTCTCATGAGTCATTAATTGGTGTGAGGCAGAATAAATTACCTTATCATTCTACATGAGGATGAAACCCAAACCCTTTTTTAAGCATCATTATATATTATAAACTCCTCCCCACTGCATAGTAATGTAAGTACAAGATCATTGACCAACCTCTTCTTCAGTTCATTAGAAATATCTTTACATTCCTCTTTCTATAGGATCTTTACTCCCTTCAATTTCAACTTGGTTAGTGAATTTTATAACCGTGATAAATTTATCAAAAATAATCGATAATACCCTATTAACCTAAGAAAACCACGAATCTTGATTAAAGTGGATGGTTTGGGTCATTTCTCAATAACTTCCATCTTTGGTGGATCTTATGTATTTCCCTTGACCATGATTACATGACCCAATAATGACACCTCTTGTAGAAAAAAATTCACATTTTTTAAATTTAGCATAAAAACTATCCTTTCTCAAGATCTTTAACACAATTTACAATTGATCCTCATAGTCTTCCTTGATTTTGGAATATATAATAATATCATTTATAAATATTTCAAAAAATTGATCCAATTAATCACCAAATAATATATTCATATGATCTATGAAGATATCATGGGAATTGGTAAGTCCAAAAAAAATCACTATAAACTCAGAGTGTCCACACCTTGTCTAAAATTCTATATTTGTAATATCCTCCCCTTTTACCATCAACTGATGATATCTAGATTGGATGTTAATATTTGATAAGTATTGAGGAAATATGATTTGATCAAATAGATCATCATTATGAGGCAGATGACACTTGTTATTGATCATGATTTTATTAAGCTCATGATAATCAATACAGATATGCATCGATCCACCCTTTTATTTGATAAAGAGGATTGATTCACCCCATAGTGAAGCACTAGGGAATATAAAAATATTATCAAAATTGTCTTTCATTTGCTTCTTTAACTCCTCTAATTCAATGGGATCCATTCTATATGGACTCTTTGAGATAGACATGGATTTAGGCATGAGTACAATTGAAAACTAAACCTCATGCTCTAGAGAAAGACCAAGAAGTTAGTCCATAAATACATCAGTATATTCTTGTACAATAGGAATTTCATCAATGTTGACTTACACCCCAATAATTTTATCCAAGAGTCCCTATTTGTTTTGTAGCATCACCAATATTATAGAATTTTCTTTTACAAGGAGTTTATAATCATCCTTTTGTTGATACTTGATAAAAATATGATTTAGGATATGAAATTATACTTACTTATCCTGATAGTTGATATGTTCTTTATGCGTAGAAAGTAAATCCATGCCCAATATCATGCCAAATTCAATCAAATGAATATTCATCCCAAAATTGTATTAGATTTATAAATATTAGACACAATTATTTCACCACTAGGGGTTTTCAATGATAGTTTAATATCCATTACTTGGGATGATTATTTCACATTATTTGAAAACTTTTGTGATATAAAATAATGTGATGAACCTGAATCAAATAGGGTATTAATATAGCTAGAAAAAATATCGATTGAACCTCCCATCACTTCATTACCATAATCTACCTTAATGGTAGTGATCACAAATGACCTTCCTTATTACTTAATTTGGGAGGTTGAGGGGGCCTATTTTCTTCATTATCCTAAGGGTTATGGAATTGATTCACATAATGTATACACTCCATGAACTTGAATAATTATAGTGTGGGGAGATCATTAGTTGGGACCTTATTCCCTTATTTTTATTTAATTATCATCTTATCCTTAGTTCAATAGTTGTGGTCTTGTTGTCCTACTTTACAACACCTAAAACACTTCAATGGTCCCTTGATACAATAACTCAAGTACTTTCTCTCACATTTATTACATGTAGGAAATTGGGTTTTTTTACCACCATGTGTCTTATTATATGATCTACCATGATACTCCACTTTCCTTTTATTTTCCCCAGAATATTGATCGGTTCCAATTTCTATCTATGCCTTAAGAGTAAATAAAACAATCTATTTTTAGCTACTGAAGTATCTTATGGATAACACCCTTAAAATAATAGGATTTGAGCTAGTAAAGAAGTAATATATTTTACTCTCAAGTATTAGAGATGTAACTAGAGTAATAACTCATAAGTATTGTGAAATGTTCTTTATATGACCCAATAGATTCATCCTCCATTTAATTCCATGAATTACCACTCCATTTCTATGTGAAGAGTCTATGGAAAATGATTCGTAAAAAATATCTTCTTAAACTCTTACCATTCCATAGAGTCTATGTACTCATTTTATATGGTATTATTAATGAGACTCCACCATTGGTCAACATTTATTTCTAGATAATAAGCTGGAAACTAAACTTATCATGGTCCAAGTATAATATAATGGAAAATATATTTTTGGTTTCATTGACCCACTATTCAATAACCACTAGATTAGAATATTTTCTAAAAAATGGTGGATATTGACTCATAAATGAGTTGATGGAAAGTTTCTCCCTTCTTGATGTGTTTGGGAGGTAAACACGATTTGGATTGTTTCCCATAGATTGATATAGTTAGGTGAAAATTTACATGATATTTTTTATTCCATACCTAATCTCATTATGTTTACTATTGTGATAGTCTATACAGTGTCTATTTCATCCATTATTAACTTGGTTTTGTCAGGTTCCATCCATTACCTTGACTAAAGGAAAACTATGAATGTTTATAATTAAATTAATGATTGTAAATAAATGGAAAATATAAAATAAAAAGTAGGATTTCATAAATAACGTGCATAAATTAGTCTATAAATCTATAGGTTTCAATCTAGGTTATCCATTATTGGATTTCAAATAGAAATTTTATATATATTCAAATAATTAACGATTTTTTGTAAAGAAAATGTGATTAATCAAGTTATATCCCTTGGTATTATGAAACTAGGTGTGTAGTTAGAAATCTTTATCATGCACCAAATCATGATTGAGTTAATACCCAAAATAGCCTCTTTGGGGTTAACACCCCTAGGTAAAATTATACCAGATACCACATCCAATTGTAGTATCCAAATAAGGATCTAATTAATAGGAGAACCATACAATAACTACTTTACCAAAGAATTGATATTTTATCCTATACTTAGAATCATCCCTTATACTTATCCTTAGGGTTTTCACAAAAGTTCTCTAAACTATTCTCCAAAAACAAATAAACCCTACTATGATACGAAAAAATGTTACCCAAGTTAAACCTTATATAAATAATAAATTAATATCATGGTTAAAATAATACATCTCAAAACTAGTATCATAACCCAAGGACCTAAACGTTTAGATTCATGGAGATTAACTATATAAATAACTTATTTTACAACACCTGCCAATATTTATTCATAATAATGCTCCTATAGACCCTTATAGATGTCTCACATGATATAATAATCTTCATAACCTAGGGATTGAAATTATAATAAAGGGTATGATCTGATGATCAGTATGAGAAAAACATATCATAACATAATGGAAAACATGATGAAGACATAAATATCATAATAAATGATCAAAATTCCTTATATGATAAACATAAAACATGTTATAATAACATAAGATCTTAAAAATATAATTATAGAAGTATAAAATATATAAAATGGAAAAAAACATCTCAATATTCATATAATATGTGATAATGGCATAGAAGTTCCAAATACTTTAAAAATAAGTCATGATCTTGAAAACATTTCATTTCATGGAAGTAAAATGCATCTTGAAAATTTGGCATAACTTGATGAACAAATTAGAAATGTGGAATAACCATAAGCATAGGAAAATATGTTTGAGAAAACCCATTATTCCCATAGCTATGTGAACAAACTCATTATGTATATTCCAAAAAATGTGAGCAAACCCATCATGCCTATTTCTATGTGAATAAACTCATTATTTCCATGCCTAACTATCTATTGAGATATAAAATTAAACCAATACATTATAGGGAGATATAAGACCACACCCATCATCATTCATACATATTCACACCACTTAAAATCAAGTGTAAAAATATTTTAATTAACCCATGTAAAAGGGATGGGGTTCTTAAATATCCAAATATAATTTATTTACTTTTTATAAATAACCCACATTAATAAAAATGGGGTTCATAAAATTTACAAAAAGTATCACAACATGAAATAAATAGATTGAAATCAAAATCATGATAACCTAAAAATAATCACATAAAAATAAAATAACATGAAATGTAACTTCCTTAGAGATAAATCATTTTTACTATGGAGAGTAAAACAAAAACCAAATCACAAAAGATATTTCTTGATTTTTTTTGAAATCATCAATGTAAAATTCATTATCATGTGTATATTTTCAAAATGTATCCATTTTTTTCATAAAAAAAAGTAAAAAGAAAAAAATTTATGAAAGTTTATTGGAAATTAAAACACTTTTCCTAGAAATAAAAATAAATAAAATCAATCAAAATGGATATCCTTGGAATATGAAGATCAATAAGAAATTTTATAACTCAATGAAAGGAGTTTGAGTTACCAAGTCCCTTACCCTTACCCTTTATTTCTAGTTAAGTTATTTAAACTCCTATATCATAAATATAAACATATTAATTACCTATTTTATAACCTTATTCAAATAAATTTCTATTTTAACTCTTAATTTATAACAATTATTTTTTCATATTAGATTATCAAAATATTTTCTCCAACATTGGGTATTAATAATCATAACTATTTTGAACTAGGCTCATAAAAGTGATTTTTATACTACCTTTTCTCTAAAATATTATCATTTACAAAAATTTAAGGGTTATATAATTTATTTTTTATAAATACTTATAATTTTATAATTACATTACATGATAGTTTTATTCGAGTTTTGTAAAAATGAAAATGACGGTGAATAAGTTTTGAGTTATTTACCGATATCAATGGATTACCTTTTAATGATAATTAATTTTTTATGTTATTAAAAAATAACCATATTAATGATATATATTTATTATAAATATCATATATACTTATAAAATATAAACCTAAACCATATATGTTTGGAAGTTAAGGAAAAAATATGTTTATTCATGGTGGAGGTTGTCCGTACAACACTTGATTCACATTTTCATTTTTGTTAATAGAAAAGTGGATGGTGGTTAATGATTGATCCATCATTATAATAACATAATGATTTAATAATTATAATTATTTTATCATTTTGTGATAGTGAAATGAAATTTTAGGAAGAAGAAATGTGCATAAAGAAGTAAAAAAATAGAGGATAATAACTTATACCTTACTCCTCGGATTATATCCTTTGTGAAGGGAATAAAACATTTTATGGATGGTATTTTGGGAATAAAATAAAACAATTACAGTGTATAGGAGTGTGTAGGAGAGTTTTGGGTAGATTTTGTGCTGAAATTAAGAGGTTTTTTGTGAGGACAAGTGAGGAGAATAATACCCCATTTATAAGTGAAAAGGAATAAATTTTTTGTAAATACTCAAAAATTTTCAATAATGGGAAGTCACTCTTAAGGAAAGTGAATAAAAAATTGATAAATTATAGATATAATAAAAGATAATTCCAATAAACACCTACACCATTCATACAGATACATGTTTTAAATATGTTAGGCCCTTTACCTATAAGGTTACACACTTTTACTATTTTAGTTTTCACCATGATAACTAGTTTTTACTTAGGTAATTTATATTTTAAGACCAAAAAATGTACTTATTGTATAATTTAGACCTAATTATCTGAAATTATAAATCCATTTTTTTATTAATTTTTTAAAATTAATAAAAATTATTTTTAAAATACTAAAAGTATAATGTATAAAAAATATTTTTTTTGTAAAAGATAACTTAAACTATTAAATAAAAAATATGAGTTTATAAATTAAAAACAACATTCTTAAAATTATAAATTCACTTATGATCTTATATAAAATGTTCTTAAAATTTTAATTCATAATAATATACTAATAATTTCATAAATTCATGTAATTTGTAAAAATAATATTTTACAATATTCACCTAAAAATATTCTTTTTAAAAAAATTTTAAAAATTTATATTAGTCTAATATGTCTATGATAAATCAAAAAATGTTGTTAATTTTTTAAAACTCATATCCTAACATTTATAAATTTTCTTTTAATTAAAAATATAAAATACAATAAAAAATTGTTTTTATAGGAAAAAACTTTTTATATATTATTTATTATTCTTATCATTTCTTGTAAATTTCTAATTAAAATAGTGATTATCCATTATTCATATGAAAATGTGTTATGATTGAAAAGAAGTAAATTTTAGAAAATAGATTTCATTAGTTTCATAGCAGCACTAGTTGAGATGATATTTAAAGTGAACTTTATTTTGTTTAGACACACACACACACAGATATATATATATATATATATATATATATAATGTAATGTTCCATGTCCTCCCAGTCTGTTAATTTTTCATGTTTTGGTTGTTGGAGGTGTTTGGGGGAGGTTACAGGTGTTTTCAGTGGAAGTTGGAGGTGCAGCAAGGCTGCTGTAGGAAATACATGACATGTAAACATTACATGATGTTAAAGTTGGTTTCACAGATTGTATGAGGCCAGTTAATGATGTGTTTATTTTCAGGGTTAAATAATAAAAATTCAACGTGTTTTTTGGTGAAATCGAACCCTAAGGACTATACGATGTGAAAGGGGATTACACACCATTTAAATCCCTGATGCTGTGTAGATTTAAAAATTATTTTCAGCCAAATTTCCATTCATTCAGACATAGATTCTTCTTCCTCTTGTTTGGGTGAACCCTAGGCACCCTGAGGAGTTCTTCAAGCCCTCTTCCTCCCTCTTTGATCCATTGGTATCAGTGGTTGTTCATTTGCAATCTGTTGTAATCCCTTCCTTCTTCTTGGTAAGTTTTCTTGAAATCTTCTTCAAATGATTCAACACAACGATGTTGTTATGGTTTGGGGTGTGTGTTGGGTTACATTTTTTATTTTATTTGGTTGAGGTGTAGGTTTATTCATGTTTTCTCATGGTGCATTTGTGGTTTGTAGGTGTTCTTCTTTTCCCTGGGGTGTGTAGTGAGTGTGAAAAACTTCTTTGAGGTAGGGAATCCATAATTTATCATTATTGTGTATCATGCGGGAGGGATTTGTTTTTTTACCTATGGGTTATGGTCATGTTGGATTAATCAAAGATAAATAATTGGTTAAATTTAAATTGAAAGGGGTATGTAGTGTTTTACTCACATATTTTTATGGATTTATTGTTATGATGATATTGTTAATTGTATAGGCTTAATGCCCACTAAAAAGTATGGCTGTTGGAGGATTTGTTTGTGCTAGATATTTGTGTTGAGATTTATGATTTGGTTGTGATTATTGTGATATCACCCTAAAAGAGAAATTTTATAACCACTTATATTTGGATAATAAAATGATTTCCCTAGGATAACAACTTATGTGATAACATCCCTAAAATAAAGTGGAATGTGATAAAATCCCCTTTGTAAATATGTAAAATGATCTTGTTGTGATGTGATATGCGGATGTTCTTGTGGTATTGAGATGTGTTGTTTGGGCATGTGGGGATGATAGTTTGTGTGACATGATTTTGGGGTAGTGATGTAGTTTGTTTTCTATGATTTTAGGGTGGAGAGTTGGTTTGTTTGGCTATGATTTTGGGGTGGCAAGGTGGTTTTTTAGTCATGATTTTAGAATGGTGAGGTGATTTGTTTGGAAATCATTTTGGGGAAATGAGTTGGTTTGTTTTGCCATGCTTTTGGGTTGGAAAGATGATTTTCTTTTCTATGCTTTTGGGGTGGTGTGGTGGTGGTTTCTTTTTTCTAGATGCCTAAGTAGTGATGTAATAAATAAATAATTTTTGATAATGTTTGAAATGGATTGGGTTGGTTTGGTTAATATGGTGAAATTCTTAAATGAATGGTTAAATTATGGGTTGTGTGATTAAGTTTGGTTGATGCAAAATAAAAAAAATAATGATATGATTAAATGAAATTGGTTGGAAATGTGAAATGGGGTTTGTGGCTTGTTGTGTGGTGTTATTTATTTAGAGGTGGTGACAAAAGTGATGGTATTGTGAGTTGGTTGGTTTATTTGTGAACCCATAGGTTGGGCTTGAGTTTTTTATATTATATGTATATATACTTTTATATTCTTTCAATTTCTATACACACCCCAACCACGTCGAGAATTACATGCTGATAATGCATAATCATGTAGGGGTGTTTTTCCCAACATCCAGTGAGGTGTACAAATGGATGGGTGCCAACTCTTTCTCGATCTCTCTTCTAGGGAAGGTAGGTACTGGAAAGGATGTGATGAATGGAGGTTTGTTAGTGCATTATATGGTGGTTGTGATATCCCATGTTTTTGTGAGCATGGTTCAATGATACAGGTGTTTTTGAGAGAGGTGTGCCCATGCTTTTGGGGTGGTAGACTAGGTGTCTTCGATTAAGGTGTGATGGACCAAGTGTTTTCAGATGAGACGTGACCGTGCTTATGGGGAGGTAAACCAGGTTTCTTCGGGCGAGGTGTGACATGGCTATGCTTATGAGGCGAAAAGCCCAGGTGTCTTCAGGTATGGTGTGTTGTGACCATTCTTGTGGGGTGGTGTGGTATACCGAAGATATGGGAGCGCCAGGACGTACGACGTTAGGTGTGAGAGTGGCATGCCAGTGGGAAAGTGGTGTGGGGGTACCCTTATCAATGTGATTCCTATTATATTGTATTACTTGTTTTCTGTTATTTGGTGAGCATTCCTTGGTGAGGTTGGGATGGTTATTATACCTTGATAGGTGCTATTTTGTTATGCTATTTTATCATAGGTTCATTAGTATGATTCTTTCACATGTGCATGAGAGACTTTTGGTTTTCCTACTGAGTATACTTGTATGATCAACCTACATATATAAAAATATTTTCAGATTTCTAGGAGGACAATGTGGACCATGGTATACATTACTAGCTCGGGTCTTTAACAGTTTTGGTGTCACCAATTTAGATTTACTTTTGGGTATATACTTTGGAGACATTTATCTGTATCAATTATTTTTATACATGCATGTGGGATGGTTTTGGATTTTTTTATTTTATGTCTTGGAGTTATTTGTGGATAATTAATCTTATCTTCTGATCCCATATTTTTTCAGAGGTTAATTCCTCCCATAGAATGAAATTTTTATACCCTCCGTGATAGTCGCCAACCCGTGTCCTACTGGAGGTGGTACTCGGGGGTCATTATCACTCTCCCTTTATTGTGGTATCTTTGGATGGTGATGGTCATGAGAAAGTGGTATTAGAGGGGTGGTTGAGAGATAGGATGAAATTTAGAGTTAGAAACAATGAAGATTTCATGGGGTGGTATAGAAACAATGCCAGTTGACCTTGGTGCATGACATAGGCCAGGGAGACCAGCTATGAAATGAGATTTTAGGCCCCCCCTGTGATCTAGTGCACAGACTCTGAGGTTATTGAATGTTTAAGTGAGGTGGACCTATTTTTAGGGTAGATACCTAGGATAGGTACACAAATCATGATAGTTTTTTTCTTGTTTGAATTGGGTTGTCTTGGGAAGATTTAAATGGATAAAAAAATGAATTAAATGTTTTAAAATTAATCTTAATAAAATTTTACACTACCAGGCTTAGTAAGTTCTCTGTTTTCCTTTCAAATATGGCTCCTATTTTTTATTTTCATGTGGATTAGGTAGTTGAGGTTCAATATGATAATTATATTGATCGCCGTAGGGTTGATACAGTTGAGGAGAATGATTCGTGGTAGAGGACTTTTCATGATTTCAAATTTAAGGATTTAGGTAAGTATGATGATAGTATATCATATGTGGAGATAGAGATATGGATAGAGGAACTAGAGATCACTTTCAGTTTGATCTGGGCCTCGATGGAGTACTGGGTCCCTTTGGTAGTCAGTCAGATATGGGGAGCTGCATGTCAGTAGTGGAAACTGTATCTAGGAGAGTGAAAGGTGGAAGATGTTTTGTGGGTAGACTTCTAGAAGGAGTTTCAGGTAGAGTTCCTTTCATCAACCATTAAGGTAGTAAAGTGGAAGGAACTTATTTCTATTCAACAGGGGATCATGTTAGTGAAGGAGTTGGGAATCAAGTCAAGGACCTTATTCATTTTTCCCCATATCATTTTCTAGATGAAGATTCTCATGCGAGATGTCTCGAGGAGGCACTCCATCCTTTTATCCAGTATTCAGTTACTCCTTTTATGTTTCCAATGTATCTGGAGGTTTAGAAGAAGGTGAAGGTGATAGAGAAGAAGCACTCATGGGGAGGTTTTCCATGGGATGGGAACCAAAATGGTTCCTTAAGGAGTAGAGTTGTCAGTGGAAGGTCTCAGGAACTAGAACCTTTAAGGTTTCAACCATCAAGGAGTCGAGCTCAACAACTTCCTTTCTGACATTCTTGGGCTAGTGGTTTCTATGCTTTTTCTGGGAGTTTTTTTCTAGTGTGTTTTGGTTGTGGATTTCATTTCTATCACCAGAACTAGTTCCCAGTGGTTCCCTAGGCTCATTTTGGTGGATGTGGATAGGTTTATGTCTAGACACATCAATAGTCTTCAGTGAGACCGTTTTTACACTAGGGGAAGTATGCTTTTTCTCCTCCAAGGGGATATGGAGTAGGTATATTCTGACCCTAATATGTTCTTTGAGTTTAGGTTCCATGACCTGACACTGGTCATGGAATTGGTTGTCAGCAGATAGGTAGAGGAGTTGGGAATGGTCATTTTTACGCAGTGGAGGTAGCAGTTCCATATGGGCCATAGATCTTCATAGGTATGGTTAGTTTATTTACTACCTTTCTTTGTTCCTTGTTTGATTCAGTATCTTCACACTCCTTTATTGAAACTTATCTATCCCATTCCATGAGAATAGATGTATAGAGTATTCCCATGCCACTGGTGTTGACTACACCAGTTGGAGGCTAGACCAGCTTGTTTGATGTGTGTCGGGGGTGTAGACTGATGATGGGTGTGCATCAGTCCTGTGGAGATATTTTTTTAGTATATATGTAGAAATATAATGTCATCATTTCCATCGACTAGTTATATTACATATGTTTTTATCAAATGCTTCTAAAAGAGAGTCATGTTTTCAGATGTGGATGGCCAAAGTGTGGTTTTCATTGGAAAGCGAGGTTTTTAGGTGTGCTGTTGGCATGTGTAGCCACTTTTTTCCTTTTTGGATGAGTTTTCAGTGGAATAATTGGATGATGAGAAGGAAGAGGTTCCCAGGGTCATTGTGGTGTTCTTGGATGTTTTTACCAAGGTGGTTGTGACTCTACCTCATCGACGTGATGTTGAGTTTGGGATATAATTTCAGCTTGGTGATTCTTCTATTTCAATGGATCCTTATCAAATGGAACCTTTTATGTTATAGAAGTTGAGGACTAAGATATATGATATAATGCAGAAGGGTTTTATCTGGCCCAATGTGTCACTATGGGGGTGCTCTAGTGTTCTAAAATAATGTGGATGGTAGTCTGAGGTTGTTCATAGACTACCATAGGCTGAATCGGGTGATGATCAGAAACCCTTACCCTCTTCTAAGGATAGAATATATTTTCAACTAGTTGATAATGGAAAGTTGGTTTTCAAAGATTGATATGTGGTCTGGATATCAGTAGTTGAGGGTGAATGATGGATATATCCTAAATACTACCTTAAGATGTAGGTATGGGTACTTCTAGTTTATATTCATACCATCCGACGTTATGAACACACTATCCATGTTCATAGAGATTATGAACTCCATTTTCCATGACTTATTAGATCAGTTTTTCATCATATTCATTGATGATATATTAATACACTCGAATTCCGAGAGGAGAATGTTGAGCATCTCAAAACTGTCTTACATGTTCTTCGACGCCACCAACTCTATGGAAAGTTGTCCAAGATTATGTTCTAGACACAAGAGGTGAATTTCCTTTAGCATGTAGTGTCTCATAAGGGTGTGACAGTGGAACCATTTAAGGTTAAAGTAGTTGTTTCTTGGGAATAACCCAAGAACTTGACAGAGGTTTGTAGTTTTCTTGGTATTGCTGGATATTATTGAAGGCTTTTACCTGATTTCTCTCAAGTTGCAGCCCCATTAAAAAATTTGACTAGGAAGGAATATGATTTTGTATGGAGTGATCAGTTCTAGGCAGTGTTTGGTTTCCTAAAGGGAAAGTTGGTTAGTGCTCTAATTATTCAGTTTCCTAGGGATGGGGTGATGTTTGAGGTGTTTTTAGATTCTTCATATCTGGTATTGGGATGTGTGCTGATGTAGTAACATGTAATGATCTCTTATGGGTCTTGGAAGTTATGTACCCATGATCAAAACTACACCACCCGTGATCTGGAGCTAGCATTAGTTGTGTTTTTGATAAAGTTTTAGTGGCATTAACTCATTGGGGAGTTCTTTGTGGTCTTCATAGATCACAAGAGTTTGAGGTATATCTTTTGATAGTGTGATTTGAACTTGTGACAATGGAGGTGGATAGAGTATTTTTATGATTATGATTTTGATATCTTCTATACCTTAGGAAAGGGGAATGTTGTAGCTGAGGATTTTAGTTGGAAGTCATGAAAGGGTGTTGTTCAGGAGTCTGGTGATGCTTGGAGAGAAATAGAGGAGTTGAAAGCCTTGTTCTTAGATACAAAGGTGGTTATGGTAGAGGATGTTTGTTTAAGATGACAGTGTAGTCTTTTATGATACAGTAGGTGGAGGATTATCATTGGTGATATTTAGAGGTAGAGGTGATTCATGATCATTTTGGCTATGGTGATGCTATGAAGGGATGGTTAGAGGATGGTCAGAACCAGGTGTTGTTTCATGGGAGGTTGTTTTTTCCGGTAGTAATTCATGATGAAGTCCTTCATGAGTTTCATAACTCACCTTTGGCGGTACACCTGAGAGTTTCCAAGATGTACCATGTCATGAAGATGCAATTTTGGTGGCCCAAGATTAAATGGGTAGTGGTTGAGTTTTTGGAAAATTTCTTAGTTTTCCAACAAGTAAAGGTTGATCATCATGTTCATGGTGGTTTTTTGCATCCCCTAGATGTTCCTAAGTGTAAATGGGTTGAAATATCAATGGATTTAATCACAAGGTTACCCATAACTCTGGGAGGTTGTGATGCTATCTGGGTGGTCATGGATCAGTTGATGAAATCGACCCAATTATTAGTGATCAAAGAGTTATATGTAGAGGTATTTAGATGAGGTAGCATGGTTTCATGGAGTTCCAAGGTCCATTATCTTGGATTAGGACACACTTTTTACCTCATGAGTATGGAAGGGATAGAAACATGCTTTTGGAACTCATTTACACCTCAAAACTACATTCCACCCACAGAAAGATGGGCATACAGAATGGACTATCCAAAAATTGTATGATATGTTGTGCATGTACATCTTGGACTTTGGTGGATCTTGGGTATGACACCTACCCTAGGTGGAGTTTTATTATAATAATGGATATCACTCTTCCATTGGAATAGCCCTATTTGAGGATTTGTAAGGGAGATTGTGTCATTCTCTTTTATGATGGATAGAGGTTGGAGAGACAACCGTTCTTAGTCCTAATGTGGTTTAGAGAATGATAGAGAAAGTTTAACTTGTTTGTGAGAGGATGAAATCAGTTTAGGACTGACATAAGTCTTTTATCGATCGCAGAAGGGGGCCCTTTGAGTTCGATGTTGGGGCCCATAAGTTCTTGAATGTTTCCCTTTGATATGGATAGAGGTGGTTTAGTAGATGGAGTGAGATTTATCCCAGGTTTTTTAGGCCCTTCTAGGTGTTGGGGTGAGTTGGAGAGGTAGTGTATCAGTTGTCATTTCCACCGCAGTTAGATAGGATCCATGATGTATTTCATATCTATCAGTTTTTTTGGTATCTTGATGATGAGTCCCATGTCATTTAATGGGGAGAGTTGGATATCGAGGATGATGCAATGTTTTTTTAGTGGACAGTAGTAATCTAGGATTGCTAGTAGAAGGAACTGCGTGGACATACCATTTCTTTGGTTCTCATGTTTTTGAGGCATGGTGGACTGGAGGATAGTACTTGGGGGGTGAGAGATGCAGATGCATTCCTAGTACTTGAAGTTGATTTGAATTTTTCTTTGTCATGTGATGTTTGGATCCTTTTTTTATAAGATGAGTTTTTCCTTGGTTTTGTGATGTGTGTGGTGTGATGTGTGATAAAGTCCTGACATATTAAAAGGGACAGAACAAATTCATAATCAAGATTCATTAACTATGATGTGACTAAACCCATGTGGGCGAGTCAGTTCCCCCAAGATAAGATAGTATTTTTACATGGAAGAAAAAATTCCATAATTCATGTGTTCAGGATGGTGCGGTTCATTGGTTGTAGCAGTTTTTGGTTTGGGATGTGTGGAGGTTGAGATGGATATTCAGTGGTTGGTGAAAGTGTGGTTGTGTGAGAGGAGGTGGATTGTGGTTTCGGTGATGTGGTTGTGTAGTTTTTTTGTAGTCTTTTGGGTTGGTGTGTTTGTCTGGTGGTAGCATTTGAGGTATTCCATGACCCTTGAGAGGTATCTCGTAGGTTGGTTGTTTGGAACCCTTTTCTTCTAGTTTTGGTTTTGAATTCTTGAGGGTGAGAATCATTTGATAGGTATCTGATGTAATGGTATGTGCCCTCTCAGTCTATTGATTTTCTAGTTTGGGTTGTTGGAGGTGTTTGGGGGAGGTTTTGAGAGTTTTTGGTGGAAGATGGAGGTGTATAAATGCTGCTCTAAGAAATAAACATCGTGTAAAAATTTACATGATGTGAAAATTGGTTTCATGGATGGTATGATTCTGATTCATTATATGTATATTTTTAGGGTTAAATAATAAAAAAGAAATTTATTTTTCAGTGAAACCGAACCCTGAGGATTTCACGATGTGAAAGGGGATTACACATCATGTAAATTCCCAATGTAGTGTAGTTAAAAAAATCATTTCCAGATTATTTTTTATTCATTCATCTATGAATTCTTCTTCCTCTCATTTTGGTCAAACCCTAGAAACCCCAAGGTTTTCATCAAGACCTCTTCCCCCCACTTTTATTCTTTGGTCCCAGTGGTTGTTCATTTGCTGTCCGTGGTAAGACCTTCCTTCTTATTGGTTGGTTTTCTTCCATTATTATCCTAGTGATTCACTGTGGTGATGTTGTTATAGTTTTTGGTGTGTTTCGGTTTATGTTTTGATGGTATTTTGTTATGGTGTTGGTTGATCGATGCTTTCTCATTGTGCGGTTGGGGTTTGCATGCATTCTTCTTCACCCTGTGGGGTGAAGTGAGTTTGTAAAGATTATTTGAGGAAGGGAATCCCTCATTTATCTTTATTTTGTATCATTAGGGAGGTTTTTTATTTTTTAACCTATGGGTTATGGTTTTTATGGCTTAATCAAAGAAAAATAATTGGTTAAATTGAAATTTAAATGGGTAAACAGGGTTTGACTCACATGTTTTTACAATTTTATTGTTATAATGATATTGTTATTTTTATGAGCTTGATGCCCCACTAGAAATTACAGCTATTGGAGGCTTAGTTTATGCTGGATATATGTTTTGAGATTACTACTTTGGTTGTGATTATTGTGATATCATCCAAAAATGGAAATTGTCTTACCACTTATATTTGGATAATAAAATGTTTTCCCTATAAAAACGACTTCTGTGATGCCATCCCTAAAATAAAGTGGAACATGGTAAAAGTCCCTTTGTAAATATGTAAAATAATCTTATTGTGATATGATGTGTGGACATGATTTTGGGATGGTGATTTATGATCAGGGCATGTGGGGATAATGGTTTGTGTGCTGTGCTTTTGGGGCATCAACATGGTTCATGTACCATGCTTTTGGGGTGATGAGGTGGTTTATTGGACATGCTTTTGGGGTGTAAAGGTGGTTTGTTTGGCCTTGATTTTGGGATGACGATCTGGGTTTTTACATTCTTTTGGGATGGATAGGTGGTTTATTTTCATGTGATTTTGGGGTGGAAAGGTGGTGGTTTCTATGAGCTAGATTCCCAAGTAGTGGTGGAATAAATAAACAATTGTTTGATAATGTTTGAAATGGATTGGATTTCTTTGGTTAATGGGGTGAAATTTGTAAATGAATGATTAAAGTATGGGTTGTGTGATTAGGTGTGTTTGATTCTAAATAATTAAAATAATGAGATGATTAAATGAAATTGGTTGGAAATGTGAAATTGGGTTTGTGTATTTCTGTGTGGTGTTATTCATTTAGAGGTGGGAGAAAAAGTGACAGTGTTGTGATTTGGTTGGTTTGTTTATGAACCCAAATATTGGTATTGAGTGTTTGATATTATATATATATATATACTTGTATATTCTTGTGATTTCTATATGCACCAAACCCATGTCGAGCACTATGTAACATCCCTGACCCAAAAGCCCCTAAACCGGTGCTCCAAGATGGGTAGTTACATGACCTTAAGCGCGCCTCACTGTAAGCCAAAGGTTACTGACTAGCAGTGGGGGTCCAAAAGGTCATTTGGGGAGACTATACCCCCTTTTTATCAGAGTAAGACACAACAAAAGATAAACAAAATAGTAGAATAATAACCAATAATACAAGAGCATGCATAAACAACCATTTCCCGAAATGGGTATAACCATATCCAAAAGTAAATATGCCATGTTTTTCTACCAGTGCAAAAGTGAACAAAATCCAAAATAAAGACAAACTGCAAAATCCCCAAAATGGTCCCGACACCAAGATCTGGTCCTCCTCCACATACACCCATGCCAACCCAACTCCCTAGCAAGAGCCTTTTCCCTTCCCATGACCTGAAAACATGAAGTTGTCTTGGGTACCCAACCGAAGCCTGAGCAGGATGTGAGTACAACTCAGTATGCCACCACCAATGATGTCTACAAAATATCCGGTATAAACAATTGTGCATGAAAAAATGGAAATGAATAATAAATGAAAAAGAAAAGATTAGGTGCCCTTAACCAGTTTAGTTCCGTTACCAACATTTATTACCATTTCCTTATCTTACCATTTCATCCCATTTTCCATTACTTACCATTTCCAACGTATTTATCATGGGTTCATCAAACACAATAAGTTACACGGGCTCAAAGTACACAATCACATGAATGAGGAATAACACCTGGTTATCTTATCTCACCTAGAATAACTTCCTCATGTCAACCATATCTTCACCTCAAAGCCTTAGTCTAGGTGGATATAACTATTAGGGGAATATAGCCTCAATCCTCTTCCTTAACCCATGCATTAGGGGTGGAGTTTAGAGTCTCAGTCCAACTTGACCCGTGGGCATAGAAACTCAAGTGAATACCCCACTCTACCAAGCCATGTGTACATGCTATACATATATGTATCCATTAACCATTCACAAAAAATCACAACCATTTCCCAAGTAAAACTTAAATCATAATAATAACATGATAGTTAATACCATCCCTTAACCCATTAACACATTTACCACATTTCACATCATTTAGCCATTTATCCCAATTCCCTTTTATTATGCTTATCTCAGTAAGAATTAATTAATTGTGCCTATCTCACTAGGATTTTTTCATTATTCTTAACTCATTAGGCTTCATTACTAGGCTCATAATCCATTCCATCATGGTCCTTAATCATTTCAACATATTAGCCATTCATCATTCTCAAGTGTCAACCCATTTACACATTCCAACACTATTCATAATTCATCTAGCATAACTATGTTCAAGATATATAAACCAATTCCATGATAACCCAATATCCCTTAGGTTATTATTAATCCTAGGTGCATCACCTAGATTCTACCCAATACAATCAATCAAATCAACATGTTTATCAAGGTATCTACATAATTACACAACAATCTCACTTGTTCTTCCCAAATCCCTTGGTCTTGGGAAATCATCACACCCCATGGGTGGCCCTAGATTAGTCTCATCACCCTCAAAGCATCCCATGGGGATCGTGGGGGTTTCCATTTACCTTCTTAATAACCATTTTACCTAAATATTCCAAGGGTGATCAAAACATACGAAGAGACACCCAAGAACAAAACCACACATACACAAATCCACAAATAAACCATGGGATATAACTTGTATACCACCTACCTCAATTCCATGGGTGAAAACACTCTTAATAGAGCCCTTAGATTCCACTTCAACCAACCCTTGAAGCTTCAACTTAGATATCACCCAAAGAGTAGGGTTTTAGTGCTTTAGAAAGAGAGGAGAAGAAGATACAAACCCTAAACTCAAAAGAGAAGCAAGGATGGGATTAGCCTTACCCAGAGCTTCCATCCACAACCAATGACACAAAAAATGCCTTATAAATGAGGGAGATTGATCTCTTAGAGATCAAGGGAGATTTGGTTCGTTTTTAGGGTGAAGATGGGTGAATGGGAAGGAAGTTCTGAGTTGGGTATTAAAATCCCGAAGTGGAAAAAATGTAATTTTTTAAATGTTTTTGGGCCACACAATTTACCAGCAGGATTTTCCAAACTGTGCGCAAACTATGCGGAGGCCAATGTCCAAAATCGCACCTCCTACATAGTTTCTTGGGCTGTCTGCATGGTTAGCACTAATCATGCTCAGACCATGCGGCCTACCCAAAAAGATCCCTTTTTCTACATTTTTCGTGTCCCAAACCCTCGAAACACCCCAAGCCTCCCCAAGGACTTGGTTAAGTACTCAATTAACCAAAACAAGGGATTTAATCCAAAACTTAAACAAGATAATACCTTTCCAAGATCCGGGATCTTACAATCTCCCTACCTTATAACGGCTCGTCCTCGAGCTGAGCTCCCAAACTTCATTGCACTTCCAAGGAAAAGAGATCGGTCCACAGAGCTCACATATCTGATTCCTACTCACAAGTTTCTTCCTAAACATTCCCATGCCACCATAGTACTCATACTAATGGCACAACCTTGCCCTGCAATATTTTCTCACTACGATCCACCACACCAACCGGATGCTCCTCAAAGGACGCATCAGCCTCAAGCACAACATCCTCAACATCCACCACGTGAGTTGGGCTAGGGTGATACCACCAAAGATGCGACACATGAAAAAAGTCATGAATCCTACTATACCACTATGGAAGAGCCACTCAGTACACCACCAATCCGATCCTCTCTATAATGTCAAATGGGCCCACATACCTGGGTGCCAACATGCCCTAATTCTGAATCCGTCAGTGACCCAACCTTGGTGACACATAAAGGAACACACTATCACCCATATCAAACTCAAGAGGTCTACCCCTCCAATCTACATATGAAATCTGACTACTCTAATCCATTTACATCCATTTCCAAATCAAGTAAACTTTCTTCGAAGTATCCTCCATGAGACTCAGTCCCAACATCTCGAATTCACCAGCCTCCAACCAACACAACAGAGATCTATATGGCCTCCCATAGAGAACCTCAAACGGTGCCATCTGAACCGCAGCCTGAAAAATATTGTTTTATGAAAATTAAAAAAGAAACAAGTGCTTCTCCTAGGAACCAACAAAATAAAAGACACAAGACCTCAAAAAGTCCTCCAACACTTGGATTGTACGCTCCGACTTCCCGTCCATCTGCAGGTGGAAAGCCGTACTCAAAAGCACCTGCGTACCAAGCACCTTCTGCAACCCTTTCCAGAAGCACGATGTGAAACAAGGATCATGATCTAAAACTATTGTATATGGTACACCATGTAACCATACTATTTCCCAAACATACAACTCACCCAACTGATCAATTGTGTAAGTCTTCTGAATTGGTAAGAAATGAAAAACTTTCATTAGCTGATCCATAACCACCCATATTTCATCATTCTTTTGAGGCATCCTCAGAAGAACCACCACAAAATCCATCATCACATCATACCACTTATATTCCTGAATGGGAAATGGATGTAACAACCCACCTGGGAGTTGATGCTCGACCTTCACCTGCTGACAGGTAAGGCACCATGCCACAAATCCTGCAAATTCCTTTTTCATTACCAGCCACAAAAAATTCCTATGGAGATCACGATACATATTGGTCAAACTAGGATACACTACCCATTTTGGTTCATGGAACTCACACATCAACTCTTCCTGCATGCATACTGGCATAACCACACGACCACGAACACAAACAACCCCATCCACATCGATGACCAAACCAGAAGGTGGCTCCCCACCTTTAAGTCTTTCCTTTATGGCCAAAAATTCAGGATCATCAAGATGAATTTCCCTATCTCGAACCAAAAGCATCGACTCAACCACCACAGAAGCAAGAGTCACCTGACCATTTTCATCCTGCACCTCCAGGTGCATCTCCTCGAACAAAGATATCACCTTCCACTCAGTGCGGGATTCCTGAACCACCTGGCTTTGAACCTTCCTACTCAAAGCATCAACAACATTGTTCCCTTTCCCTAATGTATATACCATATCAAAATTAAAATAATAGAGATACTCAATCCATATTCGGTACCAAAGATTTAAATCCCTCTGCGAAAAGATATAATTTAGACTCTTGTAATCAGTATACACCGTGAACCGTTCCCCCAACAAGTAGTGCCTCCATAACTTTAAGGAATACACTACTGAAACCAACTCAAGATCATGAGTGGGATAATTCCACTCATGGGGTATTAATTTCCTCAACCCATAAGACCCAACCCTCTCATCTTGCATCAACACAGACCCAAGCCCGATACCAGACGCATCACAAAATAGGACATACTTCCTACCTGGCATAGGTAAGATCAAGATTGGTGCGGCCATCAATCCCTTTTTCAACTTTTGAATGGAATTATTACAAGACTTAGACCACTCAAACTTGATTCCATTCTTGGTCAAGCCCGATAGTGGTGCTTCCAAGTGAGATAAATCTTGGATGAACCTTTGGTAATACCCGTCCAAACCCAGAAAAATCTGAACATCTGAAACAATCTTGGGCTACTACCAAGACACAAAAACCTACACTTTCTCTAGATCCACCAAAACACCTACCTCAGAGATTACATGACCTAGGAAATTCACTTCTCTAATTCAGAATTGACACTTTTATAGCTTGGCGTATAGTTGATGCTCTCTTAGTGTACTCAGAACGATGTCAAGATGTTGGCCATGATCATCATGAGTTTTTGAGTACGCCAAGATGTCATAAACAAAGACAACCAAAAAATGATCCAGATAAGGAAAAAATATTTGGTTCATCAAATCCATGAACACATCCGGAGCATTTCTCAAGCCGAAAGGAATCACCACAAACTCAAATAACCAGTACCGACTCCTGAAAGTTGTCAGCGGTATGTCAGAAGGCCTCACCCTCAACTGGTGATAACCCGATCTTAGATCAATATTAGAAAACACCGATGCACCCCTAAAATGATCAAATATGTCATCAATTATGGGAAGATGGTGCCAATTTTTCACAGCTATATGACTTAACTTTTGATAATCAACACACAGCCTTAATGACCCATCAACCTTCTTTGAAAAAAGTACAAGAGATCCTCAAGGAGACGTACTAGGATGTATGAACCCCTTGCATTCCAAATACTCAAGATAAACCTTTAACTCCTAGAGTTCTACCAGTTCCATTCATTATGGTGAAATAGAAACTGGATCCACTTCCGGAAGCAACTCAATCGTAAACTCAACATCCCTCTCAGGTGGAAACCCCGAGAAATCCCTAGGAAACACAGCCTGCAACTGATCCACTAATGGGGGGGGGAGATAGAATGTTCCCCTCTTTCATCATCAAGCACAAGGTAAGATACTTGAGCAATGAGGCTACTCAACTACTGAAAAAATGGCCCCACATGACCTCCTTGAACATCCCACTCTCCATGACAGACATAAGCATCACCCTCAAGTGACTAGAACAATACCCTACGACGGTAACAATCTATGTGCGCCCGATACAACACCAACCGATCCATACCCAAGATTAGATCAAAACCTAACATCTTGAGAATGAACAAGTCCCACAAAAAACGATATCCACCGACTTACAAGAATATCCCCTACACTACCTGATATCTTCATTTCTCACCCCCAACAGAGTGTCAATCGATATAACCCTGCACACACTCTCCATAGGAAACCCAAAACTACCACAAGATGAGAAGAAATAAAAGAGTGTGTGGAACTAGTATCAAATAACACACTAGAAATCATAGTTGATACTATGATCTTACCTCAAACAATCGATGGCCCAACCTCACCATCACCGGGTGAAGACTGAACTGCATGAAACTGACCTTCCCCTCTACCCTGGGCTCCAACCTGCATGCCTTGCACTGCACTGACCTGCTGATGTGGGAAATCCTTCTCCATAGTTCCATGTCCACCTCCCCTACCAGTACGGCCCATGGAGCTCCAAATGCCTACCTGATATAAAGAAAATGATCCCTTTCCTCCACTTGGCATCTGCCCGTCACCAGCATTCATGCTCACCTACCGAGGGTTCCTACAGAACCTCTGCACATGTCCCAACCTTCCACATGACCGAAACTCAATTGGAGGTCAAGGACACTGTACACACATGTGCCCTATCCCACCACACTGATATCAGAACACCTGATAACCACCCTGATAGGGTAACCCTCTCTTCTGACCATCTTTTTCACTTCTTCCCTACTGAAAACTTCCAAAATGACACTTTCCTCCCTCGGAAGATGCACCACTTTTCTGCCTAGCTGGCATGACAAGACCACTATTTAATGCTCCATTCAGGATCCCTTTAGGTTCCCTTGTGATATCAAATATTTCTCCACTACCTCTGTAAACCTCTTCAAGAGAAAGATATTGACTTAAGACCTAATCTCGGGTCTTAGCCCATCCTAGAAACGCCTCGTAAGTACTGCCTCATCCCCCGCCAATTCTGGAACAAAGCATAAAAGATTAGTGAACTGGCCATCATAATCCATCACCGACATTAATTCCTGAGTTAGGATCCTAAACTCTACAGCCCGCTCTTTCCTCAAAGTATCTGGATAAAAATTCTCTAGAAACTTTTCTTGGAAATATTTCCACAACATCCCCTCAGCCTCATCAGTCTGAGCTAATATGTCTCACCAACGCTTTGCCTAGACCCGCAACATATAAGCTTCCAACTTGTACTACTTACAATTAGGAGTCTCCATATGATAATGTATCATCTCAACAGACTCTATCTAGAACTCTACTACCTCTGTCCCACCCTCTCCAGTAAAGGTCAGAGGGTTCTGTAGCTGAAACTCTCTGGTCATCTCAAACATACTCGATGCAACCCACCCTGGGTCTCGATCCATCATTTGCATAAAATGAGCCAAGTTCTCTCAGAACTTCTCCTCTCTACTTTCTTGGATCCCCACATTATCTTGCTCCTCTACTGAAGGAGTTTTCTCAGCAATATCCTCTTATTCCCAATCGGCGCTCGACATCGCGGTGGCATTTCTCTACATTTCTAAACATGAGGTTTAGAACATACACCATAAAAATTTCATAACTTCATAACAATAATTCTCTTCACCAATGACAATAACCCACCATACATTCACCATCCCAAAAAACCATAACATTCCAAAAACATCACCCCGACCATCCTTATCGCAGGACATGGTCCACAAGGGGTAAACAACCATACACCACCATAAGGCTCACACAACATGTTACAAACACCATTTTCAATTCATTAAAAACCTTTAATTACACATATTTAATTAATCATAAATTATCATTATTTTATCTTCACCCACTTTAATTATTTCGTTTACGACATTTTTCCCTTTTTAATTACCAAGATGCAAGGTTCATTCTTTCTTTCATTCCTCACACACCCAACCCATGTGTGCCTACCATGATGCATGTCACCTATCTATTTAGGTTCATAAAATGATGCATGAATTTACAACCTCGTGCCATTGAGTCCATGATCCCAATATCATAAAACCATGACATCACACAACATGTGCATCACCCACTGGTGAAATATTATAAACTGTAACATCATACAATCAAGAACAACAATTCCCACCCTAGGTGACTTGGGTTTTCCCCCATACATGGGTTAGATACTCCCAAGCATGAGATCATTAACAAGGCCTGACACTTTCCTAACCTCTTGTCTACCATCCCCAAATAGTACGAAATAGAAAGGACCTCCTCTGATACCACTTTGTAACATCCCCAACTCAGAATCCACTAAACCGGTACTCCGAGATGGGTGGTTACATGACCTTAAGCACACCTCGCTGTACGCCAAAGGTTGCTGACTAGCAGCGGGGGTCCAAAAGGTCAATTAGGGAGACTATACCCCCTTTTTATCAGAGTAATCCACAATAGAATATAAACAAAATAGTGGAATAACAACCAATAATATAAGATCATGCATAAACAACCATTTCCCAAAATAGGTACAACCATATCCAATAGTAAATATTCCATGTTTTGATACCAGTGCAAAATTGAAAAAAATCCCAAATAAATAAAAATTGCAAATCCCCAAAATGTTCCCGACACCAAGACCATGTCCTCCTCCACGTACACCCATGCCAACTGAAATACCTAGCAAGATCCTTTTCCCTTCCCCTAACCTGAAAACATGAAGTCTACTCAGGTAACCAATGGAATCCCGAGCAGGGTGTGAGTACAACTTAGTAGGACACCACCAACGATGTCTACAAAATATCTGATATAAACAATTGTGCATGCAAAAAAGGGAAATGAATAATAAATGAAAAAGAAAAGATTAAGTGCCCTTAACCAGTTTAGGTCTATTACCAACATTTATTACAATTTCATTATCTTACCATTTCATCCCATTTTCCATTACTTACCATTTCCAATGTATTTATCATGGGTTCATCAAACACAAAAAGTTACTTGGGCTCAAAGTACACAATAAATTTCATGAGGAAAAACACATGGTCATCCTATCTCACTAGTACTAACTTAATCATTTAAAACATATCCTTTCTTCTAATCCTCAGTTCGGGTGGATAAAACCATTAGGGGAACATAGCCTGAGTCCTCTTCCCTAACCCATGCATTACGGGTGGAGTTTAGAGCCTCATTCCAACTCGACCCATGGGCGTAGAACTTCAAGTCAATACCCCACTCTACCAACCCATGTGCACATGATATATATATATGTATCATTAACCATTCACACAACATCACAAAAATTTCCCAATGAAAACATAAATCATAATAATAACATGAGAGTTAATACCATCCCTTAACCCATTAACACATTTACCACATTTCACATCATTTAGCGATTTATCCCAATTCCCTTTTATTACACTTATCTCACTAAGCATTCATTCATTGTGCCTATCTCACTTGGCCTTTTCATTATTCCTAACTCACTATGATTCATTACTAGGCTCATAATCCATTCCATTATGGTCTTTAATCATTTCAACATATCAATCCATTTATACATTCATCATTCTCAAGTTTCAAACCATTTACACATTCCAACACTATTCACAATTCATCTAGCACAACTATGTTCAACCCATATAAAAAAATTCAATGCCAACCCAATATCCCTTAGGTTATTATTAAGCCTAGGTGCATCACCTAGCTTCTACCCAACACAATAAATCAAATCAACATGTCTATTAAGGGCTCTACATAAATACACAACATTCTCACTTGTTCTTTCCAAATCCCTTGGTCCGAGAAAGTCGGCACACCCCATGGGTGGCCCTAGATTAGTCTCATCACCCTCGACGCATCCCATGGGGATTTTGGGGGTTTCCATTTACCTTCTTAATAACAATTTTACCTAAACATTCCAAGGGTGGTCAAAACATACCAAGAGACACCCAAGAACAAAACCACACATGCACAAATCCACAAATAAACCATGGGATATAACTTGTAGACCACCTACATTGATTACTTGGGTGAAAACACTCTTAATTGAACCCTTAGATTACAATTCAACCAATAATTGAAGCTTAAACCTAGATATCACCCAAAGAGTAGGGTTTTATAGCTTTGGAAAGAGAGGAGAAGAAGATATAAACCCTAAACTTAAAAGAGTATCCAGGATGGGATTATCTTTACCCAGATCTTCGATTCGCAAACAACGACACCAAAAACTCATTAAAAACAAGGGAGATTGATCTCTTGGAGCTCTTGGGATATTTGGTTTGTTCCTAGGTTGAAGAGGGGTGAATAGGAAGGAAATCCCGAGTTGGTTATTAAAATACCAAATTCGAAAAATTGCAATGTTTTTAAAAGTTTTTGGGCCACATGGTTTACCCACAAGGTTTTCCAAACTGTGTGAAAATCATGTGAGGCTACTGTCCAAAATATCACCTCTTGCACATTTTCCTAGGCTGTCTACATGGTTATCACTAACCGTGCACAGATCGTGCAGACTACCCAAGAAACCCCCCTTTTCTCCATTTTTCATGTACCGAACCCTCAGAACACCCCCGAGCCTCCCTAAGGACTTGGGTAAGCACTCAATTAACCAAAAAAAGGGATTAAAACCAAAAATTAAATGATTTCATACCTTTACAAGATTCAAGATCTTATACACTATTTACCGACACCCACATAGTCTTGCGGGGAGTGTTTTTACTTGTTGTAATAGTGGGTTCCCTAGACCCAACTTGAATAATACTTTTGATTACCATTACTTGTAAAAAAATTGATATATACATGTTCTTATTTAGGATTACCATAATAGTGTTGATATTTCTGCATCCACTATTTACATGGTAATTTCCTTAGATTATGTGTCGTATAGAAAGGTTATAACAGTTCCCAGCTATAATAAGAACCTCGAGATACTATGACCGTAATCTTAAATATATATGTCCTATGGTCTAGATACATCATACTGAAATGAAACATATGATGTTATACTATTAGATGCTGGGGGATCATAATCATTCAAACTTCTTCTCATGATGTTTGCACCTGGTGATCTCCGGTAGTGAGATGATGAGGACATACCCTCCAATAGGAACACCACATATTTTAGGTGTCATTTGTTGTTCCTATCTACGAACATGTGTATTGGTCTCCAGACTTGATATCATTATCAGTGTGTGCTATTTGATCACATAATTTCATGCAAGGAAAAAACCATGATAATGATATTGCGGCTAGGTAGTTTGTGTTGGGTGCGTCATTGGTGGTATGACATTGGCTGAATGATCAAGATAGATTTTTTCACTTCCAGGTTAAGGAAGAGATATCTCATGGGCCCAAGTTGACCAAGATGGGAGTACCTTCATAAATCCATGGCCATGGTACAAGAAGGTAGATCCATCCAGTAAGGTCACGAAATATATAAAGCAATAAAAAGGATGATGACACAAGTGTGCATTCTTCTTTATGAGATATCACGAGACAAAGAGATTATATTACATAGTAAGTGTTTACATGAGGAAGTTGAAGCTATGACATTCCTTATCGCCTTAGGGGCTATGATGGGTTGCTAGACTCCACCCTTGGTCTATGGGTTGGACTCACTACTATTGATATAAGGACCTAAAGGGTCACACACTTAGTGTATCCACAAGTTCCACCTATTCTAATGAATAATAGTTTAGGACGAAGTGGTACCCATGTGTGGGGGCTGGTGAACATCTGAGTTTAACTGATCACAATTAAAACTAATTCAATTATATTATTAAATTTTATAATAATGATGATTGAGTTTACTTCTCATGGTATTCACAATTTTTTTATCATAAAAGTGAATATGAGAAAAATATAATTTTTTGAATGAACATTGGATGTTCAAGGCTCGTTAAATTATTTGGAGAGATTACAGGCTGAGTTAATGGTTCATATTTTATCAAATAAAATTTCATCATGTTACAAGTGAGTGATAAAATATTTGTGACATTTATGTCCAGTTTATTAAGTCATATATATTTATAATGGTCTAAAATAAAGGTTATTACTTTCCAGGGACCAAAAGTGTAATTTTGGAAAGTATAACCTAAGTATAAAAGCTCATTTTATCCTCTTGAATTTAAAGCTCCACCATTTACACGAATTTAGAGAGATAAAATCTCTTCTCCTCTCCTATAAAGTTATAAGAGAGAGATTCTGGAAGAAGAACAAGGTCGGATCGATCCCACTTTCTTGATCGAGTCCGCGTTCTTCAGGCGATTAAAGGGAGGTCATAACACACTTAAATTTCCCCTGATAACACCCAAGAAATGTAGATTAAATATCCTGGAATTGTGGAGCATGTGTGGATGATCTATAGGACATCTTGTTTGGCGTCTTACAACCACGATACATTGACAACAAGCAAATCAAACCAGCGACTTTAAAAAACAAGGTATGACTTAAGATTTCGTTTGATATTATTTTTTATGATAAAATTGAATTATACGCAATCCTTTTAGAAATAAAGGCAAGGGGTTAAGTTGATAATATGATTTTAACATGAATCCAAACCCAAAATTTTAAATTGTTCATTCTTCAACGCTTCTGCTGCACCCCGGGTTCCTTCAATTAGTATTAGAGCGAACATATAATTATTTAAGCCAAAAAAGTGTAAATTAAAATTAAAATTTCTATTATTTAAAGATAGGGTTTCGATACGGTCCCAATGCCACTGACAGAATGTTGATATGATTTTGTATCTCTAAGATATGGCTGATCAAATATCGATGGGTTTTTTTTGAAGGTTGCCATGAAAATTAATGTTTTAATTTTTTCTTCTTTTTAATGGTTACCATTATGATAGTTGTTTAGACAGAGCATGATGTAAGCACATTTAATAGTAATCTAAAATATTAAAATCTGGGTTGGGTAGTTCATTTCCAATAAAAGCTTCTCATAAAATCTTGTTTAATTAAATGGATAAAGCTTCCCATAGAATCCAGTATAAAGCTTTCCATAGAAGTTTGTTTAATTAAAAGGATAAATCCTCCCATGGAAGCCAGTATAAAGCTTCCCAAGGAATCTTGTTTAATAAAAAGGATAAATATCCCCATGGAAGATAGTATAAATCTTCCCATGAAAGCTTGTTTAATTAAAAGGACAAAGCTTCCTATGGAAGCTTGTTTAATTAAAATGACAAAGCTTCCCATAGAAGCGAGTTTCAAGCTTATCATGGAAGCTTTTTTAATTAAAAATACAAACTTCCCATGGAATCCAGTTTAAATATTCTCATGGAATCTTTTTTAATTAAATGGGAAAAACTTCCCATAGAAGCTAGTTTCAAGCTTCTCATGAAAGCTTCTTTAATTAAAAATACAAATCTTCCCATGGAATAATATTCAAAGATTCTCATTGAAGATTTATTAAATATATATAGATATAAGGAAAAAAATATTCTATTGGAAGCTTGTTATAATTATATATATATATATATCATGTACTTTAAATGGATACCCCATATCGGGCTTGACCAATTCGGTCTGGGTCTGACCAGCCTGACCCTTTTAACCCATCACTAGTCCTATATTAATTTTCAAGGATATTCTTTAGGTCCAAATAGACTAAAAAAAATAGAAATTAAATTAAATTTTATGGAATTTAATAAAATTATTTTGGGTACTGTGGGACATATCAATAATTAATTGAAATTATTTTAGTGCATGTTAATGCATTAAAAATATCCTCGAGTTGAATTTTAGCAAATTTACTTTTTCCACATGAAATATAATTTCATATTGACTGATCATGAGCCAAGACCAACCCATGCATGTTTGTTTTATTATTTATTTAATTTAGTTATTGAATTTAGGTTTTATAAAATGTAATAATTATTTTATTTTGATGATCCGTGCATCATACCTCCATCTTTAATTTCTGTAAAAGTCTGCATATCCACATTTAAGTGCTAAAAATGAAATTTTGCATCTTGAATTCCCCTCACCTACGTGTGAGTATACATTGTAAAAATAAAAGCATTTATTGGTGATGCGGTTTGAGTCTATAGATGACGTAGTTTAAAAAAGTGGAATGCATGGGAGTTGTGGGTGCTGCAATTCAAGTCAGGTATTGACTTAAGAAATTCCCCTAGGGTATCGGTTAAACCATTATTTGTTCTATGGATTAACCAATAGTTAATGGTTCATGATCATGTCATTATTTATTTATTTTATCATGTTCATGGTTTATTATTTTTTTAATGTGTATTTATTACGTATGATCATATAGTATAATAATAAAAAAGCATGCAAAGATAAAATGAACATGTATAGTGAATGTTTTCTATTTAAATTCATGGTTAAGTTCTGAGAGTGATCACATAGAACAATCATGTTAAAAATAAAAGGATTACATTTATCAATATTAAATTATAAAATCCCTCAAACACAATATTAAGTTGTTAAATGCCTTACATTGCTCCAATTTGAGAAAAAACGAGTGTATGGGGTGCTCAGTCATCTAAAGTTGAGGGTACCTCCTACCACTAGGGAGTTATTATGAGACTGGTGGGTTGAAATAACAAAATTTGGAAACAATGGGATATCCAAATATATCTTGTTGAAACTTTAAAGGCAAAGAGTTGAGTAATTAAAAGTAATTCTTTGCAGGAGATGAGACTCCACTCAAAAAAAACAAGGAGCCACGAGTTAATGTGGTTGGCCAGATTAGTGCCTACCATGGACTCTCCAAGTAGTGGCATAGCCAAATCTTGTAGACTATAAGGAGAGGTTCACAAATCCCTTCCAATAGAATACTCAAGTGACAGAGTATTTCGATTCTAGTATAGAGGGTTCCTATAATTTGATAAAATAGTGGGAGACATTTAAACCAGTAATTTTAAAGTGTATACTAGTAATTAAGATAAAATTACAATATGCTAGATTTTATTTTTTAAAAAAATGGAAAGGAATACCAAAAGTAAACTATGATAAATAATGGGAAAAGTAAATGTCATATCCAACATGAATTTCCAAGAGTAGTACAAGTTCTTGTGCAAAGTACTATAGTATCAGAAATTTAAAGTGTTGGTGTCTCTAATACCTGTTAAGTTACCTCAGGAATCAATGGTGTAAAAATGCTTGCATCAAACTCATGTATCACGTATATGATGGTTATTTCATAATGCTATCATTAAAATCTAATGTGACTTGTGGATACAACATCAGGACATGGATGACATTACATGTTGTCTCATCTATGAGAAGTTTACATGGAGAAACAGAAGCACATATATGAATAGGTAATGATTACACTAGATATATGTAAATTGAAATGTGGATTATGATATTTCAATACATCCTATTATAATATCATTTTCAAAAATTTTCTCCAGTTTCATTTAATATTAAAAAATGAATAGTATGGAGAAAATGATTTGTTACCTCATGGGTAAGGTTTTCCAAGTAATAAGAACAGAATAGAGTTTAATCTTTAGTTATTATGGTGAACAAGTTGAAAGACAAAGAAAAAAGGCCAATGGAGAGTGTCTATCCAAAGGAACCTTCACATTTTCCTTCTAATAAAGAGGTATTAAAAAGGAAATTATTTTCTTTGCATATCATGAAATATATCTATGGAGGTTTAAATGAAATAAACTGAATTAAAGAAGCAAGTAGTCACTTCTTCAGGAATATTCCTCAAATATAAGTAATATTTTAGTTTTACTTCTTGGGTATTAAATACAATATTATTTTCACATATTTTTATTTATCTATAATAGCCAACTAATTAAAGAAACATTACTAGAAGTAAAGTGTGTTATCTAAGTAACTGAGAAAAAGTGATTCATAAATTAGTAGCGAGAAGTACACGACTTCTATATTTCCAAGTTTATTAATTCTAGTTGAACATTTGGAGTATCACCAAAAACATTAATCTTATGTGTCCATTGGACACAAGGTGACATTGTTCCAGTTTTGGAATGAATGTTGTTTGTGGTATATAATACTCAATTCATAGTTTAGTGACACATGAATCATTGGAAATACACGATGAATATAAAATGTAAGACAAATAAACCCAAATTTGGAAAGAAAAATACTTTGTCAAGAAAAGATAAATAGTTCTCAAGGATATAACTAGTATGGATTTATACTCTTCAGAGTTAAATACCTTAGGTACTATCAACAAACTTATGAACTTAGTGTTGGAAAAAGAAACCTTTATAAATAAAGGTAAGCCACAAAGCTTTTGAAACTAGTGTAGCTAGATGGGGTAAACTATTCCAAGGTTAATCTAGTGGTAAGTATAATTCATCAGATTCAATTAATCATTTAAGTAATGTAAAAGTGAATTGTATGATATGCCTAGTCATAAGATATGAGAGGTTTCAGCTAGTATATTGAAGAATATCTCGACCAAGCATTCATCAATCAATATAATGTAGCATTGATCAATTTCTAAATGCACATTACCTTATACACATCAAAGCTATGATGATAATAAGGAGAATTGATGAAAAGTATTACATGTTAACATTGATCAATTAAATTTAGTATGAAGAAATTCTTAAACACACATTTCTTTATACACATTAGAGTCACGATGTAAGTAAAAGAAGCATCAATGTTAAAACTCATGCATTGAAAATACTTCCATTTTTAAAGACATGCTTCAAAAATAATAACATTATACTATAACCTTATATAAACTATCATGAAAAATGGATATCATATGATTTAAAGTATGATAGAAATTCATTATGTCATAAGAACTTGTTTTACATGCAAAGATTTTGTTAAGATATAAATAAACTTGCATAAGGAAAAAACACAATGTGCATCTATAATAATTATCCTAAAGCTTTCTAAGGATATTATAAAATTCCCTATGATAGAAAAGATATAGTCATGTTATATACTATATTTCTATAAAAGGTTTCACATATCTATTTGAGATAGTGGGAGAAAGATTGAATTATTTTTAGTCAATGCTAGAAATGCACAAATGGTTGACATGGGAACTAGTTCCACAAGATCATGTGTGTAACACCCCGACCCCAGTTACCCAGAGTCGGTGCATTATTACATAACATTGGCATGATCACAAGAAAGATCAAATATCGAAAGACCGATTGGTTTAGTAGCCTTGGAAACACTAGATATATTCATAAAGTTTTCATTACATCATAAAGTGAAAAACTACTACAAAAACATATTGTCTCCATAGTCCACACTATTATCCCCTCATAATATCCCTGCAGGTCATTCATAATTTACATCTTCACATCCTGGGAAAAATAAAACATAGAAAAGGGGTGAGCTCAAATGCCCAGTAAGGATAAAAATATAGCGGAAACTTTCATAAATAAGAATAAACATTTAAGGCAATGTATAACTAAAATAAAAGCCTTTTAAACTTGAACTTCAACATAGTATGGAAAAAATAAAATGAAATAATACCATTTACTTATTCACATGGATATTCTACTAATCGAATAATCACATGCAATATCAATAACCACTTTCATAATGAAGGAATGCATAATTATAAAATAAAACATTTACTCTGAAAATATTTTTATAAGCTTTTAAGGGAAGCTTCGAAGATTTTATAATGGCGGAAAATAGCCGCACCCGCCGTATAAGTTAAAAAAACATTCTTATCTTAATTCTGTCGAAAAGGTTAAAAGCACATTGTTTGGAAAATGACGGAAAGATTCCTTTATAAACCACTTATAAAAAGTCAAACAAGGGTATAAATGACTTTAACCCATATTCTTGTAAATAGTAATTTTTTTTTGAAATACATTTTTAAGAAACCTGGATGTGGATGATAAAGATATCCCAGTAGATTATTACCTATAAACAACCTCGAATAATGAAGAGATTACGAAATAAACCCTTACCTTGTACTTTTCCTTGGTTGGGGGTAGGTTAAAATCCTCTATAATAGTTAAATAATTGTTATTAGATTATACAATAATCATATATATTAATATTATATCATATATGATCTTTTAACATTGATTTGTTAATAATATCTTAGTATTATCGTTGTTTCGTGTGTTAACTTACTCGTTTTATTTTATATGTTTTGTTATGTAAGCCTTTTTTGTCATGGATAGGTTGTATCTTAATCATATACAGAATGATATCAAGTCCTTAGATACTATTATTAATCATCAAATGAGAATTATACTTGAGTGGATACGATGAAGAATGAATCTTATCACGTTCGTGGAGACGGTAGTCCGTACGTACGCACGAGCGACAATATCATTCTTTTGATATTAAAATAATATATAATTGGATGGTATATAATATATAAAGAATCATTATCATGTTATATTTATTATTTACATGAATTACACATCATTATTATACCCATACAAATAATAATTTATTGAATAACAATTACACCACGACGTGGAGACGGTAAGCCTTACGTACGCACGTATGGTGACATGTCATTCAAAGGATGGATATAATACTGAATATGGTTGTACCATATTTATAATAATATTAAAGTATATAGAAGATACTGGATTAATTATTTTAGAATGGGAATAACAAAGAAAGAAGAAGTGGAAGAAGAAAGGAACTTGAAAAAGGGTGGTGAAATCATTACCTCTTCTTCGGGTTCTTCCTTTTTATTTGATCAAAAGGGATCCTTAAGTTGGATTTCTGACTAAAGGAAGGCCTCTAGGATGAATTTAGGGAAGTTAAGAGAGTATTTTGGCAGAGTTTGGCCGAACCAAAAGGCTTTTAAGGTGTGAGTTAATGATAAGGGAGAGTGCCCTTTTATAAGAGGGGTGAAAGGCACCTTTGGAAAAGCTAGAAATATTATTTTATAATAAATTAATATTCGGTTTCTAATGGCTCCAAAGTGGATTATTTAAAGGTTAAGGTGGGGATGGGTCAAAAACCACTCAACCAATAGGATTTAGACAGGTTTGGGTCATTATTTTAACATTATCTTTTAGTTTTAACTCTTAGTTAATTAGTTTGACACTTACCATGTCACTTTGTATTTTTATATTATATAGTTAATAAACTTACTATATACCTCCAAGAGACCCCCAAGTGGTCCATTAATGATAAACCTATCATGATATAAGTCTCTTAGCCGAACCTTAGATTTTTATGAATTTAATATCAATTAATAATATAATATTTGTTTTAAAAACTCTTTTATGTCAATTTTGACACTATTTGGAAAATTGTTTTTTGTGAAAATTATAACAGAATTATTAGTTCAAAAAAGTCAATTAAATCAATCCTAATATGTCATATTATCCTATAAAATTAGTTTAATTCATTAAAAGTCTCAAATTATATTTATTTGGGTATTTATAATATCAATTATTTTAATTTTTCACTATTATGGTAATTACTGCATCATCATTGTGTCATAAATAAATTAAATTATTTAATGTCTACAAATTATAAATAAAATATCATTATGTAGGAAATAGTTTTATCTTTCTAATGAATATTTACAATAGAATTTATCTTAGGTATAACCCTATATTAAAAATGTTTTAGTAAATAAACTTTGATTTTAACTCTTTTAACTCTTCTTTGAATTAAATAATAATAAATGTCCTAATCTAATAAAAGTGGACCTAAATGATAATATTTTATTTATAAGGTTGTTTTTGGTCGATATAAACCTGTCCAATAGAATTAGGACATGTGTTAGGGTAATATTAATATCATTTTTACCCTTAATTACCCTATTTACTTTTAACCGTGGTAAATAAAAGTAAATAGTTACGATTCACCAAAAAATTATTTTCATATCATTGAACCAAATTTTACTCCTTGATATTAACTGTGTTTCTCAGATTTTCGAAATTTCAATCACAAAAGCGGTAAAATTAAGTTTTATGAAAAATTCAGTTTTTTTAACTACCACTTAGTAGTTTCACTATTCATCAAAAATTGAAGTTTTTCAGAAAAATACCAAAAATTCAACTTAGGATAATTTCAATATTCTGAATCCAAAAATGAATTCCATTTTGAAATATAAAATATATATAATTTCAAAAGTTAGGTATTACTATTCATAACGGCTAGTTTGATTGGTTGTGGTGTGTTAGAACTCGATGTTGCGTACAACACACGCTATCACATTATTCAAAGAGAAGCGTACCGTAGAAGCTTGGGGTGTTACAATGTGGAAGAAGAATGTTTTAGAGATACATACTACATAGGAAGGATAAAACCATAGTGATGATTTTATATTCACTTCATTCAATGATACATTATTCATTGAGAATAATTATTCTTACAAGTAAGCAGTATTTGGAAATTAACTAAGATTGACAAGACCAATTAAAATTCAAGAATGGGTTCCATGTATCATAGTAAAATAGGATTACTAATATGAATACTTTGGTGGGTATTCAAATGCGACTATACATGGATGGTACAAGTGTGGTACCAATAAGGATTTATTGGTTATACCGAGTCATTACACCTAAATCCATTAGAATTTTACTTGTCATAGATAATTTATATGATCATTTTATTGTGAATTGGATGTAAATACCACCAATAATGGTGGATGTATATATGATTCAACCACAAAAGGATGGTATCATCTTATAATGCTAATAAGGGTGCAAGTTATTGAAATCCAGTTCAAGATTAAAGTAAGCAACTAGATCACAAAATATTCATTTGGAATAAATATTCGTCATGTGTCTACCAAAGTTTAGTGGGAGAATCATAGTTTTCCAAGTTAAATATGTTTATTAACATATGGAAAATTTCTTTTCATCTTACAATTAGTTAAGACCAAAATATAAAATAACTCTCCATAGATTGACTTAAAGTAGAAAAAAGAGTTCTAGGGAATGAGATTTACTATGGTAGATATAATGGTTGATTAGACCTAGTAAATCATACATATACTAACATTGTTTTTAAATACAAGTTGGAAATATTTGAGAGAGAATTTTTACCAGTGTCACATGACATATATCTCTCCAGGTATACATGTCAAGTACATTGGAGGAGATTAATGTGGTGATTTTAATTACATATGATTTAGCGATGGATTAATCACATATTCCATGATATATACAAGAATTGATATTTTCAATACATACTTTATAGTAGGAAAATATCAGTTGTAACTAGGAGAACTGCAAGCGAAGCAGTTAGAACTATCTGATTTTACTTGAGAATGTACAAAGGATATGTATTTGGAAAGTGGAGATGAAAAGATATTAGTTTTGAGGGGACACAAAATAGTCTTCCTTGGATCAGTGTGATCTAATATCATAGTCATCCCGAGGTAATGATCATGAAAAAATCATTCATGTTGGTGGTATCCATATCTATAAATACCGAGTTTGTTGTGGATTCTGAGGCAGCTAAGAAGCAATGTAAAATATGCAACATTTTTGTTCCATTTCTTGGAATCACACATAATAAGTAGAGTATTATCATAATGTAAATTATGACACTCTTAATAGACAAGATGTCAAGTTTAGATAGCAGAGAAGATGCATATACTCAGGGATAACATCTCTTGATGAGTTTTACTCAAGGGGATGAGGTCGCACATAGCAGAATATCCAGGTAGTGGAAATGTGGAAGGACCCTAACTAAATATTCACCGAGGGGCACCAAAAAATAAGAGGGGGAAGGATGGGTGAAAACCCATGGGGAGAAGCTGGAGAAATCAGTCCCAGCGGTAATGTTCTGCGACCATCCGCGGACCCCATATCGTCCGTGGATGCACTCTTCCGCATAGAGGAGAAACCAAACCGTGAGCCACATGCGGCCACCTCCTTCACGGACAACCATCTCCTTCACGGATGGTCATATCCTCCGTGGACTAGTGTCGTTCGCTAAATGGAGGTGGAAACCCCTCTGCGGGCGCGAAGTTGGACGGGCGCCAGCCCCTTTGCAGACACCCTTTGCGGAAAACCATCCTTCACAGACAACATCCTTCGCAGACAACCTCCATCGCAGCCATTCCTTCACGGACAACTCCTCCGCAGCCAGTCCCTCGCGGCCAGTCCTTCGCGGATAGCTCCTCCACGGCCAGTCCTTCACAGTCAACACCTCGTGGCCAGACCCATGCGGAAAACCCCATACAATCTTTGGTCAATACCGCGGGGGATGTGCCCCCGCACCCCGCTCGGGCTCAGTACCGGGCTGCGGTCCCGGCCCTCCGGGCTGGTCCCTTCGCTACCATCACTGACTCCCATGGAAAATAGAGAGTCGCACCGCGAAATTTTTGGGCCGGGTCAATAGTATTTTACATTTCACCCTTGAACCACCCCAACATCCATCCTATACATGTCATGAGTCGAGCTACTCCTAATTACTCTCCTATAACCCCATTACCTAGCTCCTTTTTCTAGGTTCATCCAGAAAGGGCCGCCTTGCGTAATCCCCACACCAACTATTTATAGGCCTCTCCTACCTAGTCGTCCTAACAACATGACGTTAAACTGTATAGCCCTCTTCATGACTACATGATGTTAAACTGTATGGCCCTCGTCCTGACCACATGACATTAAACTGTATGGCCCTCGTCCTGACCACATGACGTTAAACTGTATGACCCTCGTCCTGACCACATGATGTTAAACTGTATGACCCTCGTCCTATCTATATGATGTTAAACTATATGTAAATAGTCCTCTCGACATGACTATAAACTGTACCATTATCTATCATTCAATAATTGGATGCCTCTTGCTCCATGCAAGAGATTACTTATGCTCCAAGCATAAGATGCCTCATGCCATGTTCATAGTGGCATAATTTCAAGAGCACTAGAATCCATTCAAACATTCCATCACTCCGCCTCACGCTTTGCGTGTCCTTCATTCAGATCTTCATTCCATTTCATGTCTGAAGGGACCCCCTAACGACCTAGTCCCATGCCGCCTCGACTCACCTACCGTCCTAGGCCATTCCCCCGAAAGACTTTTGACAACACTTTGAGTAAGGTCCTGTGTTTTGAACACGGTCAGCAGTCGAACCTCATTTATTTGTCCCCATTTCAGGATAACATGATATGGATGCAGTGTTTCAAACATGGTCAAAAGTTACCCTCCATCACTTGCCACCCTCATCGTGTTTTTAATGTCGGGCATGTAATTCACACTTTTCATCTCCCTTTGTTCGGGCTGATTCCAATGCCCTTGGCATTATCCCGCTTGTGCACTTGTACATAGGTGTAGGCCTCAATTATATTCCTCAACCCACCAATGGGTTGGGACGCCCTCATGGATAGACATGAGGAAGACACCATAGGAATCCATCTCGGAGTAAGCCCCGACTTTATGGGCCGCCCTCATGCGTAAGCCCCACTCCACTTCTCACGAACGCATCTTTCGCGATGTGATTTTCTGGTCCCTGCCACCTCTTGTTTCTCATACCGAGCATGAATCACGTGGGCTTAGAGTAAGCATCGAACATGGCATCCTATTATGGGGCTCCTCAGAGTGTAAGCCCCAATCTATCATTATGGGCCTCCTCAGAGTGTAAGCCCCAATCTATCACTCTGGGCCTCCTCAGAGTGTAAGCCCCAAGCCTATGCAAACTACGAGGACTTTGATCCATGTTAAGGCATGGTACGTAGGAAGCCTCCCCGAGGTTTAAGCCCGATCACAATCGGACCCCGGGTCCACTTTCACGTCGGTTATCTGACACCCCGATTCGAACTACATGGACTTTGATCCCTGTCTCCTAGGCAGGGTACGTAGGAAGCCTACCTGAGGTTCAATCCCAACAATCGGTCGGTCCGAATATCTTCACATCGGTTCACCGAGCTGCTCCTAACACCATCTCAATGAGTCCAAATTATTCAGAGTCATTAATCCAATGAGGGATGGTAAACTTCCAGCCTAAATGATTCTGAAACCCTACGTCCAGCTGACCTTTTCCAACCAGGAGTAATCTGTGGATACTATTCTTGGGTATAAACCAAAGATTCGCGAACATATGAATACGTCTTAAATCTATAAGAGAGTCCCGGAACAGGACATAATTCCCTCCAAAAGGGTTCGATGATCCCGACTTCCCATCCTCTTGACCAATGTGAGTTCTTAAGCGTCGCTAGCCAAATTTCCCGGCGAACGCCTGCCTTTGGAAAGCAGGTCCATGCATTGTCGGATGTAGAACCGTTGGGCGTTTTGAGACCGACCCGAAACAAAAATGGTGAACCTGACGTGAATATTTAACCAATCATGATAGATTTAACCTAATACCACCCTTTGCCCACTTATACTCTCAAGGAGGGCCAAGCAAGGTCATTAAATACGCATGGGATCATGATATGCTGCTCTGACGGGTTTTCTATTTGTATTTGTTAAAATGTTTTATAGGTACCTTCAGAACACCCTTCGATCCAATGGCGTCAAGAAGGAACTCTCAAGTGCGCACTTCAGGCTACACGATGACCGAGCATCCTCACCAATGGAGGACCCCGTCACCCACCCAACATCTACAACGTTGGGTCTCGGACGCGCTGATCCGGAGTACCACGTGAACGGTACTCTCCCAATGGTGGAGGCAGCCATGCACACCCTCCAATCCGCCAGAACTCGCCGGTCACCTGCCCAGCTACGGCCGCAAAGGCAGATCCAGACAACCCCTGTTGCTATCACTAACTGTTTCGGGAGCCTATCTCTGGAACGAGACAATGCGTACCTCCCTTATCTTAGGGAGGCGGATGAGGTCGACGTTGAGGACTTCATCCTCGCTGAACGGGGGTTCCACTCCAAGGCCCCTTCCAGCAGACGTCATCATAGTCACACCACGACTCAACATCCTCACGCTCTGGAGGATGTAGCCCCGAGGATTCAGGCCCACGCTCCTCGAGCTCTGACCCCTTGGACCGCTCGACGAGGGCGGCGAACATACAATCAGGGACCGGTCATCACCCTGGTCCCTGAGGAGGATCTCCGCTACCCAGCCACAGAAACATACCACAAACAGGCACCTACACCTGCTCGCTCCTCCCGAGCCCGCCATCCAGACATGGAGGCATCATACGAGCCGACGCGCATCCCCGCTGAGCTCTGTCAGGCCCGCTGCTCACGCAGGACGACACTTACCCGACAAGAACCTCTCCCTACCCAGGGTCGTGAAGCCCACCAGCTTGACGTGGTGGTGACCCGTTGCCTGTAGGACCAACTCCTAGAAGATGCTTCTGACACCCTCCATCCTGACATGGTGGCGATCAATAAATCCCGCCACCCAGATGTTGCGAAAATTAATAGGTGGGCACATCTCTCCACCAACAAAGGCCACCGACTCGATACGGTGGGAAACCAACAAATGCAGGGCCAACCCCCTGCGGATGCAAGTAAAGTCCGCCACCCCAATGTGGTGGCCAAAGGAGAGATAAACCGGCATATCCCGGTATAGGGTCAGATTCATTCACCTGCCCCGACACAGGAGAACTGTCAGTACCCAATGAAAACTAGAGGACCGGAGAAGGATATTCCTACTCCGATACCGGAATGGGCCTTTATACCCATTCTAGCCAAAGACGTTTCTCTACATATCCTGTAAATGACAGAGGAGCATGTATCGATCCCAGATCATATCTTGCAGACTTGCCAGAATGTAATTGCATCAGCGGCAACAGCAAGGATTCGGGCCCGTGAGCCCGTCTCCCCAATTGAGGCGACTCATCTAAGAGACGAGATAGCTACCTCAGAGCATATCTGCATCCCTAATTCTGCCCAGGAGGGTCGCCGGCCATATTCCGTGATGCAAGGGAAACCGGATCGAGCAGCTTCACTTATTCCAACTGGGGGACACCCATCCATCACGGTGGATGCTCCAGAGCCGGCATATATCCCTGCTAAAAGTCAAGATGTTCGTCGGCATAACCCAACAACATCACATGACCCAATTAGATAGGGACCCAAAGGTGAAGTCCGTTATCAATAGCAAACGGTCCCCACTGCTCATAAGAAAGGTCCCCGAACATGCCGAAGGAAGCCGGAAAATAAAGAGCGGGTCCATGACTCCACTCTGCTGGAAGCTGGGGTTCCCAAGGCTGCTAAGCCCACATCACATGCTTAGAACCCTACCCACCCATTACCATATTATGGGAGTGGAAGTAGCAGTTGTGAAGGTCCTCCCTGAAATGTTGCTACCAGCAGCTCTGAAGGTCCTCCCTAGAGCACCCGCGGGGGCCTCCCCCGCGGGCATATAACGATCGATCACAAGAGCTCCTCTTTTGATGCGAGTCATGGAATCCCTCTACGTGACCAGAAGATCGAGTAGCAACAAGGTCCTCCACTTGCTGCGGTACACCCTAAAGGTCCTCCTTGGGGTATACGCTGTAAACACTATCCATGCAGTGGGACCACAGATTATGATAGTAGTCCTCGCTATCATAGTCGCAACTGTGGAGGCCCTCCCCTCAGTGACGTCTAATCATGACAAGAAGGCCCTCCCCTTGTCGTAGCATGCCCTGAAGGTCCTCCCCAGGGGTTACGTTGCAACGACACTCTGCACAGCCGGGCATCAAATCACGGTGGTAGTCCTCGCCACCCTGATAATAGAGGTCCTCTCCGTAGAGACTTCAAGCAACGAGAAGGTACTCCCCTCATTGTGGCACATTCGGAAGGCCATCCCCAGGGTGTTCCCCATAGATATTCTCCCTGTGGCAGCTGTAATGGTAGTCCTTGCCACCACAGCTGCCATTGTGAAGGTCCTCCCTGCATTTCCCCCAAGCAACAAGAAGGTCCTCCCCTTGTCGCAGTGTGTCCTGAAGGTCTTCCCCAGGATGCACATCGAACGTCAATCCATGATGGTCATCCTCACTATGATGGTAGTTGTTGCGAAGGTCCTCCCTATAATGATGCTATGCAGCCAGAAGGTCCTCCCCTTGCTGCGATACAACTTGGAGGTCCTCCCCAGGGTGTGCACTGCAAAAGTCCTCTATGCAGTGAAGAATCAAGCAGTAATGGTAGTCCTCACCATTACGACCGCCATTGCGAAGGTCCTCCCCGCGATGACATATCATATCTACAGGAAGGTCCTCCCCCTACCGAATCAAGCACAGAAAATCCCTCGTATGCCGAGGCACTCAGAAGGACAGTATCAAGCATGTCAGATTCCCAGTTAGTCGCCGACGACATCCTTCTTCAATCAGGAGATGGTCCAGGGCCGCGTTCATCTTCTGAACCACCTCAGAATTGCCCACATGACGATTCAATACCTACCGGTCCCACTTCCTCCGACCACACGATCAGCGAGTGCCTCAGTTGGGCTGACCAGGTAGAGGAATCACTAGTGAAGGAGTATGCCGATATGCTGCACCTGAGGAAACGACTGTTCAGGGATGATATACCAGTTATGTTTTGGCCTACATCAACCTCTCAATTTGACATACCCAGAGAATTTTCAGAAGAATGTGTGCATGAAATCCGCCATAATATATGGACAACCCTCCACCGACTGAAATCAAGATTCCTGCACTACGACGGGTATGTAGACCACGTCAAGATAATAGGAGACCTCCTGCATCACATCGACCTGGAATCTCTTCCTTCGGTGCGGCAACAACAACCCGAGAGGTGCAAAGGAAACATGGAGATAGCTTGCCTATGTGAACTGCACCAGCTGCGCTGCCTCATTTGTGACGCTCTGACGGGAGTCCATATCAGGGGATGGGGAGAACATGGAGCTTCGTATTTCACTCCACTCTTCGCCCAGAAGAACCTGTTCCGCATGGTGTCTTACAACATCATCACGTCAAGACGGCAGTCGAGTGATATCCCTGTTCAGGAAAGGAAACACACCCAACAGAGTCAGGCCTTGAGTAAGTCCAAGAAGCGTTAGGCCTGACGGGAACGAACTATTCAAGAACTCATGAATCGGGCCACCGAAATCATACAACATGCCTCTCGCCTAAGAGAGGCCAATCAACAATCTTTGCCTGCCTCCCCAGAAGGGATTAATTCATAGAAGAACTCGGCACCAAACCCAGTTCACCCCCGAATGGGGGCACACAAGATCAGGCAGGTAGCGATAGCAGCAGCCACTGCCGCAGTCCAGGGTCAGTCCCAGCATGCAGAGCTGGGGGAATTTTAACCACAAATTCCCCCGTAAGACCAATAAAAACAGGAGGAGACTCAACGTCCAAGGAATGGAGCCAACCCCAGCCCTCAGGGCTAGGGGCATTATTACCCCCTCAACAACAACCATCCCCATGGGAGTTAGTATTCTCTCGTCTAGGGAGGACAGTCAGAAGAGGAGGTTCATGTCCTATCCCATCATTTGAATCATCATCCCCTCTGAGAGGAAGGCACACCGTAAGGTCACATCAAAGAACTCTCCGCGTCACCCTTCGTCAAGAAGTCCGAAGGCAATCCCAGGTCATGAAAGGGAAGTCCAGAAGAAGATGTGGGAGATCCTCTTCCTATTTGGAAGATGAAATCTCCTCCGCCCCGTGATATGCATATATCAAATTCATAGAGGTTAACCCCATGGGTGACACAAGAGATGATGCAAATCGGGATAGATTGGGAGATGATAGTTTCGGTCAAGCTATGACTCACAATGAACCACCGGGTGTGCACACTCAGAACCAGAGGGACGCCCTAAACATGGCATCCCCATTAGCTAACCTTCCTCCACTTACCCTGCGAGATTACAAAAAGGATAAGAATAAAGGACTGGTTACCCTTAACCCACCTCCTTCTCTCGACAAAGATGATCCACTCACGCTCGAAGAGAGATTCGCTTGACAGGAAGAGGATATGAATGAATTGAGGCGGCTTAACGCCGAGCTACTCCAAAGGAACCACCTTATTGAAAGTGCGTCCTAGGAGAAGCCACATCATGCACCCCCAATAAGTGCACCTCAAAGAATAAGGTTTTCCCCGACAAATGAAACACGGTCAGGGATCCTATCCAATGAGGCGCCCGACCCATCCAACTACCTAAACGTAGATTCAGATGAATACCAAGACTTCCCCCCACTCAGGAAGCAACCAGAGTGAGTATACCTGAACCCTCTGAAGGTGCCACAAATGGAACATGCACCCCTGGTGCTGGCCAATCCGAATCCTCAGGAAATGCCTCGAGCTACGCCTGTCTAGGATCAGGCCCAGCCGGATGTAAACCAGGGTCTCACCAACACCATCGAGGCACTAACATCTCGATTGGAAGCGATGGAAGGTCGGCGCACTCCGATACTGCCAGATTGGAAACCCTACCCAGATTGGGTGACCAACACACCACCCCCACCCAATTTTGGGAGCACTGTATTCCCTATATTCAATGGGTCAGGTGATCCAGAACAGCATTTGATGCACTACGCATCTTATTGCGACCCTATGATGGGGACTCCGGAATAACAAGAAGTAGTAAAACTCAAATGCTTCGTACGGACCTTGCAAGGATCTGACTTCGTCTGGTATACGAGTCTGCTAGCCTAGTCAATAAAGAGCTGGGAGGACCTTCGGCAGCATTTCCTGTTCCACTTCAGCTCAACATTGCCTAAAACAATGGCCAGAGACCTCATGAACTGCAACCAGAGGGAGAATGAGAGGGTCTTAGATTTCATCGCCAGATGGAAGGGTCTGACCTATTCCCTGAACAGGCCAATGCCTCAAGATGAGATTCTATCCATATGCATCGATAATCTTTGAGATGAGATGCGAACACCACTCATACCAGTGGAGTGCACCACTGGCTTCCGCTATCTCTTGGCCATTGCCCAGATAATTGAGGACTCCCTGCAGCAGACTAATTTGATGTCCTGAATAGCCTTGTAGGATCCTGAGAAAAGAGCCCCTAGAGCTGAAGCGTCCACTGTCACACTCAAGTCGGCCCCTGTGCCCGCTCCACCGCTCAGGCCTCCACCAAATCGTCAAGGGCCTCCTGCATACCAGCGACCGCCTCCGCCTAAATGGGACGATCAGAGAGGACTGAAGTGGAACCAGTTTGAGGAACGAAGAAAAAAAGTATACTCATTATGAGATGATCAAGTCCACGACTACTTCATTGCCGCCATGAATTGCAACTTGCTCCGCCTCCCAGAGCCAAGGAAACCTGAAGAATTCAGCCGCGATGACATGATAGATTACTATGCCTACCATCGAATGTTGGGACACAACATCCGAGAATGCTTCGTCTTCAAAGACCACCTGCAGAGGATGATAGACTCTGGACAGGTCGAGCTGGGACCACCCCCATCACATGTGGCATGTATCTCTACCACCGACTCAGACAAAGAGGAGGGGTGGTAGAATGTCACTAGCAAGAAGGGGTAGAAATTCGATGACTGGATGACTCGGAAGACTATCAACTGAGCCCAGGGCATACTCTGAGCTCAGCTACGTCAGCCAGTGTTGCCGCCAACAGCCCCTGACACCGTACAACTGATAGCATCGGCCTCACAATCCTCCAAGATCCGGCCATCCGGGCATAATCAAAGAAGGAATAAACAATCGCAAGAGGAGCATTCCATGATGGGGCCAAAGTTAGTCTCGACCCTAGCGGATTTCATGCCCTCAAATTTGGCACCATGGGCACCGACCCACCAAACAGAACCATCAGGGACAACCGACCAGATTGACCTGTCAGAGGATGAAGAGCCAATATTTGGTTCTATTAACATCATCCATCTCATGGAATCATCCCCTGATGAAGGGTATGGTTATGAACCCGAGTTCCCTGCATGAGGAGCCGGGAGGAGGAATTGCAGGGGTAGGGGATACCAGGGGAGGCACATCCGCGGCCGAAACAAACCCTACGATTGGACCCCATCCCAAACCGTTAATATCACAAAAACCCATGGGAGAGCCCTTAAACAGACTCAGAAGGAGAAAGAACATCCCTACACATCCAAAATCGGCCACCCTGGCCCTGTTATTCTGCGATACCCATCAGAGGGGGAATAGGCGCCTAGCCGCCTAGTGCGCACAAACAGACCAGCTGGGCTGAGTCCCCAGAATGTGGGGACATCATCGGCATCCGACCCCATGGCGGGTCCCTCCTCGTCACATACTCCAGCTCCCAAGCTGCCTACTAGAACTCTCCCGCCAATAGAGAAGCATCGGCCGCTGGAGAAGAAATAAAATATCCTTAAGCAGCTGGCATCAGTACCATCCAAGTTGTCAATCCTGGATGCCCTGAGTTTGTCAGCCGACCTCAGGGAGGCGCTTATAGAAGCTTTGATCAACCCCCAGGAGTTTCAAGCCGAGGTATCTACCGCTGAGATTTACAGCTTGGATATTGACCTGGCTGAATGCAATGCGGTGATTTCCTTCACTGATCAGGATGAAGATGCCATTATGAAAGGACACATCAGACCAATATATGTGTCCGACACATTGAATGGTATTGAGATCCAGAAAGTCTTTATAAACAATGGCTCTGGAGTTATCCTCCTTCCCCTACAGACACTCTGTAAGTTGGGCTACAGTGGGGATGATCTAATACCCTCATCCACAACTCTGTTGGGTTACGACAAGAGCAAGCAGAAACCAATGGGACAAATTAAGCTAAATACCCATTTTGGTGACCTGGTAGCCTACACAGAATTCCTGGTGGTCCGGAAGAGCACAACATTCAATGCCCTGCTGGGAAGGCTGTGGCTCCATAAGCACATGGGCATTCCTTCATCCTACCACCAGTTTATCAAGTACTGCGTCAATGGAAAAAGTGGAACATTGCACGCCGACAAGGCCCCTTTCGAGCTCTCCGAGTCACATTACATTGACGCCGGGTTCTATGAGAAAAAGAAAAAGAAGCCTTTGGTCGATGGTGTCGACTGGATCCCTACTCCAAATGGCCTGGAAATGGTTCCTGATGACCCCCTCAGGCAGTTGGGTAGAGATTTTGTCCTACCCATCAACCATGTTGAGAGTAGGAGTTCAAGTCCAGACACACACTCGGATGTCCTCATGACTTCAGCCATAACAGCCGAGCAAGACAATGTGGGGGCGTCCACTGACCCTCAATCTGGGGACGAAAACTCGAGTAAGGATGCCCATGACACCTCGCCTCCGGACTCCCAAGAGCCCATGTTGGGAGCTCTCTCCTCGTCGGATCAAGAAGATGAGGATTTGGGAGAAGAAGAGGGGGAAGATCTCAGGGATGCACCTCCTGCATTTGAGGAAGGTATCTCCACCACTGTGGACGAGCTCAGGGAAATAAACCTGGGTATCGAGAAAGACCCGAGGCCCACTCTAATTAGTGCATCCATGTCTCCTGAAGATCACGAGGTATATACCGCCTTCTTATGGTAACATCGAGATGTTTTTTCCTATAACTACACAAAAATGCCGGGACTCAATCCTGAAGTGGCGACGCATCACCCGGGTCTTCCAGAAGACCACAAGGGCTATAAACAGGCCACCAGAAGGACACATCCCTCACATGCCACCCAAATAGAGGCTGAAGTCGATAAGCTCATTAAAGCAGGCTTCATTTGGGAGGTCCAGTACCCTATCTAGTTGGCCAATATCGTCCCTTTCAAGAAAAAGAACAGACAAATCCGTGTCTGCATTGATTTCAGAGATCTCAATCGGCATTGTTCGAAAGATGACTTCCCGGTCCCGATCACCGAGTTATTAATCGATGAAACGACTGGGTATGAGGCTCTATCCTTCATGGACGAATATTCTAGATATAATCAAATCAGGATGGCCTGAGAAGACGAAGAAGTCACTGCCTTCATGGCCCCCAAGGAGTATTTTGTTACAGGGTTATGCCCTTTGGTCTCAAGAACGCTGGAACCACATATCAACGCGCCATGCATCATATATTTAATCTATTCCTGGGGAAATTAGTTGAATGTTACATGGATGACCTGGTGGTCAAGTCCAGACAGTGCTCAAATCACCTGTCAGACCTTGCGACCATCTTCAATAAACTTCAACAACATAGATTGAAGATGAACCCCTTAAAATGTGCCTTTAGGGTTACCTCAGGGAAATTCCTTGGCTTCATCGTACGCCATCATGGCAACAAAGTCGACCCTGAGAAGACAAAGGCTATCCTTGGACTTCCACCTCCCCGAAACCTCACTTAGTTGAGAGAATTCCAAAGGCACTTGGCTTATATTAGGTAGTTCATAGCCAACCTAGAAGGAAAATGTTTACCCTTCACCAGGTTAATGAAGAAGGGGGTCATGTACCAATGGACGGATGACTGCCAAGAGGAGTTCGACAACTTGAAGAAGTACCTATTAATCCCACCGGGGCTCATGCCCCCGGTTGAAGGAAGACCTATCATCCTGTACGTGACATCCCTAGAACGGTCAGTAGGAGCCTTCCTAGCACAAAATAATGACGCCGACAACGAAAACAGTCACTATTACCTCATTCGAACCATGATTGATGATAAGACTCGATACTCAAATATAGATAAGGGTTGTTTGGCCTTGGTTTTCATAGTTTAGAAGTTGAGACATTACCTACAACATCATGAAGTTCATTTTATCTCGCAGAGTAACCCACTCAAGTACATCCTCAGCCGCCCAATGCTAACCGAGCGCCTATCCCGATGGGTAGGCATCCTGCAACAGTTTGACATCCGGTTTGTGCCTCAGAAGGCCATTAAGGGACATGAATTATCAGACTTTCTAGCAGAGCACTCCTCAACGGGGACTGTCGTACCAGACGTTGAATTACCTGATGAAGACATATTCTCGGTTCGAGAAGAGTTCCTAGAATGGGAAATGTACTTCGACGGTGCATCTCGAAGCCCCACCGGGAAGAGGATGGAGGATTCCAGATTCAATAAAGTGGGTTTGGGAATAATACTCGTGTCCCCAGAAAAGGTAGTCTTTCCATATTCCTTCCTCATGTGAGAAGGATGTACAAAAAATGAAGCGGAATATCAAGCTCTCATTGCAGGCCTGGAGCTCGCACTCCAGGCACAAGTATAACACCATAAGGTAAAAGGTGACTCAGAGTTGGTCATCAAGCAAGTCAATGGTGACTATGCTATCAAAAAGGAGGAGATGATCCCCCTGTTTGAACACATTCGAGGGTTAATGGAGGAATTTTCCACAGAACCAACATTGACCTATATTCCCCGGTCTCAGAATGCCCAGGACGATGCATTGGCCAATGCGGCCACAGCCCTGGATGACCCAGAACGGGATGAAAAAATCATCAGTATTGCTCACCACCGAATGGTCTTGCCATATGTTCATACCAAGACAGAGGAAATCCATGAAGTCAGTCCTGTTCCTGAGCCATATGCTCCTGCCAACGTTTGGATGACCCCCATTGTAAACTACCTTCAACGAGGAGAACTTCCATTAGATAGGGATGAACGAGAGAAAATATGGATAAGGGCAATAAAATTTGTCTTATATGGTAGCACGTGTCAGCAAGAGGTCCTCTACAAATGAGGCCTCGATGGAGTGATCCTCAGATGCATTGACAGAGAAGAGACCACCGTTGTCATGACTGAAGTGCATGACAATGTATGTGGAGCAAATCAGCCAAGTACCAAGCTTTCCCATCAGGTTTGGAGGCTTAGGTACTATTGGCCCACAGTGGCACGAGACTGCGAGCATTTTACAGCAAAATTCCACTCTTGCAAAATTCATGCGAACTTCATACACCAACCCCTAGAGTTACGTCATCAAGCCAAGTACTCCTGGCCATTTTCCATCTTGGGGATGGACGTCGTGGGACCATATCCTCCCGCCACGACCAAACACCTGAAGTATATCCTCATAGTAACCGACTTCTTTTCCAAATGGGCAGAAGCCATAACCCTCAAGGAAGTCGGGGCAAGAAATATTGTCAGCTTTGTGAAGGCCAATATCATCACCAGATTTGGTGTCCCTCATAACATACTAATGGACAACGACACCATCTTCTGCTCTGTGGAATTAGAGAAACTATACCACAAGTATGGTATCAAGGCTAACCAATCATCCCGCTACCATGCAGCAGCCAATGGACAGATAGAGGCTTTCAACAAGACCCTGTCCAACATTCTCCAGAAAATGGTGGACACAGACATGAAGTCATGGCCGAATAAACTCCTCCATGCGTTGTGGGATTATCGAACCACAGTCCACACTGCTACTCGGGATACTCCGTACTCATTAGTATACGGAACGGAAGCAGTCCTGCCCATTGAACTCCATCTTCCCTCACTCCGGGTTGCCATTTGTGATCAATTATCCAATGATGAGCAATCAGAAAAGAAGATAGGTGAATTGGAATAGTTGGACGAGAAGCGGCTGCACACTTTGCACTATATGGAAGTCTACCAGAATCGGATTGCACGAGCCTTCAATAAAAAGGTCAGTCTCCGGTCTTTCTTGGAAGGAGAATTGGTATTAGTCCTCTAGACCCCAATGATACCTACAAGGAAACCTCCAAAGTTTGAGCCCAAATGGGAGGGACCATACGTTGTATAAAAATTCTACTCCAACGGAGCATATACCCTAATCTCCATGAACGGGCAAGTCACCACGGCTCCTACCAATGCGAGATTCCTAAAGAAGTATTTCACATAGAAATTGAAAGTACCCCCATCCTCACTACATGATGTTAAACTGCATGGAGTTCTTCCTAACCACATGAAATTAAACTTTATGGCTCCCCATCCTCACCGCATGACGTTAAACTGCATGGAGTTCGTCCTTACCGCACGACGTTAAATTGCACGAAATCTAATAATTCCCCTCATCCTAACCACATGACGTTAAACTGTATAGATTTCGTCCTTACCGCATGACGTTAAACTGCACGAACAAGAGGTTAACAATTTCCCCCTTCCCCCGTGTATGGACCAACCCTGCATGGGGTGTACTTCTTCTAGAGAACTATGTATGGCTTGATTCCTTCCCTCGCAGGATACGTATCGACGCCAGGGTTCCCCATCCTGGCCTAGCCACTCCCAAATAAAATTTAAAAATGCCTTCTGCCCCCCGTGTATGGACCAGACCTGCACGGAGTGTGTATTTCATCTTCATCGTACGACGTTAAACTGCATGGACGAGATGTTTTAAAAATTTACTCTTCCCCCCATGTACGGACTAGACTTGCACGAGGTGTCTTCATCGTCCTTACCGCACGACGTTAAACTACACAGAAAAGAGGTTAACAGTGCCCCTCTCCCCCGTGTACGGACCAGACCTGCACGGGGTGTGTATTTCTTCCTCACCGCATGACGTTAAACTGCACGAACGATATGTTTTAAAAATGCTCTCTTCCCCCCGTGTACGGACCAGACCTACATGGGGTGTCTTCATCGTCCTTACCGCAAGACGTTAAACTGCACAAACAAGAGGTTAACAATGCCCCTCTCCCCCCCGTGTATGGACCAGCCCTGCACGGGGTGTACTTCTTCCATAGAATTACGTACGGCTTGATTCCTGCCCTCACAGGATACGTAGCGATGCTAGGGTTCCCCGTCCTGGTCCAGCCACCTCTAAATAAAATAAAATAAAAGATAGACAATGTCCCCTTCCCCCGTGTATGGTCCAGCCCTGCATGGGGTGTACTTCTTCCAGAGAACTATGTACGGCTTGATTCTTTCCCTCGCGAGATACATAGTGATGCCAGGGTTCCCCGTCCTAGCCCAACCCCCCGAATAAAAGATAAAAATTCACTTTCCCTCATGTACAGACCAGAAAAACACGGGGGTGTACTCCTCGTCCTTACCGTACGATGTAAAAATTCACAGATCGAAAGATTTAAAAATGACCCCTTTACCCCGTGTATGGGTTAGACCTGCACGAGGTGTATTCTTACGTCATCTCTGCACGACGTTAAACTGCATGGATAATGAAAGATAAAAGTTCCCCCTTTCCCCCATGTATGGACCAGACCTGCACAGGGTGTATTTATCGTCCTCATCGCATGACGTTAAATTGCACGGACTGCATCCTCACCGCATGACATTAAACTGCACAGAGTTTTTCTCGAACCACCTAAGATATATGGAGAAACAAGGTGGAAATACTCCTTGTGCATATTGGATGCATTTTCCCCATACATCAGACTCCATGACCTGGACAATTATGGATCTTCATAACCATTCATATCCATCAGAAGTGGAAAGTCATCAACCCGTGGACAACTTTTCATGACTATGCATACCATGCCCTCAGTGGCTCTGCATATTGATAGCCCCTAGCCCATCTACCAAAGGCAAGATTTCCACATGTGACACTCTTCCTAGCTTCGTACGCTTACCGACCTCAGAGCCCCCATACCATACCTCCTGATCCAGAAGTTTATGGCACAGTGGTTTACAAGTTTGTCCCCTTTTCACATCCAAAATCGCCAGGGTACCCCTATCCGGTTAGCCTATGTTTCCCCCTGTGGTTCACATGATGACCTGCATCTACGAACATCAATCCAGGACTAGGCTACTGTGACTCAAGGGACAATTACAGTGAAGATGTTTCTTGTATTCTCGGACACCATTATCCCCACATGTCGAACTCTGTACTATGAGAAATCTCGGATTCTCGTAATCATTCATGGCCATTGGAAGTGGAAAGTTATTGACCTGTGGACACCTTTGTACGATTATGCATACCATGCCCTCAGCGGCTCTACATAATGATAGCCCCTGTCTCGTCCATCATAGGCAAGATTTCCTTGGGTGGTACTCTTCCTATCTCCGTATGCTTACCGGCCTTAGAGCCCCTACACCACACCTCCTGATCTAGGAAAACTCAAAGTTGCAGTTTACGACCTTTATCCCCCACCTTGTTCCAAGTATATCAGAGCATGTTGACCCAGTTATCCTTCGAGTGACTGCATCAATAGTCACCCAATGGTACAAGATCTATGACCGCTAAAATAGGAGTACCCATTCCTTACTGCACGACGTTAAACTGCATGGAGTGAAGGTACACCCCCGTGCACAAAATAAATCAGCGCAGGGAGCTCTCTAAGCTTTAACAGCAACCAGAGACGAATATCCCTAACATGCCCAGATATTTCCTTACCCGATGACAAACTTCGTGGCCCAGATAATTATGGATCTTCATAACCATTCATGGACATCGGAAGTGGAAAGTCATCGACCCGGAGACACATTTGCATGACTATGCATACCATGCCCTCAGCAGCTCTACATATTTATATCCCCTGGCCCATCTACCAAAGGAAAGATTTCCCCGAGCGATAATCTTCCTAGATCCGTACGCTTACTGGCCTCCAAGCCTCCATGTCATCTCTCCTGATCCAAGAAGCCCCAGAGCCATGATTTACACCATCAACCCCCCTCCACATCTTGGACATGCCAGGATACTCGGGCCCAGTTACATTCTAATCGAGAGCGGCCATTTTAACTACGTCCTTGCCGCTTGACGTCAAACAGCACGGATCACATCTTGGCCGCCTGACGTAAGGCTTCCAAGACCAAGCATTAAACATCCAAGGGAATTCCTCCAACAACAAGCATTTCCACTGGTTTAATAATTCTCCTCGTCCTTACCGTATGGAGTTAAATTGCACAGTCAATCATCCTTACAACACGGCGTTAAACTGCACAGCATTGGAAAAGGAAAAAAATGCCCCCCGTCCTTGCTACATGACGTTAAAATGCACGACCTCCTTTAATGGTGCTCTTCGTCCTTACCGCATGATGCTAAACTGCACGGTAAAACCCGTCACGGGTTCAGTAAGGAACGTACGCTTTTCTCTATCCTTCAGTGCACGGGTCAGACCTGCACAAGCCACCGTCTCACACCAGCGTGAAAAGGGATTACTTCACCCATTCTCGGGAAGTTTAGTCTAGATGTTTCCCCTGTATCCAGTAACCCTCTCATCATAAACCATACTCTATACTCAGAAAAAGCCAAAATCTCATAAGCCACCCCTGGTGGTCCAGAATCTCAAACTTCCCTGAAGTTTCTTGGTTATCGGGGGAATACAATCATTGACCTAAGGACGCCTTTGCATGACTATACATACCATGACCTCAGTGGCTCTGCATATTGATAGCCCCTGGCCTATCTACCAAAGGCAGGACTTCCTTAGGCAATGCTTCTCTCTGTACGCCTCTTGGCCTCTGAGCCCCCATGTCTATCCCAGGATTCAGAAACCCTATGAGCTATAGTTTACCAACCTTTTTTACAGCCCTGCCTGAATACGGTGGAATTTCTCTAACAAGATTACCGAGGACCAGGAGAAGTTGTTCCATTCTAGATGATGTCCCACCTGCATGACTTTAAACTGCACCAAGCCCCAACCGTCCTTTACGCTAGATAAATGCGTAGGACAAGACCCTTTCATCCACACTCCTGATTGATATAGATATTCTCAAAACCTTTCAGATGTCACATACCCTTTACTAGACACCCCTGGTGGTTTTCATAATTCTCCAAGCCACCCATGGTGGTTTCCATAAGCCTGACTTTCATGAAGTCCTATGGCCATTATAAATGGAGAGTCATTGACTTAAGGACACCTTTGCATGACTATGCATACTATGCCCTCAGTGTCTCTGCATATTGATCGCTCCTGGCCTATCTACCAAAGGAAATATTTCCTTCGGTGATGCTCCTCCTACCTCTGTATGCCGACGCGGCTCCCATGCCTTGAGACATGCCCAACATGTCATTCAAATTTAAACATGTTTCCCCACGTGCTTCTGAAGATTATTGAGACATCTTTTAATCAGCTAAACCTCATTGGGGCCCTTTCCCCACTATATATTGTCAAAGTTGTTCAACCTAAAACATCATTAATGATAGTCTTGACAGCGAGACTTTAAACCGCCCATGAAAAGAGACAAAAAACCTGTTAGGCCGAAAACCCAAAAAGGGCGACCTAAGAAAAAGTCGGGCCATACCCGCTGGGTCCACACTAAATGGGCCCAGGCAAAATTAGGTCATTAACAAGAAAAGACAAAAAGTTTGTGGGGTTTTTCTACAAAACCCTAGAAATAGTCAAACTATGCTCGCTGAGTCCCTTGGCTTAGGCAAGATTTATAGCATTGCTTAATCAATCATCAATTTTCAGGACCACTCTACATCAGAATGGCCTCCTCTTCATTCCGATCGGACCCCATTTCGATGGGGGGAATTTGTAGGGTCCTGAAAATTCTACAAAGGGGAAATACAGTTACCAAAAGACTTGGAAAAGGACCGAACCGGTCCACGCACCAGCTCCCATCAACAGCACGCGGCTGGTTCGGCAGACCGCCCTCCCGTAATTCCGCGGACTAGTGTTGTCTGCGAAATAGAGGCGGGGACCCTCCACGAGCGCGAAGCAGGATGGGTACCAGGCCGGTCCACCACCGTGAGCCGCTCCCTCCACGAACCACTGTCGTTTTCAGAATGGAGACGAGAGCCCTCCGCGGGCGTGAAGCAGGATGGGCGCCAGGCCAGTCCACCGACACGAACCGCCCCAGTCGCGAACCGCTTCAACCATCCCATTCCACCATCGCGAACCCCATCGTTTGCGGAACAGAAGCAGAGAGGTGCACGACCGCGAAGCAATTCCACAATTCTCAGTTCCAAAAATCCCCAGTTGACCGAGTCGTCCCTGGGTGGGGATTCTTTCATGGTCTTCCGTAGAAAGTGCCATGGGCCCGCCGATACAGCCTATATCCCGACTCTATAAATATTCACCGAGGGGAACCAAAAAAGAAGAGGGGGATGGATGGGTGAAAACACGTGGGGAGACGCTGGAGAAATCTGTCCCAACAGTAATGTTCCGCGATCATCCGCGGACCCCATACCGTCTGCAGATGCACTCTTCTGCATAGAGGAGAGACCAAAACGCGAGCCACATGTGACCACCTCCTACGCGGACGACCATCTCCTTCATGGACGACCATCTCCTCCACGGACCAGTGTTGTTCGTGAAATGGAGGCGGAAACCCCTCCGCGGGCGTGAAGTAGGACGATCACCATCCCCTTTGCAGACACCCTTCATGGACAACCATCCTTCGCGGACAACATCCTTCACGGATAGCCTCCATCGCGGCAAGTCCTTCACGGACAGCTCCTCCGCGGCCAGTCCCTCACGGCCAGTCCTTCGCGGACAGCTCCTCTACAGCCAGTCCCTCGTGGCCGGCACCTCGCGGCCAGCTCCTTCGTGGCCAGCCCCATGTGGAAAACCCCATGCACTCGTTGGTCCATACCGCGGGGGCAGCGCCCCCGCACCCCTCTCGGGCTCAGTGCCGGGCTGCGGTCCCAGACCTCTGGGCCTGTCCCTTCACTACCGTCGTTGACCCCCATGAAAAATGGAGAGTCTCACTGTGAAATTTTCAGGCCGGGTCAATAGTATTTTACATTTCACCCTTGCACCGACCCAACATCCGTCCTATACATGTCATGAGTCGAGCTACTCCTCATGACTCTCCTATAACCCCATTACCTAGCTGCTTTTGCTAGATTCATCCAGAAAGGGCCGCCTTGCGTAATCCCCACACTAACCATTTCTAGGTCTCTCCTACCTAGTCGTCCTAACCACATGACATTAAACTATATGGCCCTCGTCCTGACCACATGACGTTAAACTGTATGACCCTCATCCTGACCACATGATTTTAAACTATATGGCCCTCGTCCTGACCACATGACGTTAAAATATATGGCCCTTGTCCTAACCACATGACATTAAACTGTATGGCCCTCATCCTATCCATATGACGTTAAACTATATGGAAACTGTCCTCTTGACATGACTATAAACTGTAGAATTCCCTATCATTCAATAATTGGATGCCTCTTGCTCCATGCAAGAGATTCCTTATGCTCTAAGCATAAGATGCCTCATGCCATGTTCACAGTGGAATAATTTCAACAGCGCTGGAATCCATTCAAACATTCCATCACTCTGCTTCATTCTTTGCGTGTCCTTCATTAGGATCTTCATTCCCTTACATGTCTGAAGGGAACCCCTAATGACCTGGTCCCATGCCACCTTGGCTCACCTATCGTCCTTGGCCAATTCCCCCAAAAGACTTTTGACAACACTTTGAGTAAGGTCCTGTTTTTCGAACACGGTCAGAAGTCGACCCTCATTTGTTTGTCCCCATTTCAGGCTAATGTGATATGGATGCAGTGTTTAGAACATGGTCAACAGTTACCCTCCATCTCCATGCCACCCTCATCGTGTTCCGAATGTCGGGCATGTAATTCACACTTTTCATCTCCCTTTGTTCGGACTGATTCCAACACCCTTGGCATTATCCCACTTTTGCACTTGCGCATAGGTGTAGGCCTCAATTATATTCCTCAACCCACCAATGGGTTGGGGCACCCTCATGGATAGACATGAGGAAGACACCATGGGTGTTCATCTCAGAGTAAAACCCGACTTTATGGGCCACCCTCATGCCTAATCCCCACTCCACTTTTCACAAACACATCTTTCGCGACGTGATCTTCTAGTCCCTGCCGCCTCTTTTTTCTCACATCGAGTATGAATCATGTGGGCTTAGAGTAAGAATTGACCATGACATACTCTTATGGTCCTCCTCAGAGTGTAAGCCCCAATCTATCACTATGGGCCTCCTCAGAGTGTAAGCCCCAATCTATCACTCTAGGCCTCCTCAGAGTGTAAGCCCCAAGCCTATACAAACTAAAAGGACTTTGATCCATGTTAAGGTATGGTATGTAGGAAGCCTCCCTAAGGTTCAAGCCCGATCACAATCGGACCCCCCGAGTCCACCTTCACGTCGGTTCACCAACACCCCTATTTGAACTACATGGACTTTGATCCCTGTCTCCTAGGCATGGTACATAAGAAGCCTCCCTGAGGTTCAAGACCAACAATCGGTCGATCCGACTATCTTCACATCGGTTCACCGAGCTGCTCCTAGCACCATCTCAATGAGTCCAAATTCTTCAGAGTTATTAATCCAATGAGGGATGGTAAACCTCCGGCCTAAATGATTCTGAACCCCTGCGTCCAGTTGACCTTTGCCAACCAGGAGTAATCTGTGGATACTATGCTTGGGTATAAACCAAAGATTCGTGAACATATGAATACGTCTTAAATCTATAAGAGAGTCCCGAAACAGGAAATAATTCCCCCCAAAAGGGTGTGATGATCCCGAATTCCCATTATCTCGACCAATGTGAGTTCTTAAGCGTCGCTGGCCAAATCGCCCGGCAAACGCCTGGCTTTGGAAAGCAGGTCCACGCGTCGTTGAATGTAGAACCGTTGGGCGTTTCTAGACCAACCCGAAACAGAATACAAAATGGATCTATATGAATACCTTTATGGGAAGATTTGTATAACACATTTTATGGGATGGATTTGATGAATGCAAGATACTAAGACTTAAATGTTGAAAATAAGGCAGAAAAGGTCAAGAACATTCAACAACACATCATGGAATCCCAGTATTGATATAATAGTAATGGTAATCACTGTAGATGAGACTTAGAGTTTGAGGTTGGATATAAAGTGTTCCTCTTCATATCTCTATGAAAGAGATTTATGATATTTTTAAATAAGGGAAACCTAAGTCCAAGACACATCGACCCCTTTAATATTATTGATCACATCAAAGCTACGACCTATTAACTATAAATCTTACCAAACCTGTCTCAAGTATATGATATGTTCCATGTATCCTTATTGATGAAGTATATTAAATATCTCTCATTGAATCCAGTGGTGGTACCATTGGAGCATGATATCTCTTATGAGGAGAATTCAATGAAGATCTTGGACTGCAAAGATATTGTTACAAATAATAATTCTACTCACTTATTCAAAGTACTATGGCAGAGCCATAAGTATGAGGATGTTACATGAGAACTGGAGGAGGAAATGAAACATAAGTACACTCATCTATTTTAATATTATTGGGTGAAATGAAATTTCAAGGGTGAAATTTATTAAGGGGGAAGATTGTAACAACCTATAATTTTATCTATGGAATTTACCTTATTATTATATAAATGTGTTATATTTATTAATGTAGTATTATATAAAGAACATGCATCACATAATATAACCAAAAAATTTTATTATATTGATTTGAACATTAAATTTAAAGAATAAATATAGCCATAATACTTGAAATTGTTTCAATGGGTCAAAAAATACAAAACAAGGTAACTTTAATATGGAAATTTTGATAAGATCGATCCCCTAGAATGATCAAACTCATAAAAAACATCATTGAAATGAAATAAGATATTATTGATGAGATATTAATTTTCAAAATAAAAATATATATAACCTTGATAGAAAATATAAATTAATGAATAACAAATCAAATATGAAGTATTTATGAAAAGTATGGGACCCATTTGGCTGGTAAAAACCTAACCATTGAAATAGTAATATGACCGTTGGAATAATAATACAACTATTAGGAATATTAACCCCAATGTTAGAATATTAACATCACCTCTATAATTTAAAATAATATTTAGTTATCTTATAAATTTAAATATTACATTTTATATCATGATACAAGTCAATAAATGTTTATAAATGATAAAATAAGTGTTTGTATTTTTATGAAACATATATGTTTTTTTTCATTTTTATAAAACATATAAAGTTTTAAAATAAAATATATTTTAATAAAATGTTTTTATAAAATAATATTAAGTTTTATTATAATGATTTTATGAGACCATAAATAAATTTTCAAAGGTTCATAAAAATGTTTATAATAGTAAAATTTGTATTTTTCAATTAAATAAGTATTTTATTTCAAAATAAAATTTCTCATATTTTTAAATTTATTTTCATAAAATTAATTTATGTTTTTGAATATACACATTAAAAAATTTCTTGGGTGAATTTTTGGTATTTTTCTAATATAATTGATTTTTTTTTGTGAATAGTAAAATACAACAAAAATACGATAATTTTTATTATAAGAAAATTACATGAAAAAAGTTATAACTGATGTAAGTAACCATTTAATAAGAATAAAATGAATATAATATTATATTTATTCATAAGTATTAGAACTATTTAGAGTATTGACCTAAAATAATAAACAAATGATTATTATAATAAAAAACACTCCTCCCATCCCATTTTAAATACCACCATCACCCCCTTCTCCTCACATTGTATAACTTCCTTACCTTACTAAATCTCTTTAAAATTATCTCCCTATCACCCCCTAACATACCTATACACCTTGGGCTCATTAAAAACCAATCCAAGGCTCCCTAAGGGGAATTCTAATAGGGGACATCCAAAGAGGCAATATTCTTAACCAAACTATCTTTCGATTATTTCTCATTCAACCTTCTCATATCTATTTCTTCCATGATAGTATAATACCATCAGTATTTTAAATATACTTAATTATTATTTTATTTATGGAATATCCCTTATCTAACTTCCAATCTTCCTTTAATTTTAAAATAATGAAAACATAGTCCATATTATGGCCGGTTCACCACCTCCATGGATGATGTGTTGTATTTTACATTACCACCTTCATTGATGTTTGAAATGTACTTATAATGGTTAAAAATTACCTATATATTTATATTATATTTTTTTCATGTTTTTAATTAATATATATCCATAATATTAAATAAATTCAATAAGTTCATCATGGTTGAAAAACCACCTAAATAAACTTAGCATATAATCATTATACTCTATAAATTTTGATTATTTATTAATAATATTGGATACTGAGAACCTATTTGACTTATAGAAACAAATTAAATCCATAAAATTATACTTATAGAGTTATGTAACCATTTCATAAAGAACTCCCATAATCATCCACAACTAATGATATCTTGGACTTATGACATGAGCGACCTAGAGACAATAGAAACATAAATGATATCTCAATTACACAACACTAAACTGAATTTTTTTTTGATAATAAGTAAAATATATTTTAATGAGTTTATAAATATTATATTTAAAAAATATAATTTTATTATTCACGAGGTTAAATGAAAATGAATAACGAATCTAGGAACGAGTTAAGGGAACTCTCCAAACCACCCTCTTTTCTTTGGGGTATGCCTTATCTCTATCCACCTTACTTTCTATCTTTAATTTTTAAATTAAATACTTTTATATCATGTTTACATTTACCTTTTATATACACCTATTTTATCTATATTTTATTTATTGGGTATATACAATCTTTTGAAGTTATCTTCCCTAATATTTCTTTTAAGTAAACCTACTTTAAAAGAAGTTCCTATTTCTTATTTAATATTATGAACAAAAAAATGGAATATTTTTAATCAAAAAAGTTAATTTGGAAATACTCATTATTTTTTGGATAACCCACAAGATTTAATTCTGGATTTATGAAGAATATGTTGCACTTACCATCTTTAAATATTCCTTACCATTTTTTAAAATCTATCGAAAGAAGTTCAGTTCCAAAATTACTTCTCCATCCTTTATCATGAAATTAAATTTATGTTAACTATATATTTGATACCTTCTATTATCTATCCAAAATATGAACACTTAAAATATTTAAGTACTTCTTCTCATTTGAGTCCTTAGGATATATCCTTTGATTATGATTTGAGGTAAGATTATGTAACCCACTTATTTCCATGGGTATTTCTTATGCTTGTGAATTATGTTTGATTTACTTATGTGGATCACATATGCATATACATAGTATGATGGGTTAACATAGATAGTTATACAATGAATTTTTTAATGTTTATATATCATGAGATAATATTTATAGGATTAGGGTATAAATATAATCCACGATAAGACTTTATCCACCTTGTTATATTGTCTTGGTAGTGATCGTTGACTTATGCTTAAATTATATTTTATGTTATTATGACAATTATATAATTCTATGAACTTATGATTCCATCTTTTTTAAGTCATGATTACAAATAATTAATCATAAGCCCTAACTTTTATGATATCATGTTATTCTATTTGACTCACATTCTATCTTTTTTGTCCTGATTATTCCATCACTGGGATTTATAGCTCACTAATATTATTTATATATTCCCCATGTTATCCTATGTAGTTTTAAATCTAAAAGGGATATATGATCATATTATAGAGTTTAAAGTAAAGTTGTTGTATTTTATATTCATTCAGATGTTTTATGAATCTAATCTCCAAAAGAAACTAGGTCTCTCAATAATTGGGTTGTTTTTAATGGATATTTAAATGAAAAATAATGTAATAATATGTGTAAGTGGATTGAGCCACTATAGTAAAGTTTTATTGGAAATGGTGGTGTATGGTTCATGTTTATGATGCATTGTATGAGTACTTTTTGGTTTATACTTGGCTACTGGTGATAAATTTAGGTTAACATGTTTATATCACGTGTTTATGATGCATTATATGGGGCCTTTTTGTTTTAGACTTGGTTACTGATGCTAAATTTAAAGGCAAGATAAATTTCACTATCAAGTGATGACTTGGGCTAGGTTGAATTTTTTTGTTCTCATAAGTTGGTCTATTCATTGGGAGTTTCTTTTGGTGAGGTTATACATGCATGAGCATGTTAGTTCATAGAATATGTGTGTGGGTTCTATTGTGGTTTATTTCATGGAAATTATGTTTTTAAAAGGAAATTTAGACTTTGGCATGAGTTATCTATATGTTTTCAAGGAGTTTTTTCTTCTATCACACTTATCTCCTATTTTATATAAATTTTGGCTAACTTATTCTTGTTTAAGTGATGTGTGTGGGAAGTATTTGATGTATTTTCTACTAGGTTTGTATACTAACCACAACATATGCATCTTGGTATGTATGTAGTATTCATTCAACATGATGTTGGTAAGGGGATACCTTTTACCATTCTAGTGGATTCCATTGATATAGTTTTTATTTAGGGTTAGAGGTGGGATGTTGGATGTAGTTATCTTTTCAAGCTTGGGAACATGCCACTTTAGCTCTTTTTTCCTTATATCGAGTCTTGTTCATGTAGTTTTATTTGTATACATTAGTATCTGATGTGACTTTTATTATTTGTAATCAATGTTATGTATTGAAGTTTGGCCTTGTGTTGGTTCATGTGTCATATATATTTTTTCTTGGAGATGTCTCTTTTAGGTTGTTGTGTATATAATGGAAAATTTTCACCCATGATTTGGAAATTCCCTTAGAATTTATTACCAACACTTGGTATCTGATAGATTCTCCTAAGGTTAATGGTAACCTGATCCTACCCAAGCCAATGGGTTGAGTTTGGGATGTTATAAATGGTATCATCTTAGTATATCACATCATTTGGGATGGTAGGTTCTAATATAGGTTGTATTATGAATTAAACCTCTTTATACTGAACTTTAAGTTACTAGGGTTGTTCGGGTATGAAAAGTTTTATTAAGAACTTCTAGGTTGGTATTTATCTCATCATCATATGTTTTGTTGATGAGTTCTGGGTATCATACATTAGTAAAGATCTCCCCACTATGAATCTATAATTGACATGGTTTTTTATTGGTTATGGATTAGTAAATGGTAACATGATGAATTTGATTGCTAGAAATAGTTGTCGTTATTTGGATGAAATTGAGAGTTTCTAAGAAATGGTATCCAAATCATGAAAAATCTGGTTTAGAATTGTGTTGTGTACTTGTTAGCATGGGATTTTGTTTATTCATTCCTTATGTTCTATATATTAAAGGAACATGAAATTGGTGTAGAACTAGAACCTAAACTGATAATGAATATGATTAGAATAAATTTATTAATGGTAATTGGAATTCATGATATTTTAAGAGAATATTAACTATTCTAGAATTATTACTTAAATTCATAATCCCATGCTTACCATATTAATTTTTTAATAATTATTACCATGTCTATACTATATAATCCCCTTTAATATGATACAATAAATTATTTTATCATCTCATCGAAAGTTTTCATGATATCCCATGCCTTGATTTAAACCTCAAAATTTTAAATTATGTTACATATTAGATATGATTAGATGAAAATTATGCTATAAAATTTAGTTATTATTGTTTTATTAAGTTTAAGATAAATTAAAAAGAGAATAAAATGTTGTTGTTACTACATGATATTCATATAATTAACTAAGAAATTTTAACATAATGTATACCATAGAAAATAGGATTATTTCATGTTAAAGATGGATAATATATGGAAATTTTATTATGTTTTAAAATATTGAAATTGATAGTTTAGTAGTTACAAGTTCATGTTGAAAGTTGTGATAAGTTATTGATAGTTGTTTAATTTGTCCATTATTTGAGAATGCTTGATTGGTAACATAATATTTTTTTTAAAATGTTTAACTTGGGAATATAATGGAATGAAATAGAGTAGTAGAGTATAGGTCACACTAACATGGTTTCTTCTAGGTTGGAAATAATTTCACATGGTTATGATCTTTTCAACATGACATAATTGGTTTTTGTATTAAACCGGTTTATTGATTATGTGTTGATAAAGAATTTAGTAACCTTTTTATGTATATGAAATTATCAATGAAATTTTTTCAATTGTTGTTTATTGTTTGTTAAATGATATTTGTGGTGGTGTTTATCTAATTTGTTTGATAAAAATGTGTTTATTGATAAAATTATATCTAATTAAAGAAAACTATTTGAATTTTTTTTTCATGAACGTGGCATATTTTCATGTTATTTTTAAAGGGATTTTATAAAAAAAAGATTTTTTGAATTGTTTTTTTGGTGTTTGAATTTTATAAAGGATTTAAAGAATTTTATTAACTGAGTTTTTAGAAAGGGAAATGTTTATTTAAAACCTTATAATTGTTTGGGAACTTTAGAACTTTGTGTGTGGGTTTCTGGGTAATATTGTAATGTGGTGAATTGGTGGGTGGAAACATTATGGTGGCTACTAAAATGGGTATTAATGAGTTATTCAGCCCAAGAAAGGCGTGGATGGATTTTTTCTCCATATATTTGGTTTATTAGTTGTGTTTATTTTATCAGTTATGTTTGTGTGTCCATATCCTTATTATGTTGGTTATTGTTGTTGTCTAGTAAATTTGATACATGGGAATAACAATAGGAGTTTATGGGAAATAAAGGATCCTAGGATGAGCATCAAGATATATCATTGAAAGTGGAATATTCTAGGATCTAAATTGGTCACCATGATCAATTACCATCGACATGGTCTAGTATTGATGGGATTCACTATCTTATAAGTGTCTTTACTATAATATAGGGAATGTAGAGGTTCATAGAATTCAATTTTATATTTATTTATACACTCATAGAGTAACTCTCACTTATTATCAAAGAGTTTTTCATATTTTCAAAGGGGATGGGACTTGATCCTATAAGACAAATTGAGACAGGTTGGAACTATATCTTGTCTATTTCTAAATGAGCTTTGGAAAATAACAGTATAGTTGGGGGGGGGGGGGGTTGATAAATAAGGTTCAACTTCCCTCCCAATAATCTATTTGGGTTAAATTTCTTTGTTAGGTGTGGATTTTTAGGAGTAGTTTCGAGACCAGTAACCTTATTTGATGTTTTTCAAGGTATGGGTGAGTATGTGGTCATGTCTCTAGATTTAGCAATGCAAGAACATTTTTCTTATCACATTTGAATGGTATCATTTCTAGATAACCCACAGAATCTTACCCTATATCCTTAGTTGGTTATTTCCAATTCATTTTTTTGTATCTAATTATGTTTGGTATCATTTTGGAATACTTTGACTAGGTATGAATCTTCATGATCTATTGGGTAGTGGATGTATTAACTCACAAGTTTTTTGGGTGATAGGTGAGTGTAGAATTTCACTTATGATGATTTATGGGTTAAATCACTAACATGAACTTGGTTCATATGAACTATAATGATGCTAAAATTTTCTATAAGGTGTCTCTACTTCCTATCACGGGAGAACAACTTCTAGGAAGTTCAGTGGGTGATTTTTGATATCATTTCCCTAAGTTTAAACCTTAATGGAAGGCACCCTTCTATGGGTGTGCTAAGAATAAAAATTATATCTTGAATTTTGGGATCCAAATTCTAGTTCCTCCATATATTGTGATGGTTTCAAGTAGGTTTTACATTCAGATATTGGGATGGTATATAGAGTAGAGAACATCAAACACTTATAGGTGATAATATTGCAATTATTACCCTAACTTTAGAGCAAGGGGAGTGAATTCTGATAGGCTTTGATACTAGCATGTCTTAAATAGCATGATTTAATTAAGGTGGTAGTTTTAAAACTCAATGAGTTAGTTATTTTAATTCCTACTCAGGGGATAATTTCTATTAAGATTTGGTAGTGGGGTATGTTTAGGATGTGATGACCTTTCATCATGTAGTGATTATCACTATCTCTAACTGAGAACAAGTTTTACTTTATGGGTAAGTTTTTAATGAATTTTCCCTTGGGATCCTGGTTACTTATCAATATATTATATAACCTTCTATTGAGGGGAATAAAAGGTTATCATTAGAATGGGAGGATGTTTTCTATGAACTTTGGTGGTTAGTGGGAGGTACATGTTCCATTAATAAAGTAATGAAAGGTTTCCTTTTATCCATAAATGCTTTATATAGAACTATATTAGCATTGTATCATCATCTATATTGATACATGGCTTTCCAATTTGGTTTTTAATTGTTTCCCATTATCATTAGTTCGGAAAAATATGTATTATTCAGGTTTTCCATGGACTTGGGAGCTATTTCCAACCCATGAGATGGAAGTTAGCTCCTCAGTGTGAGTTATCTTCTATTTTCATAATTGGTTGGGACCATGTTGGTCTTGAACAATATGATATATTTATTTCTCACCATGTGTCATATCTTGAGATGAGTATGAGAATATATTTCTAGTTATGCACATACCGTTGGTATGTCAATTATAGTGGCATCATTGGGTCTTCCAGGAGGCTTAGGAGTTAGATGGTATTCTACTAGACCAGGGTAAAATCTTATATCTAGACACCTCTAACATCTAGATTTCCATATAAAGAAATTATAATGGTTGGGAGAATGTGAAAAACTAATTTTGTGGTATTAATCTATGTTGTTATGTATTTTTAAGTTATGAGGTGTCTTTTTTTAGTTTTGGGAAGTTTTGAAGAGGACCTTGGTTGTAGAATGGTGTTTTGGTTCTCTAGACTCCCTTACACCATGGTAGTGACCATGGCCCTACATGTTTTAGTTTTTTGGGTGTACTAAGATTATTTTTTTATCTATGAAGACACCATTCCATGGGGATGTAAATTTTTTGTGGGAATAGTGATGGTGAGGGAGTCCCTGTGAGAAGTGGATACCATGAAATGGAAAGAGGGTGACCATGGAATGTTGGGTCAAGCAAAGTCCAAGCTGGTATAAGTGAGTTGGAAATGGTGATCACTGGTTCCCTATGTCATGGGAGTGGGCATGGTGGATGGGTTGGTTCTCATATCTAAAATTGGGATAACTCCATGAATTTAGTGTTGGACATGGTGGTTCTTGGTTATGGTGCAGTTAGGCACTATAAGTAATTTGGAAATAGCGAGCGTGAGTACCCTACACCATGGTAGTGGGAATTTTTCATGGGGTGGTTCACCTATGAAAAATGGGGATAATAAAAAGGGGAGTAGGTGCATGTGGTGGTACTGTGAGGTGATGGTGTTCATATATAATTTTCATGGAGAAAATGGTGTGTTTGGATTTACTATGATTTGGTCTTGGGTGTGGTGGGATGAAACAACTTAGTAGGATACACCACATCTTGGATTAAGCCATGGTAACAGTCAAACCAGTTTTAAATGGACAAACCATCCATCAAATTTTAAGGAGGAGGCTCATTCTGTGAATGGGAAATGACATAATATTTTTGGCAGGGTTCAAAACTCTTGAACCAGATAGTTTTCAAAGTAAACTTGAGTGATTATTTCTTTTAAAAGATTCTTATCTTGGATTTTTCAAGATAAAAATGTCCAAGGTAGGTGAATTCCCTCACAATATCCATTTTTTATAAAAAATTTAATTCAGTGTTTCTAAAATTAAAATCTTGAGTTTATTAGTGGAAAATATTTTGTAAAACATCTTTGTAATATTATCTTACCTTTTTAGGTGTTTTAAAAGAAAGGTTAAGGGAAACAACCACAACTTGTTTATAAAAGGTATATTTGGTAACTTGATTTGAAAATGATATTTTTGACATGTGATTAAATTTATTGATTTGAAATTGGTATGGGTGTGTATGTGGAACTCACGGTTTTATGAAATGAGTTTGAAAAGGTGATTTAGAAATGGTGTTTTGTAGTGTGTATTAATGATGCGTTGTATGAGGCCTTGTTGGTTCAGTCTTGGATTCCAGTGTTGAAATTAGTGGAACATGTTTGTGTTGTGTGTTAATGATGCATTATATTGTGTCTTCCTAGTTTATACTTATCTTATAGTGAAAAATTTATAGTTATATGAAATTTAATTTCAAGCAATGGATTGGGTTAGGTTGAACAAGTTTATACTCATGAATTAGTCTATTCATTTAGAGTTCCACTTTTCCGAGGGATATATACATGGCTGTATGAGTTCATGGAATAGGTGTGTGAGTTATGGCGTGGGTTATTTCATGGAAATAATGGGTTCAAAAGGAAATATATATTTTGGTGTGAGTTATCTATATGGTTTCCTTGGCTTGTTTGTTGTATCACACTTATCTTATGTTTTATATAATTGTTAGCTAACTTTCTCTTTTTTAAGTGGTGTGTATGAGAAGTATTTAGTGGATTTCCTATTGAGTTTATATACTCAGCCCATGAAAATAGTTTTTGGTGTGTATTTACCCACTTTTCATGGGGTTTGAAAAGGATATTATTTATTTTCCTAGTGTAACACAATGGCTGACTAGGGTCATCTCACTTGAATAGATTTTTCAGTTTAACATGTACTACTCCAAGTTCAATTAGTATATATATATATTGTTTTTTATATTTTTTAAAATTAATAGAAATATGAGTTTCTTTTGATAATTTAATGAAAAATTAGCAATTATATATATATATGTGCAATATATTTTGAATGATTATAGTTAAAAAGAAACATTTTTGAGAGAATTATCCAGGGTGAACCTTAATTTTATAATTATTGGTTTCATAACTAATTTATGAGAACAATTCATCGTATGTGTGGGAAATATATTCTTCCCCATTTTTTAATTTATAGTTTAGAATAAGAATTTAATACTTAGATAACCGCAATGGGGGTAATTTCTCTTACTACTAGTAATCCTTGAATCAACCCAAAGTGGATAAGAATCATTAATCATGAATACAAAAAGATTTTATTTCAAACATTAGATTCATCTACTAGGAGATTCATCAGCTAAGTTAAAAATTACAATGAGTATAGGGAGATCATAGTGAATAGGAAAAGAGAAAAAGAGAAATAATAGAGAGAAAGAAAATAGTATATTAAAAATATACAATGTAGGAATTCAATAAGAATGGAAAAATAGAGAAAAATGAATATTACTTTCTCAAAACTTCCTAATTCACCAGAAAACCCATATAAAGGTGAATAATATATATTTTTAGATAGGATTATAGAATAGGTTTACAGAAGTTTTAAAATAGAAATTCAAAAATCATGTCAAAATAAATACCTACTTTTTTGATGGATAATTTCACCTCCAAATGACCAAATTAGATGTGAATTCAATTGAATGAAATATTTAATTTTGAGTCTTTTACCTAGTGTCAAAACTATATCCAAATAAAAAATAAAAAATAAAAACGTTATGGGGAGAATGTTGAAGTGATGTCCATATTGATGAATCCAGTCGAGGGTTGACTTTAGGTCCCACGATTGCCATGAAAAATTATGATCCAGCTTAATATCTTCAAATGAAATTTTAACCCCAACATGTTCAAAATACTATAAAACAATTTCAAAATAAAAATTCAACACATATAAAATTTTAGGATAAAAATACTAAAGTGATGTTGGAAGGGAAAAACTAGAATTTCCATGTAGTTTTAAAATTCTTTATCAAATTAGAAATTACTATTAAATAATCACTTAAAAAATGAATTTATCAAATCAAAAACTTATAAGTAAATTACTATTCTATTTTTAATACCCCATAATTAAACATTTAATTCCTATGAAATATAAAGAAATTTACTAACAAAAAGAATTATTTTTTCTAGGTTCAAACACCGAAACTAGAAAAGAATAGAAAAATATTTATTCATCTATGAAATAATATGTTTCCTCTAAAAGTGATATCTAATACCCCACTTCAATTTAAGAAAAATTTCATTTTCTATATTTTTGAATAGAATATAATTTATATGAATTAATATTTTAATAAGTTTCACTTTCATAAATTCCTCTTTCTCAAGTTTCTTATACCAAATATCCATTTTCCACTTTGATACAAACCAAATATCATTATTATAAGTTATTTTCCCCCTTATTCATATTATGTTCAATATTCCCCTCAGCTAAATAAATTCAATTTTTATAATTCGACAATGATTTTTTATTTTTTATTTTTTATTATTTTTATTTTTGTGTTTATTTTTTCCAATTCTTAATATCTCATAACTTTATGTAGGATCCAAATTAACCATTTTATTCCAGTTTAAAAGGACTGATATGAATTCCTTTCAGTTGAATCCATGAGGTGTTATTTATCAGAATATACAATTTTATTAATATGGAGTTTACAATTTAAGTTTGTTAGTATTATAATTTTTATTCCACTTAATTATTTTTCATTCACAATCATTTTACCAATTATAAAACAAAAAATTTCTATGAAATTAGTAGAAAAAATCTCTTAAAAATTGTATAAATTCAAATTTTTTAAAATTATTGAAACCCTAAATAATAAAATAAAATTCTTCACTAAGAAGAACACAATTTTAAACTTTAATTATCAACATAAAAACACTCAAAAAATTAAAAATAAGAAAAAAAAAATTATAAACCTAAATAGATTAGCACCTATATCCCACACAAAAACTATCATTGAAAACTTTTTGATTAAAAATATATTTAATCAAATTTTCAGGCATAATTTGATTGGGTATAAAAAAATAAAGTCGTAAAAGTATAAATACAACCTAAATTATTGGTAGGGTAAACATTGAGTTAATATGCTAGCCACTGCTTACTGAAAACCTATAAGTAAAAAAAATAAGAAAAATTATTGAAAAAAAAATTAATATAAACAAATAAAAAGGGAAAAGGGTTATAAAAAAAGATATATCTTGGTTTAAACCCAATTAAAACCTAGGTTTTGGATTTTTATATGAAGAAAATTCCATTGGTTATCCATAATATAATGGAGAGTAAATTTTATTTGATTTAAACCACCACATAACTTTCTTTCTAATATGCTTATGATTTTCTTGATTGTTGACGACTCTAAAATTAGAGTGAATCAAGTCTATCCCCATTTCTCTTAAGTAATATTTTCAAAGCTGGGGTAAGATAAAATATGGTTCCTCCTCCTTGTTGGTTTCTACTTTGACAACCACTTCCTTCACTTCCAATGATTTCTCAGGGTACGCTGCATCAATAAAATTATCAAAGTGAAAGTATGATATTAATTCAAATTGGATGCAATTAAAGCATAAAAATTTGATATAAAAATCACCCCTTTAATATAGAGAACTTGTGAATCAAAATCTTAATGAAAAACCACTATAAAGTCTTTAATTACTTCATTGAATCAATATTCAATTTTTTTTGGGAGCTTCAAGTGTTCCTGATCAAGTTTATTTTTCTTTTCTTCCTCATATTCTAGGTAAATCCAAGTGTTCAGTAAATCTCAAAAATCCAAAATATAGGAGTTAATTATTAATTCATTTTCAATACAATTATATGGAAATGGGAAGTATTGAATAATTTATTTGGTTTGGATTCAATTTCATCATTATTGGAAAATTCCCCTTGGAGTTGAGTTGTTATGGATGAAAGTAGGCAGTCACGCTCCTATATATTTTCTTTAAATTCCACATTTTGTATGGTTTATTTTTCTAAGGCTAGGAAAAAATGTAGAAATTTTACTCTTCAAAGTAAATATAATGGTCTTTAATTGGATTTGATAATTGTGTAAAATAAAAAAAATAGAGAATCCAATTTTAATTACTCTCCCTTCAACTGATCATATTAATGTGTGACTTCTTATTGTAAGGCAACTTGAAGGATTGTTAAATGTGTGAGATAAGGTATATATAGCTTTATTTCCCCTTCCACAATAAATTATTGGAATATATAAGTTATTAGATCGTCTTTTACCTTAACCACTTAAATTGTAATACTTTAGAAAGTAATGTGAAAATTCAATGATATACTTTGACAAGACTTATAAAAATGTTTATTAAAGGTCCTCCTTTAATTATTAAATGAGATCCTAGAATTATTTATCTCCACAGTTGGATTTCTAAATTCCTCTCACCTACCTAGAAAATAATGAAACAATCTCTTTCATAGGTGAAAGTCAGTAAAAATATCGTTTTATTTTTTAAAATTTTTGAATTTAATTTGAATAAAAAAAATATTTAAAAAATTAAAATAAATAGTAACTAAAATAAAAATTTGATCCCCAGAAATAACACAATTTTTTGACACCCCCATCATTGGGTGTGTAAACGCTATTATTTATTTTCCTAGTGCAACATAAAAGCTTAACATGGTGGTCTCACTTGAGGATATTTTGTACTCTAACACTCATTACTCCAAATTAAATTATTATATATTTTTTTGTTTTATTTATATTTTATAAAATCTATATAAATATAGAGTTTTTTTGGTTATGGAATAAAAAATAAGAAATTAAATATGTAGATCCAATACAAAACAAATAAATACAGTTAGAAAGAAATAAAATATTCATGAGATAATTATCCATGGTGAAACTTCATTGTATAATTATTAGTTTCATATATACTTTATGAGTACACTCTATAATATGTGTGATAATCCTCTTATACCCCAGTTTTGGATATAGAGTGAAGAATAAGAAGTTAATCTTTATATAACCAAATTTAGGGTATGTTCTCTAATTATTGGAAATCCTCAAATAAAACCAAAGTAGATAATAAACATTATTCATGAATGCATGCAGAATTTAATTTAAACATTGTATTCATCCCTTGAGAGTTTACTCAGGTTAGTTTCTCATTAACATGAGTATATGAGTTCAAATTGAATAGAAATAGATAAATTGAGAAAAAATAAAGAGAAAGAAATTTTTTATTAAAACTATGTGAAATAAGAATACAATGAGAATGAAAAAATGCAGAGAAAATTGAATCTAAATTTATAAAAACTCTATTATACAAAACATCCATTCAAAAGGTGAATAATATATATTTATAGAGTAGATAGGAAGGGGGGATGGTAGGGTAATAAAAGTTTTAAAATAGATTGTTGAAATCAAGTCAAAATAAATCCTTATTTTTGTGTCACCTCATTTACCCTCTAAAAACTGAGTTAGATGTGTTTCGAGTTGAATGAAATATTAGATTTTCATTCCTATCACATTTTATAAAACATCATCCCAATTCAAGTATATATGATACATTTATGGTATGAACATTGAAGTGATGTTCAAATTGATGAACCCAGCCCAATATTGACTTTTAGACCCATGATAACCATGAAAAATTATGATCCAACTTGATGTATTAAAATAAAATATGTTTCCAATTATGTTCAAGATCCAATAAAAAAATTTCAAAAAGAAAATAAATAAATAGAATTTTTTTTGGATAAAATAATAAAATACAGTTAGAAAGGTAAAACTAGAATTCCCATGAAGTTTCCAAATTCATGATCAAATTAAAAAAATCCAATTATATAATAAATTAACTAGATAATAAGTTACCAATTAATATCAAATATGAATAAAAAAATTATAAAAAAATTATTATTCAATTTTATAAATTTAATCCAAATTATTCTTTAAATCAAAATATGTGACAATCACTGTTAAATTAACAATTTAGTGGTATTTAAAATGTTAAAATTCAAAGCGAAATAAAGGAAAATGTTGTATATTATGTATATATAGTATTATTTTGGCATTATTTAGTTAATAAGAGACCTATTTACTTTATATACGTGTTAATTTCTACTGTGATCCTTTGGTATGGAGCTAGGAAATTTTAGGTAGCATTCTTTTGGAGCTTGGGAACATGTCACTTTGAAAATTTGTCCTCTAGTAGGGTCTTGGTCTTATAGTACAATTTGTATGAATTGTTGTCTACTGTGACTATTATTATTGTTAATTGATATTATTTATTATATTTTGATATTATTTTAGTTCATATATCATATGTATGTTTTCTTGGAGATGTATCTTCTAGGTTTTTGTGTATTTAAGGCCAAATAGTCCACCACTGTTTTGTAACACCCTTGACATTTATTTCTAGCCTTTGGTGTCTGAGGGATGCATATAATTAAGTCTAGTGGCATTATGGTCCTTCCTAATCTAATGGGATGTGGTTTCTATTTTACACAAATGCCTTTATATTAGGAAATAAAACTTATTTCATTAGTGTAAATATTTTAAAAATAAACTATTAACACCCATATCTTATATGTTATTCTATGTGTTTAGAATAATATTCTAAAGAGAATATTTTATTCTTTAAGATATGTCACGAAAGGGTTATGGGAACTATTTTCCTCATATTTAAATAAATATCTTGGGTAAAAACTTTTATTATAGATAAAACATTTTTTGCTTATTTTTTTTTCAAACCAAGTTATAAAATTTAATGAAATCATAAACCATATACATAAAATTCCATGATTTTATTTATTTGAAACAACCATTGTTTACAATAACTCCTATTATCACATAATAGGAAACCAAGATGAAAAATACACATTATTTATAATTCATAAATCCACTTAAACTTTCAAGTAGTCCATCACATAAAACTCCTTGATTTAGAATCCTTTTGTTTCATAAATTTAATACATACTTTAAGATCCAAATATGAAATATTAATCATTTTTAACACCTATACATATTTATAAAAATTGTATAATGAGACACCCATTGCGTCACTATAGATATTATTTTATATTAATTTGATTTTTTTTAATTTTTGGGAAAAATATTTTAAAATTTTATATGCTTTTAGGGTTTGAACGGTTAGTCCACACTGTTAGGTAAACCATACAATTACCATGTGATTATGGTGTAACATTAATAATTACCATTTTTAATAGTTGGATCATGGTTAGTTAAACTGTATATGGTCCTAGAGGAAACAAAATGGATATTTTTGGAAGTTTCAATGGCCTCTGTATGGTTGGTGCAAGGTTTGTTAAACCATGTTCCCAAACTATGTAGGTCACCAAATTTTAAAATTTTAGAATTTTTGATTTTGAACCTCTTTAATTTTAGACTCATAAGACTCAATTTTTTTCTCTCCCCTCACTAAATAGCCTACCATCTATAGCCCCATTATGTTTCCCCTCTCATCCTTAATTTATTTTACATCTGTGGTAATTCCTTTTGGATTTATTGTGATTTAAGTCCCGATTTATAAGGTAAGGTCTCTCATCATCTTCTCCTTTCCTCTTTTATTGTCTCTTATTATCCCCTTACCACGTGCCCTTCTTGGATGAACCCTAGGAAAGGGTTTTGTGTTTTCCTATGATTTACCCATATTTACAGTGTGAGATCTATTTTATGGACATAGTTCATTACATTATTGAAGTCTTGTACCATTAAACTATGATTTGAGGTAGGTTTTATAATACCCTAACTTTTAATTTACAAAACCATTGATTTTTCTAGTTTTAAATTTATGTATAAATCTCTATATGGTATTTGTATGTGTACTTATCTAATTTTTAAAATAGAAATTGGGTTTTATATTGTCTTTTGTGAAAAAATGAGGTGTTTACCTATTTTAAGGTTGGTTTAAATTTGATTTTATCTCGTGTGCACATTAATTGTTTGTTATAATGCCTGTATAACCCTTAAAAAATTATATTAAAATTGTTTGATATATTTTTGGAAATTAAAACAAATTTCAAAATGTTTTACATGGACCTTGTTAATATTATTTATTTAAAAATGACACTTTGAGTTTCTTGAAAAATATTCAGTACATAAATGCTATTAAAAACATGGTTTAAATATTAATTTTAATTTCTTAAATTAGAAGGGGAGATTCTACTTGAAGGCCCATTTTTGAACCTTATGAAAGATTAATTTTTAAAATTTTTAGACCTATTTTATACACCATTGTTTCCTTTCCTTGATTGGTGTTGATATACACATGTTGTGTTTAGATACCAGCTGCGATGTGTATGCTGCTTGAGGGGGAGTTATAGGTGTTGTTAGGTTATTTATTGTGTATGATGATGCATGATTGATCATGAATTTTTTTATTTCTCACCTTCACTCCACTTCAGTAATGGGAACTTGGTTAACTAGATGAGAGGCCTAGATTTATGATACGCTAGTTCATCCCACACACTGTCCAGTGTTCCCCAAGAGTGACATGGTTCATCCTAGTGGAATTCCTTCAAGGAAGGGGGTGTGTGTGGAGAAAAGTGGATTGTGAATGGATTGGGATGAAACATATGATAATAATCAGTTCTTATTGGTTTTATTGTATTTTGGGGTCATCCCACACTAAGACCCAGGATGAGCCCCATGAAACCTTTCCCGTGATTGGTGGTTTGTTATAGTCAATCTATACCTAGTTGATCTTCCCCTTTTATGCATCATTTGTGGAACCTTATTCCTTGTTTTATTTTATTATTATCTCATGACTTGTGGTATCAATAACATTTTATTATCTAACCCTCAACATGGTTAATTTTATTGCTCTAAATACTTTTTAGAGATTTATTGAAAAAAATATTTTTAAAATAAAGGTTTTAATAATGTTCCAAAGAGACTTGCAAAATTAGGTTGGTTTTAAAGAGATGTATTTGGTCAAGAAATGTTTTATTTTTAAAGCGAATTTTTCATTTTTAAATAATTAAATCAAGATTTATGATTTATTACTATAATTTAAACTAGCTTGAAAATGGTTCTTTAGTTAAAGTTTTTTCATTTTTTAAGGTGGGTGGTAGAATTTTTTTTATTCTAATACTTATATTATTACATATCAAGTTTATTCCATTGATTCATCTATCATCCACTCTTGTGGTGTGTATGATGTTAGGACCAGTAAGTGACTACTTGGTATTTGAGGTTAGAAATTCATGTTTTATATTTAGTTGTCTTGATGTTCTGACCTAATAGGAATTTATCAGATTTATTTTATAGTTTTTGGTGGATATGTATTATATATGTGGAAGTTGAAGTGGGACTTAAAGCTGGTTGTAGGTAATGAATTTTTGAGGGTGACTCATGGGATTAAATTTAATTTTAAATTGTTTAAATTATTATATATGTTTATTTATTTTCACGTATTTGATCTTTAATGAACATATGAATTACATAAAGATCATACTGGATTTTATGGTGAAACACCCTTTGCGATTTAACTCCTATTTAATGGTGAAAACATTTCTAGGTGTTTTCCTTTGATGAACATGCATAAGTTTCTAGCTCATGGGGATCAAGAAGACATTTCGGGCCAGTGGTAAATTAGGTTAGGCATCAGTTATGGTGGAGGACCAAGCCAGTTTGTTATAAATGGTATGAGAGCCGATGTTTTTGAATAATTCCCTTAGTTTTTGAGTAGAACTCTTATTTTTTAGGGTTTTCAATGGTAGTATGGAGTTAGGTTTTTAGACTTAGAGAGGTACATAAGGGGGAGAGTGGCGCGATATCTCTTTTGTTTGGAATCTATATTTTACATGATTGGTTTGGGATTGAGTCATGGTTTTTGAATTTTTTTCTTTATTTTAATGTATTTTAAATGGAAAGCGATATTTGAGTTCCCAATGAGTTTCAAGGTATTTGGGGGTTCTCTGGATCTTGAGGTGATGTTGGGGGAATAACTTGATCTCTAAGGTTAGGTCAAGTGGTCTGGCTAGCTGTGTGGAGACCAAATGATTAGTTCTAGGGATCCCACCAAGCTTGTAAGTGGTTTTATATTTTATTTTAGATTTATTATTTGACATCTTGATTTTTGAAGAACTATGAAAACCTTTTCTATTGCATCAAATTAGAAATTGTTTTTTTGCTATAATTTATATAGTATAACAGGAACCTTACGTCATATTTCAATAGAGCCTTAGATCATTATTTTTAAAAGAATGATTTGATTATGTTTTTATGAAATAAATAATTGGATGAATATTTTTGAGGTTTTATTCTTTTTTTAAAAATATTAAACTAAGTTACTAATTGAGAAATACTGGTTGGAGAAATCCTGATCAACTGAGGTTTGTGTCTATTGATGCTCAACTGTTATCATTCTCAAGGGAAATGGGAAGGATAATTGATTACTATATTTATAAATACTAAAAATATTATGGTATGTTATTTATTACTAGGTTAACACCATTTATTTCATCTATCAATGATATTGATTATCAGTGACCGCTCACAATAAATAAAATTATGTTGAAGTAAGAAACAAACTCAATCAAGGAATCACATCAACACCATGATAAGATGAACAGATTCGGGTCTTTGATAAAATTGTTATAAAGAAAAAAATATTCATATTCATGGGTTATAACTTCTTTATTTAATAAAATGATATAATCTATAAGCACAATCATGAAAGATAATAGGTGAGAAAATAGGGAAACATACTCAAATCAACATAAGATCCAGTTTATGCATGAAATCTTAAGGATTATTGTTCCTTTAATTTGTATTTGATTATAGCAGAATTGAAAAAAAATAAAAAGGTATAAATGAATAATAATTGACAAAAAAACCTGAAATTTTAATTACCATTAAAATATTACAAGCATGGTTCTCAGGATTACAATAAAGGGCACCCCCTAAATTGATCGCTAATAGGTTTAGAAGAACAAGATATATAAGAGGATGAAATTGATGAATAAATCTCTCAAACTAGACTCACCAATACCCCTGGTCATTCCAACCATTCCAATTACCCTTGGAGTACTATTAAACATATATTTGGAAAGTTTAATTCAATAAAAGTCAATGGTATATGGGTGTAAGTTAGATGTTCATAGAATTATTTCCACCATATTTATTGGATTACATGACTAATAAAAATGTGTGAAATCAACTTTAAATTAATTGGAGGGGTGAAACCTCAAGTTATCTATTTGATGGATTTGGAATCATATCAATTTGAGGCCCTAAACCTAAGTTATGTCTCAATATCAATAGGTGGATCCAATATGTCTCATCTTGAATGTATTCACTCTATGGGCCTCTTTTGGGCCTATAAATGGATGAACTGGGATCCATGGTCTTCTATAGAATTGTATCCCAAAATTTTTTCATTAGACCACAAATTTTTATCCTAATTGGATACATGAATTATCCATAGTAAATATTTAATCCCACATATGTGATTGGGCCCTTGTGTATTTTGGGACCATTTTGCTTGAATTCCATCATGGACTCTTCAAATCACATCCTCCTATAATGTAAAAATAAAAACAAGTTAAATTAGCCTTTTTAAAAATGATAAAAATTAATTAATTGAACCAAATTTTATGTGAAATTTTTTATTATTTTTGTATTTTAGAAGAGAAATTTAGTTTAACATATTGGTATAATGGTGGAAATGAATAGTGAATCTCTACGCGGTCACAACCGCACACACAAAAATGTGCACTCCTAGGAAAATTCATATTTCCAAAAAATTATGCGTGGATATATTACTAACTCCATGATGATTTAACATTTAATGAAATTTTAATTCATTATAAAAATGTGATCAAAGAAAAAATAACACCAAGGATCTATTCACAATGATCATGGAAACAAATTTCTCATAAATTGTATCCGAAAATAATTCAAGGAGATGTATGATGATAATATGAGTAAAGAATTCAAAATTAATCCATTTATTTGACTCTCCATGTGTGTGTTTGAAAACTATTTCTTGCTATTCATTCTACTTTTCATCCATTAAATATAGGTTATTTTAAAAAATTTCCACTTACCTGATTTTTTCCACCAAACCTACCCTAAATCCTTTAAAATCAAATTTCAAGACCAACTCACTGAAGAATTAAAAAAAGTAAAAACTTAAGCTCCCAACCTAGATATCCCAATATGTTTTACAAGTTCTTCACTCCCTTAATTATTTATTATTTGTTTTTCTGTTTTCTTAGGCGTACAACTGTCAAATAATAGGTACACACACATAGGAAAATAAAATACAGTAATGAAATAGATCAGATAAGGAATGAACTTATGGGGAAATAATTTAACAAAGCTGATAAATATTAACCTAACTTATATTTACCTTTTATTAAGTAATAAATATTCATAATTCATGGTTGGGTGAAATGATTTGTTGAGATATTAAGTGAAATAATTTTCCTATAAACTACTCACACAAAGGGTATCAGTTATTTCAAAGGTTTCATAGAGATACAACTATTTATTTCATAAAGAACAACCAGTTTATTGAAAATCACACCCAATTTTAAATTCATCTAAAATTCTAATTCTAAATCTTAGAATTTTTTTCATTAAATATTAAAACAACATGGAATAATGAATTTTGACATGATTTTTTTTGTAATTTCCCTAATTAGTTGAGCATCAAAATCGAGTATTATGGAAAAAAAGTTAAAAAATAAAATGAATAAAAGTGGGGAGGGGAGGTAAAAATACTATGCAATAAGAAAAAATGATAATAAAGAATAAAGATGATGAAAATCATAATAAAATCAACATGATGGGGAAAATTAAAAACACTAAGCTTTAAGAAAAAAAGAATAAAGAAAAAAGATGATGAAAATCCTAACGAACCCAAGAATATACCCACCTCCACACCTAGATTGTGTAGTGTCCTCACTGTAATAAATGATAATGTGGTAAGGAAGGATATAACATGTTAGGTTTTACTGGTATGTTGATTCTTGAAGTTGGATTTCCTCCACTGGGTTATTTTGAAAATCCTCATAGAAGTGTTTAAGTATTTTCCCGTTGACAGTAATACTTTGTCCACTATGCTCATGAAAAACCTATATTTCACTAAAAGGGTAAACATTAGTATCAGTGTAAGGGCCAATACATCAGGAACAAAGATTACCTGGGTGTAGCTTTAGCCTAGAATTTTATATGAGGGACTTCTGACCAATATGAAACTTCCACTAATGAATTATCTCATCATGGATAGCCTTTTATTATCTTTATAGATTCGAAATTTCTCATATGAATCATGATTATTTTTTTCTTACTCATGAATCTACAAATTCTTATGATCACCTGTAGATGAAATATTTATATTACATTATTTAATATCCCAATATTAATGGTGCTCTCCCTCCATTGTAAATTGACAAGAATTTCCAAACACAATCCTATATGCTGACATTACGATCTGATCAGGGTTTTAAAACCTATACGGTATGCCCAAAGTACATCATACAAACAAAATCTCTAATATTTCATATTGGGTTGTATCATTTTCTATAATATTTTATTAACTTCTAATTTGAGATTTCTTCTCATATCTTAGTTTGGGGGTGATATGCAGTGGAAAATTTATGAACAACCCCATACTTACAGAGAAAGTTTTTCAAGTATCAATTATAAAAATGTGAACCCTGATCACTAATGATGAATCTTGGAAAACCAAACTTGTTGAAAATACGAGATATCACAAAATCAACAACTACTCAAGAGTCATTAGTATTAATAGACTTTTCTTTCACCCATTTGGATACATAATCAATATCTAATAAAATGTACACAAAGCCAATTGAATTTTAAAAATTCCCCATGAAGTCAATTCCCCATGCATCAAAAATCTCACAAAATAACATGGGTTTCTAGTAAATTTAATTCCTCTTGGAGATATTATTGGTGAATTGACATTATGTTCATGACTTAAAAAACCAATGGGAATATATATACAATTTTGGATGAGAAAGTCATGAGTCAAGGTCCTTTCGAGCTGTACATTGAGAGCTAAAGTCACCCCATAAGACAGAGTGTTCCAGAAGCTCAAAAAAGACGTGAAATCATGGTTAGGGGGTAAGGTGAAATCAGCGGAGACCCTGGATATATCTAGAAAAATCAAAACATCTGCATATTAGGGGGTAAGGTCTACAATATCAAAATAGTTCTTAGGAGGGAAAGATTCTTCAATGGGGAGGGATGGATCATTATGGTGGTCTAGTGGTTGGGTAATCCTACTAATGTGGTTAGATACCAAATTTTCCACTCTTTTATTATCTCAAATCTCTATATCAAACACTTGGAGGATTAAAATACACCATATGAGGTGGGGCTTAACTTTAGGTTTTTTAAGGAGAAAATAAAGGGAAACATAATTAGAAAAAATAATGAATTTCTACCCAAGAAGATACGAACAAAATTTTTCAAATGAAAAAGCAATAGTAATAGGTTCTTTTTCAGTGGTTGTGTAGTTTCCCTAGGTAAGATTAAGGTTACATAATTCATACACAATGAAATTAGGAGCCCTATCAATCCTTTATGATAAAACTACCCCAAATAACATGTTAGAGGCATCACACATAAGTTCAATGGGGAGATCCCACCTTGGTAGTTTGATGATGTGAGGTGATTTGATAATCCTTTTTAAGGAATAAATGCATCCTCATAGTTTTTATCAAAATTAAACTCTGAATATTTTTGTAACAACCAGGATAAGAGAAATAAGATATTACTAAAGTCTTTAATGAATCATCAGTAAAAACCAGCATGACCTAAGAAATATCGCACCCCACACACAAAATTTTTAAATGGAAGGGGGGAAATTATTTCAATTTTTGACTTATCAACTTAAATTAACTTATTTTGAAATAACATTCCAAATAACTATTACCCACTCTACAATGAAATATAATTTCATATAATTTAATATGAGATATTTTTCAATATAATAGTAGTGGAAATAAACTAGGTGTGAGAATCAGTCATCAAAGGAAGAGACATAAACTGTGCAATCAACCATAAAAACATCCATACAATTATCATGGTAATCAGAAACTATACTCAAAATATAATGCTAAAAAGTAATAGAATCATTATAGAGAAAAAAAGCATCCTCATATTTTAAAATGTGCTAAATGGATAGAAAAATGTTGTCTTTTATTGATCATAGAGGGCTATATGGATTTGAAAATAACTGAGATATCCGTCAAGGAAATAATAATGTGACTTATACTACAAAAAATAGCATTATTAGTGGTTATTTTGTGAACTGGAGTCGGTTTAAACCACTGCCTAATAATATAGTGGCAGTTACAAAAACAGTCGCATATTGCATAGTTGCTAATCATTTAGCGGTGGTTCCTTTAATGTCACGGTGGTTTTTGTATGTGTCATTTTTGGAGAATTTATCAGTGTTTTCTTTTTTATTTAGCGATGTTTTTTTAAAATATTCAAGAACAAATAAATAAAATAAAACTAACCAATTTTTAATATATTAGCGGTGGTTAGTTGTAGCGGAAGTTAAGCATAACTACCGCTATACATATTTTTAATTAATGTACTTAGTGGTGGTTACTAAAAACTACTGCTAAATCATATTTTTTTGAAAAATAATTAATAAAAAACTATAAATATAAAAAAAACTAACACATAATAAACTACGAAATGAATGTGTGATAAAACCATCATATAAATATCATACATCTACAGTCATATATACAAACATCCATAGTCATCATAACCTCAGTATCAATGAACCTTAACATCAGTCAACCAATACCCCAATCATCAATTTATATATATAAAATATGTACAACAATAACCTATTCCCAATATACACCTATTTCATGACCTCCACTACATCCGTCTGCCTCCACATCATCTCATTAACTGAAACATACCATGCCATATCATCAAATCTAACAAAAAAGAAAAAAAATTAAAACTAAACATAATAAATCATAATTATAGTAGAATAATTGAGAAAATTTTAACATACCATAGAAACTAAGAACCATCAAGACCACCTTATGAAAAATTTCATGGATCAAAACTGTCAACCTATAACACCCGAGACTTTTATGAGAAATATTTTGTTTTTATGTTATATAAATCATCAAAGGAATCTTTCAATACACACAACACTCTCTTGTCTTTCTTTACACGCAATCGCGACCTTCCTCTATAGCTTGTGTCATACGTAATACAGAGTTTCACTAAACAACGATATGCTATTAAAATATTATTAAAACTAGTAGTTATGAATAGTAATACCAACTTTTTGACATTTTTTAAATTTTATTTTTCAAAATGGACTTCATTTTTGGATTCGGAATATCGAAATTATCCTAGGGTGAAATTTTGGTATTTTTCTGAAAACTTTCAATTTTTGATGATTAGTGAAAACACTGGCTTACTATTTAAAAACTGACTTTTTATTTAAATAATTATTTATTTTATTTAAATTTATTTTAGGTAAAAATTGATACATAATATCTATATAAGTTCAATGTAATCCATTGGAGTCATTTTATAATAAGTTTAGATATATAAATATATTATTGAACTTTTCACCGTCTTTTACCCACCTCCTAGGAGAATTTGCAAATTTACATAAAACATAATTTTACTAATTCTGTGAGTGGAATCTCAAAATTCCAAGAGACATGGTTGATGTCAGTAAGTAAAATTTGGTTCAATGAGATGAAAATAATTTTTGGTGAATAATAACTTTTTACTTTTATTTACGACGGTTAAAAGTAAATAGTGTAATTAAGGGTAAACATGATATTATTATGACCCTAACACACGTCCTAATTCTATTGGATAAGTGTAATCCGACCAAAAACAACCTTAGGAATAAAATATGACCATTTAGGCTCACTTGGATTAAATTAGGACATTTATTATTAATTTATTTAAAGAAGGGTTAAAATAGTTAAAATCAAAGTTTAATAACTAAATAATTTTTAATATAGGTTTATACATACGATAAATTCAACTCTAAATATTCATTAGAAAGATAAAACTAGTTCCTACATAATGGTATTTTATTTTTAATTTTTAGACAATAAATAATTTAATTTATTTATGACACAATGATGATGCAGTAATTATCTTATTAATGAAATATTGACATAATTGATGTTATAAATACCCAAATAAATGTAATTTGAGACTTTTTATAAATTAAATAAAGTTTATAGGTTAATATGACATGTTAGTATTGATTTAATGAACTTTGTTCGAACTAATCTTTCGGTTATGATTTTAAAAAAAAATCAATTACTGAATAGTGTCAAAATTGACATAAAATAGTTTTTAAAACAAATATTATATTATTAATTTTTATTTTATTCCTAAAAATCTAATGTTAGAAAAAATGACTTAGATAAGGTTATATATATTAATAATAGACAACATGGGGTTCTTTTGACTTGTTATAGTAAGTTTATTGACCTTATAGTGTAAGAAAACAAGAAGACACGATAAAAGTTAAATTATCTAACTTAAAGTTAAATTTAAATGATAAGGTTAAAATAGATATCTAAACTTGTATAAATTCTATTGGATTAGAGTATTTCGACTCATACCCACCTTAGATTCGAAATAAATCAATTTGGAGCTATTAAAAACTGAATATGACTTTATAATAAAATAATATTTTTTGTTTTTCCAAAGGTGACCCTCTCCTCTCTTATAAAAGGGAACCTCCTCCCTCTCTTCCTCACAACACATTGAGCCTTCAAGATCTGCCACCCCCTAAAAATTTCTCTTCTCCACTTCCCTAAGAACATCCTAGAGGTCCTGGTATTCTTCAAATACCAATTTTAGTTCCCTAAAAGGAGGTCTCAAAGAGGTGATTCAAAGAAGAGGTAATGTCCGTTACCGATTCATTCAACTTTATTTCTTCTTCCACTTATTCTTATTTAGTTGTTTCATTATGAAGTAATAACATCAGTATCAATCATATAATGGTATGTTATTATAAGTATGAAACAACCCTATTTCACCATCTATCTATCCTACAGAAAACGAAATCACCGCGCATGCGTACGTACAGAATACCGTCTCCACGCCGTGGTGTAATCTATTTTCCACCACCACCTTACTTAGATGGTTATAATGGTTTAAATAATAACTATATATGATTATTTTAAAGTGATATTGATTCTGAAATAGTATACATACACTCCAATACAATTCCACGATCATGGGAACGATATCATCGCTCGTGCGTACGTACGGAATACCGTCTCCACGATGTGATGCGACTCGTTATACATGATCTTCATTGCATAATGATTATATAAATGAATTGAATGAATATGATATATATTACACTAATTCCATTCTGTAAATGAGTTATTTATAACCTAAAGAGAAGAATAAGAATTTATTCGACAAAACACGCATAAGAACAAAAAGTAATAAACACCCGAATAACAAGTAGTAATGAAATATTACTAATAAGAAGCTAAGAATATGACCATATATGATATAATAACAATGAGTATGATTCTAAAATAAGTCAATGACATTATTTAAATCATTATACAGGAGGTTCGGACAGTAACGAAGCAAATCAGACCTAAGGTAAGGGAAAATATCACAATATCATTTTTATCCGAGGTTGTTTATACTTTGGTATTTACTAGGGTGTATTTTATCATCAAAATCCATGTTTCCTCAATATATAATATTATTTCCATCCACCTAAAATTGTTTAAATCCAATTTTACCCTTCGGTGAGTTTTTGGTAAAAGATATGAAAGGAATCTTTTGTCGTTTTTCGTACGAGGTACTTTTTGACTTTTTCGACAAAAGTACGAGAAGAATGTTTTTCTAACTTATACGGCATGAATGGATTTTTAAAATATTATTTCCAAGAAGCTTCCTTTATAAGTTTTCAAGATTATTTTTAATCAACTTTATTTAGTTTAAAATTGTATGACATGTTAAGAAAGGAAAATGTTTTTGAATTAGAAAGGATATTTTCCTCAAGAATGGAGTTCAAGTGTTTTATCAAAATTATTTTCCATCTAAGATAATATAGGGTTCTATTTCTATCCCTATTATTACATTGATTTGATTATGTTGTGATGAAATTATTTTTATGAATTCCTTTATCTTATATGAATTGTTTTATGATGTCATGAGGTTTAAGAATCCCATTTTTATTACATGGGTTATGAAATGATGTATGATTTATGATTTTATGGCATACATAAGAATGGTATCATTATGAGATGGGTGGGACCTATATCTCCCTCTAATGCATTGGGTAAAGATTTATATCTCATGAGATAGACATGGCTGGAACGGCAGGTTAAACCGGTTCAGTGAAACATGACTGAAACGAGGAGTGAACTCGGTTCAGAAATGGACTTTGTCCGCTATGATAGTCTTGGAAATGAGTCTTGACTACTAAGAAATGATTCTCTATGAGTATGTGTGTATGGAACAAAGTTTTATGTATTAAGTTATGATTATTGGGATTACATTTCACTACTATTATTTATCCCATGTTATGAAATTATGATCTCTTTTGCAGGTTAAGATTTCCTAAATGTTATGTTCTTATGAATATGATGTGATTGATTTTTCTTTTGTTTACCCTTACTGAGCATTTGAGCTCATCCTTTTTTATGTTTTCTTTCCCCCAGGCCAGGAATAAGGTTATTAAGTAAGATATTCCAAAAGGGACTCCAGATATGATGAAATAAATGGGAGACAATGTAGATGCTTTATGAACCAGTTGTTTATGTTTCCCAGTTTCCAAAGACACTATACCTATATGGTACTTTACTAGTTTTGTTATATGTTGTAATAAGTGTGCTTCAATTTTGAAGTATTAACAATTTATGTAAAGTATGGGTCGTTATAGTTGGTATCAGAGGGAGGTTATAGTAAACCTTTAGAAACTAGGATGTGAAAGCCTTAGTAAGAACCATAAGGATAAGTCTAAGCATAGAACACAATCTTAGTGTTTTAGAAATGGCCATGAACAACCTATGATAAGACCTTAAGTGTAAAATTTTATTCTTGATTATGTGTTTTTCCAATTATAATTAGTGTTGATCACACTATTCTTCTTGGTTTTAGTCAATGGCTTGAACCCGAAGGAACCGTGTTAATGCGGAATGCGATGGGAAATGCAATGATTGTCCCCCTGAGAAACCAAACATTATGGGAGTTGGAATGAAAAATCATGTAGCCATGCTCACACAACTTTCTCAAGCTATGAATCATGCAGGACTTCCAAACGAGCAAAGGAAGGAGCAACATTCTGTTGAATCCTTTATGAGGCAACGTCCACCTTCATTCAGTGGGTCTTCTGATCCATTAGTGGATGAACAATGGATCAATACCACTGAAAAGATATTTTCAGTTCTTCAATGTTCTGAACATGATAAAGTCATCTTAGCAGTTTATCTTTTGGAAGGTGATGCTGATCAATGGTGGAATATTATTTAGAATACGAGGAAAAGGAATGAAATTGAGTCCATGGAATGGGACAAGTTCAAGAACTTATTTTTCAATAAGTACTTTCCTCGTATTCTTCGAACAAATATGGAGAAGGAGTTTCTTAAACTAAAGCAAAAGGATGATGAATCTGTTGGTACCTACGATGAAAATTTTACAAGACTTTCAAGGTACGCTTCTGGTATTATTATCCAACCTGAGAGTAAGATCAATAAATTATTTAGTGGATTAAAACCAAGTCTTCGAAGGGCATTAGCCATAAGGGACTTCAATAGCTATGAGGAAATTGTTTGATGTGCTCTCAAGGTTGAGATGGAGATTGGTGTAACCCATCAGTCATATGGGTTTGATAAGAAGAGGAAAATGGAATTCAAAGGAAAATCTAAAGAGCACACTGAAAAGAAGATGAGTTTTCCCTTATGCTCAAAGTGTGGAAAGAAAAATGGAGGAAATTTTCTTAAGGGGACAAGAAGATGTTATAAGTGTGGAAAATAAGGTCATCAAGAAATTGAATGTCGAAATAATGGGAAGAAGATGTCTAATGATGCAAACAAAGGAAGGGATACACAGAATGAACCTACTACCCTTCAATGTTTCAAGTGTAAGGAGATGGGGAATTATGACAATCAATGCCCAAATCCAAGGGTTGATGATGATGATCGATGTCAAAAAACTCTTAAGGCCAAAGAAAAAGGAAAGTCACATGCAATTTCTATCAGTGATGTGGAGTATGATAACAAAGTGGTGAAAGGTACACTTACCATCCACTCTAAAGTAGCAAATGTTTTATTTGATTATGGATCCACCCACTCTTTTATTTCTGAAGAATTTTCTAAGGGTATCACCGTATTACCTCAACAATTATATGATGAGTTAGCTGTGACTACCCCTAATGGCACAACAGTCGCATCAAAAGTTTATAATTCTTCTCTGATTGATGTTTGGGGGAAAGTGCTTCCTGCAAATCTTGTGATCCTTCCTATAGTGGAATTTGATGTGATTCTTGGCATGGATTGGATTTATTTATATTGAGCTCATATCAATTTACAAAGAAGGGAGGTCACATTTTATATTCCAGATCAATCTATGATCTTCTATCGATGCAAGGATGAACATAACCTTCCAGTGGAAATTTCTTCCATCTTATGGGTTTTGATTCCACTAAATTAAGGTTATTTATCTCAAATGGTTGGTGAGAAACTCACGATTAATAATATGCCCATTGTACGGGAGTTTGACGATGACTTTCCGGAGGAATTTCTAGGCCTTCCACCAAATTGTGAAGTTGAGTTTTCAATAGAACTCGTACCGGGTGCTTTGCCTATTTCAAAGACACCTTATAGATTGACCCCAATTGAGTTGCAGGAATTGAAGAAGAAAATCCAAGAGAATCTTGATAAGGGATTCATACACCCTAGTGCGTCACCTTGGGGAGCATCTATTCTGTTTTTTAAGAAGAAAGATGGATCAATGAGACTCTGCATTGATTATCGAGAACTTAACAAGATCACGATCAAGAAAAAATATCCTCTCCCGCGCATTGATGAATTATTTGACCAACTACGCAGAGCTCAATACTTTTCCAAGATTTATCTTCGTTCAGGGTATCATCAATTAAGGGTAAAAAGAGAGGATAGACCAAAGACGGCTTTCCGTACAAGGTATGAACACTATGAATTTATAGTGATTCCATTTGGTCTTACTAATGCCCCTTCTATCTTCATGGATCTGATTAATAGAGTCTTTAGAGACTATATTGATCAGTTTGCAGTAGTCTTTATAGATGATATTCTTGTATATTCAAAGAGAAAGGAAGAACATGAAGATCACTTGAGAATTATATTGAAGACCCTGAGAAAGGAGAAGCTTTATGCCAAATTTACCAAGTGTGAATTTTGGCTTCAAAAAGTTTCATTTTTGGGTCACATAATCTCAAAAGAGGGGATATCTGTGGATCCAGAAAAAACAGAGGTTATCAAAAGATGGTCGAGACCAACAACAGTAACTGAGATCTGAAGTTTTCTTGGTTTGGATGGATATTATCGATGTTTTGTGAAAGATTTTTCACTATTATCTAATCCACTCACCAGGTTGAATCGAAAAGGAGTTAAGTTTGTTTAGATGGAGGAATGTGAAGGGAATTTCAAGGAGTTGAAAAGAAGGTTATCTAGTGCATCTGTACTCACACTTCCTTGTAGTGGAGAAAGGTTTGTGATCTACAGTGATGCATCCAAGAAGGGGCTGGGGTGTGTTCTTATGCAAAATGATAAGGTGATAGCTTATGCCTCACGACAGTTGAAAATCCATGATCAAAATTACCCAACTCATGATTTGGAGTTAGCTACGGTAATCTTTGCATTAAAGATTTGGAGGAATTATATTTATGGAGAAAGGTGTGATATTTATAATGATCATAAAATTTTAAAGTATATTTTCACACAAAAGGAGCTGAATATGCGCCAAAAAAGATGGTTGGAGCTGATTAAGGATTACGACTGCTCAATTCATTACCACCCCGGGAAAGCAAACAAGGTGGCAGATGCATTAAGTCGACAAGACCATGCCAGTTTATCCATGATGAGGATAAAAAAAGATCCAATATTTATGGATTTACAAAGGATGGATCTTGGAATTATAATGCATGGGGAAAAATCGTACCTTTTTCAAATGAATGTTCAACCATCTATACATGTGAAGATTAAAGAGGCATAGAAAGAAGATGTAGAGTTACAAAAGAAGGTGAGAAATGTTCCTGAATTAAACCTTGATTGTGATGGGATAATAAAATTCAAGAATTGGGTTTGTGTTCCTCCCATCCCAGAATTAAAGAAGGGGCTGCTGGATAAGGCTCATAGTTCTTCATTCTCTATTAATCCTGGAAGCACGAAGATGTATAGGGACCTGAAAGAGTACTTCTGGTGGGATGGCATGAAAAGAGATGTTGCTGAATATGTCTCTCGATGCTTGGTTTGTCAGCAAGTTAAAGCTAAGAGACAGAAATCTAAGGGGATGTTACAACCATTACCCATACCAGAATTGAAATGGGAAAACATCACTATGGACTTTTTCACCGTACTTCCTTAAACATCCAAAGACAATAATGCTATCTGGGTCATAGTTGATCGTCTTACAAAGTCTGCACACTTCATTGCTATTAGAGAGGATTTCTCTCTCGATCAGCTTTCCAGGATATATGTGAAGGAAGTGGTAAGATTGCATGGAGTACCACTTTCCATTATATCTGATCGGGATCCGAGGTTTACCTCGAAGTTCTGGAAAAGTCTTCAGCATACTCTGGATACAGAGTTGGTTTTCAGCACTGCTTATCATCCTCAGACAGACGGTTAGTCTGAGAGAACAATTCAAACTCTAGAAGATATGTTGATAGCTTGCTCGATGGATTTCAAAGGTGGTTGGGATCAACACCTACCTTTGGTGGAATTTTCTTATAATAATAGCTTTCAATCCAGTATTCAGATGGCTCCTTATAAAGATCTCTATGGAAATAAATGCAGGACTCCATCTTGCTGGGATGAAGTTGGGGAAAGAAAGCTATTAGGACCTGATCTTGTTGATGAGATGGCAGAAAAGGTCAGATCTATTCAACAACACATAAGAGCAGCTCAGAGTCGACAAAAAAGTTATGCTGATAACCGAAGAAAAGACCTAGAGTTTGAAGTGGGTGATAAAGTGTTCTTACGAATATCTCCTTGGAAGAGAGTAATGAGACTTGGAAAGAAGGGAAAGTTGAGCCCTAGATATATCGGTCCTTTTGAAATTATGGATCATGTTGGGAAGGTATCTTACCGATTGGCGCTTCCACCGAATCTCTCCCAAGTTCATGATGTGTTCCATGTATCTCTCCTAAGAAAGTACATACCTGATCCTTCACATGTACGCAGCTCAGAAGTTGTACCGCTGGAACAAGATCTTTCTTATGAAGAACAACTGATAGAGATTCTCGATCGTAGCGAAAAAGTCCGACGGAACAAGACCACTCGCTTGGTGAAAGTTTTATGGAGGAACCACCAATTAGAAGAAGCTACATGGGAGCTTGAGGATATGATGAGGGAGAGGTATCCTCATCTATTTGTTACAAAGTGACGAATTTCAAGGGCGAAATTCATTTTAAGGGGGGAAGAATGTAACACCCGAGACTTTTATGAGAAATATTTTGTATTTATGTTATATAATAATCAAAGTAATCTTTCACTACACACAACACTATCTTGTCTTTCTTTACACGCAATCGCGACCTTCCTCGATAGCTTGCGTCGTACGTAATACCGAGTTTCACTAAACAACAATATGCTATTAAAATATTATTAAAACTAGCCATTATGAATAGTAATACCCACTTTTTGACATTTTTTAAATTTTATTTTTCAAAATGGACTTCATTTTTGGATTCAGAATATCGAAATTAGCCTAGGGTGAAATTTTGGTATTTTTCTGAAAACTTTAAATTTTTGATGATTAGTGAAAACACTGGGTTACTATTTAAAAACCGACTTTTTATTTAAATAATTATTTATTTTATTTAAATTTATTTTAGGTCAAAATTGATACATAATATCTATATAAGTTAAATGTAATCCATTTGAGTCATTTTATAATAATTTTAGATATATAAAGATTTTATTGAACTTTTCACGACCTTTTACCCACCTCCTAGGAGAATTTGTAAATTTACATAAAACTTAATTTTACCACTTCTGTGAGTGGAATTTTAAAACTCCTAGAGACATGGTTGATGTCAGTAAGTAAAATTTGGTTCAATGAGATGAAAATAATTTTTGGTGAATAGTAACTTTTTACTTTTATTTACCACGGTTAAAAGTACATAGTGTAATTAAGGGTAAAAATGATATTATTATTACCCTAAAACATGTCCTAATTCTATTGGATAAGTGTAATTCAATAAAAAACAACCATATGAATAAAATATGACCATTTAGGCCCACTTGGATTAGATTAGGATATTTATTATTAATTTATTTAAAGAAGGGTTAAAATAGTTAAAATCAAAGTTTAATAACTAAATCATTTTTAATATAGGTTTATACATAAGATAAATTCGACTATAAATATTCATTAGAAAGATAAAAAGATTTACTAAATAATGGTATTTTATTTTTAATTTTTATATAATAAATAATTTAATTTATTTATGACACAATGATGATGCAGTAATTATCTTATTAATGAAATATTGACATAATTGATGTTATAAATAACCAAATAAATGTAATTTTAGACTTTTTATGAATTAAAAGAATTTTCTAGGTTAATATGACATGTTATTATTGATTTAATTAACTTTTTTTAACTAATCTTACTGTTATGATTTTCACAAAAATCAATTACCAAATAGTGTCAAAATTGACATAAAGTAGTTTAAAAAAAAAATTATATTATTAATTGTTATTTTATTCCTAAAAATCTAAGGTTCAGCCAAATGACTTAGATAAGGTTATATATATTAATAATAAACAACTTGGTGTTCTTTTTTATTGTTATAGTATGTTTATTAACCTTATAGTGTAAGAAAAAGAGAAGACACGGTAAAAGTTAAATTATCTAACTTAAAGATAAATTTAAATGATAAGGTTAAAATAGATACCTAAACATATCTAAATTCTATTGGATGAGAGGATTTAGACTCATCCCCACCTTATATTCGAAATAAATCAATTTGGAGCTATTAAAAACCGAATATGACTTTATAATAAAATAATATTTTTATTTTTTCCAAAGGTGCCCCTCTCCTCACTTATAAAACGGCACATCCTCCCTCTCTTCCTCACACAACATTAAGCATTAAAGATCGTCCAAACCCTACCAATTTCTCTTCTCCAATTCCCTAGAAACATCCTAGAGGTCCTGGTCTTCTTCAAAGACCAATTTTAGTGCCCTAAGAGGAGGTCTCAAAGATGCGCTTCAAAGAAGAGGTAATGTCCGTTACCGATTCTTTCAACTTTATTTCTTCTTCCACTTCTTCTTATTTAGTTGTTTCATTATGAAGTAATAACATCAGTATCACTAATATAATGGTATGTTATTATAAGTATGAAATAACCCTATTTCACCATCTATCCATTATACGGAAAAAGAAATCACCGCACGTGCGTACGTACGGAATACCGTCTCCACGCCGTGGTGTAATCTATTTTCCACCACCACCTTACTTGGATGGTTATAATGGTGTAAATAATAACTATATATGATTATTGTAAAGTGATATTGATTCTGAAATAGTATACATACACTCCAATACAATTCCACGATTATGTGAATGATATCATCGCTCATGCGTACGTACGGAATACTGTCTCCACGATGTGATGCGACTCGTTATACATGATATTCATTGCATAATGATTATATAAATGAATTTAATGAATTAATATGATATATATTACACTAATACCATTATTTAAATGAGGTATCTATAACCTAAAGAGAAGAATAAGAATTTATTCGACAAAACATGCATAAGAACAAAAATTAACAAACACCCAAATAACAAGTAGGAATGAAAAATTACTAATAAAAAGCTAAGAATACGACCATATATGATATCATAAAAATGAGTATGATTCTGGAATAAGTCAATGGCATTATTTAAATCATTATACAGGAGGTTCGGACACTAACGAAGAAAATCGGACCTAAGGTAAGGGAAAATATCACAATCTCTTTTTTATCCGAGATTGTTTATACTTTGGTATTTACTAGGGTGTATTTTATCATCCACATCCATGTTTCCTCAGCATGTAATATTATTTCAATCCACCTAAAATTTTTTAAATCCAATTTTACCCTTCGGTGAGTTTTTAGTAAAAGATATGAAAGGAATCTTTTGTTGTTTTTCGTACGAGGTACTTTTTGACTTTTTCGAAAAAAGTACGAGAAGAATGTTTTTTTAACTTATACGACATGAATGGATTTTTAAAACATTATTTCCAAGAAGCTTCCTTTACAAGTTTTCAAGATTATTTTTAATCAACTTCTTTTAGTTTAAAATTTCATGACATGTTAAGAAAGGAAAATGTTTTTGAAGTAGAAAGGATATTTTCCTCAAGAATGGAGTTCAAGTGTTCTCTCAAAATTATTTTCCATCTAAGATAACATAGGGTTATGTTTCTATCCGTATTATTAAATTGATTTTATTATGTTGTGATGGAATTATTTTTATGAATTCCTTTATCTTATATGAATTGTTTTATGATGTCATGAGGTTTAAGAATTCCATTTTTATTACATGGGTTATGCAATGATGTATGATTTATGATTTTGTGGCACACATAAGAATGGTATCATTATGAGATGGATTGGACCTATATCTCCCTCCAATGCATTGGGTAAAGATTTATATCTCATGAGATATACATGGCTGGAACGACAAGTTAAACCGGTTCAGTGAAACTGGACTGAAACGAGGAGTGAACTCGGTTCAGAAATGGACTTTGTCCGCTAAGGTAGTCTTGGCAATGAGTCTTGAATACTAAGAAATGATTCTCTATGATTATGTGTGTATTCCACAAAGTTTTATGTTTTAAGTTATGATTATTGGGATTACATTTCACTACTATGATTTATCCCATGTTATGAAATTATGATCTCTTTTTCAGGTTAAGATTTCCCAAATGTTATGTTCTTATAAATATGATGTGATTGATTTTTATTTTGTTTACCCTTACTGAGAATTTGAGCTCATCCTTTTGTATGTTTTCTTTCCCATAGGTCCGGAAGAAGGTTATTAAGTAGAATATTCCAAAAGGGACTCTAGATATGATGAAATAAATGGGAGACAATGTAGATGATTTATGAACCAGTTGTTTATGTTTCCCAGTTTCCAAAGACACTATACCTATACGGTCCTTTCCTGGTTTTATTATATGTTGTAATAAGTGTGCTTCAATTTTGATGTATTAATAATGTATGTAAAGTATGGGTCGTTATACAACCTCCTTCCAACAACCGACATCTATCACCTACAATTAAAATCAAAACATTTGAGACAATAAATAAATAAGAGAAAAGACAAAGAATATATTCAAAACCTTGCAAATAAAATTTTTTATTTGTTTAATCAAATAGAATAAATTTGAATATAAAAAAAATATATAATGAAAAACACTTTGAAAACATAAAATTAAATATTTAAGATATTATTCAACACTTGGAACTAAAAAGGGAAAAGTAAATATTGTAATTAATTTTTTAATCGACGTATAGTGTGATTGATATTTACTTAATAAACAAAATTTAAATACTTTGATATCAAAGCATGTAATATATTTTAAAAAAATCAGCGGTGGTTGTCCCAGGATTCCATGTCAACCTGATGTCATCTTTTATGGGTTTGACTATTACACACTTGTTTTAGTGTTTTAAAACACTAAAAACCCATTAATGGCCATCCTAGAAAAAATGTAATTTGGAATGACATTCCATCTATTCCTATATTTTAAAATTAAATCTATATTCATTTTCCCCCTGATTTTAGGGTAATCTGATGTCATTTTAATGGTTTTTACCCCTTAACACTTATTTTTAAAGGCCTTTTCACATTTAAGAGGTGTTTACTGAGTCATTGCGACCTCACCACATGTCGAATTGATGTGTTTTCTGGGAGTATACATAAAAAATTACCCATAAGTGGTTTTACATGTCAATATGAGGCCATTTGATATGGTTTTCACCATTACACACACGTTTTAGTGTTTTAAAACACTAAAAACACATTTATGGCCATCTTGGGAAAACTGTAATTCAGAATGATGTGTTGTTTATTCCTATATTTTAAAATTAAATCTATGGTTTCTTTCCTCTGATTTCAGGTCAATCTGACATAATTTTCCTAGTTTTTACCCCCAACATAAGTTTTTAAAGGATTTTTTACATTTAAAAAGTGTTTACTAAGTCAAAACCGAGAAAACAAGCTCAGATTGTTTTCAGACTTATGGATAATGATTTATAATTTATTTTTGACATGTAAGAAACAACCACATATCAATCCAGCATAATATGTGGGTGATATGACTAGAAATTCATCTTTTCTATATAAAAGTGTCATTTTAGTTTTATTTATGGATGTAGTATGTGTTCGTCACAAATGTGTGAATGATCTATGGAATTTAGAATTTACCTTAAAGGGATGACCTATAAGGCTAGAAATTTCCTCAAGGATCTTGATATTCATCTACTAAAATATAGAAACAAAATCCCTTTCCATTTTGGACCACCACTGATTCTGTGTTTTCCTATACAAGTATTGTTCTTGCACTTTTTCTATCAATCTTACTATTTATATTTGTGATTCCTCATCAACGACATTTCTTAAACACCCATCGAGTGTAGAAACAATATATGATGCCTCCCTACAAAAGATAGATAATGGCGTAGGCCCATAGCCCATACCTCATACATGTTCAGATTGCTCCTTCCCTAAAATTATTCTGACTGCATCATTCTAGGACACTACTGATGATTTTGAAAGATTTCCATCCCAGACTTCTTTAATTTTGAACTATTAATAAAAAATTATTAACAATGATTTTTTAAAAAATTCTAAACTTCATAATATTATCTAATTAATTCATTTTCATTAATATTAATTGTTATTTCATTACTATAAAATAATAATAATGAAAATTATATTATAATAACAAACAGGCCTTAAACCCAATTAAATGCGGATGACTAGATGTATTGAATGACACTATATTGGCATCGTTGGATCCATGTAGGTGGGCCCATCTAATTGGGTTCAAGTATTCCTAGTTTTTATAATATATTTTTCATTATTATGTTTTTATAATAATGAAATAATATAAAATGGTAATGAAAATTACTTAATCAAACATCTTTGGTAGGGTCATTTAAAAAACTACCACCAGGTTTACTGTACACTTTAAACCACATATATCTTCAGCCAACAGAATAACCTAATTAATTTTACTTTATAAAAATATAAACAAGTTATAAAAAAAATTGAGTTATAATAAAATATTATAAATAATAATGAATAAAATATAAACCAAAATTGTTCCTTTTCTCGAAAAACCCTGAGGCCCAGCGATGTGAGGAATGAATTTATTCTCATGATTCACAGTATTTTTTTAGATAATGACTATAAAAAATAGCAACATTAATAAAATTATAATTTTATTGTGTTTATGTTTTTAAGACACTATAAAATATTTAATTACCTCATGAGATGCATCTCTGTTGATATCGACAAAGAGTTTCCATTGATCATGAGAAATTACTTCAGGAAATTTATCATACACCTGTCATGAGTTCAGAGAAGTGTCATTAAACTCATTCCATAATATATATTTAAAATATCTCCATTTCTTGAAATTTTTTTCAAAGTACATGGGCATGAAATATAGTTAGAGACATCAAAATGAAGAAACATCTAGAAATAAAAAACATAACACTTTATAAGTATATTAAAAAATTTTACTCATGTATTTCAAATTAGTTATCAGGGAATATTAAATTAATATTACCTTTACTTGAGTATCAAAGAAATAATTTTCCCAAGATATAGGAATATGACTCTAATATTTTTAACTAATGAAATATCTCACCATCTCACGATAAATCTTCCCAAGAATCTACCTAGAGATTCCGACAACATCACCAGTAAGCACCCTAAACTCCTCAAATGGAACAATAATCTTAAATTCCATCAGGTACCATACATCTTCTGTGTTTATATTTATATCTATTCTATGGTTGTATTTGTCTATTTGAAAAATGAATTAAAAAATTAATAAAATATATAGTTTTTTTGAAAAATTACATACATACCAGTAACAGTAACTCATCAATATCCCCTATATGTAGGGGTGACCAACTGTTCCATAAATAGAGGTTAATCAGGTGGTGTCCTACCAATGACATCTAGGTAAATAGCTAGATATCTAGTAATTTAGGGTATAATAAAATCAGTAGGATCCACATAAGATGAAGGTAGTAGTGGAATGCTCCGAGATGCTGATTGGCTAGGATCATGAATATTTTTCTCATTATTCCTATATTTCAAATGGTTAAGGTATATAAAATGTATAAAAAATGAAAAACAAAAATATTGTTACAAAAAAATATTGAACAATTTATATATGTATGAAACACTTATAAATGAGAAAATTTAATATATTTTAATTACCAATTTATACATTCAATTATCCTCATCTTAATTATCTTTATTATTATTAAAATCCATTACGACGAGTCCTTAATTTTCACCCTCTCTTATAAGTTATACTGTTTTGATATTGTCAAGAAAAAAATATTCAATGTTTTGTGGTTGATGAGGTTCACTATCACAAAGCACCAATTTATCTTCATCACCCATATCATATAATTCTCTTTCATTTAAGTTTATAATAACACTCAAACCTTAATGTATTTCATCATCCACATAATAAACCATCTTCTCTTGTGAATCCAAGATAAATAGATCATGCTCTTCATAATCGCCAATATCCATCAAGAAATAGAAGTTGATAGAATTAAAATGTAACAAATCTTTCATTATACCCATATTAATGTTGACCCACTTAAATTTGAATAAGACAATTGGAAAATGGACATGAAAATTTAATTCAATTATATCATTCATCTTCCAATAGTATCCCACTTATACAAGTGAAAATACACCAATATATTGAGTTTTCAAGTATTCTTCATGATAAATTGTACGAATCCTAAATCCATGAATGTTGTAGGCATAAAATCTCATATCCTACCTTAGAGGACCTTGAGCCAAAAACTTCAAATCATTTTATATTTCAGCTTGACATTCAATATTCATTATCTATAAAAAATATATAAGGTGTTACTTTTAACATTACACATTAGTAATATGAATATAAGTATATAATTACATGACAGGAGAACCATTTTACAATCTCCTTATTAACATATTTTGTTAATTCTAGTTCATTTCTAGATCAAACCTTTAGTCTCCTCTTTGTTTATAGTCACAGTTATTCAATACATGGATCTAAAATAAAACTATTGAGTATCACATATATATTTTCTTGTAGGAACTCCAATTCAGGTAGTGTAAATTTTTACCCCTCTCTAATTGGTCATCCAATTGTTGGAAATATCGACGACCAATTTTCAAAACGATAATTAGTGAAGATATCATCTGCATGTCCAATATGATTGAATCTAATATCAATCCCATCCAAATAACTAGAACAGAAGGTCAATCACTCCTTGGCTATGTAATATCCAACAATAGATCCTTATAGTTGAGATTTATTCCCCATATATGATTTCAAATGATCTAAGTACCTGATGAATAAAATAAGAAACATCTAAAAAAAGTTTATGTTATGAATTGATAAAATAAAATTCACCAATGAAAATAAAAAAATGCCAACAAAGCTCTTAATTGGATACATCCATCGATAGTGTACCGGTCCCCCAAGTTTAGATTCTTCAACAAAATAAATAATCAAATGAATCATGGATGTGAAGAATAAAGGGGGAAATAACATCTAAAAATGAAAAATTGTCAAAACAATTATTTCCATAATTTTAATAAGATCATTTGGATTTAGATTTTTTCCAAAAATCTCTCTGAAAAAGGTAAAAAAATCAACTATAACTACATGTACTTTTTCAGGTAACGTATTATGAAATTCCAACAACAAAATATACTCCATCAAAATATGTGAGTAATGAATTTTCAATCCATGTAACTTTAAAAGTTGTAAGTCAACTCACCTTGATATGTTACTTGAATATCCATATGAAACTTTTATATTATTTAATATTTGAGGGAATATATATCTATCCTGATTTTTCATTGTAAAGTTAGTCTAAGGATACTTGAAATTTTAATTTTCCCACAAAACATACTTTATATCCACTGACTCTGAGTCCTTATGAGCATTAAGGTGATCCTTCAACACACCCTGCTCATTAAGAAATGTTAAAATCAAATTTTCATAGAAATTTTTCTTAATATAAATTATGTCAAGATTATGATGTATTAAATTAGAATCCCAATAAGGAAGTCTGAAAAATATAATATTTTTCATCCATTATTGTGTTCCAACTGCTTTGGATACAGTACCTCATTCCCTTTTCCCCTACTTTAAAATGATGAAATATTAAAAATTCATCAGGGACATTAATTAATTTTCCTAATATTTTTAAACCAGATAACACCTTTAGTGAATTTCTCATTTCAACATCTCTGTTGAATCATGTCTTGTTAATCTTGAATTTATGATATGTATCAAGAAATCATCAATGACACATAAAATACCATTTTATTCTATGAGATAATCATTGGGTTTCAAAATCAAAATTACAAATTAGAAAATCCAAACTGATATGAGTGTTACAACGAGATAAATTTACTAGTCTAGGAAATTCACCAATTTTCCACATTAAAGAAGCATTTATTTTGAATAGTTGTCTCATTGAAGCATTATATGTTTTAATTCCATCATCCCATAATTCTCACACTTAAATTATTATAGGTTGAAGGTTTACATCAATGTCATTCCCATGCATTTTATTTCCAGGAATAATCATCTAACTAATGAAATAAGTCTTCTTTATAATCATCTATGGAGGTATATTATAGGTGGTTAAAACAACTGGCCAAATGCTTAATTAGTACTTAAAGTACCAAAATGGTTAAAAAAATCAAAAGAAAATCATAAACATACATTACTAGGATCCGAAAAAATTGATATAGAGAATCAAGAATATTCCATGATTTTGAATCTTTTAGATGTATCATCAAGCTATCATTACTATTCTTAGAATGCCACTTCATGTCGTTTGCAGTATTAGATAACCTGAATAATCATTGGAAGTGTGGTTTTAGAGGAACATAACACAATATCTTTTAAGTAGTTTTCTTCTTCTATTTATTCTTGGGGTTTCATTGATTTATACCTACATTTTTGTTCATTAAATTATATCTTATTTTATGAAATCTTATTCATTCTTCTTTATCAAAATATTCTTCATAGTGAAGCATGCAATCATTAGGGTATGCATGTATCTTTTTATAATAAAGTACATGTTTGTTAATGACTTTCCTCATCTCATAGAATTATGTATGGATATTTGATTCACTAAATTCATCATGAAGAAACTATAAAATCATGGAAATTTATTAGTCAGTAATTCCATAAAGACACTTGATATGATACAACTTAAGTAGAAAAGATAACTTTGAATACTCGGTACACCCTTCATACAGTTCTTATTTCCCATCTTTAACTAATTCATAAAAATAATTTTTTATCACTGAAGTTTCTATCAAGATTAACCTTCTCAAGATCAAGTTAAGGTTCTATTTATCTATTAAAATCTTGGACATTGTATTCTAGAAAACCAAATGCATCATTTACCAAATTTTGAACTGAATTATCCTCTTTTGGGTCACTTTGTGTTTCATTGATAGTATTTTCATTGTTTTAAATTTCTATAAAATTTTATTAACCATTAAAAATTCAACATACATATCGACTAGGAAACTGTTTCAATATGAAATGATCATATACTTAATTTCTATCCAATAATCTTTTGAATTTACAATCAGGACATGAACATTTTATTCTAACATCCACTGATCTATTTGCAATTGAATAATCTACAAATTCGTCTAAACCCTTGGAATACCAAGATGTGTTTCAAGGTAAATTAATCAAAATTTTATCCATAGGTATTGTTTTGTTACTGTTCTCCTTGTACATTTAGATATAAAGATACAAGTGGTTAATCAAACAAGTACAATCAAAATTAAACAATACCCAACTTCATGAAAATAATTATATATTTTATGTCAATTCATGTGTTGGAGATGATCCCCTCTATTATTATGTCTATAATCATAAATATATGTCCTCTATATGGAATTTAAAAAAAACTATTCACTATTTAAATAAAATTAATAAATACCCTATAAAACCATTCTTGATATTTTTCAAAACACTTTTTTGATATTAATAAAAAAAATTCAATATTTATAGCTCCCATTAAATAATTATTTACATCTAAAAGTACCTATCAACATTGATATTAATCAAATATATTCTTAATAACATCTCATAACAATAACATTAATAAAAAACCAATAACAATTCTTAATATTATCATACACTCACAAGAATGATATTAATCAAAACAAATCATGATATTTGCGGAAAAAATAATCAAAACCATAGAACTAAATATTTTTAACACCATATAAATCATTTATAGTATCAAAAATGAATTATTTACTAACAAAATTACATTTATTCAAGAAAATTATATGCACAATTATTTTAAAAATTAGCTTACTTCATTTTGTAAGAAAAAACCATAATTTATCACATTAAAACCAAAGAAAACTCAACATATTACTATCACTATTTCATCCTCAATAATAAAAAAATTTAATCATTAAGAAAAACATAATTAAACTAATTAAATAAATCATGATTATGTAACTGAAACAAGTATATTAAACCATAAACTGAAGTTGATGAATCTAAAGACATTTATTATTATTCCACTCAGAGAAAAAAAGAAACATCCTTAATTGATATTTATGAATAATAAAAATAAAATACATCTATTTAACATAAATGAAAACAACATACCATAATGATCACACCCCAATATTTTAAAAAAAAAATCAATAACAAATGATGAAAGAGAGGAACTGAAAGGGGGGATAAACTAGTTGTTAGGGACAATGAGGGGTGGTGAGGGGTGGTGACCAGGTTTGGGGGGAGGTTTAGGGGGGGAGCAGGTGAGGGTGGGTGGGGGATCAAGTGAGGGGTGGGTGGGGGGGGGGGGGAATGAGGGGTGGCGAGGGGCAATGAGGGATAATAAGGGGCGGTGAGCGGAGAGGGGTGGCAAGGAGTGATGGGTGTCTAGGGGTTTAGAATCAGATCGGGGAAGAGGTGGATTGGGCTCGAGGAGAATGTGTGTGTGTGTGTGTGGGGGGGGGGGGGGTGCTCAGGGAGAGGGAGGAGATAGGTTGAAATTATGGTTTATTTAAATATTTATTTGTAGTTTTAGTAAAACCACCGCTAAATATTAAAATTAAAAAAATATAGTAGCCATTTAGTAAAACAGTCTCTATATTATATTTTTTTAAATATGATTTTTTTAGATGAGATTTTAAAAACCTCTTCTAAGACATGTTTTTTTGTATTTTTACCAGCCAACATTTCTAAAATTTGGTTAATTAAAGGTAGAGGAAAGTGTTTCTTTCACATGGATTGATTTAGTCGGTAGTAGTAAATATAAACTCACAAACTATTTTTCACATGTGTTGGAACCAATTCATTTCGTTAGTTTGACACAATCGTTATTATTGTTTTTTGGCATAATTTGAACTGGGCTAACCTATTTACTATTAGATATGGAATAGATGATCTTAGAAGAAAGTAATTTACTAACTTCTAATTTTACCACTTCAAGGAGAGTAGGATTTAACTAGTGTTGAATTTACATTACAGGGTTAACCTCATCATCAAAACTATATGGACCAAAATACACAACAATTTGGTACATGAGAAATTTCAACCACTCGAGGAGTTCATGAGGTAATTCATTCATCCCTAGAACAAAAGTTATATAATAAACATAATGAAATACATACCCTTCTAAGACAATCAGCTCAAGCCTAATGTAATTCACACTCTCCACATATTTCATTATAATGTGGTATTTTTTCTAATAATACACATTTTTTTATCAATTCCCATAACTTTAGAATTCATCTGATTCTTATACAAAATTCTTCACTATGAATCCTTTTCATCAATCACATCTTTTAAATAAATATAAATTTAGGCCAAATACAAACCATAAGTGTAAAGCATAACCATAGTACTGATAAAGAGGCAACTTGACCTACCTTAAACAGAACTAGTATCAATAAGGCCAAGGTATGCAACCTTTTAATCCTTATCAATCTCAAAAAATCCTTATCCTCACAAATATGAACTAATAATAGAGGACAAAATAAAGAAAATGGAATCCCAGAACCTCCAATTACAATAGACCATGAAATTAGATATTTAAGACCTATGAACTCAAGTGGGACAATTGGAAAACATCATCATTGAGATAAAGATATAAGGTTCTAGATAACTACCATCCCAACCTGTTTCTAAGCCCAAGTATAAAAGTAATATATGTGAAATAACACTTCCTAGTGGTAGAGAATTTTAATATTATAATGATTCTACTTAGCATGTATGTCACCCTTTTGAAAACTCTCTTTCCCTACCCTCAAAAGATTTTAGTAAAGAAAAAAACAAAAAGGGTAAAGAAGTTATCATTAAGGATTATCCTAAATAATCCATTCCTCTTACCTTTCCCTATAGAATCTCTAAATATAAGAAAAATTTTGATAATGAAATTTAAAAATAAATCGTGGATACATTTTAAAAGGTACAAATTATAATTTATCTATTGGATGTATTAAAAACAATTACCTAGAAACAGTGACAAAATTTGATCGCGTTGTCGAGTGTATCAAATTATAAATTATTTTTTACTTGAATTTGTGTTGTATGGAATGAACCCTATGTCTTAACAAAATGTAGCCCTAGATAATTAATTTTAAAAGTTATGAAATAAATAATTTTATTAAGAGTTTGGGGGTTTATTATTTTAAAAAATGAAACTAAGTTACTGAGTGAGAAAAACTTGTTGGAAAAATCATGATCAACTCGGTTGAGTGTCCCTTGATGCTCAACCGCTATTACACTCAATGGAAATGAGAAGGGTCATTGATTCATTGATTTATAAATACTAAAACCGGTATGGCATGTGAGTTATTTATAGGTTATCACCTAGGATTTTATTGATCAACGATATTGATTATCGGTGGCCGCTCACAATCAATAAAATTATATCGATGCAATAAACAAACTCAATCAAGTAATCGTATAAAAAACATGATGATATGAAAAACATTGAGGCTATGTTAAAAATTTCTCAATAAAAAATCATGCATATTCATGAGTTGTACCTTATGGATTTCATCAAAAGAAGAAATCTATAAGAACACTCATAAAATATAATAGGTGAGAAAAGAGGAAAACATGATCAAATCATCATAATATCTTGTTTATGCATAGAAGAATGAGGATTCTTGTTCCTTTTTTTTATTTTTTCATTCCAAACTAAAAAAATGGTATAAATGAAGTATAATATACAATAAACTTAGAATTTTAATTACCTTCCAAAGATACAAATTGTGGAGTTTGGGATTATAACAAAGGAAGCTCCCAAAATTGACCACTAAGAGGTTTAAAAGTAAATGATGTAGATGAGGATGAAAATGGAAAAAGAAAGTTCTAAAATTTTACTAAATATTAATATTTTTCTTTCTAACCTTTCCAATGAGTAATGAAGTTCTATTGAAGATAAATTTGACCCGTTGGATTCAAAAAAATTCAACGGTTTATAGGTGTAGGTGATCTGTTCATAATATTTTTTTAAACCATACATATCTGACCTTATAACTAATCCAAACATATGAAATTGACTTAAAATTTGGTAAAGAGTTTTCCCTTTGAGTTATATTTATAATGGATATATAATCAACCCAATTAGAGGTCCTAATCCCGAGTTATGGCCCAATCTCTACAGGTGGGTCTAGTCTATCTCACCCAAAATGTATTTACTTTGTGGGCCTCTTTTCGGCCTCAAAATGGATGAATTGGGCTTCATGGAATTCTAGATAAATATATCCCACAAATTATTTTACTTGAAAACCAATTTATAGCCCAATTGGATTCATGAATTATCTATAGTAAATATTTTAGTCCACATGCATGATTGGGATATTGTGTAGTTTTGTCCCCTTTTGCTGGAATTCCATCATGGGCTCTCCAAATCAACTCCTCATATAATGTAAACATTGAAAACAATAATTAAAACTTCCCTTTTTAATAGTCATAAAAATTAATTAATTGAACCAAATTTTAACTGAATTTTTTTTATTATGTTTGGAATTTACAATACAAATTCATTTTAATACAATGGTATAAGAATGGAAATTCATAGTGAATATCTACATGGTTACACTTCTAAAGTAGATTACCACTTGTTTGAGGGTAAATATAGAGGTATTGGTGATACTTGGTACCATTAAAGTGAATTTTATGTGGTGATTTTATTATTTAATGGTTTTTATTTTAAAATTAAAATGTTGTTTGAGAAAAAATGGGGTTTTCATGTATGATAAGAAATATATATTTTTAATGTTTGTTTTAGTGGGTTATTTTAATTTTTTTGGTTTAAGTGGTTGATTTTACTATTAATTTTAAAAAAGGTTTTGAAAAATTGATTGTGTTTTCTGTAAAATGCTTAAAGTGATGACCATTTAATTTTTTAAAGGGTTCATAGTATTTTGAAATTGTTTTTCTTTGTTTTCAAAATGATTCGGGTGTTTTAAAATTATTTATTTGGTTGGTAAGTGGAGTGTGAACTGACTTAATTTATGTTTTATTATATTTGTAATTTCAACCCAAAGAGTCTTTTAATGAAGTGGAAATTCTATACATTAAGACTATCTTTAAGGTGACTCTCATCATCTAGGAGTGATGCTTCCAGTTATCAACTCTGACTAGACACTAAATTGAGTGTTGCTGTTGGATTATTCTCATATCATGGTTCATGTGCTAGAATTATTGAATCATTTTCCAACTTAATTTCATGGTGATCATGGTCCCCTTGCTGTAGTGGAGTTTCTAGAGGGAATTTAATTATTATTTTTATTCTCTCTAGACTCTTGGTGCTTCAAAGTGGATGGGAGATGCTGTTTTATTTAAAAGACTCAATTGAGTTTACTAGAGAACCGCAGTTCCTCCATGTCTTTATAAAAGAATGTATTGGAAACTATTTAAGAAAATGATTATTTAATGGAACTATAGTAATGATGTAAAAAATGAGAATATCATTGAATTTATGAGTCTTCATGAGGGAGATTAATTAGTTTGGGAGTACACCTATCATTTTTCAGAATTGGCTTTATTCTCTATTGATCTCGTCAATAATGACTCTTTAAAGGTTTGTTGCTGTGAAAGTGGTATTTATACAAACCATAGAGCTATTTTCACTAAATCAGGCCAAACCTCCTATCAATATGTGCCTAAAAGGCCATCTTAATAGAGGTTTAGTAGGTAGGATGACCTGAAGTGGATGATTCCACAATCCTAATTGACTTGAGTGAAGATGTCACACCAGATGTGTAAGGACCCAATCTTGACGTACATGGACATTACATTTATTTTTCAAAATAATTAATACATTACAAAAATATATCCCTATAGATCATATTAGTTTAGTGTCTTTGAAAACATAGAACATAATATTCTAACATTCTATAAGATATTCAACATCTTCCATAAAGATCTTCCCCTTTTGTTTTCCTACCTAAAACCTTTATTTATATCCTGGTAAAAATAAAATATAAAAAGGGGGAGATAAAATACTCAGTAAGTGTAAATATTGAGAACATAAAACAAATCATAAACATAAGAATGTAAAAACATGAACATACAGTTTAAATATCAAAATCACGATTCATGAAATAAATCTTGGGAGTACTTAAAGCATAGATCATAAAGGAACATTAACCATAACAAAATAGCATTGGAATAAAACATGAAATTGTGGAAAACAAATATTCACATAATATGATTTCCATAGTAGTCAAGGTATTTATTCCAAGACCATCATAGTGAAAAAATTCCATTACTGAACCGAGTTTACTTGCCATTCCAGGCATATATTACTGAACCAAATTTACTTGCCATTCTATCCCTATATTACTGAGTCATATTTACTTGTCATTCCAGTCATGTCTATCTCATGAGATATAAATCTTTACCTAATTAATTAGAGGGAGATATAGGTCCCACCCATCTCATAATTAAATTATTCTTACATGTGCTACAAAAACATAAATCATTCATCATAGCATAACCTAAGAAATAAAATAGGTTACTTAAACATTATTACTTAATAACATAATCCATATAAAATATGATTCCATAATTAAAAAAATCAAATAATATCAATAACAAGGATAGAAAAATAACCCTATTTAAAGAGTGTCATCTTAGATGGAAAATAATTTTGATAAAATACTTGAACTTAATTCTTGAGGATAATATTCTTTCTTCTTAAAAAACATTTTCTTTTCTCAAAATAAAACACAATTTTAAAATACAATAATTTAATTGATAATGCACTTGAAATATTGTAAAGGAAGATTCATGGAAATAAGGCATTATGAAAGTGTAAAAATCCATTCATGTTGTATAAGTTAAAAACAATACCCCTTATACTTTTACCAGAAAAGTCAAAAAGTACATCGTATGGTAAATAAAAGAAATAATCCTTCTAAAACATGTAGTAAAAATCAAAAATGGGTAAAAATGACTTTAGAAATACATAGAAGAAGAGTAAAAAATTTATGAAAACATTTTTAGAAAACATGGAAATGGTTGATAAATATTTCCCTAGTACATACTTACGTATAAACAATCTTGGATAAAAATGAGATTGCAAAATTATCTCTTACCTTAGGTCCGATTTCTTTCATATGTGTCCGAAACTAGTATATATTGGGTTTAAACTTATTAATAACTTGTAATAGAACCATAGTAATATCTATGATATCATATATGATTCAATTATGAATTTATATTACCTGTTTATTTAAAAATTCTATGTTCAAACAATGTTTTGGGTAATAATAATTTTATTTATCGTATGTGTTTTTACTTTTTATTCTTGATCTTTAGATCGTGATTTACTTACTTCCAGAATGTAAAACATGATTTATATATCACAAATATTTAGTATATAAATATATATAATAGATAGATAAATGAAATGGAATACATTGTCCATGGAGATTATAGGTCCTAAGTATGCATGAACGTTGTTTCTATTTCCTTATTGAATCAAATAGAAGAAATTAAATGAAAAATATATATACATAAATCCAGTAGAAATATTATGTCATATATTTCATTCTTATTTATTATATATACTTTATAATCATTTTGAATGGTTAACGTAAAGAATGAATCTCAACGTATCGTGGAGACGGTAGATCATATGTATGCACGAGCGATGATATCATTCACTTGATGGTTAAATGGTATAGAATTGGATGGTATATTAATTATAAAGAATAATTATCATGTTGTATTCATTATTTAAATCCATTATACTCATCATTATACCCATCCAAATCAAGTATTGTTGAATAAAAAATTACACCACGACGTGGAGACGGTAATCCATATGTATGCACACATGGTGATATTGTTATTTATAGGATGGATAAAAGGATTTATATAGTTTTCCCATAATTATAATGATATATAATATTTTATAGGATACTGGATTTATTACTTTAGTATGGGAACAATATAATAAGAGGAAGTATAAGAACAAAACATCTCCCAAGGATGTCTTTCATCCCAAAGTGGGACCTATAGAAGGAAGGGAGGGATTTTGAGAGATTATTTAAGCAGAGTTTGGATGAGAAAAAGGGCTTGAAATGTGTGAGTAAGTTGGTAGAGGTGGTGTCCTTTTATAAGAGGAAGGAGGGGCACTTTAAGAAAGTCTTGAAATATTAATTTATTATAAATTGATTTTTAGTTTATAATGGTACCAAAATCATTTATTTATAATATAAGATGAGTATGAGTTTAAAACTTCTCAACCAATAAAATTTGTACATGTTTTAATTTTATTTTAAAACTTATCATTTTGATTTTTCCAAATTTAATCCATTTAATTTTAATATTAAATGGTTATAATATCTACTAATGTGTTGTAAATTGTCTATAATTGGATATTCTATGACATTTTAGATCATATAATTTTCACCTTTTAATTTTTAAATATTTTTTGGATTTTTAAATAATTTAATAATATGTTATTTTTATAAAATATCAATAGTGTCAATTTTGACACTATTAATTTATTTTACTTTAAATAAAATATACAGAGAAGATAAATTCGAACAAAAATATTTAATACACTCCTAAAATGTCATATTCACCTAAAACATTTCTGAAGAACATTTATTAGTTTATATGAAATTTATTTTAATATTTTTAAAATCTTTTATATGATATTTGTATTTTAAAAAATAATTTCTATATCACTATTATGTCATCATTAATGGTAATTATTTATTATATAAAAATTATAAAAAAAATTCCATGATGTAAATAATTTCATTATATTTCTAGAGAATATTTATTTTTTTTAAGTTTTATCAACTTTATCACCACATTAAAATTATTATACATATAAGATATATGAGAGTGATATGTTGTCACTTTCTTTTTTTTAATTATAATTACATCACATTCATGGAAAAAAGTAAATTAAATTAATAAATTCAGACTCTTAGGTTATATTGGTCGAATTTAATTCATCTAATAGGATTTTGGTGGGTGTTAGGGTAATTTTATTATCTTTATCATATCGTTTGTTACCCTAATTTACCTGACTTACCTTTAAGTGTGGAAAATAAAACTACCATAGTTACTATTCATAATGTACAAAAATAAAAGGTATCTATTTACATAATTTTTAACTTCTTATTAAAATTATAGAATCTATTTTTCTAAATTCAAAACACAGAATTGGAAAAAATTAATTTAAAATTAATTCCCGTTGTAAAAACTAGAAAGTGAGTTTTTAAGAAGTAAAAACTTTCAAAAGATTGGCATTTGTTTTTGTCCAATTTAAATGTAAAATTATTTATAATGACAAAAATTGGATTAAATGATAAAAAAATAATCAAATTACAATTTAAAACCAATTAAAAATATAATCTAACTATATAAATAAATTTGATGAAACAACAGTTTGGAATTAAAATGCAGCATTTTTCACTATTTATTAAAATATGAATTTTATCAGAAAAATACCAAAAATTCAACCAAAGTAGATTTCAATATCCAGTTTCCAAATAATAAGTTTATTTTGTCAAATATAATATTTAAAGTGTTAAAAATTAAATTTAAAATGGGTGCGCCATAAAAAGGCGGTAAAAATGCATTTTTTTAAAAATAATTTTTTTATCTGAAAAATTTAATTTTTTCTTATATAATGTCGAGAAAATAAATAAGATGAATGTTAATGTTATATAAAATTTAAAATTTGGTTAATAATATTCATAATAGCTAGTTTATATCCCATTAAATAATATTATTTTAATAATATATTATTTTTAGTGATACTCAGTATTGCGTAGAATGCAAGCTATCGAGGAAGGTTGATCTTGTGTGTAATGAAAGCCAAGTTAGTGTTGCATTTAGTGAAATCCTCATTTGGTGTTGCGTATAACATAATCCAAATATATTTCCTTTATACATTGAAAAAAATCTATACTGAGTGTTGTGTGAAATGAATTCTATCAAAAGAACTTGAAATTCGGTGTAACACATGCCATAAATAATGTTGCGTATACTGCATGCCAATAAGGTGTTGTGTATAGTGAAAGATAATATTTTTGTAGCTTAAAAAAAATACATAAAAGAAATTAAAAATAATATATCTCATAAAATCTTGGGGTGTTACAAGATGATAAATAGAACTTGGATGAGAATGATCTAGAGAATCTTGTTGACTATGGACAACCCTCATAGTGAAAGAAAAGGAATTTATTGTGTTTCCAATATAGATATCTCAAGAATTTGAAGTTATATTGTTTGAAATCTCTAAGTTGTTTTTATTAGTATATAAACTTGGGCCATCTTCGAATGTTTTTAAGCTCTGATATAAGAAGGGGCAGTTTTCAGTGTGATCTATTTTTGGGTTATCACTTTTTTCGTGGGATTTTTGGCTCTTATTGGGATTATATGAATATTATTTTTGTTTAATAATGGAGACTAATTATGTGTTTTCTTTGGTGGAATTTACTTTATTAGGACTTTATAGGTTATTTTTTATGTATGGTGATGTATTTTGGTTTTGAGTGGTCTCATTTTTACATTTATGGGTATGTTAAATGGTTGGTTATAATGGCATTGGTTTTCTTTACTTGCGCATGGATAATGTATAAGGTATAGATTTGGAATACTAGGAATAGTTGGATTCTATGGGGTATAACCCTTGAGGGTGCAATAATAATGTGTTATTTGTTCCCAATGAGATATTATTTTATGTTTAAAATCCAAGTTTACCCTATTGTTACTTACCCAAGGTTGGGATCTATGTAATTTATTATGCTTATCTTGGGGTATGGATACATTTGTGAGTTTCAAGGTTTGTTTCTTATATTCCTTGGTATTTTTTTCCTTAAGGGTTTAATTCCAATTCTTGGATGGTTGATTGTATTCAATTAAAAATAGTTTCATTGGATTATTTATGGGGTTCTTCTTAGAGGTGTATCCTTTCTTTATACAACCATTTTATAGGAATTTTAGATGGTGTAGAGACCTAAACAAGTGTCCCATTTTCCTATAGAGTCATATGACAGACATCCATGTTTAGTTCATCCTTGGATATATTTAGTGATTTTGGGAAAACTTGTTTGATGGATCTTGGGAATTTTATATAGGTATTTTATTGAAAGGTAGTATCTTGTAGTTTTCTCCTTTTTAATTCCTCTCCATAGTTTCCCCAATCCACCCACAATAAAAATTGAAGTGGCGGTGACCCTTCTTGTTCAAAAATATTATACTTTTATCTATATATTTATAGGGGAATAAAGAGGCATGGTGGGGATAATTGTGACACAATCTATATCACCATGGAACTTGTTTTATTTCATTTTTTATTATTCTGATTTATTTTAGGTTTAGTTAAATTTTAGTCTAAAATTTGAAAATTTTAAAGGCTCTTAGGGGTTTCATGGTTAACCCACATGGTTAGGTAAACCATGCAGTTCCCATGTGACAGTGCCAATAGTTTTAGCAGTGCCATTTGGCATGGTTGGAACATGATTAGTTTAACCATGAGTGGCCATAGAGAAAACCATGTGGCACATTTTTTAGTTTCTAGTAGCCTCTTCATGGTTGGTACACTTTTTTGGTAAATGTGCACCTAAAATATATAAGTCACCCACTTTTAAAATTTTGGATTTTTGAATTTTTCAACTCTCTAATTTTAAACCCCTAAAACTCCCATTTCTCCGCTCACACCATCCTCAACCCTATCCATATGATCCCTTTTGTTTCTCCTCTCATCCTAGATTTCTTCTACATATATGGAGATTTATCATGGATTTCTTGTTATTTGACACCATATTTCTAAGGTAAGGCCACTCCCTCTCCTCCTCCCTCCTCTTCTATTATCCCTTATCTCCATTATTTTTCTCTCTTTATGGAAAGAACCTAGGTGAGGGTTTTATGTTTTTGTTATATTATCATATTTAGGGAATGGAATCCATTCTATAGGCTCTAATTATCCCATTATAGAATTCTTGGACCATTCAACAATTATTTGAGGCAGATTTTCCAATGCCTAATCTTTTAATTTTTTGGAACCATTAATTTCTTTGGTTTTAAATTTATGTTTAAATATTTAGTAGACATTTTACATATATTTATCTAATTTTTAAAATTTATATTGGGTTTCTTATTATCTTACATTGAAAATTAGGTGTTTCACTATTTTAAAGATTAGTTCAAATCCGATTTCATCACATGCACACACAAATTATTTATTATAATTCCTGATTGGCCCTTAAGAAATTTCATTAAGGTTGATAAATATATTATTGGCCTCTAAATAGAATTTATAAATGTTTTACATAGACCTTATTAATATGTTTTATTTAAAACATGATTTTTTGATTTTATTGAAAAATATTCAGTATTTAAATTTTGTTAGAAAGTTTGTTTCAAACTGTGTTTTAATTCCTTAAAGTATAAGGGTTGATTTTATTTAAATGACCATTTGAAACCTTCTAGAACAATAACATTTTGAATTTTTTAGCCCTAATTATGCACTATTTTTAACTTTCCTTAACTAGTATTTCACATGTGGTGTTTGGATGTTGAGTGAGATGATGATATTTCTTGAGAGGGAGTTGTAGGTGAGGGTGATTTTTTGATTATATATGATGATGTATGCATGATAAAAAATTTCTTTCATAACCACCTTTACTACACTTTGGTGATAGAATCTTGGGTAGCTAAATGAGAGGCCTATATTTATGCTACAATTTTTCTCCCACACACTGTTTAGTATCTTCCTCGAGTGACTCGTTCCATGCTAGGAGAATTCCCTCAAGGAAGAAGGTGTAAATGGAGTTAGTTGGCTTGTGTATGGTTTGGAATGCGACATATGAAAAAATTAGATCCGTATTGGATTTATAGTCTATCTATTATTATCTAAAACTGGGACATTGGATGAGTCCCATTATACCTCTTCCTTGATTAGAGTTTCATTATAATGCATTTACACTTGATTGATATTCCCCTTTTTATGGATTTTTTATGAAATATTTCTTCCTTGATTCATTTTCTTATTATATCACGACTTATGGTGACTATCTTATTTTATTTTATAAACCTATAATTGTTCTATTTTATTGATAAACATTTTTCAAATATGTTTTTGAAAATAAATTTTCCAAAATAAAGTTTTTAATAATGTTTTAAAGTGACTTCATAAAGTATGTGGGTTTTCAAGAGAAGGTTTTGGTTGGGAAACATTTTTTTTAGATTTATTATTTTTATTTAGAAAATATAAAGAAAAATTTATATTATATTAATGTTTTTCATGAAATATTTAAAATAGATATTTAATTAAAGTTTTGGTCTGTGGAAAGGCGGGTGATGACCTATTGAGTATTATTATCCTCATGCCTATATGATCATATCTTAGTTTCATTCCTTTGATTCAGATATCATTTGATATTGGGGCTTGTCTGGTGTTAAGATTATTTAGTGAACAATGGGGATTTTATTTTATTTTCTTTTTTTTTATTTAGTGATCACGATGCACCAATTAAGTAGGCTTTTACTATTTTCAATTATGGTAATTGGTGGATATGAATTATATCTATAGAAGTCGTAGTGGGACTCGAATATGGTTATAGATGATGGATTTTAGAGGGAGGGCAGTGGGATTACATTTACATTATTATTTTTAAAATTTATATATATGTTTGTTTATTCAACCTATTTAATTTAGCATGGAAATCCAAGTTACAGAAGGGTTATTCCATATTTTCTATTGAAAGTCCCATTATTATTTAACTTTTATTTAAGGGTGAAACTATTCTGAAGTGTGTTCCTTTGATTAACATACACAATTTACTAACCCATTAAGGTCAAGAATGACCTTTGGGCTAGTGGAAGATCAGTCCATGAGCTGTTTCATTTGGAGACACTAACAACTCGATATTTTATAATATTATTTTACTATGTTTGATATCTTACTCAACAGGCAAAAACCACCTAAAACAAGCCACAAAATATTTATTATTAATTGAATATAAGAATAATAAAACCTCTATTAAATAAAATTATTTTAATAAATTAGAAAGTGCTCAAAAAATATGATTAATAACACTTAATTTATTAAAAAATATTTTTTCAATAAAATTAATTTTTCTTTATATATATTGTTTTTTAATTTAAAAATTAAATTAATAAATTTTAAAATTTAAATTTTAAACAATTAACTTCATTGTTTAATTTCACAGAAAAAATTATCTTAGTGTGAATTTTTTATACTTTTCTAAAATAATTGATTTTTAGGTGAATAGTACAAAAATAGCAATTTTTCTAATATCGTTTTTTATGATATTATCAGGATAAAATAATGAATATTTTTTATGAAAAATTATATATATAAAAGTATAAAGTAAAATAGATCATTTAAAAATAATATGTGGAATTTATAAAACCTATATTCAATATTTTGGAAACTTAAGAAATATTTTAATCTAAAAATAGTTTCTTTCACTTATATTAAAATTTATTTTTCATCACTTGCATAAATTATATATATATATATATTCATATTTTAGATCAAAATTATCATATTATTTAATAATTTTAATTTCATTTTTGAGCTTAAAGGTATGATTACTGTGATTAAATTTAATGACCATGATAATGGTAAAACTGTTATTTTCAAAGAATTATTTTATTAATATTATGTATATTTTATATAAAAGAATAAATTAATATTTTCTTAAAAATTAATTTAATATATTTTTGAAACCTATATATAAATATATTTTTATTCATTAAATTTTTAATCAATAATAAATAATATTTAAAACACTTAATGGTAAAAAACATTTTTTTTCGACGACCAGTTTTTCTATATATTAAATTATTTAATTAAAAAGTTAATTCTATCTTTTTTAGAAAGTAAATTTTATTAAATAGAGGATAAATTTAGGTTCATAAAAACCAAATTTTGTAATATGGGTTATTTATATTTTTTATTAAAACATATATTACTTTGTAGAAAACTAGTTACCTAGGTAAAAAAAAGGATAAAATGTAAAACCCAATTGATAATTTACTTGAAAAATGTTTAAAACATGTTTTAAATTGATATTTAGAGGATTTATAGAACTTATACCACCCAAAACTATATTATATCTCATGTTTGAAACCTTGGACCCTTGAATAGTGTCATTTCATTATTAAAAAATAATGGGTGTTTACAAAATTTCCATTTTCTTCACTAATAAGGGGATCACGTAAAACATATCAGATTTACACCAATAATTCAAAATATACTTAAAAGCATAAATTTTTTTACTCTAATATAATTCTTTTTCACATTATATATCCTCTGGTCACCATAATTTATCATAATACCTTCACTTCTATGGAAACTTTCAAGAGAAAGTTCAAAGTCCCAGACTAAGTTTTACTTAATCCTTATTCTTTTCTTCTTAATATTTCTCTTCCAAAATTACTATAACCATAGTAATATAATGAAACCAGTATCATTATTATACATAATTGTTATTATATTAATGTAACAACATTTATTCATTCATTTCCACTAACTTATAAAAACAAAAGAACAACGATCACGCGTTTGTATGGACTACCGTGTCTACGAAGCATGGTATTATGTTTTTAGCCACCACCTCTATCTGATGTTTATAAGGATTAAATTTAAGAATAAACATGATTCATATAATATAATTATATTTCTGAATAGAAAAATTATAATCCACATTTTTTCCCTCTCATTGTTTGGGTTAAAATATTAATCGTGTGTCGTGCGGACTACCGCCTACAAAAAATAATGTTTGTTTTTAAAATTTCAACAAGATTTTCATTATTAATATAAAAAACATAAAAAAAATTAAATAATTTCAAATATCTTAATAATATAATTATTCATCAATAAATAAATTATTAAAAAATAAACCACTTTCATAACCATAATAATCCGTTAATTATGGTATGTTCGTGTTCGGTTTGGTCTAACCACCTACTTGAACAATGGAATAAAAATATATCATGGATGAATTTGATAAGTTAAATAATAATAATAATAATAATATTATTATTTAATAATAAAAGAATTATTTTTTAGTTACGTAAAGTTTATATTAAGTATTTAACTTACTATTAAAATAACATCTTTGATCACTAAAATTATCAAAATAAGCTCACACCGATTAAATTCTCATGAAAAACAACTGAAAGACTTGGGTAATGAAATTATAGATATGTAAATAGATATAATTTATCTTTTCTAGTAACTTTAATTATCTATTAATTATAAATTTCATGAGAAGAGTGAAGAACAACACCGCTATTACAAAACTACTTCAAAACAATCAAGATAAATGTCACCCAATATTGAAAATAGAAAATAAATAAATTATATACCTATAGAGAATAATTATTAGTGAAGTTTATAAATGGTCATAGATATGAAAAATATTTTAAAATATATGGTCAATATAATTACTTTTTATATAGGAGATTCAATTGTTTTATTGGAAGTCACGAATTAAGGTAAGAGTTTCTATGTCTCATTTTCAAATCCATGAGACATGTTTGATATTTCGCACCAAAATTTCTATTATATGGTGTATTAACTTACCCATTTACTTCAATTATAATTAATATATTTCATTCCATTATATTTTAATGTCCATTTGTTGGTATCCTTCTTATTTTAATTAATTCTAACATTATTCTTACCATAAGAGTAACTCAACTCCCTTTATTGAGTTATAATGCATCTTCTTCAACATATTGCTTACAGGATTGGATACTTACACCATAAGATTTTATTTCTTGGTAAATTGTATTTATACCTAGGTAAATTAAAATTTTTATTCAAATATTCATCCTTAATGAATTTCTTCTCCCCCAAAAGTATATTATTGTTTATAATAATTCCCACCCTCTTTAATGATGGTTTCCATTATATATATATATATATTTTCATTTCCCCATAATGTTTTAATTTATATTTTGAAATATAATTATTTGTTATCTCATATTATGTTCATATTTCTATTTTCCTATTTTAAAAATAATGTTTTCCCTTTTTATGATGTGGTTTTCAATAAAGGTATTTCAAAATATTCAAAAGGTTTTCCATCCTTTATAAATAAAACGTTTTATCTTCCACTCCACATTCCTTTTTGATGAAATTTATGTCTTTTTAAATATATATTATTAAATCATATTTTTAAAATTAAAATTTTTCAAATTTCATTCACTTCACCTTTTTCAACCATTTATATATTTTTCAAGGCCCCACTATTGAAAGTATCTTTCAAAAGTAAACTTTTTTTTTTCAAAAAATCAGAAATAACCCTTTTAAAAAAAGTATTTTAGAGGTAACTATAAATTAATATTTTATATTAAAGATAAATATGTTTTATAAAAAACTTATTTATGATTTATCTAAAATTTTATCTTTATCTCTAATTTCTTTATTTCCTTTGAAACTATTTTTCATGAATGACCATATAAATGTTCTTTTAAAATACACTTTTGGGGTTGTTTAATTTTGGGTATCAACCTTTTACATTCTATATTTCAATTTTGGAAATACAATTTGGAAATTATATGAGACACATATTTGTTTCATGGGAACTTTAGTTTATGGGATTGGATTTATTTTTTTGTATGGAACACATGTGTTTATATTTTCATTATAAGATAGTATGGATCTAATAAATCCCTGAGATTTATTTAGGTTCGATAAATCCTTGAGAATTTTTGGGTCTGATAAATCCATAGGATGGGTTGGGTTCTACAAAACCATGATATGTTTTGGGTTTAATAAATATCATAGATGGTTAGATCTGATAAATTCATAAGATTGTTTGAGCCCAAAAAATTCTTAAGACGGTTTGGGTCTGATAAATCTTTGAGATGGTTTGGCTTCAAAAAATCCATGAGATGGTTTGGGTCTATTAAAGACATACAATTCATTATTTAAGTATTTATATCTCATGAGATAATGATGATATGCGTGGATTTTTATACATTCATAACTTGAAGTGTGGAAATTTTATTTTTTCATATAATAAAGAGTGGATATCTTGTTTATTTACAATAGGTAACATTGACATTTGTTTCAAGAACATGATTTGTGGAAATTTTTTTGTTTACAATATATGTTGGGGGAATGATTGAATTTTTTCAAAATTTTATAATTTCCAAATTTTAATGTTTGTGCCAGAGTTATTTTTTATGATTTTTTTCAAGGTCTTGGTGTATTTTATTATCTTATGCATATGATTATTCCCCATGGATCATGTTTATCATCTCATGATTACATATTATTTTTTCCTGGATATATGTTTGTTTATTTGGGAATACATGTCCTTCTATCAATATTTATAGAAAAATCTTATTATTCCATGTTATTTTTAATAAGTTTCCCAATCCCTTGTTTTCTCATACAATTATGATATATCCCTTGATGACAGGTTGATATGTTTTCCATTATTGAGAATTTAAAATCACCCCTTTCTTTTATTTCATTTCCCCAGGTTATGAAGGTAAGTATAACTTGTGGGAGGTCTATATGGGAGTCTATAGGAGTTAAATTATGGATAAATGTTTAAATGTGTTGTAAAATAAATTGATTATGTAGCTAGTCATCAAAGACACTAAACCAAAAGGTTCTTTGAGTTTTGTGAGATTACTAGGAGAAATATCACTTATGTGAATTTTTTTAAGTTTATCATGGATTATATCACTTGGTATAAAAGTTAATTTTTAAAAGTATGTGTTTTTAGTTGTGGTCCTAAGAGTGTGGGTCTAGGGAAACTCAGTTGGAATCGACGGAGTGTTTAGTTATTTTTGAGGATGAGTTTAATTTTTTTGGATATTAGGATAAGATAACTTTACTGAGAACCCTAGGTATAATTTTAAAGTAAAAGTTTAATTATAGGATAAAATCATAAAGTTTTGTTAAAGTGGATATTATGTGATTATCATAGCAATTAATCACTACCTAGATACTGGAAAGTGGATATAGCTATAGTAAATATTCAAAAAGGGGTAATCATCTTGAAAACGTTTGGTTGAGTATCAACTCAGTATTCAATCTAGTGTAATATGAGCGTGCCTAAGATCGTACACCTAATTAGACACTTCTAAAGGATATAGTTTGGTTAATCACATTCCCTTTACAAACCAATATAAAGGGTTTAAATATATTATAATTCAATGATGATTTAGGTTAGAGAATATTTTAGTAAAATTACCATAAATAACGTAGTTCAAATGTTAGGAGTTATTGATTGATCCAATTACATTATAGTTGAAATAAAAGTATCATAGGTTGAAATTAAGGTGTCATTGTAGAAGAAATATTAATATTGAGATTTAATAAATTTTACACATATAATATAATTATGGTTTTGAAGAGAAAATTTATAATCCACCTTATTTCCCTCTCATTCATAATGAAATGAAAATAATAACTATGTGTTGTGTGGACTATTGTATCCATGAAATAACATTTTTTTTCATTTTTCATCATGATTTTCATTCTTTAGCTAAACCAATGAAAATATTATTCAAGAACATAAATATATATAATAAAATAATTATGTTTTTTTTAATAATGATATTATTTCAAAAGAAACCACTTTTATATCAATAATTATCCCTTAATTATACTATGTTCATGTTTGGGTTGGTCTAACCACCTACTTCAAAAATGAAATAAAAATATATCATGGATGAATATGTTAACTTAAATACTAATATTATTATAAGTTGATAATAAAATCATGGTCGGCTTATAGATGAAACAATTTTATATTATCTATTTAACTTATTATTAAAATGTCATATTTGATGGTTAAAATTACCAAAATAAGCCGACATTGATTCAATTATCAAGAAAAAAACTAAATATCTCATGGAATGGGATAGGATATTTATAAATAAATATAATTTATCTATTAAAATACTTTAAATTACATAGTAATAATTAACTTTTAGAGAAGAATTAAGTACAACAATGTTATTATGATACTATTTCAAAACAATCAAGATAGCTCACACATGATATTGAAAATAGATAATAACTAACTAATATACATGAAGATAACAATTATAAATAAATTTTATAAAAATTCATAGATATTAATTAGTTCTGAAATATTTGATTAATATATTTATTTTTGTTATAAAGGATATTCAAGAACTTTAGTGGAAGTCAAAAATTAAGGTAAGGGTTTCTTTGTCTCATTTTAAAATCTATAAACATGTTTGATATCACACAACATAATTTATATTATATGGTGTATTTAATACCCTATTAACTTAAATTATAATGAATATATTTCATTTCATGATATATTAATGTCCATTTTATGGTATCCCTCTTATGTTCTTTATTATTATGTTTCCATTACCATAATAGTTTTTGATAATTAAAATACCTTCATTGAGTTATAATGAATCTTCTTGAACTTATTTCTCCCAGTATTGCTTACTTCCACCCTAATATTTTATTTCATGGAACCTTTTATTTCTATTCACATAAATTACACTTTTTATTCAAATATTCCTCCTTTATGAATTTATTCCCGAAAAAACAATATCATTATTAAGAATAGTTTCCATCATATTTAATGATGTTTTCCCATCCTTATCCAAATATTCTTTCCCCACAAATGTTTTTATTTTTATTTGGAAATCCAATTATGTGTTATCTCATGTTACCATAATATTTACCTTCTCCTATTTTAAAAAGGATGTTTCTTTACTATTTTTACAATGTGGGTTTTCAACAAAGGTGTTTTAAAATATTCAAAAGGTTTTATATCATTTAAAAATATAATGTTTTATCATCCACTCCACATTTATTTTAGATAAACTTTTTGAATTTCCAAATATCAAATTATTAACGATTCATTTTAAAACTGAAAATTTTCAAAGTGTTTCCACTTCACCTTTTTGAAAATTTATATATTTTTCAAGGATACACTATGGAATTTTCATTTTAAAAGTAAATATTTTTCAAAAGTTTTCAAATAATATTTTAAAAAATTACTTTTCAAAGTCTCTATAACTTCATCTTTTACTTTAAATATAAAAGTGTTTTATAAAAAACTCTTATGATTTTTCTACCATTTCCTCATTACCTCAAATGTATTTATTTACTTAGAAATTATTCTTAATGAATCACCCTCGAAATGTTTATAAAAAACACTCTTTTAGGGTGATTAAATTTTGGGTATCTACCATTTACATTCTTAAGTTCAATTTTGGTGATAAATTTTTTCTTTAAATGGGTTCTTCAAGTTACTATATTGGATTGAATTTGTGTGTAACCCACATGTGTATGAGTTTTCATTATGATAAAATTTGGGTTCGATAAATCCCTGATATGGTTTGGGTATTAAATATACCTAAGATAGTTAGTGCTTGATAAATAATCGAGATAGTTTATGTTTTATAAAACCTTGAGATAGTTTGGGTTCAATAAAATGCTGAGACAATTTGGGTTTGATGAAGACCTAAGACGGGAAGGTTATAATAAATCTAAAAGAAAATTTGGGTATGACAAATACATGAGATGGTTTAGATCCAATAAAGACATAAGACAATTTGGGTCAATTAATGAAATCTAATTAACTGGTTAATGATTTAAATATAATGATATAATTATTTTTGTAATGGAAATTTTGTTTTTTATAACCTGATGTGTGTAAATTTTTTTAATTCAAAAAATTAAGCATGGGAATTTTGTTTAATCAAAACAGGAAATAAGGGAATTTGTTTATTAACATTGTTGTGCATATAATTGTTTTTCACAACATAATTTTTGGGAATGATTGAGCTGGACCGCAATGTTTTGATTTCAATATTCTAATGTTTGTTCCAAATTTCTTTGTTATGGTATGTTTTAAGGTCCTGGTGTATTTCCCTAACATATGCCCATGATTATGCTCCATGGATCATATTTATCATCTCATGATTCCACAAAATTTTTCTATGGTATATATTTGTTTATATGAGATTATGTGTCCTTATATCATGATTTATAGAAAAATATTATTATTCCATATTATTTTTAATAATAAATTTCTCCCCTTCCCCTTCATCATCATATACCTATGATCTAACCCTTAATGAAATTTTGATAAGTTTTCCTCTACTAAAATTTTAAGCTAAAACATTTCTTATATTTCATTTCCCTAGATTATGAAGATATATATAGCCTGTGGGAGGTATAGAATAGATTATAGAAGAGTTTTATTAATGTTTAAATGTTCACTAGTGTTGTAAAATAAAAGTTTTATATATCTAGTCCTCAAAGATGCTAAACCAAATAGTTCCTTGAGTTGTGTAAGATTATTATGCGATTTAATACTAATGTGATTATTTTTCAATTTCATGTTGGATAATATCACATGGTATCATAGATAATTTTCAAATGTATTTTTTTATCACTAGTTAGGGAGTGCGGGTCAGGGGAACCTCAAAGATCCAGGCGTATTTGTTACAAATGGTATTATAACCTAGGTTTTAAAATGGGGGCTTATGTTTTTGAGTATCCCAATTATTATTTTGGGTGCATCATGGAAGTATGGAGTTAAGTTTTTAGAAATCTAGAGGTACACATGGGGGATATTATTGTGAGATCTCTTCTATTTGGAGATTTGAGTTTCCATGGATGGTTTGGGCTTGAGTCATGGATTTTCCTTTTGATTTTGATTGGTTTGATGTCTTTTACATAGAGAGAAATATTTTAGCTCCAAATGAGTTACAAGTTATTTGGGGGTTCTTTAGATCTTAGGGTGATGGTGGAGGAAGAACTATTGATCCATAGTTTCTCACATAGTCTAGCCAGTCATGTGGATCCTAGGATATTGGTTATTGGGATCCTTCTGAACTTGAGAGTGGTTCTATATTTTATTTTATATTTTTTAACCTATTAATTACCAAATTACTTCTAAAGTATATTCCCACTTGTTATAGGGTAATTAAATAGGTAGTGGTGATTCTTGGTATTATTTAATTGAATTTTATATGTTTTTTTATTTTGACTTGTTTTTTATTAGAAATTTAAAATGTTGTTTTGGGTGAAAAATGGGGTTTTCATGTTTCCCAAGGAATATTTAGTTTTAAAATTTTTAGTGGGTTATTTGAAAATAATTTTTGGTTCCAGTGGTTTATTTTACCCTAAATTTTATATAAGATTTTGAAAAAGTAACTGGGTTTTCTAAAAGATGATTAATGTTATGAAAATTTTCTATTTAAATGGGTTCATAGGATTTTGAAATAATTTTTATTCTTTTTAATATTGGGTGTGATATTTAAATATTATTTATTTTTTTGGTTAGTGGATCGTGATTTGACTGAATCTATGTTTTTTGACATTTGTACTTGCCACCCATAGAGTCTTGTAGAAAAGTGAAAAGTCTATTCATTGTGTTGATCTTTTGGGTAACTATCCCCATTGTCTAGGAGTGGTGCTTCTAATTAATGACTCAACCAGAACTCTGTATTGAGTGGTGGAGTTGGAGACTTCTTAGATCATGGATCATTTCTAGGAATTTTTGAATAATTTTTTTGCCTACCACTCATGGGGATCAAGGAACCCTTGATTTAGTGGAGTGGCTAGAGGGATTTATTTTTTATTTTCTCAAGACTCCAAATGTTTCAAAGGTGAAGGGAACATGGATTTTATTTAAATGTCCCATTCATGTTTTTTGGGAAACTATGATTCCTATGTGATTTTATAGAATTATGTATTGGAAACTCTTTAAGGGAGTGTTTATTTAGTGCCACTATCATAAATATGTGAAAAGGATAAGGCCATTGAATTAATGAATCTTCATCACCGTGAGTGATTAGTTGGGTAGTATGCTTATAATGAATTAATATTAATTATATTCTCATATAATATCATCAATTATGAATACTTAAAGGATAATTGCTTTGAAATAAACATTCACCCATACTTTAGAGATTTGTTTTTCTAAATTTGGCTAAAAATCCTATCAATAGGTACTTTAAAAGGATAAATTAGTAGAGGGGGAGTATAGAATATGATCAAAAGTGAATGATGCACCCATATTTGTTAAATTGAGTGAAAATTTCCCATTATATGAGAAGGAATTGTTTGATCATGATATTGAGATTATGGTTGAGTAGGGACAATCCTCATAGAAAAAGAAGAGGAATTTGGTGTGTTTCTAGTGTGGAGAACCTATAAATTTGAAGTCATCCTGTTTGAATTCTCTAAGTTTTTTTATTGGTGTGGGAAATTGGTCCATCTTTATAAATTTTGTAATAGTGGATATAGAAAAGTGATTTTTTGGGTCTGATCTAGTTTTGGCATATCTATGTTTTTTGGGATTTTGTTTGTATTATATTATGATTATATTAGATATTCTTTCTGTATAATAATGGTGATTAATTTTGAGTTTTATTTTGTGAAACTTATATTTTTTTGGGTTATTTCTTAGATATGGTGATGTATTTTGTTTTCAGTGGTATCTCATTGAGATTTATAGGTATGTTAACTAGTTTTTTATATTGGTATTGGTGTTATTTTGTTGGATAGGGATAGAGCCCCGGGTGAAGATTTAGGTAACTAAGACTAGTTGGATTATTTAGGGACTAACCCCCGAGGGTGTAGGACTAATGTATGTTAAGTTAACTATGAGATGGTTTTTATGATTTAAATAATAGGTTACTCTATTTTTATTTAGATAAGGTTGGGATCCATGTCGTTTATTATGAATGGATTATGGTTTGGATACATTATTGATTTTTGAGGTTGGTTTCTTTTTTAGTTTCTTATATGCCTTGGTAGTTTTGTTTTCCTTGAAAGATAAATTTAGATTCCTAGAAGGATGATTTTATTCAATGAAGAATATATTCATTGGATTGTTATTGGTATCTTAATTAGAGGTTGAAAATTTATTTGTAGAAAAATTTAATAGGAATTATAAAGGGTGGGTAGACCCTAATAGGTCTATATTTTTCTCATGGAGTATAAGGATGGGTGATTGTGCTTTTTTTTATCCCTATAGATGTTTTTAATGATTTCAAGAATTTGTTTTTGATGGATCTTGGGAGTTTCAAATATGTATTTTAATTAAAGGTTGTATCTTGTATTTTTCACTTATATAATTCCTCTATATAGTTTCTCTAATCCATCCACCTCATAAATTAAAGTGGGGGTGGCCCTTCTTATTAAAATTCCTTCTACTTTTATCTAAGACTTTCTAGGGGAAGGAAGTGTCATAGATTAGAGAATTAAGACATCGATATTTTCACTGGGGAGATTTTTTTATATTAATTTTATTTATTATTGATTTTGGTAATTTTTGGGCTTGAGATTTTAAAATTTTAAAGGCTCTTAGGGGTTGCATAATTAGCCCAAATGATTAGGTAAAAAGTAAAATGCCCATGTGACAGTGATGAAACTTTTAGCAGTGCTATTTAGCATACTTAGAACATAATTAAATCATGTGGGGTGAAAAATGAAACCTTGTGGCCTATTTTTGAGGCTCTAGTATCCTACAGATGTTCAGAAAATAGTTTTGTAAACTATGCTCCCTAACCATGTGGAACACCCAGTTTTAAAATTTTAGAATTTCTGATTTCTCCCCTCTTTAATTTTAAAACCCTAAAACTCCCATTTTACTCTCCCATCATAACATAATAAACCCCATTCATGTCAAAAATTCCATTTTTCATCTTCTACTCAATTTATTCTACTTCCATGGTGATTCAACATAGATTTATTAAGATTTTTGGTTGGATTTATAAGGTTAAGATATAATTTTCTTCCTCCTTTATATTTTTTAATATCTTCTTCTCCACTTATTGTATACCCCTATTGGATCATACCTAGGTGAGGGTTTGATATTTGTTTTTCAATTTAATCATATTTAGGGTGTGAAATTAATTCAACAAATTCTTTATATCCCATTAATAATGTCTTATACCATTTACCAATAATTTGAGGTAGGGTTTCCCAGGCCCAAAATTTTAATTTCCCAAAAAATTGATTTCATGGGTTTTAATTTAATGTCTAAATATCTTGATGATATTTTTATGCGTTTTTATCTAATTTTAAAAAACAAAATTGAGTTATTTATATACCTCCATATAGAACTAGGGTTTTCATTATTTTAATGGTTGGTTTAAATATGATTTTATCTCTCATGGACACCAATTGTTTATTATAATTCCAAGTTGTACATTCAAAATTTTTATTGATATTGTTAAATATATTCTTGGCTAATAAATAAAAATTTCAAAGGTTTTAATTATACATTATTAATATGTTTTATTTAAATCATATTGTTTCTATTCTATTGAAAAATATTTAGTATTTAAATGGTTTTAGAAACCTGGATTCAAATCTTAGTTTTAAATATTCGAATTTGAAGGGGATATTTTCCTTAAATTCCCATTTAGAACCTTATAAAATATTACTATTTCGAATTTTTTATCCCTTGTTATTCCCCATTGTTTCCTTTAATTGATTGGTGTTTCTATGTGTATGTGGTGTTTGTATACCGAGTGAGATGGGGCTATTTTTTGAGAGGGATTTATAGGTGAGGCTGACTTATTGATTATGTATAATGTTGCTCACTTGATAAAAATTGTTTTATTGACCACATTGACTCTTATTTGTTCATGGAAACCTGGATTTATATATGATTGGAATAGATTTATGCTACAATAGTTCAACCCACACACCATCTAGTTCCCCCAAGAGTGGCTTGGTCTAGGCTAGGGCCATGCCCCCAAGGAAGTGGGTGTGCATAGAATCATGTAGCATATGTATGGTTTGGGATGTGAAATATGATAGTAGTTATTATATAATGATTTTATAGTTTTTATAGGTTCATTTCACACTCGTACCTAGGATTAATACCTTTTCACATTCTCCTTGATTGGTATTTCATTATAATGGATTCTCATTTTATCCATCTTCACCCTTTTATGCATTTATGCCACATTTTGCTTGATTTATTTTTTATTTTCTAATGACTTGTGGTGACTATATCATTTTACGATATACCAAAAAAATTTGTTTGTTTTATTGATTAAAATAGTTTTCAAAATGTTTTGGAAAAAAAAAGTTTCAAAATAAAGGTTTTAATAATGTTCGAATGCGACTTATTAAAGTAGGTGGATTTTCATGAGAAGGCTTTGGTGGGAATTTTTTTTAAAGTGATATTTTAAATTTAACAAAATAAATCATTATTTATGTTTTCTTAATGAATTTTAAAATATCTTATAAATAGATCATTTATTAATGTTTTGGTATATAAAAAAGTGGGTAGTGGTTTATTGAGTTTTTTTATGATCATGAATATATTATCACATATTAGTTTCTGCCCTTGGGTTGAACTCTCATTATCTCTTGGGTTGTGTCCGACGCTAGTATTAGTTAGTGGCTGGTGTGAATTTAAGTGTAGTTGTTTATGTTTTTTATTTATTTATCTTGATACATTGACTAATTAGGACTTGACTACTTTTAGTTATAATTATTTGTGGGTATGTATTATATCTATGGTGGTCACAGTGGGACTCAGAGCTCATTGTAGGTGAGGGAGTGTGGAGGGTGAATGGTTGGATTTAATTTAAGTAAAATTGTTTAAATTATTATATATGTTTTTTTATTTGTGACTATTTGATTTATAATTGATGTCTGACTTACAGACCAGTCATGCTCGTTTTTTTGGTGAAATCCCCGTTGTGACCTAACTCTAGTTTAAGAGATAAACCATTCCCAAGTGTGTTCCTTTGATGTAAAAGCACTATATTTTTTACCCCTATGGGGATTAATAACTCCCTTTAGTCTAGAGTAATATTGGTTTTGGTATTACTTCCGGCAGTGGCTAGGGTTGATTCATTTCAAATGTTATAATGTAGTGGTTTCTAAATACGGGATTGAGTTTTGAGTAGAACTCTTTTTGTTTGGGGTGCTTCATGTTAGTATGTAGTTAGAACTTGATAGATATACCCATGGGGTTTTGAGATCTCACTTCTATTTTTAACCTAGAGTTTTCTTGTGTGGTTTGATTTTTAGTCTTATATTTTGATTTCTCTTTTGATTTATTTTATATATTTGTATTGGAAAGAAATATTTTAGATCCCGATGAACTGAATGTGAGTTGGGGATTCTCTAGAGGTTATTTTTGATTGAAAATCAATTTTTTTGGATGAAAAATGGATTTTTCCTATTTTAAGGTATATTTAGTTTTAAATTTTTTTTGGGTTATTTGAAAATGATATTTGGTTTAAGTTATTTATTTTAATATGTATTTTAATAAAGTATTTTAGAAAGGTAGTAGTTTTGTAACATCTTGTTTCAATTTTTATGTAATTATAAATCCCTATTTTTAATCATGCATTGGTTGGGTTTCTTTTGGATTTTCTTTAGATGAAATTCTAAAAATTTTGGATGTTTCTGGGCTAATGAAAAGTTGGTGTACGATTTTCCCAAACCGTGTGACCTGATAGAGAAAATTATAGAACCCAAGGTAGTGGGATTCGCATGGTTAGAACATGATTTACAAAACATGAACCATTTTAATAAGAACCATGAAACCCATTTAAAAAAAGCACACAACTTGTGCATAGTTTTTCTAAACCATGCGCCTTTTTCTAGGAAACTGTACAGATAGGTTTTTAATTAATTTGAATTTTGATTAAAAATTCACAAACCCCCTTTTAGGTCCCTTATGTACCGGTATGACCCATAGTTAATTTAACCGTTCCTTGGATCTCCCAAAAATAGTTTTTGTCCCTTCATTACCCTCTTGGATGCAGATCAAAGCTTGATGAACTCCGTTCAATCTTCTCCTGGCTAGTTTCCTCCTACTAATATCCATCTCCCGTGATCTATCTCCTCCTACTTAGGGTTAATTGGATCCTCATGTTAGATTTTGGATCTAATATCCTATGTTTTAGACTCTAAACCTAGGTTTGATCCCTATGTCCCTGATTACATGATCATCATTATTTATTAACAAATCCTGATTTAGTTTTGGTATTGTGAGTTCCATTGATCCTAAGGTTTGTGGTTCCATCATGATTCCCATTTTATATTAACCCAAAATTGATTTATTAAATTGAAATTATTTTAATTAAATTAAATTTCTTTATTTCAATTAAATTTCTTTCAGTTTTGTTTGTTAGAAAACCCCAATTTCATTAAATTGGGGTTTTAAAAATGGGTTTTTTTTATGAAGTTAGAAAACCTTCAATTCCATTTAATCAGGGCGTGTTTATGGAAATTTTTGAAATTTAAATTTTTTAATTTAAATTGTGTATTTGATTAAAATTTTTCAATTAAAATTTTTAATTTAATTTTTGAAAGTGAATTGTGGATTTGAATAGTGAATTGATTTCAAATTTTTATATTGTGAAACTCGATTAAAATGGTTTTGATAGGAACCTTTGGGTTTGATTTTGGAAAAAGGTATGTTTTTGATTAAAAACCTATGTTATTGTATTTAAAATTTAAATTAACATGTTTTAAGTGTATAATAAAATTAATTATATTTTAAGGTTTCTTGAAATAAATTTCCCATCGTTGTTTTGTACTAGAGAACATGCAAGCATTAGGTAGTGAGTGAGTTATTTGGACAAAAATTTATGCTTTACAACATTCCAACATATAAATTCATCACATCACATACCTTAATAGATGGTGATGAGTCCTATTTGTCCTGAGTTCAAAGGGACGTAGTTATATATTTTTCTGTCACCTTGACTATGGAGTCCCTAAAGCCAGGAACTATCATACCTTCTTAATAATATGAGCATGTTTCTCACTTGTTTTTATTTCAAATGAATATATGCCATTATAGTAACCTTTTTTTACATTCCTTATGATTTATATAAACTGTTCTATATAAAAGTATTTATTTAAGACATTTTTGAAAAGTACTGTTGTCTTGGAAATGTTCCATCAATTGAAAAGTAAATCATTTTCTTAAAGTATCTACATATATTGAAATTTAAAGCATGAATTTTTATAATTATGCTTATGAAATTTCAAAACAATCTGTTTTAAAATGTAAGCACTTTATTTGGTTAATTTACTATTGGTATCTATTATAGAATCCTTGGTGAGACCCTGCCAAGATTTTTATGTCATACCCACCTATGACTTCGGGTGTTTGTTGATTATCTCCCCCCATGTTCATACAGGGGTAAAGAACCACTTGAAGGTGGTTCTGCCTGTTGATCCATGGACATTGTGGGTGGCATCCATTGGGACTTGGGTAGATTTTATGGTTTTTTGGTACTTGGTTATAGGAATTTGGATTGTTATACCTATTTTAATTCAAGTAAATTACTCCCAGTGGAGTTTATATTGTATGAATACTGATTCGTTATCTTGATTCTACATTGTTTGTGGAAAATTAATTCCCACATTCTTTGTGTATGATTCCTGTTTCTAGTCACCAAACCATGGGGATTGATAATGCCCTTTGGGCTATGTTGGGACTGGATTGGTTATCGGGTTACCAAGGTACCTGGGATGGTTTGTGACACAGTGGTATCAGAGGGATGTTGAGTTTTTTTTCTTGAAGTCAGTATGAATTTGTGTAATCTTGTAGGGACTTTATAGGTTGTTATGATAGAGTTTCTGGATAGATATCATCCTAATAAACCTTAATTCATTGGGGGTGGTTAGGAAAATAAATCTTGAGGATTAGTTACATTCTTTTCCCTAATTTTGATTTGGGTATATTAAAATCCAAATATTGTTTGTCAATCTATTGGGATTAATTTTCCTATTACTCTGTTTTAGTGTTAATATGATGTATTCCTTTTTGTTTGATGATGTTATGTAGCATCATGTCTCCGAGATGATATGTGAATCAGATCTAAGAGGAAGATACTACTGAAAATCAACGAGCGGATCCTATCATGGGCCTGAATCCGGTTGAGGTGATCATATGCACTATCCATGCTATGTTTTAGGAACCACATCCAATTTCTATTTGAGCTCTAGTTGTAGAACCTCATAGGGATATTCTCAATATTTTTTCTCAAGAGTTCCTTCACCAGATGCTATAACTATTCAAAGGATCAAATGATCCTCATGAGGCTGAGTAATGGTTGAGTAGAATGGAGGAATTGTTTGCATTATTGGGCACATTTGACGAAATCAAGGTAAAGTGTTCCACCTTATTGCAAGAAGGACCGAGATAAATATGGTATGACACTATGGTGATGGAAAAAAATAATGATGTATTAGAGTGGGAAGAATTCAATGTTCTTTTCATGAACCAGTTATATCTAGATCTAATGCTATTAGCCAAGGCAATAATGTTTTTCAATATTGAGCAGACTGATAGGACTGTGACAGAGTATGTAAACCATTTTATAGAGCTTGTTTGTTTCAAACATAAGATAGTGTCAAATGAAAATATAATGGATCAAATTTTTTATTAGGGTATTCATTGGAATATTTTTTTCTCAAGTTTTCTTGATAAATATGCCTTCTTATGATGGTGCACTGGATAAAGCGCTGATGGTCAAAATGGACTTGGATGGTAAGTCAGGGTTATCAGGAGTTTCTTTTTCTCCCAGTGGAATTGCACATTAATCTAAGGGAAATGGGAAGTGTGGTGATTCTCATAGTGGTTCTTGAAACCCAGGTCATTCTAGACCCCATAAAGTGCCTTGTATAGGTCCTTTAGTTTTTTACCGGTGTGGCAAGCCAGGACATTCAAAGAGGGTTTTTACTGAGGCACCCAAGGTATGTGGTTTGTACTGATGCTCATGTCAATTTTAGAGGTTCTTCCATGTTATTTATACTGAGCATAGTGGAATGGGATCATCCAGACCTTCTAAAAATATGGTAAATTCAAATTATTCACATGAAAAAGGGTTCCAGAAAGAGGCATCTAGAATGAAGATTCTTCACGCAGTTCAAGAGTCTTTAGAGGAAGCAGATACGAGTCTTGTGACCTTGCGAGGTATAATAATTATAGATTCATCATTAGTGACTGCTTTATTTGATACTGGTTCATATAATTCTTTTATTTTAACTCTTATTGTTAATATTATTAATCTTTTTACAAAGATTTTATCTTGTTGAATGGATATTACTACACCCCTTGGTATGAAGAGAGAGAAGGATATCTGTAGCCCCTTTTTGGTTTATCTCTCTTAGATGTTGATATTTCTTGGAGTTTTATGATTCTTATCATGAAACCTCTTGAAATAATATTCCCAATGGATTTCCTCATTACTAATAAATCTTGGATTGATTGTTATCTTCGACGGGTCTCCTTCACTACACCTGATGGTGTGTGCCGAATCTTTCAAGAAGAATGGGACCTAAGGCCCAGTAGAGCTGAAACTTATTATCCATAGATGGGGAAATTAATATCTATGTTTTATTTTGATCTCGAGAAAGAATCTTTGATTGGTGATATCCCTATAGTTTTCCTCGAGTTTCCTGATGTTTTTACTTCAGAATTATTTAGTTTTCCCCTGATAAGGGAGGTTTAATTTTATATTGACTTAATGCTTAGTAATAAACCAGTATCTATTCCCCCTTAACATAGGGAACCAACAAAAATGAAAGAGCTGAAGTCCTAGTTGGAATATCTTCTTGAGAAAGGTTTTATACACCAGAGTGTGTCAGCTTGGATGACAACAGTTCTCTTTTCTAAGAAGGATGATGGTTCATTTCACCTATGCATTTATTATCAAAATCTCAATCGAGTTATAGTAAATAATAGATATCCATTTCCATGGATTGATGATATGTTTGATTAGATAAAAGGGTAGAAGTGGTTCTATAATATTGATCTTTTTTTGGGTTACCATCATTTGAGGATAAAATAATCTGGAATTCATATGACCAAATTTCAGAGAAGGTATGGTCATTATGAGTACCTTTTCATGTCCTTAGGTCTAACCAATGCTTCTATAGTTTTCATGAATTTAATGAAAAATATTTTACAAGAGTATCTAGATACTTTTATAATAGTTTCTATGGATGAAATCCTTGTTTACTCTAAGTCTGAGGAGGATCATGTGCATCATTTGATAATATTTATGAGTTTTTTTAGAAATCATAGAATTTATGAAAAGATTTCAAAATCTGAAATCTAGATTTAGGAATTAAAATTCTAGGAACACATAGTTTCAGAATAGGGACTATCAGTTTATCTTGAGAAGGTGATGGATGTTATGACTTGGGAGAAACCACCAAATGACTTTGAGATCCAAATATTCTTGGTCTTAGCTGTATATTATCAATAGTTCATGAGGGCCTTCGGAAAGTTGGATTCTACGATGATTTCACTAACTCATAAGTGAGTAAGGTTTTCTTGGAATGAAAAATGTCAAAATTCTTTTTTTTTGAGATGAAACACCTTTTGACTACTGTGTCGATGTTGACTCTTCTAGAGGCTGGTTAGGGCTTTGTGGTCTTTTATGATGCATTGGGTTCCATCTTGGGCTATGTTCTTATGTAGGGTAATCATGTCATTTCTTATAGATTTTGTCAGCATAGGCCACATGAGAATAATTATCTGACCCATGACGTTGAACTTGCAGTTGTGATGCACACACTTAAGAGTTGGCAGTACTACCCTTATGGATAAAGGTTTACCATATTTTATTAACACAAGAGATTGAGTTACTTACTCTCAAAAAAAGATTTGAATCTCAACTGGAGGATTTTGGTGGAATGCCTGTAGTATTTCAACATTGACATTACCTATACCTTGGAGAAATGGAATGTAGTCATTGATTCCTTGAGCAGGAAAATTCCAACCAAGGTATTGAAAGAATCACCGAAAGAGTGGAACTTGAAAAATCTCTTTGTACAGTTGCATATTAGAGTTTGAGAATTAGAGGATAGGGTTTCCATATCCAGTATTTGGTGGACATATTATCTTCTCAAATTTATTCTTCAGGAAGAACAACTTTATGATGAGTTCTATATAATTATAAACTCTCTTAATGGTGGGGAGACCGTGATTTATTTTTCGTTCTCCAAAGAGTGAATTCAATGATTTTTGAACTATTTTGTGGTACCATATTTGGTAAGAAAAGATATGATGGGATATTTCCATAGTTCCCAGTGTGTAGTGAACCCAGGATCCATGAATATTTCTATAACATGCAACGACAATTCTAGTGGAGAAGTATGAGATGAATAATTTTTGAGTATGTCTCTCATTGTTGTACATGATAACAAGTTAAGGACGAGCACTAGAAACCTTAGAATTTTCTTCAACCACTTCCAATCCCTACTTGTAAGTGGGATGAGATCTCTATGAACATTATGGTTAGGTTTTAGCATATTGATATTAAGAATAATATGATATGGGTTGTGATCGAAAAACTATCCAAGCCATCTCACTTTATACCAATTCTTGATACAACGAAAGTCAAGGATTTGGGAAATATATATATGAAAGATATTATTCATTTAAATAGAGTTCCATCTTCTATATTTTCTGATAGGGATCCTTGGTTTGTTTCTCACTTTTGGGGAGGCCTTCAGGAGGCACTAGGATCTCACGTATGGTTGAGTACAACATACCATCTACATTCAAATGTCCAGATAGAAAAAGATATATAGATTCTTGAGGAAATTATTTTTGCTTATGTTATTGACTTTGGTGTGGATTGGGATGATCAATTTGGACTGGTTGATTTTACTTGTAACAATAGCTATCATTCCATCATTATAATGGATCCTTTTGAGGCCCTCTATGACCGCCCTTGCATATCGTTATTATATTGGTCAAAGATTGGTAAAAATTCCTTCATTGGACCAATCCTAGTCCAAAAGATGATAATAAAAATTTAGTTTATTATTCATAGGATGTTGAAAGAATATAGATGATATGAGTCTTATGATGATCATCATTATAGACCTTTGGAATTATCAATTGGTGACCATGTATTTTTGAAAGTTTCACCTCAGTTGGGTCATCGATGGATTGGGAGTTAAGGTAAACTTTCTGCTCATTTTGTGTGACCTTTCAAGGTTGTTGATAAGGTGGGGAAAGTTTCTTAATATTTATAACTACCACCACAAATAATGTTGATACATAACATGTTCCATGTATCATAGCTGAGAATGAATCTATCTGATCCATATCATGTACTGAGATGAAGTGATCTCAAGGTTGAACATGATTTATCCATGATTGAATATCCAGTCAGTGTAGTTGATTTTAAAACCAAGATAATTCATGGGAGGTAAATACCATTGGTTAATGTATTATGGTATCATGGTTCTTATTCTTATGGGATATGGGAGAGGGAGGCACCAATGAGAGAGCATTGGACTCATATTTTTCACATTAAAGATTCTTTGTAGGCTTTATGAGGACTTAAAGTTTCTATTGTGGGTAAGTTCTAACATCCTATTATTATTTTCAGGTTTTCCTAAATCCATATTTTTGATCGTTCTTTGGTTCTGTTTCATTTGGGGTTGATGTGGGTGAAATTCTTAAAAATTTAATAGTTTCTAGGTTAGTGCACGATTGGCACACGATTTTCCCAAACCATGTTCCTAGCTAGAGAAAACCGTGAAACATGAGGTCGTGGGATTTTTTATTGTTGGGTAGAAGTTTAAAAACCATGTACCATATTTAGAGGAACCATGCATCCCATTTAAAATAGTTTCACATCTTTCACACTGTTTGTCTAAACTGTCTGCCTCTACCTAGGAAACCATGCGAACATTTCTTTAATTAATCTGAATTTTTATTAAAAATTACTAAACCCCCTTTTAGATCCCTAATGGACCGGTATGACCCATATTAAATTTATCCCTTCCTTAGAGACAACAAGAAGATTTTTCCCCCTTGACACCCACCCAAAGCAGAATTATGTTTGAGGAACGTCGTTCGATCTTCTCCCAGTTAGTTTCCTCCTCCCGATCTCTATCTCTCGTGATCTCTCTCCTCCACATTAGGGTTTCTTGGATCATCATGTTGGATTTTGGATCTAATACCCTATGTTTTGGATTATAAAAAAATGTTTGATCCTTGTTTCCTAGATTATGTGATCATCTTTCTTCGTTGCCAAGTCCCAATTTAGTTTTGGCATTGTGAGTTTCGTTGATATCGAGGTAGGTGGTTCCTTCATGATTTCTTATTTATATTAACCCTAAATTGTTTTATTTAATTTCAATTGTTTTAATTAAATAAAATTTCTTGATTTTAATTATATTTCTTTAAATTGGTTTGTTTTAAAAACCCAAATTGCATTAAATTGGGGTTTTAAAAATGGGATTTTTCATGAAATTTGAAAACCACCAATTCTATTGAATTGGGGAGTGTTTATGTAATTTTTTGAAATTTAAAATGTTTAATTTAAATTATGTATTTGATGGAATTTTTTTTCAATTAAATTGTTGAATGTAATTTGTGCAAGCAAATTGTAAAATTGAATTGTGAATTGATTTAAAATTCTTACATTGTGAAAATGGCTTAAAATTATTTTAAAAGGAACCTTTGGGATCTATTTTAGAAAAGGAATGTTTTTGATTAAAAACCCATGTTATGGTTTTTAAAATTTTTTGGCATATTTGATGTGGATTATGAGATTAATTTTATTTTAAGGTTTCATGAAATAAATTTACCAACATTTTTTTATTATAGCACATGCAAGACTTAGGTAGTTAGTGAGTTATTTGGATGAAAATTCATGCTTTACAATGTTCCTAAACATAAATGTAGCACATCACATCCCTTAGGAAATGGTTATGAGTCCTCTTTGTCCCGAGTTCAAAGGGACATATGTACATATTGCCTTGTCACCTTAAGTGTGGATTCCCTATAGCCTAGAACTATAATACCTTCTGTAACACCCCGACCCCACTAGGCTGGAGCCGGTGCATTACTTGTGACATTGGCGTGGTTAGAAGAAATGAAAATCCCGAAGGAACGATTAGTCTGGTAGTCTTTAAGAAACTAGATACATATATGTTACTCAAATTACATTGGAAAAGTTTACAAAATACAATACAAAACAAAAACTAAAAACGGAATCCCTAGGAACAAAATAAAATATCTTCTCTTCATCACCTGTTAAAGGTAGACGATGAAAGGGGTGAGATAAAAAGCTCAGTAAGGGTTAAAAATATCAGAATCATGAGTACAATAATAAGTGAATCACAATCAATCTGACATAATGAATACGACATAGTGAATAAATGAATAAATAATTACATTAATAAACTGAGAATGAAACTGCATCCATAGATTTTTTCACAGTGAAAACCTCATGGATAATAATAATAACTGAAAATGAATAAAGAGAATGATTATTAATTGGACGTCATGTATCTGGAACATGAACCATAATACTGCAAAAACAGTTTAGTTCTATGGGTAGAAACCCGTCTGAAATTTTTGGAAACAAACTCGAAGGGTCTGTCACCAAACTGTTTTGTCTCATGAGACATACCAATGCATCTAGGGGCTATAGTGGGCCCCAACCACCTCTACATCCAATAATTATTTATAAATATATTCAATAAAAGAGCAATATGTATTTACATTATCCGTATAGAATAGAGGATACTGATTCATCAACATTTCCATAGTCAAAACAACATTCAAAATAAATACCGTATGTAAAATGGTATATGACTTAGACAATAATAATATCCATGATATGATAATATGGATATTTAAATTTAATATAATTTCAATTGAAAAGTGATACAAAATGGGCAGTAGTTACACCTCATAAGAAATAGTAGGTGCACAATTACTAAGCAAGTCACAACGAAGTGAAAATTGAGACAAAGCTCGTTACAGTGTTGTATTCAATTGAGTCGTATGACAAAGAGCTAATAACCACCAAAAAACTCAAAGAATAAAATGAATATAATGATAACCATGATAAAATATTTCAAATGGAAGTATGAATATACCACATATAAGAAATAAGAGGTGAACAATGGAGATCCCACAAAATTGAAAGTGAGATGAGAAAAAACCCATCTAATCATTTCGGCATGGTAATGAGTGATATTGTGAGGGCTTAATGAGAGATAAAAGGTTATCCCATGATTTATGTATAATAAGGGAAGTATGGGGGAGATGACAAAACATACCCCATCATTAGAAATTAAAAACAAAAGCACACAAGATAGGGTGGATTCTTGAATAAAAGTGAGAGAGAGGATCCCTTACCTTATGCTTGAACGTGTTCTTGACTTGTTATTAAAGAACTGAATAAAAAAATTTGGATTATTAATTCATAATTCCAAAACCTCTATTATATGTAAATGATTTATTATAATCTTTGTTAGTTCATTATAGTCCTTTTTGATTGGTTATAAGGTTCAATTTCATTGTTTGGGCTCGTTTGTTTACTTGGTTTTAAATGATTGGTTCACTTATATTCATGTTCGGATAAATATATAAGATGGATGTGGCTGTCCATAAATGAAGTTATACACTATTAATGAACATAAAGGAGATTAAATGTTTTTAAATGTAATTTGGGTTACTTATATTGAAGTCGAATTTTTATATATATAACCTTAGTGATAACCGTTTTGGTGGGTTTAATTACGATGAACATTGTTTTGATTTATAACTTAATACCATGTGTAAAATAGTATTACAGAACTAAAAATAGGATATATTACATAATAATATGGTTAATACATAACAAAAATGTTTTACTGACTAGAATTAAAGATTATAATTGAAATCAATAAACCGTTGTCCTTGAATGTGCAAAATTAGCACATCTCAAACGGTGCTTTCGTTTCTTTCAAATAAAAGTGTTGAAAGGAGGGAAGGCAATGTAATATATACCATTAGCATGAAAAAATTCCATTACATGTATTTTACTAGATTTATCATTCTATTTTGGTGAAGGGAGGTGAGAAAAGAAACAAAAATAAAAGAACTTAAAAGAAAAGAAGGGATTTGAAAGAGGAATTTACCTCTATAGACTTCTTCCTTGAGAACCTATTAAGGGGAGATGTTTTGGTATTTTTATGAGACCAAAGCTTGATAGCCGTGGGGGAGGAGGTTGGGAAGGTATTTGGACAGAATTTGGAGAAGGCACAAGGCTTTAGAGGAGTTAATGGAAGGGGGGGGGGGTGAGAGGGGGTTTTTATAGTGGAGGAGAGAGGGGATTTCTTAATATAAAACTCATTAATTTATTATTTCTCCTCAAGGAAAGGAATGGTGAGTATTCCATGACCAAGAATAGTAATTTTATCATGTGATCCCGAACCAAGTGGGCTTACATTATCAGAACATCACACATGACTCTATAATTAGTGTATTTATCTTAATTTTGCAATTTTTGGTATGTCACTATTCATCAAAAATTCAAGTTTTTTAGAAATATCCAAAAAATTCACCCTAACAATTTTTTGACATGTAGAATCCAAAAATGAAGTCCATTCTTCAAAAATAATTTTCTAAATATGATTAATTAAATATTTAATTAAATCATTATTTAATTGAAATATATAAACACTTAGAATATTCATATTCATATTTAGGGTGTCTAAATTCATTTATACACTCAAGGGTTTGGATACCATTCATAAGAGTCACATTACTATTCATAAGGGCAAGTCACTATTAACAGGGGTAGGTTCTATTCATAAGGCTAGGTTACTATTCACCGAAAATTAAGTTAATTCTATCAGACTCTAAATATCATCTTGAACACAACCATGTATATCAGATTTTTAAAATTCAAATCACAGAGCTGGTAAATTTAAGTCTAGTGGATAAGTTATTGATATCTCCTATAAGTAACCATGTTTTTTTCCATAGGGGCTCATTGATTCATGAAATATAGGCTACCTAATGAATATAATGCATTTAAGAGAAACCTACCATAAAATGTTTGGGGTGCTACATTATTCCCTCCTTACAAAAATTTCATCCTTGAAATTCACAAAATATTACCTAAAAAGATTTGGGTATGTATTTAACATAAGCTCATCAAGCTCCCATGTTGCTTCCTCCTTCTTATGGTTCCTCCATAGAACCTTTACCAGAAGAGTCGTCCAATTTCTCAATACTTGTTCTCTAGTATCAAGAATCTTGATAGGCTCTTCACAATGAGATAGATCGGGCTCAAGTTCCACTTCTTCATAAGTGAGTATATGTGTTGGGTATGGAATGAAATTACTTAACATTTACACATAGAACACATTTTGAACCTCGGAGAGACTTGGCGGCATTGCCAAATGGTAAGCTACGACTCCAATTCGGTCCATAATTTCAAAAGGACTGATGTACCTGGGACTTAACTTCCCCTTATTACCGAATCGCATAATACCCTTCCATGGAGATACCTTTAAGAAAACATGATCTCCTACTTGAAACTCCAAATCATTCCTTCATTTATCTGCATAGCTCTTTTGCCTAATTTGAGCTATTTTGATATGGTTCTGGATAATATTTACCTTTTCCGTTGTTTCTTCAACAAGTTCTGGGCCCACGGGCTTTCCTTCACCAACATCATCCCAGCAAGTTGGTGTACGAGATCACCTTCCATATAATGCTTCATAGGGTGTCATCTGTATACTTGAATGAAATATATTGTTGTAGGAAAATTATATGAGAGGTAAATAATGATCCCACATTCCTTGAAAATCAAGTGAACAAGACCTCAACATGTCTTCCAATGTTTGAATAGTTCATTCTGATTTTCCATCAGTTTGTGGGTGGTAGGCAGTGCTCAAACAAAGATCAGTATCTAGGGCCTTCTGAAGACTCTTCTGGAATCTTGATGTAAAATTTGGATCACGATCAGAAATAATCGATAGGGGTACTCCATGAAGTCTCAAAACTTCATTAATATATATTCTTGCTAGACGTTCAAGTGGTAGATCTTCTCTTATAGCAAGAAAATGTGCTGACTTAGTAAGACGATCAACAATGACCCATATTGCATCGTTTCTTCTAGGAGTATTTGGTAGTCCCATGAAAACTTCCATCGTGATATTATCCCAATTCCACTATAGTATGGGAAGAGGTTGCAATACTCCTCCATGCTGTTGCCTTCTAGCTTTCACTTGTTGACAAACCATACATCTTGACACAAAATCAGTAATCTCCCTCTTCATATTGTCCCACCAAAAATATTCCTTCATATATATATATATCTTAGTGCTACCAGGGTGTATAGAGAAATTGTAACTATGAGCATCATCCAACAATTCCCTTTTTAGATCAGGTATATCGGGAACACAAAGTCTCTTCCCAAATTTCAAAATTCCATCTTCATATACGAAGTCACTCAATCTCCCATCATTCATAGCTTTAATCTTCTTTTGAAACTTCTCCTCATTATCTTGAGAAATTTTTATCCTTTCTAGTAAATATGGTTTGGAAACCATTTGAAAAAGCATTGATGTTTAACCTTCCATGGTTATTTCCATATCCATCTTTACTAGATCCATGAAAATAGGATCCCTTTCAACTCTCATCTTGTTCAAAAATCCATGATCCTTTCTTCTCAAAGCATCTACAACCTTAGTTTCCTTTCTCGGGTGGTAGTTTATCATGCAATCATAATCCTTGAGTAGTTCAAGCTACCTCCTTTGCCTCATGTTGAGTTATTTCTGGGAGAAAATATACTTCAAACTCTTGTGATCAGTATAAATGTCACATTTTTCACCATAGAGATAATGTATCCATATCTTCAAAGAAAAGATTACAGCAGCTAACTCAAGATCATGAGTAGGATAGTTTTTCTCATGAACTTTTAGCTATTGTGATGCATAAGCAATAAACTTATCATTTTTCATAAGGACACAACCAAGTTCTTTCTTTGAAGCATCACTATAAATAAAAAACCCTCCAATCCCCGATGGTAGAGTCAATATAAAAGCATTGACTAATATTCTCTTTAGTTATTCGAAACACTCTTCACAATCTTTTGTCCAAAAAAATTTAATCCCTTTACATGTGAGCTTTGTTAGCGGGTTATCCAGTTGGGAAAAATCTTGCACGAAACGCCGATAATAACTTGCTAAGCCAATAAAACTGCGTACCTTAGTTATGTTTGTTGGAGTGGACCATTCTTGGATTGCGTTTGTCTTCATAGGATCAACTAGGTTTCCATCCTTAGAGACAATATGGCCAAGAAAGTAAATCTTCTAAAGCCAAAATTCACACTTGCTAAACTTCCCATATAATTCATGTCTTCTAAGAGTCTTCAGGATAACGCGCAAGTGATTTTCATAATCTCCATAGCTTTTGGAGTATTCCAAGATATCATCAATAAATAACACTACAAAATAATCAAGATATTCCTTGAAAACTATGTTCATTAGATCCATGAAGACAGAGGGTGAATTAGTCAATCCAAAAGGTATTACTGTAAACTCGTAATGCCTGTACCTGGTTCGAAATGCTGTTTTTAGAATGTCTTCCTTCTTCACACTCAACTGATGATATCCAGATCGAAGGTCAATCTTTGAAACGTATTGAGCTCCATGAAGTTGGTCAAATTAATCATCAATCCAGGGTAGAGGATACTTATTCTTTATTGTAATAGTATTGATTTCTCTGTAATCAATTCATAGCCTCATGGATCCATCTTTCTTCTTTACAAATAAGACCGAGGCTCCCCATGGAGAAACACTAGGTCGAATAAATCCTTTGTCACTCAACTCTTCTAGTTGTTTCTTCAGTTATAATAACTCCATAATGGCCATTATATATGGGGTCTTTGATATAGGTCTTGCACCAGGAATTAAGTCAATGGAAAACTCAATTTCCCGCTTAGGAGGATGTCCAGGTAAATCCTCTGACAACACATCAATGTATTCTTTCACTATTTGCACATCTTCAATTTGAATATTTCTTTCCTCACCCATAGATATTGGTTTCTCTTCCTCTCTAATAATTAAATTCAATAAATCTAATGGGGGTGGATCTAGATAAGAATCAGATGGAAAAGTCTCCACTCTAAAGATAAGAGATGATACACCATTTTCAAAAATTGTAACTTCCTTTTTCTTGAAATAAATCCTCATATCATAATTTGACAACCAATACATACCGAGAATTATATCAAATTCAGTCATGGTTATGATGATAAGGTTAGAAACTAAAGCACGTTTTGGTGTTTGGATGGGGACTAGTTGACATCCCTTTGTTGCAATGATACATCCCATGGGAGTTTTGACTAACAAATCCTTTCTTAAATAAAATTGGAAATATCTAATTTTCTTGGAAAACTAAGAGGATATAAATGAATGTGATGATCTAGAATAAAATAAAGTGTTGGCTATGTTTGAGGAAACAATTAAAGTACCTTCCACCACGTCACTAGGAACTTCATCCTCTGCGGTTGTAATCGCATAGGATCTCCCTTGATCTCTTGGCTTTTTCTGAGGCATGTTTCCTTGGACCTTAGGACACTTATTTTCATAGTGTCACATATCTCTGCAGTTTTAGGAGTGAATATCATTGAATTGTTTCTTCCCCTTGCATTCATCAGATCAATGACCCTTTTCTCCACAGTTATAGAAGACTCCCATGCCTTTCAAGCATTTCCCAAGATGATTCTTTCCGCAGTTCTTGCATAATGGAAAACTATTTGCTCCCTTGATCTTATTTTGTGCTTCTAATTTTCCTTTCCTATCATAATACCACTTTTTATCTTGGTTTCCTTTGAAAAAAATTTGATCTAGCAAATTCCTTCTTTGTTTTGATGGCACTGGATACAATTTCATCATATGATGAAAATGATTGAGAAGCTAATTCCCTTCGAAGACTTGGCTTATTACCTTCAAAAAAATGATCAATCTTGTCCACCGAGTCACATACGTAATCCACAGCATACCTGGCTAGCATTTTGAAGGTATCCTCATACTCTACAACACTGTCTTCTTCCCTTTATTTCAAGATAAATAATTTCCTCTTCATTTCATTTCATTGCTCACGAGGGAAATATTTTTCGAAGAATATTCCCTCAAAATTCCTCCATTCCATATCTTTTATTTATTTTTCCTCCATGGTATTCTGAATTAGGGACCACCATTGGTCAACATCACCCTTGAGACAATATACTTCCAGCACCACCTTCTCATTCTCATTGCATCTTAATGCCATGAATATCTTCTCAAGTGACTTGATCCACTACTCAGCTACCACTAGATTAGTAGTCCCACTGAAAGATGGGGGCTTCTGCCGCACGAAACGATCCAACACAGGCGTGGAATGGTTATTCATTACAACTTGATTAAGTTGTCCCAATATAGTCATGATCTGATCTGCTCCGACATTGACTATGTTGACTTGCTTAGTAGGGATATCCCGACCTTGTCCACGAGTATTGATTCCCCTTATTCCATTAGATGCCATTTCTAAATAATGGGATAAATTATATTAGTTTATGAATCTTATATAGAAAATCACTCAACATAGATTTACATTCTATGCATATCTAATCTTATAAACATGGTTTCTCTGAGGTAAAATTTACATTAAACTCCTTCATAATGGATTTTAAAGAAAATATAAATTATCCTACACATATCCCCCGGGAGTGTCGTAACCAAGAGTGCAGAAAGGCTTGTTGTCATGTACTAGTTCCCGTTCGAGTCTAGCTCAAATCGGTGTTTTCAGGTTTTACCCCTAGATACATCTGTGCCAGAGCCGCCTCTACCTGCTCGTATCTAGGAAGGGATGTATTACTTGAAAGATCCACATAATCTATTCCTTACCAAAATGCCAGGATGTTCTTGTAAGTTTATCAGCAAATACTACCTTAGGGCTTTGTTCCCTACTATTTATTTCTTACTCTACTTTCCATGTTTTCTACTAAACTTCCTCTAATACCAACTGTAACACCCCGACCCTACTAGGATGGAGTCGGTGCATTACTTTTGATATTGGTATGGTTAGAAGGAATGAAAATCCCAAAGGAATGATCATTTTAGTAGTCTTTAAGAGACTAGATACATAGATGTTACCCAAATTACATTGGAAAAGTTTACAAAATACAATACATAACAAAAACTAAAAACGACATCCCTAGGAACTCAATAAAAGATCTTCCCTTCATCACCTGTTGAAGTTAGACAATGAAAGGGGTGAACTCAAATGCTCAATAAGGGTTAAAAATAGTGGAAGAATGAGTACAATTATAAGTGAATCACAATCAATCTGACAAAATCAATACGACATAGTGAATAAATGAATAACTAATGCCATTAATAAACTGAGAATGAAACTGCATCCATAGATTTTGTCATAGTGAAAACCTCATGGATAATAATAATAACTGACAATGAATAAAGAGAATTCTTATTAATTGGATGTCATATATCTGGAACATGAACCATAATACCACAAAAACTCTTTAGTTCTATGGGTAGAAACCCGTCTGATTGTTTTGGAAACAAACTCAAAGGGTCTGTCGCCAAACTGTTTTGTCTCATGAGACCTACCGATGCATCAGGGGGATGTAGTGGGCCCCACCAACCTCTACATCCAAGAATTATTTATAAATAGATTCAATACAAGAGAAATATGTATTTTCATTATCCGTATAGAATAGAGGATACATATTTATCAACATTTCTATAGTCAAAACAACATTCAAAATAAATACCGTATGTAAAATGGTATACGGCTTAGACAATAATAATATCCATGATATGATAATATGGATATTTAAATGGAATATAATTTCAATTTAAAAGTGATATCAAATGGGCAGTAGGTACACCTCAGAAGAAAGAGTAGGTGCACAATTACTAAGCAAGTCACAATGAAGTGAAAATTGAGACAAAGCTCGTTATCGTGTTGTATTCAATTGAGTCATATGAAAAAGAGTTAATAACCACCAAAAGAGTAACATAACACAATGAATATAATCAGAACCATGATAACACATGTCAAATGGAAGTACGCCTATACCACATATAAGAAATAAGAGGTGAACAATGGAGATCCCACATAATTGAAAGTGAGATGAGAAAAAACCCTTCCAAACATTTCAGCATGGTAACGAGTGTTCTTGCATGGTCTTAATGAGAGATAAAAGGTTATAAAATGATTTATATATAATAAGGGTAGTATGGGGGAGATGAGTAAACATACCTCATCATTATAAATTAAAAACAAAAGCACACAAGATAGGGTGGATTCTTGATTAAATGTGAGAGAGAGGATCCCTTACCTTATGCTTGAAGGTGTTCTTGACTTGTTATTAAAGACATGAATAAACAAATTAGGATTATTAATTAATAAGTCCAGAACCTATTTCATATGAAAATTATTTATTATAATCATTTTTAGTTCATTTTAGACCTTTTTGATTGGTTATAAGGTTCAATTTCATTTTTCAGGCTCGTTTGTTTACTTGGTTTTAAATGACTGGTTCACTTATATTCAAGTTCGGATAAATATATAAGATGGATGTGGTTATCCAGAAATGAATTTATACACTATTAATGAACATCCAGGAGATTACATGGTTTTAAATTTAATTTGGGTTACTTAGATTGAAGTCGAATTATATATATATATAACCTTAGTGATAACCGTTTTGGTGGGTTTGATTACGATGAATTTTTTTTGCTTTATAACTTAATACCATGTGTAAAAAAGTATTATAGAACTAAAAATAGTATATATTACATAATAATCTGGTTCAACCATAACACAAATGGTTTCCTGACCAGAATTAAATATTATAATATAAATCGATAAACTGTTGTCCTTGAATGTTCTAAATTAGCACATCTCAAATGGTGCTTTCATTTCTTTCAAATAAAAGTGGGGAAAGGAGATAAGATAAGAGAATAAATACCATTAGCAAGAAAACATTACAGTACATGTATGTTACTGGATTTATCATACTATTTTGGTGAAGGGAGGTGAGAAAAGAAACAAAAATAAAAGAACTTAAAAGAAAAGAAGGGATTTGAAAGAGGAATTTACCTCTTGAGACTTCCTCCTTGAGAACGTCTTAAGGGGAGAGGTTTTGGTCTTTTTATGAGATCAAAGCTTTCTGGACGTGGGGGAGGAGGTTGGGAAGGTATTTGGATATAATTTGGAGAAGGCACAAGGCTTGAGAGGAGTGAATGGAAGAGGGGGTGAGAGGGGGTTTTTATAGTGGAGGAGAGAGGGGATTTTTTAATATAAAACTCATTAATTTATTATTTCTCCTCAAGACAAGGAATAGTGAGTATTCCATGAGCAAGAATAGTAATTTTATCATGTGATCCCAGAAAAAGTGGGCTTAAATCAGCATAACATCACACATGAATCTATAATTAGTGTATTTATCTTAATTTTGCAATTTATGGTATGTCACTATTCATAAAAAATTCAAGTTTTTTAGAAAAATCCCAAAAATTAACCCTAACCATTTTTCGACATTTAGAATCCAAAAATGAAGTCCATTTTTCAAAAATAATTTTCTAAATATGATTAATTAAATATTTAATTAAATCATTATTTAATTGAAATATATAAACACTTAGAATATTCATCTTCATATTTAGGGTGTCTAAATTCATTTATACACTCAAGGGTATGTATACCATTCATAAGAGTCATATTACTATTCATAAGGGTAAGTTACTATTCATAAGGGTAGGTTACTATTCATAAGGGTAGGTTACTATTCATTAAAAATTAAGTTAATTCTATCAGACTCTAAATATCATCTTGAACACAATAGTGTATATAAAATTTTTAAAATTCAAATCACAGAGCTGGTAAATTTAAGTTTAGTGACTATGTTATGGTTATCTTCTATAAGTAACCTTGTTTTGTTCCATAGGGGCTCATTGATTCTTGAAATATTGGCTACCTAATGAATATAGTGTATTTAAGAGAAACATACCATAAAATGTTTGGGGTGCTACACCTTCTTAGTCATATGACCATGTTTCTATCTTCTTTGTATTTCAAATGATTATATTCCATTGTTGTAAATTTTCTACATGCCTTCTGATTTATATAAATTGTTTTATATAAATTTTTTTATTTAATCCATTTTTTAAAAGTGACATTATTTTGGAAATTTTCCATCAATTTAAAAGTAAATCCTTTACTTAAAGTATTTATATATTTTGAATTTCAAATCATGAATTGTTTTAATTATTCTTTTTAAATTAAAAATCTATCTATTTTAAAATTGAAAGAACTTTCTTTGGTTAATTTAATATTATCATCTAGCATAAAATCCTTGATGAGACACTACTGGTATTTTTAGATCACACCCTACCTATACCTTTAAGAGTTTGTAGATTATGTCCTTCTAGTTTCAAATAGGGGTAAAGAACCACTTGGAGGTGGTTCTAGCTGTTGATCTTGGCGAGTGGTGTCTATTAAGACTTAATCAGTTTTTCTAATTTTATGGAACTTGGTTGTAGTACTTGGGTTTTTATACCTATTTGAATTCTGGTACATTACTACTAGTTGAGTTTCTTTTTTATGCATACTGATTTGTTATCTTTATTCCTAATTGTTTGTGGAAAATTCATTCCCACCTTTTTTGTGTATGAAGTCAGGTGGTATTCGCCGACCCATGGGGATCAGGAACAGCCTTCAGTCTCTGTTGCGACCATCTTAGTTATCAAGGTACCAGTTTACCCAGAATGGTTCATGATTTTTTTCTAGAAAGTGTTAAAAGTGACTACCATCTAATTTTTAAAGGGGGTCACTATATTTTGAAATAGTTTTGATTTTTTTTTAAAAATTAGTAAGGTGTTTTAAAATTCACTATTTGGTTGGTTGGTGGATTTTGAGTTGAAGGAATTTATGTTTTATGATATTTAGAATTTCCAAGTAGTGAGTATTATAGAAAAGTGGAATGTCTATTTATTGAGATGATCATTAGGGTGACTCTCCTCGTTATCTGGGAGTGACACTTTGGTTTACCGAGTATACCTAGGCTATGAATCAAGTGGTGTTGCAAGAAAATTATTATATCATGGATCCTATCAATGAATTCTTGAATCATTTCCCTCTTTTATTTCACAGTTATCAAGGTCCCCTTAAATTATTGGAGTGGGTAGAGGGAATTAAACGAGTTTTTAATTCTCTTCAGATCTCAGATGCTTTCAACTTGAAGGGTCCCACTATTCTAGTTGAAGGAATCAATCAATCTTAGTTAGAAAATGTGGTTCCTTCATGCCCACATGGAATACTTTCTTATAAAATCTTCAAGATAATTTTTATTCAATGAAATTATACTGAATATGTCAAAAATGAGAAGGTTTTTGAAATAATGAATCTTCATTAGGGTGAGTGATAACTTGGGGAGTGAGATGATCATTTTTTATAATTGGATTGTAGTTCCCTATCCCCCTAAGCCAAAGCCAATGCCATACTTTATTAGATTGTCATGATTACAAGGAATCAAATCCTGAAGGACTGAAAATTTTAGTAGTTTAGTAAAACCATATTACATGCATGAAACCCATTTTTACTTGGGTATATAAAACGAAACATAATACATAACAAACTAAAATACTTAGCATCCTCGAAACTCATTCCAATAATTCTTCTTCATATCTTTAAGAAAGGAAACAAATAAGGGTTAACTAAAAAACTTAGTAAGGGTTAAATACAGAAGAAATAATAACTAATCAATGAGAATAATAAACCTGAAAAGTTAAATAACTAAACATACATTACTTTTATACAATAAAATAACAATGGAATATATCTATAGATTTGGCCATAATGAAAATACCTTGGATAAAATAACTAAAATAAATGAAATGCTTAATTATCGGATGTCATGTTTCCCAGAACCATGAAAACATTACCATAAAGGCATTTCAAAAGATGGTTTAAAACATACTAGGTACAAAATGATTCAGTTTGTACAACCATCACTCTACCATAAATACCTTTCATAAGAACGTTTAAAACTTATTGGTCACAAATGCAAAGGGCTTGTCCAACTAATTTTTACCATGAGACTACTGATGCATCAAGGGGATTATTTCAAATGGTCACAAACCCATGTATTTATAGTAAAAATTATTCCTCATATATTAAATAATAGATTTAATTAATAAAAAAAATTCCCTATCATAAAATATCCATATGGAGTAAAAGATACATATTTATCTATATTTCCCCATTCAATCAAATAAATGTCAAAGTAAACACAAAATTTAAAAATGTTATATGGTTTATGAAATAATAATATCCATCAGAAAATAATATGGATATTTAAGATAAATGTAATGTTTAAGAAAATGTGATCATATGGAAGTGATTTTTTTAATATAAATTTAACAATCATAAAAGAAAGTAATATTTAAAAGATAACTTTTACCATGTGGTAATTTTCAATTAAAAACTCCTTGGATGAGATAATTCAAAGTGAAACATAAAATACTATTAATTATGGATAAATCATGATATTAAATTAAAATTGGGTCGTATATACACCAAATTAAATTAAATTGATTCATAATATTAAATAAGTCTCAATGGAATGTAAATGGAGATGAAATCCCTTACCTTACACTTTATTTAGTTGAACATGATTTAAAATCCTGTATAATTGTTTTAAAAATGTTATTAAATAATTATAGAAGAATATTAACAATTATTATATCATATATAATCATTTTATATCATATTACAACCCATTAATTAATAATCTTTCATTATTTTCATTGTTTCAGCTGTTAATTGCCTTGTTTTTTTAAGTACGTTTTGACTTTTTATTTTTTATTCCTTTTACTTAGATCATTATTTTATCATATAAATAATAAAAAACACGATTTAAATATTATATATACACATTATATATGTATTTAAATTTATCCATAAAATATAGAGATAGAAAATGAAATACATCGTTCATAGAGACGGTAGGCCGTACACATGCATGAACGTTGTTTCCATTTTCTTATCATATTAAAAGAATGAAAAGTAAAATATATATATGTATATTATAATTCTAGTATCATATTTATGTCATATATAAAACCTATTTTTTTAAACCGTCCTTAATAAATTCCATGTAACGTGTGAACGAATCACAATGCTTGGAGGAGGTGGTAGTCCACACGTCCATAAATAATGTTATTGCATTCATAAAAAAGTAAAAGAATGAAGGTAAGTATTATATAATATTTAAAAAATCATAAATACATTAATAATATAATATATAAAATATATAGGTCACAGATCCATCATTATTCTAAACCTTGAATGGTGGTAATGGAAGAACAAACGACATCGGTCCGTGAGGTGACAGTCCGCTGTATACACGATCGATGATTATGTATCTCATTTGATGGAAGCATGTGAAAGTGTAGGTCATACCCTTAAAATAAAAAATATCAGTATATTTATGGTAATTATTTTATTATATAATAAAGATATAAGTGTAATTTAATGGGTGGACAAATAAATAAAACACAAGTGCTCGTTGAAGAATGTTACCTCTTATTTTAGGTAACTCCTTTTGGTTTATACCAAAAGACTTCCTTGGGTTACTTTATACCCAAAGTAAAGATTCTATGATAAAGGGATAGATTTTGGGAGATTATATTCTTAGGTTTTGGATGATCTAAAATTATTAAGATGTTTGAATAAGTGAGGGGAGTGAATGTCTTTTTATAGTGGAGGGGGAGTGACATTCTTGTAAATATAAGAAGGTAAATTCTATTGAGTGGTCTCCCTTACATGATGTTCCTCAAATATCGAAGAAAATATATCAAAGTGATATTATGGTGTATAAATCCCTCAAATACAAAAAAATTATTTTTATCATTTGTTTCCTTAATTTCTATGTTTCCCTATTTTTACATTTTTGGGGTTTCACTAGGGTAACAAATTTTACAACCTAGGTAACTTTACCATTAAGAACAAATTAAAGTGAGATTTATTAGAAAATATAGAACCACTGAATTATAAATATTATATATAATTTACAAAATAAAAATATCATGTGTGTTGGAAATTAATTTTAACAGAGACACATGTAACGTGTAAAAACACTACTTTAACCTGAATTGGGCTATCAATGTTTTTACTATTTAGGGGTCAATATGTTCATTATAAAAGATAAATTGTTCCATTAATAGAAAATATTTGATATTTATTAACATTTAAAAATAAATTGTCATAATATATTTTTTTAGTAATTTTCAATATTTTAATAAAATATCATTTATTATAAAATAACATTAATGTCAATTTTGAAATTATTTACTTAAATTAAATTTTACAAAATAAATACAATGATTAAATTTCAATATATTAAGTTAAAACTATTATAAAATGATATATTCATCTAAAAATTCAATTTAATAATATAATTCAATCAATTTACTTCACTTTTAATATTTTTAGTGTCATTTATTTTAGTTATTTATTAACTAAATAATCACCTCATTTAGATTCCTTAAGCAGTTTAACTTACTAATTCATCATTAAAAATTAAATATAAATTAATATGATGAAAAAAATCATATATATTTCAAAATAATCTGGATAACTGAGCTAATGTAGTTTTTTTCAATATCTCAAAGCTTTTTAAATGTTAAAGGTAAGGAAGGTTCCTATTTTGTTTTTTTCATTAATTAACTTATTATATAGGTCAATTTCATGGAATATTGTCTCAAAATGTCATAAAATTAGATTATAAGGTGAAAAGGGTTGATATATATCCATAAAATGGGTATTGGACAAGTCTATATGCAATTTTTCCACTAAAATTAATCTTTAACCACTGGGTAAACTCATTTTTACCTCAATCACTGTAATTAGTTTCAACTATTTTCACTAAGTATTATGGTAAAAAATTATGTTGATATTATTAGACTATGAATATTATACTGATTCCATATGAGTATATACATTTTTCCAAATTAAATTCATATAATTGGAAAAATTAAATTTAAAGATTATTCCACAGAGGTGGAAAGAAAGTGGGGTTTTAAAGTGAAAATTTTTATAAGTTCACTTGGATTTTATATCTAAATTCATTATAAAAATGTTTCCAATTAACTAAATTAGATTAATATATGTATAATTTATCTATTGAGACTTTAAAACCAATTTAAAATATAATTAATGTTAATAATTATTTTAAAGAAAATAAATTTTTCAACTGAAATGTAATTTTTTTACAATTCATCAAAATATGAAACTTCAAGAAAAAACAAAAAATTCACCCTATGATAATTTTGACATTATAAATTATAAAAGTAAGTTTATTTTGAAAAATAAAATTCATAAAAGGGTAAAAATTTAGTTTCAAAAAAGGTGCTCTATTAAAAGGCGGGAAAATGCCTTTTGAAAAAATACAGCTTTTTTTGCATAAAATTGGATTTTTTTGCCATATGCCTATCTAATCTATTAGATGAATGTTAGATCATTTTATTGAATATTTAATATTAAAATAAATATATCATAGAGTCTTAAGATGTTATATATACTTCTAATCTTGGCATTGTGTGTCATATATGCTATGAAATATAATATTTTTCTTTTAAAATCTCGTGGTGTTAAATTCTCCCAGCATTAAATAAACAACATCTTCACAGTTAAAACTTGATCTTTGTAATCAAAGGTTTGATATTTTAGAATACTGTTTTTAAAAATCCCATATTATAAGATTTAATAAAACATCTTATTAATAATATGGAAAATAAAAATGTGAAGGTCACCACAAAACCAGGCTTTTGAAAAGAAGAACATTAGTGAAAACATGGACATGGAAGAAAAATATAACTATAAAGTTTGGATAGAGAGTGATAGAGAACATGTTCATGAGAATGTTTTTGAACAAAAATCCATAATCCAGGTTTTTGAAAAGGGTTATCGATATCATAAAAAATTATGATAATAGGACAACATTTTTATTTCAAGACTCGTTCTATAGAGTTGAACAATTCTTTCACTCTATAAGAATATAAGTAAATATATGTTTCTATTTTATAAACACAGTATTATCCTTTTTCTTGGTGTTTAAATATTTTTACTTCACATATTTAATTATATGTTCAAGTAATATGTTAACCTCTAAAACCTTGTCCAAAGTTCAACATAAACCATTTCATAAATGGTTTAACTTACGAACCTTTTAAAATATTAAAATACAAACATTAGAAAGAAGCTCACTAAATTTGAAAAATTATCTTATCATTAATTCCCCAAATAACATGAATCCATTATTAATCATCACATATCGACATGTGTCTTAAGGTATCAGTAAAGGAGATGAAGTTCTGATCCGGTGGGTGCTGATTTTCAGTGATGTAATGAAGAAAATGTGTGATTGGGAATTAGTGGGCACGACTCGAGGCAGATCGTGGCCCGTGGTGGTGATGATGTATTCTGTTTATTGAATATGAATTTTGATGTTTTGGGGGTGAATATTTATGCTTGTAAGATGATAATGGTTATGGTGTTTGAAATTTGGTATCTAGTATTGTGAGGTTCCACTAAACCATAAAGTGTTTTATTTAGAAAATAGAAAAAAGGATTTCAGTCACATATCAACATGTGAATACATTCTTCATGTATTCTATTAAAGCATGGTAATAATTTGAATTACTATAAAACATTATTGAAAACATGCATGATTCCTTATTCCTTATGTAAGACATAGGTTGTTAGATATATTCCCTAAATTCAAAAAAAGTTATCGACTCCATAAACGATATCATAAAAAACATTATAAATAAATCTTTAATCAGTTTCGTGGTAGTCTACACTTATCAAATTTACTTTATCAAAATCAACCATCTCTTTATCCAAACATCATTATCTCAACATCAGTAACATATTAAGGGACCATAGTTAAGTTTTTTAAAAGAAGTTCGACTTACCACTGAATAAATTTTATTGGTTATCAACACCGTTCAACACACTATTTAAAATCCTTAATGAACTAGTACTACAATACAATCCTTATATGTTTAATAATTATTATAACTTTTATATCACTAATAAAATACTCAAATTACATAATTTTTAAATCCAAACACTGGTATATTAATAATTCTTCTTTATCTATGGTCGTAGAAGAATATTGACCATGATCCATTAGCCTCTTTTGGGGTATATTCATTTGATGCTTGAGAATATGATTTGAATAGTTTCATTTATCCTTGTTGTTGAAGCATTATACATTGAAAAACGTTTTATTACCCTTTAAATCAAAACCATGATGGAATTTCTCTCTACACTTATAGAAAACTCCCATTCCTTTTAAATAAGTACCAAAGTGTTTTGTTCTATAACTATCACATGTGGGAAAATAATTCTTTATTTCATTTTCTTTATCCATATTTTTCCAAGATGTACTCTTGTTCTCATGATTCCCTATAGATCCATAATACTTATATTTTTTTTCTCTATCTCATTAGAACATGAACTATACCCTCATATGTTGATAATGTTTGGGAGACTAGTTCCCTTTAGAAGATTGGACGAAAAACCTAAAATATACAATCCTTATTAATATTGGGATAATATGAATTGGTGAGGTTCCTCTTCCTTATACTATGTTCCATTTATAAATTATGAATTCCATTATATTAGGTTATATCGTTATAGAAAATAATGTATAATCTCAAAACTAGTGAAATACTTAACATAAATTGAAAAATTTATGTTCATATAATCTCATAATCATAAACAAGATTTATTTAGGATTTTATTATATACTTATCCTAAAATGTTATCATAGGGTTATGTTCTATAATATATGTTTTCATAAATCTATTATCAAAGGTTTCTACTAAACTTATGATGATACTAACTATAGCACCCCAACCCCATAAGCCTGGAGCCAATTCCTTACTTTATTACATTGGCATAATTACAAGGAATAAAATCCCAAAGGAATGAAAATTTTAGCAGTTTTGGAAAACGTGATTACATATATGAAACCCATTTTACATTGGGGACATAAAATGAAACACAATACATAATAGAATAAATGACTCAACATCCTTGAATCTCATTCCAGGAATTCATCTTCATATTATGGGGAAAGGAAACAAAATAAGGGTGTGCTCAAATGATCATTAAGGGTTAAATAAAGTGGAAGTAATGATGAATTAATGATCATAATCAACATGGAAAGGTAAATAAATGAACACATATTCCATTTAATCAATAATATGAGAATTAAATTTATCCATTTATTTTTTCATAATGAAAATTATCTGGATAATAATAACTAAAATGAATGGAATTATTAATTATCAGACGTCATGTTTCCTAGGTACGAGAAACATTTACCATCAAAACCTTTCAAAATATGGTTTAAAACATACTAGGTACAAACCAATTTGGTTTGGACAATAATAAATCTTCTGTCAAGAACTTTTATAAGAAATTTTAAAACATACTGGTTACAAAAATGAAGGGTTTGTCCAAATGATTTTGTCCCATGAGACTACCAATGCATCGAGGGTGATATTTCCAATGGTTCCCAGCCCATGAATTTTTATTAAAAATCATTAATCATATATCAAATAATATATTTAATTAATAAATAGCATGCCTTATCATAAAATATTCTTATTGAGTAAAAGATATAGATTTATCAATATTTTTCCCAATCAATCAAATATCTGTCAAAGTAAAAAACATATGTAAAAATGGAATATAGTTTAGGAAATAATAATATCCATAAAACAGGAATATATATATTTAAGATAAATGCAATTTAAAATAATAACTGATTATATGGAAGTGATTATTTCATGATAAAGTTAAAAATCACAAAAGAAAGTGAGATTGAAAATATAACTTTTTACCACTTCTTAATTTTCAAGTCAGAACCCCTTGGATGAGATAATTAAATGTGAAACTTAAAATACCAGGATTTATGGGTGAATCCTGATATTAAATGACAAAGGGGTAGTATATGCACCACATTAATTTAAATTGATTCCTAATAATAAATAAGTCTCAATAGAATGTATGTAGAGACAGAATCCCTTACCTAACACTTCCTTTAGTTAAACATGATTTAATCTCTTGTGAAATGATTTTAATCATGTTATTAAATTATAATAGAACCATATTAATATTTATTATAACATATATAATTCTTTTAAAACATATTATAACCCATTTATATTTAATATTTCATTATTTTCATCATTTCAGGTGTGAATTTCCTTATTTTTCGAGTATATTTTAACTTGTTATTTTTTGTTACTTTTAATTAGATCATGATTTAATTATCTAAATAATTTAAACCATGATTTAAATATCACATATATTCATTATATACTTATTTAGAGTTATATAAAAAATTTAGAGATAGGAAATGAAATAAACCATTCATGGAGACGGTAAGTCGTACGTACACATAAATGACGTTTCCAATTTCTTTTCATATTAAAAGAATGAAAATTAAATTATATATATGTATATTAAAATTAAATTATAATATTTATTTCATATAAATAAAGCATGTTTATTAAAATCATCCTTAATAAATTTCATGTAATGTGTGATTGAATCACAATGCTTTGAGGACTCAGTAGTCCACATATCCACAAACGATGTTATCATATTCCCAAAAATGGAAAGTATGAAGGTATGTATTATATAATATTTAAATAAGTATAAATAAATTATAAATATTATATTTATTAGATAAAATCTATAAATCCATCATTATTCTCAATATTTAAAGGTGCTGATGGAAGAATTAATGACATCAGTTAACGAGGCGGTAGTCCGCCATACACACAAATGATGATTGAGTATCCCATTTAATGGAAGTGTGTAAAAGTGTAGGTCATAAACTTAACATAACAAAATTTTATTATATTTATGATACTGAATTTATTATATTATAAATATATAATAATAATTTAATAGGTGGATAAATAAATAAAACAAAAGTGATCATTGAAGAGCATTACCTCTTCTTCAAGAAACTTATTTTTCTTTATAACTAAATACTTCCTCGGTTTCATCTCTTCCAAAAGTAAGGATTTTAGGATGATGGGGTAGATGTTGGTATATTATTTTTATATTTTGTATGAGATTAAGTCTTAATAGTTGTGAATAATTAAGGGGATTGAATTCCTTTTTATAGTGGAGGGGGAGTGGCATTCTTGTAAATATAAAAATGTAAACACTATTGTGAGGTATCCATTAATTCATGTGCCTCCAAAATTGAAATATAATAGAGTAGAGTGCAATTATGGTTGATAAAAACCTATACCACAGAAAAATAAATTTATTTTTATCATTTTGTTCCTTAAATTCTACGTTTCCCTATTTTTACCTTTTTGGGTATTCACTAGGCTAACTAATTTTATATCCTAGGTAATTTAACCATTAAAAATAAATCATGGTGAGATTTATTAGAAAATATTGACCCAATTAATTATAAATATGATATCTAATTTACAAAATAAAAAACTCATGTGTGTTGGAAATTAATTTTAACAGAAACACATGTAACACTCAAAAAAACTTCTTTAACCTGAACTGTGGTAACAATGTTTTCACTATTTAGGGTTCAATAAGTTGATTATAAAATATCAATTGGTCCATAAATGGGAAATATTTTATATTTATTAATATTTAAAAATTAATTGTTATAATATAGGATTTTTAGTAATTTTAAACCATTTAATAAAAAATCATTTATTATAAAATAACATTAATGTCAATTTTGACATTATTTTCTTAATTTAAATTTAAAAATATTAATACAATGATGAAATAGGAATATATTAAGTTGAAACCGATTTAACATGATATATTCATCTATAAATTTAATTGAATATAATAATTCAATCAATTTACTTCACTTTAAATATTTTTAGGATAATTTATTTTAGTTATTTATAAACTAAATAATTATCGCATTGGCATTATTTAAGCAGTTTATCTAACTAATTCATCGCTAAAAAATAAATATAAATTAATATAATAAAAAAACTCATTTATATTTCAAAATAATTTATATAACTGAACTAATGCGTTTTTTAAATATATCAAAGCTTTATAAATGTTAAAAGTAAAGATGGTTCCTATTTTCCCTTTTTCTTTACTTAAATTATTATATAGGAAAATTTCATGGAGTATTGTCACAAAAAGTCATAAAATCAGAGTATGAGTTTACAAGGTTTGAACTATGTCTAGAAAATGGGTATTGGACAAGTCTCTAGGCCATTTTCCGACTAAGATTAAAGTTTAACAACAAAGTAAACTCATTTTATATTAATCACTATAATTAATTTTAACTGATTCCACTAATTATTATGGTAAAACATTTAGTTAAACTTATTATAATATGAACATTATACTTATTCGAGTTACATATATCCATTTTTTCAATTTCAACTCACATAAGGGGAAAAGTTAAATTTAATCCTAATCCCGTAGATGTGGTGAGAAAGCGGGTTATTAATATGAAAATGATCAGGAATTTAATAATATTATATATCTAAATTAAAAATTAAAATGATTCTAATGAGCTAAATTGAATTAATATATTTATAATTGATCCATTTTTACTTTAAAACCAATCTAAAATATAATTTAATATTAATAATTATTTAAATGAAAAGGCAATTTTCAACTAAAAAGTAGTATTTTTCACAATTCATCAAAAAATGAAACTTCTTACAAAACTACCAAATATTCACCCTAAGATAATTTTGACATTAATAATTAAAAAACAAAGTTTATTTAGACAAAAAATGTATAAATTTTTCAAAATTTAGTTTTAAAATAGGTGGGTTATTAAAAGGTGGAAAACATCCTTTAGAAAAATACAACATTTTATGCATAAAACTAGATTTGTTCTTATCATATCTATATCAAATATATTGGTTGAATTTCAAATTATTTTATTGAATATATAATATAAAAATAAATATATCATAAATTATCATGATGATATATAGACTTCTAAACTTGGTCTTGCGTGTCATATACTCTATCAAATATAATATTTTTCTTTTAAAATTTCATGGTGTTACATGGATGTCTTCTCACAGGAGGTCATAAATGATGAATCCTTAAATTATGTTTCTAGTAAATAGGACCTCACCTGATGGAGGAACAAGAGAAGCTCCCGCACTCCAGCATCTGGGATGCCCTAAACCACCTACGAAGCCTGAATTTATACTCTTATACCTCGAATCTAGTCGTGAATCGGCAAAGTTTATCGTCTCCAAAGAAGATCAAAGTGTCTGTGGATGTCGATTTAAAAAGTTTTTTGTCCTTCATCAGATTCTCAGGTGATTCTTTCGGATCTGTTCATAACCGTTCTTCTCAAAGGATCATCAGGAAAGGTTTGTTAGCCCATATTTCTGCATCAGATGATGCTGTTTCCAAAAGACTAGAGTTATGAAAACACTCAATTATTGCTCGAATATTCTTGTCAAAAGGTATGAAACCCTAGAAAATTGTTGATCTGGTTCCTCACCTAGGTTTCATTTGGGGTTTTTTGGATTTCAAATGCATTTCTTTAGGATGTGGTTTTTTCCATCTGTTATTTCCGTCTGTGGAAACGAAAGAGCAAGCATGGAGTGCTGGGTCTGTCAACCTCAATCTCGGAATTTTGAGGCTCCATGAATGGAGTCTGAAATTTAACCTTAATGACTTTAGGGATACTTGTGACCATGTATGGATCAAAATTCATGTCCTTAATTGGGTCTTATGGCACCCAGAGATATTTTTTTGCATAACTTCGATGATAGGTACACCAATTATACTTGATAGTGCTACTGAATCAGTCTCTTTTGGTCACTATGAAATAGTTTTAGTTGAAATGGATTTAATTTGAACCCTAATTGATAGAGTGGTTCTTTCCAAGCCACATGATGAGATCAACCTTCACATTGATTTTGAGAAAATCCCTATGTTTTGTGCTTCTTGTAAAACAATTGGGCATGACATTTCTACTTTCAGGAGACATTTAATTTGTTCAAACAGTAATCTCAAAGTCCATGAGTCTCAGTTCTATATAAAGAAGGTCATGATTGATAGTAATTATCCACCCATTGTTCCCCCTGATGAGAATAATGTTAATGATCCCAATGGACTTGATACACTAGATGTTGTGAATGAAACCATTGAACCAGCAACAGATGTCCAAGTTTTTCACCCTAATGGCCCATTGAAAAAAAACATAGAGGTTAATTCTAAGACCCAATCATGGGCAGACCTAGTTGATGGACACCAGATTGAGGTTGGAGTTTCTTTCAAAGATGCTCTATCTAGAGGAATTGATGAAGATATAGTTGAGGATAATTCAATAGATAGTCAAGATGCAATTGAGTTAGAAGCTCAAGCTACTGTTGACCAAAGTTTTTGGCAAGAGCAGCTCATGATTTCTTCTAAAAATCGCAATGCAAAGGCTAAGGCAGATAATGCTACTTATTCTAAGTTTGGAACAAGGAAGACTCACTTACATGAACATTGAAGATCTGCTACTGCTAATAAGGTTGATGGATTTGTAGGTACCTCTAAGAAGGCTGATCATTCTAAAGAAAATTCTGGAAGTGGATTCAATCACCCTAATAAAGAACCCTAAAAGGAAACCAAAAATTCAACTCATAGTTGTGAAGACACTGTGGATATATAGCCTCTCCCAGTACTTGATCCAACTTCTCGATTCAGTTTGGATGCACATGCTAAGGAGCACAGGCAGGCTGCTCTTGCTAGATTCCAACCAATCGCTGCATCTTTTCCAAATGCTGGTTGCCTTTCTGAAACACCTGCTAAGGTGCATGGACAGATTGCTCAGGCTGGATTTTCCCCTATTGCGATATCTTTTCCAGGTACTAGTTACAATTTTGAAACACCTGCTAAGGGGCGGGGACCTTCTTCTCAAGCTGGTACCCCTACTGTATTAGTTATGGCTGCTCCATCCCTACTAAATGTGGCTTCTTAGAAGGCGAGCATCCCCTCTAATCTATGTTGGAACCACTTTGTGTATAGGTTTGTATTTGTTGTCAATAATTGTCAATGGAATATCAAAATGAAAGAGATCAAGAAGTACTCCAATAAAATGGCGGAATGGAAGCTCACAATGAAGGAGATCATGAAGTACTCCGATGAAGTAGAGGAGTAGTGATTCAGACGATTGTTGTGCTGATCATAAGTTCAAAGAACATGTGTCAAAGGTGATACATTATTTACAACAATGAAGAATGTGAGGAATAATCCATCCAAGGATGATTAAAGCAGGATGGTGTTTTTGGATGAAGACCATGCAATTCCTCCTTATTGCATAAGAACCATGGGCTTTGATGAAGACCATGAAATTCCTCATTATTGCATGAGAACAATGGGTTTTGATGAAGACCGTGCAATTACTCATGATTGCGTGAGAACCATGCTAGAGACTTCTTGACGGATTGATTCACATGGTTTGCATGAAGTTGATCATGACGGTTGATGAAGAAGACAATGTGCCAATGATTGGAGATCTAAGATGGTCATGCAAGGATTGGAATTCTGAGATAGCCATGCACATCACATTGTCATAGAAGCAGAAGATTTGTTGAAGGATACATATCACCAAGAAGAAGTGTTGTTGAGGTGATCGTGATTGTTGACAAAGAAAACAAACGACATACAAATTTGTTGACAAAGGAGATTCCATGATGGCATGTCGAGTTCGAAGATTGTGGATAATGATCCATGTTTTATTCATGGAACATCGACAAAGGAATGGATGATCTGGAGGCAGACTAAAAGAGCAGATACAAGGTGGCGCCATTTTCCAGTGTTTGCCAAATTTTTGGGGTCCAAAATTTGGAGGTTGGTGAGCATCGTGAAAAGTGAATTTCCAGGAAGATAATAATTTAATATGGCAAAGGCATGAGTTTCGCGAAGATGGGATGCATGGACTGGATTTTGCGAAGACCAGAAGAATAGAGGCGGTGAGTCTTCACGATTACGTCAAGCTTCGCGATTACGTCAAGCTTTGTGAACGGCAGAGGCTGGAGAGCTTCGCGGCGATGAAGGGCTTTGCGAGGGAGCTTTGCGGCGAAGGCACGATGGAATGATGACGGTGATTCTTCGCGATTATGTCAAGCTTCGCGAACGGCATAGGCTGAAGCGCATCGCGGTGGAGAAGGGCTTCACGAGGGAGCTTCGCGGTGAAGACACAAAGGTATGTTGACGGTGATTCTTCGCGACTACGTCAAGCTTCGCGAACGGCAAAGTGCCGTGGTGCTTCGCAATTTGGACAGAATTCCGTCAGAATCTTTGGAGCTTCGCGATTTGAGATGACATGGCGTTGACTTCGCGTGGAAGAGTCGAGGGTCGGTGGAATCGCCTATAAATAGAGGCCGACCCCCTCAAGAGAAGTAGAGAGCTCTCAACGAAAATCCTTTGCTCTCGGTTCGCAAAGGTCACTCGCGAAGGCAGTCTGCTTCGCGAAAGAGGAGCTTCGCGGCGGCTATTCTTGCTCCGCGAAAGTCTTGCGCCCCGCGTTGGCTCAGTGAGCTTCGCGAAGAGGCAGGAGCTCCGCGATAGCCCAACATTGCGAAGGCTGGAGCATCGCGAGAGTGCATCGCGATTGAGCTTCGTGAAAAGGCAGGGGCTCTACGAAGACTTGTTTGAGCTTTCCAATACTATGAGCCTTGCGAAGTAGGGTACTTTGTGAAGGCCCTTTCAAAGGTTGTTCACCCTGTGGATAGGGGAAAAGGGGTATTCATCGGTGGATGAAATTTGGACTTCAACAGAGAATCATTTATTGAGCAATCACACAAGTGATTGTAATTCAAGAAAACGAAGACAAGGGGATCTAGTGCATTCAGTCATTGCACTAAAGTAAAAGGTTGAATACAAAAGAGCATCAACTCAGGACTCTGATGCAAGCAAAATATCTTGCTGAACAGGAGACAAAGACTTCAATGCAAATCTATTGTAGAGACCTTCATGTCTATAAACTGAGTGTGACTTCACCAACGGTAGTGAGCCAGGGGGAGTCAACGGGAGTGTCCTGAAGGAAGCAGTGAGCTATCCTCGAACCTTTGTAAAGGCAGTGAGCCTGGGACAGAGTGAATGTGCCCGAACAATTGTAATCTATATCTAGTGAAGCATAGTGGATTCGGGTGTGACCGACAACCTGTCAGCGTATGCTCCTTGGACGTAGCCCTTAGTGGTGAACCAAGTAAAAATCGTTGTGTCATCTCTCTGCATGTGAATTTATCATTGCTGATCATATCCTTCATACAAGTTTAAGTAGTTCCTACCAACGTGGGAACAAGATCCACAACTTTAAGAAGAAAAAGTTGACACCCTGATTCACCCCTCCCCTCTCAGGGTGTCCCGGGGTCCTACAATCTAATGATAAAAGTACACTATTACAGGGTTGCTGATCATGGTGGATTTGTAAATGCTACATGGGTAGGAACATATCTAGATTTAATATGTGCTTCAGAACTGAGTCAGAGTAAGAAATGTACTAGGAAGGAGAGTACTCATTACTCATTTGAATTACTTGCATCTGCTAGTAGTGACAATGATGGAAAATCAGATGATGGTGGGGATAGATATAAAACTAATCAACCTGTTGAGACTGCTGAGATCCAAGATGATGGCGGTGGACCTTGGATGCAAGCCAAATCTTTGAGAAGAGGACGAAATCCCCGTGGCAGGGTTGGTCAACCCTCGCATCATAGTATGAGCACTCATTCTCAAATGCGTTGATGTCCTTTTTGTGGATTGTTTTTGAATGATTCATCTTTTTATCTTCTTTCTAACTTTTACATTCAATAAAGTCACCTTGGTGCCTTATCCTATTATAAAAAATAGGACCTCACCTAGAAATTGGTGCTATTTTTTTTGAATCGAGATGAATGTCCAATCAAATGGTTCTTTAAAATAATGTTTTAGTATAAGTAATGCATGTGAGATGAATAGAAGTAGACATTGCCTCATTTAATGTTGACTTGAATGAATATGTCTAATTATATGAGAATTAAGACTTGGTTGATACCTATACGGAGAATATGGTTGAGTAGGGATAACCCACATAGGGAAAGAAGTGGTATTTTGTGTGTTTCTAGTGTGGAGAACCCAGACATTGAAAGTAGTCTTGTCTGAAAGATATGAGATTTTGTTATCGGTGTGGACACTTGGGCCATCTTTTTATGTTTTCTAAGATTAGATATTAAAAATTTATGTTTTAGTTGGGATCTATTTTTGAGGAATCTCTATTTTTTTTGATTTTATTTGGCTTGTATTGGGATTAAATGAATGTTCTTTTTTATAATAATGGACTATAATTCTGATTTGTATTTGGTGGACATTTTATTTCTTGGGACTTCATAGGTTTATTTTTATGGATGGTGATGTATTTTGGTTTTGGATAATCCACTTTTTATATTATATATATTTTAAATGGTTGTTTATAATAGTCTTGGTTATCTTTTGTTGGACATGGATATAGATCTAGGTGAATATTCAAGTAACTAGGACTAATTGGATCTTATGGGGGTCTAACCCCTGAGGTTTCATGCGTAAAGTGTGATGAGTTCACTATGATATGTTTTTGTGTGTTGGAAATCATTTTTCACCTACTTATTCTTTACATAGAGTTAGTATATATGTCATTTATCATGTCTATTTTTTAGTTTATAAAATGATGGTGATTATCAGTGTTGGTTTCTTTTGTGGTTTCTTATATGCCTTGGTATTTTTGTTTTTCTTAAGGGTTGAATTCTGTTTCTTGGAAGGCTGATTATATTTAATGGTTAATATCTTCCTTTTATTTTGATGGTATTATACTTAGAGGTGTATCCTTTTTTCTTCTACCATTTTATTGGAATTCTAAATGGTGGTAAGACCCTGATAGGTCTCCATTTATCCCATGGTTTCCTAGGAAAATTGATCATGTTTAGTTTATATTTGGAGACCTTTAATGGTTTTCAAAAAACTTTTTTGATGGATATTTAGAGTTTCAAATAGTTAGTTTGTTGAAAGTTCCTATCCCATTATTTTCAATACTATAATTCCTCTCTATAGTTTCCCTAACTCTACCACTTAATAATTTGAAGTGTGTGTGTGTGTGTGTGGTGACCCTTCTTTTCCAAACACCTATTAATTTATCTAATAATTTCTTGAGGATGAATGTGGAATGATGGGAAGAATTGTGGAACCTTTCATGTCATTGTAGAGAATATTTTATATTAATTTATTTTATTTTATATTATTTTATGTTTTGGAAATTTTTAGTATTTACATTTTAAAATTTTAAAGGCTTTTAGGGGTTTCCTGGTTAGCCCATCTGGTTAGAAAAACTGTGTGGTGCCCATGAAACATTACCAAAAATTTTATTAGTTTCATTTGGTATGGTTGGTACATAATTAGTCAAACCATGAAGGGTCCTAGTGTACAATTTGTGGATTATTTTTTTTGGTTCTAGTAGCCTTCGCTTGGTTGGTTCACTATTTGGTTAATCGTTCAACCAAACTATATGGTTCACCATATTTGTTTTGGGAATTATTGATTTTTCCCTCCTAAAATTTTATACCTCTAAAGTTATCATTTTTCATTCCCATTATGTCATGATTGACCCTAAATATGTTACCCATTCCATTTACCCTTTCATACATTTATTCTAGTTCATGGTGATTCAAATTGGATTTCTTGCTATTTGAGGCTGGATTTTTAAGGTAAGGACTCTCCTCCTATTTCCTCTTCCTATTCTCTTGTCTCTTCCCACCCCTTACTGCACGCCATTCTTGGTCAAAGCCTAGGTAATGGTTTGAATTTTTTTATGATTTAATAATATTTAGGGAATGTCATCCATTTAACAGACTTGAATGATCCCATTATTGAAGTCTTGGACAATTAATTATTGATTTGAGGTAGGTTTTCCAATTCCCTTACTTTTAATTTATACAACCAATGATGTATGAGGATTTAAATTTATGATTAAATATAAAAATGATATTTTTATGTCTATTCATATATTTTTAAAATAGAAATTATGATTTATTTAGAAACCCCTATAAAATAATAGGATTCCCTATCTTAAATATTTTCTTTAAATCTAATTTCATCTCATAGAGACAACAATTGTTTGTTATAATTCTTGGTTGGTACTTTAATTATTGAGTAAAGATTGTTAAAGAGATCTTGCCCTATAAATAAAATTTATTAATTTTTTACTTGGACAATATTAATATATTTTATTTAAAAGATGGTTTTTTTAGTTTCTTCAATAATATTCATCATTTAAATGATGTTAGAAACTTGGTCTCAAACTATATTTTATTTCATTAAATTTTTGGGGGAGATTTTCCTTAAAGGATAATTTGGGGCATTACAAAATATTAATGTCTTAAATTGTGTAACTCTCATTATACCCCATTTCCTTCCTTGATTGGTGTTTCTACGTGAATGTGGTTTTTATATGTTGAGTGAGATGGGGAAATTTTTTGAGAGGGATTTATAGGTGAGGGTGAGTTATTGATTATGTATGATGATGATTCTTGTCCATGGATTGCTTGATTTCTAACTATCACTCTAGTTTTTTCATGGGAACCTAGGTATCTAGATTATAGGAATAGATTTATGATATATTATTTTATCTTACCCACTATTTAGTTCCCCCCTAGAGTGACTTGGTCTAGGCTTGGGGCATGCCCTTGAAGAATTGAGTGTTCATGGAACTAGGTGTCTTGTTTATATTTTTTGATATGATATATGATACCAGTCATCTTTTATTAGTTTTTTAGTATATCTAGGGTCATCTCACACCATGATATATGATGAGTCCCATGCCACTTCCTCTTTAATTAGCGGTTCATTACAATTGATCCGCACTTGATTGATCTTACCCTTTTTATGCAATGTTTATGGAACCTTCTTCCTTACTTTAATTTATTATTAACTCATGAATTGTGGTTGATGTCTCATTGTATTCTCTAACCCTTATATTTTTTTATTTTATTTATATATATAGTTTTCAATATTTTTTATAATTTTTTTTTTCAAAATAAATGTTTTTATAATATTCAAAATTGACTTCTTAAAGTAAATGAGTTTTCAAGAGAAATCTTTGACCAATAAAGGTTTTATTTTTAAAGTGATTGATTTCATTTAACAAAAACAATGTATGATTTATGTTTTATCAATGTATTTAAAAATTTATTGAAAATTGATATTTAAATAAAGGTTTGGTTGGTGACAAGGTAAGTGATTGCCTACTGAGTATTTGTTTTCTTACACCTGTATTATCACATCCCAGTTATAGGACATTGATTCGAATCCCATTTTCTTTTGGGGTGTATCTAGTGTTAGGACCAATTAGTGACCAGTGGGGATTGAAGTTTAATTTTTTATTTTGTTATCTTGATTCCCTATATAAGTATTCCTTTACTACTTTTAGTTATGGTTATTGATGAATAAGAATTATTTCTGTATAGGTCAGAGTGGGACTCAAAGTTGGTTGCTGGTGATGTAGTTTGAAGGGTGAGCAATGGGACTACATTTACTTTAAGTTGTTTAAATTATTACATATAATGGTTTATTTCTACGTATTTAATTTGGCATGGATTTCCAACTTACAGATGGGTCATGCTATATTATATGGTAAAATTATCATTGTTTTTTAACTCTTATTTAAGGTGAAACCATTCTCTAGCATGTTATTCTAACGATCATGCACTAGTTTCCAACCCGTGGTGATCAGGAACACCTTTTGGGCCAGTGAAATATCAGTTCAAGAACTAGTTCTCATGTATACTTGGGTATATTACTTATATATAATGCGTAATTGACATCATATACCCTTTAAATTTTAAGAATTAAATTCTATAAAATTAATATATGATGTAGACTCTTTATAATGTTTCTTATACCCCTTCTAGTATTTGATCCATTATGTTTTCAATTTCATGACTTCCCATAGGGGAAACATTTCCCCTCCTTTATAACACTCACCTTAGGCATCAATGATCAAGATTGACTATTGGACCCTGTAATTGTTATTTTCCAATTTAAGACTTCTCCCTTTTTTACTATTAAAACTATATAAGAGACTAAAATTATCATATTTTTATCACCTTTCCAAGAAATACCAAGTATACTAGGTAAACTTTTATTGAAATTATTCATATTATTGAAACCATTCCAAAAATAATTGAAAAATAAAGTTCTAAGTCAAATCAAACCTTAAAGGAGACTCTATCTTCTTCAAGTCCTCAATGTACCAAATCATATTGAGTACATGGGTGGGGAATAAAGATCCTTTGACAATATTGAATCTAAAAAATTCCTTTGAAACCAAAATTGAATTCTTTTTATGCTTATCATAAGTATCTATATCTGTCTATTGATCAATTCTACTAGTTTGTTACTCAGGAAGTGGTTTTTCTAATTCATATAATTTTCCTTCTTTCTTAAGAATGATTCTTATGATTTGGTACCAATATTGAAAGTTTCTTTCATTAATATTTTCTTTCACTAGAATAAATATCATTGTCAAGCTTGCTGACGATGATGATATATGAGATATTCCCTATAACATATATCACATGATATGATATAAGAATATCATAGGGTATGAGATGCATTAATAAAATACATATTATATTCCTTGGTATGGGTATGTCACAAGGATTTATGTAAGATACCAATCCATTTACTAAATTAATTTTACAAGTATTTCTATGATTAACAGTATTGTAAAATTCAAAGGGAATCTTTTGACTAAGCATTTTCAGTTAGTTGTTAAAAGTTGACAATCTAGAAGATATTCCTTGAAAGATATTGTTATACAAAAAATTTCACATTATGATATGTATGGGTGTTTGGATCATTTTAGTGGTTACAAATTGTTTGTGTCAATTGGAAATAATGCATAAATTTTATAATATAGGATTTAATACCTAAATACTTTAAAATTTACCAGGGGACTATGTTAGGAGACCATAGACCATGACTTTTTTATGTGTGATATTCTTTCATACATCCATCCGAAATTCTTTCTCACTATTTCTCTCTTAATTATTAACTCTTTATCACATTAGAAACTAACATATCATAAGTGAAGGAGTGATCTCACCCGAATTTCATGTGATTTAGTTATAACTCCTAGATACTCTATGGATGAGGGATGTCATTAATCTTCCTCTTAGTGTTATTTTTCAAGATTATATGTTTTAAGAATGTGAAATAACACGTTAGTGAAGGGTACATGTATAGTTTATTTCTTATATATATATAGTTTGGTTTTGGTTTCATGCATGTTCATCTTGTGAATGCATTTCTTACTACTAAAACTTTGTTTAAAGAGTTTCTTTTGAACCTTTGAAACCCAAAAGTGATATTAGAGTAAGACCATGTCCTTTGATTCATGAATACTTATTTAAAATGAATCTCATTCATCATGAATTATTCATGTTATTACAAAAAGAAGAGTATCACAACAACTTGGTGATATATGTGATATTATAATGGCTGTTGGATTTAATACTGCATAGGTCCGGATGTGATCAATGAATCTCACATGACTTAATAGTATGAAAACCCACTCTATGAATGATTTAGTGTACTCAAACACATATGTTTAATCTCATACATGACCTATCAATGTCAAATTATTAATATGAGGTCACTTTACCATTCTTATACTAGCTTTGGTAACATGACTTAATCTAACATGGGCTAAGAACTGGACTCTTATGTAGAAATATATCCTATTCTGTGACTATCTGCACTATGTAAAGTTAATCCATTATAGGGGTTTCCCTACTGAGTTAATTTCATGAAATTATTATTTTCATAATATATAGATAGAATGAAAAACAATGTTAAATCTATATAGGTGTTTATTTAATATCACACGATGCCCTATATTTTGACTTATGATAGGAAGTTTAATATAAACTGCGTCATAAGGCTACAAGATCCATATTAGAATCTGCATCTATCAACACCCCATAGATTACCTTACGTGGCATATCCAAAGTGTTTTAATCATATAGAGGTCTAAAAAACATAATTGTTTTTTCTTTATCTAAAATTTAATTTTGAATTGAATTTTATAATATAATTTTTTTTATAAATAATGGGAAAAGGTAAATTGAGATATTTATTTATTTACAATTTTTTTTTAAAATTAATTAATTAAAAATTTATTATAATTAATTATATAAATGTTTTTAAAGGTTTATTAAACACCCCATAATATTAATTGTTAATATTGAAAAATAATTTTTCAAGTTATATGACATACCTTATAATTTTGATATAAAAGGTTTTTATAGAAATTATAGGAGGAGTTGATAATTTATAAAAAAAAAGCCAAAATATAAAATAATTTTTGTGAATATTGATAATATTTAAATTGAAATTTTCAAATCAAAGGGCTTATTTGAAGGAATTATTTAAACCATATCAAAATGATTTTTGATGATTGATTTGATCAAGGATAAAATAATATACATAAGTGATATTTATATTATGAAATTTGTTTACATAATAAACTAATAATATAAAATGTTATATTTCATATAATATCATATATTTAAATCAGATTCCATATAATGTGTAATATAAAAGAGTTTATATTATATATAAATATAAAATATTTATATTTATGTAATTATGGAATGTATATAATGAGTTGCTAAATTATAAAGCATTTATAATTATTTATTTATGAATTATTCATACATAATTTATTGTATGTTTAAATATATTAATTATTCATTAATTTAATTTTTTTTCATTGATTTATTCATATATGTAATTTTTATATTTTGAATTATGACATATTATTTATTCTAAAGGTTTTTAAGATACTTCTATAGATTATAATACTTGCATAAAAGGAGTTATATACAAGGTATGGCACTAGATTTAGTTTTATTATATATTGAATGTAGAATGAATTAGTTTTTGTGTTTGGATTAAGAATTTAATTGTAGTTTATACATATTTAGTGTTAGTATTACGATTGAATTGAAGTATCACTTTAGTAATGTTTCACTAAATATAGAGAGTTTGGGTTTTTTTTTCTCACTAACTTGAAGGCTTATTCCTTGTCTTAAAAAGTGAGGGTTGATTATCTATGGCTCTAGGATTTATCATGTGGGAATTTTTGATTTCATATGATTTTAATCTTTTACATGAATGGTTTTCATGAAACTTATAAATGAGATATATTGAAAAACTAGCCTCATTATGGGTTGTGAAATTCTAAAGGAATTTGAATTTTTAGTTCCAGTGTAGGGTACATTTTTTGAATTTGGATTTAAATTATAATTATGAGGTTTGGAATGTCTCTATGAGATTTTTTTGGATATAAAACAGATAATTGTGACATGATTTAGGTGATTGGGAAAGTTTTCGAGAAATATTCTATGGGATTATTGTGGAATTGGTCTGTATGTGGTTGGTCATGTCACGACAAGTGGTGGTCATACCATTAAATACCCTTACAAAGGGGTGGTAGGCTACCAATTAGAGGGATTATGTTGAGATGGAGATCCTTATGAAAGGGTTTAATAAACCTTACAAATTGGCCTTTGTTTTTAGAAATGGAAACAAATTCCAGTTGCGGCTCTTCGGTTGTACCACAATAACCAGCCACAAGGGGTGTTACAATTGAGAGTACAAGGCACTGAATCATTTGGAAAGGACTTGGATGCCTAGCCTCACCTGGGTAAGGTGTGATGTGCTACGATAGAGGAAAGAAGGGGTTTTGGGTCCTATTCATATTGTTGGTCATGCCTTGACCCCAAAAATCCATTTTATGAAATAACATGGATGTTAAGGCATTATAGTGTAGCCATTATGATCATCTTGTGACCATGTCACTGATCTATTTTTAAAACTAGGGTTGACCCATAATTTTAGGGCCACCCCCTTAATTTTAGGTCGAGAGGTATACATAAGAGGTTAATTTCATTAAAATATCCCCTTATTCTTCTTCCATTCTTTCCCTTTTAGGGAAGGGTAATTTTTTGGTGATTTCATCATGACTATAAATGAGTTTCTCCATTTTTTACACTAGTTATTTTTACCCTATGAAATACTCTAATTTGGATATCTCTATGGTAGATTTTGGGTTCCAATTACAGCATATCACTGTGTAATTTGGTGGGAGTGATGTGTATTTTGGGTTGTATAGCTATAGGTAATCCTGGGAGGATGAAAACAATAGGTTTCATGTGGTTTTGGTAATTCCTGGTGAGATATTAATTGATTATGACTTGTTGGTTTAAATTAATTAATTAATATTAATTTTTATAATTAATTATGATGTGGAGGCCTGATATAAGAGTCCATGAATTTATACAGTCTTGAAAGAGACCTGATCGAGCTTGACCATGGCTGAACATAACATCTTGAGGATGGTAAATCCATGGTTGAGGTAAGTGGTCCCTATAAAATTAAATTAAATGATTTTTATACACTCATGTGCATTATTTCAGGTTTTTATATGAAATGTTAAAGGGATATGGAATCGTATCTCCTTATAGAATGAGATAAGAAGAAATTGGGTCTTGTAAACATGGAATAAGTGATATTTAACATTTTAGGTAAATTGGTACGTCCAGATAACTATATCACTAAGGAAGGAGGGTTCCAATTGAGTTTTATAGATACCTCAGGTGGGTCTTGGGATATAAGATGTGATGTGGATATCCTAGGTAGTTTTCCTTGGGTTTTTTAGGTAGGTATAAGAGAATTATGCCTAATCATGATGGGTGAGATGACCATACATCTCATGCATGAGGAGTGACACCAACTTGAGGGTGGATTAACAGTTGATGTGAGAAATGGGTGGGATGATTACTCTATGAATAGATGAGGTGAGATAGAGAGGGGTATCCTCTAGATGATGAGCCTAAGGAATCTCATAGGGTAGATGTGACAAGGTACCCTAAGTAAGGGTTGAGGTAATTTTATGGTTGACTTGACATTGGGATTTTTAAGGGTCTTGGTGTGATATAGATTTTCAAAAACCTTGGTTAGTGGGACTGGGTTGTGATGTGGGATTTTTATTAGGATTGGAATGGGTTTTCGAGGATATGGATAAGTAGAGCCTATGAGATGTCAAAACATCATGGGGGTGTTATATATTGTTTGGTGCTAACAGAATAGACTGAGGTTGGTATGAAGAAGCCTAGTGGATACCTTGATGACTGAGATAAATAGGATCATTGGTTTTATATTACAAGATTGTATAACTAGAATGGTATTAATAAGATATAGTAGTGAGTCCAAATGTATTCTGAGACATATTGTGGGATGTGAAGCTAAATTTGAGTGACTAGAACCTTAATATGAGTTGGTGAGCATGTGGATGGGTTGTGTGTCCTATTTTGTATTTCTTATGTGTGTTGGATTGGTTCATGTGACAGGTGACTGATATCAACATGAAAAATGATGGATCCCACGACATGGACACACCTTGAGTGATAAGGTGTTAGAAAAACCATAAATTTATTGGGAAGGTATTATTTGGGATGTGATATCAGACACTACCTTGAGAGATAAGATAGTGGTTGGGATAATGGTTTCCCATTGAATGAGAAGGTCTTGACCGAACCCTACATTGAATAATATGGTAGTGGTAAGGTTGTGATGTAATATAATATTCCATATTGAGTGATAAGGGTGTGGTTAGGATGTTATGACCCACATTGGGTGAGAAGGAGTGGTTGACCATGTGCTGAGAAAGGGGATGGTGGGTTGTTATATAATGGAATGTGATTGTTGATGGTGTATCCTAACTTGAGTAATAAGGTAGTAGTTGGGATGTAACATAAGGACCCACCACGAGTCATATGATAGTGGTTGAGTCTTGACATATGATTTCCCCTAAGAGGGTCTAATTTGGGTATAATATGAAACCCTACCATGTATAATTGGATATATTTTGATATTGTTGCATGAGGGATCAAGATTATGGAAATGGATGAAGAATATTTGGTCAGGTGTTATGGTTTCTTAGTTAAAACTTAAGGACATGATGCACATGTTTATTTGTTCCCATTTATTTTCCTAGTGTGTATGCGTATACAATGACATATATTAGGGTAACTTGGTTAAACCCAATTTGGATGTATTTATCACACCTTTCATAATCACCCTAGGGCATGTGTGGACCTTATGTTTGAATTTCAGATTGAGCACAAGTTGTGCAAAGAATTGGGCTAGGGAAGATCAATAGGGTATTGAATAATGGTATATGGTTAGGCTTAGATATGGTAGTAGAGCCTCTTGTTTCTTTTTTATTTATTTATTTTTTATATGTGATCAGTCTAGTGGGTGATCAATTGATATATGACTATATTATTTATATATATTTTATATAGTTGAAATATGTTTATTTATTTTCATATACTGTAATTGTTTATAGTGGATTTGGTTTGATTATTTTTTATTATTGATGATTATTATATCAAGGGAATATTATCCCTACTGTATAATTTATCCCATCACTATTAGTCACCACTTTATAGTGTATGGGGTGGAACCCTTGAGGTCATTTGGTGAACTATTCTAGTTACTTTAGAGTGAACCAAGTCAGAACGTGATAATGAATTTGGTTATGTTTAAATATAATTAGTTTTTAATTTGGTCTAGTAATGTAATTTTTTTTGTAAATAGTTACACATCAAGATGATTTGAATATATTTATTTAGTCGAAGAAATATGATTCCAAACTAAATCATTAGAATTATTCATACATGTAAAGAAAATAGTATGAGATAAGATAATGAGATTAAGTACCATTTTATATAATAAGAGTTAGATTCCTTCAAATTTAAGCACATTTCAAGAAATTGATCATTCAACCAGGAAGGTTCTGTAAAATTAGGGTTCCCATGAATTATCTTGTATAATTCATGGAATAAAGAACTAACCTTAAGAGTTATTTAACCAAATACCACTGTGAAATATTTTTTATACTTAGCTGGGAATCACTAGGAAAAAAAATACCAAATAAATGGTTTTGGATTTATCCATTTGATGGATTGGAGTAAGAGTTATCGGCTCATCAATCCAATAGTCTTTTATGATATAATTATAAAAATAGTCTACCTAAATAAGTGGTGAGAGTAATTCCAAATAAACTCATTTCACAGTGAGATATAGATCTTTTCCCACTAATTAATATGATGAATTTAAAAGGGTTAATTATTTTAGAGGGAGCACATTTTATATAATTATTTATCAAATGTGTGTAAATCATGATACTCATCTAATGAAAACTACAGTTTTAGATGTATAACATCACCGTCAAACTTAACGTTGAGATTAATTCTTAAAAATATAACATTAATGTAAAAAACTATTAAGACTAAAAACAAAATAAAAGTTATTAAGTAAGAAAAAATATATGTGTTAGAGAAACCCATTTATAAATAAACAAGTTGATGAATTTGTTCAATAGGTGAATATAGATGCTTATGAGAAACAAAAAATGGTTCACTGAAGGTTTCCTTTAAGGATTGTTCTAGTTGAGAAGTTCATTTAATTGAAAAAATTATAAAAATGTAATTGAATTCAAGATATGTTTAATCAATATTATTAATGAGTTAAGGATAGATAAACTAGGAATATTATTTCTAGGTTATGGTGATGTATAGCCATTATAGGTTGGTTAATGTTCAAATAAAAGGGGAATATATATTTGAAAAGTTTAACAATGTTTATTCAAGAAGCCACCCAAGGTCATTGATACCTAGAGTTATTAATAAGGTGTGATGATTGTATATAATGGAATTTTCCAAGATACAAGTAGAGACCCAAATCTTGACGTACAAGGACATTACATTACTTTTTCGGAATAATTAATACATAACAAAAACAGACACACAAGGACCGTAATAGTTTAGTGTCTTTGGAAACTCGGAATATAATCTTCTAATCGTGGTGAAAGATCTTCAACATCTCCCATAAAGATCTTCCACTTTATTTTATTACCTAAAACCTTTCTTTATATCTTGGGGAAAAGAAAACATAAAATGGGTGAGCTCAAATTCTCAGTAAGGGTAAGCATAGAGAACATAAAACAATCCTTAGACATTTGAATGTAAAAAAACATGAGCATAAAATCTAAACATCAAAATCTTGAGCAATGACATAAAGCATGGAAGTACGTAAGGCATAGATCATGAAGAAACATTAATCATGATAAATTAGAATGGGAATAAAACATATAATTGTGTTAACCATTAAGCACATGATATGATTTCCATAGTAGCCAAGGCATTGTTGCCAAGACCATCTTAGTGGACAAAGTCCCTTTCTGAATCGAGTTCACTCATCATTCCAGTCCTGTATTACTGAACTGGTTTAACTTTCCGTTCCAGCCATGTCTATCTAATGAGATATAAATCTTTACCCAATGCATTGGAGGGAGATATAGGTCCCACCCAACTCATAATGAAATCATTTTTACTTGTGCCACAAAATAAACATACATCATTCATAATAACCCAATAAATAAAATGGGTTTCATAAACATCATCCCATCATTATATAATCCATATAAATAAAAATGGATATCATTTCATAATAATCAAAGTGAAACCATGTAAATCATATAGACATGATACTTGAAACATACACATATTAAATAATGTCATCTTAGATGAAAAATGGTTTTGATAAAGCACTTGAAATGAATTCTTGAGGAAAATATCCTTTCTTCTTCAAAATCAATTTCTTTTCACAAAACGTCATGCAATTTTAAAAGAAATAGATTTTGTTTGAAATATTCATGAAATCCTTTGGAGGAATATTCATGAAAATACGGCTTTATAAAACCGTAAAAATCCTTTCATGCCGTATACGTTAAAAAACATTCTTCTCTTACTTTTGTCGGAAAAATCAAAAAGTAACTCGTAGGGTAAATAAAAGAAAGATTCCTTCCATAACATGGGGTAAAAGTCAAAAGGGTAAGAAGGAATTTAAACATACATGAATACAATTTTATAAAACATGGACATGGATGATAGCAATAACCACAGTAAATACTTACGAATAAGCAATCTTGGATAAAAATGAGATTTGCACAATTATCCCTTACCTTAGGTCCGATATGATTCGTACATATCCGAACCTCCTGTATAATGATTTAAATAATGTCATTGACTTATTAAATAATTATATTCACTGTTATGATATCATATATGTTTCACTTATGACTTTATATTACCAGTTCTTTTGTAAATTCCATGTTAAAGCAGCGTTTTGGGTAAAATCATTTCATTTATCGTATGTGTTTTGACTTGTCGTTCTTGATATTATTACTTATATACTGATTTAAATAATTACAAAATTTAAAACATGATTTATATATAATATATATTCATCATGTAAATATATATATTATATATCGATACAAGGAATGAAATACACCGTTCATGGAGACGGTAGTTCATACTTACGGATGAACGCTGTTTTCGTTTCCTTATTGAAATGAATGAAACTAAATAGATGACATAAATATATATATACATAAATCCAGTATCATTATTATTTCATATATTTCATTATTATTCATTATATAAACTTTATGATCATTCATTTATGGTTAACATGGAGAATGAATCTCATCGCGTCGTGGAGACGGTAGTCCGCACGTACCCACGAGTGATGATATCGTTCCCATAATTATTGAATAGAAGTGGAGTGGATGATATAATATATAATAATCAGTATGATGTTATAATAACCATATATAGTTATTCTTTACACCATTATACTCATCCATTTAAGGTGTTGGTGGAAAAACAGATTTCACCACGACGTGGAGACGGTATTCCGTACGTACGCACGCGTGGTGATTTCGTTTTCTGTAGGATGGATAGATGGTGAAATAGGGTTGTTTCATACTTATAATAAAATATAATTATATGAGTTATACTGATGTTATTACTTCATAATGAAACAATTAAAAAATAAGAAGTGGAAGAAGAAATAAAGTTGAAAGAATCGGTAACAGACATTGCCTCTTCTTTGAAGCGCCTCTTTGAGACCTCCTCTTAAGGCACTAAAATTGGTCGTTGAAGAATACCAGAACCTCTAGGATGTTTCTATGGAAGTGGATAAGATAATTTGGCAGGGTTTGGCAGAGTTTGAAGGCTCAAAGTGGTGTGAGGAAGAAAGGGAGGAGGTGCCCTTTTATAAGGGAGGAGAGGGGCACCTTTAGAAAAACTAAAAATATTATATTATTATAAAGACATATTCGGTTTTTAATAGCTAAAAATTGGTTTATTTAGAATCTAATGTGGGTATGGGTATAAATCCTCTCATACAATAGAATTTATACAAGTTTATGTTTCTATTTTAACCTTATCATTTAGATTTAACCTTAAGTTAAATAATTTTACTTTTACCGTGTCTTCTTGTTTTCTTACACTATAAGGTTAATAAACTTACTATAACAAGACCAAAGAACCCCAAGTTGTTTATTATTAATATATAAAACCTTATATAATTCCTTTGGCTGAAAATTATATTTTTAGGAATAAAATAACAATTAATAATATAATATTTGTTTTAAAAACTATTTTATGTCAATTTTGACACTTTTTGGTAATTGATTTTTGTGAAAATCATAATAGAATGATTAGTTCACCAAAAGTTAATTAAATCAATAATAATATGTCATATTAACCTAGAAAAGTATTTTAATTCATAAAAAGTCTCAAATTACATTTATTTGGGTATTTATAACATCAATTATGTCAATATTTCATTAATAAGATAATTACTGCATCATCTTTCTGTCATAAATAAATTAAATTATTTAATGTCGAAAAATTATAAATAAAATACCATTATGTAGGAAATATTTTTATCTTTCGAATTAATATTTATAGTCGAATTTACCTTATGTATAACCCTATATTAAAAATGTTTTAGTTATTAAACTTTGATTTTAACAACTTTAAGCATTCTGTAAATAAATTAATAATAAATATCCTAATCTAATCCAAGTGGACCTAAATGGTCATATTTTATTCCTAAGTTTTTTTGGTCGAATTACACTTATCCAATAGAATTAGAACATGTTTTAGGGTAATAATAATATCATTTTTACCCTTAATTATCCTATTTACTTTTAACCGTGGTAAATAAAAGTAAAAAGTTACTATTCCCCAAAAATTATTTTCATCTCATTGAACCACATTTTAGTCCTTGATATTAACCGTGTCTCTCAAATTTTCGAAATTCCACTCACAAAAGCGGTAAAATTAAGTTTTATGAAAAATTCAGTTTTTTTAACTACCACTTAGTGGTTTCACTATTCATCAAAAAATGAAAGTTTCCAGAAAAATACCAAAAATTAGGCCTAAGCTATATTTGATATTATGAATTCAAAAATGATGTCTATTTTACCAAATTCAAAACATATCAGTTGCATTAATTAATTTAAAAATTAATTCCTGTCATCAAAACAAATAGCATGTTTTTAAGAGATAATAACTATCAAAAGATTGACACTTGTTTATGTCTGGTTTAAATGTGAAATTACATCCAATGACCAAAATTGTATTAAATGGTAAAAATATATTCTAAATATACTTTAAAACCACTCAAATTAATAATTTATCACTATTAATTATTTCGATTAAAAAAGTTGTTTTTAATTAAAATTTAGTAATTTTCACTATTTATCAGAATATGAAAGTTATCCGAAAAGTACCAAAATTTCACCCTAAGATAATTTATATATTCCGAATCCAAAAATGAATTCCATTTTGAAAGATAAAATTTATAAAATTTCAAAAAGTGGGTATTACTATTCATAATGGAAAGTTTATAATAATATAATAATAATATCTCGTTTAGTGAAACTCAGTATTGTGTACTACACACTCTATCGAGGAAGGTCTTTATTGCGTGTAATGAAATCCAAGTCAGGGCTGCGTGTAGTGAAAGCTCTGTTTTGTGTTGCGTATAACATAATCAAAACTTATTTCATTTATACATTAAACAAAATCTATACATAATGTTGCGTAGAATAGTTTCTAAAAAATGAACTTGAAATTGTGTGTAACGCGAGCCAAGAATAGTGTTGCGTATACTGGAAGCAAATATGGTATTGCGTATATCACAAGCTAATTTTTTAGCATACAACACAAGACATTATAAATAATATTTTTCATAAAATCTCGGGGTGTTACATTCTAGCCCCCTTAAAATGAATTTCACCCTCGAAATTCGTTGGGGTTATAAATCGTTTACTATTTATAGAAACCCACATCATAAAAAGGAATACTAAAACTTAATTTTAAAAACTAAAGTATGAAATGTAACGATTACCTAAAGAAACTCATCACTAGGTTTCCATATAGGAGAACATAGGTGAAAATATGGATATGGAAGAAAAATCTAACCATCAAGTTCTGATGGAGAGTGGTAGAGAACATGGATATGAAAAATCCATCAATCACAAAGCCATAGATTTGTGATGATCTAAGGTACCATATGATTCATCGGATATAAGGGTACTAGGACAAAATTTTTGGTTTTCAAGATCATTTCCCTAAAGTTGATGAAATTGGAATTAGAAGAAATACTTTCGTGATTTTGGTACAGTCTCACCGTTGGTCGTTCTTTGTACAATTTCCACTGCATCTCTTAAAGAAATGAAGTTGAATTTTTCATTCGTGAAGTGTTAGTATATCATGTGATAGAATTATGGGTCATTCCATCTGTCTCAAACAAAAGGTTATAAAAGTTATCAAAAACACATAAGTCCATCTATAGTGAGATTAATCATATATGGTTCCTAAAATGGACTTATACTTCATATATCATACTGATTAATATAATAAAACTAGTTTCTACTAAATAGGGACTTCCTGTAGGCTAGTGGTAGGCGACAAAGGCCAGCCGCACTTCGGTTGTGGGTTCGATTCCCATAGCCTTGTCCGACGCGATGGGCTGTCGCCCATCTTGCAGGTTGTCCTTTTTCTAAAACTACATCACTATAACATCCCATAAATAATATCGAAAAACGTTCTATCCTTAAACAATACTAACTTATGTCCAACATAATCTATTCCAATCATTAGGATTATCCATAATACTGCAGTCCACTCTCATATTATAGTGAAAACAATTACCAGAGATTTCATATAACAAGCATATTAATACCATCGTTGATCCCCATATATCATAAGATATGTCTTGTTGGTCACATTCCAAACATTCGAAGGCCTTAATCATGTATTCTCTTGAAAAATGAATACCCATTGAATCTTAGTGAAAACATGAGTCCTGTCAAAAGTTAACTCTTTCCACATACCAAAACCCCAAAATTCTATATACGCAAAACATGATATAACTATTTTTTTATATTAGTCATGAGCTCATGAATAATGTCAAACATTTCATTTTCTCCTTATCCCTTCGTTATGCACATATCATCTTTTTTTCAAAAATATCTCAATCACTTTCCATGGTTACCGGTACCATACAATTATTGGTAACCACAATAGACCAATACATAAATATTCCAATATTCAATGATACTATATACAACATTATTTTGGAATCCCATTACATAAACACTTAATCATTCCACCACATCGTTGTCATATTCAACATTGCCAATAGTGATCGCATGTGACTTCCCTTTTTTCCTTTGCCTTAAGTGGTTGCTCATGTTGATCATCACTAGACCTTGGATTAGGGAATTTATTAGCATAATTCCCCATTTCCTTGCACTTGAAGAATTGAAGTGTTGGTGGTGCGTTCTCTACAGTATTTTCTTTATTCACATCATTAGCAACCCTTTTTCCATTACTTCGACACTCAGCTACTCGATGACCTTCTTTTCCACACTTAAAACATTTTCTAGTTCCTTTAAGACAATCTCCACCATGCTTCTTTCCACACTTTGAGCATAAGGAAACATTCATCTTCTTTTCACCATTATTATGAGATTTCTCCTTGAACTCCATCTTTCGTTTCTTGTCAAAAGCATGAGATGGATAAGTAACACCAACTTCCATTTCTACCTTGATAGCACAACCCACAATTTCTTCATAGCTACTGAAGTCTTTTATAGCTAATTCCCTTCGAATATTTTGTTTTAAGCCACTGAATAATCGATCAACTTTACTTTTAGGTTGGATGATAAAGCCAGATGCATACCTTTCAAGCCTTGTAAAATTAGCTTTATATAAACCAAACAATTCATCATCCTTTTGCTTTAGTTCAAGAAAATCTTTCTCCATCTTTGTACGAAGAATACGAGAGAAGTACTTATTGAAAAATAAGTTCTTGAACTCGTCCCATTTCATGGACTCAATTTCATCTCTTGGCCTCATATTCTTGATAAGATTCCACCATTGATCAGCTTCACCATCCAAACGATATACTGCTAAGATTAATTTATCATATTTAGAACATTGAAGAACTGAAAATATCTTTTCAGTGGTACTGATCCTCTGTTCAGCAACAAGTGGATCAGAAGGCCCACTGAAAGAATGTGGATGTTGCCTCATGAAAGACTCAATAGAATATTGTTCCCTTATCTGCTAATTTGAAAGTCTAGAATGATTCATATCTTGTGTAAGTATAGGAATAAGATTTTTCACTCCATCTCCCATAACATTTGTTTATTCAGGAGGACAATCAATGCATTGTCCATTGCATTGATCAACACAGTTCCTTCGGGATCTGACCATCGTCTAAAACCCAAAAAGAATAGCGTGAGAGGCAAAAATCATGCTAGGGAAAACAACATAATAAAGGGGTAGTACCTTCAATATCTAACATCTTAGGTTTAATTATAATATTGTTACCGTAATTCTAGGACTATAACCTATACTTATACTTAACCTTAGGGACATCCCTAGACATACCTTAAAAATATCTATAGGGATCTCACTAAAGTTTTCGCGTCCTAGTTTCCAAAGGTTGACTAAACCTTTCCTCTGATACCAACAGTAGATACCCAAAGCTTGATGTACATGGACATTACATTACTTTTGTGTAATAATTAATACATAACAAAAACAGACACACAAGGACCGTAATAGTTGAGTGTCTTAGGAAAATCAGAATATAATCTTCTAATCGTGGTGAAAGTTCTTCAACATCTCCCATAAAGATATTCCCCTTTTTTTTTCTAACCTAAAACCTTTCTTTATATCCTGGGGAAAAGAAAAAATAAAAGGGGTGAGCTCAAATGCTCAGTAAGGGTAAGCATAGAGAACATAAAACAATCCTTAGACATTTGAATGTAAAAAAAAAACATGAGCATAAAATCTAAACATCGAAATCTCGAGCAATGACATAAAACATAGCAGTACGTAAGACATAGATCATGAAGAAATATTAATAATGATAAATTAGCATGGGAATAAAACATGTAATCTTGGAAACCATTAATCACATGATATGATTTCTATAGTAGACAAGGCATTTCTTCCAAGACCATCTTAGTGGACAAAGTCCCTTTCTAAATCGAGTTCACTCCTCGTTCCAGTCCTGTATTACTGAACCGGTTTAACTTGCCACTCCATCCATGTCTATCTCATGAGATATAAATCATTACCCAATGCATTGGAGGGAGATATAGGCCCCACCCATCTCATAATGAAATCATTATTACTCATCCCACAAAATAAACATACATCATTCATAATAACCCAATAAATAAAATGGGTTTCATAAACATCATCCCATCATTACATAATCCATATAAAAGAAATGGATATCATTTCATAATAAGAAAAGTGAAACCATGTAAATCATAAATACATGATACTTGAAATATACACATATGAAATAATGTCATCTTAGATGAAAAATGGTTTTGATAAAACACTTGAAATGAATTCTTGAGGAAAATATCCTTTCTTCTTAAAAATCAATTTCTTTTCACAAAAAGTCCTGCGATTTTAATAGAAAGAGATTTTATTGGAAATAGTCATGAAATATTTTGGAGGAAGCTTCATGAAAATAAGGCTTTATAAAACCGTAAAAATCCTTTCATGCTGTATACGTTAAAAAAAACATTCTTCTTGTACTTTTGTTGGAAAAGTCAAAACGTACCTTGTAGGGTAAATTAAAGAAAGATTCCTTCCATACCATGGGGTAAAATTTAAATGGGTAAAAGGAATTTAAACATACATGAATACACTTTTATAAAACATTGACATGGATGATAGAAATAACCCAAGTAAATACTTACGAATAAGCAATCTTGGATAAAAATGAGATTTGCACAATTATCCCTTACCTTAGGTCCGATATGCTTCGTACGTATCCGAACCTCCTGTATAATGATTTAAATAATGTCATTGAATTATTATAGAATCATATTATTTTTTATGATATCATATATGTCTCACTTAGGACTTTATATTACCCGTTCTTTTGTAAATTCCATGTTAAAGCAGCGTTTTGGGTAAAATCATTTCATTTATCGTATGTGTTTCGACTTGTCATTCTTGATATTATTACTTATATCCTGATTTACATAATTCAAGAATGTAAAAAATGATTTATATATAATATATATTCATCATATATATATATATATATTATAGATTGATAAAAGGAATGAAATACACCGTTCATGGAGACGGTAGTCCGTACATACACATGAACACTGTTTTCGTTTCCTTATTGAATTGAATGAAACTAAATAGATGAAATAAATAAATATATATAAATAAATCCAGTAGCATTATTATTTCATATATTTCATTATTATTCATTATATAAACTTTATGATCATTCATGTATGGTTAACATGGAGAATGAATCTCATCGTGTTGTGGAGACGGTAGTCCGTACGTACGCACGAGCGATGATATCGTTCCCATAATTATTGAATAGAATTGTAGTGGATGGTATAATATATCAGAATCATTATGATGTTATAATAACCATATATAGTTATTATTTACACCATTATACCCATCCATGTAAGGTGTTTGTGGAAAAACAGATTTCACCACGGCATGGAGACAATATTCCGTACGTACGCACGCGTGGTGATTTTGTTTTCTGTAGGATGGATAGATGGTGAAATATGGTTGTTTCATACTTATAATAACATATCAGTATATTAGTTATACTTATTTTATTACTTAATAATGAAACAACTAAATAAGAAGAAGTGGAAGAAGAAATAAAGTTGAAAGAATCGGTAACATACATTACCTCTTCTTTGAAGTGCCTCTTTGAGACCTCCTCTTAGGGCACTAAAATTGGTCTTTGAAGAAGACCAGAACCCCTAGGATGTTTCTATGGAAGTGGAGAAGAGAATTTTGAAGGGTTTGGCCGAGCGTGATGGCTCAAAGTGGTGTGAGGAAGAGAGGGAGGATGTGCCCTTTTATAAGGGAGGAGAGGGGCACCTTTGAAAAAACTAAAAATATTATTTTATTATAAAGTCATATTCAGTTTTTAATAGATCCAAATTAATTTATCTCTAAGATAATGTGGGGATGGGTCGAAATCCTATCATCCAATATAATTTGGACAAGTTTATGTTTCTATTTTAACATTATCATTTAGATTTAATCTTAAGTTAAATAATTTTACTTTTACCGTGTCTTCTTGTTTTCTTACACTATAAGGTTAATAAACTTACTATAACAAGACAAACAAACCCCAAGTTGTTTATTATTAATATATATAACCCTATCTAAGTCCTTTGGCCGAACCTTATATTTTTATGAATAAAATAACAATTAATAATATAACATTTGTTTTAAAAACTATTTTATGTCAATTTTGACACTATTTGGTAATTGATTTTTTTTGTGAAAATCATAACAGAATGATTAGTTCGAAAAAAGTTAATTAAATAAATACTACCATGTCATATTAACCTATAAAATTAGTGTAATTCATAAAAAGTCTCAAATTACATTTATTTGGGTATTTATAACATCAATTATGTCAATATTTCATTAATAAGATAATTACTGCATCATCTTTGTGTCATAAATAAATTAAATTATTTAATGTCTAAAAATTATAAATAAAATACCATTATGTAGGAAATATTTTTATCTTTCTAATTAATATTTATAGTCAAATTTATCTTATGTATAACCCTATATTAAAAATGTTTTAGTTATTAAACATTGATTTTAACCATTTTAACCCTTCTTTAAATAAATTAATAATAAATGTCCTAATATAATCCAAGTGGACCTAAATGGTCATATTTTATTCCTAAGATTGTTTTTGGTCGAATTACACTTATCCAATAGAATTAGGACATGTGTTAGGGTAATAATAATATCATTGTTACCCTTAATTATCCTATTTACTTTTAACCGTGGTAAATAAAAGTAAAAAGTTACTATTCACCAAAAATTATTTTCATCTCATTGAACCAAATTTTAGTCCTTGATATTAACTGTGTCTCTCAAATTTTCGAAATTCCACTCATAGAAGCGGTAAAATTAAGTTATATGAAAAATTCAGTTTTTTTTAACTACAACTTAGTGGTTTCACTATTCATCAAAAAAATGAAAGTTTCCAGAAAAATACAAAAAATTAGGCCTAAGATATATTTGATATTATGAATTCAAAAATGATTTCTATTTTACCAAATTCAAAACATATAAGTTGCATTAATTAATTTAAAAATTAATTCCCGTCGTCAAAACAAATAGCATGTTTTTAAGAGATAATAACTATCAAAAGATTGACACTTGTTTATGTCTGGTTTAAATGTGAAATTACATCCAATGAACAACATTGTATTAAATGGTAAAAATATATTCTAAATATACTTTAAAACCACTCAAATTAATAATTTATCACTAGTAATTATTTCGATTAAAAAAGTTGTTTTTAATTAAAATTCAGTAATTTTCACTATTCATCAGAATATGAAAGTTATCCGAAAAGTACCAAAATTTCACCCCAAGCTAATTTCGATATTCCGAATCCAAAAATGAAGTCCATTTTGAATGATAAAATGTATAAAATTTCAAAAAGTGGGTATTACTATTCATAACGGCTAGTTCATAATAATATAATAATAATATCTCGTTTAGTGAAACTCGGTATTGCATACTACACACGCTATCGAGGAAGGTCTTTATTGCGTGTAATGCAAGACAAGTCAGAGAAGCGTGTAGTGAAATCTCTGTTTGGTGTTGCGTATAACATAATCAAAACTTATTTCATTTATACATTAAACAAAATCTATACATAATGTTGCATAGAATAGTTTCTACAAAACAAACTTGAAATTGTGTGTAATGCGAGCCAAGAATAGTGTTTAGTATACTGCAAGAAAATACGGTGTTGTGTATATCACAAGATAATTTTGGTGTAGCTTACAACACAAGACATTAAAAAGAATATTTCTCATAAAATCTCGGGGTGTTACAATACATGAAGTAGTTTGGAAAATCAATGTAATTTTCATGTTAAATATTAGTATTATATAAAATAATTCTTAATTTTTAACGAGTATGTGATACCAAATGTATAATTTAAAAATTTTATGAGTATGAAAGAGTTCAAAATCAATGGAATTATTAATAAAGTTTTTAGTTTGTATTCAAATGATGAATCAATAGTTTGTTGAATAATTTATTTTAATGTACAGTAAAATATTATGATAAAAGTTAATTAAAACAAAAGATTTTTATAAGTATCTCATTTCTCTTATATCATAAGATAATTTTTTTACTAATAATGAGTTGTTATGAATAATATTATATGATGGATTAAATATACCTTTTTAATGATTTATCAAATTCTATAACATGTTTGGAAAAGATAAAAAAGAAAAAACATTTTTTATCTAGGATAAAAGAGTTTATTTAGATATTTTTTAAAATATAATGAATTTAGATTCCAATAACATAATTTGAATACTTTAAAAAATAAAGTATTGTTATCAAAAAATAAATCAAACACATAGGACAAAATATATGAAAAATAGCGTATTTGTTAAATATTTCCCACTAAAATAAATAAATGTTATTTTCTAAACCCAAAATATTTTTGTGTATCTAAGAATGATATTCTGAAAAGTATACTGTATCTAAGATATTTTTTAGATTATGTTTGGACTTTGTGAAGTTCAAAATTAATAAATAAAATATTATACCAATAAAAACTTAATGTGAATTTCACCTTATCCTAAAATAATTTAGGTTGGGTTGTAGAAATAATAATGTAAATAGTTAAATTAGATATTAAGAAAAAAATTGAAGCAAAAAGATTTTAAGAGTAATGATAATGTACTTAGAAAGAGTTATAAGTAGAAAAATAAAGTTATTAACATCATAAAATTGGATGTTATATAGTTAAGGAGTTTGAATATGTTTAAGGAGTTGATCATTAAGAATATAATTCCAAAATATATAAATTATTCAAACTAGATTGCTTCATAGATGTTACCCAATGAAGAGTTTATAGGGAGATTTTTATCAAATGGTCACATATAGATGTGGAAGAAATTATATAAATAGGTTATGAGGATAAAAACCCCTAAAGTATATAAAACATAAGGTTGATATGTTATTCTTTAATATATGATATTTTATATCGGTTATTATGTATGGTTTTATAATGCTATAAAAAGTGTTTAAGAATATAAAATGTATCATGTTATATAAAAAAATCTCTACTCTATCATTATTTCACATTGGTTCCATATATGTAAATAAAGATATACATCTTTTGAAATGTAATAATAATTGACCTCTCAAATTAAAACTTTGAGTTTACACCAAATGATGTTATTTATAGATTATTATATGATGAAATTTTAGTGTTAGTATGATTCTTTTATTGGGATTCAAAATATACTCATGAGGTATAAAATGATCTTTATACACTTGATACTCTAGGAAGTATACCATATGGACTGTCATACACTATGTATTTGGTGACCATGCATAGTTCATATTTAGAGTCTCCACTACCTAAGGTTGGCATGATACCTAGAATTATAATCTTCATACTTAGATACTTTTCTTACACATTACTTGAGTATTAGCTAATCAAGGAGTGTTTGAGTATGTTTTTGATCATGTTTTCATTTAGAGATTAACCATGATGTGATTTTTCTCTTGTATAACGCGTACAATATATGGGACCTCAATAGGGATACACAAAGGAAGTGTATTACTATACCAATATTGTATATATAATTTTATTATTTATTTAGGTTAGGGTAATGTGACATACTCATCTATAAAGCTGAATGAGATGTGATGTATTCATAGATCGGGCCAGTCTATACTCAAAGAATCAAGAATATATAAGTTTTCCAAATGGAATTGAAATACTTTGTGCCTCATTTTCATTTAATGTTTTGGATAAAGTGATCATATGAAAACTCATGATTTTATTTATATGATTGGTGGACATGTGCATAGAGATACTTGTGTTTAATGGAGATCATTTCAGATCCCTTTATATCCCAAGTAACTCTGATTCTTTGTTAAATAGCGTTCTTTTCATAAATTTATGGATACAATGATTTATATTTATTATCAATGTTGCAAAGGCCTGTGAGGTTACACATTATGGTTGACTAAATGAGGATTTATTTTGACTTAGAGAGCTTCCTTAAAAGTATTTTAGAGTTTAAAAAAAGGTTCTTTGAATGAGTATTGAAAAGGTATTTCATATGATGCAATTCATAGTGAATTTTAATGATAGATTTACAAAAGTTTATTGAAAGATATACAAAAGGAGTTTTGGGTTTGGTTTCAAAATTTATTATATACGATATAATATAAAGTGAAATAAAACTAATACTGAGGATTTAATGCAAGTGGGAGATTTAAAGAGATATTCCCTTGAACCTATATCATATAAGATGATATAAACATATCATAGGGTAAAACATGCATGAATAAAAGGCATATTGCATTATTTTTTTGGGTATATCATAATTCCTAATATAATATATCTTTCCAACACCTCTATTTAATTCATAAGTATATACATGGTGAATCATATTGTATGATTTAAAGGGAATATTACAATTATGTATTGGTAGCTAAACATTAAAATTTAACATTTGAGAAGATCTTCCACATAATCTATCATTAGAGTAGATATTTAATATGATTAAGCATATGAAAGGATTTATTTTACAAGAAGTTAAAAAATGTTTATGTTGATTGTAATTAAACCATATGTTTTATAACATACAAGACAATTCATGTGTACACAATAATTTTCCAAGGGACTATATAATGTTGTTATAGGTCATGCATTTGTTCGGTGTGATAGTCTTTTTCACACCCTAAAAATTCCTTTATATTGGTTTTATAACTAAATATTGTTTCTTAACATGAATTTTGAGTTTCTTTATTGGTATGGAATTTTTAATATTTTGGTTTTTTTAGGTTGAGTGGCATGAAGTTCTGTATGGTTGGCAGATCATTCTATGACATCCGGGTCATTCAATAATGGATGATTTGGGATTATAATATAGTTCTGTCTATAGTGTCTTTCACCTCAATGGTGAGTGTCATATAAAAAATGGGGTTCCATGGATGAGTGCCATGAAACATGGGTTGTCTTACCTTGGGTTCATTGGGATTCTAAGGAAGGATCATTCCACGGAATAGCATAGGTTATAGGGATAAAATTTGGATATGGTGTGTCACACTGTGATGATGGGAGGTCATGCTGTGACACAACCCATATATTAAGGCCTATGTTATAGGGAAGTGTGTTTCACCCTGATAATGGGAGGTTTGCAGCCTTCCTTTCCCAGGTTTTAATTTTTTATGTAATTTTTCCTTTCCCTTTTGAGTTTAACCCCCCACATGGTATATGTCTTCCTTATTCATATTTTTAGCCTTGAGTAGAGTCTTAGGTATGACCCAACTCTCCTTATCTATCATATTATCAGAATTTCTACTTGATTCTAAGAGGGTTTTATAGGGTTAGTTAATCTTTTATCATCTCTTCTTATTTCCCTGTTATTTATTCTTCATCTTATTACTGAGGTACCAAGTTGTCCAATCCCTAGTGTTAAAATTTGTCTACCACTTTTAGGTTTTTTGGATTTGATATGAAGGCTATTTCTTTGGACTCTATACTTTATTCTTCAAATGAATCACATCATCCACACTTTACCTAGGTTGGTGTTTCTATGTGATTCCATTTTTCTTTGAAAATCATGTTATGAATGAGTTCTTGAATGTTTTTTCAAAAAAGAAAACTATAATTTTTTTTATCATCAAGGGATAAATGAAAAGGTTTATTTAATTATATTGATTTTGTGGTTGAAAATGAATAGGGGTATTATATGTTTTCATCTCATACTTATGCAATTAAAAATTATGCATGTTATGTGTTGACTAAAATTCCTAAGAGTATTTTATATAGGATTCATATTAAAAATTTTGTTTTAAACTTCCAAATTATTTGTGTATGGGTTTTTTATAGATTCAAGGGATTTTTTATTAGAGTTTAATTTCAAGTGGATTTTGATGAGTTTCCTTCATATGTTTTCACAGTATTTATGAACAAAATATGTTAATGAAATATATTCAGTTTTTGAATGATGTTATGATTATATATATAATATACTATATTTAGTGGTTTTATGGTGGGGATATTTTACTTATATTTTATGGATATTTTTAAATTAAACTTGGTTTATAAAATGGGTTTGAAATAAGTTTTTATGTATATAATTGTTATCTTAAAGCCAAAGGCTCAGTTGGAACACTATACAAAGGTTATTAAAAATGAGTTGTACCATTGGTTTAATACCATTGAAACCAATTTTATATGATCTTATGGATGTTTATTTTTTTTAATTTCGTTGGAATTTTTTTTCTATGAACTAATTTAGGGGATTTATAAGAATTTTGTTTGGTTATGAGATGATGTGTGTTATTGGGATGATTTTACATGTAACATGTCATTGATATTGATAAATGTTACCTCATCTATAATCCCTTGAAACATAGAGATCATGGAATTCTAATTGAGATATTGAGATAAGGTTTTTAAGCTAGTCATTATGGGAAAATGATTGGTATACACTAGCTTATGATACACCTTGACTGTTGGGGGCACCACTTGTGAGATTTGTTAGAGAAATATAGGATATTTTTTTCTAGGAATATACTAATGTCCTGGAATATGGTTCTACTTGAGAACATTTAGGATTATCTAACATGATTCTTGGGTGTTTCCCATGATTATGTATTCATTAACATGATCTATTTACTACTTCATTTATTTTAATGCCTCTTTATTTATCTTATTATACCATGATATGTGCGTCTTATCCTTGGCCCTCTTATGGTTTGATACAAATTCTTTTCTTTTATTTTAGTATAGATTCCTTTTAACTTATCACACTTAGATTCCTCATTTTATATCTTGTTACTTATATATACTTATTCATTGGTTGTTTTTTATGTTTTTTGAGAATTATCATTAGTATTTTATAAAATTAGGTTGTAAATGGTTTCTAGAAAATAAATTTACAAGTGGGGTTTATAAAAAAAAGATAATGGATTGTTTAATTTTTTTTTTCAGGTTTTAACAGGGATTTGGGAAATTCATATGAGTTGTTTTCCCTAAAGTGTTAAAAAATAATCTATTTTTAAGTATTGTATTTCAAACTAGAATTTATGGAATGTTTTGGAAAAGGAAATTCATGGACACTCTAATAAAATCCTAGTAGGAAAGTTTCCTCACACCCAACTTAAACCACTTTGTGTTGGTAGACTTTAATTATTTTTATATGTTCACATTAAAGTTTCCAAGAAGATCTAGATATGTATACTTATCTTTCTTGGCCTCTCGTATAGAAGATCATGTTTGAGGGTTGATGGTGACTTGAGGTCACAAAGAGATTACATTATGGTATTTTAGTTATCTTTTTTTCCTTTCAAACTGAGTATGTATTGACCGTTTTATCTTTCATACTGTACTATGGTAACTTTTATAGTTTTTTTATTTTAAAGTTATTGTAATTTTTATTTTTAGTTATGTCATGAATGGTTTTAGATGTGATTAAAAACTATTTATTTTGTTTTTCATGGGAGTATAATTTATGGATGAACCATTATAATGTTATATTATAACATTGATATAGTTTTATTAATATTTATCTAGGTGAAATGATTCCCATTGAGTTTGTTTTGATTCCCTGGTACTAGTTTCCAACCTGTGGGGAATGGGAATATTCTTTGGGACTTTCCTCGGGTTGGCTCGGGTACCTAGTTCAACGGTGGACCAAATTAGTTCATGAAAATAAACTATTAGAGTTCCATTTATTATTTTTGGGTGTAGTGGTAAATTATATATAAGAGTTTTAGAACATAAGAGGTAAGTTCCTTGATATTATCTTTAGATCTTTCTTCCATAGAACCCGAAGTTACCACTGGTGTTCGGGTTATTTTTCATGAATTTTTACTTCAATATTCATTGATTTTTGATGTATCTGATATTTCATGATGGTGTATTTAATTATATTGATATTTTCTTTGTTTTTTTATTTTTTTTAAATTTTAGGTGAATTTAAGAGTCAAACTAGAGGTGCATGGTTAACTCTCATAACCTAGAAAACTATGTGGAACATGTTCACATGGTTCATATAATATCTTAGTGGATATTTCCTAGTCGATACATGGTCTATAAAACCATGCATCCAAACCATAAAAAACCATTAACACTCTTTAAATTTTTTATTTTGGATTCATTTGGGTTTATTTTAGGTTAAGTATGATCACTATTGGGTTCAAATAATGGGGAATTTTATGATAATTTTATTTTATTTATTTAGGTTTTGTTGATACCATTTGGTGAAAACATACGTTTAAATGGAAAAGTTTTGTGTTTTAAAGGGGTGGAATTTATTTTAAAAAAACATAAATTATGGACTATTCCAAGATGATTTTAAATTATATTGGATGTTTTATATTTTCAAAATGTTTTCAATGAAGAAAATGTGGGTTTAAAACCAGGTTTTTAATAAACATGATATGATTTTTAAATGGTTTAATTATGACCTTTTAAATTTTATTTTTTTGTGATTATTTTATTGAGTGGTGGTTATAACTTAATTACATGGGTTGTTTGGATTTTAATGAGGTAAATTTTGTATGTTTTTAACAAAGTCATTTTTTTTATTTTATTTTTTAGAGTATGACACCCTGAAAAGTCCCAAAGTCTCATAGGAAGTCCATAGGATGAGGTGTTCCTTATATTAGTGTTTATAAATGTTCAATTTTTTCCTTCCCACATGAAGACTCTACCCAAACTCTAGGTAGAGAAGTAAAGATGAACTCTTCTTATAATTTTCTTATCTCCGATTGTGGTCAAGGACCTCAAGAGGATATAGAACTGCTAGATCAGATTGAGGTTATTCTCAATTAAACCAAAACTCCATAAGATTCATTATTTAATACCACCTTAGACTTTTTTGAAGAGACAAGTCATATGTGGTAGGAGAATGATGTTCCATTTCCTCTATAGAGTAGTATTTATTAGGAGTTATTTAAATCCACATTAATTCATTGAAATTATCCTAATGAAGTTATATTGAAGAAGGCGATGGGGATTTTGAGTCTCCATTATGGTAAAAATACAGTGAAAGAGTATGTCACCCATTTTAATGAGTTGGTTATTTCCTCCCCAAATTGGTATTCAAGGACTCATTCAATTTTAATCTCTTTATAATGGTCATCCATCTGGAATTCTAATATAGAGTTCTGTTTTTTGATCCCACTTTATTTTAGGATGTGGTTTATAAGTACATGATAGTGGAGTTGATATCTAGGAGAAAAAATAGGATTTGTGGTAACCCTATCACTTTTGATATTAGTGAGGATTCTTAGTCTTATACTATATGGAATCAAGAAAAACCCAAGTTGAAGAATCAAGATGATTTGGGAGAATAAGCTTGTTTTTCTTATACTCCTTCGATGAAGAAGTGATATCGTGTATACCATAAGTTTAGAATGTTTGGACATAATAATCCCTCCTTATCAAGGATTATTAAGTCCTTCCATAATTGTTTTCAGTTAGGGAATCCTTATTTTTTTTATATTGATGAACTGGAGGAGAAAGTAATATATATCTTTGATCATAAATTTATTGTAGTCTGATTGAACTTTTTTCAAGTTACGTTACATATTTCTTTCTCTATTAATCATTTAAACTGGGATAATTTCTTAATATATGTATTTTCTTATGATATGGTTGATATATTGTGCTATTTTAGAAAATTTATATTCATTTCAATGTGATTATGCATGTTTCAACTGAATGATTATTCTGTTTTTTTCTCTTCATTGTGGACTCATGTTTGTGTTAGTTTCCCTAGTATTACCTAGAATTATTTGAGCTGCTATGTTAGTAGAACCTGTATATGGTGGGGAGAACAATAATAGGTCTTGAACTAGTTTTTTCATTCACTTCTATTTCATAAGATCTAGTTTTTTCAATTTCTTGTAATTTGGAATATCATTTTTGGATTCAAGGAGGTGTTTAATTGTATTGGTTCCTTAGGATCAAAGTGGTTTGGGAAATGATTTTTTCCAATGATTCTTTACTTCATATTTATTCTTCTTTTATATCCTATGATTAGTGTTTGTTTTAATTCTCTATAATTCGGTGGATTTAAGATTGGAGAAAGGGTTATAATGTGGATAATTATCACAATCTAACATTTTATTTATATTTTTATGGTAATAAACTATTGGTCCTTATCTTGAATCAAGAGTTTAATTATTTTCATGAAATTTTCGAGATTTTGGTGTTTTAAGAAAGGTTGGGTGACATATAGATCTAGACTAGAGGTGGATGATGATTTGACATCTAGGTCACTCTAGGACGAGTGTTTTAGAATCAGATTATAGTTCTTTCTACAATGGATCATGTCATGATGGAGAGTGTCACCTCACAAAGTATGGTATAATTACTGAGTGCCCTACCCTGATGATTTATTTTCTTAGGAGTTTTTCATCATAAAGTAAGGTTCATACTAAAATGAAACCCATATCATGGGGCTACAGTTTAGGGATGATTTGTCACACCGTGACAAGTTTTAGTAGTGATGCTAATTTTTGAGGGAGGTGTCTCATTCCATGATGATGGAAGGTTGTGTCACTACCCTCATTACCCAGATTTTTTTTGAAATATTCCTTTTTTTTATTTGATTTTAAGCCCTCTTGGGGTCTATTTCTTCATCATTCATGTGAACAACCTTTTGGGGAGTCCTAGAACTAGCCTCCTCTCATTCTCCCTTGTATGTTTGGGATACTTCCAAGATTTCAAACGAGTTTCTTAAGGTTAGATCATATTTATCCTCTATTATTATTTAATTCATGTTTACTACTCTTCTTATTTCCTTAGGAACACATTATTTAAACCTTAGGGTTTATATTTTTCCAATACTTGTGGGGTTTTATGGATAGGGTTTACATGTTATTCTTTTGGCCTATTTTCTTTCATCTATGAAGTATTATCATCATACGTTCTTCAACTAGGTAGGTGTTTCCATGTGACTCCAATATTCATGTAAGACCATGTTATTGATGAGTTTTTAATCCCTTTTATTAAATAATATACTTTTTTATCCTTAAATTATAAATGAAAAGGTTTATTGAAGGATATTTATTTCTTAGTTTAAAATGAATAGGGTTTTTATGTGTTGTCATCTTATAATTATGTAATTAAAAATTATTCATGCTATGTGTTAAGAAAAATTCATAATATTATTATCTAAATAATTAGTGTAAAAAATGATGTTTTATACTTCCAAATTATTTATATATGGGTTTTTAAATGAATTCAAGGGGTTTTATTATTGTATTTTCATTTCAAGTGTATTTTGATGAGTTTCCTTGATATGTTTTCATGTTGTTTATAAATTAAATATGTCATTGAAATTCATTGATTTGTTTAATGATGTTGTGATTATGTGTATGTATTAAATGTTTTATTTTGTGGTTTTAAGGTGGGGTTTTTCCCTTATCTTTAAAATTGGTTTTCAAATTACACTTGATTTATAAAATGGGTTTCAAAGAAGGTTTTATGTATTGGACTATTAACTTAAAACCAAAGGCCTAGTTGACATCTTGTATAAAAAGTTTTCAAAATGAGATAAACCCTTGGTTTAAGAACCATGAAACCATTTTATATTTAATGAATAACCCTTATGTCACTTGGGGGTGGTAAAACCCTCACACTACCCGTCGTGGCATCAGAGACTCTATTGGGGGTCGGGCTTCTTTCTAAGGTGAGACCAATGATTTCTCCAAGTTTTTAATCTTAAAAGATTCATAGGGATGCATTACATTTTATTTTTATGATATCATTTCCCTAGGGGGAACCCTTTATTCATATCTCTTTGAAGGTTTTAGAATCACTCAAGTGATCCATGAATTTCTTTTTATCACCTAAAGAGTTATATGAGGATATCGTTATCCATTCCAGAATACTGGTGGTAAATTTTGGTACTAACCAGCCTTTATTGGATTTCTTAAAAATAATTTCCAACTATTCGTGGGGTTTATTGAAAGATAAAACTATTAAAGTTATTTATGATTTCCATTTTAATATACCAATTCATTCTAATGAGTATTTTTATATCATGCGATTCATAAAGGTATGAAAATCCCCCTTTCTCCTATTACGGTGGACTATGGATTTCAATAGGGGTCATGATTGAAAGAATTCTGCCCTATGGATCTAGCTTACTGACCATCCACATACTATTCAAAATCTTGGTATCCTAAATGGAATGGGAGAAAATATAAAGAACATATTTTAAGCTAATTATCTTTCTATATATATGTTACACACCAAGTTTCCCCATTTTTTCATTGAAATTTATTTTTCTAGAACCCTTCCTCATCCTATATGGTTTTCTGTGGGTAGAGAGGATGGATTTTGGTAATGGATATTCTATGAGGATGATGTTAATTTTTTTTAAAATTATGATCATCAAGGTCAATGGAAATCTAAACTCCATAAATATGTAGTTCAAACATGATGTGATATCAAAAAGAACAATATACAATAGTGGATGCATATCTCAATATAGATGATGGTCCTATTCAACCTCTCCTAGATGGTCAAGGTCTCTATAAGTCCCCAACCTTAAACATTACATACAATTGATTTAAGTCAATAATTTTACTTTAATTTACATTTAAGATCATTTCAGGTTGAGAGTTTTTGATAATTAGGCCATAAAGCATACATAACAAGTTAAATATTACAAATTAAACACTTCTACTCACTATCTATTTTTTTCTCAAAATAAGAACCTTTAAAAATAAACTTGGTTTAATTTCATGTTTAAAAATAAAAACTTTTACTTGATACCATCTTTGACTCTATTATCCTTTAAATCATGTGAAAAACATTTCAAAAAAATTGGGATGAGAACAAAAGGCTCAGTAAGGGATACACAAAGAAGGAAAACTGTTAGCCTTTTGAAAACATGTAAGCCATGAATACTTTATCCTAAAGTAATAATTTTCAACATTAATATTAAATAATCATAACTAAATATAGGATCATTTCTTAACCTCTTGTAATCAAAATATTACTATAAAACCCATAGAAAAAATATATAACATATAATGGTAATTTTATACATAATTATATGTAAATGGAATAAACATACGGTTAACTTCCACACATCTCACTCTTACAAATGGAATAGCCGTACGGTTGACTTCCATACCCAATGTAATGAAGGTTATAATGTAACCACCCATCCTTGGTTTTTCAGGAAACCACTATATTTGGTTTACCATGTAACCAACTGTATTTGGTTTAGTACATAACCACCTATCAAATGTCTAAGTACCATTATATAATCATAACAAAAAAAAATTGTAATGATCAACATATCACTCATAAAATTTCATTTGAAATCACAAGAAACAATTTCAAGATATTTAAATAGTAAATCCACTTTAAAAATCATTTTTAAAACCAAAACACCCAAAAAGAGAACAATGAATTTCTTTTCCTTTTAAAAACATCAAGGCTTATAAATGAATCCAAATATCAAATAATGGTTATGACGATGGAGAAGTCATTGTCACCACATATGTTAAAAAATATTCATTTTATTATTTTGTAAAGAAAGTAAAATGCTTTGTATAAAAATATTCCTTTTAAAAATCTTGGAATTAATTAAAATTCAAAGGGGTTTGTTATACACCTTATAAAATTAGGTGGTGTATAACATCAAAATATGCCTCAATGAAAGGAGATTGAGATAAAGTCCCATACCTTGAGTTCGATTCATCACATATGTCCATTGTTATTACTTTATAATAAAAATAGGTTAATTTATACTTGATTCAGAACATTTTAATGTTTATTATTCCTTCTATATCATTAATTTCCATGTTATAATAATTAGTTAATTATTTGAGTTCATGTCAGATGTTTTTTTGATATTCGGTACATGATTCGAAAATGATCATGGTTTGATGTCACTATTCTATGTGGTCATAAGTACTTAATCTAAAAATTAATATTCAAGATATTATTATCATTTTTATATATAAATTACACATTTAAATCAAACCATTAAGTGTGGTTATGAAAAATAAACAACGTTATAATCATGGAGATGGTAAGCCGTACATACACATGAGTAATGTTTTCCATTTTTCATTTATAATAATGGAAAGAAGGTAAGTATTATTTTATATTTAAATAATTATAGTCACATAATTATTATCATATTAATTATTTAAATATACTTATATGTATCAAACAAGTGATATAATGAATAAAAACAAGTCACATCGCTTCGTGGAGGTGATAGTTCATACGTACACATAAATGATGTTATCATTTTTATGCTCATGAAAATTAATAACTTAATTGAAATATTATCATATTAGAATGATTAATATTTAATGAATATAATATATGAAAATTAATTCCATTATTATAACAAGTAATGAGAGATAGTTATGAAAAACAAATTAGATCGGTTCTTGGAGGTGATAGTTCACACGTATGCACAAAAAATTAATTACTTTATCATTTAATGGAAGTGGAGATGGATTTAGGTGATGATATTATCATAATAACATATCAATATATTTAGTACATTGTAGTTATTATTTTATCTAGGAAGAAGAATATTTTAATGAAGTGGAAGATGAAAAAATTGAAATACTTAAATAAAAATGTTACCTTTCCTTCAGATGAGCACCTTTATTAATAACTTAACACCTCTGAGGAAGGTGTTATGACTAAAATAAGGCTACAAGAATTTTGGGAGGGATTATATTAAGGGTTTTGGATAGGTATTGGAAGAACCAAAATGTTTTGGAAGTGTAAGGAATAAAGTGGAATGAGTGCCTTTTTATAGGAGAGGGGCATGGCACCCTTGGAATTATTAAAAGTATTAAATTAATATAAATTTAATTTCTATTAAAAATGGTTAAAAACCCATTTATTTATAATATAGGATGTTTATGGGCCGAAATATAATCATTCAATGATAATTATAAAGGGTTAAATAATTTTCAATCCTTATCTTTTTGTTTTAACCTGTTTTAACTCTTACAATTTTATCAAGTAATTTACACTTAGAGGCTTAAAATAATTAAAAAATCATGCCCAACATCCAAATAAAAAGTTTATTTTGTCAAATAGAAAATATAAAATTGAAAAAAACTACATTTAAAAAAGGGTTTCCATCAAAAGGTGGTAAAAATACCTTTTAAAAATATTAGAGTATTTTATGAATAAAATTGGATTTATTCTCACTTTAAGCCTAAAAAATTTACTAGATGAATGTAAAAACATTAAATAAATATGTCTAAAAATAATATAATTAGTTATATTCATTCCCACTGATAAAATGGCCATGTGATAACTACAAATTAAAATAATAATATTATTAACAGTATATTATTTTTCAGTATGACTTATTTTTACGTGCAACGTAAGAATTCAGAGAAACCCATTACTGCGTGTCAGGTATGCTATTGGTCATATAATCCCTATTATAGTAAAATCTCTATTTGATTCATAAATATTAATAAATATGAAAAATTATTATTCTATAATTACCTGGGATGTTACATCCTTCCCCCTTTTGGAAATTGTGTCCTCATAATTTTATTTACTTATCAAATTAGTGGGGGTATTTTTTCCTCAGATAATTTTGAGATTACCATGTTTCCTATTAAATGATATGGTTTTTAGAAATAAATTAGCCTTAAGAATCACCTTATTTTGCAATAATTTCTCTCTATGGTCAAGAATCTGGACTGGCTATTACTCATAAGAAATATTCTCTTCCAACTAAACTACTTCTGGACTCAAAATATAAAATGGATCTGACATATACTTTATTATCATTGAAACAAGAAAAAACATATGTACCTAGGATAAAATCGGAGGTAAATCCACTTGGTAGGAAACTGATCCAACTTTCTATAGGATTTCATAGGGTCTAATGAACCGCAGAATCAACTTTCAATTCTTACCAAAATGGATCACACTTTTCCATGGTGAAACATAAAACAAACATGATCACCTACCATGAAAGAAATATCCCTCCTCTGATTATCCACATAACGTTTTTTCCTAATCTATGATATCATCTTATGAATCTAAATCAACTGAACATTCTCTTCCATTTCATCTACCAATTCTGATTTATCAACTTCCTTTTAACCAATTCGTCCAAAAAATTTTGTGTTCGACACCGATTTACATATAATTCCTCAAATGGTTCCATCTTTATTTTGGAATGAAAACTATAATTATAAGAAGACTCAAAAAAATAAATATGTTAATACCAAATTCCCTGGAAATCCATTGAACATGCACATATAATATACTCCAATGTTTGAATTGTTCGTTTTGACTGCTCATCTAATTTAGGATTAAAAGCTATAATAAAATTTAATTTAGTAACCAACGACTTATGAAATCCTTTACAAAAGTTAGAAGTGATATTGGGATCATGATCAGATATAATGAGAAGATTTAGTCAGTCAATCAACAATAACCCAGATCACATTGTTACATCAATATGTATTTTGTAATACCACTAAAAGAATCTATGGATATATTTTCCCATTTCCACTCTAGCACTAGAATAGGTTGAAACATCCCTTTTGGTAACTGTTTCTTTGATTTAACCTATTGAAAAATCAAATATCTCACAGTAAAGTTAGCAATATCTCTTTTCATTCCATCCCAGTAATACTCCAAAAGGTCTTTGTACATTTTAGTATTGCCTGGGTGAATTAAAAATGGAGAACTATGAGCTTCACATAATAGATATTTCTTTAAATTTGAATAAAAAGGCACACATAATCTCTTTACAAACCTCAAAACACAATCTTTATCAATGATAAATTTAGGTAAATTGCACTTCTGAACCAATTCTAACATTTTTTGCAACTCATTGGCTTCATTCTGTATTTTCTTAATTCTGTCTGATAGAGATGATTTCCCTAACATATGAAACAAAAAAGTGAAATATTATACACCAACAACTTCCAAGCCAAAATTCATCAAATCATTAACCAAAGTATCTTGTTCCAAACATATCATGGTTAATGTAACCTTACTTTTTTGACTCAAAGGATTAGACAAATTTTTCCTTGGTAGTAACGAATCGTGCGATCATAATCCTTGATTAATTCTATAAATCTCCTCCATCTTATGTTCAATTATTTTTGAGTGAATATATACTTCAAATTTTTTTGATTAGTATATATTTCAAACTTTACGCCTTAAAAATGATGCCTCCAAATTTTTAATGCAAAAAAAAGAAACTAATTTCAAATCATGTGTAGAGTAATTTAACTCATGAGGTTTCAAAAGATGTGAAGCATAAGAAATTACATGATCATTCTTCATTAGGTCACAACCAAGTACGTTCAATTAAGCATCACTATAGATGAAAAATTCACTGTTTCTAGAAGGCAGATCCAAAGTTGGAGCATTTACCAATCTTCTTTTCTGTTCTTGACAACAATCATAAAATTCCATTTTCCATATGAACTTAACTCCCTTACATGTTAACTTAGTTAGTGGAATTGTTAACTGAGAACGGTTTTCAACAAAACATCAGTAATAACCCACTAATCGAAGAAAACTACTAATCTCTGTGATATTGGTTGGTCTCGGTCACTCTTCAATAATGTTTTTTAGAAGGCTCAATAGTTATAATATATTTAGAAACAATATGACCAAGGAATGATTTTTTTAGCAACCAAAATTCACTATTACTAAAATTTTCATATATTTTCATTTATTTTAAGGTTTTAAAAACAATACTTAAGTGACTTTCAGGTTCCTCTCAATTTTTAGAATATACCAAAATATCATCTATAAAAATTACCAAAAATTGATCCAAAAACTAATGAAAGACTCCATTCATGAGATTCGTAAATATAGCAGGTGCATTAGATAACCCAAGGGGAATAACTAAAAACTAATAATTCCCATATATCATTTGGAAAGCTGTCTTTGGAATTTCGTCCTCTTTCAACTTCATCTAACGGCACCCAGACCACAAATCAATATTCAAAAAATACCAAGCTCCCTAGATACGATTTAAAAATTTATTGGTATGAGGTAATAGATACTTCTTCTTAATAGTGATGTTATTCAAGGCTCTGTAATCAATAAAAAGTCTCATAGAACCATATTTCATTTTCAAAAATAAAACAGGATCACCCCATGGTGAAGTGCTAGGTCTAATGAAACCTTTATCAAGAAATTATTGATATTTTTTTCAATTCCACCATTTCTACATGATCCGTTCAATAAGGGGTTTTAGAAATTGTCATAACATTAGGAACTAAATCAATAGTAATTGTAACCTCTAGATTAGGAACAATACTAGGAAATTCATTAGAAAAAACATATGTAAATACATTCACTATTGAAATGTCACTAATCAAAACTATTTCTTTCTTTTCTAAAACATGAGCTAGATAATTTTCAATTCCATATTTAATCAATATCTCATCTTCTTTCTATGTTATCAAAGGTATGAAATTATTGAATAAAACATTCTTGTATTTTCAATCTATTTTAGCACAATAAATTGAAATCCAATCCATACCCAAAATGATATCAAATTCAACTATGGGACATTCAACAAGATTTGTAGGAAAAACCATCCCACTAATGGTAATAGGAACATTCCCTTAAATCTTTTCTTATTTAATAATTCCAATCAATGTTTTTAACAAAATTTCTATATCAGATTCATGAGGTGATATTTCCAATTTACTTGAAAATCTCTCAGAAATGACTGAATGTGAAGATACAAAGTAAAATAGAGTATTGGAATATTTTGAAAAAAACTTTAACATACCTATCACAACTTCATTTGATGGTACCACACAAACTGTATTAGTAGAAAATGATTTTTACACACCCGTATACTTTTGATCTTATTGGTTTCGACCCTGGGTAATCAACTTTGGACACACATTGGCATAATTCCCTAACAAATTACAACTAAAACATTTTACCGATGACTTGTTATTTCTTGACTGGCCATCTCCCATGTAGTCACGAGAAATATGACTGGTCTTACCATATAAATAATACATTTTAGATTTTGAGAGACATTCTCCAGGTTTTTTACCACACTTCTCACATGATGGAAATTTAGTTTTCTTACCTCAAAACTTCTTTGATGAATTATTTCCCTTTTCCTGCCAACTGGATCAATTATTTTATTTTCTCTCGTGAAATAAATGACTATAAGAAAACTCAATTTCTAGCTTCTCAGCACATCAGAAAATATTCTCATATCTTTTGAACTCACAAGAAGATAATGCTTTCAATATTTTGGCTTCTATCCTGAGTAAAAATAATTTATCTTACTATCAATATCCCATATAAAATTTAGGATGTACCTTAAAAACATGTTAAATTTTATTTATATAGAGCCATAAAAACTTTCTACTTTTGTCTCAATTCCAAGAAATTCTTTTTCATCCTAAGTCGAACAACCTTCATAAAATAATTATCAAGGAAGATATTATTAAATTTATCCCATTCCATGGCATAAATCTCTTCACTTCCTCTAATATTTTTAATCATTGACCACAACTGATCAACTTCACCTTTAAAATGATAAAAAAAGACTAAACTTTTTATTATATAAACACCCCATTACATTAAAAATATTTTCTAGTGCTTTAATACACCCTTCAGCTAGCACATGGTCAGATGATCCTCTGTATGATGGAAGAAATGCCTCATGAAATTCTCCACTACCGATATATTCCTTTGTGGTTTATTTGGTTGATCTCGTGAATGGACACCACCACCATTTATCACCTAAGTAAACCGATCCATCACTAAAAAAACTGTTCAGTTCTAATTCCGACCATCTCAGCGCGCTGATTTGGAAGGTTATTTTCCTCTTTATGCTTTCCCAGTATTTCTACCAAGTTTCCTCCATGGAAAACCATTCTAAACAGGCATATCGTAGATGAAGCAACATGGTAATCTTAAAATGATACATCATTTCAATTTTACCATAAAGTAAAAATCCAGTTATGGATATTCTATTAACATTATTATAACTCCTAAAGTTATCTAAACTTACATCTACTACAAAATATAAGGCCCATACCTTAAACATTACATAATATTGAGTTAAGTCAAGAATTTTACTTTAATTCACATCAAGAATATTTTCATGTTTATATATTTATAGAATTAGGCCATAAATCATACATAAAAAATTAAATATTACAATGTAGACACTTCTACTCACTATCATTTTTTTCCTAAAACAAAAACATTTAAAAATAAAAATGGTTTAGTTTCATTTTTAAACATCATAACTTTTCCTTGATCCTATACTTGACTCTATTCTCCTTTTAATCTTATAAAAAAAATTTCAGAAACTTTGGATGATCACAAAATCTTAGTAAGAGATACACAAAGAAGGAAAACTATTATCCATGTGGAAACATGTAAACCATGAGTACTTTATCATATATTAATACTTTTCACCTTTAAGAATTTATAAATAATCATCACTAAATATAAGATCATTGATTAAACTTTTTTTTACTAACAAAATTAACATAAAAACAATTGAAAGAAAATATAACATATAAAGGTAAATTTGGAAATAATCATACTTAAATGAAATAAACATACAATTGAGTTCCACACATCTCACTCTTAAAAATGGAATAACCATATGACCAACTTCCATACCCAATTAATTGAAGGTTATAACACAACCACCCATCCTTGGTTTATCATGGAACCACCCATATTTGGTTTATCACATAACCAACCATATTTTATTTATCTTGTAACTACTCATCAAATTTCCAAGTACCATTATATAATCATAACACATAAAAGATTGCAATTATCAATATTTTTCTCAGAAAATATCATTTTCAATCATAAGAAATCATTTAAAGATATTTAATTTGACAATATACTTTCAAAATTATTTTCAATACCAAAACACTGAAAAAGGGATTAAGGTTTTTCTTTTAATTTTAAAAAAATTAAGTCTTATAGAGGAACCCAAATATCAAATAACAGTTACAACGGAAGAGAAGTTGTTGTTACCGCATATGTTAAAAAATTATTCATTTTTTAATTTTGTAAAGAAAGTAAATTTTTTTAATAAAAATTTTCCTCTTAAAAATCTTGGAATGAATTAAAAGTAAATGGGTTTATTATATACCTTATAAAATAAGGTGGTGTCTAACATCAAAATATACCTCAATGAAAGGTGATTGAGTTGAAGTCCCTTACCTTGAGTTCGATTCATCATGTATGATCCTTTTTCTTCCTAAATAATAAAATTAGGGTAATTTATACCATTTTCAGAACCATTTAATGTTTATTATTCATTTTATATCATTAATTACCATGTTATAATAACTAATTAATTATTTGAGTTCATGTTGGATGTTTTACCGATATTTAGTACTTGAGTCAAAAATAAACATGGTTTGATGTCACTAGTCTATGTGGGAATAAGTCATTCATCTCCAGAATAATATTCATGAAATTATTATCATTTTTATACATAAACTATACCATTAAATAAAACCATGAAGTGCGATTATGAAAAATGAACAACGTTATAATCATGGAGATGGTAAGCCGTACGTACACATGAGTAACATTTTCCATTTTTCATTGATCATTATGGAAAGAAGTTAAGTATTATTTTATCTTTCTAGAATGATAATAACATCACTAATATAATATAAATCATTTAAATATACTTCTATATACATACAAGTGATATATTGAATAAAAACAGGTCGCATCGCTTCGTGGAGGTGATAGTTAACACGTACGCACAAACGATGTTATATTTTTTGTACGCATGGAATGTAAAAACATAATTGATATATTATTATATTAAAATTATTAATATGTCATGAATATTGCATAAAAACATTAATTCCATTATTATAACCAGTCACCAGAGAAAGTTATGAAAAACAAATTAGATCGGTTCATGGAGGTGATAGTTCATACGTACGCATGAACGATTAATTACTTTCCCATTTAATGGAAGTTGAGATGAATTTAGGTGATGATATTATCATAATAAAATCTAAGAATATTTCTGATACTATAGTTATTATTCCATATATGAAGAAGAATATTTGAATGAAGTGGAAGAAAAAAATATAAATACTTAAATAAAAAAATTACCTTTCCTTCAGATGAGCACCACTCTTTACATGTCAACACCTCTATGGAAGGTGTTATGATTAAAAAAAGGCTTCAAGAATGTGGGGATGAATTATAGTAAGGGTTTTGGGTAGGTATTGGACAAACAAATAGGTTTTGGAAGTGTAAGAAATAGAGAGGAATGGGTGCCTTTTTAAGGGAGAGGGGAGGGACACCCTTCGAATTATTGAGAGTATTAAATTAATATAAATTCAATTTCGATTAAAAATGGGTTAAAACTCACTTATATGTAATATAAGATGAGTATGGGTAGAAATATAACAATCCAATGAGAAGTAGAAATGTTGTGAATAATTTTTAATCATTATCGTTTTGTTTTAACCTCTTTTAACTCTTACACTACTAAAAAAAGGCCGTTAACAGCGCTAGAAAATAACTTTATCAATGATAAATAATCCTTGATAATTAAAGAATGCTTAAAATCTAGAAACATTTATTATGCCCAAAAAATAAATCTTAAAGGCACCCTTTAACAGTGCTAAAAAATCACTCTTAAAAGGGTTCTTTAACAACTTTTTTAGTGCTGTTAAAGGGAAATTTTAACAGGTGTTTTTTAGTTATATTAAAGGGTGACTTTAACTGCAAATTTTTTACAACTTATAGACATAATAATGTTAAAGGGTGTAATTTTCTTGGACACCTATGCACCTGAACCCTTTAACTGTGCTTCCACGACCCCTTTAATAGCGCTCCACACCCCCTTTATCAGTGATTTTAACCCCACTACCCCTTTTATCAGTGCTTTGAAAATTTCCAGCCTCATGCACGCCAGCTTGGATTCGAACCCAACACATCTACTTCAATGCTGGAACACCATTACCACTGAACCATGTTGTTTTGCTGTTTGTTTAATGATATTTGTGTTTATATATACATATAATTATATATATATATAATTATTTTTAAAAACATATATACAATATATGTGTGTGTGATATATATTATATTTATTTAAATATATTATATATTAAATTCATTTATATATATTAGATTTTAATATATATATATATCTATCTATTAATACACACACATATGTATATATAAACATTATAAGTATATTTTTAAAATGTAAAAAATGGTTAGATATTTTAAATACATTTTTAGAATATGTATTTATTTAGATATATTATAATGTACATTTTTATTTAAATATGTTGATATATGTATTTATATGATTTATATATTATAAGTAAATATAAAAAAACATGAATATATTTAATTATAAATAAAATTAAATTGTGAAAAATGATAAAATTTTAAAACAAAAATATTAATATGAATGTATGACCAGGAAATAAATTCACCCCCACTGAAAAAGGGAAACAATACCCCTTTAAAAGTGGCTGCAAATCCATTGATTGTTAAAAAATTGGGGTACCCCGACTAAAAACTCAGTTTTGGAGGCCTTATGGGCATTTTTTAGCCTCGAAAAATTTTCCAGAGGTTTAATTATATCATTGAGGGTGTAGAAATCATCACAGTATTTTATTGGATATTTTTAGAGCCTAAACAGACACCCAAATCAAAAGTTATGCCCGTTTGAAGTTTGAGTTACGTTTCCAACTTATTTTATATCTTTTTTTTAATTTTTTTGATTTTTTATCTTCAAATTTATAATAAATGACTATTACTCAGTAATAATAAGAAAATTATAAATTAAAAATATTTTTTCAATTATTTTATAATCCATTTTAACTAAATATATTATATATTAAGTGTAAATTTCTATTTACCTTATCTAAAACATATTTCAAAAAATATATATCATATTTATATCAATATAAAAATATTTGTATATTAATATATATTTTTAATGAAAAATATATATTTTTATCAGTTCTTGTAAAAAAGTGCTGATTAGGGGGGGTCTTTATCAGCATTTCTAAAAATGTGCTGATAAAACCCCCATTTATTCGTGTTTTTTACAAGCGCTAATAAAAGACCCCATTTATCAGTGCATTTTTAAAAGCACTGATATAGGGTGGGCGTTTATCACCGCTTGTAAAATAATTATGGTAAAGGTGGGTCTTTAACAATGCTAAAAGAAGAACTATTAAAGACCCTCTTTAATATATATATTTTTAGCAATGATAAATGGGGTCTTTAAAAGTGTTTTTAGCTAGCCTTGTTAAAGCCATATCACTGGATAAACCTAGTTTTGTAGTAGTGTTACCATTTTATCAAGTAATTTACACTTAGAGGGTTAAAATAATTCCCAAATCATGCCGAACGTCCAATTAATGTGTCATTAATGATATTTGTAGAGTTATCTCAACTTATTGGATGAATATTAAATTTTTATAAATTTTATATCATTTAATTAAATATTTTATAGTTTAAAATATGTATTATGTCAATTTTGACACTATTCATTACATGAAGTTTTTAAAATATCATAAAAAATTCATTCCTTCAAATAAACTACATTAACTCAATACTAACATGTCATAGTCATCCAGAAAATTTATATATGGAATAAAATATTTAAATTATATTTATTTGAATTTTATTAATATCATTTATTTGATTCTTTATTTAGTAAATCTACTACTACATCATCTTTGACTAATAATTAAATTTAATTATTTAATTACTAAAAACTATAAATAAATTCCCATGTTGTAGGTAATATTTTTATATTTCTAAATATTATTCATAGTCTAAGATATCACTTACATAACACCATATTAAAATCATTTTAGTAAGAAGAGACATATTAATTTCATATTTTCCTTTACTGTAAATTAAATTTTATAAATAAAATAATCACACCCAAGTGGCTTTCAAAGTTCACAATTTCGTCCAAAGGATGGTCATGGTTGATAATAACTCATTAAATAAGATTAAGACAAGTGTTAGGGTAATTTTATAATATTTTAATATTAATTTTACCTTTAATTACCGCATTTACCTTTAACCATGGTAAATAAAATACTAAAGTTTCTATTCACCAAAAAATATTTTTATTATATTGGACCACATTTTTCATATTTATTACAAACATTTATATACTTTTTTTAAAAATTACATTCACAGAAGTGGTTAAATTAGGTTTGATACTAATCCTACTGACAGATTAGGAAAATTATTTTTTAAGTAAAACGTTCAAATGTTCACATAGTTTTTCTATTTTATTTTAATTGAAAAAATATTCCAATGAACTATATTGGATTAACTGATAAAAAATTCATTTAATTATACCATAAAACGATGTAAAAGGATAATCTAATAATATTAATAAATTATATGAAATGATAGTTTGAATTTAAATGCAGTGTTTTTCAATATTCATTAAAATATGAATTTTATCAGAAGAATACCAAAAATTCAAAAAAATTAAATTTTGATGTACCACTTAAAAATAAGAAGTTTATTTTTTAAAATAGAACATATTAATGTAAAAAAAAATATATTTAAAAAAGTTTCTCTATAAAGGCGTTAAAACTACATTTAAAAAATATTAGAGTATTTTATGCTTAAAATCAGATTTATTCTCATTTTAGGACTCTAAAATTTATTGGATGAATATAAAAACATTTAATAAACATGTATGAACATAATATATTTAGTTATAATCATTCATGCTGATACAACAGCTAGGAAATAACTACCACTTAAAATAATAATATTATTAAGAATAAATTATTTATCAGTTTGACTTAGTCTTGCATGCAACGTAAGATTTCAGAGAGACCCATTATTGCGTATAGAGTACCCTATCAGATATAGAATCCCTATTAAGTTAAAATCACTATCCAATTCATAAATATTAATAAATAAAAAAATTATTATTCTATAATTCCATGGGATGTTACACTCTCTCCCCCTCCTCTATCCATGATATATTCTTGGAGTCCCTTGGAATCACCTAGATTTATGCTTAGAACACTATTGTGGTCATAAATGATGTTACAAATAGTAATGGGGATCAATATAATCCCTAGGTATTCTCTTAGATTGAATCTCTATGTATAATATCTCCTAGTACTTGTGTTATGGTTTTTAGTGGAGGATTTTATAAGGTTTCTAGTTGTTCATTCCTCTATAAGTAGTGTGGAATTTAAATTCATGAGGTGTATGTGGATTTTTTAACAGGTAGGGGTATGATCCCGTTATCCCCTCATAGGTTTTAGTTGTGTCATCATCCTCTAAAAATTTCATGAGAGCTCCATAGTTAATAAGGGTAAATATCCTATAGTTTATGATGATGTATTTACTATCAACCAAGGCAAGAAGTCTATAACTGGAAATTATTTTCCCCTATCCTAGATAGGTTGATCAATATCTCGGTGTAGGGGTAATCATTGTCTAATAAACCTTAATCTAATCCTAGTGTGGGATTTAACATCGCTCATTTTAATTAAGGGGTTTCTCTCTACAGAACACAAGCTCTAGTAAATAGGAACAACCTCCATTTTTCAACCTTATCCCAAATAACTCTAATTAAATTATCATCCTTGAGGGTAGGGGAGTTTGACCTAGTATAGTTTTTTAATGCTTGAATCAATATTTTTTCTCATTATGGATATTCATTTTTTCTTATGGTAATGTCTACGATTGGTTTTCTTTAGTGATGGGATTTTGTTTTACAGTTTTTTTACAATTTTTTAATAATTGAGTTTTTAATCATCTAGTTTGTGTCTAAAATTGATGTTGTTTTGTCATGAATGTTCCTTGGCATGGATATGAATCTCAAGATTAATTATCTGGGTATGAAGTGTTGTTTGAGGGTTTCAAATTCTTATCTGAATTCGGTAGATTTTTTTATGATTTGGAAAGTTTATTTTTTTCTATATTTTGAAGTTGAGATGGTTTAAGTGCTTGTATTGTTGTTTTCATGACCAATAATTTTTTTAGGGTTCCCATTTAATTTCTAAAGGTGATTTTTCTAAATAATAACAATATCTAATTACATAGAATCCCCATGAATCCAATTTTATATGATCTTATGGATCATGAGTTTTTAATGTGATTAATATTTATGTTTATATGAACTAAAGTGGTGGAATTATAAGAATGGTATATAGAGGTGATATGAGGTGTGTTATTATGATTATTTTCCAAAAGACTTGTCATTGATAAGGATGAATGTCACCTTACCTCTAGTCACTAAAATCATGGGGATCCTAAGTGTCCAATTGAGATATTGAGTGATAGTTTATATGATAGTAATTATGACACTATGACTAAAATCTCCCAACTGATGATACACCTTGACTATGTGGAGTTCCACCGGTGAGGCTAGTTAGAGAAATATGGGAGTTTATTGTCTAGGAATGCATTGATAGGCTGATAGATAGTTCTTCTTGAGTACACCTTGGATCATATCACTAGATTCCTATGATTTTCCCTAATTATGTATACATTACAATGATTTATTTATTTCTTCATTGATTATAAATCTCTATTATTATTAGTAATAAATTATTATATATTCCACTTTTCCATGTCTCTTTTATTTTTGGATACTTATGATTTTATTTTGTTTTGGTATAACTTCTTTTGATCTTATCATACCTCCTTTTTTATCTCATTACTTAGATGTACTCATTAATGTGATGTTTTATTAGGGTATTTTTGAGAATTATCTTTAGTATTTTATAAAAGTCGGCTGGAAATAGTTTTTGGAAAATATGTTTTTAAATGGGGTTTCTAATAAAAAACTGAAGGATTTTTTAAATAATTATTTCAGATTTTAATAATGATTTTAGGAATACTTATGATTTGTTTTCCCAAAAGTGTTAAAAAATTACCTATTTTTAAGTAATGGATTTGAAAATTGTGTTTATTAAAGGTTTAAAAATATAAAATTCATACATTCTTTTGAGAAATAATACTAGGATATTTTTCTCACACTTTAATTATACAAATAAGTGTCAGTAGAACTGAGTAATTTTTATAGGTATAGGTTCAGTTTCAGATCTCTAGGAAACAATGATTTTATATACTTGGCTATATTAGTTTCTCCTAGAGTGGATCATTTTTTAGGTTGGATGGCGACCAGAGTTCTTGATGAGTTTTTGGTCGGGTATTTTAGTTATATTTTTGTTTCCTTTTGGATGAAGTATGTATTGACCATTTATAACTTTTTCTTGTATTATGGGATATTTTCCAGTTTTTTAAATTTTAAAGTAAAGGGAATGTTTAATTTTAGTTATTCCATGTTTGGTTTTGGTTGATATTCAAAACTATTTATATTTTTATGCATGGAAGTATAATGTATGGAAACAACTTTACAGAGTTTTAATATATTTATGATGCATTTTTATTATTATTAATATTGGTAAAATAATTCTCACTAAGTTTGTTTTGATCCATTAGAACCAGTTTCCATCCCATAGGGATTGAGAACACCCTTCGAACATTGCCTCGGGCTACCTCGGGTACCCAGTTCAGGGGTGGATTAGGTTGGTTCATGGATAAAGGTATCAAAGAACCTATTTTTATTCTGGGAGTAATATTAGATTAGAAATATATGTATATAAACTCAATAGGTAGTTGCAAGGAGAGTCTAGATAACTCTTTCACACATGGATCCTCAAGTCACCATGTGTGGTTGGGTTTTGAGTAATGAATTTTTAATTTTCTCTTCATTTATTTTTGATGAATTTGATCTACATTAATGGCGTAGTTAATTATATTAATATTTTGTGGACTAGTTAATGGTTTTCATGTTTTCTGGTGGATATGGTAGTCAAAGTAAAGGTGTATGGTTATCTCGCATGACCTGAAAAACTATGCAGAACCCATGCACACGGTTCAGAGAATATTTTTGTGGTAGTTTCATGGTTCGATAATTATCCATCAAACCATAAAACCAAACCATTCATTTACACTAAAACCATTTAAAATTTTAATGATAATTTTTACTTAAGGTTAAATTAAATAGTATTTTAATGATAATTTTAGCTTATTTGGTTGGGTTTTGTTGATAACCTACAGTAAATATTAGGTTTTAAAAGGAAAGGGTTTGGTTTTTAAAGGGGTGTAAGATAGTTTAAAAAAAATTAAATATGGAATTTTATTAGATGGTTTGAAATGAAGTTAGATGTTTTAGATTTTTAAAATGATTCCAACAAAGGACATGTCATTTTAAAACCAGTTTTCAAGTAAACATGCTATAATTTTGAAAGTGTTTGAATATAATTTTTCAAATTTTATTTAATGTGGTTGTTTTCATGATTGGTTGTTATGATTTAACTGTGTGAGTTTTTTCTAATTTTTTGATTTGGAATGTGAGTATTTCTAACTATGTGTTTTTATTCTATTTTTTGAGTATTCCTCTTAGGTAAGTATATATGGACTATAAAAAGCCTTTAGTTTGGGTTATTGCCTAGATTAGTGTTTTTCAGAGCTTAGATGTAGTCTTCCCAGATATAAACTTTATCCAGACTCCAAGTAGAGTGGTAGAGACAAACTCTCAGTATTCTATCATCTTGTATGGTGATCAAGGACCCCATGAGGCTATGGATTGACTAGATAGAATTTAGGTTGTCCCAAATTCATTGAAAAATCTTAAATATTAATGAGTGAAGACTACGTTAGACTTATTTAAAGGGTGAATTAAATTATGATGTGATACCTTCATTGAATTTCAGCTATCTATTAGTATGTATTGGGATTTATTTAAGATTACATTCATTTAGTGAAATTATCCTAAAGAAGTGAAAGCATAGAAGATGATGGAGATTTTGTGTCTCTTACATATTGAATTTATAGTGAAGCAGTATGGAACCCATTTTAATTTGTTGGTTCCCTTATACTTGAGTTAGTATTATAGGAATTATTGAAAGTTCATATCTTTGTAAAGGGTCTCCATCAAGAAAAAAACTATAGAGTTTTTTTCTAATCTAATTTCATAGAGGATATGGTTTACAAGGTCATGATGGTGGAGTTGATCTATATGGGCCAACCCATGATGGGTGGTAACATTATCCCTTTAGGTACTAATGAGTATTCTATAATTGTGTTGGAAATAATCAGGATGAACATGAGTTAAATAATCCAGATGATTTGGGAGAATAATTTCATTTTATTAGTACTCATCCAGTAAAGATGTGATCACTTTTATGCCATTAGTGTGGCCAGTTTGGAAATTCTAACCCCTCATTCTCAAGGGCACAAAATACCATATCTCATTATAGAATTTCTGGGAATTGTTGAAGGTTTTTGTCAATTGAGGTATCAATAAAGAAGTAAATGTATATCTTATCTCATATCCTGATAGAAGCCTGACATAAATTTTTTAAGGTACCATCCATTGTTATTTCTCTATTTTTTCTTATAACTCCTCTAGTTTCATTATATATGTATTTGATTTTTTAATTTTTGATATGTTGTGCTATTTTTGAGAAATTTATATTCATTTTTTTGTGATTAAAGAGTGTCTCTTGAATTATTATTCTATTGTTTTGGAATCTTCACTGTGGAATTGTGTTTGTGTTAGTTTCTCTAGTACGATTTATTTTAATTTGAGCTACTATATCAGTGGATAAGTTATATTTAAGGGACACCTATGATAGGTCTTGAGAATTTTGTTAATTCCCCAAGATTTCCATGAATTTAGTTTTAACTATGTATTGGAATTTGGGATATTGTTTATGGATTTAGAGAGTAGGTTAGTAGTGTCGTTTCCTTCAGCTCCAAGGGGTTTTATAATTTTTTTCTCCCAATACTTCTTTAATTCCTATTGATTCTCCCTATATATCCTATGGTTAGTGGTTGTGTTCCTAATTTAGATGTAATACTCTAAGATTCGACATCATCTTTCTCTTTGAATAATACGATAGCATGTGAAGTACGCAACACTGAGTTCAAGCGCACCACGACCGATCAAACTAGCTGTTTAAAAATTGGTTATGAAAATTAATAACAAAATTTTAATTTTTATATACTACATATAATTTTAAAATCCATATTATGTGTTTCTTAGACATAATATAAGAACAAATTCAATTTTTCTGATAAAATAATTATTTTTCAAAAAATGCAATTTTAATGCCTTTTAATGGAGAAACCTTTTTAAATCCAATATTTGACACTTTTATATATTAAACTTGACACAATATACTTCTTATTTAGAATAGAGACATAAAAATTTAGTTTTGATATATTTTTGGTGCTTTTCGGATAACATTTATATTTTGATGAATATGGAAAAATACTAAATTTTAATTGAAAATAACTTTTTAAATCAAAATAATTTATAGTGTTAAAATTATACATTTTAATGGTTTTGAAGTATAATTAGATTATATTTTTATCATTTAATCTAATTTTTGTCATTGGAAGTAATTTTACATTTAAATTGGACATAAATACATATCAATATTTTAATAGTTTTTAATTCTCAAAAACCCGATTTCTAGTTTTGACAATGGGAATATTTTTTTAAATTAATAAATACAACTTATATGTTTTGAATTTTGTTAAATAGGAATCATTTTTGAATTTGTAATATCAAAATTATATTTTGGTGAATTTTTGGGATTTTTCTAAAAACATTCAATTTTTGATGAATAGGGAAAACACCTCATTATTGTTTAAAGTCGACTATTTATTTAAATATTTATTTTTAATAAAAATTTATTTTAAAGTAAAAATAGATACATAATAACTATATAAGTACAATTTAGTTCATTTAAGTAATTTTATAATAATATTAGATATAAAATATTTTATTGAACTTTTTACCGTCCTTTACTCACCTTCTAGGCACATTTGCAAATTTTCATAAAACATAATTTTACAAATTTTGTGGATTGAATTTAAAAAATAAAAGATAAAAAGTTGACATTAGTGAGTAAAATGTGTTTTAATAGGGTGAAAATAATTTTTTGGTGAATAATAACTTTTGAATTTTATTTACCACGGTTAAAAGTAAATAGGGTAATTAGAGGTAAAACTGGTATTATATTTATCTTAACACATGTAATAATTCTATTGGATAAGTGTATTTCGACCAAAATCAACCTTAGGAATAATATATTATCCTTTTGGTCCACCTGGATTAGATTAGAAAATTTATTATTATTTTATTTAAAGAAGAGTTAAAAGTGTTAAATTCAAAGTTTAATAAATAAACCATTTTTAATATAGGGTTATACATAAGATAAATTAGACTATAAATATTAATTAGGAATATAAAAAATATTTCCTACATAATGGTATTTTATTTATAATTTTTAGACATTAAATAATTAAATTTATTTTTGACACAATGATGATGTAGTAATTACCTTATTATTGAAAGATTAAAATAATTGATATTATAAATATTAATATAATTGTAAATTGAGACTTTTGATGTATTCCAAGAATTTAATAGTTTAATATGAAATGTAATGTTTTATTAAATATTTTTTTTCGAAGTGATGAAGTTTTTATGACTTTCACAAAAACGAAATACTAAATAGTGTCTAAATTTACATAAATGAGTTTTTAAAACAAATACTATATTTTTAATTGATATAATATTCCTAAAAATAAAAGGTTCTTCCAAAGGACTTATATAAGGTTATATATATCGATAATGAACGAGATGGGGTTCTCTTGGCTTTTTATAGTACGTTTGTTAACCATTTATTATAATAATAAAAGAATACATGGTAAAAGTTAAACTATTTATCTACGAGTTAAATATAAAAGATACGGTTAATATGGTGACCAAAACCTGTCTAAAACCTATTTTTTGAGATATTTTCAACTGATACCCACATTATCCTTGAAATATATCATTTTTGAGCCATTATAAATTGAATAGTATTGTATAATAAAATAATATTTCAAGCTTTTCCTAAAGTGACCCTCACCTCTCTTATAAAAGGGTACTTCCTCTTCTCTCAAAATCACACATAAAAAGCCATTTGGATCAGACAAAACCTGCTAAAATATCCTTACAACTACCCTCACTTCAACCTAGATTCCTTATTTTATCAGAATCCAACCTAAGGAGCCCTTTTTATCAAATCAAAAGGAAGCACCCGAAGAAGAGATAATAATTTCATCACCTCTTTCAGAGTTCTTTTATTCTTCCACTTCCACTTTCTTTTTTGCTTCCATAAAAAAATAATAACTCCAGTAACTTCTACATACTGTGATTTTGTTATAAATATGGTACAACCAAATTCATTATTCTATCCATGCTATCAATGAAAAATTCACCATACGTGTATATGTACGTCTTACCGTCACTACGTCGTGGTGTAGTTTGTTATTCAACACTTCATCATTTTTATGGGTATGATAATGAATATAATTGATGTAAATAATAAATATAAAATGTTAATGATATTTTAGATATGATATACCATCCAATTACATATGATTTTATCATCAATAGATTGGTATTGTCGCTCGTGCGTACATACGGAAAACCGTCTCCTTGAACGCGATTAAATTCATTCTCCATTGTAACCATTCAAGAATAATTTTCATTTTATGTTTAAAAATAATGTTTAATAACTTAATATATTTGTTCATATGAATCAAATACATCCTATTCATATCAAACATGACTAAAATCACAAAACAAATAAAAGAAAATGAATCAGTTAAGACCCAAAACAATGATACTACTGAAATATTATTAACAAAGCTATATTAGAGGATCATATATAATATCATATTTATGTATGTAGTTATTGTATAATTTAATTACAATGATTTTACCATTATATAGGAGGTTAAACTACCCTCTACTAAGGAAACATACAAGGTAAGGGGTTTTTATCTCACTTCTTATTCGAGTGAGATTCATGCGATATTTCCACTATTTCCTTTTGTGTGGTGTGTGTAATGCCCATGATTTTATTCTTTGTGTAATATAATTTAATTTATTGGTATTTATGTCTTAATTTTGTGATCCTTCTTTCATGGGGTGTATGTTTTTCAAGTCACCAGATTGGTAATATAATTTCTAATTTCAATTTCCACTCATTAGGGTTTACACAAACTTCATTGATTATTCTACTCCAAGATTATGTGTGAAATCACTATTTATTTACTTATGTTGTAATTTTCACTCTAATTTTTGTGTATATACTTTTGATACACATAATTAATCCATTTATAAATTCTCAAGTCATCGATATGAACTCGATAAGATTAATCTTAACTCAATTTCCATTCATTGAGTTAAACATCAAAGTCATTGGTGTTGTTTTTACAAGAATATGTGTGAATGTACTCTGATTTATTTACACTGAATATCCAATAATATTGAGTGTATTTATATTTTTCAAACATAATTATGTCATTGATTTATCCTTAACCAAAGGATACAGTCTTTATAAGGGATTTCATCTCAATTTACATTCCATTGAGACTTCATTGTTGTTATGCCCCACTTCACTTTTATATAGTGTATATAATGTACTTTGTCATAGTATATCATGAACCTATTTATTCTCTTGTTATTATAAAGTTCTTATTACTCAAATTTTTTATTCAAGAGTCTCTCATTTGGTTAGGAACCCCAACTAAAATATCATTTTAAAATTTTTAAAGATTTATTCTTCTAAATCTTTCTCATTAGTGTCCATGTTTTAAAAGTGGTTTTAAGGATTTATTTATATGTTCCTGAATTTTTTAAAATTGAAATTCCTTTTAAATGTTTCAAAGTGGTATGAGACACTTTGATTCAAAAATAAATTTTAAACGTCTTCTTCATAAATAGTGAGACTTTTAAATGCTTTCAAGAAAAAGGGGATATTTCTCTCAAATAGTTTTAATGATTATTTTCATATATGTCAATATCCTTCATTATTATTGATTTAGGTTGATTTATTATAATACAATCTTCCATATTGTATTGAATGAGTTATGTTTGACTATGTATTTTCTATTTTATACAATTCATGGTTTGTTGTTAAAATATTGACATTTTGTATGCTAGTTTTAATATGAATGTTTAGATTATGTTTCAAACTTTTCATATGAGTAATGCATTGGAATTAGTAAGTGACGGGTGGAGCCCACTATAGCTCCTTGATGCATCGATAGGTGTCATGAGACAAACTAGTGTCTTGGCACAAGGCCTTGACAAAATCTTATTTGTAGTCTTGGCATGAGGCCTTGACTATGTGGTTATGATGTCCGATATTATGCATTCCATCATTATAAAATTTTCTATTGATATTACATGTGATTATTAGACTAGTAGAATATCAATGTGAATAAGTAAATGGATTTATTTGATTTATCTTTTCCATATTATACTTAAGTTTAATTTTAAAAGGATTTTATCTTAATCTTATACATTTCCTTCAATGTTTATGCTTATTTATAAATGTTTCTTCTATATTGTTATCTTTACGGAGCATCTGAGCTCACCCCTTTCTTATGTTTTATTTTTCCCAAGATGTGAAGAAGTATATTATAATTGACCTGCAGGGATATTCTATGAGATATGAGTGTGTTCAAAGAAGACACAATGTTGTTTTTTTATTTCATAATGTAATTGAAAAGTTTTGCATGTATCTAGTACTTACAAGGCTAATAAAATGATAGGTATTTCGGGATTTGACCCCTTGTGATCATGCCAATGTTATGTAATAATGCACCAAATTTGGGTAAATTGGGTTGTGGAATTACAGTTGGTATCAGAGGATGTTTAGTACAAACCTTGGAAGCTAGATTTAGAAAAACTCTGATTAGAGAATAGTACCCTAAGATAGACTTTGAAGATTAGTATACAAGAGCTTCCTATAATTTAGTTAATGTATAAATTTTTTGTATTTTCCAAGAAATAAATCCATGTCTGGATACGAGAAGGTAGAGGCGGATCTGGAACGATGTACCTAGGAGTGAAAACTCCGAAAAGGAGTTTTGGGCTTGACCCGAGGTATCCTCGTACACGTCAACGGGCCTCACTACACTCTTGGTTACGACACTACCATGAGATATACTTAGGATAATTCACGTTTTATTTACAAACCAATTTGAAGGATTTTAAAATACGATTAGAATAAATAACCTTGATTAATCCTATGGTGTTTTAGATTGAAAATAAGGTGTCATGGTATTCTCTAAATTATTTTATGACTATTTTTACTCACACTATACTTTCTGGTTTTAGTTAATGGATGGATTCCAAGGAAGTCATAGTAACATTTAACATGATGTACAAGGTGGTAACAGTGGTGGAAATTAGCATAAAATGTAATGTTGATAGTAATAAAAGATATTGTGTTAATGCCGAATCAATTTTCCAAAAATACGATCAATAACATATACATTAACCAACTCCTAAACTCAACAAAGAAGAGAAAGGTGAAGAATGATAAGAGCTCCAACAGTGGAGACCATGGAGAAAAGAAAGCTCATTTTCCATGATGCAAAAAATGTTGAAGGAGACACCCATGAAAGTTTCTCAAAGGAATAAAGAAATTCTTTATGTGTGGAAAAGAAGGACATAAAGTAAAGAATTGCCGAGAAAAAATAAAGAGTATTATAAAAGAAAATAAAAATGATCCTAAGAATCCATTTACAGTAATTTTATGCAAATTTAGGGGAACTGGGCATTACCCATGTCAATTTCCTATTATATAGGATAACCTCTAAGAAAAGGAAGAACCTATGTGGAAATAAATGGATGGAAAAATGATTAAAATTATTAATGCTCTCTGTAGATGGGATTACATTGGAAGTCTTTTCTCTTGTATGTGTAACCCTGCAGTTTGTTATGTGAAAATGCTATTTGAGGAAGAATTATCATTTATTTTTTGGATATTGTTATAAATAACCATTTGGATATATATCATTCTTGAATTTGAGTCAATTATAGGTTATTACTTTTTGGGATGAAAATGCAAGGTATGAGATAACATTTGTTGTTAAAATATGTTATGGTTATTTTTGAGGAATTTATATCATTTTTGAAAATGTTATAAAATTATATAGTTTTTGAAAAAGGAAACACACAGACCATGTGACAACCTATAGTGTGGAACAAAGATGCAGGAATTGAACCCACAACTAAAGTTCGACTGGGATTATCGCCTACCACTGGACTACATGAAGTCCCCGGTTAGTATGACTAATATATTTTAGTTAAATGATATTATGTATCAAGAATATGTTGATTTTGGGAACTTATTATTTATCCTTAGTATAGGAAAATGATTTGGTGATTAAATGATAAATGATATTTTGGAAGATGTTCTCTCTTTTTGGAACACTATATGCCTAAGGAAAATAGAATACTATTGGATTTCATTTGAGGAGTAGTGGTAGATTTTTATTTTGGAAGATGTATGTTTTTTTGTGGACTTATAGAGATTTGAGTTATTTATGAATAATGATTAACCTATCATAGAGATTATGTGATTATTATAATTACCTTTAAGTATATGACTTTAAGAGTAGTTGATGTTGTTTGGAGATAAATGTTAAGATTTATCGTGGAATACTATGTGATCGAATCTTTCTGAATTTTGGGTTTCAAACTTATTTTGGATTATTTTGATTAATTTTAAGGAAAATGTTTTTTAATGCTCTTTGTTGAACTTTGGGTAATTTTTGTTTAATTTTGGAGATTAAGAGTAGTATTTATTTCTATAAAAGATTATCATCTTTAGGGATAATCTGAGATTGTATAAACCATTTTGGTTTTTGTTAATGTCTAAAGACAAGGGAAATATATAGTTCATCTTTTGTAGATTATGTGATTCTCTAGAAGTTGATTATAGCCCTTCAGGTGTGACCAAGTCACCTTGAATACTTATCTTTTGGAGTGAAAGATGAGTTTGTGGTAGAAATTAGTTAAAAGATGAAACTCTACTTCTCAAGTATTCTTTTTCTTATTCTATGAATAAAATAATTCTTAAACTTTATGGAAAGGATCTTTAAAACAAAAATGTGTTATCCTAATACTATATGTTTTTTTTAACTGGTGATATTTTAAATCATCATAGATTTATGGCTTTGAGACTCTCAATTTTACATTCAATTGTTTGTGATTGATGACCTTAATCACTCCCTATAAATATTTACGTTTTTTCCTCCAATTATAATTGACACCAATTTTTTCCTATTCGAAATCCTAATTTGGTGGTGACTTTTTCATTTCCCTTTCCCTCTTATTAAGACTAAATTTTATTAACCCTATTTATGATGTGGGTTTTCCATAAATGTATCATTTATTTTTTGACATTTTATTTCAGATTTTTTTTTTCAAATTGCGAGGATGAAATTTATTGAAGGTGGGAAGAATGTAACACCCCAAACTTCCACGGTAATTTTCTCTTTGAATAATACGATAGCGTGCGAAGTACAAAACACCGAGTTCAAGCTCACGACGAACTATTAAACAAGCCATTTAAAAAGTGGTTATGAATATTAATAACAAAATATTTAATTTTATATACTCCATATAATTTTAACATCCACATTATGTGTTTTATAGACATTATTTAAGAACAAATTCAATTTTTTAGATAAAAGAATTATTTTTCAAAAAATGAAATTTTAACGCCTTTTAATGGAGAACCATTTTTAAATCCAATATCTGACACTTTTATATATTTAATTTGAAAAAATAAACCTCTTCTTTATAATCGGGACATAAAAAATTAGTTTGGATAATTTTTTTGTTCTTTTCTGATAACTTTCACATTTTGATGAATAGTAAAAAATACTAATTTTATTGAAAATAACTTTTTTAATCTAAATAATTTATAGTGTTAAAATTATAAATTTGAATTTTTTTGAATTATAATTATATTATAATTTTATTATTTAATAAAATGTTGGTCATTGGAAGTAAATTTTCATTTAAATTGGACATAAACACATATTAATCTTTTGATAGTTTTTTTCTAAAAAACCTGCTTTCGGGTTTGGGAATGTGAATATTTATTTAAATTAATTAATAGAACTTAAATGTATTAAATTTGGTAAAATAAACATCATTTTTGAATTTGGAATATCAAAATTATCTTTTGGTGAATTTTTGGTATTTTTCAAAAAACTTTCAATTTTTGATGAATAGTGAAAATCACTGCATTATTGTTTCAAGCCAAATTTTTATTTAAATAATTATTTTTAATTTAAAAATATTTTCAAGTAAAAATATATAAATAATACCTATATTAGTCTAATGAAATTCATTTAATTCATTTTATAATAAGATTAGATATATATGATTTTATTGAACTTTTTACCGTCTTTTATTCACTTTCTAGGCACATCTGAAAATTTATATAAAACATAATTTTAATTCTTATGTGAATTTAATTTTAAAAATCCAAGAGACACAGTTGACATCAGTAAGTAAAATTTGGTTCAATAGGATGAAAATAATTTCTGCTGAATAGTAACTTTTGAATTTTATTTACCACGGTTAAAAGTAAATAGGAAAATTAGAGGTAAGAATGATATTATAATTACACTAACACATATCCTAATTCTATTGGATAAGTGTATTTCGACCAAAATCAACCATAGGAATAAAATATGATCCTTTTGGTCCACTTGTATTAGATTAATACATTTATTATTACTTTATTTAAAGAAGAGTTAAAAGTGTTAAATTCAAAGTTTAATAACTAAAACCTTTTTAATATAGGGTTATACATAAGATAAATTAGTCTACAAATATTAATTAGAAAGATAAAAGTATTTAATACACAATTATATTTTATTTATAATTTTTAGACATTAAATAATTAAATTTATTTTTGACACAATGATGATGTAGTAATTACCATATTATTTAATGATTAAAATAATTGATATTATAAATATTAATACAATTGTAAATTGATACTTTTGATGTATTTAACGAATTTTATAGGTTAATATGAAATCTTAGGGTTGATTAAATAATATTTTTTCTAATTTATAACATTGTTATGACTTTCACAAAAACCAAATACTAAATAGTGTTAAAATTGACATAAATGAGTTTTTAAAACAAATACTATATTATTAATTGATATAATATTCCTAAATCTATAAAGATTGGAAAAAGAAATTATATAAGGTTATATATATAAATAATTAACCACTTGGGTTCTCTTGGATTTTTATAGTAAGTTAATTAACCATTTGTTATAATAATACAAGAATACATGGTAAAAGATAAAAAATTTAACTAAGAGATAAATCTAAAAGATATGGTTAATATGGTGACCTAAACCTACCTAAAACCTATTGGGCGAGGGTTTTTCGACCCATCCACACCTTATCCTAAAAATATATCCTTTTGGAGCCATTATAAACCTAATATTATTGTATAATAAAATAATATTTCATGCTTTTCCTAAAGTGACCCTCACCTCTCTTATAAAAGGGTACTTCTCCTTATCTCAAAATCACACATCCAAATCCATTTGGCTGAGCCAAACCCTGCTAGAATATCCTCAAAACTACCCTCAATGCCACCTAGATACCTTAATTTTATCATATTACAACCTAAGGAACCATTTTTATCAAATCAAAAGGAAGCACCTGAAGAAGAGGTAATAATTTCATCACCTCTTTCAAAGTTCTTTTCTTCTTCCACTACCTATTTCTTTGTTGTTTCCATACCAAAAAAATAACTCCAGTACCTTATACATAATGTGATGTTATTATAAATATGGTACAACCATATTCAGTAATCTCTCTATCCTAGGAATGAAAAAGTCACCATATGTGCATACGTACGGCTTACCGTCACCACGTCGTGGTGTAGTTTATTATTCAACACTTCATCATTTGGATGGGTATAATAATGAGTATAATTGATATAAATAATAAATATAAAATGTTAATTATTATTTATATATGATATTCCATCCAATTACATACAATTTCATCATCAATAAAATTATATTTTCGTTAGTGCATACGTACGGATTACCGTCTTCACAAACACGATGAGATTCATTCCCCATTGTAACCATTCAAGAATAATTTAGATTTTATGATTAAAAATAATGTTTATGAACTTAATATACTTCAGTATATGAATAAAATACATCATATCCATATCAAACAAGACTTATTTAATAAAATATATAAAGGAAAATGAATCAGTTAACACCCGAAATAGGGATACTACTGAAATATTATTAACAAAGCAATATTAGAAGATCATATATGATATCATATTTATGTATGTGGTTCTTGTATAATTTAATAAAAATGATTTCACCATTATACAAGAGGTTAATCTACCCTCTACTAAGGAAAATTACAAGGTAAGGGGTTTTCATCTCACTTCTTATTCGCGTGAGATTCATGCTATATTTCCACTTTTTCCTTTTGTGTGGTGCATGTACTGCCCATGATTGTATTATTTGTGTAATATAATTTAATTTATGTGTATTTACATCTTCATTATATGATCCTTCTTTCATGGGATGTATGTTTCATTAGTTACCAAATCAGTAAGGGAATTTATAATTTCAATTTCCACTCATTGGGTTTTATGCAAACTTCATTGATTATTTTACTCCAAGATTATGTAGGAAATCACTATTTATTTACTTATGTGGTAATTTACACTACCATTTTTGTGAATATACTTTAGATACACACAATCACTCTATTGATAAATTCTCAAGTCATCGATATGAACTTGATAAGAGAAATCTTAAATCAATTTCTATTCATTGAGTTAAACGTCCAAGTCATTGGTTTTGTTTTTAAAAGAATATGTAGGAATTTCCTATGATTTATTTACACTGAATATCCAATAATACTGTGTGTATTTATATTTGTCACAGAAAATTATGTCATTGATTTATCCTTAACCTAAGGATACAATCTTTATAAGGTATTTCATCTCAATTTAGATTCCATTGATAATTCTTTATTCTTATGCACCAATTCAATTTTATATAGTGTATATAGTGTACTTTCTCATAGTATATCATTAATCTATTTATTCTCATGATATTATAATTTTTTGATTACTCAATTATTTTTATTCAAGTGTCTCTTATTTGGTTAGGAACTCTAACTAAAATATCATTTTAAATTTTTTAAATATTTATTCTTCTAAATATTTCCTATTAATGTCCATGTTTTAAAAATGGGTTTAAGGATTTATTTATATAGTCATGAATGTTTTAAAATTAAAATTACTTTTAAAAGTTTCGAAGTGGCATGGGACAATTTGATTCAAAAATCTATTTTAAACGGCTTCTTGATAAATTTTGATACTTTTAAATGTTTTCAAGAAAATGGGGATATTTCTCTCAAATAGTTTTAATGATTATTTTTTTCTATGTCAATATCCTTCATTACTTTGATTGAGGTTAATTTATTATAATACAATCTTCGATATTGTATTGAATGAATTATGTTAGACTGTGGATGTGCTATTTTTATACAATTCATGGGTTGTTGTTAAAATATTGACATTTCGTATGTTAGTTTTAATAGGAATGTTTAGATCATGTTTCAACCTTTTTATATGAGGAATTAATTGGAATTAGTAAGTGACGGGTAGAGCCCTCTATAGCTCCTCGATGCATCAGTAGGTCTCATGAGACAAACTAGTGTCTTGGAACAAGACCTTGACAAAATCTTATTTGTAGTCTTGGCACGAGGCCTTGACTATGTGGTTATGATGTCCGAAATTATGCATTCTATCATTATGAAATTATGTATTGATATTACATGTGATTATTCGACAAGTATAATATCCATGTGCATAATTAAATGACACTATTTGATTTATCTTCACCATATTATACTTAAGTTTAATTTTAAAAGACTTTTGTTTTATTTTTATACATTTCCTTCAATGTTGATGATTATTTATAAATGTTTCTGCTATATTGATATCCTTATTGAGCATCTGAGCTCACCCATTTCTTATGTTTTATTTTTACTAGGATGTGAAAAAGTATATTATGATTAAACTGCAGGGATAGACTATGGGATACGAGTGTGTTCAAAGGACACACAATGTTGTTTTTTTATTTCATAATGTAATGGAAAACTTATGTATGTATCTAGTACTTCCAAGGATAATAAACAGATCGGTCTTTCCGGATTTAATCCCTTGTGATCAAGCCAATGTTATGTAACAATGCACTGACTCTGGGTAAATAGGGTCAGAGGATTTCATTAAACATCAAGGGTTTTTAGGGGTATAAATGGTTATGGTGGGGAGAATTGTCACACCCAAAACTTTTCTTTTATATTTTTATTGTAAATATTTATTGATCCTTTTCTTGAACTATTATTTTTCTTATTTACACAAAACTGTGGTGATTTTAGTATTTTATTTAAGGTTGTATGAAATTTAGTTCTATAATATAGGTGGGTCATTCCGTTTCATCTAGGTTATGCTAAAATGGGTTCTTGGGGCTTAGAATACTATTATGTTTTCATTGGACCATGTTATAATGGAGAGTGTCGCACCCTGAAGTGGGGTTTCAGGAATGAGTTCTATGCCGCAAGGATTTTTTCCAAGGGTTGTGGCGATGTAAATGAAGGGTCACTAAGTTATACAGCCCAAGCTATAGGGCTATAGTTTTAGTGTCATGTTCCCTTCCATGATGTTGGGAGGTTGCGCAGTGACACAACCAATGTAGTGAGAACTATTTTTGGGGGAGGTGTGTTGCACCGTGATAACGGGATATTGCATCTGACCCCCTTTCCTTGTTTTTAAATTGGTATGATATTTGCCTTTCCCCCTTCAACTTTAACCTCTCCAGGTGTCTTTTTCTTCCTCATTTGGGTAATCATCCTTGAGGGGAGTCCCAGGAGAAACCCTATATTCTTATCCTATATATTTTTGGGTATCTCCTTGATTTTAAGAGTGTTTTCTAAGGTTAGATAATCTTTTATCCTCTATTATTCTTAATTTTTTTGTTTCTTATTTTCCCTCTTGCCCAAGATCCATGTTTAATGAACCACAAGGTTGACATTTATCTAATACTTTTAGGTTTTGATAGCTAGGGTATGTAATTTGTTCCTTTTTTCTTAGAAAACCATGTTATTCTTTAGTTTTATAATATATTTTCTTAAAAAATATATATTTTTTTGATCCTAAAGAGATCCATTAAATGATTTATTTATATTTATTTATTTGGTGGTTTAAAATTAATAGGGTTCTTATGTGTTTTCATCTTACACTTATACAATTAAAAACATGCGTGAGGTGTGTTTTATAAAATTCATAAGATGATTTGATCAAGTATTGGTATTAAAAATGATCTTTTAAACTTCTAAATAATTTTTATATTAGTTTTTTATGAATTCAATGGATTTTTTCCTTAGGGTTTCATTTCAGGTGAATTCTGATGACTTTCCTCAATATATTCTAATGTTGTTTATGAATAACATATGTTAGTGAAATTTGTTTAGTTATTTAATACTGTTGTGATTATGTGTATAAATGATATATTGGATTTTAGGATTTAAGGAAAGGTTTTACACCTTAGAGTTAAAATAGGTTTTCAATAGAAATTTTATTTATAAAATGGTTTTCAAATAAGGTTATATATATAAGATTGTTATATTAAAACCAATGTCTCGGTTGAAATGTTGTATAATGGTTTTTTAAAATGAGTTATACCCTTGGTTTAAGAGCTGTGGAACCATTCTATAATGAGAGGATGAACTCTCACATCACATGGGGGTGGTCAAAACACCATAATACCTATGAAATAATTGATGTCTCTATCAGAGGTCGGGATTCCTGCTAAGGCAGGGTTGTGGATTTCTCTAGGTATGTATGATTTTGAGTTTTCAAGGAATTTAGGTTCTCCTATCTCTCTATCATAACTTATACTAGTTTATATCTCTATTAAAATATCTTTGAATATTTCATATTCACTCAAGAGATCTTTGAATTTTCACTTGTCATCTGCTGAATTCCATAGGGCCATCAATATTTATTCCATAATATCGGTGATGAAGTTAGGTACCGACTGGCCTTTGATGTAATTATTTACAAGGTTTGTCAAGTCTTCATTGGGTTTTTAAAATACAAAATGAATGGGGTTATTAAACATTTATATTTTTGTATAAATATTTTTATGAGTAATTTTACCATCATCAGTCATGTGAGTTTTGTAAGTACAAAAATCATCCCTTTATATTGTTTTAGTTGACTGTGGATTTCAATAGGGGTAACAATTGAAGGTGTTCCGTCCCATGGTTCTATATTCTTGTAATTTAAATTCATTTTCAGAACCTTGGTGTACTAAATGTGTTTAGAATCCAAATCAGGTGATTATTAGGAATTACTGATTTTACCATGTGCATTTTACACCCCTTCTATGACTTATTTTATATTGAATTTTTTTTCTAGGGTTCTCCCTCATCTCTTTTGGTTACTAGTGTATGGTGAGTATGTCTTCATGAAACAAATATTATATGAGTATGTTATTAGATCTTGTTTTAATTTACATAAATAAGGTCATGGGATATCCATATTCCATCAACATAGAGGTTGACCTTGACATGTTAGAAAAAAAGAAGATAAAATAGTGTAAATGTCTCCAAATATGGATGATTCTCATGTTTAGTCTCCCCTAGATAGTTAGGTGTTGTCTCCCAAATCTATACATGATCTATTCTCAGAGTCCCTTAGAATCACCCTAGTTTCTTCATGAAACGCTACTATGGTTTTGCATGATTTTTGAGTTTGTAAAGGTGACCAAGAGGAGTTCTTTGGATGATCGCAGTAAATCATGCTACTTAGAATCTGATTGAGGAATTGTGGGATGGTTTTTAAAGAGTAATGTTTAAGGTTTCCATTTGCTCCTCCCCATAAAATAAGTGTTAAATTAACCTTCATGAGGTTTCTATAGGTTAGTTGATTAGTGGTGATGGGGGGGGGGGGAGTGGGGGGGGGGGGTGATCCCATTATCCCCTCATAGGTTTAGTGGTGACATACTTATAAGAAAATTATATCAAAATATTTATTATTAAGAAGGGTAAATAACCTATGGTTGTTAAATATGGTTTTACTATCTATCAAGGGAAGAATATAATAATTTGAAAATATTTTTCCCTATCTAGGATGGTAAAATTATTATCTGGGGTAGGAGGGACTCACATTATGATAACCCTTTATATAATCCTATTATGAGATTTAACTTCACTTATTTTGATGAAGGTAGTGGGTTCTATCAATATAAATCATTCTCTAGTAAATAACTATGACCTATATTTTGTGTCCATAATAAAAATAAATCAAATTATTTTCCCCCTCATGGTGATGGGACTTTGAAATACTATATGTGTTTAAGTTTTATATCATTATTGTTTCCCCTTACGGATATTAATTTTTCCTATAGTGAAATATGTGTTTGGTTTTTTGTGGTGATGGATGATTCATTTTTGAAATATTTTTTTCAATTATTTCTACCATTTTTTTCTTTAATTATGTTTTTGATCATCCATAATGTTTCTTAAATTGGTGGAGGGGTTTTATGGATGTGTGATGGTGTGATTGTGCATCTCAAGATTTTTAGTTTGGTTTTTAAGTGTTACATGATGGTTAAAATATTCTCATATGATGGGGGTAGGTTGTTTTTTTTGATAGTTTGGAAAGTCAAATGGTTGTTTATACATTTTGAATATCAAAAGGTTTTATTGATTTTATAGCAATTTTTGTGCCCAATAATTTTTGTGAGGGTTCTAACAAAACCTCTAAATGTTTTTTTCGCGATAAATATTAGATTAGAATAAATAACCTACTATAACACTCTCTCTATTATAATTTTCCATGATATTAAACTATTTTATGCGTCTAACACATCTACTTAAGTGATTTTTAGTTATGATAATTTTATACCAAGTCATGTTTCTTATGGAACGGGTGATGGTATTCAGAGGAAATGGGGGGTCATTCTTGAAGGAATAAAAATGTCATTGGAGGATCATTAATGTTCCCTATTTAAGTTTCAAAGAACACATTGATATCATGAAATTATGTTCTATGATATATTGAATACTTTTCAGGAAGAATAAAAGTACATGTTGATTTTTGGGAAAATATAGGTAGCATCAGCTTGCTGGTTAAGTGCACGTGCTAGCTGGTGACAAAAGGATTGAAACTCCCAAGCCTATAACAATCTACTGGCTACCTGATAGAGGAGCACCGAACAACTGATGGAAGAAGACATAACTAGTGAACCATTATGAGGTCCACTAAACATCTGATGGATTGTGGTGTCTACCCAATGGAAGCATTTAAAATTTTATTAATCCTGGGTGTTCCAAAGGCTGCTCGCTAGAGGCTAATGGATACCTAGTGGCATTCCAAAATCTTGTCAAAGATCATTATTTTTGTGGACTCTACAACTCTTAATTAGAATTTAACTATTCTTAATGATGCCTATGGAATAATGATTATTACTAACTCTTTAAGAGGATATAAATTTGATTTTTTGGGTCTTGGAAAATTCAATCATCTATAATGGTTGTTTGACCAAATCCAAAAGTGTGACAAAGATAAAATATCCATCACTTTAAAATCCTTTTTTCAAGAGATAATTTCAATTCTCAACATATTAGGCTCTTTCCTTCCATTATATAACTACCTATACTTTCCAATTATACTATCCATATTGAGAGATTAGGTACGATCTTTGTAATGGATTTGAGTTAAGAAAATACCTCTCTTCTCATTACTACTTGTATAAAGTGTTTCCACAACCATAAAGCGAGGGATGAGTGCTTACAATGGGAAAAGTGAGGGAGTCTAGTTTCTTCATTATTTCTCAAAAAATCAAAGTATAATGGTTTATTGATCTCTGTTAATATAAAGGGACAAAATAACTCAAACCTCTCAACTTGAGGGGAGGAGATGTAAGGGATCACTCCAATCTATTTCTGAACTCGTTTATAGAATCACTCTCTCTATTTTCTATCTATTTCTGTATTTCATAATCATTTAATTATCACATCCTCAATTACATTATCACTTATTTTATATTCAAAAATTATTTAATCAATCTATATTGATATAACATTACAATTATGACATATTTACTTGTTCAAAGTTATCAATTAATTTTATTAATCAATTTTTATATTTGATTAACTTAATTAATTTAATTTTGATAGTCATACATTTATTTATTTGTGATTATTTTATCAAATCAATATATCACCTAATTCAATTAAATAATATTACATTATTTGATTCAATTTTTAATCTTTTAAGCCCTCTACACTTACTTGCATTAATCATGTTTTTATATTTATTAAGTGGTTTTAATTTTTTATTATAGAAATTCACCTCACCTATTTCTGTCCATACCTCCTACCTACAATTGGTATCAAAGGTATATTTGTGTTTTCAAAATTTATTATTTATTTTCTTTATCCTAACTGATTATAATATTCAATCTTCTTAAGATGATATTTAAATCTTATTCACATTCTCCTATCATTGACGAAATGGATTATTCATATGGGAATACTTGCATGTCAACTTTTATTAGTTGTATAAGTTATACTATCTAGAAAATTTTTATTCATGAATATAATCCTATTAAATAAATCAATGCTAAGTGGACACCCAATGATATTTAATCCTTTGAGATTATTATAGAAACCACGAACATAATACTTTGTGGTCTTGACCAAAATGAATTAAATCATGTTTATAAATGAAAATATACCCATTAAATATGGAAATTTATAGAAGTTACTCATGAAAAAATCAATAAGGTCAAAGATATTAGATTAAATATGTATAGAAAATATTTTGAAATCTTTTTTATGCATCCAAATGAATCTATAAATTTTATGTTTATAAGGTTTACTAACATATGTAGTGGTCTAAAGTATCTTGGTTATGATTTTTCAATATAAACCTTAATAAAAAAGTTATTTTGGGTACTTATAATCAATTAGGAACCCATGGTCATGAATATAAAATAAACAAAGGACTTAATGAAAATAGTGCCTAGAGATCTTATCAGATCACATATAATGTTCAAAATCATGATGAATAATAAATCTATAAAAAAATATTTCAAATCTATAGAATCCAAAAATAATTTTTCATTCAAATCCATTAACAATGGTGATTAATTTAATAATGAATACAAATTTAAACATTTGAAAAAAAGTTGAATAAAATCATGAAAAGAAGAAATAAAACCAACATTTCAATTATTAAAAGAAAGATGGATTCAAAAAAAAAGAAATATAGGGAGAAAATTTCCCATATATAAAATGAATAAGAAAGAAAAGAATAAAGGTAATAAATCCATTAATGTCTAGACTTATAGTACCACTAAAGAATCTCTTGACTCAACCTACTCAAGAAAATTAAGTGCTAAATGCCTCATGGAACATCTTGAGGTTGGTAAAGAGGTTAGTTCTCATGTTTCTTATTATTCCTCTCACTCTCCTTCTCATTTTTCATATTCCACTCATTCATACCCTTATTCATTATCTCTTATTAAACTAAATTAACTTGATAATTTATATGATGAACTCATTTCTAAATAAAAATAAATCAACAAGAAATAAAATAAATTTCTTAATTGAAAATATTATATTTTTAATGAGAATGAACTTATCCTTAAATAAATGGAAGTGTTGGTTTTGAAATTGAATGATCAAACAATTGTTGAAAACTTAAAATCCAAAATAAAAGAGATTATAAATAATATTTTTCCATTTATAAATTGTGATCAATATATTAATATAATTTTGGGTTCTCAACATTATACTAAAAGTGACATCAGAATTGGTTTTTCAAATTCAAATATTTTTTTCTAAAAAACCACTTTTGTAATGGGATGTTATTATTTTTTTAATTATTGTCATATATTTGGGAATTTTATTTTTGAGTGTGATTGAAAAAATAAAACAAATAAGGTACATAAATATATTCATATTTATTCCCATATTTTAATATAAAACATCATACTATAGATGTTTGTATTCCTAAATCATTGTTAACTAAAATTGGTGGGACCAAGTTCACATGGGAACCAAAATGCACTCACATTTAATATTTTATAGGAATACACCACTAAACCTCATGGAAATATCATATATAGGATTCTAATAAGTTGAATCAATAAACTCTAAAGTATATTGAGGTTGATCAATCATGCTTAAATATGTTTTATTTCTATTTTTAGTTCTACAGTTGATTGATGAGTTCAAACTATTTTATAGTGGGGGATATTCTAAAGATGATTCTTTTTTTCTTGTCCCTATTTATTAAATTTCCTATATTTTTATTATTTACTTTTTTTAATAGTTTATTCATAGTATTAAATTTTTTGGTATAATAAAAGATAACTTCTTTTATTATAATATCTTTTGTGATTTTTTTATTTAATCACTAAGCATGTAATTTAAATTATTACATTATAAAATGATTCAAAATATTATTTTTTCAAGTTTATTTTAAATTAAATTTTAACTTATATATTGAAATGTATTACTTTTGTGTAGTTCAATTTTTTTTGAAAAATATCATTATTCTATTTTTATATTGGAAAGTGTTATTTCATATGAGTTTTATTTTTCCTCTTGAATATTTTGAAACAATTTTTGGGGAGTACACATTTTATTGTTTTTAAATCATTTTTTCTCTTTTTCTCTTTTGATATTCAGAATAATTTAATAATATTTTTCTTTTTCAAATATTTTTATGTTTATTTTAAAATTTTAACTAAAATTTAATTTAATTTTCCCTTATCTTATTTTCTTTTTTATTATCACAATGAGGGAGAAGTTTTTAAGTATGTGGTGGGTATTATTGAATATATCTTAAATTTTGTGAGAAGTTTTCAATATATATTGTTTAGTGGGAGAACTCCATTTTATTGATTCTCAAATGAGGATATACTAATGTTTTTTTTTATTTTTATTTCTTTAGAATATTTGATATCATCTTAGAAATATCTTGAATACATTGTTATATGAATAAATTTTGATGTACACTTTATATATCTTTTTATAGAAAGTTTTTTCATCATAAAAGGGGGATAATATTGTACCTATATCACCATAATAATGTCTTAATGATAAGACATACTATTTTATGTGTCTAATGGTTTTATTTATGTGATTCTTAGTTATTATAACTGCATAACATGTCTTTTTTTGGATAAAAAAACTGATGGAATTCAAAGGCAATGAAATGTTTTCTTGAAGGAATCCAAATGTCATTAAAGTATATTTAAGGTATTTTATTTAAGTATCAAAGGATGTGTTGATATCAACGAATGATGTTGAAGGGTCTATTGAAGACTTTTCATGAATCTCGAAAGGATTTGGTATTTTTTAGTCAACTACAGGAGGCACTGACTCATCGATATTGAGAACCAGCTAGCTAGTGACAAGAGGAAAGGACCTATCATGTTTATAAGAGTTCACCAGCAACCTGGTGGAGGAGAATTGGCTAACTAGTGGAAGAAGATAGTACTAGTGAACCTATAAGAGGCCCATTAACCAGATAGTGGATTATAATGGCTACCTAATGGAAGAATTACATAATTTCTTGAGTTTAGGTATTCCAATGCCTACCAATTAGAGGCTACCAACTACCCAGTGGAATCTAAATAGCCTATCAAAGAACTTTATTTTGGTGGGCCCCATAGCTCTTAACTAGAATTTTAAAATTTTTAATAAATATTGTGAATTCTATATTATTAATAAGATCTTTTGGAATATATAAATAGGAGTCCTAGGAGTCTTGGAAAATACAAATCTCTATAACGGTTATTTTATGATATCAAATGTTGTGATTATGAAAAAATATCCATCAATCTCAAAGCCTTATTTCAAGAGGAAATTTAAATTCTCAACGTTTTCTCCATTTATTACTCTCTATATCCCCTCTTAAATTGTATTATCCATCTTGAGAGAAAAGGTATTGTATTTGTAATAGATTTGTGTCAATAAAATCTTTCTCTTATCACCAGTACTTATACAAAGGGTGATCACAACAAAAAAGTGGGGAAAGGGAGCTCAAAATTGGAAAAGTGTGGGAGTTTGGTTTCTTGATTCTTCTTCCAAATAGAAAGAGATATTTTTTTCTTTATATATATTTAAATAAAGGTAGAAATAATAAAAACCTCTAAAATAGAGGGGAGGAGACATTGGGGATCACACCAAACTATTGTCGAACTCCTTTATCAATTTGTTTTTCTCTCTCTCTATCCTTTATCTATTTCCACATTTCATAATAATTTCATTATCATATCCCTAATTGTATTATCAATTATTTTTATTCTCAAATTCCTTAATAAAATTATATCAATAAGTCTTTATAATTATAATGTACTTACTTTTTCTAAGTTATTGATTAATTTTATTAAGTTGTTGTTATATTCAATTAAATTAATTAATCAAGGTGAGATACTCATAATTTTATTCCACTATGACTACTTGATCAAATCAATAAATTACCTAATTAGATTAATTAATATTGATTTGTTAGTATCAATATTTAATATTTTTAATATTTTTATAATTTATTGAGTCATTTTTTTATCTTTATTAAGTTGTTTTTATTTTTTAGAAATGAAATTTACCACCCTCTTTCCATATTTACCTTCAAACTATAACCCCATAATACTTTTTTATATATGTTTTTATGGATCTGTAGTTATGAATTGGATTTAAAATTTTTGTTCTTTTAACAAAATAAGGTTATTTATAAGTATTGTGTATAGTGGTGAGATGATATGTGTTGTTATGATGATTTTCAATGTGACTTTTTTATTGATACTGGTAAATGTCACATCACCACCAGTCTCTAGAATCATGTGGATCCTAGGTGTCTTTATGAGGTATTATGTGATGGTTTGAATACTATTCATTATAATAATATTTCATGTATCCACTAGCTCATGATATTCCATGACTATGGGATGTACCACCTTCGATGCTAGTTTGAGAAAGTTGATATGTTGTTGTCTTGGAAATTATCTATAAGTCAGTAGATGGTTACTCCCAAGTAAATATAGGATCATCTTACTAGATTCTTAATAGTTTCACTTGATTATGTATATGTTACAATTATTTATTTACATAATCATTACTTATGATTCTGCGTTATTATTATTAGTAGTATATCATGATTTGTGCCTCCTATCCTTGTGTCTCTTTTGGTTCAATAAAAATCATTTTCTTCTATTTTTTTATAACTTATTTTTCATTTTTTCAATTTAGATTCCTCCTTATGTATCTTGTTACATAGATTTACTTATTCATGTGATATTTTATTTGGTTATTTTGAGAATTCCCTTTAGTATTTCTTAAAGTGGGTTGAAAATAGTTATTGTAAAATAAGTTTACAAATGGCGTTCATAATAAAAAACAAAAAGATTTTTTAAAATAATGTTTTAATTTTTTAAAAAATATGTTGAAAATTATTATTATTTCTTTTTCTTAAAGTGTGTATAAACCCATTTTTAATTAGTATATTTAAAACTAGTGTTTATGGAATGTTTTGAAAAAGGAACTGCATTGAATCTATGGTGAAATATTATTGTATTTTTTTAATCACACCTTAATTATACTACTCAATATCGATTGACTATTTTTTTTTACAAGTTTAGGTTTAGTTTTAGATTTCCTGGAAGCTCTAATTTTGTTGACTTATCTTTATTTTTCACTCATGGAGTGAATCATTTTTAATGTTTGGTGGTGACTTGAAGTCACAAGGAGATCACTATTTAGTATTTTAGTTATCATATAACTTTCTTTTGGATCGAGTGTGTATTGACCATTTTGGACTTAATATTTTATTTTTGGATACTATCTAGTTATGTTATATTTTAATGTGAGTGGAATTTTTATATTTAGTTATGACCTATTTTGTTTTGGTTATGATTCAAAACTATTTATTTTTATATGGGAGTCCAATGTATGGATAAACCATATCAGAGTTCTGGTAGAATTATGTTATGGTCTTATTATTATTATTTATCTAGGTTAAATCATTCCCATTTTATATATTGATACCCTAGTACGAGTTTAAATATAATGGGGTGTATGAACACCCTTTGAGACTTTCCTCAAGCTGACTCAAGTACCCCATTTAGTGGTGACTCGAGTTGGTTTGTAACACTTGCATATAACAAGTCGAAACTCACTCTCACCATTCATCTCTTGCTTCTTCACTCTTTTTCTCCCAAGATACAAGAATATCATGATTGAAGGGGTGATATCACCCAAATTTGTGTGATTATGTTCTCACCCTTAGATACACCATGGAGGAAGGACGCAATTTGGATGCGTTTAGAGTTCTTTATCAAGCTTATATATTTGAAGAAGATACAAAAACTCATCATTGAAATTTATACATATTGTTTTTTATTTTTTATATACATTGTGGTTTCAGTTTCCAACATTTTTATCTTGGGAATGTGTTTCATATTACTTCTTCTATCTTTAATGTGTGTCATTTAAACCATTGAAACCTTACACATGATACAATCTTATATAAAAAAAATACTTTTATCAAATGATTATCATTATGTACATAATTTAATAAAGAATTTTATTAAATGTAATATCACTAAAATTATTAAACCTTTTAAATTAAATCATCTCCATTAGTGGGTAAAGATCTATATATATATATAATGAGTTTACTGTAGTGTTTATCTCATTTATTATTTATTTACGTAGACTAATATATCAATAATATCATATATAACTATTGGATAATTGAGAAAAAATATATTTATTGAAATCCATCACATGGATTATATAACTCTATTCCTTTTATATCCTAGCCTTTCTGCTTTCAAAGATAATTATAATCAAATGATAATTCCAAATACGAGTACCTAGTCCTCTCAGGGTAATAAATAACTTTATTACTTTACCTAAGATAATTCATGAGTACTGTGCTTTATTAGAACCTATCTGATTATATGATTTATTTCTCGGAAATTTTCACTTTGTAAGGAATTGAACACTTAATATTTTAAGGGGTTTTAAATCTTATTGTCTTATGTCATGTATTTCCTTTAATTTATTCATGATTTTAACATTTTAGTTTTAATATCCTATACCTTCATCCAATTTAATATATTCAAAACATTTAAAACTCATGATTTATTTTAATTAAAAAAATAATAAAAAAATTCTTCAAACATATACAAATTCATCTCATGTATAATATATATGAAACTATTCCATGTAAATACTTTTAATCATTAAAATATTAAAATATCCATAAGAGAAAGTATGGAATGAAAAATAGCCAACACTCACTTTTCATAGATAGAGTATAAACCCTAGGTTCACTAAGTAGTATGACCTAAGTACACCTATAAGGGATTAATACTCAAGATAGACCTCAATTCCAATACATTAGTGACACCCAATATATATAAATCATAATCAACCCTTAATTTCATTCATATAATCCAAAAAAATCACAGTGATAGTTGAACATAATTAAATATTATATTATACCTAACACATAACATACTATATGCATGATATAAAATATATAAATTTTTTTAACACTTTAAAATAAAACCTAAATCCATTTAGAATATAAAATTTATATTCATGAAAAACCATATAGATAATAAATCAATAATTAAAATATTTAGACATGAGATAAAAATTTATTAAACATTCATAAATGAACTATTATAAAAAATTATAATTAAATATGTTTTTTAACAATCCATAAAATATAGATATTGGAACATTATATTTATATAAAAAATTTGAACACTTAATATTTCATTATTTTGATTCCCAAACCAAAAAATCATTTTGGGTATTTTAACAAAATAATTGTTTATTTAAAATCAAAAAAATAAAGTCATTTTTTATATAGATCATAATATGGTTTCTCAATTAGAAAACTGTTTACAAGAGGGAACCATAACCATTTCCTTTATACCAATCCATTTTGTGGTGAAGCCTTAAGAAGATCACTTCTAAAACCACATTTCGGTTTATCTTGGTTTCATCATGGTAGTATTATAGAAATCATATTTCAATGCTAACCACGAGAATTGTTCTAGTAAACCATTCCATAATTATATCATCTTATGACAAACTATTTTTCATGAAACTTTTACATGAATCATTTTAATAAACAAAATTTTGTTTTTATAATATTTTATAAAATGTCTGTTTTTATTTAAAACATTTCATGGAATGAATAACTACTTGAAACACAACCATTTGTAACGAAACATGTTGTTGTTTTGAATAAATGCATTTTTTAGTTTCTTTATCTATTTGAAAACTCAATTCAGACGATATCGAATATTCCCTAATATGACTAAATTGTTTTGGCGGGGATAATGCTTATCCAATTATAGAAAAAACATGAACCAAAATCGATTTATATCATAAGATCATTATATTAATTCCAGTTGAATGAAATAAATAAATAAGATGTACTTTTTTTCTGTTGATCCAGTCTATCTAAGATTCTCTATATAAGAATAATAAATATCATTTAGAAGTTTCTAAAAGACTCTTTAATCTAAGGGTATCCATTTTCTATATAAATCACTCAACTCTTCAGAAAAATTCTCTCTTTCTCATAGGTTTCTAGAACCTTTGTTAAAGAGATAGAGAGAGAGCGAGGGAGTATGAGAGGGAGAGTGGGGGGGGGGGGAGTAGGGGAGGGCATAAAGGGGGAATATTTGAATTGGAGAGATTAATGGACTCTCCTAAAAGAATTAACATTTCATAAATATTCATTATTTTATCATTATAAAAATTTTATAAACATTTTAACTATATACTATTTGACAAAAAATGAAACATTTAACTCCTTAAACATTTTAGATTCCTTCATAACCCCCCTTAAATCATCTTCATATGATTAAAAAAGGATCTAGATAACTAATGTTATTAGAATTATTATGAGACATGAATTATCCCATAACATGTACACTTCCATGTATAAAACCATGTAATAGTGACTTTAATTACATCGTAGTTTACAAAAGTTCAAACTGTGACATGGTATAAACTACCACATCATAGTATCAAAACATCACTATTAACACTTCCTTTTTGATAAAATAAGGAAAACAAATTATGAAAAACACTTTGGATACCTTAAAGTTTCAAGGAAATTTAAAGGAAGTAAAGAAATATAGTTAAAGGGACCTATAAAGCATACCTACAAAACATACCTATGTACAGAAAGGCCATCACAACTCATGCCAGTATAGCCTAAAGGCGCAACCCACCGATGCTGAATACCTATGCAGGACAGATGAACTAAGTACCTACGTGGCCAATATATATTTACACCACTATGTGAAGAATCTACAATGAGGAGCTACACCCATGACCTACACCAGAAAACAAACTTCGACTAGGTCCCCTCCTTGCCTATAAATAGGACCCTTGGGCTCCCCATTTCACCAACTGAAAAGTTAGAATAACTCTCTAATATCTCATTGCATAGATCCTTTGCCTAGGTCCCCCAAATTTTGTCAAGAAACTCTCTAAAACATGAGATAAGTGAGAAATGAAAGGGATAAACAAGATCAATGTCACTTCACGGTCTAAAATAAAAGATACTTGTTTCAGGACCCTCTTTCCATAAGAAGAAGTCAACTACAAATGGTCTTTTACTTAAGTAATTACCGATGAAATATTGTTACAAGGAGATCAAGGGACAATCATGGCTCTTAAGTTAAAATTTCAACCATGTATTATTGTCTCAATAGTCCATGGGCCAAGGAATATCAAGATTTCATAGGCTTATCCTTCCTATTTTAAGCATTTTTCAGTCCCTACTCAGACCTGCACAACATACCTACATGAAATACCTAGAGAGCATACTTGCGCAACATACCTGCATGGACCACCTACAAGAGCTATCCTTTAAGCCCTCTTTTATGATACTGATGGAATGGTTTATCCTTCCTTGAATCCCTTGTCTGAAAGGGACCAAGTTGAAACCTCCATCAAGACCTCATGATTTATCAAACCTTTGGGAAAGACACATCAGCATGTCTCCCATCTGGGTTTATATTTCCATGGTCATAGGTTTCTCACATTTTTCTTATAAGAGAGTCAAGATCCTCAGGATGTATGTAGGTTTATACATCTATGGTCACATGGACTCTTACACCCTAAGGACAGTGTTGGGGAGTTCCCAGTCTCGGATTCCATGGAGATGACTTTATCTTCCCCTCCTTGTCTCCGAGACCCGGAGCCTCTGGTCCCTAGTAGGAAGAGTGAGGATCACACTAGATTTTACCATAAAAAAGGAATGATATTCACCTCCCATTTTATGACCCATTTTTGGGAATCCCTCCTAGAATAAGACCATATCTTTTCAAGATGGACATAATTACCTTCACCTTAATTTCACATTGAAAGGTACATTGCTCTGTTTCCTCACTCATTGTCATCCTAACTTCATTCACCACAGGCCTGACCTTTTCCACCAGCAGAGGAGGAAAATTGTGTGGTTTGTTGAATCTTTCACATCCTATTTTTCCCTACACCGAGCATGAATCATGTGGTATTAGATATTTTTAATGATCATAACAAATATACAATCCACCTAAAGGAATGAACTATGAGAACTCTGATTCCCACCATAACTGGGATACATAGGAATCCTTCTCAAGGCTCAAGATCCACATCATATCATCTAAGAGATGAGAAATCATTCCTCCCTCAATGGGACTCCTCATAGGTGTAATTCCCAAATAGATCGAACTAAGATAACTCTGATTTCCACCATGATTGGGATATGTAGGAAGCCTTCACCCAGAGCCTGAGCTAAATGGACATCCTCCTCAAGAGTCCAACCCTAATTCCCTTCTTTCAGGCACCCTCATTATGAATAAGACCCAAATTAAACCCCCCTAAATCTCTATGATTTAAGACATCTATCATGGACCATGTTATAAGGTAATCCTCTTTAAGAGTAACCCCAACCTATTTTTCTTTCAAAGAGACATACTCCCTTATGAGGCTTACCGAAATAGATGGGCTTTGATTACCATGAAAATGTGATATGTAGGAAGCCTCCCTGAGGTTCAGACCCAACACTCCAAATCCACCCTATTCTCTCTAGGACACATTCCCAATAGGGTCTAATCCATCTTGGAAACTCATATCCTTTTCAATTTCCTTGGGATTCTTCGGTATAATTCCCACACTAAACTTTAATTAAGAACCTTCTGCCTAAATTTCCTTACAACATGAAATTAAACTATATGGTTAGGTCCTTATCACATGACCTTAAAAGGCATGATGTGTCCCATTAAGTGGAACCAAAATATGAGGGTTTTGATTCTATTCATGAGGATACGTTAGGTAGCCCATCGATGGGTACGATACCAACATAAAAAAACTTTCATCTCCTTGGATGATGAAAAATTCTTGAGTAAATTATGTCTGCCTAGATGGAAATAAACTCTAGAGTAATGTTCCATCTCCCTAGATGATGATAAATTCCATAGTGACATTTGTCTACCTGGATGACCATAAATTATAGAGTTCCCTACTGAGTGTCTTAAAAACCATCATTTTCATAATAACGATGAAAGAAGAACAACCAAAGAATATCTCAGTAGTATATGAGAGGATACCATTGATGGAGAACCTCGAATATGTACAAATATCTATATTGACGAAGAACCTTAAATACGTACAGATGATTCTGATTTCCATACATGATAATAATTGATTGAAAATTTCTAAGCAAACCTACATTACGATTAGTAAATTAATAAGGATTCATTAACATATCTTAAATCTGTAAGAGAGTTATGGAGTAGGTAATAATTCCACCCAAAAGGGTGAGATGAGCCCGACCTCCCATCATCTCTACCAATGTGTGTTCTTAATCATCGTTGGTCAAAATACTTAATGAGAACCTACCTTTTGGAAATTTATCAATTTGGATATAGAACCGTTTGGTGTTTCTAGTTCCATAAAAAAAATCTATTGGAAATTGTCTAGAAATAGTGATTCATAACCAGAACACACATTTTAGGCGAAACAAAAAATGGTGAACCCAACACGAATCCTTAACCAAGATAACAATGTTACCCATGTGTCAGACCCCTATAAATTGATTAAAGAGGGATAGAAAAATAAATCAATGATGCATGTGTTCATCCAAAATATTCTACTTTTCTGGAGTTCATTATTTTTATTTGTCATATATACATGCACTTTCTTCCAAGAACTACCTTCATTCCAAATGGATTCCTTCAAGTTTGCACCTATGAATGCCTTGAATGATGTTCAAGATGGATTCTCATCCACTCAAATGTTTCCTTAAAGAACTCAGAATTTTAATGATGGGTCTCCAATGCATTGGTCTGAGAGTACCGTCAACACAATTCCATTCCAATCTTGGAGGCTTCCTCATAGGCCCTCTAGGTCAAGAATAACTCATGGTCATCCGGTCAACGATGACCGGTGGTCCAAAAGTAGACAGTGCCAACCACCATTTTCAACCATTTTAGGTTCTTGTTCATGAAATTCAATCACCAATACCTCCCCTATTCCAGGGAGGTCGACCGAGATTCCATCCATGGACTCATCCCAAAGACACAGGGGTTCTTACCAAGGGCTCCTTCCAACAATCACCACTGCCAACGTCGCACGACAGTAAACCCTCAACATGATGAGGGTGTTATCTTCAGCTGTTCGGCCTAGGTACTTTAGACCTAAGCATGATAGATGAACCCCCAGATACATCAACTAGATAACATGGAGTAGTTTTATACCTTTCCCCCTCCAAAGAAGTCCACCAACCCATTTTTCTGAAAAACAACGAATGGGTACATATACCCATCTCCTTAACTCCACAAGCTAGTATAATCATCTGGAGGTGCCCAACCAATACTTCCATTCAAATATAGTGGAGTTACATGATTAGGCACATACACCTTCTTAAAATCTACCATCCAATCAGTAGACTCATTTGACAATATTTAAGGAATCATGCTAACCAATTGCAGTAGAAGCTTGTAAGTAGGAAAAAAAACCTACCTGCACTCACTAAGACTACTAGTAATCTGATCTGGAAGCAATTAAATAAATATTACAACCATGGTTAGTTGAAAACAATCAATATGAATATACACCTTCCAGTATCCATCAAGCCTGCCAATAGTCTCATTTTTAAGGACCTAGAGAAGTTAGTCGGAAAGCTCTGATGAAAAGCTTGGGGCAGATCCAACTCTCTACCCCCATACACGAGTACTATTATTATACATTGATAGGAAAGGGAGGATAGAAGTAGGTACATACACTAAATATAGATATGGAATGTACATATATTCCCATTACAGCCACCGATGTCACCAAGAACATTTTTGAAATGGTGAAAGGGAAGATACAAATTTCTACCCATATCCTAGAAGCTTTTCAAAATATCGTAATGGAAACTTCAGCAGTACTAGAGGGATGAACACATAATTCCATCCCCATACCAGGTATGACTCATCATAATTCCATCACGGAGTAGATGCAAACCTCTGTACCAGTCCAAGAAGGTTATGGGGAACACTCCCCAATATCATATGGACAATCGGATCAGAAAATATACATGTTCTAATTAGAGATAATAATCATATTATGATGGATACTCCAAGGTAGAGACATACACCTTCCCATGATAACCACTTCTCCTAGAAAGTGGCCTTAAATATGTGTAAGAAGGTGTCTAAGAAAAATTCTCACCAAGATGATTTGGAAAATCAAGAGTTGATCTACAATTTGGATCCCCTAAATGATGGAGTTCTTGAATCCCTCGTACATTTATCCTTTGAAGCTCGATATCCTACCATTCCATTACCAAAATATGGGATTAGTAACATGAATTCTGAAGTTCCTCATTGGACACTTCATCATGAAGGCTTGCTTCATGGCAATTCAGTCAATCTCAAGAACCTATATCTGGATGAGAGCCACAAAAATCCTCCATGTGGCTAAAAGAACAAGGATAAAGAGGATTTATCCCTTGCTATAATCCACCATGGTGGTCCTCCCCATGATGGAATTTGACACAAAATTTCTCTCCATGGTAGTATTTCACATTGTCAAGAGAATTATCCAACTGAAAGTTTAGTGATGAGAAATACCTATTATCTTGAGGCACTTACAAACATAAGTCTAGTCATGTTTAACGCCTTATTATTGGCAGATGAAAAACTTTCTCTTCCAAAATACAACCCAAGGATATGGTTATTCTCCAAACCTCCCTTGGGTCATGGTCCTTCTAATATAGCAGAGGATACACAAACTAATCTCATTTCTTGTGGTAAAGTAATTAGGAAGCATCCACTATAGTCTAATTAGGTTGAGAAACCTCTGGAAAAAGACGAAGAGGATATGTTGAACATGAGGAAACAACTGGATACAGGTGAAATACTAGTCATGTTTTGGCCATTGGCCACCTCTCAATATAACATTACCATGTTTTTGGGAGAATATTGTATTTATGATATCATGCTCAACATATAGAAAAATCTTCATCATCTAAAAGCTAAAGTATTACCAAATGATGAATATCAAAGTCATGTCAAGGTAATTGAGGGGTTTTAGTAAAAAATTGACTTGTAATATCTACATGTTTCCCGACATCCAAATATCAAGAAGCAATAGGCGGCCCTTCAATATGCTTGCCTCAATGCACTAAAGAGTTTGTAAAAATTGATTGTAGAAACCCCATATAGGGTTCATATTAGAGGATGGGGTACACATGGAGCATTTCATTTCAATGTGATCTAAATCTAGCAAATCTCATCGAAAGTGGTCTCATATAATGTTATTTCACTAGGCCATCTAAAACAAAAAAAATCTGTTCATGACTGAAGAGATGTGAACCCAGAATATGCCTTGACTAAATATTACCAAATTTAGGACCAAAGAGAGTAATCTATTGAGATACATCAAGAATATGAAAAAATTAAGAAGAATTCCTGGTTAGAGGATTCCATCCATCATATCACAAAAATGTCTAAAATAACACAATGGTATTCCAAAATAAGTGATTTAAGTGGGTTCTAGATAATGCACCCAGCCAACGTTCGGTCCAGAATTCGTTTGATCAGAAGAGAGGATGAAATGATATCGTCCATAGTAGTTCAGAAACCACCCCATCCCATAGGACTGAGGGTTTTTTAACTCAAACATTGGAGCCAAAAAACAATTCCCAAAGGGCTGAGAAAGAAGAACATGAACAACCCTAGCCCATAGAGCCATGGGCCCTTTTACATTCAAAATCCCCTCCTCCACGAAATTCAGTTTTCTCCCAATTACGAAAGAAGTTAAAAAATGAATGCACAACTGAATTATCATATAATTTCTTTATGGTTACTATTACCCATTATATTCCTAGGGAATCAACAAATAGAAAAACTAGGTCTTTTTAAGGGCATAGAAGAAGGCGGTCTCATAGATATATAGATAGAATTCCATTAATGCATCATGCGTCAGTGAATGTCATTAATTCCATCATGGAAGATCCTCAATAAAATGAGTCCAATTCTGGGGAATTACAAGAGGAAATTATTTTCTTGATTTGGTCCACAATGAATCAAATACAGGAGGTGTACAAACCAGAAATTAAAGGATTTCTCGAAATCAAGGCATTTGTTCAAATAGTCAACTTCTACCTTTTTGTAAGGAACATAATAAGGATAAAGGTAAAGGTAAAATCATGTCTCACCTTCCCCCTGGAGTAGGTTAATTCCTTTCACATGAGGAAATATTTTCCCAAAAAGAAGAGGAGATGAAGAAGATGAGAAGATTCAATGTAGAGTTACTTCGAAGAAGCAATCCTGCCAGGCATACTCAACAAACAGATCCTCAGCTTACACTTCTAGTAAGTGCTCCTCAGTAAAGAGGGTTTTTTCTAACTGCTAATATGGATTATGATTTCCCTTTATTGGATATATATATAGAATAGGTTCAAGCATATCCTTATAGTCATATCCTCATGGTTTATCCAAGACAAATACCCGCACCACCACCGATGGTCCTACAAGTCATCGCCCCTGTTCAGGCTCTGGAATCCATACCAATTTAGGTCCCATTTCATCCATATATTCCTTAAATGCTTATGAATACCATTGAGTCATTGAAAACATTATTGGAATCTATGAAAGGATGGAATGCACCATAAAAGTAGAAAATAATTCTTACCCCGAATGGTTAGATCTGATTCCTCCCCCGCTAAACTTTGTGAATACTATATTTTCAATCTTTAATGGTTCAGGAGATCCAGATCAGCACTTGATGCATTTCATTTCTCATCATATGCTTCATGAAATAATTGCAGGGGCCATATTATGTCTGGTATACAATTTTGTAGTCTCGATCAATCACTGGATGGGAAGATCCCCATTCGAAATTCATTTTCCAATTCAGGTCAATGTTACAAACAACAACAGTATTCGATCTTATGAACATAAAAAAAGAGAGAATGAAAGAGTTTAATATTTCATTTCTCGGTGGAGAGTATTAACGTACTCCTTGAATATACCACTCCCTTAAGAATAATTTCTACCCATTTGTGTTGCAAATATCCATGATGAGTTTCCCACACTATTAATCCCTGTGAAATGAACAATAGGGTTTAGATATCTAGATTTAATTTCTCACCAGGTAGAAAAATACATAATAGATACAAGATACAAATCTTGAGTAATCCCATCAACTCCAAGAAGGAGAATAGGAAAAAATAGGCTTCTACAGTTACACTCAAGCAAGAACCTTCACCTGCTTCTACTTAAAATACCTCATCAAACCATAAGGATCCAACTCCTAAGAATTAGAAAAAATGACTACCCCATCAAGATGATAAAAAATATTAAATTAAGAGATATTTTGGAGGAGTAAAAAACAAGTCATATTCTTTTCAAAATGACCAAGTCCCTGGGTACTTCATCTTAGCTTTGGAAACCAATTAATTCAGTTACCAAGGCCCAAAAAGCCGAATAAAGAAGGAGATGAGGATCTCCCAAACTAATTCCCATTCAATAAAATGTTGTGGCACCCCATAGAGGAGTTTTTTGTTTTCAAGGATATCCTATAGAAGATAGTGGATTCTGGATAAGTAGAAGTGAAAAGTTCATTAACCCAAGTAGCATGTGTTATTATTACCAATCCATATGAGGAATAAGTGTAGTAGGAAGTCAAAAGAAAGAATGTGAAAAAGTTTGATGATTGGATGGTTAGTAAAATGATCAATCAAACTTATTACATTCTATGAAAATAGTTGAAAAAACTGAATGTGCCTCCCACCACTTTTACTGAAGCCAAGATATCTTCATCGAATGATAAGTCCTTTAAAGGCCAATTATCAAATAAGAAACATGGTTAGAAGGATAAAGGGTAGTCAGAAGAAGATGAGCTCGTGTCAAGGCCAAATTTGTCCTTGAATTTGAAAGATTTCATGCCAACTATCTCAAAATCACGATAACCACCTTTCCAAATGGAAAAACAAGAATACGTCTATTAGGAAGAATCCTCATTAGACGAGGATTTGATCTTCAAATCCATTAATGTTATTCAATTAATGGATTCCTATAGAAATGATGATTCTGATTAATAACCTGAATTCCTTGTACTTTATTGGGGAACTTGGGGAAGAGGTCATCAAGTTCAAGGATATAGGGGAAATCAGGGGTATGCTAGAAGATACTATTTCAATTACACCTCTTCTCGAACCGTTTATACAGCAGAAAATCATGGGAGATCCCTTCAGTAGGCTCATCAATAATAAGGGAATTATCTCCCACATGACAAGGTCATCCAAAACATTATTATCTTGGAATAACGATAAGATACTCTACTAACACTTTATCATCAAGTGGGAAGACCTAGACAACTTAACCCGCCAAGAGAAGAAGTATTTACAACTTCTGCCTCAACAAATGGTCCATCCACATCAAGAACACCAACTTCCAAATCACCTGCAAAACAAAATATCTATACTAGAAAACCCAGACCTTTCGATCAAAAGTATTATGTCTTTAAGAAATTGGCCCATATACTAGCCAAATTATCAATATCGAATTCTCTAAATTTATCAAATGATCCTCAAGAAGCACTTATTTTGGATTTGAAAAGTCCTCAAGAGTTTTAAACTGAGGTTTCTACTGCTGAGGTTTACCGTATATTGAATGGTCCGAAAGAATGTAATCCATTAATATATTTCATGGATCAAGATGAGGATGATGTTGTATATGGACACATCAAACCATTGTATTTATCTGGAAGGGTTAACGATACCGATATCTAATGTGCCTTCATTGATAATGGCTCTGAAGTCGACCTCATTCCCATATATACACTTCATCGGTTATGTCTCACTGAATTTGACTTGTATTCCTCCAGTCTAATGTTGCAAGGTTATGAAAAGAATGAACAAGAACCTCTGGGTGAGATCAAACTAAAAACGTAGTTTAGGGATCTTGTATTTGATTCAGAATGGTTGTCCCACAGGACACAAATTTCAACATTCTTTTAAGAAGGCCTTGGCTACATCAACATGTGGCCATTACTTCATCATAGAACCAATGTATCAAGTATTGCTTCAATAATAAAATTAATAAATTTCACAATGATAAGGTCCCATAAAAAACATTTGAATCTTAGTATATTGATGTATAGTTCCATCACACAAAGGGATGGTGAAGGATGTAACAAGAATCAATGCTCTGAATGGTATGTAAAAGATCCAGACTAACCCATTCAATAATATCAGTGTAGATTATGTGCTATCTATCAATCAAATTGAAAGGATAGACCCAAATAGAAGCACTTGTTCAATGGATTCCATAATGTATGTTGTGGAAATTAAGCCTGACATCATAAGAGAAATCATTGACTCACCAAACAATGATGGAATCCTAAATAGAGATGTCTTCACTCCATTTACTGAACTACATCTAGTCTCTAATTTATCATACATGATAGAAGAAGTTATTACACTCATGGAAAAAAGACAAGAATGTTGATTCCTATCCCATCATCTTCCCTTCAGAATTTCAAAGAGACTCTTCCTCATTAGTTGGGCCGGAGATGGTTGCATACTCTTCAAGATGTAAAAATACCAACTCATACCATATCTCTAAAAGTATTTATTCATCACCTACCATTTAAGAAGATGTAGAAGAAGTAAACAATGAAGAATAGAAAGAAAAGAAATACCTCAGGGATTCCCCTCCATCATTTGAGGAAGGTGTCTCCACCATTATGGATGAACTCAGTGAAATAAATCTAGGAACAGAGGAAGATCCAAACCCCACTCTGATTAGTACGAACCTGAATTATAAAGAAAAATAGGTGTATAGATCCTTTCTAAAGTATCACAAGGATGTGTTTGATTGGAATTATATAGAAATTCTAGGTCTTCACCCTGATGTGGAAACCCATCATTTGGGATTACTAAAAGATCGTCGGGGATACAAATAAGAAACAAGAAGAATACACTCAACTTATGCCTCCAAGATTGAGGCTGAATTCAAAAATACTATCAAAGATGATTTCATATGAGAAGTACAATATACAACATAGTTATCCAATATTGTACCAGTTAAAAATAATAATAGGAAAACCAGAGACTTCATTGATTTCAAAGATCTCAACCAGCATTTCCCCAAAGATGACTTATCAGTTCCAATCATAGAACTTTTGATTGATGCAACAACTGGCTACAAAGCTCTCTCCTTCATGGATGGATACTCTAGGTATAACTAAATCTATATGGATTTAGAAGATGTGGAATCTGTAGCATTCATATCCCCTCAAGTTGTATTTTTCTATTGGGTATTTCCCTTTGGATTGAAGAATGTGGGTGCAACATATCAACATGCAATACACCACATATTCAAACCCTTCTTGGGAACATTCATTGAATACTATGATGATGATCTAGTGGTTAAATCCAAACAATGTTTTGATCACTTGAATGACTTGGAGACCATATTTAGCAAGCTTTGACAACATAATTTGAATATAAACCCCTTCAATTCGTTTTTGGGGTAACCTTAGGAAAATTTATTAGTTTTTTTGTATGCCATCGCGACATCGAAGTTGATCCCAAGAAGACTAATGATATCCTTGGCATGTCACCTCCTCAAAACTTAAATGTTTTGAGAGGAAATAATGGAAACACAGCCCACATCTGAACCCTCATAGCCAATCTGGAATGAAAATATTTTCCCTTCACCAAATCAATGAAGATAGTGGTCAAATATAAATGGACCAATGAATTCCAAGAAGAATTTATATCCTAAATAAATACCTCTTGATACCACTATTACTTATTCCACCTATTGATGTAGATATACTCATTCTTTATCTGATATCCTTTGAGTATTCACTGGGAACCTTCATTGCACATAATAATGATACTGGTAATGAAAACACCTTTACTATCTCAGTCAAACCATGATCGATTCAAAGACTTGATATTCAGATATTTAAAAAATATTCCTAGTATTAATCTTTTTAGTTCATAAAATGAGGCATTATCTATAGAATCATGATGTCCACTTGGTATCTCGCAATAACCCACTCAAATTTATCCTTAGTTTTCCTATGCTTATAGAACGTCTGACATGGTGGGAAGTTATTCTGCAGTAGATTGATATAAAGTTTGTGCCTCAAAATGTAGTAAAGGCCAATCCTTAGCAGAATTCCTTATTGAACACCCATCTTCAAAAGAGATATTCTTGAATACTAAACTTTCTAATTAAGAAATACTCTATATTCAAGATAGTTATTTCCATCGAATATATGAACACCCATTTTGTTAATTGAATTTATATTCACTGTCATTAGTAAATAGTTAGATATTTTATAGGAAACTGTTTCTATGATACCCTTTAAAGCTCCCATATTAGTGTAATATCACTTAGAGGGGGAGGGGGTGTATCAATGATTCATTTATTTTGAAAATTCTTTTCTAGAAATTCAAACTATTGAACTTGCTAGAGTTCTCGATCGACTAATGGTAATCTCACAACCTCACCTCATATGAAGTAAATATAAAGAGAGATCAGAAAATGATATTTACAAGGTTTGACCTAAATGCAAGAGATTACTCCTTTCCATGATGGTTATACCCCCAATATGGAATATCCATTTAATTCACCATTAATTGGTTATACCACCCAATTTAAAACTTTTGTATGTAGTTATACTATACTAGTTACAAAATTATTTAGTGATTGGTTATACCCCCAATGACAAGCCTCCAATGATGACCCACATCATCATAAGTTTTTAAAATTAGGGGAAATTTGAACCAATTTGTTTCTAGGAGTTTTCAGGGGAAGAATATAAATTTAAACTGTAAGATGATATAAAATAATTTTTCTAACCACTATTTTGGTCCTAGAATAAGGTTTTTACCCTAGGATAAGATATTGGTGGAAATCCAATCCATTCAAATTTTCAAAGAATATTTAGTATTTAATTAATTAAATTTTCATTTATTGGAACATGTTTGTTTTGTGATATATTTTAAAAGGAGAATAATATTGAGATTAGATCTCTATATATGAGTTCAAAATAAGAGTTTTTTCTTAGGTGAGGCATAACCTTGCATTAAGCACTGAGGTTGTGTCTATGCCCTTTTTATTTTATTTTTTATTTTTTTATTCTCTTTTTATTTATTTCCTTTTTATTTCCTATTTTACTCTTTGGATTCTTGTATATTACCATGTGGGATCAATGTTTTGTATGTGAGAGAGATATAGAGATAAGGATAGGGAGAGGAGATTAAAATGAATGAGAAACCACTAAGGGTTCATCAGAGGCCTAGATCTTACTGCGATGACTACTGGGGGATGATTAATCTAGAAGCATCAGTAGTATTCTCCCATAGGTAGGAAAAGTTTTTGTTTTCATTTTAAATACTATTATTTTTTTGTTTATTTTAGTTTTAAATCCTATTTTATGATATTGGGGACATCATGTGGGTTGAAATTTTGTTTTCTTAGATAAATATGGGATTCAAGGGTGATTTGTGTGCTCTCTGTTTGGGGAAACTCCTATAAAAAGTGTGTGGTTCAGTGAACACACACCGTGTGTTATTCATATTATAGGAAGATGTGTTTTTAGAGGCTCACATAGTGTACTTAAAGTATGCATCAGGTAGTAGTACATGGAAATGTACCTAGACATATGGCTAAGTACATGGGAAGATCGAGTTTTGAGAAGCACACACTATGTACATTGGGTACAAACCGGGTAGTGGGACATGGCTATATGGCCATGTACTTGGGAATACACCCCATGTGAGGGGAATATATTCATGTAGTAGTACACAACCAGACCCCATATACACCCAAACCATGTTGTATTACACTCTCATACCCAATGTATGACCCAAACATGTAGTAGTTCTTAGATGTACACATTGTGTACTTTTTATAGAATGGTTTTTTTGGGATTTTTGTTCCCCAAAGTTAGAATTATAGTTTTGGGTAGTATATTCTTTTAAATTTTCGATGTTGATCATGATGGTGGAATCCTTTTGGAATTTATAGTATGTTTGGATAGTTTTTTAGATAGATAGAGTTCAGTAGGAGGATTTATTTGAGGTTTGGTTTTAGAATCCTCCAGTGAGTTAGGGTTGTGAACTGTGAGGCCTAGATGACGTTTGTGAGACCATTGATCATCTAGTATCTTGTACGAAACAACCATCTATTTTAGTTTATTTAGGCATATTTGAGAAGAAGTTATCATGTAGTGTCTAGGAGGAGATCTAGTTTTGTCCTTGTGTGATGGGACTGGTTTCTTGAGGTTAGAGAAGTTAAGGGTAAGAATTGGGTATGAGGAGCCTAGAGATTTTGGAGCCTTTAGGATGGGTTGAATCCATGGGTTGGAAATTACATCATGGTGTTGTTGAGATATTGAGATGTGTCAGAGGGACTCTTGAGGATTCTCTAATGGGATGGTTATTGATCAAGTGACTAGTCGTTGAAGTTGTTGGCTATTGAGGATGCCTATATGCCTTTTCATTTCTTTGGATTCCCTTTTAGGCAAGTTGGTACCCATTGATGGGTTGTTTTCTATGAAAAATGAACTAGGTTTTCTTTCGTGGTTGTTTCCCTGAGGTCTAGCTTGTAACGAGAGGCCCTTGTATAGGGTCATGCTTTTGAGGTGGTGATGAGGACCATTGTGAATTCCCTTATTTTAAGGCTTGTGATTTGGATGAAACTTTGGGTTTTTTGTTGATCGAGGTTCATTTGGAGGCCACTACATTCAGTTTAGTACATTTATAAATTCATGGAATTAGAGATTTGGTGCAGTTGGGGTGTCTCTAATAGGACTTCACTTTATTCTCTGACCCTGGGGGCCATGGGAGCCCTGAGTTTTTTTCCCCTAGGTGGGTCGTTGAGAGCCCATCATGTCTGTATTTTTGGATGCTGATATCTAGGTTTCCATGAGAGGAATTGTGATATATTATACAATAGTGGATTTGTGTTTCTAGTTTATCTATTGGGATAGTGGGATCAAGGTTGGATCGTCCCGTATTTAGTTAGCCTTTGTCCATGAAGTTTGAGTAAGTTTTGACTCAGTACTCTAATTTGAGGAGGTGACCCTTATGATTTCATTGATCAGGCGTTATCCAAGAGTTATGATATGGTTCTATACTATGATGATTCATTATGTCTTGATAGGCTTATGGTGCTTATAAATAATTTTTATGAGTGGAATCCCCATATAGCTTAGTGTAATACCCTATCTAGAGTGGTGTTGGTATCGTGAGGTCCTGAGGCACTCACTAAGTGGGTTTTGTTTGTCATGGATGTTGTTGTGCTCCTAATCCCCATGGGTATCATGCACTCCAAGGGTAATGTATGGATCCCTAAATTATGGGTTCAATAATGGTTCCTAATTCATTATGTAAGAACTTTTGGATTGACAGGTTCTCTAATTGTGCTGGCCTGAATGTTCTCATCGATAGTTCATATCATGCTATTAGATTCCTAGATATTAGAAAATGCTATTTATTGTGTGGATGCCTATTTTTATGCCATGGGATCTAATATTTATTCTTTTTGTGTTTTAACATATTAGATATCCTATGTAGATCTAAAATATGTGCTGATTGTTGTGTGTCTGGGTGAGCCACATGCTGTAATTCCTCTAGAGGGGGCCAAAGTAGGGGTATATTTACCTTAGGTGACATGAAATAACCCGTGTTTGGTTTTTTCCTTTACCCTTTTTGTTTTATGTAGTGGTTTTTATTCCATATATTATATTATTTAGCTAGCCTAGGCATATTATGTGTGCATGTACATGTTATGACATCATATTATAGGTTTACCATTAGGGGTGGCCTATTGAGATTTATTTTTCACCCATTGTACGTGCACCTCAGTGCGTGTGAAGACTTGATGTATGATTTTAGGTTGGAGCACATGTTTCATTGTAGATGGGTCTAAGGAGAATTGTTTATTGATTGAGTGGATCCTCTCATGTGGAGTATGAGGATCAAGTTGGTGCTACTCGAGCATCATGGAAACTAGGTATGTGGTTTTGATCAGTGTTGGTTGTAGAGCTTGATGTATTTATTTTCAGTTTCTTTACTTATGAATCTGTGTTCATCCTAGTGGGTGAATGGATATTGTATGTTTTTCAATATTGAGAGTTTGTATGACCATATATTTTATTTTATTTATTATAGCATGCTAATGTTTCAATTATTTACTATGCACACTCTAAGGTTTACCCATGTGTATGAGTTTGGTTATTTCTTCAATTGTTTCACTCTTAACATAGGGTACAATGTCCCCACTATATATTTTAGACCCTATACACTATTCATTAGGCTCTAGAATTTATGGAAGAATGCTTGAGGAATTTTAGTGAGCTAGATTGGTTGACATGTTAGGTCAACCCAAGTTGGTTTGTTACAAAATTAAATCAGATTTGTCTGGTTTTATAATTTGGGGAGTTGGTAGATATGTGGTCAAGGAATGTGTCTAAACTTTTTGTGGATATCAAATTAGTGTGTCACGAAAACCATTGCAGATATAAATTCCAGGTTTCCAGGACATGGGATTATAGTTCTTAGATTTAGTTTTTTTACGGTTGTGTGATTTCACCTTGTGTGATTCACTTGAGTTTGTGGATTGATGGTTTATTATGGTTTTTGGCTCTTGAAAGAAGGGAAAGAGGCCAATGTAAAATTATCATTATAGTATTATAGGATTCTCAAAGAAAATGCATGTCTATGATTTTTTATTGATGGTGTAGTTTCATTTGTTTAAAGTGTCACTAACTGCTCGTACGATGTTTTATCATATAAGTACCTTAATGTAATTCTACTCAAAGGAACTGCATGTATATATATATTTTATTTTTTTGACAGGTCGTTTGGATCATATATAAATACAATCTATAGTTCTTGTAGATATAGTCTCATCATTGAGGGATGCATGGAAACCCTAGTAGGTTGGTAGTGGGATCTGAATTCCCTGTTAGTGGATTGATGAGGGAAAGGATGTTTGAGTTATCTTTGGATTGGGATTGAGTTTCCGTGACCTAGTGATTCCCTAGAATTCCCAGGTTCATGTTTCTTGGGGGGATCTATTTTCCATGTGTTGTTTTCCAGGACATCTGGTGGGGCCCATGTTATAAGCACCCAGATCCACATAGTTTAACCCTTTGCATGTTTCTGAAACCCATAGTTCTTGAAGGAGTCTTAGTGGGGATATAAATTTATTTGGTTAATAAAAGATGGGCATAGAGATAAATTATGGCATAAGTGTTGGTTTATGGCGTAAGAGGTGTTTACGATACCAGTGGGTTGCGACTTGTGTTAGGCATCCTGTTGACTTGACTTCATAAATAATTGATTTATGACAAAAATAATTTTTGGGTCAAAATGGTTGAGGAGACATGTTTTATAGGAAAACATAAAATTCAACACATTTAGATTGTAAATGGAATATTTACACCCTAAATGTTCCCTGAGAAGTGAGCTTTATAACGTGCCATGTTGTTCATATTTTCTCAATCCCTACAATACTTTATCCCTTAAAACTCCCATTTTTCAGAAGCATTTTCTCTAAAAGATTGGAAACCCTTAGAAGGGAGTCAATTCCCAGATTTTTTGTTCAATCCATGGTGATCCAAGGCATGTTATAAAATATTCACACATGGTTCTCTGATCTAGATTCCCCTTCTTATTCTTACCATGTGATGAAAGTTTATATCCATAATTTTATCAATGTTTTTTGGGTTTTTGTTGGTATAGTTGTGAAGAAGTTTCCTTAGAGGGATGAAGCTCTTGTAGAAGGGGTGATCTAGATCTTCAATGTTGGTCAATTCTCAAGTAAATAATACTAACAACATTGTGGTAGGGGATTCATTTCATCTCCTATTTGTTTATGTGTAATCATAAATTTATCATGGTTTATCCCTTGGATGGAAATTAAATTTACATAATAATGATTAAACTAGATTAATAAGGAAATTATATAGGGATCACATGTCAATGTTGAAGAATTATTCTATGACAATAGTTTATCTCTTGTTTTTATAGATAGTGTTCTATCTATACAATGCTTGTTATATTTTTTTAGTATAGGGATTAACATTTTGTTATTAATGGGAAATGGAAAATAATTTAAATATGGGATTAATTTATTAATTTTACTATGAATATGAAGAATAATAATTTTTATAATCCAGTGTTTGTTGTAATTTGATGATAATGAAATTGATGCAGTGAAGATGTTTAATTGAATATGATACTATCCATTTCAATGTAATTAATAAAGAACATGAAGCATGTTAATATATGTTAATGATAATAATTAAAATAATTATTAATTAGAACGGTTCTTCTCAAAGTTTGATGAAACTGGTTTTATTATAGGATTAAAGTTTTGATAGATTGTTATAGCTGATGACTTAGGTGGCATGTAGTTGTAACCTGTGAATAATGAATCAGTTAATTCAAGAAGGAATAAAAACTGTTTGTTTGTTAAAGATAAATCTTTAGGCCTAAGAGTTCCTATTTTTTTATAGTTGGATAATTCCTTGTTTTGATATCTGTGAGATCTTGTCTGTATGTGAAGGAAAAATGAATTGTTTTAAAATCCCAATTACCATATTTACTTTGTTATTTCATTCTATTTTTGTGATGTCATATATATGTGACCGTCAATATGTGATATGATATGAGTCTATGATGGATGATCCTTGGACGACTTATGAGATATGGGGTAGGGAGGCCCATATGATGTGTTAGAAGTTGACACTTGTGATGGAAAGATGCATCAGGATATGCATGTGGGTGTCGGGGATGACACCTGAGATTATAGAATAGATTAAATATGGTATTACCATTTGATAAGATAAATAAAGATGCTTGTTTGAAATGAATTAGTTTAATGTATGATAGTCAGGTTTCTTGTTTTATCTATATTCTATTCCCCACTGCTTGAGGTAGCTAGATGTTCTTGGCTGCTTGTTTCCACTTTGTGGTAGCTTAGGATGGTTTTCCTAGAGTACCTGAAATTATGAAATGAAGTTAATAATTTTTAATAAATATATAACCCATGGGGTTGCTGTTTCTGGAATGAAAATGAGATGAAACTCTTGAGAAACCATGGAATATATTTGGATTATTCCTGGAGGTCATATAATTATCTATGATGATTAATGTAATGTAATTTGGAATAATTAGAATGGTTAATTAATGGACCATGAATTAATTAAAGAAAGTAAATTATAAAAAGTATATAATTTAATATATCTCTTTAAAATTATGTGTTCTTATAGGTTATCTAGTCTTCATAGTGGCAACTGGGAGTCCGAACAATGTTAGTTGCAGTTGAGTCTAAGACTAGGTTTTTCCCATAGTGTGGTTGTGAGATATATTATAAAGTGTATATTATTTGATATCATACAATACCCCTTATAATGTCAGTTAGGGTGATGGAAACCCAATTAAATTTAGGAGGATGTTTTCCCTAACATACTAATGTGAGGATGGATGAATGACTACCCCCTATAGTTCCACTCTCTTCTCCTGGTAGCTATATCAACTGGTATGCACGATAGTTATAATTTTCATATATGTTTTTATTGGGATATAATGTCTTGGGGTTTTTTCATAGACATGTATATATATATATAGTATTCAAATTTTTATTATTGGTATGACGATTATAGGCTGTAGTGACTTGAGGTACCTTACATAGTGTATGGAATGTGATGGATTGAGGTATAATACCCAATGTATGATAAATTTCATACAGTCCGTGGTGGATCCTAGAAAATACTAGTTTACTATATGATGATGTGATATGTAAAAATGTTATGATGTGATGTATGAGGTACATACAATGTTACTTAGAATAAGTGTCTATAGGATGGATTATTTTGGAGAGAGATGGGTCAGGTTGTGCAATGTTGGGGCAGTGTGACAAAACAATGGGGAAGTGAGAGGGGGTAAACTCAATGTTTCATTACAATGTTATATGCCATCTTTTATTTGATACTTGTTTAGGGTTATCCATGAAGATTCTGGAATCTTATTATACATGTTTAGGTGATGAGTTAGTTTCTCTTTTGTTTACTGTGATTTAGCATTCTATCTTTAGCTTTTTGTATGATAGGCTCCATACAGGATCCTAATGATTATAATTTTATGTTCACCGCATATTTATATAAACTGTTTAAAGGAAAGATGGAGAAAGATTGATATTGGGTTGGATATTATAAGCTTTTGGTTTTGCAGGATCTATTTAGGATTCATGGTTGTTTTTGAGTTTACCTTTTTGGTACTTGTAGTTCTTTTAAAGTTTTTTAATATTGTATGACATTACATGTATTCACTTTGGTTTTATATATATAGTATGTTCTCTTATAGTGTAATGCCTCCCATTTTTATGCATACTATACAGTCGATGCTAGTCACCAACCCGAGGGTTATTGGAGGTGGGACTTGGGTGTTCACCAACTCCCTCCTTTCATTGATGGCCTAGGTGGGGTACTCTTTAGTGGGAGGGGTCACGATAGAATGGTATCATAGGTTCAAGTTGAGGAATAAGATGGAGTTTGGTGTTAGTAATAGCTGAGACTACATGGGTTGGTATGGAAATGAAGTTATCTATGTTTATTAAGTGATGTAAGCATAGGTGTAGCATCCCTCCCCAAGTGTCACTCAACACTACCATGAGACAATGCATAAAATATCTCAAGTGAACCTCAACGAATTCCAGAGGCTCCCAACTAGTAGTGAGGGACTTGGTTTTTTTGTGGGGAGACTATGACCTCATAGATCAAAGTATGTACAATGGTAAACCATATCTAATAAATAGAGGAAGCCATAATAGAAACCGATAATAGTAGAAGATAATATAAATAAACCAATCAAGATGATCAATAACTGGTGGAAGCTAAATGAAATAATAGATACAAAAAATGATGATCATGATTAAATGGGTCTATAAAAAAATGGGATTACATGGAATAAGGGATATGAATCATATACTACATTATATACAAAAACTACAAAAGGCCATAAATTACTACACAATATCTCAAGCATAGGCTCAGTCCTCTGCCCCCAAACCCCATCCTAAGAAGCAAGTGAATAAAGAATTATAATTATCATGCTTCCCTTTATCCATACCTGTAATCATAATGTCTACCTAGGTACCAAACAATGCCCAAGAAGGGTGTGAGATATAATCTCAGTAGGCCCTCACCCATAATTTCTAGGCGGATCCACTTTGTGCAACAAATAAATGAAAAAGTTACAGACTAAACAAAAGTAGAGAAATAACCAAATAAAAAGTAACCACCTCAGTGTGGGTCCCTAGGATGACAATGACCAATACCACATACTTCATCATCAGACAGATTTCAGAAAAGGAGTACCTATGCAAGGTGTAATATGTATACAAGGGAAAAAGTAAACAAGGCAACCCAAAAAAGTCATACCCCCCAAGCTTGTTCTTCTTCTTAGGGTCTAATTTACATTTCATCATACAAGTGCTCATAAAAATGATTATTACAAAAGATGCATCACATATGAAATGAGAAAATCAAATAATCCCGTTGAAGATGATCTAAAAATAATCCTGATGGTCTTTATGGAACATCCAATATGACCAATATCATTAAGTCCTTTCAGGTAAACCCATACAACATCCCTTGTATCAGTCATGACCCGATGACTCTGACTCAATACCTAGTATATCACATAGGGGACCGAGTATCACCCAGGGTATTACATAGCCATATTTCCAATTGATCTATCCTTAATTCCTCCGCTAGGGAACCAACTTCACTCATCAGTATAATTAAATATTCTAGGAGATCCCGTACATGGAAATACAAATTATTGCTCCCTGTACATCGAGTAGCAACTAATCAAGCACATCGAGTCTATCCATGGAATCCTTAAATCATGACCCATGTTCTCTCTCGGCCCGTAGCAGGTGAGATATATCAAAAAAATCACATCATAAGACAAATCATATATTTATAATTACATTCCAATAAAAGATAATATCAATATCACATTCTCACCATCAAATAAAGAAATGTAATTAAGCCAAAAAATGGAACAATTTATATGGAAAACACAAGGCATCACATGTATAAAATAAAATGTCATCAATGACATTTCAATAGACCAAGATACTAATCTTTACCAATAATATCATATAATTTAATCAAATAAATTATGGGATAAGACAATAAGAATAAAATGATCCATAAATCATGATGAACTTACAATAGCATTAGTGTAAGCAATGAAATATTACATAAAACAAGGGGTTCACCCAATGTACAATAATAAATTAAGTGTAAGGCTTGTGGAATTCAATGTGATAATGAGGCATGAGTATTTAAATATAAGATGTAAGGCATGAATCTTAATGGCGGATCTCATGGCTAGAAATTCATCTTAATTCAATCCACAAATTTAATACATTTAATTAAAAATCTACCCTAACACACCCAAGGTGAAACACAAGTAAAGAACATGGGACATTTAGGACATTTAGGATGGAACACCCAAAAGGTTGGCCAAATACAGGGTAAAAACTCCATGGATGGTTTTTTTTCATATTCTAGGGGCACTATAGACACAAAAAATAATTTCAATCAATTTAATATGAAAGCACAAAGAGTCACCAGAAGGGTCTGATGAGTGGTAAAATAAAATATATAATAAAATTAGAATAAATGATAGGAAATAGAATATACCCCATACCTTGAAATAGTATCACTCCACTCATATATTTTTGATCCTTGATTTGACCTAAAAAATAATAAATCAATGGATTTTTCGAATGAAAAAAATATTTCAAAATAGAACAATAGATGAAAGAGTAACATCGAAATAGAGGAGTGTGGAAGGAAGAGCTTACTAAGGTATTTCTGTAGGTTCTAATGGTGAAGTATTTGGACCATGGATGAAAGAGATAACTCAAAACCCCATCGAAGAGGGAGAAAGAAGATCCATGTGTGGAGAAGGTGGAAAATCCCAATGGAAATGAAGGAAGAAGGAAAGAAAGAGGGGTTAACACATTTCATTAAGGTTATAAGGGTAATGTAACCCACAAACACACTGTTCACACTTTGGATGCATGGTTTGGCCAAGATGCATGCTAAATGTGTGTCATTCACTACTATAAGGGGGAAACCCACACAGTTAGGTGCACGGTTTGACTAACCATGTGAAACCTCTCTGTCCAAAAATTACAGGAGGTTACATGACAATGTACCCTGAGTTACATAGTTATATAATATCCATGTGGCCCTTAGGTTCCCACTTTTAGCTACTGCATGGTTTAGAAAAACCCTTCAGGATGGGATGTACAGTTTTCTCTAACCATATGACTATGTTAGCCTCTTACAATTTTGGGGCTCCAAACTTGAATGAGCCCCAGAGAAACTTGAGACCTCTTTTAACCCATTAGACTTCTTTACTAGAGATTTTTTAAGGAATTTAAACAAAAAATTTGTAGTCCATACCTTTAGATAAAGTCAAGACATTACAACCTCCCCTCCTTAAAACAAACAATCCTAGATTTTCCCTTTTGATGGTAGTAGAACATATTAGGAGAAATTTTCTAGCCACTACGCATGTACATAAACCTCCCACTACCAGGTCTCATCTTGTACATGTTTCTGCTTCCATAGAACCCTGACCAAAGGAATTGACCTACCTTAGTGAACCTTCATGCTACAATCAATGATACCATTTGGATGTTCCTCGAAGGATGCATCCACCTCCATCATGATATTCTCGAGATCAAGTGAACGATATGGGTCTGGATAATACTGTTGAAGTTAAGATACATGGATGAAATCATGCGTGGCATGATATCTCTGAGGTAACTACAAGTGATAGGCTACTATCCTAAATCTTTGTACTATCTTGAAGGTCCTAACATATTGAGATGATAACTTTCCTTGTATTATAAATCATTTATGTATGAATCTAGTTGATACATGTAGGAAGACCTGATGTCCTACCTCAAACTATAAAGGTATAAGATTTATGCCATGACTAATCTATATCCATACAATTTTGAATTAGTTGGACTTTTTCTAAAGTCTCCTGAATGAGATGAGGACCCAATTGACCTACCTCACCCACCTCTAGCCAGCATAGAGGTGAATGAAATGGTATAACATAGAATACCTCATACAGATCTATCTGAATTGTTTCCTAAAAGATGTTATTTTAGGAAAAATAAACTAAAGAATATGTGTTTCCAAAGAATATCTAAAATCAAGTATACATGCATATAACATAACCTCTAACACCCGTATGGTCATATTGGACTGCCCATCGGTCTGAGGGTGATATTCTATACTCAAGAGCACCTATGAACCCATTGAATTGTTCCAAAACTACAATGTGAACCAGGCGTCTTGGTATGAAATGATAGAATGGGGTACACCATGAAGTCTCCTTATCTCCTAGATGTAAATCCTTCCCAACACATCAACATAGAAGGTCTCCAAGACTAGCATAAAGTGTACAACCTTGGTCAACCTATTGAAGATCACCCATAATAAATCAATAACTTAAGGGGATATTGGAAAGCACATCACAAAGTATATGGTGATATAATTCCATTTCCACTTAGGGATAGAGAGATGTTATAGAAGTCCAGTAGGTCACTGGTGCTCCGCCTTCACCTAATTATAGGTGGAGCACTAAGTGGTGAAGCCTGCCATCTGCCTATTCATACCTGGCCACCAGAACTAACTTCATATATCTCAGTACATTTTGGTTATACCCATATGAACTTCCCAAATAGAGGCATGTGATTCCATAATTCAATCATCCTGTATATCTGAAGGCATCTGAGCAAGGTATCACTGCCATCAACAACCCATCCAGGAGGTGTGTTCTCTCATGTGACGCTCTCCCTTAGAATGAGGCCTCAAAGATCTAATAACCAACACATCCTAAACCATTATAGAAGAGAGGATGTCACTTCTATTGTTGCTAGGACTAGTTTCCCATGATGTTCCTTAACCTGCATATAGAAATTAGATTACATATTCATCATCTACCACTCACTGTTGGTCACCTTGACAACATGTGTTTTCATTATACAACACAAGGAATGAGGCATGATGTTTCCCTTACCAGGTGTGTAAGAAATCTCAAAGTTGAATGATTTTAGGTATTCCACCCACTCGTGCTACCTGAAATTAAAGTCTTACTGTGTGTAGATATATTTTAATCCTTTGTAATCTATGTAAACAATGAACCATTATCCCAAAAAATAATTCTGCCAATAGTGTATATCATGAACCATAAATACTAACTCGAGTTCATGTGTAATATAGTTCCTTTCATGAGGCTTCATCTAGTGATATCTATACACCACAACCCGGTCACGTTATAACAGAACTACACCTAGTCCAATTCCTAAAGAATCCCAGTAGACTATATAACCTCTACCCATATCAGGTAGAATTAGAAGCTAAGATGAAGTGACTCTTCCCTTCCACACATGAAAATCCTTCTAACAATCCATAGACCTTCGGAACTACACACCCTTCCTAGCCAGGGCTGTAAGAGGTGCTTCTAATTGGGGGAAGTCCTGGATAAATCACCTGTAAAATCTAGCTAGCCCTAAGAAGCTGCATATATCAAACACATTCTTGGGATAATTCTAGTAAACAATAGTGCTCACCTTATCTAGGTTAACTGATACTCCTACCTCAGATATTAAATGACCTAAGAAGTGAACTTTACTAATCCAAAAGTGGCATTTACTAAGATTCACATATATCTGGTTCTCCCTTAGTGTAATTAGAAAGATATCAAGATGATTTTCATGGAAGTGTCTGGTGCATGAGTATACCAATAATTAGTCTATGAAGACTACCACAAAGGAATCAAGATATAGTTGGAAAACTTGATTCATAAAAGCTATGAAGACTCCTGACATGTTCGTCAGACTGAATGACATAACCAAGTACTCTTACAAGACATACATGATCTAGAATTTTGTATGTGGTATATATGATGGTTTCACATTCACATGATGATATCCTGACATCAAATCAATCTTGGATAAAACAATTTCTCCTCAAAGATGGTCGAAGAGGAATCTGTATGAGGTCGTGGAAAACAATTATTCACAATGAGTTGGTTCAACCAACTGTAATCCATGAAAAATCACCGGGTACTAGACACATTATTCAAAAAAAGGACTGGTGAACCACTTAGAGATGTTTTGGGTCTGATAAAACCCTTGGCCTCAAGATCATCAAGTTGCTTCTTCAGTTCCTGGAGGACTACAGGTGCCATCCTATAGAGAGGAATTGACAATGATATCATGCTAGGAACTGGATCAATGGTGAATGAAACCTCCCTATTAGTAGGTAAGCTAGAGAAATTGTTAGGGAAGAAATCCCTGAACTAATCCACAACTAGATGGAACTCTAAAAACAGCACTCACTAGTCGCTCATAATGAGACTCACTAAATGAGCTGTTGCCCTACCAAGCCCAGTTCTCTCAGGTCCCGCTTGATCTTCTTGGATATCCCATTCACCCTTGTGTATATATATGTTTAACTTGGGTGATTTAGAGACCCAAATCTTGATGTACATGGACATTACATTACTTTTTCGGAATAATTAATACATAACAAAAACATACACACAAGGACCGTAATAGTTTAGTGTCTTTGGAAACTCAGAATATAATCTTATAATCATGGTGAAAGATCTTCAACATCTCCCATAACGATATTCCCATTATTTTTCTTACCTAAAACCTTTCTTTATGTCCTGGGGAAAATAAAACATAAAAGGGGTGAGCTCAAATGCTCAGTAAGGGTAAGCATAGAGAACATAAAACAATCCTTAGACATTTGAATGTAAAAAAAACATGAGCATAAAATCTAAACATCAAAATCTTGAGCAATGACATAAAACATGGTAGTACGTAAGGCATAGATCATGGAGAAACATTAATCATGATAAATTAGCATGAGAATAAAACATGTAATTGTGTCAACCATTAAGCACATGATATTATTTCCATAGTAGCCAAGACATTACTGCTAAGACTATCTTAGTGGACAAAGTCCCTTTCTGAATCGAGTTCACTCCTCGTTCCAGTCCTGTATTACTGAACTGGTTTAACTTTCCGTTCTAGCCATTTCTAGCTCATGAGATATAAATCTTTACCCAATTAATTGGAGGGAGATATAGGTCCCACCCATCTCATAATTAAATCATTCTTACTTGTGCCACAAAATAAGCATACATCATTCATAATAACCCAATAAATAAAATGGGTTTCATAAACATCATCCCATCATTACATGATCCATATAAAAGAAATGGATATCATTTCATAATAAGAAAAGTGAAACCATGTAAATCATAGAGACATGATACTTGAAACATATATAAATGAAATAATGTCATCTTAGATGAAAAATGGTTTTGAGAAAACACTTGAAATAGATTCTTGAGGAAAAAATCTTCTCTTCTTCAAAATCAATTTCTTTTCACAAAACATCATGCAATTTTAAAAGAAAGATATTTTGTTGGAAATATTCATGAAATATTTTGGAGGAATATTCATGAAAATAAGGCTTTATAAAACCATAAAAATCCTTTCATGCCGTATACGTTAAAAAAAACATTTTTCTCATACTTTTGTTCGGAAAAGTCAAAAAGTACCTTGTAGGATAAATAAAAGAAAGATTCTTTCCATACCATGGGGTAAAAGTCAAATGGGTAAAAAGGAATTTAAACATACATGAATACAATTTTATAAAACATGGACATGGATGATAGCAATAACCCCAGTAAATACTTACGAATAAGCAATCTTGGATAAAAATAAGATTTGCACAATTATCCCTTATCTTAGGTTCGATATGATTCGTACGTATCCGAACCTCCTGTATAATGATTTAAATAATATAATTTACTTATTACAGAATCATATTCATTTTTATGATATCATATATGTTTCACTTATGACTTTATATTATCCCTTCTTTTGTAAATTCCATGTTAAAGAAGCGTTTTGGGTAAAATCATTTCATTTATCGTATGTGTTTTGACTTTTCGTTCATGATATTATTAATTATATCCTGATTTTAATAATTACAAAATGTAAAATATGATTTATATATAATATATATTCATCATATACACATATATATTATAGATCGATAAAAGGAATGAAATACACCATTCATGGAGACAACAGTCCGTACTTACGCATGAATGATGTTTTCGTTTCCTTATTGAAATGAATGAAACTAAATAGATGACATAAATATATATATACATAAATCCAGTATCATTATTATTTCATATATTTTATTATTATTTATTCTATAAACTTTATGATCATTCATGTATGGTTAACAAGGAGAATGAATCTCATCGCGTCGTGGAGACGGTAGTCCGTACGTACGCACGAGCGATGATATCGTTCCCATAATTATTGAATAGAATTGGAGTGGATGATATAATATATCAGAATCAGTATGATGTTATAATAACCATATATAGTTATTCTTTACACCATTATACCCATCCATGTAAGGTGTTGGTGGAAAAACAGATTTCACCACGGCGTGGAGATGGTAATTCGTACGTACGCACGCGTGGTGATTTCGTTTTGCGTAGGATGGATAGATGGTGAAATAGGTTTGTTTCATACTTATAATAACATATACGTATATGAGTTATACTGATGTTATTACTTCATAATGAAACAATTAAAGAATAAGAAGTGGAAGAAGAAATAAAGTTGAAGGAATCGGTAACAGACATTACCTCTTCTTTGAAGCGCCTCTTTGAGACCTCCTCTTAGGGCACAAAAATTGGTCTTTGAAGAGGACCAGAACCTCTAGGATGTTTCTATGGAAGTGGAGAAGATAATTTTTTAGGGTTTGGCCGAGCATGAAGGCCCAAATTGGTGTGAGGAAGAGATGGAGGAGGTTCCCTTTTATAAGGGAGGAGAGGGGCACCTTTGGAAAAACTAAAAATATTATTTTATTATAAAGGCATATTCGATTTTTAATAGCTAAAAATTGATTTATTTCGAAGATAATGTGGGGATGGGGCGAAATCCTCTCATCCAATAGAATTTAGACAAGTTTATGTATCTATTTTAACCTTATCATTTAGATTTAACCTTAAGTTAAATAATTTTACTTTTACCGTGTCTTCTTGTTTTCTTACACTATAAGGTTAATAAACTTTCTATAACAAGACCAAAGAACCCCAAGTTGTTTATTATTAATATATATAACCTTATATAAGTCCTTTGGCCGAACATTAGATTTTTAAGAATAAAATAACAATTAATAATATAATATTTGTTTTAAAAACTATTTTATGTCAATTTTGACACTTTTTGGTAATTGATTTTTGTGAAAATCTGAACAGAATGATTAGTTCATAAAAAGTTAATTAAATAAATACTAACATGTCATATTAACCTATAAAATTATTGTAATTCATAAAAAGTCTCAAATTACATTTATTTGGGTATTTATAACATTAATTATGTCAATATTTCATTAATAAGATAATTACTGCATCATCTTTGTGTCATAAATAAATTAAATTATTTAATGTCTAAAAATTATAAATAAAATACCATTATGTAGGAAATATTTTTATATTTCTAATGAATATTTATTGTCTAATTTATCTTATGTATAACACTATATTAAAAATGTTTTAGTTATTAAACTTTGATTTTAACCGTTTTAACCATTCTTTAAATAAATTAATAATAAATATCCTAATCTAATCCAAGTGGAGCTAAATGGTCAAATTTTATTTCTATGTTTTTTGTTGGTCGAATTACACTTATCCAATAGAATTAGGACATGTTTTAGGGTAATAATAATATCATTTTTACCCTTAATTATCCTATTTACTTTTAACCGTGGTAAATAAAAGTAAAAAGTTACTATTCACCAAAAATTATTTTCATCTCATTAAACCACATTTTAGTCCTTGATATTAACCGTGTCTCTTGGATTTTCGAAATTACACTCACAGAAGCGGTAAAATTAAGTTTTATGAAAAAATCAGTTTTTTTAACTACCACTTAGTGGTTTCACTATTCATCAAAAAATGAAAGTTTCCAGAAAAATACCAAAAATTAGGCCTAAGATATATTTGATATTATGAATTAAAAAATGAAGTCTATTTTACCAAATTCAAAACACATCAGTTGCATTAATTAATTTAAAAATTAATTCCCGTCGTCAAAACAAATAGCATGTTTTTAAGAGATAATAACTATCAAAAGATTGACACTTGTTTATGTGTGGTTTAAATGTGAAATTACATCCAATGACCAATATTGTATTAAATGGTAAAAATATATTGTAATTATACTTTAAAACCACTCAAATTAATAATTTATAACTATTAATTATTTTGATTAAAAAAGTTGTTTTTAATTAAAATTTAGTAATTTTCACTATTCATCAGAATATGAAAGTTATCCGAAAAGTACCAGAATTTAATCCTAAGCTAATTTCGATATTCCGAATCCAAAAATGAATTCCATTTTGAAAGATAAAATTTATAAAATTTCAAAAAGTGGGTATTACTATTCATAATGGCTAGTTCATAATAATATAATAATAATATCTCGTTTAGTGAAACTCGGTATTGCGTACTACACACACTATTGAGGAAGGTATTTATTGCGTGTAATGGAAGCCAAGTCAGGGTTGCGTGTAGTGAAAGATCTGTTTGGTGTTGCGTATAACATAATCAAAACTTATTTCATTTATAAATTAAACAAAATCTATACATAATGTTGCATAGAATAGTTTCTACAAAACGAACTTGAAATTTTGTGTAACGCGAGCCAAGAATAGTGTTGTGTATACTACAAGAAAAAACGGTGTTGCGTATATCACAAGCTAATTTTGGTGTAGCGTACAACACAAGACATTAAAAATAATATTTTTCATAAAATCTCGGGGTGTTACATTCTACCCCCCTTAAAATGAATTTCACCCTCGAAATTCGTCGGGGTTATAAATCGTTTACTATTTATAGAAACCCACATCATAAAAAGGAATACAAAAACTTAATTTTAAAAACTAAAGTATGAAATGTAACGATTACCTAAAGAAACTCATCACTGGGTTTCCATATAGGAGAACATAGGTGAAAATATGGATATGGAAGAAAAATATAACCATTAAGTTCTGATGGAGAGTGGTAGAGAACATGGCTATGGAAAATCCATCAATCACAAAGTCATAGATTTGTGGTGATCTAAGGTACCATCTGATTCATCGGATATAAGGGTACTAGGAAAACATTTTTGGTTTTCAAGATCATTTACCTAAAGTTGTTGAAATTGGAATTAGAAGAAATACTTTCGTGATTTTGGTACAGTCTCACCGTTGGTCGTTCTTTGGACAATTTCCACTTCATCTATTAAAGAAATGAAGTTGAATTTGTCATTCGTGAAGTGTTAGCAGATCATGTGATAGAATGACGGGTCATTCCATCTGTCTCAAACAAAAGGTTATAGACGTTATCAAAAATACATAAGTCCATCTATAGTGAGATTAATCATATATGGTTCCTAAAATGGACTTATACTTCATATATCATAATACTTAATATAATAAAACTAGTTTCTACTAAACAGGGACTTCCTGTAGGCCAGTGGTAGGCGATAAAGGCCAGTCACACTTCGTTTGTGGGTTCGATTCCCACAGCCTTATCCGACATGATGGGTTGTCGCCCATCCTGCAGGTTGTCCCTTTTCTAAAACTACAATACTATAACATCCCATCAATAATATCGAAAAAAGTTCTATCCTTAAACAATACTAACTTATGTCCAACATAATCCATTCTAATCATTAGGATTATCCATAATACTGCAGGCGACTCTCATATTATATTGAAAACAATTACCAGAGATTTCATATAACAAGCATGTTAATACCATCATTGATCCCCATATATCATAAGATATGTCTTGTTGGTCACATTCCAAACATTCGAAGGCCTTAATCATGTTTTCTCTTGAAAAATTAATACCCATTGAATCTTGGTGAAAACATGAGTGCTGTCAAAAGTTAACTCTTTCCACATACCAAAACCCCAAAATTCTATATACTCAAACCATGGTATAACTATTTCGTTATATCAGTCATGAGCTCATGAATAATGTCAAACATTTAATTTTCTCCTTATCCCTTCATTATGCGCATATCATCTTTTTTCCAAAATTATCTCAATCACTTTCCATGGTTACCAGTACCATACAATTATTGATAACCACAATAGACCAATACATAAAAATTCCAATATTCTACGATACTATATACAACATTATTTTGGAATCCCATTACATAAACACTTAATCATTCCACCACATCGTTGTCATATTCAACATCGCCAATAGTGATCGCATGTGAATTCCCTTTCTCCTTTGCCTTAAGTGGTTTGTCATGTTGATCATCACTAACCCTTGGATTAGGGAATTTATTAGCATAATGCCCCATTTCCTTGCACTTGTATCATTGAAGTGTTGGTGGTGAGTTCTCTACAGTCTTTTCTTTATTCATATCATTAGCAACCCTTTTTCCATTACTTCGACACTCAGCTGCTTGATGACCTTCTTTTCCAAACTTAAAACATTTTCTAGTCCCTTTAAACCAATCTCCACCATGCTTCGTTCCACACTTTGAGCATAAGGAAACATTCATCTTCTTTTCACCATTATTCTGAGATTTCTCCTTGAACTCCATCTTTCGTTTCTTGTCAAAACCATGAGATGGATAAGTAACACCAACTTCCATTTCTACCTTGATAGCACAATGCACAATTTCTTCATAGCTACTGAAGTGTCTTATAGCTAATTCCCTTCAAATATTTGATTTTAAGGCACTGAAGAATCGATCAACTTTACTTTCAGGTTGGATGATAAAGCCAGATGCATACCTTGAAAGCCTTGTAGAATTCTCTTCGTATAAACCAACAGATTCATCATCCTTTTGCTTTAGTTAAAGAAAATCCTTCTCCATCTTTGTTCTAAGAATACGAGGGAAGTACTTATTGAAAAATATGTTCTTGAACTCGTCCCATTCCATGGACTCAATTTCATCTCTTGTCCTCGTATTCTTGATAATATTCCACCATCGATCAGCTTCACCTTCCAAACGATATAATGCTAAGATGACTTTATCATATTCAGAACATTGAAGAACTGAAAATATCTTTTCATTGGTACTGATCCTCTGTTCAGCAACAAGAGGATCAGAAGACCCACTGAAAGAAGGTGGACGTTGCCTCATGAAGGACTCAATAGAATATTGTTCCCTTCTCTGCTCATTTTAAATTCTAGAATGATTCATAGCTTGTGTAAATATAGAAATAAGATTTTTCAATCCATCTCCCATAACATTAGTTTGTTCAGGAGGACAATCATTGTATTGTCCATTGTATTGATCAACACGGTTCCTTCGGGATCCAGCCATCGTCTAAAACCCAAAAATAATAGTGTGAGAGGCAAAAATCATGCTAGGGAAAACAACATAATAAAGGGGGATTACCTTCAATATCTAACATCATAGGTTTAATTCTAAAATCATTACCGTAATTCTAGGACTATAACCTATACTTATACTTAACCTTAGGGAAATCCCTAGATATACCTTAGAAATATCTATAGGGATCTCACTAAAGTTTTCGCATCCTAGTTTCCAAAGGTTGACTAAACCTTTCCTCTGATACCAACAGTAGATACCCAAAGCTTGTCGTACATGGACATTACATTACTTTTACGGAATAATTAATACAAAACAAAAGCAGACACACAAGGACCGTAATAGATTAGTGTCTCTGGAAACTCAGAATATAATCTTCTAATCGTGGTGAAAGATCTTTGACATCTCCCATAAAGATCTTCCCCTTTTTTTCTTACCTAAAACCTTTCTTTATATCCTGGGGAAAAGAAAACATAAAAGGGGTGATCTCAAATGATCAGTAAGGTTAAGCATAGAGAACATAAAACAATCCTTAGACATTTGAATGTAAAAAAAACATGAGCCTAAAATCTAAACATCAAAATCTTAAGCAATGACATAAAACATGGCAGTACGTAAGGCATAGATCATGAAGTAACATTAATCATGATAAATTAGCATGGGAATAAAACATGTAATTGTGGTAACCATTAAGCACATGATATGATTTCCATAGTAGCCAAGGCATTGCTGCCAAAACCATCTTAGTGGACAAAGTCCCTTTCTGAATCGAGTTCACTCCTCATTCCAGTCCTATATTACTGAATCGGTTTAACTTGCCATTCCCGCCATGTCTATCTCATGAGATATAAATCTTTACCCAATGCATTATAGGTATATATAGGTCCCAGCCATCTCATAATGAAATCATTCTTACTTGTGCCACAAAATAAACATACATCATTCATAATAACTTAATAAATAAAATGGGTTTCATAAACATCATCCCATCATTACATAATCCATATAAAAGAAATGGATATCATTTCATAATAAGAAAAGTGAAACCATGTAAATCATAGAGAAATGATACTTGAAACATACACATATGAAATAATTTCATCTTAGATGAAAAACAGTTTTGATAAAACACTTGAAATGAATTCTTGAGGAAAATATCATTTCTTCTTCAAAATCAATTTCTTTTCAAATAACGTCATGCAATTTTAAAAGAAAGATATTTTGTTGGAAATAGTCCTGAAATATTTTGGAGTAAGCTTCATGAAAATAAGGCTTTATAAACCCGTAAAAATCCTTTCATGCCGTATACGTTAAAAATACATTCTTCTCGTACTTTTGTCGGAAAAGCCAAAAAGTACCTTGTAGGGTAAATAAAAGAAAGATTCCTTCCATACCATGGGGTAAAGGTCAAATGGGTAAAAATAACGTTAAACATACATGAATACACTTTTATAAAACATGGACATGGATGATAGAAATAACCCCAGTAAATACTTACGAATAAGCAATCTTGGATAAAAATGAGATTTGCACTATTATCCCTTACCTTAGGTCCGATATGCATCGTACGTATCTGAACCTCCTGTATAATGATTTAAATAATATCATTGAGTTATTAAAGAATCATATTCATTGTTATGATATCATATATGTTTCAATTATGACTTTGTATTACCCGTTCTTTGGTAAATTCCATGTTAAAGCAACTTTTTGGGTAAAATCATTTCATTTATCGTATGTGTTTCGACTTGTCGTTCTTGATATTATTACTTATATTCTGATTTACATAATTCCAGAATGTAAAACATGATTTATATATAATATATATTCATCATATACATATATATATTATAGATCGATAAAATGAATGAAATACACCGTTCATGGAGACGGTAGTCCGTACGTACGCATGAACGCTGTTTTCATTTCCTTATTGAATTGAATGAAACTAAACAGATGACATAAATATATATATATACATAAATATAGTAGAATTATTATTTCATATATTTCATTATTATTCATTATATAAACTTTATTATCATTCATGTATGGTTAACATGGAGAATGAATCTCATCGCGTCATGGAGACGGTAGTCCGTACGTACGCACGAGCGATGATATCGTTCCCATAATTATTGAATAGAATTGGAGTGTATGGTATAATATATCAGAATTAGTATGATGTTATAATAACGATATATAGTTATTCTTTACACCATTATACCCATCCATGTAAGGTGTTGGTGGAAAAATAGATTTCACCACGGCGTGGAGACGGTATTCCGTACGTACGCACGCGTGGTGATTTCGTTTTCCGTAGGATGGATAGATGGTGAAATAGGGTTGTTTCATACTTATAATAACATATCAGTATATGAGTTATACTTATGTTATTACTTAATAATGAAACAACTAAAGAAGAAGAAGTGTAAGAAGAAATAAAGTTGAAAGATTCGGTAACGAACATTACCTCTTCTTTGAAGAGCCTCTTTGAGACCTCCTCTTAGGGAACTAAAATTGGTCTTTGAAGAATACTAGAACCTCTAGGATGTTTCTATGGAAGTGTAGAAGATAATTTGGCAGGGGTTGTCCGAGCTTGAAGTCTCAAAGTGTTGTGAGGAAGAGAGGGAGGAGGTGCCCTTTTATAAGGGAGGAGAGATGCACCTTTTGATAAACTAAAAATATTATTTTATTATAAAGTCATATTTGGTTTTTAATAGCTCCAAATTGATTTATTTCGAAAATAATGTGGGTATGGGTCGAAATCCTTTCATCAAATATAATTTATACAAGTTTATGTTTCTATTTTAACCTTATCATTTAGATTTAACCTTAAGTTAAATAATTTCACTTTTACTGTGTCTTCTTGTTTTCTTACACTATAAGGTTTATAAAAATACTATAACAAGCCAAAATAACCCCAAGTTTTTTTATTATTAATATATATAACCTTATATAATTCACTTGACCAAATCGTAGATTTTTATTAATAAAATGACAATTAATAATATAATATTTGTTTTAAAAACTATTTTATGTTAATTTTGACACTATTTGGTAATTGATTTTTGTGAAAATCATAACAGAATTATTAGTTCTAAAAACGTTAATTAAATCAATAATAACATGTAATAGTAACCCAGAAAATTAGTGTAATTCATAAAAAGTCTCAAATTACAATTATTTGGGTATTTATAACATCAATTATGTCAATATTTCATTAATAAGATAATTACTGCATCATCATTGTGTCATAAATAAATTAAATTCTTTAATGTCTAAAAATTATAAATAAAATACCATTATGTAGGAAATTGTTTTATCTTTCTAATGAATATTTATAGTCTAATTTATCGTATGTATAACCCTATATTAAAAATTTTGTAGTTATTAAAATTTGATTTTAACCATTTTAACCCTTCTTTAAATAAATTAATAATAAATGTCCTAATCTAATCCAAGTGGACCTAAATGGTCATATTTTATTCCTAAAGTTGTTTTTGGTCTAATTAAACTTATCCAATAGAATTAGGACATGTGTTAGGGTAATAATAATATCATTTTTACCCTTAATTATCCTATTTACTTTTAACCGTGGTAAATAAAAGTAAAAAGTTACTATTCACCAAAAATTATTTTCATCTCATTGGACCACATTTTAGTCCTTGATATTAACCGTGTCTCTAGGATTTTTGAAATTTCACTCACAAAAGCGGTAAAATTATGTTTTATGAAAAATTCAGTTTTTTTAACTACCACTTAGTGGTTTCACTATTCATCAAAAAATGAAAGTTTCCAGAAAAATACCAAAAATTAGGCCTAAGCTATATTAGATATTATGAATTCAAAAATGATGTATATTGTACCAAATTCAAAACATATTAGTTGAATTAATTAATTTAAAAATTAATTCCCGTCGGCAAAACAAATAGCATGTTTTTAAGAGATAATAACTATCAAAAGATTGACACTTGTTTATGTCTGGTTTAAATGTGAAATTACATCCAATGAACAACATTGTATTAAATTGTAAAAATATATTCTAAATATACTTTAAAACCACTCAAATTAATAATTTATCACTATGAATTATTTCGATTAAAAAAGTTGTTTTTAATTAACATTTAGTAATTTTCACTATTCATCAAAATATGAAAGTTATCCGAAAAGTACCAAAAATTCACCCTAAGTTAATTTTGATATTACGAATCCAAAAATGAAGTCTATTTTAAAAGATAAAATTTATAAAATTTTAAAAAGTGGGTATTACTATTCATAACGGCTAGTTCATAATAATATAATAATAATATCTCGTTTAGTGAAACTCGGTATTGCGTACTACACACGCTATCGAGGATGGTCTTTATTGTGTGTAATGCAAGACAAGTCAGGGTTGCATGTAGTGAAAGGTCTGTTTGGTGTTGCGTATAACACAATCAAAACTTATTTCATTTATACATTAAAAAAAATCTATACATAATGTTGCGTAGAATAGTTTCTACAAAACGAACTTGAAATTGTGTGTAAAGCGAGCCAAGAATAGTGTTGCGTATACTACAAGCAAATACGGTGTTGTGTATATCACAATATAATTTTGGTGTAGCGTACAAAACAAGACATTAAAAAGAATATTTTTCATAAAATCTCGGGGTGTTAGATGTGATATGAAGGAAATTTGATGGAGATATAAATCCAATGTGTAATGAAGAGGAATGATCCAATACATACCAAAAAATGATATCGAATCTAGTCATATTGAGGATGAAGAAACTCTAGAAGAAATGGAACTCACCTATCTTAAGGGGGAACTATTTAAACTAACATATACCCTCTATTCTGACCCTAAAGACACATCGAGGGACATAAAGTCATATAATTACTCGATTTCAACACCAATACTTTATTAAAAATGAACATATATGAAAGAGTGTGAATAAACTTTATAGAAAGGGAAGAAACTAAATTAGAGGCTACCAGAATTGTACCTCTAATCATATATGGACTTGGACTCTAATCCTAAGGTGCTGGATTCAATGAATAATATATCCTGAACCACTGTCCTAAGATGCTGCATGATTATCGTGAGTAGATCCACTCTACCATCGTTGAAGCTTTGGGGCCTGACTACCTCGCCCATGAAAATTACCACCCCATTCTTATGGGTTGGTAGAAGACCAACTCCCAACCTGATGTGGAGTCATAGATCTTTTATCTGATAGATGTGCTAGTATGGAGCCCCTACCTCTGTATTCTAGAGGGAAAAAAATAAGCACTAAAGATGACCCATCATGCCGCAATATTAGCATTCAATCAGGTTCTTCAGGCAACGAGGCATCTAATGGAATGGCTTGAAATAGTGGTGACACACTATGGAACTGTCATTACATGTCACTTGGCTAGAACCACCCCCACTACACCCTAAAAATGACTCTTTCAACTACCAAAAGAACTGTTTCCCTATCTTGTTTCTGAATCACCCTAGTTCACATTGACAACGTCTCTAAGATTCCATTCCATAATTAGGGTCTAGTTTACTATATCTGTAATGGTCATCAAACTGATGAAATTCACCAGTAAGCGGATAACATGAACACGTCCATTCTTAAAACATCTCACAATAATACACTCATCACTGGTTAGAGAAAGATAGAAATGATGAAGTTTTGGGAAGAGAGAAGAATAGTCGATAACAGTCATATAACCTCGATAAATATGCATGAACTCATTGGCATGATCCAATCTCAGATTCTATGGAATGAAGTGATCATAGAAAGAAATATGGAATTGTTACTAGATGATACCTCAGTAACACTCTAACTGAGAGATGAGGTCCTGCCAATGATTGGAGGAATCACATAACATGTTGGTAGCCTGCTTGACCCTCCAATCTGGAGGCATCTCAAGATAGTTGAAGTTAGACACCATGGATTCTAACCATGTCTCTGCAATATGAGGACCACCATCTCCCGAGAAGGTGGGATGATTCTACTATTGAAAGTCCTGTGTCAGCTCTTCCATTATCAGGGAAGGCTGGGGAGCACCCTTAAAAGACTACATAAACCTGAGAGAACTATCCCTGAACTGATCATCCACACCCAGTGGAGGATTAGAAGAAGGTGTCTCAAGTGGAACTACAGGAGGTACTATGGGTGAATTAGGGCCCACCACATACAGAGTGTTCACATCACCCCTCTCTTGGATTACAATATGAGGACGTTATGGTGGAATAACTCTACAATTTTCAACAACACTCCACCGAAAAAATTTATAATAGACAAGGAAAGAAAATAAGAAAGTGATAATAATGAAAAACACAAAGTCTACCTCTAAGCATAACATAACTGGAAACCTACTTCCAGATTAGAGCTTAAATAAGAATTAAAATACCTCAGAAGGACCATAAGGGACACGAACTAAGCCCATTTCCAAGGTAAGTTCAATTTAAAGGTCACAAATTTCTATATAAGGTGTCTAATTCATTTAAAAGTATTATTTATTTTAATTTATTTATGTATTTAATCTCATTTCTAACTAGGTTGAATTAGGTGGATAAGCATTCCAATTTATAAGGGCCCATGCACCTCATAAATTGAAAATGTGCTTATAGTTAATCTAATTTATAACATGTTCCTACAAAATGTATTGTCATAATTCTATATATCCAAAAATATTAGGAACCACAAGGATTAACTAAACAAATCAAAATTGCAATCACATGAAGTAGGAGATGCTTGCTGAAAATATATATGGCATGTAAATATGCCTGAAATTTCAATTCATATAGTTCCTAGTATGATGAATATAATGCATCACCCTCATTTTGTTGGGTGAAGTAATAAAAATCATCATTTCAACAATACCAAAATAATAACACCCCAAAACAAGTGTTTCACCCATCATTAATGTTTTATCAACCATAAATAGAATAATCAATAACTATAATTACCTAACCCATGAAATTTGGGTTTCACTTGTACATGGGTTAGATATATCCAAGAATAGGGTAAATTAAAAATTCCAATTTCCTAGTCTCTAGTATAAATCCAAACAGTAATAAAAAAGGAAAATAAGTCAGCTGATACAACTTTGTAGCATCACGCTTTGAGTTCCACTCAATAATTCTTTGAGACGGTGGATAAAAGACCTTAAGCATGCATCCACGAACTCCAGAGGATACTGAATGGAATCGAGGTCCTAGGGTGCGTCTGTGGGTAGACTATTTCCTCATAGATTAGAGTATGCACAATAGTAAATTATAGCTAGTAAATAACAGAATTGGTAATAAAATAAGAAAGTTCTAGAAGTTAACATAAATAAACTAGTCAAGATGATTAATAACTGGTAGAATCTAAATAAAATAATAGATACAGAAAATTATGGTCATGATGTCATGTGTCTATGTGAAAATGGGAACAGAAGGAATATGGGATATAAAGAATATACTGTATTCTATTCAAAAATTACAAAATTACAAAAACTGCTACACAACATCTTGAGCATAGGCTTGGTCCTATACCCCCAAACTACATCTTAAGCAAAAGTAAATCAAGCATCGTAAGAAATTTTTTTTAGTTATTCATACTTGCAATCATAAAGTCTAATCAGGCACCAAATAGTTCCCGAGAGTGGTGTGAGATATAATCTCAGTTGGTTGGAACCCACGATGTCTAGTTCAATCCATTTTATACAATAAGTAAATGACAAAGTTTAAGACTAAATAAAAGTAGCTTAATAACCAAATAAAAAGAAAACACCTCAGTTTGGGTACCTAAGAGGACACTGACCTATACCACCTACTTCAACCTCATCTAGATGTTAGAAAAGGAGTACCAGTGCTAGGTTTAATATATATACAATGTACAAAGTAAACAAGGAAACAAAAAAAAAAGAATACCCCCATTATTGTTCTTTGTATTGGTGTCTAATTTAAATGTCATCATACAAGAACTTATAAAATGATAATTACAAAATATAAATCGCATATGAAATGATTAAATCAAACAATCAATCAAATTTTGTTTTGGAGTCCAATCCCTTCCAAGGAAAACTAAACAGAATCCCAAGGGTCACTACAAAAATTCTAATATAACCAATTTCATCAGCCAATCTAAGGAAACCGATACAAAATCCATTGTATCACTCTTGAAATGGTGGCTCTGGGTCTATACCAAGTATCTCACATAGGGGACTGGGTATCACTCATGGAATGACATATCCATATTTCCAATTGATCTATCCTTGGTTACTCCCATAAAGAACTAGAATCACTCACAATTATAATTAAATATTCCCTAAGAGCCCATACATGGAAAAGAAAAGTATCACTACCAGTGCATTGAGTTAAAACCAACCAAGCACAGCGAGTCCATCCATGACATCCTTAAATCAGGACCCATGTTCTCTCCTAGCCCATAGCAAGTGATCCATATCAAACAAAGGAAATACTAAGAAAAAAAAAAATATTTATAATTACATGCCAACAAATATCATCTCAACATCACATTATTACCAAAAGAACAATCTATATAATTAACCCAAACACAAAATGGAACAATTTATAAGAAAATCACAAGATATCACATGTATAAAAGAAAATGACATCAATGACATTCCAATAACTGAAGCTAGTAATATTGGACAAGAATACCATTAAATTTAATCCAATAAATAATGTACTAAAACAATAATCATAAAAAGTGGAATATAGGATGTTGAACTTGACATATCATAAGTGTAATCAATGACATATAACATAAAACAAGTGGTTCACCCAATGTTCCATAAGAAATTAGGTGTAAGGCTTGTGTAATTCAATGTGAGAATGAGGCATGAGTATTTAAATATAAGGTGTGAGAGATGAAGCTGAAGGGACACTATTATGGCTATCCATTCATCTTAATTTAATCCCAAAATTCAATACATTTAATTAAAAAACAAAAAACACACACCCAAGGTGAAAAAAACTCTAGCACATGGGAAATTTAGGCCATTTAGGACGACACACCCAAAAGGGTGGGAAAAGATAATAAGAACACCCCACCGATGGGTTTCTTCATATTATAGGGTCACTATAGACACAAAAGACTATTTCAATCAATTTAATATGAAATAATGAAGCTTCATCGAAAGGGTCTAGTGAGCGGTACAAAAACACTTCAAATAAAATGCGACCAAACAATGGGAAAATGCATAGACCCCTACCTAGATGTAGTGTCACTCCACTCATCTGTTTTCATACCTTTATTAGATATAAAAAAAGAAATCAAAGAATTTTTCAAATGCCTCTAAATAGGGGAAACAAATTTTTCACCAAAATAGTGAAATAAATGAAAGCAGAAACTAGAAATAGAGGAGCGAATAAGGAAAAGACTACAAAAAATTTCCTTTGCTTCTGATGATGAAGGATTTGGACCACATCTCAAAACCCCATGGAAGTAGTAGTTTGATTATACATGCATGGAAAAGTAGGAAAATCCCACTAGAAATGAAGTAGGAAGTAAAAAAAGATGGTTAAAACATTTCTTTATGGGTATAAGAGTTTGTTTCACCCGAAAATATATTTTGCATGGTTTGGCCACACGGTTTGGCCAAACCTTGCACCAACTATTCACTAATATCTGCTATAAGGGTTTACCCCACATGGTTTGGCACACAATTTTACTAATCATGCACAAAATTTGGAAAACATATCTCCTTAAAAACTATATGTGGTTTCACATCCAAGTGACTTGGGGCGTATGGTTACAAACTAATCATGCGGTAGGTTCCCACTGTTAGATACCACACATTTTAGGAAAAATATGTGGGATTGGCTGCATAGTTTTCTCTAACCATGAAGCCAAGTCTGCCTCATACCATTTTGGGGCTCCAAACTTCAAATGAACCATAGATTCACCTAAGACCTATTTTAACACCTTATTAATCTTTACTAGGTTATTTTTGTAGAATTTAAACAAAAAAATAATTGTTCATACATTTGGATAAAGTTGAGATGTTACAACAAGAAACCATATGAGACATGGGTATTTAGGGACCACTATGGTATGATTCATGGACCTATAGGTTTCCTAAGTTTTCTAAATAATGTGATACTTGTTTCATGGTAGAGAACTAGTAAGAGATCATGCATCATTATTCTTTGTGCCTGTGTTTGAAATGGGTAGATCTTGGGATATTTTAAACCCTAGACAATATCACAATTTAATTAAATAATTAATGTTAAATATTACATATTTCAGTTTTAGGAGTCTAACTGTTTGTTATTTTTGTATACATGGCCTCAAGTCGACGCCCTCATCAGGTTCACACCAAAGACATTCAGTAGGATTTTCTAGAAGTTTGTCATAGAGTAGGGGTTGATGACAATGGAACATATAGGAGGAAACTCTAAGAGTTTCATCTGTAGAGTCTATATAATTACATGGGATCTGTATTAGATTCATTCATAGAATAGTGGTTGGAGAAGGTTGATATAGACTTCAGTTTGGTATGTTTTCAGAAGGATCACTGGGTCTCCTTGGTTGTGATGATGCTACATGGGGTTGCAAGGAATTTGTGGTTCTTCTTCAGGGATCCCGAGGAGTTGACAGTCCCATAGGATAGGTTTAGAGACCGTTTTCGAGTAGAGTTTTCTTCTTCAATACTGAAGGCACATGGTTTCCAGGATATGTTTTCCATTTGAAAGGGAAGTTTCAATTAGAAAGCATTTGGGATCCATTTCATGAACATTTTACAATATGATTCAGACCTATTTCTATACAAGGAGGCCAGGGTGAGGCACTTGGAGGAAGATTTGCATCTCTGTATCTAGTTCCGATTCATCCCATTTATGTTGAAGACATATATTGAGGTGTTGGTGAGAGGAAAATATATTAATAGGACATCATTTAGAACTAGATCATCATAATAGGGGAGTCATATAGATTCTTCATGAAGTAGAGTTGTGGTCTAGGTTTCCCAGTTTACTGGGTAGAAATTTTTTTTATTAGTCAAGGGTAGGTCATAACCCTCATCATCTAATTTCTATAGTGGTGGAAGATGTTAGACCTATTCTAGAAGACTAGATGCATGTTGTTTTGTGGATGCTAAGGTCATTAGTGGAGGGAGTGCCCAAAATTCCTGACCAGTCATCATGTAGGGAGTGTTCCACTTTAGGTTCCTCCTTTGGGGTAGTTTTTGCAGATACATACGTAGTAGGGTGTTCTAGTTTGGGATCACCAAAGTGGAGACAAGGTAGGAAGAGGACAACCCAGAGATGCTCCTCATCCTCAGAGAGAAGTGCATGGTTGTGGAGGTGGTGAATAGCTAGGTTATAGAGGCCATGGAGTAGATCATGGCCAGCTTTAATGTTTATCATTACCAATACCAGGTGATCCAGACATTGTTTGAGGTACTATTTTATTATTTTTTACATCAGTGCATGGTTGGTTTGATTCAGGAGCTACACACTCTTTCATATCAACTTCCCCTATCAATGTGTTGGGACATGAGGTAGAGAGGCTTCCAGTTCCCTTTGCATTTACCATGCGCATTGGAGGTCCATATAACTTTTATGAAGTATGTAAATACTGTGAGATAGTATTGAGAAGCCTCACCCTTGGGGATACTTCCTATGTTTTTGGATACAATGATACAATATCCTTATGGGCATTGATTAGATTTATTATTTATAGGACATTATGGATTTATTTAGGAAACAGATTGTGTTCTATAATGCTGATAGAGATCCAATGGTGTTTGCTGGTGTGAGAGACCCATGGATGGGTCAGAGTCATATACTATCCCTTTATTCCTTGATGGCCAGGCTTATACTAAGCTTGTCAAAGGTTCACTAGTTGGTGTTTTCTAGGGTTTTAGAAGAGTACATCAATGTATTTACTAAAGAGGTTCTGGTGTTACCCCCTTAACATGATATTGAGTTTTGGATCGAGACAAAACCAAGTGTGTCTCTTATTTTTATGTATCCATATAAGATGAAGCATTATGAGTTGTGAGAGTTGAGAGTAGATCTCGATGGTCTATTTTAATGAGATTTTGTTTCAGCTAGGTGTGTCACCTTAGGGTGCACTAGTTTTGTTGATGAAAAAGATCAATGTCAGTTTGATTCATATATCAATTATCATTACTTAAAGTAGGTGAATATGAATAAATGATACCCTCTTCCATGTATTGATGATTTATTTGATCAGATAAAAGGAGATAATTGGTTCAAAATATCAATCTACAGTTAGGATATCATCATATGCGGGTGAAGGATGAGTATATTCAGAATAATCCTTTCCCTTTTCCTCATGGGAATTATGATTTCATTGTGATGTCATTCAGTGTAACGAATGTTCTAGCTGTGTTCAGGGGGTTGGAAAACATAGTGTTCAGAGATTTCTTGGATAAGTTCATAGTGTATTTCATCAACATCATCCTTATATACTTCATAACTAAGGAGGAGAATTCCTAGAAATTACACGCCATTTTAGGATTTCTTTATCATGATAAACTATTTAGATAGTTATCTAAGTGTGAGTTTTGGGGTCATGATATTATTTTCTTATTTCATGTTGTGTACTAAAAGGGAGTATAAATGGATCCTTCGAAGATAGAGATGGTTGTTTCTTAGAAGCCCCCCCCAAGATAGTGGCATAAGAGAGAAGTTTCCTTTGTATTTTAGACTATCACAGGAATTTAATATCCAATTTATATTAGGTTATAGCTCCTTTTACAATCTAGAACAAGAAGGATCATGGATTATTATAGATTTAATAGTGTTAGGAATCTTTTGAGTACCTGAAGGATAAGTTGGTCATCACTCCCATCCTTTGTTTTCCTGCAATAGGAATTTATTTTTAGGTTTTATATGATGATTCATGTATTGGGTTGGGCTGTGTTCCAATGCAGTAGATATCATTTTTTCTTATGGGTCTTAGTATTTATGTCCCCATGATCATAACTTTCCCACCCATGATATTTATTTGGCATTAGTTTTGTTTTCCTTGAAGTTTTGGTGACATTACCTCATCGGTGAGCATTTTTTAGTTTTCACCAATCATTAGATCATGATGTATGTATTGTCCCATCATGACATGAACTTGTGATAGTTTAGGTGGATGGGATTTTATCAGAATTATGAATTCAAGATTCTTTGTACACTAGGAAAAGAAGTATTTGTGGATGATGAACTAATAAGGAAGCCACATAGTGATGATGTGTGTTAATTTAGAGATTCTTGGAGAGTATTAGAGGAGTTCTCAATGATGTATCTAAATATGTGAGAGATTTATGCATAATGTTATCTTTTATAAATGATATTTTAGTCATATTTGGTGCAGCAGGTTGAGTTTTCCTAGTTGGGGGATTCTAAGGTGGAGGTATGGAGATACCGAGTAGTTTTTGGAAATACCCCTCATGGTTGGACCGTGGATGAACAAATTTGGTTGTTATTACAGGGGAGTTTTTTAATCCCTTCATTGATCCATGAGATGGTTCTCTGAGAGTTCTATATATCACCCATAGAGGTACATAATAGAGTGAAAAGGATGTACCGAGCTTTGATAGGTTAGTTTTGGTGGTCCAGGTTAAAGCATGTAGTTACAAAGTTTGTTTTTTGATGTTTAGTCTACCATGAAGTGAAGGCTAAGTACTATGTACCTAGGGGTTTTCTCCAGCAATTATATGTTCTCTATTGGAACTGTTATGACATATTTATGGACTTCAATACTGTTTTACCTTGAGCATAGGGAATCTATGAACCTATATTGGTGATAGTGGATCATTTAAAGAAATCATCCCACTTCACAGTGATCAAGGAGTTGATCTTAGTGATTGTTTTGTTGAGATAGTATCTAGAGGAGGTGGTGAAACTCCACGGAGTCTTGAGGAAGATCATCTTTACTCAATATCCTAATTTTACCTCTAGGGTGTGTAGAGCTCTCCAAAATTATTTTGGAAATCAATTAATCATTTTCACAACTTTTCATCTATAGATAGATGGTCAGATACGACAGAACATCCAGAATCATGAAGGCATGATGTGTTCTTGTGTACTAGATTTTATAGGTTCATAGACTAGGAACCAAAATTTGGTTGATTTTGTTATGAAAATTATTTCAACTCCACCTTGGGTATGGATCCTTTATAATCACTGTGTGAAAGAACATTCTACTCACCATTGTGCGAGACTGAGGTTGGAGAGGTATTATTTTTTAGTTTGGATCTAGTTTATAAGATTATAGAGATGGTTTAGATAATTCTTGAAAGGATGAAGGAAACTTATGATCATTATAAATCCTATAATAATTGTAGGATAAGACCTATAGAGTTAGACGTGGGAGATCATATTTTTCTAAAGGTGAATCCTCATCTTAGGTAGTGAAGGTTTAGTCATGGTAGTAATCTTTGTCACTGTTTTAATAGGAATTTCTAGGTGTTAGCTCATGTTGGAGTCATTTCGTATCAGATACCACTTCCCTCATAGATGAGTTGAATACATTATGTTTTTCACATGTTGTAGATTAATTTTTAACTTTATGTTGACTCTCACATCATCAAATAGGGAATGATTGATGTTGAATATGATGCTACTGTCAAGGAGTGTCTTGTGGAGATCCAGGACCATCCGGAGAAGGTGTTTCACATGTGTGATATTCCCTAGGTTCTTGTATTGTGTTTGGATAGTGGCATAGATGAGAGTACCTTGGAATGAGAGTAACATATACATGATCAGAACCCAATGTTTTTTTTGTTTATCTCTTCTTGTATTATAATTTGCATTATTGTTGTTGATTTTTTTGGTTATGAGGTGGTTTTCACTTGTTACTTGTCGTGTCTTTACTCTCATTTGATATGTACCACCACAAAAAGATTTTTTAGGAGATAGTTGTTGATGTTACATGATTTTATGATTATTCCTATGATGAGGTGGTTGAAATATTGTGATGGAATGGTCCTTGACAGATATCTTGTGTGGTGGATGATCAGATGACCCCTTTCATTTTCCCTCTAGGTTTGGTCTTAGATTTACTAGGACAAGATGTTTTTGAGAGGTATCTGATATAAGGGACCATATTCATATATTTCTACCCTTTTCATGTTTCAAAATCCCATGATTCTTGAAGAAGTATTAGTGGGGATGTACATGTTTTTGGTTAATAAAAGCTATAATTATGGAGAAATTAGAGTGTAAGTATTAGTTTATGGCGTAGGAGTGGTATATGGTGTATGTGGGTTACAACTTGTGTAATGCAGCTCGTTGAATTTACATCGTAAAATGAAAATTTATGAAGTAAATTAATTATGTGTTAAAATGGTTGAGGCAACATGTTTTTTGTAGAAACTTAAAATTCAACACATTTATGATTTCAATTGAATATTTACACTATAAATGTCCCTTTTTAAGTGTGGTTTATAATGTGATGTGTCCCTTGGATTTTCTCAAACCCTACATCGCTTTCTAAAAAAAATCAATGTGGCCAGCACCATCTTTTCTAGGAGACTAGGATCCCTTTGTTGAGAATCAATTCCTAGATTCTATCTTCAATACATGGTGATACAAGGTATTTTATACCATTTTATATCATGGTTCTCCAATTTGGATCCTCCCGATTCTTCTTTCCATGTGATGGAGGTTTCTAGGAATCATTCTAATAGATTTTTCTTGGTTTTTTTGGTTTGTTTGTGGTGTGGAATACTTAGAGGGATGAAGTTCTTGTGGGAGGGGTGATCGGGATCTGTAACATTTGTCTGTCCTCATGTGAACAATGTTAATGCCTTTAAAGTAGGGGATTCATTGCTTCTACTATTTATTTATGTGAAATCATAAAGTTAGCATACTTTAGAACATGGATGGTAGTGGGATCCACTAAATAATTATTGGAATAGATTAATAAAGAAATTGGATAGATATCTCTTATTGATATTTTTTCTTTATTCTGTGATTATGATTTCAATTTATTTTTCTAGATAGTATGCTATCAGTACATTGCTTGTTAACATGTTTTTATGGTATGTATTAGCATGTTTTTACTGATGGGAAATGGACAAGAACATAATTCTAGATTTAATTGATTAATTAGATTAATAATATGAAGAAGTGCTATTTTTGTAATATGGTGTTTACTTTAATTTCACTACTACATAATATGCCTTTAACAATGCTAAAAATGACCTTTATCAGTGATAGAGAAGCCATGACTACTGGATTAAGACTAAAAGCTAGATTTTTTTTATTAGTTATTCTATTTGAATTGATATAATAAACCTTTATCCGTGATTTTGTAAGCACTGATAGATGATCCCTTTATCATCACTTTTGAAAGCGCTCATAAAGGTGCATATTGTAGTGTGCGGTTATAGAAAACAGCCCCACCAGTGAAGTGTGTTGTAGCAACACACCATAACAACAAAAATAACATAAAATAAGAAAAAATGTATGAATAATGAATTTAAATGAATAGAAAAAATCTAGGATCGTTAAATGGTTTGGGTGATGTGATGCACACTTTATACTAAAATGATACTTATATATTGAAAAAATGCACTCAGAGTCATACTGGTCACACCGTGCATCAAATTGAGGTGTGGATAATACTTACACATATAAAATGACTTATGGATCATTTTCCTAAATTATTAAAATAATATGAATGTGTTTTCACGGTTTTGAGTATGTCACTTGTCCTTCTCACTAAAATGTCATTTTAAACTGGAAATATATACTTTGACTCATAACGGTCATATAGTGTGTTGGGTTGATGTGAGAAAAATTCATACTTTTAAAAAATGACTTATGATTTATTTTCCTAAATCATAAAGGCAACCTGAGTGCATTTTCTTGATTTTCAGCGAGTGAAACTTTTTGAACTAAATTATTGATTTTAAACTGATAATGGACACATTGAGTCATAACAGACATGTCATATATTAAATCAAGGTGTGGATGATTCCTAAATATCAAAAATGACTTATGGATCGTTTTCGTAAAGCATCAAAACATTCCAAACGTGTTTGCTCAGTTTTGAGTAGGTGAGTTGTCCTTTTTACTAAATTTGATGTTAATTTTAAGTAGAAAAGACGCAATTTGAGTAATAACAGTCCCACAATGAGTCATATTTACGTGAAACTAATTACTAAATTTCCCTAATGGATTATGGATTGTTTTCATAAATTATTACAACAATCTTAATGCTTTTACTTGGCTTTGCGTACGTTACTTGTCTTTTTTACTAAAATGTAATTTTAAACTGGAAGCACACACTTTGATTCATATCGATGAAATCATGTAAAATTTGATGCAAGACCAATTATTAAAAATCATAAATGAATTATTAATTAATTTAGTAAATTACCAATAAAATCTGAGAGTGTTTTTAGGGTTTTTAGAGAGTGATATTTTTTTGAACTAAACTGTCACTTTAAAACTCATAACAGACACATAGAGTCATACTAGGAACACCATGTGTCATATTGGTGTGAGTGTGATTCCTACACATCAAAAATGACTTATTTATAGTTTACCTAAAGTATAAAAACAATCTTATTGGGGTTTATCCGTTTTTAGTATGTCAATTTTCATTTTTATTAAAATTGATGTCATTTTTAAATAAAAATAAACACTTAGAGTCATACCGGTCACAATGTGTATGGTATTGATGTATGACTAATTACTAAATATTGAAAATTAATTATGTATTATTTTACTAAAGTATCAAAAAAGATACAAATATGTTTTGTTGGTTTTCATTATGTCACTTTTTTTACAAAATTGCATTTTAAACCGGAAACACGCACTTTGACCTATACCGATAACATCATGTATCAGTTTGACGTGAGACTAATTACTAAATTGAACAAAATACATATCAATTGATGTCCTAAATTATCAGGAAAATAAAATATTTTTTTCAGTGAATAATTTTTTTTAACTAAACTGTTAATTTTAAATTGATAACAGACACATTGAGTCATAGTGGTCACACCATGTGTCGAATTGAGGTGGGGATGAATCCTACACATCTGAAATGACTTGTGGATCATTTCCCTAAGTTTGAATTAATAAAAAACCCCATAAAACTATTTTTATAATAATATAAAACCCTAGAATGTTTTATAAAAAAACCTATTAAAAAACCAAATTTTATAAAAAAACATTATAAACAATACTCAAACAATTAATTTATTACAATTTTATTCGGATCCTTGTGGATAAATTATATGATAAAAATTAAAGTAATTTATAATTAACTATTCCTCCATTGAAAATAAAATAAATTAATTTTAGTAACACACACTCGTCAGCTGAAATTATATTATAGCAACCCAAGACACCCAAGCTACACAGCACTGCAGTTGCGTGATCTGATTCTTCCATCAATACCCTCTCCATTTCTTTCTCTCCCATCACTCTGTCATTTATATGCTTATGTGGAGGTTTTATTTTAAAGGATTTTGTGGAAATATAGGTGGATATTTAATAACTAGTGTCAATGGTGTAATTTTTACAAATGGGAGGCATTACACCTTTTAAAGAATAAAATGAAGTACAATTGTCATCCTCATTAGCTCATCTCTATAACATTTATCATTGTATTTTGTTTTTTGACACATATCCTCCGTTTCTTGTGGACACACGCCTATGTTTCTTGAAATACTCTAAGCAGCTATCATCTATGGGATGAATAATGATCAGAGTAGTACAAGAAACAGAAAAGAGATGGGGGATGAGTCTCATGGAAATAATATGCAATAATAACTATTCAGGAGATAGATGATGGGGATGGAAATTGTACTTCATTGTGTTCTCTAAAAGGAGAAATGCCTCCCATTTGTAAGAATTACACCATTGTCACTAGTTATTAAGTCGACACCTTCATCTCCACCGACTCCTTCCAGATCAAAGTTTCATACAACCAGTGAAACGATAGAGTGAAGAGTGATAAAGAAATAGGGAGGGTGGAGATGGAAGAATCAAAATATGCAACTATAGTGTTGTGCAGCCCAAGGGTATTGGGTTGATACAATGTAATTCATCTGATGAGTGTATGTTAATGAAATAAATTTATTTTATTTTATGTAGAGGAAGAGTTAATTATGAATAAATTCCATTTTTATCATTGAATTTACCCACAAGGATCAAATAAAACATCGATAAAATAATTGGTTGAGAATTTTTTTATATATATTTTTTAATAAAATATAATTTTTAATAAGTTTTATTTTATTAAAAAATGATAGGGTATATAAGATTAGAAAAAGAGGTCGATGGAGGTGTGTACTTCGCTCACACTTACCTCGATAGACAATAAACCTGAACGGGGTTCACGCCTTCCCCCACAAAAAAATATAAAATGGAGGTCTCTCCTCATTAGATAAATAGATAAATAAACTGAATCCACATAAATATTATATATATATGTTATAAATATATTTATTATATTAGTTACTTTATTTGAATATAATTATATATATATTTATATTATTTATCATATTCAAATTTATTTAAATATACAATAGGTTATTCGATGTATATATATAATACTATTTTTTACTAATGAAACTAAAAAAATACAATTAATACTAATTTTTATATTATCTTAACTATAAATGATTATTATTAGGGGTAATTGTGTATAAAATATTCTTATTTACGTTTTGGAAAGTTTAATTATTTCAAAAAAATGTATATATAGTTACATAATTTTATTATTTTGAAAGTAACATTAATTTACAATATTTTGTTGGTTATTTGTCTATAAATTATATTAATATTAATTAAATGTATATATATATACACTTAAAATGTATATATAGACCTAAAATTATAAATACCTAAAAATAATTTCTATCATATAGAATTTGATAACTTCCATTCTATTTTTTTGGAAGAAATGATGTAGTAACCTAAGGATTCTAGGGAGGCCATCTAATATGCATTGAACCATCCTTGAGATTCTAGGGAGGTCCATAAAGAAGTTGGCATAATGAAATAAAACACATCAAAAAGATATATTAGAAAAAAGGAGAAAAAAATACCAACCCTTGCAACATCTATCCCATACACATTTAAATATATATATATATATAATTGTGGAATTTATAATACACATAATTTCAAAAAAACGCACATTTAAAACAAATTCTTTAATGAAAATAAATATAATACCTTCCTAATTTAAAAATACAAAACCATAATTTGTGAATAGATAATTATGAAACCACCCTTACATTATAAGGTATGCAAATGCATATAAATATATAGAAAGATATATATTTATATATATATTGATAAAATAAATTTAAATTGTTAAAAATATATGTAACCCTAATAGCAGAATATCACAAAATAGTAAAATAAATACAACACCATACTAATTTTTAAAATAAAGAGTCATCGAAAATAAATAAATATGGATCACCCTTATTAAGATTTATCTTAAAATAAAACAACACAATTCTAAGAAAATTAATTCTTAAGGAAAAACCTTTACATAGGAATATAAAAATAGAATTTAAATAAATAAAATTTCTTACATGAATTGCATAAAATCAGCTTCTGTTGCTGTTTCACACCATCATCAGTCCGAGAATTGGTTTTCTACATCAATTTTTTTTCCAGAAACTACAATGGAAATTGATTCAAAATAGCAAACAAATATGGGGTATAAATGTATACAATGAAGAAAATTGATTCAAAACAACAATTAAAAAAAACCAAAATATGATATCCAAAATAGTAGTCAAGGAAAAAATAGATCATAAACAAAAGAAAAACAATATACAATAATCAGAGAACAAATATAGAAAGGAAATATAAACCTAAAAAGGAAAATTAGAAACACTCATATCCAGATCTCGAAATGAAAAATATAGAATGAAAATAGGAACCTATAAAATAAAAAACAGGCCTACCTTACTAGGTTGATGAAAATATGAGTCCCTCGGATCTAGATATATATTTTTTCCTTAGAAACAATAACTAAAACCGAACACTAGATGCTGGACAATGTTCGAGAAATTGGAGGCAGGGAGTTTGTGTGATTCGAGTGAGTTTGTGTGATTCGAGCTTCAATTCACTGAGGAAGAGCACCGACAATGGGTGGATTCCGTAAAAATATTATGATATTACAAGGGGTTCACAAGAGGTTAGGTTTTTTTAATTTGATTGGGGAAATTTTATCAATGCTTTTTTAAAATCACAGATAAAGAGTCCATTTATCAGCGCTTATTATTTAAGCACTAATAAATGACATATTTATCATCTTTTTTTAGCTCTCATAAAGGTAGATCTTTATCAGGGATTTTTAAGCACTAATAAAGTCTCATATCAGCGCGTATTACTTAAGAGAAGATAAATGATTTATAATTATAATTATAAATATATATTATATATATATATATACTTAATCAATATATATAAATAAAAAAATATTAAATATATTCATCATATAAATATATTTATTATAAGTTTATAATTATTTAAATATAATTTTTTTTTATAATTATATAAATATATTTAAAAAATAATATTTATATCATTATTGTAACACCCCAAGCTTCCACGGTACGCTTCTCTTTGAATAATACAATAGCGTGTGTTGTACGCAACTTCGAGTTCTAACACACACCACAACCAATCAAACTAGCCATCATGAATAGTAATACCCACTTTTTCAATTTTTTTAAATTTTATATTTTAAAATGGACTTCATTTTTGGATTCGGAATATCGAAATAATCTTAGGGTGAATTTTGGGTATTTTTCTGAAAACATTCAATTTTTGATGAATAGTGAAAAACACTGAGTTATAGTTTAAAACTAAATTTTTATTTAAATAATTATTTATTTTTTTTAGATTTAATTAAGGTCAAAATAGATACATAATACATATATAAGTTCAATGTAATTCATTTGATTTAGTTTAGAATAATTTTAGATATATAAAAATTTTATGGAACTTTTCACCGTCTTTTACCCACCTCCTAGGAGAATTTGGAAATTCACATAAAACTTAATTTTACCGCTTCTGTGAGTGGAATTTAAAAAATCCAAGAGAAAAGGATAATATCAAGGAGTAAAATGTAGTTCAATGAGATGAAAATAATTTTTGGTGAATAGTAACTTTTTTCTTTTATTTACCACAGTTTAAAGTAAATAGGGTAATTAAGGGTAAAAATGATATTGAAATTAGCCTAACACATGTCCTAATTTTATTGGACAAGTTTATCTGGACCAAAAACAACCTTATAAATAAAATATTATCATTTAGGTCCACTTGGATTAGATTAGGACATTTATTATTATTTAATTCAAAGAAGAGTTAAAAGAGATAAAATCAAAATTTAACAACTAAAATATTTTTAATATAGGGTTATACATAAGATAAATTAGATTATAAATATTAATTATAAAGATAACAATATTTCCTACATAATGGTATTTTATTTATAATTTTTAGACATTAAATAATTTAATTTATTTATGACACAATGGTGATGCAATAATTACCTAACTAATGAAATATTAAAATAATTGATATTATAAATATCAAAATAAATATAATTTGAGACTTTTTATTAATTCCACTAATTTTCTAGGTTAATATGACATATTAGGATTGATTATATAAATTTATTTTCGAAGTAATAATGCTGTTATGAAATTATCAAAAACAAAATACCCAATAGTGTCAAAATTGACATAAAAGAGTTTTTAAGACAAATATTATATTATTAATTGATATTATATTCCTAAAAATCTATGTTTCGGCAAAAGGACTTATATAATGATATGTGTATCCTTAATGGACCACTTGGGGGTATCTTGGAGGTATATAGTAAGTTCATTAACTATATAATATAAAAATACAAAGAGACATGGTAAATGTCAAACTATTTAACTAATAGTTAAATATAAATGATAAGGATAATATAGTGACCGAAACCTGTCTAAAATATATTGGTTGAAAGGATTTAGACCCATAACCACCTTAACATTTACATAATCCACTTTTAAGCCATTAGAAATCGAATATGAATTTATTTTAAAATAATATTTATAGATTTTCCAAAGGTGCAGCTCACCCCTCTTATAAAAGGGCACTCCCACTTCTCTCTAATTCACAACTTCAAAGCCTTTTGGCTCAGACAAAACCTGGCCAAATATTCTCTCAACTTCCCTCAATTAAAAATATAGGCCTTAGTTTGATCAGAAAGCCAACCTAAGGATCCCTTTTGATCAAATAAAAAGGAAGAACCCGAAGAAGAGGTAATATTTTCACCACCCTCTTTCAAGTTCCTTTCTTATTCAAATTCTTCTTTCTGTGTTATTTACATTATAAAATAATAAATCCAATATCTTCTATATACTGTGATGTTATTATAAATATGGTACAACCATATTCAGTATTCTATCCATCCTTTGAATGACATGTCACCATACGTGCGTACGTACGGCCTACCGTCTCCACGTCGTGGTGTAATTGTTATTCAATATATTATTATTTTGATGGGTATAATAATGATGTGTAATTCATGTAAATAATAAATATAACATGATAATTATTCTTTATATATTATATACCATCCAATTATATTTTATTTTAATATCAAAATAATGATATTGTCACTCGTGCGTACGTACAGATTACCGTCTCCACGAACGCGATGAGATTCATTTCCCACCATATCCATTCAAGACTAAACTTCATTTGATGATTAAAAATAATGTTTAGATACATGATATAATAATGTATATGAATAAGATAAATCCCATCTATAACAAATATGGCTAACATAACAAAGAATATAAAGGAAAATGAATCTGTTAACACCCGAAACGACGATAATACAAAGATATTATCAACAAATCAATGTTAAAAGATCATATATGATATCATATTAATGTATATGATTATTTTATAATTCAATAACAATTATTTCACCATTATGCAAGAGGTTAACCTACCCTCAACCAAGGAAAAAGGACAAAGTAAGGGGTTTCTTATCTCAATTTTAATTCTGTGAGATTTCCATTGTTCACCACTTATTTATTGCATGTGGTGTGTGTACTGACCATGTTTGTATTCATTGTGTAATATAATTTAATTCATGGATATTTAAATCATCATTGTATGATCCTTCCTTCATGGGTGTATGTTTTGTAAGTTACCAAATCAATAAGGGAATTTGAAATTTCAATTTCCACTCATTCAACTTTATGCATACTTCATTGATTATTTTACTCTAAGATTATGTGTGGAATCACTATTCATTTGCTTATGTCATAATTTCCACTCCCCTTTCTATGGATATAATTTTGATACACATAATCAATCAATTGATAAATTCTCAAGTCATCGGTATGAACTTGATAAGAGTATTTTTTACGCAATCTTTATTTGTTGAGTTAAACATCAAATTTATTGGTGTTGTTTTTGAAAGAATATGTGTGAATGTCCATTGATTGTAATACATAGAATATCCAATAATATTGAGTGTATTTATATATTTCACACATAATTATGTAATTTATTTATCATTAACCTAAGGATGCGTCCTTTATGAGAGATTTCATCTCAATTTACATCCCATTGAGACTCCTTTGTTGTTATACACCAAATCACTTTTATATGGTGAATATAATGTACATTGACATAGTATATCATGAATCCCTTTATTATCATGATATTACAAAGTTTTTATTACCTCAATTATTTGTATTCAAGTGTCTCTCTTTTGGTTAGGAACTCTAACTAAATTTTCATTTTAAAATGTTTTAACGATTTATTATTCTAAATATTTCTCATTAATGTCCATGTTTTAAAAATGATTTTAAGGATTTATTTATATGGACATTGAAGTTTTCAAATCTAAATTCCCTTTGAAAGTTTAAAAGTGGTATGATACACTTTGATTAAAAAATCTATTTTAAATGGATTCTTGACAAATAGTGTGACTTTTAAATGTTTTCAAGAAAAAGGGGGATATTTCTGTCAAGAGTTTGATGATTATTTTAATCTATGTCAATATCTTTCATTAGTCTCAATTAAGGTTAATCTGATACAATAAAATCTTTCATATTGTATCTAATGAGTTATTTTTTTCTGTGGATGTTCTATTGTTATACCATTCATGGTTTGTGGTTAAACTATAGACATTTCATATGCTAGTTTTAATACGAATGTTTATGTTATGTTTCAAACTCTTCATATGAGGAATGAATTGGACTTAGTAAGTGACAGGTGGAGCCCGCTATAGATCCTCGATGCATAATTAGGTCTCATGAGACAAACTAGTGTCTTAGAACAAGGCCTTGAAAAAATCTTATTTGTAGTCTTGGCACGAGGCCTTGAATATGTGGTTATGATAGTATGGAATTATGCATTCAATCATTATAAAAGTGGTTATTGATATTGCATGTGGTTATTTGACTAGTAGAATATCCATGTGAAAAAGTAAATGGAATTATTTAATTTTATCTTTGTCATATTATGATGAAGTTTAATTTTACAAGGCTTTTGTTTTAGTTATACATTGCTTTAATGTTTATACTTATTTATGATAGTTTCTGCTATATTGTTATCCTTACTGAGCATCTGTGATCACCCCTTTCAACGTTTTATTTTTCCCAGGATGTGTAGAAGTAATTTATAAATTACCTACATGGATAGTATGAGGGGATATGAAGACAAGATGTTGTTTTAGTTTTTTTACTTTATGATGTAATATAAGACTTATGAATATATCTAGTGCTTCCAAGACTACTAAACTAATCAGTCATTCGAGACATGATAGTTTATGATCATGCAAATGTTATGTAATAATGCACTGACTCTGGGTAACTAGGGTCAGGGCATTACAGTTCGTATCACAGAAAGTTTAGTACAAACCTTGGAAACTAGATTTAGATAAACTCTGATTAGAGCACATAGCCCTAAGATAGACTTTGAGGATTAGTATAGTAGAACTTCCTAGAATTTTGGTATTGTATAGATTTTGTGAGTTTTCCATGCAATACATACCTGTCTAGATACGAGCAGGTAGAGGTGGCTTTGGCACAGATGTACCTAGGGGTAAAACCTGAAAACACCGATTTGAGCTAGACTCGAACGAGAACTGGTGCACAACAATGGGCCTTGCATCACTCTTGGTTACGAAACTCCTAGGGGATATGCTTAGGATAATTTAAATTTTCTATAGAAAACAATTTGAAGTATTTTAATATAAGATGAGAATAAATGAACTTGGTTAATCCTAAGGTGTTTCAAATTGAGAATATGGTGTCATGATATTCTCTAAATAATTTTATGACTACTGTTACTCACAAAATGCTTTCTAGTTTTAGTCAATGGATGGAGTCCTAAGAAGTCATAGTAACATTGAGAAGGATGTACAAGGTGGAAACGGTGGTGGAAATGAGAAACAAAAAGGAATGTTGATAGGCGTAAAAGATATCGTGTGTATTCCAAATCAGTTTTCCAAAAATATGATCAACAACATATATATTAACCAACTCCCAGACTCAACAAAGAAGAGAAAGGTGATGAATGATAAGAGCTCCAGTAGTGAAGAACATGGAGAAAAGAATCCTAAATTTCCATCATGCAGGAAGTTTGGAAGGATACACCCAGGAAAATGTCTCAAAGAAAAAAAGAAATGCTTTACGTGCGGGAAAGAAGGACATAAAGTGAAGAATTACCGAGGAAAGATGAAGAGTACTATGGAAGAAAATAAAAATGGTCCCAAGAATCCATTTACAGTCATTTGCCGTAAATGTAGGGGACCTGACCATTACCCGAGTGAATTCCGAATTCTAGAGGATATTTTCTTGGTCAAAGAAGAAGTTATGTGGAAATAAATGGTTGGAGAAATGTTTAAAAGTATTAGTGCTCCTTGTTGATGGGATTACTTTGGAATAATTTTATCTTGTATTTGTAACCCTGCATTTTTCCATGTGAGAATGATATTTGAGGAAGACTTGTCATTTCCGTTATGGATATAGTTATAAATAACAATTTGGTTTCATATTATCATTGAGTTTGAGGCAATTACAAGTTATTATATTTTGGGATGAAAATGAAAGGTATGAGAAAACATTTCTGGTTAAAATTATGTTATGGTTATTTTGAGGAATTTATCTCATTTTGGTAATGTTATAAAATATAGTGTTTGAAAAAGGACAACATGCAGACTGTGTGATAACCCATCACGTCGGACAAAGCTGTGGGAATTGAACCCACAACCAAAGTGCGATTGGGATTTATCACCTACCACTAGACTACATGATGTCCCTGGTTAGTGTGACTAATTATTTTTAGTTAAATGATTTTATTGATCAATAATAAGTTGATTTTGGTTCTTAAGTATTATCAAATGAATACCCTTAGTATAAGAAAATGATTTGGTGATTAAGTGATAAATGTTATTTTGGAAGATGTTCACTTTGTTGGGAACACTATATGCCCAATGAAAATAGAATACTATGGGATTTCATTTGAGGAGTAATGGGGGATTTTTATCTACGTTTTTCTTGTGAATTTATAGTGATTTGGGTTATTTATGGAAATGATTAACCTATAATAGAGAATATTTGATTAGGTTAATTACTTATAAGTATGTGACTTTATGAGTAGTTGATGTCATTTGGAGATGCAATTTAACATGGAAGACTGCATAACCAAATTCTTCTAAGTTTTGGGTTTCAATATTAGTTTGGATTATATTGAAGGATTGTAAAGAAAATTGTTTATTGAATGGTATTTATTTAACTTTGGGGTATTTTTGGTTTAATTTTATAAATTAAGATTAGTGTTTCTTTATCTAAAGAAATATCCTTTTAGGGGATCATCAGATCTTGTACTAACTGTTTTGGTTTTGATTAATCTCTAAAGACAAGGTAAATATATAGTTTATCCTTCGTGGTTCATGTGATTCTATAGGAGTTTATTCTAGCTCTTCCAATGTGACCAAGTCTTCTTGAATACACATCGTTTAAAAAAATATTTAGTGGTGGAAATTTATTAATGAATGAAACTCTACTTAAAAAAGTAAGTATATCTCTTTATTTTCTTATTCAATCTCATAAATGAATTCCTCATCTTTATGTAATGTAACTGAAACAAATGTTGTTCGTATACTTTTCATACTGGGAAATTAATGACTGTTTGTCCCATCACAAGTTTGTGGCTTTCTTGTTGTTAACTTTCTCCTGATCATGTTTTCTATCCCTCTCCATCAGAACTTTACACTTAGTTTATCTTCCATATCCATGTTTTCCTACATGGAATCCTAATATGAGTTATCTTGGGTGACCTTTGTACATCTCTTTATTTATTTTAAGGTGATAGTTTTATTGACTCTTTTTCTGATGTGGGACTTTCCATTATATTCCCAAGCACAATTTTAAAAATTTCGAGGATGAAATTATTTGAAGGAGGGGAGAATGTAACATCCCAAGCTTCCATGGTACACTTCTCTTTGAATAATACATTAGCGTGTGTTGTTCGCAACTTCAAGTTCTAACACACACCACAACCAATCAAACTAGCCATTATGAATAGTAATACCCATTTTTTGAAATTTTATAAATTTTATCTTTTAAAATGGACTTCATTTTTGGATTCGAAATATCGAAATTATCTGAGGGTGAATTTTTGGTATTTTTCTGAAAACATTCAATTTTTGATGAATAGTGAAAAAAACATTGAGTTATAGTTTAAAATCGAATTTTTATTTACATTTTTATTTATTTTATTTAGATTTAATTAAGGTCAAAATAGATACATAATACCTATATAAGTTCAATGTAATTCATTGGAGTTAGTTTAGAATAATTTTAGATATATAAATTTTTTTTTGAACTTTTCACCGTCTTTTACCCACCTCCTAGGAGAATTTTGAAATTCACATAAAACATAATTTTACCGCTTTTGTGAGTGTAATTTTGAAAATTAGAGACACAATTAATATCAAGGAGTAAAATTTAGTTCAATGAGATGAAAATAATTTTTTGTGAATAGCAACATTTTACTTTTATTTACAACAGTTAAAAGTAAATAGGGTAATTAAGGGTAAAATGATATTAATATTACCCTAACACATGTACTAATTCTATTTGACAAGTGTATCTTGACAAAAAAAAACCTTAGGAATAAAATATTATCATTTAGGTCCACTTTGATTAGATTAGGACATTTATTATTATTTAATTCAAAGAAGAGTTAAAAGAGATAAAATCAAAGTTGAATAACTAAAACATTTTTAATATAGAGTTATACATAAGATAAATTCGATTATAAATATTCATTAGAAAGAAAAAAATATTTCCTAAATAATGGTAGTTTATTTATAATTTTTAGACATTAAATAATTTAATTTATTTATGACACAATGATTATGCATTAATTACCTAATTAATGAAATATTAAAATAATTGATATTATGAATATCAAAATAAATGTAATTTGAGAGTTTTTATTAATTCCCCTAATTTTCTAGGTTAGTATGACATATTATTATTTTTTATATAAATTTTTTTCGAAGTAATAATTCTGTTTTGAAATTATAAAAAAAACCCAATAGTGTCAAAATTGGCATAAAAGAGTTTTAAAAACAAATAATATATTATTAATTGATATTATATTCATAAAAATCTAAGGTTTGGAAAAAGGACATATATAATGATAGGTGTATCATTAGTGGACCACTTGGTGTTACTTAGAGGTATATATTATGTTTATTAACTATATAATATAAAAATACAAAGAGACATGGTAAATGTCAAACTATTTAACTAAGAGTTAAATATAAATGATAAGGTTAATATTGTGACTCAAACCTGTCTAAAATATATTGGTTGAAAGGATTTCGACCCATCCCCACCTTAACCTTTAAATAATCAACTTTTGATCCATTAGAAACCGAATATTAATTTATTATAAAATAATATTTCTAGCTTTTCCAAAGGTGCCCCTCAACCCTCTTATAAAAGGGTACTCCCCCTTCTCTCCAATTCACACCATAAAATCCTTTTGGATTTTCCAAAACCTGCCCAAATATTCTGTCAACTTCCCTCAATTAAACCTAGAGTCCTTAGTTTGATCATAAAGCCAACCTAAGGAGCCCTTTTGATTAAATCCAAAGGAAGAACCCGAAGAAGAGGTAATGTTTTAACCACCCTCTTTCAAGTTCATTTCTTCTTCAACTTCTTCTTTATTTGTTATTTACATTATAAAATAATAACTCCAGTATCTTCTATATACTGTGATGTTATTATAAATATGGTACAACCATATTGATTATTCTATCTGTCCTTTGAATGACATGTCACCATAGGTGCGTACGTACGACCTACCGTCTCCACGTCGTGGTGTAATTATTATTCAATATATTATTATTTGTATGGGTATAATAATGATTTGAAATTAATGAAAATAATAAATATAAAATTAAAATGAATCTGTATATATGATATACCATCCAATTATATATTATTTTAATATTAAAATAATGATATTGTCGCTCGTGCATACGTACGGATTACCGTCTCCACGAATGCGATGAGATTCATTCCCCATCATATCCATTCTAGAATAAATTTCATTTGATCATTAAAAATAATGTTTAGGGAAATGATATCATTCTGTATATGAATAATATACATCCAATCCATAACAAATATGGCTCACATAATAGAGAATATAAAGGAAAATGAATCCGTTAACACCCAAAACGACAATAATACTAAGATATTATCAACAAATCAATGTTAAAAGATCATATATGATATCATATTAATGTATATGATTATTGTATAATTAAATAACAATTATTTCACCATTATAAATGAGGTTAACCTACCCTATACCAAGGAAAAATTACAATGTAAGGGGTTTCTTATCTCACTTTTAATTCCGTGAGATTTCCATTATTCACCACTTATTTATTGCATGTGGTGTGTGTACTACCCATGTTTGTATTCATTGTGTAATATAATTTAATTCATGGATATTTACATCATAATTGTATGATCCTTCTTTCATGGGTGTATGTTTTGTAAATTACCAAATCAATAAGGGAATTTGAAATTTCAATTTCCACTCATTCGGCTTTACGCATACTTCATTGATTATTTTACTCCAAGATTATGTGTGGAATCACTATTCATTTTCTTATTCCATAATTTCCACTCCCCTTTCTGTGGATATACCTTTGATACACATAATCACTCCATTGATAAATTCTCAAGTCATCGGTATTAACTTGATAAGAGTAATTTTTACTAAATCTATATTTGTTGAGTTAAACATCCAATTAATTGGTGTTTTTTTACAAGAATATTTGTGAATGTCCTTTGATTGTTTTACACTGAATATCCAATCATATTTAGTGTATTTATATTTGTCACACAAAATTATGTCATTGATTTATCCTTAACCTAAGGATACGGTCTTTATGAGAGATTTCATCTCAATTTACATTCTATTGAGAATCCTTTGTTGTTATACACCAAATCACTTTTGTATGGTGTATATAATGTACTTTGATATAGTATATCATGAATCCCTTTATTCTCATGATATTAAAAAGTTTTTATTACCTTAATTATTTGTATTCGAGTGTCTCTCTTCTGGTTAAAAACTCTAACTAAAATATCATTTTAAAATGTTTTAATGATTTATTATTCTAAATCTTTATCATTAATGTGCATGTTTTAAAATTGGGTTTTAAGGATTTATTTATATAGACATTAAAGTTTTCAAATAAAAATTCCTTTTGAATGTCTCAAAGTGGTATGGGACACTTTGATTCAATAATCTATTTTAAATGGCTTCTTGACAAATAGTGTGACTTTTAAATGTTTTCAAGAAAAAGGGGGATATTTCTCTCAATAGTTTGATGATTATTTTAATCTATGTCAAGATCCTTCATTATTCTCGATTGAGGTTAATCTGATACAATACAATCTTCTATATTGTATCGAATGAGTTATGTTTGACTGTGGATGTGATATTTTTATACAATTCATGGTTTGTGGTTAAAGTATTGACATTTCGTATGCTAGTTTTAATACGAATGTTTATGTTATGTTTCAAAATTTTCATATGAAGATTGCATTGGACTTAGTAAGTGACGGGTGGAGCCCGCTATATCTCCTTGATGCATCGGTAGGTCTCATTAGACAAACTAGTGTCTTGGCACAAGGCCTTGACAAAATCTTATTCGTAGTCTTGGCACGAGGCCTTGACTATGTGGTTATGATAGTCTGAAATTATGCATTCCATCATTATGAAAGTGGTTATTGATATTGCATGTGGTTATTCGACTAGTAGAATATCCATGTGAATATGTAAATGGAATTATTTCATTTTATCCTTTCCATATTATGATGATGTTCATGTTTAAAAGGATTTTGTTTTCATTATACATTTTCTTAAATGTTTATGCTTATTTATGAAAGTTTCCGCTATATTGTTATCCTTAATGAGCATCTGAGCTCACCCCTTTCAATTTTTTATTTTTCCCAGGATGTCAAGAAGTAATTTATGAATGACCTGCAAGGATAGTAGGAGGGGATATGAAGAGAATATTTTGTTGTAGTTTTTTTATTTTATGATGTAATATAAGACTTATGAATATATCTAACATTTCCAAGACTACTAAACTAATCGGTCTTTCGAGACTTGATCTTTTGTGATTATGCCAATGTTATGTAATAATGCACCGACTCTCGGTAAATGGGGTCGAGGCATTACATTTATATATATTTATATAATTATATATATATATAATATAAATATAAATATAGTAAATATATTCACTATTTAAGTAAATTTATTATAAATTTAATTATTATTTAAATATATATATATATATATTTATAATTATATAGATAATTTTTAAAAAATATTTATTTATTTATAGTTATAAATATAGAATTTTATATATATAGCCTTTACATTTTAAAATATTTTTTTTTATAAATTTTTAAAATATTTTTTAGCATAATTAAAGAATATATAATTTCAAGTGCATACATGTTAAAAATGAGTTAAATTGAATAAATTTAAAATAAGTACACTTTAATAGTATTGAAAAAATGGATAAGTTTTTTCCATGAACATTGTATATAAAAATGCATTAATTACGTATATGCGAAATCAATATATTGCACATTTTATCTTTGTTAAATTTAAAAATCAAATGATATTCCATTATATGTCCGTTACTCTATGCAATTAGTCAGTATTTTTAATTCATATTAATTTTTAATTATAAACCATTATGCAATAAATATAGCACGTAAATATTATGTAATATATAAATCATATTTATATACATTAATATATATATATATATATACTGTTTATTAACATTATCAATAATCATCTAATAAATAAAATGTTTAATATTTTTCTCAATTTACTTATTTTTAATTTTAATTTGTTTAATATTCATTTTTCATATCTATATAATTAAGACATACTATTTATTAGTATTTATAATTTATATATAGTATACTCAATTTACTCGTTTTTATCAAAAAATATTTAATTAATAATTTTTTTAATATTTTTTAATGAACTCATTTTTATTTTTTATTTATTTATTTATTTTATTTTACTTATTTAGAGCTTTATAAATGCTAAAAAGAGCTAATAAAGGAATCATTTATGAGAAAAAAAATAGCGATGATAAAGGGAAACCTTTATCATCACTAAAAATAAAGCGCTGAGAAAGGGTACCCTTTATTAGCCCTAAAAAGAAAGTGCTAATAAAGGAGATATTTATCAGCACTAAAAAAGAGATGATAAAGGATTAAATATTTGAACTCTTTTTATAGCACTTATAAAGATGCCATTTCTTAGTGCTTTTTTCTAGCACTAATAAACACCAGTTTTGTTAAATGCAGGTTTTGTAGTAGCGTTTGATGATAATAAAATTGATGCAATTCACATGTTTAATTGGATATGATCTTCCATTTTCTAGTGTAATTGATGAAGAACCCAAATCATGTTAATTCTTGTTGATGATAATAATAAAAAGGCATGTTAATTGAGAATGGTTCTTCTCATAGATTGATGCAACTGGTTTTATGATGGGAATAATTTTGTGATGTCCTTGTATAGATAAGGCCATAGTTTTCCTATATTTGGAACTTTTTAATAAAGAATCAGTTAATTCAAGATGGAATAAAGACCGATTGTTTTAAAAAGATAAATCTTTAGGGCCAAGAGTACCCATTTTCTTATAAAGGCTGAATATCTTATGTTAGGATTAGTGAAATATTGTTTTCATGTAAAGAATAAATGCATTGTTTTGAGGTTCCATTTTCCATGTTGATTATATTTTTTTCGTAATGCTTTTGTTATGTTCTCGGGATATGAGATTCTCTATGCGATGTGATATGATGTTGTGATGGATGAGCCTAGGATTGTTGATATGATATAGGGTGGGGTAGCCCGAATGATGTGGAAATAGTTGATGCTTGTGATGTCGAGATGCATTGGGATATACATGTGGGTGTCAAGGATGACCCTGGAGATGATGGAATGGGTTGAAGCTAGGATTATCTATTTATGTGATAAAGATGGATTCCAATTTGTAATGAACAGATTTAATGGCCAATGGACGAGTTACTTGTTTTATTTGAATTAATTTCTATACTACATGAGGTAGTTGGATGTTTGTGGTTTTATGTATCCTCTTTCTGTTAGCTTAAGATGGTTTTTTCTAGAGTCCCTAGAATTATGGAATAAATTTAATAATGTTTTATAAATTTTTATCCCATTGGGTTGGTGTTGTGGACTAAAAATGATATGTTACTCTTGAGAAACCTAAGACTCAGTTTGGATTATGTTGGGAGGTCATGGACTTTGCTATGATGATTAATATAATGAAATTTTTAATAATGAGCATGGTTAATTAGTGGATAATTAATTAATTAATGGAATAAAATGATGAAAAGGAAGTAAGTAATTTAATGTAGCTCTTTAAAATGATGTTTTTCTTAAAGGTTATCTAGTCTTAGTAGTGGAAGCTGGGAGTCTGAGCAACGTTAGATACTGTTGAGTCAAAGACTAAGTTATGTGAATATTGTCGCTATGATCTATATTATATATTGTATATTATCTTATTTTATATGATACCCCACCCTTGTTAGTTAGGGAGGCTGAAACCTAGGGGACTGTGGGACGGTTTTACCCAATATCTCTATGAGAGGATGGATGGATGACTACCCCCTCTAGTCCCACTCCTTTTTCTTGAATTTTATATGTTCTGGTATGCATGATTTTTATATTTCCCATATATGTGTGTAGAGGGCTATGATGGATTGTGTTTTTTTACACACATGTATCATTGAATATTGTATTCAAAAGATTACTATTGGTATGATGTGTATATTCTATGATGGATAGAGGTACCTTATTTGGTGTATGGGATGTGATGGATTGAGGTATATTACCCGATGTATAATACAAATCATATGTGTTCTGATGAATCCTGAGAAATTATATCTTACTATAGGATTACGCGACATAGGATAATACAATGATGTGATGCATGAGGTGCATGTTGTGATACTTAGCTCAGGTGTCTACAAGATCGATTATTTTGGAGAGAGATGGCTCAGGACTTGAAACATTGGGGAAGATCATAAAACCAATGGGAATGCGGGAGTGGATTAACCTTGACATTTTATTACTATGTTATATGATCCCTTGTATACAATAATTAGTGATATTTAAGAATGGTGAGGCAGAGAACTTAGTTCACCTATTTACATGACAAGGTAATTTAACTATTCTTCACTGTGATTTATCATGAATTTATTATCTTTTGCATGATATTATCTGGGGAGGATGACACTAAGTATACTGTTATCCTCACCCCACATTTATATAAACTATTTTAAGTTCATTAGGGGAATGATAGCGATTAGGATGGATATTACTATCTCATATTTTTACAAGATATGTTTAGACTTCATGGGCACTGTCGAGTTTACCTTTTTGGTACTTGTAGTTCTATTCAGTGTTTTTAGTACTATATGATATTTCATGTATTCACTTGGGATTTATTATATATATATTTTTTATAAGGTGTTGATTGGTGTATATATCTTGTCTCTCTCTTCTACAAGTTCTCTTAGACTGAAATGCCTCCCGTTTATAAGATTCTATACCCTCATTTCTAGTCTCTAACCTAGGGATTACTAGCGGAGGGACTCAAGTGGTCACCAACTCCCTCATATCATTTTCGACCCAGGTGGGTTACTCTTTGTGGGGAAGGTGTCACAACACATGTTCCTACAATCACAGATGGCTTGGGTGGGAATAGATATTCTTTCTTAGTGGGGACATTGTGGTATGATATCACCCTGATGTGGTTAGTAATGAGATACCCTATGTTGAAGAAGTAGAGTGTTGGGTTTCTCATTTTCTTGTAGATGACATGAGATGGAAGGTTTTGTCGGTTTCCAACCCCTTCCCATATTAGTCTCACTTTGGGTAGCACAGTGGTAGCATGGTGGGAAGCTTGTGGGATTGGATTTACACCTGAGTGGAGGGTGGTCATGTAGTTGATATTTTCCTGTGGAAGATTCATCTATGTTAAATAAGAGTGATTAGGGTGATCTAGTTTGTTGGAACTGACTTGTAAGAGTAGCATCACCATCCATTTTAGGAACATTATCTTAGTTTCTTTAGGACTTGGCCCATGTGAATTTGATTCTTGATTATAATTATAGAGTTTTTTAAGGAAATACTTATGGTGGGAAGGTCACTATAGGTTATTGGAGTATGCAAGACTCATTTAGGTGGATTTTTGATTAAGATTTTGTGATTTTGTGATAGTGCTAAAGTGTGGGTGGTTTGGACACATCTATCCATTGCGTTTGGTGATGGACATAGCATGATCTAGGTGGTTTACTATTTTGGAAGTGAGTCTATGATAAAGATAATCCTATGGTGGGGAGCATTATAAATATCATGACTAAATGTATCTAATGTTGGGAGAGAGATGTGAATGATGTATGTCTTATCATGGGACTATTAAGATAGCATTGGCTGCGCCAGTTCTTAGTGGAGGGAATGTCTACTGGTTATCCACCGAGGCCTGTCAAGGGTGAGAAGTATTTTTGTAGGGAATTTAATGATGAAACACATTCTTATAGGTTGTAAAAATCACGGTAAATTTAAGACGTTTTATTCATTGCAGTGTTGAAGGGTAGAATGGTAATTTATCCTATAAGATCACGTTGGATAATTTTTTTGACCACTTTATTAGTGATGAAATTGGGTGTTTACCCTAGGAAAAAAGTTTAGTAGAAATCTAAGTCATTCGATTTTTCATAGAATATTTAATAGCTTATTAATTAAATATTGATTTATTTATTCATATTAATTCTGTGATATATTTTAAATGGATCATCATATTGAGATTAATTCACCATGGTTGAGTCCATAATTCTAGGTCTTTCTTAAGATATGTATAATGTTGGGTCAGGCTCTAGGGATGGGCATGAGCCCCTTTTCTTTTCTTTTTTCTTTTTCTTTTTTCTCCGCATTTTCTTTTTTTCCTTTTTATTTTCATCTATTCCCCGTTTGTCTTTCCATTTATGTACCAATGATCATGGTGTCACATGGTCGAGATATGGATAGGGAGAGGGAGAGGGATCAAGAGTAATAAACGAGCTAAAGATACGAGACATCATCGGGGGTTCGTCCAAGGCCCAAATCAGAGTGTGAAAACTACAGGTGGTAGATTTAGTGTGAAACATTGATAGTTTCTACCCAAATGTAGAACTATGTTATTTTTTTCACTATAAACCCACATAACTTAGTTTTTTTAGTTTTTAAAGTCTTGTTTGGGTTATTGGGGACCCCATGGGATTCAATCTATTTTTTGTGTGTGGAGAAATTGAGGGTTTCAGCACAATTTGGGGTATTTTCCTTTGAGGAAACCCATGTATAAAACATGTGGTTTAGAGAAAATACAACCTGTGTTCTTCCTATTCAGGGAAGATGAGTTTTTGTAAGTGCACTCTGTGTACTTAAAGTATCTTCCACGTAGTAGTACCTATACATGTACTTGTCCATATAGAGAAGTACATGGAAATATGGAGTTTTTTTGAAGTATAGGACTTGTAATCTTGGTACACACCATGTTGTACAAGTACATGTGGACATGTATTCGGGTAGACATCCCATATGAGGTGTAAAAGGATATGTATCAGTACACAGACATACCCCATGTATTCCCTAGTTTTTTAATAGTACACGGGTATACCCCATGTCCACTCTTTTCATGTTAAAGTACATATACATGAACACATTATAGAGTACATTATGTGTACTCAGATTTACATGTAGTTTACTTTTTCCAGCATGGGTTTTTTGGGTGTTTTGTGATCTAGAATCAGAATTGGACTTGCGATTAGTCCATTATTGTTGTTTTTTTCATGTAGATCATGTAGTTAGAATTATTTAGGTATTTAAAGGCCATTTGTTTGGTGTTTTTGATTTAAAGTGTTCAGTAGAAGAATTGTTTTAGGTTTGGTTTCAAAATCCTCTTATGGGTTGGAGTTGTGAGATACCAGTCCCAAGTGAGGCTTCTAAGGTCATTGATTAGCCAAGATCCATTGTGCCATGGTGATATATTTTAGGTTATTTGGATAGATTATAGATGGAGGTATAATGTAGAATCTTTGTGGAGATTTGGGTATATCCCTACATGACATGACATTTTTATCAAGGTTATATTAGTTGAGGTTATCTCTTGGGTTTATGGATACTAGAGATATTGTTGACTTTGGGAGAGGATGACATCATGGGGTGGAAGTTATGTCCAGGTGCTATTGAGTAGTTGAGATGAATCTAAGGGACTCTTGAGGATACCCTAGGGAGATGGTTAGTAATCAAGTGATTAGTGGTTTCCATTATTGGATATTGAGGATACCTATGTGGATTAGTGTTTCTTTAGATCCCCTTTGAGTTAGTTGTTACTTGGGGATGGGTTTTTTAATGGGAAGACTAACTAAGGTTTTATAACATGGGAGTTTCCTAGAGTTGGTTTTGTATTGAGGATAGATTTTGTAGGTTCTTGATTTTGAGGTGGTCATGAGGACTTTTGTAAATTACCCTACTGGAGGGATTGTTCCTTGGATTCTCCTTTGTTAGTGTTGTTGGTCAAGGATAAGTTAGAATCCTATAATGAAATTTTATCATGTTTCTATAGGAATGTATTGAGAGATTTTGTGTTTAAGTGGAGTATCCGGTAGAAGTTTTTTTTTGTACTGTGACATCTTGGAAAATAGTATCCCCGAGTTTCGTTTGGACTTGAGGTTTTTCATTGATAGCATGAAATGACTTATTTATTGGATGTTGAGATCAATGGTTCCATGAGATGACCTGTTCCTTTTTGGTAGAGAGAGGTTTAACACATCCAGTTCAACTGTTTGGAAAGTGGGCTTGAGGATGGATAATCCCACATTCAGTTGTCATTTTTCAATGACATTTGAGGTAGTTTATACTCTAGAATTTGGTTTTAGTAAAAGACCCTTTGGATTTCTAGGATCCGGAATTATCCATGAGTTATGATATGGTTCTATCCTATACTTTTTGGCTATGGTTAAATGGGATTTAAGAGGTAATTGAATATCAAGATGAGTGAAACACTGATCTAATTTAGTTTGAGTCCTTGGATAGATTGTCTTATAACTTGTGAGGCACCAAGGCCCTCACATATTGGGTTTTTGTGCTTTGGATGTCATTGTGATCATATGACTTATAGATGCCATGCACTCTGGGTATTATGTACGGATCCCTTCTTGTTGGGTACACAACAGATGTTTGATTCATTTTATAAGACCATTGGTGATGAAGAGTTTTCTCATTTTATCATCCTAGATGTTTATATCACCAATTTAGATCATTCTATTGGATCCCTAGAGTCCGATAGATGGAATTTGTCATATGGACACCTATGATTATTCCAAAGGGTCCAACATTCATTATTACTAAGTTTAGATGTCATATAGCTCTTGTATAGATCTAGTAGAATCATTGGTTTTTTTGTGGATGGGTGATCCACATGCTTTAAATCCTATGGTGGGGGACAGAGCAGGGGTAGATTTACCTCGGGTGCCAGGATAGAACCCAAAGTTGATTGTTTTCATTTTTTGTTTTTCCAACCTTTATTTTATGTAGTTGTTTTTTATGCCAGATATTGTTGGTCTTCAACTAGGTTGGGCATATCATGTGTTGATGCACTTATTATAAAGATAGATCATAGGTTCAGCATTGGGGGTGGCCTACTGATATTTATTTCCCACCCCATGTGCATACAACTTGATATGCATGAAGACCTGATGTCTATTTTTAGGTTGGTGAATAGGTTGCATAGTGGATAGGGTAGAGGACCCACGTTTCATGATAAAGCAAAAACAATTCTATAGAGCATCAAGATAGATCTGTTACAAATTGGAAATCATAGATACTATGTATATAGTTTGGCTCAGTGTCGGTTGTAGAGCCTAATATATTTATTTTCTGTTTTTTATTTTTTTATTTGTGTTTGGCCCAATGGGTGACCAACTATTGTATATTTATCATGCTTAAAAGTATGTATGAATGTATGTTGAATTTTATTTATTATACCATGCTATTGTTTTAGTTATTTACTATTCATGATTTTATGTTTACCTCATTGTACGAGTTTGGTTATTTCTAATGTAATTTTACTTCAAATAGATGGTATAGTCTCCCCACTATATCTTTTAGACCCTAGGTGCTAGTCGGAATCCTCTAAAATTTGGGGAGGCGTGCTTGAGTCTTTATGGTGATCTAGATTGTGTGGTGTGTTAGGTAGAACTGGGATGGTTTTTTAAACCTCCAATAGTTGTTTATACCCCCATCCACATGCTCTATCTTTAGTGGTGATCTACTGTATAAAGATATTCTTCTTTAGATGGTCTTCCTCCACATAAAATATTTTTCTCCTTTACCTATGTAAAACTTCTTCAAGATCTTAAGTATCTCTCTAAAAAGTGTACTGGTCTCAAAAATTCACCACCATCTTAAATTATTTGGATCTAATAAATACTCAAAAGTCTAAAAATTTGTCAAAAAATATTCCTTTATAGACCGTCCTTCTAGTAATACATCATCTAGTATTCTGTTTCTGATACTCATCAGTCTGGCATGCCTCTATCCATTTCACATCTATATGGTACTCCTTCTAGAAACTATATCATTTTCTCCTATATCTAATATCTCATGTCTAATACTCTATGTCTAGTATCCCTATGTCTGGTGTGTGTCTATCTGTTACACATAAACTAAGTAGACTATTCGTTAAAGACTCAGATTGAAATGGTTTCACTTCCTCACAAGATACATCAACTTATGGCTGTGAATGAGCTCTCCTCCTTTTATAGGCTCAACTTACTTGAACAATTAAGGACTAAAAACAAGCTCCAAATCTGAATTTCCAACTCAAATATCCATTGGATTGGCCGGCTTTATAAATATCAATTTAAATGAAAGTCAATATCCTTCATCAAATCTTCCTCAAATATCAACATCAAAAAACTCTTCAAATCTTCCTCAAATATAAACTATATTTATGAACATTGAAATTATAGATTTGTATCATCACAATGTATATATTTGTATAGTTTTTTTAAATATCCTCAAACCTTTGTCTAATATACAATATTAATTATCTGATCCTATATATTTCTGATCATAACATCATAACTTCATAGATAAAACTTCATAAAACAAAAACTCTATTACTTCCGAACTCAAAATTTTTATAGGACAACATCATAAATAAAACTTCGTAAAACTCAAATTTATAACATGAAATTTATATATCCTAACTTTATAACATGTATAACTCAACTTTATAACTTGATCTCTATACAAATTTCATAAAAGATTCATCAAATTCATCTGATGAACATTATAAAGATCTGACAAATATTCATTATCCAGAATGCTCACATTTCTCTATTTGGTTAAAATTTATATCTGCTTAAATTTATATATTTTAAAAAATTAAAAATCTTATTAAATGACTCTATATGGTAAAATGTAAAATCATTTTAAATTTACCCATTTGGTAATCTAAAAAATATTTTTAAATTACTAATTATGGTAAACTTAAGAACTTTCCTCTATCTAGAACCTATAGAATTTTTTTGTTCAAAAACATGTTAAATAAACTGAACTTTAACCATAAATACTCTAATTAATCTGGATTTTAGAACTTTGAGGATCATCTAAGCATCATACAACTTATTAATGTTTCTCTAAACTACGAAAAAACAATTCTATCTAACTTTTCAAGGTAACTTCTCCTAGAAACCCATATTTACATACATACGACAAATGAAACCAAAATGTATTGGGAATTTAACTTTACCATGATATTTATAGCTTTATGATCAATTCACATTCTCTTATTACCATATTTTTTGGGAATAACAATTATCGATACCACAAAAAGACTTAACATTTCTCTTATAAATACATTTTTAAGAAACTTTTCCTCTTTCCATTGATTTTTTTAGTTTCCTCTAGATTTTCTTGATAATATGTTTTATTTGGAAGTGTTTCATTGGGAAATTAGTTGATATATTTTTCAATACCCTACAAAGAAAGTTATTTTTCATGGATTTTCACCTAAAAGATGTCATTAAATTTATAAAAATTGAGACAATACTAAAATACATTGATGGATTAAGATCATTAGTGGTAAAATATTCTCACTTTCATATAAAATTGAGCATACCCCACTAAATATCTCTAAATATCTCATTATTATTGAAAAAGACTCACTTTTCCTTTAACACTCCTATTTTAATCTTTTATTATTTTCCTCATATATTTTTATGTCACTTATCCCTCCTTTTTTTCTATTTATCCTTAAATTCTATTTATTCCCTCTATTTTTTATCTCTCTTTTCATATTATAACTTTTTAAAATCTATCTTAATCCTAAATTAATATTCACAATCTTGTAAAGGATTCATGGGTGTAAGGATAACCAGCCTCCCATTCAGTATAAAAGAATACTGATTGTTATAACCATAATGTGTTACCCTCCTATCAAATTTTAATATCCCTCTGAATAAGATATGAATAACATGGATGGGATTAAAATTACATATCACCTTGTATTGATACTTATTAATATAAAATTAATATTATTCCTACTTATTCACTTTAACATCCCCAATATTATTTAAAAAAATTAATCTATAATAACAAGGTTGATTGGTTGTAGCTCAATATGATTTTCAACCATCAAACAACTTACTATGTTTTTATAATTACCATGATAAATAATAATGATACATACCTTATTTTGAAAATTCATATAGTATAAATATGGTACCCTTTTCTATAGAACGTGTTCTACTTTTGGTTGAGAAATCAAAGAATTATTTTTTATACTCATATTTCCATGTATAGATCTTTATATTTTACAATTTGAACACTCTTCAAGTGGTGTCATTTCAACTTCACTTGAACTAGCACTAAGATTATCTCTATTATGAAAAATAATCATGGTTATTCTATCTGTACGTTTTGAGGTAAAATGTTAAAATCATTGAAATTTGAAACATTTGATATCACATGATTTAGAAAAAACATTACCCAATATTTTAACTTTGGATTTTGAAGAGAATTTAATGGTATTGATCACCTCATTTATATTCTATTTTTGTTCCTTTCCATGTTAACGAAGTTTAGAATCCTTCATCTTAAGAAAAGATATATAATACTAAACATAAGATATAGAAAATTCATTATTTATTTTACTTTTAAATTTAGTATTTATGTGATGTAAATCCTCCATAACTAAATAGTAGTGCATGTCTACTATGTCTAAAATTTTATGGTTAAGGATGTTCAAAAACCTTTTTATGGTGTCCTATCACTCATTTTTAGAATTATACTAAATCATGGGAATCTCTGCCTCTTTGTGATACTCTTTAACACTCCTAGTTCCTTATTTCAAATCCTATAACTTGAGGATCAAATTATGATAATAGTGACCAGAAATGATCCTTTTAAACATTACCACTTTCATTTACTCCTAAGGTTATTATTGATATTTCTATACTTCATCATCGAATCCCTTGTAGTTGGTCCTACAAAATAATACTATATATAGTGAATTTCATTATCACAAACTTTACTTTTTTCCCTTATAATATTTGTGAGAATAAAATTCATTCTCAACATATTTTACCATTACAAGTATGTTTTGGGATTATTATTTTCTTGGAATGATTTTATTTTCAATTTTATACCTATATGATAATTGTTTTTCCTCATTGATGGTCAGTTTCAAGAAATGGTGACTTGTAGAAATCAATGAAACCATTCAATTTATTAATGGAACACCTCTACGGTGCTGATCTCAAATTTAATGGGGATTTCAATTCATATACCTCAAATTCAACTTTTTATATTACTATTAAATAACCCTCTTGAACTTATTAATTTAAATTTTTTTGGTATCAATATATAATTTTATTTGGGAATAATTTAATAAAAATCAAGGAGAAAAAATATACATCACACACAATCCCTCACATGTTTACACTCTAAAATAGTATTTTCAATCATGTTTAACTTATTTTTTGGAATTTATAAAAAAAGTTAACACTATTTTCTTTTATAAATCCAATTTCCTATTATATTTTTCTAGTTCAATTACAAATAATCTAAAGGATTGTTGGAATTTTGAAATACTGAACAAGAAATCAATAATAAAATTCACAATAGATTCAAGATGAAGATTGTGGAAATTATAAATAAAATGGTTGAATAAAATGATAATGGAATTTAAGATACAATATGTTGTGATAATATATATATATGTATATATATATATGAACCATTTTTTAATTTTAATTTTTTTAGATATTTTTTGAACAATATAATCATAAAAAAACCAAATTTTCAATCTGTAATTGTGGGATAAACAACAATTTTAATTTCCTATTGAAATCAAAATGATAGATGCATGAATTTTTAAAATACAGAATTCAGTGCAAGATTTTTTTAATAGATAGGGGGAAGTACCTACGTTTTTAATTAAACTAAAAAACCCCTATAATATTTATGGGTAGTGGGATCCCATTACATGACCGGTAGGCCTGATGGGTATTAAAACCCATGATAACATGGGAAAAGGACCAAACCTATAGGTCTACCCAGAACACCCTCTTGGTATGCGTGGTCTTCACCACATCCAATGGGTCCACTAACACACTCCATCATAGATAGATAATACATTAATAATGAAACCCAATTGATATCCTTATCCTCTATAGATATAGCCATATCCACTGTTTATGATCCACTGATAGATGCTAGAGTGTATACCAGTTAGTCCAACAAATCCCATGCTTCCTAACAACCATCGCCACTCCTTATGGAGCCTTTTCCACCGTTGATAGCCCACATCACAACAAATGCTGAAAATTTAGGTGAAGAAAATCCTCTAACAGTAGGCAGTTGTGACTTGAACCCTCGATTGTGATGCAAATAATGAGCCCTGATTCCAACTAAACAAAAGCTTGTTGGCAAAATTCATTATAATAATTGAATTAACTATATCTCACTATTCATAGATTAGATTCTGCTGATTTCCTATGGATAAGAAAGACCATGTTATCAAATTTATAAATGATATGATATATGTCCAAAATGAAAAATAATTGAAGTCTGTAATGATTAATAAAAAAGGAATAAAATACATTTTGATCCTATTCAAAGGGAAATTAATATGGAAGAAGAGATATGAAAGATATAACCCAATATCTAAAAAGTAGTATATGATACCAAATGATATATAACCCTATAACTCTTTGGAAATATTATAGTGAAATTTTCATACAATCATGTTTTGAGCTCCCAAATCATTATAAGAAACATCGGAAATGGTGTATGGATAATAAAAAGGAAAAATCAGAGAAGGTCTAGGTATAACATGAAGAGGATTTTCCCCTAATAACTCTAGCCAAAAGTTACTACAAAATATGATAAATTTTGTGATAAGTCAAAAAATTAAGAAATTAAAAAATGTTGAAAGAAAAATAAAAAATAGTAAGAATTCATTCATTCATGAGTCAATTCCATATAGAGAGAGCTACTATTTATAGCCAAAGAGTGATGAAAATGGGTACCACCTAGTTTCCACAAGTCAATAAAACCAAATAATATTTTTGACATTTTTTGTTCATGAAAACGAATTTAGGAGACCACAAGCACACCTAATTTGAATTTTGTGAACATATAAATTTCCTTTGAAAAAATATCCCATTAGACTTTACTTTATCACAATATACATTTTTTATGTTATTTTAAAGGACAGAAATATTTGAAAATTAAAAAAAAATCAAATGGTATTTAATCTTATATACAAAGAAAATATATTGTAATATTTTAGATCACATATTTTTTGTTTCTATAATCATAATGAAATTCTTGAGACATGGATAAATCATTTTTTGTATAATCATTTTTTTAATTCATGATTTTTTTGTATATTTCATATTTTGTTACCACAGAACATACATTTCATATCTTATAACCAATTAAACTAAAATACTGAAAATATATATGTTTTATTATTATTATTATTTTATGATATATTTGTATATTTTATCATAATTTTAATCCCAAAACAAAAAAATCTATGCCTTTATATGTTAAAAAGTATGAAATAGGGAAGTCACATATTTTATATAAACATTTTTTCCTTTTATGAGAATTTTTTATGTTTATAATTTCATTTTTATTCATTTTTATCAAATAATTAAAGTTTTTTGACGTTATAATATAGAAATTATAAAAAAACAACGCTTTATATCTGTTCATTTTCAAATTTATGTCATCATTTATACATTTATCATTTTTATTTTTTTATGTTCATAATTTTTATAACATATTAGGCATTTTATTTTGTCATACTAATTATAAAAAAAATATATTTATTATTTATTTTAACTTCCAACATGGATGGTTTAATTTTCTCTATTTTTTCCATAAGAGTTTGGGATTAAATTAATATTGGACATATAACATCCTTTTAAATGTTTATTGTGTTCATTAGTATGATTTAAAATTTTTACTTATCTCCATTTATTGAATTTTATTTGGATTTAAGAAGGTTTCAATTTAAGCTGTTTTGAGTAGTGATTGATACAATGTATATAGAAAAAATTACAAGAACCATATAAATGAAAATGATCTTTAAGGAAATTTTGAAGGGTTTCTTTAAAAATATAAAACTAATTAATGTATATAAATGAAAATAATAAGGAATATTTTATAATATCTCTAAAAGATTAAATTTGTATATTTAAATAGTTAAAAAATGTGATATATAAAAATGATAAATAATAATTAAATAATTTTTATGGATCTCTTGAAAATGATAGAATTAATATTGTAGAAAAGTGAAAAAAACACAAGAAAAAATAATATGTCTTTGAAAATGTATCCAAATATCTTTTGAAAAATAAAAAATATATGACAATGAAAAATATAAAAGTGCAAGAACCATCAAAAGTTATATAAGGAAACTCTAAGGGTTTATTGAGAATATAAAAAATAGATAACACAAAAAATGATTAAGTATAATAATATTAATATATTTTGAGAAGTTTCAAAGGATATATTGAGAAAAAAAGGACATGAAATACAAAAAAAGATGATAAACTATAATAATAAACATGTTTTTTTATTTTTAAAGGGTCTCTTGATAAATGAAAAATTTCTATTTTGAAAAATAGATTTCACTGGACGATCAGACCATTTAGACAATCGACTACTCAAGGTATTGGTCTGGTTCTTTTCATTAAAATTTCATCACACTTGGTCTATATTTTGTCACCTAAAACTAGAATATATCCAGCTGAGCTTACCAATTTATATAAATTCAATATTGGATAGAAAATATTTGGTGGTTTGTAATTTATTGAAAATTTGAAGTGGGTCTTTGAATTTTATAAATTTTCATTTAGTATTTGAATTTTACAAAATATTGTACATTAACTCAGTTTTCTTTGATTTATTTTGTTTTCCTTTTTTATCATATATATGTATATAATATTTTACTGAAAAATATATTTAGTAATTTTAAAATTATTTTAATAAATATATATTTTATAAAAAACTAACTATCAATATCCACTTTTATGGGAAATCATTCTTGAGAATTGTTTATGATTTTTAATGTGGGATACAAAAAATGTTTCTATCTCTCAACATATACATAATTTATAATAATTGAAAAATTATTTTATTTTTAATGTTGGACTCTATATATAAAATGTTCACCAATTGGTTAATAAAAATATTAAATTAGAGAAATTTTTTAAAAAATAAAGAATATAAAAAATAAAAATTTATGGATCACAATAAAATTATAATTATTTTTTGTAATTTAAATTATTATATTAAAATAAAATAAGGTATAATTAATTAAATTATATGACATAAAATAACATAATTTTAAAAATTAATAAATAATAAAATCGGTCTGACCATCCGACTTAACTGATCCGACCATTCCAACTGAATCACCCTCCTTCCTTGTTCAATAACTAGTCCGGTTTTGAGAAGATTTGGAAAAAATGACATGAAAAAAATAATTACTGAAAGACTTTCAGAAAATTTTCTAAAGGTCTCTTATAAATGGTTGAAAATGATAAAGGAAAAAAATCAAACAATAGAAAATAATTATAGAAATATAATAACCTTTAAAGAAGATATAATAAGTGAGAAATAAAAAATAATTTTCAAAGATTCTTCATATTTTTAATAATCATGTGACACATATATAGTGAAACACTAATATATTTTAAAAAGTTCAATTTCATGAATTTTATGTAATGTATTTCAAATTATTTTTAAAGTTGAGTATCTTTGGAAAAATTATACGAATCTCATGACATGAGATTCATTGTTAATAATTGATTTTAGAACAATGAAATGATTATTAATCACAGATAAATATCATTATAAAATTTGTAGCAGTAATTTAAAATTATAAAAAAATAGATGAAGAACAATTATCTGAATAAAGGTAAGGTTGTTCTTTATTTTGTTACAAATCAATTTAGTTTCTTCATTTTTATTTAAACTTTTCTTTGGAACATGCTTTAAAACCTTCCAAATTTTTTGTGTTGTCAGAAATTATTTAGTATGCGATAAGAAAGTGATCCTTTGATATTAGAAATGAATAGATCAAAGATCCTTTTTAAAATGATGTAGTGAACATGAAATTATTTTGTGTGACATTAATTGTTTATTCTTATTATTTATGTAAATACATTCATTGGGAGTAAATAATGTAAATACAATGTATTTTCTCTATTATTTTTCTTATTTCATTCGAGGATATGATTATATAAATCTAAAGGTAAAGAAGAATATTTATAAACATAAATAAAAGACTAAAATAAATGTTTTGAGAAGTGAAATAGGAAAAATAATACCTAATTTATTCAATTCTCACTTAATTATGGATCATAATACTTGAGATAATTTTTAATGATAATTAAAATTATAACCCTTGAATTAATTATCTTATTCATTGATTTTGTATTTAAAATTCAATTTGGTGAATTTAAATAATAATTCATTTTTTAAGAAAATATTTTTGAAAAAATTAATTTTATTTAAAATAAGGTTAATTTTCAAGGGGGAAATTTAATTTAATTTATTTTTATAGATAGAGTCAGAGATATTTATCATTGAATAATTATTCAATATCCTTTAATTAAAATTATATCATAAATATCATAATATTTTTAATATTACAAGTAATATTTCTTGATGATTTTCTTATTTATTTACCAATTAACACGTTCTTATTTTTTTATCATTTAACTCATTTTTACCATTTCTATGGTCTAAATTTTATTTTATTTTTCTTATGAAGAATATACACTTAGATGATTAATTTTAAGTGGTGTTAATTATTGAAAAGATTTGTGTATTTTTTTCATTTGGTTTATTTGAGTTCAAAATTTTATGTTGTTAAATGCATGTTTTTATTATCATTTATGAAAAAATTTGGACAATTATTGAATTGGTGATCTGTACAACGTCCGTACTAATATTCACTATATCTTTCTAATTTTATCATATGTATATAAGAAGATGAAAATTTTAAATCCATATTTAACTTAATACATTCATTTTCATTGTGAAGTCCTAGTTTTTCAATATTTTATATCTTTAGGGTGATTATGGGTATTGATCTCCTAGAGGAAAAGAGAAATACGAGGAGTTGAATTTGTAATGAAATCCATCTAACACAAAAAACATGTCATGATGGTGAGTATTTCATGATTTTTTTCCCTAGTTTTCATTATTTTATCTAACTATTGAAATTATAGAATAAAATTCACCACTACTAAATATGTTCTAGGAATTATGCCATGACTTATATTATTTGTTTGTAGTAGGTTAAATTATGTAGAATTGTAATAAGGGGATGGATTTTGGTGTTGCATATGGTCATTGTGGGTCATCGGTGTATGCATTTTTATTAGAGATATGTGTTACTCCATTGTAATTATCATTTCACAATGAGAATGTTTTGATAATTTTGAGTGTAATTGGTAAAGGGGATTGTGTAATTAAAATAAAACAAGAGTTTCATCATGAAATTTAGAAACTTAGGGTATTACGGTGTAATATGTTTCATTATGCAATAATGTACCTTTATATCACCAAATTTATTTGGTGGGTGATGAAAGTATATGGGGAGTAATTGGGATATTTGCAACATTTTTTTTTAATTTTAGGTTGTTGTTCACCATTATTGTAACACACTAAGATTTTATAAATAAAATTATGTTCAATATCATATATGACATGCAACACCGAGCCTAAACGAATCATGAAATACTATCATTTAAATATGACTGTTATAACATAGGCATTAAATTAGATGGAATTAATAAAACTTACTAATTTAGGATATATATATATATATAAAGATCCTACTTAACATAAATTTATTGATAAATTCTTATGAAATAATAAATAAATTTCAATAAAGACATTTTATTCTTAAAAAAATATATTTTCTTCAAAAATGTTTTTATTTATTTTTGGGTAAAAAAATTATAAATAATTTTAGGAAAGTTTAGAAAATTTATTTTATAAAACAAAAATCATATTTCAAATAAAAATATCAATATTAATATTAGGTTAAATATTTTTACTTTTGTAAAATGATTGATTTTTCATTAAATAGTGAAAATTACTGATTTTTCAAATACTATAATTTATTTTCATTAAATCAAGTAGTTTAATTATATTATAGATTTGGTATTAAATTAAAATATGATAAAATTTATTTATAAAAATTTAATTAATTTCATTTTAATTATAAATTTTCATGATTTTGGTATAAGTTTATTTTTATAGTTAAAAACATGATTTTCGAAAAACTGTTTTTATGTGAATAACATTTATCCATTTTAATTAATTAAAATAACACCTATTGAGTTATACTTTAAAATAAAATTTTATATTATATATCTATTTATTTTAATTTTAATTTATATAATTATTATTTCTTACCAATGAGTTAAATAAGATCATTTATTTCTTGAAAAATGCATTTTCCTAAAAAAATGGTTTCCATCATATTTTACCGAATTAATTTTAAAATAAATTATTCAACTTATGTGAATTTAATTTGATAAATTTATTAAATATTTGGAATAATCATAATTAACATTATTTAATAATCCCAACATAATTTTTAGTTAAAATGAATAGTAAAAAGAATAAAAATTAATTACCATGGTTAAGTTTAAAATGGGGTTTTGTGTGTCACATGTTCTTGTATTAAAATTAATTTCATACAATGATAGTATATGTACCTGATAAAGTGGATTTAATATTTATAATAATTGGGTAAGAAATATCTAATAAGGATCATTTTATTTTTATACTTAAAGGATAAATTACCTATATAAAAACTAGTAACCCTAATTAAAACTAAAATTGAAAAATAGAATATCAATAGTGGTAAATGGAATAAAGTAGTTAAACCAATTTTAATATTTAATGGTGGATGTGTGTGTTGAACTTATCTCCCCCACCATACAATTTATCAATTTTGGAGGCACTTGTCTTGGGATTAAATTCCCATTATTTAATTGTTTTGGGTATTTACAAAAATGTCACTCATTCTCACTTATAAAAGTGAACATACTGTCTTATTTTATTCACAATTAAGATTTTTTTTAAAATACCAGACAAAATACCATATTTATTTCTCTTAACACGTCTTATAGTCTTTAGTATGATTATAAAAAACTACTAATAAGGATTTTTATGTAAACCTAAAGAGGTTTTTAGAAGACAAGGAAGATAAAGTATGTGCAGTAGGAGTCAAACTCAAGATAAGGGATTTAATACCAATTTTACTTCATTGAGGCACATTTTAATTTCATTCACCTAATTCATTCTATATTGTGAATATGATTCCCCTATTTCATATTATATCACTAATCATTCATAATTCATGGTATTTTATGTTATAATTCATTTTAATTCATCTAAGGTGATTTGATTCGAATGTTACCAAAGTGATAAAGGATTTATGTTACAATCTCCTTTATTTTTGAGATTTTTTATGTTCAAGGTTCATTTTGGAAAAAAATATACATTATTTTTCTTTAAACACGTCTCTTTTATTCTCCTTTATTCATGAATTTGGTTTACATTTTTCCCATTTCTTACATTATTTAATAAAGAAACATTAATAAAGTCATTTTAAGAAATATCGATCTTATATTCTCTTTTCTATATGGAATCTTTATCTTCAATAACTATATTTTACTTTAAGTATTTTAATTTTTTTTTTAATATTATCTAATGATTTATTGAATAAAATTTTACCCCTATATGACTTTTTTTACAAAATGGTTGAAAAGGAACCATTTTTTTATTTTCCAAACAAGGTACTTTTTGAGTTTTTTTTACAAAAGTTTGAAATGAATATTTGTTTTCACTTATACAGATTGAATATAGTTTCCTAATGACATGGAACTAAATTTTATAACCGTCATTTATAATGTTTCATCATTCTTTATAATAAAGTGTTTTACATAATATTTTGGAAATTTTTTAGATTGAAAAGAAGTGATTTCAAAAAGAAAATGGTATTTTACTTAAGAAACATTCTGTGTGATCTTTTAAAGATGTTTTTATCAATGACTAAAACCTTTAATTTTATATATTTCTAATAAATTCTATATACTTGTATCATATAAATATACAAATATCATTATTCCTTACCTTTATGTGGTAATACATGACTTACGTTCATTTATTAAATTACTTCTTTATGAAATCCCCTCTAATTACAATATGAGACAAGATTATGCAACCCATTTTATTTCTTTGGGAAATTCTTATATTTATTAATTTCCTTTTGTTGCTTATATAATCATGAACATGTTATGACGGGTTCACCCATATTGTTCTCCAATACATCGAATAATGTTTTTTTCTCTCGGGAGATGTTATGTATAGGATCTGGGAGTTAACCTAATATATTATGGAAATTTTCCACCATTTAATGTTGTCTTGATTTTTATGATTGACATATTATTATTTCATGCTATATTTTGTTTCTACTTTCCTTTGTTTAAATGATATTATGATACCATTATTCTATGTGATTACTCATGAGCGTTCTCTTTTTTGATATCATGTTATACCTTTGACTCACACATTATATTTTATTACCATGTTTATTACCTTACTAGTATTTTTAGCTTGCTAATTTCTTTTATGTATTCCCTCAGTTATTCTATGATGTTTTATGAACTAAAAGATATTTAGGAGCTCACTAAAGAGAATAAAAATAAAGATTTTATGTTTTAATTTATTTTGATGTTTTATATAGATAATCTTCCAAATACACCGAGCCTCACAATCTTTGGGTTGTTATTAATGGATTTTTATCTTAAAAATCATGTAATAATATGTATAAAAGTTTTGGGTTTCTATAATTTTTCCATAACGCAACATGTTAATCTATATAATTTGTAAATTTTATTTATTTGTTAAATTTAGTTTTTTTAAAATTTTCACCAAGTTTTATCTCATTTTTCATGACCGTTGGCATATGTTGAATGTTTCTATAACTCTTAATGAACAAATTTACTAACCTTTAGTTTTATTTCTTACAGATTCCAAATTGACATATATCAAGGCAATCACTTCATCAATTCCTCTTTTCACCTCTATTATCTTCGAATTCTATGCAAGTGGTTGATAGAGGATCAATGTGTTGCGATTATTTATATATTTCTTATGGGTTCTCTATAGGGATGTGGATATTTGAGTATCAAGTTTCATTTATTGAGGATACAGTTATTTGAGCTTTGGTGTGAGGAAAATGATTTGGGAATTCTCCTTTTTATTTATTGTTAATATAGATTTAATATTATTTTGTGTTCTTTGTGTAGATTTTTGAGATTGGTCTAATTTTATATATAACTAAATTTGATCTTAGGAGGGGTTTGAGCATGTTATTGCGGAATATGTGATATTATTATTAATCGTTTTTACTTGTCTTCTTATATAATTATTTGTTTAAAGTAACTAATCAAAAGTTTATATTAGTTTCATATAAACATGGAAATGAAGGTATATTTGGTGACATTTCATCTATAAGCTAGTATAGAAAATATGGAATGGATTGAAATAACTCAAATCATTTGTGTTCAGTGGATCCTTAGGAGGGTTGGATTCTAGTAGAACTAGAGATCGATTGGATTTAAATTTATAGGTTTGTATTAAATTTTTGGAAACTGACCCTTGAATAGAGTTTGATATTAAAGGTGTTTAATGGGTTCAGAGGATATTCATGATTTCTGTTGAGGTATTGATTTAGGTGGTGTTTCTTACAATAATAGTTGAAACCATTGGGAAACTGGTGGTGGTGTACTAGGTATATGGAGGAGCATACTTATTTTTAGAGGGAAATTTTTTTCCAATTTTTTCTTTTTAAATTAAATTCCTCTCATAGATATCTCCTTGCTAAGACATTTGAATCCATATGGGTAAGCCTATACTCTCCCAATCATTTACTCCTTATTCTATATTTAATCGATGGTGTTCAAGATATTATTTAATTATTTTAAGTAAGTAATCTTCCCTTTCTTCATTCACTTTTTTTTCATTCCCATTCCTAAAAATTACTATGGTTGGGATTAAGGATATGATGATGATTCCACCATAGAATTATAGAATTATGTTAGGGTGGTGGTGCTTCCTAGTTCTAAGAATAAATGAGGTAAATGAGTGATAAATTCATTCTGTTATTTTACATTCCTATGATTTAGTGAGAAATTAAGAGATTCATTAAGAGGATTATGTAGGTTATTAAGAAAGATCAATCGAGTGTGGACAAATGGTCTAACCACCCAATGAATGATTTTCTTATGGTATAGAGTATGGTTTTGTCTAGTGAAGATCCTTATGGTTCTATCCCCATACAAGGGGTGATTAGTGTGATGATATTGATATAGAGGACTAGACTATTGATGATCTTGTGGGTATGTGAGTGATGATCTAACATGGTTATAGTTTTATATAAATGATAAATGATAAGTCTACCGTGTGACCATGATATGGGGATCATATGAAATAGATCACTATCTTAAAATACCTGAGAAATTTAATACATAGTGATGGTTCAATCAAGTGATTGTTGAGGCCTTATGAATATCTTGGTTTTAGTGATATATGTGATTTTCTGAATGATATCGGTTGAGAGAAAGTATGTGGTTATGTCTGGGTACAGTTCAAATGAGTTATGATGGGTATTATTCAAGTGATAGGTTATTATATAGATACATATTATTGTGTTTATGACCTTGACTATTATTTTTATAATGAGTTGTATTTATAAACCCAAAAGACTGATTAAGCGGCTGAGACTATTTTTTTGGGTGATCATCGGAGAATAGATACATGATGTTATGATCAGTAGGAGGATATTTCTGGACCCAATATTATTTATATGGTTATATATCATTCACCCATAGTTTCATATATAGTGATATATCATTTACCAATGGTTTTAAAAAGGTGATATATGGTTCACATGAGTTATATAGATGATGATACACTTTTCTCCCATGCATGTTATATAGTGATTTATCGTTTACATAGAGTTATGTATATGATGATACATCATTAAATCATGGATGTTATAAGGCGACATATGGTTTATCTATATTTATGTATACGTTGATTCATAGTTTATCTATAGTTGTTAGATTGTGATATATCACTTACCCAAAATTATGTATACGATGATACATCATTCACTGATGGTTATTAGATGTTAATATATCATTTACCCAAAGTTATGTATACGATGATTCGTTTTTCTCCCACAGTTGTTATATGGTGATATAGAATTCACCAATGTGATATAGATGGTGATACATCATTTACACACTATTGTTAGATGGTGATATATCGTTCTCCTTGAGTTATGTATATGGTGATATATGATTCATCCATTGTTGTCTAAGAAATGAGACATCATTTAGTAATTAGTTTTTATAAGGTGATAAATCATTAACCCATGTTGTTTTGATCAATATATGTGAATATATATACCTCTCTTGGTACTTATATAAGAAACATGAGTCAACGGCTATGACAATAACTTGAATACCTAAAGGATTGATAGGTGTATGAATGTTATGTTTGTTACTGTTATTTATTCAGTACATGCACACACATATATATTGATTATTATTAGAGTCACTGTTTGTGTTGTATCATGAAGTTTTATAATAAATCATCATAAATGAACTTCAGTGGATGTTAATAGATTATTTTTTTCAAATAGATAAGGGAAAAATCCCTAATATTGGTGAGCGAGTTAGAAGAGATTGGTGAAGATATTAAGTTGTGTTTGAGGTAAGGCTGATGAGAGTGTAGTTGGTCCTCCATTTTATTTTTAGTTTTATTTAGTACTCTATATGATCATCCCATCATACGATCATTTATTGATGTATATTGTATGATCTATATGGGTATAATCTATCATTTCATGGGGGATATTTATTTATATGGTATGTATTCTTCCGTAAATCAATTGTTTTACTGTAATGTTAATTTTTTATGGATGATGTAATATTTATATAATATTTCTAAGAAATATAGTAATGGTATCGTCTATCTCTGTGGTTTTTACCAACCCTCTATACTAGTTGACAACCTTTGGAATATGGGGAGGTGTGCCCGGGTTCATGCAATAATTGGGATCATGTCAACTATTGGTGGCCGGTCTAGGGATCAAGTGAAGTTATATTATATAATTTATAATTTATATCTATAATTTATAATATATTAATTAAATCTAGGATGTGATGGATGTTGGAATAGATTTAATATTTATGCTTGTTCATCATAATTATAGGCAAAAAACTAACTTTCTAGATAATTTAGATTGTAGTTTTTCTTATAAATGTTATAGTTGAGTTTCTTTTGATGAGTATAGTGTCTTCATGTTATTGATTATGATTATATTATTCTTTGAAGGTGGTATGATGCATCTGTTCATGAATCATACAAGTTACATAGATTCATATGGAATGTGAATACTAGAAGCACATCGATAATTGGATCTAATGAAATAAATAGGCTCTATTATCTAAAACATCAATAATAACATATTTGGTGTTCCTAAAAATTTGATTATGATGAATTCATAGACATGAATTTATTGATATCTATATCCCTGAAATGAACATGGATATGATAATAATGACCCTAGAGAGATTTGTGTGGTTATGGGAACACCAGATATAAATTAGAGCTCTGGAATGGGGATGATGGTATATAACTTGTTTGGATTTGGGTAAGATTGAAACATAGGAGTTTCTTAATGGGAAATGACCTATAGGGGTATATTGTTTATATAATAAAAAATAATCATAGATTATATGAGTACTAATTTATGATACTAGTGAGTTTAGTATGTTGGTTGAGGAGAAAACTACTTTTCCAGTTTTTCTTGGAATGAGTTGTGATATGTGAGGGTAGCTTGAGTGTGAAGGGTGAACCTAAACAAGTGGATTTTGTAAAAATAAAAATAATGGGTAGATGATTCATGTTATAATAATAAAACTTGAATTATATGTGGTAATGTCTTTTCTTTAGGAATAAGGAATGAATTAGATGTTTCTATTGGAAAAAAGGAACACATAGTACTTTGAGTGATTTTCAACAGACAGACATGGGATTTTGTGATAAACTAATTGGGTGAATGGACCTCAGATTCATGGAATATGAATAATTATGACATGGTTTGAGTGTGAAATATGATTGTGTGTATTCATTCTTACGTATGATTTTTAATCAATAATAGTGGCAATTAAACACCATTGTTAGAGTTGTTTCTTGGATGATTTCTTTATTGGGACCAAGAGATTGAGTATTTACCCATAAAAAATTATATTTGGTGATCATATGAATAATGTTTGAGTTTAGGATAGAAATTTTAGTGATTATTTATGAATTATAATTCTTCTATAAAATTTAAAAAATATTGATTGGAGGCTTTTGGAGTGACCTACGGGTTTTTGACATTGAGTTTGAGAGTCTCATAACTTTTGGGAGAATATTATACTGACAATGAATGATGAAAGGTGAGATTTTAGGAGACACCTTATTAGTATAGGTTTATCAAGTATTGGGAGATTTTTTATATCCCTTGAGATCAATATTAGGTATAGTAACTTGAGAGGTTCTAGTGTGTTCTACTAAGGAATTGGACCCCTTAGTTCTCACTAAATCCCTAAGGTCAAGTTGTGGGATTATAGTGAGAATCGATAAAATATCTTGCTTGGGTAGTGATTAGGTATGAGATGAATCATGTAAAGGTGTGAGATACCTCATGTTATTTATGATATATCTAAGGAAGTTATCCTTTTTTACACCACAAATTCATTTTCGGGTATTTATTTTTGTATTATGTTTTTTCATTCAATATTTATGTTTAGGGAAAAAACATAAAATTAAAAAAAATTACCATAATTCACAGTTAGGGTGTGTAGTCCCATAACTATTCAAGTCAACCATGAGGGTCCAATATTTAGAAAAAAAGCATATGAGTGGCCTTAAAATGGTCATGCTAACCATACAAGTAGACCATGCAACCTAATAAAAATGGTAATGTTTTAAAATCCAAATAATTAGGGAAATCTATAATTTCTTTTTCCTAAAATTATAGAAGTATCTACAAGGATATCCCTACACTAACACTTTTTTATCTCCCTTTACTCTTAGATCAACCATTTTATTCCTTCATCAAAACTCAAGATTCCATTAAGTGACTACAATATCTCTTCTTCTACTTCTTCTTCCTTCTTTCGTTATCAAATTTCTATCTTATGGACATGACATACTAGGGTTCCAAGTTCTATGTAATTAATGTGGGTATTTTTGGTGTTATGGTTTTATATTTCATTATAATTGTTTATTCTACCTTCTATTTTTTGAAAAAAATTCTTTGTATGCATATTTATTAATTATCGGTAAGTGGATCTATGTCTATCCCATTACCTTATGAAACACTAGTTCTTGATTTATATAATTTTTCTTAGTAATATTAAATTTATAGTAGAAATTATTGATTACTTATACTAATTATAATATTTTCTCATTATGGTTTTCAAATTAAATGGTAAGGGAACCTTTTAAACATTTGAAAATGGATATTTTTAAATTGATTCCCATAATGTGATATAAGAAATTACTATCTTATTTTCTCATGTAATTAGTTAAAATTGTTTTCAAGGATATATTTACATAGATTTAAAGGATTTTAAAAAGTGTTTCCTACAAATTAATTACATCCTTTAATTGTTTTTTACCCCTTTAAATGATCAGTTGAAGAATAATCACTTTAAATTAGCAATTAAATCTAAATTATTAAATTAACATTCTTGGTATTGATTCTTTATGAAATTATTAACATTTATGGAAAGGATGAATTCATTTGTTGAACCTGATTAACATAAAATATTTAATTACTAAAAAATTCACAAGGAAATAAATTTAGTACTATGAGGGTTCTAAACATTTTTATGAATAAAATCTACAAAGATTATGACCGTCTAGTCAAGATAAGACTCTAACTAGGATAAATAGTCATAATTCGACTCTGACTATTCCATTATAAGATTCCCACTAGTTTTGGAATATGCTCTTGTCGGTTCCTTTCATGAAGTTGTTTATGGATTGATATATGATTATTGATATTATTATAGTGGATGTATTTATTTTGGACATTTTTAGAAAATGGTTCATAGGTTACCATTCCTTAACCCCATGGTATATACCCAGAATACTGTATGCTAATTAAAATGTATTTCCTGAAATTATTTTATTTCATAAACTATAATTCAGTTCACCATATTATTTATTCATTATAAAATTATTTTTTCTAACCCTAGTTATCTATTTTTCCTAGAGGTTGAAGGTAGTAATTCCATATATGTGGTTCAAATTTTCATAACTGCATTATTTTATAATAGACTTATATAGGGTATCTAATAGAATCCTGGTGGGATTGTTCTACTCACACCCTATATACCCCTTCAAGTGTATGAATACCTTGTTCTGTTTGACTCAGGTAAATGTAAATCCCCACTATGAGGTATATATTTTTTATTTTATCTAGACCTTGGGGTAGGTAATAAAGAGAGATATTCCCTATTTTCCCAAAGATATGGTTAGTGGAAGTTTTCATTTTGTTTATGTTGGGTAACGTGTTATAACATCTCTTTAATAATAACCCACAAAAAATTCCCATCCCTTTTACACATTCTTTTTGTTATACCTCAATATTTTTTTATTGAAAAATTGATGTTTATATATTATGTGAATAATAATATAAATATACTTTGTAATTTTTGTTTATTTATGATTTTTAGTTATTATGCTCAGTTTGGTTTAGTATTAGTTTTAAATTTTTTAGTATGTGTTCATGATTGAACAACTTATGGAAAGGTCATGATGGATTTTGAGTCAAAACCCGTTGAATCTATTTTATATTAATTTAGTGAAATCACCTTCAATAAAATAAATTTTATTTCCAAACACTATTTCCCTGCCTATGGTGATTGGGAATTAATTACATACCTTATAAAAGTCCAACATGGGTATTGGGGTGGGGCAATATGGGTTGTTTAATTACAAAATGGAAACATATCCTACTTTTGATTTATTTCATTTAGGATGTTAATTTGGATAGGATATATGATTTTTTATAACTAAAGAGGTATACTATAAATATTTTTCTGAACAACACTCATTATAAAATTCCATAAGTTTATATTGGATGTCAAGTATGTGTCTGTTTTTATGGAAATGGATAAGGGCCACCCATGCGATAGGAAAAAATGGTCTGATGATTACCATGTTGTCTATCCTTTTCATATTGTGAATGAGATGTCATAGTTGAATGATTTCCCATTTGGTGGACCACATTTTCTTTTTTGGAGATACATGGTTGGCTTAGACCGATGGTTTGATTATGGGTGAGCTTAACGTCTTTGTACAATCATTTAAGTTGAGTTTAACATTTTTATCTCATATAGAAAATCTAAATAGCACCCACATCCATAACTGAGTATTGAACTACATTTCAAATGTAGGTTTTTCATTATGGTTTTAGAACCTATGATGCTTAGGAACTCACACTGGTCAAGAATATGGGAGGTGGAGCTCATTTCACCCTTATCAGGGGAATTATTGACTATTCTAAGACTCTATTATAGATTTAAGATATGTTCTAGAATCTCTTCCTAATCCCGATACATTATCAATTACCCTAACTAGTTAATCATAGGTTAAATCCTCATTTAAAATGAATCTATTAGTGAATCCATCTGTATGTATTTGAGGTTCTTCATCCATTTCCAATTAATTAGTATCTTCATATATATATATTAAATCCATATAACCAAGAACATCATAATTTTATATGATGATAGGATGAAATTAATATGTCGAGGATGGGATTGAGAATTTATAAGGAATCCTACATATCATTATTTATAGAAGGAATCAGAACCCACATAGTTTTTTAAACTCATATAGTTTAATGTCATACAGAAAGGACATATATGTGGGTACTTAGACACTAGGTATTTGAGTTTGAACCTTGAGGAGGTGTCCTATGTATCCTGGTTATAGTAGGAATCAGATTCATCATAGCTTAGCTATAATTTTAGTACACTAGAGGATGAAGTATAATGTTAATCCCATCGGAATGATTGGGTCTCGATGGTTTAAATTTTGAATACATGGGGGGAGGTACACTAAGGTAAGTGTATATTTGAGCTCCTTCAATAGGAAGTAATCCTAATTATCCTGGTTGTGGAAGGAATTAGAGTTCTTTTAGTTCAGTCAATTAGGGATTACACACAAAGGTTGACCTATATGTGGGACATAATATATTATTCCATTGATTGGGGCTTACATAGAGAGGTTTCCCTAATTGGTGGGGATTTATAATGTGAATGATATGATCATTGCAACCCCTAAGACCATATGAGCCGTGATCAGTGTGAGAAACAAGGGATAGAATGTAACCAATATCAACAAATATAAATATGAGAATTATATACTTGGAGAACCCTTTAGATGTTTAATATGGAGCTTAGTCAATTGTAAGGTGTCATACATATCCTACTTAGGTAAGGAATCAAATTCATCATTGTTCAATTGACTTCTTGATCCGCTAGTCGATGATAAAATATTATCATCACAAGGAAACTTTTGGGTCCCAATGGTTTAAATGTTAGACACATGGATGGACATACACTAAGGTATGTTTATGTTTGAGATCGGGCCTTTGTAATCCATCCGATGTATCCTAGTTATTGTAGGAATCTGAGTATTCGTTGTTCATTTGATCAAGAATTACACACTGAGGTTGTACTATATATGGGAAATATCATATTATTCCACTGATTAGGGATTACACAATGCAATTTCCATATATTCATGCTATAAAATAGTATGATGTCCTAGGATGCCTGATTGAACTAGCCTAGTTGTCTACCTAACCTACTTGATTGTTTGATTGACATGCCTTGGTTGTCTAAATGACATGTCAGAGGATGTCTAGACATGTATGGTTGTATTACAGATATGTACAATGATAATCACATGATCAAGTTGACTTATCTATAGGACAGTGTATATCCTAAGCAGTGTGTATGAAGGACATCCCATGACTGAGGATGACTTTCCCAAAATACATCACAAGATCTACCTTTGGATGTCTGATGAGAATCACATGATCTTGGATGACATGTCTCAATGTCATCGTGATAGTTTTTAGACATGTCTGAAGGACATCACAAGATCTAGCTGACTTTTTCTAGAGTTCATTATAAAATCCAAATGACATGTACAGAGGAAATCGCAAGACCTGGATGACTTTTTCATGAGGCCATCACGTGATATCAGTTGACATGATCTAGTGTGATCACGAAAACTAGATGGCATGTTCAGAGGACATAGAGATATTTGGATGACTTGTCCTGGTGGCCATTGAATCATATCACTTTACATGACTTGAGGGAATCTCATGCTATTGTTGGAAGGACCATAGGGCTTGAAGATACCTAGTTGACACACACTGGTGTTTCCATATGATTTGGGAGAAATTTATGAGATCATTGCAATATCTAAATGGCAAGCCCTAAGGGATTTTCAAGACTCAGATGGAATGATTGGGGGGGTCCCATGTGACTTTCTATTATATAAATGAGAGATGTCTCATGATCCATGTATTATTCCAAGGGAGATTTACATTATTTGAGAAACATGTCCCAGTTCATTCACATGATTTGGATGAGTCATGGGAAGTTCATGTCAATCTGCGTATATATTATTTTCATTAGTCTCTTGTTCTTTAGTCTTAATATTCTAGTTTTCATCAAATATGTTCCTTATATTTATCTAGTGTTATCCTGATTTAGGTTTCACATGATTCAAATGATATGCAGTATTCCCTTCACATAATTTGATTGACAAAATATAAGTCCTTAGTGTGATATTATGAGTGATCACATGAAGCATATATGAATGTATCATGATCCTCTAGGCCATTGGACATATCTTTACTTGGTGGAAGTCCTTGCAATCCTGAGAGCATCCACTCTATGAAGTACACTATGATGCATGTGTGCACCGATGCATGGATCCATGGATGAATTTTTTCATGCTGGGGTGGGGGATTTATTGGCCTCACCACCCCTATTATACACCATTTTGCAAAGTTTTTATCACAAAAATCAAGTATAGGGTCAGTAGATGGATTTGATTTCTTGAGTTTTGCGAGTTCCTACCATAGGTCATTCTAGGGGCATTGCATGTATTTCAACGATTGAAATACCATCCCAAAAGAACCCCATTTATTGGATTTTGGTCAATCAAAGCAATATTGCCTAATCATGTGGGAATATCAAGGGGATTTATTCAGGCCAGACTGACATGTTTAGGGGCCTTAATGAGATCAGGATGCCTACTAAAAAGATTTTTCATGATCTGAGGTGACCTATCTAGGACCCTTTGTGAAACAGAGGTGTCTTGTTAGGGGGCCTTTGTGAGATAGAGGTGGTTTTTCAAGGGGGCCTTGAATGATCAATGATGATCAACTGGAGCATATGACCCAATCACATAATATAAATGTAGCTTCTCACCATAAGAATCTCCCAACATTACCCAATTTTTTTCCTTGTTAAATTTTCAAGGGATGGGAATTTCACGAGTTTGCATGAGTTTTTTCCAAGAAAATCACCCTCCCCATCGGTGATACATCGCTTGAAGAAAAAAGGGTCCAATGGTGACACACAAGAATTTTTTGGGAAACCATTCTATTTTTACTAAGAAATGGAGTGGGATTACAAGAACACTTGTATATGTATGAAGTCTTTCTCTTTATGAGGGCGACATGTCTACATTCTCTTGCAAGACAAGTCAGACATGTTTCCAGTGATTTTGAGGTGTCTCACAGACTACATGGGTGAATCACATGATGTTTTTGACTATAAAAGACTCCCTATTTTTGGATATTTTTTCTCATTATTTTCTGAGTATTTTGGATGGATGGTGAGGCATCCACCAATTGACCTATCAAGTTATTTAGGGGATCTTGTTTAGAGACCACCACATGATTAGCGAGTATCTCATTTGCCTTTACAAGAGCATGAAGAATTTCTAAAAGGGTATTCATGGGATCTTATATAAGATTATTCATTACGCACAACCATCCACATGAACTTATGAAGGTCATATGATCACGTGTCTTTTGGAGGTTCACACGATGCACGTGATCGTACCCACCTTTTTCTTCCTTTATTGTACGTGGAAAATAATACCCATATTCAGGTATTTATTCCCTTGTGGATTTGAAAATTATCATTTGGAGGGCATTAATAAATTCCCCCACTCTAGAGTAACGTCTAAAAAGATAAGTTATTGGTTATGAGAAAAGTAAATGTATGCCTAAGGCTTTGGCACTGTCACTAATTGGTGTCTTTAGTGATGCTTGGTCTTCCAGGTGAAGTTTGGTATTATGTGGAAGTCCCTATAAATATGGAAATATAGGGAGGCTCATTAACTTTTTACCAAACTCTCATTTCCCTTTTCTTCTTCTCTATTGCATGACCATTTCACAAGACCATCCCATGAGAACTGATCATGATACCTCTATGTGAGATAGTTTTGCAAGAATTGCTTCAATGGACTTATTTTTTCTAGGTGATCATTAGAATTAAAATAAAATCTATTTTCAGTAATTGTTTGAACCTTGACCATAGTGATGTATGATTGTATTTAAAGTTTTCAAAGGATCTACTGGATCATCCACCTGATCACTCAACAATTATACAACTTGAGTGACCATGTAAAGTTCATGTGATCATGAGTATTATGAGGGTTCATGTGGCCACATAATGTTTTATGGGTTTATGTAACGCCCCGACCCCAGCTACCTAGAGTCGGTGCATTACTTCGTAACATTAGCATGATCACAAAAGATCAAGTCTCGAAAGACCGATTAGTTTAGTAGCCTTGGAAACACTAGATACATTCATAAATGTTACATTACATCATAAAGTGAAAAACTAAAATAACAAAGTATCCATATTCCACACTCTTTTTGATGAACATTAGAGAAGACATTACCTTAAAATCGGGTAACTCTTTTTGATTTTAGCCAAAGGATTCCTTGAGAAGAGTTCTGCCCAAAGTGAGGCTTCTAGGAGTAAGAGGGGGAAGTTGGGAGATTATTTGGTCAGAGGTTGGCCGAGCCAAATGGCTTGAAAGTGTGAATGGGGTGGTAGAGGTGGGGCCTTTTATAAGTGGAGAGGAGGGGCACTCTTGAAAAGTAAAGAAAAGTCACTTTATTATAAAATGAGTTTCGGATTTTAGAGGTCCCACACTTATATAATTCGAGGCTAAGGTGATAAGGGTTCGAAATATACTCATCCAATAGGTTTTTGACAAGTGAAAGCCTTGGATTTTACATTATCGTTTTATTTTATTTAAATCGTTAAATAATGAGGTCATCGCTACATCATCATGATGTCATAAATAATTTAATTTATTTAATGTCTAAAAATTATAAAAAAACTACTATGAGGTAGGAAATAGTTTTATCTTTCCAATGAATATTTATAGTAAAGCATATGACTTGTATAACCCCATGTAAAAATTGGTTTAGTAAAACATTTCATGTTTGTGTCATTTTTTACTTTAACATTAAATAAAAGGTATTTATGTCATTTTCCAACTAAAGTGGCTCCATGGGGTCCCCAAGTTGACCCATGGATTGTCTGGGTCGGCCATGACACATACAATGAGGGTAGGACATGTTTCAAGCTCATCTCATATTATTAAAACATTATTTTTACCTTAAACTACACTAATTACCTCTAATCGCGATTAATTAAACTTAAAAGTTACTATTCAACAAAAAACTATTTTAATACCATTGAACCAAATTTTACTTCCTAATGACAACCATGTATATCAGATTTTTGAAATTCAAATCACAGAAGTGGTAATGTTTCATTTAAATGAAAAATCAGTTTTTTAACTACCACTTAGTGGTTTCACTATTCATCAAAAATTGAAGTTTTTCAGAAAAATCCCAAAAAATCACCCTAAGCTATATTTGATATTCCGATTTAAAAAATGATGTCTATTTTACAAAATTCCAAACCTATAAGTTGCATTAATTAATTTTATAATTAATTCCCGCTGTCACAACAAATAGCGTGTTTTTAAGAAACAATTTATATCAAAAGATTGACAATTGTTCATGCCCAATTTCAATGTTAAATTAATTATAATGACCATCATTGGATAAAATGGTAAAAATATATTTTAATTATACTTTAAAACCACTAAATAGTATAACTTATCACTATAAATTATTTTGATTAAAAAAGTTGTTTTAAGTATTTTTCACTATTCATAAAAAATTGGAAGTTCTCAAAAAATTACAAAAATTTCAACCTTGGATAATTTCAATATTACGAATACAAAAATGAAGTCCATTTTGAAATATAAAATTTCTATAATTTCAAAAGGTGGGTATTACTATTCATAATAGCTATTTTGATTGGTCTCGGTGTGTTAGAATCTCAAACTTGCGTACAATACAAGCTATTAAATTATTGAAAGAGAAGCGTATCATGAAAGCTCAGGGTGTTACATTCTCCCCTCCTTCAATAAATTGCGTCCTCGCAATTTGATATTTTTATTTGAAAATAAAAGGTTGAAAATAGAAAATACCTTTGTGGAAAACCCACATCGGAAATAAGGTTAATAAAATTTAGCCTTAATAAGAGGGAAATGGAAATAAGAAAGTCACCACCAAATTATGATCTCGATGAGGAGAACATTGGTGGCAATTAGAGACATATAATTGGAAGAAAAACGTAAATATTTGTAGGGAGTGATTGAGGTCATCAATCACAAACAAGTGTAAAATTGAGGGCCTCAAAGCCTTCAATCTATGTTGATTTAAAATATTTACAGTTCAACAAGACATAAGGTATTAGGATAACACATTTTTTTGTTTTAATATCCCTTTATTATAGTTTAAGAATTAATTTATTCATAGAATAAGAGATAGGTATATATATATTTATGCTTGACAAGTAGAGTTTCTACCTTCAACTAATTTCTAACAGAAACTCATCTTTCACACAAAAAGATAATAGGACTAAAAAATATTTTATTTATCCTAATCATACAAGGTTAAAAATATTAACACATACCATTTAGATTAGGAAAACTATTTTGTAATAACCAGAAACTTCCTGTAGGATAGTGGTAGGTAATAAAGGCCTGTCCCACTATGGTTGTGGGTTCGATTCCTGTAGCTTTGTCCGACGCGACGGGTTATCGCCCAACCTGAAGGTTGTACTTTTTCTAAAACTATTATAATATTCCAAAAATAATATTCAGAAATGTTTTAACCTTAAACATTACTATCCAAGGTTCAACTTAATCCATTCCAACCTTTATAGTTATCCAAAATACTTCTGTCCAACTCACAGTCCAAATTTTATGAGGAAGGTAAACATAATGAAGATCCCTTTTTTTTCCGTGTAACAACATGTGAACATATTCATCATGTTTTCTTTTAAAACACTACAACATCCTGAATTACCATGATACCTTATTCCTTATAGGATAATAGATATACTCATTCTGTCCAAAAATGTATACAAATCATCAATCAGTTTCAAGGAAGTTAAGAATATCCAACATAATTTACCCAAATCAATCATGTATTATTCCTAAATCACTATCTCGGAATCAGAACCATATTATGGTTTATCTTTCTCTCAACCATATATTTTCCAAATATTAACATACTGTGGAGCCACTTTTCTTGGTTCCACACAATCTCAAGTCCTTGATGAAATAGTACTGCAGTACAATACTTATATACTCCATAATTATTATAACCAGTACATCATTGATACAAAACTCAAATTACAAAATTCTTTAATAACAACATAAGAACTATAATAATTCCTCCTCATCTGTGGTAGTATCATAACTTGATTATTATCTAATAACATCATTTGGGGCACACTTTGATGATTTGGACATTGGTTTGCGTAGTGTCCTCACTCCTTGAAGATGAAGCATTGTACATTTGAAACCTTTTTCTTACCCTTGCAGTCACACACTTGGTGTCCTTTTTCTCCACACTTATAACAAACTCCCATTCCCTTCAGGCAAGTTCAAAGGTGTTTCTTCCTACAGTTATCACATATTGGAAAATTCTTCTTTTCCCACGTCCCTTTTTCCATCATTCTCTCTTCCATCCTTTTCTTCTCTTTCTTCCCTTCAAAGCCATAAGACTCAGAGAATTCTTTACTTATCTTATTAACACATGATACTATTTCTTCATATGTTGAGAAAACATGGGAGATTATTTCCCTTCTAAATGTTGGATTAATACCGTGAAAGATATGATCCTTCTTACACTTTGGATCATACGTATTGCTGGAGTTCACATTCCTTCCACTGGGCACCATTTCTATACAATGGCATAATCTAGATTAGTTTATGAATCAAAATACATAATTCCATACTTGTAAAATACTTAACATAAATTGAACTATTTATGGATATAATCCATAATAATAAGAATTTTTTCTTTGAGAAAGTATATACTAATAACCCTTCATAGTGGTTTGTAAAGAAAATAAGAATTATCCTAAGCATATCCCTCGGGAGTGTCATAACCAAGAGTGAAGCAAGGCCCGTTGTCGTGCACCAGTTCCTGTTCGAGTCTAGCTCAAAGCGGTGTTTTCGGGTTTTACCCCTAGGTACATCTGTGCTAGAGCCGCCTCTACCTGCTCGTATCCAGACAGGGATGTATTGCTCGGAAAACTCACAAAATCTCTATAATACCAAAATTCTAGGAAGTTATTCTATACTAATCCTCAAAGTCTATCTTCGGGCTATGTGCTCTAATCAGAGTTTATCTAAATCTAGCTTCCAAGGTTAGTACTAAACTGCCTCTGATACCAACTGTAACGCCCCGACCCCAGCTACCCAGAGTCGGTGCATTACTTCGTAACATTAGCATGATCACAAAAGATCAAGTCTCTAAAGACCGCTTAGTTTAGTAGCTTTGGAAACACTAGATACATTTATAAATGTTACATTACATCATAAAGTGAAAAACTACAATAACAAAGTCTCCATAGTCCACACTCATATTCTCTTCTGACTATCCCTGCAGGTAATTCATAAAATACTTTTTCACATCCTGGAAAATATTAAAACATTGAAAGGGGTGAGCTCTGATGCTTAGTAAGGATAACAATATAGTGGAAGCTTTCGTAAATAAACGTAAACATTTAAGGAAATGTATAACTAAAACAAAAGCCTTTTAAACATGAAATTCAACATAATATGGCAAAAGGAAAATGAGATAATGCCATTTACTTCTTCACATGGATATTCTACTGGTCGAATAATCACATGCAATATCAATAACCACTTTCATAATGATGGAATGCATAATGCCAGAATATCATAACCCCGAAGCCAAGGCCTCGTGCCAAGACCACAAATAAGATTTTGTCAAGGCCTCATTCCAAGATACTAGTTTGTCTCATGAGACCTGCCGATGCATCGAGGAGCTATAGCGGGCTCCACCCGTCACTTATTAAGTCCAATGCATTCCTCATATTAATAGGTTTAAACATATCATAAACCATAACATAATCGTATCACATAAAACATGCATAAAGGAAACATAACATTTACACATTTCAATCACAAGATATCAATACAACACATTGATATAATAAAAACACTTTCAAAACTATTTTCAATACCAAAATAAAAGAAAAGTCAAACATGGTATTTATTTTTCTTTTAAAAAAAGGTATGGCTAGTAGAAGAAGCCGAAACTGAAATAATGGTCACGACGGTGGAGAAGTCGTTGTCACCGCATACGTACAAAAAACATTCCTTTTGCCGTTTAGTAAAAACACTTCGTATAAAAAGATTCCTTTTGAATAAAATTAAAAGTCAAAGGGGTTTATACACCGTATAAAGGAAATTTTTGTATGAAACCAAATATGCCTCAATGAAAGGATATTGAGACGAAGACACTTACAAAAATCATTTTTTTAAATAAAGTAGATCTATTATGTGTATTCACTATAAGTACGCATAAATAAAGTACAAATACAAGATAGGACATGATAATATCATGACATAATTTGAAAGTAGGAGATTAACCCAAAGAATGGAAATTGGGTTAAGAAGTTCCCTTACCTCGTGTCCGACTTGACTCGACCACTCTTTAACCTCCTGAATAATAAACTAGAGTTAATCTCTACCTTCTTAAGAAAAATTTTCAAGTTCATTATTCCTTTTATATCACTTATTACCATGTCATGAACATTATGTAATTATTTAAGTTTATAACGGTCGTTTTTTCGATCTTAGGTACTTGAGTCAAAAATAAACTTCTTATAATTACAAGTTGTTCATGTGGTAAAATATCCATTATATACAGAATTATATTCATTATGTAGATATCATATATATCATATATATCCAGTATATACATTCATTCATAATATTACGTAATATTTAGAGGTAAGAAATGAAATGCACCGTTCATGGAGACGGTAAGCCGTAGGTACGCATGAACGCTACTTTCATTTCTATTTCGTATTTAATGGAATGAAATCATAATGATATAAATGTATAATATAATTCTAGTATAATATAGTGTATAATACAATTTACTCCATCCTTTATACATCCCACATATGGTATTAACGATTCAAATCACTTTGAGGGGGCGGTAGTCCGCACTTCCTAAAATGAAAATATCGCGTTTACCCATAATGGAAACCATAAAGGTATGCCATAAATGAAAAATAAAAAATCATAAGGAAAACAAAAACATAATATATATCATATATAAAAATAGTGTCATCATAATGGCCACCATTAGAGGTGTTGTATGAGTGTTGAACAATCATCATTTCGTGAGGCAAAAATTCGCAATCCACAGAAACAATATGTTCTTTAACCATTAGATGTAGGTGTGTGTAAGTGTAGCTCGAATCCTTCTTATAACAACATCCTAGTATATTGAGGATACTGGTGTTGTTACAAAAGAAATTAATAAAAAGTGTTTAGGGGGTTGGAGAAGAAAAATAAAACAAAACAACATTAGAGAATACATTACCTTAAAATTGGGTAACTCTTTTTGATTTGAGCGAAAGGCTTCCTTGGGAAGAGTTCTGCCCAAAGTGAGGCTTCTAGGAGTAAGAGGGGGAAGTTGGGAGAGTATTGGGGCAGAGTTTGGCCGAGCCAAATGGCTTTAATGTGTGAATGGGGTGGTAGAGGTGGGGGCCTTTTATAAGTGGAGAGGAGGGGCACTCTTGGAAAGTAAAGAAAAGTCACTTTATTATAAAATGATTTTCGGATTTTAGAGGTCCCACACTTATATAATTCGAGGATAAGGTGATAAGGGTTCGAAATATACTCATCCAATATGTTTTTGACAAGTGTATGCCTTGGAGTTTACATTATCTTTTTATTTTATTTAAATCGTTAAATAATGAGGTCATCGCTGCATCATCATGATGTCATAAATAATTTAATTTATTTAATGTCTAAAAATTATAAAAAAACTACTATCAGGTAGGAAATATTTTTATGTTTCCAATGACTATTTATAGTCAAAAATATGACTTGTATAACCCCATGTAAAAAATGGTTTAGTAAAACATTTCATGTTTGTGTCATTTTTTACTTTAACATTAAATAAAAGGTATTTATGTCATTTTCCAACTAAAGTGGCTCCATGGGGTCCCCAAGTTGACCCATGGATTTTCATGGTCGGCCATGGCACATACAATGAGGGTAGGACATGTGTCAAGCTCATCTCATATTATTAAAACATTATTTTTACCTGAAACTACACTAATTACCTCTAATCGCGATTAATTAAACTTAAAAGTTACTATTCACCAAAACATTATTTTAATCCCATTGAACCACATTTTACTTCCTAATGACAACCATGTATGTCAGATTTTTGAAATTAAAATCACAGAAGTGGTAATGTTTCATTTAAATGAAAAATCAGTTTTTTAACTACCACTTAGTGGTTTCACTATTCATCAAAAATTGAAGTTTTTCAGAAAAATCCCAAAAAATCACCCTAAGGTATATTTGATATTCCAATTTCAAAAATGATGTATATTTTAAAAAATTCCAAACATATAAGTTTCATTAATTAATTTTATAATTAATTCCCGCTGTCACAACAAATAGCGTGTTTTTAAGAAATAATTTATATCAAAAGATTGACAATTGTTCATGCCCAATTTCAATGTTAAATTAATTCTAATGACCATCATTGGATAAAATGGTAAAAATATATTTTAATTATAATTTAAAACCACTAAATAGTATAACTTATCACTATAAATTATTTTGATTAAAAAAGTTTTTTTAAGTATTTTTCACTATTCATAAAAAATTGGAAGTTCTCAGAAAATTACAAAAATTTCAACTTTGGATAATTTCGATATTACGAATACAAAAATGAAGTCCATTTTGAAATATAAAATTTCTATAATTTCAAAAAGTGTGTATTACTATTCATAATAGCTATTTTTATTGGTCTCGGTGTGTTAGAATCTCGAACTTGCATACAATACATGCTATTAAATTATTGAAAGAGAAGCGTATCGTGAAAGCTCGGGGTGTTACAGTTTATGTGGTCCATGAGATCATTATGATCTTAGATATTCAAGAGTCCTTCAAGAGATTTGAAATTTTCCGTGATGGTTCATGCGAATCACATGAGGTTACTAGAATTTATTCCTTTCCTTTGAAAAGATTTTATTTTCATCTATCTGAGATATGCCACTTACTTTTATTCAGATGGATTTCGGCTCTCATTATACTTATTTAACCGCAAATAACTAAAGGGCTATGATTTCTGGGAATAATAATGCTGACCCTCGATATCTTGTGAGCTCTGACAACAAGGTTATAAAAAGGCTTCTAACACTTAAGATCTAGAATTATCCTTTATCACACCAAATTTCTCTATATAGGTTCGGCCTACTTGACAATGTTGTCATATTTTCTTTGAACTTCAACCTTTTATCTAGTTGGGTGTTAAAATTTCTTGAATTTATTTATATGAATGTTTATTAAGATGAATGACTTATTTTATCATAGTCCTAGGGGGTTTTTATATAATGGAGGACTCTCCCTTGGGCCAGATGGCAATGATTTCGCTCACATCCCATCACTCAGAGCTATTTGAGATTTTTTTCTCTTCTCTAAATAATTTGGGTATAATATTTTGTTTGAAATTTGATCTTTAACCTGGTTTGAATTTTTTAATGAATTTTCATGTCCATTCTGGGTTAGGAAGATTTTTTTTTGTGTTAGCCGACCAATTATATGCTATTAATCTTTACGAAGTTGTATGGGTTTTCCAATTTTTCATTTATCATCAGTTTGATCTTCTTCCTGAACTAGTTAGACATTGGTTTCCTAGAACCAACAAATTCCATCTTTCCCATAGTGAGGTAGGAATCAGACTCTAAGATACCTAAAAATTAGATGGGATACCCCCTCTTGGATAGATGTACGATGTGTTCCATCCTACAATAGGTGTCCGTAATAACCCTTTCCAACCACCATTCTCGGTAAGGTACATGATCAACATCATGAAGGAAAATTTATGAAAGGATATTACTATTAACTTTCTCATATCCTTCAGATATTGTATTAAAATTTTCATTTATCATTGTGAAAATAGGACAAGTGTTATATTCCCACATTGGTTCCCTTCTAGGAATGTTCGTAAAAGATCCGATTTATGTTGGTCCATTTTGGAATCCAAGGATCAATCCTCATGGGTATACCAAGTGAAATTGAAGATATATCTAAGCCTTAGGCTAGGAGGCTTCATGGCCATGATCTTGAGAAGGTGTATTTTCTTATATAGGGATGTACTCTTAGGAATTCAGGTCAGTATATTAGTGACCGAAGAACAACTAGTAGAGGGATGATGCCTCAATATGGTGGTACTGACTCTTGGTGCCTTTCACCGCTCTTGGGCCACATTTATTAGGGAATCATCCACTATAGGATCAATGGTTATTTATATTTTTTATTTGTTTGTATAGGATTGAATTTTCACTACTACATGTACTGCAATACCAACAGGATCTCTGGTCCCTTATTTCATCCAAATGTTTTTAAAATATCTAGGGTTGAGGCCATGTCTTTAGGCTCTTAAGAGTTTGTTGATGTGTTTATCTGAACTAATCAATTTTATTTCACCCCTTATCCCACACTGACTCAGTCATTCATTTATAATGGTGACAAGTCTCTATGAGAGGTCATATAAGATCTCCCTTTGGGATGCGGTTCTTGTATCCAGGACAGAAGAGCTAATCATTTTTGATCCATATACTACTTATCTAGTTTCTTTCCAATTCGACTGCGTCCAAAGGGTTTCAACTCTACCATCAGATGGCATGCATAGAGAGAAAAGTCTCAGGATCATTTTCTAGTCCTAGTTGATATTTACACATGAAGATACTAATGATGAGATAATTATTATTCTACCTGATTCCCCTTTATTTCTATCACATGATTATGCCCAGGCTTGGGTAGAAGTCTACACAGGTGGTGTGCTGAACTAAATGTTCTTCCATGTGGAAAAACATTTTCCTCACTAAATCCCTATCCATGGAAATGATGAAGTTGATTCAATACTTGGAAAATTCTTTGAGGAAGAACTCCCATAATAGCGATGAACAAACCATCAATAGGGAATAATCAGTAGGGTAAACTAGCCCTTTAGCACATGCAACAAATAATGCACATATTGAGGGAATAATATATGGGGTTTCCTCTCCCATTTCCTCATCAACCCAACTAGTTTTCCCCCATTTGGAATACTTACTTTAGAGGATATAGAAGATTATATGTGGTGTAGGATGATCTACAAATAGATTCACACCTTGATTACAGGGACTCCACTAGGAACATTTCATGAACAAGAGGAACATCTTTTTCGGCTATTTCATGACTTAGGATGGTCGACTTTGAGATCCAACCATTATATGAAATCATGATACATACCATCTTGGATTGTAAAGAGTTAGCTACTAGTGAGAAGGTATCAAACAACCCTGATGATGGGACTTCCTCGACCAAATTGATTAAGGAAGCTTCAAAATAATTGGAAGAGATATGTCAGTTTATATCTAGGTTTCACACCCAAATGGACATATTAACCATGATAATATAGAGATATGAGGATATATTATAACACTCAAGGTATGATCTTTTTATGTCCTCATACTCACTAGTGACAACAAAAAAATGAGTTAAGGAGTTATCTACTTTAATCAAGACCCTCATTAATTGAGAAGAAGCATCAAAAGTAGGGAGAGCAGCACTTCAGTGTTCAATCAATGATTCTATTTAGGCTATTTCAAACTTGGCTAGATCACCTGACTGAATCTTATTATAGTTAGATTATTGATATGTATTTTTTCAATTAAATATTTGGAGAGGCTCTTAATTTTGGAGATCCTCCTCCTTTCATGGTATCAATGAATAGATATGCTGAACTTCATATGTTGTTGTCTAATTTTGTTTCATTCATGATGTTCATGAATTTTCGAAGACATGATGTTTCATAAATCATCATGTATACACATATTTTTCATAATTTCAAGTAAAATATAATGCCTATATTTAAATGTTTTTATTCTAATAGACTCTTCAAGAGAGATTTTCATGAATTCCCACCAACATGATGCTCCTCATAGATATATCATTTTCAGCTATCTTAAGATTACCTAATTCACAAAAGGATAGTTTGGGTAGAATATATGTCCAAGAGGGAGAGTGGTCTATTTTTTTCTGATGTAAATGGACTTGGTGAGGAAATATTGATTTTTTATAAGGCCATATGGTTGGGCTTACAAGACTTTTATATTTTCCATTATTACAGGCTGAATTTGTACTATGTTGTGTTTAAGGTCATCTATTTCAGACCTTCTATTTCCATATTTTAGGGTATTTTATCTTAGACCATTTATCACTATAGTTTATGTTCTTTTATCCTAGAACCTCTATCACTATATTTTAGGGTCTTTTAGCTGAAAACTTCTATCACCTTAGTGTAAGGTCTTTTATCTTGGATCTTATATCACTGCATTTTAGGATATTTTAGATTAGACTTTTTGATACTATATTGTTTAATATCTAGTTTCTAGGACATCATAGATGGATATGAGATATGGGGAAGACATTCCATGTATGGCCTAAGATACCCTAAGAATTTAAGTTCCACTATGTTGTTTTAAGGGATCACGCGGATTGGAGTTCCTTTTCTAAAAAGAGGATAAGCCTTAGGTTGGTAGGTCTAAACCATTATGAATTAGTAGAATTTTCAAACAGAGGTGTCTCCACTCATTTATAAGGGTCAAAGATGATTTATGGGGATAATATTGGTTTAGGGAGAATACAAGTAAAGATAGTACCACCTATATTGTTTGATTGTGAATGATATAATTCACAATCCAGAAGTTTGAACCATGGAATATGGAATGTGGTACACATTCTAGGGATGAATCATGACACCCTAAGATTCCAAGTTCTACCACGATGTTACCAAGGCACAAAAGGATTGATGTTACTTTCTTACAAAGATGATATACCTCTGGATGGTTTTCTGAAGACATTAAGAATCAATAGCATGATCAAACAGATGTTTCCCCACCTTTTTTGGGGGCCAAGAAAGGTTTATGAAGAGTCATGTATTCAAATGATGAAGTTTGGTGTGGAGTAGAATCTATCCACGAAGGGTTCTGGGACCCTAGTGAAATTTATCTCTTAAATTGTAAAACTCGAGCCCTAATCCATGTGGTTTTGAATCATGTGGTGTGGGAAAAAAAAGTTTTGGAAATGGAGTGTCCCATTTTTACTTTAAGAATGTTCATAAAAAATGGTGTTTTAATATTAATGATGTTGAATAATCTTGGATATATTGGTTATAGGGATTGTAAATCATGGTCCGAAGCACTCAGGTCAAGAGGGAGATATGAGAAAATCATTATAGTAATATCATAGAACATATTGTGGTTTTTATTTCTTCTTCAGTGACATTAGGACTCACGGTGACCCAAATCCCATTTTTCAAAGTGACACATTTGGTTGATGACCATATGCACATACGCAAGATCCATATGCATACAGGCATAGTCAAACAAAGGGTCCCTTAAAATCAGATATATTTTTTCAAGGTCCATTGAAGGTTTATGGTGATCAGAGGTTCTCAAAATCATGTAGTGTGATTTATGGAAGATATAATATCCAAGAAGGGTTCGAGCACCATAAAATTTGTTTCACCACCTAATGAACATGTTATAATGGCGAGGATATGTGACAAATCATTACTATAACTTTTTCTTGGACGAGGGGGTTTAAAGAGCATAGATTGTATTTTACTAGGGCTATGAAGTATGATGAAAAAGATTTTTGAATAATTTATTTACACACTAATTTTTTTCGAAAACTCTAGAGACCAAGAGTTTAGCAAGAGAAGACTTTACTTTTTCTCAGGCCACCGTTTGTGAGTTTTCATTCTGACTAAGTTCTATATATATTTTCTAGTAGTTTTAAGGTCTTAGAATATTTACCATCAATGTATATCATTTAAGGTCGTACAAATTTGACCAAAGTGTAGGTATTTTTAATTTATGACACACATGGACTTAATACGAGGGAAATGTTTCAAAAGAGGCTAATTAGGATACCCAGGATCAAGTGTACTCCAAAATCCTTCTATATGGGAGATGTAAATGTTGAAAATAATGACAAGAGGTTCTTAGGTTATGAGTAATGATATTGGAAAATCATTCTTGGGATGACCCAGAACACCCTCAGGTGTTGAGTTCCTCCATAGTAACATCTTGGATCATTCAGATTAGAAATCAATTTTTGTAAAGGGACACATTTGGTTGACGACTATAGGTGCATTTGGAGGAGGCATAAGCATACATGCATAGTAAAAAAAGGGTCCCTTGAAGCCGATTATATATTTTCAAGGGCCATGAAAGGTTTATGATAACCCAAGGTTATCAAGACACGAAGTGTGATTTATGATTTTAAGTTCCTAAAAAATAGTAGAAGTACCTCATACTCTTTTTGAATGGGGTGAGTATCTTGTGATACATTGATAAGGGATGATAATTGGTAATGAAATTCACATCTTAACATCATGATATGGGGATGTATTTATTATGAAGTTTTAATTACATGCGACAAAGAAATTTTTCATGATGTTTAAGGTCATGCAGTGAGGACATATTTGTTTTCTTGCAATCTAACATCATGCTGTGATGATGTGGGAACCATTGTGAAAAATGGTGAAAGATATATTATGTTAAAAATAAATCCGTATGAAGGTATAACTCATACCTAGGAAAAATGAGATTGTATGTCTCAACCCTTATGCTGTTGGAGGTGAATTTTTTTATTGGTTGTCATAGCTCATCCTGGGATTTGGGGTTCGAGTGTCACTATGTATTCCATGATGGAAGGAATCAAACCACATGTAGTTCTTGAAAATTCATTCAATTTAATGTCATGAAGTAAGGATATAGGGTCCCTGATTTGAAAAGGGAATATTAAAATTGAACCTGTGAGTCATGATATGAGTGTCACTACATACCCTATGATGATAGGAATCAAGCCATGCATAGTTCTTAAACAAACTCTCCATGCGCAGGCCAGACCAGTAAGTAGGGAGGGAATATTTTTATTTTTATTTATTGTGACTAGAACTGAGGTTGGAATCTAGGCATAACTAAATATCATGTGAAAAAAGTAATCAAGTTACCCATATTCATTGAATGGGAAAAACTCTCTGAATGTTTGGCTTGTTTATAAAGGGAGGGAATTGTTCTCATTGATTGTTATATTAGTGCATATGATTGGAGATCTAAGTGCGACTATTTATCCTATGATGATAGGAATAAAGACACACATATGTATTGAACAGAGGTGTGGTGGGAGACTAACACTAATGATTTTGGTCCTCTCAGACATGTTCCAATAGAATATGCCGTTTGATATCATGCAAGAGACATCAACTGTGCAGTTTGATGTCATGTGGCGATGAATCATGGTGTGCCTTTTAATTTATTGCTTCTAAGAACATGATAACCCGATCATGAGATGATAAACCTTATTATTGTGTGTAATACCATACCAGAATTCATAATCTCATGTGAGCTATTCTTGGTGTAAGAAACAAGGAATGAAAAGGGTTCCTCTCACCATGAATAGGTGATTAAGGAGAGGAAAATTAAATTTTACATCATGCGACATCTTGACTAAGATATTGGATCAAGGTGTCCCTAAATATCCTATTAAATTGAGAATCAAGTTGTACATAGTTCTAGAAACTCATGAATCTTAGTGTTGTACAATAATGACATCATCCATGCAGTTTCATGTCATGTGGTAAAGATGTGGGTGAAAAGACATGAAAGAAGAGGAATGTTATGGGTTCTTGTATTTTTACAGTATGTAGTAAGAAAATATTTAATGAATTTTTAAATTTTGAAGTGAGGATGAGGGTCACCTAACATGGGAGAAAAGGGATGTGGGATATTTTTGAAGTTTAATGTTATGCGAGAAGACCTATTCCATAAATTTTAACACCATTCGGTAAGGATGAGGGTCACCCAACATGAATGAAGATGAACACCGGGGATCCATGCAGTTTAAAATCATTTTGTACGAATAAGGTAAATTGTTCAGTTTATCATCTTTCTTCCTAGAAAATCTCCATATAGTTTTACATAATGTGGTTAGGATGAGATCTATATAATTTAATGTTGTGTAGTTAGGATGTACCAATATAGTTTAATATCATACGATTAGGATATGGGACACTATGCAGTTTAGAGTCTAGATATCAATATTTTTTTTGTATATTTTAACTTCTTTGACCAGGAAAACCTCTATATAGTTTAACATCATGTGGTCAGGATGAGATATGTTGTGTAGTTTAACATCCTGATGCTAATAAGTGATCTGAATAGTTTAACATCATGTGGTCAGGATGAATTGATCATGCAGTTTAACGTCATATTTTAATGAAGTTCTCCATATAGTTTATCATCATGTGGTCAGGATGAGCTCTGTATAGTTCAAATTCACATGGTTAGGATGTACTTTCATAGTTTAATGTTATATGACTAGAATGTGAGATACTGTGTACTTTAAATTCTTGATTCCAAATTTTTTTTGTACAGTTTAACGTAATGTGATCAATACGATCTCCATAATGTTTAATATCATGGGTTTAGGATGAGAGATTCTTTGTGGTTTAATGACTTTTTTCTAGGAAGATAGAATCTTGATATCATCTATGAAAAAATATTTCTTAATAAATATTTGATTGATGGGTGGTGTGACACGTTACCCATCCATCATGGCCAATGAGTATGAATTGTTGTGATAGGATTTATATAGAATATAAGGAAATTACCATTTGGGTTCTATCATTGGAGACTTATTTTTTGGTATCATTGGGGCTTTGAGAGACAATACCAGTTCTACATAGGGGAATGAACTTAGGTGAGCCTTTTTATTGAAGCCTTGCGTGATCTGATTCTAACTAAATTCGAGGTTGTGTAATGTACGTAACCTATTCTCATCGAGTTTTTCCAACTCATCTAGACTATTTTGTGACTATTCATCATTAGATATTTGTCGAAAAATGGAAATTCAAAGATATGTAACTAGAAATCTATTAGAAACACTTCCTTGGTCCTGTTCACCAATGAATATGAAATTTCTTTTGTTGTAGTACATATGGTTGTATGTAGGACTATAATTGATATAGGAGATTGTCCAGCCATGATTTCTTGTCCTTCTTCACCGTCTTCTATAGTATATTTGAAAAAGTCTTATTGAAGGCCTCTATATATCCATTTTGCACTATATGATATCAGGATGAGTGATTGGACTCAAATTTTTTACTATAAGTACAATTTATTCATCTTCTTAGAATAGAAGATGGTGTTTTTATCTGTCAATATTGTGTGGGGGACCCTGAACCTAGTGATGATATGATATTTTAGGAAGTTTATAATATTCTTCATCCTTAATTCCTTGTGGTGTATTTCCTTATCTAATTTGGTGGTAATAAGGATGTACTTGAACTGCATATCTATGGCTAGGGGATATGGCCTCACAAAATCCCTTCCCCATATGAAAAATGACCAAGAATGTTTAGCTATTTGCCTCAATTTCAAGGGTTGATTTATGAATTTTTCTAGAACATGGCTTGCATGAAATTTCCCAGTCAATTACACACTCCCGTATCACAGATGTCTAGTAGTAACCCAACCTTTTGATTTGGTGGGGAGCCTAGTACCAGATTGATTAGAATTATAGGAGCCTAAGTGGACTTCTTCCATGGTGGAATGAATATTTCATTATTCTATGCATCTGAGGAAGATTTTGTAGAATCCACGCTTGTAGAGGGATTTCTAATCATTTAGACCATCCTATAGGGTAATGTTTTTCATTCAGTGCTAGATCTATTCCCTTCCGGATCAGTCATTTTGGGAGGGTCCCATTTTAGAGATAACCAATTATAGGATTCATCCATCTAGGGATGGATATTAGTTCATCATCCTTTGGGGTAGTGTTGAACTAATTTATTTATTCCATGTTGTATATGGTGATCGATGAGACCATCCTTCAACATGTGATTTAAAATATTGGTTCCTCCTAATCAGGGTCAGCCAAGACCATGGATGTAATAGCCAATACCTCGGCATGAACATTCTATGATTGTGTAACATGATGTAATGTGGGTTCAAAAGGGAAATCTGCCATTAGTCCCCCACCACAGCCAGTGAGATGGTCCAATTGTTTATTTTTGATGGAATATTAACCATTGATCTACTTTATCACTAGGTTTGAACCCACTATGATATTTAGGTTGGTTATTTTCAGTTGTAGGTCTAGTTCTAAGCCAACTATGATGGATTAGTATTCAGCCTCATTTTTTGTGTAGCCTTTGGTAGTGATAAAGAGTAGGGAAAATTTCTTTATTTGGGGAAACAAATACAATACCTCAGTTAACCTGATTGATCATTGGGTCTTCTATCCTTTTTCCGATAGGTCTCTGAGAGGCTCTATCAAAACACATCTCCCATGTTTAGGGAGTTCCATGGGAATAAAATTCCTTCTCATCTAAGAGCTTTATTTCAACTAGTGTATTCTCCAGGAGAGATGTAATGTGAGGAAATCCGAAAGGGCATTCCCTTTAATTAACTTCAATGATACCAATTTAATGTCATATTAATTTAGAATGGTCACCCATCTAGCCAAACACCCAGTGAACATAAGAAGGCCAAGAATTTTCTTTAGTGGATAAATACTAGTGACAAAATGGAATTCATGGTACTGCAAGCAATGCCTCAACTTTTTCACAATAAATATGAGAGCGAGAGAATTTACTTCGACATTAGAGTATTGTGTTTCAATACTTAATATCCTTAGAATGAGGTAGTGGATACTATTATCAGTCCATGTATCATTATTCTAATATAGGAGGGAACCTAGTGAGTGTTTCATGGTGGCCACATATAATATGAGTGTCCTCCATTCCACTGGTGACATTAGGATCAATGGGTGTATCAAACACATTAATACTCTAAAAGGATTATTGATAGTCATCATCCCATTGATTTTCATCATCCCATTGATAATTTATTCTCATATTCATTATGTTAGTGAAGGTGAGATATTTACCATCCAATTTGGATATGAAGAACTAAATATAGGCAACATTCCCTTCGAGTCACCTCAGTTCTTTGAGATTTATGGGGGGTGACATTTCTAGAATATAATTATTCTCTTCTGGATAAACCTCGATGCCCCCATGTCATACCAAAAATCCAATAAACTTCCCTAATGTTACCCTTAAAATAAAATTTCAATAGATTCATATTTAGACTTTTTTGTTACAGCTTGTTTAAGACTATTTGAAGATCCATGATGTGATCACATCACTTTAAATATTTAAACACTAGGTATTTGATAAAACATTCATCTATTCATCATAAGAAACACTTAAAGATATGATGCATGGAACATTGATGTATAGTTCTAGCATTATTTAACCCAACAGTAATGACCTAATAGAAAAATACTTCTTGAGATGCTCTAAATCCAGTGGATTCCTCCTCTTCAGGATACTTCTTTATCTGAATGCCCCCTGAGTACCTATCCATGAAGGAATGGTCTTAAAATCTTGTTGTTTCATCGATCAATAGTTTTATAATTGGTAATAGGAAATCATCCTTTGGGAAGTATCAATTAAGGTCTCTGAAACTGATGTAGACCCTAATCTTCCCATTCTTATTTTTTATAGGGATGATGTTGGTAGCCATCTTGGTTATTTTACTTCTCATACAATGTTTTATTTGATCAATTTTTCAACTTCCACCTCTATAATAGTAGTATGAGAGGGGTGAAATCCCCCGACTACTTTCTTAAAGCCTCGATGCTCATCAGGTATGCCGAGATTGTGCATAGAAACATTTGGATTTAGTCTGGTAATTTCATCATAAATCCAAGAGAACAAAAATCAATTTTTATTTAGAAACGAATGTCACATCTCTTTCTATTTCAGATGCTTGATGATGCTAATCAATATAGGTTGTGAGTATTATTTTTTTTCCAAGATTTACCTACCTGAGATCAATAATTTTGGTGGAGATACCTTCCTTAAATATGGGAGGGGAATTAATGAGGCTATCCTCATATTCTTCCACCTCTGTGTCTATGGTGACACTTTTAGATGAAGTTAGAAATCTGAGGGGCTCTTTGTCAATATTGGTGTGAGATAGGCCAAGAGAAGATACATTATCATCCCCCACTACCTGATTTATTGAAAATATATTAAAAATTGATTTTATTTTACACTATTGTTGGAAATAAATGGGTCTTGGACATCTGGGATTAGGTCTACTACTTTAACTAGACTTATGGGGAGCACATAATCACTGTCTATCATAATCTAGGGATTTTTAGGGAGTATACTCAAGCCATTGAGGGATAAAACTAGTATATCATCATCCATCATTGGATTTTTTCCTTAAATTTTGTATAAACCTTCCTCAACATATTTTTCTTTGAATGTTTTGAAGGGGTAACTATTACAATGTATAATTCTGACCTTTCTATTGATGGGGGTATTTTAGATACTAATAGAATGGTGAAAGTACCACCACATGGCTGTGGAGCTAGGGACTTATGATTAGGACATTATATGTGGTGTATTACTGGATAACCATAAACTCAACACTATATGTGAGATACCAAAACTAGTATTTGAGATTGATCTTCTAGAGAGATCTTTTCTCATGCTTATCTTACCCTTGAATGGCTAGATTTTTGGGAGATAGATTTGCTTCACTATAACCTCAACATTAGAGGGTTTGAATTGGTATGAGTTTGATACCATAACCATTTTCAACCAGATCCCTTTGTAAGTGGAAATTGCTGAGTTTACCTAAGACATATAGGGGTCTGATGCATCCTTGGATGACCTCTTCATAATCATGCTCTATGAATGAGATGGTGACATTTTATTCTGATGGAATAGTATCCACTAAATAGAATTTGAATACAATGACTTCTATGTCAAACTTAAGTGGGATCATAATGGCTTCAATGAGTGCCTCCTTGAGTTATTTTGAATGATGGAGCATGTATAAGATTGAGAGTTTGGCTGGGATGAAGACTATATGTTTCAATATGTTGTACGTTTTCTCCATAGGTTAGAATTTCCCAATGTGGGATTTCTCTTTGTTATCTGGATCAATATATGAGGAATTTGAGGTATAAAAAACTAGTACCTGTGCAGAGGTTGAGAGAGAATCTGTTTCCAATGGTGCAGGTCATGCCTACATTTTTAGTTGTCAAAATTGATCAGGTGATCACAACCTCTCTAGGTGGTAATGCAAGATAATTGGGTGCAGACAGCCAATGGAAGGTTTTGGAACACCTCAATTTCTTTAATGAGAATTTCTGAGTTATTACCCATGGGTCTCAGCTACATATATTTCCTATGTGGGTATGTGACTAAAATATTGGGTTTGACCATGCCCGTGTCTTCCCCTGTATCCCTGGTTCTTGCACATGCGACTTCCTGTTCCCCAGTTAGGTGTGGGGAACACATACTTGGGAGAATACTCATCATCGAAGATGTGGTATGATATGTTTATCATGTTGAAAAAACCAATGATTAAATCTATATATTATGATGGTTCAGTTTGGTGGGGCGGTACCCATGCTTTAGATGTTGCAGGGAAGACATCTATAAGAGGTAGGTCTTGCATTAGAGGAGAATATGGTTCCTCCTCTTCCGCTTCTTCCTGCATCTGATAGTCACATCAACCCTCGTGAGGCATATCTGATGTCACCTATATGGGTGGTGGAACTATTGTGGGTATGCGAATATATTCTCTCATAGTGTAATGAGCTAGTTCAACTATTTTTTAGTCATCAATTTGTCCAAAAATTTCCCACGCCTGGATGTAACTTTTTTCCAATCCCCTTCCTCTTCTAATTGGGTGCCATTTATGTAAGACACCTACTCTGGGTAAATATCCAATATAACCACTATAGTATCAACCATGCTTTGGAGGATGTATTTTAATATGAATAATTCTGAGATGTTATGACCCAACCACTTATGGAAATGGGTAGTAGTCAGGACAATCAGTGAGGAAGACATCATTGGAATTCCTTGATTGTGGAAGATTGAGAAGTTTATTATCCATGGATTCAAGGAAATAAACCATGACATATTCATTTTTAAAGTAGTATTCTTTATTTATCCATTTTTAAAATCCACATGATTTATTTGTGATTCTAGTTGAGGAATATTTTGTGGTTGTTGCAGCTTAATAAGTGTTACAAGGCAGTTCGAAACCAACATAGGTTCTTAAATGGGAACTACTTCTAGTTTGAGTGTAAAAATCACAAATTATTCTTTGTATATCCTTTTCCATTTATCTAGGGATATGATTTTTTATTTGGATCATGTTCACTTAATGAAATCTTCCAAATGTATTTCATTTTCTAAAAAATCATGAAACTCACCTTGATACTTCATTAGGATCAGAGGTGTTTTCAAATACTCCTATAGATTTTCATCATAGAGTTCCATAAAATTCACTTGTGAGATTAGAAGAATCAGTGAATAGGTTAGACCATTCTATTTATCTAGGAATTTATACACACTCTCATTTTCTCATTACTTGAAGTTTTTTTGGGTGATAATTATCTTCTTCCTCATCCTAGGCCCGAATTGGTCAAGGAATTGATGTTGAAGATCTTACCATCTGACAAATGATCCTACTATAAGAATACTTTAACAAACAAATTCTAGAGCTCTCAGTATCTATATAAAGAACCTAAAATTGGTTTCATCCTATTTATCTTGAGGGTCCATCATTAGACTACATCCAGATATGAAGTGAGTGAGATGATGTTCAGGGTTTCCCACACTATTGATTGTGGAGAAGGCTGGATTTCAAAAATTGGGTGGAGGAAAAGTTTCATCCAACTATTCAGGATATGGATTCTTTGCAGGCTATACATGTGGACATCACCCTTCCATAGTTTCCATTCGAGTAACTAGGGACTCAATGAAGTTGATTAGTTCTATAGGTACTACTATCTGAGATTCCGCCCATATATAGCGAGTAAGAAAGACCCAAGGAGGTGGCCATATTTTCATCTCCCACTGATTCCACATTCGTTAAATTAATGAATGATTTCCCTGAAGTGGGAGAGGTTTTTTCCATAATTGAGGGAAGTCACAATCATTTTCAACTTCTGTATTTATGTAAACTAGATTCCCAGATACAAAGCCTATCTGACACTCAGATTCCAATCTTGATAACGAATCGACTATTTCCAAATGTATGAGGGGAGGTATATTTAAATCAGCTTGAAGGTGGTACCAAATCAGAATTTTTCCCTTGAGTGTCTCCTCATTGAGTTTTCTGATAGTTTGTATCTTGTTCTCATATCGTGAAAACGGTTCCTCCATGGAAGTATTTTTAGTTATTTTGAGAAATTATTAAGATGTGTCCATAACTTTCACTTTTTATTGGAATTTTTATTCTATAGAGTTGGCTTCTCAATATTTGGATGTGCTAGGTTTTAGATCCCCCTTTGGTTCAAGGTGTATGCAGTCTCAATTGGTGCATCCGAATCACCTTCCTATTGGGTTAAATTTCTCGTGTTGTGTCCCTCTGCATCCGCATCTTGATCCAAATTATATATTATGTCAATGGTGATGAAATTCACAAATATGTATCAGTCAATGGTTTTTATCCCATTAATTTCAATGAAATATGAGTGTTCTGCACTTACTACATTACAGTCATTTCTCAAACGCTTGGCCACATTGGGATATTTTGTCTTCCGACCTCGATGAGGTTTGATTTCCTTAACTGTACGGTCCTCCTGTCTCATCCTATGAGTAGTGACCTTAAAGGAGTTTCAGGTCAAGATTACTGAATGGACCCAAATAGTATAGGATTGTCTTGGGGTGGGGGAATAGATGGGATGATCACCATTGATATTTTCCTCCCAACCTGGAGAATACTAATTCTCTCTCTGGTTATGATAATGATGAAAATTCCCCTAGCCCTATGGGATGGGGACTATTTGGGGTTACACTTGGAATTTATTGTTCCTCCTACTAAGGATTCAATGTTTTTAGTTAAGTATTTGATGACACATAGGAAGAACCTTGATATATAATTTCCCCAATCCTAGTGAGATAAGGTTGATCTGGAAGCACCGTTAATTTAAAAAGGGCTCTCTCAAGGGATGATGAACCTAGTGATTGATTTTGAGATATAAATTCCCCCATCCTAGTGGGACTGGGTTTTTCCAACTTCTTTCTATATGTCCTTAATCCTATTAGTAATTGACTATTCGATAGGAAGAGGCGGTGGTAGATATCCCCTACCTAGTGAGCTGGGTTTTCTCCTAGATGGATGTTGTGGTAGCTACTATTACATCCTATTTTATTTGGTGCAGTTGTGATCATGTGGGAGATGGGTTAAATAGAAGCCCATGATGGGAGTAATTATTTACAAGAATTTTACTAGTGGATCACAACTTTATCTTATGTGTTTGAAATTAATTCCCATTTCTTTAAGGGGCCCAGTTCAAAGATCTGTTGGCTACCCTCCCCTTCTTTTTATGATGTACTGAAATCCTTGAAGTGGGGGAATTTTTTTAGTGACTAACTCGACCGAGAGTTACCCAATAATCTAATTTCTCCAGATTCTAGACATTGGAGGACACCATATCTAGGAATATATTCTATTCCAGGGGTGCAGTAATGTGAAATTATCCATATATTCTCCTTCCGCGAATATAGATACCTGATGTGGCTTCAAATATCATCTACTGAAGACTTTTTATGTAATGATAGAAATAATGTTACATATTATCACTATGTTTTCCTAGTTTTAGATCCTGATCCATTGAGATAAAATCCATATCTAACTAGAAATAGAGTATCTTATTAGTCTGAAGGTGAAAATCATTTCTTGGATAAGGGATATATCTATTCTTGAATCCCTAATGAGTTTTCAACATGTTTTGATGTATATAAGGCATGAAATCCTTCTATATCTCATATGGGATCTCATTGCCAGATGTACAAAGGGGCCTAGAAATTATGGAGAGGTTGTTTTTGGCTAAATCTCTCCATATGTCAATGTTAGATTCCTCTTCATTAGACTGAAATGTCTTAATCTGGCCAGACCAAAGAAGTTACTTCTTGGGGGTTCCTACTGTCTTGAGTGGAGTGCTACTGTGAGTTTATGGGGAACTATATACTATTGACACAAATGTTTTGAGTACCTCTCTATATAAAGGTGTCCAAGTTTTGAGAATATCTCTATTTGGAGGTGTATGGGGAAGGAGAGGATTTCCTTTTCTATAGTATATATCACCTTAGGAAGGTTGGACACTATGAATTTTAGGAGCAGTGTCCTTGTGATCCATCTCCACACTACCATGTGTAGGAATATCACAGTAATGATCACATTCTACTATGGTTGAAGAGTCAATGGACCCATGGGGTGTTGAGAATGTGTATCGAACAGTCTCAAAGACTTGGAATTAAGTAGATTAGGGAAATGATCTTCATTCTACATCGTCTCAAGAATATTTCAACCTACCTTTTATAATTGTGAAGGAATATAAGCTTACTATATGAGGGATTCCAGAATATATTTATAACCATTCGGTGCTATGGGAGTACAATACAACTGATGAGAATCTATTGAATTATTCCAATGTGATTCTTTATTATTTGCAGGAATATGAGGCTCACCTACGTCATGTTCTACTCTTACTGGCTATCCTCGATCATAATGGGTATATGAACCCAATCCTAAGACTATGGAATATTCCATTGGTCTTTCTTGATAGGGATATGAGCCCATCTCGAGGCATGTGCTACTCTCACTTAGTGAGCCATGGTTAGAGAGGGTATATGAGCCCATTCTAAATATGCTTTCCCTACTATAATATATAGAAAGACCTCCATTAATGGGACAAGTGATATAAGACTCTTTCTGTATTGACTTGGATGGATTCTAGTTATTTCATTCTTCAATGGATGTAGGGATATGAGCATGGCTTCCGTGAGCAGCTGGAATATGGTAGATGAATTCACTAACTTTCATATGAGCCTATATCGAGGAATGTTGCACTATCAATTAGTGATCCTAAGAAAAAATAGGGATATGATCCCAATCCTAAGACTTTTTAGGATTATTACATTCTTCATCGACATGAATATGAGTCTGTATTGAGGCATGTTCCACTCTCACCTGGCGAGCCCCGACCAGAATGGGGAAATAGTCCCAATACCGTGCTATTAGAAAATTATGCCGGTTTTTTTCTATAGGCATGTGACCTTGTACTATGGATTCTTCCCCTCTTAAATGGTGATCCTTGGTTGGAATTGGAATATTATACAAGTATGGTTCCTCATCCTTCACTTAAATATGTCAACCATTCTCCAGTATGGGAGAAAGAATGCGTACATTATCTAGAGAAATGACTTATTCATAATGATCAGAGTGTTATGCTGCCATGGATATAGGGATAGGAATATATACCTATCCCTTTATCTATACCAATGATGAAATATTATTTTGGAGTTCTTTAGATGTTGCTAAGATGTAATTTAATTGTAACAAAGTGTATAGATGAATGTAAGCCTTCACATTTTCTGTCTCCACTATATACTGGAAGAAGTCTTCGATTGAATTGGGAATATATGACCAATTCTATCATCCTTGTTACAACAGAATATTCTGATTGATTTAACGAAAATGGATTAAGATATGTGGATCACCATGCTTGATTTAGGATTATACCCATATACTTGTTCCGAGTGAGTAGGGATATGAGCGTGATCTGTAGCTACCATCGAAATATGATAGCATTCTTCATCAATAGGAGTGGGGATATGATTCCACTCTATTTTATCTAAAACCTTCCATGATATATGTTTCTTCCTTATTTCCTAGGAACTAGTGTTAGAGGTTGTAGTTTGTCAAATTGTATCCTCCATATGCGACTAAAGGGTACTAGTGGGATGGTGCGGTGACAACGATCAACATGAGCCCCCCTCAACAACTCATGAACTGAGAGGGAGACATAGTTTACTCCCTGGTCCATCATCATTAAATACTAAAGGTGGTGATTTTCACTCTATGGGGATAATATTTTAAATCTATTAGTTTTGGAAATGAGGGCTACCAGCTTTGCTAAAAATTTCCTCAAACGATGTAGACTCATTAGTTTCAACACTTAGAGACCCTCATGGGTAGGATCAAGGGTCAGGATCATACCGTGTTGATGGTATTCCCAAAAAATTACATTCTCCACCCAACATTGAATATGTTGGGAGGGTGAGATCATTCTATGACCCATGGGGGTTAGAGCCATAATAGATTTTCCAAAATGTTTTATGGATAAAGACATGTCAGATTATGGTGTTGTTGGTGAGAGTATTATATATAGTCACAAAAGAAACAAGGAAAAGGTCCCCTATTAGTGCATCATCATAGTCATAATATATTCTCAATCCGATATGAATGGGTAACATAATTTTCCTTTTTTTTAATGCAACAATTCTACTCGCATGGACTTGTCGAAGCGATGATGGACTTATTTCATGGGAAACCCAACTATGGAAGATAAATTCTATGTTTAATGTCAGGTTCACCATTTTTTGTGTAGAAAATGAAAAAATACCCTAATCCATGATTATCTAATCATCCTGTTACTTGAGAGATTCACATTTGGTTCACAATTTTTTTTCGACAAAAATGGATAAGGTTCAGCCGTGCGACAATTATAAAATGGTTTGACAAGAATTGGGATGTATATCATTTTTATATTGTGAATGAGTCACTGTTGTTGAATGATTTCACTTCTAGTTCACCCCTTTTTATTTGTTGGAACGATGTTTTTGGCTTGGCCTAGTGGTTTGATTGTGGGGGGGGGGGGTCAATATCATTGTACAATCATTCAATACGGATTTACCATTTTTATCTCAATCACAAAATCCCAACAACTCCCACATCCTTAAATGAGTATGAACCTACTTTTTTTATGTAAGGCGTTCCATTGGGGTTTTAGACCCAATGACACTTATAAACTAATTGTTTTGAGAGGATGGGAGGTTCGGGTCATCACATATTTTTAGGGGGAATTGTTGCCTACTCTGGCACACTATAATGTATTTAATATATGTTCAATAATCTCTTCCTAATCCTAATACAGGACTGGTTACCCTAACATGTTTATCATAGTAAAAATACTCATATAAAAGGAATCTATTAGTGAATATATTTATATGTATATGAATTTCTCAATCAATTTCCCACTAATGAGTATCTACTTATATATTGAAGCTGTATAATAAAGAACTTCATAATTTCAAACCATGCAAGGAGGTTGTAGAGACCCGAAGCTTGATGTACATTGACATTAAATTACATTTGCGGAATACTTAGTACATAAAAAAAACACACACACAAGGACCGTAATAGTTTAGTGTCTTTGGAAACTCGGAATATAATCCTCTAATCCTGGTGAAATATCTTCAACATATCCCATAAAGATCTTCCTTTTTATTATACCTAAAACCTTTTTTATATCCTGGGGAAAAGAAAACATAAAAGGGTGAGCTCAAATGCTCAGTAAGGGTAAACAAAATAAATATCAATCACATCATATACATACGCACATAACTTTTGGAAATCTTAACATGCAAAAGAAATCATAATTTCATAACATGGGGTAAATCATGGCAGTGAAATGTAATCACAATAATCATAACTTAAAACATTAAACTTTGTGGAATACACACATAATCATAGAGAATCATTTCTTGTTAGTCAAGACTCATTGCCAAGACTATCTTAGTGGACAATGTCCATTTCTGAATCGAGTGACCCTCGTTTCAGTCCTGTTTCACTGAACCGGTATAACCTACCATTCCAGCCATGTCTATCTCATGAGATATAAAATCTTTACCCAATGCATTAGAGGGAGATATAGGTCCCACCCATCTTATAATGAATCCTTTCTTATGTGTGCCACATAATCATAAATCATACATCATCGCATAACACATGTAACAAAAATGGGATTCTTGAAACATCATGACATCATAAAACAAATCATATAAGGTAAATGACTTCATAAAAATAATTTCCTCAAAACATAATCAAATCAATGTAATAATAGGGATAAAAACAGAACCCTATATTATCTTAGATGGAAAATAATTTTGATAAAACATTTGAACTCCATTCTTGAGGAAAATATCCTTTCTACTTCAAAAACACTTTTCTTTTCTTAACATGTCATACAATTATAAACTAAAAGAAGTTGATTAAAAATAAACTTGAAAACTTGTAAAGGAAGATTCTTTTAAATAATGTTTTAAAAATCCATTCATGCCGTATAAGTTAAAAAAACATTCTTCGTACTTTTGTCGGAAAAGTCAAAAAGTACCTCGTATGAAAAAACGACAAAAGATTCATTTCATATTCTTTACTAAAAACTCATCGAAGGGTAAAATTGGATTTAGACTAGTGTAAGTGGATGGAAACAATATTACATATTGAGGGAACATGGATGTGGATGATAAAATACACCCCAATAAATACTTACGAATAAACAATCTCGGATAAAAATGAGATTGTGATATTTCCCTTAACTTATGTCCGATATGATTTATACGTATCCAAACCTCCTGTATAATGATTTAAATAATGTCATTAACTTATTACAGAATCATATTAATTGTTATTATATCATATATGGTTCACTTATGACTTTATACTACCCGTTCTTTTGTAAATTCCTTGTTAAAGAAGCGTTTTGGGTAAAATCGTCTCATTTGTCGTTCGTGTTTTTAACTTGTAATTATTAATATGATTACTTGGATCATGATTACTTATATCCATAATGTAAAACATGATTTATATATAATATATATTCAGAATATACATATATAATAAATCAGTAAATGGAAATAAATACACCGTTCATGGAGACGGTAGTCCGTACGTACGCATGAACGCTGTTTTCGTTTCCTTATTGAATTGAATGGAATTAAGTAGATGACATACATATAAATATAAATAATTCCAGTATCATTATTAGGTCATATATTTAATTATTAGTTATTATATATACTTTATAATCATTCATGAATGGTTAATCATTGAGAATGAATCTCATCGCGTCATGGAGACGGTATTCCGTACGTACGCACGCGCGGTGATTTCATTTTTCCGTAGGATGGATAGAAGATGAAATAGGGTTGTTTCATACTTATAATAACATATCAGTATATGAGTGATACTGATGTTATTACTTCATAATGAAACAACCTAAGAAGAATATGTGGAAGAAGAAATAAAGTTGAAAGAATCGGTAACGGAAATTACCTCTTCTTTGAAGTGCTTCTTTGAGACCTCCTTTTAGGGCACTAAAATTGGTCTTTGAGGAAGACCAGAACCTCTAGGATGTTTCTAGGGAAGTGGAGAAGGAATTTTGGCAGGGGTTGGCCGAGCTTTAGTGCTAAAATTGGTGTGAGGAGGAGGAGGAGGTGTCCTTTTATAAGGGAGGAGAGGGGCACCTTAGGAATATCTCAAAATATTATTTTATATTAAAGTCAAAATCGGTTTATAATGGTTCCAAAGGGTCTTATTTCGAAGCTAAAGAGGGTATGGGTTGAAATCCTATCAACCAATAGGATTTAGACAAGTTTAGGTTATTATTTTAACCTTATCAATTAGATTTAACTCTAAGTTAAATAATTTAACTTTTACCGTGTCTTTTTGTTTTCTTACACTATATGGTTAATACACTTACTATAACATGCCAAACGAACCCCAAATGGTTTATTATTAATATATATATACTTATCTAAGTCATTGTCCGAAACATAGATTTTTAGGAATAAAATAACAATTAATAATATAATATTTGATTTAAAAACTATTTTGTGTCAATTTTGACACTATTTGATATATGAATTTTGTAAAAGTCATAACAGAATTATATGTTCGAAACAAGTTTATCAAATCAACACTAATATATCATAGTAACCTAGAAAAATAGTGGAATTCATAAAAAGTCTCAAATTATATTTACTTGGGTATTTATAACATCAATTATGTCAATATTTCATTAATAAGATAATTACTGCATCATCGTTGTGTCATACATAAATTAAATTATTTAATATCTAAAAATTACAAATAAAATACCATTATGTAGGAAATCTGTTTATCTTTCTAATGAATATTTATAGTCGAATTTAGCTTATTTATAACCCCATATTAAAAATGTTTTAGTAAATAAACTTTGATTTTAACTCTTTTAACCCTTCTTTAAATAAATTAATAATAAATGTCCTAATCTAATCCAAGTGGGCCTAAATGGTCATATTATATTCACAAGGTTTGTTTTTGGTCGAATTACACTTGTCCAATAGAATTAGGACATGTGTTAGGGTAATAATAATATCATATTTACCCTTAGTTACCCAATTTACTATTAACCGTGGTAAAAAAAGTAAAAAGTTACTATTCACCAAAAACTATTTTCATCTCATTGAACCACATTTTAGTCCTTGATATTAACCGTGTCTGTCGGATTTTCGAAATTCCATTCACAGAAGCGGTAAAATTAAGTTTTATGCAAAATTCAGTTTTTAACCTACCACTTAGTGGTTTCACTATTCATCAAAAATTGAAAGTTTTCAGAAAAATACCAAAAATTAGGCCTAAGCTATATTTGATATTATTAACTCAAAAATGATGTCTATTTTACCAAATTCAAAACATATCAATTGCATTAACTAATTTAAAAATTAATTCTCGTCGTCAAAACAAATAGCGTATTTTTAAGAGATAATAAATATCAAAAGATTGACACTAGTTTATAACTGGTTTAAATGTGAAATTACATCCAATGACCAACATTGTATTAAATTGTAAAAAAATATTCTAAATATACTTTAAAACCACTCAAATTAATAATTTATCACTATTAATTATTTCGATTGAAAAAGTTGTTTTTAATTAAAATTTAGTAATTTTCACTATTCATCAAAATATGAAAGTTATCCGAAAATCACCAAAATTTCAACCTAAGCTAATTTCGATATTCTGAATCCATAAATGAATCCATTTTGAAAAATAAAATTTAAAAAATTTCAAAAAGTGGTTATTACTATTCATAACGCCTAGTTTTAATAATATCTTAATAGCATATCGTTGTTTAGCGAAACTTGGTGTTGCGTACAACACACGCTATCGTGGAAGGTCGCGATTGCGTGTAATGGAAGGAAAGTCAAGGATGCGTGTTGTGCAAGCTTCTTTTGGTGTAGCGTAAAACACAAGACATTAATGAAATTAAAAAGAATATTTTTCATAAAATCTCAGGGTGTTACATTCTACCCCCCTTAAAATGAATTTCGCCCTCGAAATTCGTCGGGGTTATAAATGGTTTACTATTTGAAAGTTTCTTTGATAGAAACCCACATCATAAAAAGGAATACCAAAACTTATCTTTAAAAACTAAAGTATAAAACGTAATGGTTACCCAAGTTAACTAATCACTGGGTATCCACATAGGAGAACATAGGTGAAAATATGGACATGGAAGAGAAATCTAACCATCATGTTCTGATGGAGAGTGGTAGAGGACATGGCTATAAAAAATCCAACAATCACAAAGCCATAAATTTGTGATGATCTAGGGTACCATCTGATTCATCGGATATAAGATCACTAGGAAAACATTTTTGGTTTTCAATATCATTTCCCTAAAGTTGAAAATTTTGAATTAGAAGAAATACTTACTTGATTTTGGTACAATATCACTGTTGTTCGTGGATTGAACAATTTCCACTTCAGCCCTTAAAGAAATGAAGTTGAATTTGTTATTCGTGAAGTGTTAGCAGATCATGTGATAGAATGACGGGTCATTCCATCTGTCTTAAACAAAAGGTTAGAAAAAGTTATTAAATATACATAAGTCATTCTATAGTGGGATTAATCATATATGGTTCCTAAAATGGACTTATACTTCATATACTGCTTAATATAATAAAACTAGTTTCTACTAAACAGAGACTTCATGTAGGCCAGTGGTAGGCGATAAAGGCCAGTTGCACTTCGGTTGTGGGTTCGATTCCCACAGCCTTGTCCGACGCGATGGGCTGTCGCCCGTCCTGCAGGTTGTCCTTTTTCTAAAACTATATTACTATAACATCCCATCAATAATATCGAAAAACAAACAATACTAACTTATGTCCAACATAATCCATTCCAATCTTTAGGCTTACCCATAATACTGTAGTCCACTCTCATAATATAGTGAAAACAATTACCAGAGATTTAATACCATCGTTGATCCCCATATATCATAATATATGTCTTGTTGGTCACATTCTAAACATTCAAAGTCCTTAATCATGTATTCTCTTGAATACCCATTGAACCTTAGTGAAAACATGAATGCAGTTAAAAGTTAACTCTTTCCACATACCAAAATCCAAAAATTCTATATACTCAAACCATGATATCACTTAGTCCTTATATCAATCATGATCTCATGAATACTGTTAAACATTTCGTTTTCTCGTTTTCCATTAATTATGCGCATATCATCTTATTTCCAAAAATATCTCAATCACTTTTAATACCACATTAGACCAACACATAAGTATTCCAATACTTTATGATACAACATTATTTTTAAATCCCATTACATAAATACTTAATCATTCCACCACATCGTTGTCATATTCAACATCGCCAATAGTGATCGCATGTGACTTCCCTTTGTCCTTTGCCTTAAGTGGTTGCTCATGTTGATCATCACTAACCCTTGGATTAGGGCATTTATTAGCATAATGCCCCATTTCCTTGCACTTGAAGCATTGAAGTGTTGGTGGTGCGTTCTCTATAGTCTTTTCTTTATTCACATCATTAGAAACCCTTTTTCCATTACTTCGACACTCAGCTGCTCGATGACCTTCTTTTCCACACTTAAAACATTTTCTAGTCCCTTTAAGACAATCTCCACCATGCTTCTTTCCACACTTTGTGCATAAGGAAACATTCATCTTCTTTTCACCGTTATTATGAGATTTCTCCTTGAACTCCATCTTTCGTTTCTTGTCAAAACCATGAGATGGATATGTAACACCAACTTCCATTTCTACTTTGATAGCACAACGCACAATTTCTTCAAAGCTACTGAAGTCTATTATAGATAATGCCCTTCAAAGACTTGGTTTTAAGCCACTGAAAAATCGATCAACTTTACTTTCAGGTTGGATGATAATGCCAGATGCATACCTTGCAAGTCTTGTAAAATTCGCTTCGTATATACCAACAGATTCATCATCCTTCTGCTTCAGATCAAGAAACTCCTTTTCCATCTTTGTTCGAAGAATACGAGGGAAGTACTTACTGAAAAACAAGTTCTTGAACTCGTCCCATTTCATGGACTCAATTTCATCTCTTGGCCTCGTATTCTTGATAAGATTCCACCATTGATCAGCTTCACCTTCCAAACGATATACTGCTAAGATGACTTTATCATGTTCAGAACATTGAAGAACTGAAAATATCTTTTCAGTGGTACTGATCCATTGTTCAGCAACAAGTGGATCAGAAGACCCACTAAAAGAAGGTGGACGTTGCCTCATGAAGGACTCAATAGAATATTGTTCCCTTCTCTGATCATTTGGAAGTCCAGAATGATTCATAGCTTGTGTAAGTATAGCAATAAGATTTTGCACTCCATCTCCCATAACATTTGTTTGTTCAGGAGGACAATCATTGCATTGTCTATTGCATTGATCAACACGGTTCCTTCGGGTTCCAGCCATCGTCTAAAACCCAAAAAGAATAGTGTGAGAGGCAAAAATCACGCTAGGGAAAACAACATTATAAAGGGGGAGTATCCTCAATATCTAACTTCTTAGGTTAAATTCTAAGATCGTTACCGTAGTTATAGGACTGTATCCTATACGTATACTTATCCTTAGGGACATCCCTAGACAAACCTTATAAATATCTCTAGGGATCTCACTAAAGTTCTCGCATCCTAGTTTCCAAAGGTTGACTAAACCTTTCCTCTGATACCAACTGTAGATACCCGAATCTTGATGTACATTGACATTAAATTACATTTGCGGAATACTTAGTACATAACAAAAACACACACACAAGGACCGTAATAGTTTAGTGTCTTTGGAAACTCGGAATATAATCCTCTAATCCTGGTGAAAGATCTTCAACATCTCCCATAAAGATCTTCCTTTTTATTATACCTAAAACCTTTTTTTTATATCCTGGGGAAAAAACATAAAAGGGTGAGCTCAAATGCTCAGTAAGGGTAAACAAAATAAATATCAATCACATCATATACATAAGCACATAACTTTTGGAAATCTTAACCTGCAAAAGAGATCATAATTTCATAACATGGGGTAAATCATGGCAGTGAAATGTAATCACAATAATCATAACTTAAAACATTAAACTTTGTGGAATACACACATAATCATAGAGAATCATTTCTTTTTAGTCAAGACTCATTGCCAAGACTATCTTAGTGGACAAAGTCCATTTCTGAATCGAGTGACCCTCGTTTCAGTCCTGTTTCACTGAACCGGTATAACCTACCATTCCAGCCATGTCTATCTCATGAGATATAAAATCTTTACCCAATGCATTGGAGGGAGATATAGGTCCCACCCATCTTATAATGAATCCTTTCTTATGTGTTCCACATAATCATAAATCATACATCATCGCATAACACATGTAACAAAAATGGGATTCTTGAAACATCATGACATCATAAAACAAATCATATAAGGTAAATGACTTCATAAAAATAATTTCCTCAAAACATAATCAAATCAATGTAATAATAGGGATAAAAACAGAACCCTATATTATCTTAGATGGAAAATAATTTTGATAAAACATTTGAACTCCATTCTTGAGGAAAATATCCTTTCTACTTCAAAAACACTTTTCTTTTCTTAACATGTCATACAATTATAAACTAAAAGAAGTTGATTAAAAATAAACTTGAAAACTTGTAAAGGAAGCTTCTTGTAAATAATGTTTTAAAAATCCATTCATGCCGTATAAGTTAAAAAAAACATTCTTCGTACTTTTGTCGGAAAAGTCAAAAAGTACCTCGTACGAAAAAACGACAAAAGATTCCTTTCATATTCTTTACTAAAAACTCACCGAAGGGTAAAATTGGATTTAGACTAGTGTAAGTGGATGGAAACAATATTACATATTGAGGGAACATGGATGTGGATGATAAAATACACCCCAATAAATACTTACGAATAAACAATCTCAGATAAAAATGAGATTGTGATATTTCCCTTACCTTATGTCCGATATGCTTTATACGTATCCAAACCTCCTGTATAATGATTTAAATAATGTCATTAACTTATTACAGAATCATATTCATTGTTATTATATCATATATGGTTCACTTATGACTTTATACTACCCGTTCTTTTGTAAATTCCATGTTAAAGAAGCGTTTTGGGTAAAATCGTCTCATTTGTCGTTCGTGTTTTTAACTTGTAATTATTAATATGATTACTTGGATCATGATTACTTATATACATAATGTAAAAAATGATTTATATATAATATATATTCAGAATATACATATATAATAAATCAGTAAATGGAAAGAAATACACCGTTCATGGAGACGGTAGTCCGTACGTACGCATGAACGCTGTTTTTGTTTCCTTATTGAATTGAATGGAATTAAGTAGATGACATACATATAAATATAAATAATTCCAGTATCATTATTAGGTCATATATTTCATTAGTAGTTATTATATATACTTTATAATCATTCATGAGTGGTTAATCATTGATAATGAATCTCATCGCGTTGTGGAGACGGTATTCCGTACGTACGCACGCGCGGTGATTTCATTTTTCCGTAGGATGGATAGAAGATGAAATAGGGTTGTTTCATACTTATAATAACATATCAGTAAATGAGTGATACTGATGTTATTACTTCATAATGAAACAACCTAATAAGAATATGTGGAAGAAGAAATAAAGTTGAAAGAACCGGTAACAGAAATTACCTCTTCTTTGAAGTGCTTCTTTGAGACCTCCTTTTAGGGCACTAAAATTTGTCTTTGAGGAAGACCAGAACCTCTAGGATGTTTCTAGGGAAGTGGAGAAGGAATTTTGGCAGGGGTTGGCCGAGTTTGAGTGCTCAAATTGGTGTGAGGAGGAGGAGGAGGTGTCCTTTTATAAGGGGGAGAGGGGCACCTTAGGAATATCTCAAAATATTATTTTATATTAAAGTCAAAATCGGTTTATAATGGTTCCAAAGGGTCTTATTTCGAAGCTAAAGTGGGGATGGGTCGAAATACTATCAACCAATAGGATTTAGACAAGTTTAGGTTATTGTTTTAACCTTATCAATTAGATTTAACTCTAAGTTAAACAATTTAACTTTTACCGTGTCTTTTTGTTTTCTTACACTGTATGGTTAATACACTTACTATAACATGCCAAACGAACCCCAAATTGTTTATTATTAATATATATATCCTTATCTAAGTCCTGTTTCCGAACCTTAGATTTTTAGGAATAAAATAACAATTAATAATATAATATTTGATTTAAAAACTATTTTGTGTCAATTTTGACACTATTTGATATATGATTTTTGTGAAAGTCATAACAGAATTATATGTTCGAACCAAGTTTATCAAATCAACACTAATATATCATAGTAACCTAGAAAATCAGTGGAATTCATAAAAAGTCTCAAATTTTATTTACTTGGGTATTTATAACATCAATTATGTCAATATTTCATTAATAAGATAATTACTGCATCATCGTTGTGTCATACATAAATTAAATTATTTAATATCTAAAAATTACAAATAAAATACCATTATGTAGGAAATCTGTTTATCTTTCTAATGAATATTTATAGTCCAATTTATCTTATTTATAACCCCATATTAAAAATGTTTTAGTAAATAAACTTTGATTTTAACTCTTTTAACCCTTCTTTAAATAAATTAATAATAAATGTCCTAATCTAATCCAAGTGGGCCTAAATGGTCATATTATATTCACAAGGTTTGTTTTTGGTAGAATTACACTTGTACAATAGAATTAGGACATGTGTTAGGGTAATAATAATATCATATTTACCCTTAGTTACCCTATTTACTATTAACCGTGGTAAAAAAAAGTAAAAAGTTACTATTCACCAAAAATTATTTTCATCTCATTGAACCAAATTTTAGTCCTTGATATTAACCGTGTCTGTCGGATTTTCGAAATTCCATTCACAGAAGCGGTAAAATTAAGTTTTATGCAAAATTCAGTTTTTAACCTACCACTTAGTGGTTTCACTATTCATCAAAAATTGAAAGTTTTCAGAAAAATACCAAAAATTAGGCCTAAGCTATATTTGATATTATGAACTCAAAAATGATGTCTATTTTACCAAATTCAAAACATATCAGTTGCATTAACTAATTTAAAAATTAATTCTCGTCGTCAAAACAAATAGCGTATTTTTAAGAGATAATAAATATCAAAAGATTGACACTAGTTTATAACTGGTTTAAATGTGAAATTACATCCAATGACCAACATTGTATTAAATTGTAAAAATATATTCTAAATATAATTTAAAACCACTCAAATTAATAATTTATCCCTATTAATTATTTCGACTGAAAAAGTTGTTTTTAATTAAAATTTAGTAATTTTCACTATTCATCAAAATATGAAAGTTATCCGAAAATCACCAAAATTTCAACCTAAGCTAATTTCGATATTCCGAATCCATAAATGATGTCCATTTTGAAAAATAAAATTTAAAAAATTTCAAAAAGTGTTTATTACTATTCATAACGCCTAGTTTTAATAATATCTTAATAGCATATCGTTGTTTAGCGAAACTTGGTGTTGCGTACAACACACGCTATCGTGGAAGGTCGCGATTGCGTGTAATGGAAGGAAAGTCAAGGATGCGTGTTGTGCAAGCTTCTTTTGGTGTAGCGTACAACACAAGACATTAATGAAATTAAAAAGAATATTTTTCATTAAATCTCAGGGTGTTACAGAGGTGATTAAAAATTATGAATGAGACTACTACATTATGAGGAATCATAGATATCCAGATTTATAGTAAGAATAAAAACCCATGTACTTTGTTAAACTTGTGAGTTTTAGTGTCATGTGGAAAGGAAATACATGTGGGTACTTAGACACTAGGAATTTGAGATTAGACCTTGAGGAGGAGTCTTTTGTATCCTAGTTATGGTAGGAATTAGAGTAATCATAGTTTGGTTGTATAATTAGTCTATTTAAAGATGAATTAGAATGATTATCCCATGGTAATGATTGGGTCCCTATGGTTGAAATGTCAGAGACATGAGTGGACTTACCCTGAAGTTAGTGTATATCTGAGATCAAGCCCTAGGAAGTTGTCTTATGTATCCTGGTTGTGGACAAAATTAGAGTTATCAATGTTTAATAGATTAGGGATTACACATAAAGGGTTCCTTAAATGTGGGACATATCATATTATGCTAGTAATCCAGGCTTACACATTGAAGTTTCCATGACAGGTGGATATTCATGATGTGAATTATATGATCATTAAAACTCCCTAATCCAACATGATCCATGATCAGTGTGATAAAAATGGGATAGAAATTAATCAGTATTACCACATATGTATGCTAGAATTATGTACCTAGAAAACCCTTGAGATGTTTAATATAGATCTTGGGCCTTAGGAAAGAATCCTACGTATTGTGGTTATGGAAGGAATTAGAGTTGTTATAGTTTGATTAACTTCTCAATCCACTAGTAGATGAGAACAAATGATCATAAAATGGGAATTATTGGGTCCCATTACATTAAATATTAGAGACATGGTGGGACTTACACTGAGGTAATTTTATGTTTGATCTTAAGACTTAGGAAGGTGTTCTACATATCATGGTTAGGAATACGATTTCTCATAGTTCAGTTGATCAGGTATTACACACTATGATTTCTATATATGTGGGACATATCATATTATTCTAATGATTTGGGATTATACATTGAGGTTTAATTATATGAATGATGGATAATATTATCATATCCTGGTACACCTGCTTGACCTGGTCTAGTTATCTACCTAACCTTCTGGATTTTCTTCTTGACTTGACTTGGTTGTCTGAATGACATGTCGAGGATGTAAATATTTTTCTCGTTTTATTGTGGACATGTCCAATGACAATCAAATGATCCATTTGACTTGTCTATAGGACATCAAATAACCTAAATATAATTTATGAAGGCCATTACATAAACAAGGATGACATTACTGAAGGACATCACAAGACCCAACGATGGATGTCTGAAGACAATCACATGATCTCAGCTAACATGTCACAATGTCATCACGAATGATAAGTAACATGTATAAATGAAATATAAATATCTAGATTAATTTTAATAGAGGTTATCATAAAATTTGGATGACATGCCCAGAGGACATCGAAAGACCCAACTGGCTTGTCCTTGAGGCCATCACATGATCTTGGTTGACATGTCCTAGTGTCATAAAAAACGTTTGCTGACATGTCTGGAAGACGTTGTGATATCTGGATAACTTTTCTTGGAGGAAATCACATGATCTTGGATGATATTCTTGGAGGGTGACACATTATCTTTCTGGTAGGACCAAAGGGATTCACAAGACCCAACTAACACACACAAGTATTAATGCATGATTCAGGCGACTTGTCTAAGGGAATTGCAAGATCTGGATGGACGGCTGAAAGGTCTTCGTGAGACTCAGGTGGCAAGGATAGGGCCATCAAGTGACTTGATATGACATGTTCAAGGGATGTCAAATAATCCATGTAGTATGCTAAGGGATCATCATATGATTTGAGCGACATGTCTCGGTGTTCGCACATGATCCGGATGAGTCATGCAAAACACATGAGGATCAACGTATATGTTATTCACACAAGTTTCCCAATAGTTAGTATTGATATTCTAGTTTTAATCACATATGTACCTTATATTTATTTAGTGTTATCTTATTTTAGTTTTCACGTGATTCAGTTGATATGCAGCATAAGTTTCACATAATCCGATTGACATTCCATAAGTCCTTTTCATTATCTTATGAGTGATCAAGCGAAGATTATATGCATGTCTCATGATCCTCTTGGTCATTACCTAGGTTTTTACATGGTATAAGGCCCTGTGATCCTGATATTGACCCATCTAATAAGTCTCATATGATGTCGAGGTGCGCCGGTGCGTTGATCCAAGGATGCATTTTTCGTGTCTGGGTGGAGGATTTATAGGCCTCGCCACTCCAATTATACAATACATTACTTGGAGAATATCACCCAAATCTGGGATGTGGTCAGGGTAATGCATTTATGTCACATATTTCACATGTTCCTACTAAAGATCATTCTTGTGTATTCACATGAATTTCAATGAACATGAGACCATCCCATCAGTGCCCCATTTATTGGATTTTTTCCAATCAAAGGAGTCTTTCCTAATCATGTGGGAATTACAAGGGTATTTTTCAAGTATGGTATAACATGTCCAGGGGCCTTCAAGAGATTAGGATCCCTTCTGGAAGGATTTCGTGTGATCTGAGGTGACCTGTATGGGACATTTTTTGAAATTGAGGTGTCTTGTTAGGGGGCTTTATGAGATAGGGGTGGCTTTTCAAGGGGGTGTTGAATGATCAATGATGATCAACTAGGGTGTATGACCCCATTCACATATGAACAATGTATCTTCCCCTATCAAGATTATCTCATTATTTCACTATTTTATTTCCTTGTCTATTTTACAAGGGCTGGGTATCTCACAAGTTTTCATGAGTGTTATCGAAGATAATCACACTCCCAATTGGTGATGCGTTGTGTCACCAAAAAAGGGTACCATGGTGATGTATGAAACTTTTATGGAAAAAAAATCTATTTGTACTTGGAACCATAGTGGAGAAGAATAATTCTTGGATATGTCCAAATTCATTCACCCAACAAAGATGGCATGTCTGTGGGCTCTTATGCGACAAGGCAAACATGTCATTGGGGGAGTTTTGTGATGTCTCGTAGACTTCATGGGTGCATTGCATGATGTTTATGACCCTGAAAAGCTCACACATTTTGGATATTTTTCTTCTTATTGTTGAAGTATTTTTGAATAGATTATTAGGTTTCCTCTCATTGAAAAGTCGTGCGACTTGGGTGATATCATCTAGAAACCACTGCATGATCAAAGAGTTTCTTAGTTGTCTTTATAAAAGTAAGGAGACTTTGTAATAGGGGATTTTTGGGATCTTCCAGTTGGTTATGAACTCTAAAAAACTATCCCCGTGACCTTCTGAAGTTCATACAATCACATGTATTTTGGATGTTCACCTGATTCATGTGATCTTGGTTACATTCCTCTTCTTTTTCTTTGCGGAGAAAATTATACCCATATTCAAGTATTTCTTACCTTATGGATTTGATGATTCTCATTTTTCATGTGTCAACATTGTCATTTTGGTTTCAATATTAATTTATGATATATTTTTATAGGATTTTGTTTTAAAAATAGAAATTTGTGGGATAATTCATAGGTGAATGGTTAGTGTGAATGGGATAAAGACTACGTATACATACGATGAAATGTTTTTGGGATTCTCATCAGGTCTTATACAGTTGGTGCATGGTATGAGGGACCAAACAACTAAATAAGGAATATTGTAAATTTTGTTATTTTTGTTATGATTTCATCTCTAATAGACATTAATGATATGTTCCATTTGTAATGTTTATTAAATAAATTGATGTTGTTTATTTGATTTCATTGAGATTAGAAAATTTTTCGTAGAGTTTTACTTTATTATTTTACATTATATAGTATCATGCCACCTAAAAGTGTTTCTGTGAACCCAATAGAGGAAGTGGTTTATAATTTTATACAGGTTGGCACTATTATTGATAATATTTTTATAAAATTAATAGTCTGAACTATCTAGAAAATGTAACAAAGAGATGAACCATGATCATCCCATGATAGAAATCATGATTTAGAGTTACACTACAATAGTTCTCCCACATTTTGAAGAAACAATTATTCCCATGAAGTTTAGTATTGGATGGAGAATATTGAAAGAATATTCAAATTCCATGAAACTCCAGAAGCCTTGAAAATGAAGTGTTTCCCTTTAATTCTTTAAGGGACAATGAGAAAGTGGAATGATTTTGTTTTTAAGGTAATGTTTTATGTGAAAATTTCATGTAAATACTATATAGTTATGTTTACTTAGTATCTTTAGCATGATATGATGATGTTTCCTAAATAATGGGAGTTTATTTTCCTCCAACAACGTAACTGAATGATGATGGAGTACTTGAACCGAGCAATTGAGATTATTCAGTTTTCATCTAAATTTGTTTCAAATGATTTATTTAAGGCATGGTTATTTGAAATGGGCCTTCATATAAACATCCCATGTAAGGACTTACTTTTCATATTTCCTAAATCTAGTAAAGTGGTTGATAAGTATCTAATGGTGGAGATAGATTTAGATATATTTCTCTAAAATGGGACAAATTGTTTCTCTATGTTCCATGAAAAAATGAAGGAGGTTTTCCTAAGAGGAAAAATAAATGAGATATAATCAAATAGAGAGTTGTAATTGTATTATAGTTCCCATATCATTCTACCTCATCAACATTATTGGGGATTTTAACTCTTATATATTGAAAATCCGAACATGCTAAGCCGTTATGTCAAGATACTCCTAATTTTTTACATTCAACTGCTCAAATCATCCTTCTACAAGGTTTTTTAGAATTAAGACTTTTCTAATAAGTGATGCTGGAGATTTTACTCTAAAGGGATCACAAATGTAGTCTAATTCTATGATGGAAATGGAATCTCAACTATAAGAGAATATAGGTAGATACAGCTCTTTACATGGACAAAGAGAAATTATAATCGATCCCTAAGTTAATAAGAAGTCTAAATCCCATACTAAATACATGTAGGTATTTTTGGTGGAACTATACATTGTGGAGTCAAAAGATATCCCTACTGTACTATAATGAATAATACTCATTGCATCATCTATATCTATTTCTTTATTTGATACAGGTGAACCACAATCATTTATATCTTCTCATATTTTATAATTTTTTAATTTCTCATATGACCCAATTAAATATGTGATGGGGATATCAATTTTTATTGTAAATCAGAGAAATAATGGAATTCATTATCATTATTTTATTACCTCTCTATCAGAACTAATGTTTGAATGTGACTTCTTCATTCATGGAATATGAATCTTTAGTTTTATCCTTAGGATGGATTATATGGCTATATATAATTCTTGTATCGATTATTATCATTAAAAGGTAGCCTTTATTTCTTTATATGTGGATTATCAAGTATTTCATGGTGAATGATACCTAAGATCAAGTATATATAGAAACCCCTCTAGATATGGAGAGTTTTCTGACAAGATTTCTTCTCTCGTTATAGAGGTTGATGAAGTGAAGTTGGGAGAAAACTATCACTCATGGTAAGGAACATTCATAAGGTTTTTCCTAAAAAAATTTATGGGTTTCCTTTAGAGAGGGGTTTTTAATTCCCAATTAATATCATTCTTGGGATGTAACCCATGCCATTTAATTTATATTGAATAACACCAAATCAGTTCCAGGAATTGAAAACCAATATGGACGATTAAATAGATAAAGGGTTTATACATTCTAATGTGTCACTATGGGAAGCTATTACATTTTTTCATGAATTTTGATAGAATTTTAAATCTATGAAATAATTATTGGATACTATCTTAGGTGGCTATAAAGAATAAGTACCCTTCACCTTATTTCAATTATTTCTTTGATCAATTGGGGAGGAATATAAGTTTTACAAGATAATAATCTAGTTAGGAATTTATTAGCTCATAATAAAGAAGTTTGATATACCAAATAACTATTATAGAAGTATATACATCTATTTTAAAAATCTAGTATTCCCTTATGTATTAAAAAATTAATACATAATATTGATGACTCTTATGAATAATATTTTCTATCAATATATTGATTCATTTTTTATTGTTTTTATAGTTGATATATTGGTTTATCCAACAATCCAAATGGAAGTACGGATATCACCTCAAAGTTGTATTGATTATTCAACATAACCACCAACTCTATGGAAAACTATCAAAATTTTATTCTTGGATCCTAGATGTTAATTTCTTAGGATATGTGATGTTAGAAAATGGAATTTCAATCAAACCTAAAAATGAAAAAGTTTTTATGTCCTGGTAAATGAAAAAGAATGTATTTGAGATACAAAAAAACTTGGGCCTATCAGGATGATATTGATTGTTAATAAAGGATTTATCTAATATTTTTTAACCTCTAATAACCCTCACTCACAGATGAGTGAAACTTTAATAGAGTCCCAAATATAAAATTTCATTCAATAAATTAAAATAGATATTGATGTTTTCTAAAGTTCTAATTATGATTGTGCATGGGGAAGGTTATCTGATGTGTCATGTTGTATCTAGAGTGTCACTAGGATATGTGAACATGAAGAGTGACCACGTGGTGGCTTATAGTCCTCAGTAATTGAAATCACATGTAAAAAACTATCCAAACCATGACCCGGAGTTAGCGATATTTAGGAAAAATTTAAAATTATGGTGATATTATATTTTTTTCTAGAAATGTTTAGTTTACTTGGATTGAAAGAGTTTGATTAATATTTTATATTAAAATTATTTGAAACTATTACAAGTATGATTTTTTTGAGTATATGAAAAAGTTTTATTTGGATATTTCCTATATGCCCTATAAGGGGAATGTAGTTATTGATTCCCTAAGTTGTAAATTACAATCCTAGATATTAAAATATTATAGTTATGAAGAAAAATTGATGATTATATTTGATTAAATTCACCTTGAGGTGAAATATGAGAAGTCAGTAGTGTTTTTTTACTAATGTTCAGATTATAACATTCTTTATTTAGTTGATTCTTCATGAGAATCTAGTGGATGATGAATGTTAGGATATCATGTGATAATTGTTTTTGAGGAGAAGTCGTGTTCTGGTCAAAGACCAAAACACTAATTTTTTATTGAAAAGAAAAAATGGTTACACAAGTCTGAAATAAGGCATTTTGCTAATATCCCTGACATAGAGTGGGATTAACTCTGGAGGGAGAACATCACTCCAATGCATCTCATGAGAAACTCCTATGTTGGAAAGACCATCGGTGATCTTGTTACCTTCACGATAGGTATGAGTGGCGATGACATTGATCCCTGAAAGACATTCCACACAATCAATACAACACAAGGTGAGTGTCCAGGACAAGTGAATGGAAACATTCCAAATGGCCTGAAAAATAGTAGTAGAGTCACTCTATATCCAGATATTTCTACAATTATGAATCCTGGAAAAAGAAGTCGCATGAATCACACTCATCATCTCAGCTTCCAGGGATGAGGCAGTACCACAAGAGCCATAGAAGCACCCAAGCATCTGGTCGAGGGGATTTCTAAAGATGGCCCCAAAACCCGTTGGGCCGCGGTTTCCTTTGGAGGATCCATCCACATTGACTTTAATCCATCTTGGAGGAGGGGGTTTCCAAAACACTTCAAGGGTATGCTTCATATGAGGGTATTTCTCGTCCACCCCAATACAACTAAGAATCCCAATATCACGAACAGAGTTGTTGCAATGATCTTTTTGAATTGAAGCCTCCTCACGAATGGCCATGAGGATTCTGGTTTTCCCTACATTAATCTTGAATGAGATATTACGAGAAATATAAGCGTTTAAACCATACCAGATCACATGTAGAAGTTTTCTAACCGCTGCGATGAAGAGATTTTGAATTTACGGAGAATCTGTAACATCCAAACATCGTTGTATCTACAAGATAATGGAACTAGAAAGCGACCATCTGCACTCAAAAATGTCAAAAATATAATGCCAAAGTGCAGTTTCCATGTCACAAGAAAGAAAAAGGTGGTTTAACTCCTCTCTATGTTGATTACACATGCGGAATTTGGAGCACAGATTGATCCCAAACAATTGAAGGAAGGTATCCATAGGGATTCTATCATGAGTAATCCGCTAAACTACCGTGAATCTCGAGGGTTTTAACTAGGCTTTGCTGAAGCATCTTAACCAGGTAAAATTGTTCTCTATATTGTTGAACAAGTGATTATAGCAACTTTTAGAATTTTGGATCCCATTATACACCGGTTCCCAAATAATAAAATCATCCATGTTAGTGAAGGGATAATTGTCTAGAATCTGGATGACATTCTCAGGAAGATAGGAATTTTTCATTTGCAAGACATTTTTAATATTATCATTAGTGTGGGGAGGAGGTTGGATACTATCAATCAAAGAGATCAGGGGCGAACCAGTCCAATTATCAAACCAAAATTTATGATCCGAGTTCCTATTGACCATCCATTTAGAATTTTACACTATGAACTTGAAAGTGTTTTTAATGGAAGGCCATATAGAGGATGTGCGAAAGTGCGCATGATTATTTTTAATCTTATGGAGAAAGCGGGCCTTGAGAAACTCTGTAGAGGGAGAGTTGTTATGAATGAGGTTCCATGTGAGTTTATCTTTAAGAGTTTCATTAAAATAAGAAATATTTTTAATTCCAATACCACCTTTTTCAATAGGTTTGCAAAAATTAGCCCAAGGAACTCTAACAAATTTTCTCTCCAAGGTACTCCCCATCCAAACAAAGTTATTAATTTCCACATTGAAGCACTTGATAAGACTCTTTGGCCATTTATAAATCATCATAGAATAAACGAGCTTAGAGACAATGGTGGATTTAAGGAGGAAAATTCTCCCAGCCATCGAAAGGTTTTTACCTTTCTAGGAGGAAAGTAGACGAAGAGTTTGGTCCGTGATGGAGGAGAAGTTATTAGCCTTGGGTCTACCCCAGAAAATGGGGACACCAAGGTATGAAAAAGGTAAGGTGCCCTCCTTAACCCCTAAAATATTGGTGGTGTTAGTTTTCCTACCCAGTGGAAAGGTTTTACCAAATTAGATGTAGGACTTACTCCAGTTAATGTGTTGACCAAACACATCTTGATAATGTAGGAGAATGGATTTAAGTTTCTGAATGGTTCTTTTATCCCCTTAGGTAAATAGAATTATTTCATCATCATAAAGGATATTTGAGGGGGCATTTAAATTTCTATAAGCAGAGATGGGTTTGATGGTACCTTGTTCAATAGCTTGAGTAATCAGCCTATTAAGACAATCTTTAGTAATTGTGAAGAGAATCGCCGAGAGATGGTCACCTTGTCTCACTCCCTTGGAGCAACTGTAGTATCCTATATGTGAACCATTAATGAGGACAGAAATATGAGCCAAGTTGAATAAAGTTTTTATCTAATTTATAAAAGTGTCATTGATGACAAACTAAGATAGGACTTTATACATAAAATTCCAATCAATCGTATCAAAGGATTTAGGAATGTCAAGTTTTATGGCCACTTTCCCACCTCTATTCTTCCTATTTAAAATATTGGTGGTTTCAGAGGAAAGATAGATACATTCCTGAATAGATCTACCTTTTATGAAGACAAACTGGTTCTAGAAGATAATTCTATTACTAATAGAGGCCATGAGATTGGATATTAATTTGGTAATAATCTTAAAGAGGGAATTTATAAGAGCAATGGGTCTGAAGAGTTTAATTTCATCAGTATTCTTAGTTTCAGGGATGAGGACTAAGAATTGAGAGTTGATCCCATGAGGGATGATGCCTCTAGCAAAAAAAGATTTAACCAGGCTGCAAATGTCATCTTGGAGAACATCCCAGTGTTTTTGATAGAAGCCATTATTAAAACCATCCGGACCAGGGGCACCATTCGGGTTGAGGCTATAGACAATATCTTTGATTTCTTGATCTAAGGGTATGCTATTAAGCAAAGTGTTATCCTCAGGCATAACAATATTTGGAATGATGTCAGGAAAAAGATCTTTATCAATACTGATGCCATTAAAGAAAATGTGAAAGTAAGATACAATGTGATTAGTGATACTTTCTTCTGAATCAAGAATTTGGTCCCCTAAACAAAGATATGCTAAAGGCCTATAAGCCTTTCTGACTCTGTGCCGAGCATTATAGAACTTATTATTCCTATCCCCATCATTAATCCACTTATCTTTAAAGATTTTCTTTCTAAGGTCATCCATAAAGTTGAGCAAATTGATAAGATTATAGGAAATGGTAATTTCTTTTTTAGAGTCATGAGAAAAATTAGAGGAGGAATTATCATTTTGAAATTTAGTAAGCTATTTTTTTCAAAAGGGGGATATTATTGTCAATTTTATTAGATTTGTATTTACACCAGCATTTGAGAATCTGCTTAAGAATTTTCAGTTTAACCGGGCAGGAAAACAGATCCTTTTGACCATACATATTATCCCAATAGTTTTTAATGATGTTCATGTAGTTAGGATCAGAACACCAAAAGTTATTAAATCTAAAGGTAATTATGCGTTTAGAAGAGTTATGGGAAAAAGAAACCAAAATGGGATGATGATCTGAGGCTAATCTCGTTATGGTAATACTAGCGATGTTGTCCCATTTATCCAGGGCATGGATATTCATGAATGCTCTATCAAGCTTATTGGCTACAATTCTATTGTAATTTTGTCTAAACTAGGTGAATTTAGCACCCATTAGATTTATTTCTGTCAAATTCTTCATTTCAATGCATCATTTAAATTCCCTAGAAGAAATAGAGTCATGTAAAGGACCTATTTTTCATTATGGTCTAGGATAACATTAAAGTCTCCAACAATGAACCAAGGTTGCTGGATAGTGCTACCTATCTGTGTGAGGTCATTCCAAAGTTATCTCTTGTCTTGATATCTATTACAAGCATAAAAAAAGTGCTGAAGACTATAACATTGTCCAAAATATAATCACATGTGATGGATTTTTTTGAGCACTTGTAAAGTCTAACATTCTGCAAGGCATGCTAAGAAAAAAGCCATAATGATTCAGTAGATGTCCCATTAGTGCACGCCCCTAGGAATGTGTATCCAAGAGGTGTCTGAGGGAATCTAGAAGAAATGTTAACTTTGGGTTCCGCTATTGCAAAGAGTTTAGGGGAGTGAGAAAAGATAAATCCTTTTAAAATGTTAAAGGTTTCTAGGTTATAAATACCTTGACAATTCCAGTACAATATATTCATTTCTACCTCTTTCTAGTGGCGCTGCCCCCTTTTTTCTTTGAGCCCGATGTCCTTGACCTGGTTTCCATTCCAGGTTTAGACTCCATTGGAACATTAAACTATTTTTCCTGTGTTGACAGCTAGTGAATCACCAGGTTAGTAGTACCTGCACAACTTGGGATAATTGGTTAAGGTTCACCTTGGTGACTATCTTCAGCGGCAGACTGTTTGGAGTCTGTAGAAGAAGTGTCATTGTTCTGAGTGAAGGCATCCTGCAGTGAAGGCGCCTGGGGGGCCAATGCAGCAGGTCCGTGAGGAGGCAGGGCCGAGGCTTTACTTCTTGACAATTCAAGGGAGGAAATAGGGGCGCCTTGAATCCTGTCCTAACTGCTCAGAGAAGACATGAGTGCAACCCAATAATATGGTTCCACCTGTTTTATTCGGTCCCCAATTCCATCATGTGGTTTTAAAATAGATAAATTGTTTTGTGAAACAAGGCTGGGAAATTCAGGAGAGGAACTGATTATATCAGTTTTTTCAGTCATCTCGTTATTGTCAGTGATGGTTTTCTCCTACAATGCATCACCTATATCAACTGTAGCAACATTAGCATCCTGAAAAATTGAAACCAAGGGGATAGAAACTGCTAAAATAAGGCTTGTTGTCTCCAGGTCATCATAAGGATGTGAGGTGGTATCAAGGAAATCATCTCCAATATGTTTTTTAAAATCATTTTCAAAGAAGTTACAACTCTTTCTCTTATGAAATGTCTGCCCATTTTATGTCCTTTTCAAAGTCCAATAACCCAAAGGAGTTGGATTTAACAACCCATACTTCATTTTTTTGAAGATTCAGGGTTTTCTGCCACCTTTTCTTTCCCCTTCCTATTAATTTTGACTTCAGTCCATCCATTATAGCCTGTTTGTGTAGGCTGTTTGTGCACCTTCCAATAGTTGTGAATTGAGTGACCAACCAGTCTGCAAAGTTCACAATAAGATGGAAGCCTTTTTTATTCAAGGTTCACCACCCCGTTTTAACCATTAGCAGTAAAATTAATGTATTTTAGTTGTTTAGTTTCCAGATTTACTTCAATTAGCACCCTAGCATATAATCCTAGGTCCCCATTCAAGGTTATTTGGTCCACTTTAAGGGGTGTACCAATGCAACTAGCAATGTCATTAAGAATCTGGGGATTCCAGAAAAACCAGTTGAGACTAAACATTCTAACCCACACCTGTGCAGTGTTGTTCCTATGTATTTTCAGATTGAATTAAAACTCCCACTAAGAGTGTTTAAGCAGTCCTGGTTTCAGATTTAAATTACCAGTAGACCATACATGATCAAGATCAGTTTGTGAAGAGAAGAGCATGTGAAAATAACCTTTCCCAAGTGGAACCATTTTCCAGTTCACAAAACCCCAGCAAGTAGAAATTTTCGCATTTAAATCAGTGTAGGACTAGGTGGAATCACCTTTGAGGTACACAATTCGACCCAGGATCGAATACTTACAAAGGTGAGAGCATTGTTGAATCACTGATGGATCAGCTTCCACGCAGAACCCGCCATCATCCGCTCTCTTTATCCTTGTTGACTTCGACGAAGGCTGCTTGGTTTTCTCAGAACCCGTTAAGGCTTTGAGGAAGGATATATCCTTTACCCTCAGATTTGAGATATGCGACGGCTCCACCATTTTTGGAATCCCCATTTCCTTCGAATGAAGTTCCCAAATCAGATCCGCTAACGCCAAAGATCGAAGAAGTCGCGTAAACCTATTAGATTTTCTTCGATTTTCAGAATCCTAGGGTTTGCGACGCACCTTGACGAACTGAGAGGAGCGAGTAGGGAGACATCCATCACCGATTTTGAATAAATACATCTCATGTGATAATTAAATAGTGGATAGACTACCAATAGTTGGTCATTTTCCACTAATGGAATCATTTTTTAGGAATTAATATGTGGTCCCTTTATTTATGTGATAGTATGTGAAAAATTATTTCCATTATTCAAAATTTAAAGTTCACCTACCCACAACTAAGTTTCATTAAGACATAAAGGATTAATACAAATTTTATGGAATGGAGAGATACACAGGAGATCACATATCTTAATGCTTCAGTTTCCAAAAAAGTGAATAAAGAACCTAAAATACCTTGTCATATGCTTCATGCCTTTCCTATTCATACATAGAAGTGGGATGATATATTTATGGACATCATAGTTGAATTACATTGTACCTATCTAGCTAAAAATTATATCTGGGTAATTATTGATCAGTTGACTAAATTAGCCTATTTTTTTCTTATTAAAGATAATATGATGGTTTAGAAACTTGGAACTTTTATTTTCACGAGATTATAATATTTCATGGTATAACCTCAACTATTATTTCTAACCAAGATCATTAGTTTACCCTTTAATTTTAGGGAATCCATAGAGAGACCATATGTAGTGAGATGAATATCAACATGACTTACCATCCTAATAAAATATGAAACCCAATGAAGAATCTGGATTTTGGATGATATTATTTGTTCTTACATGACGAATTTTGGGGAATATTTGGATTCTCATATGATGTTAGTTCAATTTTATAATAACAATTATAAATGCTCATTTAGAATTCATTTTTTTGAATTAATCTATTTTTAACCATCTTGGTCACCACTTTTTTGTATTGAGGTCAATGATACATACTTAATGGGAAAAATTATAGTGAAATACATGATGGAAAATGTTTTCCTAGTTCTTATATGTCTTGTGAAATCCCAAGATATCCAAAAATCAAATAATGATCTTTATCATTAACCTTTGGAATTTTCTATTAGTGATATTTTATTCTTAAAGGAATTACCTTAGTTTGGATACCGATGTTTAAGAAGACAATTGAAGTTGATTTTGTGGTATTCCAAAAAAATTTAAATCTTTGAAAGGATTATGGAGGTTTAATATTGACTACAATAACTTCCAAAAAAAAATTCATAACATGATTAAATTATCTAAATTTAATTAGTATTTTCTAAACAATTATTATGTCTCGAGATAAAAATAACTGGATATTAAACCTAATTTATTCACAATCGAGTATCCAATATATATCACAAAAATGTAAAATAAAGTTATTTAAGGAAAATCAATTATTTTAGGTTTAGTTTCATGCAAACGTGAAGGTGATTCTCATGAGACCTCAGAATGAGGATCCCAAAGAAAGCAATAATAACCTCTCCAATTTTTAGGATGATATTTCTAATATTGACTTTATATGGGGATAAATTGTTACGCATGGAGAATTGTGACAAACATGATGTTATTTTATGGTTTTTATTTTAAATTTTATTTATTTAATTTCAATATTGAATTTTGGGGTTGAATATAGATCATGTATATCTTGGGTTTCTTCTATTGAAAAAGAATATTAAATTATCTCTTTAAAACCATCAAGATCAGTTATTCACTAATCATGAAGACAATTTTGTTTATCAAAAACAATTCCCAAACTATGTTGTCACAGTATTTAGTCCCCTAACCCTGGAGATAGAATTTTTAGGTCAAATTTTGATAAATAGAATAATTTTCATAGTGAATAGTTGAGATTGTTGGTTTTAAAGAGATCATACAATGATATTTATCAGTTGAATAAACCCATGTATACATGATCTATCTTCAAAAAGTGAAATTTTATATTCATATAGAGAATATAAATTGAGAATACATATAATGTAGTATTCTTTATATCATCTCATTGATAATTGACGAAGATCGCCAAAGTATCATCCCAATGACTTCTTCATCTAGGAAATAATATAAGACTATAGATCTCTGATCATATCAAGAGGATCCTAAACCACAAAATAAGTGATATTAGTTTATTTTAAAGAAAAATAATGATTTGGGAATGAAGATAATATTGACTACACTTTCATTCACAAATGGTACTGTAATGGGTGGGAACACATTCCCTTTAAATAATATCTTTAATAAATAAATATAATCATAATGTTTTAATATCACCTACCATCTCATGATAGCCATCCTACATTACTTTGATTGGAGTTATTCATTGAAAACTTCAATGAATCTTTGAAAATCCATTAATATAACAATCTGATTGATTTATTACCGATGAAACTTTGAAATAGAAATGAGTCATGAATTTAGATTCATATCATAATACATGCTTTACTATAATATTGAGGAAAAAAAGAATCTAATGATTCTTATGATAAAATAATATCATAGCTGGCAACATGTATTACATGCATATTGTAACTTACAATATCTGTTATATCTTAAAATAAGATACATCCTTTTAATTCATTTATAAAAATATCCCAATTATACTAAAATAAAATTATAACCTAATGAAAAATTTCAAAACTCTTTATGAATACATTAAAAACTATTTTTGAAATGATTTATAAAAATCGTTTAGTTTTGAAATAGGAAAATTTTCAAAAACTTAACCCTTATGAAAATTCATAAATCTGGTATCTTATGGTCCTTAATATCATTAACATAAAATATGAAATCCAAAATTCCATGATGTAGTAAAGTATCAGTGATAATCAAGTTATATAGGGGTCTAGTGTGATCTTGATCAAACATAGTCATATATATGCATATGAAAATTTCCAAAAAAAATTCATATCTTATACATAATATGTATACCTAAATAATCTATTTTCCAAGACATTGAGTGAACACCAGACATGGAAACATTCCTATATAGTATTGATCATATCATTCTTTCTTGATTCTCCCAAAAATGCCGATCTGGTCTTTGAATACATCAAATGTCATTCATCTTATAAGGATCATATAAAATGTCACTCATTTAAGTAATTAAACACATCATATGAGACTCAACTAATCATGATAATTAATTTTATCAATCTAATTCAATGAATATAAAAATGTTTTTTCTCATCATATTAGTAAAACAATTTCATATTGGTTGAGCTCTAACTGGTGAAATGATAAAAAACAGACCCAACCACCCCTAATTAGCTAATCAACATGCCTTTAGTAAGAAAGGTATCAAAGTATAAAGGTTATCACTTCTGATTTCTCATAAAAATCAGGTGAAAATAATTGAAAATATGCATAAATTTAACTTATATTGACCCATGATTATCATAAATGGATAATTCTTCTTTTTTAGATGAATAGCCATTACATTACACAGAAACATGCCTAAAGACAATAATAGTTTAGTGCCTTTGAAAACATGTAACACAATATTTTTATTTGATAAAATATCTTCAATGTTTCCCACAAAGATATTACAATTTATTACTCTTCATAGACATACATTACATAAAACCTTTCTACATAACCCGAGGAAGGAAAACATAAGAAAGGGGGAGATCTGATGCTCAGTAAGGGTAAACAAGGGAAATACATAAACATAACATGCACATAATGGTATGAGAATGTGATAATAACATATGAAAACCATACCCTGCATATTAAATATCAAAACCTCAAGTCATGACATAAATATTGGAAGTTCGTAAGATACGAATCATAAGAAAATAAAAGAACATGAGTCATAATAGCATAAAATTGGCATAATAAATATAATTGTGGCATAAAAATAAGCAAATAAAATCATTTACATAGTAGTCAAGGATCATTTACAGGTTTATCAGGGAATTCTATGGGTGGAAACACCTCTGAGGTAGGACACAACACCAACCTCAGTGGCATACCTTTTATGATTTTAGAATGTGTTCACTCCTCAAACAATCTTCATATTCAAGGTTTTGTCCCGAGACTATCATAGTGGAAAATGTCCCTTACTAAATCACGTTCACTCCACATTCTATTCCTATCTTTATTAGGCTATATTAATATTTACCCAATTCATTGGAGGGAGATATCGGTCCCACCAGTCTCATAATGGAAACCATATTAATGTGTTTCATAAGATAAAAACACATTCATCATGTCATATCCCACGAAATAAAATGGGCTTCATAAACATTTCATCATATCATAACCTTTGTAAAAGAGATAAGTCTCCAAATCATTCCACAATTTTATCATACCATAAACCTTTGAAATAGAAGTTGGTTTCATAATAATTATGTCATGTTATATCCCTGTAAAAAAGAAATAGTTTCATAAAAATTATGTCATCATAAAAAAACTATTTAGAGAAATAGTATAAAGGTATGCTTGGATAATTTCCCTAGTAATTCAAAATTAACCTCAATGGATATTATATTAGATGGAAATTATTTTTAAATAATAGTCACTTGGAATGTTTCGTGATGAAAATGACCTTTATTTGAAAATCTTCTTTTAAAATTAAACTTTATAAAATATTTTTGAAGTTATTTTCATTGAAAATAAACTTTTAAAACACATAAATGATTCTTTAAAAAACATTTAAATCAATTTTTTTGAGAATAATATCACTTCCACGTTGGATTTTTTAAAAACATAAAACATTTTTAAATTCTCTTTAATTTTTATTTTTTTTAAATAAACAAATTTCCAAAATATTAAGGAAAAAACTTTCTTTTTAAACTTATTTTAAAACTATTAAATGAATCTTGAAATCATTAAGCTTCCATGATAACATGAAATACTATTTATTCTATGCATGTTAAAAGAAATACTATTTTCACATTTTTGGTAAAATCCAAATGAAAATTGTTTTGAAAATGACATATAGAATGCTTTAAAAATATTTTGTAAAAAGTAAAAATGGGTAAAAATGTATTTAATAAATAATTATTGAAAGATTAATAACATTTTTTAAATCCTTTTATGAAAAATGATTTTTGAAGAAAAAGGGTTTTGGACCGAAGAAATTAACGAAAATTATTTTTCTTAAAAACATTTTCTCTATTATATTAAGTACCAATGATTGGAAATATGATAAAAATACGTAAAAAAATCATGAATAACTAATGGAAATGAATTCATGAAAATATTTGAGAATTATATAATAGTATTTCTTTATTGGATACTTAATCATAAATAATCCCAAAAAATGATGAGATTACAACACAAAACTCTTACAAATTTTGTAAACATTAATCATAATCCCCAAGTAATAATAGCCTAAAATTAAATTTATAATATAATTAAAATAATATTATTCATTATATAATATATAAAAGTGAATTTATATAGACCTCTTAAAAAATTTAGGTTCATAATATACCTTAGGTCTCTAAAAAGGAAATTTGAGACAAAAAATACCTTACCACATTGGTAACTTTTGAACTGTAAAAACCATAAAAGATAGATACTCAAATGTATATGTAAATCCCAATAATTTTCAATTAAATAATAATAAAATACATTCATGAGAAGTATATTACCCAGATAAAATAAATAGGTGGTGAATATGACATGTGTCTCAAAGAAGTAAGAAGTGAGATAAAAATCCCTTATTGTTATGTTAACTTTTCAATTGTACACCCCATGAAAGAGGTATAACAAAATGGAAATATAAATTCTAATAATTTTAAGGACAATTATAAAAAAATAAATAAATGGTTAGTATACACACCACATAAAATAAATAGGTGGTGAATATGGAATGTGTCTCAGAGAAGTAAAAAGTGAGACCAAAATCCTTTACTGCTTTGGTAACTTTTGATATGTAACCCCCATGAAAAGGAGATACTGAAATGAATATGTAAATAAAAATAAATATCATTATAATAATCCTAAAATACATTCATGGGTATTATATACTCTATATAAAATACACATGTGATAAATATTGCATGTGTCTCATTGAATTAAAAAGTGAGACAAAAATCCCTTACCATAAGTATCGAATTACTTTATACCCATTCAAACCTACAATATAATAAATATAATTTTTTTATAAATATATTAAATAAATAATTATATATTTCAGTCCATATATGATTTAATTATGTTCTTTTATTCTCTGTTTATTAATAATTCTATGTTAATATAACATTTCGGGTAATAACCGCTTTTTTTCTTATATATCTTGATTTTTATTTTAGGTCATATTACTTTGATCATGGTTAAATAATATTCAGATTAATAATAATTAAATTATTATAATATTTATACATAAATTATAATTTTACAACCAATAATGATTGACGTTTTTGAGAAATTAATCACGTTATGATCAATGAGATAGTGAGCCGTATGTATGCACGAGTAATGTTTCCATTTTTCAATGATCATTATGGAAATGATGAAAGTAACATATTATATTTAAATAATTATCATAATATAATATTTACCATATTATTTATTTAAATATACTTATACATATGATCCATGTGGTGAAGTGATGAAAAGAGAGTCACATCGCTTCGTGAAGGTGGTAGTCCACATGTACATGAACAACGTTATCATCTTTTAGTTAGTGGAAAGGTAAGAAATAAAATGATATATTATCTTTTAATAATTATAAATATGAAATTAATTTCATAATTATTTCATATATATCACAAATATTAATTAAATATATCCTTATTATCTTCCATGTAATGTGTTAGTGAAAACAAATCACTTTGCTTCGAGAGGCGGTAGTCGACCGTACACATGAACAACATTATTGTATCTCCTAAGGAATGGAAGTAAAAAAAATTATATATGATATAATGATTATAAAGGTATAATAATGATATAAAAATCATATATATAGTTTATATCCATCACCATAGGAAACCGTGAGAGGTGGTAACAGAAAATTGAATGACATCTGTCCGTGAGGCAATAGTCCTTCGTACAGAAAAATGATGATTTTGTATCCAATTTTATGGAAGTAGAGATGTTTTTTGGTCCCAAATTAACATAAAAACATTTTATTATAAGATAGATAATGATTTTATTATATTATCATGTTATAATAATAATTAAATGAGGTTGAGTAATAAATAAAATAATAATGCTCATTGATGAATGGTACCTCTTCTTCAGGCATCCTCCTTAGATTTCCACCAAAACCATTATTGGTTGGATTTATTTCTAAAATAAGTATTATATGATTATAGGAGGTAATTTTGGATTAATTTATGGATTATCTAGAGAAAATTTGTTTTATGGTGTGAAGAGGAGAGGGGAAGGGGTGACTTTTTATAAGTGAGGTGAGCGGCACACTTGAATTTTTTTGAAAGAAATAATTCCAACCATGTTTTTTTAATGTAATAAGGACCTAATAATAGACCATTATTAGTAATATAATGTATTAGTTCTAAATAGAGCTATAAAATGGGTGTTGGAAAAGTTTTTTATTATTTTAACCCATATCTTTTTAGATTAACTCCCTAGTAAACACATTTTTACATTAACATAGTAAGTAATTTTTATTATTTTCAATATTTATGTTGGTAAAAAAATTATGGTAAACTTTTTAGATAATATAAATTCATATAATTCCAAATATTTAATCCATTTTTTATAATTCCATTCAAATAGTAATAAAATTTTAAATTTAAATTACTCCCATAGATATAACAAGAAATGAGGTTATAATGAGAAAATGTTCAAAAGTTTACAATGTTTTTATATTAAAATTTAATATGAAATTTATTTCTGTTACCTAAATTGGGTTATAAGATGTATAATTGAAATAAATTTACTTTAAAACTAAATTAAATTAGAATTTAACTTTAATAAATTAAATTATAAGGCAGTTTTCAATTAAATTTCAGTATTTTTCGCTATTCATAAAAAATGAAATGTTTTAGAAAAATCACAAAACATATTCATTGGAAAATTTTTATATTACAATTTAAAAATTAATTTTATTATTTTCTAATAAATTTTCCAAAATTTGTAAAAAAAAATTCTAAAATAAGTGCACTGAATACAAATTTTTTATAGAAAATAAAATTTTAAGCATGAAATTGGATTTATTCTTATTTCTTGTATAAAGAAATAAGTTGAATGTCAAAATTTTCATTGAATTAATAATATATAAATTTCTTTAAAATCATTCAAAAAAAGGGATTCGTTTAATTTATTTAGGTAAAATGAGTTTATGTGTATAAAAATAGTTTTCCAGTAAATGCTTCACTTTATTTCCAAATAGTTTTTATTTTCATTGATAATAAATTTTTCATCAAATAATTAATTATATATACCTATGTAAACTATATATTTTAGTAATTTAGTTAATAATTTTCATATGAAAAATTCAAATGGCTAGGTGATAACTATAATATTAAATAATAATATTTTAATAGTATGTCACGTTTCGTTTAAACTTGTTGTTGTGTGTAAATCAAGATACACTTGGTATTGTGTGTAAAAAATGAAAAAAATAGTGTTGAGTGTAACAAAAGATAAAATTAGTAATTCATGTAATTAAAAATATATAAAATATTAAATTTATTTGAGAAAACAATTTCACAAAATCTTAGGGTGTTACATTCTATCCTCCTTAAAATGAATTTCACCCTCATCATTCATCACTTTTGTACTAAGAACTAAGTATAATTATTCATCATTACTTCATCAAGATCCCATATAGCTTATTTATGTTTTTGGTATCACCATAAATCATTGACAAGGTGAGTGGTCTTGTTTCATAGAACTTTCTTTATTTGGTCCAGAATCTCTAATAGTCATCCACGGAAGAAATTTCATGCACCTGTGGTACGACATCTGAGTTTAGTACATGTGATCGATCAGGTATGTACTTACTCAAGAATGATACAATGAACATATCTTGAAGTTGATATAGGTTTGGTGGAAGCATAAAAAAATAACCTATTATCCCGATGCAATAAAGTATTTTAATGGGACTATTTTATCTAGATATTAGTGTTCCCTTATTTATTCCGTGAATAAATTCATTGAAATACCTTCTCTCCAACTTGAAATTCTAGATCACATCAGTGATTATTAGAATAAAATTGTTATCAAATTTGTTTCTGTATATAAATGTTGATTAATGTCTCAAACCTTTACATCCATATCATCAACTAGCTTAATTACCAATATATTGCTTTCCAGAACTTCATTATATTATGTATAAAGGGATTTATAAGGAGCCATATAAATGCTCGAGTGATTGATATTGTTGTAAGTAAACTAAAATATAATAAGTATTTATCCAAAACAAATTATAAATCCATTGAAAAATATCTTATCATATACTCTATGGTTTGAATTATTCTCGTAATGATGAAACAAAACTCTCTAACAAGATCTTTCTAATGACATCACAAAACATTTGAGGTACACTTAAAATCCCAATCAGATTCATTTGAATGTGGTACTCCATGAAACCTTTCAACTTCCTTAATTTATATTCTATAACAATTATCCCAAGAGAAATATTCATTGATATATATGAAGGGTGATGAATTTTTACCATGATTTAATATAAAACATGTATCATTATTCCATTTAGATGATTTAGGGAGTCGGATGAAAAAACCCATGTTTATGCCTTCCCATTTCCTTTTTTATATAGATAATGGATGTAGCATCCTTTTATAGTTTTGTCTCTTATGCTTGACATGATGAATTACTAAGAATATATATTATGAAATGTTATTATTTGAATTTTCCCATTGAAATTAATCTTTCATATAGTCTAGTGGTGGGTTTTATACCCATTTCTCAATTCAGTTGTGGGTTCAAGACTTGGTGACTTTCTTGATGCAACAAGTTATCGCATGTCTTGCTAGTTATCCTTTTTTTTAGAAATTATATAATAAATACTATTTTAAATCACAATAAACCATAATTACTATAACATAAAAGATAAGATAAAACCTAAAGGTTACCAATAACATTAATAATATGTCCATAAAAAGGCATTACTCCCAAAAAAGGGTTGTATTGACATAAATGTCTCCTAAAATACACTTAATCATGATAAAAACTCATCACATAAAACATCTTGAGGGGTTTTTATTACTTTGAACATATGATCACCCTAAAATATATAAAAGCATTACAAATTCTATTACTATTACTTTAATCTTACCTAAATACACATATTCTACAAAAAAACATAATCCTTATATGTTTTAAGATTCTTACAACCTAAAAATCAATGGGAAAATACTTCTACAACATAATACCTGAATCCCAATACATAAATAATTAAATCCTTCCACTTTAATTATTTACATGGAATATGTAATTCCTTTTCTAGATGTTCATTCTTCTGTCAGGGCATTGAGTTAGATAATTTCCATGTTCCCCACATATAATAAATTAAAATCCTTGAAAAAATTTCATTCCATGTCATTCTTTCCAAATAGATATCATCTTCCCCTCCATTTGAAATATTCTTCAAAGTTCTTCTTCCCACATTATTGTCATGTAGGAAGCTGAATCTTCTTTCCTATGTGTTCATTATTACATGAACTTTGATAAACATTTTCCTTCCTTTTATTTTATGCTTTAGTAATCTCATCTAATTTCACCTTTTTAGTCATATATCGTGATACAATATTAGGAATAATCACAATATCTATATCTCTAATAGACATCCAAATTGGTTTCTCATAGTCAATAAATTTCCATCAGATTCAGTGTTAACATTATTTCTTCTTGTTCCATCCATTTACTAAAAAAAATCAGTGTGTGAGATACACTAATCCTAATGGGAAACCAAATGATCATGAAAATCACTTAAATTATTTATAAATAATGTTACCTTTATTTTTAATCTTTGAAACATTTGGTTTATCCTAGGTCATTCATAGCTATCATCTATTTAAATCCTTCATGATGTTTTGTAGAGAGTCAATGAATTTATAAATCATATCCCCTGGTAGTTTCAAACCAGGCATGAAGCAAGGCCCATTTTCATGAACTAGGTGATGATCGAGTCTAACTCAATATGCCATTTTCAGTTTTATCACCCTAAGGTACCTCTATACTAGATTCACTTCCACTTTTAGTATCTAGATAGAGATATAATTTCTTAGAAACAAATGGATTTATGCTTTAACAAAATACTAGGATATTTTTCTAAACATTGAGTCATCCTTAGAATTATTCTTAGAGATATCCCTAGACATATCTTTATAAATATCCCTAGGGATTTCTATAAATATTTCTCATCCCTGTATCTAAATGTTAACTAAACATTTCCTTTCATAGAAACTATATTGCCCCACGATTTTCATACATGTATATTACACAAACACATCCTTAAGGATTGTAATAGTTTAGTTACTTTGGAAACCAGGAACACAATATTATAATCTTGGGAAAGATCTTCAATTATTACCACAAATATGTTCCCATTTAATAATCTTCATAGATATATCCTACATAAAAACATTATTCATAACCTAGGGAATAGAACTATAAGAAAGTGTGAGCTTGGATTCTTTTTAAGGGTAAACGAGGGAATTATATAAAAATAATTTCAGCATTAGTGATAATAATGTGAGAATAACATATGAACACCATACCTTACATTTCAAAGATCATAATACTCAGTCATGATATAAATATTGTAAGTTTATAAGACCGGAATCATAATAAAATAAAATAAAATGATTCATGGGTGTAGACATTTGGCATAAGACATAGAATTGTGTCCTAGAGACAAGCATATAATATCCTTTCCATAGTAGTCAATCCTATTCCCTAAAACTTATCTGAGAACTCCATGGGAAGATACACCTATTGGTTTGGACACACCACCATATACAGTGGTGTCCCTTTCCTTACAGTAGAATGGTTTCACTACCCAAACCATCATAGTAATCAAGGTTCACTACCTAGACCATTATAGGAGATAAATCCCCTGAATGAATCGAGTTCACTCTATATTCCATCCCTATCTAGCTCCTGAGATATAAATCATTACCCAACTAATTATAGGTAGTTATAGTCCCTAACCATTTCATAATGAAAAACATATTTATGTGTGACATAATATCATAACAAAGACATCATATCATAACCCATGCAATGAAATGGGTTTCATAAACATGTTATAATTTTATATCTTGTAGAAAAAAGATATGTTTCATAATCATTTCATTCTTTTACTATATCATAACCTATGGAAAAAGAATAAGGTTTCATATGGATTCTATCATGGTATAACCCGTGGAAAAAGAAACAGGTTTCATAAAAATAATCTTATAATTAAAATAAATCATTAAAAGAAAAAATAATAATGGTATCCATGGATGATATCTCAAGTAATTCTTAATTAACCTCAAAGGATATTATCTTATATAGAGAAATATTTTGAAAGAATAATCACTTGAAACATTTCTTGATGAATATAAGCTTACTTCCAAAATAAATTTTCAAAACTAAACATTATAAAATATTTTGGAAATCATTTTCATGGATAAAAAACATTAAAAAATTATATGGTAAGATTTAAAAATCTTTTGAAACATTTATTTAGAATAATAGCCTTTAAACTTTGGCAATCAAATTTTAAAACAAAAAACATTTTCAAAATCCTTTTTATTTCAAAATAATTTCCTTAAAATAAAGAAATTTCCAAAATATTAGGGAAAAACTTAATTGAAATGATATTTGAAAAATATAAAGGTAATATTGAAATCATTGTGTGGTCATGATCATAGGAAATACTGTTTATGTGGTGCATGTTAAAAACAAATATTCACTTTACATTTTTGGTAAGAGTGAAATGAGAATTTTTTGAAAAAGACATTAATATTACTTTAAAAACATTTTTAAAAAGTGATAATGGGTAAATATAAATTTAATAAATCATTTTTATAGGTTAATTTATTTTAAAACCTTTTTAAAAAAAATTATTTTAGAAGGAAAAGGGTTTTAGGTTGATGAGATAAATAAAGATGATTTTTCTTAAAAACATTTTCTCAATTATTTTAAGTAATAAATAGTGAAAAATGTTACTGTTACATTAAAAAATCATAAAATATCAATGGAGAATAAAATTCATGAGAATTATTTAGAGGTATATCCTAATATTTCAACATTGTAGACTTAATTATGAATAATCCCGATAAACGACGAGATTCTAAGATAAAACTCTTACCACTTTGGTAACATTGAATCTTAATCCCCTTGAAAGAATAAAATTAAATTAAAATTATTATATAATTAAAATATTAATATTCATGATATAAAATTTCAATGAGAATTGTATACAACTCATAAAAGATTATAGGTGTATAATATAACTTAATTATCTAAGAAGTTAATTTGTGCCAAAACTCCTTTACCACTTTGGTATATTTTGAAATGTAAACCCCCTAAAAGAGTGATACTAAAATGCGTATGTAAATAATTTTTTATAAGATGAATCATAAAATAACTTCTTGGGTAGTATATAATCCACATAAAATAAATAGGTGGTGAATATGGAATATGTCTCACAAAAGTGAATGTGAGGCAGAAATCAGTTACCGTTTTGGTAACTTTTGAATAGTAAATCCCATGAATGAGAGATCCTAAAATTGATATGTAAAAATGTAATTTTAATTAAAATAACAATTAAATATATTCATGGTAATAATATAATAAAAATAAAATAAATATGTGGTGAATATGGCATGTGTCTCACGGAAGTAAAAAATGAGACACATTTCCCTTTCCACTTTGGCGACTTTTGAACTATAAAACCAATGAATGAGAGAAAAGAAAATGGATATGTAAACCCAAATAATTTTCACTATAATAATCATAAAAAAGTTTCATTTTATGTATATACACCACATAGAATAAATAGTTGGTGAATATGGCATGTGTCTCACAGAAGTAAAAAAGGGAGATAGAAACCCCTTACTGTAAGTCTCAAATTCAATCATACTCATTCAAAACACAATATAATGTATAAAATTTAATTATAAATATATTTAATAACCATAAAAATATATATAATAACATATATGCTTTAATTATGTCCTTCCACTAAATGTTTATTAACAAATCTAGGTTAAAGTCATGTTTCTGGTAATAACCCCTCTGTTTTTTGAATATGTCTTGATTTTTTATTTTTAATCCTATCAAATTGATAATGGTTCTATAATATAAAGAATAATAACTATGAAATAATTATAGTATTTATATATCAATTATATTTTTAACCAATCATGAATGTTTTTTTTGAAATTAATCACGTTATAATCATTGTGACAGTAGGCCGTACATACACATGAGTAACGTTTACATTTTTCAACGATAATTATTTAATGGAGGTAAGTAATATATTACCTTTATATAATTATAATAAAATTTTAAATTCCATATTATTTATTTAATTATACTTATACATATCATACATGTGGTTTGGTGGTGGAAAGAGAGTCACATCCCTTTGTGAAGGCAGTAGTCCACACATACACAAATGATGTGACCATCCTTCAATAAGTTAAAGGGTAAGGAATAAAATGATATATTATCCTTAAGAATCATAAATATTTAATTAATATAGTAACTATTTCATTAATATCACATATATTCATTAAATATATCCTTATTGTCTTCCATGTCAAGCATTAGTGAAAACGAATCAAATCGCTTCGTGAGGTGGTACTCCGCCGTACACATGAACGATGTTAACATATCCCCTAAGGAATTTAAATTGAATTTTTATATGTGATATAATGAATAAATTGGTATAATAATTTTATAAATATCATATATATACTTTATGTCCAAAATAATACCAAACCGTGAGAGGTGGAGATGGAAAAACAAATGACATCGGTTCAGAAGGCAGTAATCTATCAGACACATGAATGATGATTTAGTAACCCATTTGATGGAAATTGATATTTTTGTAATTAAATAACTTAACATAAAGACATTTTCGTATATGTATGATACTTATTTTTTTATATAATCATTTTATAATAATAATTAAAGAAGGTGGGGGGAGAAATAATACAAAAGTGCTTGTTGATGAACATTACCTCTACCTCAGGTATTCTCCTTAGTTTTGAACCAAAATCCTTACTATGTTTAATTTTTGTCCAAAATAAGGATTACAGTATGATAGGATGGATAATATTGCATTATTTTTGTAGGTATTTTCTATTTCCAAATGGTTTTAAGGTGTATATAAGAGAGTAGAAGGGGTGTCATTTTATAAGTTAGCTGAGTGGCACACTTGTAATTTTTTGAAATAATGAATTTTACCCACATTGTTTCATACTAAAAAGCACCAATAATTGTAAATTATAGAGAATATAATATATAAGTTATATATATTTCTACAAAATGGGTTTCTAACATGTTTTTAGATATTTTTAACCCTTATATTTTTAGTTTAACCCCTAATAAAGTTATTTTAACCTTAATCTCTGTAATTTATTTTTACTATTTTCACTTCTCATTTTGGTAAAAAATAAAGTTTAAATTATTATATAATGTAAATTATTCTTACTATAAATATCCAATCTAGTTTTTAAAATTAAATTCATATAATTGGAAACATTTATTTTAATATTAATCCCATATATGATACAAGAAAGTGAGTTTTTAAGTAGAAAATGTTCAAACGTTTACAAAGTTTTTATATGAAAATTCAATATAAATTTTTTACAATTGACATAAATTGTATTATTATATGTATATATTAAATAATTTTAATTTAAAACCAATTTATAATGTAATTTATCTTTATAAATAAATTAAACAAAAGTTAGTTTTGAATTAAAACTCAGTATTTTCACAATTCATAAAAAGAATGTTATTTTTCAGAAAAATCCAAAAAATGAACCCTAAGTTATTTTTTATATTAATATTTTAAAAAACATTTTAATATTTACAAATAAATATTATAATGGTGGTAAAAATTAATTTTAAGATTTGTGCACCAAAGGTGATGAAACTATTTTTTAGAAAATACTGTTTCCACGTAAAATTAGATTTATTCTTATCTATTGGCTAGAAATCACATAGTACGAATGTTAAAATTTTTATTCGATATATAATATAAAAATAGATTTAAAATATATCTGAAAAAGTGAATCATTTAATTTATTTCAGCATAATACATTTATGTGTATAAAAATAGTTTTTGAGAAAATGATTTTCTTTATTTTCCAAAGGTTTTTATTTTCATATCTAAATAATTTTTCCCTAAAGAATTAATTATATATACATGCGTAAACCAAATATTTTCAGAATTTAGTTAATAATATTCATACTCTCTATTCCAATGGATAGGTGATACCTATCATATAAAATAATAATATTTTAATATTTTTCTTGTTTTGTTAAAACTCATTGTTGCGTGTAATGTAAGCTAAACTCAGTATTGAGTGTAACACAAGAAAAATTGAGTATTGATTGTAATGAAAGATAAAATACATGTTTTTTGTAACTAAAATCATAGAAAATATTAAAATTATTTTAAAACATAATTTCACAAAATATCAGGGTGTTACACAACGACCCATAATTTTAGTGAATTTTCCTATACAAAATAAATATGTGTTGAATACCATGTTTAATATGCAACACATTAAAAAAATAAATCATGGAACATTTTAGACCATTGTAAAATATTAATTTAATTTGGAATGCATAAATATATGTAACCAAATTATGATGTATATATATGTAGAAAGAAAATTAAATTCCATTTTTAATACTAATGTATTGATAAAATTATATTAGTGTAGCTCAATAAGAAATGAGATATTTTATGCTTAAAAATATATTTTTATAAAAAAATATTTTTATGCACCTTGAATTTTTAATTTTAAGAAACTAAATATTTTTAAATAAATATGAAATATATTTATGATATGAATAATATATTAACACTAATTTGTAATTTACAGGAAATAAGAAATAATTAATATATAAAAAGGCATGTTCCTATAATTGTTTTCCTCATTATATTTGAAATTTCCTTTGAAAATTTAAATTCATATATTTTAGAATTTTTATTTGAAAAAAACAACTTTATTTTTGGATTTCAAAAATTAATATAATCTACAGATGGACTTTTGAGATTTGTTTTTCTTGAAAATATTGATTTTTAGGTAGCTAGTGAAAAATACATATTTTTCAAATACAAGGAATTTTATGGTCTCATTAGGACATAACAATGTGTAAAAATTTCATGAAACATTTTAACTAATAAAATATTTATTTAATTAGTAAAATTGAACATCCAAAAAATTAATTTTATTTTTCAAACTTAGATTTTATTTTTGAGAATGTGAAGTTATATTTTCCTAAAACTATTTTATGCAATCAAAACAGATTATTTTAGAATTAATTTTTTATTGAGTTTATAAATTTAATTTTACGAATTTTTTTACATAATTTTAATCATTATATCAAAATTATATAATATCGGTAATTTGTTTTTTCCATAAAAATAACTTACCGAGGATAAAAAAATAGTTACCATTCGAAATGTAAAATAAGGATTAAAAGATCAATTAAGGTAGAAATGAATAAATCCTATAAAAATCCATTATTTGTGTGTATAAGCTATTTATTTACCAAGAATCATCCCATATCCATTATTTTCCACATTAGGATTCACATTTCATTGAAAATGACATGATATTAATATAATGCTCTAAATATTTACAAATGTACCACTCTCCCTTATTCTAAAAATGAAATTCTATTACCCATTTACATAAAAAATAAAAATAAAATTATTCTTGAAACTCTAAAATTTATGCCTCCCATATATAACCATCCCTTTATCCAAATAAAATCAATAAATCCTTTATTTTCAAGAGGTACTCCGATAGGAGGTTTAAACTCTCAACTTAGGTACTAGGATTTATATAATATTTTTTATTATAAATCCTTATACTAATTGAAACATTATGAAATTATTATTATTTTAATACTAATAATTTTTTATTTTCATGGAATAAATATCACCTACCTTTCTGTTTTTACCTTAGAAAAATGAATATGTCATCCGTGTGTATGTGGAGACTACCACCTCCACAAACTGATACATTTTTTCATAACTAAATTACATGGATTGTTTAAAAGTGATATTTAATGACTAAATATGATATTTATAATTTCATTTAAGGATAAACAAATTTCTACATTCTGTCCATTCAATGGGAATGAAGATACATTGACCATGTGTACGTGCGACCTACCACCTCCAGAGAGTGATATTTTGCATTTCTAATAACCACCTTGAAAGGATGGTTCTAAAATATATTTTGTTAATATATTTTATATTTATGTGTAATATATTTCATGAATATGGTTCTAAATGTATAGCACACAAATCAATCATCATTATAATGTAATAAGTTCATATTGGTAAATTTTTCAAAAAACATAATAGGTTTATGTTTTCTAGAACTATTCCAAAAGTTTCAATGAAATGAACATAAGGATGATTAAATAATAAAAATATTTTAATATCTTTTATAATCTATTTATTGATGAACTCTATATCAAAAAAGGCATTTTACATCACCATTATAAAATATATACAAAACTGTCAAAATTACAAACATCTGATAATGAAAATAAACATTAACTATAATATGAATGTATAATTAATGAGTAATATTAAAGTGTAGAAATGTTAGTATATTTTAATTATGTTCTAAAAAATGTTATTAAGAAGTTTATATTTATTATAAAATAGATTAAATTACTTTTTTGAAATATGGGAGTAAAAGGTAAGGGGTTTTATTGACTCAAATTGTTTTATTTATTCATAGTTATTTTTATTTGACAATGGTTTTACAGGATGGTTTATTTCTATACTATGAAAATATTATAAATTTTTAGTCATTGTTATTTAGATAATTACATTGGTGGATTTATTTCTTCATAAAATTTTATGATGTTAGGAAAATTTTTAATTCCCTCCAAATAAGCTCATATACATGTTCACTCTTCCCATCAATGTTCTCCTTTATTATTTTGATATCCAAATATATATTATTTTTAGTGGAATTCAAATTTATCATCATCTCTTTTAAAATGGATATTTTATCACTTTTTTTATGGTGTGGGTTTAAATAAAGGCATTTTCATTAAAAATTTTAAATGGGTTTTCCATTTCCTTATTGTAATTTTTATCTTCCAATATACATTTCCATGGGAAACACCCAACAACAATTATTTCCATGATGAATCATGGACCTAATTTCAAAAGGCATGTGTTCATTGGAGAACTTGGACAATGAAACTTAAAAACTCACATTGGTCGAGAGGATGAGAATTTAGGATCATCACACTGTTTTATAGGAAAATATTTCCTATTATGGTACTCTCTTATGGATATAAGATATGTTCGTGAATCCTTTGTTCATTCCCAATTGTGTATACATGGATCACCTTGACATAATGATCAACAATGAACATGAATTAGATCAAAATAATCTTTATGTTTGTTAATATCTCCATTTATATGGATATATGTACGTATCCAAGGTTCACCATCAATGATATACTTTTATGTAAAAATTATAGATTATTTGGCTTTTTATTAGGATGATGTTGGTTTTAAGACACTCAGTGAGATGCTCTGGAGTTTTCTGTCATCTAAGGAGACAAAAGATGTTTTGATTTCGAGATCAAATCTACATATTGGGATTACTAATTATCCTCATGAAAGGAATCATAAGCCACATAGTTTTGTGCCACTTAATGGGGAACATCACCTTTTATGGTCGGGTGACAAGGACCTGACTATAAAATTTAACATCATGTGACAAGGACGTCTCGAAGAAAAGTATGTAGTAAATTTTTGTTGTGTAAATAACGCTTAGGCAGCCTGAGGGAACCGAAAGTGATATAGTCTCTTAGGTGGATATGAATCTATTGAGAATATAGTTTGTAGAACATTTGGGTGAATTTCGGTGTTTGTTTTGGACCTCAGGGAGACTTATGATGTATTCCAATTAGTTTTGAATCACATCCCATATAGTTTTAGAAGTTAGGGATTACACCTATGAGTATTACCATTTGAGGGTACATGATTGAGGATTACACTTATGGGGATTCCCATAAACATGATTAATTAAGAATATATCCCTTTGAAGGTATTGAGTTGAGGATTACAGCTGTGAGGATTCCCATTGATCACGATTGGGGCTTATACCGTATTAGAGTCCCATGAGATGTTTGAGATCATGTATATTTCGTGATCACCACTAACCTCTAAGACCACATGAATCATGCTCGATGTGAGAAAAAAGTGGACACATTAGATCTTAAAATCATACAGTCCACTTTTTTTCTGCTGGTGGATGGATATTGGAGTCCAAAGGGAGAGGGATAGGGATTTGAGTGGGCATGTGTCCTCTTATTTTGGTAACCAAGATAGTAAAATATAGTGATCTATCTAAATATAGAACAAGATGGAAAAGTGAAGAAAGAGTACCACCTCCCACAAGAAAGGCTAGGGGATTACTCTAGGAGGTATGCCCTAATTTCTACAACAATGAGAATAATCTCAACTCATGTAATTTTGTTTGGTAGTCATATCATGATCATTGTATGATGTTTCTTATGATTAATGTATAAGTAATATCATGTTTTTCATAGGAGTAATCCTATGTTTTTAATATTGGTTATACTATAGTTTAAAGTAATAAATCTAGGATAATTATAGCACAGTTTAATGTCATGTTGTGGGGACTACAACAACATAGTTTAATGTCATGTTGCGGGGAAAACAACATCATAGTTTAACATCAAGTTTCATAGAAGACTTCCAAATATTTTAACATTATCCATTCAGGAAAATTTTCATACATTTAAATTTCATGTTATTAATACAAGTTTCATTCAATTTAACATAATGTGCTCAGGATGAGTTATGTATAGTTGAACACTATTGGACCAGGATGAGTTCTATACAGTTTAACATCATGCGGTAAGGAGGAATTGGAGAAAGATACCAAGAAATGGATGTTATGAAACTTTCTCAAGTGGTACCCTTTTTGGTTTGACATGGCATATGAGTTAGGTGATGGGATTTTAGGAGGTTCATGAGGAATGTTTCGACTCATGGAATTATCTGGGATAGACATTAGGCCTGTATAAGGCACAACTGAAAATTTCGTTGACCTAGATAAAAAATTTCATTGTAAGAATCTCTATTTTTCATGGGAATTAGTGACGACAGAGAAGAAATTAGACCAGATGGTAGGGATAATATCCTGAAAGTAGTCTCGAATGGGGGTGCAGGGGTGTATCCCCCATGGTATGGACCAAAGGTTGTGAACAGATTTAAAAATGGGTGCCTTGGGATGAATGTATAGTGTTTTACATGAAAAAACATCTTTGAGAGGATTCCACATATTGGTTATCCAAATGGTTCACCCATAAAGCATTGTCTGCGAAGGGTTTCTCACAATTTTTTTTCCGCAAAGAGGTCATCCACAAAGCATTGTCTATAAAGGGAGTGTGAAAAGGGTTGGATGAAAAAGGTCATTCACAAAGCATTTTTTATGATGGGTGTCTAAAAAGGGCAGTCCATGAAGAAACATCCACAAAGGGTCTCATCATGTTCGGTTTATGAAGGGGAATCTACATATGGTTGGACACAAAGGTTTTCCACAAAGCAATTTACTTCTCTATATGGGAGGAAATATTCATGCCTCATATGAAACATGACCATAAAATCCACAAATGGTCATCCTCCTATGGTTCGTGGGATGTGTTCTGTGAAGGATTTCAGGAATATAGATTGTGAGGTGATTTTACTATCGAGAATGATTTCTCCAGCACCTTCCCTTTACTTTTTTTATTCATCATCTCCTCAATTTTCCCTCTCATATTTTTACAGAGGAGTAGCACAACCAACTAATGGACTGGTCGGTCATAGCGGGCCATGGGGCCTCCATTTATGGGATCCAATTAAGGATCCCTATGACCGAGAATGATTTCATTCACGGGGTTCATAAATGTATATGACCACTCGTAAATCATTTGTCATTCACGGGGGATGAAATATTAGTATGAACCCACAAACGACTTTTCTTCGTTTGTAGGTGTCGGAGGTTCATGGGATGGATCATGGAGGAACTCCATGAGGAGTATTAGTCCACATAGAGTTTTTTACTTTTTGAGACCAATCCATTCTCCATGGAGTCCATTACTTGCATCATTTTCTTAATAATATTATTTGGATGTATTATTTTACCCTTTTCCAAATTCATAGAACTCCATGTTTCTTACATTAAGAGTTTTAGGGAACAAAAAATGCACCCATTAGAATGGGATTTGATAAATATGAAGAGGAGGTGGTTATGATGAAGAAATGTTCTTTATTTGAATAAAAGATTATATAATTCTCAAATTTTTGTCTGATCAAAGGGACTCAGTGAGTATAGTTTGACTATTTCTAAGAGTGCATAGAAAACCCTATAAAATTTTCATCTTTTCCATTATCACCCAATATTTTTCCTAAGTCCACTATGGTGCGGGTTATCAGGCGTAACATGATATTTTCTTAGGCAACCCTTTGCAGGTTTTCGACCTAACAAGTTTTATGCCTTTTTAGTTTTCTTTTTTATTTCTTAATTTGTTTTCTAAAACCATGCAAAAAATAGGTCTAGTGTGCTGGTAGTCAAATTTTACATAGGGTTCCCATTGGGGGTTTTCCATTTGGGATTTTTTCCGTCTATTTTCATGGTCATTTTAAAGACTTTCCAGAAGGACTAATAGAACTGACATTTTATGCAGAATATCATTGACCATGAATCATGGGGAAATGACCCCAATAGGGATTCTTGGATAAGAATGAACCAATATTCTTTAGATATGATTGGTTGATTTTGGTGTTGGGACCAAGTTGGATAGAGAAGGAAGTTTGAAGAGTTATCTTTTGGAGAGTGTTGTCTTTTACTGCAAAAGATGATAAATCAATTCACTTTGTAAAGGACTTTAAAACCATATGATGCTTTTCTGATATGTATTTCACAAATATCAAAAGTCAAGAGAACATGGGATGCAATCCTTATGACGGAAAGTGGGAGAAATTATGATTCCAGTCATATACAGTTTTGATTGGAAAGAGTGATGCTGCTGGAAGATAGGGAAGTTTCATTACTTCCCATTGTAATTCTGACGATGCTAAATCTGGTCTATCAAAGGATATAAATCATGATAGTGGAGTTTTTGATAAAAGCTAAAGAATTGTTATGGGAAGCAGTGAAGAGAGAAATGACAAAGCAATGGAAAATCTGGATGCGGCACAAAAGCACAGTTTAAGGTGGCGCCTTTTTCCATTGTTTTCCAAACTTTAGGGCCTGAAAATCGAGAGATACAGATGTGTTTTTGGTAATGGATGTGGCGCACAAGATTGAAGATGGTTTATATTTTTGCGCGCAATGCATTATTCAAGGTCAGAATATTAAAAAATGGAAAATGCATGGAGTGAGAAAAAAATTAGGCAAGTTGCACGAAAAATAATGTGGTGCGTGAAATAGTAGCGAGATGCGCGAAATATCAGCAGGATGTGCGAAATATCAGTGTGATGCACGAAAAATAAAGGTTGTGTGAATTATTGGCATGGTGAGTGAAATAGAGGAATGCAGTTTTTCATGCAAGATGTGTTTCAAGATCATAAGCTCAAAAATTGGAAAAGTAATGAGGTGCGTGAAAAATTAGAGCAATGTGAGAAATATGATGTTGTGTGAAATATCTTTTTACCCACATGAAGAGGGTTTTATGCGCGGATTATTCTTTTTCACACAGGGTTAAAAAGGCCTATAAATACAAGGTGAACACCTCTAATTTATTAACGCTCAACACTTAGAATAAATCTCGAGCTTTGGTGCATGTAAAATAATATGGTAAGTGAGTTGCGTGAAAAGAAAGGAGTTTGCATGAAAAGAGGTCAGCTGTGTGAAAGGATAAAAAGTTGCGCGAAAAAGGAAATTTGCGCAAAAAAAAATTCGCACCAAAGGGGAATTTTTATGTGTAAGCCATTTGAATTGTGCGCAAGGTATCCTAAAGGTTGCGTGAAAAATTTCGGGTATCCGCGCATATTCATTTGTGCATATGGGACTTCTTACTAACTTCTGGGTAGGAAAGTGAAGATATGTACTTCAGAGAATACAACATTCAATTATAAAAAAGTACTGAAATACTGTAATTCCTTATTTGTGTTAAGAGGGTGCACACATGCTTGCGGATTGTATTACAAGTTCTACACGAGTGTAAGGGTATATCCTACTCGTTTTATTCAACAACAAAGGATTGTTTTCTAGTGGATTGTGTGGTACTAGATTATTTTCATACCATACCAAGGACGTAGCTACTCTTGTTGAGTAGTGAAGCTTGTAAATATTGTCTTCATGTGGTTGTGTGTGTTCAGCAGAGAAGAAACTCTTTATCAGGAGGCGAAGGTTGTTTAAATTATAAGGAAACATAAAAAGAAAAAGATATCACTAATTCACCCCCTCCACCTATCAGTGATACTTGGATCCTGACTGGGAACTTCATTTGGGACGCTGGGTTTTGATTTCTAAAGATGATACATGATTTGGGGAAAGTAAATCGGGTTTAACCATAATAATGGTTTCCAAAACAATGTTCTTAGGGTGTACATTAGTAGGGAAGGCCTTTAATATTGATGAATTTGAATTTGGTTGATAGGCCTTTTGTGTGGGTTACTTATGCAGAGATAACTAGGTATATTGTGCATATTTAAACAAAGGATTCCTCAGGACATCGATCCTCAATTCCCTAAAGACATACAATTTATGGAAATTCAAATTTCTCAAGATCATAAAGGGTGTCTTTTCAAGCGAATGTTTTTTAAAAAATGATGATAGAATCATTGGAGAAACTTTACTCGGATGAGAAACCACACCTATGTGGATTTGGATTGTGTAATAGAGTATTGAATCATGGTACAATTTAATGTCGTGAAACTAGGACATGGATCATGCAGTTTAATTTCTTATAGTGAGGACATTAGAGGTCTAATATTTAAGGTCACGTAGCTTTGACTGAGGGATAAATTATTTTTCATTTTCATGGAAATCTATCCAATAATATTCTTCCATCCTCAAGTATAAAGGAGAAAATTTAAAAGCTTTAAGCTAGGGGTTTCTGAATCTGATGAGTGATTTGGGATGAAAAACATCATTGAGGTGTATGGAGAGTGGAAAATTCCCTCAAGGGGATGGATTTTACCTTAATTGACAAACCATTTTTTGGGAGAATTATGTAGAGACAATTGAGGAATATTGTGCATAGTAAAAAAGGTTCCCCCAAGACATTGACACTCTATTTTGAAAACCTAGGGAGGTATATAGAGATTCAAAATTCCCCAGACACAGATATTTTTATGAAAGGAATGGTTCTTTTACATGAAAAAGTGTATCATGTAAAAATTTTACAAGAATGGGTAAAAGGTGTTTCCCTTACAGAGGTCTAACCCATACATAATAAATAAGGATTTATTTTATCCTTATTTTTTATGGCTGGGCTCAAGATATATTGTTTGGGCATCGCTACGTATCTCATCAGAATAATAATTAAGCCATTCACAGTTCAAGTAATGTTTCCCCACACATCGATCAAAATCATATGTGGGTAAGGTGAATTTTCTTTTGAATATGAGTTCACAAGAGGGGTGAGACACATATTGGACCCTCTTATGCAGATCTAACTGTTGTAAAGGATATTGAGTTAAATTTTTTTGTTTGTGTTTAGAATGGGATATGAGATTCAGGTGTTGCTATGTATCCCGTGAAAGAGAGAATTAGGATATAAATAGTTATTATATGGTTTCCCATGGATTTCTAACCCATATACAGGGGAATGAAATTTTTAAATTTTTCTGCATCTCAAACCTAGATTAGAAATTCGAGTCTCACTACACACACTGTGGTGGAAGGAATGGAACCACACGTAGTTCTGTACATCATTCAGTTTAAGTTAGGTGACTAGGATATCATATCTATTGTTTAATATCATGCAATGATGATGAAAAGTCGTATTATAGTTTTATATCATATGATAGGACCATTTTTCACAGAAATAATGAGTAATAGGAGGCTCATTACGCCAAGATTTTTTTGACATGCTTAGGACGTGAGGGGAAAGAGAGTGTAATCCATGATTTCATGGATTCTTGGATGAGGATAAATGATATGGGGAAAAAATTCCATTGGGACTTACAAAGATAGAAGAGGCGTCTTATGAGGATGAGTTTACCTTTTGTTGACATGCCTTTTTTTGTGGGAAACTTATACAGAACCAATTAGGGCATATTGTGTATATTCAAACAAAGGTTTCCTTAGGACATTGACCCCCATCTCTGATGGATAGAGGAAGATGGTGGAGATAAAACATTTCTTGGAAATAGTGTGTGATGAATGGAAGTAATGAATTTAGGTATGTAATAAACATTCAAACAATGATCATCCATTGAGTGTGAAATTCCCTATGCAGACCTAACTCATATATAGGGGACACTTCTGTTTCCTTGATAGATCCCTGAATAAGGAACCAAAGTTTATATCTCTAACATAAATATTTGTTTATATATAGGATACGGGGAATTTTTTACCCAGTGACTTGGACTAGGACATGAGGAATATGTGTCACTATGTATCTTACTAGAATAAGAATCGAGCCACACATAGTTCTTGAGGTACCATGAAGTTTAAACTCATGCTTCTAGGATATTAGCTATGCAGTTTAATGTTAGGTGTTAATGAAAAAGGTGACTCAATGTGAAAAATGAATATTGTGGATGGACTAGGATATACGACCCTTCCATTACTACATATCCCATTGGAGAAAGAATCAAGCCACCCGTAGTTCTCAAACTAACATTGATCATGTAGTTTAACATCACATGTCAAGGACATCTAGTGTACCTTTCAAGGTCATGCAACTAAGACCATGAAAACCCTTACGTGGATTTATAAGCCTTGATCATGTGGTGAATTCCCTTCCAAAATTCCTAAGCCAACATTGACATTGATCATTGTGAAAAAGGGGTGGAAAATGTTTATTTCACCACAAAGAGGTAATAAAATTAAGGACGAGGGAATTTTTAATTTGTTCCAGATGGACTAGGTTAAAATTTTTTGGGTGTCACTATGTTTCTCATCAAAAGGATAATCATTCCATATGTAGTTATCAAACATCCCTCTTTGCAAATATAACTCATACATAAAGAGGAGGGATTTTTTACCCATCTTGTTAGATGGATTAGGGATTAGAGATTTTGGAATCAATACATATCTTGTTTAGATAGGAATCAATCCACATATAATTCTAAATGTGCTTCCCTACACATATCTATCTAATGTGAAGGGATATGGAATTTTACATGATATCAAACTATAAATAGGACCCACTTTTAAGTCTCATGTATCAATCTAGTTTTTATATACAGGAGGGAGAATTTATAGTATTTCATTACTAGGCCCAAGCCACAAGTTATAGGAATTAAAATATATCCGACGATTGTAGGAATCAAGACACATGTAGTTCCTAAGGAACCATTAAATTTAATGTCTTGTGGAAAGGACATTGACCATGCAGTTTAATGTCTTTTGGTAAGGAAAAGGGTCACTTGATGTGAAATAATTATCATCATGGATGGGACCATGAATGAGGATCCAAGTATCACTATGTATCTTGCAAGGCCATGAATCAATCCATACGTAGTTCTCGAGGAAGGCTCCTTACGTAGGTCTGAACCATATACAGGGAAGGGGCATCTTATTACATTTGGGGTGGCTATACCAGGATTTTAAAACTATGCATCACTATATATCTTGTGTGGATAGGAATAAAGATGCATATAGTTCTTGAATACATCATGGTAGTGACCGATGCTGGGGGAAATGTCCTAACAGGTGAGAAAATTATGGTGTTGTGTAGTTTAACATCATTCAAAGAGGTCATTGGTGTCATGCAGTTTATTGTCTTGTGACTTGGAAAAATATTCCATGCTTTTTAAGGTGATGTGATAAAGACTGAATAGGAAGTTTAATGTCGTTCCACTAGGATGACTTACCATGTAGTTTGAAGTCCTGCGATTCAGATGATTGTGTCTAGTAATTATTAGAATGATGATTTGGTGGACTAGTAAGAAACATAATCCTATCATTAAAATAGGCCTTGAGTCCAAATGATTGTAATAAAATAATCTTATTAATGGAGAGAAATTTATGGCTAGTCCTAATGAAAGAAGCTTAGGCATCACTACATATCCTACGTTGATGAAAATAAAAACACATAATTATTAAATATGGAATTTTAGATGAATGATGTTGAGGTAGATGTAATCTTAGGTGAGATAATTACGGTGTTGTTTAGTGTAACGTCATAAAACAAGGAAATTGGTGTCATTATATTAATTATCTTGTAACCTGGACAAAGAGGTAATGCATTTTAAGGTCCTGTAAAAAATACTCACTATATAGTTTAACATTGTACTGTTTACACAATTTATAATTCAGTTTAACATATTTCAATTAGGTTGATGTACCATGTAGTTTAATGTCATGCTATTAGTATTATGTGCCATGCAGTTTAACATCGTGTGACCAAGACGATTGTGTCTTTTGATTACACAAAATAATTATTCATAAACCTTGTGTTTTTGGGGGTTGTAGTTAGATGGTCATCCATCGAGATCAAATAATAGGCTATATTAGATTTACATTACTTATGTAATAGTTTATCTCCCTCTTTAGCTACAATATTAGAGGTTTCTTTATGAGTATCATCAGAGTCCAGAGGACCAACACCATCTCTCACATAGGGGAAATGTTTTGTTAAAGGCTCATGCAATCTAGTTTTGGAGGGCTTCCTAAGATTAAATGTGTACAATATCTTCTCATTAAGCTACTCCAATTCATCCATCCATTTATGGGATTGATCATATATGGATAATTGGTTGAATATTTCAATGCAGCGCAATGGAAATTAAACTTTGATGGGAATGACCGCCTCTTTACTTTATAATAATGAATATGGGGTCACCTGTGTGGTAGTGTAGGACGTATTCTGGTAAGCCCAAAAGGTATATAGAAGATTAACCAGCCACGAATATTTATCCTTATCCATCTTATTCTAGAGTATATTTTATAGGTTCTTGTTTACGGCCTCTATCTATCAGTTAGCTACTTCATGGTAGTGGTTTAAATGGTTTGACTTGATTTTTTACTCAGGATACAATTTTTCCAAATCAAAAAATTAGAAATTGGTGTTGTTTTCCTATATTATTGTATGAGAGACACCAAATATGTTGATGATGTTGGCTCTAATTAATATGATAATGTTCCTTTCCCCAAACTCTTTGAGGGATACAACTTCGACCAACTTGGAGTATAAATTGATTGCAAAGAGAATGTACTTAAACTACTTGCCTGTAGAAGGAGGATTTGGTCCGATGACATCCATTACCCATACATAAATTGGATTGGAGTATTTGTATGTATGAATTAACTCTAGGGTTTGGTGAATTAATTTGGAATGAACTAGGTAGGAATGGAAGTTTTGGTGAACTTAGTGTAGTCTTGTATTGTAGTGGGCTTGTAGTAACCAAGACATTGAAGTTGATTTTAAATCTTAGATCCTAACTGCTGGGTTTCCCAATCCATAGTGTGTACTTCCTTCATGAAAACAGATGTATCTCCTCCATCAGTGCACCTAAGAAGAACCCCATCAAGGTTCCTCTTATAGAGGAACTTTTCAAGACTCATATAGTCATATAGAACAAAGTTAATAGCTTATATTTTGATTTTATCTCTCCCTTATTTGTCTAGTGGGATTTATCCCTTTTTAAAGTAGTGGAAATGGATTTCCTCTAGACGGTGGTAGGAATTCATGGTTAAGGGAGTTAAATAACTTCATTAATATCTTTCATGAAGGCTTGAATGAATAGTGAGACAATCCGGTGGTGCAAAATGGTAATGAATATTTCATCAAAGTCTGGACCAGATAGAGTTGTAGATGCATTCACCAATGTGTCGGTATAAGAATTTTGTGACTATGGGATATGAGTAAAAGTTGGTTCCAATGGTAATTCTTCCATTAGCCCTCAAACATGTTATAATAGGGGGATTAACTCTTCCTTTTTGATAGCATAATTGTCGTTAACCTACTTGATGACCAGTTCATAATCACCCTTTATATTAAAGTTATTTACTTGTACCTGAAGTTCCATATCTATTTGTGAAATGAAAGCCAGATATTCTAATTAATTATTTGGGCACCATTCCAATAGTAGGAAGGAGTATGGAAATATTTCCTTTATTATAGAGATGAAAATGACTCCTAGCCCCACTTTGTTGAGCTTGAGGTCTTCTATTATATTTCTATTCAGGGTTCTAGATGCATCTTAACAATACATCTCACATATCTAGGAGCCCTTTTGAATATATAAAACCTCTTTATTGGATAGTTCATCATCCAATGAAGTAATTTCAGTCGAGGGGTCCTCAACCAGAAAATCTGCTAATGACTGACCTTTGACCACCTTTGGAGGAATGAACTGAATATCAAACTGCTACAGGATGAATTCCCACCATGGAAGATGTATAGTAAACACTGAAAGGCTGAGAATTTACTTGAGTGGATTGTTATGAGAGACCAAATTGAACTTGGGGTGTTTTAGGTAGTTCCACAGCTTCTATACAAAAAATATGAGTACCAAAATTCTCTTCTCGATATCTAAATAATGAGTCTTAGCATCAATCATGGTTTTAATGAGATAATTAAGGTCGTTTTTGGTAATGGAGTCATTATTTTATATGAGGAAGGAACCCAATGATCACTCTAAGGATGTCACATAAAAAATAATAGGACTTCCTTTGATAAGATTCATTAGCACTGGTGGGATTAAGAGATATTTCTTGTGACTTTCAAATATTTCTTGAAAATCACCATTCCACTGATATGTAACCCCCCTTTTCATCAACCTAGCAAAGAGAGTACATTTTACTACAAGGTTTGATATGCTGTGTAGAATTTTGGCCATGTTTCCTTGAAGTCCTATCAACTATGTGATGTTGAGAGGATGTGACATGCCATGGAGATTCTTTCTATTCTCAGGGTCGACTTTGATGCCCCGAAGGCATATGAAATAGCTTAGAAATTTTCTTGTGGTAACACTGAAAGAACATTTCTAGGGGTTCATTTTTAGGCACTATTGTCACAGTTTGTTGAATACAGTTTCATTATTCTCTAGTTGGTAAGAGTATTTTTGAGATTTAACTACAAGGTCATCAATGTAAAATCTTAATAAATTACCCTTGATGGGTTTGAATAGGTGATTCATGGAAATTTGTTATGTAATTCTAACATTCTTCAAGCCAAAGGGTGTTACCTGATAGAAAAATACTCCCTAAAGGCCTTGAGGGTGGTGGATTCTTCAAATTCCTATGAAATTTTGATTTCATTAAATCCCAAATATCCATCCATGAGGGATAGAGTATGATATCCATCTAGTGAATTGATCAGTAGTTCTATGATAAGGACTAGGAAATCATCCTTTAGGAAGTGTCATTTGAGATCCCTAAAATTGATGCAGACACTAATTATTCCATTATTTTTCTTGAATGGGATGATATTGGCCATCCATTTTGGATATTGGACCTCTGTAATGAAGTATTATCTAATAATATTGTGAAATTAAGCTTCAATTTTGGTAGCATGTGTTGGGTTCATCCTTCTTGTTTCTTATTTATAGCTTCAATGATCCTATGGTAGGTCCATATAGTGAGTGGCCACCTTAGTATTGTGGCTCAACATTTCTATGTAGTTCTAGGGGAATAAATATTGATGTTGCTTTATGAATTAGGTGTATACCTCCTTCTCCATCGAATACATGGATTCACTAATCAAAGTTTGTCGTGGGTATTCTTTTTTCCAAAATTTATTTCTATGACATCATCAACGGTGATAGAGAAACCCTCCTCAAATGATGGATGGGAATCCCTATGGTCCTCCTCTTATTTTTCCTCCTCCTCTTCATCTTCTTCCACTTGTTCCATAGGGGGAGAAAGTAGTGGGATTCGTTTTCCATAGTTGGGAGAGGAGTCAATATCTTGTAATTTTGAAGATAAAGCTACTTCCTCTGATCCAGATAACAATACAGGATTTCCATGAAACTCTGGAGAAGGTGGATTGAGAAAAGGGGGAGTTTATTTATTCTATTTAGATGATAAGACAACCTCTTCTGCCTCAATTGGCGCGGTAGGGATTTTTGGAAACTCTAAGGATGCACTAAAGGCATTTTCATTAGATCTTTCACCACTGTTTGTGGATTTAGAAAACTTTTCAACACTTCTAGACTCATTGGTCATGACAAAAATAATGAGGATCACTGAATATGTGTACACATTTTGACGCATATGATCGAATTTATTGTTGGGTAATACATATTATTCATCAAGTTCTTTGAATGGATTGGTTCGGATCATTTTCAGAGCATTCGAGGTAGTGACCCAAGCAACACCATCGACTAGGTGTTGTTTACCTTTACTTTGATAGAATACCCCATCTATATAATGGAAGTCATAAGATTAGAATGGGTTCTTATTGACATGTGACATACTGATTTTTTATTATTCTAGTATTTTATGTGTTGATGGTATGAGGATGGGATTATTGCATGTTGATGCAACCAGGGAATTCTGTGTAAGGCATTGAAGGATGTGTTCTTCTAAACCACTATAAATGTTGAGTTGACTACGAGGTCTCCAAACTAATCCTTGAGAATAATTTTTCCCAATGGCAGCTAATCACTTTTTCATAGACCTACAGTATTATGGAGAAATATGATAGGTTATCCTCATCACAACCTAGCTGGTAAAGTGTTCGTACTTGAATGAGTTTAACTCTATAGCCCTTTCCAACAAAATATTTTTGGACATCGATATTATTCATCATGTCAGATACATACATGGGTATGATTTTTCCCTGTATAATGGAATATTCATCATGATTTGCGAAGGAGATAACCATGTATAATTCCATAGGATTAATATCTATCTGATAGACCTTAGTAGTGGACACCTCAGCTTCAAACTATAAAGGGATTAGAAAATCCTCCATGAGTTATCCCTGAGGTATTTTGAAAAACTCAGGGTATCTAGGATTTATTGTTTAGAATGTACCAAGGATAACTAATGCAAGATGTCACACTACTGGGCAGAAGGCCTATGCTTCCATGGGTGGGTATTCTCTTTCTCAAGAGCCTTATGGGCTTGAGTATTTAATGTAGATGGATCAACCATTGAAATAGAAGTTGGAGGTGCTCCTACCCTTGGTGGGTTGGTTCAAGCATGTCTACATGCCCGCTAAGGGTGATATTATACTTGTACCCCATCTGATTTATATTACAGAGTGATAGGGTCAAGGGGGATTTTGGAAGTTGGTGGGAGAATTTTCTTGATATTATTGGATCCACTGAATGTATCTTTCATTAGTTTATGAAAAATTGATAGTCTAGGTAGGTATGTGGCTAGAATTATGGTTCCCACCCTAATTGTGACTTCCCCGATATCCTCATCTCCTATGACCTCTTCCTATGGTCACTAATAAGATGAAGGGAACTCAGTTTCACAGCCATTATCATCATCAAATCATGGATCCATTAAGTGAATGACCTTAACAGAACTGAAAATCAACTCCTCATCCAATAAGGAATTTGTCTAGACGACTATTTCTTATGATACCTTTTGGCGGGGTGGTTACCATTGTTTGAAAACTAAGGGTATAAAGTATACAAGAGCCAAATCTTACATTTTCCATGATGTAGATTAATCCTCTTTTTTTCATTATCTCCCTTTTGGTTAGGCCTCTTTTTGAAAGGCTGGAATCCAGAGGTTCATGGGGCCGATAACATCAATATTGTTATAGTAGAAGCACCTGGGGGAATAGTTTTTCATTTAAACAACTCCTCAAGAATACCATGATTTTGGTTGATTTTATTTTGAGTAACCCAACCCTATCACTTATATTCCCTTTTTATAATAACTTATTACCACTTACCTCATTCCTCAAGGGAAATGGTGGAAACATACTTTAGTAGTTCTGATGGCCTTCCCAACTTTTCTTTCCCATAATATACCATTTTCTTTAGGAGGTATTTGAAGATGAATCATTCCAGAATGGTGTGTCCCAATATTTGGTAAAAGGGCCAATAATTCGATTAGTCTTCGAGACTTACCTGGTTAGGCCTTTTATGTTATGGTAGGTAGAGGAAATAATTTTATAAATAGATAATAAAATATCCAAGAACTTGATCATCTTGGAATGAGTTAAATGTTTTCCTTAGCTCCTCAAATTTATTTATCTTGGGTTCCCTCTACTAATACTGTTGAGGCGGGGGTTGTTGTTGGTTCCCAAGGGGTGTTATATGATATGGTGTATGTTTTGGAGCTGGAGTAGGGGAAAAGGTTGGCTTAAGTGTGATAGATGATACCTTATCCTTTCCTATTCATTTTCATGGGATAAGTGGAGGTATCTAAGACTTAAGCTTGGTTTTATATAGGGAATCTTTCACTCATTGGGAAATGGAAAATAAAAACCCAAACCCACCTGTATATTTCACCAGAATGAGTGGTGTTTACATCTCATCATGGAGGTTCTCTATGAAAATATTTAGCAGATATTATGAGGGAAGTAGTGAGTTTAAGGATAGGTCACCCCTTTCCATCTAGAAATAAAATTCAATACTCTCTGATTTTATCACTATTTTCAATTTTATAGGTCACTTGTTGTTTTCTTTTTCTACGTTAAATGAACTGAAAGAGGAAATGGTGACAGAGGTCATCCCAAACTACGATTGACCGAGATGAAAAACTAGTGTACCATATGAAGGCTAGTCCTCACAAGGTTATTACTATGAATCAAAGTTTCACTACTTATATTTTGCTAAGGATTTCCCATCATTGGATCAAAATAGGACACATGGTGTGTGATATATTGTTCTGGGTTTCCAGATCCATTGAATATCTGGACCATAGGACACTCAATGTTTGGGGGTGGTGGGGTGTCTCTCTCTCTCTCTCAGTTGGGGTAAGGTTCCCATTTCAGCTGCACTAGTGGTCGCCGGTACTCCACGACATCCAATCAATCTTCTAATGACATGATGGTTTCAATAATACCTTGATGAGTGTTTAATTGGACATGATCTTGGAGAAGGGATGTAATTCATTGGATTTAGTGTGCCTATTCTTCCATCATTTGTGGTTGATATCTGGTCGGGGATATATTTTTGAGATTTTCATAAACCCATTACAGTTTTTTTCTTAATGGAGGGAAATCATGATATACATCCATGATCAAGTCGAGGTAAACCAATAGTCCAAGTTCCCCTTTGGGAAGATGTCTTGGACTTGATTCAATTGACAGGATGAATCCTTGTTGATAAGGTTCCCCAGTTGGAATTTTATATTGAAGCTCTACCTAAGGGGAATATTTAATGGGAATTCTACCTCAAGAAAACTTAGTGTTTTTTCTTGTCAACACTTTAAATTCTTCTTCCTTCCAAGAAAATAATTCTTAGAGTGTAGGGATCTCATCCTCATTGAGAGGAGGTAGAAAATTTTATGTGGCCTTGAATTTATTCTTGTTAGAGATTCACTTAAGAGAAAATATGGGATTGATTGAGTGAGCACCAAAATTTAGGGTGATTCAGTGGTTCTATGTATATATACCTTATTTTTTTATCTCAATGTGGACCATGTTCTGGATGGATCCTTCCTCTCCTTGATCCTATTCATTAGCATCATTTTTGATGTTGTAAAATGGGTTTCAGTACAAGAAGTTTACTGATGCATAATACATTCACTACTATAAATATGGACTTTATTCGTGCTAGAAAAGGGCATTAACAGCTCTAGAAAAGCACTGTTAATCGAGGCGAAGATAGGGGTTCCCTTTTATCAGCGCTCATAAAAGTGCTAATAAAGGTCCATTTTATCAGCACTAAAAAAAGAGCTGATAAAAAGGTCCTTTATCAGTTCTTTTTTAGTGCTAATAAAAGAAACCTTTTATTATCACTTTTTTATCATGGATAAAATTCAAAAAATAAAATAAAAAAAAGGTAAAAAGAAAATACAATGCTCAGGGGAGCTTTTAAAAGCACTTGACCCCCCACCCCCCTTTATCAGCACTAGGTGGACTCCCTCCTACTCTCTCACACACTACCCTTACCCGGACAACCCCCACTTGCCCACGCACCCCTCCCTGCTTCCACCAGAACTCGATCCCACGACCTCCCCACTTTCATGCCTACACCATTACCACTAGGCCATTTAATTTTTTTCTCCATTTAATGATATATCTATTTATTTGTATATATATATAGTTATATGTATTCGAATATTAATATAGATTAATATTAATATAAATATATTTAGTTATATTAATACAGATATATTTATTCATATATTAATGTATATATTTATTCATATATTAATATTTATTTATATTTATTTATATATATAGTTATATTTATTCGTATATTAATATAGATTCATATTAATATAAATATATTTATTTATATTAATACATATATATTTATTCATATACTAGTGTATATATATATATATATTTATTTTTATATTAATATATATTTATATTTATTTATATAAATATTTTTAGTTATAATTTTTAATCTATATATTTATTTGTATGTTAATATTTATCTATAAGATTAGTTTTAAATAAATTTATAAAATATGTTTTTTCATGTGTGTTTATAAAAAAATAAATACATACATATATACATATATACAACAAACACACACACAAACAAAGACACAGACACACATATATATATTTATGAATAAATACCTATATATGTGTATATGAAAATCCATAGAATGGTAAAACAACCATAACTTCTAATCCAGAAGTCCGTTTCAACTCAACAACCTATCAAATTGAAAAACATGAAACAATATTCCATATGATATGTATTAAAGGCCTAGATAACATACAAATCATACGTTATACATGTTTGACTGTTAATCAATCGGGGTATCCTGACTAACAACTCAATTTTGGAGGCCTTCAGGGCCTTTATGGGCCTTGAAAAATGTGACAGAAGGTTCCCTTGGGTCACTAGTGTGTAGAGGTTGTCGCAAGATTCAATTTGATATACTGTAGATCTCAAACGGACACCCAAATAAAAATTTAGGGCCGTTTGAAGTTTGAGTTACATTTTTAACTTATTTTAGATCGTTTTTTGATTTTTTCTGTCTTCAAATTGTTATTAAATGATTATTGATCAATGATAATTAGAAAATTTTTAATTAATAATATATTTTAAAATATTCTAAAGCCAATTTCACTAAATTTATTATATATTAAATGTAATATTCTATTTATACTTATCTAAAATATATTTAAAAAATATATATTATATTTATAACAATATAAATATTATTATATACTAATATATTATTTTTCATGATTTGTTTTGAAATTTATCAGCACTAGGAAAAAGTGCTGATAAATCCCCCCTTTATCAGTGCTATTAAAAAAGTGATTATAAAGGGGTGGGGCCTTTATCACCACTAAAAAAAGCACTGATAAAGGGTTACTTTTAACAGTGCGTTTTTAAGCACTATTAAAATATCCCTTTATCAGTGCTTTTTTTTGCACTGTTAAAGGGTGGCGTTGCGGAAACCCAGTTTTGTGGTAGTGATTATAGGCATCATAATACCTGTCCAATGACAGGAGGTTTGTTTTCACCCTTTTCTAAACCTCTATCACCACCCTCTTGATCCTGCACATCCTTGTTCGATCCAGATCTAGATATGATGCCGAGTCTGCACACAAACTGCTTTCTTCCTAGGACATTTATAGTACACGTATAATGGAATCCCATAACCAAGAATCCTACTAATTTTTTTTTATGATTCCTGGTTGAAGAGTTATTTGAATGTCTTACTCTCATTGGTCCTGATTCTTTTGAGTCTTATTCAATTCCAACTATTTTTCAGTGTTCCATATTTCTTGATCAGGATTTTTTCTTGATATATTCCATAGAATAATGACATTAAAGGATTTTATTTCCAGTGGGTTCTACTGAATAGGGCATGAGTTGAAATTCAAGGTTCCTTGTTTCTGACATCCTCAGATATGAACACCAAGTAGGGAATCAACAATTATATGATGCAACCCATGCAACACATTGAGGCATATTTATTGAAGATCCCTTAGTCGCTTATATGATCTTGTACACTACATAGAAGGAAGGGAGTCCAAGTTGTTTTGATGATGAAGCTCTCCCAATATTTTTACATTGTTTGCATACCCATGGTAAGGTAATACTTGTGAATTTGGGTGGCAAATAGTTTTCCAAATATTCATATGGTTGTTGTGTAGGAATTCTTTTGACAATGCCTTTGGAATGTCAAAATGAGAAGTGTCTATGGCCAAAATATGATTGGTATATCATCCATGGAAAATTTTCTTCTCATAATAATCTTATCCTATTTCTCATATATGAGAGACTCTTATACTTTATCATCACAACACGAGTTCTTATTGGGGTTTTTATCACAAGTAAAGGGGTTAATGGAGGTCTCGTTGGTATGGTAGTTTTCCGGGGGTGGCTCAGAGGATGAGCGTTGTACTGTTTCATCTTTTGGTTGAGAAAAGATGTTTCTTATCATTGATAGGGAATTTAGCATGTATGGACCCATCTTTATAAGAGCCTCATAATTTGAGGTATTTCTCATATTTGACTCAACAAGGGGAGGATGTTTTTAGTGAAATGAGATGTCACTGTGAGGATGATCTTTGCCATGAATTCCTTCATGGTGAGGACTACCATCACATCTCAATTTACCACTTCAGGGAGAATTTCTATAGTGTATACCCTAGGGAATAACTTCATGTTGGATAATAAAAATTGGATTAAATTATTTCCATTTTATATTTGATCAATGATGAGGGATACTGTGATTCTCATCTGATCATATGTTCTCATGATTGATCAGTTTGTGAAAATGAAGGAAGTCTTAATAGTAGATTCTCTAGGGAGGACCTCTAGAGATGATAGTAACAATGTTGTGGGGAGGAACTTCACAATAGATACTTCCACTCCCATAATTTGTTAATAAATTGGCAAGATCACGGTACACCAGTCATTGGTGTTGGATGGCCTTAGGAACTCCAAGTTCTAGCAGGGCAGGGTTATGAGTATTCTCTTTATTTTTCAGTTTAATTTGGCATAATTTTTTTTTAGTCACTGTTTTGGGGGTGTATGAGGCTTATTACTATAAGTGGTGACATTTATATATTCGTGATTTTTCAATTTGATATCTCGATGCTATTGAGATATGATGGTAATCTCCCAAAATTCTAGCATGGATATATGCCATCCATGGAGTAACCACTGAAGTGGAATGGTGTCCCCCAATAGGAATATGTATTTTTCCAAATATTGATATACATTTATCATGGAATATTGTCAACGACCCTCATAGACAATAGCAGGTATTCATATCTACTCTTGAGTGACCACCCCTTTTGGTGTTTGATTCACCCAACTTGAGAAGCCAAGGTTGTGTGCCAAAATACAATATATTCCCATAGAAATGATTACATATTGGAAAGTATATAGGATAAGGCCATGGATAGATACGTGTCCTTCCATCACTTCTAATATATTTTTAGAAACATCCTTGATGAGAATGAGAATATATTCCCTTTCTGGTGTCAAAGAAGAAATATGTTCCTGCTCTAGTCCTTCATTTCTTTCTAGTAAATATTGAAAGTCCTGCTTGGGGGAATAGGTATGAGTCTACCCCTGGTTCAAAATTGGTATATTCCAACTACATTCTCTAATTTCCATCGTATTTAGATGACAGGCTTGATATGAATGAGCATGAATTTTCATTTTCTCTTAGTTTTCCATTGTTTTTGTCTAATGTAATTGATAAGTATCCACTAGAATTTATATATTCTTGTGGTTTTCCATTATATTTTGATGGAGATATTGATGTGAATGTGCAATAAATTGTGATCTCTAGTAGTTTTCTATCATATTTTCCTGATGGAATTCATATGCATCCGTAGAAATTTTCATATTCTCAAAGTTTATTGCTGCTATATTTACCTAGAAATATTGATGTGAATTATTAGGGATATGCATCTGCATATAATTTTCCATCATATTTTCATGTATGTTTTTATGTGAATAAGAAATAATTTTCATATTCTTATAGTTTTCTTCCATATTTTTTTACGGGCTTCATTTGAATTAGAAGGAATTTTCATTTTCTCATATTTTTTTCCAATTTATACACTTAGGAGACTCTATGTGTTTTAGCAGGGAAATGCATCTACCTATAATTTTATACCATATTTTCAAAGAAACCTTATTGTGAATGAGTATCAAATTTCATCTTTTCATGGTTGGTTATCCTGTTAGACTGATGTGCTACATATGCATATGCAGGAATGTGCATCTACTTGTGGGTTTCTTTATTATTTACCTAATGTGCTTGATATTGGTGATAAAGGATTTGTATATGCTCATATTTTGTTTCTAATGTATTTTCCTAACAGACTTCATGTGGATTAATATATATGTGTGTTTCCTATGGGTTTTTTTGTATTTGACTGACATGCTTCGTACACATTAGTAGAGATATGTATCTTCCTATAATATATCGTCGTAATTTCATGGAGGTCTTGTTGCGAACAAGAAGAAATTTGCATCAATTTATTATTATCCATCATATTTAAATGATGGGCTTGATAAGAGTGAGTAGGAATATACATCTTCTTGTATTTTTCCCCCATATTTATTTTTAAGGATTCTTCTATGGGAATAAGGATGATGTTATGTTCCTGATTGTCTAAATTTCTCCCTTTATGAGATTCCATAAGGACCTCGGTCCATTTTACTTCATCTTGGGTCCACTAGGTTGTATCGTCTGCATGGTGAGGATACTAAGATGCATATAATTTATATAGGTGATTAGTGGTAGGGGCCCTTAAGAGGGATGCCTTTGTTTCTGGGATGAAGTCTTTGGAAACAACTTCATTAGCCTCCCCAAGGCAAGGAAGGAACTTGTTATCTATTTCTGAGGGAAGGCTCCAAAAACAGTTTGATATGGTTATTGGGGCCACCAGGTTCTAGAATGTCAATGATAAATGGGAATATGATTGGAAGGTAATCATTTACTGTAGGACCTTCAAGGTTTCCTTTAGGGTTGGGAGAGTACTATTCTAGTTTTGCTCTCAAACCAATGAATTTGAAACCCAATGTTGTAGACATAGGGTGGGTGATGGAATCCATTATTTTGTTAAGGATCTGGCCTGTGTTATGGTTGATGTGTGTGTCCATGGAAGCTGGTGAGACTCCATTTGATTAAAGTGAGTTATATTGAGAAGTTCCTCCAATATATGTGGAAAATACTGAAAAAAAACCTCATCAAAGTAGAATCTCATGAAAACATGCATAATTGATGGTCTTGTTTGTCCCACTTCCATTTTTTATAAAAAGGTTCATGACATGGGTTGACACTACAACCTTTGTTAAGGATTCATATCTGGTTCACCATTTTGTTTCTAATGAAATATTTTCACGTTCGATGACTGATTATAGGGGGTTGAATTATGTTCAATTATTCACGTTAGGTTCACTATTTTGTTTCCAAAAAATACTTTTAGGTTCCAGGCACAGTGGAAGTGTGTGATGGGAAGTTCCCAAATTTCTTTTCATAATCGATGATCAATAAGAGATTTATATGATGATGAATGTCATGATCCATGGAATTAGTTAATGAAATAGAAAATGGATAATTATACCAGAACTGAGAGAGAATCAACACATAATATTAATAATTAATTTAATTAAATAAAGTATTACCTTTAAAGAGTTATTTCTTCATTAATGAATCCAGTGAAAGATCTATAGTCCACCTTCATTGTGTTTTAGAAACTAAGTGTATATTTCCTCTATGAGTGATCTACACATGTTCCATGAAACTCTATACATAACTGAAGGAATCATTTGGTGCTAGCACAACAGATCCTTGCACCTGCATCGTCCGCCTTTGATTGCTTAAAGAACTCCTTACAAATCATTCTAAATGATTTATAGAAGAAGAATTATCTCTGGTATTTCAATAATTCTTGGAGAAAGGGATCTCTCTAGGCTTGAGAGGATTCTCCAAATATGTTGTGCACAACCAAGAAAAATGAGTTGACTTTATTGATATAATAACATAATTGTGTATTTATATTATTGGGGTTAAAATAAAATAATTGCACAAGTTCCCTTAATTATTTTTTTAATCCAAGAAAACCCCCATGTCAAATAATAATAATAATATTATTTTTTATCGATATGCGCTTAACTTGTGAATCAAAATTAAATATTATTAATTAAATAATATTCAATATTTATTATTTCTCACCAGACCATTAAACATGGTCCACCATTCCTCCACAATATATATCCATCCTTTAATAAGGTCAAATTATTTATTAAATAAATATCAGTGCATTATTCACCAATAAATAAATAAATATTATATTCACTAAATAAAAAATAATTTTTTATAAAATATTTCTATCAAATTATATTCTCACTAATAACTAGTGACATATGAAATGAGATCAAGAAATCATAAATAATTATTAAACCAAGTATGTGAATAATATTTATTCAACCTAATAAAAAATTTATAAAACATATTATTTAACAGAGATTCTGGATAAACTTGGTGTGTGACCCTCTTGGACACTTTCTCAGTTGCATTAGGTGAAGCAACCTAATGTACAAGGTTTGCATCTAGCAACACTCCAAGGCACCTATAGAGAAATTAGGTAATGCTACAATGAAAAGTTACCTCATACATATGCTTACTGTGCAATGTAATCCATTTATCAGAATATATCAAATCACACAAGTTCAATGCCGGTGCCATCAACCTATATGCTCAATATCTCTTTCTTTTATGTTTTGAAAATAGAAATTTCCTGTAGAGCACTATGGCCATGTATTTATAAATTCTATATCATTTCCATCAAAGGGCCTGAGATATTAACTTCTATTAATGAACAGAAGGGGTAAATCCTTTCACACATTATTCATTAATGCAATATTACTCGCGATGAACCCAACGTATCCTACTTTGACATGAATATATATCGTCATATTTTTCAACAATACATCAATTTACTCAACTCATAATACTCATTAATAATAATCTTAAAGTAGAAGGACCAATACACATGTTTTTAGATAGGAACATCGAATGGCACATATAAATATGGATTTCCTACTCGTGGGTCTCATTATCATAATATCCTACTAGATATTCCCTAGGGTGTACACCCTGAGAAAGTTATTCAAATTATTATGAGTCTTTTTTTCTGAGAGCCTATATCATTTGTTTCCCTTAAATAATATCATCCAGCTATAGAACACATATTTAAGAATAGAGTTTAAGCACTATCGGGTTCTTATCATAGTGGGGAACTGTTATAGACTTTTAGTGTGACATATACTCTTACAGCATTATCAAATACAATGTTATGAAGAATAACAATCAAGGTGTGAAAGGTAGTTTAAAAATATTAAAAAAATGAATAAAAGTTATCATAAAGCACAAAAAGTTGGTTCTCGGGATCCAAATCCAATAAAATAACACTTTTTCTACAAACAACTAATAATAAACATCAGTCCACTAGCTCTCACATGATACTCATTCTTCTAATGAGATATGACATAAGTCAAGGGGAACACCAATTTCTCTTCCATGGGTACTCTACTTACTACAACTTCAACCCTCTAATAGAAATATCTCAAGAGTTGATACTTCCGAAGTATGTATTTTTCCCGTTGGTGTGACCTTGGACCTTTTTCAAGAGCCACCGCTGTAGTATTATCATAATAAAATGTGATATGGTCTTTTCATCTATGTACCATATCAATCTCCTAGAAAATGTTTTGAATTAAAATAGCTTTATTTATTGCATCAGAAGCCTCTATATACTCAGAATTCTCTGTAGAATTAGTGATAACTGGTTAATTAGAACTCTTCCATCTCACAGATCTTTCATTGAGATAAAAAATATATCCTGATTGTGACTTCAGATCATTCTGATCTATTTAAAAGTATCATAATTATAACCCCTGATGACCAGCTCTTTGTCTTCACCATACACCAGGAACATATCCTCAGTTCTTCTCTGATATGCAAGGATATCCTTAATAGAAGTCTGGTGTTGTTCTCATATATTCTATTGATATATCCCCACCAAACTCAATTCATATTCAACATCAATTCTAGTACATAGCATGGGATACATGATTGATCCTATCATATAAGCGTATGATATATTACTCATTTTATCTTTCTCATGTTATGTCTACGGAAACATTTTCTTAGAATGATGTAAACTATGTCACACTAGAACAAATCCCATCTTGGATTGTTTAATACAAAATATATTTTGTATTTGGTCAATATATGTAATTTTAATTAGTTTAAGAAGCCTCTTGGATTTATCATGAATGATCTTGATTGATAGAATGTAGGCTACTTAACCTATGTCCTTAATAGATAAAAACTTTTTTAACCACTCCTTAATAGATTGTAAGACTATTATGCCATTTACAATAAGTAATATGTCATTATAATAAACTACTAGGACAATGATAATATTCCCACAATACCTCTTATAAACCCACTACACACATTCATTCTTAATGAACCCAAATTCTTTTATGTATTCATCGAATCGAAAGTTCCATGACCAAGATGCTTACTTTAATCCATAAATGGATCTCTACACCTTTTAAATCTTTTTGGTATCACCTATAGTCACAAAACCTTCTATTTATTTCATATAGACAGCTTCTTGAAGGTTCCCATTAAGGAATGCAGTTTGGACATCCATTTTTGAAATCTCATAGTCACAGTAAGCTGTTATAGAAAGTATAATTCAGATGGATTTAAACTTGGAAACCAGTGAAAAGTTTTCATCACAGTCAATTCCTTGAAACTTTTTAAACCCTTTATCCAATAACCATTCTTTATAGTTACTTACTTTACCTTCTATTTCTAGTTTCCTTTTGAATACCCATTTGCATCGAACACGATTTATATCAGTTAGCGCATTGACTAGAACCCAATTTTTTTTCCTGATACATAGAATCCATTTAAAAATTCATGCCTTCTTTACATTTTACATATTTTAATATTTCTATAACCTCTATACTAGATAGAGTTTCATCATTGTCAAATAATAATGAGTCACCATCCTCAGTGACTAGAAAAAAATATCTCTCTGGTTCTCTTACCTTTGTTACACTCCTATGTAGTACTTGTGTTTTAGGAAGTACTTCTTCCATGGGGACTTATGGAATCTATTCCTATAACATCTCTTGGATATCCTGATTATCAACTTTTTCAAATTAAATCACACTCCCACTATCCCTTTTGAGGATGTGATCCCTCTCGGAAAGATGGATTGTCTCAAAATAATCACTTTCTTTTCTGAGGGAGTCTATAGGTAATATCTATTTTGTTCCTTAGGAAATCCTATAATGATACACTACATGCCCCAGGGTACTAGGTTGTTTCTTGAGAAGGCCTTACAAAATGCCTTGAAATACCATACACATGTAAATGTCTTTCGTTCCACTCTATAACTCAAAGATAATTCCATTTTCCACCTTAGTTGGTACATGGTTTAATGTGTATGAGACATATTGTAATGCATGTCTGGAAATGGATAATGGATGATCTTCTTGAATCATTATCAACCTTACCATGTCTAAAAAAAAGTAAAACTCCTCCTTTCACTTATACTATTATAGTGTGGTGTATAAGGTGGAGTGAGCTGATATAGAATCTCAAAATCCTGTAGAATGTTGATAAACTATTGGTTATGATATTTTCCACCTATATCTGGTATAATATTCTTTATCTTATTACCAAGATGATTCCCAACTTCATTATTGAATTCCTTTAATTTCTTAAAGGAATAAAACTTATACCACATCAATTCGACACAACCATATCTATTCACGTGTTTCGTAAAAGAAATGAATTGAGAATATCCACCTATAACTTCAACTAGAAATGGTCCACACACATTAGTGTGTACCAATCCTTGAAGCTCTATGACCCTTTCTCCCTATCCCCCAAATGGCGGTTTTATCATTTCCTCTTGTAAATAATTATGACATCCTTCAAGTGGTTTTAGCTCATATGAGTATAAATAACCATCTTGATAGATCTTTGTCAAACACTTATTATTTACATAAACAAGACGATGATACCATAGATGGGTGTTATATGATTCGTGTAAACCTAATTCATTATCAATTACCAACACCTTTTATCCTAATTTAATACATAAATACTATTATTTAAATGTGTCATACCATAACAGATGTTTTCCATATAAATAAAGAAAATTTTATTTAAAAACTTGAAAATAAACCCATCTGCATCTAGGAATGATACATAAATTATGTTCTTGTTAATCATAGGAAAATAATAACAGTCTTTTAAAACCAAAATAATTCCTATTGGTAATTAAAGGTGGTAGTCACCAATGTATATGGAAGCACATATCGCCCTATTGGAATCTCTTATATCCCCCTCCCCTAGATATTTTTCATAATCTACTTTGTTCCTACATTTGGTTACCAATGTGAGCACAAAAAGCTATATCTAATATCCAATGTGTAGAAATGGAAAGATAGATCTCAATAAAGAACACATCTTTAGCTTCCCCATGATTATTTATGTAGTTCCTATTCCATTTACCTGAATTTATACATAAAAAACACACTACTTCCTTTTCCTTTCCCCACCTATGGATCTTCCCCTTTTTGGAAGGATGATTCTCGGGCAATTTAGACTGATTATAGGTCTTGGGAACCTTTTTCTTTATTCTTCCTTTTCTTATTCACTATAAGGATAATGAGTTTATCACACCCCATGTCCTTAACCACTTAGAAAATTAATGGCAGATGTTCCGAAAGACTCTTCTCGTTATTCCCCGTATTGTAATTAACAATAAAACTAGAGAAGGCCTTAAACTCTGCTGAAAGTATGAGATCTGTATGCTGATCATCTGAGAATTGTATCCCTAAGATGTATAAGAATTAAATGTAGTCAATAATCTTAACAACATGAGTACAATATGGCATAGACTCTCCAAGAGTAGTTTTGAATAGAGCATTGGAGATCTCTTACCTCTCTTGTCTCACCTTCTCTTAATAGAGATCCCAAAGTTGAGACATCATGCTATATGCATCATTGTCCTCATGTTGCTTCAAAATATCATCATACATGGATGCTAACATAAAGTACTGAATATATGTAGCATCATTCAGATGTTTCTCATATAGAGATATCTCTTTCCCACATGCCTCATTACCATGTTAAACTTAAAATGTTCTTCCAGCACATTCAATTTCCTTTCATAGCGAAGGATGACACATAGGTATTTTTGACATTCTTGGAAATTTATGTTAGTGAGAGGGTTTTCATTCTCAATTATGGATCATAGTGATATGTTTGATTTCAATTTAATGCTGCTTCTAAAAAATAATATAAGTATAAGTTTAGTACTTTATCTGATAAAATCTATAAAAATAAATAAATATTTTTTATTTTAGTCTCCCAATATTTTACCGAAACACAATAGCCCTCACCATTAGCTTCAGAACATCTTGTTTCTTGGATATTCAAATGTAAAGGATCTATACTCTCCTTCTCATTACCCCAACATTGGTTGGTCATGAAAATTGAATGGTTTTAGGTATGCATTCCAAATGACAACTACGTAAACTCATGGTTCCTTGATATGCTAAGTGGACTCCCCAATCCTAAAATCCTTAATTGGATTTCCTCAACCTTTACCTCTAAGTTACACCATGTCCTTTGGCAGTCAACCCTTGATTTGAAATAAGTTAATTCAACCCAAAATTTCAATTTAGAATTCCCCGATAATTGAAATCACCCCATCATTGTCTGGTCCAGAACATTAAACTAGAGTTTGATTTTAACTGAAGTAATGGAAGGATATACCAACTTTATATATATAATTGAGTGATTTTATCCTTTATGAGTAAATTTTAAATTATTATATTCATCTCATTATTTTTAATACTATGTGGATTTACTTAAGTGATTAAACATGTATTAGATAATATTTATGCATAAGATAGATTATTTTAGTCTATCTTGCATGCTTGTTAATTAATTAATGTGGAAATGGGGGGTGTATTAATGTATAAATCTCAGGGTTTTAATAAGAATAGAAAAAATGAAATTCAATAGAAAATATAATAACCAATGGGAGAAGAAGATTATATTTATTTTATTCTCAAATATTGGGAATAATCATAGGGTAAATTGCCTTAAGAAGACTATTAAATGTTTTAAGTTTGTAAAGAAATGACATCGAGTGTCTGAATACTAAAGTTATGGGAATATGTTAACTTATGATATGAATAATGAGAATTCTCCATATAATGAATGTCCCACAATTCAGTTTTTCAATTACAATGATTTTGGGTTTTATTCTAGCAAGTGACCAAATAATAGGGTTAATAACTATGATCAACTCTAGAATAATCTAAAGACAAAAGGTATAGGGAAATCTCATGCAATCACTATTTCTGACGAGGGTTACAATAATGATATGGTTAAAGGCACACTTACCATCCACTCTTGAACTTCTAATGACTTATTTGACTATATATCTACCCATTCTTTCATATATGAATAATTTTACAAGAGTATCAAGATTCCACCCAAATGATTATAGGTGGAATTATTAATGAAACCCCTAATGGTATGCTTATTTCATCCCATGTATATTATTCATCTCAGGTTAAAAGTTTATGGGAATGTGCTTCTTTCAAACCTTTTCACTCATACTCTGGTTGAATATGACGTTATCTTGAGAATATATTGGATATATCTACATAAATACCGCATAAATTGATGAGTATGGGAATTCACATTTTATATTTCAAAACAACCTATGATGGTCAATCTATACGATGATAAATATGATCTTTTATTGAAATAATATCCATTTTTTGGGTTATGATTCCAATTCAATGGGGTCATTTATCTCTAATGGTTTGGGAGAAACTAAATATTGTTAATATGCCTATTATTATTGAATTTGTTGATGACTTCCTAGAATAGTTTCCTATCATTAAACTGAAACATGAATTTGAGTTCTCAATAGAACTCATGCCTAGTTTCAAACAAATAAAAATAATCCCTTTACAATGGACTTGATTGAGTTGTAGGAATTAAATAAGAAACTCTAGTAAAAATTAGATATAGATCAATGTGACTATGCACTGATTATTAGGACATGAACTAGATTAAAACTATGATCAAGTATCATATTCCCTATATTGATGACTTGTTTGATAAACTACAAAAATATCAATACTTTTCCAAGATTGATCTTCATTCCAGATATCATAAAATGAGTGTGAATAAGGAGGATATACCCAAGACATAATTCTGTACAAGGTATGAACACTATGAATATACAGTGACTCCATTCGGTCTTACTAACTCCTAGGCTATCTTAATGGATTTAATGAATAGATTCATTATAGATTACCTTGACATGTTTTTGGTAGTCTTTACTGGAAATATTTTTATCTATTAAAATAGAAAGGAAGAGTAAGAGGATCACATAAGAATTTTACTAAATACCCTAAGTAAGGGGAAACTATATGAAAAATTTACAACGTGTGAATTTTGGCTACAAAAGGTTTTATTATGGGTCATATAATATTAATATAGGTCATATGAGTAGATCCATCAATGAATGAGGCTATTGAGTAATATCCTAGACCACCCATAGTGTTTGAGATCCATAGTTTTCTTGGTTTAGCATGATATTATTATTATTTTATGGATACTTTATCATGAATATCTAATAGACTCAAAAAGTTAACTTGGAGGGAATCCAAGTTTCTATGAACATATGAATATAAGGAATATTTCAAGGAACAATAGAGAATATTTTTTAGCATACCCATTCTCAAATTACCCTATAGTAGATAGGGGTTTGTAATCAATAGTGTTTCATCCAATGAGGGATTGGGATGAGTTCCTATTCAGAATAATGAGGCTATAGTTTATTCATCATGATAATTGCATATTAATGTGAAAAATTACCCAACTCATGATTTTGAGTTACCTGTAGTAAATTATTCATTAAATATATGGAGACATTATATTTATAGAGAAAAGTGTGATATATATATCAATCAAAAACTTTTGAAGTATAAATTCACACAAAATGAGTTGAATATGTTCCATGATAGTAATAGATGATTAAAGATTATGACTGATCAATACATTACAACCCCATGAAACTGAACTAGGTGGTTGATGAGTTGAGTTGAAAGGATCATGCAAGATTATCTATTATAAGGATAAAAAAGATATAATATTTATATATTTGAAGAGGATGGATCTAGAAATTATAAAGGAATGATAAAAATATTATCCTACTCAATTAGATATTCAACCACCTATACAAATGAATATTAAAGTGGCACAAAAGGAAGATGTAGAGCTAAAAAATAAGGTTAGAAATGATCCTCTATTTAACCTTGATCATTATGGAATGATAAGGTTCCAAAATAATGTATGTGATCCATATATACCAAATTTGAAGAAGGATTTGTTATAGGAAGCTCATATTTCTCCATTCTCTATTCTTTATGGAATGATTAAGATGTATAAAAATTTGATAGAGTACTTCTTATCGGATGGAATAAGGAGGGATATCGTAGATTTTTTATCTTATCTCTTTACATGTTGTCATGTTAAGGTTGAGAGACAAACTTTTGAGGGGATGTTACATTCGTTACCCATACCAGAACGGAAATGGGAAAACATCACCCGGGATTTTGTCATTGGACTCCTCAAAACATCTAAATGGAAGAATGATATATGGGTTATAGTTGATCACTTTTATAATTATGTACACTTCATCACTATCAGAAAATATTTCTTTCTAGGTCTGATTTGTAAGATATACATTAATGAAGTGGTAAAAATTCATGGAGTACTACATTCTATTGTGTTTGATCCAGATTCAAGGTTTAACTCAATGTTTTGGAATTTTTTTTAGTATGATCTTTATGCGTAGTTGAGTTTCAGCACTGCGTATCATCATCAGACAGATGTTCAATTTGAGAGAAAAATTCAAAACCTAGGGGATATGTTGAAATATTGTTATTTATATTTCAATGAAGTTGGGATTGACACCTTCCTCTAGTTGATTTTTATTACAATAATATATTCCACTCAAGTATTGTGATATATTTTTATAATTCCCTATATAGAAGAAAATATAGAGGTCCAACATGCTAGAATGACGTTGGAGGAAGAATGCTATTGGGTCCTAAAATAGCTTAAGAAATGGAAGATAAGGTTAGATACCTTCAACAAGACATAAAGGCAACCCATAATTAGTAGAAAAGCTATGTTGACAATTGCCGGCGTGATCTAGAATTTTAAGTTGGTGATATAGTGTTTCCAAAAATTCATCCATAGAAGAAGGTTTTTAGATTTGGGAAGAAAGGGGAAATAAGTCCAAGGAATATCCGTCCCTTTGAAATTATTGATCATATTGGAACTGTACTGTATCGGTTGGTGCTTCCATCAAACCTCTCCCATGTCCATGATGTGTCCCATGTATCTATCCTAAGTAAGTACATACCCGACCCTTTATAAGTACTGAGCTTTGTGGTCACACTACTGGAGAAATATCTTTCTTATGAGGAACAACCAGTGGAGATTCTATATCTTATAGAGAAATATCTATGAAAAAACATCACTAATGTTTTCCACATTTTATGACAAAACCACCAGTTTGAGGAAGCTACCTATGAACTTGAGAAAATGACAAGAAATAAGTATTCTTATTTGAATGTATTAGGGTGAAAAATTTAGAGGAAAAAATTTAGTGTAAGAGGGGTAGAATGTAACACCCTAAGATTTTACGTATTATTTTTTAAAATAAATTAAACTTCTTTGATATCTTGTATTATATGCAACACCAAGCTAAGATTTCATTAAACACAACACTGGGTTAGCTTGCCTTACAAAAAACACTGAGTTTTAATAAAAAACAATATATTATTAATATTATTCAAATGAGACCATTATAAACTAGCCATTAAACATAGTGATATGAATATTAATAACCAATTTATAAAAATGAACTTTAATGGTTTTATATAAAGAGAAAATATCAATAAAAATTAATTAATCATTCAATAAAGTCATTATATGTTTTAAAAATAAAATTTTCTAAAAAAATATTTCTTTTTGTAAAAAATAATAAAAATAATTTTTGAAAGTTTTAAAAAATTAATTTCAGAAAATAAAATTAATTTTTGACATCATCATGTCAAAATTATCTTAGGGTGAATTTTTATAATTTTCTAAAAAAATTATTTTTTTGATGTATATTGAAAATATTGAATTATAATTGAAAACAACCATTTTGTTTAAATTATTTATAAATAATACTAAAATTTAAATAGGTTTTAACCTAATATTAGTTAAATTATATATCTATTAATCCAATTTAGTCCACCATAATAATTTCCATAATTAATTCTCGTATAAAAACATTATAAACATTTTAACATTTTCTCTTAAAAAAACGCTTTCTCTTCATGTATATGAGATTAATTTTAAAATATAATTTTCTAATTCTATGATTAGAATTTATAAATGGATTCCATATTTAAAGTAATAACAATTTTTATTATCTAATAAGGTCAAAATAATTTTTTACCAAAATGAATAGTGAAAATAGTAAAGATTAACTACTGTAGTTAAGGTAAAATGGGTTTATTGGGGGGTTGGACTAAAAAGATAAGGATTTAAATGACCTAAAAACTTTTATCAAATATATTTTACCAAAATATTTAGACCCTATAATTTATAATTCTTGATAATTATCTATTTTAGAGACTTTTTCAGGTGAAAAAGATGGGTTCACATTTTTCCTTCCAAAATATTACAAGTGTGACACCCATCTACCTCATTAAATTCCACCCCTATTCTTTATTATTGAATCCTTAAAAACCTTATGGTTTAGAAAATATGTACCCAAATACATTACCAACATCCCTCCTATCATCCTTTAAGCCTTAATTTTGGGCATAAATAAAAAATAGGAAGGCTTTTTGTGAAAACCTAAGGAGGATACTCGAAGAAAAGATCAGATTCATCAATGGAAATTTTTATTTTATTTATTCCTCCAACCCCATCAATTTTTATTAAAAAATACTAATATAATATAATTACATTTCATATAATGAGATGTTTTTATGTTAAAGGAATAACTTAAAACCATTTCTACTTCTATCAAATGGGTCACAAAATCATACTTTGTGTGTACAATAGACTACTACCTCACGAAGAAATTTCATTAGGTTTTTCATTACCACCTCTAATGGATGGGTATTATGAGGGATATAAATTATATAAATTATATTTATATAATAAATATACCTATGGAGTGATTATATCCTATATAATTTGTTTACGTTCCATTCCATAGGGGATATGATAATGTCGCTCGTGTGTATGACAAACACTTTACATGGAAAATAATAGGGAAAATTTTAATTAATATATGTGATGTAAATGAAAAAATTGTGATATTAATGAAATTTTTATCATTATTAATATACAATATATCCTTTAATTTCTTACCTTTTCACTCACTGAAATATGATAACATCATTCATTATGTGTGGACTACCACCTTCACGAAGCGATGTGGATTTCTATTTTCATCACCACACCACATAGATTATATTTATAAGAATATTTAAAACAATTAATATTGTATTTGTGATATTATTATAACTATGTGAAGATAAAATATTACTCACCTCTTTTCTATAATGATCTTTTAAAAATTGAAATGTTACTTATGTGTATGTACGACCTACCGTCTCTATGATTGTAACTTACATCATTTATGAAAAAATATTTCATGATTTATCATAAAATTATAATTTATGTATAAGTATTATAATTATTTCAGGAATTTTATTCTATAGATGATGGAACCACGATAAAATTAATAGGACCAGACAAAAAATCAAAACATATATGAAAAACAAAGTGGTTATGTAACGACCCGATCAAATATGAATAAAATTCCATTTATTTTAATTTCTCATGGATATAGAAAACACATGAACTATTTTTTTATTATTGGATTTAAATGACCATTAAGTATCATTACCTTTGATTATATAGCTTTTGAACAATGATCACATAACTGATATAAATATATGGTTTAAAAAACTCATTTCAACACAGACAATGGAGAGGATGACCTTATCCAGTAGAATCGGGACGTATGAAGCTCAGAAAGGAGAAAGTAAAACCGGGATTCTCTCTTAACCAATCCCAATACGAGCTTCAACAAATTACGCTTCAATTGAATCACATACGAGAGAATTTGAAGTTAATAGGTATTACCACCCGAGCAATATTATCTGAGCCACCCCCAGAGTCTATCACCATCGCACGCCTTACCACTAGGTATTATGATGGTATAATAATGGGTTCTATAAGAAGGTATTAGTTACTTATTTTGTAATCCCATTCTATAAATAAAATTACTATTCCATCAAATCCTTTATGAGAATAGTCTTTTTTAAAAAATTAATGAATTTGATAAATTGATTTTTTGGGTAAAAATGGTTCTTTTGAGAAATATATACATTATTTTATTAAAAATGGTTTTTATTAATAATATTATAAAAAAATAATAATAAATTTTGATTATATTAGTTATTTATTTGTAAATGATTAGATAATAAGTTCGATAAGAGTTAAATTTTTATACGATGAAAGAGAAAGTGTAATTTTAAAGAATTTATTTTAAGGAATTAAGGAATTTTTTAAATAATATATATTTTAATAAAATATTATTATTAAATTAATTTTATTAATAATAAATGAGTATATAATTTTTATGAAGTCAAATGTAATTTTTATTAAGGGTTAAAAACATTTTTTTGTCAAAACCTGTTAATTTTCAATAAATATTGGTTCTCATTTTAAAAGTGAGAATTCACTTATTTTAAAAACTGTTTAGATAAGATGGATATTATTTTTGGAATCAGTATGTTGAAATTATAGAACAGTGATTTTTTCATAATTTTCTAAGATAGTCAAATTTTTGGGAAATAATTAAATAATATATAAATATATAGTGAGTTTTATAACATCATAATGAATCAATAGTGATGTAATAAATAGCATAAAAATGTATATTCCACCAAATATTTGTTTTAAATTTAAAATAATGTGATTTTAGATTTATTTTACTTATTTTATAATTCCATAGTTAATCCTTTAAAATGTATAACATATTTTATGATTTTAAATTCATTTCCTTGTGGGTGTGACTCACCTCCACATAAGAAAGGAAAATATTTTAATTTCTTTAGACCATGGACTTATAAAATAATGTTTCTCACTCCCCTTGGCTAGAGTCCATGGGAAAAAACCATGGGTTCGTTTGTGGTTTTGAATATTTTATTGTGTAGTGTAAACAAGCTAAATAATAATGAATTTCCCCTCATTTCCAATATAAACTCACCCAATAACTCATCCCAATTCAATAAAACTACTTTAATATCATACTTACTCTTTTATCCACACTCTAGAGTCCTCCCAAGGTGCCCCAAAGATCACAAGAATCCTCTCTCAATCCTTTGGGATCACACATCCAAGTAAGTGATCCTCACATTCCTTCCTTTTTCATTTTGTCCAAGTTTCCTTATATTGTTATACCCTTTTGTTTTTCAATTAAACATTATGTGGTATGTTTTCACAACTCCCCCATACATCCCTTATTATGTTTCAATGATGAGATACCACTTTCAGTCTCATTAATCCCTCCCATGTACACTCATTTCCATGCCGAAATTCCATACATATTTCTATATCCTCATTTCCATTCAATCATTTCTCTTATATTATGCATCTGAGATTTAATTTCATATGTTTGGATATTATGATCCATGATCCCCTTACTTCCCATTTAATTTTTAGATTATGAGAGACCCCTTTCTCTCTTATCAATTCATTTTATGAATCCCTATGTGATGTCGTTATGCTGCCGAATTTGCACCATGATTTTCCATGACAAAATCATCATGTAGTGAATACCATGCCTATTTTTATATCAAGGTTATTCACCATTATACACATATAATTTTTGATTATATAATTTAATATATTTATTCCATATTCTATTATTGTGTAATAAAATATTACGTTGAATTAATCCATGTTATATGATCTATGTGGCACACTTAAGCATGAGATTAAAATGTTCATGAAGGGTGAACCCATATAGTGCTCCAATGCATTTGGTAATGTTTAGTATCATGATATGTAATTTTTTGATAGGGGTTCACCTGATTACTTTCAGGAAATTTCCCACCATGTTGGGATAAGGGTTTACCTAATTCCATTATGTTTATGATTCAGTATTTTAGTTGTTGCCAACATTCCATGTTATGATAATCATGTTATATCATGAATTTATGTTTATGTTTCTATTGTGCTCAATTGATATTTCTATTGAATATAATGTATTTTATTATTCATGTTATGGATTTTTTCTCCCTTACTGGGATTTATAGCTCCCCATTTTCTATGTATGTTCTCTGGTTATCCCATGCAATTCTAAGTACAAAGGAATGTTCTGGTCATGTAAAAGAAGTTTTTAATAAAGATATTTTATTTTATGTCTTAAGTCGGCATGTAATGTTCCTAATCCAAAAATACACTAGAAATATTGATATTTTGGGTTGTATTAATTGCATGTTTATATAATAAATCATGTTTAAATGTGTAATAAAGAACATGGTATTTATAGTTTGTATCAAAGGATAAGTTTAGTTATTTTTTGGATTATGATTAGAAAACCCCAGTAAATGCCTTAGGGATGAGACTATGTATAAGAAAATAACACATACATTTTGGTTGGTATAGAGAAATTTGTTTATAAAGAAAATACATACATTTCTGTATATGAATAAGTAGAGGTGGATATGGCACAAATGTATCAAGGGGTAAACCCCAAAAACACTGCATTGAGCTAGAATCTAATGTGAACTAGTGCACGAAAAAGGGCCTTGCTTCACTCTTGGTTTGACACTATTAGGGGATATGCTATCATAAATTCAAAATCTTAGTAAAAACCATTATTAATGGAACAAAAAATTCCCTTATGAATATATGTTAGGAAGTAGATCATGGATAACATAGATAGAATCATAGAAATTCATAAGTTAAGAAAATAAATGTAATTTGTATGTTATCCCTTTTTTTCATTGGATTCTCCTTTATGTGTTTAATAGTTTAAAATACTTACCCCTAATTTTCCTTTAATTCTATCCAATGGTCGGTAATAGGAGGACTTGTGCTAACAACTGATGTGAAGATCAATGTGATGACTGTTCTAATGTGATGCCCAATATGATGGGAGCAAAAATCAAAAACATAGTCATGATACTCTCTCAATTAACTCATGTTTTTAATTGAAACATGGGTCTAGAAGAATTTCAAACCCCCCCAATAAATAAAAAGTCACAATACAGATATTGATGATGCAAATGCCTCCTACTTTCAATGGATCATCTGATCCATCAATCGTCGAACAATGGATCAACTCCATTGGGAAGATATTCTCCATCCGTCAATGTTCTGAACAACAGAAGTTTCTTCTAGCTACTTATCATATGGAGTGTAAAGAAGATCAATGGTGGAAATTGACCAGAAATACAAATCCTAAGGAAGATATCGAGGTGATGGGATGGAAGGATTTCTGGAAAATGTTTTTTGATAAATATCTTCCCTGCATCCTCCATCTTAAGATAGAAAGATATTTCATTTCACTCAAGAAAAAGGACAATGAATCTATTGGGGCGTACAAGTAAAACTACACAATAATTTCATGATACTCCTCTAGTTTTGGTGTTACCCCTGAATGAATGGTTGATCACATATTTGGTCTGCTAAAAACAAGCATACAGAAAGCCATAAAGATCTGTGACTATGAGAGCTATAAGGTGATTTTTTGATGTGCCTTCAAGGTTGAGATAGAGATTGAAAAATATTAGGTGTATCATGGGGATAAGAAGCAGAAAGTAGACTTTAATTATAGTGGTCCAATGAAAAAATACAACAGTGATAATAAATTCCCTCATCCCACTTTTCAAATGTGTAGAAAAAATCACCTAAGAAATTTCCTGAAGGGGATGGGGAAATTCTTTAGGTGCTGGAAGGAAGGGAACCAATCTAGAAATTTTTGATAAGAAAAAACCACTACTACGACAGAGGAAAAGAATGATCTGGTCGATCCTCAGCGCATTATTCATTTATATAACTATAAAGAACCAGGGAACTTTGTGAACTAGTGACCTAAGAAAAGGGTTTTTTGAGGGAAAAAACCTCCAATGTAGAAAGGGAGAGATTTTTCCATCACTACTGCTAATTTGAATACTGACAATGAAGTGGTGAAATGAATTCTAGATATTAATTTAATAAAAGTGAATGTACTATTTGATTCTGGTTCTACACATTTTTTTATATCCTGAATGTTTAGTAAAAAAATCCAAACAACGCTAAAAATATTGGAAGTAGAGATATCGGTGAGAAAGGAAAATGGGTAAATTATTGAATCAAATGAATACAACTTCTCCACTATCACAATTTGTGGATTTAAATTCCCGGTGAACCTCATCATACTTACCTTGGTAAAATTTTATGTATTTCTTGTCATAGATTTTCTTTCCCAATTGTAGGGTCCTAAAAATTCCTCAAGGGGGAAGTCCAATAACCCAAAACATGGAAATGGACCGAACTGATCCGCGTACCTGATCCCAACAACAATACATTGCCGGTTCAGCGAATCTCTCTCTCGCAGATGATGTCGTTTATGAAATGTGGGTGGAGCTCCTACGCGGGTGTGAACCAGGATGACCGCCGATGAAGCCGGACCATTCCACCATCGCGGACCGCTGTCGTTCATGGAACATAGGCGAGGACCCTCCGTAGGCGCGAAGTAGGATGGGCACCAGGCCAGTCCACCATCACAAACCGCCCTAACAGTTAGATGCGGAAACCTGCGCGGACCACGTATGTCATCGTTCGTGGAACAGAAGCGGAGAAATCCGGAGACTCTATGTTCCAAAAACACACTGGTTGACCGAGTCGTCCGCAGGTGGGTTTTTTTTCATGGGCTTTCGCAAAAAGTGCCATGTGCCCATCAACATAGCCTCTTCTCGACTCTATAAATAGTCACCTAGGGGCACCAAAAGATGAAAAAACGAATGGTGAAAACCCATGGGGAGACGGTGGAGAAATCGCTCCTAGCGGTAAAGTTCCGCGACCATCCGCGGACCCCATATCTTTCATGGATGCAGTCTTATGCATAGAGGAGAAACCAAACCGCGAACCACATGCATCTAGCTCCTCCGCGTCTAACCCTTAGCGGCCATTTACTGCGCGGGCATCCTAGGCGGCCAGCTTCTACGTGGCTCGCCTCTTCTGCGTCCATCTCCTACGGGGACATCCTTCGCGGACAGCCTCTCCGCGACTGCTCCTATGCGGCCAGATCCTCCTAGATACCCTCTACGGCCATCTCCTATGCAGCTGCTCCTATGCAGCCAGCTCCTACGCAGCTTGCTCCTCCACGGATACTCCTACGTGGCCAACTCCTCTGCGGAGCCCTTCTATAACCATCTCCTACGCGGCTCGTTCCTCTACGGCCAGCTCCAACGCGGCCCACCCCATGCAGAAAATATCATTCACTGGCTGGTCCATACTGCGGGGGCTACGCCCCCGCACCCCCACTCGGGGTCAGTGCCGCGCTACGGTCCCTTCGCTATCATCACTGACTGCCATGAAATATGGAGAGTCGCACCGTGAAATTTTTGAGCTGGGTCAACAATATTTTCTATTGCACCCTTATACCGCTCCAACATCCGTCCTCAAAATTCCATCAGTCGAGATACTCCTCATGAGACTCCTAAAATCTCATTACCTAGCTTCAATGGTAGGTTCATCCAGAAAGGTCCACCCTTGCGTAAGTCCCACACAAACCATTGCTAGGTATCTCTTACCTAGTCATCCTAACCCAAGGATGTTAAATTGTATGGCCCTCGTCCTATCCATATGACATTAAACTATATGGAAACAGTCCCTGTGACATGACATTAAACTGTTATTCCACAGTCCTATCTATATGAATTTAAAATGTAGTATACCCTATGAGACAAACATAGTATGCCTCTTGCCCTATGCAAGAGATGCCTTACGCTCCAAGCATAAGATGCCTCACGCCATGTTTATAGTTGCATAATTTCAAGAGCGCTGGAATCCATTCAAACATTCCATCACTCCACCTCATGCTTTACACGTCCTTCATTCAGATCTTCATCCCCTTGCATGTCTGAAGGGACCCCCTAATGGCCTGGTCCCATGCCACCTCATCTCACCTACCGTCCTAGGACAATGCCCCCAAAAGACTTTGGGAAACACTTTAAGGCAGGTCCTGTGTTTTGAAAATGGTGAACAGTCGACCCTCACTTGTCTGCCCCCATTCCAGGCTAACATGATATGGATTCTGTGTTTCGAACACAGTCAACAGTTATCCTCCATCGTCATGCCACCCTCACCACGTTCCAAATGTTCGGCATGTGATTCACACTTTTCATGTCCCTTTGTTAGGAATAATTCAAATGCCCTTGGCATTATCCCACTTATGCACTTGCGCATAGGTGTAGGTCTCCATTAAATGCCTCAACCCACCAGTGAGTTGGGATTCCCTTATGGTCAGACATGAGGAAGGCACCTGAGCAGCTTCATTGCGTAAACCCCATCGATCATTGTTGTTCCATAGCGGCCCCTGGGCAACTTCCTTGCGTAAGCCCCATTCACCAGTGCCGCTCCTTAGCGGCACCCGGGCCTCCATTATGGAGTAAGCACCGAATTCTCGGGCCTCCCTATGCATAAGCCCCACTTCTCTTCCCACGGATGCACCTTTCACGACGTGATCGTCAGGTCTCTACTGCCTCTTGTTTCTAACACCAAGCATGACTCACGTGGGCTTAGAGTAAGCATCGACCTTGACCCCAACCTCTTGAGAACTACAGGGACTTTGATCCATGTCAAGGCATGGTACGTAGGAAGCATCCACAAGGTTCAACCCCACCACCCAGTCATTCCGACCTCCTTCACGTCGGTTCAACCTCGTCCCGCATGACATTAAACTGTAATCTCAAACTACATGGACTTTGATCCCTGTCTCCTAGGCGGGGTACGTAGGAAGCCTCCCTGAGGTTAAAGCCCAACAATCGGTCATTCTGACCCCCTTTACGTCGTTTTACCCACATATTGGGCTTCCTCAGAGTGTAAGTCCCATCCCCAACTGAACTACGAGGATTCTGATTCCTCTCGGAAGGATACGTAGGAAGCTCGTATCATGGGTTCCATACAAATTCTAAAGTTGTTATCTATCCCCCCTGGATGAAAATAAACTCTAGAGTGCCCAGTTATAGGGCTTTAAGCCAGTTCCATCTCAATGAGTCCACACTCCTCGGGATCATTAATTCCACGAGGGATGGTAAACCTCGGGCCTAAATGATTCCGAACCCCTGCGTTCGACTGACCATTTCCAACCAGGAGTAATCCATGGATACTATTTTTGGGTATAAACCAAAGATTCGTGAACATATGAATACATCTTAAATCTATAAGAGAGTCCCTGAATAGGAAATAATTACCCCCAAAAGGGTGTGATGAGCCCGACTTCCCATCATCTCGACCAATGTGAGTTCTTAAGAATCACTGGCCAAATCACCCAGCGAACCCCTGCCTTTGGATATCAGGTCTACTTATCGCTGGATATGGAACCATTGGGTGTTTTGAGACGAAAGCGGTGCACCTGATATGAGTCATTAAGAAGAATCCATCCTTCTCTAATCAACCGTCGGGTAGCGCACATTTTTCCCCATGATTCATCGTCGTCGCGAAACACCTATATTCAGCCTACATAATTTTTCATGATAGGGGAATCACTGTATAAAAGGTGAAACGATTCCCGATTCTATACGAGTAGAAGGAGGAGGAGGAATATTTTTTAGAACCATCATCTCAAGCATGGATATTACGTCCCTATGATCTTGCATATTTTTCGTAGATGATTTAGGCTAAGGAAATAACCATCATTGAAAACACACCTATTGTAAGGGAATTCTATGTAGTGTTTCCTAAGGAATTTCCTAGTCCTCCTCCTATAAGAGGTGTTGAATTCTCGATATATCTTATACCCAGGGAATTACCAATATACAATAATTTGTAAGGATTGGATATTGTGGACCTTGAGTTGCTAAAGAAACAACTACAATAGAATCTGGATAAAAGGTTTATACACCCATGTGCTTCACCATGGGGTGCATCGATCCTCTTCATCAAGAATATGGATGGTTCAATGCGCCTTTTCATTGATTATCATAATCTCAAAAAAATCACGATAAAGAAAAAGTATCTTTTTACATGAATTGATGACTTTTTCGATAAGATATATAGAGCACAATAATTATCCACGGTGGATCTGCAGTTGGGATATTACCAAGTAAGGATGACAAATGAGGATATTCCCAAGACTGCTTTCCATACAAGGTATGGGTACTATTAATTCATAGTAATTCCTTTTAGACTCACAAATGATCTAGAAATCATTATGGACTTGATGAATATAATATTTAGACATTACCTTGAAAATTTTGTCTTAGTATTTATAGACAATATTCTAATATACTCCAAAACAAAGGAGGAGCATGGGGAGTATCTAAGAACTATACTAGAGACCTTGCGAAAGGATAAGCTCTATGCAAAGTACAGAAAGTGTGAGTTCTGGTTGAAGGAAGTCTCATCCTTTGGGAATATCATCATAAGAAATGAGATATCTATGTAAGATATAGATATACATTATTATATTAAACTACGGTTTTTATTAATAATATTATAAAAAACATCTTATAAATGAGGATTATATCAGTTCCTTATCTTTAAATGATTCGGTAATCAGTTTAATATGAGTTAAATTTTTATACAATAAAATAGAAAGTGTAATTTTAAAGAATTTATTTTAAAGAATTTTTGAAATTTTGAACTAATTAATATTTTAATAAAATATTATTATCAAATTAATTTTATTAATAATAAATGAGCATATAAGTTTTATGAAGTAAAATGTAATTTTTATTAAGGTTTAAAAACTATTTTTATCAAAACCTGAAAATTTTCTATAAATGTTGGTTCTCATTTTAAAAGTGAAAATTAACATATTTTTAAAATTATTTAGATAAAATTAATATTAATTTTAGAATGAGTAAATCTAAATTATCCAAAAATTAATATTTTATAATTTTCTTATACAACTAAATTTTTGGGTAAAAAATTAAAAAAATATATAGCGTGTTTTATGAAATCATAATGACCCAATAGTGATGTAATAAATACCATAAAAGGGATATTCGACCAAATATTTGTTATAACTTTAGAATAATGTGATTTTATATTTATTTAAATTAATTTATAACCCCTTAGTGAATCCTCCCAAATGTATAATATATTTTATGATTTTAAATTCATTTCCTAGAGGGTGTGACTCACCTCCACATAATAAATACTATTATTTTAATGTATTTGGACCTTACCCTTATAAAATAATATATTTCACACCCCATGGATGGAAAAATTGTTCAAAACCCATGGTTTGATTTGTGGTTTTGAAAATTCTAGTGTTTAGTGTCCAAAACCTGAATAATAAAGAATCCCCCCTTATTTCCTATGTAATCCCACCCATGCACTCCTTCCGCTTCACTAAATCTTCTTGAATTCCATCCTAAATATACTACACACTCTCTAGAGACCTCCAAAGGCACCCTAAGGCTCCCAAGAAGCCTCTCCAAAGCCTTTTGGGATCATACATCGAAGTAATGGATCCTCACTTTCCTTCCTTTCTCAATTTTGTCCAGGTTTCCTTACATTTTTATACCCTTTTATTTTTCAATTAAAAATTATGGGGTATGATTTCTCACCTCCCCCATAATTCTCTTTTTATGTTTTAATGATGAGATACCCCTTTCACTCTCATTAATCCCTCACATGTACAACCGTTTCCATGCTGAAATTTCGTAAGGGATTTCTCTCCCCTAATTTCCATTCAAGCATTTCTCTTATATTATGCATCTCAAATTCCATTTCATATGTTGGTATTTTATTCTCCATGATACCTTATTGAAAATTAAATGTATATGTTATGAGACACCCATTTCACTCTCATCATCCCATTTTATAAATCCCCATGTGATGTCGTTATAGTACCGAAATTGCACCGTGATTTTCCATGCCAAAAATCATCATGTAGTGAATACCATGCTAATTTATCTATCAAGGGTATTCAAGTTTAAGAAAATATAATTATTTATTATAGAAATTCATATATTTATTCCACATTCCTTTATCATGAAATAAATTATTATTTTAAATGAATCCATGTTATAAGATCTATGTGGCACACTTAAGCATGATATTGAAATGTACATGAAGGGTGAACCTGATAGAACTCTAATGCATTTGGTAATGTTTTGGATCATGATATGTCAATTTGGGATAGGGGTTTACCTGATTCATTTTAGGAAAATTTTCCACCATGGCGGGACATAGGTTTACCTGATTCTTTTGTGGTTATGATGTAGTGTTTTAAGTTGTTGACACATTTCCATGTTATGATAATAATGCTATATCATTCCTTTATGTTCATGTTTCTCTTGCCCTCAATTTATATGCCTATAGACTAAAATGTATTTTATTATTTATGTTATGACTTTTTTAATCCTTTACTGGTCTTTATATCTCACCCTTTTCTTATGTATGTCCTCAGGTTATCCCATGCAATGATAAGTATGAAGAAATGGTGTGGTCATGTAAAAGAAGTTTTCAATAAAGATGTTGTATTTTATGTCGTAAGTTGGTATGTAATGTTACTAATCCCCAAATACACTAGAACTCTCGATCATATGGGTTGTATTAAGTGAACTTTTAGGTAATAAATCATGTTTAAATGTGTAATAAATACTAGGGGTGTTATAGGTTATTACCTATAATATGATTTCAACAAGGAATTGATTATAATTGGGTAAAAAGTAGTCATTGGTAAATAATATATGGTATGATATATATGATTGTGGTTCTATAAATTTTTTATTATAATATAATATTTATTATACAAGAATTTCTAATGTATATTAAGAAAATTGATACTTAAGGTAAGGGATTTCTAGTTTCTCTTGTATTTTCAGGAGACATATGAAAATTCACCACTCATTTCTTTTGTGTGGTGTATATAATAATAATTTGAAATTTTATATCCCGAAGTACATTATTTTTATGATATTTAGAGTTTAATTTTATTTTATCAATTATTTGAGATTATTATTCAAAATATTACTAATGTGGTATGGTATTTCTATCTCACTTTTATTTTCCATTAGACACATGACATATCCACCATGTGTTTATTTTATATAATGTATGTACTTCCCATGAAAGTATTTTATAATTATTTTCATGAATTGTTTTTGGATTTATATATCCATTTGAGGATCACCCTTTATTGTGGGTTATAGTTCAAAATTTACCAATGTGGTAAGGGTTTTATGATACAATCTCATCATTTATAATGATTATTTATGTTTGTGATTCCAATGAAGAAATACTCATGAATCCAACTACTTTTCATGAGTTATTCTATGATGAAATGGTGAAATGTGTATTAAACCTATATCTTTTCCATATGTTAAGATATGATGAAATGTTTATGAAAAACATTTTTATTTCATGGGTTATATATGATGAATGTTGTATGATCTTTTGGAACACATATTTATGTTTTTCATTATGTGAGGGGTGGGACCTATATATCCCACCAAAGCATTGGGTAATGATAAATCTTATCTGATATCAAAGGGAACAAAATTGGTTATCCCAATACTGAAAGAGGGTACATGGGAGGTCATCCAAATCCCGAAAGAGAATACATAAGAGGTCATCTCAAGATTGAAATATGGTACTTGTGAGGTCATCACAAGGCCCATGCAGGCACACAAGTGGTAATCCTAAGCCTAACATGTTATGATTTTCTTGGTGATTTGAATTTACATAATATTTTATATTCTTATTTGTATCCATCAAATATATATCTTATGCCAATGTTATTCTCTCATGGCTCATTTCCTTTTATTTCCTTATGATTCATGTATTATGATCATACAATATTTACTTCATGACTCAATATTATGATATTTTATATGTTGGTAATGATTTTCAAATGTTATTATCATGTTCTTATACCCTTATGTTCATGTTATACTTATGTATCTCCCTTGTTTTCCTTTATTTAGAATTTGAGCTCACCCTCTATTTTTTTTTCCTTTTATTATGTTATGAATAATGTTTTAACTAGGGTATGTTCGTAAAGATACTAAAGGTGAATATCATTATGGGATTTGTTGAATATCTTTCACCAAATTAGATGATTTTGTACCTAGTCTCCAAAGACAGTAAACTATTATGGTCCTCATGTGAGTGTTTGTGTAATGTATTGGATATTTACTTAAAAATATGTAATATCTATGTTTGATAATTTTGGGTAGCTCTATATATTAGAAAAGTGGTATTTCTACATGGAATACCAATATCCATTATATCTGAATGAGATCCATGATTTATTATAAGGCTCTAAAGAACTATTTAGTGAGCATTGGAGATTGATCTATATTTCAATATTTCTTATCACCCCCAAATAGATGGTGAGTCTAAAAAGACTATTCAAACTATCGAGGATATGATTATATCTTTTACAATGTATTTGTAAGGATGTTGGTATCAGTAACTCTCCTAGGTAGAGTTATCCAATAATAGAAATTTTCATTCTATCATGTATATGGAATATATGAGTTTTTTTATAGAAGGGATATAGGAAACCCACATAACCTGATAATGTTGAAGTAAGGAAGATGGTAGGACCTAAAAATTTCTAGAAATTATGTATTGGAACAAAGTTGATAGAAGATTATTGACACCAAAGAATGTGTTTCATGCACTTTGACACACAATTCATGTTGTCCCCAGTTAGATAATAAATGTTGAGTATTAGTAGAGATGTGTCTTCATACCAGAAGAAGATGCATGCTATATTTACATGTTCCAAAATAATACTCCATAATGAGGGATACATGTAATGAACCACCTCCAAGAGTAAGATGTGGATTTCCATGATCGATGAGAAAAAGGTGTTGAATAATTAAAATTCAATTTTGGTGTCTTTTTGAAAAAAAGATTGTGTATTCACCGTATCAATAAGGATATATCTCTTTGAGATCTTTGACTATCCTAGTTTCAGATCCCAAATAGACTCACTGACAAAACGTTATGGCTCTCAGAAGCTGGAAAGATTTTGTAAAGTAATTTCAATCACTGCATAGGGTACCTAGGCATTGGCCCTATGTTGATAGCCTACACAGACAACCTACGTGGACATCCTATACCATCATCCAATGTCATCTACCTACATGGAAGACCAGATTGAGATGGAACCTTCACTCTGTGTCCTATATTATCCTATAAATAGGACCCTGCGGTCTTCATTTGTATGGAAAGAAATACCCGAAGGACAATTGATGATATCTTCACCCTATTTATTCATTAAATCCCTCCAAAATCTTCTAGGTAAATTTCTCAAACATCAATAAGATGTTATTTAAGGGTTATAGTGAAATTAAAGTCTACCCAATATTTAAAATAAATAATAACTGCATGAGGAACTCACACAACCCATGATTAATGAAGAACATCATGAGGCCCCCTTCCTCAACCAGGCACCTACACGAGTCATTTCCATGAACACCTGTGGAGACCCTTGATGGATTAAGAAAGGTGTCTCCCATATTTAGTGACACATGTAGTCAATCTCTCATGGTTCTACCAATTATCCCAGACCTACCTGTGTGGATCACCCCCTGCGTGAGAAACCTTGGTTCTCCATAACCTTCAACCTCCATGAGCCTCTTATCAGGCCTTCTTAAAATCTATCCATTGTTGGAATCCACCTCCTTTGGATCCTTTCTCTGAGATGGACTAATTTGAAACCCCCATTGAGTCATCTAGACATGAAAAACCATGGAAGAAGAAACACAAACATGTATCCAATTTGGATTTTTATTTCTATGGTCAGAGGTTTTCCACACCTGTCTTACCAAATGGTTAAGATCCTTAGGGTGCATGTGTATTTGTATTTCCATAGTTACGAGGAACCTTAACCTAGTGAATGCTTTGTACATTTCCCATTTTCATATGTTAGGGTTAAGACCATGTCCTCCTCTTATCATCTATAAGACCCCCAGCCTTTACTTACCAATTAGGAGGTTAAGGATCACACTATCATTTCCTTTTGACATGGAATGACATGATTCTACCAATTATCCTAGGACTACATGTGTGGATCACCCCCTGTGTGAGAAACCTTGGTACTCCCTAACCTTCAACCTCCATGAGCCTCTTATCAGGCCTTCTTAAAATCCATCCATTGTGGGAATCCACCTCCTTTGGATCCTTTCTCTGAGATGGACTAAGTTGAAACCCCCAATGAGTCATCTAGACATGAAAACCCATGGAAGAAGAAACACAAACATGTATCCAATTTGGATTTTTATTTCTATGGTCAGAGGTTTTCCACACATGTCTTACCAAATGGTTAAGATCCTTAGGGTGCATGTGGATTTGTATTTCCATAGTTACGAGGAACCTTAACCTAGTGAATGCTTTGTACATTTCCCATTTTCAGATGTTAGGGTTAAGACCATGTCCTCCCCTTATCGTCTATGAGACCCCCAGCCTTTACTTACTAATTAGGAGGTTAAGGATCACACATGAATTTCCTTTTAACATGGAATGACATGGTTCTACCAATTATCCTAGGCCTACCTGTGTGGATCACCCCCTGCGTGAGAAACCTTGCTTCTGTCTAACCTTCAACCTCTATGAGCCTCTTATCAGGCCTTCTTAAAATCCATCCATTATGGGAATCCACCTCCTTTGGATCCTTTCTCTGAGATGGACTAAGTTGAAACACCCAATGAGTCATCTAGACATGAAAACCCATGGAAGAAGATACACAAACATGTATCCAATTTGTATTTTTATTTCTATGGTCCAAGGTTTTCCACACTTGTCTTACCAAATGGTTAAGATCCTCAGGGTGCATGTGTATTTGTATTTCCACAGTTACGAGGAACCTTAACCTAGTGAACGCTTTGTACATTTCCCATTTTTAGATGTTAGGGTTAAGACCATGTCCTCCCCTTATCATCTATGTGACCCCCAGCCTTTACTTACCAACTAGGAGTTTAAGGATCACACTTGCATTTCTTTTTGACATGGAATGACATTCTTTTGCCTCACTATAGAACCAATTTTTGGGAATACCTCTTGGAGTAAGACCTTATCCTTTCTTACATGAGGTTTTACCATTTTTCCTCTCTACAAAATGGCCACCATTGAGGATCATACTTCCTTATCCACACCATGGAATCATTTCAGTGTAAAGTGAAGAGAGGGAAGTTCCATAGCCCCATCACATTCCATCAGTGGAAGAGGCGGTAGAGAACAATGGAACACTCAACTCACAATTCTAATTCCCTTGGGATTTTTATCCATATTCACCTGTGGAAAAAAGATGATTGTGTGGTATCAAAGATCATCCACTACCACTTATTTCTCACACCGAGCAAGACTCATGTTGGCATAGAGGTTAATGATGATCATGACATCCCCCCGATATATGATAGTCATTGAACTATGTGGAATCTAATTCCTTTAATAACCAGGATATGTAGGATTCCTACATAATGCCTGAACTCATCAAGAATCCTCCCAAAGAGTAAGCCCTGATTATAACTCCCATTCACTAAGGAAACATTAGTGTGTAAGACTAGAGTCATCAAACTATGAGAACTTTGATTCCAGCTCTAATCAAGATACATAGGATGACCACTAAGGGATTGATCTCAATGGGAATCCTTATAAGGAATAAGCTAAAATAATAATCAAAACAATCCAGGTATCCTCCTAAAGATTAATCAGCAAATTAAGCCTCCAAATCACCATGACTTAAAAAAAACTCATAGCCCCATTAATTAGGAATACTTATTATAAGTAATCTCTAATCATTTCATCGAGTAGTCTTGGAATCTTTCTCAGGAGTAATCCCAAACTTGATCATCTCAAAGGGAAATACCCCCTATGAGACAACCATTTTGAGGCCTCCATAAGCATAGGTCCTCACCAAAAAACTATTTGGGATTTGATTCCCATCCAAGAGGATACATAGTAAGCCTCTATAATTTCCTTACCAAACACCCCAAATCAGACATATTTTATTTGGTCTATATCCCAAATAGGGTTTTATTCAACTTGGGAATCTATCTTCCTTCAAGGTCCTCTGGGTCTCTTCGGCATAAGTCCCACACCAAACATTGACTACGTACTTTCCACCTAGACATCCCTTCTATATGATGTTAAACTATATGGTTAGGACATTATCACATGACCTTAAAAGGTATGATGTGTCCCATAAAGCGTTATCAAGCTATGTGGGTTATAATTATTTTCATAAGGATACGTAGAAAGTCCATTTATGTGTTCGATCCCAACATTAAAACAAATGCTATCACCCTGGATGAAAATACACTCTAGAGTGCCCCACTGTGTGGCTAGGAAACTAGTATCATCGTAATAACAATAAAAGAATCTCTATGTAGCATATAAGTGAGTACCATCAATGGAGAAACATAGATACATAAAAATATGTCCATTTATGAAGAACCTCAGATACATATAGATGATTCTAATATCTACACATGATAATAATTTATTATTAACTCTAGGATGACCCACATCATACTTGGGAATCAATAAAGGATTCATGAACATATCTTTAATCTATAAGATAGTCACATATTGCGAAATAATTCTCCCCAAAATTGTGTCATGAGCTCGACGCCCCATCCTCTCACCTAATGTGAGTTCTTAAGCATCATTGGAAAAAATACCTATTGAGAATCTACCATTGGAAAGATGGTTCCTTTGGATATAGAATCATTGGATATATCCTATTCCACAAACACACCTGATGGAAACTATTTGGAAATAATGAACCCAGTGTGAATGGTTTCACATAATTCAACCCCCTACAATCAACCACCAAGTGAACAATTCTATGAGAGGGAAACAAAAATGGTGAAATTGATGTAAATACTTAACCAAGATGATAGTTTCACCCATATTTCTAGCCCATTCAATTTCTAAAAGATGTCCAGACAAGGCAATAAATCATGCGTGTGTTCATTCAAAGAAGTTGCTGATTTGACATAGTTACTTGTTCCTATTTTTCATGAATATATGCACTTCTTTCCAAGAACTCCCTTCAATAAAAATGTGTTATTCTATATTTTACCAATGAAATCCTTATCTGCTGCATGCACTGGGTCTTCGTCCATGCAAAGTATTCGATCACTAACATAAAATCCTCAATGTTGGTTCTCAAACTCGTTGTTCCATGAATACCATCAAAATGGTACAATACTAATTCTAGAGGCCGCCCAAAATCTCCTCCAGTTCGTGAATCCCCACTGATCATCTGTTCAATGATCAATAGATGTCCTAACACAAATTGTGCCAACTGCCATCATAAACCTTGTATATAGATTATCCCTAAAATATGAAAACCAGTCCCTCCTATATTTGAGGAAGATAGATCAAGATGCCACATATGACCTCATATGGAAGACACATGGTTCCATCTCAAGGGCTACTACTAGAAATCATTGCTTCCAACGTCACATGGTAGTGAACCCTCATCATGATGAGGGTGTTTTCCATGGATTTATGACTTCGGTCCTTCAAACTCAGCCCTGAAGGAAGGCCTATCGGGGATGAAAATTGGCCAACATAGAGCAAGGCCACACCTCTTCCCCCAACAGAGAATCCCACCAACCCAATTTTGTGGAAAATTCCAAGAGGGAATATACACCCATTAGCCTTCACTTATCCAACCAAGAAAATCATGTGGTGGAATTCAAATAAGACATCTAACCGAATACAAAGGTATATCGTGATAAGGAACATACAATAGCCTAAAATTACTAAGCCCACAAGCTGCCTTGTCTAGCAACACCTGGAGAGGTCAGTCAAAATGTATGAATGATGAGAAGGGGAATGAATCAAAACTATTCCACCACACATGAGAATTATCAGTACCCACTGACAGGAAATGGAGGATAGGGTAGGCCCATACACATACTCTAGATGTGAAATGGGATTTTATCCTCATTATAATCACTGAAGTCACTAAGAATATCCTGGTAATAGTGATTGGGCATATGAAAATTCCTACCCACATCCTACAGAATTTCTAGGGCATCATAACGATGACTACAATAGTTCCCAAGGGACGAACACCCAACTTTTTCCTCAAAAATAGGGTGTCTCATTAGCATATCCCCTCAGAGAAGATAACCATCTTTTCTTCTATCCAAGATGTTCATGGGAAAAAACCCCCTTATTATATAGTCAACCAGATCGACAACATATACCCACCCCAATCGCAGGTAATCAGTCCATACCAATGGCCTCTCTAAATAAGGCACAAACATCTTCCCATGATAACCACTTCTCCCAGAAAGTGGCCCCTATCTCTTGTAGAAGGCATCCAAGAAGAAGCCTCAACAAACATGAATGTAAAATCAAGAACTAATCTTTGATCCGGCTCTGCTTAAGGATATAATTCTTGAATTACTATAAAAATTAAATATCATAGATCAAGATACTACCCTCCTATTACCAAATTATAGGACTATTAACATTAATTATGAATGTCCTCTTCAAATACTTCTCCATGAAGGCTTGATTCATGCCTACAATCCAATTGATCTCGAGAGTCCGTCTCCTGATGAGATCTCTGGAAGCCCTTGCTGTGGATAGAAGATTATGAAGTAAGATGGTCTTCCCCTTTCTTTAATATACCATGGTATTCCACAACAATATGGAATTAACTATGAATTTTCTCTCCAAAGTACTGTTTTACGTTTTCAAAATAATTCTCCAATAGGGAATGTATTAATGAGAAAGCCCTCCTATCATGCGGAACTTGTTAAAACAAGGCATGTCATGTGTGATGACTTATCAATGGAAGGTGAAATAGTTTCTCAATAAGAAAATATCCCAAAGTAATATTCATTCATTGAACCTATTTTTAATCACCTATCTTTCAACACAATATAGGAAATCCCAACTAATCTCACTACTTATGATAAAATTGTTGGGATGCATCTACTTTGGTCGAACCAGATAGAGGAAACCCTAGAAAAATATGAAGAGGACATATAACATGAGGAAATGGTTGGATAATAATTACACAAAAATCATGTCATGGATTTTATACACGGCTCAGTACAACATTCCAGAGGCATTTTCGGATCATTGTGTAAAAGAAATTCACATCAACAAATGGAAAACTCTTATTCACATAAAATAAGAAGTATTACCATTCAATGAGTATCAAATTAAAATTAATTAAATAGAAGGTTTGTAGTAACAAATTGACATGGTATCTCTCCTAGATAAATGACATAGAGAGATCTAAAAATAGAAAGGATCCCTTTAATATTCATGCCTCATCACATTAATCAGGCTATGAGAGCTCATGGTAGATACCCTATCAAGTGTTCATATCTGAGGATGAGGGGCACATAACGAATTTTATTTCGCTATAATAACTAACCAAAAAATCTAAATGAAGGTGTTATCATGTAATTTTATAGTCCTAGGATGGCTACAACAAATAGAATATGTTCATAACCAAAGAAATACTCCAAAAGAATAGGCCACGACCGAATCTCACAGACATCAGGCTAGAAAAGAGAGAGAGTTGAGAGACTCCTACATTAGGAATCTAAAAATATTTATCAATTATCCTTCTTATAGTATGTTAGACATCAGATAACATAATTTTCGGAAATAGAAAAATGATCTTCGGAAACAAGAGATTTAAGTGTGTGCTGAATCATGCACACATCCCAAATTCAAACAAAACTCCAAAAAATCAAAAGAGAAGATGCAATAATATAATCCATGAATGTTAGGGAGAAACCCCATCCCACATGGATGAGGGATTTTTTAACAAAACCCTGATGTTCAGCCAACCAGTCCCAAAGGGTTTTGAAAGTGAAACAGGAACAACACTATCCCTTAGGGCCAGTGGATTTTTCACCTCAATAATAACTTCCTCAGTGGGAATTATTTTTCACTTGATTAGGGAAGATACCAAATAATGAATCCACCCCCTCATCCCATCCCATGATCCAATACATTCACTTGAAATATGCATGAATGAACCATCTAGAGATTCCTTTAGGGTTACTATCCATCAAATAGTTCCCAGAGAATCACGAAAGAAGATGATAAGGCCTCGAGGAGGGTGTAGAAGATATTAGTCTCAAAGAGACACTGATAGAATTACCGCAATGATTTTCGCATCAGTTAACTTCCTCAAAGTAAACCTAGTAGATTTTTCAGAACACAAGGACAACTCAGAGGAGTCAGAAGAAGAAGTTCTAATTCTTGTTGTAGTCTATACTGAAACCAATGAAGGTGGTGTGTGTACCCAAAACCATAATCTTAACCTGAATATGGGCACTGACTAAAATAATCCATCATTACCTCCCTGAAATTCACCCAATTGGGAAAAGGTAAGTGTCAATTCTTGTCTCACTTACCTCTTAGAGAGGCTAAGTCCCCTTCAATGGAGAAAATATTTTCTCAGTAAGAGGAAGAGATGATATAATTGAGGAGACTCAGTTTGTAATTAATACAATGTCTCCATCCTTCTAGGTATGTTCTAAAACCATATCATCAACCTATACATCCAGTTGGATAAACTCAACAAAGAGTGTTTTTTGTGACAACTGAACTAGACTTGGAAAATCCACTCAATATAGGATACTAAACACCATTATTTTTGGATCTCAAAGTAGTATATTTTGAATTCCCTCCATTGTGTGTGAAACTAGATTTGGTTTAGACACATCCTTATAGCCCTTACCTTATTGGTTACCCACGATAGTTACCAGCCGTTCCACCACCGATCACCCTACCAGCTGCCTGAGACGTCCAAGTTCAAACTTATCCAGACATTCCTCAAACTCTTATGAACACGATTGAGTCACTAATGGATTGATTGGAATCCATGGTGGAATTACTTACTCTATTAGAAATAGAAAAGAAACTTGATACTGAATGGGTAGATCTGACTCTTCCCCCACAAAACTTTGGGAATCCCATATATCCAATCTTCAACAGTTTAGGAGATCTATTTTAGCAACTGAAGCATTTCGTCTCTTACTATAATCCCATGATGGGTACCCTAGAATAGAAGGAGGTAGTGACACTAAATTTTTTTATGAAATCACTACAAGGACTAACCTTTGTGTGGTACACAAGTTAGCAGTCTCGGTCAATTACTAGGTGGGAAGACCTCCATCATAATTTTATCTTACCATTCCGCTAAGTACTACAAAAGACAACACTCATCAATCTTACAAACTAAAAATAATGGGAGAATGAGATAGTCTCAGATTTCATTTCATGGTGGAATGGATTAACATACTTATTAGACCAACCACTCACTTAGTAAGAGTTTTTTCCCATATGTGTAGAGAACCTACTTGATGATTTGTGCATTACATTAATCTCTATGAAATACATAGTTGGTTTTTGAGACCAGGAACTTGCTTCAATTTCCCAATATGTAGAAAACTCCATCACAGAGACCAAAGACATGTCTGGAGTAATTCTATCAACTCGGGTAAGTAGAATAGGAAATGAAGAGGTCGCTAAAGTTATAATTAATAAGGCCCATGTACTCACTCCTACTTCAAATCCCACGCCATATCATACAACTAAACCTCCTGATAATTATCAAAAATTAACTCCTTGATTGGATGATCAAATAGATCATAGGAGGAAGCAGTTTGAGGGGATATAAAATAAGGTTTATTCTTTTCTAAATGACTAAGCACCCGACTACTTCATCTCAACATTGGAAAAAAATATTTTAATGTTTCCGAAGTGTAGGAAACCCAAGAAGGAAAGTGATTAATATCCCGAAAACCATTTCCCATTCTATGAAATGTCAGGACACTACATCTAGGATTGTTTTTCTTCCAAATACCTCTTTCAAAAGATGGTGGAATCTGGGAAAATGAAGTTGAAAAATTCACCTTCTCATGTTTAATGTGTTTATACTATGAATAAGAAGGAGAAATATGAGTGGAATGATGTTAAAAGAAAGAGTAATAAAATTTTTGGTGACTAGATTGTCCAAAACAAGATCAACAATACTCATGATATTCTTCAAGAATATGTGAAATAGGAAACTATTCCCTCGATTTCTTCCACCACAACACAACCAACTCCATCAGAAGCTCAATACTATGAAGAAAAATTCTCAAGAAAGCAACATGTCCAAATGTGTTATAATAAAATGAAATAATATGACCTTATATAAAGGATGATGTTTTCATTGACTTTAGAAGACTTTATTCCAACATTCCTAAAGGCATGGGCACCGCCCTGCCAAAAGTCATAATGAGAGTCATCCCATCAAATGGAATCTTTATCGAATGAGGAGTTGATTTTTGGTTCCATTAACATTATTAACTTAATGGATCCCTTATCAAAATATGAGAATCATTATGAAACCGAATTCCTGAAACTGTATTTGGGAATAGGGGTAGAGGTCTTTGATGTCAAGGAAATAGGGGAAGACGTGGCCATGCTAAGAGTCACTACATCAACCAAACCCCTTCTCGAACCGTTTATGCAACTGAAACTCTTGGGAATGCTCTTGAACGTGATTTGTAGAAAAAGGGGAATATTATACACATGATAGGGTCTTCCCTAACATGATCATCCTAGAATATTGACTGGATGATACTCTACCACCTCCTCAGTGGTTTGATAGTCCTATCTGGTTCAATCCACCATGATCAAAAGCATGTTCAGTTCCTACCCTAATAAATATTCCATCCACACCCAGAACATTAGCTCCAAAAGTTCTAAAAAAAGATAATCCCCATGAGGGGAATTGAAAAACTATTGATTATAAATATGATGTCTTGAAGAAACTGGCCTAAGTACCATCTAAGTTATCAATCCTAGATTACATGAATCTATCAAAAGATCTTTAGGAACCACTACTCAAGGCCTTGTCAAGCCCCCAAGAGTTTGAATTTTAGGTTTCTAATAAAAGGGTATATATTACAGAGAATGATCCTATAGAATATCCTGATGTTATCTCTTTAATAGTCTAGGATGGGGATGCTATCATGCAATGAAATGTAAGACCCTTGTATATATCTGGAAGTATAAATGATATTGATTTTTGATGAGACTATTTTGAAAATGGATTAGGAGTCACCATCATTCTAGTCTGGACACTTAATCAACTAGGTCTCAATAAATCTCACTTTACTCCCCACACTCTAATGTTATAGGGTTATAAAAATAATGAGGAAGAGCCTCTTGGGGAGAACACACCTGTAACTCAGTTTATATATCTTGTTTCTGACTTAGAATTCTAGGTTTTTTGGTGCCATACATCTTTAAAAGTTCTTTTGGGAAGACCATGACTACATAAACATGTGGATAGTTCCTTGCCATACCACCAATGCCTCAAATACTACGTCAATGGTAAAATTGGGACACTATATTGTGATAGGGACCCATTCAAATCCTATGAGAAACAATACATCGACACATGATTCTACCACAGTGGAGAAAAACAATCCATGGTTGATAATGTCTCCCAGATTAATTCCCCAAATGGTTAGGAGATAATCCTAGATAACCATTTCATGTTGCTCAGTGCATATTACATACTTCCCATTAATAAAATTAAATTGGTATATCTGAATTGAAGAAATCATTGAGTGAATTTTTTGATGTGAATTAAAAAATTCATGATCAATGGAACTAAATAAGTTATCAAATCTACAAGTGATAATGAAATATTGAATGAAAATGTATTTAGTCCATCCCTTGTGCTTCAACAATGCTTGTTTACAGCAGCTAGGATGGAAGAAGTTATCACGGAAATTGTAGAATGTGAAGAAACTCATTATCAGTCTATCCTTTTCCATTGTAAGATCCAAAAAGGCCTATCACCGTTGATTGAGCTTGAAATGATTGATTCATCTTCTAGATGCCCAAATTGAGACTCTTATATTCCCTCTCAGAAAATTTCTTCATCTACCACTCCCCAAGTGGAGGAGAAATAAGTAAATAATAATGAAGATAAATAAGAGGAAGATCTCATTGATTCCCCCCAACATTTAATAAAGGTTTCTCCACCTCCTTGGATGAAATCAGAGAGGTAAATCTAGGTACAAACGAAGATCCATGACCCACTCTGATTAGTGCAGCCATGAATCATTAATAATAGGAGGTATATACCACCTTCTTGAAGTAGAACTAGGACATTGTATCTTAGAATTACGTTGATATGATAGGCCTTGACCCCGAGGTGTCCACCCATAACATGGGATTGCTATAATATCATCAGGGATATGAGCAGGTAGCCATAAGGACACACCTGACTCATGCCTTGAAAATTGAGTCAGAAGTGGAAAAGCTCATCAAGGATGACTTTATTTGAGAGGTACAATTTCCCACATGGATAGCCAAAATTTTCCTAGTAAATATGAAGAATGAAAAAATTAGTGTTTTCATTGATTTTATAGATCCAAACTGGCAGTATCCCAAAGATGATTTCTTAATTACAATAACAAAACTCTTAATTGATGCAAAAACCAGTTATCATACCGTCTCCTTCTTAGATAACTATATGCGGTATAAAAAATTAGGATGGTCCCAAAAGATTAAGAATCCACAACTTTCAGACACCCCACAAGGAGCATTCTCATATCAAATACTTACCTTTGGCTTAGCGAACTACGGTTCAACATACCAACATTCCCTTCCTTAAATATTCAAACCCTTATTGGGGAAGATTGTTGAATGATATGTTGATGATTTACTGGTCAATTATCATCAATGTTCTGACAACTTGGATGACTTTAAAACCAAATTAAAAAATATTCATCAACAAATATTAAAGATAAACCCCTTTAAATATGCTTTGGGGATAACCTTAGGGAAATTTCTCAGCTTCGTTATACACCATTGTGACATCAGAGTTGATCCTAAGAAAACTAAAGCTATCCTTGGGATGTCGCCTCCTCGAAACCTGAAGTAGTTGAAAAACTTCAAAGACACATGGCCTACATCTGATGATTCATAGATAAAATTATAGGAAAGTGTCCTTCCTTCATCAAACTAACGAAGAAAGAGGCCACATATCAGTGGGCCGATTACTGTTAGGAAGCATTTGATAAAATCAAGAAGTACCTCTCTAGTCGGCTAGTATTAATTCCACATATTGAAGAAAATACAATCATTTTATATGTGACATGATTGGAGTGATCATTGTGTTCATTACTAGAAAAAAACAATGATTATGGGAATCAAAAGAAACTTTATTATCTCTGTCAAACCATTATTGAAGCTGAGACTCATTATTAAGATATCTAGAAGAGATTCATGGCATTAATATTTTCTATTAAAAGATGAGGAACTATAAAAATTACTATAAGGTTCACATGATATATCGTAATAACCCTCTCAAATTTATCCTTAGTTTTCCAATATTGATAGGACATATGGAATTGCAGGTAGTCATTCATCAGCAGTTCTACATACCAATTATGCCTAAACAGTAGTGAAACATCATGCTTTTGTGGAATTCCTTCCCAAACACCCTTTTGCAGAAGAGATGATGTTAAATACTAAATTTCTATATTATTTGATATTCTATATTCAAGGTTATCTCTAAAGGTGGGAAATTTATTTTTATCGCACATCTAGGATCCAAATAAAAAATAGAATGGAAGACCCTACAGTCAACAAAGTCGGGTTATGGATTGTGTTTTTCTCCCTAGAGAAGGCACTATTTTGGTACTCCTTCCTATTATTTTTTATCATAAAAATAACTTACATGGGATTAAAAAATAGTTTCCAAAATCAAAGAAAATAATGGTATGTTGATAAATTAAAGAAAACATGACTGAATACCACCAAAACAAATGAATTATTTATGTGTGTTAGAGATTTATCTACCAAGACATATTCTATCTATATTTGTTTCTACTTAAGGTGGATCCTTGTTATGAATGTTACATGTCATTAATATAAAGTTATAAATATTTAAAAAAGCGCCACTCTCCTTACTTATAAAAGAGAAATCTCCCACCCCTTTACATACTTACTAAAAATAAATTTTTTCTTGAACATCTAAAATTTATACTTACCTTATAAACATGTTTTATTTTTGGAACCCCATTTATGTATGTAAAACCTCAAAATCCTCTATTTTCATGAGGAACTCTAAGAGGTGGTTCAAACTCTCAATGTATGGACTAGTTACTCTTTAATATTTTTTGTTATCTCTAATGATAATATAAAAATATATTAATTTTTAAACTAATATGGAATTATTATTATTTATATAATCATTTTTTTATTTTTATGGAACAAACATTACCTTACATTTCCAATTTCCCATAGAAAAATGTAAACATCGCCAATGTGTAAGTGCAGACTACCACTTCCATAAAGTAACTTGTTTTTTTCCTAATCCACATTACATATATATTTCAAAGTAAAATTTAATAAATAAATATTATATTTCTAAAATTATTATTATTCTTAAATGGTAAACCAATTTCTATCTTTTTTGTATTCAATGATAAAAATAAGACTTTGTCTGTGTGTACGTGCGAACGAAAACCTCCATTGAGCGTCATGTTCCATTTTTCATATCCACATTTCAAAGATGGTTACAAAATATATTTTATTAATATATATTATATTAAAATATAAATTATTTCCATAATATTATTATGAAAATATAAAATAAAAACAAATGAACATTATAAAGTAATCCGCTTATATCGAAAAATTTCCTAAAACAAACTCATCACTATTTCTTTTCTCATGAAATGTGCCTATAGATTCCATGAAATGAACATTATGATTCCTAAATAAATTAAAAAAATAATAATTTAACATAATTTAAAATATTTTTAATAGTTTAATTTATTTTAAATAATGGTTTTTGATGTATCTTTATAAAACATATGCGAAACAATAGAAATTATGAACATCTGATAATGAAAATAAAATTTAACTAGATAATAAATGTATAATTAATGACTATAATTATAGATTATAATTTTTAATAGGTATGAATAAGGTTCAAAAATTGGTTATTAATATTAATATTTTTATGATATTACAGATTAAATCACTTTCGTGAAATTTGGGAGTAAATAGTATAGGGTTATCTTGGATGAACTTGTATTCTTGAGTCATATTATTTCTCCATTTACTATAGTTTTACAAGATGGTTTTATTATGTACTTTGATAATATTATAATTCCAATCCTCCATATTTTTTATGTAGTTACATTAATGGATTTATTTCTTCATAAAAGTTTATGATGTTAAGAAAAATTACCATTCTCTCCAAATGTTTTCATTCTATTCCCTGATAATTTCAACACTTCCCACAATTATTATCGATTATTTTTTAATTCCAAACTTGATTAATTTTTTTGGTCTTCAATATACTCTTTTCCTATTTTAAAATTGTAGATTAATCACTTTTTTATAATGTGTGTTTCAATAATGTTATTTATTTTAAAATTTTGAATGTTTTTTCCTTTCCATATTATACATTTTATATTGCACTCCATGTTCGATTTTGTAAAATTATATGTATTTTTAAAGGATCCATTATTGAAAAGTGAAATTTCTAAAATGCTTCCACTTAAAATTTTATAAAATGACTTTTTAATGTGACCCTTAACATGTTCTTTTAATAAAAAATTATAAAATTATAAAAAAACTCTTTTATGGGTTTTCTCACATTTTACTCATTAAATAAACATATTTTACTCTTATGAAGTTATGTTTTATGAATAAACTTATAAATTTATTTATTTAATATTATATTTTGCGGTGATATATTTCTTATTTTATGTTATACCATTTGGGGACGTTAAAACCCCATTTCCATTCCATCGGTTCTTTATGATTTGATAAATGATTGTTTTCATGTGGCACACATATGTAATGATGATTATTATATTATGGGTGGTTCCTATATAACCCTAAAAATAAATTGGGTAAAGCTTTAAATATTATTATATAAAATGAGAAATGAGTAATTATGCTAAATCCATACTAGTAAAAATGTTGTGTTGCTTGATCGACTATGGGAAATAGGTTTTGATTCTTCATCTACCAAGGAAAACTAGAAGTTAATCCTGATCTATTAGGGAAATATTTCTATTCATTTTTTGGGCCACATTTATTTGTTATATTACTATGATTATCCTCCGTAGATCTTGTTTATTATCTCACACTATGTTTTCATGGTTCATATTTCTTCATTTGAGATTACATATATCACTATAACGAATTATGGATAACTCTAATTATACCATGTTCTTTTTTAATAAGTTATTTTTACATTGATCATGTATTATAATATTCTTATGATTCAACCCATGAGGAAATGTTGATAATTTTTACCTTTCTGAGCATTTTATCTCACTCCTTCATATTTGCATTAATTAGGCCATAAAGATGAATATATCCTATGATGAGTTTGGAAGGGGTCTTGTGCGTTTTTATTATGTATAAATGCTCAAAATTTTAATTAAATAAGTTCTTTATATAACTTATTCTCAAAGAAACTAAACCTTCGGTTCGTAGGATTATGTGTTTATAATGAAAAGTGATGTTTATCTTATGGAAATGATGTATAATAAAGATATATTTAGATTGGATCATCTCTATTGATGTCGAATCCAATGTGTAAAGCATGTGTTTTAAGCACAAGTTTTGGGAGTGTGGGTTTGGGGTTACTGAACATACCCCTATTTATATCATTTTATGCATGAGATTCCTCATGATAAACTTTAGTGGGCCATTCCAAATAATAAGTATCCACTTTTTATCTCATGAGCCCACTAATCTTGATAATCATGAAATATCATCACATCCCATAATACTTCATGATTATCCTTGGATATGGGAAACTAAAATTAATACTTTATGGAAATATTACAATTCCATGTTTCATGTAATTTAAATTACAACACACATTAATGAATATATGATTCCTTATTGAACATCAATGACACATTATATAACATATGAACATATTTTTGCATCAATTCCAAATCAAAATTTGACAATAATAAGAAAAAAATATCATATAGAACAAAAAGGGCATACTCTATTACAAAAAATTATTTCTCATCTCTTACTCTTTTTTTCCTAATTTTGAGCTATGACTAATTTACGCTATATTTATATTTCAATACTAGATATTATACTGTATTAGAGATTAAAATAAAATATATTTTATTCTTTTTCATCTATTTTATTATGAATAAATATGGAAGAGGTTGTGTGTCCTTGAATGGTTGCATAGAATTATCTTTTTTTTCTCCCATATAGAACCATGGAAGAGGCCCTATATAGCCTAAAATATATTCTACATTATTTTTTATATAATCCCAATCCAAATTATGGATAAATATATTTATAATAAACTTCCTGTTTGTAGGTGACTTTCAAGAGGAGAGCACTAGATCTCAGCTTGATACTAAGCCCCTTGTTTTATTCTATAGTGTGTTTTTCTTCATTTTTTATTTATTATTAAAAAAATATTTTTTATTATATAGACTATATAAAAGACAATTACTTTGATAATTAACTTTATTTTTTATTTTATATACCATGTTTGATACTGGTAAACCTCTTTCGAAAGTCGTAAGAGTTTTAAACCATTTTAACTGTGTTTCGATCAAATTTCTATGAATATTTTTAAAAAATAAAATTATATTTTTATTCTATTTTAGTTAGTTGGAATTTATTTTATAAATAGATGGATTTATTTTTAAATTATTTTAACATATAATTGAATTAGAAAATCAAATCACCCCCTCTTGTGTTGTCCATTCTGTCCAACATTTGTTATCAAATGTTGTTTTTACCCCCCCCATTCTTACATTTAAAATTGATCAATTTTTAGAAAGATCTTATTTTTTTCTAGAATGTAATTAGGGATCCTAATTCTAAAATCTATGAAACCCTCATTAATTTTTTTTAATAGGTATAATTTTTCTCAATGGAAAAAGAAAATGAAAATTCATGTTGAGAGTATGGGTTTTGATATTTGGGGATCTATTAAAGATAAAAATGAGAAAACTAAAAATACTATAATGGAATGGGATGATATAACTATAGATTCAAATAATTCAATCTAAAAAGTTATATAGGTTTTATTTTGTTCTTTAAGAGATGAAGATGAAAGTAGAATATCTTCTTATGATACATCTTATCTTATTTGGGATACTATTATTATGTCTCATGAAGTAATTTTTAATGATAAAGGAATTTAGTTTAATAAATATAATTTTAAATATGATACTTAAAAAATTAAAACTAATGAATATATTTATGGAATGCATATTAGGTTTAATCAAATCCTAAACACTATGATCACACTTAGAAAATCGATGAGAGATAATGCTCATGTAATGAGGATTCTGAGATGTCTAAAAAATATATGGAAATGTACTACAACTTGTGTTAGAGATTTACGTGACATCAATATATTTCTAATAAAATAATTCATTTGGAAGATAATGGAGTATGAATAAGATAAAAAGGTATTCAATGGAGATGATGAACCAATTTGAAAATAGGTTACATTTACAGCATCACAACTAAAAGAAATATAATTTGTTATTGATGATAATATAAGTGAAAGTTAAATTGAAGCTAAAAGTGATGAATAAATGGATCATGTGGCCATATTATTTACCATGTTCTAAAAAATGATGATTTTTTTTTTCAGAATGTGTTATTATAAAGAAAGATATGACAAGATAGGTAATTTGGAAGAAATATTGAAAAAAGAATGAGTCATCTAAAGAGATCAACTTCTATGAATAACAAATAGGAGGACAAATAATTTATTATTGTTTCAATCCCAAATACAAAAAATATATAATGATATGGATAAAATAACATGATGGGAAATGAAATCTACTTGGAGTGCATATGAGTATATATTTAGTGACCCAGATTATAGCTAAGAATATCTAAATGAGAAAGAAAATATATGCTTTATGGACACTACCTCAAAGGTACATTCCATATATTCTCAAATTCCTGATGATTCCAAAATTACTAATGAATAATTAGGGTAATAATATTCTATGCTGGAAGATACCATGAATAATTTAAAATGTGAACATAAAAAAATAAAAAAGCTTCATGTGTTATGTGCGGTAGTAAAATCAACTATATGAATTAAAAAATAAAATAATTATAATATATTAAAATACAATGATGATTTGAATATATAGAATTAATAGTTAAAAAGTGACATTGAAGGTTTTATTAGAATAATATAATCCTTAAAAAAATTAAGTGAGGTTGTACCTAAACCAAGAGTAGGTTATGGTAAGCAAGCTAGACAAAAAAATAAATTGTACAAAAAATATTTTATTACTAGTTCTAAAAATAGAGATTTATTTTCCAAGAATTATACTAGTTTTGGAAATCATTATAAATATTTTATACCAAAAAAATAATTTTCCTTATAAATATGTCAAATCTCTTTATAATTAGTGTGTAAAAAAATTGGATTCCAAAATCATTGATTGATAACCTGTCTAGACCCAAGTAGTTCTAGGTACCAAAATCAATGTGTATTTAATTTATTATAAGATAAATTCATATACAATTGTAGAAAAAATATATGGTATCCAGACATATGATGTCCTAAACATATGAATTGTGACTATTCAAGAACATAAAAACTTATAATGGGGTATGGTGGGCATAAAACGTCTGGTGATAATGAAAAAGGAAATACCATTGGACTTGGAAAAATTGATAACTCTTAATTAATCTTTATTTAAAAAGTTTTATTTATTAATAGTTTAAAATATAATATGATTAGTATTTCTTAATTTTATAATGATAATTTCAATGTGAAAGTGGAGAACAATTCTTGTAAATTTTTTGATTCTAAACTTCCCAGGTATTTAATTCTTTTGGAAATGATAATGTTAATGATATTAATTTAGATTCTTTATTTTATTATAATATTTTTTTGATTAAATTTCATAGAGAACCATTTTATGGAATAGGATACAAGGATATTATAATATAAACTCACTCAAAAATCTAACTATGATTGGTTTATTCAAGGATTTAACTAAGATAAAATTTCTTAATGACAGAATGCATAGTCCATGTCAAAAGGGAAAGCAAAAAAACAATATATTTAAAACTAAAGAACGTGGTTTCCACCTCTCAACTACAAAACTTGGTTCATAAGTATTTATATTTACAAACTAGATTTCATATTTTAGTAGTAAATAATTATGCTTATGTTATAGGTGATGCTTATTGAAGATATACAATGGTGTTTTTCATTTCTCATAAAAGTGACACCCCATCTGGTTTTTCTATGTATGCTAAATATTTAGAGAATTGTAGTGAACTTACCATAAAAAACATAATAATTGAACATGGAAAAGAGTTTGGGTATCAATAATTTGAATATCTCAACTAGCTATATGGTTTTACTCATAATTTATCTATATCTCAAACACCTAAACAAAATGGGGTTTTTGAAAGGAGAAATAAGACTCTTCAAGAAATCTCTTGAACAATTCTCAATGACTATGATACTCCAATTTATTTATGGTATTAATTAGTTAACACAAAATTATATTTAATTAATAGATTTATTATAATACCAATATTAAAAATTACTCAATATGAATTATGGAATGAGATAAAACCCAAAGTAAAATTCTATAGAGTTATTAAATGTAATGTTAATATTTTTAAAAAAGATAATGTGTAAAAAAGATTCACCAAAATGATATTACGTAATTTTTCATGTTTATGTAACCACTAATAAAACCTCGAGCGTATTTAACAACAAATATAATGTTATGGAGGAAACTATTATTTTCACTTTTGATGAGAGATATCAACATGAACCCAAACCTTATTTAGAAAATCATGAGTATGATATGTAAAATATGAATATCACTAATACTTTTAAATATTTAAATACATCAACTAATTTACTTGATAACTTAATATGAAGTGATCAAGAATATCTTATCAAACCCAAAGAATAAAAAATAAATACCAAGTACTTTTATTCCTAGAAGTACTATAACCCTTAAGTACCACCCTTTTGATTCTATAGATAGAAACCTTGATAGTGAACTCAAACTAGTGACTCAATTAGAAACCAAGTTGAACATAAATATTTCTGGTCACAATTGAACCTAAGAACATAAATGAAGCAATAAATTATGTACATTTGGTTAATATAAATTCATTAATAATTAAATACTTTTGAAAGGAATAAATTATGGTTATTATTAGATAGTCTTAAAGAATAAATATTTATTTTCACTATGTGGTTGTATAGAAAACTGGTTGATGATTCTTGCATTATCATTATAAATAAAGATAAATTGGTAACATAAGGATATATTCTTGAAGAAGGTATTGAATATAGAGAATCCTATTCACCTATAACTAGAGTTGATTCCCTTAGAATATAACTTTTTATGATGTACATCTAAATTTCAAACTATATAAAATTGTCGTTAAGAGACAATTCCTAAATGGATATATTATTGAGGATGTTTTTACTAAAAACCAAATGGATTTTAAAACCCTCATTTTTCAAAAAGTGTTTCTAAATTAAGAAAACATGTATAGTTTTAAAAAAGTTCCAAGAGATTAGTATGATAGGATCAAATCCTTTCTTATTTCAAATAGTTTAACCAAAGGTATTGTTGTACCTACTTTATTTATAAAAAAAATCAAGGGATGATTTAGTAGTTCCAATATATATCGATGATTTTATTTGGGATCAACCAAAAACTCTTTAGGTATTGAGATTACCAAAATAATGAAAAATGAATTGGAAATGAGTTTAATGTGTGAGTTAACATACATTCTTGGATATCATTATTTTTAAATAGAGAAGAAATTATTTTAAATCAAATAAAATACACAAAGTATCTTTTAAATTATTTTGTCTTGGATGACACCAAAACTTGTGAGCCTCCCATGAGTATAATATTTAAGAAATATATTGATTAAACATGAATATTATTAGATCAATCTAACTATAAATGTATGATTGGACGTTTAATATACACAACTAATATCCCAACATATATTATGTTTAGTGTGTGTATGTTTTCTAGAATACCATAAAGAGGATCATTTAAATACTAAAAAAAAATATTTTTAAATACCTCAAGAATAAAACCACTTTTTTGATTTTTTATCCCAAAATTTCATGAATTTGTATTTCTCAATTATTGAGATTCTAGTTTTTGGTTTTATATTATATAGAAAGAGAATTTATAGATCATGTCATATTTTAGGAAAGTCATTAGTTTCATTGTTTAATAAAAAAATAATTCAATTGAATTATCTATTACTCAAGCTTAGTACATAGCTTGATGTAGTTATAGTGTACAAATTCTATAGATGCAATAACAATTATTGGACTGTGGATATCAATTTAGAAACATCCCTATCAATTATAGCAACATAATTTCTATTAAAATTTTGAGAAAATGTATCTAATTCAAGGAAAAAACATATTGACATAAGAAATCACTTTTTGAGAGATCATTTTAAGAAGGAGATATCACATTATAATTCAATAACACCAAACATTTAATTAAGAATATTTTTAAAAAGACTATTAATATTGAGGGATTAAGTTAAATTAAACATGAATTAATTATTACTAATAACATTTATAATGTTTTTAGAAATCCTTAAATAATTTTTTAATCTTATTTTCAATATATTTATAGATATATAAAATTTATTATTTTATTGATTGTTTTCATAGTTATTTTATTTTAAAATATATTTTATGGGTTTTAAAATATGTAAAATAGTTATTATTATTTCCTATTAATTACTACTAAAAAATACCTAAATTAATGAAATGTTAAATTAGAATCTTAATCGTAACAATCTCTTATAACCCAAATCAACCCATCTTTTGAAATCTCATTCAACCTTTCTTCACTGAATCCTTGCCTTATCTATTCTGGAATTCAGTTGTTCATAGTTAGAATGAAGATATCATCCCAATATGATGCATTAGAATTTTTTAAAATAGATAAATTTAGTTTAAAAAAATCTAGAAATCTTTCAAAGATGCATCTCTTTTCTCAGGAAGTAGGGACTAAGAGAGAAGTCAATGTTGAGTGGTTAAGAACTAGTTGTTCATTGGTATGGAGATCCATTCTTAGTAAAAATTGAACCAGTTGTTTCTTGGATGAATATAATCCCTTTTATCTATTACTTGTAAAATATTTTTACCTGAATATGGTGTTTGAAACTAGATATCTTGAGGATGAAATTAGAATAGTTATTGGTGGTCTAGAGGGTGAGTTCACATCGACCTATCAGGCTAATTATCAGTGAGTTTGTAATATTGGTGATTTTAATTACTCTCAGATATTGAATCTTATCATACATCCATATTTTGAGATTAGGAGTGTATTAGAATATTCAAAACCTGATTGAAAATTTTAGATACTGGTTGCGAATAATCTTAGTGTAGAATATGTATTATTTTTTAAATTCATTTTGCAGAATATCTACACATGAAAGGGATATTTTATCTTTTTAAGGTATAAGGATTTATTTTCTATACCTAGTAGTTAATATTATTTAGATAATACTAACTTGATTCTTTTTGTGTTATATGGAGGAGTTAACCAAACCATCTTTGAGATTCAACACCTTCCATACGCAGAGTTTATTTCTATTTTGTTGGAATATAAAATATTGATCCCTATATGAGTTGAAAGAATAGTGTTTCCCAATTGTTTTTTTAATAAAACTACCTATAAAAGATAAATTTCTATTGAAATCCTAAAAAATTGTGTTTATTTATAAATAGGAGACACTTTATGAGATATTCAATCCAATATTCCATCCTTATAGGATAAGAGATATCATTGATCCTAGTATAGAACTGGATGATTTTGTTGATACAGATTACTCCTCTAATGAATATGAATTTAAAGCTCTTAAGGATATAGTTAAAGAACATATAAAGGCTTTGAAATAGATAATGGGTGTCTCTGTAACTCATGATGATACCCAATATTCCAATAGAAGCTAAAAAAGACACTAAAATACCTTTAATGGTTAGAACAATAGGAGAAAGAGATGTAATTTAGGAGGGGAAGAGAGTTCATAGATCTATTATATTTGGACATATGATTAAGGACTTAGATAGTGATAAAGATGTATATACGGTTTATAAGTTTCCACTTATGTTTGAGATAGGGGGATCTTCCATCTTTGATTCCACACAATATAGTAAATAATACCTTATAGATAATCCATTAATTGATATGTATGTGTCTACCTTTGAAGATGTATATGAAAAGGATGGTGATGATAATACTCCAAATATAGAAGTAGTAAACTATGATGTTGTTTGAAGGGAAGAAGAATATTTTCTGCCAAAGATTCCTTCTACCCCTTTTCCAGAAGGACCATTCAAGCCATATTTCTCTAAGGGTGGGTTAAAGATTTTGGCTAATCCTTATTCTACGAGAGTGGTTCTTTGAAATCATTCTCAAGAAGAACCTGTTTATGACTATTCTCCTAGAATTAAGTTATTATTATGGAATAATTTTAATAATAATATTATGCCTTTATTATACATATTGAATGACCTCCTAGTACTTTATCTTCTAAACAAGTTTCTTTGAGAAAGAACACAATTTTTTGTGATCATTATTCTGTTATGAATTATGATTTTCATCCTGAAAGTTGTTTCTTATCAAGCTTGAGTCACCATATCTCAATAATGGAATTCTCTTATAAATCCTTTAGGGATATCTTCTACAAAATTAATAAAGTTTAAGAATAACCTTTCTCATGTATTAAAAGAAGTTTTTGTTGGATGTTAGTATGTATAATACTCATGATTTTGTGGAAGATATCTCATAAAGTGTTGAAAGTGTTTTTTCACACATCTAGTTTATTTTTTCCCTAAAAATATATCATATTCACTATGAGATTAGGTCTTTTATAAGTGAAATGGAAAATTATGGAGGATAAATTGGATCCCTACAAGAAAATATGACTGATAAACTGGCTACAAATTATATAAGGTATATCTCAGTTATGACCATTTTATCTAGACATTCACTTACACATCATCGCCTAAACCAACATTAGTTTCTATTGGAGATGAATTAATTCAAATATAGATTAATGAGGTGATTCATAATATCATTGATAGTGTGATGGATATTATAAATCAAGTTAAAATGGTTATTTATACCTATCTAAAAACACATATTGATTTTCTTGAAGAAAATCAATTAAGACTGCCAAAGATAATGGTTTAATCAACAGTGTAATAATGTAATCTCTTAGAATGGTTTACACTAATGAAGATATCAAAACTCAATTCCTTTCATTGGATAGAGTTTTGAAGATTCATCCTTTAATAACCTCCTTTAGAGAAATTTTAGATAATTTATTGGTGATGAGTCCTCTAATAAATCATTTAATTTTAGAAAAATATTTGTTAATTTAGGTTATAGAACATGGGAAAAGGATTGTGGCTGATATCACTAGGATTTTATTGACTTATATGCATGTTGTTAGTGGTCCTATGTTTTAAACTACCACTATTCCTACGACACAAGTCTGTTTCTCTTTTTCCCAAGCCTCAAAAAAGCTTTATTATTCAAAGATTATTTAATTCCAAACTTTACCTCAGTTATACCTCCGGCAGAACTCTTTTGTCTCACTATATCTTAGTCATTGGATATATCTGAAGAATTTTTAAAGTAATATATATTCCAAGGCCTCTTGTAATTACTCAAAATACTCCATCTCATACTCATATTTTTTTGAAAATGGAAGGACCCATATTTTGTTTAAGGAATCTGATTTTGATTAGATCCATATAGGGCCTATGTAAACTTTTAGAAAAATTAATGAAATATCTCTTTTTTTATTTATGAATCTCTATTTTTTATTCTCTATGATTTATTTTATATTTATTTTATATTTATTATATATTTAATCTTTCACCCTTCATGAATTATTTTTTATAATACTAAACTAGGAGTATTTTATATAGAATAATCAAAAGAATTATTTTTTCAAATGAATAAAATATGGAATTATAATAAACTCACAATGATTTTTAATTGTTTCTAATTGCAAGTTACAAATATTATAATCATTTATGCCATGATTTCTGATCATAAAAACGGGGGATATTGTTGGATTAGTCTAATAATTCCATGTTTTAATAATAAAAAATCATGTTTATGTTATATATAATTCATTTAATGTTTTATGAATGTTAACGTATTTTTATGAAAATAATGGAAATTTCAATAAATCTCAGATCGACAACACAACCACCTGATCAACCATGGAGAATATAGGGTAGACTAAAGTGACCATAAAAATGTGCTACTTCAATTTTTATCTCAAGTGACTTCTATGGGAAAGATCTTTTGCAAAGGTGTGGATATATCACATGACAATTGGATTGACCACACACCTAACAGATCAAATGAAGTTTTCTAATCACAAACTCTTGGATCAAACACAGTGAAAGTTGGATAAACTACACGATAAAACATATTACCGTAAGGCCAAATTAAATCAACCGTTTGAAAAATTAGAACTTTTAAAAATGTAAATAATCGACCTCAAGACCAATTGAAGCAACTAAGGTATGTAGTCTAAATTTGACAACGGTTTTGAATGATCGTAATATTAGGGTGATCAACCATACATGTATACTCATCAATAATAAGGAAAAATGATCAATACTAAGTGAAAATTATTGATTGTACTATATATAGAAGTATCTATATTTTATTTTTATAAAGTATTAAAATGACCTTGGATTTTGAATGGGAGAAACTTAAAGCCCCTATACATAATGTAATAATTATATTATTAAATATATTAATTCAACTAAATTTATATAAATAATTAATTATGTGTCAGAAAAATTTATTGACACCAGATTTATTATATATGAATGATGATCTTCAGTGATGATTTTTTCCTGGCTATTTTTAAAAAAATGATTCTTTTTTAAAAGAAAATGGAAATAGAGAAAATAGATATGTGTCATGCATAGGAATCATATTTTCCATGAATGAAAAAGGTGAACTAGTGCTCTATTTTTGAATATATCAAGTTATTACATGTACTTCAAGGACACATTAGAGAACATATGAATGTATTCCCAAGTTAATTATAAATAAAAGGATAATAATGAGAAGAGAAGAATCCACTTCAGAATAATAGAACAAAAAAATCTACTCCACTGAATTGTTTCCATTCTCTTACTCTTTTTCTATTAAATTTAAGTTATTTATGGTTTTCCCCATATATATTTTTGAACTGGATCATATATAGAATTTGAAAATGTGATACACTTCATATTATTATTTTTCAATTTTTCTCCCACAAAGAAACATATAAGATGATTTTAGCATGGAATACTTATGCGTAGTTGTTATATTTTTATTATCTCACATAGAACTATGGAAGTAGTTTTTTATAGTCAAGAAAAACTTTTGTTTTGTTTTATATAATAACATGATGAAGGTTATGAAATATTTTATTTTTAATAAACTACTTGGTAGTGGGTTATTTCTGTGTGGAGAGTACTAGGACCTAGCTTAAGACTAAACCACTTGTTTTATTCTGCTATGTGTTTTATTATTTTGTTTTACTATGTTTATTTTAAAATGTTTTGGTTTTATAAACTCTATAACAAAAATTACTTTAAAATTTTACAATAATTTTTGTTTCATATATGATGTATGATACTATTAAATATATTTATAAAATTTAAAGAGTTTAAAACTTTTTATAACTAAGTTGTGGTGGATCTTTTATAAATGTTTTTAATAAATAAAATTACATACTTATACTATTTTAGTTAACAAGGATATATTTTTTAAATTAGGGGATTTGGTTTATAAATTATTTTAATGTAATGTTTAGTTGTAAAACCAATTCACCATATTCTGATTTTTCCTCTCTGAGAAACAATATTTTTTATAAAATTAAGTGCATAGATATATGAAGACATTAGTAGATATGTATACACATGTTATGATTATATTTTTTAATGAATATAATGTCATGAAGATAAATGATTAAATAACATTAAAATATGATTATTATTTTGATAATATCATATATATACATTAAATCTATCAATATATTTAACAATGAATGGTGGTTATGGAAAACGAAACACATCACTTTGTGGTGGATGCAGTCCTCACATATGCCCAAACAATGTTTTCATTCGCCATTTGATAGAAAAGGATATTCTAATCAGTAATAACCTAGTCATAATAAAATTTTATTATATTTTATACTGTGATGTTATTATATCATCATTTTTAATAATATTTTAAAGTGATATATGAATAAGTAAAATTAAAATTCTCAATTAATAGTTACATCTCTTCTTTAGGAAACTGAATGTTCATTACACTTTAAGCCTTATGTATTAGTGGTTTAATGGGGAAATATCTTATAAGACATGGAGAGGATGCTTAGGAAGGGTTTTTGTAAGCTATTTTTTCATATATAGTGATACAAAGGTGTGAGTAAGAGAGGAGATGAGGTTCCATTTTATAAGTGATGGGAGGGGAACACTTGATGTACTTAAAGTATTAAATTAATATAAATGAATTTTCAATGATAAGTGGTATAAAATTGATATATTTTATTGTATAATATTAGTATGAGTTTATATAGTCTCATAAAATAAAATTGAGACATGTTTATGTAATGTTATAACTATTACCTCTTAGTTTTTACCCCCGCTAACCCTTTTAACGATTAAAGTGATATCAAAGTTTTATTCACTTTAGGGTTAAAGAATGTTAAAATAAAAGGTTAAGTGACCCATAAGAGGAAAATGGTTGATATTATACACCATATTCATTTCACTTGGCCTATGATAATATATTTATGAAATTTTAAACATTTAATAAAATATGATTTCACATAAAATACCATTAACAATATTTTTGGAACTATTCACATAATTTTACTTAAAAAAATAAAGGCAGTAATGTAATTAAAATATAAATTATTAAAACATAAATAATACATTATATTTATCTAAAAATTTGTAATTCCAAAACTCTCATTAAAGAAATTACATTTAGAGTTTTAAAATTATTTATCTAATTTTATTACATCTTTCACAAGCACTGTGTTGGTGTTGTCCAAAAATTTAAGATATTTTTCTCGTCAATAATAATTAAAGGTAAATTACCATGATAAAAATTTTCATTAATATTTTATATAAAATTTTATAATTAAATATAACCTCTTTTATCCTTACGATAAAATATTAGTTATGTTAAAAAAAAGAGATTGACATTTTGTTTTTATTCTTTACTTAAAATAATAATAAGTTAATTATCAAAGGAAAATGGAATCGAGTTCCCATATATATTACAACACAATATTTTATGAAATATATTTATCCAAATAAATATAAATTCTTTGATATCTTGTGTTACACATAATACCAAGTTTAAATTAATCCTGATATAACATTAACATATTATTATTTATTGTGATAGTTATCACCTTGCCATAGGATTGGAGGGTATGTATATTATAAATAAATTATGAAAAAATATGGTTTAAATATGTAAAAAATTAATTCATTTGTTATCAATTGATTATAAATGATAGTAAAAATCATTTGAAAGTAGAAGAAATATTTTTTTAATTATATTTTGTATGCGTGTAATGTGCTTCCATATTAAAAAAATTAATTAGAAAATATTTGTTAATAAATTTAATAAAATTTACATAATATATATTTAACCAAAAATTTATTCATTAATATAATATTTTTTAGTCATGAGATATGAAAAAATCCAGTTTTTTGTTTAAAAATGTTTTTTTTCTAAAAAAATGTTTCATCATGTTTTACGCTCTTATTTTAAATTTAAATTTTGGATCTTAAAGAATTTATTTTAAAAAAAATATCTTTGAAATCATCATGTAAAAAGTTTCTGACATTGAAATTTTTATAATTTTATGAAAAGATTAAATATTTGACGATTAGTGGAATTTTTTCTTTTTTTAAAATATCTTTTTGCTTAAACCTTATAAAAGTAACATTTTGTTTTATGATGGTATTAAAAGTGAAATTAGTTTAAGAATATTATTTTTAATGAAATATATGTAATTTGAATCAATTTTACATTTTATTTTTATATAAAAACTTTTTACAGTTAAAAAATATTTTCTTTTGAAAACCTATTTTTATCTTATTTGATGGTTTAATTACAAATTATATTATTCCACTTATGTTAATTGAATTTTTTTAAATAGATTAAATACTTTTAATCAAAATAATTAATATTAGTTAATAATTTCAACCTAATTTGTTTTTGTATAAACTATAAAGATAGTATAAATCTGTTACCATGGTTAAGGTTAAAAGAAATTTATTAGGGGTTAAACTGAAGAGATAAAGGTTAAAATGAACTAACAAATTGTTCAAACTATTTTTTACCAAACTATTTCAACCTCATATCATATAATATTTGGAAATGTTCAATTTTTGGATGAAGTTTCCAAATAATATGTCATGGAAATATTAGAAAACATTGAAAACATTTCAAGTGTGCCTCTCATCTCAATTATAAAAGGTAATCCTCTCTACTCTCCTCTTATCACTTCATGAAAATTTTGGTTTATAAAATCCCTACCAAAATCCTTTTTTTTCTTAACCCTACATGAACAAAATCTATTTTTTTGATCTGAAACTCATTATAGAATGGTTTTTGGTATAAAACTATAGAGGGTTTTCAAAGAAGATGTTTAGTTCCTAACCATGTATTTTTATTTCTTCTTATACCCCCTTAAAATATTATTAAAATTTTATGTAATTATAACACTAGTATATTCCATATATTGAGATGTTATTTTTTTAATGGAATACCCTATATCCATCTCATCTTCCATCATATGGGAAATCAAACCATATATCAGGTGTACAACAAACTACCGCATCACCAACCAATGTAGTTGATTATCCATCATAGCCTCTCATTGTTTAATATAATTATGAATATAATATATATATATATATATATTATTTATTACATAATTGTACTTATTGAATTATAATATCACACCTACCTTATTATATTCTAATCTATTGAAAATAATAATGTTTCTCTTTTGAACAAGTGGACTACCGCCTCCACTAATTGTGATTTGTTTTCTATTTACATTTTACAATGGTGTTAATAAGGTTGGATTGGATCATTATATATGATGTATATGATATAATAATAATTATATAAATTTAAATTATTATTTACCATTATTTCATTATATCCATAAAATAATTAAATGAATGTTCATGTAAACTTGTAAAGACCCAAACTTCTAATACATAAATTTTACATTTAAAAGGATGAATATTCATTACATTACATAATGATCCATGCTAGAATTGTTAAGGTCTAGTTACTTTGGAAAATTGGAAAAAAACTCATACATAAGTGAGATACATCATCACTCACTATGTTATTCATAATTATAACCCTTCTTATACATATCACACATAATAACTTTCATCATAACCTTATGTTTCTACTTCTATCATACACATTGGAACTTCCTCTTTTTTGGAGGGTATCTTTCGGTTTACACCTAAAAACTTCATGGGAGGGTTTCCTTAACAAACTAAGGAATCTATGATTAGGGTAGGTATGTAAAGAAATTATTTTTATAAATACTATATGAATCATAGGTTTTTGGATGTGTGAAGAGAAGAGGACATGGGTGAACTTTTATAAGTGAGGTGAGTGGCACACTTATAATTTTTAAAAATAACAATGTGTACCAACATTTTTTCACATTCCAAAAAGATATAAAATGTATTATTATCAAATATTATATGTGATAAGGTCTAAATATTTCTAGAAAATGGGTTATGAACAAGGTTATAGGTCGTTTTACCATTTATCATTTTAGTTTAACACCTATGTAATTCTGTTTTAACCATTATTTTGTAAATTATTTTTTACTATCATACTATTCATTACGGTAAAAAATAAAGTTGAAATTTTAAAATAATATATATGAAAATGATTCCAAATATGTATTCTATTTTTCCAGTTTCCATTAATCTAATTGGAAAAATATAATTTAAAATTAATCTGCAAGACGTGATGAAAAAGGGTTTTCCAAAGAGAAAAGATTCAAATAATGTAAAATATTTTATATCAAAATTAAAAATTAGTATGATTATAATGACCTAAATTATATTTATATATATATATATAATAATAATAATGTTAATTTTATATTTATGTTAAAAAAATTTGTAAATTTTTATGTTATGTAAAATAAAGGAAATTTTTTAACAAAAATCAGTAATTTCACTATTTATTTAAAAAATTATCTTTTCATAAAATTTTCAAAAATTCAATCTGAGATAATTTTGACTTAATGATTTCAAAAATAATTTTTATTTTTTCCAATAAATTTTCCAAATGTTTAAAAATTAACCTTAAAAATAAGTTCTTAAAAGTTGGAAAAACATTTTTTTAGAAAAATATAGTTTTAAATATGAAATTGGTTCTGTTTTTATCTCTTATATAGAAACCCCATAAGATGAATTTTAAAAATTTTATTGAATATATTATAATTAAATTTAATTTAAATAATTCACCAAAAGTTATTTGTTTAAATTATTGAGGTAAAACTCGTTTATGTGCACAAATGTTTTTTTTCATAAAAAATATTTCCTTAGTTTTTAAATAAGGTTTTTGTTATTTATAATTAGTTATTAATTAATTAATTAATTATATATACATTTTTAAACTTTATATTTTCATTATTTAGTTAATCCTATTTATACCCGCCCATCTAATGGTTAGGTGATATCTATTAAATAATAATATTTTTATAGTATGTCATGTTTCGTTTATACACAATGTTTCATGTAAAGCAAGCTACACACAGTGTTGTCTGTAACATAAGATGAAATTAGTGTTTCAATTCATTAAAGATAATCTTAGTGTTTCATGTAATAAAAAATATCAGAAATATAAAAAATTGAATTCATTATTACAAAAAATCTCAAGGTGTTACATTCTACCCCCTAAATCAATTTCATCCTTGGTCTTTGAATTTGTGTTTGATAAATAATGGTTTAAAATATTAAAATCAATTAATGGGATACCTATATCATTAAAAATGTTAATAAAATTTTCTCTTGTAAAGATAGAATGTGATGTGCAAAGTTCATCTAGAATAACACATACTAGGTTTTAAAATATGAGAACATAGGTGGGTAGGGAAGATTTGGACATAGAAGAAACATGTAATGTCAAAATAATGATGGAATGTGACATAGATAATTTTTTAAAGTAATGTGAATAACCATGTGAAAATAAAAAAACACAAAAATATAAACCAAAGTGGTGTGAAAAATGAAATTTATATTATCATAGATTATGGTAAAAGGGTAAATTTTTATCTAAACATCATTTTCCTAAAGATAGGGAATTTTCACAAGAAGATATAATTACATTATTTCATTCTATTTCATAAGAAAAATCATATCCTTTTCTTGTTCTTTGATCAATTTGAAAATCAACTTGTACTTTATGAAATGAAGATGATTTTTTATTCTTAATGAACTAGCAGATCATAAGATCCATAAAGTAATGATAATTCATTCTTTGAATCTCTAGTTATTATCAAAAAAATATAATTGTTGGCACAAGTTATACTATAATATATAAAATTTGACTTAATTTATTTCATTAATAGTTACATTAAGGCTTCTCCATATATGACCAAAAATGAAATCCAAAAAAGTTAAAAATAAGGTCACTAAATTTCCAAAAATCAATAAAACATTAATCCCTTAGAAATCAATAAGTATCTTTTAATGGTACCAAATACATGAATACATTGATCATATATTATTATGAATAATGGTATTAACTAGAATTACCAAAAAAAACCGAAAAAAATTTCATGCTTCATGATTCTTCAAATAAAACCTCATATTATTGAATATATTCTGTAAATCTAAAAATAATTTAAACTCCTTCATTTATATCATATACCAAATTTTCAAAAAATCATTATTCAATTCTTGGGAAATCAATAATATTGAGATTAGTTTATCCATATCAATCATCTCTTTGTCCAATATAATCACAATTTTATCAACATCATGAACACATTATGGGTTTTCATTCCTTAATCCTCTATTTTCTGTTAAATATCACCTTTCCTTTAAATTACTATTCAATTTCATTAATACCGATCAACATATTCTTGAAAATCAATATTGAGAAACTTTTATAGAACAATACATATATATTTCATGGTTTATATAACATAAATCTTGAATTCCCATAAAATATCTCTTCAATCATTCCACTTAATTCTTTAACAATTAACCAGCCTTTGTTATCGTCTCCCTTAATACCTCTTTCCTTTCATATGTTATTCATGTCCTCTTAATCACCACCAGTATAACCATTACTCCTACTACCTTGGTGATTCTCTTCACTAGATTTCTCCTATGACATAAATTTTTACAATGCCTATACTTTCAACATTTACATCATTTGACCATTGATGATGCCTTAGTGACACCATTATTTATAACCGTTACATTAATTGAACTTGTCATTTTTTCATAGAAATAACTCATTATGTTCTCTTCTTCTCCACATATAATGCATATTCTCATTACTTTTATAAATTACCTAGAGTTATTCTTCCAACATTCTAAAAATATAGGAAACTGAATATTATTTCCTCTATACTACCCACCGCCCAAACACTCAATGAACTCTATCCTTCTCTTATTTGGTGATCCTGATAGTTGGTTAATGTGTAATTTGTTAATAATATATCATGATAACTAACCATTCATAATCACAATATCCTTCACTCCATTCGTCATCACAATTGGTTGATCATTAACACATTCTCTATAACATTCAATGTTAATCTAGTTCCTTCCGGTTCCTACAATTTAATAAAACAAAAAAGCAGAGTGTGATTAACAATATTTATAGTAAGGAAACACATAATCATGAAAAATAACTAATTATTTTATTAATCTTGATACCATATTTTAAATCTTTGAAGACATAGGAATAAACAAGGCCACTAATTATCATTATTTAAATCCATCACGATGGTTCAGGAAGAGTTAATGAATTTTCAAAGCATATAAACCCAGAGTGTCAATACAAGTGTTCAGTAAGGCCCATTTTCATATGCTAGGTGATGATTGATTATAGATCAATACACCATTTTTAGATTTATTACCACTATGTACTTATATTCCTGAGGCACATCCACTTGTAGTATCCATACAGGGATGTAATTTCTTGAAAACCACTCACTCTATCCTTCACCCAAATTCCAAGACATTTTCCTATACATTGACTTAACATTAGACTTAACCATAAATATATCATTAGGGATCTCACGAAATCTTTCAAATCCTAGATTATAATGTTTAACAAAACCTTGATTTGATACCAACTGTAAAGAACCAAAATTATCAAATATAAATATAAAATATTTGTAGACGAATATTCATTACATCCATAATTACCCACACCATAATTATTTAGGTCAAGTTCCTTTGAGAACATATACATGTAAATAACTGGTCTATATGTCATCTACATCATCTCCTACCATATTCTTCATGAATATAACCCTTCTTAGAAAAATTATACATAATACATTTCATCACAACATTAATTTTGAATTCTTTTATACAAGTTCAAACCTCCACTCATTTAGAGATCCAATTAAGTTTTACACCTAAGTCCTTCTTTGGAGGGATTCCAAATAAAAATAAGGACTCTAGGATTATTGGAGGGATGTAAGTAAAAGATATGGGTAGGTCATGGCTAGAATAAAACGTTTCAAATATATGAATATAATATGAGAGTGAGTGGACTTTTATGAGTGAGGTGAGTTGAGAACATAAATTTTTTTAAAATAAAAAAGGTATACCCACATTTTTTGTGAGATCCTGCACCCTGATAGATTGATATTTTAAAAGGAATTATGATTTTCATTACCAGATGGGTTGAATCTCGAATCAAAACTCGAAATGAGATTACAAGTGTTAGAATGTATTAAAAGGGTGATTTAAAATGAGGAATGACGTTTGGGAGGTGGCCTAGGTGTTTGGATGAGATTTGGAGGCCTTAGGTTATGTTTCTCATTTTTTGGAGTTTTCTGGAACGGGTGAAAGGTTTTGTGTGCAAGGTTTAAGAGAAACCATGTGACACCTTATTAATTAAGATTTTTTGAGTTCAATTTTAACTACACATGGTTGAGTTTAATGGTTAGAGGATAGTTTGGAGTAAACCATGGTAGGTATAAAAATAAAACATGGAACTTTGAAGAGGGTCTGAGGTATGGTGCATGAGGAGAATATAATTTCAGACAATCTATGTGCCTTAATGTATAAGGGAGGTAGTAATTAATACACATTTGGTGTAATGGAACATAATTCTATCAATGAAGTTACATTCTTATAATTATATCATACAGTATAAATCACATAAAATCACTTATAGAACGCAATAAAAACTTTAAAAATAAATAATGAATTAAATATGAATTATTTATAGAAATTTAGGATCCTAATCAAATTGAATAGTAACATGTACTTTGGAATATTAATGTGACCATTAAGAATATTAACCTGGAAAATTGAATATTAAACTCACCTATGAAAGTATAAATAGAATCTAGGCATCTTATAAATGAAAATATGATATATATTTATATCATGGAAAGAGTAAATAAATGTTTTAAAAATTATAAATTAATTATTGTTTTTTCTAAAGCGTAAATTTTTATTTACAATTTTATAATTAATATAATGATTTAAATTTTTTTATAAAATATCTTCATAAATTAATATTTTTTTCTCTTATGATTACTATATAATTATAAGTGACCTAAATTAATTTTTCAATGTGTTATAATATTAGTTATATGTTTAAAATCAGTATATTTCATTTAGATGATGATTTTAATTTAATATTTTCTAATATTTTGAAAATTATTTTCTTAAAATGAATTCAAAATTTTAAATCTGCAGGTTGAAAAAAGTTTATAAGAACTTTTTTAGATTTTTTTAAAATAGTTGATTTATTGTGAATGGAGAAATATAGTAATTTACAAAAAAGCTAAAAACATAAATTATTGAGCCATGGTCAATGTATGGATGATGTAAGATCCAATGTTTTGAAATTACATGCACTAGTTACTGTATTTTTTCACAAGAATCAACACTATTCAGAGTAATTTGAAAAAATAATAAACAAATGAACAAAATAATCAAAACACCCCTCTCTTCCACTATAAATACCACCGCCTCTCCTAAAAACTAAAAATCCTTTAATCTTGTCAAAATTTTTACCATTAGTCTTATCAAATTTATCCCCCACATCAAGGATCCTTTTTTCTAAATAAAATACCAAACTCAAGTGCCTCATGGAGGTTATCAAAGAGACGGAATTCAAGAGGTAAAACCCTCTTTCATTTTCGTATTTTCTCTTTTAATTTTATATTATTTTCCTCTCCTCCCCTACCCTTATCTAATTTAAATGATAACTAAAATAAATTTTATATACTTTAATGTTATTTTATTAATGGAAAATATCAACATCAATTCTCTTTCACTCCCCTTTGGTTTTAAAAATGAAAACATCATATGTGATGTGTTAATTTATCCCATTCAAAGATAATGAGTTTTTAATTTACATTATTGCCTTCAAATATGGTCATAAAACAATTTTTATTGATAAAAAAGATTATAATATATATATATATTAAAGATTATTTAAATTTTTGGAACAAGTATATATACATAATATTAATTTATAAAATAAAATTAGTTTATGATGATAGAAAAAATCAAAAATAATATAAACAGTTATCATTATGTTTTTTTTCTAATGAATCATCCTAAAATATGAAAAAATTATATATTAGAAAATTTAATATTCTTTATGTTCATTAATAACATATAATTTATATTCTAGATAACTATTCTCATTTTACATGCTCTTCCATACATGTATAAAAGTAAACTAATCATGAAAACCAATGAAACAAAACTCATGAACGATGAAATTGTATCCAATAACTCATAAAATAAGACATTAGCGAACATAATAAAAGAATAATAGATCAAACACATGTATTAAGTCTTATGAATTAATTAATTTATTGATTTAATATGATTATCCAAGATATTATGATCAAGTAAAAAATAGTTTCAATCATCATGTATGGTATTCTTTTTGAACATTTATTTTTTACTTTAGGATATGTGTTATATCTCGTTACCCAAATAAAATTATAATTTATTTTTATATAATTCTTCTAAATTCTCTGTATATGTTCCAAACTCATGTATACCAATCCTTTTATCCTTCTTTGGTGGGGAAATTCATTTTTCAAATAGGTTCCATTATAAATTCTTCTTGATAAGAAAGCTTGAATTTATTATCCATTTTCAACTACCATCCATTATTTTTTTAATCCCGTAATATTATTCTGAAATCAATAATTTTATCATTAAAATATATCTTGGTTCATTTTAGGTGTCATATAATAGATTATATCTTTTCCTCTTTAGACGATGTTTAATAATTTCCTTAAACTACACTGACATGTTCCATTTATAATGTTTCATAAACACTATTTTACAATGTTCACACTTTATATTGATATCAAATATCACGATCTATGCCTATTTTTTCTTATAAATGTTAATATAATATTTAAATCTATTCATTCTGGGACACCATTATGTTATTCCCTTTTGTTATTCCTTATGACAAGATTATGATACCCAATTATTTTCATTAGTAACTCTTATTATTATTAAATGTGTATGATTCTTCCTATGGAACACATATGCATTAAAATTCTATGATTGTTATTCCCAGATAGTGATCCAATTCATTGGGTAATGTTTAGTGTTATGAGACATCATGTTGGAATATGGAGGTATCCTAAATCCTTTATGGGGCTTTGTCCACTATGTGCCATGATCTTGGAAGTTAGCCTTGACTTATTCCCCTCCATGTGGAATGGTCTTTGAAGTTATCCTTGAAACATTCTTATTTCAGGTTTTATTTTGTTTCCATATTCATATGATACCACGATTATATGATCTCTTGTTATACATGTTATAATTACTTATGTTTATTTATGTTTCTTTCCATTTTAGGTTATCATTTTATGATTTCTAACCATTGTGATACTCTTTATTCCTATGTTTAGGCCCTTACTATGAATTTTTCATCATCCCTTTGTTCATGTATTCCCTAAATTATCCTATGATTATGTAATATCTAAATATAAGTTAGGATATCATTATGGAGATTAAAAAAAAATTGTTTTTTTTCAATTATCTATATAATGTCCCAAAGACACTAGACATTACAATAATTGGTTGTATTTGATGGTTGATTATGATTAAAAGCATGTAAAGATATGTGAAAAGGGATATGGTTATTAAAGATTGTATTAGAGGGCTGTTTAGTTATTTTTGGAGGTTAGGACTAGAAAAAATTAGTAAGAACCCTAGAGATAATTCTATCACCATGGATACCCTAGATTGAAACATTGGGATTGCCATGTTAGGATATACTTTTCAATTAGAAGTTATCACTTTAATGTTATCAATTCCCCTTTTATGTTTTTAAATGTTTTAAAAAACCAATCCTAAAGTCTATTTAGGATCGAGAAAATGATTAGAACCAGAATCAAATATTGAAAATTATGCTTATCTTGTATGGTTATACGTGTTCTGTCATATCTTTCTAGTTTAGTTGAACTATTTAAACACCACATCAAACAATGCGGGTTGATTTAACCATGAGAATAGAAAATTTGTAATTACTTCATAAAATTTATATAAATCCTCCCCAATTAATTTTTGTGGACTAAACCTCCCTAAAAATCTTGTCATACTTCCATTAGTAGAGTTTTATGATATATTTTTCATGGATTGGAAATCATTATACAAAATAAAAGTCCATTATTGGGAAAGGGAGATCACTCTTCACAACCCAATTTATCCTCCAATTCCATAAAAGTGTAATGAGGAGGATGAATCTCCTTTAGAATCATAATCACAAGTGGGGATATGATTTACTTATAGGAAAGAATACATAGCTCAAATTTTTGAGTCGAAGGAGAGAATCTTTCTCGAAGATATACCCATTGAGAGGGACTACATTGATGTATTTCCTGAAGAATTTCTAGGTATTTTTCTTGATCAATAGGTTGAGTTCTCAATTGAACTTATTCATAGATACTTTCCTATATCAAATACACCATATAGAATGACCACCATTGAGTTAGCGAAATTGAAGAATCAGTTACAAGAGAATATAAAAAAAAGGTTTTATATTAATAATTGCTTCACCATGGGGTCCACTAGTTCTTTTCCTCAAAAATAAGGACATATCAATGCGCTTCTGTATAGATTATTGTGAGCTCAATAAAATCATGATAAAGAACAAGTATACCCTACCATAGATAGATGACGTGTTTGATCAATTATGTGGGGATATGTATTTCTCTAAGCTGGACCTTCATTTAGGATATCACCAATTAAATGTTAGGAAGGAAGATATTTATAGTACCACCATTCGAACAAGGTAAAAGCACTTTGAGTTCATAGTTATTCCCAAAAGACTCACTAATTCTCTAGAAAATTTAATGGATTTAATTAATAGACTCTTTAGAGATTACCTCGAAAATAATTGTGGTAGTTCATTATTTAAGATATTATGATATACTCTAAGAGGAAGGAGGTACACGAGGATCATTTGAACACTATGATAATGAACCTTCAAAGGGATAAAAAATATGAAAAGTATAGTAAATGTGAGTTCTAGATGTAGTAAGTGTCATTCTTGGGACATGTTATCACCAGAAAAAGAACATTTATAAACCATTCCAAGAAATAGGAAGTTTAGGAGTTTCCCATGCCAACATTTGAAATGGATATTTATAGATTACTTTATCTATGTGGGTATTTTCAAATTTTTTTTATGAAATTATCTGAACTGTCAAACAAAAATAACAATTCTGACTCAGAAAGGAGTGAATATTATCTAGGTCAATGACTATGAAGACTATTTCATAGAGTTGAAAAAATGCATATCACCACACCAATACTCACACTACTAAAAAGTGTAAAAGTCTTTGTGGTGTATTGAGATTATTTAAATAAGGGATTTTGATTTTTTCTGATGAAAAAATATAAATTGATAGCTTACACATCAAGTTAGTTGAAAATTCTTGAAAAAAATTATCCCATGCATGATTTGGAGTTGGAGATTATGATCTTTGCATTGAAAATATGGTGATATTATCTTTATGGGGAGAAGTGTGAGATATATACTGATTTTAAGAGCCTCAAATAAATATTCACAAAGAAGGGTATTAATATATGCTAGAAAATATGGTTATATCTCAATAACTATTATGAATTCTCAATACAATACTTTCAAGGTAATGATAATAAACTGTATGATGCTCTAAGTAGAAAGGATTATTTGTATTTATCAATGATGAAAACTGAGAAGGATCACATTTTGTTAGACCTACAAAGGATAGACATGGGAATATTTAAGGTAGGAAAATCATTAATATTTTATCAAATGACTAATAAACCACCCCTTATAGAGAAAATAAATGAATCTCAAAGAAATGATGAATAAATTCAAAAAAATGTGGAAGCTATCAAAAATGGGAAATCCTCATAGTTCAGAATTGATGAGGATTGACCTCTAAGAATTGGGTCACGACCATGTGTACCATCCAATCTAGAGATAAAAAAGTACCTTCATAATAATGAACATATTTAAACTTTCTATATTCACCTATTGAGAAAAATGATGTTTCAAGATCTTGGAGGGCATTATTTTTGGTAGAATTTGTAGGAGGATATTTATGAATATACCTCAAAGGTATTGTAATGTCATAAAGTTAAGGCCAATAGAAAAATTCTATGGGGATGATGCAACCATTACCCATAGAAACATGGAAATGGGAAAAAATCACCATAGAATTTGTCACTGTACTTCTAAATACATATAGAGGAAATTATTCAATATGGATTGTTATGGACCATATTATAAAGACAACTAACTTTATCACAATTTGAGAGGACTTCTCACTCAACCAACCTTCATTGATATACATCAAAAAAGTTATTAGGATTCATGGAGTACCAATATTGATTATATATTATTGAGAACCAAGATTTACCTCCATTTTCAGGAAGAGTCTCCAATATGATCTAAACACTGATTTAAACTTTAGTATGGCCTATCATCCCCTAACTGATAGCCAATATGAGTGGACTATTCATACAGTGGAAAAAATGAAGGGAGAGTGTTCTATAGACTTCAAGGGATAATGAGACCAACATCTACATCTATTGGAGTTCTCTTATAGCAACAGTTCCCACTCAAGAAGCCAAATGGCTCTATATGAATCTATTTATAAGAAAAGATGCAGAACACCAACATGTTGGATGAAGTCTATGAATGTAAATGTTATGACTTGAAAGGGTTGAATAAATGGAAGGATAGGTGGAAACTCTTCAACAAAAATTCAAGGGAGCCCAAATTAGATATAAGATCTATACAGATAGTCATCGATGAGACTGGTAGTTTAAGGTTGGAGACACGGTATTCCATTACATAAATTTATGGAAGAGGATCATGATATTTGGGAATAAAGTAAAGCTAAGTCCTAGGTACGTTGGCCCCTTAATGATTCTTGATCATGTTGAAGCTATAGAATATTGACTAGTACTTACACCAACCATGCCTCTAGTATACATCACATTCAACGTATCCCTCTTGTGGATGTACATACGAAATCCCTCACATGTACTAAATTCATAGTTGGTATAGTTGCAAAATTATATCTTTTATGAGGAGAATCTATTTAACATCTTAGAACATAGAGATAAAGCTATAAAAAACAGTATTATTCACCTGGTGAAAGTACCTTGGAGGAACTATAAGTATGAAGAGGAAAAATTTTAATTGGAGGAATTAATGAAGGAGAAGTTCCCTCACCTGTTTACCCTTAGTTTGTAAAACACAATTTTGAGGGAGAAATTTCATGAGGGATGAAGAATGTAACAACCCAAAATTATATAAATGAAATTCAACTTCTTAAAATTATGTAATACAGTATAAATCACATAAAATCACATAGATAACATAATATTGGATTTATAAATGAATAATTAATGAAGTAAAATGTATTTATTAAATTAAAGATCCTAAACCAATGGAATAGTAACATTAACTTTGAAATAGTAATGTGACCATTAAAAATAGTAACCCAACCAAAAGAATAGTAATCTCACATATGAAATTTCCAATAAAATTGAGTCATATTATAAATGAAAATAATATATATTTATAACATGGAATATGTAAATAAATTTTTTAAAATTGAGAAATTTTGTATTACAATTTATATAAAGCATATATATTTATTTACAAATTGATAATTAATATAAAGATATAAAATAAAATTTATTTTCCTAAAATAGATTCATAAAATAGTATTTTTTTATCTTATTAACAAAAAGTAATTTCATGATACCATAATTAATTATTCAAAGTGTTATTAAATCAGTTATAATTTTAAAATTGGTATTTTTTGGATAAATGTTGATTTTATTTAAAAATTAAATTTCTCATATTTGGAAAACAACTTTTAATAAAAGGAGTTAATTTTTTATGTCTCACATTGGAAAATGGATGTAATGAATTTTTGGTATTTTTCAAAAATAGTTGATTTTTGTTGTGAATAGTGAAATATAGTAATTTAAAATATATGTTAAATACCTGAATTTTTGTGTCATTGATGATGTATAAATTATTTAATAACCATTTATTAGAACTAAAATTCACTAATTACTTTATTTAGTCACATGAATCCATATTATTCATAGTCTTGAGAAAAAACAAACAAACAAATAAAATAATAAAATAAACACCCCTCTCATCAAGTATAAATACCAGTGCTCATCACCTCTTCTCCTCACACATAAAAATACATGAAGCTTATCCAAATTCTTCCAAATACTCGTTAAAAGTATCTCCCCAATTTCTAGGATCCCTTTTTCTCAATAAAATACCAAAGACAAGTACCTCAAGGAGGTTCTCAAAGAGAAAACATCGAAGAGGTAAAATCCACTTTTGTTTTCACTTTTTCACATTTTTCTCTCTCACAACCTACCATTATCCAAGTGACATCATAACTCAATTATATTTTTTATACTGTAATGAAATTTTGTTTAATGGAATATCCCATCCTCATTTGTCTTCCCCTCCCCTCTTTTCTAAAATTGAAAACATCATCCGTGACTTGTTTAATTTATCGCATTAATGGATGACATGTTTTCAATTTCTATTTCCTCCCTCAAGGATGGTCATAATCAAAAATTAATGATAAAAACAGATTATAATATATGAATTTCAACTAATTTAATGTTCTATATCAAGTATATATACATAATATTAACTAATAAAACAAAACTAGTTCATGATGATAAAAAATGTTAAAATAATCTCAACGGTTATCATTAACATTTTATCTAAATAATCATCCTAAAATTAAGAAAAAAATGATATATAAGACCTTTGAATATACATTATGTTCATTAAAAACATATAATTATAATTTTTGACAACTATTCACATTTTACAAGATCTTTCGAACACATATACAAGTTAACTGATCATGAAAACCAACGCAACAAACACTCCCGAAAAATGAAATTGTATCTTATAACTCATCAAAAAGGCCATGAATGAAATTAATAAAATAATAATAAATAAAATAAATGTATAAAATATTATGGATTAATTAATTAATTTATTTAATTTGATAATACGAGACATTAATATCATGTGAAGAACAGTTTCAGCCATATAGTTTGGGATTGTTTCCAAACCTCCATTTTTCTATCAGGTTATGCTTTATCTATCTTTAACCCAATGTAATTATTATTTGTTTATGTGTAAATCTTATTAATTCTATGTATATATTAAAAATCATCTATCCAGATCAGTTCATCCTACTTTGACAGGGCAATATATGTTTGAAATATGTTCCCTTCTCAATTATTCTTGATAAGAATGTCTAATTAAAGGGAAATTCCCAATTTCTTATGCATTTTTAAGTACCATGAATATTAAATTTTAATCAAAAATTACTCTTACAAAATCTACATATTTATCGTGAAAATATATCTTAGTTAATTTCTAGTTTTCTATAAAATATTATCCCTTTTCCTTTTTAAATACTCCTTTATATTTTCCTTAAACCACACTAAAATGTTTCATTTCCAATGTTTCATAAACATTATTTTTAAATTTTTTAAATTTATTTTGAAATCACATATCATGTTATATTTCAATTTTCCCATGTGAATGTCCATGTATAATTTTAACCCATTCTTTCATGGAATCCATTATGAAATTATATTTTCTTTTATTCCTTATGACATGGTTATGATACCTAATTCGTTCCATGGGTAAACCATATGTTTATTCCTCAAGTATGATTCTTTATCTGGAACAAATATGATTTAAACTTTTATGATAGGTGTTCCAATATAATGCTCAAATATATTGGGTAAATTTTAGTCTCATGAGATTTCATGTTGGAATAGAGAGTGAACATGAATCCTTTATGGGACTTTATCCACCATGTGCAATGGTCTTGGTATTTGGCCTTGAATCATTCTCCTACATGTGCAATGGTCTTGGTAGTTATCCTTGACTCATTATTATGTCTTGTTACATATTATTTCCACATTCATATGATACCTTGATTAATTGATCCCATGTTATACATGTTCTAATTCTTTATGCTTATTCATATTAAATTCCATTTTATATCATCATGGTATGATTTCTAACCCTTGTAATATTCATTATTTCAATTTTTATACCCATTAGGAGGTTTTTATCTCAAAACGTTTATTATATATTCCCCATGTTATCCTATGTCAATGTAAGAGCTCAATAGATGTTATGATCTCATTAAGGAGATTAAATATAATATGACTTTTATTTTGGTTTTATGTTTTCTAATTATGTAACAAATATTCCAAAGACACAAGACTTTATGATCATTGGTTGTATTTGAGAATTAATTAAATTCATGAAAAAATAAGTAAAAAATTATATGTAAGTTGTAGTTATTAAATGGGTTGTCAAACCATGTGACCTAACCATGCAGGGATGGGTTTTTTATAGTAGTGGTTCACACAATTGGCACATGGTTTGTGAAATTGTGGCTGAAAACCGTGCGGGTGGGCGGGCCTTAGAAATATCCAAATACAAGGTTATCACACTATTTGGAAAACCCTTTGGAAAACCATTTAGTATCCTATAGTTAAATAAAAAGTGGGGATGTTACAAAAATTCCCCCTCGGTGTTTTCAACCCCTCCACCCATTTCCCCCCATTCATCGCACACAAACCAGGGGGTTCCCAAAACCCTTCCTCTCTCTTATTCCTTCAGTTTGGGGGTTATATCTTGGTGATTTATTGGAGTCCAAGGTTTTGACGATGATTATACTGGATCATGGTTAAATTTTCCACTTCTCACGGGGCTTTTGATCATCTTGCATAAAAGAGATCTCAATATAGATTTAACACATTGTTTTTTAGTGTCTCATCATGGGATTTGGCCTGAAATGTGGTTAGGGTTATTCCATAGGTCTCTAGTGAGTGGTTTGATTCAGTTCCAATGTAGCATAATGACCCAATACTAGGTGATCATGATGAAATCTGTTGGATTCCAAGGGGTTTATATGACTATTGGGTAGGTCTTTGCATGATATTTTTCTTTAGAGATTTTTTGGAATGCTTTGTTAATGAGGTATGTGGTTTTGGAGATTTACCCATAGTCTTGTTAATTTATTTTCATGTGTATATGGTGTGCTCTTTAAATCCCATGAGAATCATGTTTTATTACATGGTTAAGTAATGTAATTGGGTGATGAGATAAATTAATTAAACTTGTTTTTTTTTGATTAAATAGTAAAAAAGGGTAAAATGGGAAGAAATTGGAAAGAAATGGTTACAACTCATCATGGGATAAAATATTTTTTTATTGGTCTGTTTTTGTTAAATGACTATGGGGATCTTGAAATGGTTATTAAATATGTGTGTTGGGATTTCACTCAGTTTTGGGTTTCAAAGGGTAAATTCTATGTTTTGAAATAATCATGGGTTTTAAATAAGGTTTTATCTCAAAGTGGTTTATAAAAAGGGTGTTTAATTGGGTTTTAAATTTTTATTTGAAATTGGTATGTGGTGACATCTTTTTTGAAAAATAATTAATGTCTCTTTTGATGGTTTTAATAGAAATGAAGTACTTCATTCATTTTTGGTTTTCAAAGGTAAGGACCCCTCGTTTTTAAAGGAAGGATAAGAAATGTTTAATAGGGGAGTTGGTTCATCTTCCTTTGGAATGCGTATGTGGGTTGGGAATTTTTAAAGCATGTTTTGATTTTGAAGGCCCATTGGTCCCTTGGTAAGAATTAATGGTTTAAAAGGGGTGTTGTGTTTTATTAAATGTTTTATATGGATATGATATTGAGCTTAAAATTTGAGAACTAATGGAATGGTTTAGGTGATGGACTGATTCTTAGGTCACAAGAATTATAATAGGTATATGTTGTTAGACTAAGGCTTTTAAAACTGATAGTATACTTCATAGGTAGAGTTCTAAACTGATTCTCTTGGTTATAATGGTATATCATGTGGAAAGGATGTGGGACTATTGATCCTTCTCCTTGTACTGGGCTAGAATGATGCTCGATGATCTACTGACATTATGTCTAGATAAATGTTGGACTGAGGTTTCAGAAACTACAATTATGTCTTGTGGTGGGTTTGATAGACCCAATTCTTAGTATTAGTACCAATAGTTTTGTATATGGTTAGGTGATGGACAGAGGTTCCAACCATAATTAGTATTGATGTTGATATTCAATTTACGGATTAGAATGAGAGTATAGGTACTTTTGATTTGGGTACTTTTGTTATGTACCATGGATGTAGGTCATATGCTTCCATCAATTAAATTAAGAGTGAAAATACTTACATGTTATTTATAGTTTTACAACTTATGTTATTCTTTAGTGGTCTAGTTTAGGCCATTACACATTTGTCTTGTCAGGGTGTCACCTTAGGACCCTTGGTCTAGTGGGTTCTTAATGAGCTAATGTGTTCCTTAGATTGCATTCTTCTTTTTTGTAATATCTATTTATTTCACTATTTATCTTCTTATAGTATTTATCTGATTGGTGTTTTTTATAAACACCATTTTTGGTGGCCTACTGAGTTCTACTCACATGTATCCCAGCCATCCATTGTACATAGGTACCTGAGATCTCACATCTTTATTACAGACACAGTTTTGGGATAAGGCTCAAATTGAGTATTTTTAGGTTATGTAGGAGTAGTCAAGTGGTATTATATGCCTAGATGAAATTGGATTAGTGATTATGTGTTGACTTTTTGTAGTTTCACTTATTTTGGTATGTATGTAACTATCCCACTAGGCGGTTGGTTGTATTTGTGACATGGCTATTCGAGCCTTTTTTTAATTTCATTTTGTATATATTATGTTGAGTTATATATTTTTTCCACTTACTCAGATGTGTATACAATTTAGGTTATTTAATTCTATTTGTGCACTCGAATATGCGAGTATAGTCTCCTTATAGTTCCACTTTAGACCCCCGTAACTAGTTAGTAGCCTCTGGAATATGAGGATGCACACTTGTGGACATGTGGTGATCTGGATCGGGGCACCCGTTTTCGTGGGACCTGGGAATGTATATTAAAAAGTGGAATCAAAGGGTTTATTTACTCTTATATTACTATTCGTCTTTTGGTAGATAAAATATATAGGAATGTATCTGAGATATTGATGGATACCATGCTGGTTTATCTGGAACACCTATTCTGGTAGGATGTCCAGGTTACCATGGGTTGGTATTGATGTTCTGGATTTTTGGTTTTAAAATTTTATATGTTTTGTTCTTTAGTTTATTCATATGTTTTCTATATTTGATGTTTTAGGATGGATATTAGGCTCTTGTACCATTAGAAATTGGAATGTGACTTGATTCTAACACTGTTGACATTGAGGAAGAGGTGTCTCATGCATCATTCTTGGAATTTAGGATAGTCATGTTATAGGTCTGATAGTGTGTGATTTTATGTGTTTCTTTCTAGTGTAAGGTTATATGGATTCGTGGTGAGGCTATAATTATTTAGGATACTGGTGTGGTTATCTTGTATAGTCGATTTCGTCACCCTGTTTGGTCATTACAGAGGGAGTATCGGGTCATTATACCCCTTGTGGTAGGTTATATTTTGGATGGTAGTATGTATGGGTCCTCCGGGGAGCAGTTTGATGTGCAGATGCTCAGAAAGGGTGGGCACCATAGTTTTGGGAAGTTAGATGGAATATGATTCCCATATGGTACGAGACCCTAGAGGAGAGATTTTTCTATAAGTTCATGTTATGATGAGATAGGTGCATGTTGATTCTCCATGAGAAATGTTCTTCTATGAGTCGGTATAGATCTTCAGTTGTTGGACATAGTGAAATTTTGACACGACTCTATTATTTAGAGTGGGTTTTTGTGAATTTTGAGGCTTCCACTTGAGAGGGGTCAACGGAGTTTTCTGTTATTTAGATGAGAGGGGAACATATGGATGCTATATATTTTCGACAATGGTTCACGAAGGTTTTATCCAAGTACGGGTTTTTTTCATGTAGGATGCCTTTGGTTTTGTGAAAGGTCACTTAGGTTCTAGTGTTTGAACATTATGGTTTGTTTCTATAGGGTCAGGTCTATTTGGGTTCCTTGTTTAGTTTATATTTATGAATGTAGGATGTTCCTGGTGGTTTTGGACCAGACCAATAGTGTATGCTTCCTTTGGGTAGTGACCATGAATATGAGTTTATTTTTTTATGAGGCACATGGAGGTATATAGTTTTATTAAGATTGAAAATACTTATAGTGCTGGTGAAACAGAGGCATGTGTGACTTTTGAGTGAATGACTTGTTTTTTAACAAGTTCGGTTAACTCTGGATGTGTTTTCAGGAATGTGGATTTGGTTCAGTGAAATGGTTTTGGATTTGGAATGAACCAGGGGTTCTCATCATTGGGTGAGATTGTCACGTGGAAGAGGCATAGCCATTTTATAGGGATTGTAAGCAATTATTTTGTAAATCTTGACTGATTAGAGTTGGAATTATGTTTGTTTGTGGGGTCACACAATAGAGTGTGTAATGGTTTAGTGTTTATGGGAACATGGAGGAATGAGTGAATGATGAAACACAGTTTTGTTTGGGTTTGTGGATCAGATGTTAAGAGTGATTACACCAAGGTGCTTTAGTTGATAAGGAAATCATCAGTAGTCTGAGAACTGAAGTGAATGTGATGATACATTTATGTGTAGGGTTCCTAGAGACCTTTGGATGGGTTTGAAATGTCATTGAAGTGAGAGGTCACATCAAGAGTGGATGGGTTTTAGTGGAATTCTTTGACTATATATTGGATTACTATTAGTTAGGAACGATCATGAACAATACCATAAAATCAGCCTCATGACACTGAAAGAGATCATGCTACATGTCTAGGTTCCGAAATGTCTTTGGTTTGTTATGGGGCCTCTTAGATGGTACACTAAGGGAGTGGTTTTTGTGAAATTATATGATGGTAGGTGAACCATCAACCATTTATGAGTGGGGTCCTCAGGATGGTTTGTACGTCGACGTATTCCTGGGGTTCCATTCATAGATACCAAGAATGGGAAATAGGTAATTTTTTATTTTTTTGCTCCATTATGGGTGATATGAAAATATCTGATTCATGGGTTAGTAGTGGTTGGAGTTTTGGCCAAAGCAGTTGACATTGTTTGGGTGATTCGGTGATGATGACAGTCCTACGGTGGGTAGTGATGTATCAATTGGAGAGATATGACCCTTATGTTTTATGGGTTGTGGGTTTGTTTAATAGAACATGGATCAATCATGCAGGCATTGTGATGCCAATGGAATTCAATTTTTGGGTTTACATAAATTCCATGGGGAATGAAAATGAGAGATCAGTGGTGAAAAAATATCAAGTTGATTATTGGATTTAGGTCAAGGTGGTTCTGGAAAGTGGTTTGGGTATGGACTCCAATGGGTATTTTTTGGGTGGTTATGGAATTCATAAGAGTTTGAGGGAATGGTGATCAAATGAAATGGCAATCGACTGACAGTTGGAGCCTGGCAGTTTCAGAAGAGTTGGTAGAGGATAAGAAGAATTGTATTATTGAACAATGGTGGGAAATGTAGTGGCGGTATGTCATTGTAGTAGTGGAAGGGTACTGTAGTAGCGGCAGGTACTGCGTGGTGCTGTTGTAGGCAGGTACTATAGTAGTACTATTCACAGAATGGGCCTTGGGCCAAAATTTTGGGCCTATGGGCCATGTAATGGGATAACTGCCCACTGAGCCTTTGGGCTATGTAATGGGTCTCCCTCTACCCAGTTAAAAGAGGTATTTTCTTTTCTTTAATAAAAAATGAGGGTTCGAAATCAACATTTAAAAGAAAGGTAGTAAGGTACTTCTGGTGTTCCATTTTGGAATGACGAGTTCATTATAAGTTTTCATTAAACATTCGATTAAAGGCTAGGTTGTTCTCCATTTGTTCATGGATAGTGGGGACACATCCAATTTGCCTAGTTTTCAATGAAAAATATGGGTGATGATAATTATTGGAGTTCTGGTGGCTGTTGGGGCATGGTAAGTTTAGAACCATTTCAGGCAATGGTGGGAGTGATATTTTAGGTTTTGTTGTATTCTCGTATTGAATGAGTGTTATTTATTACGAGTCTGTGGTTATAAGTTGAACCTTATAGTGGGTAGAATCATAGATAACGGTTGGTCGAGTAATTTGGTAATACATTTTCCCATTGAATGGGATCAAGTAACCACCATCAAGGTATTTTTATAGGGTAATAGGGTGTTTGTATGAGTTTTCAATTGGTTAAGGTCCTTAATTGGAGGTTGTTCCTTAGTAGTGTTTTAAGATTTCAGAAGCTGAATGAGGATTTTGGAAAAAATATAGTGATCGACATAGGTCAAGTGGTGAAAATGTATTCCACCGAGGCATATTCAAGATTAGAAGTTTTATAATTTTGAGGTTTTAAGATCCCGTAACTGGATGGATCAAAAAATCTAAAGGAATTTTAATTTTTATTATCGGATAGGTTGGATCTTGAATCGGGTCTTACCATGAGATTTTAGAGTTATAATTTCTCATAAATATGTTTTAAGATGATGAAAATGATCGAGATGTGGATATGGTGTTTGGATGAGATTTAGAGGATTTGGGTTAATTTCTGTTAGTTTTGGAGTTTTCTTTCATGGGTTCATGGTTTTGTGTGCATGGTTTAGAAGGAACCATGTGACACATTAATTTTTAAGAGGTTTTTAGTTCAATTTGAACTATTAATGGTTGAGTTTCATGGTTAAAGGAATGTTTGTGGTAGATCGTCTGACATAAATGGAAAAACTATGTATTTTTAAAGAGGATATGATTTATGGTGCATAGTTTCAGACAAAAAGTTTGACTTGCGGTAAAAGGTGGGTAGTGTTGATTGAATGGTTTGTAGAATGTTTGTAAAACTTTGCGGCCTAATTTTGTGGGAGAATGGGTGTTGGATAGGAGGATTGGCTATGGTTGAAGCATGATTTTTCCAACATTTTGTCTGAACCATGCAGGTGGGTTGAACATGGATAGATCCAACCACATGGTTGGTGAATGGTCTGGGAAACCATGTGGCCAAATTGTGTTGCTTCGGTGATATCATTAAAAAGGTGGATTTTACCTAAATTCCCCTCAAAAGTTTCATACCCCACCCCCTTTCTCACCCATTATTTTAAAACAAACCATGTGGTTACCAAACCCCTTCCTCTATCTCATTCTTTCAATTTGGGGGTGAAATATTAGATATTTCTTAGCGTTTCAAGTTTTTATGATGATTCGACCAAATCATGGTGTAATCATCCATTTCTCATGTGGCTTTTGTTTTTCTTGAATAAATTAGATTCTAAGAAATATTTCTCATGCCATTTATTGGTGTTTCATCAAGGTTTTTAACATGACATGTGGTTGGGGTTTTGTCGTGGATCTTTGGTGAGTGGTTGGATTTGGTTCCGAAACTGCCTAATGACCCAACCATGGGTGATCATGAAAAACATGGTTGGATTCCAAGGGGTTTAAATGATGATTGGGTGGGTCTTAGCGAGGTTATCATTATTTGGAGATGTTTTTGAAAGCCTCATTAATGAGGTAGGTGATCTAATAGATTTACCCATAGTATTGTCAATTTATTTTCATGTGTATGTGGTGTGTGCCTTAAATATCACTATAATAATGTTGTCTTCCATGGTTAAGTAAAGTAGTGAGGTGATGAGATTGACTTAATTAACACCATTTGTTATTTTGATTAAATAGTAAAATGGGATAATGGGTAAAACTTGGAGAGAAAGGGTTATGAATCTTAAGGGGATAAACTATGGTGTTTTATGGCCTGAGTTTTGTGAAATTCCTATAGGGTTCTTGAAATGGTTTTTAACTTTTTTCATTGGGATTTGAGCCGGTTTTGGGTATCAATGAGAAAAATAAATGTTTGGGAATGTTCATGGGTTTGAAAATTAATGTTTAACTAAGATTTCATTATAAAAGTTTCTTTAATTGTATTTCAAATGTTGATTATAAATTTGTATTTGGTGACATATTTGGTGAAAATGACATAATGGATCATATTATGGTTTTAATGGAAATGTAGGAATTTTCATTATTTGGGTTTCAAAGGTAAGGACCCTTGTTTTAAAATGGTGGTTTTTTAATGTTTAATAAGGGATTTGGTTTAGCTTCCTTTAGTTTATACGAGTGGGTTGAGATTTATTGAATAATGTTTCGGTTTTTAAGGATCGTAGGGAAACATGTAATTTTCATGGTTAAAAAATGATTTTTTTTGTTTTTGATTCTTGTTTTGTATAGTCATGATTTTGAGATTAAATGTTGAGATATTATGAAATGGTTTATGTGATGGAATGATACTCTGAGCGTTGGAAGTATACTCTAGATATGATGTTAGACTGAGGCTCCAGACACTAATTGTATACTTCATGATTAGAGCGTAATACTGATGCTCTGGATGATAATGGTATACCATGGGTCGAAACTACTGTATTGAAAATCATTCTCCATGGGATGGGTTGTATTGAATCTCTAGGAACCACTATTTTTATGTATATATTGATTTTGGACTTTGGTTACAAGCACTACCATTATATTTTGTGACAGGTTCGAAAGACCGAGTGGTTAGTATCAATACTGATAGTTTTGTATATGGATTGGTGATGGAAAAAGTTCTAGCAACAATTAATATTTATATAGATATTATATTTATGAACCATACTAACATTCTATTTATTGTTGATTAAGGTACTTTCATTATTTGTTGTGGATATAGTTTGTATGCTTCCATAGGTTAATATAAAATTGAACATTTTTCCATTCCATTATATTTGTACCTCCTAGGTTATACTTTATTGGAATTTTTTAGGATGTTACACTTTTATCTAGTTGGGGTGTCACCTTTGGACCTTAGGGATAGTGGGTAGGAGATGATATGATGTGTTCCTTAGTTTTCATTCCTCTTTTTATATAATGTCCATTTATTTATCTGTTTATCTACATACATGATTTCTATAACTGGGGATTACTTTAGACACTATTGGTGGTGGAATACAATGTTTTACTGACACCCTTGTCAGGTCTCTAGTGGATTTGGGTCCCTGAGCAATGCTTAAATAATTATTACAAGCACTGTTTTGGGCTGAGGCCTATATTAAGTGTTGTTTTGTCGAGCATGCGGGCACAATTGGTATCAAAGGACTAGATGGGATTGGCATGGGGAATCTGTATAGCCTTTTTATATTTTCAACTAATTTGGTATGCGTATAACCATCATAGTAGGTAATTGGTTTTATGTGTGTCATGGAAATTCATGACTTTATTGCATTTCATTTTTTTACAACATTTCCAGTTAATTATTTGTTCTTATTTCTCTAATTTGTATGATATTTGGGTTATTTACTTCTGGTTTTTAACTCTGATATGGGGGTATAATATATTTTTAGTTATAATTTAGACCCCCACTGCTAGTCTATAGCCTATGACATATGAGGAGGCATGCTTGAGTTCATGTGGTGGTCCGGATCAGGGAACCCATTTTAGTGGAACCTGCTCCAGGTTTTTACAAAGAGTTATCATAGTTTTACTTTCTTATTATTTTTCGTTTTGGGTTTTGATAGACATGAGATATAGGAATGCATTAGATATTGTGATGGATATCGGGCTAGTGTATAGTGAACACCTATTACTATAGGAATTCCAGGTTACTAGGGGTTGGTATTTTTGTTCTAGATTTGTTATGTTATGGTTGTATATGATTTTCTCTCTGAGAAATGCACATTTTATTTGTATATTATGGTTTATAATGTATTCTAGGATATTTGATGATTAGAAAGAGGCATTTGAATTGGTTTTGAATCATGTCCTAGAGAGGAAAGAGGTGTATCATGCATAATGATGGGCATAAAGGATATAAATGTCATAGGCCTTCTAGTGTGTGATTTTACAAATTTATTATCGATCCATGGAGAAGAACCCCTTGTTGAGGCTATTGGTGTGGTACACATGTATAATTGTTTCCGTGAACATTGTGGGTTAGTACCGTGTGATAATAGGATCATTAGACCCCTGTGAGTGGTTTTTTTGATTTTGGTAGTATGTATGGGTCCTCTACGGAGTGGTCTGATGTGAAGATGATCGTAGAGGGTGGGCACCCAAGTTGGGGGTAGTTGGTTAGTATATGATTCCCTTATGGTGAAGGACCCTAGAGGAGAATGTTTGGTTTTTATAATGTTCGGTGATGATGAGACTGGTTCATACTAATGACCCATGAGTTTTGGCGTTCTGTGAGTTGGCATATATCTTGAGTGGTTGGACCGAGTAATATTTTTAAGTGACTTCAGTCTTGGGAGTGTTGTTGTGCATATATCGAGGGTGACCTGAAATAGGGGTTGACCAAGTTTTGTATGCTTTGGGTGCAAGGGGAATATATAGATTCTTTATATTTTCAATAACAATTCAAGAAAGGTGTAGCTTAGTATAGGGTTTTGGGACATATTATTCCTTTGTTTTTGGGGACGTGGATTTAGGTTCTAGTGTTTTGGCCTTTTGGTTGGTTTCTAAATGGGAAGGATTGTTTGAATACCTTGTTCATGTGATTATTGTGCATTCAATATGTTCTTGGTTGTTTTTTCTAGATCAAAAGTGAATGTTTTATTTGGGCGGGGACCACACATGTGAGTTGTTTTTGGTATGATACATAGTGTGGTGCCTCGTTTTAATAAGATTGGAAATAATTGGAGTGCAAATGTGGGGTAGGAACATGTGGTTTTTGAGTGATGGATCATTTTGGTTCCCAACTCACTTAGCTCTGGATGTATCTTAAGGAATAAGGTTTTGGATCAATGAGAATCTTTTGGTTTTGGAAAAACCAAGGGTGCTCTTGATTGGGTGAGATGGGCATGTAGAAGAGGCATATCCAGAGGATAGTTCTTGTAAGACAAGGTTTTATAAATATTGATTCTTTAGAGTTTGAATTAGGTTCTATAGTGGGGTCACACAAGTATGTGTGTAATGGTTATGTGCTTATAGGATCTTGAAGAAAGGAGCAGATGATGATGTGTCATGTTATTTGGGTTTTGGGATCAAATGTAATGAGAGTGTATGCCAGGCTTCTTGAATGGAGTAGGAAACCATGAGTAGGAAGCGAATCAATGTAACTGTAATTGGATGATTATGGTAATGGTGTACTAGGACCATTGGATGGGTTTGAAATGTACCTATAGTGAGAGGTGACATCGATAATGGACGGGTTGTAGTGGTATTCATTAATGAAATATTTTCATACTTCTATTTAGTGATGATCATGGAAAATACCCAGACATCGTCTCGAGGAAACTAAAAGAGCTCAAGTTATACGCATAGCTTCCCAGGTGTATTGGTTTAGTTATGGGGCCTCTCTTAAGTTATGATCAATGAGTAGCGTTTGTGGAATCGTATGTTGGGAGGTGTACTATCTACCATTTACGGGTGGGGTCCCATGGATAGACGAGACATAAATAAATTCTATGGGTTCCATTATCAGATGTCGAGACATAAAATGGATGATGTTTTTTTAGTTTCTATGGTGTGGGTGAGACGGTTACATCAGATTCATGGGTTCACATTGGTTGGAGCATGGGCCGAAGCAGTTGAGGATGTTTTGTGAGTTGATGATGAAAAGACCTTTATGGATGGGGGTGGTGTATTAGTTGTCGAGATATGACCCTTATGCTGTATGGGTTGTAGTTCTATAGAATTGACTATGGATCATTCATTGTGGCATTGTGATGCTAGTGGAAAACTATTGTTAGGTGTGCATAAATTTCAATGGGAATAAAAATGGGATATCATGTGTGAAAAAAGATCTAGATAAGCATTGGATTCATGATCAATGTGGTTATGGGATGTGGCTCAAGTATGGAATCTAGTGGGTATGTTTGGGGTGGTTATGGAATGTCTCAGAGTATAAGAGAAAATTGATCAGATGAAATGGCGATAGTTCAACAGTTGGAGATTGACATTATGGGATGAGTTAGATAAGGATATATTTGTTAGGGTTAGTTAAGAATGTGGGTGTGAAAGGTTTTATGATACTTCAAGTGTGCCATTTGGGGATGATGGGTTAGATATGGGTTTCAGTTGGGATTTTTAAGAATGGCCTTGTTGATATCTATTTGTGCATAGATTATGGGGATACATATGTTTTAGTTGGTTTTCAATGATGAAGATGGGTGCTATTGATGATTGGAGTTTTGGTGGGGGTTGGGGCAAGGTATGTTGAGAACAATTCTAGGAAATTGGTTGGAGATCAAGTTTAGGTTATGAGGTATTTCTTAATGGAATTATTGTTAAGTTTCATAAGTTGGTTATAATAAGATAAACCTTATGATGGAGATCATAATTTACTAATGGTTGGTCAGGTGATGTTGTAATAAATATTCCCATTGGATGGAATTGATTACGTTCCATTGTGGGTTTTTAGTTGGGTAATGGGATGTTAGCACCTATTTTCGGCTGGTTAAGGTCCTTGAGTTAGAGGTTGTGCCTTGGTAGTGGTTCAGGATTTCAGAAGTGGAATGTGGATATAGGAAAAAATATGGTGACTAACATAGGACAGGTGGTGTAGATGGACAACTAATGAGGATTATTGAGGACAAGAATTGTTATGGAGGGGAGGTTGTAAGATCCTAGGTTTGGATAGATCAAAATTTCATAAGGAATTTGACTTTTCATTAATGGATTGGTTAAATCTTGAAACAAGACTCGTAATGATATTCCAAGAGTTGGAATGTCCTAAAAGGGTGTTTTGAGATGATTAATGTTGTTCAATAGGTGGATCAAGTGTTTGGATGATCTTATGAGGCTCTGGGTTATGTTTCAAGAGTTTTGGAGTTTTCTGGCAAGGGTGCATGGCTTTGGTATGCATGATTTAGGAGGAATCATGTGATACCTTAATTCTTATGAGGTTTTTAGAAAAACTTGAACTATGAATGAATTAGATTCCTAGTTATAGAATGTATGTGTGAAAATAATAAGAAGAAAGAGGAAAAATGATGAGATATTGAAGAGGGTATGAGGCATGGTGCACTAACAACACAAGATTTTAAAAACAAAATGTGTGTCTTCCAGCAGAAGGGAGGCTGTGTTGACAGAAAGTGTTAGGCATGATTTTTCAAAATATGGAGCCTAACTGTGTGAGGCATGGGTTTTGTAATGTAGGTTTGTGCATAGTTGGGTCGTGGATTTCTAACCATGTGTCCAAAATGTGCAGGTGGGTTGACCACGTAAATATCCAACTATACAGTTGGTGTAGAATTTGGAAACATGTGTGACCAAACTGTGTCACTACCAAGATTTCATTAAAAGTGAGATTTTACCAAAATAAAACCTTAAGTATTTCAACCCCCTTTCTCCTCCATTAAAGCTGTATGAACTAGGGGGTCCCAAAACCCCTTCCTCCCTATCCTTCCATCGATTTGGGGGTTAAATATTGGCGATTTATTAGCATTTGATGTTTTGATGAAGATTCAACCTGTTCATGGTGGAATAGTCTGTTTCCCATCGGGATTTTGGACATATTTCATATGGGAGATACCAAGATGGATTCCTCATGTTGTTTATTGGAATTTCCTTAATGTATTTATTGTGGAATGTGGTCAGAGTTATGTCGCGGATCTCTAGTGAGTGGTTAGCTTTGGTTCCAATTTAGCTTAATGAGCTTATATTGGGTGATGATGATGAACTTGGTTGGATTATGAGGGGTTTGGGTGAATATTTTGTGGGTCTTGGAAAGGCCTCCATTCTTTGGATATGTTTTTTGAATTCTTTGTTAATGAGGTAGGTGGTCTATGTGCATTACCCTTAGTGTTATTAATTTATTTTCATGTGTATGTGGTGCATGCCTAGCCTTGAGAGACATGTTTTATTCCAGGGTTATGTAAAGTATTTGTGTGACAATCTTAACATAATCAATCTCATTGGTTGTTTTTATTAAATATTAAAAAGGTTCTAATGGGTAGAACATTAAAAGAAATGTTTATGAATCTTAAGGGGATAAAATGTGGTGTTTTATCAGTGGAGTTTTGTGAAATTACTATGGGTATCTTGGAACGGTTTTTAGCTATGTATTTTAAGATTTGACTCATTTTTTGGAGTTAAATGGGAAAAATATATGTTTTGAAATGATCATGTTTTTAAAAATAGGTGTTGACTGACAAGTGGTTTATAAATAGGGATTTTAATTGGATTTAAAATTTTTATTTGAAATGGGTATGTGATGAAAATTTCAGTGAAATGTATTAATATATATTATGATATTTTTAATTTAAATGTAGGCCTTGGAACTTGATTATTTTTCAAAGATAAGGAAAAAGGTTTTAAAAAGGATGGTTTTGAAGTGTTTAATGAGGGAGTTGGTTTATCTACCTTTGGATTTTTTATATGGGTTGGGCTATATAGAAGATTGTTGTGGTTTTGCAGGATCATAGGGCCCAGAATAATTGTTAAGGATTTAAAAAGATTTTTTGTGTCTTTATTGAAGGTTTGTATGGCCTTGATATTTAATTTAAAATTTCATAAATGAAGGAACCTTTTAGGTTTTGGACTGATTATATGTTCACAAGAATTATACTATTGATATGGTGTCATATTGAGGCTCAAGATACTGATAGTATACTTCACGGTTAGAGTTCCTAAATGATTCTATGAATGGTAATGTTATACCCTGTGGTAAGAAAGTTGGAATGATGCTCCTTCTCATTCGGATAGGCTATACTGATTCTCTAGGAACCATAGATGTTATGTATAGATGGATGATGAAATTAGGTTTCAGGAACTACCATTACGACTTATGATAGGTTTGGAAGACCCAATGTGTACTATCAAAACCAATATATTGTTATATTGTTCAATTCTAGACAGAGGTTCCATCCACAATTAATGTTGACGTTGATTTTTTATTTAAGGATCAGACTAACATTTTTGGCACTGTTGATCTGGGTACTTTTGTTAGTTATCCTCTATGTAGGTTTTATGCAACCCTGGTTTGAAGGAAAATTGAACATCCTTAATTTAAATTTATAGTTTTAAATCCTATGTTACACATTAGTGGAATGGTTTAGGCCATTAAACTTTCTTATATCCAGGGATTCCCCTTAGGAGCCTCGGTCCAGTGGGTACCAGATGAACTGATGTGTTCCCTGGTTTTCATTATTATTTTCTATACTATAGAATTATTACACTATTTATCAGAAAACACTATTGGTATGATCAGTATTTTATTTATCAAACATATGTGGTGGCCTATAGATTTTCACTCACATCCTGTGCAGTCTTCCATTTAACAAGGGTACCTAAGAAGTGCTCGCATCTTTATTACCGACACATGTTTGGGTTGCGACCTGCATTGGGTATTGTTTGGTCGAGTAGGGTTTGTTGAGTGGTATCTAAAAACTAGATGGTACTGGTTCAGTGATACAGTAGTGATTTTTTTAGCTTCACGTATTTTTGGTATCTATGTAATCGACCCAGTGGGCGGTTGGTTCTATGTGTGACATGGATGTTTAGGCCATTATTTCATTTCATTTTGTATATAGCATGTTCAATTATTTATTCATTACAGTTAATTAATTGTGTAAGATATTTGGATTATTTAATCATATTTTTTAACTTTAATATAGGTTTATATTATACTCATAGTTCCACTTTAGACCCCCTATATAAAGCCCCGACCCCAGTTACCCAAAGTCGGTGCATTATTACATATCATTGGCATGATCATAAAAGATCATGTCTCGAAAGACCGATTAGATTAGTAGTCTTGGAAACACTAGATACATTCATAAGGTTTATATTACATCATAAAGTGAAAACTACAAAAACATCTTGTCTCCACACTCATATCCCCTTATACTATCCCTGCAGGTCAATCAAAAAATACTTTTTCACATCCTGGGAAAAATAAAAGATAAAAAGGGGTGAGCTCAGATGCTCAGTAAGGATAAAAATATAGCGGAAACTTTCATAAATAAGCATAAACATTTAAGGTAATTTATAACTAAAAAAATCCTTTTAAACTTGAACTTCAGGATAATATGACAGAAATAAAATGAAATAATTCCATTTACTTATTCACATGGATATTCTACTAGTCGAATAATCACATTAAATAATAATAACCACTTTCATAATGATGGAATGCATAATGCTAGATTATCATAACCACATAGTGAAGGCCTCGTGCCAAGATTACAAATAAGATTTTGTCAAGGCCTTGTGCCAAGACACTAGTTTTTCACATGAGACCTACTGATGCATCGAAGAGCTACAGCGGGCTCCACTTGTCACTTATTATGTCTAATGCATTCCTCATATGAATATATTTAAATATAACATAAACATTTGTATTAAAACTAGCATACTAAATGTCAATACTTTCTCCATAAACCATGAATCGTATAAAAATAACACATCCACAGTCAAACATATCACAAAACCTTCAATACAATATGGTTGTTTTGTATCATAATAAATAAACTTCAAATAAGCTTAAAATTCATTAAAGTATGCTGACATAGATGAAGTCAAAACTATTTGAGAGAAATATATCTTTTTTTAAATCATTTAAAAGTCACATAATTATAAAATAAGACATTTAATTTTAAAATATCCTTATAATCTTGTAAGGGAAGCTTCGACAATTTTATAATAGCGGAAAATAGCCGCACCCGCCGTATAAGTTAAAAAAAGACATTCTTACCTAAATTATGTGGAAAAGGTTAAAAAGGTCCTTGTTTAGAAAATGACAGAATGATTCCTTTATAAAATTCAATTAAGGGTATAAATTAATTTAACACATAGTCTATTAAATAGTAAAAATGATTTGGAATGCATTTTAATGAAACATGGATGTGGGCGATAAAGAGGTTCCAGTAGATAATTACCTATAAACTACCTCTGATAATTAAGAGATTTTGAAATAACCCTTACATTGTAATTTTCCTTGGTTGAGGGTAGGTTAACCTCCTATATAATGGTGAAATAATTGTCATTAAATTATACATGAATCATATACATTAATATGATATCATATATGATCTTTTAACATTGCATTGTTAATAATATCATAGTATTATCGTCGTTTCGGGTGTTAACTTACTCGTTTTATTTTATATGTTTTGTTACATAAGTGATGTTTGTTATGGATAGGTTGTATCTTATTCATATAAAGAATGATATCAAGTCCTTAAAAATTATTTTTAATCATAAAATGAGAATTATACCTAAATGGATACGGTGTGAAATGAATCTCAACGCATTCGTGGAGACAGTAGTCCGTATGTACGCACGAACGCTACTTCCATTTCATTTTTAATTTTAAAAGGAAATCAAAACCAAGTGATAAATAGGTATATTATTATTCCAGTATAAAATAATATCTTATATATGTTACTTATGTTCAATAACACCATCATTTATACATTCCATGTATGGTATGAACGAGTCATATCACTTTGAGGGGGCGGTAGTCCGCACTTCCTCAAATGAAATTATTGTATATATATACAACATGAAACGAATAATAGTATGCTATAAAATAGAATTATAGAATCTTATATATAAAATAAATTTCATAAATATCATATTTAATTATAGTTCCATCATAATGGCCACCATGAGAGGTTGTAGGAGATAATTGAACAATAATCGTTTTGTGAGGCGTTTGGTTTCCATCCACAGAAATATTATGTTTTTCAACCATTAGATGGAGGTGTGTGTAAGTGTAGTTCGAATACTTTTTATAACAATATCCTAGTATATTTAGTATAATGGTTTTTTATGAAAGAAAAGAATAAGAAGAGTTTAGTGGTAGGATAAGTAAAATAAAAGAAAAGAAGCTAAGAGAAATTGTTACCTTTAATTTGGGTAACTCCCTTTGGTTTGAACCAAAAAGGACTCTTTAAGTGATTTACGCCTAATATAAGGATTCTAGGAGGCGTATATGGATGTAGGAATCTTAATTTGGAAGTGTTTGGACGATCCCAAATACTTGAGAGGTGTAAGGAATTGGTTAGAAGTGATGTCCTTTTATAAGGGGGAGGAGGGGCTCTTTAGAAAAGATTGAAAATACTATTTTATTAAATAATGATATTCGGTTTCTAATGGATCCAAAGTGGATTATTCAAAGTATAAGGTGGGGTTTGGTAGAAATCCTTTCATCCAATAGATTTTAGACAGGTTTGGGTCACTATATTAACCTTATTATTTATATTTAACTCTTAGTTAAATTGTTTGACATTTACCATCTCACTTTGTATTTTTATATTATATGGTTAATAAACATACTATATACTTCCAAGAGACCCCCAAGTGGTCCATTAATTAAAACAATATCATGATATATGTCCTTTGGAAAAAATTATTTTTAGGAATATAATATCAATTAATATATAATATATTTTTTAAAAACCCATTTATGTCAATTTTGACAATATCTAATAATTTATTTTTGGTAAAGTCTCAACAACTTTATTAATTCGAAAGAAATTAATTTAAGCAATAATAACATGTCATATTAACAAATAAAATTCTTTTAAGGAATCAAAACTATCAAATTATATTTATTTGATCATTTATAATACTAATTATTTGATTCTTTCATTAATAAAGAAAATACTGCATCATTATTGTGTCATAAATAAATTTAATTATTAAATTTCCAAAAATTATAAATAAAATACCATTATGTATGAAATTGTTTTATCATTATAATTAATATTTATAGTCTAATATATAACATATATAACCCTATGTAAAAATTGTTTTCCTAAAAGATATATGGTTATGTCATTTTGTATTATTTTAACTTAATTAATATAAAGTGTCATTATCACTTACAAGAGGCTCCATGGAATTCCAAAATAGACCCAAATATGACCATGGTCGGGAATGTATCAACCAATAGGTTTAGGACACGTTTTATGGTAATATAGTATTATTATAATATTATTTTTTACCCTTATTTACCATATTTACCCTTTAACCATGGTAAATAAATTATTTACCGAAGTAATTATTCAAAATGTCTAAAAATAAAAGTTACCTATTTACATAATTTGGACCTCCTGATTATAAATATAGAATCCATTTTTCGAAATTCAAAACACAGAAGTGGCAGAAATTAATTTAAAATTTATTCCCGTTGTCAAAACAAAAATCAAGTTTTTAAGAAATAATAACTATCAAAAGATTGACAGTTGTTTATGTCCAGTTTAAATGTGAAATTATGTCCAGTGACCAACATTGTATTAAATGGTAAAAATATATTCTAAATATAATTTAAAATCACTATATTTTATAATTTATCACTATTAATTAATTTGATTAAAAAATTTGTTTTTAATTAAAATTTAGTAATTTTCACTATTCATCAAAATATGAGTGTTATCAAAAAAGTACCAAAAATTCACCCTAAGATAATTTCAATATTTTGAATCCAAAAATGAATTCCATTTTGATAGATAAAATGTATAAAATTTCAAAAAGTGGGTATTAATATTCATAACAGCTAGTTTGATTGGTTGTGGTGTGTGTTAGAACTCGAAGTTGCGTACAACACATGCTACTGTATTATTCAATGAAAAGCGTACCATGGATGCTTGGGGTGTTACATTCTCTCATCCTTCAAATAATTTCTTCCACAAAATTTCTAGGATATTACTTCATAAAAAGACTTGGGTGATTCTTCATCATAAGCTCCTCGGGTTCCCACATTGCCTCTTCCATCTTATGGTTTCTCCATAGAACTTTTACCAGACAAGTCGTACGGTTTCTCATAACTTGTTCTCTCGTATCAAGAATCCTGATGGGCTTTTTGCAATAAGATAGATCGAGTTCCAGTTCTAATCCCTCATAGGTAAGTACATGCGTTGGGTCGGACATGTATTTTCTCAATAGTGATACGTGGAACACATCGTGAACTTTGGAGAGACTTGGCGACATTTCCAAATGGTAAGCTACAACCCCAATTCGTTCTAGAATTTCGAAAGGTACTATGTACCTAGGACTCAATTTACCCTTCTTATCGAAATGTATAACTCCCTTCCATGGATATACCATTAAGAAAACATGATCTCCTACCTGAAATTCGAAATCCTTCCTTCGGTTGTCAGCATAGCGCTTCTGCCTACTTTGAGCTACTTTGATGTGGCTTTGAATTACCTTCACCTTTTCCATCATTTCCTCCACCAGTTATGGGCCTATGAGTTTTCTTTCATCAACATCATCCCAACAAGTTGGTGTGCGACATCTCTTTCCGTATAACTCTTCATATGGTGCTATCCGAATACTTGAATGGAAGCTATGGTTATAGGAAAATTCTACCAGAGGTAAATATTGATCCCACATACCCATAAAGTCAAGTGAGTAGGTTCTCAAAATGTCTTCTAAGGTTTGAATAGTCCGTTCTGATTTTCCATCTATTTGAGGGTGGTAGGAAGTGCTCAAATGATTTTCAGTATCCAAGGCCTTCTGAAGACTCTTCCAGAATCTTGAAGTAAAATGGGGATCACGATCAGAAACAATCAATAGGTGTACTCCATGAAGTCTCACAACTTCATTAATATATAGTCTTTCTAGAAGTTCAAGTGGTAGATCCTCTCTTATAGCAAGAAAATGTGGTGACTTGGTAAGACGATCAACAATAACCCATATTTCATCGTACCTTCTAGGAGTCTTTGGTATCCCCATGACAAAGTCCATCATAATGTTATCCCATTTCCACTCTGGTATGGGAAGAGGTTGCATGAATCCTCTAGGTTGTTGCCTTCCAGCTTGCACTTGTTGAAAAACCATACATCTTGACACAAAATCAGCAATCTCCCTCTTCATTTTGTCCCACCAAAAATGTTCATTCAAATATCTATACATTTTGGTTCTCTCAGGGTGTATAGAAAAATTGGAGCTATGAGAATCATCTAACAATTCCCTTTTCAGATCATGTATATCGGGAACAGAAAGTCTCTTCCCAAATTTCAAAATTCCTTCTTCATACACAAAGTCTCTCAATATCCCATAATTCACAGCATTAATCTTCTTTTTAAACTCTACATCATTGGCCTAAGAACTCTATATCCTTTATAGTAAAGATGTTTTGGAAACCATTTGAAAAAGTATTGATGTTTCACCTTCCATGGTAATTCCCATATCCAACTTCACTAGATCCATGAAAATAGGATCCCTTTCAATTATCATCATGTTCAAAACTCTATAATCTTCTCTTCTCAAAGAATCTTCCACCTTATTTTCCTTCCCAGGTGGTAGTTTATCGTGCAATCATAATCATTGAGTAGTTCAATCCATCACCTTTGCCTCATGCTGAGTTCTTTCTGTGAGAAAATGTACTTCAAACTCTTTTGATCAGTATAAATCTCACATTTTTCCCCATAGAGATAATGTCTCCATATCTTCAAAGCAATGATTACAGCAGCTAACTCAAGATCATGAGGAGGATATTTTTGCTCATTAATTTTTAGCTGTTGTTACGCATAGACAATAACCCTATCATTATGTCTAAGGACACAACCAATTCCTTTCTTCGATGCATCACTATAAATAATGAACCCATCATTTCCTGATGGTAGAGTCAATATAGGAGCATTGACTAATCTTCTCTTCAGTTCTTCAAAACATTCTTCACATTATTTTGTCCAAACAAATTTAACCCCCTTTCTTGTGAGCTTCGTTAATGGGTTAGCCAATCAGGCAAAATTTTGAATGAAATGTTGATAATAACCTGCTAAACCAATAAAATTGTGTACCTCGGTTATAATCATTGGTGCTGGCCATTCTTAGATTGCTCTTGTATTAGAAGGATCAACATAGATTCCATCTTTAGAGAAAATATGGCCAAGAAAAGAAATCTCTTGAAGCTAGAATTCACACTTGCTAGACATCCCATATAATTCACGTCTTCTCAGAGTATCCAGGATAATGCACAATTGATTTTCATGATCTTCGTAGATTTTAGAATATACCAAGATATAATCGATAAATACCACCACAAAATCATCGATATATTCCTTGAAAAATATATTCTTTAGATCCATGAATACAGAGTGTGCATTAGTCAATCCAAAAGGCATTACTCTAAACTCTAATGTCTGTACCTGGTTCAAAATGATTTCTTCGGAATGTCTTCCTTCTTCACACACAACTGATTGTATCCAGATCGAAGGTCAATCTTTGAAAAGATTTTGAGCTCCATGCAGTTTGTCAAATAAGTCATCAATGCGAGGTATGGGATACTTTTTCATTATTGTTATAGGATTGATGTCTCTGTAGTCGATACATAACCTCATAGATTCCACTTTCTTCTTAAAAAAAAAGGCAGGGGCTCCCCATGGAGAAAATATAGGGAGAATAAATCCCTTATTACTCAATTACTCTAGTTTTTTCTTTAGTTCAACCAATTCCACAGTGGCCATTCTATACAGGGTCTTCGATATAGGCCTTGAACCAGGAATTAAATAAATGGAAAACTTAACTTCTAGTTCTGGAGGATGTTAAGGTAAATCTTCCAGAAACACATCTACATATTCTTTCACAATAGGTACATCCTCTATTTGAACATTTCTTTACTTACCCACAATCATTTCATTCTCTTCATCCATAATAATTGAATTTGGTTGAGCTACTAGGAGTGGATCTAGAAAAGAATTAGGGGGTCACTACTGGAAAACTAACCTTTACCAATGGTTTGGAACCGTTGGTATAGGCCTCCAAACCATTGGTATAGCCTATACCAATGGTTTGGAGAACCGTAGCCAAGTAAGCCGTTGGGATAGGTCTATACCAACGGTTTTCCAAAAACCATTGGTATAGACCAATACCAACGGTTTTGGAAACCGTTGGTATAGGTAATATGGAATCTATACCAACGGTAATGGAACCGTTGGTATATATATTCCAAAAATAAAACATCCGCTGGGATTTGATCCCAGGACCCCTCGTTTATAATCGAACGACTTAACCACTAAGCTAACATCACTTTTGTAAACATAATTTCATAAATATATATATGTATTATCATAATTATTTAAAATTTTGATTTATATAATGTTCTCGGTTAGTAGATCTTGAAAAAAATTAAAGAACCTATCCCAACAATTTTCAAAACCGTTGGGATAGGTTAGGGGTGGGTTGAGTTTTTTTTAGGCCGAGGGTTGGTTTTTTGGGTGTTTTTTTCCAAAGGTTATGGTGAACAGTTGGGAAAGGTCACTCTTTCACAACGGTTTTGGTGAACCGTTGGGAAAGGTCACTCTTTCCCAACGGTTTTGGTGAACCATTGGGAAAGAGGCTCAAAACACACCCTTTCCCAACGGTTTGCCAAACCGTTGGGAAAGGTGGGGAAATCTATGGCTTTCCCAATGTTTTTGGTGAACCGTTGGGAAATGGTAGCTATACCAACGGTTTTTACAAACCGTTGGTATAGAAGTGTTGGGAAAGATCATCTTTCCAGTAGTGGGTGATGATTCTTCTATAAAGATAAAGTGTTCCTTATCATCATCATAAAAAATCGTAACCTCCTCCTTCTTACAATAAATCTTCGCATTATGGTCTGAAAGCCAATCCAAACATTGGATTATATCAATCTCAATCATAGGTATAACGATGAGATTAGCAGATAAAGAACATTTTTGTGATCTAATGGGGACTGATTCACAAAACTTTGTTGAAATGATACTTCCCTTAGGAGTTTTAACTGACAACTTGCTTGTTAAATAAAATTTAAAATATCTAATTTTCTTAGAAAACTGGGAACATATGAAACAATGCGATGATCCATAATCAAATAAATCATTTGCTAAACTTGAGGAAACCATTAAATTACCTGACACTATGTCTTTCAGAGCTTCTACCTCAGCAGTAGTGATAGCATAAGCTTGGACTTGAACCATTGGCCTTTTTTGAGGTAATTTCCCCGGATGATTAGAACATCCATTTGCATAATTCCCCATTTCTATGAAATTGTAGCATTGATCATTGGTAGCTTCTTTCTTCCCCCTGCAATCACGAGGTTGGTGGCCTTTTTTCACCACACTTGTAACAGACTCCCATTCCCTTCAAGAAAGTACTAGGGTGTTTCTTCCCACATTAACTCCAGGATGTATATTCAACTTTTCCCTTATTCCCCTTATTTCCATTCTCATAGTGGTCAATAGATCTCTTCTTCTCATGATTTTCTTTAAAGACATAAGACTTATAGAATTCCTTTTCTATCTTGATAGCACTTGAGAAAATATCTTCGTACGACGAGGTGGATTTTGAGACTAATTATCGATGGAGAAATGGTTTTAACCCATCAAATAAATGATCAACCTTAATCCTCGGGTTACGTATATAATCTGCTGCATGCCTTTCTAACCCTGTAAAGTTATCCTCATACGTTGCGACATTCTCATCCTCCTTTTTTCTTAGACTCAGAAATTGCCTTTCCATATTTGCTCGATGGTCACGAGGAATGTATTTTTCTAATAAAAATTCTTTGAACTCCCTCCATTCCATATCTGATTCATCATCATCTTCCTTCGTGTTCTGAATTAATGACCACCATCGATCATTATCTCTAGTGATGCGGTAAACTGCCTTAATAACTTTTTCCCTTTTACTACTCCCCAAGGCCTGGAATATTTTCTCTGAGTAATTTATCCATTGCTTAGCTACTAAGGGATTTTTACTCCCATTTAATGTTGGTGGTTTTTGCGTCATGAAGCGATATAACATTGATCCTCCACTTTGTGGATTCGGGTGCTCCATACAGGTAAGGTTATTATTCATAACCTGAGTGAGTTGTCCCAGTATGGTGATTAGCTGATCAGCACCAGTTGTATCACCAGCTCCACTATAATTATCTTGAGAAGGAGGAAAATCCCTAAATGGAGAGCATTTATTGATATGGTTTCCATTCCTTCCACTAGGTGCAATTTCTAAAAAATGGCATAAACTATATTAGTTTATGAATCGAAATATATAATTCCAAACTTCTAAAAAACATAACATAAATTGAAAAGTTTATGGATATAATACATAATCATAAAAAATGTTTTCTTTGAGGAAGTATATACTCATAAAACCTTTATAATGGTTTGAAAATAAAATGATAATTATCCTAAGCATATCCCCCAGGACTGTCGTAACCAAGAGTGTAGTAAGGCCCATTGTCGTGCACCAGTTCCTGTTCGAGTGTAGCTCATGTTGAGTCAAAAGTTCTCTTTTGACTTCTATTCCTTGTTTTGGAAATCATAAATGTCTTTTACCATACTGATCGTACTGACCATGATGATCGTACTGACCATGATGATCTTACTAACCATGATGATCGTACTGACCATGATGATCATACTGACCATGATGATCGTACTGACCATGATGATCGTACTGACCATGATGATCGTACTGACCATGCTGATCGTACTGACCGTGATGATCGTACTGACAATGTTGATCGTACTGACCATGATGATCGTACTGACCATACTGATCGTACAAACTATAATTTTCATACTGACTCTGTTAATCATATCGTAATGACTCTATCAATTATACTCTCTTTCGTGTATCTTACATTGTATCATATCAATACATTACATTTAGTAGTACTTATAATACTCATACTTTCATTACATGCTTGTTTTGGTACTTAGTCAACAACACATGTTTCATATTAATCGTACTCTTGTTTATCATCTTCACATATATTTTTTTTTAACCAATGCGATGTCGTTGAGTTAGTTACAAACTAATCAAAATGATGTCATGCTTTCTATTTCAATATGACCATTATAATTCTAGGTGTCCAAGTCCCTCCGAGTTTTTCGAAGAAATATGACCGTTGGAGGAAATGTGAACGTTGGAACCTGAGGCCTATAAATAAGATGTCATTTGAAGCCAAGAAAAAATAATGGTGATACTTTGCTTCCATTAAGTTCTAGAGAGAGATGATGTGACTTCTCTCATGCTTTGTGCTTTGTGAGACCTATCTTCGTATCGAGGGCTGCCGGGGATAGGCAGACAGAGGTACCGATCATCATATCAAGGGCTGTCGGGGATAGGCAGACAGGCGAACCGATCATCGTATCGAGGGCTGTCGGGGATAGGCAGACAGACGAGCCGATCATCATATCGAGGGCTACCTGGGATAGGCAGACAGACGAACCGATCATCGTATCGAGGGCTTACCAAGGTGGTGGTAAGACAAACCTCTTATCCTAGGTGAAAGGATAACCCTTCTCTTTGGGTCAAAAGAATTTTAATAATTTTATATTTACACTGCTGTTTTTATTAGAAAGGAATTTGTATTTTTTTTCCTTTCTTCATTACACTTTCAATTGTAATTGTTTCAATTACAATTATTCTATTACGTATTGTATTAATAGATTCTATACACTTCATGGTAGAATCACTCACACTTGTATTACTCTGATTATTGTATTCATCATGAATACAATTACTTTACTTTTCTAATAGTATTACATTACATCATACCTTTATATTCATTACAATTGTGATTGTTTGAATTGTATTAGTTTAAGATCTTTTAAACTAATCTCTTAAGTGTTTAAACAAATTTTTAGACCTACAATTCACCCCCCTCTTGTATTGTTCCATCTAATATACATCTACATTTACATATTCAATCCAACAATTGGTATCAGAGCAGGTTTCCACTGATTTGTATTACTAGCTTTGTTTCTTTCAAACTTTCATTTTAACTACTTTCTACACTAACGTGTGGAGTGGAAAAGTTTTTTGTTTCATTAGATGGTAGGAATGAATATTGGGTCAATTCACAACCTAAATCATTCTAGACCACCTATCTTTTATGGGAATGATTATGAGTACTGGAGAGATCGAATGAAGACATTTGTTATCAATACTGGTGCAAACAATATTATTATGCTTACTGGAGGTTACAAAATTCCTGACAAAGAAGTCAATACTTTCACTAATCAAGAGAAGCAAGAATATCAACTGAATTACAAGGTACAAAATACTTTACTATGTTCTATGACCAGGAATATATACAACCAGATATCTTCTTGTGAATCATCCAACTATATTTGGAAGAAATTAGAAGTCACACATTTTGGTACATCGAAGGTTATAGAAACAAGAAGAGCAATGCTTCGAGCAGAGTATCATGGATTTATTTTTCCTTATGGAGAACAGGTTTGTAATGTGCAACAAAGATTTATGACAATTGTCAATAATTTACAATCTATGGGATAAAAAAGTCTTGATGATGAAGCTCTTGTTGAGAAGATCATTGATATAATTCCAAACGAATGGGACTCAAAAAGGACAGTTATTGATGAAAATAGAAAAGTTTCCCATATTACACTTGATGAACTCTTCGGAACTCTTTTACAGCATGATACAAGAATGAAAAGTGATGATGATTTCAAAAAGAAGAAAAATGGGAATGGAACTATAGCCTTTACATCTAAAGCTAAAACACCTGAAAGGATAACAAGATCCAAATCCAAGAAAGTTGTCATATCAGAATCAAGTGATATTGATCACTCAGAAAATGAGTTAGCCAATCTTGGTCTAAGGATGAACAAGATAGTGGGAAAGAAAGATTTCCAATATAGATTCAAAAAGAAAGATAGGAATGATAAGAACGATTCAGAGGTAACATGTTATGAATGTAAGAATGTGGGTCATATAAGGCCTGATTGTCCTTTACTGAAGAGAAAATACAGAAAGGAGAAACATTCTGAATGAAATAAGAAAATGTATTATAAGACAAAGAAAGTCTTGAAGGAAAATGATACTTGGAGTACAAGTGGTGGCGATTCTTCAGAAAATTATTCAGAATATGAGTCCACATGACAGAGAAATATTGGACTTATAGCCATATTACCAATTAAAGATCATTGTCTTATGGCCAAGGTACACAATGCTGAAGCTATTACAAATGTCTCTTTAAATGCAAATTATACTGATAATAAATATTATGAATCTTCAAATGATGATTCTTCATCATCAAAAGATGATACATTACATTCTTTTGAAGAAGTATCTAGATTTTCTAAATTACTTGAAAATGAAAATTCTAAACTAAAGAAAAAGCTTGATAAAGAAAATTCTAGAATTTTAGTTTTAACTAAAGAAGTATCAGATCTTTCTAATGATCTTGATACAAAAACATCTGATTTTTAAAGTATTTTAAAAACCCTTGAGAAAGTCAAATCTGATAAGGATAAACATTCTATGGATCTTGAAAATATAATTTCTAAGAAAAATGTTTTAGAGCCTAACTCTAGTTTAAAATAAAATGTTTTTGATGATAAAAATGTAGTTTTAAAACTAATGTCAAGAATCTTTTCTTTGAAAAAATGTTTTTCAAACTTTACTTATGGCAAGGAGAACATTGGAAAAATGTATTCCCAAATCCAGCCTTTGAGAAATCATTTTGGACTTGGTTATACTCATTCCAAACCTGTATTTATTAATAACTATTTTGTTCCTCAAAGTAACCCTTTTTTGTACTAAGTGCCAATGTGTTGGACACTGGAAAATAGAATGTTCTCTTAAAAAATCTCAGTCTTTAGGATTTCATAAATCTCTTTTTTTAAAACAAATGTGGATTCCTAAAATTCTCTTATTTAACCCTTCTGGATCCAAAAAAGTTTGGATTCCAAAAAATTAATTGTTTCTTTTTTAGGAAAATGAGAAGCGTACCAACAAGAATATTTGGTACATGGATAGTGGTTGTTCTTGACACATGACTAGTGGTCTCGCATGTCGTTCATTGAAGTTATATGCATCCCAAATTAATTACATTTTCTTATAACTTTAGTATAGCATAAGATCGGGGTCGATCTACAGGGAACTATGGCGTGCATGAATTTAATTGAGTTAATACTTAATTAGTTGTAGTATGCAGAATTTAGAATTGATTAGGTTGATTTTGGGTTTTTATTTACACTAAATTGTTTTACATTGAAGAAATGAATAATAGTTTTAAAGAAAACAATGTGAAAATATAAAGAGTTTTAAAATGGGAAGAAAAGGCGTGTCAGGGTTGTGGTGATTAAGGAGGTCTTATGAATTTTGTTTAAATGGTTGTGTTGTTCATAATAATTCAATCATTTTTTATTTCATTTTGTTACAAGATTTCCTTGGTCCGGTTCCTCTTGTTTGGAATTAGAGCAGTTGAATCCTTGGTCCAGTAGTCAGTGTTCTTAATTCTTTATTAAGTTCAGTCCATTATTTGAATCAGTCAAATCCTTCAAATGGTCAAGGATGTTTTCCCCGTTACTTTTCTTTTGTATCACTGAGAATTCTTCCCTTGGTCCGGCTTATAATTCTCAGTTATATTTAACAGTGGATTAAGAAGAGTAAGATTAATTACAACGATCAAACACAACTATATAAAACAACATACAAATTGCGATCCCTTCATCCACAACCCCACACAAGAGGAGTTTAGTTTCACATAGAAAGTGGAGGATAAACGACACACGTGATACCTGACGGATTCATCGTGTAAGCGTTGAGGTAGGGTGGCGGAAGGTGGAATAGTAGAACTATGGCACCATGGTGGCTCGAGAATGGTAGCAACAGAGCTTCCTCTCTCCTCTAATGGTTTCGAACTCTAAATTCCATAGTCCAATATCTCTTTTTATAGAAAAATAAAGTACACGGCGTGTATAGAATGTACACGCCATGTAATTTTTGTCAACGCACATTGACACCAATTTCTCCATGGGTAGTCGGCCTAATACGCCGTCTTTGACTTTTGAACACGGCGCCGCCTGAAAGTTGAGTATACACGGCGTGTAGCACCGCCATACATGGCATGTAGTATCATAAGTTTTGGCCGCCATCCCTCTTCTAGAATAGCAGACACATCGTGTAGCAATGACACACGTCGTGTCCCCTTTAATGGTCACATGGGTGTGTGGACGTTTCATAGCAACCACCCCTTCTAGAAAGTAGTACACGATGTGTAACGCCGCCTAACGCAGCATATATCTTCTGCCTGGTGACATGGGCATGTACTACCACCTTCGGTCTGTGTCCTTTTCTGGATTTACACGACGTGTATAAAAGTACACGCCGTGTAGTTTCAAAATTTTGTCAGACTTCCCTTGATTCATGTATTTTAGCCAGAAAGCTCCTGAAATTAAACAGAATCACCAAAATCAAAGAATATGTTCATGAAACAACAGATATTTTCTGAAAACATGTTTTTATCTTCAATTATATATACGCAAATGTATACACAAATTGGGTTCGTCAAATTCCCCCACACTTAGTCATTTTCTTTCCCTCAAGAAAAATCTCAACATCTAATTAAAAGAGAATATAATTTAAAAAGGATGGAATTTAATTAATCAAACGTATAACTAATAAAGTTACTGAGGAATATTTCTAAAAGGCACAAACAAATTCAATTCATAAGATATTAAAATCATGCCTCATGTATAATGCAATTAACTACTCTCATCCTCTTTCAACACATTTTTCAACCTTTCAAAAATAAGCATGCCACTTTATGATTTACCTTACCAGTTTAAATCACACTCCACAATCAAGATTTTTTTAATCAAATTTATGCTCAATCTAAGGTATATACACTCTATCCATAGGTTTTCAAGATATCTTGTTCTCTACTTTAGTAAAATTGAATTACAAAAATCATGAGGGCTTTATCAATAAGGTTCAAAAGTCTCTATGGCTAAGGGTTGGTAGGTTCAGATGTGAAAATAAATTCTAAGGCTTGAAAAAGGAAGGATAATTCCTTTAAACAATATTGCATGATATTCAAAGTAAAACACACTGAAAATGAATCATTCACAAGCTCAGTCAAATGATTTTGTAGTCGTCACCATCTTCCTTAGGCAAGTAGGTTTCATGGGAAAATAACCATAAGGTCTCCTTGTTGTTTGTTTTTTTGTTTTTGTTTTTTGTTTTTTTTAATTACAAAAAAACACAAGGGAAACACTTATGAATACAATGAGTAGATGTTTGGAACCCATTCTGCCCCAAATAATCAAGAGGCACTCCCCGACACTTTATTTCATGGCTGTACATAAAAAATATGCCATGTATTTCCATCCCCCTCTTTAAAGATGAAATGAATAATCATGTAATGTTTAAAAAGAAATAGGGCAGGAAGGGAAATAGGCTTGTAATGTGGCTTCCTATAAAGGTTGTTCATGGTTTCTATGGGCTTAACGATGATTAAATGTATGGTAGATCTCAAGATAAAGGGGTTGAAACAATCCAATGCCTCAATCAGTTTAATGTAATTCAAAAATTTATTCATGATTTGAAAAGAAAAACATGAAAAATCTGGTAGTGATGCATATCCTAATAATCTCTCAAGAAAGAGGGTATTAGAAAAGAAATATGAAAAAGGGTTTAGAATACCTCTCAGGAGTGGAAAAATAGTAAAGGGACAATCAGGTCATGACATGGATATAAATGATTAGCCTAATCAATGTAATTTAATCAAGGATGAAAAGTTGCAATTGAAACTATATCAGCAATCATTTTAAAATTCTTAAAAACTAAAATAAGCATTCAACCTTTCCAAAAGTTTCTAATGATAACTCTAGCATTTATAAGAATTATTAACCAAAATTTTTTATATTTTCAAATATATAATATAATAATGATGTCTCCTAGAGTAGTTAAAGGGAAAAGATAAAGGTGAAAAAGATAGATGCTCCCCCACACTGAATAAGGAACATGGCCCACCAAGTGAAATACTAAGGTAAAGGGTGGGAAAGGGGGGTGATATGGGGGACAAAACGAGGGAAATTAGTGGAAGAAGTAAATCCAAAAAGAAAGAAAATAAAAATGTAAAAATACTCCCCTCATGAAAAGTGATGCCCAAGGCGCTCCATGCCCGTACCTGTGACTGTCGAGAAAAAGGAAAACTGAAAACATGCATAACATCACAGCACAGAAAATGAAAAAGAGATATTTAAGATAATGAAAAATGTCACTATAATGGCATCGCCTAAGAGGACGGCACATATAGTACAGAATCGGCCGGTAAAGACGGCACAAGAGGCGTGGAAGTGGGAGGCTCGAACTCCGCATCCTGAAGGGGAGCTGAAGAAGTAGGAGCCGCATGTGTGAGACTCAATGATGGAAGCTCAGCAGCAGGCCCTGTCCCAACAGAATTGGTAGAATTAGGGCTCAGCATAGTCATTAGAACTAAATCTGTGGCCTGCGCAGGAGAGGGCGGTGGAGAAGCAGCAGAAGGGCCAGGAATGGAGGCAGAGGCTACTGGCTGAGGCAGTGGAACACCAAGATGCTGAGCAATATGTACCAACAGATGCTCCACCCGGTCCTGGCAGTCATACAGACGAATAAAATGGCGTGCAATGGTGTCCTGGCAGCTGATGATACGAACTAACTTCTGATCCATCGTGGCTTGGCGGAGGGAAAGAGTCAGATCGACCGAGGGTTCAGAGGTATGTGGGATGGGGGATGGGACATAAGAAGGAAGGGCAGAAGAAGTGGGATCAGTAGGAGGTGGGTGAGGTGGAGAAGCTGGAGGTGGTGGGGAAGGAGGAGCGGGGTCAACAGCTGGGGCAGGGGGGTCAGCAGGTGGCGGGGCTCAAGCCTGAGCAAGGATATAGGCACCCCACTACTTCCGGACCAATCCCATGTGAATGAGCATTAGAAAGTCGATTTGCTGGGGTGAACCTTACAAGTCATGAGGTAAAGAGTGCTCGAATACCCCCAAGTGGTGGGCAAGACGGGTGGTGTAAAACCCGCCGTTCAGGTTGACCTGACGACCGGTAAACATGGAGTGGAAATAGGAGGTGGCAAGATAGGGGAGGTCTGTGTTTTCATGTCGGATGACACAAGTAAGAAGCATCATGTCACGACCAGTCACGACCCCTATATCCTCATGGTGGGGAAAAAGGATGGTGCTAAAGCACCGATGGGTGAAGCGAAGGACACAGTCGGCTATAAGAGTGCTCTTCTGGGAAGTGGGGGAGTACCAGTGGTCAGGCCCAGTGATCTCCCACCACATGGCAATAAGGTCAGAGTGCTCGGGCCGAGTGAAGTCAGAAATGGGGGGTGGTGTGATAGGATGGGGGTAGAAGCCGCACCCTTGGCCAAACTCAGTCATGGTAAGAGAGAAACGTCGGCCGCCTAGCCGGAATCGAACTACGGGTACCTCATCGCCAGGTGTCTCTCGGTACTCCGCTCCATCAAACTCAAATGAGGCTGGAAACTCCAAAAATAAATCACGGAACACATGAGTGCTGACCTGGAAAATATCGAGTAGTGAGGTGTGCCCGAGAAGCACCTCCAACTCCTCCCAAATATTGAGCCACTATGGAATTCTGATGTCGAGGTACCGGTCACTCAATGTTATCGGCCGATGAGAGAAGCGTCGAAACCTATCGTATGCTAGGTCGGTGACCGGTAATACCATGCAGGGATAGGGTGAACCTGTAGGTCCCGGCCCAGGTGCCGGTGTAGCAGCAACGTCTAGCTCTGGAGGTGGATCTGCCGAAGTAGAGGGTGGCTCGGTGGATGGTGTGCTCGAAGAGGGACCAGCTGCTGAGGATGATAGTACATGGAAAGTGGCAGCTAGTGTAGCAGAAGTAGGCCCGACCTCATCTGAGGGAGTGAGTGGCGACAGAATGGATAATGGAGGGAGCTCAAAGACATGAGCATCGGGGTCCGACTGTGTAGGTGGTTGGATTCGGATCCAACGATATCTAGGCCTATCGCCCTCAGTGGCGGAGGCTGGCCCCTTCCCTCGGGAAGGATTGTGATCTTCCATATCCTGAAATAAAAATAAAAGGAAAACAAAAAAAAGAAAAAGAAAAAGGAAGAAAATAAAACAAAGAAAATGTGAGAAAACTGGAAAATAAAAGTACACGGCGTGTACTCCAGAGTGCACGGCGTGTAATAAGAATATAGAGTATACCATTTTCTATGGATAGACACGCTGAGGATGGAAATAGACCATGTCACAGTACACGACGTGTACCGAACATACACGCCGTGTTCACTCAAAGTGAAGGTGGTCGTGTGGTATAAATGACACTACCATGTTGTTATCAGTTCAAAGAAAACAATGCACGCCATGTAGGTACAGGACACGACGTGTACTGCACATGAAGAACATGGCCGTTTAAGGGGTGAGAAACGGGCGAGCTAAACATCTAACAGACACGACTTGTACCAAACATACATGTTGTGTATAGGAACATGGGGTGAGAGGTCGTGTAGAGGGGATACATGGGCTGATTACAGATATAAAGGACACGACATGTACCGAACATACACGCCATGTTCTGGAACATGGGTGACATGCCGTGTTATGTGCCACACAGGGAGGGTCCAAGGAAAATGGTCTACACGGTGTGTACTGAACATACACGCCGTGTCCATGAAAATGGTATGTGCGGCCATGTGCAAAGGTGTACTTGGCCATTATGAAAAAGGACACGGTGTGTACTGAACATACACATTGTGTATATGCAATGTTTCGAAATATCTTGTGTGTGGCCATGTACAAAAGTTCACGGCGTGTGTTCTTCATTTCGTGGTCGTGTACTGCCGGAAGCCGAATGGTCGGCCGATCTGATAAACACCCTAAACAAGTCTAAAAATTTGAAATAGAGGGTGCATAATGGCGTACCTTGAACAAGGATCACAATGTGAGAAGAATCAAAACTTGAAACGCCCCAAATCGACGAATCTGGAAAAAGGGGTTTCGGGTGGTGTTCGAGAGAAGAAACGGGAAGAAAGGAGAAAAATGGGGCGGCCATCCAACATGGCCTCAAGCTGGGTGGACCGTGGCTTATATAGCCGCGGTACACGGCGTGTATGTTAGGTACACGTCGTGTATCCTGAATTTTGTTTTGAATAATATAAATAAATATAATTATTATAGTAAACTATATAATAATTATTATTAACAAATAAAATAAAATAGATATATCTAAAAATTCTATTACACATAAACCTATACATGATGTATATCAGGAAATACACACCGTGTATTTTAAAATGAGAAAAAGAGTAGTACAACCTTTGGTCTGGTGCTTGGGGCAGGATTCGAACCGGCGATAGGCCGTTCCAAACGGACACCCTCAACCACTGGAGAAAAGGTTGTTCTGCTATTCATATTTATTTTATATATATATATTTTCTATACATCCTATACACACAGAAAGAAAGAAAAGCACGGCTTGTGGTTTTTATTTAGGAAAGGATGGGGTGAAGGGGGGAGATTAGCGCGATTCAAAACCGGGTCTTTTGAACCTGGTTCTAAGACTTTGCCAATCAGCCAACATCACTCGCATGTAATTTATTATTTTTATAACGTTTTTAATTTATATTTGAACAATCATGGAGCACACGGCGTATATCGATGTACACGTCGTGTGGTTTTATTAAAAGAACAAATGATGGGAATGGGACCGTTGTCTAGATTCGAACCCAGGTCTTTTAAACCGGATTATGATTCTAGCCAACCGGTCCATCCCCACCATGGGTTTTATTAAACACACACACACACACACACACACACATATATATATATATGTTTGGAAAATACCACACACGTCGTGTGAATAAAAGGAGGAACCCCGTGTCGAAGGTTGGTCAGGAGGATTCGAACCGAGGACAGCTCGAATAAACTCTAGTGACTTTGCCATCGACACCAGAATCATCCCTGGTTATTCATTTGTTATTCTAGAGATTTATACTATTAATATTATAAATTTAAAAGATCGGTACATGCCGTGTATATAAGTGGGACAGAGCATGTAACCTTTGGGTTTTCTCCCAGGAAGCGCCTTTGTTTTAGGTCATTGGCCCGACCTTCTTACCTTGCTTAGCTGATATTTATGGTGGATAATGGTCCCAATAGTGGCCACCCTGACAATCTAGGAGTTGCAAGTTCTTGGGCTCTTTTTCAACAGGAATGTCTGGAATGTTAAAGTTATCAGAAATATAAGAATATAACAGATCATCCACCAGGCAATCGTCCATAGCAGTTATTGCAGAACAATCCTCATGATCGGACAATGATGTCTGCTTGATGGCTTTGAGAACATTGTAGGAGACTCTCTTGTCTCCTACCCGGAAAATAAGCTCCCCTTGGTGCACATCAATAAGCGCCTTCCCAGTGGGGAGGAAAGGTCTTCCCAATATAAGTGGTGCCTCCGGATCCTCCCCCATGTCGAGGATGATGAAATCAGCGGGGAGGACCAGCCTACCCACATTGACAAGTACGTCCTCTAGTAGTCCCTTTGGGTGTTTGATGGATCGATCAGCAAGTTGAAGGGCTACGTGGGTAGGCTTGAGCTCGTTGAGTCCCAAATTCTTGAAAACTCCGAGGGGCATGAGGTTCATGCTGGCCCCTAAGTCGCAAAGGGCCTTCCCAAACTCACAGGATCCAATAGTACAAGGAATGCTGAAACTACCAGGATCTTGGATTTTGGGAGGAATGGAATGTTGAACCCCCATAGAGCACTCCTTTGATAGTGAAATAACACCCAAATCCTCCATCTTCCTCTTATTCAAGAGGATTTCCTTCATGAATCTGGCATAGGTGGGCATCTGAGTTAGGGCCTCTACAAATGGGATTTTGATATGTAGCTTCTTGAACACATCCATGAATTTTCTGAACTGGTGGTCCAACTTCCTCTGCTTCAATCACTCCGGAAAGGGTAAGGCAGGCTTGAATGGTTGGATTACTTCCTTTCCTTTATTATGGAAAGCCTCCTTCTGCGGGCTTTTGGATGAGGAGGGGTTGGTACTGGTACCTTTTTCATCATCAGGGGGTGTGGATGCACCTTGCTGTGCTGATTGGTTCTGTTGGAGCTCTTTTCCACTCCGGAGCATGATAGCATTGGCCTCCTCCCTTGGGTTCTTTTCAGTGTTTCCCGACAGTGTACCAGGTTGCCTTCCTGAATGTTTGTTTGCAAGCTGGCCAATCTGATTCTCCAAGCCTCGAATTAAAGCATCCTGATTCTGGAACTGAGTCTCAGTAGTAGATATGAATTTAATCATCAGATCCTCTAACCATGAGGTGTTCTCCTGCTGAGGTGGTTGTTGAGCCGAGGGAGGAGGTGGCTGCTGTGGATGAGGGTCTTGATACCCTTTTGATGATAAGGACCCTGTTGGGGTTGTTGCGGCCTTTGGTATTGGTTCTGTTATGGAGGCTAGTTGTAGCTGGGTGGTCGCTGGGGTGGAGGATTCTGCTGTTGTTGGCCCCAGCCTGTGTTCTATTGATCTCGTCATGCTGGGTTCTGGTACTGCTGGTACTGGTTGGGCCCTCGATTTTGGGAAACATAACTCACCTTGCTTGTCGAAGGGCCTTCAGTCGAACCTGGTCATTCTCCCATGATGTGGTTATCACCACAGTCGCCACATGCTGGATGGTTCGCCGCATGAACTTGAGATGCTCCTTTCAGGTTCAATGTGTCGATTTTCTTGGACACATCGTTCAACTGTGCAGCTAATATAGTGGTATCGTCAATGTTGTGCATCCCTCGCTTTTGAGTCCCCCGCTCGGAGTGCCACTAGAATCTGTTGGATAACATGTCTTCCAGTAGTTCGAATAGTTCTTCGGGGGATTTCCGCATCACCGTGCCTCCAGCAGCAGTGTCCACCACGGACTTGGTATTCATGGTAAGTCCTCCGTAGAAGGTCTGGACTTGCATCCAGAGTGGCAGTCCATGGTGGGGTAATTTGCGTAACATTTCTTTGAAGCGTTCCCAAGACTCATACAACGACTCAGTGTCATGCTGCTGGAAATTATGGATCTCATTCCGGAGTGTCACTGTTTTTGATGGTGGAAAGTACTTGGTCAGGAACGTCTGGGTTAGCTCCTCCCAGGTGAGGATAGATCGTTGTGGTAGCCCCTTGATTCAGTGTTTTACCTTGTCCCATAGAGAAAAGGGGAATAGGTGAAGTCAGATGGCATCTTCGGACACGCCGGTGTACCAAAAGGTGTCACAGATCTCTAAAAAGTGGGAGAGATGAGCGTTCGGGTCCTCGCTGGCCAGGACTCCAAATTAGACTGTGTTCTGGATCAGCTGCATGATAACAGGCTTGATTGGAAAGTGTGGAGCCTGGATCGGGGCACGAACGATGCCCGTATCAGCTCCATGGATTGAAGGAAGATCGTACTTCATAAGGGTACATCTTGGAGGTTGTTTCTGAAGGGGTGGAGCATGCATGAACTGCTCCTGAGGGGCGAAGTATGACCGTGGGAAGGGTTGTTGCGGTGGAAGTTGGTAATCCCTTGGGAGGAATTCCATGAAGGCTCCAGGAGGTTGCTCCGGTAGACTAGTAGCGGGAGGCTGCTGATCCTGGTACTGATGCTCAGTAGCAGCATCTATGGCTGGTGCTCCCTCTTCCTTGTTCGCCATGGGTTTTGGTTGATGGTTGTGAATTTTTGTCCGTGTATGCCGATGATGAAGCAAGGTCTATTCAATTTCTGGGTCCAGTGGAACTAATTCCGAATACTCGGTGCTTCTGGATCGTGTAAGACTTCTAAACATACACTTTAATCTTTTGACAACACAAAAACGAAAACCCAGCATAAAAGGGAAAAACAATAGAGAAAATTTGAAATGGGATTAAAAAAGATATTTTTGATATTTTTTGATTTTTATGTTCACTTAAATCAATTATTAACACAATTTAAATCTTAGCACTAATTCCAAAGATGTTCCCCAGTAACGGTGCAAAAATTTGGTCTCTCTTGTCATTGATTGAAGTTATATGCATCCCAAATTAATTACTCATTCATAGAACTTTAGTATAGAATAAGATTGGGGTCGATCCACAGGGAGATATGGTGTGCGTGAATTTAATTGATTTAATACTTAATTAGGTGAAGTATGCAGAATTTTGAATCGATTGGGTTGATTTTGGGTTTTGATTGACAGAAAATTGTTTTACTTTGAAGAAAATGAATAACAGTTTTAAAGAAAACAATGGGTAAATTTAAAGAGTTTTAAAACGGGAAGAAAAGACGTGTCAGGGCTATAGTGATTAAGGAGGTCTTATGCAGATTTTTTAAATGGTTGTGTTGTTCATAATAATTCAATCATTCTGGATTTCATTTTGTTACAATATTTCCTTGGTCTGGTTCCTCTTGTTTGGAATTAGAGCAGTTGACACCTTGGTCCGGTAGTCAGTGTTCTTAATTCTTTATTAAGTTCAGTCCATTATTTGAATCGGTGAAATCCTTCTAATGGTCATGGATGTTTTCACTGTTACTTTTCTTTTGTATCACAATGAATTTTTCCCTTGGTCTGACTCATAATTCTCAGTTATATTTAACAGTGGATTAAGAAGAGTAAGATGAATTACAACGATCAAACACAGCTATATAAAACAACATACAAATTAAGATCCCTTCATCCAAAGCCCCAACACGAGGAGTTTAGTTACACAATGAAAGTGGAGGAGAAACAACACAAGTTATTCCTGACAGATTCATCATGTAAGCATTGAGGTAGGGTGTCGGAAGGTGGAATAGTGGAACCATGGCACCATGGTGGCTCGGTAATGGTAGCAATAGAGCTTCTTCTCTCCTCCAATGGTTTCTAACTCTAAAATCCATAGGCCAAGGTATCTTTTTATAGAAAAATAAATTACATGGTGTGTATAGAAAGTAAACAGCGTGTACTTTTCGTCAACGCGCTTTGGCGCCAATATCTCCACGGGTAGGCGGCCTAACACGCCGTCTTTGACTTTTGAACCTAGCGCCACCTGAAAGTTGAGTATAAAATGTGTGTAGCACCGCCATACACAGCGTGTAGTATCACAGGTTTTGGCTGCCATCCCCCTTCTAGAATAGCAGACACGACGTGTAGCAGTGACACATGTCGTGTCCCCTTCAACGGTCACATGGGCGTGTGGACTTTTCTTAGCAACCACCGCTTCTAGAAAGTAGTACACGGCGTGTAACGCCACCTAACATGGCGTGTATCTTCTTCCTAGTGACATGGGCGTGTACTCCCACCTTCGGTTCGTTTCCTTGTCTGGATGTACACGACGTGTATAAAAGTACACGCCGTGTAGTTTCAAAATTTTGACAGACTTCCCTTGATTCATGTATTTTAGCCAGAAAGCTCCTAAAAGTAAACAGAATCACCAAAATCAAAGAATATGTTCATGAAACAACAGATATTTTCTGAAAACATGTTTTTATCTTCAATTATATATATGGTAATGTATACACAAATTGGGTGCATCAACTGGAAACAAATATTTCTCTGAAAAGATCCTCAAAACAAAAGGAGGAAAGGTTACCTTTGGAGATAATGCTCAAGGAAAGATTGTTTTTATAGGTAATATTTTTTCCTTGGAAAATTTATTATCTCAAATGTTTTGTTTGTTTAAGGTATTAGGCACAATATCATCAGCATAAGTCAATTATGTGATGAAGGTTACCTTGTGAATTTTAGAAATGATAAATGTCTAGTTCACAATTCAAGGATGAGTTCATTCTATCTGCCCATAGGCAAGAGAATTTATACACTCATAACTTAGAAGACCTTAGGAGCCAAAATTTACTCTACTTAAGTGCAATAGAAGACCATTCATGGCTATGGCATAGAAGACTAGGACACTGAAATCTATGAAACTATTGTAAACTCTCAATGAAAAGACTTGTAAAGGGACTACCAGATCTTAGATATGATTCTTCAAAAGTCTATAATCCTTGTAAATTTGGAAAGCAACATAAAACTATCTTTAAATCAATTCATGAAGTTTGAACTTATAATTCATTACAACTAGTGCACATGGATCTTTTTGGTCCTACATAAACAGGAAGCATTGGAGGCAAATACTATGTATTTTTATTAGTTAATGACTTTACCAGATTTATATGGGTCTATTTTCTATCAAAGAAATCTAAAGCCTTTTCCTATTTCAAAACTTTTAGAGCCCAAGTTAAAAATGAGAAAAATCTACCATTGATAACTATTCATAGTGATCATGGTGGTGAATTTCAAAATTGTGAATTTGAATATTTTTGTAGTAAGAAAGGTATTACTCACAATTTCTCAGCTCTAAGAACTACTCAGGAAAATGGTGTTGTTGAAAGAAGAAATCGTATTATTTAGGAAATGACTAGAACCCTGTTGAGTGAATACTCAATTGCTAATCACTTTTGGGCTGAAGCCATTAGTACAACTTGTTATACTATAAATCGTGTTTTAACTAGACCTTTTCTTAATAAAACACCTTATGAGTTATGGACTGGCCGAAAACCTAAAGTTTCATACTTCAATGTTTTTGGGTGAAAAGTATTCATTCTGAATACAAAAGATAATCTACACAAATTTTCACCAAAATCTGATGAAGGAATATTTCTAGGCTACTCCACAACTTCTTAAGGATTATAGAGTTTTCAATAAAAACACATGTACTATTGAGGAAACAGTACATGTAAAATTTGATGAAACTGATCCTTTTGTTTTTAAATCATCCCAACCTACATCCTCATATGTGTTTTCAAAAACTGATTATCAACCTTTGTTAGAAGATCCTTCTGATAAGGAAAATGTTCAAGAAGATACTTCCGAAATATTTACCACAGAAGAATTTCTACCATATGTTGATGAACAGGTTTTACAAAATCCATGTCAATTGTTTCTTAGGAATCATCCAAGTAATAATATCATTGGTCATGTAAATCAACCCGTAAGGACCATAAATTCATTAAGAAATGAAATAGAACATCTTGCTTTTCTTTCCCAATTTGATCCTAAAAGTCCAAGTGAGGCCTTAGGTGATGAAGATTGGATCAAAGCAATGTAAGATAAACTAAATGAATTCAAGAGGAATCAAGTCTGGACATTAGTTGAAAGACCTAAAGAAACAACTGTAATTGGAGTAAAATGGGTTTTCAGAAACAAATGTGATGAAAATGGAATCATTTACGAAATAAAGCAAGACTTGTTGCTAAGGGCTATAATCAACAAGAGGGATTAGACTATGAAGAAACATATTCTCCGATATCTAGAATTGAATCTATTCGAATTCTATTAGCCTTTGCAGCATACTTTAACATCAAACTATTTAAAATTTATGATAAATATGCTTTTCTATATGGTTTTGTTCAAGAATAAGTTTTTGTTGAACAAATTCCTATTTTTCTTAACCCAAAACATCCTAATAATGTTTATAAACTTACCAAAGCCCTATATGGTCTTAAATAAGCACCTAGAGCATGGTATGATAGACTTACAAGATTTCTTTTACAAAACAATTATACAAAAGGTATAGTAGATCCAACCCTTTTTATAAAAATGGAAAATAAAAATATTTTGATTGTTCAAATCTATGTTGATGACATCATATTTGGATTAACTCAGCAGTTTTTAACCGATTCTTTTGCTAATTTAATGAAATCTGAGTTTGAAATGAGTATGATGGGTGAGTTAACATTCTTTTTAGGTTTTCAAATTTTCCAAAAACTAGAAGGAACATATATTTCTCAACATAAGTATATTACAGACTTGCTCAAAAAGTATGGATATGACAATACTAAAAGTATTAGCACTCCAATTGGTACCTCAAATACACTTGATCTTGATGAAACTAGGAAACTAATAGATCAAACAATTTTTAGAGGTATGATAGGAAGTTTTCTATTCTATATAGCTAGTCAACCAGACTTAATGTTTTCTGTATGCTTATGTGCAAGATATCAATATAATCCAAAAGAGTCTCATTTAAAATCCATAAAGAGAATCTTTCAGTATTTAAAAGGCACTATGGATTAAAGAATTTTTTACTCTTCTGGAAATGATTTTGTTTTAAAAAGTTTTTCAGATGCTGACTTTGGTGGTTGTAGAATGGATAGAAAAAGTACATCTGGATCACGTAATTTCTTAGGAGATTGTCTGGTTTCTTGGTCCTGCAAGAAACAACACTCAGTAGCACTTTACACTACTGAAGCTGAATATGTAGCAGTTGGAAGTTGTTGTGCTCAAGTGTTGTGGATGCATCACACACTCACTGACTATGGATTGAGTTTTTCCAAAACCCAAATTCTATGTGATAATACTAGTGCCATATCTCTTAGTAAGAACCCAACACATCAAACTCATGAAAAACACATAGATGTTAGATATCACTTTATTAGGGATCACACACAAAAAGGAGATATTATTTTACAATTCATCGGAACGCAAGAACAACTTGCTGACATTTTTAAAAAACCATTACCTTCTGATATATTTGAGTGTATAAAACAGAAGCTAGGAATGATTACATTAAAATAATCATTCATATCTACTTCTTGTTTTACATTTCTCCTAACATCAAAAAACTCCTCCAGAAAGGGGGAGAACACTTCTTACTATGTTTCTTCTTATCTTATGATCTTTAATTATTTATTCTCTTAGTATGTGTTTTTGTCTTTCTGTTTATCATACTGACAGATTTTTCATATCATTTACCTTTCTGTTTATCATATTGAAAGTTTTATAGTATCATTTACCTTTCTGTTTATCGTATTGATAGTTTTATCGTATTATTTACCTTTCTGTTTTTCGTATTGAGAGTTTTATCATATTATTTACCTATTTCCTTATCGTGTCGTCCGTTCATGGTAATGAATTTATTTATCATTGGCTCATCCAATCATGGTAATGAATTTCTTTTCCATCGGCTCGTCTGATCATGGTAATGAATTTCTTTTCCATCGGCTCTTCCGTTCATGGTAATGAATTTCTTTTCCATCGGCACGTCTGTTTATGATAATGAATTTCTTTTCCATCGACATGTCTGTTCATGGTAACAAGTTTGTTTTCCATTAGCTTGTCAGTTCATGGTAATGCCTTTCTTTTCCATCGGTATGACGATTTATAGTATTCTTTTTCTTTGTACGTTTTTATTTTCTTTCACTTAATACTATCTAAAACCAACAATTACCTTACGATCTCCAGCAGGTACATACATTCTTCATGTTTTTAATTTTTTTTCATTTTAATCCTATCCGTTGATCTTATTTCATATAATCTCAACCATAGAAGATCAACAGCCACCCTTTTTCCACCTATAAATAGCCCCCCTCCCCAAATCCACATCGATTTTTCAGGTTTTGTGGCGAAGCTCTACTCCACCGATTTAAGTCACCGTACGATCTTTCAAGCAGCTTCACCTATATGTCTCAGTCCTCTGGTAATAATCTCGCTGAAATGTCTTCAAAGACTTTTAAAGAGAAAGACTTTTTCAGAGAAAGGTTAGTTTCTTGGGACTTTTTTGATTCGTACGATTCAACAATCAGAAGAATCATTTTGTTTCAAGGCTGGGAACAATTATGTGTTGAAAAAACAGTATCTCAAGATCGGGTTCTTTTTGATGAAGTCACTTAGTTTTATAAAACTGCATCGTTTGATAAAAACATGACTATCAACTTTGCTGTGTACGATAGAAATATTTCTACGTACACAGAGGAAGGTGACTCAAGCAGCTCATTTTCTGAATGTTCCGATAGAAGGTGACTCTTTCTATCCATCTCATAAACTACCAGAGGAAGTTGGTACATTTAAAAAAGAGAATGTTGAAAAGAAGTTGTTTATTATAAATGAAGAAAAGAGGAAAGTATCTCATCTTTCTCCGGACAATAGATTTGTGACTCTCGGGATGCCAGGTTTTCTTATCCTAAGGAAAGGAGATAGAGAAACTCTGAAAGTTTATGATGTTTTTATGCTTCACTATCTTGTAAACATGAGAAAAGTAAATCTCATGGGATATTTTTTGAAACTATCAAGAATGTTATGTCAGGAGGAATTAAGTCCCATTTGATTATGTATCCATCTTTTCTTACAAAATTCATTCTTGAGGGTATGAAGTTTTGTAATATTCCTTTCAAAGAAAATATGATAGATTTGAATCCCTCCTAGATTAGTAAAAGTACTTTGAAGAAGTTGAATGTTTTTTTTAACCCGAATTTAAAACTTTTTATAAAATATTTAGAAGCTGAATCGGCTCAGAATAAATCGGCACCTATGCCAGTCAAAGACAATCCTTCTATTGGTGCTCCTTAAAAGTCAGATCCACAAACCAGTTCAAAGCCAAAGAAGAAACCAAAGTACAGTAAGGAGGATTTGGCCAAGTGGAGAAAAGAAAGAGAATAGAGAAAGGAAGGTGATCAAAAGTTCGGTCTTGACCCAACTGAAGCTTTTGCTGAGAGAATAAGGGTAGAGGAAACCCTTCATGCTGAAAAGAAAAAGAAGACTGTTTTGAAAAGAAAGGCTCAAGACTTTGATATCTCTAAAGTACTGAAAATGTTTGAGGATTCTAGTGCTCAACTAACGGAAGAAATACATCAAGAAAAAATCATATAGATTCTTACAGAGAAAGAAAATGGAAAACAGATGTTGGGATAGATATAAGAAGTTGAAGAAGAAGAATATTTTCTTTTATAATTCCTTCAGAGTTCGAAAAAGAGTAGAGAATAATCTTATCAAAAGCAGAGTGAAGGTATTCAACAAGTTCCTTAGGCCAATCAAGCACCTTTTGAAACTTTTGAAACTCCGGATAAAACACCCTCTCAAGAAAAGAAAGGTTCTCAATCTTCTCATATTGAAAAAGTTATTGTCATCAGTGAAAAAGTAGAGGAAGAAAAAAGGGAGAAAGAAAAAGAAAAAGGAAAACAACCTTTTGTTGACTCAAGCCGATCAAATGAACTAGTTTCGTATGATGAGGATACCGATTCAGAACAGACAATCTATCTCAAGAGAAGTGATTACATTGTTCATGTTATAAGAAGGGTTGAAAGGAAGATTCCATACTTTCCCAGGCTGGAAGGGAAAATTGATTTCCTTACTAAAAATCAGAAAAAGAAATTTGGTTCTATAATAGAATTGAGAAAGAATGTTTTTTCAGTTGAAGCTGATTTGAAAGTTTTATCTGAATCTTCAGCTGCTCATAAGAAAGCTTGCAACAGGATGACCAAGTGGTCATATAAAAAATAAAGCTCAGTGAATGACCATGAGATATAAATTGAAGATATAATGAGGTTATCAAATGATCTTGCTATTTCTTTCAATAAGCTTGACAAAGAAACTGTTGAAAGACTGAATCAGGTAACTCATGGCGCTGATATTCCTTCAGTGAAAGAATTGCAAGAGAGAATGAATTCTTTTCAGTCTGAATTCTCAAAGGTTTCATCTATCAAAAATCAAATAGTTTTGTTGAAGAAACAAAATTCTGTGTTTTCCAAAGATAAAAATAATTTTCAAAACCGAATTGATACTCTTGAGGAAGTAATTAGAGTCCAGGAGGAGACTATCAAGAATCAAGATCAACTTTTTGCTGACCAACAAGAGCTTCTCATATCACAGGGTGACTCAATTTCTGAAGACAATAAAGAAATCAAAAATATGAAAGCTATTCTTCATGAGCTGATAAAGAAGTAAAAGGAAAGAGAAAACAATTGACTATTGTATTTGTTTTTCTTTTCTAATGGAACCTGTCTTTGTTTTGAAATGAAATTTATGGTACTCTTTCTTTTTTCCTGAAATTATTTTTCTCTAAATCTTTCAGGAAACTCAAGTTTACCCCATTTATTTTTGTAAATCACAAATGGGGAGAATGTTCTATAAAGGGGGAGAATGTTTTACAAAGGGAGAATGTTTTAATCAAATAATTTGAAACCAAGGAAAATCTGTAAATACAATCCTTAAGAAAGTATATAACTAAGGGGGAGTTAGTTGTATTCAATTTCATATTCAGAAGAGTTTCCAATAACTCATGGGGAGATAAGTTTTTGTTGTTGTCTTTACTTTGTGTTTTGTGCTTTTCCAAAAAGGGGGAGATTGTTTCAGTAAAAAGTTCTATTTTGACTTCTATACCTTGTTTTGAAAATCACAAATGTCTTTTACCATACTGATCGTACTGACCATGATGATCATACTGACCATGATGATCATACTGACCATGATTATAATACTGAACATGATGATCATACTTACCACAATGATTGTACTGACCATGATGATAGTACTGACCATGCTGATCGTACTGACCATGATGATCGTACCGGCCATATTGATCGTACGGACTATAATTTTCATACTGACTCTGTCAATCGTATTGTAATGACTCTATCAATTATACTCACTTTTGTGTATCTTACTTTGTATCATATCAATACATTACATTTAGTAGTACTTATAATACTCATACTTTCATTACTTGCTTGTTTTGGTACTTAGTCAAAAACACATGTTTCACATTAATTGTACTCTTGTTTATCATCTTCATATATCTTTTGTTTTAACCAATGTGATTTCATTGAGTTAGTTACAAATAATCAAAACGATGTCGTGCTTTCTATTTCAATATGACCGTTATAATGTCAGGTGTCCAAGTCCCTCCGAGTTTTTCGTAGAAATATGACCGTTAAAGGAAATGTGACCGTTGGAACCTGAGGCCTATAAATAAGAGGTCATTTGAAGCCGAGAAAAAATAATGGTGATACTTTGCTTCCTTTATGTTCTAGAGAGAGACGTTGTGACTTCTCTCATGCTTTGTGCTTTTTGAAACCGAGATTCGTATCAAGGGCTGCCGGGGATAGGCAAACAGACGTACCGATCATCGTATCGAGGGCTGCTGGGGATAGGCAGACAGATGAACCGATCATCGTATCGAGGGCTACCGGGGATAGGAAGACAGGCAAACTGATCATCGTATCGAGGGTTGCCGGGGATAGGCCGACAGACGAACCAATCATCATATCAAGGGCATACCAAGGTGGTGGTAAGACAGACCTCTTATCCTAGGTGAAAGTATAACCCTTCTCTTTGGGTCAAAAGAATTATAATACATTTACATTTCCACTACTGTTTATATTGGAATGAAATATTTATTATTTCCTTTCTTCAATACACTTTAAATTGTAATTGTTTCTATTACAATTATTCTATTACATATTGTATTAATAGATTCTATACGCTTTATGGTAGAATCAATCACACTTGTATTACTCTGATTATTGTATTTCATCTTGAATACAATTACTTTACTTTTCTAATAGTATTACATTACATCATACCTTTATATTCATTACAATTGTGATTGTTTGAATTGTATTAGGTTAAGATCTTTTAAACTAATCTATTAAGTGTTTAAATTTTTTTTAAACATACAATTCACCCCCCTCTTGTATTGTTCCATCTAATATACATCTAAATTTACATATTTGATCCAATAGCTCAAAGCGGTGTTTTCAGGTTTTACCCCTTGGTACATCTATGACAGAGCTGCCTCTACCTGCTCGTATCTAGACAGGGATGTATTTCTTGGAAAACTCACTAAATCTCTGCCATACCAAAATTCTAGGAAATTATTCTATACTAATTCTCAAAGTCTATCTTAGGGGTTTGTGCTCTAATCAGAGTTTATCTAAATCTAGCTTCCAAGGTTTGTACTAAACCTCCTCTAATACCAACTGTAACGCCCCGACCCCAGTTACTCAGAGTCCGTGAATTATTTCATATCATTGGCATGATCACAAAAGATCAAGTCTCTAAAGACCGATTAGTTTAGTAGCCTTGGAAACACTTGATATATTCATAAGGTTTACATTACATCATAAAGTGAAAACTACAACAACATATTGTCTCCACACTCATATACCCTTATACTATCTCTGCAGGTCATTCATGAAATACTTCTTCACATCCTGGAAAAAATAAAACATAGAAAGAGGTGAGCTCATATGCCCATTAAGGATAACAATATAGCAGAAACATTCATAAAACAACATAAACATTTAAGGCAATGTATAACTAAAACAAAAGCCTTTTAAAATTTATCTTCAGCATAATATGGCAGAAATAAAATGAAATAATTCCATTTACTTATTCACATGTATATTCTACTAGTCAAATAATCATATACAATAACAATAACCACTTTCATAATGATCAAATGCATAATTCCAGACTTTCATAACCACATAGTCAAGGCCTCGTTCCAAGAATACAAATAAGATTTTGTCAAGGCCTTTTGCCAAGACACTAGTTTGTCTCATGAGACCTACCGATGCATAGAGGAGCTATAGCGGGCTCAACCCGTCACTTATTATGTCCCATGCATTCATCATATGAATAGGTTTAAACATATCATAATCATTCGTATTAAAAATAGTATACAAAATGTCAATACTTTCTCCATAAACCATGAATGGTATAAAAATAACACATCCACAGTCAAACATATCACAAAACCTTCAACAAAATATGGATGTTTTGTATCATAATAAATCAACTTTAAATAAGCTTAAAATCCATCAAAGGATGTTGACATAGATGAAATCAAAACTATTTGAGAGAAATATCCCTTTTTTGAATTAATTTAAAAGTCACATAATTATAAAATAAAACATTTACATTTAAAATATCCTTATAATCCTGTAAGGGAAGTTTCGACGATTTTATAACGGCGGAAAACAGCCGCACCCACCGTATAAGTTAAAAAAAGACATTCTTACCTAAATTTTGTCGAAAAGGTTAAAAAGGACCTTGTTTGGAAAATGACAGAAAGATTCCTTTATAAAATTCAAACAAGGGTATAAATAACTTTAACTCATAGTCTATTAAATAGTAAAATTGTTTTGGAAAACATTTTTATTAAACATGGATGTGGACGATAAAGAGGTCCCAGTAGATTATTACGTATAAACCACCTCGGATAATGAAGAGATTGTGAAATAACCCTTACCTTGTACTTTTCCTTGGTTGAGGGTAGGTTAACCTCCTGTATAATGGTGAAATATTTTTTATTAAATTATACAAGAATCATATACAATAATATGATGTCATATATGATCTTTTAACATTGCATTGTTAATAATATCATAGTATTATCATCGTTTCGGGTGTTAACTTACTCGTTTTCTTTTATATGTTTTGTTACATAAGTCATGATCGTTATGGATAGGTTGTATCTTATTCATATAAATAATGATGTCATGTCCTTAAACATTATTTTTAATCATCAAATAAGAATTATACCTGAATGGATATGATGGAAATTTAATCCCATCGCGTTCGTGGAGACGGTAGTCCGTACGTACGCACAGACGCTACTTCCATTTCATTTTTCATTTTAAAAGGAAATCAAAAACAAATGATAAAAAGGTATATTATTATTCCAGTATAATATAATATCTTATATATGTTACTTAAGTTCATTAACACCATCATTTATACGTTCCATGTATGGTATGAACGAGTCATATCACTTTGAGGGGGCGGTAGTCCGCACTTCCTCAAATAAAATTATCGTATATATATACAACATGAAACGAATATTGGTATGCTATATAATGGAATTAAATAAGACTATATATAAAATAAATAAAATAAATATCATATTTAATTACATTTCCATCATAATGGCCACCATGAGAGGTGGTAGGAGATAATTGAACAATCATCGTTTCATGAGGCGTTTGGTTGCCATCCACAGAGACATTATGTTCTTCAACCATTGGTTGGAGGTGTGTGTAAGTGTAGTTTGAATAATTTTTGTAACAATATCCTGGTGTATTGAGTATAATGGGTTTTTTACAAAAGAAATTAATAAGAAGAGTTTAAGGGTCGGAGAAGTAAAATAAAAGAAAAGAAGCTAAGAGAAATTGTTACCTTTAATTTGGGTGACTCCCTTTGGTTTGAACCAAAAAAGAACTCTTGAAGTGCATTCTACCTATGATAAGGCTTCTAAGAGGAGGAGAGGGATGTAGGGAGCTTAATTGGGCCATGTTTGGATGAGCCAAAAGGCTTCAGATGTGTGTGGAATTGGTTAGAAGTGGTGTCCTTTTATAAGGGGGAGGTGGGGCTCTTTAGGAAAGATTGAATATATTATTTTATTATATAATGATATTCGGTTTATAATGTCTCCAAAGTGGATTATTAAAAGTCTAAGGTATGTTTGGGTCGAAATACATTCATCCAATAGATTTTAGACAGGTTTGGGTCACAATAATAACCTTATCATTTATATTTAACTCTTAGTTAAATAGTTTGACATTTACCATGTCACTTTGTATTTTTAAATTATAAGGTTAATAAACTTACAATATACTTATATGATACCCCCCAAGTGGTCCATTAATGACACATATATCATGATATAAGTCATTTTCCTGAACCTTAGATTTTTAAGAATGAAATATCAATTAATATATAATATTTGTTTCAAAAACTCATTTCTGGCAATTTTGACAATATCTAATAATTGATTTTTGTTAAAGTCTTAAAAACTTTATTAATTAAAAAAAATTCATTCAAAAAATAAGAACATGTCATCCTAAAAAATAAAATTCGTTGATGGCATCAAAACCTTCAAATTATATTTATTTTAACATTGATTATACTAATTATTTGATTCTTTCATTATTAAGGAAAATACTGCTGCATTATTGTGTCATAAATAAATTTAATTATTCAATGTCTAAAATTTATAAATAAAATACCATTATTTTGGAAATTTTTTTATCTTTATAATGAATATTTATAATCTAAAATATAATATATATATAACCATATGTAAAAATTGTTTTTCTAAAAGATATATGCTAATGCAATTTTTGTATTTCATTTAACTTAATTAATATAAACTGTCATTATCACATACAAGAGGCTCCATGGGGACCCAAAATAGACCCAAAGATTCCCATGGTCGGACATGTATCATCCAATAGGTTTAGGACATGTTTTAAGGTAATTTAGTATTATTATAATATTATTTTTTACCCTTATTTACCGGATTTACCCTTTACCATGGTAAATAAAATATTTACCGAAATAATTATTCAAAATATCTAAAAATAAAAGTTACCTATTTACACAATTTGGAACTCTGGATTCTAAATATATTATTCATTTTTCTAAATTCAAAACACAGAAGTGGCAGAAATTAATTAAAAATTAATTCCAGCTTTCAGAACAAAAAGCGTGTTTTTAAGAAATAATAACTATCAAAAGATTGACACTTGTTTATGTCCGATTTAAATGTGAAATTATTTCCACTGACCAACATTGTATTAAATGGTAAAAATATATTCTAAATATACTTTAAAATCACTCAAATTCATAATTTATTACTATTAATTATTTCTATTAAAAAAGTTGTTTTTAATTAAAAGGTAGTAATTTTCACTATTCATCAAAATATGAATGATATCCGAAAAGTACAAACAATTCACCCTAATATAATATTGATATTATGAATCCAAAAATAAAGTCCATTTTTAATGATAAAATGTATTAAATTTCAAAAAGTGGGTATAACTATTCATAACGACTAGTTTGATTGGTTGTGGTGTGTGTTGGAACTCAAAGTTGCGTACAACACACACTACTGTGTTATTCAAAGAGAAGTGTACCATGGAAGCTTGTGGAGTTACACCCTATTTTATTTAACAATCCCTAGTTTATGAGGAGATGCGCTTCAGGTTATGTGGTGTTCTAGATCGGGGCACTGGTTTTTGTGTCTCCTTGGCCAAGATGTTACATTTTTCACATTCAAAAAGGCTCCGAAAAGGCCCATTATAAAACCTTATATGTTATCAGAATCCAATATGGTCAACCAATGGGTTATATAAAAGTTTATAGGTCATTTATACCCTTATCCTTTTAGTTTCACCACCCGTAAACCCATATTAACCTAAATCGTAGTAATTATTTTTTACTAGGTGTACTATTCATTATAGTTAAAAATTAAATTGATAATATTATTAATTAAAAATTATTTTTATTCCAAATATTTAATATATTTTTTCAAATTCCATTCATATAAGTGGCATAAGTTAATTTAATATTGATCCCACAAACGTGATGAAAAAGAGGTTTTCTAAAGAGAAAAGTTTCAAATATTTAAAAGGTTTTTATATCAAAATTTGAAAATTTTTTGATTCAAATGAATTAAATTTGATTTATATATATTTAAATTAACTAATGTTACTTTTAAAATAATATTAAATTAATTTCAATTTTTTTAAATTCTTTAAAATAAATGAAAATTCCTAATAAAAAGTTGTATTTTTCACTATTCATAAAAAAACATATCTTTTTAGAAAGTTATTAAAATTTAACTCCAATATAATTATGAAAATATGTTTTAAATTTTTTATTTTTCCAAATAATTTTTCTAATAGTGTAAAAGTTTTATTTTAAAAAAATTATGGAAATGGAGAAAAAAGTAATTTTTAGAAAAATACATTTTATGCGTAAAATTTGATTTATTATTATCCGTTGTCTTGAAAGAAATAAATTGAATGATAAAAATTCAATTGAATATATAATATATAGATTTCATTAAAATAATTGAGAAAGAGTATTTATTTTAATTAATTGAGTTTAAAAAAATTTATGCACATAAAATAGTTTTGTCAATAAAATACTTCCTTTTTTTCAAATGGTTCTTATTTTAATTTCTATATAATATTTCCACAAATAAATGATTACATATAATTATTTAAACTATATATTTTCATTATTTAGTTATTCCTACTAATAACATCCATTCTAATGGCTAGTATATAACTGTTAAATAATAATCTTTTAGCAATATGTCACATTTTGTTTAAACTCGGTGTTGCATGTAATGCAAGCTACACTCAGTGGTCTATGTAATGAAAACTAAATTTTGTGTTTATTTTAATACAAGATAAACTTGTAATTTTATTCAATTAAAATTATTTCAAATATTAGTTTAATTTGAAAAAACTATTTCTCAAAATGGAGGGTTGTTATAGTATGTACAACTTACTGTCTCAATGAATAGTGTAATTTATTTGTCTATATATATATTTTATGGAAGAATATAAATATGTTTATAATTTGTATATATGATTTTTATATCATTATTATCATTCTGTAGATGATTTAACCATAATCAAGGTACCAGTACCAAAAGTACGAAACCAAAATTTACATGAAAAATGAAGTAGTTATCACGCAGAACAATGATTTTAATAATGAATTATTAATAAATGGGTGATAAAATGGTGAAAGTAAATCATATATGGTATAAAATATATGTGTATGTTTCCATAATAGATATATAATAAATATATATTTATTATACAGTATGATCTAACCCTTATGATTGAAGTCACACCTAAGGTGATGGATTTTTGACTCACTTTTATTTCTGTGATACACATGCCATATTCCCCACTTATTTATTTTATGTAATGTATATACTAACCATGAATGTATTGTATGATTATCATTATGAAAATTATGATGATTTACATAACTATATAATGTTCTTTCATTCATGGGCCTTATGATTCAAAAATTACCAAAGTGATAAGGCTTTTATGTTACAATCTCATTTTTTATCAAGATTGTTAATGATTATGATACCAATGATTAAATTTAATGATATAACTATAAATATTCTCATGAATTTTCATATTATTTTTTTTATTTATTAAAATTATATATATTCCGTTCATTTTCCACTTTTTATATAACCATGAGTCTAAAATATATTTTTATAGAAAACTGACATTATCCTTCCCTTCATTTGAACATACCTTTTATTTCAAATCCATGTTATCTAAAAACAGTTTCAATAATGTTTTTAATATTCATATATGATTTTAAGGAAATTTTTTCCAATGTATTATTGTTTACACTATCGTTTAAAAGAAATATTCTTTTCATTTTCTAAAGGATGTACTGTTGAAAATTTACTATAAATGTGAAACAAATATATAACAACCATACTATTTATTACACACATTAATACGATTTATTTACTAAAAGTTCACATAAGAAAAATATGAGGATATAGAGGTATAGTGTATTGGGAAATTCGGAACATTACATAACATTTTATAAAATAAAACACAACATATTTATTGAAAACTTATTTTACATGACCACAACATTCCTTCATACATGGAATTTCATGGGATAACGTAAGGACATGCATAAGAAAAGTATTATCTATAAAGCCTAGTAAGGGAGTAAAAATGTAATAACATGAATAATATAGTACATGATACGTAATAGGAATATAAATGGAGAACAAGAGAAACATGGACATAAAGGTATGATATAACATGATTGTCATAACATGGAAATGTGGAAATAATATTTAACAAGATATTAGCATGATATGAGGATCATTGAACATGGAGAATGAGTAAACCCTCATTGAACTTGAACTAGCATGAGTAAACCATTATTTCACTTGACATATTATGATACTAATATTTACCCAATGCATTAAACCCTCATTGAACATGAATTAGAATTATTAATGCTTTATTTGACTTGATATATCATGATATTAATCTTTACCCAATGCATTGGAGTGAAATATGGGTGCCCCCTTCATAATCATTTCATTTCACGCATAAGTGTTCCACAAAGATCATAAAAAATTGATTCATCAAACCAAATCATTTATTCCATGATAAAGGAATGTGGAATTAGTACAAGAAACTATATAATCAATAAGTAAATTTTCATAAAGGTGAATACGCTTGATAGAGAATGGGGCATGATATTCACCACACAATGACATTGTCTTGAAAAAATGCGATGCGATTTCGGCAACATAACGACGTGACTTAAGAATTCATAAACATGGTTTATGAGAGATAAAGGAGTGTCTCATAATATTTACATGAAATTTAAACTAAGGGGGTCATATAGATATATGTCCCAACATATATAATGGAACTTAGATTCATAATATAAAAATAATTGCTTGAATGTAAATGAGGAGAAAGAAATCTCTTAAAGAATTTCGGCATGGTAACAGGTGTACATGGGAGGCTTTAATGAGAGATAAAGTGGTGTTGCATCATTAACATAGAAGAAGGGAAGTTTAGGGGAGGTGATAAATCATACCCCAAGATTTGTAATTGAAAATATAGGGGTATATCAACATAATGAAACTTGGACCAAAATGAGAGAGGAAGAAAACCATTACATGGAAGTGTGATTCAAAAGGCTTGGGATAAGCTTGAGAGAGGATTCCTAGGATATTGGGGCACGTTGGGAGGATTATAGAGAGGGGATGTATGGGTTTTATTGAACTCCAAAGGTTTCTAGTGAATAGAATTTGGAGCTTGGTTGGATTTATATAGAAAAATAGAAGGAATTCTTTATTATTTAGGTTTTGAGCACTACATATTAAACTAATCCAAACCAAAAAACCCCACATGGTTTTTGGCCATGGTTTTTTAAAATTGGATTGGAAATAATTATTTTCTAAGGCCTGTGGACGAAATATATAAAATATTAGGCTTAATTATGTGGAGGTGAGTCACACTATCAAGGAAATCATTTTAAAAACATAAAATATTTATTAAGTCTTGCAGGGTCTACTAAGGCATCATAAAATTAACCAATCAAACTTAAAATAAAATTATTTTAAAGTTAAAAAATATATTTGATGAATATAACATTTATATTATTTTATTAAATCACTAAAGGGTCATTATGATTTGATAAAACACATTATATATTTAACCGGTATTTATAATTTACCAAAAAATTTGACTGTCTCAGAAAATTATGAGAAATTCACCATTATATAATTTGAACATCCTAAATCCAAAAATAATATTCATTTAATCTAGGAAAGTTTCTAAATATTTGAATTTTGACATTTAAAATAAAAACATACATTTATCGAAAATTCATGGGTTTTGACAAAAACAACATTCAAACCTTAATAAAAATTACAATTGTATTCCAAAAAATAACACGATCAATTATATTTAATAAAACTAATTTAGTAATAATAGTTTATTAATATATCATTTAATTCATTAAATCCATTAAGTCATCAAAATAGATTTCTCAATTGAATTTTAATATTAACTAAAAATATTAGTTATGCTTTAAAAATAATTTACAAATTAACAATAATAAAATAAATGTATATTCTATATAAAGAAAATAATGAACATAATAATAGTGATATGGTATTATTACATAACACCGTATAACATGCACATAAGACCTAAGGGTAAGGTGTGTGATGGTGACATATGCATGGGGTGGCTCGAATAACATCACTCGAGTGGTAATCTCTATTAACTTCCACTTCTACAGTAGACAATTCCATTCAAGCTTAACGTGTTGAATCATAGCTTGGGCTTGGTCAAGAGTGAAGCCCAGTGATATTACCTCCTTTCCGAGCTCTAACAAATGGGCTCCGTATGGAGCAATTCTACAGGATGAGGCAATCAATTCCCTTATCTGAGTAAATTGGATTGGATAAAGTCCAATATTTATACTAATAATGTGATCAATGTTCAATGACTATATTAGAAAAGGTAAAAATTCTTAACAGTATTTTAAAATCCATAATCATAAATCAAGGAAGTGAATATATCTTATATAACCATTTTACATAGTAATATATTTAATTCGAACAAGATGAATTTTTATTAATAAATGTTTTGGTAGTTACAATATTCTCCCCTTAAGAAAATTTTCCCTCAAAATTTCCTTTTCCCACACTAAAATACATGAGGGTAACTATGCTTCATCACTTCATCTAATTCCCATGTTGCTTCGTTAAACTTGTGGTTTCATCATAACTCCTTGATGAGGGGCATTGTCTTGTTTCGTATAAATATTTCCCAACGATCTATGATCTTCACCGGATTCTCGTCATAGGAGAGGTCATTCTCCAATGGTACCACCTCTGTATTGAGTTTATGCAATGGATTAGGTAAGTACTTCCTCAATAGTGATACAGGAAATACATCATGTACTTGAGACATGTTTAGTGGAAGTGTTAGACAATAGGCCACTGCTCCACTACGATCAAGGATCTTAAAAGGGTCGATGTACCTTAGACTAAGCTTTCCCTTCTTCCCAACCCTCATAACTCTATTCTATGGTGATATGTAGAGGAATACGATATCCCTAACACCAAAATCTAGGTCTTTTTGATGATTACTAGCATAGATAATTTGTAGACTCTGGGCAACTTTAATGTGTTGCTAGATGGTTTTAACCTTCTTCACCATTTATTTGACAATTTATGGACCTAGGAGTTATCTCTCCCCAACTTCATCCCAACAAGCTAGTGTTCTGCACATCTTCCCATAAAGGTCTTTATAAGGATCCATTTAGATTATTGAGTGGAAACTGTTGTTTTAAGAGAACTAAACCATAGGAATATGTTGATCCCATCCTTCTTCGAAGTCCATTGAGCATGATCTGAACATGTCCTCAAGTGTTTGGATAGTCCAATTATATTGGCAATCTATTTTAGGATTATAATCCATATAGAAGTCCAGCTCAGTATTCAGAGCATGTTGAATACTATTCCAAAACATAGAGGTGAATCTTGGATCTCAATTGGATACAATAGATAGTGGTACTCCATGTAGCCTTACAAATTCTGTGATATATATCCGTTCTAGTTGATCCAATGAGAAATCCTCTCGAATTGCAATGAAGTGTGCAGTCTTCGTAAGACGATCCACCAAAACACATATAGCATTATTTCCCTTGGATGCCTTCAGAATTATGGTAATAGAGTCCATGGTGATGTTCTCTCATTTCCATGCTGGTATGAGTTATGGTTTCATTATCCCCTTAGAATTATGCCTCACAACCTTCACTTGCGATCATACCAGGAACTTTGATGTATACTCAGCAATCTCATTCTTCATGTTATCCCACCAATAATGCACTTAGAGATCTTGATAAAATTTTGTGTTTCCATGGTAAATGATGATATTTGAACTTGTTAATCATCCAAAAGTTCATTATTTAACTCCGGATGTGATGGAACACATATTATTTAACAAAATATCACAATTCCTTCTTTATTAACATTGAACTCCAAGGATTTATCTTATTGATTGTTTCTACATTCTTCTGAATTCCCAAATCATCCTTTTGATCATCCTTTAACATTTCCAAAAAAATAGTTGTGAAATCATTTTTGAAAGGATTGATTATGTCCCCTTCATTACGATTCCCATGTCCATATCCATAAAATTCTAGAATATTTTATCCCTTTCAATTATCATCAATGATAGAATCATTGGGTCCTTTCTACTTAGATCATCCGCTATATTTATCTCTTTCCTATAGTTGTACTAGATTGATAAATCATAGTCTTTGATCAGATCTAACCATCTTCATTGGGACATGTTCAACTCTTTATATGTGAATATATAGTTGAGGATCTTTTGATCTGTATATATTTCACACTTCTCCCCAAATAGGTAATGGCTCCAAAATTTTAAAGTGAAGATTACTACATCCAACTCCCTAGCATGTTTTGTATTGTTTTTATCTTGAAATTTCAATTGCCTTGATGCAGAGGCAATGAATTTTCCATTTTTCATCAACACACAACTGATGCCCTTCTTTGAAGCATCACTGAACACCACAAAAATTTATCCACTTGTGTGTAGTGTGATCACGAGCATAGTGATAAGCCTACTTTTCAACTCCTATAATCTCTCTTCACATTCATCACTCCAAGAAACCTTGACTCCCATCCAAGTTACCTTAGTAAGAGGGTTTTAAAATTGTGATAAATTTCTCACAAATCAGCGATAATATCTAGCTAACCGTAGAATGCTATGGGTATTCGTCACTGATGTTGACTTTAGCCATCCCTCTATTGAAGCTATCTTGGAGGGATCCATATATATCCCATTTATTGTGATGATATGACCTTATAATGACACCTCCTTAAACCAAAACTCACACTTTCTATACTTTTCATAGAGCTTCTCCTTTCTCAAGGTATCTAGTACAGTGATTAGATGCTCCTCATAATCCTCTTTTGTTTTGGAGTGAATTAGATTATCATCTATAACGACTACCACAAAGTTTTCAAGGTAATCTCTAATTACACTATTCCATAATTCAATTAATATTCTTGGATCATTAGTGAGTCTGAAAGAAATTACTATGAATTCATAGTGCTCGTATCTTATATGAACATTTTTCTTGGGGATATCATCCTTCTTCACCCTTACCTGGGAATATCCCGACTAACAATCCACCTTGGAGAAGTATTGTGCTCCATATAACTAATCAATAATTTCATAAATTGTTAGGGGATACTTGTTCTTTATCATGATTTTGTTGATCTCACTATAATCAATGCAAAGGTGCATTGACCCATCCTTCTTTTTGAAGAAGAGGACTGGTGCACTCCATGGTGAAGCACTTGGGCGTATAAACCATTTATCCAGATTCTCTTGTAGTTATTTCTTTAGATCCTCAATCCCCATAACAACCATTATATATGGATTCTTGGATATTGTAAATTACCCATGTTTAAGATCATTTGAGGATTCAACATCTCTTCTAGGAGGAAGACCAGACAATTCCTTAGGAAACACTTCAGTAAATTCCATCACAATAAGCATGTATTCATGTATGGTTTTTTCATTAGAATCAATCATCTGAGAAAGATATTCATGCTCATAGGGTAGTAATATCCTTGCTTGAGATGATGCTGCCAAAGAAGATTCATGCTCCTCCATGTACTTTTACAGAATTGGGGGTTGATTCACCACATGGAGAGTGATTTCCCTCTCCTGGATTTATTTTTTGGATATATATAGGGAAATACAATCAATTCCAATAATTACATCAAATTCCAATAGAGGATGTATGAAAAGGTTCACCAGGAAGTTATATCCACAAATTGTGAAAGGGGAGGTGTTATATTGATGGGTTGCAATGATTTTCCCATTTTACATTCTCACTGACATCTATACTTTTCATGATTTTTGGTGATGAGGGATTATTCTACTAAACAATCAGTATATAAAAGAATGCATAGAACTATATTGAAAGAGTATGTTTTCTATTCTTGAATGAATAATTAGTGTATCTATCACTACTTTATTTTCAGGGTTTGCTTTGGTGGTATTTATGGAAAAAGCTCACCCCTACTACCTTGGAGGTTATTGGTTGCCTCCAAAAACCGTTGGCTTAGAGAACTGGTTTGTGAAGTACCCTAGTTATTTGTAGTTGAAGCAATGAACAATGCATTGAAGTTATAACAGAGCATTACTCTCCTCTTTAACAGCCACATGTTATTATTTTTGGCTGTTAATGGCCAGATGCCCTTCTCTTCGACACCTAATGCTTTTCCTCATCCCCTTCAGGAAGTTCCTAGGGTGCTTCTTTCCAAATCTTTGGCAAGTGGGGTGCTGTATTTTCTTAGGACCATTGAATTTATCCATCAGACAACTAGAATTAAAGTTCAAATTATGCTTCTTATCCCCATGATACCCCTGATATTTTCCAATCTCTATTTTGACCATGAGGGAGCATCGTACAATTTCCACACAGCTCTCAAAGTCACGAATCACTAGTGATTTCTATAGGCTAGGTTTTATCCTACAAAAGAAGCGGTCAACCTTACATTTAGGAGTAACGACAGAGTTGGAAGAATATCGTACAGGCATTGTGAATTTTTCCTCATACGCTCTGATGGATTCTTTAACTTTTTTCTTTAGGTAAAAGAAGTCCCTTTACATCTTAAGTTGAAGGGTGTGAGGAAAATATTTATCAAAAAACATTTTTTGGAAATCCTTCCATTCCAACGCCTCGATCTCCTACTCAGGCTTTGTATGTTTGATCAGTGTCCACCATTGATCAGCTTCACCCTCTATATGATAAGTATCTCTAATTACATTCTCTTGTTAATAAAATTTAAGGATGAAGAAGATCATCTCAATGGAGTTGATCTATTGTTCGGTGATTGAGAGATAAAATAATCCATTAAAAGTAGGATTCCTTTATATCATGAAGCTCTCGATTGAGACTAGTTCTTTATTGGGGGGGGGGGGTTGAACATTTCTTTTGACCCATTTTTCTATTCAAACAAGAGTTAAATGAGAGAGTATCATGATAATTTTTTTGATTCCTGCTCCCATTGGATTTGACATCTCATTAGAACTGTCATCACATTGATATTTTCATTGGTTTTCGGCCTGAGTCCTCCTATTACCAACCATTGGATGGAATAAAAGAAAATTTAGGGGTAACTCATAAAGGGTAATCTAATGAAAAAGGAATAACTTATAAATTACATTTGTTTCCTTAACTAGTCTATGTTATCCATGATCTAATTCCCAACATATATTCTTATGGGATTTTTTAATTATCTTAATAATGGTTCATACTATGCTTATGAATTTACCCTATCAAATCCCCTAGGAGTGTCAAAACCGAGAGTGAATTAAGAACCATTGTTGGGCACCAGTTACCATTTGAGTCTATCTCAAAGTGGTGTTTTTGGGATTTACCCCTAGATACATATATGCCAAAGCTTTCTCTACCTACTCATATCTAGAAAGGGATGTAATTTCTTTATAAAACACTTACTAAATACTCACCAAAATTTAGAGATGCTTTTATTATACTTAGTCTTATCCCTAAGGCTTTTACTAAGGTTTTCTAATCCTAATCCCAAAAATAACTAATCCTACCCTATGATACCAACTATAAAAACCATAATCTTTATTAAACACATAATCATGATTTATTACATAAACATAAACTTATGATAACTCTAAGTATATATATTTCTAGTGTCTTGGGAAATTAGGAACATTATACAAAAACTCAGAACATAAAACATAACATTTTTATTGAAAACTTCTTTTACATGACCACAATATTCCTTCTAACTTATCATTGAATGGGATAACCTGAGGACATGCATAAGAAAAGAGTGAGATATAAATCCAAGTAAAGGAGTAAAAAAGGAATAGTGTGAAGAATATAGTACATGATAAGAAATAGGCATATCAATGGAGCACACGAGACAAATGAACATAAAGGCATGATATAGAATGATTATCATAACATGAAAATGTGGCAACAACATTTAACATGATATTAGCATGATCCAAGGCTCATTGCACCTAGATCATGAGTAAAACCTCATTGAACATGAATTAGAATGAGTAAACCATTATTTCACTTGAAGTATCATGATTCCAATCTTTACCCATTTTATTGGAGCACTATCTGGGTGCACCCTTCTTAATCATTTCATTTCATGCATAAGTGTGCCACATAGATCATACAACACGGATTCATTGAACATCATAATTTATTCCATGATAAAGGAATGTTTCATTCATACATGAAAATATATAATCAATAAGTAAATGTTCATAATGGTCAATACCCTTGATGGAGAAATGGGAATGGTATTCACTACACAATGACTTGGGATTGGAAAAACAAGGTGCAATTTCGGCAACATAACAGCGTGACATAAGAATTCCTAAAAATGGTTGATGAGAGAGAAAAAAGTGTCTCATCATATTTAAATAAAATGGAAATTATGGGGTTCATATAGATACATTCCCTAACATATTTAATGGAACAAAGATTCATAATATAAAATAATTACTTGAATGAAAATGAGGAGAGAGAAATCTCCTAAAGAATTTCATCATAGTAAATGGTGTACATGGGATGAATTAATAAGAGATAAATGGGTATATCCTCATTAAAAAATAATTAGTGAAGTATAGGGGAGGTGAAAAATCATACCCTAACATTTTTAATTGAATAGATAAGGGTATAGAAACAGAAAAGAATCTTGACAAAAATGCGACAGGAATAAATCCCTTAGTTGGAAGTGTGATCGCAAAGGCTTGGGAGAGGCTTAAGAGAGGATTCATGGTAGTTATGAGAGAATTGGGAGGATTATAGAGAGATGAGAGATGGTTTTGGTATATCTCCAAATGTTTTGAGTGAAGAGAAGTTGGAGCTTGGGTGTGTTTATATTGGAAAAGAGAGGGAATTCATTATTATTTAGGTTTTGGAAACTACACATTAAACTAATCAAAATCACAAACCATCCCATGGTTTTTTCACATGGTTTCTGAAAAGGTGGATTAGAATGAATTATTTTATAAGTCCAATGTATGAAATCAATAAAATATTTGGATTTCTTATGTGGAGGTGAGTCACACTCTCAAAGAAATCATTTTAAAAAGTTAATATATTTAATAAGTATTGGAGGGTCCACTAAAGCACCATAAAATTAATAAAACAAACCTAAAATCACATTATTTTAAAGGTAAAACATATATTGGTGGAAAATAAAATTTATAGTATTTTATTACATCATTATTGGGTCATTATGATGTATTAAAACACATTATATATTTAATCGGTATTTAATTTTTACCCAAAAATTTGACTATCTCAGGATATTAAAAAATAATTCACCATTAGATAATTTTGACGTCATGAATACAAAAATAATATTAAATTAATCTAAATAATTTTCTAAATATGTGAATTTTTACATTTAAAATAAGGACCTACATTTAAAAAAAATTCTTGTGTTTTAACAAAAACAACTTTCAAACATTAATAAATATTACAATTGTTTTAATAAAAATTATATGAACATTTATATTTAATTAAAGTAATTTAGGAATAATATTTCATAAAAATATTATTTAATTAAAAAAATCCATTAATTAATCAATATATATTTCTCAATTTAATTTGAACATTTACTAAAAATAATATTTGTGCATTAAAAATCATTAACAAAGTCACAATAAAAAAATGAATGTATATTCGTTTTACAAAAATAATGAACATAATAATAGTTATAGGGTATTGTTACATAACCCCTTATAACACCCGCATAATACCTAAGGGTAAGGTGTGTGATGGTGAAAAACTCTTGGGGTGGCTCGGATAACATAACTCGGGTGGTAATCTCTATTAACTTCCACTTCTCACGTAGATGGTTCCATTCATGCTTAACGTATTGAAGCTCAGCTTGTGATTGGTCAAGAGAGTATCACAGTGACACTATCTCCTTTATGAGCTTTGATAAATAAGTTTTTTATGGAGAAATCATACTGGATGAGGCCATCGCTTCCTTTGTTTGAGTAAATCTGATTTTTTAAGTCCATATATTTATACTAATCATGTGATCACAGTTCAAGGACTATAATAACAACAGTAACAATTCATAACGGTATTTTAAAATCAAAAAACATAATTCAAGGAAGTTAATATGTCTTAATACCCATTTTACATAGTAAGACACTTAATCAAATCAAGATTAATTTTCATTAATAAAAGTTTGTGTCGTCACAAAATCTTTGTTTTAACATACATAGTATGAGAAAAATTATCTTCCATCATAACCAATAAATTATTTGAAGTATCAATTACGGGTTTCGAATTTTATTTTCAAATCAATTTTTTTATTTAATATTTGGGAATTTTTTATATTTTAAATAAGTGATTTCAAATTTTGAAGGATATTTTCCTCAATAAATGTTTCATGTAGTCTTTTAAAAGAATTTTATATCTATGATTACATCCTTTGATGTTTATTAATCATTAATGGGGATATGATCCAATAATACAATCGTTATTCTTTCTCAAGATATTTAATGATTATTTTGACAAGGTGTTTATGAAATCTAGTCCTTTACTAAATGTTTTAGGAATATATGAAATGATTATGAAACCCATTTATTTTCCTTGGGATATGTCCCTATTAAATGTTTATAAAACCATTTAATTTTCAAAGACTATTATATGATTAATATTTAATAATCCTATGTCACACATCTATATGATTTTATTATATGATGGGTGGGACCAAAATTATATATCCCTCAAATGAATTCAATAAATATGGATATTTCATGAGATAAATAGGACTAGAAAGAGGAGTGTACCTATTTTAGTAAGGGAATCTCTCCTTTATGACAGTCTTGGGAATGATCCTTCATTACCAAGACTATTTAGAAGAGTGGACCCATTCCAATATGATATTTCCAGAAATATCCTATACTAATAAAGAAATGATTATATATGCTTATGTTCATGAAAACAAATCTACGTCTTATTTTAGTGTTGTTATCTCTTGGCTCGTGTTAATTGGTTAATTTATGCTTTATGCCATATGAACTACCTATATTTAAGACATGAATCAAGATTAAGATATATTATATATAGATCATTATTTTCAAATGTCATGATCATGTTCTTATACCCTTATTCTCATGTTATGTTTATGTGATCAAGATTATCTTTCTCATTTACCATACTGAGTATATGAGATCTCCCTTTTTGTGTTTCCTTCCCCTAGGTTATTAAGAATGGTCTAAAATATGATATGTATAAGAGGGGTAACAGTTATGAAGAACTTATTGAGAGATGATGTAGTTCACTTATGAACTAGTGGTTTATGTATCTATGTTTCCAAAGGCACTAGAACTATATGACTCTATCAGGGATCATTATGTTATGTAATGAGAATTCATATATTAATATGTGATATCTATGTATGAATAGAAATTATTTCTACAGTTGGTATTAGAGGATGGTTTAGTTAATATTTGGAAACAAGGAATAGAAAAACCTTAGTGAGGATCCTTATAACAGTCATATGTATAGGACAATATCTTAATTTATTTTAAAGAAAATAGCATGGTATTCCAAGAAACATTCATATTTGTATAATAAAAGTGTACATGTTTTTTATAGATTCATCTCTGTATAATAACCACAAAAATAGTTGGTCAAATATATCTCATCTATCATAATAGTTCATTGTTACTGTGACCTTACTTTTCACGTAGTATGACACTCCAGGGGAATATTGTTGCATTGATTCTCATTTTATTTATGAACCACTATTGTGGATTTAAATAATGGATGAACATTAATATCATATGTTGAACCTAATGTTCCATAGATTGAGAATAAATAGTTACGATTTAGACATCCAATGGATGATATTTCATGATTATATGATTGATCACTCTAATTAACTATATTTTGTTATCTTCTAACCCATTTTGGTTTTTGTATGATATTTAATATATAAGGATGAAATTGAGGTTGTAATAGGTATTCTCAAATATCAAAGTACCCTATTTGAGCTTATATATATATATTAATTCCTTTATATCTTAAAAAATTACTATCCTAGATGATTAAATGTTAAATTATAATTAAAAAAGACTAATGGTAAGATGATCACATCTTAGGTATATAATTCATTTCTAAATCATGCTTCGGGAGTTTTTTCTTGAAAATACTATTATTCTCCCTCTTGTTTAATTTCATGTTATCTTTGGCAAGGATTATTATTCTCTGCATTAATTCCACATCAATTTATGATGAATTGAAGTTTCATTTAATAATATGAAACAAACTATGATAATAGATTAGTTTGGTGAAAAATATAAATTTATAATGGAAATTTCATCCAGTTTATCAGCATTGTTTCCTCTTCAAAATGGGTGTTTATCTCATAAGGTTGGGGAGAAACTAAAAATCAATGATATGAGAATTTTGAAGTAGTTTTTTGATGTTATTACTTTTCATTGATTATAAAGAATAGAATAAGATCAAAATTATGAACAAGTATCCTTTATACCATATTTATGAATTTTTTTGATCAACTATGTGGGTCTCAATACTTTTCTAAGATTGACCTTCATATTGTATATCATTAATTGAGTGTAAATAAGTATGATATACCCATGAAAATATTCCATACAAGGAATGGACACATTTAATATATAGTGATTACATTTGGTTTTACTAATTCTACCACTATCTTGATAGATTTAATGAATATAGTCTTTTGAGAATACCTTGATTAGTTTTTGGGAGTCATTACAAATGATATTATTATATATTCAAAGATAAATTAAGTGTATTATGATCACATGAGAATTTTTATAAATACAATGATGAAGGGTAATTTTTATGAAAAATTTACCAAGTGTGAATTTTGGCTAAAAGGGTTCAATTTTTGGGTCATTTAATCTCAATAGAGGGTATATTTGTGGATACATCTGAGATATATTTTTATCATATTAAATTAAATTAGACATCATTTTAAAAATTTTAAATAAAATTTTTGTATTATATATGAAATTAAATGTTTTATCATTAATATAATATTTTTTCTTGGCATTGGATAATAATAAATCTAGTTTTATAATTAAAAATATATTTTTTCTAAAAAGATGTTTCACCTCATTTTTCACTCTTATTTTGAAATTAATTTCTGAAAATTTTCTAAAATGTATTTGATAATATGAAATTATATTATTTATAAACTTGTATAAATTATCTCCGGGTGAAGTTTAAATAATATTTTACAATGATTAATGTTTTTGATGAACAATGAATTTGATTTTAGACAATTTTTTTAAAGAATTACTGGTAAAAATTTGTTTTAAGATTGGTTTAAAAGTAAAAAATATATAAAATATATTATTATTAGTCCAATTTATGTCATTGGAATCAATTTTATTTATAATTTTTATATAAAAATGTTATATACTTAAGAAACTGTTTCTTTGAAAAATAACCTTTCAACATGTTTAGGGATTTTGTTTTGAATAAAATTATTCTACTTCAGTAAATTTAATTTTTTAAAATGAATTAAATATTATAAATCTCTATATTAAATATTAGGTAATATGGTAAAATTAATTTTTGGTCATAATAAAAAATAAAAATAAAAACTAGTTACCAAGGTTAAAGTTAAAATAGATTTTCTGGGGGTGTGGGAGAGGGATGGGTCAAACTAAAGATATATGGGTAAAAATATCCTTAAAACATGTATAAATTATACCTTGTATCCATATATTGACCTTATATCATATTATTTTTTAGAATGTTCCATTTTTGATCCATTCTCCCAAGAATGTGACTTGACTTTATTGTAAATATTTGAGAAATTATAAGTGCGCCACTCAAATCAATTATAAAATGGTACCCCATACCATATTCTTTTCACACTTTAAGAAACGTTTTTAGACAATTAATACCCAAATTCATTACATACATCCCTTCCCAAGACCTAGAGTCCCTATATTTATAAAAAAACTGCCTAGGAAGGGTTTTGGTGTAAAACTAAATAAGTCATCCCAAGAATAGGTATATTTATTCACCATGGATTTTTTGTTTTATTTCTTCTTCTACCTACATAAAACATTCATCATATATTATGAAATAATAACATCATTATCATCCACATACTTATATATTGTTATATTAATGTAATAACCGATATCTATCTCCTCTTCCATCAAATGATAAATGAAACTCTCGATCATGTGTACGGCGGCCTACTGCCACGTGAGATGATGTCATATATTTTCCATCACCACCTCTCAAAGATAGATATAATTATTCATTTAATATATATATATATATATATTATTTATGAAATTATTATAAATATATAATTATAATATCACATCTACCTTCTTACCTTAAATAATTTGGAAAACAATAACATCGCTTGTGCGTACATGTGGACAACCGGCTCCATAGAGCAATGCGATTCATTTTTCATTTACATTTTACATTGATAGTAATAAGGGTAGTTTTTATGAATATATATAATGTGTATGATATAATAATAATACATTATTGTTAGTTATTATTTACCATTATTTTGTTCTATTCATTGAAAAATGAAAACAGTGTTCATGTGTACATACGACCCACCTTCTCCATGAACAATGTAATTAGCTTATCTATCTCTAAATTTTATGGATGAATATAAATGTTTATATAATTAATTTATGTGATATTAATATTATTAATAAAATTATGATGATTATGTAACCTTAATCAAAGTACAAGTACCAAAACTATTGAACCAAAACATACATGAAAAAAATCAGTTATCATTCAGAATAATGATTTTAATAAAAAATTGTTCATAAAAGTGTGATAAAACAATATTATTAAATAATATATGGTATGATATATATAATAACGGTTCATTAATTTATATATATTATTAATCTATATTTATTATACTGGAGGGCCGAACATGTAGGATGGAAGTCAGACCTGAGGTTAGATATTTTTGACTCACTTTCATTAATGTGAGACACATGCCATATTCACTAATGTTTTATTTCATGTTGTGTATATAATATTCATATATATATATATATATATATATTGATTCCACTTATGAAAATTATTTCTATTTAAAAATCAATCTATTTTTTTTCCTTTATGGGGGATATGATTAAAAAAATATCAAAAGTGGTGCGGGTTTTATGTTACAATCTCATTGATTTTCAGTATAGTTTATGATTATGCTTACAATGGTTAAATTTAATGATTTAACTATCAATAATATGATTATGTTTCTTATAATATGGTTATTAATAGAAATTATATGGTTTCCTTTATTTTTTACTCTGTTTATGTACTCAAGAGTCTAAAAGAATGCTTTTATGTAAAACCAAATTTATTTATTCTTTAGCCAAACATCTTTTTTCTTCCATATAATTGTTTTCTAAAGAAAAATTCCAGAATGATTTTAATATTCCTCTATTATTTATAAATTTTTTTTTATCCTTTTTTCAATTTTTACAAAATTTAGTAAAAGTAATATTTTTATCATTTTCTTAACATGGTCCTTTTATCTTTTTACCGAAAATGTGAAATGAATCATTGTTTTAACGTACATGGAATGAAATAAAATTTCTGTCATCATGAGCACAAAAATATTTGAAGTTTCCATTATACATTTCTAAATTTATTTTAAAGTAAAATTTTTTATTAAATATTTGGAATTTTTCAAGATTTTAAATATTTGATTTCATGTTGAAAAGTATATTTTTCTTTAGAAATGTTCCATGTAGTCCTTAAAAAGAATTTTTCATCTAATATGACATCCTTAGATGTTTTCTAATACTTAATGGGGATACAATCCAATGATACCATCCTAATTATTTATATAAATGTTTCTATGGTTTTTATGACAATATTTTTATGAAACCCAATCCTTTTCCATGGGTTATATTATGATGATTTGATGAAATGATTATGAAGACTTTTTCTTGTCCAGGGTTGTGTCCAAATCAAATTTTAATGAAACTAGTTTCTTTTAAGAGGTTAAGATATTCTAAATGTTTTATGACCTTGTGGAACACATTAATATTATTTTTGTTATTTTATGGGTGGGACAATAATTATATATCCCTTTAATGAATTGGGTAAAGATGTATATCTCATGAGATAAACAATATTGGAATAAGGAGTGAACCAAGTATAGTGATGGACTCTATACACTATGATAGTCTTGGGATTGATCCTTGTAAACTGTTATGGTTTTGGGACTGAACACATTCAATTATGTTATTATTAGTAATGAGGCTCTACTACTAAGGAAATTATTTTATGTGCTTATGTGTATGTCATAGATCTATGTCTTATTCCAATGTTTTTTTCTCATGGATCATGTTCAATGATTCCATTAAGATTCCTGTACAGTGAAATACTAATATTTTTTTTCGAGAGTCAAGATTATGATATATGATATGCAGGGTATAGTTTTTAAATATTATACTCATGTTTTCATACACTTATTCACGTGTTTTTTATGTGTTCACTGATATCTCCCTTATCTACCTTAATTGAGATATGAGATCGTAATTTCTTAGGTTTCATTTCCCAGGTTATAAAGAAGGGTATTAAGTAAAACATATAGAATAGGGGTTCTAGTTATAACGAATTTAGTGGTAGATGATGTCATTAACTTATGAACTAGTTGTTTATGTATCCAAGTTTCCAAAGGCACTAGACATATAATATTTTCGCATGGATTATTATGCCATGTAATGGATATTCATCCATTAAGATGTGATATATATGTATGAATAGTATGGTTCACTATAATATCCTTAAATATTATATAATTACGGTTACAATAAAATAAAATAATATAAATAAGGAAGGGTTTAGATATATTTATAAATCCTTATCGAAAAACATTTAATTGTAATTACTTGATTTACCCTCACCGCGGTGATAAATATTTGCCTGAGTAAGTATTCTTAATGGCCAAAAATAAAAGGGAATCAATCAATAAAATTAAACCTCCAAATTCCAAAAATTTAATCTATTTTATCAAATTAATTTCCTTTAAGGGTAAAATATTTCTTTTTAAATAAAAATGAAAAACCTGACAAAACAGTGTTTCATGAAAAAATCATTTGAAATATAAAAAGGTTTTTATATCAAAATTTAAATAATAATGTCAATTATTATGAATTTTACTATATTATTTTTAACAAAATATAACTAATGAAATTTTAAAATGAATTCAAAAAAAAATTATTTTTAAATACTTGAAAGGAAAATACAATTTTCTATAAAACTTTTATTTTTTTACTATTCACTAGAAATTAATCATTTCATAAAAATATAAAAAATCTACCCCATAATAATTTTGATATACTAATTTAAAAAATATATTATTTTTATCAAATACAATTTATCAAATATTCATAAATTAATTATAATTTTTTCTTATAAAACATATTAAAAACCATTTTTTTCTGAAAATGTATTTTGTTAGCGTAAAATTAATTTACTAAAAATTGAGTGACTATTTTCTAAATATTAATTAATAAAATTTTATTAATTATTAGTTATATATATATATATTTCATAATTTAATTAATCATATTTATACCCTCCAATTCAACAATTAGGTTATAATAGTCATAATTAGATAATAATATTTCACGGTCATTAAAGATAGGTCTTGTGTACATTACTGAACATTGTGTTATTTTGAGATATCGATGTATTAAATTCTCCTAAACTTCAACAAATTTTTTCAATGAATTTTTATCTTGAATGTGGTTATCAAAGGTTTAACATTCGAAAACACTTTTTTTGATAATCCGCATCATAAAAAGTGTAAATAAAAATTTATTTTGAAAAGTGGGAAAGGGAAATATGATGTTCATCTAGAAAAGTATATAACTAGGTTTCCAAATAGGATAATTTTTGTCAAAAGTGGAAATATATAATTTTAGTAGAAAATTAATCTTCAAATAATTATGGGTAGTGATAGAGAACATTAATCACAAGCATGCAATAGATCATGATAAAGTCAATGAACACAAAACCATAAATCAATGAGGTGTGAAATACCATCAATTCATCTAAAATAAAGGTATTATAAATGAAATTTTATATCAAAATCCATTTCCTAGAGTTCAAGAATCACTTTACCGTATTAAAAGAATAATAATAAAAAATACTAAATTTATTTTCTTCTTTTTAATAAGCACAATTTTATCCATTGTTGTTTTGTTTGATCAATTTCAATTTCTACTTCTATATCATCTTTTATTTTAAAAAACAGAATATTAAACTTTAAATCTTCATATATGAAGCACAAAAATATACATCCAATTGTTCACATGATCCCAAAATGTATAACAATTCATTCATCCTATCTTTTTAAATTAACCATTACTATAATGGTTATCATAAGGTAAGACAATATACAAAATGAATAAGCCTTTATATGATGAAATAATACATAGATTTCAAAAATTCAACAATAACTCCAAGGGTTCAACTTATTCCATTCCAAAAATAAATAACCTTATATAAAAATAAACAATAATAACCTAGATATTAAATAATAATTTAACCTCATTGGTCATCTCAAATATTTCATTTTACATCCCAAAAAAATGTAATAGCATTATTCCAAAATAATCCTTTATATTGACAATAAGGGTTACATATACCTCTACCCAAAAAAATATCTTAAAAAATATTACAAAAAACTTTAAAATCCCATTACTTAAATCATAAAAATTGATTTTATACCTTTACACTTATGACTAACCTTAATCATATAAATAAAAGATAATATCCACAACTCTTGCTTCTTTGAAACCAATTATAATACCCTCAAACTTTCACTCAGAAATCCATTGATAAAAATATAATATTTACATTATTATATTTGATACAGATAAAAATGACCCAATTTTACATATCCAAAACATACAATATCAAATGGAAATATTGGATCACTCAAACACCCCAATACATTTTATGTTTTTTGTTTTATATAATTAGGGAAAACTTCTACATAACATCACTCGTGTCTTTTAGTGAGCATGTTTCACAAAATAAAAAGCTTTTTTATTCCGCATTTAGACTTAATTGACACCCTTATGAAACCCTTCAAGTTTTATATGAATTAAAATATTTACTTTAAAAGTTAGAAAATAATCATAATAAGGATGACCTCAAATTATCATTCAAGATAATCATATGCATTTATAATTGATTATCTTCAGTGAGAAAAAGATAAGAATAAGGGTACTAGAAAAAAAATTCAAGGATCCTGAGAATTATATAAAATAATTCATACCCATAAAAACCCAATCGTTAAACATGTGACGTGGAAAAATATTTAAGAAAATAAAAATGTTATATAAGTTAACAATCATGAGCCATGTGGAAAAAAAATCCTCGATCAAAGGACCCATTCGACCTCATATAATGCATTGAAAAACTATATAGATATCATGGAACATAAAATATTCACCATGGAATCACCAAATAAAATATTTTCTATATCTCATAGTCATAAAATATAAATAGAAAAATCAAACATTTCTAAAGAGTAACTTAAAACATGTTAAAAATTCCATATCTTAGGATTAACATAACTCCATAATCTCTTAGTAGTAAATTCCATCCAGTTAACTCCATATCATTACCTAACGAATTGAAGGGATATAACAGACCCCCCCATTATATATCATACAAATTCCCTTAAGGATTTTAGTTTAATCTATAATCCCTATATTATTAATAATATCCATGTACCATGTCATGAAACAAAATACATTGATGATTTAATTCCATAAAAACTATGATAGATGATTTATCTATGAAATAAAAAAATTCAGAAAAATATCCTTCAAAAATCATCATAAACCATTTAGTTAAAGATGTAAATATTTGTATAATATTATATCCCCCATAAAAAATAGGAATCAGTAATGTATTTTAACATAGATGACAAATATATTTAAATTATCACTCAAACATTTATTTAAAAACATGATAAAAAATCATTTTCTTTTTACTACATTTTAACTAAAAATTAGGGGAATAATGAGAAAATAATTTTCTTTGAAAATGAACATGGAACTCTTGAGTTATTGTTAAAGGTAAAGAACTTTAATGATGGTGGTAAAATCCAATAAGGTCATATATGTTAAAATAAATCACTCTTTTGACCACAATTGTAATTTATAAAATTAAAAGGAGTATAGGGAAATACAAATAAATAGTAAAGGATGAATCAGGTGGTCGAGGAGGTCTGAATAAATTTTGTATAATAATTTTTAATATTTTGGAAATGAATGAAAAGTTCATCGACCAAAGTGGAAAAATATTTCTTTTTTAAAAAAAAAATTGATCATTTTTTATATAAAAAATGAAATGGTAAATTTTTTTAAAATTTCATCAATAACTAGATTAGAATAAAATATAATTTTTTTAAAATATAATACCCATAAAAGTTCTATCAAAATAAATTTATAATGGAAAATATTAAAAATAAATAAAATTGTGAATTAAATTTATAACGGTTTTCTAACATTGGAATCATAACCCCAATGAATGAAATAATTTAAAAATGAAAATTTAGTTTCCATGATCATAAGTATATTAATGATACGATATATATATAAAATGGATGATATATATACCGCATAAAATAATATAGGTGTATAACATATCATATGTCCTGAAGAAGACAACTTTAGATGATAAACCCAGACCACATTATAACCTTCGAGTCAAAAACCATTGGATTAAATAATTTCAATTGTATCCTTAAATATAATTAACTAATAAGGATACATGATATAAAATTTAAAATGGGTAGTATATACACCTCATAAACCTAAATAGGTTCATAACAACAAACTTCTCTCAGTAAACAAATATTGAGATGGAAAACCCTTAAAAATCATATCAATGATGTAAAATTTAATCATTGAGTTGATTATGTGTAAATATTTAAAACCACATAAAAAGTGTATATAAAACACAATATAATAATAGGTAATTTCACACATAATCAATGCATAATATATCTAATTAAGTAAAATTATACTCCTTTGAATGGAAATTATGTTAAGAAACCCCTTACCTAGAGTCTAAAATAGCTATTTATGTCCTTTAACTAATGTAAAATAAACTTATATTAATATTTTACTTGTATAAGAACCATTATAATTTTTATTTCCATATATCTAATCCATTTAATTTATTTATTTCAATGAAATATTTAATTTATTTTATTTAAATAAGAACCTTTATAAAATTTGTCATATAGAAAATGTTAATAAGTGATTCCATTCATGCTTGTAAAGAAATTATAAAATAAAAGATAAAATATATTTAGTAAATAATGTAAATATAAAAAATGATATGTATAAGAAAATAATCAATACAAACAAAAAGATAACTAATTCTCAGTCGAAAAGATGAGATAATGTCAAGTCCACTTATAGGCATCCTTTTAGTAGAATTTAGATATGAAAGGAGGTGAAATAAAATGAGTAAATTAAAAAATATATATAAAAGACTAAAATATATGAGGTTTTAGAGAAGATTATCATAAAATCCCCTCATATAGTAATTTATACACAAATAATCTAAAATTAAAACTTTGACTAGAGAAGAGACACTTGAAGCATTGGTAATCCTTGATTCCAATGACCTTTAAAAATACAAATTGAAATGGAATTTTATATACCATGAATAAAATTATGATTGTATTATGATATGTCAAAGTGTAATTTTTTACACTATATAAATGAAAATACATTCATAATATGAAACATCCCTCAAAGAAGGAAATGTCAGATAAGAAACTCTTACCATGTATTTCTGCTTAATCAGAAACACTCAACAATAATTTATAATACAATAAGTCTCAAAAATAATTTATTCTATGAATACTATTCATCTTTATTACCATTTATATTATTATTTTATAGTAATTTATAACATAGTTATTACTTAGTTTTAGATAAAATTGATCATCAATTGTTGGCAGTTTTACCCTTCTTTTGTCCATTTTAGCAGAGAAGTCTCTATCATCATTTATTGTTCATGTGCTTATAATATCTATAATATCCATTTTATTTTAAATTATGTTACATTATGAGTTAGTATGTTCTTTTTTATTTCATGGATGTTTTTGATATGGTTCTCCATGATGAAATCTGTAACAAGCCTACTTCACTAAAATTTAATGTACATAATATAGTTTATTACTAGCATGTTAAAGACTGTTAACATTTTAGAAAAAATAATTTTTACTTATTAATATAATATCTTACCAATAATTAAGTTTCCATAACAATCCATCGTAAAAGGTTATTGAATCATTCCTATAGGTGGTTATACTAACCAAAGAAAGAAAATTCTATAATCAATGGATGTGTTTCATTATGAAGTGGTTTTATTATAATAACATAATTAATGAATTATAATGAAATTATTTAACTTTTCTTAATGAAATAAATTATAATTTTGATGAGTTTTATAGATAAGGCATATGAAAAATAATAATAAGAAGTTATTGTTTACAAATAATAAATTGTACCTCCTATTGATAACCTTCTATGGTTTGAAAGAATTATAGGATTTTTTTTTGAAAAAGCATATAACATTAATGACAAAGATCAGAAAAAGTAAATGAATGAAGCCATGAAGGGAAATTTTCCTGCCAGAGCTGGTTAGTACTGAATGGGCCTGAGGACGCCAGCTGATGGGCCACGTTGTTTCCTTCCCTTTTGGTGAATGAGAAGGTGCACAATGAGAATCATTGGCGAAGTGCGATAATTCTCCTGAAAATGGTTCCAAACGACTGGAGTCCTCTATCATTATGATTGATAGCGTCGATAAAAGAAAGATAGTTAGACTCAATGATGATGTCACCCCAACAACATTCAATAAAGAGCATCATACCAGCAAGGATGGTCATGGCTTTAGTGACTGCCGGTTCCCAGAATTTTTGATGTGGTTCATAATTGGCAGTAAGGATTTTCCCCAGATGATTTCGGGCAAGGAGGCAGAGGGCAACAAGCCTAGGTTTTGGAAGTGACGCGTACACATTAATCTTGAGAATCCCTTCTATTGTGGGATTCCAGGGAACATGAGGGGAGGGGGAGACTCCTGGCATAGAACATCCATTGTGGCCTTCCCAACCTTCAGTCCAAGAAGTAGCTTGATCCATCCAGAATTTGGGGGGTTTGTGGGCATGATGAAAAACAGCGTCGTTGCGCCGAGCCCAAATAATACAGGCCAAAGTGCAGAGTTAACCAACATCAGCTATGGAGAGAGAGGAGCACCAATGTGTCAGAAGATCAAAAAGGTCAGAGGCCAATGTCAGCGAAGTAGTAGAAGCCGAGCCCCAATGATTCCAGATTTCCTTAGCTCCTGGGAAGAAAATGATAGCATGCAGAGGGGTTTAAGGAGTGTTCAGACAGAAAGGGAAAAAGGCGGTGCTGGCCATATGTCGATAAACGAGAATGCTCATTGTTGGGAGAGTGCCCGTACAAACCTACCACCAAAAATTACGTATGTTTGGGGGGACGTTGAGAGACCAGATAGATTTCCAATGATCCTCATCCCTACCTACTAGGTGGATAACAAGAGCAAGTCTGTAGCCAGATCTCACAGTGTAATCATCCGAAATGTCATTAATCTAGAAGCGACGGTCAGGACCTGCGTCTGGTACCTAGGGGATGCTGAGGATAATAATTTGATCTCTTTCATTAATCCATTCAAGGATCTTATCCAAGCACCACCCCTGTCCCTGGTCGAAAAGGAGGCAGCTGATAGTGGCGTCTTGCAGACCTGGTTGGGCGGGGGATGTAGCCCGTGAACCATCCTTATCAACAAGCCAGGGATCAGACCAATTTTTGACAGATGATCCAGTCCCAATCCTCCATCCCAATCCATTATCCCAAAGCTTTTTATCCCCCAGATGCTTCTCCATAGGAAGCTAGGATGAGGACCAAGAGAGGAAGCATGAAAGTCTGTGTGGGGAAATTACTTAGCTCGTAGAACTCACGCACATAGAGATGATAGATGGTTAATAAGGTGCCATCCTTGCTTGGCCAAAAGCACGTTGTTGAAGAGAGGAAGATTCTGGAACCCTATACCACCCTGTGATTTGGGTTTGTAGAGTTTATCCTAGGACATCCAATAGGATTTTCTTAAGACTATAAGATAATAAAAAATAGGAGAGTTTTACTAGAGAAAAAATGTGCAAATTTATAGGGTGGAATTAAAATTTTATTTTTTTATAGGAATCGGTGGTGGACTTGTCTTTTTATAAGTTAAAGCGGTTTCATTTTTGTAAATAATAATATCTTAATATAAAAGGAATCTCACATTCAAGGAAATTTGATCCAAATATGAAAATTATAGAGGGTAAGATAATTTATGTTTTATAATAACCTCATATAACCATTTAATGATATGGTTTTATGAAATTTTTGACCTTATCCCTTAATTTAATCCTATTACCTTATTTGAGCCTTCACCTTAATGACTATCTTTTATCTAGGTAACCTATCATTGTGACTAGATTTTTTTTTACATTTGTTACCCAATTTATAAATTATTATTAAAAATATTAAATCCATTTGTCAGTGAACCTCTCGTCCCCTCAACTCCGTGGGAACTGGCCCAAGCCCAAGGGTTGGCCACCTTGGGCCTAGCTAGGGGCATGCGGCGCGCAGGTGGGCAGACCAGCCCTATACCTCGTTACCCATACAACACGTTTGGAGCTCTCGCCTTCTTCTCCCTCTCGACCAATGACCTAGGTCTAATGCCGTAGGTTTCGGCTCCCCCCTCCCGATCGGAGGGGGGAGACATGCGATTTTGTCCGCTGAAGGAGAATCTGTTGGATATTGGCTCCATACCACCCTTCCTGAGAATCTCCATTTCGCCGAAGGTCCCCGCTCTCTTCCAAGAGGCTCCCTAGTTGTCTTTGCTTCCAGCAGAGCTTAATGGTGCTTCTGATCTTTGAAAGCTTACAATGGTGGCCCACTTCTGTCTCCAGCGGCCTTCGATCGAATCCTTTGATCGATTTGTCTCTGAGTCTTGGAAGCTGTAGTGGCGTGCGGTCGTCGGTTTGCTTGACCGAAAGCACTTCATGATCCACTTTGGATAAGAGGAGGATTTGATCTACGCCTGGTCCTAGGCCCCGTGAAGATGCAATGGATCTTCTTTCTACCTATTCCGCTGGAGTTTTGACATTCACATGCGGCGTGACCCTTCGACGTTCGCGGTTTGGGTAAGTCTTCCGGGGTTGCCTCTCTCGTTTCTGAATCCTTCTATCATGTGTGCAATTGGGAACATGATTGGTAGGTATCGTTGCTCTGATTGGCATACTAAGTCTGTTTGTCATCCTATATGCCTGAGAATTTTTGTTGATGTTGATGCTATGCGGCTGCCGGTCCGATGCGTTTGGATCACATATGAGCAGGAGTTTCGCTGGAAGCAAGAGGTTATTTTTGAGTCGTGGATGCATTATTGTGTATCTTGCAACCGGTGTGGTCATTTGGCGATGAACTGTCGTAGCAGGAGGGTGAATGGCTACTCAAAAGTGATGGGGATGAATCAAAGAGGAGGGTGTGCTGCTACTAGTATGGTGAAGAACCTGAGAGTGGGTCATTTTGGGGATGGTTTGACAACACGAGGGGGTGAGGTGGGAGATAGGCTGACTGGTGAGGAGGGCGTGGGGTGTGTCTGGCGGGAAGTTGCTGTTGAGAAAGCTGCTGCGATGGGCGAGCCTACAAATTGCAGTTCAGAAATGGAGGAGATAGTGGCATCATCTCTCATGAAGAGGTTGGTTCGTGAACCTGTGGCTGGGAATGCAGTGGGAGATGAGCCAACGTCAAGAGTGCTGGGGAAGGGGATGACTCGGAATGGTACCGAGGTGACTTATGTTTGCTCTTTTGAAGAAATGTTGGGCATCCAAGGGGGGGAACATGCTTCTGATGCGGTTGGAGTTGTGAAGTCTGGTGTTGAAAATACAGTGAAGGGTAATTTCATGAAGACGGTGGAGCATAGGCCCCAGGACCCGACGGTGAAGCAGGTCATTGACCATTTGAAGCGTGATCTTGGCCTTGCAAATGCAGACACTGTGAATGGGCAGGAAGTGGATGCTGGAGGAAGGAGATTTATGGTCTCTACTGGAAATAGGTCTCTAGAACTAGAAAATGAGGAAGAGCTGCATGACAACGAGGATGCTGCAAGGGAGGAAGGTAGACTCATACAGCTTGCGGCAGCAGAGGAGGAGGCACAAGAACTTGTGGATCAGCCACAATGTCTTGCCTTAGCAGATGATGATAATCATGCCCAGAAGGAGGCTGGTAATGGCATTGAAGTAGTGGGGGAGCAGTAAGATCCATCTCCTTTGTAGGAGTTGAGCCGGGTTGCTAATGCTATGGTGAATTCTGCGCAGTCTATGATGGAGGATGTGGGGCATACTGGCCATGAGGCCAAAATGCAGGAGCTGGACTGCAATTCATTGCAATCAGAGTTGGTGACTGAATATCTAGAGAAGGATGGTTATCAAGATCTGAAATTATTGGGAAAGTGGGGTGATATCTCAGATAGTGACAAGGAAACACATAGTGGTGTGGTACGACATTCTTACAGTGACGTTGCTCAGGGTGTACTGTTGAAGCAGCAAGGGGAGAAAGGTGCTCAGACTTCCCCACCACGGCGTAGAGCAAAGAAAGATTATTATTATCTTCCAAAGCCAATTTCCACTAGATCTTCTGTTGGGAGGGAAATCTGGGCGATGCAATCCTCAAGGTAATTTCTATCCTTGGAAAAGATGAATCTCAGAAGGAAATATGCCAAGGTTCTTAAACAATATGAAAGTTCGGAGTGGGGAACAGATAACGCAGAGGATGTAGTTTCAAAAGGGGGTGATGATGAGTATGATCTCTATGGTATGTAGTTGTTCTGAACTTTCTGTATCTGCTATGCTTTTCTTTTTCTTTTATTAATAAATGGTCAGAGGTTTGCCTCTGGCTGAGCGTTTCTGGTATTGAATAATATTAATTAGTATAAAATTTATTGTTTTATTATTAAGTAATGTAGGATTATTTGATTTTTAAACAAAGTAAAAACCTTATTGAATCTTAGGAAAATATAATTAAATAAAGAGGACCAAAATTGGGTTTTTATTAGAATAAAATATAACCCATGTTCCAAAATAAAAAACATATGTTTACAAAGTCAACGTATTAATTTTAAATTCATTATTTTATTTTTAAAATACATATTTTGTAGATAAATTGGTCATATATATTTTTTATGTCATTCTTATATTGTGATGGTGTCATAAAACCTACGGTATTTGTAGAAATTTTATTAAGACTATTCGCTAAAAAATGAACTATTTTAGAAAAATACCGAAAATTCACCATAAGTTAATTTGTCATTTTTAATTGAAAATTTAATTTTTCATTTTTATATTCCACTTCATATATTTTGGAATTTAACTTCTGAATGAAACTATAACATATAATGAAAAAACTAATTTCCATAAAAATTAAATTTAAACTTTAAGTGTTCTTAACATTATTTATTTTCAATTAATAATTAAATGATTATTAATATATTATGTTCTAAATTTCATAATTTTATTGGGACAATCCTTTAAAATTTCAAATTTAAATTCAGAATGAAAATCCACAAAACATTAAAACACAGTTCTTTAGAAAATATCCCATTTTAACAATAATTGATTTGAATATCATCCCATTAATTATTTATCTTCTAACTATTAAATATTCATTAATTCATTGGCATTATAACACATAATATAATTATAATAAAATAATGACAATAATAATGTATTTGTATTTAAATAATTTTAATTAATCATTAGCCCTTTATTTACATAAGGTTTTACTATTTTTGAAACTTTTCTATTGATTCTTCACATTATATTCACATAATATATTAATTTTTATCTTGTATTGTTATTAAATATATCATTATTTTTGTCGTTTTTTATTTCATGTGATAAAATATATTTAGCATAGTATGTTTTTAATGGAAAACACATACTAAAATATAAGGGTGTAACATTATATCCAAATAAATAAATTACATTCTCACAATTTTAATCATCACTCACTAATCAAAATAGATATGGGTATATATAAGATAAAAATGATATTTTATATAAAATATATTGTGGAATAAGGCACATTTTATAAGTACGACTAAGAAATTATTTGGTAAACACGTCAATGTATCACCTTTCAATTATAATGTCTTTAATTATGAGTTTCTCCCCAACCATATGTGAAACATTTTCCTCATGATTGAGTATTCAGACCCATGGAATGGATTTAATTTTTATATGTTGTTCATAGTCAAAATTTCACTAATATAAAATCATAGGTTGATTTTGGAAATAATGTATTATTTCTATATTATAACAATTAATAAAACCTGTATTTTGTGATTTCATAAACCATAAATTTGTCCCATGGATTAAGTGGTTTTTTATGTTTATTATCCTCATTATCCCTTTACTTGGGGAATAAATTTTATTGATTCTAAAATTATTTTCTATTGATGCATTAAATTTTGGATTGTGAGATTTTTTGGACCTCCATTGCATTGGATGATTTTTTTGTCTCTCTAGAACAGTCAAAATATTTATATCCAATCTATCTACACATGAAATTTTTTACTATCCATTTTTAATAATTTCCCTGGTTATTATTCCCACAATATGGACATTTAGAGAGTGAATTTTAATTCTTCCATGTTATTTAGCATTGTAGTTTCCATGAAACTCTATTATAAATTCTTTATCCATAGATACATGATTATAGTGAGGATATTATTTTTCTACATCCACTTTATGTTCATATTAAAAAATTTCATTGTAGATACTTAATCCCCATGTGGATAATTACTTTTGAAGATTTTTTTTAGTCACTAATGAAATGATTGATCTTTTCTTCTAGGTAAAAAATAATGATAAGTATGTACCTTGAATTTATAAAAAATTATTCTTCATATGAACAATTAAATTAATCCTCCTTTTACATTAAATCAAGGAATTCTCACTGCATTTTTGTGAAATTAGTATCGTGAAAATATTTACTACATAATATTTTCTTAATCTACTCCTATTCCATGGAGTCAACGTATTCCTTCATACTAGTGTTATTTATCGGCACTATGTGCTCCGATAATCGGCTCCGGTGGTGATGTATTGTGGCAACAACAAAGGTGGTTTACTGACATTGATGGCGGAAATTGGTGAAGTGACCGGATGATGCAGTGCTCACAGTTCGAGGCCGCTTTGGTAGGGTGGAGTCACGATGGTAGTCGATACATGGATCGAGGAAGGCACGTGACAAGTAGTGGATCAGTTTATTTTTTGAATTTTGAATGTCGTGGAGTTTTGGAAGGCAGTATTGGAAGTATGGGATCTACAATGAGTTTTATTATGAAATTTGAATGTTGTATGCTGCAATTTTCTTGCTGAGTTGTTTCAGGTATTTTTGTTACGGTTTACACTTACCCCTTAAAAGTGTTAGTAGAAAATACAAAAAATATGGATTGTGGCCATACTAGTGTTATTTATCACTTTTTTCCTTTGATCAACTTCACCAACTAAATGATAAATATGTAAATTAATCTTTTCATGCTCTAAGGTTTGTAAAATAGTATATATCATTTTTATTTTTTTGATAAATTACTTAAAAATTAGTGGATCAAAAGATTCATTGGAGGATGATGGTCATTGAATCATAACTGGCATAATAAAATAGATCTCATTATTTATTGTGTTCTAGAGGTCAAAATTTTTTAGGTTACTAATTATATATAGAGATAAAATTTATATGAAGGTTTTCACTCCATATTAAAACCAATTTCATCACTTTTTAGGTTAACCTATTGTTAACTTATTTCTGTTTTGTTACAACCATTTACATGAAATCAAATAGTTTGTGTGATTAAAAAGTAATTACAATTGGAGTAATAAATCATATGATAAAAAAATAAATACTAAGACAACCTAATTTATGAAACCTTTATTTTATCCAATTCCATTTTTGGTTCATCCAAATTCAATTTTAGTTCCACATATGATGTTTTATGTTATATGCTTTTATTTTTCATAAAATAATCCCAAAAAATAACTAAACCCACTCTAAGACCAACAGAAATACCCTAGACATGCACACCTAGATCCAGTGCTAAAAATATACTCTTTACACACTAGGTTTGATACAATGTTATTTTAATTGATCATAACATTTATATAATTTTTATCATTCCCATAATTTAAAAATGTCACTATATATATAAACATAAAATATCAGGACCCATATGTTAATTTACTTTATAGGTTATCTATATTAATGTATAATGAAAAATTTTATCTTCAATATATCCCATACAATTAACCCCCCAATACTTATTTTTAAAAAAAATCATGTATATAATTCCCTATGGAAAAGGAGAGATAAGAAGGGGGGATATAAAACAATATGTAAGGGAAAAATAATTCATTGAGTGAAAAGGTGTAAGATCATATGAATAAAAGAAAAAAATTTCATGACTGAAATATTTGATAAAATAACATATAATAATAATATTAGGACATAAGGAATTACAAAATGAAAAATAATTCAAAATATCACACATATACCATGGTGCATGAGTATGGAGATGTGGTATAATAATCATGATCCCTAGATCATGATAAAAGAATTTGGTGTAACATAAATATAAGAAATCATAAAATTTTGGAAAAAGATACCCACAATCATGCCCATACACAAACTTGTGAACACTACTACCCAAAATAATTTACATTACCAAACTAGTAGAAAAAGATACCTGCAATCATTTCCATGCACAAACTGGTGAAAATCAACCAATAATCATTTACATGAAAAAACATTATCACATGAGATATAAAACATTATCCAAGGAACATTAGGTATATTTCAAACTCACTAGTTACATAATTTTATAACATAAATATATATATGTTATACACAAAATTTATCACTTATATTATCATAAAATCCCATGGAAAGAAGATGGGTTACACTATATTTTTAAATTTCACAGAATAAAATGACATTAAGAATTAGATCATTTGATACAAAAAAATATGTATCTTAATATATATATATATATAACAAAAGAGAACATATAAGTTGATTGTGGATATAATTTCATTGGGTTCTAATATTCTTGTATATAGAGATAGAAATGGAGGTAAAATTAAATAAAATTTATTTTATAAACGCTTTTATAACATTGTTTTAAAACAAATTATATAAGTCACTTTGAAAACTATTTTTAAGAGGTGACAAAAATTCTGTTAAAAAATTATTTGAAAAGGAATTTCCAATATTTAAAACACAAAAATAAACAAATTTTAATAAAAAGAATATGGAGTGTAAGATAAAAAATACATAAGTGTAATGAAATCTCATATAAGACACTAACCATTATTGTAAAAAATAAATAATTTATAGAATAATAAAAATATAAATTTCATTGAAAACCCATAAAAATTCTAAAGGAATAATTAATAATAAAAATGGTTATAATATAGGTAAAATACATTCATAGAGAATGATTAAAAATTAAGATTCATTTCACACTTTTGAAAAGTGTGTCAAGTCATTAGAAAATGAATCATGTGGAAATCATTGAAAATATATTCCTTTTACTTTTGTAAATAAAATAAAAACTAATATAATTTTTTAAGAAGTAATGTAATTATATATAATGAAATTCATAAAACATAATTAAAAATATGGATATGGAAGAGAAATATTCTTGAACAAAAATAAAGGATAATGTCAACTCCACTTAGAGGAACAATCTTTGTTAAATTTAGATCTAAAGGGATGTAAAATGAAAAAAGGAATTTCAAAATAAAAAATTTTCATATGTGATAGGGAAATAAATATTTTATTTTTTTATAAGTGTATATAATTTCCTTAAATAGTAATATATTCCTGAAAATTCTTGAATTCAAAGTGATATTGGAGAAGAAACCATTACAACATTGGTAACCTCTGATTAAAAAACCTTAAAAATGTAAATTTAACGGAAACTAAAAATACCATAAAATAAAAATTATAATGATGAAATAATATATTAAAGAGTAACTTTATAAACCATATAAATTAAAATTGGTGTATAATATTAAATATGTCTCAAAGGATGAGATTTGACATGAGAAACCCTAACTTTATTTTACCACTTAGTCTGATGTGTTATAACTTATTGTATAATAATAAATAAATAATAATTTATTTTATAAAAATTATTCTTTTTTATTTTATTTTATATTAATATTTTATATTTATTTATTACATAGATATTACACATTTTTAGTTAATATTGATCATCCTTTATTATAAATTTCAACCATCCATTATATGTTTATGTATAAATGTCTCGACCATCATTCTCTATTCTGGATTTCATTATATCTTGAATAGAAAAATTATTATAATCAATGTTCTATAAAGATTTATGATGCATTAGGTACATTACATGTGGGTTTCTATTATGGTTATCCAAGATGAAATCCATAACATTCTTGTTTAGGTAAATTCTAATGAATAAAAGATGAAATATTAATAATGAGTTAAATATTATTAATACTATTACATAAAAACAAAAAATTAAATAATTATTAATATAACATATAACAATAAATTAATTTTCCTTAACAATCCATGATAAAAATTTATAGCATAATTCATGTTGAAGGTGAGACTGACCCAAACAAGAACAAGTTGTAATTAATATACGAGTATTATTATGAAGTATTTTTTATAATATCATCATTATAGATATATAATTAAATTATTTATATGTTATTAAAAATATAAATAAAAATGTATAAGAGTCTTGTGAGTAATATAAATGTAAAATAATATTAATAAGTTATTACGTTCAAAGAATAAATCATATATCCTCTGGGAAGACTTATCAGTTTTTAAGGAGTTAGAGGATTTTATTGAACTAGAATCTTCCCAGTGTGTGTAAGGAATACTAGGGAAGGAAATATGGAAAATTATAGGGAGGAATTCAAATTTCATGTGTATTGCAAAGAGTGGTGGAGGGGTTATTTTATAATTTAGATCGGTGGATTTTTCTATAAATACTAATTTCTTAAAATAATGGAATGTAATACTCAAAAAATTTGGATCCGAAATTTACAATTAGAGAGAATAAGGTAATAAATAACTTCATCCAACAATTTAAATATGTTTTTTTATATTTTGGGACCTTACCCATTAATTTAACTCTTTTTCCTTATTCCAAATTTTATATGAGTGAAAAACTTTTACCCAGTTAAACTATTTTTGTGATTTAAAATTAAATTGACCATATTTCATATTTTGGGAATGATGATTCAAAATATGAAATTAAATTTTTAATAAATATTTTATAAATTTGATAAAAATAAACTTAAATATTAGTACACATAATATAATAAAATTCATATTTAAGAAATTGTATTTTTATGTAAAGAAATGAATTTATACTTATTTATGATAATGATTATTTATATTATTCATTACCATTTATTTTATTGGTATATGATTAAATGATAAATGGTTAACTAACTTTCAAGACTGTCCAGAAATAATAGAATTTTTTGAATATTTAATTGAAGTTATAAGATCAATAATACTTTTTTTATTATAATAGAATATATCTTAGGTTTCAACATGTAAAACAATGGATTATACATTAAAAGTATTTTAATTGAATTATTTTACCCCATAAACAAATAATTGGTTTAAAAAATTGGATTAATAATTTTTAATTCATGATTTATCACTATTATGTCACAAAATTATGGTATTTGTAAAATAGTATTTTACTATTCACAAAAATAATATAGTATTTTTGAAAAATTCCAAAAAAATAACACATGTTAATTTTTAAATGATGACCCTATAAATTTATTCCATATTATAAAATTTAAATTCTAATTTTTAAGAATTAAATTTTTTAAAAGAATGTATAAAATATAATGAAAATTTATTTTTATTTAAAAAATTAATTTTCAAAGTATAATACTTCTTAATATTATATCATATGAGTTAGGACTTAAATGAATGCAAATTTTTTTACATTGAATTATTTTATCAGAATAATTCTTCAAAAGTGGACAATTTAATTTTAAATTAAAATACACTACACTTTAAAAAACGTTCTTTCAAAAATATTGATTTGTATCATTAAATGATTTTAATGAAATCCTATTATTTTTTTATCTTCTATCCATTAAATATTAATCAATTAATTGGTAATGTAAAAAATAAAATAATTCTTTATAAACAATAATTATAATAAGTAAGTAATTAAATAATTTTAATTAATTACTATCTTTTTAATTACTTGATGTTTTAATCTTTTCTTAATTTAACTAATTATGTTTGACATTATATTATCATAATGTATTAATTCTTATCTTAAATTATAATAAAATATATCTCAGTTCATTTTTTAGGTTTTTTATATGATATAAGTGATTCATCATAGTATCATTTGGAAAATATACACTGAACTATTAAGGTTTTACAAAAACAAAAACATGACCTCCCATGAAAATAATATATAACCTAGAAAAAAGTAAATAAAAAAATAACCACATCTTATTTATGAGTCCTGACCTAGTCTTATATCCTCACTACAACTGAGATACCCAACTAGTCACCTAACTAACATTGGGCCTCTTTCCCACTTATACTTCTGAACAAGTGGTATCTGTAGGTACCAAAGTTCGAGGTCCACCGTATAATGATTTGAATACAAATTAGTAGGCCCCCACCAATAGTGTCTCAAACATATATAGTATATACAATACATCGAAAAAGTAATACGATCTAGATAATAAATTAAAAAAATTATAAACATAATACGTGTCATGACCATATGTGGTTTCCAGGCCACTTGAGTGTGACCATACCGGCTTTGGAAAGTGTTGAAGCGTCTCTGAACATGTAACAAAAAATCAACTAGGAATGAAATCCCGTTCCATGTCAAATTGCATACCAACATTGTTTATAACCAACCATCATCCTTGGAATGGATCACATCCTACCTAAAAAATCAGAACCACGTCAATTTTAACCACACCCAACCCTCCATATCATAATCCAAAAACCTTAGTCCACAGATGGCTAGTTTTCAAACCCCTACCACACTTCCATCAATATACCATACATTTCCAACCAATACCACTATTTATCCATGGTTGTTTAATTGTCCATCCATGGTCATAATCAATATATAATTATCATAACACCCAACTAGTAATATAATATATCATATTCCATCTTCTGTTGTCATGATTGGCTAATCCATTACACATATACCCTCCAACATAATCATGCTTCACTGTGTTTGTAATCCCCCCCCCCAAAACATTTAACACATATCATACCATAACATTTCATTTGTATGTGATTATCTTTCTAACAAAACTTCAATCATATTACTTGTCATAAGCATGGTAGGAAAGATCTCCCAACCAATCCCTACTCTACAATCATTTAAAAATATAAAATAAATAACGAGTAATAAGACATGTTGTATAGTTTAACTATACCAAATAATGTATATAAAAAAATATACATAATGTAAATAATTCTATAATAAAAAACATGACTAATAAAACATGATGATTGAAACACATATATCACAACGCCACATAAGGTGGAAACACCCCAATATTAGAATAAAATATCCTTAGTGTTGCCTATAAAGAACACACTCTATATGTATATTGTATTTCTATAAGGATAAAACAATATAAGATTTATTTTATAAATCTCCTAATATTTTACATGATACTAGGGTACCTAACAGGTCCAATAGGTCATAATATGTTACATAGACACATAATAATTTCAATACATTCTGAAATCATAACAATTCAAGAGTATAACGATAGACACAGTAATGCAGAACAAACATCTCATTCATGGGTTGGAATAAAGTCTAATAAACCGTTGGGTTTATACTAGGTTAATACTTACACCCCTAACCTATTTATAAAATTAAAAACAAGGTATATCCACTCAAAATCACCTACTTATGAGGGAGAAAAACAAACCCCATATATTGATTATTTTGGAAAAAAGATATTAAGGAACACACTAGTTTTATATTAAAAATGAATTATTTCTAATTTCATCAATCAATCAGATCCCCCACTCAGAGGAGGTTAATCCACGTATTCTAAGGCTTTATAGGATTTAGTTCCCAAAACTCTTACACCTCCTGGGCTTACATGTCATACAACTTATATTTTAGGTCATTTTAATTGCTATCAATGTCCTAGGAATCAATATATAATGATTAGAGGGATCATAATGTACATAGAAAATTTGAACCACTCATACAACTTAAGGGAAAAAATTATTTTTTAATTTAAGGTAGATCACACAAAAGTAGTGATACTATATATCACATGTCATAAAGAAATATATATAAACCATATAGAGAGTTTTTAGTGTAATATACCTAAATTACATTATTTAAATAAAATAACTTTTATGTCTCATTAATTATCTTATTATGTTTTACAATAACATAATATTGTCAGATTATTACATTTCTTTTCAAATAATGTAATATTATTGACCACTACATCTTGGAATAATACATACGTATAGACACTGATGAGTCATGCAATCACTATGGGGAATTCTGAAGGCTTGAATTCTCCCATTAAGATTATTAATTTAATGATAACTATTAAAATAATGAATAAGCATCAGGAATATGATAGATATTATCAAGAGATAATTAAGAACATTTCCGAGTGTAGAAGTGAATTTTGAAGTAAGATATTAGTGGTTCATATATATATTGAAATTTGACTATTTATAATTATATCCCTTTTGGCCACTAGGAATTATATCCATTGGTCAATATGATCACTTTAAATTATGACTATTGGTTATGTATCTATTATAATGTGATTGATTGGTTGGTTTTATGATATATAATTAATAAACCATGGTCTCTACCTGTAGGAACATCCCCTATGAGATTCAGTTCTCCGATAACAAGAGATATGTGGTATCATTTAGATTTATACATGTCTAAACCCAAGATAAACTTTAGTACATGATACATGACCATGATCATTTGTGAGAAAATATGAAGCTTGTAGATATCACCACCTGAGCAATGTTGGCTAAACAACTACAAGATACTACCACCATCTCACATCTTACACTTTGGAAATATGCCTACATAATAAGGGTTTGTGTATATAGGAATTAACTAGTACTAAAGTTTAATTATTTTGAAATGAAATTGTGTTCACTCTACTCAAACTCCAATGTTCCATATTTTATGTTAATCTTCATTATATGAAATTCACTTGAATATCGAGTGAACATGATAAAATAGATTTTTAGTACTATGAAACCAAAATAGTATTTTTGAATAAAAAATTTTAAATTCCATTTTATGATAAATTTAAATTTTAATAAAAATTATTTTCCTGAAATTACATTATAAAAATGTATTCATTTAAATATAATTGATAATTGAATTTATCAAAGCCTCACATATGTTTTATAATGGTCAAAAGTTTACTGTTTCATAAAATCTATTACATTTTAATAAATTTAAAAAATTATTTAAGAGGTAATATTCACATATTATATATTTTTTTATGAAATTAATATTTATTTTGGTTATATAAAATGAAAATTAGCTGGGGGTGAATTTTTTGGAATTTCCTAACAAGTTTTCCTTTTTGGTGAAAAAGATGAAATTACTATTTTATGAGTACCATGTTTTTTATAAAATCATTATTATGTGTTCATGGTGAAAACATTTCTGAAAAGTTTTATTCAATCAAAATTTCATTTATGAAGTGTTATATTTAATTTAAATATAATAATTCTTATTTATAAATTTTTACTTATAACTTTTGAATCTTAATTTGATATTTCCTTTATAAAAAACAATTTTTGGATTATATGATTTATGTTTTTTAATTGGTAGGTTTCACCAAGTATTGTATTGATTTGGAGGTCATAAAATTCTATTATTATCATTAGTTAGCTGGAATATTTATTTGAATTTATTCCTCCTACAATTAGGTTTCTTAAATAAAATAATTGGCAATATTTTAACGCTCAAACCTCCCCTAATCATGTATAAATACCGACTGATTATTCCCTCACTCCATAATCCAAATCTTTTGAGAATAAATCCCCTCTCGTCCCCCTATAAAAATTATCTCTAAGGTGGTTCTTTGGTTTTAAGGAGTCTCCCTCTAGATTTAAATAACTACTTTTCATGGTATGGGATTATATTCCTCTCTCCTTTTATTCAATTATTTTGTTTTTGTTAATCCATTTATATTTTCAATTTATTATGTATTTGTGATTATATAATCATTCCTTTATTATTTTAATGATACCTTATTAATGATAAACTATGTTTACATCTCATTAATCTCATTATATAATTGATTAAGCAAATCTGTTATACCACCAAAATCGTTGGTGGAATTTCTATTCCATACCATTATGTTTTCAATACCAAACCCTACATCCATTCTAGGCCATTCACATTGACATAAAATTAGTTATATTACTTGGGAATTCCATGCCTGAAACCCAAATTCCCTACACATGAGATACAATGAAGAAATATATTCTGTTAATATGTGATCTATGTGGGACACAAAAAGTTATACTTATAAAGGGAGAACCCTGATAGTGCTTCAATGCATTGGGTATAGAATTAATCTTTATAAATGACATGATTATGATACCTTGGTATTATTATTTGGTATTTTTTAATGATAAATCAGAGAACTACATTGGAAATAGATTTTATAACACCTTGGTGATGAACCATGGTGATATGAATGTATCATGTTTTTGTTGTATCCATAATCCCATGTTACGCCTCTTTTTCTTATATTCATATACTTATGTTATTCATCATGATTATATGTTAATGTTCTTAATATATCACTCATTTTCCCCCCATTATGATCATTACTGATCCATTTTCATTATTTACCCCTTACATGTATTTATACTCACCGGTTTAATTTGATAAAAATCCCTCAAAAATCATATATAGTGATGTGATATAGGATGGTATAATAAAGAATACTTTCAATAGATTTTGAAATTAATTTATATTTCTTATTATGTACCTTGTATATTTAGTAACATGTACATTGTTTCCAAGAAACTAATCCTCAAATGGTCCTTTGAAGTTATTTATTTAATATTTATTCAAGGAATTATGTTCAAATTCATTTATAAAAAAGAAGTTCAATATAATTGGATTCAATGGAAATGTGTAGTTATTTTGGGAAATTAGGAATCAAAAACATTTATAAGAACCGTAGGTATAAATATAACTATAAAAAACATTATTAAGTTCTGATGATGTATTAAACTAGTGGTTTCTAGGAAATGTAATTCTGGTTTGGATACTTTAAGTGGAAGTATCGATGGAATAGATTTTTCTAGGGATAATAACCCTGAAAAAAGAAAATTGGTATTAACTCAATCATCATCTTATGAATGAAGATGTGTAATTAATAAACTTCAGGTTTGATGCTCCTGAGGGAAATTCTTTGGGTATAGTATTCTTTTTACAAATCATAATTAAAGTATTTATTGGTGAAGTAATAATTTTTTTAGAATAAAAAGGGTTTTAATGTATATGATCCTAAAACAAAAAAATATTGGAAAGATGTAATGATTAAACATTCCTTTTGAATTGATTCTTAATAGTTACCTTTTTCTTATTTAAGTGATTATTTTCTTAGAAAATGGTGGGAAGTATAAGGGCATGTGTATATAATGGGCGTAATGGGGAATGCAATGATAGAATTTCTAATATGATTAATATTGGGATAGAAAGCTTCATGGTGATGTTTAACCAGTTATCATGGGTTATGGAAAATAATATGAACCACATAGAGACCATATATTCACTATAGATTGAATAACTAGTAGTTAAATCCCTCACGTACTGAAAACCGCAAACATTTATTAAATCCTATGGCCCATTGATTGTGGAGCAATGGATCAATGCTATAGAAAATATATTTTTTATACACCATTGTTCATTTAAAGATAAAGAGACCATATAAATATATCTCTTAGATGGATATGTAGATAAATGGTGATAGTTAATTTAAAAATCACGCTGATGAAATTGATGCTATGGTGAGGAGATAGGTAAATAAATTATTTTTCAATAAGTAGTATCATTGTACCCTTTGAATAAAAAATAAAAGCGGATTACTTGAACTGAATCTAAAAAATTGAATTAATGGAACATTATGAGGTTAACTTCACAAGAATTTCACATTATTCTGCATTCATTATTATTTGTTTTGATGGGACGATCGATCAGTTCTTTGGCATACTGAGACCCCATAGTTGAAAATATTTTTAAATAAGATCCATTTAAAGTTACAGGGAAATAATGTGATGTGTTATAAATGTTGAAATAGAGATTAGATTTTCCCAATGGTCCCATGGACTGAATACAAAGAAGATGAATAGGGAAAGAATTAGGATCATGGAAGGAAGGGAAGAAAGGATAATATTCTATTTGAAAAATTGTGAAAAACTAAACACTAGGAATTTTATTCATGGATGTGGTATGTGTTTAAAGTGTAGAAAGGTAGGGAATATCACTTATAAAATTCATGAATATGAAAAGGAACAGTATCCTTATGTAAATGAAAAAGGGATGGATGGTGTATATTATGCGATGATTCAAGTGTGGAGAGAATGGAAACTTTGATAACTTGATTTTGAATCAAATAATGGTTGAGGGAAACCAAAACACATTCTAAAAATTCTTAGTGACCAAGTGCATTATATTTTCTCATTATGGCCAAATTTGAGGCTCTATGTGATGCTATATAAGTTACACTTTTTTTCAATCATAACTTTCTCAAACACTATTATATTTTGGTTCAATATATTTCTTTATTTCTTTTATGTTTTCAAATATCATCGAATTGGACACGGTTCTATCTATAGTAGATTTATCAGTTAAAACTAAAATATGGCCTATTTAGGCTATAATTGTATATTTATATCCCCTATTAACATTGGTGAGTAAAATTTCATAGCAAATCTAGTAGTCATTCTAATTTTTTAATGTGAAATAATAATAGGGGTTAATTTATTTTCAAAGTATAATTCCCTGATCAATTATAGATGAAATAAAACTTCAGTTGTCTTGGGGTGGGTGAGGGTTATTTGAATATATTTTCAAAGGATATATATCACATCCTGAGTCTTGTCAAGAACTACCTCCAATATTATTCTTAAAGGAAATGATTAGTGATTAAGGGGAAGGAATTGAAATCAAAATGATAAAATCTGTACACATTTTTTAAGAATATATTGATTTAATTCATGAAGAATTATAAATAACTCCACAAAAACAAGAGACAAAATTATCCATTGTACTCATACCTAGACCCAAACCTATTAAAAATACCCTATATAGATTGGAATTCATGGATCTAGAAGAATTAAAGAATTAATAGAATAATCTATTAGCGAAGGGTATTATTTTTTCCAAAAGTATATCCAGTGGGAGTTTATATTCTATTTATGAAGAAGGTGGATATATAAATGTTAATTTGAATTGATTATGGATAACATAATGGAATAATAGTAAAGAAAAAATTCCATCTTATGAGATTTGAAGACTTGTTCAATCATCCACATGGAGTGTAATTAATTTATAAGATTGATATTAGATTAGGGTATCACTATATATGGATGAGGACAGAAGATATACCAAATAAAAACTTTTTATAAAAGTATGAACATTTTGTGTTTTTTATTCCCTTTACCTTGACTAATTCTCTAGTGATATTTATGTATTTTACGAATAGAATCTTCAGGGGCAACCAAGATATGATTGTAGTGGTCTTTATTGATGATATTATGATATATTTTAGATGTCATGAGGAACATGGGGAAAACCTGAGGGTAATATTACATACTCTCTGGAGAAATATTATTTTTGATAAATTCAATAACTATTAGTTATTTTTAAAAAAACGACATTATTGTGACACATTGGGTCTTGTTAATTAATATATATAGATCCATTTAAGACCAAGGTATTATAGGAATGAATTGATCCAATAATAATGATAGATATTTTTAGTTTCTCGGATTTATATATGTACAATACAAGGATTTTGAAAAACATTTCATTGAATTCTAATCTAAAAACAAAGTCAGCTGATACCATCATTATGATTACTTTAAAAAATGAGTGTGAAGAATGTTTTCAAAAGATTAAGAATAGGCTGGTTAACACACCCATGGTAACATTAACTTCTAACATAGAGTGATTTTTTAATTTTTGTGATTAATCACTGAAAATACCTAGATATATACTCATAAAGAATGAAAATTTTATTTCTTATTCATCATTGTTATTGAAGCATCATGAGTAGAATTATCCTACCAATTACATAGATTTAGCTGTGATCTAATTTATTTAATGATACATAGACACTATAATTATAGGCATAATTATAATATATATATATACCACCCATGTTTGAAGTACATATTCATACTGGTGGAACCAAGCATGAGACAAAGGAGATGGTTGGAGAATTTAATGGACTATGATTTTTATTTTTTGGCATCGTCCTCATAATGAAAAGAAACTCACATATGAAATAAGTAGTAAAGAACCCAAAATTATTAAAATGATGTGGATTGAAGGTTATACTTTTATTAAGGGAATTTTAAAGATGGACATAGATTATATAATGGAAGTGACATCCTTAATCATATCCAAAATTATTTCCCAAATATTATTGTGTGATAGCATCAAGAATGAAAACAATGATCCTATGATACAGAGTAAGATAAATATGATGAAAAATGAAACATTTAATAAGTTATTCCTTGATCAAGAGAGAGTAATGGGGTTAATAACTAGTATATATATCCCATATATTCTAGAATTTAAGAAACAATTAAGGGGTTAAGATCATATCTTTGAATTATCTATACATTATGAAATAACCAAATGTATAGAGATTTTTGTAATCATTATTTCTTAGATTGTATGAATAGGATGATTTTTTTGTAAACCGCAAGATGTTCGGTATGTCAAAAAGTGAATCTAGAATGATAAATTTTGACATGAGTGATGAAAAAACTAACAATACCTATATGTAAGTGGGATATCAACATAATGGAATTTGACACATTACTTCCTAATAATTAAATGGGAAAAAATTACATATGGATAATCATTGGTAGATTGAAAAATTATTCCCATCCCATTTTTATATGAAAGGATTTTTAAAAATAACTCTTTACTCGTATGAATATTCGAGAAGTTGTGAGAGTTCATGGGGATCCATTATTTATTGTTTCTGACCATAATCCAAGATTTACATTAATTTTCTTGAAGAGCCTCAAAAAGTATTTAAATATAGAAATAAAACTAATCCCAACCAATAATCCACAAACCAATGAGTAGTTTGATGGGATTATTCAAATATTAGAGTTTATGATAAGTGATATCTTACCTCATTTTAAAGGTATGTAGAACCAATATCATCCATCCATTGAATTCTCTTATAATAATAGTTTCCAATCAAGTATTCAAATGGATCCTTGTAAATAAATTTATGGTAAAAGATGTCAAATTATAATATGTGGGTATGTGGTTAGAGAAGGAAAACTATTTGTACTGGATATGGAGTCCTTCCTTTTTAATACATGACATTCAATGATAATTATATAAAAAATATTACCTAAATAACTTTAATGGATATTTAGAGGTCTGGTATTTTATAAAACTGGTAAATAATAAAAAAATTACATTAGGGAAACAAAACAAATTTACATTATTTGATTCTTTTGAATTACTCCATTGTTAATCTTTCCTAGGTCACCTCACTGCAAGTAATTTCCTATGGGTGTAGATCAATAGAAAAGTGTGATCATAAAGATTAGTAAGGGATAACTAAAGAACCCAAACATGAATGGTCAATAAAAATAAAACAAGATGAATAACATGATATAATAATCATAAGTAATTGATACATAACATTGAAATATGGATACAACATAAAAACATGACATTTATAATCATTTCACCAAGGCTTATCACTATGGTGTGACAAAACATAATTACCAAGGTTATTCATTATGGTATCATAAAACATGTCATCTATAGAGATTAATTTTTTAGAGAATAAATTGTAGTTGTTCGTTGGAGTGGATTCTCAAAAGGGGGGGGGGGGTGAATTGAGTTCCAATTTAAATTCCTATTAAAAATATTTCTCTTAAAATCCCCCAATTAAAAAACTAAGTTAAACTATAGTGAATTTATACTGATTTTAAATGGTCAATTAGTTTCTCAAAGATTGATTAGGTCTTAGATAATTTAATCAGAAGATTAAATTATCTTTTGAAACTGACATACTAGTTTACAATAAGTATAAACACTTGCTAATTGAACTATCAAAGTAACTTTAAAACAAATTGTATTTCAAAGTAATTATCAGTAGAATAGATAATATATATAATATAATTTAGATTTAAACTAAGATGCATAGTAGATATAACCATGAGGTTCAGTCTTAGGCTGAGACTTAGTCCTCTCAAACAATTTATATAAATTTGATCCACACTCTGGATCGGGGAAAACAACAGTGAAAAGGCTATCCAGGTACTAAGACCTCTACCACAATTCTTCGTGGGAAAACAAAACAACGGCACACAGGCTGTCCAGGTCTTACATGACCTCTACCAATATCCACGGTGGGATACAAGAGATCTATAGAAGGTTTGTGTGAGGATTTAAAAATCCCCCAGCTTATCTCAGGAGACAGTGTGTGTATTAAATGTACAAAGTATCTGCATTGCTCAAAATGTAAATAAAAGTATCACTAAGAGATTAGATATAAGTTTTAAAAAGCTCTAGTGAATTGAAGTGTAGCTCTGGACTCTTGATTAATCAACAATTATTCTGAGTCTTCTCTAGATTTTGTCTGCAAAACATAGGGTCATTTTCATCAAGTTCAGTATGATCAGCTTGAGTGCATGAAGAGCTCATTGTAGTTCTTCAATCCTTGAATAAGGTGCAGCTTGTGTTCTTCTGTAGAATGAATGGCTTTGTGTATGTCCAGTGTTCTTCCAGTTTGAATGTAGCCATTATTTTCTGTGTGAATGCACCACTTTCCAAATGTATTCAGCCCTTCCTTTTCCACACAATTCACGGGCCTCCTTAGTTACTTTCTGGCTGGACTTTTTCTTTCCTTTAATAGCTTTCAACTCTGGTAAAAGGAAATGATTACCTTTTTACAGGTACAAGGTACGGTTCCCTGACATGCCAACAACTATCATTAAATAACATTAATTGTATTAAAATCATCAAATATTACCGTTTCATAATAAATAAATAATATTGAGAGTATAGAGTTTTACTGGTCAGTCATTATCAGTAGCCTTCTATCGATAGATGTGTAACGGTGGACATTGTATAGCCATAACCTCCTATCGGTAGCTATTTGTCATTGTAAGGGTAGCTCCTTGAATTGGTAGTTGTTACTCCATGTATCAGTAGCTCTATGCACCGGTGACTCCTTCTATCTGTAGCTTGTTTTTTCTACCCGTAACTCACTTGTATCAGTAGCTCGGTGTATCGGTGACTGTCTGTATCGGTGGACTTTGTATCAGTATCTTGTGCATACTGGTAGCTCCGTTCTGTACCAGTGAAGTGTATATCGGTAGACTTATGCATACCAGAAGACTTGTTCTATCAGTAGCTCTCTATATTAGTGGACTTGATCTATCAGTGGCCTATGCTTACCAATGGACTTATACATACCGGGAGCTCTGCTTATCGGTGACTATGTCTATCGGTAGACTAAGTACTGGTAGATCTGTATCAGTAGCTATAAGCATATCAGTGACCTAACACTTATCTGCTTTATGGAAAACATATCCGGTTGAGTTAGAATTATTTCAAAAGTCATATAAACATAGATAAAAATTGATTAACATATTTCAAAGATTATTTTAATATTATTATCAAATACAATGTCATGGATTAAAATAATTAACATATAGATAAACATTATTTGGGATTATTAAAGTATGTGAAAGTATAATTGGGGTTATCAAAACAGGTGAGGCCAACAATCTCCCCCTTTTTGATAATCACAACTTATGATATTATAATCCCAATATAATTTGTACTTTATCAGAGGATAGTGCATTAGATCGAATTGTATGAGAAAAACAATGTATTATAATTCATATATAGCAAAGATAAAATATAACAAATGGATAAGAGGAAAATGAATTAAGCTTATAAAAGATTGTATTTTTCCCCCTTTTACATATCCCAGATATGTTTCCCTTAGATAATATTTCTCCCCCTTTGTCATATCCCAAATATGTTTCCCTTAGATAATATTTCTCCTCCTTTGTGATAATCAAAAAGTGGGACAAGAAGGAAAAACACATGAGAAGAGAAGTAACATATGGTAAAAGAAATTAGGATGATATATATTTCTTGCAGAAAACAGATACAAATAAATAAAAAGAGAAATAAAGGTGATTCCTATCAAAACATCCTAGCCACTGATCAATCCACATCCTCAGCATGAGATTTCCCCTTGGGATCAGAAGAAGATTTATGTGAGGTGGTTGCAGGTGAAGGCTTAGGAACACCAGATATGATCAGAGGTGGCTGAGCTACTGAAACTGTTCATGGCCTATACTGTGTAGTTCTCCAAGTGATCAAAGGAGTAAGGCTTCTGATATCTTGGGCTGGAGTCATCTGAATAGGAGAAGTATTAGAGGCAGAAGCAGGTAAAGCTGAAGGTACAATCACTGGTCTAGCATCGACATGCAATAAAGGCAATAAGAGATTTCTAAAATCTATAATTATCCCTCCTCCTCTTTCCATGGAAAAAATGAAATCATCCTTGTTTTCAATGAATTTGTCCAGTGCAGGAGTCAATTCCCTTATCTTTCTTACTTTCTCCCGGAAGGCTTGATTGACAGGAGGTAACTTCATTTTTTCTATCATAAGCTTGAAATGATTGTTAAGTTGATTCTTGGTGTAAACCCTTTGGAAATAATTATCTACATTGTCTTTCACCTCGTTTTGAGAAGCAGAAGCTTCTCTCATATAGTCTGCAAGAATATTCATTATCTCTCTAGTGGTATATTGAGTAGAAGTCACCACATTGGTCAGATCAGATGAGTCCATAGAGCCACTAGTTGATGCTGAATCAAGCTCCTCCTTCATCAAATCTCGACTCTAATTCAGTTCTATTGATGGTCTGGAGGCAAGAGAACCAATAGATAAGGTTACTATTTATTTGAAGTTTTTGGTCAACCCACTGATAAGATTTTTCACTTGGGAATCCTGAGTGCTGACATGATCTTCCATGGAGGTTTTAAATCCCTCAAAGACTGATACCATCTGGCTTACAACACTTTTTACATATGCTAAGTCCTTGTCTGCTTGAGGTCTAGAACTCATATAAGATTCTAAAGAGATAACAGACTTCTTTAGAACTTCAACATCCTCTCCCAGGATAGACATCTAAGTTTGGCAAGCTGTAACTTCATCCACTATCTCTGCCAAAAAGGTAGAGACATTACATCCAAGAGAGAGTTCAGAGGACTTTTCCAAATTGCTCATCTCTTAAACAACACAATGCTTTAACTCGGAAATAGAGGCACTAAAAAACTCTTTCAGCTCATTCTTTAAGGATTCATGATCATCACTAGTGATCATATCAGCAGGTGCAACCACAACAGGTGCTCGTTCAAATACTATACTGGTCACAGAGTCATTCATAATTGATTGAATAGATTACACCAGTGAAGCTTCCATTTTCCTTATCACTTCCAAAAAACTGATTTTTAGATCAGACTTGAGCTTATCCAGATGATGAATTATGACCACATCTTCAGGTAACAACTCAGTCTGAATATTATAATTAATTTTTGGTCTATTGAGGGATGTCTCATTATCAGAATCTAGATAATCCAATCCAAAAACTATAAAACCTGGGTCTTCTGCCAAATCCTTAATTTCAACTGCCACTGAAACACTGCCAAACCTGGTTGGATGCTCCCCCTCACCTGGTTCTTTCTCTTGTATAGCAATAGCATTCTCATCAGGTCTTTCTTCCTCAGAAGAATATTCTACAATCAACTCCATCTCTGAAACAGCAAGAGGTTCTTCAAGAATAGGTAAAGGTCCTTCCATCTCACCCACTACATCCTTAACAGGAACAACCGAGCTTCCGATCAATGGAACCAGACTTAAGCAGACAGAATTAGAGGCTTTAGATTCATTATCTCTTTCTTCTTCATTCTCAAGGGCTGGCTGGTCTTCGTTATCAACAAGTGTTTCTTATTCTAATAATGCTTTCTTTCTAGAAGATATAATTTCAACAACATGACTTGGGGGGTAAGTCTGGATCCCTTCCATCAGCCATAGAAGTCTTCTATTCATTAGTGTCATCGATGTACTCAGGTTCTTCTTCATCAGGTTCTAGACCTGGATCACTCACATCCTTAGGCCTTGAAGGATGATCCATAGGATTGAACTTATCATGTTACTTCTTGTCATCATTAAGAAACTCTCTTCTCCTTGGATTCTAGTTTATCTTCATGTATTTTCAAAAAATGTTTGTGATACAAAAATTATTCCTTACTACCACTATCTCATCTTGAGACTCAGCTACCCCTTTCACTTTGATCATCACTGAGATCAAATTGGCAAAGAATAAGGCATTGGTCTTTGATTTTGGCCTGATCGTATCCTCCATTTGAATCATTAGAAACTCGTACAGATTCAATTTCACGCCATGTCTCAAGAGATGTTTCAGATAGATATCTTGATATCATAAATTCGCAAATTCCCCCCTTCTTGGAATTAAAACATGCTAAACAAACTTGAACAACAATCTGTTATCTCCATCCATTTCAGCAGCCACCATCTGTCTTGGCTTGCCACTACCGGTGAGTTCCTCTAAGGCAATCTCATAATCAAATATGTCGCTTGTAGGTGGTACTGATTTGAGAAATATCCAGACACACCTTCCTGGGGAACCATCAGGAATCTGGCCCACTCAACAGATGAAAAAGATATTTCCTTTCAATTTACAAGTGAAGTCATTTGGTTCTCATCTTCTGATTTCTCAAATCTTACAAACTCATATAACTATTTCACCAAATTCAGATAAAACGGGACATTGTCGTTCAAAAAGCATTCTACCCACTTCTGATCTTCCTGCACCTGGAGATCTAATGATCTACTTGACAAAAACCATTCCACGCATAGCTCTATTTTGATCACAATAACTCTATTCTGTAAATGTGGGTTCACTGGTCACCTTCCTGACCTTGTTCTACCAACACTGCTACTTCCTCCTTGGTCTTTCTTATGCTTCTTTGCATTCATACCATCAATTTCATCTCTGACAGTAGGGAGTTTGGTTTTTGACATCTTTGTTTCGAGGAACTTAGGGTTTTCGAGAGATTCAGGAGCTAAGGCTTGAGGGTAAAGGGGTTGAGGTGGATAGAGAAGTGATTAAGACTTAGTTTTATCATTTGGGAATCATAAATAATTAAAATATAAAAAGTAAGTATAAACAATATAGATTCTAGCGTCAGAAAGAAGTTTAAAACAACGCATACTTATCGGTAGGGTATATCGGTGAGAATTCCTAATCGGCGAGGTTTCATATCGGTGAGGTTTATCGGTGAGGTACATAGGTGAGGTATCACATCGGTGAGGTATAACATCGGTGAGGTACATTGGTGAGGTATCACATCGGTGAGGTTTCACATCATTGAGGTTTCTACCGGTCAAGGTTAATCATTCCTAACTCATGTCTAATGTAAATTAACCTATCCGAACATAAAGGTTTGGTGAAAATGTCTGCTAATTGATGTTCAGTGCCTATAAATTCAATATTAATATCACCTTATTGGTAATGATCTCTCACAAAATGGTGCATTACATCAATGTGTTTAGTCCTAGAGTGTGACACAGGGTTCTTTGAAATGTTAATTGCACTAGTGTTATCATAGTTAATTGAAACTTGCTTAAAATCATATCCATATTCCAAAATATTGTGTTTCATCCAAAGAATTTGTGCACAGAAACTACCAGTAGCTATATACTCTACTTCGGTAGTGGACAAAGCAACATAGTTTTGTTTCTTACTACACCATGATACCAGGGAATTTTTTAAAAGATGACATGTTCCAGAGGTTCTCTTTCTATCCAACTTGAAACCAGCAGAGTCAGCATCTGAATAACTCATTAATTCAAAATATTGTCCTTTTGGATAAAACAAACCCAAATTTTCAATATGTTTAAGATACTTAAAAATTCTTTTAACAGCAAGAAAATGTGATTCTTTAGGATTAGCTTGAAATGTTTCACACATACACACACTAAACATAATATCTGGTCAACTAGCAGTAAGGTAAAGTAAGCTTCCAATCATACCTATGTATTTGGTTTGATCCACTGGTTTCCCAGTTTCATCTGCATCCAATTTACAGATAGTACTCATAGGAGTATCACCTTCCTCAAAACTATCCAAGAAAAAACGTTTGAAAAGATCCTTTTTATATTTACCTTGATTAAAAATAATACCATTTTCATTTTAAAAAACCTGAAATCCAAGAAAATATTTGAGTTCTCCCATTAAACTCATTTTGAATTCATTTTGCATGCTCTTTGAAAAATAAGTACATAAAGAATGATTAGAATATCCAAAAATAATGCCATCAATATAGATTTTTACTATCAAAACATCTTTAGAAATTCTTTTAATAAAAAGATATAGATTAGCAATATATTTAGTAAAACCTTTAGAAATAAGAAAATTGCTAGGTCTATCATACCAGGATCTTAGAGCATGTTTTAAACCATATAAAGCTTTAGATAGTTTGAAAACATGATTTGGAAAATGAGGATTATTAAATCTAGGTGTTTGTTCAACAAAAACATCTTAAATTATAAAACCATTTAGAAAATAACTTTTAACATCCATTTGATATAACTTGAAATTTAGATGAGCAGCATTGGCATGTAAGATCCTAATAGCTTCTAATCTAGCTACAGGGAAAAGGATTCCTCACAGTCTATACCTTCCACTTGACTATAGACTTGTGAAAATAGCCTAGATTTGTTTCTAACTATATTTCCTGACTCATCAACTTTGTTTCTAAAAACCCATTTAGTGCCTATTGTCAAAGTGTCCTTAGGTCTTTCAACTAATTCTTAGACTTTGTTTATTTCAAATTGATTTAATTCTTCTTGCATATCCATTACCCAAAATTCATAATTGATTGCATCATTGACATTTTTAGGTTCTAAATGTGAAAGAAAGGCTTGATGTTCAACCTGGTTTCTTTGAGAAGCTCTAGTCTGTGTCCCTCTATCAAGATTACCAACAAAAGCATCTAAAGGATGATTTTATAGAATCCTAGTTGATCTAGTAATGGTAGGACTAGAAATTTCAGTCTCTTCTCTAAGTTCGGGTTCTATAGAAGAAGATTCTGGAATATGTCTATAACTTGATGTATTTACAACAGGCTCATTGTTTTTATCATTAAGGTCCATAACAGACAAATCTTCTTCAAGATTTTTAAGAGGTGACTTAGGTTCTGGTGGATCAGTTTCATCAAACTTGATGTGAACAGATTCTTCCACACTTTTAGTTCTTTTATTAAAGACTCTATAGGCTTTTCTAGTTAAATAATAACCAAGAAAAATTCCTTCAACACTTTTGGGTGCAAACTTGTCAAGATTATCATTAGTATTTAGAATAAAAACATCACATCCAAAAACTCTAAAGTAATTAAGCTTGGGTTTCCTATTGTTCGACAACTCATAATGGGTATTCTTGAGAAGAGGTCTAATTAAGACTCTATTAATAATATAACAATCAATATTTACAGCTTCAACCCAAAAATAAATTGGCAGGTTATACTCATTAAGCATGGTTCTTGCAATTTTGTGAAGGGTTCTATTTCTTCTTTCTACTACACCATTCTACTAAGGTGTTCTAGGGGAAGAGAAGTTATGACTATATCCATTGTGTGAGAAATAAGATTCAAACTCATGATTTTTTAACTCACAACCATGGTCACTTCTCAATGTCTTCATCTTAAGTCCGCTAAGGTTTTCTACAGACTTGGAATACTTAATAATGTAAGAACAAGCTTCAATTTTTTGAGCTAAGAAGTATACCCAAGTATATCTAGAAAATTCATCTACTAAGACATAGGCATAGTGCTTCCCATTTAAACAAGAAACTCTATAAGTTCCAAACAAGTCCATGTGAACCAACTTGAGAGGTTGAGATGTTGCCACTTCTTTCTTTGATTTAAAAGAAATATTATGTTGCTTTCCCTTTTGACAGGGATTGCAAACTTTGTCTGATGGGAATTCAAGTTTGGGTAGGTCTCTAACTAAGTTCTTCCTAGTTAGTTTTCTAAGTGAATGAATGTTTCAGTGTCCTAATATTCTGTGCCACATCCAATATTTTTTAAGAAAATCATTTAAACAAGTAACATTTTGTTTATCTAATGAATTCGAATCAACAGCATAAACATTTTCATTTCTCAATGCAGAAAATACTAAAAAAAAATTAGAATTAAAAAAATTAGAAGAATAATTTTAAAATTTAACATTAAAACCATCATCACATAACTATGAAATACTCAACAGATTATATTTAAATCCATCAACAAATAAAACTTTAGAAATTAAAACTGAATTAGTGTTACCAATTTGGACGAGGCCGATGATTTTTCCTTTAGAATTGTCAAAAAGGTGACATGGCCCCCATCAACCTTTATTAAGATTTTAAAGCATGATTAATCTCTAAACATGTTCCTTGAACATCCACTATCCAAGTACCATGTTTTCCTACAGGAACTCTTTAAGCAGGTCTCCTACAAAACAGGTTTAGATAGAGAATGATTTTGGTACCCAGATTTTCTTGGGTCCAGACAGGTTAGCAAGTAAAGCTTTAGGTACCCAAATTTGTCTTATGGATCTCATATAATTTATAGAATCAATTTATTTTGAAATATAAATTTTTTTTATCTATAAAAATTTGAATAACTAGTTGAGGCATAATAATTTCCAATACTGGAACTAGCAGAATTTTTCCCAGATTTAGGAATAAATATATTTTTGGTAAACTGTCTCTGTCCATGTTGGTATCCCAAACCTGTAGTATAGTATGGTGCCACTTGTTTACCTATTATTTGAGTTATATTGTTCTTTCCATTTTTTAACTTTTCTAAGTCCTTTCTCAGTTGCTCATTAGACATTTTCTGTTCAGCGTTTTCGTTTAACAGTTGAGCATTCTTTTCCTTTACAATCTCAAGGGTAGATTTAACAGTGTTAGATAAAGCCTGTTGTTTCTTTAAGGCTTTTTTACTTGTCCTTATGTTCATTACAGGTCTCTTCTAGCATATTAAAATATTCAAATAATTATTCACTAGGAATCTTTTCATATTCAGAATCAGAATCAACTCCAGAATAATATGAATTTAAAGCAAGAGTATCCAGTGTTACCTTAGATGTGTTTGTCATAAAACACATGTTTGCACAATTATTTTTAGAGTCAGAAATTTTAGATCCACTTGTACTATCTTATGAAGCACTCAATGTATCTTTCATAGCTTTCTTGTACTTATTTTCCTTGTATTCATATTTTTTTGAACGTCAATTTTGGACAGTCTGATTTTACATGTCCTTTCCTTTTGCATTAATAGCAGACAATTTCATCGCTTTTATTAGGATTCTTCTAATCCTTCTTCCAATGACCTTTGTTATCACATTTTCCTTTGTAATTTTATTTTCTAAAGAATTTATTCTTCCTGTAGAACTTCTTTAATCTTCTGGCTATTTGAGCCATTTTAGCATCACTGTCAGAATCTGAACTTTCACTTGTTGAGCTCTCAGTTGGTATGTGTACTTTCTCCTTGTTCTTGCTCCTCGAGGTAGTAGACTTAAAATCCAATGACTTCCTTTTTTGTTCATCATCTTCTTCTATATTCACTTTATGTTCTTCCTCACACATCATAAGCTTACCAATTAATTTCTTAATGGGAAGAGTACCAATATCACATGATTCTCTAATTGAAACTGATGTGCCCCTCCACTTGTCTGGAAAGACATCTTAGTATTCTCATGATCTGCTCCATTGTAGGAACAACTTTTCCAAGTGAGCTCATAGTGTTGAAAATCTCATTGAACCTGAGATACATGTCATAAATAGACTCATCAGGCTTCATTTTAAAATTATCATATTTGATAGTATAGGTATTCAATCTCATTTCTTTGAAATTGGTTGTTCCCTCATGGTAAATATCCAAAGTGTCCCAAATTTCATAAGCAGGTTTATAAGTAGATATGTTATTAAAGTATTCATCTTCTAAAGCACAGTACAAGGAATTCATTGCTTTATAGTTATTATTGTAGGTGGTTTTAGTAGGTTTATCCCTAGTAGTTCTTTCAGATTCTGGAATCTTATATTGAGTTTCTATAGTAGTCCAGATATCAAATCCCATACTTTCAAAATGAATTTTCAATTTAAGCTTCCAATGGGAATAAGTTGAACAATTAATGAAAGGTGGCTTATTGGAAGCAGCACCTTCTAAAATATTATCCATAGATAGAGTTTAGCAAAAATATTTAAAGATATAAAATTTAAAACTAACAAAAATTTAAGATCTTTAAGATACAACTAAAATCACAGTTTAAAAACAGAGTGTTTCTAAAACCTTTAATAATATTTTTAACCCTCTGATGCCAAATGTTGACCAGAGTGGATATTCAAGAAGGGGGGTGGGTGAATTGAGTTCTAATTTAAATTTCTTTTAAAAATATTTCTCTTAAAATCCCCCAATTAAAAAACTAACTTAAACATTATTGAATTTATAAAGATTGTAAATGATCAATTAGTTTCTCAATGATTGATTAGTTCTTAGTTAATTTAATCAGAAGATTAATTTAGCTTTTGAAACTAACTTACTAGTTTACAATAAGTATGAAAACCTGATAATTTAACTATCAAAGTAACTTTAAAACAAATCGTATATCAAAGTAATTATCTGCAGAATAAAGAATATATATAATATACTTTAGATTTAAACTAAGATGCACATTAGATATAACAAAGAGGTTTAGTCTCAAGATGAGACTTAGTCCTCTCAAACAATTTATATAAATTTGACCCACACCCTGGATTGGGGTAAAAAATAGTGCCAAGACTATCCAGGTACTAAGACCTCTACCACAGTTCTTCGTGGGAAAACAAAACAATAGCACACATGCTGTCCAGGTCTTACTTAACCTCTACCACTATCCAAAGTGGGATACAAGAGATCAATAGAAGGTTTGTGTGAGTATTTAGAAATCCTCCAGCTTAACTCAGGAGAAAGTGTGTGTTTAAAATATACAGAGTATCCACACTACTCAAAATGTAAATAAAAGAATCATTGAGAGAGTAGATATGAGTTTTAGAAATCTCTAGTGATTTGAAGTGATGCTTTAGACTCTTTATTAATCATGAATGATTCTAAGTCTTCTCTGGGTTTTATTTGAAAAACAAAGGGTTGTTTTCTTAAAGTTCAGTTTTATCAGCTTGAGTGCATGAAGAGCTCGTTATAGTTCTTCACTCCTCGACTAAGGTGCAACTTGTGTTCTTCTGTAGAATGAATGGCTTCGTGTATGTCCAGTGTTCTTCCAGTATGAATGTTGCCTTTCTTTTTTGTGTGAATGCACCACTTTCCAATGGTATTCATCCCTTCCTTTTCCACATAATTCATGTGCCTCCTTAGTTACTTTCTTCCTGTCATTTTTCCTTCCTTTTATATCGTTCAGCTCTGATAAAATAAAATGATTACATTTTTATAAGTACGAGGTACGGTTCCCTGACATGCCAACAACTATCATTAAATAACATTAATTTCATTAAAATAAGAAAATATTACCATTTCATAATAAATAAATAATATTGAGAGTATAGAGTATGACTGGTCAGTGTTTATCAGTAGCCTTTTGTCGATAGATGTGTAATGGTGGACTTTTTATAGTCATGACCTCCTATCGGTAGCTATTTGTCTTTGTATGGGTAGCTCCTTATATCGATAGCTGTTACTCTGTGTATCAGTAACTCTATGCACCGGTAACTCCTTATATCGGTAGCTTGTTTGTTCTAGCAGTAACTCGTTTGTATCAGTAGCTTGGTGTATCGGTGACTATCTGTATCAGTGAACTTTGTATCGGTAGCTTGTGCATACCAGTAGCTTCGTTCTGTACCAGCGAAGTGTATATCGGTAGGCTTATGCGTACTGGTAGACTTGTTCTATTGGTAGCTAAGCTCCTATCGGTAGCTCACTATATCGGTGGACTTGATCTATCAGTGGCATGTGCTTACCGGTGGACTTATACATACCAGTAACTCTGCGTATCAGTGACTATGTCTATCGGTAGACTAAGTACCAGTAGATCTGTATCAGTAGCTATAAGCATATCAGTGAGTTAACACTTATCTGCTTTATGAAAAACATATCCGATTGAGTTAGAATTATTTCAAAAGTCATATAAACATAGATTAACATTGATCAACATATTTCAAATATTATTTTAATATTATTATCAAATAGAATGTCATAGATTAAAAGAATTAATATATAGATAAAAATTATTTGGGATTATTAAAGTATGTGAAAGCATAATTGGGGTTATCAAAACAGGAGAGGTCAACAATCTCCCCCTTTTTGGTAATCATAACTTATGATATTATAATCTCAATATAATTTGTAATTTATCAGAGGATATTGGTTTAGATCGAATTGTATGAGAAAGAAAATGTATTATAATGAATATATAGTAAAGATAAAATATAACAAATGGATCAGAGGAAAATGAATTCAGCTCATAAAAGATAGTATTTCTCCCCCTTTGTCATATCCCAGATATGTTTCCCTTAGATAATATATCTCCCCCTCTATCATATCCCAGTTAAGTTTCCCTTAGATAATATTTCTCCTCATTTGTGATAATTAAAAAGTGGGACAAGAAGGAAAAACACATGAGAAGAGATGTAACAGATGGTAAAAAAGTTAAGATGATATATATTTCTTGGAGCAAACAGATTCAAAGAAATGAAAAAATAAATACAGGTGATTTCTATCAAAACATCCTAGCCACTAATCAATCCACATCCTCAGCATGATATTTCCCCTTAGGATCAGAAGATGATTCATGTGAGGTGGTTGCAGGTGAAGTATTGGGAACACTAGATATGATCCGAGGTTGCTGAGCTACTGAAAATGTTCAAGGCCTGTACTGTGTAGTTCTCTGAGTGATCATATGAGTAAGGCTTCTGATAGCATGGGCTGGAGTCATCTGAACATGAGAATTAGCAGAGGTAGAAGCAGGTAAAGCTGGAGGTACAATCACTGGTCTATCATCGACATGCAAGAAAGGCAACAAGAGATTTTTGAAATCCAAAAGTATTCCTCCTCCTCTTTCCATGGAATAAATGAAATCATCCTTGTTTTCAACGAATTTGTCCAGTACAGGAGCCAATTCCCTTATCTTTCTTACTTTCTCCCTGAAGGCTTGATTGACAGGAGGTAGCTTCATTTTTTCTATCATAAGATTGAAATGATTGTTAAGTTGATGCTTGGTGTAAACCCTTTGGAAATAATGATCTACGTTGCCTTTCACCACTTTTTGAGAATTTGAATGTTCCCTCATATAGTCTGGAACAATCTTCATTATCTCTCTAGTGGTATATCGAGTAGAAGCCACCACTTTTGTTAGATCAGATGAGTCCATAGAGCCACTAGATGATTCTGAACCAAGCTCCTCCTTCATCAAATCTCAAATCTAATTCGGTTCTATTGATGGTCTGGAGGCAAGAGAACCAATAGAGAAAGATACTATTTCCTTGAAGTTTTTGGTAAAACCACTGATAAGATTTTTCACTTGGGAATCATAGGTGCTGAAATGATTGTTCATGGAGGTTTTAAATCCCTCAAATAGTGACACCATCTAGATTACAACACTTTTGACATAAGCTAAGTCCTTGAATGCTTGAGGTCTAGAACTCATATAAGATTCTAAAGAGATAACAGACTTCTTTAGAACTTCAACATCCTCTTCCAGGATAGACATATGATTTTGGAAAGCTGTAACTTCATCCACTATCTCTGCCATAAAGGTAGATACATTGCAGCCAAGAGAGAGTTCAAAGGAATTTTCCAAATTTCTCATATCTGAAACAACACAATGCTTTAACTTGGAAACAGAGGCACTAAAAAACTATTTCAGCTCAATCTTTAAGGATTCAAGATCATCCTTAGTGATCATATCAGTAGGTGCAATGACAACAGGTGCTCTTTCAGATACTATACTGGCCACAGAGTCATTCATAATTGATTGAATAGATGACACCAGTGAAGCTTCCATTTTCTTTATCTCTTCCAGAAAACTAATTTTGAGATCAGACATGAGCTTATCCATAACATGCATTCTGACCACATCTTCAGGTAACAACTCAGTCTGAATATTATAATTAATTTTTGGTCTATTGAGGGATGTCTCATTTTCAGAATCTGGATAATCCAATCCACAAACTACAAAACCTGGGTCTTATTCCCAATCCTCAATTTCAACTTCCATTGAAACACTGCCAAACTTGGTTGGATGCTCCCCCTCAACTGGTGAATTCTCTTGTACAACAACAACATTCTCATCAGGTCTTTCTTCCTCAGAAGAATCTTCTATAATCAACTCCATATCTGCAACAGCAAGAGGTTCCTCAAGAATAGGTAAAGGTCCCTCCATCTGACCCACTACATCCTTAACAGGCAGAACTGAGCTTCCAATAAATGGACTCAGACTTAAGAAGATAGAATCAGAGTCTTTAGATTAATTATATCTTTCTTCTTCACTCTCAATTGCTAGCTGGTCTTCTTTATCAATTAGTGTTTCATCTTCTTATAATGTTTTCTTTCTAGAAGATATAATTTCAGCAACAGGACTTGGTGGTAATGTCTGCATCCCTTCCATCAGCCATAGAAGTCTCCTATTCATTAGTCTCATCACTGTACTCAGGTTCTTCTTCATCAGGTTCTAGACCAGGATCACTCACATCCTTAGGCCTTGAAGGATGATCCACAGGATTTAACTTATCATATAGCTTATTTTCATCATTAAAAAACTCTCTTCTCCATGGATTCCAATTTATCTTCATGTATTTGCAAACAATGCTTGTGATACAAAAATTATTCCTTACTACCACTGTCTCATCTTGAGACTCAGCTACCCCTTTCACTTTGATCATCACTGAGATAAAATTGGCAATGAATAAGGCATTTGACTTTGATTTTGTCCTGATCATATCCTCCTTTTGAATCATTAGCAACCTGCATATATTCACTTTCACACCATGTCTCAAGAGATGTAGTAGATAGATATCTTGATATCTTAAATTCACAAAGTCCCCCCTTCTTGGAATTAGAACTTGCTGAACAAAATTTAACAACAATATGTTATATCCATCCATTTCAGCAGCCACCACATGTATTGGTTTACCACTACCGGTGAGTTCCTCTAAGGAAATCTCATAATCAAATATGTCTCTTATAGGTGGTACTGATTTGAGAAATATCCAGATACACCTTCGTGTGGAACCTTCAAGAATCTTGCCCACTCAACAGATGAAAAAGATATTTCCTTTCCATTTACAAGTGAAATAATTCGGTTATCATCTTATGATTTCTCAAAGCATACAAACTCATAGAACTTTTTCACCAACTTCTGATAGTAGGTGAAATTGTTGTTCGAAAAACATTATACCCACTTCTGATATTCCAGCACCTGGAGATCTAACGATCTACTTGACCACATCCATTCCACGCATAGCTCTTTTTTGATCACAATAACTCTATTCCGTAAATATGGGTTCACTGGTCGCCTTCCTAACCTTGTTCTACCTACACTGCTACTTCCTCCTTGGCATGTTTTATTCTTCTTTGCATTCGTCTCATCAATTTCATCTCTGACAGTAGGGATTTTGGTTTTTGACATCTTTGGTTCGAGGAACTTAGGTTTTTCGAGAGATTCAGGAGCTAAGTCTTGAGGGTAAAGGGGTTGAGGTGGATCGAGAAGTGGTTAAGACTTAGTTTTATCATTTAGGAATCATAAATAATTAAAAGATAAAAATTAAAGTATAAATGATATAGATTCTAGTGTCAGACAGAATTTTAAAACAGCGCATACCTATCGGTAGGGTATATCAGTGAGAATTCCTAATCAGTGAGGTTTCATATCGGTGAGGTTTATCGGTGAGGTACATCGGTGAGGTATCACATCGGTGAGGTATCACATTGGTGAGGTATCACATCGGTGAGGTATCACATCGGTGAGGTATCACATCGGTGAGGTACATCGGTGAGGTTTCACATCGTTGAGGTTTCTACCGGTCAAGGTTAATCATTCCTAACTCAAGTATAATGTAACTTAACCTATCTGAACATAATGGTTTGGTGAAAATGTTAGCTAATTGATGTTTAGTGCCTATAAATTAAAGATTAATATCACCTTATTGGTAATGATCTCTCACAAAATGGAGCCTTACATCAATGTGTTTGGTCCTAGAGTGAGACACAGGGTTATTTGAAATGTAAATTTCACTAGTGTTATCATAGTTAATTGAAACTTGTTTAAAATCATATCCATATTCCAAAAGAGTGTGTTTCATGCACAGAATTTGTGCACAGAAACTACCAGTAGCTATATACTCTGCTTCAGGAGTGGACAAAGAAACAGAGTTTTGTTTCTTACTACACCATGATACTAGGGAATCTCCTAAAAGATGACATGTTTCAGGGGTGCTCTTTCTATCCAACTTGCAACCAGAAGAGTCAGCATCTGAATAACTCAGTAATTCAAAAGATTGTCCTTTTGGATAAAACAAACCCAAATTTGCAGTATGTTTGAGATACTTAAAAAATCTTTTAACAGCACAAAAATGCGATTCTTTAGGATTAGCTTGAAATCTTGCACACATACACACACTAAACATAATATCTGGTCGGCTAGCAGTAAGGTAAAGTAAGCTTCCTATCATACCTCTGTATTTGGTTTGATCCACTTGTTGCCTAGTTTCATCTACATCCAATTTACATATAGTACTCATAGGAATATCACCTTCCTCAAAACTATCCATGCCAAAACGTTTTAAAATATCCTTTTTAAATTTACCATGATTCAAAATAATACCATTTTCATTTTAAAAAACATGAAATCCATGAAAATACTTGAGTCCTCCCATTAAACTCATTTCGAATTCATTTTGCATACTATTTGAAAAATTAGTACATAAAGAACGACTAGAAGATCCAAAAGTAATTCCATCAACATAGATTTTTACTATCAAAACATCTTTAGAAATTCTTTTAATAAAAATAAATGGATTAGCAATCTCTTTAGTAAAACCTTTAGAAATAAGAAAATTCCTAGGTCTATCATACTAGGATCTTGGAGCTTGTTTTAAACCATATAAATATTTAGATAGTTTGAAACTTGATTTGGAAAATTAGGATTAGTTAATCTATGTGGTTATTTAACAAAAACATCTTCAATTATAAAACCATTTAGAAAAGCACTTTTAACATCCATTTGATATAACTTGAAATTCAGATGAGCAGTATTGGAAAGTAAGATCCTAATAGCTTCTAATCTAGCTATAAGGGAAAAAGGTTTCCTCATATTCTATACTTTCCTCTTGACTATAGCCTTGTGCAACAAGCCTAGATTTGTTTCTAACTATATTTCCTGACTCATCCACTTTGTTTCTAAAAACCCATTTAGTACCTATGGTCAAAGTGTCCTTAGGTATTTCAACTAATTCCTAGAATTTGTTTCATTAAAATTGATTTAATTCTTCTTCAATAGCCATTACCCAAAATTCATCATTGATTGCATCATTGAAATTTTTAGGTTCTAACTGTGAAAGAAAGGCTTGATGTTCAACCTAGGTTCTTAGATAATCTATAGTCTGTGTCCCTCTATCAAGACTACCAACAACAGCATCTAAAAGATGATTTTTTAGAATCCTAGTAGATCTAGTAAAGGTAGGACTAAAAATTTTCGGCTCTTCTCTAAGTTCGGGTTCTATAGAAGCAGATTCTAGAATATGTCCAGAACTGGATGTATTTACAACAGGCTCGTTGGTTTTATCATTAAGGTCCATAACAGACAAATCTTCTTCAAGATTTTCAAGAGAAGACTTAGTTTCATGTGGATCAGTTTCATCAAACATGATGTGAACAGATTCTTCCACACTTTTGGATCTTTTGTTAAATACTCTATATGATTTGATAGATAAAGAATAACCATGAAAATTTCCTTCATCACTTTTTGGTGAAAACCTTTCAAAATTATCATTTGTATTCAGAATAAAAACTTCACATCCAAAAAATCTGATGTAATTAACCTTAGGTTTCATATTGTTCCACAACTCATAAGGGGTCTTCTTGTGAACGGGTCTAATTAAGACTCTATTAAGAATATAACAAGCTATATTTATAGCATTAGCCCAAAAATAAATTGGCAGGTCATACTCATTAATCATTGTTCTTGCAATTTCTTGAAGGGTTCTATTTCTTCTTTCTACTACACCATTCTGCTGAGGTGCTCTAGGGGAAGAGAAGTTGTGACTATAGACATTGTGTGAGAAATAAGATTCAAACTCATGATTTTCAAACTCACGACCATGGTCACTTCTCAAAGCCTTAATCTTAAGTCCACTAAGGTTTTCTACAGACTTGGAATACTTAATAAAGTAAGAACAAGCTTCACTTCTTTGAGCTAATAAGTATACTCAAGTATATCTAGAAAAGTAATCTACTAAGACATAGACATAGTGCTTCCCATTTATACTAGAAACTCTATGAGGTCAAAACAAGTCCATGTGAACCAACTCGAGAGGTAGAGAAGTTGAAACTTCTTTCTTTGATTTAAAAGAAACTTTATGTTGCTTTCCCTTTTGATAGGGATTACAAACTTTGTCAGATGGGAATTCAAGTTTTGGTAGGTCTCTAACTAAGTTCTTCCTAGTCAGTTTTATAAGTGAATGAATGTTTCAGTGTCCTAATATTCTGTGCCAAATCCAATATTTTTTATGAAAATAATTTAAACGAGAAACATTTTGTGTAGCTAAAGAATTCAAATCAACATCATAAACATTTTCATTTCTCAATGCAAAAAATACTAAAACATTTTTAGAATTAAAAACATTACAAGAGTAATTTTAAAATTTAACATTTAAACCATCATCACATAACTGAGAAATACTCAACAAATTATATTTAAATCCATCAAAAAATAAAACTTTAGAAATTTAATGTGAATTAGTGTTACCAATATGGCATAGGCCGATGATTTTTCCTTTAGAATTTTCACCAAAAGCGACATGGCCTCCATCAACCTTTATTATTCTTTTAAAGCATGAGTAATCTCCATACATGTGTCTTTAACATCCACTATCCAAGTACCATGTTTTCCTACAGGAACTCTTTAAGCATGTCTTCTACAAAACTAGTTTAGATAGAGAATGATTTTCGTACCCAGATTTTCTTGGGTCCAGACAGGTTAGCAAGTAATGCTTTAGATAACCAAATTTGTCTTATGGGTCTCGAATAATTTATAGAATCAATTTATTTTGAAATATAAACTTTGTTTGATATATAACAATTTGAATAACTAGTTGAGGCATTTGAATTTCCAGAATAGGAACTAGCAGAATTTTTCCCAGATTTAGGAATAAATCTATTTTTGGTAAACTGTCTCTGTCCAGGTTGGTATCCCAAACTTGTAGTATAGTTTGGTGCCACTTGTTTACCTAGCATTTGAGTTATATTTTTATTTCCATTTGTGAACTTTTCTAAGTCCTTTCTCAGTTTCTCATTAGACATTTTCAGTTCAGTGTTTTCTTTTAATAGTTGAGCATTATTTTCCTTTACAATCTCAAGGGTAGATTTAACAGTGTTCGATAAAGCATGTTGTTTCTTTAAGGCTTTGTACCGGTCCTTAAGTTCATTACATGTCTCTTCTAGCATATTAAAATATTCAAATAATTATTTACTAGTCATATTTTTAGATTCAGAATCAACTCCAGAATACTATGAATTTAAATTAGGAGAATCCATTGTTACCTTAGATGTATTGGTTATAAAACACATGTTTGCACAATTCTTTTTAGAGTCAGAAATTTCAGATCCACTTGTGATATCTTCTGAAGTACTCAAGGTATCTTTCATAGCATTCTTGTACTTATTTTCATTGTATTAATATATCTTTTTGAACGTCAATTTGGGACAGTCTGATTTTACATGTCGTTTCCTTTTGCATTAATAGCAGACAATTTCAACACTTTTATGAGGCTTCTTCCAATCCTTCTTCCAATGACATTTGTTTTCATATTTTCCTTTATAATTTGATTTTCTAAAGAATTTCTTCTTCCTGTATAACTTCTTGAATCTTCTGGCTATTTGACCATTTTAGCATCACTGTCAGAATCTGAACTTTCACTTGTTGAGCTCTCAGTTGGTATGTGTACTTTCTCCTTGTTCTTTCTCTTCGAGGTAGTAGACTTAAAATCCAATTACTTCCTTTTTAGTTCATCATCTTCTTCCATCTTCACTTTATGTTCTTACTCATACATCATAATCTTACCAATTAATTCCTTAACGGGCAGAGTACCAATATCACATGATTCTCTAATTGAAACTGATGTGCCCCTCCACTTTCCTGGAAGACATCTTAGTATTCTCCTGATCTGCTCCTTTGCTGGAACAACTTTCCTATGTGAGCTCATAGTGTTGATAATCTCATTGAACCTGAGATACATTTCAGAAATTGGATCATCAGGATTCATTTTAAAATTATCATATTTGATAGTATAGTTATTCAATCTCATTTCTTTGACATTGGTTGTTCCCTCATTGGAAATAGCCAAAGTGTCCCAAATTTCATAAGCATGTTTACAAGTAGATATGAAATTTAATTCTTCATCTCCTAAAGAATAGTACATGTCATTCATTTCTTTACAGTTATTATTGTAGGTGGTTTTAGTAGGTTCATCCCAAGTAGTTATTTCAGACTCTGGAATCTTATATTGAGTTTCAATAGCAGTCCAGATATCAAATCCCATACTTTTTAAAGTAATTTTCAATTTAATATTCCAATGTCATAATTTGAACCATTTAAGAATGATGACTTGTAGGAAGAAACACCTTCTAATATATTATCCACAGATAGAGTTTAGCAAAAATATTTAATGAAATAAAATTTAGAACTAACAGAAATTTAAGATCGTTAAGATACAACTAAAATCACAGTTGAAAAACAGAGTGTTTCGAAAACCTTTAATAATATATTTAACCCTCTGATTCCAAATATTGGTCGGAGTGGATACTCAAGATGGGGGGTGGATGAATTGAGTTCTAATTAAAATTTCTTTTCAAAATATTTCTCTTAAAATCCCCCAATTAAAAAACTAACTTAAACTGTAGTGAATATATACAGATTGTAAGTGGTCAATTAGTTTCTCAAAGATTGATTAGTTATCAGTTAATTTAATCAAAAGATTAAATTAGATTTTGAAACTAACTTACTAATTTACAATAAGTATAAACACTTGCTAATTTAACTATCAAAAAAATATTAAAACAAATCGTATTTCAAATTAAATAGCAGCGGAATAGAGAATATATATAATATACGTTAGATTTAAACTAAGATGCACATCAGATATAACCAAGAGGTTTTGTCTCAAGCTGAGACTTAGTCCTCTCAAACAATATATATAAATTTGATCCACACCCTAGATCGGGGTAAACAATATTGAAAAGACTATCCAGGTACTAAGACCTCTACCACAGTTCTTCGTGGAAAAAAACAATAGCACACAGGCTGTACAGGTCTTACTTGACCTCTACCAGTATCCAAAGTGGGATACAAGAGATCAATAAAAGGTTTGTGTGAGTATTTGGAAATCCTCTAGCTTAACTCAGGAGAAAGTGTGTGTATAAAATGTACAGAGTATCCACACTTCTCAGAATTTAAATAAAATAATCATTGAGAGAGTAGATATGAGTTTTCGAAAGCTCTAGTGATTTGAAGTGCAGTGTTGGTCTCCTAATTAATCAAGAATGATTCTACGTCATCTCTGGTTTTTGTCTGAAAAACAAAGGTTTGTTTTCTTCAAGTTCCGTTTTATCATCTCGAGTGCATGAAGAGCTCGTTGTAGTTCTTCACTCCTCGACTAAGGTGCAGCTTGTATTCTTCTGTAGAATGAATGGCTTCGTATATGTCCAGTGTTCTTCCAGTATTAATTTAGCCTTTATTTTTTGTGTGAATGCATCACCTTCCAACGGTATTCAGCCCTTCCTTTTCCACAAAATTCACGTGCCTCCTTAGTTAATTTTTGCCTGTCCTTTTTCCTTCCTTTTATATCTTTTAGTTCTGGTAAATGAAAATGATACCATTTTACAGGTACGAGGTACGGGTCCCTGACATGACAAAAACTATCATTAAATAACATTAATTTCATTAAAATAAGAAAATATTACCGTTGCTTAATAAATAAATAATATTGAGAGTATAGAGTATGACTGGTCAGTGTTTATCAGTAGCCTTCTATTAATAGATGTGTAACTGTGGACATTATGTAGCCACGACCTCCTATCGGTAGATATTTTTCCTTGTATGGGTAGCTCCTTGTATTGGTAGTTGTTACTCTGTGTATCAGTAGCTCTATGTACCGGTGAATCCTTCTATAGGTAGCTTGTTTGTTCTAGCAGTAACTCATTTTTATCAGTAGCTCGGTGTATCGATGACTATCTGTATCAATGAACTTTGTATCGGTAGCTTGTATATACCGGTAGCTCCATTCTGTACCAGCGAAGTGTATATCGATAGGCTTATGCATACCAGTAGACTTGTTCTATCGGTAGCTAAGCTCCTATCAGTAGCACTCTGTATCGGTGGACTTGATCTCTCTGTGGCCTATGCTTACCGATGGACTTATACATACCAGTCGCTCTGCGTATCAGTGACTATGTCTATTTGTAGGCTAAGTACCGGTAGATCTGTATCAGTAGCTATAAGCATATCAGTGACTTAACACTTATCTGCTTTATGAAAAACGTATCCGATTGAGTTATAATTATTTCAAAAGTCATATAAACATAGATAAACATTGATTAACATATTTCAAGTATTATTTTAATATTATTATCAAATAGAATGTCATAGATTAAAATAATTAATATATAGGTAAACATTATTTGGGATTATTAAAGTATGTAAAAGCATAATTGGGGTTATCAAAGCAGGTGAGGTCAACAATAGTGTTGTAATTGAACACTATTAATATTTTTTAATCCTTGTTATCCATAGTGATCATAATAAATTATTTCATTCACAAGATTAAGAGAATAAAGAACATGTTTAATGTAAAATCATTGAGTACATTAGTGCTTAAGGATTTGAATATTACATCATTTTTAACCCACAAAAATAAAATGTGGGTTATATATATCTGAATCCACAATAAATAAATTATCTTCACATCTAGGTGATTAACCATGAATAATGAAGTGTTTTGGGTTTTCACAATATAATAGTATTTCAAGTATAATTGAGAAATTGAAGAAATGTTTTTAGAATCATGACGGTATTAAACATGGATTAAAAAAACTATATAATTGGAGGAAAAAATGTATCTCATTGATAAATAAATATTTATAATGTAATAAGATAATAAAAAAGGGTATTAAAACAAATCAATTAAACACATAGAAAACAAACATCAAAAGATTTACTTGAATGGAATAGAGGAAGTAGAGGATTCCATAACTTTGAAGAGTTTCTTCTGAGAACAAGAGTATGAAACCTTGAGATCATAAATATTCTTTACAGTGACTCTATGAAAGATAAAATGACTATAAATATTTTGATTATGTATTTTAAGTGGAGATTCATGGTGTGATTTGTGGGTATTTTTAGTCAATGTTGAGGAATTGTTTAATAATTTCGAAATATAGTTCTTAGAATTCTAGGTTGTGGAAAATGAAAAACCATTGGATTACCCATGTATTTTTATAATTTATTTAGAAATTTGATCCATGTTTTATAATATTTTAATCCATTAAAACATAAATCCATTTTTAGAATATAAAATATGACATTGAAAATTAAACTTTTCATAAAATAGTATTTTTAAGAACATAATTTCCATTTTATACTTAAAAAAGTAATTTATAGGGTTGGAAATTGATTTACCACAATTAAAATACATAATATTAACAAAAAATGGTTTTGTATTCTATTTAATTATTTATTTAATCAATATTACATAAATAAGAATTCATAAAACATATAGAAAATAGAAAACTATATTTTTACTATTCACTAAAAAATAAATTATTTTAGAAAATTATAAAAACAATACCCATATTTAATTTCAATATGTTGATTCCAAATATAATGTTTATTTTATAAAAAAATATAATATATGATAATTTTATCTTTTAAACAAAAAATCATTATTTATGTAAATGTAATAGTTTTTGTGATATATTCAGCTTCATGAAAACTATAAAAAGTTCCCATGACCTTAAAAAATTATATTCTAATTTATATTAAAATAAATAGTATTTTAAAATACTATTTATAAAAATATATGTTATTTAGTATAATTTATTTTAAAATAAATGTGTTTTAATTTATGAAAAGGAATTTATGTTTAATTTTTATATAAATATCTATTTTTCAATTTCATATTATATCCATCTGTGTTTATTCAAAATATAATACTACAAATGGAATTGAGGAAATAAATATTTAAATTATAAAATTATATTACACTTTTGTTATACTAATGTCTAGATAAATGACCCCTTTTTATATAGAATATACCCTATTTGTAAGGTGTGTGATGGTGAAAATTTCATTGGGTGGAACAACTAAAATTTTACTGGTGTTGATCTTTACTAGCATAAACTTCTCACTTATTCCATTATAATTGAGCCTTTCATGTTAAAGATTTTCTTATTCCTGGTAAAAGGATAACCCCAATGACACCCCCCACCAAGATCTAAAAAATGCGCTTCAAAAGACATGACTCTATAGGTTAACGCCATCACATCTCATTTCGTCATCAACTATCAGTTGTTATGACCTTTTATAAATATTATTTCAAATTATAATGTTATTATGAATAGTAATAGGACTCCATAATCATATTAAAAATTTTTATATTGACCAACAATCATATTGATCAATGACCATATCCCTATGATAACAATTAAAATTTTATCTTATATATATTCCATCAGACAAAAAATATTTACTTCCTAATTACTAAAGGTTTTTATACTTCCTTTAATAATTTCAAATATTTTACAAAAAAAATTTAATTTTAAAAATTTAAATTCCAGTTGTAATCATATTGGCATAGTTCGATCCAATGGATTACAGTGTTGCATAGTCAATATTTTTTTGTTTTTACATCCCGATACTGGTGTTAGTTATTTTAATATATAATATTACTTAATATTTAATATTATTTTTTTGTAATAATCTTTCTATGTACTTACATTTTTCAATAAAAAAAGTAATAAATTATGAAAAGTGTTATTTTGTAATCATAGAAGGAATTTTCAAAGCATTATATTCTTCCCCTTATGAAATTTTTTCCTCAATGTTTGAATTTTTCCTAAGAAAACGGTGATATTTGTTATTCATTGATTCATCTAGTTCCCATGTAGCTTCTTCAAACATGAGATTTTTCCTCCATACATGTTCTTTTTTAGTGAATTTAGATAAATTAATTTTATTAAAAAAAATTAGGTTCAAATTACACACCATTTATATCAAGTACATGTGTTGGGTGAGAAATTTAATTTCTCAATTGTTTAATGTGGAAAACATTGTGGAAATTAGAATGATTTTTAGTAATTACTAATTGATAAGAAACTTCTCCAATATGATCCAAAATTTCAAATGGTACAATGTATAGTATACTCAATATTCCCTTCTTTCCAAACCTCTTGACCCCTTCCTATTATGATATCTTGAGAAATAAATAACTCCTACATGAAATAATAAGTCATTACATTATTTTTTTTATCTTAATTTTTTTTTCAAATCTAAGAATCCTTGATGATTCATTCATATCATTTACATACCCCCTTCATAATGTATGGTCCCAAAATTTTACATTCTCTAATATATCCCAAAGGTGTTATAGTTTTTCACCTATTTTTCTAGGTAGAATCCAAAGTTCTATTTGAATGCTCAAGTGGAAACTATTGATTTAGGAGAATTCATCAGGTGGATGATTTTGATCCCAACTTCCTTAAAAATAAATTGAGCATTCCCATAACACATCTTCTAATTTTTAAATAGTCCTCTAAGACATATAATCATTTTGTGGGTGAGAGTTTTGATATGTTTTAATTTTATATTCATATCCTATTGATGGATTCTAACGAACATATAAGTAAAACATGGATCTAGTATAGAGAATAATTAAAATGGTACTCCATGGAGACTCAATACTTAATTATAGAGGCTATCTAGGAATTCTAGGGTGATTCCATATCTTATGGGAATTGAATGGGATGACATTTTCAATCTATCAATGATTACCAGTATAGAAATTTCTTTGTTCGATTTATTTGGAAGGACAATGAAAAAATATAGAGTGATGTTATCCCCCTTCCATACATGTATCGTTAGTGGTTGTAATACCCATTTATAAATTTATCACCTCATTCACTTGTGGAAAAATTAAGTACAATAATGAATAATCATTAATCCCCCTTTTCATATTATCTTACAAATATCTACCATGAAGGTCCCTATATATTTTAGTACTTCTAAGATGTATAGAGAATGTAGAGTAATGAGATACATCCATGAGACCCTTATTTATCACTAATTTATATGGAATATATAGAATTGTACTAAATTTTAGAACACCTACATGATCAATATTGGATTTTAGAAACTACATATTTTTCTTAGCCTCTATCTTATTTTTCATCAAATGATTATCTCTTTTTTTTCTTGACCAGCTATATTAATTATAGTTAAAAACTTATTTTGGATAGGATTGATGATTTCACATTTCTTATGATTCCCACGTATAACCTTACTATGCCCCTAATCAATGGATATTCTACAATCCTCATCATTGCAAGAAAATCATGATATTTTCTACTCAATGCATCTACAACATTTTTTTTGATACTATGGGGTTATAATGAATTAAAAAATAATTGTTTTAATAACTTACAACCATATCCTTTATATCATGTTTATTTCATTTTATGTGGATATATACCTATAAAATTTTAGGTTTTTATATATATTATAGTTTTCACCATAAATATTGTTCCTCTATATATACAGAGAAAAAATAACTACAGCTAACTCCATGTCATGGGTAAGATAATTCTTCTCATGAAGATTTAACTTTCAAGATTCATTGGCGAAAATATTTTAATTTTTCATGAGAACACATCCAATACCTTTTAGAGATTCATCGTTATTTATAACAAATATTTCTCTAATAGAGAATCGAGTAAGAATAGGTTCACTAACCAGCCTTATCAAAGTTCTTAGAAACTTTCTTCACACTCCATTATCCATATAAACTTAAATACTTTTCACATTAACATAGTTAGTAGATTATAATGCTTTAAAAATGTTTCTATGAACCTTATATAGAATCCCTCTTGACCAAGTAAAATATAAATTTCAATTATAATAGTAGAAAGAGGCATCGTATCTTTGACATTTTCCTTTGATAGATTTAATGAGATTCCTTCACTGGTTATGATGGGACCCAATAATGAAACTTTTTGTAACTAAAAATCAAATTTACTGAATTTAGAAAACATATTCTGTTTTCTCATAGTATTTAATATCACCCTTATATGATCCTAATATGCATTATGCATTTTTTAATATATTAGAATATCATCAATAAAGATAACCATAAATTTATCACGGTAGTCCCTAAAGAATCTATTCATCAAATCCATAAATATGACAGGATCGTTAGTCAATCCGAAGGTTATAACAATAAACATGTAATTATAATATATTTTTTGGAATTTAATCTTTGGGATATCATCTTTATTTACCCTCAATTGATTATAGCCCAATCAAAGGAAAATCTTGGATAATAATTTATCCCCATGAAGATAGTTAAAAATTCTATAATTCCTTAGAAGGGGATATTTTTTCTTCATAGTTTTAATATTATGTTATCTCAAAACCATGCATAGATGCTTTGATATTTTTTTCACAAAGAAAATAGGTTCTCCACATGGAGATATGATATTTTTGAATAAAACTCATTTCCAAAATATCTTGAAGATGCTTCATTAATTTTTCTAACTCCACATATTCCATTATATATGAGGAATTCAATATCATCATAGAGAAATAGTTGAGTTCAATATGGAAATCCACCTCTATTCCTAGGGGAGTTCAACGAAACTCTTTAGGAAATAACTCAATGTATTCTTGAATGATGGGTATATCTCCAATCTGTAGACTACATATTTCTTCTCCTACATTACCAATGATTTTTAAAAAGAATGTAATAAGAGGTGGATCTTGATAACACTCATTCAAGGATACTTTTCCATTGAATATATCTATGGGTTTTCCCTTCAAGATAAAATAAATATAATTTTTTATATATTTATTCTTTTCATTATAATTTGAAAACCAATCTATCCAAGGTATTATGTTAAATTATATCATTTAAATGACCCCCCAATGTTTTAGAGAGATTACACTCAAAATTTTTAACAGGGTAATCCTTATACACCTTTGATTCTTGAAAAAATCCTCTAAGAGTTTAAGCAGATGACTCTACCAATATAAGTTAATGGATGAACTTTTAATTCCCAATAAACTTGAATTAAATTAAAATAACATAAAACTAAATTAAAACAATATAATCACTAGCATTGAATTTTGGATGAGAGCACAATCTATAACATCAATTCAAAACTCTAATACAGGTATCATGAATATGAATGAATTACCTTTCTAACTTTACCAATGATGTGGTTGATTATTGTTGCTCTCAATTATCTTCTTATTTGGACATTTTTTAGTAGAATTTCCATTCACCCCACAATTAAAGAATTTCATGATAGGTTTTTCATCCACCATATACTCTCTTTCATTGGTGTTAGATGTTGAGGTTTAAAATATGAATGAAAATTTTGAGATATATGGCCATCTATTCCAGACTTATATAAATTTCCCCCTCTATGTATAAAATTTCCAAAATACCTATTCCCACATTTGATACATGTGGAATTGTTTACATTTTTTCCAGAAGATTTTTTTAAATTGTTTTCTCCATTCATCCATTGATATCATCGATACATGAGTCCAATGGGTATCTAAGAACTCCATTTCAATATTGAGAGAATATTTTAAAATCACTTCATAACTCTTAAAAGATCTGTTTGCTAATTCTATTCATGGATGGGTCTCACTCTACCAAATAATTGATCGATCTTCCTATCAGAATCAATGAAAAAATTTGAATCTTATCTCACAAGACTTTTCATGTTAATCACATAATTTCTCATGAATTGATTTTATATTTGGATAAAATCAAGGAATTTCCTATCTATCCTTGTGTGGATGTTTCAAGGGAAATATGTGTTGAATTTTTTTTTGAATCTTTTCCATTCCATGGATTATACCTTATACATTGACTTGATGTTATTCATCATTTTCCACCATTAATCAGCTTTCCCATCTAAGTGATATACTACCAAAATATTTTCTTCTTGTTCATTAAAATAGAGTAGAACAGATAACTTTTCTATATTATAAACCCACAATTTAGAGATAATAGGATCACCAGTTTCACTAAAAACAAGTGTTTGTAAACACCTCAAGGATTAAACTACCATATTTTCCTTCCTCGGTAAAGGTGAACACTCTACATGGTTTAGGTTGTTATTCATGACCGCATTTTACTTATTCATATTCATTATTTTGTTTTAAACTCTATCTCCCACATATTATAAGGTCCACCATCACATTTTTCTTTTCATATGTTGTTTACATGAGTCCTATTTCGTTCCATTATTCAAGAAAAAAACCAAATAGAGAAATGTTTTACTATTTAGAATATTATAATAATAATTCTAATACAAAGATTAATCCTAAAATTTTATAATATCATTTCTCTTGGATGGTTAACATCAATAAAAAATGTTTATATATTCTATATATCCTTCATACTGAGTTTCAAAAATCATTTTATTAACCGAATCATACCCTATGGGAGTGCCAAACTATGTTATTAGTAAAGTACTATTCATAGTGCACTAGAATGATGATTGTGATATACTTGACTAACTCTTTTTACGGTTATGACACCTAGATGAATTTGAACCGAAACCACAATAACTTATAGTATCTAGATAATGTTTTAATTTCTCTAAAACCATTCGGTTTATAATTTTCTAAAATATAGGAATGTTTTCCTATATTTATACTTATCCATAGACCTAATATTAATATTTATATAGTATTAATTTCATCAAATAAAAAATACACACCTCTAATACCAACTATGGAATCATATATTTTTAGTACAACTTTTTACATAATTCCTTACAAAATATTAAATTAACAAATTAGAAGGATCTATTGAGGTATAGTGTCTTAGAAACTAAGAAGATAATACATGAATTACATAATGAAAACATAAACCTAAATATATATTTAATACATTTGAAAAAACAAAATTTTAATACATCATAGGGTACCTCACTCTAAGTAATTTCTTAAGGACATACATAAATAGAAAATGGTGATCATAAATACCAATCAAGGATATCAAAGGAAAATGAACATGGAATAATATCATGGATAAAAAAGTGGCATACAATAGAATAATAATCATAAGTACTTGATACATAACAAGGAAATGTGGTACAGTATAAAAATGATATACTTATAAGATTATCACCAGAGTTTATCTCCATGGTGTAATAAAACATAATTATCGTGGTTATTCCCAAAGGTATCATCAAATTATAATGTTTAGAGATTGATTCATTACCCTATGAATTAGATTTCTATCCAGGAACACCCTTAAAATGTATTAATTAATGTGAACTATATTGATCATAATATGGTTGTGTCAGTTTTGGAAAGGGGACTGGGAAGGCTGAGGATATACAGTGTTCAAATGGAGAAATAAAGCAGAAACAATTAAGAGCTTACCTCCTGAACCTAGTGTTTCAGAGATCTTGAACAGGATGCGGAGTGATCTGGTGAGTCCTCCGAACCACAAATCATTTACTCAGGGTTCCCAGACCTATGTGGTGGTTGATTCATCTACGGATTTTTACAATGTATAGTCTCAGGACCCGGGGTACTCTACTAGAGCTGCTGGACGAAATTCCAAAGGTATGGAGAGTCTTAATCCTTGTACCTATGTGGAGGTAGTGAGTGTGGGTTTCTGCAACAAATATGAAAGTGTGGTACTTCCTACTATCAAGGGTAATGTCAAGGATGGTCAAGGGTGGGAGAATCCTATACATGTTGTTGTCAAGAAGTTGATTACCATTCATAGAATCAACCCAGAGAGGACGTTGTCCTGCCTCAACCTAAAAAACCAATTTGAGAGTTTAAGTAGTCAGGGGAGCTTTAAGGAATCTCTAACTACCCCAAAGAGGCTGATTCTGATGGAGACGGACAGCCTGTAGATGACACTGATTTGGAAGGAGTTATTAAAGGTATCCATAAACAATGGAGAAATAAAGGGAATAAGGAAAATAGGGACCTGAGGAGCTTTATAGTTTCTATGAAGCTGAAACCTAAGGGTCGTAAGGACTAATCCTATCTTACTAAAATGATGGAGACATGGGCAGCCAAAAAAGAGGGAAAACTCATGGGGCATGAGATCCAGTTAGAGGCAGAAGAGGAGGTTCAATAGGTTGGAGCCATGGAGCCTCAATTACTTGTGAAAGGAGCCTCAAAGGCAGATTAGGTAGATGTGCATCTGCAGTTTGAGGATACGAGGTTGGTGAAGGGGGATGCTATTTCTCCTGGACAACAATTTGAGGCAGGTCCTCTAGATAGATTTCAGTAACTGAATGACGAGGATTCAGAGACTCAGATGACACTACTCATGCATTATGGAAAAGAAATTAAGGAGGATGTCCAGGTGATCAAGGTGGAGAGGGAAGACATCGGCCAAATGATGGAAATATTAATTCAAGTGGATGTTTCCAGGGAGCAAGCGGAATGGATTGACATGCAATATCGTATATTGATTAGAGGCATCAATATGGAGAAGATCACTAAAGCAGAATATATGAATTCTTGGGAATACCTTGCAAGGAACTATGAAGACAACATAGATAAAGATCTAGACTGTCAAGTAAGTTCTTTCCCTTGGAAACTGTTGAAGGAATGAGATTCTAATCGCCTTAAACTTGTGTTTAATAAGTCAGTAGTGTCCTTTGTTGTTTGAAATTTTTGAGAGGGTTCTCACCATCCCATTAAAAGTGTTAGAAAATAAAAACCTAAACTTGGATGGATATTGATCATAATAAATCAATCCATTAATAACCTTATGAAAATAAAGAATGGGTTTCATTTAAAATCATTGAGTATATAAGTTATTAAATACTTGAATATTCAATCATTTTTATCCCATGAAAATAGAATGCGGTTTTCATACCTAAAAATCCCTGATATATAAATTGTATTTATATATAAGTGAATATCCATGAATAATGAGGGGTTCTTTGTATTCATAATATAATAATATTTCATGTAAAAGAGGGTAATTAAATAAATGAATTTAGTAGCTTGATAGTATACAACATGGATTATGTAAAGGGTATAATTAGAGGTAATTAAGGTCTATAATTCATAAAATCTTTTTTGGAATTTATTTTTTTATAAAAAGGGTATGAAAATAATAATTCAAAACATAGAAAAAATATATATATAAAGTAGTACTTGAATCAAAAAGAGAAAACATAGGATTTCTTTACATGGAAGAGTTTATTCCTAGAACTTGAGGGTGGAACCATAAGACCATAAATACACAATGTAGTGACTCTTTTCGAGGTAATATTATCAGATCATCATGGATAATGGATTAATAGTGGAGATGTATTTTGGTATTGGTGGGTATTTATAGTAAAATAAGAGGAATTGTTTAATAATTTCTTAAAATACCCATGGAATTGTAGGTCGTGGAAAATGAAAAACCATTAAATTTCCCATGTTTTTTCATTATGGCTTTAGATATTTCATTCATATATTATAATATCTTAATCAATTTGAACTAATGTAAATTTTTAATATTACTTTGGACATGGAAAATTAATTTTTCCACACAATATTATTTTAAACCATAATTTCCATTTTAAAATATGGAATGTAATTTATAGGTTTGGAGATTAATTTAAAAATATTAAAATACATAATATTTATAAATATAATATTTTTTGTCTATAACTCTACTTAACTATTTCATACATCATTATTATTTATATATGACGTTATAAAACATACTGAAAACTCAAAACTATATTTTTATTATTCACAAAAAAAACAAAGCATTTCAAAAGAAATTCAAAATTCCACCAGAACCTAATTCTGACACGATGATTCAAAATTAAATTACCATTTTATAAAAACAATTGTCTAAATATGATAATTTTATCATTAAAATGAATAATAATTACTTGCTGAAAGGTAACTATTTGTATGATATAGTCAACAATCTGAATCTTATACAAATTTCTTGGGACTATATAAAATAATATTATCATTTATATTTAAATAATTATTATTTTAAAAGGATATTTAATGAAAATTAATTTTATTTATATTAAATGAGTTTATAATAAAAGATTATATATTTTATGAATAAACAATTATCTCTGTTTTTATCGAAAATTTAGTTATCAATTTCATCTTATATTCGCGTGTATTTATTAAATAAAATTATAATGAAAATAGGATTGAAAAAATAAATATTTCATTTATAATAATGATATCACACTATTTTTATACTAATGCCTTGATACATGACCCCTTATTACAATTGAATATGCCCTAAGGGTAAGTTGTGTGATGGTTGTATTTTCATTGGGTGGCTCAATTAACATTGACCAAGTTGTTATATAAATTAACTTGAACTTATTCCATTGTAAATTTCATTAGAGCTATAATTGTTGAATATTTTATAAGTATTAGTTGATGGATAACTCCAATGATACTACCTCCCTCCCACGTTTTGAAAAATCAGATTCAAAAGGCATGACTCTATTAATGGAGGCCATCATTTCTCTTTTCTGAATCCACTTTCAATTTTCATTACACTTTATATAACCAAAATATTATTGTAATATTATTACCAATGGTCATAGAACTCAATGATCATATGTTCTAATGGTTAGTTTTCTAATGAAAATATCTAAATGGTGACATTTCCCATTAAATCCTATATATATTCCATCAAACATCAATATATACTACTTCAATTCCCATAGTATTTTACAATTCCATTGATAATTTATATAATGATCCCTATGTTTCTTTTTGTAATTTTGAAATTTTCATGGAATGTGTAATATTCTTGGTAGAGTTTGATCCTGTGGAGAGCACCATTATGTGATCATGATTTTATGGTTTTTATATCCCTATAAAAGTCTTAGCTACTATAATCGGTATTATTATGTGGCTAGTAATATATTTTATTATATAATTTATATTCACTTACATTTTTAAAAATAATAAAATATTAATTATGAAAACAAGAGTTCTTTTATTAATCATAGAATTAATTATTAGGTATTTACATTATATCTTATGAAATGAACCACAATGTAGATACATTTAATCTAGAGACATATCAAGGATGCTCGGAGTAGGCAGTAGAGTTTGTATACAATCGAAGGAAGGACATAAAATTTCGGGTTGTAGATTATCTAGTACAAGAATTATCACCATAGAATGGTGTAATGAGATTTGAAAACAAGGGGAAATTAATTACAATATAGGATATGAAATTTATGATTCTGGATCGTATGTGAGCAGTTTCTTATTGATTATCCCTACCTCCAAATATTTTCGATGTTCATGATATCTTTCACATGTCTATATTAAGGAAGTATATTTCATACCCACAACATATATATGACCTTAATGGTGTGTAATTTTAAAATAAACTTTTTATATGAAAATAATGATGTAGAGTTTTGATGAATGTGAACAAGTTATGTAGAACTAGACAACCCAAATCATGGAAATCATGTAGAGAAATAGAAAATTTAAAGAATGAGTTCTAGAGCCTAAGGAAGTAAAAATGAAAAATAATACAATTATTTTTATTATTGAAAAAAATTAGAGGGTGAAATATTTTTAAGGGTGAGAGATTGTAACAACCTAAAATTTCGTTTTATTAATAAAATAAATATTGTTTCTCAATGAAAATTTTAATATGTTTTACTATAAAATCACATAGTATGATTATTAAATTTATTTTTCACATAATGTAATAATATTCACCTCTATAACTAGGACTATTATAAGGATATAAACTCTAAATAATAGTGAAATTATTAGGGGTTACTATTTAGTATTGAATTCTCCCATGATGAACATTCCTTCCATGATGACTGTAAAAGAAAGAGAAGAATTAATAATATGAAATATATTATCAAGGTATGTGTGAGAACCATTTCAAGTGAAGTAGTGAAGGATGAAGTATGCGATTAGTGGTGTGTATATATTGGGAAATATTACCATTAGGAAATTTGGCCACTATGGTCATTCGTCATTATAAACATTGGTTAATATGGTCATTGGGAATTATAACCATTGGTTATATAGTCATTATAAAGTGACTATTCAGATTTTCTAATGATATAGAAGGATAAAACATGACCATTACCAGTAAGAACATCCCCTATGAGGTTCACTAGACAGAGCTTAAAAGGTAGGTGGAATCACTAAGTGTTTCCCTTGACCAAACCAAATATTATATTTATTAAATGAGACATGAGTTAGATTGTTTGCGATAGAAATATAATCCTATAGAGATCATGACCTAGTATATGTTGGTTGAACCATGCCAATAAAATTCTACCATCACACATGTTATCCTCAGGGAGTATAATAATGTAATAAGTGGTCATGTTTCTTGACCTTAAGTCGTATTAAGGTGTAATTATTTAGAAATCAAATAATAGTCACTCTACTTGAATTCCACTATTAATTACTTTATTTTAGTCTTATTTATATAAAATTCACTGGAATATCAAATGAATATGATAAAATATTTTAAAAAACAAGCCAATTTTTTATAAATATTTTTAAATTCAATTTTATGATAAATGTACAAATTTTAAATTTAAGTTACATTCATGAAATAGTATTATAAAATACACTTTATTTCAATAAAAATGATAATACAATTTAATAAAGTCACATGTATTTTTTATAATGGGATGAAAGTTTATTGTTTCATAAATATATTAATTTTCAATAAAGAAGGGGTTTATTTAAAAGATAAAATTATAATATTTAGATAATTATTTGGGTAAAATAAATATTTTATTGGATTTATCACATGAAAAATATATTAGCACGAATTTTTGATAATTTTTACACAGTATTTATTTTTTAGTGAAAAAGAGGAATGTAACATTTTATGTGTACCATAAAGTATATGAAATTATTATGACGTTAAAATTGTGAAAAATTTTATGAACCCTTTTATTACAACAAAATTTCATTTAATTGGTTTGATAATGAATTTAAAAATATTTTTTCCATTTAGAAAATTATATAAAAAAATTTAGAACATTAATTTTAATTTTCCTTAATGAAAATTGTTTTTTTGATTCAATGTTTTAAGTGGGGTAGTTAGGAGAATTTTAACTATTTTTTCTTTATTTAATTTATGCCTAATCCTAAATGGATCATTAATTATCCATAAAATTTATTTTAATTAATTTCATCTACATGTGGTTTTCATATATAATAAAATTACGAAAATTTTAACTATTAAAACCACATCTCCCCAAGTATCAATACCCAACCATATCTCTCACTCCCCACTCTAAAGCCATCGATCATGATTTAAATATGATTTTCCCTCTCAAGAGACTCTACAAGGTGGTTCTAATATTCTATTGAGTATCTTTACCTTTTAGAAGCTACTTTTTATGGTACAAGATTCTCTTTCTCTCTTCTTTTATTCAACTATTTTTTTTATAGCAATATTTTTTATTTTTCAATTTATTTTTTGTTGATGAGTATATAAAAATTACATTACCTTAAAAATTATTCCTTGTTAATTAGAGACTACCTTTACCTATTATTAATATGATTTTATAAATGGTTATATAAACCCCATATTCTTACAAAGTTATTCTTTGAATTTCTATTCCATATCAATATGTTGGAAATTCCAAACTAATAACACTCTCAGTTTTTGTCAAATAAATTTTTTTTTCAAATAAAATATTTGATGGATTTTGTTACACACTAAACCAAGTTAGTTAATATTTATAAATAACACCATGTTATGCTCACACTATATGTAACACTAATATTTGGCTTGTGTTACCAGAAATACCAAATTTATATTGCATTACAAATAACATTGAGCTTCGATTGTATTACATGGAAAATAATGTTTAAACAAAATGTGACATATTATTAATATATTATTATAGTTATCATTTATCCATTATAATGGGAGGTATTTGATGTATTAAAAAATTGTACAAATAATTTATATGAATGTATAAAACTGAATTCATCAGTATCCCATTAATTATAAATGAAATTAAGAACTATTAGAAAATAACGAAATTACATTGAAAACAATTTAATCAAAAACGTATTTTATCTCAATAAATTAAACAAAACATTGTGAATGAATTATTTTAATGAAATATATATATATATATAATATTCAATCAACTATTCAACATTTATATTACATTTTTATAGACAAGAAAAAAATAATAAATCCATTTTTACCCATAAAAAAGGATGTATTTGTCCAAAATATAATTTTACATTATTTTAATTGAAAAATTATTTTAAATAGATTTTTTTAGACATTTATAAATTTTATTTTCAAAAATAACCTTATTTTTGAAAAGAATAAAAGAAATATTTTCTTAGGAATAATTATTGTTATTTTTCTAAAATATTTCATTTTGGGATGCATATTTAGAAATATAAAATTCTTATTGAAAAGCACCTTTTAAATTTATTTATTTATGTAGATAAATTATATTTTAATTTGGTTATAATGTATATTTATATCTATTATAAATCTATTAATCCAATTTAATTCATTAAAATCAATTTTATATAAAATCATTTCAAAAAATTTAATATTTTTCACTTTAAAACCCCATAGCTTCATAATGTCCTGGGATTAATTTTAAATTAATTTATATAACTTTTATTAATTGAATTTGGAAAAATTGATTCTTTATTTAGAATTAGAATAATTTATAATCACTAATAATTAAAACATAATTTTTTATCAAAATGATTAGTTAAAGAACTTAAAATTAATCACAATGAATAAGAGAAAAATGAGTTTACCACGGGGGACTCATCTTTATACCTAAGTGGAAAATCACCTACATTTTTTCCAAAACCCATTTTATGTCCATATTTCATAAATAAGGCATTTGAGAAATGAATATAAAGAATATATTAGGAAATCAAGGGAAAGGATAATATGATAGGTATATATTTTAGATACATATATATATATATAATTTAAAATAATTATATAACATTAAAGAAAGATAGAATGTGAGTTATAGGGAAAATGTTCCTAACCTAATGGAAAAGGATGGTTTAGAGAGATCTCTTACCTTATGTTGTAGAATTGTAAATCCTTGAACCCTCACTTTCGGATTCTGTACTAAAACATGTTGTGTATTTTTTTCATAAAAAGAAACTTAAAAATTACACAAACCATTACATAATAATGGTCCTTTTTCAGTCTAGGTTCTGAGGAATTAGAAAATAACTTACATTCATTGAATCAGAATTTACAAAAAACAAACACTGAATAATTTATTTGTTTCATTTTCATTAGAACCGTAAATGTCCTTTAAACATCTAAGTATTATTATAAAAAACATTTTAAAAACATGGTATGAGAAAAGAATCACAATAAGGGATATAAATAAATAATTAAACCATAATCCCATGAATAATTTTAACTATATGAAATCATTTTCACAAAGACATACATCACACCCGTAAGGTATCAGAAAATTATTTTTTGAAACATGAAATTTACATAAACATAGAAGACATAAATATAGCATAAAGGGATCTTAGGGAATTAATTGCTTAATTTTTTACCCCTCAAGGATACCTTTTTATTTTTAACCCCCATGGCTAGCATACAATGTAACTCTGATGGTTACCTTATGGTGTAACCATCATAGCTACACTTGGAGTAACCATACAGAAAACCTCTAACTTACACATAACCAATGAATTATAGTTAGATATAGGTCCAACCCTTCATCATAAACAATTCTCAAGAACCGTAAAATAATAATATAACATTAATTATTTCATAAAAACATTTCTTTTGAATTTGGTAAAACATAATTTCAAAAGATAATTTAAAAATAAAATCCACTTACAAATATCATATAATTTAAGTGAGACTTAATAGAGTAGATGGAATATTTATATACACTATATATACCCATAATTCAACATAATATAAACAAAATTCATCACAAAAAAAATTAATACTACAGAAATAATGTAGTAGAAGGTTAACCCAAAGAATGGAACTCGGTTTAAGATTTCCCTTACCTTGGCACTAGTGCAGAAAACATTTTTTACGTCGGTAATTTTTCATTATTTACGTCGGTTTTTAGGTGACGTTAATACGGACGACGTTATAAATAACGTTTTTTACGTCGGTTATTTAAAACCCGACGTAACATCCCTAACATCACGGTGTTTATCACGTCGGTTCATTAATAACCGATGTGATAAATATGCGCGGGGGGGGGGGGGGGGGGGTTATCACGTCGGTTATTTTCTAAACCGACGTGATAAAACGCCTGGGATATCGTTTATCACGTCGGTTATGACATAACCGACGTGATTAACCCTTCCCCGGGCCTATTATCACGTCGGTTTCTTAAATAACCGACGTGATAAAAAGGCCTGGGCAACGTTTTAGCATGTCGGTTATCCAACAACCGACGTGGTAAATCGATTCCCAGGACTTTTAGCACGTCGGTTATATTAAGAACCGACGTGATAAAAGGCCCTGGAACAGTTTATCACGTCGGTTCTCTAAAAAACCAACGTGATAAACCCCTACCGATTTATTTACCACGTCGGTTATAAAATAACCGACGTGAAAGAGATATTTTTTTTAAAATAATTGCACTGCTCTCACCAAAAAGCAACCAGAAACCAAACAAAAATAACCATCCAGCCCTCCACCAAGCCCCAACTAAACCCCACCCTCATCTATACCCACCGAACAATCTGGCCAGCCCTCCCCCACCACATTGGAGCCCCACCACAACCCTTGGACACCCCCACCCCTTGGACAGCCCCCCCACCCTCATTTACACCCCCACGACACCTAGTACAGCCTCAAACACCCATTGGACACCCCTCCCATATCCCTTGGACACCCCCCACCCCTTGGACAGCCCCCCACCCTCATTTACACCCCCAAGACCCCTAGTACAGCCTCAAACACCCATTGGACACCCCCCCACACCTTGACAGCCCTCCCAGACCCCTTGGACACCCCCCGACCCCTGGACACCCCCCCGAGCCCTTGGACAGCCCCAAACACCCCTTGGACACCCTCCCATATCCCTTGGACACCCCCCCACCCCTTGGACACCCCCCACCCCTTGGACAGCCCCCCCACCCTCATTTACACCCAACCGGCCCCTTGGACAGAACTCCCAGACACCTTGGACACCACTCCCATATCCCTTGGACACCCCCCACCCCTTGGACACCACCCCACCCCTTCGACAGCCCCCCACCCTCATTTACACCCCCCGAACACTAGGACAGCCCCAAACACCCCTTGGACACCCCTCCCATATCCCTTGGACACCCCCCACCCCTTGGACACCCCCCAACCCTTGGACAGCCCCCCACCCCCTGGACACCCCCCGACCCCTTGGAAACCCCCCTACCCCTTGGAAACCCCCCATCCCCTTGGACAACCCCAAACACCCCTTGGACACCCCACCTATATCCGTTGGACACCCCCCCACCACTTGGACACCCCCCCCACCCCTTGGACAGCCCCCCCCCCCCCCCCACCCTCATTTACACCCAACCGACTCCTTGGACAGCCCCAAACACACCTTGGACACCCCTCCCATATCCCTTGGACACCCCCCACCCCTTGGACACCCCCACCCTCATTTACACCCCCCCCCGACCCCTAGGACAGCCCCAAACACACCTTGGACACCCCTCCCATATCCCTTGGACACCCCCCAAACACCCACCCACCCCCTTGGAACCTCTCCCCCCATACCAAAATCCAGACCAGAAAAACCATCAACAGTAGACCAAAACAAGAAGTAGAGAAAAATTAAACATTCACTTATATAAAATTCAAAACTTACACTGTCAACTTAAAAAAAAAACTAAATCCAACCTAAACGACTACGAAATACACAATTACATTGACGATATTCAAAATTACATTTTACATTACAAACAACTAAAAGTCAATCAAACCTGTAAAATAATTTGACCACTCCACTTGTAAGTGTTTGATATCTTCAGCAGTAAAGGGTTGAGGGTCATCAAAAAGCTACAAAGGAAAAGGATAGTAGTCAACGTGTATAATGAATAAATCAAATTGAAATATTATAAGAAAGAGGAAATCTTACCAGGTCAAAACTCAGAACTATCCCAGTTGTTATTATTTCCTACATAAATCTTAACATGTAATATCCGCATTCGATGATTCCTTATTGCTCATGACATTTCTGTTTGAATGAGTGTAAATTCAATATATTATTTTTATGTAATAAATCAAAATGTACAAATTATAAATGGATATTTACCTTCGCATGTACATATTTGATCTTGAAATTCCTTTTCTTTGCGCTTTTTCGAAAGTGGACCCATGCCCTGTTAGAAAATAATACGAATGGGGTAAATTTAAAATTCATTATAATATATAAAACTATTGTGAAATTGAAACTTACGTTTCCAATATATTTTTAAAACTTTCTCGTACATCATCATGGAGAGAGCATATCCAATAAAGTGTTTTCTCCCTAGGGCAAAAAACCCCTAACATCCAATGATCCCTGATAAAAGGAAATTTAACGTTAGTGGTTTTTTATGTTAAAAGATAATTAACTCTTTGAGAGGGATGTGTTTCATACCTCTCACAAAAAGGCATCATCCAACACTGTGTGATTACATTCTTTTCAAATCTATCAGCAATATAAAGCATTCTTTGTTCCTCATCCAATGCACATGCTTCAGGGGAAATCAATTGTGGGTCCACGAATCCATATACATCTATCAGCTCATTCCTCTCACAAATTTTATACAGATAACTAATACAAAGCAGACATAAGTATACATTTTTAATAAATATAACGCAAGGAAAAGGTGTTAAGACTTACATGATAAAAATCTGCACCACGTTGACGCCCAACTTATCTCCAGTGACAAAATCCATGATATCAGTTTTCATAATCCCCACACTTAGTTCACGTCCACAGACATGAGCTTTCATTGTAAAGTCATAATGATCCGCCAACAAATTTGAATATCTTGACAATGTGTCAAGACTGCTAGTATCTGCATCTGATGTCATAGCTATCTGTCTTTGTTGTTGTCTATACAGTATTTCTTTACCTTTGAAGTATTCCTGTAAAAATAAATTGAAAAATATATTAGTTTTCAAATGATAAAACAATAATAAAAATATAAAATAAAAGATATAACATCCATACCTCTATGGTAATGAGTCAAAGAAGTCTGGATGGCCAAAGTAAAAAAATGGCCGATACTATGTCCAACTGTCGTCACCTCATCTGTAGGTAATGGTATCCGAGCTGATCTATCTATAATATCCTGTACAGTGACCCTCTGATTCTCTACCTCTAACTGTTGATGATGAACTGTATCTCCTATACAATATACCATCCCATATGCAACTATATGATGTTGAGGATCATCAAAATACAACTCACAATAAGTAGGTAGCTGCGGCGGAGGAGGAGGATCAAAAATGGGGTCCGCATGCTGAGGTGGGGGAGTGGGAGCTACTGGGAGAGGTGGAGTGGGAGCTGCACCCTGAAATTGTCTTTTCAAGTCTGCAAACATAAACTGCACTGATGCTCTAATCTTGTCCTCCATTGTCGCATTAATATTATGGACTTCAGCCTCCAAGGATTCTATTTTTTTTTATAAACTCCCTCAACGTTAGAAGTTGAGGAACGTGGCAACACTTTTCTTACCGATACACCTGCCGGATATCCTCTTACACGGCCAGGATGTTCGGGCTTTTCCAATGCCACAGATAAAATATCTTCCCTCCGAGAAGGTGTAAATGTCCCCTGTGAACTCTGCTCCTCAAGAGAGTCCTGTAATAATTAATTGAACATTTCTATAATGATTGGAAATATATGATGAAAATAGTAAACTTAAATAAATAAAATAGATATCTTACAATCCTCTCAACTACGAGTCTCGATTCTTCCGAAAGATATTGTCCTTTTTTGCCCTTCCGAGCTCTTTTCCATTTCTCATGTCTAGATGGAGGGGATGGAGGGGCCACCTCTCCAGAGCTTGAAGACTCAGCTCTTAGTTGTTGAAATTTTTCTGCCATCATTTGTTCTTCCAATAATGCATACCCTCCCCAAGATAAACTATGAGGGTATACATTTTTAGATTGGATCTCTTGATGAGCTTTCCTTGTTTGCCGTAAATTAAGAATAAGTAATCATTAACAAAACAATAATAAGATCATTTATATAAGCAAGCTTATAAAAGTTTACATTGCCCTTACCAAAAATGATTCTTTTCTTCTACTTTCAAAAAATTGTCTCCATGTGTCTTCATCTATAAAAGGATATATACGACATGGATTCTCACGACTCCTATGACCATAAATGAAATCAGATGAGAGGGTTGATTTGAAATCCCTCCATCTCCTAGCAGCCAACGATATGCATTTCTTCCTGACTCCTCCAGTGTCAGGAATATCAAATGTCATCTGATAAAAAAGAGGTTAAAAATATTATATATACTAGAAACATTTAAAGAACAGTCAAACAATAGCAAAATATCTTACCAAAATGGTCTCCCACAGCTGAGAAATTATCGCCTTATCCACACTTCTCCAATCATCATAGAGAATGCTTACTTTTCTCTTAGCCTGAGTTGCTACAAAACCCTTAAAATCTTTAGCATTTGGACCTCTAGGAAGATCATCATCATCAAACTCCACGACTATCCTCTCCTCCTTCGTACGGGCAAGTGATAATTTTGGTAAACGTGTGCACCCACGCTTACCAACCTTTGAACTCTTTTTCGTAATAGGAGCATGTGAATGTTCCTCCCCAGATGTATGACCAATATGCTCATCTCCAGAATCATGTGGCTGATCAACTGATTGATCTGTCATTTTCCTTCAAATAAAAAAAACAAACATTAGTTCACAAATATACAAATTCAAATATTGTAGTACTACTTAATCAGAAAATAGAAAAGTGTACTAAATTACATAATAGTAAACATTGGTAATATGGTAAGCATGTTAAACAATGATAAACATAGTAAACACAGGAAAAAGGTTGCCAAGGAGTTGGACCAAGAAAGCTGAAAAGTGGACTCACTGAGTCCACCGGTCCGCCGGTGTGAGCTCACCGGCCAGCCGGAGGACCCAGGCAGTACACTTGCCCACTGCCTGGTGCCACCGGCCGGCCGCTGGATCACCACCGGCCGGCCGGTGGACCAGACAGAGCGCCTTCCTCTCTGTCTGGACCACCGGCCGGCCGCTGGCTCATCACCGGCCGGCCGGTGGACCAGACAGAGCTTTGCTCTGGACCACCAGCCAACCGGTGATCCCCCACCAGCCAGCCGGTGCGCCCAGGACTTCTCCTCTTTATGGTTTTTATTGTTTTATCATTTTGGTTTGATACATGTTTTAATAAGTAAAAAATTTACAATATCTAACATTATATGAAATAACTAAATGTAAACAAGAAATAAACATGTGTTACCTGTAATTTTAGGAATGTACAGTTGGATTGTTTTCCCAAATTCCTTCGTCGTGATCGTTCCTTATGGCACAAAACATGTCTTCAACATACTCATCATTATGTTCTGTTAATCTTTCCATGGAAGTAGGGATCTCACATAAATCAGCATTTTCATCAAATTCATCCTCACCAACATATTGTTTTTTCCCTTGTAAAACAACAGCCCACTGCATATCTGATTGATCTACTACATATAAAATTTGTTTGGCATGTGTTGCCATTATAAAAGAATCAGATGTGTCTTCCAATCTATTCAGATTAACAAGTGTCATTCCAAATTCATCGTGTCTGACACTGTTGTTACCGATAAACCATTTACAGTTAAAAACAGGAACTTTAATTTTAAAGTAATCAGCCTCCCATATGTCTTCAATCACTCCATAATATGCACTTGATGCCGAAATTGGGTTTTTGTCCTTAGCACTCGAAAAATGCATTGCTTCTGCAAACACCAATACACCACTATTCTGAACTGCACTTCTGTTGTCCTGAGCTTTCGTATGAAATGTATAGCCATTAATGTCATAAGCGGACCATGTTATCACATTTAAAGATGGACCACCCACTATCCATTTTAATGTCTCTGATACATCTGATCTACCAAGCAAGGTCTTTTTAAACCATGGCAAAAAAGTTTTGTAGTGCTCATTCAAAATCCACATTTCTTTCTTCTTTGGATGACATTGTTTCAACTCATTAATATGCAATGTGATATACGGTTGAACATCAGCTATGTTATTCAAGATGTATGATTCTAACTTCTTCATATGTTCAGCTGATAGTGATTTGACTTTCAAGCCACGAATCCCCTTACCCTCATTATTAACCCGTTCATGGCGAGATGGAGGCAAACCTATGTGTTGCGCCGTAGCCAAGTAGCTCGTACAAAACTCTGCTACCTCCTCAAAAATATACTTTTCAATAATGGAGGCTTCAGGTCGATATGGATTTTTAACATATCCCTTTAATATTTTCATATACCTTTCAAAAGGATACATCCAACGAAGATATACAGGTCCACAAAGCATTATTTCTCGAACCAGATGAATCATTAAATGAACCATCATATCAAAAAAAGTTGTAGGAAAATACATTTCCAAATGACAAAGTATAAAAATTGCATCCTTTTCCAAAATGTTCAAAGCATTCACATCAATCGCCTTTTTACAAATTGAATTGAAAAAATAACACAACCTCATTATAGTCTTTCTGACACGGATGGGCAATATTCCACGCAGTGCAACTGGTAGAATTTGTTGCATCATGACGTGACAATCATGTGATTTCATACCTATCAACTTCAAGTCTTTCAATGAGACAAAATTTTTTACATTTGAAGAATAACCTTGAGGCACTTTGATATCATGAAGACACTGACAGAAGCTACTTTTCTCCCTCTTCGATAATGTATGACAAGCCGGGGGAAGAAATGTTCGTCTTCCTTTAGGAGTGGGAGCTAACTCCAAACGTATTCCCATTGATAGTAGGTCTAACCTTGCATTCAACCCATCTTTTGTCTTTCCATTAATATCTAGCAATGTTCCGATCAAAGAATCACAGATATTCTTCTCCACGTGCATGACATCAATATTATGTTTGAATTCATGATACCTCCAATATGGTAGCTCAAAAAATATTGACCTTTTCTTCCAAATATGTCTATCATTACCAGATTTCTGTGTCTTTCCCAATGTCACATCAAGGTTTTTCACCCTCTCAAAATAAAAATCTGGGGATAAAGGTTTTGGAGCAGTATCAAATTCTTGTGAGCCATTGAATGCCTTTTTTAGTCTTCTATAAGGGTGATCCATAGGCAAAAACTTTCGATGACCCATGTACACTGTTTTCCTCCCATGATGCAATTGACAATATGACGTCTGTTGTTCGCAAATTGGACATGCTTTATGCCCTTTAACACTGTATCCAGACAAATTTCCATATGCTGGGAAGTCATTTATAGTGAATAGAAGCACTGCATGCAGTTGAAAATATTCCATTTTATAAGAATCATACACCCTAATACCATCAGCCCATAACAGTTTCAAATCATCAATCAGCGGTGACAAGTATACATCAATATCATTGCCGGGTTGCTTTGGACCAGATATCATGATACTCAACATGACATATTTGCGCTTCATACAAAATTCCGGAGAGAGGTTGTAAATTACCAATAAAACAGTCCATGAACTATGTGTGCTACTGAGGGTTCGGTATGGATTCATTCCATCTGCGCACAAGCCTAGTCTCAGATTTCTAATTTCATTTCCAAATGTAGGGTACTGGGCATCAATTTTCTTCCATTGTGGACAATCAGCTGGATGACGTATTTTTCCATCACATACCCGCTCATCATCATGCCATCTTAACCTTTTTGCATCATGTGAATTAGCAAATAAACGTTTGAAACGAGGAATTATAGAAAGATACCAAAATACCTTTGAAGGGAGCTTTGTAATATCTACATTAGCTTGTGATTTTTCTTTCACCTTATACCATGATGTCCCACATTTAGGATACTCTTTCAGAAATTCATATTCCTTCCTATATATAATGCAGTCATTCGGACAGGCATGTATTTTCCTGTATCCCAATCCCATCGGGCATAATATTTTTTTGGCCTTATAATGTGAATCTGGAAGATCGTTATCTTTTGGAAGAATGTCTTTCATCAATTGTAGCAGCTCTGTAAAACTTCTATCACTCCATCCATGTTTCGCCTTTAGGTTAATCAATCTTAACACCGCCGACAAAACCGTAAAATCTGTACAACCAGGATATAATGGTTTTTCGACATCACCATATAGACGTGCAACTGTCGGTTCTATCTCAATTTGTTCTGCTACAATATCGCGAATCATTTCTTCAATTCCATCGGAGTTACCATCTTGCGATTCATTATCATCAGTGACATTCTGTCTAGTTTCGCCATGCCAAATCCAAGGGTTGTAACTCGGATTGAAACCATGACAAATCAGATGATCTTTTATCTCTCTACTTTTCAACTTCTTCATATTCAGACATTTCAGGCATGGACAGAAAAAAATGTCACTACTTGGAACATTTCGTTTAGCAAATTCCAAAAAGGCATCAACACCTTCCTCATATTCATTGCTCATTCGATGTGCCGTAATCCAACTTCGACTCATTATTACCTATAACAAATAGAAAAAATATATATATTTTTTAGATAAGACAAATATATGTTTATATGAAAAAATCATAATTTGAATGTAAACAATTTTGAAATATAAAACAAATCGATGTGTATTTAAAAAAATATTCTTGAATATTATTTTTTAAACAAAATATAGTAAGATATAACACCCCCCTGGACACCTCCCGACCCCTCTGGACAGCCCCCCGCCCCTCCTGGACACCACCCCCACCCCCTACCCCCTTGGACACCCCCTGGACATCCCCCAACCCTCTGGAAAGCCCCCCCACCCACCCGGACAACGCCAAATGCCCGCTGGAGAGGCCGCCACCCACTTGGACAGCCCCCCACACCCATCCACCCCCTTGGACACCCCCCTGGACACCCCACCGACCCCTCTGGACAGGCCGCCACCCCCTTGGACAGCCCCCCACACCCACCCATCCCCTTGGACACCACCCTGGACACCCCCCGACCCCTCTGGACAGCCCCTGACCCCTCTAGAAAGCACCCCCACCCCTCCTGGACACAACCCCCACCCCCGACCTGCTTGGACATCCCCCTGGACACCCCCCAACCCTCTGGACAGCCCCCCACCCCTCCTAAACACCACCCCCACCCCCTACCCCCTTGGACACCCCCCTGGACACCCCCCAACACCCACCCACACCCTTGGACAACCCCCCACACCCACCCACCCCCTTGTAAACCCCCCTGGACACCCCCCGACCCCTCTGGACAGCCCCCACCCCTCCTGGACACCACCCCCACCCCCTACCCCCTTGGACACCCCCCTGGACATCCCCCAACCCTCTGGGCAGCCCCCCCACCCACCCGGACAACCCCAAATACCCTCTGGAGAGGCCGCCACCCACTTGGACAGCCCCCACACCCATCCACCCCCTTGGACACCCCCCTGGACACCCCACCGACCCCTCTGGACAGGCCGCCACCCCCTTGGACAGCCCCCCACACCCACCCATCCCCTTGGACACCACCCTGGACACCCCCCGACCGCTCTGGACAGCCCCCGGCCCCTCTAGAAAGCACCCCCACCCCTCCTCGACACAACCCCCCACCCCCGACCTGCTTGGACACCCCCTGGACACCCCCAACCTCTGGATAGCCCCCCACCCCTCCTAAACACCACCCCCACCCCCTACCCCCTTGGACACCCCCCTGGACACCCCCCAACACCCACCCACACCCTTGGACAGCCCCCCACACCCACCCACCCCCTTGTAAACCCCCCTGGACACCCCCCGACCCCTCTGGACAGCCCCCCACCCCTCCTGGACACCACCCCCACACCCTACCCCCTTGGACACCCCCCTGGACACCCCCCAACCCTCTGGACAGCCCCCCCCCCCCACCCACCCGGACAACCCCAAATACCCTCTGGAGAGGCCGCCACCCACTTGGACAGCCCCCCACACCCATCCAACCCCTTGGACACCCCCCTGGACACCCCACCGACCCCTCTGGACAGCCCCTGACCCCTCTAGAAAGCACCCCCACCCCTCCTGGACACAACCCCCCACCCCCGACCTGCTTGGACACCCCCCTGGACACCCCCCAACCCTCTGGACAGCCCCCCACCCCTCCTAAACACCACCCCCCACCCCCTACCCCCTTGGACACCCCCCTGGACACCCCCCAACACCCACCCACACCCTTGGACAGCCCCCCACACCCACCCACCCCCTTGTAAACCCCCCTGGACACCCCCCGACCCCTCTGGAGAGCCCCCCACCCCGCCTGGACACCACCCCCCACACCCTACCCCCATGGACACCCCCCTGGACACCCCCCAACCCTCTTGATAGCCCTCCCACCCCTCCTGGACACCACCCCCCACACCCTACCCCCTTGCAAGTCGAACTAATAGATCTAGGGATGATAAATAAGATTATGGTTCCAAAACGAGTTAAAAGGGTTCGAAATCGAAGAATCTTAGCTAGTTTCAACAAAAAAATCACAACATATATATATATACTATCCGCGAAAAAAAATGAACGAGTGGGAGGATTACCTGAGTGCTGCGAGTTTAGATGATTGATCAGAGGAGATTAAATATGAGAAACGATGATCGCAAAATGAATCTAAACCAACGAAATGGACGAGCTGATTCGGGTTTACGCGCGAGAGAGACGAGTCGCGACTGTCGAAGGTAAACTCGCGAATGACAATCCACAGGTCTGGGTAAATTTTTAAATGAGTTATCACGTCGGTTATTCAATAACCGACGTTATAATTTTTCTAAAAATATTTATAACGTCGGTTATTCAATAACCGACGTAAAAACCTTCCTCCGATTCTTTTTGGACGTCGGTTATTTTATAACCGACGTTATAAAGGGCTCAAAATCCGCGTTTTTTTACGTCGGTTATTCCATAACCGACGTCAAAAACATCTGCGGATTCTTTTTTTACGTCGGTTATTCAATAAACGACGTAAAAAACGAAGCCGCGCGATTAATAACATCGGTTATAAAAATAACCGACGTCAAAGGTGTACTATTCACAGGTTTTTACGTCGGTTATTTAATAACCGACGTAAAAAACCTCGTTTTACATATTATGACGTCAGTTTTATATAACCGACGTAAAAAATGGTGACGTAAAAAACGTTTTCTGCACTAGTGTGGGTTCATCTTAGTTTATACATGTTTAAACCTCCAGTATAATTATTAAAATAGTGTTATTAATATATTATAAAAACATATTAATATTTATATCACCTTATATGATAAGTTCATAACATCATTTCACCCATTAATTATTAGTATTTTGTTCCTTCTATTGTTTCGGGTGAGTTCTTTACATGATTTTTATTGCAGGTTTATATTTTATTTTCTTGTCATATTGAAATGAAATTATAGAATTAAAATTAAATGTCATTCTTATGATTCCTAAACATTAAATAATTCCATAAATAATTTTGGTTATATGTTATTAGGATGAATCATTTGATAAATCTTTAGTTATAACCATTTAGATCATTCTGGAGGTTCTTTGATAATCACGAACTAGTTTCATTATTTAACATAATTTTATCTATATATGTTAACTACAAAAAATGAAAGAGGATATATCATCCAATTTAATGTTTTTTTCAACCATTAAATTGTTTTTATAACTAGTTTTGAAGGAATTAATGGAAATTTAAAAAACATTATCCTTGATTTTGGTAAATCGGAACATCGCAGACGATGCTCTTATTTTTAGAATAAGAGGATGAGGAGAGTGATAATGATGATAAATTTTTCCCTAAGCATGATAACAATCAATACTATATATAATACAGAATACTTTCAATCCACACAAGGAAATTCTAAACTTGATCTCACCACCAGAGCAGAGTGAGTTTATCCAAAGCCACACCATCATGGGTGATGAGGAATCTGAAGCTTTCTCACACTATTGAGATAAATCATGATGACTAAATACTATAAAATTATTATATTAAATGTTGAACAAATTCTGATGGAGATAAGAACACTCATATAGTCTCCCTAGCTAGACTTCTCATGTTCCCAATGAATAATCATGGATGAATATGATGTCCTTCCATCCTAGATGGAGGAGGAAACTTAATCCCTTTAATTAGGATGGAGAAACCACATTCACACCACTATAGAGAAGAAGATCTTAAAAAACACTCACCAAAAAATAAGAATACCACTTAAGACCACATGAATAAATATTTGGTGGACATGATGACCTGATTTTTTATCACCGAGCACCAATGATTGATGATGTTTTTGCAAAACTTCTAATATCTGAACCTAATCTCACAAAGAGGAATAATGACCAAGGGAGTCCAAGCTTTCCCAAAGGATTTAATCAAATAATTCCATGAGGACATGACCGATTCTAATGGAACCAGATCTATAATTATCACCTCTATTGAATCGATGTTGTACGACCATAGAGGCTCAATCCAATATTTCATGGCATGCCACCACACCATGGAGAATGAGATTCCAAGGAAAGGACGCACTAAAGATCTCTATTAGAAAAAGAATACTGAATCACCTATGTGATGAATCAAAGACACACCAGATGTTCATGTATGATGAAGAATGTTCTCTAAATTCAGTTGATTTTTTTGTTTCCATTATGTGTGTATTTAAAGATCATGAGGCCATGGATTTTTCCTGATGACGCAATTGTGAGTTCGGTGTGAGATGATCACTAGGTTCTTTATGAAATTTCCATACCATATACAGAAAATGAAAATGAAATAGTCTTGATCATTCCATCTTTGATCTTAATGGTGTGACCTAGGTGTGAAATATATAATCTTTTTTTAAGAAGCGGTTGAGTTTTATGATTATGATCCAATGTGTTTTGAAGATTTTGAAGTTAACAACTACCATATTTGGATAATTGATCACACTCAAGTAATAATTTCATATATCTGTCACACATATCTAAGATCGAGATTCAAGAATTTGTGAGCTGGATTTATCCAATCTTGTATATCTAGAATAAAGTCGAACTATAGAAAAACATTTAACTCAAACTCACAAGACAATGACCTAGTGCCTCCTAATAAATCACTTCACAATACCAATCCCAACCAAACTAGTTTTGGCCCAAAAAAATATTAAATTCTAGACATAGACACATAGGACCAATATAATTTTTCAATCTATACCAAGATTGACATGTTTCATGATAAGATTATTCCTCAACTTTTCACATGAGGAGTCAGAAAAAAATTCACTAGAACTACAAATCATTGAAAAATTTATTCTCTGAATATTCTCAAGCTTATGCATGCATGTTGATGGGAATAAATTTCTCTCAGTAGAATTGATCTCAATGGATAGTTATGACCTGTGGCACTAATCTAGCTAGATAATAAATTCCCTATGACTCCTGTCGCAGCATTGAATGTGAGGGAGAGAATGATACTCTATCTTATAAATATTTTTCCCCACCCCATATATAAATATTTCACATCTCTCAATGATAACTACACTCTTTCTAATTTCTTTTCACATTTTTAATTTTAAATCAATCTCTATTTTTTCAAAAATGTTTTCTAACTTTTTTCTTCCCCTGATTATTAGTGTTGTCTCAATCTCTACATTGTATCTTAATACCTTTAACTCCATGACTATGGAGAACTAACTAAAAGGATAGGATGCCAAGAGAGATTACATAGGCATATAATCATTTAATATTTTCTGATTTTCATCCTTTATGTGGTAGTTCATTGGAGAGAAGTGGGTTGATGATATTCATATTCTCTTTCTAAAAATCTACAACATTATCTAGTCTAAAAAATATTTTCTCAGTCCCTTCTCTCAATTTTTTGTGGATATGGTTAGAGAACTATGGACTGATGGATGAATAACATATGATGAAGATATGTGTTGAGATAGTAAATAACTTAATTGAATGGTAACATTTCCTCTTCATATTGTAGGAGGTTGAACTAAATGTACATGCATATATCTCTATTTATTTCATTTATAACTAAAAAACAGATAGTGAAGAGAACTAGAATAATGATATTGGATTTATTTGTAAATGATAACCAAATAGTATAATGGTAAGCATATGTGATTGATATTGTATTAAACTTCATTCAACATGACTATGTTTTTTGTTTATGTTTTTTAAAATTATACAATTAAAAAAACTAAACACACAGAAAAAATAATTTCTAGATGTTTTAAAAATTCAGAAAATAAAATAAAAACCAATATGTGATTAGAATAGTTACTAACTTACTAAAACATGATCCTAGGAAAGGTACCTTGGTCATCCCAATTCTACATTCCATGTTTTATTAAAAAACTAAAAATTCTATTTTAATTCTACCCACAACAACCGAACGATCAACATGACGCCACTTCTAGGTTGTAAGGGTTGTGTATTTACTATACTTAACACAAATATTATTTGTGTTTTTTTTTGTTTAATTCGTTATTATTTTTCTACACTCTAATAAAATCAGTAAAGGTATACCATTTTATGTATTGAATATCCAAATTTATATCCAGATTAAAGGGATTTACATAATTGAACAAGTCATGAACCCACACATTTCCCATTTATTTTTTGACAAATTTTTATTCTAATATTTTTTATAGGAACTATTGGAGGAACAACCCAAAAAAAATGTGCAACAACATAATATGGGATGGAATGCAAGAAAAAGTTATTTTTAAAAGTGAGATTAAGGGATTGATGTATAAACTAGATAATCTCAAGATGTATCCCCAGTGAAAGAAGAAGAGGATGAACAACCTCCTTTTATGGAATAACTGAATAACCTTCTATATAAACTCAAATATTCTTGTCAATATTACATGAAAAAGTCATAAGAAGAAGAATTAATATATTTGGATGTAGTTTAACATGAATGAGAATAAATGTTACCACTTCTGGTGGAAATCAAGGTGGAAATGCAACTAAAAGTGCTTGATGAAAAGTATAAATTACACATATCCACTACTGAACTCATTTTCCTTTTGGCTTCTGATTTTGAAGAGGAATTAATATATGAAATTTTTAAAGGAGGAACTTTACTAAATTTTTTCTCTATGATTTTATTAAAAATAATCTATATGCATACCTCCATTAATTTTTATGTAAATAATCATCAAGTGTTTTGTAGCAACATGATGATAAAGATGATTTATGAATGAATGAACTCCACTTTGTAAAAAGGAACGGAAGAACTAGTGTGGCTACCCACTGATACTATTTATGGAGTTAAAAAGAAATCAAAATAAACAATAGATCAGTCCTTTTAAGAAAACCCAATGATAAGATACACCCCAGAGCAACCACTGCATCATTAATAGGCTACCCATGTGTTTCAAAAAGTGAATAGAAGCTAGAAGTTCCACTACATTCCACTGTAAGACGAGAAGAATTATAAGAGGTAACACAATTATTAAAAAAACTAAAATAATGATATTAAATATTTTAGGGAGACTTTCTTAACTTTATTACTTTTTAATCAGTTATTTATGATTTTTTTTCATATTTTCTTTCCTATAAAATTGAAAATTCATAATCCATTATCTCATATATATGATGAAGAATAATTGTTGGATGAAGAATTTTTTGAAAATATGTGGATTTATTCTCTGGATGAAAAAAAATAGTTTCTAGAAACCCAAAAAAAGTTTAGCATATTGACCAATTTGAAGAAATTTTAATCCAACCATCCCAAAAAAATCAACACAAGTACATGAAGAGACGAATGTATAAGATGCAACAAATTAAGGGAGATATTTTTATTTAAACTAAACTTGTTTTGATTTTATTCAATATGAATGAATTACTAACTCTCCATTATTTGAACCTATTAAAGAAGCATAACCAGATCTATCACAATATGATGAGTAACTGATAGTAGTTATGGAAGAACCCAATGATTCCATATATATCATCATGCCACCTCACCTTATGAAGTACATCACACTGTTGAGTGGGTATAATTGATGATCTCTATCATATGGAGGTCTAATTATGAAAAATAGCTTCAGATATATTAAAATGTGGTTGTTTTCATCACATAAACCCCATCCTCCAATTGATTAGGTTGACCACCAGACTTTCCCTCTATATACATTCTAACTATATCCCATCTTGTAAAGGAAAAACCTAGGACTCTCCTCCCATATATATATATATTATTTTATTTTATTTACTTTTTATTAAAATTTATAATGTTTACTATTATATACTTTTAACCTAAGTATCAAATATATAATAGATTATATTATCTCCCCACAACAGCCAATGGAGTGATTATCTCAAGACTACTGGATAAATAGAAATCTCCTAGGTTTTACCTATCATTTTTCACTATTTAATAAGTATAATATTTCTTCATTTTTTGCAATATAAAAGGGTAGATATGAATATGTGTGGGTGAGGAGATTAAAAAATCCTGATGATTATATTTAAATTCTCTTCAGTTATATTTTCAAAGTCTATAAATATATAGAAAACTATTAATCGTTATTATTATTATTTTAGTAAAAAAATTTTGTAAATAAAAAAAATAAAAAATATGAAAAAACAGAAATACTATTTTGTTTCAAAAATTTTAAATAGCCTTTTGTATATATTTTTTTTATTTTTTAAACATTTATTAAACTCAAATGTTATTCTACCTAGTTTGAAAATTTCTTACTGTAGTTGAGTAATCCATGGGTTCTAAAACTGTCAAACCTAGATAATTATTGAGTGAATTGGTAACTGTTTTCAAAGAAGTGTGGTTTTAGACCTATGGAAAGGGGTGTGAGTGTATGTATTTTTATGGAACCAAAATTAAAAATTCAGGTTACAAGTGTTTAGAACTTAATCTATGCATACTTTATAACTATAAAAAAGAATACTTTAGGGATCCAAGTAAAATAAAATTGATATATTTCCTTTAAACATGAATTAAAATGGGAAATTGGGATCCACAATGATTCTATAAGACAATGAAACTAATTGAGTGAGTTTAAGAAGATTTTAAAAATTCTAAATAAGTGTTTATTTATATTGATCTACACATACATGGCTGGGAAAAATTCAAAAAAAATTTAAAAAATTAAAATAATGCTAATTTTTTTAAATTTATTTCATATGGGTGAGATAAATATTGAACCTAAAAGGGGGAAAATTTACCTATTACAAATTAATTTGAGTTGTATTAATAAATTATAAAATTAAACATTTTTATTGAGAAACTTAGTAGAGAGGGATAAACTGTTTGTTATTCTTCAAATTTACCCTAGAAAATTAAACAAATCCCTAGTAAAATGGTGACTTTTATGATCTTTTTCCTTTATAGAATTAAATGATAATTAGAAAAAATTAATGATTTTTATTTATTTATTCATTTTTAAGATAAATATAGATTCCACAATTTAATTTTGAAATTTAATGTTTAGTTGATTGATTCAATTTTAATCTGGAAATAAATTGAAAATGGATTTATTTTTTATTTTAATTAAATTAATATTATTTTAATTTCATAAAAATATATGAATTAATATTATTGTAAAAAGAAATTTTATTTTTGATGTTTAAATATCAATTTAGAAATTAATGTCATTTTAATAAGAATTTATTGTGTTTTCTAAAATTAAATAAAATTTTGTTTATAAAATGATTTTCCATTTAAGGTTTCTAGGGCTAAATTAAAATTATTATGTAATATTTATTTTTACAATTGATTAGGGAAAATAAAAACCTAAAATATGAATTTATTTTGTTAAAACATAGGTTGGATATAAATGTCTAGAAGTGAACACGTGAAGGAAGCATGGTCACTTATTTGACTATTCACGTTGATTTTCAAGTAACTATGCACTGAAATATCTAGAGATTAAACATGACCACATTATCGTGATCACTTCATAAGTGACAATACCTAACAAATGATGGTGTATGGTTTCATTATGTGAAAAAATTCATGTGATTTTAAGACCACAGTAATGGTCAAATGAAAATTTATGGTGTGACAAATTCAAACCTACTGTGACCCCCCATCATCAAATTTACCATGCACATAAGGTCACTTCCATTAAAATTATGTAACCACCCTCATTCATAGTCACTATTTACCATGGTAGGTATGCATACACCATTCTCAAGGTAACTTCAAACAACCAACCATGATCTCTCTACAGGTGGTTGTGCCACCCATTTCCATTAACCTACCATGGAAACCCACCACACATATTCTCACTCATGGTCACTTTTTATGTGACATCACCACCATTGTAGTTCCCCCTAAGAAACCATCCTCTTGAAGTACAAATCTAATCCCACTTCTGTGTCTATTGGGTTCTAAATTCACCTTCGTGAAGCCTACTAGATATCTGATAAAACCTATTAAAGATCAAACTAGACATGGATTAACATAAACACTATCACACAAATCATTCGACCCGACCAAAACTGAATAAGATGATGAGAGACTCATCATCTTCACTTGTGAAAGATAAACCAAATCTCATCAATAGAGGAGAGGGAGTTTATCCAAATCCATTCCATCATGAGTGGGGATGAACTTGAAGTCTTCCAACACCATCGATTTAAATCTTTATGATGAAATAAAAACCAATTCCTATATTAAATGTTGAACATGTACTTATGGATATGAAAACCCTAATGTCGTATCCCAAGCTATACTAATAGTGTGCCCAATGAATAAATTTGGATGAAGATGATGTTATTCCATCCTAGTTATAGGTGGAAACCCGATAACTCAAATTGGGATGGAGAAAACCAAATTTGCACCACCATATAAAAGACGATCTTGAGAAATAATCACCATCAAAAAATAAAAATAAGGACCACTCAAAAAAATATGTCACTAACATGATGACATAATATCTTGTTGTCGATCTCCACTGATTGATGAAGTTTTGAAACCACTGATGAGAACCAAACAAAATATCACAAGGAGGAATGCAGACCAAGGGAGGCCGATAATTTCATAAGGTTTGAAGAGACTGATGTCGTGAGGAAATGACTAGTGCTAATGGAACCAGATCTATCAATATAACCTCTATTGAATCGAATTTGTGCTACCACACTTCCTCAAACCAAGATCTCTTTTCATTCCACCAATCCATGGAGGCTAAAATTCCAATGCAAGAAAGCACTGATGCTCTATGTGAGAATAATAAGATTGAATCTCTTACACGAGGAATCCAAGACACACTATAAGTCAGTCTTTGATGAAGAAATTTCTCCAAATTCCATTGAATTTTTTGTATCCTTTATGTTGGTATTTCAAGATGGGGAGGCCATAGATTTTTCCAGATGATGCGATTGTGAGTTCTAGGATAGATTCCCACCTAGTTCTTTATGAAATGGAGAAAACATATCATGACAAGTAAATTGAAATAGTATTGATCATTCCAGCTCCATTCTTCATGGTGCGACCTAAGTGTATGATATATGAGTTTTTTTAAGAATCGATTGAGTTTTATGATCATGATCCAATGTTTTTTGAAGCTTTTTAAGCTGATGACTCCCATATTTGGATAAGGGATCAAACTCATGGAATAATTTCATTTTTACATCAGACATAGCTAAGATAAAGATTCACAAATTTGTGTGCTGGTTTTATCCATGCTTGTAGTTCAATAATAAAGTCAAACTATAGACTAAGTTTCACTCAATCTCACAATTCCATGGCCTAGTGCGTCCACACCTATCACTTCACAAGCCCACTCCCATCCATACTAATGTTTTCCTAAACGAATATTTACTTATAGACACAAACATATTAGATCAATCCTATTTATATATATATACCCAAACTAACATGTTTCATGCTAGGATTATTTATCAACATTACACATGGGGTACCAACAAAACATTTCACATTAGATCCCCAAATAACAGAAAAATTTCTTCTTTGAATGATCTCAAGCATGTGTATGCATGCTCATGGGAAAAAATTTATCTCAATAGAATTGATCTCAATTGTAAATTTTGATATGTTGGACTCATCTAGCTAGAGAATGTACTCTCTAAGACTCACCTCACAGAACAGAATTTTATTGATATAAGGCTACTCTATCTTATTAATATTTTCCTACTACCCCCCTCATAGAAATATTTGGTATATTTCAATGATATCTAGACTCTTATTTAATTTCTTTCCACATTTTCAATTTCAAATCATGCTATATTATTGTTCAAATATGTTTTGTTACTTTTTTCATCCCCTGGTTCATTGTGTTGTCTCAATATCAACATTGTATCTTAATATCATCAACTCCATGAATATGGATAACTATATAAAGGTCTAGGATCATAGGGGAGATTACATAGGAACCCAGTTATTTTATATTTTCGTATTTCCATCTGTTATGTGGTAGTATATTTGAGAAAATTGTATTGATGATATTCATATGCTCTTTCTGAAAAGATACAAAATTCTATAGTCTAAAATTTCCTTTTTCAATCCCTTCTCTCAGTCTGTGGTGTATATGGTTAGAGAACAATGGATTGATGGATGAATAGAATATGATGAACATAGGATTTTAGATAGTAAATGCCTCAATTTATAGTGTTAATTTCCTCTTCATTATGGAGGTGGTGGAACTAAATGAACATGTTTGTATCTCACATTCCGTCAATTAGAAATAAAAAATAGATAATTAAGTGAAATAAAAGAATGATGTTGACTTTATTTTTATATGAGAACCAAATAAGATAATGAAAAACCTAGTGATTTATCATGGATCCAACTTATTTCACCCTAAATATATTTTCTATTCAATAATTCTATATTCACAAATATAAGGAACTAAACACAGACAAAAAATACTTTCTGGATGTTTTGGATATTTAGGAAAGAGAAGAAAAACTAATAAGTGATTAGAATAGTTAAGAACTTATTAACACATGATCTTTGGGAAAGAACCTTGGTCAACCCAATCCCACATTCCATGTTTTAATAAAAAAATAAAATTTCTATTTGAATTCTACCCACTACCACTAAATGATCAACTTGGCACCACTTCCCAGGAGTAATGGTTGGGTATTCACTATCCTTAAAACAAATATAATTAGTGTTTTCCAATTTTATTTTATTTTTGTTTCATTTATTCTTATTCTTCTCCACACTAGGAAAATTAGTAAAGTGTTACCATTCTATATAATGAATCACCAATTTTAATCCCAGATTAAAGGTATCTACACAATTGAACAATTCATGAACCCATACATTTCCCATTTTTGACAAAATTTTCTTCCAATATTTCCCACAGGATCTCTAGGAGGAACAACACCCAAAAAAAATAAATCCACAACCACATGTGATGTGAAGGAAGACAAGAAGAAGTGATGTGTAAAAGTGAGATGATGGAAGTGATGTACAAACTATCTGAGCTCAAGATGTATCCCCAGTGAAATCAGAAGATGATGAGAAACACCCCAATATAGAATATGTGAAAAACCTACTATATGAACTCAAATACACTTGTCAATATCCCATGGAAAAAGGATAAGAATAAATCATTTATGAGGTAGTTCACCATTAACCAGAATATATGTTCCTACGTATGGTGACAATCAATGTGGAGATGGAATAAAAGGGGCTTGAAGAAAAGTATAAATTACCCCTCTGCACCACTAAACAAAATTTCATAGTGGATCTAGATTTTGAAGAGGAGTTAATATCTGAAATTGTTGATGGAGGCAATTTATTGAAATTTTCATTCTCTTATTTTAATAAAACTAAATTTTAGATGGACCTCCCTTTCTTTTTATGTTAAAAATCATCATATTTTTTACTGTAATAGGATGATAAATATGAAGGATAAATGAATGATCTTAACTTTGAAAAGGTAATGGAAGAACTAGTGTGGATACCCACTGATATTGATGATGGAGTTGAGAAATAAATCCAACTAAACATTAAGAAATCCTTTCAAGAAACCATGATGAAAAGATACTCCCAAGAGTAACCAATATATAATTAGTAGGATACCCAAGTGTGTCAAATGGTGAATAAAGGCTAGAAGTTCCACTATTATCCACCGTAATACTACCATAATTCTAAGAGCTCACACACTTATGGAAACAACTAAAATGACAAACATAAATATATGAGGGAGATTTTATTAACTTTATCAAATTTCAATAAATTATTTATGAATTTTATTGGTATTTACCTTCCTATAAAATTGATAATTCAACACCATTTTCACATACATTGGATGAAGAATAATAATTGGATAAAGAATTTTTTGACAATCTGTGGAGATTCTCTTTGGAATAAAACACACTAGTGTCTAGAAAACCTTAAACAGATCAGAATATTTTATAATTTGTAGAAATTTTAATTTGACCAGCCCTAGAAAATCAGTATAAGTACATAAAAATTCAGGAATATAAGATTCAATATTTTAAGGGAGATATTTTAATTTAAACTCAACTTATTTTGATTTTACTCAATATGAAATATTATATATTTAATAACTCTCCCTTATTTGAACTAATCATAGAATCATAGATGGAGATGTCACAAGAAGTTGTGTAAACCACAGTATATATAGAATAACCCAAGGATTCCATATATATCATCATGTAAGACCACCTTATGAAGTACACTGATGATTTGGTAGACTTTTTGAGCTTTTTCCAAGTGGGAAAAAGAATTTTAGCTAAGTAGCTCTAGATAGATGAAAATGTGGTAGTTTTAATCACATAAACCTCATCCTCTAATGTATTGGTGTTGACCATTATACTTTATAACTATGGAAATTCTAACTATAAAACCTCTTGGGAGGAAACAATGAAGGACACTCCTCCCTTATTTTTTCATTTTATTTTCATTATATTTTATTAAAATTTCTAAATTTTTGTTTTCTAAAGGATTTCACTGTGTAAAAATCACATGTTATATCAACTCAGATTCCCACATTAGCCAAGGGAGATATTACCTTAGCAATACTAGATAATTAGAAAGTTTCCAGGTTGTGCCTATCCCTTTTCACTATTTAATCAGTGTAAATTTTCTTCATTTTTTATAACATAAAAGGACAGAGGTGAATAAGTGTGGGGAGGGTATTAAAAACTCCATAAAATTATATTTGAATTAATTTCAGTTATATTTTCATAGTCTATAAATCCTTAATAAATTTTTCATCTTTTTTAATAGGTTTTTTTGGTAAATTTGTCTGTAAATAAAAAGGAATTTTTTTAAAAAAATAGAAACACTCTACTATTTTTAAATATTGTAAATAGACTTTTCTATAGTTCTTTAAGATTTTTCAAACCTTTCCTAAAATCAAAATTGTATCCTACATAGTTTGAAAATTTTATCCTAGAGTTGAGTAATCCATGGTTTCTAAAACTATCAAACATAGATAATTACTGAGTGAATTGGTCAATATTTTCATAGAACATTGGTTTTAGAACTAGGTAAAGGGGAGCAAGTGTAAATATTTTTATAGAACAAAAATTATAACATCAGGTTACAAGGATTTAGAACTTAATTTGACGTTACTTTACATATACAAAAAAGAATACTTTATATATCCAACTGAAATAAAATTAATATATGTCTTTTGAAGTTGGATTAAAATGGAAAATTCAGATCCCACAATTATTTTATGAGACAATTACATTGATTTAGTGAATTTAGGACATTTTTAAAAATTCCAAATAAGTTCTTTTTATAGTGATCTACATATACATGGCTGAGAAAAATCTAAAAATTTGAGAAAAAATTAATAAAATGCGAATTTTTTTAAATTTAATTCATATATGTGTGAGGAATATTAAACCCATTTAGTAGAAAATTGACTTATTACAAATTAATGTGAGTTTTATTTATCAAGTATAAAATTGAAATTCTATTTGATAATTGCAAGAGAGATGGATAAATTTAAGTTCTAGTTAATAAAACATTGATTCCACTTAAATCACATATAATACACACCCAGAATTGGAAGATTTATTGGTTCTATGTGAGGAGTGAGTTGAAATCACATATGAGGGATGATAATTTGAACATCGTATAAATCTATGTTTTTTCTTATTTGTCTGAAATTTTAGATCCTGATGGGAAAAAATATTTTATTTTTTCATTTTGAATAAATTGAATTCAATAAAAATATTACTTGGGAGTGCAACATTTCATTTGTAGGTAATTGATGCGAGATAAAAATTAAAAAAATTTAGTCTGTTATTCATTGAAATTAACCCCTAATTTAATACAATTTTTGAAATAAAAGTGATTTTTTAATGTGAATCTTGGACGGAATTGATAAATAACACAATTAAGGATTTTTATTGATATTTTCATTTTTGGAATTAAATTTATAATATATATATATATATATATATTATACTATATTTTAAAGATGAAATAAAATTTCTGATTTTAATCTGGAACCAAAATTCTTAAACGAATAGATTTTTTTAATTTAAAATATTTCGAAATTTTTTTTATTTAATGTAAAATAAATAGATAGTTTTTTTAATATTAATATAGAACATGGATTTTAATGTGAATTTTGAATAATGAAAATGATTCAATTATGAAAATATGTGTTGAATTGATTTAATTTTGTTTTAAAATAAATATTTTATTATTTAGACTCTAATATTTGGAAGGATAAATTTTAGATTTTTCTGGTTTTTGTTATTTTAGATTTATAACAACAAAATTAAAAACAAAATTTTATTTTTAAAATGTAGGTTGGAAATAAATTGTGAAGTTCCCATGTGGACTGATGCACAAGAATTAAAGAAAATGTGTATGTTAAATCAAAGTGAAAGAACGAAGAAATCAGTACTACACATATGCCCTTTAGCATCACACAAATCATCTTTTAGCAGTGCTAAAAATCATTGTTAATGACATTGATGATAAATGGGGTCTCATTTATCATCTCTAAAAGCACTGATAAAGGCCTAGCCACCTATAATCTGTTGTCTATATAATAGCACACCCAGAAGAAAAAACAGTAATTTCAAATGCTATATACAACATGTAATTTCAAACAATTATATATACATTTAATTGAAATAAATATTTCCACCCATGGTATATACAAGGAAACATTTCTATTTAAATTTCAAACAAAATGTTTTGTGTCATTATATTTACAATTATCAAACAAACATTCTAAAACATTAACCTTTTATATTTTGACACTCGTGATCCCTTGTAAAAAATGTCTCCCCATGGTATCAGCTGCCTAAAAAATCATCTCAACCTAAGAAAATTATTCTTCCAAAATAAGAAAAAAATTATTATGTTATTATTACTATAAAGAAATAAATTAAACATTAATATGAAAGAATACATTAATAAAATTTTAATATTTAATAAAATTGACACATTTGGAGTTATACCGATCTCACCCTGAATCCTATTGAGGTGGGGTTGATTTCTAAACATCAAAAATGAGTTATGAATAATTACCATAAAATATCAAAATAATCTGATTTTTTTGATCGATTTATATTATATCGCTTGTTCTTTAACTAAAATTAATGCCAATTTTAAATAATGACACATTTAGAATTATACCGGTCACACCATGAATCATATTGAGGTGTGGTTGACTCCTAAATATCACAAATTACTAATGGATCGTTTTCCAAATGTATCAAAACAATCAAAATGTATTTCCTTAGTTTTCAGTATGATAGTTGTGTTTTTTTACTAAAATGTTACTTCAAACTGGAAACACACATTATGAGTCATACCAGTCACATCATGTGTTGATTTGATGTGAGACTGCTTCATACACATCAAAATGAACTTATGAATCATTTTCCAAAATTATTAAGACAATCAGAACATGTTTTCTTTGTTGTTATTTAGTGGTTCACCTATGAGGTGGTTCATTTAGGGAGGTGTGTAAATGGTCCGCAAGGATTGTCACTCATCCCTTTTTTAAAAGAGGCGGATTCTCATCAAACTTACCATTCCTTTGTTTCTACCTATTCAATATCATTATCTTTTAAAGAATGTTTAATTAACTTTGCAGGAACTGTTGGTCCCAGTGGGAGATTGCGTTGGGGGTCAAAAACTCATGAAATCGGTCCTTCTCAGAAGAAAATTCCCCAAATGTTCTCCAAAAGGTTTATTTGTATAGCCAAGAACTCCAAACATCCCTGGTATCTATGATTCATGGACCTACTTTCAAAAGGCAGGCGCTCATCTGGTGACAGTTTGGCCAACAACACTTAAGGACTCCATTGGTTGAGAGGATGGAAGGTCAAGCTCACAACACCCTTTCGGTGGAGGATTGTTTCATGTTCCATGACTCTCTTCTAGATTTAAGTCATGTTCATATGATTATGAATCCTTGGTTCATTCATGAAGGGTGTGTCCATGTGCTACCATTGGTTTGCAAAATCGTCTCAATCGTGCATATATTTGATGTTATGGAGGTGATGCTAACTTGAGCCATATTATAAGGTGCTCTGGAATTTATCATCATCCAGGGGGATAGAAGGTGACTTGATGTTGGGATCGGTCCCACAAGGAGGGATTCCTACAAATCCTTTGGTGAGTAATCAGAACCCATGTAGTTCATATTTTCTGGGTCTTACATGTAGATGTTTCCCATTTGAGGGGAAATGATTGGGTGGACCCTTTATGGATAGGCACCCATTTGAGCGCAGGCCTTCTTCCAGGCATCCTAAATATCTTGTTTTGACAAGGAATAAGAGTTCTCATAGTTTAGAAGTGCGGGGATTATGCATGGGATCTTCCCATTTGATCGGTCATGGTTGGGTGGACCCTTTTGGGATGGGTACCCTTTTATGCCCGGGCCATCTGGTAGGTGTCCTACATATCCTTTTTTTTACAAGAATCAGAGTTATCTTAGTTTTGATGTGTGGGGATTATGCGTGGAAGTTTCTCATTTGATCAGTCATGGTTTGCTGGAACCTTTCAGATTGGCACCCTTTTGTGCTCGGGCCTTCTGGTAGGCATCCTACGTATCTTACTATGGCCAGGAATTCGAGTTCTCATAATTCATATTATTCCCATGTTGTAATCTTCACCAACCTCTAATCCCACGTGATTGATGATCGATGTGAGAAATAATAGGATTTGAAATTTCAAAAATTCACATGCCTCCTCCCCTATTGGTGGGGGAGGGAGAGCCCAAGGGGGAAGAGGTCGGGGCAATAATGGGTGAGGGTGTGGAGAAATAAACCATTCCATGTGATATGGAATTAAAGGTCATGCAGCCCGGCCTCGGAAGATTGGGGACTTACCTTAGTTGAAGGGACCCAGAATATCATATGAGTTATACTATAGTTTAAAGTCATATAGCTTGGATGATGATTAACTGGAGCATAATTGTAGAGACCCAAAGGTTGACGTACATAGACATTACATTACTTTTTCAGAATACTTCATACATAACAAAAATAGATACCAAAGGACCGTAATTGTTTAGTGTCTTTTGAAACTCAGAACGTAATCTTCTAATCATGGTGAAAGATCTTCAACATCTCCCATAAAGATATTCCCCTTTTGGTTTTCATACCTAAAATGTTTCTTGAAATCCTGGGGAAAAGAAAAAATATAAAGGGTGAGCACAAATTCTCAGTAAGGGTAAGCATGGATAAGTTAAAACAAATCATATACATTTGAATTTAAAAACATGAACATAACTTTTAAACATCAAAATATTGGGCAATGACATAAAACATGGAAGTACAAAAGGTATCTATCATAAAGAAACATTAATCATGATAAAATATCATGGGAATAAAACATTTGATTGTGGAAACCATTAAGCACATGATTTGATTTTCATAGTAGCCAAGGCATTGCTACCAAGACCATCTTAGTGGACAAAGTCCCTTTCTGAATCGAGTTCACTCCTCGTTCTAGTCCTGTATTACTGAACCAGATTAACTTACCATTCAATACATGCCTATATCATGAGATATAAATCTTTACCCAATGCATTGGAGGGAGATATAGTTCCCACCCATCTCATAATGAAATCATTCTTTCGTGTGCCACAAAATCATAAATCATACATCATAGCATAACCCATGTAATAGAATGAGATTCTTAAACATGATACCATCATAACATAATCCTTATAAAAATATGCATATCATTTAATCATAAGAAGAATCAAACCATGTAAATAATTGAGACATTATACTTGAAACATAAATATATTAAATAATGTCATTTTAGATAGAAAGTATTTTTGATAAAACACTCGAAATGAATTCTTGAGGAAAATATCTTTTCTTCTTCAAAATCATTTTCTTTTCACAAAATGCCATGAAATTTTAAAAGAAAAGGGTTTTTTTTAAAATAATCATGCAATCTTATAGAGTAAGATTCATGAAAATTAGGCGTTATGAAACCGTAAAAATCTATTCCCGCCATATAAGTGAAAAAAAACATTCTCCTCATACTTTTGTCAGAAAAGTCAAAAAGTTCCTCGTGTGGTAAACAAAAGTTGGATTCCTTACATAACATGTGGTGAAATTCAAAAATGGGTAAAAATAGAATTAAACGTACATGAATTTTTTTTAGAAAACATAGACATGGATGATAACAATAACCCCAGAAAATACTTATGAATAAACAAACTCATATAAGAATGAGATTGAAATAGTTATCCCTTACCTTATTTCTGATATGCTTTTTATGTATCAGAACCTCCTGTATAATGATTTAAATAATTTCATTGACTTATTACAGAATCATATTCATTATTATGACATCATATATTGTTTACTTATGACTTTATATTACCCTTTCTTTTGTAAATTTGATGTAAAAGCAGTGATTTGGGTAAAATCATTTCATTTATTGTACATGTTTTGACTTGTTGTTCTTGATATTATTACTTATATCCTGATTTAATTAATTCCCGAATGTAAAATATGATTTATATATAATATATATTCAGAATATACATATATATATGATAGATCGATAAATCGAATGAAATACACCGTTCATGGAGACGACAGGCCGTACGTACGCATGAACGCTGTTTTCATTTCCTTAATGAATTGAATGGAATTAAGTAGATGAAAAACATATATATATATATATATATATATATATATTCATAAATCCAATATCATTATTATGTCATATATCTCATTATTATTCATTATATATACTTTATAATCATTCATGAATGGTTAACATGGAAAATGAATCTCATGGCATCGTGGAGACGGTAGTCCGTACGTACGTACGAGTGATGATATCATTCCCACGATCATGGAATTGTCTTGATGTGTATGTATAATATTTAAAAATAAATATCACTTTAAAATAATAATATATAGTTATTTATTTACACCATTATACCCATCCAAGAAATGTGGTGGTCGAAAACAGATTACACAACGGCGTGGAGACGGTATTCCGTACGTACGCACGCGCGGTGATTTCATTTTACGTAGGATTGATAGAAGGTGAAATAGGGTTGTTAAATATTTATAATAACATATCCTTATATAATTAATACTGATGTTATTACTTTATAATGATACAACTAAAGAATAAGAAGTAGAAGATGAAAGAAACTTGAGAGAATCAGAAGAAGCGATTACCTATTCTTCGACACACCTCCTTTAAGCCTTCTCTTAAGGAAGTAGAGTTGATCTTTTGAGAAGACCAGAACCTCCAGAATGTTTCTAGGGAAGTGGAGAAGAGAAATGGTCAGGGGTTGGCTGAGCTTCAAGGTTCAAAAGGGTGTGAAGAGAAGAGGGAAGGGGTTCCCTTTTATAAGGGAGGAGAGGGGCACCTTTGGAAAAACTTAAAATATTATTTCATAATAAAGCAATATTCTGTTTTTAATAGATCAAAATTGATTTATTTCAATGATAAGGTGGGGATGGGTTGAAATACTCTCAACCAATAGGTTTTGGATAGGTTTGTGTCATTATATTAACCATATCATTTAGTTTTAACTCTTAGTTAATTAGATTGACATTTACCATGTCACTTTGTATTTTTATATTATATAGTTAATAAACATACCATATACATCCAAGAGATCCCAACTGGTCCCTTAATGATACAACTATCATGATATAAGTATATTGGCCGAACCTTAGATTTTTAGGAATATAATAACAATTAATAATATAATATTGTTTTTTAAACACTATTTTATGTCAATTTTGATACTATTTGGTAATGGATTTTTGTGAAAATCATAACAACATGATTAGTTCGAAAACAGTTAATTAATTAAATAATAACATGTCCTATTAATCTATAAAATTAGTGTAATTCATAAAAAGTCTCAAATTAAATTTATTTGGGTATTTATAATATCAATTATTTTAATATTTTAATATTTAGGTAATTACTGCATCACCATTGTGTCATGAATAACATAAATTATCTAATATCTAAAAAATATAAATAAATTACTATTAGGTAAGAAATCTTTTTATATTTTTAATGAATATTTACAGTCAAATTTATCTTATGTATAACCCTATATTAAAAATTATTTAGTTCTTAAACTTTGATTTTAACCATTTTAACCCTTCTTTAAATAAATTAATAATAAATGTCCTAGTCTAATCCAAGTTGACCTAAATGGTCATATTTTATTCCTACGGTTATTTTTGGTCGAATTACACTTATCCAATAGAATTAGAAAATGTGTTAGGATAATAATAATATCATTTTTACCCTTAATTACCCTATTTACTTTTAACCGTGGTAAATAAAATTGAAAAGTTACTATTCACCAAAAATTATTTTCATCTCATTGAACCACATTTTAGTCCATGATATTAACCGCGTCTCTCGGATTTTCGAAATTCAATTCACAGAAGTGGTAAATTTTTATTTAAATGAAAAAGTCAGTTCTTTAACTACCACTAAGTGCTTTCACTATTCATCGAAAATTGATGTTTTTTCGAAAAATACCAAAAATTCATCCTATGCATTCTTTGATATTCCGAATTCAAAATTGATGTATATTTTTCCAAATTCAAATCATAGAAGTGGCATTAAGTATATTTAAAATTAATTCCCGTTATCAAAAAAAATAGCATGTTTTTAAGAAACAATAACAATCAAAAGATTGATACTTGTTTATATCCAATTTCAAAGTGAAATTAATTCCAATGACCAACATTGGATTAAATGGTAAAAATATATTCTAATTACACTATAAAACTAATTAAAAAGATAATCTAACCATAAAAATTATTGGGATGAAAAAAGTTGTTTTTAATTAAAATATAGCGTGTTTTTAATATTCATTAAAATATGAAAGTTATTAGAATAATATGAAAAACTTATCCAAAGTAAATTTTTATATCCTGATTCCAAAAAGAAAATTATTTTGTCAAATTGAACTTATATACATGTCAAAAAAAGATTTAAAGTTGGTGCGCCATCAAAAGGTGGGAAAACTGTAATTTTTTAAAAATACATATTTTACATGAAAAATTTATTTTGTTCTCATACCATATTCTAGAAAATGTGTAAGATGAATAATAATTTTATAAAATTCAAAATGTAGTTAATACTATTCATAATGTCTAGTCCATAATAATATTATAACAATATATCATTGTTTAGTGAAACCTGGTATTGCCTACTACACACGCTATCGAGGAAGGTCGTGATTGCGTGTAATGCAAGCCAAGTCAGGGTTGCGTGTTGTGAAAGACTCCTTCGTTGTTTTGTATAATAAAATATAACCATATTTCATTTATACATTGAATATATATATATATACATTCAATGTTGCGTAGAATGACTATTATCAAACGAACTTGAAATTGTGTGTAACACAATCCAAAAATAGTGTTGTGTATACGGCAAGCTAATATGGTGTTGCGTATAACACAAGATAATCTCTGTGTAGAGTACAACACAAGACATCAAGGAGATTAAAATAAATAATTCTCATAAAATCTCGGGTTGTTACATTCTACCCCCCTTAAAATTAATTTCACCCTCGAAATTCGTCAGGGTTATAAATTGTTTAATACTTGAAAGATTCTTTAATAGAAACCCACATCATAAAAAGGAATACCAAAACTTAACTTTAAAAATTAAATTATGAAACGTAACGGTTACCCAAATTAACTAATCACTGGGTTTCCATATAGGAGAACATAGGTGAAAAATATGGATATAGAAGAGAAATCTAACCATCAAGTTCTGGTGGAGAGTGGTAGAGAACATGGCTATGAAAACACCAATAATCACAATGCCATAAATTTGTGATGATATAAGGTACCATCTGATTAATCAGATATAAGAACACAAGGACAACATTTTTGGTTTTCAAGATCATTTCCCTAAAGTTGAATAATTTTAATTAGAAGAAATAATTACTTTATTTCGGTACAATCTCATCGTTGTTTGTGCCTTAAACAATTTCCACTTCATCTCTTAAAGAAATGAAGTTGAATTTGTATTCCGTGAAGTGTTAGAAGATCATGTGATAGATTGATAGGTCATTCCATCTATCTCAAACATAAGGTTAGAAATATATATATATATATATATATAAGTCCATCTATGGTGAGATTAATCATATATGGTTCCAAAAATGGTCTTATACTTCATATATAATACGACTTAATATAATAAAACTAGTTTCTACTAACCAGGGACTTCTTATAGGCCAGTGGTAGGGGATAAAGGCATGTCGTACTTCAGTTGTAGGTTCGATTCCTGGAACCTTGTCTGATGCGATGGGTTGTCACCCGTCCTACGGGTTGTCTTTTTTCTAAAACTACAATATTATAACATTCAAGAAATAGTATCAAAAAGAGTTCTAGCATTAAAAATTTATATCTGATGTCCAACTTAATCCATTCCAACCTTTAAGCTTATTGAAAATACTTCTGTCCAATCTTATAGTATAAAGAAAAAGATTACTAGAAATGTCATCAACCAAGAATGTGAATACCATCATTTATCCCTCATATATCTTTTTGGTCACATTCCAATCATTTGAATACCTTAATCATGTATCCCATTGAACCATAGTGAAAACATGAATGCTGTCAAAAGATAACACTTTCTATATACCAGAATCCCAAAATTTCTATATACTCAAACCATGATAACACTTTTTCCTTATATTAGTCATGAGCTCATGAATACTATGAAAAATTTCATTTTCTCCTTATCCCTTCATTAAGCGCATATCATCTACTTTCCAAAATATTTGAATCACTTTTCATGGTTAACGGTACCATAAAATTGTTGAAAACCATAATAGACTAATACAAAAATATTCTAATACACTATAAAACCACCTCAACAACATTATTATTAAATACCAATATATAAAAACTTCAATCCATCCTCTTCAATTATTGTCATGGAATAAGTCCTTCCTTGGTTTACAAGTAACCTCTTGGGTCAGGGCATTTAGTTGGGTAATGCCCATGTTCTCCACAAATAAGTTATCGAAATCCACAATAGTCTGTCACTCTATGACCCTTTTCTCCACACAGATAACATCTTTCCCTCCATTTTAGGTATTCCTCAAGGTTCTTCTTCCCTTCTTTAGAAATCTCAATCTTCCTTTCTTTATGCTCCTCAACATGCGAACATGCATAAAAGTCTATCTTCCTCTTATTCGATAAATTAGGAATACCACTAAATTTCACCTTGTTAATCATATATCGCGATGACTGATTCGGTATAATCACAATATCTTTCTCTCTAGGCATTACGAAATTTTGTTGCTCATAGTCACCGATTTGTCCATTAGATTCAATGTTAACCGAATTCCTTCCGGTTCCCTCCATTGACTAAAACACAAAAAGAATTCTGTGAGAGGAAAAAATCATACAAGGAAAATAACATAATCAAGGGGGAGTACCTTCTACATCTAACATCTTAGGTTTAATTCTAATATCATTACTGTAATTCTAGGACTATAACCTATACTTATACTTAAACTTATGGACATCCCTAGACATACATTAGAAATATCTCTAAGGATCTCACTAAAGTTCTCGCATCCTAGTTTCCAATGGTTAACTAAACCTTTCCTCTCATACCAACTTTAGAGACCCAAAGATTGACGTAAATAGACATTACATTACTTTTTCGGAATACTTAATACATAAAAAAATAGACACCAAAGGACCGTAATAGTTTCGGGTCTTTGGAAACTCGGAACGTAATCTTCTAATCATGGTGAAAGATCTTCAACATCTCCCATAATGATCTTCCCCTTTTGGTTTTCTTACCTAAAACTTGTATTTAAATCCTGGGGAAAAGAAAACCTATAAAGGGTGAGCTCAAATGATTAGTAAGGGTAAGCATGGATAAAATAAAACAAATCATATACATTTGAATTTAAAAACATGAACATAACGTTTAAACATCAAAATCTTGGGCAATGACATAAAACATGGCAGTACATAAGGCATAGATCATAATGAAACATTAATCAGGACAAAATAGAATGGGAATAAAACATGTTATTGTGTCAACCATTAAGAACATGATATGATTTCCATAGTAGCCAAGGAATTGCTGCCAAGACCATCATAGTGGATAAAGTCCCTTTCTGAATCGAGTTCACTCCTCATTCCAGTCATGTATTACTGAACCGGATTAATTTACCGTTCCAGCCATTTCTATCTCATGAGATATAAATCTTTACCCAATTAATTGGAGGGAGATATATGTCCCACCCATCTCATAATGAAATCATCCTTTCGTGTGCCACAAAATCATAAATCATACATCATAGCATAACCCATGTAATAGAATGGGATTCTTAAACATCATACCATCATAACATAATCCTTATAAAAAAATGGATATCATTTAATCATAAGAAGAATCAAACCATGTAAATAATAGAGACATTATACTTGAAACATAAACATATTAAATAATTACATTTTAGATGGAAAATAGTTTTCATAAAACACTCGAAATGAATTCTTGAGGAAAATATCCTTTCTTCTTCAAAATCATTTTCTTTTCACAAAATTCCATGAAATTTTAAAAGAAAATGGTTTTTTTGAAAATAATCATGCAATATTGTAGAGTAAGCTTCATGAAAATGAGGTGTTATGAAACCGTAAGAATCCATTCCTGCCGTATAAGTTAAAAAAACATTATCCTCATACTTTTGTCAGAAAAGTCAAAAAGTTACTCGTGTGGTAAACAAAAGTAAGATTCATTTCATAACATGTTGTAAAATTAAAAAATGGGTAAAAATTAAATTTAACATACATGAAAACATTTTTAGAAAAAATGGACATGGATGATAACAATAAACCCAGTAAATACTTACGAATAAACAATCTCGGATAAGAACGATATTGGAATAGATATTCTTTACCATATTTCTGATATTCTTCGTATGTATACGAACCTCCTGTATAATGATTTAAATAATGTCATTTACTTATTACATAATCATATTCATTATTATTATATCATATATAGTTTACTTATGACTTTATATTACCCTTTATTTTGTAAATTTGATGTAAAAGAAGTGATTTTGGTAAAATCGTTTCATTTATTGTACGTGTTTCGACTTGTTGTTCTTGATATTATAACTTATATCCTGATTTACTTAATTACAGAATGTAAAAAAAGATTTCTATATAATATATATTCAGTATATATATATATATATGATAGATAGATAAAAGGAATGAAATACACCATTCATGGAGACGGTAGGCCGTATGTACGCATGAACGCTGTTTTCGTTTCCTTAGTGAATTGAATGGAATTCAGTAGATGACAAACATATATATACATATATACATAAATAAAGTATCATTATTATGTCATATATCTCATTATTATTCATTATATATACTTTATAATCATTGATGAATGGTTAACATGGAGAATGAATCTCATCGCGTCGTGGAGACGGTAGTCTGTACGTACGCACGAGCGATGACATCATTCCCATGATCGTGGAATTTTATTGATGTGTATGTATAATATTTCAGAATCAATATCACTTTAAAATAATAATATATAGTTATTTATTTACACCATTATACCCATCCAAGTAAGTTGGGGGTCGAAAACAGATTACACCACGGCGTGGAGACGGTATTCTGTACGTACGCATGCACAGTGATTTTGTTTTCTGTAGGATTGATAGAAGGCGAAATAGGGTTGTTTCATATTAATAATAACATATCATTATATAAGTAATACTGATGTTATTACTTTATAATGAGACAACTAAAGAAGAAGAAGTAGAAGAAGAAAGAAACTTGAGATAATCAGAAGAAGCGATTACCTCTTCTTCGACGCACCTCCTTTAAGCCTTCTCTTAGGGAAGTAGAGTTGGTCTTTTGAGAATACCCGAACCTCCAGAATGTTTCTAGGGAAGTGGAGAAGACAAAGGGGCAGGGGTTGTCCGAGAATCAAGGCCCAAAATGGCGTGAAGAGAAGATGTAAGGGGTTCCCTTTTATAAGGGAGGAGAGGGGCACCTTTGGAAAAACTTAAAAATATTATTTTATAATAAAGTAATATTCGGTTTTTAATAGCTCAAAATTAATTTATTTCGAATATAAGGTGGGTATGGGTCTAAAGCCTCTCATCCAATAGGTTTTAGATAGGTTTGGGTCATTATATTAACCTTATCATTTAGTTTTAACTCTTAGTTAATTAGATTGACATTTACTATGTCAGTTTGTATTTTTATATTATATAGTTAATAAACTTATCATATACATCCAAACGTCCCCAAAGTGGTCCATTAATGATACAAATATCATTATATAAGTATCTTGGCCGAACCTTAGATTATTATGAATATAATAACAATTAATAATATAATATTTGTTTTAAAAACTATTTTATGTCAATTTTTATACTATTTGGTAATGGATTTTTGTGAAAATCATAACAGCATGATTAGTTCAAAAACAGTTAATTAATTCAATAATAATATGTCATATTAACCTATAAATTTTTTGTAATTCATAAAAAGTCTCAAATTACATTTATTTGGAAATTTATAACATTAATTAATTTAATATTGTATTATTTAGGTAATTACTACATCACCATTGTGTCATACATAACTTAAATTATTTAATGTCTAAAAATTATAAATAAAACACCATTAGGTAGAAAATATGTTTATCTTTCTAAATAATATTTATATTCTAATTTAAATTATGTATAACCCTATATTAAAAATGCATTAGTTATTAAACTTTGATTTTAACCATTTTAACCCTTCTTTAAATAAATTAATAAAAAATGTCCTAATCTAATCCAAGTGGACCTAAATGGTCATATTTTATTCCTAAGGTTGTTTTTGGTCGAATTACACTTATCCAATAGAATTAGAACATGTTTTAGGGTAATAATAATATCATTTTTACCCTTAATTACCCTATTTATTTTTAACCGTGGTAAATAAAATTAAAAAGTTACTATTCACCAAAAATTATTTTCATCTCATTGAACCACATTTTAGTCCTTGATATTAACCGTGTCTCTCAGATTTTCGAAATTCAATTCATAGAAGTGGTAAATTTTCATTTAAATAAAAAAGTTAGTTTTTTAACTACCACTAAGTGGTTTCACTATTCATCGAAAATTGATGTTTTTCAGAAAAATACCAAAAATTCAGTCTAAGAAATATTTGATATTACGAATTCAAAATTTATGTCTATTTTCCCAAATTCAAAACATAGAAGTGGCATTAATTAATTTTAAAATTAAATCCTGTTTTCAAAACAAATAGTGTGTTTTTAAGAAACAATAATTATCAAAAGATTGATACTTGTTTATATCCAATTTCAAAGTGAAATTAATTCCAATGACCAACTTTGGATTAAATGGTTAAAATATATTCTAATTAAAATTTAAAACCAATTAAAAATATAATCTATCCATATAAATTATTGCGATAAAAAAAATTTGTTTTTAATTAAAATATAACGTGTTTTTACTATTCATTAAAATATGAAAGTTATCAGAATAATATGAAAAATTTTATCCAAAGTAAATTTTTATATCCTGATTCCAAAGAAGAATTTTATTTTTTCAAATTGAACTTATAGACATCTCAAAAACAAGATTTAATGTGGGTGCGCAATCTAAAGGCGGGAAAACTGCAATTTTTGAAAAATACATATTTTACACAAAAAAATTATTTTGTTCTCAAAACATATTCTAGAAAATGTTTAAGATTAATAATAAAGTTATAAAATTCAAAATGTAGTTAACACTATTCATAACGGCTAGTCCATAATAATATTATAACAATATATAATTGTTTTGTGAAACCTGGTATTGCGTACTACACACGCTATCGAGGAAGGTCGCGATTACGTGTAATGTAAGCGATGTCAGGGTTGCGTGTTGTGAAAGACTCCTTCGTTGTTTTGTATAACAGAATCCAACCATATTTCATTTATACATTTAATATATATATATATATATACACACACACTCAATGTTGTGTAGAATGACTATTATCAAACGAACTTGAAATTGTGTGTAACAAAATCCAAGAATAGGGTTGCGTATACTACAAGGTAATACGGTGTTGCGTATAGCGCAAGATAATCTCTGTATAGCGTACAACACAAGACATCATGAAAATTAAAATGAATAATTCTCATAAAATATCGGGTCATTATAATAATCATATTTGGATATTCCAACGTGCCAAGAAAATTAGAGGGTCGGAATGTGCAAACCATTATTAGGGAGGATCCCAGATTATGGGAAATGATATGAGGCATGGAATCCATTAAGGCGTATAGAGGTAGGAAAGGACTCTCCTGAGGATGAATTTTCCTTTTGTTGATGGTCGTCTTGTAGGCTTGATATGCAGAGCCACCGGGGCATGATTTGTATAGTTAAACAAAAATGTCCTCAGGACACTATACTCCGTCTTCTGATGGCCATAGAGGTTTATGAAGATCCTAAATAACCGGAGACACAGATTTTGATGGATGGAAAGGATGTGTTCGAGCATTTAAGAAACATTCAGGTTGTGATTATACATGGTGTTTTGGGTCAACATAGCAAATGAGCCAGGTGAGAGGGTTTTCAAGAGGTGCATGAGGAATCACTACGAGAAATAGCGGCAGTTTCGGTTATTTTATTCAATGATTAGGGGTGGTTTTTTTAAAAACCGCCGCGAAATAGCGGCGGTTTCGGTAAAACCGCCGAGAAATGAAATGAAAAAATAAGAAAACACGAGAAACCCCGAAATCACTAAAACGACCATAACTTTTGATCCGGGCGTCCGTTGAAGCACCAAAAACAGTCAAATTGAAGCTCATGAAGAGATCTAGAGGCACATATAATCAAAACCGTGAGATGGTCTAAGGTGCGGATGATATTAGAGTTATAACAAAGTTGAAAAAAGTTCTTCAACTTCAAACAGCCATAACTTTCGCTCCGGGTGTCCGTTTGGGATCTACCACATATCAAATTGAAGCCAGCGAAGAGAGCTATGCACCAGATCAACATAGAAAAGCTTCTGTCATGTTTTCAACCCCAAAAAGCCCTTCGACGGCCTCTAAAACCCTGTTTCCGTCACCGGTGTCCCGTCGAACTTGTCTTCAAACAGACCTAACTTTCGATCCGCGTGTTAGTTCGGCCTCCTCCACCTGCCAGATCATAGCTCGTTCCATGAGTTTCAGTTTGACTGGTCGCGGTGCCCACATGCACTCCTAGATCATATGTTATGGTCTTTTTAGTGGGTATTGGGTTTGTTATGTTTTTCAGTGCCTCGTTTCTAGCACCCGTTCCCCGTCAGCTTTTTTTTAAATGGTCGTAACTTCCGATCCGCCTGTCCATTCGGACTCTTTCACCTTTCAAGTGGAAGATCGTTTCAGGATCATTGATATGACAAGTAGCGGATCTAAAACGGACTCTCGAATCTTAAGTTATCTCCGTTAATGTGAGTCCAATGTTTTTATCTCTTTATGACCATTTTGACGGGTTTTAACGGTAGCTCCATTTATTACTGTTTATTTGGGTTTCCATGACTTGTTATCTTTATCAATGGTTTTTTGTGGGTTATTATGATGATTATGTTGAATTATTAAGGAGTTTTCCAGAGTTGTCACGAGTTTTCATGCGTTCTCATTCTTTCTAATGCCTCATTCTTCATATGCTTCTCCATCCTTTTTCATGCATTTTCATGATTTTTCATCTCTTATCACGTCTTTTCATACTTTTTCATGGGTTTCCTTTATTATTTATTATTTATTATTTATAATATACTTTAATTTATGTATTATATATTATTTGTAACTGGTTATTTATTATTTATTATTTATTATTTATTCTTTATTCTATATATTTATTAATAATTTATTAATTATTAATTATTAATTATTTATTATTTATTATTTATTATTTATATTTATTTATTAGTTATTTTTTATTATTTATTATTTATTATTTATATTTATTATTTATATTTTTATTTATTTCTTATTTCTTATTTCTTATTTATTATTTATTATTTATATTTATTTATCATTTATATTTATTTATTATTTATGATTTATTATTTATTATTTATATTTATTTATTATTTATTATTTATATTTATTTATTATTTATATTTATTTATTATTTATTATTTATATTTATTTATTATTTGTTATTTATATTTATTTATTATTTATTATTTATTATTTATTATTTATTATTTATTATTTATTATTTATTATTTATTATTTATTATTTATTATTTATATTTATATTTATTTATTATTTATATTTATTTATTATTTATTATTTATTATTTATTATTTATATTTATTTATTACTTATTATTTATATTTATTTATTATTTATTATTTATTATTTATTATTTATTATTTATTATTTATTATTCATTATTTATCATTTATTATTTATTATTTATTATTTATTATTTATTATTTTTTATTTATTATTTATTATGTATTATTTATCATTATTTATTATCTATTATTTATATTTATTTATTATTTATATTTATTTTTTATTTTTTATTTTTATTTATTTACTATTTATATTTATTTATTATTTATTATTTATATTTATTTATTATTTATTATTTATATTTATTTATTATTTATTATTTATATTTATTTATTATTTATTATTTATTATTTATTATTTACTACTTATTTTTTATTATTTATTATTTACTATTTATTATTTATTATTTATTATTTATTATTTATTATTTATTATTTATTGTTTATTATTTATTATTTACAATTTATTATTTATTATTTATTATTTATTATTTATTATTTATTATTTATTATTTATTATTTATTATTTATTATTTATTATTTATTATTTATTATTTATTATTTACAATTTATTATTTAATATTTAATATTTAATATTTAATATTTAATATTTATTATTTAATATTTAATATTTATTATTTAATATTTATTATTTATTATTTATTATTTATTATTTATTATTTATTATTTATTATTTATTATTTATATTTATTTATTATTTATATTTATTTATTATTTATATTTACTTATTATTTATTATTTATATTTATTTATTATTTATTATTTATATTTACTTATTATTTATTATTTATATTTATTTATTATTTATTATTTATTATGTATTATTTATTATTTATTATTTATCATTTATTATTTATTATTTATTATTTATTATTTATTATTTATTATTTATTATTTATTATTTATTATTTATTATTTATTATTTATTATTTATTATTTATTATTTATCTTTATTTATTATTAATATTTATTTATTATTTATTATTTATATTTATTTATTATTTATCATTTATTTATTATTTATTATTTATATTTATTTATTATTTATTATTTATTAATTATTAATTATTAATTATTAATTATTAATTATTAATTATTATTTATTATTTATATTTATTTATTATATATTATTTATATTTATTTATTATTTATTATTTATCTTTATTTATTATTTATATTTATTTATTATTTATTATTTATATTTATTTATTATTTATTATTTATATTTATATATTATTTATTATTTATATTTATTTATTATTTATTATTTATATTTATTTATTATTTATTATTTATTATTTATTATTTATTATTTATTATTTATTATTTATATTTATTTATTATTTATTATTTATTATTTGTTTATTATTTATTATTTATTATTTATTATTTATTATTTATTATTTATTATTTATTATTTATTTATTATTTATTATTTATTATTTATTATTATCTATTTTGTATCTATTATTTATGTATTATTTGTTTTTTCAATTAATATATATAAGTATATTAATTTCTGTTTATTAACCACATGGCGAGCTTGCTGGAGTGGTAATGTCTTTGGAAAATATGCAAGAGGTTAGGGGTTCAAATCTCAGCAAACGCAGAATTTCTTTATATTGCATGAGCATGCATGGGCATGCATGTGCATGTGCATGGGATGTGCATGCATGGATGAATAAAGTAAATAAAATAATATGAAATAAATAAATAAATTCGTAAATACGAAATAAAATAAATAAAAAATAAATGCGAAATAAAATAAATAAATAATAAATACGAAATTAAATAAATAAAATAAATAAATAAAATAAATAAATAAAATAAATAAATAAAATAAATAAATAAAATTAATAAATAAAATAAATATGAAATAAAATAAATACGAAATAAAATAAATAAATAAATAAAATAAATAAAATAAATAAATAAAATAAATAAAATAAATAAAATAAATAAATAAATAAATAAATAAAATAAATAAAATAAATAAATAAAATAAATACGAAATAAAATAAATATGAAATAAAATAAATAAATACAAAAAATAAATAAATAAATAAATAAATAAATAAAATAAATACGAAATAAATATAAATATATATATATATATATAAAATTAAAAAAAAATAAAAAAAATAAAAAAAATAAAAAAACCACCGCTGAATCATTTAATGGCGGTTTAAACCGCCACAAAAAAACCGACGCGAAACGTTCTGCGACGGTTTTGAAAACCGCCGCGAATAGTTTTCTCGACGCACTATTTAGCGGCGGTTTTTGAAAACCGCCGCTAAATGCCTTTTTGCCGTAGTGAATGTCTCTTCTCATGGTATTTATGGGACAGATATTTGGGCAGCATAAGGGTGCAATGGAAAATTTCCTCAACCCAGTAAGAAAAGTTTGTAGTGTGACTCTCCATTTTTAATGGGGGTCAATGATTGAAGCGAAGGGACCATCCTAGAGGGCCGAGACCACAACCTGAAGGGCAAGGACCACTACTCGGAGGGCCGGGACCACAACCAAGTACTGATCCTTAGTAGGGGTGTGGGGGCACAGACCCTGTGGTATGGACTTGACAGCACGAACAATATTTTGTATAGGGTTACCACATAATATCTGGCCGTGTAGGCTGGCCTCTTTGGATGGTACGCGGAGGAGTTGGTCGTGTATGATGGTACAAAGAAGAGCTTGTTGCGAACACTCTTCCACAAAGTGGGACCGCATACTGTATTCTACATATGGGCATCCACGAACCATTTTCTGCATAAGGGCATATGAAATATGTTTTTATTATATATATTTTATTGGTTCACTAGTTGGTTGTTGAGTGTCTTCCAAGTACAGTTCGCGAGGAGGACTTCCCCAAACTTCTTCTTACATATGGTTCGCAGGATGGATTCCGCGAACTGTTTAGGATGTGGGATGAAGTCCCACGAACTACTTCAGGTGGGGGAGAAATTTTCCCACACCCTATACATTCTACGTCCACTTTTCTCCCATCCCATATATATCTCCCTTTCCTTCATCTTCCCCCTGTTTTCCCTTTTTCATTCACTTGGTGGTCCTTTTATAGAGTTCAAAGGAATATGTATCTGCGGCGCGTGCAAAAACTTCTCCGGAAGCCCATGGAAGAAATCTTACCAGTCGAAGTCTTTTTCAATTTGGGGTTTTCGGATGTTCAGTACACCATTGACATCTCCTCATCTGTGAACCACATAATTCGTGGGGATGGTACGCAGGTCGAACTTCCATCAGATTCTCGCCAGCGAAAACAGTTTGCGGCAGCTTCAGTTCACGATTGGAAATGCACCGCGGACAGCTTCGTTTACTGGCCAACACCTAACATGCTAGAATTATGTAGGTCATTCGTGTACCGTTGGTTCATGTTTTATGCCTTTCTCGAACCTTTCTTAGTAATTGCTACACGTCCAGGCTGGATTCCTTTGAAATTTTTGATTTCATCCAAATTCTTCTCGAATTTTCAATCCAGCTTTATATCTTTTCTTCAGCCAACATGTGGGAGTATATTCCTTCCCTTTGTGGAATTTTTTGGGCCCTACAAATTCCCCCCTTTGTAATGGGCTCTGATTGGGATGAAGAGGAGGCTATTCCGATGTAGAAGAAGTCTCGACTTGAATGATCATATAAGGCACTAATTTTTTCTCGAGCCAAGGGACTCACCTGCCATAGTTTGGCTATTTTTTGGGCTATATAGAAACCCCAAAAACGTTGTGCCTCTTTCATTGTTACCGTAATTTTTTCTTAATACTTATTAAAAAACACTTAGCGGGTATAAATTGATTTTTTCTTAGGCCTCTTTTTTTGGGATTTCGACCTAACAAGATTTACTCTTTTTTCTAAAAGATTAATGTTTCCATCTTTTTTTTAACATTTTGATACTTGATCGTTTCATAGAGGTTCACTTTTGTAGACTTTTTCTTTGGCATGTACGGTTTCTTTTTCACTAGTAGTTCAATATTCTACCAATAAAATTTATTTCTGATGTTTTAGGTCGAATAGCTTTGACCAGACTTAATGGGGAAAGGGGTCCAATTCTGGACCATCAGCTGAGATTGTTCTAATATCCATTACACCTAGATTAGAGATTTTTCTGGACCCTTGATTTGTGGATTCTTTTCATGAATGAGGCTTGGGAGCTACTTTTGGGCATACATAGGTAGGAAATGACTCTTTTAAAAATGAATTTTCCTCTGATTGATATCCATTTTTTGGTAATCATATGTAGAGCCGCTGGGGCATGATGTGCATAGTCAATCAGAGGTGTCCGCAAGACACTAGACTGTCATTTCTGATGGCCTAGTGGGATTTTCAAAATTTTGACTTTATTTTGAAACCGGGAGCCACCGCGGGTGGTTGGACCGAGTAATGGTGTCTGAAGACATTAGGGTCATTCCCGTCGCCTTCGAGTGGGTAATTGTTCCCGCACCTTTCTTTCATGTGTGAGGAATATATGGTGAATGATCAAGTCAATTAAGAGTTTTTTCGGTCAGATGCAATAGGGAAGAAAGAGGTTCATAAGCTGGTATCCAAGAGTCATCCGAATATGGGGGTGTGACAAGACATTAATGTCATTTGAATGTACGGAAGATCGAAAAGACTATCTAAGGAACAAAGTTTCCTTCGATTGACGTCCATTTTTGTGGGAAACTTATGCAGAGCCAAAGTGGCATGATATTCATAGTCAAGAAAAGGTGTTCATAGGACACTATCCTTCCATTTCAAATGGCTATTGAGGATTATGGATATTGGGTTCTTTTTGGACCCAGTATGTGACCTTTGATGAGGGTTGCGCCAAAGCATAAAAAAGGGACATTTTAACTAATCTTCTTTGAGGAAACCCAGAAACAAGTGGGGGAATTCTTCTTTTATATGCAGCTCAACATCACGTATATGGATGTGATATCTTTAGAATCCTCCAAAGATACTAGAGATGAATTGGGACCGTATGTTTCGATATATAAAAGATATATATAACCAGGAATGTATAAACCATGACTTTAAGGGCCCTTGAAATAGAATGTATGGGACGAGTCTTGGAAGCTGTTGTGCATACCGATATAGGAGAGTACTCTCCTAGGGATTCATTTTCCTTTTATTGATAGCCATTTTTTTTGGAAACATATGTAGAGCCACCAGGTCATGATGTACATAGTCAAGCAAAGGTGTCTGCAGGAAAATGGCCTTCCATCTCAGATGGCCTTAGGGGGTTATGGGGAATCCGAATCACTCAAAGCATGGAGTTTGTAATATGGAAAGTGTATATCCAAACATATTGGGGGTATTTGGGCTGGGATTCACTCATGGAATTAGGTTTCCCTTATGTATATCTGACTTGTACGTAGGGTGAGTCATTCATTTCACCTTTGGGATACCTGGTCATTTATAATCATAAGGCCAGGACCTATGGTTTCTCCTGGGGGAGGGAATTTTGACATGCCTTTTAGGGTCGTGATTTTAGGACCATATTCTTGGACTATTTTTTTCATAACGTCGTGGTAGATATCTCACTAAAATCCCTAAGATCATGTGATCCATGCTCAGTGTGAGAAACAAGAGATTACGGGGATTCTGTATCATTTATTAGGAATAGAAAAATCAGCATTAGAGGGATATTTTGGGCTTAAACCACTATTATGCAGTTTAGAGTCAGGCAGTGAGGACAATTTTGGGCATGTAGTTTAATGTCGTGTGATGAGGAATATTTTGTCCTTGAAGTTTAACGTCATGTGGTGAGGAAGACTTTTGACTTTCAGTTTAACATCGTGCGGTGAGGATGATTTTGGCCTTGCAGTTTAACATTGTACGGTGAAGATGATTTTGGGCTTGCATTTTAACGTCGTGCGGTGAGGATGATTTTACTATCATAAAGATCTCCAGTAGTTTTTGGTTAATCACAATTTGTATGTTCCTGGCATTCCTTAGACACGAGTGATGATAGATGGTGTAAACCATATCCCTAGGGAAAACATGAATTATGAGGGATGACATGTGGGTTGGAAGCCTTTGGGTGTACTAAGATAGGAGAGGACTCTCCTGGGGAAGAATTTTCATTTGATCAATAGCCATTTTTGAGGGTGACGTATGGGGAGCCACAAGGGCCCGATATGAATAGTAAAGCAAAGGTGTCCGCTGGACACTGTCCTTCCATTTCAGATGGCCATTGATGATTATCAGGACCCATGATTTCCTGAGGTATGGAGTTTGACAAACAGGAATGATATTCCTTAGAACGTGAGAATTCCCTGACCATGGTTAACTGTGAACTTCTTGGAGCTTCCACAAAGATCTGACCCATATATATAAGGGGAAGAAGGTTCTTTTGACATCTCATGACTGAGAGGCATGGGCGGAATCTCATAATACTGAGGACTGGGCCGCACAAAACTCCCAAAAAATTTCTCAGTTTATTTTCATGTGATGGGACCTTTCATAGACTCCCTATAAAAGTATGACCTATGTATGGGGGAAAAGGGCTTTTTTTTCTGGTGGTTAGGCTAGGATTCCGAATCTGAGCATACTTATCTTGCGATTTCAGGAATCTAGCCATGCATAATTTTGAATATTCCCTACAATTGTTTGATCGATGTGTTAGGGACACTTGGGGGCATTTTGGTTTCACTTGATATGGGATTTGGGCCTATAATATTCCCTATGATTTATTTGTGTAGGAGAATCCGCACCGCTGATCCTAATATCATGTGAGATATACTCGGTGTGAGAAATAAGGAGTGGTCACATAGTCTCCTTTTCTACTACGAGGAGGTAGAGAACATGATGGGGGAATTTTATTTTTTCTTCCTGGTAGGGCTGGGCAAAGATCAGGGATCGAGGCATCGCTACGTATCCTATGAGGGTAGGAATCAAGCCGCACATAGTTCTATTTCTACCTCTTATTGATTTGGCATGGTCCAATAGGTATGGGAATATCCATTAATCTTATCATGATTTCCAGTTCTGCAATGTTACCCCATTGTTAAACTTCATAAGAGAACCTCCACCACCCATCTTAATCTCACAGGAGTTTTTCTCAATGTGAGAAATAAGGAGTGATAGGGTTTCCTCTAAAAATATGGGTATATAGGGGGCGTGATGGATAAATTTGATTCAATGGGGGGATGGGACAAGATTGAGGATTGAGGCGTCGCTACATATCCTATGAGAGAAGGAATCAAGCCATATGTAGTTCTGTGAGGGATCATGCAGTTTATTGTAAAGAGATTAGGAAGTTTTATGCTACGTAGTTTAATGTCTTTCTTAGAGAAAATGAGTCACAATTTAATGCCATGTTTTGGAGATTAGTTCCTTACAGTTTAACACCATGTGGAAAGGATGACGACTCATAGTTTAAGGCCTTATATTTTGGACCATCATATGGGAGCATTTTTAACTCATAGTTTAAGGTCTTTGAGTTTTGACCATGATATGGGATCATTTTTAACTCATAGTTTAAGGACATAGAGTTCGGATCTTATAATTTGGGGCATTTTTATGAATCATAGTTTAATTTCATAGAGTTTGGACCATAACATGGGGATATTAAAACTCATAGTTTAGGGTCATAGAGCTCAAACCATAACATTGTGGGGAATGTTTATCATAGTTTAGGTTCATAGAGTTTAGACCATGGCATTATGGTTGGAATTTACTCATAGTTTAAGGTCCTAGAGCACGGAGCTTGGCTGCATGGTTTTTTTACTCATAGTTTAAGGCCATAGTATTTGGACCACAAAATGGGGGGAATTTATATGAAACATAGTTTAGGGTCGTAGAGCTTGGACCTTGACATTGGGGAATTTTTTTATGACTCATAGTTTAGGGTCATAGAGCTTGGACCTGGAATTTCTGTTACGCAATGTATTGCTTCAAGAAATTCACCTTTGTAGGAGTTGTGGTGAGATTTCCATCCATTGGTATCATGGCATATGCTCCATTGGAATAGACCCTATATATGACATATGGTCCTTCCCACTTTGGTTCAAGCTTTGGGGTCTTCTTCCCAAGTATCATCGGGGTTCTGAGGACTAACCCCATTTCTCCTTCAAGGAATGATCAAAGAAGAATCTTTTTGTGGAAGGCTTGTGCAATCCGGTTTTAGTAGATTTCCAAATGGTGCAGAGTATGAATCCTTTCTCGTATAGCTATAAAAACTCATCAAACTATATCTGTGATTTTATTTTAGTGGATTGTTGATTAAAAATGGCCACACGAAGTGATGAAACATGGATTTCGATAGGTAACACCTCCTGTTCCCCGTATACTATCGAGTATGAGGTTTCCTGGGTGGAAGTGTGGGTTGTGGTCCGATAAGCCCGTAAGCATGAAGGAGATTTTTTGGACACGATTTCTTATCCTTATCAACCATCTTTTTATGTATGATCGACATAGTCTTATTGAAATCCTCTATCTAAACATTGGTCACCGCATGATAACAGTACGAATGGTTCACTTTGATTCCATACTCCTTGTAAGCTTGTCCAGCTAAGTAGTGAAAATACTGGTTCTATTTTCTATCAGTATTGTATGAGGGACACCAAATCTGGTGATGACGTTGGCCCTCACAAATCTACCAATTTTTTCACCCTGACTTTCTTAAGGGGTATGAATTCAGCCCATTTGGAATAGAATTCGGTCTCCATGAGTATAAACATGAATTGTTTGGCAGTAGTGGGAGGATATAGTCCCACAACATCCATCCCCCAGGGAATGAATGGCCATAAGTACATATCTATATGATGTAACTATGGGGGGAGGTGTATGAAATTATCATGAACTTGGCAGGAATAGATCTTCTTGGTGGATATGGCACAATCTTGTATCATGTTTGTCACGACCCGTCCTCGGGGCCCGTGCTGTGACTACCCCAAGCCCGCCTTCCATAGGCCAGGGGCTGGCGACTAACACCAAGGTGTAAATCCCGGTAAAAGGGGAAGGCATTGCCTTTGTAAAATAAACAAGAACCTCAACGTAAGCAAGAGGAAAAGTAAACACTAAGTAAAAAAAACAGAGTACAACTGAAGTGCGTAAAAGTAAATGGGCCAGTATACAAACTCAAACTGAAAGTAAAGTACAACTCGAAAGGGAAAATAACAACTGTAAAGTAAAAGCTGCTACACCGAGCTATCCACTGGAAATCCCACCTGAAGGGTGCGTACAGATATCTCCATTGCTCCTCGGGTCCCACCGTCCGCTCCGAGCATGTCCCACCCAGTGGTCCACCTCCAGGTACCGTCCTGCTCTGCAAGCCTCAACCACGATCAACGCTGTCCGTCGTCTGCAACCAACACAACGTAGTGCGGGCATAGCCCGTGCAGGGGTGAGTATAACGATACTCAGTAGGGACCCCGAGACCCTCATGTTCTCACTAAAACCAACAAGGATAATCACAATAAGATCTCAACAGATAACCTCTACTTAGATATATGCCCATACATATACCTAAGTTATCAAGTAAGCCATCTCAATCATGAGTAAAACACAAGGATTGTGAAATCAACGGATAACCACTACCCAGGTATATGCCCATACATATACCTATGTTATCAAGTGACCCATATCACAAATGAGGAAACACAAAGGTCAAAAGTCTCAGCTCAAACCAGGATTTTCATTATCGAAACCGTAACTGCTGAAGAGCTCCGTCTCTGGAGTGTACAGTGGTCCTGTCACGACTCCGAGGTACTGCTCACTAACCTAAGACTGCTGAGGTGCTCCTCCTGTTGAGTACTGCAGGCCAGCTGCTACAACCAAGCGCTCCCATGTGCCGCTACAACCAAGCGCACCTCTGTCGTGGGTCTGCCGCTACAACCAAGCTCTCCCATGTGCCGCTACAACCAAGCGTACCTCTGTCGTGGGTCTGCCGCTACAACCAAGCGCACCTCTGTCGTGGGTCTGCCGCTACAACCGAGTGCTTCCCTATGCCGCTACAACCAAGCGCACCTCTGTAACACACCGAGTCGTTCAATCAGCAGTCGTCGGGTCTCAGTCAGCTACACAGTCTCCGTACTCCGCACACTCGTCTCCGGGAGGGTCCGCTATACGAGCTACTGTTCGATACTCCAAGTATCACAAAGTCCCACAAGGAAGTATCTCAAAGGACCACCTCGTCATAGGGGTCTCCATGCAACAGACGGCGCGTCAATCGGACGCCCGGTCTGTGAGTTACTAGCCTTTTCGTCCTAGGGGCCCGGTTGGTTTCATGTGCGAACCAATCCGGTCGTAACTCAAATATTCCCCGAACACTCATAGGGTATACTCATAGGGACCGTTTCTCAACGTGATCACCAACGCCGCAAACGGATCGTCAAACAGACGTCTGGTCTGAAAGATATCAGCTTTTCCGTTCTAGGGGCCCGGTTGGATTTCGGTGCGATCCAACCCGGACACTATCTATCTACATCCAATACTCGGGCGGAGGATGCCAAAAGTTCCGTCTCATCAAGTGGAAAGCAACGAGACAGACGGCGCATCAATCGGACGCCCGGTCTGTGAGTTATTGGCTTTTTCGTTCCAGGGGCCCGGTTGGTTTCTTGAGCGAACCAACCCGACCGCACTCCGACGACATCCAAACCTCGAGCGGAGTAAGACAAAAGATCCGTCTCACTTAGAGGAATTCAAAAAAGCTGACGGCACGTCAATCGGACGTCCGTAGCTCAAGATATGAGTGTTTCCGCTCCGAGGGCCCGGTTGGTTTCATGTACGAACCAACCCGACCGAACCCAAAGTATTCCGAAACCTTGAGTGCAATATACCTAAACAACCGTCTCGATCCAAGGATCGCGTTGCCGCTGACGGCGCGTCGTTCGGAGGCCCGTAGCTCATGTTACGGGCATTTGACCGAAAACGGTCCGAAGACGGGGGGTCCGGGCCCGGGCCGAGCCGGCCCGACCCCCCCTGGGTCGGCCGAACCGGGTCAACCCGGTCCGACCCGGTCCGGCCCGGCCTGGCTCGGCCGGCCCGGCTCGGCTCGGCCGGGTGGCCGAGCGACGCGGGGGGGGGGGGGGGGGGGAGCCGCCGCCCTCGCGTGACACCCCCACGGCACCCGCGGGGTATCGCCCTGGACAGCCGAGCGACGCGGGGGGGAGCCGCCGCCCCCACGTGACAACCCCGCGGCACCCGTGGGGTGTCGCTCTGGACAACCGGACGCGGCTTCAGCCGCGTCCCGCGCGCACCGGACCCGCGCGGCAGCGGGTTTGCGAGTGCCGCCGCCGCGGCTTCTGCCGCGGCGGCCTTGTCCGGCGGCGCGCCGGGGCGCCGCCGCTCCCTGCTGCCGGCGCTGCCACACCGGCGACTTCCGCGGGCCACCAGAGTCGCTTCGGTGGTCCGATTTATTCCCGTCTGCGCCGCTGCTCCTCCCGGGACTCGTTCTTCACTGCGGAACCATCAAACTTTCGTTGCGGCACGTTCCGTCGTCGCCTGTCAAATCCGCGCAACAACGAAGAACGTCGGAGGGTTGTCGGGCCGTGTTCGTTTGGCCCGCACCCTCCGCGTTAGAGATAAACAACAGGAGAAATAATATTCAACACATGAATTCATATCCAGAAACAATTTTAATGAAATAAAATTGTTTTATGAAATGGGTTCTTCATTTTGAACGGAAACAACATTGGAATTAAGGGAATTTCCAAAAATAAAATCCCTACCTCGTAGTCGTCGTTGAACGCACGTTCTTCGCGGATTTGTTCATCGCGGAAGTAGGGGATCATCATGTCGTCGCGGAAGGGCGTCGCGTCGTCGCGGAATCCGGCGTTGAGTCGGTGAACTCAACGGACCAAGAAACAACAGATTTAATTTAATTAGATAAAATTAAATCCGTGTTTTGTTAAAAAAAACACCAGGGAGATTTAAGAGAATCCCGAAGTCTCTTACCTCAACAGCTGATCGAAGATTCGTTGCGGAGGAAGAGACGTCGCAAAAGAACGTTGAAGGAAGGGAACGTCGACGTCGCGGAACACGGCGTTGCGTCGTCGACTTCCATGGGTTCGGCGTTTTTTGCGTTATTCGCGTTCTTCGCGAAGGAGGATGAAGGCTCAAGAACTCTGTCAAAACCTCTGAACGAGTAATCCTCCAAAAAGACTTGTTGGTCTTATTTTATTATTACGCCAACAAACGAAAAAGGGTAAGTAACGACCCATCAATTTGTTGAATTAATTCAACGAAGGAAACCGCCCATTTAATTCATGAAATAAACCGCCCAATTAAATGATGCGTTAAGGATTTAAGAAAACGCGTCAGTTGACTTTCATAATGACGGGTTTTCGTGGGTGCGTTACTTAGCGGAAAGAAACGGCGGGGCTCGTGCGGGCCCCACCTCACAAATATCCTACCGAGAGGGTATGATTTTTCTGGATAGTCCCCTATCCATTTCAACTCAGTTTAAGAGGCTTCCAAGTGGCTTCAAGTGGCTTAATTGAAATAAAATAAAGTTGTCGTAAAATTATTTTATTTCTTAACTTTAAGCCCGAAAATTAAAAACCACACCCGAGCAAACACAACTCCGGAAGAGGCGTTTATAAGCGAATACCGGCGCTTTGATTTCGTCGGTGCCCTCAGAATTCGATTCCGGGCACCGGTTCAAAAGTTAGAAAAACCCGCTCGTCCGTTCACTAAACGTACCCGAGCCAAACTTCGGAAAATGATTCCGGGCACACCGAGCCTCGGAATAAGGTGCCGTCAGAAACTGAGTTCTTGTAAAATTCCAAAGAAAATTAAGAAAAAAAATCCTTGAAATTTACAGGTCTTTACATTACTCCCACCACAGGGATTTACGTCCCCGTAAAGCTTCATCACAAACTAGGGATACAAAGGTGGTAGAGCTAGGCGGTAAGCCACCTCGCCAATCCTGCTGAGGACCTGGAAGGGTCTGATGATGCATGGAGACAACTTTCCACCTCGGCCAAAACTCCGCAAACCACGTCTAGGTGAGACACGCAAGAAGACATGGTCGCCATCCTCGAACTCTAGTGGCCTCCGCCTCCTGTCAGCATATGACTTCTGCCGGCTCTGAGCTGTCCTCATCCGCTCCTAGATGACCTGGACCTTCTCTTTCGTGGCCCGACCACCTCTGGTCCCACAAGAGCTGCGATGATTTCTTCCTTGTCGATAAGAGAAAATCGGTCTCATCCCCTGAATGAACCACGTTCTTTGCCTAAAACTGTCAATCCCGACATGGATGATACTAACCCATACCAAGGATGACGTCGTAAGGCCTCGACGCTACTACCAAGAGATCCAACCGTTACTCTCGCCTCCAAGGGTTGAGTCACACTGTCGGCATCAGTGTGTGGTAACTGGGTCTCCTCCAGTAGATGTCTCACAAGTGAGGGTCAAGTCAACAGTCAAAACTGGAACCTCTTAGTAACATCACAATAGAGGACAGGAATGAAAACATCACAAAGGAATGCGTCTTTTATTATTGCATCTCATAATACGAAGACGCTACACAATAGAAACAAGGAACTAGAAGTACAAAGGACGTATCCCCTAGTTCCGCTCCTATCCATCTGCTTCCAGAGCTCCATGATCGAAGGCCTCAGCTGCCTGAAGCTGAGCTCTCCCATGTCCTCCTGTCCCCTGTGGTCGGGGTGGACCTCCTGGTGGTGGTGGTGGCAACACCCCGAAGCGTCGTCCACCTCCAACTGCACGGCCAGCTCCCCTTCCATGGCCGCTTGCTCCTTGCGGCCCGCCCTGATCGAACCTCTGCCTCTGCCTGGAGGGCCCTTCATCCATCTATTGGTCATCCGTATGGCGGGTCGGACAGTCACGAGCCATGTGACCAATCCCACCGCAGGAGTAACACTGCCCTCTCATGGCAAGTCGTTGCCCACCCCGAGTGCCTCACGCAAATGATCCAGAGTCATGCTGTCGACCACCTATATGTCCAGTCCTCTTGGACCCCTACATCATCTGTTTACTGCCCGCTACAGAAGACTCTGCCGCATGCTGGCAAGTGGTGGGTCCTGCTGCTGGAGACTGCTCAGCAAGGAAACTCTCCACCAAGAGGGCTCGCTCCAACACCTCTGCCTGAGTCAGAATGTTGAGGGAGATCATCGAAGCCCTGATCTCATGCCTCAGTCCATGCTCGAAGGTCTGGGCCCGGAAGAATGGGTCCCGTACCATATCTATGGAGTAGCGCGAGAGATCAGTAAATCTTGCCGAGTACTGGGCCACTGTCAAGCTGCCCTGCCGCAGCTGAAGAAGCTCCTATATGCGTACCGCAAGGAGGGTGGCTGGGACGAACTCGGAGCAGAAGATGCTCTCAAAGTCCATCCAGAGGAGTGATGCCTCGTCGTGCACCTAGAGCATCAAGATCCACCATCTGCCTGCTGCCGCATGCAGGAGGCTCGCTACGAGGATCACCATGAGGTCTGCTGGTGTCCTCAGTAATCTGAAAACCCGTACAGCTGCCTCCATCCAGTCATTGGCGGCCTGAGGGTCTGTCTCCCCGCAGAACCTGGGCGGTCACTGGCACTGGAACTCATGCAGGGCACTAAGGCGACATGCATCGTCAGCGGCTGGGGCTGGTAGCATTGATGGCTCGGCGGGTATAGGTACCGCCGATGCCTCAACTGTCAAAGGGCCCTGTACCGAGTCCTCGATGCTCGGTGGGCTCTCGCCATGCACATCGCTTGGAACCCTAGCTGGCTGTCGTCGTGGGGCCATCCTGAAAAGGAACCAAGTGCGCCACGGTCAGGACAGTATACCTGGTGAGCTGACAAAAGTAATCACAAAGAAAACTTGAAACACACATGCAATCAATGTTTTCGTGCATTAAGTCGGAAATCAGAATTCAGGGTCCTGTTGTACGGATACGTCGGCCGCCGCACCAACACTGGACTCCCTGGACTGATAACCACACCCAATACGCTAAACACTATTACTTCACATAGAAGAAAGATTAGAGTTTGTGGTAGAACCGACCACCTCTGATACCAATTTGTCACGACCCGTCCTCGGGGCCCGTGCCGTGACTACCCCAAGCCCGCCTTCCATAGGCCAGGGGCTGGCGACTAGCACCAAGGCGTAAATCCCGGTAAAAGGGGAAGGCATTGCCTTTGTAAAGTAAACAAGCACCATAGAGTAAGCAAGCGGAAAAGTAAACACTAAGTAAAAAAAACATAGTACAACTGAAGTGCGGAAAAGTAAATGGGCCAGCATACAAACCCAAACTGAAAGTAAAGTACAACTAGAAAGGGAAAACAACAACTGTAAAGTAAAAGCCGCTACACCGAGCTGTCCATTGGAAATCCCACCTGAAGGGTGGGTACAGATAGCTCCACTACTCCCTAGGTCCCGCCGTCCGCTCCGAGCACGTCCCGCCCAGTGGTCCACCTCCAGGTATCGTCCTGCTCTGCAAGCCTCAACCACAATCAACGATGTCCGTCGTCTGCAACCAACACAACGTAGTGCGGGCATATCCCGTGCAGGGGTGAGTATAACGATACTCAGTAGGGACCCCGAGACCCTCAAGGTCTCACTAAATCCAACAAGGATAATCACAAGAAGATCTCAACAGATAACCTCTACTTAGATATATGCCCATACATATACCTAAGTTATCAAGTAAGCCATCTCAATCATGAGGAAAACACAAGGATTGTGAAATCAATGGATAACCACTACCCAGGTATATGCCCATACATATACCTAAGTTATCAAGTGACCCATCTCACACATGAGGAAACACAAAGGTCAAAAGTCTCAGCTCAAACCAGGATTTTCATTATCGAAACCGTAACTGTTGAAGAGCTCCGTCTCTGGAGTGTAAAGTGGTCCTGTCACAACTCCGAGGTACTGCTCACTAACCTAAGACTGCTGAGGTGCTCCTCCTATCGAGTACCGCGGGCCAGCTGCTACAACCAAGCGCTCTGCATGTGCCGCTACAACCAAGCACACCTCTGTCGTGGGTCTGCCGCTACAACTAAGCTCTCCCATGTGCCGCTACAACCAAGCACACCTCTGTCGTGGGTCTGCCGCTACAACCAAGCGCTCCAATGTGTCGCTACAACCAAGCGCACCTCTGTCGTGGATCTGCCACTACAACCAAGCCCTTCCCTGTGCCGCTACAACCAAGAGCACCTCTGTAACACACCGAGTCGTTCGATCAGTAGTCGTCGGGTCTCAGTCAGCTACACGGTCTCCGTACTCCGCACGCTCGTCTCCGTACTCCGCACGCTCATCTCTGGGAGGGTCCGCTCCACGGGCTACTGGTCGATACTCCAAGTATCACAAATTCCCGCAAGGAAGTATCTCAAAGGACCACCTCGTCATAGGGGTCTCCACGCAACAGACGGCGCGTCAATCGGACGCCCGGTCTGTGAGTTACTAGCCTTTTCGTCCCAGGGGCCCGGTTGGTTTCGTGTGCGAACCAATCCGGCCATAACTCAACTATTCCCCAAACACTCATAGGGTATACTCATAGGGACCGTTTCACAACGTGATCACCAACGCCGCTGACGGTTCGTCAAACGAACGTCTGGTCTGAAAGATATCATCTTTTCCGTTCCAGGGGCCCGGTTGGATTTCGGTGCGATCCAACCCGGCCACTATCCATCTGCATCCAAAACTCGGGCGGAGGATGCCAAAAGTTCCGTCTCATCAAGAGGAAAGAAACAAGACAGACGGCGCCTCAATCAGACGCCCGGTCTGTGAGTTATTGGCTTTTTCGTTCCAGGGGCCCGGTTGGTTTCGTGAGCGAACCAACCCGACCGCACTCCGACGGCATCCAAACCTCGAGCGGAGTAAGCCAAAAGATCCTTCTCACTTAGAGGAATTAAACAAAGCTGACGGCACATCAATCGGACGTCTGTAGCTCAAGATATGAGCGTTTTCGCTCCGAGGGCCCGGTTGGTTTCGTGTACGAACCAACCCGGACGAACCCAAAGTATTCCGAAACCTTGAGTGTGATATACCGAACTACCGTCTCGATCCAAGGATCGTGTTGCCGCTGACGGCGCGTCGTTCGGAGGCCCGTAGCTCAAGTTATGGGAATTTGACCGAAAACGGTCCGAAGACGGGGGGTCCGGGCCCGGGCCGAGCCGGCCCGACCCCCCCTGGGTCGGCCGAACTGGGTCAACCCCGTCTGACCCGGTCGGACCCGGTCCGGCCCGGCTCGGCTCGGCCGAGCGACGCGGGGGGGGGGGGGGGGAGCCGCCGCCCCCGCGTGACACCCCCGCGGCACCCGCGGGGTGTCGCCCTGGACAGCCGAGCGACGCGGGGGGGAGCCACCGCCCCCGCGTGACAACCCCGCGGCACCCGCGGGGTGTCGCTCTGGACAACCGGACGCGGCTTCAGCCGCGTCCCGCACGCGCCGGACCCGTGCGGCCGCGGGTCCGCAAGTGCCACCGCCGCGGCTTCTGCCGCGGCGCGCCGGGGCGCCGCCGCTCCCGGCTGCCGGCACCGCCGCTCCCGGGACTCGCTCTTCACTGCGGAACCATCAAAATTCCGTTGCGGAACGTTCCGTCGTTGCCCATCAAATCTGCGCAACAACGAAGAACGATGGAGGGTTGTCGGGCCGTGTTCGTTTGACCCGCACCCTCCGCTTTAGAGATAAACAACGAGAGAAATAATATTCAACACATGAATGCATATCCGGAAACAATTTTAATGAAATAAAATTGTTTTATGAAACGGGTTCTTCATTTTGAACGGATACAACACAGGAATTAAGGGCATTACCAAAAATAAAATCCCTACCTCGTAGTCGTCGTTGAACGCACGTTCTTCGCAGATTTGTTTGTCGTGGAAGGAGGGGAGCGTCGCGTCGTCGCGGAAGGGCGTCGCGTCGTCGCGGAATCCGGCGTTGAGTCGGCGAAATCAACGGACCAAGAAACAACAGATTTAATTTAATTAGATAAAATTCAATCCGTGTTTTGTTAAAAAAACCCCAGGGAGATTTAAGAGAATCCCGAAGTCTCTTACCTCAACAGCTGATCGAAGATTCGTTGCGGAGGAAGAGACGTCGTAGAAGAACGTTGCAGGAAGGGAACGTCGGCGTCGCGGAACACAGCGTCGCGTCGTCGACTTCCATGGGTTCAGCGTTCTTCGCGTTCTTCGCATTCTTCGCGTTCTTCGTGAAGGTGGATGAAGGCTCAAGAACTCTGTCAAAACCACTCAACGAAATCCTCCAAAAAGACTTTTTGGTCTTATTTTATTATTACGCCAACAAACGAAAAAGGGTAAGTAATGACCCATCAATTCGTTGAATTAATTCAACGAAGGAAACCGCCCATTTAATTCACGAAATAAACCGCCCAATTAAATGGTGCGTTAAGGATGTAAGAAAACGCGTCAGTTGACTTTCATAATGACAGGTTTTCGCGGGTGCGTTACTTAGCAGAATGAAACGACGGGGCTCGTGCGGGCCCCATCTCAAAAATATCCTACCGAGATGGTAGGATATTTCTGGATAGTCCCCTATCCATTTCAACTCAGTTTAAGAGGCTTCCAAGTGGCTTCAAGTGGCTTAAGTGAAATAAAATAAAGTTGTCGTAAAATTATTTTATTTCTTAACTTTAAGCCCGAAAATTAAAAACCACACCCGAGAAAATGCAACTTCGGAAGAGGCATTTCTAAGCGAATACCGGCGCTGTGATTTAATCGGTGCCCTCAGAATTCGATTCCGGGCACCGGTTCAAAAGTTAGAAAAACCCGCTCGTCCGTTCACTGAACGTACCCGAGCCAAACTTCGGAAGATGATTCCGGGCACACCGGGCCTCGGAATCAGGTGCCGCCAAAAACTGCGTTCTTCTAAAATTCCAAAGAAAATTAAGAAAAAAAATTTCCTTGAAATTTACGGGTGTTTACAATTTTGGTCCAGTAATACCCAAGCCTCTAGATTTGGTGAGAGAGTATGGTTGTTGACTTTTGTGCTCCACAAGCTTCGGTGTGCACCTCTTTCATGAAGGAATCAGTCTCTTCTCCATCAATACACCTGAGAATAAATCTATTAAGGCCTCGTTTGTAGAAAAAAATTTCATAGGTTACCCCATTGTATAGGACAAAGTTGACTTCTCGTCTTCAGACCAACTCCCTTCTAACCCTATCTAGTGGGAGTTCCCCAATCCGAAGTTATTTTTCAATGGGAACCATCTAACAAGTGGTATACCATAAGGCTCAAGAAAATAAAAAATTTCATCAATTTCCTATGTATTTCCCTAAATGAATGGAAAGACCATCCAGCAGTGAGAACGTATGATGACTGTTTCACCCCGGTTGGGATCGACCAAGGTCGTGGATGCATTTACCTAATCGTTAGCTTGAGCTTTTTGTGACCGAGGGACATAAGTCAATGTGGGTTATGAGGGGAATTATTCCATCGGTGCTCAAACATGGTTCATTAATGGAACCAATACTTTTTTCTTGATATCATAGTCACCATTGACCTTTTTGATGACTATCTATGAATCACCCTTTATTGTCTAGCACTTGGAATGCCAATTCTTTGCCTGAAATGAGGAAATAATACACCACTTCATTGTTCATACATCCTTCGAAAAGCAGGAAAGAGCAAGGAAGGAGACATTTTCTAGAGATATGAGTATAACTCCTAGCCCTACTTTTTTGAGCTTGGGACCCTCCATCCTTTTCCCTATTGGAATTCGGGAAGCACCATCGAAGTACATTTCCCATGCCTGGGGGTCCTCCTGGGCAGAGAACACCTCTTCATCTAAAAGATTGACATCCAACGATGTTGTTTATTCAGAGGGGTGCTTGACTAGAAAGTATTCTAACACTTGGCCTTTGATGGCCTTATGGGGAAGGTATCATATGTCAAACTATTATAGGATGACCACCCATTGTGATAGGCACCCATTCAGCAATGGATGACTGAGGATATATTTGAGCGGGTTGCAGTAGGAGACCAAGTGGAAATCATGATTCTACAGGTAATTCCTGATCTTCTGAACTGTAAAAATTAGGGCTAGGTAGTTCTTTTCAATCTTCGAATACTGAGTTTCGGCATCGATCATCGTCCGACTGAGGTAGTAGAGGTGTTCTCATTATCGGCATCATTCTTCAGTGGGATGAATGTTCCTAATGACCCTTCAAGGGTAGTTACGTATAAAATGACCAGTCTCCACTCAACTAGTTTCATGTCCACCAGCAGGCTTAGGAGGTTTCTTTTAAGAATTTTGAACGCTTCTTGGCAATCATTATCCCACTCTTATGTAACTCCTTTCTTCATGAGCCTGGGGAATGGTAAAAATTTACCTTCCAAGTTAGCTATGAAGCACTGAATATAGGTGAGGTTCCCCTAAAGACCTTTCAAATCAATGAGGTTGAGAGGTGAGGACATGCCAAGTATGGATTTTTTCTTCTCAGTGTCGACTTCGATGCCATGATGGAGAATGACGAATCCATGTAATTTTCCTGTGGTAACACCAAAGGTGTATTTAAGGGGATTCATCTTTAAACTGTTTTCTCACAATTTGTTAATGGTTGTTTTCAGAACAGTCAGGTGGTTCAGACTCTGTCATGATTTATCCACCAGTTTGTCGACATAACACTCGAAGAACATTCCAATGGCTTGAAGATGTGGTGCATGGAACACTGATATATGGAACCAACATTCTTTAGACCAAAGGGTATAACTTTATAACAAAACACTCCCTAAGAAGCCCTAACAGTGGATTCTTCATCATATCCTTAGGCCATCCAAATTTGTTTGTATCCAGTATATCCATCCATGAAAGAGAGGGCTTCATATCTGGTTGTTTCATCGATCAACAATTTTGTGATCGGGATCAGGAAGTCGTCTTTTGGGAAATGACGATTAAGGTCCCTAAAGATAATGTAGATACTAATATACCCATTCTTCTTTTTGATAGGTACTATGTTCACAATATAGACTAGATATTAGACCTCTCATATGAATTTGTCTTTGATAATCTTGTCAACGTCAACCTCAATTTTGGAAGCATGCATCAGGTGCGTCCTTTTGGCTGCCTATTTATAGTCTCAGTGATCTTCTTGTAAGCCCAGATGATGAGTGGAAACCTCCGGATTGAGGCCTGGAATTTTTGTGTAATTCCAGCCAAACACATCTCGATTTTTCATTAAGAAGGAGGTTTATGCATCATATTTCCCGACCAACATGGACACATTGATTAGAATGGGTAGTGGGTCGTTTTCGGTGCCCAAATTTATCTTCTTAAGTTCATCAATTGTGGTGGAGACACCTTATTCAATTGAAAGAGGGGAATCCTTGAGGTCTTCTTACTTGTCTTATTTTTAATCAATTTCATCATCTTCTACTTCTGATGGAGATATGATTTTTGAGACGAACTCTGCGATGCTGGAAGAGAAATCTTATGCTACTTTAGTGTGTGAGGCTAGGGTAGTTTTATGTGACGAGGATAGTCCGAGAGCATCATTGATAGGTATTTTATTGACAACATGTGATTGAGCCCTATTTTTTGTGTCTTTGAACTGGGTGATCAAAATAGAGACCTTGCAAACAAATGAGTTTACATCTGGGCTTGAGTTTATGCATTCAACTTGGTTTATGGGTAGTACGCACTCTTCCCCATGTTTCTTGAGGGGGTTGGAAGGAGACATATCCAATCCATTTGGGGCATTGATCCAATCCAAATCATCCTCTAAAAGATGTTTTTATTCCAACTCATATAACCTTGCGTCGATATAATGCGACTCACAAAATTGGAATGAGGATTTATTAGCGCGCAACATCCCATTATTTCCATTAGTGCAATATTTAATGCACTGATGGTATGAGAACAGAATTGAAGCATAATGATCCAACCAAGGACTTCCTAATAGGATGTTGAAGCCCATACTTTTCTACACCACCAGGAACTTAGATTCTGATATGAGATCTTCGAGCCAAGTTTTAAGATTGATTGATCCCAAAGGTTTCTGCTCACTTTTTTCATATCCCAGCAGAGTTGTAGTGCGGGGTGTCAAGTTTTTTTCATCATATCCCAGCTGATGAAGTGTTCATAGCAGTACGAGGTTAACTCCAGAGCTGTTGTCGATAAAGATACTCTGAAAATCAATTCCATTTATCTTTATGAACATATATATGGGTTTGATGTGCCTTTTCATGATGAAATATTCAACCTTGTATGTGAAGGAGATGCCGACATGACATTATTCGGGGCTAGTCTCCGTTTGATAGAATTCGGATTTAGATACTTCAGCCTCAATCTCCAGTGAACTTAGTAAGGCTTCTATGAGTGCGTCCCTAAGATCTTCGGATAGGCTCAATGCGTCAATTATTTACAGCTTCGCTGGTACTGAAGCTATCTACTTCAAAATTTTATATTTTTGCTCTAAATTTCGGTGCTTCCTAGCTCAGGGATTCTCTTTTACAGAAACATCAAGGGTTTGATCATTGGACATAGATGGTTCGGCCTCTGTTGTAGTGGTTGGTGGTGGTGCAGTCCTTTCCACGTTTGGTCGAACTAGTTTTCTTGTATACCACAGGAGAATTGGTATTTTTTCCCCTGATAGATATTATAATATAACTAGGATTGGATTTCTTCTGATGGGGGTGAAGGAGCATTCCAGTTCTTGTGGTGTCTGTTGGAGGGTGCTTCTGTGAGTTTCCACATTCTTCAGAGGTTGACTTGTGGCGTGGCCAAGAATTTGACTCCTTACACGATCATACCTCCCCGGAAACCTCTAGCCTTTGTAGCATATTCCTCCAGCTGTCCAGTTGGGTGCAGGGAATTTAGGTTTGTGGCCACAGTCTTCATCAAAGAAGGGGTCCATCAAGTGAATGACATTGATGGAGCCTAAGTTCAATTCATGATCTGACACTATTTTTGTCTGAATTTATCCTTCTGATGGTGTCGTTTGGAAGGGTGGTTTCCGTTGTACCAATAATGTTGGCATGAATTCCAAAAGCTTCAACACTAACTTTGGATTCATTATCATCTCATCTTATTGCTCTTTATTTCTACCCTTCCATCCATTAGAGGACCACAGGGCTGAGGTGGATGGTTGTGTTTCATTAGGAGATTGGGGGGGGGGGGCATAGTTAGTTCTTTCAACTGCTCCTGGAGGCATCCATGAACTATGTTAACGGTTTTCTGAGTCATCTAGTTGTCAAACTTTTTCTCCTTCTTACTGGCGATGGTCTACCACTCCTCTTCCTCTCTTGAGTATGAGGTATAGACATACACCACTTGTGCCGGTGGCAGTCCCAACCTGACTTGCCCAGAATCCACCGTCTTTTCTAGAAGATCCATGAAAACAAAGCACTCTTAGATGGTATGTCCCATTATTCATTGATACCGACTATAATTTGGATGGTCATAGAGACCTACTTAATCGTCTCATTTTGGCTCTGGTATCCAGAGAAAATTGAAATTCATGTCGGCTATGAAATAGCTGCGGACCTGGTTATCTTAGAATGAATAATATTTATTTCTTTGTTCTTAGAACTGATTTCTTTTAGCACCTCATCTGTTGTCTTATAGAGGTGGGCTGGATGTTGGCATCCAGGGGGTCCCACACAGTTCATTGGGGGCCTCGAAACTGGATCTGGTGCTGAGGGTGGATTAATCATGAAACAATTCATTTTATATATTCGCATTATTTTCCTAGGGGCTGATGGGGCCACTCGAGACTTTAGATTGGTCCACTACCATGAGTATTTTATCCTATGGGAAATGGAAGACAAGTTTCTAAATACACTGGTGTAATTCAACGGGATGAGCGTTGTTTTCAATTCATCCCAAATGTTATCGATACACATGGAGAGAATTTCATCTTAGGGGAGTGGACATTTTAGGGAATATGTTAGGCCCTTTCATCTGGAAATTAATGTCTGAGACTCTTTTGTTCTCTCGCTGCTTGGTGTTCATGAGATCACTAATCGTCATCTTAGGCTGTGTCAGACTGAACTAGAAGAGAAACTATCATCGTAGGTCCTCCCAACCAGTAATTTAATTGGCTAGAAGGCTAGTATACAATACGAATGATGATCCCTTCACGGTTCGTATGAAGCACCTGATCTTTATAGCTTTTTGTTGCTCTAGAGTGCCCATCATGGGATCACATAAAAAGAAATAGTACAAAAAATGATGTTCTATGTCCCACGAGCCATTGAATATTGGGAATAAGGGGTTTTTGAAGTTTGTTAATGGTTGAACATTGATCACCACTCAGGGGTAGGATTTGTGCTCAGGTTGTATCAGAGCGCGCCGCCCCTCCATAGATTCTAGTAAGTCTATTATCTATTCGATGATGTTTAAGAGCCCTTTATGCATGTCTTATTGGACTTGATCTTGATCTGGTGTGGCAGAAGCCAAGAGTGGGTGTTCCGGTGCTACTGGAACTTTGAGTTGATACCCAGCCAGAGGTATCATTTGAGGGTTTAACTGGATATATTCTGGCTGCCTTCCCATTGAGGGGAATTCGCAGTGTCCTTTCAGGGCCAAGTTGAACGGTCCACCAAGTGTGGATTCATTCACCAAACTGTGTTCCTGTGGCATGGGAACCTTTTTTGGGAGCACCTGTTGACGTTCCACGGGGGGAACAAATCCGGAAAGATAACTCCCTCAACGTAGCTCATCATTAATTTGCCGAAGCTGTTTTATTTCTTCTACTTCTTGAGGAACCTCCCTTCATGATTGAGGGACACATTCTCTTGGAGAGGATGAGGTGGGTCAAAACAACCTTGGATTTATTTTTCTCCTCATTATGGTTTTGCGGGGGAGGTAATGATAGGTTAGTTAAAGGGGCGCCCTAATTTAGGATCACCATCTGGTTCTTGTTATACCCAACATCAGGCTCAATGTGGGATGCCTCTGGGAGGGAACCATCTTCTTTCACATCCTTTCCCCCTATGTCATTTCCTGTGAGATCCATGGGGTTGATGTTTACCACGTTCACTAAATCCTACCGCATTGGGGTGGTGTACACAGTGTCGAATGGTAAAAAAGGCATTTTTCACCCTTTTCTGGACTTTCTCCATCCTTTATACGGTATTTTTGTGGTTTCCTGGCAATGATTTACTCCATGGGAGCCCTGGTCTGATCTCATAATGTGTCTTTATCTTAGAGGGTGCGAACCATGGGAAGGGGTAGAACTAGTAACTCTTATGTCAATAGTTCTTCCAAGATTGTGGAAGACAGATGTCCGTTGCGCAGGGATTTGAGGTAAAAATGACCGCATCCCTGTGGGATGGGATCATTCCAATTCACCTGTCGATGCATTACAGTCTTGATTTTCTAATATTACGGGGGAATTTTGATTTAATAATGCCTCATCTCTTGGGGATGGAGTTGTTCCCATATCGAGGCATTTTCTGCCACTATTTACTCCCTTTCAATTTCACATAATTCGCCATGGGTGTGTGCCAAGTATGGAATTGGGCCTGCATGGAGTCTATGGAATTTTGAAAACATGGTCACAACTTGTGAATTGGATTCCCTGATGTGGGAAGCCTGATGTATTTTACTGGTCTCCCGACTCAGAATATTTTTGATGTCTTGATCCTTTTAGACCTGACTCTTTTGAGACGTACTCCAGGATGATTTTTGTTGAGTATCCCATCTTTTCTGAGCAGTGTTTTTACTTGATTGTTCCCCTGGGTGATAACTTTGTAGGACGTCATTTCCAAAGGGGCACGTTGAATGGGACATGGGGTGAAGTGAAAAGCTTCATGTTCCCCCCATCCCCGAATGTGAACTCCATCTGGGGCGTTTCCAATGAGGTGATAGAATTTATGCAGTGTATAGAGGCAAGAAAGTTCAAGGTACTTCTTTCACCTTTCTGATTGTGGATATCTTGCGGATGGGAGGGCTTCCAAGTCGATCATACGGGGAAGATCCCCTATCGTGCTGACATGGTATGTGTGCCCTTCGTAGGGTAGGAATGTTTCTTTCAGATTTCAAAGAGTCTTCTATATGTTGAGGTTGATTTCATACATGCATTCCCCCGACAACTCTCCTGGTATGTCAAAGTGATAAGTGGCTGTAGGCCAATATATCACTGATATATTATACCTAGCTAGTTGTCTTCTCACAAGAAATGTATCATGTTGTTGTTCTTTTGAAGGCTCCTCTACTTGATATTCCCAGCTCTACTGCCTCCTAATAATTTCATTCCCATAAACCTGGATGGTGGGAGCCTTATTAATTTTTGGACGGGATGTGGTTGGCTCGGAATATGAGCATGGCCCCGGGCCATCCTTTGGTTGAGAAAGATTATTTCTCATTATAGACAGAGTGCTCGATGTGTCAGAATCCTTTCAGAGCACCTCAACATAAGAGGGCTTTCTCACAATGGTTCTCGAAAAGGGAGGACCATCTTTCCAGCATGGATTTTGGTTGTGAGGAGGTCCCTCGCAAGTGGTGATATGATGGCGAGGGCTACCATTGCAGCATGATGCCTGACTGTGGGAATTATTTTATAGTGTATACCCTAGTGGGGACCGTTAGGGAGGGTTTTAGCAAGGGGGGGACCTTCTTACTGCTTAATGTCACTGTGGGGAGGACCTTCACACCAACTGTCATTGCGGGGAGGGCCTTCGCAATGACCATCATCATGGAGAGGACTACCATCATGACTTGATACCTGGATGTTAGGAGAATTGTATTAGTGAAAATCCTAGTGAGGGCCTTCAGGACATACTGCAATGAGGGGAGGACCTTATCGTTACTTGATGTTAATATGGGGAGGACCTTCATAGAAACTATCATTGTTGGGAGGTCCTTTGCAATGACTGTTATCATGGAAAGTACTACCATCATGATTTGACGTTCGACTACATAGAGAAGCATATTTGCAGCGTACACCCTAGGGAGGACCATTAGGGTGGACGACAACAATGGGAGGACCTTCTTGCAGTCTGATCTTCAAATCAACGGGAGTGCTACCCTAACATGCATCAGGAGATAGGTTCTTGTCATCGATCATTCTTGGCGCACGGAGTAAGACCCCATGGGTGCTCTGTGGAGGAACTTCAGAGCTACTGGTAGTGACATTACTAGGAGAACATTCAAAAATGCTGCTTCCACTTCCATAATTTGGTAATGGAATGATAGGGTCTTGAGCCTTTGTCGATATATCATTGAGGGTGTTAGTAACACTAGCTGCCATAGAGAAAGATCAAGTATGTGCTCTTCATTTTCTGGTTTCCATTTTCATTATTCATTCTTGGGAGTTCTCTTGTGGGTAACTGGGGACACCTACTATTGTTAATGGAATTCATATATGGTTCCCTATCTATTTAGGTCCCATGATGTTGTCGGGATACACCAAAGGGAATCTTGAGTTTTGGTAGGGACATGTGCCAGCCCTGGAGTGGCCACCACGTTAGACCGACATCCCCTAGTTGGAACATGTATTTGTTCCTGATCTGGTTTCATGTATGTCATGGTATATTAACATCATCCCTCCTAAACTGGAGTAGGTATGTATAAATTCTCTGGAGTGAGTAACTCATTTTGAAAGTGAGTCATTCTGTTTGAGGAAACTGGGTCGTGGGCCCAATTTCTCACATTTTATGCTGATGCAATGATATCTTGGCATGTTTGGAGGATATGGTCTTGAATCCACATCTAATCTTTCGTCATTACTACGATGTGTTGGGATACATATTTGGATGTAATGGGTATGAAGGCCCATTCTGATGTGGGGGGCAGGAGTCGGTACCTGCTCCAGTCCTCTATGAGTTTCGTGTTGATAATGGAAGTTCTACGGTGCTAGGACATAGGAACCAGTCTTTTGCTGGTTTTCTTCTCCAGTAGCCAGCGTATTTGACTGGTATTCTTCATATTCACGAGAGGGAATTTTCAACCTCTCCCTTGCCGTTGTATTTGTCTCACATGATTTTTATGAATCCGTAGGAATTTGACTATGCTATTATTTAGTTGATTCTATATTTGGAAGGTGGGTTGGATATGCATCAACAGGTATTTGTAAATAAGTATAGCCAATTGTTTTCTTATTTAGGTGGCAGGATTGAAATGAATTAGTAGAAGTTTGTGCCTACGTGTAGCTGAGTGCTTCTATATTTGGTTTATAGGCTTCTTGTGCATCAGTAGGTATTTGTGCTTGCGTATAGCTGGTTGTGGCCCTATTTTGATGTCGGGATTCTTGTGTGTCAGCAGATATCTGCATCTACCTATAGCTTTTTTCACTCTTTTTGCATGGCGGGACTGACGAGCACTAGTTGGAACGTGCATGTGCTCGTATTGTGCCACCGTTTTTCTACGGTGGGCTTGAGGAGAGAGGGAGGACTTGTAGGTCTTCCCATTGTACATCGACTCATTAGTATGGAGGAGGTAATCCTCAGGAACCAGGGTGATAGTGTGTTCCTTTTTATATATTCTCTACCTTTGGCAAGTAGCCCAGGTCTCCTAGACTTGGCAGGTGCCCTCGGCATAAGGTCCTCCTCGACAGGAGGAGGATTGGTCATCTGGTGTCGACGACGACACTCTATAGAAGGGTCTCGTGAGTAGGAGCCATGTACAGTTAATATGAAGTCGTATTTACTAACTCCATCTACCTCTCTAAGGTATGTGAGGTATTCATTGTCACATTTCAATGGATGGCTCCCGAAATGATTTTAGACGACCACCGGGGCCGCCTAATGCTGGGGTGCCATCAACAGCTAAAGAGGTGGCTTGAGGACCTTTGCAGACTGGGGGGGGGGCTTGTCTGGTGACCTTTAATGTGGGGAAAGTATCATTTCGATGGTACTCTTTTATTAGTGTATTAGATAACCAGCGTTGAAGATGTTGGGTATGTGAGGGGGTCCTGCTCTTCGTTGAGGCCCCAACCGCATGCGGGGTCGCTGAGGCGTGCATCTTCATGGATCTTGGGGATGCCATTTGGATCAAAGGTTGCTCTATGGGAACTTGAAATATAAATATATGACATACAGACCACAAAACATAATTAGAGTATAATTCCCTGAATCATATAAATATTTGGCGATTCAGCATCGCTCCCTTCTACTTTTCTTTTGCTGTTGGGCGAAGGTTCCTAAGTGGGGTGAGACTGACACCGTGGTTAAGGATTCACGTTGGGTTCACCATTTTTTCCCCCTCCGAGGTGGTGCGTTTAGGGTATACTAGGGGCAAACAAAATGTCCTGATGTGCAGTTTCCTTTTGCCTTTTATCATGTGGGTAGAACCGGCACCTTGGTTAAGGTTTCTTGTCGGGTTCACCATTTTTGTTTCGCCTTCGAGGTGGCGTGTTTAGGGGTGGTGTGGAAATGGTTGGTGAGGAACCTCACCAATCCCTTTTTCTAGAGAGGCGGGTTCTCATCGAACTTACCATTCCTTTGTTTCAACCCGTTCAGCGTCATTATCCTCTAAAGAATGATTAATTAACCCTATGGGAACTGTTGGTCCAAGCCTGCGATTGCATGGGGGTCAAACACTCATGTAATTAGTCTTTCTCAGATTTAACTTCCTCATATGGTCTCCAATGGGTTTATTCATGGATCCTAGAATTCCAATGGCCATGGAGTCCATGATTCATGGACCAACATTCCAAAGGCAGGCGCTCGTCGGCTGACGATTTGGCCAACGACACTTAAAGGCTCCATTGGTCGAGAGTATGGGAGGACAGGCTTACCACAGCCTTCCCATGGATGATTGTTACATGTTATGTGACTCTCTTATAGATATAATATTTGTTTATATGTTCATGAATCCTTGGTTCATTCCTATAGAGTGTGTCCACAAGCTACCCTTGGTTTGCAAAATCTTCGCAAGCATGCATATATTTGATGCAACGAAGGTGATGCTAATTTGAGCCATATTATAAGGTGCTCTAGAGTTTATCATCATCCAGGGGGATGGAAGGTGAATTGATTTTGGGATAGGGCCCACAAGGATAGATTCCTACGTCTCCTTGTGAGAGGAATCAGAACCCAAGTAATTCAAATTGTTTTGAGATTACACATAGAAGTTTCCCATTTGAGGGGACATGATCGGGTCAACTCTTTATGGATGGGAACCCATTTGAGATCGGGCCTTCTAGAAGGAATCCTACATATCCTGGTTTGATCATGAATTAGAGTTATCATAGTAAATATGTGTGGGGATTACAGATGGGCGTTTCCCATTTGATCGGTCATGGTTGAGTGGACCCTTTTCCATGGGTACCCATTTGAGCTCGGGCCTTCTGGTAGGAGTCCTACGTATCCTTCTTTGGAAAAAATAAGAGTTCTCATAGTTTAGATGTGCGATGATTACATGTGGGAGTTTCCCATTTGATAATTCATGGTTTGGTTGACCCTTTTGGATATGCAACCTTTTGAGCTTGTGCCTTCTGGTAGGCATCTTATGCATCCTCCTTTGGCCACGAATCAGAGTTCTAATAGTTCGTATTGTGCACATGCTACAATATTCTCAAAACTCTAATCCCATGTGAGTCATGCTATGTGTGAGAAACAAGAGTATTTTAATGATTCAACAATGCACATACCTCCTCCCCTATTGGTGGGGGGAGGGAGAGCCCACGATAGAAGAGGTCTGGGCGACGGTGGGCTAGAGCACAGACCAATGAACCTTTCCATGTGAGATGGCATTAATGGTAATGCGGCCTGACCTCAGAAGATTATCGAATTAGCTCAGTGGGAGGGTCCTAGAATATCATATGAGGTATACTATAGTTTAAATCCATATATCTTTGATTATGATTAACAAGAGGATAATCGTGCATAGATATTACGACGTACCTCAAACATGAGAGGGACAGAATGTGTAAACCATGATTATGAAGGATCTCAGATCAGGAGAAATGATATGAGGAATGGAATCCATTGAGGTGTATAGAGATAGGAAAGGACTCTTCTGAGGATTAATTTTCCTTTGATTAATGGTCATCTTTTAGGTTTCATATGCAATGCCTCCAGGGCATGATGTGTATAGTCAAACAAAGGTGTCATCATGACACTGGACTCCCTCTTCGGAGGGCCATGGAGGTTTATGTGGATCTGAAATCACCAAAGACACAGAGTTTAATAGATGGAAAGGATGCGTTTGGGCATTCAAGAAATATTTGGGCTATAATTATCCATGGAGTTATGGGTCAACCTGGCATAGGAGGCAGGTGATAGGGTTTTTGGGAGGTGCATGAGGAATGTCTCTTCTCATGGTATTTATGGGATGGATGTTTGGGAGGCATAAGGTTGCAATGGAAATATTACTCAACCCTGAATGAAGTGTTTGTTGTGAGAATTTCCATTTTTCATGGGGGTCAGTGATGGAAGTGAAGGGACTAGCTTGGAGGGCCGGGACTTCATCCAGACACTGATCCCAAGCATGGGAGTGGGGCCACAGACCCCACTATATAGACCTGTAAGCACGAACAATTTTCAGTATAGGGAATACGTGTAAGATATGGCTACATAGGATGGTACGTGGAGGAGTTGGCTGATTATGATGGTATGCGGAGGATCTTGTCACAAACTATCTCCCACATAGTGGGGCCCACATACTATATTCTGCATATGGGAATCCACAAACCGTTCTCTGGATATGGGAATCCGCAAATCGTTTTCATTAAATATTTTTTTATTGGTTCTTTGGTTGGTTGTAGAGGGTCCTCTAAGTATAGTTCATGGGGAGGACTTTCATGAACTTCTTCCGGCATATGGTTCGTGGTATGGATTCCGCGAACTGTTTCAAATGCGGGATGGAATCCCATAAACTACTGCGGGTGAGGGATAAATTTCTTCCAAACCCTCTATATTATTCATCCACTTTTCGCACGTCCCAGAGATCTCTCCCTTGACTTCGTCTTCTCCATTTTTCCATTTTTGATTCCCTTGATGGTCCTTTTATAGAGTTCTGAGGAATCTGTATCTACGGTACGCAAAAAACCTTTTCAGGAAGCCCATTGAGGAAATATTACCCACAGAAGACTCATTCGATCCAGGGTTTGTGGTTGTGCGGTACACCGTCGACATCTCCTCATCCACGAACCACATCATTTGCAGGGATGGTACGCGGGGTTCACTTCCATCAGATTCTCTCCAGGGAAAACAGTTCACAACAGCTTTAGTTCGTGGGTGGAAATTCCTTGCGAAAAGCTTCGTTCACTGGCCAATGCCTCACAGGCCAGCATGTCGTACGTCATCCGCGTACCAGTGGTTCTTTTTTTATTCCTTTCACGAACTGTTTCGAGCAATCAGTATGCGACCAGGATGGATTCCTTTGCAAAATTTTATTTCTTCCAACTTTTTCTCAAGTTTTCAATCAAAGTTTATATCTTTTCTTCACCCAACATACATGAGTAATTTTATCCCCTTTTCAGAATTTTCAGGACCATACAGTGAGTGACATGTTATGAACTAAAATGTGAATTTTAAATGATAATTGCCACTTTTTTTCATACCAGTCACACCGTTCAGTGCATTGAGGTTTTATTGACACTTGTCAAAAATGACTCAAAGATAATTTTCCTAAATTATCAAAACAATCTGAATGAATTTTTTTTTCAGTTTTTAATATGTCACTTGTTATTTTTACTTAAATTACTGTCAATTTTAATTAAAAAGATACACTTTGATTCATAACGGCCACAGTGTGCACTAGATTGAAGTTCAGTTCACTCATACACAACAAAAGTGAAACTTGGTTAGTTTTTAAAAAGTATCAAAATAATTTGAATGAGTTTTCTTGGTTTTCAGAATGTCACTTGTTATTTTTACTTAAATTAATGTCAATTTTAAATATAAAAACACAATTTGAGTTATACCAGCCACACCATGCATCGTATTGAGATACAACAGATTCTAACTTGTAAAAAATGACTAATATATCATTTTCCTAAAATATAAAAATAATATGAATAAGTTTTCTTAGTTTTCAGTATGTCACTTGTTGTTTTTACTTAAGTTAATGTAAATTTTAAATAAAAAGAGACACTTTGAGTCATACTGGCCACACCGTGCATCAGATTGACGTTCGGTTGACTCTTATACATTACATATGACTCATGGATCATTTTACTAAAGTATAAAAACAATCCAAATGTGTTTACTCTGTTTTTAGTATGTCACTTGTTGGTTTTTCTAAAATCAATGTCAATTTTAAATAAAAATACAATTCGAGTTATACCGGCCACATTAGGAATCATATTGAGGTTCATATGACTCATAAACATCCCAAATTTCTAAAATATCATTTTGATAAAATTTCAAAAAAATATAAATATGTTTTCTCAATTTTTTGTATGTCAGTTGTGTTTTTGTACTAAATGTCATTTCAAATAGGAAACATGCATTTTGAGTCATACCCATTGATTCATCTGTCATTTTGATGTGAGAATACTTTATACACATAAAAAATGACTTATGAATTGTTTTCCTAAATTATCAAGATAGTCATAATGTGTTGTATTCCATTTCAGCGAGTGACATGTTTTGCACTAAAATATCGATTTTAAACTGATAACTGACACTTTTAGTCATACCAGTCAGACAATGCATTGGATTGAGGTGTGACTGAATCCTACACATCATAAATGTCTCATGGATCATTTTTCTAAAGCATAAAAACAATATAAACGTGTTTAATCCATTTTCTGTATGTTGTTTGTTGTTTCTTCTTAAATTAATGTTAATTTTAAATAAAAAGAGACATATTGAGTAATACCGGCCACACTGTGCCTCAGATTGAGGTGTGGTTGATTCCTACATGTCAAAAATGACTCGTGGATTATTTTACTATAGTATCAAACAATCCAAATGCGTTTTCTTAGTTTTCAGTATCTCACTTGTTATTTTTTACTTAAATTAATGTCAATGTTAAATATAAAGACACACTTGGAGTTATATCAGGAACATCATGCATCGTATTGAGGTTCGGTTGACTCCTACATGTAATCAATGGCTCATGGATCATTTTACTAATATATAAAAACAATATGAATGTGTTTTGTCAGTTTTCATTATGTCACTTGTTCTTTTTTACTTAAAGTAATGTCATTTTTAAATAAAAAGACACACATTGTGTCAAATCGGCCACACTGTGCATCGTATTGAGCTTCAGTTGACTCCTACACATCAAAAATGACTCTTATATCATATTATTAAAATTTTAATGCAATATGAATGTGTTTTAAGGGTTTTTAGTATCTCACTTGCTATTTTAAATTAAATTAATTCTTATTTTAAATAAAAAGAGACACTTTGAGTTATACCATCCACATTGTGCACCATATGGAGGTGTGGTTGATTCCTACACATAAAAAATGACTTATATATATATATATATATAATATTTTAAAAGAATGAAAACAATCCGAATGTGTTTGCTCTGTTTTCAGTATGTCAGTCATGTTTTTTTACTAAAATGTCATTTCAAACATGAGACAGACCTTTTGAGTCTTACAAACCGCATCGTGTGTCGGTTTGATGTGAGACTACTTAATAGACATACAAAATGACTTATGAACTATTTTCCTAAATTATTAAGATAATCAGAGCTTGTTTTTTTTTGTTTTTATTGAGTGACATATTTTGAGCTAAAATTTAATTTTTTAATTGATAACAGACACTTTTCGTCTAACCGGTCACACCATGCATCAGATTGAGGTGTGGTTGATTCAAACATATCAAAAATGAATCATGGATATTTTTTATAAAGTATCAAAGCAATCATAATGTGTTTTCTCGGTTTTCAGTATTTCACCTTTTCTTTTTGGCTTAAATTAATTTCAATTTTAAATAAAATGACACACTTTGAGTCATATTGGTCACATCATCTATCTTATTGAGTTGAGGTTGAGTTCTACACATCACAAATGACTCATGTATTGTTTTCCTAAAATATAAAAATAATCTGACTGTGTTTGCTCTATTTTCAGTATGTCACTTGTTCTTTTTTACTTAAATTAATATCAATTTTAAATAAAAAGACACACTTGGTGTATTACCGAACACAACATGCTTCATATTGAGGTGTGGTTGACGAATAACTGTCAAAAATGACTCATGGATAATTTTCCTGAAATATTTAAGCAATCAAAATGTGTTTTCTCTGTTTTTAGTATGTCACTTATTGTTTTTACTTAAATTAATATAAATTTTAAATAAAAAGAGACACTTTGAGTTATACCAGCCACACCATGCATCATATTGATGTTTGGTTGATTCCTACACATCAAAAATGACTTATATATATCATTTTCCTAAAGTATGAAAACAATACGACTGTGTTTTCATGGTTTTTACTATGTTAGTTTTGTTTTTTACTAAAATTTCATTTGAAAGATACTTTTAGTTATACAGGAAAAGTCATGCATTACAATGGTTTCCATTTTCTTTGTTGAAATGGAAACAATTTATTGTCAATATTTATCACTTTCCGTCAAGTTCCCTCTACTAACTTTTAAGGAAATTGACAACTGCCGAAAATGTGGGGGTGACAATGTTTTGAGGGAGAATAAGTCTGTGGAAGACAATGTCTGTATGATTAGTAAAATATTTATTTTAGATTATGTTAATGAAGTAGAGAATAGATAATATTATGATGAATAAAATAGTATATTAAAAAAATTACCTTTTAATTGAATTATGAGTTTCATATATGAAGTCGAATCTCTCACGAGTATGATCAGTTTCAAACAAACTTCCCCGACCCAAACAATGGAATCCACCTGTATTAGGAAAAAAATTCAAATGTTAGTAATACTAAAAATAAGTTAATTAAAAATAAATTTTAAACAATTCACTACTTCTATGTATGTAAAATTTTCATTCTATTGGTATACATTCTTCTATCAGGTATGATGCCCATTCGTTTCTGATAACATTTATATTGTCTTGTGAATATTAGTCTTTTTTATAGTCATAGTAGTACTGGAAAAATATAAATACATAAATTATTAATAAATATTTTAAATTAAATAGTAATTATCTTTGAAAATAAATCTTTAGGGATCCTAGTTTTTTCCTAGAATGTGATCTCTCTCATAAATTTACAAACATAATAACCGAAATCTATTCTATTGGTTTGTTTCGGACACTGCAGAAACATTGAAGAGAATAAGAAAAAAAAGTATATGTGTTTGTATAGTGAAATATTTTTATATATTCATTGATACTTTTCTAGTATTAATACATGTATTGGTCCTCATACTTAGCACCTAGCCTCCTTCGTTGTTTTTCATGATATTGATGCACCACCTATCATAACATAATCCTCATTAAAAGATAATATAAATTATATAACATGTTGTTTAGTTATAAAAAATTGGATGTAGTGTATTAAAAATTGAAAATGTTCATCATGTGTGGACAATTATTTAGATATCAATGAATTGAATCCAAGAAATAAATGTTTTGAGTATCCAAATTTACCACCATGAGAATCCAATGCTACCTAAAAATAAGAAAATGAATAAATAATGAATGAATTTGTAATATATTTTTTATGATTAAATTGTTGGGTTTTATACCTAGACTATTGATATTAAATAGAGTTGGCCATCTGAAATTTTTCATTCAAATGATTTGAGCAGATATTCAACTATTTCATCATTTTTATTAGTATATATTATTGTTTGTTTTGTAGAGGTGATGTGAGGACTAAAGAATCCAAATTTTATTTCATGGAAAAATCCCTTCAATTATTTTCATATATATGCTTTCCAAAAATGTAAAATGTATTTAGTCATAATTAACATTGTATATTATCTTTTATAAAATCAAACCATGGAAATATACTTCATGTGTACATTTACAACAGAACTACCTAGCCAATCATAGTCGAGTATTTCACATAAAACTTTAAACACCAATGGAGTATTGATCTTTCTATCCGTACATATTTTTATCAAAATTAACTATGTTATGATGACCATTTTTATCTTTGTATCCACATGAGCCTTCAATGATAGTAAATGCAGATATAGAACTGGCGATGTAATTGTGCTTTCAGTATATCTTTTACATCAGTTGGTATATCCTTTTGAATGTTTTGAGGGGATTTTTTTGTTTCATCCACCTCTCTTTGTACACATGTAATAACATTCATTAGTTTAGACATTTTTCATTAATAAATAAAGGTTTATCTTGAAAAATAAATTGGAAATGAATACCTCATTGTCAACATGTTTTTTTACAAGATTTGATTGTTGTGAGATGAATGTTCCAAATTTTTTTAAAGAGTATGATTACCTTCCTCGTGTATTAGAACATGTATCTCTTTACTCAGATCATAATCTATGTTGATCAACACTCACACATGACCTATCGGAAGTGTTATGTTGTGTTACATGTCATTCTGGATATTGAACAATGTAGCCCTTTCTATAAGGTGATGGGTTGGTGTTTCTAGATATAAATTACAGTCATTATCACCCAATATAATATCAGTACAGGAAAGGTATCGATGTCTGTCTGATTCACATTTCATAGAAACAATTATTAGAACATTTATTACCTCATCTAATACATATCTTTAAGGGGAATGGCTAGTCTCATTGTCGGTGGGGGTGGGGAGGGATCTCCACGTGGTGTCTATTCAAGAGCTTCTTCTTCTCCTTACCACCCTCCATAAAAGTTTCCATCATCTCTCTTTGCCATTAGAATTATTATTCATGGGTATATATTATTTCTCTCATATATTTTATTAATTAACTTTGATCCTACTCTATTTTTTGCAAAATATGTTCAGGGTGTCACCCCAAAACCTGCACCTATGTCACAACTATACTATTTTGGCCTTTTCAAGGCCACCGACAGTATATGATCATCTGATTTAGGTGTTAATGATTCCTGTGACTATGTCAGATAGAAAATATATGAAAATAAGTGATCAGTGTTATGCAATATAAATTTAATGAAAAATAATTTTTTATTATATAATACATACACATGTTTCCCATACTTTTGGTGTGTTTTCATCTATTAGTATTATGTATTTATTTACACATGCCTTCTTCCATAGAACATGGCATATGATGGAACTGGATTTGGATTTAGAGTCATCAGTCTACATATAAATAGATAAAAATAATTATGGTGTTCTTTCATGTCACATAAAATTATTATGGTAGATTTAAAAAACGTACCAATTTTTTTTGAGTAATGCATACCCCGTCCTTGCTTTAAGGTAGGGGTGAAATGGTTTTCCTGCTTGTTCCTTATTTCCATCACCCTTTTTCTGTTATATAAATAAAACAATTTCAATGAAAGTGATGAATACATGTGTCATCAAAAAAATTATTACTTTCATTAATTTACCTGAAAATACACATTTTCATGATGACTAGTAAATGCACACCACAATTGTTTGGTTATGAGGAGTGCATAGATAATAAATGGGTGCAGGTTTATGTTCCCTTCAGTATATTTATGATTATTTTTTGTTATGACTGTGCAAAATGATATGTTAATCCTTCTAGAAAGAATTAATAAATATTTATTTTCGGATACATCTATTATAAATGCACTCTAGAATGTATGATGAAGTGTAATTAAATGTTTCATTATTTTATTTTGTAGTAAAATAAATAAATGATATCATAATGTTATTGTAATATCTTCCCACGTCAGTTTTTTAATCCCGAGCACAACATGGTTCCATGAATCTACATCAATAAAAATGCATTTCCAAGTCACAATTCTAATATAACTATTGAATATAGCCTTGTTGGGCTTAACATGTTGACCCCATTCATTCCATCCAACCTCAAATATGATGGCTTTGGCTTTCACCTTAATGATTTTTTAAAACACCATAGAACTATAGAGCTCCTATATTTTTCTATATCGCCGAACCTTCATCTTCAACCATTTCCCCAAAATCAACATCTTGAATATGTTCCTCTAGAGAAGTAGCATCAGTATGTGAAAATAGTGGTTGTACCTCTACATTGGGAGTACCAGCAGGTTGAGAAAGTTGTTGTTCCTCAGGAATGGGATCACCAGCACGTGGAGAAGGTCGTTCCTCTTCACTACAACCAGTAGAAGGTTGAGAGACATGTTGTTCCTCATTATTGGGAGAACTAAAATACGTGGAAGTCATTATCTATAGAAGTAGTTTAACATTTAATTTAGAGTATCTAAATGCAGCGGAAAATGGATAATAACATGAGGTAACATTGTGTATATTACAAAAACCGTAACCTAATTATTGAACTCTCATTTTCATTTTAAAGGATTAAGGGATTTGACCCCTCTATCGACGATCCAAAAACTTTAATTGTGGTCTCCTCTGATATAAAAATCACCATCAACATTGGGACCTCTAAAAAATGACTACAACGTCCAAATTTAAGGGTTCTCCCCATTTGAATTTTTATCTAACCCTTCAAGGGTTTGGTTGATAATAAAACAATTGACCACTTTTTTTTGCGAGATCTCGTACCTAAAATACTTCTATTGACTATGATTCCATTATAAACTATTCATCTTTTTTCCCATCCTTAATGAAATCAACATTAAAAAATACCAATTCATCTTTTTTAACAGTACTTCTATTATCAAACCACTTGAATTGGAAAATTGACATATGGATTGTTTTATAATCCAACTCCCATATTTATTTGATGATGCCAAATTATGATATATTCACATAAATTGGATTATGTCCTTAGTACCAGAATCATGCATCGCTTAAGCCATGAGTGTAAATCCACTATTTTGTATGGTACTGTCTTTATCATGATCATCTGTATAGAACATAAACCCATTAATTACATAACTATTGTAAGATAATACATACAGAATTGGTCCTCTAGTTATCCATCTAAGTCGTTCTGAAATTAAATCTGAATTTTCATCCTACTTCTTTAAAATATATTCCAAAACCATCCTATAAACTATAGATTATGTATATTCTATATCCATATTTTAGTCCTTAATGGATTAAAAATCCTAATAATTTCTTTGTATGTTTTAAAATATGGGGAAACCTCCAAACTATTATTAACAACATAATGGTGGGTCTAATCATGATCTATAATATTGATTGCAACAACATCTCTTCCAGAAATTCCTTCACCTGCAAGCTTCCCAATATGATGGGATTTTAGTAGACCAATGTTTTCCACACCAAAAAATTATTCGGTACATAATTCCATAGATTCCTCAATAGTATGTCACTCTACAATAAAACCCTCTGGAATATTTCGTACCCTTTAAAAATTTTCATATACCGTTCAATGGGGTACATCCTTCTATAGTGTAAAGAACCACATAGTTGAATATCTCTCACCAAATGAACCATCAAATGAACCATAATATCAATGAATGTTGGGGGAATGAAATTTTTGGATTCACATAATATGACGGGAATTTCTTTTTCCAAGTCAGAAATTTCACCGGGTCTATAACTTTTCTGCATATAGATTTAAAGAATAAAGAGAGCTTGGTTAAAATTTGATGAAGATTCTTGGAAAAAATGAAATGTAAATCTATAAGCATTAGAACTTTCATCAAAACATGTAATTAATTTGATTTAATACCCTTTAACTTTTTATCAATCATTGACGCGATGTTCTTGATATTCGATGAATACCCCTTTAGAACATATACCTCATTTAAGAAGTTTCAAAACTAATATCTCCCCTACTTGGAAATAGTGTAATATCCAGGGGGAATAAAATTTCATAAACAACCCTTCACTAGAGCCAACTCTTCTCATATTCCCATGAAAAACATGTCCAATCTAGCCGTAATTCCATCCTTTGTTTTTTAAAGTTCATTTAACAACATGTCAAAGATACTATCACGAAATTTTTTTTCAACGTGCATAACATCCATAAAATATCTGACGTACAGACATTTCTAGTATGGTAATTCAAAAAAACTGATCTCTTTTTTCAACCGGTTATTGTAATATTTTTTGAAAATGGTATACCAAAAGCAGTTTCCATATATTTTACTTTCTCAAATAATTGAACACCTTATTAGTGTAGATGGTGTTGGACATTCTTCGGAACTGCCATCAAATGATGTCATCCAAGATCGGTACTTATGCTGTTGTGGTAGAAATCTAAGATGTCATAAAAACATAGATTTCAAGGAATGTTTCAACCAAATTGAATGTGTAACTTATTCGCATATAGGACACCATTGAGTTCCTTTAATTTTATATCCTTAAAAATTTCCATTACAGGAAATTCAATAATCATTCTGTACAACATGTTTCTCAACATGAAATCTTCATTTCTGAAATCATCATACAACGTAACACCAAAATATCACAATAATTTCAAATTCTCGATCAATAGAGCCAAATAAACATCAATATCATTAACCAATTGTTTTGGTCCTAATATAATCATTGATAACATGTTGTATTTTAATTTCATGAAAAACCATGGTGGCAGGTTATAATTTACCAACATAACCATCCATATACTATGAGTGCTACTTCAAAAACCAAAAGGATTTACTCAATCTATATATAATACAAGATGAAGGTTCCTCGGCTCATTTCCAAATTTATGATACTCATGATCAATTCTCTTCCAATGAGGAGAGTCTTCTAGGTGACATAGTTTTCCATATTTATTTCTTCTATCTGTGTGCCACATCAATTGCTCTGCAGTCTCTTCACCTGCATATAGGCGCCTAAACATTGTAATGATTGGAAAGTCCCTTAAAACATTCATAGGATCGGATTTGTCTTTATGATATCAAAAAGAACTAAACTTTGGTCATTCTCTATGTGATCAGTGGTCCTCGAGAAATAGTATACAGACAATTGGTTAGGTATGTATTCATTCAAAGATCATACCCATCGATCGTTGCATTTTTTGGCATATTATGTTCAGCTCAAAAGATCATTAACTTTTGGAAGAATTTAATTCAAGAGAAAAAGTAGTTCTGTAAAACTGGCGTCACTCCATCCATTTCCTACATTCATATTATACAGCTTTAGTACAGCTGACAATGCTTTATATATTGTGAATCCACCATACAATGGTGTCTTTGCACAACTCTTTCACTTCTCGAAAAATTTTGGGCAATCGCGAAGTTCATATTCACCTTTCCTTATCATTTCCTCAATATGATCTTCATTATCATTCACATATATAATGATATACTCGATATGGTATTCTTCATTTTCTAGACATGTAATTATATTAGATGATTCAAAAGACACAATTTTATCCCAAACACTAGCTATATTCACTTTTTCCCCATGTTTATTCTAGAATTTATAACTTCGATCTATTCCTTGATAGATCCAGTGCTCTTCCAAATCCTCTGGACTAATTTTTATTGAATAACAACAATGTAAACACGAAAAAGGGATTTGAGGAGGGTAATATTCATGATCTTTTGCAAATGTGATGAACTATTTCACTCTATCTTCATACTATTTTGTCAGGCGATTGGCATCCATAAATTCTTTATTCATATCCATCCTATTAGATACAGTAATATTAATATTTACCAAACTAAATACACAAAACGTTGATATTAAAATTAACCAAGGGTAAAAAAAGTTTTAAACATTAAGTGTCCTTAAATATTTAACCCCAATATCCACCTTCTAGAACAAAGGTCCTTTATTTGGGATCTTCTAGATAAATCAATATTAACCTCTTCTAGTCTTTACTTCATTGGTCTAACTAAGAGAAATTAATCCAAATAAAGATCTAAAATGAAAAAACCCTATTCATAATACAACTTCATATAGTAGTAATTATCTACACTACACTTCATGAACATTAATTCTACCATGAAAGTGTTGAAATTTCAGTTACACTATCTTGGTGACTACTTAAGCCCAAGAAAACATCATTTGAGACAAGAATTAAACCTTATATTCCATATATAATTAAACCTTTCAGTTGATCTATGAGGATCTCTTTCTCCAAATCTCTATGAAGGAATATAATCCTGACATCCATTTTTTCTTGAAATAAACCTTTAATGGAATCCAATCTGAGAACCATCTAAATTATTTTATGCATTATAGTAGGAGAGAAAATCTAACTGAAATCTAATCTGTATAATCATTGAAATACATTTAACATTTCCAGGGTGTTATTATCAATTTACTTGTCTTACCTATATAACTAAATGGTTTTCCTAATTCTATAAAAATATAAACATAAATGTTTATATAAAAACTACAATTCATATTTACATTGAAAACTATTTATAAAATCATAGTTGATATCCCATTAAAAAACCAACAATTGAAAAAATCTTCTTTAAAATAACACCCCCTTTTTAAAATAAACCAATCAATTCAAAACACTATTTCACTAAACCCTAATTCTTTTTTTAAATCATTCCAGGAAACTTCATGACCCAAAAATATTAATAATTTATAATGAGAAACAACCCACTATATTTTACAAATTTTCATTTAAAACATCACACAACCCTTTTTGAAAAGGAACCAGTATTACATACACTTTCAAAACATTCACATCCCTTAATGAAATCCAATCAGTTGAGTTGAAAAAAAACATGGCATGAATCCTAAGTCCATTGTAAGTGTTTAAATCATTTTCAAGATATTTAAAACAAAAAATGGGTGTGTTGAACACATACTAGTTTTTAAGAAACTTTTCAAAAAACATGAATTATTTTAAAAGATCCACTAAGGAATTTTCACAAAGACATAAATCCCATGAGTGGAACTTTATAAAGGATACAAGAATCAAAAATAAATAACATTTTATAAAATATAACTCTATAAAAGGTCTATCGTGTCTCTCAGGAATAAATTGTATGAATCTTATGGTTTACTCACGTGGTACAACTGAGGATTGAATAGGTGATAGATAAATACATACGTGTCACCTGGGCATGATTCTTTTGAATATAAAGTCACATAACTTCAAAGTGGCAAACCATATTCCACTAGATTCTTGAATCATGTACTACCTAAGATTGATCCTTCCAATATCGTACATTAGAAAAAAGGTTCCCCTTCTTGAGGGTATACATTGGGTCAATGATAAAGGACTATAGTTACTCAGACCTTCTTTGCTGTTAATGGTTCCTTTCACTTTGTGATTAAATATATTTCAAACACTTTTTTTTGTATTCTAGAAATACCTCACCCTAAAGATAATAACAATAACAACTTATGGAAAGCACCACTATTTATAATGTTAGGAAAGGATTTGGGAAGTTTTTATTGTGTGGCCTTAACTGTCTCGACCCATAAGAAACCACATAACAATCATGGGCTCGAACTGTTCAAATCCCAACTCTTGAAACATCTCAATATAAGTCATACTCATTACCCGGATCTTTTATAGTTAAGATTGGTTTTTCATCAATCTACCATAAGATCTTAGAAGGATCTCTCATTAATATCTAAGAAAAGTAACCACACCACATTTTTGGTTATGTCCTTATTAACGCTTATAATCAAGAAGAATCATGCTTTACCCTTTAGTAATAACTAAAAATACCCTAAAATATTTGGATCTCAAAAACATTCTTTGGCCTCTCTAAATAAACTACAACATCAAACTTCTTAGGTTCTAAAAATATGCTATCCACTAATATCATTTTCCCTAGGAAGTGTAAATTATCAATCCAAAACATAAAAATTGAGATCATGACATATAGTTGATGCTCCATTAGTTTTGTCAAAATGATCACCAGATATTTATCATGTTCCTCCCTCAACTAGGAATAAATGATGATATGATTGAAAAATATGGAAACAAAATTATCTAAATAAGGATGGAAGGCCCAATTCATCACATCCATGAACACTGCCATTTTCTTTTTCAAACTGAATGATATCACTAGATACGCGTACAATACATATGTAATCCTAAATATAAAATGCGGTATATCAAAATACCTCACCATAAATTGATGATAATTTCATATCAAATCGATCTTATAGAACAAATTAGTACCTCTAAGTCGATCAAATAGTCCATCAATATGTATAAGTGGATATATGTTCATTTCTACCACATAGAATAACATCTAATAGTCCACACATATTGTCAATGATCTATTTAATTTTTTATGGAAAAAACTAAGGCACCCCAAGGGGACATAATTATTCATATAAACCCATTCACCTTGAAGTCGTTAAATTGAGCCTTCTTCTCTCATAACTCTATAGGATCCATCTTATATAGTGGATTAGATATATTCTCCACACCTGGTAATGACACAATCATAAACTCAACCTATACCTTGAGTGGTAACCTAGATAAGTCCTTAGGAAATACCTATAAGAACTTGTCAATGGTAGTTGAACATACTGAATGATGTTTCTCTCGATCATCCAAAATTACTCTAATGAAATGGGCTATGATTCAACCCAGATACAAAAATATAGGTCCTATATATCTAATTTTCATATCCAACTCTCTAATATATACATAATCATATCCCTTGAAAAATATAATTCCACCCACAGATGAAAACAAATTATATAGTAGATACATCACTAAATGGGGAGTTTTAATTGTAGTCACAAACTAGACTCATAGTTTTCATGTGGATGGAACCTTCCCTTTCCTTTTTTGTGTCTATATTATGTGGAAATAAATGAATTTAATGGTAAAACTATAATATAGTTGTGAGAAAATATATGCATTCATTTTTTATATATGTAAAATTTGTATATCCCTCTTGCATTTACCTCCTAATTTCAATTAAATTATATACGACCAGAGGTGAGTAGGGAGTGGTTGGATCACCTAAAAGGTAGTACGAGACTCATCCTAAATAGTATGAGTTTGTGGGATCACTGAACACTCCTTGTACTTATAAAATGCATCAAAATAGGTTGGTGTAGGTATCCATTAATGTTTGGATAAAATTCATCCCATGTATTATTATACATTTCATTGAGATATGGGATTTTTTTTCCTTTATTTTATCTTCCATAATAAATTTTCATGGTATGTATTGAATTACTCTAAAAACCATATTTACCCTCAAAAAACACATATATTCTCAACCCCTAGAATGGAATTACTTAAACTATTGTCATTTGTTTTCAATAGACACGTGATAAGATAAGAACAATCATAGGATGACATCGAATATTCACAATATATCACATCTCAAAATAACTAAACTATAAAGGTAACATCCAAAAACTGGAAAACAATGTCTAAATAACATATTAAAAGACTATCAATGCAATCATGGAGATGTGAAGAATTAAAAGACCCAAGGTGGTAGCACCTAAGGAGCTGGGTTCGTGGCGGAGGTGGGATCACAGAGGAGGAGGGCTTAATAGTAGTGGTGGGCTTCGACAGAAGAGTACGAGGAGGAGGTGGGTTCACAGCAGATGGGGCTCAGCAGTAGAGGTGATGTTCACAACAAAGGTGTAGAAATGGCAGCATAGGAGGAGGAGGAGGCAGTATTGGAGGAGGTGGAGGAGGAGGCAATAACATCAGTAGAGGAGGAGGAGGAGTTAGCAGAGGAGGTGGAGAATGATGAGTCGGCGACATGGTTTGGCTTCTGTAAGAGGTTGAGGCATGCGAGGGAAGGAGGAGACTGTTAGAGTTTATTTATAAAAGCGAGTAAACCATTTATTAGCAGTAGCTAAAAAGCTCTCATAAAGGTAGGTTTTATCAGCGCTAAATTAGAAATAACTGATAAAACATGCATTTATATGCTCTTTTTTAGCATTGATAAATATTTCCCTTTATAAGTGCTAAAAAAGAGGTGATAAAGACAAATTTTATAACCATTTTTAGTGATTATAAAGGTCTATCTTTATCTGTGCAAAAAAACGTTGATAAAACTATAATGATTATAGATTATTTATATTTTTATATATATTTATAATATTAAACACATAACAAATACATATTTATTTATTTATAATAAAAACTATAAATAAATTAATATTTATTTTTAGTTATTTTTATACTAAATATATATTAATTTATAATTATAAATGAATAATAAATATATTTATTTTATTTATAATGACATATAATTAATATATTTATTAAAATTTTATAATTATTTAAAAATATCTATATTTATTTAGAATTATACCTGTAAATATTTTTATATATTTATTATATTTTTATAATTATTTAATAAATTAAATTTATATATAGTTATTTATAGTTATAATAAATATATATTTATTTATTGTTATAATCACACAAATATATATATATATATATATATATTTCAATAATTATATAATTTTAAAAAATATATTTATTTCATTTATAATTTTATAAATATATTGAGTTAATATTTTTATTATAATTTAATAATTATTTAAATATATATTTATTATTTAGAATTTTAATTATAAATATTTGTATTTCAATATATGTATTTTTATATATTTTTAAATAAATTTATTTAATTAATATTTTTATGATAATTTTATAATTATTTTAATATAAATATTTATTTCATTAAATAATTATGAAATACTTATGATGTAAATATATATTTATTATAAATACATATTATATATATATATGTGTGTTAATTATAGTCAAAAATATAAATAAATTTATATATATATTTAAATACAAATGAAATTAAAATAAATATATTAATTATATATAGTAATAAATATAAATAAATATATATTTACATACTTATGAAATTAAAATACATAAATATTTATATATTTAAATAATAACGAAATTATAAAATATATATAATTAAAATATTTATTTTAATTTCATTAATATATATATATATATTATATTCACAACTATATATAATTAATAAATTTATTTTAATTTTTAAGTATTTAAATATATATATTTATTTATTTATTTATGACTATAATAATAAAATATGTATTTTTTAATTATAATTATAAATATAATAAATTTATGTGTTATAATTTTATAATTATTTAAATATATATATATTATTTATATTTATAAATATAAATATTTGTATAGAGTACTTCTTAGAGGAAGTGATGCTGGCTAGGGCTCCTTTGGAATTTTTCTTGTGATCTGTTGATACTGAATAGATCCATGGATAAGCAGCTGGATTCCTATATCGATCCAAATGATGACTTCATCCCTCCTGCGAAGGCTACTATAGGTGGTTATTTTTCTCAGGATGAAGCGACCAAATTTGATGCACATAACCCTATGAGTAATATTCAACGATCGAAGCCTCCTCCTTTGCTGAACATGTTTTTTTAGATCCCCAATATGACTTAGCCTCTATGCGCAGGTGGATCACAAAGAATGGTTCGATTTATTTTTTGGAAGCGAACCCCCAACTTCTACAAGATCTCCAGGAGGATTGTAGGTTCCCTCTTCTAGATCGCGTATCGGGTTCCCAAAATGAATCTCTTTTGACTATTGTTGGTCTGAGAGGGTGTTTTCTTCAGTATTGGGGTTTTAGTGATTGGTGCTTGATATTGATTGGGAGAGGTACGTTCCACATTTTCTTTCCATCGAAGGAGCTGCCGATTTTTTTCGGGGGTTCCAACCCGATTCTGTTGAAGCATGGATTCATTGTATTTCAACACTGGGATCAATTGTTAGATCATTTCACAAGCAGGAGATCCTCCACCCAAATATGGATTAGGATTCAGGGCATTAGTATGTTTTTCTGGCATCCATAGATCCTGTGGGTTGTGGGATTAATGGTAGGAACTCCAATTATGGTTGATAGGGAAATGTAATGATATAGGTATGGTCATTTCCTCGTGTTCTTGTCGAGATTTACCTAATTAATGAGTTGATTGAAACTATATTTCTTGTTGCATGTGGTAATAAGATCGAATTGTCTATTAAATAGGAATAGATTCCCAGCTTCTGTAGTTCATGTCATTGCATTGGCCATTTCAATGAACAATGTCAAAGGAATCCAAAGTGATCAACTTGAAAATATCTAGGGCATTCTGTTGAGCTATGTAAGATGAAGTGTCCCGTTATTGGTCCTTTGGGAAGTAATCATGTTTTCAAGAAGAAGGATGATACTATTGGTACCTCCACTTTTGCTGAGGTCCTAAGGAAATGGGTGGAAGAGGCCCATGTGCGTGAGTATGGAATGGGAAACTAGTCTCAACAACCTACTACCACTGGTGTCTCTAAAGATGTTCCTAATAGTATTTATGGTGGCTTGGATGGGTTGAAGAAAACATGGGTTGATGTGGCTGATGAGGAGGAAGGGAACTAATCTGAATGTGAGGCAAATCCAAGAAGAAGTCAATAAGGAAATGAGAAAGGTTGATCTAGTCTCTGCTCAGAATAAGGTTAAGGTCAAGATGTTTGATTCTGATTGTTTTAAAGTTGTGATGCCTAACAAATTGATGGCATCATCTGTTGTGATGGCTGAAAATAATGAAGAGGATCCAATGATCAAGGAAGATGTCCAAGTTGAGCCTTCTTTGGTTAGAAGTGCATAGGGGGTCGATCCTTTGCAGATTCACGGTGATGGCTGTATTCCGATTTACTCACAGCCTGAATCTAGGGTTTAGGATCAAAGGAAAAGTCTCATAGCTGATGATGCTTCTACTCATATGAGCCAGTCAGGGAGTCATAAATATATCACTAATTTTTTCTCTATTTCATACTCCTTCAACAAACCTACTTTTGATCTACACAGCCATGAAGACCTTGAGCACATTAGGTGTCATAACCAGATGAACATTCCCATTTTGGTTTGTTACAAATATGGGGTGGCTAACTCGAAGCACTTAACTTTGAAGGAGGGTTCTGTACAAGATTCCATTAAAGAGGTTACAAAGTAGGTTATGGTTACATAATCAACTCACAAGGAGGTTGTCCAGGAGGATGCTCCACTTTTTGTTGCTAATAATCAGGGGATTGTTTCATTTAATGGTGATAATAGTGCCGCACACAAGGCTATCCAAGGGAATTCGCTAAATGTTGTCCCTACTGTACAGGTGGTTTCTCTGCTTGATCCTGCTATACGGGATCTTTCCCTAGGGGTGGATGATCTTGTGGTGCCGGGTGTTGCACATGATGTCCCGGAGGAAGCTATCGAAGAATCCCCAGCTGGTGAGGCACCAAGGACGACATAATGGAGAAGAGGGTGTCACCTTAATTCTCAGGGGGGGGGGGGTGGGATCTCGAAGTCGGGGTCGGGCCAATAAGAGGTAATCATTGTGTCTCGTTTTCTTTGTGTACTTTTTTTTGTGGCAGTTTGGCATGTGAACATTTTCTCCTTGATCATCCTATATCTTTACTTTTATTTAATAAATTTTGGGGCCATGGATCTTTCCATGGTTGGGCTGTTTTGGTATAAATATTTGTATATATGCATAAATATTTGAATACATTTATAAATATATTTCTACAATTATATATATTTGTAAAATTATAATTATTATAAATATATATTATAATTTTCAAATTATTTAAATATTTATATATAATTATAAATAAATATTTTTTTGAAATATTTGTATATAATTATAAATATATCTATCTGTATATATATATATATATATATAAATTTATAAATAAATAAATATATATATATTTATAAAATTATAATTAATGCATTAGTGTAATTTTATAAAAAGTGATTATATATAATTATAAATATAATAAATATATTTATCATTTAAAAAAATTCATTAAATATATGTCTTTAATGAATATATATATATATATATATATATATATATTCATTAAAGCCATATATATATATATATTAGAATATAAAATAAATATATTTAAAATGTATTTATATATAATTATAAATACAATAAATATATTTATCGTTTATAAAAATATTGTTTTTAATCCATGGATCACACCATTTGGTTAAAAAAATTATCGAAATTTTATAGTTATATATATATATATAGTTATATGTAATTATAGTTATTTATATATTTTTAAAAAGTTTATATATAAAACTAAATATATTTATTATTTAAATTTATTTTTCGTGATTTTAAATATTTATGAGAACATATTAGATTCATGGGAACATGAATAAATCATATACAATGAGTAAAATACAAATCATAAATGAGTCATCATATATAAGGAGAACATGAATAGTAATGAGGGTGTAATGTATAAATTAACATTCATGATGAATACATAAAATATGAACATCAATTATATTCACCAAATTCATTGGAAACATATATTTATATATAATTATAATTATAAATATATATTTAAAAAGTATTTTTATATAATTATAAATATATGATTATAAATATATAATTATAAATATATAAATATAATAAATATAATAAATATATTAATTATTTAAAGAAATTTATTATATATATATTTGAAAAAGAGTTGTTCCCGATGAGTGGCGTCGGTGAGATCTCCAATGATTGAAGGAAACTGAGCCAAACTAGTAGCTATCGAGGGAAGAGTTTTTCACTATGTGATGGCTACCAATGCCTAATGAAGACCACTTAAGGATGCACACCACATGTTAAGATCACCTCTAATGAAACCCGAAGGTTATTTTTAAAATGATTTTTTTATTTTTTTCCAAAAAAAGAATGGGTTTGAACTATTTTTACAAATGGGTCTAGAGATGCATAAACCCCATTCATGCACCTTCCCTCACTTGAAAGTGTGAATAGGATTCACACATTCTTCATAAAGTTTATAAAGGATGTGTGAACCCCATTCACGCATCCTACAAAAAATTAAATATTTAAATTTTTGTATTTTTAAATTTTTATTTTTGTTTATATATATATATATATATATAACAAAAATTTTCAATAGAATTTATCTGCTATTTAATATCCAGCAGTACTTCCAATACTGAAGTTTAGATTCTGACAGAAGCCCTCCCCCAGGGCTATCTTTTATAAGAGGTCTTGCCCTAGAAATCATGCGGTATTTCTGAGGTGGGATTCAGGTTCTGCCATTCCTGTACAAAAAATTCTACATTTTAGATGTGGGATAATGTTTGAAGTACATGGATTTTAAAGACTATAAAATACAAACTATAAGACCAATATAAATAAAATTTAAAACATGGATTTAACATATAAGAAATAGTTGAAAATAAAAAGACTTTGCTAAATTTTTTGATGAATAATAATTTATAAGCTTTCAAATCCACTAACAAGAAACTTAAAAATGTTTCAAGTACGTGGCTTTGAAAGACTATAAAATAAAAACTATAAAAACAATATAAATGAAACAAAAAATATGGATTAAAAATATAATAAATATTTTAAAATAAAAATAATTTCGTAAAAAATGTTGATAAAAAATAATTTATACGTTTTCAAACCACCAACTTGAAACTTAAAAATGCTTCAAGTATGTGGCCTTGAAAGAATATAAAATAAAAACTATAAAACCTATATAAATGAAACATAAAACATGGATTAAACATAAAATAAATAGTTAATAAATAATTAGTTAACTAGTAATATATTCATTATTATATAATTATTAATTAGTAGATAATTAATATTATTATTAATTTTTAATTTTTAAGTTTTAATTTTTAATTTTTAATATACAATAATTTTTTAGTTTAATATTAATATAATTATATAATAATTAATTTTTTAATTAGTAATATAATTATTAATTATTAATTAATTATTTAATTTTTAATATAATTATTCTTTTTAATTATTCATTGTAATTATTAATTATAAATTGTAAATTATAAATTATAAATTATATAATAATTAATTTTTTATTTAATAATATAATTATTAATTATATAATAATTAATTATATAAGTAGTAATATAATTATTAATTATAATTAGTAATATAATTATTAAATGTAATTAATAATTATTAATTATAATAATAATTAATTGTTTAATTAGTAATATATTTATTAAATATAATTTTTAATTACTAATATACAATAACTAATTAGCTAATTAATAATATTATTATATAATAATTAATTAGTTAATTAGTTACATGAGTATTAATATAAGGCCCCGTCCTTAAACATTACTTAATCTTGAGATATTTCAAGAATACATAGTGAGGATCTTTTCAGGTTTAGAGCTTTAGAGAATTAGATCATAAAACATGCATTACATCCTATATTTAAATAAAGTGGTTACAATAAAAGATAGTATTCATTTTTCCCATCAACGGAAGCATATTTAAAATAAAACATGGATTCTTTCTTGACACTTCCTTGACACTGTCATCATATCATGTACCTTTCCCATGACCTGTGAAAAACATTTCAAAAACTTGGGATGATCATAAAAAGCTCAGTAAGGGATATAAAAATATCGAAAGGAAACATGAGTACATGTATACATATGAATCAATGAAATCATACAATACTCATAAAACATAAGCACATTAACATACCTCATAAAATCATGAATAAATCATAGAAATCATAAGACATAAAGGTAACTTGAGGCCTTCAAAACATTCTTGCGTAGGGAGTAACCCTCTTAGTTACATTTGGAATACCCATCACAGTATATTCCCTAAATCTCTTCGGAGAAACCTTAAAGTTTAACCTCTTCGCATTAACCAATGCATTGGAGAGCTATATCAGGCTCACCCACCCTTATATTATCACAGAAACACCCGTCTTCATAAACAATTCCCAAGATCCATAGCATAATCGTATCACATAAAACATGCATAAAGGAAACATAACATTTCCACATTTCAATCACAAGATATCAATAAAACATTGATACAATAAAAACATTATCAAAACCATTTTCAATACCAAGATAATGGAAAAGTAAAACATGGTATTTATTTTTCATTTATAAAAGGTTAAGGCTTGTAGAGGAAGCCGAAACTGAAATTATGGTCACGGCGGCGGAGAAGTCGTTGTCGCCACATACGTACGAAAAAAACATTCCCTTTTGTCATTTAGTAAACACTTCGTATAAAAAATATTCCTTCTGAGTAAACATAAATGTCAAAGGGGTTTATACACCATAAAAAAGAAAGTTGCGTATAAAAAAAATATGCCTCAATGAAAGGAGATTGAGACGAAGTCCCATACCTCAAGTCCGACTTGACTCGATCATTCTTTAATCTCCTGAATAATAAACTTGAGTTAATTTCTACTTGCTTGAGAACCTTTTTCAAGTTCATTATTCTGTTTATATCACTTATTACCATGTTATGAACACTATGTAATTATTTAAGTTAATAATGGTCGTTTTGTCGATCATTGGTACTTGAGTCAAAAATAAACTCTTTATAATTACTAGTTGTTCATGTGGGAAAATATCCATTATATAAAGAATTATATTAATTATGTAGATGTCATATATATCATATATATCCAGTATATACATGCATTTATAATATTAAATAACATTTAGAGGTAAGAAATGAAATGCACCATTCATGGAGACGGTAAGCTGTACGTACGCATGAACACTACTTCCATTTCCATTTCATAATTAATGGAATTAAAACATAATGATACATAATATTATTATAATTACAGTACGTTATCATATATGATATCATTAATTCTATCCTTTATATGTACCACATATGGTATTAACGAATCAAATCACTTTGAGGGGCGGTAGTCCGCACTTCCCAAAATGAAGATATCGCGTATACCCATAATGGAAACAATAAAGGTATGAAATAATTGGGAAATACAGAAGCTTAAGTAAAACAAAAACATATTATATATCATATATAAATATTGTGACATCATAATGGCCACCTTTAAAGGTGTTAAAATAATATTGAACAATCATCGTTTCGTGAGGCAGAAATTCGTCATCCACAGAAATAGTATGTTCTTTAACTATTAGATGTATTCATGTGTAAGTGTAGCTCTAATACTTCATATAACAACATCCTAGTATATTTAATATACTGTTGTTGTTACAAATGACATGAATAAAAAGAGTTTAGGGGGCTGGAGAAGAAAAATAAAACAAAAGAACATTAGAGAAGTCTTTACCTTTAAATCGGGTAACTCCCTTTGGATTAAACCAAAAGTGTTTCTTGAAGAGCTTCCTACCTAAGGTAAGGATTCTAGGATGAGGAGAGGGACATAGAGAGACAAAATGAGTAGAGCTTGGCCGAGCCAAAGGCTTGAGAGGTGTGGGTAAGGAGGTAGAGGTGGGGGCCTTTTATAAGAGGAGAGGAGGGGCACTCTTGGAAAGGTATAAAATGTTACTTTATTTTCAAATGAGTTTCGTATTTTAAAGGACCCACATTGATGTATTTCGAGGATAAGGTGATAAGAGTTATAAATCCACCCATACAATAGGTTTTTGACATGTTTAGGTCTTAGATTCTACATTATCTTTTCATTTTATTTAAATCGTTAAATAATGTGGTAATCACTGCATCGCCATGGTGTCATATATAATTTAATTTATTTAAGGTCTAAAAATTATAAAACAAATACTATGATGTAGGAAATATTTTTAGATTTCCAATGACTATTTATAGTCTAAGTTATCATTTATGTTGACAAAATTAATTTTTTTACTCGGGTGATATATTCTTTAATATATTTACTTTCTTTAAAAAATAAAAAGATTAAAAGTCATTATCACACAAAAGTGATTCATGGGGTCCCCAAGATTGGGACAAGGAATCCCATGGTTGGCCATGACACAACCAGTTGTATTGTGACACATTTTGGTGTCATTTTTCTTTGTTATGATATTATTGTATTATCCTTAACTACCCTATTACTAATTAATCAAGATAATTAAGGATAATTACCGTCGTTACTATTCCCAAAGTCCAAAAAAAGAGTCTTAAATACATAATTTGTAACTTCTGATTCCAAATATGGAATCCATTTTACCAAATTCCAAACACATAAATTGCATTGATTAATTTACAAATAATTCCCGTTGTCAAAACAAATAGAGGCTTTTTTTGAAACAATATCTATGAAAAGTTTGGAATTAGTTTATGCCCAATTCCAAAGTAAAATTAATTATAAAGACCAATATTGGATTACATGGTAAAAATATATTATATTTAAACTTTAAAACCAATTAAAAAGATAATCTATCCATATAATTAAATTAGATGAAAAAGCAGTTTTGATGTAAAACGCAGTATTTTTCACTATTCATTAACAAATGAACATTGTCAAAAAAATACCAAAAATTAACCCAATGTAAATTTCAATGTCTCAATCATAAATAATATGTTTATTTTGACAAATAGAGCTTATAAAATTGTCAAAATCTTTATTTAAAAAATGGTTTTCCATCAAAAGGCAGTAAAACAATCTTTTAAAAATATTATTGTATTCCATGCTTAAGATTGGATTTATTCTCATTTTAAGCCTCTAAACACTATATAATTCATAAATAGACATAGATAAAAATATATATTATTCATTACTTACTTGGGATGTTACAAACTTACCCCCTTTAGAAAAATGCGTCCCCGCAATTTATTTACTTACCGAATAAGTGGGGGTATTTATCCCTCATTGCATTTTCAGATTCCCATGTTGCCTCTTCACTCATGTGGTTCATCCACAAAAACTTTACTTGATGAATCAACGTATTCCACAACACTTTCTCCCTATGGTCAAGAATCTAGACCGGTTGTTCCTTATAAGATAGATTCTCTTCCAGCTGAACTACCTCTGGACTCAAAACATGAGATGGATCTGGCATGTACTTCCTTAACATTGAAACATGAAAAACATTGTATACCTGAGATAAACTCGGAGGTAAAGCCACTCTGTATGAAACTGATCCAACTCTCTCCAGAATTTTATATGGTCCAATGAACCTTGGACTCATCTTTCCTTTCTTTCCAAATCGCATCACACTTTTCCATGGTGATACTTTGAAAAAAACATGATCACCTACCTCAAAAGAGAGATTCTTCATCCTGTTGTCCGCATAACTCTTCTGCCTGCTCTGAGCTGTTCTCATCTGTCTCTGTATCAGCTGAACTTTTTCTACCAACTCTTCTACCAATTATGGTACCATCAACTTCCTTTCACCCACTTCATCCCAGAAAGATGGAATTCGACACTGCTTCCCATATAATTCCTCAAATGGTGCAATCTGTATACTAGAATGAAAACTGTTATTATAAGAAAACTGAACCAAAGAAAGATGTTGGTCCCAACTTCCCTGATAATCTATCGAACAAGCACGTAGCATATCCTCCAATGTCTGAATTGTTCATTCTGACTGCCCATATGATTGAGGATGAAAAGATGTACTAAAATTTAATTCAGTACCCAATGACTTCTGAAGGCCTTTCCAAAAGATAGAAGTGAACCTGGGATAACGGTCAGATATAATGGAGAGAGGAACTCTATGTAACCTGACTATCTCCTTAAGATACAAATGGGAAAGTTGATCTAGGGAAAAAATATATCGTATAGTAAAGAAATGAGTAGATTTAGTCAAGAGATCAACAATAACCCATATTGCATTTTTACCTCAAGGTGTATTCGACAATCCCACAACAAAGTCAATGGATATATTCTCCCATTTACACTCTGGTACTGGTAGAGGCTGAAGCATCCCTTTGGGTAACTGCCACTCCACTTTAACCTGTTTAGATGAAAAACACTTCATAGTAAAATCAACAATATCCCTTTTCATTCTGTCCCACCAGTAATACTCTCAAAGATATCTACACATCTTAGTACTTCCTGGATGAACTGAAAACAGAGAACTATGAGCTTCACATACCAACTCTCTATTCAACTTTGAATCACAAGGCACACACAATCTATTCCCAAATGTCAAAACACAATCATTATCAAGGTTGAATTCAGACAACTTACCCTTCTGAACCAGGTCTACCCTTTTCTGAAACTCATTGTCTTGCTTCTCTGCTTGCTTAATTCTATCTGATAGAGAAGATTTCACTGATACCTAAAACAAAACAGAAGGACATCCTGCACCAACAACTTCTATGCCAAAGTTCATCAAATCCATAACCAAAGGATCACGTTCCAAACGAAACATTGTTAATGAATCATTACTTTTTCAACTCAAAGCATCAACCACTTTATTTTCTTTTCCCGGATGGTAATGAATTGTAAAATCATAAACCTTGATTAATTCTAGCCATCTCTTCTGTCTCATTTTCAATTCTTTTTGAGTGAATATATACTTTAAACTATTGTGATCGGTATATATTTCACACATTACTCCATACAAATGATACCTCCAAATGTTTAAAGCGAAAACAACAGCAGCTAATTCCAAATCATGTGTATTGTAATTTACCTCATGAGTTTTCAACTATCGCGAAGCATAAGCAATTACCTGATCATTCGGCATTAGGATGCAACCAAGTCCTTTCAATGAAGTATCACTATAGATAAAAAACTCCCCATTCCTGTAAGGTAGTGCCAAAACTGGAGCATTCACCAATCTTCTTTTCAGTTCCTGAAAACAATCATCACATTCTTTTGTCAAGATAAACTTAACACCCTTCCGAGTTAGGTTAGTCATTGGACTAGATAACCGTGAAAAATTTCTAACAAACCTTTGATAATATCCCGCAAAACCAAGTAATCTATGAATCTAAATTACATTTGTGGGTCTTTTCCATTCTTCATCAACCTTTATTTTTGTAGGATCAACAGCTATCCCATCTTTAGAAACAATGTGACCAAGGAAAGAAATTTTTTGCAACCAAAACTCAAACTTGCTGAATTTCCCATAAAATTTATTTTCTTTTAAGGTTTGAAAAATGACCCTTAAATGAATTTGAAGCTCCTATTTACTTATAGAAAACACCAAAATATCATCAATGAAAAAAACCACCAACATATCCAAGAACACATGGAAAATTATATTCATTAAGTCCATAAATACAGCAGGTGAATTGGTTATCCCAAAAGGAATAACTAAAAATTCATAATGGCCATATCTTGTACGAAAAGAAGTCTTTGGAACATCTTCTATCTTTAACTTCAACTGATGGTACCCCAATCTCAGGCCAATCATTGAAAAATATTGAGCTCCCTGGAGCCGATCAAACAAATCATCGATATGAGGAAAAGGATATTTGTTTTTTAACAGTGATTTTATTCAAGGCTCTATAATCAATGCAAAGTCTCATATAACCATATTTTTTTAACAAATAAAATAGGAGCACCCCATGGTGATGTTCTAGGTCGAATGAAACCTTTCTCTATCAAATATTTCAATTGCTCCTTCAACTCTAAAAGTTCAATTTGATGCATTCGATAAGGGGGTTTTGAAATTGGATTAGCATCAGGAACTAAGTAAATAGTAAACTCAACTTCCCGATCTGGTATTATTCCAGGAAACTCATCAGGAAAAACATCAGGATACTCATTTACCACTGTCACATCATTAATCTGAATAGTTCCCTCGTTTTCAACAATATGTGGAAGGTAACATTCATTTCCATCTTTTACAAGTTTCTCAGCCTATTGATATGTTATCAACAGTAAGGGTTCATTCTTGTACACAAACTGAAAGTCTTTCTGAAAATAAACTTCTTTATCTCTACAATCAATCTTAGCATGGTAAATAGAGAGTCAATCCATACCCAGGATAACATCAAACACTACTAGAGGTAAAACAATAAGGTTTGAAAGTAGGTTCTTTCCACGGATAAGGATAGGAAGATTCTTATAAATTCTTTTTGACACAATATTTCCCCCAGGTGTTTTTACCACAAGTTCAGGAGTCATTTCTTGAGATGGTATTCCCATTTTACTAGAAACGTTTTCAGAAATGAAAGAATGTGTAGACCCCGAATCAAACAATACACTGGCATAATCTGAAAAAACAAACAAAGTACCTGATACCACTTCATTTGGTGGCCCAACATCTGCTGAAGTAGTTGCAAAGGATTTCACCAACCCTTTCTGCTTGTAGTCTAACTGCTTCCCATCACTCGAGTTCTTTTTCGGACCCTCGTTTTCATAGTGACCCATCTCATTGCACTTAAAACATTTCAATAACTGTAAATAAAACTTGGTCTTACCATCACCCTGATATTTTTCAGTGCAATCACGAGCCTTATGTCCCATCATACCACATCGGTAGCACTTTCCAGAATTCAGAAGAAATTCCCCAGCATGCCTTTTACCACATTTATCACAAATTGGAAACTTAATTTTTTTTTTACCATCAGACCTTTTTGAATAATTCTTCCCTTTCTCTTGCCACCTTGGTCTCTTCTTATGTTGGTTGTTATAGAACACTTGATCATCGACAAACTCCATTTCCACCTTATTAGCTCATCGAACAAGCTTTTCATAACTTTTGAACTCATGAGAAGCCAATGCCCTTCGATATTTTGGCTTTAATCCTGAGTAAAAATGATTGATTTTAATATCAAGGTCTTGGATAAAATTTGGAGCATACCTTGCCAATCGAGTGAACCATTCTTCATAAGAAGCCCATGAGTCTTCATCTTGCCTCAAATCCAAGAATAGTTTTTCCATCCTAAGTCGAACAGCCTTAGGAAAATACTTCTCAAGAAACATACCTTTGAATTCATCCCAGTCGAGAGCATCAATCTCATAAGCGTCCCTGATATTTTTAACCATCGACCACCACTGATCTTCTTCACCCTCCAAACGGTAAATAGAAAGACCAACCTTTTGAATGTCTGAACACCCCATGACAACGAAAATATTCTCCAGTGATTTAATCCACCCTTCTACTAGCACAGGGTCAGATGATCCTCTGAATGATGGGGGATGTTGCCTCATGAAATCTTCCTCCACTGACATGTTCCTCTGCGGTTGATCTGGCTAATCTCATTCATGGATACCACCACAATTTATCGCTTGAGTCAACTGCGCCTTAATACAACAAATAGTTCAGTTCCAATTCTGACCATCTCAGGATGTTGATTCGGATGGTCATTTCCTTCTGTATGCCTTCATAGCACTGCTTCCTTGTTTCCTCTGTGGAAAACCATTCTGAACAAACATGTCTTAGATGAAGCAACATGGTAATATTCAAATGCTATATCATTTTAATTTGACCATAAAAAAAATATTTTTGGACAATCATTTAATATAATTATAACACCTAAAGTTATCTAAACCTCTCTATGATAAAAACTATAAGGCCCCAGCCTTAAACATTACTTAATCATGAGATATTTCAAGAATACACATTGAGGATCTTCTCAGGTTTAGAGTTTTATATAATTTGATCATAAAACATGCATTACATCCCATATTTAAACAAAGTGGTTACAATAAAAGATAGTATTCATTTTTCCCATCAACAGAAACATATTTAAAATAAAACATGGATTCTTTCTTGACACTTCCTTGACACTATCATCATATCATGTACCTTTCCCTTGTCCTATGAAAAACATATCAAAAACTTGGGATGAGCACAAAAAGCTCTGTAAGGGATATAAAAATACGGAAAAGAAACATGAGTAAATGTATACATAAAAATCAATGAAATCATACTTTACTCATAAAACATAAGCACGTTAACATACCTCATCAAATCATGAATAAATCATAGAAATAATAAGACATAAAGGTAACTTGAGGCATGCATAACATTCTTACGTAGGGAGTAACCCTCTTGGTTACATTTGGAATACCCATCACAGTATATTCCCTAAATCTCTTTGGAGAAACCTTAAAGTTTAACCCCTTCGCATTAAACAATGCATTGGAGAGCTATATCAGGCTCACCCACCCTTATATTATCACAGAAACACCCGTCTTCATAAACAATTCCCAAGATCCATAGCATAATCGTATCACATAAAACATGCATAAAGGAAACATAACATTTCCACATTTCAATCACAAGATATCAATAACACATTGATATAATAAAAACATTATCAAAACCATTTTCAATACCAAAATAAATGAAAAGTAAAACATGGTATTTATTTTTCATTAAAAAAAGGTTAAGGCTTGTAGAGGAAGTCGAAACTCAAATACTGGTCACGGTGGTAGAGAAGTCGTTGTTGCCGCATACGTACGAAAAAAAACGTTCCCTTTTTTCATTTTGTAAACGCTTATTATAAAAAATATTCCTTTTGAGTAAACATAAATTTCAAAGGGGATTATACACCGTATAAAAGAAAGCTGTGCATAAAACAAAATATGCCTCAATGAAAGGTGATTGATACGAAGTCCCATACCTCAGGTCCGACTTGACTCGATCATTCTTTAATCTCCTGAATAATAAACTTGAGTTAATTTATAATTGCTTAAGAACCTTTTTCAAGTTAATTATTCATTTTATATCACTTATTACCATGTTATGAACACTATTTAATTATTTAAGTTAATAATGGCCGTATTTTCGATCATTGGTACTTGAGTCAAAAATAAACTCCTTATAACTACAAGTTTTTCATGTGGTATAATATCCATTATATCAAGAATTATATTCATGATGTAGATATCATATATATCATATATATCCAGTATATACATTCATTTATAATATTACACAACATTTAGAGGTAAGAAATGAAATGCACCGTTCATGGAGATGGTAAGCCGTACGTACGCATGAACGCTACTTCCATTTCTATTTCATATTTAATGGAATTAAAACATAATGATACATAATATTATTATAATTCAAGTATGGTATCATATATGACATCATTATTTCTACCCTTTATATGTACCACATATGGTATTAACGAATAAAATCACTTTGAGGGGGCGGTAGTCCGCACTTCCTAAAATGAAGATATCACGTATACACATAATGGAAACCATAAAGATATGCCATGAATGAGAAATACAAAAGATTAAGTAAAACATAAACATATTATATATAATATATAAATATAGTGACATCATAATGGCCACCTTTAATGGTGTTGAAATAATTTTGAATAATCATCGTTTCGTGAGGCAGAAATTCTCCATCCACAGAAACAGTATGTTCTTTAACCATTAGATGTATTTGTGTGTAAGTGTAGCTTGAATAATTCATATAAAAACATCCTATTATATTTAATATACTGTTGGTGTTACAAAAAAAATGAATAAAAAGGGTTTAGGGGGTTGGAGAAGAAAAAGAAAACAAAAGAACATTAGAGAAGTCTTTACCTTTAAATCGGGTAACTCCCTTTGGTTTGAACCAAAAGGTTTTCTTCAAGAGCTTTTTGCCTAAGGTAAGGCTTATAATATGAGGAGAGGGATGTGGAGAGACAAAATGAGCAGATCTTGGCTGAGCCAAAATCTTGAGAGGTGTGGGTAAGGAGGTAGAGGTGGGGGCTTTTTATAAGAGGAGAGGAGGGGCACTCTTGGAAAGGTATAAAATGGTACTTTATTTTCAAATGAGTTTCGGATTTTAAATGTCCCATGTTGATGTATTTCAAGGATAAGGTGATACGAGTTATAAATCCACCCATACAATAGGTTTTTGACATGTGTAGGTCTTAGATTTTACATTATCATTTCATTTTATTTAAATTGTTAAATAATGTGGTAATTGCTGCATCACCATGGTGTCATATATAATTTAATTTATATAAGGTCTAAAATTTATAAAACAAATACTATGATGTAGGAAATATTTTTAGATTTACAATGACTATTTATAGTCTAATATATCATTTATGTAGACAAAATTAATTTTTTTACTCGGGTGATACATTCTTTAATATATTTACTTTCTTTAAAAAATAAAAAGATAAAAAGTCATTATCACACAAAAGTGATTCCATGGGGTCCCCAAGTTTGGAACAAGGCATCCCATGGTCATACATGACACAACCAGTAGTAGTAGGACACATGTTAGTGTCATTTTTTATTATTATGATATTATTTTATTATCCTTAACTACCCGATTACTAATTAATCAAGATAATTAACAATAATAACCGTCGTTACTATTCACAAAGTCCAAAAACAAGAGTCTTAATTACATAATTTGGAAATTCTGATTCCAAATATGGAATCCATTTTACCAAATTCCAAACACATAAATTGAAATAATTAATTTAAATATAATTCCTGTTGTCAAAATAAATAGCGGGTTTTTTTGAAACAAAATCTATAAAAAGTTTGGCACTAGTTTATGCCCAATTACAAAGTGAAATTAATTATAATGACCACTATTGGATTAAATGGTAAAAATATATTCTATTTATACTTTAAAACCAATTAAAAAGATAATCGAACCATATAATTAAATTAGATGAAAAAGCAGTTTTGATCTAAAATGGAGTATTTTTCACTATTCATTAAAAAATGGACATTATCAGAAAAATACCAAAAATTAACCCAAGGTAAATATCAATGTCTAAATCATAAAGAATATGTTTATTTTGACAAATAGAGCTTATAAAATTGTCAAATGTTTGATTTAAATCAAAAGGCAGTAAAACAATCTTTTAAAAATATTAGTGTATTCCATGCTTAAGATTGGAATTATTCTCATTTTAAGCCTCTAAAACACTATCTAATTTATAAATAGACATAGATAAAAATATCTATTATTCATTACTAACATGGGATGTTACAATTAATTACATAATAATTATTTATTTAATTAATTTACAATATAATTATTAAATATAATTATTCATTATTAATTATACACTAATTAATTATTTAATTAGTAATATAATTATTAAATATAATTAGTAATATAATTACTCATTATAATTAGTAATATAATTACTAATTATAATTAGTAATTACTATTTATAAAACAACTAATTAGTTAATGTCTGATATATCTATTAATTAGAATTATTGATTATAATTTTTAATTATTAATTATATAATTATTAAATATTTAATTAGTAATATAATTATTTATAATATAATAAATAATTAGTTATTTAGTAATATAATTATTAATTATAATTATTTATTATGAATTATATAATAATTAATTTGTTAATTATCAATATTAATAATAACTATTAATAATTAATTATATAATAATTATTTATTTATTTAGTAATTTAAATATTAATTATAATTATTAATAATTAATTATATAATAATTAATTAGTTAATTAGTTATATAATTAAATAATTTATAATTAATAATTATAATTGTAATTAAAAATTATATTACTAATCTACTAATTAATTATTATATTATTCAAAATTATATTACCAAATAACTAATTAATTATTTTATTATTAATAATTATATTACTAATTAACCAATTAATTATTAATAAATAATATCTTATAATTATAATTAATTATTATATTATTAATTTTCTAATTTACTAATGAATAATTATATAATTAATTATTATATTACTAATTAACTAATTAATTATTATATAATTAATAATTATAATACGCATTAACTAATTAATTATTGTATAATTAAAAATTGTATTACTAATTAGTTATTATATAATTAATAATGATATTATTAATTATCTAATAATTATATTATTAGTAATTATATTACTAATTAAATAAATAATTATTTACTATTTCTTATATGTTTAATCCATGTTTTTAATTTTCATTTGTATTGGTTTAATAGTTTGTATTTTGTTGGCTTTCAAAGTAGCATACTTGAAATATTTTTACGTTTCAAGTTGGTGGCTTTGAAACCAGATAAATTATTTTTCAACAATATTTTTTTTGATTTTTTTCTTTTTGACTATTTCTTATATGTTTATTCCATGTTTTAATTTTCATTTATATTGTTCTTATAGTTTGTATTTTATATAATTTCAAAGTCACTTTATTGAATCATGTTTAAGTTTCAAGTCAGTGCTTTTGAAGGATTATAAATTATTATTCATCAATATTTTTTAAGAAATTATTTTTATTGTTAACTATATCTTATATGTTTAATCCATGTTTTAAGCTTCATTTATATTATATATTTTATAGTCTTTCAATGACACATGCATAGAACATAATCCCACATTGAAAATGTAGAATGTTCTGCACAGGAAAGGGAGATCCTGAATCCCAAATCAAAAATACGAAATGATTTCTATGTCTTGCCCTCTTATAAAATGGAACCCTGAGTGAGGGTTTCTATCAGAATCCAGACTACTGTAATGGCAGTATTGATGGATAATAAATAGTAGATAAATCGTGTGAATATATATATATATATAGAATATATATATAAACCAAACAAAAAAAAAATAAAAAAAATTTCAAATACAAAAATAGTTCAAAAAAATTAAAAATTTAATGCTTATATAAGATGTGTGAACCTCATTCACGCATCCTTGATTATCTTCATGAATGATGCGTGAATCGGGTTCATGCATCTTTCAATGCACCTATGCTGCCTGAACCCCATTCACGCATCTTCCAAGGATCGGGGATGTGTTAACGGGTTTCACGGATACAGGGACCCATTTTTAAAAATACTCATATACCTATCCCATTATGTAATTTCTCTTCTCAAAAACCGATTTAAAAAAAATTCCAAAACCCAAGAACAACTGAACCCCATGTAACGCTAACGTATCTAACCCCATATCATCCTGAGAAGAGGACAGAATGCCGCTGATGCTTGACATTTGAGGATTCCTGATCCACTCTGCCCAAACCAAACCAAACCATGCGTATGTAAATTTAATGATGAACCAAGCATCCAATCTCACTAAGGGGGATAACCCTAAAGTTAATGCTTTAACTGAGATTGAAACTTGGGGAAATCTTCCAAACTTGATGTTCCTTCTTGAATCAACTTAGTCTTCTGGAGCCGCAACCCACGTTTAAATAAAAAATAAAATTCATCTCTTACACTATTAAATCCCATGCTGAAATTGAATTGGTTTGTACTTATGATTTTTCAATTGTATTTTTCTGTTTACAGGTCTGATTGACATTGATGGGGCCACAGTTCATTCCCCATATACCTATTACATATCTTCAAGAGAGAACACACCAAGTTCCTCCAATTACAGCACTTTGATCCAATTCAAAGATGATATGACTGAGATAGTACCATCCAAAGATATTTTTTAAGAATCAGTTGTGATTTCTAAAGATGATCCATTTCCATTTGAAAATTTTGAACCTGAAAACTACTAGATTTGGATAAAGGATCGCGCTTGAAGACAAATTTCAAATTCTTCATGTTACACATAGTGGAAATCAAGGTTGAAGAAATTATGTTTTGGTTTTCTCCCAGTCATAGGTCTAGAATAAAGATGAGATATGGACCACATGTGACCTGAGATCACATGTCTAAGATCTAATAAATACAAAAAGGCAAAACCTCTACCTTAATAACATCAAGGGATTACTCCCATCTAAATTATTACACATCCAAAAATTAGTAACGATGAGGTCCAATTTATTAGTCCATACCAATTTCCACTACGCGCAACTCCAAAATAAATGAGAACATATTAGCCAGAGAGAATTCTCAAATATGTCCACTACACCCGTAATGAAGAAGAAAAAATATTCTTGATCATTATCAAAACCGTGTAAGTGATAACATGGGAAGAGTTTTCAGATCCTAAAATATTCTTCTAACGGAATCAATATCCACCACAGGTCATGACACATAGAACCCCTCAGAATCCAATGAAGGAACTCACCTCACTACCCTAAATGCAAGGGAAAATAAGGTTAATGCTAAAAATATTTTTATCTTCCTCATGTTGAAAGGATTCAAAAACTTTTGACAATAATTAGTTTTTCTTCTAATTACTCTAAATTTTTTTTCTTCTATTTTTTAGTTCCACTTTTAATATTATTCATTCTCTATTTATCATGTTGTACTCATCTCCCTCGTTTATTTGTGTTTATCACCCTTGTGAAGCCCTAGTGACCTCAGACTCCATGATCAGGGAGAGATATCCCACTAATGGGTGGTCCAAGGGGAATCATCGTAGTTCATGTGAATTTATGTGTTTTAATTCCTCAATATATTTTCTTAGATTCTAGTTTGATAGTTATGATGTTGTGTAGAGAAGTTGATGATCAATCTACATTTCATTTTTAGTACTGCACTCCTCTACTTGTTGCACTTTAATGTCTCCATCTATTCTTATCACAAATAATACCACTTAGGGAATGTTATTTAAATGAGATAAAGATATTTGGTTGTTATCAGGTGAGTGAGTAAGCTCTTTCTCTTGATTATGGATTGTGCCTACCCATTCACTGAGGATAATAAATGATAATATTGGTCTATTTGAGGGATCTATGACTAGATCGGTGGTTCATATTAATGGAAAATAGTGGAGGGTGTGCATATGAATGATATTGAGTCTTTTTGTTGATTTTAAAAATTTATAATAATTGTAAATGATGAACTAACTCATTGGAATTCTCCATAGGAAAACATACATTCCTCCCTAATTTGTGTTGTGATGTTTTCATTTATTATTCATCTCATAATCCTAAAATAAAAAAATAAATTCTTTCAACATTAAAAATAAATAAATAAAAAATAAATATTTACAAGTGATTAGAGTGACCTTCACCTAAATGACTAAGGGAAAATAAAAAATAATAGTAATGTGCTCATATGACAAAAATAAATTCATTTTGGTGAGGGAAAAATTGATCCAACAAAGGTGGAAATTGACTTCTAAAAAATTCATTTGACTTGTACTAAGGAAGTGAGGAATTTAACTATAGCTTAATAAACATATTAGAGAGTGAAAAATAGAATTGCTTCTTATTAAATATTTTATTCCACATAAATCTAATTTGATTCACTAATGACTTGGAACTTTCTTTGGTTCTAAATGTGGAAAAAACTTGTTTCAAAAATGGGGACTGATATTTTAAACACTAGACAAATATGTGTTTATTTATTTCCTATTCTATATACATAGATCTAAGAAGGTCATTGAACTTTTTGTATTTCTTTTATTTAATAAATTGAATTCCATGATAAAATTTCCTTAGAGTGAAATTGTTCAAATGTAGTGGAGTGATGTGACATGGAAATTTCTAAAAACATTGTCTGTTATTATTTGAAATTCCCCCCCATTTAATTAATCAAATCATGCATAAAACGGTTTCTTTTATTATATTTTTGAATTCGTGACTGAATTGATAATTTGATCAAATTAATGAATTTTAATTTTTTTTCCAATTTTTGAGATAAATATTAAATCCATATATTAGTTTTGAAATCTAAATTTTTTCCAGTTGATTACATTTCAACCTATAATTTAATTCCAAATGGATATATTTTTTATTATAATTGATTTAATTATTTTTGAATTTAATGAAAATCCATTAATTAAGAATATTTTAAAAATAACCACGTTCTTTAATGGTGAAAATTAAAATTATAAATTAACTTCATTATAATTATAATTAACAGTGTTTTTTATAATATAATTATATTTAGTTGAAATAATGATTTGGAAAAATAATTTTCTATGGATAAATTATAATTCATGTTTCTTTTAATATGTTTCAAATGATTGGATAAAATTATGCACTTGAGTTTGAATTTATTTTGTAATGATAGTTGGAAATGAGAATCTTAAAGTTCCGAATGAAGGAAGCACAATCACTTAAGTGATAGTGTGCCACGAATTTAATGTTAACATGCATGTAAATATCTTGAAAAGGCAACCTACCACATTCTTATGACCACTTATTAAGTGATGGTTCCTGAAAATTGACCATGTGTAGTGATCACATGTGAAACAATACATGTGACAACAAGACCACACTCATTGTCACTTTCCAAGTGAATATGAAGCCACTTCAAACCTACCATGATCCCCCATCTTCAAAGTGATCATGCACCCACAGTCACTTCCTTAAACCTTTCACAACCACCCTCATTCACTATAACTACTTCCCATAGTCAGTATGCCTAAACTATTCTCTAGGTAACTTAAAAAAACCTACCATGGGCCCCCCTACATGTGACAATGCCACCCACTTCCTTCAACCTACCATGGAAACCCACCACACCACTTCTCCCTCATGGTCACATCACATGTAGTTATGCCATGCTTATAGTGCCACCTGAGTAACCATCTTATTGGAATGAAAAGGCAACCCTAACTGTGTTCTGATTGAGAGCTAAATTTGCCTCAATAAGTATATCTAGATCTCAAAATAACCCTGTTAATGATTGAACTAGGTTGGGATGAACACGCACATCGTCTCTTGAATCTGCCTGCACTAACCAAGGATGAATTAGATGTTTGTAGACTCACTGTTCGCACCTATAAAAGGAAAAATTGATGTTTCTATAAGAGGAGAGAGATTTAAGCAAACATTACTCTTCCAAGAGCATGGGGGAACCCAATTATTGTGCATTAATTTTGAAATTGAACTCATTATTGAAACACATAACAATTAAACTATTAAATATCAAACAGGTGATAAGGGAGACAAATCCCCTCACATATCTGGCCTAATCAAACCACCTGTGTTCCTGATGAAGAAAAATGGGTGATGATAGAGTCATTACACCCTCACTATAAGAGTAAACCCATTTCCCTAAATCAATATGGATAAAAAAACATCGGTTCCAATATTGATAATAGATCTGGATAAAACCATATCACAAGAGAAGAGAACTGTTGAACACAAATTGATTGAAAATAAAGCTGTGGTGATGAATTTATGTCATGCCAATGAGCACCACCAATTAATAAAATTCCTACACCATTTCCTTGATCTGAACCTCAGATCATGATGAGGAATTACATCCAATAGAGGCTGATCTCACTAGAAGGGATGAAGTGAATGATTCCCTGAGGGCATGAATAACACTAACGAAACCAGATCAACTAAGCTCAGTTTGAAATGTAAACCATAAAGGCATCTGTGTTTTCATCCCAAGTAGCGTGTGTTTTATATGCAGTGTGTATTCTCTATACACATAAATTACATTCATTTTTCTCCCCATGTGTCTACATTCTTCTATTTTTCGTTTGAATGACTTTAATTTTCTCCCTCATAAATTCTATGTGTTGTTTAGGGTCTATATATTGGCGCAATTATAGTCCATGAAATGTATGTGAAATAAAAATCTTGAAACACTTTTTTGCATTATGGGACAATTTCTTCCTCTTATATTCCTCGATTTTTATATCCAACAAACTAGAATCAGAGGGAGGTTACCAAGGCATCCTCCAATTGTTTGAAGATTAACATAATCCAGCTACACGTTCCAAAGTTGCATAAGGAAAATTGTGAGAGGTGGTAAATCCAAATGAAGACATTGTTCGGATCACAAGATTTATGGGATATCATCATTGACTAGTATGAATTAAAAACTATGTAGGAATTATCCACCATTACAAATGAAAAAATGGCGGCTCTCAAAAATCAAAGGAAGAAAGACATCAAGGTGTTGTTCCTCCTCTATCATGGGTTAGATGAATCAATGTTAGAAAATATTTTCAAAGAAACTTCATGCAAGAAATCTTGGGATACCATTTGTACAATCTTTAATGGTTTTGATCGAGTGAATTTTGTATGTCTTCAAACATTTAGAGAAGAGTTTTAAGTGAACAACATGAAAGAATGTGAGATTATATCTAAATACTTCTCATGCTTGACTATTATTATTAACAATTTGAAAAGGAAAAGTGAAAAAGTGGAGGACACTCAGGTTATTGAAAAATCAATTCAATCTATCACAACAATGTTTGATCATGTGGTTTTTTCAATTGAAGAATCAAAGGATTCAGAGAAACTATCCATTGAAGAACTGATGGGGTAATTGAAAGTTCATGAGAAAAAAATGCGAAAGAATGTGGGTTCAACATTGGAACATGTCTTAGAGTACATGTTTACTCTACAAGAACAAAATAATGTCCAACCTCAATGAGGCAGTCATTGTTCAAGAGGAATAGGGTGTGGATATCATCCAAGCTATCCATAAGAGAAACAAAATCTTTCCAGTATACATGGAAGAGGAAATGGGGTAGGCCGATTCACGTGTGGTCATGAAAACATAAAGAACGTCCAATGTTATAATTGAAAAAAAATTAAACCATTATTATTCTGAGTGTTGGAAAAAAATTGATCATGATAAACAATCCAACTATACAGAATCATATCATTGTGAAGAAGAAGGTGCCACACTCCTCCTTGCACAAGAAAATGCATGTGAATGTCCCGATGTGTGGTATCTCAACACGTGTGAAAGAAACCGTATGAGTGGTAACAATGAATCATTCCAGGAAATCATAGAAGTTTGTGGTGACATGATTTTTGGGGACCCATAAAAGGTACCCGTGTTTGGAAAAGGTAAAATCAAATTCAATCTAAAGATTGGTTAGTAGAATTACATTTCTAATGTGTATTACATTCCATGAAAGAAAAATAAAATCTTCAGTCTTAGACAACCCCTTCAGAAGGGGTATGTCATAAACATAGAAAACTATTCATTTTCTATAATAGATTTTCATAAGAGGCTTGTTTCTCAAGTCCAAATGGCGAAGAATCACATATTTCTGCTGTATATTAACAAAAATGCTGAGAAGTGTCTATTTGGATTCATGAGGAATGACTCATGGAGATGACATCTTTTCTTTGGGAATATTCATTTTGGTGGTCTTAAAATTATATCTATATCAAGAATGGTGTGTGTATTACTGGCGATTGAAGTTCCAAATCACGGGTGTGAGGCGTGTACACTTGGCAAGAAATAAATGAACTCCTTCCCAAGTGGAGTGTCCAAAAGAGAAAAGGAACCACTTCATTTAGATGAAACTGATATATACTTGAAACACCATGACTTAGAGGTAATAGGTATTTTATTTCCCTCATTGATGATTTTAGAAGGAAACTCTGGTGTATTGTGTCAAAGAAAAATCATATTCTTTTACTATCTTTAAAATTTTCAATGATCGGATTGAAGTTGAAAGTGGTTAAAAAATCAGAGTACTCAGATCAGAAAGAGGCGGAGAATATACTACAAATTCATTTCAAGATTTTAGTTGGGAACATGGCTATAAGCAGCAATACTCTACAACCTACATTCCAAAACAGAATGGAATTGGAGATAGGAATAACCACACCATCCTTGACATGACGACAACCATACTGATGGAGAAATGGATTCTAAAGAGCTTCTAGATAGAGGCGGTGGCATGTACTGCCTACCTACTAAATCAGTGTTCAACCAAGAGTGTTAGACACTTCATACCACAAGAGGAATGGAGTGGCCACAAACTAAGAATGGAACACCAAAGAATCTTTAGGTGTGTTGCCTACGCTGATGTTCCAGAAGAAAGAAAAAGGAATCTTGATAATCATGGGTAAAAGTGAATCTTCATTGGATACAGTGGCGTATCCAAAGCCTACAATCTCTACAATCCACTAACCTAAAAAGTAGTGGTGAGTAGAGATGAGGTCTTTTGTGAGGAAGAAACATGGAAATGGAATGATGATGAATACAAAAATGAAACTCCCATTGAAACATAAGATTTTGAAGAAAGGAAAGATCATAAGGAGAAAATTCCCACTACACCTTCCCCAGTTGCATCATCAGAACATGGAAATTTAGGAGTACGTTCCATCACTCCTAAGGAGAATACATCAAGTCAAAATTTGGTGATCTCATCCTCACTCATGGATCCCTTATAAATCATAATATTAAGATAAATCTATTAGCAGACCAAAGAGGTAAATGTTTTTTTCCCATAAGCAGATCATGATCCTTTGACGTTTTCGGAAGCTGTAATATAATAATGTTGGAGAATAGTTGTGGAAGAAGAAATTCATTCCATAGATAAAAATGACACATGGTAGCTAAATACACTTCCTAAAAGTTAGAAGAGAATCAGGGTCAAATGGGTGCACAAGTTCAATGTGAAATGTTGATTGTGAGATCAATCAATACAAGAAAAGGCTAATAGAAAATGGGTACAACAAGAAGTACATGGTGGACTACGAAGAATTATTTTCTTATGTCTCTTTCCATGATACTATGAGGATGATTATATCCCTTGTTGTTTGTTATAGCTGGATAATATACCAATTGGATGTGATGTCTTCCTTCCTGAATGAAATTCTAGAGGAAGTGGTCTATATTGACTAGCATGAAGTCTTTGTTATGAAAGGGGAGGAAGACAAGGTGTATCGTCTGAGGAAAACTCTCTATTTGTTGATGCAATATCTATGTGCATGGTATTCATGTATCAAAAACTATCTTTGAGAGAATGGATTCACCCAATGTCTATATAATAATGAAATTTACATCAAGAAGAATGATCAGGGTGATATACTTATTACATTCTTCTATATTGATGATTTGTTGTTTACAGGGAACAATCGACCTATGTTCAATGAATTCAAGGGGGGGGGGGCATGTTCAAGGATTTTGAGATGACCTACATAGGTCTCATGCCCATTTTCATGGACATAGAAGTAATGTAACAACATGGTGGTATCTATATATCTCAGAAGAGGTATGCCAAGTAATTTCTTGAAATGTTCAAGATGGCCAACTGCAACATTGTAAAAAATCGTATAGCAACAGGATTAAAAATGAAAAAAGATGAAGAAGGAAGAATCATTGACTCAACTTTGTTCAAGAGTCTAATTGGAAGCCTAAGGTATCTCGAATTCATAATTCTAGATATTTACTACATTGGTGTGCTTCTAGGAAGTTACATGGAAGCACCTAAAGAGTCTCTCTAGAATGAAGAAAAATGAATCCTCAGTAATGATAAATGAATAGTGGATTTTGGTGTTTTTATCAATATATTGATGAATAAAATCTATATGGTTATTCAGATAGTTATTGGGGAGGTGACCTAGATGTAATAAAAAGAACCTCTGGGTATGTGATTTTTCTTGTATCGACTACTTTCATGCGGAATTCAATGATGTAGTGTGTGGTCCCTTTATCCACCTGTGAAGCAGAGTACATGGCTACACCATCCACTATTTATGAAGGAATCTGGTTGAGAAATATATTGAAGGAGATTAAGAATATGTTGGAAGGATCCATAGTGATATATGTGGATAACAAGTTATCAATTGAACTTACTAAAAATATGGTGCATCATGTAATAACCAAACATATTGATACCTGATTCGATTTTTTAAGATATCATGTGGAGTAGAAAATGATAAAATTAAAATATTGTCATACTAAGAAATAGGTGGATGATATTTTCAAAATGGAATTACTTACAAATTAATTCAAAAAATTTATAAATATTGTTGGGATGAAATCGATTTTGGTTTGAAGGGTTGTATTGGAAATAAAAATCATAAAGTTTTTCGCGGTTTCTTCCCAAGAAGCCCATGTTTTCTATGTAGCATGTATTATCTATACCCATCAGTTAAATGCATTTTCCTCACCATGAATCCACGTACATCTATTTTTACTTTGAATAACTTTAATTTTTTTCTGTCATAAATTCTACACATTGTTTTGGGTCTATATATTGATGAAATTATAGTCCATGAAATATATGTGAAATACATAGCTTGAAATCCATTATTGCATTGTGTTCCTATTACTTCCTCTTATATTTATGGGCTTGTATAGCCAAAAAGATCACCTATATTGAATAGAATTCATTCCAATATACTACATTAAACCGAGATATCATTTCATGTTTCCATGCCATAATGATTGAGACTTGTAACACCCCGACCACAGTTACCCAGAATAGGTGCATTATTACATAACATTGGCATGATACATGGAAATCATGTCCTGAAAGACCGATCAGTTTAATAGCCATGGAAATACTAGAAACATTCATTACATTATAAAATGAGAAACTAAAACAACATTGTTTCCATAGACCACACTCATATCCCCTAAGACTGTCCCTACAGGTCAGTCATAAAATACTTCTTCACATCCTGGGAAAAATGAAACATAGAAAAGGGGTGATCTCATATGCACAGTAAGGATAACAATATAGAAGAAACTTTCATAAATAAGCATAAACATTTAAGGCAATGTATAAAACTAAAACAAAATCCTTTTCAACATAAACATCATCATAATATGGAAAATATAAATCAAAATAATTCCATTTTCTTACTCAGATGGATATTTTACTAGTCGAATAATCAAATGCAATATCAATATCCATTTTCATATTGATGGAATGCATAATGCAAGACTTTATAACCACATAGTCAAGGCCTTGTGCCAAGACTAAAAATAATATTTTATCAAGGCCTTGTGCCAAGACACTAGTTTGTCTAATGAGTCTTACTGATACATCGAGGAGCTATAGCGGGCTCCACCCGTCACTTACTAAGTCCTATGCATTCCTCATATGAAAAGGTTTAAACATAACATAAACATTCATATTAAAAATATCAAACAAAATGTCAATAGTTTATATGAAAACCATGAATGGTATAAAAATAACACATCCATAATCAAACATATCACAAAAAAATCAATACAATATGGAAGTTTTGTATCATATTAAATCAACTTCAAATAAACTTAAAATCCATCAAAGGATGTTGAAATAGATTAAATGAAAACCTTTTTTAGAGAAATATCTATTTATATTTTGAAATCATTTAAAGGTCATATAATTATAAAAGAAAACATTTATTTTGAAAATATTCTAATAATATTTTAAGGTAATCTTCAATGATTTTATAATGGCTGAAAATTTCCGCACCTTCTGTATAAGTTAAATTAACATTCTTACCTGAATTTTGTTGAAATGGTCAAAAGTAACTTGTTTGGAAAATGACAGAAAGATTTATTTCCAGCATTTTATAAATAGTCAAAAAGGATATAAATTACTTTTACCTATAGTCTAGTAAATATTAAAAATGTTTTGAAATACATTTTTAAGAAACATGGATGTGGATGATAATGATGTCCCAATAGATACTTTTCGTAAAAACAATCTCGGATAATAAAGAGATTGTGAAATTAAATCATACCTTGTACTTTTACTTGGTATAGGGTAGGATAAAATCCTTTATAATGGAGAAATAATTGTTATTAAATTATAAAATAATCATATACAATAATATGATATCATATATGATCTTTTAACTTTTCTTTTTTAATAATATCTTAGTATTATCATCGTTTCGGGTGTTGACTGATTCATTTTCCTTTATATGCATTGTTACATGAGTAATATTTATTATGGATAGGATGTATATTATTCATATTAATATTTATATTAAGTCTTTAAACATTATTTTTAATCATCTAATGAAAATTATTCTTGAATAGATACGATGGGGAATGAATCTCATCGTGTTTGGGGAGACGGTAATCCGTACATACGCATGAGCGACAATATCATTATTTTGGTATTAAATCATATATAATTGGATGGTATATCATGTATAAAAAATCAGTATCATGTTATATTTATTATCTACATCATTTATAAATCATTATAATAGTCATCCAAATAGTAATATATTGAGTAACAACTACACCATGACGTGGGGGCGGTATGTCGTACGTACGCACGTATGGTGAAATGTCATTCAAAAGATGGATAGAATAATGAATATGGTTGTAACATATTTATAATAAAATCAAAGTATATATATTATACTTGATTTATTATTTTATAATGGAAACAACAAGGAAAGAAGAAGTAGAAGAAGAAAAAACATGGAAGAGGTTGTGAGATATTTACCTCTTCTTCGTGTTCTTCCTTTTGATTTGATCAAAGGGGGTCCTTAGGTTGTCTTTCTGACTAATGGAAGGCCTCTAAGAAGAAGGGAGGAAAGTTTATAGGGTATTTGGGTAGGGTTAGGCCTAGCCAGATGGCTTTTATGGTGTTAATTAGAGAGAAGTGGATGTTCCCTTTTATAAGAGGGGTGAGGGGCACCTTAGGAAATGCTAGAAACATTATTTTATAATAAACTCATTTTAGGTTTTTAATGTCTCCAAAATGTATTATTCAATGGAAAAGGTTGTTATGGGTCGCAAAATTCTCAACCAATAGGTTATAGATAGGTTTCAGTCACTATATTAACCTTATCTTTTATATTTAACTCTTAGTTAAATAGTTTGACATTTACCAGGTCTCTTTGTATTTTTATATTATATGGTTAATAAACTTATTATAAACTTCCAAGAGAACCCCAAGTGGTTAATTAATGATAAAAATATCATTATATAAGCCTTTGGGCTGAACCTTATATTTTTAGGATTATTATATCAACCAATAATATTGTATTTGTTTTAAAAACTCATTTATGTCAAATTTAACATTATTTAATAATTGATTTTTGTTAAAGTCATTACTACTTTATAAATTCAAAATAAATAAATTTAATAAACCCTAACATGTCATATTATCCTATAAAATTATTATAATTCATTAAAAGTCTCAAATTAGTTTTATTTTGATTTTTATAATATCAATTATTGTAATATTTCATTAATATGGTAATTACTGCATCATCATTGTGTCATAAATAAATTAAATTATATTATGACTAAAAATTATAAATAAAATAAAATTATATAGTAAATATATTTAGATTTATAATGAATATTTATATTCAAATAGATAAAATATATAACCCTATGTAAAAATTGTTTAACTAAAAGATATATGCTTATGTCATTTTTTGTATTTACTTTAACATTATTAATATAAAGTGTCATTATCACATACAAGTGGCTCCATGGGGTCCCAAAATCGACCCAAAGATGCCCATGGGTAGACATGTATCATCCAATAGGGTTATAACACGTTTTAGGTTAATTTAATATTATTATAATATTATTATAACCCTTATTTACTAGATTTACCCTTTAACCATGGTAAATAAAATATTTACCGAAATAATTATTTAAAATGTCTAAAAATTAAAGTTACCTATTTAAAAAATTTGGACCTCTTGATTCTAAATATGGAATCCATTTTTCTAAATTCAAAACACAAAAGTGGAATAAATTTGTTTAATATTAATTCATGTTGTCTAAACAAAAAGCGTGTTTTTAAGAAATAATAACTATCAAAAGATTGACATTTTCTTATGTCCAATTTAAAAGTGAAATTACGTCCAATGAACACCATTGGATTAAATGGTAAAAATATAATCTTATAATATGTAAAAACTACTCAATAGTATAACTTATCACTATAAATTATTTTGATTAAAAACGATGTTTTTAATTAATATTTAGTATTTTTCACTATTCATAAAAAACTGAATGTTTTCCGAAAAATACTAAAAATTAACCATAAACTAATTTAAATATTTGGAACCCAAAAATGAAGTCAAATTTGAAAGATATAATTGATAAAAGTTTAAAAAGTGGGTATTAATATTCATAACGACTAGCTTGATTGGTCGGGATGTGTTAGAATCACAAAGTTGCATACAACGCAAGATATTACATTATTCAAAGGAAAACATACCATGAAAGCTTGGGGTGTTACAAGACTCTGATTCATTGAACCATCAAATCTCACAACGATAAGTATACGATCAAATCGTTTGTGCAGGAATCTGATCTATGCCTAAAGATGGACCTTGATAATTAAATTTCTCTAAATTTAATTGATTTCTCTATTTCCTCTATGTTGGTATTTAAATATGATGAGGTCATGGATCATTCCTAATGTTGTGGTTATGGGTGTAGGTGGATACCCCACTAGGTGCTTGATGCAATTTCCAGTTTTATCGATCTAAGGATATTTAAAATATATTAATCATTATAGCTCTGAGATCACCAAATCCACCGACCTGTGGGATCCATGAACATTGTTTAAGAAAAAGCCAAATCCTATAATAAGGATCCAAAGGTGTTTGATTATTTTGAAGCCGATTACTTCCAAACTTTTTAAAAGGGATCATGCTTGAAGAATAATTTTAGATTATGCATGTCATGCATAACTAAGATCAAGCTTGAAGAATTTCTGTACCTGTTTTCTCCTTGAGGTAAGTATAGAATGAAGAGAAACTATAGAACATATTTGAATCAAAGTCATAATTCCAAGTCCCAGGGCCTCAATATTGATCAATTCACAAGACAAATCCAATCTAGACTAATATATCCCCAAAAAAACCCTGATATGCAGACTCGATCCCATCAGATTGGTCCAATATCTCAACCCATACCCAAACCAGCACATGTATTCCAAAAATCATTTTGAAACTATTCACCTGAACACTAAATAAAAAATTTCTCCTAGGATCTAAAACACACACAAAAATATCTACTCTGAATATTCTTGATATCCTGTGTGGGTGATCATGAAAATAAATTTCTCTACATATAATTGATCTCAAATTTTGTTTATGACAAATGTTACTCAACTAGATAGAGAATAAACTCACTGAAACCTACCTTACCACACTAAATGTTAGTCCAAATAATCTACAATGGTTTATAAATTTTTTCTATCTTCTAGAAAAAGAGATATTTAGCATCTTTCTATTACAACAAGACTCTTATATAATTTGTTTCTATATTTTTAATTCTAACGCATGATCTATTTTTTTCAACTATGTTGTGTGCCTTTATTCTTCCCCTAATTCTTTGTGTTTTCTCAATATTTTTTCCATATCATAATCTCTTCGACTCTATAACTATGGTAGTTAACTTGATTTCATGGATCTTATTGGAGATTACACATGCACCTCATTAAAATTTTATGATATCTATCATTGATGTGGTTTTTAAATTGGAGTTATGGATATGAATTATATTCATATTCTCTTTTAAATGAGTTTCTACATTCTATAATATTTTAAATCTTTTCACACTAATTTCTCTCATTCTGCAATGTATAAAATTTGAGAACTATGGTTTGAAGGATAAAAAATATACGATAAAGTTTGGTGTTGAGACATTGAATGAATCGATCTAGTTTATCCATTTCCTATTCATTATGGACGAGGTGGTATTGGATGTATGTGGAGAGATATATTCTCCATTAATTAAAAATGGAAAAAATACATATTTATGAGAAATCAAAGAATTATTTTGAATTGATTTTCAGCTGATAATTGAATGAGGATAATGAATAAAATGTGTGATCTATCCTAGATCCATCCCTTTTCACCCAAATTGTGGTTCCACTTATTGTTTGTTTTAAATTCATAAATAAAAACCAAACAAAAAAAACATCATTTTAGGATATTTTAAAAATTAAGAAGAGAATCTAAATATGAATAAGTGATTTGAATAGTGAGGAACTGACCCTCACACACTCCTTGGGAAACAACCAGGGTTATTCTTATGCTACATTCCATGTTTTAATAAAAAATAAAAAATAAATTTAAAGGTGACCTATGAAAACCATGTGATAAAAATACCAGGGAGATGTTTTCACATTTTCATGTAGGTATGGGTAATAGTCGTATAATCCCCTTGGAATTTTTTCTTTTCATCCTTCACTTGCCGACATACTGAGAATTGTGATGTATATTCTACGATCTCCTTCTTCATAGTGTCCCACAAATAGGGTTACCGAATATCTCAATACAACTATGTGTTCCCTGAGTTTATGGAGAATTTTGATCTATTTATATCATTCAATAGATCCTTTTTCATCTTAAGATTTCAGTGTATATATATTCGTGACCCAAATCATAAAACTCCTTTTTCTAAAAAAATTTAACTTCAAGGATTTAATTTTCTTATATATTCATCCTTCTTATGTATTTCCACATCACCTCTTTGAGAATCCTTTATCTTATCTTTATTGCACGGTTGAGAAATAATTTTAAAAATAAATGATGATGTTCCTCAAATTATGATTCCCATTTCCATCCTTTGTGAGTATAAATTGATTCGATCCATATTAATTCTCATCATTGACAAGGTCTCTGGATCCTTTCTACTTATAGTATCATCCACTTTAATTACATTACCATGAAGAAAGTGAATTTAGTAGTCATAGTCATTGATTGGATTTAAATATCTTCACTGGCACGTATTTGGCTCCTTCAATTTGATTACATACATGTGGAACCTATAATCTACATATATTTCAAACATATCCCCAAATAAGTAATGCCTCCATATTTTTAACATTAATATCACTATATAAAACACTAGATTTTTAATTGGATAGTTCTTCTCATGAAAATGCAACTACATTAAGGCATAGGCTCACATTATAATGTTTCATTAATATATAGCCTTAAACCTTATGTGATTCATCACTGTATACCGCAAAAATGTCAGCACTGGTGGGTGGTATATGTAATGGAAAATTCAAAAGCCTATTGTTAAAATCATTTAAACTCTCTTCAAATTCATTAGTTCATAAAAAACATTACACCCCTATGAGTTATCTTGGTTATCAGATTTTCAAATTGAGAGAAGTTTCTATAAAATAATTGGTAATACCTTGATTGTCCAAGGAAACTATGGATCTATGTTACATATGTTTTTATGGGTCACTCCATAATATCATTTTTCTTAAACAGGTATATAAATATCCATTTATTGGCAACAACATTCCCCAATAATGATACATCCTATCTATTAATAACATTTACTGTAAATTTTGTATATATTATCCTTTAATAAAGTCATTAGTAATTTATTTAAATTTCTATAATACAACTCCTTAATTTAAAATCATATTAGAATATAATCTATAAAGGCTATGGTAAATTTGTTGTGGTAATATGTAAATATATTATTTATTGTATCTATAAATATTGTTGGATAATTAGTGAGTCTGAAGGGAATCAATTCAAACTCATAGGGTCTAAACATTATTCGAAAGATAGACAAGGGAATATCTTCCTTCCTCAACATTAATTACTGATATCCAGATTGAAGGTCCACCATTGGAAAATATCATGCCCCATATAATTGATTGAATAATAATATTATCATGTAAGGGGACACATGTTCCTTATTTTGACTTTATTTAGTTCATGATAATCAATACATAGGTGCATTGACCCATCTATCTTCTTTATGATGAGGAACCACACACCCCATGGTGAACCACTTGAGCATATAAAACCCTAGTGCAAATTATCTAATAACTGCTTATTTAGTTCTTCTAACTTAATGGTTTTAATTATAATGGGAATATTTTTTATAGGAAAATATATAGGTATACTTTCAATTGAGAAATCATCCTTTTAGTAAGGAAGTTTATTGGGAAATTATTCAAGGAAAACATTAGTATAATCAGTCATATTGGGAATTTCATTGAGCCTGATTCTCCCCATTTTTTCAATCATTTAGGATATATTTTTTTGCTCATAATTCAATAATACCCACAAGTGAGAATAATATTCCTAATTAAATTCATCCTCCTCCTTAAACTTGTATAGATGTTGAGGATGACTCAGAAAGTGAAGAGTGTTCTCCAATGCTTGATAATTGATGTTGTCTTTATATATGGGTAAGCAATAGGTTCCCAATATAGTATGAAGCTCCAATAAAGTAATTAGGACTATAGTTTCTAATATTTTTGTTTCAGAAACATTTACTAGTTTATAGTAATATACTTGGGATGTAATAATTTCCCCATTTTTTGTTCTCAAAGATAGGTAAACCCCCCATGTTTCAACATGGTGATTAAATTGCTGTACTAAATTGTAAAGATATGAAACAATGTTTAGAAATAGAATAATGTGGTATTATATTCCCTCAAGGACTTAAGTTTTGTTTTTATTGATTTTCTATAATTACCATTTGTTTACAAAATTGGTTCACTTAATGACTCTGTTCCATTAAGTTGAAGCACTGTACCTCCGGATGATTTTTGATCTAAACCTTATTTTCCTTTATCAAATTAGTAGGATTATTTAAATCTCTTGAAAATTAATTACCCTATTTCCCCTATTTTCCCCACATAAATAATATCTTAGTAACCTTAATAAAGTTTTTGAGGAGCTTCTTCCCACACATTTTACATGTGGTGAGTTGGGTTTTTTTCACCATGAGATTTATCCGTCGATCATCATGAAGATAAATCCATTTTATGATTTTCATTAGCATGCCCAAAAGACCATTGAGGGTCTCCAATATCCATGTTTACCTTGAGTGAATAATGAATAATCCCTTTATAGCTATCAAAGTCTCAACCCTCTAAATATTTTCATAGAGACTCATCTTTAACCCACTAAATAAATGGTTCACCATACATTCGGTGTTGATGACAATGATAATGGTGTACCATGAAAGCCTTGTGATGTTTTCCTCATACTCCCTCATATATTCATCATACTTTTTTTTAAATAAAAGAGAACACTTATCCATTTTCAGATGGATATATTAGTGAAATATTTTTTGAGAAATATTATCTTGAATACTCCTCATTCCAGGAAATCAAATCCCTCTTTGGACTTCGTGTTCTTGATCAGTTTCCAGCACTTGTAGGATTCCCCTTCATGATGATAAAAATTTAGAATTATTTTCTATTTATTTGACCATATTAGGACATAGAATATATTCTGAAGGTATTTAATCTATTTTTATATGATGAGGGATGAGATGATACAATAAATTTAGGTTTCCTTTGTCTCATAAAGGACTCAATCATAACGTGCACATTCTTAAGAGGAGGGGGTTCTGTAAGATTTATGTTATTATTCATATTATAAGTTAGTGAAGCTAGTAATTCCATGGAGTTTCCATATACCACTATAATAAGTTTAGGTGTATCATTAGGGTAATCATTACATTTTCCATCATTCTTGTGTTAGGCATTGTTACTCCTATTTCCCACAATTAACTAAAATAAAGGGAAACTTTTATGAGAATAATTTCTCTTGTAATCATATATAAGGTAAAATATAAACATAGAAGGAATAAATTACAAATGAAAATTAAATACTGTCTTTTGTGTCTCTAGGATTTACTCTAGGTTATCCACGGTGTTTCCTTATTAAGTTTCCTAACCTAATAATCTATTTATGTCATTAATAATCATTCATAAGGAGTTTTTACATTTTCCAAAGTATAATCCCTAAGTCAATAAAACTAAGAGTGATGAAATTCCTCTTTATCATGCACCAAGTGATGATCAATTTAATAGATAATGCACCCTTTTGATGTTTTTTTAGTAGATAGAACAATGTGAGATCCACATCCACATGTTGTGTCCAATCAAGGAATTAATTTCTTATAAACCACTCACCATATACTTCAAAAATTTAGAATATTTTTATATACTTATACTAATCAATAGGGTTATCACTGTTGTATTTTATTACTAATACTCCAAAACAACTAGTCCATCCTTTAATACCAACTATAGAGACCCAAGCCTTTTAAATGTATTGTTACATTGTTATAAACAAAAATATCCATTACATACAACCAAAGCATCGAAAGGGCTGGTGTATTTGGAAGACAAGGTACATGAAACATATACATTAAAATAAAATAAAAATTCTTTATTTCAATCTACATAATGATCTCATAAATACCTTTGATCTCATGAAACATCATAGGGTAACATTTGGAAAACATAAAATAAATGGGTGTAGTATACAGACCAATAGGGGAGTAAACATGGTAATGAAGCATAACTTATGAACCAAAAGGCATAACATGATATCAAAAATGAAAAGTTTCAAGAATAATCACAAGGATTTATAATATAAAGATCATGTAATAATAATATCATGACTTAATATAAGAGTGGAAGAAATATAAAACATTACATAAGCATATTTCAAGGTTAACCACAAATAAAAAACACCTGGAGGACAGAGTCCCATCATGGATTTGTTCTACTCCATAATCCCATACATATATCATCTCATGAGATACAATCGTTACCCAATGCATTATAGTGCTATACGGGTTCACCCATCATAACATGTACATTCTTATGTGTCAAATAAAGGAAGTCAATAAAAATTTATAAATAGAAGAATTATCCATGGAATGAAATGTGTTGCATAATATTTTCTCATAACATAATGAAAGACAATTACAAATGAGGGCATTTGAGAAATGACCATAATTCATGTGTTACTCGTAAATGGAATGAACACTAATCTAGATATATATATATAAGAGACATAAATAAATAATCCATACATATTCTATAACATTAAATAGTTAGATAATGTGTGTAAGAGAGGTAATGTTAATAACCCAAAGAAAAGGGTGGTTCAGAGAGATCACTTCCCTTATGTTCAAAAATCATTATACACATTCACTTAATGACATGAATAATCAAATTGAATATATTAATTACTCAATTAATAAACTTTTACATCTATATATGATTTAATATAATTTTATTATATTTATTTATAACTTTTTCAATGAGATATAATGATTAATTTCATTGTTCCCAGAGCGTTTGTTTCATTGTTCCATGGTCGGATAACATGAGTATAATTATTGATGTTCCTGTAAATTGGGACTATAACTGCATAAGTTAACTTAAATGGTATTCATTTATTTCTAAAAATTTAAATGGTCCCGAATATCCTTTATTTGTTTTATGATATAGGGATTATTATTTTAGTAAAAACGTTAAAGTTATTATGTTATCTCATTAAATCGGATTTACCAACCATCACGAACTAAATTATTTTTATTAAATAAAATGATCCTTAAAACATTCCATATATAGAAATAAGTTATGAAATAATTATTATAATTATATTTATCCATAAAAAGGTTTTCGTAGCCATCCATGAAGGAGTTTTTGAAATACAATGTGAATTGTTCATGGAGGTGGTGAACTAACCATTTTGTAAACACAATTTTCATCTAATAATATAAATACGGGAGGGTAGATCATGCATATTCCATTAACATAATTACATTAAAATATATTTAAGATACTGGACTCATCATACCATATTCGATGAGGGAGGTGAGGAGAAGGTATATAAATAAATGAATTTAAAAGAGGTCAGTTGAGAATATTTCATCTTAAATGTTGTCTCCTAGAAATACTCTTTAAGTAACCTGGAATTCGTCTTTTGGTAAGACTAGTAGAAGTAGTTTTTTAAGAGAGTATTTGGAAGGTAAATTTGTTGAAATTTGTGAAGATCCAAGTCTTATAAATATCTAGGAGAAGGGGTTGTGAGGGGATGTGTTTTTAAGTGGAGGATAGGGATGTGTTTGAATATTATATATCATTATTTTTTTATGTTTTCTCCAAAATAACAATCTTATTGATTCTTGTGACTATATATAGGAAATAGTGCATGTATGTTTGAACTAATGGGGTCTTATATATTCCATGACTAAAACAATTATGGTATATAGCTTATAATGTTAAATACAATATATTAATGTATTTGGTTATTAAAAATGAAAAATTTATTAAAATAAAAAAAATTAACCTATTTTTTTATATAAATGAAATCCATTTTTTGAAATTAATTTTTTAAATAAGAGTAATCTAATTTTAAAATAAAGTCTTCATTTATTTGAAAAATACTTTTTTAATATTATGATCACTTTTCTAACCCTTTAAAAAATTACTTAAGGTATCCTACAATTATAATATCAATATATGACAAAATAATATTAATTTTTTATAATAGTGAAATTAAAATATTTATTTTTTACAAAAATTCAAGCACATAATTTGTCATTTTAAAAATATTTATTTACTTGTATTATGATACAAATATGTCATATTTATATTTTATAAGATACATTGATATTATTTTACACTTCCATAGGTGAGGATACTATTCTATGGTCATGTTATAATTCCAAAGAGTCATATACCTTCCATTATGGAAATTTTATTCTATAATTATAATTTTGTTCTCTAAATGTAATTTTAAAATTTATATAATAAAATGTATTTAATTTTATCATGAGGTATATGTGAATTATATTACATCACAAAATATGACACAATTATATATTCAAATTAAAGATTCCTTTAATAAGATTTCGGGCATTTACACTTAAACATTTATTTTTCATCAATTATGGATTTTCTTAAGGAAATGACCTTCAGGAAATCATGGTTTAAATTTTTTTTCAACTCTTAATTTGTTGAAATTATAATTTTTCAATAAATTCATGATTCATGTCACAAGGGGAGTGAATCCACTATCAAGAGTCCAAAAAATGACTCAGTTTCTTATACTTAAATAAATGTAGACCGTTAGAATCATCTCAAACATTATATTATTATTATATACTCGTTGTCTCACATGTTTGGGTGGTTGATAGTAGATTTATTATTTTATATATAATGGATCTTATTTATATTAGAAAGTTGTTTTTTAAATTTATATTCTGCTTGATGACACCATGAGATGAGGATTTAACCAATTTTTATCACCTTATACTCACTCCCTTACCTATTTAATTTTGGTCTCATATTTAGGTTTCTGTCATGATTTAAGTTGTTTATTTTCAATGGAAGACACATTTTGAGAGTGTCTCATTTTTCATTACAATAACAACATATTTGAGGACTATTTTTTTATATTTATTAGTTTCCACTAATTTATGATCATCTTTTAAAACGTATAAATGTCGAAAATTATTAATAATGGTGTAACTAGGGGAATACATTTAGGATTTAAGTTAACTCATTAGATGCAAGTGTGATGATAATATGATCTGAATCACTTGATTATTCACTTAAAAAGTAATTTTTAATGTCATTTTTATACTTGGGGTGTATATTTCATTATAATCCAAGTTACATGAGGTTAAAAAGGAATCCTACACATAAACCATAGTAAAGTGAGTTTTTCTTAATGAATAAGTTATTTATGTTATTGAATAAAATGTATAAAATGTGGTACCTTGATATAGTAAGGTTGAGTTAGTTTATGGACATTCCTTGTTGAGTGGAATGTGATCTACTCATTGACTTTTATGAAAATCAGGTGATGTATTCATCTATATTGGATAGTATAAATTTGAAAATTGAGAATAGATAAGTTATAATATATGGTATTAACATGTTCTATGTATCATTTATATATTTTATATCATTGAAAAATATACTATATTAATATGCATGATGTATGTATATGCATTTGGTGGATGCTTACTTAAAGATAAACATTTTTAATAGTGGTAATGCCATATCTGTTTTATAAATTGAGTAATAATGATATTCTTCTTATGGTTAATATTTATTTATGGTTATATATTTTTAATTTATGATCATTTTAAATTATAAATAGTCCAATAAGGATACATATTTAATTCATTGGTTTAGGTATGCATGTTGGGTTTTCAGATTTTGGTGAATATTATATCTAACCTTGATATTTAACATTTTATCACTTTTTTAGCATTAATTTGTTTAAATATTGAGTTATAGGATCTCACAAGTGAATTTACATACATATTTATATTTCAAATGCGACTTTTATATTAGGGGTAAAGTTGTATGATAATCTGATTTTTTTAGGGATGTTGGAAGAGGTTTTACCAATGCTGTCTGAATAACTATATAGGTAAGAAGATCATAAATATTGACTATGTGTCTTGGTTTTAGGGGTAGTGGTTTTTATACAATATAATTTATAGGATGGTTATAATATGTATTTTATATAAAAATTATGTGTCTGAGTCAAAGGGTTTTGAACAATAAACAACATGATTTGAGAGAATGTGATACTAGACCACAGAAACGGGTTTAGGTTATATAATTTCATTTTATTCCCCTTGAAACTCATTTAAAATAATCTATTTTTCTTTTAATATGTCTTGGGTAATTATATTGTATTTTTAAGTGGATTTTAGAGGTCTCTCACACATTATGATGAATCATTGGTGTGGGTAAAATGTTTGGCATCAAATCTCAGGTATGATCTATATTTGTTTTCAAAATCTTGGATTCTATCATTCACACACTTAGATCCATACTTATGTATGTTGAAACTATAGATCCAATGTATTATATTTTTATTTAAAATTAATTATGATTATTATTTTTTTGATTCATACCATTGTTGTGATCTTGGAATGTATATTTAAAAATTCTCTAAAATGACATGTCTAGGTAAGTGTCTCTAATACCTTATATTATATTGGAAGATATAATATGATTTATTGAATAATTAATGATAAAATTGATTTTACTTGCATGATTTGTGCTTAATAATTATTTTATTTAAAAATTTATTTTTAAATTAAATTATTTATTAAAATATTTAGGGTCTTTACATGAAACAATATTTTATATTGTAAATATGAATATTTTTATTAAAATTAATATGATTTATTGAATAAAGGATTATTAAATTGTTTTTCATTATTTGAATACTATTTTTTTAGTGTATCTTTGTTAAAAAAAATTATTTTGAAAAATACAAAAGAAAATAATTAGTTTTTAGTAAATTGTCTTCATGTGTTCTGTTTGAAAATTATTTCTTGGATTTTATTCATGAGAAATAGATTTAATATGTGAACTATGTTTTAACCCTCTATGATTTTCCTATTGTATTATATTGATATAAGGAGTGTTCATTAAATAAATTAATAGTTTGAATGACTAGGGGTTTACAGACACCACTACTACTTATTTTAATAAATTAAATTTTTTTGGGATTGATGTGTGAATAATTTTGGTATTACATCACAAACATGGATGAGGAAAATAGAGATTCTATTTTGTATGGGTGAATTATAACTCACTCGAGGGAAATATTTTTGGGATTTTTGAGGCCTCTCAATTTTTCTAAAATAACATTTTTTGAAAGAGAGTTTCCAAAAGGATATTTTTTTGAAATGATGTTTTTAAAAGTAGTCGTGGATCACAACTTCTGTCAAATGAGTCTCATTGAAATATTTATCACTAATGTTCTACTGGAAGTATCAGAATAATAGTTTTAATACACGGGTATCATAAAATTATACTAGTTTTCATTGGTCAAACTGAAGGTGCAACAATCTATCAGAGTTTACCTTAGTTAATGAAAGTACAATGGTGAATATTGGATGGTTGTAGAATTGGTTTACCGGATGAAGACCTATATAACTATAGGGCACGTCAATTTTTGTGTTAAATTTTCACTGAAAAATACACGATTATAGATTTTTTATTGTTGAGATATGATATAGGGTGAGTTTAGAGTGATAGTTATTACAATCAATTTTACTCTTATTTAACATAATTTTTGTAGTGTTATCCCATATTCATAGAACATTTTTCCGAACCACATAATTCTTAAACATTATTCTGTTCTTGTAATTTTCATCCTTCAATTGTTTTTGAATAGAGACTTAATGTAGTTATTAGGTTTTATATCTCCATGATTTGAAAAAACAAATCAAGGGGATAATGAGGTGAAATTTGAAGGAATGTAGGATTATGAAAAAAAAAGTGTTGTTTAAAAAGGTAGTTTTGTTCGTTGATTTGAGATTCAATTATTCACCAATAAGTGGTACAAGAAGAATTAGTTCATTTGTTCACGCCTTTAAGAAAATAGAATAGAATTTTATGAAGGAAATATCTAGATTTTCAATTCAATGGTATGTAATTTTAGTTTATAGAATATGAAATTAGAATATATTTTGATATATAAAGATCTAGATGATCAGTTGGCTGGTAAAGTTCCAATGTATATGGAGAAATAATAATGGTAGTAGTTTGATAGGAAGGCTCTAACCCTAGTAAGAATGTCTATTTCTTGAATTGTAGCATTGTATATTCAGGAGAAAAAAAGAACAATGAATGTTGTGAAAGCATTGGTTGACATGTTTCTGAAACCAATAATGCTCAATAAATCATTATGATATAAAAATTATTCATCTAGATATTAACATAAGTAATATTGGTAATAAACCTTGTGAATGATTTCAATATGATCTAAGAATATATTGAATCAATGCGGGTTACATTAGTGAATGATATGTGGGTGTTTCTTCTTCTATATTCACTTCTAGAATGTTGGGATTATACGGTGAAAAAATAAACAATTTTAATGTAAATATTGGTCTTGTATTGGATGAAATTTGGAATTTCATTTTTAATGAAGAGATGAGGCAGAACATAGTCCATTTACCCTTTATAAGATCCATTAATGCTGGAATATGGGGGGTGGTCACATACATGGAAAGAAAATCAAAATAAGTCATTCTAAGATAAGTATCAAGGAAGAATTCAGAAATTTATAGTTAGTTAAGTCCCAAAATGTTGGATTTTTGGAAAGATGGGACATATAAATAAGTATTACTACACTTAGAAACAATCTACATATAAGGAATCAACTTCTTAATGCAAAAAAATCATTTAGTTGGACTCATGGATGATAAATTTTGTTTTAAAATGTAAACATTCTCAAATAATCTTGTGTTATCAACTTGGGTGAGTAATTTCGTTTGACTATTGAGTGGGGGTGCATGGTTTACTATGTATCCAAAATATTTGGTTGAGTAAAAATGTCTAATGATGAAGCTCTATAATAATTGGAATGGAAAATTTCAATATTCAAATAAATAATAAATGTGACATGAAACTGAAAGGTGTTAGACACATAACATGTATTTGGAAGAACCTCATATCAATTGGATAACATAATGAAATAGGTTTTATAAACACTTTCATAGATATAGTGTGGATGATAACTAGAGTATTTTTGGTGATTTCTCGTGGGGTAGAAAATGGATCACTATAAATTAATGGAAGAAAATACTAAGTTTCAATGATAAGAAACACTTGATCAGAGGATCCAAAAGTATGGAAATATGGATATTTCCATCACAAATAAAAAAATATAAAAGTTATAATATCAAAGTATATTCCTAAACTAAATCATATAGGATTTCAAATATTTGAGAGTCGTATTCTATGAAAAAACATGAAGGTTTCTTTCAATTTGGATGGACTGAAACCATAGAATGAAATCCAAAACATATGCATTATGCTGTTTGGGGACCTTACCCTATGAATTCTAGTGCAGTATCTCTATACGATGTGACTTTTATTTGTTATTCTTCGAGTAAAGTCTATTTATACATTCTAAATAATAAATTTATATATATATATATATATTAATGTTATTCATTGGAATGCTTTAGTTGAAAGGGTGTGATCCGAACCGGATGTTTCATTGATCAAAAAATATTTCAGAATACAACATACACAAATTTAAAAACTTTTTTTAGAATAAGGGGTTTGGAAGGGGAAGGAAGTGCATTGAACTCCACAATAGAATGGTATTTCTAAAATAACGAACATGACTCTTCAATTGAAATCTCATTGTATGATACATGATTCTAGAATTATTAAGATAACTTGTGAATAATAAAAAAAAGAATATTACTTGATCAAAAGAAGTCCATCTTTAGATATTGGAAAATAACTTCTGAAATAAATTTGGTCTTGTAAAATATTGGAAGTGTACCATCTCAAATCATCTAGAAGTGTTTCTTAAGTTCTTGTGGGTATAAAATATATAGATAAGTTGTAGGCTAAATCCAAAGTGTGTTTTCTTGTAAGATATGGTAATGAGAACTTTGGAAACCATTTGTGGGATGATGATATATAGTATAGAATTTATCTTTAATTAAAAACTTCTGTGGAATGTTTGAAACTTAAGAGATAATTAATTTGAGAGAAAATCATCTATTGATGTTCAAGTTGACAAAAATGAGATTATTAAAAGGCAAAAATGTTGCACTTGAGCATTAATTATAGTATGTATGAAATATTATTTTTATGAAACTACATTGCAATACATATTTTAATATTTCACGTGGAAAAAAATTCTAATTTCATTGGGTGAATATCAATTTGAATATTACTATTTCAAAATAAAACTATAATTTTTATTGAAATTTTACTTTAGAAATAATCATTTTAAAGTAATTGAAAATGTATTATTTAAATATTACTCCATTTTTTAGACATTTTTTTATAATATCTATAATTAACTATATATTTATTATCAATTTGATAGAAATAAATAAAAGATCATTAGTAGGTAAAAATGGAAATTTTTTAGAAAACTATTTTTAAGATCATAATTTTTTTTCATTTAAATAATTAAAATAATTATTAATGATGAATGATTTATACTGAATGAATAGATTATATATTTATATATATGAATTTAAATTCATATAATGTTTATTACTAGTTATATATTTAATTTACAATCATTTTAGGCCAAAAAATGAGGTTTCATGAAAAATTGTTTTTTAGTAAGTTCATCGGGTTAATTTTTAAATTAATTTATACCACCTAATTAATATTAGTTAATAAATTCAACTTAATTTTTTATTATAATGAAATGTAAAAATATTAAAAACCAGTTTCCACATTTAAAGTTAAAAATGGTTTATCATGGGATTAAACTAAAGTGATATGGGTTCAAATGACTTAAAAATTGTATAAATTATATTCTATAGATTTATTTAGACAATCATAACCTTAGTATATAAATTTAATTGTTAATGGAACAATTATCCCTGAAAATGAAAATTTATTATTTAAATATTATCAAAAATATGAATTATGTACTCCCCCCCTCCTATAGAAATACACCCCTTATTCTCTCCCATCAACACTTCAAGATCAATTTAGATCATCCAAGACCTATAAAAATACCTTAATAAAATAAATAAAAAAATACTATATGTATTATTTTGGGAACAATACCAATCATATATGGATTAAGGTGTAATGAAAAGAGTGTTTTTTGATGAAGAGATATAGATTTTAACCGAATGTATTTGTTTTATTTATTCTTCTACCTCCTTCAAAACACTTCAAAAAATTATTTTATAATAAATTAAATATATCCAATATATGTATATTTTTTATGACTATTTCTTTACCTTAATCCATTTCCTTATTTGTGTAATGTGAAATGAATCCATCGTTTGTGTGTAAGGGGGACTACCACCTCGTGAACCGATGTAATTTGTTTCCCATCACTAGCTCTAATGGATATCCAATAAAATTAATATAAATAATATAATATAATATATATTATATAATTTTCATTCAAATTATATGAAATAGTACTTATATATTGCCTCATATATGTTTTTTAAAATGATCATTTCGATCGTGTGTATGTGTGGACTGTCACCTCAACAAAGCTATGTGATTCCTTTTTATGAAATTTTTTCATTTATGAATCAAAAAATGTATATAAAGAATTAATATGATTTTTATGACAATAATATAATTATTTTTAATATGAAAATATAAAATATCAATAAGAATAAAAAATTATGTAATAAAAAATCAATAAGAAAACTAAACAGTTGACACCTGAAATGACGATAATACTAGAATATTTTTAACGAATGGGGGATAAGATGTTATTACAAGATAAATTTTGATATTATAAAAAATAATATGTATTTTTTATGCATTAATAAAATGATTAAATCCTTTATACTATTGGTTAACTCATTGGTAACTATGTTGAAGTGCAAGATGAGGGATTTCATCTAAATTTCCACTTTATTGAGACATTTTAGGAATTTTGAATCTATTTCCTTTTATGTGGTGTGTAAACTACATTTTTAATATATTTAGAATATATATATATATATTTATGTAATTTTATGTTTTAATTCATGTTTAACCTTTCATTATATTACAATTTTAGAGTTATGAAAGTGGTAAGAATTTCATTTACAATAAAATTGTTCGTATTGTTTATATTTTTATTTATGGAATCATATAGTCCATACATTATAAACTATAACTTTTTTATCCTCAATATTTTTAATCTTATTCCATATATTATTAAACCTTTTCCTCTCTTTATTAGTTGAATCAATCAATGGAATTTTTAAAACAAAATTCAATATCATTTCTCTATTTGATAGAGTATATTTTCTTCTATGTCCATATTTTACATAATTGTTACACATAATTGCTTTTTAAAAACATATGTAATTAATTAATAATATTTTAGGTAATCCTTGATTTTTTATTTTTTAAAATAAATCTTTCTAATGTTCTCTAATTGGTTTTTTTAATTTCTTTATAAAAACATAAAATAGATTGTTTCTTTCTAATATGCATGAATTTAACGTATTTTCCTATGAACATTACTATTTAATGTTATTTAAATTAGTATTTAATATTTAAATTGTTTTACACCAAAAAATTATGAATTTGAAATTATTTTATTATTTTTATTCAATTTTTTCTATTCTCCAAAAGACATGTGATTTATACAAAACCTATATTTTTGATGAATTAGTGGTTGTATTTTATCTTTTATTGATTTTGTGGTTATTACCATTGTCTTGAAACATTCACTTTCATATGTTCATATTTTATAAGAAATTAAATTTCTCTTCCATATCCAAATTATTTGTATAATAGATATGCATATTTCAAAAATGGTATACCTTTTCTATATTCAATATTTTACTATGAAAGTAATTTTTTGACTATATAAATATTGATATTCTATATTATTTTCTCAGTATGAATATTTGTGGACAAGGCCTATAATTTATGGATTAAATTTTCCATTAAATATTTTATAAATTCGTTGTAAATAAAGTGGTGGGTGGGGCCCAGAATTACTTAGTCCCTCTATGCATCGATAGGTCCCATAATACAAACTAGTTGGATAGACTTATTAAATGGGTTGTTGGTATATACCTACCCATATTTATATATATCAGGACTCAACGCCTTAATCAAGACAATCTATATTGTAGATTTCCTTAATTTATATTTCAGTTAATTTTATCCATGAGATTATTTCATTAATATTATCCATGGATGCATTCAATGCTAATGTTATTATTTAAATGAAATGTGTTTTTAGTTATTTACCATGGCATGTTAATTATTCCTTATTTACTAATGATATATTCTATTGTACGCAACACTTACCAAGTGTTTGGGAGTACCCTTATTTTATTTTCCTTCCCCATGATATAAAGAACGAATCTATGAATGAGTTTTAAGGATGTAGAATATTTACATCCACTATATTTTAATTTACATTTCAATATAAAATTGGAATCAAGAATGTATCATCTTTTTGAAGACTACTAAAATTATTGATCGATGGTGATGTGATCCATTTTATCCTAAAAAATGTTAATTATTTAAACACTAGATTTCAGTTACTAGAGATTATTTTTTTAGAGTTGGTATCAAAGAATGTTTTGTAGAAACCCAATAAATAGGATTTAGTACAACATAGACTAAGAAACATATCCCTATGATAGAATTTGAGTATATTTATAATGGTAAGATAATATCATAATGTTTTTGGTAATTTATAGATTGTACAGTTTTCCTAATAATTAATCCTCATATGGATACTATAAGTTTATATGGTTTTGACATAGTTGAATCTAAGTGTAATTATCTTCAAAATAGTTATTTTAATATATATCAACCATCATTCCAGTGAATGTTGAATGGTCCCTTACTACAACCCTAGTTTCACACTCCAATTATATATTCTAGATTTAATGAAAATTTTCTTTATGAATCATTGAGGATGATTTGAAAATATTTTAATGATGAATGGGTATCCCTAAAGAAACCAATTTTATGATTATGATATTAGCTATGAAAAAAAATATTTTTATGATTAAAGGGTATCTCCAACTAGAATAAAGGATTTTATAAATACACATTGAATATTTAGATATTTCTCTGATAAGAAAGACAAATACAATATTTTAAGACCGGAGTAGAGCGTGGCTATACTAGGGATGATAACACAGGTTACATGACAACCTATATTTTAATAAACCTTAATTCATTGTTTATCACATAAAGAAAAAATTATTACTGTAACACCCTAAGGTTTTAAATATAATTTTAAATTCTTGAAACTTTGTTTTAAGTAGATAGTTATAAATATCCTTTAAACATAATTTTTCTGCTTCTATGATTTGAATTTCAAAAAACGGTTATCTACGGTTGTGATCTGTAAGTTATTTAGAGTCTGATAGAACCAACTTGTTTTTCTGGTGAATAGTAACATGCTCTTATGAATAGTAATATGAAACTTTTGAATAGTAAATAATAATATTATTTTATTTTATTACGTTTATAATATAATGAGATCATGATTAAATTTTTAAGGTGTTAAAAAATGAGTTATAGTTTGAAAATTATTGGTTTCGAATAAATTATGATTTTGTTTAAAAATTAAATTAATTTTATTTAGAAAATTATTTTCTAAAAATAGAATTCATTTTTGAATTCTAAACATCAAAAAATGATCAGGGTTAATGTTTGGTATTTTTCTAAAATTCTTGAATTTTTGATGAATAGTAAAATATGATAAATTATTATAAATGATAAACACTTGTTTTACTGCATCATATGTGATGAAAGGTTGATGTAAGAACACTTGGTTCTAACTCAAATGCACTTATTACTATTTTGAGTCACATGAGTCAAAACTATTCATAGTCTTGAGAAAAAATGATAAACTAATGATTTAAATAAAGTAAAACACCTCTTCTCCTCCACTATAAATACCACCCACATTCCCCTCTTCCTCTCACACCTCTATAGCCTTGAAATTTTTTTATGTTTTGCCCAATAACATTACCAAGGATCTACCCACGTCCAAGACCTACTGGTCTCACCAAAAGGAAAAAACCAAAGGCCTTAATGAGGATCTCAAGGATAAGAGATCAGGAGGTAAGAATCATCTTTCGTTTTCTTGTGATTTATTTTCAATTCATTATTTTCCTATACTATCTTCACCTACCCTTGTCCAATGGGAATAAAATATAATGCATGATATATATATTAAGGAATTTTATCATTTTTATAGAATTATTCATCAACATTCTTCCTCTTCTTTTCGTCTTATTCTAAAAAAACACCGTCCGTGATGTGTCGATCTAACAAAATCATAGATGATGTGTTTACAATTTCCATTACATACTTCAAAACTAGTTATAAAACCATTTTAATTATTGAATTTTTTTAATGTGTATTCTATATCATCTTTCATGTTATGATGTTAACATATATGCATAATATTATGTTATATATTGAAACTAGTTCATGATTATCAAATAAATACAAAAATTATCTAAATAGATATCACTAAATATTGATCAAATGATTCATCCTCATACCATATAAACAAAATGAGTTATGGAATAATTTGAAATTCTAGAAACATGTTAATACCATTTTATTCCACTTCTATAATCTCATTTCTATACAACAAGAAAGTCAAATATAAACCGTCCATGTAAACAGTGTAAAGAACCCACCTGAAACAATGGAAGGAACAAAATACAAATAATTAAAGGGTAAAATGATGTAATGAAATGATCATATAAGGTGATATAAACATGAATATGTTTCTGTAAGATATTTATAATACTATTTTAACAATTATACAGAATTTTTAAACACGTTTTATGTAAGTCTAACTCGAGGCTGGGGAATTCTTAACCCAATTTTCAATCTTTAGGGTAACCATCTACATTAATTATTATGTGTTATTAAGATTATTTGTAAGAATAGTGTTTTTTATATTATATTATATTATGTTTATTTTTTTCACACACATATCCATTCCTTTTCTTTAATTATCACTACAATTATATTTTCAAGAGACTTTCCATTTTAGAATCCTTTTTAAAATTCTCTTTATTAAAATTCAGAAATATTGTTATATATATATATATATATATGTCATGAGTGGTTTATCCTTATTTCATGAAACATTATCACCATGATATGTTGGTTGGACATAGTTATGTTGGGTTGATCCCATTATAGCTCAATATATGTTGGTTTTAGCCCATTATAGATCAAGATGTGATGGGTGTGCCCCATTATAACTCTCCAATGCATTGGGTACTCCAAAGATGGAATTTGAAAAAATTGTTTTTCCAAGTGTAAGAGTGATTGTAAGAATTATATGGTAAATATTTCCCAAGGAAAATACATGATTTTTCAACGTATGTTAATGAATTTTTATGAAATGGGTTTTATTGGTATTTATGTTATCACTTGACTAATGATTTCTTTCCTTATAACCGTTACTGATATTTTCTTTCTCATCCCATGTTTTTAAATGTTTTTCATAGGTTATAAATATTTTTAAGAGAAATAAGTAATAAAATTTATATTTTATGAAATGTTTTCAACGAAATTATGTTTTTTTATGTTTTACATATTTGGAAAAAGTGGATATTATTTTAGTAGTATCCTTATGTATGGTTATGGGAAGTTATGTATGTTTTATGTCCGGGTTTCAACAAAAATATAAACAAAAAATATCCTTCAAGTGTAAGAATGTATTTTATTGTATAAAATTCAATAGTATGTAATGTTTTATGTTTGGATCCTGATGATTGGTATCAAAGGATGCTTTAGATAACTTTAGAGGTTAAAATGATGTTAAAAGAATACCATAAATTATTTTTACTCTATGGTAATTTTAAATGTTATATCATTTAAAGATTACCATGTTTCTTTATCCATGAAAGTTTTGTTCAGAATGGTTTTCTGTAGAAGAAACAGAGAAGCTGAAGTAGGAAGGTACCAGGAGGCTGATGTCTATCCAAATATGTATCCTAGAATGGTTGGAATCTGAGCTGAGTAGTTTGTGGAAAAAATGGCTCAAATGACTCAAGAAATAAATGGTGGTGGTATCCATGCTAGAAATGAACATGATCTATCATGAAGAAACATTTTTTTTTGATAATTTTATGAAGCAACATCCTCCAACATTCATTTGAACCACAGATCCAGTGATAGATGAACAGTGGATCAATGCTCTAGAAAAGATATTTTATGTCATCAGATGTTCATAATTTCAAAAGGTAATAATATCCATTAATAATTTAGAAGTTTAAGTCGATTAATGGTTTTATATTATTAAGAATATGAGAGAAATATATGATCTTGATAGTCTGGAATGAGATGATTTTAAGTTTCTTTTTTTGGAAATATTTTTTCTAAAGACTATTCGAATCATAATGGGGAAACAATTCCATGAACTGAAGCATAAAGATGATGCTTCTGTTGTAGCATATGAATCCAATTTTACAAGACTCTCTAGGTACATATCTAATTTTATTGGGAATTTTAATTGTAAAATTAATATAATTTACTCTTGTTGGAAACCATTTTTATTAAGAGGTTTGGCTTCATGATATTTTAAATTTATGATAAGCTTGTTTTTTGTGTTGAAAAAGTTAAGATAGAGTTTTCTGACACATATTTTCCTCGTGATGACAAGAATAATTAGTGGATAGGTTGGCAGGAATTGGGGATGAATTCTTCAATGAATTTTGGATGTAAGAAAATAAATTTCCCTTCATGTGAAAAGTGTTATAAAAATAATCCTGGTGAATGTATTGTAAATTCTAGGAAATTATAATGATGTGGAATGTTTGGAAACATGTATCATTAGTGCAAGAAAAATTATTTTAAAATTAATGAGAATTCGATGGTGAGATTATTTAACTATAATAAATTGTGTCATTTTACTAATGTTTTTCCGAAGCTAGTCTCTAAGGCAGGGAATTAACAAGATTAGAAGCAGAATGGTGTGGTAAATCTTTTACAACCACTTCCACAAATGTTGAGTCAATAAATTAGTTGGTATTAAGAACATTTCTTATTCTTATAAAATTTTAAAATGTTTTTTGGGATTCATGGTCTACACATTCCGTCATTTCTGAGAATGTTTTCGAAAAATTGGGAATTCCACCTCATGAAATGAAACCAGAACTCAAGGGGAAAACACCTAGAGGATATATTGTGCAAAGAATAAATTATATAAATCTACCTATACTTTTATGTGGAAATATTTTACCTTAAAACATCATTTTATTTCCGCTAGTGCAGTTTTCTATTATTCTAGGTATTCATGAGCTTTCTTTTTATCATGGTAAGATTGAATGCAGAGAAAAACAATTTTTTCAGAAAGGGTTTCAGTTTTTATACATGAATGAATCCATACCATTGATAACATATCAAGAAGATAATAAAATAAAATAAATATGGAAATGAATGTTGTCTTGGACATATTTTTGAAGATAAGAGAACTATCTTGAATAATGATGTACTAGTGGTAAATGAATACCTAGATGCTTTCCCTAATCATTTTCATGGTGTTATTTCTAATCAAGTGGGTTAGTTTACTATTGACTTAGTTCCTGATGCTAAGGCAAAATCTCAACCCCTTATCGAATAGCTCAAATGGAACTTCTGGATTTAAAAAAGCTATTGACAGAATTATTAAGTAAAGGCTTCATCTGACCTATAACTTAGCCATGGGGTGCTCCTGTCTTGTTTGTTAATAATAAATATGGTTCAATAAAACATTTCATTGATTATAGAGCTTTGAATAACATTAATATTAAAAACAATTATCTTTTGCCTCATATCTATTATTTTTTTGATAATCTCTATAGATCAATTTTTTTTGAAGGTTGTCCTAAGTTCGGGGTACTATCGGTTGAATGTAAAGGATGAAGACATCCCAAAGGCTACGTTCCATACTACATATAGTCATTACAAATTTGTAGTTATGCCTTTCGGGTTAACTAATGCACCTTATATATTCACAAATATTTTGATAATAATATTTTAGTTATTGGATAATTTTGTGGTTGTGTTTATTCCTGTCATTTTGGTATATTCTATAAGTAAATAGAAGCATGAAAAACATCTAAGGGTTGTTTTTTAAACCCTAAAAGTAAATATTCTGTATGGAAAATTTTTCAAGTGTGAATTTCTGTTGCAAAAAATTTCTTTCCTTGTTCACATTATTTCTAAAGATGGCATAATTATTGATCCTACTAAAAAAATGGTTGTTAATGAATAGCCAGTACCCACAAATATAACCGAGATTCATAGTTTTCTTGGTTTGGCAGGCTATTACTGGAGGGATGTTGAAAACATTGTAGGGTTATCTAGTACACTGACAAAGTTATCTCGAATAGAATTTTTAATTCATCTGGAAAAATAATGTTGTGATTATTTTTATTAATTGTAAAGAATATTGGTGAATTCTACAGTCTTGGACTTACCTTTCAGAAGTGGTGAATTTTTCATCTACAATGATGCTTTTTTGGAGGATCTAGGTAGTGAACTAATGAAGAATGATAAGGTAATTGATAATTTTTTAAATACAATTAAAAATTCATGAGATAAATTATACCACATAAGATTTTGAATTTGAATCTAAGTTTTTTCTTTTAAAATGTGGAGGCATCATTTATAAAGATCCAAATTTAAAATATATACTCAACATAAAAGTCTAAAGTATATATTCACTCCAAAATAATTAAACATGAAGAAGAGAAGATGGCTTGAATTGATAATATATTATAATTGCACAATTAAATAACATGTAGGAAAAGAAAAAAAAGTTATAGATTCCTTGACTTAAAAACATCATCCATCATTAACCATGTTGTATTTGGATCATGGCCCCTTGATTAATGATTTGATGTATTTTGGATCGGAAGTTATTGGTGTGGGAAATTGATATTTTTTTTGGTTATAGTGTAGTAATCTCTATCAGACAGAATTAATATAGTGTAGATAGAAGATATAGAGTTATATAAAAAGGTATAATTGGTTAAAATATGTAATTTAATAGAATTTAACTTTGATAAAAATTTTGTTTCGAGGTTTGGGATGAGATTATGTGTTCTTGAATATTCTCATTTAAAGAAAGAATTGTTATGTGAAGCATGCAATTCTCCATTTTTAGTTCATCCTAGATGAAAAAATATGAATAAATATCCACGAGAGTATTACAGGTGGGATGGAATGAAAAGAGATATTGAAGATTTTACCGTGAAATGTTTGACATGTCAACAGGTTAAAGAAGAGTGGTAGTTAGCAAAGGGAATAGTTCAGCCTTTACCAGTGCTAGAGTGGAAATGGGAAAATATATCCATGGACTTCATTGTGGGACTACCAAATACTTCTCTAGGTAACAATGAAATATGGGTTATTGTTGACCGAATGACTAAATTTGCACATTTCCTTTATATTTGAGATAAAATTTCTTTGGATCATCTTTCTCGACTATACCTCAAATATATTTTCAGGTTACATGGAGTGCTCTTTCCGTTGTATATGACTGGGATTCCAGGTTCACTTATAATATTTGGAAGGACCTTCAAAAGTCATTGGTAATATAATTAACTTTTTGCACAACTTTTCATCTTAAATCAAATGGGTAGTCAGAACGAATGATTCAGAAATTGGAGGATATGTTTTGAACTTGTTCTATGGACTAATAGGGGTGTTGGGATTAACATTTTTCTTTAATTGATTTTTCTTATAATAATAGTTTTCATTCCAGTATATAGATGCTATCTTTTGAAGAATTTTATAGGAGGCAGTGTCGAACTCCATATTTTTGAGATAAAGTTAGAGAAAAAAAATTGATGGGACCGGAATTAGTAGAGGAAGTGGATGATAGAGTGAATATGATCTAGAAACACATGAGGACAACTTAAAGAAGATAGAAAAGTTATGCAAATAACATGGGTAAAGACTATTCTTTTGAGGTAGTGGATCATGTTTTTCTTGGAATCTCACCATGGAAATGTGTTATGAATTTTTGTAAGAAAGGGAAGCTAAGTCCACGGTTCATTGGACCTTATGAAATCATGGAGAAAGTTGGAACAATTGCCTACCAAGTAACATTTTATCCTATTTTATCACAGGTACACAATGTTTTTCTTATTTCGATGTTGAGAAGGAATGTGCTAGAATCATCGCATGTTCTATGCCTAGAATCAGTTTAGTTGGAAGATAACCTTAATTATGAAGAGAGAATAGTTTAGATTCTTGATCATAAAGATAAAGTATTGTGGAATAATTTAATATACTAGGTAAATGTTTTGTGAAAAAACTACATGGTAGAAGAAGTGATATTGGAATCTTAAAATTCTATGATGGAAAGGTACCCTAACTTGTTTAATAAGTAAATAAAATTGTGAGGATGCAATTTCTAGAAGGTGGATTGAATGTAACAATCTAATGTTTTAAAAATAAATTGAAATGAAGGAAACTTTGTTTTAAATAGATAGTCATAACTAGCCTTTAAACATATTTTTTCTTCTTTGATGATTTGAATTTCAAAAAGTGGTCATCTACCGTCATGAACAGTAAGTTATTTGGAGTTTGATAAAACCAACTTGTTTTTTTGGTGAATAGTAAAAACCCCTTATAAAAAGTAATATGAATAGTAATATGACCCTTAGGAATAGAAAATTATATTATTATTCTTATTTTATTATGGTTATAAGATAATTAGATCTTGATTAATTTTTCATGTTTTAAAAAATGAGTTATAATTTTAAAATTGTTATTTTTAAATAAATTATGATTTTATTTAAAAGAAAAATTAATAATATTTTAAAAATTATTTTCGTAATATGGAGTTCATTTTTAAATTATACAAGCCTAACAATCATTGGGGTGAATTTTTCTTATTTTTCTGAAATTCTTGAATTTTTTATGAAAAGTAAAATATGATAAATTACGATAAATGCTAAATACTTGTTCTACTGCATCCTAGGTGATGCAAGGCTGATTTAAGAAAACTTGTTTAGAAATTAAATTAACTTATTACTATTTGGGGTCACATGAATCAAGACTATTCGTAGTCTTGAAAAAAATATTTAACTAAGGATTAAAATAATGTAAAACCCCTCCTCTCCTCCACTATAAATACCACTGTCATTCCACTCTTCCTATCACACCTCTCAAGACTTTACCATTGTATAATCTCTGCCCTATATCCTTCCCAAGGCTCTTCAGCACTTCCAACACCTTCTGGTATCACTAAAAGGCCAAAACCAAAGGTCTTTCAGTGGATCTTCAGGAGAAGAGATCAAGAGGTAAGAATCCTCTTTCATTTTCTTAGGTTTTCTTTTAAATTCGTTTCTTTTCATAAACTCTCTTCACCTCCCCTTATTCAAGAGGAATTAAAGCTCTATTATGATATATATTCTTGATTTTTATCATGTTTAAGGAAATATTTTTCATCATTCTTCCTCTCTTCCTACTCTTATTCTAAAAATAAAAACAATTTACGTGATGTGCAGATTTACCAAAATTGTGGATAATGTGTTTACAATTTCCCTTACTTCCTTAAAAATGGTTATAAAACTATTTTTATGGTTGAAACATAATTTAACGTGTATGATATATCCTCTTTAATGTTTTTTAATTAACATATATAAATTATATTATGTTATATAGTGAAACTATTTAGTGATTATCAAAGAACCACAAAAATGATCTAAACGAATATCACTAAAGATTGATCTAATGATTAATACTCATAAAATATAACCAAAATGAGTTATGGAATAATTAAATATTATAAAAACATTAGAATATCAATTTCATTACACTTATGTAATTTCATTTCCATACAATAATAAAATCAAATTCAATCCGATGATGGAAATCATGTAAAGAACGCACCTGAAACAATGGAAGGAAGAGAATACTAATAATTAAATGTTAAAATGTTATTATGAAATGATAATATAAGGTATTATAAACCTTAATATGTTTCTGAAAGATATTTATAATACTATTTTAACCATTATACTAAAGGATTAAACATGTTTGATATAAGACAAATCCGAGGGAAGGGAATTCTTAATACTATTTCCAATCTTTGGGTTAACCTTACAGTTTATTAATTATATGGTATTAATATTATTTGTGGGATGAATATATGTCTATATAATTTTGTATTATGTGTATTTACAGTGCATACACATCCATTTATTTTCATCAATTCTCATTCCAATTATATTTTTTAGGGACATTCCTTTTAAAATCATTTCAAAAGGCTCTTTAATAATATTCTGAAAGATTGTTATATATATATATATAAATGGAAATAGTGGTTTCTCCTGATTTCATGATACTTTATTAACATTATATTTTACGTGGACATAATTATGTTGGGTTTATCCCACTATTGATCAAGATATGTTCGGTGGAGCCCATTATAGCTTGAGATATGATGGGTGAGCCCCATTATAGCTCTCCAATGCATTGGGAACTCTGAAGATGGAATTTAACCAAATGTTTATTCCATGTGTAATGGTGATTGTAAGTGTGGTATGGTAAATATGTACCAATTAAAAAAATGATATTTCTATGTATGTTATTGAGTTTTTATGAAATGGGTTTTATTGGTTTTTAGGTTATCACCTGACTAATAATTTCATCCCTTATATACATTACTGAGCTTTTTGTGCTCATACCAAGTTTTCAAATGTTTTCATTGGTTATAATGATGTGTAAGAAAATTTAAATGTTATGAATATTCTCAAATAAATTATTTTTTATTTATGTTTTAAATTTTTGAAAAAATGGATATATTTTAGTAGTATCCTCATGTATGGTTATAAGATATTATGTATGTTTTTTGTCCTGATTTCTCTAAAATTCTAAACATAAAAAGATCCTCGATGTCTAAGAAGGTATTTTATTGTATAAAACTCAATATTATGCAATGTTTTGTGGTTGGTTCCTTATAATTACAACCCCAAAACATCATTTGGTCATGTTGTTTTAGGTAATTAGGTACATAACATAATGAATTGAAAAAGAAATAAACACCATTATTTAAAAATTTCATAACATGTGCTTATATTCCTTTGATATTCCAGAACTCACGGGATAACTTGGGGATGTACATAAGAAATGGGTGAGCTATAAACCCTTGTTGAGGAATATTATAATAATTCCACGATGAAAGTGATAAATTTTATTCAATTGAAGTATCAAGAAGACATAAAAGTGGTGAGAATCATAATCATGAATGTTGAGGTATGGAATAACATGATAACATAAAAGCAATATATAAATGCACAAACAATTAAAAACACAATATCACAACATTAATCCAGGACTAATAGTATAGTAATCATAACATAGTGTGCTTAGGATAACCTCTTTTTCAATATAAATTGTATTTTGAGAGGTAAAATCATTACCCAATTCATTGGAGAGTTATATAATTCCAGGTCCATCCATCACATTCATAACATGTACATGTATAAGTGTGTCACAACGATCATTAAACATATGATCAAATTTAATTAAATTTAAACCCATCATTAAGGAGTGTGAGTAACATATATTTTATTCCCAATTAAATAAAAGATATGTTCATCTACATGAATACTATTAATTGAAAATAGGGATGGGTATTCATGAAAAAAATGTTTGGTGTGAAAAATCACAGGATAGTTTTGGAAGCATAATGGGGGTATGCAAAGATTAATATAAAGGTTTATTGAGAGTTAAATGGGTCTATAATCACTTGAAAATCGTATGTATAGTAATAGGGATGTGTAAAAACATATCAAAACATGAAAAATTGGAAACAAATGGGCATAATATTAAGAAGGTGAAGTGGAGAATGAGAGGATTCTTTACCATGATAGGGTAGTTATTAATGATTGGTGGACCCTCTTAAGAGCTTAGGGACACCATGGTAGGTATCTAGAAAGGTAAGAGTATAGTAAATAAGTTATCTAAGATTTAGTGAAGTTAAATGGGATGTTGGTGGGGTTTATAGAAAAATATAGGGGAATTATTTATTATTGTCTAAACGTATGTTTTGTAATCTATAAGATACATTAATAAAAAACCATACAATGAATTTTACTATGATTTCATCAACATAGGGGTAGATTTAAATATTTTATAAGTCTAAAAAACGAATTAATTAAAATTATACTCTAAGTGATGTGGAAGTGAGTCATGTTTATAAATAATTGATTCTAAAACAATAAAATACAATATAGGTTTTAAGGATCCATTATGGGTTTATAAAAGTAATCAAATAACATATAAACTCATTATTTTAAAGGGGAGACATAATTTTATTCACGGATAAATTTTATTTAATATATATTACATTACCTTTGGTTCATTAGGACGTCATACTACATACCATATATTTATATCATATTTATATTTTACTCCATTCAGTTGCCTTAGAAAATTATGAAAAAATCACTATTGGATAATTTTGACATGAAAATTTAAAAAATAGTAATTAATTTATCAAAATAATTTTCTATTTTAGAAAATTTATAATATTAAATCAAAATATCTATTTATTTAAAATACTGATTTTTTTACAATAAAAGGTTTCCAACCTTATGAAAATTACAATTGACTTTATAAAATAATATTATTCTTTATATTTAATAAATATTATTAAATAACAGTTTTTTATTAAAGTATCATTTATTTTAAAAAAAATTAAATTCAAAAAAAGAGTTTCATGGTTGAAAAAATATATTTCTCAAAAATAAAATTCAACTTTCATCGTATCAAAATATATTTTTTTTTCAAAAATTTTATTTAGTCATTTTAATGTAACAATAAATGATAAATATAATCATTATTTTATTTAAAATAAGAATAAAAATTCATAATATTATGGTATAGATACAAAGAATATTATTACACTAGGGAATTCCCTAAGGGAAACATGTTTGATGGTGAGATTTTATTGGGATGGTTCGATGAACATGTTTTGGTCTATGATCTCGATGAAAATGAACTTATATCATAAATAGTGTTGGTTTTACTCTAGATGTTGAATCTCAGCTTAGGCTCGGTCAAGGTAAGTTTGAAAAGACCCAGAATTTCCGTGGAATATTTTTTCTTAAATACATTGGAATTTTTTGAGCCTACGAAAATTGACGGCACGTGATTCCGAGGCCCGATGTGCACGGAATCAATTTATGATGTTTTTTTCAGGTACATTCAGTAAACATACGAGCAGGTTTTTAAAACATTTGAACCGATGCATGGAATTTAAATCCGAGAGCACCGTTGAACTTGAAACGCCGTTATTCTCTTAATAAGACTTTCACCTTGATGGCAGTGGGTCGAGATAAAAATATAGTTTTTGGGGTTTTAGTGAATGAATTAAATATAAATAAAGTTGTGGCTTTACTTTTTTTGTTGGTTAAATCCTCCATGTGGAAGTTGGAGGTGGGGACCACCACACCTTAACCTCCCGTGAGAGATTATGGTGGTGGGACCCAGATGATCCTAATCTCCTCTTCATGTTAATTTTGGTGGGGACAACCCAGGTTTTTAACCCCTCGAAACCACCATTATTGGGAGAATCCTCTCAACTCCCTAATAATGTTGGGGGACCCTCTTCATCTCCTCTATGTTAAATTATGCCAACTCTCACAATTTAATTGTTCCATATCCACTTCATTAATTAAGTGGATCGAACCTAATTAAATATATATTTTTTTGAATTCTTATGCCAACGATAGATTTTATAATATATTACCTTGGCTTCCTTTTCTCTTGGTTGGAAAAATGGTTGGAAAAGGGAGGATTAGATATTTTGAGAGAAAAGATCTCGCCAATGAAGAATGAAGAATGCCATCGACAATGAAGAATGATCTCCTCCAACCTTCACAGACTCCTACCGACATGGGATTTCTTTGACCGACCCTCCCTCCTCATCGACATCAACGAACCGATGCACAATCTCGGGATTGGAAGTGTGTAGTGGACGCAACAAATGACAACAACACTGTCTTCTTCCCCACGACTTCGTCAATGAAGAACGAGAAAAGGTAGGGGTTCGGACATTGTTTTGTTTCTTGTTCCTTGTTTTCTGTCGAGGATTATTATTCGAAGCCACATCCTATCACCCTAACACGGAGGGTGCGGGACATATGAATAGGGCCCGACACCTATACCTTGTTTGTGGAATTTGATGCTAAACGTGGAATGAGACCGGGATGACCGATTCTCATAAAAAATGGTTTCAGAATGAAGGCGATGTCCCATGGAGTGAGTGGCTTCTTTTGGAACAAGAATTGGGCCACCAGAACATGTTCGGTGACCCGTGGAAGGTTCACCAACGGTCAGACCCGGCGAATGATACCGATAAAACGAAGGAAGGGTAGCCGACACTCTGATCGGCCACGTGGAATGTGGTGGCGCAACCACGCCACCAGAGGAGTGGGTCATGATCGACTGGCCATGGAAGTGCAGTGGCGGCCGGCGCAATGCCAGCCGTGAGAAGAACCGGCGGCCCGAGCCGCCAGGTCGCCGGAGGAGGCACATTGCAACTGCGCCGCGCGGGAGGTGGCTGGCCGCTCGGCCAGCCAAGAATGGAAGGACCCCACCACATGGGTCTCTCTTAACATGGACCGACACCATGTGGTTTTGATTTTGAACCCCCCCTCAAAGGACAATGTTTTTCGGGATTTCAGGGGGCACGAATTCCCCCTCGACGCGGCTAGGGCAGACCCCACGGGCAGCCAGCCGCAGGCCTCGTGCGGGCCGAGCGCAGCATGGGCCGGTCCCAGCGTGGGCTGGACCTAGAGTGGGCCTGACCCAGTGCAGGCTAGGCTACCCTTGCGGACCGGGTCGGACCCGCGGACCGGGTTGGACCCCAGTCTGGACACGGGTCGGGCCGGGTCGGTCCGACTGGGCCGAACTGGGCTCGGACCTGCTTGACATGTTTTCACTTTTTTGCTCGTAACATGAGCTACGTTCATCCGATTTATTAACCGTCTGTGGAAACAGAAACCTTCTAAGGAGATGGTTATTTTGGTACACCACACTCAATTTTTGGACACAGTTGGGGTACCTCCAGGTTGTATCGAATGTAAATCCAACCAGGCCCATGGAACAAAAATTCCAATAACTCTCAGACTGGGCGTCCGATTGACGTTCCATCTTTCACGTTGGGTTTATTTTTTAAAGAAGGATATTTTGGATACATAAACTAGGGACTTAGTGGAAGTTGATGTATAGAAACTTGGATTGAAGAGAGGTCCCTCCCGGAATCAAGCATGCTTTATGCGAACCCTATCGCTGGCTGTGCTCTGACTAATATTCCTGGATCCTACGTGGGTTCGACAGCTCTGACTACTATTCCTAGATCCTATGTGGGTTTGACAGCTCTAACTACTGTTCCTGGATCCTGTTTGGGTTCGACAGCTCCGATTACTCTTCTTGGATCCTGTATGGGTTCGACACCTCTGATTACTATTCCTGGATCCTGTGTGGGTTCGACAGATCTGACTACTATTCCTGGATCATATGTGGGTTCGACAGAATAGATGATTTAGTGGCAACATCTAATCATCTCTAAATCTCTACATATTTTGTATACTAGTATGCACTGAGTTAGTAACTTTGTGTTTTCCTCATGATTGAGATGGATTACTTGATATCTTAGGTATATGTATGGGCATATACCTAAGTGGGGTTATCTGTTGATTTCATTCTTGTGGTTTATCCTTGTTGGATTTTGTGAAACCTTGAGGGTCTTAGGGTACCTAATTAGTTTCGTTATACTCATCCCTGCATGGGCCATGTCCGCACCTCGTTGTGTTGGATGCAGACGATGGACAACGCTGACAGATGCTGAGAGTACCAGGACTTGACAATACCCGGAGGTGGACCATACGACATGATGGTACACGGAGGAGGTAGATAGACGTGGAGTGTTGTGGAGGATATATGTACCTACCCTTCAGGTAGGAATTCCGGAGGATGACCCAACAACTTTTTTTCCATTTTGCAGTTGTAATTGTACTTTCAGTTCCATGTACTTTACAGTTGGGCTTTTATTTCTGGCCCCCTTTACATTTTATCACCCTTTTTATATATAGTTTACTTAGTGTTTTGTATCTAGTTGTGTGAATTTATAGGTTATAAAGGCAATGCATTCGACAAAGAATAACAATCCCCTTTAACCTTCACGGACTCCTACCGAAGTGGGATATCTTCGACTGACCTTCCATCTTCATCGTCGTCAATGAACCGACACATGTGCTTGATATTGGAAGTGTGAGGCAGACGCAACAAACAACGAAGAAAGGATGGCCCCAATAAGACATCCGGCTAGGGTTCCAGGCTTTGTAGGAGAAGGAATCCCACCGAGCGATGAGGCCTCGGTGTAGGGCCCTATCACTACAGAGGCACCAGTAGTATCACTATTTGTTGGGCCACCGATGCCACCAGCCCCATCAGTAGAGAGTGCACGCTACCTGAGCGCATTGCACGAGTTCCAGCATTAGAGGCTGCCCAGGTTCAGGGGTAATACGGACCCGCAGGCAGTTGAGGATTGGCTGGAGGATGTGGTGAGAGTCTTCAGACTGGTAGGGACACCAACCGACCTTATGGTGATCCTTGTCACGATTCTTCATCAGGAAGTAGCAGGAAGATAGTCGAGCCTGATTCTCTAGGTTCATGACGAGGCGACACTACTTTGGGCAGACATCGATAGCCTATTTCGGGCAGAGTTTGTCCCAGCCACCCTACATGCAGTGCAAATTAAAGAGCCAATTCATCTGTAGCAGGGTAGTATGATGGCGACAATGTACTCAGTGAGGTTCAACGACCACTCGCGCTACTCCACAGAAATGGTGTGAGACCCATTCTTCCGGGCCCGGTCCATCGAGCAGGGGATCAGGCGAGATATCAGGGCTTCGATGATCTCCCTTACATTCCCGATGTAGGTGGGGGTGTTGAAGCGAGCCATCATAGTGGATATTTTCCTTACTGACCAGTCACCAGCAGTGAGACATTCCCACGGGCGTTACGTAGCAGAGTCTTCTACAGCTAGCAGTTGACATATGTCAAAGGGATCCAAGTGGACCATACCATCCGGTGGATGACCTCATGTCATGGGTTCGGTTGTGCGAGGTACATGAGACAGAGCCAATCAAATGATGAACATTGAGTGTTTCACATGCAGCAGGCAGGGTCACATGGCTCATGAATATCCGACCAGCCTTTCAGATGATTAGTAGATAGTTGAGGGACCTCCTAGGCAAAGGCAGAGGTTCGATTGATGTGATCCACAGGGTGTGGGAAGACATGGCCGAGGAGCTGGTTGTGCAGCTGGCGGTGGACAACGTTACGAGGGGTTACCACCACCATCACCAGGAGGTCCACCCCAACCACAGGGAGTAGGTGGACAGGGGAGAGCTCAGCTCCAGGTAGCTGAGGCATACAATCATGGTGCTGCAGAGATGATTCAAGGTATGTTCTATGTCTACTCCACCTTAGCTGTAGTTCATATAGACCCAGGTGCCTGCCACTCTTTCATTTTCAGCGCCCTTGTTCGGAGCTCAGAGATTCCGAAGGAGGTGTTGGCTTGATCCTTATGGATAGAGACTCCTATGGGAGAAGATTTGACAATTAGGCACAGGTTCTGGCAGTGTGAGCTTACTCTAGGAGGCGAGAGTTTCAGCTGGGATCTCCTAGTAGTGGCGTTGAGTCCTTATGATGTCATCTTGGGTATGGACTGGTTATCTACAGTCTATGCTCAGATTGACTATATTTGGCGCAATGTGTGGAGTGTCTGCACAGATGGGACCAGGTATACCTTCATCAGCAAGAAGGGATCCTTTGTAGCACAATATGGACTTACTCGGAGAAGAGTGCAGCCGATCACTCATCAGTTGGCGAGCCTTACTCTCAGAGGTGTGGATGTGGAGAGTCCGACTTATCCTATTGTGGTGGAATAGTACGTGGATGTTTTCCCTATTGATGTCCTAGGCCTAACTCCTAATAGAGATGTGGAATATAACATATACTTGTACCCCAAGACAGTGCCAATATCTACACCAGCGAATCAGATGTCTCTATCGGTGCTTTGCGAGCTGCAGGAACAACTAGAGGACTTGCAGGGGAAAGGATTCGTACGTTCCAGTGTTTCTCCCTAGGCAGCCCCGATTCTGTTCGCCATGAAGGTGGATGGGATCTTAAGGCTTTGTGATGACTACTGACACCTGAACCAGGTGACTGTGAAGAACAAGTACCCACTATCGAGGATTGACGAACTCTTTAATCAGCTGAAGTGAGTACAATGGTTCTCAAAGATAGACCTCAAATTAGGCTATCGTCAACTCAGAGTTCGAGATAAGGATGTGCAGAAGACGGCTTTCAGATGTCGGTACGGCCACTATGAGTTCTTGGTTAGGCTATTCGACGTATCCAATTCTCCTGCAGTGTTCATGGGACTAATGAATTGGATTTTCCAGCCATACCTCAATTGCTTTGTCGTAGTCTTCATCGATGACATTCTGGTATACTCGACTACTGAGGAGGAGCATGCCTACTATTTGTAGGAAGTACTGGACATACTTAGAGAGAAACAACTTTATATTATTCTCAAGAAGATCCAATTCTGGATCCGAGAGGTTCACTTTCAAGGTCATGTTTTATCGGAAGCTTGAGTTAAAGAGGATCCAGTGAAGATTGAGGCGGTACTTTCTTGGGAGCCACCCAGGAGTGTGACAGAAGTATAAAGTGTCCTAGGTTTGTATGGTTATTATCGGAGGTTCGTACCATATTTCTCCATAATTTCATCACCACTAACAGACTTGACGAAGAAGGGGAATCCCTTTGTGTGGTCGGAGCGATACCAGAAGATATTTCAGGAGCTGAGGCAGAGGCTGACTACTACCCCCATATTGAGGCTTCCAAAGGAAGGTGTTGGGTACGTAGTCTACTACGACACATCAGGGACTGGACTTGGATGTGTCTTAATGCATGATCAAGAAGTGATCACTTATGGTTCACAATATCTAAGAAAACATAAGAAGAACTATGCTACCCAGGACCTAGATTTAGCAGCAGTGGTCTTCTCCTTGAAGACAAGGTGACACTATCTGATGGGTGGGCATTTTACCGTGTACTATGATCACAAGAGTCTCATGTATATCTTCTATCAGAAGGACCTGAACATGAGACAGTGATGTTGGCTTGAGTTCCTCTAGGACTATGATTTCGAGATAGTCAATACTCTTGGGAAGGGGAACGTTATTGTAAATGCCCTCAACATGAGAACTAGTATATAACTGCAAGGTGAGGGGACCGAGCAACTGGCTGCTTTACAGATATCTTTTATGGATAGAGATTGAGGATCCTTCCTCCAGTCTCATACAGTCACTCCCCCACTTCATCAGCGATTCAAGGAGGCTCATCATGCAGATGATGACTGTGAGACACGACGTGCTTAGATATCTATCGGGCAGGCACTTGATGGATTTTCTGAAGATGGGGAGCATGTTATCCTGTTCAGAGGACGTACCATGGTACCAGTGTCACTTCAGGAGGATGTTTTGAGGGAGTTCCACACATATCCTCTAGTAGTACAACCAAGAGTGGTGAAGATGTACCAAGATCTTTGACAATAGTACTGAGGGATGGGAATGAAGAAAGCAGTAGTAGAGTTAGTCTCTTGATGCCTCACTTTTCAGCAAGTTAAAGTGGAGCATCAGGTACCTTCATGCTTCGTTTAGCCTTTAGAGGTCCCAGAGTGGAAGTGGGATGAGATATCCATGGACTTCATGACAGGACTTCCATGTAAATCTAGGGGTGATGAATTGATTTTTGTGATCATTGACCGACTCACCAAGTCAGCCCACTTCCTACCGATCAGAGAGAAATGTTCAGTAGAGATATTGGGATGCCTCTATGTGCATAAGATTGTGTGGATACATGGAGTACCTCCGACAAAGTTCTCTGATCGTGATGAACGGTTTACTTCACGGCTATGGAAGGGGTTGTAGGAGGCCTTTGGGACATAGCTTTGTCTGAGAACCACCTTCCATCCTCAAACGGATGGCCAGACTGAGCAGACCATTCAGAACCACAAGGACATGGTCAGTGCATGTGTTCTCGACTTTGGTTACAATTGGGAGGATCACTTACCTTTGGTGGAGTTTTCATACAACAAAAACTATCACTCCACCATTGGGATGACACCTTTTTAGGGGTAATACGGGTGACCATGAAGATCACCCTTGTGTTGGACAAACCCTAGGGAGCCAGCACTAGTGGGACCAGAGATGGTACGAGCTACCACTGAGAAGGTGAAGATCATCTAGGAGCGGATGAAAACTACACAGAGCAGTCATAAGTCGTATGTCGATAGAATATGGAGACCTTTGGAGTTTGAGGATGGCGACCACGTCTTTCTACGGGTCTCACAAAGACATGGGTAATGGAGATTTGGCTAAGGAGGAAAGTTATCTCCGAGATTCATCAGACCTTTCCAGGTCCTCCGTAGAGTTTGTGAGGTGGCTTACCACTTAGCTCTTCCACCTTAGTTGCACCGGATGCATGAAGTCTTCCACGTATCCCTGCTAAGGAGATACGTGCATGACCCTTCTCACATCATCGACCATGGAGAGATGGACATCGATGATGGGGCGACATTCAACGAGGTTCCATTAGAGAGTGAGGATCAATAAAATAGAGTCCTTCATGGATGGTTGATACCTCTGGTGTGCATTCGCTGGCATCATGAGAACCTCCAGGATAACACATGGGATTGGGAGGCTCATATGCATGCTCAGTACCCCCACCTATTCCCTTAGACCGAGTTGTAGCTTACGGGAACATAAAGCCCTGAGGTGGGGAGAATGTAAAGACCAAGAATTTCTATTGAACTTTTTTTCATAATTACATGGGAATTTTACGAGTCTGAAAAAATTGGTAGCGCATTATTCTGAGGCCTGATGTGCCTGGAATAAATTTCTGAAGTTTTGTTTAGGTATGTTCAGTAAATGTACGAGTGGGTTTTTAATACTTTTGAACCGGTGCTTGGAATTGAAATATGAGAGAACCATTGAACTTGCAGCACCGATTTTCACTTCATAACACTTTCACCTCAATGGAACTGGGTCGAGATTAAAAGATAGATTTTGGGTTTTTTGTGAAATAATTAAATACAAATAAAGTGATGGCTTTATTTTCATTTTTTTGGGTCAAATCCTCCATGTGGATGTTGGAGGTGGGGACCACCACACCTTAACCTCCAATGAGAGGTTATAGTGGTGGGACCCACCGAAACCTAATATCCTCTTCATGTTAATTGTGGTGGGGACCACCTGGGTTTTTAACCCCTTGAAACCCCCATTATTGGGAGAATCCTCTCAACTCCCTTATAATGTGGGGGGAGCCTCTTCAACTACTCCATGTTAAATTATGCCATCTCTCACAATTTAATTGTGCCATATGAACTTCATTAATTAAGTGTAGCCAACCTAATTAATTATCTTTTTTTTTGAATTCTTATGCCAATGATATATTTTATAATCTATTACCTTGGATTTCTTTTCTTTTGGTTGGAAAAAAGGTTGGAAAAGGGAGGATTAGAGATTTTGAGAGAAAAACACTCGCCAACAAAGAACGAAGAACGCCTTCGATAGTGAAGAACGATATCCTTCGACCTTCATGGACTCCTACTGACCTGGGACATCTCCAACTGACCATCCCTCCTCATCGTCACTAACGAACCGACGCACGAGCTCGAGATTGGAAGTGTGCCGCGGACCCAAAGAACGATGACAACACCATCTTATTCCCCGCAACTCCGTCAACGAACAACAAGCAAAGATAGGGGTTATAACTTTGTTTTGTTCCTCATTCTTCATTTTCTATCATGGATTATTATTCTATGCCGCTTGCTATCACCCTAACGAAGAGGGTGCGGGCCGAATGAATACGGCCCGACCCCTCTACCTTCTTTGTGGAATTTGATGCTAAACGCTACATGAGTCCAGAATGAGTGGTTCTCATCAATAATGGTTGGGGAATGAAGGAGACATCACAAGGAGTGCACGGCTACTTCATGAACGAGAATCAGGCCACCAGAACTCGTTTGGTGACCCACGGAAGGTTCGTCGATGGTCGGAACCGGAGAATGAAACTAGTAGAATAAAGGAAGGGTGGCCGACACTACGGCTGGCTGCGTAGACAGCGGCGGTGCAACCGTGCCACTGGAGGAGTGGGCCACGACCGACTGGTCGCGGCGGTGTTGCGGCAGCTAGTGCAAGGTCGACTACGAGAAGAGCCAGTGATCAGAGCCACCGAGTCACTGGAGGAGGCACGACGCAACCATGCCACGCGGGAAGTGGATGGCCGCTCCGCCAGCCAGGAACAGCGGGACCCCGCCATGTGGGTCCCGCGTGACATGGACAGGTGCCACGTGGCACCGGTTTTGAACCCCCCCTGAACGGCTAATCCATTCGGGATTCCAGGGGGTGCGACCTCCCCCTGGACGCGGCTAGGGAAGACCCCACGGGCCGAGCATGGGCCGAGCCCATCGCAGGCCGGACTTTCCTCGTGGGTTGGGCCGCCCCCAAAAACCAGGTCGAACCCGCAAATCGGGTCAGACCCCAGTTTGGACTTGGGTCAGGCTGGGTCAATCTGACTAGGCCGGACCGGACCTGGACCTGTTTGACATGTTTCCACTCTTTTGCCTATAACATGAGCTACTGGTGTCTGATTGACGAACTGTTTATGGTGACAGAAACCTTGGAAGGATGCAGTACTTTTGGTATACCTCAATTGTGGTTTGGACATAGTTGTGGTACGGCCAGGTTAGATAGAACGTAAATCTACTTGGGCCCTTGGAACGGAATGCCAATAATTCTCAGACCGGGCGTCTGATTGATGCACTGTCTGTCGCGTTGGGTTTCTTTTGTCAAGATAAATCTTTTGGATACATAAACATTGGACTTAGTTTAAGTTGATGTATTGAAACTTGGATTGAGGAGCGGACCCTCCAGGAATCAATCATTCTTTGTGCGGAACCCTGTGGATGGCTTCACTCTGACTACTGTTCATTGATCATACGTGGGTTCAACAACTCTGACTACTGTTCCTGGATCCTATGTGGGTTCGACGACTTTTATTACTGTTCTTAGATCCTGTGTTGATTCGACACCTCTGATTACTGTTCCTCGATCCTGTGTGGGTCTCGACAACTCTGACTACTGTTCCTAAATCCTACGTGGGTTCGACAGAATAGAAAATTTAGTGGCTACTTCTAATAATCTCTAACTCTCTACATAAGTTGTATACTTGTGTGATATGAGTCAGTAACTTTGTGTTTTCCGCATGTTTGAGATGAATTACATGATAACTTTGGTATACGTACGGGCATATACCTAAGAGGGGTTATCTGTTGATTTAATTCTTGTGGTTTATCCTTGATGGATTTTGTGAGACCTTGAGGGTATCTGGGTCCCTCCTAAGAATCGTTATACTCACATTTGCATGGGCTATGCCCATACCTCATTGTGTTAGATGCAGACGATGGACAACGCTGACTGAGGCTGAGAGTACCAGGACTGGACGGTACCTGGAGGTGGACCATACTGCATGACAGTACACAGAGGAGGTGGATGGACATTGATTGTTGTGGAGGATATCTGTACCTACCCTTCAGGTAGGAATTCCAGAGGATAAACCAACAACTATTTTTCCTTTCTTCAGTTGTACTTGTACTTCCAGTTCCTTGTACTTTACAATTGGGACTGTATTTCTAGCCCCCTTTACTTTTCAGCACTCTTTTTTATACATATTACCTAGTGTTTTGTATCTAGATGTGTTCATTTATAGGTCATAAAGGCAATGGATTCCCTGTTTTTGGGAATTATGCCTTTGGTGCTAGTCTCCAGCCCCTGGCCTATGGAAGGCGGGCTTGGGGTAGTCCCGGCACGGCCCCCGGGGGATGGGTCGTGAAAAAATTCCCAATTATTCTATCTACCTTGGAATATCTAAAAATTAGTCTTTATGAGTTATAACCCTACTCGTTGAGGACATCCTTTCTTCTGACTGTGTCAGTTGCATTTATCGTAACACTTTATAAAATAATCATTATGATCACTGTATAATAACTATATTATAAAGGGTTATAATTTTTAACAGTATTTAAAATATTATAGGATATATGTTATAATGGTCCAAGAACCAATGTTGTGCATGTGTTTTCAATAATTTCATTTCTCAATAATGTATTTACTCATTTAGAAATGAATTTTCATTTATAAAATTTTAGGTCGTTACATTTTACCCCCTTAGGATATTTAACAATAATTTTTGTTATTTTATAAATTAAAATAAATGATGGTAATTATGTTTCATCTCCTATTATGTTTCTCATGTCACATCCTCAATCTTTTGGTTCCTCCATAACTCTTTGACAAGGTGAGTTTTAATGTCACATATAACTTTGTATTTGTGATCTAAGATCTTTAATGAATATTCCTTGAATAAAATAACTTTCTCTAATAGAAACATTCTAGATTTAGTAAATGTGAGGGGTTTGGAATGTATACCTTCAAGAGGGATACATTGAACACATAATTCCATTGGGATAGGTTTGTTATGAGTCCTAGTGGATATTTCACTTCTTTGATGAAATCAAGGATATCAAAGGGGATTTTTAGTACCGGATTTTTATACAAGGTATGAACCCTTTTAATTTTGTTATACTTATTTATTTTGGAACTAATTTGGATTTTTAATGAGTTCAAATTTTTTTGGGGGTGTTAGGGGCTTGATCGGGGATTGGAATCCTGGTCGTGGGTGAAAATAACATGGTCGCACGCTTAGTATAAATCATGTGAGATAGGCCACACGGTTACATATAACCACGTGGTGTGGGATAGAGGGGATAAGGAGTCCTCACAGTTTGAGGAAACCATGCCTCTAGGGGTTCATATCTGTACATATTGTCTATAGTTTTTAGATGAGACCAATATAATGGTTGACACATAGTTTCTCAAAATATGAGTTCTAATCGTTCAAGGTCCCTCTTTAAGCAATAAGAGGCACATGGTTGGTGCATAGTTTGGCCAACTGTGTGTCCAAATGGTGTGAAATAGATATTTTGGGTAAAATTACCATTTTACTCTTAATTATAATTAAAATATTCCAACCCTATATTTTCCCTTCCATCGGATTGTATTTCCCGTTTCTCCTCCCATTGAGGTCCATTGAATCTCTCACCAAGTTTTCTTGATAAGTCTTTCATTTTAAGTTTAATTGATCTTCCATTGGTGTCAATGGATTCCTCCAAGAATGATATTTGATACTTAGGCATGTTTAATTATTTTTCTTTCCATCGATGGTCCTATTTTGATGTCATCTCATATGCCCTATTTTTGGGGCATTGAACCATTCTTCTATTTTCGTTCGATCTCGGCTAAAAATAACGGCAGATACTATACACGAAGAGTGTTAGAGGCTCCAAGTATGTGGTATATGACCCATCCCTCAAATTATCACAGTTTTATAAACTACCTTAGTTGTGCACATGCCATTTTTACCATGTGATTCTTATTAAATTTAGATTCCATTCTTATAATAATCATGATCATATTCAAGATCGTCGTTCATATTTTTTTCTTCATACCATTAGAGATTGGTACCTCAATTAATTACACTATAGATAGTGTTTTATCTTATTTATGCCTTTAATGGTTTTTTATAACTATCCACATATAATGACTGTCACTTAACATACATTTAAATTACATAATTTTGGTGAAATACATAATAAAATAAACAAATGGATTCCCAAAGACTATTTCAGTTTAGTACCATATGATACACAGAAACATAAAAAATGGTACATAAGTGAGATAAAATATCTCCCACTAGGATATTGATGACTACCACCCTTCTGAGAAATATCATAAATCATACAAATCTTTATAACATGGGAATTGAAATATAAAAAGGGGTGAGATCAGATTCTCATTAAAAGTAAACAAGGGATATATATAAGAATAATCATGAGCATAAATGTATAAGAATGTGATCATAACATTATAACATCATACCCATCATATGAAATATCTAAACATCAATCAGGGAAAGTATTTTGGCAGTTCATAAGACATCATTCACAATGTAATCAAGAGAATAATCTATAAAATAATTACCAAGGAATAAGATATGGAATTATGGAAGATACATAAACATGTAACATCCTTCCCTATAAGTGATGTCACATTGCCCAAAAAAATATCAGGGAACTTCAGGAGGACTACACCTACTAGGTGGTACACACCACCATCCCTTGTTTCAATCCTTTCGTTTTAATTGATTGAGTTTTCCGTTCATCCCATAGTGGATTGGGATTACCCTTATTCTCATAGTGGATCAAGCTTGTTGACTTGTTCCCCATCATTATCTCATTGGTTATAAATTATTACCCAATTTATTACAGTACGGTATAGGTCCCAATCATCTTATAAAAAAATAATACATAAATCTTCCATAATATCGTAAACAATCACTGAATAATGACCCATAAAAAGAGATGGGTTTCATAAACATCATACCATAATCCATGAAAAGAAATGGGTATCATAAACATTCCATCATATCATAATCTATCTAAATGATATAGGTTTCATAATAATTTAATCAAATCATAACCCATGAAAATAAGTTTGTTTCAAAATCATATATCCTGTGGAAGAAAAATGAGTTTCACAAACATATAACCTGTGAATGAAAAATGGGTTTCATAACCATTATTCAATCAAAATATAAACCATACATAGAAATAATATGAATAAAAAAATTGGATAATTTCCCTATAAAGGAATGACTAACACCAAAATATTTCATCTTAGATTGAAAATAATTTGTAAATATCTTTTAAAAATATTTCTTGGGTAAAATATCATTTCTTCTTTTAAAAACACTTTTTTAAACATAAAACATCTTTGTGAAAGTTTTTCTTTAAAATATATTTGAAAAAATATAGAGGAATCTTTGAAAAAAAAAATTAAATGCTTTTTCCTTGAAAATATTCTTATGATATCACTTTGAAAACATTGTTAACAATATTTTTGAAAAACATTGTTTTGAAAGAACACAGATTCCAAGATGAAGAGATAAATAAAGCCAGATTTTCATAAAAACACTTACATAATTTTATTTAGTAAAAAATAGTGGGAAATGGGACTATTAAAAGAAGATATCATGGTTAAAAATAATATAAGAAAATTCATAAGTTTTCTTGAGATATGGATCATAATATTTCATCACTGGAGGCACAATTATAAATAATATGGATAATCTATGAGATTGTTGTAATAAAATTTCAGCACTTTAATAACTTTGAATACATCTCAAATGTAGGAAAATGAAATGAAATGAAGCTTAAAATATCATTAAAATAATTATATTTATGGTATAAATTTTAAAATGGAAGTATATACACCTCGTAACAGAATATAGTTGAATAAAAAAACATGTGTCTCAAAGAAGATAAATTGAGACAAAACTACCTTACTAATTTGGTAACTTTCAAAATGTAAACCCCCATGGAAGATAGATAATAAAATGAATATTTAAATACACCTAAATGTAACTATAATATTCATATAATACATTCATGGGTAGTATTTACAACATACAAAATAAACAAGTGGTAAATAAGGCATAGGTCTCATAGAAATAAAAGTGAGACTATAAATCCCCTTACCTTATTTCTTGGCCCTCTTTGTACTAAGAAAAAAATCCAGTATACTAAATATAAGTTTATTATACATATATTAAATAAATATATTAAATTATATAATACCATATATTATTTACTTTTGAGTTTATATTTCCCATTTATTAACAGTTACATGTTAAAGTTATGTTTCAGGTAATAACCATTTTATTTTTCATATGTGTTTTGATTTGTTATATTTTTTGTCCTCATAATTATAGCATGATATCAAAAATGTAAACCATGATCTAAATATATTATATATTAAGTGTATATTTATTTATAATAATCTATCAAGGATATAAATATAAAATAGAATACACTGTTCTTGGAGAAGGGTGCGTACACATGAATGTTGTTTCCATTTTATTATCATATTAAAAGAATGAAAGTAAATGAAATATATATGTATATATAAATATATATATATATCTGTGTGTGTGTGTGTGTGTGTGTATTTATTATCATCCTAGAGAAATTATAATTTCATAAATTTAATATAAATTAATTAAACTCATTGTTAACAAATTCCATTAAAAGTGTTAAAAAATCACATCACTTTGAGGAGGTTGTAGTCCACACATCCACAAATGAAGTTATCATATTTACATAAAATAGGAAAGAATGAATTATGTTTTATATCATAATGAAAAAAGAATAAATAATTAATAAATATCTTATATATCATATAACTATAGTATTTCCATCATATTTTCCAACAATGAGAAGCGGTACCGAAAAAATGAATGACATCATTTCACTAGGAGATATTCCTCCATACACATGAGCGATAGGTTTGTTACCCATTTGATGGAAGTGTGTGTTTTTGTAGGTAAAAACCTTAGAATTAAAACATTTTATGATATTTATAATACTTATGTTATTATTTAATAATTTAATAAGATTAATTTAGGAGTTGTATAATGAAATTTAAAATAAAGATCTTGTAGAAGTGTATTTCCTCTTCTTTGGGTAACTCATCTTGGTTTGCACCAAAGGGATTCTTGGTTGGATTTATGACCAAAGGGATGATTATAGAATTAATGTATATAATTTATGATTATATGTGTGTATATTTTTTCTTAGTAAAAAGTATACATAGGTGTGAAAAGTGATGGGGGTGTGTTCACTTTTATAGTGAAGGTGGAGTGACATTCTTATAAGTATTAAAAAATAAACACAATTGAGAGGTCTCCCTTACATAATCTCCCTCCAATAAATTTCCATTTTCAATCAAGTAGGATTCTTGGTCAAAATATGCACATACAATGGATTTTGGGCATGTTTCTAGGTTATTTAGACTTTTAAATTAATGTTTAACTACGAAGAAATCTTGTTTTACCTTGATCATTGTAATTAATTTTGATTACACTCACTAATATTTTTGGAAAAAAACTAAGTTGAACTTAATACACATTATATATTATAAGGATTATAAATATGGAATGAATTTTAAAAATTCTAATCATATAATGGGTAGATAAAAATTTAATATTTTTCTAGTAAATGTGTCACGATAGTAGGTTATTTAAGAAAGAATGATTAAAAGTTTGAGATGTTTTGATATCTAATTTCAATGTCAAATTGGATTCTATGAAATAAATTTTATTAATATATATAAAATTATATAATTAAACATTCAAACCATATTATAATATAATTTATCAATTTAGATAAAATAGATATAAAAGTGGTTTGGAATTAAAATTGATTATATTTCACTATTCATAATAAAAGGATGTTTTTCAAAAAAATAAAAAATCTAACCCAAAGATAATTTTAAAATTATGAATTAAAAATGATGTTTATTTCATAAAATTCATTTTTTAAACGTTTTTAAAATTTATTTTTATTATTCATAGAAGGACATAAAAGAAGATTATTTGAGAAAACATTATTTTAAACCATATAAAGACTTTACCTAAAATATGTATTATTTATATAAAACAATTATAAATAATATTTAAAAATAGTGTTATGAGATTCATATTATGTATTTTAATGGATTTTTTAAATAAATCATTTAAATAATTATAAAAATAAAATGTTTTTTCGTATAAACTAAGTGTTATGTGTAACAGAATCCAAGTCAGGGCTATGTGTAGCGTCTTATTATCATGTTTTAGCGTATAATGAGATATTTAATTGGTGTAGTTTTAAATTCTAGAAATCAAGTAAAATTAATTTATTCAAAAAAAGGGTTATAAAAATTTAGGGTGTTACATTGTACCACCCTTAAAATGAATTTCTACCTTGAAATTCATGATTATGGTATGAAAAAATGATGATACTTCTGCCCCTTCATATCCTCAAGTTCACAAATTGCTTTCTATAACTATTTATTTCTTCATAAAACTTTTAGTAGGTAAGTGGTTTTGTTTCATATAACATTATTTGTTTGATCCATGATTTTTGCAGGTTGTTCCCTCTAAGAAAGATCCTACTCCATCGGGACAACATCCGAGTTCAATACAAGCAAAGGGTCAAGTATGTACTTAATCAGGAAAGATATGTGGAATACATCATGGACTTGGGAGATAGTTAGAGGATGTTATAAGTGATAAGATATCATCTTGATATGATCAAGAGTTTTAAAGGGACCGGTATACTGAGGGATTAGTTTCCCATTCATACTGAATCTCATAAACATCTTCGATGGAGATATTCCTTAAAACACTTTCTCACCAAATTAAAATTCTAGATCACACTGATGGTTTTTAGCAATACTTTTCTACCGAATTTGAGCTACGTTTATATGCTACTAAATGGTTCTAACCTTCTTAACCATTACTTCAGCGATCTCAGTTCCCAATAAATTTCTTTCATCAACATCATTACAGTGAATTTGAGCTCTATATTTCTTTCCATATAGGAATTAATAAGGATCCATTTGAATTCTTGAGGGAAAGTTATTATCTTAAGGGAACTCAACTATAGGAAGGTGTTGATCCCAACCACCTTTCAAATCTATATAACATGAAAACAATATAACCTATAGGGTTTTAATTTTTCTTTCAGATAGACTATCTGTTTGAGGATGGTAATTAGTAAAGAAAATCCATTATATATAAATGGATTGCAGAATACTTCCCTATAACTTTGAGGTAATCCTCATCTCCCAATCAGATACAATTGAATTTGATAATCCATGTTACCTTACCACTTCCTAAATGTATATCAAGGTAAGCTGATCCAGAGAAACGTATTCTCTAATATCAATGAAGTGTGTTGACTTTATATGGAGATAAACTACCACCAATATTATATTAAACCCTTTATAGGATTTGGGGTTTCCAAAAAAAATACATGGTGTTGTTCTCCCATTTTCATTCTATAGCGGGTAAAGTATAAAAATCCCCTTAGACTTTTGTCTTTCAAACATAACATTCTAGCATACCCAGTACTGAGATACAAAAATTGTGATATCCCTCTTCATTCCATCCCACCTATGTATTATTTTAATTATCTATATATCTTCGTACATTGAGTATAAATAGAGAATGATGAACTACAAGTTCCCTCTAATAGATATTTTGTCAAATCTGTTATGGATAGAACACAAACATAGTTCTGGAACCATATCATTCTAGCAGGATCAAGGTTAAACCTAGGAACATTTGTAACCTTATTCTACAGTTCTACATCCTCCTTCTGCGAAAATTTAATATTCACTTGGATAGAGGGATGAACATTAAATTGCGGAAGAAATAATTTTTCTCCATACTTCAAGATTCCTAAATCCATCATTTTCAAATCTTGAAATTTTATATCTTTTTCTATCCTCATAATGGATAAGATAACATGATCATTTTGACTCAAAGCATCATCCAAGCTGTCCACTTTCCTTTGGTGGTTATGTATTTAGTAGTCATAAACATTTATCATCTTTAACCATCTTCTCTGGTGCATGTTCAACACCTTTTTTGTAAACATATATTTCACACTTTTATGATCAGTATATATATCTCAACTTTCTCTATAAAGATAATGTGCCTATATATATACTTAAAAAATTACCACAGCTAACACCAAATCATGATTTGTGTAATTTTTATCAGGAATCTTAATTTTTTAGGCATTGGATGTAACCATGTTATTCTTCATAATAATACATCTCAATCCTTTCTTGGATGCACAACTATATATTAAAAACCCTTCTCCACTGTAGGGTAATTTATGTACAAGTGTGCTAACTAACCTTATATTCAGTTCCATGAAAATTTACTAACATTCATCTATCTTGAGGGATATGGAAAACTTTTATGTTAACATTGTGAGAGGATAATTTAGTAATAAAAAATTATCTAGAAACCATTGATAATATCAAGTTAGACAAAGAAAACAACATATCTTAGTCATTGTGGTTGGTATGGGCCAGTATTCAATTGCCTTCGTCCTTGATGGATTTTCTACTATACCCTCCCTTGAAATTATATGACCCAAAAACTGAAACATTTTAAATCCAAAATTCAATCTTTGTAAATGTTTTATATAGTTTCTCTTTCCTTAGGGCCTTAAATATAATTCTCATGTGGTCTTCAAGCTCATCCTTTATCTTTGAATAGATAAAGATTTCATCTATAAAGACTACCAAAAACAGATTGAGGTAATCATTAAAGTATTTATTAATCAAAGCCATGAAGATGGTAGGGTAATTAATAAGACCAAAAGGAATCAGTATATATTCATAGTGTCTATACCTTTTATGTAATTTCATCATGGGTATATCCTCTTTGAACCTCAATTGATGATATCCAGAAGGAAGATCATTCATGGAAAAGTATCAGCCTCTATACAATTGATAAAAAAAGTCATCAATTAGGGGAAGATGATACTTGTTCTTTATCTTAAACTTATTAGACTCCTGATAATCAATGCATATTCTCATTGATCCATAATTAATTTTCACAAAAAGAATAGGTAAACCCTAAGGTGACACACCAGTCTGAATGAATCCTTTATCAATGTTTTCCTAGAGCTGATTCTTCAATTCCCACAACTCAATTGGGTCCATAATATAGAGAATCATTGAGATTTTTGTGGAACCATGTATGAGTTCTATTGTGAACTAAACATCACATTTTGGTAGCGTACTAGATAACTATTTCATAAAATCATCTAAAAACTCATAAAAATAGGCATATCATCGATGTTGATTCATAAACCCAAATATTTGAGATAACCATCACTTTTAAATGGAAATTAATACCCTCACATTGGATGTAATCACCAAAATAAGTTCATACTTATCATCACATTGATAGATTATTGTAGGTCGGTATAAAATATCAAAGATAACTTCCATTCATTGATAATTGACGTGGGATTTATGCATGGAATGATATTCCATTCCAAGATGACACCAAATTCCACCAAAGGAAGAATGAAAATATTTATAAGAATCACATTCCAAAAAACATCAACTAGAGGGGAATAATACACATGAGATGAAATCATCATACCATTTAGGGTTTTCACTTATATTTCGACATATAATCATTTTGATGAAATCTTAACAAAATTATAAAATGATTTAGATATGAAAGAGTGGGTATATCTAGAATTGAATAAGACATTAACAGTTCTAGACTAGGTGGTAAGTGTACCATTCACTATATAATTATCACACCCCTCTTTATAAACAATGATCATATGAGATTTACCCTTCTACCTCAGAATAAGAGTTTGATGACATCGATCCTCATAATTAAACTTATAGTTTGGGAACTAGTTGGCATAATTCCTATTCTGCTTACACTTGAATTACTGTAGTAGGGGGATGTGCATTTTGTGCATAATTTTCTCTATTCGCATTGTGAGCTAAGTTCTTTCCATCACATCGGAAATCAAATGTATGATGACCATCCAATCAATACATAAAATATTTATTAGACCCATTAAGACAATTTCCTTCATGATTCTTCCCACAATTAGAGAATAAATTAATTCTCAACTTCCTTTCTCCATGGTTTTTAAATTTTCTGTCGAACTCCATCATCCCTTTTCTTGTCAAATCCATGAGATCGATACATAACTCAAATCTCTATTTTGTAAAGACCCATAAATTTTAAGGAAATTTTTTTTCTTAAATTATTTGGGATTTTACGAGTACACTATTTTTGACGGCACATGCTTCCAAGGCGCGGTGTGCCCGGAATCAATTTCCGAAGATTAGCTCGGGTACGTTCAGTGAATGAACGAGTGAGTTTTCCTAACTTTTGAACTAGTGCTAGGAATCTAAATCCAAGGGCACCAATGAAACTGCAGCACTGGTAATTTCTTAATATGACCTTTACTGGAGCTTCGTTTTCTCGGGAAGGAGTTGTTAAAATTTGTGGATAAAGAATAAGGAGAAACAAAATTGTTCTACAAATAATATTTCACTTAAGTGGTTAAAACCATGTGTGGGAGTTGGGGTGGGACCCACTAAAATTCTAATTCCTCTTAATAGGATTTAGTGAGGTGGGACCCACACGAGCCCCAACCCTTCAAATTCTCTAACCCCCCTCCACATGAGTTATAACTCTTCCAAATTTATGATGACAACTTAACACTCCATTTAATTTTGTCAACTCTAGTTTTAATTAATTAAATGAATGCAAACACACCTTTTATTCAATTAATTGAAACCTTTAATTAATTTAATTAGGTGTTTTGAATTTTGAAAAGGTTGGCATAAGTAAATAAAATAAGGCAGAGCCTTATTTTATTTTATTTTGGTTGTTTATGTTGATAATTGAGAGAGGGAGATATCTATAATTTGAAGAACTTATAATTCCTCTTCGTTGGAGAACGCGAAGAACGCTGACGCCAACCCTGGCTTCCTAATTCTCGACAATTGAAAAAGTGACGTCTTCATCCCGTGACGACGTCTATGGAACGGCAGAACTTTTCCTTTCTTCATCAAGCAATAAACCTTCGTTAATCGATGTAGGGGATTGTTTTACGTTCGTGATTAATTTGGCGTTCATCGTTAAATAATTTGTTGCTTGTTATCGAACTAACGGGAGGAGGCTGGACCTCATGAACACGGATGACCCTCCTCCCCATTTGTTTTTGTTCTCTATTGTGGTTGGAACGGAGGCGGTGTGGTGCAACGACACTGCGCGAGAAGGAGGAAAACTGTGGGAAGGAGCGCGGCGCCGTCGCGCTGCGCCATTGAGGCCGAAACAGGCCACAGCTGGAGTCGGGCCATGGTGAAGTCGCGCCATGCCAGAGCACCATGGAGGGCCGCGACCGGATCCGCCGGCCGCCGGTGCTTCGGAAGGTGGGACCCGCGGGGGTCTAGCAGCGGCACACCGGCTGGCCAACATGGTTGGCCGTCTGGGAAGTCCGGGGGTTGAAACCCCCGGCGACAGATAGGGGTGGGCCCCTCCACGTGGAGGGTCTCCTTTCCAAAATGTGGGGGGCATCACCCCCCCCCTTCCACATCCGTTAAGCGTGCGGGTGCCCGCACCGGGCAGGGCCGCCTGCGCCTGGCCGGACCGCCCGCGCCGGGCTGGACCCACGCGCTGGGCCGGGCCGCACCGGCTGGGCCGGGCCGCGCCGACTGGTCCGGGCCGCGCCAGCCGGGTCGGGCTGCCCCCCAAAAGGGGAGACCCAGATCCGGGTCGGGTCGAACCGATTCGGGCCGACCTAGGGGTATCGGGTCGGGTCGGACCGAGCCCAAACCCCCTGATTTCCGAACAGATCCGTTCAAACACCCTTAACATGGACTACAAACCTCCGATAGATGATCTGTTAGTTGCGTAGCGATACTTGGATCGAGACAGTAGTTTTGATATATTATACTCAAGTTTTCGGAGAACTTGAGGTACGGACGGGTTGGTTCGAACACGAAACCAACCGGGCCCTCATAGCGGAAACGCTTATAACATGGGCTCCGGATGTCCGATTGACCTGCCGTCGACTTCTTTGGATTCCTCTTAGTGAGACGGTTCTTTTGGATTACTCTTCTTGAGGTTTGGACACAGTTGGAGTATGTTCGGGTTGGTTTGGACATAAAAACCAACCGGACCCCTGGGACGAAAAAGCCAATAACTCTCAGACCGGGCGTCCGATTGACGCGCCATCTATCGCGTTGAGTTTTTTTTGACGAGACAGTAATTTGGGATATATCAACTCCTGAATTAGTGTCAGTTGATGTATTGACCCCCCTTGGCTCGTGGAGCGGACCCTCCCAGAATCGAGCATGCTGTGTGCGGGAACACTAGAGCTGGCTGTGACTGTGATGATGACGACTGTACTAGAATCCTCCGTGGGTTCGACAGTGACGACTACCATACTAAAATCCTCTTTAGGTTCTACGACGATGACTACTGTTCTTGTATCCTATGTGGGTCTGGTAGTACTTGAATACTATTCATGTATCCTATGTGGGTCTGGCATTATTGGCCTTTGTACTTGTATCCTGTGTGGGTCCGGCAGAGTAGCTGGTCTTGTATCCTTTTGGGTCCAACAGCTAGGCTGGTCTTGTATCCTGTGTGGGTCCGACAGCTTAGATGAATCAGTGGCTACATCTGATCATCTCTTTCGCCTTACGAAGAAGTATACCTGTGTGAGCAGAGTCTTTACTTACAACCAATATCATTGATATGATTGTTGAGCCTTCTTGTGTGGATTGGGTTGTGCTTTCCTGTGTGAATTGGGTTGTGAAGTCCTATGTAGAATGAGTTATGTTATTCCTATGTGGACTGGGTTGTATTTTGGGCTCGTGTGCTGGGGCCGAGTTGGAATTAATGACTTAGGTATATGTATTGGAATATACCTAAGTAGATTTGGTTGATACTTCGTGATTGTATCTTTCATTTGTGGTTTATCCTTTGTGAATTCTGGTAGACCTTCAGGTGTCTCGGGATCCCTACTGTGTATCATATACTCACTCCTGCACGGGCTATGCCCGCACTACATTGTGTTGGATGAAGACGATGGACAATGCTGATCGAGGTGGAGGCTCGTGGAGTTGGACGGTACATGGAGGTAGATCACTGGACAGGACGTACACGGAGTGGACGGCTGGATCCAAGGGGATGAGGAGCCTATTTTTACCCACCCTTCAGGTGGGATTTCCAGAGGACGGCTCGGACTCGATGCTTACTTTTTTGTTGTTGTACTTCCTTTTTAGTTTTACTTTACTTTCAGTTGGGTTTTTATTCTATCCCATTTAATTTCCAGAACTTACTTTTGTACTCAGTTTACATAGTGTTTACTCAGCTTGCATACTCTGTGGTGTTTGTTTACTTTATAAAGGCAATGCCTTCACTTTTTATCCGGATTTACTCCTTTGGTGCTAGTCGGAAGATCCTAGCCTATGGAAGGCGGGCTTGGGGTAGTCACGGCATGGGCCTCGAGGTCTGGTGGTGACAAATTGGTATCAGAGGAGTTAGGTTCTACCGCAGAACTCAGGACTCTAACATTTGTTCTATGTGAAGCAATAATGTTAAGGGTATTGAGTGTGGTTATCAGTCTAGGGAGTCCAGTGTTGGTACGGCGTCCGACGTATCCATACACCAGGACCCTGGCATCTGATTTCCGACTCAATACACGAAAACATTTATTGCATGTGTGTTTCAATGTTTTCTTTGTGATTACTTGTGTTAGATCACCAGGTATACTATATTGACCATGGCGTACCTGCCTCTTTCAGAATGTTCCCATGATGACAACCAGCTAGGGTTCCGAGATTTGTGCAAGACGACCGCCCACCAAGCAACGAGGCCTCGGTGCGGGGCCCTATTACAGCGGAGGCACCGGCGGTACCTCTACCCGCCGAGCCACCGATGCCACCAGCCCCAGCAGCTGAGAGTGCACGACGCCTTAGTTTACTGCATGAGTTTCAGTGTCAGGGACTGCCCAGGTTCCGTGGGGAGACGGACCCTCAGGCAGTTGAGGATTGGATGAAGGCAGTTGTATGAGTTTTCAGGTTAGTGGGGACACCAATAGACCTCATGGTGATCCTTGCAGCGAGCCTCTTGCACGCGACAACATATAGATGGTGGAGCCTAATTCTCTAGGTGGAAGACAAGGCATCTCTCCTTTGGTTAGACTTAGAGAGCCTCTTCCGCTCAGAGTTCATTCCAGCCATCCTCCGTGTGGTGCGCATCCAGGAGCTACTATAGCTGCGGACGGGCAGCATGACTGTAGCCCAGTACTCGGCGAGATTTACCGATCTCTTGCGCTATCCCACAGACATGGTACAAGACCCATTATTCCATGCCCAGAACATAGAGCAGGGATTGAGGCATGGGATCAGGGCTTCAATGATCTCTATCAGCATTCTGACGCAGGCAGGAGTACTGGAGCGAGCCCTACTTGTGGAGAGCTTCCTTTCTGAGCCTACGCCAGCGCTAGACCCACTACAGGGCGAACCGTAGAGGAGTATTCTACAGTTGGTAGTAGACATACTTCGTAGAGGTCTAAGAGGACAAGGACATCCGATGGGAGACCTCAGGATACTGGCTCGGAGGTGCGGGGAACACGCAGTAGAGCCAGTTATACAAGAGGCAGACAGTGTGATGCATGCGGCTGACAGGGCCACATGGCTTGGGAATGTCCAACCCGCCATGCAGAGGAGTAGCCGACAGTTGAGGGACCACCCAGGAAGAGGCATAGGTTCAACCGTGGCGGTCCGCATGGAGCAGGCGGACGAGGTAGAGGAGCTTGCCGAGCAGCAGGTGGTGGACGACGTTTTGAGACTCTACCGCCACCACCACCAGGAGGTCCGCCCCAACCACAGGGAGCTGGCGGACAGAGACAAGCTCAGCTTCAGGCAGTGGAGGACTATGACCACGACACACCAGAGATGATTCGAGGTACTATCTATGTCTACTTCACCCTTGCTATAGTTCTTATAAACACAGGAGCGAGTCATTCCTTCATTTCCACTACCCTTGTTCGGAGCTTGGAGATTCCGACGGAGCCGTTGGCTCGATCCTTATGGCTAGAGCCTCCTACGAGAATAGACTCAACGATTACGCACTAGTTCTGGCAGTGTGAGCTTACTCTAGGAGGCGAGAGCTTCGACTGGGATCTTCTTGTAGCGGCGTCGAGGCCTTACGACGTCATCTTGGGCATGGATTGGTTGTCTACATTCCATGCTCAGATCGACTGTATTAGGCGCAAGGTGTAATGTGTTCACACCGATGGGAGCAGGTTTACCATCACCAGCAATAATGGAGCCTTTGCAGTGCAAGATGGACTCATGCAGAGGAGGGACAACCGATCACTCATCAGTTGGCTAGCCTCATCCAAGGAGAGTGGACGTGCGTAGTCCAAGTTTTCTTGTAGTGGTGGATCAGTATGCTAACGTTTTTCCTGAAGACGTTCCAGGACTACCTCCTTGCAGAGATGTAGACTTCTATATTGACCTGTACCCCAGGACAGCCCTGATATCTACTCCAGCATATCGGATTTCCCCTGCTGAGCTTCAAGAGCTACGGGTATAGCTGGAGGACTTGCAGGGGAAGGGATTCATTTGGCCTAGTGTTTCACCTTGGGCTTCCCTGATATTATTCTCCAAGAAGGCGGACGGGAGCTTGCGACGGTGTGTCGATTATCGTCGCCTAAACCAGGTGATCGTGAAGAACAAGTATCCACTTCTGAGGATTCAAGACCTCTTCGACCAGATCAAGGGAGCACGATCGTTTTCGAAGATAGACCTCAGGTCAGGATATCATCAATTCAGAGTTCGGGACGAGGATGTGCAGAAGACGACCTTCAGGTGTCGGTATGGCCACTATGAGTTTTTGGATATGCCCTTCCGCATAACCAACGCTCAAGAAGTGTTCATGAGTCTCATGAATAGTATCATCCATCATTACCTTGATCTATTTGTTGTAGTCTTCATCAAAGACATATTGATTTAATCGACTACTGAGGAGGAGCACGCCTACCAATTGCGGGTTGTATTGGATACACTCCGAGAGCACCAGCTTTACGGTAAGCACTCGAAGTGTCAGTTCTGGATACATGATGTCCACTTCTTGGGATAATTCATCTCTGAGGCAGGAGTTGCGGTGGATCCTGCAAAGATCTAGGCAGTGATAGATTGGGAGCCACCTAGAAGCGTGATGGAGGTGCGGAGATTCCTGGGTCTGGCTGGATACTATCGGAGATTTGTGCCAGACTTCTACAGAGTTTCATCACCGCTTTCATCCTTGAATGAGAAGGAGAAACCCTTTGTGTGGTCAGATAGATGTCAGTAGAGCTTCCAAGAGCTAAGACAGAGATTGACCAGTGCACCCATCTTGAGTCTACCGGAGGAGGGAGTAGGGTACGTAGTATATTGTGATGCATTAGGGACCAGACTCGGGTGTGTCCTGATTCAAGAGGGGGCAGTGATCACCTATGGATCATGACAGTTGAGGTAGCACGAGCAGAACTATGCTACCCATGACCTGGAGTTAGCAGCAGTGGTCTTCGCTCTGAAGATGTGGCGGCACTATCTGATGGGCGAGCACTTTACAGTCTACTCTGACCACCAGAGTATCAGGTACATCTTCTCGCAGAAGGACCTGAACCTGACAATGTAGAGATGACTCGAGTTCCTCCAAGACTATGACTTTGAAATTGTCTAAAATCATGGGAAGGGGAACGTAGTAGCTGATTCTCTCAGCAGGAGGACATGAATTCATCTTCTTGGAGAGGAGACATAATAGCTAGCCACGTTGCAGATATCCTTCATGGATAGAGATGGGGCAGCCTTTCTAATGTCACTCACAGTCACTCCACCACTTCTTCAGCGAGTCAGAGAGGCACAACGTGGGGACATTGATTGTGAGACACGACGATCACAGATATCCTCAGGATATGCACCGGATGGATTCTCTGTAGGATGAGAGCACGACGTCCTTTTCAGAGGACGTACAATGGTACTAGCTGCATTACATGAGGAGGTTCTAAGAGAGTTTCACACTTCCCCTTTGGCGGTACATCTAGGGGTAGTGAAGATGTACCATGATCTTAGACGACAGTACTGGTGGCCAGGTATGATGAAGGTTGTGGCAGTGTTCGTTTCTCGATTCCTCACATGCCAGCAGGTGAAGGCGGAGCACCAGGTACCATCAGGCTTGGTACAGACCTTGGAGGTCTTAGGGTGGAAGTGGAAAGGGATATATATGGATTTCGTGACTTGAATTCCATGTACTTCAAGAGGACACGACTCAATTTGGGTGATTGTTGAATGACTCACCATGTCGGCCCACTTTCTACCCATCAGAGAGCAGGGCTCAGTAGAGATATTGGGATGCCTCTATGTTCATGAGATCGTACAGCTACATGGTGTGCCATCATCTATCATCTCTGATCGAGATTCTCTCATTACATCCCAGCTTTGGAAGGGGTTACAGGAGGCTTTCGGGACGCAGTTACGCCTGAGCACCACCTTTCACCCTCAAATGGATGGCCAGAAGGAGAGGACAATTCATACTCTCGAGGAAATGTTCTGTGCATGTGTCCTCGACTTTGGTCGGAGCTGGTAGGATCACCTACCTTTTGTGAATTTTGCGTACAACAACATCTACCACTCCACCATCAGGATGGCTCCATACGAGGCATTGTACGGCCGACCTTGCAGATCACCTATGTGATGGACAGACCCTGGGGAGTCAGCACTTGAGGGACTAGAGATGGTCCAGGCCATGACAGAGAAGGTCTAGGTCATCCAGGAGCGGATGAGAATATCTCAGAGCCGACAAAAGTCTTATGCTGACAGGAGGCAGAGAACACTTGAGTTTGAGGTTAGGTGACCACGTTTTCTTACGGATCTCACCTCGACATGGATTACAGAGATTTGGTCGGGGCAGCAAGTTATCTCCTTGCTTCATCGTACCATTCTAGGTTCTCAGTAGGATAGGCGAGGTGGCTTATCTCCTTGATCTACCACCTCAGTTGCACTGGGTGCATGACGTCTTTCACGTATCTCAGTTGAGGAGATACGTGCACGACGCGACGCATATCATCGACCATGGGGACATGGACATTGATGACAGGGCGACTTTTGTGGAGGTCCCGGTGGAGATCGAGGATCGACATGAGTGGGTCCTATGTGGATGGTCGATTCCTCTAGTGTGCATCAGTTGGCAGCACAGGAACCTCCAAGAGATCACTTGGGAGCGGGAGGCTCAGATTCATGCTCAGTACCCTCATTTGTTTCCCTAGTTTTTGATGTAGATTTACGAGGACGTAAAGACCTGAGGTGGGAGTAATATAATGACCCTTAAATTTCAAGGGAATTTTTTTTCTTAAATTCTTTGGGATTTTACGAGTATACAGTTTTTGACGGCACCTGATTCCAAGGCCCGATGTGCCCGGAATCAATTTCTGAAGTTTAGCATGGGTACGTTCAGTGAACGAATGAGCGGGTTTTCCTAACCTTTGATCCGGTGCTCGGAATCAAAATCCAAGGGCACCAATGAAAACGCAGCACCACTAATTACTTCAGATGATCTTTACTAGAGTTGTGTTTTCTCGGGAACGAGTTGTTAAAATTTGTGTATAATGAATAGGGAGAAATAAAATTGTGCAACAAATTTTATTTCACACAAGTGGTTAAACCCATGTGTGGGAGTTGGGGTAGGACCCACAAAAGTTCTAATTCCTCTTGATAGGATTTTATGAGGTGGGGCCCACTCGAGCCCCAACCCTTCAAATTTTTTAACGCCCTCTACATGATTTATAACTCTTCCACATTTATGATGACAACTTAATACTCCTTTTTAATTTTGTCAACTCTATTTTTAATTAATTAAATGAATGACAACACACCTCTTATTACATTAATTGAAACACTTTAATTAATTGAATTAGGTGTTTTGAATTTTGAAAATGTTGGCATAAGTAAATAAAATAAGGCAAAGCCTTATTTTATTTTAGTTTGGTTTTTACTGTGGAGAATTAAGAGAGGGAGAGTTATATACATTGAAGAACTTCAACTTCCTCTTCGTTGGAGAATGCGAAGAACACCAGCGCCAACCCCGGCTTCCTAATTCTCGACGATTGACGAAGCGATGCCGTCATCCCATAACGATGTCTACGGAACATGGAAACTTTTCCTTTCTTCATCAACCTTCATTAATCGTGGTATGGGATTGTTTTACGTTCGTAATTAATTTGGCGTTCAACGTTAAATAATTATTCCCTTATTATCAAATTAACGGGAGGGGGCCGGACCGCACGAACACGGCCAACCCTCCTCCCCCTTTGTTGTTGTACTCCGTTGTGGTTGGAACGGAGGCGGCGCGGTGCAACGGAATTGCACGGGAATGAGGAAAACCACGACGAAGGATCGTGGCGCCATCGCGCCACGCCATTGAGGCCGAAATAGGCCGCGGCCGAAGTCGGGCCGTGGCGGAAGGGCGCGGCGTCGTCACGCCCCACCGGTCTGACAAGGGTCGCGACCTAAGGCCGTGGCGGTGCAGACGAGGGAGGCCGGATCTGCCGGCCACCGGCACTTCGGAAGGTGGGACCCGTGAGGGTCCCATGGCAGCACACCGGCCGGCCAACATGGCTTGCCGTCTTGGAAGACCGGGGGTTGAAACCCCTGGCGGCAGTTAGGGGCGGACCCCTCCACGTGGGGGCCTCCATTACAAAACAAGGGGTGCATAGCCTCCCCCCCTTCCACATCTGCTCAGCGCGCGGGTGCCCACACCGGGATGACCGACCGTGTCGGGCAGGACCGCCCGTGCCCGGCTGGACCGCCCATGCCCGACTGGACATCCCGCGCAGGGACCGGCCGCCTGCGTCGGGCCGGACGGCCCGCCCCGGGCCGGACCCCCGCGTCGGGCCGGGCCACGCCAGCCGGGCCAGGCCATGCCAGCCGGGTCGGGCTGCGCCCCGAAGGGCCAAACCCAGACCCGGGTTGGGTCGACCTGGTTTGGGCCGACCCAGGGGTATCGGGCCGGGTTGGACAGAGCCCAGACCCCCTAATTTCCGGACATATCCTTTCAAACGCCCATAACTTGGGCTACGGATCTCCGATCGACGCACCATCAGTTTCATAGTGATCCTTGGATTGATCCGGTCGTTCCGGTATATTACACTCAAGGTTTTTAAGAAATTTGCATTTGGTTAGGTTGGTTCGAACACGAAACCAACCGGGCCCTCGGAGCGGAAACGCTTATAACATGTGCTCCGGACGTCCGATTGATGTGCTATTGACTTTGTTGGATTTCTCCTAGTGAGATGGTTCTTTTGGATTAATCCGCTCGAGGTTTGGACGTAGTTGGAGTATGGTCAGGTTGGTTTTGACTTAAAAACCAACCGGGCCCCTGGGACGAAAAAGCCAATGACTCTCAGACCGGGTGTCTGATTGACGCGCCGTCTGTCGTGTTGAGTTTTTATTGAAGAGATGTAACATTGGGATTCATCAACTCCGGACATAGTGATCGTTGATGTATCGAACCCCCTTGGCTCCTGAAGCAGACCCTCCCAGAATCGAGCATGCTCTATGCGGGAACCCTGGAGTTGGCTACGACTGTGATGATGACGAATGTACTGGAATCCTCCGTAGGTTCGACAACGATGACTACCGTACTGGAATCCTCTGTGGGTTCGACGACGATGACTACTATTCTTATATCCTATGTGGGTTAGGCAGTACTTGACTACTGTTATTGTATCCTATGTGGGTCTGGCAGTATTGACCTCTGTAATTTTATCTTGTGTGGGTCCGGCAGAGTAGCCGGTCTTGTATCCTTTATGGGTCTGACAACTTGGGTGGTCTTGTATCCTATGTGGGTCCGACAGCATAGATGAATCAGTGTCTACATCTGATCATCTCTATCTCCTTAAGAAGAAGTATACCTGTGTGAGCTGAATCTTTACTTACAACCAATATCATCGATATGATTGTTGTGGTTTCCTGTGTGGATTGGGTTGTGCTTTCCTGTGTGGATTGGGTTATGAATTCCTGTGTGGAATGAGTTATGTTATTCTTATGTGGACTGGGTTGTATTTTGGGCTCGTGTGCTGGAGACAAGCTGGAATTGATGACTTAGGTATATGTATGGCCATATACTTAATTAGAGTTGGTTGATACTTCGTGATTGTATCTTTCCTTTGTGGTTTATCCTTTGTGGATTTTGGGAGACCATCAGGGGTCTCAGGGTCCCCACTGAGTATCGTATACTCACCTCTACATGGGTAATGCCCGCACTATGTTGTATTGGATGTAGACAACGGACATCGCCGATCAAGGTGGAGGCTTGTGGAGTTGGACAATACATGGAAGTGGATCACTGGACGGGACATACACGGAGTAGACGGCTGGAGCCGAGGGGCTGAGGAGGCTATCTGTACCCACCCTTTAGGTTGGATTTCCAGAGGATGGCTCGGACTCGCTGCTTACTTTTATGTTGTTGTACTTCCTTTTCAGATGAACTTTACTTTCAGTTGGGTTTGTATTCTGGCCTATTTACTTTCTAGCACTTACTTTTTTACTCAGTTGACTTAGTGTTTACTCAGCTTGCGTACTCTGTGGTGTGTGTTTACTTTATAAAGGCAATGCCTTCCCTTTTTATCAGGATTTATGCCTTTGGTGCTAGTCGCCAGCCCCTGGCTTATGGAAGGCGGGCTTGGGGTTGTCACGACATGGGCCCCGAGGACAGGTCGTGACAATTTAAACATTGATTGCATAATGAACATTCTCTTTGTAGCTAATATAGTCTATTATGGATAAAACCCTTATGAGAGTTGGATTTAATCCGCTAAAGAACCTATCAACAATTCCTTTAGGTTGAATGATAATACAATAATTATACCTTGCAAGTCTTGTAAAATTAGTATCATAGGTACCAAATGATTCCTCATCCCTTTTCATTAACTCACGAGACTATTTCTTTATCCATTCATTAAGAATACAAGGAAAGTGCTTGCTCAAAAATAAGTTCTTGAACTCATCCCAATCCATGGATTCAATTTCATCTTATTGCCTTATATTCATGATTAGAGTCTACAACCAGTCTGCTTATACTTCTAATTGATAAAGAACCAGAATGATTATCTCATATTTTGGACACTGAATAATAGAGAATATCATTTCCATGGTATTGATCAATTTTTTTAGAAATAAATGGATTAGAATACCTAATGAAAGAAGGTGGATATTTCCTCATGAAAGAATCAAAATAATGTTGTCCCCTCCTTTTATTATTTGGAATTTTATCATGATTTCTAGATTGATAAATTTGGGTGATCATAAAAATGATATTTTTTATTCCATCTCCCATAGCATTTATATGATCAGGAGAAAAATCATGTCAATTTCCATCACACTCAGTATTGACACAGTTCCATTGTGTTCAATCCATTGACTAAAACCAAAATGTAGAGTAAGAAACTATTATCATCGTGGGGAACTACATAATCATGAGAACCCACTTATTGGATGTGTAAATTATTACATCTTCATTAATCCATGACAACTTACGTCTATCCTATGTTATTTATAGACAAATTCCATTTAAATCCTTAATGATAGTTTGTGAAGAGTTCATGAATTTAGAAATAATATCTACTAGGAGTTTCGAAATTGCTGTGCAGAAAGGCCCATTGTCATGCCCATGTTCCTGATCAAGTCTATCTCAATACATTGTTTTCAGGGTTTTTAACCCTATGCACCTCTATTCCAGTGCCACATCCACTTGTAGTATCCAGACAAGGATTTTTTTAGGAAACCACTCACTCAATCCTTTACTAAAATTTTAGTACATTTTCCTATACTTTTCCTCATTCCTAGAATTATTCTTATAGAAATGTTCTTAGAGAGCTCACTAAGGGTTTATCATTCTATTTTTCAATGGTTAACTTTTGTTTCGGTATAATACCAACTATATTGAACTTATCTTAATATACATTAACATTACATCAAATTTTCAGAAGACTTAATACATTACACAAATGAACACCCAAAGACTATATTAGTTTAGTGCCTTTGGAAAAATTGAAACATAAGAACGGGTATATAAGTGACATATATTATCTCCCACTAGGTTATTCATGACTAGAAACCATATTATACACATCATACATAATACATATCTTCATATCCAGATAAAGGAAACATAAAATGGTTATGCTCGGGTTCACATTTAGGGTAAAGAAGGGAGACGTGTAAGTATAATCATGAGGATAAGGGTATCAGAACATGATCATAAGATTAGAATATCATAAAATCTATATATAGATCATAAAAATTAATACCTGAATAAATATTGGCAGTTCATTACACATTAATCATAATATAATCAAGATAATAATCCATTAAGTCATGACATAAGAATAAGACATGGAATTGTGGAATAGACATAAACATGTTATATCATTCCCTATAATTCAAGGTGAATTTTAAAAAACATATCATGTAAATTTATGTAGACTAAACCTATTGGGTGTGACACACTACCATCCCCAATCTCATTCCTTTTCTTATAAGGGATTAGGTTTCCCCTTATTCCCATAGTGGATGGGTTTTCCCCTTCATCCCATAGTGGATTAATCCCGTCAACTTGTTCTCTATCATTATCTCATGAGATATAAATATTTACCAAATTAATTGGAGTGAGATATATGTACCGCCCATCTCATAATAAAATCATACATTTGTTTTCTACAAGATCACAAACAATATCCATATGATTACCCGTAAAAATAGATGTGTTTCATAAACATCATATCACAACCCATGACATAAAATGGGTATCATCAAAATCCATCATATCAGAACATATGAAAAATATAATGTTATCATAATCGTTCCTTCAATGAATAACCAATAAAAATATTTGGGTTTTAAAATGTTATAACCCAAGGAAGATAAAAAGTTTTCACAAATATATGACCTATGAAAGAGAAACGGGTTTCATAACCACATATACATAAGCACATAAACCATTCATAGAAATAAACTGAATAGAAATATTGGGTCATTTCCCAGGGAGAGAATGAGTTATACCAAGGTATTTCTTCATATATAGAAAAAATTTGTAATGATGTTTTAAAATCATTTCTTGAGGAAAGGTTCATTTTTTATTTGAAAAATGATTTTTAAAATATAAAAAAAATTTATAAACCTTTTCTTTGAAAATAGATTTGAAAACATATAATGCAAGATTTGAAACCCATAAAAAATATTTAAAATCATTTTCCTTGATAACGAGGTTAATATATCATTTTAAAAACATTTTTTAGAATGTTATTGAAAATAATTATTTGTAATTAACACAGATTCCCAACCAAAGAGAGAAATAAGGTTAGATTTTCTTCAAAATAATTTCTTAATTATCATAAGCACCAAAGAGTGGAAAATGGTAATAATACATGAGGATTTCATAGACAACTATAATATATGAAAATTGATTAATTTTATTAATATATGGGTCATAATATTTCATTAATGGAAGTATAATTATAAACAATCCCAATAAACAATGATATTGTTGCAAAAAACTCTTACCACTTTCGTAAATTTGAATAAAAACTCCCATGTAAGAATATAATATTACATGAAACATAAAATATAATTTAACAAAATATATTTATGATATAACATGTAAAATTGTATAATATACACCTCATAAAACAATATATAATCATAACAAAACATGTGTGTCAAAGAAGAAAAATCAAGGCAAAACTACCTGACGGATTTGGTAAGTTTTGAACTGTAAAACCCCTTGAAAGTGATATCATAACATGGAAATATAAATTACTATAAATTTAAGGATAATAATAATATAATACATTCATGGGAATTATATATTACACACAAAAGAAATGAGTGGTGAATAAGACATAAGTCTTGTGAAAATAAAAGTGAGTCTAGAAATTCCCTTACCATATGTCTCGAATCTCATAGAATTCATTCAATCCTCTTGTATAATAAATATAAGGTTTTTAATAATTATTATAGAACCAAATTAAATTAAATTATACCATATTTTATTAACTTATGAATTTATATTACCCTTTTATTAACAATTCTATGATAAAATTATGTTCTAGGTAATAACCACTTGGTTTTTTGCATGTGCTTTGATTTGTGATATTTTTTATCCTCTTAATTATATCATGATATCTAGAATGTAAAACATGATAAAAATATCATATATATTCAGTATATATTTATTTATAATAATCTATAAAATCTATAAATATGAATTGGAACACACCGTTCATGGAGATGGTAGATCGTGCGTATGCATGAACAATGTTTCTCTTTTATTGTCGAATTGAAAGAGAGAATGTAAATGATATATATATATATATATATATATATATATGTGTGTGTGTGTATTTATCTTAATTAAAGTATAATTATAATTATATATATATTATATATGTTTACTAAACCCATTCTTAACACATTCCATGCAAATTGTGAATGAATCACATCGTTTTGAGGAGGTGGTAGTCCACATGTCCACAACCGAAGTTATCGTATTTACACGAAATGGAAAAAATGAAGGTATGTTTGATATAAAATTTATATAAGAATAAATACATAAAAAATATCCTATATATCATATAATTTTTTCCATTATAATCCCGAACCACTAGAGGTTGTAACGAATAAAACGAACGCCATCACTTCACGTGGTGATATTCCACCGTACAAACAAATGATAAGTTCGTTACCCATTTGATGGAAGTTTGTGTAAGTTTTGGTAGATAACTTATAAAAATATCATCTTAGTATATTAATGATATATATCTTATTATATAATCATGTAATAAGATTAATTTTAGGGATGGAGAATGAAAATAAAACACAAGAACTTGTGGAAGGATGTTACCTCTTCTTTGAGTAACTCCTCTTGGTTTTCATCGAAGGGATCCTTGGTTTGATTTCTGCCAAAATTTTGGATTATATGATGAAGGGATCAAATTTGGGAAGATATTTGAAAATATTATTTCCATTTAAAAAGTATTTAGTGCTGTTAAAAAGTTAGGGGGGGGGGTGAGTTCCCTTTTATAGTGGTGGACATAAATTCATGTAAATATAAAAGGTAAACAATATTAAGAGGTCTCCATTAAATCATGTGCCTCCAATAATTGTCCATTTTCGATTAGAAATGATAATTGGTGGAAATATGTCTATAAAATGTCTTTTTTATATGTTTCTTGGTTATTTTTATTCCCAAATTAAATTTTATTTAATATGAAATCTTATTTTACGTTAATCACTTTAACAAATTTTAATTACATTTACAAATATTGAAGATTAAAATTTATGAATACCTTATTATAAATAATAAATAATAAATAATAAAAATATAGAATCCATTTTTCTTAATTATAATGACATAATTGGCAGAAATTAATTTAAAATTATCGTCACACATGTGTTATGAGAGAAGGGTTTTTAAGAGAAAATGTTTTAATGTTTGAAATGTTTTTATATCAAATTTTATTGTAAAATTGGTTCCAATGAAATATATAGGATTAATTTATGTAAAATGTATATAATTAAACTTAAAAAACAAATTAAAATATAATTTTATAATATAAATAAATTATATAAAAAAGAATTTTTGAATTAAAATTCACTATTTTTTACTATTCATAAAAAATGATGTTTTATAGAAATCATCAAAAAAAAATTACCCTCAGATAATTTTTACATTATAAATTAAAAAAATAATGTTTATTTCATCCATTAAATTTACAAAATTTCTAAATTCAATATTTTTATTGTCCAAAGAAGGACATAAAAGTAGTTTATTTGAGAAAATAAAATTTTCGAACGTATAAAGACTTCAACAAAAATATGTTTTATTTGTATAAATCAATTATAAATAACTTTTAAAAACTATTTATCAGAATTAATATTACTAATTTTAGAAGAGATGTTGTAACTACCTCATTTACATACTTATAATAATGAAAATTTGTTTCGTAGAAAGCTTGTGTTGTGTGTAATACAGGCCAAGTTGGTGTTGTGTGTAGAGAAATATTATCTTTTTATAGCGTATAACAAAATATTATCTTGGTGTAGCATGAAAAATAATACATCATAGAAAAATAATTTATTTGAAAAACAAGGTTCATATAAATTCAAGGTGTTACACCACTCCAAAGTTTGGGTTTGCTATCAATGGACCTTTCTATGGTATGTTTTTTTATATGATAAATGGATTCTTAAATTATAATTGGTTAGCACATGTATAGTTTCTACTTTAACCTTATTAGGAAAGTGTTCTAGTTAATTACTGAACTTCTAAAGTGTTAAATAGAAATTATATTTATATATTTCACTTTTCCTTAATATTAATAATTTAATTGCATATGGTCTCATGTCTATAGCCAGCCTTTTCATGATAATGAATGGTAATGGAATGAATCTTATAATTTAATATGGAATAGTGTAATAATTTGTTACATGTTACCTATGTAATTAACCCATTAATATATTATAATTTAATTTTGAATGAAAATAAATAATGGTTTCATGGCCTATGTAGCCTTGTCACTTAGTATTGAAGGAAATGGGAAGAACCAACTGACTTATAAAAACCCATGAGAATTAAATGGCCATGAATGAATTATGTATAATGTACCTATTAAATATGGAAATTTTCATCAATATATGAGTGGTCAGACTTGATCTATCCATGGATTCATGAAGAAATTCCTTGAGCACTCGGTGGACTCCATTCATATTGAAATATTCAGTTTCTAAGGGTGATACCCACTTTGGAACATGGTACTTGTCTGCAAGAAGATGTATGGAATGACTCCATATGATCCCTATGTTATCTTATGGAAATTTGGATGCATTGGATACACTACTTAGATCTATCATGACATCCTAGGTAATGTGGTTTCATGGATACACCCCAATATACCCATTCATGCTTAGCCCGTTTTACCTTGGATGAGATCCTCATACTTGGTTAGAATCATTTACAGTGGAATGCCTTGGGTGATGACCCTTGGATTACACTCAAACCCCTTATAGACAAGATGAATGTTATAACTGAGTTCGATTGACCCCCGAGGATAAGTATGCCCTGGTTATTACCTTGGATCATCTTTTATTTCTATCATCACTAATGGATTACTTGTTACACCTTGGATCCTTTATTATTATTATTGTTATTATAATAATAATTATATTAATAATTATTATTATAATAGTAATACATTTTTAGTACTGTTATACCTCATGCATCTTACTAATATAAACAGAACTCAAAAGAATTAAATAAATGATTACATCTTTAGATACATTTCTATCTTATGCTAAATAAGGTATCAATTATCATTATATAATTTATTTACTTTTTTATATACTTTGACACTGTCAGTTTATATTCAAAGAATGGATGGTATAGATGTCATTGGTGGTGGCCTACAGAAATTTCTCTCACAACCTATCTGGTTCATTCATGGCACCCGAGAAGATTATACGTATATTGGTGTCGATAATGGGAAATATCCAGTATTGGACACCTGATCTAGATTTCTATTTTTGGGATGGATCCTTGTAGCAGATGATGGAGCCAGTGCTCGGTATGCTTTGATAGTTTTGGTTTATTTTTGATTCATTTATATAGAATGTATTTACTATTAGCATTTATACATATTTTACAATTTTTTAGATACATTGCATAAATTATCATTATATTTTTTACATGATTTAGTTAAATGATTTTTTTATTATTTGTTTCTTGGATATTTATGTCTCTTTCCACTACGAAGGGTTACTAGTATTGTTGATATAATGTATGTTTCCATTTTCCCATATATTTACAAATGATTATGAATTTATCTATTATTAAATATCTAATATGATTTACTTTAGTTATGAGGTAATAGTCTCTCCAAGGACACACCCTAGGCTCTCGATGATAGTAGGTAGCCTCTGGAGTATGAGGATTTATGCTTGAGACCATGTGACCCACCAGCTCAGGGCACTATTGAGTGTCACCCGGGCTGGGAGGTCACAACGTTGATGTTTCTTGGACTAAGAATTAACTTATTCCCAAACATCATTTTTTCATTCCTAGAAATATATCATGGAACACCATTTCTCCTAACTCAAACTTCATATCTCATCAATTATTTTTTGCATATAATTTTTGACATATTTAAGTGGTTTTTATATGATGTGGAATAGTTCAAACCTTTTCTATTTTCTCTTGGACAAGATTAGGTCCAATAATCTGACACTATCCATATTTTCTTTAGCAAGTCAGAATATGATTCCTCTTCACATACAGGTCCCCATAATATTACATTTAACTTCTAGAATAGAAACTATTATTACATGATAACACTACTTGGGAAAAGTTTTGATCCCAACATTGTTATAAAACTATTAAACATGATATAAATGCGTCGTCCATAGTTTTAATGGATCTATCATATTATAAATCTATCAAGTGATAAATCATATGGGATAAAAATGAAATACATTGACTCGGTAAGGTGATCAACTACCAACAGGACACCATTAAAAAATTAGGGGTCCTAGGGAGTCCTGCAAATAAATCCTTATTTATGTTTTCTTATTTTCATGTTGGTATGGTAAATGGTTTCATTATACCATTAGAATTATATCATTTAGACTTGAATTTTTTGTATACCAATCATCGTGATATAAATTATGCAATATCCCTCTTCATGATTTCCCACCAAATGATTTTCATTAGACATATAAACAAATTAGCGCTTCCTGGATAATTAGAAAATAATTATTTAAGTTCGTTATCATGAATTTACAACTTTAGTTTTGGTTTTTATGGGATGAAAAATCTGGATCCAAACAATATAACCCCATCTTTAGCAAAGTTAAACTACATAATATTTTATACCATTCTTTATCTGATCACATTGTTGCTAAGAACATGAAAATTTTTATTACTTTTAAGATATACTAATGTATATTAGAGTGGTAAGTAAGAGTATTGAGTTACATAGGGAATGAAAAAAATTGAAACCAATGAAAAAAAAATTAAACAAAAAAAAGAAAAAAACATAGTGAAAATTTGGAAGAGATTGATGTCTGCATTAGCGAGATGTTGAAAATGTGGGTGAAAAAATGAAAATAATTATGTATGTATGGTAAATTGGATAGTTTCAATATTAAAAAATTCACTAATAATTATAAGAATAAAATCAAAGGTTCCAAATGTTGTGTTATGGATATGTTATCCTGTAAATATTCTTAAGAACAGATATGTCTTTCTAGCACACAAAAAGAATGAGAAACTATTATTTGATACAAAAAAATTACAACCCTTTACAATTGAAGTACTTCACTTGAAGTTATTAAGGAAAATAAATTTTCTACACTTTACCTATAATTACTTGATGTAGGGATGAAATGATTCTGAATATTAATTTTAATTAACAAGTAAACTAGATAAAATGACATGATATGAACTTAAAAAAAACTATCTGTATTCTATCTATTTAAAGAGAATTATAAATTTTCTTTCAATAACATAAGAAAATTGAATCTAACTTTATCTATTGATAAATATCTAAAGAAATAAAAAATTTTCCGAAAGTAAATAATAAAATAGACAATACATCAATGAAATAAACATAGCATGAACACAAAAAAATGTTTCAACTTATTTTTTTCTAGTTCCCCTAAAATATTGAATTTTTCATAATAATAGAAACAGAAAAAATATTTGAAGAAGTAAATTGTATAATTTGAATAAATATTGAAGAAATAAAATCGAGAGAGGATTTTTTTCTACCAGATTAGATTTATTCCCTATTGAAATCTTTTTTTGGTTCATTTTCATTTCAACCATTCTGCTATACCCCTAATCTCTCTAGAAAATTATTTATAATGATCTCCCTATATTTAAGTACACATCATTGAAATTTATTTTTATTCTATCTCAAAGACTCTAAATACTCACCTCAGTCCCATGAATGTGATGTTAGTAAACCGAATTATTTTTCATTCAATAACCACCACTATAATTTTCTAATTTCCCTTGAAACATATTTACTACATATAGAGGTACGTTATCAACAATTAATTCCCAATTGAAAATAATACTTTTATAATCCATAATAATCGATTCGAAAATATTTAATTATATAGATGAATTCACTCAAATCTTTCCATGAATATTTATACTCATTATCAACTCCTACCTCACTATACCACCTCCTCCTTTAACAATTCAATCTTTAACAGCAAACACACTACTTTATTAAATGATAGATTCTTCATAGAATATTGGAGTTCATATTCACAATCATCTAAACACATGGTTTATCCAAAATATTTCTCAATGGAAGTCTAATACAAATTGAATTGAAAAATAATTCTACTTCAGAACATGAAATCCCTATTCAAAGCTTCAACTAACCATCTATTAAAAGTATTGATTAATTTGGGGTGTTTTATTTAGTAGGTGGTGTATATTTTGATTCTACTTCATACGTATAGAACTATTTATCTGGATACCAAAATCTTTTAAATAGAAACTTATAAATGAGAAAAAACTAGCTAGCATTACAGAATTCTATAACCACTAAAATTTGAAAATTGATACAAGAAATCAGATTAGGCCATCTTCTATACATCTCAAAATTGTTACTCAACTTCAAATAGGAAAATTTATGAAAAAACATATCATCAAAAAACATGAAAAGATAAAATTTTATATATTCAGTTTATACTACCCTTCTTTTAAACATCCCCAATCATTAAAAAAGACAAATGCTCACATCTGTCATGTAAATGGAAGGAACTCACAGAATCATGCTCAAGCTTCACTTGTAATCCTTTGATGTTCATTTTTTCTTCATCTTAGAAAGGTATCCGTAAAACCAAAAATTACTATTCTTAAAATATTATCTCAAGAATAAATTAAACTTCAAAGTCTTCCCTGGTTCATACATGCTTTAGGTTCAATAGCATTAGTTAGTACTCTAGATGAAATAACGATCTCAACTTCTCAACCTTTGGTTGAAGGTTTCATGTTTTTTTCTCCACATATCTTCATTATAAATGGGTTTAATTGGTTCTTCTTCAAATAATTAATTGGAATATATAGTTATATTTGGTTACGTATATGTATAACATTCTCATATAAACCCTTGTTTCAACTATAAACATATTGTTAGCTAGCTTTGGGTTTGACTAGAACACCTTTATCCAATCTCGGATGGATGAAGACCCTAGTGGCATTAGTTTCATTACTAATATTCATGGAGTCCTCAAAGATTATATTACTCATCACATCACCATTGAGTATTTAGGTTCTCACATTGGTTTTGGTGATAATTGATCATGTGCATTTCACATATCCAATTAAAAATGGCTTTGTCAATTTCCATAGAAAAATGGATCTATGGGTGACTAGATAAAATGGATATGGGAATGTGTCACCCAATCAACTGTGTGAAATCAAGAATAATTTGATACTTGGGATCCATTAAAAAATTTGGTAAATCCATTACATGGGTTCACCTACACATATAAAAGTGATGAAACAAAATAGAAATAAATATATATATTGAAACTAGAATAATTAAAAATAAATTTAATTTTTTAAATTAAATTTAAAGAATATAAAAATTTGATGTGAATAAATTAAAGATTAAATAGAAATATAAATAATTGAAAACTAATGACTGGGTCATATGGAGTCAAATGAGAAAATTTATAAACCAAGAATAAATAAAAATAATGATAATTAACAACCCTAAGGTAATTTTTAACTAAATAACAAAATAAAATAAAAAAATCAAATAGTGAATCATGAATTGATTTTTACATAATAATGTGAATTTTAATAAGAAACTCATGAATTTATCATTTATAAAACTTATTTATAATAAACAGATAATTTCAGAATAAAATAACTAATTTATCATTAAATACAAAATAAACCACAAAAAAAGATATGAAAAAACATATTGAATAAAGGTAACATCAAATTCCCCCATAAGTAAAAATTTTTTCTCCCCCAATAAATCCTTAGTTACAATTAATTATTGAATTTAAATTGTAAAATGGAAAAACGAAAATTCCACTAAGAATTGATTTCCATATTGATTTTCCATTATGGACTCACTGAAGTAGTAAAAAATTTATTTCCCTCTCTAATAAAAATTCTTCCGTGTAAAATTGGCAATTGTTATAAAAAAATGATTTAAATTGAAAAATTTGAAGAAAATTTAAGAAATATTAATTTACTGCCAACTAAATGTAAAACATTATCTTTACCTCCAAGTGAATAAACTCAAAAAAATTAAGAAGTCAAAATATATGCACTTACCATTGGATGGGATGGTGTGAAAATTTATTGGTTGAATAAATAACTCATCCAATAGTATGATTAATAAATAATGAAATTAATTAAAGAATGAGTTTAACCTAGATTAGGATTTTGTTTCATAATTTGTTTGGATGCATATCATATGAGTTAAATTCTAATACAATGGTTCAAATTGAATTATTATTGTATAACATTATTCCATGATTTTATCAAATTCCTTTTTTTAGTAAAATTAAAATGTTTTACATGATCAAATCCAAGAATTAATAGGGATTTATCTCATCAAGGTGGCATCACAACCTTCAGTTTTGAGAAAAAAAATTGACAGTGTGAAAATTCCTAAATTTAAAAAAAACATAAAATTTCAAAACAAAGATGTTTTTGATGGACTTTAATTAAATTAAAGATCATCAAATTTAAATACCCTCCCCCACACATAAAATACAACAATGTACGCATATTTTATGTCAATGTTGAAGACATAATATTGATATGAAATATTAAAAATGATTTTCAATTCAGTAAGGAATGATTCATGTTTGGGGGTTACAAGTTAGCTAGGAAATAATTTTTTTACAAAAAAAACTAGAATAAAAACATGAAAATAATACCCACAATTACTAATTAAAAATTAAAGAATTCAAGAAAGTAATTTTAGAAAATATGCATGCTAACACTTTGGAATTCAAAATGTTAATCATTCAAACCCCAAAATGCAAAAGCAGGGAACATATTTAGAATTCAATCGTATAAATAATAAATTAATAAGTATAATGAAATAAAAGATAATTTCAACATGAAAATTCACATAAATATGAACTCTAAAATAATTTCAAATACCCCAAAATGAATGCAATAGTGAAAATTTTAGAGTAATAAAAATAAATACAAATGATTATTTTTAAACCCCACACTTTAGATATTTAACATTGTTATTTCATAAAAATAAACCTCTCCTATTTACACAATGAGGAAGTTAATATGGTATCCCAAAACTAATGTCGTAAAAAATGAGGAAGATATGAATTGGTTTCAATAATGTAAGTTTTAATCCATAGAGAAGAGTTATGGAAGTATTATACAATTTTTTTCAAAGTAATCTTCTTTATCATTGTTACACACCTGGCCTCTTCCATAGATGTTTCAAAAATAAAAAATAGTAAGATTTTTAACTCCATCATTGAAAAGTAATTGAATTGGGTCCACATAAAAAAGCGAGTTTGGTGAGAAAATGAGGTGCGACACACAACTGAGAAGGGGAATTTTTTTAAACAAATAAAAAAATATAAATATATGAAAATCATGGGATTTATCCCATGAAGTGCTAATTATAAATTAATCATTCAGTCATTATACCCTAATGTGAACTACCTATGATCATTCAAATGATATGATTTATTTTTTGTTGTCAAGACATTGGTTGTTTTGAATATTTTATCTTGTTCTCTCAGGGCTTCAATCACACCATCATCCCACTACACTCATCCAAAATATGACAAGGTTATATTATTCAGCCTCCTACCACCAGTAGCTTCAGGGTTAAAACATCAAATCCTGAATGAAGGATAAAAAAATCATATAATGATTATCAGAAAGTCCAACTTTAATTCCCAAATTATTCACCACAGTTAATGGATTTAATAATATAAAATTAGACTCAATAGTTATTGTAAAATACTCAATATTATCCTAAAAATTACATTTAGAAATAACATATATTGATAAAGAAGATAATGATTCCTCAATAGCATCAATTAATTTCTCAATGTAATGGACTAGAATCATATCATTTATGTTATATAATAATGTAGGGTAAGAAAATGGATCAATAGTTTTAGCAGACTGTCCATATCTAACAATATACCAAAATTTAGCTCCCATTTGTGTTTTAGAGGAAACATACTCAAGATTTCATAAGAATTATCAAATATAGAGAATAAAGAAATTATCAAATAAGTAAATTATATTAGTAGAAATATAATTTATTCCCATATATATAAAACATACTATATCATAACTTTCTACAATGTCAACAGGGTGGAATGATTCATTTTCACTTACCAAAGGATCATCCCTCGCCAAAAAATGTACTTAGATTTTAAACAGTCGCATTAAGTATAAGACATGATGAAAATAAACTCACACTTCTTTAAAATATGGGAGAAGTAAGATATTTCCATGTTGGATATAATAAAGTGTAGTGAACTTTGACCATATTCATGAGAAACAATTTCAACTTAAAAATTTGGGTGTGGATGGACCACTTCATGTCCCTAAGAAATGAACTTCATTATATAACTCTCAATATTCCCAAGAATTTATAACTCATTTGTGGGATTATATTCATAACAATTAATTTCAAAATTATCATTAACAGATATTTCAATTATTTCATCAAAAGGAAAATGAGTATCCTTCATAATATCTTCTATAAAAACTTTCTCTACCACATCAATGAACATAAAACTAACTACAAGAGGATAATCATAAAAAATAGGGGACCCCTCTTGATCATCACTTTCCTAAAGTGTCACTTTTCTCATTGAGACATCTATAAAAACCCCAACTATAGCTAAACATTTTCTACCTAAAATGATTAAAACTTTGTTATCACATTCCATTTCAATAATAATAAAGAACATGTGAAAATTCAGTTACCCTGTATCAACTAAAAGGTCATCCAAACTCCCATAAGGATAGTCAAGTGACCTATCATTATGTTGTAACGAATCAAATGTCAGTTTAACTTCACAATGACCTGGATTTCATAGTATGTAGTAGAGGATAAGTTTCATGCTCGCACCTAAGTCACAAAGTCACCTAATTTCATTACTCCCACTAATTATACAAGAGATTACAATGGGATCATGATATTTTAGTTTGGGAGGAATATTTATTTGAACAATGGAACTACACTCTTAATTAGGAATCATTATTTAACACTCATCCCAATACCAATTATTTTTAAGAAATAATGTAAGGAATTTTATAAAAGATGGAATATTATTCAAATCCTCCTCAATGTTCAGATTAATTTTAATTTTTCTAAACATTTGAATGAATTTTAGGTAATCTCATTCCTTGTTTTTTTGGGTTTTTTTGGAAAAGGGATGGGAGTGGTATAATTCTTAAGGATTAATTAATTTCTCTTATCATCCTCAAGACTCATATTTTTCATATATTCTTCAATAATTTTTCACTTAATTTTCTTTTCTACTTTATCCTTTTCACTTGAATATTCATTATTTTATTGATTTGATTCATTTCATTCTAAATTTCTAGATTTTGTGATTTTTATGTTTTCATTTCTATGTTATTCTAAAAAAACGGGTAAAAAATCACTAGTATGTTCACTAAATAATTATATAGTAATAATATAGTAGTTAAAAACCACAAAATTTACATGGATTTAATTAATTTTGTGTAAGGTAACTTTTATTTTTATTTTCCTTTTTTATACTTAAAACGATAAATCATTTGTAACTCATGACTATGGATTCTAGAATTTGTTTGAGGAATTTTTTAAATGATTATAGACTTTTGGGAATCTAATTCATCCTTTTTAGAATCTAATATTGATATAAACTATTAAAACATTACCAATAACATATACTAAAGAATTTTAGTGTTCAAAATTGAATTGATACTCAAATTAATGTCTAATTATTTGTGGGTAAATAGGAGTAGCTGACTGTTTCAACACTCTTTATTCTCTCTAAGAAGAATTGGGGTGGTTTCTATAACCATAATTAATATTATTTGAGAAAGTATCATTGGAAATCTGATTCCTATATCTATAATTAAAAAATTGGGAACTCTCTTTATACTGGATAGGGATGTCAATATATATACAATAATTTTTTGAATGATCATACATCCCAAAATGAGAACATTTCTCCTTAAGTGAATTTTCATTAATTACACCAGCCTGGAAGATAGTTTCATACCTAAAAATTACTCACTTCCTTGTGATTTTTTTGGACATTTCTAAATGTTTTTTAAAGATCTATTTGATCTCAACCACTTTCATGTTTAAGAAATAACTACCACAGGAATGATTCACAATATTTATTTTATAAAGAGTGATATCATTATAGAAGGTGACCATCATGAGATGAGGGGAAAGTTGGATATTATGAAATTTTTTAAGAAGTCCCCTATAATTTTTTATAGTCTCATAAATTTTTTTATCTTCATATTTAATAAAACTCGATATTTTATGATTAAATTCCTTGGTCATGTTATGATGATAACATTCAGTAAAAAATGAAATTTAAAATGTCATTCCATGTGATAGATATTTCCTCATATAATATTTTAAACCAACTCCTCACCTTATTCTTTTAAAAAATCTAAATTATATTAACCTATTATATTCCTCACAAATCCTGTTCTAACTAATCTATGATTTTTTTTTATAAAACTATCTAATGAACTCTAATGAATCCTCACTGGGATGTCCATTAAAGGAGGGTAATGTTGAGAGGTAGGATTATTTCAATTAACAATTCATACACCTTTATGGTAACCATATAAATCAAGGATTACATAAAATGATTAGAAGTTAGAAATCCCAAACCCTATACCTCCCAAAATTTTCATTCCCAGGTTGATAATAAATTTTATTTTAATTTCCCCCCACAGCTTTATGAACTTCCAGATTTTGATTTCAATTTTTATTTTCATTCTCAATTACATATTTATTCTTATTCCTTAGGGAATAAAAATATATATTAATTTCATGTATTAATAATTCAATTTATAATTTCCCTTTATTTAGAATGCATACGATTTAAGGTTTAATAGGTTCAAAGAGAGCATGATACACTGAAATAAAGAATTTATTTTTTTTAAAAAAAAATTTACACAATTTTTTATGAACTATTTTAATGTTATTTATTTTTTATATATTTTTTTCATTTTCATTTATTTCACATGACTTTAAAAAAATTCTAAAATATTATCATCCTGTCATTGAGAATATCACAAAATTTTTTATTTTTTAAACTTAATAATTACTAGTAGAGAAGTACATAAGAGTATAAAATTCTACATGGAAGGAAAATAAGAAAATTTCAACCAAATTAATCAAAAAAGAAAAAAAATAAATAGGGAAACTTGGTGAAATTTTGGAAGTGAGAAAAATATGTCTGTATTATTGATATGATGAAATTATGAGTGGAAAATAGATAGAAAATATGGAATCATGTGAATTTGGAAATTTTTAGTTCTTAAAAAATCAATTCTCACGCTAAGAATAAACTCACAGGTTCCAAAGGGCTCATTAAGGATTTTTTTTCCAATGAATAATCATGAGAACTAACATGCCTACCTATAACTTAAGAAAAATATAAACTCTTCTTATAGAAGATAGAACTATAACCTTTTCTAATTTAATTATTTATGTTGAAGTTAATTAGGAATAGTAATTTTATACTCTTCACATATGAGTACTTGAATTAGGGATCAAATGAATCTCATGACTAATTGAAATAAATATGTATACTAGATAAAAATTTCATGTTTTGAACTTCTAGAAAAAGTATTTATAATCTATAGATTTTAATAGAAGAAGAAATAAATTTTAATCCACTATATAAATTTTATAATAACTCCATTTATATATAAATATCTAGATAATGAAAAAATTTGTGATAGGTAAAAGTATGATGAAACCAGACCTTGAAGAAATAAACTAAGCATGGATGTGGAAAAAAAGTTTCAAATAATTCTATCCAATTACACCAAAATATTAGATTACTCAAAATTGGAGAAACAAATAAAATTTATCTGATAAAATAAATTTCAAACAAAGAAGAAAATAATAATAAATTGAATCAAGAGAGAAATATCCCCTATAAGAGTATATTTAATCCCCGTTCTATGTTCCAACTAGTTCTTCATTGTTTAACCCATTCTGATCTACCTTTTATACCGCAAAAAATACTATTTCAAATGTGTGTCCCTCTTTTTAATTTCCCTATTTGGATATTATTTTTCATCCATCTCACCCAATCCAAATCCCCCATTAGTCACATATGTCATTTTATAGTCATATTAGTGAACTAAATTTTTTATTATTATGTTACTTCCACTTTAATTTTGACTTCACATTCAAATTGTTTTACTAGATTTATAGGTAATATATCAAAAATTAATTCATAATAAAAAAATTACACATCTCATCCATTATATTCTATATGAAATACTTTAATTGACGAGATGACTTTACTTAAATCCTTCCATGAAGTAGTACTCATGATCAACACCCAACTCACTCTACCAAATCCTCCTTCCACAATTCAAGATTTAGTAGAAAATAGACTAATTTTTTTAATAATGAATTCTTTACATGAAACAAAATATCATCTTCATTATCTTTCAAACATATGGTTCAGCGAACTCATTCTCAATGGAAGTCTAATTGGCTTCTAATTACAACACAAATCCTTTCAACAACATGCAATCCCTAGTCACAACTTCAATAAAACAACTTTAAATAGTAGAGCTACATTGGGTATGTAGTTAGTGTTTGTATTTGAATCCAAAACCATAGATTTAGGGATATCTATGCCCAAATATTTTAAATGAAAACATGTAAATGATACAAATACATCTAGAAAATATGAATTCACAATCAACCCGACTTCAAGAATGAGTGAGAGACATCAACTTGGGTCATCTTCATCATAGATAAAATGAAGTGCCTCATCTTTGAATAGGAAACATCAGTAAAATAAATTCTCCTTTAAAATATGAATATCTAAACTTTGACATATTCAACTGATTACCACTTATCTTTGAAATCACTAGTCACTAAAAAACCGTAGGATCACATCGAGTTCTGAAATAGAACATACTCACAAAATCATACAAAAAAATTCCATCAAAAGCCTTGTATTTTCTATTTTTCATCATCATGAAAATATATCCATAGACCCAAAATTGGTCTTCTTCAAATATGATCTTCACAAGAAAGTCATATTTTAATATGGCCTTGGTTCATCCAAGAATCAAGTTGAATAACATTGGTTGGAACTTCATATGTTTGGTTAGATCAACTTCTCCTTATATGGAAAAAGGTTTACAGTTTTCCCTCCACCAATATTCATCATAAATGGATTCAAATTATTCATCTTCAAACCATAAATCAGAATATTTTGTCAGATCTAGTTACAGACAAGAAAATTATGCCCGAAGAAAACCTTTCTTCTACCAAAAAAAAATAATAGTGGCTGGTGATAGAACTTTCCAGTTTCATACCACAATTTTTCAAAGGAGTTTAGTGCACCAACTCCACCCACCATTATAGGTGGCTACCATTTTGGAATTCCCTAGGTTGGTGGGGGTATTGGTGGGAGTTGTTTCAAACTTGAAACCTACCACAATGCCTATTTTAGGAGGCCTTAGGGATCTTCCTGAATCACCATTTTTGCGATAAGATAGCTATTGTCAATGGGAGATCCTTGAAAGTATCATGTGAAAATAAAGGGAGGTATAGGAGGGGTATTTTTTAGACTTTTTTCATGGTGAAATAGGATTGTTTCCTCTTTAATTCATCTCTCTTCATGATTAGTGAATCAAAACAAGTAGTATCAGAGCCATTTGTGGTGAAATAGAGATGAGCAGTGGAATTTTTCCAATGATTGGAAAATTAATGTTTGTTTAAAATCTTGTTTTGAAGGATTATTGTGAAACTTTATTGTGATACAAATCCAATAGTGAAAATGAAATAAAACATGGAGCTAAAATGAGATTCCTAGGCTAGATCAAAGTGTGTTCAAAATTAAAGTGCTATAGTACCCCCTTACCAAATGAGAAGCTATTATTAGAGTGCTGGTGACTTTTTTGGAAAGATTCTTGTAGCTGCTCTAACAGACCACATCAGCTCCATGTCATTACCATGTCATCTGTTGATATATTATTTGGAAATTTATTTGATCATATATTGATCAATAAGTTTCTTATTTTGATGATAAATGACTTTATTAAATAATTTGTGATGATTCTGAATGTAACGATGAGATATATTTTTCTAGATTCAATAAAAAATTATATATAATTTAAACTAAATTGAGTGACCATTCACGGGGGGGGGGGGTGATCATGCTGACTTCTTCAAACTACTCCATTTGGAAGTCTCGAATGAGATATATCCTTAATTAAGAAGATATTTTTGAACTTATTGTGAACATGGGTGTCAACCATGGTGCCACCAAGGAAGAGAAGTAGAAGAAGCTGGACAAGAAGACGATTGGTCAAATCCACCATTACATTGATCACAACATCAACCACTATGTTTCACAAGATGATGGTATGTACAAAATTTGGATGATGTTGGAAAATACCTACCAGCAAAATACCAATCCAAATAGGATCCTCTTTTTGAAGCGGTTAATGAATCTTTGATTAAAAATTTGAATCTCTATAACTAAACGCATCAGTGAGTTCCAAAACCCAGTGAATTAATTGGTGGATATATGTTAGACATTTATTGATGAAGATCAGGTAAACCACTTACTATGAACACTTCTTAATATATATGGGTTACACTTGTCATCTCACTCAGAAACTTGGTACCTGGAGGAAAACCTTCCATTGAAATGGTAAAGGATACATTGTTCAATGAGGAGGTTTTAAGGAAAGAAATGAGTTAAAACTATATTCAAGCACTCATCCTTGATAATAAAGGGATATTATAAGGAGTTGGTCATGGGGAAGGAAGTAGACACTGATGTAAGATCAAAGGAAGGTCCACCGATAGAAGGAGGAAAACACACTAGTTCTATGATTATGACATGGAGGGACACATGAAAAACTAATGAAAGTTTCTGTAAGAAAAAGGAAAAAGTAGTAATCAACAATGAGGAAATGGAGATGAGAATGTGAGTATCACCAAATACATTCTTCTTTGCTCCAAATATGATGAAGATACATGATTTCTTACATCCGGATGGAACACATAATTGATGGTCAATAACACAACATTGTACCATGACACTCTGCAACATGAGTATTTCATGTCTTATGACGCTGGTGACTTGGGTGCAGTCATGATGGGGATTAATATTTTGGTAATGATTCTTTGCATGGGTGATAGCCATTTAAATACAAATGATGGATACACAATCACCCTAAAAGATTTTTGACATGTCATAAGACTTCAGTTAAACTTTCTATCAGGAATAAAATTTTTCTGACAGGGCTATGAGAACAACTTTAGTAATGGAGCATGGAATATGAAAAAATGATACATCATCATCACCCGAAGACACATATCTGGTATTTTGTACAAAACATATGTGGAGATATTTACATATAACATCTACATAGTGGAAGGAGAGACTCCATCCAATATGTGGAATAGGAGACCTAGTAACATGAGTTAAATAAGATTATCTACCCTAAATAAGAATAAGTAAATCATTATTGATTAGAATGTATCAATTGATCATTTTAAATACAACTTGTATGGGAATTACCAAAGAGTATCATTTAATATTTCATCCTCAAGGATATCATAGTTGCTAGATATAGTTCACTCTAATGTATGCGGGCTGAAAGAGGTGGATTCCCTATGAGGTAAAAAATAATTCACATATTGTATTGATGATGCATCCTGAAGGCTATGGATGTTCTTCTTGAGGATGGAGAAACAAGTACTATATGACTTCATGATGTTCCATTTCATGGGGGAACATGAAACTGGAAGGAAAATAAATTTTATTCATTCAGACAATGGAGGAGAGTACACATCCATAGAATTTGATTTATATTGTAGGAGTAAAGTCATCCTACATGAGAGGACAGTCCCATAAACCCCATAACATAATGTAGTTACATAAAGGTTGAATAGAACCATCATGGAAAATTTCATAAGCATGAGGAGTTTGGATAATCTTTTAACCCATTACGGGGAGAAGCTGTTCAGGTTTCTTGCTACCACATAAATAGATCACCATTGGTCCCACTAAATTTTTGAGATTCCACAAAAGAGATGGTCTGGTAAACATTCCTCATACTCTTATTTATGAGTATTTGGATTTTGTTAAATTTTTACATGTATCCAAGGATCTTAGAAACAAGATATATGTGAGATCTACACCATAAATCTTCATCATCCATAGAGATGAAGAGTTCTAATAAATGATTTGGGACTTGAATGTGAAGAAGGTGATAATAAGATGAGATGTGGTGTTATATGGGTTCCAAATGATTGAGGACATTAAAAATCCTAGATGGTATCAAATGGATTGAGTTAAGAAATTGATTATTGATCTAACACCTATACCAGCACCACCTATCAATGAAGAGGAGGATGTGCAATGAGATTTATCAGTAGTATACCAAAAGGTGGTGGATGAGTATAATGATTCGGGGGAGAATCAATCCTCTCCATAAGAAGTTTTAGAACCATCAAAGGAGCTATGTGATGTTATGAGTTATAAACCTAAAATTTCACAGTTTTGATGATATTCATTAGGAAGGATTTCATCAGCAAAATATTCTGATTCAGAATACCTATTGTTGACTGATGAGGGAGGTCCAGAGGGATCCTAGGAGGTAGTGTATCATCCTAAGAAACTCAAGTGGATACTTGAAATGTAGGATGAGATGGAGTATTTAATGAAGAAATTTTCATATGATTTGGTTTAACTACGTAAAGGTAAGAAGGTAATAAAGAACCAACGGGTATTCAGGAAGAATAATAATGGAAGAATAAGGGAGGTCAAGCACAAATCTTGGCTAGTTGTGAAGGCATCCCTTCAAAATAAAGGTGTTGACTTTGATGAGTTCTTTCCAACCATGGTAAAGATGGCTTCCATATGATTCATTTTTAGACCAGTGGATATATTGGACATGGATTTTGATCAAATGGAAGTGTAGAAAACTTTTCTTCATAGTGGAATCTCCAAGGATATTGATATGAAGAATCCTAAGGGGTTTAAGGTTATTGGATTGAAAATCCTCATTTAAAAATTGAAGAAGATATTTTAAAAACTGAATGAAGATCCCAGACAATGGAATAAGAAGTTTGAAACATTCATGGTGAGTCATGGATATAAGAAGAAACAAGAGGACCATGGTTTTTACTTCTAGATATTTAAGGATGGTAAATTTTCTTCTCTTATGCTTTAGGATGATTCCATGTTGATCATTGATAAGGATTCAGTGAAGATCGGCCAGTTAAAGAAGGGGTTATCCAAGTATTTTGATATGATCGACTTGGGAGAATCCCAAAAGATTTTATGTATTTAAATCATTCATGATAGAAAGAGGGTCTTGTTATGTCTATCTCCAGAGAAGTATATTGAAGGTGTTATGAAATGTTTCATCATGGACAAATCCAAACCAGTGAGTATTCCTTTTCTCATCTATTTGTAGATGAGAAAGACTACATTCCCATCATCCAATGAAGATATCTAAGTGATGGATATGATACCATATTCCAATGTAGTTGGAATCCAGATGTACGCTATGGTGAGTAAGATATGGGACATTGCTCGTACTGTGGTATCATGAACTGATTTATCTAAAATCCCATGAAGTAGTATTAGGATGCAGTCAAGTGGATTATCAAGTATATTAAAGGAACTTAAAATATTTTTTTATTCTATGGGAGAGATGAACCTCTCTTAGAGGGATATACAGATACCGATATGGCTAGAGATCCTGATAGTTGGAATTCTACATCAGGATACATCTATACATTTGTAGGGGGAGTTGTATCATGGAAGTCATGTTAGTATAAGTGTTTTGATTTATCCATGATGAAAGAAGAGTACATTGTTACTTTAGAATTTGGTAAGGAGATGTTGTGTCTAAATATTGTTCTCTAGGAGATCAAATTTAGCTATATGGTGTACATGGTTCATTGCGATAGTCAAAGTTCTTTGGACTTGAGCATGAACTCCATGTACTATTTCTAGACAAGGCACATTGACATTCACTATCATCGGATACAAAAACAGATGGATCGAAAAATGATTCAACTTGTGAAGATCCACATGAAGGAGAACCTGACATATATGTTGAAGAAGGTTGTTTGTTAAGAGAATATGGACCATTCAGATACTCTAATGGATTTCAGCTGGAGGGGGAGAATTCATGGAGATGTCCAGCTGCCTACCACCATTTTTCAAAGTTGGCTGGTGCTCCAACTCCACCCACCATGGTAGGTGGCTACTATTTTGTATGTCACATGGTTAGTTGGGGGATTGGTGGGATTCATGTCAAACATGACACCTACCACCGTGCCTATTTAAAAAGGCATTGGGGAGCTTTCATAATCATAAATTCTGATTCAACAGATCTCTTTTCATTAGGAGAACCTTGAGAGGTCCTTGTGAAAGAAAGGGATGTGTGGGAGGGGTATTTTTTAACCTTTTGTATTAGTGAAATAAAATGATATTTTACTCTTCCATTTATCTGTCTTTAGGACCAGTGAATCACAATAGCTATTTTTGGGATTTAGTAGACCAGATTCATCAAAACTCAGGAAACATTAGATCCTCGTGGTGGTAACTTATTCAATAATTTTGATGGAATCCTTAGTGACCATATTTCTTGACCCATCAACAAAGGGGCTTAGATTCATCACATAGGTAGCATGGAAAATCAGGAATGTCCCATTTAAAAGTAGATAGATTTATTTCCATTGAATAATGATAACATTGGTGATCAAATAAAATGTATACCAGAATTCCTTCCCCACTCTACTACATGAACTCAAGAATAATTGGATACATGGGATACATTGTAAAATTTGGGAAATCAATTATATGGGTTCACTGCACACATGAATGTGATGAAAATAATTAAAGAAAATAAATAAATAGAAGTAAGATTAATTTAATGTAAACTGACCATGTAAATTCAAATTAAAATACATGAATATTTTAAAATAATAAATTGATTATTAAGTTGAAATACTATTTTTTAACTGTAATGATATTAATGTATGAATTTAAAAGAGTAAATTTATAAACCATGTATAAATAAAAATAATTAAAAATAAAAACTGAAATGAAATGTAAAAATAATATAATAAAATAAAAAAACATAAATAATAATAATAAATCACATATTAATTTATTTATAAAAATTTAATTTAAACATTAAACTCATTGATTTAAAATTTAAAAAACCAATTTAAAGAAAGAGTATAATTTTAAAATAAAATACAGAATTCAGTATCAAATTCAAAATAAATTACCAAAAAGGATATGGAAATATGAAATGAATAAACTATGCATTAGAAACACCTCACAGCTTGGTGGAAGACCAAGAAGTTACTCACGAAATACATCATCATATTCCTATAGAATTGGAATTTTATTGGGGATGTTTTTTTAACATTGAATCAATAATTTTAGCTGGATACGCTTGATCACAAGGTAATAATATTCATGATTAAAATGATGATACAAATTGATATTCATCCTCCACCTTAAAAATGTATATAATAAGAGTAAGATTAGTTATAAAAAGGTTTATTTACTTCACTCTCTAATTTATATCGGCTCTATACAAGGAAATGAAATCTATGCCTATAATATCATCAAATTCTGCTAAAGGGAGCGTTAGAAGGATTTATAGGAAATTAAACACAGAACTATTTATTAGGGGGAGTTATATACTTATGATGAAATAATTTCCACATTTTTTAACCAATATCTCTACTAATATGGTTTTTATGGAGTTTAAATAGTTATACAAAATTTTTGTGATATGAAAAATGACTAGAACTATGGATGACTAGTCTTCTTTTAACTTTTTAATTCTAGTTATAATATTTTACTATATAGAAAGTAGATTTAAGGATGATAATTTTAAATATTTTAAATAAATAAAATGTAAACTATAAACTCTAAAAGGATAAATCATAATTGACATATGTTCCTTAACTAATGAGTTTCTAGGTTTCAATCTAATTCAACATTGATCTATTTCTTAAAAAAAATCTTACAAGGAATTTTTTCCCAATAATAATGGTTCATAATGGGCTTAAGACTTTACCAAATAATATCCCCCATGAGTGTCCAACCAGGTGTACAACAAGGCCCCTTATCATGAACCATGTGACAATTGAGTCCAACTCAATGTTTCTTATTTGGGGTTATTACTACTACGTACAACTGTTCTAGAACAACATACACTTTTAGTATCAAAACATTAATGTATATTATTGAAAAAACATTATAATTTACCAAAAATTATGATTTTTTATATGTTTTAGTATTATAGATAAGGATTTCACTCGAGTTTTCCAATCATAATACCAAAATTAAATAGACATTTCTCTGATACCAACTATGATAATCAATATTTTATTACACTTTAATTCTTGATATACTATATATAGATACACATAATACAACCGTATAAGATCATGTGTCCAAGTTTCATTAGGTATATAGATACATAACACAACAAATTCAAAAATAAATACAATAACATTATTAAAGAACTCCATAAATGCACTTATATTCCAACGAACCTCCAAAACAGCATGGGATAACTCGAGGACAAACATATGAAAGGGGTGAGATATAAAGAATAATAATGGAATAATCAAAGCATAAAAGGGTGAAAGTAATACTTATAAGTCAATAGGAATATCAATGAGACATAACAGGGTGATAATCAAAATCTTGAACAGTGGTGTGTGATATAACATGATAAGATCAAGCAAACATTTGACTGTGGAAAAAATATAAAACATGAAATCATAAACATAATTCAATGATAAATTCTGAGATATAATAATATATATTTTTTGAAAAAATCTCTTATTAACCATAAATGATATAACATGAGATAAAAACAATAACCAATGTATGAGAGGGATGTTTAATTCTAGGCACATCTTTCATATTTATAACATGTACATGCATAAGTGTTCCATATAGATCAGTCAACATTGGATCAGATTTCATCCCATTTAATCCCATGATTATGGAGTTTGGGTCACATACATGTATTTACCTAATAAATGAATTATAGTTACATCACGGTGAATACCATTGAGTGGAAATAGGGATGGGTATTCATGAAGAAAATTCTTGGCCTGAAAAATTGCAAGATAATTTTGGCAGTATAAAGGGGGTACATAAAGATTCATAGAAAAGAATAATGAGAGTAAAAGGGGTCTATAATAACTTGTATGTCATATTTATAGTAATAGGTATGTGTAAAAACATATCACAAAATAAAAAATTGGAAATAAAAAGGTATTATATAAATAGGGTTCTTGAATAAAGAGGATACGGAGAGGATCCCTTACCCTGAAAGAATGTATCTTAAAGATTCAAGGGAGAATATTAAGATTTTGGGGACACCATGGGAGGGATATAGAGAAAGAATGTATGTGTAAATTCATAAATTAAGATCTTTCAGTGAATAAGATTAGAAAGATGGGAATGTTTTTATAATAAAAGAGGGAAATACGTTAATAATTTATAAACCTTGGTTTTAGATTCTATATGATAAATTAATAAAAACTAGAAAACATCATACGGATTTTATCATGGTTTCAGTCAAAGAGTTGTGTTTTTAATTATTTTATTAGGATAATAACCTAAATCCTTAATAGTATACCCTTGGTGAAGTGTAAATTAGTATGTTTATAAATAATTGATTTTAAAACCCTAAAATATAATATATGTTTTAGAGGATTCATTAAGGGTTTATAAAAATAAAAAAATAACTTCATAAATATGATAATTTGAACATATAAATAAAAAATAACAATTTATTGAAAAATAATTCTTTTCTAAGAATTAATGTTTTATGAACCTTATGGAAATAACATTTGACTTCAAAAAATTATATTAAAATTTATATTTAACAAATATTATTTAATAAAAATATTTTTTTAAAATATCCTTAATTTTAAAAATATTTAAATTCGTAAAAAAAAAGTCATAATTGAAACTATATATTTACCTAAAATATAATTTTTGTTTCATCACAACAAAATATAATTTTTATCAAAATTATAATTCAATTATTATAAAATAATAATAAAGGATAACAATAATCCTTATTTTACTAAATGAATATACATATTTATACTATTAGGTTCTATATACATATCCTTTTATTTAATTATTGAATTCCCTAAGGTTAAGGTGTGCGATGGTGAGATTATATTTCTGTAGTTTGGTGATCATAGTTTGAGTTGTGATCTCAATGTGTTTTCTCTTCTCTCATTAATGATTTTTTCTTTAGTTATTGAATTTTGACTTGGGCTTGGTTAAGGGAAAATCTCGGTGATCCTAGCTCCCTCAAAATCTCTAATAAATTGGATTCATAGTGTATGATCCTACTGGTCAAATCCATCATATTCTTTTTCTATATAAATTGTATGTATCATAACCTTATACATATTAATCATAATGGTAATTGTGTAATGGGTATATTATGAATGGTTATGATTTTTAAAAATCTTTTAAATCTGAACATATATTACATAGAATGGTTAAAAAACAAAATTAGTGCATGTGTATTCTATAATTTCATTTCGTAATAAGACATTTAATCATTTAAACATGGGATCTCAATTATAAAATTGTGTTCATTATAGGTTATGCCTAATAACATTTCACAAATAGAGAAACATGATGATCCATGACATGGTACACATATATTGGATCATTTCATGTGATATAAGCCTCCATATTATAGTGTAACAACTAATCCATTGGTATCTAAGAAATGCATGAAGTCCCTTGAAAATATATATTTGGACTTGTGATCAAATAAATGGGAATTTTTTTAAGAAAGTGTATTTTCATAACAGAAATGGTGATCAATGGTTCTCATTTATCTAGAATACTAGGGATTAAAAATAAATAATACATATAGAATGGACAGATTTTAATGTTACATTTTTAATCTAATATTTCCCTTATGAGAAAAAAACATAAATGAAGATATTGTTCTTTAGAATAAATAAAAAATAAGAAGGAACGATTATAGATTATGATCATTCATTTACAAGAATATCTAGGTATACTAAAGAATATATATGTAATCTAGAGATTAGGATTGACCGTTACAATGAAGGTCTTAATCCAAGCCTCATAAGGTATATTGTTTCTCAAATAATTTCATTATATGATGAAATAGTATTATGTGACATCAAAAAAGGGTAAAGAATTTTATTTATATCCTATAACTTCAAGGTAAATCCATAGAATAAGAGGTTTTCTAAGAATTAAGAAAAATGGAATGCCTTATGGAAGAAGGGAATGCAGCAATTTTTGTCATGTGATAATTGTTGAAAGAATCATACAGGTAAATTCATGAAGTGTGTGGAAGTTTTTTGTGTGGAGATAAAGGTCATTTAAACAATGAATAGAAGGGGTTTAAAGAAATCATTATTACCTAGTGCTTCAGCTATAGAGAAATGGGACATTATTCACACCAATTTCTTAAGATTTAAGAAAACCTACTGTAGAAGAGGCTAAGGGGATAATGCAAAGCTTATGTAATCATTATTGCTGAGGTTCAAGTTACTAATTATGTAATGAAAGGAACTTTAATTATATCCGGGAATTTTGATAGTTCTTTATTTAATATCATATCTTCATACTCTTCTATATCTATCAATTTTTCTAAAAAAATAAAATATTTCCATAGCACCTTATGAATCGATTTTTCAATCAAGTATCTAAGTGTAAATATTACCAAAATAAGGATACTTCAATAAATACCTTTTATGACATGTAGAGATACCTAATATTTAGATGTTTATATTATATATATGGTTTATTTTGATATAATATTTTATACATACTATTATTCAAAATATAATTCAAGCATTTCTTACCAAAAGAATAAAATTATTATTCATAATGAAATGTTTAATTTCATGTATTTAGAGGGGAACATCACCATTTGGTTCGTGTTTATATCAACCTCTACTAGCTGTTCTAAATGGAATTATTGAGGAATAAGAAGAGATGTGGTTTGTAAATGGGAAAAGTAATTTTCAAATAAATATGTTACTATTTTCTAAAAATAAATTAATGTGTTTCCTGGGGAATTGAATAGATATAAAATAGTGAAAGTTGTTGAGTTTTTCATTAATTTAATCTCTCATGAAAGACCAATATAAAAAATACCTATAGAATGGACACTGTAGAATTAGTGGAACTAAAGAAGAAAATGTAGGAGATGTGTGATTTGGTATTTATAACACCAATTGGTCCCCCTTGGGGAGCCCCTATTATTTTTTTAATATTAAAGATGAACCTATGAGGTTTTTTATTGATCAGAGAGAAATAAATTCAATTAATATAAAGGAAATGTATCCTCTATTCAACATCAGTGACTTTTTTGATCAACAACAAGTAGATCAATATATTTCAAAGTCTTATCTTTGTTCTATGTATCATAAATTACATTTAAAAAAATAGTATATCATCATGAAAATATTTTTTATAAGGTATGGACTTTGTGAGTTTATATTAATTTAATTCCAATAAACTAATTCACTCTATGTTATTATGAATACGATGAATATAATATTTTTGAAATATTTGGATAATTGTTTTGTAGTATTTATTAACGGTATCATTGTGTAATCTAAAATCTGTGACTATAATGGGAAATAATTTTGAATCATTATTGAGTCTCTTAGAGAAAATGTGTTATATGGGAAATTTATAAAATTTGAATATGGATTCTAAAATAATCTTTCCATTCCCAAATATTCTATATGGATTGAATATTAGTTGATCCTACGATGAAAAATGTTGTTAAAGGATTTCCTAAACTAAAGAACATAATTGAGGTATATAGTTTACTTTGTTTGGAAGGTTACTATCTGATATTTATTCAAAAAAAATTTAGATTTGCTAACCCATTTTCCAAGCTTTCACATGAAGGGGTTAATTTTATATGTACAAAGTCATGTGAATATGTTTTTCAATAATTAATGAGAATATTGGTCAATCCTCATATATTGACTCTACCTTCATGAAATAATGAATTTATGATATATAGTGATGTATCAAAGAAGGTATTTGGGTTTTATCCTTATTCACAATGATAAAGTTGTTGACTATACATGAATAAAGTTAATTCCACATTAAAAAACTATTTATCTAATCATCGTAAGTTGGTAGCCATAATCATTTCATTGAATATATGAAGAAATTATCTCTATGGATAATGATTTGAAATACGCATAGAACATAAGAGTAGGAAATTTTGTTTATAGAAATAGGTCAACATGAGGAAAAGGTTGTGGACCGAGATACTCAAAGATTATGATTTCTCATTAAACTACCAGCCAAAGAAAGAAATATAGTAACAGATGCATTGTGTGGGAGAGAACATGAAATCCAAAACAAAATGAGGATTAATTGGGATCCTATGTTTATAGATATAGAAAATATGGATATGTGAATTATTTGGGAAGGGGAAGAATAAATATTTTTTCTTATGATTTTAAAACCATCCAAATTAGAAAATATAAAAATTTCTAGTCCTGATGATGAGAAATTTCAAAATAAAATTAAATCCATTAAAAATGATAAATTAGAAGTCACTATTTAAGATGATGGTGTTCTAATATTTTATAAAATTTGTATGTGTTGCATCTATACTTGATGTCAAAAGGGAAATATTAGATGATACTAATAGCATGAATTTCTTTATACACCCTGGTCTCACAGTGATGTGTAGGGATTTTATGGAATATTGTTTATAGGATAATATTAAGTGGGAAATTTCTGATTATATATCAAGTTGATTAGTTTTTTAATAGGTGACTGTTGAGAGAAAATATCCAAGAGGATTATTATATCCTCTACCAATTATTATGTAAAAATGGAGGGATGATATTATAGAATTTTTCAATGTCTGTCTAAATTCTTGTAGGAGACAAGATACTACACGGGTTATTATTGATCACATAACCAATTTAGTTAATTTCCCTACTATATGATATGATTTACATATTGAGAAACTTAAAGAAATCTATATTGATGAAGTGACATGACTTCACGGTGAAAGTCATTCAATTGTGAATAACCATGATACATGTTTACAACCAACTTTTGGAACGGTCATAGAAGGATATTAATACCAAACCTCATTTGAGTACTTATTTTCATCCCTAAACAAATGGATAATATAAAAGGACCAACCAAACATTATAAGACATGTTGAGGTCATGATCCCTTGGCTTTAAAGTTATACAGGGTCAGTGTTTAGCTTTTATGTGTTTTTTATATACTAATAGAATCAAGTATTGAAATGGTACCGTGTGAATCATTATATAGAAAGTGATTTCCTGAACTAATTTGATGGGACAATGTTGGTGAATGAAAGATCATATGTCCAATTTTTTTTAGAAAATTAAAACGGTAAAGATTATTTAGAAAAATTTTAAAGTAGATAAATGTAGGGAAAATATCATTGCTACAAACCAAAGGAAATATTTTGAATTTCATGTGGGAGATCATGTTTTCTTGAAAGTATTTAGGTTGAATTGTGTTATAATGTTCATTAGGAGAGGAAAAATGAGACCTATATACATTATACCTTTTGAAACTATAGAATTAATTGGATATATGGAATACCATTTTTCAATTCCATATTCCACCCTATAGTACATTATGTGGCCCATATCACATTTTCACGGTTGAAAATGCCAGACCCAAGGCATGTTTTAACACCTAGGGATTTTATGAGATATATTATTTTTAATTTACTTGATGTATTCTATTATAAACTTCACCAAGATTAGATTTCGCTATACTCAACACCTTATTAGCTTGTAGTTCATGCAACACTATTCTGGTCTTGTGATGCACACAATTTCAAGTTCTTTCGAATAAAATTCATTTTACACAAAACCAAGTGTAGATTTTGATCAATATATAACTGAACTATATTTTGAGTATGTTATACACAACAAAAAAGGAAGAATTCCCTATATGAAACCCTGACTTGCATTACATTACACGCAAGAGCGACATTCCTCAATAGCTTGCATTGTATGCAATACCGAGTTTCACTAAACAATGATATGTTATTAAAATATTATATAAACTAGTAGTTATGAATGTTAATACCCACTTTTTGAAATTTTATGAATTTTATCATTCAAAATGGACTTCATTTTTGGATTCATGATATTGAAATTAGCCTAGGGTGATTTTTTGGTATTTTTCTGAAAACATTCAATTTTTGATGAATAGTGAAAACACGGAGTTATCGGTTAAAACCGACTTTTTATTATCATTTATTTTATTTAAATTTATTTTAGGTCAAAATAGATACATAATACCTATATATGTTCAATGTAATTCATTGGAGTCATTTTATAATAATTTAGATATATAAATGTTTTATTGAACTTTTTACCATCTTATACCTACCTCCTAGGAGCATTTAAAATTGTACATAAAACATAATTTTACCGATTATGTGAGTAGAATTTCAAAAATTTGGGAGAAACGGTTAATATCGAGGAGTAAAATGTGGTTTAATAAGATAAAAATAATTTTTGGTGAATAATAACTTTTTACCTTTATGTACCATGGTTAAAAGTAAATAGGGTAATTAAGGGTAAAAATGAAATTATTATTACCCTTATAAATTTCCTAATTCTATTGGATAAATGTAATTCGACCAAAAAACAACCATATAAATAAAATATTACCCTTTAGGTTTACATGGATTAGATTAGGACACTTATTATTGTTTTATTTAAAGAATAGTTAAAAGAGTTCAAATCAAAGATTAATAGCTAATTTTTTTAATATAGGGTTATACATAAGATAAATTTGATATAAATATTCTTTAGAAATATAAAAAGATTTCCTAAATAATGGTATTTTATTTATAAATTTTACGACATTAAATAAGTTATTTTATTAATGACACAATGATGATACAATAATTACCCTATTAATGAAATATTAACATAATTGTTATTATAAATACCCAAAAAAATATTATTTGAAACTTTTTATGAATTATAATAATTAAATAGGTTAATATAACATATTATGGTTGGATAGATGATTTTTTTTGAAGTAATAGTGCTGTTATAAATTTATATAAAACAAAATACCAAATAGTGTCAAAATTGACATAAAAGTGTTTTTAAAACAAATATTATATTATTAAATGATATAATGGTCCTAAAAATCTAAGGATCTGAAAAAAGACTTATATAATAATATATATGACATTAATGAACCAATTGGGGTTCTATTGGTAGTTTATAGTATGTTTATTAACTATATAATGTAAGAATACAGGAAGACACGGTAAAAGTTAAATTATTTAACTTAGAGTTAAATCTAATTTATACGATTAAAATGGTAACCCAAACTTGTCTAAAACCTATTGGTTGAGAGTATTTCTACCCATACCCACCCTAGATTCTAAATAAGTCACTTTGGATCCATTATAAACAGAATATGAATTTATTATAAAATAATATTTTATGTTTTTCTTAAGGTGCCCCTCTCCTGCCATATAAAAGGGCACCTCCTCCCTCTCCTATTTACACAATTTTGAGCCTTTATGCTCGGTCAAACACTGTCAACTTCCCTTATCAACCTCTATAGTTATATGATAGAGGTTTTTTTCTTCTAAAAGACCAACTCTAGTTCCCTAAGAGGAAGTTTAAAAGAGGCACGTCGAAGAAGAGGTAATCTCTTCTATCGATTCATTCATATTTCATTCTTCTTCTACATCCTCTTCTTTAGTTGTTTCATTATAAATTACAAACATCAGTACTAATTATATACTGATATGTTATTATAAATATTAAACAACCCTATTTCACCTTCTATCCATCCTATGAAAAACAAAATCACCGCACGTGCCTATGTACAGAATACCGTCTCCACGCCGTGCTGTAATATGTTTTTTCTACCACTACCTTACCTGGATGGGTATAATGGTGTAAAGAATAACTATATATGATTATTATAACATGATAAAAGTTCTGAGATATTATATAATACACTTCAATCCATTCAATAATTATGATAACGATATCATCGCTCGTGCGTACACACAGATTACCGTCTCCACGACTCGATGAGATTCATTCTCCATGTTAACCATTCAAGAATGATTATAAAGTATATTTAATGAAAAGTAATGAAATATATGACATAATAAAGCTACTATATTTATGTGTTTATATATATATATGTATTCTACTTACTTCCATTCTAGTCAATAAGGAAAGGAAAACAGTGTTCATGCGTACGTACGACCTACCATCTCCATGAATGGTGTATCTCATTTCATTTAACTATCTGTTATATATATATATACTGAATATATATGATATATAAATCATGATATACATTCTGGAAGTAAGTAAATAATGCTATAATTAATAATAATATCAATAACAACAAGTCCAAACATGTACGATAAATGAAACGATTTTATGCAAAACACTGGTTTAACGTGGAATTGAAAAATGAACTATTAATATAAAGTCTTAAGTGAATCATTTATGATATCATAAATATTATTATGACTATATTACAAGATAATAATATTTTTAATCCCAATATAAAAGAGTCTCAGACACATACATAAGAAATTGGACATAAGTTAAGGGATAATTATTCCAATCACGTTCTTATCTGAACGACAAGTTAATCCGGTTAAGGGATAATTATTCCAACCACGTTCTAATGAATTGGGTATAGATTTATATGTAATGAGATAGACATGGCCAGAACGACAAGTTAATCCGGTTCAGTGATACAAGACTGGAACTAGGAGTCAACTCAATTTAGTAAGGGACTTTGTCCACTATGATGGTCTTGGCCGCAATACCTTGGCAACTATGGAAATCATATCATGTACATAATGGTTTTCCACAATTACATGTTTTGTTACCATGTTATTTATCATGATTAATGTTCCTTTATTGTCTATTCCTTATGAGTTGTCATGATTTTTTTCCTTATTCATGATTTTTATATTTTATGTTCATGTTCTTAAGTTCAAATGTTTAGGGATTGTTTTATGTTTCCATGTTTACCCTTACTGAACATTTGAGCTCACCCTTTTTATGTTTTCTTTTCCCCCAGGATATAAAGGAAGGTTTTAGGTTGGAAAACAAAGAAGATCATTATGGGAGATGTTGAAAATCTTTCACCATGATGAGAAGATTATGTTCTGAGTTTCCAAAGACACTAAACTAGTACGGTCATTGGGCGTTTGTTTTGGGATGTATTAAGTATTCCTCAAAAGTAATGTAATATCCATGTACGTCAAGCTTTGGGTATCTATATTTGGTATTAGAGCGAAGGTTTAGTCATCCTTTGGAAAATAAGATGTGTGAACTTTAGTGAGATCCCTAGAGATATTTCTAAGGTATGTCTAGGGATGTCCATAAGGTTAAGTATAAAGTATATGTTACAATACGAGAATTATGATAAAGATCATGAATAACCGAGGATTAAACCTAATATGTTAGATATTGAAAGTATTCCCCCTTAATTATGTTTCTTTTCTAGTACGATTTTTCCCTTTCATACTATTCTTTTAGGGTTTTAAGAAATGACAGGAAACATGATGATTCATGTTAATGGAGAATATGATGGACAATGGAATTATATTCTTAATGAATAACCAAATGAAACCATATTTGAAAGTACAAAATAATTATTATGACTAATCAAAAATATCATAATATTATCAATAATCTCAACATTGGTAAGTTTCCTGACTCAGCTAATAAGAAAAATATTGAGTTTCCTGATGATCATAGAGGAAAAAAAGTTCAATTTCCCTCATGAAAATCATGTGGGAAGAGGAATCAAGAAGAATGTTTCAAAGGAACTAGAAGATACATTGGGTGTGGAAAAGTAGGACATAAAGCTATTAATTGCAAAGGAAAAGGACCAGTTAACACAATGGAATATGATAAAGGTACTGCTAAGACATCAACAATTGTTAAATGTTTTAAATGTGGAATGTACGGGCATTATGCAAATAGATTCCCTAAAGGAAAATTTCATGAAGAGAATCAGAACGGTCATATGGGTAGTATTTATGTTGATGATGATGTAGAGACTAAAAATGATATATGAGATGAAATTAGTGTTGAGGAATAAAACGAAGAAGCTCAGTCAATGGATTAAGAAAGTAGTGGAATGATTGAATGTTTATCAAGAATAATGTATGGTACTATGGAATAAAGAAATATCTAAGGATTGTTACACTATTGTTTTTCCTAAAGTATTTGAAATTATATGTTGAATGGTACTGGTAACCATGAAAACTGATTCTGGAAAGCAGATGGTATGTGCATAATGAAGGCATAATTATAAAAATTTTATTGAACATTTTTCAGTCTTTTACCCACCTCCTATGAGCATTTGCAATTTTACATAAAACAAAATTTTACTGCTTCTGTGAGTTGAATTTAAAAAATCCGAGAGACACAGTTAATATCAATGAGTAAAATGTGGTTCAATAAGTTAAAAATGTTTTTTGGTGAATTGTAACTTTTTACTTTTATTTACCATGATTAAAAGTGAATAGGGAAACTAAGGGTAAAAATGATATTATTATTACCCTAACACATGTCCTAATTCTATTAGATAAGTGTAATTCGATAGAAAACAACCTTAGGAATAAAATATTACCCTTTAGGTCCACTTCGATTAGATTGGGACACTTATTATTAATTTATTTAAAGAAGAGTTAAAAGATTTAAAATCAAAGTTTAATAACTAATTTTTTTAATATAAATTTATAAAAAGGATAAATGTGACTGTAAATATAAATTATAAATATAAAAAGATTTCCTACGTAATTTTATTTTATTTATATTTTTTAGACATTAAATAATTTAATTTATTTATGACACAGTGATGATGCAGTAATTACCTTATTAATGAAATATTAACATAATTGATATTATAAATATACAAATAAATGTAATTTGAGACTTTTTGTGAATTAAAATAAATTAATAGGTTAATATAACATATTAGGGTTAGTTAGATGAATTCTTTTCGAAGTAATAATGCTATTATGAATTTAGAAAAAACAAAATATCGAATAGTGTTAAAATTGACATAAAAGAGTTTTTAAAACAAATATTATATTATTATATGATATAATGGGTCTAAAAATCTAAGGATCAGTCAAAAGACTTATATAATAATATATATGACATTAATGAACCAATTGGGGTTCTATTGGCAGTTTATCGTATGTTTATTAACCATATAGTGTAAGAATACAATAAGACACGATAGAAGTTAAATTATTCAACTTAGAGTTAAATCTTAATGATAAGGTTAAAATGGTAACATAAACATGTCTAAAAATTATTGGATGAGAGGATTTAGACCCATCCCCACCCTATACTAGAAATAAGTCACTTTGGAGCCATTTAAATCGAATGTTAATTTATTATAGAAAAATATTTTAGTTTTTCCCCAGGTGGCCCTCTCCTACCTTATAAAAGGGAACCTCCTCCCTCTTCTATTTACATAATTCTGAGCCTTCAAGCTCTTACAAAGCCTAAACATTTCTCTTATCAACCTATCTAGTTATATGATATAGGTTCCGGTCTTCTCAAAATACCAACTCTAGTTCCCTACGAGGAAGTTTAAAAGGGGCACATCGAAGAAGAGGTAATCTCTTCCACCGATTCTTTCAAGTTTCTTTCTTCTTATACTTATTCTTATTTAGTTGTTTCATTATAAAGTAATAACATAAGTATTACATATATACTGATATGTTATTATAAATATTAAACAACCCTATTTCACCTTCTATCCGTCCTACGAAAAACAAAATCACCGCATGTGCGTACGTACGGAATACCATCTCCACGCCGTGGTGTAATATGTTTTTCTAAAACCACCTTACTTGGATGGGTATAATGGTGTAAAGAATAACTATATATGATTATTATAATATGATACAAGTTCTGAGATATTATAAAATCCACTACAATTCCATTCAATAATTATGGGAACAATATCATCGCTCGTGCGTACGCACAGATTACCGTCTCCACAACGCGACGCGATTCATTCTCCATGTTAACCAATAATGGATGATTATAAAGTATATATAATGAATAATAATGAATTATATGACAAAATAAATATACTGTATTTATGTATATATATATATTTCATCTACTTACTTCCATTCAAGTCAATAAGGAAAGGAAAACAACATTCATGTGTACGTACGACCTACCGTCTCCATGAAGGGTGTATTTCATTTCATTTATCTATCTATTATATATATATGATGAATATATATGATATATAAATCATGAATTACATTATGTATGTATGTAAATCATGATATAAGTAATAATGATATCATGAACAACATGTCCAAACACGTACGATAAATGAAACAATTTTACCCAGAACACTGCATTAACATGGAATTGACAAATGAACGATTAATATAAAGTTATAAGTGAATCATATATGATATCATACATATTATTATGATTATTTTGCAAGATAATAATATGTTTAAACCCACTATACAGGAGTCTCAGACACATACAGATGAAATTGGACATAAGGTAAGGGATAATTATTCCAATCTCTTTCTTATCTGAGATTGTTTATTCGTATGTATTTACTGGGGTAATGTTTATCATCCATGTCCATGTTTTCTAAAAAAATTCATAAAATGTTTACTATTATTCTATGTATGTTTAAATCCATTTTTACCCATTTTTACTTTTACAACATTGTATTGAAGGAATCCTAACTTTGTTTACCATATAAGGTACATTTTGACTTTTCTGACAAAAGTATGAGAAGAATGTTTTTTTAACTAATATGGCATGAATAGATTTTTATGGTTTCATAAAGCCGTATTTTCATGACCATCATGTACAAGATTTCATGATTATTTTCAAAAAAATACTTTTCTTTTAATATTTTATGGCTTTTTGAGAAAAGAAAATGATTTTGAATAAGAGAGGTTGTTTTCCTCAGGAATTCATTTCAAGTGTTTTATCAAAACTATTTTCCATCTAAGCTGAAATTTTTTAGCATGTTTATGTTTCAAGTATAATATCTATATTATTCACATGGTTTGATTTTTATTATGATGAAATGATATCCATTGATTTTATTTGGATTATGTAATGATGGGATTATGTTTATGAATCCCATTTTATTCTTTGGGTTATAATGAATGATTTATGATTGTTTTGTGGCAAACGTAAGAATGATTTCAAAATGAGATGGGTGAGACCTATATCTTTCTCTAATGCATTGGGTAATGATTTATATCTCATCATATATATATGGATGGAATGAAAAGTTAATCCGATTTAGTGATACTGGAATGGAATGGGGAGTGAACTCGATTCAGTAAGGGACTTTGTCCACTATGATGGCCTTGGCAGCAATGCCTTGGCTACTATGGAAATCAAATCATGTTCTTAATGGTTTTCCACAATTCCATGTTTTGTTCCCATGTTATTTATCATGATTAATGTTCCTTTATTATCTATGACTTTTTCATTGTCAAGATTTATGTTATTACTCATGATTTTTATGTTTTATGTTCATATTCTTACGTTCAAATGTTTAGGGATTGTTTTATGTTTCCATGTTTAACCATACTGAGCATTTCATCTCACCCTTTTTATGTTTTCCTTTCCCCTAGGATATAAAGGAAGGTTTTAGGTATGAAAAAAAGAATATCTTTATGGGTGATGTTGATGATCTTTCACCATGATTAGAAGATTATGTTCCGAGTTTGCAAAGACAATAAACTAATACAGTCATTGGTCATCTGTTTTGTGATGTATTAAGTATTATGAAAAAGTAATGTAATGTACATCTACATTAAGCATTGGGTCTCTACAGTTTGTATCAGAGCAAATGTTTAGTCAACCTTTGGAAACGAGGATGTGAGAACTTTAGCGAGATCCCTAGAGATATTTCTAAGGCATGTCTAGGGATGTCTGTAAGGTTAAGTATAATGTATAGGTTACAATTCAAGAATTATGATAACGATCATGAATAACCTAGGATTAATCCTAATATGTTAGAGATTGAAAGTACTTCCCCTTGATTACATTTTTTTTCTAGTACGATTTTTTCCTCTCATACTATTCTTTTTGGGTTTTAATAAATGGCAGGAAACATGAGGATTCATGTTAATGGAGAATATGTTGGACAATGGAATGATATTCTTTATGAGAAACCAAATGAAACCAGATTTGGAAGTCCAAAAATTGTTATTATTCCTAATTAGAAATCTCATAATATGATCAATAATACCAACTTTGGTAAGTTTCCTGACTCAGCTAATAAAAGAAAGATGGAATTTCCTGGTGATCATAGAGGAAAGAAAGTTCAATTTCCCTCATGTAAATCGTGTGGGAAGAGTCATCAAGAAGAATTTTTCAAAGGAACTAGTAGATGCTTTGGGTGTGTAAAAGAAGGACACAAACCTAGTAATTTCAAAGCAAAAGGACCAGTTAACACAGTGGAAAAGGATAAGGGTATTGCTAAGACATCAAAAATGGTTAAATGCTTTAAATGTGGAATGTACAGGCATTATGGAAATAGATTCCCTAAAGGAAAAACTCATGAAGAGAATCAGCATGGTCATATGGGTAGTATTTATGTTGATGATGATTAAGAGACTATGAATGATATATGAGATAAAAGTAGTGTTGAGGAATAAAACAACGAATCTCGGTCAATGGTTTAAGAAGGTAGTGGAATGATTGCATGTTTATCAAGAATAACATATGGTACTATGAAATAAATAAACATCTAAGGATTGTTACACTATTGTTTTTTCTGAAGTATTTGAAATTATATGTTGAATGGTACCGGTAACCCTGAAAAGTGATTTTGGAAACTAAATTATATGTGCATAATGACGGGATAAGGATAAAATAATATATTTGATAGTATTAATGAGCTCATGAATGATATAAGGACAAAGTGATATCATGGTTTGAGTATATAGAAATTTTGGGATTTTGGTATATGGAAAGAGTTAACTTTTGACTGCATTCATGTTTTCACTAAGGTTCAATGGGTATTCATTTTTCAATATAACACACGATTAAGGTATTGACATGTTTGGAATGTGACCATCAAGATATATCTTGTGATATATGAGTGATAAATGATGGTATTCATGTTCTTGTTATATGAACTTTTTAGAAATCGTTCTCTTTATACTATGAGTTTGGAAAGAAGTACTTTGGATAAGTCTTAAGGATGGACTGGATTAAGTTGATCATGAAATAGTATTGTTTAAGGCTAGAACATTTTTCGATTTTATTTTTGGAATGTTATAATATTATAGTTTAAGAAAAGGGAGAACCTACAGAATGGGCGACAACACGACGCGTCAGACAAGGTTGCGGGAATCGAAGCCACAACCGAAGTGAGATATGCCTTTATCGCCAACCTTTGGCCTACAGGAAGTCCTTGGTTAATAGAAATTAGTTTTATTTTATTAAGCCGTATGATAATTGAAGTATAAGTCCATTTTTGGAATCATATATGGTTAATATCACCATAATATGGTCTTATGTATATAACTTTTCCTACCTTATGTTTGAGACAGATGGAATGGCCTATCATTCTATCGCATGAACTTCTAACACTTCATGGAAGAAAAATTAAACTTCATTTATTTAAGAGATGAAGTGGAAATTGTTCAAGGCACAATCAACAGTTATATTGTACCAAAATCAAGTAAGTTTTCCTATTAAATTTTCAACATTAGGGAAATGATCATGAAAACCAAAAACGTTGTCCTAGATGGTACCTTAGATCTTGAAAAATTTATGGCTTTGTGATTATTGGATTTTTCATATCTATGTTCTCTACCACTCTCCATCAGAACTTGACGGTCAGATTTCTCTTCCATATCTATATTTTCACATATGATATCCTATGTGGAACCCATTGATGAGTTAATTTTGGTAACCATTACGTTTAATACTTTAGTTTTTAAAATTAATTTTGGGTATTCTTTTTTACGATGCGGGTTTCTATAAATGATGCTTTCAAGTAGTAAATGATTTATAACCTCGATGAATTTTGAGGGCGAAATTCATTTTAAGGGGGGTAGAATGTAACACCCTGAGATTTTATGAGATATATTATTTTCAATTTCTTTGATGTATTCTATTGTATGATTCACCAAAATTATCTAGCATTATACACAACATTTTTTTAGCTTTTAGTATACTCAAAACTATTCATGGCTTGTGATGCACACAATTTCAAGTTCTTTCGAATAAAATTCATTTTATAGAACACCAATTATAAATTTTGATCAATGTATAACTGAACTATATTTTGAGTATGTTATACACAACAACAAATGAAGCTTTCCCTACACTCAACCCTGACTTACCTTGCATTACAAGCTAGAGCAACCTTCCTCAATAACTTGCGTTGTACGCAATACCGAGTTTCACTAAACAACGATATGTTATCAAAATATTATATAAACTAGCCATTATGAATAGTAATAACCACTTTTTGAAATTTTATAAATTTTATCTTTCAAAATGGGCTTCATTTGTGGATTCGGGATATTGAAATTTTCTTCGGGTGAATTTTTTGTATTTTTCTGAAAACGTTCAATTTTTGATAAATAGTGAAAACACTGAGTTATACCTAAAAACCGACATTTTATAATAATTTATTTTATTTAAATTTATTTTAGGTAAAAATAGATACATAATACTTATATAAGTTCAATGTAAATCATTTGAGTCATTTTATAATAATTTAGATATATAAAATTTTTATTGAACTTTTTACCGTCTTTTCCCACCTTTTAGGAGCATTTGAAATTGTACATAAATCATAATTTTACCACTTCTATGAGTTGGATTTCAAAAATTCGAGAGACACGGTTAATATCAAGGAGTAAAATTTGGTACAATAAGATTAAAATATTTTTTGGTGAATAGTAACTTTTTACTTTTATTTACCACCGTTAAAAGAAAATAGGGTATCTAAGGGTAAAAATGATATTATTATTTCCCTAACACATGACCTAATTCTATTGGATAAGTTTAATTCGACCAAAAACAACCTTAGGAATAAATTATTACCCTTTAGGTCCACTTGGATTAGATTAGGACAATTATTATTTTTAATTTAAAGAAGAGTTAGAAGAGTTAAAATCATTGTTTAATAACTAAACAATTTTTAATATAGGGTAATATATAAGATAAATTTTACTATAAATATTCATTATAAAGATAATAATATTACCTACATAATGGACGTTTATTTATATTTTTTTAGACATTGAATAATTTAATTTATTTATGACACAATGACGATTCAGTAATTACCTTACTAATAAAATATTAACACAATTGATATTATAAAAACCAAAATAAATTAAATTTGAGACTTTTTATGAATTAAAATACTTTTATCGGATAATATAACATATTAGGGTTGGTTATAGGATTTTTGTTCGAAGTAATAATGCTGTTATGAATTTAGAATCAACAAAATACCAAATAGTGTCAAAATTGACATAAAAGAGTTTTTGAAATAAATATTATATTATTAAAGGATATAATGGTCATAAAAATCTATATTTCGGCCAAAAGACTTATATAATAATATATATGACATCAAGGATCCAATTTTGGTTAGATTGGCAGTTTATTGTATGTTTACTAACCATATAGTGTAAGAATACAAGAAGACACGGTAAAAGTTAAATTATTTAACTTAGAGTTAAATCTAAATGATAAGGTTAAAATGGTAACCTAAACTTTTATAAAAAATATTCATTGACAGTATTGCAACCCATACCCACCCTATCCTATAAATAAGTCACTTTTGATCGATTATAAACCTAATATGAATTTATTGTAAAATAATATTTTATGTTTTTTCCTAAGGTTCCCCTCTCCTTCCTTATAAAAGGGCACCTCCTCCCTCTCCTCTTTACACAATTTTGAGACTTCATTCTCTGCCAAACCCTACCAATTTATCTTCTCAACCTCTCTATATATATCATAGAGGTTATGGTCTTCTCAAAAGGCCAACTCTTGTTCCCATAGAGGATGTTTAAAAGAGGCACGCCGAAGAAGAGGTAATCTCTTCTACTGATTCATTCAAGTTTCTTTCTTCTTATAATTCCTCTTATTTAGTTGTTTCATTATAAATTAATAAAATCAGTATTAATTATATACTGATATGTTATTATAAATATGAAACAACCCTATTTCACCTTATATCCATCCTACGAAAAACAAAATCACCGTGCGTGCGTACGTATGTAATATCATCTCCACACCGTGGTGTAATATGTTTTTCTACCCCCACCTTACTTGGATGGGAAAAATGGTGTCAAAAAACTATATATTATTATTAAAACAAGATACATGTTCTGAGATATTATATAATCCACTCCAATTACATTCAATAATTATAGGAATGATATCATCACTCCTGCGTACGCACAGATTACCATCTCCACGACGCAATGAGATTCATTCTCCATGTTAACAAATCAAGAATGATTATAAAGTATATATAATGAATAATAATGAAATATATGACATAATAAATCTAAATAATTAATGTATATATATGTGTCATATACTTACATCCATTCAAGTCAATAAGGAACGGAAAACAACATTCATGCGTATGTAGGGCCTAATGTCTCAATGAACGGTGTATTTCATTTAATTTATCTATATATTATATATATATATATACTGAATATATATGTAATATAAATCATGATTTACATTCTCTATGTAAGTAAATAATTATATAATTAATAATAATATAAAAAAAGTCCAAACACATATAATAAATGAAACGATTTTACTCAAAACACTGCTGTAACATGGAATTGATAAATGAACGGTTAATATAAAGTCGTAAGTGAATCATATATGATATCATAAATATTATTATGATTCTGTTACTAGATAATAATATGTTTAAACTCACTATTCAGGAGTCTTAGACACATATATATGAAATTGGACATAACGTACGAGATAATTATTCCAATCTCATTCTTATCCGAGATTGTTTATTCTAAAGTATTTACTGGGGTAATGTTTATCATCAATGTCCATGTTTTCTAAAAATGTTTTCATAAAATTTTTACTATTATTACTTGTTTTTCTAAAGTCATTTTTACCCTTTTTTTACTTTTATATCATTGTATTTAAGGAATCTTCACTTTGTTTACCATATAAGGTACTTTTTGACTTTTCTGACAAAAGTACGAGAAGAATGTTTCTTAACTTATATAGCATGAATAGATTTTTGAGGATTCATAACTCCCAATTTTCATAAATATTCTTGTAAAAGATTTTATTATTATTCTTAACAAAATACTTTTCTTTTAAAATTTCATGGCATTTTGAAAAAATAAAATGACTTTGAAGAAGAAAGGATATTTTCCTCAAGAATTCATTTCAAGTGTTTTATCAAAAATATTTTCCATATAAGATGAAATTATTTAGCATGTTTATGTTTCAAGTATAATGTATCTATTATTTACATGGTTTGAGTTTTATTATGATTAAATGATATCCATTGGTTTGATATGGATTATTTCATGATGGGATTACGTTTATGAAACCTATTTTATTCTAGGGGTTATGATGAATGATTTATGATTGTTTTGTGGCACCTGTAAGAATGATTTCAATATGAGATAGGTGGGAACTATATCTCCCTACAATGAATTGGGTAAAGATTTATATCACATGAGATTGACATGGATGGAATGAAAAGTTAATTCGATTCAGTGATACCAGATAGGAACAGGGAGTAAACTCGATTCAGTAAGGGACTTTGTCCACTAGGATGGTATTAGCATCAATGCCTTGGCTACTATGGAAATAATATCATGTGCTTAATGGTTTTCCACAATTACAACTTTTGTTCCCATGTTATTTATCATGAATAATGTTCCTTTATGATCTATGCCATATGCATTGTCAAGATTTATGTCATTACTCATGGTTTTTATGTATTATGTTCATGTTCTTACGCTAAATGTTTAGGGATTATTTTATGTTTCCATGTTTACCCTTAATAAGAATTTGAGCTCACCATTTTTATGTTTTCTTTTCCCACAGGATATAAATTAAGGTTTTAGGTAGGGTAAAAAGAATATCTTTATGAGAGATGTTGAAGATCTTTCACCATGATTAGAAGATTATGTTCTGAGTTTCCAAAGATGCTAAACTAATACGGTCATTGGGTGTTTGTTTTGTGATGTATTAAGTATTCGAAAAAAGTAATGCACTGTCCATGTACGTCATGATTTGGGTCTCTACACATGTTCTCATTTCTGAAGAAATATAATTAGGACATGATCTATCTTAATGTGAATAGATAATTCAGTTTATTGAAAATACAGAACAAGCTTTGAGTAATAGTATGACTCAAATAGTAATGGTTATTTAATAAAGCCATAAAATATAAGAAAAATCATGGGAACCTATGCATTTTATGAAAAATAACGACCCTTTTTATTTTTAAAGAAATATCCATGAAAATTTTGAGGATAAAATTTTTTAATGAGGAAATAATGTTACACCTGAGATTAAATTATATTAAGTGAAAATTTTACTTTCCTAAAAATATATAATAAGGAACATTTTAATATTTCATGATACAAAAAATTTAATTTGATATTATTGATATCAATTTTGAATTTATTATGTCAAAATAATCTTCTGATGAATTCTGAAATTTTCCCTAAAAAATAAGCTTTCAAGATTAATTAAATATGTAATATTTTAATATTACCCTATTTATTTATAATAACATGTCATAATATTTTTAATTAAATATTTATTTATTATCTATTTATATAAATAAATACTAGAATAATGGGTAGATAAAAGAGATATTTTTTGAAATTTGTTTCATGTGTTTAAGGATTTTTTGTTTTAATTAATTAAAATAAGTAAAATAATGAATTATTTAAATTAAATTTATAGATTATAAAATAATATATATGAATTTAATTTCATATAATAATTATTAATTGTCATATAGTTTATTTAATATCCCTTTATTCTTAAAAAATGAAGTTTTATGAAAAAACCATTCTTCCTCACGTTTAGAGGGTTTATTTTTAAATTTACTTCTAGTAATTATAGAAATAAAATTTTATAAAATGTATTAAATATTTATAATTATAATAATGAAAATTATTTAATTATTTTAAATTAATATCTACTTATAATAAATACAAATACTAAAAATTTATTACCACGGTTAATGTTAAAACTAGTTTATCAAAGGAATAAACTAAATTGATAAGGGTTAAAATTACCTAACAATTTATATAAATATTATTCATTCTCTTTATTTCGACCCTTATCACCTATGTATTGAAATTTTATCTTTTATGGGACAATTTTCCATGAAAAATACTCAATAAAACATAAATATTTTCAAATATACCAATTGTGTCGTCCCCCTCACCTATTAAAGGACAAGTATTCTTTTTCTTCTCTCCAAACTACTAGATCTATTTAGCTTAGAAAATACCAATTTAAATACATTACTAAAATCCCACACTCTATCCTAGAGGTATTTTATTTGTTGTATAACAATGTTATAGGGCTCATACTAATATGAAAAAAGAATTTTCCAAAGAATTTGTATAACTTTTAACCAAGTTATCTTATTTTATTTCTTGTTATACCTCCTTCAAAACATTTAAAACCATTGTAAAATAACCACATGAGTATATACCATATATTAGTATTCAATTATTTTTATTTCTAAATGGGTTTTCCTTCATTTGATATTTTTATCCACATACTTCTTTAAAAATATTAGTGATTTGTAATTAAAATGTGCTCAAATTTTTTTAGTGAATTTTTTATCAATATATTTTGAATATTAATTTTAACAACATTTCAATTAAATTAATTTTTATAGGTCTTTAATAGACATAGTTTTCTATGATTAAATAAATTTATAAATTTATAGAAAATTTTATAGGAATGATGATGATGATATTTTCACTTAAGAATGCAATTCGAGCTGTATTTAATATTTTCTGATTTAATGGAATTATTTTTTATTCCATGGTTTTTATCAAGAAAATATATTTTTGGAATTATTTATATATAATAAAATGTAGTGATACATTGATTAAATATAATTTTGTTTTTACTTCAAAATTTTAAGACAGTAATTTTCAAAAATAATTATATATCTTTTGGAAAATGTATAAGTGATTTCCTACTTTGTAGTAGGAGAAGTTTTTGTGTGATGTTTTTACATAAAGTATTGAATTACTATATTAAACTTCCAATATAACATAATTAGACATTTGATGTTACCACAAAATTAACTACACCTGAAAATTAACATTATTGTTCATTCTTTATTCCTTTTATCATGCCCTAGATTTAAGTTTCTGCATGATTCATCAACCATCAAAAAAATTACCATGAGTGCAAAAGCATACATACAAAATTATGGGAGACTACTGTAGAAAAACATTTATTCTTGTATCTCAGGGTGTCACACCATTAAATAAAAACATACCAAAAGTGAAAAAGATAAATATTGTGGCCGACACATGAGTGGTTCAAATATTGAAATCAAAATGGGATAGTGGGAAATATAAATCTGAGTAGAATAAGTACACGTACATTAGTTTATTAAATTAGATGGAAACATGGAGTTACCAAGCTAATCATGAGATTCATCGATGGGGCCCAATCCAGAACTAAATCAACTCTTTTTCCCTAACACAAATATCCAAATAGTTTTTTATGAGCCATGTGGATATTTCCTCAAAGCCGATGAAGATTGAAGTTTTAGTGGCCGCTGAAATAAATTTTTACATATTCAAAATCCTAGAATCTAGTATGATCCAATGACTGGGATTTGAGAAAATTGAAGCATGTGAACATGTATTGAAGATGATAAACTCACACTGACTGGGGATCTTGAGATCTTTCATGAATATGATCCATGTGTGGTCAATTTTATATGAAGGAAGAAAATTTTCATGAATATTAAGAGAGTTGATTATTGATAATGAATTTAGGATTTTTATTAATTTGTTTAAATGTTAAGAGGATCAACAGAACAGAGAATCCGACTGGAAATGGATGCTTCTTGAAAAATATTATATTTTGATTGAATATATTTGAGTTTTATGAATATTGATAAGAGTTTGAATTTGGAGATCAATCGACTTTCTGAGGATGAATTTAGAATATTTTTCATTATAGTATTTATTTCTATATAAAAGATTAAAGTGGAGGAAATTATGGATTCCTTTTTATCGATTCAAGGTTATAGATTTCTGTTTTCATGGTTTTTAATGGAACACTCATGAAAAAAGAAGATTTTTTTTTGTCCTATCAGGTTATTTTGTGGTTTAATAAACCATCTTAAAAATGTATTTGTTCTTTATTGGTTAATGTTTGGTTTGAAGTGTCAATTATTGAGATGGATGGGAATTTATTAGCCAGTATTTTCCATTATATTATTTATGTTTTCTTAATAAATCTTTTTTTCATAAATTATTGATGAGGGAGGGATTAATGTGATTAGTTTCAATAATGATGACACTAAATCAGCTAACAAAATGAATTAAGACAGGTACCATGTCTATATACTTTTTTTTAGTGAATAATTTTGATGCTTCTGATATGTTTTCATTTAGTTTCATTAGATCTTATTAAGTAACATGTAGAGAATTTAATTCATCTACCTACACCTTGTGTTTGGTTACCAATATGAGAATGAGGTAACGCGGAACAAGGTAACCATAATGGAGTGAGACGGTGGGAGCTGACAATCAATGGATTGATTTTTTAGAAAGAAGATTAAAAATTAATATTGAACATTATAGATAGAAGATGGAACTAATAAGGGGAATTATTTGAATAATACGTGGACAAAAATGACCCCTTAGTGATCATGATCCGAACATCAAAGACCAGAAAATTTGAAGTAGACCCAGGAAGAGAAAGAGGCTACACCTAAAGATAAAAGCATCTCATTCTCTTTATTATATTTATATTCTTCCAAATATCAATTAATTATTTTTCATACTATGTTTACAAACATGAAAACAAGCACAATTCATAATATATCACGGGAAATAAACATTTTTGGATGCTTTTAATATTTCTTACGATCTTGTAATCAACCTTATCATTAGAAATTAATTTTTTATAAACCCATAATTTGATAAAGAGAATTATTTTCATAGGAGTAGTTGTAATACATATGAAATGTTATAACAATTATAATTAATAAATTTCTCATTGAGTTAAATAGCTTCTCAAGAACAAGACATCATAAACATGGGGATACAATTGGATATTCTCCGTGATAATTTTTATTGCATGACTCTTCTCCATAACACTATTAAGATCTTAACCTAGTTAACAAAACATTAGAAATTTTCAATATGCATGCACTGTTCTATCAACTGGTCTTCATTTTCATTCCTTGATTCCCATATATTAGGTTATAAATAAATCCCTATTATCATCTCACATACCTTCCTAGTGCATTTAACCTTCAATTCATTATTAGTGTTGGTTATAAATTGATATTTATTTGGTGTGATTAGCTCTGAATAATTCAATATTTGGAACCATTACTAGGGAAGGTGTATGGGAGTTTCTTAGGGCTTTAAATAAAATTAATAGAAACAATTTTTTTATAAAACATTTGTTTTCAATAATATTTTGTCAAATTTATCATTTTGTTGTAGTTGTGTGAGCGTGTTAGATGTTATTCACTACTTTCAAGATACTATGGTTTTGTTTTTTACTCCTCATTTTATAATTTTTTTCCAAATAATTAATAACATGGATGAACTTGAGGACTTGAATCAATCTAGTTAAGTTTTTGTTTCTATTGTGGCTATCACAGACACAATGTCACACCCCGACCCCTCTAGACCCGAGTCGGTGCATTACTTGTTACATTGGCAAGGTTAAAAGGAAAGAAAATCATAAAATTATGATCAATTTAGTAGTCTTTAAAAAATTAGTTACATATATGTAACTCAAATTACATTAGAAAAGGTAACACAACACAATACATAACAAAAATTAATAAACTTCAACCACGAGAACTCAATAAATAGTCTCCACCTCATAACACATTAAAGGTAAAAAAATGAAAGGGGTCAGATAAAATGACCAGTGAGGATTAAAAATAGTATAAGCATGAATTAATAAAAATGGAATCATAAAAAATTTGACATAGTCAATATGGCATGGTGAACAAATGGAAGACACATGCCATTAATAAACTGAGTATGAAACTACATCCATAGATTTTGTCATAGTGAAAAACTCCCGGATAGTAATAACTTAAATTAAATAAAGAGATATTTTTATTAATTGGATTTCATGTATCTAGAACATGATACCATAATACTATTAAAACATTTTAGTTCTATGGGTAGAAACACATATGATTTTTGGAAACAAACTCGAAGGGTTTATCACCAACGGATTTGTCTCATGAGAACTGTCAATGCATCGAGGTGATATAGTGGGCCCCACCCATTAATTTAAGTACAAAGCATTATTCAGACATATATTTATTACAATTACAATATGCCTTCTCAATATCCGTATAGATTGGTGGATATGGATTCATCAATATTTCTATAGTTAAAAAACATTCCAGATAAACACCATATGTAAAAGGGTATATGGTTTAAGATAATAATCATATACCTAAAACCATATTACAAAAATATATTATATTTATAATTTAAAATTAAAAATGATCTCTAATGGGTAGTGGATACACCACATATGAAGTATTAGGTGCACAATACGATGTAAGTCTCAATGAAATGGAAAATGAGACAAAGTCCCTTACCACATTGTAATCAATCAAGGCATATGAAGAAAAACTAATAACCACCAAATGAATCACATAATTTCATGAATATAAATATATTCATGTTATTATACATCAAATGGAGTTACACATACACCAAATTCAAGAAATAAGTGGCGAAAAATGGAAATCTCGTGGACATAAAAGCGAGATGAGAAACCCCTTACCTTATGCCCAAAAGTGTTCTTTGACTGATCTTAATGTCTTGAATAATAAAATTTAGAATCATTAATTTATAATTTCATAATATCATAAACTTTTATTTTATTTATTATAAACTTATTTGGTTCATTCATGGCCTTTTTGATAGGTTCAATAGGTTCAATTTTATTATTTTGGAAGAATTTTCATCCTTGGTTTTCAAGATCGACTTACTTATATTCCTGAATGGAAGTTCATTTGTAATGTGGTTAAGCATACAAAATTGTTAATATATATTATTTGTGGAATTTAAAGATATATAAATTACCTTATAAAGATTTTTTACATACCATGAGGATGAATTATATGATAAAATATAATGATAAACAGTTGATTTACTGGGTGGTTTTGTGCATAATGAACTTGATTTGTATTATTATTTTATATTATGAGTGTGTAAAGATTCCAGAACATTTAATAAGAGTAAATACATATATTTGGATCTGGTACAACCATAAAAATAGTTTCATGACCATAATTGGTGATGGAAATGAATGTTTAGAACCCATCGTCCTTGAATGTGATAAATTAACACATCTTGGACAGTGTTTTCATTTTTAGTATAAGAGGAGGGGGAAAGATAGATGATGATGAAATATTCCATTAGAATAATATAATTAAAATTCTTATAAGGTACTGGAATTATCATAGTAGTTTCATGAGCGAATATTAGGATATAATATGAAAATAATAGAACTCAAAATTAATGAAAAATTGTGAAATCCCTCATGAAAATTCGGAAGCCTAACAGCATCACTTAAAATTTCATAAAATAGTTTGATCAGAGAATGGGGGTCTCTCATCAATCTTACATAATATGGAAATAATGGGGAATATGGAATGAAATATACAAACATAATCCTTTTGAAAATAAGAGATAAAATATAAAATGAAATCATTAAGATAAGAGAAGGGTGTTATATTCCCTTACCTTGAAAAATAATTCCCAAAACATGATGTTTGGGACCTTGGGGAATTGAAGACACCTTGGGGGGATTCGTAGGGAGGTAAAACTACCATATCTTCGAGGACGATGAGTTTTAAATGAATGAAAATGAAGGGATGAGTGGGTACTAATAGTAAATATTAGGGAGTTTTTAATTAATTTAAAGGGACACCTCATTAGTGGTTTTTAACAAAACCATCGGCTTTCCCAGGATAGTTTCCCATGGTTTTAGACACCTGGGACACCTAATGTCATATTTCACTATACAAAAATTTACCATCCTTTTATATTAATTATTACATCATTATGATGTCATTAAACTACCAAAAACTCAAAACTATATTTTTAATATTGATTAAAAATTCATATATTTTAGAAAAATCCAAAAATAATCACCCCAATAATAATTCAACTTCTGGAATTAAAAAATGAACTACATTTTTTGAAAATAATTTTCAAAATATTTGAATTTTAATTTTTAAATAAAATCATTATTTATTGAAAAACTAATATTTTTGAATCTATAACTCATTTTTCATTATCATGAAAAAATAATCAACATCTCATTAACGTATAACCTTAAGAAAAGAGAATAATAATATGGTTTACTATCCCTAATGTTCAGATTACCATTCATATAACTATTTATAAATGTATGTTACTATTCATAAAATAATCATGTTTGTTCTATCATACTCCAATTAACTTACTAGTCACAACTGTAGATGACCATTTTTGGAAACTCAAAACACAAAGGTGGAAATTTTATGTTTAATGAGTAGGTTATAACTTTATCCTATAAAGTTTTATTTCATAGATACAAAGTGCTTCATGAAATATAGGATGTCTAATGATTAGAAGGTATTTAAGAAGAACATACGATAAAATGTTTTTAGCATTACATTAATCCCTCCTATAGAAATTTCATCCTCGAAATTTTATGTATAAATTCCACTTAAAATATGTCGTTGGTTCTTCTTCATAACATCCTCAGGTTCCCACATTGCATCCTCAATATGGATCTAGCCTTAAAAAAATTCATAATCTTGAATTAAATGAATAATTCACATTGAGGATCTTTTTAGGTTTAGTGTTTAAGAGAATTAGGCCATAACTATTACATATAAACATGAATATTACAATGTAGACACATATACTATAACCGATTTTCACAATAATAAAAAACCTTAAATAAAAAAGAGTTATTTTCTTGATATAAATCTTATGGAATACATCCTTTCTCTTACACTTCCTTATAACCTGTGAAAATCTATAAGGCCCCAGCCTTCAACATTACTTAATCTTGAGTTATTAAAAGATTACACATTGAGGATCTTTTCAGGTTTAGAGTTTTAGAGAATTAGATCATGAAACTTGCATTACATTCCACATTTAAACAAAGTGGTTACATAAAATACAGTATTCATTCTTCCCATCAACAGAAACATATTTAAAATAAAACATGGATTCTTTCTTGACACATCCTTGAAACTATCATCCCATCATGTACCTTTCCATTGACCTGTGAAAAACATTTCAAAAACTTGGGATGAGCATAAAAAGCTCAGTAAGGGTTATAAAAATATGGAAAGGAAACATGAGTTCATATATACATAAGAATAAAATCATACTTTACCCATAAAACATAGGCACTTTAACACACCTCATCAAATCATGAATAAATCATAGAAATCATAAGACATAAAAGGTAACTTGAGGCATTTATAAAATTCTTACGTAGGGAGTAACCCTCTTGGTTACGTTTTGGAATACCCATCACAGTATATTCCCTAAATCTCTTCGGAGAAACCTTAACGTTTCACTCCTTCGCATTACCCAATGCATTGGAGAGCTATATCGGGCTCACCCGCCCTTAGTTTATCACGGAACCACCCGTCTTCATAACAATTCCCAAGAACAATAACATAATCGTATCACATAAAACATGCATAAAGGAAACATAACATTCCCACCTTTAAATCAGAAGATATCAATACAACACATTGATATAAAAACATTATGAAAACCATTTTCAATACCAAAATAAATGAAATGTAAAACATGGTATTTATTTTTCTTTTAAAAAGAAGGTATGGCTTATAGAGGAAGCTGAAACTCAAATAATGGTCATGGCGGTGGAGAAGTCGCTGTCGCCGCATACGTATGACAAAACATTCCCTTTTGTCGTTTAGTAAACGCTTCGTATAAAAAAGATTCCTTTTGAATAACGTAAAAGTCAAAGGGGTTTATACATCGTATAAAATAATGTTGTGTATAAAACAAAATATGCCTCAATGAATGGAGATTGAGATGAATTCCCATACAAAGACGGTATCCTTGGATTAAGGATAAATCAATTACATAATTATGTGTGACAAATGAATACACAAAATATAAGTGGATATTAAGTGTAAAAAAATCAGAGGTTATTCACACATATTCATAGAATGACATATTCAAGGAGTACAGGTTTATCCCAAAGAATCAAATTTGGGTTAAGAAGTCCCCTTGCAAAAATTTGACAGCCTAACGGTGTCACTACAAAATTCAGAAAATGAGTTGATGAGAGATAAAAAGGGTATCTCATCACATGGAAATGAAATTTAAATCAACAAGGATATATAAGAACATATCCCAACATAATAGTATGTGAATTAAAAGACATAACAAAAGAAGTCTTTTAAAAAGAGGAGGGTGAAAGGTTCCCTTACCGACATGGGTATCTTTCGAGACATGCACCCCGTGAAAGAAAAACAATAAAACATTGATGTAAATACTCATGAATGAAAGTATATTACAAAATGAGTAAAATAATGGGTAGTACATACACCACTCAAAGGAAATTGTGGAAAATGTATCATAAATCTCACGGGAATAAAAGTGAGATGAAAAATACCTTACGAAAACTCGGTAGCCCAACGGCGCCACTTAAAACTTTCAAAAATGGATTGATGAGATCAAATAGGGTCTCTCATCATGTTACAATAAAATGTACAGAAAGAGGTATATAAAAGAACATACCCCATCATAACAAAGAGGAGCTTAAAATAAGTGACATAAAGGAGAGTACTTAAAATTAAAGAGAGAGGTTAGATCTCTTACGAAAATTCGGCAGCCTTACAGCGCCACTCAAAATTTCCAAAATGGATTGATGAGAGAAAATAGGGTCTCTCATCATATGAACATAAAACGTACAGTAGTAGTAATATAAAAGAACATCCCAATCATAAGAAATATGAGCTTAAAAGTAATGACATAAAATAGTGTACTTAAAAAGAAAGAGTGGAGTAGGATCCCTAACCTCAAGTCCAACTTGTCTTGTTCGTTTCTTTATATTCCTGAATAATAAAATTTGGTCAATTAATAATTTCCTAAGTACATAATTTATATATTATTATTCAGTTCATATCACATATTATAATGTTATAATAATTGTTTAATAATGTTAGTTCATATCAGACGTTTTTTCCGATTTTTGGTACATGAGTCAAAAATGAACTTGTTTGAAAAAAGATTCCCCATGTAGTTATAAGTAAATAATTTCCAGAATAGTATTAATGATTAAAATATCATATATATCCAGTAAATATTCATTTTATACTATTCCATATCATTTGGAGATAAAAAATGAAAAGCATCGTTCATGGAGACGGTAGGTCGTACGTACGCATGAACGCTACTTTCATTTTTTGTCATATTAATGGAATTAAAACAAAATGAGAGAGATATATATGTTATAATTCCAGAATTATATCCATAATTTAGATGTAATATATTAAATATATATCCATTATATATATGTACTTATAATATTACAAAACATTTTGAGATAAGAAATGAAATGTACCATTCATGGAGACGGTAAGCCGTACGTACGCATGAACGCTACTTCCATTTCTATTTCATTTTTAATGGAATTAAATCATAATGATACATAATAGCATTTTAATTCCAGTATGGTATCATATATACTATCATTAAATATATCCTTTATACGTACCACATATGGTATTAACAAATCAAATCACTTTGAGGGGGCGGTAGTCCGCACTTCCTTAAATGAAGATATCGCGTTTACCCATAATGGAAACCATAAAGGTATTCCATAAATGAAAAATACAGAAGCTTAAGTAAAATATAAACATATGAGATATCATATATAAATATAGTGTCATCTTAATGGCCAACTTTGATGGTGTTAGAAGAATGTTGAACAATCATCGTTTCGGGAGGCAGAAATTCGCCATCCACAGAAACAGTATGTTCTTTAACCATTATATGTAGGTTTGTGTAAGTGTAGCTCGAATACTTCTTATAATAACATTCTAGTATATTGTAGATACTGTATATGTTACAAAATAAATGAATAAAAAGAGTTTAGGGGGTTGGAGAAGCAAAATAAAAGAAAAGGAAACAAGTGAAGACATTACCTTAAAATCGGGTAACTCCCTTTGGTTTGAGCTCAAAGGATTCATTCGGAAGACTTCTGCCCAAAGTGAGGCTTGAATTAGTACGAGAGGGAAGTGGAGAGACAATATGGGCAGGGGTTGGCCGAGCCAAAGGCTTTGGGAGTGTGGGTAAGGAGGTAGAGGTGGGGGCGTTTTATAAGAAGAGAGGAGGGGCACTCTTGTAAAGTTACAAAATGTTACTTTATTTTCAAAAGCATTTCGGATTTTAAAGGTCCCACATTGATGTATTTCTAGGATAATGTGATAAGGGTTCTAAATCCACTCATCCAATAGGTTTTGGATATGTTTAGGTCTTATATATTACATTATCTTTCCATTTTATTTAAATCGTTAAATAATGAGGTCATCGCTGCATCATCATGCTGTCATAAATAATTTAATTTATTTAATGTCTAAAATTTATAAAAAAAAAACTTTGATTTAGGAAATCCTTTTATCTTTCCAATGAATATTTATAGTCAAAAATATGACTTGTATAACTTCATGTATAATTTTGTTTAGTAAAACGTTTCATGTTTGTGTCATTTTTACTTTAACATTAAATAAAAAGATATTTATGTCATTTTCCAACCAAAGTGGCTCCATGGGGTCCCCATGTTGACCCATAGATTGTCTTCGTCAGCCATGACACATCCAATGAGTGTAGGACATGTGTCTAGGTCATTTCATTTTATTAAAACATTATTCTTACCATAAACTACACTAATTACCTCTAATCGCGATTAAAAACTTAATAAGTTACTATTCATCAAAAAATTATTTTAATCCCATTGAACCACATTTTACTTCTTAATGACAACCATGTATGTCGGATTTTTGAAATTCAAAACACAAATATGGTAAAATTTCATTTAAAAGGAAAAATCAGTTTTTATAAGTACCACTTAGTGGTTTCACTATTCATCAAAAATTGACATTTTTTAGAAAAATCACAAAAATTCACCCTAAGCTATATTTGATATTCCGAATTAAAAAATGAAGTCTATTTTACAAAATTCAAAACATATAAGTCACATTAATTAATTTAATAATTAATTCCCGCTATCAGAGTAAATAGCCTGTTTTTATGAAACAATAAGTATCAAAAGATTGACACTAGTTTAAGTTTGATTACAAAGTGAAATTAATTCCAACGAACACTATTGGATTTAATGGTAAAAATATATTCTAATTTAACTTTAAAACCAATTAAAAAGATAATCTAATAATATAAATAAATTAGATTAAAAAGAGGTTTTGAATTAAAATACAACATTTTACACTATTCATTAAAAAAATGAACTTTATCGGAAAGATACCAACAATTTACATAAAGTAAATTTTGATGTCCCAATTCATAAGAAGAGTTTTATTTGGTGCAATAGAATGTATAAGAGTGAAAAAAACTATATTTAATGATGGTTATCCATCAAAAGGCGATAAGTGAACCTTTAGTGAAAACTAGGGCATATACCCCAAAAATTGAATTTTTTCCGTATTTTAAGGCTTTATATTTTATTGGATAAATGTAAAAACATTTAAAAACATATATAATCATATTTTATTTATTTCTATCCATTCCCGCCAATACAACGACTACATGTTAACTACCATTTAAAATAATATTATTTTATTATTAGAGTACAACGTAAGATTCCCACGAAACTCGTTGTTGCGTGTTGGGTACGCCATCGAGCATAGCGTCCCCTTTAAAGTCATATTAATATTTTGTTCACAAATATGGATAAATATGAAAATTTCATATTCTTTATTTACCTGGGGTGTTACATCCTTCCCCCCTTTTGGAAATTGCGTCCTCGCAATTTTTAAAATTGAGCTTGGAAACATCCTTGAAAGTCCCACATCGAAACAAGAGTCGGTAAAAAAATCACTTTAAAATAAAGGAAGATAAGTACAGAGGTCAACCGAGTTAACCCATACTAGGATTCCATGTAGAAAAACATAGACATGGAAGAAAAAGCAAAGGGTCATGTTCTTGAGGGAGAGTGATAGTAAACATGTCTAGGAGAAAGTTAACCATAAGAAAATCACAATATTGTGATGGGGTAAATAGTATTCGATTCCCCAGTAGGAAAAGCTAATAGAAAAATTTTTTGTTTTAAGTTACTTTTTATTGAGGAATTTATTCATAAGGAAACATAATCACTTATCATGTTGACTTTCAACTTTTAATAGATTCCTTAATCAAACTCATATTTTTTCCAAAAGACGAGTATTTAGGGAGACTTGTTCGCATTAAGAGTACTATAATCAACTTCTAGAGAATCACCTAATCCACCAAAGATAACTATATACTTCCCATGTCTTTAGGCTTTAACAAAAACCAAAACCAAAAAGGTTAGTACAAGGTCAGATAATCCAGAAAAGGATAACCCTTTAAAAAGAAAATCTATTCTTAATCTCCAAATTTTGTCCAACAAAACCCAAAGGTCAACGAGGACCATCCGATAACCAATTTTTCCATAAAATTATTCAAAGTAAACCAATATAAGATTTAAACCCAAATATTTGAAGTATTTAGTCACATAGTCTTCCAAGTTAAATCGTAACATTTATCTGCAAACAACATCAGTTGCTCCTAAAGTCTCGTATTGAAAAGTAATTAACCTAATCACATATCCTCCATGATAGGTTAATCATTTTCATAAATAACCCAAAATCAACTTACTCTTAATTCATAAAATCATATAACTATAACGAATTAGTCAAACTAACCAGGGACTTCACGTAGTCCAGTGGTAGGCGATAAATACCAGTCGCACTTTGGTTGTGGGTTCGATTCCCGCAGCTTTGTCCGACCCAACGGGTAGTCACCCGGTCTGCGTGTTGTCCTTTTTCCAAAACTATATAATTCTCAAATCATTCCCCAAAAATGGATAAAATCATCAAAAATAACCATAACATAATTTGAACTCAATTTTATATCATGCCTTTCACTTCAATCATAACATATAATAACCCATAATTACCTCAAAAGAAAGGATCATATAAACCCAAATGGTTCTTTATAACTATGTAAACAAAAGAAAAGATAACTATTCCTTGAATAGAATTTTCATATATTAAACATCAAGGTTACACATAATATAAAAAGTCATCTAATGTAACCCCATCATCAAAAGAGACTTAATACTCTTAATAATTTCACCATAACTCTTGAAGCCCTTATATGTTGACATATTACTCATTCAACATTCTTCATGATCCATTAACCATTCCTTTCCAACTTATTCCAAAATACCTATTTCCTACAAACAAAATCATGAATCATATCCTAAGATTCCTAAATAGGAAAACAATAGTCATGAAATAATACATACCTTTGATTGGTCATTGTCAGTTTCTTCATCCTCAATCGGAATGGAATTAGGTATTGGTAAACGAAAATTTTACGCTCTTGGTGATCCCATTCACGAAACTTCTTCATAGGACATGTGTTTTCATAATGACCATGCACACCACATTTAAAACATTCAATTGATCCCTCAGAAATAACTTCTTTCCCTTTCCTCAAGTCAACTAGATGCTTCCTTTTTCCATGGCAGGTTCTTGCTTTATGACCTTCATTTCCACATCTGTAGCATATTTCTGTACCTTTGAAACATTTTCCTATGTGTTTCTTTTCACATCATTGACCCATAGGTTTTTGAACACACTTACATTTATGATTATTACCTATACTTATGTAGGGATTTGTTTCTCGCATATATGATGCCTTAGAGAAATCAGCTAGGTTTAGGTTGTCAATCATGACTCCAGATAGTTGGTTGAGGATAATCACAAGAGTTCTCATTGTAGATCCCATATCATTCAGTTGCTTTCTCAAAAAACTGTCATATTTTCCTTCACATCCACTGGTACTTTGGTGGCTGCTAGATCCATCCATTTACTAAAACCAAAAAGGTCAGTGTGAGTATATCAAAAAACCATCATGTACTAATGAGGAAGATAAACACTAAGATATACTTACTCATTCACTTTATCTAAAACTAGGACTCTTTCTGAAATCCTAACCATTATGGTAATTCCACCTATGCTTAAAGAATACCCTATCCTCTAAAGTTATCTAAACCGACCTTTGATAAAAACTATAAGGCCCCAGCCTTAAACCTTACTTAATATTGAGTTATTACAAGACTACACATTGAGGATCTTTTCAGGTTTATAATTTTAGAAAATTAGATCATGAAACTTGCATTACATTCCACATTTAAATAAAGTGGTTACGTAAAAGACAGTATTCATTCTTCCCATCAACGGAAACATATTTAAAATAAAACATGGATTCTTTCTTGACACATCCTTGAAACTATCATCCCATCATGTACCTTACCATTGACCTGTGAAAAACATTTGAAAAACATGGGATGAGCATAAAAAGCTCAGTAAGGGTTATAAAAATATGGAAAGGAAACATGAGTTCATATATACATAAGAATGAAATCATACTTTACCCATAAAACATATGAACTTTAACATACCTCATCAAATCATGAATAAATCATAGAAATCATAAGACATAAAAGGTAACTTGAGGCATTCATAACATTCTCACGTAGGGAGTAACCCTCTTGGTTACGTTTTGGAATACCCATCATAGTATATTCCCTAAATCTCTTCAGAGAAACCTTAACATTTCACTCCTTCGAGTTACCCAATGCATTGGAGAGCTATATCGGGCTCAACCGCCCTTAGTTTATCATGGAACCACCCATCTTCATAACAATGCCCAAGAACCATAACATAATCGTATCACATAAAACATGCATAAAGGAAACATAAAATTCCCACCTTTCAATCACAAGATATCAATACAACACATTGATATAAAAACATTATGAAAACCATTTTCAATACCAAAATAAATGAAATGTAAAACATGGTATTTATTTTTCTTTTAAAAAGAAGGTATGTCTTGTAGAGGAAGCCAAAACTCAAATAATGGTCATGGCGGCGAAGAAGTCGTTGTCGCCGCATACGCATGACAAAACATTCCTTTTTGTCGTTTAGTAAATGCTTCGTATAAAAAAGATTCCTTTTGAATAACGTAAAAGTCAAAGGGGTTTATACACCGTATAAAAGAAAGTTGTGTATAAAACAAAATATGCCTCAATGAATGGAGATTGAGAAGAAGTCCCATACAAAGACGGCATCCTTGGATTAAAGATAAATCAATTACATAATTATGTCTGACAAATGAATACACGAAATATAAGTGGATATTAAGTGTAAAAAAATCAGAGGTTATTCACACATATTCATAGAACGACATATTCAAGGAGTACATGTTTATCCCAAAGAATCAAATTTGGTTTAAGAAGTCCCCTTGCAAAAATTTGACAGCCTAACGGCGTTACAAAAAAATTCAGAAAATGAGTTGATGAGAGATAAAAAGGGTATCTCATCACATGGACATAAAATTTAAATCAATAAGGATATAGAAGAAAATATCCCAACATAATAGTATGTGAATTAAAATACATAACAAAATAAGTCTTTTAAAAATAGGAGGGTGAAAGGATCCCTTACCGACATGGGTATCTTTCGAGACATGCACCCCGTGAAAGAAAGACAATAAAACATTGATGTAAATACTCATGAATGAAATTATATTACACAATTAGTAAAATAATTGGCAGTACATACACCACTCAAAGGAAATTTTGGCAAATGTATCATAAATCTCACGGGAATAAAAGTGAGATGAAAAATACCTTACGAAAACTCGGCAGCCTAACGACGCCACTTAAAACTTCCAAAAATGGATTGATGAGATCAAATAGGGTCTCTCATCATGTTACAATAAAATGTACATAAAGAGGTAAATAAATGAACATCCCACATCATAATAAAGAGGATCTTAAAAGAAGTGACATAAAGGAGAGTACTTAAAAATAAAGAGAGAGGTTAGATCTCTTACGAAAATTCGGCAGCCTAACGGCACCACTCAAAACTTCCAAAATGGATTGATGAGAGAAAATAGGCTCTCTCATCATATGAACATAAACATCACAGTAGGAGTAATATAATAAACATTCCAATCATAAGAAATATGATCTTAAAAGGAATGACATAAAATAGTGTACTTAAAAAGAAAGAGTGGAGTAGGATCCCTTACCTCAAGTCCAACATGTCTTGTCCGTTTCTTTATATTCCTAAATAATAAACATTGGTTAATTAATAATTGCATAAGTACCTCCATTAGAGATTATTATTCAGTTCATATCACATATTATAATGTTATAATAATTGTTTAATAATGTTAGTTCATATCAGACGTTTTTGCCGATGTTTGGTACATGAGTAAAAAATGAACTTGTTTGAAAAACAATTGCCCATGTAGTTAGAAGTAAATAATATCTAGAATAGTATTAATGATTAAAATATCATATATATCCAGTAAATATTCATTTTATACTATTCCATATCATTTGGAGATAAAAAACGAAAAGCACCGTTCATGGAGACGGTAGGCCGTACGTACGCATGAACACTACTTTCAATTTTTGTCATATTAAAGGAATTAAAAAAAAATGAGAGAGATATATATATGTTATAATTCCAGAATTATATCCATAATTTAGATGTAATATATTACATATATATCCATTATATATATGTACTTATAATATTACATAACATTTTGAGATAAGAAATGAAATGTACCGTTAATGGAGACGGTACGTCGTACGTACACATGAATGCTACTTCCATTTCTATTTCATATTTAATGGAATTAAAACATAATGATACATAATAGTATTTTAATTCCAGTATTGTATCATATATAATATCATTAAATATATCCTTTATACGTACCACATATGGTATTAACGAATAAAATCACTTTGTGGGGGCGGTAGTCCGCATTTCCTTAAGGAAGATATCACGTTTACCCATAATAGAAACCATAAAGGTACACCATAAATGAAAAATACAGAAGCACAAGTAAAAAATAAACATATTATATATCATATATAAATATAGTGTCATCTTAATGGCCACATTTGATGGTGTTAGAAGAATGTTGAAGAATCATCGTTTCAGGAGGCAGAAATTCGCCATCCACAGAAACAGTATTTTCTTTAACCATTAGATGTAGGTGTGTGTATGTGTAGCTAGAATCCTTCTTATAAAAACATCCTAGTATATTGAAGATACTGGATTTTTTACAAAATAAATGAATAAAAAGAGTTTAGGGGGTTGGAGAAGCAAAATAAAACAAAAGGACACAAGTGAAGACATTACCTTAAAATCGAATAACTTCATTTGGTTTGAGCTCAAAGGCTTCCTTGGGAAGACTTCTGCCAAAAGTTAGGCTTCAAGGAGTAATAGAGGGAAGTGGAGAGAGAAAATGGGCAGGGTTTGGCCGATCCAAAAGCTTTGGGAGTGTGGGTAAGGAGGTAGAGGTGGGGGCCTTTTATAAGAAGAGAGGAGGGGCACTCTTGTAAAGTTACAAAATGTTACTTTATTTTCAAAATAGTTTCAGATTTTAAAGGTCCCACATTGATGTATTTCTAGGATAAGGTGATAAAGGTTCTAAATCCACTCATCCAATAGGTTTTGGACATGTGTAGGTCTTAGATATTACATTATCCTTCCATTTTATTTAAATCGTTAAATAATGAGGTCATCGCTGCATCATCATGCTGTCATAAATAATTTAACTTTATAATGTTTAAAAATTATAAAAAAATACTATGATTTAGGAAATCTTTTCATATTTCCAATGACTATTTATAGTCAAAAATATGACTTGTATAACCCCATGTAAAAATTGTTTTAGTAAAACATTTCATGTATGTGCCATTTTTACTTTAACATTAAATAAAAAGATATTTATGTCATTTTCCAACCAAAGTGGCACCATGGGGTCCCCAAGTTGACCCATGGATTGTCTTGGTCGGAAATTACACATCCAATGAGTGTAGGACATGTTTCTAGGTCATTTCATTTTATTAAAACTTTATTCTTACCATAAACTACACTAATTACCTCTAATCGCGATTAAAAACTTAATAAGTTACTATTCACAGAAAAATTATTTTTATCCCATTGAACCACATTTTACTACTTAATGGCAACCATGTATGTAGGATTTTTTAAATTCAAAACACAAAGGTTGAAAAATTTCATTTAAACGGAAAAATCAGTTTTTATAAGTACCACTTAGTGGTTTCACTATTCATCAAAAATTGAAGTTTTTTAGAAAAATCCCAAAAATTCACCCTAAGCTATATTTGATATTCCGAATTCAAAAATGAAGTCTATTTTAAAAAATTCAAAACATATAAGTCACATTAATTAATTTAATAATTAATTCCCGCTGTCAGAGCAAATAGCGTGTTTTTATGAAACAATAAGTATCAAAAGATTGACACTAGTTTAAGTCTGATTTCAAAGTGAAATTAATTCCAACGACCACTATTGGATTTAATGGTAAAAATATATTCTAATTTCAATTTAAAACAAATTAAAAAGATAATATAATAATATAAATAAATTAGATTAAAAAGAGGTTTTGAATTAAAATACAACATTTTACACTATTCATTAAAAAAATGAACTTTATCGGAAAGATACCAAAAAATTACATAAAGTAAATTTTGATGTCTTAATTCTTAAGAAGAGTTTTATTCGGTCCAATATAATGTATAAGAGTGAACAAAACTATATTTAATGACGGTTCTCCATCAAAAGGCGATAAGTGAACCTTTAGTGAAAACTAGGGCATATACGCCTAAAATTGAATTCTTTCCGTATTTTAAGCCTTTATCTTTTATTGGATAAATTTGAAAACATTTAAAAACATATATAATCCTATTTTAGTTATTTATATCCATTACCTCCAATACAATGAATACATGTTAACTACCATTTAAAATAATATTATTTTATTATTAGAGTGCAACGTAAGATTCCCAAGAAACTCGTTGTTGCATTTTGGGTACGCCATCGAGCATAGCGTCCCCTTTAAAGTCATATTAATATTTTATTCACAAATATGGATAAATATGAAAATTTAATATTCTTTATTTACCTGGGGTGTTACAAAAACATTTCAGAAACTTAGGATGAGCATAAAAAGATCAGTAAGGGTTATAACATAAGGAACGGAAACATTAACCCATCAATAAATACAAATCAATGAAACTATAATTTTTAATCATAACATACCTTCTAAAATCATAATATTTATGAATAACATATAGTAATCACATATCAAAAATGGTAACTTGTGGCATCCATATCGTACTTACATTATATCTATCAAATATACATTGGGAGTTACATTTGGAATACCCATCACAGTATATTCCCTAAATCTCTTAGGAGAAACATTCACGTTTACCTCCATCATTTTACCCAATGCATTAGAGAGCTATCTCGAGCTCACTAGACCAAGGTTTATCATGGAAACACATGTATACAAAAACAATGCCTAATAACCATAATATATTCATAACATATAAAACAAGAATAAAGGAAATATAAAATTTCCATATTGTAATCACAATATATCATTTCAAGATATTGACATAAACAATCCTTTATCAAACAATTTTTAAAACCATTTAAAACATTTAATAAATAGAAACTTGAATAAAAGTGTCCCATACCACTTTGATGTATTTAAAGGAATTAAAATTTTAAAACAATAATGTCAATATAAATAAATCATTGAAACAAGTTTTAAAACATGGACATTAATGAAGAATATTTAGAATAAAAAATATTTAAAATGAAATTTTAGTTAAGGAGTTATTAACCAAATATGAGATGTTTGAATAAATTTAATCGAAGAATAAAATTTAATCAAAACATTATAATATCATAAGAATGAAGGTATTCATGATATAATATGCCATAGGACAGTATATATACCATATAAAAGTGAATTGGCGCATAACAACAATGAAGTCTCAATGGAATGCAAATTGAGACGAAATCCCTTATAAGAAAGATATCCTTAGATTAAGGATAAATCAATTAAGTAATTATGTGTGAAAAATAAATATACACCCAATATAATTGGATATTAAGTGTAAAAAAATTAGGGGCATTCACACATATTCATAGCATGACATAATCAAGAAGTAGAGGTTTAACCCAAATAATTGAAATTGGGTAAAGAAGTTCCCTTACAGAAATTCGACAGCCTAACGACGTCACTTTAAAATTCATAAAATGATTTGATGAGATATAAAAGGTTATCTCATCACATGGAAATACAATTTACATTAATAATGATATAGAAGAACATATCACAACATAAGAATATGTAAATTAAAAGACATAATAAAAAGAAGTCTTTTAGAAAGAGGAGGGTGAATGGTTCCCTTAATGATTTCCAACTTTCAAAACATACAACCCATGAAATAAGGATCATACATTGAATATTTAAATACCCAGATATTAAATTATATTACACAATTAATACAATCATGGGATGTACATACATCACACAAAAGGATATAGTGGAAAATATAGCATGAATCTCACGAGAATAAAAATTGTGATGAAAACCCCTTACACATTGTCATCAATGGAGTCATATGACCAAAAGTTAATAACCACCAAATGAATCACATAATACCATTAATATAAAGAGAATCATGATAATATTTATAAAATTTCATTACATAGTACACCACATGTAATAAATAAGTGGCGAACAATGGAAATCTCTCGGACTTGAAATGAGATAAGAATCTCTTACCTCGTGTCCGACTTGAGTTGTTTGTTCCTTGTTTTTAATGAATAATAAACTTAAGTTAATTTATAATTTATTAAGAAACTTTTTCATGTTTATTATTTCTTTTATATAACTTATTACAATGTTATAAGCATTATGTAATCATTTATGTTAATAATGGTCATTTTGTCAATATTTGGTACTTGAGTCAAAAAATGAACATGTTATAATTATAAATTGTCCATGTGGCCAAAAGTCCAATATATCAAGAATTATGTTCATCAATTAGATTTCATATATATCATATATATCCACAATATATATATATGTATTTATAATAGTACATAACATTTGAAGATAAGAAAAGAAACACACCGTTCATGGAAACGGTAAGCCGTACGTATGCATGAACGCTACTTTCATTTCTATTTCATATTTTAATGGAATAAATACATAATGATACATGGGTATATTATAATTCCAGTATAATGTATAAGTTATATATGTTACATATGTTTTTAAATGCTATCTTTTATACGTTCCACGTATGGCATGAACGAGTCATATCATTTTGAGGGGGCAGTAGTTCGCACTTCCTAAAATGAAATTATTGCGTTTACCCATTATGGAAACCATAATGTTATCATAAAATGAAAAATACATAAGCATAAGGAAAAACTAAACATAATATATATCATATATAAATACATTTATATCATAATGGCCACCATGAGAGGTGGTAGGAGTTAATTGCACAATCTTCCTTTCGTGAGGCATTAGTTTTCCATCCACAGAAACATTATGTTCTTAACCCATTAGACGGAGGTGTGTGTAAGTGTAGTTCGAATATTTCTCATAAAAATATCCAAGTATATTTAGGATACTGTTGTTGTTATTAAATAATGGAATAAAAAGATTTTATGGGGTTGGAGAATTAAAATAAAACAAAAGAACTTAAGAGAAGATGTTAGCATTAAATCGGGTAACTTCTTTTGGTTTGTTCCAAAAGGGTTTTTTAAAGTGCTTTATGCTTAAGTTAAGGCATCTAGGATGAATATAGGAATCTTCAGAGCTTATTGGAGAAAATTTGGTATGAGACAAAGGCTTGATAAGTGTGGGAAATGGGTAGTAAGTGAGGTCTTTTTATAAGGGAGAGGAGGAGCTCTTTTGGAAAGTTTGAAAATATTATATTAATATATAATGATTTTCGGTTCCTGAAGGTCCAAAAATCATTAAAATAGAAGATAAGGTGTCCCATGTTCTAAATAAAAGCATTAATTAAGAATCAGAAATGGTTTGGATATTGTTGTAATTTTTATCTTCTTATTTATTTAAATCATTCATTAATGACGTAAACATTGCATCATCATTGTGTCATGAATAATTTTTTTTATTTGAGGTCTAAAATTTATAAAAAAATTACCATGATGTTTGAAATTTTTTATATTAATAATGAATATTTATATTCAAATATATCAATTATATAACCTCACATTAAAATTATTTTAGTAAAACAATACATGTTTATGAAATTTTTATTTTTTCATTAAATAAAAGGTTATTTATGTCACTATCTTATTCAAGTGGCTCCATGGGGTCACTAAATTGACCCATGGATTTTAAATTTCGTCCATGACTCATCCAATAAGTTTATGACAAGTTTCAAGGTTAATTTATATCATTATAACATTATTTTTACCTAAAATTACCCTAATTACCTTTAATCACGGTTAATAAAATATTACTATTCACCAAAAATTATTTTCATCGTATTGAACCAAATTTTACTTACTAATGACAACCATGTTTTTTGGATTTTTGAAATTAAATTCATAGAAGCGGTAAAATTTCATTTAAATGAAAATACAGTTTTTTTATAATTACTACTTAGTGGTTTCACTATTCATCAAAAATTGAATGTTTTTGGAAAAATTCAAAACATTCACCTTAAGATAAATTTGATATTCAGAATTCAAAAATGATTCCTATTTTATCAAATTAAAAACATATAAGTTTCATTAATTAGTTTTAGAATTAATTTATGTTGTCAAAACAAAAAAGCGTGTTTTTAAGAAATAACTATGAAAATATTGATACTTATTAATGTCCAAATTCAAAGTGAAATTACTTTCAATGGAAAAAATTGGATTAAATGGTAAAAATATAATCTATTTAGAATTTAAAACCAATTTAAAATTTAATATAACCATATAAATAAATTATATTAAAACGCGGTTTTTAATTTAAATACAGTATTTTTCGCTATTCATTAAAAAATTAACTTTATCGGAAAAATACCAAAAATTTACACAAAGTAAATATTGATGTCCTGATTCTAAAGTAGGATTTTATTTTTTCAATTATAATATATAAAATATACAAAAGTAGATTTAAAACAGTTTCACCATCAAAAAAGGTTAATTGACCTTTAAAAGAATATTAGAATATTTATGCTTAAAATTTGATTCATTCGCATTTTAAGCCTCTATAATTTAATGGATAAATGTAAAAACATTTTACAAACATATATAAACTTATATTAGTTAGACCTATTCATTTCCTCCAACGCAATGGCTAGGCATTAACTATCATTTAAAATAATATTATTATATTATTAGTGTGCAATGTAAGATTTCAAAAAAAATTGTTGTTGTGTATTGGGTACGCCATCAAACATAGAATCCCATTTAGAGTAAAAGTAATATTTAAGTCACAAATATTAATAAATATGAAGATTTCATATTCTTTATTTACCTGGTATGTTACATCCTTCCCCCCTTTTGGGAATTTCTTACTCTTAATTTTGAAATTGGGCTCATAAACTTCATTAAATACCCCACATCAGAAAAAGAGTCAGTAAAACTATCACTTTAAAATAAAGTAAGAGAAGTAAAAAAGGTCAAATAAGACAAAATATACTAGGCTTCCATGTAAACATGGATATGGAGGAGAAAACAAACCATCTTGTTCTGATGGAAAGTGATAGAAAACATTTTTAGGAGAATGTTAACCACAAGAAAATCACAAACTTGTGATGGGTTAAATAGTATTTGATTTCTTTGTAGGAAAGGTTAACATAAAACGTTTTTGTTTAAAGTTACTTTTCACTGAAGAATTTATTTATGATATTAACTAAAATCATATGGAAACATACTTACTTGTCATGTAGACTTTCATATTTTACTATATTTCTAACACAAAGTCATATTTTCTACAGATGATGAGAATTCCGGATGACTTTTTCACATTAAGTGCGCTATAATCATCTTCGAGACAATCGCATAATCCAAAAATTATGAACTATATATTTTCCATGTCTTTAGACATTAACCAAAACCAAAATTGTTAGTACAAGATCCGATAATCCCCAAAAAGGATAATCTTGTACAAAAAGAAAATCTTGTCTTAATCTTCAAAATATTTCAAACAAAACCCAATGTTCATCAAATACCATTCAATAAAAAAATGTCCACAACATTCTTAAAAGTAATCCAATCTAAGATTTAAATCCAATCTCAAAAGGATTTAATCACATTGTCTTCTAAGATAATTCTTAACATTTATCTCCAAATAACATCAGTTACTCTTAAAGTCTCATATGGAAAAGTAACTAACCTAATCACATATCCTCCATGATAGGTTAATCATTTCCATAGATTACCCAAAATCATCTTTTTCTTAATTGAAATGATCATCTAACTAAAAATAAGTAGTCATACTAACCAAGGACTTCACATAGTCCAGTGGTAGGTGATAAATACCAGTTGCACTTTGGTGGTGGGTTCGATTCCCACAGCTTTGTCCGACATGACGGGTTGTCACATGGTCCATGTGTTATACTTTTTCAAAATCTATATAATTTTATAACATTCCCAAAATAGATAAATTCATCAAAAATAACATTACATATTTAAAACACGAAGGTTATATAATAACTTTCATTTTGCATACCAAAATGTATTAACCTATAATTGCCTCAAATTGAAGGATCATATAAACACAAATGGTTCTTTATAACTATATTAAAAAAAGGATAATTATTCCTTGAATAAAATTTACATATATCAAACTTCAGGGTTACACATACTATAAAAAGTCTTCTAATGTAATCCCATCATCCAAAAAGCCTTAATAATTTTTAGCATTTCACCATCTTAAAATCTATCATAACTCTTGAATCCCTTATATATTGACTTCTTACACATTCAACATTCTTCATGATCCATTAACCATTAATTTGAAACTTATTCTGAAATAATTTTTTCCTACAAACAAAATCATGAATCATATCCTAAAATTAAACAATATCAAAACATATGTTAAGAAATAATCTATACCATTCATTGGAAAATGTTAGTTTCTTCATCCTCAATCGGAATGGAATTAGGTATTGGTAAACAAATATCTGTTTGATCCTAGTGAACCCATTCCAAAAACATATTTGTAGAACATGTGTTTGTATAATTACCATGCACACCACATTTAAAACATTCAATTGATCCCTCAGAAAGAACTTCTTTCCCTTTAATAGAGTAAACTGGATGCTTCCTTTTTCCATGGAAGGTTATTGCTTTTTGTCCTTCATTTACACATCAATAGCATCTTCATGTCCCTTTTAAATATTTTCCAAGGAGTTTCTTTCAACAACCTTGACACATAGGTTTTTTAACATATTTACCTTTATAATTATTACCTGAACTTCTGTAGGGTTTTTTTCCTCGCATATATGTTGCCTTATAAAAATCACAATGGTTTTGGTGGTCAATCATGACTCCAAAGAGTTGGTTGAGAATAACCACATGATTTCTCATTGCAAATCCCATATCATGAAGTTGCTCCTTCAAAACACCGTCATTATTTTCTTCACATCCACTGTTACTTTGGTGGCTGCTAGATCCAGCCATCTACTAAAACAAAAAATGTCAGTGTGAGTATAATAGTAAAATCATCATATAATATCTTATGAATAGGGTAAATGCTAAGATATAATTATTCATGTTATCTTAAACTCATTCACATTATCTATAAAACTATGACTCTTTCTGAAATACTAACCATTTTGGTAATGTCACTTATGCTTAAAGAATACCCTAACCTCTAAAGTTATCAAAACCAACCTTTGATACCAACTATAAGGACCCAGCCTTAAAACATTAAATAATCTTGAATTAAATGAATAATTCAAATTGAGGATCTTTTCAGGTTTATAGTTTTAGAGAATTAGGCCATAACTATTACATATCAACTTGAATATTACAAAGTAGACACTTCTACTATAACCGATTGTTCACAATAATAAAACTCATTTAATAATACAAGAGTCATTTTCTAGATGTAAATCTTCTTGAATACTCCCTTTCTCTTACACTTCCTTATAACCTGGGATTTTTTTTAAAACTTGGGATGAGCATAAAAATCTCAGTAAGGGTTATAACATAAGGATATGAAACATTAACCCATCAATAAATACAAATCAATGAAACCATAATTTTCAATCATAACATACCTTCTGAAATCATAATATTTATAAATAACACATAGTAATAACAAATAAAAAAGGTAAATTCTGGCATCTATATCATACTTAAATTGTAGTTATCGCAGCTATTTAGGGAGTTACATTTGAAATACCCATCACAATATATTCCCTAAATCTCTTAGGAGAAACATTCTCATATACCTCCGTCATGTTACCCAATGCAATGGAGAGATATCTCAGTCTCACCCACCCAAGGTTTATAACGGAACCACCCATATACATAAACAATGCCCAATAACCATAACATATTCATAACACATAAAAAATCATAAAATAAAGATAACATTTCCACATTGAAATGACAACATATCATTTCAATATATTGACATAGTCAATGCATTATCAAACAATTTTCAAAACCATTTAAAATATTTAATAAATAGATTTTTTAATCAATGTGTCCCATACCACTTTGAAGCTTTTAAAGGAATTGTCATTTAAAACCAATAATTTCCATATAAATAAATCCTTAAAACCAGTTTTAAAACATGGACATTAATGAAGAATATATATAAGAATAAGTATTTAAAAAGATATTTTTGTTATGGAGTTCTTAACCAAATATGAGGTGTTTGAATAAAAATAATTGAGGAATAACAATTAATCAAAACATTATAATATCATGAGAATAAATTTATTCATGATATAATATGACAAAGGAAAGTATATACACCATATAAAAGTGAATTGGTGTGTAACAACAATGAAGTCTCAATGGAATGAAAATTAAGACGAAATCCCTTATAAGGATGATATCCTTAGATTAAGGATAAATCAAATACGTAATTATGTGTGACAAAAATATATAAACCCAATATAAGTGGATATTAAGTGTAAAACAATCATAGGTCTTTCACACATATTCATAGAATTACATAATCAAGAATTAGAGGTTTATCCCAAATAATTGAAATTGGGTAAAGAAGTTCCCTTACAGAAATTCGACAACCTAACGACGTCACTTTAAAATTAAGGAAATGAGTTAATGACAGATAAAAGGGAATATAATCACTTGGACATACAATTTAAATCAATAATGATATAGAAGAACATATCCCAGCATAAGAATATGTAAATTAAAATATATAACAAAAATAAGTCTTTTAAAAATAGGAGGTTGAAAGGTTCCCTTACCGATTTGGTAACTTTCAAAACATACAACCCATGAAAGAAGGATCATATGATAAAGATTTAAATACCCATAAATTAAAGTATATTACACAATGAATACAATCATGGTCAGTAAATACACCACCCAAAAAAATAGTGGCAAATATAGCATGAATCTCACTGGAATAAAAAGTGATATGAAAGCCCCTTACACGTTGTCATCAATCGAGTCATATGAAAAAAAGTTAATAAACACCAAATTAATCACAGAATACCATGAATATAATGTGAATCATGATAATATAAATCAAATGGTAGTATAGAATACACCACATGCAATAAATAAGTGGCGAACAATGGAAATATCTCAGACTTGAAATGAGATAAGAATTCCTTACCCCGTGTCTGTCTTAACTTGTTTGTTCCTTGTTTATCCTAAATAATAAACTTATATACATGATTAAGAACATTTTTAAAGTTTAATATTACTTTTATATCACTAATTACCATGTTATAATCATTATGTAATCATTTATGTTAATAATGGTTGTTTTGTCGATATTTGGTAGTTGACTCAAAAAATGAACTTGTTATAATTATAAATTGTCCATGTGGTCAAAAGTCCATAATATCCAGAATGATTTTCATAATTTAGATGTAATATATCTAAAATATATCTAAAATATATATATATGTGTGTGTAATTATAATAGTACATAACATTTGAAGATAAGAAATGAAATGCACCGTTCATGGAGACGGTAAGCCGTATGTACGCATTAACACTACTTTCATTTCTATTTCATATTTTAATGGAATTAAAACATAAAGATACATAGGTATATTATAATTCCAGAATAATATATATGTTATATATGTTACATAAGTTCATAAATTATATCATTTATATGTTCCACGTATGGCATGAATGAGTCATATCATTTTGAGGGGGTGCTAGTCCGCACTTCCTAACATTAAATTATAGCGTTTACCCATTATGGAAACCATAATGGTATAATATAAATGAAATGTACATAGGAATAAAAAAAATAAACATAATATATATCATATATAAATACAGTTCTATCATAATGGCCACCATGAGAGGTGGTAGGAGTTAATTGAACAATCATCGTTTCATGAGGCGTTAGTTTTCCATCCACAGAGACATTATCTTCTTTACCCATTAGATGGAAGTGCGTGTAATTTTAGTTAGAATAATTATCATAAAAACATCCTAATATATTCAGGAAAATTTTTTTGTTATAAAATAATGGAATAAAAAGAGGTTAGGGGGTTGGAGAATAAAGTTAAACAAAAGAACTTAAGAGAAGACGTTACCTTTAAATTGAGTAACTCCCTTTGTATGTACCAAAAGGGTTTCTTGAAGTGATTTCATCCTATGTTAAGGATACTAAGATTAAGAGAGGGATATTGGGAGATTATTGGAGCAGAGTTTGGATGAGAAAAAGTCTTGAGAAGTGTAAGAAATGGGTAGGATGTGAGAAATTTTTATAGGGTAGAGAAGGGGCTCTTTTGGAAGGATTGAAAATATTATTTTATTATATAATGATTTTCGGTTTCTAAATGTCCAAAAATCATTAACGTAGAAGATAATGTGGCCCATTTTTTAAATAAAATAATCCAATAAGAATTGGACAAGTTTTGAAGATTTTTTTTAATTTTTATCTTATTTATTTAAATCATTCATTAATGACATAAACATTGCATCATCAATGTGTCATTAATAATTTTATTTATTTGAGGTCTAAAAATTATAAAAAAATTTACATGATTTAGGAAATATTTTTATATTTCTAATGAATATTTATAGTCAAATATATCAATTATATAACTCGACATTGAAATTGTTTTAGTAAAACAATACATGTTTATGCCATTTTTATTTTTACTTTAAATAAAAAGTTATTAATGTCATTATCGTACCCATGGGGCTCCATGGGGTCCCCAAATAGACCCATTGATTGTATTAGTCAGTCATGACTCATAAAATAAGGTTAGGACATGTGTAAAAGTAATTTTACATCGTTATAACATTATTTTTACCTTAAATAAAACTAATTACCTTTAATCGTGGTTAATAAAAATTACTATTCACCAAAAATGATTTCCATCCCATTAAACCACATATTACTTACAAATGACAAACATGTTTGTAATATATTTGAAATTCCATTCAAAAAAGCTATAAAATTTCATTTAAATGAAAAATTTAGTTTTATTTTAATTACTACTTAGTGGTTTCACTATTCATCAAAAATTGAAAGTTTTCAAAAAAATTCAAGAACACCACCTTAAGCTAAATTTAATATTCCGAATTAAAAAAAGATGTCTATTTTACAAAATTAAAACTATAGAAGTTTTATAATTTAATTTTATAATGAATTTCCATTTTCAAAACAAAAAGCGTGGTTTTAAGAAATTAGTAAGAAAAGATTGATACTAGTTATGGTCCAATTTCAAAGTGAAATTACATCCAATGGCCAAAATTGGATTAAATGGAAAAAATAAAATATATTTAAACTTTAAAACCAATTAAAATTTTAATCTAACCATATAAATAAATTGGATTAAAAGGTGGTTTTAAATTAAGATACAACATTTTTCACTATTCATTAAAAAATGAAATTTATCAGAAAAATACCAAAAATTTACACAAAGTAAATATTAACATCCTGATTCTAAATAAGCATTTTATTTTTTATATAAAATTGGAAAAAAGTAGATTTAAAAATGTTTCACCATCAAAAGGCGGTTAATCGCCCTTTTAAAGAATATTAGAATATTTATGCTTAAAATTGGATTCATTCACATTTTATACCTCTAACATTTATTGGATAAATGTAAAAACATTTAACAAAAATATAAAATATTGTTTTAGTTAGGTCAATTAGTTCCTGCCAATACAATGGCTAGGTGTTAACTACCATTTAAAATAATATTATTATATTATTAGTGTTCAATGTATGATTTCAAAGAAACTCGTTTTTGCGTATCGAGTACGCCCTTGAACATAGTGTCTCCTTTAAAGTTAAATTAATATTTAATTCACAGTTATTAATAAATATGAAATTTTCATATTCATTATTTACCTGGGATGTTACATCCTCCATCTTATGGTTCCTCCAAATAACCTTTACTAGATGAGTTATCCGATTTTCCAATACTTGTTCTTTGATATCAAATATCTTGGTAGGCTCTGCAAAATAAGATAAATTGGGCTGAAGTTATATTTCATCATAGGTGAGTACATGTGTTAGGTCTGGCATGTATTTCCTTAACATTGATACGTGCAACACATTGTGAACTTTGGAGAGAATTTGTGGCATTGCCAAATGGTAAGATACCACTCCAATTCGGTCCAGAACATCAAAAGGTCTGATGTACCTAGGACTTAATGTATCCTGCATACTGAATAGAACAATACCCTTCCATATATATACCTTTATGAAAACATGATCTCTTTCTTGAAATTCCAAACCCTTCCTTTGGTTATTAGCATAGCTCTTTTTCCTACTTTGATCTATTTTGATATGGATTTGGATAATCTTAACCTTTTCTATTATTTCCTCAACATGTTTTGGGCCTATGAGATTTCTGTCACCAACATCATCCTAGAAAGTTGGTGTACGACATCTTTTTCCATATAATTCTTCATATAGTGCCATCTGAAAACTTTAATTGAAGATATTATTATAGGAAAATTCTACGATAGGTAAATACTGATCTAACATAACTTGAATGTCAAGTGAACAAGACCTCAACATGTCATCCAAAGTTTGAATAGCCAGTTATGCTTTTCCACTAGTTTGTGGGTGGAAGTAAGTGCTTAAACAAAGATCAATATCTAGGTCCTTTTGAAAACTTTTCCAGAATTGTGATTTAAAACGGGGATCAAAATCAGAAACAATCGACAAGGGTACACCATTAAGTCATAAAACTTCATTAATATATAGTCTTGATAAATGTTAATGTGGTAAATCTTCTCTTATATCAATAAAATGTGCAGATATTGTAAGATGATAAAAAATGTCCCATATCACATCATTCTTTCTTGGAGTATTTGGTAGCCCCATGAAAAATTCCATCGTAATATCATCCCATTTCAACATAGGTATAGGAAGGGGTTGCATGACTCCTCCAAGATATTTTCTTCCAGTCTTCACCTATTGAAAAACCAAACAACTCGACACATAATCAATAATATCCCTCTACATGTTGTCCCGCCAAAAATGTTACTTTAAATATCTGTAAATCTTTGTGTTACTAGGTTGTATAGAAAAATTAAAGCTATGAGAATCATCCAATAGTTCCCTCTTTTGTTCCGGAATAGCGGGAAAACAAGTCCTCTTTCAAAATTTCAAAATTCCACATTCATATACGATGTCAATCAACTTCCCATCATTTACAGCTTTAATTTTCTTTGGAAACATTCCATCATTATTCTAAGAACTTTTTATCTTTTCTAGTAAAGAAGGTTTGGTAACCATTTGAAACATTAAGGATGTATTACATTACATGATAATTCCCATATCCATATTTACTAGATCCATGAACATGTGATCTCTCTAAGAACTCATATTGTTCATAATTCCATGGTCCTTTCTACTAAAAGCACATGCCAAATTATTTTACTTACCCAGGTGGTAATGTATTGTACAATTATAATCCTTGAGTAGCTCAATCCATTTCCTTTGTCTCATTTTTAGTTCTTTCTATGAGAAGATATATTTTATACACTTATGATCCATATATATCTCACATTTTCACCATTGAGGTAATCGATCCACATACTAAGAGAAAATATTACTGTAACTAACTCAAGATAATGAGTTGGGTAGTTTTGTTCAGGAATGTTTAGCTGCCTAGATGCATAGGAAATCACTCTATCATTCTTTATAAGGAAACATCCAAGTCATTTCTTTGATGCATCACAATAGATCACAAATCCATCATTCCCTAATACTAGAGTCAATATTGGAGAATTCACTAATCTTCTCATAAATTCTTTAAAAAATTCTTCAAATTCCTTTATCCATATAAACGTAACCCCTTTTCATGTGATCTTGGTCATTGGGTTGGCTGAACGGGTGATGTTCTGAATGAAATGCCGATAAAAAAATGATAAACCAATAAAACTACGTACCACAGTTATGTTCATCAGAGTAGGTCATTATTGAACAAAATTTTTCTTCGTAGGATCAATAGTTATTCCATACTTAGAGGCAATGTTTCCAAGGAAGGAAATTGATTGAAACCAAATTTCACACTTTCTAAACTTCCCAAATAATTCATTTCTTCTAAGAGTTTTTAGAATAATATTAAAGTGATTCTCATGGTCTTGATAGATTTTGAAGTATACTATGATATCATCAATAAATAATACAATAATTTCATCAAGATATTCCTTGAAAAAACTATTCATTATATCCATGAAAACATAGGTTGCATTAGTCAGTCCAAAATGCATCACTATAAATTCATACTGCACAAACCCGGTTTAAAACATTGCCTTTGGAATAATTTCAATCTCCACACAACTGATGATATACATATCAAAGGTAAATATTTGAAAAATATTGTGCTGTATGAATTTGATAAAATAAATCATCAATTCCTGGTAAGTGATAATTATTATTAATTTTAATAGCATTTATTTCCTTATAATCAATACATAGCCTCATGGATCCATCTTTCTTCTTGATAAAGAGGACGTGGGCTCGACATGGAGAAACATTAGGTTGAATAAATATTTTGTCAGCCAATTCCTCTATTAGTTTCTCTTTATCCACTAGTTCCATAGTTTCCATTATATAGGGATTCTTTGATATAGGTCTTGCACTAGGAATTAAATCAACAGAGAACTCATCTTCCCGCTCTGGAGGATGTCCAGGTAAATCCTATAGAAATGTGTCAATGTATTCTTGCACTATATGCACATATTTAATTTGAATCTTTGTTTACTTGACCATATATATTGGGTTCTCTTCCTGTCCAATAATTTCATTCAGTAGAGCTATTAGGGGTGGATCCAGATAAGAATCATATGGCGAGGTTTCTTCTCTAAAGGTAAGGTATTCTACACCATTTTTAAAAATTGTAACTTTCTCCCTTTACAATAGATCTTTACATCATAATTTGTCATCAAATTCATATTGAGAATTATATAAATTTTTATTATTATTATTATGATAAGGTTAGAAACTAATGAATGTTTATGTGTCATGAGGGGGACCGATCGACATGCCTTTTTTGTAATGATACATCCACTAAAAGTTTTGACTGATAACTCCTTTATTAAATCAAATTGGAAATGTATAGTTTTCTTGAAAAAATGAGAAGATATAAATGAATACAGTGATACAGAATTAAATAATTCATTGTTTATGTTTGAAGAAACAATTATATTACCTGCCACCAAATCATTAGGAACTTCAACATCTGCGGTTGTAATTTCATAAGCCTTCCCTTGGTCTTGTGGCCTTTTCTAGGGAAACTTTCCTTGGTTTTTAGGACACTCATTCGCATAGTGTCCCATATCTCTATAATTATAGCATTGAACATCATTGACTTGTTTCTTCCCCTTGTATTCATTAGATCAATGACCCTTTTCTCCACACTTATAGCTGACTCTTGGACCTTTCAACCATTTCATGAGATGATTCTTTCCACAGTTCTCGCATAATGGAAATTGCATCATTCACTTGTTCTTCTTTTGTGCTTCACCTTTTACTTGGTTATGAGAGTGCCTATTATTATCTTGGCTTCCCTTGAACAAATTTGATCTATCAAATCCCTTCTCTATTTTGACGACACTTGATACAATTTCATCATATGACGAAAATGTTTGAGAGGCTAGTGCCCTTCGAATACTTCGATTAAGACCTTAAAATAAATGATCTATATTTTCTTTTGAGTCTCATATGTAATCTATAAAATACCTAGATAGTCTTTTGAAGGTATCCTTATACTCTATAACATTGCATTCTTCCCTTTTCCTTAAGCTAAGTAATTTCCTCTTTATTTCAGTTTGTCTCTCATAAGAGAAATATTTTTTGAATAATATTTCATTAAAAGTCCTCCATTCCATATATTATATTTATTATTACTCGGTGGTATTCTAGATCAAGGACCACCATTGATCAACTTCACCCTTGAGATAATATACTGCCACCACTACCTTTTCATTTTCATTGCATATTAATGCCATGAATATCTTTTCAAGGGACTTGATCCACTACTCAGCTACCACAAGATTAGCAGTCCCACTAAAATATGAGGGCTTTTTCCATATGAAACGATCCAACACAGTTGTAGCATGGTTATTTACCACAAACATAGAAATTTTCATAATATGGTCATGATCTGATCTGCTCCAACGTTGATTGCGTTGACTTGCTCAGTGTGTAAATCCCTACATTTTCCATGAATATTGATTTACCTTTTCCATTTGGTACCATCTCTAAATAATGGAATACACTATATTAGGTTTTGAATCGTAATTTATAATCTCATCTATAAATATACTTATCATAAATTAAAATTATATGCATATATAATATCATAAATATGGTTTCTCTGAGAAAAAATTTAAATTAAAATCATTCATAATGTCTTGTAATGAAAATGTGAATTATCCAAAGTATATCCATCAAGAGCTTAATACCAAGAGGGCAGAAAGGCCCATTTTCGTGTACTAGGATACCCCAGTTTAAGCCCGAAACTCTTTGTCATATTTTTCACTCCTAGGTACATCTCTGCCAGAGCCACCTCTACCTGTTTATATCCAGACAAGGATGTATATTCTAGAAATATCCACATAATCTATCCCTTAATAAAATTATAGGATGTTCTTTTTTTCCTCAAACACTACCTTAGGTATTTCTCCCACAATCTAGATTTTCTAATCTAGTTTTCATGTTTTCTACTATACTTTTTTTGATACCAACGGACACACCCCGATCCCACTAGACTGGAGCCGGTGCCTTAATTTATAATTTGGATTAGTTAAATGGAATGAAAATTGTAAAGTAACCATCCATTTAGTAGTCTGGATGAAACTAGATACATATATGTAACTAAAATTACATGGGAAAAGGTAACAAAATAAAATACATAACAAAAACTAATAAACTGTAACCATGGGAACTCAATAAATAGACTCCTCTTTATAACCTGTTGAAGGTAAAAAAAGGGGGTGATCTCAAATTCCTAGTAAGGGGTACAAATATCAGAAGCATGAATCAATAATAAGCTAATCATATGAAAATTTACATAATCAATATGGCATGGTGAATAAATGGAAATCACTATCCATTAATAAAATGAGTATGGAACTGCATCCATAGATTTTTTCATAGTGAAAACCTCATGGATAGTAATAACTGAAAATAAATAAAGAGATATTATTATTAATTTGAATTCATGTATCTGGCACATGATACCATAATAACATTAAATTTTTTTGGTTCTATGGGTAGAAACACATCTGATTTGTGGAAACAAACATGAAGGGCTTGTCACCAACTCATTTTTCTGGACTTATCGATGCATCGAGGGGATATAGAAGACCCCAACCATAACTTCAATTCCAAATAATTATTTATACATAGATTTAATACAAGTACAATATTCCTTATCAATATTTTTATAGAGTAGCGGATATGGATTCATCAATATTTCTATAGTTAAAACAACATTCCAAATAGAAACCTTCTGTTAAATGGTATACGGTTTAAGACAATAATCATATCCATAAAAACTGATTAGGAATATTTATTATATTTACAATTTCAAATGAAAAATTATCTCAAATGGGTAGTGTATAAACTACATAAGAAATATTAGGTGCACAATACCATGTAAGTCTCAATGAAATGGGAATTGAGACAAATCCCCATGCTATGTTTTAATCAATTGATTCGTATGAACAAAAACTAATAACCACTAAATTAATTATATAATTACATGAAAATAAATATAGTCATTATATTATATGTCAAATGAAAGTACACATACACCACATGAACGGAATAGGTGGAAAAAATAGAAATCTCACAGAAATAAAAGTTAGATTAGAAACCACTTACCTAATGCCCAAAAGTGTTACTTGACTGATCTTAATTACCTGAATAATAAAATTTAGACTCATTAGTTAATAATTACATAACCTCCTCAACATTTAATCTATTTATAATAAGCATATTAGGTTCATTCATGTCCTTTTATGGGTTCAATTGGTTTAATTTTATTATTTTAGAAGCATTTTCATATTTGGTTTTCATTATCAGCTTACTTGTATTCATGAATGGAAGTCCATTAGTAATGTGGTTAAGAATCTATAATTTTTCATATAATTTATTAGTTACATTTAAATACATATAAATTAACCTATATTTATTTTTTTTACATACCATGATGATGAATTGTTTCATTAAAAATAATGATAAACACTTGATTTAGTTATTGGTTTTGTGTATAATGAACTTGTTATTATTTTTATTTTATATTATGAGTGTATAAGGATTCCAAAACATTTAACTAGATGAAGTACATATATTCTTATTTGGTTCAGCTATAAAGTTTATTTCATTACAATAATTGAATATGGTAATGAAAATTGAGAACCTGTCGTCCTTGAATGTTCAAAATTAACACATCTCAGACGGTGTTTTCATTTTTAGTATTAGAGGTGGGGGAAAGAGATATGATGATGAAAAATTTCACTATAATAATAGAATTATAGTTAATGTAAGGTACTGTAATTATCATAGCATTTTTATGTGGGGATATGAAGAAATAAAGAAGAAAAAAAGGTACTCAAAATAACAGAAAAATTAAGAAATACCTCACAGAAATTCGGAAGCCTAACAGCGTCACAGAAAATTTCAAAGAATATTTTGAGGAGAGAAAGGGGGTATCTTTACACTATTACATAATATTGATAGAAAGGGGAATATGTAATGACATATCCCAACATAATCCAATTTAAAATAAAAAGAGAAAACATAAAATGAATTATTTAATAAAAGATAAGGGTGGTAGATTCCCTTAACTTGAAGAGTAATTCCAAAAACATGAATGTTGGGACCTTGGGGGATTGATAACATGATGGGAGGATTACTAGAGAGGTAAAACTACTAGATATTGGGGTATTATGATTTTTTAATGAAATAGAATTAAGGTATTAGGGGGTGTTTATCTTAAATAAGAGGGAGTTTTTAATTAAATTAAAGGGACACCTCATTAGTGGTTTTTAGCACAACCATGGGCTTGCCCATGGTATTTACCATGGTATTATCCACTTGGGATACCTAATGTATTAATTTTACTTTATATAATTAGAACAACATTTTATATTAATTATTACATCTTTATGATTTCATTAAACTACCAAAAACTCATAACTGCATTTTTACTATTCACACAAATTTAAGTATTTTAAAAAAATCCAAAAAATTAACCCTAATTTTTTTTGATGTGTACAATTTAAAAATGAACTCCATTTTTTGAAAATAATTTTTTAAATATTTTTAATTTAATTTTTAAATAAAATAATAATTTATTCAAAAATAACGAATTTAAATTTATAAATCATTTTTCAACATCTTGAAAACTTAATCAATATCTACTTACCATATAACCATAAGAAAATAAAATATTAATGTGGTTTACTATCCTTAAGGCTCATATTACTATTCATAATGATATGTTACTATTTATTAAAAAAAATTGGTTTTATCAGACTCCAAATAACTTACTGGACATAACCGTAGATCCACATTTTTTGGAACTCAAAATAGAAAAGTGGAAAATTTAAGTTTAACGGCTAGGTTATAAATTTATACTATATTTTTTATTTCAAATATAGTTAGTGATTCATGAAATATAGTTTATCTGATGAATAAAAGGTTATTAAAAAGAATATACCATAAAATGTTTGGGGAGTTACACACAATTCATGACAGTGTTTCTACAATCAACCATAACACACAAATTTCATTGATGAAAATTAAATTATATTTTAGGTTGAACATAAGTTCATAAAATCATTTGAACAAATTGAAATGAAATTTAACATAGGGTTAGAGAAAATTCATGAAATTAAAATTAAAAAATTTATGGAATAAGATCAACAACTTCAAAATTTACAAAAATGTTTATTGAATAAGAAGTATATGAAACAACTGCTGAAGAAAATGATATAGAAGATTTTGAGAGTGAAAGTGTAGTGTATAGTGAGATTGAAATTCTGTAAGAAAATTTCATTCCTTTTGAAAAATATGAATATAATGCGATAATGGTGGACAATATTACCAAATCACTGAATTAAAGTAACAAATTGAGTAAATTTATTGAGTCCTTAAAGAAAAATTAGGAGGAAGTTGATAATAAAGAAATAAATAAGAATTCACCATTCTTTACATTATTCCTAAATTTTAATAGACATATTACTATATGATTTTTTAGATTGTTATAGATAGGGTTATGTAAAATCTTAAAAATGAGGTTTTAGTATGTAAAAATCCTTTAACTATATTTTTTGAAATCATAGTAAATGATCCTAAACGTGGAATTTGGGAACATTAGGAAGAGTACAATAAATGGGAAAAAACATATTTTGGAAATTTTGAAACTTTTGATAGATGTTTTTTGTTTTGGAATGTGTGAACCAAACTATATTTGAATCGGTTTTTGGTGAATAAGATGATGGTTTTGATGAAACAATTGTTGATGATTTTTCATTTCCTAGTTCTTTAACCAATCATTTTTCAAATGATTAGTCTAATATAATAGAAATAGGTGTTGATAATATTAGGGAGAATAGTTTTAATATAGAATTATTAAATATATTACTCATTGAACAAAATTGGAAAGTCTCCCTCTAAAATTTGTTAGAGTCATTCTACTAGTTTTCCATTGCAGGATAAACTTATATAAATAGAAGATAAAGGAAGGTCTGAGTACACACTTTTTGAACTAAGGAGAAATAAATCATTAGGTGAATTTATTAATGGTTTTTTGTTTCTATATAATGAAAATTTTAAAGAAAATATAGACCTGTAATAACACGTGTTTAATATTGGAAAAAATAACACTTCCTTGTTTAACACTTCCTTACCCATCAATATTCAGTGTTTAATATAACATAGAAGTTGTGAGAGTGTTATAAGTGGAATACATGTTAAAATTTACCGATCCAGAAAATTATTTGAAACCTGTATAAATAATTTTTCATAATTGTTTCATTAAAAATGCATCCCCTTGCACTGATGTTTATGAGAGTTTTGTAAGTTAGGATACAATTATGAACTATTAACATAATGCATAACCTCATGGAATACACAACATACATTATCTTGATTCCAATAGTAATTCAAATGACATTTTCTCTATTGATGAGATTAACTACAACTTGGTAGTGATTGAGGAAGTTACATCCTTTTCTCCTATGTCTAAAGGAGTGGATTCTTATGATGATTATTTTTCTCTATTAGGGGATCCTTTTTAGTAGTAATTTGATAAAAAATAGAATTCTTGAGGGTTATTTTCTCATTGTTGAGAGAGTGATGTGTTCTCTTATAAGTCAAGGGTACCAAGTAAATAATTTATCACCTAAAATTAATTGGTCTAAGAATATATCGTTGTTTAAACTTAAAAAACCACACCCACTAAGTTATGATAGTGACATTTTAAATATTTCAAGTTGTAGACTATAAATATAGTGATTCTTGGTAAGAAACCCATGATCAAATATATTTTTGGTTTTTTTGTTCATTTCCTCTTTATAAAATATTTTATTATCTTATACTATGATCATTCATTTGATCACATACTCTCTTATAGTAAAATGAGGCCTCACTATAAAATTCTCTATGACTTTCCTTTATTTTATATTTTTTCTCAAAGGATTATAATACATGAAAGATTATTTCGTTACTCATATAGTGTTTAATAGGAAGATACCATGTATACCTTCGATTTTCAAAAAGAAGTTTATTAATGGAGATAAATAGATAAAATTAACAAAATGTGACCTATAGTTAAATTTTACATTGTTATTAAATTTATAAAATTGAATGATTACATGATCAATTTGTAGGTACAAGTATTTGAATAACCAATGGCATTAAATGTAACACCTAGAAATTCTAATGTACAACTTTTTATTCAATATTGTTTATAACACAGAAGAAAAATTGTAAAAAGGGAATATATTAATGTGATAAATTATAAAATTAAATAAAAATAATATATTCCATAGATTATAATTCATACAACACTATGTTATCTAGAATCTCATGAGAGATAAACCTCCCTCGATAGCTTGTTTTACACGTAAGACCGAGTTTCACCAAATAACAATTTATTATTAAAATATTTATATTTAATATAATATGATAGAATATATCCATTATTTTAGAGGTTATGAATATTATTTACTAATTTCTTAAAATTTATGGCTTATATAAATAGAAAATGAAATTATTGGTTTCTAATTAATGAGAAATGAAAATATGGACGAATAGGATATAAAAAAATATAATTTTTTTTACTGTCAAATGAGTATTATGTTACTAAAAATAATTAAATAAAAATAGTGAATTATTTTAATGAAATGTATATTTTATATATTAAACCAAATATTATTCTTATTCATCCATTATATTTTTTAGCCATAAGATAAGATCAAACCCACTTTCACACATAAAACCCTATTTTTATAAAGGTAATTTAACCACCTTTTAATGATGCACCCACATCAAATAGGAATTTTGATAGTATAATTGATTTAATATGAAAAATAAACTTAAATTTTTAAATAGAAACATAAAAATTTGGTTAGGGTGAATTTGTTTTATTTTTCCTGTGAATATTCATTTTTTAACAAATGATGAAAAATAATGAATTTTAACTCAAAAATATTTTTTATCTAATTTATTTATAAGTATAAATATCATTTCAAATTGGTTTTCATGTTTAAATATATAATATTTTTATAAATTATTCCAATATAGGTCATTGGATGCAATTTCACATTAAAATTGGCAATAAAAGCATAAAAAAAGCTTAGACAGATTAACTTTAAATGCCTGTTTTATCCTCCCTTCTATGTTAATGAATTTAAATTAATTTCTACCACATTTGTGATTAAAATTTGGAAAAATAGATTCCATATTTGGAATAATTTTTATTTATAATTTCTAATATGGCTAAATTAGTTTCTTTACCAAATATATTAGTGAATGTAATTAAAATTAATTACAAATATTGAGATAAAATTAAGCTTAATAAGGGATTACGCCTTAATCTTATATCACCAAATGACCTATAAACGTTTCCAAGATCCATTTTATGGAATTATTTACACCATAAATCAATTTTTCCTTACTCTGGTCCGTTATTGGATCCACTTTCAACTGAAAAAATGTGGGTGGAAATCCCTTTCCCAAAATTTACAAGAGTGTCACTCCTCCTCCACTATAAAATTCCATCCCATCCTCCCACTTCCTCACACATCGCAAGCCACACTGGTTTAACCGATATCTACGCAAATAGATCCTCAAAATCCCTTCCTTAAACGTAGATGTATCACCTTGTTCGGAAATCATTCTAATAAAGCCTTTTGGTACAAACCAAAAGATGTTACCCAATTAAGAGGCAACATCTTTCCTTAATCTATCTAGTTTTATTTCCATCCACCACCCCATAAATTCTTATTAATAAATTTTTATATAAAAATACTAGTATAATAAATATAATAAGATTTTTATGTTATTTTTTATAAATTAAATCACACAAACTTCAATCTAATGTGTAACAGACATTTGTTTACGCGTATAGTGAACTACTGCCTCACGAAATGATGTTTGTTCATTTTTTTACTTTACTACACATCATGGTGTACATTATGAAGAAAAAAATATTTATATATGATATATATAATTTTTATTATGTTTTTAATCTTCTATATTCCTTTTATAACACATACCTTTAATACTTTCCATTTTGTGTTAATATGATATCATCGTTTGAGGATGTGTGGACTTTGCCCCCCTCGAATCGATGTGATTCGTTCACAGTTACATAGAACGTATTAAGGAAAATTTAAATAAAAATATATGAATTATATTACATAAATAGAATACTATAATTAAAATATACATGTATATACATGTAATTTATTCATCATTCTTTTAAAATACGGTAATGAAATGAAGTTATCATTCATCCATACGTACAGACTACCATCTACATGAACGGTGCATTTAATTTCATACCTCCATAAATTATAGATTATTATAGATAGATATATACTAAATATATACGATATAAAAATTATGGATTACATTATGGAGATGTTGTAACCATGATATATTTAATAATAACAACATGTAACAAGTTAAAACATACTCGACCAACTAGGCAATTAATACCCAAAACAGTTAAAATAATGAAATGTTTTTAACAAACGGGTAATAAGATATAAAAATAGTATCATATCTGATATCATAAGTATTAAAATGGTTCTCGAATAAGTTATTAACATGTTTAAAACTATTATACATGAGGTTAATGTATGTTTAACTGAAAGGAAACACAATGTAAGGGATTCCGGTCTCATTTTTTTTCATATGGAATTGTTATTTATTGTACAACTAATTTCTTTTATATGGTGTATATACAACCCAATTTATATGTAATATCATGAAAAATTATATATCACGGTATTTTTAGTTTCAACTTGATTTATTTGAGTGAAAATTTACCAAGTGGAATAGAATATCATAACACAATTTGTTTTTATTGAGTTATATTACTTACTCGTTGTCATTAATATTCTAAGATTATGTTTTTAATCACTTTTTACATATTATTGTTTTATTTACACTTCCATTATGTGGAATTATATTTTATACACATAATATACTCATTGACATATTGTCATTTTGATGATATATCGTTTTCAAGGGCTTATTTTACAATCTCATTTTTTTCTTGATTGGTTGTACATGAATTTAAATTTGAGGGAATTATTAGCTAAAAGTAAAATAAACCCATTAATTTTAATCTCAAATAGTTTAAAATGACCTTTATAAAGTATTAGTACCATTTTACCACTATTTGGAACTCATATATTTCAGAAAATGTTTTATGAAAATATGACATCATTTCTCTATTTAGTCGGAGAACCTATTTTCATCTAAAAATCATGTCTTCTAAAATGGTTTTCAAAAAAATGTCTTCAAATATTAAAAAATTATTTTTGAAATAAATTTTACAAATTTTTAGAATTTACAAATTTTTTCAAAGAAATAATCTTTTTTATTTTTAATGAAGACAATTTTCATACCCTTTTTACCTTGCCAAAGGAATGTAACTTTTTACCTCATACGACATATACTGATTAATAGGACATTATCTCTTTAAGGATTACATTTCATGTTTAGAAGATTTATTTCAAATGAAAATATTTTTAAAATTTATTTTTAAATTAAAATATTTTCAAAATATTTTTTAAATCAAAGGATATTTTCCAAATGAGTATTTTGTTAGTTATTCTTTTATTTCATCAATGACAACAACCCTATATTTACAATACACTTGGAATATTTTGTATTGATACCATCCATATCCTTTCTCTAGATGGTTTTTGATTGATTTGGATAAGGAAAGTATTTATATTCACTTCCTTTACTTCCTTTTTAGCCCCTGGAAATATTCAATTTCATATGATCATTGAACATTTAATTTCCCCTAATTTTCCTTATCATTTATCATGGATATTAATATTTACTAAACCATAATACATTTTACATATGGTGTTTACTTTGATAGTTATTTGATTAACTAGGTAATTATTGATTAATCTTCATTTCTCATTCAATTGTTGTTTGATAAATCATATTATTTATTTTGAGTGTTAAATATGGAAAATGTATTAGACTGGAAATGACTGGTGGGTCTAGAACGTTATATATACCCTTGATCCATCGATGGGTTATCATGAGAAAAATAAGTTGTGAACATTGATTGAGTTTCTAACCTTAACATAAACCATCTTTTGGAGAGTCTTTACTATATAGGTTTTATAGTTCCTGAGACATGATGTCCAATAATTAATCATTTCAGTCATTTAGACTCAGTTATTATTATCAATGAGATTTTTCATCGACATATCTTTGTATTAATTTCATTATCAGTATATTGATTAATGGAATGTGTTTCAGTTTCTCACCTTTCCATATTTACTTATAATTATCCATTTATTTTAATGAAATTTATTTTCTGTAATTATCTTTCCATATTATTTATCATTTTAGTTTATTGATTACATGGAATGTGTGTTTAGTTATTTACCTTTCCATATTAATTTATTCTCATTCATTCATTGTTTCTTCTACTATGATTTACTTTACATTACTTTTCATATGTGCTAACCATTATTTTGTATCCTCTACCCTGAGAATCCAACAAGCGTATTAAGTAGAATTTTTAAAGATACGATATATGGAATAACATATTTAACCTAGAAAGAAAATGGATAAGAAAAAAACTATATTGTAATTAGTGTATTGTTTTGTAATAAAAGACTCATGTATGTATCTTGTTTACCAAGACTACTAAACTATTTAGCCACTACATGATTGATTTATTATAATCATTCATTTTAATTGATAACATAGACTAGCTCTAGACCTCTTGGGTTGGTTCGCTACATAAAATTGAGAAAAATGGGATTTCATTTGAACGAACATCAATAAAATAAAGCTTCAAATTGGTGTAGTTTTTGTTTTTTCCCTCCCTATAATTTTGTACACACATTTTATCAGGTGGAGTTGAATTAATTGTTGTTTGATAACACTTTCTATTAGTTTTGTTGTTTTAGTGAATCTATTTTCTTTTTTGAGGGGTTTTCAAGCTATATTTTAGGATATTGATTATACTAATTAAATCAAACAACCAAAATTGATTACATATTTTAAAATACTATCAATTAATATATTTTTTTTTCATGTAATCAGTGATAATCATGATAATATTTGAATATAATTAAATATCTTTAATGTGATCTAGGATAAATTAATGGATGAAATTTTTTTAATTCTAACATATTGAACCATTTGGAATTTTAGAAAATATAGTTTTAAACTATATTTTGACCCATGAAGATAAAATTTATCTACAAAATTGAAAATCTATATAAACATTTGTGATTTTAATTATTAATTTACCATATATAAATAAATGGAGAGAATGTAGGATTTTAAGTGTGGGGTAGTGTTTTAATTTGTACCAAATTTTAATTCAATATAGTACAAATCAAGACCCCCAAATTTCTTATTCCAAATTTTGAAATTTTTAAGATTAAAGGTTTCTAATCATTGTAATTTTTTGAATTTTTACATTTATAATGAAAATTTGTGGAGGTTAATTAATTCTGATTTCCCTTGGATTTAATCTTCTTAAATAATTTATTTCTCTATTAAAATATTTTTTGTCAAAATTTTATATTATTATTTGAAATTATAATTGTTTTTAAACCTTTTTACTATGTTTTAAAATACTATGATATGAATTTAAATGATGAAAATATTAATCCAAGTTGAACCACTGTTCCTTAGTTATATCACTATTTTGTTATTTAAGATATTGGATGAGTTTTTTATGCTACCTTGTAATTATTAATCTTGTTCAACCTAATATAATGTAATATTATTATTGTTTCTAATTGTATGTTATATTATCCTACATGCTAAGTGAAATTTTGAAGTCTTAGTTAAATGCAATATTAATAATTTTTAAACTATTTTAGAATTTTCAATAAAAATAATTCATGAAAAAAACTAGTTTTTTATCAAAAAATAGTTTTCATAAGAGTAATCATGTTTTTTTATTGAGAGAATCCACATAGAATAATTTTTTTTTGAAAATTAATTCAGAGTGGTACTTCACCTTTTCACCCTTAATAACTATTTTATTATATTGAATTTTTAAAATTGATTTCTTATGCAAAAAATGATTTATGTGTGGGAAAATTTGATGTGACCTTAATTAAATATTTTTTCAACATATTTCATTGAAAATATTTGTTATTAGGTAGTAAATTGTTCTCTAATATGTTTTGTGTGAAATTTTATCAACATGTTTTTGAATTTTCATTTAAATAATATTTGACTTAAATTTTAATTTTTCAAGCATTAATTTATTGATTATTCTAAAAATAAATATTTTTTATAATTTCATATAAAATATTTTTGGGATTTATATAATGATATTTTCATTGATAAATGAAATTCAATATTTCATTTATATTTTAGTTTCATGGAATTATTTGTTCTTTTTTCTAATATTTTTAATTAGAAAATAACTTTTTGTAATTAATTTTATTTTTCTATAAAAATGTCTTGTGATTCACTTGTTTAATATGATTTTAATTTTATTTCACAAAGTTAATGCAAATAATTACATATTTTATATATAATTTTTGGAAATGGAAGTAGTTGATGGATGCTTTATGGTAGGATAAGTGGTTGTGTGAAGTTACATCATGAAGGCCATACTTACTATATAAACCAACTACAATCACTTAAAAATGACCAAATAGAATTACAATAAAAGTGACCACACCTAAAAATTCAAGTTACTATACCTTATTTTTCCAAGATAGCATCCATTGGATTTAAGTGACCATGTGAATCATCTAAGGCCACTTGAGTGGTTGTATGATGATAACCTGGTGTAGACAACCTGTTGTATTTGAATTGTATGTTATCACACCAAAAAATAAATATCTAATGACTGTTCATAAGATTAGTAGTGTGGATGATAGTTGAGTGGATTCGAAATTGAAATCAAATTTGGATTGTGGGAAAATATAAATCTGATATGAATAAGTATATACACATCAGTGTGTGGAAGGAAATAAAAACTAGGATTTACCCACCTGATGTTGATATTCACTAATGGAGCTCTATCCAAAACCAAATAAACTCATTTTCACAACCCCATATCTCTAAAAGAGATGTTAATAACAATTTTGAGTTATTTTAGAAGTATATATCGATTGAATTTTGAGTGGACACTGAAATAATTTTTTCCATAGTCAAAATCTTTGAACTCGATGTGATATGATGATGGGATATGAGGATGTCCAAGTCTGAGATCATATAGTGAAGATGATGATGACACACTGAGTAGAGATCTTGAGAGATTTCATGAACATGATCTGAGTTCTGTTAATTTTATTTGTAGAATAACAAATATCATAAGCTTGGACAGAATTGATAAATGATCTCCAATTAAGGACAAGTTTTAAACTAATTTAAAATGAAGAGGGTCATCAGACCTAGGAATATTATTGACATTTAAGGTTTCATAAATAATACTAGACTCAGACCAAACTAATTTGAGTTGTATGAATCTTGATGGGAGTTTAAATTTGGAGATAGATGATGTTTTTAAGGATCTTTTTTGAATTCCTTCGTTATCTAGTTTTTTGATTCTTATAGGATCAAAGTGGATGGTATTACGATTTAGTTGTTAAGACGTTGAGGTTGTGAATTTATGTTTTCAAGGTGTTTAATGAAACACCCAATCTAAAAAAAGAAAATGATAATTCAGATCAATTTAGTTCGTTACTTATATAACCAATTTAAAAAATGGAGATGTGTTTTTTGGATGACATGTTGTTTTTAGTTTCAATCATATTGATTGAGGGGATTTGATTTTACCAACAGTTTTAGTTTTGTTATTAATTTAATTTTCACATCACTTGTTTTATTAAATTCTTTATGAAGGAGGGAGCATTGGAATTAGTGGAAATAGTAATGAAAATAAATAAACTAGGAGAATGTATTGGAAAATGAGAACATTAAGATTATTTTTTTGTGATGAAGGTTTATGTATTTGCTCTATTTTAATTCAGTTTCATGAGAAAAAATTATATTAGATGAAGGATTTAATTCAGTGACAAACATCAAGTACATGGTGATGAAGCATATATTTAGCTAAGGTGGTTCGACGTAACTGTGCCTGAGTGAGGTAGTGGGAGTTAAAATTAAGGGGATTACTGATTTATAAGTGGAATAAAATTTTAATTTTGAACATTCTGGATAAATCATGTAACTAATTAGGATTGAACTTTAGAATATGGGGGGTTCCAAATAATTTCATGGAGAGCACATAATATACTTAAATGTGAGGAAATGTCAAAGTATATATAGCAAGAGAGAGAGAGAGGTTATAGCTCAATAGTTAAATCTTTCTTACTCTTTCTTATATCTTTCTTCTTTTTTATCTTAATTAATAGTTACTAATGTTATGTACTTTTATATGGTAGTTTTTTGTATCGGAATACATGAAAAATTCATTATAGATCATGGGAAATAATCATTTATAGAAGTTTATAATATTTACTATGATCATGAAATCCTCCTTCTAATTAGAAATGAATTATTTCTAATCCAGTAAGTTAAGAAAGGGAATGTTCTTCATTGAATAATTTGTAATTCTCAAGGTTCATTATAAAACATAAGACTAATCGATTTATCATTGGGATAAATGATACCTCAAGACCAAAAAATCATTAAAAAGCTGATAAATTTAGATTTTTTACTTGAAAATTATTATTTCATGACCCAACTCGATAACATAGTTTATATATTAAAATAGTTAAAAATTTTCAATATACGCACAATGTTCACCCAAATTTTCATTATTCTTAGATCCTTATTTTCAGTATATCTAGTTATAAAAAAATCCATGAGATCATCTCACACAACATCCATGTGGATTGACCTTTCATTAATTTAATAATTTTTGTTATAAATTGGTATTTCTTTAGTTGTGATCACCTCCATACTAATCACTTACACTTAATTAATCCCTTTATTCATCTAATGGGAAACCAAGCCATCATTCAAGTGTATGATAGACTACAACCACCTCTTATAGATGGTAAATATGATGGATCTAAATTATATAATGTTATATGTATTATATTTGATTAGTTATTTAATGTTACAATAATGCATACCTCTCCTCACATATATCATTTGTAAAATGATAATTAATCTCATTGGAGTGTGTGGACTACCACCTCCAGGATGTGATGTGATTCAATTTACATTATAGATTTTCATTTATTATTGTAAAATGTATATAATTAATAAATAAAATGTTTCTAAAATGGATATTACTCTATTGATGATGAAACTATATCCGTTTTAGAAGAATGAGAACTTATAATACAAAACATGCATGAGAAAAATAAACATTTAATACTCGAAATGATGATATAAATGAATGATTATTAATGAATATGTGAAATGATATAATAAGAGGATCATATATGATATAATAAATAAAAATATGGTTCTATTATGAATTAATAAAAACCCTTAAAACTATTATATAAGAGTTTAAAGCATGTTCAACTTAGTGGAATCATGAGGTAAGAGATTTTATCTCAAATTATATTTCATTGAGACAAATTTTGTATTATAAACCTATTTAATTTTTTCTTGTGTATATAATAAATGTTTCCTATATTTCACACGAATCCCTATTTGTTAATGGTGTCTGAATTTCAATTTATATTTACTATTTCAAGGGGTTACAATTTAAAGGTTACCAAATAATTATGAATTTAATTTTACTATCTCATTTTTATTGCTTATATTGTCATTGAATGAACCTTATAAATTATCCTTTATGACCTCTATCAATATTATTATTCTCTAGGAATATAATTTTTTCCAATTTTTTCTTCTAAATTTTCCTCTATTTGTAACTTGAAACTTGTAAATAAGTGATGCAAATAAAAGATGATCTCATTTATCTTTTTAATCACGTATATTTGACATCCTTGTGTATAATTTTATAAATTCTTTTAAAAATAATTTTTTACTTACTCATGTTATTTATTAAAGACATTTTATATTATCGTTGACTTCTTAAAATTTTGAATTGAATATTTATAATGTTATCCAAAAGGGTAATTTTAAATATTCATTATAAAATTTAAAAAATATTGTTCTTTTAATGTGCATGATGTTAACGGATTTTCCTATCACTATATCTATTTTATATTCTATAGATTATTCTAAAATATTTCAATGGTTTTCCAAAAAAAAATCTTTAATGATGTTTTACTTCCATTTTAATATATTCCCTAAAAGTCATTATTTTATTATAAATACTATATATATGATGAATTTATGGACTTATTTCATCTATTTGCATTGTTTTTTCCATTAACTTCCTCTTGAAATAATATCTTTTTAGATGTCATATTTCATTGGAAATTACATTTCACTTATATATGCATATTCTTTGTATCTTGGATATTCATATTTACTTAACTATATACCATTTCTATATAAGGTTTTTTACTATTAATGTATTTGATTGACCTTGGAAATCCATATATTTTTTATTCCTTCCTCAATATGAATATTTTTTGATAAGACATATTATTATGAATTAAACTGATCATTCAATATATAGGGAATGCATAGGACATGTACGAATGGATATGGCCTAGAATTACATATCCCCTCGATGCATAGACATGTATTAGAAGAAGCAATAATTTGATATCCTAATTAAATGTATTTTTGAGGTACACCTAACAATAATTAAAAATATCTTGTCACAAATCCATGATAATGATTTTATACATTTTTCATTTCCATCATTAATAATTTAGTTATTATTATCCATGATATTATATCATTGATATTATCTGAGAATGATTTTTGTTCTCAAATTATTTTTTAAATAGTATTTATTTTCAATTATTTACCTTTCCATATTAATTATTTCTTTTTTTACTCGTGATTTATTCTGTTAAACACTACCCTTACATAGTTGTTTAGATTACCCTTATTTTTATTCCTTTTCCCATGATATGAATAAATAATCTATGAATGTGTTTCAGGGATTCATAATATTTACTTATACTATATTTTATTTATTATTTGCAATGCAAAATGGGAATCATGTATGTATATTATTATTCAAGACTACAAAACCACTCAATTATAGGTGATGTAATCCCTTATAGTATATGTTAATTTACTAACATTGACACCGACTCAGATTTTCTAGTGTTGGGGATGTTACAAAATACTTCTATAAAACTCAATAAGAAATCTGAAATGTTTATACGGATCTAAAACTTAATATGGGATTTTAGTATTAATGTTTATGAATGGTTTCTTGAATCCCAGTTTTGATAACAACCAATTTAGTCCAGGTTAAAATGTAAAATTATGGAACTAGTTTAGAGGTTTTGGTCTAATAATAATTTTCCCATTAAATTAAATTATAATGAACCATAAATTTATAAATAAGACTCTATTCTTAGTGACTTGAAGTAGTGGGATTTGGCCATGAAAGAGGAAATTTAGCCTCTAAATCATTAAACATGTGTTGGAGCTGGAAATATTTTAGAAGGAAAGATGCCCCTATAAAATAAATGGGTTTTCCAACTAAATTTTGAATGTGTAACTAGTATTGAATGATTTCCAAAATATATGTAATTTATTTCTTATAGATATAATCATTGGTCCTCAAGAACGTTCCTATCTATAAAATGTTATTAAATGTTTATTCTGATAATTTTCACTTAGAGAAGATTGATTTCCAAAAATCCTCTATTTATAAAGATTTGAAGGAGGAAATTTTATAAGTTCAGTCCAAGGGTTTTGAATATTATAAAAATAAAAATAATTTTTTCATTTTTAAGAGAAGCTTTGTTTTCATGAAAAAATATCCTCAATGGTGTAATTAGAAGTTTGATAAGTTCATGCTTGATACAATTTTCACTATAATTATAAACACTAATGAAATTAGAGAAATGTGATGGAGGTACATTAATTATACTTCTTTTTATATGGATGATATATTTATTATTGTACCAAAAATTCATTGGATTTAAGAGATTAATTGTAAATTGTTAGAAGGTTTGAGATGAATAATTTTTGACATGCTATGAAAATTTTGGTGATGAGATTTGAGAGAGATAAGAAAGAAGAACATCGGTATTATCTTATGAAGAATATATTCATAAGTTAATTGAAATATTCTGAATGAATGGATGTATACATATCTTAACACACCTTTTTTATTCCTTTAATACATCTCAAATCCCAAGAACAATATTCAGTAGAAGAAATATAAAACATAGAAAAAGTGTTTAATTATTCAACCATTGAAATTATGATGTATGAAATGAGTTTTTTACATGACATGATATTTTATTTGTAGTGGGATTTTTGAGTCATTACATGATAGATACTATGATAATGAGTTCTGAGGATGTTAAATGGTCTATCTAATATCTGAAAGGTTCAACATATATATCATTATAATTAGCATAAAATGATCCATTGTGGGGTTCTATGGATAATTTTTTTTTTGAGATGTGGATTATCAGAAGAGTATGATGGGTTTGTAATTCTCATTTATAATGAAAATAGTTAGTTATATATATCAATAGTATCATTGTTTAATCTAATGAAAATTAAAGAGGCATATATTTCGATTATGGAAGAAAGAAAAGAGTTTTTCAGCTTGGTTATATTATTGAAGGAGCGATAGAGAGAATCAGATGAAGGAATGCTATTATATGATAGTTAGAGTGTCATTCATATTTAAAATAATAATATTTTTCATAAAGGGATAAAAAATCGATGTGAAATACTATTACATCTAGAATTTATTATAATAAATATTATGGAAACATTGTAAGCAGTAAATAAGAATCCTAAGGATAGGTTTGCAAAGGTGTTAGACCTGGAAGATCTGAGGAACCATATTAAATCTATTGGGAAATAATTTATAAAAAATATAGATATCACATCATGCACTAGAAGTAGATGAACTCTGATAGATTTTAAAGGAGATCGTAAGCTATAAAGTAGACTTCAAGTAGATGAATGTTAGGATTTTTAGGTCTCTACAGTTTTACAAAACAACATTTTGAGAAGCATAGTTTTTGGAAGTATCAATTATTATAATTATATTTATAAAAACGGTTGTGGACCTTGTATTTTGTTTATGTGGTTTTGTTGAATCAAGTTTCTATAAAATTTTTATGGAAGTATTAGAATAAAAGTTATGATACTTGGGTAAAATAATAGTTTACTGGTTTTTAGTGGTATAAATGAAAGTGGCATAGTATATAAGTGGTTTCCTAAATCAATGGGATGATAACCATGAACCTCATAGGGTGGTGGAACAAGTTTACTGAATGAATATCACTATAAATATGAGGTGTGAATAGTTTTTGTGCATGATATGTACCATACATAGTGAAATATAGGATATTAGTATACTTGAGTTCATGTACATAGTTACTTAAGAGTGAGATTGATTTTAATATATTATATTCCCATTTATCATAGTGGTTTCAGTGTTCTCCAATAGAAGTATGATTTTTTTATGAACCATGTAATTCTTATGTGTTATTTTTCTCATTTCTTACTAAAATTTTCTGTGAATAGTGAATTTTTGAGATGATTAGGTAGAATATCTCCTGGTTCCATAACATGATGCCAATGGTGTAGTTGGGTGAAATCAGAGGGAAGTAATGATTCTGGAAGAATGTTCTTTTAGATGTTTATTATTGTTCATGGATTTCCAAATGGTCGATTCCAAAACATATACCTATAATTTACAACAATTATTTATACAAATGTTTTAACCATATAATTAGTATATTTTTTTGTAAATGAGAAGTATCCAAGGATATTGGGAAATGGTTTGTTTCTATGAATTTTGAGAAACATGTAGTTTACATGATTTTTTTTGAAAATGGGGAGTTCATTAAAATTATTATTTCAAATAGAATTTTATTCTTTAAATTAATTTGAAACCAATTATTAGATTTTTATTTTATAAAATAATTAAATGAATACAAATAGTTGGAGTTTTAAAACATGGTTTTAAAAAGGTTTTGATAAATATTTTTTTTGGATAAACATGTGTTTGGAATATCGTTTTTTATTAGAATTGTAATATTCTAATTATTCATTCAGCGTACAATATATGATTTATTTAGTAAATCATACTTTTTTTATACTCACACCTATATGTTAACTTTGGTTGATATATAGACTTGATTATTGTTTATACATAGAAATAGTAGACTTCATTATTTTTTCGTTATGAGTTGTAAATCCTCAATGTACATATGTTTGGAAGATTTTATTACTTGTATTTAAGTCAAATTATCTATTTACATCACCATGTTGACATATTTACATTCATTTTATTTTGGATCTTTAAAATTATCATTTTGACTTAAAAATGTTATATTTATAAAAATTAATTTTACATCCACATGTATTCTTTTTGTTTATATATTTTGATACCAATTTATTTCTAAAATTATTTTTTATACACCTCAATACTATTTCTCAGCCTCAGGTGATCTTGTATTCTTCTTGAGTTTATGTGACATTCTGATTTGTGTCTCAAGATTAAGGTATCAGTGTTGGAATGATACAAAATAGTATAAAATATATTTTTCTTAGAATATCATAGTAATAATTAAGTATGATATGTTTAGAACTACATATATACCTAGAAAACTCAAATCTATCCTCTTTATAAAAAATTATTTTCAGGACTACTAAGAATGATAGGTTGATGATAAACTTATATTATTTTTATTTATATCATGTTAACCCATGTCAGTTTGAAACTAGAAAGAGTTCAAGAATCATGTTAAGAATGCTAAGAAGTTTATCACATAAACTATGGTTTCAATAAAGTATTTTATGTCATTAAAACGTATATTCAAGAGCTCAAGAGTCTATGGTTTTTTGAAAAATTATTTTAAGTGGATTTTGTGAAAAAAATCGAATTATTGTGATAAGTAGTGTTAAATTAAATTCACCAAAAGAAAAATATATGAATACACATGGGTATAGTGTCAAGTATATTTTTTGGGTGATCGATTATTGAGAGTTAATATGATTTTAAATATTTCCTTTTGTAAATTATATAATTAAAATTTCAAGAAGTGCTTTGGATGGACAAAGATGTGGGATAATAGAGATTTCTCATATATATTCTTAGCTCGTGAGCATGATTATGAAAACAAATAATTTTTTGCTGTGGAAGATAGTTAAGATAAGCCAAAGGAGTCATATTTGAAACATAAATTAAACAACAAGAGTCAAACATTATTTAAAGGTTACATGTAATCAAATAACAAGGAAGAATGGATGGATAATATCATCTATATATTCTATTTTTTTAGAATGCCTAAGACCTGTTTGTATGAGGTTTCTTCTTATTTATTTGAAGGACCATCTAAGAGGTGGTGGTAGGTAACCATTATGGTAGGGATATATAAGGATATTGAATGTAAGAGACTATTGATGATACTTAATGATCATTATTTCTTTGGAGAGTTTAGGTTGGCTAAACCTTTGTTTTTTTTTGTATTTTAAGCAAGCAATGTGTTCATTATAGAGTACTCAATGAAATATTTTGAGTTTGTGAGATATGTACCAAAATTTGTATTAAACAATAATCTTAAGGCATAAATTTTTTGGATGTTTTTGAAACTATATATATTGTCTTGGATTATGTTTCTAGAGATACCTACTTATGTGGATGTGTTAAGGCATATGAAAAGGTGGAAACCTAGAGAGGGGGCTGAATCAAGGTCAGTTAATTATAGATTTCCATTCTAATCATCTTATTACAATAAATTTCAAAACAAAAATATCTCTATAAAATAAAATATTAAATCAGTATATGTAAAAGATATATAATAAATATTAATTTTTTATCCACACCAGTATATGTCCATGGCGTGTACACATGAAAATGTTTCAGTGTACCAAAATTCACTATATGTGCACAACATGTTTCAAAATTTATATCATACACATTATTCATCCAGGAACATAAAAAATCAAAAAAATGAGTACTCAATTGATATGAACTCATTAATATCTTAATTGAACAATTTTTTATTCCAAAATCAAAATAAGAGTTTAAACCACTGTTACTATAGTAATATTATTCATCTTCATCAACATGATGGAAAATTTTCTCCTTTGACTTAATGTTGGAATCATAACCAAAACTATCTAAATTTTTTAGTAAAAATAATCATTCCTATAATTCTATCACTAAAGATAATATTATTTTTTAAAATTTCTAGCATCCTTGATATTACTCAACTCCACTGAGACTGAATCGGGTGCCAAAAACCACAATGAAACCTACCCATATACAACTAGTTGCCAACCAATGGTGAGGGTATATGGATAATCATGGGGGTAATATACCCTCATTTAACAATAATCATAATTTATAGTATAATAAAGATAAATTAAAATATAATAAGAAGAAATAATATATCACTTATACATACTATCAACAATAATATCAAAACTCGAATTCTTTAAAAAACCAGTATAAGCAATATCATACAAACATACATTGGAACATAGGATCTTCTGTGGGATGATTACATAACACACACAATAAAAGAATCAAAAGGACTATAGATGACAATAAAATTGTTGTTGAGTCTATAACTTGTCTCATATCATAGCCCATGTCATGATCTATAGCCTGACCATCAAATGTAGGGATCATTCTATTACCTATGCCTAAGTCATGGGATTTTCTTAGGTACCAAAGTGATAGGTATTCTTGATCATGGTGTGAGTAAAACTCTATAGGCCACCACTAATGGTGTCCATAAAAATAACAAGTATTAAAAATTCATGTAGAGTGTGATACACTCAAAAAAAGTAAGAAATAATTCACAAAAATAATTGAAACGGCACATCCATGGGTGCTACATAGACCCACTATATAATGAATGCCTACTTCATCCAATGTCAAGGTGTCATTAATCGTATTTTATAACTATTAATTAGGCATCAACCCCATGTCATCATTGATGGGAATAATATCCCATCATAAAATCATGACCAATACATGTGAAATACATCCAAATGACATAACCAAATAAGTATCATAACATCCCTAAGAAAGAAAAAGCATAAATACATGGGTAATACATCCCAATAATAGGCTCGGAATAATGGGCATAAAATTCCTAGAATTCATATACAAGAAGACATTATATACTAACTACATCATCAAGATAGGGTATACCATTGATGTGAGCTAAAAATTTCAATTACATTATATTTTTTTTATTTATAATTAACCCCCATTATTTCATAAAATCTTAGGTATATAAATGTTTTTATTAATTATATAAAATATATCACATAATAGATAAATGGATCAAATCGTTTTTTACATGTTTTATTCATTTCATAATTTATTTTGTGGCTACATATTTATTGGAATATATTTTTTCAAAGTCTAAAATTATAATTCAATTGTTTTTATTATTATATATCTTTTTTGGAAAATTTACACTGAAAATTTAATGTTTTTGAAATGTTGTTTGAAATGTAGAAAAGTACTAAACTGACTACATTGTACTATTTGTTTATGTTGTGAATCTCACAACACTTATCCTATGTTAAGATGGAACATTAGGTTCAGGAACTTAATTTTTATAATGTTTACCTTATGTTTTTAGGGAAAGTTAGGTTCGGGAGCATAATATTTGAATGTTGAATTCCATATTCCAAAGATAAACCCCACATTTTTTACCCCATGATTAAGTGAAACATTAGGTTTAGGAACATAGTGTTTGGAAGATGAACCAAATATTAGTGAAGTTTATCTCCACATTAGGAAGAATTAAAAACCATGGAAATTCCCAATATAATATACTCCTAAAGAAGAAAAACCCCAATTCTCACTAATAGAGATTTGAATCATGGAACACCAATAACCAAGATTTAACCAAAACATTTTAATAAGTTGAATAGAAAAGATAACTATTCAGGAAAATGACATAGAATAAAATTATGACTGAAACCCTTTCAATTTATGGTCATTTATGTGCCATTTACTAATGCTTTCTGCACCACTATATTTTATCTCATGCTCGCTTCTGAGAATAGGAAACTAAATCAAGATTGTTGAGATTTAGAATATATGATTCATTCATGTGGTTGTTAGAAAAGAGGAAATGGTACTGTACTACTTGAGGAAACACAAGCTACTCATAATAAATCACATTAGAGAAGAAAACAAAAGCTTAGAGCAATATAAGTGTACATTATACTAGTTCAACCAAAATTTTAAATTCCCTAAATAAAATTATATGTTGTGATCATATTTATTAATGATTACAAAGCATTAAAGTAGTGGAGCATGCTCTACCAAAATATATTCAAGCACTGATTTAAAGGAATCATAATCGCAAAGCTGTGTATATAGAGGAAATCTAAAGAAAAACATTGGGCTTTGAATCTTATAAATAATAACGACATGTTAGGATCATTGGAAAAATTTCATACATATTATGTTTACTGATATTATAATACTAACGATCTCAAGGATTCCTCTATTAAATGGGGGACTATTCATAAGAGGAGAGGTTTCTTCCATAATAATAAACCCTTTTTATTGTTTAATCTTATATTATTTTTATTTTTCATCTCTTTATTTATTACTCAGATGATGGAATACAAATACATTAGTGGATAAGATAATGAGATTCACCCTATCCCCCAATAATGAGTTCCATGTTTTAAAAATTAAATATATTTTGTTAATATTTATATCTATTGGAACTATATAATCTTTTGGATATTTACCCACTTCTTTGATTTTGAATTTATTTTCCCATCATCATTAGATCTCACACATATTCCACTTAGGTTCTATTTATTTCCTGATATCATGAGTAGTGGGTTGAATTAAGAGTAATATGTTATCTTTGATTAATAGGACATGGGATATTGGAGGTTGTAGTGATAATTGATTCCCTCTAGTTAAATTGTAAATTCAAGGCGAGGGAAATCAAGATATATCTCACATGATTAGAGATACAAATGGAGATTATAAATTGAAATAATCATCTAAAATGAAATATAAGGGGATGATCCAAGGATATTCCACTAATTTTTAAATTGAATTTAAAACTCACTCAGATTAATTACAATACTATTTTCACTAAATAAACCCACAAAACAAAAAAGAAACACACCCATGGAACTATCCTCTCCAAAGAAAAACCTGAGTCCCACTACTCTGACATTTATATGGGTTCAATAATTATTTTCCCGAGTACCCCGTGATAGGTTCCTCATCAAAAGTTCCTTATCCATGGTCATATACACAAGTGGGAAAAAGTGCCCAGTCTTAGAAAACATCATAATTTAGGGCATAAAATCCTCAAATAATCGATCTTTTATGGGTTTCTCATCCCCTTCTCTAGATGCATCACATCGTTCAAATAATATACCACCCCTAGTAAAACAAAAAATAACTAGGAATCTCATCCTTTTATTCTTATCCCCTTAATAGTATCACAAAATGTTAATTATATCCCATTTAAATGGGAATTAATAAATAACTATGAATTTCATCTCTGAATAAACTTGAGTCGAAGGGAATCACATCTCATATACATCTACATTTAGGCAGGAATCTTATAACCTTCCTTGGAAGCATTTCACCATGTAAATTATATCCAACATTCAAGGTAAATAGAAAATCATTAATAATATAATACCCTCATCAACATTATCAATACTACATGGGAATTACATTACATTTTTTTTGTGGCTATTACATCTCCTAGAAATGAAAATACCATCCCATCCATGTGATCATCACAATATGAAAATTTCATCTCTCAAAACAAAATATATGATAAGTGGTAAATTTATCACATACCAAATCCAATAACATAATGATCATTTCATCCCATGACATAAGATTCATCAACACAAGTGGGAACATCATCCTAGTCCAAAATAAATATTAGAGTAAATGGGTAGTTCATCCCATCAAAGAAAAAAATATTAATCAAGGGACATATATTTTACCCCATAGAAACAAAAAATAAAACTAGTTATAGAAACCATAAAAAAACACTTAATGGTGTAAATAAATAGATTATGAGAAAATACATAAGAAATGTACAATTATATTGGAATAACATCCATTTATTTTTTTATTTTATATATGTTGTTCCTCACATTTAAACCTATATTTATATCCCAAAAATTGAGGTATATCCCACTCAGTTACCACAATATAGAAAAGTAAAGGAATGATCACCTCGTATGTTATTCATATAAGATAATAGTATAACCAAGAAACACTAATTTTACACTTAGCTCAAGCCTCAATTGACCTCAAAGAATCCATATTTCTTTTGCTAAAGGGTGAATAAGGGAACTTATCACATGCCTTATACATCAATGTCAATAACCAAGACCTACCTCTATGTTCTAAAGACTAAAATTTATATTTTTTTACCATTAAACCATATACATTAATGAAAATAGCATCAACATTAATCAAAATAAAGTGTAATCACAGCCCTAATAGCACAAAATCAAACTCATTTAGTGAGAAAATTACCCATTTAATGGCTCACTCTGGCCACTATTAACTGCAAACCTCTCTTATGTCAAAGTTGGTAAAAAGAACCAAATAATATTCCTTATAATCATAGCACACCTTAATGAAATCCAAAATGGATTTCATGTATAAATTCTAAAAAAATCAATTCATGCTCATGTTCAACAATGTACATTGATTCAATTAATAACAACTAAGGGGTATATTATAGCTATAAAATTCATTAACATATTCTAAAAGGGAAACTTAAAAAAAGTCCAATTACATTTTTGTTTCATCACACTTGATGCATAGACCACATAACACACACCATATAAACAATTCATAGACCACAATGACTTATTAAGGACTATCAACCTAACAAGTTGTTTGTTAATCCCCTATGAAATGATAATCCATCATCACTGTAACATATCTGATCCCCAACCGACCCTTAAACACATCCTCAAGACCATAGATCCATCAAAAATCATTATAATTACTTATAAACCATAAAAATTAATTTTAAATTTTAAATTCAAATTTAAATTATTTAGGAATAGTCAAGGGATAGCTCATTATGAAGCATAATGAAGCAAAAATTCCATCCAGTGGAATATATTTCACATCTAAAATTTATTCGAGAAAACATCCCATGAAATACCTATCATTTGAAATTTATTCCTCAATCAATTAAATTATAATTTAAAAAATGAAAAATAAATCAGGGTGGATAATTACGTTAAGTGAAACCACACATAACCACCCCAATTCCACTATGCTCTTGTGGAATTAGCATCAAATCCCAAATTCCAATACATCATAAACAAATAAAATGAGAGGAGAACATAATAAGGGACATAAAATGAATGAACCTAACATAAACCATTGTAAACACACCCCTAAATTCATTGGGATTCAAAGGGAAAAGGGAGGGTAACATAGATAGTACAGATGTTCATCTCCCTTCCCCCAGCATGCATTGAATGAATACCTATGGGGGGGTGTCCTTGTACCCCTAAGTGAAACATCCTGATTTAGGGTAAAACTATAAATCCATTATCACCTGGGGACTGGGTTATGCTACAACATGAATACCCACATAACAGCACAACACCCGCAATAGTCAGGCTTTATAATGAAACAATAATTAGTGTGGCACAACATATCAATGTGATCCTAGAACTATGATTTCACAAAAACTCCATTCCATAACACAACACACATAATTATAAATTAACAAACCACAAACACTTAAAATTTAACATCATCAGTGGAAAATCATTGTAAGATCCTCTAAAATCATGATGTATGATATCCATGATAAAAAAGAATTATTCTTTTATAGAAGCTTCATAGTATAACGACTCCCAATGAACCACGACCGGATACCAACTCCAAACATTTTTATCTTACACATAAACTATACATGTTGTAACACATCCTATTGCAGTTTGTTCTTCAAACCATAGAACTATTTTTGTCCAATCTTAGGATTACTCAAATAACATACCCCTAAAATTTCATTGAGAATCCTACACCCAAGATATCACCATAGAGGCATCAACTCATCCATTTCAAATTTTTATGCATATGTAAATTCATAATCATAATACTAATAGCCAATTTATTCTAGATTCCGACCTTATTGAAATTTTTCCCATAAATACATACAAGATCATGTAACTACATCCTCCCCACCCTAACACTTCTTATACCATATATTTCTCTATAGTTGATCATTTTAATTTAATTTGGTAACTAAAATCTAATACCATAACTACATTCATATATTTTATTGTCTATAATCATGCCGAAACCAAATAAAAACCTACAAAGATATACAACACCCTAATCTTCACATGCTCTAAGCTACCAAGATAACTAGTTTTCATTAAAAAATGTAAGTTAATTTATACCTATGTAATAAAACGTTATTGCACATTAAATTCTCTAGGTAATACCTCATTGCATCAAAGGACTCTAACAGAACTGATGAGATGAGAACCACAGTACCATCTAATCCACAAATTCAATAATGACCCCCTCTAAAACACTTTTGGATTCCCTAATCATCACTATCATACACCCAAGGATAATTTCACGAATCTAAATCAGTCCTCCACCTACATTTATTCACACATGAGTGCCTGAGAAAATCATTTTAGCCTCCAACCCATAATCTCACACTCATGAGTCAATAAAAACACAATGTCATGCATCTTTATATAGGTTACATACACCCCATGTTTATTGAAATCTATAGTCCTATTCCATAAACTGGAAAAAATATTAAATTTCCACTAGTTAGTCAACAAACATACTGACCTTCCCACTCATCACAATTCATTACTTAAATTGGGTTCCCCCACTAACAATATATATATATATATAAACACACACACAAAAATTTATATAATATTATTGTATCTAAGAGTGAAAAACCCTTACCACTACTGATTTATATTCATTTTATATATCATAGTTGATTCTCTCATCCATCCACCCAAACTCAGGTTTGAATAGAGGCAACCTTAATGGAATATCCCAATAATTTCCTATCTCGGTATCCCTTTATAACAATATCCTCATATTAAATATTCAATCAAACACTAATATTCATAATACCTAACTCAACACATAAGGATAAAATCAATACACGTGTCTCACTTTAGGACCATGAAAATGTATTGATACACACAATAGCTTTCAAAAATCATCCATAATTTATCGCTGCTTACCCCTTCTTAATAGAGACACCACCAAAATAAATTATCACTATGGTTTCCATGAACTTATTGTATTCCGACCTTTTATGGAACTCATATATATTTTTTAATAGTCTCACAATTTCATAGGTTCCAAACATTCCAAAAAACATAGTCATGGTAACTTTCAAAACACCATTAACTTATCAAAGCCACTCAAATCCTTAGTGTCACATAAAACTCATTGATTATCACAATGGTCTAAGTATCATTAATTATTTAATATATTACACCCATATATTGGTTAATATTGTAATAATATAGAGGTCTAATACCCTTTAATGGAATGAAGGTGTCTCATACATTTTTTTCCTCACCACTTAACTGCTCACCACTCAACGGTGGTTGTTCGTAAATCCATCATCATTCCACATCCTAGATCTAGGAAGTTAAGAAATATAAATATTGATAGACCCCAACAAAATATTAAAGAATTTCAAAATGTATTATACCATATATAGGTATCAGGGGTCTAAACACGCATCCCAATTGACCTAAGCATATTCTAAGAAGGCATCAAAAGAAAAAACTCTTCATTGATAAGGTCAGCATAAAACAACACTAGGAATCACATGGACTACATATTCACTCATAATAACTTGATGAGTTTATAAATCCATCTATTAGAATATCTCACATTCCATGCATGTCTAATTTCACCTACAAAAACTCAAATATCTACATCCAAAGGCTATTCATAGAATATATCTATAAAAAGGGCCACACAAGAAGTATGGAATACTACTCTTCTATCAAACTTAAATGGAGTATTATTGAAGACAAAACCATGAAAAAACACATGACTTAAATTGTTAATTAAAAATATAGGAACACACCATTATGATATAATGTTGATAACGAAAATTATGATATTTATAGTCACATACTAGAAATCATAGGGTCATCTATATAATCAACAATCACTTATACCTTGAATTTAGGTTGGTCACTTCACTACATGAAGAATAACTCATTATTCTCCATCATACAACCTCAACATATCTCTTATGCCAAGGAAAAATTGAACCACATATCGCGTTCATGGATTTAAAATCATATGGACCAACTATCCATCTTTTTTAGAAAAAGGTCATTCATATTATTGGGACTTACCCCTCTCTAGGTCTACCCTGACATCATTAAATCCCATATGTGGTGTAAGTAGGAAATGTTCCCTAACACATGGATAAAACTCGACTCACTATGGTCTTGATTTGGAAACAACAACACTGGACCCTCAAGCCAAGACTGCAGACCATATCCCACATTAGTAAAAAACCATGTGGTAGTTTTCAAGATTTTATAATAGACACATAAAGAAAACTACATGCCATTACCCCATTCTTGTGTTTAAAAACAATGGTATACTTATTTCGTTACCAATCCACTCACTCTTGGGTGACAATGCTCTTTGCGAGTTCAGATACCAGACTACATCATTAGGATATTTATAATATCCAAAGGCACATCAACAAAATTACCCATGAAATGTGTCCCAATGTTCCTTTAATTAATTTAAAAATGTGTAGAGGAATGAAATATTTCATTCTACTCCATTATCACCCTAAAAAGTAAGGGTTTCACATCATTGGGAAATAACTCTACCCCAACATACCAATTCCAATATTAGGTATCATATATAGATAGGATTCACAACATTAATTACTAAATAGTAACAACATAATCAAATAAAAAATATAATTAGGTATAATTCCACAATAAAAATATAGAGAAAATTATATATATGTTTCTACCGACAGTTTAAATAACTGTAAATTATATCATAATAAATTTTCTCAATAAAATTAAATCACACAAATTAATTTCACTCCTATATGTTAAATATGATTCATGACTATATGCCTCATTCCATAAAAAGTTAATATAAAACCCATAAAATCAATAATATAAAAATGACGTACTTGGAATAATCAAAATATATTAACCATAACAACGAAATAAATAAATAACAATACAAAATCCTTTGTAACTTGGATTTAAACTCATGTAGATGTTTTCCAAGAATAATACATAGCATATATCCCATGTTCTAACAGGTACTATCTCCATATACCATAATAAATATATTTATAATGAGAAAATTAAATAAGACTATGATACTACTTTTTACAATATCTTATCTAGTGACTTAAAATTTTATTGAAAATGGTGTCACTTACCTCAACTGTGACTCCCTATAAGCCAAAGGCTATTGAATAATATTAGGGTTCAATAGATGACCATGGTAACAATATACCCATGAGAAAAAATTACCATATCAGAAAAATCATGATAGTCTCCTTAAGATAACCAAAAAAATAATACATCATAGAAATAAGATATCAAAATCAAATACTAACTCACATGCTATAAAAATGAGTATAAAAAATTCTTGCAATCATACATAGGAAAATAAGATTTTTTATGGGAATATCACAAACCCCATAACCCAGAACCATGAAATGGACTAATGATAAATGAATGAATTCTTCTAAGTCCATGTCTAGTCATATCTCCAATCTCCTGTCAATCTCCATAGCTTGACCATCCAAATTTAGGCACACATCCTTACACGTGGCTATAATTATGAGTCCTACTTAGTAACTAAAGTCCCACGGTATCCCTAGAAGGGTCTACTCAAGTTCATGTATAGTGTGATATTCTCAAAAATAAAATTAAAAAATAATAAATATATCACAACCATGGGTTCTAAACATTCTCCCAGTGAGACTAATACCTTCTTTGACCAGTTTTGGGGTGTCTCTCAACACATCAAATAATATTTATTCATTCACCATATCCCAAGTCAATATAAATGGGAACAATTTACTTTCATAATATCATGACCAATATGTTCTCAATACACTTCAATAACATAACCAGGCAGTGGGTATAACATCCTAAAGATATCACAAGAATAAATAAATTGGAAATGCATCCAAATAAAATGCTCATAATAGTGGTTATAACAACTCTAAAAAATATATAGAATTAGGAATCACGTATCAAATACATCATCAAGAGATGACATAAAGTCCCACGCCCCTCATATAGACATGTGAGAGATAAATTCCTTATTCATAGACCATGTCATAAGACAATGAGTCACATTTCAATACCATCGATCTCAAATAAGAATAGCATCCCTTTCAATCGACGCATCACATCATTGGAAGAATATCCCACTGCCGAGGAAAATAATAAATAACTAGTCATATTGTAATGTGTGGATCATTCCCTTATTTATTATTATGAAATAAATGGAAGTATATCCCACTTCTAAAAAAATATGTGAGTTTCTCTTCATAGGCATATTCTGAGTTAAATGTAACCAAGTCCCATAAGAATCTACACTTCTCTTAGAATCATTTCCACTCCCATAGAGAAATCATACAATTGGAAGTATATCCTACTTACTAGGGAAATATAAAATTATTTATCATAGAATATACTCATCAAAATTATCAAGGACACAATGTGATTATATTACGAATCCTATTCGGAATTATATCCCCAACAACAGCCATACTATATCATCTTTGAGCTCCTAAAAATATGTAATTTTCAGACCTCTTCTCATAATGTAAGATAAGTTGAAATTTAACCCCTTTACATATACAAAATCACATTTTAATTATAATATCATTCCATAAGTGTCATAAAAAATGGAATGTCATCCTCTTCCATAATAAATATCAGAGTGAATGGACTAGTCATGTCACCGCAAAATGAACATATTAAGTAAGGGGAATCTTTTCAACCACATAAAAATAATAATACAATTGACTATAGAACGTACCACACAAAACATACTACAAAAAATAAAAAGTTTATGAAATTATATGTAAACAAGGAAGAATTACGTTTTCATAATGTCCAATTCTCTTTATACTAAATCGAGTTCAATCTTGACATTCCCAATCTACATCCATATCACAAAACTGAGGTATATCCTATAAAATTACCAGAATCTAGAAGGTAGTAGGTAAAATCACCACATAAACATGTCTATGAATCAAAAAGTATAACAAGTAAACACTAATGTTCTATTTGGGTCAAGCCTTAGCAGACTTCACATGATTCACACATCTAAATCCCAAAGGATATTAAGGGATCCTATCTTAGGTCTTATATGGTGTGGTATACTGTGGATACATACCTCGTGGTTCTAAAGGGAATAATTTCCAATTTTTTTAACATTCACCAATAGATCACTCTAGATATGAAATATATCCAAACCAAAAGGAAGGATAACCACAATACTAAGCGTAGAATCATACTCTTAAGTAGTAAAAATAAATGATCCAATTAATTCATCGCATTAGACTCTCTAAACTACATGCCTCTATTATGTCTAAGGAGGAAAAAAGAATCATAAACATGGTTATAGGATTATTAGAAAACCTAAAAGGAAATATGAATGTGTCCTGAGTATAAATTATAATAAACATTAATTCATAACCATTGCCATAATTAACCATAGAATCAATGTATAATATTCAAGGAGTCATAATAATAACCCTAAACATACTTATCGAATTCAAAACAGGTCAAAAGAAAATAATTCAACATTGATTTAGGTCAATCACACATAGATTTGATACTGAAAAATACATTTCACATGAAAAAATCATAAACAAAAAAGATAGGTTAGGGACTACTTACCTCAAGAGAGAGTAAATTCTTAAGAAGGGATCAACCAGTATTACCAAATATCATCAAAGATTGTACAATCCCTTTTTAACGATCTCATTCATTTCAGATTATGGATTTCAAAGTAAATTTAAAATCATGATCTATTTTAGAATTCATTTCAATATTTTTATTTTACCCCAAGATTTTTTGGTTTCAATCTTCTTAAATAAATTAAATTTATTCGATAGCTTATCATGATATAATATTAAATATAAACAATAACATTAAAAATAGTAATGTGACTATTGGAAAAATAACATCACCAATTAAAGTATAAATAAATTTTAGGTATATCATATTTTAAAATATGATATATTATATCAAATAATACGTAAATAAATGATTTAAAAATGATAAATTAAATGTTGGTATATTTATAAAACATTAATGTCTATTTCTATTTTTGTAATTAATGTAATGATTTAATATAACATTTTTTTCATAAAATATATTCATAATTTTTTTATAATTATAATGAGACCATATTTATTTTTTAAATGTGTCGTAAAATCGGTTATAGTATAAAAATTTTTATTTTTCAAATAAATGATGATTTTAATTAAAAATTAAATTTCTCATATTTAGATAATTAGTTTCATAAAATGGAACCCATTTTTTAAATATACTCATCAAAAAAGGTTAGGATGAATTTTTGGGATTTTCCTAGAATAGTTGAATTTTTGGTGAATAGTGAAATATGATAATTTACAGTATTTAACATTGTAAGTAAATATATGCATTATTAAGTCATGGATGATGTATGGATTAGATAAGAACCCATTATTTATAAATCACATTCTCTATTTACTGTACTTATTAATAATAATCAACACTATTGATAGTCTTGAGCCATCATAATAAACTAATGATTGAAATAATCAAAAAACACTCATATCCTCCACTATAAATACCACCCCTCACCACCCATTCTCCTCACACATTATAAGCCTATAATATTGTATAAATTCTACCAAATAATCTTCTTAATTGTCTCCACCAAATATATGATCTTATGGTCTTAAAAAAATATCAATCCCAAGTGCCTTAAGGGGGTTATCAAGGAGAAGAAATTCTTGAGTTAAAATCCTATTTTGTTCTCTTTTAATTAATTTTAAATTAATTTTAATTTATTATCCTCTCCTCACCTCCCTATCATAAAGTATAATGATAAATATAGTATATTATATATATTAATGTTATATTGTTATTGTAATAATACATAATTAAATCTCTTATCTCCTTTTATTCTAAAAATGAAAACATCATCCATGATGTGTCAATGCACCACCTTCGCAGACAATGAGTTTTCATTTTCCATTACCACCTTCAAGGAAGGTCATAAAACTATTATTATGGTTAAATAATGTTATAATATACATATTATAACTTTTACCATATTTTGTAACCAATTAATATATATATTATCAAATAAAATGATACATTTTTATGATGGTCATAAAAACCACCAAAATAAATTTAAACAGTTGTATCAATGTTTTATCTAATGAATCATCCTCTTACCATATAAACAAATGAAATATGAAACCAGTTAAATTTTTTTAAGATAATTAGTACCATATAATTTTAATTTTGGATAATTATTCCAATTGGATAAGATCTTTCATAATTTTTCATAAGCGAAATGATCACGAAACAATGAAACGAATGCTCCCAGAACATTGAAATTAAACAATATAACGTATCAAATTGGATTTAAATGAACTTAATAAAATTATGATAAATAAAATATTTGTTGAAGTGGTTACTAATTAATTAATTAATTAATCTTATTTTATTATCTAGGACATTATGTACAAGTGCAGGATTCTTTCGGACATAAGCTAAGTAACTTCATCTCAATCTATATTTCATTGAGATTTACTTGTTATTCTGCACCTAATAAATTTTATGTGGTGTATATTGTAGGGTCCTAAAAATTTGGCTAAGGAGAAGAAATACCCCCTTGAAATCACTTTGCAGAAGGAATTAAGCACTTTTATAAGTTTATCAAGGCAAAGTGACTCAAACTAAGTTGTATTTGTTTAAAGGAACTTGAAAGAATTCATGTTTTCAAATGGACCGCGTACCGTCACTGGGAAAGGTATGACAATTAGATGGGTCATAAACTACTAGATATGTGTGACGGTCCGAAAACCACTGGCCTGTGAAATGAAGGCCAGAGAGCAGGGTAAACCGTGAAACTTGTCAACGGAAGGAGTTCTGTGTGGAAGACTCTCTATATACCATGTCATGGATCCATTAGTTTGTAGATTAAGTAGATGAGAAGTGTTCCACAAACCATTATCGTGAACCAAAGTATCCACAAACCCTGGTTGACTGAGTCTTCTGCAGGTTAGAAAATCGCTTCAATGGGCCTCTGCAAATTGTGTTACGTGCCCAATAGATACAATCTCTCTGATGCTCTATAAAAGGGGAAAATTAGAAGAAGAAAGAAAGTAAATAGAGGAGACAGATAGAGGGATGGACGAGGGATGAAAGCTTGAGGGAAACTCAGAGGTTGCACTCCAGCTTCCATCTTGTTTCATCGGCGAACCACGAACCATGAACCACTTCTTCCGATGGTACAACTGGCCATGAACAATAAAAATGGGGAATTCAATAATAATAATAAGAACCATGAACCCGACTGGTGAAATGTTAACCAAAGACTCCTCATAGATGAATTTCCAATGAATGGTTATTCCCCCCATACCTCCTTCAATATGGTGCTCAACGTAGCGTACCGCTACGTGGACTGAACCCCCTCACAATGTACCCAATCAGTACGGATATATAACCCAAAGCGGCATGGTGAGATGCGTACCACTTTGGTACGTAGTTGGTGATACCCATGCCTGCGTACCACAACAGCACGTAGATGGACCTCCTGCCCACATACCCTTATGGTATGTGGAGCCTTTCCCATCCTACATGAGAAACCAGTACATAGAATGGGGTGTTTTTCAGTATTGTTCCCTCCGGTTCTAACCTCACCCCTCCACTACCGTACAACCCTCTGTAATCCCTCCTCTAACTAGTTCTCTGGCACAATTCCAATGCCACCTACAATGCCGCTGGACCTATATGATCTGGCCATCGGGCACATCAGCGTGCCCTATTGAGTCTACATACCCACGGTAAGCATATTCAGGAAGGCCCTCCCAACAAAGGTGCGGGCTTTGGGAATGCTTGTAAAGATAAATTCCCATGGTAACCTTGAGTCCAACCTTAGGATACTGATGTGAACCTCCCCATTATCAGGATCAGGGTTGATCACTTGCTTTTCCATTTAATGAGGAATATGTGATTAGTCAAAGGGGTTATGTTTGATCCCACCTATGATGAGGATGAAATTACTCCCCTTCCCAAAACATGCTCTGGGGCCCTCCCATTGAGGTAAGTCCCCAATCTTCTAAGGAAGGGTCGTGTGACATTCAATTTCATTTCACATTGAAATGATCATCGCTCTGCACCCTCACCCATGGTTGCCCCAAACTCTTCCGCAGTGGGCTCTACCTATTCCACCAATAGTGGAGGAGGAATTTACATTGTTGATTCTTTCAAATCCTCTTGTTTCTCACAACGAGCATAAGTCACATGGGCTTAGAGTTTTTTGGGGATTACAACATCATCACACACTCTGAACTATGATAACTCTGATTTCTGACATGACCAGGATACGTAGGATGCTTTCCAGAAGGCCCGATCTCAAAAGGCTTCTCATTCAAAAGGGTCCACCCAATCATGACTATTTAAATGGGATGTTCCCATGCATAAGCCCCACACATTCTGAACTATTAGAACTCTGATTCCTGACCAGATCAGGATACATAGGATGCCTTCCAGAAGGATTGAGCTCAAAAGGGTTCTCATTCAAAAGGGTCAACCCAATCATGCCTCCCCAAATGGGATGCTCCCATGCATAAGACCAACACATTCTGCACTACAAGAACTTTGATTCCTGACCAGATCATGATAAGTAGGACACCTTCTATAAATCCCAAGCTCAAAAAGGTTCCCATCCCAAAAGGGACTCCCAATCATGTCTATCAAATGGGAATCTTCCATGTGTATTCCCCTCACAATCCAAACCACGTGGGTTCTGAATCCTCTCCGAAGGATACATAGAAATCCCTCCTTGTAGGCCCGATCCCAACATCATGTCACCTACCACCCCTCCTAGATGATGATAAAATCTACTGCACCTTACAATATGGATATTTCAGCATCACCTCTATGGCATCAAACATACGAATGCTCATGAAGATATTTCAAACCAAGGGTAGTTCAAGGACACACTCTTCAGGAATGAACCAAGGATTCACAAAAATATGAACACGACTTAAATCTATAAATGAGTCCGGGAACAGGCAACAATCCTCCCTTGGTATAATTAAATTTTCCACCTCGGTGGTGAACCAAAAATGGTGAACGTGGCATGAATTCTTAACCAAGGTGGCGGTTCTACCCACAATGATAAAAGAAAAAAGGACACTACACGTCAGACCATTTTTTTCACCCCAGTATGTGAAAACGCACCACCTCATAGGTGGAGAAAAAATGGTGAACCTGATGTCAATCCATAACCAAGGTGTTGGTTTCACCCCACTCAGGCCCCTTCAGCCCATAGTAAAATAAAATGGGAAGGGGGCCAAGATGAATCACCAAATATGAATGCGTATAAATAAATACTAATTTGATGGTGTTTAGTGGTCTGTATGTCATTAATATATTGCATGTTACCACAGAGTGACCTTCGATCCAAATGAAATCCCCACGATCCATGAAAACGCACGCATCAGTGATCCCACGGGTGGTCGGGGCCTTGAAAGAGAGAAGGACCCCTTAGCCTACCCGACATTTTCAAAAATGGGTGTCCAATATGCTGATCAAAGAGTACCAGCGAATTGGTACTCTACCCATGATAGAGGCCTCAAAACATGCCCTCCAGTCTACGAATGTCCTCCAGCCACCTCTTTTATCCAATGTCAGTACCTCAGCACATGGCGGCCCTGATGGTCATCTCAAACCATTTTGGGAGCCTGTCCCTGGAACGTGACAATGACCATTTCCCTTACCTTAGGGAGGTAGATGTAGTCAATACCGATGAATTCATCCCCGTAATACAGCGGCCCTACCCATGGGCCTCTTCTAGAGAGCATCGCTGCTGACAACGGAAGACCAGACCTCCTCCCACTGAGGAGGACCTTATTTTGAGGGTACCTACCAAAGTCCAAGAGACCTGGGCCCCTCGGGCTTCCCACCATAGGCGGAGAACTTATAACCAAGGATACGCTATCACCCTGGTTTCTGAGGAGAAACTCTACCTTACTAACGCAACGATGGTGAACAGGAAGACATGCAACTCTACCCTCTCCACTCAAGACCACCAAGGTAATAAGGTGGCACAATATGAGCACATGCACATTTCTGCTAGTGCTCGTCGGTCCTGCCATGGAGACAGAGCGGAAAGCTACTGGCAGATGAAAATATAGGCCAACATACAATAAGCCTTCCATCCAAATAGGGCATCACTCAGCAATACATAGGCACAAACACTTGCTGACACATTTCAATAATTCTATCTAAATAGTGCAGCAACAAGCTATACGAAGGCCAAAATACCTATTAATGCATATCAATCTCACCATCCAAATAGGGTGGAAACCAAATATGAGCATAGTCAAATTCATGTGGATTCATACATATCCCACGAGACAAATACAACAAAAAAAGAGCGGATGAAAATTCTTGCTTGTGAATATGAATACCACCAATCAAAAATGGTGGAAACCAGAGAAGAAAACCAGTCACAGACTCGTTCCTATGTCTCGACATAGGAGAACTACCAGTATCTACTGGAAAATCCTAGAGGACCGGAGTAGGCACAAACTTGTATTCCGACATCAGAATGAGACTTCATACACATTCCATCCAAATATATATCTCCCCATATCCTAGTCATGTAGGAAGAACAAACATCTATTCTAGACCATATCCTCCAAACATGCCATGATATCATTGAATTGGCAGAAAAAGTGAGAAATCGGGCCCATGACCCGATTTCCTTGAACAGAATGACTCACTCGCAAAATGAGTTAGTCACTCCGGGGTAGTAATGCATCCTTGATCGAGTCTAGGATGGTCGACAACAATATCCCGCGATATACGATCAACAATATTTGGAAAAAATACTTGTTCTAACTAGGAGATTCTAATCCAATGTAGTGGTCGCTCTAGGGTAGGTATATATTCCTGACAAAACTCAAGATGATCATAAGAATATCCCAATGACATCACGGGACCCAGTAAGATAGGGACTCATATATGGAGGCCATTACCAATAGAAGATGGCCTCGGTTACCCGCAAGAGTGCACCCAAAAATGAAAAACACCAAAGGAAACTGGAAAATGAAGAGCATGTGAATGACCCTACAATGCTGGATGTTAGGGTTCTTGAAGCCCTCAACAACTATCAACAATGTCTCAAGACCCTTTAATTCCATTGCCAAATTATGGAAGTGGCACTAGCAGTTGCGATGGTCCTCCCTACAGTGTTGCTACCAGCAGCTCTGAAGGTCCTCTACAGAGCACCCACGGGGGGCTTACTCTGTGGGTTAAGAATGATCGATCATGAGACCCTATATATGGATGCACGTCAGGGTAGCCCTCCCTTTGGAATGAAGATCATATAACAAGAAGGTCATACCATTGCTATTGTTCTCCCTTGTGTTCCTCCCCAAGGTATATTCTATAGATATACTTCTCCCTATAGTCGTACATCAAGTCATGATGATAGTCCTCTCCATGATGACCGTTTTTGAGAAGGTCCTCCTTGCAATGACAGTTGTTGTAAAGGTCCTCCCCATAGTAACAGTAAGCAATGAGAAGGTCCTCCCCTCATTGCAGTACATACCAAAGTTACTCCCTCAGATGTACACTGTAGAAATTCTCCCTGAATCCAGATATCATGTCACTATGGTAGTCCTATCCACGATGAAGGCCATTGCGAATGCCCTCCCCATAATGACAGTTTTTGTGAAAGTCCTCCACACAGTGATGTCGAGTAGCAAGAAGGTCCCCCCATTGCTACAACCTACCCTGATGGTCTTCCCTAGGGTACACACCGTCAAGAAAATTCCCATGGTCAGGCATCAGGTTTCCATGGTAGTCCTCGCTATCACACCACCACTTGAGAAGGTCCTCCTTGCAAATAAAATTCATGTTGGAAATAAGGTCCTCCCCTTGCGGGAAAAAATATTAAAAATCCCTCCTATGTTGAGGCACTCAGAAATAGTCAGACACATTAGGCACTCCATATATAATGAGTGATATTCTTTCTCAACCAGAGGATGTCCCCGGGCCACACTCATCTTCTAAGACACCCCTTTGGCGTCTGCAAATCGATAAGGCCCCCACTATCCTGGTCGCTTGGAATGAAACCATCAAGAAGTAGTCGAGTTGGGCATATTAATTACTGGAGCCTCCAAAATAACAACATCATGATATGTTTCTTGTGATAAGATAACTAGATAAGGATAATATACCAGTGTTGTATTGTCTTATGACCACTTCTCACTTCGACATACCAAGAGAATTTTCCTGGGAATTCACTTAGAAATTCGCCTCAATATATGGACAACTATTCAAATGCTGAAAAAAATCATACCCTACGAAGGGTATGTGGGCCATGTCCACACAATAGGGCAGATTTTACATCTGATCGACTTAAAATCCCTCATGTTCATAAGACAACCGCAATCAGAAAGGAAAAAGATGAACCTTGAACAAGATTGCCTCCATGCACTGCATAAATTGCATCGCCTCATTGGTAATTCCCCAGCTGGAGTTCACATTCAGGGGTGGGAAGAACAAGGAGATTTATACTTCACCCCACCTCCTGTCCAATAAACCTCAATAAAAATGGCATCCTACAATGTCATCACCCAGATGCAACAATCAAACGAAACCCCTACTTAGGAAAGATGGGACACTCAACCAAAACTGGCCAAGAGTAAGTCTCAAAAGCATCATGGTCGAAGAGTTCAATCCATTGAAAAACATTTGATTCAGCCGGCTGGGAACATCCAGTCGGGTTCCCATCTAAAGTAAGCCAACCATCAAGTAGTGCTCAGGTCATCAAAAGACCATAGACCCCATGCAGGCCCAATACCACACTCAGCATACATCCACACGGGAGTACGTGAAACTGAAAGGGTGGCAACAGTGGTGGCTACCGTTGCGGTACATGAACAACCAAAGACCCCATGTCTTGGGGAATTTTTGAATCAAAATTCCCCCGTAAGACCAAAAAATCCAAGCAATAGCACATCAAAAAGATAATGAGAACAACCCCAGCCCGTAGGGCTGGGGGTATTTTTACATCAAATCACCGCATAACATACATCTGTCTTCCACCATCTAGGAAAAACAATGAATTGAGGAGTCACCCATTCCACCCCTTCTTGTGGTTCACACCCTCTGAGACAAAGGAACGTTACGAGGTCAAACCTGGGATCCCTTTGGGTCAACCTTCATCAATAAACCAAAAAATAGAGCATAATGGAATGTGAAAGTCCAATAAATGGAGAAAGATGCATTTTTACCATTTGGAACTGGGCACACCGCCCCCAATGCGGTATGCCTCAGTGAACGTGGTGAGCGTCAACCCCCTGGATCTCACAGAAAATAATTTTGGGGGAGAAGATTCAAAGAAAGATGGTTCCCTCCCAGAGGCATTCCACACCAACCCTGATGGTGTGCATACTTAGAACCAGAGGGTGTTTCTAAATCATCGTGCCCCCTTAATAAATCCGACATTTCCTCCCCCAAGAAACTCTAACAAATAGAAAAATAAATCCAAGGTCATCTATGAACCACCTCCTCCTCCCCAAGAGAGTGTTTCCCTCATCCTTGAGGAATGATTCTCCAAGAAGGAGGAAGAAATTAATGATTTCAAACGAATTTATGTCGAGCTACGTTGAGGGATTTATCTCACCGGATGTGTTCCCTCTGCGGAACATCAGCATGCACTCCCAGAAGAGGTTCCCATACAACATCGAATCATCCTAGTGAATGATGCCAAGACTAGAGGATCATTCAACCTGGCTCTAAATAAACATCAAGAATTACCCCCATTGGGAAGGCATCTAGAATATACCTAGGTAATCCCACAAATGATTCCCCCAGGTGGGTATCAACCCCAAATTCTAGTTGCTCTGGAATGCCAAATTTTGACCCCTACCACACTAGCTCAAACTCAAGCCTGGAAGGATATAAATCAAGGGCTCTTAAACTCCATATAGTAGCTAATTGATCAACTAGAAGCCATGGAGGGGTGGCACGGTCAGATACATCTTGAGAACAAACCCTACCCCGAGTGGGTGAGCAATGTTCTGCCACCACCAAACATCGGGAACCCCGTATTCCGAGTATTCAATGGCTTGGGGGACCCAGAATAGCATTTGATGCACTATGACTTATAATGTGACCTCTTGATAGGCACTCTAGAGCATAAAGAAGCCATAAAAATTAGGTTTTTCAAATGAACCCTGCAAGGCTCAACTTTTATATAGTATACTAGCCTACAAGCTAATTCAATTACTGGCTAGGAGGACCTCTGGTGACAGTTTCTCTTCCAGTTCAGTTTGACGCTACCCAAGACGATGATCAGTGATCTCACAAACTGCAAGAAGTTAGAGAACAGGAGATTCTCAGAATTCATTTCCAGATGGAAAGGCCTGACATGTTCCCCAAACTAGCCACTCCCCCAGGATGAGATGCTCGCCATGTGAATTGATAACCTTTTGGATGAATTACGAACACCACTCATCCCAATGAAGTACACCAGTGGGTCTAGAGACTTCTATTCCATTTCTCAAAGGGTAAAATACTCTTTTAAAAGGACTAAACTTAAGCCCTGATTGGACCAATCGTCCCATGGAAAAATAACGGGAAAACCTGAAGCAGATTCTGTAATTATTAAGCCACCCCCGACACAAGCGCTAGTTGTGGGGGCCCCACCGAACCATGAGGGACCCCCTGGATGCCAACATCCACCCCCACCTCCGCAAGATGAAAGAAGTGGTGCTAAAATAAATCAGTTTCAAGAAAGAATAAATAGATTCTATCCATTACAAGTGGACTAGGTCCGCAACTATTTCATGGCCTCCATGAATTGCAATCTGCTTCGGCTTCGAGAGTCAAGAAGATCCGATGAAGTGGGCCTCGATGACCATCCAAATTGTTTTCTGTATCACCAAATATTATGACACACCATCCAGGAATGTTTTTTTTCCTGGAACTCCTACAATAGATGGTGGATTCTAGGAATGTAATGTTGGGCCCACCACCAACACATGTGGCGTATGTTTCCACCTACTACTCAAGAGAGGAAGAAGAGTGGAAAACAGTCTTTAGAAAGGAGAAAACTTTTGAAAACGGGATGAACTAGAAGACTATCATCCAATTCCATGGAATCCTTTAGGCAGAATTGAAACAACCTACTATGCCCCCAAATGCTCCTAAAACAGTATAGTCATCCTCCTTAGCCCTGCGGTCCACTAAAGGCCATAAGGGAAAAAAATCAAGAGTAATAAGATTATATGGTATTAAATCCATAGTCATTGTTGACTCATTATAACTTCATGACAATAGACTTGGTTCAATGGGAACCTCCCAACCAAAATACACAATGGGAACGGACCCGCTAAATGGTACAATGGGCACCACCCCACCAAACAGTTCAACAGGAACCGCCCCGCCAACCGGTATCATCAGTAAGTGGCAGTCATATGGGAACAATATCAGATCATTAACTGCTCTTCACCTCCATTAATGTCATTCACATGATGGACCCCTTATCTAATGAATAATATGGACACGAACCTGAATTCTCTGTGCCCAATCATAGAGCTAGAGGAAGGGGTCCTAGAGTATAGAGGTTTCCTAGAAGGCATGACTGTGGAAGGAGTCAAATTCATAGCCACACCACAAGTCAAACCATTAATATTGTGGAAAATCACGAAAGGACCTTCTGCCAGACACAAAATGATCTAGAGTGCAATTTCTCCCCCTCCAGAGGAAACCCAAGCCCAATCAACTTGAAATATCTATTAGGGGAAGAACAATTACCAAACATCCCAAGGTATACAGGCAGACTAGTTTAGACAAACGTGGAATGGACTGTAGCCCCGCCGGCTCCTGCTATAGAGGCCGAACCATCTATTTCTAATGCTCAAAACCCTAAAGTGTCTATGAAAGAGAAACCCCGACCCGGGAAGCTCCAACCTTTAGAGAAGAAGTATGAAATTTTAAAGAAACTGGATTCTTTGCCAACAATGTTGTCAATCCTGGACACGTTGAGTTTTCTGCAGATCTTAGGTGGGTATCATTGAAGCCTTGCTAAGTCCCCTGGAGTTTGAGGCTGAATTAGCAGTGACTGTAGTCTACCGAATAGAGACCGTTCTCAAATAATGTCACACCATCATCTCCTTCACATATAGGGATGAATACACCATCATGAAAGGGCACATAAAACCCTAATATGTGTATAGAAAGATAAATGGAATTGATGTTCGAACAATATTTATCAACAATGGATTTGTAGTTAACCTCCTCCCACTGAGAATGCTTCCTTGACTAGGATATGATGAAGATTGCATAACACCCTACACTAAAGCTCTTCTGGGATATGACAAAAGAGTATAGAAACCATTGGGAAGAATCAATCATAAACCCTGGCTTAGATATCTAATATCATATTCTGAGTTTCTGGTGGTGTGGTAGAGTACAACCTTCAATGTTCTATTATAGAGGCCTTGGCTTCATCAGCATGCTGAAATTCCACCCTCTTACCATCAGTGTATTAAATATTTCACTAATGGAAAAAATGAGATGTTGCATGCCGATAAATCCTTGTTTGATTTCTGTGAGTCTCATTACATTGATGCAGGGTTCTATGAGTTTAATGAAAAACACCTTTCATCCGATGACGTTGATTGAATCAATGCCCTAAATGTATTAGAGATGGCTTCCACGGACCCCTTCCAACAACTTGGGGAGGAGTACGTACTACCCATCAACCAAGTTGAATTCATAAGTACAATCCTAGATATAGACCCAGTTGTCTGCATGGTCTCTGCTATGACCACCAAGTCCAAAGACATAGAAGAACGGGTTGACTCACATGTTGTCAGGAAAATCCCTGTCGAAGATGCTCCTAGCCCATCCTTGGGACATAAAACTATCCTTACCTCACACACAAAAGAGAAAGTCAATTTATTTCCCAATATTGGAGATGTTATCTCAAAAATAATTTCTTAGTCATAAGGGGAATATGATCAATATGATGAAGAAGAAGAATATGAAGAAGACCTCAAGGATTCCCATCCTACATTTGAAGAAGGTGTTTCCACCACCATCGATGAACTTAAGGAGATAAATCTGGGCACTAAAAATTACCCAAGACCCACTTTAATCAGTGTTGCTATGCCTATTGAAGAACAGGAGGCATATACCTCCTTCCTAATGAAGAATAGATATGATTTTTCTAAGAATTACACAGAGATCTTAGGACTTGATCTTGAAGTTTCCACCCATCATTTGGGCTTACTAGAAGATCACTAGGGTTATAAACAGGAATCTAGAAGGACCTACCCGACGCATGATGCCATCATATAGGTTGAAATTGACAAACTGATCAAGCCATCTTCATACGGGAGGTCTAATATCTGATCTGGCTATCCAACATAGTCCCTGTCAAAAGTAATATTCGACATATAAGATTCTGCATCAAAATTTGGGGCCTTAATCATAATTTCCCAAAATATGACATCCCGGTACCGATCCTAGAATTGTTGATCGATGCATCAACCATATAAGAAGCCCCCTCCTTCATGGATTTCTATTCTAGATACAATCAAATCCAAATGGCCTGAGGAGACCAAGAAGCTTCTACTTTTATGGACCCTCAGAATGTGTTCTATTATAAAGTGATGCCCTTCAGTCTAAAGAATTTTGACACCACATATCAGTGTTCCATGAATCGCATCTTCAAGCCCTTTATGTGAAAATTCGTCAATTAATATGTCGACAACCTGGTGGTTCGGTCATGGAATTGTTAAAACCACTTGGCCGACCCTGAAAATATCTTCAAAGAGTTGAGACAATATAGTTTAAAGATGAATACCCTAAAATTCACCTTGGGAATTACCTCGTGAAAATTTATTGGCTTTGTCATATGCCATCGTGGCATCAAAGTCGACCATTAGATGATGAAATTCATTCTGGTCATGTCCCCACCTCACAACCTCACCGAGTTTAGATGTCTACAGGGGCACTTCGCCTACATTCGTTGCTTCATAGCCAACCTCATAGGTAAATATTTACCTTTCACCATGCTCATGAAGAATTAAGTTACATATGAATGGGATAACGATTGTCAAGAAGCATTTGACAACCTCAAAAGATATCTTCTATGCCCGTCGGTGCTCATGCCGCCAGTTGAGGGGAAACCACTCATTTTATACGTAACTACCTTGGAACGGTCATTAGGTGCTTTCCTCATGCAGAAGAATGATGCCAGTATTGAGAACAACCTATGCTACCTCAGCCAGACATTGATTGATGCCAAAACTCGATATTTGAAGATTCAAATTAACTTCCTATCCATAATCTTCACAGTTTAGAAACTCATGAATTATCTACAGCACCATGAGGTCCACCTGGTCTCTCGCTACAACCCGGACAAGTATATCATCAATCGTCCCATGCTAAATGGTTTCCTATAATGATGGGCTGTCATCCTGCAATAGTTTTACATACTGTATGTGCCTTAGAAGGCCATCAAAGGGTAGGAATTATAATAATTCCTAGATGAGCACCCCTTGGAAGAAACACCACCATTGGATGCCGATCTTCAACACAAATAAGTGTTTTCCATCCAAGAGAACCCCTAAATGTGGGAAATGTTCTTCGGTGGTGCTTCCCAAAGCCCAAAAAAGAAGATGATAATGTATCCTAAAATCAACAAAGTGGGGCTAGTAGTCATACTCGTATCTCCCAAAAAGGCCATGTTTCCTTACTCTTTCCTACTTTCAGAATGGTGTATGAACAATGAAACGGAGTATCAGGTGCTCATTGCAGGCCTGGAATAGGCACTCCAGGTGTAAGCCAAACCCCTATAAATAAAGGGTGATTCAGAGCTAGTCTACAAATAGGTCAACGGTGACTATGATATCAAGAATGAAGTGTTGGTTCACTTAATGAACCACGTTTGAGCACTGATGGCAGAATTCCACTCAAATCCAATGTTAAATCATGTCCCCTAGTCACTGAATTCTCACACCGGTGCTTTGGAAAATGTACCCATAGCCTTGTCCGATCCTGACTGGGATGAAACAATCACTAGCATTTCTCATCATTCGATGGTCTTTCTATTAATATAGTGAAATATGGAGGAAATTAATGAAATTATCCCCATTCATAAGCCTTATGGTCATACCACCAGTTGGATGACACCCATCACAAATTACCTTCAGAATGGGGGACTTCCACCATTTAGGGATTTAAGGGAGTTGGTATGAAGGTGGGAAATCAATTTTAACATGTACAATGGGGTGAACTAAGTGAATTTCCTCTACAAACGAGGCCTTGACAGAGTCCTTGTCATATGAATTGATGGATAAGAGAGTGTTGTCGTCATGAAAGATGTGCATGATAGAGCTTGTGGAGCACACCAGTCAGCAACCAAGCTCTCTCATCAAATCTGAAGGCTTGGGTATTACTTGACCACCATGATACAGGATTGCTCCATATTCACTAACAAGTTCCATTCCTACCAATTTCATGATAATTCAATACATCACCCCCCAGAGTTGCTTCATGCCGCTAAATACACATGGACATTCGTCGCCTGGGGGATGGATGTTGTGGGACTATATCCTCCCACTACAGCCAGAAAATTCAAGTTCATACTCACAAAAACTGACTTCTTTTACAAAAGGGCTCATTCCATACAACTTACATAAGCTAGGGAGAAAAGCATCGTCATCTTTGTGAATGCCAACATCATCACCATATTTTGTGTCCCTCATACAATACTGATGGAAAACAACACCAACTTTTTCTCTGCTGAGCTGGATATGTTGTACAGTGAATATGGAATCAAGGCCAACCGGTCATCCTACTACCATGCGGTGGCCAATGGGAAGATATAAGCTTTCAACAAGACTCTATCCAACATACATCAAATGATGGTCGACAAGGATAAGAAATTGTGGTCTTACAAGCTCCTTCATGTTTTGTGGTCTTACTGGAACCTGACCCCCACCGCCACTCAGGAAACCCAATACTCACTAGTATATGAGGAAGAGGTGGTGTTAGCTATTAAAATCCAAGTTTCATCACTTCGTGTGGCTATTTCCGATCAACATTCCATGGATGAGCAATCCTAGAGAAAGTTGTAAGAATTAGAGCTGTTAGACGAAAAAAGGATGCACACTCTGTACCATTTTGAGATCTACCAAAACCAGAATGCATGATCCTTCAACAAAAAGGTTCGCCTTCAATCTTTCCTTGAATGAAAAATGGTGTTAGTCCTCATAACCCCAATGATACTAGGGAAGAAGCCCCTGAAGCATTAACCAATGTTGAAATAACCATAGGTCATACATGGGGACTATTCTAACGGAGTGTACACCCTAATATCAATGGATGGAAAGCTCATCACGTCTCCCACAAATGAAAAGTTCTTGAAGAAATATATCACATAAAAATGTCTCCCTATCATGGTCCAAACTCTAATACCTTAAACTATGAGTTAAAATGTCCCCATGGTTTAAACTGTATGACCATAAACTAGGAGTTAGAAATGACCCCATTGTACAAACTCTAAGACCTTAAAATTTGAGTTAAAAATGTCCCCATGTTACAATCTCCAAGACCTTAAACTATGAGTTATATATGTCCCCATGGTCCAAATTCTAAGACCTTAAACTACGAGTTCAAAATATCCCCATGGTCCAAACTCTAAGACCTTAAAATATGAGCTACAAACGTCCACATGGTCCAAACTCTAAGACCTTAAACTATTCGTTAAAAATGTCCCCATGGTCCAAAATCTAAGAAAATAAACTATGAGTAATGACAAATCCCCAATGTTAAGGTCCGAGCTCTAGGACCTTAAACAATGAGTAACAAAAAATTCCCCCCATTTCCTGGTCCAAACTCTAATACCTTAAACTATGAGTCATAAAAATGCCCCATGGTCCAAACTCTAAGTCCCTATACTATTATTCATAAAATTTCATGGTCCAGACATTATGACCTTAAACTATGAGGTAAAAAAAGTGCTCCCATATCACGTCCCAAACTCTAGGACCCTAAACATTGAGTCATAAAAATGTCTCCATATCACCGTCCTAACTCTATGACCCTAAACTATGAGTCATAAAAATGCCCTCTCGTATCATAAGTCCAAGCTCTATGACCCCAAACTATGAGTAAAAATTTTCCCCAATATCATGGTCTAAACTCTAAGACCATAAACTATGAGTCATCATACTTTCCACATGACATTAAATTGTAAAGATCATGTCCTCTCTATAAGAAATTAAACTTCAAAGCATAAAATGCCCTAATTTCATGATAATAAACTGCGTGATATTTCACAGAACTACAAGTGGCTTGATTCCTGCTCTCGCAGGATACGTAGCTATGCCATAATATTCGATCCTGGCCCATCCCCCATAAATAAAAAAATTCCTCCATCACGCCCCCTATCTACCCATATTCGTAGAGGACACCCTTATCACTTCTTGTTTCTCACACCGAGTACATCTCCCATGAGCATAGGAATGGTGATAGAGATTCTCCTACGAAGGTCAACTATGGGGTTACATGGAAAACCTGAAAATAGCAATGGGTAGAATGAAAACACCCTTACCCGTTGGACCGAGCCAAACTAGTATGGGGAACACACAAAACTACGTACGACTTGATTCTTATCCTTGTAGGATACGTAGCGACTCCTCGATCTTTTATCATGGCCTAGCTGCACCGGGAAATAAAATGAAAAGGACCCCATCATATTCTCTATCACATAACACTTCGAAATGAGACTCTGTAACCACTTATGGTGTCTCACATCGAATATATATCATGTGATTTAGGACATGTGGTATGGATTCTCTTATGCAAGTAAACCATAGAGGAGTATGTTTGTCTTGGAACCCATATTAAGTAAAACCAAAATGATCACAAGTATCCCTAACACATCGAAAAAACGTTTCTTAGGGAACATCAAAAACTACTTGTGGCTTGATTCCAGATCTTGCAGGATATATTGTAACATTTGGATTCGACATCCTGGCCCAACCACCAGAAAAAAATTCTCATTTACACCATGTGTGTTTCAGACCTATGTGGAACCTCTAAGAAGGTCACAGTTAGTCATGGTCTAGATATCCTCACATTCCCAGGCCCACCATTCCCTTTTTTCAGACTCCATACCTTGGGAAAACATGGATCCTCATAATCATCTAAGGCCATCTAAGATGGAAGGACAGTTTCCTACAGACACCTTTGATTGACTATGCATATCATGCCCTAATGGCTCTGTATACGTCGACAACAATAATTGTTGTCAATAAAAGGAAAATTAGTCCTTAGGAGAGTCCTATCCTACCTTAGTATGCTCAATGGCTTTCAAGCCCCATGTCTTCCTGACTGATTCAAGTCACCCTCGAGACTATGGTTTACACAATCTATCAACACTCGTGCTAATGGAACACTGGAACACCCTGATTGTGATTAACCTGAAACCTTTTTAGACCTCTGAAAGGCCAAAATTATTCTCACCACACGACATTAAACTACAAGTCCAAAATCATCCTCACTGCATGACGTTAAAATACAAGTCCAAAATCGTTCTCACCACATGATGTTAAGATGCAAGACCAGAATTTTCCTCACTGAACAACATTAAACTGCATGTCCAAAATCCTCCTCACCGCACGATGTTAAAATGAAAATCCAGAATCATCTTCACCACATGAAGTTAAAATACAATGCAAAAAAAAAACATCCTCATAGAATGACATTAAACAGCAAGGCAAAAATATTCCTCATTGCACGACGTTAAATAACAAGGCAAAAATTGTCCTCACCACACGATGTTAAACTGCAAGGCCAAAATTTTCCTCAATGCACAACGTTAGACTGAAAGGTCAAAATCATCCTCACTGCACGATGTTAAACTGTAAGGACCAAATCATCATCACTGCACGACATTAAACTGTAAGGCCAAAATCTCCCTCACAACATGAAAATGGCTGTAAATCAAAGGTAAATTCATCCCCAGGAGAGTCCTCTCCTATCTTAGTATGACCAATGGATTCCAAGCCTCATTCCACCCCTCCTGAGTCAAGGTCCCTCAAAGTCATGTTTTACATTTCCTCCCTTTCACACATCCTGGATATATTGGAACATATGGGCCCAGTTCACCTCTGGTCTCTTTTCAGGATTCTAAAAGATATCCTATCTGCATACGTGAAGTTGATCTAAATGGAATTTAAGAGTTACGCTACTTGTTGCTGGTTTTCCCAGGAGAAGTTCAGCAAAAAATCATCCACTTGTGACTAGGGGAACCTCTGGTCGAAGGTCACACACCATATTCAGAAATTTCCCAATATCCATAATCCTAAAAGGCCATCAAAGGCGGAAGGGCAGTGTCCTGGGGACACCTTTTATTGACTATTCATATCATGTCCCAATGGATCGGCATAAATCACCCACAATAATAGTCATCAGCCAAAGGCAAATTTGACTCTAGGAGAGTCTTTTCCAGTCTTCATACAGTCAAATAACATTCGCGTCTTGTCACAGCCCCAGATTCAGAAAACATCTGTATAAAGGATTATTTACCACCTTCTTTCCAAGTGTCCCTAACATAGAAAAGACTCCTAACTGAACTGAACACTTTCCAGCTCACCTCACACAAGTAAGAAATCTGCGGGAATGATTTCCCACTCAAGGATGATGTAAATGTTACTAATGTTCTTAGAAAACACAACTCAATATAGCCAACTATTTTGGCTCGCAACATCATCATAAATACAAAATGTGGAAAATCCCACTAGGCCATTGAAAATGGAAGGTCAGTGTCTTATGGACACCTTTGATTGACTATGCATAGCATGCACCGGTGGTTCTGCATACGTCACCCACAAAATGGCTTTCAATCAAAGGAAACATCATCCCTAGGAGAGTCATTTACATTCTCTGTACACCTAAAGCTGTTGTTGAGCCTCATGCATATCCAAAATCCCAAATTCTAGGGACAATAAAAATCCATAACTCATGTATGATGGATACTAAAACATTACCGACTAACAGTCCCGAGTCGGGGCCTTACCCCGTTAAATATGGTCAAATATGTTCAACATAAAACATTAGTATTAAGATTCATTGGCAGGAATGTGAACTAACAGTAAAAAATGACACCATACTCTCTAGAGGGAAAATCCACAGAAGGCACCTCTATAAAAAAGCCAAGTATCGGTTTGTTAAAAAACATTGAGCCATAAGAAAAGGGGTAAAGCTTGTTAGGTCGAAAACCCACAAAGGGTGGCCTAATAAAAGGCCAATTTATAGCTGTTAATCACATACCAAGAAGGATTCAGAAACAATTAGGTTAATAATTAAAGAGACACAATGATTGTGGGGATTTCCATGTAGCCTTAGAAATATCTAAACTATGCTCTCTGATTCCCTTGGCTCAGGAAAAAATTAGAGCTCAATTCAGTTATCTCAGTTTACTGATTTCAAGTCATGGATAAAAATTAACATTTGACTAAAATAATCTTAATAGGAAAAGGTGAAAAGTTGGAATTTAGAGGAAAAGTAGTTCCATCATATTCCATGACATATATGGTGGACATCCACAACATGGACCCTCTCCTTAAGAAAAGATTGGACCTTTACATGAGACATTCTGCAGAGTCATAAAGTTGTATCAACGATTGGTGAGATTCCTCAATGTCTTAGAGAAGCTTCAATAAGTTCACAGTCTATGATTTTTCACCCACTCGCAGCACCTCCACTTCTCTCATGGCTTGGAGGCCAGTTCTCTCTCCCTCCTATATTTTCCGTCACCCTTCCTCAATGGAAGTTGTGGTTTGAGCCCGCTCCTATTTGAGCCATTCCAGTTTCTAGATTAGTTTCTCCCCTTCCTAGTCAAGCTACTCCATCAAGGGATCATTATTTGTGAGTTCGTTTTGCAACGTTTTGTCCGTCCCGACACGAGTGGCTACTTCGTAAATAAGGATTTGACGTGTAGTTTCCAGATAAGTCGTCGACTCTCCCATAGAGAGTCGAGACTCAAGTGCACCTGTTGCTTCCCAAGCAGCAACAACATGCATTATTATATTATAAATTCCATGATTTTTAAATCCACTGAAACACAAGAACTAAAAATTGGTGGTGTAACCTTGGTGATTTTTCTAGCATCTCTTCTAATAGAGTCTGATAGATTAATCCCCAGATGTTCCTCCACACTTTTTTCTTAGTAGGAAAAAATTCGGATAGGCTTTCTCGGTCGGTCTTGGAATCAATCCCTGACAATTAAATGTAGTTAGGAATGAATGTCACTAGAGAGGGGCTTGGTTCAGCAGCTACAACACAGCTTGACCCTGCAACAACATCGTCTCTGTTAACAATAATAGATGGAAAGTTAGGGACATCTGCCATTTACAAAGTCTATGGTTGTAATTCTACGGATGAAGAGGAGATGACAATATCTCCCACACCCAAAGAAGTAGCGCTATCTAAAATAGTTGGTACTACATCTTCAATCCTTATCTACACTCCATGAATATGAGAGAGTTTTGAGGACCCAGAACCATGATCGGCCAGAATAGAAGACCTCAAGATTGGCCTTAATAGGTCACTAGTTGGTATAAGACTTGTGGGGTTAGAAATTCTAGATAAGGATATTGGTCTTGGAATACTTGGGGAAGAGAACATTACACCTCACAGAACTGGAAAAAATGGCAAGATAGCCCGCTCTAGATTTTCAGGGGATGGAACATCAGCCTCCTCGACCGTGACGTTCTTAGATCCACCATAATCAAGAAGAGTATTGGAATTTGAAGTGGTTCTCTCTGTAGGGACAAGAGCCACTTGGACAAGATTTACTTGCCCAATGGTATTTGAAGACATTCCAAAATATGGAAAAACCCGGTGCTTGTCACTGGGGTGATCCCCCACCAAAAAGACCCCCAGGTCCATCTCCATGAGAATTGGTTCGACACGATAAAATGAACCCTCAACTTCTGTATGACCTTCCACTGATGGGGAAGAAATTGTTTGAGCAGGGGAAGTCACATCTGAGGGGTCATCAACATCCCTGGTCTCCTTAAAAGGCCCTACTTCCCTGTTTTGATAAGCTATAATAGATGGCGATTCTTCCTCTACCCTGAAGGGGACATGGGCTATTGATGCTCAGGCAATCGTCATTTGATCATCGATGGGCCCTGAGTCAATGTACATATACGTACCAATGAGTCACCAAGGTAAGGATATATGGTTCAATCACCAGGTGAGCAGATAATTACTTTTGATCCGCCTTTCAATGCAGTTCAACAGGTGGGAAGCTTTCTTATGTTTTGTGGACTATTGGGGTGATGGCACTTGAATAAGATCACTGAGAGGAACTAGAGGATGAAATTCCCTAGAAGGTTCGGTAATCAATGCCTCCATATTATCTTGGGCTCAAATATATCCTTTAGTAGTACATCTACTGGTGAGGTAGCATACTCCCCAGCTATAGTACTTCAGGGAGAATAAGTCAGGGAACAAGCTATCTCCTACGAATAGGAAACCCCCTGAAAAAATAAGAAGGAAATGGGGGAAGCATTCATAATCATTGAAATAAATGACTTTAAGACCAAAGTTTCTAGATAATAGATCTCCCATCGTCGGTGAGAATAATTCCATCAATGTCTTGCGGTCTGACCAGTAATGTTTGTCCATACGAGCATGAAGGCACTTATCCATTTCAGTCAAGTGAGCAGCCACATCATCTGGCTCTTCTTCAGCTAAAATTTCCATAGGAGCAATGGCTCCCCCAAAACCTAGAATATATAAGTGTTCCCTCTAATGAAGTCTCCATATATCTTCATCTGAGGTGCTCGACCTCAAATCATCCCATACTCTTTATGTCGCTAAAAATTTTAGCCGTAATTAGGATGGACAACGCCTGGGGTTAACATGAGGAAGTGGGGTAGGATTCAACAACTGTAAACATTTCATAGGTTTCTCTACAAGCTCATAACCTTGAGAAGTGGAGCATTTATGATGTTATGGAGGATAAGAACAAACCATTTTTATGGTGGCTGTAGTAGGTATGCCAACAATGTTGTCATCATCATCAGCAGTTTTGTGTCACAGCATGGAAAGCAACTGATGTGAGTACTTGAAGTAACTACTTTGGGAGTGGATGAGGGTCTCGATGTCCTTAAGGTAGCATACCACCTCATCTGAATCCTCGTCGATAGAAACATCAGTTGGTGCTGACACTAAACTAATATCAATAATGGAAACTTCCCTGGTCTGGAGTTGTTTCTATAAATTTCTAGAGGACCAGCCACAAGAAGATTGATGTCCTTCCAAAAGGTCCAATTCCATCCATGGCACTGGGAAATTGTCCTCCTAAAGAATGGAAGATGGAATACTGGCAACAACCCCAATAGCTTGTTTGGATACCCATGATGTCATAACACCATCTGTCACAACGTTCCCAGGGAGCGAGTGAAGGGACCTTCGAAGAACTTGTCCAAGTCAAGGGTGCTCACCCACTTCCTTTTTCATCCCATTTCCCTTCGCCTTGGATGCCATGGGAGTCTCCATAGTGGGAACAAAGATGGTCAATTGGCCATCAGGATATGATTTAACCTATTATTCAACATAATTCTTAGTAAGGAAGGGTGCAAAATATATTGAATCTGGGAGTTTGGGATAACTTTAGGTGTCCTTCCAGGTGAACATTAGCCACAATTGGTGAGCTATCATAAGATGTTTCTCCTAGTGAGTGTTGTTAAGAGATGGAGGGCATTACTTCTAAACGCAATTGAATTTCCAGCTAAACTTGTAGGGTGCATAGCCCTCGCGGATGATTTCCCCTCTAATACGAGACACCAAAATGCCTTCTTGCAAAGAAAATAATTAAAATCGGTTGAAAAAAATATTCATATCCATTGTTTTTAATGGTACCAGTGGGGGAATCATAAGGGTGGTAAGAAAAACATTCATAAATGTTGAGGAAAGCCATCAAGTCATGCTCTTTCTTTTAGATATGCTCCTCCTCCATATCCTGTGAGGCCCAAGCCGCTCGCCTGATCCCGCTAGTGATATGAAGATATGGTAAAAGGGTTGAATGAGGGATTGGTAAGGAATTGATGATGGAATAAACCCCTATGTGGGCTACCATCCATCCCCAATGAATTTGAAAAGGGCCAACCATCCTGTAGGGTGACCCCCCTTTGCTGATGTGGCCTAGAAAACGATATATCTGGTCCAACATAGGGTTATCCAAATTGATGCAGTTACCAGTGGCCAACTGAGTGGCCATGATGAATGTTGAGGCTCTTAAGCCACTAGATTCACGCATTGGTAGAAACCACCCGCTCAAGAATGTGGCCAATAAAGCTGCTATTTGAAATAACCAATCGACGTTAGGGATCATACACCATCTCCATTTCAAAAAATCCCCCTATTCTAAGGTGGGATAGTAAGTACCTTCTCGCCTATGGGTGGATTTGGAAGGACAAGCTCTAGTTCTCCGCAGATCGGGCTCGAGACCATAATGCTTAGAAAAAGTATCAAACCAGTCGTCAAATAGAATGTCACGTTTTAGACAGGGATCACTTTCCTTCAAAAGTGTCTTTTCTTGGGTGATGGGTTTTCTAGCCAGAGGGGGGGGGGGTTCTTTCCTCATCATCCCAAATAGTGGAAGGGGGAGAAATTCATCGTACATATCCCAATTATAGGGACTCTGGAAATCAGTTGTATTTCCCAAAGGCTGATGCCAACCTCACCGTGGGTCAAATGGAATGTGTTGGTATCTAGACTCCACCTGCTTAAAACCTATGAATTGAGGGTGGTGGGATGATGGGTATATGTCTGCGAAACCCATGCGGCCTCGTACTATCCCACAAGCTATAGCTCATCATGGAATTCTTCATAACTCTGGAAAAACCAAAAGGACAACCCCCAATCCAAGCCAAATGAGCCTCCATGGCGAAGGTCCCGTCGAGATGACTAACCATGCTTCTTAATCGATGTAGCCTTACTTGCAATTCTATGATAATAGTGGGCCATATGATCAAGTTTCCGCTACACCCCTTCTAGGGTTTGACGTGCCCAATGTTCCAAGGGACCAGAAGTGGTCTCTCTTTGAAGGTACCTTCCATTGGAAGAGATATAGGCCTTCATAATATAAGTATAAATTATCCCATAAGAGGGGTGATCAATCAGGTTTGGGGTCGGGGTCATTGTGTTAGACAAAATTCCCAACCCATAAGAATGAATCCTATCTAATACTGGGTTCTCCCGTTGACCCACTATGAGCAGATTAGCAAGGTATTTGTGAAATAAAGAAACTAGAGTCTGGTTGTTATCCGAAGCCACCATATCCCATTATATTTCGTCTGTAGTAGAAAGAGGAGCAGTAATGGTAGCCTCAGAAGAAGCATTGGCATTATCAGCATTTGTGAATCATCCATTGTAACCTGCATGGGAAGATTCAGAAGCTGATGAGAAGTCAGTCCGATAAATTTTTTTGGGAAAATGCTATATAAAAAATTACTAAAAAACTTAAAACATTTCAGGAAAAGGCTATACATACTGTTCATAAAAGCGGAACATGGAAAGTGAAATCCACGTATAGAATAACACGTAGAAGCTAGTCCGCCTACAACTATGGTACACAGATATTATTCAACACGTATAGCCATGGTATGTGGAATGAATGCGAGGTGTAGGCCCATAAACCATTGGACAACGAATAGTACGGTACATGTAAAGTAGAAACCGCAAAACTCGGACTCAGTTAAGTTTACCTTCAGAAGTTTTGGATTAAAATTTAAGTTTTTACTAATATTATTGGGTTTTGGTTCACCGATTCAAGTTTGGTATGCAAACAAGCTAGTCGCATAGACTTCTTCTATGCAGAATATGATTTTATGCTTTAAATTTTCATAGTATCATTTAATGAAACCCAAATGTGGTATGTGGATGGGGAAATGTTGAGGAGATCTATTTACATAACACAAAGACTAGTTCATGATTGCGGTTTTCGTAAGGATCATAGTATGCGAAAGTGAATGAGGCTGGTAAATCGGGATCACGTTTCACCATGAGAAATGGTAAAAGACAAATAACATGGGCCCCTATATATAAGTGTGGTCCCCTCCGAATGGGTCTACCTATTCAACTGAGAACCATTTCAGTTTACGACTGCTTATACATTGGAATATTCCTCTTTTTATTCCGAACGGACACCATTCTGATGGGGGGAATTTGTAGCATCCTGGAAATTATGATAAAAAGAAGAAATACCCCCAAAATAACTTTGCAGAAGGAATTAAGCACTTCTATAAGCTTATCAAGGTGAGGGGACTCAAATTGAGTTTTATTTATTTGAAGGAACTTGAAGGAATTCGTGTTTTTAAATGGCCCACATACCATCACTGAGAAAGGTACATGAAGAAGATAGATCATGAACCCCTAGGTGTGTGGGACGGTCTCCAAATTGTTGGTCGGTGAAACAGAGACCATCGAGCAGGGTAAACCACAATCCACTTCAACCAAAGGAGTTATACGTGGAATACCATCTTCATACTGTGCCTTGATCCCCTTAGTTCGCATATTAAGCAGATGAGCAGGGTTTCGCGAACCATTATCATGAAAAAAATTCTCTAAAACCCCCGGTTGACCAAGTCTTCTGTGGGTTAGAAAATAACTTCAATGGGCCTCTGCAAATGGTGCTGCGTGCCTTGTAGTTATGATCACTTTGATGCTCTATAAAAGGAGCATAGTATAAGATGAAAGAAATTCAATGGAGAAGACTGATTGAGGGAAGGACGAGCAAGGAAATAATGAGGGAAACTAAGAGTTTGCACTCCGACATTCTTATAATTTCATCGGCAAAGCATGAACTACGAACCACATCTTCTGTATGTACAACCGGCATCGAACCATAAAAATGGAGAATTGAATAATAATAGAATAGCTGCGAAACCAACAGGTGAAATGAAAACCAAAAACTACTCAAGGATGAATTTCCCACAAATGGTAATTCCCCCAACCCTCCTTCAATATGGAACTCCGCATAGCATACTGCTATGTGGACTAAACCTAGCACTGGGTACCAAATCGGTACGTGGATATAACCCAAAGAGGCATAGTGATCCGCGTACCACTTTGGTACGTGGTTGGTGATTCCCATGCTCGCGTACCACACTAGTACGTGGACGGACCTCCTTCCCGCATGTCACTATGGTATTCAGAGCCTTCCCCATCCCACATAAGAAACCAGTATGCGAAATGTGGTGTTTTCGGGTATCGTTCCCTCCGGTTCCAACCTCACCCCTCCATTACCGTACAGTCCTCAGTAACCCTTCTACTAACTAGTTCTCTAGAGCTAGGCCAAAGCCTCTTCCAAAGCCACCAGACCTGTATGACCAAGCCATTGGGTGCATTAGTGTGCCCCATTGATTCAACATACCCATGGTAAGCGGAGTCATGAAGGTCCTCCCAATAAAGTTGCGGGATTCGGGAATGAATGTAAGGTTACATTCCCACGGTAACCCAGAGTCCAACCTTGAGATGCCAACGTGAACCTCCCTATTCTTGGGATTAGTGGTGATCCAATTTCTTTTCCATTTAATGTGGAATAGTGATCTATTGAAGGGGTTATGTTTGCTCCCCCCTTTGATGAGGATGATGTCCCTCCCCTTCCAAAAACATGCTCTGGGGCCCTCCCATGGAGGTAAGTCAACAATCTTCCAAGGAAGGTCCACATGATCTTTAATTTTTTTCACATTGAAAGGATCATTGCTTTCCACACTCTCCCATGGTCACCCCAGCCTCTTCCGCTGCAGGATCTCCCTCCTCCACCAATAGGGGAGGAGTCATGTGCATTGTTGAATATTTAAAATACTTTTGTTTCTCACACTGAGAATGACTCACCTAGGCTTAAGGTTTGTAAGGATTACAACATCAGCACACATTCTGAACTACAATAACTCTGATTCCTAACCAGACCAAGATACCTAGGACGCATTCCAGCAGGCCCGATCTCAAAAGGGTGACCATTAAAAAGAGTCCACCCAATCATGCCTCATAAATGGGAAGCTCCCATGCGTAAGCCCCACCCATTCTGAACTATGAGAACTCTGATTTATAACCAGATCAGGATACGTAGAACACCTTCTAGAAGGACCGAGCTCAAAATGGTTCCCATTCAATAGGTTCCACCCAATAAATCCTACCCAAATGGGTATCTCTATTGCATAAGCCCCACACATTCTAACCTAAGAAAACACTAATTCCTGACCAAATCAGGATACGTTGGAAGACTACCAGAAGTCCTGATCTCTCAAGGTTGTCCATCCCAAATGGGTCCACCCAATCATGTCTATCAAATGGGAAGCTTCCATGTGTAATCTCATCACAATCTGAACTACATGGGTTCCGATTCTGCTCTTGAGGACATGTATGAAGACCTCCTTGTATGCCCGATCCCAAAATAAAGTCACCTTCCTTCCCCCATAGATGACGATAAAATCTAGAGTGCCTTATAATATGGCTAAGTCAGCATCACCTTCATGGAATCAAACATATGCATGCTCACGATAATCTTAGAAACCAAGGGTATCCCATGGACACACTCTTTGGGAATCAATAAAGGATTCACGAACATATGAACACGACTTAAATCTATAAGAGAGTCCCAAAACAGGAAACAATCCTCCCCCAGAAGGGTGTAGTGAGCATGAACTCCCATCATATTGACCAATGGATTCCTCAAGTGTCATTGGCCAAATCGACAGCCGATGAGCGCCTGGCTTTGGAAAGCCGGTCCATGAATCTTGGATTCCAGGGCCATTGGGTGTTCTTAGATCCATGAATAAATCCATAAGAGACCATCTGAGGAAGTTATATATGAGAATGACTGATTTCATGAGTGATTTACCCCCATGAAATCACTCATTTGGGACCAATAGTTTCCCACAGGGTTAATTCAACCTTTTTAAAGGATAATGACACCGAACGGGTCGAAACAATGGAATGGTAAATCTCCATTTCCTCACCACCTGTACACGTGCCACATAAGAGGCGGAACATATATCTTACCATTTTGAGAACATTTCTCTTTTAAAATTTTATTTCTATTAAATACCCATATTCTTATATCATGGATACGATTATTTTTTAAGTCGTATACCATTTTTTTACATACTGTGTTTGTATTGAATGCTATTTGATTAACTGGGAAATAATTTAAAATATGCACCTTTTACTTAATATAGATATTCATTGATAAGGAATTTTGATTTAAAAAATTAAATAAATTATTCAGATTATTGAGGAATTATTTGGACATGAAGACATAGGTGGGTCACAGTTATAGATAACCCCTCAATTCATCGACTGGTCTCATGATACAAAACAGTTGGTGATAAACCCTTCGAAATTTTTTCAAAGAAAAATGATACGGGTTTCTACACACATACATAAACCATCTTGGGGAATGTATTTATGGTTGTGGATCATGTTCTAGATACAAGAAATTTGATAATTATGAATTACCATCATTTAGTATTCAATAATTAATATTCATGATATTTTCATTATGGAAAAATCCATGGACGAATTTTCATTCCCAGTTTATAATTTTTTTATTGATTGTATTACACATATTATTTATTTATGTTACTAAAATATGTAATTATTACTATGAATTTGAGATCACCCATTTATTTTTTTCATTCCCTTGGTTATGAAGATGAAATATTTGAAAAAGTGTTGAGTAAATAGTATATTTTTTTTGATATGTTCTATGTTTAATTACCAATGTAATAAAGGAACCATGTATGTATCTATTTCATGAAGACTATTAAATTGATTGATCCATGGTGACATGATATCTTTTATATATGCCATTGTAATAAAATTACCACTGAATTTGGGCTACTGGGGTCGGGTTTGTCACATTTGGTATCAAAGAATGTTTTGTTGTAACTTTGGGAACTAGATATTAGATAAACATGAGAATTATAATAATTCATTATAGTGACTTTTTTCCTCAATAATCATGATGGTATGAGATAACATTGAATGTTACATTATTTAGTGATGGAACCTAATAGAAGAAATGAAATCAATTCCTACATACAATTTAAGAATTTCCCCACTAACAAAGTCAAAATAGCTAGTTTTTTGAGATGAGCAGACCATTACCATAGTAGGAAAACATACTCAGGTTATGACCAATAAATATAATACACCTATGTTGGATCATTTCATGTGGATTAATCCCCCATATTTTTGTGGGAATATTAATATAGTGGTAGTGGAGTAATGGATCATGTCCCTTGAAAAGATATTTCTGTCATTGGGATGTGATGAAAGGGAAAAGGTATTTCTAGCGTTATATTTCCTCAAGAGAGAAACTGGCCAATGGTGGTCATTTATCTAGGATACTAAGGTGGAATATGAAATAAAATACATGTAATGGAAATTTTTTAATGAAACATTCTTCAACAAATACATCCCCCGTGATAAACAAACTAAAATAAAGAAGAAATTCTTTACATTAAAGAAAAAACAAGTAAGAGAGTGTTGCAGAGATTGAGGCTTCCTACCAATGACTAGATATGAATTATATAGATTACATATGTGATTTATAAAACAAGAATAATCATCTATTTTAAGGTATTAAAAAACATCTATGTAGGTCACAAGCCTCTCAAACATTTTTATCATTTGATTGAATAGTATTAATTTCCATCAAAATAGAGAAGTAATTTTCCATATCCTATATCGTTAAGAGAAATTAAGATAAGTATGGGTGTTTTGATTACCCTAGAAAATATAAAGCATAATATAATAATAGGGGAAATAAATTCCCATTATACGAAAAATGCGGAAGGAATCATCTTAGGAAATACTTGAAAGGCATGAGAGTTTTTTATAACTATATGTAAAAGGTCCAGCGATCTAATGAATATAAGGGGACGAAACAAATGAATGATGTTCAATGCTTAAACTATTGAGAAATGGGGAATTATTGAAATTGATTTCTTTATAATCAATGGAATCTAAAACATAAGAGGTCAATGGGAGACGGCTAAGAGTATGTGATCACTACAGCTGAAGTAGAAGTATCCAATGATGTGGTGGAAGGTACATTAATCATATCTCCAAAGTTATCGATTACTTTATTTGATTCTATATCATCACACGCTTTTATATATACTCAGTTTTCCAATAACATTATATATTTATCATTTGATATAATAAGGGAGTTGTTATTCAAACCCCTAAGGGGAGTCTCATTGTAATAGAGATGTATTAGTAAGTCCCCTTTGTGGAAAATTAATGTGCTTTATTTGATAAAATTATCAACATACCTATGGTTGAAAATGATATATTCCTTGGAATGTACTGGATTTTAAAATATGATGTGAAATTTTTCTGAAAGAAGAAGGAAATTATGATTTTTGAGGATGATGTAGAATCCCTTTTCTTTAGTGAAAAAATTTCATCATATAATTCTTATCTAGATCCACCCCCATTAGCTCTAATAAATTCAAATCATGCAGAGGAAGAAAAAACAATATATATGGATGATAATGAAGTTCCCAGTAAGGATCCAAGTATCACTGAGAGGGGGAGGGGGTGATTTAGTGATATCTTTTTCTTTATAGGTTTCCCATATTTGAAACAACATTATACTCTTGTTAAAGAGTTTCTTCCCTGATGAACACACACAACCTTAGGGACACAAGATTGATAAGGTTCACTACTCAATAAGATTTTCTATGTCCTTTGTATAGTACGCAAACAATCCAGTACCACCCAATCTAAAAGGAAACAATACTTTGATGTGGAATACAATAATTAGGATATACCCTTACACTCATGTAGCACTTTAAAAACAATCCAATAGTGTGTGTGCTCCCTCTTAGCACAAAATATGGTAATACATTGGATCAGTGCTTCTTAATGAGCTTACAAAAATCAAATCATTCAAAGAAATTCTTCACTTTACTACCCAGAAGTTGGCAGGAACCCCTAGAACAAAACACCGTGCACACCCACTTCCACTTGTGCAACCTATACTTGCACACCTATAACTTGCGCACCTCTTCTTGCATGCTGCCTACGTGCATGCTTCCCTTCAGATGCACTTCCTTCTTGCAACCTGTGCGCCAACTAAAACTTGTGCGCCTCCAACTTGAACGTCCCCAACATGCACACCTTCTAACAGCCCTCAACTTGCACACCCAACTCTATACTTGCGCAAACAATGGTCAAAGATAATTCTTAGGTATCGAGCCTTAAAAAATGGGGAGGTGATTCATCTATTTATAGGCTTTTTAGTGACTTGTGTGACCTAGAATTGCACACCAATACTTGTGCGCCGCTCCATCACTTGCGCGTCGCTTCACCACTTGCACGCACTTCAATCACTAGTGAGACACTTTCTTTCCTTCGTCATATTTTGATATGATGATGTTGGAATATGACTTGCGTGCAACATGTACTTGCATGCCAATACTTGCGTGACACTCTTGACTTTCACGACACTTTCTAACTTGTGCGCCACTTTATTTCCTATGTCATATTTTGATTGGATGATCTTTGAAATAGGACTTGCATGCCACTTATACTTATGCGCCAATACTTGCACGCCACCACTTTCACGCCATTACATGCACTCCACTTTCTTTCCATTGACATATTTCTGAAATAATGTTTTTTTAAATATGAATTGTGTGCCTCTACATCACTTTCATGCCTATACTTGCACGCCGCCACTTGCACGCCGCCACATGCGTGCCTTCTTCTTGACTTTTTAATTTTTGGATAGTATGATATGGAAATGTGTTCTTCCAAAAACACTTCTTTACTCACTCTATCCTTCATACAGCTTGCACCAGAAGTTCTCCAAACTTATACTGATTCTAAAATACAAATAGAAAAATCATCGTATGATTTACAAGTCCTTTACAATTTGAATTTATTTAGATTTTTTACAACAAAAGACAACACTCTGTAACAACAAACTTTTCTTACTACCTTATCCATCCAACTTGGTCCCACCAATCTCCCCCTTTGGATTTTGTTGTCAACCATGATTCATAAATCATTGAACTTAGTAACCTTATGCAATGGATTAATTATCAAAAATTCTAAGCCTATGTGAGATAAATCATTGTAGGAAACAAGAATTATTGACAGCCAAAACCATGCTGTCCAAAAGCAGTGAGTATGAAATATCATGGGCGTACCTCTTCAGCCTTCTACAGATCATATTTCAAGATTCTACCTTAGAATTCTTCACTTTGTTGACTTTCCTAGAAAACCGCATTGTTTCCTACAACCACTCCATCAAACAGTTAGAATAGTTCACACACATACATGCTGGATTCACAGCTTACCCACATCTCCCCCTTTATGCATGCATCTATAACGATAGATTTATGAAAAAATTACCCCCCTTGACAACACTATCCAAAGTCAAGATGAGAGTGGGGATAGAAACAGGTACCTTAACCTTGATGAGAAGGAGGTTGGACACCCATGTTCGACCACAATTTTGAAAATGGTTCCTTCGGTAACGGTTTTGTGAATATATCAGCAACTTGTTCAGATGTAGGAACATACTCCTATATCAATTCAGTCTTATCCACCAACTATTTTATGAAGTGTTACTTTATATCAATGTGTTTTGAATTATAATTTTGTACTAGAATTCTGGGAAGATTTATTGCACTCAGATTATCACAAACCGAGAGAAATGGTAGCTTTACTTCAACAAGTAGATCTTCCAGCTGAGTCTTCATCCACATTTGTTGAGTTGCAGCTTGAGTAGCAGCAACATACATAGATTCAGCTGTTCTAAGAGTTACTGAAATCTGTTTCATGGGTAGTAAAATAAAACAATATCAATGGGTGAGGAAATAAATATTCAAATTGAGTATGTTCCTATTGTGAAAGAATACATTGATGTATTTCCAGAGAATTTACCTGGACATTCTCTAGATCAGGAAATTGAGTTTTATATTCATTTAATTCATGGTGAAAGGCCTATATCAAAGACCCCTTATGGAATAGCCATATTGTAATTAGTAGAACTGAAGAAACAACTATAGGAATTGAGTGATAAAGGGTTTATCTTCCCTAGTGTTTCTCCATGTGGAGCTCCTATTCTTTTTGTTAAGATGAAATATGGATCTATGAGGTTGTGCATCGAATAAAGGGAGATCAATTATATTGCCAAAAATAACAAATATCCTCTTCCTCACGTTGATGATTTATTTGATCAACTTCATGGAGAACAATATTTTTGGTAGATTGACCTTAAATTTGGATACCATCATTTGAGTTTAAGGTTAGAATCTATTCTAAGGTAAGTATTTCAAACCAGGTATGGGCATTATGATTTTATAGTAATTCCTTTTGGATTGACTAATGCACCCACTATTTTCGTGGATCTAATGAATAGAGTTTTCAAGGAGTATCATGATGATTTTTTTGTGGTATTTATTGATGATATCTTGATATATTCCAAAAGATATGAAGTTTTTGAGAATCAATTTCGCATTTTTTATGAAGACTCTTAAAAGAAAAAAATTATATGGGAAGATTAAAAACATTGAAGTCTGGATTCAAGTAGTTTCTTTTCTAGGTCATATTGTCTCTAAGGATGTAATTTTAGTGGATCCTAAGAAGATATAGGTAGTTTAAAAATGTCCTACACAAATGAACACAACTGAGGTGTGTAGTATTATTGGTTTAGTAAGTTATTATCGGGGTTGCGTTCAGATCTTTGCTCGTTTTGCCAATCTGTTGAACAAACTTACTCATAAAGGGGATAAGTTCATATGGACAAAACAATGTGAAGAATGTTTTGAATAATTTAGGTGGATATTAGTGAGTTGACCAATCTTGACACTACACTCGGGAAATCATCGAGGAATGGAATTGGTTGTATCCTCATGCAGAATGATAAAGTTGTTTCCTATGAATAAACAAAGTTAAAAATTCATGAACATAACTATATAACTTATGATCTAGAGTTAGCATCTATAATCATTACTCTAAATGTATGGAGACACTACATTTTGTGAAAGATGTGAGAACACATTAGCTTGAAATATATCTTCACACAGAAAGAAATCAACGTGAGGAAAAGGAGATCACTCGAAGAACTCAAGGATTATGATTGTTCCATACACTAACTCACAAGAAAGGAAAATAAGATAGCTGATGCATTGAGAAGGAAGGATCATAGATTTAAAAAAATGAGGATTAAAAGGAACCTGTATTCGTAAATCTAGTTAGGATAGATATAGGAATTATCCAAGAAGGTGAAACATAATTACTTTCCCAACCATATTTATTTGAAATAATTAAAACTTCATAGTCTAATGATGATAATATTTAAAAGAAAATTAGAGGTTTGAATGATGGAAAGTTGCCTGGAAACGTGTGTGCAGATGTAATTCAAAAATTTGGGAAAAGTCTATGTGTTCCCTCTATAACCGAGATGAAAAGAGAGTTATTAGATGATTCACATTTCTTGAATCTCTATATACAGCCTAGAATCCTTTAAATTTATAGATATTTGAAGGAACATTTCTTGTGGTACGACATGAAGCGAGAAATTATTGATTATGTATCATGATGTTTAGTTTTCTGACAAGTGAAGGGTGAACGAAAACATCGTAGAGGATTCCTAAAACCTATAAATATTCCTATATGTAAATGGGACGACATCACCATGGATTTCTTCAATTTATTACCCAAAACTCAAAAAAATAATGATGCAATATGGGAAATTGTTGATCGACATACTAAATCTACACATTACCTCACTATAAGGGTTGATTTTTTAGTAGAGCGCCTTTCATGACTCTATATCAATGATGTTGTGACGATTAATGGAGCACCTCTCACAACTATGTCTGATCGTGATCCCTAATTCACATTTTTTTTTGAAATTTCTTAAAATATATTTGGATACTGAACATCATTTGACTACTACTTATCACCCTCAAACTGATTGGCAATCAGAAAGGACAATCCAAACTTTAGAAGATGTGTTCAGATCATGTTAAATTTACTAACATGGAATATGGGGTAAGTATTTAACTTTATTGGAGTTTTCCTATAATAATATTTTCCATTAATTTAATCAAATTGAACCATATGAATCATTGTATGGAAATAGATTTCGTACACCTACATGTTGGGATGTAGTTGGTGAAAGGAAGCTTGCAGGCCTGAAGCTTTTGTAGGAAACAACATAAAAGTTAAAGATTATTCAAACCCATATCAATTAATATCAAAGTAGGAAAAATATCTATTCGTATAATCTAAGGAAGTATTTGAATTTAATGTGGGAGATCATGTTTTCTTAAAAGTATCACCATGGAAGGGTGTTATAATATTTGGGAAGAAAGGGAAACGGAGCCCCAGGTACATTTGTCCTTTTGAAATTCTGGAGATAATTAGCGTTGTGTCTATAATTTGGAAATACATCGTAGCATTTATAAGGTACACAATGTGTTCCATGTCTCATTGTTGATAAATTCCATGCCCGACCCAACACATGTACTCACTTATGAAGGTATAGAATTGGAACATGACAGATCTTACTGTGAAGAGACTATCCAGATTCTGGACACTGAAGAACCTGTGTTGAGGAATAAGATGACTCTACTGGTAAATTTACTTTGGAAAAATCGTAAAATTGAAGAGGCAACATGGGAGCTCAAGGAGCTTAAGATGAATAAATTCTTAAATGTTATTATAAGGTATCATTCTGGTAATTTTGGGGAAGAAATATTTGTAATAGGGGGAGAATGTAACACACTCAAGTTTTAAAAATAAATTTAATATGGAATTCATGAAAACATTATTCTCTATTAAACAAACACTTTGTTATCAGATATAGTTATAAACCATCCATTAAACATAATTTTTCGTTTTTATGTTTTGAATTTTGAAAAACAGATCTACATGGTTGCAGTGAGTAAGATATTTAGTGTCTGATAAGATAAACATACATTTTTGGTGAATATTAATATGACCCTTATGGATAGTAATTTACCCTTACCAATGGTAATATGGACCTTACCATCGTGTATGTTAGTATAAATTTTTTTTGACAAATTATAAATGAGAGTGAATATTTTAAAAGTTAATAATTAAGTGTCAGTATTTTGTGAGTAATAAATATTAAATTATAATATTAAATTAATAATTTTATTTAAAATAAAATTCATTTTCATAAAATTTATTCCTAAGTAAATATTTTTTGTACTATTATTTTGGATAATTTTATGAGATCATAGTTATTTTTTGAAATTATTATAAAAGTAGTTTTAAATTTAAAACTTGTATTATATTAAGTAAATAATGATATTATTTAAAAATTAAATTTCACATATTTAGAAAATTATTTTGATAAAATGGATTCCATTTTTTAATTCTGCACATCAAAAAATTGTTAGGGTGAATTTCTAGAATTTTTTCGAAATAAAATTTTCTTAGTGAATAACAAAATACGGTAATTTACAGTATAAACACTTTAGAAGCTAAATAAACTATTACTTGAGTCCTCTTTGATGTAATAACTCTTGGCTCAAACTAACATAAACTTATTACTATTTTGGGTCACAATAATCAACTCTATTGGCTATCTTGATCCAAAAAATAAATAATTATTAAGATATTCAAAAATCACCCCTCTTCTTTTGTATAATAACCACCCATCACTTCCTCTTATACTCACGTATATATGTCTTCAATATTTTCAAAATTATTCCCAAGTACTCTTCCCTAGCCTCTCCCCACATCCAGGAGATCGTGGACTTTCCAAAAATACAAAAATCAATCCCCTTACAGATAGTCTCAATGAGGAGTATCCAAGAGGTAAAATCCTCATCCATTTCATTTTATTTTCTTTTCAAGTTCCATTTTTATTTAAAATTATATCCTCACCCACTATATAGAAATGATCTTGATAAATATAGTATCATATATATACTATATTTATATCATGGTAATTTAATATACATCATCATTCTCTTTACTCTCTCTCTCTCTTTTATTTTAAAAAAATGAAATCATCGTCTGGGTGGTGCCAATTTTCAACTTTCATGGACAATGAACTTTCGTTCCAAAACTTCTCCTTCAAGGCTGGTCATGAAACCATATTTATGGTTGAAAAAGGTTCAATTTTTTTTCTTAAATCTTATTTAATGGTTCTGGAACTTCAATTTTTACATGATACTAAATAATAGAACAAAACTAATTCATTGTGACCAAAATAGCCATTGTAAAGATCTAGACGATTTATCACTAAATAACTTATCTAATGAATCATTCTCAGAGAATGTAACCAAATGATATATATAAATATCTAAAATTATGAATTTAATTAAAAATATTTAAATTCAATCTTGGGAAATTATATCCATTCCACAAGATCATTTATAGTTATAATCAAGCGAACCAATCATGAATATCAAGAAACAAACACTCCAGAACGATGAAATTCAATCATATAACTTATAAATAAGGTCATAAATGCACATAATAATAATATAATGAATAAAATACATGTATATAAGGATCTTAATTAATTATTTAATGGATTTAAGTTTATTATCTATGATGTTAAGGTCATGTGCATCACACGTTGGTACTCAGGGTAAGGGTTTGCTACCTGAACCTCCATTTTATTTCTGGTTACTCTTTGCCTCTAGTAATCCCAATTAAATTCAAATTTATTATAATGTACTCCTCATAATTTTTTTAATGTTCTATATATATTTTTACCAATATTAATCCTTCTTTATTTTTTGTGGAGTTAAATGTTATATAAATATCTCTCAAAAGTTTTCCAGATAAACCAGATCGATTCAAGGGAACTACTCAAATTCTTACCTATTTTAAAGATCACTATATAATTTATTTTAATCCGAAATTATTTTTCTGAAAACACTAATTTAATCATGTAAAAACTAACTTAGTTAATTTCTTGTTTTTTTCAAATACATTTCCAAAATAACTATTGTTTTCAAAGTAATAGTTTATTTCTCTAAAAAATTATTTGAGGATTTTTATTAGAGTATTTTGTTTAAACAACTATATTTTATTTTATGAATTATTAGGGTTAATATATTATTTTTATCATCTAAAATATTGTATGTAATGGTTTATTATCAGTTTGACTATGGGTGTTCTATGTTGATACCATAAATCATACTAATCTGAATGGTTAGTGATTATGTGGACATGGTAGGAAAAGTTATTTCATATGTTCATGTTTTTATGTTTATCCCCATTAATATGAGGAATGAATTCAAATTTGAATGTGAAGGGTGGGGCCTACTATAGCCCATATATGCATCGATAGGTCTCATGATACAAATAAGAATTGGGTTTTTTCTGAGGACATACCCTAGTATTTTCCGACGTCTTGGTTGAGGCCTTGACAGTATGTTTCAGATGACTTGGCCTTGAAAATATGTTTTAGTTGTATTCTATTATGAATTACCTCATTAAGGTATTATTAATTGATAAATCATGTTATTATTCAACTAGTATAATATCAATGGTTATGTTTCATTCTCTTATTATCTTTTACGTGGCATTATTTAATCAACTTTCATTCCTATAATATTATGCTTAAGAATATTTTTAAAGGCATGTGTTTTTAGTTGTTCACCATTCCTAGAATTTATTTTTATAATAATTTTTTTTGTGTTACATACCCTTAATAATAATCTAATATAGACCATTTTTTATGCTTTATTTTCCCCAGGTTTAGAAGATTAATATAATGAATTAATTTTAGGGATAATCTAGAAGTTATATATGTTTCCAATGAAATTTGTATTATATATTTCATTTCAAGTTGTAATGTTGAACTTATTCTTGTATCTTGTTTTAAAAAACTACTAAACTATCCGTTCCATGGGGTATGACTTTCTTGTAATCATTCCAACGTAATAAAATAACTCACCATCTTTGGGCAACTGGGGTCGAGGCATTACAACAGACCCTCACTGCTAGTCTATAACCCCTAGCATACAGGAAGGTGCACATAATGTAATGTGTCCTACCAATATGTCTACTATTATTTATTGATCGAAATTGGGATATTTCATACATCAATTCCTTCCTTGAGTCCTTGGGTATGCTTTGGGTTATGGGTTTGGTATCATGAGGTGAGGTGACAATTCGATACCTGAATTAAGATAACCCGATCAAAACATACATAAACTTAGTATCATTTTAGATGAATATTATTCATATTTCACAATAATGAAAATTTGTGACCATAATGGTTTAGTTTCTTAGTAAAATATATACATAACCAAGATATTTCATAACATATATTCAATATCTCCCACAATGTTCTTTTATCATATTACACTTCTTAAACATTTCTTACATAATATCTTTCTTCATAACATGGGTAAAATGGAAAAATAATAAAGGTATATTTCAGATTATCTGTAAGGGTAAAAATATTAAATATTAATCAATATTCATAAGTGATCATATGATAAATATTAGGTCATGATAACATTATCATAAATTTCAATATTCATACACAATCAATAAATGATCATTAATCATTAATCATGGAATAAGGATTTTTATAACAAAAAACATAAGTAATAAGACTATGGAATCATCAATATTCAATCATAATCCTTGATAACATATCATAATAATATAATATAATAATTTTACATACACATAAGCCTATAAAATCATTTAATTATTCAATTTTTTCTTCCAAGACTATCACAGTGGATTGGGTTCACTCACTATTCCTTCATTTCCTTAGTCATGGATAACTCTAATGACTATCATAGATGATATATTCTCTTAATGAATATGGTTCACTTCCCATTCCATTACATATTATCACATGAAATATCACTCTTTACCTAATGAATTATAGGGCCATATAATTTCGAGGCCACCAATCACATAATAAAAAACATACAAATGTGTTCCATAAGATCATAAATAATTTATCAATTCATCATATCATAAATCTTATAATTTAGATAGGCATCATTTAATTATTTCATAATAGAATAACCAATGAAAAATAAATGAGTTTTATAATGAGTTTATCATTACAAAATTAACCTATGGGAAAAAGACACGTTTCATAGAACCATTCTTAAATCATTATCACAATATTCTATCCAGGGAAATAAAGTGGATGTTATCACATGATCATACCCCTAGTATATTATAAAAATCCATAATTTATGTTTTCATAGACAAAAGAAACCTCTTAAATCGAATTTGAACATTTCTTTGAAAATATGGAAAATATGATTTTCATTATATATCCTCAAAAACTAAAAATTCCTAGAATATTGAGAAAAAGATTTTGATTTAAAATAAAATGGAAACAAATAATGAAATTTTCCAAGAAAATAATATTCATGATGGTGGTAAGATTCATTCATGTGGTAAGTGTAAACACAATATTAATTTTTCACTTTTTGAAAGAATTCATAAATAAATAGTTCCACTATCATTTTAAAAATTAATTTTTAAAAATTTGATTTGATTTTTTTAAAAATAACTTTAAACAATCATTGAATAATTGAAAATAAAAGACATTAAAACATTTTAGATAACATGTACATAGAAGAAATTGTTTATCTACTAAAGTGGAAATAAGATTAGTTTTTTAAGAAAATTATTGACCATTTTATGTTTCAATGATTGTAAAATGGTACTAATACATGAAAATAATAGGATTAAACATATAATTATAAAACATACGGGATTTTAAAAGTCCAACTAATTTCCATTAATGTAAATTTAGCAAAGAAAATACTAAAAATAAATGAAATAGTTACATAAAACCCTACCTTAAGTCTCTCCCTTCTTAGTACACATTAAAAACTCTTATATAATAAATATATATATTGTAAATGTATTATATTATAATATTAATAAATAACTAAATATAAATCATTCACTATAAATTACAATTGTCCTACTGTCATCAATATCTTCATTAAAATGAACATTGGGTAAATACAGGTTTGTTTTCCATGTATGTCTCAGTTCGATGGCTCTAGTACTAGAACCATTTCCAATTTGATAATTTAAAAAATATTATTAATTAAATAATTTTCATATACATTCATTATATAAATTTTATAACCATTCATATAAAGTGTTGATGCCAACTGAATTACATCACATCATGGAGATGGTCATTTGTACGTGCACAAGGTAATGTTTTCTCTTTTCAATGGATGGAAAGAACGATAGATCATAATTACCCATTACATATTGTTAATTATATCATATATATTAAATAAATATATCCATATTATCATTCAAACAAATAATAAATTAAAAATAAACCATAATGATTTGTGTATGTGGTAGTCTATACATATACATGAATGACATTATCGTTTCCCAAAAGATGTTAAGGTAATAAAGTAGATACAATATTTTAATTATATAAGTATAATTATTTCATAAATAAATTACATAAACATTAAATATATCATAATAATAAATCATGAATGATGTTGGAGGAAAAGGAATCATATAGCTATGTCTAGGTGATAGTCCACACTTACGCACAAGTGATACCTTCATTTTCCATTTGATCGAAATGAGGTGGAAAATGGTTTTTGTATAATTACAATTGAATATTTGTATATTAATTATATTTGGTTTATTATTTTAGGATGGATAAAATATATTTATATTATTTATAATAATAAATAATATTTCAAATATTTGGGTAAGGTGATTATCTCTTTATTCGGACACCTCCTTTAGTTTATAACATAAGCCCTCATATGATGTTATTAGGGTATAAAAAGATGATAAATAATGAAAATAAGAAAGGTATGAAATTTGTTTCTCTGATTGGATGATCTAGAAGGTTTAAATTGTATGAATAATGTAGGAGAATAGGTTACCTTTTAGAAGTGAGAAGAGGGACACTCATGGAATTACATAAGGGATATAAATAATATAAGGACACTTTCATGTGAAAGTGGATGAAAATGCCCAATATATAGAATGTAATATAATTAGAGAAATAAATCTCTTCAAATAGTATGATTTTTACCTCTTTATATAGAATTATTACCTATATCACTTAGTTTAAACCTGGGTAAACTTCTTTTAACACTAATCAGGGCAAAAAATTGTAATAATTTTTATTATTCATTATGACCAAAAGTGCAAGTGGAATAGTTACAAAATTTGAATGTTTTGATTACAAATATGGAATTTATGATTCAAAATATAGAATTTATTTTATAAAATTATATTCATCCTAGTTTTATAAATACATTTTAAAAAAATTGATTAGAATACGTCAAAAAACGTTTTCAGAAAAATGAAATTTTAAGCATAAAACCGCGTTTACATTCATTACATTACTTGTAAAAACCATAGATTAATGATAAAATATTTTATTAATAACATTATCTACACATTTTTTTTAAATAATTCTTCAATAGAGATGAATTTAATTTATTGAAAAAAAAAATTCATGGTTCATAAAAAAAGAGTCTTTCAAAAAGTGTACATTTTTACCTTAAAAAGATTTTATTTTAATTTCTAACAAATTGTAAAATAGTTAATTAATTTTATAAATATAAAAACCACGTTTTCATAATTTATTTAGTCCTATTAAAACCCTCCAATCATACAACTATTCATTAATTATCACATTAAATAATAATATTTTAACAACAAATCGTAGCTTTTTTATACATGGTATTGTGTTTAAAGAAATATATCAAATAAATAAAATTAATTTAAATAAGAATATATCCTAAAATATATCGGTGTTACATTCCAACCCCTTATAATAATTTAACCTTTAAAATCCTTTAACTATAATATAAACAACTGGGGATACTTTTGCCTCAGTACATCCTCAGGTTCCCATGTAGCTTCCTCAAATTTATTATTTCACTACAAAACGTTGACTATAGAGTGATATTATTTCAAAAAACATTCTTTCTTAGATAAATAATCTATATAAGTTATTAATCATAAGAGATTTCATGATCTAGTAGTAAAACCTAAAATTTTATTACATGTGAGAGATTAGGTATGTACTTCCATAGCAGAGAAACATGGAACACATCATGAACTTTAGAGAGATTTGGTGGTCCAATAGGTTATAAAAAATCACCCCAATGCAATCAAGTGTCTTTAATAGACAAAAATATCTTGGGATAAAATACAAATTCTTTATAATTTTTATAACCTTCTTCTAAATAGATATTACTAAGACCACCTTTTCACAAACTGTGAACACTAGATCTCACCGATGATTGTCATCATAATTATTCTGTTGATTCTGAGATGCTTAGATGTGCTAATTAATGGTTCTATACTTTTCAACCATTTTCTTAATGATCTCATTCCCCTAATATCTTTATTTCTCCATCTTCTTCCGAATACTCTGTATTTCTTCACTCACTTACATATATCTATTCAAAATGATCCATCTATATGTTGTTGATGAATGATATTATAGTAAGAAAATCCAACCAAACATTGGATCTCAATCAGATACAAAATAACATGTTGTTTTATTAAAATTTACCACTTTCTTAATGCGTATTATAAAAAACTAATCAAGAGATAAATAATATTTGATTAAAATAAAACATGTTATTTTACAAAGTCAATTGATTGCATACTAAATAGAATCTACCTTTAGATATTGTGGCGTGTCTAATGATGAAATACATGGGAATTGTTTCCCATTCCCATTATAGTATGTGTAATGTTTGTAACATCCCTTAAGAAATTTATCTCTCATTATTAACTTACCAGTATACCAAATATCTAGATATAAACTCTAAAATATCCATTTCATGTTATCCCACTAGAAATTCTCTTTTAGATCTCTATACATCTTTGTATTTCTAAGATGGATAGATAATGATGAACTCTGGACTTCTTCTAACTACTCCTTAAATTATAGTATTGATGGTACATAAGCTCTATTCCTAAACCTTATCATTTAATTAAAATTATGGTTAAACTTGGTAACATTTATATCCTTCATTTATATTTTCTATCCTTCCTTATATGTTTCATTAAACTAAAAATTGATGAATGGTAGAAAATTAATCTGATAAAGACATGATATATTGTTTTTCATAATTATTTCAATATCAATATACTTCAAATCCAAAAATACTGGATCTCTTTTGATCCACATCATCTATTATGACCCATCCTTAAACATTACAAAATTTTGTGTTTTTCGTTAAGAATTAACTTTCTTGTATAAAAAAGATATTCTAATTTTATAGTTTTAGAAAATTAGGCAATCACACCTATTTAAATTATTATTACATCAAAATGTAGAAACCTCCACCTAGTAACTATTCATCTAAAAAAACAAACCATTTATGATATAAGATGTTTTTTGTTCTTGACATATCTTTACAATTTTCATATGGACTAATAATTAAGCCTACTCATCCTAAAAACCATGTAAAAGATATTTTAAAATTTGGGATGACCAAAGAAAAAATCAGTAAGTTAAATCTAAAAATAAACAAAGAAACAATTTACTTCATGAATAGTTGAACAATATTTTTCATTTTAAAAATAAAACATTGTGCTTAAAAGAAACATTTAATTACCTAATAATTCATATCTTCTGCAAACATATTTTCAAAAATTAATTCATAAAAAATATTAAATAAAAAAATAAAATATAGAAATATTAATTTTAAAATATAAAAAACTTATTAATGTTTTTTTGAAAAAACATTATACATTTATGCCTTTTGAATAATCATATACTTTCCTTTAAAATAAATCACATAAGTAAACATAAGGGATAAGAACACAATAATCATGGATTCATAATATCATTGAAACATGGGAAATGTTATAGCATCAAAAAACATGGAATACAAATAAGTCAAGGATAAACTACTAGACAACATCACTTGGGGGATTGTCCCATAGTGGATTAGGTAATATATAAAGAGGTAAAATATTTATGTAATTAATTATAGTTCTATCCTGGAATACCCATCATTACATGTTCAAAAATATTTTTTCAACAAGAAGGAAATAAATAATAAGGAACAAACATAAGAATTTCCCAAAAGATGGGTTTCATAATATTATGTCGTATCCCAATTAAATTAAATTTCATAAAGAACGAATTTGAGATATGAATATAATTCATGTATTACACGATCAAAGGAATGTAAAATAAACTAAGTATATATGTGAGGGAAATTTTGTAACACCATGTAATTTTAAGAGAAGAACATTTTTTGGTAGAGTGTATGACACGTAACACGAATATTATAATAATAGAAAACACCAGAGACTTTATTAAATAGTTCTTTTAAAATAAATTTAATCTTTTTGATAACTTACGGTGCACACAACCCTGAGTAGAAATGTACAACAATATAGTGTAAAATATTAACTTTGACATTAAGTTAGTTTATATGCATGGTACTAACTACAAAAAATAAATTATGACTATCTATTAATTAGAAATATAATCCGAATAACATAAATGAAAAAAAAATATTATACGAAAAACTGTATTTTCCCTAAAATTTGGGTTAGTTGCGCTTTGTGCACCTAATATAAAATTAATTTTTACCACATGAATATATTATATTTCAAAAATTAATATTTATTTTTTAAATCATAGTATAAAAAATATATTATGGTGAATTTTTGGTATTTTTCAACAATATATCATTTATCGATAAATAATAAAATATAATGATTTTTCATTGAAAACTCATTTTTCGTTTAAATTATTTAAAAAGTTAAATTATATTTTCAATTGTTCTTAATGTAAAATTAGTTCAGTTATATATCTATAAATTAAATTTATTTCCTTTGAATCATTTTAAATTTTAAATTTCATATAAAAACATTGTAAAATTTTTAACATTTTCTCTTTGAAACCCCGCTTTTTCACCACATTAGGGCGATTATTTTTAAATTAACATTTTACAATTTTTAATGTAATGTTTCCAAATGTATTATATATTTAGAATCATAATAATATATATTTTCTAATAAGGTCAACTTAATTTTTATTCAAAATGAAAAGTGAAAATATAATAAACTAATTACCACTATTAAGTTGAAAATATATTTACTAGAGGTTAGAATAAAAATATAAGCATTAAATTAGCCTAATAACTTTTCTAAAATCTATTTTATATCCATATTTTTACCCTATTATTTATAATTCTCAATAATACTTCATTATGGACACTTTTTCCTTGTGTAAAACGCGGATAAACCTTCTTCTTTATAAAAAATAAAATTGTACCACTCACCTCTCTTATAAAAGGACACCCTTATCCACAATTATTCACACATTCACACCCTTTTTTGTTGAGATAAAACCTTAAAAAAACTTCCCAAATTCCCAAAACTCATCTTAGAAGCCTTATTTTGGGATGAAATCCAACCTTGGACGACTTTGGTGCAGACCTCATGAGGTTACCTAAAGAAGAGGTAACATTCTTTGATGAGCATTATTATTTTATTTATTCCATCACGTATTTAAATTATTATTAAAAAAATATAATTGATTAAACATAATAAATTCCATATACTTAGTATTTTTATATTAAGTTTATGACTTAAAAACATCCCCACTTCCATCAAATGGGTTATGAAATCATCATTCATGTGTATTGGGGACTACCGCCTCACGAACTGATGTCATTCATTTTTTCATTACGACCCATCAGGGATGGGTGTTATGTTGAATATATAAGTATATATATGATATTTATAACATAATTATACTAATATATTCATTATATCACACACACACATATATATATTACTTTCTATTATGTAGGGTATATGATAACGTTGCTCATGTGTACGGTGGACTGTCACCTTATGAAATGATGTGATTATTATTTTAATATAAGTTTACATGGAAGGTAATAATGATAATTTAAATTAATATATGTTATATAGATGAAATAATTATGATATTAATGAAATTTTTATCATTCTGAAAAGATAATATGTCATTTCTTTTTTCACACTAAAAACTGACAATATCAGTCGTATACGTGTGGACTACCACCTTCACGAAGCGATGAAACTCTTTTCATTATCAAATCGAATGGATGATATATATAATTATATTTAAAGAAGTTATTTTATTTTATGAACATTATTTAAAGAAAAAAAATTTACTTATGATGATCATTAAAATATGGAACCTTTACTCATGCGTACGTATGACCTACTATATCCATGATTGTAACACACATCATTTTTCAAGACCATAATTCAGGATTGGTTTTAAAAGTATAATTGGATTATAAATATGATAATTATTTAATTATTATTATTCTACATATGTTTAAATAATGACCTATTTGGCCACAGTCAACCTACCAATGTCATTTTTGGCACATAAGGAAAATATCGTTGAAACATTAAACGTAAACTTAATTTATTAAGTAATCATATTCAACATGGTAATAAATAAAATAGAATTATATATGAACGTGATTTTTTTTACTAATAATTTAAATAATTAACATATGTTTATTATTTTGGAATATAAATAACATAGGTGAGTTGCCAGACACAATGTAAGGGTTTCTCATATCGGTTTTACATTAGTGAGACATATGTCATATTGAAAACTCATTTCTTTTAAGTGTTTTATGTATACCACAGTTTTTATTTTATATCAATAATTAATTTAAATTAATATTATTTAATGTTTCATTTAATGATATTACTTTCATGGGTATTTTGATACAAAATTTACAAAAGTGGTATGAGTTTCTTTCACAATCTCCTCATTATTCGAGATTGTTTTTTATGTCTCTCATGGGGGGATTATTTGTTATTCCAATCAAAAAATAAATATATATTATTATACTATGATTATTCATGAAAGTTTTAATTTAATATTACCATTTTCCTCTCTCTGATACATATAATTATTAATAAAATGTTTTTGGAGAAAAATTGTATTTATTTCACTCATGAGTTTGAAATAATTTTCATAAAAACCTCTATTTTCTAATAATATTGTAAAAAATGTTTTTATCATTCTAGAAATGATTTATTAAATACATTTTTACCCATTTTAAATTTTTATATATTTTTTTAATTGAATATTCATGTTTTTTTCAAAACAATTCAAATTTTTATTTTACTGAAAAAGTGAAAGGAATATTTATTTAAACGTACTCAACTATAGGGTCCTGAAAATTTTCCCAAGGGAAGATAATACTCACACAATCACTTTGCAGAAGGAAGAAGGTATCTCTACAAGTCTAACATGGTGAATGAACTCACATTGAGTTACAAAATTCAGAATAAACTATATAGAATTCAAGTTTTGAAACGATTTTATGTGGCCCATATACCATCACCCGGAAGGGTTAATAGACTGCCAACATCGCAAACCACCAGTACACAGAGTGACCCGCGAGGTGTTGGCCCACAGAGCGATGGACAGTGAACCCAATGGACCAAAAAATGCATGGATGAAGGGCTCAAGCATGAAATGGCCATCCACGTACCCTCTCATAAACTTACCAGTTCAGCGATGAAGCAAACTGGCAGTGTTCCATGAACCGTGATCACAAACCGTAGCCTTCGCAAGACCCGACTGGCCGAGTCTTCCTTTGGTCTGGATATCTATTTATGGGCCTCTGCAAATGGTTCCACATGCCCATATACACGATTTCCCCAATGATATATAAAATGAGAACAAAATGAATTTGTAGGGGGTGGATGAAGAAATATCAAATGGGGCCCCATAGGATGGAAGAAAGAACTTATAGAAGATTATGACTTCAATCTTGAATCATCAGCGAATCCCAAATTGCAAACCATGCTCTCCAAAGGTATAGATAATTGCGAACCATAAAACGAGGGAGCTTAATAATAATAGGAGAACCGTGTACCTAACTATTGAAACTACAAACCACATACGGATGAACTCTCTATGAACGATAGTCCCCTGAACCCTCCTTCAATATGGTGTTCTGTGTGGTGTATTGATATGTAGATTTAACTCGGTGTTACATACTATATTAGTACGCGGATGGAACACAAAGCAGCGTGATGAACCACATCCAGAACCACATACCACTATGGTGCGTTGTGGTCCATACCCACGATCAAGTACAATTTCAGTACACGGATGACCCCTCTGCCTGTATATCACAATGCTATGTGGAGCTTCCCCTGTCCCACATAATGAAATAGTATGTGAAATGCGGTGTTTTTGGGTATTCTTTCCTCCGGTTCCAATCTCTCCCCTTCATTTCCTTCCTGTCCTCCATAGTCCCTCCATGAACCAATCCCCTTTCATGAAGCCAGAGCCTCCTCCAAAGCCACTAAACCCGTATGATCAGACCAACAGGTGCATCAGCACACCCCCTTGAGTCTACATACCCATGGTAAGATGAGTCCAGAAGGATCTCCCCACGATTGTTTGGACTTCATGGATGTTTGTATGTCAACATTCCCATGGAAACCAAGAGTCCAACCATGGGATGATAATCTGAACCTCCTCGTTCTAGATATTAAGGGTGATCACCTGCTTTTCCATTCAATTAGGAATTGTGATTAGTCAAAGGGGTTATGTTCGCTTCCCCTTGTGATGAGGACGATAATACTCCCCTACTTAGAATGTTTTCCGGGGCACTCCCACTAAGCTAAGTAACCAATATTTTGAATGCCAAGCTGCATGACCTTTAATGTCACCTCACATTAAAAGGTTAATAATTCTCCGCCCTAACCCACCGTCTCCCCAGCCTCTCTCTCCATAGGCTCTCCATCTACCATCAGCGAGAGAGGAGGTGTGTGGTTTGTTGGACCTCTCACATCCTCTTGTTTCTCCCACCGATCATGAATCATGTGGGCTTAGAGGTTCGTTATTATTATAATATCTATTATATTTAACCTATGAGAACTCTTATTCCAGATCAAACGAGGATATATAGGATGTCTGCTTGAAGTCCTGAGCTCAAAAGGGTGACCTTCCAAAAGGGATCACCCAAACATATCCTCTCAAATGAGAAGCTTCCATGAATAATCCCCAGTAATTCTGAACTATAAGAACTCTGATTCCTGATCAAACCATGATACGTAGGATTCCTTCTTGAAGGCTCCAGCTCAAAAGGGTGCCCTTCTAAAATGGATCACCCAAGAATTTCCCCCCAAATGGGTAGCTTCCATGTGAAAGCCCCATATCATAAAAAATACATGATTTATGATTTCTATCATGAGTATACATAGGAAACCCATCTTATGAGTCTGATCCTAACATCAAGTCACCTTCCATACTCCCTAGAATACTGCAAAATCCAAAGCGCCTTATTGCATGTCTTATGTCAGTGTTGCCTCCATAACAACAAATCCATGAATGCCTATGACGATCCTGCAAACTAGGGGTAGCTCTTGGAGACACTATTCAAGAATGAACCTAGAATTTACGAAAATATGATCACATCTTAAATCTATAATAGATTCATAGAATAGTCAATAACCCCCCTCCCCAAAAAAAGTGGATGTGGTGAGCCCGACTTCTGAGCCTCTCGACCAATAGAGTCCTCAAGTGTTATTGGACAAATCGTTGTCCAATGAGCACCTTACTTTGGAAATAAGGTCCATGAATCATCTATACTAGGGTTATTGGGTGTTTCTAGCACCATGAATATACCCGTTGGAGACCATCTGAGAAATTCATATCCTGGGAGGACAGATTACACAAGTACCTAACCCCATGAAATCACCTGTTTAGGCCATCTGACTATGGAATATAATTCACCGTATAGAAGGGGTAAATTACTCAGTCCTGGCATGGTTAATCGAACCCTCCTTTATGTTATAATGATGTAGAATGGGTTGAAGTAAAAGTAATGGGGAATTTGATGTGAAACTGTCTCTAGAAAAATAGACAGTGATGATTCTAATTAGACCATTTCATCATCACCCTGATCATGCCTCCTCAGTGTTGAAACAAAAACAGTGAACCCAACGTGAATTCTTAACCAAGGTGGCAGTTTTATCCCACTCAATACCCTTTACCTTACAACAGAAACAAAATGGGGGGAGGCCAAAATGAATCATCAAATACGCATATGTCCAAAAGAATTCTACATTGATGGGGTTTTGTTGTCTGTATGTCATATATGTACGTTGCAAGTTCTTGTAGAGAATCCTTTTATCCAAATGACATCCCAATTACTAATTCAAGCACACGCATCAACTATCTAGTAGGAATTTAGGTCCCCTATGAAGATCAAGACACCCTCTCCTACCCAGCATTTTCAACACAGGGTATCCAACATGCTGATCAATGTGTACTACTGAAATGGTACTCTTCCCACGGTGGAGGCCACGAGACAAGACCTCCAGTATATGAAGCCTCTCCAGTCTCCTCTTAAGCCGTGGATGGTGCCCCAGCAAACTACAACCCAGTGGTCATATCAAACCATTTTAGAAGCTTGTCATTGTAATGTGACAACGAGTACCTCACTTATATTAGGAGGGTCGATGAAGTCAATGCAGGAAACTTCATCTCAACTGCACACGGGTCTGACTCATAGACCCCTGTTGGAAAACATCTCCGCCAACAATGGATGACCAGGCCTCCTCGCATTGAAGATGAACTAATGTTGAGAGCACCTGATGAAGTCCAGGAGACTCTGGACCCTCAGGCTTCCCACCATGGGCGGCAAATACATTATCCGGAACACTCTATTACCATGGATCTTGAAGATATACTCCATCATTCAAATGCAGAAGCATTATATGGGAAGACGTACAACTCCACCCCCACCACTCAATACCACCATAGAAATAGGGTGGCACAATATGTCCACGTGCATGTTCCTTCTAGTGCTTTCTAGTCCCTCCATGCAGACAGAGTTGCAAACTACAAGCAGATGCATTTATCTTCCAAGGCGCAACAAACCCGCTATCCAAATAGGATAGAAACCAACTATACACAAGCACTAGACAAATGTCAATCCTAACACCCAAATAGGGCGGCAAGAATGTATGAGTAGAGTCAAATTCCTGCAGATGCATACGAATCCTATAAGAAAAATGCAGTGGAAAGAAAGCAGTTGAAAACCCTCACTTGTAAAGACAAATCCCACTATTTAAATATGGTGTCAACTGGAGAAGACAACCGGTGGTAGATTCATTCCTATGCCCCTACATAGGTGAAATTATAGTATCTACCGGTATCCTAAGGAGGATAAGAGTAGGAACAAACTCTTACTCCGATATTGGAATGGGCCTTCAAACATGTTTCATCCCAATATGTATCTCAGAACATCCTAGAAATGATGGAAGATCGTACATCGATCCTAGACCATATCATTCAAACATGATAGGACATTATTTTATTGGGGAAAAGGCAAGAAACCTATCCCATGGCCTAGTTTCCTCAAATGGAATGACTGACACTGAAAATGAGTCAGTTACTTCAGAGCAGTTATGCATCCTTGCTCCAGTCCAAGAGGGTCGAAGGAAATATCCCTTGTTAAAAAGATAATCGTATCGATAACAAATACTTTTTCCATCCAGGGGATGCTGGTCCAATGTGGTGGCCACTTCAGGGAAGGCATATATCCCTGCCATAACTCAAGATGCTCGTCGGCGTATCCCAACATCATCACGAGACCCAACAAGATAGGGACCCATACATGAATTTCGTTACAAACAGCAGGCAGTCACGATTACCCACAAGAGAGTTCCCAAAAATGAAATGTACCAAAGGAAACTGGAAAATTAAGGGCGCATACATGATCCTTCTCTAATGGATGTTGTGGTTCTTGAAGCCCTCAAAACAAATATCAATAAAGCCTCAGGACCTGGTCAGTTCGTTCCCAAATTATGGAAGTGTCAGTAGTAGTTGCGAAGGTCCTCCCTGTAATGTCACTAACAATAGCTCTGAAGTTCCTCCCTAGAGCACCCATGGGGGCTCACTATGTGGGATAAAAATGATCAATCACAAGATCATATCTCCTGATGGGCATCAGGGTGGACCTCCCCTTTACCTGATGATCGGACAACAAGTTGGTCCCCCCCCCCTTGATGTTTTGTGCCATTATGGTCCTCCCCAGGGTATACACTACAGATATACTTTTAATTGCAGTCCGACGTCTAGTCAGGATGGTAGTCCTTGCTATGATTACTGTTACTATGATGGACATCCCCGTAATGGCAGTTTTTTGTGAAGGTCCTCCCCATAGTAACATCAAGCAATGAGAAGGTCCTTTGCTCATTGCAGTATATCCTGAAGGCCCTCCCAAGGATGTACACTGCAGAAATTCTCCCTGAAGCCAGGTATCAATTTGTGATAGTAGTCCTCGCCATTATAGAAGTCATCCAGAAGGTCCTCCCCTCAGTGACATGAAGCAGTGAGAAGTTCCTCCTCTCACTACATCCCTCCCTGAAGGTCCTCTCCAGGATATAGGTTGTAGGAAAACTCCCTGTGGTTGGGTATCAAGTCTCAATGGTAGCCCTCGCAACAACGACACCGATTACGGAGGTCCTTCCCACAATCAAAATTCATATTGGTAAGAAGGTCCTCCCCTTTCCGAAATAAATGTGAAAAATCCCTCCTATGTTGAGGTGTTCAAAAATATGGATTCAGACATATCAAGCACTCCATCTATGACATGTGATATCCTTTATCAACCACAGGATAGTCCAGGGCCACACTCATCTTCTGAGACACCCCTACGTCGTTCACATATCTATGAGGTTCCCACCCACCCGACTTTTTGGAACTAAATGATTAAGAAGCAGTCAATCTAGGAATATCATGTGGAGGATCCCCCAGTGGTACAATAGTTGGATATGTTTCTTGTGAGAAGACAATTGTCGAAAGATAATATACTAGTGATGTATTGGAAAACAACCACTTCTCACTTTCACATACCAGAGGAGTTGTCCGGTGAATATATGCATGAAATTCACCTTAATATATGGACGACTCTTCGTCAGCTAAAAGAAAAGTTCATTCCCTATGATGGGTATGAAAACCATGTCAACATGTTAGGGGAGATTCTCCCTCCAATCGAACTATAAGCCCTCCCGTCCTCACGGCAACCATGATCAAAAGGTAGAAATAAAAACCTTGAACTATCATGCCTCCATGCACTTAAAAAGTTATTTCACTTAATTGGAGACACCCCGACTGGAGTTCATATTCAGGGATGGGGAGAACATGGAGCTCTACACTTCACCTTATGCCCCGTCCACCAAACCTCCTTGTAAATGACATCATGAAATATCAATACCCAAAGGTAGCAATCAATTTAAATCCCTGCTCATGAAATATGGGATTCTTAACAAAAACAATCCAAGAGTAAGTCTCAAAAGAATCAGGACCGAAGAGATCAATCAATCGAAAAGATTTTGAGTTAGGCAACCAAAAATGTCCAGAAGGCTTTCTACCTAAGGGAAGACAACCAGTAAGCAGTACAAATATATTCAATATACCATAGAATTCATGCATGCCTAATTCCATACTCGGCTCACACCTATGTGGGAGTGAGTGAAATAAAAAATCTAGAAACAACGGTAGCTACCACCATGATTAGGGAACAAACTCTTCCCATATGGATGAGGGAATTTATAAATCAAAATTCCCCCATAAGAATAACAAATACAGGTCATAGGGAATTAATGGAAGAATGGGAACAACCCTAGACCATAGGGATGGGGATATTTCTACCTCAATTTCCTGCATAGAAGACGTCTTTCTTCTCATGTCTAGGAAGATCTTTTGAAAGAGGAGTCACCTGATCTACCCCTTCTCATGGTTCGCACCCTCCGAGACAATGATGCATTGCGAGGTCATATCATGTCTCTATTCAGGTCAATCTTCATCATGAAACCTGATGAATGTCACAGAATAGAGGGAGAAAATCCAAAAAAGGATGCATAAAGCCGTACTACCATTTGGCATGGGTGCACCACCCTCAATGTGATATGCATCCGTGTATATAGTAAATGTCTACCCCACAGATCTCACATAAAATGACACAGAAGGATAGGATTCAAGGGATTATGGTTCCCTCTTATAGGAATCCCACACTAAGTTTGATGGTGTGCACACTCGGAACCATAGAGACGTCCTAAATTTAGGTGCCCCTTAGTTAATCCTTCATTTCCTCCCTCACGAAACCCCAACAAGGAAAAGAAAAAATACAATGTTGTCTATGACCCGCCTCCCTCTCCACCTATGAATATTTCCTTCGATATCGCAAACTATAATGCCAAGATAATGGATAAAATGGGAGAGCATAGGAAAATTAATTTTGAGCTGTGTTAAGCGAGCAACCTTGCTGGATTTGTTCCCCCTACGGAACGTCATCAAGTGTTCCTAGAAGAGGTTCCCTTGAAACAAGCACTCATTCATGTGAATGAATCCAAGATCAGAGGCCAATCCAATCTGGAATCTGGACCATAAACCTACTTAAACTCAGACCCAAAAATAACATCAAGAGTTACCCCACAGGGATGGCATCTAGAATATATTCAGGTAAACCTACAAAGGATACCCTCGGTTGGGTATCCACCACAAATTCCTACAGTTTAGACACTCCTATAATTGGCCACTTCCGCACCATCCTAAGCTCAATCTTGGTAAGATATGCATTGAGGGATCTTGAACACCATCAAGAAACTAACAACTTGACTAGAAGACATTGAGGGGTGATGTGCTTCGATACAAATAGAGTGAAAACCCTCCACTGATTTGGGGAGAAATGTTACACCACCACCAAACATATAAAACCATATATTCGAAGTATTCAATGGCTTGGGGGACCCAAAACAAAATTTAATGCACTATTCCTCTTACATCAACCTCACGAAGGCACTCCAGAGTAGCAAGAAGTAGTAAAACTCAGGTGCTTTAGGCGAACCCTGTAGGGATTGTCCTTTGTGTGGTATAATAGCTTTCCAGCTAACTCAATCATAGGATGGGAAGACCTCTAGTGACAATCTTTCGTCCTATTCGGTTCAACGTTTCCTAATAAAATGGTCAGTGATGTCATTAATTTCAAGAAGTGAGAGAACGAAAGAGTATCAAAATTAATTTTCATATGGAAAGGCCTGACTTATTCCCTAAACCGGTAACTTCCCCATGATGAAATAATCGCTATGTGCATCAATAATCTTCATGATGAATTACGAACACCACTCATCCTAGTAATGTACACAAGTGGGTTCTGATATTTTTCTGCCATTGACCAAAGGATATAAGACTCTTTACAATGGACCAATCTCTAGTCCCGAGTGGCCCCATCGGCCCCAGGTAAAAGAGCAGGAAAAGGTGAAGCAACATCTATCACGCTTATGCCCCACCAACACCATCTCCAGTGGTGAGGCCCCCACTGAATCATGTAGGACCTTCAGACGCCAACAACAACCCCCACATAGAAAATATGAGAGATGACATGATAAAATAAATCAGGTCGAATAACAAAGAAATAAATTCTACTCATTCCAAGATAACCGGGTCTGTGGTTATTTTATATCCTCCAGGAATTGAAACTTGCTCTAGCTACAATAGCCAAAGAAAGCTGCTGAAGTGGGTATTGGAGAACGTCCAAATTATTATCTCTATCACCAGATACTAGGACACACCATCTAGGAATGATTCATTTTCATGGATCTCTTACAAAATTTTGTGGATTCCAGGAAAGTCAAGTTGGGCACGCCGCTAGCACTAGTGGAGTATGATTCCATATCAGACTCAAGAGAGGAAGAGGGATAGAAAACAATCGCATGTAAGGACCAAAAATTTGATAATTGGATGACCTGAAAGAAAATAAACCGAGATCATGAAATTCCCTGAATGTAGTTGAAACAACCAACCATTCCCCCAAAATCTCCAAATACAACACAACCATCCTCCTCATCCCTGCAGTCCTCTAATGTCCAATAGTGTAGAAATCAAGAGAAAGAAGATGGTTTTACACTGAATTTGAATCCAGTGTTGATAATTTTGAATTTCATACCAAAAAACATGGTACAATGGGAACCAACCCACAAAACGGTACAACTGACACCACCCCATCAAATGACACTATTATAAGGATACGGTCAAACAGAAAAATTTTCAGATCAAGAACATATCTTTGAATTCATTAATGTCACTCACTTGATAGAACCCGTCTCAGATTGAGACTATGGCTACAAAACCGAATTCCTCACGCCCAACCGAAGAGTTGGAGAAGAGGCCATAGATACATGAGGTTTCCTGGAAGGAACGATCATAGAAGGAGTCAAAGTTTTAGCCATGATATGACTCAAACCATTAACGTCGTAGAAACTTGCAGAAAGACCAGTCAACAGAAACAACGAGAACCATAATTCTCTTCCACCCCCACTAGAGAAAATACAAGCCGATTTATCTTAGATTATCCATTGGAGAAAGAAAAAATACCAAATCTCCCAAGGCATATGGGAAGACTAGTTTGGCCCAACCCAAAAAAAACCACTGCCCCACTAGCTCATGTCATAGAGGCTGAAACTCTATGTCCAATGTCCAATCCCCTAAAATGTTGTTGAAAGAGAAACCTCAAGCCAGGAAGCACTAACAATTAGTGAAGAAATATGATATTCTAAAAAAGCTGGCATCATTACCAACAAAGATACCAATCATGTATGTGTTAAGTCTGTTTGCAGATCTTAGGGAGGCACTCATCGAAGCCTTGATAAGTCCATAAGAATTTTAGGTCGAAGTATCAGTAGCCTAATTCAATCAGACGAAGAAAAATCCCGAATAATGTCATGTCTTCATCTCTTTTATAGTCAGGGATGAAGATGTCATCATGAAAGGGACCATCAAACCCTTATATGTGTCCATCTAGATAAATGGAATTGATGTTAAGAGTATTTTCATTGACAATATATCTAGAATCAATCTCCTCCCACTGTGAACTCTTCGTTGGATGGGATATGATGAAGATAGATTGACACCATAATCCACAAAACTGCTAGTATATGAAAAAACTGAAAAAAAATCATTGGGACAAATCCAGCTTCAAACTTGGCTTGGAAACCACATGTCAGACTTCGAGTTTCGGGTAGTGCGTCAAAGTATGGACTTCAACGTCATGTTAGGGATGCCTTGGCTACACCAAGAGGCTGAAATTCTTTTATTATATCATCAGTTCATCAAATATTAAACTAATGGAAAAAACAATACATTGAATGCTAATAAATCCCCATTTGAGTCATGTGAGTTTCATTATATCGATGCAGGGTTTTATGAATCGGAAGAAAAACATTCTTTGGACGACGAAATTGATTATATTACTACCTTGAATGGATTGGAAATGGTTCTTGTCGACCCCCTCCAGTATCTTGGGAAATAGTATGTATTACCCATCAACCAAGTTGAATGCATAAGTGATAGTATGGATGCAGACTCAATTATTTGAATGATCTCCATTACGACCGCCAAGTCCAAAAACATGGAAGAGTGGGCTGACTCCCATGATGTCAGGAAAATCCCTAACAACGATACTGTCGAACTATTCTTAGGACCTCAAACTGTCATCACTTTACTCACTATGGCAAAAGACGATTTCTCTCCCAACACTAGAGAGTTCATCTCAATAATCCTCTCTCGATCATAGGAGGATGAAGAGGAAGATGATGATGATGATGTAGAGGAATAATAAGAAGAAGACCACAAAGATTCCCCTCATGTATTCGAAGAAGGTGTCTCCACCAAAATCGATGAATATAAAGAAATAAACATGGACACTAAAGATGACCCGAATTATACTCTAATCAGTGTGGATATGCCTACGGAGGAGCCAGAGGAATATACCTCCTTCCGAAGGAAGAATTGAGATGTGTTTTCCTATAACTACACGGAAATTCTAGGTCTCAATCCTGAGATTTCCACTCGTTATCTGGGTTTACCAGAAGATCAACGGGTCTGTAAACAGGCAGCCAGAAGAACCCACCTGACACATGCTACCAAAATAGAGGCTAAAGTTAACATGATGATTAGAGCCAACTTCATATGAGAATTTCATTATCTAATTTGGATTGAAAACATAGTCCCTCTCAAAAATTAGAATAGACAGATTAGAATCTACATTGACTTTAGGGGCCTTAATCAGCATTGCCCGAAAGACTATTTCCCAGTCCCAATCACAGAATTGTAGATCAATGAAACCACCGGATATGAGGCCCTCTCTTTCATAGAAGGCTATTCTGGATTCAACTAGATCTGAATGGCTTGGGGGAATGAAGAATCTATTTCTTTAAGGGCGCCTCAGGGTGGGTTCTATTATAAGGTGATGCCCTTTAGTCTAAAAACAATGGCACCACATAAAAACGCACCATGAATCACATCTTCAATCCCTTCTCATGAAACTTTTTCGAGTGTTATGTCGATCATATTTTGGTTAAAACTTGAAATCACTCAATCCAACTGGCTGATCTTGAAATTGTCTTCAAAAAACTATGACATCATAGTTTAAAGATGAAACTCCGAAAGTGCACCTTTAGTTTTACCTCTATGAAATTACTTGTATTCTATATACGGCATCATGACATGGAATTATACCCTGAAAATACAAAATCCATCCTTTGAATGTCCCCAACATGAAACCTCACTGAGTTGAGAGGTCTCTAGGGGCACCTGACCTACATCCAGCACTTCATAACTATCTTGGGGAGTAAATGTTTACCTTTCACCAGGTTAATGAATAAAGGGGTTACCTATGAGTGGGATAATTATTTCCAAGAAGTGTTTGACAATCTCAAAATATATCTCCTAATACCACTAGTTCTAATGCCACCAGTTGAGGGGAGACCACTCATTTTGTACATAACCACCTTGGAATGGTCCTTAGGAACCTTCCTCACACAGAAGAATGATGTTGACTACAAGAAAAACATAAATTAACTCAGTCGAAAAATGATTGATGTTGAAACTATGTATTCAAAAATTAAAAAGATTTACCTAGCCCTAATCTTCATGGTTCAGAAAATCAGGCATTACCTGCTGCACCATGAGGTCCACCTAGTCTCCCACTGCAACTCACTTAAATATATCCTCAATCGTCCGATGCTTACTGAACACATATCTTGGCGGGCAGTCATCCTACAACAGTTTGACATATGGTACGTACCCTATAAGGCCATCAAATACCATAAATTAGAATACTTTTTGGAAGATCAACCCTATGAATAAATAACATTGTTATATTCCGAACATCCAGATAAAGAAGTGTGCTCCGTCCAAGAGGACCCCCAAACATGGGAAATGTACTTCGATGGTTATTCCAGAAGCTCGACAGAGAAAAGAATGGAGGATACCAAGATCAAATAAGTAGGTATGGGAGTTATAATCTTATCCCCTGAAAAGGGAATCTTGCCATACAATTTCCTACTTTTGGAAGGGTGTACAAATAATGAATCATAATACTAGGCCTTCATTATGGGTCTGGAACTGACACTTCTTGTACAAGCTAAACACCTAAAGATAAAGGGTGATTCAGAGAAAGTAATCAAACAATTCAATGGTGATTATTCCATTATGAAAGAAGTATTGGACCACTTGATTAACTATGATAGAGAACTGATAGAGTAATTCCCATCATATAAAATGGTGACCTATGTCCCTCAGTCTCCAAATTCTCAAGCTGATGCTTTAGAAAATGAAACCACAACCTTGGCTGATCTAGACCAGGATTAAATAGTTATTATCATTACCCACCATTGGATGGTCTTTCAATTTGTCCATAATAATACATAGGAGATGGAAAAAATTATCCCTGTTTCTGAGCCTTAAGGTCACACCACCATTTGGATGATTCCCATTGCAAATTACCTTAGGAAGAGGGAACTCCAACTAGATAGGGCTAGAAGGGAAGAGGTCTAAAGATGGGTAGTCAACTTTTCCTTATAAAATGGGGTAAACCATGAAAAGTATCTTTACAAAATAGTCCTTGATGGAGTCCTTCTCAGGTGCATTGATGGAGAATAGACTATTTCCATCATAAAATAAGTGCACGCTAGAGCCTGTGGAGTACACCATTTAGCCACCAAGCTCTCTCTTCAAATCTGAAGGCTTGGGTATTACTGGACCACTATGATAAAATATTTTCACATATTCACCAAGAAGTTTCATTCTAACTAAGTTCATGCCAATTTCACACACCGATCCTCAACGTTTCTTTACATAGCTAAGTACTCCGTGCCATTTTCCACCCGGGGGGTGGATGTTGTGGGACCATATCCCCCTTCTACAGCCAAAAAATTAAACTTCATACTCAAAGAAACCAACTTCTTTTCCAAATGGTCCAAATCCATACCCCCTACATAATTTAGGGTGAAAAACATCATTATATTTTTAAGGCCAACATCATTACTATATTTGGTGTCCCTCATACAATATTTAGAGTCAACAGCACCAACTTCTGCTATGTTGGGTTAGAAAAGTTATACAGAGAGTATGGAATCAAATCAAATCGTTCATCCTGCTAACATGCAGTGAACAATGGGAAGATAGAGGATTCTAACAAGACTTTGTCAAACATTCTCCAAAATTTGGTAGATAAGGATAAAAATTTATAGCCCGACAAGATCCTTCATGCTTTGCGGGCTTACAGAACCATAACTGCACTACCACCTAGGCGACCCATACTCACTAGTATACGGGGAAGAAGAAGTTTTTTCTATCAAAATCCATGTTCCATCACTTCGTGTGGTAATTAGCGATCACCTGTCCATAGACGATCAATCCCAGAGAGGTTTTAATGAGTTGGAGCAGCTAAATGATAAAAGGCTCCACACTTTACACCATTTGGAAATTGACCAAAATTGGATTGCATGAGCCTTCAACAAAAAGGTTCACCTTCTATATTTCCTCAAATTAGAGATGTTATTAGTCCTAATAACCCCAATGATTCTTGGGAAGAAGACCCTAAAGCTTGAACCAAAGTGGGAAGGACCATATGTCATACATAGGGTCAATTCCAAAAGAGCATATGCCTTGATATCAACGGATGGACAGCTCATCACAGCTTCCAAAAATGCAATGTTTTTGAAGAATTATTTCATGTAATAGCAAATCCCAATCATAGTACAAACTCTGTGAACCTGAAATATGAGTTATAGTACTGTGATGTCGTGGTCCAAACTCTTTTCCCCTAAACTATGAGTAATATTCCTATCCACATGAATCAAAACTGTAAGGAACTCATCCCTGAAACATGACATTAAAAATTCACTTGTTTCCACACTGAAAGACATTAAAATGCATAACACAAAGTATCCTAATCACATGATGGTAAAGTACATGATCTCTCAGAGAACTATGCTTGGCTTGATTATTTCCCTTGCAGGATACAAAGTAATGCCTCGATCCTCGATCTTGTCCCATACCCCACAAAAAAATCCTTCTATCATAACCTCTATCTCCCCACATTGGAATGGGAAAACCTTGTCCCTCCTTGTTTCTCACATAAATTATTACTCATGTGAGCTTAGGATCAGTGGTACGGATCCCGTTACACAAACAAATTATAGAGAAATATGGTAGACTTAGCACCTATAGTGAATGAAACAAAAAAATCATACCCCTATATCTGAGCCAGGTCGGTATAGTGAATGTTTAAGACTATGGGTGGCTTGATTGTTGCTCTGGAAGGATACATAGTGATGCCCGAATTTGGCATCTCATTCTAGTCATTAAAATAATGCCCTTGTATGACCCTACGCAAAGACCAGATATTTATATGGAACGTTGAGAACTACATAAGACTTGATTCCTACCCTTGAAGGATACATAGTGATGCCTGGATCCAGCATCTCGGCCCAACCACAGTTATAAAAAACTCCACCTTCCCCCACGTGTAATCCAGACTTGTGTGGGAAGTCCATGGAACATCATGACCACATGACAGTAAATTGTGATATTATTTAAGAGTCATGTATGACCCGATTCTCAATGTAATGGGATCCCACACATGCCCCCCACTCATAAGATGTCAAAACATCTTTCTTACCCTTATAAATTTGAGCGAAATATATACAGAAGCTCCTGTAGTTGACGGTTAATCACGGTCTAGGTATTTCCTCCATTACTAGACACATATTTCTTTCTTTTCACACTCTATACTCCGGGAAAACGTGGATACCCATAATCATTCATGGACATATGAGATGGAAGGCCAATGTCCTAAGGACACTATTGTTTGTCTATGCACATCATTCCCCAATGGCTATACATATGTCGCCTACAAAACAGCCATCAATCAAAGGAAAATTCATCCCCAAGAGAGTCCTCTCCTATCTCGGTATAGACGATGGCTTCCAAGCCCTATGTCATCCATCCAAATTAAATTTTCCTTTGGTACTATGGTTTACACCTTTTATCATCACTCACTTCTACGGAATGCCAGAACATCCTGATTGCAATTAAATCAATTCTATTAATGATCTTTATGAAAGTGTAATCATCCTCGCTGCATGACTCTAAACTGCATAGCATTATGTCCTCATTGCACAACATTAAACTACAAGGTCAAAATCACCCTTTTTGTATGACATTAATCATCCTATAAATGGTTTAGGACTAATGTTTTCTCTAATGGGGATTTCTTTATTCTTATGTGGTAATCTATAACACTCAAAATCCCTTCTTTCTCACACTGATCATAGCTCACGCGAGCTTAGGGATCTTGGAAATATATCCACCATGACATTTTGGCTGGACAATTTAGGATGTTGGTCCTAGCAGCACGACCCTAAAAGGTATGTCACAGTTCCCTTCCCCGTAATGAATCCCACATCCTAACCATATGATGATAAATGACAAGGTACCCCATAGATGGTATGAATTCCTCACCCTGCATATGAGTCAGATCTACATAAGTGATACCATATTCCATGAGTAAATCATGACATAGATGTCTCTTATATACCGGGATACACTGCTAACATACCTAAAAATCTATGCTTTGAGTGATCATGAATCTCCATAATCTTGCATGGACATCTGAAATAGAAGGTCAGTGTCTTGAGAACACCATTGTTTGGCTATGAACATCATGCCTCGATGGCTCTTCATATATCGCCTATAAAATATCAATCAATCAAAGGAAAATTTTTCCCCAGGAGATTTCTCTCCTATCTCTATATTCCTAATGGATTCCAATCCCCTTAACAACCCTCTTGATTCAAGGGACCCCAAAATCATGGTTTACATTCTCCCTCCTACACATGTCTTAGATATATCAGAACATGTGGGCACAATTCATTATTGGTCTCTTTTATGGTTTCTTTAAAATAAATATACCCCACCCATATGCGTGAGGTTGATCCGCATACAAAGGAAGAATGAATCCACTCATTTTTGGGATTCCCGATAGAGTTCAGTTAAAATTTTCCTTTTTGTGTTTAGGTTCACCCCTTGACAAAGATCATATACTGTGTTCAGAAAGTTCTCAATCTCCATAATCCTTCATAGCCATCGGAATTTAAAGGCCAGTGTCCTGTAGATACCTTTGTTTGACTATGCACATCATGACCTAGAGGCTCTGCATATACCTCCTACAAAACGATTATCAATAAAAGGAAATTTCATTCTCAAGATATTCCTTTCAAGTTTTCGTATTCTCAGATGACATTTATATCCTATCACGCCCTTGCATTTAGAAATCTCATTGATAAGGGCTAACATACAATCCTCTTTCCAAATGCTCCTGACATAAAAAATTATTTCTAACTGAACTGACTAATCATAATCTCTCCCTTACACACATAAGAGTTGTCCAGGAATAGTTTCCCGCTCAAATCTGATATGAATTCCCCAAATATTTTTGGACACCATAACTCAGCCAAGCCACCCACTATGGCTCCCAATATTAAAATAAATTCAAATTATTTCAAATACAAGTAGGCCATCATAGATAGAAGGAAAATTTCTTACAGACACCCTTATTTGACTATATATATATCATTCCCCTATGGCTCTGCATATTTCGTCTATAAAATAACCATCAATTAAAGAAAAATTCTTCCTCAGTGGAGTCCTCTCCTACCTCCGTATGCCTAAAAAAGATCTCGAGACTCATGTGTGTCCAAAATTCACAAATTTAGGGTCATGAAAATCCCTAATACATGAATGAAGGATATTAGAACATTCCAGGCTGAAGAATCTGGAATTGGGGCCCCCACCCCATTGAGGCTGCTCAAATCTGTTCGACATAAAACATTAGTAATATGTTTGATTGTCAGGTCTTTGAAATTCCAACAAAAAAGACTCCATACACACCAGAGTAAAAATCCACAAAGGGTGCCTCTGGGTAAAATTTGAGTATCAGCTCGTTAAACCTACACCATATATCTTTTAGGAAATAAAGATATTTGCAGAGCTATCAAAAGATATGTAAAGCTTGTTAGGTCGAAACCCCACAAAAGGGCAGCCTACGTAAATGTGAAGTTATACCCATTAATCCCATGTCAAACAGGCTTAGGGAAAAAAATAAGGTAATAATGGAAAATAAATAATAGTTTGTGAGTGTTTTTGATGCTTTCGCCGGGGCGCGCGTGCATTTTTCATGCAGAGGATGCACTGCTATTACCCCGCATTCCAGCTTTCCAAAGGCAGGCGACATCTGCTCCTTATTTAGGGAAGTCTTCTCCTTGATCAAAACATGATGATGGAATGATGGTTCTTCCTTCCGTGGATTCCTCCTCGGAACTCATCACCTAGTCTGGGTCTCCCTCATAGATTAAGTCATGGTTTTTTAATCTCATTCCTGATGCCATATCTTCATGGCTGCCGGTTAATTACACTACTTCTGTCTGGACATTTAATGGGGTCCTGACATGTAAGAAACCTTCGGTCGGAGTCGATGACAACATTAGGCATGACAGGCCATCTTTGGATGCATGGACTTTGGGGAACCAATATACTTCCTCATAAGATGGAATCTCAAGGGTGCATAACCTGAGGCATCCCATGTCGGATGTGAGGAATCATATTCCATAGGCATGTCTCTGAGGTTTTTATCAGCTTCCCATGTTTAACATATGGTATGTCGAATGTTTAACGTCTAATGGAGACGGCTACGCCAAAGGCATGTATTCTGAGGTTTTACTCAGGTATCTCATGTTTAACATGAGGTAGGTTGTGAGTTTAATGTCTTGTGGAGACGGTTACGCCAAGGGCGGGCCTTCTGTGGTTTTCCTCAGGCATCTCATGTGTAACACGAGGTAGGCCGTGAGTTTAACATCTTTCAGATAAAGAATGAGAGTGATCAGAATGTCCCATAAAGACGGATCAGATTGGTACATCCCAAAGAGGGAACACCTGGAGGATGAATGGATCAGAACGCCCAATGAGGACGGATCCAATATGGTGCTCCCCATGTAGGGTATATGCCACACTGTAATGGTTGATCTGAACACCACTGAGGGTGGCTGAGGGAGAGTTCACCCCAAAATGGGGGACACCAGGGTTTACCATTTGATGGGACTTATCCTCATGGAGGTTTGTTACGTACCCTGTGTAGAGGATCGGGATCAAAAACCATGTAGTTCGAAGGGGTGATGATTAAGGGTGTACACAAAGGACAACGACCCGGAGACATGTTGAGGCTTATGCATGGTTAGCTACCCGGGTGCCACAATGAGCGGCGCTGGGATGAATGGAATGACCTCACCGGAATGTGGCGTCCCGGGTAAGAATCAGGATGGGTGATAGATGGATGAATGATGCATAGGGGGAATGAAATGGGACTATCTTAAGGGCGACAGTGAAGTTATGCTTGAGCCTCGAAGAGGCTTCCTACGTATCCTCGTGGCAGGGAATCAAAGTCCACGTAGTTCGATCGAATTTTGGGCTTACACTCTAAGGCATCCTTAAGAGGTTAGTGAACCGACGTGAAGGGGGTCGGAACGATCGATTGGTGGGATTGAACCTCATGAAGGCCTTTTACGTATCCTGATGGCAGGGAATAAAATTCCACATAGTTCGATGGCATTTGGGGCTTACACTCTGAGGCGGACCATGGTGGTGGGGCTTGAACCTCATGGAGTCATCCCATAGTGGTATGCGGCTTACACTCTGAGGCGAACTATGGTGGTATGGGGATTACACTCTGAGGCTGCCCATGGTGGTATGAGGCTTACTCTCTAAGGATACCCATTGTGGTATGGAGCTTACACTCTGAGGCGGCCCATGGTGGTATGGGCCTTACACTCTGTGGTGGCCCATGGTGGTATGGGGCTTACACTCTCAGGTGCCCATGGTGGCATGGGTCTTATACTATGTCAATCCTGCTTTTATTACAAACTTAAACATGATTTATTACATAAAACATCACTTGATACAAAAAAGAAGATCGAGAGGTTTAGTGTCTTTGGGGAATATGATCATTACATTAAAACTTAAAACATGAAATACAACATCTTTATTGAAAACGTCCTTTACATGACCACTACATTCTCTCATACTTAGCATTGCATGGGATAAGCTGAGGACATGCATAAGAAAAGGGTGAGCTATAAACCTCAGCAAGGGAGTACACATTGAATAACATGCGGTGTAAAATACATGTTAGACATTAGGAATATCAATAGAGCACAAGAGAAACATTATCATAAAGTCATGATAAAGCATTATAATCATAACATGGAAATGTGGCAACAACACTTAACATGGAATTAACATGAGATAAGACTCATTGAAAATCGAGCATGAGTAAATCCTCATTGCACATGAAGCACGAGTAAACCCTTGTTTCACTTGAATTATCATGTGTCAACACTCATTGCACATGACGTATCATGATACTATACTTTACCCAATGCATTGGAGCGCTATAAGGGCGCACCCTTCTTAAACATTTCATTTCATGAATAAGTGTGCCACATGGATCATAAAACATGGATTCATAAACCATAATAATTTATTCCACGATAATGGAATGTGGAATTCATATATGAGACTTTATAATAAATAATTAAATTTACATAAAGGTGAATACCCTTGATGGAGAAATGGGCATGGTATTCACTACACAATGGCATTGGCTTAGAAAATCGGTGCGATTTCGGCAGCGTAATGGTGTGACATAAGAATACATAAAAGTGGTTGATGAGAGAGAAAGGTGTGTCTCATCATATTTAAATGAAATGGACAGAAAGGGGATAATATAGATATATTTCCAAACAATTTTAATGGTATTTAGATTCATGATACAAAATTATTCCTTGAATGTAAAAGAAGAGAGAGAAGTTTTTTTCAGAATTTGGGCATAGTAACGGGTGTACATGGGAGGTATTTAATGAGAGAGAAAGGGGTCTCCCACAATTCAAACATAAAGAGGGAAGTATTAGGGAGGTGATAAACTATACCCCAACATTAATAATTGAAAATAAAATGGGAAATGGAACTTAAATAAAATTGACCAAAATGAGAAAGGAAGAAAAAAACCCTTAATTGGAAGTGTACTTCCAAAGGCTAGAGAGAGGCTTGTGAGAGGCTTCATGGGAGCATGGGACACCATGGGAGGATTCTAGATAGATTAGGCATAGGTTAGACGAACTCAAAAGGCTTTTAGTGAGGAGGAAGTCAGAGAATGGGTGGGTTTATATAGGAAAGGTGAGGGAATTTTTTATTATTTAGGTTTGGGACCACTTATATTAAATTATTCCAAAACACAAACCATCCCATTGTTTTTGCCCATGGTTTTTGGAAAAGTAAAGATGAAAACAATATTTTTTAAGGCCAAAGTCCTAAATTCTTAAAATAATACGGTTGCTTATGTGGAGGTGAGTCACACTCCCAAGGAAATTAATTTAAAAAGAAAAGGTATTTAATATGTCTTGAGGGGTCCATTAATGCTTTGAAAGGTAAGAAAAAAAACCCAAAATCATATTATATTAATGGTAAAACATATATTGGATGAACATAATGCTTATAGTATTTTATTACATCACTATTGGGTCATTATGTTGTCATAAAACACATTATATATTTAAATGGTATTTAATTTTTACCCAAAAATTTGACTATCTCAGAAAATTATGAAAAATTCACCATTGGATAATTTAGACGTTCTGATTCCAGAAATAAAATTTATTTTATCTAAATAATTTTCTAAATATGTTAATTTTCACTTTAAAAAACCGACATTTATTGAAAATTCACGGGTTTTGACAGAAATGTCTTTCAAACCGTAATAAAAATTATAATTGCATTCATAAAATTATAAGATCACTAATATTTAATAACCATTAATTTAATAAAAAAATTATTTTATTAAAAAATTATTTAATTCAAAAATTCATTAATTTAATAAATTTGATTTCTTTATTCAATAATAATTAAAAACACTATTTTTACTTTAAAAACGATTTACAATGTATCAATAATGACAAGAAAGTATATACATTATTATATAAAAAAAATAATGTACATGAAAATAGTACTATTGATTAATTACATAACCCATTAAAATAGCCACATAAGACCTATGTGTAAGGTGTGCGATGGTGACAGACTCTTGGGGTGGCTCGGATAACATTGCTCGAGTGGTAATCTCTATCAACATCCACTTTTCCCGTAGATGGTCCCGTTCGACCTTGACATGATGAAGCTCAGCTTGGGCTTGGTCAAGAACGAAGCCCAATGATGCCACCTCTTTTCCGAGCTCCGAAAAATGGGCTTCGTATGGAGAAATTCTACTAGATGAGGCCATCGCTTCTTTTTTCTGAGTAAATTGGATTTGTTAAAGCCCTATATTTATACTAATCTTGTGATCCCTGTTCAACGGCTATATTATCAATGGTCATAATTCTTAACATAAAACCAAAGAAGTTGACATTTTATATTAAAATTTTACATAAAAAGACATTTAATTAGGTCAAGTGGGATTTCCATTAATGAAACTCTGGGTCGTTAAAATATTCCCCCTTAAGAAATTTCTCCCTCGAAATTTTCCTTTTCCCACACTAAAACAAATATGGGTAACTCAGCTTCATCATTTCCCCCAATTCCAAAGTCGCTTCTTCAAACTTGTGGGTTCTCCACAACACCTTGACGAGGGGAATTGTCTTATTTCGTAGAACTTTTTCTCTAGGATCTAAGATCTTCACTGGTTTCTCCTCATAAGAAAGATCATCTTCCAATTGTACAACCATAGAAGAGAGTACATGTGAAGGGTTCGGTATGTACTTCTTTAAGAGGGATACATGAAAGACATCATGCACTTTGGCCATGGTAGGTGGAAGTGATAGACGATAGGCCACACCCCCAACATGATCAAGAATCTCGAAGGGGCTGATGTACGTTGGACTTAACTTCCCTATAATTCCAAACCTCATTACCTTTTTCAATGGAGATATGCGTAGAAACACCATGTATCCAACTTTAAACTCAAGGAATCGTCGACGGTTATCTACATAACTCTTCTGTCGACTTTGGGCTTCCTCGATATGTTGCGGAATGGTTTTCACATTCTCTACCATTTCCTCGACCATTTCTGGTCCAAACATCTTACGTTCACTAACCTCATCCCAACATTCCGGTGTTCTGCACCTATTCCCATACAGGGCTTCATATGGAGCCATTTGTATACTCGAGTGGAAACTATTGTTATAAGAGAACTCAACCAGAGGAAGATGTTGATCCCATCCTCCTTTAAATTCCATTGAGCATGCTCTCAAAATGTCCTCAAGTGTTTGGATAGTCCGCTCGGATTGGAAATTAGTTTGAGGATGATAGGTCGTACTGAAGTTCTGTTCTATATTTAGAGCATGTTGAAGACTCTTCCAAAACATAGAGGTTAATCTTGGATCTCGGTCAGACACAATAGATAGTGTCACTCCATGCAGCCTTACCACTTCCCTGATATAAATCTGTGCTAGTTGATCCAAAGAGAAATCCTCCCATATAGAAATGAAGTGTGCAGTCTTTGTAAGACGATCCACAATAACCCAGATTGCATTGTTTCCTTTGGATGTCCTCGGAAGTCTGGTAACAAAGTTTATGGTGATGTTCTCCCATTTCCATTCTAGTATGGGCAATGGTTGCATCATCCCCTTAGAATTATGCCTCTCTGTCTTCACTTGCTGGCACACTAGGCACTTTTATGTATATTCAGCGATCTCCTTCTTCATATTATCCAACCAATAGTTTTCTCAGAGATCTCGATACATCTTTGTTCTCCCTGGGTGAATAGAGAAATTTGAACTATGTGCATCATCCAAAAGTTCCTTCTTCAGCTCTATACTTGATGGAACACATAAACCTTTCCTAAACCGCACAATTCCTTCTTCATTATCATTAAAAATTGAGGATTTCCCTTCTTCGATAGCTTTCACTTTTTCCTGAATACCCACATCATCCTTTTGAGCATCCTTTAACCTTTCCAAAAGAGACGGTTGAGAAATAATTTGTGAAAGGATTGATGATGTTCCATTCATTATGATTCCCATGTCTATCTTCATAAAGTCTAAGAAGAATGGATCCTTTTCAATTCTCATCGTTGATAGAATTGCTGGGTCCTTTCTACTTAGGGAATCTAGCACCTTGTTCACTTTCCCAGGGTGGTAATGTATTGAACAATCATAATCCTTGATGAGCTCTATCCATCTTCTCTGGCACATAATATGTTGTTTCTGTGTGAATATATATTTAAGACTCTTGTGGTCAGTATATATCTCACATTTCTCCCCATAGAGATAATGCTGCCAGATTTTCAAGGCAAAAATCAACGCCACTAACTTCAGATCATGCGTTGGATAGTTTCGCTCATGGATTTTCAACTAACTTGAGGCATAGGATGACACTTTATCATTCTGCATCAGCACACAGCCTAAGCCCTTCTTTTAAGCATCACTGAATAGCACAAAAAGTTCCCCACTTGTGGGTAAAGTGAGCACGGGTGTAGTGATAAGCATCCTTTTCAACTCCTTGAAGCTTTCTTCACATTCATCAATCCAAGAAAAATTTAATCCCTTTCGAGTTAGCTTGGTAAGAGGGTTGGACAATCGTGAAAACAATTTCACAAATCATCGATAATATTCAGCTAACCCCAAGAAGCTACGAATATCAGTTACCGATATTGGCCTCGGCCATCCCTCAATTACATCTATTTTGAAGGGATCCACAGATATCCCATTGCTTGTGATGATATGGCCCATGAATGAGACTTCCTTAAACCAGAACTCACACTTTCAGTACTTTGCATAGAGCATCTCCTTGCGCAAAGACTCTAGTACAGTTCTTAAATACTCCTCATGATCCTCCATGGTTTTGGAGTATATTAGAATATCATCTATAAAGACTACCACAAATTTGTCTAGGTAATTTCTAAAGACTATATTAATTAAGTCCATGAAGATTTCTATAGCATTACTGAGTCCAAAAGGAATTACTATGAATTCATAGTGCCCATATCTTGTGAGAAAAGCATTCTTGGGGATATCTTCCTTCTTTACCCTTACGTGATAGTATCCCGACTACAAATCTACCTTGGAGAAGTATTGTGCACCATGAAACTGATCAAAAAAGTCATCAATTCGTGGGATAGGATAATTGTTCTTTATTGTGATTTTGATAAGTTCACTATAATCGATGCGAAGCCGCATTGACCCATCCTTCTTCTTGACGAAGAGGACTGGTGTACCCCTTAATGAAGCACTTTGGCGTATAAACCCTTTATCTAGATTCTCCTGTAGTGGTTTCTTTAGCTCTTCAAGCTCAACGACAACCATTCAATATGGATTCTTGGATATTGGTAGCGCCCCAGGTATACATTCAATTGAGAATTCAACATCTCTTCTAGGAGGAAGACTAGGAAATTCCTTGGAAAAAACTTCAGCAAATTCCCTCACAATAGGCATTTCTTCACAGATGGTTTCTTCCTTGGACTCAATAATCTGAGCTAGATACGCATGCTCATAGGGAAATAATATCCATGCTTGAGATGATTGAGCTAAACTAGATTCATCATCCTCCTTACACTTGTAAAGAATTGGGGGTTGATTCTCCATATGGAGTGTGATTTCCCTCTCCCGAAAATTTATGTTGGCTCTATATAAGAAAAGTCAATCCATGCCAATAATTGCATCAAATTACACCAGAGGGAGTATGAGGTGGTTCTCCGGGAAATTCAATCCACATATTATAACAGGGGAGGACTTATATTCATGGGATGCAATGATTGCCCCATTTTCCGTACTCACCGACATCTTCACTTCCATGATTTTTGGTGGTGCTGGGATTGTTCTACTAAACTTTCGAGATATAAAATAATTTGTAGAACGTGAATCAAAAAGTACGTTTGCTATTCATGAATGAATAACTAGTGTAACTATCACCACTTCGTTTTTGGGGTTCACTTCGGCAGAAGTGACGAAAAAAGCTCTTCCTTGTTGCCTTGGTGGTTGTTGGTTGCCTCTGAAAACCCTTGGATTAGGGCACTGATTTGAAAAATGACCCCGTTTATTGAATTTGTAGCATTGAACAATGCGTTGAGGTTCGAACGGAGTGTCCCACTTCTCTATTTCAAACGCGGGTCTTTCTTGCCGACAGTTAACAGATAGGTTCCCTTCTCTTCCACACCTGAAGCATTTTCTCGTCCCCTTAATTTAATTTCCAGGGTGCTTCTTTCCACAGATTTGGCAAGTGGGGTGCTGGAAATTCTTAGCACCATTGGATTTATCCATCGGACCTCCATCCTTGAAGTCCACCTTACACTTCTTGTCCCAATGATACCCCTGTGATTCCACGATATCCATTTCGACCTTGAGGGCACATCAGACAATTTCCTCATAGCTGTCGAAGTCACAAATCGCCAATGCATTCCGCGGTCTAGGATTCAACCCACCAACGAATCAGTCAACCTTGCATTCAGGGGTAACGACAAAGACAGATGCATATCATGCAAGCCCTGTGAAGTTTTCCTCGTACTCTCAAATAGATTCTTCGTCTTTTTTCTTGAGGGAAATGAAGTCCCATTCCATCTTAATCCGGAGGGTGCGTGAAAAATATTTATCAAAAAACATCTTCCGGAAATCCTTCCCTTCCAACTCCTCGATCTAGTCCTCAGGCTTCGTATTTTTGATCGACGTCCACCATTGATCAGCTTCACCCTCTGTACGATAAGCAGCCCGGAGAACCTTCTCTTGTTCTGAACATTGAAGGATGGAGAAGATATTTTCAATGGAGTAGATCCTTTGTTCAGCGATCGTGGGATCAGATGATCCACTGAAAGTAGGAGGCCTTTGTCTCATGAAGCTATCGATAGCAACTTTTTCATTCTTAGGGGGGGGGGGGTTGAACGATCCTCTTGACCTGTGATTCTATTTAAATCTTGAGTTAGCTGATAAAGAAGCATGACAAAGTTCACGATTCCCGCTCCCATTGGATTGGGTATCTCATTAGTACAGTCATCACACTGATCTTCACATCAGTTGTTAGCCCGAGTCCTCCTATTACCGGCCATTGGATGGAATAAACGGAAAGTTAGGGGTAACAAATAAAGGGTAATCCAAAGAAAAAAGTTGATGAATTATAAATAAAATATTATTTCATTAACTCATGAGTCTATAGGCTTCAATCTTGGATTTTCATAATCTACACTCTAACATATATTCATAGGGTTTTTTTATTCCCTTAATAAGGGTTCATACCAAGCTTGTCAATTTACCAAAGCATATCCATCAGGAGTGTTGTAACCAATTGTGCATCAAGGCCCGTTGTCGTGCACCAGTTCTCGTTCGAGTCTAGCTCAAAGAGGTGTTTTCGGGTTTTACCCCTAGGATACATTTGTGCCAGATCCACCTCTTCCTGCTCATATCCAGACAAAGATATACTTTCTTGATAAAACACTTACTCAGTACTTACCAAATCATAGGGATGTTTTTATTATACTTAGTCTTGTGTATAAGGATTTATTAGGGTTTTCTAATCCTAATCCCAATAATAACTAAACCTACCACTGATACCAACTATGACAACCCTTCTATTATTACAAACACAAACATGATTTATTACATAAAACATCACTTGATATGACAAAGAAGATGGAGAGTTTTAGTGTATTTGGGGAAGAGGATCATTACATAATAAATTAAAACATGAAATACAACATCTTTATTGAAAACATCCTTTACATTACCACTACATTCCCTCGTACTAAGCATTTCATGGGATAACCTGAGGACATACATAAGAAAATGGTGAGCTATAAAGCCAAGTAAGGGAGTACACATGGAATAAAATGAGGAGTAAAATACATTTTAGACATTAGGCATATCAATAGATCACAAGAGAAACATGAACATAAAGGCATGATAAAGCATGATAATCATAACATGGAAATGTGGCAACAACACTTAACATGGAATTAGCATGAGCCAAGACTCATTGCACATGGAGCATGAGTAACTCCTCATTGCACATGAAGTAAGAGTAAACCCTCATTGCAATTGAATTAGCATGAGTTAACACTCATTGCACATGACGTATCATGATATTATACTTTACCCAATGCATTGGAGCGCTATAAGGGCGCACCCTTCTTAAACATTTCATTTCATGCATTAGTGTGCCACATGGATCATAAAACATGGATTCATAAAACATAATCATTTATTCCACAATAAAGGAATTTGGAATTCATATATGAAACTTTATAATCACTAAGTAAATTTACATAAAGATGAATACCCTTGATGGAGAAATGGGCACGGTATTCACTACACAATGGCATTGGCTTAGAAAATCGGTGCGATTTTGGTAGCGTAATGACGTGACATAAGGATTCATAAAAATGGTTGATGAGAGAGAAAGGGGTGTCTCATCATATTTACATGAAATGGAAAGTAATGGGATCATATAGATATATGTCCAAACAATTTTAATGGGATTTAGATTAATGATACAAAAGTATTGCTTGAATGTAAATGAAGAGAGAGAAGTTTCTTTCGTAATTTCGGCATAGTAATGGGTGTACATGGGAGGCATTTAATGAGAGAGGAAGGGATATCCCATCATTCAAACATAAAGAGGGAAGTATTAGGGAGGTTTGGAACCATACCCCAACATTCATAATTGAAAATAAAAGGGGAAAATCAACTTAAAGAAAATTGAAAAAAATGAGAAAGGAAGAAAAGAAAACCTTACTTGGAAGTCTGCTTCCAAAGGCTAGAGAGAGGCTTGTGAGAGGATTCGTGGGAGCTTGGGGCACCTTGGGATGATTCTAGAGAGATTAGGTCAGAGATTGGATGATCTCTAAAGGCTTTGAGTTAGAAGGAAGTGGGAGCTTGGGTGGGATTATATAGGAAAGGTGAGGGAATTCTTTATTATTTAGGTTTGGGACCCCTTATATTAAATTAATCCAAACCACAAACCATCCCATGGTTTTTTACCATGGTTTTTTGAAAAAGTAATAGGGAAAAAATATTTTATATGGCCAAAGTCCGAACGTCTTAAAATAATAGGGTTTCTTAGGTAGAGGTGATTCAGAGTCCCATGGAAATTAATTTAAAAATACATGGTGTTTAATAAGTCTTGAGGGGTCCGTTAATGCTTTGAAAAGTAAGTCAAACAAACCAGAAATAATATTATTTTAATTTTAAAACATATATTGGCTGAACATAAAGCTTATATTATTCTATTATATCACTATTGGGTCATTATGATGTCATAAAACACATTATATATTTAAACAGTATTTAATTTTTACCCAAACATTTGACTGTCTCAGAAAATTATGAAACATTCACTGTTGGATAATTTCGACGTCATGATTCAAAAAATACAATTTATTTTATCTCAATTAATTTCTAAATATTTTAATTTTCACTTTTAAAATAAAAACTGACATTTATCGAAAATTCCCGGGTTTTGACAGAAATGGATTTCAAACCTGAATATAAATTATAATTACATTCATAAAATTATAAGATCATTTATATTTAATAACAATTAATTTAATAATAAAAAAGTAATATTTTATTGAAATAGTATTTAATTCAAAAATCCATTAATTTAATAAAATAGATTTCTTAATTAAATAAAAATTAAAAACACTATTTTACTTTAAAAACTATTTACAATGTATCAATAATGACAAGAAAGTAAATACATTATTATATATAAAGAAATAATTTACATGAGCATAGTACTATCGATTCATTACATAACCCCTTAAAATAGCCGCATTAGACCTAAGGGTAAGGTGTGCGATGATGACAGACTCTTGGGGTGGCTTAGATAACATTGCTCGAGTGGTAATCTCTATCAACTTCCACTTTTACCATATATGGTCTTGTTCGATCTTGACATGATGAATCTCAGCTTGGGCTTGGTCAAGAGCGAAGCCCAAGGACGCCACCTCTTTTCTGAGATCTGACAAATGGGCTTTGTATGGAGAAATTCTACTAGATGAGTTCATTGCTTCTTTTTTCTGAGTAAATTGGATTTGTTAAAGACCTATATTTATACTAATCTTGTGATCACTGTTCAACAGCTATATTAGCAATGGTCAAAATTCTTAACATAAAACCAAAGAAGTTGACAATTTATATAAAAATTTTACATAAATAGACATTTAATTAAATCAAGTGGGATTTCCATTAATGAAACTCTGGGTCGTTACATACACTCTGTGGCCGCCCATGGTGGTATGGGGCTTACACTCCGAGGCTGCCCATGGTGGTATGGGGCTTACACACTGAGGCGCCCCATGGTGGTATGGGGCTTACACTCTAAGGCGGTCCATGGTGGTATGGGGATTACGCTCTGAGGTGGCCAATGGTGGTATGGGGATTACGCTCTGAGGCTCCCCATGGTGGTAATGGGATTAATCTCTAAGGCGGCCCATGGTGTAATGGGTATTACACTCTAAGGCGGCCCATGGTGGTATGGGTCTTAAGCTCTGAGGCAGCCCATGGTGGTATGCAGATTACCCTCTGAGGTGGCCCATGGTTGTTTGGGGATTACGCTCTGAGGCGGCCCATGGAGGTATGTGGATTAATCTCTGAGGCGGGACATGGTGGTATGGGGCTTACACTCTCATGCGGCCCATTCTGGTTCAACCTATCAAAGATCCAAGTGATAGGGTTTGGAGGAGTTTCCGGAGGAATGGTTCGAATCAAGGTACTCGGGGAATTGAGGATGAGAATCTCAACTCATGACATATGAAATGAACCAAGAAGAATGAATGAACTCAAGTTTTTTCATGGTGTGCAGAGGAGTACCTCAAATCATGGTATTCCATAAGTGGGAGGTGGGTGCGCAAAAGGGCACAATGGAAAACCCTGTCGTCCCAGCCCAAAGAGTTCGTGGTGTGACTCTCGATTTTTCATGGGGGTCTGTGACGGTAGCTGTAACACCCAGAGATTTTATAAGATACATTATTTTTAATTTCATTAATGTCTTCTATTGAACACTTCACCATGATTATCTTGCACTATACGCAACACCATATTAGCTTGTAGTATACGCAACACTATTCTTGGCTTGTGATGCACAAAATTTCTTGTTCTTTAGAATAAAATTCATTTTACACAACACCAAGTATAGATTTTGATCAATGTATTAATGTACTATATTTTGAGTGTGTTATATGCAACACCAAAGGAATATTTCCCTACATGCAACCCTGACTTGCCTTAGATTACACTCAAGAACAACCTTCCTCAATAGCTTCTGTTGTACGCAATACCGAGATTCACTAAATAGCAAGACGTTATTAAAATAATATATAAACTAGTCCTTATGAATAGTAATAACCACTTTTTGAAATTTTATACATTTTATCATTCAAAATGGACTTCATTTTTGGATTCGAGATATCAAAATTAGCCTAGGGTGAATTTTTTGTATTTTTCTGAAAACATTCAATTTTTGATGAATAGTGAAAACACTGAGTTATTGGTTAAAACCGACTTTTTATAATCATTTATTTTATTTACATTTATTTTTAGTCAAATTAGACACATAATACATATATATGTTCAAAGTAATTCATTGGAGTCATTTTATAATAATTTAGATATATAAAAATTTTATTGAACTTTTTACCATCTTTTACCTACCTCCTAGGAGAATTTGCAATCGTACATAAAACATAATTTTACCGCTTCTATGATTTGAATTTTGAAAATCTGAGAGACACAGTTAATATCAAGGAGTAAAATGTGGTTCAATAAGATAAAAATAGTTGTTGTTGAATAGTAACTTTTTACTTTTATTTACCACGGTTAAAAGTGAATAGGGTAATTAAGGGTAAAAATGATATTATTATTACCCTAACACATGTCCTAATTCTATTGGATAAGTTTAATTAGACCAAAACCAACCTTAGGAATAAATTATTACCCTTTAGGTCCACTTGTATTAGATTAGGACACTTATTATTATTTTATTTAAAGTAGAGTTAAAAGAGTTAAAATCAATGTTTAATAAATAAAACATTTTTAATATGTGGTTATACATAAGATAAATTTGACTATAAATATTAATTAGAAATCTAATAATATTTAATACATAATCATATTTTATTTATAGTTTTTGGACATTAAATAATTTAATTTCTTTATGACACAATGATGATGCAGTAATTACCTTATTAATAAAATATTAACATAATTGATATTATAAATACCCAAATAAATGTAATTTGGGACTTTTATGAATTATAATAATTTTATAGGCTAATATAACATATTAGGGTTGGTTAGATTAAATTTTTTCGAAGTAATAATGTTGTTATGAATTTAGAAAAAAAATACCAAATAGTGTCAAAATTGACATAAAAGGGTTTTTAAAAGCAATATTATATTATTAAATGATATAATGGCACTAGAAATCTAAAGTTCAGCCAAAATTCTTATATAATAATATATATGACATAAATGAACCAATTTGGGTTCTATTGGCAGTTTAGAGTAAGTTTATTTACCATATAGTGTAAGAATACAAGAAGACAAGGTAAAAGTTAAATTATTTAACATAGAGTTAAATCTAAATGATAAAATTAAAATGGTAACCTAAACTTGTCTAAAACCTATTGTTTGAGAGGATTTAGACCCATCCCCACCCTATACTCGAATTAAGTCACTTTGGATCCATTATAAACCAAATAGCAATTTATTATAAAATAATATTTTCAGTTTTTCCTAAGGTGCCCCTCTCCTCCATTATAAAAGGGATCCTCCTCCCTCTCCACTTTACACAATTTTGAGCCTTCAAGCTCGAAAATCCCCTGCAAATTTATCTTTTCAACCTCTCTAGATATATCATAGAGGTTCTGGTCTTCTCAAAAGACCATTTATAGTTCCCTAAGAGAAGTTTAAAAGAGGCACGTCGAAGAAGAGGTAATCTCTTATACCGATTCTTTTATGTTTCTTTCCTCTTATACTTACTCTTCTTTAGTAGTTTAATTATAAAGTAATAAAATATGTATTACTTATATACTGATATTTTATTATAAATATGCAACAAACCTATTTCACCTTCTATCCATCCTATGAAAAACAAAATCACTACGCGTGCGTACGTAAAGAATACTGTCTCCATGCAATGGTGTAATATGTTTTTCTACAACCACCTTACTTGGATGGGTATAATGGTGAAAATAATAACTATATATGATTATAATAACATTATACAAGTTTTGAGATATTATATCATCCAATCCAATTCCATTCAATAATTATGGGAACGATATCATCGCTCGTGCGTACGCACGGATTACTTTCTCCATGACATGATGAGATTCATTCTCCATGTTAACCATTCAAGAATGATTATAAATTATATATAATGAATATTAATTAAATATATGATATAATATGTCTACTGGATTTATGTATATACATATGTCATCTACATACTTCCACTCAAGTCAAAAAGGACAGGAAAACATCGTTCATGCGTACGTACGGACTACCGTCTCCATGAACAGTGTATTTCATTTCATTTATATGTCTATTATATATATAATGAATATATATGATATATAAATCATGATTTAAATTCAGTAAGTAATTAAATAACGATATAATTAATAATAATATAAAGAACAACAAGTCCAAACATGTACGATAAATGAAACGATTTAACCCAAAACACTACTTTAACATGGAATTGACAAATGAATGGTTAATATAAAGTCATAAGTGAATCATATATGATATCATAAATATTATTATGATTCTGTTACAAGATAATAATATGTTTAAACCCACTATATAGGAGTCTCAGACACATACGTAAGAAATTGGACATAAGTTAAGGGATAATTATTCCAATCTCTTTTTTATCTGAGATTGTTTATTCGTATGTATTTACTGGGATAATGTTTATCATCCATGTCCATGTTTTCTAAAAATGTTTTCATAAAATGTTTAATATTCATACATGTATTTTCAAAATCATTTTTAGCCTTTTTTGACTTTTACAACATTGTATTGAAGGAATCTTTACGTTATTTACCATATAAGGTACTTTTTGACTTTTCCGACAAAAGTTCGAGAAGAATGGTTTTTTATCATATACGGAATGAATGGATTTTTACAGTTTCATAATGCCTTATTTTTATAAAGCTTCCTGTACAAGATTTCATGATTATTTTCAACAAAATTCTTTTCTTTTAAAATTGCATGTCATTTTGAGAAAGGAAAATGATTTTGGAGAAGAAAGAATATTTTCCTCCAGAATTCATTTCAAGCGTTTTAACAAAACTATTTTCCATATATAATGTCATTATTTAGCATGTTTATGGTTCAATTATAATATCTCTATTATTTACATGGTTTCATTTTTATTATAATTAAATGATATCCATTAGTTTTATATGGATTATGTCAGGATGAGATTATGTTTATGAAACCCATTTTATTATTTGGGTTATGATGAATGATTTATGATTGTTTTGTGGAACACATAATAATGATTTAAATATGAGAGGGGTGGGACCTATATCTCCCTACAATGCATTGGGTAAAGATTTATATCTCATGAGATAGACATGGCTGGAATGACATGTTAATCCGGTTTAGTGATACAAGACTGGAACGAGTAGTGAACTCGATTCAGTAAGGGACTTTGTCCACTAGGATGGTCTTGGAAGATATGCCTTGGCTAATATGGAAATCATATCATGTTCTTAATGGTTTTCCACAATTCCATGTTTTGTTCCCATTTTATTTATCATGATTAATGTGCATTTATGATCTATTCCTTATTAATTGTCAAATTTTATGTCATTACTCATGATTTTTATGTTATATGTTCATGTTCTTACGTTCAAATGTTTAGGGATTGTTTTATGTTTCCATGTTTGCCCTTACTAAGCACTTGAGCTCACCCTTTTTATGTTTTATTTTCCCCTAGGATATAAAGTATGTTTTTAGGTAGGAATAAAAAAAGAAGATTTTTATGGGAGATGTTGAAGATCTTTAACCATGATTCGAAGATTATGTTCCGAGTTTCTGAAGACACTAAAGGAATACAGCCATTGGGAATTTGTTTTGTGATGTATGAAGTATTCCTAAAAAGTAATGTTATGTCCATGCACATCATGATTTGAGTCTATAAAGTTGGTATCAGAGCAAGGTTTAGTCAACCTTTGGAAACTAGGATGTGAGATGTTTAGCAAGATCCCTAGAGATATTTATAAGGTATTTCTCGGGATGTCTGTAAGGTTAATTATAAAGTATAGGTTACAATCATTGAATTATGATAACAATCATGAATAACCTAGGAATAAACCTAATTTGTTAGAGATTGAAAGTACATCCCCTTGATTATGCTGTTTTTCTAATACGATTTTTTCCACACATACTATTCTTTTTAGGTGTTATGAAATTGCAGGAAATAGGAGTATTCATGTTAATGGAGAATATGATGGACAATGGAATGATATTCTTCATGAGTAAACAAATGAAACCAGATTTGGAAGTCCAAACATCGTTATTATTCCTAATCAGAAATCTCATAATTTGATCAATAATCTAAACATTGGTAAGTTTCCTGACATACCTAATAAGAGAAAGATGGAGTTTCCAGATGATCTTAGTGGAAAGAAAATTCAATTTCCCTCATGTAAATCATGTGGGAAGAGGTATCAAAGAGAATGTTTCAAATGAACTCGATGATGCTTTGGGTGTGTAAAAGAAGGACACAGAGGTAGTAATTGCAAAGAAAAAGGACCAGTTAACATAATGGAAAAGGATAAGGGTATTTCTAAGACATCAAAATTGGTTAAATGTTTTAAATGTGGAATGTATGGTCATTATGAAAATAGATTCCCTAAAGGAAAATCTCATGAAGAGAATCATCATGGCCATATGGGTATTATTTATGTTAATGATGATGAAGAGACTACAAATGATATATGAGATGAAAGTAGTGTTGAGGAATAAAATGACGAAGCTCGCTCAATGATTTAAGAATGAAGGGGAATGATTTCATGTTTATCAAGAATAATGTATGGTACTATGGAATAAATAATAATCTAAGGATTATTACACTATTTTTTTCCTAAATTATTTGAAATTATTTGTTGAATGGTACCAGTAACCATGAAATGTGATTTTGGAAAGCATATGATATGCGCATAATGAAGGGAAAGGACAAAATAAAATGTTTTATAGTATTAATGAGATAATGACTGATATAAGGACAAAGTGATATCATGGTATGAGTATATAGAAATTTTGGGATTTTGGTATGTGGAAAGTGTTATCTTTTGACAGCATTCATTTTTTCACAAAGGTTTAATAGGTATTTATTTTTTCAAGAGAATACACGATTGTGGTATTCACATGTTTTGAATGTGACCAACAAGATATATCTTGTGATATATGAGGGATAAATGATGGTATTCATGTGCTTGTTATATGACCTATTTAGTAGTCATTTTCTTTATACTATGAGTTTGGAAAGAAGTATTTTGGATAAGTAGTAAGGTTGGAATGGATAAAGTTTAACAGTAGATAGTATTGTTTAAGGCTAGAACTTTTTTTCGATTTTATTTCTCGAATGTTATAATAGTATAGTTTAAAAAAAGGGACAACCTTCAGAACGAGTGACAACCCATCGCGTCGGACAAGGTTGCGGTAATCGAACCCACAACTGAAGTGAGACATGCCTTTATCATCGACCACTGGCCTAGAGGAAGTAACTGGTTAATAGAAATTAGATTTATTTTATTTAGAAGTATGATAGTTGAAGTATAAGTCCATTTTTGGAATCATATATAGTTAATATCACCATAATATGGACTTATGTATATAACTTTTGCTAACCTTATTTTTGAGACATATATAATGACCTATCATTCTATAGCATGAACTTCCAAAACTTCACGAATGACAAATTTAACTTCATTTCTTTATGAGATGAAGTGGAAATTGTTCAAGTTACAAAAAATAGTGAGATTGTACCAAAATCAAGTAAGTATTTCTTTTAATTCTTCAACATTAGGTAAATGATATCAAAACCAAAAACGTTGTCCTAGATGGTACCTTAGATCATCACAAATTTATGGCTTTGTGATGGTTGGATTTTTCATATCCATGTTCTCTACCGCTCTCCATCAGAACTGGATGGTTAGATTTCTCTTCCATATCCATATTTTCACCTATGTTCTCCTTTGTGGAAACCGAATGATGAGTTAATTTGGGTAACCATTAAATTTCATACTTTAGTTTTTAAAATCAAGTTTTGGTATTCATTTTTACGATGTGGGTTTCTATGAATGAAACATTCAGGTAGTAAACCAATTATAACCCTGACGAATTTTGAGGGAGAAATTCATTTTAAGGGGGGTAGATTGTAACACACTAAGATTATATGAGATATATTCTTTTTAATTTCTTTGATGTCTTCTATTGTATGCTACACCAAGATTAGCTTGCACTATATGCAACACTGTATTAGCTTGTAGTATACACAACACTATTCTTGGCTTGTGATGCACACAATTTAAATTTCATTCAAATAAAATTCATTTTACACAACACCAAGTATTGATTTTGACCAATGTATAACTGAACTATATTTTGGGTATGTTATATGAAAGACCAATGGAAGCTTTCCCTACATGAAACCCTAACTTGCCCTGAATTACATGCAAGAGCGAACTTCCTCAATAGCTTGCTTTGTACACAATACAGAGTTTCCCTAAACAACGATATGTTATTAAAATATTTTATAAACTAGCCGTTATGAATAATAATACCAAATTTTTTTAATTTCAAAAAATTTATCTTTCAAAATGGACTTCATTTTTGGATTTGGGATATCAAAATTATCCTAGGGTGAATTTTTGATATTTTTCTGAAAACATTCAATTTTTGATGAATAGTGACAACACTGAGTTATTGGTTAAAACCGACTTTTTATAATCATTTATTTTATTTCAATTTATTTTAGGTCAAAAGAGATACATAATACCAATATATGTTCAATTTAATTCATTGGATTCATTTTATAATAATGTAGATATCTAAAAATTTTATTGAACTTTTTACCGTCTTTTACCCACCTCTTAGGAGCAATTGTAATTGTACATAAAACATAATTTTACCACTTCTGTGAGTTGAATTTCAAAAATACGAAAGATATGGTTAATATCAAGGAGTAAAATGTGGTTCAATAAGATAAATTTTTTTAGTGAATAGTAACTTTTTACTTTAATTTACCACGGTTAAAAGTAAATAGGGTAGTTAAGGGTAAAAATGATATTATTATTACCCTAACACATGTCCTAATTCTATTTTATAAGTGTAATTAGACCAAAAAAAACCTTAGGAATAAAAATATTACCCTTTAGGTCCACTTGGATTAGATTAGGAAACTTATTATAAATTTTATTTAATGAAGAGTTAAAAGAGTTAAAATCAAAGTTTAATAACTAAAAAAATTTAATATCGGGTTACACATAAGATAAATTTAACGATAAATATTCATTAGAAATATATAACTATTTCATACATTATGGTGTTTTATTCATATTTTTTAGACATTAAATAATTTAATTTATGTATGACACAATGATGATGTAGTAATTACCTTATTAATGAAATATTAACATAATTGATATTATAAATACCCAAATTAATGTAATTTTCCACTTTTTATGATTTAAAATACTTTTATAGGTTAATATAACATATTAGGGATGGTTAGATGAATTATTTTTGAGGTAATAATACTTTTATGAATATAGAAAAAACAAAATACCAAATAGTGTCAAAATTGACATAAAAGAGTTTTTATGTTTTTCCTAAGGTGCCCGTATCCTCTAAATAAGTCACTTTGGAGCCATTATAAACCAATTGTTTTAGAGGATTTCAAACCATCCCCACCCTATCCTCTAAATAATTTTCTTTGGAGCCATTATAATCTGGTTATGAATTTATTATAAAATAATATTTTATGTTTTTCCTAAGGTGCCCCTCTCCTCCCTTATAAAAAGGCACCTCCTCCCTCTCCACTTTACACAATTTTGAGCCTTCAAGCTTGGCCGAACACAGACTATTTATCTTCTAAACGTTTCTATTTATATCATAGAGTTTCTTGTCTTCTCAAAAGACCAACTATAGTTCCCTAAGAGAATGTTTTAAAGAGGTAGGTCGAAGAAGAGGTAATCTCTTCTACCGATTCGTTCAAGTTTCTTTCTTCTTATACTTCCTCTTCTTTAATTTTTTCATTATAAAGTAATAACACCAGTATTACTTATATACTTATATGTTATAATAAATATGGAACAACCCAATTTCACCATTAATCTATACTACGAAAAACAAAATCACCGTGTGTGTGTGTACGTACGGAATACCGTCTCCACACCATGGTATAATATGTTTTTCTACCATCACCTTAATTGGATGGGTATAATGGTGTAAAGAATAATTATATATGATTATTATAACATGATTCAAGTACTGAGATATTATATAATCCACTCTAATTCCATTCAATATTTATGGGAATGATATCATCGCTCGTGCGTAAGCACGAATTATCGTCTCCATGACGCGATGAGATTCATTCTCCATGTTAACCATTAAAGAATGATTATAATGTATATATAATGAATAATAATTAAATATATGAAATAATAAAGCTACATGATTCATTTATATATATATATGTTAGCTAATTTCTTCCATTCAAGTCAATAAGGAAAGGAAACAATGTTCATGCGTACGTATGACCTACCGTCTCCATGAACGGTGTATTTCATTTCATTTATCTATATATAATATATATATATATATACAGAATATATATGATATATAAATCCTGATTTACATTCTGGAAGTAATTAAATCATGATATAAGTAATAATAATTCAAGAACAACATGTCCATTCACGTACGATAAATTAAACAATTTTACCCAAAACACTACTTTAACATTGAATTGACAAATGAACGGTTAATATAACATCATAAGTGAATCATATATGATATCATAAATATTATTATGATTCTATTACAAGATAATAAATGTTTAAACCCACTATATAGGTGTCTCAGACACATACTGATGAAATTGGACATAAGTTAAAGGATAATTATTGCAATCTTGTTCTTTTCTGAGATTAATTATTCGTAAGTATTTACTGGGGTAATGTCTATCATCCATGTCCATGTTTTCATAAAATTTTTTCATAAAATTTTTAATATTCTTACAAGTATTTTTAAATTCATTTTTACCATTGGTTGACTTTTACATCATTTTATTGAAGGAATCTTAACATTCTATACCATATAAGGTACTTTTTGACATTTCTGACAAAAGTACGAGAAGAATGTTTTTTTAACTTATACGGCATAAATGGATTTTTACGGTTTCATAATTCCTTATTTTAATGAAGCTTCTTTTACAATATTTAATGATAATTTTTAACGAAATACTTTTCTTTTAAAATTGAATGACATTTTGAGAAAAGAAAATGATTTTGAAGAAGAAAGGATATTTTCCTCAAGAATTAATTTCAAGTGTTTTATCAAAACTATTTTCCATCTAAGATGACATTATATAGCATGTTTATGTTTCAAGTATAATGTCTCTATTATTTACATTGTTTTATTTTTATTATGATGAAATGATATCCATAGGTTTTATATGGATTATTTCATGATGGGATTATGTTTATGAAACCCATTTTATTCGTTGGGTTATGATGAATGATTTATGATTGTTTTGTGGCACACCTATGAATGATTTAAATATGAGATGGGTGGGACCTATATCTCCCTCTAATGCCTTGGGTAAAGATATATATCTCATGAGATAGTCATGGATGAAATGGAAAGTTAATCTGGTTCAGTGATATGGGACTGGAATGAGGAGTGAACTCGATTTAGTAAGGGACTTTGTCCACCAGGATGGTCTTGGCAGCAATTCCTTGGATACTATGGAAATCATTTAATGTGCTTAATGGTTTTCCATAATTACATGTTTTTCCCATGTTATTTATAATGATTAATGTTCATTTATGATCTATGACTTATGAATTGTCATGATTTATGTCATTACTCATGATTTTTATGTTTTATGTTCATTTTCTTACGTTCAAATGCTTAAGGAATGTTTTATGTTTCCACGTTTTCCCTTACTGAGCATTTGAGATCACCCTTTATATTTTTTATTTTCCCATAGGATATAAAGGAAGGTTTTAGGTAGGAAAAAAGAAGATATTTGTGGGAGATTTTGAAGATCTTTCACCATGATTAGAAGATTATGTTCCGTGTTTTCAAAGAGAATAAACGAATACGGTCATTGGGCGTTTGTTTTGTGATGTATTAAGTATTCCACAAAAGTAATGTATTGACCATGTACCTCAAGCTTTGGGTCCCTACAGATGGTATCAGAGCCAGGTTTAGTCACCCTTTGGAAACTAGTATGTGATAACTTTAGAGAGATCCCTAGAGATATTTCTATGGTATGCCTTGGGATGTCCGTAAGGTTAAATATAAAGTACAGGTAACAATCCGAGAATTTTGATAACGATCATGAATAACCTAGGATTAAATCTAATATTTTAGAGATTGAATGTACTTCCCCTTGATTATGTTGTTTTTATTTTATGATTTTTACCTCTCATACTATTCTTTTTGGGTTTTAAGAAAAGGCACGAAACATGAGGATTTATGTTAATGGAGAATATGATGGACAATGGAATAATATTATTCATGAGCAACCAAATGACCCCAGATTTGGAAGTTCAAACATAGTTATTATGCCTAATCAAAAATATCATAATATGATCAATAATCTCAACTTTGGTATGTTTTCTGACTCATATAATAAGAGAAAGATAGAGTTTCCTGATGATCACAGTGGAAAGAAAGTTCAATTTCCCTCATGTAGACCATGTGGGAAGAGGCATCAAGGAGAATGTTTCAAAGGAACTGGAAGATGCTTTGGGTGTGGAAAAGAAGGACACAATGCTAGAAATTTCAAAGTAAAAGAACTAGTTAACATAATAAAAAAGGAAAAGGGTATTACTAAGACATAAACAATGGTTAAATGTTTTAAATTTGGAATGTATGGGAATTATGAAAATAGATTCCCTAAAGTAAAATCATAGGAAGAGAATCAGAATGGTCATATGGGTAGTATTTATGTTGATGATGATGAATAGACTCCAAATGATATATGAGATGAAAGTAGTGTTGAGGAATAAAACGATGAAGCTCGGTCAATGGTTTAAGAAGGTAGCGGAATGATTGAATGTTTATCAAGAATAATGTATGGTACTATGGAATAATGAAACATCTACGGATTGTTACACTATTGTTTTCCTAATGTATTTGAAATTATATGTTGAATGGTATCGGTCACCATGAAAAGTGATTTTGGAAAGCAGATTATATGCGTATAATGAAGGGATAAGGATAAAATAATATGTTTGATAGTATTAATGAGCTCATGACTAATATAAGGAAAAAGTGATATCATGGTTTGAATATATAGAAATTTGGGGATATTGGTATGTGGAATGAGTTAACTTTTGACATTATTCATGTTTTCACTGTGGTTCAATGGGTATTCATTTCTCAAGAGAATACACGATTAAGGTATTCACATGTTTGGAATGTGACCAACAAGATATATCTTGTGATATATGAGGGATAAATGATGGTATTCATGTGCTTGTTATATGACCATTTTAGTAATATTTCTCTTTGTACTATGAGTTTGGAAAGAAGTATTTTGGATTTGTCTTAAGGCTGGAATGGATTTAGTTGAACACTAGATAGTATTGTTTAAGTCTAGAAATTTTTTTCAATTTTATTTCTGGAATGTTATAATAGTATAGTTTATGAAAAGGGACAACCTACAGAACATGCAACAAACTGTTGCGTCAGACAAGGTTGTAGGAATCGAACCCACAACCGAAGTGTGACTGGCCTTTATCGCCAACCGCTGGCCTACAGGAAGTCCCTGGTTAAAAGAAATTAGTTTTATTTTATTAAGCAGTATTATAGTTGAAGTATAAGTCCATTTTTGGAATCATATACGGTTAATCTCACCATAAGATGGACTTATGTAATTAACTTTTTCTAACCTTATGTTTGAGACAGATGGAATGACCTATTATTCTATCACATGAACTGCTAACACTTCACAGAAGACAAATTCAACTTCATTTCTTTAAGAGATGAAGTGGAAATTGTTCAAGGAAAAAACAATAGTGATATTGTACCAAAATAAACTAATTATTTATTTTAATTATTCAACATTAGGAAAATGATCTTAAAAGTGAAAAATGTTGTCCTAGATGGTACCTTAGATTATCACAAATTTATGGCTTTGTTATTGTTGGGTTTTTCATAGCCATGTTCTCTACCACTCTATATCTGAACGAGACGGTTAGATTTCTCTTCCATATCCATATTTTCACCTATGTTCTCATACATGGAACCATAGTGATGAGTTAATTTGGGTAACCGTTATGTTTCATACATAAGTTTTTAAAATTAATTTTTGGAATTCCTTTTTACGATGTGGGTTTCAATGAATGAAAGTTTCATGTAGTAAACAATTTATAACCCCGACAAATTTTGAGGGTGAAATTCATTTTAAGGGGGGAAGAATGGAACACCCTGAGATTTTATGAGATATTTTATTTTTAATTTCTTTGATGTCTTCTATTGTATACTTCACCAACATTAGTTTGCGCTATATGCAACATCGTATTATCTTGTAGTATATGCAACACTCTTCATGTCTTGTGATACAAAAAATTTCAAGTTCATTTGAATAAAATTCATTTTACACAACACCATGTATAGATTTTGATCAATGTATAACTGAATTATATTTAGAGTATGTTATACGCAACACCAAAGGAAGCTTTCCCTACATGCAACCCTGACTTGCCTTGCATTACATGCAAGAGAGACCATCCTCAATAGCTTGTGTTGTACGCAATACCGAGTTTCACTAAACAACGATATGTTATTAAAATATTATATAAACTAGTCGTTATGAATACTAATACCCTATTTTTAAAATTTTATAAATTTTATCTGTCAAAATCGACTTCATTTTTGGATTTGGGATATCGAAATTACCCTAGGCTGAATTTTTGGTATTTTTCTAAAAAATTTCAATTTTTGATGAATAGTGAAGACACTGAGTTATTGGTTAAAACCAATTTTTTATAATCATTTATTTTATTTAAATTTAGTTTAGGTCAAAATAGATACATAATACCTATATAAGTTCAATGTAATTCATTGGAGTCAGTTTATAATAATTTAAATATATAAAAAGTTTATTGAACTTTTTACCGTCTTTTACCCACCTCCTAGGAGAATTTGCAATTGTACATAAAACATAATTTTACAGCTTATGTGGGTTGAATTTCAAAAATCTGAGAGACATGGTTATTATCATGGAGTAAAATGTGGTTTATTAAGATAAAAATAATTTTTGGTGAATAGTAACTTCTTACATTTATTTACCACGGTTAAAAGTAAATTGGGTAATTAAGTGTAAAAATGATATTATTATTACCCTAACACATGTCCTAATTCTATTGGATAAGTAAAATTCGTCCAAAAACTCTGGGATGAAAATATTACCCTTTAGGTACACTTGGATAAGATTGGGACACTTATTATTATTTTATTTAAAGAAGAGTAAACGAGTTAAAATCAATGTTCAATAACTAAATTTTTTTAAATATAGGGTTATACATGAGATAAATTTTCCTATAAATATTCATTAGAAATATAAAAATATTTCCTACATAATGGTATTTTATTTATATTTTTTAGACATTAAATAATTTAATTTATTTATGACAAATTGATGATGCAGTAATTACCTAATTAATGAAATATTAACATAATTGATATTATAAATACCCAGATAAATGTAATTTTATACTTTTAATGTATTAAACTAATTTTATAGGTTAATATAACATATTAGGGTTGTTTATATGAATTTTTTGAAGTAATAATGCTTTTATGAATTTAGAAATAACATAATACCAAATAGTGTCAAAATTGACCTAAAAGAGTTTTTAAAACAAATATTATATTATTAAATGATATAATGGTCTTCAAAATCAATGTTTCGGCCAAAAAACTTATATAATAATATACATGACATTAAGGAACAAATTGGGGTTCTATTAGCATTTTATAGTTTGTTTATTAAACATATAGTGTAAGAATACAAGAAGACATGGTAAAAGTTAAATTATTTAACTTAGAGTTAAATCTAAATGATAAGGTTAAAATGGTAACATAAACTTGTCTAAAACATTTTTTTTGAGATTATTAAGACCCATCCCCACCCTATCCTCGAAATTAGTCACTTTAGAGCCATTATAAACCGAATATAAATTTATTATAAAATAATATTTGAAGTTTTTTCTAAGTTTCCCCTCTCCTCCCCTATAAAAGGGCACCTCCTCTCTCTCCTATTTACAAACTTTTGAGCCTTCAAGCATAGGAAATACCTGCCAATTTCTCTTATCAACCTATCTAGATATATCATAGAGGTTCTGGCCTTCTAAAAATACCAACTCTAGTTCCCTAAGAGGAAGTTTAAAAGAGGCATGTTGAAGAAGATGTAATCTCTTCTACCGATTCTTTCAAGTTTCATTCTTCTTCTACTTATTATTCATTAGTTTTTTAAATATAAATTAATAACAATAGTATTACATATATACTGATATCTTATTATAAATATGAAACAACCATATTTCTCCTTCTATTCAACCTACAAAAAACAAAATCACCGAGCGTGCGTACGTACGGAATACCGTCTCCACGCCGTGGTGTAATATGTTTTTCTACCACCACCTTACTTGGATGGGTATAATGGTGTAAAGAAAAACTATATATGACTATTATAACATGATACATGTTTTTAGATATTATATCATCCACTCCAATTCCATTCAATAAGTATGGGAACGATATCATCGCTCGTGCGTACGCACGGATTACCGTCTCCACAACGCGATTAGATTCATTCTCCATTTTAACCATTCAAAAATGATTATAAAGTATAAATAATGAATAAAAATGGAATTTATGACATACGAAAGCTACTGGATATATATATATATATATATATATATATTTATGTCATCTACTTACATCCATTCAAGTTAATAAGGAAAGGAAAACAGCGTTCATGCGTACGTACGACCTACCGTCTCCATGAATGGTGTATTTATTTCATTTATCTATCTATTATATATATATAATGAATATATATGATATATAAATCATGATTTAAATTTTTTAAGTAAGTAAATCATGATATATTTAATAATAATATCAAGAACAACAAGTCAAAACACGTATGATAAATGAAACAATTATACCCAAAACACTGCTTTAACCTGGAATTGACAAATGAACAGTTAATATAAAGTCATAAGTGAATCATATATGATATCTTAAATATTATTATGATTCTGTTACAAGATAATAATATGTTTAAACCCACTATACAGGAGTCTCAGACACATACAGAATAAATTGGACATAAGGTATGGGATAATTATTCCAATCTCATTCTTATCCGAGATTGTTTATTCATAAGTATTTATTGGGGTAATGTTTATCACCCATGTCCATGTTTTATAAATTTTTTTCGTAATATGATTACTATTCATCCATGTATGTTTAAAGTAATTTTTACCCTTTGGTTACTTTTACCACATTGTATTGATGGAATCTTTACATTGTTTACCATATAAGGTGCTTTTTGACTTTTTTGACAAAAGTACGAGAAGAATGTTTTTTATCTTATACGGCATGAACGGATTTTTATAGTTTCATAACTCCTTATTGTAACGATGCTTCCTTTACAAGATTTCATGATTATTTTCAACAAAATAATTTTCCTTTGAAAGTGCATGGCATTTTGAGAAAAGAAAATGATTTTGATGAAGAAAGGATATTTTCCTCATGAATTAATTTCAATTGTTTTATCAAAACAATTTTCCATCTAAGATGAAATTATTTAGCATGTTTATGTTTCAAGTATAATGTCTCTATTATTTACATGGTTTTATTTTTATTATGATTAAAAGATATCCATTTATTTTATATGGATTATGTCATGATGGGATTATGTTAATGAAACCCATTTTATTCGTTGGGTTATGATGAATGATTTATGATTGTTTTATGGCACACATAAGAATGATTTTATTATGAGATGGGTGGGACCTATATCTCCCTCCTTGGGTAAATATTTATATCTTATGAGATAGAAATTGCTAGAATGACATGTTAATCCGGTTAAGTGATACATGACTGGAACGAGGAGTGAACTCGGTTCAGTATGGGACTTTGTCCACTAGGATGGTATTGGCAGAAATTCCTCGGCTATTATGGAAATGATATCATGTGCTTAATGGTTTTCCACAATTACATAATTTTCCCCCATGTTATTTATCATGATTAATGTTCCTTTATGATCTATGCCTTATGCATTGTCAAAATTTATGTCATTACTCATGTTTTTTATGTTTTCTGTTCATGTTCTTACGTTCAAATGTTTAGGGATTGCTTTATGTTTCCATGTTTACCCTTATTGAGCATTTTTTCTCACCATTTTTATGTTTTATTTTTCCCCAGGATATAAAGAAAGGTTTTAGGTAGGAAAAAAATGTTAATTTGTGGGTGATGTTGAAGATCTTTCACCATGATTAGAATATTATGTTCCGAGTTTCCAAAGAGACTAAACTAATACGGTCATTAGGTATTTGTTTTGTGATGTATTAATTATTCCACAAAATTAATGTAATGTACATGTACGTCAATATTTGGGCCTCTATAGTAACAAAGGGACCGGCCCGGAGGGCCGGGACCGTTGCCCAGAAGTGACCCCGAGCGGGGGTGCGGGGGCACAACTCCCACGGTATGGACCAGCGGGTGTTGGCCTGGACACTGTTGTGCATAAATAGGGTAGGCGTGAGGGCAATTGAGGCTGTTGCACAGAAAACACCGGGTCGGCATGAAATAGGAGATCTGGGCACCCAAAATAAGAGTCGGGCACACAATAGGAGAACATTTCACGCAAAAGGGGAGGCAGGCGTGCAATAATGGATGCATGCGCACGATAGGAGGCGACGTGCACAAAAGGGAAGTAATTGCGTACAATATGGATGCCTTGAGCACAAAAGGAATTGGTGAACGCAATAGAGAAGGCATGCATGCAATAGGTCCAGTGCAATAGTAGAACGAAAAAAATCGGGGCCAGCGGCACTGCTGCACGCCAAAATTATGTGTTACACGAATATCTGGGCAGTTTGGCCCTTTTCCACGCAAAAATAATGTGTTGCTCACCATAGGCGGGGTTTTCCAAGTGGGCGCAGAAAATTTAGACTTATGTGCATCAGAGCGGCAACCGACCTCCAGCCCCCCCCCCAGAATGAAGGGGGTGCACTTCTATTTATAGGTGAAAACCAGGGCATTGGTGCATGCAAAATTCCACGTGCGCAAAGGGTTTTCTGCGTGCCAGGTGGGGCACATAAAATTGCGTGTGCGCAATGCGGTGCACGTAAAATTCCACACGTGCAAAGATGGGCGCATAATATTCCACGCGCGCAAGGATGGGTGCGTAATATTCTGCATGCACAAATGGTTTTCCACGTGAAACTCATTTTTTATGCGCAAATCCACACTTCACCCCAAAACCATCTTGGATGGCCATTCCAAGCAGCCCGACATCGAACAGCCATAACTTCTGATCCATAACTCCGTTTGGGCTCCATAACTAGTCAAATCGAATCTTTCAGAACAAGATATGCCCCAGGATCTTTTATTTGAACGTTTGGAAAATATTGTGTATGCGTTTTATGGGATCAACAGTGATGTATTCTATAAAACCTCAGCAATTTTCTAACTACACTCGTTGAGTCCAACGAATCTATAAACAATTAGAGCTAGAGTCAATTACGTCAATTTACTATTCATGGTTTAAAATTAATACCCTAACGAAATGATGATAATATAATTTATTGTCATCAATTTACATGATAGAAAAATGAATAGAATAGTCATTTGAAGGAAAATCATTTTCATTGTGTTCAAAAAAATGGAATAAAATCCCCAATTTGGTGTCTCTTAAAAGTATCAAAAGGAAAAAAAAACACATTATGATATGGGGAGAGCTACAAGAAGGCTCAGATCACCCTTTCTAGAAAAATGGAATTTGGTTGTCAAGGGCCGCCAAGAGTTTTTTCAAAGTAAGCTCTCTCATCCGCTTCAGCCTTGACCATTGGATGCACCAATTCCATAATTACTTTATGGTCCTTCCATTTCTTTGGGATAGATTCATAATTGGCACACAAAGAGGCCATTTGATCCCTAAACCTTACTGCATGGGCCTCTCACTCCTATAGATATTCCTTTTGGGTGACCTCAAAATCATGAGACTTCACCTATTTCAGTCGTTAGGTGATCAACTTCCTCCAAAACATCTTTGATATTCATCACCTAGTAATGGGATGAATTGAACATGGCAAGCTTGTCCTCACAAGAAGAAATGTTTTCTCTAACTATGAGAATTTGGTAGCTAGGATTTGTAAGTGCTGGTAATAAAAGCCACCAGAACCCATCACGGTGAATAACTACAAAAATTTATCTGTCTCATCATCAAAATTGGTCATAAGTGTCTCCATAGCAAGGGCACATAACTAACACCATGCTTGTTTTCACATTTCCTGGTGCCTCTTCACTACACCAATACATTGATCATCCCGCTCTACAATGGGTCTATAAGTAGGAAGTATCATTTAAGGGGTAGGAAGGGACCTAAGTTAGGTCACCCAAGATGGGGGGTCTCTTTTCCCTCATATGGTGTGACCATTAGAGCCGGACACGGAGGACTAGTTGCATCTTCTAGGGTGTCTAGTGATACTTTGTTGGGACTAGCACTATTAGGGTTATGGGTAGTATCCATAGGAGGGGATCAGCCTGAATCACTCTCCATGGAGATAGGTTGTACTAATGAATCCCCATCTAGATGCTTCTGGTAGAAAATCGAGTATCTTCTTACCACAAGGGAAGGAATTGGTGTAGAATCTATCTTAGTTGCTACAAGGATTGGAATAGAAGACGTAGTCGTTGTGCTTTCCACAAAAGAAGGAATGTGTGGCATGGTTATTGGGGTAAGGATGGGGCAGAGAATGGTTAGAGGCTTCTGCACCCACCGAACTGGTTTCCTTGTCACCCCGTTAGGGTAGCATCCCATCCACAGTTTGGTATATTCTAGTTATTAAAAGTGGATCCTGTTGTATTGGGGAAGATAACATATAAATCGGCACCTTTCTGCATCATCATAAGCCATCACTGGCGAATAATTACGGGATGAGACACTCCCCTCAACTGAATAGCAGGAATAAGTACAGCTTGTTAAAGGCACCAAAATTCCAGAAATAATGATAAGGGAGGTATGACTCACAAATGGACAATCGATCTAAACGAGTAGGGATAATTCCATCCCGAAGAGAAATGATGTATGAGTGTTCTTCAAAGAACCACCCATTTCACCTCTTATTGACCCATGATGGGTTGGAAGCTGTGCGAATGAAAAGAAAGAAGCATCATTCAGTAGCTGACTAAATAAATAATGCTTATAGATCTGAGAAGAACAACAGAAATGTTGATAAGGGTTGGACGAATGTTAGAACAAGGAACATTTGTGGTGTGTCGATATTAATAACAAGGGACATTTTCTTCCATCCACCCATACAGGAATTGAAACGGTCTTCAGAAATGATGTGGGGGCCTACCTTCTTGTATTTGTCCCAACAACTCAGGTCGGGCTAGATTAGGAACGAACAGATTGATGGGTCGACCCTCTACCGGTGCAGCCACCATCATCAAATTACAGGACCGGACCCCAGTAAAAACATCATTGGATGGAAAAATCCATCCACTCAAAAACATGGAAAAGAAAACTTCAAATATATGTGTATGTGATATGTTTGGGTGAATTTTGTATCCCTTGGTGGTATATCATCCCACTTTTTCTGTACTACAGTATGACCCTGGAGTGTGTCAGGATTGACAGAATGGATGAGTTTAAATACTGAAAGACCTGATCTTAGGTCTGTTCACCTATATTAATAATCCTATTAATGCCTCAAATGGTATAATAGAGTGAGCCTAGAAGGAATTATCCAGTAATCCCACTGCCATAACCAGTAGACTTCTTGTCAAAGGGGATGCATGGTCAGTGTCATTCCAAGTAATGGATTTCGGAAGAAATTAGTCATACATCTATCCAAGGATGTGGAGTCCTATAATATGGTGGATATCCCAGAAGGTGATTCCCACTTTCCTATTTGATAAATGGAAGGGGTTGGTTCTTGAACACTAGTGGCTCAGCAGATTATGCATGATTTTTATTGGGGAGAATGCTGCGAACCGAGAAACCTAGGATACCTGATATAAGTTCACTACCATCAATTGTTCATGGGACTACAAACAGGTTTCATGTACCCAGAATTCACAGGCCCATTCTTCAAAGAAAAATCCTTTGGCCTGTAGATCCCACTTAGTTCTCCACCCACCATTAGGTTTTTCATGGGAAATGTGGATAATGGATGGGTTCTCTCGGGTGACTAGTTTCAAAACAGTATTGTGACACCTGCAATTTTGTTAAGTACACGCCGAGCCTCCAAGTATGGAGGCGTTTTCTTGAATTGGAATAGTTATGACTTCTCCTTCTGTGGTAATGTTGGCTCGATCATGTCCTTTTGGGGATTATAATAGACTGAAAGGGGTATCAGGGTCAGCCAATGGTAATGGAATGTCGTCAAGAAGACCAAAGCCGTAAAGTGAAAACTGTACAGACAACGGGTAAGATAAGAGCTCTGGCATCATGAGATCTTTTAAGAAGCTATCATGGGGAATAATTTAGGATTGAAGATGATCCACACTACCCCCACCATATTCACCCTTATCATCATTGATTTTATCACAGCCTGTGAAAGAGTCACTATAGCCTACATAGGAAGACCAAAAAGCTAATAACAAGTTAGTATAATAAAATTTGAAGGATAAACGATAAAGAAGAATGGAAAAAGTATTTAAAAATATTTTTGCAAGGGGCTTGGCGTACTATTATTGGAAATGATATTTCGTAAGCATAACCCGCATACTGTATGATGTGCAGAAGAAACTGGCACATACTTCTATGGTATGCGGAAGCATTACACAGCGTACAACCATTGTATGTGAAGAAACCGTGAGGTGCCATCCCATGAAGAATTGGTTGGAAAACAAAAGGGCTCTCTAAAGGTGGATACCATGAACCAAGTCCTCTTAAAGTTCATTTTCAAAGATTTCAAATTAAAAGTTTTAGTTGGGATTATTAAATATTAATTTTTCTTCTGGTTCATGATTGGTTTATGGGAACACAAGCAGAGTAGCATTCTCCTATGCAGAATTCGGATTTTAGTTCGAAAATTCCAAAATGATGTTTGTGAAATCCAAAATTTGGTTTGCGGGAAAATAAATGGCGAAATGTTTAGTTCGCTGCACGTACAGAGTGTTTCAAAAACAAACATTTCACAAGAGGCACGATACACAAATGTAGAAGAAGATTGGGGAGTCATGGGCACTTTTCAACACAAGAAACGGTTAAAGAAAAATTACATGTGCCCCTATATATAGGTTTGGTCCCCACCAACCAGGACTATTTGTTTTACCGCAAACCATTTCTGCTGAGGACCGATTCTACATCCATATAGTCCCCTTTTCATTCAGAATAGACCCCATTCTGATAGAGGGATTTGTAGGGTCGTGAAAATTTTTCAAAGGGAAGAAAATACTCCCACAATAACTTTGCAGATGGAAGAAAGTATTCATACTAGTCTAACAATGTGAATGGACTATAATTGAGTTAAAATCTTTAGCTGAAACTTTAAGGAATGCATGTTTTCAAAAGATTTCAAATATCCTATGTACAACCACTGGGAAGGGTTTGCGGACCGCCTAGATCGTGAACTACCGGTATGCGGAGTGACCCACGAGGCGCTAGCCCACGGAATGATGGCCAGCGAACCTAGTGGACCGAAAACCACATTGTTGAAGGAATCATGCGCATGAAGGCCATCCACGTACCATCTCATAAACTCATCAGTTCATAGATAAACCAATCCAAAAGGGTTTTGTGAACCATGATCATGAACCACAGCCTCTGAAAACCCCAGTTGACCTAGTCTTACACTGATTAGGATATCTCTTCATGGGCCACCAAAAATGGTATCACATTCCCAAATACACAATTTCCCCAATTCTCTATCAAAGGAGCACAGAAGGAATTGAGAGGTGACTGACGAAGAAATCTCAAAGGTGACCCCATAGGTTGGAAGAAAGAACTCGGAGAAGATTCTTTCTTCAATCTTGAATCATCTGTAAATCCCGAATTGAAAACCATGCTCTATGTAGGTACAACGAGTTGCAAACCACAAAACAGTGGAACTTAATAATAATAGGAGAATCTCGAACCAAATTGGTAATACTGTGAACCAAATATTTCATGTGGATGAACTCCAAGTGAATGATAGTCCCCCAGACCCTTCTTCAATATAGTGTTCTTCATGGTGTATATATATTCAGATTTAACTAGGCACTTCATACTAAATCTGTACGCAGATAGAACCCAATGAGGCATGACGGACCACATCCAGGACCGCCTACCACTATGGTTCATAGTGATCCATACCCATGCATGTGCACTGCTTTGGTATGCAGATTATCCATCAACCTACATACCACAATGGTATGTAGAGCTTCCCCTATCCCACATAAGAAAATAGTACACTGAATCAAGTGTTTTCGAGTATTATTTCCTCCAATTCAAATCTCAACACTCTGTTACCATCCCATCCTCCATAGACCCTCTACAAACTTGTCCCCTGGAACTAGGTCTAAGCCACCTCCAAATCCACCAGACCCCTATGATCGGACCATCAGGTTCATCAGAGTGCCCCTTGAGTCTACACACCCTCGGTAAGTGGAGTCACGAAGTATCTACACATAATGATTTGGACTCTTGGGATGTATGTAAGTCAACATTCCCATTGTACCTCGGATTCCAACCTTGGGATGCTAACATGAACCCCCCATGTTCTAGGGATTAATGGTAATAACCTACTTTTCCATTCAATGAGGAATGGTGATCTGTTAAAGGGGTTGTTTTTGCTTCCCCATATGAGGAGGACGACACTCCTTCCCTTCCCAGAACATGTTCTAAGGGACTCCCGCGGAGGTAAATCCCCAATCTTCTAAAGGCCAAGCCATGTGACCTTTAATGTCACCTCATATTTAAAGGTTCATCACTCTGTGCCCTCACCCACCGTCGCACCGACCTGTTCCATAGTAGGCTCGACCACTACCACCAGCAGAAGAGGATATGTGTGGTTGGTTGGATCTCTCACGTCCTCTTGTTTCTCACACTAAACGTGACTCGTGTGGGCATAAAGGTTTGTGAAAATTATAATATCCACAGAATTATGAACTATGAGAACTCTAATTCATGATCAAACCATGATACAAAGGATGCCTGCTAGAATGCCCAAGCTCAAAAGGGTTCTCTTCCAAAAGTGTTCACCCAAGCATGACCTCTCAAATGCAAATCTTCCACACATAAGACCCATAAATTCTGAACTATGAGAACTCTAATTCCTGATCAAACTATGATATTTTGGATTCCTTCTTGAAGGCCCGAGCTCAAAAGGGTGCTCTTCCAAAAGGGCTCACCCAACAATGTCCCCCCCATATGGGAATCTTCCATTTGTATACCCCATATCATCTGAACTAGGAGATTTCTAATTTCTCTCCTAATGATACAAAGGAAACCCATCTTATGAGTCTGATCCCAACATCAATGCACCATCCATCCCCCCTATATGATGATAAAATCTAGAGTGCCTTATTGAATGGATTAAGTCGGCATCGCCTCTGTAGAGTCAAATCCATGTGTGCCTATGATGAGCCTACAAACTAGGGATATCCCATGGACATACTCTTCAGAAATGAAGAAAGTATTGAAAAACATATGAACAAGAATAAAATCTATAATAGAGTCCCATAATAGCCAATAACACCCCCAAGGGGTGTGGTGAGCCGGACTTCCCATCCTATCGACCAATGGAGTACTTAAGTGTCATTTTACAAATAATCCTCCAACATGCACATAATATTGGAAAGCAGGTCCACTAATCAAAGATATCAGGGTCATTGGGTGTTTCTGGATCTACAAATAAACTCGTTGGAGACCATCCAAGTAAGTGATATCCTAGGAGGACCAATTGCACACGTACTGACCACATGAAATTCCATGTTGGGGCCATATGATTTTGGAATCTCAATCAATATACAGAAGGTGTAAATTACCCAGTCCCTAGAAGGTTAATCAACCCTCTTTTATGGGATACTGAGGGAAAATGGGTCGAATCAAAATAAATGGTGAATATGATGTGAAAATGTCTCTAGAAAAAGAGATGGTGATGATTCTCATCAGACCATTTCATCTTCACCCCATGCGCGCCACCTTGGAGTTGAGACATCAGCATATACATAATTTCCTCCCATAATTACCAAACCATGTTTTAAAACATATTTTGTAGTTTTCAATGGTTATTTTAAAAAACATTGAAAAATGTTTTGTGAACTTTTTTAAAAGATTTTTTCTAAATGAAATGGATATTTTCTTTTAGAATGATTTTATTTATATTTTTATGGTATATTTATTCTTCAATGACATCAAGACTTTATTATACTTATTATCCACTTGAGATATGTTATGTTGATATAATCCTTATTATTTAATTGTATGATTTATGATTAGTTTAATTTAGGATGTATAATTTTATTACCATTGATAATTTTAATCTAAAGTTTTTATGATTATGTATATTTATTGGGGTAAATATTAACAATTCATATATTATATTTTCTATAAAAACATTTATTTTGATTTTGTTCCAACCATTATAAATAATTTATAAACAATTATTTCATTTTATAATTTTGTAAACCATAGATTTTCAAAAGAGAGTCAATAATACTCATAGCCACTAATTTAATTATCATGTTAAGTATTATTTAATTAAATAATAATATCTTAATTATATATGTTTTTTCGATTAAAACATGATCTTTTGTATAATGAAAGAAATCGAACATGGTAATTATTGCATTCAATGAAATATAACATAGTGTTTTCATGCATTTCAAGCTATATGATAGTTTTATTTTATTTAAAATGTCAATTATATTGTAATGTCTTGGGATATTATATTCCTCTACACACATAGTGTTACATGTCATTCAATATAAACTATTCATTTGGTGTAACATAATCTTTTAATGATTTTAAATTAAATCTAAAAGTATATATTTCATAAAATCTCAGGATGTTACATAGTGGATCTAATGAATCTGGTTATCCACCTATTTCTGGATTCAATTTTTGTAATATTTGGGGAGGGCATCTTGGTGTATTCTCATTCTGAACACAACCATTCCAAATATCTTATGATCGTGCTGAACACACTAATAGAGAAACATCCATATGATAACTCACCAAATTAAACTTTTTGGATCAACAAGGTACACTTCTTGGGTGACATCATCTCACAGGCATGAGTATCTACTGACCCAGAGAAGGAGAGAGTCCTGGTATCATGGTATCATCCCAATACTATCTTTGAAATAAATAGTTTTTTAGGGCTAGCTAACTATTAGAAGAATTTTATTTTAAACTTTCAAACCTAGAAGCACCTATTATAGGATTGACTATGAAAGGGGTCAAATTTATATGGTCTGAATCCTGTGAAATATCTTTTCAAGGGACAAAAGGTATATTATATTCAACAATATTCACTATTCTTCTAGATCTAGGAAAAATACATATAGTTTAATATTACGCATCAGATTTATAGTTTAAAATTATGCATCAGGGTAGAAAGGAATTATTGGAGGAATTACTTACTAGGAGGCCATTTGTGGTATATATGGACAAAAAAAGAATAAAATACTAATTTATAAATCATGAATTAAATATAAGACCATCATGTTGGGTTGAATATCTACAATACATAAATTTTGAGTTTTTATAAAATTTTGGCAAGGTAAATGTTGTTACTGATATAGTAAGATGAAAAAATCATTCAAAAACATTTCATGGGGCTAGTGGTCAGTTATAGTTGATAGCCATATATTCTGAGATGCATCTGGAGGTTTTGGAGTGTCAATTTAAGCCTATTTTAGTGGCCTTATAAATGATGTATTCACTTCCATAATGAGTTGAGATGAGATAGATTTCATATATTGAGGGAATGGTCCTATGAGAGAGTGTTTCAGAAGAGCACCCATTGTATGGACTAGTTGTTGATGGGGATGAGGTCTTGTGCATTCATGGATGCATATAGATTCCTAAAGACATATAAGATGAGTTTATTGGAGAGTATCATACCTCCATTTGGGATTTAGATCCCATTATTACCAAGATATATAATGATTTATCCTTCCAGTATTGGTGGTCTGGGATATAGAGGTAGATAGTGGGTTTTATTGTCATATGTTCCACATATTAGTAGGTAAATATAGAAAACTAATGACCCGCATGGAATTTACATTTTCTTCCCATTCCTTAGTAGAAGTGGTATGATGTAATGATAGACTTTGTGATGGATTTACAGAGGTCAACTTGATGTAGTGATGCAGAATTTGTTATCATTGATATTTCGAAAAAGGTCACCCTCTTTCTACCTATTAGAGAGACATATTCTGTGGACGAGTATGATAGGATTTAAACCTGAGATATCATATTCCATATTAGAATTCCTCGTTATATTATTTAAGACATGTATGATAATTTTATGTTGTGGATTTGGTAGGGGTTTTAGAAGGTTCCTGATATATATGTTCTTCTTATCATATCCTTTCACCCATATACCAATTGGAAATTTGATTTTAAAAAATAGATATTGGAGGAAATACTCTGGGAATATATCCTCAACTTTGTATGTTCTCAGGAGAAACACCTACCTATTACCAAATTTTCCTACAATAGTGGATTTTAGGAAATAATTCATATAGACTCATATGATCTCCTATTTGGAATGTTATTATGTTCACCCCTATGGTGGTTAAAGGTAGGATATGCAACACTAATAGAACCTCATTTCATCTAGGAGACTTCGGAGCAGGTACAACTTACCTAGAAGCATATGGATAAAAATTAGCCTAGAAAAAAAATATTATGTTGATGGATGCCTCTAACCTCTGTAGTTTGATGTGGGATATTGGTTCATTCTTCTTGTTTCACCTAGGTTGGTTCATAGCTGGATTGAAAGGTAGGTAAAGCTATCACCTCAATACATCGGGCCTTTTGAGTTCTTATATAGAGTTGGGTCAGTAGCCTACCGAATATCTCTTCCTCATAGGTATCAAACCATGCATGAAATCTTCTACATATCTCAGCATCACCATTACTTTTCAAATTCATATCATACTTTTGATCCTAAGGATGTAAAATTGGAAGATAATTCTTCCATTAATAAGTATTGTATATGGATTGTTAATCATAACATGAAGTCTCTAAAAGTTAGGTGAGTTACTCTGGTTTGGTTTCTATACAAGTACAACCGTGTATAGGAAGAGGCCAAAGAGAGATAGAGGTTTTTGTTTGTTCTTGGTGTCTATATCTATTCCTATACGATGCATTATCACCCTTAGAGGGAAAACTAGTGTAAGAGTTGTTTTAAGGAGGATATACTGTAAGATTCTTACTTTTCAAATAAGTAATGAACCATTTAATTGTTACTGTGTCTTTTTTCCCTTAATGGATGTGCCTATGAATCCAAATAATGGTTCAATAACATCCTTCTATTTTTTGGAGGTCAGAACATTGGATCATTTAAAGGAAGACCGAGAAACATTAATAGAGCACGGTTCGATCCAACTATTTGACTAAATCATGAGGACCATAATAGGGGATGTGTGGGTTTTCTAAACCCTTAATAGGGGCCCATATTGATATGTGAGGGAGATATGAAGAACTATAGAAGAACCTATTTGGGTGCACATGATTTTTGTCAACCATACACCCAACCGCATGAGTAGTTCCACTTAACTAGTGGTGCTGGACATTTTAGGCACATGGTTTGGAAAACTATGTGCCCATAAAGTGTGTCTCTTAATGGTGTATGAAATTACCATTTTTTTTCTAAACCCCTTTCAATATTATTTCCTCATTTTTCTTTCTCATCCATTCACAACACCGACCATCCAATCGAGATCTCCCATGGAAATCAACCTAGGCTTTGATCCTCCTCTTTCAATCGGACTCTGAATCTCTCTATGTTCATCTCATTGTAAGAATAGAGGTAATATCTTTATTCACATTCCTACATTTCCTCATTTATCTCACCCACAGAAATGTTATTACCAGGAAAGATAATATTCCCAATTTTTAGGATGTTTGTCTATTTCTTCAATTTATCCTATTTTATCTCAAAATAAAGGATGAAAACAGACATGGAGAGTACTACCAAGATATAGTAGGTAGTATAATACCTTTTTCCTAAATAAAATTTATTTAATATCATGATAATTCATTCCACATGCCATAATTTCTATTATTTTCATTAAAAATACAATTTTACATATTCTAATTTTTTGTTCATGTTAGGAATGACCTTATACACCCTTCTCCTTAATAGAGGATGACCCCTATGACTAGTTCTACCTCTTAAAGTGTACTTATTGATTATACCTTCACGTATTAAGTGTTTATATGTCCAACCCACCTTATAAGTGGTATTGGATTGATAATGTAATGAAACAACTATGTTGAATTAAATGGATGTGAGTGGTATGACCATGTCACATGATTTCTATGTAATTAGTAGATTATGAAATTGATAATAAAAGGTTAATGATTTGTAAATAATCATATGGATTTTATTAAAGAATGACCAAATTTTAATATTGAATATAATCCATTTTCATGAAATCCCAAATTAAATGTGGTACATGGGCATGGATTATAATATAATTGGGATACCCATTCTTGGAGACCCATATGATTCTTGATACTAAATCATCAAATCCCATGTAATTTTATATGGACTCTTATAACTATCCATGGACATCAAATGTATGCCTTAAGTCTTAGATAGTAATAGTATCTTTATATATGGTTGTCTATGTCACTATGTATATAGAATATATATATACATACTCGTATATATATATACGTAGTCCCATGATCAAGCTTATCCCAGCTTTGGTCAAATAAGGTAGTGTTATCCTGGTGTCATTTAGAAACCAAAGATGACTTGTTTACATTTAATATTTATGAATAAAATTATATATATGTAGAATAACCATCTTATATGCATCATCTAGAGCATTCTAGATACTCTTGGCGGTGTGTTACAGAGTATATGTCACAACATTTTCAGATTTGTGATTGGTATCTGAAAAAATCTTATGGATAAAGGTATATATACAGGGAATAATTCCTATTTGGATTCTTTATCCTATGTACTAGGATAGAGAATGGGATAAGAGGAACTATATTATTCACATGATTTTGGTAGAGATATATTTTGGTAATTTTATTTTTGTATAGCTTGTGGTATATTTTTGCTGCTTTACATTCTTGTATTGTTATTTTTCTGTATCATACAGATAGAAAATCACTTTTATATGTGATACTAATTTTATTTCATCATGATTGTTATATATTTAATATTTATTCTTCTACTGTTAATTTATTATAATTTTTCTATAGTTCTTATAATTATTTTATACTATTATGCCACACTCTGATCATGATGTTATAGTCTCTCCATAGTAACATCAAAGATGTAATACCCCATGGTTTAACAAATATATTTAATATAGAATGCATGCACCACTTAGTCTATATGAAACAAACATTTTTTATAGAAAGTATTTATAACCTATCTGTTAAACATAATTTTCTACTTCTATGTTTTTAAGTTCGAAGAAAAACATACACAATTTCAATTAGTAAGATATTTGGAGTTTGATAGGATAACTTAAATTTTGTGAATAATAACTTGACATTTATGAATAGTAATGTACCATTATGAATATTAATATATCTCTCATCATCACAAATGTAAGTATAAATAAAATTTATGCACCTAAAAAATTAGAGTGAATATTTTAAAAAATTATAATTTAGTGTTGGTTTTTTTGTGAGTAATATATATATAATTATAATTTTAAATAAAAAATTGATTTAAAATAAAATTAATTTTCATCAAATTTAATCCTAAATAAATATTTTTTTCTTGTGAATTTTGGATAATTTTATGATACCTCAGTTAATTTTTGAAAGTATTATAAAATCAATTTTAAAATTAAAATCTGTATTTTTTAAAGTAAATAATGATTTTATTTAAAATTTAAAATATAATTTTTTATAATTTTTTTTTGGTAAAATGGAGTCTATTTTTTATATATATACGTCAAAAAATGGTTAGGGTGAATTTTCGGGGTTTTTCTAAAATACGTGAATTTTTTGTGATTAGTAAAATACATTAATTTACGGAATAAACACATTCGAAGATAAATACCCCATTCCTTGAGTCATCAATGATGTAAGAACACATAGTTATAACTCACATGAAATTATTACTATTTTTTTCATAAGTATCACCACTATTGGTTTTCTTGAGAAAAATAACAAAATAATGATTCCGATATTCAAAAATCACCCCTTTCCTCCAGTACAAAAATCAACCATAACTCCATCTTATCCTCACATCTTTGAGCCTTGAATCGTGTCAAATTTATGAAAAAATACCCTTATCTAGCCTCTCCTCATGTAAATTATATCTTGTTCTTTCCAAAATACCAAAATAAATCCCCTTCAAGAGATTCTCATGGAGGAGTATCCAAGAGGTAAAATCCTCTTCCATTTCCTTTTATTTTTCTTTTCAAGTTCCTTCTTTATTTAATATTATATCATCAAAACTCTATCTAAATGATCATCATAAATCAAGTACCATATATATACTAAAAATTTATCATGTTAATTTAAGATACATCATCAATCACCTTACTCTCTCTTTTTTATTTTAAAAAATGAAATCATCGTTCGAGAGGTGCCAATTTACAACCTTCATGGATGACGATCCTTCGTTTGGAAATTTCACCTTCAAGGATAGTCAGAAAACCATTTTTATTATTGAAACAAGTCATAAAATAATCATTATATATTATGTTATAATTTTGGAACCATCATTTTTACATGATACTAAATCATAGAACTCAACTAGTTCATTCTGATCGAAAACCGCTGTAAAAATCTAAACGATTGTCACTAAATGACTTGCCTAATGATTTATCCTCATACCATGTAACCAAATGTTATATATAACCATTAAAACTTATTTATGTTAATTAGTAATATATAAATTAAATCCTGGGAAATAATATCTGTTCCACATGATCTTCTATACTTTTAATCAAGTGAACTGATCATGAATATCAAGAAACGGACACTCTAGAATGACAGAATTCAATCATATAACTTATCAATAAGGATATGAATGAACTTAATAAAACTATAATGAATCAAATATATGTATATAAATTTTGGAATTAATTAATTAATTAATTAATTTTGATTATCCAGGATGTTAATGTCAAATGCAGAACATGTTCAGACATAAGGTGAGGGTTGTGTACCTGAACCTCCATTTTATTTTGGGTTAATCTTTGTCTCTATTAATCCCAATTAAGTTATTAATTATTCCAATTTAATCCTCATAAATTATTTTTTAATATTCTATAGATATTTGGACCAAACTGAATCTATCCTTATTTTATGGGTAGTTAAATGTTTTATAAATATCTCTCATAATTCTTCCTGATAAACAAGCCCGATTCAAGAAAACTTATCATATTCTTACCTATTTTCAAGTTCAATATATAATATGTTTTAACCTAAAAATATTTTTTTAAACTAACCATTTCATCATGGAAAAACTAAGTTTATTTTTGGGTTTATGTAAATTCTTTTCCAAAAGAACCCATGTTTTCAAAGTAAAAGTGTATTTATCTCAATAAGTCCTCGATGATTTTATTATAGTATTTTTTTCACAACCTATATTGAATTTAATGTCTTATTGAGGTTAATATATTATGCTTTTCATCTAACATATTGTATTAATTTTTTTATGATAAGTTTAATTATTGATGTTCTATCTTTATACCATTCACCATACTAGTCAGATGGTTAGTGTTTATGTGTAAAAAGTTGGGAAAGTTATTTAATATGTCCATGTAGTCTATGTTTATCCCCTTTCATATGAGGAATGCATTGGAATTATAAACTGGTAGGTTTGGACCTCTATAACCCCTATATGGATCAGTATGTCTCATGATACAAAACATAATTGGGTTTTGGGTGAGGCCTTACTCTAGTATTTTCAGATTTCTTGGATGAGGCCTTCCAAATATGTTTGAGATGTTTGAAATTATGTATTCCCTCATAATGGTATTTCTAATTGATAAACAATGTGATTATTAGACTAGTAGAATATAAATGGTTATGTTTCATTATCTTATTATGAATAATATGGACTTATTTAATCAACTTTCATTCATGTCATCTTATGCCCAAGAATATTTTTTAAGGCGTGTGATTTTAGTTGTCCACCATACCTAGTGTTCATTTTTATAATAACATCCTCTATATTACTTTCCCATAATAATCATATGATCTCACCCCTTTCTTATGTTTTATTCTCCCTTTGGTTTGATGATGAATATAATGAATGACTTTCACGGATAATCTAGGAGGCATAGATGTTTCCAAAGAAATTTTTATTATATATTTCATTTCAAGTTGTAATGTTGCAATTATGTTTGTATCATGTTTTCCAAAACTACATAACCATCCATTAATTTAGGATATGAATTTCATGTAATCATTACAATGTAATAAAACAATACTCCAACTTTGGGAAACTAGGGTCAGGGTGTTACCGTTGGTTTCAGAGGAAGTTCAGTAGAAAACATGGAAACTAGATTCAGAAAATGTTGATTAGGGAACAAAAACCTAAGATAGAATTTGACAATAAACATACAATAACATCCAACGATTTTGGTAAGGAATATATTATATGGATATTCTTAGAAAATGAATCCCTATATTGGTACTACAAGTGGATGTGGTTCTGGAATAGATGTACCTAAGAGTAAAAACTCTGAAAAGGTGTTACCAGACATACCGGGGGTAACCTGGTACATGAAAATGGGCCTTGTTGTACACCTGATTTGAAACTCTTGGGGGATATTATTAGATTAATTTACATGATCTTTAAAATCCATTTTGAAGGATTTAAAAGTAAATTTTTCCTCAATAAAACCATGTTTATTATTATGGAACTAACTATGTATAAAATTTTAATTTATGTTATGTTTTTTCTGGTAAGATGTTATACATTATGATTCATAACCTAATTTTCGTGTATTCCATTATTTAGAAATGGTGTCTAGTGGAAGGAATGGAAACCGCATGAACACACATATCCCATGTAGTTATTTACCTCCTATTCAAAATAATGATGTCAGTTTTGAAGCTATGACTAGTTGCAAACAATTTATAACTATAATGGAACAACTGACTCAAGTTATGAACAATAACATTAACCATATAGAGTATCCTAATCCATAATGTGGAGAATCTATGTTAGACATCTTTATGCAAAATTATCCTCCATCATTCAATGAGAATACAAAACCATTCATAGTAGAGGAGTGGATAAGTTCCTCAGAGATGATATTTCTTGCTTTGGGGTGGAATAAAAGGGAGAACTGACTGCATTGTCGAGTGTGTCAAATTAGTTATTTAATTTTGACTAGAATTTCTGCAGTATAGCAGCAGCCCTAGGTCGTCTCTCGACGGAGCATTAGATAATTAATTCGATTTTTTTTATTATGAAATTAAAAAGGGAAATGGGGTTTTATAAAAATTGGGTTTAATGATTAAAGATGACAATAGAAAATAGAAGCTATAAAACAAAGTAGAGATTAATAGTATTTATTAAGCGTGATCAACCTGGGGTACTCACATGATGTTTATCCTTAATCGCTTCATGATATAAGGTTATGATCTTTTAATCCCTGGTTTTTAACACCTAGAACTAGAATGTTACTGAGTTTATACTAGGATACCTCGTAGGGTTCAGTCAAAAACACACAATGATTCACCGGACACAGCCTATAATTGGGTGAATTGTGTTTGACTTTATAACCAAAACTCACCAAGGCAACACACGAAAAACATGATGCGCTGTCCAGATTTGTATTTTATTTCTTTGTGATACCATGAAATAAATGTACATGTCCTTGAAAGTGCTTTTGTGAGTTCAATTGACCAATATAAAGCCCACAAACACCGCAATTGAAAGGGGGAATGAAAGTGGTGGATGGTGTGTGAAACATCACATGAATGGGTACCCACAAACAAGATCATATGAGTTGAGCATGACATACCAGTACAAAACTCAATAAAATAATAATAGAGGATGATGAAAAACAACAAAACAATCTGGAATTTAAAAGATCATTCAAATATTACAAACATGATGCTAGGGATGTACATCACGTTCTTCCCCGGGTGATCACAAGGGGTTTAGAAACATATGGGAGAGGAGGAAGAGAAAGATGTTGGGGTAGAACATCCCGTAGACTCTAGAACTGCTAGGGATGTTGAGAAGACTCTTTGGGGACTCAAAAAATGGCAGCACCATGCCTCTTGGCCGAACATACAAATGAGGTTCCCTTTGTGCTCTTTAATATGAAAATTGGAAGGTGGTTTTAGGCACACAGATTTCATCAATCCACTTGAAAAACACGTTTCAGCCTTCAGAAAGTCTTATCTAACTTTGGAGAAAATAGAAAAGTTGTAGAGCTACCTCTTGACTATCTCCACCGAATGTTTGGAACCGTTTGGACAGCTACATCTCATGATATTAATAACATAAAAAACACATCATTTGACTTGGTCCAAATTCGTTGGCTTGGACAGATCAGTTCGGATGGGCCCCATAGAAGCCGAATCAGGATTGGGTTCTTGAATATGAAATGTAGCCAAAAAAAATTTGGACAGGTGCACAAAAATTCAGCACATTGGGATGTACGGATGTCGTGTACTATGCAATATAGTGGATAGATGTCCATGGATCCATGCAATTTTGGCCCATTTTTCTTTCACTTCATCAAGGGCCCTCCAAATCACCTCCACCTACATTGAATCAATAAAAACAAGTAACATTGCCCATTATAAATTTTTTTTAACATTAATTGATTGATTCAAACATGATGTGAAATTTATTATTATATTTGGAATATTCATTACAAAACTAGTTTAAACTACGGTGTAAGAGTGGAATAAAACAGTGAATCGTGGTACGATCACACCCCGACACCTAAACATTTTCACTCCTAGGAAAAGTCAAATATCCAAGTACAATGATTCATATATATATATTTCCAACATCATAACAATTTATCATTTGAGGAAATTTTATTTAATGTACAGTGATCAATGCATGAACCACACCAAGGAGTTCTTCCTAGTGAAAATAGAAAAAGATGTCTCATAAATCATATCATAGAGAAATTAAAAAAGGTTCATGATACCCAATTGAGAAAGGAATTCAGAAGTAATCAATGAAACTAACTCTCCATGTGTGTGTGTGAAAACCATTCCATGCTATTCTTTCGACTTGGTATCCAATAAATATATGTTTTTTTTAACATTTTTCAGCTTACATGATTTTGTCACCGAACCTGTCCTATATCCTTTGCAATCATATTTCAAGACCCACTCATTTAACCATTCCCAGAAGTCAATACATAAGCTCCCGACCTAGATATCCCTATATGTTGCACATTTCATCACTCCCCTCATTTATTATATATATTTTTTTGAAGTTTCAATTGGAACAAATCTCACACTCATCTCTCAACCCTTGTTTGATCTCCTCACGACACTAATTGAAATATTTATAACAAGATCAAAGGTTGAGGAGGAGTGGTTTTTGACCTTCCCAAGACACAACAAATTTTTTTTGAGGGCGTACAACCGTCAGACATTAGCTATACACGAATAGGTCAATCTGGTACAGTAATGAAACAGATCGGATAAGGAACGAATGTATGGAAATATCATTTAAAGCTGAAAAATATTAACCCAACATATATTTACCTTATATTAAGTAAGAAATAATCACACTTTGTGGTTTGGTGCAAATATTTGTGGAGATTTTAGTGACACAGTTTTCCAAAAAACTACTCACACAAAGGGCATCAATCATCTCAAAGGTTTCACATAGATATGACCATTTATATCATTGACAGAAAACCAATTCACTAAAAATCACTCCTTGATGGTAAACTCATACAAAAATTCTTTTTAGCCTTATTTATGGTATTTTTACTTTCCCCACTTTATGGTCGCCAACTCATGGAACTTCGAAATTATTGATGGGGAAAAAATGAAAATACCATAAAGAAGGCCAAAAAGAGAAAACAAAAGGAGAAAACGATGAAAATTCTTAACTAACCTAGGAATGTATCCACCCCCACCCCTAGAATGTGCAGTGTCCAAACTGAAATAATTGATAATGTGAGAAGGAAGGATAAAACATGGTGTTTTTTATTGGTATGATGTGTCGAGAAGGTGGATTTCCTCCACCGGATTCTTTGGAAAATCCTCATAGAAGTGTTTAAGTCGCTCCCCATTGACGGTAAGACTTCATCCACTCTGCTCATGAAAAACCTGTATTGCACAAAAAGGGTAAACATTAGTAACAGTATAAGGACCAAGCCATCTAGAACAAAGCTTACCTAGGTGGAGCTTAATCCTGGAATTATACATGAAGGACTTCTCAACAATAGGGAACTTTCGCTGGTGAATCATGCGATCATGAATAGCCTTTGTCTTCTATTTATAGATTCGGGAGTTGTAATATGCATCACATCAACATTCTTCCAACTCTTGAATCTGTAGCTTTCGTTCCTCACCTGCATCTGAAAAGTTCATATTACATTGTTAACATCCCAATATGCATGATGTTCTACCTCCACTAAGAGGTGACAAGACTTTACAAACACAATTCTGTATGGTGACATTCCGATTGGGGTTTCAAAAGCTGTACGGTACACCCAAAGTGCATCATCCAAGCATAAACTCCAATCTTTCCTATTGGGTTGTACCATTTTCTCCCAGATTTTCTTAACTTCTTGATTTGAAATTTATGATTGTCCGTTGGTTTGGGGATGATATGTAGTGGAGACTTTATAAAAAACCCCATACTTACGTAGCAAGTTTTTCATGTTACGATTGCAAAAATGTGAACCCTGATTACTAATGATGAATCTTGGTAGACCAAACCTAATAAAAATCTGGGACCTCACAAAGTCCACAACCACTCGAGAGTCATTGGTCATGGTGGCCTTTTCTTCCACCCATTTAGATACATAGTCAATAGCCAATAAGAAGTACACAAAGCCAAATCAATTTGGAAAAGGCCCCATGAAGTCAATGCCCCATGCATCAAATATCTCACAAAATAACATGGGTTGTTGGGGAATTTCATTCCTCTTGAAGATATTCCCTGCGAATTGACAATGACTACATGACTTGAAAAATCTATGGGAATCCCTATACAATGTTGGCCAATAATGTCTAGATTCAAGGACATTTCGAGCTGTATGTTGAGAGCCAAAGTGGCCCCCACATGCCAAGGTGTGGCAAAAGGTCAACACAGAAGTGAACTCATGGTCAGGGACACACCTACGAACAACCTGGTCACTAAAGATCCTCCACAAATATGGGTCATCCCAAATTTACCATCATGAATCATGTTTAAGTCTCTGGGATTGTGAAGTGCTAAAATCAGTGGGGACCCTAGATGTTGCTAGAAAATTCACAATGTCTGCATACCAGGGGGTAAGGTCCACAACATCACAAAGGTTCTCAAGAGGGAAGAATTCTCCAATGGGTAGGGGTGAGTCAACATGATGGTCCAATGGTGGGGAAATCCTACTAATGTGCTCAGCTACCACATTCTCTACCCCTATCTTATCTCTAATCTCAAGGTCAAACTCTTGGAGGAGGAGCATCCACCGAATGAGGTGGGGCTTGGCTTCAGTTTTCTTTAGGAGGAAACGAAGGGCATCATTGTCAGAAAACACAATCACTTTTGACCCAAGATTATATGAACGGAATTTTTCCAAGGCAAACACAATAGAAATGAGTTCTTTTTCTGTGGTTTTGTAGTTTACCTGGGCAGGGTCAAGGGTACGCGAGGCATACGCAATGACATGAGGAGCCTTTTCAACCCTTTGTGATAAAACTTCCCCAACTGCAAAGTGAGAGGCATCACACATAACCTCTACGGAAAGATCCCACCTAGGTGTTTGGATTATGGGAGGTGATGTGAGACTCTTTTTTAGTGATTTGAATGCATCCTCACAATTTTTATCAAACACAAACTCAGAATCCTTTTGTAATAACCAAGATAAGGGAAGTGTGATCTTACTAAAGTCTTTAATGAATCGGCGGTAAAAACCAGCATGACCCAAGAAATATTGCACCTCATGAACACATTTTCTATACGGAAGGGTTGAAATTAATTCAATTTTAGATTTATCAACCTGAATTCCCTTATTTTAAATGACATGCCCAAGAAGTATCCTTTGCTCAACCATAAAATGGAATTTTTCATAATTTAAAACAAGATCTTTTTCAATGCAGCGGTGGAGGATAGAACCTATTTTTTCCAAACAATCATCAAAAGAAGATACATATACCATGGCATCATCCATAAAAACATCCATACAACTCTCATGGTACTCAGAAAAAAATACTCAACATACATCGCTGAAAAGTACCAGGAGCATTACAAATACCGAATGGCATCCTTCTGTATGAAAATGTGCCAAATGGATAGGTAAATGAGGTCTTTTCTTGATCCTTACGGGCTATATGGATTTGGAAATAATCCGAATAGCCATCAAGGAAACAATAATGGGACTTACCAGCCAATCGTTCTAATATTTGTCCAATTAATGGTAAAGGAAAGCGGTCCTTCCGCGTGGCTTGATTCAGTCGACGATAGTCAAAATAGACTCGCCAACTGTTTTGCAAATGCATTGGAACCAATTCATTCCTTTCATTTGACACAACTATTATTCCTGTTTTTTTAGGCACAATTTGCACTGGGATAACCCATTTACTATCAAATATAGGATAAATGATCTTCGCAGCAAGTAATTTACTGACTTCCAATTTTACCACATCAAGGAGAGTGGGATTCAACCAGCGTTGAGATTGTCTTACGGGCTTAGCCTCATCATCCAAAAGTATATGGTGTATACAAATAGATGGACTAATCCCGGAAATATCATCCAATGTCCATCCTATTGCCTTTTTACACTCTCTAAAAATTTGAGCAGTTCGATTCCTACTGTGGAGAGAGGTTATTGGCAATAATGAGGGGCAATTGGTCAATACCCTCAAGATAGGAATATTTTAAATATGATGGAAGTGGTTTTAATTCCAACACCGGGGGTTTTTTATTGAGGGAGTGGATTTAGGGGGAGTGAGGTCCATGAAACTATATATCTGCTCATGTTTATTCTCAATGGAAATAGAATCTATTGAAATGAGATTTTCATAATCATAGATAGTCATGGTTACCTCAGAATAAACACACTCATCAATTAAAGAACAAAATTTACATTTTTCAAAACCCACACAACATTCAAAACATGAATCAAAACTCAAATCATCCAAGGGTGAAGAAAACAAAAATGAATCAGAGTTTGGGTTGAGGATAGGATTGTGTGTGTGTGCATCGTTTGAGAGCACTTCCATCGAATAGACAGGAAGAGTGGAGTGCTCTTCAGCGGGGTGTTTCATAGCCTCACGGATGCTAAAACCTACCTTTTCTCCACCAAATTCCATGGACAATGTACCATTGTGAACATTGATGATCGTCTTTGCTGTTTTGAGGAATGGCCTCCCATGTATGAGAGGAGCGTGTCCTTGGGTTCGGGTATCTTCCATCTCAAGAATGTAGAAATCAGCTGGGAAGATGAGATTCGTCACTCTAACAAGGACATCCTCAATCACTCCTTTTGGATGAGTTGTACTCTGGTTGGCAAGATGCAAGATAATTCCTATTGGTTAAAGCTCTCCAACCTGTAGAGAAGTATACACAGAGTGAGGCATCACATTAATGGAAGCTCCTAAATCTAGAATAGGATCAGAAAAGAAGGTCTCCCCTATGGTACACGGTATTGTGAATGTGCTCGGATCCTTGCATATGGTTGGAATTACTGGTTGAATCAAGGCCGAGACATTCCTCCCCATGTTGACTCTCTCATTCCCCATCAACATCCTTCTATGGGTGCAAAGCTCTTTATGAAATTTTTCATAACGGGGAATTTTTTTGACTGCATCCAACAATGGAATATTAACATGAACTTTTTTAAATGTATCCATTATTTCATTTTCAATCTCATTATCAATGTTTTTCTTAGATTTAAAGGGTATTTGTGGGAATGGAAGAGGAATTGATTGTTCATTTGAATCATAAATGATAATTTGATTGCCCTTTTTGTTTTTTTTCATTACATGAAATTTTTGAGGGTTGGGAAGGAGTGTTTTCAAGAGGGGGACATACCTATTTCATAGAATCAGTATAAGGAGAATCTTTTTTACCACTAAGAAGTGTAATTTCACATACATTACCTTTTTCCTTCATATTGGAAATGGGTTGGGATGGTAGTTTCCCAGAACATTTCATCTTAAGCTCACCGATGGTGTTTTCCAATTGTCCCACTTGACTTTGCAAATCTTGAATTACTGATTGTGTGGTCTGTTGGAATTGGAGGTTCTCGGTTGCCATTTGTTTCACCATGTCCTCGAGGCTTGGTTCAAATTTGGGAGGAGGAGGATGATTGTTTTGAGAAGTTGAATGATAAGAAGGTTGCATACCTTGGCCTTGTTGATACCAGTTCGGCTTGGGGTAGCTTGAGTTTCCTCCTTGTCGGTATTGGGGTTCTGCTTGCCACCTTGGATTTGGATTTTTCCTGAATTGTTCATGCTTGAAGGGAGGTTATTGTTGGAATGGACACCCCAGGAACAGAACTGCACAGGACTCAGATGAATCTTGAAGTTGTGGGCACTGGTCAGAAAAATGAGTGTTATCAGAGCAAATCCCACAATGTAATGGAATAGAAGTAGAGTGTAAGTTACCTTGTGCTTGAGCTAATTTCCTTAGAAGGGTATGCATCTAATCAAGTTTAGTATCTAACTTTTGTTCTAGGTCTGAATGACTTACCTCATGAACTCCTCGGGTTGGTGCAATAGCCAGTGTACCAAATTGTTGTGCATTTGGAGCCCTGTTGGCTATTAAGTCATGAGCGGCAGAATGAGTTTTGTCAACTAGGGCACCACCAGCTGCAGCAACAATCATTCCACGATCCATGGGGATAAGTCCCTCATACAAGCATTGGATTAATAGTAGTTCAATAATATGGTGGTGGGGGAAGCTTGAGCAAAGTCTTTTGAATCTCTCCCAGAATTCATGAAGGGTCTCTCCTTGTGATTGCCTAATTCCACAGATTTCCTTCCTAATTGACGCAGTTCGGGAGGCAGGGAAGAAATTATCTAGAAAGAGTCTTTTAAGGTCATTCTATCCCCCAATAGTGGTAGGCAAATAGTATATCCAATCTTTGGCTACACCATCAAGGGAGAAAGGGAAGGCCCTAAACTTAATGAGGTCCTCAGACACATTTTGGGGTTTCATGGTGGAACACACTATTTGAAACTCCTTTAGATGTTTGTGAGGGTCCTCTCCAGAAAGACCATGGAATTTTGGAAAGAGGAGGATGATGCCTGATCTTAGCTCAAAATTGGCCGCTTCCTCGGGATATTGGATGTACACAGGTTGGTACTCCCCATCCGGGGTGTTCAGTTCTTTTAATGTTCGGTTATTTGCAGCCATGATATCTGGGGTTTGATTTGGTTTAATTTTGGATTGGTTTAGGACCACTTGAGGTTCCACAGGGGGTTCCACAATGTTACTTTATTGACATTCTCTAGATGCCTTGATTTGTGTGTGAAGTGACTTTTCATTTTCAGGATCAAATTCAAGTAGTGTTCCTTTACCAGATCTTGTCATGCAACAATGATGTCCAGTTTGATTGATTGATTGTTTGTTGGGTTTATTTTTTTTGATTTAAGATGGATAACAGAGAAACATAAGAAGGTTGAAATAAGAATAGAATTTTATACTATATAATTAGAGAGGGATATAGAGAAGAAGATAGAGAGAGAGAGAGAGAGATAATGAACACACCAAAAACAACAAAAAATAAAGACAAAAACCAAAACAAAAAACAATAAAATGAGGGTGGGGTATTTAAAGGAGTACTAATTAAGAAGTAAAATAAATAAATAAAATTACATAAAGAAAAAAAATTATCTTGGATCCCCGACAACGTCACCAAAATTTGACCGCGTTGTCGAGCGCGTCAAATTAGTTGTTCAATTTCGACTAGAATTTCTGCAGTATAGCAGAAACCCTAGGTCGTCTCTCGATAGAGACTTAGACCATTAATTCTAAAATTTGTTTTTGATTATGAAATTAAAAAGGGGAATAAGGTTTTATAAAACTTGAGTTTGATGATTAAATATGACAATAGAAAATAGAAGCTATAAAACAAAGTAGAGATTAACAGAATTAATTAAGCGTGATCAACCCGGGGTACTCGCATGATGTTTATCCTTCATCTTTTCATGATATAAGGTTATGATCATTTAATCCCTAGTTTTTAGCACCTAGAAATAGAATGTTACTGATTTTATTCTAGGATACCTCTTAGGGTTCAGTCAAAAACACACAATGATTCACCGGACACCGCCGATGATTGGGTGAATTGTGTTTGACTTCATAACCAAAACTCACCAAGGAAACACACGAAAAACTTGATGCGCTATCAAGATTTGTATTTTATTTCTTTGTGATACCATGAAATAAATTTACATGGCCTTGACAGTGCTTGTGTGAGTTCAATTGACCAATATAAACCACACAAACACCGCAAATTGAAAGGGGGAAAGAAAGTGGTGAACAGTGTGTGAAACATCACATGAATGGGTACCCCCAAACATGATCATATGAGTTGATCATGACATACCAGTACATAAATCAATAAAATAATAATAGAGTATGATGAAAAACGACACAAAAATCTATAATTTAAAAGATCATTTAAATATTAAAAACATGATGCTCGGGATGTACATCACGTTCCTCCCCGGGTGATCACAAGGGGTTTAGAAACCCATGGGAGAGGACAAAGAGAAATATGTTGGGGTAGAACTTCCAAAAACCTCCATAACTTCTAGGGATGTTTAGAAGAATCTTTGGGGACTCCAAAATGGCAGCACCTTGCCTCTTGGCCGAACTTACAAATTATGTTCCCTTGGTGCCCTTTTATAGGAAAATTGGAAGGTGGTTTTAGGCGCATCCATTTCATCAATCCACTTGAACTACGCATTGAAACCTTCAGACAGTCGTATCTCGCATTGGAGAAAATATCAAAGTTGTATCCCTACCTCTTGACTATCTCCACCGAATGTTGGTACCATTCGAACAGCTACAACTCAAGATATTGATAAAATACAGAACACCGCATTTGACATGGTCCAAATTCGGTGGCTTTGACAGATCAGTTTGGATGGGCCCCATAGAAACCGAATCAGGATTGAGTTCCCTAATATGAAAAGTATCCTATTAAATTCTGGACGGGCCCACAAAACTTCAGCCCATTTGGATGCACGAATGTCGTGTACTATGAAATACAGTGGACAGATGTCCATGGATCCATGCAATTTTGGCCCATTTTTCTTTCACTTCATCAAGGGCCCTCCAAATCACCTCCTCCGACATTAAAATGATAAAAACAAGTAACATTGCCCATTATAATATTTATTAAAATTAATTGATTGATTCAAACATGTAGTGAAATTTATTATTATATTTGGAATATTCATTACAAAATTAGTTTAAAACTGCGATGTAAGGGTGGAATAAAACAGTGAATCGTGGTATGATCAAGAAAGTTATCATAGAAGTTTATCATATATCAGGGTATGAATATCAATGGTGGTTGTTAATTTAAAACAAAAAGTAGGATGAAGAAATATAAGAAATGGAGTGGAGGAACTTTAAGGAAATATTCTTAGAAAAATATTTTCCTCAAGAACAACGAGCAAATATATAGAGGAAATTCATGAGTTTGAAACAAAAAAGTGTCTGAAAATGTTGTAAAGAATGAATCCAATTTTACAAGGCTATAAAATAATTCCATGTAATACATACGTAATCCATAGATCAATATTGATTGATTCTTTGATGGTTTAAATCTATTCCTCATAATTGAACTAGTTTACCAAACATTATCATCATATGAAGATGTAGTCTCATATGCTATCAAGACAGAGAAAGAATTATCTAAGAATTATAACATTAAGGAAAATCAAGATAGGGAGATTGTTTTAGAGGAAATAATTGATAAAGGGAATAATATAAAGGGGAGTTTTCCAACATGTAATACTTCTAGGAAGAAACACCTCAAAGCCTGTTTAAGAGGAAAAGGATTGTGTAAAAAATGTAGAGAGAGAGGCCACCAATCTCATTATTGCAAGGGAAATAAAAAAGTTATCAATGATAAATGCTGCGGTTATAAAAAAATGGTACATTATTCCAATTATTTTCCAAAGTGTCAATGAAGCATTCTCCATAGAAGGCCAAGGGAGAAAGGATAAGCTTATACAATCACAACTGAAAAAGTTGAAGTTCCTAATGATGCGGTGGAAGGTTCTTTAATTATTTCCTAAATTATATCCAATTATTTATTTAATTCTAGATCATTACATTAATTTATATATTTATTGTTTTACAATAAAATTATACATTTTAATTTTATCAAATAACGGATTTTTCAGTCAAAACTCCTAAGGAAATTTTCATTTCGACAAAGATCTGTCGATTAGTCCCCCTTATAAAACATAAAAATCCTTTAGTTTCTGACCTTATAATCATACCCATGATTTACATTGATATAATTTTTGGTCTGATTTTTCATTAAAGTAATGAAGCGAAAATATATTTCATTAATATTTAAGTTACACTTTTTGAGAATGATATATAATCCCTTATCTTTAGGGAGGAATCCTTGTCATTTGATTCTTATCTAGATCCACCCCCAGTAGCTCTTCTGAATTCAATTATTGGGGACGAAGATAAAGCAATATCTGTGGGTGTGGTAAAAAATATTCAAATTTATGATCTACCTACTGTGAATGAATACATTGATGTATTTTCTGATAATTTACCTAGACATCCTCCAGAGAAGTAAATTGAGTTTTCTATTGATTTAATTCTTGATGCAAGGCCAATATCAAAGACCCCTTACAGAATGTCCATAGGAACATTAGTAGAACATAAGAAACAACTAGAAGAATTTAGTGATAATGTTTTTATCCAACCTAGTGTTTCTCCATGGAGAGATCCTATTATTTTAGTTAAGAAGAAAGATGGATCTATGAGGTTGTGCACTGACTATAGGGCGGTCAATGCTATTACCATAAAGGAAAAGTATCATCTTCCTCTAATTGATGATTTTTGTGATCTACTTCATGAGGAACGATATTTTTCAGAGATTTAATTTTGATATATATATCATCAGTTTCATGTGAGGAAGGAAGATATTACAAAGTCAACATTTCAAACTAGGTATGGGTATTACGAGTTTATAGTAATGCCTTTTGGAATGACTAATTCACCTTCTATTTTCATGGATGTAATCAAAATATTTTTCGAAGAGTATATTAATGATTTATTTGTGGTATTTATTGAGGATATCTTGGTATAATCCAAAATATACAAAGATCATGAGATTCCCTTTCATATTATTATGAAGACTCTTAGAAAAAACAAATTATGTGGGATATTTAGAAAGTGTGATTTTTTTCTTCAAGAAGTTTCCTTTTTGGGTCATATTGTCTCTAAGGATATAATTTAGGGAATCCAACAATGAAAAAGGAATTCCAACAATTTATTACACTAATGAAAATAATTTAGGTGCTTAGTTTTATTGGTTTAACCTGTTATTATCGACATTTTGTTCAGAACATCACTCGTTTAGCCAACCTGTTGACCTAACTAACTCATAAAGGGGTTAAGATCATATAGAAAAACAAATGCGATGAATCTTTTGAATAATTTTAGAGGACATTATTGAATGCTCTGATCCTGAATCTACAATCAGAAAATGGTGGATATGTGATTTATAGTGATGCATCAAGGAAATGACTAGGTTATGTCCTCATACAGAATGATAGAGTTGTTTTCTATGCATCAAGGTAGTTAAAAATTCATGAACAGAACAATAAAACTCATGACATAGAGTTATAAGTTATAATCATTACTCTAAATATATAGAGACACTATCTCTATGGTGAAAGATTTGAGATCATAAGATCTTGAAATATATCTTCTCATAGAAAGAACTCAAGATGAGGAAAAGGTGATGGCTGAAGTTACTCAAGGATTATTACTGTTCCATTCAATACCACCCAGTAAAAGAAAATAATATATCTAATGCATTGATCAGTAAAGATCATGGATTTTAGACAAAACGAGGAATGAAATATTTCATGTATTCATAGATCTAGTGAATATGGATATGATAATTATCAAAGAATGTGAAACATCATCACTTTTTTAGTTGATTTCCAAAATATATTTATTAGTAAGAATTAAAACTTCTTAGTCTGATGATGAGAATATTCAAAACAAAATCATAGGTGTGACTGATGGGGAGTTGGCTGACATCATGTGTGAGGATGGAATTATAAAATTTGGGAAGATGCTATGTGTTTCCTCTATACCCGTGCTGAAAATGGTTTTATTGGATTCTTCCCGTAGATTGAATTTCTATATACACCCTATAGGAACTTAAATGTATATATATTTGAAGGAATATTTCTATTGGGGAAATATGAAGCGGAAAATTACTCATTATCTACCAAGATATTTATTCTATTAACAACTGACGAATGAACAAAAACATTCTAGAGGAGTCATGAATCTTCTACCTATTCCTACAAGGAAATGGGATAAAATCACCATGGATTTTGTCAATAGATTAACCAAAATTCAAATAAAGAATGATGTAATATGGGTAATAGGTGATCAACTTACTAAATATTCATATTTCCTCACTATAATGGATGATTTTCCACTAGAGCGCCTACACGACTCTATATCAATGAAGTTTTTAGGATTAATGGATTACATCTCTCAATTATGTCTGATCATGATCCATGATTCACATTAAAATTATGGAAACATCTTTAAAAATCTTTGGATAATGAACTTCATTCTAATACTTCTTATCACCCTCAAACTGGTATGTAGTAAAAAAGGACAATTCAAATATTAGAAGACATGTTGAGATGATGTTCAGTTAAGTTTCATTGAATATGGGATCAATATTTACCTTTAGTGGTGTTTTTCTACAATAATAGCTTCAATTAATGTATTAAAATGTAAAAATATGAAGAATTTCATGGAAAGAGATTTCATACACCGACACATTGGAATGAAGTTGGTGAAAGGAATGTTTTAGGCCCATAGCCTGTGGAGGAAACAACATTAATGGTAAAGACTACTCAAATCCATATCAAAGGAGATCAAAGTAAATAGTATATATATACTGATAATTGAAGGTAGGATTTGGAATTTCAAGTGGGAGATCACATTTTGTTAAAATTCACTCTAAGGAAGGGTTTTATAATATTGGGGAAGAAGGGATACTAATCCCCATATATATTGTTCCTTTAGAAATTCTATAGATATTAGAGTTGTGGATATCATTTGGTAATTCCACCTAGACTTTATAAGGTACACTATGTGTTCCATGTTTCATTTTTGAGAAAGTGCATGCCATACCTAACACATGTGCTCACTTCTAAAGGTATAGAATTAGAACCTGACTTATCATACTCTGAAGATCCTATCTAGATTCGAGACACTAAATAACTTATGTTTTTTATAAGGTAACATTCTAGTAATTTTGGGGACGAAATTTTCATAGGGGTGAATGTAACACCCAATTTTTTTATAATGAAATTTAATATAGAGTTCATGAAACACTAATTCTTTATTAAATAAACACTTTTTAATAGTATATAGTTATAAACTAGCCATCAAACATAAATTTTCTGCTTCAATCTTTTGAATTTCAAAAAACTGACATACAAAGTTGTGGTTAGTAAAATATTTAGTGTCTAATGGGATCAACTTACATGTTTAGTGAATAGTAACTTGAACTTTATGAATAGTAATATACCCTTATGAAAATTAATATGGCCCTTAACCATACACATGTAAGTATTAAAAAAATTATTCACCTTATAAATGATAGTAAATATTTTAAAAATTAATAATTAAGTGTGGTTATATTTATGAGTAGTAAATATTTACATATAATTTTAAATTAATAAATTTATTTATAATAAAATTAATTCTCATAAAATATATTCCAAAATAATTATTATTTCCCTATTATTTTAGTATTATTTTATGATATCATAGTTAATTTTTGAAAGTATACTAAAATTAGATTTAAACTTAAAATCTTTATTTTTTCAAATAAATAATGATATTTATTAAAAATTCAATTTTACATATTTAAAAAATTATTTTGATAAAATGGAGACTATTTTTGAATTCTACACATTGAAAAATGGTTAGGGTGAATTATTGGGATTTTTCTAAACTACTTGAATTTGTAGGGAATAGTAAAATACGGTAATTTACGGTATAAACACATTAGAAGCTAAATACACTATTCCATGAGTCATAGTTGATGTAATAAACCTTGGTATGAAATCACATGCACATATTACTATTTATGTCCACAATAATCAACACAATTGGTTATCTTGTGAAAAATAATAAAATAATTATTAAGATATTCAAAAAATCACCCCTCTCCTCCAATATAAAAACCACTCTTCACTCCCTCTTCTCCTCACATCAATAAGCCTTGAACATTGTCAAAGTTATTCCCAAATACTCTCTTATATCCTATCCCCATTTCAAATAGATCTTGGTCTATCCACATAACCAAAATCAATCCCTTTAAGGAGATTCTCAAGGAGGAGTATCCAAGAGGTAAAATCCTCTTCCATTTCCTATTATTTTCTTCACAAGTTCCTTATATATTTATAATTGTATCCTCACACACTCTATAAAAATGAACATTATAACTCCAGTAACATATATATACTAGAATTATATCGTGTTAATGGATGATAAATCATCAATCTCCTTACTCTTTCTCTTTTATTTTAAAAAATGAAATCATTATTCGGGTGGTGCCAATTTACAACCTTCATGGACGACGTAATTTAATTCCTCAATTTATCCTTCAATTATAGTCATGAAAAACAATTATGGTTTAAAAAAGTTATAAGATATTTATTATATCTTATTTAATTATTCTATAATCACCATTTTTACATGATACTATATAATAGAAGAAAACTAGTTCGTTGTGATCGAAAAACAACCATAAAAATATAAATTAGTATCACTAAATGACTTATCTAATTATTTATCCTCATGAAATATAACCAAATTTTATATATAATCATTTAAACATATATATGTTCACTAATAATATATAAATTCAATCCTGGTAAATTATATCCATTCTACATGATCTTCTATACTTATAATCTAGCGAACTAATCATGAATATCATGAAACGAACACTCTAGAACGACGAAATTCAATCATATAACATATCAATAAGGACATAAATGAACTTAATAAGACTATAATGAATCAAATACATGGATATAAGGTTATTAATTAATTAATTTATTGATTTTATTTGATTATTTAGGTAGTTAAGGTCAAGTGAAGAACACGTACATACTTAAGGTAATGGTTTTCTACTCGAACCTCCATTTTCTTTCAGGTTACTCTTTGTCTCTATTAAACCGAATTAAATTAATAATTATTATAATTTAATCCTCATAAATTATTTTTAATGTTATAAATATACTTTTACCAATCTAAATCGGTCCTTATTTTATGGGTATTTAAATGTTTTATAAAGATATCTTATAATTCTTCCCAATAAACAAGGTCAAATCAAGAGAGCTACTCAAATTCATACCTATTTTCAAGTTCACTATATAATATTTTTTAAACAAACATTATTTTTCTGAAACAACTAATTTCATAATGGAAAACAAATTTAGTTAATTTCTGGTTTATGGAAAAACTTTTCAAAAAGAACACTTCTTTTCAAAATAAGTGTATTTATCTCAAAAAAATCGATGATTTTATTAGAGTAATTTTTTTCAACAACACTATATAATTTTATATATTATTGAGGTTAATATCTTATGTTTATAATCTAAAATATTTTATTAATTTTTTTCCCAAATTTGACAGTGGATTTACTATCTTCATACCATTCACCAAACCACTCAGAATGTTTAGTGTTTATATGTACAGAGTAGAGAAATTTATTTCATATGTTCATGTTATTTATGTTTATACCCATTCATATAAGGAATTAATTATAATTATTAAGTAAAATTTGGGGCCCTCTATAGACCCATGATTCATGGGTAGGTCTCATGATACATAAAAATGATTTGGGTTTTGGCCAAGGCTTTACCCTAGTATTTTCAGACATCATGGGTGAGGCCCTGACAATATGTTTCGGATGTCCAGAATTATGAATTCCCTCATTATGGTATTACTAATTGATAAAACATGGGATTATTATACTATTATACTATATATGGTCATGTTTTATTGTCTTATTTTCATTTATATGGTCTTATTTAATCATCTTTCATTCCTTCCATATTATGTTGAAGAATATTTTTAAGTCATTTGTTTTTAGTTGTTCGCCATGAATTGTGTTTATTTTTATGATAACTTATATTGTATTAATTACCCTTAAATAGAATATAAGATCAACATTTTCTTATGTTTTACATTCACTAGGTTTTAAAGATGGATATAATAAATGGCTTGTAGGGATAATCTAATAGACATTGGTATTTTCAATGGAATTGCTATAATGTATTTCGTTCCAAGTTGTAATGTTGAACTTATGATTGTTTATTGTTTTTCAAAACTACTAAACTATATGTTTCGTAGTGATAAAATTTTATTTTAATCATGAAAATATAAAAAAATAACACACTAGGTCTGGGAAACTGGGGTTGGGTCACGGAAAAAGACCCTCACAGGTAGTCTACAACCCCTAGTATACAAGAAGTTGTTCTTAATACAATGTGTCCCACCAATATAATTACTATTATCGAGTGATATGATTCATTATGTTTCATCCATAAATGATTTCCATGAGTCCTTACGAATTCTAGAGGTTATGGGTTCAGTGTCTTGGGGTGAGGTGACAATTGGATACCCAAAATAAGATAACTCGGTCATAATATACATAAACATAGTTTAATTTTAGATGGATATTCATAAAATTTCACAATAATGAACATCGATGACTGCAAATAGTTTCTTTCATTGTTGACTATATACGTAACCAACATATTTTATAAAATAAATTCAACATCTCCCATAATTTTCTTCTGTCACATTACACTCCTTATACATTTCATACTTAATATCATTATTCATAACCTGGGGAAATAGAAAATTAAAAAGGATTATATTAGATGCTCAGTAAGGGTAAAAAAATGAGATATTAATCAATAATCATAAGTGACCATAATATAAATATTAGGTGCATAATAAAATAATCATAAATTTCAAAATTCATACCCAATCATTCAATAATATTTAATTATTATTCATGGAATAAAAATATTTTATAACCAAAAATAGAAGTAATAATATTGTGGAATCATCAATAATAAATCATAATCCTTAATTAAAAATCATAATAATAATATATATGATTTTTACATACACATAAGAAAATAAAATCATTTACTTAGTTTAAGATTTCTTCTAAGACTATCATAGTGGATTGGGTTCATTCATTATTCCCTCACATTATTAGTCATGGTTCACTCCCAACACTATCATATCAAATATATTCTATTAATGAACATTGTTAATTCCCCATTCCATTATATATTATCACATGAAATATTATTCTTAACCCAATCAATTAGAGGGCTATATAATTTTAGGGCCACCAATCACATAATGCAAATCATACATATGTGTTGTATAAGATCATAAAACATTTATAAATTAATCATATCATAACTCTTGGAATGTATATGGGTAGAATTTAATCATTTCATAATAGAATAACCCATGGAAAATAAATGAGGTTCCTAACGATTTCAATATTATACAATTAGCCCATGGGAAATCGATAGGTTTCATAGAACCATCCTTAAATCATTATCATAATTTCTTATCCTAAGGAAATAGTGGATGTTATCACATGATCATACCCCAATATAGTATAAAAATATATAAATGATGTTTACATATATGAAAGAAAACTCTTAAAGAGAATTTAAACATTTCTTTGAAAATATGGAAAATAATATTTTCATTATGTATCATCACAACTAAAAATTCCCAGAATATTTAGAAAAATATTTTCTTTTAAAATAAACATGGAAACATGTATGGTATTTTTCAATGAAAATAATAACACGGTTTTGGTAAGATGTATCCATGTGGTATGTATAAACACGATCTTCATTTTACTCTTTTTGTAAAAATTCATAAATAACCAATTCCAAAACAATTAAAAATTAATTTTAAAAAACTAGAATATAATTTTTTAAACAATAATTGAATAACTAAAAAAGAAATTCATGAAAAATTTTTAAAGAACATAGAAATGGAAGAAAATGTTTATCAAATAAAGTGGAAATACGATTATTTTTTTCAGAATCTTCTTGATCATTTTAAGTACTAATGATATGAAAATGGAACTATTACATGAAAATAATAGTATTAGATATATTAAAATAAAAAAATGGGTTTTATGAAATCCAAATAATTTCCCTTAATGTAAATTTATCATATACGATACTAAAAATAAATGATATTGTTACATTGACCTTATGTTAGGTCTCTCCCTTCTTTGTAAACATTAAAAACTACTATATAATAAGTAAATAATTATTATAAATTTATATATTATGATATTTATAAATAAATTACTATTTTTCAAACCTTTATATTTTATAATTTTCTTTTTATCATCAATTTCATCATTAAAATGAACATTGGGTAAATACATGTATGTTTTCAATGTATGTTTCAGTTTGATGGCTCTAGTACTTGAACCTTTTAAAATTTAATAATATAAATAATACAAATAATGAAATAATTTTCATATATATTCACTATATTAATTTTATAAAAATTCATATAAAGTAGTGATAAAAATAGAATTACATCCCTTTATAGAGACAATAATTTGTACGTGTGCACGAGTGATGTTTTGGTTATTAAATGGATAGAAATAAAGGTAAATGATAATTACCGATTAAAAAATAATAATTATATCATATTTATTCAATAAATATATCCATATTACTATTTATACAAAAAATAAATAAAAAACAAACCATAATAATTTGTGGAGGTGGTAGTCCACACATAAACTTGAGCGGCGTTATTGTTTCCGAACAGATGCTAAGGTGAGAATACAGATACATTTTAATTACATAAGTATAATTATTTCTTAAATATATTCTATAAAAATTAAATATATCATAATAACCAACCATGAATGATGGCGGTGGAAATTGAATCTTATCATTATGCCTAGGTGATAATCCATAGTTACACAGAAGTGGTACTTTCATTTCCCATTTGATTGAAATGAGGTGGAAAATAGATTTTACATAAAAATTATTACATATTAATATATTCATTATATTGTATTTATTAGTTTATGATAGATAAAATATATTTAGGGTAAGTATAGTAATAAATAAACTTTGAATGATTTGGGTAAGAAGATTACCTCTTCTTTGGGAAACCGCCATTGGTTTGCAACTTAAGCCGTCATATGATGGTGTTAGGGTAAAAAAGGAAGCTAAAGAATGAACATAAAAGGGATAGAAATTTGTTTTGTCGAGGATTGGATTATCTAGAAGGTTCAAATTTTTTGAATAATGGAGGATACAAGGTTACCTTTTATAAGTGAGAGGAGGGTCACTCATGGAATTACATAATAGATTTAAATAATATAAGGACAGTTTCATATTAAAGTGGAATAAAATGCCCAAGATTTAGAATTTCATATAATTCAAGACATAAATATCTTAGAATAGTATGATTTATACCTATTGCTGTGGAATGTTTCCCCATATATCTCAGTTTAACCACTAGTAAACCTATTTTAACTATAATCGTGGAAAAATTGTAATAATTTTTATTATTCATTGTGACCAAAAGTGAAAGTGGAACAGTTAAAAAATTTGAATGTTTTGATTCCAAATATGGCATTTATGATTGTAAATATTGAATTTATGACTCCAAATATGGAATTTATTTTATAAAATTAGATTCATACTAGTTGTATTAATACTTTGTAAAATAATTGTGTACATGTTTTCAAAAACCATTTTTAGGAAAATGATGTTTTAAGCATAAAATTGAGTTTACATTCATTAAATTCATTTTAAAAATATTAGATTAATCATAAAAAATTTTATTGAGTATATTATCTACACATTTATTTAAAATCATTAATCAATAGAGCTGTATTTAATTTACTCAGATAAAAATTCATTGTTAATAAAAAAGTCTTTTTTATAAAAGTGTCACTTTTTAGTTTAAAATGATTTTATTTTAATTTATAACCAATTGGAAAATATTTAATTAATTTTTTAAATAAAAAATAAAAAATCATAATTTATTTAGTCTTATTAAACCCCTCCAATCATACTACTATGCATTATCTATTACATTAAATAGTAATATTTTAATAGAAAATGTGAGCTTTTTTAAACATAGACTTATATGTAAACAAAGATCTCAAATAAATAAAATTAATTTAAACATAAATATATCATAAAATATATGGGTGTCACATTCCACCCCACCCCCATAAGAATTTCAACCTTCAAATTGTTTCACTATAATATAAACAACTGATGATACTTATGTCTTAGCACATCCTTGTGTTCTCATGCAGCTTCCTCAAAATTGTTATTTCACAACCAAACCTTGACTATGGAGTGATATTATTTCACAAAACTTTGTATCTTAGATCAGTAATATATATCTTTTATTACTCATAAGAGATGTCATCATCTTGTAGTACAACCTCTGAATTCATTATATGTGAAGGATTTGGTATGTACTTCCTTGGGAGAGATACATGAAACACAACATGAACTTGAGAGAGATTTAAGGGAACCACTAGGTTATAAGAAATCACCCCAATTTAATCAAGTGTATTAAATAGACAAGAGTATCTTTGGATAAAATCCCCATTCTTTCTAATTTTTACAACCTTATTCTAAGGGTATATTCACTGGACTACCTTGTCAATAACTTTGAACACTAGATGTCATCATAGATTGTCAACATAACTATTCTATTTATTCTGAGATGCTCAGATGTTCTATTTAATGGTTAGAAACTTTTCTACCATTTTGTTAATGATATCATTCCCAAATATCCTTATTTATCCATCTTCTACTCAATAATATATATTTATTCACTACCTTCCATAGAGGGATTCAAAAGGATCCTTCTTGATGTTTGAGTGAATGATATTATTATAAGAAAATTACACCAAACATTGGATCCCGATTAGATACAAAATTACATGGTTCTCTATTAAAACCGACCACTTCATTAATGTGTATCCTTGAAAACTAATCAAGGGATAAATATTATTTTATGTAAATAAAATGTGTTATTTTCCTAAGGAAATTGACTGAATCCTAAATAGTATATGTATTTAGATATTTTGGGGTGTCCAATGATGAAATCCACTGAAATTGTTTCCCATTCCCCTTATAGTATGTGTAATGGTTGTAATATCCCCTTAGAAATTTATTTCTCAAGCTTAACATATCGATATACCAAGTATCAAGGTAAAAATTCTAAAATATCTATTTCATGTTATCCCACTATAAATACTCTTTTAGATCTGTATATATCTTCATATTTCGATGATGGATTTAGAATGATGAACTATGAACTTCATATAATATCTCCTTCAATTATAGTATTGATGGTACACATGATCAATTCCAAAACATTATCATTTCATTACAATTATGGTTGAACATGGGAACATTCATAGCCTTAATTTGTAGTTTCTCATCTTCTTTATATGTTTCATTAAACTTCAAATTTATGAATAGTTGAATATTTATTTAATAAAGACATGATCTATTCCCATTCACAAATATTTCAAGATCAATATTTTTAAATGCAAAAATATTAGATCTCTTTTGATCCATATCGTATATTAGGATCCATCAATAAACATTGTAATATCCTACGTTTTAAATTAAGAATTAATTTTATTGGATAAAAAATATATTATAGATTTAATGTTTTAGAGAATTAAGCCATCGTGCCTTTATAAATTTATATTACATCACAAAGTGGATACATCCTCTTATTATCTATTCATCTAACAAAAACAATCATTTATGACATCGAATGTTTTTTATCCTTGACATTTATTTACAATTTTCATCTTAACTGAGTAATTAACCCAAATCTTCCAAAAATCTATGTGAAAGATATTTTAAAATTTGGGACGTCCATGAAAAACCTCAATATGTGACTTATAAAAATAAACAGAGAAACAAGTTAGTTCATGAATACTTGCACAACATTTTTCATTTTAAAAATAAAACATTAGTATTAAAAGAAATATTTTATTACTTTATAAGTCATATATTCTACAAAAAACATTTAAAAAATAAACTCATAAAAAATATTAAAGAAAAAAAAGATATCGAAATATTGATTTTCAATAATGAAAAATATATTATTATTTGTTTTAAAAAAAAGTTATACATTTCATCCTTAAGAAGTATCATATACTTTCTTTTAAACATGATCACATATGTAATCAAACGGGAGAATAATAAAATGTACATGGTTTCAAAAGGTAATTGGAACATTGGAAATTTTTTTACATTAAAAAACATAGAATAAGAATAATTTAAGGCAAAACTATAAGACAACATCACTTGGTTGATAGTCCCATAGTAGATTAGGTAATATCTCAAGAGATAAAATCTTTACATAATGAATTCGAGTGCTATCAGGGAACACCCATCATAACATGTTCATAATTATGTGTTCCATAAAAAGGAAACAAATCATAAATCATAATTAAAATAATTACCCAAAAAAATAAATGGGTTTTCTAATCTTATGCCATATCATAAAAAAAGGGAATTTCAAAAAGTTGGAATTTGAGACATGAACATAAGGCATGTAGTACACATTCAAAGGAATCTAAAATAAAATAAGCATGTATGTGAGGGGCATATTGTAACACCCTATGATTTTAATAGAAAAACATTTTTTTCGATAGATTGTATGACACACAAAACAAATATTATATGAACAGATTACACTAGAGACTTTACTAAATATTTCTTTTTAAATAAATTTAATCACTTTGATGACTTGTGGAACACACATCACTGAGTAGAAATGAACCATAATATAGTATAACAATTTAATATAGATTTTATGTTAGTTGATATGAATAGTACTATCCTAATGAATAAAAATAATGATGTCTATTTATTACAAATAAAATCTGAATAACTTAAATGAAAAAAGAAATGTTTTCTGAAAAACTGTATTTTCCTTAAAATATGGTTTAGTCACGCTTTCTGCACCTAATTTAAAATTACTTTTTTACCAAATACATAAATTTGATTTCAGAAAATAAAATTTATTTTTTAAAATCATAATATAAAAAATAGATTAGAGTGAATTTTTCGGATTTTTCAATAATATTTCATTTTTCAATAAATAGTAAAAAATAATAAATATTCAGTGAAAACATGATTTTTTTAAATTAATTACAAAGTTAAATTATATTTTCAATTTGTTTTGAAGTGAAATTAGTTCAATTATATATCTATTAAACAAATTTATTTCATTTTAATCATTTTAATAATAAAATTTGATATAAAAAATATGTAAACATTTTAACATTTTCTCATTGAAACCCTTATTTTCGTCACATCTGATGGATTAATTTTAAATTTAAATTTTCCAATTTTTTAAAGTAATTTTTCCAAATATATTATATATTTATAATCACAATAATAATTATTTTCTAATAAGGAAAGCTTGATTTTTATCCAAAAAGAAAAGTGAAAATAGTGTAAATTAATTACCAATATTAAGGTAAAAATGGATTTTTTGAGGAGTTAAAATAATATGATATGCATTAAATTTCCTGAATATCTTGTCTAAAATCTTTTGTATATCCATATTTTGACACTATAATTTATAATTTTCTATAATACTTCATTTTGGACTAATTTATCTTATGTAAAACACAGTTAAACTTTCAAATTTCTGAAAAATACAAGTGTGTCACTCAGCTATCTTATAAAAGGTCACCCCATATCCACTATTATTCATAACTTAACACCCTTTTGTTTCAAATATAACCATTAAAAAATTTCCCAACTTCCCTAACATCATCTTAGAAACCTTATTTTGGGAATAAATCTATCATTGGATGATATTGGTGTAAACCACATGATGTTACCTGAAGAAGAGGTAATGTTGTTCAATAAGCATTATTAATTTATTTATTCCTCCAAATATTTGAATTATTATTAAAACAAGTTGATATAGTAAAATCATTACCTTTAATATAATTATTATTTTTATATTATCTCTATGTCTTAAAACCCTCCCCACTTCCATCAAATGGGATGTGAAATAATCATTCATGTGTACTGTAGACTACCGCCTCACAAACCGATGTCATTCATTTTTCAGTTACCACCCCTCATGTATGGGTGTTATAATGGATATAAAGTATATATTTGATATTTATAACATAATTACACCTCGATATTAACTATAATATATATATATATATATTAATTTCTATTCTGTAGGGTATATGATAACATCACTCATGTGTACAACGGACTACCGCGTTACGAAATGATGTGATTATTCTTTCACTAATTGTTTACATTAAAGGTAAAAATGATAATTTAAATTAACACATGTTATATACCTTAAAAAATTATAATATTCATTAAATTTTCATCATTATTAAAATATAATATGTCATTTTATTTTTCACAATCAAAAATGACAACATCGGTTCTGTACATGTGGACTATCGCCTTCACAAAGAGAGGAGACTCTTTTCATTATAAAAAAACATGGATGATATATATAAGTATATTTAAATAAATTATATGATATATATGATTTAATGAATTTAATGTAAATATAAAACCTTACATATGATGATCATTTAAAAATGGAAGCTTTACTCATGCGTACAGACGACATACTATATCCATGGTTATAACAAAGTTCATTTTTCAAAACCATAAATAATGATTTTTTAAAGTATAGTTGATTTATAAATATGATAATTATTTAATGATTATTACGGTACATATGTTTAAATAATTACCTCTTTTACCATAGTCAACCCACCTAAGTCATTTTTGACACATAAATAAATTATCGTCGAAACATCTGACGTAAACTTAATTGATTAAGTATGCATATCTTACATGTTAATATTTGAAATATAATGAATAATTACCTTAAAATTGTTATTAATAAAGTAAAAAATTAACATATATTTATTATTCAGGAATATAAATAACATAAGTGAGGAGTCAGACTCATGTAAAGGGTTTTTCATCTCACTTTTACTTTAGTGAGACATATGTAATATTCACCGATAATTTATTTTATGAGGTGTATATATACCAAAATTTTTACTTCATATTAGGAATTAATTTATATTAATTTTATTTAATTTTTCATTTAATTTTATTTATTTCATGGGTCTTGTGATACAAAAGTTACGGATGTGGTAAGGGTTTATTTCACAATCTCATCAATATTAAATATTGGTTTTTTATGTCTCCCTAGGGTTGATTATTTGATAATTCAATCATAATATAAATATATATTATGATAATATTGTAATTAGTGAAAATTTTAAATTAATATTTCCATTTCCCTCCCTTTGGTATTCAAAATTATTAAGAAAATGTGTTTAAGAAAATTTGACTATATTTCTCTTTTCAGTCGGAAATACTTTTCATAAAAACCCTTGTTTTGTCATAATATTTTAAAAACTATTTTTATAATTTTAGAAATGATTTATTAAATACATTTTCATCGATTTTTACTTTTTACGTATTTTTTTGAAAGGAATTTTCATTTCATTTTCAAAACAATTATCATTCAGATTTTACCGAAAAAGTGAAACAAATATTCATTTTAACATACTCAGTGCGTATATATTTTCTTCCAAAAATGGCTAATTAATGTTTTAAAACATATTTTTTAGTTTTCAATGGTTATTTTAAAATAAAAATTTGACCTATTATTTTTAAATGGATATTTTCTAACATAAAAGGATATTTTCCTTTGGATTAATTTAATGATATTTTTAAGAAATATTTATTATTCAAGGACATTAATAATTATTATAATTATGATCTACAAGATATATTTTATATTGATATAATACTTATTCTTTAATTTTAGGATTTATGAACATTTTAAATGAGGATGTATAATTTTATTACCATTCATCATTTTACTCTAAATGGTTTATGATTATATATATAGATTGGGATAAATATTAACAATTGATTTGTTATTTTTTCTATAAAAACATTTATGTTTACTAGGTTTCAACACTTTTATATGAGGAATTCATTGGACTTTTCATGTAAGGGGAGGGGAACTCTATAGACCCTCGATGCATTGGTTGGTCTCATGAGGAAAACTAGATATTGTTTTGGATGAGGCCTTATTTATTTGTATATATTTTTATCCCTAGACTAAATGGTATTATATATATTGAAACAATCTTGGATGGTATTATATTTCTTTTGAAAATATGAAAAAATATGTTTTAAACATCCAAAAAATTTCATTCCATCATTATGAATTTAGTTAATGATATTCCTTCTGATAATTCGTGTCACGACCCATCCTCGGGGCCCGTGCCGTGACTACCCCAAGCCCGCCTTCCATAGGCCAGGGGCTGGCGACTAGCACCAAAGGCGTAAATCCTGATAACTAGGAAGGAATTGCCTTTATAAAAGTAAACAAAACACCACAGAGTACAAGCGGAAGTAAAACACTAAGTACAAAGAGAAGTGATGAAAGGTAAATGGGCCAGAATACAAACCCAAATGAAAGTACAACTACAACTGAACAAAGTAAAACAGAAAAAGAAAACAGCTGGAAGGACGGAAGCGGCTCCTGTGTCATCCTCCTCGGATCCTACCTGAAGGGTAGGTACAGATGGTGCAGCTCCTGGATCGTCCACCACGGATCCTACCTGAAGGGTAGGTACAGATAGCCTCCACAACGCTCTCACCCATCAACCTACTCCGTGTGTCGTCTCGTCGTGAAGTCCACCTCCGGATACTGACTCGTTATGTGGTCCACCTCCGGGTATCGTCCAGTTCTCGAACACTCGGCCTCCGTCAGCACTGTCCGTCGTGTGCAACCAACACAACAAGGTGCGGGCATAGCCCGTGCAGGGGTGAGTATAACGATACTCAGTAGGGACCCCGATACCCTCAAGGTATCACTAAAACCAACAAGGATAACCACAAAGAAGATCTCAACAGATAACCTCTACTTAGGTATATGCTCATACATATACAAAAGTTATCAACTAACCCATCTCAAACATGAGGAAACATAAGGATCATAGACTCAGCTCAAACCAGGATTTTCATTATCAAAACCGTAATTGCTGAAGAGCCCCGTATCTGGAGTGTACAGTGGTCCTGTCACGACTTCGAGGTACTGATCACTAATCCAAGTCTCTGAGGTACTCTTCCTGTCAAGTACCGCGGGTCTGCTGCCAAATACTGGGCGCTCCGTCCGCTGTGGGTATGCCACCAAATACCGGGCGCTCCCCCTAATAACCTACAGAGGTACTCCTCCGGTCGAGTACCACGGGTCTGCTGCCAAATACCAAGCGCTCTGTCCACTGTGGGTATGCCGCCAAATACCAGGTGCTCCGTCCACTGGGCTAGTCGACTCACTCCATGTCGAGTCGGTCAAGCATTCGTCAGGTCTCAGTCGTCTATATGGTCTATGTACTCCGTATGCTCGTCCCCGGGAGGGACCGCTCCACGAGCTACTGTTCAATACTCCAATTATCACAAAGTCCCGTGAAGATGTATCTCAAAGGACCGCCTCATCATAAGGGTCTCAACACAACAGACGGCGCGTCAATCGGATGCCCGGTCTGTGAGTTATTAGCCTTTTCGTCCCAGGGGCCCGGTTGGATTCATGTGCGAACCAACCCGGCCATATCTCAACTGTACCCGAACTCCCATAGGGTATACGCATAGGGACCGTTTCTCAACGATATCACAAACGCCGATGACGGTTCGTCAAACAGACGTCTGGTCTGAAAGGTATCAGCTTTTCCGTTCCAGGGGACCGGTTGGATTTCGGGTACAATCCAAACCGTCCATACTTCGATAGCGTCCAATCCTCGGGCGACAAATTCCAAAAGTTCCGTCTCATCAAGAGGAATTCAACAAAGTCAATGACGCGTCAATCGGACGTCCGGAGCTCAAGATATAAGGGTTTCTGCTCCGAGGGCCCGGTTGGTTTCGTGTCCGAACCAACCCGGCCGAAACCAAAGTTCTCCGAAACCTTGAGTATAATATACCGAAACTACCGTCACGATCCAAGGGTCGCATCGCTACTGACGGTGCGTCGATCGGAGGTCTACAGCTCACGATATGTGCGGAAAACCATGAGGGGTCCGAAAACGGGGGGTCTGGGCCCGGACCGACCCCTCCCCCCCCCCCCCCCCCCCGAGTCGGCCCGAACTGGGTCAACCCGACCCGGCTCCGGGTCCGACCCATCTGGGCGTGACCCGGCCCGCCCGGTGTGGTCCGGACCGGTCTGGGCGCAACCCAGCCTGGCGGTCCGGCTGGGTGGCTCGGCGCTGGCCGAGCGGCCGCGCCGAAGGAGCCGCAGCCCCGACTCCGCCCGCGGTTTCGTTCGCCCTCAACGGCGTGGCGCAACGGTGCCACGCTTCTTCATCGCGTTCTTTCTCGTGTCCAAACGGTACCATTGCACTATGCTACCTTTGTTCGTGCCGCAACGAATCAAACAACAAATAGGGAGAAGAGTCGTCCATGTTCGTGCGGTCTGACCTCCTCCCGTTAAGTTGGTAACAAGCTGCCCAAAAGACGAAGAACAACAAGGAAAAATTCACGAACAAAAGAGAAACAAACCAAATAGTTTTTTCCCCACAACAGACTATTCCCAACCCTCAAGGAAAACGTTCACGGATCAACTAGGTAATAGGTTGATCCGTGTTCTTTGTTTTCTTTAGGAATAAAGAAATCAAGGGAATAAAATCATTCTTAAAACATAATTCCCTACCTCAAGCGTTGTTTTCGAACGCGAGTTCATCACGGAATTAACCGTCGTAGAAGAAGAGAATCATCGCGGAAGAGAAGGATCGTCGCAGAAGGAGCTTCGGGGAAGAAACATCGTTGACGTCGCGGTACACGGCGTCGCGTCGCCGATCTCTGAGGGTTTGGCGTTCTTCGTCAGAGATCGGAGCCTTCTTCACGTTCTTCACGTTCTTCTTGTTCTTCGCCGAAGAAGAACACTTTCTTCCAAATTCTCTCCATGCCACAAGTTCCAATAGAAATAATATAAGAGTTGTCTTATTTTATTAACGCACATGACACGTTTTAAATTCAAAAGAAAAGAAACGAACAATTAATTCAATGAATTAATTGTAACGATTTAGCTGCCCAATTAATGAGGTGTTTCTTAACCAGAAAAACGCAAAGTTGACTTTCATTAAAGAGGGGGGGGGGGGGGGTTGTGGGTGCGTTACTTAGAGGAAAAGAAATGGTGGGGATCGTGCGGGCCCCACCTCACAAATATCTTACCAAGAGGGTAGGATATTTTGGATTTCACCCTATCCGCTTCAACTCAGATTAAGCAGCTTTAAGTGGCTTTATGTGAAATAAAATAATGTTGTCGCACCACTTTATTTTATTTTCTTCACTTAACCCCCAAAAATTAAAAACCACAGCCGAGAAAACGCAACTCCAGAAAAGGATTTTATAAGAAAATACTGACGTTGCGATTCCATCGGTGCCCTCAGAATTCGATTCCGAGCACCGGTTCAGAAGTTAGAAAAACCCGCTCGTTCGTTCACTGAACGTATCCGAGCTAAACTTTGGAAAATGATTTCGAGCACACCGGGCCTCAGAATTAGGCGCCGTCAGAAATTGCGTTCTTGTAAAATCCAAAAGAAAATTTTGAAAAAATTTCCCTTGAAATTTCCGGGTCTTTAAATTACTCCCACCTCAGGGATTTACGTCCTCATAAAGCATTAACACAAACTAGGGTCACAAAAGCGGTACTGAGCACGCATCTGAGCCTCCTGCTCTCATGTGCTCACCTGGAGGTTCCTGTACTTCCAGTAAAAGCGCACATGAGGAATAGACTATTCTCATAGGATCCACCCCTGTCGATCCTCAATACCCACTGGAAGCTCCGTGAAAGTCACCCCATCACCATCATCCAGCTCCCTATGGTCGATGATATGTGAAGGGTCGAGCATGTATCTCCTCTGCTGAGATACGTGGAAGTCGTCGTGCACCTGGTGCAACTGAGGTGGATGGGTCAAGTAGTAAAACACCTCTCCTACCCAGCTGAGGACCTAGAGAGGTCCGTTGAACCTCAGAGATAACATTCCACCTTGGCCACATCTCCGTAAACCTCGTCAAGGTGAGACCCGTATAAGGATGTGATCATCATCCTCGAACTCCAGAGTTCTCTAATTCCTATTAGAACTGGAACTCAAACGACTGCTGCCACGAGGGTAAGGCTGACCGAATCAAGAGTGATCGGTTGCACCCTCCTGTGCAAGAGTATATCTTATTCTACCTGGGGTTTCCTTTTCACCGACCAAGGAAAACCCATCCCGATTTCGTAGTTAAACCACAACCTTTTTGCCTAATACTGTAATTTTGTGTATGAACTGTGATTGCCCAGTCCATACTCAAACAAACGTCGTAAGGCCTCGACACTGCCACCAAGAGATTCCAACCGAAACTCTCTCCTTGAGGGTCTGACCACACTGTCGGTGTAAGTGTGATTATCGAGTCTCCTCCCAAGGTATCTCCAGACGTGAGGGTCAAGTCCACGGCTTAACGGAAACTCTAGGTCTTGGAAAAGATTTGTGACAGCAAGGAATGATTCATATCGACGTCTGTTACTACAGCAGCTAGTAGTGGACACAGACTGTCCCTTGAATCATTTTTAGAGCCATTGGGTCACTCTCCCTGACCACATGCAGCCACAGTCTCCCTCTTCCCCCTAGCTCCCCGAGCCTGGCGAGGATAACTAAGGCAGTTGGTTGTAGCATGTTAAGATATACACCACCTCATGTTGCTCTCCTAGATCTGCCTCCATGTCTGCTGCTTCGCAGACTCATCTCTCCTTAAATCTTCCTCTTCTTGAAACATTTAACACGCTCGAGTCTCAAAGACTGGTTTCGGTTTCATGTTTCTTACTGCACTGTGCAGTCTTCATCCTCTCCTGGATGATCTGCACCTTCTTTGCCTACGATCTGAAGAGCTGCTAAAATTTCTTCTTTTTCGAAAAAAGAACTCGGTCTCATCCCCTGGATGAACCACACCCATTGCCTAATATAGTCAATCCTGACATGAATGATGCATTCATGCCATGGATGATGTCGTAAGGCCTCGACGTAACTACTAAGAGATCCAACTATCACTCTCACCTCCAAGGGTCGAGTCACACTGTCGGCATCAGTGTGAGGTCACTGGGTCTCCTGCAGTAGAAATATCGAAAGTGGGGGTTAAGTCACCAGTTTTAACCGGGACCACTCAGTATCAACAAAACAAAGGACAGGAAAGCAAACATCACAAAGATAAGTGTATTTTTATTATTTCTACTCATAGTGCAAAGACACGAAGCAACTACAAACAAACATCAACAAAACTAGAAGAAACATGATCAATATCCTCCAGGTCTGGAGCTAGTCCCGCTCCTGTCCATCTGCTTTCGGAGCTCCATGACCATAGGCATTAGCTGCCTGAAGCTGAGCTCTCCCATATCCTCCTGTCCCCTGCAGTCGGGGTGGGCCTCCTGGTGGTGGTAGTGGAAACACCCTGAAGCATCGTCCACCTCCAGCTGCACGACCAACTCCTCTTCCATGGCCGCCTACTCCATGCGGTCTGCCCTGATCGAACCTCTGCCTCTGGCTAGGAGGTTCTTCATTTAACTGTTAGTCATCTTCATGGCGGGTCGGACAGTCACGTGCCATGTGACCAATCCCACCGCAGGAGTAACCCTGTCCACTCTCTGCACGACTGGCTCTGACTCCACCCTGGTTCCCCCGCACGATTGAACCTGAGTCATGCAGTCGGCCATCGGTAGGTCTGGTCCTCTTGGACCTCTGCGTCATCTGTCTACTGCCTGCTGCAGAAGACTCTGCCGCAAGCCGGCTAGTGGTGGGTCGTGCTGTTGGAGAATGCTAAGCAAGGAAACTCTCCACTAAGAGGGCTCTATCCAACACCCATGTCTGGGGTTGGAATGCTGTGAGAAACAACAGAAGCTCTAATCTCCCGCCTGATCCCCTACTCGAAGGTTCGGTCCCTGAAGAACGGTTCCCATACCATATCTGTGGAGTATGGAAAGAGGTCTGTGAGCCTCGCTGAATACTGTGCCACTGTCATGCTGCCCTGCCGCAGCTGAAGTAGCTCCTGTATACGCACCGCTTGAAGGGTGGCTGGTACAAACTCTCCCCGGAATAGGTTCTCGAAGTCTGCCCATAAAAGTGTCGTCTCGTTATGCATCAGAAGCATCAGGCACCACCATCTGCTTGCTGCTACCTGAAGAAGGCTGGCAGCAAGGATCACCATGAAATCTGCTAGTATCCCCACTAGCCTGAAGACTCTCACTACAACCTCCAGCCAATCCTCAGCCGCCTGCAGGTCCATCTCTCCCCGAAACCTGGGTGGCCTCTAGCGCTGGAACTCGTGCAGTGCGCTCAAGCGACGTGCACCCTCTGCTGCTGGGGCTGGTGGCATCGGTGACCCAACAGGTAGTAGTACCGCTGGTGCCCCTGCTGGTGCCTCGACTAGGATAGGGCCCTGTACTGAGGCCACGTCGCTCGACGGGCTATCAGTATGAACAACTCTCAGGGCTCTAGCTGGTCGTCCGCGGGGAGGCATCCTGAAAGAAACAAACATGACATAGTCAAAAGATTTATACATGGTGAGCTAACTTGGTTTGAGCTGATATTTATAAACTTCTGGAAACACACACTCAATCAGTGTTTTCATGCACAAAGATGGAAATCAGTTGTCAGGGTCCTGGTGTACGGATACGTCGGTCGCCCGCACCAACACTGGACTCCCTGAACTGAAAAATACACTCGGTACTCTTAACACTATTTCTTCATAGAAAGAAAATATCAGAGTTATAAGTTCTGCGGTAGAACCGACTCCTCTGATACCAATTGTCACGACCCGTCCTCAGTGCCTGTTCCGTGACTACCCTAGGCCCGCCTTCCATAGGCCAGGGGCTGGCGACTAGCACCAAAGGCGTAAATCCCGATAACTGGGAAGGAATTGACTTTATAAAAGTAAACAAAACACCACAAAGTACAAGAGGAAGTAAAACACTAAGTACAAAGAGAAGTGATGAAAGGTAAATGGGCCAGAATACAAACCCAAATGAAAGTACAACTATAACTAAACAAAGTACAACAGAAAAAGACAACAGTTGGAAGGATGGAAGCGGCTCCTGGGTCATCCTCCTCGGATCCTACCTGAAGGGTAGGTACAGATGGCGCAGCTCCTGGATTGTCCACCACAGATCCTACCTGAAGGGTAGGTACAAATAGTCTCCACAACGCTCTTGCCCGTCAACCTCCTCTGTGTGTCATCTCGTCGCGAAGACCACCTCCGGATACTGACTCGTCGTGTGGTCCACCTCCGGATACCGTCCAGTTCTCGAACACTCGGCCTCCGTCAGCACTGTCCGTCGTCTGAAACCAACACAACGAGGTGCGGGCATAGCCCGTGCAGGGGTGAGTATAACGATACTCAGTAGGGACCCCGAGACCCTCAAGGTCTCACTAAAACAAACAAGGATAACCACAAATAAGATCTCAACATATAACCTCTACTTAGGTATATTCCCATACATATACCAAAGTTATCAAGTAACCCATCTCAAACATGAGGAAACACAAGGATCGTAGACTCAGCTCAAACCAGGATATTCATTATCAAAACCGTAACTGATAAAGAGCCCCATATCTGGAGTGTATAGTCGTCCTATCACGACTCTGAGGTACTGCTCACTAATCCAAGTCTCTGAGGTACTCCTCCTGTCGTGTACCGCAGGTCTGCTGCCAAATACTGGGCACTCCATCCGCTGTGGGTCTGCCGCCAAATACCGGGCGCTCCCCCTAATAGCCTACAGAGGTACTCCTCCGGTCGAGTATCGCGGGTCTGCTTCCAACTACCAGGTTCTCCGTCTGCCGTGGGTCTGCCGCCAAATACCGCGCGCTCCGTCCACTAGGCTAGTCGAATCACTCCAAGTCTAGTCGGTCAAGCAGTCGTCAGGTCTCAGTCGTCTATACGGTCTCCGTAGTCCGTATGCTCGTCACCGGGAGGGACCAATCCATGAGATACTGGTCAATACTACATGTATCACAAAGTCCCGCGAAAATGTATCTCAAAGGACCGCCTTGTCATAAGGGTCTCAAAACAATAGACGACGCGTCAGTTGGACGCCCGGTCTGGGAGTTATTAGCCTTTTCGTCCTAGGGGCCCGGCTGGTTTCATGTGCGAACCAACCTGGCCGTATCTCAACTGTACCCCGAACTCCCATAGGGTATACTCATAGGGACCGTTTCTCAACGAGACAACCAACACCGCTGACGGTTCATCAACCGGACGTCCGGTCTGAAAGATATCAGCTTTTCCGTTCCAGGGGCCTGGTTGGATTTCGGGTACAATCCAACCCGGCCATACTTCGACAGTGTTCGATCCTCAGGTGAAAAATTCCAAAAGTTCCGTCTCATCAAGAGGAATTCAACAAAGTCAACAGCACGTCAATCGGACGTCCGGAGCTCAAGATATAAGCGTTTCTGCTCCGAGGGCCCGGTTGGTTTCGTGTCCGAACCAACCCGACCGAACCCAAAGTTCTCCGAAACCTTGAGTATAATATACTGAAACGACCGTCACGATCCAAGGGTCGCATCGACGCTGACGGTGCATCGATCGGAGGTCTACAGATCAAGATATGGGAAAAAAACCGTGAGGTGTCCGAAAACGGGGGATCTGGGCCCGAACCGACCCGGCCCAACCCTCCCCCCCGGGTCGGCCCGAACCGGGTCGACCCGACCTGGGTCCGGGTCCGACCCGTCTGGGCGTGACCTGGCCCGGCCGGCACGGTCCGACCCGGTATGGGTGCGACCCGGCCTGGCGGTCCGGCCGGGTGGCTCGGCGCTGGCCGAGCGGCCGCGCCAAAGGAGCTGCGACCCCGACTCCGCCCGCGGTTTCGTTTGGCCTCAACGGCACGGTGCGATGCTGCCGTGCTTCTTCGCCGCGTTACTTCTCGTGTTCACACGGTGTCATTGTACTTTGACGCCTTTGTTCATGCCACAACGAATCAAACAACAAAGAGGGAGGAGAGTCGGCCGTGTTCGTGCGGTCCGACCTCCTCCCATTAAGTTGGTAACAAGCAGCCCAAAAGACGAAGAACAACAAGGAAAAATTAATGAACAAAATAGAAACAACCCAAACAGTTTTTTCTCCACAACAGACTATTCCCAACTCGCAAGGATAAAGTTCGCGGATCAACTAGGTAATAAGTTGATCCATGTTCTTTGTTTTCTTTAGGAAGAAAGAAATAAAGGGAATAAAATCATTCTTAAAATATAATTTCCTACCTCAAGCGTTGTCGTCGAACGCGAGTTCATCGCGGAATTAACCGTCACGGAAGAAGAGAATCGTCACGAAAGAGAAAGATTGTCGTGGAAGGAGTGTCGCGGAAGATACGTCGTTGATGTCGCGGTACACGGCGTCGCATCGTCGATCTCCGAGGCTTTGGCGTTCTTCGTCGGAGGTCGGAGCGTTCTTCGCGTTTTTCGTGTTCTTCGCGTTCTTCGCATTCTTCGCCGAAGAAGAATGCTTTCCTCCAAATTCTCTCCACACCACAAGTTCCAAAAGAAATAAAATAAGAGTTATCTTTTTTTATTAACGCACATGACACGTTTGAAATTCAAAAGAAAAGAAACGAACAATTAATTCAATGAATTAATTTTAACGATTTAACTGCCCAATTAATGAGGCATTTCTTAACCAGAAAAACGCATGGTTGACTTTCATTAAAGAGGGGGGTTGCAGGTGCGTTACTTAGAGGAAAATAAACGGTGGGGCTCATGCGGACCCCACCTCACAAATATCCTACCAAGAGGGTAGGATATTTTGGATTGCACCGTATCCGCTTCAACTCATCTTAAGCAGCTTTAAGTGGCTTTAAGTGGCTTTAAGTGAAATAAAATAAAGTTGTCGCACCACTTTATTTTATTTTCTTCACTTAACCCCCAAAAATTAAAAACCACACCCGAGCAAACGCAACTCCGGAAAAGGCATTTCTAAGAAAATACCGGCACTGTGATTCCATCGGTGCCCTCATAATTCGATTCTGAGCACCGGTTCAGAAGTTAGAAAAACTCACTCGTTCGTTCACTGAACGTACACGAGCTAAACTTCGCAAAATGATTCCAGGAACACCAGGCCTCGGAATCAGGCACCGTCAGAAACTACGTTCTTGTAAAATCTCAAAGAAAATTTAGAAAAAATTTCCCTTTAAATTTCTGGGTCTTTACAATTTGATTAGTGAGAATATCCATGGCCAAGTTAATTTGATTAATTGTATGGAATTACTTGATAACCCATTTATTCCTAACATATTATTCTCAAATTATTGATTAAATTGAATTTTTTTAGTTATTCTTCTTTTTATATTGATTATTCTTCATTCATTCAAAAATTATTCTTTATGATTACCCAGATTAATCATTTGATAATACTCATTTCTTATGTTTTATTTTCCCTAGGATACAAGGAAGTATTTGATGATTGATATTCAGGGATATGCTAAGGGGAATAATGGGGTTCTAAAAAAATTTATTTTATTTTTTAAAATTTAATGTGAATTTCATGTGTCTGTCTAGTTTATTAAGTCTTATAAACTATTTGGTCATTCAGGATGTGATTTATTTTAGGTTATGAAAATTTAAGAAGGTAGAAATTGGATTTGGGATACTATGGTTAGGGTAACTATAGTTACTATTAGATGATGTTTAGTAGAAAACTAGTAACTAGATTTAATAAAAAATAGATCATGTAACAGAACTGTATTATATATTTTCAGGATAAATATAGAAGAAAACCCAATTATTTTGAAAAGGAATATATAATGTTTTTGTTCTCATATAAAATACATCTATTTATGGATACTAAAATTGCATATGGTTCTGTAATGGATATTGGTAGGGATAATAACTCTGAAAAGGGTTCATTGTACTTTACCCAATTCCCACCCGGTGCATGACATTAATCCTTACTGCACACCTGGTTTGATACTCCTAGGGGATATTCTTTAGATAATTAAAATATTATTCACAAAAAATTATAAAGTATTTGAAAATAAAGATATACCAAATGATATATTGTTTATGGATTCAAATGGAAGCTAGAGAATAAGAGGATGGAAGAGAAAAAAATGTATAAGGGTGAGAAGGTAAAGAAGCGTTTTCAAAAATGATATAATTTTGGAAAGGAACACCCTAGTACATGTTTGAATGGAAAGAGAGTCTTATAAAAGTATAGAGAAAAATTCTACCTTGCTCATGATTTCTAGGGAAATAAAACAATTTCCAATGTCCAATTCGTTTACTATAAAGAGATGGGTCCCTATAAAAATAATTCCCTAATAGTAAAATTAATATAGCTCAAATTAATATAATGGACCATGGTAAATATTATTCTATCACAACAAAATAAGTGGAATGATTAATTTTATTTTTATTTGGATTCAAGAATAATATCATTTGAGTATTTTATCAATGATATCATGGTTATAAGAATCATATAATGTATAATTATTGTATTGTAGTATTTTTTTATCAAGGATTAGAAAGTGTATGTTGAACGTTACTAATGACCAAGAAAAATGATTCAGTAGTAAGTTGTACTTCGTAGAAAACACATGATTGAGGGATAGATGACACTTAATATATTCCTGTTGTTGAGATAATAATGTTGGGATTAGGAGATTATCTATATGGATAGAGTAAATTGGATATTGTTGACTAACTTGGGAATTATTAATGTTTTTTAAAAAATATGGTCTAATATATCATTGACAGAGTTTACAACATTTTTGGATTTAAGGAATATATTAAATAAACTATGATTTACATAATTAAAAAAAGCAAGAATACATATTTTCAATAAGGTTTTATGATAATTCAAGTTATTACCATATTTAAAATGAATGCATGATAAATGTATTCAGATTTTTGGTATGTGAATAGTAAGAGCTACATAATATTTTTTTGAAGATTAATTATAAGTTAAATTGGGAAATTCAGTTAACTTATTTATAATGTTTTGAAAGTTAATATTTTTGTAAGGGTCTTAGGTTTAACCATTGATGGATTGGTTTTAGTTGAAATTTGTTTGAGGTTTTAGAGATTAACATATTACATGACCATATGAAGAATTATTTATATTGTGTAACTTTAACTAGCCATATTCGATTAAAAAAATAGTTTTATATTGATGGGAATACTTATCACAATTTTTATGGATCTTATGATCCATTAAAACTGAATTTTCTTAGTTGATGAATTAAAAATTAATTTTTGTATATTCATTTCTTCCTGTATGTGATGAATTAGAAACTTATTGAAGCACAACCAAAGGATAAAATTATTCTTATGAAATAGAAATATATCAAGTAAGAATATTTCATAACATTCATAGACAAAAATGAATGTCTCAATTTTAAGAAAATAATTTTGAAAATAATATTTTTTCATATTATATTCATATATAATCAATCATAAAGAATTTTAAATAATCACATATTTATGGTTTTTAGGTCCTTATATTTCTATCTATCATTCACTTTTTTTGTGATCAATGTCCCTTGTTACTCTCTATAATTATTTACGCTTCTCTTCTATGTCCATTTTTCATTTCTCACTTATGTTCTCCTACTTGGAAATATTGTTATGTTTTACTCCATATGAAATTCATAATTTATTTTCAATTTTATTATTAGTTAGTTTTAATAACTATTTACAATTTGAGTTTTCCAACAATGGTATTTCCAAATTTTAAACCCTTGATTACCGAGATCAAGTTTAAATTATGAGGATGTAATTTATTTAATGTGGATAGGATATAAAACCCTAAGATTTTAAGAGAAGAATATTGTTTTTTATATCATATATGACATGAAACAACAATATTATAAGAAAACCTAACACTTGATACTTTACAAAATATTTCTTCTTAAATAAATTTAATCTCTTCCATAGATTATAAAACATTCAACCTTGAGTTAAAATGAACTATAACATAGTATACCATTATAAAATAGATGTAAAGATATAATTTATTAATTGTTCTTACAAAATTATGAAAATTATGGTTTTCTATTGATTATAAATAAAATAATTATCATTTAAATGAAAACTAACTGTTTTCTGAAAAACTATATTGTTTTCTAAAATACAATTTAGTCACGCTTTGCACAAATAATTTAAAAATTATTTTTACCAAATTCATAAAAACTAAATATAAAAATGAACTATATTTTTTAAATCATAATATCAAACATATATTAGGGTGATTTTTTTTATTTTTTTGAGATGTTTCATTATTCGATGAATAGTGAAAAACTGAATTTTAATTGAAAACTGCCTTTTAATTTAAATTATTTAAAATGTTCAATTAAATTATTAATTTTATTAAAAGAAATATTAGTTAAATTATTAATTTATATTAAAATAATTAGTTCAATTTAATTGTTTTCATATTGAATTCTTATATAAAAACATTGTAAACTTTTTAACATTTTCCCTTTGAAAACCCGCTTTATCATCAAATTTGTGGGATTAATTTTAAATTAAAATTTACCAATTTAGTGAATTTAATTTATAAATACTGATTCAATATTTTATAAATAATTAATTATATTTATTATTAAGTTCAAAATAATTTCTTACAAAAATGAATAATCAAAATAGTAAAAATTAATTTTTTTCATTAAAGTAAAAATTAATTTACCAGAGGTTAAACTAAAAATATATTGATAAAATTAACCTAAAACATATCTAAAATATTTTTATTGAATAATTTAGATCCTATAATTTCTAATACATTATAATAATCCATTTTGGACCCTTTCGGATCAGAAAAATGTGGGTACACCTTTTTCTTTCCAAACATTACAAGTATGTCACTCACCTCACTTATAAAAGGACACCCACTCTACACTCATATTCATACATTCACACCATTGTTTCTTGACTAATAACTTCCCAAATCATTTCAAAACTCCTCTAACCCTATCATAGAATCATTATTTTTACCATAAAGACAAATGCGGAAGGCTTTGGTGCAAACATAAGGATGTTACCCAAAGAAGAGGTAATGTCGTTCAATGAACGATTTTATTTTATTTTATTTCCCTAAATCATTAAATTATGATTAAAAAATGATGATATAATAACCAAATTTTCTTACATATATTTATATATTTTTATAATAATGTAATTAAATACAACCATACCAACTTCGCTCAAATGGGTTATAAAATCATCATTCATTTGTACGAAAGACTACTACCTCATGAACTGATGTCATTCATTTTTCCATTACATCCTATAACAGCATGGTAATATTACAGATAAAACATATATATATATATATATTATTGATATCATAATTATTCCTTATTTATTAATTATATCAAACATTTTTTTCTTTCTATTCCATAGAGGATACAAAACATCGCTCGTGTGTACCGTCGACAACCACCTAGCAAAATGATGTGATTCGTCTTTTAAAAATTATTTACATTGAAGGTAATAAGGATAATTTTATTTAATATATGTGATAAAAATTACATAATTATGAAATTAATGACATATTTATCATTCTAAAAATATAATATTTCATTTATTTCTCTCACTGAAAAATTATAAGATCATTCATGTATGTGTGGGTTATCACCGTCATGAATAGTTGTGACTCTATTTTCATCACAACACGACATAGAAGACATATATGTATGTATATTTAATAAAATTATATTATATTTATGATATTTTCACCATTATATAAATTACCATCTTTCCATGATGATCATTGAAAAATAGAAGCGTTAGTCATGCGTACGTAAGACCTACTGTCCCCATGATGATAATATAGTTCGTTTTTTATAACCATATTTCATGATTGGATTTCAATTTATAATTCATGTATTAATATGATAATTATTTAATAATTATAATTCCTGATATTTATAAATAATGACCACTTTGACTATAGTAAACAAGAAAAGTGATTTTTGACACCTATGAAAAATATAGGCGAAACATCCAATGTAAACATAATTGATTATATAATAATATATAACATGATAATAATTAAAATAAAATTAATATTAAACATGATAGTTTTTCTTAATAAATAAAATAATTATCATATGTATTTTTTAGGAAGATAAATAACATATGTGATGACTCAGACTCAATGTAAGGTTTTCTCATCCCACCTTTACTTCTGTTAGACATACACCATATTCACCACTCATTTATTTTGTGTGCTATATATATACTTCATTTTTTTATTTTATATCATGAAAAAATTATTATTCATGGAATTTAATGTGTCCTTTCATATTATTTCTTTCATAGGTATTATGATACAATAGTTACCAAACTGGGAATTGTTTATTTCACAATCACATCGTTATTTGGGATTGTTTTTGTTTAAGTCTCCCTTAACTAAATTATATGATATTTCTATCTTTGAGAGATTATATTTTATTCTGGAATTTTTATTACTAATAATGATCATGTAATAGTATCATTTTACCTCTCTTTGGTACTTAAAATGATTAAGATGTGTTTTTAAGAAATCCTACCTTTATTTATCTCTTCAGTCGGAAATCCTTTTCATCAAAACCCATGTTTTATAATAACAGTTTGAATTTTTTTTTACCATTTTCAATTTATTTATTACATATATTTTTACTGATCTAAAATTTTTACAATGTTTTTTGAAATGAATCATCCTGAAAATTTCAAAATATTGGGGTCTGGATTTTCTCAAAAGTGTAAAAGGAATCTTTGTTTTAACATACTTGGCAAGTATGAAATTTCATACCACCATAATCACTCCTTGTTTTAAAAAATCCTTTTTAACATTCAAAGGTTATTTTAAAAGCAAAAGGTTTTAAAAAGTTTTTATGATGTTTTAGTTTTAAAAGGTGATTTTCAAAATGAAAAGGATATTTGCATCAATAATGTTTTTAATGAAATTGTTATTGTATTAGTATTCATCAATGACATCAACCATTTAATTTACTTATGATATTCTAGAGATATATTATGTTGATACAATCATTATTATATATTTTTACGGTTTCATATTCATTTAATTGACAATGTTCAATTTTATTTCCATTCATCATTTTACTCTGAATGGTTTATGACTTTGTTTATTGATTGGGGTAAGTATTCAAATTTGATATGTTAGTTTTCCTATATGAATATTTATGTTTATTATGTTTCACCAATTTAATATAAGTAGTGAATTGGACTTTTTATTTGATGGGAGGGGCCTTCTATAGCCTCTCTATGCATTAGTATGTCTCCTGAGACAAACTATATATGGTTTTTATCAAGGCCTTACCCATTTGTGTAGATTTCATAGCACAAGCCTCGATGGTTTTTGATTTACTAGAATAACCCTAAATGGTATTATATTTCTTGTAATAATCCTCAAATGTATGTTTTAGATGTCCATTATTATGCATTCCATCATTATTAATTCTTTTATAGATATTCCATGTGATTAATCAATTTTTCAAAATATCTATAGTCAAGTTATAGGATCATGTGATTATTTATATGGTCTTGTTGGATCATATTTTATTAATACCATATTTTGATTGAGTTTCTGACAAAATGGAATGATTTTTAGTTAATTACATTAACATTTTCATTATGCCTAATTTATTCATTGCTTCCATTATATGATTACCGTTACTAAGCAAGTGAGCTCACCCCTTTCATAAGTTCTAGTTTACCTTGGATACAAGGATGTATTTTGTGATTGATATGATGGGGTGAGATAATGGGAATAGTAGAATCATCAAATAAAATAATTTATATACTTTTTTTAAAAAATGAAAAGGGATGTTTTTGTGTATATCTTGTTTACCCAGACTATTAAACTGTTAAGTCCTTCATGATGTGATTCCTTGTATCTTATTCCAATTTAATAAAGTAGACACTAGATTAAAGCTATCGGGGTTGGTGTAGATACACATATATTGAATTTAGAAGCATTAAATAACTTTATAGTGAGAAATTCAGTTAGAGAGAGAAAGGTCACAACCCAATGAAGTGGGGGAGGTTCAGAGTTATCCCTTTACTTTAATACATTGTTTCTAAAAATAAACATTCTAGAACAAAGGAAAATGCGGGTTTTTCATTAATAAAAAGTATTTCAGCTATCAAACAATGGCAAAATCATAGAGAAACTATTTTCTCGTCGTATATGTTAAAATAGAACATTATTTTTTTACTTTTATTAATAATGTTAAATAATTATTTATAAAATATCAAAATAGTGTACTATTGAAATAATTTGAAAGAAATACAAAAGAACCATCAAATTTACTACTAATTCATATATTTACTTATATATACATTCATAAAATAAGTATATATATATAGGTTCATGGGATAAAAATATTTAGAAAATGAATCATTAAAACATTTAAAATTAGGTTTTGAAAGTAACATGTCCCTTATGTAAAACATTAAAATGATTCCTATTTTAAAAACATTGAAAATAAAGATAAATATGGTAAAAATTTATCTTTGGAATCCATTGAGAAATAAATATAAAGTTTCATGAAATATTTATATGAATATGGACAATGAAGAAAATGATTTGGAAGGGAAGCATTAAATAATGATTTTCTTAAAGAAAGTCTCTTATCTTGATTCTGAATCATCGCATATGTTCTTCATCATTATGAATAATACACTTATATTAATTATTTAATTACATTATAACATTTTATAATTTCATTATCGCTTTTTTATTTATTATCATGTTATATTAAATTACATACTCGTTTAAGTTCATGTTAGGCGTTTTGAGGATATTCTTCTCATAAGTCCAAAATGACATTAACAGTTTGACTACGGTCAATGAGGTCATTATTTCATCATATTTAGATTAATAATAATTTAACAATTATAATTTCTACACATCAATTATACATTTAAAACCAACAATTAAATATAGTTAACAAAAATGAACTATGTTACAATTATGGAGATGGTATATCGTACGTACGCATGAGTAATGTTTCAATTTCACAATGATTGTGATGGAAAGGAGCTAAGTTCTATATTGAATTTATGTAATGATAATTTTATTATAATTAAAGAATTAATTCTTTAAATATACTTATATACACTAACCCAATTATGGAATAAATAAAAATTAGTCACATTGCCTCGTGGAGGTGGTAATCCAAACATACAGACGAATGACATTATAATATTTCAATGAATGGAAATGTAATAAAATTTATGATATATTAATTTTTCATAATTATTAATATTTAATGAATATAACATACATTCATTAAATCTATCATCATAAATATCTATGATATGTGATGATGGAAAATGAATTACATCGGTTTATGAGGTGGTAGTCTGTCACACACATGAACGATGGTTTCGTTTCCCATTTGATGGAATATGACACGGATGTAGGTTATAAAATTAACATAATAATAACTCAGTATAGGATAAAAACTTATGTTATTATATCATCTTTTTTTAATAATATTTGATGGATTTGGAAGAAAAAATAAAACATAAATGACCAGTTAAGAATTATACCTCTTCTTTAGACAACCTATTTAGGTTTACACCAAAAGACTTCCAATGTGGGTTTTCTAATACAAAAGGTCTATATGATGTGATAATGAATTTTAGGAATGTAAATGGATATTTATTGGCTAGAAAGTCCTTTTAAGTGCGATGAAAATATGATAGGAGGTTCCCTTTTATAAGTGAGGGGAGTGTTTGGAATTTCATTAAATATTTAATTAATATAAATTAATTTTAATGGAAACTGATAAAAACAAATGAAATTAAAATACATGATGTGGATGGGATGAAATACTCTAATATAATAAATTTTGGATAATTTTTTTTATTTTTTTACCCTTATCTCATTGTTTTAACCTATATTAACCCTTTTTTAAAATTACCATGATAACATTGTTTTTACTCTTTAGGGGTCATAAAACTTAATATAAAAGGTAAAATTTCTAATAAATAAACCATGGATGATATCGTAAACCATAACCAAATAAATTAGCCAAATATATAATTATTATGAGATTTAAATCATTTAAAAATATTATTTATTATAAAATATCGTTTATATTATTTATGGAACTATTTATTTAATTTGGCATCGAAAATAACATAAAAGAAAATGATTTCAAATATTTTTTTTAAAAAACAACTAATATTTTATATATATCTATAAACATTAATATAAAATAATAATTCATTCAAATTATAAATTTTTTTAAAAAATCATATTCATTTATTTATTTTTATATTAATTAAATAATTACTATGTACGCGATGCGTACGAAATTAAGGTAATTATTTCATTACTAAAAATTAAAAATAAATTTCCATGAAAAAAATAATTTATATTTTTAATAACTATTTATAAATGAAAATATTTTGTTTTTATCAACATAAAAAAGTTATACTTATTAAAACTACAAAAGTGAGATTTTTTGTCTTTATCTTTTTTCTATGTATTAAAATTGTGAAAATAAAATAAATATTCAAAAAGTAACCATATATAAGAAACTTGGATATAAATGGAAAAATTAAACTCATCCCGTAGGATAAATGAATATGTTCGGGAAAATTTTATGTCTTTATTATATTATTTTAAACATTAATTGGTCACTTTACCCTTACTGTGGTGATAATTATTATCTCTCCTTAATATTCTTAATGTAAAAAAGAGAATTATCATATATATTTAGAACAATTAAAAAAAATTAATTTTATTTTTATATATTAAATTTACATATGTAACATAATTTAATTTAAAATTAAAACCTCCAAATGTGAAGAAAAGTGGTTTTTAGATAAATTTTATTTTTAGTATAAAAGTGTTTGTATACCAAATTCAAACATAAAATTAATTAAAATTACTATATTTAGATTATATTTAATTAAAATAATAATGAAATTTTAAAAAACCAATAGAATATTATTTTTAAATAATTTAAATTAAAATAAATTTTCAATAAAAACATTATTTTTTCTTTATTCATTGAAAATTAAATTTTTTCAAAAAAATTACTAAATTTTACCAAATTCTAATTTTGAAATTATAAATGCAAAAATGATTTCTTTTTTATCAAATAAAATTTATAAAATTTTTATAAATTATTTACAATATTTTCACATAAAAATAAATAAAATTTATTTTTTAAGGAAACACATTATTAAAGAATAAAATGACTTTACAAAAAATTTTGTGATTATTGACTAAGAATTTTTCAATACATTTATATTGAGTAGGAAATTTATATATTTTTCATAATGTATTAAATAATATTTATACCATCCTATTTAATAGCTAGGTCATAACAATCATATTTAAATAATAATATTACATGGTTCATTTATGATCTATGTTCCGTGTCATTTACACTATCAAACATTCTTTTCCTTTTTTAAGAATATTTGAGTGTTACATTATTCCCGTTTAATAAATTACAACCTTTCAATTTGAAACTGGGATTAATAAACATGGGTTTTTCAATTGAAGATAACACTTCCAAAATATGATATCAATGAAGTGGTTAAGAAAAAAACCCTTTGAAAAGTCAGAAATGAAATTTCAAGGTCATTAAATAACTAGGTTTCAAAATATGATAACAATAGTGGGAAGTGAAAATATAGACCTTGAGAAAAAAAGTATGAATAATTATGGAGAGTGATGGAGACCATTGATTATAGGAAATTGAATTACCTGGAGAAAGTTAACCACCAGAAATCTATAAACTGATGAGGTGTGAAAAATACCATTGATTCATTGTAAATGAAGGTAATAGGGTAAATGTTTTGTTATAGGATCATTTTCCTAGAGTTTTTGGAATTAATTTACAATCATTAAAAATAAAATAAGGAAAAATAATTACATGATAATTATAATTTCATCCTTTAATCAATATTTACCACAATATCATATTTTCATCTAAATGATGATTATTCAAGAGGATTTTTTATTGCTAAATCTATAAAATCATCTTTTAACAGATCATATAACACAAAAAAGGATTAAAATCTATTCCTCGCATTCTTAGACATTAACCAAAATTAATGTGGTGAGCATAATATTATTCTGGGAATGAATAAACCATCATATAATCAAATGAAACATTAACCATAAAATCTTTAACAACAATACCCAAAGTTCAACTTACGTAATATGATAAGTAACTAAACTTAAAATTATTCAAACTATTTCAGATAATTATTGAAACCCAAATATTATAATTATTTGATTCCAATATAAATTTATCATTTATCTCTATGTAACATCAATCACCCTTAATGTATCATACCAACAATTTATATTACCAAATCACATAATCTCATAGATATGATAATTTATTAAAAATATAACTTGAATTACCATAAATAAATATTAAAATCATATACAATTCCAAAATTTAATCAAACCTTTATTCCTCACATAAAATTTCATAATTTTTTTACCTTAATCATATAAGCTTCCCAAAATAGCGAACTTCTTCGGAAATAGAATTAATCACCAAATCAAAAAATCACTTTTCAATCCCATGGTTATCTCTATGGTAAAACATGTGTTTCCAAAATAAACTTAATCATTATTTCTCTTGTAAATTCCCAAAACCCAGTTTCTAAAATTTAGTGGTCACTTTATGAAATTTTCATAAGATATAAGAAATATCATCCCAAAGGGTCGAATAGTTTAGTAGTATCTATAAACTATATTCGTACTTGAAATTCACATTTAATTTTAAATAATAAAATTCAAAAATTAATTTCATAAAATGAATCATTAGTTCCTCTTGGATAACCCTACATATCATTCATAATAGTCATATAAGAATCTTGGCGTAAGAAACACAAGAAAGGGGTGGGATCAAATACCTAGTAAGGGTATGAATATGCTGAAAACTATGAATAGATAAAGCATATTAATTATAGATATTTAAATAACGGAAACACATTCCATTTAATAAATAAATTGATCATAATATGATAGGAAAAAATAATGATTAAATAATTCCATGTACATAATAATATGTGATTGAAAATTTTACATGGATATTCTTACTAATAAAATAATCACATGGGTGTAGATTAATAATTTCATAATGAGGGAATGTATAATTACGGACATCATAACCATGCCATCAGGTCCATATTCCAATACAAATTACATAAATGGGTGTGTCCGCAACCAAAAACAAAAGATAGTTTTCCTCATGAGACATACCAACATACTGAGGGGATATAACAGGCCCTTATAGTCAATTATTAATTCTAATTCATTTCTCATATGTATGGGATGAAGAATAATCAACATAAATATTCATATTGTAAAAACATGCATCTGAAATATTAATATTTTTCAGAGTCAATTAACATAGTCATAAACCACTCATAGTAATATGGTGAATGGTATCAAAATAGTATACCCTAGTAAAATAATCATAATCTACCCACATAATTAATAACGATGGTATAATTAAAACATATTCCCATTGGAGAATAATATTAAATGATGCTTTTTTCATTTTGGAATAAAAAATAATATAAAATTTTATTAGAAACATTCTTGAGGAAAATATTATTTTAATTTCAAAAATAATATTTTAAAACTAAAAGTTCAAAAAAAAATTATATAAAATAAATTTATTTTAAAATAAAATTTTAAAATTTTAAATTTTTATTTAAAATATTAAGTGGTCGTGATTTTATGAAATTCCATACATGTAGTGTAAGATAAAAAATATTCCATTCACAATTTCAATAAAAGCATAATGGGCCTTTCGTGGAAACAAAACATGAATATTCATTTCAAAATAAATTATAAACATTCAATGATGAAAAAAATTATTTATAAAATCATTTTGATAATTTTTAAAAAAAATCATTTTTAGAAAACATGGATTTAAATAAAAAGGGATTTTTGACTGAAGAGATAAATAAGGTAGAATTTTCTTAACATCATTTTATAAATAATATTAAGTACCAAATAGAAGAAAAAATGGTACTATTACATGAAAAATATCATTAATAACCATTTTTGAAGAATATATACTGATTTAAGATATACATATCTAACTATTCCCCAATGGAATACTTAACCATAAATAATCCTGAATAATAATGAGATTGTGAAATATACCATTACGAATTTGGTAACATTTGAATCATAAGACACATGAAATAAATAAAATGAAATGAGACATTATAATCCATAAATATAAATATAATCATGATATAAAAAATAAAAAGGGTAGTATATACACCTCACAAAAGAATAAGTGGTGAATATAGCATAGGTTTAAGGGAAGTAAAAGTGAGAAAAAAACCTATACCTCAGGTCCAATTTCCTTAGTATTTTTCATAAATCATTATTAAATAATATATGTTCATTTTAAATATTTTAGAGAACCATAATCATATATCTCATAAAACATGTGATATACTTATACTCTTTTATCAATTGTTTATTAACAATTCTTTGTTTAAATCACCGTTTTTTATGGTAGTTTCTTTGTATTTATTTTATGTTTTGGTTCAATAACATTGTTACTTTTACATTGACCATGGTTAAGTAATATGAATAATTTGGAATAATATATTTATCATATATATTAATTATATATGTATTTAAATAATTCTATAAAAGTTATAGATATAAAATAGATTACACCGTTAATGGAGAAGGTAGGTTGTACAAACCCAAGAACACTGTTCACGTTTTCTCTTTATATGGAAAAAAGGAAAATAAATATTAACTATTATTTTACGAATCATTATTATTTATATATATTATATATATTAATTAAATTCACCCTTACTACCATGCATGTAAAAATAAAATGAAATACTTTTTAAAACGCTATTTGGATGCAGTAGTCCACATATATGATGAGTGACATTAGTATTTTCCAAACGTATTAGAAGGTAAGAAGTTATATGTTTTATTATATTTATATAAGTATTTTTATGTCAAAAATATAAAATATTTTTATAAATTTAACCTTACTACCTTCCCTGTAAAGTGTAAGTGAAAAACGAATCATGTCACTTTAAGAGGTGGTAGTCTGTCGTACACAGAAGGAATACTATCATATATCGTATTGAATGGAAAATTAAGAATTTATATATGATATAATTATTAAATAAGTATAATAATTTAATAAATATATTATTTTTATGTTAAATCCATCATTTTTTATAACTTTGAAAGGTGGTGATGGAAAAAAATTGAATCGGTTCATGAGGCGGTAGTCCACCGTACACCCAATCGATGATTACATTTACCATTTAATGGAGAGGAGATGTTTATAGGTTATTATCATAGCATAATAAAATATAAATATGTGGTGGATAATGTTTTTATTATATTATCCTATATTAGTAGTGTTATAAGGATTTATAAGAAGGAAAATAAAAATGCATAGTTAAAAACATTACCTCATCTTTATGAAATCTATTTAGATTTAACCTTAAGCCTTCCTAGATTTGATTTATAATATAACAAAGGCCTATAGGATTTATTTAGTTAATTAATAACTATATTAGGGTAGTTATTTTTGGAACCAAATTGTTTTTAAGTGTGAATAGTGGAAGAGAGGGGGTGGCCTTTTATAAATGCGGGAGAGAACACACATGAATGTTTTTTAAAGATAAACTGATACCCATGTTTTTTCAATTAACAAATATTATGAAATTTGTCATTATCGAACCTTAGTGAATATAGTTTTTAAATATATCCATAAAATGGGTTTCTAACATGTTTCTATGTCATCTTAACTCTTATCCTCTTGGTTTAACCTCTGAAAAACACATTTTTACCATAACCGTAGTAATTAATTTTTACTGGTTGTAATATTCAATATAGTAAAAAATGGATTTGAACATGTTAGAGAATATTAATTATTATTTTTTCAAAATATGGAATCCATTTTTTCAAAAATTAATTAATACAAGTTTCATAATTCAATTTAAAATTAAACCCATAAATTCATTGAAAAAATGGGTTTCCAAAAGAAAAATATTCGAAATCATAAATGTTTTTGATATCTAAATTCAACAAGAAATGGATTAAAAAACCTTAATTAGTTAAATTGTACTATTATTGAACTAATTATTCTTTACAAAATTAAATATAATTTAACCATGTAAATATTCTAAATTAAAAGACAATATTAAATAAAAATTAGTATTTTTCACTATTTATCAAAAAAGTATCTTTTATAAAATTTATCAAAGATAACCAAGGATAAAAATTACATGTATATGACAAAAATTATGTTTATTTTTTAAAATAAAAATTTATAAATTGGGAAAAATGAATTTTAAATTATTTTCCCAAAGTGATACTAAATTGCCTTTTAAAAAACTATAGTTCTTCTGAAAACATTTATTTATTTTTCTTTAAAATGCTTCTTATTTTATTTCTTATAAATAGGTAATTATTGAATTTAATATATAAATTTTAAAAATAAATAATTTTTTGAATTTAGTTACTCCAATCATACCCTCCAACTAAATGTCAAAGTAGTAATGATCATGAGTAATTAATAATATTTTAATAGGGTATTATGTTTTATTCAAACTTAGTGTTGTGTGCATCACAAGATGTTTAAGGACTGAATTTATTTTAAAATAAATAAATAATAAAGTCTCATGTTGTTGGATTCTCTTCTAATATTGATGATTCATTCATATATTCTATTTACCATTGTGTTCCTCTATTAAAATCTCAGGGTTCAACATTCTACCCCTTAAATAAATTACATATTCACAATTTAATCTTTATTTTAGAAATTAATTATTTGAAAATTGAAAATACCTTTTTTGGAAAACCACATCATAAAAACGGTTAATAAGACATCCTATTTATAAGAGAGAAAATGAAAATAAAAAGGTCATCTACAATAATACATAATTTGGTTTCCATGTTGGAGAACATTAGTGGAATGTAAAGATATTGGCATGGAAGGAGAGAATAAAAATTATAGAGAGTGATAGAGATCATTGATCACAAAAACATCAATGATCAATGGAAGGTTATGGACAAAAAACTGTAAATCTATGATGATTAAATTACCATTTGATTAATCATATATAAATGTAATATGATAACATCTTTTTCAACATCATTTTTCTCAAGTTGGGGAAATATTTTACTATCTAATAATATAATTAAATATAATTAATTGATATCATTCTATTTTATAAGAACAATTTCTCTTTTTGGTTGTTCTTCGACCAATTTCCACTTCATCTCTTACTCAATGAAATTAATATCTAATAATAAATTTTATATTCATGAATCATGAAAATTTACTTTTTTAGAACATTAGATCCACAAAAGAGTGAAAATTCATTATGTATGTCTCAAAATATTTTAAAAACCCAATATGGTTGGGAAAAGTAATACAATATAAAACATTCATCTCTAAGCATCAATAGTAACACCACTAAATCAACATTAATATTTATATGTGAAATAATTTAAGTAAAAACAATTACATATTGACCAGAATATCACATAGTAGTGGTAGGATTATTACCCTTGTCACCATTCAGTTGTGGGTTTAATACCCATGACATTATTGGATGTGATGAGTTGTCACTCAGAATAGAGATTTTCCATTTTCGAAAACATTTTTAATATAACACTAATAATATTCCCAATTCGTAATATCCTATATTTACCTTAACTTCAATGGTAAGATAAACCTTAAAGGTTACCAATAAATTCATAAAAACCCATTTTTCATCACTATCTAAACATTAAGAACATAGTAAGGGTTATCCTCCATCAATAATGTGTTTTATAATAAGTTCAACTTTTTAATGAATCGCTTTTCCCGGTAATCCTTACCATTCACCATATGCTCTAAAATATATAAAGTGAAGGTATTATAATAAAATCCATTCAAATATCAAAATTATTTTAACCAGAATATCATTAATAAAATAATATTATAACATATTTATTGAATCCAAAAACAAGTATATTATTTATTCCTCATCGTATATAGTTATAGCATAAGCTTTAACATGATCCCCTAACTCATTTTGAGTTATATTCCAATGAAAATTGGGAGAATTCATTTATGTAATTCAACATATTTTTATAGTTGAAGAATTGTAAAATGGAAGATTATTTGGTTCCCTTGAAATAAGGAACATAGTATCAGTTATCCCTACATATTTAGAAAACTCTCTTTTTCTTCATGAAAGTACCATAGTGTTTATTTGAACAATTATCATGTAGGAGAAATGACTCTTTATATTATTCAATTTAAACTTATTTCATCTTCCATCCATTTCGTCCCATGCTTCCCTAATAAGACATAAGACATGTGAAATTATTTATCTATCTTTATACCACATCATATTACGTCCTCATATGATGAGAAATTTTTGGAGACTAGTTCCCTTTGAATAACTGGATTGATAACATCAATGAAATGATCAATATTTCTCTTTGGATTGCATGCATAGTTTATATCATGTCTTTAGAAACATGTAAACATTTGTTTATATATTGCAACATTTTCATTTTAATTTTTTATTAGAGTGAGGAAATAGTCACTCCATATATTCTCATTGTTCATGTGGAAAATACTTTTCCAAGAAAAGTAAGTTAAAATTATTCCATTCGATGTTTTTTATTTCTTCTTCATCCTCAATGTTTGGAATCAATGACCACCACTTTTTTAAATCTCTAGAGATAAAATAAACTACCATGGTAACATTCTTCTTTAAACTATATCTCTAAGAAGGAAATATCTTCTCTAAGGAGCATATCAATTACTCATGTATAAATGGAATCTCAGTCCCATTGAATAATAGAGGTTGTTTATTAATGAATTAGTCTAATATTTTTACACCAATAGGTGGGTTAGAAGGATATTCTATATTTGAAATGATATTAATCATTACCTATGTCAGCTTCCCTAATATGGATATAATTTGACTAGTTCCACCTATAGCTCCATCACGAGATTTATTATCTTGAAAATGAGGGAAAACCCTACATGGGTTATATGAATTGATATGGTTCTCATTAGTTAAAATAGAATACATTTCTAAATAATGGAATATAATATATTATATAATAACATTATGAAACATAATTTATAATCCCAAAACTAGTGAAACGCATAGAAGAAATTGAAAAACTTATGCAAGGATAATCTTATAATCATAATCATGGTTTCCTTGGGAAATTTTTCAAATCATAAAAATATTTTAGAATACATTATAATGGTTTGTAAAAAAAATTAAATTGTCTATAAAATATCCCATGATATAGTCAAATAAGGTGTATCATAAGGCCTATTTTTGTGTATTGGGTAATGCTCATGTCAATCTCAATGTACCTTTTTTGGAGTTAATATCACAATGCACACCTATACGAGAACAAAATAAACATCTAGTATCTAGACAGAGATTTAATTCTTGGAAAAACACATTATCTCTTCCTCATTAAAATATAGGACTTTCTTTTATACATATCCTTAAATTTAATTATATGGTTATATTCTCTCATTTATATTTTCCTAAATATGGTTCCCATGGTTTCTACTAAACCTCCTTTGATACCAACAATAAAATCTCTAGACCCAGTTTTCTAAATTCAATGGTTAATGTAGTGACATGGTTTCTTTAATGTAATACTTCAAAAATATTTCAGTATATATTTCCAGATCTAGGTGCTGATACGGTATGCACTTACGAGGCCCATTGTGCCCGAAATTAATTTTTATACAAATATGAAGTATTTTTTTTACTATTCATCTAAAGAAAGTGGGATAACTCTTCAAAAAAAGCTTATATCGAAAATCCGAGGCTATTGTTTAGTATAGAACATGGTGTTTACCCTTGGTATGACATAAATGTTTTCGGTGTGGGACTTATGTGGAAAAAACCTCCCAGGGGTAAAATCATAAATAAAATTATTAAACTTAATGATTTTACCCCTGATGTTGTATCGAAAAAATCTTGAATGAGGGCTTGAATTGTAAATCCAAGACCACTGTTGATTTTGAGATGAAGTGTCTTACCTAAGCGCCACATAAAATGAGGAGGCATGGGAGATTCAGATTCCTCTCCAAGCGGGGATCCTATAAATAGATATTTTGGAATCTGGGATTAGGGTTATCCCAAATCACTTATTTCTCTACTAAGACTCTATCTCCCCTATCTTTAATCCATTATTTATCGAATCGAGGATATTTTGTTGATAAAATATCAACAGATTGAAGCGGGAGCACAACTTATGCATCGTCAATGACGAGCGACCGAATAAATGTAGGATTTCTTCTGATTGTTTTTTCTGATTCATCTTTAAAATTAAAAATATTTTACTTGATCTTTTAATCATCATTTTGTTCATAAATCATCGACGAACTCATGAAAACAACCATAAATCCATGTATAAATACCCTATTGGAACGGTTGCGCATGACTAATTGACAACATATCATTGGGTAGAGGCCAGTGTTGTGAATCCCCTGATATATGAATCACTGATCTGCTGACGGATTCACAATTAGGTAAATGGATGGAGTCTGGTAGTCTATGGAAGGGACCACTAGATGGTCTCTGGCATAAGATTTGGCACAAAAACATATCATAGTCGTGTGGATCAGTTGGTCGGCCGAGCGGGATTGCACATCGTGACCCAGGCGACAGCTGCCCCTTCAATGTACGGTGGTCAGTCGACCGCGTTGATGTAGGGTGGAAACCTAGCCACGATTTGGGAAGGTGTCAGAAGTAGTACATGGTTCGTGGTTGTGTTGTGGGATAGAAAAATAGATCGTTCTGGCTGAAGCGAGTCGGCCCCTATGGAACGATCCGGCCAGACTGGGGAAAATGAGTTTGGGTCGGGCCAGGATGACTTTAAATTTTCATATCTTCTAAACTGGGAGTCTGGTTAATGAACCGTCTATGGCCATGTGTTTCTCTCATTATGATGAATATTCTTAGATAGGTTTAGGAATTATAAGACTTGGTTTTGTGGCTAAGTTGGACGGAATTTCTAATTTTAATAATAATAATTTAATTATTATTATTTGGAGTTTCTTATATCGGACATGGAGTCTACATGAGACGTTCAATTAATGTGCCATCAATATCAGCGAGAACTTATACCTTGGGTGGACTTTTCAAGACTAATTTGGGGCTTAAAAACAATATTTAGGTGTGGTCCCCCAGAATCCCAATTTTCGTGTGTTGCGGTGCTATGTAACTTATTCATCGGGTATCTATTTTGAACAAATTAACACTCTATCCCATGTGTTTTTTTGTGAATATCAAAATGGTGCTATCCATATTTTTTTTTGAGAATGCGGTGTGGGCCTCATGAGAAACTTTTTGAGTTTAATGTGTTGTTATAAAACTTTTACATCAGATGTCTGATTAGGGTGATTGAATAACCTATCTTGTATGTTTTTTCACGTAGAACACAACGGTGACCTTAGTTCAAGCATTTAAGTTATGATGCATGGTGTTCTGAGCATGAAGCATATTTACGTGGTGTTTAATGATAGTAGTGATCAGGTGATAACATTAGGGACTTCTGAGTGGCACCTATAGTCGGGTTGGGCATGGGTCCTCAACCTACTCTTAGTAGAACCCTCTTGCTAGGCTGGGCATGGGTCCTCGATGACACAAGAGTTCCATTGTAGACACCATGGAATGAATTTGATGCACCTTTTCACAAAATGTTCTCAACCAGGATCAAAAAGTTCATGGTGTGACTTTGCATTTATCATGGGGGTCAGTGACGGTTGGGAAGGCACCGACCTGAAGGGCTGGTAACGTAGCCATGCACTGATCCAAAGGTGGTGGTGGGGGTGAAACCCCCACAGTATTGACCAATTATTTTTGCTAATTACCCAAAGAGGCTCACATGATATATACACACAAACATCTGCACGTCACCATGATGGAGCTAAATGAGGTAATTATTTTGGTTATATCTTGAAATCGTAGCCCCAGTCTAGCCAAAACACCATTGGCATGTAAGGTATTTGCGTGCCAGAATAATAGCATGCCAGCCACATGCGTGCCCAATAATATTTTTCCCAGGGTCTGACTTTTGACTATAAATAGACTCTTGGGGTCTTTATTTGTACTGATGAATTTACCTAAAGCCTAATTGCTACTATGGTCTCCCTAGTGCTTCTCCCAAGTATTCTGAAACCATCAAGGTGGTTTTTTAACACCTAATTTGAAGGAATTAAAAGAGGATCATTGGACTTATGTCCCTTTAGTGTTTGAGATCCATAACACTTGGACACCTGAGGTGAAAAAACTCCCCGAATAAGAAACACTTACGCACCACCTATTCCTATCACAGGAACATGATCACCCCACTTCTAGGAATACCTATGAATACTCTTGAATGCTTTAGTGAAGTCCCACCCAAGTATTAACATCCATGTTGTTATTCACTTAAGTGAACATCAGGTCTCCCAATCGTACTTTCCCGCCCATACATGCAGGCTAGATACTTACTTGTGCATCCTTTTTTGATTCACCTACTCCATTCAATCTACAATCTATCAAGCCTTCATTAAATCCATTCATGGAAAGGATTATTCTTCATTGGATCCCTTTTGTGAAAGGGATTATGTTAAAACATCCGCCAAAACCTCCTGATGTATCAAACCTTTGGGAAATCCACAACATTGTGTTTCTTTTTTGGATTTGTATATCCGCAGTCAGAGGTTTCCTACATTTGTTTCACAATGGGGTTAGGAATCATAGAGTGTTTGTGGGTTTGAATATCCACAGTCACATGGATCTTTATCCCATGAACAATGTTGGGGAGTTCCTAGTTAGGATGATTCGCATTTGGCTTTTGTCCTCTCCTTTTAGTTTATAAAACTCGAAACCTCAAGTCTCTCGTAGGGAAGCAATAATTCACACCTACTATTCCTTTTGAAAAAAAGGAGAAGTCTCCTGCTCCAACTAGGAAAATTTTTAGTGCAGCAATCCTTGTGTAAGCCCCTAACCTTTCAATTAGGAGGTTGTATTCTTTCTCCACTATACTTCCTTCAACATCACTCCTTCTGTACATTGGACCCTTTTCCAATGTAAAGTGAACATAAGGAAGGAACATCACCTTTCCCTCTTCCCTGATAACCTCAACCTAATCCACCATAACCATCGTAGACAGGTCCTCTTCCACCAATAGAGGAGGAAAAGTGTGGGTGAATTTGTTGAATATTTCACATCCTATTGTTTGTCACACCGATTATGACTCACATGGGCTTATAGATCCATGATAATTACAACATTTTCACAAACACCCATGGAGAATGAACTATAAGAACTCTGATTCCCACCATAATTTGGATACGTAGGAAGCCTTCTTAGGGCCCAAGATCACTGGATATCCTCTTCAAGAATACAAACCTAATTCCGTTAATCCGGACATCCTCTTTAGGATTAAACCATGAATTAATCCCCCAAATCACCAAGGAATTATTTTTAGGAAGTAGTCCCAAAATAACATCTCTCAAAGTACTACACTCTCCTATGAGACTCATCGAAATACGTGGGCTTTGATTCCCATCCACATGGGATATGTAGGAATCTTCCATGAGTTTCAAACCCAACACTTCAAATCAAAACTATTCTTCTTGGGCCATATTCCCAACATGGTCTAATCTTACATGGAAAAACATATTCTTTCCATGTTCCTTGGGATACATAGGAATAAGTCACACACTAAACCTTGAGTAAGATCCTTTCTCTTATATGTCCTCACCACATGACGTTAAACTGTATGGTTAGGTCCTTATTACATGACTTTAAAATGTATGATTTGGCCCATTAAGCGGCACTGAACTACGAGGGTTATGATTCTATTCACATGGATATAATGGTAGCCCATTTATGGGTATGATCCCAACATAAAAACAAAATTTTGTCTCCCTGGATGAAGATAAATTCTAGAGTGCCCCACTGAGTGGCATAAAAACCAGTATCAACATAACAATGATTAAAATAATCTATAAATAGTATATAAGAGGATACCATAGATGGAAAACATCGAATACATACAGATATATCAATTATTTAAGAACCTAGAATATAGATAGATGATTATAAATTTCACACATGATAATAATTGATTGAAAATTCCAAGGGGAACCTATTTTATACTTGGTGAATTAATAAGGATTCATGAAAATATCTCAAACCTAGAAAGTGATTCTTAGAGTATACAATAATTCCCCATAAAAGGGTGTGATGAGTCTGACCTCCTAGCCTCTCAAACAATGTATGTTCTTATGTATCGTAAGTTTAAACTAGAAAAACTCCTACCTTTGGAAAGCATGTCCCTTTTGGATAAAGAACTATTGGATGTTTCTGGATCCATTAATAAATCCAATGGAAACTGCCTGGAAGCCATGATTCTTAATCATAATATGTGTTCCAAGGAACTACAATACAGTCACCCTATAGCTGGGCTAGGAATGGGTCCCCAAACTATTTTGAGTGGAACCCTCCAACCGAGCTGGGAATGGGTCCCCGATGATACTAGAGTTTCACCCTCCAACCAGAATGGGCATGGTACCTCGACTTTGAGACAAACTTTATACTACACGGATCTATGATGAGATGTACATTAATATTACTTTGGACTCACAAGTAAGAGGGGTTCTTTCCCCCCTGAGAGGGATCCTTATGATTCAAACTAAAATAAAGAGAACAATATAGAGACACCCGAAGTGGATAGTATCAAGGTGTGGTGTTTGAGCCCCTTTGACAAGAAATTCAGGGCAGAAACGAGGGATGCTAGGCATCAAAGGTGGTTACTTCTAGAACTGTTGTAGTGTCTTTTCTTCGGCTGAGACCTGAGATTTATATCCCCTTACCATCTCGTTTGGGTTTCCTTGACTGATCATATATATATATATCCTATTTCAAAACCCCCTCCTTGGGTTTTGGATATGATCCCTCTAGGTGAGGCGAAGACATGTCGGGTATTCCACATTCTTTTTGTGTCTAGCTTATTAGGGTTTGAAGATTCTACTCTTATAATATAGGTAGGGAATACTCATTAGTATGTTCGTATTATCACTTTTCCTAGCTCCTCGTGTCTCGATGAGGTTATATCTCACTCTTTGTGGGTCGAGTTTCACTCTTTTACTTTACATTGTTGCATTTACTTATTTCCTCTCCTACTGTATCTCTAACTACTCCCCCTTCTTTTATGGGCATTCTACTGAGTATTTTTATACACACCCCTACATGGGATTTTCCAACACATATCATGTTCCGTGAAGATGATATATAGGTTTAATTGTGACTCGAGGGAGCTTAGGGTAACAAGTTCTTGGACAACATGCGGTGGTCGCAATTTGGGTTCTTTGATTGGGGATTTCTCAGTTACTTTACATTCCTATTTTTCTATTAGGTTGGTATAGTATTTATTATGGTGAATTTATTTTACCATTTTTCATTTCTATTTACATTACTGTACTCATACTATTTTAGTGTTTCGTGAATGTTATGGTTTATTTACAACAGGTTTCCTCTTTTACTTATTTCCCACTACACTTTTTCATAGAGTTGGATGTGTGTATGTGTACAAATAGTTAGCCAAAGGCCTCCCTAAGTTGTTGTGTCATTAGTGCTGGTCGTCACCCCCTAGACTTTGGAAGTGGTCTTGGGGTAGTTATGGATCGAGCCTTGTCATGGTTCGGTTGATAAAAAAGTGGTACCTATGGTGGTTTGACCCTTGGGTCATTGTTCAGATGTTTCCCTAAAAACATCTTGGTTGGATTGAGGGAGACTATGTCAAAATGGCTCAATAGTGGATCTCAGGACAGGGAATCCAATGATGGTTCAACAACTGACATAGCCATTCACCAGGACTTTGATTAATATCTTATGAACATATAATGTTGATACATTTGTTGTAGGGACCTTTAGTAAATGCATCATTTAGGAACTTTTTTATATGCATCAATGGGGGTGTAATGATTTAGTCATCCTATAAATTATTTTTCATGATTCCCCAATATGAATATCAGTTTTTAAACTAATATTTTTGGTTTGATTCCATAGATTGAACTAGGAGGATTCATTTTAATATTGAAAGATAGTTGAATTATTTTCCTCTACAGTAGCCAATTGAAACGGAATCTGGAATGTGAATGTGTGTGATTATGCATAATGAACTATTAGGTTTTATATTCATAAATATAAAATTTGGTGAGTTTATTGATAATATTAATAAGATAAATATTTTATTACATAAATAGAATAGTGGGTAGAAGATTCAACCTCAAAAATGTTTAGAATGTGAAAAGAAGCACTAAAGTGAATGTCTTAAAGGAATGGGAATACATTATAAGTGTAAATAAATACACAAAGGAAGTAATTATCAAAAAAAATTAAAATTTTGGTTAACAAAATGGATGAGAATAATTTTCTCCCTAAGGTATCCACTATGGTTGAATGCTTTAAATGTGGGAAATGTGGGAATTATGAAAATCGATGTACTAAGTGAAAATCAAAAGAAAAGAATAAGAAGGTTTGTATAAGTAATGGTTTTACCGATGATGATTAAGAGACTACAAATGATATATGAAATGTATGGGATATTTGAATAGTATTGATATATTAAATATAATAATCATGATTTACATTGAGGTTTATGAATCTTAAAACATGATTCATACTTTATATTGTCAGAAAGAAGTAGTAGGGAATAATATGACAAAGCATAGTTAACGGTTTAAGAAATAATTTGATTGATTGAATTATTTATGTATTTGGAATCAAGAATTATGTTCCATAAGTATTATTCTAATGATCCTGTAGTTATAAAAATTATGAAATATAAGTTTATTATCCCATAATAGTTTTTATTCAAGGACAAAGAAAATATTTTGAATGGAACTAATAATCAAGAAAAGTGATTTAGTGTGAATGTGATATTTTTGGAGAAAACGTGATTATGGGAAAAGATAAAGCTTTATATGTGTCTTATTTGGACTTAATAGTTTATAGTTTTGATAATGTTATTATTGAAATTTTTAGTTTTATCAACCTTCAGGTATATGTAACCAAGGTTAATAATCACTTTATCAAAACTATACATTACTAAATTCACATAATTCACATATTATGTTTTATATTTTAAATTAATAATATGTAATTCAAAAATATCTCTTTTCCACGAAATTAATTTATTGATAATAAGTTCCATTTAGAAAATGAAAATTATAATTTAATCCATGATGAATATGGAAAACATTTTCATTGCTGATGTAGATCCTACATATCACTGGAAAAGTAAAATTTTGTATCGTAAAAATGATATTTGATATTGAAAAAGGAATTTATCTAATTGTTTATAAAATATTAACTATAAAATATTATATTAATTATTATAAACTTGTTTAAGAGTTATATAACCAATTTAGTATCCAAATGTTTGTTCAATGCTTTTGCAAGACCAGCAAAATCAGAATAACACATTAACTAAGATTTTATGACATATATTTGAGTTAAAAAACATATTAAATGTATAACAAATTGTTATTTTGAAAATAATTAAATTATTTTCATGATGAAAAAATTATTTATAATTTTTAGTTATTAAAACAATACCATAACCTCTTTTATACCGCCGATATAATAATTATTAAATTAATTGAAAAATAAAACAAAATATATTAAAAATATTAAATGTTTAATAATTTGAGATAATTAATGTGATGCATTGATTTTATAAACTAATATGATATTTAAGGGATTTATTAAAATATTTTTTTTCAATTTTACGTGTTTTATTTATGTTATTGAAGTCAATGTAATGAATAGTTCAAAAAATTGACACTAATGATATCTGAAAGTAAATAATATTTTATTAAATGATATAAAATTCCTAAAAATATTATAATCATGTAAGTAAATTGGTATAGTTTAAAAAATCAAATATGGTCATTTCAAGGCCATTTTTCTATTTAGGGTAACTATATTGACCCTCAATGTGTAAAAACTGTATTGTTACAGTATGTTAGAAAAGGGTTAACAAATGGTTAAAATGAAAATATAAGGTTTAAAAAATAGTAAAAAACATGAATAATTTTTAATGGGTGAATTTAATTCTACCCACATCACATATGGATAAAAAAGTGTATTTTAGTTAACACTTCCCCATGAAAATGACATATATATTACTTAAATCAATGAATGTTACAAAATATCACTCTCTTTGTTTTAATATTTCATATTTGTTAAAAACGGATGAAAACTAATTAGGAAACAATATTAATATACTTTTTCTGTATAATGAAATTATTTTCTTAATTGAACTTATTTATACTTTTTAGTAATAAATTTATTTTCTAGGGGGGGTTATAAAAAAATCAATAAAAATGAAGGCCTCCGGGCCATTTAGGCATTAATGCTCATACAACATTAATACGATATTTCTTCAATTAATAAAAAAATATAATAAATATTTTTTAATATATTAAAATAAATAAAATTTCAATGACATAATCTGTTCCATTAATTTTATAGGTTAATATAACATATTCTTATTTTTTAATGGATTATATTTAAATTTAAAAATTGTATTTAGGGTTTTTAAGTCAAATTAAGTGAATAGAGTCTTAATTGATAGAAATGATATCTTATGTGAATAATATTTTATTAAATTACATAAAAATAATAAAAATATTATGATAAGACAAATAGGATAATATCTGGTCTAAAATATCAACCCTTGTTCATTTATAGGTTTTTTGGAACCATTTGGGTTGAGAATGAATTTCTTATAATTTAATCTTTTGGGAAATTCCAAAAGTACCCCTCACATAAATTATAAAATGGCACGTCCTTCGCACGTATTTATCATGCCTTTAGTCCCCTATATTAAAACAAATCTATTAATTTCTCTTATATTCTTGTTTAGATACACTAGTAAAAAAATATTTTTAACGTCAACTTTTTTCATGTCGGTTATTATATAGTCGATGTGAAAATATATTTTTTGTGATTTTTCACATCGTTTATATAAGAACTGATGTGAAAAAAAAATCTATGATTTTTCATGTAGGTTATCTAATAACCGATTTTAAAAGGTATTTCTTACATCGCTTTTTTAATAAATGATGTGAAAAATGTATAAAAACATGAAGTTCATTTCCAAGTATTCGATTTTAGAGGTCGTAGAGCTCAAACAAAGTTACAGATAAAACGTTATGGTCATCGAAAGATAATCATCTATAAATGATGTCTTAGGGAAGGACAATTACCGAATGCTATAATTTTTAATTTGTAACTCCGTTTGAGCTGAGTGACCAATAAAATCACAGATTTAAAAATGAACTAAATGGTTGTAAATATTTTTAATGCTAGTTATTAAATAACCAATGCGAAAAATACCTTTTAATGTCATTTATTAAATAACTGACGTGAAAAAGTCATGAAAATTGATTTTTCATGTCATTTATTTAATAACCAACATGAAATAGTGATCTAAATTGATTTTTCATGTTGATTATATAATAACTGGCATGAAAAATAAGTGATAATTTTAAAATCTATTCATGATGGTTATCATGAAATCGATGTGAAAGATAATTTTAATATCATGCCAATACGAAATTTTTATTTTTTTTACATCGTCGCATCGAAATTTCCAATTACCTCCTAAAATTGTTAATACTGAATTTCAATTTATCATATAAATTATATGTTTTAATGATACAAATATAGTAATTTAATGATAATTTCTTTCAACCATCATCATTCCCCCAACTTGACTTGTTTGATCTTTAACATTAATCATTTATTTTTACTTTAAACGATCTCATCAATGTATTATTAATTATTTGTCCATGATTTATGGTTTTTATGGTTTTTTTCATAATTGATACAGTATTTTATGATCATTTATTTCAACTATCACCGTTTCACTGACTCAAGTTTTTTTGTCTTCCACGTGAATCCACTACTTCTTCATTTTGCGATCTTGCCAAGGTATATGTAATTATTTTTCCATGATTTATATTTTTATGAGTAGTTTTCTTAATTGATATACTATTTAAATATTATTTTTTAATAATGATGGATAATTATTTAAATCAAGGTAAAATGAAATATCCTCCTTCATATTCTAAAATTCCTTATAAGACAGAGCAACGGTTGGCTCATTCGATCTTTCCTCGAAAACAATATATCCAACTTTTGATGGTCATAAATTTTTATATGTGACTCTGTTTGAGCTCTACGACCTATAAAATCAAATACTAGAAAATTATATATAAGATGGTAAACATTTTTTATGTCGGTTATTTAAAAACTGATATTAAAATGAATTTTAACGTCATTTTTTATTAAAATCGATGTAAAAATGGATTTTTAACATCATTTCCAGAAGGTCTTTCACATTAGTTTTTTAGAAACCATTGTTAAAAACCATAAAACCCTATTTTTAACATCTTTTCATAAATAACTCATGTAAAAATCATATTTTTATTGTTCATCGCAATAATGTGTCCTCAAAACCAATGTTAAAAAGCTAAAAAAAATTGACGTAGAAAATGTTTATATACTAGTGAAACATTATATAGGTGATGGTATTTCGAAAATACTAACCCTATAGCCCATTAGATGAGATATATAGGTGTCGTTTCCAAGAAGAGGTAATTGCATAAATCGATATATTTCTTTTCTATTATACTTTATAGCATATAAATCTATGGTATTTTTCATTAATTAATAGTATCAGAATAAAACATATTTTGAAATGTTATTATGATTATGAAAACACCATTATACACAATCATTTCCACCAAATGAGATGAGAATGAATTTCTCATGCTTATGTAAGACCTACTATCTCCAAATAGAAATACAATGAATTTATCGAAACTATATTTTATATATAGGTATTATGATGGGTTTAATGTTCATATATGATACATATGAAATAATTAAAAATATTTTTATATAATATAACACCTACCTTCTTATCTTCAAAACCTTTGGAAAGTGATAACATCAATTATTTGTACGCGTGGACTACCACCTCCATGAAACAATGTGATTCGTTTTTATATTTTCATTTTACTTTGATAGTAATAAAGATATATTTAATAAATATATTTGATATATATATATATATATATATAACAAGATAATGATTTTATAAAGGTGAATTATTCTTTACCTTTCTTTTATCCCACCCATCGAAAAATTAAAACAACATTCATATGTTTGTATAACCTATCATCTCCATGAATGGTGAAGTTTATTTTTCAATATCTAACTTCATGGACAACTTTAAATATGTATATAATGAATATATATTATATTTAAATTATGATTAATATTTTTTTGGTGATGGAACCAGGGTAAATATACATGGTTGGGAACTACTGAACTAAAGTAATCATTATAAACGAAATGCTTAACACTCAAAAATAATGATTCATTAATAAAAAGGGTTTTAAAATTTTATAAATGAGGCATATATGAAATTATATGTATTAAAATGAATCTTATAAAGAATTATAATAAATTCAAATTTATTATACAAGATTTTAGATTACTCATAAAGTAAGGTGAACATAAGTTAAAAAAATTATTATCTCTCATTCATTTCTTAGAGACACATTCCATATTCACCACATTTTTCTTTTGGTTGGTGTATATACTACCCATAAATTTATTTTAATATTTATCTAATGAATTTTATGGGAATTTATAAATCCTACTAGTGTTCATTATTTCATTGAGATTACAATCCAAATGTTACTAAATTGAAAAAGGTTTTATTTCACAATCTGATCAATATTCAGGATCAGTTATGTTTAAGTTTCCACTATGGAATATTTTTCATTCATAACATTATTGTAATTACCAAGTATTATAAAATTTGAAAATCATATTTGATAGATTATATGAAACCCAACATCAATCTTAGAAGATAATGTAACACCTTGAGACTTCATGATATTTTTGTTTTTAAAAAACTTTAATCTTCTCGATAGCATGTGATGAATGAAATTCTAGGATTAAAAAAACGTGATAATCTATTAAAATATTATTATTTAAACATGATCATTATTACATTGTCAATATGTTGGGGGGTATTAATAATATTAAAAAAAATTATAAAAATTATACGTTTTATAAATGTATAAAATAAATTTAATGCTTGTCTATTAATTATAAATATAATAAAAATCATTTGAAAAAACAAAATGTTTTCTGAAAAAATGTATTATTCTAAAAGGTGGTTAGGATATTTTTTAAAACATAATTTAAAATTAATTTTTACCATTTTTAGTAAATTCAGATGATAAAATAAATTTCATTTTTGAAATACACATGTAAAAACTATCTCTGGTTGAATTTTTGAAAAAGTTCTGAAAAAAAATATTTTTTTGATGAATAGTGGAAAATACACATTTTTAAATAAAACTGCATTTTTTTCTAAATTATTTAAAGGGTCAAATTATATTTTAATTTTTGATAAAAGTAAATTTTGTTTAATTAAATTATAATAAATTAAATTGTGTTTATTGGAATCTATTTTATATTTTATTTTGACATTAAACTATTATATACTTATAATTATTTTTTCATTAGAAACCCGCTTTTTCATCACATCTGTGAGTATAATTGTTGTGACCTTAAATATAGTAGCCCAGATCCAATATATAATTTTTTACTGGAATATGATATAAATAATCCTCACTTGAAGGACATAATAGTTTTTTATTCTTGGTAAAAAAGATACATACATGATTCCCATATTATATTTAAAAACAAAAAATCACAATATAACTATTTTAAAAAATAACTCTATTTCCTCTAGAATATCCTTAAATATCAATAATTTTACACTTCATGTATTCTTGGGGAAGTAAAAAACTAATACTTATCTCAAATTATCTTTAAGGGTTAAGTAAAACAAATGTTATCATAAATCAATAAGCATAATCTATATGGAAAGGTAAATAATTAACCACATGTGCCATTAAATAAGTTTAATATCTTTAAAAGATATGGAATAATAAATATAGAAAGGTAAATTACAAAAACACATTCCATTCAATCAAAAATGAGAATTAAATTCATCTGTGGATAAAATCATTGTGAAAATATAATGGATACTAATAACTAAATTCTTAGTGAAGAAAATTCTGAATTATTGGACATCATGATCTTAGGCATCATTATACCTCTACATTCAAGACATTTCACAAGATGATTTAAAACTATAAGTAGAAATCTATATAATTTTTCTAATTGATTTGTATCATGGGAAAAGTTTACGAATCTATGGGATATATAATTCTAGTCCCCACCCATCCCTACATGTCCACAACATTCCCCATATATCGATTAATAAATTTAATTCATGAGAAATGTTCTTTATCATAAAATATTTTAATTGAGTAAGGATTAATAATTTATCAATATTTACCTAGATAAAAAAATAAATTTCAATGTATAAAACCACATACAGAGATGATTTATGTTTTAAGAAATATACTTTTCAATGATAGATAATATGGAAATTTAGGTTAAGTTTAATGTCGAATGATAATATTAATGTAAATAATTCATGGGAAATTTAACGAGTAAAAATGAATCAAGGAATAAATTTCAATACTATACATGGTAAAAATTGACATAATACATCCAATGGAAGAATGAGGATGTTATAAATTTGACATATCCCTATAGAAGTATATGTAAAATAAATTGTTGTTGTAATTAAAGAATAGAAAAATCATAAAATATCCTTAAAACATTCTTGAGGAAAATATCATTTTCATTTTGAACAAATAATTTTAACATTAAAAGATTTCAATATCTTTTGAAAAAATATTATTTTAAAATAAAATTTTAAAATTATAAAATATGTTTTAAAACATATAGTTGTCATTACCACAATAAATTTCAAACATGACAAGTATGTTAAAATAAATATTACTTTCAGTTTTTGATAAAATCAAAACAATCCCTATTTTGAAAAACACATGAATATTCTTTCCAATGTTTTTAAAAAAAATTAAAAATTGGTAAAATATTTCTTTAATAAATAATTTTTAAATTTGTTTAAAACATATTTGAAATATTTTTAAAAAACATTATTTTGGAAGAAAAAGTAATTTCAACTAGAGAAAGAAATGATGTCAAATTTCATTAAAACATTTTCTAAATCATTATAAGTATTAAAGGGTGGAATAATGGAATTATTACTTGAAACAGTTCACAAATAACCTAGCGATAATGAAATTAAATGTTTTATTATATAATCAGAAAATAATTTTATTCAATTGAAATTCAAGTTTAAACAATCCCAAATAAAATGGTATTGTGAAATAAACCAGTTCAAAGATCATAATGTTGAAGTTATAATTAATCAATAAAAATATTATGTATATCAAATTTAAATCCACCTGGAACAAGTGAAAATAAAACATAAGTTAATTTTAACTCGTTACACACATAACATTATAACATCAATGATAAAGAGGAAGAAAATCATTATAGAAGGGCCTCTGAGCGACGTATATCTCCCCCCCTTATACTAGGGTTTTCCTTAGTGGTGACTGGTGGGGGTGGATTTCATGAATCCTCTCTAGTTCCCCCTATCGCCCTTATTATCCTCTCATCTCTGCCTCTACGTTCCCCAATTTCTCTCAACCATTTCACTTTTTTATCGTTGCGATGTGTTTTAGCCTTACGATGATGAAAATTTACAAGATAATGGTTAGTGGTTCTAATGATTTTTTTGAATCCCTTGGCTTCTCAAAAAATTTCTCGGACCCCTGATTCCTCTACGACTCTCCATGTTTTATCTGGAGTGTTGGTTACATAGAGGTTTTGGGTTATGAGGATCAATGGTTTATGGCATTCCAGGTGATCTTGAGTCGAATTCGGTTTTCTTCTTATCATTGATTCCATCATTTAGAGCCTTTGTTACCTTAAATACTAACTCTTACCTCACATTCCTCTATGCCTCTCTTAGTTGGATTTTTAATGGTGGTAATAAAGAAGTCTTGGAATGTTCAGTTTAGCTACCTTCAGTGTCCTAGCATGGCATGGGTAGACATTATCTTATGAAGAAAAGTATTTTTTTGATGGATTACTTGAGGTTTCTTCATCATATCCATTGAAGAATATTTTTTAGTTTTTTTACTATGAAATCTTTATATATTTGATTCTTGTTTGACGAAGATATCAATATGTACTTCTCATTATTTGTGTTTTTTATTTTAGGATGTGGTGGCGATTGTTGGCGTGGGGTGGCCATTGAAACTATCTCTCTATAAAAGACTTATTTTAGTCAATAATCTACTCTTTATGGATTATTCCACCACTATTCAACTAATAATAATCACATTATGGTTTTATGGAGTTTCGGGATGTGATTTTGCGCATTCGACAGTGTTCCAGGAGGTGTCTCTCGTGGTGGATTCTTCTCCATCATTTGGTTAAGTTGAGTTGATCCACATAATGTTTGTGTACATTCTTCATCTAGATTTGATGATATTTTCAGTAGTTTTATGGTCGTTATAGTGGCAGTGATGGATTCTATAGGTTGTTTCTCACCGGTGATTTGGTGAGGCCGATGTGTATGGTTTGGGTCCTGGTGAGCTGCGTGAGGTGTTTTTTCGACCAAGGCGATAATGGTGGAGTTAGTTTTATTTTTGAATTTTTAAAATAAAAATTTAAATTTTTTCTCACTGTTTAAAAATTTAGATCTGGTTGATTCTTATGAGGTGATGATGGTGGTGATGGGTTGATGGAGACGATGATGGGATGACAATGTTCTCCCAAGCGAATATTTTTTAAATCTGGTCATTGTGATTTTATGTCTGCTAAATTTATTTTATTTGATGTTTGGAATGTTGTTTTATTTGAATTTTAAATTTTTTGGTTACCAATAAACGATAATATAATTTTTATAAAATTTTAAAAAAATATTTGTAGACACAAAGAATTAATAAAAACCAATGAAAATAAATTGAGTTAGGAAATTCTATACCAGTAGGTAACTTCTATGTCAAATCCCTTTGGATAAAATAATTCATATAGTAACATAAAATGCCATAAATTATAAATAAATTATTATATTACATGTAAAATCTAAATTTTATACACCATATATGATAAATTATGTGCATATCATTACAATATACCTCAATGAAGGTAAATTGAGACAACGTCCCTTACCCCACACTTTTGTTGGTTGAACATGCTTTAAAATTCTATATAGTGGTTTTAAAATTTTCATTTAATTATTCTAGTAAAATATTAATATCTATAATATTATATATGTTTCATTTAAAACATATTATCAGATATTCATTAATAATATTTTATTATATTCATTTTATGATGTGTAAATTGCCATGTTTTTTTATGTGTGGGTTTTCATGAAATATCTGGTTCTTGTATATATTTTACTGTTCCATAATCTATAGAATAATAATCATGAACTAATTATAATATTTATACAATAATTATATTTTTAAGACCAATCATGAAATATGGTTTTGATAAATGTAGTACGTTATGATCATAGAGATTGCTGACCATATGTACACATGAGTAACATTTCCATTTTTCAACGATCATTATGGAAATAAGGTATGTAATATTATATCTTAATATAATGATAATAATATCATAAAAAATATTTTATTTCATTAAATATACTTATATATATCATCCATTTGGTGGGTTTTAGAAAAGAGATTCATATAGCTTTGTGAAGGTGGTAGACAACACATACACAAATGACGTTATCATTTTTAAGTGGGGAAAATTTTAAGAAATAAAATGATATATTATTATTTTATAACGATAAACAGTTAATTAATATCAAAATTATTTCATCTATATCATATAAAATCATTATCTTTATTCTTATCACTATGGATGTAAACTATTAGTGAATGACGAATAATATCACTTCCTGAGGTGGTAGTCCATCGTGCACATGAGTGAATTCATCGTATCCTATATGGAATAGAAATTAAAAAAGTTATATATTATATAATGTCTAAATTGGTATAAAATATAATAAATATCATATATATGTTTTATATCCATCATAATACCCACCAATTAGAGGTATATATAGAAAACATGTCATATCAGTTCGTGAATTGGTAGTCCACCGTACACACCAGCGATGTGGTCATTTAAAATTTGAGAGAAAAAGAGATGAATATAGGTAATTATCATAAAAAATAAAATATAATTTTATTTGAGATAGTTTTGTTTTTATATAAACATAAATCAAGAAGATATGAAGGAGGTGGAAGAAGAAAAAATTGCATAGATAGGAATTTTATCTCTTCTTAGTCCACCTCTTTAGGATAATACCCAAATTATTCCTAGAATATATTTTTGATTAAACCAATTATTATATTATAAGTTAATAGACGTTTTTATGTCATTTATTTAGGTATTGGATAAAAAAAAGGTATGTATAATAGAGAAGAGGGTGTGGCCTTTTATAAGTGATGTGAGTGACACAGTTGTAGTTTTTGGAAAGAAAAGGTGTACCCACATTTTTCACATGGAACAATGGTCCCAAATATAGTATCATATATTCATAGTAATTAAATGGTCTAAATATTTCCATAAAATATATATTAGAAAAGTTTTTAGTTCATTTAAACCCTTATCTTTCTAGTTTAACCCCCTAGTAAATCAATTTTTTTACCTTAACTACAGTAATTAAATTTTAATATTTTTACTAATAATTTTTATAAAAAATAAGTTGAAATTATTATATAATATATATTTTTTTAATTAAAAATATGAAATATATTTTATAAAATTAGATTCAAATATGGATAAAATTTTAATATAAAATTAATCCCACAGACAGGACATGAAAGTGAGTATTCATAGAGAACATTTTCGATGGTTTTCAAAGTTTTAAAGTCAAACATTAAATTTGAAATTAATTAAAATTTCCTAAATTAAATTAATAAATATATAATTTTACTGTTTTTTTATTTTAAAAAATTCATAATATAATATATATTTAGAAATAATTTAATCAAAAAAATCATTTTTTAATTAAAATCCTATATTTTTCACTATTAATTAAAAATGAAATATTTCAGAAACATCCCAATAAATAACCATAAGATAATTTTGATATAATTATTTAAAAATTATAGTTACTTTATCAAATAGATTTAATGAAATTTTTTAAATTTAATTTTAAATTATGTGTGCAAAGCGTGCCTAAATCTTCTTTTAGAAAAAATATAGTTTTTCAAAAAATATTATTTTTTCTTTTAAAATATTATTATTTTAGTTCTAATAAATAGATAAATATTATTTTCATAATTTATTTAGTAATATTAATAATTTTAAATTTATAATTTAGGTTATAATGGTATGCTAAATTACGTTTCATTTTGACTCCAGGTTTCATGTTTTGTAGGATGTCAAATAGATTAAATTTAAAGAAATATATTTCATCTGTAGTTTAAGCACAATCGTGTGTGTCTCAAACGCTATAAAAAATTATTTTATTTTAAAATTACTGGGTGTTAAATTCTCCCCACCATAAATAAATTTGGTTCACACAATTTTAAATTTATTTCGATAATCAAGGGTATTATATTTTGACAAAAAATATTAAAAACCAACATCATAAAAATGGTTAATAAAAAATCAACATAATAAGATACAAAGGGATTTAGGTCCCATAGAATAACACATAACTATTTCTATATATATAAGAACATTAGTTCTTGGTGAATGTATGGATATGTAATAAAATTGTAAATACTTTTAGATAATGAAAAAGGTATTTTATCATAATAAAGTGAGTGATCAATGGAATTTTAAGGACCTCAATACCATAAATATATTATTTTTTAAATCGTTATTTGATTAATCAGATTTGAGGTAATTAGGAAACAAAATTTTATTCAATATCCATTTCCTAATGTCAGGTAATTCTCTTACTGTCTAATAATACATGGAAATATACATACTTGATTAGTTTATATTTCATAAGTACAATTTCATCCTTTGGTTGTGATTTGATAAATTTATTATTTATCACTTAATATAATATATGAATATTAAAAAAAAAATTATTGTATTTCTAGAGAATGAAAATTAACTTTTAACTGGTCATGAGATCTATAATATAATGATAACTCATTCCTTCGATCTCAAGATATTATTATAATAAAATGGTTAGTACAGGTTATCCAATATAAATAAATTTTTATATGGTGATGTAATAAATTAATATATAAAACCTTATAAAAAATAAACTTAAACAATTTCATAAATGTTTAATTTAATGAACCTTACAAAAAATTAAGATCTAAAATATTATAAATAAGTTTCATAAATTTCCAAAATAAACTTATTATTAATTAGTTCCAATGTAGTGAGTACTATCCAATTTACATTATCTATATCAATCTTATATTAATCCAAAAATCATTATCTCATTATTAGGAACATATTAAGGGTTATAATTCCATCAATAATGTGTTTTCCAACAAGTTCAACCTTCCACTGAATAATTTTTCTTAGTCATCGGTACTATTAAACATACTATTCGAAATCCTTAATGAAAATTTACTATAGTATAATCCATATAAATTTCATAATTATTATAATCAGGATATCATTGAAAAATTACTCAAATTACATGATTCTTGAATCAAAACACAAGAAAATTTATCATTACAATTCATTTGGAAAATAGTATAATCTTGACTATGATACATTAGCTACTTTTGAGGAATATTCCTTGGATGCTTGGGGTATTCATTTTCATAATTACCCATCTCTTTATAGTTGAAGCATTGAACATTGGAAACCTTTTTCATTCCCTTGACTTAATGATAATTTTTTAATTTCTATACAAACTTCTATCAAAGTACCATTCCCATTAAAAAAGTACCAGGGTGTCTCTTTCCACAATTATAACATGTGTAAAAATCTATCCTTCCCTTCTCCATTTATCCATATTTTTCATTGTAATACTCTTCTTATCATTCTTCCCATTGGATCCATAATAATTATAGAATTCGTTACCTATCTTTTCATCACATGATACTATGTCCTTATAGAATGAAAATATTTTGGAGTCGACTTCCCATTGAAAAATTAGCTTAATCCCATCAAAGAAACGATCATTCTTGTTATTTGGATTATGTGCATGGATTTAGTTCTCATTCATTATGAAAGGAACTATTTATAAATGATGAAATACTCTATATTAGATCATATAACTATGAAAAGTAATGTATAATCCCAAAACTAATGAAATACATTACATAAATTGAAAAATAAAATCATAGCTAATCTCATAACCATACACATGGTTTCATTGTATTATCAGTATTTTATAAATATTCATAATGGTTTGTAATGAAAATGTGATTCATCCTACAAATATCATCTAGTAGTATCAAACCAGAGTGTAGTAAGGACCATGTTCTACACCAATTTACAATCAGGTCAATCCCAATGCGCACATTTTAGAGTTATTACTCCTAATGAAAATTGTGTTAGAACCACATCCACTTGTAACATCCTAGAAGGGGTGTATTTATAGAAAAAACCGCACAATATCTACCATATTAAAAGTTTAGGATGTTCTTTTACACATATCCGAAAATTATATGATACAGTTATGATACCTAATCTATGTTTTCCTAAATCAAGTTCCCAAGAATTCTATTAAACTTCTTCTCATACCAACTATAGTCACCACAATTCTAGTAGCATATAGTTGGTGTTTGCTTTATTACATTGGCGTAAGATATAGAAAAATAACATCTCAAAGGACTGAATATTTTATTTTTCTTGGTAAACATGATACATATATGATTTTCATATTAAATTTAAAAACTGTAATTTACAACATACATTTTTTCAAGAAAACATTATTCCCTCTAGTAGAGGCTCGAGTTTCTCATGGAATTTAAAGATACTCAGGCCTCTGAGCAGTAGTGGCTCTTCCTCCCCTCACAGATCTATGGTTTCTATCTGTGTCGGTCTGGAGGGGGAGGATTGCAATCTGTATCCAGTGATAACTAGGAGGGTCTCTGATGTCACCTTCCCCTTCCCTTTATTCACGTTTCTCTCTCACACAGGTATGATGTTCGGCAGTTTTTATAGCTCAAGGAATTTATTGTGATTTAATTTCATTGATTGTGAATGGTCTAATGGTTTTTTTCGGTGTCAATGTAGTTGGTGTGCCCTTACCTCTCATCAATGGTCTCTTCTTCCTAGGGTTTACTCGATTCGGTCTCCAGTGAGGGTTCTTCCACAGTTTAGATCTAACTGGTTCCATGCTGGAGTGGTGTTTTTGGTTCAAACAGTCTTAGACAACCTCATCAGTGATGATCCCATAGTGTGGTGTTGGGCCGTCCAATCTAGGGTGATGGTGGATCTATATTGTGCTCCTTGGAAAGTATACCTCTTTGGGTTGATTATGAAGCAGCGGTGTCGGATGATTTCACACGGTTTATGGTGGGGTTCTCTTTTGGCTACAGTTATGGTGACTGAGATGCTGACAACAGTGGAGGACAAGGTATAAGCCTAAATGATCTATGGTGTAAGTGGATCTGTTTGTGTCAATATTGTTTTGTGTTTTAGTGATGATATTTTTTGATTTTGTGGAATGGATTTTGTGGGGTTTCTACGTTGAGGCACTATGATGTGTGGTCAAGGGGGAAATGAAACTAGTTCAGCTATATGGACTTGGATGTTTGATAGGATATATAATTTCCATCAGTACCAGGCCCATGATGTCCTGCATAGGATAGTTAGTTGAGAATTGATGTGAAAGTGGAAGATGGTTTTAATTTGATTGATGTTGGGGAGGGTCTTCTCTTTGTAGTCTTGAACTAGGATTTTTGGCCTTTGGATTTTGGATCATGAGGAAATGATTGTTGTTTTAAGTATTTGTTGTCATTTGGGGTTCCACCTCAGTCATTAAAAGGGGGTTTATGTTAATACAAAATTAATCATTAGTCTGTTTGTCCTCTAGAATAACCTTCCATATCAATCACAGTACACTTACTATATTCTTAGAAAAGGAAAAAAATAAGGGTGAGCTAATGTCACGACCCACCTTCACCAAGATGAGGGAAGGGAAAACAGGTTTCCAGAACACTCCTTTAAGTTGAAGAAGGGATAATGACCCCCAAAACCTGCTTTCGATAGGTCCTGTAGTGGAGACTGGCACCAAGGGTACAGAATCACAAAAAATGTAAGGCATTACCCTTTTTATTTACTAGGATAACTAGATAAGATAGTAAATCCCAAAAAACACCAAAACTGAAAGTACAAGGAAATCCAAAACAACACATTCCAATATGAATGTTCCAAAAGTAAATGCTACAAAAGTAATAGAAAACCCCAATGGAATGTACCAAAGAAAATAAAAACAGCAACTGCAATTGTCCCAATGTCCGAACTAGTATGGTCTCACATGATCCCTGAATTCCTCCTGGAAACCTAAAAGCAGTTTATATACATAGAGTGAGTATACAGGTATACTAAGTAGGGAAAAAAAAAATTCTCTCGTGCACATGTGGGGAGGCATTCTAATTCCCTGTGAGAAAAGGAGATAACTATCGAACCGATAAAGGAAACTATCCACCCAAACCTCACCAAGGCACACTCCCCAAATAACGCAAGTCAGGTAATGTAAGAGTAATAACACATTAATGTTTGGGTACCCCAAACCACTTTCCCACTGGTTATCAGAGACATCCTACGCGTCAAACCTCTCCCGCCATTCTCACTGTAGTCCCACTGTCATCACCCCACCCACAAACACATGGGCTACCATAACCACACATCCCACCCAAAAACAGCCGGGCAATCAAAGAAACACATAACCAAACCTGTAAACACCTGGGCTAGAATAACTACCACCATTCCCAAAGAAACCTGGGCTAGAACAACTACCACCATGACCCAAGACACCTGGGCCTCATCATGAAGACACTTGGGAAACAACATGCCTGCACAAACCTGGGTGAACCCCCACAACTACCCGACATGAAGAATCTTGGGATATAATAAACCTCTAGCCATCACAACCTTCCCTATGGATCGTTGGATACTAAGGAAAGGGAGCATAAAAGGAGTTAATAACCATCCACTAATAGGAGTGTTGGAAAAAACACCCTCGCCCATGAAATGGGGGCATTCGAACCAAAGTTCTCAACATTGGTGGGGCGTGAATAAGAACATACGAACTAAATTATACATATAGGCAAAAAAGAACTCATCCCAACCTAGGGGTTCCAAACCCAGCCTCAGATCAAACACCCTCATTACTATTCATTCAAAAGGCACACCACCCACATCCAAGTCATAACCCATTCCTATAACAAATTCCCCATTGAAACCGTTCTTGTTTTCATGTTCAAGAGATTTCATTTAAGTAATTATTCACTACTGGGAAACTAATAGGCATATCCACAAGCCAAAGAGGGAGAAAACAACTAAACAAAAATTTAAGCATTCACACCTGGTTCTCTTGTAAAGTCACAATAATAGAAGGGATCCATGAGATCCCTAGAAGTATTGTAACAAAACCATGCCCCAAGAAATGGCCCTACACGGCCTGAAATCCACAATCCAACAACTACAGAACAATAGAAGATCCCATCCCCATCCATACCACCCCCCATAAGCATCAAGCAGAACAACCACACATACCACCAAGACAGATCAATGGAGCTTCCAGATTTAAGAACAACATTTATTAATTTTTGTCTTTCTGGGGTGTTTACACAAGGACTGTTATTCACTGGGAATCCATTTAATCATCCAAGTTCACGTGATAAATCAATTTCCATGCTAACCCATTCAATCATCACTGAAGACAAGGGATCATTAGTGTGCAAGGAAAGACCACCATCAACCATGATTTTCTGGGGGCATGATCCCATACCAATTTTCAACACATAATTAAGGATAAAGAGTATATCAGTAACATAGAGAACACCCCCTTCATTCTATAAAAGTCTATTTATTATTTTCATCATATTTTGATTCATCCATACACACAAGAATAATATCATACCCACCCCTCATGATGAACAGTAAAGAGAGAAGAAGGAAAAATATCTACATAGATGATAAACGATTGAAATTTTTCTCCATGCGCCAAGAACTAGGGATGGACAACTTGCAGGGGAAGAACTCTACGGACTCAAAGGGTGAGCATAAAGGCTCCAGCATAGGGGCACCACTTTCCTTAAGAATGGGAAACTCCAAATGCACCAAGGGAATGAATGGACCCAGCCATGAAGAAGAAGGAATAAATTCTACAATGATATAAAGATAAGATCCCATTGTTATGGGATATGAACATCTTCACCAGCTTCAAAGACAAATCGTGGCTTCCCACAAGGTTGGGTGATTACGCACGATGGAAGTAATTTTCATTTAATAATTTCCATTGGAGAGGTGGCCATAACGGAAGTTCATTAAACAGATTCCTTAAATCAGTGGAAAACGCGCAACGAGGGGAAACTAGAAACTATGGGGAAAGGCTGTGGCACCGAGAAAAAGCCACATGTTTTGGTACGTTAAGGGTCACCCGTCTCTTTGGGGATTTTATATATCATTTATGGGCTTTAAATGGCTTTCAATGGGTGGAAAAATTCAAGAACTGGAAAAAATAATAAAGATCGCTCGCTGAGGACATGGTGCCACCCTCTCCATGCCACTATCACGGTGCCACCCTCATGGTTCCACCCTCATGGCGCCACCCTCACGGTTCCACCCTCACGGTGCCACTGTTTCGGTGTGAGACTGTGATCACTACCACCATTTCGGTGGAACTCTTTGATGGAACCGAGTTTCTAAAAAACTCATTAATAGACCACTTCCCGGGCCATTACATTAGATACCTCTTAATGTATTCTTGCCTTGAGAACTAAAACTGGACCCGAAGAAAATAGAGGGGTTCGAACAACAACCTCGAAAGATTCCTCTAAGGAGTAAACGCCATTGAAATCTAGGAACACCTCTTCCTCATCCATCTTCGAACGACTATAGATACACTACCTCTCTTCTCCCCAAAAGTAAGCACACCATTATTCAAGGGTCATACCATCCAGTCATAGGGATTAGGGAGTTCCTTCCTCCATGTTAAGATACTATCCACTTTTTGTGGCACTAACTGGCACATATGAGTTTAATCGCATCCACCATAATGTGTATTGATTAGGGATCGGGTCCTCCCTTTCCCATTGTCAGGACTCTTCAGACACATTTGGAGAACAAGGAAGACAACACATTCCATAGTAAACAAGAGAAAGCGCTTTATCACAAATAAGTAGAAAACTCTAAATATCTCTAGGTACTGGGCGTGCATCTGTGCTTCCAATTTCCAAGTACTCTCCTTGAGCCCACCATGCCTCCATGACACACATACCAAGGGAATGGTTCTTCCACGGAGCACCTTCTCCTCAATATCCTGGATCCTCACAGGTCATTCTACAAATGTCACGTCATCCTTGATATCCATATTTCCTCAGTCAAGGATGTGTGAATTGTCATGTAGATACCGATAGATCTGAGACCAATGGAAGAGACTATGCACTCTCAGAAGCAGTGTTGGTAGCGCTAACTAATAACCCACTTTTCCGACCCACCGCAACACTTCAAAGGGTCTGACGAACCTGGGAGAAAGCTTAATCCCCCTGTCGAATCTCCATTGTCCACACCGAGGGGATACCTTCAAGAACACGTGGTCCCTGACCTCGAAATACAAGGGTCTCCTCCTATTATCAACCTATGACTTCTTCCAGTCTTGAGCTGCCTTCATCCTCTTCCGTATAATCTTAACCTTCTTCGTCGTGCTTTGCACCACTTCCAGGCCAAGAACACCTGCTTCCCCAGACTCTGTCCAGTACACGGGTGAGTGACACGACCACTAGTACAAAGCTTTTAACAGAGCCATGCTAATGGTATAGTGATAGCTATTGTTGTATGAAAACTATACCAGAGGAAAGTGTCGTACCCATGACCCCCTAAAGTCCAAAACACATGCTCGTAGCATAACCTCCATCATTTGGATAGTGCGCTCTATTTGACCATCGTTCTGGGGGTGGAAAGCAGTGTTGAGGAATTTCCAGGTTCCAAAAGTGTGTTGCAATCCATTCCATATTTCTGAGGTAAACCGAGTATCCCGATCGGAGATTATGGACCTCGAAACCCCATGCAACCACACTACCTAATCCACAAACCTCTGTGCTTGGGAATCCACCATACCCTACTACTTGATTTCCAGTAAGTGTCCTGATTTCTTCAGTCGGTCCACCACTACCCAGATAGCATCACAATGCTCCTTGAACTCTAGGTAGACCCGTTAAAAAAATCCATTGAGATGTCATCCCACTTCCACCAGAGGGAATCTAAAGGATTTAACATACCTCTTGGGATGCGGTGTTCATCCTTCACCTACTAACACACAAGGCACTATTTTACGAACTCTTCCACAGCCTGCTTCACCCAGAGCCACCAAAACTAACCCCTAAAACCTCAGTACATCTTGGAAACTTCTGGGTGCACTACCATGGGTGAGTTGTGGAACTCACCAAGAACTCTATCATGCTTTCTAACTTGGACGAACAAATTTCCTTAAAACAACATCTGATTCTTCCCGTCTTTCGACCATCCTTATAGAGAATTTCCTGGGATAATGCGATCGCACATCACTTTAGCCTCTATGTCCTCCCACTAAGACTCTTCTACTTGTTTCAATAGAGAGGATGGTATTTTCTTCTGAAACAGATAGCCTCTACCATTATCCACCCTTGAATCCAAGTGTAGTGCAGCCAACTCTTCCATCATCTTCTAAGCATCAGCAGATTCTTGATCCACATCCTTCTGAGACTTCTTTCTCAAGGAATCGACAACCATGTTATCCTTTTCTGAGGAGTATAAAATATCGAAGTCGTAGTCCTGAAGGAACTCCATCCACCTTTACTACCATAAATTTGGGTCCCGCTGGGGAATACATACTTCAAGTTCTTGTGATATATGAAGACCACGAAGCACTCCCCGAAGAGGTAATGTCACCACAACTTTAGTGAAAACACGACCGCCGCATGATCCAGATCGTGGGTGGTATAATTACACTCATGGGGACAGAACTACCTAGACCCATAAGAGATCAACCCTTGTTGTTACATCATCACACACCCCATTCCTTGTCCTGAAGCATCACAGAATACCTCATACTCCACACTTTCTTCTAGAAAACATAGTACCGGGGCACCAACCAACTTCCCCTTTAGATAATTGAAGGCTTCCTCAGACTGCCCATTCCACAAGAAAGCCTGATCCTTCTTGGTCAATTTTGTAAAAGGTGATACAACTCAGGATAAGTTGGGCACGAACCTCTTGTAGTAACCTGCTAGACCTAGGAAAATATGAACCTCTTCCACGTTCTTGGGAGTTTCAACAGAAACAACAACCTCATCCTTTGATGGGTCCACTTATATTCCCTTCTTGGACACCATGTGTCTAAAGAAGTGAACTTCTCACGTCTAGAACATGCACATGGATAATTTCTCATAGATATGGTGGTTTCAGAGGACCTCTAAAACCATTCTCAGATGCTCAGCCTGATCCTCCTCTGATCTCGGGTAGATTAGGATTTCATTAACAAATACGACAACGAACCGGTCCTGATATTCCTAGAATACGTATTTCATGATCCCCACAAACACGGCTGGTGAATTCATAACACCGAACGACATGAATACAAACTCAAAGTGCCCATATCTGCACTTGAAGGTAGTCATCGAGATGTGACTCTACCTCACCATCAACTGGTGATATCCTGACCACAGGTCAATCTTGGAGAACCATCACGCCACTTATAATTGGTGAAAAAGTTCGTCTATCCTCAGGAGAGGGTAATAGTTCTTGACTATTACGTGGTTCAGTCTTTAGTAGTCTATGCACACCCTGATACCACCATTTTCCTTCTTTGAAAACAGTACTGAAGCACCCCATGGTTACACACTTGGTCGAACAAAACCCTTCTTCCTCAGATCGTCAATCTGAATCCGCAACTCCAGCAACTCAGAAGGCTCCATCTGGCAGGGATCCATAAAAATTGGATGTGCACTAGGTTGTAAGTCTATCCTAAACTCAACATCATGTTGATGGGGGTATATTCACCATCTCATTAGGGAAGTCATCTATGAACTCACTGATGATTCCTGGGACTGCCAGCATATTTGTATCTTCTAACTCCACTGACAGTTCAGCTAACAAGGAAAGGAGGGGCTATACTCGCCAGTTGCCTCCCTGGAAACCCTGCTCGCTGATGAAAGTTACATGTCGGCTGCCCAAATCTAAAAACCCAGTTCTTCCTAGGAATCAGTCAATAACGGAACATACTGAGAACATCCAGTCAATGTCTTGGATGACATCGCATGGTTGTATCTGCAACAACATATGTTCCCTGCTAGAATGATGTGGCCCTATCAGCAATCTACACCCTGAGAAAACATAAGACAAGTCGGTCTAACCTCCGACTGGCGTACTCAACACCAGGGGCACTGGAAGTCTCTCAGCGTCTAGACCCAGAGCATATGCCAGACTGGGTGCAAAAAAGGTGTGCGAAGCTCCTGTATCAAAAAAGGAATAAGCAAGAGTACTGAACAAGCCGATAGTACCTCGAACAACTTCTAGCCCTTCTAGAACTGCTACCTCTATGGCGTGTAATTTCCCATGGCCAGCTCCTCTTCCCCTTGGCTATCGGCTGCCTCCCCGACCATGCCCTGGTTGAGTTCCCTGAGAGGTACCATAATGATGGCATCCTCCTGCAATGTACGCCATCGGAGGTGTGGCTGCTCACTGTCCCTACTACTGCTGCTAAACAGGAATGGCTGGAAACTGTTGCTGCTAAGGCTGGTGCTGAGAAGGCCCACCCCCACTATATTGCACTCGGTATGGGCACTGATTCTGAAGGTGCCCATGACTTCCACAAATGAAGAATCTCAGTCCTAGGCCTAAAAGGAAAGCATGAGGACTGAGAGATCATTTCTGGAAGTACTGGGGCCTGCTCTCTATTTCTAAAAACATATAGGGCCCTGATGCTGGAGGAATGCTGTTGATGACCTTCCCCTTCGATAAGCCCAACTGGATTCCCTCTCGCGATTGACCTCATCGTTTTTTCATCCTTTCCACCACTCCATCATTCTTCTGGACATCCAAGTCTGTCGGTATGGTGAAGGGGGTAACCACATACTGAAGAGAAGGCCGTAGTGCCTCGTCTAAAGGTCTCACCTGAGTCTCCTCATCTGGAAATAGGTCCAGAGAAAAATGAAGGAGATCCTTGGACTTGATCACCAACTCTATTACTGACATTCTCTCCTAGTGGAGGGAGAGAAAATATTGCCTCTTCTCAGCCTTCATCATCGAAGAGAGGAATTCCACCCAGGACTCCTTCTCGAAGTCAACCCACGTAACCTCATCCTCTCTCTTCTCTACATGGTTGAGCGTCCACCCCTGATGTGCTGCTCCTCACATCTGGTTTATAGCCAGAGGAACCCAATAATCCATCGGAGCCCGAATCAATCTGAAAGTTATCACTAGCTCCTTGAGCCAGCTCTCTGTTTCCATGTTTGAGATGCTACCCTCATACTTCTCGAGGGTCTGTCACTGAGAAGCATGAAGTGTCCTCTTCTACTGATCGTCCTTCTCCTCTAGGTCAGTCCTCTTCCGATCGGTCAATTCAAACTTTTAGACCTTGATCACCCACACTACTCTGGTTCATCGTCCATGTTCCATAGCTGGAAGGTAAATAGGGAACACCTAATCCTAATTAGTGTAGAAGATTGATTTTAAATTTTCATAGACTTCTTATTCATTTTAAATACCCAATAATTCCCAAGAAACACCAGAACATAAGTCATTAAGATGCATGTACCTTTACTAGGGTCTCTACCATACAATCAGTGTAGCATTACATGGTCATTCGGTAGGTCCAGAGTCCTTGCATCGAATCAGGAGGGGCCCTAAAATCTTGTGTCCTGGCCGGTCTTCCCTAGCCTATTTCATGCACTAAGATTGCCTAACACTGTTTCCCTACCATTCCATGAAATCCTCACTATGCCTAACTCCAAAATCCATCCTATCTCTCAACAACCTCTGCCTCTGATACCATTATGTCATGACCAGACTTCACCATGATGAGGGAAGGGAAAACAGATTCCCAGTCCCTTACTTATTTAAATTGAAGAAGGTATAATGAACCCTGAGACCTGCCTTCAATAGGTAATGTAATAGTAATAACACATCAATGTTTGGGTACCCCGTGCCACTTTCCCACTAGTTATTGGAGACATCTTACACGTCAAACCTCTTCCACCATTCTCACTACATTCCCACTGTCATCCCTACGCCCGCACACACCTGGGCTACCTTAACCACAGATCCTGCCCGCAAACACCTGGGCTATCACTACCACACATAACCATGCCCACAAACACCTAGTCTATAACAACTACTGCCACGCCCGAAGACACATAGTCCAGAATAACTACCACCACACCCAAAGACACATGGGCCTCATCCTGAAGACACTTGGGAAACCACCTGCCCACACACACCTGGGTCAACCCCAAAAACTACCCTGTCCAATGAATATTTGGATATAATGGACCTCAGGCCATCATAACCTTCCTGAAGGATTTTCAGCTAATCGGGAAAGGGAGTAGAAAAGGAGCTAATAACGAGCCACTCAAAGGAGTGTTGGGGAAAACACCCTCCCCCATGAAATGGGGGCGTTTGGCACAAAGTGCTCAACTTGGGTGGGGATCGAATAAAAAAATCAGAACTAAATTATACATATATGTAAAAAATAAATCATCCCAACCTAGGGGTTCCAAAACCATCCTAAGCACAAACACCCTTGTTACTATTCATTAAAAAGGCACACCACCCATAACCAAGTCACAACTCATTCCCAGAACCAATTACCCATTGAACCCATTCTTGTTTTCCTCTTCAAGATATTTCATTTAATTAATTATTCACTATTATAATACTAACAAGCATAGCCACAAGCCAATGAGGGAGAAAACAACCAAACAGTGATTTAAGCATTCACAACTAGTTCTCTTGTAAAGTCACAAAAAAAAAATGGATCTGTGAGATCCCTCGAAGTATTGGCATTAAACCAATCCCCAAGATATGGACCTACAAGACCTCAAATCCACAAACCAATAACCTCAAAACATCAGAAGATTCCATCCCCATCCATACCACCACTATAAGCATCAAGCAGAACAACCACACATACCACCAAGACAGAGAAAAATAGTTTCTAGATTCAAGCACACCATTCATTTAGTTCCTTCTTTCTGTGGTGTTCACACAAGGATTGTTGTTCACTGGGAATCCATTTAATTAGCCAAGTTTATGTGATTAACCAGTTTCCATACCAAGCCATTCAATCATCAAAGAAGACAAGGGTTCATTAGTACGCAATGAAAGACCACTAATGGCCATGATTTTCAAGGGGCATAAGCCCAAAAAAAATTTCAACACAAAATCATGGATATGGAGTACTACAGAAGCGTCAAGCACACCCCCCTCATTCCTTAAAAGTCCATTTATTATCTTCATTATGTTTGGTTTCATCCATCCCTATAGAAACAATAGCATATGCACCCCGTATGATGCACAGTAAAGAGGGACGAGGGACGTGTGACTTGAGGGGATGAACTCTCGGGACTCAAAGCGTGACCAGAAAGTCTCCAACACAGGTGCACCACTTTCCTCAGGAATGGGAAACTCCAAATGCACCCAAGAAAATAATAGACCTAGCAATGAAGAAGAAGGAATAAATTCTAGTGCGGTATATATATGAGATCCCATTGTTACGAGATATGAAGATCTTGACCGGATTTAAAGACAGATCATGGTTTCCCACGCGGTTGGGCGATTATGCATGATGGTATTAATTTTCATTTAATAATTCACATAGGAGAGGTGGCCATAATGGTTGTGCGTTAAATGGTTTCCTTAAATTAGTGGAAAACACACAATGGGGGAGAAACTGGAAAGTACGGGGAAATGGTGTGACACTGAGGGAAAACCACACTTTTGGCACCAGGATCTTTGGGGATTTTAGATATCATTTATGGGATTTAAATGGCTTTTAAAGTGTAGAAAAGGTTGGAAACTAGAAAATAGAATGGAGACCGATCAGTGAGGACATGGTGACACCATCACGATGCCACCCTCATGGTGCCACTGTCTTGGTGCCACCCTCACAGTGCAACCGTTATGGTTCCGCCATGTTGGTTTGGGACAGTGATCGGGGCCACCATAATCAGTGCCACCATTTTTTTGGAACCGTTTGATGGAACCGTGTTTTTGGAAAATTCCTTAATGAGCCACTACCCAGGCCATTACAGCTATAATTATAAGGGTAAAGTACATAGGAAGATATCATGAATCAATAAGCATTATCAACATGGGAAGGTAAATTACTAAACACTGATTCCATTTAAATAACTTGACTATCATAAAAATATAAGACAAAATCAATATGTAAAGGTAAATATCTAAAAACTCATTCTATTTAATCAATAAAATAATAATTAATGGCATCCATAGACAATATAGTTGTGAAAATATCATGGATAATAATAACTAAATTCTTAATGAAGAAAATTCATAATTATTTGATGTCATGATCTCTTGCATCATGATACCTCTACCCTCAAGACCTTTCATAATACATTTTAAAACTATAGGTAAAAACCCATTATTTTTCAAAACCCATTTTTCTCATGATATATATCGATGTAGTGGGAGATATGTAATCTAGGACCAACTAATCACTGAATGTTTAAGCATTCCTCATATGTTTAATAATTGATTTAATTCATGAACAACATGTCTTATCATCAAAAATCCGAATTGAGTAAATAATACAGATGTATCAATATTTCCCTAGATAAACATATAACATTTAATGTAGATTAATAAAAGTATAAATGATTTATGATTTAGGAAATAAATATATCCATGATAAATAATATGATTTTAGGGGAAATTAAATTTCCAATGGTCACAGGAAAGCGAATAATTCATGAGAAAGTTAAGGACTAAAAATGAATCAATAAAGTGAATGTCAATATTACCCTCAGTCAAAATAATTATAAACCATCCAGAGGAAGAATAAGGATGGTATCAATATAATATATCCACAAAGTAGTATATTTAAAATAAATTTTTCATGTCATTGATGAATAGAAATATCATAAAAATATCTTTAAAACATTCTTTATGAAAACGTCATTTTCATTTTCAAAAACACCTTTTAAAACTAAAATATCACAAAAAATTGAAAAACATTATCTTGGAAAATAAAATATTCATCTTATAAAAATATTTAAAACATAGAGTGGCCATTATGGTAGGAAATTTCATACATGATGAGTGCGTTAAAAAAATTTCTTTCGCTTTTTAGTAAAATCCAAATATAACTTATTTAAAAAATGACATGAAGATTACTTTCCAAAAATATTTTAAAAAGAAAAAATGGTTCAATGTTTATTTTATAAATAATTTTTTAAAGGGAGAAAAAAATTTGAATTTTTTTTATAAATCATGTTTTCGGAAGAAAAAGGTTTTCCGAATGAGGAGGGAAATGAAGATAGATTTTATTAAACCATTTTCTCAATTATTTTAAGAACAAAAGAAAGGAAAAATGGAACTATTACATGAAAATGATCATGAATATATATAACCGAATAAAATTAAAGGTTTTATTAAACAATTTTAAAATTATTCCTTCCATTTAAATTCAATTATAAACAATGTCGTATAAAATGATATTTTAAAATAAACCCTTTCGAAGATTACAACAGAGAACTGAGAATGAATCAATGAATCAATTATGTGTATCAAATATAAATACAAATAAAACAATTATATATAAATAAATAATATAACCAGATGTAATTAGACTCATAATATTGTAATATCAAATTCAATTAAGAAATAATATAACCCAATGAAAACAAATTGAGTTATGAAATTGATTACCACTTGAAAGCTTTTAATTTAAGTCCCCTTGGATGAAATAATTCAAATTTAAACATAAAATGCAATGATTTATTATGTAATTAATATTTCATATATAAAAAGGAAATTATATGTACCATATAATATAAGTTGGGGGAATGACATTACAATATTCTTCAATAAAGAGAAATTGAGATGAAGTCCCTTACCTCAAACTTCCTTTTGGTTGAACAAGATTTAACATCTTATAGAGTTTTTTTGAAAATGTTATTACCTTATACTAGAACTGTAATAATATTTATATAATTATATATGATCCTATTTTAACATCTTTCAACTCTTTCATTAATAATCATTCATTATTTTCAATGTTTTTGGTGTTAATTTCCTAGTTTTCTCATGCGTGTTTTCTCCTGAAAGATCTTATTCTAGAATATATTATATAATTATTATTATATGTATAATAATAAACATGAAATAATTATAATATTAATACATTGATTATGATTTTAATACCAATCATGAAATACGTTTTTGATAAGTTATGTATGTTACGTTCTTGGAGATGGTAAGCCATACCTGTGCATGAGTAACGTTTCCATTTTTCAATGATCCTTTGGGAAAAAAGGTAAGTAATATTTTACCATAACATAATTATAATAATATCATAAATACAATATTTTTTCTTTAAATATAATTATATATATCTTTTATGTGGTGTGGTGACGAAAAGAGAGTCACGTCTCTTCGTGAAGGAGGTAGTCCACACATACACAAACGACATTATCATCTTTAACTGAGTGAAAATAAATGAAGTAAAATTATAGTATCCCCAACGACATTATCATCTTTATCACCTTCCATGTAAATTTTTTGTGAAAGAATAATCACATCTCTTCGTGAAGCGGTAGTCCGCCATACACCAGACCGACATTATAGTATCCCCAACGGAATAGAAATTCAAACATTTATATATTAATTAATTATTCTAAATATTTTAAAATGTTATAAATATGATATATATATATATAATATACATCATCATACACAACCATGAGAGGTTTTTATGGAAAACATTTCACACTGGTTTGTAAGGAAGTAGTTCACCGTACACACGAGTGACATTATCGTTTACTATTTGATGGAAGAGGAGGTATAAATATATAATTATCTTAACATAATAACATCTTCATTTATTGACAATAATTTTGTAATTATATAATCATAAATGAGTATGTTATGATGTAGGTAGATAAAGAAATAAAATAAAAATGCATAGTTAGGAATTTTACCTCTTCTCAGACCACCTCTTTATAATTATACATACATTTTTCATAAAATATATTTCATTCCACACCAAGGATTATAGGGTATGTGGATTGATGTTTTAATATTATTTAGGTACCTCTTTGATGAACTAAAATGGTATTAATGTGTAAATAAGTGGGAAGAGTGGGAAACCTTTTCTAATTGAGTTGAGTGGCACACTTCTAATTTTTTAAATGAAAAAGGTGTCCCTATGTTTTTTACACTCCAAAAAGATTAAAAATTGGTTATTATAAATAATTATACAATATAGGCTCAAAATTTGGGCATAAAAACAATTTAGGAATGTTTTTATTTAATTATATCTCTTATTCTTTTAGTTTATTTCTCAGGTAAATTCATTTTTACATTAACAACAGTAAGTAACTTTTACTATTTTCACTATTCATTTTAGAAACATTAGGTATCAATTATTATATTATATATATATATTATTATAATTATGTAATCCATTTGTAAATATTCCATTAAAAAAGTGGAAAATTTTATTTTAAAATTAGTCTTATAGATGCGAAAAGAAAGTAGGTTTTCATAGAGAAAATGTTCAAAAGATTGAAAAGTTTTAATGTAAAAATTCATGATGAAATTGATTCCAATTACCTAAATTAAAATAATAGATATATAATTTAACTAATTTTACATTAAAAACAATTCAAATTATAATTTAACTATATAAATAATTTAAACAGAAATGCAGTTTTAAATTAAAATCTAGTTCTATTCACCAATATTCAGAAAATAAAATATTTTAAAAAAATCCCCAATTATCACCATAAGATATTTTTGATACACTTATTTCAAGTTGAATTTAATTTTATCAAATACAATTTCTTAAATTGGTATGAATTAATTTTAAATTATGTGCACAATGTGACACTAAACATTATATTATAAAAAGTGTAGTATTTTAGAAAACATTTCGTTTTATTTTGAATTATTATTATTTTATTTCAAATCAATAGATAACCATAATTTTTATAATTTAGATATTAATAATCATACCCACCAATTTAATGGTTAGGTTATAATAGTATACTATATTAAGGTTTATTTCGACTTTGGGTTGTGTATTCCACAAGCTATCAAAGAGATTAAAATTGAAAAAACATTCTTGGGTTGTTTAAGCTCAATGTTGTGTGTCACAAACTCTATAAAAAATGTTCTTTTTTTAAAATCTTAGGGTGTTATAATAGATTAATATTTAATTATAGAAATTATGTGATTTTAATTTTGATTAATAGATTACATATTTTGTATCTGAATAATTTAAATTATCTAATAAGGCCTACTTTATTTTTTAACATAATTAATATTAAAAACAATATAAATTAATTATCATAGATAAGGTAAAAATGGGTTAATATGTGGTTAAAATAAGAATAAAATGGGTAAAATATACCTAAAACATTTCCAACACCCATTTTATTGAAATATTTAGAATGTTTCACCTCTAGAGCTCTACAATGACCCATTTTTTAGTCTTGTGGAATGATAAAACCATGGGTGTCACTTTACCTTTTAAAAAATTCAATGTGTGTCTGCTCCCACACTTATAAAAGGACACCACTCTCCTCTCCACTTAATGATTCCAAGAACATTTTTTTGGTCCAAGGGCTTCATAAATAGCTTCCATAATTATGTACCCACATTCTAGAGGCCTTAGTTTGATTAAGAATACCTCATATGAATGCATTAAGTATAAACCTATATAGGTTATCCAAAGAAGAGGTAAAATTACTAAACATGTTTATTTGTTTTGTTTCATCTTCACATCCTTATAATCATATAAAATCATGCTAATATACTAACAAAAGTATCTCCCATATAATTATATTTCATTATATTATCTTAATAACATATATTAATGTACATTTCTATCAAATGGAAAATGAAACTGTTGATTGTGTGTAGGGTGAACTATCGCCTCACGAATTGATGTAGTTCATTTTCCATCACCACATTTGAAGGTTGAATATAATTATGGATTAAACATATTTATATTATATTTATGATATTATTTTACTTATGCCATTATTATATCACATATATCTTCTTATTTTTCATTCTGTAGTGGGTGTGATAATGTCACTAATGTATACAATGACCTAGTGCCTCTCAAAGCTATGTGATTCATTTTTCACTTAACATTTAAATGAATGTTAGTAATAAAAAAGGTAATACATTTATGTGTTATTTATGATACTTATGTATATATAATATCACGTCCAACTTCTCACCTTTCCACTTATGGGAAAATAATAACTTCGATCGTTCGTACATGTGGACTACTGACTCCACATAGAGATATGAAATGTTTTTTATTTTATTTTAAAATGGATGATAATAAGTATTAATTTTATTAATATAAATTAAATATATAAAATAATTATTATTATATAATGGTGAATTAATATTTTTTTCATTTAATTATATCTATAGAGAAAAATAGAAACATTGTTCATGCGTATATATGACCTACTGTCACTAAGAACTGTGTAATCTATTTTATACTATGATTTTTATATATTTAAATAAATACATATATAAAAAATCATATGGTATTTATATAATAGTTATCGTTATTTTACTTATGGAAGTATTATAAAATTAAAAGGGCAAATTTTACCAAACCAAAACATTAATGAAAAATGAAACAATTATCACCCAAAAAAGTGATTTAAACAAATAATTGTTAATAAATGAGTAATAAAAGAATATAATTAAATAATATATGTTATGAGATATATTAATATAGTTATTTAATAGATTTATAATAAACCTATATTTATTATTCAGGTGTTTTATATACATACAGAGTATGTTGAACCTAATGTAAGGGTTTTCTCATCTTATTTTTACTTTCGTGTGACATATGTCATATTCACTACCTGTTACTTTGTGTGGTGCATATAATTCTACTTTAATACATTATATCATGAATATCATTATAATCATTGTATTTATAGTTTCATTTAATGTTATTTTTTATGGGTATTTTGATTCAAAACATACCAAAGTGGTAAGGTTTTATTTCGTAATCTCATCATTATTCAGAATTGTTTATGTTTATGTTTACCTTGGGTGAATTATTTGGTATTAATATCATAAAACCAATATATTTTTATATTAAATGGTTATGAATGAACTTTTAAAGTATTCATACCATTTTTCATCTCTGTGGTACTTAAAATTTTTGATAAATGGTTTTTAAGAAAATGTAACATTATTTCGCTATTCTGCCAAAAATCCTTTTTTCATCGAAGACCATGTTTTATAAAAATTACTTCAAAAATGTATATAAAATTATCCAAATTATTTATTAAAGTAATTTTTACCCTTCTTTTACTTTTAAAAAATGAATGGAATATTCGTTTCATTTTTAAAAAATGCTTGTTTGGCTTTTATCGAAAATGTGAAATAAGTCTTTATATTAACGTGTACGACATAAACAGAATTGTACGCCATCATGAACACTAATTTTTCTAAATATTATTTTAAAATTTATCAATTTTTTAATATAAAATTATTTTAAAATAATTTTTTTAAAAATATTTTCAATGTGAAAACTTATATTCCACAAAAATGTATTTAATGGCATTTATATTATATTTCAATTCATCAATGAAATTAAAACATTATTATAATTCTGATATAATAGGGATATTTTGTATTAATATCTTTCATATTTTTTATTTTTATGGTTTATGATACGTTTTAATAAGGTTGTATAATTATATTATCACTCTTTATATTACTCATGATTTTTTATGATTATTTTAATTTTATTGGGGAATGTATTAAAATTTTTTATGTTAGTTTATTAATATATATTTCAATGTTGATTATGTTTAACCCCTTTGATATAATTAATGAATTGGAATTATTATGTGATGGGTGGGTATCGGTTATATATAGCCCCTTGATTCATAGACAAGACATTAGAGATAAATTAGTTGGCTAAATTAGACAGGTTTTTACCCACATATTTAAACTATATTATGAAATGCCTTGACAGTATGTTTCAGATGTCTATAATTATAAATTACATCATTATAATATTATTTAATTATTTTACATATGATTATTCTATTAGTTATAATATCCTTGGTTAAGTTTCAATATCATGTCATTAGTTATATGGAACTATTTGATAAACATGTATTCCTACTATATTATGCTATAGTAATTGATTGAATGAAATGTTTTTTAATTATTTACCTTGATATATTAATTATTATTACTTATTCATCATAGATTCTATTGTACACAACATACTCTTAATATTCATTGGAGCTCACCCCTTTCTTATGTTTCTTTCACCGAGATGCTAAGATGTGTATTATGACAGATATACAAGGTAATACTATAGTAAATAATGATGCACTTGGGGAAAATACTATATTATATTTTAGTATTTTAAATTTTAATTTTAGATTCATGTATTTATATAAAATAAAAATACTATTAAACTATATGATCCTTCAGGAAGTTATTCCTTGTATCTTATAAATATTTAATAAAGTAACCACCAACTCTGGGCTACTAGGTTCGGGGTCATTACAGTTGGTATTGTAAGAATTTTAATAGAAACCTTAGGAACTATATTGAGGAAAACATAGATTAGGTAACATAAACCTATGATATAAATTGTGTATATGTATATAATAACATCCCAAAATTTAGGTAAAGAATAGATTACATGGTTTCCTATAAATAAAACCCTATTAAGATACTAAAAGTGGACATGGTTATGGAAGAGATGTACCTAGTGGTTATAAGTCCAAGAAAGGTGTGTTGGGATTTAATCTATCATTAACTAACACAAGAAAATGGTCCTTACTACTCACCTATTTTGAATCTCCAAAAGGATATTCTTTGGTTAATTCATAATTTCTTTACAAACCATTATGATGGGTTTTAATAAACAATTACCATGAATGAACAAAGATTAAACCTAATATGTCTTAGATTTATTAAGATGATTCATGATTTAGACATATTATAAACGCCTTTATGGATTATGTTGTTTCACACAATGATTATTATTTATTACACTATGATTTTTGGTTTTAGTCAATAGTGGTAACCAAAAGTAGTTGGGTTAACATTGAATTTGATAGACAATCTATTGATGTGAAACCAAATGGAATGATGGCTAGGGTAAAATATAATGTGATTATTCCTACTCAGTTTCAATGATAAATTATTAAAAATGTGAACCTTAACTGACTATTGGACTCTCCAAATAAGAGAATGGTAGAGTTCACAAAGAGATCGGGTGATGGAGACCGTAGATTAATGAACATTCAGTTTTATATATATCAATAATGTGGGAATAAAAATACAAGTGAATCTTATAGTAACATTAATTTGTTTTTTGTGTGGAAAATAAAAAAAATATTACTGAGGTAAAATAAAATATTTGATTATTATAATGTATGATAATAATGGTATCCATAAGGTATTTTAAACGGTTGAATTTTTTATGTGTGGAATGTATGAAAAATATTAAAATCAATGCTATAGGGGGAAATCTCAGGAAGAGAATGAGAAAGGTTGTATGATTAACAGTTATACAGCCGATGATGCATATACCAGAAATGACAAATGAAAGGAAGGAGTGATTAATAAATTAGATGATGAAACTTGGTTGATTGTTTAAGAATGATGTTAAATGGTTATTATTATTTTGTTTTGATTCAATAATTATGTTATATAAGTATTTTTTCAATGATATTATGGTTATAATAATTATTAAATGTATAAGGATTATACTATGGTAGTTTTTCATTATGGATTTGAGAGCATAAGTTGAATGGTACTGATGACTATGAAATGTGATTTAGTGGAAGTTTGAAATTAATGGAATGTTCATAATTGAGGGAGGATAACCCTTAATATTTTCTCGATGATGAGAAAATTTTGATTAAAATATTTTTAAGGGTTAGTATTTGGGTCATTAAAATCTGTTAGTGATTTGATGGTTTATGTTATCTTTCCTAGAATTTACTGCATGTTTGGATTTATAGAATATATTTGACAATATTAGATTTTGTTTTTGGAAACAGAAATGTTTTCATTAATTTTTCATTGTGATTAATATGTTCACATATTTTTAATGTGACATTGAGACCCACTTAAACTTTAATGGGTAATATAATGTTAATTTAGTGACTTTGCTTCTAATATTTTCAGCATTGAATTTGATAAGAATATTTTGGTGGAGTATTAAGGTTAACCATTTATGAAATGGATTAATATGAATTTTGGGATTCACTGTTTAGGTATTAGATATTAATTAGTTACATTGGATAACATTTTGAAACCATTTTTGTTTTAGTAAAGATAATAGGAATAACTTGCTGCTCTATTATGGATCTTATTATTTCTTAAAAGTAAATTTTAGTTCTTTAGTAATAATAAAATCATCTTGGATATTCATTTCTTGAAGATAGAGATGAAGTTAAAATTTATCAAAGAAAAAGAAAATCCTGAAATTGTACTTATTAAATAGAAACATAGAAAGTAAGAGTATTTCCTTATATTCTTAGATAGTAAAATAATTCCCAAACATTAGTAAAATTATCTTAAAATAAAAATTTTATCATGTTACCTTCATATACAATTAATAAAATGCTATTTTAACTCATTATATATTTATAGTTTTTATATTCTTATTTCCATTTATCATTAACTTTTTTTGATCAATGATCTATTTCACTCTATATAATTATTTATGATTTTATTTAATGTCCATATCTTCACTTCCCACCAATGTTCACCTACATGGAAACCTAGTTATGTGCAATTTTGGATGATCTTTGTACATTCCTTTTTCTATTTATTATGATGGAATTTTATTAAACTTTTTAAAATGTGGGGTTCTGACAAATGTATTTTCAAATGTCAAACCATTAATTTCAAATATCAATATTAAATTTTGAGGACACAAATATTTATGGGGGTATACTGTAATGCCTCAAGATTTTAAAAGAGTAAAATCATATGAAATATTGTATATGAAATGAAACATTAATATTATAAAATATTTGGACACCATGATACATTATGATATATTTATTTTTTAAATAAGTTCAATCTCTTTGATTGCTTTCAATGCACATAACACTAGGTTTAAACAAAACATGACACTCTATTGATATATTATTATTTAAACATGACAATTATAACCTAACCAATAATTTGGAAATTATGAATAATAATAAAAAAATTATAAAAATGATATAGTATATACAAGTATAAAAATAAACTAAATTTTTATCTGTTGATTAGAAATAAAATAGTAACCAGTTGAATGAAAAAGAAATGTTTTACGAAGAATTGTATTTTTCTAAAACACGACTTAGTCACGCTTCGCAAACATAATTTAGAAATAATTTATACAATTTATTTTAAATTTTTTTTAAAAGATAAACCTTATATTTTATTTTAATATTAGAAAATTATCTTTGGGTGAATTGTAGATGCTTCTCAGAAACGAATAAGTTTTTATAAATAGTGAGAAATATAGATTTTTAATACAAATTTCATTTTCATTTAAATTATTTACAAGGTGATATTATATTAAAAATTTGTCATGATATAATATAAGTTAAATTATATTATTATAAATTCATTTTATGTTAGTTTAATCAATATAATAAGAATTTTTATATTAAAACCTTCTAGAGTTATGATAGTTTTCTCTTTGAAATCCCACTTTTTCATTGTGTCATTGGTACATTTTATATTGAATTATACTAATTTTTTGAAATAAATTTTAAAAAATAGATTAAATTTTTTGGAATAATAATAATTTATATTATCTAAAAAGGTTATCATAATTTTTTACAATAATTAATAGTGAATAAATAAAAATCAATTACCGCGGTTAAGGTAAAAATTGGTTTACTAGGGGTGTTAATCTAAAGAGATAAGCTATATAACTATCCTAAAAGTTGTAAAAAAAATTGTTTTCCATATATTGGCGTCATGGAACATAAGAAAAGATAATGAACAATTTTTTAGTCTTTTGGAATGAGAAAAATATGTTTATCACATTATATTTTAAAAACATCCATATGTGTCATCTCCCCAACTTATAAAAGGCCACTCAGTATCCTTCCCTATTAAGAATTATGAAACCCATTGGTTTAGAAAATACCTACCCAAATAAATTATTAAATGCCCTATATAAATTATATATTATTCAATTTGATTTTGATTCCCTCTTATAATGATTTAGGGATAAACCTAAACAGGGTCTTTGAAGAGGAGGTAAAATTCTTAAACATACATATTTGTTTTAATTATTATTCCATATCCTTAAAATAATATCCAATAATTATAATAAAATAAAAATATCTTCTAACATATATTGATATTTTATTATGTTAAATTAATAACCTATATACATTTATACTTCCATCAAATGTAAAACTAAACCATTGATCGTGTGTATGGAGGACTACTGCATCATGAACTGATATAGATTGTTTTCTATCACCACATTTCAAGGTTGGGTATAATGTTCGATTTAACATATTTATATTATATTTATGAAATTGTTATACTTCTATAATTATTATATCCCATGTAACTTCTTACTTTCTATTCTGTAGGGGATATGATAATGTCGCTTGTGTGTACAATGTACTATAGGCCCACGAAGCGATGTGATTCGTTTTTCACTTATGCTTTACATGGAAGGAAGTAATGATAAATATAATTAATACTTGGTATATTCATGAAATGTACATACCCATATAAATATGATATCACATCTGAGTTTCTACCTTTCAAACTTTTGTAAAACAATAACATCGCTCGTGCGTACGTGTGGACTACCGCCTCAATATTGTGGTATGAAATGTTTTTCACTCTATTTTTACATGGATGGAAAAAATTATGTATTTGATTAATATAAATAATATATATTAAATAATTATTATTATTTAATGTATAATTAAGATATATTTTCCTTTGAATCAATCTGTTGAGAAAAATGGAAACAACATTTATATGTACGTATGACCTACCTTTGCAATGAACTATGTAATCCATTTTCAATCTATGACTTTAGTAGATTACTATCAATACATATATAATAAATATATAAGATATTTATATAATTTTTAAGTTTTTTTGACAATAGAACTATGATCAATGTAAAAGGCCCAAAATTATTGAACCAAAGCTCACCGGAAAATGAAACAAATATCACTTGAAACAATGATTTTAATAATGAATTGATAATAAATTATCAATAGAAGACTATAATTATACCATATATGGTATGATATATATTATGATATTTATTTAACAGATTTATAATATACCTATAAAGAGTTTTTGACACATATAAATGAAGTCTAATATGGGGTAAGGGTTTTCCTGTATCACTTTTACTTCCATGAGGCATATTCCATATTCACTATTAATTCCTTTTTTGGAGTATATGCGGACAATTTGATTTTTTATATCATGAATCTATTAATATTAATGGTATTTAATGTTTCATCTGATATTATTTATTTTACGGGGCTTTTGATTCTAAATATACAAATGTGGCATGGCTTTATTTCACAATCCCATTATTATTAGGGATTATTTATGATTAAGCCCGACTTGGGGGAATAATTTTTTATTATTAACTAAAAACTAATATATTTTCATATAATATAGTTATACGTTAACTTATAATGTTATATTATAATTTTTCCACTATATGGAAAGTAAAATGATTAATATTTTTTTTACGAAAAGGGGCCAATATTTCTATTTTTGGATGATAATCAATTTTGTTCCAAACCCATGTTTTCAAAAACAAAATCAAAAATATTTTTAGAAATTTCCTATTGATTTTTTGAATAAAATTTAAAGAGGTATTATTTATTTTTAAAATGTTTTAAAAGAAATCATCTTTTCATTTTCTAAATGATGTTTGTTTAGCTATTACTGAAAATGTGAAAGGAATCATTATTTTAACATGTTGGGAATGAATATAATCTTCCCACTATCTTGACCACTCAATGTTTTAAATATTATTTTACATGTTTTCAGTGGTTATTTCCAAAAAAAATTATATTCAAATTTTTTTTGAACCTTTTCTTTTAAAAATATTTTCAAAGTGAGAAGGTTATTTTCATCAAAAATATTTTTAATGATATTTATATGGTATTTGTATTCTTAAATGACAACAACCCTTTATTTTATAAATTTTCCAATGGGAATATATGGTATTTATATCATACTTATTAATTATTTAATGTTTTTATATTCATTTTTATTGAGTATGTGCAATATTTTTATCATTAACCATATTACTCTAGATGTGTTGTAATTATATTTAATTGATTGGGGTAAGTATTAACATTTCATATGTTAGTTTTTCAATAAAAATGTTTATATTTATTATGTTTCACCCATTTAATATAAGTAATGAGTTGAAATTAGTATACGATGGGTGGATACTAGTCATAGATAGCCCCTTAATACATCAATAGGTCTCATGAGACAAATCAGTTTTCCAAATTATACGGGTTTATACCCAATGATTTAAAATGTATTATGAAAGGACATGATGAGATGTATCAAATGTATAACATTAGGCATTTTATAATTATGTTATTAGCTATTTATTTTCCATGTAATTATTCAATTAGTTAAAATATTTGTGGTTAAGTTTCAAGATCATGTGATTATCTATATCATATTATTTGATCATTATTTATTCATTCCATATTATGATCAAGTAATTTATAAAATGGAATATTTTTTTATTATACACCTTTCTATATTTATTATTATTACTTATCATTGATATCTTACACTTTAAACATACTTTTATTGATAATTTTAGCTAACCTCTTTCTTATGTTTCTTTTCCTATGATGACACTATGTGTATTATGAATGATATTAAAGTTTATGCTAGAGGAAGTAATGATGAACTAAAAGAAAGTAATATGTTGTATTTTGTGTTTTCAATATTAATGTGAGATTTATGTATGTATTTATATTAATAATAGTAAAAAACTATACGGTTTTTTGGGATGTGAATCCATGTATCTTATTCCAATTAAATAATGTAACCACAGACTTTGGGATACTAGGGTTTGAGTCTTTAAACATATTTTCTAAAAATGTTTTAAATAATGTTTTTATTATTATTCTACATTTATTTAATTTCATTTTTAACCATGATTCAATTTTTACAACACTACTTGAAACGAATTGGTTTTTTAATTTTCTAGACGATGTATTATATGACTTTTCCAAAAACAATTAAGGAATGTTTTCTTAACTAATACAGCATGAGAAAATTCTCTCACTATCATGAATAATTTTTTCCTTGAAGATTCCTATAAATGTTTAAAAGTTTCTTTCCAAAGAATATGTCTTTCTTTTTAATTCTATAGTTTTATTTAAAGAAATGTTACTAAATAATTTTTTAAATATATTTTAATGGTATTTCTATTAATCAATGAAAACAACCCTTGATTTATTCTATGATTTAGTATTGATATTATCCCAAGATACCATACTTGTTATTTTTTTGGATGGTATAATAAAACAATGAAACATATTTTATAAAACTCATTTGTTTTCTGTATGTCATGATATGGTGAAATGATGAAATGTTTATGAATAACATTTCTTTTATTGGGTTTGGATATGATTAATTATTTATGATATTAAAGCACACATATATAAAATTATCTATAATTTATGGGCGGTACCTATATATTATACCAATGCATTAGATGAATATTGATAAATCATGAGATAAATAGGATTGGAATGGGGAGTGGAAAAAATTCAGTGAGGTAATTTTCGCATTATTATAGTCATGTGAGCTAACCTTGACTACTATAATGTCTTTGGATGTAAACCCATGACATTATAGTAGTTTTGGAAATGATCCTTGACTACCAAGGAAATGATTATATATGCTTATGTGTATGAAACAAACTTATGTCTTATGATAATGTTCTACTCTCATGGATTATGTTCTTATATTACTTTAAAATTTATTTCTTTATGATATACTTTAATTTATTTCGCGACCCAATAAAATGATTTATGATATGAAGGTTATTATTTTAAAATATTCTGATGTACCATAATTTATTACATGAAAAAATAAAATGATTTATACTATGTTAAGAGCTGAATATCATGGTTTTTTATTTCATTATGGAGAAACTTTTCGAAAATTACAACAAATATTTATGACCATTGTTAACATTATTCAATATGTGGGAGAGAAAGGTCTTGATTATAAAGTTATTTTTGATAAGATAATTGATATTATGACAAATGAGTGGAAATCTAAAAATATATCTATTGATGATAACAAAAAAGTATCTAATATTACTCTTGATGAGTTATTTGGAAGTCATCTTTAGTGTGAAATAATAATGAAGATAGATGTTGATTTCAACAATAAAAATAATGGTAATGGAAGTGTAGCTTTCACTACTACATCTAAATCCAAGATTTTGGAAAGGGTAACTAGATCTAAAGCTAAGAAAGTTTTTGTTATAATATAATCAAGTGACAGAGATCAATATGAAAATAATTTATCCAATCATGCTCGAAGGATGAAAGAGATTTTGGGAGAGAAATATTTTCAATATAGATACAAGAAGAAAGATAGAAATGACAAGAATGATTTTGAAGTAACCTGGTATTATTGTAAAAGGGCTAGACATACCAGACATGATTGTCCTATGCTTAAGAGAAAATACTTGACGAAAAATCATTCTGAACGAAATTGAAAGAAGTATCACAAATCTAAGGCTAATAAAGTCCTAAAAAAATGGAACCTGGAGTTCTAGTGGTGGTGTCTCTAAAGATTAATCTTTATAATCTGAATCTTCTGGTTAGAACAATATTTGTATTACAGTCGGAGTACCTATAGAAAATTGTTGTCTTAAGGATAAGGTACACAATACTAAATCCTTAACCAATATTGTTTTAAATACTAATTTTCTTAATGAAGAATATTATGAATATTGAGATGATTAATATTCCTCATCAAATGATAAAACCTTACCGTAATTTGAAGAATTTTTTAGATTTTAAAAACAACTTGAGAATGAAAATTTTAAGATAAAAAATAATTTAGAGAAATAAAATTATAGAAAATCTGTTTTAACAAAAGAAGTATCAGATCATTCTAAGGATCTTGATCAAAAACATTTAATTTTGAAATTGTTTCTAAATACGTTAAGGAATTTAATTCTGAAAAAATAAACATTCTTAGGAATTTGAAAATTTTATTTATCTGAAAAATATTTTAGATAATAACCCATGTTCTAAAAATAATGACTTTGAGGGTAAGAATTTAGTCTTCATACTAAAATCTGAAATGACTCAATAAAATAAAATTTTGTCAAATTCTACTTCTAGAAGGATGTAATTTGATAAAATGTATTCTCAAATTCATCCTCTAAGGAATAGTTATCGAATTGGTTATACTCATTCAAAACCTATTTTTAGTCATAATTATTTTTCCCCAAATTTCTCGCTTTTGTACTAAATGTCTATGTGGTGGACATTGGGAATGAAATTTTTATTTAAACAAAACCCAATCATTATCTTTTCATAATGTTTACTTTTAGAAGAAAATGCGGATTCCTAAGATTATACTTTTTGAAATTTTCGGATCTAAGAAAGTATGGATTTCTAAAGTCTAACTGTTTTACTTTCAGGAAAATATTGAAAGTACAAACAACAATACATGGTAAATGGATAATGGGTGTTCCTAGAACATAACTGGTAACAAAAAATCTTTTAAAAGATTATAAAGATAAAAAATGAGGAAGTGTAACTTTTGGAGAAAATCCTTAGGGAGTAATTTTTGGTATAGATAATAATATTATTCTTGGAAAAACATTAATTTTATGTGTTTTATTTGTTAATGATATTAATCACAATCTTATTAGTAGAATTCAATTATTTGATTAAGGTTACCTTGTAAATTTAAGGAATGAGAAATTCTTAGTACACAATTCCAAGGAAGAGTTTGTTCATTCTTCCCATAGGCATAAGAATGTTTAAAAAATAAACTTAGAGGACCATAGGAGCCAAGACCTACCATTCCTTAGTGAAATAGAAGATCAATATTAGTTATGGAAAAGAATACTAGGACACTATAACTTTAAGAACCTATGAAACCTCTCAATGAAAAAGACTTTTCAAGGATATACCAGAGCTTAGATTTGATTCTTCAAAAGTTTTTGATCCTTGTTAATATAGAATGAAACATAAGTCAAGCTTTAAATCAATTGGGAATGTCTCAACTTATGATTCATTACAATTAGATCATATAGATCTTTTTGTTCTAACACAAACTGGAAGTATTTGAGGAAAATATTATGTATTTTTTAGTTGATGATTACACCATCTTTACATGGGTCTATTTTTTAGAAAATAAATCTGATGAATTTTCTTATTTTAAAACTTTTAGAGCCCAAGTTAAAAACGAGAAAAGTCGTCCATTGATAACTATTCATAGTGATCATGGAGAATAATTTCAAAATTCAGATTTTGAAAATTTTTGTTGTAAAAAAGGCATTGCTCATAACTTCTTAGTGCAAATAACTTCTCAAAAGAATGATGTTGTTGAAAGAATAAATCAAATTATTTATGAAATAACTAGAACCATGTTGAGTGAATATTCTATTTCTAAACACTTTTGGGCTGAAGTTGTTAGTACTTCTTATTATTCTATAAATAGATCTTTAATCTGACATTTTCTTAACAAAACACCTTATGAATTGTGGACTGGTCGAAATCCAAGAATTTCATACTTCAAAATTCTTGGATGTAATGTATTCATTCTGAATACTAAAGAAAGCTTATATAAATTTGCACCCAAATATAATGAAGTAATTTTCATAGGCTATACCACTACTTCAAAAGTTATAGAGTTTTTAACAAAAATTCTTGTTTTGTTGAAGAAACATTGCATGTTAAATATTAATGAAATTGGTCCTTTTATTTTTAAACAACTCAATCCTACTTCCCCAGATGTGTTTAAAAAAATAGATTATCAGCCTTTGATAAATGATTCTTATATTAAGGAAAATACTAAAGAAACGTTTTCTAATGTATTTACTACAGAATATGTTTTACCATATGTTGATGAGCAATTATTACAAAACCCAAATCAGTTGTTTCTTAAAAATAATCCCAGTGATAGTATCATTGGTGATGTAAATCATCCTTTAAATAATAAATGTTCTATAACAAAGGAAGTAGAATATCTAGAATTTATTTCCCAATTAGAACCAAAAATCAATGATAATGATTTTGGTGATAGTGATTAGATTAAATCTATGAAAGATTAGGTAAATAAATTTCAAAGGAACAAAGTATAGGCCTTGGTCGAAAGACCTAAGGAAACATCAATAATTAGAGTAAAATGGATTTTCAGAAATAAATGTGATGAAAATTGAATCCCAGTAAGAAATAAAGCTAGATTAGTGGTTAAAGTCTCTAATCAATTAAGAGAAATAGACTAGGAAAAAACCTATGCTCTAGTATCTAGACTTGAATCTATTCGCATTTTAATTTTCTTTGCATCATTCTTTAGTTTCAAACTTTTTCAAATGGACGTGAAGTGTGATTTTCTTAATGGATATGTTCAAGAGGAAGTTTATATTAAACAACCTCCAACATTTGATGATACAAAACATCCTGAACATGTTTTCAAACTTACCAATGCTTTATATGGACTTAAACTATCCCCTAAAGCCTCATATGATAGACTTACATGATTTTTATTACAAAACAATTATATTAAGGAAATTGATGATCCAACACTTTTTATAAATAACGATAAGAAAAATGGTTTGATTGTTCAAATATATGTTGATTACATTATATTTAGATAAACGCATAAGTATTTAACAAATTAGTTAGTGAATCTAATGAAATCAGATATTGAGATGAGTATGATGGGTGAGTTAAAAATTTTCCAACGTTTCCAAATATCTAAAAAACCAGAAAGAACATGTATATCTCAACATAATTATATTAAAGATCATCTAAAAAATTATGGATATGACAATACTAAAATTATAATCACACCAATTGGTACCTAAATGTTTCTTGATCTTGATAAAGTTGGGAACCTAGAAGATCTAATATATTTTAGTGTCATGATAGGATGTTTATTATACTTATCATCTAGTCATCCAAACATAATGTTTTCAGTATTCTTATGTGAAAGATATCAATTTAATCTAAAGGAATCTCATTTAAAGGCAGTGACATGAATTTTTTCTATTTAAAGGGAACCATGTATTTATGAATCTTCTATTTTTTTGGAAATGATTTTGTTTCAAAAAGTGTTTTAGATGATGATTTTGGTGGATGTGAAATGGATAGAAAAGGTACATCTGGAACATGTCATTTATTATAAGATTCATTAATTTCATGGCCATACATGAAGAAACACTCAATATCTCTTTCCACTACTAAAGCTAAATATGTAGTAGTTGGATGTTTTTTTGCTCAAGTGTTGGGGATGCAACACACAGTCACAGACTATGGAATGAGTTTTACCAAAACATAGATATTGTGTGATAATAAAAATGTCATTTCCCAAAGAACAAATCATGTGCATCACTCTAATACAAAACACATAGACATGCGGTATCACTTTCTTAGGGACCATACACTCAAAGAAGATATCATTCTTCAATGGATTAGAATGCAAGATAAAATTTCTGATATTTTCACAAAATTATTACCCATTGATAGATTTAGATTACTTAAAAAAATTTATGAATGATAACAATAAGGTAATCTTTAATATTAAATTTTTGTTGAATCTTGTCTCCTTATATTATGAAACACATTTTCATAGGAGGAGTAGATTTTTTCCCAATAAAGTTTTCTTTCTTAATCATTTTTTTTCAGAACCCGCAAAAAAATCATTCTTAATCAAATTTTTTGGAACCCAAAATTGTTCTTTCTTAATAAATTTGTTTTTAGAACCCAAAATTTTTCAGAATCCAAAATTGTAGATTCAAAAATTTTCTTTCTAATATAATGATTCTTTCTAAGAAAGAATATTTTCATATAAGAAGAACACTTTCATATATAGAGATTCTTTCTATGTAGTCTAGAAGGTATGTCTCCTTACTTAAATATTTGTAATTGTATTTTTTTACTTGTTGGTATTTTAATCTTGTTTTAAGAAAAATCTATCGGATTCTCTTTCCTTAAATTATTTTTTTCCTTAAAACCTCAAAATAGCTGAACCTCCCAAATCCTTCTTTGAAATTCATATCAACAATCAGATTAAATTTTTCTTATTTCAACAATTGGATCAATTTGGGAATTCAAACCATTGCCTCAAACCAATATAAAGTCTACCCTATTCTTTGTCCAACATTGATTCTTCCAATATCTGTTTTCCAAAGATCTGATCATCTTCAAATAGGTTCTTCAGTTTTCCAAGTTTTCTTAAACTACAGATTTTGCTTAAAGTTTCCCCTTAGAAACAGATGTCTTCAATCAAAGAAATTAAGGATTAGAAAACATATAGGGAAAGGTTCGTTGACCCAGAATTATTTTCAATGTATAATTCGATGATTACGAATAATTCCAAGCTAAATGCATGGGAGAGTCTATGTGTAGATAAGAGGAAGAGTCGGGATCCATTTTATCCTCACATTCTTATGTAATTCTATGATCCATTAATTTTTTATAATGAAGGGGTAAGGGAGAAGTTTTTGTTTAAAATATATGGGAAAACATGTTCTCTGTATTCCAATATGGTAGTAAATATTCTATGAATTTCATATGAAGGTGATGAAATCTTCTTCTCTCAAAAGATTCCAGATAAGTTAGGATGCTTTGAGAAGGAAAATAAAGTTGAGTTCCTTGGAATAAAGGGAGTAAAATCACCAAAGATCAACCATTTTTCAACAAATTTCAGAATGTTAGCCTTATGGGTATAGGGTAATCTGATTCTGAAAAAAGGAGACAAGGACCCTCAGAAGAAAAGTGCTATTTTTATATTAGATTTTTTGGTTAACCTGATAATGGTACATCTTGTGAAGTACATATTCCAGAAAATCACCAAAATTTATAATGGAACTCTAATGTCTTGGATTATCATGTATCCAGTGATCTTGTCGATGATCATAGTGATTTGTTTATAATCTTTTAAAATTCCCTGCAGTTTTAAACCCATAACCTTCAAAATCATGTTGCTCTGTGATGATACCCTTAGAAGAATGAATGTTGGTTTCAATACCAAATCAGGTGAGTTTTATTATTTGTCTTAAAGTGAAGTTCAAGATTTATTCATGAAAGGGGAAGTAGGATAAACTTCCATGAAAGCTCAGAAGAAGGGATAATAGAAGGAACTGAAAACCAAAGAAAAATCTACAATTCTGGAAAGTCAATAATCTCCAAAAAATATAAAAGAGAAAAAAAATTCTGATGAAGTGGTAGAAAAATGGAGAGAGCAGAAGACGGAGAAGGAGGAGGGAGATCAAAGAATTGGGTAAGACCCTGGTGAGTCAAAAATCCTTGGAAATCCAAAAAACAGAAGAACTTGAAAGGAAATAAGAAGACAAGAAGTTAAATAAGAAAATGTCAAAATCTGAAATTATATAAGACATACTCAATGATATAGAAAAGGGCTCTGAACAGATTCAGGTACCATAATCCTTTCTCCATGAATCACTTCCTTAAGAAACTTTTGGAAATAAAATATCAATTTATGAACTTATTATGGAAGAGGAGATATTTATATAATATTATGAAGAAGAATAATACTAGAAAGAATAAAGAGAAATTGATGTTGGGATAAAACAAGTAGAATAATACCATGAGAAGGAAGGTCCTTCAGAAAAGCTTTCAATCCAAACATCCCAGTTTGATTTAACCAAAAATGTTTCTCAATGTAAAGAGGATGATGGAAAGGATGAGGTTGATAATCCTTTTGATGATGAGAGTAGAAACCATTTTCCATCCAACCTAATGATGTTAAAAAAGATACTGAGAAAGAAGCGGTTGATACAAATAAGATAGTCCAACATTCTGATGGTGATCATGATTATCTAAAGGATGAGAATGTTATTTACAATGTGGATAAAGGAAATAGGTGGTTTTTGATATGCTTGAGAAGGATGTAATTGTATAATCTATGAAGGATATTTGTGGATCACCCAAGAGAAATGATGGAGATCTAGAAAAATTATCCACTCCTACAGGGGAATCAGATTTCGAATCTTTATCATTGATAGGTCAATATTTCATTGTTCAGTCTTTGAAGAAGTTATGAACACAATTCCTTTAATCCCTAATATGGATTCGAGTTGTCAGTTTCTTCAACATTAATTCAATCAGAAGTTATATTTGTTAATAATTCTCATGGAAAAGTATATCAGTCTTGAGGAATATTTAAAAACTTTTCATATTGGTTATGTTTCTCATAAGAGATCATGAAATTAAATAAAAAAATGGTCTAAAAGAATGATTGAATACATGAGAATCTGTGATGACATCAGAGATTCAATGAAAGATGATTTTGATACGTCAGATGATAGAATCAAAAACCTTTCAACATGTTTTTTGAAAAAGATGAATCTTGAGAAAGTAGCTCAGAAGCAAGAGAATAATGATCTGAATGGAATATTAAATTGTGTTTCTATAAGTTTAAAGAGAGAAATGGAACTTAGGGAATAGTTGGAAGAAAAATTTTAATCATCAAGAAGAGGTATTAAATTCTCAGTTAAAAGTTTAAAAGTCTCAAGAAGAAAATATCAAATCTCTCGAAAAGAAGAATCAAGATCAGTATCAGTTGCTCAAGAGGTTTGAGGACGATCAAAAAAATCTCGAGACGTTAAAGGCTACACTGGGAAAGATCATGCCAAAAGAAAATAAGGTTGAAAAATTTTTATGTCAATCTGATATTTTTTGTATATTTTCATTGTAACACGTTTTCTTATCATAATAAAAAAATTTCTATCCTTCTTTTTTTGACTTTTATATCAATAAACTTTTATGTACAATTATTTTTTTATTCCTCCATTCCTTTTTGAAAATCACAAATGGGAGAAAAGAATGATCAAAATAAAACTTATTATAAATAAGATAATTCCTTAAGTAAGGTGGAGATTATGTAAGAAGGATTCTAATTAAAAAAGATTCAGAAAATCAATAAAATGTCACCTCTCTTAGAAATATAAGAATAAAATCCTTAGGGATTTCAAAACCTAAGGGGGAGTTAGTCTTATTCATCATAGTTTATAAGTAAAGGGAGATAATTTTTTCTTTTATAGGTCAAAAAGAATGTTTTTATTTTATAGATAAATAATAAAATTAATTATTTTATATATTCATTTTCGAAAGGATGTTTGTGATTTCAAGTAAGGGGGAGATTGTTGACTCAATAAGGTTTTCTTATAAATTTTTCATTCCTCTATGTTTTGAAAATAACAAACATATTGTCTTAAGGAAAATTATCTTTCTCTAAGAATTAATTTATTAAGGAATATTTTATTTATCTAAGAAAAGTTTTATTCTTACCTTGTTTTTCAATGCTTTATTAAATTTTTTCTCAAAACCATGTCAAACAATTTTTTTACCAAGTAAAAAATTTAGATCCTTATAAAAATCCTCCAAATCGTATAGTTTAATGGATATCGATTCTATCTATTTTCAAACTCTGAATTATCTGAATTTTAGACTCTAAATTATCTGAGATTCAGACTCATAATTCATTGAAATTTAGGCTCTGAATTCTCTAAAATTCATACTCTGAATTTCATGAAATTTAGATTCAAAATTTTATGAAATTTAGACATTGAATTCTATGAAATTCTGACACCAAAATCTCTGAAATTCAGACTCTAAATTCTCTGAAAAACATAATCTGAATATCCGTGTTTCAAGCATATGATTATTTATATATTTAGACCAAAATTTCAATTTTTCTTTAGAATCTAACTATTCATATTTGGTTAAGAGACATCATTTTCCTTACACATGTTTTTGTTATAATGAAACGATGTTGTACAATTTTTTTCTAACTAATCTTTAGTTGAGTGAAATTTGTACAAGTCACTCCTAGATTAAATCTAAAATATGATCGTTGGAGGAGGGATCCAACTATTTAAGTTTTACCTATAAATAGGAGCTCATTCGAATGAGATCATTATCCATATATCGATTGATGATCCAAGAGATTGCATTCTGTGAAGTGATTTCTAGAGAGAGAAAGACTCTCATGCCTTGTGCAACTTATGAACATCTTGTTCAACCATGAACATCTTGTTCTTCTTGCTTCATGTGACTCTAATTTATGTTGAGTTCAATTCAGGGATTTTAGGGATAGGAAGAGAGAGGTGTTGAATACCTTAATGTTTGAGGGCTTGTGGGGATAGCAAGATAAACTCTGATATTATTATCGTGGTTTTACCCTGGTGTGGGTAAGGCAAAATTTCTTGAATGTATAAATCGAGGGACCTTTATCCAAGGTTCTTGGATACCCATATATTTAGGTTAAAATATTTTGTAATTTCATACTTGATTTTTGTTTCATGTTTTATTCCTACTGTATTTTGTTAAAGAACGAAAGTATAACTTTCTTATACTTTCTTGTACTTTTACTTACATTGATAAATAATAATCTACGCACTTTTATGTAGAATAAACTGAACATATGTTTCTTATTGAGATCCATATTTCTAAACCCAATTAAAATTTGTTTCGTAGTTAATAACTAAAGAGGGTTTGTGAATTTTACTCGTTTAACTTTGTTATAAATATTTTTTCCCTTAAGGTTAAAATCGAATTTTTTTAATACTATAATTCACTCCCACTATTGTAATTGAGAATTTTCATATAAAATTTTAATTCTAAATTGAAGACATGTTTTGATGGTCCACTCCCTTATCAACCAAATTCCATAGATGATAAACCTTATAAAGGACCTATGAAAAACATGTTATGATCCATTGGGTATGCATTGATTAATTATTCCCGTCAACTGACTACACATGGAATCCAATAAACTGCAGAAATAATTAATCAATCGTATAAAAAAATAACTTCTTGTTTGTATTAATATTTGATTAAACAAATTATTATATAATTGACCACATTACTATATTATCAGCCGCATGACTAAAATCATCAACCACATGACTAAACTCAAGAAAAATTCTAAAATTATCAAATTAAGGATATAATTGATTCATAAGAATTTCTAATCACCTCGGATCAACTCAAAAAGATGTCAACACACTCAAAAACCAGTTTCTAACACTTAAAGCATCTTAAAAACAAATTAAAACTAATAATCACTTCATCAATAAATCTAAATGAAATTCAATGTCCCAATTATGAATTTTTTTTAAAAACTCTCAAATCTTTAGAAAAAATTATATATTTTTCACACATTCTTAGGCTTCATGAGAATCATCATTTTATAGCCTATCTAAAATAAGAATGTTTTTTCACCAAAAAAACCATTTAAGGTTATGTTTTGGAGATAATGATATAACTCAATGTTTGGAATGTTTTTTCCATGTGACATATGAAATTCGATATTTTTCGCAGTTTTTTAAACCTAGAAAATTATTTAGTTTTCCCAACATTGAAATCTCAAACTATTCTTTAATTTGAGTAGAAACGTCATCAAAAAGGTACCCCAGGTCAATAAAAAAAATTATATCTTGAATATATACTATTAAATGTAGTGTGTATAAGGATATATATGTTATATGAAAACTCGTATAAAATTTTATATTAGTGATTATCATTTCCTTCAAGCACCCATCAACCTTCAGTAATAGACTCTAAGAACCAATTTCAACCCATATAAACAATTTAGCATTTTTTACACCCTTTTACATAATTATCAAGAATAAAAAAATATAGTCATTCTATAAATATATCTTCTATATTGTAACTATTTAAATTTTTTTGATTCCATATCCATTTGATACACATTATAGTGTTTGTGTGAACCATAGGTAAAAAAATCTAGATATTTAAATACTTTATTATAATGAATTTTTTATTTAAAGTTAATGACTTCCATTTGAGTATATTATATGAATACCATCCTAGACTTCTTTTATGTCTCACCCCCTTTCTCATTCATTTTGTTTCTAAACACCAATGTGGTTCTAATAAAATTCTTATATTTGGGTATTTGGAAAAGCTCCAAGTTGAATTTTTTTCAATATGATGCATTTCATCATTCATATCTTGTAGACATTCGAAATTATTGATAGATTCAGCTACTATTAATGGGTTAACATATGATATATCTATTGTATGATTTCCCACTATCAACTTTATTCTTATTTCAATAAGGTCTCCTTGTTATCCAATAATTTTCTTAGTATCAACATTAATTTTTAACATCTAAAACTACTTCTTGTCACAACATGTATCCCATTATTCATCATCATTATATTTTTAATCATCATGAAAAATAGTTGTTATGGTCTCCAAATAATTTTTTAAACTTCAGATCTTAAATCTACTAATTTATTTCATCTAAAATATCATTATCTTCTTTAAATGATTAATATGATTTTCACTGGTTTTCGAAAATATTTACATTTGAATTTTCCAAAAGCTAGTGAAAAATACTACTCCATCACCTATACCTAATTCCATAAGATAAATGCTTCATATTTATCTAATCATCATATTAATTTTTAAACATTCCATGTTTGTTACATGTTATCTTTATAAAAAACGGAATTACAAACATTTTAATGTACTTGACAGTTGGTTTAATTTTGTACCATTTTTAATAAGAAGTGAAATTTTTATTGGGTCTAAAAATATGTCTTATTTGTATCCGTACAGAAGTACACATATCCTCTCTCTAAAAATATTTTGAAATTTTATTCTTAGGTAGAATCTCCCTACCCATCCCAATAAACATCAATTATTCCTCTATGAAACCCTATTTTTTGGAGAGAATATAGTGTGAAAAAATCATACATGATTCCATGTTTATCAAGTTAAATTTAAAATGTATCATGTTTATTCTCCTTCCCATGATTATATTCCATGTTCTTAGTCTGATGCCCTAGTTATTTTTTAATTTTCTTTAGAAAGATTTAAACATATCATCTAAATTTTATTTAGGTTTAAGGAATATCACATTGATCATTTGAGTGAAATAATCAATGAATGTGATGAAATACAAACTATCACTTATTGAATTTTTCTTTATGGGACCAAATAAATATGTATGCACAAGTTATAGTGGAAAGATAGAGAGAATTCATACCTTTTTATGAGTTTCATACATTCTCTTTATCCATTTTCATGTTTCACAAATGTTATATAGTTTTCACATTGGTCTTGGAAGATCTCTTGCAATATCATTATTTTATATTTTTCTCAAAAACCTTTGGTCTATATAACCAATCATTTTTTGCCATAGATATAAATTTTATATTTTTTATTCAGGTTGTAGGAATTGGTAGGATCAACTATAAAAAATAGATCTATATTTATTCTTTTTTCATGACAAATGATCCTTTCATCCTTTGAGGTTTTAATAAATCAAGTATAATTATTAATGGTAAAATCATATCCCTTATCATAGAGCAGACTAAAACTCAAGATATTATTCTTAATCCATTACACATACAAAAAATCACATGATTTAATGTTTTAATGTTCAATCATAACAAATCAAATAAAATTTATTATTAAGTAGACATTATTACCAAACATAACTACTCATCCTTATGGTTTAAATATTCTTTAAAATACACTTATCACCAGTGATGTTGGTGGAGAACCAACTATCAAGAATCTATGATTTTGTTTCTATATTTTCCTTAAATTAATCCTTAGTAATGAATTTCATCACCTCATTGGGGTTCAAAATTCCCTTTCCTTTCCCAAAAAAAATTCTATGTTATATTTTTACACATTTTCCTATATAGTGTCCAAATTGACCACACTTTCTACATACATATATAAGACCTTAAAATATATTTTAAGATTATATGACTAAAATATTTTACTATCTAGACAATATTATTTGAAAATATGGTTTCTTATCCTCTAGATTACTTCACCAAGAATCATGTTTAATCCTAGTAAATTAAATTTTGTTTCGACATATTTAGGCATTATTCCCAAACACTGCACAGAAATAATAATACCATTGGAAAAAAAATCTTCTTGGTTCATAAAAATTCTACTTTTATTGTTTTGTAGAATATCAATTTTTTTGTACATTTTCAGGATATATTTTCTCTAGTTTAGAAATTAATGAGATTCAAAATAACAAATTTTCTTCTAATAATGTGGTATAATGTTTCTCATAACTTTTCATGGCCCAATCATGACTATTTTTTGAGTGTGAGCATATATTTTTAAGGTAAACATAATAACAGATATATCATTAAAGTCAATATTTAACCTGATAATTTTTCAATGCTATCTTATGTAATTTAGAGAAATAAACATGAATTTTAGTTTTTTTAGAACCCTCATTTAATGCCATCATCTAAATTTCATATTCCATACACATAGACACAATATTATATAAATAATATTATTTCAAGTAAATTTTTTCATTAATCATTTTTATCATCTTATAATGTTCAATATATTCTAACCTAGATTTTCTAATCTCCTCAACAAGGGTTTCTTATTTATTTTCAAACTCATAATTTTCTTCAATGACCTACTTGTATATTTCAGCAATGTTTTCTTTTATTTCTTGAGAATTTTATTCTACTCATGAAACTATTCATGTTAATTCTTCATCATGATCTTTTAGATATATTGTTTTTGAATCATCATTTTCAATATATAAAGTGTCAAGGCATTTTTCAACATGATCCATATCATTTTAAAATTTCTCAAATGAATCTATTTTAGATTCGCTACTTGATGAGTGGTTAGTTTCTTCTTATTTTCTTTCTATATTTATTATATTTCCTCTATTATATTTTTTCAAAATTCTTAATACATTATATTAGTTCTTTAGTATTTTATTTTACATCTTTTTTATGGTTTCTCATCATCATAAAATTCCAAATCTATATCTTTCTTCTAAGGATAATTAATTGGAATATGGTATATTCGATTGAATGCTTATCATCATAGAGGATACATGACATCAATCTTGTTGTTTACCTTCTTAAATATATTTCAAATAAGAGATATGAAACTCTAATACTCTATATGATCCTATTAATTTTCATAGTCACTGGATACTTCATTGTCAACATTTCTTTAATATTGAATTTTCTTATGGCCTAAAAACGATTTCATTTTTACCATTTTCTTGATTAAAGGGGTTTTTCTCATTTCAGGGGATATGGAAGTGTTATACAATTAATCCAAGGAAATATCTGGTCTTTATTATTGAGCTGATATCTTAGGATCACAACTGTTTAGAATGTTAATCATGATATTCTTAACAATTTTTGACTATTCAAGTTTTAAAAAATTCCAGAGATGTTAATAAAAACTTCATTTACCCTAGTAAGATAATCGTCAATATTCTACTCCTTATCCATATTTATTTCTTAAAACTTACTTAAATATATTATTAATTAATCCTCCTTGAATATTATATTTCCTTCATAGTTACATTCTAGTTTTTTTATAGATTTCATCAGTTGATTAATGTCCCATAACATTCATGTTGAATTGTTTTGATAATGACATAAAATTTATTTTTTTTCTTTTAAATTATTCTCTATATTGCATTTATCTTTCAGGTTCATTGGTTAGCTCACTTCAATAGGAGAAAAACCTAAAATAGTAGTATATATAACTTCAATCCAAGAATGTAAGGTTTTGAAATATCAAATTCTTTGAAATATGATAATTTTTCCAAAAAAATGTAGGAATGCCCTTAATTTTTATAGAATTTATATTATTAATTATAATACCATGATTGAATCAAATATAGTGAACAATATTTGATATTATTTTAAGGTCGTAGGAATTAATTACTCCACTTTGAAGGGGGGATAAATTAGTAGAGAACAATTTTTACAATTTAATCTTAATTAAATTGATCCCTAAAACCTATTAAGGTTTGATTCACTAAAATATAGAGTATCAAACTCACTCATATATATATATAATAAAGATAAAATAATGAAATGTATTTTTAAAAGCTCCATCCCCTTCCCATGTAAACTATGATTTATCATGGTTGGTTAGTCTCTTAAGCCATAGAATCTTCACTATAGGTAGCAAAAAATTATAAACGTACAATGGTGGTAAAAATTCACACCATTTTATTCCATATAAATATTAGAATTATTAGTTTCACACTACCTTAATAAAGAATATATAATTGAGACTGAGAAATATATTCTTGAGAGTTTGATTTCATTAACAATAGAAAATGTAGATATAAATTGATTATACTTATAGAATTTATAAGAATAAATTATTAAATTATTACAATCCCATTTAAAACATCTTCTCAATATCAGACTCAGATGATCTATTTGATAGCTCGATCTTAATAAAATGTAAAAGATTCTTTAAACAATTTAGCTTTCGGTACTCTTTTTAGGTCCCTCTATTTTTCACACCATCAGTGATATTCATAGTGTTCTACCTTTTCACTTATAAAATATCATATAATGGCTTCTGAAAATACAAGAATTTATTTAATTCTAGTATGTTAATTTCCATCTCAACATTTACCACTATTTGAAAAAAATTATATAACATGACCCACCTTTATTTCCCCATTTTTATAGGCTCACAAAAAATTCACCGTGATATCCTAGATATTCTTGACCTTTAATAACTATATGTATAGTGTATAATTTTACTTCTACCCTTTTTTCATTCTCACCATCTCAAAAAAATATTCCAAAAACATCACTAGCCTTGATCAATATTGAGAATAATTCATTAATAGTGAATTTGGTAATTACAAGAATACCAATCTTTATACTCATCATTTTATCAAACTCAAAATATATATTCATTATACAATTGATGATAATAATAATAGTATCTCATTATAATAAAAAATAACACATTGAAATGATCATTTATACTGAAAGCATTCAGATATAATCACTACATTATATAATTCTAGTGTATGTTTTTTCTTATGAACATCACAAAATCATCACATTAACATGCCAAATTTAATATATTTATATTGTTCATGAAATGCTATATATTTAATTATGCCAATTATTTTTCAAATAAACCATCTTGGAATAAGATATATATATTATCGTTGAGAACCATAATCAAATTATCACATGACACAACTTGAATCACATTCAATATGTAATGTTTTAACCATTCAGGAATAACATATGCATCTTTTGAATTAAGTAACTCTTTAGAAGAAAATATCTATAAATCACATAATTACCTATCCGTATCCCTTGGTTTATATTTATGTTTCTTCAAAAAATATTTAACTTGCCTTTATAATGAATTCCAGAAACCTTTATATAGACTTAATAATAAATTGATTTCCATGACTTAGTTTCTAGAAACTTTTAATAATCATTATGTAGGTCAGAAATGAACCTTACCTCTCTCCACATATGATTAAATGTGATTTTGTACCTCACTACATATTTTGATAGACCATGATCCTATCAACCATGCGTCATAGATGAGTAACTATATAAAATTATTTTTATATTCATGTTAAGATCTAAAAATGTGTATTGGTCAACCATATATATAAATTTACCACACATTGAGTATAATTGTCTATATGATGAAGGGAGGTCATATAAAAATGAAAATTATAAACTGCATGATTGTGTGATCAACCACATGACTGTCTGATTGAACGCATGACTGTCTGACTGACTGTATGACTATTTGATTGTCACTATGAAAAAAATCATAAATTATGTGACTAAACTCATGAAAAAATATAGAATTATTAATTTAATCATATGATTGTTTCAGAATCATTTTAAATCACTTATAATCAACTCAAAACATCTCAAAACTTTTAAATCCCACATTCCAACACATAAATCATATTAAAAATGAATCTAAACCATTACTCACTTTATTTAACACTCTAAAGGTGCATCAGTAATACTCACTCCAACATGTTCACCTTATTAGAAAAATAGACATGATTGGTTGTGATGTATAGAAATTGAAGACTTTGTTCTTTATCAATGGTGGGATTTACATTTTCATTCATGATATGGAAAGAGGATATAATGGATTAGACTTGAGTCACATATTCTGTTTGAGTCAAATATTATGCATTTTAATATTCCTTTGATGTTGGTCTTATAATTCTATAGTGTTTCCACTAGGAACTTTTGTATTCAAATGATTATTTATAAAAGTAAATTTTACATTAATATGAAATTTTTTAGTTTATGTATTTTATGGTAAATCATTCCTTGAAACAATTTTTATCCCCTAGAACTACTTGTTTGGATTTTAATTATAATACCCCAAGATTTCATGGTACGTTATTTCTTCAACGTAATTCAATAACTTGCGCTACACACAACACCGAGTTCGAGCACACGACGATATACCAAACTAGCTATTCAAAAGTGGTTATGAATAGTATTATATTCATTTTAAATTTTATATATTCCATATAAATTTTAACATCCATATTATGTATTTTTTAGACATTATATAAGAACAAATTCATTTTTTTTTCCAATAAAGTATTTTTTAGAAAATGCAATTTTAATGCCTTTTAATGGAAACCCATTTTTAAATACAATATTTGACACTTTTATATATTCAATTTGACAAAATAAACTTCTTATTTAGAATCAGGATATAAAAATTTAGTTTCGATAAATTTTTGGTGTTTTTCTGATAACTTTCATATTTGGGTGAATAATGAAAATACAAAATTTTAATTGAAAACAAATTTTTTAATAAAAATAATTTATAGAGTTCAATTATATATTTGAATGGTTTGAAAGTATAATTAGATTCTATTTTTATCATTTAATACAATTTAGGTCATTATAAGTAATTTCACATTTAAATTTGACATAAACCCATGTTAATCTTTTGATAGTTTTTACTTTTTAAAAACCTATTTTTTTTATTTTGAAAATGGAAATTAATTTTAAATTAATAAATTTTAATTATATGTTTGGAATGTGGTAAAATAGACTTCATATTTAAATTCATAATATCAATATTATCTAAGGGTAAATTTTTGGTATTTTTCTGAAAACTTCCAATTTTTGATGAATTGTGAAAAACACCGAGTTATTATTTAAAACCAACTTTTTATTTAAATAATAATTTATTTTATTTATATTTATTTTACGATAAAATAGATATATAATACCTATATATGTTCAATTTAATTCATTGGAGTCGTTTTATAATATGTATAGATATATAAAATTTTATTGATCGTTTTACTGTCTTTTACCCACTTTCTAGGAGCATTTGCTAATTTGCATAAAACTAAATTTTACCACTTCTATGAGTTGAATTTAAAAAATATAAGGTACATGGTTTACATCATTAAGTAAAATTTGGTTCAATAAGATGAAAATAATTTTTGATGAATAGTAACTTTTGACTTTTATTTACCACAGTTAAAAGTAAATAGGGAAATTAAGGGTAAACATGATATTATAATTTCCCTAAAACATGTCCTAATTCTATTGGATAAGTGTAATTAGGCCAAGAACAACCTTAGCAATAAAATAATATCCTTTTTGGTCGACTTGGAATAGATTAAGACATTTATTTATTTTTATTTAAAGAAGAGTTAAAAGTTTTAAATTCAAAGTTTAATAACTAAACCATTTATAATATTGGTTACACATAAGATAAATTCGATTATAAATATTCATTAGAAATTTAAAATGATTTCCTACATAATTTTCTTTTTTCATAATTTTTTGAAATTAAATAAAATAATTTATTTATGACACAATTATGATGTAGTAATTACCTTAATAATGAAATATGAAAATAATTGATATTATAAATATACAAATAAACATAAATTCAGACTTTTGATGAATTATAATAATATTATAGGTTAATATTACATGATAGGGTTGATTAGATAGATTTTTTTCTAAGTGATAAGGTTTTTATGACTTTCACAAATACAAAATACCAAATAGTATCAAAATTGATATAAATTAATTTTTAAAACAAAAAATATATTATTGGTTGATATAATATCACTATAAATCTATGTATCATCGAAATGGCTTAAATAATATTATATATGTCATTAATGAACCACTTGATGTTCTATTGATAGTTTATAGTATTTTTATTAACCATATATTGTATGAATACAAGAATCCACGGTAAAAGTTAAACTATTTAACTAAGAGTTAAATCTAAATAATATGGTGAAAATGGTAACATAAAATTTTCTAAAACCTATTGGTTGAGAGGATTTCGACCCCTAACCACATAAGGATCGAAATAAATTCATTTTAAGCCATTATAAACTGAATATGATTGTATAATAAATTAATATTTTAATCTTTTCCTAAATTGACCCTCACCCCTCTTATACATGGGCACTTCCCCTTCTCTCAAAATCACACCTCCAAAGCCATTTTCCTCAGCCAAAACCTGCCCAAATATACCTAAAACTTCTCTCACATCAACCAAGAGTCCTTACTTTGATCATAAATCCAACATAAGAAGCCCTTTTGATCAACTCAAAAGGAAACACCCGAAGAAGAGGTAATAATTTCACCGCCCTCTTGCAAGTTATTTTCTTCTTCCACTTCATCACTCTTTGTTGCTTCCATACCAAAATAATAAAACCAGTACCGTCTACATAAGTTGATGTTATTATAAATATGGAACAACCATATTCATTATTCTATCCATCCTATTAATGATAATGTCACCATACGTGCGTACATACGGCTTATCGTCTCCACATCGTGGTGTAATTTGTTATTCAACGCTATATTATTTGGATGGATATAGTGATGAGTAATATGTATATAAATAATCAAAATAACATGATAATGTCTCTGTAAATTTAATATACTATCCAATTTCCCACCTTTTAATCATTAAATAATTGAAATCATCACTCGTGTGTACGTACTGCTTACCGTCTCCACAACGCGATAAGATTCATTTCCACAATCACTATTCAAGGATGATTATAAAAATACATATTATTAATAATTAGGTAATATATGACATAATAATTCTACTGAATATATATATATATATATGTGTGTGTGTGTGTGTGTAATTACTTACATGTATCTTATTCACTTACTTTCATTAACTACGATATAAAAATGGAAATAGTGTTTATATGTACGTACGACCTACCGTCTCCATAAAAAGTGTTTTCCATTTCATATATCTATCTACTATACATATTTATATTATAAAAATATATGATATATAAATCATGGGTTATATTATTTAAGTATGTAAATCATGATCTAAATGTTACGATCAAGAACAACAAGGTAAAACACATACGATAAAGAAAGTGATTATTACACGAAATGTTAATTAAACATAGAAATCATTATTAAATGGGTAGTATAAAGTCATAAATGAATCATGTATGATATAATAAATATTAATAAGGTATTGGTATAATTTAATAACATAATATGGTTATTATAAAATAGTTTAAACGTACCCTTAACCACAGAAATGTTCAAGGTAAGGGTTAATTCTACAGTCTCTTCATTATCCGAGGTTGTTTTAACGTGAGTATCTACTGGGACATATTTATCATCCACATCCATGTTTCATAACAATATTTTCAAAAGGAATATTTTATGGTTTTCTGGAAGAGACTATTTAACTATATCACCGTTTTGAATGGTTAAAATATTTATTCTTCTAAATCATTCTCATTAATGACCATGTTTTCAAAATGGGTTTTTAAGGATTTATTTATATGGACAAAAATGTTTTAGAATGTTGATTCCTATCAAAAGTTTCAAAGTGGTATAAGAAAATTTGATTCAAAAAATGTTTTTAAATGTCATCATTTATAAGTTTTGTGAATTTTAAATGTTTTCATGATAAAGGGATATTTCTCTCAATGAGTTTTACAAAAATTTTCATCTATGTCAACATCCTTTAATAAATTTTAAACTTCTTTGAAGTTGATTTATTAAGATAAAAATTTTCCTTATTGTATTGAATGTTTTTTGATATGTTTGACTGTGGATATTTTTTTTTATACCACTCATGGATTATGGGTAAAATATTGACATTTTTTATGATTTTTTAATAAGAATACTTATGTTTTGTTTAAACATATTAAAATGAGGAATTCATTGGACATAGTAAGTGACGGGTGGAGCCCTCTATAACTCCTCGATGCATCGATAGGTCTAATGAGACAAACTAGTGTCATTGATCAATTCTTAGACAAAATCTTATTTGAAGTCTTGGTACAAGTCCATGACTATGTAGTTATGAAGTCTGGCATTATGCATTCCATTATTATGAAATTGGCTATTGATATTACATGTGATTATTATACTAGTATAATATACATGTGAATATATAAATGTAATTATTTTATTTATATTTTACATATAATTCTGAATTTTAAGTTTAAAAGGATTCTCTTTTAGTTTTATACATTGCCTTAAATTTTTATGCTTATTTGTGAAAGTTTCTGCTATATTGTTATCCTTACTGAGAGTTTGAGCTCACCCCTTTCTTATGTTTTATTTTCCCAGGATTCCCAAAAGTTTATTATTATTGATAATCAAGGTTAATCTAGGTGAGTAATGGTGTTCTCAAAGTATAATTTATTTTGTGTTTTATTTTTTAATATTTTTTGTAACGTTTATGTATGTAATCTATTTTCCAAGACTGTTAAAATGATCGGTCTTTTGGTATTTGATCACTTGTGATCATGCCAATGTATTAAAATAATGAAACAACTCTGGGTAACTGGGGTCGTGGTGTAACATTGATATTGGGAAGTGTGATTGAGTTTATATGGCATTGCAATTTTGGTGGTAATATTTGGTTATTTAGGACCGGGTGTTACAACACATAATTCCATGTCAATAGGGATTGTTTGTGTAAATTGTTTCTCTAAAATGATTTTTTCTTATTCTATTTTATCAAAGGAGGTTTAAATTTTAATTTTAAAAAATATTTGGTATGATTTTATAGTTTCATACATGTGATTTTACAATACATGAATCATAAAAATTTATATGGGACTTTGGTTAAAGTTGAAGATTAAAATATATATTGTCTAAATGAAATATTATATGATGAAAAATTTAATATTTCATATAGAATAAAAAGTGGAATTATATTATATGGTATGATATATTAATGGGGAAGTGATATATAATATATCATAAAACTTCACTTCCTCTGTTCTATTCCATAAAAGTTACTATCTTTGTTGTTGTCACTTTATCAGATGATATGATTCATGAAGTTTTCATGAGTTTCATTAATTGGTAAAATGTTATAAAATTAATATAAGTTTGAGTTATGAGTGATGATATATTATAAGGGTTGTGATATATTTCACTTAAAACATTTACAAATTATTCTGGATATTAACCACTTAGAAAATTCATTGTTTACTTAATTAGGGTAACAAAATTAGATATTTACTCATTGCAAAGTTAATAATATAAGATTATGATAAATATTTTGGTTGATAATCATCAATAAAACCCAAATTATATTATTGATAACATGTCATATAATAAGAGAGGTGCAATTAATTTGATAAATAATAATAGAATTTAATAGTATACATACAAATGAATGATTATGTTAGTGATTTTTAGTGATCATCATCAAAACAATTGAATATAAATGTAAATAATAAAGGAATATAAGGGTTTTTATTAATGTTATTAATTACTTTATATTTATCCAAAAAACATAGTTAATGGATACTAGTAATGGTTTTGTTATATATACACAATACTTAAACATTTTATCTATCGACATGGCCATTAAAAGGGTTTTTGAATTCAAAATATATTTCCTCTCCCAAATATTTTTAGTTTTATTAGTTCATTCAGGTTATTATTATTCACATTTTATATATATCATAAAAACTTCACATTTTATTTCATGATCAAATCTCTCTAAAAATTCAGTATTTTAATTTAGTCTTCATCCTCTCTATCTATCTTAGTCGAGGATATTATTTATTAAATTTTTATTATTTAAAATTTATCTTATGTTCTAAACTATTTCTTTTTAAAATAATATTTATATGAAATTTAAACTCATTTATAATAATTTTTCTTGATTTGATTCACAAAAATGTAAAAAAAAATTTAATCAAGGCCTTATTTTAATCATTTTCAATTTTCTCTATAAATGTATCAAATAATACATCAACGTAATATTGGATGGAATTTATATTTAAACATTTAAATATTTTCATAAATTATTAAATATAGCTAAACTAAATATCTATTATATCATATTAGCAAACACATTTACCCTCCAACAATCTCCATGACTAAAAATCTATTTACTTCAAATAAAACTATCCACAACCATTTCGGGTCATATAAAAATTAAAACACCATTAAATTTATCAATTTTTTTAAATTCCCAATGATAAAACAACTCATTATTAGTTAAATAATTTGTGTTCATTTTTTGACTAAGGTTATTTCTTTGGTTATATATAATGCATCACTATAGTCTTTATTCGACTTTGATGTCATTTATTTTCTATATATCTTATATACATTACTCATGTATAACCATGGTATATTGAAGGGTGGATTACATTTTAATTCATTAACTCATTACATTGAATCATGATTTTCCCTTTTATGATTTACATTGGTTATGTTTAAATTTAGTTAGGTTCACCTAGGTTTTAGATGAACCAAATAAATTGCACATAAAAAACAGTAATTTTTTTACTTAGAGAGTGAATTACAGGGAAAACTTTTCTCTTAGATCTAATCCCAATATTATCATAATAATTAATCTATTCATTTCACTTTTCAAAAACATGATCTAAGATTTACTATGCTTGGTACAAATTCATCAATTAATTTTTTTCTAAATTATTTGTAATTCATTTGTCCAATTTGTTTTAATTGATAGTATTAAATTTTAATCTAGGGATTTCATGCTAAGGGTCGTTGTCTTTGTGGGTTTGGTCATGGTCTTGAGCTTTACTAATAAATTGGATTTCTAGTTTTAAGGAAGAATATTTTATAAATTCTAATATTTATTCTCTATTTGAACTAACAACACCTCATAGTTTCTTAATGTTTTTAACACCATTTTGGGGGAATGGAAATAATTAGATGATTTGGATTTATAGATTATGATAAATTATTTTCTTATCTATTTCAATTATCTTATTTTATTTATTGTTTTTGTTTTCTTTTTATATTCCTGGTTAGTTTTGGTTATGATTGAATGTTTCAAATGAATTCTATGTGAACACATCCATTCTAACAGAAATGTTCTTGACCTTTGATATAAAGTTGATTTACTTAATGGGAAGTCATAATGGAAAGGATATGGAACACAACCATACTCATGTGATAACACGGTACTCTTATATGTTTTGAATCATGTAAGAAAATAGGCCTGTAATGAATTGTAGATAATATAAATTGAGGGAAATTAATAAAGAGATAATTAAAGAGGAATACCAGTGTATGGAAAAACATGAGAAAAAATATGATGTTGACACTATATATGAAGTTGAATATGAGGTGAGATGTAATGATAAAGTTGAATCATAAAAAACTGGGTAGGAATACACCCCTACATGTGCTAAAATTGAGGATAACGAATAAAAAATAATTACCTTAATACAAAAAAAATCAAGAAAATGAAAAAAACATATTGTTTAAACAGATGATTACAATGAATAATTTTAGTAAGAGAAGTGAGAAGAAATTAGAAAATAGGGAAATGGTCTTATTTATTCAAGATAAATTTTATTCATTTAGTATTTAATAATTTCGAACACATGGTTCTCACCTCATTAAAGCGGGAAGCCACATTTAGTGTAATGAATGAGAATAATCCCTATAAATTGGAAGTAATTTTATTTGTAGTTAAATATGAATTGGGTAAATTTTCATGTTCTCTAATTACATGAAATATATATTGTCATTTCATAGGTTTATTTTAACCTTTTAGTTATATAAAAATGATTTTTTACACACACCAGTCACATTTACGTGTTTATACTTATAATATTATATATTCATAATAGTATGACTTGTTTGGGATAGAAAAGTTTTATATTGTGCCACTCTCCATAGGTTATATGATTATGTGACAAATATAGGGAATGTGTGTGAGTTTGGGAAGGTTTCAATCCAATGGAGGTTGTAGAATATTTTTATGATTTAGTAATATATGTAACATAGTTGAAGAGGTGTATTTTTTTATTTTTTTGGTTTTTTATTAGTGTAAATCCTCATTTCTTTTCCAAATTCAGGAGGTACATCAAAGGGGATTTTTATTCAGGATCCAACTCTATATTTTGGACTCATATTTAATTTATTCACGATCCTTGAAGATAAACCTCCCACTTTCTCATATTGTTACATGTATCTTTCTCTTTATTCCATTCCTTATTCTTCTAAATCTTCTTATTTTCCCTAATATATATTTCGGTCAAACCGAATGAATAATATTGTACTAATATGGGTTTCCTATGATTTAGGGAATATGAATATTCTCTTGAGAATATATATATATCGTTATTGTTATTGGTGACATGATTCTATCAAATTAAAGAAGTTGGTTCTATGAAATTCCATTTTTATTTCCATTCCATGTGTTCTTAAGATATATAAACACATTTTAAATTAAATAAAACCAATATATTTTAGTATTGTTGTAGTTTTATTATATTTATTATTTTCTTTTTTCCAAGAAATATATAGAAAGGGGGTTTTAATTCCTCTTAAGATATATACACCTTGAATGTATTTAATCACACAATAAGTGTTTAAAAAATTTCTTAAGATATTTTTTAAAAGAAATTTATTTTTAAAGAAAGGATTTGGATATCTTAATGCTTCCTAAATGATTATTTATAGGATATTTAGTATATTAAAGATATTATTAAAGGGTTTGGGTGGTTTTTTTAGGTATTTTAATATTATTGGGAATATCAATTTTCTTTTGTTCTTAATATTTCAATTAAGTTAGATTATGTTCATGTTTTATGAAAATAGTTTAATTGATATTTAACTAATATTAAGAAATTTTATTCTATGTTAATTGGATGTTGTGTTCCACTTTGATTGTGAGTTATAATAAAATATTGGTTTCATTGTGACTATAAAATATAGTTTGAATTATGCTTTTAATGTATTACAAATTTGGGTTAAACCTATAACGCATATTTAGAACTATCTATTAAATTCTTTTATAACAATTTCTATACCCTTGGTTTGAGCCTCGATTCATTATACTTTATATAAGGTTTTTGGTAATATAAGAATATATTAATTATGATTTTTTGTTTATCTTAATAATAATTTTTTCCTTACTAAAGGGTATAGGGATATGTTGTGAGGTATTTATAACATGATAAATTGTATTTTTTGATGTTATTTGAATGTGATTGGTTGGTGGTAAAATTATTCCTCACCTTCCATAACTACCTTCATGGGATCATGGGAGATTATGTTTGAAGACTGGTAAATGTACCACTTGAAATGACACAGCCTTCCTAGCCTTTGACTTGTTCTATAGCACTAGATAAAAATTCTTAAGATATGGATAGGGTTACACATTCAGGGATGCTCCCATTCTGCTAGGCCTTTAGATTAATGTATAAAGCTGTATGTGTGCAATTGGTTATGATTACTTTGATCACTATGTTAATATGAGGATCCTAGGATTCCCTGAACTTATTTATCATAGGTTTTATCCCATGAATATTGTTTGAGATTATTATTTACTTTATTTCTATTTTAGGATAAAAATATTTATAATGCATAATAAAAACTAATATTATGAATTTATTATTAAATTTCTAATTTATAACATCCTTTTATGCAATGCAATTAAGGTTTTTTATTGTATTTATTTATCCTTATATATATTTAATCCATTATTTATTTTCATGTTAATATAGTGATTTATCATTGGGTTGTGTAGTTTTTTATTTCTATTAATTATGATATTCCAAATGTATTCAAACGTATTAGTTTATTTTTTATTCATTTATTTGTTTTAACAACCTTTTTTAATGTTTTTTGCAAAAATAAAAGGTTAAATCTAGGTTTCTAAAGTCAATTTTTAATCTCCCATGAAATGAAAATATTTCATAAATTCTTTTGGTAAAATATTTAAAAATGAAATTAAATAAATTAATCCTATAGATTTACAAGTGTGGTCACATTTAATAAAAAGTGGAAATGAATTTTATAGATTTGTTTGTATTTATTAAATATTAAAATATTACTTTCTTAAGATTTATTCCAAGCGTCCATTTATGTACTATATTATAAAACGAAATTGACAAAAATTTATTATTTGTCGTAACTTAAAACAAAGGTGTATCCCACAACCTACATACACACCATAGTGTGTATTTAGTTCTTATTTATTATATTGTTTAATAGGTTATATTTTAATTTGGATTTGATGCACTGTATAGTGGTTGTTGGATGTTTTAGGATACATAGATGGCATTGGGTTATAGGGTGATGATCTCTTTATGGATTTTATTTAGTTGTTTCTTCGAGATGGATGATGTATCAACAACTTACATATTTTTCTTTAACTTTGGTCTCTTTTATAGGGTTACTATTGTGTAGAATATTTTATTTTTATTAACATATGTGGGTTTTTACAATAATTTTGGTTCTATATTGTCTTATTTCTAATTATATTTGAAATAGTTTATTTCTTTGTGAATTTTAGTCTATTATATAGACACACTATGTTGTATTATTAGTAATATTATTCTAAATTTATATTAATGTTTTGAGGGTGAAATGATTCCCACTTTCTTGTTTTTATTTCTTTCATAGTTGTTTCCATCCTTGGCTATTAGTAACACACCTCAAGCCTTATCATGGGCTAACCATATTAAATGGATAGGTTGAAGAAGATTGGTTCATGAAAAAATGCTATTAGAGTAACCTATTTTAGTTTTTAGAAGTCTATTAAACTTGATATAGTATTCACAAGGATTATGAGGTAAAACAAAATAAGGTTCGTGATCACCACCTTTCATTATGAAACATGAGTTTCCATGGGTATCCAATATTTTAATCCTAAAAATATTTTTTTTATTATTTTTCATATATTTTTCATTTAATTGATATTATTTTAATATAAACTCATATTATATAGATTATATTTTAGGTTTTACTTGTATTGGGTTAAAATAGGAGGAGGATAAAAAACCACTTTGTTAGCTCAAATGGTTTGGAAAACAGTGTTGATAAATCTACACCTTTTCTTAGATAGAGTTGCATGGTTCATGGATGATTCTTCAAATAATGTTACCAAACCATGCACAATTCCACATTTCAAATGTTTTAATTATTTTGATTCTCATTATTTCTAAATGAGTTCCAATGGGGTTTACCATTAATGTGAGGATAATTAACAAAGAATTTATTATAAATTAATTTAATTTGGGGGTGTTTTAGGTTTATTTTTATAATTAGATGTGTGAATTTTTTTATTAAAAGTTGGATTTATGTTTTGGATATCTGGTTGTGGAATGGAAAATGTATTTTAAAGGGTTTTATATTTATAAAAACATGTTATGTGTTCTTTTGGAAAGGAATTTTCATAGTCATGAATTTTTTTTAAAGGGGTTGGTTTTAAAATAGAGTTCTAGAAGTGTTTTGAAGGAAAAAAGTTTGGTTTTCAAAGAGAGTCCCATTGTTCATATTTCCCGAGTAGGGAAATTAGGATTTCATCATATGATGATGTTTTCAATATATTATAGTTATATTATCCAATCTAGGAAAGAAATTCAAATAATTAGTGTTGTTTTAATAAAATTCCCATTTTATAGAAATTTTATTTTAAATTTATATAATTTGAGTTTTAATTACCTTATGTTATTTGGGTCTGAGATGTGAATTATTAAGATTTTTTTTAACATAAATTGTGACCTCATGAAATATATTATAGACAATGAATATTTTATCAATAAATTCATTTTTAGGGTTATTATTGTGGTATTAATGTGATCTTTCTAATCATTAACTTAGCCCATACTTGGAATATAGTGGTTGAGATAAATACTTTTCCAACCAAATTATTTTGTTTATAGTTATGTGTTAATGACCCATTTGGTAACCTAATTCATTGAAAGGAGTCAATACACAAAACTTGATTCAAAAGTATCATTTCTTTTCCCAAAAGGTCTAAAATATTTATCTGTAAGTATGGTTCTATATTTATTATTCTATGGTACTCATTTATCTCACTCTCCTGGGAAGTTTGGGTGTTCATTGGTTAAAGGTTGTATTCATTAAATTATTCTCTCATGGTAGCATGTCTTTATACATTTAACCATGTTGATGTAGAATCTTCCATGGTTTGGAGACCTGTATTTGGTCTCACCCTTCTTGGTATTGAACTGCTGATTGGTAAATTATGTGGCATGGGATCACTGTGAATCCCTTGATAACATATCCTTTTCACCTTTGTCAAGGTGAATGCTATTAATCATTTTTTGGATTATTTCATTAAATAATTTCTCTAATTTTAGTAATGAATTTATTTAATCATGATTTTATTGGTTCTCTAATGAATTCTATTTTGACTTGTGAAATTTTGAATCTATTAGTATCTTGATTTCATCATAACCCTTAAATTATATTTACCCCATATGTTTTTATTCCTTTAAATTCATCAATTAATTTCTAGGGATTGATAATGGTAGGTTTGGGAAAATTGTCACACACAAAAGTCGATTTTATTTGGGTAAGTTATTGTATTATAAGATCCCTTTAGTTAGAATTTTTTGTGGATGAAAATTTGGATATTTTGGAACATTTTACATGATATATGATATTGTAAATTTTGTAGAAAACTTTTGTTGTTTTGGGATGGTTGGAATATATTGGTTATTGGATGGTTTCTACATGGTTTGGAAAACCTTGTGGGAAAACCATGCAACCTACTCAAAGAGAAGAATTGTTTTCTTTTAGGGGATTTTTAAAATGGAAATGTTGCACTGTTTTCCCACATTCATGAATAATGTCCATGGGACTTATTGGTTAAGCTCTAACTCTTTCTTTTAGCTCCATAGTGGATTTCTTCATGATAATTAACGGTATACCTCCATCTTCCATTTATTATTTCTTTTATTTTCCTCCTCTTTCCATTCCTTCCTATTTTTCTTCTTTTTCCTAACCCAGATGGCCATGTTTGTGGAAGCTATTATATAGGAATATTCTAAACATGGTGTTTTTGATATATTGCGCATGTGAAGCTTCTATTATTTTTTATCTAGTGTTTTTCAATGAAAGTAACATGATTCTATTAGATTATAGTTGTTTATTATGTGAAATTCCATTTATTTATCATTCCATGTGTTCCTAATCATTATAAACCATTATTTAAATTATAACATACATATAAACATTAATATTGATGAAGTTTAATTGGTTTTATTATATTGGTGTTTTTAAATCGTGACATAAAAAATGGCTTATTAAATGGTTCATAAGATATATAGACCTATAAAAAATTTATGTGAATTATAATTGTATCAAAAAAAGATAAGGTAGATATTTTAAAAGAAACTGATAATTAAATTTAGGTTTTGGCCTTCTAGATGTTTCCCAAATAATTACTTAACTGATATTTTGTAGATTAAATAAATGATTAAACTAGCTAAGGGGTTATTTGGATTGATGTTTTTTTGCTGGACTTGTTGTTTTATGTGATATTTTCTTATAAATAGATGTATGCTGGATTATTTTCATGTTATATATATACTTTAATTAATATTTAACTATTATTAATACATTTTTGTCTATGTAAATTTTGTGATGTGTTCCCCTTGGGGTTGACTGTGATTTATAATCAAAGAATATTCTCAAATTGGTTTTTAAATATGGTTTAAAAAATGTTTTCAATTATAGTATGATGTTTTTAGAAAGTTAAGTTAAAATTTATGGATTTTTTGGAACCATGTATTAAAATCATTCCCAGAAAAGGCTATAACCTTTGTTTGATCCCCACTTCAATACACTTTATATGAGGTTGTTTAAAATGTGATTTTAAAGCAATTTTAGTTTATGGATTTTTTATGGTGCAATGAGGGATCTATAATGTGTAATTTATATTGTGTGGTGCTATCAGTATGTGATTGATTGGTGTTGAAATATTTCCATACCTCATTTAAGTAACTACAATGAATTGTCTAGTTATTGTGCGGGAGGACTAGGACAAGTACAATTATTCCTAACATGACCTACCCAGAATTTCACTTACAGTACCACACCATCTAAATATTATTATGATATCAAAATTGTGACATTTTATGGGGTCCCCCTATCCACTAGGCATTGAGATTACTATCCTTAGTGGATTAAACATAGTTGGTTATGATTTATTTAATATGTATGTTGGTACGAGGATCATAGGTTGTTTTGAAATTGGGTGTATCCCATGATTCTTTTGAGAGATATTTATTTACATGATTTCTCATTCATGCATAACATTTTAATAAAGTGTAATATGTACTACTGTTATTTAATTATTATTATATAATCAATTTATGTCATCTATTTGTTCTCTTTTATTAAGGTTTAATATTATTTTTCTCTAACCGTATATATATATATATAGTATATTGTTTCTATTCATGTTAATATATTTTTTAACTTCATATTGTGTGGTTTTATATTTCTATTATTTATGTTATTTCCTACGCATGCCTACATTGTGATTTTAGTTTATCTATACATGTTTTATTATATTGAACATAATTATCAAGTAGTTTTGAAAAAAAATAAAAGCGTAAATCTAAGTTTATAACTTTATTTTTTAATATCCCATGAAATACAAGTCTTTTGTATATTATTTATGAAAAATGATTTGAAATGAATATTCATGAACAAATCCTTTTAGATTGAAAGTGTAGTTATGTATTATAAAATGGTGAAATGTGGTGTGTTTATATTGCTCAATTTTCTAAACATTAAAATAGAATTTTCATGATGTGTATTTCAAAGTATCATTTACAGAATAGATTATAAAAAATAAGAACATAGAATATTTTATTGTTGTTAGCTTACTGGGTCCTTATAGATTACACCCTAAATACACACCCTAGTGTGTGTGTTTGTGTGTTTGTGTGGTTCTTATTTCTTATAAAGATACACTAGTTATGTTATAATGTATACATTATTCACTATGTACTATATTGTAGATGTATTGGGATATAGAGATGGCCTTGGGATACAGGGTGAAGATCTATGGATGGCTCGAGTTCAGTTGTTGTATTTAATTGTTGATGTATTAGACACTTTGGCCTTTTTTATTACATATGGTTTCTTATGTTCTTGTACCCATTAATATTTATAATATTTTTTATTATTATATTTGGATTTATTTATTCATGTTTTCTATGAATTGTTTAATTTCTGTTTATATTAGAAAATGATTATTTTATTATTCTTGGTTGTCCAATGTATGGATGAACCATATCAGATTTTTGATAATATTCTGATGGTTTTATAATGATAATTATAGGTTAAATCATTTACTATTTTTTATTTTTATTCCCTTAGATCTTTTCTATATCATAGGTAACCTAGGAATGTTCCTCGGGCCATTTTTTAGTGTAAACCATGATATGGGTCAAGTTGACCATAGATAGTTCATGAAAATGGAGAAATAAACAATATAAAAAGATAGAAGATAAATAAAGAACTCTGATGGATAAATAATTATTATTTTAAATTCCATATATAATTTACCTATAGTTTTTCACATTATTATTTTGTGTGTGTAACACATGGATTTTATACATTATTTTTTGTCCAATATATAAGAAATAATTAAGAATATCATCATTCATTATTTTAGATATCATTTTTTTAAATATTGAATGATTAATATAATGGGAGGATGAGTAAATATAATCATGAGAAATATAATTTTATGAATCATGATTTTAGAGGTTTTATTTATTTATATCGATGAAATTTTTATAAACTTTTTTTTCTTTGATATCATGAATTTTATGATGATTGATTTTATGTTATAATTCATTCCACGAGTGATTGTAAAATATTTTATTTCTATTTACAAAGAGGGTTTTAAACTATTTTTTCATATTCTTTCCAATACACTATTCCTTAATAGATTCTAGCGGCATATAATATACTAGATCTTTTTATTGATATCTCATAAAATCTATGAAAGAACAATGTTTCATTAAGATGATGAAAGGATTTTTTAAAATATACCTTTTTACCATTACGACAAACCTTCACATTTTATCTTTCCTTTAAGAATATAGGGTCGAGGAATTTTATTAAAGTAAGCCACACTAATAGAAAATTTCTATATCCTATCATACTCTTGATATTTTTCATGATTTACAATTGATTAATTTTGTTGCAATAGGTTGTTTCATGATATTGAAGCTGATGTCATGCATTGGTAGATGTATAATATGTGAAAAAGTTTCATTAGTTATAATGTAAAGGTATATAAATTATCCATCATTTATATTTACTGGATATACACTATTTTAAAATAAAAAATTAAAAAAAATGGAGAATATGTTGAAAAGGGGTTGGAATATTTCACTATGCTTAATGTGATGATTTATGAGCCGATGAGATATGGAGGTGGAGTTGTAGGGTGATATTATTTTAGATGTATCTTCTAAAAACATTGATAATGTTAATATAATTTTTTTTAAGCCATATTAACACTATAAATTTGTTATAATAGATTTATATTCATTATAAGAATATTATGTAATTTTTGATCCAAAAGGAAAAAAGATTTTATTCTAACCAAATTGGGGATTTCAGGCATTATATAGTTTTATTTAAAATATTGACTTAATAATTTTATAATTTTAATCTAAAAAAATAACTTCATTTTTTAATTCATCAAGAAAAAATTATATTGGGATGAATTTTTTAAAATTTTCTAAATAGAATAATTGTTCAATGAATAGAGAAAAATAATGATTTTATTGGAAACTATATAATACTTTCAACTATTTATAGAGAAGATTTTATATTTGAATAATTTTTAATTTTTTTAGTTCATTTCGATTAAAAATTTCAAATATGGTATTATGAATAAATTTTATACTTGAATTTGGTATAGAACTATTTTTATACATAAAAGGAAATTTTCAGAAAAATCACTTTCCATCCCATTTGTGGATTAAAGTTTAAATTATATTACTACATTTATGTGAATTTAATATGATAAAATGGATTTCATATTTGGAATCGGAATAATTAAGATTAATTATTAAGTTAAATTTAATTCTTGGTCATAATTCCCTTTCCAAAAAAGGGTCACTATTAATAGTAAAAAAATAAAAAACATTGGCAATAGTTAATGTTAAAACATGTTTTATAGGGGTTAAACAAAAGTGATAAATATTAAAGTGACCTTTAAAAATATCTAAATTTTATTTTAAGGAAATAATTAGACCCTATATCATCTAACATATATAAATGGTTTATCTTTGAGCCATGTTTTTCAATTAAATGTGTAATATGTTTTACTATTTTTAAAAATTTAAATCATGTCCTCTCCCCCAATTATAAAAGAACAACTAATATTCTCTCTAATACAAAAATGAAGAGTGTTTTATTTTATCCAATACCAATCCAAATCCATTCATAACATACATTACCTCAAATTGGTGTCCCTTTTTATCAAAAACTCATTCTAATAATTTGTAGGTATACACCTAAAGAGGTTGTCCAATGAAGAGGTATAGTTATTAAACGACTGTTTTCATTTTATTTAATCTTATACATAATTAAAATATTTTTCATACATTATTAAATAGTAAATAAAATATCATACATATAGTTAGAATATTTTTTAAATTTCATAAGCTATATCTATTTCCTCCTTCCATCAAATGGGGAATTAATTTATCATACTGTGTATAGTGGACTACTACCTTGTGAACCAATGTAATTTATTTTCCATCATTACCTATCATGGATAGTTATAATGATGGATTTGATGTATATATATGTTATATTTATTAAATAATTAACAATTTTTTAAATATAATATATCATCTACTTTCTTACATTTCTATCCACTGAAAAATGATGACGACATTTGTCTGTACGTGTGGATTACCATCTATAAGATGTGACGTGATTATTTTTCCTTGAACAAATCACAATGATTCTATATATAATAATATTTAAGGATATAATATTATATATATTATATAATCATAATTTTAGAAAGTTGCAAGAATACTTACTTTTTTTACATCATGTTCATTGAAAATTGGAAACATTTCTTGTGCGTATATACAACTTACCGTCTTCATGTTTTTAACATCGTTCATTTTTCATAACCATAATTTTCTATTGGTTATACAAGTATAATTAATTTATAATAAATGATAAACATTTAATAATAATAATTTTATAGATGATTAATAATTAACTCTTTGACCATAGTAGACCTACCGAAATCATTTTTCACATATGTGGTGAATATCATCAAAACATCTGATGTGATCATTATTAATTGAGTAACTAAGTATATAATAGTAATAAATAAAATAAAATGAATAATAAAAATAAATAACGTTCTTATTATTGCTAATAATTGACATAATTTCATTATTTTCTAAGATAAATAACATACGGGGTGATTAATACATTAGGCAAGGGACACTTTACCTTAAAAATATCATTTTAATGATTTTAATGATTTTTTTATAAATTATTTTATTCCATGTCAATATTTATTAAATGATATTTTACATGTATTAATATGAAAATAAAGTTATTATAAATTACATTTTATGTCTCTTTTAACATTCGATAAAAGGTTTTTAAAAGGAATATTTTTATGTATTTTATGCGTAATTTTTTGAAAAACCTTAAAAATGAATAATTAATGTTCTATTTTACCATATATGACATCTATAGTATTTACCAATGCCACAATAGTTATTTTATGCTTTAGATTAATTTATAAGATTTAATTTTTTTCAAAGAAAAACTCTCCTTCCCTTTGTTCTGGGTATTTTAGTTTTTAAATTTGGGTTTTAAAGGAAAGTGATATATCAATATTTGAAAATGATTTTCATTTCGTTTCAAAAGTTTATTTTTATTTTTTTTATGACTAAAATGAAAGAGTTTATGTTTTTAATTCATGTTATTGTCCCTGAATTTTTTATAATAATGTGTGATCCTGATATAACTCATCATTGTGGGTGAGCCTGATATAACACATAATGACGGGTGAGCCCAATACAACTCATGAAGATGGGTGAGTCTGATATAACTTTAAAAACATTGGGTAATTATTATGTTCCTAAATAATTAGGTTAGATTTTTACCATATTGTATATGTCACTTTTAATGGATCTTATAACTCTTATATTAATATCGTGTAGCAAAGATCCTTTATGATTTTTATATTCTTTTTAAGAATTTTTCATGGAAATCATTTGATTAAAAAAGTGAAACTAAATATATTTTATTTTAATAGAAGGATTGTTCCATTTTGGGGTAAAAATGTATTTTTTTTAAAAACATTTTTATGGGTTCTCATGTTTTCGAATAAACCCTCATGGTTATTATTTTTTCTTAATGTTTTCTCATAAAGTGTATTATGAAAACTTTGTATAATAAATATTATTTCATGTGTAGGTAAATGATTATTTCATATCCAAATTTATTATTTAATAGGTTAACTAAATTTTATGATATTTTGGTTTTAAAATGGACTAATTACTTTATTTATTCTTATTTTTATGTCCCTTAATATGATTTTTATGCTAATCCAATGTTTTCAAAAATAAATTCATGGGTTTCAATAATGAGTATAAACAATGAAGTACAGTTTATAATTAAAATTATTTGACAAGAAAATAAGACATGATTTTTTTTATAATAACATTATAGTGTGTAAATTGATTTTAGTTGGAATTTTCCATCTTTTAATGCATTTTCTTATTAGTTAAGAGTTATAACGAAATTCTATAAAACTCTAAACCTAAAAATATTATTGAAATGAAAGAAAATTAAGACATTTTTCAAAATAAAATTTTGTATTAAATAAGGTTTGATTCCATTATATATTTTAAATGAGGAGTTCTCCACTAAATTATATAATGCATATCATGCATTTTAATTTAGAGTTTAGTATACCTTATGATACTTGTGTCTTTTCACATAAATTACCTCACAATATTTATCCTTAAATTCCATTTATCCATTATTGGAATCCCCCATGATAAATATTGATCTTTTAGTTATCAAGTAGATATTAAAATTATTTTCAATATTATTATTGGGATGCATGAAATAAATATTGATCATAAATAAACTTAAATGTTCCTTCAGTGATGAAATAAAATTTTCTGAGAATGGTAGATCAAAAAGTTTCGTGAATCCCAATAATAAGTTGAATTATGTGACAAGGAGGTATGAAAATATCATCATTTCAATTGGAAAAGTAAAATATATAGTATATTGGTTTTATTGAAAAGTGTTGAAATGAATTTTTTAATATGATTCTTAAAAAATTATAATTGATTTATATTTTTTAAACCTTATTTAGTTTTGTGTTTAAACTTTGTAAAGATGGGTTGTTTTTTCAATAATGTGGATTTTTTATTGGTTAAAATTCCTTTAAGTGTGGGGGTATTTGATATTTTAAATTCGTGAAAAAAAGGTGTAATATTTTTATTGTTTTGAATATTTTTTTATGAATAATATATACAATTTTTATTAAATAATGGTGTGAATCTCTCATATTTTGAATATGGAGTATTTTTAGTGAAATAGTGGTTGTTTATGAAAAAATCTTATAGAAACCTAGTTATATAATAGTAATTGGGTATGTAGCTCAGTTGTGTCATGGATTTACATTTACAAAGAAGAAATGATATTGGTTGTGTCACATAAGAATAATAATAAATTGACAAGGTAAATCTATGAGTAATATATATGTTATACAAGAGTCACTTGGAAGGAAAATAATGTTGTATAAGAGTAGAAACTTCAATGGAGATATGAGATTTTTCTATATGTAAAATTAAAAAGGAATTTGGGATGGAATCTATAGAAGAGTAATTCAGATGCTACATCAGAATAAATTGGATTAATGTGGGAATAAATTTAAGGATCTAGAGGCTATTTCACTGTGATGGAATCATTCAAACTTCAATATTTATATAATATAAGATACATCTGGGGTATTCAAATGTTATCATGTTGTATATAACCCCTTTTATGTCATGATATGATAAAGGAATAATAACTGGAGGATCAATAAGAATCAGATTATGGCTAATATTTCTTTCACAACATGATCAGCTCGAGAGAGTTTGAAACGAAATGAAACATACTGAAGATACTGATATTAATTCATGGGGAATGGGGAACCATAAGTGGTTTTGGGAGTTATAAAAATGTATTGAGGTGTTCTAAAATCCATTTTCCATGTGTTTTATATATGTAGTATATTTAAAAAATTGTTATTAACTATATTTGATATACATTTATAGTATATTTTCAAATGAGATATATGGTGTCTATTAGATCATTTTTAATGTTATTTTTTGTTAATTTGAGTAAGAGATAAATTAATATATATGTGAGATATCAAGTGGTATATTTCTTAATATAACTAGATTTTTATGGTGGTCCCCTAACTTATTCATTCATCGGTTAGAGGAAAAAATTAATTTGAGTTTTTATTTTTTAGATTTTTCCCTACTAGGGTTATTGTTTAGTTTTTATATACCCTCTCATGATTTTCCTAAGGGGTATTTTTCATTATGTAAATGTTTTTATTGAATTTTTATTGACTTAGTAATGTTATTTTATAATAATAGTTCATGTTGGGTTTTTTAATTCATTTATTATTTCTACATATTTTCTTTATTCCACATAAATTTCAATGGTTTTTTGAATGGTGGTTCTCTTTTTAATGTATTTAATAGTTACATTGATTTATGCATGTACATTGTATGAGTTATATTGGTTATGTTTATATATGGTTTTGGGACGCATTAATTGAGGGTATGAACCCATACATCCCTAATTATAGAAGATTGATATAGTAGTTACTATATTTTAAATTTTCATATATAAATATACTAAAAATTTATTTATGATTCGAATCATATTTGAAGAGTAATTTTAGACTACAATATAATTTAATTTAAATTAATTAATTATCATTTCTTCTCTAATTATGTATTTGAAAATGATAATAAATGTAAAAATCATATTTATATTTTTATTTGAGTTTTTTTTGTGGAATTGATATTAAAATATTTAATAAAAATTATGAAGTATAGCAAAATCAGAATGCCATATTTTGTCAATATTAAACAATGTCAAGTGAATGTAATGTAATGGAAGATGATTATGAATGTAAAATCACAATAAAATAATCAATGAAATAGTCAAAAGAATAATAAAAAAAGAAATATAGAGAAAAATTATAAATTTATAGTCATGTTTATATATATATACATATATATATATATACTGCATGTCCATATGATCAATGGCCTAAATTAATTCCTACTACCTATAAAATATAAAAAAATTAAGATCAATGACATGGGAAATAAATTGAGATTTCACTAAAGGAAAAAATGGATTGTCGAGACAGTTTTGAAAAGCACTACTAAATGTTATGTCTTTCATTATTTTAGCCTTAGTTTTAGAAAACCATCCCTAAATTTGAAAATTCAATTTTTTTATTTATATATTTTAATGGTATTTTTTTAAAACCACCCTAAATTAATGAAAATTTATAGTTATAATTAATAATTGATTACATCTATAATTAAAAATTAAAAATTATTTATTATTTATTTATTATTTATTGTTTATTATTTATTATTTAAAATTTTATTTAATTTTTATTTGTTGATTATTAATTATTTAAAAGGAATTATTTAAAAACTAAATTTATTAATTTTATTTATTAATTATAAATCATTTGTTAGTTATTAATTAATTACTAATTTTTAATTGTTAATAAGAAATTATTAATTAGTAAATTTTTTATATATATGCCTATTTATATATAAACATGAACAAACACACACAGACACGGAAAACACATAGACATATATATATATATATTAAAATTATGGATGATACTTCCCTGTTTAACTAATGTTTTAAGAAAAGTTGGAAATTTATTATTAGCTTTAAATGATCATAAATTTTGAATTTGGTGTCTCTTTATTCTTTTTGACATCATTAATTGTAAATACATTGACCATATTACACTATAGTTACTGGTTACATTATTAAATTGGTACTTAATACAATTGATCATATCCCAAAGGATCAGACAGTTTAGTAGTTTTGCAAAACTAGACACATTCTTGAATCTCACATTACATTTAAAAATTTAAAATAAAACTTGGTATTTTATTTTATAACATCATTAATACCTTTATAATATCCTTAAATATCGATCATATTATATTTCTTGGAATCCTATGTAAGGGAAACATAATAAACAGGTTATCTTAAATGCTGAGTAAGGGTATGTGTACTGCAAAAGATAATAAGGCGTGAAGACTATGTTAGAAATAAATGAAAATAAGATAACTCAATATAAATAAAAATGTGGTCATGGAAAATAATTATTGATATTATAACTAATAAAATAATCACATGGAAACTAATAACTGAAATCATAATTATGGAATGCATAATGTTGGACAACTAAAACTTATCGTTGAGGCCTTGTGCGAAGACATCTTATATAATGGGGTAATGCCTCAGCCAAAAACCCAATTTATTTTCTGTCATGATACCTATCAATGCATCGAGGGTATATATAATTCTAGGTCTCACTCATAATTTAGTAAGTAAAATTCATTCATTATATGAGAAAATAATATATCTTAATCAACATTATTTACAAATCAATAATTTTCTATATTGGATGAACTACCAAATAGAATATCAATACTTTCTGCATTCATAAACCATATAGAGAAATATTTTGGATGGTATCGTTGAGTATATAGTCAGTATAATATTAAATAAAAGATATTTTTAATAGATGAATCAACTTTAAAAACCTCACTAAGAAATTTCTTGATAAAAATACCATATTCACTTTGAAATCACTTATTTAAAGTATAAAATATTTCTTAAATATTAAGGAATACATTTCATTGAATGTAACTTTTAAAAATTGTAATTTAATATTAAAATAAGTGATATTTCATAATATAATAAAATTATATTCAGGTTGTATAAGTTAAATAAATATTCCTTTCACACTTGATTAAAAATGTTAGAAAGTACCTCATTATGAAAATGACGAGAAGATTACTTTTAAAATAGATAGTAAAAGAAATAAATGGGTATAAATGAAAATAATAAATCATTAAATAATTTTAAAAACATTATTTTAGACTTTTTATGAATATTTTGGTAGGGAAGATAATGATTCAAGTCCGAGTGGAAAATACAAGGTCGGTTTTCCTTAAAAACAATAGTTTTTAACATGAGTACGTAAAGAGGGGAAAATAAACGGAAAACATAAAATTTAAAAAATAACAATAGTAGAAGAAATTAAATTTCATTTCACATATAAATATAAAATAATACCGATAATTAATACTTAAACATCAATAACCCTCAATAATAATGACATTGTGAAATAAATCATCACCTCATGTATAACTTCCTACATACTTTCTAGAATCCCCAATATAATAAATATATATTTATTTTAAATATATTAAATAACTATAATAATATATATAATACCATATAATTTTAGCTTATGACCTTGTCTTAGTCATTAATTAAAAATTCTTTTTTAAAATCACTATTCCAAATGATAACTGTTTGGTTTTTAATGTAAGTATTGATATGGAAGTTTCGGTCCTTATACTTTGATCATGCATTAATAACCTATATAATTTTAATAATGATATAAATACCATAAATATTAATGATATACATATTTAGGGTCATTTATATATGTTATATATAGAAAAAATAAATTACACTATTCATGGAGATGGTTTGTTGTACATGCGCATAAACATTATTTTCAATTTTAAAGGATAAAGAATTTGTAATTCACAATTAAAAATTAATTATTATATCATATCTATAATACATATTTAATAAAGTATTATTTATTACCATCCATATCAAAATAAAATGAAAAACGAATCACATCACTTCAAGGAGGCAGTAGTCCACATGTACAAACACGAGTCATTATCATTTTCAAACATAATAGAAGGTAATAAAGTGGATGTAATATTATATTTAAAGAAGTATAATTATTTCATAAATTTAATATATATATATATATATATTAAATCCATCACTATATCTAACCATGAGATTTGGGGATAGAAAATGAATTACATCGGTTCGTGGGGCAGTAGTATGCCGTACACATGATTGAAGGTTTCATTTCCCATTGGATGGAAGAGGAGATAGATATAGGTTATTACATTAACATATTGAAAATTAAGTATTTTTAGGATACTATTGTTATTATTTAATGATGGTAGACGAATATTTTACTTAGGTAAAATATGAAATAAAACAAAAATGTATTGTTAAAAGTTATACCTCTTATTTAGAAAGCCTCTTTAGGTTTACATGTAATTCCTTCATAATATGGTTTTTGATAAAACAAGGGATTATTTATCATATGTATTTATTTAAGGAATTTATTGGGGTATTTCCTATCCAAACCAAATGGCTCTTGAATTGTGAAGAGGATATGGGAGGAGGATTCCTTTTATATGTGGGGGAAAAGGCACAATTGGAATTTTTTAAAATAATAAAACAAATAAATATTTAATTCACACCATATGGATTCAAAAAAGTAACATTAAAAAATATTATATGATATATGGTAGAAATAGTTCAATCCAATTGGATTTAGAAAAGAGTTTGGGTCATTTTAACTCTTTTTTTATTGTAACCCTTGGTAAACTTGTTTTAACTACAATCGTCTCAAAAACGTGTTTCTATTTTTACAATTAATTATGAGAGAAATTTTTGTTAACCTTAGTAAATAATATAAATTTTTATTATTTATAATTTTTAATCCATTTTATCATACTTAAATCATATATTTCATAGAATTTAATTTTAATTCAAACCCATAAATACGACGAAAAGAAGTTTTCGAAAGAAAATGTTTTATTATGTAAAAAATGTGTTTATATCAAAAATGAACATAACATAGATTTAAATGAAATAAACTGTATTATTAATATTATTAATGAAAAAATTTATCTTTTAAGTAAAGTTTAAAAAAAACATTAACATTTTAATTGATTTAAAATCAAAGACATTTTAAAAAAATATATATATTTTTCAATATTCATCAAAAAAATTATCTATTCTGAAAATTCTAAAAAAATTCTCAAAGATAATTTTTACACGTTGACTTAAAAAATGAAGTTAATGCTTTCAAATATATGTTCTAAAATTTTAGAAAAATTAATTATATTACTTTCTTAAAATCATAAATAAAATTAATTTGAAGGAAAATGTAACTATCTTTAATATATAAAGTCTATACTAAAAAAATATATTTTCATTATCTGAAACCATTATATATTTGTTTCAAAATGTGGTTATTAATATTCATACAAAAAATTTAACATATAGGTTAAAAAGAAATAATATATTATAGTTTATTTAGACTTGGGGTTGTATGTATCACAATCTATCGAATCGATTACACTTTTTTGAAAAAAATATATATAATAGAATCTCCGGGTGTTACATTATATCCCACATAAAATGAATTTAACTCTTGAAATTATATCACATTGATACAAAAAATGATTATATCTCTATTAATTAAATCCTCAGGTTCTATTATATTTTCATTGAATTTTTTATTCCTCTAGAGAACATTAACTTGTTGAGTAGTCTTGTTTACTAGCACATTATATATACAATCAAATATTTCTACTAATTGTTCATTATTGGAAATATCATACTTCATTGGAATGAGCTTTGAGTTTAGTACATATTTAAGATTAGGTATGTACTTCCATGGGATAGATATATAGAACATATCCTTACCTTGATAATGGTTAAATGGAAGTGTCATGTAATAAGCTACCATCACAACTCAATAAAGAATCATGAAGGGGGAAATATACCTATGGATTATCCTTCCATTCATCTTGAATTTCATAACCTTAATCCATAGTGAAATTCACATAAACACCTCCTCTCCATCTTTAACCTCTAGATATAATTAATGATTATCGACATAACGTTTCTATTGACTTTGAGGTCCCTCGATGTGTTGTTTAATGGTTGTGTCATTATTCACTATTTTCACTTCTAGTGAAAGTTCCAATATATTTCTTTATTCAAAATCATACCAGCACATTGGAGTTTTACACTTCTTCCCATAGTGAGTTTAATAAGGATCCATATAAATACTCAAGTGAAAGCTATTTTTCTAAGAAAACTCATCTAGAGGAAGGTATCAATCCAAAATAACTTTTAAATCTATAAAAAATATATCTCAAAATATCCTCTAGGGTTTAAATATTTCTCTCAGACTAATAATCTATTTAAGGATAATACATCACACTGAAACTCCACACTGTATCAAGAGCCTTCTTAAGACTTCTCCAAAACATTGAGGTACTCCTCAAATCTTAATTAGATCCAATATAATATGGGAAACAATGATATTTTAACACTTATTTAATGTATATCTTAGAAAGATGATTAAGATATAAATATTCATTGATAACAAATGAAGTTTGTTGAATTTTTAAAGAGATTAATTATAACCCTATTAGTATTTTATCCTTTAGACTTATGGGGAGTCCAATGATGAAATAAATGGTGATGTTTTTTGATTTCCATTCTTGTATGGGTAATGGTTGAAAAATATACATTAGATTCTATCTCTAATACTAAACTTGTTATCCTAACAAGCACCAAGATATATATTCTACAATAGGTATCTTTATGTTATCCCACAAGAAATTATCATTTAGATCTTTATACATATTCATACTTCGAGGATGAATTATTAATGATAAACTATGATACTTGTCTAATTGACCCTTATTCAAATTTGGAATAGAAAGAAAAAATACATGGTTACTAAAAATAATCATTCTATCATATTCAAGATTTAACTTAGTAAAACTTATTTCCTTTTATTCCAACTCTACATCTTCCTTATTTGTCTCTTTAATATTCACATGGATAGATTATTGAACACACATTTGTGTAAGATAATAATTCTACCCTTCCATCAAGATTTCAAGATCTATCCTATGAAAATCCATAAATATTGGATATTCTATAATCCTTATCATACATTATATATCATGATATTTTTCACTCAGATCATATTCCACCTTTTAACCTTACTAGGTTGGTAATTTATATCACATTCATAATCATTAATCATCTCCAACCATATTATCTATAATATATTCAAATCTTTATGTATGAATATATACTTTAAACTATTATGATCAATATAAATATATATATATATATCAAAAAACTCTATGTAAAGATAATTCCTTCATATATTTAATGAAAAAATTACCACAACTATATCAAAATCACATGTTGTGTAATTTTTCTCATTAACCATCAATTTTCACACAGAATAATATAACATCATATAATTTGGTGTGAGGATTCTTAATAGTCTCATATTCGATGCATAACTATAAAATAAAAACCCTTATCCATTGTAGAGTAGTGTAAGAACATCTGAGATGACTAACCTTCTCTTCTATTTCTTTAAAAAAATTTATATTCATCTGTCCAAATGAAATTGACTCCCTTTAGAGTTAAAATGGGGTGTGCATTTGAAATTCATGAGAGATTTTACATAAAAAATAAATAATATCCATCCAATCCCATAAAATTATGGATGTTAGTCACTGTGGTGGGTCTACTCCAATGTTTAATGATATTTTTTCTTTGAAGGATCCACTAATATATGCTCACATGAGATTATATAACCCAAGAAACAAAATTATAAAGCCAAAATTCAGACATGGTAAATTTGTTATATGAATTCACCTTCTTTATGGTCTTCATCAAAATTATAAAATGTTTTTCATTCTATCAATAGTGCAAAAACACATTTTAACATCTTTTTTTAACCTACGTCTATAAAGGAGATGTAAAAATAGTATTTTAGGGGTATGTTTTCTAAAAACCAACACCAAAAATAATTTTCTTTGAGCATTTTGGTGTTGGTTTATTAAATAAAATGACGCCGATAACCGATATTCGGTGTCAGTTTTATAAATAAGAGACGCTGAAAACCATTTTTTTAAAATCGGCGTCAGTTTTTAAAATAACTGACGCCGTATGTTAATTTTTTTTTAGAAAAATCAATAAAACTACAATTCCAATTAATTCAAAACCCCTGTAAAAAACACAATATACACAAAAATCAAACATTATTTATCATTCAATAAAAATATCGAACTTACATACTTTTATCTATTTAATCAAAAAATTATGTACGTATTTGTATTATAATGTAAAAAATACATTTCAGTCAATGATAATATTTACATGGATTCCAGTTAAATATCAATGCATCAATAAATCTTATAAAAAATTATATAAATACATTTCAGAGGAACTTGAGAGAACTCAATGAATTCTAGTGTCGAATTTTGGAAGAATATGCCGTTATAGGCAATGTGGCATTTGTGGTTAAGGCTAAATGGGATGGTTTGATGGTAAACTGTACTACAATGGCTGATCAGATAAAGTAGGTTGAGAATGAGTTGGCTAATGAATATACTCGGTGGAATATCTTCATTTCAGATTTCAAATTACTGATTTTTTCTGTGTGTGTTAATATCCCATGATGGTTGAGTGTATGCACATTTTATATAATATATGTATAGTAGGATATACGCACAGTTGTGTGTGTCTGTGTGTGGCCTTGAGAGATGTTTTCTAATATAATAACTAATGTGCTTGTGTGGCCCATAAAACCATATTGGATGTTTGATTCCCAAAAAAGTCTTATGTAAATTGTTACCATGTCCATCATTGTGGCATGAATCAATACTCAATGCCATAAGTATATCATATAATATGTTTAATTCACTTTTGGATTGTTTTTGGTTAGTTCTAATGTCTTTTTTATCCTTTTGTCATGGAGTTGTAGTAGGTACGAGATAAGTTCATGTCAGCTTAGATAGTAAGTATCCTCTTAGAACATGGTTGATTGATTATTTATTCTTTCAAATACTATAAATAAACAAAAAAACCTATTCTGAATGTGACAAATATTTTTTTAGAAAGTTCAGAATATTACAGTTTCAAAATAATGTAGAATTAAAATAGACATACCAAAAATATAAGAAAATATCATTATTGTTTGTTGTTGAAGCATTCATTTGATTATTTGTAGGATCAAACACCTAATATATCAAAAGTGTTAGTTTTTTGAACCCATATGTTATATTATTTATAAATATTAGAATATGCATACCTTAAATACTAATCAGACATAACATATAGTTCCCAAAATTATATTGAATATGGGTCATATCAGATTTAGAATATGAATTTGATTAATTTAATGCCTACAATAACATTGAATGATATGAGATAAAAAAATATAATAATATGGATGAAAATATAAAAAAAATTATTACAACTAACCTTCTCAAAGTCAGTAGTTTTCCCAGTTGTGATTATCTCATACATGAATCGTAGAATATAATAACCACATTCAACATTTCCTTCTTGATGATGGCACTACAGTTATAAATCATTATGTTGTTAATAAAAATTAATATATAACAAAAAATTAGAACAAATTATAATATAAAAACTAATTACATTTACTTCCAAATATTTTATTTTAGTTGGTGTTAATGTCGACTTGTATTCCTTATAAATAATTTTCCATGAAATGCATTTTCATATATATGAACTAATAATGCATATCTAAACAATGAGAATAAAACACAATACTCTTATAAAAAACAAAAAACAGACATACCTTTCTAATAAGGTGGAAAATATTTTACGAATATTCCCTAATAAAGAGAAAATCCAATATACTATGCATTCACTTGGGCACAATACGCTTAACATCCAATGCCGATTACAATAAAAAAAGTTCACAATTTATGACATTATAATGATAATTAATTCATAATTATTTTTCAATTCTTACTTATCATGAAATGGTAGTAACCAACATTGAATCTTCTTATGTGATAATCTATCACACATATATGCAACTCTATCAGGATTCTTCACATATTTCTCTTCAATGGAAATGAATTTGGGATCTATAAAACCATAAATTTTTATACTTTCATTTTATAAAATAAGTGTGTGTAGATATCTAATTTAAAATAAAAATATAGTTAGTCAATTTAAAACAATATTTTATTAAAGAAATAAAAATTCAAATGTCAATTTACATACATGGTAAACAACTGCACCACATTCAAGCCGAGCTCTTCAAAATTTACTAGATGCATGATATATTCTCTGAATAATCTCACTGGATATTCTTTTCATCATATATTGGTCATCATCTGAAACTCATAGATAAAATTCAATAAATAAGATTCATAAGATAATTGTTACATCCCATAAGAAATATCGGATGTATCTATAGTCGATTGTTCCTGAAGAATTTGTTTCAATTGTGATGCTTCTTTTTGTTAATGATAATTCTATATAAGTTAAATGTTAGAAAACATTATAATTAAATTTGAATCATTCATAATTAGTATTTAAAAAAACATATACCTCATGCGAAATTTAACAAACCAAACCAGTAGTCCAAAGTAAAAAATGACCAACACAACCCAAAAATCTGGTGATCTCTGTGGTAGGAAATATTAGTATAGAATTAGGATCTATAATATCGAGTATATATTCTCTAACCTGACCCATCTTCATAGGCCGGTGGTGTACATAATCCCCAAAAAATGAACAAGTCCTAACACAACAATATGTATGTGATGATCTCTGAAAAACAACTCATAATAACTCTTTTGGTCTGAGTGAGGTGGTTGAGAATCAATGTAAGCAGATGGGGCAGGGTAGTCCGGGTGAGTAGGAAAGGAAGGCTACAAAATGAATAAGTTATATTAGGGTTTATAATTTATAAAATAGAAATATTGATGACAAATAAATAATATACATGGGAAAGCTGCTCATATGGGGCAGGGTAGGTAGATGGGGCATGGTAGTCCGTGTGAGTAGGCTGGGAAGGTTTAAAAATGAAAAGGTAATATTAGTGCTTATAATTTATAAAATAGAAAAATTGATAAAAAAATAAATAATATACATAGGAAGGTTACTCGTAGGGGGAGGGGGAGGCAGATAAGGTAGGGTAGTCCATGTGAGTAGGCTGAGAAGGCTGAAAAATGAAAAAAAAAATTATATTAGTGTTTATAATTTATAAAATTGAAAAACTGATGACAAATAAAAAATATACCTGGTAAGGCTGCTCATATGGGTCGGGGTAGGCTGATGGGGCAGGGTTTTCCGGGTGAGTAGAATGATAAGGTTGAAAATTTAAAAAGTTATATTATTTTTTATAATTTATAAAATAGAAAAATTGGTGACAAATAAATAATATACCAAGGAAGGTTGCGTAGATTGTGACAGTCTTACCATGTGTTCTAATAAAGCCTTCTACATTGTTGCTTGAATTTGACCACCCATATATTGTTTCATATCTTTCTGCTCTACTTTTAATGATTCTATTTATGGGTCTCTTGATTGATTACTCTTACGAAAAATATTCTGAATACTATCACCCACCCGATATCCTCTAACATGAATGGGGTATTCTACCTTTCCCAAAGCAGTGGCTAGGATATCTATCCTACCCATAGAGATAAAAGAGCCCTGTGTCTCATGATCATAATTTATATCCTAAAATGAAAAATAAAAAAGTTATATTAGTATTTATAAATTATAAAAAAGAAAAATTTATAACAAATAAATAATATTTAATTATAATTTTATCAGAGACTTTATTAGCTTCCTCTATAAGATATTGTTTATTTTTACTTCTTCTTAGTCATTTCCATTTTTCATGTTGTGTGGGAGGAGATGGAGGACCAAATGGACCTCTTCTGAACCACTTCTAGATCGAGCTCTTAATGCTTCAAATTTTTCTTCAATCATTTTCTTCTCCAAATACGAGTACCCTTCTACATGATAAAGTATGAGGGTATAAATTTTTTAATTGGATCTCCTGATTTGATCTCCTATAGGCATTTTATATAATGATAAACTACTATGTAAAAAGAAAAATATTTAATAAATTTTACAATATAAAATAATTATAATACCTTAAATTTTTCTTGATTAAGAAAGTCAACAAATCGTTTCCATGTATATTCACCTATAAACGGATACTTGAGGCATGAGTTTTCAAACCATCTCATTCCAAAAACATAATTTTTTGAGTTTTGTTTTAAAATATCTCTATTGATCTTCCACTAAAAAGAGATGTATTTTCTTAATTTCTTTGGTTTCCTAAAAATTAAATGTCATCTGTAATTGAAAAAATTAAATATTTCATTTAAAATATATAATATTAAAAAATGAGATAAAAGAAATCAATTAAGATATATTACCATCACAGCCTCCCAAAACTATTTCTTTTCCATGTTGTCCACTGACTTTCAATCAGGATATAAAACACTAATCCCGCAACGGCTCTCCATTGCTATATGATTGAAAAACTAAACTGCATTTGGACCAATAACACTATTATCATCACCAAAATGAATGTGTACTCTATCATTATCACGAGCAAGTGACAGTTTTGGTAAACATGTAATACCTTGTTTACCGACTTGAGAACTTGAATATTTAGTAGTAACATGAGAAGTATCCTCTACCGAGGATGCATCTGTAGTCCTACAAAAAATTTTTAAATTAACTGTTTTATTTAATTAAAGAAGTATATTGCTAAATAATTAATAATATGTTAAAAAAGATATACCTTGGTAACTACTCTCTACCTGTATCTAACATTGATACTAGAAAGTGTAATAAAATTTTGTGAACTTGAATATCATTAGAAAACTGAACATTTAGAAATAAGGAAGACAAAAAATAAGTAGGAAAAAAAGAGGCATGCATTTATAAGTTTCAAAAAAAGTAAAAAAATATAAATGTTTTCCAAAAAATTTGGAGTCTAATTTAGTGTTTTCCCACATGCCTTCATCATGATCAATACGTAATTCATGTACTGTGTCTATCCTATACTCATTGTAATCATCCATAAATTGCGTAATTGATGAATAAGGCTTATGTAAATCACTAACATCATTATCATCAACCTCATCAACCAAATGTCACCTTTTTCCATGAAAAACAACTAACCACTGATCATTTGATGGATCAATGACATAAAATACTTGCTTTTCATGTGTCTCCATGATAAATGGTTCCCCATTATAATTAAATCTTTTCAAATCAACCAATTTAAACCCATATTTATCAATTCTCACACCACTATTACTATAAACCCAATTAAACATAAAAATGATGACTCGAACTTTAATATAATAAATTTCCCATATGACTTCTAGAACTAAAAAATATAGAGTTGATGCAAAAATTGGGTTTTCATCTTTTCCACTTGGAAAATGCACTGCTTCAGCAAAAACCATCACACCACTATTCTGAACGGTACTCTTATCATCCAGGTTTTTTGTGTAAAATGTGTAGCCATTGATATCAAAACTAGACCATGTGCTCACATTAAGAGATGGACCCCCTAGTAACCACATCAATGAATCTGAGGCAGATATATCTGAGGTGACTTTCTCTTTAAACCATGAAACAAATGTCTTCTTATGCTCAATCATAAACCAATTTTTTTTTCTTTTCTTGTATTTTAACTTTAATTCAGCAATATGTGAGGATATATATGATTGAACTTCATCTGTATTGTTTAGAATGTATAAATGTTCCTGCATCACTTCATCGCGTGGAATTAACTTTACCTTTAAGCCTCGAACCCCTCTACCTTGACTATCAACTATCATATATTGAGATACAGGGAGACCAATATGCTCCACCTCATACAAATAATCAGTACATAACTCAATGACCTCTTCTGATACATATTTTTGAAAAATTAGTGTCCTCTGGTTGATAAGGAGTTTTAACATATACCTTAAAAAATTTGATATATCTTTCAAAAGGATACGTCCATCTTAAATAAACTGGCCCACATATTCTTATCTCACACACAAAATGAATCAACAAATGAACCATTATATCAAAAAATGTGGGTGGGAAATACATTTCTAGTTGATAAGGAATAAGATTTTCTTCTTTGTCCAACACATCTAAATTTTTTGGATCAATTACATTTCTATAAATGTATTTCAAATAATTACATAACTTGATGATAGTCTTTCTGACAGTTGTTGGAAATATACCATACACTGATACTAGTAGAAGTTGTTGCATCAACACATGGAAATCATGAGATTTCATATCTATTAATTTACAATCCTTCAATGACACCAAATTATTCACATTCTAAGAAAAACCACTGGGTACATTAATACCATGATGACACTGACAGAAATCCATCTTTTCAATCTTTTATAATGTGTGACAAGCCGGAGGTAAATATGTTAAGTTTCCTTTCCCAGTGGGAGCTAACTCCAAACATATTTTCAGTAATATTAAGTCCAATCTAGTATACAATACGTCTTTTTTGATTTCATTTTATGTCTAACAAAGTTCCAATTAAATTGTGAAATATGTTTTTTTAACATGCATAACATCGATTTTATGTTTTATCTCTAAAAATTACCAATAAGGTAGTTCGAAAAAATTAGACTACTTAATCCAAATATTTCTTTGAAGACCAAAACATATTTTCATTCCAAATGTCAAATAAATATCTTTCATCATGTCATAATATTATTCAGCTGACAATGGTCGAGGGGGAAGGTTGTATTCTTGTAATCCGTTAAATGCTTTTTTTCAAATACGATAAGGATGATCGATTCGCAAAACTCTTCGATGTCCCATGTACATTGTCTTTCTTCCATTCTATAATTGAAAATATGATGTTTGTTCCTCAATAATTGGAAAAGATTTATGTCCATTAACACTATATCCAGATAAGTTTCCACTTGTAGAAAAGTCATTTATATTGAACGTTATGATAACATGCAAAAGAAAATACTCTTTCTTTTATTCATCGAAAACATTAACACCTGCCTCCCATAGTATTTTCAAATCATCAATCAATTGCGAAAGATACACATCAATATCATTTCCTAGTTGTTTTGGTCCATAAATCATCAATCTCATCATAACATATTTTTTCATTATACATAGATTTGGGGACAAGTTGTAAACTACCAGAAAAACAGGCCATCACCTATGTTGGGTACTGAGGCTCCAATATGGATTCATTCCATCAGTACACAATCCCATTATGAGATTTATAACTTCACTTCCAAAATCATGAATTTTTTTTCATAAACCTTCCACTGTGGTAAATCAGAAGGGTGACATATTTTACCATCAGAGATGCACTCATCTGAATGCCATCATAACTTTTTTGCATCGATTGAATTTCCAAATAGATGCTTCAAATGAGGAATTATTCGAAGGTATGAAATTTTTTTAGTAGGAGTTTTGATTCTAGTACCTAAAAATGAAACACAATTGAAATATCATAGTTGTATGCAAAAAATATTGGATTATATCATTATAAAGTACAAAATTGTTTTTCATGACGTTAAATGACATCACTTGAGAATGAATCTGTGTTGACATTCCTATCTATCTTGTAGTATGATGTCCCACATGTAGAACAACTTGATAAATATTCATTTTCATTTCTATATAGTACACAATCAATGGGGCTATCATGTATCTTTTTATACCCCAATCCCATTGGGTATAATATTTTCTTCGCCTCATAATTGGAATCTAGAAGACCGTTTTCTTCTAGAAGTAGCTCTTTTAAAATCTCAAGTAAGCTTGAGAAACGTTTATCACTCCACCCATTTTTTTCATCTAAGTTAACTTTCTCAAAATTGCTGATAACACTGTATATTTACTACAACCCATAAATAATGGTTTCTCAAAATCTCCATACAATCATTCAACAATTGTTGTTTTTTCAATGGATTAAACACCCAAATCATGAATTAATTCATTATTATGATTCTCTACCTCGTTATGAATATTTTCATCAACATTGGATGTTGAATTTTTTGTTCTTTCACCATGCCAGACCCATCGTGTATAAGTAAGGATAAAACTATTACAAATGTGATGGTCCTTGATTTCAATAGAGTTTAACTTTCTCATATTTAAACACTTCAGACATGGACAGAAATTCAAATCAATGTTTTGAAGATGTTGTTTAGAAAATTCCATGAATTCATCAACTCCTTTTTCATATTCACTAGTATTTCATCATAAATGTATCCAATTACGATCCATTAAAAATCTGATATCCCAAAAATAATTGGTGAATATATTAAAACATATAAACATTTAAATATATATATCTAGATAAATTGTAAACAAAAACATATTTAATAAAAACTATTGATAATCAGATAGAAAACATCAGATATGAAACACATTTACAAATAGTAAACATTTTATTTTCATATTATATACATGTGTTATATTGATATTATAATTAAATTATAATATAAATCTTGTAAAATTTATTAGTTTGTTTTACATAGTTATTGCAGTATTTTGATGTTTCATGTATCAAAATTATTGAATATTTAATTAATTTAATGGGTGAAAAATTAGTTATTATTAGTAATATGAAATAATAACTAGAGTAAATGTTCATATTATAAGTGAAATCAATCCTAATACTCCCAAAATTATGACAGATGAAATTAAATACATAAATAAATTGAGATATCTTACAACACATTTAGGTGAGGGAACAATAGAATCATTTGAGGAATAATAAGTGGTTTTGGATCCATTTCATGTTCTAATGATTATATAAATAGATTATTTGGTTTTTGGTGTAATTTCTGTAGACCTAATTCAATCCCCCAACCAATAGCCCTCTCAAGTGTGTTTTCTCAATCCTATGGGGACAATATGTCAGATAAAAATATTGTCAGAACATTATTTAGTCAATTGGTCAAGATAAAAAAAATTTCAAATAAAACAATTTCAACACATTGATTAATATAATTGTTCATGAACATTGACTAATAAATTTATACATAATTTCAGGTAAAAATAATTCAATTGGATTTTGGTATAATTTATTCAAGAACATTGACTAATACATTTATACAAAATGTTATATGAAAATTCAAAACCTAAAATCATACAAATCCAATCCATATCAAGAACATTGACTAATCACTCTTCAGGACGACAATTAACTATGTTCCAATGCATTTTATAAAAACTATAAACTAATATTTGAATTAAATAAAAATTAATATTAAATGATCAATAATTAATCTTCAAAATTTTAAAAAAACATACAAAATTCTTTGTATAACTAAAAAATAGATCTCAAATCTGAACTTTGATCTGTATAAAACATTAGAAATTCAGAACTGTAAGATCTAGAACAAAATTGATTGTAACAAAGAAAAATAAAGATAAACAATGAAGGAAAATCAAACCATCGTTAAAAGTTTCTCAAAATAGCATTAATAAGAACACGTAATCTTCATATGATCAAAGAAGACCATATAATGAAGAACATAGGCTGCAGATCATGAAAATGGAATAAAGTCATCAATAATGGTAATTGGAAATCACAAATAAGGCTTCGAAGTCCTCACTTGTTGAGAGGATCCGCCGTGGGTTTCGATTTCAAAGAACAATGAAGATGAGGTTTTCCCGATTTTCCCAAATTTTAAATGAATTTCGGCATTGGTTTTTCCAAAAACTCACACCGAAATTTTAAAAAAACATTTCGGTGTCAGATATTTACAAAACCGACATGGAAAATATTTTTTTTTAAATTTTGGTGTTGGTTTTTACAAATACCGTCACCGAAAGTCTCTAGGGTTGCTATTTTCGGCGTCGATTTTGTGGAAAACCAATGCCGAAAATAATACCTATAGCATCGGTTTTCCTTAAAACCGTCGTCGAAAAACTTTTTTTTACTTTTGGAATTGGTTCATGATAAAACTGATGCCAAAAATCTGTGCATTCTGGTGTTTTGCGTTGGTTTATAGTAAAACTGACGCAATAAACCACTCATTAATATTTTTGGTGTTAGTTTGTAGTAAAACCGACAAAAACATTTCTCGCACAAACCATCGTCGTTGGTGTATAAAAAACCGACATTAGTAAATTGACATTAAAACCTATATTTCTACTAGTTTATTACTTACTCTTTGAATATATAAGAATATAATCTTTAAATACTTCCACAAACTGATCAAGGTAATATCTAAACACTCTATTAAATTAATCCATGATGATAATAAGAAAATTATTATGGCTAAATTGAATTAATATAAATTTTTAATGATCATACCTCATTCGAAAAGCTAACTTGAGTATATCTACCCTTTTAATATAAATCTTATGAGACCATGAATTAATACCAATCATAAAAAAATATAGAGCTCTTTATATATGATCCAACTGATCATTGATATGGGGAAGTGGATCGCTTTTCTTAACAGTTATCTTATTAAGCTCTCGGCAGTCAATGAAAAAATACATTGACCATTATTTATTCATAAAAAAAATAACATTTTCACCCCATGGTGATGCACTAAGTATGTTTTTTACTTAAAACAAAACATCACAATTTGGGGTAAAACTTAATATGTTCTCAAGAAGCACATCTGAATAAACCCAAATAATTGGAAGATTTTCAATGTTTAGTTTCTCCGAAAAAAAAATTGAGATCAATGTACATTATGAATATGTAGAAAAAACTATATGATAGATGAAATTTCTATTTTGAGTCTAGGTTCATACTCACACAAAAATTAGATTCAAGGTTGATTCGTAATATCAAATGTAACTTCCCTTCATCAAAAAAATGATATGTTATCTATTCTAAGAGAGCCAATCTATAACAACAATTATAGAAAATTTAACTCGAGGAATAATAAGAAGATTCACAAGAAGAATCATCCCAAAAACAGCTATTTGAGATGAGTTATTTACTTGACATGTGATCATGCTACCATTAGGGGATTTCACCAACAACCCAGTATCTAATAATTGAGGTGTTGATGTGATACACTTAGAAACTTCTTTAGATACCAAAGAGTGGGTAGAACCAAAATAAAATAAATCCTTTGGAAATGTGGAGTGGATAATAAGAGTACCTTTTTATGTCTCTAGGGACTCTCACATTTGTTATAGTAATTTCATGATCTTTACCTATACCCATTGGATTCTTTTTTGGTAAGTTCCAATAAGGTTTATGGTATTGGTTTGAATATTACCCAATCTACTTACATTTAAATCATTTTACATTGACGGAATCACAATTACCATTAAATTCATGAGAATTGTGGCCTTTTTCCCCACAGTTGAAGAAAACTCTTTTTTTATTCATATACCAAAGTGTTACTTTCCACATGTATTTCATGTTAGAAATTCCCCATCTTGTTCTTCTATTTATCCATTTTTTCTCTATCATCCACACCTCATATTTATATCCTTAAAATCCATAATACATTCAAAAATATTTATTTATCTTGATAACACATGATAGTATACCGTCATATAATTAGAATGTGTGGGAGACTAGTTCTTGTTGAAGGATCATCTTAATCCCATCAATGAAATATTACATTATAGATTATGTACATAGTCCATAATATTCATTGATAACCATATATTGTTAGATTCAATGATAGTAACTTTTTTCTCTTCCTTTTGTCCCCAAATTAATAATTTTCCCTTAATATAGAGTCATTATTTGTGAGGAAAAAATTCCATGAAAAGTTCCTTAAAATCATTTCATTCCATTCCCACTCTTTCCTCCACGTCCTTACTGTTTGGAATTAATAACCACCATTAATTTTCATCCCTTGAAATATGAAAAAATACATTGACAACCTTATCCATTTAATTAATACCCAAAGTGATAAATATCATATCTAAGGAACTTATCCATTTCTCAACAACAAATGTATTTTTGGTATCATTGAATGATGTAGTTTTATGCCACATAATGTGGGCTAAAATTGTTAAAAAAACATTTTAGATCATTAGGATGCTCAATAGAGTCAAGGTTATTGGTTATAACTTGAGTTAGTTTTCCATATATAGTTATAATTTATTTATCCCTAGCTATAGCTCCAACTTCATTATATTTTCCAAGAGGGAAATCCCAAAATGGATTAAATGGATTACATGCATAGATATAATATAAATTCTATCCATTGTAAACCATTTCCGAAAACTGTATTACACTATATCAGATCATTACATTATGAATCATAATGAATAATTTCCAAACTATTGAAACACATTACATAAATTGAAATTTTTATGCATAGCTAATTTCAGAATCATAAACCTGGTTTATTTGGAAATATTCTGAAATAATTAAAATATTTTGATAAAATGATATTTGATATATCCTCAAACAAACTATTTTTGTAGTTGTTACCCTATATGAATATGTGACAAAACCATGTCCACTAGTTATATCCATATAGATATTCATTTCTAGGAAATCCTCAAAAATTATACCTTACAAAAAAATTAGGATCTTATCCTATACATAGAATAATCATCAATGTTATTCATAGGGTTATATTCTCTAATCTATGATTTAATCAATCCAGTTTCCAAATTGTATAGTAAACGTTCTCGTATAACTGTTGAAATGAACCCAATCCTAGTATCCTAGAGTTGGTGGTTAATTTATTATATTACTAATATATATAAGGGATCACATACCCAATATTTTAATAGTTTATCAGTCTTGGAAAACAAGATAAATACTTAAATCTCACATTATATTTGAAAATTAAAATTGCATCATGGTTTTTTCATTAAGAAAACCAATATTCCATTTAGAATAGCTATTAATATCAATCATAATACACTTTGTGGAATCCTCTAGAAATGAAATATAAGAAACATGTGAGATCAAATGCTTAGTAAGGGCATGTGTATCGTGGAAGCTCATAAGGAATGAATAATATGGAAACCATTTACCATCAAATAATGAAATATAAAGGAAAAACTAATATTTAAACTTATCCATATATATTATAACTAATAAAATAATTACATTTATATAAATAGCTAATTTCATAATAATGGATTGCATAAAGTTGGAAATCTGAAACATACAATTGGGGCCTCATACCAATACATTGTACATAAATTGGTAAGGAATCATCCAAATACCCGATATATTTTGTCTCATGAGACCTATCGATTCATTAAGGGTATATTTAATTCTATTCCAACAAATCACTTAATAATTCTATTTCATTTTTCATATAAATAAACAATACAACTTAATCAACATGCTTTAAAAATCAGAAACTATTCATATTAGAAGAACTTGAATACAAATTATCAATACATTACATAGTAAAATTTATCATAAACCATACAAAAAAATAAATTTGATAGTATCATTAGATTATATCCTTATTTTAATAATCATTAATGGTTTTTACATTGATGAAAATAATTTTAAAAGATCACTAGAAAGTTTATTGAGGATAATTCCATTTTCACTATAAAACACTAATTTAAAGTCTAAAATTTTGTAAAATTTTATTGAAAAAGTTTTCATTAAAAGGAACCATGTAAACATTATATATAAGCTTCAAATTAATGAGTGGCCATGTCGGTGATAAATAATTTTCATACTGTATATGTTTAAAAACATTCCTTTCAGTCTATGGTAAAAAGGTCAAAAGTATCTTATTAAAAAAATATTCTTTCTAAACCATTTTATACATATTAAAACATGGGTAAAATGTTATATATAAAATTATTAGATAATATCAAACAAATTAGTTAAATATTTTATGTAAAATATGGATGTGGGAAGATAAAAATTCCTGACCGAGTAGAAAATACAACTTCAGTTTTCCATAAAAACATTATTTTGGTATCTTGAGTAATTAATGAGTGAAAAATGAAATGTAAACATATAATTTATAAAAATAACATGACGATAAAAAAAATATTTGGCTTTAATATATTATTATTAAATAATACTCCCAGCAAATTAATAAACATAAACAATCATGAATAATGATGAGATTGTAAAATAAACCATTACCTCAGGTCTGACTTCCTTCAAATGTTATTGAACCTCTTATATAATAAATATATATTTATTATAAATCTATTCCTTAACCATAATAATATATATCATACCATATACTATTTATTTATAAGCTTTCAATATCCATTTATTAATAATTACTTATTAAAATCATCATTATGAGTGATAATTGCTTTGTTTTTCATGTAAGTTTTGGTTCGATAATTTTGGTACTTGTACTATGGAAATGTTTCTATCACATAAATAATTTTAATAATGATATAAATATCATATATATTAATTATATACATATTTACTAGAATCCATTAAATTTATATATTAAAATATTAACTACATTGTTCATGGAGAAGGTAGGTCGTATATATTCTTGAATGCTATTTTCATTTCATGACAAATTGAACAAAAGGAATGTAAATAGAAATTCACCATTATAAAACAATTATTATATTATTTATATATTTTATAATCATTAATTATATTATTATTACCATCCATGTATAAATAAAATTAAAAACATATCACATCGCTTTGTAGAGCCGATCCTCCACACATACGCATGAGTAACGTTTTCATTTTCCAACAGATTGGAAGGTATGAAAGTAGTTGTAATATTATAATTCCAAAACTATAATAATTTTATAAATAATATATATATATATAAATATATATTAAATACATCATTATATCCAGTCATGAGAATTGGTGATGGAAAACGAATTACATCGGTTTACGAAGCGGTGGTCCTCCATACAGACGATCTATAACTTGGTTTCCAATTTTATGGAATAAGAGATGGATATAGATTATAAAATTAGTAGAAAAAATTCTAAATACTTTTTAGGATATATTTTTATTATATAATAATGGTTCAAGAATATTTTATGGAGGTAGAATAATAAATTAAAAAAACTCTTAGTTAATAACTATACCTCTTCATCAGACAGCCTCTTTAGGTTTATAAATTAATAACTCATAGGATGTTTTTCTAATCAAACAAATGACTCTATTTCCCATTGGTGGATATATGGAATGTATTTATTTAGGTATTTTATAGAAAAAATGATCTTAAAAGGTGTAGATGAGAGGATTGAGGGAGTCCTTTTATAAGTTGGGGAGTGGACACACATAGTATTTTTTAAAATAATAAAATATAAAAATTTATTATTCACACCATATGGATTCAAAAAGTGACTATTACTAAAAATTATACTAGATATGGTAGAAATAAATCAAATTATATCACATTGTTACAAAAATAAATGATTATGAAAAAAAAACTATGATCGAATTAGATAAACAATTTGGTAATAATTAATAAAAAAATTTTGTTTTTGATCTAAATAATGTTTAAAATGGTATTTCAAAATTAAATGATCATAACTCCAAAATTGGGTGTCCACATAACCAATATAACCTTTGAAATTAAATATCATCATAATATCATTACTTTTTGGAACTACGGAGACCTTGTATCGTATATTTCATGGTCAAAACAGGTGTTTAAAACCACTAAAATGAGTTTTTAGTTAGGGCGTAGTAATTTAAGATATTTTGATTATATTTATGATTTATTTAATATTATTTTCTTATAATATTATTGGGGGATTTTAATTTCTTTAAGGGCTTTACAATACATTGATATAATGGTTGTAGCGACCCGACCCTAGAACCCCGGAGCTGCTATCTTCTATAAATTACATTTTCATTATTACAAGGAATCAATCCATGAAGTAACTATCAGTTTAGTAGTCTTAGTAAACTAGATACATAAATGAGTCTTTTATACCAATTGACTACACTAATTACAATATAATTGTTTTCTTATTTCTAGATTAGTATCTTCTAGGATAACATTAATCCATTTAGCAAATCCTTGAATATCTTTCATAAAAATCTTCTGGGATTCATAGGGAAAGAAGCATAATAATAGTGAGATCAAATTCTTAGTAAGGGTAAACTATAGTGGAAGTAATAATTTATTAATGAGAGTAATAATTTTTTCATGATAAATAACTAAACATGCAAACCATGTAGTCAATAAATTGAATATAAGTACGTAAACAATATGGAATGGTAATATCTAGAAATACATGACATTATAATATATAGATAAGGAAAAATCACTTTGGAATGGTATGAAACTAAAACACATTCCATTTAATTAAATAACTAAAATAAAATATATCCATAGATATGTCGATGAAAAATATCATGAATGAATAATAACTAAAACTAATATGAGGGAAATGATTAATTGTTGGAAGTCATGTATAAGGCACATGAAAACCAATTACTGTCAAAAAATTTCAGAAGATAGCTTAAAATTAAGGGTAGGAACCCATTAGCACAACTATTTTTCTCTTCAGAACCTGTAGATGCATCGAGGAGGTATATAAAGTATGGGAAGCACCTGTCATTGTCGGTCCAAAACACTCCTCATATTGAATAATAAAAATAACAAATATTCTTTTTAATTAACTTAATTTAATGAGGAATATAGATTTATCAGTAATTCTCCATTTAAACACCGTATGTAAAATGATATACGGTTTATGCAAAAGTAATATTCATTATAAAGGGTATGGATATTTATGATAAATTAAATTCTAAATGATCATATGTAATTTGATATTTCAAGGGGACTGAAAAATAAATCAAGGAAGCTAATGTGAATATTATCCTTTTCCAAATCAATCATGAACCATCCATGGGAATAATAAATATGGTATTAACACAAAAAATCCCATTTCGGGTAAAAATTGAGGGTGGTTATCATTGATTAAAATATAATAACTTTTAAAAATATTCTTCTGGAAAATATCATTTTCTTTTGAAAATCCTTTTGAAAATATTTTTATTTGAATATAACTTTCGAAAAATATTTCTTTAAACATAAACCTTTTAAACATGAAAAGGAATATTCAACAAAATGATGGCCGATAAATCTGTTCCAGTTATATTAGGTAAGAAGAATATTCCTTTTTATGGAAAAAGGATAGAAAATGCCTCATTCGGAAAGTGACAAGAATATTCATTTGAAAACATTAGTATAATAAAAAAGGGGTAAACTTTTCATTACCACATTATTTTAAAAGGAAATTAATAAAACATGTTTTTATAAGAATGTATGTTCTCTGACTAAAGAGAGAAATAAAGTTGGGTTTTTTGAAAAAGATTTTCTAAAACATTTTTAGTACCAACGAATTGGTGATTGGTAGTAATATTTAATATGGAAATGAATATCCATTGGATAATGAATTGGTTTATTGAACAATGTTTATATAATTTCCTCAAATTTAAATTCCATTGAAAGGAAATTAAATATACTGTTGAGGAAAATAATTTTTAAACATTCCAAAGTGTCTCGTACCACCTTGAAATATTTGAAATAATAAAACTAATATTGGAATAATATTATATTATATTCATAAATACCATGAATTTAATATTTTTTATGAAAAAATATAACAATAGGTGTAATAAATACATCACACAAAAGATATAAGTTGTTAAAATGACATTTATCCCATGGGTATAAAAAGTGAGAGGAGAATCCCTTACCTTGTGTTTCCTTCTGGGTGAACGTACTTAAACTTTTTATATAATAAAATTATGTTAATTTTCTAATTTGATGAGAACATTTTTCATGTTTATAATTAATTTTAGGTACTTATTATTATGTTTAATACAACTACTTCAACAGTTATGTTTACATTGGGTGCTTTGACCCAATTCATTTTATGTGTGAAAAAAACTTTGGTAGGTCAACTATAGTCAATATGGTCAATATATAACATCTCCATAATAATAATCATGAGATAATTATCATATTAATTCCTCAATTATACTTTTAAAATAAATAATTAAATGTGGTTATTAAAAATGAACCAACATTACAATCATAGAGATGGTAGGTTGTACGTAGGCATGAGTAACATTTTAATTATTCAATGATCATTATAGAAAGAAGATAAGTATAATTATATATTTATAGAATTATAATAATATCATTAATTCAATATTATTTTTTCATATATATATATATATAATTAGTGATGTAAAAGGAATCACATCATGTCAAGGAGGAGGTAGTTCACACATCCACGACCGACATTATCACTTTTTAGTCTGTGAAAGGATAATAATGAAAATGATATGTATATATATATTTCTAGAAAGTGAATTATTTTATTAATATCATACATTTTTTATGTCTATTATTTAAAATTATAATCATCCTTTACACATTCCATGTATAGTGTGAATGAATCGCATCGCTTTGAGGGGGAGGTAGTCTACGCATCCTCAAACGATGTTTTCGTAAGTGATATTTATCAAACACATTTAAGACAAAGGTACAAGAAAATAATATATAAATATATATATATCTGTTTATATTCTTCATGTTTGTTATTTAATTTATTTTCCATATAAACCATACAAGATGGATTTTATGTAGGGTTTTTGTACTTTTCTACTACATTTAAACATGTTTTATGTCTACATAACCCTTAAAAGGTGTGTTATGTTCCCATTTCTATTTCCTCTCCAAAATATTGTATGAGACATTAGTTACTTGAAATTATAAATTAACTTTGATATTTCCCATTAGAACCTAACATAATATTTCATACTCAAATATCTTAAAAAATTCATGATTTGACTTTATTCTCCTTGTCCCTAACTATCATGGTCGAGGATGTGTTTTTTAAAATTTTATATATTAAAAATATGTCAAATGTTTATGACAATTTCGACTGAAAACAAATATATTTATGAACTTTAGTGTCCTCTATAATAATTTACCCCTAATTTTATTCTCTTAAATGGAAATTCTATTCATCCATCAAGGCCCCATTTTAATCATTGTCATGTTTCCCCATAAATCCTTTTAAAAAAACTTACACATAATCATTAATGATTTCCATATTTAAAAATTCAATTATCCTAATGAATGGTGATATTTAAAAAACAAACACACATTTCAAAATCCTAGTATAAAAAATTTACCCATGATTTATATCCATGAATAAATAAATCTATTACATTTAAAATAAAATTTTCAAGGTCATTCTAGGTAATATGCTTGATAAATGTCTATAAAATTTTTATGTTTTTCAAATTACCACTATTAAAACCACCATTTTGAGTAGAATTTTCTTGCTTATTTGATAGGATTATGTGATTATTTGTGTACTATTGGATTCATTACTATAGAAAAAATTTACTGATAACAATATGAATATCAATATTTAATAAATCTGCTTAACATGGCTCATTTTCTACTCAATACAACATCACATTCTCTGTTCCAACTCAAAACACTTCAACGAAAACATTGTTTCTACATTATATAAGATTTTCCCTCAATAAATATACTCAATGCATCACTTTTTATAGAATAAATAAACTCTATTTATTTTATATAATACCATTGCTCGAGATATCTTCTGGACAGATCATTTTTCCTTTAACAGGGTTCTTATTTATATTTCATGAAATTTTAACATAGTGATTTTGTTGAGTATTTCCTTCCAAATGTAATTCTTTTTGATTTAGAATATTTTTAAAATATTAAATAATTCCTAAAGGGTTTCAAAATCCCCAAAAAACCCTTTTATTTTCACTGACTCATAGCTAAAATTCATGATACATTTTTTTCTGTGATAATTTTATTGTTTAATATGTTGTTCCTGAATAATTTATTGGATTTTTATTTTTTAAATTAAAAGAATTTATTACAATTTCTATATATTATTTTAGAAATAAGGTCAGCTATGTCTGGAATTTTCCTCTATGTGGGTTCATGAAACATAGTCAGCTCGTGTATGAAAAATTTAATTTTTTTAAGAAAAGTGATGACATGAATCATTTACCCAATTCATGCCCCAAGTAAATTATTGAAAAAAGAAAAAGTTGCAATGAAAGTATGATGTGTAAATATATTACAACATTAAGGCATTGAGGGGGGGGGGGGGTACTGGCTCAATTTAAGAAGAGAAGAAAACCAAAATCTTATATTAATGAAAAAAAATGTCCGACAAATTCTTTCATCATTTTGATATCCTCATGGAAAGGAAGCTTCTACCAATTAGAGGAACTCTATGGCCAAACATAGAAGTTCTTAAACCTTTGCGGTAGTCCTAAGTAAACTAAAATCCAACCACCAGCCAAGTATTTTCTTGCAAAAAAAGATCAACACTGAAAAAACACATACACATCCCAAAAGACAACTTCTGTCATATCCAAACAAGATAAAATGAGAAAGAAACTTCAAAATGGTCGAAAAGGAATCAACCAAAAATTGGAACATAGAGTAGGCTCATGTAGTTTGGAGTAGCAAGTATAGGATCAATAAAGCCTTCCTGACTACAAAAGACATTGAGCGGTATGATAACACAAAAAGATCATGAAGGTAAAGCTTCTGAGTAAAGGAAGTAGTCATTCCCAAGGAATATCATAGAAGTTGAAATCAGGATATTTTTTTTATTCTTCAAAAATCCTAATGAACATATGTTTTCTGATTTCAATGCATTCCTCAGCAGAAATAATCCTACTCGTATCTTCTGGAATGTGATCTCGTCTTGTTCTTCCATCCAATCTTTCACTGCATCCCCTACCTCCTCCTCATCACAATAATAATCTCTATACATATGGATCTTGATAAAAATATTTTTATTGAAAATTTTAATAATAATAAATGATCAAATTTCATCACATTATGTTAAATATTTTTATTTATAAAATTTTTGGAATTAGATCATTAATTTGAAAATATGATGGAAATTTCAATTTTACCCTTTATAGTGCACTGGAGTATTTCAGAGATAAATATTTTATATTTATTTCTTGAACATGAAATTTTGTAATTATGTTTATGACATAATGGGATACAACATTTGTTGAGGACATTGGAGCTAAATAGTTCATTTGGTTGGACCAAATTGGCCATGAAGACAAAGGTGGGATGGACCCTCCAGATTGGACATTACTGTAGTGTTTAGGTCATATGTTTTTCATAAGAGCCTATATTGGGACCAAATTTTGATATGATATCTCTATCTCAAATGTTCACAAATAATTATTTTGGAAGAATAGATGGTTCATGGGTTTTGAGGTCAAATGGGTGGTGAAAGTTGGCTTAAAATATTTGGCCGAGATTACCCATTCACACTTGAAACCACTTTGAACCTAGCCTCCAAACAACTCTATAAATTGGTGTTATCACTCTTTTGGATGGTTGGTCGAGGTTTTGGGTAGGTCTGGACGAAAGTTTGGTTCCTGGAAGTATTGAAATCCTCTCAGAAGAAGTAAGGATTTTTGCGTAGATCTCTTCCAAGCAGATGGCTGAAGAGGCGAAGAAAAAATAAGTTTTGGATACATTCAAGTGTGTGGAGGTCAACATCCCTCTACAGGAAGCCATCAAGAAAATCCCAAGGTATGCTAAATTCTTAAAAAAAAAATTATACCAATATAAGAGGGATCAAGGGAAATGAGAGGATTAATATTGGAAGTAATGTGTGAACACTCATTACACTAACTCTATTAATTCCAAAAAAGCGAAAGGATCCCAGGAAATTCACAATCCCATGCACCATAGGGGAGTTTCACTTTTCTAATGCTCTTTGTGATTTTGGAACATCCATTAATGTGATTCCTCACTCTGTATTCTCTTATTTACAGGTTGGTGAGTTGAAACCGATGAGAGTAGTGGTGGAGTTGGAGAATAGAGCTACGACATATCCAGTAGGATTCCTTGAGGATGTACTTATCTGGCTAAGAGACATGATCTTTCCAATAGATTTCTACGTGATTAAAATTGATTAAAATCAGCTATGTTCACGGGCTCCCTTTATCTTAGATATGCTCGTCCTCAAAAATGCTAAAATGGTCATAAATGTCCATGAGGGCACACTTTCTTTGTATTTTGGAGATGAAGTTATCATATTTAATGTTATAGACTCCATGAAGTACCCCTCATAGGACTATTCTGTTTTGGTTATCTCCCATTTTTAACCACCAAGTGAAAACCCAATGGATTTTTATTTTCCTATTCTTAGAGAGATTATGAGAATTGGTTCTAGGTTGATGTCTAAGAGTACTTCCAAACCTATTTTGAATTCACAATACTCTCATAGATTAGATTTTTAAATGGATTCAGATTTTGATTTTGATCATGTTCAATCATATTATGACATGGATGTGGAGTATGATGATAGATTTAATGATTTATTCTCTGATTTTGATGATGTTTATTCTAATACTGATGTTATTTGTGTACATATTTTGGTTCCTTTAATGTCTCCAACCATAAATTACCCCCTTCGTTGGAACTCAAGCCATTTCCATCAAATCTCAAATACTCATTCTTGTTAAGTGGAAAGAGATTACCTATTATAATTGCTGATAATCTCTCTTTTGAACATGAAGAAATTTTTTTGAATCTGTTGAGGAATAACATTCAGGAAATCAGGTGGACTTTGAATGATATACTAGGTATTAACCCCACCATTTACATGCATGGGATTCTTTTGGAGGATGGGGCTAAAACGGTTATGAAGCCGCAAAGGATATTGAATCCAACACTTTCGGAGGTTGTTAAAAAAAAGTTAAAAAATTGCTCGATGTAACAACCCAAGATTTTGAATAAATTTTGTTTTCCAATTTTTTGCCTTATTTTATTTTATACTCACAAAAAATATTTTATTTAATGAAATGAGTATAATTAAATTGAGACCATTGGGTTTCGACTGTTATATGACCATTGGAAACTAAATGTTGCGATTATTGTCTATAAATACAAGTGATATTGGTTAATTAATATAGAAAAAATATTTGATGGACTCATACAGTAGTCTCAGGCCGATCGAAGACCATCTTATGGATCTTGGGAAGGAGGTAGCACCACTGGGCTTTGCTCTGGACCAAACCCAAGCCGAACATCATTGTGTAAAGCTGTAACGGAATCGCCTTCGGGGAAAGTTCAAGCTAATAGAAATTACCACTCGGGCAATGTTGGATGAGCCGCCCCAGGATTCTATCACCTTATCAAACCTTACCCTTAATTCATATACTGGTGTTATAAGGGGATATGTAACGAGACCTTGGCTGCTTTATGTAATCATTTGAAATAAATAAAAATTAGAATTTCTCCTTATGGTGAAGTTTGTGAATCTAAAGCATCCAGATAATTATAAGATGTATATTATTGATGAATTGTGGAAAAAGTATATTTTAAAATAATTATGTAAACCTTAAATAATTAAAAATTTGTAATGATTTTCAAAAAATGGTCTTCTATAGTTGTGTTCATTATGAAATTTAGAATCTAATAAGATCAACATAATTTTTGTGAATAGTAAATTATGAATAGTGATTTCCTGCTTATGATTAGTCATGTGTCCAAATGGATTAAGTAACATCACTTAAGAAAGTATTAATATAATTTAGGCACCTTGATTAAGTAATGTGATTCAATAAATTAGGTAAATAACTGTTTCAGAAATTATTGGTTATGTTTTTCAGGTGAATAGTGTTTTTATTTAAAAATTAAATTAAAAATATTTATAAAAATATTTTCATAAAATTGATTTCATTTATGAATTTAGAGCATCGATATTAGGTTAAGGTGATTTTTCGGGATTTTTCTAAAAAAATGAATTCTTGGTGAATAGTGAAAATACAGTTTTGAGTTTTGGGTGTTTAATGACATCATTAAGGTTGTAATAATTATGAAATAATTATGGTTAAATTCTTAATAGTAATATAAGGTATGAGGTGTCACCAGTGGCCAATACCATGGGCAAATACCATGGTCAAGCCCATGGTTTTTTCAATACCACCGATGAGGCGTCCCTTGGCAATTAATGCTTTGTTCCCTCACTCCTCCAATAAATACCAAGTCATTCCATCAATAATTTCATTTAAAAATACTCCCCAAAGTAGTTATGATCTCTTTACCTCCCATGTTTTCCTCCCAAGGTTCCCTCAAGCCTCTCAAGGTCCCTACCTTCAAGCTTTCGAAGTTACTCTTCAAGGTATGGGAATCTTTCACCCTCCTCTTTTAAGCCATGACTTCCTTTATATTGTGTCTTCTAGTTTCCATATATTTTTGTTGAAGGTATTTTAATATATGTTATAATTACAATACATTTCATGTCTAATTTTTTAGTGACCCTTTCATCTCTCATCAATTTGTTTTCTGAATTTTTATGTGACGCCATTACGCTGCCGAATTGTTTGTAAAAGGAATCGCGTCTTCTGATTTCCTTGATGTTTCCTTTTCATGTGGTATATCATTAAAATTTCCATTCCATGTTATTATCTCCATTTTATTATGTATTTATATTATATTATAAGTTATTTATGAGTGGGTTACTCTTGTACCCTCTCTTTTCAATGTTTTCTAAAACCATGTTATATAGTCATTATACTGCATAAATTTCCCCACAAAATTTCTATTTCTTTCTCTCCAAAAATTCTATTATTTTATTTATGTGAATACCCAGACCTATTTCATTTATTTGGGTGATCATAAATATATCATGATGATATATTTTATTCTATAATTGACATACATATAACAGTCACTCCCATACCATGGGTTATAAATTTCATAATGATCTTATTTTTTTAAGAACTTTTAAAACTTCATGATCTTGAAATGAAACCCATTTCTTTTATCCTCCACGGGTTATTTTTGAAATGTTTGATTATGATCTATGTGTCTCACAATAAAGTAAAGACATATTAAGGTTGTTCCCTGATAGCACTCCAATGTATTAGGTAAAGAATTAATCTCTAGTGATGACAAGTTTCACTATACCTTGGTGAATAACCTTGGTAATTTTTATGACACCTTGGGGATGGAACATAGTGATATGTTCATTAATGTATTAATGAAATATTGTAGCCACGTATTCAAGTTATGTTCCATGATATTTTCATTATGATATTCATATTCTTCCATTTCTCGTGTCTTTATGTTTTTATTCAAGTTCTTATTGATAACACAAATAAACTGTTTCCCTTGTTTACCCTTACTAGGCCTTCTGGTCACCCTTTCATTTGATTTATGTCTCCAGGATATGAGATGCAGTAATTGTACATTGGATGGACTTATTATGAAGCCTTACAAGTGGTTTCAAAGAATATTTTATGTTTTTTTCATTTATTATGTTCCGGATTTCGACAACACTAGACTTTAAATATCCTCTATTTGTAAAACATAATGAAAAGTTATGTATTAAAAAGGATGTATGTCATAGTTGGTATCAAAGGATATGATATTTATTTATGGAAATTATTATATGAATACTTTATAAAGAACCCAATATAAATGTTTAAATATAGGAAAACTTCCTGGTATTTTGCTGAGTATTGAGTAAGTGGTTTATGAGGCAAATACATCCCTATCTGGATACGAGAAGGTAGAGGTGGCTACGACACATATGTACATAGGGGTAAAACCCAAAAACACCACTTTCATCTAGACTTGAACAGGAACCGGTAGACGACAATGGGCCTTGCTGCACTCTTGGTTATGACACCCCTTGGGGGTATGTTTGGTTAATTACAAGCTTTTTATGAATCATTATGAAGGAATTATATAGAAATATAATTGTTTATGCATGATGTTTTAAGACATAAAATCCATTATAGTTAAAAGATACATAAATGAAATAGGTTTCTCCGGAAGGATTTTTTATTTTAGAAAATGGCAGGAAATAGGAGGAACTGTGCAAATGGTGACCGTAATGGACCGTGCACTGACGACCATCTGATGGAAGCCGGAATGGAAACATTCATGCAAATGATGATCCAACTGACCCAAGTTATAGGAAATAACTTGATTCAAGTTGAGAGACCGATATCACTACAAAGGTAACAACATTCTGTTGAGTCATTTATGCATCAATAACCACCAACCTTTAGTGGATTGACTGACCCATTGATTGTTGAGCAGTGGAACAGCTCCATTGAGGAAATCTTTTCTGTGATCCGCTGTTCAGAGCAAGAGAAGGTCACCCTGGTTGTCTATCACCTAGAAGGAGAAGCTGATCAGTGGTGGGAACTGATCAAAAACCCACGTCCAAGATTGGAGGTTGAAGCTATGCAGTGGGAAGAGTTTAGTAGGATCTTTTTCGGTAATTATTTCCCACGTTCCACCAGAATAAGGATGGAGAATGATTTTCTCAAACTAAAGCAGAAGGAGAAAGAATCTTTCAGAAGCTATGAGATGAACTTCACCAAACTGTCACGATATACCTCTAGCTTTGACATTGATCCAAATGGTAAGGTTGATAGATTATTCTGTGGACTAAGACCTCATTTGTGGAAGAATCTAGCCAACTGAGACTATGAAAGCTATGAGAATATTGTGTAGAGTACGATGAAAGTCGATCTGGAGTTTGGTGAGACACAGTGGTCTCATAAATCAAAAGACAGGAAGAGATCGATGGAGCCCAGCTTAGGGAGGACCTTTGATCAGGGAAGAGGAGGCAAGAAAGTGCAATATTTCATGTGAAATAAATGATGAAGGAAGCATTTTGGGAACTACCTTCTTGGGAGTGGGATGTGGTACAAGTGTGGTATAGATGTCCACATTTCCAGGAATTGTCATGTTGAGGTGAAACCTAAACTTACAAAAACAAATGTCAAGGGGAAGATGGTACAAGCCCTACCCGATGTCCAGTGCTTCAAGTGTGGACAACATAGGAACTTTTCTAATCACTATCCAAATCTGAGGGCTATGGAGAGGAACCACCATCAACCTAAGCTGAGACCAAGGGATCAATGCTGTGTTTTACTATCACGACAGCTGAAGTTGAAGCTTCGAATGATGTGATAGTAAGTACTCTTGTTTTCCTCTCAAAGCTAGAAAATACATTGTTTGATTCTGGTTCTACGCATTCTTTAATTTCTTCCAAGTTTGAAATGAATTTAGAATCAACCACTGATTATCTAAAAGTATAGTTATTAGTCAAAACTCCTGGGGGAATTATCCAAGCATCATCAGTGTTTAGAAACTCTAGTATTTACTTTAGTGATCACAATCTTATCACAAATCTAGTAGTCATTCCAATGATGGAATTCGACATTATACTAGGGATGGACTGGCTCTAAAAGTATAATTCTAAGATCAAATGTAAAAGTAAGGAAATATCAGTAGTCTTAAATGAAAAACCTATAGTTATCTTTCAAGGAGAGATATCTCAACCTGATCTTTGTTTAAAAGAACCCTCTATATCCTTATTTATGGAGTTGATTTTTGAAGAATGAGAAGGATATGAGAATTTAAGGATATCAAGTGTACCTATATTCTAAGAATATATTGATGTATTTCCTGAGGAGTTTTTTTGACCTCCCCCTAAAGGAGAGGTAGAGTTCTGAATTGAACTCATACCTGGATCTCATCCGATATCAAATACCCCGTATAAGATGGAAAATGTGGAGCGGAAGGAATTGAAGAAACAACTCCAAGATCTTTTGGATAAGGGGTTTATCCGACTAAGTGTGTCTCCTTGGGTAGCACCGGTTCTCTTTGTGAAGAATAAGTATGGATCGATGCGGATATGAATTGATTATAGAGAACTGAATGGGATTGCAGTGAAGAAGAAATACCTTCTTCCAAGAATTGATGACTTATTAGACCAACTTCGTGGGGCTCAATTCTTCTCTAAGATTGATCTCCGATCTAGTTATCATAAATTGAGGGTGAATAAATAAGATATTCCAAAAAAAGACTTCTGATCAAGATTTGCGCAATATGGGGTTTTTGTTATGCCCTTCAGACTGACTAATGTACCATCTATTTTAATGGATTTGATGAATTCAGTCATTAAGGACTACCTTGATAACATTTTTGTAGTTTTTATTGATGATGTTTTGATATATACCAAAACTTACAAAGAGAATGAGGATCATCTAAGGGATATTTTACAAAATATACTGAAAGAGAGGCTTTTTGGGAAGTTCATAAAATGTGAATTTTGGTTACAACAAGTTTCTTTCTTGGGGCACATTGTAACCAATGAAAGAATCACAATTGACCTTGCAAAGACAAAATTTGTAGAGGAGTTTCCTCATCCTACAACAATAATTGAGATTATAAGTTTCCTTGGATTTGCAGAATATTATAGGAGGTTTTTCAAAAACTTGTCACGAATTTCTAATCCATTAACCATGTTAACTCGAAAAGTTGTCAAGTTCATCTGGACAAAGGAGTGTGAGTAACGTTTCCAATAGCTGAAGAATAGATTGGTTACTACACCCATGTTAACTCTTCCCTCAAGTAGAGAAGGATTCGTTATTTTTAGTGATGCATCTCTAAAAGGGCTTGGTTGCGTCCTCATGAAAAATGACAAGGTCATTACTTATTCATCTCAACATTTGAAGACTCATGAGCAGAATTATCCTGCACATGATCTGAAGCTGGCTGTGGTCATTTTTTCTATGATGATATGGAGGCACTATCTTTATGGGGAGAAATGTGATATGTACACAGACTATCAAATTTTGATTTATATTTTCTCACAAAAGGAATTGAACAAGAGACAAAGGTGATGGTTGGAACTTATTAAAGACTATGCTTGTTCAATTCATTATCATCACGGAAGAGGAAACAAAGTTGTTGATGCATTAAGTAGGAAAGGCCCAGTTGTTCTTTCCAGGATGAGGATTAAAAGATATCCTTTGATCAATGACCTAGTAATGCTGGAATTGGGAATTATAAGGCAAGGGACATCATAAATCCTAACCCAAATTATTTCTCAACCGTCATTACTGGGGAAGATCCAGAAAGCTCAGAAAGAAGATTATTTGTTAGAGAAGAAGTTTAAAGCTGCGAAGTATAGAAATTTTCCTGAGTTCTATATTCATCAAGAAGGTGTTCTGAAATTTCATACAAGACTATGTGTTCCATATATTCCATAAATAAAGAAGTAGTTGATGGAGGAACCTCATAGGTCTACTTTCTCTATACATCCTGGATGAAAAAAAATGTATAGGGACTTTTGTGATCATTATTGGTGGGATAATATGAAAAGGGATATTGCTGACTACACTACAAGGTGCCTAGTCCTTCAACAAGTGAAGGAAGAGTGACAACTTCCTAAAGGGTTGTTGTAAACACTACCCACACCATCATGGAAGTGGGACAATATCACTATGGACTTCGTCACTAGTATCTTGAGAAATTCCAAAGGAAACAATGTGATATGGTTTATTGTGGAAGGTATCTCCAAGACTTCCCATTTTATCTCAATTAAGGAAGCATTATCTCTTGATCAACTTGCCATGATTTATATAAAGGAAGTGGTAAGGCTGCATGGAGTTCCACTTTCTATCGTATCTGATCATGATCCAAGGATTACATTAATATTCATGAGAATTCTTCAACATGTTCTGAGCACTGAATTGAATTTTAGTACGGCCTATCACCCCTAAATTGATAGCCAATCTAAAAGGACTATTCAAAAACACTAGGACATGCTATGAACATGCTCAAGGGAATTTAAGGGTGGATGGGATCAACATCTCCCTTTAGTTGAGTTCACTTAGAACAATAGCTTATACTCGAGCATTCAAAAAGAACCCTATGAAGCTCTATATGGGAAGCGATGTAGAACTCCTACTTGTTGGGATGATTCTGGTGAGTCAAAGCATCTTGGGACTGATCTTGTGCAAGAGATAACAAAAAAATTACATGCCATCCACCAACACATTAAGGTTGTTCAGAATAGACAAAAGATCTATGACGAAAACCGTCAAATGGACTTGGATGTCGATGTCGGTAACAAGGTATTTCTTCAAATTTCACCTTGGAAGAGAGTCATGAGGTTTGGGAAGAATGAGAAGCTCATCCCATGGTATAGTGACCCCTATAAAATCCATGATCGTCTGGGAGTAGTGGCCTATCAACTTGCACTTCCTTCAAATCTAGAACCAGTTCATGATGTCTTCACCGTATCTCTCTTGAAGAGTACATTCCTTACACTTCACATGTACTAAACCTAGAGGTGGTACAACTGGGACATTACCTCTCTTATGAGAAGCATCTGGTGGAGATCTTGGATCGTAGAGACATGGTTCTACACAACATGACTACCCACCTTGTAAAGGTGTTGTGGAGGAACCAAAAATGTGAATAAGCCACATGGGAACCAGAGGAGTCTATGAGGCAGAAGTACCCACACCTTTTCTCCTCTAAGGATACGAGTTAAAAATGATGGGGATAAAATTTCTTAAGGGGGGAAGAATGTATTGACTCGAAATTGTGAATAAATTTTGTTTCCTAATTTTTTGTGTTATTGTTTTTATACTCAACAAAACTATTTCATTTAATGAAATGAGTATAATTGTAATGAGACTGTTGGGTTTCGATTGTTATATGACTGTCGTTAAATATGACTTTTAGAAACTAAATGTTGCAATTATTGTCTATAAATACAATTAATCTTGGATAATTAATATAGAAAGAAGATTTGATGGCCTTATCTAGTAGTATCGGGCCGATTGAAGCCCATCTGACAGAACTTGGGAAGGAGGTAGCACCACTGGGCATCGCTCTGGACCAAACCAAATCTGAACTTCATCGTGTGAAGCTGGAATGGAATATCCTTCTGGAGAACTTCAAGCTAATAGAAATTAACAATTTGGAAAAGTTGGCCAAGACGGCCCAAGATTATATCACCTTATCACAGCTTACACTTAGATCCTATACTGGTGTTATAAGGGGCTATGTAACAAGACCCTAGCTGCTTTATGTAATCATTTGATATAAATTAATATTTTTATTTCTTCTTATGGTGATGTTGGTTAATCTCAAGTCTCTAGATAAATATAGGATGTATATTATTGATGAATTTTGGAAAAAGGAAATTTTAAAATATTTATGTAAACCTTAAATAATTAAAAATGTGTAATGATTTTCAAAAAATGGTCTTCTACAGTTGTGTTTAGTATGCAATTTTGAGTCTAATAAGAAAAACATAATTTTTGGGGAATTGTAAATTATGAATAGGGACTTTACACATATGATTAGTAATGTGACCAAATGGATTAAGTAACCTCACTTAAGAATGTATTAATATAATTTAGACACCTTGATTAAGTAATGTGATTCAATAAAATAGGTAAATAACGGTTTCAGAAATTATTGGTCATGTATTAATTTTTTTCAGGTGAATAGTGTTTTTATTTAAAAAATAAATTAAAAATATATAGAAAATTATTTTCAAAAAATGGAGTTCATTTTTGAATTCATAGTATCGATATTAGGTTAAGGTGATTTTTGGGGATTTTTCTGAAAAAAATGAATTCTCGGTGAATAGTGAAAATACAGTTTTGCGTTTCTGATGTTTAATGACATCATTAAGGATGTAATAATTATGCAATAATTATGGTCAAATTATGAATAGTAATATAAGGTATGAGGTGTCCCAAGTGACCAATACCATGGGAAAATACCATTGTTAAGCCCATGGTTTTTTCAATACCACCGATGAGGTGTCCCTTGACAATTAATGCTTTGTTCCCTCACTCATCATATAAATACCAATCCATTACATCATTCATTTCATTTAAAAATCCTCCCAAATGAGGTTCGGGTCTCTTTACCTCCCAATTAGTCTTCCCAATGTTCCCTAAAGCCTCCCAAGGTCCCGACCTTCATGCTTTTGATGTTACCCTTCAAGGTAAGGGAATCTTTCACCCTCCTCTTTTAAGCCATGACTTCTTTTATGTTGTGTCTTCTAGTTTCCATATAATTTTTTTGAGGGTATGTTTATATATGTTCTAATTACATTCAATTTCATGTCTAATTTTTGAGAGACCCTTTCTGCTCTCATCAATTTGTTTTCAAAATTTTTATGTGACACCGTTAGGCTGCTGAATGTTTTGTAAATGGAATCATGTCTTCTCTTTTCATTAATGTTTCCTTTTCATGTGGTATGTCATTAAAATTTCAATACCATGTTCTTATCTCCATTTTATTATGTATTTATACTATATTATAAGTTATTTATGAGTGGGTTACTCTTGTACCTTCTCTTTTAAATGGTTTCTAAAAGCATGTTATATAGCCGTTATGCTGTAGAAATTTCACCTCAAAATGTCTATCTCTTTCTCTACATAAATCATCCTGTTTTATTTATGTGAATACCTAGACCTATTTTGTTTATTTTGGTGTTCGTAAATATATAGATATGATGTATTTTTTTCTATAATTGACATAAATATAACCCTCACTCCCTTTCCATGGGTTATAAATGGCATAATGATCTTATTTGTTTTAAGAACTTTTAAAACATCAAGATCTTGAAATGAAACCCATTTCTATTTTTCTCTATAGGTTATTTATGAAAAGTTTTATTATGTTATGTGATTATCACATGAATGTAAATACAGATTAATGGTGCACCCTCATATCGATCCAATGCATTGGGTAAATAATTAATCTCTAGAGATGAATCGTTTCACGATACCTTGGTGAATAACCTTGGTAATTTTTATGACACCTTGGGGATGGACCTTGGTGATATATTCATGAATGTCTAAATGAAATGTTGTTTCCAAATATTCAAGTTATGTTCCATGTTATTTTAATTATGATATGCCTATTCTTCCATTGAAAATGTCTTTATGTTTTTATTCAAGTTCTTATCGATAACACAAGTAAACTATTTCCCTGGTTTAACCTTACTGGTCATTCTGCTCACCCTTTCCTCTAATGAATGTCTCCAAGATATCCGATGCAGTAAATGTACAAAGGATGAACCTATGATTAAGTCTTACAAGTGGTTTAGAAGAATATTTAATGTTTTTTTCATGTATTATGTTCTTTATTTCCAAGACACTAGACTTTAAAGACCCTATGTTTGTAAAATGTAATGAAAAGTTAAGTATTAAAAAGGTCAGATGTCATACTCAAGGCAGGTATAATCTATCCCATTTTAGATTCCTAGTGGGTATGTACTATTTAGGTTGTTCCTAAAAAAAGTGTTTTTAGTGTTGCTAGAAATGAAAAAGATGAGTTAGTTCCAATGAGGGTTCATAACAGTTGATGTGTGTGTATTGATTATAGGAAACTAAATCAATTCACTCAAAAGGACCGTTTCCCCCTTCCATTTATTGATCAAATTCTTGAGAGAATAGCTTGGAAGACACATTATTGCATCTTGGATGGATCTAATGGATATTTTTAGGTTCCTATAGCTCTAGAGGATCAGAAGAAGACAATATCCACTTGTCCATTTGGCCCATTTTCCTAATAGAGGATGCCATTTGGACTTTTCAATGCCATTGGTACCTTCCAGAGATGCATGGTGAGTATTTTTTTTTGATTTTATTGTGACCTACAATGAGGTATTTATGGAAGATTTTACATTTTATGGGTCTTCATTTGTTGATTCTATATCTAGTTTGGTAAATTTGTGGAGTCGTTGTATTGAGAAGGATCTGGTCTTGAACATTGAAAATTGTCAATTTATGGTAGAGCATGGAATTGTATTAGGGCATGTAGTGTCAAAACATGGGATATAAGTTGGTAAATCTACATTAGATATTATTTTATCCTTACCCTATCCTTCATGTGTGTGTGATGTTAGATCATTCCTAGGGTATACAGGTTTTTATCAGCGCTTCATCAAATATTTCAGTAATATTTTTCTTCATATGTCGCGATTACATCAAAAGGATTATAATTTTGTGTTTTATGATTCTTTTAGGACTTCATTTTATGATATTATGAAGTTCTTGACCACTACACTAATCATACAACCCCCAAAGTGGGACCTTCCAATTGAACTTATGTGTGACGCGTCCAACTTTGCAGTTGGAGCTGTCTTATCTTATAGAATGTAGGGACGTTCTCATATGATTGTATATGCATAGAGGACATTGGATTCAACACAATAAAACTAAAAAAGCATATAAAAGGAGTTTCTTTCTTTCATATTTTATTTAGATAATTTTTTTCATATTTATTGGGCTCTAAAGTAGTTGTTTTTTTCGGAACGTGCAGCTCTGAGGTACCTTTTGCAGAAGCCAAATGCAAAGCCTAGACTGATCCGATGGATGATCCTCCTTCAAGAGTTTGATATTGGGATAAAGGGAAAGAATTGTACAGAAAACTCAATGGCAGACCACATGAGTAGGATAACACACACACTAGAGTCCGACACCTCGAACCAGGTACCCGTTTGGGACACTTTCCCGGATGATCATATTTATGCACTCTCAGGTACGCATCTATAGTATTCTATTTTATTAAACTACATTGTGGCCTTTGAAATTACTACAATTTTAAAGTAAAATCAAGTCAAAAAAATTAAATAGCGATTCTAGGTTATATGTGTGGGATTACCCCTATCTCCAGCACTTGTGTAGTGATCATGTTATTATGAGGTGTGTTCCTGATCCCGATTTTGAGTTTGTTCTGAATTTCTGCTATACAATTTCATTTGGAGGACACTTTGGACCCCAATAGATATCTAGAAGAGTCCTAGAATTAGGATTATATTGTCCTATCTTATTCCATGATGCCCATGTATTTTGTAAGTCATGCACTCATTATCAACACACTAGAAACATTTCTAAAAGACACGAGATGCCCCGGTAACCCATATTTTTTTGTGAGATAATTTATGTTTGGGGAATTGATTTTATGAGTCCTTTTCCAAGTTCATATGGTTTCTTGTACATTTTGGTTACTGTTTATTATGTTAGAAAATGGGTGGAGGCTAAGGCCACTAGGACTAATGAATCTCATTTTGTTGTGGATTTTGTGAAGGCACATATTTTTTGTAGGTTTAGAGTTCCAAAGGCTATCATCAGGGATCCGGGGGAACACTTTTGAAATAATAATTTAGATTCCCCCCTTTGGAATTATGGTATGACATAGAAAACATCAAAACCATACCACCCCCAAACAGATGGCCAGGCTGAGATTTCAAATTAGGAGTTGAAATAAATTTTGGAGAAAACTGTGCAACTGAATAGGAAAGATTGGAGTAATCGATTGGATGATGCGCTTTGGGATTATAGGACTACATGCAAGACCCCCATCGGTAAGTCCCCATTCAATATGGTTTTGGTAAATCATTTCATCTACCTGCGGAGGTCAAGCATAGGGCTTATTAGGATATAAAGAAATGCAACATGGATTTGTCCCAATATGGAATTCAACAGAAGCTTCAAATTCAAGAGCCTGAGGAGATTTGATTATATTTATATGAGAACTCAAGGATCTAAAAATAAATATCCAAATAAACTCATGAAAAAATGATCCAAAATAGATAATTTCATGTTGGAGAAAATGACTTGCTCTATAGTTCATGATTGAAGGTGATTCCTGGTAATTTGCGTTACAGGTGGTTAGGTCCTTATGTTGTGAATAATGTTTTTCCTTATGGTGTAGTGGAGATCACACAAGAGGATATAGGAAGGAGCTTTATAGTCAATGGAAAATGGATGAATAAATACATTTAGGACACTCTACTGATGCATTAGATTTCATCACACTACATGACCCCATCATAACTTCAGAATGTTAGGCTATTTTTAACCCTATCACATTTATATTATTTGTCCCATTTAAAATGTTTTATTTTATGTGCATATTCATTTCATGGTTTTACATTGATGACTATGCCCTAATTTAATTTTTGGGGAGGGGAAAACATTTTGGGGTAGGTTTTTTAGGTTCTTTTATTTGTGTGTTTTGTGTGTTTTTTATTTATTTTCTGTTAAAATTTAAAAAACAAATATAAAAATAAGAAAAAATTTAAAAAATTAAAAAAATATGTTTTCATTTTTATTTCTTTTTCTTTATTTTGATTAATTAGAAAAATTGTATTCTTAGAAGAATATCCAAACCATTTTTCATGCTTGAGTCGATTGTGGGGAAAATTTCGTTGTTTTTGGAAAAAAAATTAAATGATTGTTGATATGGAATCTTTTTCTAGAAATTGTATTTTCAAATCATTCTTAGGTGTTTAGTTGACTTTTTAAACACATGCCTCATTATCATAGACTAATATTTTATTCACTTACCCGAGAGACATTTTAAACATGTATTATATATTATTATTTTTAATAACTTTCTTGAGAGTCTCAATTAATGTAGGGAAACTAAAACATTCCTTGATTATATTTGAATCCATAAGATGTATGTGTGCTATATTCATGATAGAGGCCATCATTCATTGAAAATACTTTTTGAAAATTGACCTCTATTTTTGGCCACCTTGACATTTTACCCCTAATAAGCATTAGAGACCATGAAATGTCTATTAGGTAGCCACATTAGAATCTAATTTATCCCAACCTAACCATCTCTTTTGTACATTATTATTTTACTTTCAGAAAGTGTGGGGGAGAAGGTGTTTCTATGGGAATTATTGGGAATGATCATTGTTATGGGTTGATAGAAAGAGTGCCTACATTTTTGGGTATTGGATTCACATGCCATATTATCATTATATTACACATGTTTCCCTCTTTATCTCTAAAGAAAATTGTAAAAAAACAATAGTTTTGTACATTGAAAAAAACAAAACAAAACAAAAAAAAGTAGAAAAGAGGAAGTTTATTCTTTATTATTCACTGATCGGTTGTAACCCGAATAAATGGACAATGGTGATAATGACTTATAAATGATACAATTTTTTAGGGACTGGGTGTGTACATTCATTGTGAACATTTTCTGAATTTTGACAAGTTTGGAACTTAAGAGATTAAACACTCTTCTTCTGCCTCATATTTTTTATCAAATTAAATCCAACTAACCATTGAACCTTATAACAACCTATTGGAAGTTATATTGAGTATCATACTAGAGTATATTGGTAGAGAACGTATAATCTTGGCAAGAATACGGTAATATCACATGAACTCTGGGAAACGAGTAAAACTTCAGTTTCACATGATCCTTGAGTAAAGAAGAAAACACTCTAGGTGAGGCAGGTTGTGACATGTTTCATGGGTGGGCAAATGAAGTTAAAAAAATTGAATGGAAGAGAAAAAAATATTATGAAAATTGATTTCATAAACAATACATGATGAATTTAATTTCAAAATAAACTTTGAAGTTTTCTCACCTTTGATTTTGGAATGACTCTTTATTAGGATATAATACTTTGCCCAGGAGTACAAAAGGGTAAGTGCGGGGGAGTTGATAAAACAAGTTTTTATTGATTATTTTATTTATAATAAATGATAAAATTTCCACACATGTGTTAAATATGTTAATTTATAAAATATTTTGGATTAGATCATTAAAATAAAAATTTGATGAAAATTCTAGTTTTACCCTTTATAGTGCACTGTAGTATTTTAGAGATAAATATATTTATATTTATTATTTTAACATGAATTTTTTTAACTGTGTTCTTGACTTAATGGGATATAACTTTTGTTCATGAAATTGGAGCTAAATCATGCATTTGGTTGGACTAAATAGACCATGAAGTCAAAGGTCGGATGGACCCTCCAGATTGGACATCAAAATAGTGTTTAGTCCATATATTCTTCATAATAGCCTATATTAGGCCCAAATTTTGAGAGGAAATCGAAATCCCAATTTTTCAAAAATCATTATACTATAATTATAGCTGTTTCATGTGTTTCGAAGGTCAAATAGGACGTTCAAGTTGGCTTAAAATATTTGGCCGAGATTCCCCATTCACACTTGAAACAGCTTTGAACCTAGCCTCCCTAACACTCTATAAATTTGCATTTTCAATCATTGGGATGGTTGGTAGAGATTATTTTAAGGTGTGGAAGAATGTTTGGATCCTAGAATCATTGTAATCCTCTTGTAATAAGTAAGGATTTCTGCGTAGATCTCTTCCAAGAAGGCTCTCCTCTCCCACCTCCACATTGTGTTCCATTATTTTCATGCTTTTAATATGAAATTTTATTCAATATATCTTATATATTATTGTCATTTTATGTTCATATTTTTCTTATTTATGCTTGAATCCAGAGCAGAATCAAAATTGGGTTATACGCTTTCTAAACCTTTTCACTTGCATAACGTTTCTAAGATGCCTACACCGCCCATGGAAGAGTAGTTTTATTAGTAATTGATCGACCTCTATCCTTCTTCATTAATTTTTTTTGAATCAATGATATATTATAATTCACATTATATGATATATTAATTTATTTTTAATGAAATTGAAACTATGTATTCAATTGAAAAATTAACAGAAAACATGTGAGGTCAGAAATTGTGTGAATTGTGAGAGTTGAACCTTAATCGATAAGACAAAACCATACGAGATCAATTTTTAGTATTCAAATATAATCCCTAAACTCAATTAATTATAATTTACTGAGATTAAATGTTTTTTAATTTACCGCTAACCATAATCTATCCTTATAACATCAATCAAAGCAGGGTGATGCGATTGCATGTTTCGATGTTATCCTAGGGTTAAATTCACTTCGTCTTTGTGGTAATGTTAATTCTCGTAGGGTTTGGGATTTAAAAAATTAAGGGACCTTAATTAGGTGGATATTAATATTAATGATAATGATTAATAAATTATTTAATATATATAGTTAAATATATTACACTTCTTAAAAATAGTTTTCTAAAAAAATCTTCTTGTTGTGATTTGTTCATCAACTTTTATTTAAAAAAAACAAAAAAATGAAATTTTCATCAAGTTTAATTATTCTTATTATTTTATAATTATCAAAAAACCCAAACCTTTTTATGTAGTGTGTTTTTATTAAATTATTTTATTTTCAATGTACCATTATTATGTTTATTTAATTACTACCTCTTGTGAGATAACCTTGGTCAGCCACCCTGCTCCACCTAAATAACCCCAAACTAAATATCATTTGAGAGCGCCCATGAGAATGCCTTTTAGATATTTTTTCCATCATCATAATCCTCATCAGTCGAGTGATCAGTAACACTAATAAATTATAAAGGTTCAAAAATTTCCTTCCTAGAGGCATCTAAAGATCATGTGATAATTTTTCTTTCAAGATGAGAGTAATCTCTTTGATTCTTTGTTTTCAAAGGATTTGGAGTGATGGATCCATGATCATACACCATTGGGTTTTCACATTTCTAGATCGTTATTTTAATTAGAATTCTTCAATTTGATTAGGTTAATCATCATCCTCTTATAAATACATAATAGAATTGGAGGATTCATCCTGCTCTTTGTTTTGTTCATCATGTGATTCAGAGTGTTTCAACTGCCCCTCTGCCATGGGAGGAGGAATAGTGCTAGGACTTGAGGCCATTAGAAAGGTATCAACATGGAATAAAATTCCATTAGTTTCCAAATTCTGGGTCATATTTACCATAATCTCCTTGTTCACATCATACTTTTTCCCTCCATTGGGTAACCTAGGGTGAGCAGCATTAACCATATGTCTCACATTGATCCTGTCCGACTTGCCTTTCTTAACCCAAGTAGATTTATTAGCCTTAGAAAGTATGGCCTTATTTCCACATTCCTTCAGAGCATGTCCATGTTTAAGGCATAGATGAAAATAATCTGGTAGTCTTTCATAAATAACATCCTGATAGAATCCATATTCACCATTCTGAATCCATATTTGAGAAGGAAGATCCTAATAAACATCAATTTCAACACAAATCCTAGAAACTGATGGCATTGATGAATTTTTTGTAAGGTTAAACACTCTCATAAAGTGAGAGGAATGGATACTAAATAAGATTAAAGTGTAATATTTGATGGAATCTATAGAATAGTTTCTTGGATTTGACATCTAAATTAATTTCTTCTATGTGAAAATAAATTTTAAGAGATATAATCTACTACACAATGATGGTTGTTTTACACCATTGTGGTTTTATATGCTATGATACATTTGGAGAAGTAGTATTTCGTCATCCCACAGTTGATGCCTCTCGTGTCGTGGTTCGATGAAGGAATATTAAAAGATAAATCATTAAAAATGACACCACAACTGATTCTTCATTCATGTCATAATAAGCTTGAGAAAACATGAGTAGATATCCACAACTGATTATTATTTCTTGTCATAATAATCTTGATAAAACATGAGTAGATATGAAGAATCGGGAAGATATAAGTTTTATAGACTAGTCATGTAGATCTAGGAGTTTTTATCCAAAAGTCTCAAATGTGTTATAGCATGGTGAAAGACCCTATACCATCAGATATATATCTATAATAGATGTAAAACCCACTTATTTCATATATTTGAGAAAACATTGAGATATAATTTAAAAGGAATTATAATGTGTCTTTTGGATATATTTTCAATGATATTTTTCAATAAATTTGGATTGGATACAATGGAATATATATAAGAGATATCAAGGGGTGATTTTTTCCCTATAAATAGTTGTCACTATAGCACACATAATTCATGTATTCATTAGTTAAAGGATCACCCATTTTGAGATCAACTTTTATAGAGTGTCCTTTGATATAATTTTTTTATTGTTTTTATTTACTATCTCATGATTATCATGAAGGGAAATTTTCATTATTCCAAACTATATATTAATGTATAATTATATTAGTGAATATAGTTTCCAATAGTTTTCTATATTGGAATTTTTTATTCATTTTTTCGTTATCATATCTATATTATTCATGTATTACTTTGATATATTGATGGAATGGTTTTTCAATTAATTCATTAATTAGTTAATTTGATTCATTCATGTCCATTGTATGAGTTATAGTTGTTATGTTCAAATATGGTTTTGGGTTAACTAGATCTTAAAAAAACCTAAGTACTTGACCATAAGAAAAGTTGATGTTATTAGGTTGAGAATGAATTCCAAGGAAAATTATTCCAGTAGATCCAATTATTATAATATCTTGGATATAAACTTATTCATTTCACTTAACTACTTCATGATCCAAGATTTACTATTCATAGTATGCCTTCCTAAATTATTTATTTTTAATGTAGTTTTAATTCCATTTTTCAAATTATTCTAATTGATAGTATTAACTTTTTAACTAGTCTTTTCAAGCTATGGATCATTGTGTTTGTTGGTTTGACCTTGAAATTGAGATATATTATAGCCTTCCTATTTTAGTTATGATTATGAGTATATTATAAATTGAAAACATGATTCTTAGTAGGAGTTGATGGCACCTCATGGGTGGTTAATGTTTTCAACACTATTGTCGGGCACTAGGAACTTAATATATGGGTTGGTTCAATATATTATGGTAAATTAGTTTCTTATCTGTTTATTTTTTTTTCTAATTTGATTTTTTTAAAATTTATTTATTTATTAATGTGTTCTTTGTGATGGATGGTTTTGAATACATCACAAGTGAACAAATCCTCTTTGACATAAAATTATCTAACCTTCCATATCAAATTGATATACTTAAGGGTAAGATAACAAGTCAAGTATATGGAACAGAATCATGAAAATGAAATGATAAGTTACTACTATATGTATTGGAGAATGTATTTAATAAGACTTTTAACGGCATAGAGATATTGATAATAGAGTCGAACATATTAATGGAAGTGCATGAAATCAAAGAAAAATGTGATGAGAAATTTGATCATGATGTTGAGTTTGAGGTTCAATATGATGTGACCTCTAATGATAATGATGAAAATAATCTTGAATTCAGTTAAAAATTCAATTATACATGTTGTGAAATTTAGTGGAAAGAAGAAAAAATATATGCCATAATAAAACAGGAAATGGGAGTTGATGAAGGAAATGTTTTTGAGATAATGAATTACAATATAAAATATTAACATATTTTGTGAGAAGAAGTAAAAAAAGAGGAACATGTTCGTGTTTGGTAGTATAAAAATTATGTTTTCAATATTTATTAATTTACAAAACATGTTTCTCACCAAAAAAGAGAAAAAATATTATTTGAAAGAAAATAAAAAAAAATAAGCACTTTGGATGAGTATAAATTCCAATCATGAGCCTCATTAGTACATTTATTTGGTTCTATGATTCTATAAAATCAACACACTAATTAGAAATATACATTAAAATTTTTATGAAATAAAAAAACATCATTTCCTATAAACGATCAGAAATTAAATAATCAAACCTAATCAATCACATTACAAAATAAAATACAACCAACTGATTTCAATCAAATGATTAGTTAATAATAATGTTTTATGAAAAAATTGATTATTTTATTAATAGTTTAATCATTTAACCCAAATAAAATCACAATTCAAACCAATTAACATACATAGTCACATGTTTCATTTACCTATGTAAAAAATGATGCATAAGTAACCCACTACACACCCTCATTCTAGGTTAGTCTAGTACCAAAAAATTATTTTTTATAAATAAATGAAATAATATATTTTACATACATATATATTTATAATTATACTATGGTTGTTTTTTCAAGCACACACACATAGATTTTATACCATGTTCTGAGCCCTTAACTTTTTTATACTGTTTCTCCCAAATGTCAAGGCCTTAAAAAATAATCCACAAAAATTTATTGTAATAAAGATGTTGTCACATGTGATTGTTGTATGGGTACCCAAAAAAACCCCTAAAAGTAGATATTTTATAAATAAAAATTATTGAATATGAATTGAAGAAACATAACAACTATGAACCATTTTATGTCCATAATCCCCAATTAATACAATGTTGTTGAGGAAACATTATATACAGCCTCAAGGGAACTACCTAATCACAAGATACTAGAAACTAGACCTAAGGGTTTACAAGTATCAATTAGAGGTATTTTTCCCTCAAATGGTCTTTTTTGATAAAAAATTAAAATAAACAACTCAGTAGGTCATATGAAATTAAAATAAATGACTAAATCTACTATAATATTTGAAATTGTATCCCATAAAGGTCCATTAATTTCATGTTCCCAAACAAGGTCAAAATGCATGTATAAATGACAAAAATTATATAATTAAAATAATCTGAAAATATATCCCCTTTATATGTCTTTTAGATCTTTAGAAAATAGTGTATATGATGTCTCATAACATCACCTCCAATAAAAAGTATCCCTTTCTGTTACCTGCATCAATATTCCTAAAATCTATATACACATGAGGACTGTACATATATGGTATGAGAAATAATCTAAATAGAAAACAATACAACAAAATGAGTCTCCTAATTTTTTTATAAAATCATATATAAGTTATGTAATGTTATTAAATTATATAAACTATACATAAATATCATGACTTATAAGTTCTAGATTCTAATTAATTCACCTTGAAAACTTATAATATTCTTCGCCTAGTACTAGTGGAAGTTTTAAATTCCAAGCAAGGAATAGAATTTTCTAAACACATGGATCATGTAATGCCTTTTACAATAATATAGAATACATTATAAACCTTAAAAAGACATGTAATATGAAATATTCCATCCCCTCACATAAGGCATTTCTAAACCCAGGGATTTCATCTAGTTATATCACACTCTTTCCTAAACAAAGGCTCCTAGAATTTTATCCATGCTCATAAATTGTACATAATAATAATTATCATGTCATAGCCATATGGATTTATAACTTCATAATTATCATTTTATTAAAAAAAATTTAAAAAATTAATTACTTTTCAAAATCTCATGAAATTATTCAAACCATAAACAATATTCATGAACTTAAATAATATATTTCTAAAAACTAAAATCCCCTTTGAAATTTCATGTTTTAAACCTCAATTAACATTACCCCTTTTTATATTAATAGAAAACTATATCCTATTTCATTACCCCTTTATATTAACCCAAAATATAAACTCAAAAAAATTACATTTATTTATAGCATGAAATATTCATTAAAAATCCATGTGAACACAATGAATTCATAAATAAAATAGTTGAACTCAAAATGGATCTTTAATACATCAAAATATAATTATAACTATCATTACAAAATCTAATATATTTAAGTTGTTTTCTATATAGATTTTTAAAAAAACCTAGTAAAACTTACATTATACTATATAAATCATCTTTAATTTCTTTAATACCCAAGAAAAATTAATTTAACACATTCCAATGAGTTATTCCCATAAGATAAATACTTTTGATAGTAAATACATATTTTGGAACATAATAATTAATCATAAAAATTAAATTCTCCTCATTTCCATTCCAAACTATACGCAAAAAGTTAATGTGGAATTAAATCATAACAATCAACAAATTACCACAACATATTCCATAAAAAATAATATTTTATGCTCAACAAACAAAATTATTAATACCATTAATAGAGAAAACATCAACCCCTTAATTATATTCATATAATTACTCTAACATTCAATAGTTTATTAACATTAAATTATATTCTCATCGATTAATCACAAATAAAATGAATTCTTAATTGATAAAAATTCATTTAATATCATTCAAATTAGATTAAATTTAATTCACATCAAATTAAACCCATTGAAATTGATAAATCACAATAGCAATTAAAAATCATATATATACTTGTAATTAAATTTTCATGAAATCTGAGAGTTAATGTATTTATTTTATAAAAATTATCTAGAACATGAATGATGGTTTAACTCCTCAATAATTTAATGATGTTTTTAAAAATATAAGAATGATTGTGGATCATAAAGTAAAATAAAAACTCACTACCATTTAATTATACAATTGGGCTCGGAATGTTTTTACCTTCATAAGCATAATTCCAGAGATAAATCAAAATTATATGAGGAAACGACAGATTAATCACAAAATGAATCATAAGAGTGAGGGAGGGAGATTTGAGAGAATGTTCTTTGTAGAAATATCGTTTTTGAATAGAAAAGTAGTGGTTTCCCAAAATTTTGTTACTAAGAAATAGAAAACTTCTCCCTCATTTTGGGGGGTAAGGAAATGGAATATTGGTGGACCCCATCAGACTTCCATATGATTATAGAGGTCATGATTCCTATCTCCTACCTCCCAAGAGCTTCTCGAGAGCCACTCTCATGGACAAAAGAATCACAGCACCTTTCACCAATGTTCTTGTGGCATGTTGCAGTAAAGACATTTATTCTCAACTCTTGATCTCCTCTCAAACTCTCCCACATATGCTATTATGAAAAAAAAATTTAAAACAAATCAAATTGAAATTAAAATTCAATAAATACCTTAATATCTTTTTGTTATTACAATTAGATTATAATTGAGTTCCTAAATTTTTATCCATTGTATACTATCAAATTAATAAAAAATAATTATATAATGAAAATTAACATAAAAATACTAAAACATATGGATCATTTATACTGTTTTTTTGATATATATTTTTTTATTTTTATGTAAATTTATATTTAAATGGTTAAATTATAGAAAATAAATAAAAATAAATAAATAAAAAATAATTAATATTGGGAAATAAGAAATATATAACCTAATTTATATATTAAATATATTAAATAATTAATACCTTTTACATAACTTGGTTTAAATATCTCTAAAATAAAATAATTTTATTATTATTTACAATTAGTTAAATAATATGAATAATTGTAAAAATGTAAATATATTACATGTTTGATAAGTAAAAAATTATCCATCGATAAGTGAAATTTAAGATGTATAATGGGATAATGTTTTAAAGATCAGTCCATGTTATTAATTGAAAAATAACCAACATCATAAATTATATACAATCCACTATTTATAAATGATGAGTATAAAATTTTAATTCCATGGAAAGAAAGATTGCAATCAATACTTATTTTTCTACTGTTAATACGTTCAAATATTTCATGACTTCATGTACCATTCAGACAAGATTGATTTTAATTTATGATATGTATAATCTCTGTTGCAATGAAACTAAAACCATGGGAGAAATATTTGACAAAATCAAATTGAGAGTTCGACATGATGAGTGTTCTCTTAAAATCAACAATTGAAATAATTTTAAAAAATTATTTAATGTTTCTTTATAAATTCTACTTAAATTTTATAATTATTTACATTTTCAAACTCATAATATTTAAAAAATTTAATACAAGGCCATGTTGTTGAACTGATTTTAGATCACTAACACTTATTTTCAATAAAATAGTTTTTCTATACTACAAAATATTTCTTGATAATTTTATTTATATAATTACGAGAGTATGTGATACATTTATTATTTCCTAAGATTAAATAATTTATGTTTATTTTATTTTATTTTATTTTATAATTTAGTTATATAATTAGTTAGAGTAATATAAAAAATAGAAAAAAATATGAAAATACATAAAAAAAATGCATCATGCATGCATACATACATCCATATAACTGTTATAACTATTTCTTCTTCATAATAGACATAAAAATATAATATTTAATTATTTAATAATAATATCTAAACATTTTTAATTTATATTATTTTTTATAACACATTTTAATTATGACTATCAATTTATATTTTCTCCATGCCATGATAATATTAATCATTAAAAATTTATTATTTATATTAATTTTAAATATAAATATTATTTATTGAAGGTAATATTCATATTCTATATTTTTTATTTAATAGTATTCTCTACATTTTTTTTAATTTATATTATTTTATATTATATAATTTAATTATGTTTATCATTTTAGTTCCTTAATTTTCTTAAGTTATGATAATATTTTTTTAAAAGTTATTAATTATATTATTTTTGAAATAATAATATTAATTAATATTTATGACAATAATAACCTATTTTCTATTATTTTATAATAATATTTATATTTTTTATTTTATATAATTTCATGTATTTCATATATTTCATATTAATTATATATTTTTTAAAATACAAAACTATAAAATTAGTTTAATATTAATTTTTAAAAATTAATAATGATTTAATTTTTAATTTTTTTTATATCTTTTTATAATTACAATATTTATGTTATATATGTTTTTAAAATTTATAAAGAAAAATATATTGCTTTTAAAATTTATATTATTTTTCATGATATATTTAAATTATATTTATCAAATTAAATTTTTTATATTTAAAGTAATGATAATATAATTTTTTTAAATTCCATTTTTTATATTATATTTAAAATATTAATATTGTTTAATAACTATAATATTTACATTCTATAGTTAATTATTTGATAATCAAATTTATATATTTTTTTAAAAATATATTATTCTTATATTATATTTTAATCATGCCTATCCATTTATTTTTATCATTAATGTTATCATAAAAAAATAAAAAATATTATTTTAAAATCTGAATATTCTTTAACTAGTAAAATATTTTTATTTTTATTTTTTAAAGATAATAATCTCTATAATATATTTTTAATCTATAATACTTAATATAATATAAGAATATTTATTTTAATATGAAAAAATTTAATCATAAATAAATTATCCAAACACCTTAATAAACAATACATAATAATTAACAAAATCAAGATAAAATAAATAAAAAAATATTATGAATTGTATACTTGGAATGTAGGATTTTATTGGACTTACTAAGGAATATATTTTAAATGGGGAAGAATCAAGGTTTGATAGTTGAAACGTTTTCCATTCAACGATGCTTTTCCTAAGATTAGTTCAACAACCACAATATGACCATATTACCATGGTTTAAAACTATGATAGTTGGCTAAAAATTCTTAGTGATAACCTACATTCAATGTTTAACATTTCTTGGTAATAAGTACCATTATCCAAGTTCAATAGTCACAATTTTAATAAAATCCTATATATAAAATCCCTAATTTGATGTTTTAGTAACTGCAGTTGTAGATTAACCAATATGTATAGTTCTAAAACCATAGTTGTAGGTATGATACAACCCAGTTATAGCCATTGTTTTTTCGACAAGGGTGACAACCATACCCTACTACAATTGTTAATGAATCATGATAAAATATTTTTTACGTGATTATTTGTTTGAGATATCTTTACCCACTATTCTATAACTATTGATATTATTTTTTTATGAATATTTATAGCTATATTTTATATGGGTACTATTGTAGTCAATCAGTGTGGAAAGGGAGAATATAATAAAGTTACCCAGGTTGATGATTCATCATTGACTAACGGGTCTTTCAAATCTAATTCAACGGATGCTAAACCAGTTCCAATGAACACCACATTTATCATTAAAAGGGTGGGTCTTGATGCTCCTTATTCTAAATCATATCCAGGACCACCAACGCTCAGTGACGTAGTATTTCTGATAACTACATCTATTCCATTATCAAACTAGTGGAATATTAAAATAAGGCTTCTCAGGATGATTTTTCCCTTATAGTCATAAATGTTTCTAAAATGAAATCCATGTCTATAATAGAAAAGTGAAAAAAATGTCGGAATAAGAGGGCTTCTAGAAAGTTCTAACTAGGAAACCTAGGCCATAGGCTGATGTGGCCAGGCCCAATCAGGATACATCTTCTACTGTTTAGAAGATAGTATATCCTAGTACTAGATTGAAAGAGTTTATATATCTCTATGATAGAAATTTGGGGAATTATTTTTTTCAATATAAGTATCCCCCATAAATTTTAAAGAAATGTGAATGATGGAATTTCTAAATATTAGACAAATACATCTAAACTAGTGGTTCTAATATTTATGGAAATGGTTTATGATGATTTGAATATTCCTGGGTATTAATATGAAAAATGGATATGATGATGAAGTCCATGTGGTTGGGGTGTCTAGTTAAAATACATGTCATTGTTATAAATATATGTATTCAGAGAGTTTACGACTATGATTCTTGTAATGATTTCATTTCTAATGCATGTATGTATAGACGCCTTTGGTTTATGGAATTAGAGTATGATTAACTTGTCTAACCCCATTATCATTTCCCTAATTTTGTATTTTCATAAAGAGTCTTAGACCCCAACTTGTTTCAATAACCACATTTTGAAAAAACAAAATGGGTATATTTACCTTATAACCATGATTTTGAAAACAATAACCACATATTGTTTCTATATTATTTCATTATAATTATATATACTATAAAAAATATAATTGTAATATAGAAATTGAAAATAAAAAATTTACAAAAACACCACATATATTAAAATCTCGACTTGTTGACATTAGAAAAACGACCATGAAACAATTATTATGAACATTAAATAACAAATAAGATGGTAAAATAGATTATTACATATGAATTTTAGAATCATTAATAAACAAATTTCAATCATTACCAAATTTTAGAAATTAATAAATGATCATTATTCTAGTTTTTCTTGATAAATCACTATTATTAGATTTATTTTCATCATTTCACACACATTTTATGGTTCATTACAAATTTAAACTAAGAAAATGAACTTTAGATAATTTTGAGTATATAAAACATTATATTAACACACAGTTAATTCTTATATGTCACAAATTAATTAATCATCATTTTCAAATATTTTCAAGACAAACAAATTAAATTTTATAATTTTTTAATGTTTTAAATATTTAATAAGGATTTTTATTATAAAAAATCATTTTGGAGAAATTTGATCACCTATAATATTCAACTTACACATTGTCTATTCATAATGGTCAAAAAGTAAGATACAAAACATTATCTAAATTTTTACAGCAATCCATTATAATTTTCTCATTTTAAAACATTTTTTTATAATTTGGTATTTATAGTGTTATTTTTAATGAAAATTAGTTCTAAATAATTTTGAGCTAATTGAATGTTAAATTGGTCTATAATTTTCATTTATGAGTTAAAATTTGAGTGAGATTCATTTTTTAAAACTATTCTAGTAAGATAATCTACATTCATTGTTATTTAATGCATTATTATTTTTGAAAGTGGTTTTAATTCAATAAAATACATTTTTAATATTTTTGAGAACATAACACATCATTTTTTATTATAGTTAAAAAATTAATCATCAATGATTTTATTATGTTTATATGATAAACCACCATCCTTAGCTCAATTTTTATTTGTTGTCATGCATTTGATAGTTATTTAATAATTTAAACTATGAAAATACACTTTTCATAATATCAAGTGCATTAGACATCAAATTTACATGAAGTTAATTCTATGTGTAGACAAATGGATATGAGTCATTTTATAAACTTTTGAAGTCAAGAAAGGTATATGTTTTACTTTTTGAATAATTTATGTAGTTTTACAAAATATTTTTAACCATAGAAGATATTTTATATCATTATAATCACCTCACACATCCAATTCATACATCATTTATTCCTATGAGTCAAAAATAACATAGGGATCATTATCCTAAACTTTGACTATAAGATAATCCTGATGGCTAAAATTTTAATTGTTATTACATATATTACTATTAAAGACTAGTTTTTTAGTTTAAAAATGTACTTTGGAATATTTTGAGAACATGGGAAATCATATTAATGTATACTTTTATTATAATTTCAAAATATAGAACAAAAAGAATCATTTGAAATAATTATAGAAAACAATCTTAGTTTGATAGTTGTAAAATGTTTCATGATTTTTGAAAGGGTTTCAAAATGTGGATAAATTACATTCAATATTTAAAAAAACTTCATGTTGAATGGATGCACCATCTATTTCAACAATTCAAAAATTAATTCATGATATGTTTTCTACATTTTAAAAAACAACACTATCTTTAGCTTGATTTTGATCATTTAACACACATTATATTGTTCAAAACCAAATTAATATGTAGAAGGAACCTTTAGATACTTTTATGTAAATCTGATATCATATTTATAAAAAATTATTCTAATAATCATGAAATGTTTATATAGTCAATTTAAAAATTTGTTACAGTAAATTATTATTTTTATATGTTTTCAATATTTTAACCACTTTTCTAAAAAAATTATCTATTAAATGGATGTTTTGGTTATTTGGAGAACCATTCATGTCTAATTGACACACTAACTTTTCCTAGAAGTCATTAATAACATCAGGATATATATCCTAAATATTTATGATAAAGGAAGAACGTTTTATTTGTTATGAAATTAGGGGTTAGGTTTTTTTTAAGTTCAATTTGAATAATTCCCTCTACCTAAGTCTCAAATTAGTTAATGTATATGATATTAGAACACCCCATAATTATAGAATTGATTAAAATGTTAGCTCAACTATTTTCTATTTCTCATCTTCATTCTCAGTAATTTATTATACCTCATATCTATTTTATATAAATACATAGAATTGAATTCTATGGACTCTTAATCCAAAAAAACATTGATAATGGATCCATCAATATAGTTCTGTCGACTTACATAAGACATTAGGATATAAATAATTCTTGCAATGGGATACATCTAATAATAAAAAACAAGACCATTAAGAATAACTTTTTTGAGTAGGTGCACAGTAAGTTTCATTATAGATGTGAAGAAAAAAATGGATATATTTTTTCTAATTTACAAAATAATTATAAGTCTGTCTTTCATAATTTTATTCAAATACATTTTAGTCAATATTTTGAAATATTTTTCTCTATATAAGTTACACAATGTAATAAAATACACCCTCACATTTTTTAAACAATACATGTCGAATGATTTTTAGAATAAAGACATGTAATAGTATTTGATAACAATATCATTTTATGTATTACAGATTCAACTCTATAGTATTTACCCACATTGATATACTTCTTGAGTAACCATCTATAACTTTTGGACCCTCTAAATCATGTAAAGACTATTTTCATTAAAAACTCATTATCACAAAACAATCATGGGAAAATTCAACTTATTTGTACCAATTAACTTTGATAAAGATTTTTATTAATACCCCATTCAATTAAGTATCAACACAATATAAATCCATCTTTCTATTTTTCATAATTATAATTTATAAAACTAATAATTTACATATAGTTTTATTAATATTCATCATATGTAAATAATATTGTAATAAATTTAATAACCAATATGGTTAATTAAATAGTATAATTTTTTTCCTCGAATTGAAGTATGCATATTAATGATCACTCATTCCCTTTTTAAGGTATAAAAACCTTTCTAAAAAATATTTTATCAATCAAAATCTTCTAAAAACTAATTTCCTATCATAACCTATAGTAGCTTCTTTTTTTAAAAATCATTATTATAATATTGATAATCACATATATATGGATGTATCATCGAAAATAAATGTATAGGTCCCATAAAAATAACACTTTTTCAATGTTTCATCCTTATCCATATAATATTTTTAACATATATTAGTTAATATGTCATTCCCTTCATGCACAAACCAAACCTCATTCCTTAATAAGGAAATTCATTTATTGACCACATAAAAGTAACACACTTTTAAAATGATCCATTCATATAATTAACATATTTATGAACACCCACATTCAACAACTAATTAAACATGTCTATTATTGGTTGCATGTACACATCTATATATAATTACTAGTAATATTGGATCTATAAATTAGCATGATCAAAAAAATTAAAATTCTTCTCCATGCATATCCAAGGTGGAGGATGTGTGAATAAATATTGACCAAGATTTATATATAATATAAGTCGACAAAAATATACTGAAACCATTACAACGTAACCCGAACATCATATTATATGTCTTAGATAAAATATTGACGTTAAACGTTAAACTCTAGATATGTTAATCCATTTTATGGGTATCACAATTCCTCAAGGTTTTTATATCATTCTTCATGTAATATCAAATATTCTACCATTTTTTCTATCATAAGAATTATTTGAGTATCAATGTCATATGTATGTACCACATAACCATTTTATAGAACATATGACAAAATAATATCTATATTGGGATTATATTTACATGTAAATCATTTCATACAACCATTTAGTGATTTATTTTCATTCTAATATAGAATATAACCACTATGATATGAATGTATTTTTTTTTGGAATAAAATAAAAGTTTATGAAATAACTTTTACACCTCATGTTCATTTAAACTAATATTTCTACCCTTAGGAAATAAGTCCTTCAAAATGTAAAGAATATATTCAATCCCACTGTGACCAAAATAATATATTTTTTTCCAAGGAACAAAGGTGTCATAAATTCATGTTGGGTTGTCTTATCACAACCAGAACACATTATTGTTCTAACATTATCTATTACCTTATATATTCAATCAATGTCATCTTTATGCATACTAATCCGAAATAGTAGCATTGAATTTTCCCTCATTACTTCTAGTTATTCTCTTAGTATACTATCATGTTGATAAAAAAAGTAAACCACTCAAATATCATATTTCTATACCCACTATATAATGTATGTTTGTATTACCTTTTTATTGAATAATTTTTATTTTATGATCACATGCCTAATTTTTTTTGAAAATTAAATATTGTGTCAAAATAATTGACATTCACTTGATTTAATCCTAGTATATTGATGAATTTATTATAACGGATTCAAATAATTTATCTAGTTGAATAATTATTAAAAGAAAAATAATAAACTTTTTCATGTTCATATTAAAATTCGTTAAACACTCATTCAAGAAAATACATCCAACTTTTATTCATTCCAAAATAAAAAAATATTTTATTTTATTTTTTATTTAAATAATAATCCCCTCATTCTAATATTAATAGAAAGTAGTAAGAGTATATGAAAAAAAGTAAAGCTATTATAATAAATAATGGAATCTAAATAATCCTATTCAATAATCATTAAAATAACTTGGAAACTTCCATTAAAATATATTTTTTATATTATTTCAATATATACTATAATTCAATTTCTAATTTCATTTATGGAAAATTCTCTTTTTCATTAGGTTCAGAGTGAACCCTTGCATGACCAACATGGCCAAATATTTTTGGCCCAATGGTCACAAAGGACATGATCTAAAGACCTTGTGACACAAGTCCAATAATGGTATAATGGAACTTCTTTTTTTCCTAAGAAAACTGAGGCAAAATCACACAACCCCTCGAGTATTCCCCAACTTATTCCCATTCCCACTCATACCTAGGTCACAATCGCCCGCATCTTGAAAATTCCATTTCAACACTCCAGTTTCTCTATGCTCACTCCTATTTCACACTCCAGGAACTCAACACTATCCCCATGCACACAAAATTGAGTAAAATAATTAAACCCCTAAAAAATGAGGGGCATGATGCATAGATGCTAAGGGTCGAACCCCGATGCTACCAGTATGGTGTCTATGGCTAATTACCATACAACTATGGCTCTAATCACATTATCATTTCATAATATATTATATGAAATATATTATTTATAATGTAAACAATTTTATTATTATTTATATTAATCGTTTTTAATCAACTAAATTTCAATATTAAATGCTTAATATCATTCGTAATTAATTCCTTTTCAAGGGTCAAAAAATATGATAAATATTCAAAAAGGGGTTGATTAATGTTTTATAACAAATATTTTTAAGTGTTTTAATTTTAATGAGATAAGTATAGGTGGGAGAATTTTTTTTTCAGTTATAAACAAAATTGAAATTTGATAATTGTATGGTTTTTTGTTATCATTATAAATATCAAACCCAATAACTATTTTTATTTTGTTCATTAATGTTAAAAATTTTATGAAACCATTTGGTAATCTGAATTTCAATTGTTGGTTAACCATTATATAAAATTATTCTCACCCTTACCATGGTAAAAAATAACACAAGATCATAAATTAAACCTTTAATTTTATAGAAAAATACATTTTTTTGTACAATTTTATTAAAAAAATATTTTATATTTTGGATGATTACAATCGTTCTTATAGGTCATTTAGAATTTTAAATTAATTAAAAAATTCAATAATTAATAATAATATATATTTTGGTTTTTAGTTATTAAAATTAATAACAAAAAAATAAAAAATTCATTTATTAAAAAAATAAAATTTTTACTAACCAAAACTAATTTTAAAATAATTATTCTGTTATTTTTTAGTCAGTTTTTTTGTTCATTTAAATACATATTTTTCTAGAACTAGTGATATGTGAAATACTAATATGATTAATATATCATTCGAATTTTATCAATTATTTTATACCTTGTATAGGACATACTGTATTGGTATAACAATAAGGTACAAGATAGACATAAAAAACATAGAAAAATTGAAATCCTAAAAACCTATATTGAATACAAATACTATAAAATGAGTAAAAAAATACATTAAACAAAAAAAATAGATGGTACAAAAATAACATTCAAATACATATTTTGAAATTGTGGGTTTATTCATGTGAAGGAGGTCAGCACTACGGGCTACATTGTCATAGATGGGGGGACTGTGGGGGTGGGATATCGTGGATGATACGCTAGCGTGTTGGGTTATCACCAATGATGGGCGGGTTTGGATTGATTAGGGTGATATATACTTGTTTTATTTGTGTATAAGTGGGTTTCTATGTCAGGACATTACTGAAAGAGATGATTTTATATTGGAGAGATTAGTAAAGGGGGGTTGGAGGCTAGGGGAAATTCCATAGAGAGGGATATGAGCATAGATTGTTCTCAAAGGAGGTTAAAGATATGAAGTTAAAAATAGGGAACCAAATGAAACTATTATTAGGGGAGGATATATGCGGAAGAAACTTTTTGGACCATTATAAATTATAGTTGTAACACCCCAATAATTTATAATGAATTTCTTTTAAAATAAATTTAATTTCTTCAATAACATGCGATACATGCATCCCTAAGTCAAAATGAACAATAATATGATATAGCACTATTTCTAATTAATTAATATCTTGGTAAAAATATAAATAAATAATTTTTAAAAAATATTTCTAGTAAAGTCATTATAGGCTTTAAAAATACATTTTGATCAAAAAAGGTTTTTATTTATTGTTGTACGAAAATATAATAATTAATTTCTAACACTTTTTTAACTTTATTTTGATAAAAGGATATAATTTTTAAAATCACCATGTCAAAATTATCTGATCATGAATTGTTGACAATTTTATGGAAAACATTATTTTTCAATGAATAATGAAAAATACTGTTTTTTATTGAACAATATATTTTCTTTTCAAGTACATAAAAAGTCACATAATACTTTAGATTAGTATTAAAATTTAATTAGTTATATTTTATTAAAAATAACTCAGTAAATATTATTTGAAACCAAATTATACATGAAGATGGTATAAAAACATTTTAATACTTAAAATATCATTTTTCTAGAAAATCAGTTTTCATCATGTTCTGTGGGTTTATTTTTAAATTAAATTATTCAAATTTTATTAAATTAATTTTATAAAAATTTATTAAACATTTTTAATCTAGAGGATCATATTCGTAAATTGGTCCTAATTATTTATGATCAATATGAATATTACCCTTGGTAAATATTTGTTATCACAATATGGGTAATACGAGTAAAACTGTGTTAAAAATTAGGATACAAATTTAGAATTTCTCTAGGACTTTTATTTATCCTATTATATTGTTTTATGTAAACCATTCACATAAAATCCAAAAATAAATGGCCACTTGGTACCATTTTTCAGCGATATTAACCAACATATTATTTTAAGAAAATAATAAAAGTGAAATGTTACTCTCTTGACATTAATATCTCTAATATTAATTCATCAACACAAAAAGGGATTATATTTAATTTTAAATATTTATTTGATATATGAATTAATTTTTCTTATCATTTTCATTTATTTTTTTATTGAAATATTTCCTTAAATTTTTATGCAATGCGAACACAATATTTAATGAATTAATAGACAAAAAAAATAAATGATTTTAAAAAAACTAAAATTAATAAAATTAATATATATTATTGTGTTCTATTAATTTTTTATATAAATATAAAATATTATTGATGTTTTAGAGGTTTATATTCTAATCCTATAACTATATTTATGACTTCAATGTCAAAGTAAATAAATAGTTTCAAAAATGACATTAATTATTTTTTATAGTTAAAAATATTTTATTAAATGATTTAAAAATTAAAATAATCCTACATTCAAAATAGTGGATTAGATATGATTGAATATATCAAAATTGGCACATTTATAGGTTAGTATTCCTTTTATGGTAGCATTTGTGACCCTTAAAGAGTAAAAACCATTAGTATTTCCATAATTATCATAAAGGTTAATAAAGGTTAAAACTAAGAGATAAGAATGAAAAATAACCACATGTTTTCAAAATTCTATTGGATGATATTATTTAGACTCATCCCTATATTATATTTTAATTATATCAATTTGGAGTAATTTTTTCATGAAATTTAATTTATATTAATTTAATATTATTTATAATCCCAATAGATCCCCCCACCCACACTTATAAAGGGGAACTTCTTATCCATTATTCTTAACAACATTTGAGCCTTCCATATCATCCAAGAACTACTATTAAAACTTATGAGATTCATTTTCTATTTCATAGAGCTTTTTCTCTCACCAAAATATCATCCCTTCAAGCCATATGGTGTAAACCAAAAGAGGTTTCTCAACAATGTTGTCCTACTCTTAACCGAGTAGTTTAAATTTATTTGTTTTTCATCCTCATAAAAATATTTAGTATTCTTAATAGAATAATAACATATGTTTCTTAAATAAATTAAAATGTTATTATTATTATTAATCTACATTTATTCAACCTATTTTCTATAAATGAGAAGAGAAAGTATCGCTAGTGCGTGCCTGTGGACTACCACCTTCACGTAGTGATACAATTCATTTTCTATACCACACTCATTGGATGATTAATAGGTTGGGTTTAATTTTTATATATTTTATTTATTTCAAAATTATAATTTTTAAATTATAATATAAAATCTACCTTTTTACCTTCACATTCGTTGGAAAATAATAGTGTGTCTCAGGTATATGTGTGGACTCCCGCCTATACAAAGTGATGTAATTTATTTTTTTCTTTAAAATTTAATTATATGGTAATAAAGATATATTAAATAAATATATATGAAAAAATAATTATCCTTTAATGTTTTATTATTATTTACCATTCTTTTGTAACATCCTTCGATTAATGAATCCAACGTTCGTGCGTACGTATGACCTATTGTCTCTATGAAAAGTGTAATTCATTAATCTATCCCTAAATTTTCTGGATGAATTTAAATATAAATATATAATTAATATATATGATAATTATATCATGATTAACATTCTAGAAATTATGGGACCATGATCAAAGTATAATGACCAGAACAACTGAATGAAATCCTAATTAGAAAAATGAGACAATTAACGCTTGGAAAAAATGATTTTAATAAATACATATTGATAAAATGGTATTTAAATGTAATAATTATATCATATATAATATTATAATTATTCATATGGTTCTAGTATATAATTAAAATAAAATAAAATTTATTTTAAAGGAGGTTAAAATCACATACAAAGGAAGCCCCGACTTGGGGAAATGGTTTTTTCACAATCTCATCATTATATGTGATTTCATATGTTTAAGTATATATTGTGTGAATTGTATTATCCTTATATATTAAACCCAATATATTTTCTTATCCTATGGTTATTTTTTAAAATTAAAATTTTTCCTTTAATTTTTATCCTTTAAGTACTCAAGAGATCGAAAGATTGTTTTTATGGAAAATCACCTCTATTTTATATTTAGATGAGAATCTATTTATTTCATGTCCATATTTTCATTAAAATGTTTTCAAAATTTTTTCCACTTTTCTTTTATTATTTTATAAATTCAATTTAACCCATTTTTCAATTTATATAAAAAAATTCAAAAGAATCCTCTTTTCATTTTTTAATGAGGAACATTTTGAAATTTTAACAAAAATGTGACAGGAGTATTTATTTTAATGTACTAAACAAAAATGGAATTTAATACCATTAGGACCACAAAATCTTTTTAATATTACTTTATAAGTTCCAATAATTCATTTCAAAGAAATGGTTTTCCAATATTTTGGAAATTATTATTTTTTAGAAGTTATTTTCAAAGTGAAAATGGATATTTTAACCAAGAATTTAGTTAGTGATATTTTCATGGTATTTATATTCATTATCAACAACAAAACATCACTTTTCATCTACTCCACTATAGATATATTTTAATGATACCATTATTATTCTTTCTCTGTATTGTTTATTATCAGTTTGACTGGGGAAAATATTAACATTATGTAAGCTAGTTCTTTTTATTATTATTTTTTGTTATTATGGGATATTGATAAAGTTATATTTTTTATTTACATATTGAATGAATTATAATTATTAAGTGATGGGTGGGGCACAAAATTACATATCCTTATGATAAATAGGAAGGTCTTATAAGACAAAACAGTTTGGGTATTTGTCATAATTCATACTCATTTATCTTAAATGATTAACATGATGACTTTGTGGTACATTTTTGATGTTTTTAATTATGCATTAAATATTTTTGAAATTATTTAAAAAATTCTTATGTTATTATTGAAATAGTTATTTACTCCGCTGAAAAGTTTCAAGCTCATGTGATTATTTATATGTCATTATTCTATCATAATTTATTCCTTGAATTTTTTTTCATGCCTTATTTATTCTATAGTATCTTATGTTGTATGCATCCCCTTACTAAGAATATGACATCGCCCATTTCATATGTTTATTTTCACCAAGATTATAGGAAGTTTATTATTATTAATATAAAAAGATATTCTAGAGAGAATAAATATATTCAAAAATAAAATATTATGTTATAATTAATGTTTTCAGATGTAATTTTGGATTAAAGTATGTATCAATTTTACCATGACTACTATACTATTAAATCCTTTAGGATGTGATTACTTGTATCTCGTGCCAATATAGTAAAGTAAGAACCAGATCTGGGCTCCTTTTTTTGGGTCTTTATAGTTGGTATCAGAGGAAAGTTTATTTGAAACATTGAGAACAAGATTTAGTAATGAATAAATTAGAGAAAAAACCCATATGGTGTACTTTCAGAATATTCACAATGAAACCAAGATTATAAATTTGAGATTAGTTATACATAAATTTTCAATTTATGTTAACTATTTAACTAGTTTTTAAACTATACCTTATGATTCATAATGTTATTATCTTACTTATTATATGCCCTTTTGTATAAATGGAACCTAGAATGAGGAATTTAAACTATATAAATGTACATAAACTATGTAGAAATTTCCCACCATGGAAAGATAATGAAGAAAAATATTGAGTTGTACCTATAAGTGAAAAAATTATAACTATATTGGGTAGATGAATTAGGTTATGACCAATATCCTTGAATGGATTTAGTATCCTACTAATCTAAAACATGGTGTAACAATGTTAGACCATTTCATGTTACAACGTACTCCATCACTCAATGGAACCAATAATCCATTTATGGATGAGAAATAGATAACTTCATTTGTAAAGATGTTTCTTATGCTAGGATGTGTTGAAAGGGAGAAGGTTTTCATGATTTTAATAATCTTATAGGGGAAACAGATAAATGGATTCCAATGATTCAAGACACTAAGTATGTAGAGGAAGTAGAGAGAATGGAGTGGATTATTTTTGGGTACTTTTATTGGAAAAATATATTTCTAATGAACAATATGTTGATATAGAGAGACAATTCATGAGTCTTAGAAAAGCGGAAAATGAAAACATAGCTATGTATGAAGATAAATTTACAAGGCTATAAATGCATGTTGTGGAATTCATAAATAATCCAAAGAGTAATATTGACCATTTATTTGATGTGGTTAGTCAGTCCTTCTTAGGGAACTGGTCTCTATAACATAATCATCATATGGGGATACAGTATTATGTGCTGACAAGATAGAGAAATAATTCTCCAAGTCTAATGTATTCATAGGAAACTAAGAGATAACGAGGATGGATAAGAAAAAAATGATTATTTGTAAGAATATAAATGGTATTTTCCAACATATGATACTTTTGGAAGGAATCACCCTAGCACATGTATAAAAGGAAAATGATTTTTCTTCAATTGTGGAGAAAAATACCTCATGGTCACAGATTCATAATCAAGGAAAAATCCATGAATATATAGGGATTTTACTATAAGGTGATTGGGTAATATACCAAAAAATTCCCCAAGTTTTAGGGAAACTTTTCTTAAAAGAATATATGGGGAGAAGGCCAAGCTCATGTAATTACTATGACCAAAGTGGAATTTCTCAGAGATATGGTGAAAGTTAAACTTATCACCTACTATAGGATTGTAAATTTTTTATTTTATTCTAGTTATACTCGCTGTTTTATATATTTAGAATTATTTATGGGTATTGAGTCATCACCTAAAATATTATATGTTGAGTTAGAAGTGAAAATTTCTAATGGTATGATGACCATATCTGGAGTTTATAGCTCTTCTCTGATATAATTTTTTAAGAATACGATTTCTTCAATTTGGTATTCTTTATTTGGTTAAATTATATATAATATTGGGTATGAATTTGATATATTTATATGGATCCCAATCAATTATCATGGAAGGGAAGGTGAATTTGATATTTTGAATTATCCTTCAATCATCTAACAGTTCGAGGATGAACCTAAACACCATATGAAAATTACTTCCATCATATGGGATTTACTACCTTTTCATGAATGATAATTATCTAAAATGGTTGGAGAGAAATTCAACATTTAATATGTTCATACATTTAGGAATATGATGATGATTTTTCTATGGATTTTTCTAGTCTTTACCTAAATTATGAAATTGAATTTTCAATATAACTCTTACCCAGTCAAATATCTTTTTTAATGACACTATATAGAATGAAAAATTTTTTTTTACAAAAAATGAAGAAGAATCTCCATGAGAATATACATAAGGGATTCATCCATCCTAGTTATGCATCATCTTGTGAACCTATTATTTTTGTTAATAAAAAATATGGGTCACTACATCTTTTCATTGATTATTGCGAACATGACAAGATCATTGTTAAGAAAAAGTATCATCTAGCCTGTATTGATGATATTTTTGATCAATTACGAGAAGCTCTATATTTTTTAAAGATTTATATTTGATCTAGATATCACCATCTATGAATAAAGAAGAAGTATATACCTTATACATCCTTTCATATGAGGTACAGTCATTATGAATTTATAGTAATTCCATTTGGACTTACAAATGATCATACTATATTGATGTATTTAATGAATATAGTATTTATAGATTACATTGATTAGTTTTTTTAGTCTGTATAGACTATATTATTATATATTCAATGAGCATTGAAGAGAATGATGAATATTTTAGAATTGTGATAAGGATCCTGAGGAAAGAAAAGTTTTATGATATATTAACCAATTGTTAATTTTGGATTCAAAAAGATTAATTCTTGAGTTATATAATATCTGGTGAGGGTAAATTGTTGGATCCTTCAGTGATAGAATTTTTTGGGTAATGGCCTACACCAAACACTGTAATAGAGAATCATATTTTTCTTATGTAGGATGGACAATAACGATGCTTTGTGAGAGTGTTTTCATGGATATCTAATCCAATAACAACATTGATTTGGAAGGTGTCACAACCCATCCTCGGGATCCCATGTCGTGACTACCCCAAGCCCACCTTCCATTGGATAGGGTCTGGAGACTAACACCAAAGACGTAAATCCCAAAACTGGGAAGGCATTTCCTTAATAATTGTAAACACAAACAACAGAGTACAATATGGAAGCAAAACACTAAGTAAAACTATAAACAAAGAGTGATGAAAATTAACGGGGGCTAGAAATACAAGCCCAACTGTAAAGTAAAAGAACAACTGAAAAGGGAGAAAATAGGTGAAAGGTGAAGAGAAGCTCTTGGATCGTCCACCACGGATCCTACATAAAGGGTAGGTACCGATGGCCTCCACAACACTCCAAGTACATCTGTCTCCTCTGGGTACCGAATCATTATAAGGTCCACCTCTGGGTACCGTCCAATACTGCTACTCGGATCCTCAGTCAACGCTATCCATCGTCTACAACCAACACAATGAGGTAAAGGCATTTCCCGTGCAGGGGTGAGTATAATGATACTCAGCAGGTTCCCGGAGACCATCATAGTCTCTCAAAAACCTCAAAGGATAAACAGTAGTGTATGAAATCAACAGATATAAATTACATAGGTATATGCCCATACATATACCTATGTTATCAAATACCCATATCAATCGTGAGGAAAACATAGAAGTCACTGACTCAGCTCACACAGTTATAAAACTTATCTAGAGAGATATAGATGATCAAATATAGCCACTAAATCATCTAAGTTTTTAGACCCACACAGTATCCAAGACCAGCAGTTAGAAGAGTCAGACCCACAGAGGATCCTGGAATAGTTGTTGGAGCTATCAGACCAACACATGATCCAGGACCAGCTATTATTTCATACCAACACATGATCCAAGAACAAAAGTCAAAACTGCCGGACCAACGCATGATCCAGGAATAGTCATCAGAGCTGTTGGACCAACAGATTGTCCAGAACCAGCTATTCTGTCAGACCAACACATGATCTAGGAATAGAAGTCAGAAGTGTCGGACCAACACATGATTCAGGAACAGTCGATAGAGCTCTCAGACCAACACATGATCTAGCACTATCTATTCTGTTAATCTAACACGTGATCCAGGAATGGAAGTCAGAACTGTCGGACCAACACAAGATCTTGGAACTGTCGTTAGAGTACAACAAGCCACAGGGTTTCCACAAAGCATGCTTGATTCCTGGAGGGTCCGCTCGTCAATATAATTGTTGATGCATCAACTACCACGAATTCCCATGTAGAAGTATCACAAAGGTCCGCCTCATCATTGGGGTCTCAACACAACTGATGGCGTGTCAATCAGACACCCGGTCTGTGAGTTATAAGCCATTTTGTCCCGGGGTCCTGGTTGGATTCGTTTACGATCCAACATGGCCGTATCTCCACATTACGCCAAAATATAGTGGGGTATACTCAAAGTACCATCGTGCTCCAATAAAACTAGCACCATTGACGGTTCTTCAAACGGTCATTCGGTGCCAATGATACGGAGAAAGGAAGTAATAGGGTCGGTAATGGGCCTGGGCCCGGTCCGACCCAGCCAGACCAACTCAGCCCAACCCAGACTGGGCCGACCTAGTCGGGGTCAACATGTTCAGTCCACTAGGTTTTCTCAGACTGCTGGGCCCAGCCCAGTGGACAGTAGGGGAGGTTCGGCTCGAAGGTCTCCACGTAGGGGGCTCTTCCCGGAGGCCGGGACCGGTTCAGCCAACACCCGTGGGGCACAGCTCAGGTGGCTCAGTCCGGAAAGCTGAGACGGTTTGGCCAGCGATGCCGCAAAGGATGCCACCAGCCAGCTCTAGTTGCCAGTGCGGCTCTGCCGGTTCGGCCGGGAGCCGGGGTGCGGGCAGGCCGCGCGGGGCACCGGGCAGTGTGCGGGCAGACCGACAGGGCGCACGGGTAACGCGCGGCCAGGACGTGGGGTGCGTGGGCTTCACGCGGCCAGGCCGAGGGGTGTGTGGGAAACGTGCGGCCAGGCCACGGGGTGGCGTGCAGTGCAACGGAGGCCAGCAAGGCGCGGGCAGCACGCAGGATGGGCCGGAGGTGGTGCGGGACGCCGTGGGGGCGGTGTGGGACACTACGGGGGCGGCACAGTTCATGGAGACTGCGAGTAGTGCGGCCCTTTTTGTTGCTGTCTTCGTCGCCTCGTCATTGTTACGTCACCATACTGAAGAACGTCATAAGAAGGAAAAATGGCGGAGGATGTCGAGCCATGTTAGCTTGGCCCGCACCCTCCGTGTTTAGTGAGGTATCAATTGGCTCAACAAGATAAGCAGTTGATCATTAACACGTCCCTAATAAACCCTTTCTTTCCGATGAAGAAGATATGAAAAGTCATAACATCACCAAGTAATAAACCCCCTACCTTTGATCACCGGTCGTTGAAATTTGAAGGAGTCACGGAAAGTAGATGAAGAAGTTCATCATTTGTTGCATCCTCCACGCACTTCCAAACTCGGGTTGCGTCAGCTCGTTGACGATGATGCAGTAGTCGGACGTCAAAGACGTCTCGTGATGGTTGAATCTCCAAGTCGAAGAAGGTCGTTGCCGACATTCTTGGTTGGAAGAACGTGTTATTCATTTTTTGTTGGAATAGGAAGTTCTTCATTGGAGAACTCCTTTTCTCCCATGCTCTCCTCCAAAAATGAATTGAGGTGCCAACCCAAAAATAATAAGAGAATGTGATATCTTATTATTTTGTTGCCACAATATTCGAAAAGAAGAATTAAATTAAAAGACTCCACCTAATTAAATTCATGAGGTCGGCACATTTAATTAAAAGTGTTAGCTAGATAATTAAAGGGGGGGGGGATTTTGCACTTTTAATTATGGGAGGTGGTGGCACCATTAATGGTAGAGGAGGTCAAGGGAGTCCCCCGTCATTAATGAGGGAATTTGAGGGATTATCCTCTCCTCCCATTAATTGTGGGCTTTTAGTCTCGTGTGGTCCCTAAATCGTAACCCCTTGCGAGAGGTTATGTTCGGGTTGGCCCCACTACCATAACCTCTCAAGGGAGGTTAAGGTGTTGTGGCCCTACCTCCACCATGCAAGATAATGTTTTAACTAATAAAATAAAATAAGACATGCACTTATTTTATTTTATTATTCCATGTAAAACCCAAAATCTATCTTCAATTCATGACTCACTACCATTAAAGTGAAAGTCTCGTTAAGTGAATACCGGTGCTGCGATTTCAACAGTTCCCTTTTATTTCAATTCCGAGCACTGGTTCAAAAGTTACAAGATTCCGCTCATGCATTTATTGAACGTACCCGAAAACAATGTTCAGAAAATCATTATCAGTCACCCTTGACTCGGGTCAGTCAAGGTTAGGCTCTACCTAGGGGAAACACGCCACAAAGAACCCAACGGTACTCTTGGATATTAATTTCGAGTTATCATTTAGAATTTATGAATTTTACAATAAAATAATTGTCACTTAAATATTCTATTTGCGGCCAAAAACTAAATTTCTATGGTGGCCCCCGCTGACCAATGTTAGTATCTGGTTAAAGAAATAATACACTCACGAGTTCAGCGGTGGTCTCGGATTTTTAATCCGAGTTACCTTTTGTGAGTTATAAGAATTTGAAAAAAAATAATTTATTTATTTATTTTATTTACAATTATGCCATTTTTTGGTTTTCTTACAGGAGGCCCACGCCGACTAATCTTAAGTCGCACCAAGGGTAAAACCTCCATCCTAAGTGCAACGGTGCCCTCGAATTTCTGATTTGAGACATCGTTTAATAGTTATTATAAAATTTCAGAAAAACTGCTTACAGACATTAACATAAGCTTAACAAAAACTGTGACATATCATTCTGGGTACTCCGAGCCTCAGAATCGAGTTTCGTTAGATTTCGCAGACCCATAAAATTCCCATTTAATTAAAAAAATTACATGGAAATTCAGGGTCTTTACATTCTCCCCACATCAGATCTCTACGTACACGTAAGCCACAACTCAAAACTATTGGAACAAGTGGGGGTACTGAGAATGCATCAGAGCCTCTCACTCTCATGTGCTCTCCTGGAGGATCCGGTACTGCCAGTGAACGTGTACCAGAGGTATCGACCTTCCACGAAGGTCCTGATTTTGTCAACCCTCAATCTCTACTAGAACCTTCGTAAAAGTAACCCCATCATCAACTTCCATATCGCTATGGTTGATGATGTGGGAAGGGTCGTGCACGTATCTCCTCAGCTGGGATATGTGGAAGACGTTGTGCACCCGGTGCAACTGAGGTGGAAGAGCTAGGTGGTATTCAACCTCGCCAACTCTGTTGACGACCTGAAAAGGTCTGATTAATCTTGAAGATAACTTTCCTCCACGTCCAAATCTCCATAGACCTCGTATAGGTGAGACCCGTAGAATGACGTGGTCACCATTCTCGAACTCCAGAGGTCTCCATCTCTTATTAGCATATGACTTCTGTCTGATCTGTGTAGTCGTCATCTGCTCTTAGACAATCTGCACCTTCTCCATGGTAGAGCGTACCATCTCTGGTCGGTGGGAAGTGGGACGACTTGGTGAGTCGGTCGATGATAAACCAAATAGAGTCATGTCCCCTGGACATTCATGGAAGACCCTTCATGAAGTCCATGGATATCCCATCCCTCTTCCACTTTAGGGCCTCTAAATACTAAACCAGGCCTGCTTGTACCTGATGCCCCACCATCACTTGCTGACAAGGGTGGCATCAAGAGACACAATCTGCTACTTCTTTCTTCATACCTGGCCACCAGTGCTGTCATCGAAGGTCCTGGTACATCTTCGCCACTCCTGGATGTACCGCTAGAGGGGATTTGTGATACTCCCTTAAAAATTCTTCCTGAAGTAACATTGACGCCATAGTACGTCCTCTGAAAAGGAAGACATGCTTTCCACCTTTAGAAAATCCATCAGGTGCCTGTCCTTTGGATATCTAATCCCGTTGTGTCTCGTAGTCAGCATCCCCTATTTGCGCCTCCCTGACTCGCTGAAGAAGTGGAGGAGTGACTGTAAGTGACTAAAGGAATGATTCATTGTCTCTATCCACAAAGGATATCTATAAAGAAGCCCCTTGGTTTGTCACTTTTCCTAATAGCTGTATACCATATCTCCAACTGAGTGAATCTGCTACAATGTTCCCCTTCCCAGGAGTATACACTATCTAAAAGTCATAGTCTTGGAGGAAATAAAGAAAAAATTGTTTTGTCAGGTTCATTTCCTTCTAAGAGAAGATATACCTGAGACTCTTGTGATCCGAGTATACAGGAAAATGTTCTCCCATAAGATAGTGCCACAACATCTTCAAGGTGAAGACCACTACTACTAACTCAATGTCATGGGTAGAATACTTCTTCTCATTCTGTCTCAGCTGCCGAAAACCATATGCGATCACTACTCGCTCTTGCATCAAGACACATCTATGTCCTTTCAATGATGTGTCACAATAAACTATGTATCCTACACCTTCCACTGGAAGCCTCAAGATTGGTGAACTAGTCAGCCTCTACCTCAGCTCCTGAAAGCTATGCTGTCATCTCTCCGACCACATGAAGGGTTTCACTTTTTTCGCCAAGGATGATAGTGGTGTTATAACTCTAGAGAATTCTGGCACGGAGGTAAGTCTTGCCGACTCATGAGTGATCGGCTGCACCCTCTTATGCATGAGTCCATCCTGTGTTGCCTGGGTTTTACTTTTCACCGACCAAAGAAAACCCCATCCCAATGTTGTAGATAAACCACAAACTTTTTTTCTGATACAATAAATATGAGTGTGAACTGTGGATGTCAAGTCCAAACCCAAACTAATGTTGTAATGCCTCGATGCTAACACCAAGAGTTTCCAACTGAAACTCTCGCCTCAAGGGTCAGATCACACCATCGGCGAATGTGTGATTATCGAGTCTCCACCGAAAGGTATCTCCAGACATGAGGGTCAAGTAAAAGGTTTAACCGGAAGCTGTAGGTCTTGGACATGATTCATTAGAGGAAGGAATGATTGCTTCCTGTTTCTATTGTTACGATAGCTAGTAGTAGACACAGACCGTCCCTCAAATCATTCTCAGATTCTTTGGTCCGCACTCCTTGACCGCTTGCAGCTACTCTCTTCCCCTGTCCACTAGCTCCCTGAGCCTGGTGGGTTCCTCAAAAGGGGGTGGTTCTAACTTGTAAAAATTTATACCACTTCATGATGCTCTCCTTGCTCTCCTTCCATGTCTGCTGCCCTGCAGTTTCCTCTGTCCTTAACACTTCCTATTCCTGAAACATTTTACACGCTCAAGTCTTTGAGACTGGCCCCATTTTCTTATTTTTACACTGCTAACATTCACTGGTTGTACCCGCTCATCCAAAGAACATTCAGCCACAAAGGATCTCTCTAGAATCCTAACAAAAGTAGGAATGCATAGAGGAATTGTGTTGGATCCGATTTCATTTAAACACACCTCACTTGAAAGATCGATCCCTGAAGCACTGATCATACCGTATTCATCGACTACCATAAATGATCGGTATGCCTCGATGAATGCTTAGCTACTGACACGTCGTCCTGCCGAAGCTGTAGAAGTTCTAGGGATATCTTAGCCACCACCTGATGCCAGTCCTCAACTGCCTGTGATTCAGGCTGGCCTCGGAACCTGAGGGGTATCTGATGCTGAAACAAGTGTAAGGCACTAGGCCTACAAGTGTCCTATACTGGTACTGCCGGTTGCAACTACTGACCAACAGGAAGTGATATAGATGACACACTACTTGGAGGTACTATATTAGGTAATGGTCCATGTCCCGAGGCTACATCATAATGCAGGCCATCCTCATGGTCACTCAATAAAAATGTCTAGTAGATAATATCAACATCTTCTCTACTACTGTCTCAACTAGGTGGAAAACTCTATCAATCGCCACTAGCTAGCCCTCAGCTACGTGGGAACCTACGTCACCTCGAAACCTTAGAGGCCTTTGCGGATCGATCTTGTACAATCGTGCTCTGTCGACGTGAATCATATTCCAATGCGATTGGTGGCATCTGCTACCCTATAGGTGGTGGTGCTGCTGGTAAACAACCCGATGGTGCCAACATAGTAAGAAGGGCCTGCATCGGAGCCTCGTCGCTCGATGGGCCATCATCTTGTACTCTCTCAGGAACCCTAGCTATTTGTCTATGCATTGGAATCCTGATAAAGGACAGGTGTGCCACATTCAATATGTTATACCTGGTGAGATGACTCATAGATATCATAAAGAAAACTCTTGAAACATACACGCAATCATTGTTTTTGTGAACTGAGTTTGAAATCACAAGTCTGGGTCCTAGTGTTTGGATATGTCGGCCGCCTCACAAACACTAGACTCCCTGGACTGAAAACCACACTCAGTAATATTAACACTATTGATTCACAAAAAAGAAAGATCAGTGTCCTATGTTTTATGGTAGAACTGACTCCTCTGATACCAATTTGTCACGACCCATCCTTGGGACGCATGTCGTGACTACCCCAAGCCCACCTTCCATAGGCCAGGGACTAGAGACTATAACCAATTGCGTAAATCCCAAAACTGGAAAGGAATTTCATTTATTACTGTAAACACACACAATAGAGTACAATATGGATGCAAAACACTAAGTATAATTATATATAAAGATTTCTGAAAATTAAAGGGGGCCGAAAATACAAGCCCAACTGTAAAGTACAAGTACAACTGAAAAGGGAGAAAATAGCTGAAAGGTAAAGAGAAGCTCATGGATTTTCATCCACAGATCCTATATGAAGGGTAGGTACAGATGGCCTCTACAGCACTCAATTTCTTTCTATCTCCTCCGGGTACTGACTCGTTGTAAGGTCAACATCCGGGTACCGTCCAGTCCTGCTACTCTGATCCTCAATCAATGATGCCCGTCATCTACAACCAACACAATGAGGTGCGTGCATAGCCCACGAAGGGGTGGGTATAATGATACTTAGTAGGGAGTCCGAGACCCTCAAGGTCTCTCATAATACACCAAGGAGAAACCACAGAGTATGAAATCTATAGATAGCCATCACATAGGTTTATGCCCATACATATACCTAAGTTATCAAGTAACACATCTCAATCAAAAGGAAAACACAAAAGTAACCGACTCAACTCACACGGTTATACAACTTATGTAGAGAGATAGAGATGATCAGGTATAGCCACTGAATCTTCTATGTTTTCGGACCCACACAGGATCCAGGACCAGTAGTTAGATCTATCGGACCCACACAGGATCCAGGAGCAGTAGTTGGAGCTGTCAGACCAACACATGATCCATGACCGGCTATTCATTCAGACCAACACATGATCCAAGAATAGATTTCAAAACTGTCGGACCAACACATGATCCCGGAACAATCGTCAGAGCTGTCGGACTGACACATGATTCAGGAACAACTATTTTGTCAGACCAACACATGATCCAGGGATAGAAGTCAGAACTGTCAGACCAACACATGATACAAGAATAGTCTTGAGAGCTGTCGGACCAACACATGATCCAGGAACAAAAGTCAGAACTGTCAGACCATCACATGGTCCACGAATAGTCTTCAGAGTAAAGCCAGCCATAGGGTTTCCACAAAGAACCCTTGATTCTAGGAGGGTCCGCTCCTCAATCCAAGTGTCGATACATCAACTTCCAATAAGTAAAATGTATAAGTTTCATAATAGACTACCTCGTCAAAGGGGTCTCAACGCCACTGATGACGCGTCAATCGGACGCCCGGTCTGGGAGTTATAAGACTTTTTGTCTTGTGGGCCCAGTTGGATTTTTGTACGATATAACCTAGCTGTATCTCAACATTACCCCGATCTCTAGTGGGGTATACTCAAAGGGACCGTTGAGCTCCATGAAAACCAATGTCTCTGATGGTTTATCAAACGGTCGTCCGGTGCCAACGATACAGCCAAAGAAAGTAACATGGTTGGTAATGGGCATGGGCTTGGTCTGACCTGGTCAGACTAACTCAGCCCCACCTAGACTGGGGTGACCCGGTCGGCCCGTAATGTTTTTCCCAGTCCGCTGGGGCAGGAAAAGTAGACTTCAGGGGCGGTTCGGCCCGAAGATTTTTGTGAAGGCGACTCAGCCCGGAGGCCGGCGCTAGTTTGGCCGGCACAACGTGGGGCGTAGCTCATGTGGCTCGACCCAGAAATATGAGCCGGTTCATCTATGGACGCCGCCAAGGACGCCGTGGGACGGCTTAGGCCGCCGGTGTGGCTCATCCGATTCGACCGGGATCCGGGGCATGGGGAGGCCGCGTGGGGCGACGACAGGGCGTGCACGGCGCGAGCAAGCCTACAGGGGGCGCGGGTAGTTTGCGGGGCGCGCGGGAAGCTCGCAGGCAGGCCGCAGGGCGTCGGGTAGTGCACGTGGAGGCCAGAGTGGTGCGGGCAGGGCACAAGTAGGCCACGTGTATCCAGGAATAGCACGAGTAGGCTTGTGGGGCGCAGGGAGTGCGCAGACTCGGTCGGAGGCGGTGCGGGACACCGTAGGGGCGGCACTGTTCCCAGAGACCATGAGTATCGTGGACCTTCTCATTTCTATCTCTGTCGCCTCGTCGTTGTTACGTCGCCATTCTGAAGAACGTCACATGATGGAATAACGACGGAGGATTTATGGCCATGTTAGGTTAGCCCACACCCTCTGCGATTAGTGAGGTATCAATTGGATCAAGAATATAAGCAGTTGATCATTAACACATCCCCAATAAGCCCTTTCTATCCGATGAAGAAGATAAGAAAAGGTATAATATCATCAAGTAATAAACCCCCTACCTTTGATTTTCATTCGTCGATGTTTGAAGGAGTCGCAGAAAGTAGATGAAGAAGGTCATTGTTCAACGCATCCGCGATGCACTTCAAAACCCGAGCTATGTCGGTTCGTTGACGATGATGCGGAAGCCGGTCATTGAAGACATCTCACGATGGTTGAATCTCTTATTTGTAGAACATCATTTCCAGTGTTCTTCTTTGGATGAATGTGTTCTTCATTCTTCGTTGGAAGACGAGGTTCTTCTTTGGAGAAGTCCTTTTCTCCCAAGCTCTCCTCCAAAAAAGAATAGATATGCCAACCCAAAAATAATAAGAAATTGTGATATCATATTATTTCGTTGGTACAATATTCAAAAAGAATAATTAAATTAAAAGATTCCACCTAATTAAATTCATGAGGTTGGCACATTTAATTAAATGTATTAGCTCAGTAATTAAATAGGGGGATTTGGCACATTTAATTAGGGGAGGTGGTGGCACCATTAATGGTAATGGAGGTCAAGGGACTCCCCTCTCATTAATGAGGGGAGTTGAGGGATTATCCACTCTTCCCATTAATTGGGGGATTTTAGTCTCGTGTGATCCCCACGTCGTAACCTATCACTGGTGGTTATGTCAGGGTGGGCCCTACTACCATAACCTTTCAAGGGAGGTTAAGGTGTAGTGGCCCCACCTCTAACTTCCAAGATGAGGTTTTAACTAATAAAATAAAATAAGAAATGAACTTATTATATTTTATTATTCCACGTAAAACCCAAATACTATCTTCAATTCACGTCTTAGTGATATTGAAGTGAAAGTCTTCTTAAGGGAATATTGGTGCTGCGAGTTCAACGGTTCCCTCATATTTCAATTCTGAGCACCACTTCAAAAGTTACAAAACACCGCTTGCGAGTTTAATGAACATACCTGAAAAAAAATTGTAAAATTATTATCAGCCATCCTCGACTCGCGCCGGTCGAGGTTAGGATCTCTCTAGGCGAAACACGCCCCGATGAACCCAACGGTACTCTCAGATTTTCAATCGGAGTTACTGTTTATAAGTTATGAAATTTAGAATAAAATAATTGTCACTTAATTATTTTATTTGTGGACAAAAAATAACTTTATTTGGTTGCTCGCACCGGCCAAAGTTACTATCTTCTTAATGAAAGCATACAATCATGAGTTCAGTGGTGGTATTAGATTTTTAATCCAAGTTACCTTTTGAGAGTTATAAGGATTTGAAAAATAAAATAATTTATTTAATTATTTTATTTACGATAATGCCATTTTTTGGTTTTCTCATAGGAGGCCCGCGCTGACTAATCTTAAGTCATGCCAAGGGTAAACCTGTCATCCTGAGTGCAATGGTGCCCTCAGATTTATTATTTGAGTTACTTTTTAATATTTATTCCACTTTTTCATGAATACTACTTACGCGTGTTAACTTAAGCTTGACAAAAGCATTGACGGGTCATTCTGGGCACTCCGGCACTCGGAATCACGCGCCGTCAGATTTTGCGGACCCGTAAAATTACCATTAATTAAAAAAATTAAATGGAAAATTTGGGTCCTTACAGAAGGGGGTTATGTTCCTGTGGACATATAAAAGTGAATAAAATTTTAATGATATGGAGAGAAGGTTATTCAATCCACCCGTGCTTTCACTACATTATATTGGAGAAGGGTTTGTTATCTATAGTGATGAATCATATAAGGGAATAGGATGTGTCCTCATAGAGAATGTAATAGTGATAAAATATGCCTCTCGACAATTATTAATTATTGATAAAAAAACTTAGAATCATGATTTGAAGTTGGAAATAGTAATGTTTTCATTATAGATATATAGGTATTAACTTTGTGGTCAGAAGTGTGATATATAAACTGGTCATTAAAGAAAAAATAATATATTTACACAGAAATAGTTAAACTTGATCCAGAGAATATAGTTTGAGTTGATGAAATATTATTATTAATCCATATATTACTACCATAGAAAGGTAAGCATTGTTACTGATTCTCTGATTCAGAACGACCATGCTAGTTTATCCGTAATGATGATTAAAATAGACCATATATTTATGGATTTACAATATATAGATCTTGAAATCATGAGGAAAGGAGAAATATCTTATATTTCTCAAATGAATTTGTAATCATCCGTTCATGAGAGTATTAATAAGGAATATAAGGAAGATGTGGAAGTACAAAAGAATGTGAGGAATTTTACTAAATTTTTCCATAACCAATATGGAATGATAAGTTCTTCAGCAATTTTTTTGTACCATAAATACTATAATTTAAGAATAAGATATTGGATAAATCTCATAGCCCATCATTCTATATTCATCAGGGAAGTACAAAGATGTATAGATATATAGATGTGTATTTATGGTGGTAAAATATGATGTGATATATTACAGATTATATATCTCTGTTCATAGAGTGTTATAATGTTAAGGATGGGAGAAAAATTTTAAAGGGATATTATAACTATCAACCAAAGCAGAATGGAAAAAGGAAAACATCTCCATGGATTTTTTTAGGCTCTCCAAAATTTCTGAAGGTACTTATGTTAATTGGGTTCTAGTCAATCACCTTATTAAGTAAACACACTTCATTTTTATCAAGGAAGATTTATCTATTGATCATATTTCTATGATATACAATAAAAAATGGTTAAGGTGACATTGATTACCACATTATATTATATATAAATGGCATTCAAGATTTACCTGAATGTTCTGGTGATGTATTCCTAATGATTTGGGTTCTGATTTGTGATTAAATACAACTTATCATCCTCAAATAGATGGTCATTCTATGAAATGCAATCAAATACTATCTGAAATATTGAGATCTTATTCTATGGATTTCAAAGGAGGTTGGGATCAGGACCTTCTTTGAATCATACATTAATACAACAATAGTTTTCACTCGAGTATCCAAATGGGTCCTTTTGAATACCTCTATTGAAAAACACTTATAACTCCAATATGATTAGATGAAGTTAGAGAGAGTGTGTTATTGGGACCTAACCTAGCTGAGGAAATGGAAGATAAATTTAAAACCATAAAACATTATATCAATTCATCTCAACATCAAAATAAGTTATGGTGAGAATCATTGGTGAAATATTCAATTTTATGTTGGTGGGAATGTAATTATGTGAATTTATCCATGGAATAATGTTATAAGAATCAAAAATAAAATAAATTTGAGCCCTATGTATATTAGCCCCTTAGAGCTTATTAATCGAGTAGGGACAATAACTTATCTCTTACTGATCCATCGAACCTCTCTCAACTTCATGAGGTGTTCCATTTATATATCCTAAATAAGTATATACCTGATACTTTACAGGTATTAAACTGTGATTTTGTATCACCAGATCATGTTTTTTTATATGAAGAAAAACTGGTAGAAATATTAGATCATAGAGATAAAGTGATATGGAAAATCACTACTCAAATGGTTATTTTTTTTTGAAGGAATCATAAATAAGAAGAAGTTATGTGTGAACCCAAGGATGTGATTAAATAAAGATATCCTTTTTTTTGTATTAGAGTGATGAAATTTTTAGGGTGAAATTCATTTTAATGTGGGTAGAATGTTACACCACAAGCTTTTATGATATATTTCTCTTCGATTAAATTTAATTTATTTGATAGATTGTGATTCATGAATTCCCGAGTATAAATGAATATTAATTTGATATTCCATTATAACCTATCCTTTATGTTTGTTTTATGAATAGGAATAAACAATTTGGAAAAATAGTTTTAATAAAGATAGTATATGGTTTATAAATATATCTTCTTCAAAAATGATTTTTATTTCTTATTGTGAGAAAATATTATAATTAATTTTTACTAATTTTAAAAAATTTATTCGAAAAAAGGAAATAATATTTAAAAATTATCAAATAAAAATTATCTTTGTAGAGAATTTTCTAAAAAGTATGATTTTTTTATGAATAGTGAAAAATGTTGATTTTTATTTAAAACTATATTTTATTTTCAAGTATATATAAAGTCATGTAATAATTTGGATTTTTTTTAAAAATTAATTTTTTCATTTTAATTAAATATATTTCAATAAATTATATTTTAATTATCATTATACTTGAAATTAGAATAAATGATTATAATTAAAAGTGTATTTTTTTGAGAAATCGGTTTTCATCATGTTTAAAATGTATAATTTTAAATTTAATTATTCCAATTCTATGAATTAAATTTTATAATAGAGATTATATATTATTAATAAAGCGTATCAAATTTGATAAATAGTTTTCTTTTACTTTTTCTCAATATGAATAGTATCCTTTTTAAATATTTATCACATCCTATGGGTAATACGGGTAAAATAGGGTTACAAATATGGGATAAGGCTTTAAAATCGATCTACCCCATGCATTAATGCTATAGAATGGGTTTAGTTATACCATTATCATAAAATTATATAAAATATGGAAGCTTTGGGCTATATTTCATTGATATTTACCTTTACATTATTTTTAGAAAAGAAAAAAATAAAAATTTCACTCTATTGACATTAATATCTATAATAATTTTTCATAAGGATAATCAAATATTATGTTAAATTTAAAATATTTATTTGAAAAATTAATAATTTTAATTGAAATTTCAATTTAGTTTAAATTTTTACTGATTGAATAATAACCTTAAATGCATATGCAACACTGAAATAGTATTTATCTAATTAATTTAAAATATAAAATAAATGTTTTAGAAAATATTATAAGTAATATAATTTGGATGAATTATTTTTATATGAATTTTCTAGATATATTTTACAGAAAAGGTATGTTTAATGGTTTTATATTTTTATTACATAACTATAATAATGACTTTAATGTCAAAGTAAATAAATCATTCTAAATATGATATTATTGATATCTTATAACATAATTTTTGATATTAAATGATTTGAAATTCATTAAAACCCATATTATTCATATTTAATGTTATATTGGTGAAACTATCAAAGAAATTTCATTTATGCCTCAATTTAACTTTTATGGTGACATTATTGAACCTTAAAGAGTAAAAACCTTTAAAATTATGGTAATTGTCAAAAGGGATAATGGGGGTTATAACTAATAGACACATTTTAAAACATAACAAAAAATTGTCCAAATTTTATTATATGATATTATCTATTCTAATACCAATATTATATATTTTTTATATTAATTTTGATACATTTTTTCACCAAAATTAATTTATATTAATTGAATACTTTATGTAAATCCAAGAGTGCCGCTCCCCTCACCAATAAAAGGGAACATCTTCTCCTATCTTACTCATAGATTTTGAGACTTATATATTAGAAAATACCTTCCATAATAATTTAATTGAATCCATAAACATTTCTTATAGGTTTTGTTATATCCAAAACAGCATCCTTTCAAAGCTAAAGGTATACGCCATAAGAGGTTTTTAAACAAAGAGGTACATATATTAACTAAGTACTTTCAATTTATTTCTTATTATATATCATATAAATCTATTTTATTCCCCATAAAATAATAATTTTAGTTTTTTAAATATACTGATATTTTATTATGATTGTTAAACCACTTTTATTCACCCTATTTTCCATCTAATGGGAAGTGAAAGTATCACTCATGCGTATGTGTGGACTGCTACCTCCATGTAAAAATAAAATTCATTTTCTATCACCATATTTCATGGATGGTTAATATGATATTTTTATTGTTTATATATGAAAATTATGAAAAAATAAATCTCATGTATTTATAATATCAAATCTACATTCTTGTCTTCTCATATGTAGTAAAAATCTAATATTTGTTACGAGTCTATGTGGACTACCACCTCCATGAAGTGATGTGATTTGTTCTTCATTTCCGATTTACATGGATGAAAATAAGGAAATTTTTTAAAATATATATATTATATATATGATATAATAATACTTATTTAAATGTTAATTATTATTTACCTTTCTTTCTTTTCATCTGTCAATAAGTGAAAATAGTGTTCCTGTGTACATACGACATACCGTCTCCATTTCCGATGTAATTCATTTTTTTGTCTCTACCATATATAGGTTAGTATAAATACATATATAATGAATATAGATTATCATTATATCATGATTAAATTTTTTATATTATGTGTCTATGATTAATGTCCATTGATCAGAACTACAAAACCAAAACTTACATTAAAAAGCAACAGTTATCAATAGAAAATAATGATTTTAATAAAGAATTATTAACCAATAGGAATTGAAATGTAATAATTGGAACATATATGATATTATTACTGTTTGTATGGTTATTTCATATAATTATAATATATTTAAATTTATTATAAATAATTTTAAAATTACATATGAAGCAAGATGCCCTTGTGGTAAAGGTTTATTTCAAAATCTCATAATTACTCAAGATTTTTTATGTTTAAGTATAAATTGGGGGGAATTATGTGATATTTCTATGTTAAAACAAATATATTTTCTTATCATATATTTATTTTTGAAAATTATAATTTTTTCATTTATTTTAATCTTTTATGTACTTAAGAGACTGAAATATTTTTTCCAATGAAAACCGACTTTGATTTCTATTTGGTTGGAAATATTTTTCTTCAATGTCCATGTTTTTATTAAAATGTTCTCAATAATATTTTCACTGTTATACCATGATTTTTTAAATTATGTTTTCCCATGTTTCCATTTCTATAAATATATTTCAAAGGAATATTTTTGTAATTTTCTAAATGGGGATATTTTTGAATTTTTACCAAAAATGTGAGAGGAATATTTTTTTAACATTATTGGTACGAATTAAATTTTCCTCCAAGATGAACACCCAATGATTTTAATCATCATTTAAATGATTCCATGATCAGTTACAAAGGAAATTTTTCCTTAATAGTTAATATATTTTTAGTTTTTAAAATGTATCCTTAAAATTGAAAAGGATATTTTCCTCAATAATATTTTCAATGATCTTTTTTTATTTATATTTATAAAAGATAATAACATTTATTTCAATTATAATCCATTGGGGATATGTTGTAATGAAACAATCCATATTCTTTCCCATGATAGTTTCTAATAAAGTTTACTTAGAAAAGTATTGAAATTACACAATCTATTTCTTCTTATATTGAGATTTTTTTTATTAATGATTGTAAATTATATTATATTGTTTATTCATATTATTAATGCATTGGAATTATTTATTGAAGGGTGGGTCTCAAAAATGCATAGCCCATTGATACATCATTATTTATCATGATACAAAATAGGTTGTGTATTTGGCTAAGGATTTACCCATTTATGTAATATTTCTTGGAGAAAGGCCTCAAAGGTTAGTTTTAGATGTCTAACATTATGAATTAAATCATTATGAAATCAATTATTGATGTCCATGAGATTATTCAAATAGTTATGTCTTCTAGGGATTTGTTTCATGCTCATGTGATAATTTATATGGCATTATATGGTCATTATTTATTCATTCCATATTATCTATGACTTATTTATTCTATTATTACTTTTATTATACAGATTCCCTTACTAGGAATCTAAGATCACCCCTTTATTATGTTTCTTTAACCCAAGATTCAAGGATGTGTGTTATTATTGATATTTATAGATATTCATGAGATAATATTGATATTCTTAAATAAAATATTATTTTATAATTTATGTTTTCAATTGTAATTTGGGATTCATGTATGTGTCTAGTTTACCAAGACTAACTATTCGGATGTGATTTATTGTATATAGTGTCAATGTAATAAAGTAACCACTTCATTTGGGATTCTAGGTTTTCGGTTATTTTAATTGAAATGATTATAAGACCATCAATATAAATGTATGTGTATATCATGAAATAATTTCATAACTGTGGAAATATATTCAAGATATGGACATGGTAATTTGAGACAATGACCATTAATTTAAAAAAAATATATAGTCATTTTTTGGAAAACTATGGCTATATGTTTATCTATAGCCACAATTTTATAATTCAATTATAATTTCCCTACTATATGGATATGATTTTTTTAATTCATGGTTTTATCATCCTACTTATATGGTTCAAAATCCCATGTAGAGAAAATCATGAATATATTATCAAATTATATTAGTTTCAGAACTCTTATATCTTCTTCTCCATGCATAAAAGATATTGAGAGCATGAGACAAAAAATTTATACTTGGTTCACCCACACTGGGATAAATCAAAGGAGCATACAACAATGATGTCTTGGTGTTCCAAAATAACTAAGAATAAATATTTTAAAATATTTAGAACATATTGATAATCCTTATAGGTTTGAAAACATCACTCTTGAATGTTTACTACTCACTTCTCTAGTAATGATTTATAATCAATTACATGTTAATATATTGAATCATATCAAAGGATAAATATAATAATTTAACTATTGATTTTTTCATATAATGGTGAACCATTAACTTCATTAAATTGATGAATTCCATATTATCCTTCCACTTGTGGAAGGATTATGTCAATTAGTACCAACACTCTACTACTATAAAAATAATTATCTATCTATATTAAGTTTTACATTATATCTTTTATGTCATAACAACCCCTTTAGTATTCCTTTTATTTTCAATACATGATCAATGGTTCAATAATAAATTTTGATCTCTCATAATCATATCATATATAATTACCCATTTAATATTAGTCAAATTAATCCCTTTAAGTTGAGTCAATTATTCTTATCTTATTTTGAGATTTATTAATTTAGTGGATGTCAATTTTTTTCCAAATATTTAAGTACCACATAAACCAAAACAAATAGGTATCTCACATGATGTGTTGATATCATAGTAAACATATATTCTAAAAACTATATAATTTCAGATGACCATATCTCAAAAAACATTTCATTTCCATCTTTTGTAAATCCACCAGATATATTCAGCATGATATATTAAAATTATTTATGATGTGTTTTCTTATTTATTATAAAATCAATGTATTTTTCCATGATGTGTGATTCATCTATTTTTTGTCATTATTGACCAATCCTTTTATTATTCCACATATTCAACAAATATGAAATACATCCATGATCTTTATTTACTAATTTGTAATATTAAGGAATAATTCCTTCAAAATTATTTTTCTTCCCAAAACATAACCCTTCGATACAAAATGTTGAGAAGAATATATCAACCAATGAAACATTAATTAATATAATTAAATATAAAAACATATGTTTATCTAATTATATCATTTAATATCTATACCATTATCATTCTTCTTTAATCTATATAATTTACTAAAATTTTTGAAATAAATATGAAATTTGTTATATTATAGGGAAACGATTTTTGTCTCTTTATCAAAACACCTCAAACATTCTTCATACATCATGAAAATAACCCTTATGATTTTATAATATTAGTATGACTCATTTCATTATTTTTTGTACACATTTTATTATAAACAGAACCAAAAAATACATTTCTATATTTAAGATAACAATCCCTTCCTTTGGATATATTGAAAACCCCTTCAATATTGATACCACTCTTAATTACATTAATATATTTAATGACAAACTATTATATTCATGAGATATTCTTCATACATAATTGATTAAATAAATGTTTTTTTCTATAAAAGTACTTCCAAGAAGCTCATTATGAGAAAAAATAGTAAAACGAAATTATTTATTAAATAACCACTTCACTAACCTCATAATATCACCCCTAACTTTGTAGAATCTATTAAACCCTCAATTCCACAAAAAATGTAACATCGTCAATCTAATTGATATTTATCCCCATTTGTATCATATTCTCTTTTATATTTATTTATCACTATTAGGTACATATTCCCCTTATAATAAGAATTTTTTTTATCTCCCTCTTTGATAGACCTCTCATTTCTCTACCTTTAGATTAAAATTTTGTATATTTTTTTCCCTTTTTAGACAAACATAAATTTTACTACATCATGATTCTTGAGCAAATTTATAAACCCAAATATACAACATGTGGGAGATAAACTTTTCACATACCATTTCATGATTTTCCACATTATATGTGATAAAATTTTAATAAACAATGTGTAATTATAAAATGACTTGTGATCTCTTAAAAACATAATTAAAAGAAACAATTAAGTGAGATGGGTATATCTGTAAATAATTAAGCAGATGAGTATATTTGAACTCTATGTAAAAATTGACACTACTCAAAACTATCTACTAGTAGCACATTTTTCATAATATTTATAACTTGATCTTATGTTGACAATGATAGGCCTATGTGAGAGATGTCTAGGTTCCAGGCACAGCGGAAGCGTGTTGGTGGGTGTACCCATCTTTAATTTTAGCATTAATAACAATCAATCCAAGATCTGTCACGATAATAAAATGTCAGATATTTGTAATAGAACAAAGAACAAAAAAGAAAAGAGGGGTGTCCTAGAACCATATATAGGATCATCATATATTGGTTATAATAAATTTAATTAATTTGATAAGAATTTCATTGATATAATTCTTTCTTCTTTGATGTTTGTTATCACGATCTGATGTGATCCATCGTTCCATCATAGAATCCATGTGTAAGATTCCTCAAGCGGTGATCCACACATTCTCCACGTATCTCTAGACATCGCCAAATGGATCTATGGGTGCTAGTGTGAAAGATCCTTCGCTTGTGATATCCGCCTTCAATCGCCTTGATCTGCTGGAGGAGGATCTCTCTATCGTAGCTTGAGAGAATTCATGGAAGAAAAGGATTCTCTATTGTCTTAAGAGATTTCTCTAGATCCATTGTTCACAGCCATAAAAAATGGCTAGGCTAATGGGAAATATATAATTGGGATTTTTAATTACATAGAATATTAAAATAAATTAATTACCTGAAAGCATTTATTCATTTCATTTAAATTTTAGTAATACCCCATGTCTAATAATAACAGTTGAATATTATTATTACCAGACATGTGCCCAAAAAATTACACCTAACATTATTTAATTAAATAAATAATATTATTTCGATAAATTCCCAGAAAAAATACACAGAATATATATTTAATATACACGATGTGTACTTTTGTTTTTCTATTTTTCCTTATTTCTGCCACCACATTTATTAGACGTTGAATAATGGATATTTATTTCTAAAATAAATATCACTACATTACTCACTAATAAATATATTATTTCTCACAGAATATATTATCTCGAATAACTAGTGTTGAAATAAATGTGATCAAGCATTCTTGAATAATTATTAAACCAAAGTCTAGAATAATATTTATTCAACTTTTTAAATTAGTATTTAACTGAGATACTTAGACAAACTTTGTGTGTGACCCTCTAGGACTCTTTCTTAGAGGAATTTGGTAGAGCCAACCTAAATTACAAGGTTAGTATCTTGCAACACGCCAATGCAGCCATAGAGAAACAAGTTAATTCCACAATGATGTGTCACCTGCTATGAACGCATACCATCTAATGTAATCCCTCTGTCTTGATATATCAAATCTAGGGGGTTTCATTCTAGTGACATCAACCCATGTTCTTGATTATTATTTCTTTGACTTTCCAAAATTTAACTTTCCCATTCCTCACCATGGCCAAAGATTTATTTAGGCTATATAAATTCCATCAAAGGGCCTGAGACATCTACTTCCGTTATGGAATAGAAGAGAAAAATCTTTTCTCACATTATATACTAATGTAGTATCACTCTTTATGCACCCAACATATCCTACCTCACTGTGAATAGTGTGTCTTCATAGTTTTTTTCAATACATCTAAGTGAACATGTTGTAATATCCATTAATAATAATCTTAAAGTCTAAGGACCAATACACACATCTGCAGATAGGAACATCCAATGAAACTATGAAATGTGGATTTCCTACTGGTGGGTCTTGTTCTCATAATATCCTCCTGAATATTACAAAGGGTGCAAATCCTGAGAAGGTGCCTCAAAGTTATATGATTCCTCACCCCTAATGGACTGTATTATTTGTGTTCCTCAAATAACATCATCCGACCATATAACATATATTCAAGAATAGTGATATGACACTTCCGGGTTCTCATCATAGAAGGGATCTTCTATGACCCTTTAATGCAATATCTATCCTTTGGATATTATCACATGTAATGTCACGCAGAAGAACAATCAATATGTGATAAGGTATTTATTAATTAATAAAGTAAAAAATTAGTTGGATTTAGGCCTCCAACTCCAATAGACTCCCACTTGAACTAGAGCCAACTTCTAACAACTTTTAACCCGCTGGATCTCACATGACATTCATGATTCTACTAAGATAGGCCTTTAGTCATGGGGTCTGCCACATTCTCTTCTGTGGACACTCTGATCACGGTAACTTCACCCATTTGATAGAAATCCCTCTAGAGGTGATACTTTTGGAGTATGTGCTTTGTCAATTGATGTGACCTTGGTTCTTTTGAAAGAGCCACCACTGTAGTATTATCACAATATAATGTGATAGGATTTTTACTGCTAGGCACTACATCAAGCACCTGGACAATGTTTTGAATCTATATTGCTTCCTTGACGGCATTAGATTTCACTATATATTCAGACTTCACTGTAGAATCGACAAAAATCAGTTTATTTGAACTCTTCCAGCTCACAACTCCTCCATTGAGACAAAAACCATATCCAGATTGGGACTTCAGATTCTTCAGATCTTTCTGAAAACTAACATCAACATACCTTATGATGACAAGCTCCTTGTCTCCTCTATACACCAGGAACATATCCTTAGTTCTTCTCATATTCTTAAGGATAATATTTACAATAGTTCAATGTTGTTCTCATGGATCCACTTTGTATATGCCTACCATGCACAGTGCATAGGAAACATCAAGCCTGGTACATAACATGGAATACATGATGGATCCTATAGTCGAAAAGTATGGGATATTACTCATTATATCTTTCTCTTGTTGTGTCTAAGGACACATTTTATTAGAAAGATGTAGGCCATGTGACACTAGAACCAATCCCCTCTTGGATTGTTCCATACTAAATCTCTTTAGTATCTAGTCAATATATGTACCCTAACTTAGTCTAAACAGCCTCCTGTATCTATCAGGAATGATCTTGATCCCTATAATGTAGGTTGTTTCACCCATTTTCTTTATAGAGAAACCCTTATTCAACCAGTCCTTAACTGACTGTAAGACTGGTACATCATTTCCAATAAGCAATATGTCATCAATATATACTACTAGGATGACAACCGCATTCCCATTAAACCACTTATAAACACATGGATCACATTCATTCTTAATGAAACCAAATTCCCTTATGGATTTATCAAATCAAATGTTCCACAACCTGGATTCTTTCTTTAATCCATAAATGGATTTCTGCAACTTGCAAACCTATTTGGTTTCACCTGGTGTCACAAACTCTTCTGGTTGTGTCATATAGACATATTCTTGAAGTTTCCCATTAAGGAATTCTCTTTTGACATCCATTTTCCAAATCTCGTAGTCATGGTAAGATGCTCTAGAATGAATGATTCTTATGGATTTAAATATGGAAACTGGGGATAAGGTTTCTTTATAGTCAATTACTTGAGGTTGAATAAATCCTTTTGCCACTAGCCTTGCTTTATAGGTGCTAACATGACCTTCCATGTCTAGTTTTATCTTGAATACCCATTTTCATCCAATAGGCTATACATCAAATCTCTCATCAAACATAACCCAAACTTAGTTCTAATACATGTAATCCATCTCAGAATTCATAATTTCTAGACATCTTGCATCTTCTATGCTTTTTTACTTCTTTCTTGTAGGAGATAGGTTCATCATTGTCCAAAAATGATGATTCACTATCCTCAGTGAATAGGAAACCAAATCTCTCTGGTTCCTTTACCTCTCTTGATCTCTTACGTAGTACTATTGTTTCTAGAACCTCTTCCATGGGGACCTGTGGAACTTTTTCTAGTACCAACTCTTGTGTATCATGAGCATCAACTTTGTTGAAGTCAATATTTCTCCCACTATCCTTTTTGAGGATGTACTCCCTCTCATGAAGGACGGCTTGTTTAATGACAATTATGTTCTTGTCTGAACAGTTATATAGATAATATCCTTTAGTTTCCATGGGATATCCTTAAAAGATACACATTGTGCCCCAGGGTTCTAGTTTGTTTCCTAAGAAGGCCTTATAAATGAATCACATCCCCATACACATGTGTGCAACAAAATGGGTTTGTTTCCATTCCATAACATGGAGGGAATTCTATTTTCCACCTTCGTCGGTACTCGGTTTAATGTGTATGCTGCAGTATGTAATGCATATCCCCAAAAGGATAAATAATATATGCATGAATCACCATCGACCTCACCATTTCCATCTATGTGCAGTTCCTCCTTTCAGTAAAACCATTCCATTGTGCTGTATAAGGAGCGAACTGAGATAGACTCCCAGACTCCCCTAGAAGATTGATGAACACTTGGTTTAGATATTCTCCACCTTGATCTGATTGAAGCTACTTTATCTTCATACCAAGCTGATTTTCTACTTCATTCTTGAATTCCATAAATTTCTCAAAGGATTATGACTTATACCTCATTAAGTAGACATATACATATCTACCCAAATCATCAATAAATGTAATGAATTACGAATATAAAACTCTATCATCGACAGGAAATGGGCCACACACATTTTTGTGCACCAATCCTAGAAGCTCAGTGGCCCTCTCACTCTGTCCACTGAAATGAGTCTTGGTTATTTTACCTTGTAAACAAGCATGACATATATCAAGTGGTTTTAGCTCAATAGAGTCTAAATATCCATCTTGGTAGAGCTTTGTCAGAAACTTCTCGTTTACATGACCGAGATGGTGATGCCACAACTAGGTGATGTATGAGTCATGTGAGTTTGTTTTTTATTGATTTAGAACACTTGGTTTTCATAATTTAATACATACAAACCATTATGTAAATGCGCCATAACATTACATACATTGTACTTATAAAAGAAGAAACCCTTATTTCAAAACATGAAAATTAATACGCCCATATTCAAACAAGATACCGAAATTTTGTTTTTGGTAACAATAGGCAAATAATAACAGTTATGTAAAACCAAAATAATCCTAGTTATCAATGTGTGGTGGTAATTTCCAATGGCCAATGTAGCCAACCATGTGCCATTAGTAGCGTAAAGATAAACCGCTCCTCTATAAATCTTTCTAAATCTACATGGTTCCTACATTTGAATATATATATGAGCCCGACAAGCTATATATAATAACCAATGTGTAGAAATGGAAAGATTATACTCAATAATGAACACACATTTAGTTTACCCATTATTATTGGCGTAATTTCTCTTCTAGTGGCCTAGATTGTCACATGAAAAACATACTGCCTCTCATTCCCTGCCCTACCTCTAGATATCCCCCTTCTTGGAGGGACAACGATCGGGGGTTCAGACCATTTATAAGTCCTTATCCCATTTTCCTTGTCCTCCCTTTTCTTATTCACCATAAGTATTGTGGGTTTGTCATGTCCCCATGTCATTATCTACCTGGTGAATTAAGGTTAGAAGTTCTGATAGACTCTTTTCATTGTTTCTCATGTTATAGTTGACAATAAATCAAGAGAAGGTATTTCGAAGTGATGATAGGATGAGATCTATATGCAACTCATCTGGGAACTTAATCCATAATATGTTTATGAATTCAATGTAACCAATAATCTTGACTACATGAGGCCCAGCTGGTGCAGGATCTCTAAGCATAGATGTAAACAAAGAATTGGAGATCTCATATCTCTCCAATCTCACCTTATCTTGGAAAAGATACTTAATGTGAGACATCATGCTATACACGTCCATTTTTTCATATTTCTTCAAGAGCTTATTAGACATGGACAATAGAATGAAACATTGGACATATGTGGAATCATCCATATGTTTTATATAGAGAGATAGTTCCTCATCACTGGCCTCTTCCCTAGTTGTAACTGGAACATGCTCTTCCTGCACGTACAATTTTCTCTCGGGGAAAAGGATGACACATAAACGCCTCTACCACTCTTGTAAATTGGTGCCGGTAAAAAGGTTTTCCTTCTCGAGTATGGTTCACAATGAAATGTTTGAAGTCATTTTCTTTCTATTTCTACAAATTAAGATGAGAAAAGTGTTAATAGATTATTATAAAACTGAGAAAAATAAATAAATTAATACTTATTAGTCTCCCACTATTTTATCAAAATCCAATGGCCATCGCCATTGAATTTAGAATATTTTGTTTCCTGAATATTCTAGTGGCTAGGATCCATATTTCCCTTCACATTACCCCAAATAGGGTTGTTAAAGACACTTGAAGGGTTTTTGGTAGGAATTCAAAATTCCAACTGCAATAACATGAAACTCCTTGATCGACTGAGTGGACTCTCCAGTCCTCAAATCCATTTATTTTAGATTTCCTCAACCATTTCCTCTTGGTCACACCGATTACTACTGTGGCAGTAAACCCTTGATGGAAACCAAGTCAAGTCAGTCCAAAACCTTGAATTATAATTCCCTGATGATTGAAAGCACCCCAACTAGAGTTGATCAAACACTTTTAACTATGGTTCGATTCTAACCATGATTATTGAACTCTAATCAGACATGATATTTTCTTTGAGGGATTTCATCCTTACACATAAATTTCCATTTTATTATCTTTAATTACATGCATGTTAATATTAAGTGGGATATACATAAGTGATTAACCATGTCTAAGATAAATTTACGCATAAGCTGGTCTTATTTTACTTCCATCTTGCATTCTTGTTTAATTCATTAATTGTGTGATCATGAAAACACACCCAAAATAAATAAACCACGAAACTGAATGAAATAAAATAAAGCATATGATCATGAGCTTGTTCTATTGGTTAATTTATCTAGTGGTTGATAAAATAAACCAAGACCTAGGGGAGAAACACCTTGAATCTTTTCAGTTCGTTTTTATAGATTTCCACATGTCCACCTCTGAATCTCCTTTGATTGGTTTCACCTTTGATCATAACATGAACTACCTCCACCAGCTTGGGAGCTCCATCCATTACATGTGCTTTTATCTCACATGTTGGTGAGGGGTAAAATGGGGTTTTACCTAAAAGAAACCTTAGGCATGCAGGACCTATATATTAATGAGGAGAAGGCTCTCATGCCAAAAAATTTAATTTAAATAAATTAATTAAAAAAAACCATTCACATATAAAGGTCTTGGTCTAGATTGTGATCATCCATGCATGCAATAATATTTACTCATAAATAAAACCAGCATTCAATTCTTTAGTCATTCTTATTTATGATAAATCACGCTCGAATAAGTTAATTATCTTTAATTAATCAATCCTTTTATCTTAAACCCTTTTTCTGAATTTACATGAAAATGTAATCCATTATAAATTTGAACAATTAAATTCATTTAAAATTTTCTTTGTATGTAACTTGTACCTTGGAGGCAACCCAGCGAATTTTTGTTCATAACTACTCAACGAGTAGAAATGAACATTACGCCGATGTTAAATTAAACCCATATATATAAAACACCTATCACCTATTGTGACTCATATTTACACCTTCAATATGTGTAATTTTGATGAGTACATGATGTGCAGTTCTGACTACACAGTGTGTACTTTTGTTCACCTTCCATCCGAAGTACACGCCTAGCGACATGGCATGTAGATGTACTTTAGAATTTTTTTGGAGTACACAATGTGTTATGTGGGACACACATCGTGTAGTATTCGCGTTACATAGTTTCATGCCGGGAAAGCCGTGTATGGGGTACATGTCCAACTATAACCTGAAGGGACTACACACTGTGTTCAGTCGACCACATGGCGTGTAGTTTGGAAACTGTGTGCCACTTTTTTCTGGTCAACACATGGTTTCATTTAAGACTTAGAAATACTCCAACACACGGGCTGATTTGGAGGACCAATCTGATGCATTGAACCTAGACTACATGGAGTATACTACTAAATACATGCTGTGTATCCTGCTGTTGTATGGCCAAGAATATTGGGCACCTCTGGATGATTTCCTTTATTTTAATTTAATCAAAAATTAAAAGAAAAATTAATTTCTATAAGGTGAATGAGAAATAAGAGTGGAGGAACATATCTCGAGATTAAGATTTAAAGAATTATTAACTTGAATTGAAACATCTAAATAATTAAATGTGTAAATCACCAATTAAAAACTAAATAATTATAATTAATGATATAACATGGTTGTGATACCGCTTATAGGTTCTGTGCGTAGTTGAAGCACATTGGTGGGAGTACCCAACTTTAATTTTAGCATTAACAATGATTAATCTGAGATACACCATAATAATAAAACTTCTGATCTTCGGAATAGAAAAAAAAATGAAAAAGAAAAGAGGTAATTTTTAGAACCATAGATTGGATCATCATATTTTGGTTATAATTAATTTAATAAATTGATAAGAATTACTTTGATGGAATTATTTCTTCGTTGATGTTTTCAGTCATGATCGGATGTGATCCGTCGTTGCGTCGTAGAATCCAAGTTTATGATTCCTCTAGCGGTGATCCTCACGTGCTACACATATCTCTGGACATCGCTGAAGTGATATCTAGGTGATAGCGTGGTAGAACCTTCATTTGCGATGTTCTTCTTTGATCACCTTGATCTGGTGGAGGAGGATCTCTCTCTCGTAGCATGAGAGCGTTCTTGGAAGAAAATGATTCTCTCTTGGCTTGATAAATTTTTCTAGATCTATTGTGCACAACCACAAAAAATGGCTAGGATAATGAGAAATATATAATAGGGATTTTTTAATACATAAAATAATAATACGAATTAATTACCCGAAAGCATTTATTAATTTCATGTAATTCCAAGTAATACCAGATGTCTAATAATAATAGTTTACTATTATTATTACCTATCATGCGCCCAACGAATTACACTAAATGTTATTTCATTAAATAAATAACAATATTTACCAAAAATTCCCAGAAAAACACACACAACATGTATATTTAATATACACGGCGTGTACTTTTTTTCCATTTTTCTTTATTTCCCCCACCACATTTATTAGACCTTGAATAATGGCTATTTATTTCTAAAATGAATATCACTGCATTACTCGCTAATAAATATATTATTCACCCACAATATATTCTCTCGAATAACTAGTTTCAAAATAAATGCGTCCATGCATTCTTGAATAATTATTAATCCACAGCCGGGAATAATGTTTCTTCAACTTGTTAAATTAATATTAAACTAAGATACTTAGACACACTTAGTGTGTAACCCTCTAGGCCTCTTTCTCAGTGGCATCAGGCAAAGCCTACATAAATTCCAAGGTTATCGTCTAGAAACACGCCAAGGAACCCATAAAGAAAGAAGTAAATGCCACAATGACGTGTCGCGTCCTATGAACTCTTATCTTGTAATGCAATATCATTGTCTCGATATCTCGAATCAAATGGGTTTCATGATAGTGACATCAACCCATCTTCTTGATTATTCTTTCTTTGAATTTCTAGAATTGAACTTTCCCATTCCTCAACATGGAAATTGATTTATTTAGGCTATATCAATTCCATCAAAGGGCCTGAGATATCTACTTCTGTTATGGAACAGAAGGCACCAATCCTTTCTCACATTATCTATTAATGTAGTACCACTCGTAACACACCCAATTTTTCCTACCTCGATGCGAAGAGTGTGTCGTCATAGTTTTCTTCTATACATCTATGTGTGCGAGATGAAATACCCATTAATAATAATATTTTATTCTAAGGACCAATACACACGTCTGTAGATAGGAACATCCAATGACACAATGAAATTTGGATTTCCTACTGGTGGGTCTCGTTCTCAAAGTATCATCCTGGATATCATCAAGGTTGAACACCATGAGAAGGTTCCTCAATGTTTTATGAGTCCTCACCCCTAATGGCCCATATTAGTTGTGTCCCTCTAATAACATCATCTAGCCATAGAACATATATTAAAGAACTGTGTTATGGAACTTCTGGGTTCTCATCATAGTAGGGTTCCGCTATGACCTTTTAATCAAATAGATATCCTTAGGACATTATCACATGTATTGTCATGCAGAAGAACAATAAAGATCTTATAAAGTATTTATTAATGAATAATGTACAAAGTAGTTGGTTCTAGGCCACCAACTCCCAAAAGATTCACAACCACTGAGAGTGGGGTGAATCAATGGTTACAAAATACTAACTGTTAATGTTATTATTTCCATATAAAAGAAATCTAGGATCGATGAGTGAGACTAAATAATGAAGTGAGATATATAGGAAGAGATAGATTATGGAACATGAGTTTTTGAAAGATACACAAGCTAGTTTTATCAAGTGGAAAATATTTGGTATTTAAGAGTTACAATTCTATTTTCCACACTCTTATATTATAGTCAATAATAATAAGTAATAGAGTTAGAATATGGTCATAAAATATACGTAAAATAAATATATGAGTCATTTTCAATAGTTTTATCAATATCTCATTCCCTCATCATGTTCCAATAAGTTTGGATCATATGTCCACCTTCTTTCTTATCTAAAAATCTATTTTTCTACACTCCAAAATTATCTATAAAATGTTTTGTTAAATGTTTCAGTAATTAAACATAATTAATAAAGTGGAGGAAAACATATATTTATGATTAAGTTCATCATGATGTGTTATGGTTGACCATGACGTGATTTTGATAACATTATCAAAATCCAAGAACTATAGTTATATATAAGATAATATATTTATTATCCACTAGTTATTTTTCACCATAGATATATCTTATAATGAACACCATGAAATTGTGAAAATTTTAAGGGAATAATTCCCCTCAACTTCAAACTAAAATGGTTAACTCTTGTAGCCATTTTACTTCTCTTGAAAGGAGAACATGGAATTTTTTCTCCCCATGGGTTGAACTACCCCCATTTCAACCACTGATTCATATATTTATTCACAAATACCTATCATTTATTTTATAAAAGCAGGGGTTGTTTTTTTCTAAAAAATGTGGATATGGAACTATAAGTGGGGGTGAATTTTGTTCTCAATGTGAACTAAAACTTTTCATCCCATTCAATTGTAAAATTTATCAAATAATAAAATTATCAATCAATTCAAATTATTTTATAGTAACAATGTAAATATAGTGGAAAACTTATATCAGATAATAATCACTATTTGATAAATTAGTAAACATAGTGGAATTTAAAAGAAAAATAATGAAATGAAGAAATAATTCCTACAGTATCAAATAAAAATTAAAAACTATTAAATAATATAATTAAAATTTTATTTCCTATTCATAGGAAGACTGAGTTATCCGAAGTGGAGGAAGGATTTGTGTTCCTGAACCTATGTATCCTGGTTCTATACTAAAAGTTTCTCAACTGAAAATGACATCAGATGGTATCTATCTTGAAATACCTGAAAGCTGCTAGTCACACTGATCAAACACAATAAAGCTCAAGATCCTTGATATTGAATGACTATAACTCTATCATAAGGACATTGTCATCCCATCTCCAGAATCCCTCAATCACACTTATCAAAAAATCCATCATCCATGAATAGATGATATTTGATCATAAATAATCAAACAAATAAACATTACCACTAAGGGAATAAGATCATTATAATAAAAACCACAAAAAATATAGCTCTTAACGCACACTAAGAAACACTAGATGTATAATTAGTAAATCATAGACAAGTTTATTCACAAAAATCTTTATAAAAATGTTAATAGAATATTTTGTTTCTTCTGATCCATGAAGAGTCAAGTTAAAGTTACACACATCCAATGTAACAAACTCAAGTAGTTAGATTTTGAGTTCCTAAATAGCAGTTTCAACTAAATTAGATGTAACCTCCCATTGACTAATAGATGTAGTCTAAAATTCTATCATCTGATTTTAATGCCACTATACACTTATAATACCTATTGAGTATAGTTTAGAGTAACGTATTGTCATACCAAAACTTGAATATGTATTTATTATATTGTATTCTAAAAAATAAATCATTAAACGTGCATAAAAAATAGCAATAAAACAATAAATAAACCAAAATCCATAAAACATGATGGTAATGTGATTTTCAAAACCACGGTCAAAGAAGAGTCATTTTACTCAAAAATCCCCCCCTTATGTTAAAAAACAAACATGAATAAAAAAATTAAGTTTGAATAGTAATTTAAAAATTCATACTCTTTATAGACTTCGATGAAACGCCCTTTGTGGTTAACATTCATAACATGTAATCTTCTTATCTTATAAAAGGTATCCCCTTTGTTAAAAACTATGAACAAAAACAATAGTACTAAAACTAAAATTAATAAAATTCACCAAATTTTTTATTTCCATCATGAAAATAATGATGAAGTTTAAGTATATTTATAAGATTGAAAGTTATATATTTAAAAAAACATGAAACTTTAATAGAATTTAACTGATTTGTTAGTTGAAATTTAGTGAGATAAATCTACCTTTTATGGTATATTCCTCCACTTTTGAGGTAAAAATGAAATATTTTCAACCAAAAACACTAATTAAGGATAATATTTATGCAAAACATATAAAGATAAACATAAAAACAATAATGGATTTAATCCACATTAATCAAAATGGTAGTTAAGAGAGTCATGAATAGTTGATTATGTTTGAAAATGGAAATATTTCATATTTAATTTTTCTTCTATAATTTTATAATAATCACTTTATCTTCATCCATCTCTTTTCATACTTAGATATATTCCAATATTCGCCTTTTTCTACTATTAATCCTGCCAATCACCAATTAAATATCTTATATCATGAATTTTGTTGAAGCTAAGAGAGTTTTCTCTTCTAATATCCCTTTAACTAGAGATCGGATGTCTAGGTTTTGAACTTCAATTTATTTCAACATCATTATAATATATTAAAAATGAAATTCCATTTCCTCTTTAAGGTTAATAATATTTAACATTAGTTCTATAAAATATTATATCATCTTAGTCTCCCATTTAGACCTCTAGAAGATGATAATATGAGACTACAAAAAACATAAACTTGAGATAACATTGGGTATGAAGTACATCATGTTAAAAAATCTCAACAGATTTGGTTAATTAATGCTTTTTTTATTTTCTATCCTTTGATATCTAGTGCTCAGAATGAATTTAAAAGAACTCTTTGAGTCAACTTAAAAAAATTATTTATCTTCAAGCGTATCTGTCAGATTTCCTATAATCTCTTCAAAAGAGATATTTAAGACACCAAAGAAATCACCGTATTGTAAAAAATCATTTATTGATATTACTTTCGATAAAAATGTTTCATTAGTAGACTTCCCTTCATTAAATCTAGGTCCAAAAAAGTATAATATTTCTTTGAATAAAATGGATGAGATGAATTACTTAGAGAGTATCTTTTTTGTGTAGCTTACTTTATAATTCTAACTAGATTTTTTTACCGTATTTATAAAGTGTCTTTGAGAATATTCTTGATAAGACTAGAGCCTTAGTTTCCATTATATTATCTTTTCCCTTTTCTAGGATAAATATTAGTAAACCCAAAATCTTTTAAATTTTATAAACTTCTATAGAATGTTCACTGAAAAAAATATGAGGAAGTATAGATCAAGAATCCCTAAGATTTAGTGAAACTACTTCTTATAACTATCACACATTCTAAAAACTTCTTCTTTTCTCAATGATTTTTCATCTGATTTTGGTAATACAAAGAATTTATTTAAATATTTTTTTATTCTAAAATATCATGGATTTAATCCAATATATGAGCCCATGAATCACTATATTTATCTAAAATTATATTTTCTATATAAATTATAGTTTCTATGGTCTTTGAAATCTTTTGAGAGATTGAATCATACATCAGTAGTTCCATAAATTTCAATTTATTTATCTTATCTTTCTTGTTATCCATCTCATTATTCAAAATTTTAACTTTTACTCACTATAATAAAAATATATTCTCTTCAAAAACATAAACCAGTTTCATCATGTTTATGGTCTCATGGTTGAGAATGTTTTCTTACCCTCTTTCTACATTCCTAAAATTTGAGATACCTTTACCCGAATCATAGTGAAATTACACCATACCAATTTTCAATATATTTATGGTCTAACACTAATATTATAATGGAATTTTACTATTAAAATGGTTATTTCACTTTATTTTATTCACAATAGTTTTTAGAACAATGACCATGATGTGTTCTAGTTATCACCATGATATAAACATTACCCCTTCCAAATTTCGTCATTCGTTTTCTTCTTACTCATCTATAATAAGCTTCACATCAATACTTAATCATGTTTTTGGGAAATAAAACACCATAAACTCTCCAATACTAATAAATAAATCCTATAATTAAATAATTCATAAAACTCATTTACTGTGGATGTCATCTAATCACCACACCAAAATATAAAATGATTCTTTATAGTTCTCAAAATCTTTTTCTAAAGTTTAGTACTATATTATCCATGTCATAATTGATATAATCAAATTGGATTTACCATTTTCAACTAAATTTATGAGGATAATTCAATCTCAAATGGCTCATCAAACTCCCCCATGGAATTTATTAGAAACATGCTAAACAATAAAGTGATTTTCTTTCTATGCTTCCACTACCAGAACCTCATGTCTCCATATACAAGGAAAAATAATCTTCTCTTCCCATATTATCATCACTTGGAAAACTAAATAGAATCTATGGCCATTTTTATAATGTGATACTTTTTATTCTCCTACTTTATCAAATAAACATTGGAATCAAATATGGATAATAATTTAGAAAACCTATAGGGTTTTTTTAAAATAATTTACTCATAAAAAATAATAACAATTTCTATAAGGCATCCTTCAATGGGGGATTTATCAAGATATATAAAACAATCTCTTTTATTGAAATATATTAAAATAAAGTATATCTGTGTTCCACCTTCTCCTTGATTAAGTGGTATATTTTGAGAATATTTTTTGATTTCAAATATTCTATTATATTCTTTGGAAACATAATCGTACATTGATTGTCACACCCTTATCACTAATGGTTACAAAACTTCCACCATTATACCTTCAATCAAAAACAATATTCACAAAGAAACTTTAGGGGATTATGATGTATCAATATACTCATATTCAATTTTCATAGAGTTACTATATTTTTATTCTTGGAGCTATAAGTAATGAAACATCCTCAAATAAAGAATATATATCCAGAAGTTTTCTTCCAATTAAAAATATAACTTGCCCAACACACATAATAAAAAATATGAATTTATAATTATGTATCTGTATCATACATAAAATTATTATTAATTTTTAATTTAATATATTTTAAGATTAATTTCATTGGAATAAGATATGTCTCCTTAGGGTTAATTAGAATCATACACAAAGAGTTATGGAAAGTCTAATATCTCATCTAAACTGTATAAAGTATAGAATATTTTTTATATGTGTAAATAACTCATTTTAATTACCACTCTTTCCTTTTACATAAAATCATAATTTAGTCCAAAGGGATATATGAGTAGATACATCTACCGATTCTATCATTTTTAATTTCTTTATGAACTCATGGGCATATTTGTTTTTGATTTATCAATAAAACAGTTTGTGTTTATAAATTTGAAGACAAAAAATAATGTCATCTCACCAATCATTGATATATCAATGTTTTTTTCTACTTTTATTAGTAAATTAATCTCTAGACTTGAAGCTAGAGGAAATTTCCCATCAAAATATATACACAAAATTTGAGAGTATCATTTTCATACTAAAATATCCTTTCTCATGCTATGTCAAAATTGTCATTAAGATTATTGCTTAATATAAATTTCATCTTGATAATACTATTTATATTTGAAAAGTGAAAGTAACTCTCAAGGATAAATATTATTATACTAATTAATCTTTTATTCCAATAATGCAATCCATTTTTCATGTTTTAATGATTCATATATATTTTTTGGTTTAAATTGAAAAATACATTTGTTATCATTTTATTTCCTCACATATCCATGTTTTTACACCCTTACAAACGTCTCAATGGATGTTTTCAAACTCAATATGACTTTAATTATTTTATATTGATATCATACTTTATTTGATCATTTTTTTATTATAAAATATAGAATCAATTTGAGAATCATGAAAATTTACTACTCTGTTCAAATTTCTCCCATGATGTAAACTATTTTTTACTCAAATTTTTTGGTTATCATAATCAATTGAAAATTATTATTGTAATAATTATTTTTTAACCAATAATAACATAGTTAAAAATTATTTTTTCATATTATTATTATAACATCATAACATGTTCTTCTTGTCAATCCTTTCACCAAAATTTTGAAAATGAATTCATTTAGTTTTATATAATTCATGCCTCTATATACATTTACGAGTTTTATGTTTAGATTATTACCAAACCATATCTTATAAGGAAAATTGACTAAATATGAATGAGGTAATAACTACTTGAGATTAAGGATGAATATTTTTATGTATTTTCCCTAAAATAATATTTTGGTCTTATGTTCTAATAAAATTTTTCTTCCCATATCCAATAAACTATTATTATTCTACTAAGATACTCTATTTTTACATGGTGTATATACAACACTATATTCATGACATATTCCATGAATTTTAATATATTCTTAAATGTGTCTATATTTTGTATTTATATATATTTTAAAATTGAAATACTTTAATAGAATATCCAATTTTATTTCCAGCACACATTCAAGTGTTCTTAAATCTTTTAGGATATTGTAATTTTCCTAATATAAAAATCATAATTTTCATTATTTTGGTCATCATAAATATTTACAATGTACTTATCTCTCTTTTTTTATTTCAATCTAATCTGTCCACATATATCCAAGTGTATCATGTCTCTACATTGGTAAATATAACACATATTTATATTTGAGTAGATAAAACATTCTTTTTTATCCCAAATGTAAAATTCACTTATACATAATACTATTCTCCTCATTCTTACTTAGTCATGAGGAATATTGATCATTGGAAATTTGAAATAAGTTTCCACTTATTCACTATCGCTATATAAAATTTAGGTTATCATTAAACCTCCTAATGACACATTTAATCTTTAAAAATATTACATAATTCAAGATTATATAGAGGTGAGATATGCTCAAGATATTATGTATCAACCCATACAAAAAGGGAACAACATTGGATTCATATGTTTTCTCACAAATTATGGTAATTCCAACTCCTTTTAAATTAGGTAATTAATTATTTCAAAAAGTGATAGCTCATCTATTTAGATTTGATTGTATTTCATGTGGTTATTTTTAATAGTAATGTGTGACATGAATCCATTTTCAAGTATTCATGGATATATACCATTCAATTCTTTAAAATCCAACAAAACCACTAACACTTTTTATTGATTAATCCTCCTTCTAATAGATTTGGATTTATCATTCCTCTTCATTTTATCTAGAAACATTGTTAGAAACTTGTTAACAATTTTTTTGAGTTGATCATACCTCCCATAAGTTTCTTCTATGGGATTAAAGGTATTATGAAATTTTTTCCAATTTGTCAAATTATTTCCAGAAAGTTGTCTATGAATGTTTTCGGAAGTCTTCAATGAATTCAAAACCTATATTTGATTGAAGGAGGGGTATTTTGTATCAAAATTCATTATCTTTATGTATATTTACATGATAACACCAACATTTTTCTTAAAAATGAAATTTTATTGGTTAGAAAGTTTCATCATTTTTTCATTCCTAATCACAATATTTTTTCATAAATTTTTGAAATAAAATTCATTTTCTTTGAATATTTTTCCATTCTATTTCCATTAGATAATTTTATCCAATTATACCATTTGTAACTTTTTTATCCTTGATAATTTTTTTAGATTTGTTATAAATTTCACCTTTATTATTGATTTTAGGATAACATTTAGAAATTTGTCCCATTATTAAAGGATTAAAATACATAAAAAGAAGATTACCCTTTTTTGTACCTTTTCCCCACAACATTCCTTTTAAAAATAATGAAATAAAAACTTTGAAATCCATTTAATCTACCATAGAACTAGATTCCTACTCATTATACCTCTCGGATTTAATGATTTTTGATGCTCTAGATGTTTTTAACATTGCATCATTTTCAAAATTTCTATTATTCTATAAGGTTATACCCCTCCCCATCTCATAGAATATCAAGATATTTTAAATGATATTAATGATCCTCTCATCCAAGTATTGATCCTATTGAAAAAATATTTGTTCATTATATTTATCTAAGAGAATATCATGAATTTTATTTACATGGTAGAATCCTTAAAAACATATCCATAACATTAAATCAAAATCACAATTCACTTTACTTGAATGAATAACTCATACAACTAATCATCTTCTCCGATTAGAATATCCTCAAAATTAGAAAAACATATCAATAGCCATAATTCTATATCATTTTTATCTTCCACATGGGTGTCATGGAGTTTCCTACAAATTATATTCATTATCTTCAAAACCATAAATCATGCCAAATATATCCTTGAGAGGGATAATAGTAACACATTTATCTCTTTATCACTAGAATTAATAGTATTTTTATCTATAAATATATTGGTTTTCCTATCTATGAGAATATGAACACCATTATTAGTAATTTCAAAAACAAATAATACAACATATTGAAGATATAGAACCATATTCTCTTTCTATAACTGAAATACATTTCCATAAATGATATATAATCTTTTGTTATTAATATTAGTAATAATTTTACATAGATTTATTTTATAAATAAAATTTAACAATAAAGAGAAAACATTTCCCCTTCAATAAATGGAAGCAATTATATAAATATCCACAAGGAATGTTTTTCATGATATCTAATTGAAATAAAAAGCCTTATCAGACACTAAATCATAGAATAGCAATAAAAAACCAGCCTGCCCTTCCTAGTAGGCCACCACCCAAACTGGTTAGCCAAAATCCTAAAGGGAATTTATAATCCTAATGGGATGGTAACTTTGTCATGGCAATCATGAACTACAACTTTGTAATGATTTATCCCTCTTAAAATAATAATAACAAGTAGTATAAGAAATATAAGTAAACCAACTAAAATATAGATATACAACATGATCATCTAAAAAATACATAACTAAAGATAAAACATGATTATTCAATGGATGAATATTCAATAAAGATTAAATATGAATATATTATAATCCAATGTGGCTGATACAAGTCCACAAAAATAAATAATATCATGAACCAAAATAGCAAGCCTCTACATGAACCATATTCACCATCCAGCCCCAACATCTCCATCGTAAGACTGGAGGAATTAGAATCAAAATTAAGAGGACCTAGAAAGACAAAATATAGGCATGATCTATACAGCCCAGTAGATTACAACCCACATAATCTATGAAATCACATTCATATTACATCCCAAATAATGATTATAGATTAAAATACATTAGATTTAAATATATTTACTATAATTCATTCCATGAAGAAACTAAAAACACCTCAAAGTAGTATTAAAAATATTTTTTTCTTCATTCCATTAAATGAAAATAGTCAGTTGGAAAACAATCATCCATGGCCAAAGTTTGTTTTTCTAAATTACTATTTAAATGTTCAACATTAAAACCATATCATAAAACACTTTTTTCAAATACTCATTTAAACCACCAAATAAGTTTTATGTATTTTTAATTAGAATCCATGAAATCCAATCTACACATAAATAAGGCATGGAATACTAAAACCATGTTTTGAAGGCTACACAATTTAGTTTCATAAAAACAATTTTCCCCGTTTTTTTTATTAAAACATCTCAAAATACATTTTCAAAAATACAATTTTATTCTCAAAGAATTAAAAAATTCAAAACTTATTTCTAAATCATTTTTAAAGTGTACTAAAATAACACATCAAATAATAAATAAGTAAAATGTGGAAACATGGGATCAATGAAGCAAAAAAAACCAAGAAAAGTTTTTATGAAATAACATTAAAAACATGATATACAAGCAATGATAAATAAGAAATCCCCTATAACTATCCTAAATAAGATCCTAAGATCATGAACATATTTTTAGGACTCAATTAATGATGAATCAAAATTACAATGAGTAACCTTGGCCGATACTAATAAACTAGTAACGTCCCTCGTAGTCTTTTAGAATTATTAGGAGATAATCCACCTCGAATCAAAATGATAACATGGGAACAATGAGTTACACCATCTCACTTGGTCTTATAAACCACAATAAATTATACTAACTCGCTCGATCTAGTAGGACACACTCCATATTTAATGCCTAAAAAAATAGCTATTCAACTTATTCGAATAACTACCTTATCCACTGGGAATATCATTCTTCCAAAAAATAAGGTGATAAATGATTAAAATAAATTCATCAAGAATTAATCAAAGATAATAAATTTGTAAACAAATTCTCACCTCACATACAACACCCTCATTTTATGTAGCCCCCTTTTCAATATCATAAACCCAAAATATATAAGGCACCACCCAATAATGTGAAAAAGTTATGAGGAACAATAGGGTTACAAGGATTTACATTAAAAATCATTTCTTATAAATCCACAAATACTCCATTTAGAAAACACAGTTGGAATTCCAATTCAATACTCAATATTTCAAATCCAATCTCAATCAACTCTTGAGAAACTTTTTTACTAAAACATTTCTTAAAACTCATTTGTAAATTACCAATTCCTATAAAACCCCATGTAGTTTCCATTTTAGTGTGAGATCAGAGATAAAGGAGGTGGTGAATCATTTATAACTTTAATTTACAATTTTTTATCTAATACAAAACATTTTTACCTTGTTATTGTTCTCAATGTGATCATTGATATCTCTAAAACTCACCTCATATATAGTAAATGAATGGATAGTTATTTTTATGCAATATTTATAAGGGTCAATATAATGAACTTCTCCTTTAATTTTTGGTTATACCCCCTCAATATGTATTCTTCAATAAATTTAACTGGATTAAAAAGTTATGTGAAACAATTGGTTTTACCCTACAACAATTGTTCCTCCAGCTAAACCTAGTTCTAACCCTAGTAATCATCTCATGTATAATAGTTGGTTATACCCCCAAAATATCCTTCATCTCTCATATTCTATTATTATTGGTCATACCAAAATCCATAACACACTTTAAAAAATAGTTATACACCAATATAAAAGATCTCAACTTTACTTTATTGATCCATTTTTGAATTTCTTCCTTTATATTCTATTCTTCCTCTATAAGATTGTTAAATCCTATATTTCTATGTAAAACTTCTTCAAGATCATAAAAATAACTTTGAAGGATAAATTTGTATCAAAACATTATCATAATCTTGATATAATTGGATCTACTCAATCCTCTATATAAATTTTTCATTCGATAATGATTCATTTAATATGTTGTTTTCTATTCTCTTCAATCAAGCGTTCTCTATATGATGAACCTCTATCTAGTAATACTCGATCATTTATTCTAGGTTTTATGATCCTATATATATTGAAACCAAATCTAATTATTCTCTATTCAATGAACCTCTATCTAATTCTCCTTCTTTATATGGTGCTCCTTCTATCTGTTAATTCACTATCCAGTTGATCTTTGTGAGGATCTCTTCCCTCTGATTCTCCTATTCTTCAACGAAGTATAATATTTCTTGAGAATTAATATTGTACTCTCATGAAATATTTAAAAAAAATTTATATCATATAAGGAACAATGAAAACATATCTCAATAATCCTACACCTCTTTATATATTCATACATCCTCTAAAAATTAGAGATGAAGCATAGGAACTGGTTTGAATTTATAAATCAACTCAAATCTCATTTTAATTACTTTAAATATTCTGAAACATTAGATTCAATATTATTCCTCTAATTTTCCTCAATTATATGTGTAAATAGATTATTTATAACTTCCTTAAATATCATATTATTTTAAATATATTTAAAAATACTTCAGCATGATCATAATTGTTGAATTTTTAAATTTATTAAAATTTCATGAAGGATTTTTTTTGAAGTATAAACATGAAGGACACTATGACATATAATTCATAAGAACTTTTTTTTAGATTCATTTATAATAAATTCCACACCAATATGTTTGGTTCTTATTTTCATGGATTCATTCCATCTAGAAGCCTATATTTGATGAGATTATGATTTATCTACCTAATAGAATTTTTACTTCTTAGTTTGATGATATCAAATTTCTCTATTTGAAACTCATTTATCTGATGATCCCATATAATATTTTATAGTGGTATTTAAACATCTCCTTTATTTTATGATTTGGAACATCTCTTTTTGGCCATCCTACATCTTATCATATCATTATATGTTTATAGATCAAACATCATATAGTCACATATTCGTTACTTTTTAATTAAAACTATTTATAACATCAAAACATATACTTTGTATAGCCTTCATCGATAGAACATTGTGCCACCACAACATCATCCCAATGATATTTGTCAGATAGATTGGTTTCATTCAACTTATTCTAGTTTAATTCACAATTGCACGTATATAAAACTTTTTTAACAGATATATATAATTTTTTACATCCTATATCTATCAATATTCTTCAATATCCCCCTTCATACCAAAGATTGAATCATGATGTTTTTAATTTGAATATTAGTAATGAATTTTCAGACATAGTAATGTTACTCTAACATTTAGCAATGGTTATTCTCTACAACTTCACCATAAAATTCTCCCATAAACAAATATTTACATATTAAAAATTAATTGATGTAACTAACTTGGAAAAAATAATCACACCATATGTGTTTGGTGTTAATATCGTCCCACATATTAACACGTCATTGAATTCAATATATATGTTCTCAATTATTTATCTCCACATAAGTGCCTATTTTTATCCACTTCTTTATTTAAAATCAATTATAAATGAAATGATAAGAGTCATATCAAATATTCTTATTTCATATCATAATTATAAACTCTTTATTTGATTGAATAAAAGTGTTATACTAATTTCTAAATAAAGAAAAATTAATTATAAAATTACATGTTGATACGAGAGATCCTTATGTCTGAAACGGGGGTGTATAATCAATATTATCCCTATTTTCCATACTAATTCTTCAATATAATAATTTCCACAAATTATTATATAATATTTATATTTGGGGGTAAGTGATTAAGTATGTTAAGATAAAACCTTAATCTATTGTAATAAACACATCAACCCAATTTATGTTTATAAACACAACTCCCTATGTATCCCATCCATTAAAAAAATCATCAATCATTCCTAAATATCAATTTGAAATACCCTAGAATGGTGTCACATGCATACCTTGACTTCATCATATCTCCCCTAAAGGGAAACCCAACATTATTCATCATGATGATCATAATTTTCCATTTTGGATACCTCTTCTCATTGTAATGATACTTAAAAACTTAATTGATTTCTAGACCTCTTCTCCTTCAATTCTATTAAAATTTATTCGAATAAAAAAGAATAATGGGAATAAGAAGAGAACACAGTGTTCCTTAGAAGAAACATTTAGGCTATCCATCTTCTCCTAGTATAAAAGTATACTTTTTATTAGACTTTGAAAGAGATGTTATATCTTATTTTTGATAAGCCTTCGTGGATTTTTATGGATTTATTATCATTTGTGGAGTCTTCAAATGAAGTTGTAATATTATCTTTAATTTTTCGAAATATATTTATTCCATTTTGTTTTAAACATCATTTTTAGGCTTTCCCCTTTCATAGGTATGTTAGTTATATAGATTTTATTACCATTCCCATATTTCTCACACTTCATTCATTTCTTCTAGATCGTCAAGACACTATTTATATACCTCTTATCATCAAACTTATCCCAATATTATATATCTTGTTTCTTCCCTTTTTCATTAGCCGTATTTTGGAATTCCTCTATCTTAATATCTGTGGAAATTTTATCTGGCCAAATAACTAAGATCTCATTATTTACATTGTAAAATTTCATAGGTTTCTCACATGCCTCACTAGAAAGTTCACCATTTATCACATTAGATAGTTTATTTTCTTCATTATATTTATTTATTGAAAATTAAATTCTAATATAATTCTCATGGATCCTCGTTGATTAATAGAACATTACTAGTAGGGACATATTATACTAGAATGAGTAGGATTAATGTTTTAATACTCCAAACACCAGTATTAACCTCTGAATCTTGATGTTTCAAAAGTATAGTGGTTCTGCTCATATTTTTTTTACTTGTCTCTTTAAATTTTTTGAGTGTAGGTGATCTAGGATAAATATTCTGAAATAATTCAACTTTTCATTGTCGGTGATAATTTATCACTAATATTCACGGTTCAATCTGATTTAATATTATCGTCTAAACTTTTTTGGATAGTAATTATATAACTACATGGAGATTTCTTGGGTATAATGTCAACCTGTCTCTATGGACCATCATTTTAACTAGATTTATAAGATTTAACTTTAAACCCCAACTACATTAGTTAAGTATTATCTTATTTTATTTAACTTACTTTATGTTTTCAGAAACATTGACCATGTCTTAGGGAAATCTTCTTATTTAAAAACCATGTTTTCTATAATATCTTTTACCATCTTCACAAATTATACTAATATCAATCTATTCTTCTTTATTTCTTTAAAAATTGTCATTTATTCCTTATTAAGGTACTATTTTCAAGATTTGTTTTCATTTTTATCCTTTAGTTTCATTTCAAAAGCATCCAATTTCATTATATGTGATCTAATATAATTATATTACATTGTTTACTTTTTTATATGATCACCATTATCAAAAGTTATATCCTTTAATTTTTTATTCAACTTCCCCTTTTCCTTCTTTATTTTTATAATTTTCTAAATGCATGCTTCAAAATTATATTTTAGAATCAATTATTGTAATTTTCTCAATTCGCTATCAACATCACTTCTTGATAAATAAATTTTCATTCCAAAACAAGACAATAATTTAGCTTCACTGACAAATTCATTATATGATGTTGAATCATCCCATTATTTTTTTTATCAAATTATTATTCTTACTAGAAATAGTTTACATATATTTCATAAAATTATATTTTTGAGACTTTTTGTATTCTTTTTTGGACTCAGAGTCATTAATATTATTTTTTAATAAAACTTCTTGAAAAATGGTCAATTTCATTACCATTCTAACACATATGATATTTTTTACCTTATAATTTCTAATTTCCCTTTTTGTATCTACTATAAAGAAGATAAATAATTTTTTAAGTCATCTTAACCCTACTCAATTTCTGAATCACATGATTACTCTTCTATATATTTATCTTTAAACTTACCTTTTAACATAGCTTCAAATAACATTTCATCCTAAGACTTTTTAGTAAATACTATTTCTTTTCTCATTTCATATGTTGAGAAAATATTTTGAAATACATCCAATGATAGATCTTCTCATTATAATAGAGTTTAATACTTGGAAATAGACTTATATGGAATACTTCTCATTAGTTTTTTTAAAAATTGAATAATCATCCAATATCTCGCAAAAACCTTGATATTTATAACAATTTCACTGACCTCTGTAAAGTACTCATCAATATTTTCATCATCATCCATTTCAATATCTTAAAACATTCTCATCCAAATTTTGATCTTATCATCCTTAACGTCCACATTTCAATCACAAAAATTTCTCAATGTATCCAGTATCTATTTAGAATTTGAAAACCAAATTATTTTTGTATAAAAGTTCTCACAGAGATCCGTCAAAACGGAATTTTTACCTTCACAATAAACATCCACATTTATCTTATAATTCACCACCATTTCAGCCTTATTAATAGTGGAAAATACCATTATTGAAACATCTATGACTTATAGTACAATAGATAGAAGGTAGGGTAACATCATATCCCTCCAAATATGATGAATCTTTTCGGCCAATATTTAAACCACCCTGCTATTTACTAAATTAATATTCATTGTCCTTGGTATATATGTTGCGACCACTTTGTGTATGAAGATTGTATTTTTTGTCAACAATTGACAATATTGATCAAAATGAAGAAGGATATGTATAAGGAATCCAAAGTCATTAGAGATCGGCTAAAGTGAGGATGCTTAGAGAATTGTTATGCAATCATAACATTAAATTTCATGCATGGACAATTCTCTATGAAGTCAATTAAAATGATTGTTGAACTGATCATAAGTTCAAAGAATTGTGTCAAATGTGACACATTGTTTGCAACAATGAACAATAGAGAAGTATCATCCATTTGGGGATGATTAGAGAAGAATGGTGAAATATCATCTATCAATGGATGTTTGAAGAAGAATGAGGATTGGTAGAAGACAATGAAATGCTTCACGATTGCTTGAGAACCATGAAAGAGCTTATTTGAAGAAAAGAATCATACGATTTTAATGAAGTATAGAATGATTGCTGAAGAAGAAGAGAATGTGTGGAAGGGCTTGGCAATCTAATAAGTTCATGAATTACACATTTCCTTGAAATCAAATTATTTTTTGCACTGGTCTTAAAGTTCCAAATACATATATCAAAGGTGATACATTGTCTCTAACCTTGAATGTGTTTTAAGAATCATCAAGCCTCCACTTTTAGATGAAGAGAGATGATTGGATTCCAATGGAATTAATACTTCAAAAGGTTTTTAGGATTTGAAGTGAGGATGAAAGAAGTACTTTGGAAATTTTTTTCCAAAAATAATGGATGAAATCAGACAATGTTGTGCTAATTTGTATTTTAAAATAATCTCATGTTTGGAGAACTTGTGGTGCATTCCGTATGAAGGATAAAGAGAGTAAAGAATTGTTTTTGAAAAAAAAAACAATTCAACAAAATACTATCAAAAAAATGACAAATGAAAGAAGGCGGCGTGCAGGTGGCGGCGCACAAGTGGCAGCGCGCAAGTTCTGTAGAGGCGTGCAAGTCATATTTCAAAAATATAATTATCTAAGAAATATGGAAATGGAAAGAAAGTGGCGCGCATGTGGTGGAGTCCAGGTGGTGGCACACCGGTGGTGGCTCGCAGGTTATGGCGTGCAAGTCTAGGTCGCGCAAGTCATCAAAATTCCTATAAATAGATGACTAACATCCTCATTTCTTAATTCTCAACACTGGATAATTATCTTTGTGCTCGGGGTGAATAGTTAGAGAGTTGGGTGCGCAGGTTTATAGTTGTTAGAAGGCGCACAGGTTGGGGCGCACAGGTTGGAGGCGTGTAGGTGTTGGCATGCAGGTTGCACGAAGGCATCACTTCTGAAGGGAAGCGTGCATGAAGAGGCGCGCAGGTTCCCAGTGTGTAGGTCTTATCTGCACAGGTCAAAGTGGGTGTGCAGGCTTCATTGCTCTATGGGTTCCTCCCAACTTCTGGGTAAGAAATAAGAAGAAGAGGCGCGCAAGTATAAGGTGCATAGATATAGGTCGCGAAGGTCCAAGTGGGTGCGCATGCTACTTTCCTCCATGGGTTCCTGCTAGATTATGGGTAGGAATGAAGAAGAACAGGCATGCAAGTATAAGTCGCGCAAGTAAAGTTCATGCATGTCAAAGTAGGCGAGCATGCTGTTGTGCTCCAGGGGTTCCTTCCAGCTTCTGGGTAGGAATGAAGAAGGATAAGAGCACAGTGCAGATGGTTTTTCACTGAAAGAGGACATGTGAAGAAAAGTAGGTTTCAGTGAAGCTAGTTTTGCATTCAAGAGAAGAAGAAGAAGCAGAAGAGTGTGCATCTTAAGGTTTGCTGCATTGAAAGAAGAGAAGAAGAAGAATAGACTAGAGAAAGAATAGTTTTAGTGCAGTTGGATGTTGTACTAAGAAGAAGAAATATGAGGAACTACTGCAGTTGGATTTTTCACAAGAGAAGAAGAGAAAGAAAGAAGAGAATTGTTTGCTTACTACTTTTCTAGCAATCAAGTGAAGAGAAATAAAATAGATCAATAGCAGAACCTGCCTTTTGAAGTAGGAAGAAGACTGTCTCCCTAGGAAGTATAAAGAACCAGCTAGAGGCTACAAGTTGGACTAGGCTATCTCCAGTCCAGGGAAGGGGATTATTTCCCACCACCCATCTAAATTGTAGGGACTCACACTGGATATTGGATTGTTTTCATAGACACTCCATTGTAAAAGCATATCACATTATAATGGAGAATCCATGTAGTGGTCATACCTATTTATGGAAAGGACATAGCTATTACTGAGTGATGAACCTTTTAAAACTATCGTGTGCATATTTTTACTGCTTTCTATTATTGCATGCGACAGGGAAAAAATAAAAATAGAATCAAGATCCTAACATGTCAAGAGGTACAGAGATAAAAGTTGTTATTGGTTTAAAAATCCCCCAACACTGATTCACCCCCCTCTCTGTGTTAGACATATCCCAAACTGGTCCTCTCTATATAGTTGGATCATTCAAAGGAAACATTACTTAGATACCATGTGTACTTACCAAATTAGTGTGTGATCACTGAGAGGGGGAGGGGTAAATCAATGATCAATTTATTTTATGAATTCATCACTAAAACTGAACCACTTGAACATGTTATATTTATTTATCCACTCAAATATGTAACTCAAATTAACATAATATATATTAAATTGGTGGATTGATTTCATCAAATACTATTTACATTATTTAGTATACAGATATACTACTTTTCGTGTTGGTTATTACCCCCAAATATTTATTCTTCACTAACATCAATATGATTACAAATGCAAAATAATCAAATGGTTATACCCCCCCAGCAATTATTCCTGCAGTTGTCCCCAATTCTACCTCCTGACAATCAACTATTCTTCCTAGTTGGTGATACCCCTAACTATCGCTCTTCACTCCTCATTGTTTACAACTATTTATACCCCTTGGGAAAAACTCTTCGTTCTTCTTTATTGATTCTATGTATAGAGTCCTCCTTCTTCATATGTTCTTCTCCCACATGAAAGATTTATTTCTTTTTTCCTTTTATAAAATTTATTCACAATCATCAATATCTCTTTGAAGAGGATTATTATATTGAATCTTCTTCCTGGTCATGATAGACCTATATCTACTCAATCCTTTCTATAAACAATTTATTTGATAATTTTCTATATAATTTTCTATATTTGAATCTCCTTGGTCTTGTGAGATTTTTTTGATGCACCTTCATCTAATACTCCTCTATACATTGATATATTTTTTATGTAACCCTATCTAGAGATGATCTATCCATTGATATTTTATTTTATATACCTTAGCGCGAGGCTATATATGTATGGTATTTCATTGTTTGGTGGATTTATGTTTGGATATTTCCATATGATCTTCCTCTTTGTTAAAACAAGTAGAATATTTATCATCAAATCATATTGTTCTCTCTGAAAATATTTGGAATATTCTATCTTCTTGAAGAAGTTATAACAGAAAATCTCAATAATGATACTCCCCATTATATGGGAATACTTCCTCCTAAAATAGTGAAAAATAATGTGATTTTATTTTAATTTCTCACCCAAGTCAACTTTCATTTGAATGCCTTCAACACTTCTAAATAATTTATATTCAACCCTATTCATAAAATATTTGTTTAAAACTACCTCAAATATTATCTTGATTTAGGAACATTTAAATAAAAACTAAACTAAGTTACCTAGGTATAATATACATGGATATCAATTCATTTTTTATGAAAATTCACTACATTAAACATGATATTTTATGGTCCTTGGAAACATGGAAAAAAATCATCTATCCTGGGGAAATATCTTCGAAATTTACCATAAAAATATCCACCTTTAGTACTTATACCTAAAACCTTTCTTTATAACCCAGGGAAAGTAAACATAAGAAAGGAGTGATCTCAGATGATCAGTAAAGGTAAATAAATTAAATTCATCAGCATAACATGAACAAAAAGGTATGGAACTTGTGCATAACATTTGAATATTATACCCTGCATATTATAGATTATAATAAATATTGGAAGTTAATAAGTAATTAATCATAATGAAATGAATAACAGATTCCATTAAATCATAACATATTAATTAAACATGGAATTTGTGTCATACACATAAGAATAAAAAATATTATTTCATGGCCACATACCAAGTCCTTTATAACATGTTAGGCTTGGGCTATGACACAGGTACATGCGTTTGGTTTGGGCTAACAAACCATGTACCCTCTTATATTTATTCTTGGGCGATAACCCATGTACCTTCTTGTTTTTAGGATTGGGCTACAACCTATGTAACCTCTTACTTTTAGGCTTAGTCTGCAACCCATGTACCTTATTGTTTTTAGGATTGGTCTACAACCCTTGTACCTTTCTGTTTTTAGACTTGGCCTACAACCAATGAAACTTCTTGTTTTTGGTCTTGGGCTATAACCAGTGTACCCTGTGATCTCATATACAACTTATCATTACCCAATGCATTGGAGGGAAATGTAGGTCCCAACCATCTAATATTGAAATATTGCATACATGTGCCTCAAAATCATAAACAATCATATCATAACACATCAAATGAAATGGGTATCATAAACATGTAATTATATAATAACCCGCGAAAAAAGATACAGGTCTCATAATCATTTAATCTAAATCATAAACTGTGGAAGATAAAAGGATTTCATAAACATATAACCTATGAAAGAGAAATTTATTCCATAAACTTATAACCCCTTAAAGAGAAACATGTTTCATAAAGACCATGACATTTAGAATAACCCATTCAGAGAAAGAATATAAATGGAACAATTAGTTCATTTCTTAGAGAGGCATGATTAACATCAATGGATGACACCTTAAATGGAAAATAATATTGAAATATCCTTCAAAATCATTTATTGAGGAAAGTATACATTGTTCTTTGAAAATATATTTTTATTACAAAAAAACCATTTTGAAATAATTTTATTTGAAAATAAATTTAAAACTTATAAAAGGTACATGAAATAATTTTGAAAACCTTCTTCCTTTAAAACTTATAAAATAAGCTGTAATGAATTTTAAAAAAATATTAATGAAAAATATTTGAAAACCCTAAAAGAAAGTTTCAAAACATTTTGAAAACCATTTCATTGAAAATAATTTGAAAAAATATAAAAAAATTAAAATACATTGAAAACATTTTTACTTGAAAACTTATGAAAGAATCTTGATAATGTTTTTAAAACACTCATTTTCCCTTGAAACTCTTTAAAAACAGACTTTAAAACATTTTAAAAACCATTTATTGAAAATAATTTTAAAAAAATTATTAAAAATAACCATTTAAACCTAAAAAAAATAAATGTTCAAATAATTGATGGTGGGTAAATCTATACATGTCATATGAGGTAAAAAATAACATTCCTTTTTCACAATAAAGATGTTATAGAAATAAATCATTCTAAAAGAAACAAGAATATTCTTATTAGAAAATTGGTAAAATAAAAAAAGTTAAAACATTAATTTAATGAACATAATATATTAGAATAATATTCTTGGAAACTCTTAAGAAAACATGGTTTTGAAATAACACATATTTCTGACAGAAAAGAGGGTAAAGTTATTATTTTTTAAAAACACGTTTTTATCTATATTATGTGCCAGAGAGTAGAAAAATGGTATAAATACATGATTATGTTATCAATAACAATATTATAATAAACATAATGAATTTTATTGAAATATGGATCATAATATTTCATCAAATAATGAATAAACATTAACAATCTCAAAATTTGATGAGATAGTTTCAATAAGATCTTATCACTTGGTATGTCGAGACCATACTCTCCATATAATAAAAGAAAATTAAATGAAGCTTCAAATATCATTAAAATTAGGATATTAATTATATAATATAAAAAATGGATTTATATACACCTCAAAAAATAATTTAGGTGAATAAAAAAACATGAGTCTCAAAGAAGGAAAATTGAGACAAAACTATTTTCCCAATTTCTTAACTTTTGAAACATAAAACCCATGAAATAAAGATCATATAATGGAGATATAAATACTTAAAATTTTAATTATAATAATAATTTAATACATACAAGTATATCATACACACAACATAAAAATAATGGATGGGAAATAAATCTTTTATCTCATAGAAATAATAAGTGACATAAAATGCCCTTACCTTATATTTTTACTCTCTTCGTACTCATTCAAAACACATGCATAATAAATATAAATTTATTATAAATATTTTACCAAACCATATTATTATATCTAATATCATATATTTTTTTATTATGACCTTATATTACCCACTTGTTGACAGCCATTTTTAAGGTTTGACTTCAGGTAATATTCGCCTTATTTTTGCAGGTGTGTTAATTTGTTAAATATTTGGTTTTTTACTTATATCATGATTAAAATAATGTAAATAATGATATAAATATCATTTTTATTCATTATATTTTTATTATAATAATATATAGAATATATAAGTATAAAATGAAACACACTGTTCATAGAGATAGTAAGCTGTATGTACGCATGAATGTTGTTTCTATTTTTATTATCGTATTTTAAGAAAGACTGTACATAAAATATATAAATATATAGTTATATATATCATTTTTAAATTAGTATTATTATATAATATATATCATATAATTTTAATAAATCCATTCTTAATACATTCAACATAGTATTTGAATGAATCACATCGCTTTGAGGGGGTGGTAGTCCACACTTCCACAAACGAAATTATCGTACTTACACCAAATGGAAAGTTAAACAGATAAATATTTAAAAAATAAATAAATAAGATTAAATACATAATAAATATTATATATGACATATATAAATATTTTTTACATCATAATTTCTACTATGAGAGGGGGTAAATTAGAAATGAACAATCATCGTTTAGTGAGGCGGTAGTTCGCCGTTTACATAAACAGTATGTTCGTTTCCAATAAAATGGATGTGTGTGTAAGTATAGGTAGAACCATAAGCATGCAAAAATCGTAGTATTTTTAAGATAATTTTTTTATAAAATCATATAATAAATAGAGTATAAGGGGTAGAGATGGAAAATAAACGAAAGGAGCTTGATAGAAGAGGTTACTTCTTAATTGGGTAACTCCTTTTGGTTTATGCCAAAAGGATTCCTTGGATTTATTTCATCAAAAAGAAAGTATTATATGATGAAGTGAGGAATTTTGAGAAGTCTATTGGGAAGATATTAGATGAACCTAATAGGTTTTAGTAGTTTGAATAAGAGGGAGAGGTGGTGTCCATTTATAGGGAAGGAAAAAACTCACATGGAATTATTGAAAACATGTTAGGTATACATATATTATTACCTAAAAAAGAGATACAAAACAAACCTAAATCACTAATATATGGTTTATGGATGAGATAACACCATACAATGTGTGTTGGATAAGTTTATAGGTCATTTGTTCCCTATTATTAAGATTTAGTCCTTAATTAAGCTTTATTTGAGCTATATCACAGTGATTAATTTTAATCTCTATTACTAATATTTTTGATCAAAAATTAACATGATATAATTTGAATATAAATATTTTACTGATTAAAATTATGTATTTTCATTTTTATAAATTCAATTCATAGAATCTGAAAATTTAATATTAATGTTAATTCTGTAGATGGGACGAAATAGTGAGGTTTTAAAGTAGAAAAATATTCAAATTTTTTTAAGTTATTATATTCAATTTCAAATTTAAATTGATTATAATGACATATATTATATTAATATATATAAAATTTATCTAATGTGACCTTAAAAAAATTAAATTATAATTTGACATTAATAACTATTTAAACGAATAGACAATTATTAACTAAAATGCGGTAATTTTCACTATTCATCAAGAAATGATATTTCTTAGAAAAATCCAAAAAAAAACCTAATCTAATTTAACAATTTTAAATTCAAAAATAAAGTTTATTTTATCAAATTAAATATATATATGTTTCTAAGATTAATTTCATTGTTCTTCATAGAAGGACATGAAAAGAAGTTTATTCGAGAAAATAATATTTTTAAACATATAAAGGCATCCATCAAAATTATATTTTTCTTTATCAATATATTTTATTTATATAATACCATAATATAAATATTTTAAAACTAGTTATTATTATTCTGATTAATAAGTTTTAATGGATAAGTTATAACTAACTCATTTAAATCATTATAAGAACAAAATGTTGTTTTTTAGAAACTCATTAGTGCATATAGCGTATTCCAATTCGGTGTTGCATATAGGGCATGTCATTTTGGTGTTTTGTGTAGCACAAGTGAAGTTAGTGTTTCATGAATTGCAAGACAAGTTAGTGTTGCGTGTAGTGCAATCCAAGTTGGTTCCATGTGAAAGGAATTTTTAAATTAGTGTTTTAATATATATATATATATATAACTGTTTCCAGTGTCATGTGAAATGGAAAATATCATAAAGTTATACTAATTTGAAAAAAAATATTGCACAAAATATTAGGGTGTTACATTATTCCCCCCTTAAAATGAACCTTTCCCTTAAAATTCTTTTGGGTGATCGAAGGATTAATACTTGAATGTTCATTTCATAGAAACCCACATCGTAAAAATGAATACCTGAACTTCCTTTAAAAATGGAATGTTGAAAAATTAGCAATTACCCAAAGTAACATATAACTATGTCTCCAAATAGGATAATAAAGGTGGGAAGAGAAAACATATACCTAGAAGAAAAATCTAACAATCATTTTTTTATGTATATTGATATAGAACATTTCTTAGTTGAAGTGGGTGATCAAAAAACCATAAATATATGATGATCTAAGAGACCATATGATTTATCAGAAATAGAGGTTCTAGGATAAATATTTTTCAATATCCTTTTCCTAGATTCATGGAATTGTTTTACTTTTTATGAACCTAAGGATACCTAATTACTAGAGTTTTTTTCCAATTCATATGTAAAATCATACCCTTTAGTTTTTCGTTGATCAATTCCCAATTCAACTATAATTCGAGGTAATTATGGTGAAATTTTCAGTCATAAAGAACGAACATATCATAAGATCTATAAATATAATGTTAATTCATTCATATTTATTCACTTAACAACTGAATGAAATGGTTATCACATGTTATCCAACATACAAAATACTCATATGGTGAGATATCACTTTAATCTCACAGACTTCATTTGAAGTTTTACTTAATATTTCCATAAATGGTTATCCTTATAAACATTCCAAAAGACGAAATTCCTAAACATTATGAATAATACTACTAAACCAACATAACATTGATCCCCCATAAAACACAAACTAACTACTAGTTGTTAAATTCCAAATATGTGAATATGCTCATCTTATATTCTCTTATAACATGGTAATAACTTGAATTACCATAAATCCTTTTTGAAAAAAATTCATGCTTCCATATTCCAAAGATTAATGGATATATTCAGTAAATAAAAGAATTTATAAACTTCATCCATGATTTAATGGACCACTTTGTTCACCAATCAATAATCAGATCCAGGGTAATCAATACCATCCAATTCATGTATTTATTTCCAACATGTCTCTTATCAAAAAATAATTATCTTCAGATTCATAACACATTAAGGGTTATCTTTCCTTTAATATTTCATTTCCTATTAATATCACCTTGTTAAAAAATTAGTTTAATTTTCCATTATCACTTTTCATCATATTATTGAAAATATATAGGGAAAACATAAAGTAAATATTCATTATATAATTCACCATTCATAATTCTTGGATCCAAATACATAAATACATAAATCCTTAGACATTAATGGTTGGAATGGAATAGGTCCTTCTTTGGTTTAGATGTAAATTCTTCTGTCTATTCATTGAGTTGTGTAATGTTTGTGTTCTTCATAGATGATACATTGAACTCCAAGGTAATCTAGTACTCTATGGCTCGTTTTCCCGCAGAGATAACATCATCCACCCTATTTGAGGTATTCCCCAAGGTTTGTTTCCCTTCTTCATGACATGTGAGAAGCCAATTCTTCTTTCCACTATGATCCATATAAATTTAACATTTATAAAAGTACATCTTCCTCTTATTCAATGTCTTAGGATTTTCACCAAAGTTAACATTTTTAATCATATATAGTGATAGATGATTCTGTATAATAGAAATAACTTTCCCTCTAATAATTATCCAATTTCATGTCTCATAATGACAATATTGTCCATCAGACTCAATTTTAATCCAGTTTCATCAGGTTTCCTCTATTAACTAAAACTAAAAATCACAGGGTGAGAGATGGATATCATAGAAGAAAACCACATAATCAGGAAAAATTACTTATAGGATGTATAAATCATGACACATACCTTTTAATAAACGACAACATAGGTGTATCCTAGGTTATTTATAGTCATATTACATTCAAATCCTTTATAATTGTACATAACGTTTTTTTCATTCCCAAAGAATATCCCATGGGTGTGTAAAACAAGGTTTGAAGCAAGACCCATTATCGTGTACCAGATTACCTCGAGTCTGGCCTGAAACATTATTTCTGAATTTTTACTCCTAGGTAAATCTATGATAGAGCTGCATCCACTTGTAGTATCCAGGTATGGATGTATTGTTAGTAAACCACTCACTCTATCCTTTACCAAAATTCCAGGACATTCTCCTAAATGTTAACTCATCCTTATACTTATCCTTAGAGACATCTGTATACATATCCTTAGAAATATACCTAGGTATATCACTCGATTTTTATCATACTAGTTTCCAAAGGTTGACTAAAACATTCCTCTAACACCAACTATAACAACACAGGCTAAACATACATGGATATAACATCATTGTAGACAAATATTTAGTGTATTACAGAAATACATGCCTGTGGACTATAATAGTTCAGTGTCCATGGAAACATGGTAACAAAATATTCTATCCTAGTGAAATATCTTCAAAATTTATCATAAATATCTCCACCTTTAGTAATTCTACCTAAAAAGTTTCTTCATAACTTGGGAAAAGGAAACAAAATAAAGGGGTGATCTAAGATGCTCTATAAGGGTAAATAAAAGAAATGTATAAGCATAAAATGAATAAAAGGGTAAAAAACTCTTAAATAACTTTTTAAGATCATACAATACATATTAGAGATCATAATAAATATTGGTAGTTCATAAGTCATGAATCTTAAGGAAATAAATATCACAATCCAAGAAAATATAACATAGGAATAAAACATTGAATTTTTGGCATATATATAAGAATAGAAAATTTCAGGTCAATGATACCTAACAAGACCTTTATAACATGTTAGTATTGGGATTTGACCCATGTACCTACATCGGGCTTGGACTAATAACCTATGTACCCTCTTACTTTTAGGCTGGGGCTACCACCCATGTACCTTCTTTATTTCGGCTTGGGATACAACCCATGTACCCTCTTACTTTTAGGATAGAGATACAACCCATGTACCTTATTTTTATAGGCTTGGGATACAACCCATGTACCTTCTTGTTTTCAGTCTTAGGATACAACCCATGTAACATCTTTTTTTAGGCTTGGGATACAACCCGTGTACCCAATGAGCTCATATACAACTTATAATTACCCAATGCATTGAAGGGAGATATAAGTACCACCTGTCTCATATGAAATCATAGATACATGTGGCATAAAATCATAAACAATCATATCATAACCCATGAAATGAAATGGGTATCATAAACAAGTAATCAGATCATTACAAATGGAAAAAGATATAGGATTCATAATCATTTAATCAAAATCATAATCTATGGAATATAAATAGATTTCATAAGCATATAACCCATGAAAGAGAAAAAAATTTAATAATCATATAACCCATGATAGAGATATGGTTTTCATAGAGACCATGAAATTAATAATAATCTATTCAGATAAAGAATATATATGAAACATTTAGATCAATTTTTAAAGAGGCATGAGTGACATCAATATATTCCTTATTAGATGGAAAATAATTTTGAAATATCTTTAAAAATCATTTCTCTAGGAAATAATTCTTTCATATTTGAAAAAAAAAATTAATACATAAAACCATTTAAAATCATTTTCTTAGAAAATACCTCAATGACATATAAATTATAATTGAAATCAATTTTAAAACCTTTTTCCTTGAAAACATTCAACAGACGGTTCAACGCATTTTAAAGAACTTTTTCATGGAAAACACTTGAAAGCTTTAATATAAATCATGAAAACATTTTTAAAACCATTTCATTGAAAATAATTTGAAAACTCATAAATAAGTATTTAAATTTTTTTGAAACCCATTTTTCATGAAAACATATTAAAGAAGTTTGAAAACGTTTTTAAAAACCCATTTCCCTTAACAAAATTAAAAAATAAGCTTTTTTTTAAACCATTTTCTTGTAAATAATTATTAAGTTTTTTTTCTTAAAAATAAAACTTAAAACATAACGAAAAATAAACGTTCAAATAATTAATGGAAGGTAAATCCAACATGTAGTATGATGTAAAAAAACATTCCTTTTGCACAGTAAAAAGTTTAGAGAAATGAATCATTTGGAAATTTCCCAAAAGAATACTTTGGAAACATTGGTAAAACAAATTAAGGGTAAAAAAGTATTTTAATGATCACATGATATTAGAGTATTATTCTTTGAAACTCTTTTTTAGAAAAAAGTGGTTTTTAGAGAACCTAGATTTCTGACTGAAGAGAGGGTAAAGTCATGATTCCTTATAAATAATTTCTTATATATATTATTTAATAATGAGTATAAAAATGGTAACTATACATGATTATATTTTGAATAACCTTAGGAGAATAATATTCATGAATGCTCTTGGGTGATGGATCATAAGATCCAATAAAGCATAAACATAAACAATATAAAAAATTGATGAGATTGTTTCAATAAGCTCTTATCACTTGGTAACTTGGGACCATACTCTCCATGAAAGAAAATGAAATTACATGATTCTTAAAATATAATTAAAAGTAAAATATTCATGATATAAAATGTAAAATTTATGTACATAAACCTCAAAAAACAATTAAGGTGCATAACAAAACATGAGAATCGAAGAAGGAAAATTGAGACAAAACTATTTTACCTATTTGGTATCTTTTGAAACATAAACCACATAAAATAAAGAAAATATAATGGATTTTTAAATACCCATAAATTAAAGTATAGGAATCATTGAATACATCCATGGGCAGTATACACCCCAAACAAATGTAATGGGTGGTGAATAGAGCATGTATCTCACGGAAAAATAAAGTGAGATGAAATCCCCTTACCTTATGTCTTTACTCTCATCGTACTCATTAAATACACATATAAAATAAATTTAAATTTTATATAAATATTTTAAATAAATATATTCTTATATATAATACCATATATGGTTTTATTATGATCTTATATAACCGGCTTGTAAACAATCATATGTTATGGTTTCACTTCGAGTAATATTCAATTTCTTCTTCGTATGTGTATTAATTTGTTATATTTTTGGATCTTATACTTATATCATGACTTCAAGAATTTAAACCATGAAATAAATATCATTTAAATTCAGTATATTTGTATTATAATAATCTCTATAACATTTAATTATAAAATGGAACACATCATTCATGGAGACGGTAAGCCGTATGTACAATGAATGTTGTTTCTGTTTTTTATTATCCTATTGAAAGAAAGAATGTACAAGAAATATATGTATATATATGTATATATACGTATATATATGTATATATATGTATATATATAATTATTCTAGTATCATTATTATATCATATATATCATATAAGTTCACTAAAACCATTCGTAATAAATTTCATGTAATGTGTGAATAAATCACATCACTTTGAAGGGGTGGTAGTCCACAATTCCTCAGATGAAATTATCATGCTTACACCAAATGGAAAGTAAAAAATATATTTGTTTTAAAAGGAAAAAGAAATTTTAAACACATAATAAATATAATATATAAAATATATAAAATTATTTTCTATTAGATGGATGTGCTTGTAGCTATAGGTTGAACCATTTATCTAAAAAATACTATAATATTAAATACACTAATTTCCTTATACAATAATTTAATATATTGGAGGTGGTGGAGAAGTAAAATAAATGAATGGAGCAGGAGAGAAGAGGTTACCTCTTAAATGGGTAACTCCTTTTGGTTTGTGCCGAAAGTCTTACTTGGATTGATTTCATCCAAAATATAGTATTATATGAGGAAGGGATGGATTTTGAAAAGTTTATTGGGAATATATTAGCCGAAATTTAGAGGTTCTATAAGTGTGAAGAAGAGGGATAGGTGGTGGCCTTTTATAGGGAAGGAAAAAACCTCACTTGGATTTTTTGAAAACAAGTTAGGTGTATAGATGTTATTACCTAAAAAATTCATACCAAAAAAACCAAAATCAGAAAAGAAGTTTTATGTCCGAAAATGGATATAAAATGGGTTTTGGACAGGTTTCTAGGTCATTTGGGAACATAAGATTAAGATTTAGCCCCTAATTAATATTAATTTGACCTTAATCACGGTGATTAATTTTAGTCAAATTTACTAATTGTTATGGTAAAAAATTAACATGATCTAATTAGAATCTAAATATTATAATAACTAAATTGTTTTTTTTTCATTTTTAAAAATTTCATTCATAGAATTAGGAAAATTATGATTAATGCTAATCCTGCAGATGGGGTGAAATAACATGTTTTTAAACTAGAAAAATGTTTAACAATTAGTTAAGTTTTTATATATAATTTCTGAGTGAGATTGATAATAATGGATAAAATTTTATTAATATAATTATAATTGATCTAATGTGACCTTAAATAAAAATGTAAACTATAATTTAGCACTAATAATTATTTAAATGAAAATAAAATTATTAACTAAAATGCAGTATTTTTCACTATTCATCAAAAATGAATTTTCTTAGAAAAATCTCAAAATTTAAAACTAAGATAATTTAGTAATTATAAATAAAAAAATGAATTTTATTTTATCAAAATCAATTTCTAGACATGTCTACAAATATTTTTTGTGTTCTTCACAAAAGAACATGAAAAACAGTTCATTTGAGAAAATTATATTTTTAAACATATAAAAACGTTACAAAAAATTACATTTTTCATTATCAATATAATTTATTTATATAAAACCATTATAATAAATTTTAAAAGTAGTTATTACAATCATATAACTTTTTTTTAATGGATAGGTTATAACTAACTCGTTTAAATAATTATAACCAAAAAATGATGTTTCGTAAAATTTTGGTATTGCATGTAATGTACGATAAGTAGGTGTTTAATGTAAAGCATGTCAAGTCTGTCTAGTCTATGGAACAATCTAAGTCAGTGTTGCATATATTGAAAGCTAAGTAAGTGTTGTATATAGCGTAATCCAATTTGGTTCTTTATGAATAGAAATTTTGACTTAGTGTTTGAATATATATATATATATAACTATTTCTAGTGTCATGTGAAATGAAAAATATCAAAAAGATAAACTAGTTAAACAAAATATATTTCCCTAAATATCAGGGTGTTACACCTAATTTATCTCAGTTATTAACATTAAAACATTAATGTAACATTTTTCAAGGCATTGTTTGGAGTATAAACATGTAGGTGGATTTTTCTGATACATCATAAGAACTTATCCATATGATGCCTTCACAATAAATTCCACACCACTCCATTCAATTCTATTTTCTCCAAATTTACTTTATCAAGAATACTCTATCTAATGACGTCAATATTTTTTCATAAGATATTATTCATACTTCTCATTATGATGAGATCATATTTCCTTCTTTTAAACGCATATATTTTGATGATCCTATAGAATTTTCACCAGTTTGTTTCACATATCTCGTATAACTGATGAGTTGTAATATCCTTAGCCAATCATCCAGCATATGATTATATCTCGATAACTTTATAGATAAAACTTTATATATATGAAAATTCATTACTTGATAACTTGAACTTTCCAATAACTTCACAACATAGACATTGTACAACCCTTAGAACTGGTACATTGTATTACTACAACATCTATATGGAGATCTATTTCATGTAGACACAATACATTCAAATCTGTTTGGTAAACATTTTAGTTTTTCATAGATCGATCTTTTAAAGTTGTATCTCAAAATTTGTACATCCAATTTCTTTCAAGAAACTTTAGTATCCCACCTTTAGAATGAATATTGAATTTAGAAAACTTTTTATAATCATTATTCTTGGTACTTTTAAGATTGGTAGAGAATTTTATATCTTATTAATGTTTATATTAACATTATAAATTCCACATCTCTCTATCTATTCCCAGATATTCTCCCATAAACACATATTAAAATTTCGATAAAAAATGAAACCAAACCAATATGGGAAAAATATCCCCCCCTTTTTGTGTGTTTTTAAATACCTTCACACATAATCAAAGTCAAAATATGTGTTCTCAATGATTTCTCTCCCCATATGAGTGTATGTTCTTTCTCCCTTTATACATAATCAAATTTTAATGGAAATAAAGTATTTTTCTCAACTAATATTCTTTCATCTCATAACTATGAGAACTTTACTCAATAGAATAATAGTATAACATTGATTTATAAACAAAGAGCCTTTAATTATTGAATGCTAAGTATATATGTCTTAACTCGAAATAGAAAAAAAGATTATATAATCATGGTGACTAAGGCTGTCTAAAACAACTCCACTTTGTAATACTTTATTCATGATTATTCTATCATATTTATACCAGGAGATATGTCAGTATGTTATTCAATATAAAACCAAAATCTATCTCAATAAGGACATAAAATAATTCAAATGTATAAAAAAACTCTCCCTATATCTCAGATTTCAGAAAAATTATCACTCCTTCATAAAGATCAGTTCGATATACCCTAGGTAAGTATGATAATCATTCCGTAGATCCATAGATCCTTCCCTGAAGTGTATCATAATATATTTCATCATGCTACTCATAATGTTCCATGATTTATACCTATTATCATTATAAACCCACTATAACACTCAGTTATATTCTTTAAATCATTTAATTCAATTCCCTATAATTTAATTCAAATAAACATGATTATCAGGAATACAAAGAAACCAAAAAAAAAATTAGATTCATCATTGAGACTAAGAGAGTTCACTCAAAAGTTCTTATTATTCTTAGAATTATAATGAGACATGTTTTATTCTTTTTTACCAACCTTCAAATATTTAGTAATGGATTTATTATCATCTATTGATTCAACAGATGATGTTTTCATCTTTTCTTTGGTTTTGGAAATATATTCATTCCCTTGAGTTTGAAAAAAAAACATTTCTGGATTTCATCTTGAGATGGTATGATATTCATATAGTTTTTAGTACCATTCACATCTTTCTATTACCTCTTATATTTCCATTAGATCTTCGAACCACCATTTCTAGGTAGAAAATCGTTAACATTATTCTAATCTTATAAATACTATTTCTTCCATTTTTATTTATTGGCATTTTATGCTTCCTCTATATTTATAGCCTTGGATATTTGACCTATCCAAATAAGTAATCTCACATTCCTTCTTTTCTTATATTACTTAGGTTTCTCACATGCCTTACTACACTATTTAACATTATTCACCTTATGGACTTTATTTTCTTTCATATATTTCCTTCTTGGAAATTTTATTCTTATCTTCTTCTCATAGATCCATCACGATCCATATATATTCCCTAGAAGAGTCATATTGCACCAATATAATATATATTTATGAAGAAAACACCACAAAGCTATAATTGACTTCTGAATCTTGATCTTTCAGACTAATAATAGTTATGCTCATATGTTTTTTTTTTGAATTTATCACTTCAAAAAATGTCGGTGTATTTGTCCCAGGAGAAATATTCTTGAATTATTCCACTCTTTCATTATAGAATCTAATTTATCACTAATATTCTTGGTCCTACTTGATTCAATATTGTAATTTTAACTTACATGGTATGTAATAGAAAATGTACATTAATATTTCATGGGGATATAATCCACTTTCGTAAGTAGACGCTTCTTTTCCCAACATGGAAAGATTCACCTTTAAACTCAACTAGTTTGGTGAATTATTATCTTATCTTATTTAACTCACTTTGGGATATAAGAAACATTTTTATGTCTTAAAAAATCCTTTCGCTTTCACATATAACTATTTCATAAAGATCATTTATCATATTTTCAAATTAAACCATCCATAATATACTCTTCTTAATTTCCTAAAAAAAATTTATTCCCGAATAAGGTTAGGTTTTATGGCTGGTGTTTCTTCATGATCCTTTAACTAATTTCCAAGATAATCCAATTTCATGATATGTTCTCTAATATCAATATGGTTTGTAATTTTCTATTTGATACACTCACCATTCTCAATAGTTGTCTCAATTTATTCTTTCTTCAATTAATTCATTTCTTTATTGAATTGTGTAATTTTCTCAAGATCTGCTTCCAACTTATATTTTATAATACATTGTTGTTTTGTTCTCTTTTATCCATCATCATCATTTCTTGATTAATCAATTTGCTTCTTGGATGTGTCAAGAAGTTTTCTTCAAATTTATTCTAACATCAGGCATCAATTCCCTCTTTCATATCCAACCCAAAACACTCAATACCACCCCCATGGAAACACAAGATATTCCAATGAGGATAAAAACATTGCCTACATAAATATCAAATCATAATATAATAAATACAACAATTTAAAATCATGAATCCTAACTAAAATCACAAATCCCCCTAGATGCTTGAGTTTCAGAATAACAAAATCTCATGACACTCTTCTCCCCTACCTATCGAGTCATGAAAACCTTATCTACATAATACTAGAATTATAAATAATAAGAGAGTTCTTGAAGAACCTAGTCCCCTTTGAAAACCTAAACTCAAATATAATTTTTTTTACAAGGGCTTATAATCAAGATGATCATATTATTCCATACTAATTATTTTATATAATACATTACATAAGATTATTCTATCATATTTATACCAGTGGATATGTGATTATGTATGTTAAGATAAAAGTTTAATCTATCCCAAAAAACACATCAAAACAATTCATGTGTATAAAACCCCCCTGTATCCCAACATTCTCCATAATCATCAATCCCTACTGAATATCAGTTTGATATACCATAAAAATGTGTGACAGGCTTACCTAAACATCATATTTTCTCCCCCAAAAGTGTAACACAACATCATTCATCTTGGTGATCGTAATTTTCCATTATGGATATATATTCTCATTCTAATGAAACTATAAAACTAAAGTAGATCCTATATTCATTTGACTTCAATTATCTTCAATTTAATTCAAATAAGAAATAATAATGGGAATAATGAGGGACCTCAATGTTCCATAGAAGAATAATTCATGATAACCATATTCTCTCACTGTATACTTCTTCTTCTTCTTTGACATAGCATGATATGTGATTTCTTCTTTTTTATCATCCATTATGTATTTTTAATGGATTTATTCTCATCTATTGAGTCTTTATATTAAGAGGTAATATTCTATTAATTTTATTAAATATATTTATAGTGTTGAGTTTGAATCATCTTTTTCATGATTTCCCATTTGGATGTTTTGATCATTATGTAGTATTTTGAATCATACACACCTTTCTCATCCCTCTTTCACTTCTTCTAGATCTTCAAGCCACCAATTATTTGTATTTTATCATTAGCCTTATTCCAATGTTATATAGCTTTGTTATTACCTTTTTCATCAATAGGATTTTTTGATTCCTCTATCTTTATATCCTTGTCTATATTATCTAGCTAAATAACTAAGAACTCTTTCTTTACATACTCTAATTTCTTGGGTTTCTCACATGCCTCACCAGAAAGATCACCATTCATTACATTTGGTACTTTCTTTTCCTAATCATCATTATTTTTTGAAAAGTTGATTCTAATCTAATTCTAGTGCATCCTCATCAATTTTTAATTATTTACTAATAGATATATATTCTATAATAATGGGTAGGATTTATGTTTTAATACTCCACAACACCAGTAGTAACCTTTAAATCACGATCTCTCAAATTAATATTGGTTATATTCAAATATTTGTTGTAGTTGTCTCTTTAAAAATAATGGGTCTCCTTGATACAGGGAAAATATTGTCGAATAAATCCACGTTTATTTATATGAGATAATTTATCACTAATCTTATTGGTCCAAGATGATTTAATCTTATCCTATGAAATTTCATGGTGAGTAAAGTCAATAGTACATGGAGATTTATTGGGGATACAATCAACCTGTCCCTATGGACCATTATTTTCATTATCTAGATATTATTAAAATTTAGCCTAAATAGATTTAGTGAAGTATTATCTTATAGTTTTTAACTTACATTGGGTTTTAAAAAAAAATTGATCGTGCCTTTGGAAATTCTTTCTCTTTCATAGCCATGTTTTCTTTAAGATATTCTACTATCTTCAAAATTTCATCTCACATCAATCTATTATTCTTAATTCCCATAACAAGTTAAATTTATTCCAAGGTATTATTTTCTATATGGGGTTTCATTGTAATAATTTAGTTTCATTTAAAATTATTACCCTTTCATTATATGTGATATAATATAATTATATTCTCTAGTTTAATTTATAATACACTCACTATTCTCAAAAGATATCTCCTTTACTTTTTTATTCAACTTCTTATTTTCCTTCTTGAGTTTTTTAACTTTATCAACATTTACTTCCAAGTTATATTTTAGAATCCATTATTGTTCTTTTCTCTATTCCCCATCAGCACCAATTCCAGATGAATAAATTTTCATTCTATATTGATCTAAGAAGTTGAATTCCCCATCAAAGTCATTATCGAATGATGAATCATCCTACCCTATTATTTTTAGCAATATATTATTATTACTAGAAATATTTTACATTTTTTTCTTCAACTTATTTTTCAGTTAATTCTTCCATTCATTTTCAGAGTCAGATTCATCAATCTTCTTCAAATGACAACATCTAGAAAAATGGAAACTTTCATTATAATTATAAAACATAAAATATTTTTAATAATTTCATTTAAATTTTCCCTTTTAGTATATATAAAAAAGGATAGAAATTATGTTTTAAGTACACTTCATCCTCCTCAGTAGCTGAATCCCATAAATCTTCTTCTATATATTTATATCTAAAATACCATTTTAAATAGCTTTAAAAAATATTTATTCCTTATCCTTTTTATTAATGTCTATTTCTTTTCTCATTTCACATGCAACGAAACTATTATGAAGTTTATCTATAGATTAATATTATCATTATAATAATGTTTAATCCATGGAATTTAACACATATGGAGTGCTTATAATTAGTTTTTAAAACATAAAATAATCTTCAAACATCTGCCAAAATCTTGATATTTCTAACAATTTCGTTGACCCATGTAATGTACTCATAAATTTTTTCATCGTCATATATTTTGATATATTTAAACTTAATCCTAATTTTTTTTATCTTTACGTCCTTAACATTCATGTTTCCTTAATGTTAGTTTTTCAACATATCCAGCATCTGTTTAGAAGATGAAATCTGCGTTATTTTTGTATAAATGTTATCAGAGAGAGAAATAAAAATTTTATTATGAACTTTACCATCAAATTCTAGATTTATTTTATAAGTATCCATAACTACAACTTTATTAATTGATGGAAATATCACTGTTGAAACATCTATAAATTTTATTCCAAGGGGTAGAATGTATGATAACATCCTATTCCTCAAACTATGCTAATCCTTTTCATCATGTATATGAACACACATTTTATTTATTGAATTTGTATTATCTATCCTAATTATATAGTTGGAAAATTCCTAGGAAACCTTCACATAGATAAATATTTTAGTTTCCAAATTAGCTTGATATCACTGAGTGGGGGAGGGGTGAATCAATGATCACTTTTTTTTATGAATTCATTACTAAAACTCAACCTCTAGACTGTGTAAAATTTATCAATCCACTAAAATATATCCCTAAACTTCACCATGTATATATTAAAGAAATTGATTGTGATCCATAAATAATATTTACATGGTTTAGTATAAGGACATACTCCTTTTCATTTTGGTTATCCCCCAATATGTATTTTCAGTAACTTCTATAGGATTAAAAACACATATAAATCAACTGGTTATATCCCCTAGTAATTGTTCCTGTAGTTGACCATGGTTCTACCATCCAACAATTAAATCTTATTCCATAGTAAGTGATACCCACTAACTATCCTTCTTTACTCCTTTTCCTTTATGATTATTTATAACCCTGGAAAAAATCGCTTCATTCTTCTGTGTTGATCTCATGTATAGAGTCATCATCCTTCATATGTTCACATTCCACAAGAAACAAGGATTAAATTTTAATGTATAAAACTTATTCATGTTCTTCAATAGATCTATGAATATTATTCTTATCTCTAAATATCTTCCTTTTCATGATATACATAGATCTACTCAATCCTGGACAGAAACTATTCATTTGATGATTCTCCTTCCAATAGTCCATGTTTGATTATCCTTAATCTTGTGTTATTTTTCCAATGCACCTCCATCTAATACTTATATATCAATTCTTATATATTTGATGTAAATATATCTTGTCAAATTTAGTCCACGAAACATTATTCAATGGACCTTAGTGTAATTATCCTTATTCTTTTGTTACTCCTTCTATATTGTACTTCTCGGTTTAGTGGATTTATGACTAGATATATTCCATTATGTTCTCCACCTTTTCAACATAGTGTAATATTTATCATCATATAATATTGTTCTCTCTAACAATTTTTAGAACATTCTCTCTTCTATAAGCTATAATGACAACAAATCTAAATAATCCTAATACCCTTTATATAGGCATATTTCCTTAGAAAATATGGTAAAAAAAATGGGATATTATTTGAATTTATCACTCAAATAAACTTTCATTTGACTCTGATAAATGCTTATAAAACTTTATATTATACACTATTCATCATATAATTCTTTAAAACTACCTCAAATTTAATCATGATTTACAAACATTTAATGAACATCCCAAATTTGTAGAAATTATTCTCATTATAATATTTATATAAAATTTTTCAGGGATCTTTATCGAGTATAAACATGTAGGATACACTTTCTGATATATCATAATAACTTATCTATCTGATTCCTCTATACTAAATTCCAATCCTCTCCATTCAATACAATTTCCTCCATATTTCCTCTTCTAAAATTCTTTATCTGAGGAACTCAAGCTCTGTCTGTATGATGGTATTCATACTTCTCAGTATGATGACATCGTATTTATCTATCTAAAACTCATCAATTTGATGATCCCATAGAAGTTTATATCATTTCATTCACACATATCCTCTAACTGATGATTTATAACGTCTCTTTCCTTTTTTCTTACATCTAATCATATCTTGATAAATTTAGAGATCAAAAATCATATAGTTTCAAATTTTTTCTTTATAACTTGAACTACCTTGGAACTTTATAAAATGGACTTTGTACAACCATTATAATTGGGACTTTATATAGCTAAAACTTACATCTAGAGATTTATTTCAGTATAGAAATAATATTCAAATCCATTTGGTGTACTTTATAGTTTTTCATATCTTGAAATTTTTATTGTTATATCTCAAAATATGTATATCATATCTCTCTCTAGAAGCTTAAATAACCACAATTTAGACTAGAAGTTTGAATTATAATTTTTTTTCATATTGATGATTTTTACTTTTAGGATTAGTAAATAATATTCTAACATAGTAATGTTTATTAAAACTTTTGCAATGACACTTCTCCCAAACTTCTCCAATAGATTATCCAACAACCACATATTAACATATTGAAAAAAAATGAAACCAACCCATCTTGGAAACAACAAACCCCTTTGTGTTTTTTTTTCAATATATCCACCCATTATCATATTCAATATATGTGTGTTCAATGATTTCACTCCCCATATGTGTGAATTTTTATTCTCTTCCCTATTGAAAATAAAATTTAAAGGGAAACATAAGAGTTTTATCAACACATCTTATTTAATCTCATAATTAAAAACACTTTTCTCAAGATAAGATTAATATAACATTAACTTATAAATAATGTGTCTTTATTTATATAACTCTATGTCTATATGGGTGAACCTGATGTAGTAAAAAAGATTATATAATCTTAGTGATCAAGGTTGTCAAAAATAGTTCTTCTGTGTAATACGTTCCTCGTGATTATTCTATCATATTTATAAAATGTAATATGTGAATATATTTTTAAAAATAATAACTATATATATCTAAATAAATAAATAAAAATAATTTAAGTGTATAAATACAATTTTCCCTGCATCTCATCTTTAACAAGATTATCACTCTCTCCTGAATATCAGTTTGATATACATTAGTAAGGTATGATAGTCATACTAAAGATTTATCTTTTCTCCATTGAATTGTAGAATAATAGCCTTCATTATTCATATCATAATGTTCTGTTATGTATATCTCTTCTCATTATAAATCCACTACAACAGTTAGTTAACATCCATACATATTTTTATTAAACCTAGAAATCCCATATAATAAACCTAGAAATCCATTATAATAATCATTAGATTAAGAGGGTTCTCTAAAAAAATATCTTATTCTTCTTAGACTTATTATTATGTGTGTTTTTTTTACCATCCTTCAAAAATATAGTAATGTATTTATTCTCATCTGTTGAGTCATCAGATGATGTTTTTTTCTTCCCTTTGGTTTTGTAAATATAATCATTCCCTTGAGTATAAAACATATATTTCAAGATTTAGTCTTATGATTGTATGATAATAATATATCATTTAGTACAATTCAAATATTTATCACACATCTTATATGTATTTTAGATATTCAAACCATCATTTGTATGCATGATATAATTTACTTTATTCTCATCTTTTAAAGTCTGTTTCTTACCATTTTCTTTAGAAAGATTTTGTGATTCCTCCATATTTATAGACATGGATATTTGATTTCCCAAATAAATAAGCACCCATTCTTTACTTTCCTTTATTTTTGGGGTTTCTCATGTTCCTCACTCAGATGTTTAACAATATTTGCCATCTGGACTTTCTTTTTTTTATCATCTTTCTTTATTAGAAAATTTATTCATATTTTCTTCTCATAGTTTCTCCCTAATTCATATATATTCCCTATAAGTGAAAAGTATACAAATATGAGCTATTTTTATTCCCAAAAACACCACAACCCAATAAGTGACCTATGAATTTTGATGCTTCAGACTGATAATTGTTACGCACGGATTTTTTTATAGTTGTCACTTTAACAAATATGAGCAAATTTGTTCTAGGGGAAATATTCTTTAATTATTCCAATATTTCATTGTAGAATATAATTTATCACTAATATTGTTGTTCATTGTTTATTCAATCTAATCCTCTGAACCTACATGTTATGTAATGGAAGATGTACATTGAGATTTCTTGTGGATAGAATCAACTTGCCTCTATAGACCCTTATTTTCACCAACTAGAGAAGATTCACCTTTAACCTTAACTAGTTCTGTGAATTTATATATTATCTTATTTAATTCACTTTGTTCTGTAGGAAACATTGATTATGACTTAGAAAACTCTTCCTCTTTCTCAGATAACTTTTCTTAAATATCTTTTACCATATTGTCAAATTGAGCAAGCTTTAATATGCTATTATTAATTTCCTAAACATGTGTTGATTCTTCCCAATTACGGTTCTATTGTATGGATGGTGTTTCTTAATCATCCTTTATCTAATTTTCATGATAATCAAATTTATTTATATGTGATATAATATCATTAATGTTTGTCATTTTATTTTTGATACCCTCACAATTCTAAAAAGTTAGCTCCTTTGTTATTTCTTCAACTAATTCCTTTCTTTATTGAGTTGTGTAATTTTCTCAGGATCTTCTTCCGAATTATATTTTATAATCCATTCTATTTTTGTTCTATTTTATCCATAATCATCATTCCTCTGTGAAGAAATTATCTTAATGAATATTCTAGGAAGATGGCTTCCCTGGAAATCCAACATCACACATTGATTCATTCTTCCATCTCCACCACGAAACACCAAATACAATGCCCATAGAAACTAAATATATTCCAGTGAAGATAAAAAAATGTACCTAGATTAATATAAAATCATAACATAATAAATTAATCAATTAGAAATCCAAAATCTAAACAAAAATCCTAAATCCCCTTGGAAAATAATGGTGGAAAATTGAAATGAGCTCGTGACACTCTTCTCAAACCTACCTATCGAGTCACGATATCCTTATCCATATACTACCAAATTTATAAATAATAACAGAGTTACTCTAGAACCTAGGCCCCATTTATATCCTACAAATGATAATAATTTTGGGAAAAATCAACCTGGGTTTACATTTAGGTTTGCACCAGACCTAATTTTCCACTAAACTAAAGGGAGTTCCAAATCCACATGGGCTAGAAATTAGTTCCTAGGTTTCATGAATCACACCTTGGGAATAGTTTCAACCAATTAATATAATATAAAAAAGTATTTTAAATAAAATAAATAAACAAAATAAATTAAATATATGAAGCACAAGTTTCCAATATAAAAAACACAACTAGAGTAGAAAATGAGTACAAAATAGAATCAGAGAAAATAAATCTGAAGCATGAAAATGAAGCCACCCAAAGTGGGCAATACAAGGCATCAAAAATAAAGTAAAATCAGTAAATGACATAGAATAATTCTATATAACCCACAATATTCATTCTACACCAACATCTTCATTGATGGACCAATACAACAAGAATCAAACATAGGAGGAAGAGGACCCAAAAAAATTATGGCATCATCTATACGAATTAATAGGTTATTAACCATTGAATATATGAAATAAATTTTATCTTACATACAAAATAAAATTATATTTTAAAATACATTATAAAAATAGAAATTCTTCATAATCCTTTACAATAAGAAACTAAAAAACATAAAATTTCTGTTACAAACATTTTTTATTGGTTCCATCAAATGAGAATGATCACAAAGAAAAACAAATTCCCTTGCCAAACCCTCTAATTCAAAATCGATGTTTTAATTTTCCACTTTAAAACCATATAATAAACCCTCCTACAAACACACTTTTAAACCCTTAAAAGAAACTTTAAATCTCAATCAATTTTCCAAATAATCAAGAAACAAATTCCCATAAATAAGGAAAATCATCCTAAAAACAATTTTGAAATCACAAAAACATGAGTATAAAAACAAAAAAAAAGCTCTTCATATATTACCATTGAAATATTCCAAAAAAACATTGGAAAATACCATTTTATTTTCATGTAATTTTTCTTTTAAAAACCCAACAATAGAGCGTGTTGAAAATGTATGAAAACAACACTAGAAATGGGAAATAATAAAAACAAGGCATTATTGGATCAATGAGAAGGGAAACATGACAATTAAGAAAAACGTTCCATAAAATCACATGATAATATGATATAAAATAATAAAAAATAGAAATAATCCTAAAAAATTATACAAAATGGGATACTAGTGTCATGAAAATCTCCCTAGAACTCACATAATGTGGAACCAATATGATGATGAGGTAACTAAGCCAACAATACTGATTCTATCACATACCTAGTAGTCCTATAAAACTATCTGGAGGTAACCCTGTTGGGAGAACAACACTACGATGGGATACAATTACTTCCACTAGATCCCTCAGTTTAGAGGGCCACACTCAATTCTATTATCAAACTGGATCTAGGGGGAGACGATCCCTAGTAAACCCACTATCTAAAATAGGAATTTAACTTCTCCAAATCTCCACCATGTCCCCTTTTAATCCCATGAAATCAAACATGGAAGTGAAAAATAAATAAATTAATTAAATAATAAATTAATCAAAGTAAATATATTTATAAAAACATTATCACCTCTCTTAAATGTCCATATATGAAACAACCAATTTTTCCATCACCAAAAAACCACATAAATAAGTCACTACCCATTAATAGGAATAAAACACAAGGGGGAACAAGTGTTTCATAATGACTTCATTTAAAAACTATTTATCATAAGGTGACAAATGGACTTTTTATAAAAAAAATTTGGAATTCCAAGATAACACTCGCCATTTAAAATCCAATCTCAATCAAATATTGAGAAAAATTTTTACAAAATAATTTCTTGAAACCCATTTATAAATTACCACTTCATTTAAAATCACTTTTGAAATCATTCATAACTATCAACAAGTTCTAAAATATACCTAACATGGGTTAACACACTGATTTAAAATAAAAATACCCATTTAAACACTTCAAACAACTAAAATAGTTGTTTTAGATATCAATTGATGTACAATTTCTATTTAAAAATATCAATTAGATGTCAAGAATTTATTTAAATAATACATAATATTTGAAAACCTACTTAGTAATTTTCACAAACACTTGGTATGGAAACTATTCCATATAAAGGGTTAAAATAATTCACAATTAAAAATTAGTACATTATGGAACACATAATTATGAATTATTGGAGAATGGAAATATTTTAGTACAGTCATGAGTTCTATAGAATGTAAAAAAATAAAAATTTAGAAACACCTACCTCCACCAAGTGGAATCAATTTCAATGTTTTCACCTTCAAAGGTGATCACGAAACCAAGAAATAAACCATCTTCTATAATCCTTAAAAGTCCAAATAAATAAGTTAAACCCAAGCCAAAACCATAATAACCCTTGTACAAAACATTAGTGTTATATGGTGTAAGAAAACCTAATGGAACAATGAAGGGTAAGAGAAGAGAGGAGGAGGATAGGAAATGATAAGTGGAATACTCTGTAAATCCCTTAACATTCTAAGAGAGACACCAAAATCAAATAAAGAAGAGGTTTATAGCACCTCCTTGATCTACCTTGGCCCAATCACGTGAGTTGATTGAGTATAGGGGTGGGGTGACTCAAAATCAGAAGGGTATTTTTTGAAATACTAAATATTTTAAAAGCTAGGTAAACCACATGGTTTGGATGAATAGTTTTCTAAAGTGTGAATTAGTCATAAGAGATACACTGCCTAGGGCCACCCATATCACATGGATACTCCTAGGTACTATTTATGGTTATAAAACCCCAGAACCAACAATTCTAAATGGAAATGTCATATTGTAAACCCACTTCACATTTTTTCCACATGGTTCACCTTACCATATGAAAACTATGTTCTAACACCCATAATCACCAAAATATATAAATTATTTCTCTTAGGTTTAGCATTGTTTAGAATAAATCATACGATACCCATGTACACTAAATTTTCATATTTCAAAATGAACCCAAAATTTATCTACATAAGGGTGGGCGTATATTTTTCTCTAAACCGTGTGTGCAAACCATGCAAAGAGGAAGAAATTTGCAAAATTCATTGAATATCAAGATTAAACTCTTCAAGAAATCAAATCTCCACATCATAAAATAAATTAATATAAAATCTAAAATAGCAATGACATGATAGTGACACAATATTAAATATATTATGTATATAATCGTCTCATGAAACAATTTTTGATACCAAATGATACACCCATACTAGAGATGTAAAACCACTAAGAGGGGGTGAATCAGTGGTAACCAAAACAATATCTCTAAATGTGATAATTCTCAGGGAAATAAAATCTAGGATACATTAATGAAACTAAGAAATGAAAATATATATAGGGATATAGTGTACACATAACAAAATATTTTTTATAAGATTCACACACACTTTTTATCATGTGGATGATCCCTAGTGTCCAATGGTTGTGATATTCTTATCAATATTTTTATCTTATAATTACTATAAAAAAGATATATATAAAGAAGAAATTCCTTAAGTCCATGAAAAAGTATATTTATATTTGTATCAATAAGTTGATAAATAGTCTAATTTTCATTATCAAGTGCCACAAAGTTTTTATAAAATGTTTACCTTTGTTCTCCTCCATAAATATGATTGGATGATATCCTGTATACTCCATTGAATGATTGTTCATATTTCTAAATTTTTCATCATAATAATCCAAGTAAAAAATAACATATATAAAAACTCTATTTCACCCTATAATTTTGGGGTGGTCCAAGGAGTTGTCTTAATGAAGTCAAAAAATACATGATCTCTATCCAGATATAATCCTAGAACATAATTACCTATTATCCATTTTTTATTCCATGATATTTCATCCAATAAACACCCTGTCACAGTGAAATAGTCTATGGAATAATACTTCTTTTATCTAAATATAAATGAAAATCCATCTCATTTTTTTCTTCATCAGTGTTGAATACAACTATTTTAATTCTTGACACATGATATACTACACCCATTCAACCCCTACTTATTGTTTCTATTCTTCAACTTATCTCTCCAATTTATGAAACTATATACAACCTCAAAATATTTTTTTCAATTGTTTTTTATTAGATAGTGAAATTAAACAATGCTTTTTTACTATCCTTATAGTTTACTAAAAAAATTCAATGCACTAAACCCATAAAAATAGTTTTTTCACCTAAATTTATTTACAATAGATTTTATTAAAATGAAAATAGTTTGTTCTGGTGATCACCTTTACATAAGCTTTATCTCCCCACAATTTCCTTATTCTTATAAATCCAATTTAGATCTAATAATCTTCTAACTCATCCATTATTTTTTATAAAAAAAATAAAGAACATTTAACACTCAATAATGATTTATCTCAAGAAACAAGTCATTGTAGGCTTCCACTATAGTATTAATTTAAATAGTTCATCAAATAATATATTATTTTCATGAAATTTCTCTAACTGTCTGTATAAAAATAAACACTACATTGACCATGTCTCAATTGATATCAACATCTGAACTCAGACATTGTCAATTAACATTATAAGAATCATTACATCTCTAATGTATCATCAAATGTAGTTTCTAATATCACCCCACCATGCTAAACATTATCCCTCATAGAGTAATAATTAATTTCAATGTATGTTTCCCTTTAAAAATTCACTTTATTTTTTAACCATTTGATAGACCTTAAGTTATCAGAGTTAAAATAAATTATAGAAAATACATCTTTACAAATGTATCCTTGTCATTTAATCATCTATATTAGTTATTTGCATGATTGGGTAATAGTAATGTATCTAGTGAAAATAATTCCAAATGAGATGAAATATTTCTCCTTTCTTAATTAAGAAATACATAATACTTTAGATATATAGCAACATCATAATTTAATTTCTATTACCAATTTATTACACCCAATCAATATCTATGAATTCTAATAATTTATAGTCCTTTTTTATATAAAAATCTAAACTTCATCATGAATTTTTTATAACAAAGTATTATTTTCACTCTTACCATGTGACTTATGGGGGCCACTCCCATTTTGGGAGTAATTATCAGAAGGATTAATTCTTTTTTCGGTAGGAAGAGTCTCCTTTGGTGGGAATTTTCCTTGGTTGGAAGCAGACACAATAGATGTGCAACAACCGAAGGTGGAGGTTTTCAAGGGTTGGCAGACAAACCCTTGACATCTTTGATTACACTTCTTCGTTATAATGGGATTCAATCCCTTGAATTGTAACTTATTTTGTGTGATACTCTGACATATTATCAAGAGTGCAACGAAATAAATCCCCCATTATCCTATGGATGTAGGCAAAAATTTCTAAACCACATAATTTTTCTTGTTCTCCAATTTTCTTCTTGTTTTGTGTGTCTTTTCATCACCACTATTCTCTGCTACCCTAATAAATTGTCATCAGAGGGTTCAGGTATAAAATGAAGAAATATAAATAACACTATTTGATGACCATAAGATGCTCATTTTTTTGGGGCTAGATATGTGAAGAGCACTACGAGATGATTCCAATAGCATAAGTAGTTTAAACAATGGATTTGAAATGAAGAAGATATGCTTGGTAAAAGTTTTGTCAAACCACAGGTGCTATAATACCCCCATGATAGAGAAGACGACATTCTTCACACCGCCGAAGACATTTTAGTGACATTTTGGAAACAATTCTGGCCACTATTCTGGCATGCCACGTCAGCACCACATCAGCAGTCAATCTAGATCCTTGAAATAATTTTGCCTTTATCTCCTCCAATCAGAGACTGTTTTTAATGATCCAAGAGTCTATTCCATGTATTTTGACCATTTAGGAAACATCTGTAGGGTTTGTATTTCGAAATTTTCACTCCATAAATGGATGAAGATATTGGTAACATGATTAAACTCACTACTTTTAATTATGCCATCTTGAAACCAATAATAGAGTACCTTTGTATATTAATGATTTGTGGAAGCCTATAGTGGAAACCATTAGGCCTGTTATAGTGTGAGCAGAGGATATGTCAACAAGTAGTAAACCAGATGAGAAGATTTCTGTCAGTACCCTGCCAGTGGATGCAGAGTGGTTCATACCAATTGGAAGTGCACAACCCAATCAGATAGGGGATCAACAAGATCATCATCCAAAACTTTTCCAATAAACACAATGCCTCTATTGTTTGTAGAAAATTGGAAAATATGTATGCGAGGACAACCATACATAACAAAAAAAACTGATATTCCCTCTTGTCAATATGAAATACAAAGACAAGAGCAATATATCATAGAACATGAGTGAGTTCCAAGGTACTATTGATCAGTACAATTTTCTAAAAATGGCGATTGATGATGAATTGAAGGCACTGTTAATGTTGATATCTTTACCGAAGACATGGGACACATTAGTTGTGTCAGTCAATAATTCAAATCAAGATGAAACTCTCACCATGGAGATGGTGAAAGACAGAATTTTTAATGATGAGTCCAGAAGAAAATATGAGGGGAATGCACCTAAATCAAAGGATCTTGTCATTGAAAGACAAAGGAGTAAAAAATGAGAGGGATGAAACCAAGGAAGAGAACCCCATGATCAAGTTCTTCAAAGGAGGAAGTGATCGAAATATCGATCAAGATATGACATGAAGTTTTACAACTATGGAACGCCTGAACACTACATCTGGGAGTGGTGAAATTTTAAGGCGGAGTATAGGAATTAGGATTGTAAGACTAAAAGTAATGATGTTGTTGTTGTCAATGAAGAGATTTTTATTTTTCATAAAGACAATCAAGTTAGTCTTGCAAGCAACGACTTGACATGGGTGATCAATTCTGATGCCTCTTACCATGTCACTACTAGAATATATTTCTTCTCATCTTACCGTTCAGGGAGTTTTGGACATGTGAAGATGGGAAATGATGGTGCATAAAATATTATTGGTATTGGTTGTATTTTTATGGAAACTAATTTTGGATATTGGTTATTGTTTAGGATGTGTGGAATTTTCCTGATATTCGCCTTTAATCTGATGTCCACTGAAATTCTTGATGAAGAGGGATATGTTAGTTCCTTTAGTGATGGGAAATGGAATATTACCAAAGGTAACTGGGTAATTGATAAAGAAAACAAATATACATCTATTTATCTCATAGATGCAAGAACGTGTGGAGGAGAAGTAAATGGAACTAGAAAATATGTTCCTTCAGAAGTTTGGCACAGGCGGCTGGGTCACATGAGTGAGAGAGGAATCAGAATTCTCTCCAGGAAAGATCTTTTGATAGGAATAAAAGGCACACATGTAGATACTTGTTATGATTACATTAACAGAAAACAACATAGAGTATCATTTTGTTGATATATATCGTCCAGAAGAGAAAATGATTTAGATTTGATTCGCACTGATTTATGTATGATGATCACTAAGACGATTAGTGGTGCTATTTATTTTTTAAACATCATAGATGATCATTATAGAAAGGTCTAGGACTTTTCTTTTAAAAATAAATATCAAGTGTAGGATGCTTTCAAGAAGTTTCATGTAATGGTGGAAAGAGAAATAGACAGGTGGTTAATGTGTGTGCGATCAGATAATGGAGTATAGTACCATAGTCCATTTTAAGAGTACTATAGGATTTTTGGCATTAGGATGGAAAAATCAGTACCAAAGGCACTTCGGCATAACAGTATTTTTGAGAGGATGGATATAAAAATTTACAAGATTAATATTTATGCTCTCTAATGAAAAGATTCCAAAGACCGTTTTGGGGGAGGCAATGGTGACCATAGTTGATCTTATCAACCATTGTCCATCAGTTCCATTGAACTACTAAATTATCGAGAGTGTTTGTACATATAATGATTCTTCTTACAAACACTTGATAGTATTTTATGCATTCTATTTGTTCAAATCTCAAAAGATGATCTGGAAAAGCTGTATGGAAAAGGAAATAAGGTTATATTGTTGGGATATGCTCATGAGGAGTTTGGATACCAAATCTGGGATCCTATCAATAGGAGGATCATCAAAAGTATTGAAGTGGTGTTTCTGGAGTATTAAACGATTGATGATTTTTAGAATCCAAAAAAGCAAAGAGAAGTCATAGTTGGAGGAAATTCTAGTTAGTTTGGACCCAGACTCACCACTATAAGTACCAGTTTTCATGAGAGAGATACGCGACACTGATGATACATCACTACTTGGTAATATGTCTCTATCTACTGATATGTATCCATCATATGATATTCTAGATAAAATTAACCCTGAAGTGCAGTTTAAGAGATCCACTAGAGAATGACAACCGAGTTGTGGATACCCACCACACTAGTATATGATTCTCCCTGAAGGGGGAGATCCAGACAGTTATAATGATGTGATTATGAGTCAATAAAAATTTGAATGGATAAAGTCTATGGAAGAGGAGATGATATCCTTTCACAAGAGTTGTACATTTGATTTGGTAGAGTTTCTACATGGAAAGAAGGAACTCAAGAAAAAATGAGTGTATAGAGTTAAAGGAGTAGATGGAATCTCATAGTTGCACTACATAGGAAGAATGGTTGTGAAGGGATTCAGTCATAAGAACAGTATTTACATAGATGAAATTTTTTCTCCTGTGGTTAAAATGTCTTCTATCAGAGTTTTTCTTGGATTGGCGACTTGTTTGAACCTGGAGGGTCAAAAATTGGATGTAATGACAACATTATTACATGGTGATCTTAATGAAGAGATATACATCGAGCAGCTAAAGAGATTTTAGCTGAAAGGAAGATAAAAACTTGTATACAAGATTAAGAAAATTTTATATGGTCTAAAACAGGCACCGATGCAATGGTATAGGAAATTTGAATCATTCCTGGAGAAAAATGAGTACAGGAGGACAACTACTGATCACCGTGTTTTCATCAATTAGTCTTATGATGGTGATTTCATTATCTTATTGCATTATGTTGATGATATGATGATTATTGGAAGAGATATCACTAAGATTTAATGGTTGAAGAAGGAGTTACACAAGTCTTTTGAAATTAATGACTTGGGAAATGCTACTCAGATTCTTGGTTTGACGATTACTCATGACCGGGGGAATCCCAAGATTTTTCTATATCAAGAGGGATACAATGAGAAATTTCTTATAAGATTCATCATGACAAAAGTGAAACTAGGTAGCACTCCACCTGTGAGTCATTTTGGGATCATGATAGGTTAGAGTCCATCAACTGAGGAGGAGAAAGAAGATATGGAAAATGTTCCTTATCGGTCAGTAGTTAACAGTCTTATGTATTAAATGCTATGCACCAGACCAAATATTACTCACAGTGTTGGCGTTGTGAGAAGGTTATTACTAAATCTAGGAAATGATCATTGGAAAATGATCAAATGAATATATATGTATTTCCTAGCTTCATCTAGTCATTATTTATGTTTTCGAAATGGAAAAATTGTTTTATAAGGATACATATATGTATATATGGATAAATATATAGACATGTGGAAATCCATATCTGGGTACCTGATATCATTTGCAGGGGGAGTAGTATCATAGTAATCATGACTTAAAAAGTGTTTTTCCTTATCCACCATAGAAAAAAATATTTCCGCCATTAAGGGATTCAAGGATATTCTATGGATGAAGAATTTTTTACAGGATCTGAGTCAGAATCAAGAGAAATATATTCACTATTATGATAGTCAAAGTGTTATTAATCTTAGTAAGAACTTGAAATTTCATTATAGGTCCAAACAATTTGACGTGCGATATCACTGGATCTAAAATGTTCTAGAAAAAATACTATTGAATGTTGAGAAAATACATACCAATGATAATGATGTAGACATGATGATGACGTTTCTTCTGAAATAGAAGATGGCTGCCTTCAAGGAGATAAAATGTCTAGATTATATGCCAAATTGGTTTTGAGGGGGGAGATTTGTGGGGGCCACTCCCATTCTTGGAGTAATTAGCAGATGGAATAATTCTTTTGTTGGTAGGAAGAGTCCACTTTTGTGGGAATTTTCCTTGGTATGTAGACGACACAGTGGACGTGCATCAAATGAAGGTGGAAGTTTTCAAGGGTTAAAGAAACCATTGACATCTTCGATTCCACTTATTCTTTAAAACAGAATAAATTCCATGAATTTTAAATTAGTGTATATGATACTATGACTTATTGTCCTGAGAGTAGTAAAAGAAATCCCCCATTCTCCCGTGGACATAGGCAACAATTGCAGAAGCACATAATTTATTGTGTTCTCGATTTTTCATCTCATTTTGTGTCTGTTTTCATTGCCATAATACTCCACTTCCCCAACATGACTCTCCTTGGGATGACTTTGTAATATCACTACTTGATAAGTGAAAAAATATGATGGGTTTAATTTTTATTATGTAAAATAAAATTCCAATGGTTTTTTAATCTTTATAATATTTAATTGTTTTCATCATTTATCATTAGAAAACATCACACAGGTCACAACTTATGCTGACAACAGTTTTCAATCCTCCATGATAAAATATTACTGCATAATATTTAAACATTTATTAATAAATAAATATTCTATAAATTCCATAATTGAAATGTAAACCAAATTAAAGTTTAACTATCCAAGAATGGGAATCTCAAAATTCTGATCCATGAATTCGAATAATTCCGTACATTTATCTTTGCTCTAGACTCAAAATATTATGTGATTAATATATATATACATATAATAACCGTGATCCTTCCCTTATAATCTTTTTGGATGTAAATATTGTTATTAACTTCATCACATTAGAATTTAAGTTTCTTCATGAATATATATATCATTGAATTATATTCTTTAGGTGATTTTTTAGACCTATGAAAAATGTTCTTCAATTTATATGCCTTTTTTAGAACATCATGTACAATAGATCTAAAAGTTTTCCAATATAAACATCTCCATAAATTATTCTATTTATATCCTTTTTAATACATTGAATCTCTATTAGATTGTTATAGAAGAAAATAATAGGATTTTATCCGAATTTTCTAAAAAAAGAAAATGTTTCCTCGATAATATATTCTTTGGTATTATCCCATCCACACATGTACTATGATTTTCAAAATCATTATATTATCAAAATTTAGTTTTTTTAGTAAAACACCTTTAGTTTCAGTTTTTTTCTTTAAAATAATCTTGTATGTCTAACACTTATCAATTTAGTCTAAATCCTAATTCATGGATTTAATCTAACACTTATGTTAGGAAGATTCATTAAAACTACTTAGCTATATAACATATAAAATTTTTATTTGTTGTATAATGTTAAACATCTATGTTTATACTATAGTATATTTGTATCCAATAATGTTTTTATTATTTATTTAAACTCTTATCATTAATTTCCGTACGAATAATAAAATTGGTTTCACATTTTCACTATCAATGTTAACTTAAGAATTAATATTATTCAATGGTGCTACCTTGGAAACATTTACATATTCAATATATTATTAAATATATTAATTTTTATTTTTTTGGTAAAATAATATAATTATTCAAAATAGTGACCCCTTAAATTTCCATTATTTTTCCAATACTTTTGTTACAATATTTATAGGAATTTTTTTTGATGAGTAGAACTAAAATATAATTTAATCCCATCAAGATTCAAATTTCATATAAATTTTATCCATATAAAGAATAAATAATTTTATTTAAATTATTTAAAATTATTTAATGTATTTATTCTTTCTAAGACACATCTTATATTGGGTTATCTCTTATGTGGGACATACAAGGAACTATTAATGATTTAGACTACTATCAAAACTACAACTTTAAAAATATTTTTATATGTATTTTTCAGTTAAAAACATTTTGTATAAGTTTTTATGATTTAGTTCATCATATATGAAATTTCATATTGATTTGGAGTTATCAAAACCAAAACATGGAGTCATATCTCAAGTTTTGTGAGATAATATTCCACTTTTACATTAGTAAATTATGTATGGTTATGTGTTTTGAATTTCATAATTTTTTTCCTTACCTTATTCTCATAAAACCATTGATATCATGTTGCGTGATTAAACAACCTATTTTTATGAATGATAACCACATTTCATGACAATTTTTTTATTCATCAATGAATAATACATAGAAATTTATTCTATGAATAACTCTTAGAGTGATCGACCCATAAATATCTAAATACAACTATTAATGAATCCTTTTCAATTTTTTCTATTATCTCATATATATTTTTGATAATATTCACATTTTTATGAAACTAAAAATATGTAAGTATACTCAAGTATGAGTGAAGAAATATATCAAGTGGATTCTTAATTTCCTAATTCTAATATTTTTTATAGACTCAAATGACCATTTCATTAGTGCCACATACAATTTTTTAATTCCATAGAAAGAAATAACATGAATTGTCCTCTACTGACATGGTAGAGATTAAACTTCATTAAATTACCATGTGTAATTATTTCCCTTTCATAGCCTTTAACAATTCATGTCTTCTTGGTAAAATAGATCATATTTACTAATTCATATAATTGGATTTCACATACTAATTTGGGCCTAAATCCTTCCACTAATAAGACATCTTTCATACTCATATATTTTCCATCATTTTTAGATTTTTCCAAGACAATGAACTTAAAGAATAAATTGATTTCAAAATTCATAACTTCTTCTTTTTTATAATTGACATTCATCAATAGATTCTTGTTTACCATCACATGAGAAGATCATCTGCAATTGGGATTCCAATCTCTATCTCATTAACTTATCTTTAATGCATTTTTTCACTACAACCATCTCAAAAAAACTTCTTTTTAATATATACTCTATGTTTCACATGTATCTATGGTTGATAATAAATTTATTATTTTGTATAAAAAGTATTCTCCTCATGTTATAAAGTATTTTTTTAATTTATATCCTATTTACTAACTCTTTGGTATAAATATTTAATCTAATTTATCTTATATTATACCCACTTATTTACCAAATTGATAAGAAATACATGAATGTTTGTTCATAACCTCCATCCTAAAAATAATTATCCATGTAAAACATAAAATGAATGTTAAATTTTGGTCATCTGTTCATATTTCTCATATAAATTTAATTTTCCCATATCCAAGGAACACACATTCTAAGTGTGTGTCATATTTCTATAACCATAACACCAAATTTGTGGAATATTATTGTATTTATAAAACTGAGTTCCCCAAGTATATCTTCATTATAGAAAAGGTATAGATTATGAAGATATATTATGATTTGTTTGAGGGGGGAATATATTAAGCTAATATGTTTACACATATGATACAAGTGTGTCTTATAATATACAATGACTCACTTGATTATAGACATGAAAATTTATATATAATTTTATTTTTATAATTATAGTTTACATTTTATTATAATCCTTTATTTACCTTAGGTTCAAAAAGTACCCTACATGTAAACCTTTTTGTAGTGATTTTTTATTACCTAATATGGTATTTTGGTTTCTATAAAGAAAATTGGGCCCAAAATTGGGTAATGTCAAGGAAGTGTATGGACATACCTAGTTGACTGAAATATGATGTTCCCATTTACTTGTATGAATATAAAGATTTGTATTCATCTATCTTGGTTATCCTAACATAGAAATTATAGAATGGATAAGTTAGCCTAGAAAAGATTATCATGTTCAACATCACATGTATATATTTAATATCCTATGAAAATAGACTATATAAATATACATGACATAATTAGATGAATTTGGTGGAAAATTTCATGAAGATATGCGTTTTTAATATTTATTTCATCATATCCATTTATAACTTGAGTAATAATTATGTATTTCTAGAGGATGGTCTTTTCATGTGGTTAAAGATTATAAATATTCAAAAAAAATCAATTCTAAAAAAGTACCATAAGGAATCACATGTAATGACATGGTTTTGGTATGTGTATTGGTTTTTCAATTTTTTGTGAATATTATACTTAACATAGATATTTATGTGTGTATCATGATTTTTTGGCAATAAATTAGAGAAATAACGAGTAAGATGATTTAAAAATATATTTTTTATACACTCATGGATTTTATGTGGTGTGATTATATTCAGGTTCATGTTTCATGATAATATAATTTTCTATAGATGTTAGTGGATGTTTTACAAAGGCTTCATGGTTCTGTACATATATAAGAAGATACAAACATTTTGTTATGAGTTTTGGTTTTAGTAGTAGTCGGCATAATAAAACCATCTATGAGGGTAGGTCTTTCAAATCTAGTGTGGCAGGGATGAATGATTATCTATATATTGGCTATTCACTACTGATGGTTTCCAATGGTGTCAATTCGTGGAACCTAAAACACCCAATGGATTCAACATCTATAATGGGTTGTAGAACCAAAATTGAAAAGATAGGTGATCATATTGATTTCTTGCAATGATTCTTAAAAACTCAAAATGGTTGAAAGGATGGGAGGTGAGGGTCATCACAGAATTTTGGGGGGAACTATTACCTACTCTAATACTCTTATAAAGATTTCATACATATTCATGATTCCTCCACAAATCCCAATTATTGAACTAATAACCTGTATTTTGCAATAAATTATTGACATTTGTTATCATAAGACCCTATTTATTTATAAGAGGTTACCCATCAATGGAACCATCATAATGTATCAAAGTTTCTCCATTTCATTACATTTATTATTTTGTGATGGTGGTCTTAGTAAATGCAGAAGGTAACTCTAGAGTTTATCATCATCGACAAAAATGGTAGATGTTTTAATTTCAGGATTCGGCCCATGATAAGGGATTTCTATATATCCTCATGAAAGTAATTAGATCCAAAGTAGTTTTATTCCACTTAGAATGAAAATTCATACCTTCAAATGTCATGGGAAAAAGACCATATTATATAGTTTATCATCATATAGTGAAGACCTATATATGAAAGGTGCATAGAAAAGGATAGTGTGGACCCTACACATGATCATCCCATTATAGTTGATCATTTTAAAAATATGGCCTTAATGATACTGGATCGATCATAGAAAGAATATAAACCAATAAAGAGATCTCTCCCTAATGATATTGACCAATGGGTGTGATCTGACAGGACCTGAAAGCAATATGGACCTCCGGGTGGGGGTATGGTCTGACAGTGAATATGGACCAATAAGGATGGTGGTAGATTGAAGGTGTTGGTTTTGATCCTTAGGGGGGCTTCCTATATATCCCATTAGGATGAGAATCAAAGACAATAATGTTTTGAAAGGATAGGAATTAAACTTATTGAAGTGAACAAATAGTTATTATGACCATGCTAGTTACATGATCACTACTAGTTTAAAAGCCAATGAGATTCATGCTTAGTGTAAAAAAACAAGGGATAATAGAATATCTTTCTGTCATGGAATCATGTCTAGAAGGTACTTACACTAGAATTGGAATCATTTGTTAGAACATTCTTCCTCATCAACTAGTGGATGAGGGAGGTGATATAGAATGTTGGAGAAGAATGATATCCTTCATGAATGGTTAGTGTATTAACATAGGAATAATGAACAAGGTGAATATTTTCTCGTCATCCACTAGTGGATGAGGGTGGAGAAATAGAAGGGTATTTAGAAAGAAATATAGTGTGCACCCATTCTCATCATATTTTATATTTCTAAACCACACAATAGGACTTATTTATCTATTTATAAGTAAAATATGAGTGGATAATGTCCTATTAACATTATGTTTTAGGCCGCATATAGGAGGTGAGTGTTTCTTACTAAAATGAGAATGTTACCATCACCAAATCTAGGATAGGGTCCCTCATTACTAGGGGGATTCATAATTGAAAACACCTTGAGTCCCCTACCTATTATGGAGGTTAAATACGAAACATACTTTACTAAGAGTATACATAATCAATAATAGGAGATGCTATTTTTTATTATTCTTTAATCATACATGTTTGAAGTCCTAGGAGAAGGTATTGATTTTCCATCCCTCGTATAGGAGACTTGGGTAATGTGGTGCCCTATCATTTGTGGTATGGTAGGGACTTTGGACATAGAGGAGGATTATCCCTGGTAATATCTGGGAAAACATAGAGGGGATTCACCCAAGTGATACATGGGAGAACTTGATGTGATATCCCCACAGTGATACTTGTGTAGGCCAAAAGTATTTCTCCTATGTTATACTTGGTAGAGATCAGAATTAATTCTCTTAAGTAACACATATGAGAGCTGAAGATATGAGTGACAATACTTAGGTGAGGCTTTTCAAAGATGATAAGGGGTCCCGTCATATGTCCTTAGAAGACAGGAACAAAATTATTAAGGTAAGTAGGCTTCCATCACCCTGGTGTTATTAAACTAGGGAAGTAGTGGTTCCTTGTAATTTTTCTCATTTTTTAGACATTGGGTTCTCAAGTACCCTTCATTTATTTTAATTCACTATTTTTGATGTTTAATAATATAATTTATTATTTTGAAGACTTGGGAGAGGGAGTTGGGTGATAAAATATTTTATTTTTTCTCAGTATTCCAAGGTTTGAAAATACAGAGCCCAGGGGTCCAATTAATTGAAAAAATCAAGACATTGGGTTCAAGGGAGAACTCATGTAAGTGAGTCATGACCATGTGATATGAAATATCAACATGTGTGGCATAGTCAGTCATGAAAGTGCACTACACAATTCCCACTTGTGTTCCCCTCAATTGTTTTAGGTGGGTATATTTTCCTTCCCTACAACTTTTATTTTTTGTATGATTGAGGTACTATTCCTTTATGATTTTTCTCCTACTCAAAAAATGGAATTCCAATAAATTACATCCTTAGGATTGAATCCAATTAAAAAAATTAGGATTTAATCTTGGGGTAAGATTAGCACTGGAAATAATTGATCCCTAAAAGAGGTTAATTTTTATCTTATCCCGGCACAGTTCTTACTTCTCATTTATGATTTCACTTAGAACAGAACATGAATGTGTGCATTATTCGCATAGGACTCAACATAGTTATTTAATGCATGTCCCTCACCCAAATAAAACCCCCATTAATTTTCCCTAATTTATGTGAAACATATAAGCATGAATAGCAGGCGGTCGTGACGTCTTCGGCGATTCTTCGATGCTCCAACCCTAGGAGGTGATGGAGATCGCGGCGGCCCCTCTCCCCACGGGGGAGGGGCCTCATCGCCCTCAGGAGCACCGGCGCAATTCTCGTCTCCCCTCTGATTGCAGTCTCATGCCCTATATACGCGTCGCACCAAGGGTTCCTGGGTGCTTAAATGGTCATCCGGTTGTTCCAGTCTCTGTGCAAGAATTCACCGAGGCCTCTTCAATGTTCTCCAACGCGCTGGTTTCAAGATTCGTGCGGCTTCGACCCTCGATTGAAGGGTTTGACAGGTATGTTAATGAGTCTTGGGGTCTGAATCGTAGGGCGGTCATCGGGATTTTGGGTCCGAAGCAGTTCTTGATATTCTTTGATGATGAAGAGGACTTGATCCATGCCTGGTCCAGAGAGAGTCGATCCTTACGTGGGGAGAACTTTCATCTCTTTCGTTGGTCGTTTGACCTACATATGAACAGAGATCCTCCCACCTCGGAGATTTGGATTCAATTACCGGGCCTCCCACTTCCCTTTCAGAATATCGGTCTTCTTCGGTCGATTGGCCATTCTCTGGGTCGTTTCCTATGTTGTGATCAACGTACGACGAGCCTCAATTATCCAATGGCTGCTCGATTGTGCGTTGAAATGGACACTTCCATGACGCCGCCTGAGCTTTCCTGGATTGTTGTGGAAGGTGAATACAGATATTCCCAAGTAATAAGGTATGAAACTTGGAGCCATTTCTGTAATTTCTGTTACAAAAAAGGACATTGCAGCTCTGATTGCCGCAAGAGGAAGAATTTTTCTTCTCACTTCGTTAATAAGCCTCCTGAACCAGTTGTCCACTGTGAGGAGATTAACGCATGTGAGATTCCTGGTGGTAGCTGCAAGGAGGTTGGTGCTTCTGAGAAAATCAGCGGGAAGGTGGAAACCATACTTTCATCCGAGGTGCCTGCCCCTGCATCTCCTAATGTGGTGATTCCTCTTTCACTGGGGGCTTGCAAGGATGTCCTGAAGGAATCCTCACTGGCTGAATCCGAGGTAAGCACTCCTACTATTTTCTCGCGACTTAAAAGTGATCTTGGTTTACCTCGGTCTAGTGAGTTAGGGGAGGATTCAAAGTCCTGCTCCACTGGGATTGAGAACCTCGAAGGGGAGGGTGAGCAGGGATGGCAGAATGAAAATACCTGCTTGAAAGAGATAAATGGGTGCTGTCCAGATGTAATCTGTGAAGAGCTGATGGTCACTATGAAGTCACACCAAGATTTGGAAGTGGGAAGTGAGCATACTGGACAGCCAGAGGCCTCTACTCTGGCTAAACAATCTGCTTTTCCCTTGAACAATGAAAAGTTAGGATGCTGCTCAAGCATATTGACCAAAAATAGCTTTGATGTGCTGGGTGAGCAACATGATCCGGTCAATAGGATGGAGGGAGAACAGCCATGTCTGGGTGGAGATGCTATTGATGTCAACCCATCGGATGATGTCTTGGTAACCCCCGCTTCAAAATGCTCAGAGGTGGGGATGGGAATGGGAGGTGAAAAGGAGAATGTTACTCCAAGAGCCTCGTATAGCGACATCATGAAAAATGGATGAAAAAAGACCCTGTGTAAAGATGTGAGCTACAACACTCCACCCAAAAGAAGGACGAGGAAAGACTTCTTTGATCTTCTGAATCCCATGGCAACCAGATCTGCTAACAGATCGAGAGGAGGGTCCATACATATGATGAACAAAGAACCTAGTATCAAATTTCCACCAAAGGAGAAAATGTCCAAGGAAATGCTCCAAAAGAAAATGATGTATCTTGAGATGATGTGGAAGTACGAGTCTTCTGAATGGGAGTCAGCTGATCCTGATGATGAGAGATCTGACTACAGGGACAGGGATGGGGAGAAGGATGAGTATGGGTTTGATGTAATGTAATGATGCAGTTTGTCTATTACTTTTATCTGCAATCTTTTTTCTTAATAAATTTGTGGGACCGGGCTTTCTCCTGGTTCTGACTTTCCTGGTATAAGCATGAATATAAATATCAACAATAACCTAGGGTGTCCCACTCACTCTTACAATTCTTCTCTTCTTGTGCTAATTAAACCATCCATTATTTGAGGTACACCGTTAAAAACATCGAAATTTGTTAGATGAGTTTTTCCATATATTCAATGTATATTTTTTGTAAGATGGTAGTCTAGAGTGACCTATATAGAGGATAATTTCTCAAGATATTCTACTAAAAGTGTATTTCATGAGTTTCTTTTTGTGAAAACACATTCAAGAAGTAACTTTTGTAAATTAACCCATGTGGGTCACTTGTGAGGGGTTACTTAATGAATATCTTAGGTGAGAATATTTTTTACTTCCAAATTCGTTATCAAGGTCTGGAAATCCTATTGGGTGAGTAATTGGCTAATATTCTACCCATGATTGAGTTATTATGCCTAAAGACCCTTGTTTAATATTTTTGAACGATTGAAATGTTGTATGCATTTTTATATACATCCAATGGCCTGAAAAATAATTCTCCTTTTTGATGATCAAGATAGTGATCATATTGAAGAGATGTTGGAAATTTTTGGACTAGGGTAATACTATTTATGTCACATTTCCCATTCAGGTATTGGAAATAATATGAATAATTACCACTTGGATTAATCCAAAATCGAATTACTTTCATTATATAACCACGAGCTTCTGATTTAAATTCTCATTATTATCCTGAAAAATTATACAATGCATTCATATTTTGGTGAAAATATGAATCTTACCATAGAAAAAATCTCTTTTACGTGATTATATATTATTTAAGGGATGCAATTCTATGTATTTCTGATTCACCATATTATGAGTTCTCTAGATCTAAAACCTTATATCATCATGATAAAAAATACATTATTTTACATCTATCTTTTTCCACTGTTTTACTGACCAATTGAAGGGTTGTAAAAATATATTAGGAATTTCATGCCAAAGGTGGAGTTAAGACAGATTGGACGTGTGCTTAATAGGTTCCTAAATATTGGACTAAATGATTTTCTGAACTCAAGTTCATCTACATTTATATTGTCATCTAGGTTGTGATGACGTGTATATAAAAACTACTGGATCTAGTTCTTAATATGCTCAGTTTATAGTTCCCTAAATCTAACACTTTTCATCTTACTAATGTGTGAAAATGTGTCAGTTTATATGACCTATATAAGATCTCATGGGAACTTATCCCTAGAACCTTTTATGATGATCTCATCCCACCCAAAGTGTTGTGGGATGATACTGAATGAATGCTAACTTTATCATCTGAATTATTAGAAATAATATTGAGGATCAAAAGGAAAAAACACAACCTGTGAGTTCATATTTTCCATAATTTATAGTCGAATTATTCTTTAAATCCCCAAGGGTATGTATCAGGATAATGATATTCAACAGGATGACCTATTATATAAATATGGGAGATCTTGGGAAAATACTGTTTTGTATTAAAGTATGAAAAATATGACACATGGGGTTACATGATCAATCATGATGCCCTTTCTATGAACTTTCTTTATATTTTCCTAGTAATGTGGTAGAAAACCTATTTTCTTTTAGTTTAGGAGTTTAATACCGGCATGAGGAGGATGATATTCATCATAGAATCCATGTTGGAAGAAGGAGGAATGTGGTGTTGGAATCCCCAACATTAAAATGGATTCATCAATTATTAATGCACATTTATATGGTAAAGGAACCCTTTCACATTTTAGTTTCATTCCAGGTTCTATAGGGATGGATTATAGTACACATTAGCTTGTATACCATTCCCATTGAGGATGATATTTTTGGATGCTAGTTCTTTCCCTTTTTTTATTGTCATTTCTAGAACCTGACCTCAACCCATCAAGTAAAGGTTAGATTTAATGTTTCTGAGTTTATTAGGGGAGTTTAAATTATTTTTTCATAGAGATATACACACATAGAATATAATTAATAATCACCTTAGTGATTATGATCTCAAATCATATATTGTAACGCCCTAACCCCTGTTACCCAGAGTCGGTGCATTATTACGTAACATTGTCATGATCACAAAAGATCATGTCTCGAAAGACCGATTAGTTTAGTATCCTTGGAAACACTACATATATTCATAAGTCTTACATTACATCATAAAATTAAAACTACAACAACATAGTCTCTATATTCCACACTCATATCCCCTCAGACAAGCCCTGTCGGTCAGTCATAAAATACTTCCTCACATCCTCGGAAAAATAAAACATAGAAAGGGGTGAGCTCAAATTATCAGTAAGGATAAAAATATAGTGGAAACATTCATAAATAAGAATAAACATTTAAGGCAATGTATAACTACAACAAAAGCCTTTTAATCTTGAAATTCAGCATAATATAGCAGAAAATAACGAAATAATGACATTTACTTATTCACATGGATATTCTACTAGTCGAATAATCACATGCAATATCAATACACACTTTCATAATGATGGAATGCATAATGCCAGACTGTCATAACAACATAGTCAAGGCCTTGTGCGAAAACTATAAATAAGATTTTGTCAATGCCATGTGCCAAGACACTAGTTTATCTCATGATACCTACTGATGCATCGATGAGCTATAGTGGGCTCCACCATTCACTTATTAAGTCCAATTCATTCCTCATATGAAAAGTTTGAAACATTACATAAACATTCGTATTAAAACTAGCAGATGAAATGTCAATACTTTAACCACAAACCATGAATGGTATAAAAATAGCACATCCAAAGTCAAACATAACTCATTCCATACAATATAGAAGATTGTATTGTATCATATTAACCTCAATCGATAATAATTAAGGATATTGACATAGATTAAAATAATCATAAAACTATTGACAGAAATATCCCCCTTTTTCATGAAAACTTGTAAAAGTCACACTATTTGTCAAGAATCCATTTAAAATATATTTTTGAATCAAAGTGTCCCATACCACTTTGAAACTTTTAAATGTAATTTTGTTTTGAAAACATTAATGTCCATATAAGTAAATCCTTAAAACCATTTTTAAAACATGGACATTAATGAGAATGATTTAGAATAATAAATCTTTAAAACATTTTAAAATGATATTTTAGATAGAGTTCCTAACCAAAAGAGAGACACTTGAATGCAAATAATTGAGGTAATAAAATCCTTTTTATATCATGAGAATAAAGGGATTCATGATATACTATGTCAAAGTACATTATATACACCATATAAAAGTGATTTGGTTTATAACAACAAAGGTGTCTCAATGAAATGTAAATGGAGATGAAATATCTTATAAAGACTGTATCCTTAGGTTAAGGATAAATAAAAGGCATAATTATGTGTGAAAAATATAAATACACTCAATATGATTGGATATTCAGTGTAAATCAATCAGAGGACATTCCCACATATTTTTGTAAAAACAACACCAATGAATTGGATATTTAACTCAACAAATGGAGATTGTGTTAAAATTAATCTTATCAAGTTCATATTGATGAATTGAAAATTTATAAATGGAGTGATTATGTGTATCAAAATTATACCCACAGAGAGGGGATTGGAAATTATGACATAAGAAAATGAATAGTGATTCCACACATAATCTTGGAGTAAAATAATCAATTAAGTATGATTAAAGACGAATTAGTGGAAATTGAAATTTCAAATTCCCTTATTTATTTGGTAACTTATGAAACATACACCCATGAAATTAGTATCATAAAACGATGATGCAAATATCCATAAATTAAAGTATTTTACACAATGAATATAATCATGGGCAGTACAGACACCACATGCAATAAATAAGTGGTGAACAATGGAAATCTCATGGAATTAAAAGTTAGATAAGAAACCCCTTACATTGTACTTTTTCCTTGGTCGAGAGTATGTAAAACTATTTTATAATGGTGAAATATTTGTTATTAAATTTATTCAAGAATAATATACATTAATATGATATCATATATGGTCTTTTAACATTGCTTTGTAAATAATATCTTATTATTATCGTCGTTTCGGGTGTTAACTTACTCATTTTCTTTTATATGTTTTGTTACATAAGTCATGTTTATTATGTATAGGTTGAATCTTATTCATATAAATAATTATATAAAGTCCATAAAAATTATTTTTAACCATCAAATGAAAATTATTCTTGAATTGAGACGATGGGGAATGAATCTCACCGCGTTCGTGGAGACGGTAGTCCGTACGTACGCACGAGTGACAACCTCATTATTTTGATATTAAAATAATATATAATTGGATGTTATATAATATATAAAGAATCATTATCATGTTACATTTATTATTTAAATAAATTACACATAATTATCATACCCATCCGAATAATAATGTTTTGAATAACAATTACACCACGACGTGGAGGCGGTAAGTCGTACGTACGCACGTATGGTGACATGTTATTAAATGGATGGATAGAATAATGAATATGGTTGTAAAATATTTATAATAACATCACAATATATAAAAGGTACTGGATTTATTATTTTAGAATGTAAATAAAAAATAATGGACAAGTTGAAGAAGAATGGAACTTGAAAGAGTTTGGTGAAAACATTACATCTTCTTCGGGTTGTTCCTTTTGATTTGATCAAAAGGTATCATTAGGTTTTCTTTATGATCCAACTAAGGCCTCTAGGTTTAAGTGAGGGAAGTTGGTAGAGTATTTGGGCGGGGTTTGGCCGATCCAAAAGGCTTTAAAGGTGTTAATAATTGGTTAGAAGTGGTGTCCTTTTATAAGGTGGATGAGGGGCTCTTTAGGATAAACTTAATGTATTATTTGATAATAAATTCATATTCGATTTATAATGGCTAAAAAGTGGATTATTCAAAGTCTAATGCGGGGATGGGATGAAAGTATTTCAACCAATATATTTTAGACAGGTTTGGGCCATTATATTAACCTTGTCTTTTAGTTTTAACTCTTAGTTAATTAGATTGACAAATACAATGTAACTTTTTATTTTTATATTTTATAGTAAATAAAATTACTATATACATAAAAGAGACCCTCAAGTGGACCATTAATGATACACATGTCATTATATAAGTCTTTTGGCCTAACCCTAGATTTTTAGGAATAAAATATCAATTTATAAAATAATACTTGTTTTAAAAACTCATTTATGTCAATTTTGACAATATTTAATATTATTTTTTAAGTCTTAACAAATTTATTAATTCGAAAAAAATTCATTTAAGCAATAATAACATATCATATTAACCAATAAAATTCTTTTATGGCATCAAAATATTCAAATGAAATTTATTTTGTCATTTATATTACCAATTATTTGATTCGTTCATTAATAAAGAAAATACTTCATCATTATTGTTTCATAAATAAATTTAATTATTCAATGACTAAAAATTATAATTAAATACAATAATTTATTAAATAGTTTTATCCTTCTAATAAATATTTATAGTAAAAAATATAACGTATATAACCATATGTAAAAATTGTTTTTCCAAAAAATATATGCTAATGTCATTTTTGTATTTACATTAACTTAATTAATATAAAGTGTCTGTATCACCTACAAGTGGCTCTATGGGGTCCGAAAATCGAACCAAAGATGCCCATAGTCGGACATATATCATCCAATAATGTTAGGACAAATTTTATGGTAATTTATTATTATTATTATATTATTTTTACCCTTATTTACCAGATTTACCCTTTAACCATGGTAAATAAAATATTTACCGAAGTAATTATTCAAAGTGTCTAAAAATATAAGTTCTTATTTACACAATTTGTATATAATGATTCCAAATATGGAATTCATTTTTCTAAATTCAAAAAACAGAAGTGGCAGAAATTAATTTATAATTAATTCCCGCTATCAAAACAAAAAACGTGTTTTTAAGAAATAATAACTATCAAAAGATTGCCACTTGTTTATGTCCAGTTTAATTGTGAAATTATGTCCAATGACAAAAATTTTATTAAATGGTAAAAATATTTTCTAAATATACTTTAAAACCACTCAAATTCATAATTTATCACTATTAATTATTTTGATTTAAGAAGTTGTTTTAAATTAAAATTTAGTAATTTTCACTATTCATCAAAATATAAAAGTTATCCGAAAAGTACCAAAATTTCATCGTAGGCTAATTTCGATATTCCGAATCCCAAAAAGAAGTCCATTTTGGTAGATAAAATGTATAAAATAGCAAAAAGTGGCTATTACTATTCATAAAGGCTAGTTTGATTGGTTGTGGTTTATGTTAGAACTCGAAATTTCATACAACACATGCTACTATATTATTCAAAGAGAAGCGTACTGTGGAATATTGGGGTGTTACATTCTCCCCAACTCCAATAAATTTCTTCCTCAAAATTTTTAAAATTGGGCTTGGGAATATAATGTAATGTCCCACATCAAAAAAAGAGTCAATAGAACTATCACTTTAAAAGAAATAAAGAGAAGTACAAAGGTCACCCAAGATAACCTATACTAGGATTCCATGTAGAAAAACTTGGATATGGTTGATAAACTATGTGTCACGTTCTGATGGAGAGGGATAGAAAACATGATCAGGAGAAATTTAACAACAAGAAAACCACAAACTTGTGATGGGACAAATGGTCATTAGTTTCCCAGTAGGAAAAGTAAACAGACAGAATTTTTTTAGTTACATTACATAAATATGAGGAATTCATTTCTGATATTGACTAAGAACATAAAGAGATATACTTAGTTTTTAAGTAAAGTTTAATGCTTTAATAAATTTCTACTACTAAATCATTTTTAAACGATGAGTATTCTAGAATAATTGTTCACACTAGAAGAAATAGAATAAACTTCTAGAGAATAACATGATCCACAAAGGATAAACAATATATTTACCTTGACTTTAGAGAATAATCAAAACCAAAATAGTTAGTACAAGATCTGACGATCCCCCAAAAGAATATTCCATTACGGAAAGAAACACTATTCTTAATTTCTAAAATTAAACCAATAATACCCCCCTATGTTAAATAAATACCATACAATAAACAATTTTCATTAAAATCCTTAAATATAATCCTAACTAATATTGAAACACAAAAAATAGAAGAATTTGGTTTCGTAGTCTTCCATGTTAAATTGTATCTCCAAATGACATCAACTAGTCTTAAAGTCACATACTTAAAAGTAATTAACCTAATCACATATTCTCTATTATAGGTTAATCATTTCCATAAATAAAACAAATCAATATAAATCCATAATAAAAACATAGATAAAAATCCACCATTACTCATCAAATGAAATCCCATAGTATTCTATTTTCACTGGGGATATAGTGTTCCCAACAAAGCAAATGTCTTCTAAAATTACATTTATCACTTAATCACCAAATCATTTTCATATACTAAGGGTATTCATCTGATAAGACATAATATCCCAAATCAACTTATTTTTGATCAATAAAATCATTTAACTAAGAATAATTAGTCACACTAACCAGGTACATCACGTAGTCCAGTGGTAGCCGATAAATCCCAATCGCACTTTGGTTGTGGGTTCGATTGCCACAGCATGGTCTGATGCAATGGGTTGTCACATGGTCTATGTGTTGACCTTTTTCAAAAACTATATTTTGTAACATTAACAAAATTAGATACATTCTCCAAAATAACCATAACATAATTTAACCACAAATGTTATCTCATACCTTTCATTTTCATCGCAAAATATAATAACTTGTAATTTCCTCAAATTCAAGGATCATATAAAACCAAATGGTTATTTATAACTATATCCACAAGAGAAAATATAATTATTCCTCAAATATCATTTTATCTTGATAAATTGTTTGTTTACACATATAAGATAAAATTCACCCAAAGTAATCTCAAAAACAAAGAGCACTAATACCTTTAAACATTTTTTCATCCATTTATTTCCACATAGGTTCTTCCTTGACCATGAGGATATCTTATATAATTGGGCATGACTTTGGTGATGTCAAGGTCACTTAAATTTAGGACAAATGTCCATAATTGGAATCTTAGGGTCATTTTTATTTTCTTCCACAGTACTCTTCATTTTTCCTCGGCAATTCATTACTTTATGCCCTTATTTCCCACACATAAAGCATTTCTTTGTTCCATTGAGACACTTTCCTGGGTGTCTCCTTCCACATTACTTGCATGATGGAAATTGAGCTTTCAACTCTCCATGGTCTCCATTGCGTGAGCTCTCATCATTCACTGCCATTCTCTTCCTTATTGAGTCTAGGAGTTGGTTAATATATATGTTGTCGATCATATTTATGGATAATTGATTCAACTTTAATAGAATGTCTATTATTCCTATCTTCATTCCATTACGTTGCTAATTTCCACCACCGTTCCCACCTTGTACATCATTCTCAAAGTTACTACGACTACCCTGGAATCCAACCATTGACTAAAACCAGAAAATATTGTGTGAGTAACAATAGTCATAAATTCATTTAGAGAATATCATGACACTATATTCTTAATTTGAAACACCCTAGGATTAACTACAGTCATTTATTATCATCTTATATTAAAATAATTCAAATCGGTTTGTAAAGAAAATTTAAATAATCCTAAGCATATCCCCCGAGAGTGTCGTAACCAAGAGTGCAGCAAGGCCCGTTGTCGTGCACCAGTTCCTATTCGATTCTAGCTCAAAATGGGGTTTTCAGGTTTTAACCCTATGTATGTCTGTGCCATAGCCGCCTCTACCTGCTCATATCCAGACAGGGATGTATTACTTGGAAAACTCAGAAAATATATACAATACCAAAATTATAGGAAGTTCTTCTATACTAATCCTCAATGTATATCTTAGGGCTATGTGCTCTAATCAGAGTTTATATAAATATAGTTTCCAAGGTTTGTACTAAACATTCTCTGATTCCAACTATAATTCCCTGACCCCAGTTACCCAGAGTCGGTGCATTATTACATAACATTAGCATGATCAAAAAAGATCAAGTCTCGAAATATGGATTTGGTTAGTAGCCTTGGAAACACTAGATACATCCATAAGTCTTACATCACATCATAAAATGAAAACTACAACAACATAGTCTCCATAGTCAACACTCATATCCCCTCAGAATATCCCTACAGGTCAGTCATAAAATACTTCCTCACATCCTGGGAAAAATAAAACATAGAAATGGTTGAGCTGAAATGCTCAGTAAGCATAAAAATATAGCGGATACTTTCATAAACAATCATAAACATTTAAGGAAATGTATAAGTAAAATAAAAGCCTTTTAATCTTGAACTTCAGCATAATATGGCAGAAATAAAATGAAATAATTATATTTACTTATTCAATGGATATTATACTAGTCGAATAATCACATGCAATATCAATAACCACTTTCATAATGATGGAATTCATAATTCCAGACTATCATAACCACATAGTTAAGGCTTCAGGCTAAGACTACAAATAAGATTTTGTCAAGGCCTTGTACTAAGACACTAGTATGTCTCATGAGACCTACCGATGCATCGAGGAGCTATAGCGGGCTCCACTCATCACTTACTAAGTCCAATGCATTCCTCGTATGAAAAGTTTGAAACATAACATAAAAATTCGTTTTAAAACTAGCATAAAAAATGTCAATACATTAACCACAAACCATGAATGGTATAAAAATATCACACCCATAGTCAAACATAACTCATTCAATACAATATGAAAGATTTTATTCTATCAAATTAACCTCAATCAAAAATAATGAAGGATATTGATATAGATTAAAATAATCATCAAACTATTGAGAGAAATATCCCCCTTTTTCTTGAATACTTTTAAAAGTCACATAATTTGCCAAGAAGCCATTTAAAATAGATTTTTTAATCAAAGTGTCTCATACCACTTTGAAACTTTTAAAAGGAATTTTGTTTTGAAAACATTAATTTCCTTAAATATAAATCCCTAAAACCATTTTTAAAACATGGACATTAATGAGAATGATTTAGAATAATAAATCATTAAAACATTTTAAAATGATATTTTAGTAAGAGTTCATAACAAAAAGAGAGATGCTTGAATACAAATAATTGAGGTAATAAAAACTTTTTAATATCATGAGAATAAAGGTATTCATGATATACTATGTCAATGTACATTATATACACCATATAAAAGTGATTTGGTTTATAACAACAAAAGTGTCTCAATGGAATGTAAATTGAGATGAAATATCTTATAAAGACTGTATCCTTAGGTTAAGAATAAATAAAAAAACATAATTATGTGTGAAAAATATAAATACACTCAATATGATTGGATATTCACTGTAAATCAATCATAGGACATTAACACATATTCAGGTAAAAACAACACAAATGAATTGGATATTTAACCCAGCAAATAGAGATTGAGTTAAAATTATTCTTATCACGTTCATAATGATAAATTGAAAATTTATCAATGGATTGATTATATGTATCAAAAGTATATCCACAGAAAGGGGAGTTGAAATTTTGACATAAAAAATGAATAGTGATTCCAAAAATAATCTTGGAGTAAAATAATCAATGAAGTATGCATAAAGTCGAATGAGTGGAAATTGAAATTTTAAATTCACTTATTGATTTTGTAACATACGAAACATAAACCCATGAAAGAAGGATCATTAAATGATGATATAAATATCCTTAAATTAATGTATATTACACAATTAATACAATCATGGGAAGTACACACACCATATGCAATAAATAAGTGGTGAACAATGGAAATCTCACGGAATTAAAAGTGAGATAAGAAACCCATTACATTGTAATTTTTCCTAGGTAGAAAGATGGTTAACCTCCGGTATAATGGTTAAATAGTTGTTATTAAAATGTAAAATAATCATATACATTAATATGATATCATATATTGTCTTTTAACATTGCTTTGTTAATAATATCTTATTATTTTCGTTATTTCGGGTGTTAACTTACTCATTTTCTTTTATATGTTTTGTTACATAAGTCGTGTTTGTTATGGATAGGATGAATATTATTAATATACAGAATGATATCAAGTCCTCAAAATTATTTTTAACCATCAAATGAAAATTATTCTTGAATGGATATGATGGGGAATGAATCTCATCGAGTTCGTGGAGACAGTAGTCCGTACATATGCACGAGCGACAATATCATTATTTTGATATTAAAATAATATATAATTAGATGGTATATCATATATAAAAAATACTTTTCATGTTATATTTATTATTTACATCAATTAAACATCATTATCATATACATCCAAATAATAATGTTTTGAATAACAATTACACCATGACGTGGAGAGGGTAAGCTGTACGTACGCACCTATGGTGACATTTTATTCAAAGGATGGATAGAATACTGATTATGGTTGTACCATATTGATAATAACATCACGGTATATAAAAGATACTGGATTTATTATTTTAGAATGGAAATAAAAATGAAATAAGATGTTGAAGAAGAAAGGAACTTGAAAGATGGTCGTGAAAACATTACCTCTTCTTCATGTTCTGCCTTTTGATTTGATAAAAATGGCTCCGTAGGTTGGCTTTATGATCAAAATCAGGCCTATAGGTTGAATTTAGGTAATTTGAGAGAATATTTGGTCAGGATTTGGCTGAACCAAAAGGCTTTGAAGGTGTGAAGAATCGGTTAGAAGTGGTGTCCTTTTATAAGTTGGAGGAGGGGCTCTTTAAGAAAAACTTAAAGCATTATTTGATAATAAATTCATATTTGGTTTCTAATGGATAAAAAGTGGATTATTCAAAGTCTATGGTGGGCATGGGTTGAAATAATTTCAACCAATATATTTTAGACAGGTTTGGGTCATTATATTAAACTTATCTTTCAGTTTTATCTCTAAGTTAATTCGATTGACATTTTCGATGTCAATTTGTAATTTTATATTATATAGTTAATAAACATACTATATACATTCAGGAGACCCCCATGTGGTCCATTAATGATACACCTATCATGATATAAGTCATTTTTCCATACCTTTGATTTTTAGTAATAGAATATCAATTAATAATATAATACTTGTTTTAAGAACATAGTTGTGTCAATTTTGACAATATTTAAAAATTGATTTTTGTTAAAGTCTTAAAAAATTTAATAATTCGAAAATAAATCATTTCCCCAATACTAAAATGTCATGTTAACCAATATAATTTTAGACTGGCATCAAAACATTAAAATTATATTTATTTTGTAATTTATAATACCAATTATTTGATTCTTTCATTAATAAGGACAATACTGCATCCTTTTTGTGTCAAAACTAAATTTAAGTATTAAAAGTCTAAAAATTATAAATAAAATACCATTATTTAAGAAATCCTTTTATATTTATAATGAGTATTTATAGTAAAAAATATAACATATATAACCCTATGTAAAAATTGTTTTTCTTAAAGATATATGCTAATGTCATTTTTGTATTTACATTAACTTAATTAATATAAAGTGTTTTTATCACCTTCAAGTAGCTCCATGGGGTCCCAAAATCGACAAAAAGATAGACATGGTCTGATATGTATCAACCAATAAGGTTATGACACATTTCAGGGTAATTTTTTATTATTATAATATTATTTTTTACCCTTATTTACCGGATTTACCGTTTAACCATGGCAAATAAAATATTTACCGAAGTAATTATTCAAAATGTATAAAAATAAAAGTTACATCTTTACACAATTTGGAAATCCTGATTCCAAATATGGAATCCATTTTTCCAAATTCAAATCACAGAAGTGGCAGAAATTAATTTAAAATTAATTCTTTCTCTCAAAACAAAAAGCGTGTTTTTAAAAATTTATAACTATCAAAAGATTGACACTTGTTTATGTCTGGTTTAATTGTGAAATTATGTACAATGACCAAAATTGTATTAAATGTTAAAAATATATAATAAATATACTTTAAAACCACTCATATTAATAATTTATTACTATTAATTATTTTGATTAAAAAAGTTGTTTTTAATTAAAATTTAGTAATTATCACTATTCATTAAAATACAAAAGTCATCTGAAAAGTACCAAAATTTCACCCGAGGCTAATTTTGATATACCGAATACAAAAATGAAGTCCATTTTGGGTGATAAAATCTATAAAATATCACAAAGTGTGTATTACTATTCATAATGGCTAGTTTGATTGGTTGTGGTTTGTGTTAGAACTCGAAGTTGCGTACAACACATGCTACTGTATTATTCAAAGAGAAGAGTACCATGGAAGCTTGGGGTGTTACATATATGATGGACTTGAGGGGATATGTATTGTCCACATGGATAGATGGTGATATTATCTTCAAGACATGAACACTTTATATATTCTCAAAATAATTAAAGTTATTAAAACATTTAACTATATTGTTTACCATGTATTCTCAATGAAAAGAACATATTTTGGGGGCTAGGAAACATTTGGTACTCATTGACCATGAAGACTCTTAGGAAGTATCTATATTTCCTTCACTATATTCATCCATCGTGTTAACTCCTAGGTATGATAATTTCTGGATCTCTTCGTATCCTTATGAGATTCCATCAATGAGAGTCTAATTAGTTATTTTTTGTAAAAATTCTTTATAAGTATGGTTTGCAAAGAGATGTCTCTGAAATAATCATACTGATGATGTTCTAAGATCACCCCCATGACATAAATCATATGCTTCTTGGAGAACTAGAGTGGAAAATATTATACCAGCTTGTGTTGGATTAAAGAGAGCAATTTTCCAACATATAGAAGAAACACATGACCTAGTTTTCAAGAAATATTAGGTAGAATAGATTGTAAATCACATGAATTCAAATGGAATCGGGTCCTCATCACAACTATTTGAATAGTAATATAATATATAGATTGAGATAGTCCAATTTTGGTAGGATTGTCTCTCTACTTTTGGGACTTTTGGGTATCTCAATAAGTAATCATATATATCCTTAAAAAGGAAACATATAGAAACCCTTAGACTATAATTATGGTCACAATCCTACAGAAGTAGGAAATTATATTCATGATATATATATGATCATTCATTCCACTAACAACTCAATCCCTTCCACAAGACAGTTATCTATAATTATGGATTGAGGAATTACTGCAAGGGTGGTTAATCGATCCACCAAATAATGAGATGAACTTTTCAATCCCAAGGATGTAATCAATTGAATGAAATCCTCTATACCATTTTATTAAATTTCGAATCATTACAGATAAAACATATAACTTGAATTTTCATATGGAATGGGATACATAACTATTACTAGAATCATCAAGATACATTTCTAATGGTAGCCTTATTAGGACTATGAATTCATCTCCTCCAGAGATAGGGGAATTATCCTTGGATATAGGGTCATGGAAGAAGAAATGGTGGGAAGAAATTCTAAAACTCCACCAACAATACTAGTATTTGATAATACAATAATCATCCTTCCACCGTATGTAGTAAAATGTCAGTGGAGCACAAGATCAATAGGAAAACATTCCATGGGCCGTGGTTAGTTTTTACAAAACCACTCACCCCTGATCTATCTGACATATGCATTTAACCATACTTATGGATTGAAGAATCCGCTTCTTTTTCCTCCCTTAAAGTATTTGGAACTGATTTGTTGGTAATTGTGGAGGATGTTCTAAATAGATTGACGAATCATACTGAATAGTCTAAACCATCAATGGGATAAGTGTCAAGGTAGATGGCCCCACCTACTACAATTACCGCAATGGGAGGAAAGAATCATAGTAATGATGATTTTGTGTAATATAATTTCATGTATCAATTTATAACTTTATTTTATATCACATTCCTAGATTCATCACATAAATTGGAGGACCTCATAGAAATCACCAATTATTCTAACACTATACCAAAAGAGGAATATTGGGAGCTCTAGTCATCCGACGTGGGTCATGAAGGTAAATACAATTCTACAGGGATCATAGAAGAAATAATTATTGATCCTCGATAGAATTTTCTCCTGCCAATCATCTAATCCTAGTGTTGGACTATCGAGTATGTTTAAAAAATGGAACAAGGGATAGTTATTTGAAACTTGTCTTTCTGTAGAGATCAAAATGTCAACCCATGAGGCCTACACAACCCTCCTACCTTCAAAAGGGGGATCTTTATTAAAATATAGACGGTTAAGTTGGAAAAATAATGGGTTTCATTCCTAACCTAGGAATCCCACGTTTATCCACTGGAAATGAGATGATTAGTCTTAACACCATATTTAATGATGTAATAGAAACAAATTAAATTCGTACGCATATTGATATCCCTAAATTTCTAAAGGAGTTTATGGATTTAAACATGGATTTAGAAGAATTTATGTATTTTTTATGCCCAAATAACTTTCTTACATCTAGCATATTAATCATGATTATTAACTCATGCAACATCATTAATAGAGAAAATTTCATAATCGATTTATGAACAGGACATTGAGGCTCCTTGTGTTACTACAACAAATGGATCACCTATTCAAAATATTGAGAAGGGATATTATCATGTGTATTTTGATGTGGTACCTGGTTGTAATTAATATTCAACTGTCCTTTTCCCCACAGTTCATTGAAGCCAAAAATGTCAGGGGAGACCTAGACCCACCAACTGATCAATATTTGTGCGAGTATTGATATATATTTTGATTCTCCATATTTTTTTTCTTCAAATTTTGATTTCATTTTATTTTCGTAATGACTTTTAGCATCAACTACTTCAATGGTTGGTCCTAAGTGGAATATATTTACTTTGGTCTGGCCAATAACACTATACAAGTATGTAGTCACTCCCTCTGGAGCATCATAGGATATTTTTCTAGGTAAATCAATTCCAAGGTAATTCTCCCCCTATAAGAGTGTTTCGGAAGAACCCCTAGAGGTCTATACTACTTTTTAGGAATGTCACCAATTTATTTGGAGAGATATATGTAAGCTTCAACTACCCTAACTTCGAAAACTTCTAGTCGGTGTATTACATTATTATATTCGAATAAGAAACAAGAAATTTCATCCCAATGTACCGAATAATTTAGTAGTATTGGTAACCTTGATATATACATGATTCCTATATTAACTTGTAAAACACACATTGCAATATTGTTTTGAGAATAGCATTATTTCCTCTAGAATATCCCAAAATATAAATCATATTACACTTTATGTGTTATTGGTAAAGGATACAAAATATGGGCAAGCTCAAATCCTCTGTAAGGGTTAAGTAAAACAAAATCTATCATCAATGAATAAGAATAAACGATATAGAAATGCAAACAAATGAAAACACATTCCATTTAACTAATTTTAATATCATTATTTGATAACAAATAATCAATATGGCATGGTAAATAACTAGACACACATTCAATTTAATTAATAACTTGACTATCATAACTAGATAAGGCATAATCAATATGTAAAGGTATATAATTGAAAACACATACCATTTAATCAAAAATCTAGTAATGAAATGCATCAGGGTGATATAATTTTGAAAATATTCGACAGAAAATAACTAAATTCACAATGAAGTAAAAACATAATCATTGGACTTTATGTTCTAAGGCACATGATACCTCTACCATTAATACCATTCAAAATACAAATTTATACTATAGGTAGAAACCATTTTAATGTGATCTTACGGATTCACCTTATAAAATAATCGATGCATAAAGGGAATATATAATTCTTGGACCCACTAGTCTCTACACTTCTACAAAATTCCTCATATATCGAATAATTTATTTAATTCATGAAAAATGGGTCTTAAAATTTAATATCAGTATTGAATAAATAACACAGATTGTAAATATTTCCCCATTAAATCAAATAACATTCAATATAAAACAACATATGTAGAAATTATATATTATTTTAGAAATAATAATATCCATGATAAACAATATGGATATTTATGGTAAATTTAAAACTGAATAACCTTATGAAACTAAATATTTCAATGGAAATTTAGTGACTAAAAAAATAAATCAAGAAAGTAAATGAAATACTTTACATGATCAAAATGATCATAAACCATATAGAGGAAGAATAAGGATGGTATAAATACAACATATCCCTAGTAAAGTATATGTAAAATAAATGGTTGTTGTCGTTGAAGAATATAAATACCATAAATAGATATTTAAAAACATTATTGAGAAAATTATCTATTTCATTTTGAAAATCAACTTTTAAAACTAAAAGGTCACAAAACATTTTTAGAATAATTTTCATTGAAAATAAATATTTAAAATTATAAATTTTTATTTAAAACATCGAGTGGTCATGGCCATAGAAAAATCTATGAATTCCATAAACATTAAAATAAATATTACAATACCTTTTTTTAAAACCCAAACAAGCATTATTTGGAAATGAGATGAATATTTATTTAAACAAATTTTGTAAAAAAAGAAAAAAATGGGTACAAATTTTGTTAATATATAATTTAAAATAATTTTTAAAAATTGGAATCATTTATAAAAAATAATTTTTTTTGAGGAAAAAGTATTTTTGACCAAATAGAGAAATGAAGTAATATTTTACTAAAAAAATTTATATAATTATAAGTACCAAATAGTGGGAAATGGTACTATTACTTTAAAAATTAATGATTAATTAGAGGAGTATAAAATGGTAGGGTTTTATTATAAAATTATCAAATAATTTACTTTAATTTAAACTCATGTATAGATAATCCTGATTAAAATGAGATTTTGAAATAAACCCATAAAGGAACATAACAATAAAGTGAGAATTAATCATCGAATCAATTATGTGTGTCAAATATAAATCCACTTAAAATAATATTAAATTAGTATTAAGTTAATAAAAAGTAATTACACACCTAAACATATAATATAAAACAATTGAGAAGTAATATAACCCTATTAAAAGAAATTGATTTATAAAATTCGTTACCACTTGGTTTTTTTCAAGTCATATCCCCTGGATTGAAATAATTAAATTAAAAAATAAAATATGATGAATTATTAAATATTCATGATATTACATGTAAAATGAGAAGTACATACATCATATAAAATAAATTAGGTTCTCAATCAAAAGAAAATTCCTCAATGAAGGTAAATTGAGGCGAAGTCCCTAACAATGATCAAAATGTATAAGTGAGAATTTATCAATTAATAGATTATGTGTATAAAATTTAAATACACATTTAAAATGTTTATATAAAACATAAGATAATAAAAATCAATTATACACATAATAATAGAATATCAAAGGAAAACTAATAAGTAATATAACCCAATGAAAATAAATTGTGTTATGAAATTCATTGTCACTGGGTAAATTTCTTGTCAAATGAAATTGGATGAAATAATTAAAATTGAAAATTAAATTACCATGAATTATTATATAATCATGATATTAAATTTGAAAGTGTCAATATATAAGAAATATATAAGAAATTTGGTACATAATATTACAATATTCCTTAATATAGAGAAATAGATATGGAGTCCCTGGCCTCATGCTTCCTTTTGGTTGAACGTGATTTAACCTCATGTATAGTGGTTTTAAAAATTATATTAACTTATAGAAGAACCATATTAATATTTATAATATCATATATGATACTTTTATAACATCTTATCACTACTTTGTTAATAATAATTCATTACTTTCATTGTTTCGAGTGTTAATTACCTTGTTTTCTCATTCATGCTTTGTAATGAATGTTCTAGTTCTTATGAATATTTTATTATTAAATTATACACAGAATAATAATAATGAAAATTTTGTAATATTTATAATTCAACTATACTTTTGATACCAATCATGAAATATTATTTTTGAAAAATGAAGTGTGTTATGATCATAGTGACGGTAAGTCTTATGTGCGCATGAGTAACATTTTTATTTTCCAACGATTATTAGGGAAATAAGGAAAATAATATTTTATCGTTAGAAAATATCCTAATATTAAAGTGTTCTGGAAATCTCCAATGCCAGGTTGGACTAATGTGAACGTCGATGGAACCTCCAAAGGCACCCCAGGACCTGCCAGTTGTGGTGCCATCTTCAGAGACTCAGCTAGGCAGTGTCAGGGCTGCTTCTATGTTGGATGTGGTCACTCTTCTTCTCTGGAGGTGAAAATGTTGGGGGTCATTCATGCTGTTGATTTTGCGCTTCAAAGAGGTTGGAGAAAGCTCTAGATAGAATGTGATTCAACCACTATCATTCATGCCATCTGGAATGGAAACATCCATCTGGCCTGGGCACTTACCACACATTGGATGAATTGTCTGAATTTTCTCCATGGGATGGACTATATAGCTACTCATGCCTACCGGGAAGCGAATGTTGTTGCTGATGCTCTTGCCAACAAAGGAGTTCATCAGACCATCACTTGGATGGACTCTATTCCTTCTGACTTACTATACCTTTTTGATAGAGATTGTAAAAAAATCTCATTTTTTCGCCTCTTGTAATCCTTTTTTGTTTATTAATAAATTCTGCTCTGGTCTTTGACCAAATCATTACCTCAAAAAAAAGTGATATTCCACACATACATGAACGACGTTATCATCTTTTGGTGAGTTAATAGGTAAGAAATAAAATTATATATTATATTTTCATAATAATATATTTTTCATTATTATCATTATTATTTCATTTATATCATATATATTAATTAAATTTATCTATATTACCTTCCACGTAAAGAGTTTGTGAAAAAAGAATCACATCACTTTGTGAGGTGGTAGTCTGCCGTAAACAGAAAAAACATTATTGTATCCACTATGGAATGAAATTTAAAAAGGTATATAATATATAATGACTCTATAGGTATAATTATGTTATAAATATCATATATATACTTTATATCCATTATCATACCCAACCATGTGAGGTGTTCATCGAAAGCAGGTCACATTGGTTCGAAAGGCGGTAGTCCGCCATACACAAAAGTGACATTATCATTTCCCATTTGAGGGAATAGGAGATAGATATAGGTCATGAACATAACATAATGACATATATGTATATGGGAGATATTTATTTGTTATGTAATCTTAAATTAATAATATTTTAAAAAGGTGGAATAATAAATAAAACAAACACACACAATTTGGAATGTTACATCTTCTCGGACCACCTCCTCAGGATTATACAAAAAGTATTATAAGAATGGATTTAGTACCAAAAAATGGATTGTAGGAATATTTTATTGAAGTTGTTAATTAATTTTCATATGTATCTTCCAAATTAGAACTGTTTTGAAGTGTGAAAAATAGAGGATTGTGGGTGGATTTTTATAAGTGAGATGAGTGGCACACTTGTATTTGTTGAAAAGAAAAAATTGTACCCACATTTTATCAAATGAAAAAAAGGATTAAAAAGAGTTTTTATTGAGTATTAGGATTTTTAATGTCTAAATATATCGATATAATAGATGTTAGAAAGATGTTATGTCATTTTAACCCTTATCTTATTAGTTTAACCCCATGGAAACCCATTTTTACCTTAACCACATTAATTATTTTTTTTATTTTCACTGTACATTTTGGAAAAAAAATTATGTTGACCTTATTAGATAATATAATTTATTCTTATTCAAAATAATTAATCCATTTTTTAATATTTAATTCACATATGTGGTAGAATTAATTTTAAAATTATACCCGGAGAGGCAACGAAAAACAATTTTCCAAAGAGAAAATTGTCATAATTATAGAAGGGTTAAATTTCAAAAATCAAAATGAAATGGAATCCAATGAACTAAATTAGTTAAATTTTAATAAAATTGAACTAATTTTACTTTAAAATAGTTTAAAATATAATTTAACTTTGTAAATAGTTTAAATAAAAATTTAAATTTCAAACAAAAATCAGTATTTTTCAATATTCATTTAAAAATGAAAATTTTTGGAAAAATATATAAATCACCCTGAGATAATTTTATTAATCTGATTTAAAAAAATAAGATTACTTTTTTAAATAAATATTATAAAATTGTTGAAAATTAATTTGGAATTATGTGTGAAAAGTGCAGCTAAATTATCTTTTAGAATAAAAAATAAATCTTTGTAGAAAACATTTCGTTTTATATTAAATGATTATTAGTTTAATTCTAATCAATTTATAACCACAATTTCAATAATAAATTTTTTACTATTCATACTTACCAATTTTACTATAACAACCAAAAGTTTTTCAATGGAAATTACCTTCTTATATTTAAGTCATAAAATCACATGAAAGTACAACATAATGAACTACTAACTAATAAGTGACCATTAAACATAATTTTGTCACTTCTGTGTTTGAAATTTTGAAAATCTGACATACACGGTTGTGTTCAAGATATTTTTGGACTCTTATAAGGAAAAATTAATTTTATGGTGAATAGTAACCTACCCTAATGAATAGTAACATAACGTTATGAATAGTGATATACCCTAATTAATAGTAACCTCACCTATGATAGTATAAAAATAATATTAAAGTTGGAAGTACAATATAACTATGTTTTAGAATGAGTTAATGCATGTTTTTAAATCTGGTTTTTGATAATAAATTTTGATTTTTATTAAATATTAAAATAAACATATTTAGAAAAAAAATTGAAAAATGGACATCATTTTTTGATTCTACGCGTCAAAAAAATTTTAGGGTGAATTTTTAGGATTTTTCTGAAATACGTGAATTTTTTATGAATATTAGAATCCGATAATTTACAATGAATGCTAAATAATGGATTAATTGAATCATCGATGATTTTCTCAGGATGTAGCCCACTTGGTTTGAATTCACATGACCAATTTACTATTTTTGGTCATGGAATACTTATTATTTTTTGTCTTGTGAAGAAATAATAAATTAATGATTATAATATCATGAAATCCCTCATCTCCTCCACTATAACCACCCCCCCTCCACTCCTTGTTCTCTGCACTCCTCTCAATCTCCAATCCTTCTCTAAATTCTACCCAAATCTCTCCCCAAGGTCTTCCCCCACGTACAAAATCTCTCAACCACCTAAAAATACCAAAACCTCTCCCCTTAAGAGGTTCTCAAATGAAGAAGTCTCAATAGGTAAATTCCTCTTTCCAAATTTCTTCTTTTCCTTCAAGTTCCTTTCTTTTTTATTTTCTTTCCTCGCCTCCCTTCACAATAATAGTATGATAAATCCAGTAGCATATATGTAATGGAATATCTTCATGCTAGTGGAAAATTGAAATATCTTTTTCCCCACCCTTTTTGGTTATGTTATCTTTTGGTAAAAATGGAAGTAATTTATAATGAAAAACACAATCATTGTAATCAAATACACCGATTAACAAAAACAGTTATCACTAAGGTTATATATATAATAATTCGACATCACTATAAGTAACCTAATTAAAATTAAAATCATGTAATATCCTTGATATGAAATAAAGAATGTAACTTCAATTCTGGACATCAACTTTCATCTTGCATATAATCCAAACTGGAATATATGTGAACTGATCTTTTAAAACCAAGTAAACAAATGAGCCCGAATAATGAAATTGAACCTTATAACTAATCAAAAAGAATTTGAATGAAATAAAAGGGGTTATAATAAATCAATTAAATATATAACTGGTTCTATATTAATGAATTAATAATTCTAATTTGTTTATTCAGGTCATTAATAATAAGTGGAGAACACCGCCAAATTTGAGGTAAGGGATCCTCTCATTTTCTCTCTTAATCAAGCTTTTCCTCTATACTATACCTTTATATGTGTACTAGAAAATTATGGTGTATGTTTAAGAACCTCCTCATACTTCCTTATGGATTTATAAGTGATGAGAAACCCCATTTCTCTCTCATCAATCACTCTTGGTCACACCCAACACCATGCCGATAAAATCGTAACGAATTCTACCCAAACCTTCTTTGTTCATTCGGGCTGGATTATCATTCTTTCAAAATTGTGTTATCTTATCTATCTAGGTGAGTATTATGAATTCTGGTCAGTTGTACAAGATTCTTATATCAAGACCCTTTCATCACATCCTTTCAGGGATATACAATATTTTGAATGATTCCCTCTATAAAACTTTTAGATAAACCAACCTCTTTTAAGGGGACTTCCCAAATTTTGACCCAAATTTCAAGTGCACTCTATCCTATGTTTTGAAACACCATTTTATTTATAAAATCAGTTTTTTAATTATGAAAACATTCTTGGTTAAATTCTGGTTTTATATAAAATAATTCTCTCTTTCTTATTTGAAATGCTCTAGAGTGTTTTCCTTAAAACCGCACAAAAATTTTTTAATGGTAATGTTTCTAAAATACATTTTCTTATATGTTGTCACTTATAATTGACACCAAATACCATGTTATATGCCTATTTTACCCTATTAATGTCCATGTATGTTCTAATCCCTTCCTTTCAAGGACACCTTCGTGTTACGTCCATTGGATATGTTTTATGTCATGATTGTAGTACCCAATTATATTCAAAGGTAACCTTATGTTTATGTATGGTTTATTATGTATGATTATTTATGTGGTAAGATTATTTATGGGTCAATAATATTCATGAATATGTTGAGATAGGTGTGCCCAGATAGCGCTCCAATGCATTGGGTAAGGTTAAGTCTCATGAGATGCGATGTGAAACGGGATTGGCGGTTAGCCTTGACTCGTACTGAAATGGGAAACGGGATTGGTGGTTTGCCTTAACCCGTACTAAAATGGGAAATTGGATTGGCGGTTATCCTTAAACCATGGTAAATAAATGTTTTTGATTCTGACACATTTATATGATTCCATGTTTATATGATCCCGTGCTTATTCTAAATTATTTTATAAGTTACATGCTTTGGATATCATTATGTCATGTCTCCTAACTCATGTGCTTGAGATGTATCCTTATGTTCATTCCCTTGCTGGGATTTTTAGCTCATCCCTTTGTTCATGTGTTCCACAGGGTACCTTATGCATATGTAAGGGCTCAAAGAAAGGTAAGAGCTCAATATATATATTAAATAAAGATGTGTTTTTTAGCCCCATGTTTTGTATTGAATGTACCTAGTTTTCCAAGACACTAGACTTAACGATCATTAACTTGTACTCTGATGATGAAATATTGTTAAAATCATGAAATGTTATATGAAAAAGGCTCGGGTCTCTAATGTTGGTATCAGAGGATGGTCTAGTTATTTTTGGAGATTAGGAATAGAGAACTATAGTGAGAACCTTAAGGATGGAACTAAGTGTAAGAAAACAGTCATAAATTTTGGTGAGCATAGAGTAAGTGGTTTATAAAAAAAATACATCCATGTCTGGATACGAGTAGGTAGAGGTGGATCTAGCACAGATATATCTAGGGGTAAAACCCAAAAACACCGCTTTGAGATAGACTCGAATGGGAACTGGTGCACGATAACGCTCCTTGCTGCACTCTTGGTTACGACACTCCCAGGGGATATGCTTTGGTATATTCACAAGCCTAGTACAATCCATTATTAAGGGACAAAAAAATCCCACAATAATATATGTTAATAAATAGATCTAGGATAACCTAGGTTTTAACATAAGGAATCACACGTTATGATGTACTTATTCCTTATAAGGTTATCCCTTTATGTTGAATGTTTCCTTTTATGCACAATAAATAAGTATTCAAGCCCCCTAATTGTATGTTCTTATTTCATAGTTAATGGAGGGAAATAGAAGAACATGTGCCAATAATCAATGTGATATGTAATGTGACAACCACACAAATGATATACCTAAGATGATGTGAGACCAAGTTGAACATATTGTGAACTTTCCAAACCAGCTATTGAAAATCACAATCAACAATTGGTACATAGTTGAATGCCCAAATTCATCAAGGAGGAGGAAGATGAAATCTCAAGGACGTTCATCTGATAAAGGTGATAAAGGAAAGAAGACCAAATTTCCTTTGTGAAAACTGTGTGGAACGAGGCATCAAGGAGAATGTCACAAAGGAACCAAGAGATTTTTTAATTATGGGAAGGTGGGGTATAAAATAGCCTATTGCTATAAAAAATGGATAATGTGATGAATGGAGATAAGGTTATATCTAATGTACCTTATACTATTTATTGTCGTGAATGTGGAGAAGACAGACATTATCCAAGACAATGCTCTATTGGAAGGGATAAGAAGCGTGATGAGCATCAACAATCTCTAAGGACAAGAGGACAATGAAGTCCAATGTTGAGATAGATCATGATGACTAAAATACATGTATCCTCTTTGCAATAATTTTGTATGTCATGTTGTATTTCAGTTCATGACCTATGAGCATGTCTTAAATTTTTTCTAGGAACATCGAGTTGCTACTTGAAATGATTTTATATCATTTGAGGAAAACTTCTTTGATTATGTATCACATGTTGATGTTTGTGAAATTGTTCATCATTGAAATAATATAAGTCTCCCTTTAGTGGAATTTGATGCAATTCTGGGCAAGGATTGACTTTATCCAGATAGATCCAACATAAATATCTTCAATGAAATGCTTAGTCTACATACTAATAAAAAATGGTAAAGTGATAGCCTATACTTCAAGGCAACTGAAAATCCATGAGCAAAACTATCCCATGCATGATCTGGAGTTGGCGGCTGTGATCATTGCATTGAAAATCTGGCGGCATTATCTCTATGGGGCAAAATGTGAGATATATACTAACCACAAGAGTCTCAAATATATATTCACACAGAACGAGCATAATATGCACCAGCGATGATGGATAGAGCTCATCAAAGATTATGACTGCTCAAACCAGTACCATCCGGGTAAGGCAAACAAGGTGGCAGATGCTCTAAGTAGAAAGGATCCTGCATCCTTATCAATGATGAGAATTGAAAAGGACCTTATCTTCTTAGATTTGAAAAGGATGGACATGGTAATCATTAAGGGAGGAAAATCATCAATCCTTTCTCAAAAGATTTCTCAACCATCCCTCTTGGAGAAAATAAATGATTCTCAAAGAAAGTATGTGGAAATTCAGAAAAGGGTGGAAGCTGTTAAAAATGGGAAATCCTCTGATTTCAAAATTGATGAGGAAGGAGTTATATGATTTAGGACATGATTATGTGTACCATCTGATCTAGAGATAAAGAAGGATCTATTTAATGATGTACATTGCTCGAACTTCTCTATCCATCTAGGGAGTACCAAAATGTACCGTGATCTCCGAGAACACTTTTGGTGGGATAAAATGAAGAAGGATTTTGTGGAATATATATCATGGTGCTTGGTATGTTAGTATGTTAAAGTTGAACGACAAAAAGTCCAAAGGTATGATGCAGCCATTCCCTATACCCATGTGGAAGTGGGAAAATGTTACTATGGGATTTCTCACGGGTCTCCCGAAGACATTGAAGGGAAATAATGTGATATGGGTTGTAGTTGACCGACTCACTAAGACATCCCATTTAATCTCTATTCAGGAAGATCTATCTCTTGAACAACTTGCAATGTTATATGTGAGGGAAGTTGTGAGACTGCACGGTGTTCCACTCTCAATTGTCTTTGACCGTGATCCAAGGTTCTTATATAAATTCTGGTGGAGCATTCAACAATCTCTGAGTACTAAATTAAATTTTAGCACGGCCTATCACCCCCAAAATGATGGACAGTTTTAAAGAACTATTCAGATGCTTGAAGATATGCTTCGATCAAAATCTCTAGAATTCAAAGGTGGATGGGATCAGAATCTCTCATAGGTTGAGTTCTCATACTATTATAGTTTCCACTCGAGTATTCAGATAGCTCAATATGAATCTCTATATGGAAAGTGATTTGGAACTCCAACCTGTGGGGATGAAGTTGGAGAGAGAATGCTACACGGACCCGATCTTGTTCAAGAGATGACAGAGAATGTTCAAGTCATCCAGAAACACATCAAAGCTGCTCAAAGTTGGAAAAAGAGCTATGCTGAAAATCATCAAAGGGACTTGGATTTCAACATTAGAGATAAATTCTTCCTTCGAATATCTCCATGGAATAGAGTCATGCGATTCGGGAAGAAAGGAAAGCTAAGCCCAAGGTATATTAGCACCTTTGAGATCCTTGACCGCATAGAGGTTGTGGCATATCAACTTGCACATCCACCAAATATGGCTCTAGTTCATGATGTTTTCTACGTATCACTCTTGAGGAAGTACATACCAGATCCCTCACATGTACTAAACTCAGAGGTGGGGTAGCTAGAAGATGATCTCTCCTATGAGGAGCAGCCAATAAGGATTCTAGATCGGAGAGATAAGGTTCTATGTAAAAAGACAACTCATCTTGTCAAAGTGTTGTGGAGGAACCATATGTTTGAGGAAGCAACATGGGAATTGGAGGAAGAAAGGAAGGAAATGTACCTGCACCTGTTTTTGTCTTAGTATGTAAAACAAAATTTCGAGGGTGAAATTTCCTAAGGGGGAAAGAATGTAACGACCAAAATTTTTTCAATGGAAATTACCTTCTTATATTTATGTCATAAAATCACATTAAATCACAACATAATTAACTACTAACTGATAAGTGACCTTTAAACATAAGTTTGTCACTTTTATGTTTGGAATTTTGAAAATCTGATGTACACAGTTGTGTTCAAGATGTTTTTTGGAGTCCGATAAATAAATCATAATTTTTTGGTGAATAATAACATACACTAATGAATAGTAACATCCCTTTTGAATAGTTATATTCCCTAATTAATAGTAACCTCACCTATAGTATAAAAATAATATTCATGTTGGAAGTACAATATACCTATGTTTTAGAATGAGTTAATGCATGTTTCTAAATATTGTTTTTGATAATAAATTATGATTTTAAATAAATATTAAACTAATAATATTTATAAAATTGTTTCAGAAAAATGGATTTCATTTTTGGATTCTACGCGTTGAAAAATGGTTAGGGTGAATTTTTTGGATTTTTCTGAAATACCTGAATTTTTTATGAATAGTAGAATCCGATAATTTACAATAAATGAAAAATAATGGATTAATTGAGTCACTGATTATGTTCTGCTGATGTAAGCCCACTTGGTTTGAATTCACATGACCCATTTACTATTCCTTATCATGTAATACTTACTGTTATTTTTCTTGTGATGAAATATTAAATTAATGATTATAATATCATAAAATCCCTCCACTCCCCCACTTTAAAACCCCCCTTCACTCCCTCTTCTCTCCACTCCACTCAAGCTACAAGACATCTCTAAATTCAGCCCAAATCTCTCACCAAGGTCCTCCCCCACGTCCAAAATCTCTCAGACTCCTCAAAATACCAAAATTTCTCCCCTTAAGAGGTTATCAAAGGTGGAAGTCTAAAGAGGTAAATTCCTCTTTCCAAATTTCTTCTTTTCTTTCAAGTTTATTTCATTTTTATTTTCATTCCTCCACTTCCTTCACAATAATAGTATGATAAATCTAGTAGCAAAAATGTACTCGAATTTATTCATGCTAGTGGTAAATTTCATTATCTTCTTCCTCCCCCCCTTTATTTGAACGGAATGAAAGCACCGTTTGAGATGTTCTAATTTATGACATTCAAGGGCAACGGTTTATCAATTTTTGTTATTATATTTATTTCTGGTCATCAAAACATTTTTTTTATGGTTTAACCAGATTATTATATCTGTAATATATCCTATTTTTGGTTATGTAATCTTTTGGTACAAATGGATATATTTATAATGGAAAACACATTCTTTGTAAGCAAATCCACCGATTAACAAAAACTATTATCACTAAGGTTATATATATAATGATTAGACATCCCTCTAAGTAACCTAATTAAAATTAAATCCATGTAATCTACTTGATATGAACTAAATAATTTAATTTCAATTCTGGACATCCACTTTCATCTTTCATATAATCCAAACTGGAATATAAGTGAACCGATATTTTAAAGCCAAGTAAACAAACGAGCCCGAACAATGACATTGAATCTTATAACTAATAAAAAAGGATTTTAATGAACTAAAAAGGGTTATAATAAATAAATTACATATATAATAGGTTCTTTAATGATGATTTAATAATGCTAATCTGTTTATTCAGGTCATTAATATCAATTGGAGAACACCACCGGATTTGAGGTAAGGGATCCTCTCCTTTTCTCTCTTAATCAAGATTGTCCTCTATACTATGCCTTTATATGTGTACTATAAAATGATGGGGTATGTTTAATAACCTCCCCCATACTTCTTTCTGGATTTATAAGTGATGAGAAACCACATTTCTCTATCATTAATCCCTCTTGGTCACACCCGACACGATGCCGATAAACTCGTAATGAATTCTACCTGGACATTCTTTGTTCATTCGGGTTGCCTTATCTTTCATTAGAAATGGTGTTATCTTATCTATCTATGTGAGTCTTATGACATCTGGTTATTTGTACAAGATTATTATATCAAGACCCTTTTATCACATCCTTTAGGGGATATACATGGTTTGAAATATTCCCTCCTTAGATCTTTCCGATAAGCCAACCTGTTTTAAGGGGACATCCCAAATTTTTACCCAAATTTCAATTGAACTCTCTCCTATGTTTTAGAAAACCATTGTATTTATAAAATAAGTATTTGTATTATGAAAACCTTTTTGGTTCAATTCTGGTTTTATATAAAATTATTCCCTCTTTTCTATTTGAAAAGCTCTAGAGTGTTTTCCTTAAAACCGCACAAAAATGTTTTAAAGGTAATGTTTGTAAAATACATTTTCTTATATGTTATAACATAAATTTGACAACACTTACCATGTATTATGCCTATTTTACCCTATGAATATCCATGTATGTTATAATACCTTCCTTTTGTGGACACCTTCGTGATACGCCCATTGGATATTTTTATGTCATGATTGTGGTACCCAATTCTTTTCATAGGTAACCTTATGTTTATGTATGGTTGATTATGTATGATTATTTATTTGGTAAGATTATTTATGTGGCACGAATATTCATTAATATGTTGAGATGCGTGCTCTCAGATAGTGCTCCAAAGCATTGGGTAAGGTTTAGTCTCATGAGATGCGATATGAAACGGGATTGGTGGTTAGCCTTGTCCCGTACTGAAATGGGAAATGGGATTGGCAGTTAGCCTTGAACCATACTGAAATGGGAAATGGGATTGGCGGTTAGCCTTGACCCATAATAAAGAAATGAATTATTATTCTGACACATTTATATGATTCCATGTTTATATAATCCCGTTTTATACTGAATTATTTTATAAGTTACAAGCTTTTGATATCATTATGTCATGTCTTTTAACTCATGTGCTTGAGATACATATTTATGTTCATTCCCTTGCCGGTATTTTTAGCTCATCCCTTTGTTCTTGTGTTCCCCGAGGTACCCTATGCAGATTTAAGGGCTCAAACGAAGTTAGGATCTCATTATGGAGATTAAATAAAGAATTATTTTTGGCCCCATGTTTTGTGTTGAATGTACCTAGTCTTCAAAGACACTAGACTTAACGATCCTTGACTTGTACTCTAATGCAGAATTATGGTTAAAATCATGAAATTTTATATGAAAATGGCTCGGGTTGATATATTTATAGCTATTTTATAATATTATACCATATTTTGGTTCATTTAGACTTGGGGTTGTGTGTTCCGTAAGTATCGAAGATATTAAATCTAACGAAAATAATGTTGTGGCTTGTTTAAGCTCTGTGTTTTTTATCTCATATGATATAAAATAAAATTTTATTCTTTTATAATTTTGGGTTGTTTAATTTTTTCTCAACTTAAATAATTGTTGTATTTACAATTTGATCTTGCACTCAATAATTAAGGGTTTGATATTTGAAAATTATTTTGTTCAAATACAACATTGTAAAAAGGGATAATAAAATATACTCTTAATAATAGAGAACGGTAAGTACAATTTTCATATGGAATAATATATCAATAGGTTTCTATGTTGAATAACCATGATTTCAAGTGAATATATTTAAATGGAAGAAAATTGAAAATAATTATATAGAGTTATAAAGTTCACTTATCAGAAGAAAGTGAATAATACATGGAATGTTTAGGACCTCAAAACAAAAAATCAATGATTATTTGAAAGTCCATTTGATTAATCATATATGAAGGTAATATGATAATTTTTTGTTTCAATATCCTTTTCCTAAATTTGATAAAATATTTTATTTTGTAATAATATAATTAAATATGTTATCTGGTTACATTTCTATTTCATAATCACAATTTCATCCTTTGTTTGTTTTTTGATAAACATGTAATTCATCTATTACTCTAAGAAATGAATTTACAAAAATGATTTTTTTATGTCTGAAGCCCTAAAATTTAATTTTTATGGATCATAAGATATATAAAATAGTGAAAAGTATTTTTTCCTTATCTCTAACAAATTTTTTAAACCCAATATGGTAATCACAAGTTATCTAATATAATAAAAAATCAATAAACCTCAATCGTAACACCAATGGTTCATCATTAATATTTTTTCACCAAATATTTTAAGTATAAACAAAGACATATTAACCAAAGAATAATGTAGGATTTTAGTTGGAATTAAACTCTTATCTCACTTCAGTTATGGGTTCAACCCCTATGACCTTTACAGATTCAATGGGTTGTAATTTTCCAAAAATATATTAATACAATTCGAATAACTTTACCATATTGTATTAAACCTTAATTACGTTAAATTCAAAGATAATACAAACAATAAAGTTTACTAATACCATTAAACATATTACCACATAATTTAATGGAATTAATTCTTAAATAACTCTTTCATATACTTTTTTAGTATGTTTTATTCCCATAAATGTTTTCCAAAAATATCCTTAATTTTGTTTCATTCCTAACTTATAAATTTTTAAAATTGGTGTTTAAGACTTTGAACTTATGATCAACCAAGATTTCATAAACCAATGGTGGTAACCATAAAAATTAAGTTAATAAAGACACATATACTTCAAAAATTTAATAGAATCATTAAATATTTCATGATACTTATAATCAAAGTAAAATATTTAAAAAATACTTATATAGTAAAATTTTAGAAACCCAATAATTAATTTTACTGTTAATTTAATCATTGTTCATTCCTTAGTCTAGGATTTAACCTTTAGAATAAGGAATTTAAATTGGATAATTCCCAATTACCCACATTTAATAAAATAAAATTTAAATGGATCCCAAGGATAAAATTTAATTCAGTCCATGTTTTATGGAAATTCTTTTCTTTACACCCTTATTTTCCACATATAATGTATTTTCTAATTCCGTTGAGGTAAATTATAGGGTGTTTATTTCCACATTTATCCCAATATGGAAATCAAGCATTTGTTCCTCAATGGTCTCCACCAATCGAGCTCTTAGAAAAATCTATCCCTCTCTTGTTTGGTGATTCTGAGAGTTGTTTAAGGTATATGTCATTAATCATATTTCTGGATAACTAATCAGGGATAATCCTGATATCTTTAACTCCTATCATAATTCAATTTTTTTTATCATTGTCACAAAATTATTCATCATTCTTAATATTAACATTATTATTTCATATTCCAACAATTGAATCAAACAAAAAAGCATATCATGTAAAACCATAATGATAACCGGAAATAATAAAATAATTTATAAGCTTATTAAATAATGACACCATCTTTTAATTAAATACACCTTAGGTTTATCATAGTTCATTAATTTTAATCATCTATTAAAATACCTCATAATGATTTGTAAATAAAATTTGAATTATCTTAAGCATATCCCTTGATACTGTCAAACCAGGTGCGCAGTAAGGCCTATTGTCATTCACCAGGTGATAATCAGGTCAAGACCAAGTTTCAATTTTTAGAGTTATATGCTACAGAACCACGTATACTTATATTTACTAGATATAGATTTATTTCTATGAAAACCATATAATATATACCATAAAAAACATTAGAATATTCTTTTATACTTATCCCAACATATATCATATAGTTATGTTCCCCAATATATGTTTTACTAAATATTATTCCTAATGATTCTACTAGACTTCCTATGATACTTAAAATAAAACCCAGAATCTAGAAACCTGAAGCTAGTGTATTAATGTTTTACATTGTAATAATATATAAGGAATCACATCCTGAAGAACTAGACAGTTTAGTAGTAATGGTAGACAAGTTGTACACATGATTCCCAAATTGAATTTTAAAAATAAAATTAAATAATTTTTTAGAATATAATTAGTACCACTAGAATATCATTTAATATAAATCATAGTAAACTTAATGGATTCTTGTTAAATGAAAAAAATTTATTGTGACCTCAAATGATCAGTAAGTGTTTATTACAGTGGATTTTATCACAAATCAATAAGCACAACTGACATGGAAAGGTAAACAACTAAACACATATACCATTAAAATAATTTGATTATCACGATTATTTAACACATAATCAATATGGAAATTTATATAACTCAATGCACATTAAATTTAATCAATATCTTGAGTACTATAACTAGATGGGTAATAATCAACATGACAAGATAAATATCTGAAAAACACAGTCTGTTTAATTAATAAAATAATAATTAAATGAATCCATAGATAACATCATTGTGAAAATATCATTTATAATAAAAAAATTATCAATGAAGGAAATTATTAATCATTGGACATCATGTTTTCAATCACGTGATACCTATGATGTTAAGTTCATTCACAAAAATGTTTAAAACAAGTATAAAGTATCTTAATAGTAACTTATATATTTTCTACATGAGGCAACTGACGCATCATGGGAAAATTTAATTCATATCCCCACCCATCACTTCTACTCAAAATAATTCCTCATATATCAAACAATTGATTTAATTAAAGAACAATGTGTCTTACCATTAAATATATGTACTGATGAAGGAATTAAGATTATCAATATTTCCCCAGTCAATCATAAAATATTAAAATTAAAACACTCTATGTATAAATGAGATATGAATTAAAAAATAATTATATACAGGATAAATAATATAGACATTTTGGGGAAATTTAATGTCCAATGATCAAAATAAAGTGAACATTTCAAGAAAAAGTTAGTAACTACAAAAATGAATCAAGAAAGTAAATTTAAATAATTTACTAGGTCAAAATCATCATAAAACACCCAGAAGAAAAATAATTATGGTATTAATAAAACATATCCCTAGGAAAGATTATGTAAAAAATAAATTTTTATTGTCATTGATGAATATAAATTCCATAAAAATCCCTTTAAAAACATTTTTGAGAAAAATATCCTATTCATTTTGAAAATCATCATTTAAAACAAAAAGTTCACAAAAACTTTTGAAATTACTTTTATTTAAAAATAATATTTGAAACTTATAAAAGAAGATTTAGAACATTAAGTTGTCATGATGGTAGGAAATTTTGTACATTTCCTACATATCGAAATAAAGATTCATTTTAATTTTTCTGTAAAATCAAAACAACCATTTTTTGGAAATTGACATAAGGATTCCTTTTAAAAAATTTGGATAGAAATTAAAACTTGGGAAAAATTTCTTTAATAAATAATTTTTAATTAAAAAAAAACATTTTTAGAAAACATAATTTTGGATTAAAACGTATTTTTGAGAAAAGGGGGAAATGAAGTTTGATTTGACTAAATAAATATCAATCAATTCAAGAAAAAAAAGATTAAAAAATTGTACTATTACTTTAAAAATTATTGAATAAAAAGAGTATAATAAAATTAAAGTATTTTATGAGATTATTATCAACTAATTTTCGTCAATGGAAACTCAAGTATTAACAATCCTGATTAAAATGATATTATGAAATAAACCCTTGCAAAGATCAACAAATTGATGTAATCATTAATCAATAAATATATTATTTGTTTCAAATTTAAATACACCTTATATAAATATTAATAAAATAAAATAAAATAAAAATTAATTAAACACATAATATTATAATATCAAAGATAGTGAAAAAGTAATATAACCCAATGAAAAGAAATTTAGTTATAAAATTAATTACCACTTGGTAATTTTAAATTAAAAAACCCCTGGATGAAATAATTAAAATTGAAACATAAAATTAAATAAATTATAATAAATTCATGATATTACATGTAAATGTGAAAGTATGTACACCATATAAAATAAATTATGCGCAAAACAATAAAATATTCCTTAATGAAGGTAAATTGAGATAAAGTCACATACAATAATCCTAACATTGATGTGATAATTAATCAATGAATAGATTATGTGTATCAAATATAAACCATATAGAACTATTTTATATTACAAAAAATATAATCAAAATTCATTATTCACATAATCTTATAATATAAAAGGAAAATAATGAAGTAATATCACTCAATGAAAATAAATTTAATTATGAAATTATCTACCATTGAGGTCAAATCCCCTTGGATGGAGTATTTCAAAATAAAACTTAAAAAACAATAATTATTAATTAATAATGATATTAAATGTAAAATGGGTAGTATATAAAACATATAAAAAAAATTAGGTGTGTAATATTATAATATGCCTCAATGAAGAGAAATTGAGATGAAGTCTCTTACATCACACTTCCTTTTGGTTGAAAATTATTTAAACACTTTTATACTAGTTTTAGAAAAGCTATTAACTTATAAAATAACCATATTAATATTTATCATATTATATATGATCTATTTACAACATCTTATTACCCATCTATTAATAAGAATTCATTATTACAATTATTTTGGATTTTAATTGTAATGTTTTCTCATTCACATGTTGTCATGAAAGTAATGATTCTTATGCATGTTATATAGTTCCATAATATATATATAATAATTAATAATTTATTATTATATTTATACATTAATTATAATTTTAATACTTATCATGAAGGGTGGTTTTTAGAAATTAAGTACGTTACGATCATAGAGATGGTAGGTTTTTCATACAAATGAGTTGGATTTCCATTTTTCAAATATCATTCTGGAAAGGTGGTATGAAAAATATTATCTTTATAGAATTATAATAATATCATAAATACCATATTATTTCTTTAAATATACTTATATATATCATCCATGTGGTTTTGTGATTTAGAGAGAGTCATATCCCTTCGTCAAGGTAGTAATCCACATGTACATGAACAATGTTATCATCTTTTAGTGAGTAAAACAGTACGATATAAAATGATGTATTATATTCTAAGAATGATAAATATGTAATTAATATCATAATTATGTCATTTATAACACATTTATTAATTAAATTTGTCTGTATTATCTTCAATGTAATGCATTAGTGAATAATGAAGCACATCGCTTCGCAAGGAGGCACTTTGTCGTACACAAGAGTGATGTTATAGTATCCAATAAAGAATGGAAATTAAAAAGATAGATATGATTTAATGACTCAGGAGATATAATTATTATTATGTATATATATACGTAATACCCATCATCATACCCAATCATGAGAGGTGTTGATGGAAAATGTGTCACATCGGTTCGTAAGGCGGTAGTCTGATGTACAAATAGGCAACATTACCACATCTCATTTGAGGGAAGAGGAGATGAATATAGATAATTCAAATAATATAATAACATATTAGTATGTGGTATATATTTATTATTATATAAACATAAATTAATAATGTTTTAATGAGGTGGAAGAATAAATAAAACACTCAAAGTAAGGAATTTTACCTCTTCTCGGACCACCTCTTTAGGATTATACATAAGGTATTACTAGAATGAATATCAGACCAAAACACAATTCTAGAATGATGGTATAGAAGGTTGGAATTTATGATGGTAGTTATTTTCTATGCCGTAAATTTTTTATGGTTTGAAGAAGAGAAGATATATGGTAGATTTTTATATGTGTCGTGAGTGGCACACTTATAATTTTTGAAAAGATAAAGGTGTACCCACATTTTACACATTCCACAGAGGTATAAGATTGATTATTATAGAGAATGATACATGATAAGGTTGATATATGGTCATCCAAAATATTTTAGAAATGTTTTTAGGTCATTTTAACCCTTTTATTATTAGTTTAACCCCGAGTAAAACCATTTTTACCTTAACCTGTGTAATTAATTTTTACAGTTTCCTCTATTAATTTTAGTAAAATTTTAATTTTTACATATTAGATAATATAAATTATTATTATTCAAAATATAGAATCTATTTTTTCAAATTAAATTTAAAAAATATGATTAATTAAATTTAAAATTATACCCACTAACATGATGAAAAAGTGGGGTTCCAAAGAAACAATTATCATAAGTAAAAAAGGATTGAATTTTTAAATCCAATATGAAATTAATTAAAATGACCAAAATTAGTTAAATTGTAATATAATTGAACTAATTTTTCTTTAAAAACAATTTAAAATAATATTTATCTTTTTAAATAATTTAAATGAAAAGTTGGTTTTCAAATAAAAATTAGTATTATTCACTATTCACCTAAAAATGAATATTTTCAAAACAATCCCAAAAAATCACCCTAATATAATTTTGATATTGTGATTTGAAAAATTAATATTTTAAAAAAAAATTATAAAATTTTTAATAATTAATTTTTTTTTATAAAGCACAACTAAACCTTCTTTTAGAAGAAGAAATACAGTTCATCAAAAAAATTCTCTTTCTTTTAAATGATTATTATTTTATTTATAATAAAATGATAACCATGATTTTTATAATTTATTTAGTGCTATTTATATCCACTAATTTTACAACTAGGTTATAATGGTATAATGTATTACGTTTCATTAAGACTCAGGATTGCATGTTCTGCAAGCTATCGAAGAGACTAAATTTAAATAAATATATATCTTGGGTTAATTAAGCTCTGTGTTGCATGTCTCATGTCCTATCAAATAAAATGTTCTTATTTCATAATTTTTGGGTGTTATAGAAGATGGTTTCATACACTCTCCTATAGGACCTTCCCTCACAACTTTATGGACTTTAGATCATGTTTATCAAGTTGGGGTATAGTAGATTTGACAAATAAATTAATTATTACATAAAACAGGTCATATTATGAAAATAATAGAATAAAATGTCTTCTCATATATTCATTTATTTGAGGTTTCATATAAATCTGAAAACCTCTAATTTTTACTATATCGATCAAAATGTAATCATGCTAAGGAGATGGAGGGATGTCAACACCAAATTGAAGAGAAAGGTCTCAAAATTTTATATCTCAAACAAGATTTATATGCTCATAAGGGATATATTTTATAGATTCATTGGTCTTTGGAGGAGGTCTAGGATTGGGGGAAAGAAAATATTGTTACTATGATGGAGGATCCTTATCTTACCAATTCATATAAGGCTATTGAGTTGATCGGGATTCAACAGAATATTGATGACACTTGGATATCAATCCATTAGAATAAAATAAATATTGATGGAATATTGTAACACATGATAAATATACACTAACTTAGGGATTCCCCACTAATATTTATCTATATTTGTAAGAATCTTGTTTTTGATTGTCTCTTTCCTCATTTAAAATTTAAATTTATAAATTAATAATTATCAGTAATTAGAGCTTGATGTTTCCATTTTAGGTTTAGCTTCAGATGGAAATAGGTGTAACCGCCATTACCATAATTCTTGAATTACCCTATTTTAATTAAAAGATTCAATTCCATGAATTTTCCAAACCCCTATTTTTTTGAAATATCAAAACAAAAAATATTGAGAATGAGACAATGCAATGCTTGATTTTTTATAGGGCTGTATATCCAAACAAGCATAGATTGAATATTTACGTAGCCATGTGGAAGGCCTTAAAATATTTTTTCCCATTGTTTCATTGTAGTATCTTTTTCTTGGGTCTGATATAAATAAGAGCTAGAATGCATTTTTATGTCACCATTTCTATGTTATCAACCTAACATGTTTTTCTGCATTTTAATTTAAAATTAACTATTTGAACTAATCCTGAAAACGTACATATCTAGTGAGTGAAGACTCAAATTTTTTCTTGGGGTCACATTATGGGTTTTCAAAATGGTGAGTATTATGTCTCTTTCCATAGTAGATTTAAAATCATGTAAACCACACCAATGTTGCTAATTATTAAGGATGGGAAACATTGACCAAAAGTGAAAAGGCATACAAAATATGGGAAAGGATAAAGACTATAATTAATAGAGAGAACCAATACTAATATACACCACCCAAAATAAATATAAATCATTCATTTTATGGTTTTGATGCTTAAACCATTGAGATAAGAACAACAATCTAAATGGGACCTACCAAGAAATAAGGAACCATCCTATTTTCAATGTGAAGTGAGAAATTTTAAATCAAAATATTAGGGATCTAAGATATGAAGTAATGAAATAGGATAGGTATATGAATAATGACCATTGGTCATGTTATAAGAGCGGTTTCTATTGAAGTGTTGTTAAGGGGTGTGGAAAGAAAAGAACATTATCCTAAGAATAAAGATTCTTCTAGTTTAAAGGGAATAATAGGGTCACATATAAAAAGTCTAATAAAGTGTTTAGTATGAATAGATAGAATATAATTGTTTCTGATGCTTTTTCTAGGTCACGCGCGTCCGTCTGCTTGGACGCGACAGGTGCGTCTTTTTGTTACCCCTTATTCCCGCTTTCCAAAGGTGGGTGACATTCTCTCCTTATTCAGGGACGTCTGCTCCTTGATCGAAACTGGGATGATGAGATGTTAGTTCTTCCTTCCATGGATTCCTCCTCAAAACATGTCACATAGTTCGGGTCTCCCTCATAGATTAAATACGTTGTTCATGAAACTCTTCCCAGTTCAATGTTTCCATGGACACCAGTTAATTGCACTACTTCTGTCCGGTCATTCCAAGGGGTCCAGTCAGGGTAACAACTTTCAGTTGAGGGAGTAGTCACGTTGAGACATCACTGGAATGTCTAGACGCTGTGGAATTGGTGTTTCTATCTTTTGTCCCTTATTATAGGGCTTCTCAAGGGCGCGAAAGCCCGAGGAATTCCACACCAAGCACGGGGAATCATATGCCATTGGCATGTATATGAGGTTTTCCTCAGCTTCCTGTGTTTAACAAGGGGTATGCCACAAGTTTAATGTTTAATGAAAACAGATCTGGATGATCATAACACTAGCTGGAGTGGATCATATTGAGGAACCCCCTTGAGGGATCACCGATATTGGGGCTAGCACGTGGGTGGCTTCCCGAATACTATTGGGGGGGGAATGAGGTCGGATGATCTTACCGGGATGTGGCGGCCCAGGTAAGAATCAGCATGGGTGATGGAAAATTGATTGGAGTGAAGTAGGAATGAGGTGGGACTGTCATGGAGATGACGGTAGATACGGGCTTGAGCCTCGAAGAGACCTCCTACGTATCCACGTGGCAGGGAATCAAAGTCCACATAGTTCGGTTGGTGAGAACCTATGTGAAGGGGGGTCACAGAGACCAATGGGTGGTGGGCTTGAACCTTAGGGATGCTTCCTACGTACCATGCCTTGACATGGATCAATGTGCACGTAGTTCCAGATGGGGCGTCGGTGAACCGACCTGAAGAAAGACCTTGGTCTAGATGAATGGTGGGGCTTGAACCTCAGGGAGGCTTTCTACATACCATGCCATGACATGGATCAAAGAACCCGTAGTTTATAATGGACGTCGGTGAACCGAAGTGAAAAGGACATTGGTTCAATGGGTAATGGGGTTGAGCCTCAGGGAGGCTTCTTACGTACCATTGCTTGATATGGATCAAAGTCCTCGAATTTCGGGTTGAAAAGGGGATCATGAACTGACATGAAGGGATGTTGGAACCACTAGGTGGCAGGGTCACAACGGCTTACCACTGGATTGGGATGCAATTTAATGTTATGCGGGACGAGGGAGTGTCGGAGAACCAACGTGAATAAGGACCGTTGTCCAGGTGGATGGTGGGATTGAACCTCAGGGAGGCTTTCTACATACCATGCCATAGCATGGATCGATGACCCCGTAGTTCATAATGGATGCCAGTGAACCGACATGAAGAAGGACCTTGGTCCGATGGGTGATGGTCTTGAACCTCAGGGAGGCTTCCTACTTACCATGCCTTGACATGGATCAAATTCCTCGTAGTTCGGGAAGGGTTTCATCAGCGAACTGACGTGAAGGTGAACCCTGGGGTCCACTGGTGGTGGGCATGAACCTCGTGGAGGCTTCCTACATACTAGGCCTTGACATGGATCAAAGTCCTCATAGTTCGGGTGGGGTTTCGTCAGTGAACTGGTGTGAAGGTGAACCCGAGGGTCCATTGGTAGTGGGCTTAAACCTCATGGAGGCTTCCTACATACCATGCCTTGACATGGATCAAAGTCCTCGTAGTTAGGGTCGGTGCAGTTTAGGGTCATGTGGGACCGGGAATTTTGGGGCTTACACTCTGAGGTGGCCCAGGGTGTGTCATGGTTGGTGCTTACTCTAAGCACATGGGAGTCATGCTCGGTGTGGGAAACAAGTGGTTACAGGGACCTGACGATCACGTCGCGAAGGGTGCTTATGTGGGAAGTGAAGAGGGTCTTACGCGTTAGGCGGCCCATGGTGCTGGTACTTACTCCAAGATGGAGGCCCAAGGGTGAAAAAGTGAAACGGGAGAGGGATTTTGGACAGAAGAAAGAAGGTTCCTTGTTCCCTATCATGCCCTCCGCTGGCCCTGGCGGTGGGAAAGTACGGAGGTGCGTGGGTGCTACCTTCCGTATGACAGTGTATGGGCTTACACCAAGATGGCCGCCCTTCCCCCCATGGAAACACGCCACTCCCAGAAAGAGGATATCATCCCTTGTGGTCCAGAATGAGGTTATCATCCCCTATGGAGGCCAGGGAGCGTGGAGAATGTCCATGGTGGGGTCACCCCGTGTGAGAGGCACGGGGAGATGTCACAGTTTAACATCATCTGTTGAGTATGAGCTTTCTCAGTAGTTTGACGTCCTTTAGCTCGGACGAGGTGGGATACTACACATCCATAGGACATACATGACCGGTACCCTCTACTCCTTATGGGTATGAAGGTACCGACAATGCCATAAAAAAGGGGGGTCGTAGAGAGAACCATCGAGGGGTCCATGTTAGCATGGTTATGCGAAGAAGCAATAGCCATTATCAAGCCAATGCGAAGAAGCATTAGTCTAAGCAACTCCATGGGCGGTATTGTCTAGGTTAATTTGAAGTCACATCGTGAAAACCTGGAGGGTCGCATGGGAAAAGGAATTTCCAAGCAGAGGGGTCCATAGGCAGAGGCCTTGTAGTGCTCGGTTGCTCTGTGTTGTGAAGGGCACTTGCGATGGGGTGTGCTTCATGAAGTGGGGTGCCTTATCCTTAGCATCCAGTGGAGGTTCAAGTGGGAGGTGCTTCACAAGGTGGAAGGGTGTTCGCGGAGCACTTCCTCACGGTTCATAGGTGCCTCGTGATGAAAAGTGACGTAAAGCATTGTGCTTCACAAAGTACAGTGACCCTGCCTTGGCATGTGGATAACATGTACAGGAGGTGTGTTTCGCGAAGCATAAATGCTCTATGAAAACCTGGGTTCCCTTGGGGATCCCCTTCCTTTGCGAAAGACCTTTGGATTCGCGAAGGGCATCCCTCTCGGAAGAAGGTATCAAAACGAGACAATGTGGAGGCTCCTCGCGAAGCAAAAATACCTCGCGTAGCTCATGGTTCGTAGAGCAAAGGGTGCTTCATGATTCGGGAGCTGAGAAGCCGAATGGTCAGATTGTTCATCTAGGAGGCTCAGGGGGTGCCTAGTAGTTATAGGAAAGAGGCACCGCGAAGCATAGATTACGCGGCGCGAAGGGGGCTTCGTTCTCTTTGCGGTGGGTTGCGAATTTCAACCGAGTTTGCGAAGGTGTACCGCCTATTTTTCTACGCAGCGAGTTCGCGAACGTCAGGGGCGTTCACGAGGCATCCCTCCTCTCTTTCTTCGCAGCAGTTTCACAAACTTCTGGGGCGTTCGCGGGGCGTCCCGCCTCTCTTTCTTCGCGGCGTCCACGTTGCTTTGGGGGACTCCGCGTCGTAGCTTTATGAGGCATGTAGTGAGGCTTTCTTTTCTTCGTTCTTTTTGTCCAATATTTCGGCGCCAAAAAATTCCCCCCGCCCCTTTATACATGGAGTTTCGGAGGGATAAAGGGTCAAAGTCTGAGGGAAATCGCCAAAATCAGTGGCTGTTCACGGTGATGACTCGTAAAGAGTGCGTGTGAGGCAGACAGGGGCCGCGCGGGCCAAACGCGCCGCGAAACTCCGCACGGGCTAGACGTGCCACGAAGCTCTGAGGCATGCCGCTTATAAATGGGGGGCGCCTCTCTTATTTCCTTTCATTTCTTCTCAACATTCTCCTTTTGCGCTCTCAATTCGGGAAGCTCCGTGTACTCCGCGTCTGCTCTCCGTGAATCTGGCTTCGCGGCGAATCGCGAGTCTTTGACTCCGCGACTGTGCCAAGCGAACGTGTGCTTGCAGGCCGAGGTCAGGCTCCATGATTCTGCTTTGCGAAGTACCTTCATGAATAGGATTCCTGACCCGGGCTATAAAATTTCTAAAGCCTTTAAAATCAAATGGCCCATCAAGAAGATTCCCAGGGGGTGCGTGCAGACGTCGCCCAGAGGGATGAGATAGCCAACTATCTGGGCCCGAGGGATCTTTTCCGAAGCCACTCGGACCATAGTTATTTGACGGAACTATTATCAGAGAGCCAAAAGAACTATCCACTCTGCAGAAGATTCCATTTTATGGCTTCAGGCTGAGGGATGACATCTTTATTCTTGAGGCGAGTAGGGACGAACCAACTTGCTGGTTCAGAAGCACACCATGCCAACGTCATTGGTTCAGGGCGACTGATGGTCTTGCATATGAGGACTTCACACCTATAACCACTTACTGTCTATGCAACCATCTGATCAAAATTTATGGGAAGCCATTGCAACCAGAGACATCCCCTACCATGTACCGCACAATACTGATGGTGGCCTTGAGGGATTCGAAGAAAGGGTGGTTCGATGAGTGGGACCTACTCCAGGGCGACAAATTCACCAATGATTGGGCATGGGCCTACTTGGTAGGCACCTCATGCGAGGAATTTGGAGCTGAGTTGAGGATACTGGGCTTGTATGAGGCGGCATGGGCCTCCCAATTCCACATTTATCAACCGAAACCACTGATGTTGGAGCTGTTGAGCAGATGGTCGTCTAGGACCAACACTTTTCACCTCCACCATGGTGAGGTTAGCATCGGTCTGTGGGATGTACCTCAGATTTCATATGTCCCGATCTTGGGGGATATGTATGATGATTTCCTCCCCATCATTAGTGCATGGGAGGATCTGGAGGAGATGTCCTGGCTGGTGCTGGCATTGATGTGACTGGTCCGTGGAGAAGACAAAGAAGTTGTGAGGGATGTCTACTTCATGAAGTGGTTCATGCAGTTCCTGAACTTCTCTGAGAACCGAGAGTATCCCTCGAGGCCTCGAACTTGCCCAAAGGGGGATCAATGGGGCAAGGAGCATTCATATTTGCAGCTCTTGGAGGATAGGCAATGGAAGACCTGGGGTTTCAGTGTCAGTACTGAACATCAGTCGATAGTCAGGCTGGCGGTGTTTTTCGCGACCCTTATCTGTGGTTGGATCCAACCAGTGAGGGATACCAACATGAGGGTGTGGCCCAGCTCATTCATCATAGCATCCATGTTGGCCACATGGGGGGAGGGTCAATCTGGGGATTCTGATTCTCGCCAGATCTTACAAGATGCTACGGTATGGTAGTGAGGGAAAAAAGCCACCGAGGATATGTGGGCCCTTCCATCTCCTGTATGGGTGGATCATGGCACACATCATGGGGGTTTACGAATACCCAAACCCCATCTCGCCTCCGGGGTCAAACTTCCGTCCATCCATCCTGAATGCTTCCAGGAGAATTCTAGTCAAATTGATCATTCCCTTGGTGATGAACCGGGTGTGGAAGGCGGAAGAGTTTAATTTCAACCCGTTTCCATTTCCTATGGGTGTACTTACCGACAATGGTTGGTGGACGGAAGAGCATAGGGCCTACCTCTTGGCCTTTCTAGGTGGAGTCTTGGTGGAAGGGGTGGACCCTGAGCCTCCTTGGGAGCGGTACACCCCACACTGGTTTGCAAGGAAATTCTGGTGCCTGCAGCGGTTGACCCTGTAGGTCTACTGGGAGGTGTTCCACGAGGAGAACCCATGTGTAATGAGGAAATTGTGGCTCATGTTCACACAGAAAGACAGGAAAATGAGAAATGCATTGCATCTGCCTACTGCCGCATTTGGACTGGTGAAGGAGTATGCCATAAGCTGGGAGGCGGCTTATCTGAGGGAAATGCGGAAGCATCCAACCATTCAAGCTGGTGATGGAGGGACTCCCCTATCCCGAGGTCGAGGTCGAAGGGCAGCAAGGGCCTCTCGCGGTGGCATGGCTGTCTTGGTGGTGAGACCTGCACCAGCTGAGGATAAGACTGTAGAGGCGGATACAACAGCGGTAGTGGACACGGTGGTCCCGAAAGAGAAGAGCCATCTGGAGGGGAGGCCACTGAGGGGATTCCGCAGGATATCCACTCAGGCTCCGGTGAAGCGGCTGCACCATATCGACATACCAGATATTGCTATTTATCCAGAGGCCTGGGACATTTGGGATGTCAACCGATAACACCTCGGTCCATCTGAGATGTGGCAACACATGATCCATCTCGGGATGGATTTACCGGGTATAGTCCATGTCAAGGCCGGTTTCACGGTGTCTCTGGAAGAGGTGGAGCAATATCTGGATGAGCTGTAGGACTACGTACATTCCAGTGGTTCCCTGCATCAAATGAAAGACCGAGTGAGGGTACTGCTGAACCAGATGGTTCCCCCAGAGCTGTCGGCCACTGAGCTGAGAGAGCGTTTCCCCCTATCGGAAGATTCAGACGTATCCTCTCGAGGGGACGAGGCCGGTGGAGCGAGCCCATTGGAGGAAGGCGAAGGCAGCGATCAAGACTCGGGTCTCAACTATTTCGTGGAGGCTCTCGAGGAAATATTCCATGTTTCTTTCCTCGAAGTCTGCTCTCATGCCATTATGGACTTCTTATCAAAGTCTGTACCATGCAGGAGGAATTTGTACTAGGCCTCACTCTCACCCCTTGGTGGTTGGTGATGTAGGACCCTCGGAACCCATACCTATCGCCGAATCTAGTTCTTTGTCTGGCAGGCCTAGGGCACCCGAGGTGGCACCTCCAGAATCTTTGGACCTCCTGATAATATACGGAGGGCCATGCTTCGGGGTCCTGTCAGTATCAACTCAGGAGCAGTATCAGGAGTTTAATATCTGTAAGTCCTCTCCACTGAATTCATTACTGTCGCACGTTGGTTGTGCTAACTGACGTCCATGCCCTTCACTTCCATGTACAGTTCTTCGACTGGCATGGGCTACTGCGGGGAGGATGGTTATGATTTCTGGCAGCGCCCCTCCTAGAGGCATGCCAGTAATCATGGAGATAGTTTCACCGCCCACCTGAACTGCATCTCCCCCATCATCAGCGGGACCACCAGCGGGGTCGTGCCTGAGTTCATTGAGGTGGGGTCCAATGATGAGGATCTGTCGGTCAACCCGAGTCCCACCGCGTCTGATCCAACGCCAGATGCCCCGTCTGATCCCATGGCAGATGCAAATCCCGCTGAAGATTTCCTAAGGGTGTACCCCGCATACGAGCCTGCCAACTGTGTGGATTGGGATGAAATGGCCTCTGATGGAGAGGACAACGACATAGTCTGCCGCTGATCATGGAAACTGATCATGCACTTTATCAAAAAGACCCCCCAGAAACTATGGCTGGATGAGATGGACCAACTTCTCTCGTGGCTGTGCGATCTCTGTGCTAGGGGAGTGGATGCCCAGTTCCCTCACCTGCTAATCCGAGATCTCATGGCAGAGAACATCCGGGTGTATGATTGTGGCATCATCATGGGCTGGAAGTGGAGGAAGGCGATGAACATCAAGAAGCTCCGGGAGGCTGAAGATGAGATCCAATGGCTACAGATCCGGGTGGATGAGCACTCAGCCTCTCTTAACGAACAATCGGTGCGGATCTCATGATTGAAGGCCCAGCTGGCAGAGGTAGAAGAGCCTATGAGGCAAGCCTCAGAAGAAATGGCCATCATTCAGGCTGGCATATAGCGAGCCCAAGCTGAGGATGATGAATTGCGCCCCATAGTTGCTAAGGAGGAGTGGGAGCTGAGCCGGCGGCAGCAACTCTTCGATGCCACAAGTCGGAGGGTGGCAGAACTGCAACTCTCCTTTTATGGGGTTAACCCATCCATGGGAGGAATAAACCCCTGATTGTTTTAAGGATCACAAACTCTCAAATATTAATTAATGAATATTTTTTTGAATACATGAGTTTTGTTTTCAAGGTTGGATTTAGAACAATCGATGAGTTGTTCTTCCAGTGTGCTCTAATGCATGAGCTGGGTAACACCAGGGGCGTCGGGATTAGTCCGAACATAGGGAACTGGAAGGTGTGAATCACGATACTCAGAATTCGGAACACTATGGGGATGGAATGACAAAAAAGGATAATTGTTTACCGTGGAAGAAACATAGTATCCTTATTGTGTTAGAATGAAATGGGGATAACAAATGAGGTCCAACCATTGACCATGTTTAAAACATGGGTCCCAACTCACAATGCTACCAATTAGTATTCTGGAACATTGGCCTAGGACAATAGGCGGGCCATTGGCCGAGCATCCATAATGTTAGTGGGTTCTTGCAGACATGAAAGTGGATGAGGGTCCAAATAAGGGGGGCACACAAAGCGTGGAATGTGGAGTGAGGGTTTGTTCAAACTGAATCCAACACTCTTGAGGTTACACCATCATGTTGTAAGCACACTGGATGGACTCATCAGTTTGATCGTGGATCATTCCTTCTTTCAGACTGGGCCTCTCTGGTGAGGGGGGGCTGTCGCTTCCCAATATCATCGTCGGGCATCCCGAACTTGTTCATGGCAAAATTGCAGTTACATAGTTCCCCCTGACGGGTTAGGATAGGGGGCCAGAAATGGGGAGGAACCGGACTTACGATTCCTATGGCTGGACCATGGGTGAAATACCAGGGTGTCTCTACGTATCCCATGAGGATGGGAATCAAGCCATATGTAGTTATGGAGGCACAGTTTAATGTCAAGTTGGACGATAAGAAGCCTGGTTGCTTCGGCACGCATCTTACCAAAACTACTAATCCCACATGGGTTGTGCTCGGTGTGGGAAACAAGAAGTAATGGTGGGACATTCCTCACATAGGAAGGGGCATTTTAGGATGAAGGGACACTCAGTGAATACAGGCCCAATGAAGCTAAATCTTCCATGAGGCGCACGTAGATGCCCGAAGTGATAAAGCTGAGTATATTGGAATTACACTTGAACACGAGGAAGTGGAAATGTGAGAATCATGACACTCGAGATTTGGATCGCAACGATGGAGGTGTAATGATGGAGGATAACTATTGAAGGTCGCAGAAATGCATCATCCATATAGCATTATCCTAGAATGGGGATAGACAAATGAGGGTTGACCGTTGGCCATGTTCTAAACATGGGACCATGTCGCAAATGTTGTCAGAGATCCGTAGAGATGTTGGCCCGAAACGATTGGAGAGCTCTTAGGCCGAACATCCATGGTGAGTCCTTAAGCCTAGAATCCATGTTGTCTGAGGGTCCTTTTGGATGTGGAAGAGGATTAGGATCCAAATGGAAAGCTCACAAATCTTGGACATGGAATGAGAGGAATGTCTCCATGAAAATCCCACACTTCAGGATCTTTGTCAAAACACATCTAAATACATTAATGAGACGTATTAGATAGAGGTATTCAAGGCCCTTCACATAGGGAGATCTTAGTTTAGGGTCTTAGAATTCGGACCATGAATGGAAGGAAACACAAGAAGCACGTGGTGGGGTTACTCAAATAAACAATGTGAATGGGAACCAAGGGTTCCGACCACCACTTGTTCTCGGGGGGGGGGGAGGTTTTAGGTCTAGGGACCAAAAATGAGAGTTGAGTTGGGCATAAAGAAAAATTAAAAGGCATTCCTATGTACCCCATGGGGATGGGGATCAACTTGCACGTAGTTCTTGAAAGGGTATTAGTTTAAGGTCTTAGAATTCAGACCATGAATGGGTAAGGAGAGCAGGAGACACGTGGTGAGGTGGTTACAAAACCTGGCATGAACGAGGACATAATCCCTACTTACCATGTGTTCTCTGGGGAAGTGCTCGAGTCGAGCGACCGAACACGAATGTTGGACTGGGCCCGCGGGGAAGTGGCCAAGTGCTCCTATGTAACTCATAAGGATGAGAATCTATCCACACGTAGTTCTTGAAAGGTGGAATGGCACGGTATGGTACTAGTTCAAAGGATGAAAGGGCGTGCGGTTGTGACACTCGTGCCAAGAGAAGCGGTATTTGATAAAACTTGCTTGTCCTTTAAGGTGAGTGGTTTTTTTTGTGAAGCGACAGGCCCAGGGTAGCAAGCCCTGGTGTTGCCACAAGAATCAAGCTGTAGTAAGCGTTGAAAAATGGTATGGAGTATGACCAATACACAACATGAATTCCTCTATGATGAGATCATCAAAATGCGGTGCTGTTTTTTCTTCATGCGGCCAGGATGATAATGATATAGTTTAAGGTCATGTGATAGGATCAAGCATGAATTTTAATGTCATGCAATGTAGACGTAGTAGAGATGATGCTAGGCGAGGATCATTTTTGTGTTGTGCAACATAATCGCCATGAATGGGGACATGATCCCACATCACATAGTATGTGATTCTGAGAGGGAGTCCTCGAGCTAAGGGGCCCACATAGAGGTAAGAGGTAAAGTGGAGGAGAGACTATCTCCCAAATGATCTGGACCCAAAAAGGAGATGTTCGGCCAGTCCTACGAATCCCATAAGAGTGGGAATCAAGCTATACATACTTCTAGAGGATGCCTATTAATGTCATGCAGGACAAGAGGAATAGGAAACATGAGGGATAATTTTTAAAATGGGTTGTGCATGGTGTGGCTATTGAAAACCCAATGTGAATGGGGTACATAATCCCGTACCACGCCACGGGGTCTCATAGTCAAAGTCCAGAAGGCGGGACAAAAAAGGCAAATTAGTAAAACTCAGGCTGGACCCAGGTCTGGGCATTCCTACGTATCCCATAAGTGTGGGAATGAAGCTATATGTCGTTCTGGAGGATCTTATTTTACTGTGTTATAGCTCGGACCGTAGGAGCCCTGAAGGATGTCGTATTGCAGCTTTGTCCCCCTGACGCGCAAAGGTGCATTGGGGGATAGCGCCAAGAGTGTTGAGATTCCACCTAGACATGGTGGGGCTGGAACATAATGTGAATCATGCATCCAACATTCAAGGCCATAAGGGGCTGGCGTGACGATGGAGGATTACTACTGACCATGTTCTCAACATAGCATCCTGTCACGTTAGCCTGAAATGGGGACAAACAAATGAGCATCGACCACTGACCATATTCTCAACGCAGGATTTGTATCAATTAGTTGTCAAAAACCCTCGGGGCGTTGGCCCATAATGGTAGGAGAGCCCTTAAGCATAGTATCCATGTCGTTCTTGGGGGTCCCTCCGGGTGTGAAAGATTATCAAGGTCTGAATGAAGGGGAAGACGAAGATTGAAAAATGTAAGGAACTTGCCTAAGCTGAATCTGACACTCTTGGTCCTAGACCAGAGTACTCTTAACACATGGGTGAACCACTGAAAGGGGTCGAGGGACTCAATGTGAGGGCAGCCAAGAGATGGTGGATTCCCGGGAGAAGGGGGCATGGTGCCAAAAACCCAACACGGAGGAAGGAATAGCCCTGTACCAGACCTATATATCCCCCTCATGGAGAGGGATAGGCCAATGGGCCTAGATTACCGGGAGATCGGGAGATCTATAATAGACGGTGCTGGACCTGAATTCTAGACATCTGGGTGGTCCTACGTATCCCATAAGGATGGGAATCAAGCCACATGTAGTTCTGGACGAGATATTAGTTTATGGTCTTAGATCTCGGACCATGAATGGGTGGAAACTTCCCAAGTAAGCACAGACCTCGACTCAATTCCTAAGCCCACATGAGTCAAACTCGATGTGGGAAACAAGGGAGGAGGATCCTTATTGCAATACCCAGAACGCCCATCAATGGGAAGTCGGTGCAGAGCCCCGAAGGACACCCTTACCACGACTTTTGTCATTCTAACGCGCAATTGTGCACTGAGGAATAATGTCAGGATTTTTGAAGATCTACTGGGCCATGATGAGGTGAAAAATGATGTGAATCGTGTAGCCAACATTTTGGGCTTAATGGGGTTGGCGTGGCGATGAAGGATAACTATTAACCATGGTGGAAAAACAGTCTCCATATCGTGTTATCATGAAGTGGGAACAACAAATGAGCATTGACCACTGACCATATTCGAAACAAGGTATTTGTATGAATTTTTTTTCCAAACACCTCTTGGGTGTAGGCCCGTAATGGTAGGAGAGCCCTTAAGCATAGTATCCATGCCATTCTTGTGGGTCCCTCTGGGTGTGAAAGGTGATGAAAGACCAGATGAAGGGGAACACAAAGCCTGAAAAGCGGGTGAGAACATGTCCGAGTAGAGTCTGACACTCTAGGTAATAAACCAGAACACCCTTAGGCACAATGGTGGACCACCGAAAAGGGTCGATGAAATGGCTCAGGAGAGTTGCATCAAGGGGCCATGGTGGGATGAAGATTTCTAGGAGATGGGGACAGACCCGAAGTCTAGACATTCGGTTGGTCCTACATATCACATACAAATGGGAATCAAGACACATGTAGTTCTCAATGATACCCAGGGGTAGGATACCCTAACGAGGACGTGTACGGCGTGGATAATAACTCAACGTGAATGAGGACATGATCTCATACCACACTATACAATCCCATAAGATAGAACCTAGGCTAGGGGCTTGAAATGGCCAAAGGGCCTGACAGTTGGGCTCTATTCAGGAAGGCCTGGCCTACTTGCAGTTTAACGTCTTATAGTGGGGATGGGGATTGGGGAATATGATTACATGGATATGTGAGGTGTATGGAATGATGAGTAACCTGACATGAATGAGGACGTAATCCCACACCACACCGCACACTCTGGGTATGAACTTGGGCTGAGGGGCCTGAGAAAGCCGTGGTGCCTGAGGCTAGGCCTCAGTCAGGAAGGCTTGACCAGCTTGCGGTTTAATGTCTTCTAGTAAGGATGGGGGCCGAGGGCCCAGAAAGGCCAAGGGGCATGAGGCTGGGCCTCTGTCAGGAAGGCCTGACCAGCTAGCAGTTTATCGTCATGCAGTGAGAACGCGGGATAGATAAGGTGTCTCTTACAGGGGGGTGAATGGTACAACGAGTAACCCATCATGAATGAGGATGTAATTCTATACCACACCGCACAATCCAATCATAGAGAACCTGGGCCAGGGGACCAACTTTTGGCCCTACCCAGAAAGTGTTTGTTGCTTCGGGACGGGGCAGAATGAATCTCTACAGTCGATGTTTGGGACATCTTGGGGTGGACCCGAAGATCCAGGGCGGTTGTTGACTATGTTCGAAACACAGTGTCACTATGGTGACCTGAGATGGGAGGAAAAAATGAGCATCGACCTTTGACCACATTCGAAACATGGACTTGTATCGTCTTGTTGATCGGCACCCTTGAGGGCGTTGGCCTGAAATGGAAAGTGGGCCCTTAGGCTTCGTATTCATACCGTTCAGGGGCCCTTCTGAATGGGGAAGGTTATGGAATCCCAATCAAGGAGCGGGTGAAGCATAGTTGCACCCATCTACGAAAGCGGCGAACATCTCCAGGGAGGGGGGGGGGCGTACAGCCGGATCGAGGCTACCTCGATGTGAATTGGAGAAAAAGTATGTACCTTGCCATATGTCTTGAACCGAGGGGAAGATTCTGGCTTTTGGGCTGGGCCAATAGACAAAATGTTCGAACGTTCCTACGTATCCCATAAGAATATGAATGAAGCTATACGTAGTTCTTGAAGGTCGTGATGTTTAACATCGTGCGGTGAAGAAAGGGGAGGATCGAAGAATGGGAGTGGGCACATGGTGCGACCATTATAATCCTCGTATGAGTAGGGATAAGGAAGCCTACTCTACATCATGCAAGGACCCTCTGAAGAAGCTATACCCAGGGGTATAGTCAAAGAGAATAGTTTGGAGCTGGGCTCAAAACGAAGTGTTAGAGCATTCCTACGTATCCCATGAGGATGGGAATCAAGGAATACGTAGTTCTAGAAGTATAGTTTAACGTCATGTAGGAATATAAGATGCATCTCATCTGGGGATGTGTACGGTACAACGAGTAACCCGACGTGAATGAAGAAATAATCCCAAACCACACCATACAATCCCACAAGAGAGCCTGGATTGGGGAAGGCCATAGGGCCTGAGGCTGGGCCTTGGGCAGGAAGGCCTGACCAGATTTCAGTTTAACATCTTGCAATGAGGACGAGGGAGATCTTAGTTTAGGGTCATAGAGCTCAGAACATTTGGCAGTTTATTGTCATGTGGGATGATAATGAGCAGTTCAACGTCATGACGGATGATGACGCAGTTTAGCGGCATGGAGGACGATGTTGCAGTTTAAATACATGTAGGACCGTCCAATTTAATGTCATGTGGGACCATACAGTATAAGGTCATGCGGGACCAGGGCGCAGTTTAGGGTCATGCGGGACCGGGGTGCAATTTAGGGTCATGCAAGACCCCAAGGCTCAGAGAATGTATTGCTTGAAGAACTTGGCGTTGGTGGGAGGAGTTATGTGCTCACCATCCATGTTAACCGAGGAATATGCTCCATTGGGTTAGAACATATGAATGATGTAAGGTCCTTCCCATTTGGGATCTAGCTTGGGTGGTTTCCTGCTGGGGATCATTGGCACTCAGAGGGCCAATACCAGGTCGCCTTGCAGAAAAGGGAAAAGGTGATCCTTCTTGTTGAAGGCTCTATCTATCTTATTCTGATGCCATTCTAGATTGTGTAGGGAACAGAGACTTTTATCATCTAGTGATTCCCATTCAGTTAGAGAGATTTCAGCCACCTTATCTTGCACCTTCAAGTCATAGACTGAAGTGCGTAATGATGGCGACTAGATCTCGATGTGCAGGATGGCCTCATCCCCATACACCAGGGAATATAGAGTCACCTAGGTGGAATTGGGAGTCTTTTTCCGATACACCCAGAGGGTGTTGGGGAGATTTTTCGGCCAAATTTTCTTGTTCTGACCAACCATTTTCTGCAAAATGTTAGAAAGTGTTTTGTAAAATTCCTCGATCTGTCCATTTGCCTACGTGTGATAGCGAGAGGTATGGTTCAAATGGATATTGTACATGGCATACAATTTCTTCAGCTTGGATGCTCGGATGTTGGTGTCGTTATCGGTGAGGACAACATGAGGGACTCCAAACCAGTGGACGATGTTGGAGCTCACGAAGTCAAAGATGGAACAACCCTTGACCTCTTTGATTTGAACTGCCTCTGCCCACTTGGAGAAGAAATATGTAGTGGTCAGAATGAACCTACACTGGCGAGCTGTCGCCTGTGGATATGGTCTCATGACATCGAGTCCCCACACCGCAAATGTCCAAGAGTACTTGGTGGAGTGGAGAGGCTCTGGCGGACGATGCAGGATGTTATCATGAACTTGGGACGCATGGCATCTCTTGGAAAACTCAATACAATCATGGATCATAGAGGGCCAGAAGTACCCCAATCTCTGGATCTGATGGGACAGCATTGGCCCAGCCTGGTGGGCATCGCAGGAACAAGCATGAACCTCTTGCATGATCTGAGAAATATCGAATCCTTGAATTAAACGGAGGATAACACCATCAAAGCCTCACTTATAGATGATCCGCTCAAGACTAGGACCACTCTGGAGGGTAAAATATAGTGCGCGACGTCGGATCTGCTCGCGCTTGGCCCAATCATCTGATAGGAAACCATTTTGGAGATACTTGAAAAAAGGTTCCCTCCAGTCAGGAGTGGCCTCAACCACTACATTTGAAGAACCTGCGGCTCCTGGCATGGAGGATCCGGCGGTAAGATGGCTTACCCGTAGGTCATCGTCATCCTCTAGGGGTGACGGGGGCATTGACTCTCCGGTGTGCCACATGTATAATCAGATCATCCTTCTCAGGTTCTTCAAGTGATGAAGCTAAGCTGGACAAAGCGTCCTCTTGACCATTTTGTGACTGAGGGACATGGGTAAACTCTTGGTGAGAAGGGAACCCGGCCATTAGACGAAGGGTGCACTCCAATAATGGCACGATCTATGGATTTCTGACAACATAGGCACCATTGACCTGCTTGATGACTAATTCGGAATCCCCTTGCACGTGAAAATGGGGAACATCGATCTCAATGGCCAGCTCAAGTCTAGTGATGAGATCCAGATACTCTGTCTCGTTGTTGGTGCAGCCTTCTGATAACAGGAATGAGAATGGAAGAACAGATTGCGCCGGAGTGATGAAGACGACACCCTGACCCAGTCAATTGAGCATAGGATCATTGAGCCTCTTACCGGTGGGGCTCCGGGAGGCATCATCGAAGTGCATTTTCCAACATGAGACGACATGATCGACTGAGAGAATTGCCTCATCTAAAAAATCCAGGTCCAGGGATTGATCTGCGGAGGATGAATGGGTAGCTAGGAAGTATGACAATGCTTGCCCCTTGATATCCTTCTGGGGCACAAACATGATGTCAAACTACTGGAGGATCACCGCCCACCGCGCTAGTTGGCCAGTCAACATGGCGAGGTTCAAAATGTACTTCAGTGGGTCTACCCGAGACACCAATTGTACCTCATGGTGTTGCAGATAAAGTCACAATTTCTGTACAGCAAACACAAGCGCAAGGTATCTCTTTTCGATGGGGGATTATCTTGTCTCCGTATCGAGGAGCATTCGGCTGAGGTAATAGAGGTTGTTCTTTGTCCCCTCATTGTTCTTCTAGGTGATCAGGGCGCCAAGATACTGTTCCAGAGCGGTAACATAAAGGACCAGCGGATTTCCAGCGATGGGTGGAATCGAGACCGGCGGTTGGAGCAAATACTGCTTGATTTCCTCAATGGAGGCCTGACTCTCTTCATCCCACTCATAGGCATAGCCTTTCTTAATGATTCGGGAAAAGGGATTACACTTTCAAGCCATATTCGTAATGAATCGGCGTATGTAGGCAAAATGGCCTTGAAGACCTCGAAGCTCCTGAATATTATTCTCGGGAGGAATCTGGCTGATTGCTTCGATCTTCTCTGGGTCGATCTCGATTCCTCAGTATCTAACAACAAAGCCGAGAAACTTCCCAGAGGTGACCCCAAAGGCACACTTCAACGGGTTCATCTTCAGGTGGCGGGAATTGAGGAAACCGAACACTTTCTCAAGGTCCTTGAGATGGTTATGGCGTTGGCGAGATTTGACCACCAAATCGTCCACATAGCATTCCACCAATTTTTCCTAGAATTGGCTTGAATATGTGATGCATGGCCCGCTGATAGGTGGCACCAGAATTTTTCCGGCCGAAGGGCATTACTTGGTAACAAAAGTGCCTTGAGGGGCCCTGAAAGCGGTGGACTCCTCATCTTCGGGGGCCATTCAGATCTGATTGTATCCAGAGTTCCCATCCATGAAGGAGAGGGCTTGGAACCCAGCCGTGGAATCAATCAACAACTCTGTCACTGGGAGGGGAAAATCATCCTTCGGATAGTGGAAGTTGAGATCGTGGAAGTTGATATATACTCTGATCTTCCCATTCTTCTTCTTGACTGGCACAATGTTGGCGAGCCACTTGGGGTAATGGACTTCATTGACAAAGTTGGATTTGATAATCTTGTCAACTTTGGCCTCAACCATGGCACTGTGAGAAAGGTGCTTCTTTCTGGGAGGTTGCTTGAACCTGTGATAGTTTTTCAGGAGACCAAGGTGGTGTATGGTTACCTAGGGATTTAGTCCTGGCATCTCGCCATAACTCTAGGAGAACACTTCTCGGTGTTGGTTAAAGAAGTTCATCTACCGCTGCTACTCTTTAAGAGACATGGCGACACTGATCAATGTGGGTCTCGGATCTGCCTCACTACCAAGGTTCACCTATACCAGTTCATAGACCGTGGTAGATATGCCTTCTTCAATGGTGGGAGGAGCATCCTCTTGGTCCTCTTCTCCACTTTTGGAGGGATATTCCGCAGGGGGAGTCTCTTTCGAGCCATTAGACTCTCTGGGAGGGTAGTGCCGACTTGAGCGACAGTGGTCATCATGCCAGAAGATTCATGTGCCAATGAGACCATAATGATGGAGGAAGTCGAACCAATCCCATCTGGTCAACAGCCCATGACGATGTGCTTGATAACATCAAATCAGTAGTGGCGCGTTGGCTTGAGCTGGTTAATTCCATCCCGGTGAAACAGACACGTATGAATTACTGTCGTTGCCATGAGCCTGACATCCTGATACCGTATAGGGGTAGGAGGTTCCGGGATCACCCGAGCTTGGTTGGTGTAGGAGTATAAGGTTATTTTCCACCATCACTTGGAACTGGTAATATGCCTTCCTCTTGTACCCAAAACAATAAAGCATTGCCACATTTCGGGGGTCGTGGCCTCCAGTCGATGGATTGGAATGACATAACTGTCATCCAGACCTAACCAGGGATCACTTGTGACCTGGGAATGTTCAACCTAACTTGGAAAAATCTACTTATCCTTGCTCTTGTAGTAGTCATCGTCCAGATAACGGGATTTACAAGAGGCGAAACGGGATGCATCTCCCTAGAGCATGCCTAATCAACCATTGAGGGAGTATTTGAGGCACTGATGATATGACTAGGGGACCACTGCATGCAGGTGGAGCCATGACCTTCCCATAAATGCATTGTATGCGGTGTCCTAGGAGACAACCATGAATTTGGTACTGGAAATTAGGCCACTAAACTGGGTCTTAAAATTGATCTTGTCGACCGGGGTCTACTCGGTCCTGTTATATCCCTGGATTCTGAGGTCTGAGGGAGTTAGATCATCCTCATACAACCCCAGCTTCTGTAATGTCCGAGTCGAGATTAGGTTAATCCCAAAACCCTTGCCAACAAGACAGCGGCGGACTTCCATGCCATTGAACTGACCAGTGATGTATAGTGGACGAATGTGCCCTTGTATAAGAGGGTCTTCGTCTTCACCATAGAATGAGATAACTACCTGTCATTCGGCGTTCATAATTTCCTCGACGTGGAAGGCTTTTGTAGCTTCTACCTCTGTCTCAAACAGAAGGGGGATCCTTAGGGCCTCGACAAGCGCCTCATGCATTTCATACGATAGGCAAAGATCCTCAAGGATAGAAATCCTCCTTGGAATTCCAGCAAGGTGGTTCAGAACATCATACTTCCGGGCCAAACGTGGGTCTTTGCATAAAGGAGGCCGCTCTGCAATTGGAGGCATGGCGGGCCCTGCTAACTGGATTGGTGGCTGGATAGTGCTAGGTACGCCCCATTGCTTGCTGGTCGAGGCCTGAAGAGAGGCTGCCAGATTTTGGTTGGAAAAATGATATTGGCCTGTTGTAGGAAGAGACTGGCCGTGGTACGGACGAGGCAGCTTTGCTTGATCCAGAGGTACAAACGGTGGTGGAGGTAGATTTGAGGGAACCAGATGAGGAGGTTGTGCGTGCTGAGCACTGCGCTGGGCCTACTATCTGGTTTCAGTAGCGTGCCTGGCCTGGCTGGAGGTGCCAACTAATTCACCCCGATGACCTATGTAGTCATGGATCCGCCGACGTTGACGTCGACCAAGGACATTAGGTAGGTTCTCCTGGAGTTTCCCCTCGTCAGGAGTCATATAGGGATTTACCAACTCTACGGTATTAACTGAAGTGTACCCCTGACTGTCGCTTGAGGATCAATCCACCACTGGGCGGATTCGTGGAGGAATCCCCATCTCTGGTGGCATGAATTCAGCAAGAGTGCAGGACGACAACGGTAGTGGGGGAGTGCATTTCTTCTTCTTACGTCGCTGCTAATTGCCCTTCTAGGAAGAGGTCGGCTGAGATGATGATGCATAGGTACCGGTCGCATCTTCCGAAGGCTCTAGATGACTCAAGTGTGACCGAATAATACCATGGGTGGGGGAGATTGTTTTACGAGCCATCCAGTCGTCTTACTTCTGGGATCCGTGACCGAGAACCTTCTGTCACTCGCATTTATCATCGCTACTGCTTTCTGACATCACAAAGACACCTACCACTTGTGTCGGGTTCGGGCCCAACCTGACTATGTTTTTATCGACCTGGTCTTGGAGTCAGTCTTTATACACAATGCACTACTTGAGGGTGTTCCCAGGATCCGAAGAAGGGGCAATAGTTGGGGCGATCAGTGAGATTCGCCTCTGCCGGCCTTCGGCACTCGGGTAAGCGCACAATCCCCTACTCGAGGGCACTATGGAAGTAATTGAAGAACTGATTATCGTTGAACAAGTAAGTTTGTTCCCTTCTTTCTTGGATAGGGGGATCGGGGATCTAGTCCCTGATGAGGGGCCGGAGGGGCCTGCTGAGGAGGCAGAGCCTGATTGTCCCACCCAGGCGGTGGTGGTGTGTTGCGCGGGGGAACCTTCCGATTCTGAGGTTGTCTCTTTTGGGAAGGAGGTTGTGCCTGAGGTGGAGGGACTCTGTGAGGTTGTGTGGCCGGTGCCACTGGAAGCAATTCTAGCTACCTGGGGGCCTCTATTTGGGCTGCCGCGGCAGTCTCGGCTCTGACAGCCCTTCTTTCTGGGATCACAGGGGGTAGCGGGCGCGCCTGACTAGCCTGTTGCAGAGCTTCCTCGAGGAGCTGGGCCTTATCTGAGAAATCATGGAACCCTCCAGGGTAATTCTGAGTGATCAGGGAAGGAACCAGTTCTATTTTGAAATTCCCTATGCACATCGTCTATAGTTTCTCCTAACTTAGCAGCATATCGAGGGAGTATGTGTGCCCCTTCCACTGGGTGATGAAGTCTGAGACTCTCTCATTAGGACTTTGTTTGCACTAGAAGAGATCTGCGATACTGGCCTTTCACATGGTGGAGCTGAACTCGTATAGGAATTATCGGCAAAGATCCTCATAACCGGTCACCGATCTACTATAGAGCTGGTTTTACCAGACGAATGCAGGGCCCTCAAAGTTCTGCACAAAACATCGGAGCTTCGCGGCCTCCTGTTTTTCCGGGGTCCCCAACATGGGGCCACACATAGAGGGAAAATGGGCCAGGTGCTGGGGCGGGTCCCCTGTCCTGTTAAAGTGTCAGAAAGTGGGATTTCCAAAACCCGGAGGTGCAGACATATCATCCACCCATGCGGGATATGGCTTTCTATCTGGTGGGACTTCCACCTACCACGTTTCCAACGCCTCGAGGTGGGCGATGAGTACCGCTATAGGATCATCCAGGCAGGGGTCCCTGCCTTGGTGGGTACCCCTAACCATGAGTGCATTTCCAAGCTCTTTGACATGGTAGACGGCTTCAATGGATCATGGAGCGACTAGCGGAGCGGCCTGTGGGGCTGCCGAAGGAACGTGGGCGGGATTCCTCAGATTGTCGCGCCGTTCGGGAGGGTTTGTTGAGACGTATCGCTCCCTCTTGTCGTGTGTTCCGGCTTCAGCTCTATCCGCTAGAGCGGTATGATCAGGGTTTCCCGGAGGTATCTCGCCAGGGGGGAGTTGTTCCTGCCCCTTCTGCCCCATCCTAGGATCACCATAGTCGGTTCACCGCTCTATAGTGCGCTCTGCTAGTAGTTCGTCGACCAGCCTATTCTGCTCAGTAAGTTGCTGGTGCAATGTTTTCTCCTCAGGATCATCCTCCGTCTTTTGCACTAAGGTGGACTTGTCGGAGTGCTTGACAGCTCTGACATGCTCTTTACCCTTGCTGACATTCTTGCTGAGCACCAACGACTCAGTGGGTGTAGGGAGACCTAGGAGGTTCCTCTGATGACAAGTAATCATCCCTGAGGGGTCAAACAGTGGTGGTACATCCTCAGGGGGTAAGTCTCAATCATGAAACTCCATCTCATCCTCCTTAGCCACTATGTCATCCATGTGGACTGCAACCCTTCTTGGGGGCATTTCCTCAATGTTGCATAACGAGTCAGGCTCCTATCGGATAGGACTGAAGATGAGGGTGGCATACTATCATCAGCCATAGACTTGCAAGTGGGGGAATCTTCCTTGATGATTTTATGGAGTACCTTGAAACAATGAATGCACTTTTTTTGGAGGGTTGTCTGGCGACCTGGTGACTCAGGGCGCTGGGCCCCATGGAGTGCAGCCAAATCGACAAGACATCATTGCTCGCCGATATCCTCTATATGAACTTGGATCCTGGGGTACACCACTCGATAATAACAAAGATGGAAGTGTGTCACCCATAGGGTTTGACAGAAGCACTCAACTTCCTCTGGGGTGAGGGATTCCGTCACACGAATGTTCAATGCTGCCGCCGGCAATAACTTCTCAGGGAAGTGATCCGCCGCAAGAATGATCCAGAAGCTCATGGGCTCGGATTCATGGTCTGGCCCCGTATTGCCCCACTCATCAACCAGAGTTGGCTGAGGAACCGGTAGCAATAATGAGGCGGACCGCTATGATAGTAAATTGGGTGGTGGAGAATACGGTGAATGAGCCAACTGGCCGCCAAATTCAAGGCCATCCTCCAAAGAGTGAGGTGACCTGACCACAGCGTCACGATACGACGGGCTGAGAGCCGGAACTTCTTGTGCAGGGATCGCGGTTACTGGCGATGGGTCATGCTATTTCTTAACTGCCATCAGTCCCCAAAATAAATCTTTGTGATCTCTGGTCGAGGTAGAGGGAACTTCTAGTGATGATTGTGGTAACTGCATGGTCGGAACCTATGGGAAAACAAAAATTTCCTCCTCATGGATGTACCTACCAAGATAGGCAGGAATACGGTGGACTTCACATTCTAGAAGGATGAGGCTAACACGCCTTGTTCCTGCCCCGGTCCTTCACATGGAGGACCAAGGGGAGGGTTCCACTACCGAGTCGTATTCTACTTCAGAATCTGAGAAGCGGGTCAGTTTGATCTCTGTCTCGGCCTTCACAAGATTCTTCTTTTGGTGGCGTCAACCCGCCTTTCTGCCCCTAGGCGGTTCCCTGGGACAAGGGTGATTTCTGACATGTTGTCATGAGGCTGCACTGGTGTCAGGGCGGATAGGACATCCACTTGAGATAGCCGGGGTGTGAGGAGCACCGAGAAAATTGTCGAAGGGGACATGGGGAGGACCTCCCTGAACAACACCTGAGTAGGCGAAACCTACGTTGGAACTGATGGGAGCATGGGGAGGACCTCCACGCATGGTGCTGTTGGAGCGAGGCTGACCTTCACCCCTTTGGATTCCAGGGCGAGGAGGACCTTCGCCAGCTACGGAGAAAACATAGGGATGATACCCACCTTGGAGAGGGACCATATGGGCAATGTCTTCACATCGAAGTTCAGGGGCAGGAGGCGTAATTCCATAACCGGTGTGGTGGGCATGGGAGAAGCTTCTGCACTGAGTGTCACTTTCGCGGGGCAGGTCTTCATTCAGGTTGGGGGTAGCACTGAGCATACCTCTATTATGAGCTTTTGAGAAGGGAAGGCCCACACTTTGTGGAATAGTGGTACGTGGAGGACCTCCGTACGGGGTGACATCGTCGTGGGTTGGTTCGTAGCGATCGCCACTCATGCCTGCGACCCGGAGGGTCGACCCAGCCTGCCCGTGGGGCGGTTGGGGCCTCGATCCCGGTTGGGCATAAGAGCGCCCCTTCTCAGTGTGGGAAGGTACTTCATGATATGTGTCAGCAGTGTCTCGGGCCACAATAGTTGTCAACTTTAACGCCCCTTGGAATGTGTCCTCAGCTCGGGCCCAATGCTCGCATCGGTTCAGGAGAGTCGACGCGGGTGGTGTAGGCACATAAACTACCTGATCTTCTAGAAAGGCCGGGTGGCGGCACTGATGCGGCCGGGTGGGGTCCCTTTCTTGGAGCCCTTGAATTGGGACTCTGACGGTGCTGAGCCAGATGTCACCCACCTCATCATCATATAGTAGGGATTTTTCATGGAGTTCCGGGGACAGGCTCCCGAAATGATTGAATGTTGGGGTGGGGAGTAGGGGCTCCCTGTGCGTCCCTCGAGGGTGGCATTGACGGAAAGTCCTGGATGCCTCTAGGTCCATGAAAGACATATCCCGGGTTGGGATTATTCCCTACTCATCGTAACAACATATGAGGTCGTTAATCACCCTTCGTTGGATGACTTATGATGGGGATAGGGGGCATGGGCGCCCCACATTCGTGAATCCAGACACCTTTGTGGCAACAGTGGAGCCATGGGGAGCGATTATACTGGTGTTTCCCCTACCCTTGTGTAGGCGGGTGGGCGGTGATCATGTCCCTATAGTAGAAACCTGATTCCTGGGAAGCAGGCAGATTAACTCATCAGCCCTGTGAGGAAAGGAAATCGACAACCAGTTCCCCAACGCCAACCCATCATCCATGGTCGGTAAGAGGGATCCACACTGAAAACGTTGCAGAATGGAATGTCCAATGTTCTACTACCCCATCTTCTAGTGAGTTTCACACCAGGCCCACTATTTGCTTGGTGGGACCTAGTGCCGGATTTCTGGATCTGGTGACATGTTAATCAACTGATGTCTCGAGCACTACTAATCCCAATATTGAGGAGAAGAATCTCATGTTGGGTTCACCATTTCTGTTTCTGACGCTTTCACCGGGGCGCTCACATCCATCTGCTTGGGTGTGATAGGCGTGGATTTTTGTTACCCCACATTCTCGCTTTCCAAAGGTGGGCGACATTCACTCCTTATTCAAGGATGTCTGCTCCTTGATCGAAACAAGGATGATGGGATGTCAGTTCTACCTTCTCTGGATTACTCCTCAAAACTAGTCACCTAGTCTAGGTCTCCCTCATAGATTTTATATTTTTTTCGTGAAACTCTTCCTAGTGCCATGTTTCCATGGATGCCGGTTAATTACACTACTTCTGTCAGAACATTCCAAGGGGTCCGGTCAGGGAAGAAACCTTTAGTTGGGGGTGTAGTCATGTTGAGACATCACCGGCGTGTTTGGAAACTGGGGAATTGGTGTGTCTGTCTTTTGACCACTATTATAGGGCTTCTCGAGGGTGCTGAAGCCTGAGGCATACCACATAGAGTGCGGGAAATCATATTCCATTGGCATATATCTGAGGTTTTCCTCAGCTTCCTGTGTTTAACATGGGGTATGCGGCAAGTTTAACGTCCAACGGAGACGGATCGGCCTGATCAGAACACTAGATGGAGTGGATCAGATTGAGGAACCCCCTTAAAGGATCACTGATATTGGGTCCAGTATGTGGGTGGCTTCCCGAATACTGTGTGGGGGGGGGAATGAGGTGGTATGATGTCACTGGGATGTGGTGGCCTGGGTAATAATTAGGATGGGTGATGAAAAATTAAATGGAGTGGAGTAGGATTGAGATGGGACTATCATGGAGATTATGGTAGACATGTTCTTGAGCCTCGAAGATACCTCCTATATATCCCCGTGGTAGGGAATCAAAGTCCACGTAGTTCGGTTGGTGTGAACCGACGTGAAGGGGGGTCGTAGCGACCAATGAGTGTGGGGATTGAACCTCAGGGAGGCTTCCTACGTACCATCACTTGACATGGATCAAATTACACATAGTATGGGATGGGGTGCCGATGAACTGACATGAAGAGGGACCTTGGACCGGATGAATTGTGGGGCTTGAACCTCAAGAAGGCATCCTACGTTCCATTCCTTGACATGGATCAAATACCTCGTAGTTCATAATAGACGTTGATGAACCAACATGAAGAAGGACCTTGGTTCAATGGGTAATGGGCCTGAACCTTTGGGACGCTTCCTACATACCATGCCTTGAATGTATCAAATGCCTTGTAGTTCGGGTTGAAAAGGGGTTATTGAACTGACATGAAGGGATGTCGGAACAACTGGGTGGCGGGGTCACAACGGCTTACCGCTGGATTGGGATGCATTTTAATGTCATGCGGGACGAGGGCATGTCAGAGAACTGACGTGAATATGGACCTTGGTCCAGGTGGATGGTGGGATTGAACCTCAGAGAGGCTTCTTACGTACCATGACTTAGCATGGATCAAAGACCTCGTAGTTCATAATGGACACTGGTGAACCAACGTGAAGAAGGACCATGGTCTGATGGGTGACGTCGTGGAACCTCCGGGAGGCTTCCTACGTACCATGCCTTGACATGGATCAAAGTTCTCGTAGTTAGGGAAGGGTTTCTTCTGCAAACCGATGTAAAGGTGAACTCGGGGGTCCACTTATTATGGACTTGAACCTCGTGGAGGGTTCTTATGTACCAATCCATGACATGGATCAAAGTACTTGTAGTTCGGGTGGGGTTTCATCAGTGAACCGATGTGAAGGTGAACCCGGGGGTCCACTGGTGGTGGGATTGAACCTCGTGGAGGATTCCTATGTACCATGCCTTGACCTGGATCAATTTTCTCGTAGTTCGGGTGGGTGTAGTTTAGGGTCATGTGGGACCGGGAATTTTGGGGCTTACACTCTGAGGCGGGCCAGGGTGTTCCATGGTCAGTGCTCACTCTAAGCCCACTGGAGTCATGCTCGGTGAGAGAAACAAGAGTTTGCATGGACCTGACGATCACGTCGCAAAGGGTGCATCCATGGGAAGTGAAGAGGGGATTATGCGTTAGGCAGCCCATGGTGCTGGGTCTTACTCCAGGATGGAGGCTCGAGGGTGACAAAGTGCAACGGGAGAGGGATTTGGGACCAATGAAAGGAGGTTTCTCATCCCCTATCATTCCCTCCGCTGGCCCTGGCGATAGGGATGCACAGAGGTGAATGAGTGATACCTTCCATAAGAAGGACTAGGGGATTACACCATGATGGCCGCCCTTCCCCCATGGGTAAATGCCACTCCCAGAAGGAGGATTTCATCCCCTGTTGTCCAGAAGGAGGATATCATCCCCTGTGGTGGCCAGGGGGAGTGTAGAATGTACCAGGTGGGGGAACCCCATTTGAGAGGCACGAGGCGGTGTCACGGTTTAACGTCATGTGTTGAAGACAAGGGTGATATGCATTTTAATGTCCTGCAGCTCAGACGAGGTGGGTTTACTCCACAGCCCTAGGACATACATGACCAGTACCCTCTGCTCCTTGTGGAAGGTAAGGTACCGGCAATGCCATGTAAAACGGGGGGTCGTAGAGCGAACCATTGAGGGGTCCAAATTAGCGTGGTTATGCAAAGAAGTAATAGAAATTAGTCTACCTATGTGAAGAAGCATTAGGCGAAGAAACGCCATGGGCGGTATCGTCTAGGGGACATTGAAGTTACATCGTGAAAACCTGGAGGGTCGCTTGGGAAAAGGAATTTCCAAGAAGAGGGGTCTATAGGTAGAGGCCTTGTGGAGCTCGGTTGCTCTGTGTGGTGAAGGGCACATGCGAAGGGGTGTGCTTCGTGAAGTGGGGTGCCTTAGCCTTAGCATGGGGAGAAGGTGCAAGTGGGAGGTTCGTTGCAAAGTGGAAGGGTGTTCGCAGAGCACTACCTTACAGAGCATAGGTACCTCACAAAGCAAAGTGTCGTGAAGTAGTGTGCTTCGCAAAGTATAGTGACCCCGCCTTGGCATGTGGATCACTTGTACAGGAGGGGTGTTTTGCGAAGCATAAATGCTCCGTGACAACCTGGGTCCCCTTGGGGATCCCCTTCCTTCACGAAATCCCTTAGTCTTTGCGAAGGAAATCCCTCTCGGAAGAGGGGTTCAAAATGAGACAATGCTGAGGCTCATCGCGAAGCAAAAATACCTCGCGTAGCTCATTCGCAGAGCAAAGGGTGCTTCATGATTCGGGAGCTGAGAAGCCAAATGGTTGGGTTGTCCATCCAAGAAGATCAGGGGGATCCCGGTATTTATACGTAAGAGGGGCCGAGAAGCAGAGCTTACATGGCGTGAAGGGGGCTTCAGTCACTTTGCGGGGGTTCACAAACGTCTACCGAGTTCGCGGAGGGGTACCACCTCTTTTTCTTCATGGCGGGTTCGCGAACGTCAGGGGAGTTCACGGGGCATCCCACCTCTCTTGCTTCATGGTGGTTTTGCGAACGTTAGGGGCGTTCATAGGGCGTCCCACCTCCTTTGCTTCACAACGGCCGCGTTTCTTTGGGGGACGTTGCGTCGTAGCTTCACGAGGCATGCTGCAGGGCTTTCTTTTCTTCATTCTTTTCATCCAATATTTTGGTTCCAACAATAATTTTCCTTTATAGTTAGAAATTATTATCATTTATAAGTAAAAAAGATATATGAGGATATGAGGTTCTCCAAAAATAATGTTTGTTTTCTAAAATGAAGATGTTACAAATTCATTATTGAAGAATTTAGACTTGGATTAGACATGATTGGGTGGAAATATAATTTACATATATCTTTATCACATATAAATAGAGGGAAAAACCATATGAGGAATTCCACTATTAGTAATTAACATTATATATAATGGACCAATGGGTTACTGAAGTTTTAGGTTTAATAACTATGACCAATAGTCCTAGGGATAATAACACATATAGGAATCATAGACCAAACCGGGTCCACAAAATTTTAAATAGGAATCGGGAAATTTTAAATCATAATCATGGGGCTCTCAGATAATAATGGATTACGTGGGACAAGTACATGAGGAATGAATGTGAACGTTGATGAGAAAATATTTTCTATTATGATGTTGTTAAGGAATACTATAATAAAATAACATTCCTCCAAGGATGATGATGCCTCTGTTTACATGACATATTGGTCAAACATATAAATATCCATATCATTGACATAATATTTATCGTTGGAAAAGTGTTTTAATTTGGATTCAGATAATCTCATCACCGATAGCCATGGAATGTTTGTTAGGATCAATTTTTCATGAGACATGATGTGTCGCTAATGAGTGGAATATGTCCACAAGGTATGATGGAAATATCCATACACTATATTTTTATGAGTGGATAATTTTGATATAATTTAGATATCGATACCAAACATCTCATGGATCTTCTAATGGATTTCTTGTATAGATCTAGCTCATATACAAGGAAATGGGGCATTTTTCTTGAATGATGAGTTTGTAAATAAGGGAACTTATGTTGAAATCTCTTACATAGATATGGGTTGTATGTAGACTAGGAATAGAATGAGGGATCCATTTGTCCCTACTTATCTAATTGGAATGAGAATCATGCCACACATTGTTATAGGAGTGAAATTCCTCCACAAAAATTAATTTCTTATATCTGGATGGGAATTATTTTTCATATTATAGCTTAGCTAGGATATATGATCTAGACATCACAAAATATCTCATTAGAATGAGAATCAATCCGCATATAGTTCTAGGAAATTAATGTGTCCCTACAAAGATCTAAATCATATGTTGGGAAAGAGTAATTTCACTAAAATAATGGTTTTACCTACAATAATGTATTTTGGGATCACTTTGCATCTCATCATAAAGAGAATCCTGAAACATGGTGTTCTAGGAGTGAATTCCTTACGGGGATTTTGTTTTTATGAAAATTAAAAGAAATATATGCAAGGAAGGTCACTCTAGTTGGTTTAATGTTATCCATAATAGACTAAACATTCCCAATCAATAGTTATGGATTGGTTTAATTATGAAAACTGGAATAATTTCCTAAATTATATAAACTCACATAATCCATGATCACTATGAGAAACAAGAATAAATTGGAATTTTATCTCTATTATGAGGATATTTGTATCAAGGTTCATTTCCAATGAGCACCACATGATTTATTATCTTATTTTTAAGGAATTTTCTAGAAGATTAATTAAAAACAACTGAGATGAACAATAAACCATGAAATTTAACATATTGAATTAAGGATAGTGAAATCAAATTTTAACATCATATAGTTTGGATGTATGGTTTTTGTACCATTTATTTTAAAATATCATTGAATTTTTTTTAATGGTTGTGCATCTAGGACAATCATTTGTTACTTTTAAGCTCACATGACATGGGAAATTTTCTTTGATTCCATGAAATATTTCCTAGGAAGTCATTCATTGGTAGGGGTATTGATACACTCTCCTTTCATAGTAATTAACAAATATGTTCCATTTGAGTAGACCTTATGGATATCAAAGGGCCCCCCTCATTTTGTTTCATGATCCAAGGATTTCTTTCCAGGTATTATAGGGTTCTTGAGATCCAAAATTGGTTCTCCTTTGTGGAATGAAAATAGGAGAACTGTATTATTGAAAGATCATACTATTTGGTGTTTTTGACTATCTAAATGATTCATGGTATATAGTAATTTCTTATTTAGACGTTCCAATTCATCTAATATATTCTGAGATTTCTTAATTGATGATAACTGATTACAAATTGAAATGAATAGAGAAGGAAATTGGACCTCAATAGGAAAAACATATTTTTTTCCCAAATGAAATTGAATATGGGGCCACCTCTTTTGTAGTATGAGTTATGGTATGGTAATCCCACAAGGAATGTATAATCCTTCTAGACCAATATTTCATATATATTTTCCACCATTTTCTGGAGTATATTTGATAGAATTTGATTAAAATTATATATCTTTTCATTCACTATTTCTTGATGGTGAACAAATGGTTATACTCAATATTATACTAATAGTAAAAGACTTTAAATTTATAAGAATATAAATTAGCTCTTTTTTCAATTAGTATTGTATGAGGGACACCAAAATTTGGGGATAATATTAGACTTCATGAAGTTGTTGATGTTCTTTGTCTAGAATTCCTTGATTGGGATCACCTCATCCCATTTAGAGAAAAATAAATTAAAAGTAAGGATTCACTTAAGCTTCTTGGTTGGGGTTGGATGATATGGCCTTGTGACATCCATTACCCTTACAGAAAATAATCTTGAGTATTTCGTAGTGTGAAATATCAGGGTTGATGGAAGAAGTTGGAATGTATATGATATGTATGATACCTTTTGGTAAATTATGTATAATCTCGCATCATTCTATTTGAGAAATACCCATGTTTTATGATTTTATGAGATAACATTATCCCTAACTAATGGTCTCCATATGCACTTGTGTGAAATTCTTACATAACTGAAAATGTGTCCCTCTATCAATGCATTTAGGGATAACTCCTTCAAATAATAATTTATAGAGGAATTTCTTATGATTCAGGATATTGTAAAGAGTATACTTGAATACCTTCTATTAGATTTCTTCATTTAATTCTCTATCCATTAAGAGAATCTGAATATAGAGGTAATCTAATTTGGGTTTATCTAATGATTTTCATATTTCTCTAGTTCAGTGATGGAATTGACATCATTGATCTCTTTCATGCTTCTACCAATGAATGGTGACACTATTATAATGTGAAAATTGTTGATGAATTATTTATATTGGTCTAGATATATTGAATCCATATCCCCATTTTCTAATTCATCTTCCAAGTAATTCTATGAGTGTAGTACCTGAGTTAATGTTGGCGCTAAGGGGAATTATGCCATCAACCCTCACATATGGTCATGTAGGGGGGATCCACTAATTCTTTTTCATAGCATAATAACCATTGATATACTTAATTTTATAAAATTACATTTTTTAAATAATCTTTGAATTTTTAAATCATTATTTCAGAATTATCTGAGGGTGAATGTTTTGTATTTATATGAAAATATTACTTTTTTAATAAATAGTAAAAAATACTAGTGTATATTAAAGAATTATTTTTATTTTAAATAATTTATAAGGTATTTTATTGTTTTAAAATGGTATTAAAAGAAACATTATTTCAATTATATATAAATTAAATTTATTTATTTCATTTTAATCATTTTCATATTGAATTTTGATATAAAAATGTTTTAAATATTTGAATATTTTCTCTTTGGAAAACTCGTTTCTCATCTTTTTTATGGGTTGAATTTTAAGTCAAAATTTGACACTTTTATTAATAGAATTTACAATAATGGATAAAATATTTATACTCAAAATAATTTATATTATCTATTAAGTTAAAATTATTTTTTTTTGCATAATGAATAGTAAAAACAGTAATAATTCTTTATCACGATTATGATAAAAATTGGTTTATAGGGGGTTAAACTAGAACAATATGAGTTACAAATGACTCAAAATTTATCAAGAATCCATTTTATAGAAATATTTATCCCTTATAATTTACAAGGCTCAATAATGGTCTATTTATTATCCTTTTGGAATGTAGAAAACATGGGTATAACTTTTTCTTTTCAAACAATTACATGTGTTCCACTCACCTCACTTGTAAAAGGCTACACACTCCTCTCCTCTTCACACTTTAAAAATACTTTTATATTAAAAATAACTACCATATTAAGTTCTTTAATATTCTTCTATAATCCTAGAAACCTTATTTTGGTATGAGAGCAAACCTAGTGAGGTTTTTGGTGCAAAAAAAGTTGTCAGGAGAAGAGGTAACATCCCTAACAAAAGATTTTATTTTATTTCTTTTTCAACCTCATTCATTTATTATTAAAACATTAATACATAATAAAATTAGTATATTACATAAATTTATATGTTTCTATTTTTTAGTAATTACCTATATCCATCTCATCTTCCATCAAATGGGATCTAAAATCATCATTCATGTGTATGGAAGACAACCGTCTCGCGAAATGATGTTATTATTTTTCCATAACCATCTCTCACAGATTGATATAATGATGTATTAAATGATTATATATGATATATATATGATATTATTATAATTATAGAATTATTACATCACATATTCTAACTTATATTCCATTCTATTGGAATACGATATCATCACTCATGTGTACGATCGAATATTGCCTCACAAGATGATCTTATACATTAATGATCTACATGAATGGTAATAAGGATGGTTTTGATGAAAATATGTAATATGTATGACATAAAAATTATTCTATAATGATAATATATTATTTAACTTTCATTCTTTCAATCCTTCATGAAAATGGAAACAACATTCATGCGTATGTATGGTTTAACGTCTCCATGAATAGTGTATTTCATTTTCTATCTCTAAATATTATGGATTACTAGAGATACATATATAATGAATATATATTATAACACCCCAAGATGTTGTGATACGTATCCTCTTATATAAATCCAATTCATTTGATAGCTTACATTGCACACAAAATTATTTCATATATAATAAATCATACAAAACAACATAGAGAACACAAAACAAACTCTATAAATAAAGAATAAATGAAATAATATTATTTTTCTATAAATTAAGGAACATATGATAATGAAATAGTAACAAGACCTTTGGAATACTAATTTGACCCTTATGAATTGTATTTCAGCCAATATAATATTGACGTCACCTACGAAAGTATAAATAAAATTTAGGCATATTATAAATGAAACTATTATATAATTATATCACAGTATAAGTAAATCAATATTTTTAAAATGATAAATTAAGTGTTGTTATATTATTATAAAAAATAATTTTTTATTTAAAAATTTACAATTAATATAATTATTTAAAAGAAAATTAGTTTTCATATAATAGAATCATAAATTAATATTTTTTTGTCTTGTGATTATAAAATAATTTTATGTGACCTTAGTTAATTTTTCAAAGTGTTATAAAATCAGTTATAGTATTAAAATTGGTATTTTCAGTAAATTCTTATTTTAATGAAAACATAAATTTATCATATTTATATATTCATTTTTATAAAATATTCATTTTTTAATTCTACAAATAATAAAATGGTTAGGGAAAACTTTTGGAAATTTTATAAAATATTTTAATTTGTGATGAATATTTGTTGCTGCTAAAATTTGCGAAGAGGAAGAGAAAACACAATGAATTTGGGGCTACCTCATGAAGCTTGTTCGCAGAACCCCGCAGCACAGCGACCGACGTGAAGCTACCTCTTTTGCACGCCCGCCACGAAGCAATGAGGTGGGAGACTCTACGACCGGATTGACGTTTGCGAAGCCACCATGGAGCAAGGAGGTGGGAGGCTCTGCAATCTGAGTGATGTTTGAGAATCCACCGTGAAGCATCGACGTAGGAGGATCTGCGATCCGAATGACGTTTGCAAAGCTGATGTGGACCAAGGAGATGGGAGGCTCCACGATCCGACTAATATTTGCGAAGCTGCAATGAATCAAGGAGGCGGGAGGCTCTGTGACCGGATTGACGTTTGCATCGAGTGATCTCGGCTTCGCAACGCCACATGCATATAAATACAGGACTCCCCTCGAACCCAAACGATGGATCCTAGGACATTTTGACTTATTAGCTCAAAAATTTAAAATCAATTTTTTCTCTGCAAAACATGAAGTCTTCATGGTACATGATCATCGTGATGGACCTTTCCCTTGGATTAAACACAAACTCTCTCAAAGAGGGATGCCCTTCGAAGATCCCACGAGCCATCGTGAAGGAAGGGGAACCCTAAGGGGACATTGGTCTTCACAGAGCACTTATAATTCAAAAATTACCCACCATGCACATGTAACCCACGTGCTAAGGTAGAGTCACTATGCTCTGCGAAGCACACTGCTTCACAGTGCAGCACTTCACAAGGCACCCTTGCTTCGTGAAGCACTACTCCACGAAAGCCTTTCCACATCACGGAGCACATTCCTTATGAACATATTCCCTATTCCTAGGCTATTCCACTTCTCTTCACGAAGAATAACCCTTCGAGAAGCCCCTCCACCACATGGATCACCAAAGCTTCACAAGCCGTCTCCCTCTGAACCCCTTTGCTCTGCAAACCCTTTTCCCATGCGACCCTCCAGGTTTGCATGATGTGATGTGAAAGTACCTTTGGCGGCACTTCATGATGCATTGCTTCACCTCATGATTCTTCATATAACACACTAAAAACATTTTCTTCTTCGCATATCCATACTAACATGGGCCCTTCAATGGATCACTCAATGACACCCCCTCACCACAGCATTACTGCTGATTTCCCTTACCCTAGGGAAGGTGGGTATCAGTTATGTAAGTCCTAGGGGTGCATAGTTAACCCACCTCATCCAAGATATAGGATGTTAAACATCCAAGTGCCATCATCCTCAACACATGACGTTAAACTGTGACCTCTCCCTATTCATCATATGTAGAGCGCCCTGTCTCGGACATTCTCTACGCCCGCTCATCTCCATGAGAGTGAGATATTCCTCAATGGAATGAGATCCTATTTTCTGGAGTGGCACCTATCCATTAGGAAGGGAAAATATCTTCGTATAATATCTTATCCTTTAATGCAGGAGGTAGTATATCTACTCCCCATCCTCTCTTCCCTACCAAAGACCAGATGAGAGATAGGCATCGGGACCTTCGTTATCCCGTCCCTCTCCTGTTTGGTTTTATTGCCATCCGAGCCTCCATCTTAGAGTAAGTCCCAATCTCTATCTCCCCGAGCCGCTAATCATGTGTATGCCCCTATTTCCTCTTTCTTCTTCTAACTATGCATAAGCCCCTATTTCCTTTTTGGGATACTAATCATGTGTAAGCACTAATCCACTTCCCACAGACTCACCTTTCGTGACATGATCGTCAAGTTTCTTCTTCCTCTTGTTTCTCACACTGAGCATGACTCACATGGGGTTAGTGTAAGTACTAACCATGAAATCCCCTTTGGGCCACATTAGAGTGTAATCCCCAAACGCCCCTCTGAACTGTGTGGACTTTGATCCTTTCCATGTCAAGGTACATAGGAATCCTTCCTGAGGTTCAATCCCAACACCTATTGGTCTTGAACCCCTTCACGTCGGTTCACCAACACCATTCTGAACTACATGAACTTTGATCCTTTCCAAGGTAAGGTACATTGGAAGCCTCCCTAAGGTTCAATCCCAACACCTATTAGTCCTAACCCCATTCATGTCATTTAACCAAAACCATTCTGAACTACGTGGACTTTGATCCTTTCCAAGGCAAGGTATATAGGAATTTTCTCGGAGGTTCAAGCCCAACGCCGATTGGTCCTGACCCCCTTTAAGTCTGTTCACCAAAATCATTCCGAACTATGTGTACTCTGATCCTTGCCAAGGCGAGGTACGTATGTAACCTACATGAGGTTCAAGCCCAACACCTATTGGTCCCGACCCCCTTCACGTCGGTTCACCAAAACCATTCTGAACTACGTGGACTTTGATCCTTTCCAATGTAAGGTATATAGGATGACTCCGTGAGGTTAAATCACAACAATTATTGTTCCTTACCACCTTCACGTCGGTTCACCAACACTATTCTGAACAATGTGGACTTTGGTCCTTTACAAATAAAGGTACGTAGGAAGCATCTCTGAGGTTCAAGCCCAACACCTATTAGTCCTGACCCCCTAACATTAGTTCACCAACACTATTCCGAACAATGCAGACTTTGATCCTTTCCAAGGCAAGGTAGGTAGGAAGACTCCTTGATATTGATGCCCATCAATTTTCTTCCAAACAATGTGGACTTTGATCCTTATCAAGTTAAGGTATGTAAGAAGCCTCCCTGAGGTTAAATCACAGCACCTACTAGTCCTGACCAATTCACGTCGGTCCACCCTCATCCCACATGACATTAAATTGAATGCCCCCTTTTCATCCCGCAAGACATTAAACTCTATTCGTTCGAACTACAAGGGTTTTGATCCCTATATCTTAGATAGGGTACATAGGAGGCTGCCTTGAGTTCCAATACTAACTAATGGTAAGCCGTTGGAACCCCAATCGATGGTAAGCAATTTTGTTCCCAAAAAAAAGGTATAGAAATTGGAATCCCATTCAGCGGTAAGCCATTAGAACCCCATCCAGTGTTAAGCAGTTAGAACCTCATTCAGCAGCAATCCATTGTCATAACCCTGTCGATGATAATCCCTGCGATCCCCATCCAGTGGTAAGCCGTTGTAGTCTCTTTCATTGTGACCCAAATATCTGGTCTGCCCTAGTGGCGTCAGACCAACCAATGCTGCTAACCACACGTAAGCCCCAATATATCATCGGGTTGTTGTCCTATGCGTACCATTGAGTCTATGCCACTTTCCTAAACTACGTGGACTTTGATACTTTATAAGGAAAGGTATGTACGAAGCCTCCCTGAGGTTCAAGCCCATCACCCATGTCTCATCTTGGTCTCTCCCTCGAGCCTATGTGTTTCGGGAAGGTCCAAGCCGAAGGTTCCACTTCCTCCGGTCCAATCCACATGGGTCGCCTCCTTAGGTGTCCTGTCGTGTCACCGAACTATTCGGACTTTGATTCCCTTCAATGGGGATACATATGAAGTATTTACAAGGCTCAAGACCAAATTCACTATTACCCCCATTTCAGATCCATCTCGTTCTCCATACACTCCAAAAAATCCACGTCCATCTTGATTCTTACTCGGGACGCCACATCCCAGTGAAATCATGTCACCCACATTATTGCTGCTCCTAGAATCATTTTTCCCTCTAGGGTTGCACTCATCAGATCCACTCCAGTCTATGTTCCGATCAGTCTGATTAGTATCCGCTAGATGGTAAACTCGCGACATACCTTATGTTAAACATTGGAGGCTAGAGTAAACCTCAGGGACATGCCTATAGAAAATAATTCCCCGCATTCGACGTGGGATTACTCAGTCTTTCATGCCCTCGAGAAGCATTATCATAAGGGGAAGAAACCCAGACGTTCCAGTGTTCCAGAATCCTGATACGCGAGGGATGTCCAATGTTACTACTCCCCCTACCGAAGGTTGGTGCTCTGACCAGACCCCTTGGAATGTCTTGATAGAAGCAGTGTAATTAACCAGTTTCCATGAAGATATAGCACTGGCGAGAGTTTCTCGAACAATATCTTAATCTATGAGGGAGACGCAGACTAGGTAACGGGTTCCGAGGAGGAATCTGTGGAAGGAATAAATGGTATACCATCATCCCATTTCGATCAAGGAGAAAACGTCCTGGAATAAGCAATGGATGTTGCCCACCTTTGTAAAGCAGGAATGTGGGGCAACAATCAACGCGTCCTCCAAAGCAAATGAATGCACACACCTCAACGAAAGTGTTGGAAATAGAAATGGTTAACCCAAGGTGAATTTATTCTCCTCAATGTGGATATTAGAAGTGTTTGAGACATAATTGGATTAGTGTGTCACCAGATCCGTGTATTCGGTGATATGTCCTAATTACAAAATAGTGGGCATGGCATAAAACTCTCCAGAATTTGGGGTAGTTGATCGTTGGACATCCTAGTCTGTGATGCTATCATCATGGATCATTCTTACGAACCATGGAATACAGAATGAACTAGGGAAGTAGACATTTATTTCCTCTTTTCTGCAATAATGATTTAATATCCCTACGTTTGAAGACCCAAGCAGCCATATCAAAAAACCAATCACCGCCCATCCACTAATGCAGGGGCAGGGGCAATGTCAAAGTAGAAATCCCTCAGGGATCCACTACTTCTATGACTGTCTCCACATCCACAACTATTAAGTTACCATGCCCCATACCCCCATTTGAATTCGTTCTGTGAAGGGTGATAAATGACCTCATCCGCCGATACAAGGAGGAGGGGATTATCCCAACTCGGGATACAACCAGCCAGGATTTAGAGGCATCAATACCTCGTCATAGCTGTGACCCCCAAGGACCGCGTAGAGAGCCACTTCTCCCCACTATGACACCCAACCATCTTGGGAGCCTCACCAAGGAATGCTTTGATGACTTCGTCCCCTATGTCCATCAGGTGGGGGATGTACAGGTCAGTCTGACAGGGATCCCATTCTAGGGGCTCCCAAGGAGGGCCCCCACTAGGCTGCGCCAGCCCCACCACCCAACCCCATGAGATGAGGAACATGTAAGCTATGCACCTACACCGCCATCCCCAGTCTAATTGACCAGAATCCAGTATCAGGTGCAAGCTGAGGAGGATGTCCACCAAGAGGCATAAAAAACAGTAACTACCATGGATCGTGTCATTTCCAATGTATACCATCAGTCCCCTATCTATGTTGAGAAGGGTAACTCATATACCAGACTAGGATCGAGGTCCCAACCACCATATGGGCAGGCGGGGTCGACTCTCCTGGTTGCCGGTGTAGGTAACACCCGTCGTGGGCCGACCTGTGATAGTGACACCCAGTACGGAGGTCCTCGTCATATAGCCACCATTGAGAATGCATGTTCTCCCCGCTTCAAAGCTCAACCTGGAGGTCCACACCAATCCACCATCAATCCAAATGAGGGTCCTCGTCATGGCGGTGACACTCAATATAGAAGCATATTCCGAGCTCATGACATCGGGTATGGAGTTGTTCCACCTGCCAGAGGTCTCCGGCGTGGAGATGTTACACATACGATCAATCTACAGCCTGGGGTCCTCCACCATGTCCTTGAAGTGTCCAACAAGGGTCCTCCTTGCCCCAACAATCAGAGGAGTAAAGGTTAGCCTCACTTCATCGGCACCCAGCACGAAGGTCTTACTCGGGTTCGGCATGACCAGTACGAGTACCCTCCGCGCATAGACATTGCAATGGAAAATAAGCATGGAGGCCCTACCCATACTCTTACACACTCCATCACTTCCTGCAGAGATCCTCTTCTCACGTCATCCAGTGGACAGAGATTTTCTCCCCACATTCCTTTGGATATTTTTCTAGGCGCTCCTCACACCCCGGCTCATTCAAGCAGAAGCCCTCTCCGTCTCAGCACCAGTATGACTGAAGGTCCTCCTCACACTAGAAATCTACCCTATCCTAAAAATACATCCCATGGTAGGAGTGTGGGTCTTCTCCACCATAAAAAAATTCCAAGAAGATTCAGACCGAGATTAAACTTATATGCTTCTTAGATTAAGAGGTGGAATATGATTCAGCAATGGAACCCTCGTCAAGATCCTCTATGTCAAGGGTTGAGGAAGAAACGACATGCATCAGCCTCATACTTCTAGAATGTGAGGTCCACTAGATCCTTTTCTCCCTCAGTAGATACATGCAGGAGGATGAATATTTGGTTTCTTCGTAGGGTCTGGCCGTGCAATCACTACCATCATCACCAAGAGCACTATCTTCCTCGACCGAAGATCACAGAGCATTATTCTGGGGACTAATGGGGAATAAGGAACAACATATTCCAACGACAACAGCCATAGACCCTATTCCTGAACTGTGGTCGCCAGCCTATCTTTTTTTGATGTGGTGTAAAAGTCACTGCACTCTTTGGAGGATAGCCCGAGATGTTGTAGTTTGTCAGCCTGCTCGCTATATTCTCCACCGACCAGCCTACCGTCTCAACGGTCTACATCAGTACTGCTATCAGTTTCCCTACCACCTCCAGTTGTAGATTGGGGAAACCAAGGGCTAGACCCCAAATTCGAGCTGAGGAGATTTCAGGAAATTTATGTGGCAGACCATTTCCTGGAGATGTTTTGGCATGTTGTAGCACCAAACTTCAGTGCACTAGAATCGCTCACCCAGGAATAAGTTGGATGCTTTTTACAAACCCTCGGGGTGACGTATTTCCATATTCATCATCGAAGAGTGGCCTACCCCAAGATCTAGGCACACATTGAAGACATTTTTGAACAATGATGTCTGGTTGATCTGGCCGCACTCCTCGTGGGCAAGCACCCTAAGTCACCAGGCCTCCATAGAACCCTCCAACAAAGATGCATCCAATGATTTAAAGTGCTCTGAAAGATTATCAAGGAGGCTTCCCCCCATATAAATATCTATGGTAGGGTAAGTATGCTTCCCTACACATCAGTTCCATTCGGCGCTAGCCTGAATTTCCAGGCGATATCATGGATATTCCTCCAGGTAGATTCATAGTTAACACGGAAAATTTATCGAAGAAAGAAATGGAGACAGAACTCCATGGGGAAAACTTACCCCTTGGGGTAGTGCCACAACTTATGGACCCATCAAGAAGGGTTACTCACCAGCAGATAAATCCTCAGGGTCTTCCCGTACCCACCAAGGCATTGGTACTCAATCAAAATCTCAACAAGGGTAAGGAGCACCTCAGATCCGTCAAACCCTCTAACCCGTTTGGCTTAGTACAAATAACGGAGGATAATCTCGAGAAAGTTGTGTTGTGTCAACAGATCGTGGAGAAAAATAAGATGGTCGATGGAATCTTTACTGAGCATTACATGAAGTGACAACCAGACTATGGTTATCCTTGACAGGGGCAGTAGTGGCAGAGACAATATCGCCCTAGCGAATTGCCTCCAGGTGAACCTGACCATCCTGCCGACACAAACAGGGTAGAGTATATAACTTATGTTAAGAGGGTGTGATATGTGTTACCAAATCCACTAGAGTGAAGTGAAAATCCCCAGGACACAGCTCAGATTCCCCCAGCTCCTCCGAAGGACGTTTCACTAGCTAATCCACGAGCCTCTTGGCCTACTTATCATGTTGAAGAACTCGCCAACGCACTGGTGTTAAGGGACACCCGTCAAAATAGGAACCCCCACCCAGATGATCCCATGGCAGCACTCATTACCCACCTTGAGGCATTGGAAACGTGACAAGTGACCATACTGCCTGATGGAAATCCATATTCAGCATGGGTGGATGATATTCCAGCATCCCCAGGTTTCAAAAATCCCACCTTCTCCAACTTTAATGGGATGGGTGACCCGCTGCAGTATCTGGCCCTCTTCATTTCATGTTGTGGACCCATGTTGAGAACTTCGGTGCAGCAGGAAGTCGCCAAACATCAATTTTTTGTTAAGACATTGGAAAGACAAGTGTTTGGCTAGTACAACCAGCTACCTTTCGGGTCAGTAGCCGGCTAGGTAGATCTTCATAGGAAATTTCCTTACCAGTTCAGTTCCACCACTCGAAATATGAGTATTGGGATCTCTTAAAGTGAAAAAAGAGGCATAATGATCGCATCGCATACCTTGTTGCTCGGTGGAAAGGGCTCTCATACTCTCTTGACATGCCACTGACTCAGGAGAAACTACTGACGATGTGTGTTGGGAATTTTAAGATAGAACTAGTCCCCTATCTGATTACCTAGAATTACCCTGGTAGATTTCATGAATTCTCTGATAAGGCCTAGCACTTAGAGGAAGCTTTACAGTAGGCCAAAGAGGCATGGTCGTTGCCTCCTGGAATTACCGTAATAAGGGTCTCTATGGATGAGCTTGCCGTGGTAGCCCAAATAGAGGCCCCCAGACAACTGGAATTATTTTTGGTTGATCCACCTCTGAAACCTCATAGAGGCCTTCCATCGCAGGCACAACCTCCGACCCAGCAATGCCCACCTCAAAACCGGAAGGCGCCCCTGCGTAATGCGCCACCAACACCCATGTGGGATAACTGGGCTCCTCCTCCCTAACAGGCTCCAATAGTCCCTCATTAGGGTTAGGCTCCCAGAGCCCCCTTCTCATATAGGATAAACTAGACCTACTCATTTAATGAGACTTAGGTCCCCGGTCATTTCTACAGTTCCTTGGAATAGGGGATTGTACAGTTGCCTGAATGTAGGAGACCAGAAGAGGCAGATCTTACTAATCTCCCCAACTACTACCCTATCACTGGATCATGGGGAACACCCTCAAAAAGTTATATGTGTTTATGGACTGGCTTCAAGACCAGATCGATAATAGCATAGTCAAGTTAGGCCTGGTTCAGGCACACATGGCATGTGTGTTTTTGAAGCCCAATAGTAGTAATGACATCGAAGGTGAGTGGTATCTGGTCTCTAACTGCGGATCCCAGATGTACGATGAATGGATGGCTCGTAAAATAGTTTCATGTTCCCATGGTATTATCTGTGCATGCCTAAATTGAACAGATCCTTCTGAAGCCGTAGCTACTACTTTTGCATCATCGTCTTAGCCGCCCCTTCTCAAAAGTGCAAGCATCGGCATCTCAAGGAAAAACAAAGTCCCCCACCAATGTCATCATCCCGTACTCTCGGCTAATTTATGCCCCCAACGATGGATATTCCCCCAAGAATCCGTCCAGTAGTGGATTATTCTTCATGTGACAGTCATGGGTACACCTCAGTTAACACTGTAGAGCTGGTAAACCCCTACATGATTTCTAATGACGAGGAGTGCTAGGAGGATCCTCCAAATGTTCCAAACCATCTATAGTGTTGACGGAGCCATGATAATTTGGGTCTTCAAGGTTTCTCAGTCAGCACTTCTAGCCAGGATGTGTATTCCACCAAAACCAGACAGCAAGCCCACTACAGAGCTCATCACGCATAGCCTTCTCATTTGGTGTCATCAGATCTGCCTTCACCGCCGTTTGTGTTGATTTATCAGGTGGAGCCACCTCGACCACACCGTAATTAGCCACACTCTTCTACAGACCAGTCTCTGACATCTGGCCCTTATCCGGATGTCACTCCACAAGCTTCAGCCAGTGGGCATCAGGATATTTCCCGCACCAGTCAGCCACTGGTCCAGTTGGCAGGGCCCTCTATACCTTCTTTCACATAGCTACCTCCTATAAGCAAAAGCTCATTCCTGGAATGGAAGAATGATGTCCTCAAACTACATTCCATAATTACACCAAGGCTCTCCATACTTGAGTCCCTTCTCCTATCAGTAGATATGCGTGAATCCGTCATCGAGGCTTTATGAAGATCTCTCCAGTTCGAGATGGAGGTAGCAGCCACAAAATCCATCCATGTTGAGGGAGTCGAGCATCTTGAATGCTAGGCCATCATCTCATTCTAAAGAGAAGATGAAGGCTCTCCCATACAGGGGCACATCCACCCACTATACATCATCGACCATTTTAATGGCATGGAGGTTCATCATGTTCTTGTCGACACAGGCTCTGGTTTAAAAAAAATCTTGACTTGGACACTAGAAATACTAGTGTTTTCTGAGAATGATTTGAGTCCCTCTGACCTAAAAATACAAGGTTATGATAGGAAAGAACAGACACCGTTTGGAAAGATCTGGATAAAAACCAATTTCGGTGGCCTTGTAGCCATCACTGAATTCAAGGTTGTCTCTCTGGACAATGCCTACAATGTGTTGATTGGAAGGCCATGGATCCACCTGCATGTGGTGGTCCCTTCATCGTACCACCAATGCCTCTTGTTCTATATTAATAGTCGAGTGGGAGTAATCTAAAGTGATGTGTCTCCATTTGCCTCTTGTGAAGCCTGCTAATTGGTTTCCGACTATTACAAGTGAAAAGACAAGAAGATCTGGGCTAATGAATCTGAGCATGCTATGGCCACGACTGACCCGTAGACAGATGTATATGATGCCTACATCTTTCCAATCCATTGATTGGAGACTACAACCGAATACATGGGAAAATGATTCATTGTTTCTAGAATGAGGGGGGAGCACATTTCCAATCCTAAGCGACGCCGAAAGATCACCTCATACTCTTACATGAATCAGGGTCAGGAGATCCCAGATCCCCTACCCCTATAAGGTACTAGAATGTTCGCCACAGGGAAATGACAATACGTCATACATTCTTGTTTCGTTGGGCTGGGATAAACTGACTCAGGCCAACGTGCCACTATTGCATCAATATCATCATGTGCGGTCCCTTAGTCCTAATACCAGATGAGATCAGATTGACAACCTTTGACACTATGGTTTCGGTAGCACAGGATTCCCCCAATGCAGTGTCCACTGTCGCTCAGGCTGGTACCAGTCTCCCATCGGGATCTGTTGAATCAGAGGAAACACCTCCCGCCAAGGATACCTCCTCAATATGTGAAGAAAACGATTTATAGGATGATCCGCCCTCTTTTGAATAGGACGTCTCCACAATGGTTGATGACTTTGAACAGGTGAACCTTGGTAGCGAGGCATATCCAAAACACACATTGATTAATACATTTATACCTCTCGAGGAGGAACAATAGTACATGGAATTCTTGAAGCAGCACCGTGATGTATTCTCCATGAGTTATGATGAGATTCTATGACTAGATCCTTGGTTAGTAATCCACCACCTTGGTCTCCCAGAAATCACTAAGGGTTTAAGCAACCTCCAAGAAAAATGCACCCTATTCACGGTTCAATGGTCGCGGATGAAGTTGATAATCTCATCAAATACAATTTCGTTAAGGAGGTTGATTACCCCAAATGGCTAACCGACATTATACCAGTCTAGATGAAGAATAGAGAGATCAGAGTCTACATCGTCTTCCAAGATCACATCCTTTAGTGTCTGAAAGATGCTTTTCCACTTCCTATGATAGAATTGTTGATCGATGCTACAGCTGGGTTCTAGGCCCTCTCCTTCATGGATGGGTATTCTAAGTATAATCAGATCTGAATGGCCCCTGAGGATGAAGAGTCTATGAAATTTAGGGCACAGAAAGCTACTTTCATTACCAAGTCATGCCCTTTGTTTAAAGAATTCAGGTTCCACCTAATAGCAGGATATGCATCGCATATTTAAGTAGATACTTGGGACATTGGTGGAATGATATGTGGGTGATCTGGTGGTCAAATCTCTCTAGTGGTAGGACCGTCTCAAAGACCTTGAGAAATTTTTCGGCTTCCTCCATTCTCACTACCTGAAGATGAATCCATTGAAGTTTTCCTTTGGGGTCACCTATGTAATGTTTCTTGGAATTATTGTAAAATAACAAGGCATTGAGATTCACCTAGAGAAGATCAAGGCCATCAGCAAGATGCCTTCCCCTAGCAACATCTGAGAGCTGCGAGGTTTCGAAGGCCACATAGCCTACAAAAAACTGATTCATCGCTAATCTTACCAGAATGTGTAAGCCCTTTTCTCATCTCATGAACAAAGGCATTGTCTATCAGTGGGACGAATAATGATAGACTTATTTCAAGGAAATCAAGTAGTATTTGCTCTAGCCTCTGGTGTTAATGCCACCTATCTCTGAAAATCCATTGGTCTTTTATGTGACTGCCCTGGAATGATCTCTTAGCACCCTTCGCACCCAGAATAACAACGTGGAAATAGAGAATAGTCTCTACTACCTCAACTGTATGATCCTCAATACAGATACCAGATACTCCCCTATTGAGATAATGGGTCTTGAGCTGGTATTCGTGGTATAGAAATTGTGACATTAATTGTAGCACCATGGGGTAAAACTGGTATCCTGGGAATCTCTGCTGAAGTACATCCTGAAATTCCCCATGTCAACAGGTCGTATAGCTCATTGGGTAGCAATCCTTCTGCAGTTCAACATCATTTTTGTCCCTTAGAAGACTATTATTGGGAAAGCATTGGCAGACTTATTTTCCGCCCATCCATCTCTTGTGTATTAGTCTCTAGACCTTTAATTTCCGGATAAGGTAATCCCCTCGGGGGACCAAGCCATTCAGTGATAGAAAATTCACGTTGATGGTGCTTCTCTGATCCCTACCGGTAGAAGGCTCAATGACCCTAGGCACAACAGATTAGGCTTGGCCATTGTCTTCATCAACCCAGAACATGTAGTTCTGCCGTATTCATTCCTGCTATCAGAAGGCTGCACCAAAAATGAGGCGGAGTACCAGGCTATCATCACTGGCCTCATGCTGGCCCTTCACATTGATGTTCCCCACATACATGTGAAGGGGAACTCCGAAGTAGCCATAAAGAAGATAAATCGTGACTATGTCATCATAAATAAAGAGCATGTGCCACTATTCGAATGCACCCACCAATTGATGGCCCATGTCTCTCTATCCCAGAATGGTCAAGATGACACCCTTTCCAACCTAGCTACATCACTTGAAGAGCCTAAATAGAACAATTTGATTATACACATGGCACACCGAAGAGTCATCACCCCCATCATTCTAGATAACGATGACAGCCCACAGGTAAGACAACATACCACCAGTGCCCCCAAAATAGGACCTCCAGGTCCCCCAGATATAGTGATTGAAGTGACTCCTGACTGGAGAACCTCCTTTTTCAAGTATCTACAAAATGGTAATCTCCTGGAAGATCTAGCCACGCATGAGTAAATTTGATGTCGCGCAATACATTTTAACCTCCAGAGAGGTCCCAGTCTTGAGAAGATTTTCTACAAGTGCGTGATTGATGGGGTCCTCTTTCATTGCATTTGAGGTGCTGAGATATCTTAAGTCATGCAGGAGGTTCATTATAGTTCTTGTGGGACTCATTAGTTCGGGCCAAAACTATCTCACTAGATCTAGAGGTTGGGATATATTTGGCCCTCCTTGATCCATGAATGCATCGTGTTTTCCAATAGGTTCCATGTTATCCAAATTCAAGACAACTTTGTGTATTAAAGGCCAGAGCCTCTCCACACTACAAAGTACTCTTAAACCTTTACAGTCTGGGGACTCCATCTTGTGGGATCATATCCACAAGTGATAGCTCACCAATGTAGGTTTATCCTGACCGCTACAAAAAAAATTTCCATGTCGGAAGAAGCGGTTCCACTCAAGGAGGTCATGACCCATTATATCATTGACTTTATGAGCTCCAATATCATCTACCAGTTTTAAGTCCCTCATGTCGTCCTCACCGATAACAACACAAACTTCCAGGCAGCTGAGTTGAAGAAATTGTATGCCAAGTACAATATTATTTCTAACCATACCTCCCACTATCACGCGCATGAAAATGGGAAGATCGAGGCATTCAACAAAACCCTCTCTACCATTCTGCATAAAATGGTCGGTCAAAATACGAAGAGTTGGCCAGAAAAGATCCCCAACTCGCTCTTGGATTATCGAATGACGAATCGTAATTCCACATAGGTGACCCATACTCCCTGGTTTATGGAATAGAGGCCATACTTACCATAGAGATTCAGTTTCCTTCACTATGCACAACTATCTACAATCAACATGTACCAGATAAAGTAGATGAAATCCATCTGGCTGAATTAGAAGCACTCGACGAGAACATGATATGTGTCCTACATAATTTGGAGAGGAATCAAAACAAGACAGCTAGAGCATTCAACAAGAAAGTTTTCCTCTTCTCTTTCATGCAAGGTGATTTGGTGTTATACTTGAGAACACCAATGATACCTAGACGAAAACCACCCATGTTGGAGCCCAAGTGGGAAGGACATTACATTATTCACAAGATTTACCCCAATGTTGCGTACTCCCTAGTTACCATGGATGGAGATCATATAACTCATCCCACTAATGCCAAGTTCCTCAAGCAATACTTTTCCAGATAAAATGGGTCCTACATGACCTTAAACTATTATTTCTTGCATGACATTAAATTTTACGTCGCCATGCATCATGTTAAGTGGTACCTAGTCCCACATGACCTTAAATTGTTCCATCCATAACACAAGATGTTAAAATACGCGGTTTTTCTGAACTGAATGACTTAAAGTGCTATTTAGAATTTTTCCTACATGAGGTTAAACTATGAGTGGTAGAAGTACCTCTTGCCCCACAAGACATTAAACTGTATGTCATCCCATATGGCGTTAAACTATATTTGGTCCTACATGACCTTAAACTGTTATGTCCCTCATGACATTAAACTGTATGTCATCCCGAATGACATTAAATTGTATCTGATCCTACACAACCTTAAAATATTATGTTCTTCATAACATTAAAATGTATGTCGTCTTGCAAGACATTAAAATGCATTTCCATAACTATGCGTCGCTTGATTACCATGCTTGTGGGATACATAGGAACGCTCAGACGCCTCATCTTGAGTCCAACACCAAATTCCTCATTGATTATCCCCCATGGGTATAAATCTCTTGGAAGATCTCATATGGTGTCGTGTAGGCCCCTTTGGCCCCACTCATTCTAGGATTACAATGATCGCACCATGTGCCCTTACTCATTATTCTATTCTCCCACGTCCTCACCGCACAATGCTAAACTGCATGGCCTTCAAGAACTACATATGACTTGATTCTCATCCTTATGGAATACGTAGTAATGCCCAAACATTTCATCCGTAGGCCCTCCCCCAATCTTTAGGATCTATCCTCAGGTCGGATTGAATGGTTTGGTGTCGGCTTTTTCCCTTCATTACGTCGGGTACATAATGACCGCACTATATATCACCTTCCCTAGAGATCCCAGCCTCTTTTTCCATCCTCTTTGATGTTAAATTGCACGGGAAAAATTATGCTTCACACACTCCCTATACTATGTATTCCACCATCATTCATATCCAAAAGGGCCCCCGAGCGGTATGGATGCTCAGCCCAAGGGCTCTCTTACCATTACAGGACAACATCCTAAAGGGTTCTAAACAAAGAGTTGATACAAGTCCCGCGTTGCGAATATGGTCATCGATCGATTTTAATTTGTTTATTCCTATTTTAAGACATAAGATATGGATTCTACATTTCAAAAATGGTGAAGAGTTATCCCTTGTTGTTGTCACCACCCCCATATGTCCCAATTATTGGCTGTAGTGGTTCATTATGTCCCGCTATCCCTTCAAACGTTAGCCTGCCTTGGGCAAGAGTGTGAGTCCAGCTGTTGTGCCATTATATATTGGGGATAGCCTAGTCTTACTCTTTTTTTCCCACACCGAGCATTGCTAATGTGTTCTTAGTAGTTGTGGTAAGGCAATACCCTCGTAAGGGGAGGGCACACATCTACCCGTCCGAGCCTTGTGACCTTAAACTAAAAGCATCATTGTCCTCACCGCAAGATGTTAAACTGTGAATTGGTTAGGACTTCCCTTCTTAGATCCCTCAACCCTGTTGGCCCCCTGGCCCAATTTCTCATCTAGGATTGTGTAGTGTGATATGGACTTATTTCCTCAATCACGTTGGGATATTTTTTCCACACCACATATATCTCCTTGAGACATCCCTCCTTCTTTTATTGTCCTTTCACTAGCATTGGTCTTGGCATGCTATGTGGGTACCTTCATTTGGACTTCCATCATCATTCATATCCAAATGGAACCCCCGAATAGCATGGATTCTAGGCCCTAGGTATCTCCTACCATTTTGAGCCAACATCCCCAAAGCTTTAGAGAAATAATTAGATACAAGTCGCATTTTGCAAATGCGGTCAATGGTCGACACTCAATTGTTTGGCCCCAAACCCTGGTCACACAAATACTGATACTATGTTCTGAACATGGTCAACAGTTATCTTCTATCATTGTTTTCGTTTTGTGTTTTTCCACATGCATGATGGTTTTCTTTTTCCACTCACATGTCTCATGCATACAACATTAAATTAGGCATCTGCCGGTCCAAGACCTATGACCTTAAAACTAAGAGCACCATCAACCTCACCGCAAGATGTTAAACTACGAACTGGTTGGGACTTTCCATTTCAGGTCCCTCACCCTTTTCATCCCTCGGTCACAAGTGTTGATTTGGGATTTTTATTATGTGGTGTGATATTGTGTCCTCATTCACCTTAGGCTACTCGTTGTGTCATACACATCCCTCATTAGGATACCTTTCCCCTATTTTCATCCTTGCTGCAGGACATTAAACAGCACAACATCCTTCCTCAGAACTACATCTGGCTTGATTCCCATCCTTATGGGATACGTAGGACCTCCCTAAAACTTACTCTTTGGGTCCATCCCCATATCCTGGGAACCTCCTTATCATATTCCTGCCCCCTGCCTGAGTTCTCCTAAGAGAGTGGTATACAGTGTGGTATAGGCTCCAGGTCCTCATTCACACCAATTTTGTAACAACAACGCCACGTACCTATTTTTCATGAGAGCCCTTCACTCCCTTTCCCTACACTCATATTTTCAAGTTGGCTAATCTTATGTTTGGCCCCTCGACCCTCTTCGGCGCTTAACCAATGTGCCTAGGAGTACTCTGGTTCAGAACCGAGAGTTTTAGATTTTACTTGGACATGCTCTTATCCTTTTTTCAGGCTTCATGTTCCCCTTCATTTGGGATTTAATTATATTTCACATCCTAAGGGACCCCCAAATGGAATGAATGCTCGGCCAATGGGATATCCTACCATTACGGGCCAACGTCTGTGTGGGTTTTGAACAACAAATTGATACAAGTCCCGTGTTGTGAATATAGTCAGTAGTTGAAGCTCATTTTTTTCCCATTCCAGGTCACATGATATGGATACTGTGGTTCAAACATGTTTTATAGTTATCCCCCATCGTCATGGAAACCCCATAAAGACCTAAATTTTGGTTGCATGATTCACATCATCTTCCACCCATCTTGTCCAAGTGGAATTTCGACACTCTTGGTACTATCCCCAGTGTGCAGTTTCACATTAGGAGGACAAAGCCACGGTAAGGTGTCATTCGGGGCTCCGCATCGATTTCCCATTTATGTGAATCCCATATGTTCCAAAAACCACTTTTTCCCTTGCTTCTCACCCCATGTTTGACTCACGTGGACTTAGGGATCAGATCGAGGACTCCGCTCACTTGGACGAGTTTCTCTTCTCCATGGTCTGTGCTCTATGACCTTTAACTAAGATCTCCTTATACGTGCTACCCTTAGAACTATGTATAGCTTTATTCCCATGCTCATAGGATACGTAGGAATTGTCGGGCATCCTGTATTTGGGTCCAGCACAGGTTCCACTGATTATCTCTTCTATTTATCCTTTTAGGCGCCAACTCTTATAGGATTTCATGGTGTCGTGTGTGTGGGCTTATGCCCTCAATCACATAAGGTTTGCAATAGCCGCACCATGTACTCCCATTCTATGAGCTAGTCTCTCCTAACTCTTGTCCAACATGATGATAAAATGCATTCCCAGAACTACGTATGTCTTGATTCCCATCCTCATGGGATACATAGTAACACCAAGACGTTTTACCCACTAGTCCAACCCCATATTTTCTGACCTTTTTGGCCCCTTGGCCCAAGGTTTATTCCTCAGATTCATGTGTGGTGTGATGTGGACCTCATCCTCATTCATGTCGAGTATGCTTTATCATGACAGGCGCATTCCCCCTATGGTCCCACTTGACTTTAATCTATTGTGTCTTTATTTCATGACGTTAAAATGCATGTTTGGTTCTATCACACAACCCTAAACTATGACATTTTCTTCTTAGCCTCATAAGGAAAAAAGAAACTACATCGTGATGTCCTCACTCAAGGGGAAATCCTATTAGGTATTGGTCATCCACCATACCATTTCACAATGCCAACATGCGGCTTTATTCCTAAATAAATACCAGGATTCAATGTCCTAGGTTTATCACTTCACAAAAGAAAAACCCATCTATCTTAAAGGAAAAACAAGATCTATCAAATTCCACTTCTTTTTGGGCAAGGACCAGACCCGCACGACCATTCATCCATGGTGTTGGTACCTTACCATTCCACATAAAAAACTATATATGGATGGATTCCCATCTTCATGGGATACGTAGGAATGCCGATGCACTTTTCCTTGGACCCAGCCTAACATTTATTTTTGGTCCCTCAAACTAAGACCTCCTTAAGGAACACATGGTGATATTGACTCTAGGTCCTCATTCTCATCGGGTTTTACAATTACCTCACCATGTATCTCCCTCATTCTTTACCATATCTGGTCTGATATGTAAAACCATATAATAATATCTCTACATCTTATCTACAAGGTGTAAAGACAACATTTCAGGACTACGTATGGATTTATTCCAATCCTCATGTGATACATAGGAATTCCTGGACATTCTGACTACTACTCCAACCCCAGGAATCTTAAATCCCATCCCTTCTTTTTTAGAACCTTGGCCTAAACACTTTTGGGAAACCATGTAACTCCAGCTCTACCCTGAACTAGTTTAGGATTCCCCATAACTGTAACACCCTGAGATTTTATGAGATATATTCTGTTTAATTTATTTCATATCTTCTGTTGTACGCTACACCAAGATTATCTTGCGCTATACGCAACAAGTATTAGCTTTCAGTATACGCAACACCATTCTTGGATCGTGTTACACACAATTTCATGTCTTTTTTATAGTAGTTATTCTACGCAACATTGAGTGTACATATATATATATATATTCAATGTATAAATGAAATATGGTTGGATTTTGTTATACGCAAAAAAAAAATGAGTCTTTCACAACACACAACCCTGACTTGGCTTACATTACACGCAATCGTGACCTTCCTCAATAGTGTGTGTAGTACGCAATACCGGGTTTCACTAAACAACAATATATTGTTATAATATTTTTATGGACAAGCCGTTATGAATAGTATTAACTACATTTTGAATTTTATAACATTATTATTCATGTTACATATTTTCTAGAACATGTTATGAGAACAATATAATTTTTTCAGGTAAAATAAGTATTTTTCAAAAAATGCAGTTTTTCCGCCTTTTGATGGCGCACCCACTTTAAATCTGGTTTTTGACATGTTTATAAGTTCAATTTGAAAAAATAAAATTCTTACTTGGAATAAGGATATAAAAATTTACTTTTGATGTAATTACATTAATGTCAAAATTGACATTAAATAGTTTTTAAAACAAATATTATATTATTAACTGTTATTATATTCATAAAAATCTAAGGCTCGTCCAAGATACTTTTATCATGATATGTGTATCATTAATGGACCACTTGGGGGTCGCTTGAATGTATATGGTAAGCTTATTAACTATATAAAATAATAATACAAAGTGACATGGTAAATGTCAATCTAATTAACTAAGAGTTAAAACTAAAAGATATGGTTAATATAATGACTCAAACCTGTCAAAAATCTATTGGTTGAGAGGTTTTCGACCCATCCCCACCTTATCTTCAAAATAAATCAATTTGGAGCTATTAAAAACCAAATATGACTTTATTATAAAATAATATTTTACGTTTTCCAAAGGTGACCCTCTCCTCCCTTATAAAAAGGGAACCACTTCCCTCCTCTCTTCACACCCTTTTGAGCCTTGAAGCTTGGCCAACCCCTGCCCATTTCTCTTCTCCACTTCCCTAGCATCATTTTGGAGGTTATGGTATTCTCAAAAGACCAACTCTACTACCTTAAATAAGTCAAAAAGGAGGAGGTTCAGATACATACGAAGCATATCAGATGTAAGGTAAGGGATAATGTTGCAATCTCAATTGTTTTCTATCTGATATTGCTTATACAGAAGTATTTACTGGGGTTATATTTATCTTCCATGTCCAAGTTTTATAAAAAAAATTCATGTATGTTTAACAGCCTTTTTAACCATTTTTACTTTTAATACATGGTATGTATGGAATCATTCTTTTTTTTAACCGTACGAGGTACTTTTTGACTTTTCTGAAAAAAATACAAGAGGAATGTTATTTTTAACTTATACAGTGTGAACGTATTTTTACAGTTTCATTACGCCTCATTTTCAAGAAGCTTACTATAAAATATTGCATTATTATTTTCAACAAAACCATTTCTTTTAAAATTTCATGGCATTTTTTGAAAAGAAAATGATTTTGAAGAAGAAAGAATATTTTCCTCAAGATTTCATTTCAAGTGTTTTATCAAAAATATTTTCCATCTAAGATTACATTATTACATATGTGTATGTTTCAAGTATAATGTCTCTATGATTTATATGGTTTTACTTTTCTTATGATGTAATTATATCCATTTGTTTTATATGGATTATGTTATGATGTGATGATGTTTACGAAACTCAATTTATTCTTTGGGTTTTGATGAATGATTTATGATTGTTTTGTGGCACACATAAAATTGATTTAAATATGAGATAGGTGGGACATATATATCCCTCCAATACATTGGGTAAAGATTTATATCTCATGAGATAGACATGGATGGAACGACAAGTAAATCTGGTTCAGTAATACAGGGCTGGAACGGCAAGTTAACCCAGTTCAGTAAGGGACTGTGTCCACTAAGATGGTCTTGGCAGCAATGCCTTACCTACTATGGAAATCATATATTGTGATTAATGGTTTTACACAAATAAATGTTTTATTACCATGCTATTTTATCATGATTTATGTTCTATTATGATCTATGCCTTATGTACTTCCATGTTTTATGTCGTTGCTCAAGATTTTGATGTTTAAACATTATGATCATGATTTTAAGTTCAAATGTATATGGTATGTTTTATTTTATCCATGTTTACCCTTACTGATCATTGGAGCTCACCCTTTTTATGTTTTCTTTTCCCCCGGGATTAAAAGAATGGTTTTAGGTAAGGAAATAAAAATTTGAATATCGTTATGGGAGATGTTGAAGATCTTTCAACATGATTAGAAGTTTATATTCCAAGTTTCCAAAGACACTAAACTGTTATGGTCCTTGTGTGTTTGTTTTAATTATGTATTAAGTATTCCACAAAAGTAATGTAATGTCTATGTACATCATGTTTGGGGTCTCTACAGTTGGTATCAGAGGAAAGGATTAGTTAGCCTTTGAAAACTAGGATGCGAAAACTTTAGTGAGATCCATAGAGATATTTTTAAGGTATGTCTAGGGATGTCCCTAAGGTTAAGTATAAGTATAGGTTATAGTCTTCGATTTACGGTAACAATCTTAGAATTAAACCTATGATGTTAGATATCAAAGGTACTCCCCGTTTATTATGTTGTTTTTCCTAGTATGATTTTTGCCTCTCACACTATTCTTTTTGGATTTTAGACGATGGTTGGAACCCGAAGGAACCATGCTGATCGACGTAATGGACAATGCAATGATTGTCCTCCTGAACAAACCAATGTTATGGGAGATGGAGTGGAAAATATTATTGTTATACTTACAGAATCTATGAATCATTCTAGACTTCCAAATGAGAAGAGAAGGGAAAAATATTCTATTGAGTCCTTCATGAGGCAATTCCCACCTTCTTTCAGTGGGTCTTCTGATCCACTTGTTGCTGAACAATGGATCAGTACCACTGAAAAGTTATTTTCAGTTCTTCAATGTTCTGAACATGATAATGTCATCTTAGCAGTATATCATTTGGAAGGTGAAGCTGAACAATGGTGGAATCATATCAAGAATACGAGGCTGAGAGATGAAATTGAGTCCATGGAATGGGACGAGTTCAAGAACTTATTTTTCACTAAGTACTTCCCTCATATTATTAAATCAAAGATGGAGAAGGTGTTTCTTGAACTAAAGGAAAAAGATGATGAATCTGTAGGTATATACGAAGAGAATTTTACATGGTTTTCAAGGTATGCATCTGGCTTTATCATCCAACCTGAAAGTAAAGTTGATCGATTCTTCAATGGCTTAAAACCAAGTCTTAGAAGGGAATTAGCTATAAGAGACTTCAGTAGCTAGGAAGAAATTATGCGTTGTGCTATCAAGGTTGAAATGGAATTTGGTGTTACATATCCATCTCATGGTTTGGACAAGAAACGAAAGATGGAGTTCAAGGAGGAATCTCAAAACAATTGTGAAAAGAATATGAATGTTTCTTAATGCTCAAATTGTGGAAAGAAGCATGGTGGAGATTGTCTTAAAGGGACTATAAAATGTTTTAAGTGTGGAAAAGAAGGTCATCGAGCTGTTGAGTGTCTACGTAATGGAAAAAGGGTTGCTAATGGTGTGAATAATGAAAAGACTGCATAGAACGCACCACCAGCACTTCAATGCTTCAAGTGAAATGAAATGGGGACTTATTCTAATCAATTCCCTAATCCAAGGGTTAATGATGATCGACATGAGAATCCACTTAAGGAAATGAAAAAAGGGAAGTCACATGCGATCACTATTGGAAATGTTTAATATGACAATGATGTGGTGGAATGATTAAGTGTTTATGTCATGGGATTCCAAAATAATGGTGTATACAGTATCGTGGAATATTGGAATATTTATGTATTGGTCTATTGTGGTTTTCAATAATTTTATGGTACCTGTAACCATGGAAATTGATTGAGATATATTTGGAAAGAAGATGATATGAACATAATGAAGGGATAAAGAGAAAATGAAATGTTTTACAGTATTCATGAGCTCATGACTGATATAAGGAAATAGTTATATCATGGTTTGTGTATATAGAATTTTGTGGTTTTGGTATGTGGAAAGAGTTAACTTTTGGCAGCACTCATGTTTTCACTAAGGTTCAATGGGTATTCATTTTTCAAGAGAATGCATGATTAGGGCCTTCGAATGTTTGGAATGTGACCAACAAGACATATCTTATGATATATGGGGATCAACGATGGTATTAACATGCTTGTTATATGAACTCTCTAGTAATCGTTTTCACTATAATATGAGAATGGACAGTAGTATTTTGGATAAGCCTAAAGATTTGAATGGATTATGTTGGACATAAGTTAGTATTGTTTAAGGATATAACTTTTTCAATAATATGGATTGAATGTTATAATATTGTATTTTTAGAAAAAAAGGGCAACCTGCAGGATGGGCGACAACCCGTCACATTGGACAAGGCTGTGAGAATCGAACCCATAACCAAAGTGCGATAGGCCTTTATCGCCTACCACTGGCCTACAAGAAGTCCCTGGTTAGTAGACACTAGTTTTATTTTATTAAGAGCTATGATATCTGATGTATAAGTCCATTTTAGCAACCATATACGATTAATCTCACCATAGTTGGACATATGTATATTTGATAACTTTTTCTATCCTTTTGTTAGAAATAGATGGAATGACTCATCGTTCTATCACATGATCTGCTAACACTTCATTAATGACAAATTCAAATTCATTTCGTTACGATATGATGTGGAAATTGTTCAAGGCACAAACAACAGTGAGATTGTATCCAAATGAAGTAAGTATTTCTTTTGATTCGAAAATTCTTCAACATTAGGGAAATGATCCTGAAAACCAAAAATGTTTTCCTAGTGCCCTATATCTAAAGAATCAGATGGTACCTTAGATTAACACAAATTTATGGCTCTGTGATTGTTGGATTTTTCATATCCATGTTCTCTACCACTCTCCATCAGAACTTGATGGTTAGATTTCTCTTCTATATCCATATTTTCACCTGTGTTCTCCGATGTGGAAACACATTGATTAGTTAATTTGGGTAACCATTATGTTTTATACATTAGTTTTTAAAGAAAGTTTTTTGTATTCTTTTTTACGATGTGGGTTTCTATTAAAGAAACTTACAAGTAGTAAACTATTTATAACTCCGATGAATTTCGAGGGCGAAATTCATTTTAAGGGGGTAGAATGTAACACCCCGAGATTTTATGAGATATATTATTTTTAATTTATTTCATATCTTCTTTTGTACGCTACACCAATATTATCTTGCACTATACGAAACACCGTATTAGCTTGCAGTATACACAACACTATTCTTGGACCGTGTTACACACAATTTCAAGTTTGTTTGATATTAGTTATTCTATGCAACATTGAGTGTATACAAATATATATTCAATGTGTAAATGAAATATGGTTGGATTTAGTTATATGCAACAACAAAGGAGTCTTGCACAACACGCAACCCTGACTTGGCTTGCATTACACACAATCACGACCTTCCTCGAGAGTGTGTGTAGTACGTAATATCGGGTTTCACTAAACAACGATATATTGTTATAATATTATTATGGACTAGCTGTTATGAATAGTATTAACTACATTTTGAATTGTATAACATTATTATTTATCTTACATATTTTCTATATCATGGTATGAGAACAAAATAATTTTTTCGGGTAAAATAAGTATTTTTCAAAAAATGCAGTTTTGCCGCCTTTTGATGGCGAACCCACTTTAAATATAGTTTTTGACATGTTTATAAGTTAAATTTGACAAAATAAAATTCTTACTTGGAATCAGGATATAAAAATTTACTTTGGATAAATTTTTTATATTGTTTTCATAACTTTCATATTTTAATGAATAGTAAAAACACGCTATATTTTAATAAAAAAAAACTTTTTCCATCGCAATAATTTATTTGGATAGATTATCTTTTTAATTGGTTTTAAAGTTTAATTAGAATATATTTTTACCGTTTAATCCAATTTTTGTCATTGGAATTAATTTTACTTTGAAATTGGACATAAACTTGTATCATTCTTTTGATAGTTATTGTTTCTTAAAAACACGCTATTTATTTTGATAATGGGAATTAATTTTAAAATTAATTAATGCCACTTCTATTAATTGAATTTGGAAAAATAGAAATCATTTTTGAATTCAGAATATCAAATATAGCTTAGGCTGACTTTTTGGTATTTTTCTGAAAAAAATCAATTTTCGATGAATAGTGAAACCACATAGTGGTAGTTAAAAAACTGAATTTTTCATTTAAATGAAATTTTACCACTTCTGTGAATTGAATTTTTAAAATCCGAGAGACACGGTTAATATCAAGGAATAAAATGTGGTCCAATGAGATGAAAATAATTTCTGGTGAATAGTAACATTTTTCTTTTATTTACCACGGTTAAAAGTAAAATCGGTAATTAAGGGTAAAATGATATTATTATTACCATAACACATGTCCTAATTCTATTGGATAAATGTAAATAGACCAAAAACAACCTTAGTAATAAAATATTACCATTTAGTTCCACTTGTATTAGATTAGGACATTTATTATTAATTTATTTAAAGAATGGTTAAAATGGGTAAAATCAAAGTTTTATAACTAAAACATTTGTAATATAGAGTTATACATAAGATAAATTCATCTATAAATTTTAATTAGAAATCTAAAACTATTTCCTACATGATGGTATTTTATTTATAATTTTTAGACATTTAATAATTTAATTTATTTATGCCATAATGATGATGTAGTAATTATCTTATTAATGAAATATTAACATAATTGATGTTATAAATACAAAAATAAATTTAATTTGAGACATTTAATGAATTATACTAATTATATATGTTAATATGACATGTTGGTATTTATTTAATTATCTTTTTTCTAAATAATCATGCTGTTTTAAATTTCACAAAAATCCATTACCAAATAGTGTCAAAATTGACATAAAATAGTTTTTAAAGCAAATATTATATTATTAATTGTTTTCATATTTCTAAAAATCTAAGGTTCGGCCAAGATACTTATATCATGATAGGTGTATCATTAAGGGACCACTTGGGGGTTTCTTGGATGTATATGGTATGTTTATTAACTATATAATATAAAAATACAATGTGACATGGCAAATGTCAATCTAATTAACTAAGAGTTAAAACTAAAAGATAGGGTTAATATAATGACCCAAACCTGTCTAAAATCTATTGGTTGAGAAAATTTCGACCCATCCCCACATTATCTTTGAAATAAATCAATTTGGAGCTATTAGAAACGAAATATGACTTTATTATAAAATAATAATTTGCGTTTTCCAAATGTGCCCCTCTCCTCCCTTATAAAAAGGGCACCCCTTCCCTCTTCTCTTCGCACCCTTTTTAGCCTTGAAGCTCGGCCAACCCCTGCCCATTTCTCTTATCCACTTCCCTAGAATCATTTTAGAGGTTATGGTATTCATAAAATACCACCTCTACTTCCTTATGATAAAGCTTAAAGTAGGAGGTTTGGATACATACGAAGCATATCAGACGTAAGGTAAGGGATAATGTTTCCATCTCAATTGTTTTTCTATCTGAGATTGCTTAAACATAATATTTACTGGGGTTATATTTATCTTCCATGTCCAAGTTTTTTAAAATGGTTACATGTATTTTTAGAGTCCTTTTTAACCATTTTTTACTTTTAATACATGGTATGTAAGGAATCTTTCTTTTTTTAACCATACGAGGAACTTTTTGACTTTTCCGACAAAAGTACGAGAAGAATGTTATTTTTAACATATATGGCATGAATGGATTTTTATGGTTTCATAACGCCTCATTTTCATGAAGCTTACTATACAATATTGAATTATTATTTTCAACAAAACCCTTTTCTTTTAAAATTTCATGGCATTTTGTGAAAAGAAAATTATTTTGAAGAAGAAAGGATATTTTCCTCAAGATTTCATTTCAAGTGTTTTATCAAAAATATTTTCCATCTAAGATGACATTATTTAATATATGTATATTTCAAGTATAATGTATCTATGATTTATATGGTTTCACTTTTCTTATGATAAAGTGATATCCATTTGTTTTATATGGATTATGTTATGATGGGATGATGTTTATAAAACCCAATTTATTCTTTGGGTTTTGATGAATGATTTATTATTGTTTTGTGGCACACGAAAGAATGATTTCAATATGAGATGGGTGAGACCTATATCTCCCTCCAATGAATTGGGTAAAGATTTTTATCTCATGAGATAAACATGGCTGGAACGGCACGTAAATCTGGTTTAGTAATACAGGGCAGGAACGACAAGTAAACCCGGTTCAGTAAGGGACTGTGTCCACTAAGATGGTATTGGCAGCAATGCCTTGGATACTATGGAAATCATATCATGTTCTTAATGGTTTTCAACAAATACATGTTTTATTCCCATTCTATTTTATCAAGATTTATGTTCCATTATGATCTATGCCTTATGTACTTCCATGTTTTCTATCGTTGCTCAAGATTTTGATGTTTAAACATTATGTTCATGTTTTTAAGTTCAAATGCATACAGTATGTTTTATTTTATCTACGCTTAACCTTAATGAGCATTTTAGCTCACCCTTTTTATGTTTTCTTTTCCCCCTGGATTAAAATAAGGGTTTTAGGTAAGGAAAAAAAGTGGAAGATCGTTATGGGAGATGTTGAAGATCTTTCAACATGATTAGAAGTTTATATTCCAAGTTTCCAAAGACACTAAACTATTACGGTCCTTGAGTGTTTGTTTTTATTATGTATTAATTATTCCGAAAAAGTAATGTAATGTTCATGTACGTCATGTTTGGGGTCTCTATAGTTGGTATCAGAGAAAAGGTTTAGTTAACCTTTGGAAACTAGGATGCGAAAAATTTAGTGAGATCCCTAGAGATATTTCTAAGGTAAGTCTAGGGATGTCCCTAAGGTTAAGTATAATTATAGGTTATAATCCTAGAATTACTGTAACAATCTTTTAATTAAACCTGAGATGTTATATATCGAAGGTACTCCCCCTTAATTATGTTGTTTTCCATAGCATGATTTTTGCCTCTCACACTATTCTTTATGGGTTTTAGACGATGGGTGGTACCCAAAGGAACAATATTGATCAATGTAATGGACAATGCGATGATTATACTCCGAATCAAACCAATGTTATGGGATATGGAGTAAAAAATATTATTCCTATACTTACACAATCTATGAATCATTCTAGACATCCAAATGAGCAGAGAAGGGAACAATATTCTATTGATTCCTTCATGAGGCAACATCCACCTTCTTTCGATGGGTCTTCTGATCCACTTGTTGCTGAATAATGGATCAATACAATGGAAAAGATATTTTCAGTTCTTCAATGTTTTGAACATGATAAAGTCATCTTAGCAGTATATCATTTGGAAGGTGAAGCTGATCAATGGTGGAATCTTATCAAGAATACGAGGCCAAGAGATGAAATTGAGTCCATGGAATGGGACAAGTTCAAGAACTTATTTTTAAATGAGTACTTCCCTCGTATTCTTCGAACAAAGATGGAGAAGGAGTTTCTTGATCTAAAGAAAAAAGATGATGAATCTGTTGGTATATATAAAGATAATTTTACAAGGCTTTCAAGGTATGCATCTAGCTTTATCATCCAACCTGAAAGTAAAGTTGATCAATTCTTCAGTGGCTTAAAACCAAGTCTTCGAAGGGAATTTCCTATAAGAGACATCAGTAGCTATGAGGAAATTGTGGTTTTTTCTATCAAGGTAGAAATGGAAGTTGGTGTTACATATCCATATCATGGTTTGGACAAGAAACGAAAGATGGAGTTCAAGGAGAAAACTCAGAACAATGGTGAAAGGAATATGAATGTTTCATTATGTTCAATGTGTGGAAAGAAGAATGGTGGAGATTGTCTTATAGGGACTAGAAAATGTTTTTTAAGTGTGGAAAATAAGGTCATCGAGCAGCTGAGTGTCGAAGTAAAGGAAAAAGTGTTGCTAATGATGTGAATAAAGAAAAGACTACAGAGAACGCACCACCAACACTTCAATGCTTCAAGTGAAATGAAATGAGGCATTATTCTAATCAATTCCCTAATCCAAGGGTTAATGATGATCGTCATGAGAAACCAAGTAAGGAAAAGAACAAAGGGAAGTCACATGTGATCACTATTGGAAATGTTGAATATGAAAACGATGTGGTGGAATGATTAAGTGTTTATGTAATGGGATTCCAAAATAATGTTGTATATAGTATCGTGGAATATTGGAATATTTATGTATTGGTCTTTTGTGGTTTCAATAATTTTATGGTACCGGTAACCATGGAAAGTGATTTAGATCATTTTATAAAGAATATGATATGCGAATAATGAAGGGATAAAGAGAAAATGAAATGTTTGACATCATTCATGAGCTCATGACCGATATAAGGAAATAGTTATATCATGGTTTGAGTATATAGAATTTTGGGGTTTTGGTATGTGGAAAGAGTTAACTTTTGACAGCACTCATGTTTTCACTAAGGTTCAATGGGTATTCATTTTTCAAGAGAATGCATGATTAAGGCCTTCGAATGTTTGGAATGTGACCAACAAGACATATCTTATGATATATGGGGATCAATGATGGTATTAACATGTTTGTTATATGAACTCTCTGGTAATCATTTTCACTATAATATGAGAATGTACATCAGTATTTTGGATAAGTCTAAAGATTGGAATGGATTATTTTGTACATAAGTTAGTATTGTTTAAGGCTGGAACTTTTTCACTAATATTGATGGAATGTTGTAATATTGTATTTTTAGAAAAAAAAGGAAAACCTGCAGGAAGTGTGACAACCCGTCGCATCAGACAAGGCTGTGGGAATCGAACCGAGAACCAAAGTGCGACATGCCTTTATCGCCTAACACTAGCCTAAGGAAGTCCCTGGTTAGTAGAAACTAGTTTTATTTTATTAAGCGTTATGATAGCTGAAGTATTAGTCCATTTTAGGAACCATATACGATTAATCTCACCATAGTTGGACTTATGTATATTTGATAACTATTTCTATCCTTTGGTTTGAAACAGATGAAATGACTCATCATTCTATCACATGATCTTCTAACACTTCATGAATGTCAAATTCAACTTCATTTATTTAAGAGATGAAGTGGAAATTGTTCAAGGCACGAACAACGGTGAGATTGTACCAAAATCAATTAAGTATTTTGTTTGATTCTAAAATTATTCAACATTAGGGAAATGATCCTGAAAACCAAAAATGTTGTCCTAGTGCCCCTATATCTGATGAATCAGATGGTACCTTAGATCAACACAAATTTATGGCTTTGTGATTATTGGCTTTTTCATAGCCATGTCCTCTACCACTCTCCATCAGAACTTGTTGGTTAGATTTCTCTTCCATATCCATATTTTCACCTATTTTCTCCAATGTGGAAACCCAGTGATTAGTTAATTTGGGTAACCATTATGTTTCATACTTTAGTTTTTAAAGATATTTTTTGGTATTCTTTTTTACGATGTGGGTTTCTATTAAAGAAACTTACAAGTAGTAAACCATTTAAAACACCGACGAATTTCGAGGGAGAAATTCATTTTAAGGGGGGTAGAATGTAACACCCTGATATTTTATGAGATATATTCTTTTTAATCTATTTCATATCTTCTGTTATACACTACACCATGATTATCTTGCGCTATACACAACACCGTATTAGCTTGCAGTATACGCAACACTATTCTTGTATCATGTTACACACAATTTCAAGTTTGTTTGATAGTAGTTATTCTACGCAACATTGAGTGTATATATATATATATTCAATGTACAAATGAAATCTGATTGGATTTTGTTATACGCAACATAAAAAGAGTCTTGCACAACAGGCAACCCTGACTTGGCTTGCATTACACGCAATCGTGACCTTCCTCGATAGAGTGTGTATTACGCATTACCGGGTTTCACTAAACAACGATATATTGTAATAATATTATTATGGACTAGCCCTTATGAATAGTATTAACTAAATTTTTAATTTTATAACATTATTATTCATCTTACGTATTTCCTAGAACATGGTATGATAACAAAATAAATTTCTCCGGTATAATAAGTACTTTTCAAAAAATGCATTTTTGGTGCCTTTGGATGGCACACCCACTTTAAATCTGGTTTTTGACATGTTTAGAAGTTCAATTTGACAAAAAACAATTCTTACTTGGAATAAGGATATAAAAATTTACTTTGGATAAAATTTCCATATTATTCTGATAACTTTAATATTGTAATGAATAGTAAAAACATGATATATTTTAATTAAAAAAACCTTTTTCATCGCAATAATTTATTTGGTTAGATTATCTTTTTAATTGGTTTTAAAGTGTAATTAGAATATATTTTTACCATTTAATCTAATTTTGGTCATTGGAATTAATTTAACTTTGAAATTGGACATACACAAGTATCAATCTTTTGATAGTTATTGTTTCTCAAAAACACGCTATTTATTTTGATAACGGGAAATAATTTTAAAATTAATTAATGCCACTTCTATTTATTGAATTTGAAAAAAGAGACATCATTTTTGAATTCGGAATATCAAATATAGCTTAGGCTGAATTTTTGGTATTTTTCTAAAAAACATCAATTTTCGATGAATAGTGAAACCACTTAGTGGTAGTTAAAAAAACTGACTTTTTCATTTAAATGAAATTTTACCACTTCTGTGAATTGAATTTCAAAAATCCAAGAGACACAGTTAATATCAAGGACTAAAATGTGGTTCAATGAGATGAAAATAGTTTTTGGTGAATAGTAACTTTTTACTTTTATTTACCACAGTTAAAAGTAAATAGAGCAATTAAGGGTAAAAATGATATTATTATTACCCTAACACATTTCCTAATTGTATTGGATAAGTGTAAATCGACCAAAAACAACATCGGGAATAAAATATGACCATTTAGGTCCACATGGATTAGATTAGGACATTTATTATTAATTTATTTAAAGAAGGGTTAAAATGGTTAAAATCAAAGTTTAATAACTAAAACATTTTTAATATAGGGATTTACATAAGATAAATTCGACTATAAATATTCATTAGAAATATAAAAATATTTACTACATGATTGTATTTTATTTATAATTTTTAGACATTAAATATTTTATTTTATTTATGACACACAGATGATGAAGTAATTATCTTATTAATGAAATATTAACATAATTGATGTTATAAATAACCAAATAAATTTCATTTGATACCTTTTATGAATTCCAAAAAATTTATAGTTTAGGGTTACATGTTAGTATTTATTTATTTAGCTTTGTTAGAACTAATCATGTTTTTATGAGTTTCAAAAAAATCCATTACCAAATAATGTCAAAATTGACATAAAATAGTTTTTAAAACAAATATTATATTATTAATTGTTATTATATTCCTTAAAATCTAAAATTCAGCCAAGATACTTATATCTTGATAGGTGTATCATTAATGTACCACTTGGGATTCTCTTGGATGTATATGGTAAGTTTATTAACTATATTATATAAAAATACAAAGTGACATAGTAAATGTCAATCTTGTTAACTAAGAGTTAAAACAAAACGATAAGGCTAATAGAATGGCCCAAACCTATCTAAAATCTATTGGTTGAGTGGATTTCGACCCATCCCCACCTTAGTTTTGAAATAAATCAATTTGGATCTATTAAAAATAGAATATGGCTTTATTATAAAATAATATTTTACGCTTTCCGAAGGTGCCCATCTCCTCCCTTATAAAAAGGGAACCCCTTCCCTCTTCTCCTCACACCCTTTTGAGCCTTGAAGCTCGGCCAAACCCTATCCATTTATCTTCTCCACATCCCTAGAATCATTATAGAGGTTCTGGTATTCTTAGTTTACTAACTCTACTTCCTTAAGAGAAGTCTTAAAGGAGGAGGTTCAGATACATACGAAGTATATCAGATGTAAGGTAAGGGATAATGTTGCAATCTCAATTGTTTTCTATCCGAGATTTCTTATACGTAAGTATTTACTGGGTTTATATTTATCTTCTATGTCCAAGTTTTATAAAAATGTTTTCATTCATGTTTAAATTCCTTTTAACCATTATTGAATTTTAATACATGGTATGTAAGGAATCATTTTTTTAACAGTACGAGGTACTTTTTGACTTTTCTGAAAAAAGTACGAGAAGAATGTTATTTTTAACTTATACGGCATGAAACGATTTTTATGGTTTCATAATGCGTCATTTTCATGAATCTTACTATACAAGATTGCATGATTTTTTTCAAAAAAACCCTTTTTCTTTAAAATTTCATGGCATTTTGTGAAAAGAAAATGATTTTGACGAAGAAAGGATATTTTGCTCAATATTTCATTTCAAGTGTTTCATCAAAAATATTTTCCATCTAAGATGACATTATTACATATGTGTATATTTCAATTATAATGTCTCTATGATTTATATGGTTTTACTTTTCTTATGATGAAATGATATCCATTTGTTTTATATGGATTACGCTATGATGGGATGATGCTTATGAAACCCAATTTATTCTTTGGGTTTTGATCAATGATTTATGATTGTTTTGTGGAACACGTAAGAATGATTTCAATATGAGATGGGTGGGACCTATATCTCCCTCTAATGCATTGTGTAAAGATTTATATCTCATTAGATAGACATGGCTGGAACGAAAAGTAAATCTGGTTCAGTAATACAGGGCTGGAACAGAAAGTAAACCCGGTTCAGTAAGGGACTGTGTCCACTATGATGGTCTTGGAAGCAATGCCTTGGCTACTATGGATATCATATCATGTGCTGAATGGTTTTCCACAAATACATGTTTTATTCCCATGATATTTTATCATGATTTATGTTCCATTATGATCTATGCCTTATGTACTTCCATGTTTTATGTCGTTGCTCAAGATTTTGATGTTTAAACATTATGTTCATGTTTTTAAGTAAAAATGTATAGCGTATTTTTTATTTTATCCATGCTTACCCTTACTGAGAATTTGAGCTCACCCTTTTTATGTTTTCTTTTTCCCCAGGATTAAAAGAAAGGTTTTAGGTAAGGAATCAAAAATTGGAAGATCGTTATGGGAGATGTTGAAGATCTTTCAACATGATTAAAAGTTTATATTCCAAGTTTCCAAAGACACTAAAATATTACTCTCCTTGAGTGTTTGTTTTTATTATGTATTAAGTATTCCTCAAAAGTAATGTAATGTCCATGTACGTCAAGTTTGCGGTCTCTACAATAATAATTGTGGGATGCGCTGGTTTCCTCATCAGAGAAGATTCCCCTCATACCAGCATTGGTCTCTGACCACTCCATGCATGGAACTACATTTGGATTGATTCTCATCCATATTGGATATGTAGCGATGCCCAGGAATTCCGCCCTGGGCCCAGCCTTAGGTTCGTTAACCCCTCTATCCCATCGACCCATATCACAGTCCAGGAAGTATGACCTTTTAAACTATGTGCACCATCCTTACCATACAACGTTAAACTACATTCCTATCTCCCTCCTTGGAATGAAGTAAAAATACATGGCATTCCAGGTACATTGTAGAGAGGTCCTATTAGAATGTATGATTGATCATTGATCAGACCGTTGCACCCACCTAATGTGTTTTCACCATGGTGTTGTAAGGTCAATAGTGTTGGGATCTATTCAAACAACCCATCACACCATCCTCCACACATTTCATCCCCTTTATTTGGACCATTGTCCACTTTTACATACAAATAAACCCCCTAACAGCATGGATGTTCGTCCTATGGATCACCTACTGTCCTGGGATAACGTTCTAGAAGAATTATGGATAAAATTTCTTGTCATGCTCCATGTCTCATAATGGTCAGCGATCAACCCTAATTTGTTATCCCCATGCCAGGCTAAAGCAATAAGTATATTGTGTTTCAAATACGGTCAACAGTTATCATTTATTGCCACGCCACCCCACGGTGTTCTGAATCTTGGGTATCATGATTCACACCTTCCATTCCCCTATATTCGGATTAATTCCAACACCCCTGGGGTTTCCCCGGTCGTGAACTAGAGCACATTATGAAAAGTGGCCCTTAGATTGTTCTGAGACCTTTGTTCTCTAGTCAGACCTCTCCCTTTCTTCCAAGAAATCTAGATTGGTTGTTCAAACCACGGATTCCCGAAGCATGGTTCTCACTCTTATATTCAAATTGAATAATGTGGTGTTCGTCCCTTATTTCTCACATCTGGCCTAGACCACGTGAGCTTAGGGATTGACCAATGGGCATTTCACGAATATATAAGACATTCAGAAAACCGAAAGGAATGACAGAACTCAAGCATGATGCTTCCATAAAATAATTAATGCATAGAGGTACATTTTAAGGTTTAAAAGAATTATAAAACCAGAGGATCAGTCCATCCCATGGATGATTTGACCCCCAACAAAATATTGTTGCAGCTCCACCACCCTCTGGCTTGTGGTGTCCAAGATTCATTAACGCATGTTTAGTTCCCGCTCCTCCTCAACCGAAAGGGGACGTAGTTTTCCATCTAAAATCCAGGCACACTCTTAATCACTCTATATGATATCCATGTCCTCATAGGCTTGCTTCATCTGCTCTTTGGATTCTTCCAGGTGGGCCTTTAGCTGCGATATATGCTCTGATTGTATGTTGAGAAAAGAGGAATGCTCATCTGCCTGGACCTGCAGCCATTGAATCTCATTTTTAGCCTCTTGGTGCCTCTAGATGTTCACCACTTTTATCCGATGCCAACCTACACCAAGACCACGATCATATTCCCAATTCTTCTCCATCATGAGATCTCGGACGAGCCTTTGAGGATGTTATGCATCAACTCCCCCAACACATAGTTCACACAGCCAAGATTGAAGCCTCCCCATCTGGTCTATCCATTGTTCTTGAAGGGTCTCATCGATGATGAGCCTAATTATATTCCATGACCGGCGATGAAAGATCATACTATCCTCCTCATCATAGGCCATATTGTCCTGATCCATAGGGTCGGCAGATTCCTATACGGGAAACACCCCCCATGAACTCATCATTATAGTCTGTATCTGGTGTTTGATTGAGTATTTCATGACCCGTGTTATCCGATCGATCCTCATCGTTAGATCCCACTTCAATTATCTCAGGCTCTGTCCAACTAACAGTGTCACCAGTGATTGGGAGCTCCGTAGCATGGTCAGTTTGGATATCAGCTTCCACGACCACCGGTGTTCCCCTAGGAAAGGTGCCACAGGGAGTACTAGCCATCCTGCCCAAGGAAGCCGATGCCATTTGAAGAACTGTGAATATAAAAAAGTGCAAAAAAATCAGTGAACCTGATTAATGGGTGGAAATCATGAATTCAATAAAGGAGACTTACAGATATTAAATAGTTGGTCTCGCTCCAGGTTTGTTACCTTTGGGACCCCTAAGGCGTGGCCCTTCGTATATTGTTGGGAAGTCTGAAAACATTAGAAGAACCACCTTGGGTGTCCCAGCCTTGCTAAGTTTGGTAACTTCCATAGCCGGTGGCACAGATCATGAAGGCCCAATAACTGCATTTACTATTGGGGGGGAGGAGTGGGTTTTGCATATAAGGCCCTCCTTCATAGTTCAAATATTAGTTGAAAAGTCGAAGATGTCTTGTATGAAGACATTAGGGAATTCATTTAGGATTTTACCTCAAGGGCCTCTGAAAATTATTCCAACTCCAGGTCTGAATCTCCAACCTCACCCTCCTTCAGAGGGCTCCCTCTACCACCCCCATGAGGAATCATCCGATCCTTCCAGCCGATGGAAGCGCTGCCTCAATTTTGCAGCTGAGAACTATGGAGGGGACTTTCTATATAGAAACAACTTTACTCGATCCATCAGTGGATGCGGGGAACCCTGAGAGTGCACATAGTCCCCCAACTCCTCCATGTATTGCTTCGCCTCTGACTGGGATACTGCAAAGACGGCCCTGAGAAGGCTGATCCCTGGAAAATCCATCCTGGGATAATTTAGGTGTTTCCACATCTCGGATAGGTTGATGAACTACCTGTTGACATCCCATATGTCCTAGGCATCAAGGAATACCGCTTTCTACGACATGTCTATATGGCACAGTCGCTTCCCCGGGGACCGGATGGATATCCTGTAGAACCCTGTAAGAAGCCTCCCCTCCGGATGACTCTTCTCCATTAGGACCGCTATGTCCACTACTACGACCACCCTTTCGACCGGTGCGGGCCTCGCCACTACTTCAGCCCTGCCACCATGAGATGTACTCGCCGCCTTCCAAACCTGGCCTTGGGGATGGGGAGGCACCCAGTGGCTGGCCCGAACGGTTGGCTACATCAGCATCTCCCCAGGTTAGGCTGCCTCCTAGATCTTTGCATACTCCTCACCAGCCCAAAGATGGATGTGGGAGGAGGCACCTCATTCTACAGCTTCCCTTCCTTCTGTGTGAACTTGAGCTACAACTACCCCATCACACATGAGTTCTCCTCATGGATCACCCCCATGTAGACCCACGGTGTCCACCAAAACATACACCAAAACTTCCTTGTAAATCGGTGTGGGGTGTATGTCTCACAGTGGGACTCACGGTCAATCCGCACCACCAAGACTCCACCCCGAATGTTCAGGAGGTAGGAACGATGCTCTTATGTTCACTGAACTTCCTTAGTAAATATGCCTATTGGAAATAATAGCAGGTGGAAATTGAATTTGTCTTCCTTCTAGAACCGGTTCAACACTGGTTGCAGGGTCAGCTTGGCTAGAAATCTCCCCACAACATTTAGAATGGATGGGCGAAAATTCGATCATGGAAGTTAAATGGGGTTAATATATTCATAGATACCCCTAACATGAACCAATATCAACCCATTCATGATGTGTAATGTGACACCCCAATATTTCATAGTACATTAACTCATTAAAGCAATTCAATAACTAGTGTTACACGCAACACCGAGTTCGAGCGCACCACAACATACCAAACTAGCCGTTAAAAAAGTAGTTATGAATAGTATTAACTGTATTTTGAATCTTATATACTATATATAATTTTAACATCAATATTATGTATTTATTAGACATAATATAAAAACAAATTCGTTTCTTCAAATAGAAGAAGTATTTTTCCAAAAATTCAATTTTACCGCCTTTTAATGGAGAACCCTTTTTAAAACCAATATTTGATACTTTTATATATTCAATATAATGAAATTAAATAATTCTTTAGAAGCAAGACATAAAAATTTTGTTTGGATATTTTTTGGTACTTTTATGATAACTTTCATATTTTGACAAATAGTGAAAAATACTATGTTTTAATTGAAAATATCATTTTTAATCGAAAGAATTTATATAGTTAAATTATGCATTTGAAAGGTTTTAAAGTATAATAAGATTATATTTTTATCATTTAATACAATATATGTCATTATAAGTAATTTAACATTTAAATTTGACATAAACACATGTCAATCTTTGGATAGTTTTTACTTTTTAAAATCCCGCTTTTTGGTTTTGACAACGAGAATTAATTTTAAATTAATAAATGCAACATCTATGTTTTTAATTTGGAAAAATAGACTTCATTTTCGAATTTGTAATATCAAAATTAGCTTAGAGTGATTTTTTGGTATTTATCTAAAAACATTCAATTTTTGATGAATAGTGAAAAACACTACGTTATTATTTAAAACCGAAATTTTATTTAAATAATTTTTTATTTTTTTAAATGTATTTTAAGTCAAAAGAGATATATAATAAATATATATGTTCAATTTAATTCATTGTAGTTATTTTATAATAAAAAGTTTAGGTATAAAATTTTATTGAACTTTTTATCCTCTTTTACCCACCTTATAGACACATTAGCAAATTTGCATAAAACATAATTTTACCACTTTGGTGAGTTTAATTTCACAAATTCAAGAGACGCGGTTGACATCAGTATGTAAAATGTGATTCAATAATATGAAAATAATTTTTGGTGAATAGTAACTTCTGACTTTTATTTACCACGGTTAAAGGTAAATAGGGTAATTAAAGGTTAAAATGATATTATAATTACCCTAACACATATCCTAATTCTATTGGATAAGGGTATTTAGACCAAAAACAACCTTAGGAATAAAATATTATCCTTTAGGTCCACTTGGATTAGATTAGTACATTTATTATTATTTTATTTAAAAAAGAGTTAAAAGTGTTAAATTAAAGGTTTATTAACTGAAACATTATTAATATAGGATTATAAATAAGATAAATTCGAATATAAATATTCATTATAAATATAAAAATATTTTCTACATAATGGTATTTTATTTATAATTTTTAGATATTAAATATTAAAATTTATTTATGACACAATGATGATGCTATAATTACCTTCTTAATGAAATATTAAAATAGTTTATAATATAAATATTAAAATAAATATAATTTAAATGTTTTGATGCAATCCATGAATTTTATAGGTTAATATGACATGTTAGGTTTGATTATATAAATGTTTTTGAAGTGATTAGGTTGTTATGACTTTCACAAAAACAAAATACCAAATAGTGTCAAAATTGACATAAATTAATTTTTAAAACAAATACTATATTATTGGTTGATATAATATTCCCAAAGATCTAAGGTTTTTAAAAATATCTTAAATAATATTATATATGTCATTAATGAACCACTTGAGGTTCTCTTTTAATTTTAGAGTAATTTTATTAACCATATAGTGTAAAAATACAAGAAGACACAGTAAAAGAAAAACTATTTAACTAGTAGTTAAATCTAAAAGATAAGGTTAAAATGGTAACCAAAACTTGTCTAAAAACTAATGGATGAGGTGATTTCGACCCATAACTATGTAAGGATCGAAATAAATTCATTTGGATCCATTATAAACAGAATATGATTGTATAATAAATTAATATTTTAATCTTATCCTAAAGTGACCCTCACCCCTCTTATAAAAGGGCACTCATCGTTCCCTAAAATACACAACTCCAAAGCCATTTTTCTCGCCCTAACCCTACAAAAATATCCTCCCAATCTTTCTCACATCAACCTAGAGTCCTTAATTTGATCAGAAATCCAACCTAAGGAGCACTTTTGATCAACTCAAAAGGAAACACACGAAGAAGTGGTCATAATTTCACCACCCTCTTTCATGTTCTTTTCTTCTTCCACTTCCTCTTTATTTGTTGTTTCTATACCAAAATAATAACTCCAATACCTCCAACATATTGTGATGTTATTATAAATATGGTATAACTATATTCGTTATTCTATCCATCCTTTAAATGTCAAAGTCACCATATTTGCATACGTACGACTTACCGTCTCCACATTGTGGTGCAGTTTGTTATTCAAACACTTCATTATTTGGATGGGGATAATAATGAGTATAATTGATGTAAATAATAAATATAACATGTTAATTATTTTTTATATATGATATATTATCCAATTATATAGTATTTCAACATCAATGTAATGATATTGTCGCTCGTGCGTACGTACAGATTACCGTCTCCACGACACGATGAGATTCATTCCCATGTTCACCATTCAACAATGATTATAAAAATATATATTATTAATAAGTATGTAATATATTATATTATAATTCTATTAAAGATATATATTAATATATACTTCCATATATCTTATTCACTTAATTCCATTCAATACAATATGAAAATGGACACAACGTTTAGGCGTACGTACAGCCTACCGTCTCCATAAACGGTGCCTTACATTTCATATATCTATCTATTATAAATATTTAAATTATAATATATATATGATATATAAATCAATTTTTATATTATGTAAGTATTGAAATCATTATCTTAATGATACGATCAATAATAACATGTTAAAACACGTACGATAAAGAAAGCTATTATTTCCCAAAATGTTAATTTCACATTGAAATAATTATTAAATGGGTAGTATAAAGTCATAAATGAATCATGTATGATATAATAATTATGAATATGGTTCTGATATAATTTAATAACATACTATGGTCATTATACAAGAGTTTAAACGTACCCTTGACCAAAGGAAATGCATGGTAGGGGTTAATTCCAAAATCTCTTCATTATCTGAGGTAGTTTATACTTGTGTATCTACTGGGACCTATTTATCATCCACATCCGTGTTTCTTAAAAATATATTTCAAAACATTTTTAATATTTACAAGAATATGGGTTAAATTCATTTATAACCATTTCCTAATTTTTATAAATTATTTATAAATGAATATTTCTATCGTTTTCCAAACAATGTCCTTTACGGCCTTTTCGACAAAATTAAGGTATGAATGTATTTTTAACTTATAAAATGGGTGTGGCTATTTTCTACCATTATAACACCTTCGATTATTCTGTTAAAATATTATAATAATATTTTAAAAATAAATATTTTCCCTTTTAACTTCATGACTTCTAAATGATTTCAAAATAAAAAGAGATATTTCTCTCAAAAAGATATGATTTCATCTATGTCAACATCCTTTGAGGGATTTTAGACTTGTTTGAAGTAGATTTTTTATGATAAAAATCTTCAATATTGTATTGAAGTTTTTGTGATATATTTGACTATGGATGTGTAATTTGTATACCCTTTATGGTTTATGGAAAAAGTATTGACATTTCATAAGCTAGTTTTAATACGAATGTTTAAGTTATGTTTAAACCTTTTCTCATAAGGAATGAATTGGACTTAGTAAGTGATGGGTGGAGCCCGCTATAGCTCCTCGATGCATCAATTGGTTTCTTAAGAAAAACTAGTGTCTTGTCACAATGCCTTGAAAAAATATTATTTGTAGTCTTGGCACAAGGCCTTGACTATGTGGTTATGAATTATAGCATCAATATAAAATTAGCTATTGATATTACATGTGGTTATTCTAATAGTAGAATATCCATGTGAATTAGTAAATGGAATTATTTGATTTATCTTTTCCATATTATTCTGAAGTTTATGTTTTAAAAGAATTTGTTTTAGTTTTATACATTTTCTTCAATATTTATGCATATTTATGAAAGTTTTCTCTATATTGTTATCCTTGCTAAGCATCTGAGCTCACCCATTTCTATGTTTTATTTTTCCCAGGATGAAAAGAAGTATATTATGACTGACCTACATGGTTAATATAAGGGATATGAATGTGGTAAATGGATACTTTTTTTTTTGTTATTATTCATTTTATAATGTATTGTAACTTTCAGGAATGTAATCTATTTTCCAAGACAGTTAAACTGACCGGTCCTTCGGGAATTGATTCTTCGTAATCATGCAAATATATTAAAATAAGGCACGGACTCTGGGTAATTGGGGTCGGGGTGTTAAAGTTGGTATCAGATAAATGTTACAACTAACTTGGAAATAGATTCAGATAAACTATGATTAGAGAACATTACCCTAAGATAGACATAGACGATTAATATGGAATAACTTCCTAGAATTTTGGAAATGTAGAAATTTTGTGTATTTTTGACGCAATACATCCGAGTCTGGATACAAGCAGGTAGAGGCGGCTCTGGCACAGATGTACCTAGGAGTGAAAACATTGAAAAGGAGTTTCGAGCTTGACTTGGGGTATCATGGTACACGAAAATTGGCCTCGCTACACTCTTTCTTATGACACTCTTGGGGGATATGCTTAGGATAATTCATATTTTTATTACAAGACATTATGAAGGATATACGATTAAATATTTCCTCAAAGAAATTTTTTTATGATTTTAGATTATATTAATAATATTTTCAATTTATTTGAGGTATTTTACAAGTTTGGAATTATTCATTTATATTCATAAACTAACCTAGTGTATTCCATTGTTTCGAAATGGAACCTAGTAGATGGATTGAGAACTCAAACGATACGAATGATCCAAAGAGTATAAAGGATCATATATTTCATGGTATTAAGCCAACATTTATAAAGGAAATAATCTCCCATGTATTACCATCATATGAAGAAATAGTATCATGTGTTAACAAGATAATTAATAATTATTTGAGTCATATGGATTTGAAGGGAATCCAGAGAAGAATAGGATGGAAGGGAGAAAGACGGATAAAGGGAAGAGGGGATAGAAGGATTTTCCCATATGTGATAACTATGGAAATAATCAACATTGTAAATTCTTGAAGGGAATGGGAGTTTGTTATAAGTGTGGAGAAAAAGTACACCAATTAAGTGATTACAAGGGTAAGAAAAAAGTTTCAAATGTACAATTCTTCATCTACAAAGAGTTGAGACACTACGCGAAGCAATGTCCAAATCATCATAGTATACCCCAAATGATACTATTGGATAATAATAAAGTTATGATACAACCGAAGATGAAGATGAATGATTAGATTTCATATGCTGTTATTAAATTATTGTCTCATTTGGGTATTGTATTAATGATGTACATGTTATAAAAATTATAGAGTATAAAAGGATTGTACTGTAGTACTATTTCATTAAGGACTTGAGATTGTGTGGAACCTAGAAAAGTGACTCAATAGCAGGTCAATTTTTTTTTGAAAATATATGGTTGAGAGAAAGATAAACCATAATATGGTTCTGATACTGAGGTAGTGATTTTGGAATAATATATGATTGATTTGGATAAATTATATTTGATATTCTTAACTACCTTGAAACTGATTAATGATTTGTATATTCCATCATTGTTGGAGTTTAAAAAGTTTTTGGATAGAAGGAGTATATACAACATTCTTTTAGGAATAAAGGATCATGAATGTAATCAATAAGGTTTTAAGGAAATTCATGGTGTTATAGTGTTTTAAAAGAATACATGATGAAGGTATTCATATGTTACTACAAAGCAAAAAGGATCTTCATTGTGTTTACCTTCCATATATAGATTGCACTGTTAGTTTGGACGGAAGTATTTTGGATAAATCTAAAGGTTGGAATCGATTAAGTTTTACTTTGGCTGATATTGATAAGGTTAAATTATTTCGTGATATTATTTTTAGATTGTCCTAAATAGGACAACCTGATGCTCGGGCGACAACCCGTCATGTCCGACAAGGCCGTGAGACTTGAACCCGCAACTGAAGGGCGACAAAGGTGGATCACCTACCACTAGAATATGTGATGTTCTAGTCTGTATAATGTAGTTTATTTAAATATTTTGACAAATTAATTATAAATTTATTATATTTGGGACCCTATATGATTAGTATAAATAGAATATTTTTGAATTCTATTATCTATTATAGGGAAAGATGAGTTTTAGTAGGAATAAGTTGAAGGATAAAACTCTACTAGCCAAGTGTATTTTTTTCTTATTATTCTATGAATAAATTAATTATTAAACTTTGTGGAAGGGATATTAAAACCAAAAATGCGTTATCCTAATACCTTATGTTTCATTAACTAACGATATTTTAAATCATCATAGATTGATGGCTTTGAGGCCCACAATTTTACACTTGTTTTTTGATTGATGAACTCAATCACTCCCTATAAATATTTACATTTTTCCACCAATTATGTGTCTCTAATTTCCACCAATATTCCCCTAATTGAGATCAAAATTTGGTGGTGACTTTATCATTCCCTTTCTCTTTAATTAAGACTAACTTTTATTAACCCAGTTTTTGATGTGGGTTTTCCACAAAGGTATTTTTCTATTTTTAACCTTTTATTTTCAAAGAAAAATTTCAAATTAAAAGGATGAAATTTATTGAAGGATGGGAGAATGTAACACCCTAATATTTTATATTACGTTATCTAATTAATGTAATTCAATAGCTTGCGCTACACACAACACCGAGTTCGAGCGCACCAAAACTTACAAAACTAGCCGTTCAAAAAGCGGTTATAAATAGTATTAACTGAATTTTGAATCTTGTATGATATATATAATTTTAACACCCACATTATGTGTTTCTTAGGCATAATATAAGAGCAAATTCATTTTTTCAGATAAAAGATGTATTTTTCACAAAAAGAAATTTTACTGCCTTTTAATGGCTAACCATTTTTAAAACCAATATTTGAAACTTTTTTGTATTCAATTTAATGAAATTAAATTCTTTTTTATAGGTGGTACATAAAAATTTAGTTTGGATAAATATTTGGTACTTTTTTGATAACTTTCATACTTTGACGAAGAGTGAAAAATACTATGTTTTAATTGAAAACAACTTTTTTAATCGAAATAATTTATAGTGTTAAATTATGCATTTTAAAGGTTTTCAAGTATAATAAGATTATATTTTTATCATTTGAGACAGTTTAGGTCATTTTAAGTAATTTAACATTTAAATGTGACATAAACACATGTCAATCTTTTGATAGATTTTACTTTTTAAAAACTCGCTTTTTGGTTTTGACAACGAAAATTAATTTTAAATTAATAAATTAAAATTATATTTTTTTAATTTTTTAAAATAGATTTCATTTTTTAATTAATAATATCAAAATTATCTTAGGGTGAATTTTTGGTAATTTTCTGAAAACTTTCAATTTTTGATGAATAGTGAAAAACAATGTGTTATTATTTAAAACCGAATTTTTTTTAAATAATTATTTATTTTATAAAATTTATTTTAAGTCAAAATAGATATATAATACCTCTATAAGTTCAATGTAATTAATTGGAGTCATTTTATAATAAAATAAGATGTATACAATTTTATTGATCTTTTTAACCTCTTTTACCCTCCTACTAGGCACGTTAGAAAATTTGCATAAAACATAATTTTACCACTTTTGTTAGTTGAATTTCAAAATTCCAAGAGAAAAATTTGACATAAATAAGTAAAATTTGATTCAATAAAATGATAATAATTTTTGGTGAATAGAAACTTTTGACTTTTATTTACCACGGTTAAAAGTAAATAAGGTAATTAAGGGTAAAAATGATATTATACTTACCCTAAAACATGTTTTAATTATATTAGATAAGTGCTATTTGACCCAAAACAACCATATGAATAAAATATGATCCTTTAGGTTCACTCGGATTAGATTTGGAAATTTTTTTTTTTTTTAAGAAGTGTTAAAAATGTTAAATTCAAAATTTATTAACTAAAGCATTTTTAATATAAGGTGATACATAAGATAAACTTGACTATAAATATTAATTATAAAGATAAAACTATTTCAAAAATAATTGTATTTTATTTATAATTTTTAGAGATTAAATAATTAAATTTATTTATGACACAATGATGATGCAGTAATTACCTTCTTTATGAAATATTAAACTAGTTTATATTAAAAATAATAAAATAAATAGACTATAAAAGTTTTGATTCCATAAACGAATTTTATAGGTTAATATGATAGTTTAGGGTTGATTATATAAATTTTTTTCAAAATGATAAGGCTGTTACAACTTTCAAAAAAACAAAATACCAAATAGTGTCAAAATTTACATAAATTAATTTTTAAAACAAATACTATATTATTGGTCGATATAATATTCCCAAAAAACTAAGGTTAGGCTAAAGGGATAAAATAATATTATATAATTCATTAATGAACCACTTTATGTTCTCTTGGAAGTTTACATTATGTTTATTAACCATATAGTGTAAGAATACAAGAAGACACGGTAAAAGCTAAACTATTTTACTAAGAGTTAAATCTAAATAATAGAGCTAAAATGGAAACCTAAACTTGTATAAAACCTGTTGGTTGAGAGGATTTCGACCCATAACCACCTAAGGCTCGAAATAAATTCATTTGTAGCTATTATAAACCGAATATGATTGTATAATAAATTAATATTTTAATCTTTTCCTAAAGTGACCCTCACCCCTCTTATAAATGGGGACTTACCCATCTCTCAAAATCACACCACCAAATCCATTTGTCTCACCCAAAACCTACCACAATACCCTCCCAACATCTGTCACATAAACTGCAAGTCCATACCATGATCAGAAAGGCGTCCTGAGGAGCCTTTTTGATCAAATCAAAAGAAAACACCTGAAGAAGTGGTAATAATTTGACCACCCTCTTTCAAGTTCTTTTCGTCTTCCACTTCCCCTTTATTTATTGTTTCCATAAAAAATTAATAAATCCAGTACATCATACATACTATGATGTGATTATAAATATGGTACAACCATATTAATTATTCTATCCATATTATAAATGACAAATTCACCATACATGCGTCCGTACAGCTTACCATCTCCACATTGTGGTATAGTTTGTTATACAAACACTTCATTATTTCGATGGGTATTATAATGAGTATAACTGATGTAAATAATAAATATAAAATGTTAATTATTCTTTATATATAATATACCATCCAATTACATATTATTTCACAATAAAAATAATGATATTGTCACTCGTGCGTACGTACAGATTACCGTCTCCATGACGAGATGAGTTTCATTCTCAGGTTCACTGTTCAACGATGATTATGAAAATATATATTATTATTAATTATGTAACATATGAAATAATAATTCTATTTTAGATATATATATATATATATGTATTTACTTACATATATCTCTTTCAATTACTTCTGTTCAATACAATATGAAAACGGAAATAATGTTTCTGCGTACGTACGACCTACCGTCTCTATAAACGGTGCCTTCAATGTCATATATATATCTATTATAAATATTTATATTCTAAATATATATGTTATATAAATACAGGTTTATATTCCGGATGTATTTAAACCATGATCTAAATGATACGACCAAGAATAACAAGTTAAAACACGTACGATAAAGAAAGCGATTATTACCAAAAATGTTAATTATACATGGAAATCATTATTAAATGGGTAGTATAAAGTCATAAATGAATCATGTAATATATAATAAATATGAACATTGTTCTGGTATAATTTACTAACATTCTATGGTCATTATACATGAGGTTAAAGGTACCCTCTACCAAAGGAAAGTGCAAGGTAAGGGTTAATTCCACAATCTCTTCATTATCCGAGATTGTTTATACGTGTGTATCTACTGGGACCTCTTTATGATCCACTACTATGTTTCTTAAAAATATATTTCAAAACATTTTTACTATTTCCTAGACTATGGATTAAAGTCATTTATACCTTTGTTTTATTTTTTATAAAATGTTTATAGAGGAATCATTCCGCCATTTTCCAAAAAAGGTCCTTTACGAGCTTTTCGACAAATTTAAGGAAAGAGTGATTTTTAACTTATACAGTGGGTGTAGATATTTTCCACCATTATAACACCTTAGAAGATTTTCTTACATGATTATAAGAATAATTTCAAAATAGTTTTTTTATAATTACATGACTTCTAAATGATTTCAAAATATAAAGAGATACTTATCTCAAAAAGTTTTGATTTCATCTATGTCAACATCCTTAGATAGATTTTATAATTGTTTGAAGTTGATTTATTATGATACAAATCTTCCGTATTTTATTAAAGGTTATTTGATTTATTTGACTATGGACGTGTTATTTTTATACTCTTCATGGTTTATGGATAAAGTATTGACATTTCGTATACTAGTTTTAATATGAATGTTTATGTTATGTTCAAACCATTTCATATGAGGAATGAATTGGACTTAGTAAGTGAAAGGTGGAGCCCAATATAGCTCTTCGATGCATAGATAGGTCTCATGAGACAAACTAGTGTCTTGGCACAAGGCCTTGAAAAAATCTAATTTGTAGTCTTGGAACAATTCCTTGAGTAGGTGATATGAAGTCTCGTATTATGCATCCCATCATTATGAAATTAGCTATTGATATTACATGTGATTATTCGACTAGTAAAATATCCATGTGAATAAGTAAATGGAATTATTTTATTTATCATTGCAATGTTATGCTGAATTTTATGTTTAAAAGGCTTTCATTTTAGTTTTATACATTGCCTTAAATTTTTATGCTTATTTATGAATGTTTCCACTATATTGTTATCCTTACTGAGCATCTGATCTCACCCCTTTCTATGTTTTATTTTTCCCAGGATGTGAAGATGTATATTATGATTGACATACAAGGATAATATAATGGATATGAATTTGGTCAATGGATACAATTTTGTTGTTGTTTTTCATTTTATAAGGTAATGTAATGGTCATGTATTTAATCTATTTTCCAAGACTGCTAAATTGATAAGTCCCTTTGGACTTGATTCCTTGTAATCATGCCAATGTATTAAAATAATGCACTGACTCTGGGTAACTAGGGTCGGGGTGATACAAAGAATGGCCTGCATATCCTCTGTGGATTCTTCCCCTCACTGTTATTCCACAACAACTTGTATATCTTAGTGAGCATCGAGATCCCGAGGTTGACATGTCCCCCTCTTGCCAACACAGACGCCATAATGAACGTGCTCGACCACACTCACATGTTAGTGTCCCTCACTTTAAGGATCTAGCCATAGATAAGTGCTGCAATGAACCTAGCTAACCTAACCAATAGTTGTTTCTTGGTATTGACATTGAACCCCCACATCTTCCAATGGTTATCCTCCAAGATCTGCCAGTATGAGTGCTCCTTGCCTCACTAAACCCCCTTTGAACATGTCCAAGGCCTCATAGGAAACTGTCTATTTACAAGAAAGTTCAAAAATTCCTTGAAAAACTGCATGAAATGGATGTCCCTCACCAATTGCTTGTCCTCTCCTGGCACCAGGTCCATCAATGTCATCGCCAGCGGTGGCATTGAATCCAGATCCTCCCACGCACCCACAATAGGGAGGAACTCATCATTCATTACCCCCAGTATTGGGACCCCTGAAATCTGGTGTAGATCCCATAATTTGATGCTGACCTATCAATGGTGCAAATTGTATTGGTCCTCGATAATCACCTACTTAGAAACTCTGCCATCAGCTACATTGGCTGATATATATGGAATTGGGAGGCCCAAGACGCCTCATACAGGCCCACTCGCCCGAGCTCTGCCCCAAATTCTTCACACGAGGCACCTACCTAGTAGGCCCAAGCCATGTCATCTATGAAGTTTCCGCCCTAGCATAGATCCTACTCATCAGTACACCCCTTCTCTAGGTTCCCTAGGGATGCCTTTAGAATAGAATGGTAAAATAGGGGTGATGTCTCTAGCTGCAGTTCATTCCCATCAACTTTATTCACATGATTGTATAGAATGTCAACATTGATAGGTGTGGAGTCCTTCCAAGTATGGCTGTCATCCACCTTAAAACATTGGCACTATCACGACTTTATCTTGAATGAGTAAACTGACTTTTCCCTGCTTCCTTTAGGGATGAAGACTTCATCCCTTAGGCCAAATTTGTATAGAGGAAGCCTCCTATATAGTGGATAGTTCTTCTGTATTTCTGACATCGGATCCACCGGTTAATTTTAGTCAGAATGGATTTGTACGAACTCCCATATACATGAGACATCTTCCATTTCCTCCCTTCGAGAAGAATCCTCAAGGACCCCCTAACAGCTTCATGGTGAACATTTAGTTTGTGAAATTTGGACGTTTTGGTTCTGGTTCGCGAAGATCTTTCACAAAGCTCATTCATAGAGCTCGTTTGAGAATATTGTTCGCAGAGCTTAGACCCAACAAGACATCTTGAAGGCCTGCCCTGACCTAGTAGGTAGAAGCCGTAGATCACAAGCTCATAGAGTCGAAGGACTCATTCTGCGCCGTGAAGCAAAAAGTACGGATTCACGGAGAGCAATCGCGGAGTGTGCAGAGTTTTGCGAATCAAGAGAACTATCACCCAAACACAGAGGTGATAAATAAAAAAGAGGGGTCATCATCCCTATTTATAGGCACCGTCCACATGTGCTTTATGGTGCATCTAGCCACAGTGAACTTTGCTATGCTCTTAACCCATGCATCACTGCATTGTATCGCGACCCTCTTCCGCAAGCTTGCTTTGCGACTGGCCTAAAGAGTTTTTGCAATTGACCCTCAAAGCTAGACCCTCGTTTTTGTCCTCAGCTCCATGTTTGATGGAGGGAATTGTTTGGCACCAAAATTTTGGATGAGGAAGATAAAATGAAAATTATTTGGGGATTCCTCATGAAGCTTGTTCGCAGAGCCCCGCAGCACCGCTGCCGGCGCAAAGCTTCCTATTTTGCACACTTTCTACGAAGAAAAGAGGATGGAGGTTCTGCAACAATATTGACGTTTGAGAAGCCTCTGTGGAGCAAAGATATAAGAGGATCCACAATCTGAGTGAAGTTTGTGAAGCCACTGTGAAGCAACGAGGTGGGAGGCTCCGCAATCCGACTGATGTTTATGAAGCCGCCGCAGAGCAATGAGGCCGGAGGTTCTGTGATCCAACTACAGTTTTTGAAGCCACCATGAAGCAAGGATGCGAGAGGCTCTACAATTGGATTGATGTTTACACTGAGGGATCTCTGCTTCATGGCACCTATTGCCTATAAATACTGGACTCCCCTCGAGCCCAAAGGATGGATCCTCCAACATTTCACCATCTTATCTCTCAAATCATGAAGCAATTTATACTCTAAAATACATGATCTCTTCAAGGTAATTGAGAATCATGAAGGAACATTCCATTGGCTTAAATAAATCCCCTCTTCAATGAGGGATGCCCTTCGTGAAGCCTATAGGCCATCGTGAATGAAGGGGACCCCCACGGGGACTCGGGTCTTCGTAGAGAACTTATTCTTCATGAAGTACCACCCATGAACATGTAACCCACATGCTAAGGTAGGGTCACTGGGATTTATGAAGCACACTACTTCACTGTGCTGTGCTTCGCAAGACACCCTTGCTTTGTGAAGCAGTGCTCTGTGAAATATTTTCCACTTCATGAAGCACCTTCCATAACAACGTATTCCATATTCCTAGGCTAGGCCACTTCACTTCATGAAGCATACCCCTTCACAAAGCCCCTCCACTACATGGATCACCAATGCTTCACAAGGCCTCTTCCTATGAACCCCTTTTCTCCGCAACCCCTTTTCTTGTGTGACCCAACAGGTTTGCGCGAAGTGATTTCAAAGTCCCTTGGGCAGTGCTTCATGTTGCGTTGTTTCACCTCATGCTTCTTCGAATATTAATTCTAATGGATATATCTTATTCGCTTAGCCACACAAACGTGGGCCCCTCAATAGATTACTCCATGACACCCCCTCACCATGAAATTAATGATTCATTCACTTCCCCAAGGTCAGGTGGGTATCATTTATGTAAGTCCTTGGGGTGGGGAGTAAAATTACCTCATCTGAGCTGTAGGATGCTAAATTGACAAGAGCCATCATCCTCAGCACATTACGTTAAACTGTGACCTCGCCCTGTGCATCATACTCTACGCCCGTTTGTCTCCATGGGAGCGATATATTCCTCACATGGAATGAGATCTTTTTTGATGTAGTGGTGCATGTGAAATGAACAACCAACTGTTTTCTATCGACCGGTCATGGTTCTGGTGCCCTACTAATGTGTATAGAAGCACTCGGGTCCAATCCTCGGTGATGATACATTGAAATAGTCATTTGTTTTTAGTGGATTGTATTCTGATTTGGGTGTTTGTTTGAAGATCTTAATTGAAATGACTAATTGATTATGGTAGATTTAACAAATTTATAATTATTGGGGTGAGTTCATCATTTGGTTAGTTAAGCTTGTTATATCCTTGAGCTTTGGTTTATATTGCATTTAAATTAACACCCATGTCACAAGTTGACGTTGATTTGAATTCCCAAGTGTTAAGGATTTAGTCCAAGCCTTAACTTAACTTAGGGTTCTAATCCTGATCATATCCTGTTTATGGTAGTTTATTTATGGTTCCAATAATCCATGGAAACCTCATGTTAAACAAAACAAGTCATTAATACATGACATGATAAGTCCAACATACACAATGTTAATTTAACGAACACTCATCGAGAAAAATCTCTCAATCGCTTAACATACCTAAATTAAAACTCAACCCAATGAGATATTTACTCATACATTAAGATCGTTATTAATCTGGTAATATATTTTTATGGTGATGAATTATAAAGAGAAGAAAAATAAATGGACAAGATAAGAGTAGTGCGCCGAACACAGACACAAACGATGAAAAAATTGTTAAATTCATAATTTAGATTGAATGATGAAGAAAAATAAAAGAATGTATTTTAACATGATTTAGGAAATTTTAAGAACATTAATATTAAACTACATAAGGTGGGTGAGATTAAGAAATATTTAATAAGAATCTTTCATTAATACACAATTATAAAACAAACACAAACAAGATTTCAAATGAAGAAGAACACAAAAGTAAATGAAATTAAAGAGAGGAGGAAGGGTCTCTCAAGTGAAAACATGAGTTTTTCATGTCCTCCCAGGCCTTTGTCAGATCGTTGGTTGAGCCAATTGATCCTCCTCTATTCTGAAATGTCAACCCTTTTGAGAGGAGAGGAGGGGATGTATTTATAGCCCAAGGTGGTGGACTGTTTGCATTCCAGAATTACTCCTCCACATGGCTCGTAGATTTGGACATTCAAACAGCAGAATCATGAAATATCTTCTTCTTCAAAGTTTTATATATAAAAGTCTTATGTCTACTTCGAAAATTTGGAGTCCATTGGATTTATGGAGAAAAGGTTATGGCGGGTTTACTAAACAATTTTGTTCTGACCATTTCAATACATACAGTTTCAAAGACCATAATTTGAATGGGGTTTGGAATAGGAATATTCCCTCAAATAAAAATAATTTCATCAAAATGGTTGTACAGACATATCTCCTATTTCACATTGTAAAATATCAGATCGAATGGATTTCCACATCAGGAAAAATGGCAATATTTGTGTGCTGATTTTATTTCTCGGCTAGAATGGTGGTCTGGATTTCAGTGCATCATTTGGACCCATTTTTGTTATTATTAGGCCTTCAAATTTTTATCCTAGACTCCTTAAATTGTCCACATAACTATGTTGTAGAATAATGAAATTATTTACTTCTGTAGTTATCCCATTAAATCAATCTTCATGAATAGTCCAGTTTCTTCACAGATTCTTTGGTCTTGTTTGTGTGGACCATATGACCCTTGAAATGGAAGATGTGGCTCATGGTACCTTGTAATGAAATTTTTTATATTTAAAGGAGAATACTAAAAAGAAAGAACCACACAATTTGGATCAGTATAGTGATAGTTATTATTAAAAAATTGAACTGACTCAGTTGGACTACTTCTAAAAATGCTCAATAATTATACCTAATATTAAAATATTAATATTCCACACAAATGATGCAATTTTCATATAAATTCAGTAAAGGGAGTATATAATGAGTCGTTAAAATATTAATAACATCATCATGTACATAGAGAAAGAAAAACAGCTTGGTATAATCCCCTAGCCTTTCATACAGAAGGTAGTATCCATGCCCTCCCTCCTCTCTTCAATCCCAAAGACCCGAGGAGAGATGGGCACTGAGACCTTCATTATCCCGTCCCTATCCTGATGGGTTTTTTCACCATTCGGGCCTCCATCCTGGAGTAAGTCCCAATCTCCATCTTTTTGGACAACTAATCATGTGTAATCCCATGTTTCCTCATTGGGATACTAACCACGCATAAGCCCCTATTTCCTTTTTGGGCCGCTAACCACATGTAAGCCCCACTCCACTTCCTACATACACACCATTCACGATATGATCATCAGGTCTTAGATGCCTCTTGTTTATCACACTGAGAATGACTCACATGGTTGTAGAGTAAGTAATGACCATGACATCCCCTTTGGGCCACCTTACAGTGTTAGCCCTAAATGCCCCTCTGAACTATGTGTAATTTTATCCATTCCAAGTCAAGGTATGTAGGAAGCCTCCCTGAGGTTGAATCCTAACACCTATTGGTCCCGAACCCCTTCACGTCTGTTCACCAACACCATTCCGAACTACATGGACTTTGATCCTTGCCATGGCAAGGTACGTAGAAAGCCTCCCTAAGGCTTAATCCCAACACCTGTTGGTCGAAACCGTCATCACGTCGGTTCACCAAAACCATCAAAAACTACATGGAATTTGATCCTTTCCATGAAAAGGTATGTAGGAAGCTTCCATGAGGTTCAATCCCAACACCTATTAGTCCCGACCCCCATCATGTCAGTTCCCTAACACCATTTCGAACTATGGGGAATTTGATCCTTGCCAAGGGAAGGTACGTAAGAAGCCTCCCCGAGGTTCAATCCCAACACCTATTATTCCCTAACCCCTTCACATAAGTTCACCAACACCATTTCGAACTACGTGGACTTTGATTCATGCGAAGGAAATGTACATAGGAAGTCTCCATGAGGTTCAAATCCAACACCTATTGGTCTCGATCCCCTTCACGTCGGTTCAACAACCCCATTACGAACTATGTGGGCTTCGATCCTTACCAAGGCAAGGTATGTAGGAAGCATCCTTGAGGTTCAAGACCAACACCTATTGGTCCCGACCCCATACAAGTCAGTTCACTAACACCATTTTGAACTACGTGGACTTTGATCCTTGATAAGGCATGGTACATAGGAAGACTCCCTGATGTTAAATCCCATCACTTTTCTTCTGAACTATGTGGAGTGTGATCCTTGTCAAGTCAATGTACATAGGAAGCCACCTTGAGGATCAAGTCCAACACATACTAGTCCAGACCACTTCACGGCGGTCCTCCCTCGTCCCACATGAAGTTAAACTATACGCCCCCTTTTAATCCTGCAAGATGTTAAACTTTACCTGTTTGAACTATGGAGGTTTTGATCCCTATCTACTAGATAGGGTATGTAGGATTCCTCCCTCAGGTCTAATCCTAACAAACGGTAATCCTTTGGAACCCTAATCGATGGTATGTTATTGTGTTCCCAATCCAACTATAAGCCGTTGGAACCCCATTTAGTGGTAAGCCATTGAAACCCCATCTAGTAGTAATCCTTTGGAACCTCATTCAACAATAAATTGTTGTGATACCCTAGTCGATGGTAATCCATTGCGATCCCCATCCAATGGTAAGACGTTATTGTCCCTTTTTTAGAACCCACAACACTGGTCTGCCCTAGTGGCGTCAAACCAACCCAGGCTACTAACAACGTGTAAGCCCTAGTATATTATCGGACCGTTGTCTTCTTCGTACCCCTAATTCTACACCCCCATCATGAAATACGTGGACTTTTAACCTTTCTAATTCAAGGTAAATAGGATGCCTCCACGAGGTTCAAGTCCATCACACGTGTATCATTCCGGTCTCTCTGTTGAGCATATGTGTTTCAGGAAGGTCATGAACCAACCCGAAGGTTCCATTTCCTCCCGGTCCCATCCACATGGGTTGCCTCCTTAGGTGTCACATCACCTCACCAAACTATGAAGACTTTGATTCCCTGCCTTGGGGATACATAGGAAGTCTCTTTGAGGCTCAATCCCAACTTCACCATCACCCTCACATCAACTCCATCTCACTCTCCATCCACTCTCAACAATTCATGTCCAGTCTGATTCTTACTCAGGCCGCCAAATCCTAGTAAAATCATGTCACCTAATTTCTTTATTCTCTTAGAATTAGTGTTCCCTCTAGGGGTTTCACCCATATGATCCACTCCAGTCAGTGTCCCGATCAATTCTAATCATCTCTTTAAGACGTTAAACTTGCATAATACCCTATGTTAAACATGAGAAGCTGGGGAAACCCTTAGGGACATGCCTATGGAATATAATTCCCCACATTCAACATGGGATGCCTCATTTTTAATCACCCTCACTAATCCTTATCATAATGATAAGAAACCTAGACACATCAGTGTTCCAGCGTCCAGACATGCCAGTGATGTCCAATGTGACTACTTCCCTGACCGAAGGTTGCTGCACTGACCGTACCCCTTGGAATTTCGTAATAGAAGAAGTGTAATTAACCATCATACAAGACCATATGGCACTAGGACGAGTTTCACAAAAAACATCTTAATCTTTGATGGAGACTCGGACTAGGTAACGAGTTCCGACGAGTAATCCGCGGAAGGAGGAACTGACATCCCATCGCCCCATTTTGATAAAGGAGAAAACGTCCTTGAATAAGCGATGGATGTTTCCCACCTTTGTAAAGTGGGAATGATGGGAAATAGTCGATGCATCCTTTGAAATATATGGATGTGCACGCCCCAACAAAAACATCATAAACAATATTGAAATACGGTAATTTACTGTATAAGATAAATACAAGAATTAATGAGTCATATATGATGTATAAGTGATATAAGCACTATTAGATCAAACTATCATGCAATATTTAATTTATTCAGTCACAAAAAACATCCCTATTGATTTCCTTGAGCCAAAATAAAAAAAAATTATTAGAATAAAAAAAAACCTCTCCTCCACTAAATACAAACTCTTCTCCTCACACTACCAAATCATTGAATCTTTTGAAATTTCTACCAAATATTTTTTCCAAACCTAACTCCCTTGTCCAAGAGCCATTGTTCTCAACAAAATACTAAATTGAATTTCCTTAAAGAGGTTCTCAAAGAGAAGAATATCAGAGGTAAATCACTTTTCGTTCTCTTTCGTTTTATTTTAATTTATTTTCTTCTTATTATATACTTAGTTCGTATATAAAAAGTAAACTTATAACTAAAGTGTCTTATATATACTTCATTGTTATTATTTTTAATGAAAATATATCATCAAACCCCCTTTATTCACTTTATTATTATAAAAATGAAATCACCAACCATGAGGTGCCGATTTACCGCCTTTGTGGATGATGAGTTTTCGTTTTTCAATTCCGCATTCAAGGATGGTCATAAAAACCTTTTTTTGATTAAATAATAATAGAATATATATATTAAAACTTATTTAGGATTAAAAAAACCAATATATATACATAATATTAATTCATAAGTCAAAACTAATTTGTGATGATCGAAAAGAGCCAAAATAATCTCAATTATTCTCACTAAAATTTTATCTAATGACTCATCTTCATACGATATAACTGAATAAAAATTACAACCATTAATATTATATAAGTTTATTAATAATATATAATTTCAATTTTGGATGAATATCTTCATTTTACTTTATTTTATATACATGTATACAAGTAAACCAATCATTGAAACCAAGGAAATGAATACTCCCAAATGTTAAAATTGTATCTTATAACTCATTAAAAAGGGCATAAATGAACATAATAAAATAAAAATAAATAAAATACATATATAAATGTTTGTTAATTAATTAATTAATTAATTTTATTTTATTATCTAGGACATTAAGATCATCTGAAGAACACTTTCGGACATAAGGAATGAGATTCTCCCCAACCCCCCATTTTTTCTTTTTGGTTAAACTTCTAATTTATTTTTTCAGCAACCCTTCCACAACCAATAATTAAAGGAATTAATTATTTAGTAAGTTAAAAATGTATTAATTATGTTTACCTAATTTAAGTATCATATCAATATATATATATATATAATTTTAAAACATCTTCTTCCCACTCTCCATGCATTGTCCCATCAAAGGTCGGTTAACCACCTATAGAGATATTTCCATGTCAACAAAAATAACCACAATCTTGAGTGGATGTTTTAAACTATATATAATAAATTTACATGTAATTATATGCATTATATACTATTTTAATTAGTCATATTAATATATTAATTTCATTTAAATAAAATAGAAATATCATTAAAAAGTGGGAAAATATTAAGTAAAAAATGATATCAAACTGATTCAATCTTCATCATGTGAAATGAAAAAATATAATAAAATGATTATAATTAATAAATAGTTATATAAATGACTATAATTTACTTATTTATCAATGTTTAAATAAATATAATTTTTTTATTCAGGAGGCGCAAATGCAAAAAAATTAAGCCGGAATTAAGGCATGGGACTTCATATCAATTTTCATTTCATTAAAAATTACTTGGTATTGTGAACCTAATAATTTTTATGTGTTTTATATAATACCCCATTGAGATATTTTTTCATTTAAAATTATATTTCTATTAATTATCCATATTCTTGTATCATGGATATGATTATTGTGTTTTTCGTATACCATTTTACATACAATGTTTATTTTGAATGTTGTTTTAATTGGGTAAATATTGAAGAATATGTATCCTATAATCCATACAGATATTTAGATAAGGAATATAATTATTTAATTAAATATATGTATGAATAATTATTTGAACTTATAGTGATGGCCAGGTCCTGTTATAGCTCCTCGATGCATTAACAGGTGTCATGAGACAAAATAGTTCACAATAAACACATCGATATTGCATTCAAACATAATCAGATAGGTATTTACCCAAATCATTAAACCTTATGGAATATATTATGGTTCATTCACTAGATACATGATATACAATAATTAATATTTTTCTTCATTCAGTATCCAATTATCATTTTTCGTAGGATTTTCACTATGATAAATTCTATGGATGCATTTACATTATAAGTTTATTAATGACTTGTGTTTTTTAGTTATTCACCATGAAATATTGATTATGTTTTATTTATTATTATTATATTATTATTGATTCATGTTTCCACTATATGCAACCCTTATTGACTGTCACGCTTGGGTTTTCGATTCTACCCTTTGTTTTGGTTCTGGTTTGGTTCGCGGTTATTCACTCAGGAACTAGGTGTGACAGGTTTGAATTGTTGAGGTATATACAATTTTTATTTTATTCCTTTTGATTTTCCATGAGTTTCCCATTTAATTATCGATAATACTTAATTTTTTGGGAGGGAATATTGACAAGCACAATTAGCATATTGTTTTTAAAATTGTGCTCCCTTCTCAAGGTAACCGTGCGGTATATTGAATTTATAGGAATATGTTGTCTCACGTCTTCTGCATTGTAAGTCAGGTCATGCATACTAACCATGAGATTGATGTATTCTTAGGTAGAGGGTGACACAAAATCACCACACTGTTTGAAAAACTTTGCGGTCAAACTGTGTGGCCTATCCAAGTCATTAAAATTTGGTTTCCCACATTTCACTCTCCACATGTTTTATAACTATTCCCCATTTCATCTCCTTGCATGACCTCTCCACCCTAGGTGCGCCTCCCTCCTTTTCCTTCTCTCCCTTGGGATCATTTTTGTGGTGGAATTGGATTAGAAACTCTAATTAATCTTCATGTAAGTGTTCATATTCTTCATTCTCACATCTTTTCTAGGGTTTTTCCAATTCATCATTGGGGTTTCACATCTTCATCAGTTTGGGTGGTCTCTTTAGGGATGAATCATGCTCTTTAGGTTTAAATATTGACGTTTACTGTTCGATATTTCATTTATAGGCACTAGTGGTGGTGTGGTTGGGGATTTACAATAATATCCTAATGCATCCAAGGATATGTTAGGTGGTTCAATGCGTTAACATTTTTAGATGTTTTTAATATACTTGAAGGTGTATTTAATCTTCTTTATAGATTATTTAGGTGTTTTGAATTATATTTTTGGTGTTTTTTGGAATTTTTTCTTTTTGAAAGGGTTTTTTTTTGAAAAGGGAAAGGTTATGATTGTGTATGTTTTTTGTGATGTTTCTCAAATAGGCTTTTATGCCTTGCGTGGAAGGTGAAAATGGGTTTTTAAAGGCACATATGGTTTGAACAGGTTCAAATGGTGTTTTTAAGGAAAATGGTTTATTTTGGTCTATTGAATTTCATTTTATACCTTTATCATGAGTTATAACTTGTTTTAAATAATGGGAATCATGTTTTAGAAATGAACTTGGTTTGTGTGTGGATTTAAAAAGGGGGTTCTAGCCCATGGATTTAGTTGATAAATCATGTGATTTACTTGTGTCTTGATAAATGAAGATTTATGAATGTAATAAGTTGTGATAAACATATTTAGAAGTGGTTTTGGAATGTGTAAAATGAAAAGTGGTTTGTTTTTTAAATAATATATTTTATTGAAATGATTGGCATTAATTTGTGGTGGTGGTGACATGTGTGACATGTAAAGATGAACCTGAGAAGAAGGGAATCACTAGTGTCTAGATGGGATGACTAGTTCTTGTACAATAGTGATTTATAAGTGGAAAAGTCATGGTTTCACTTAGATATATTGACGCTATCAACACTAACTAAAATATGATGATGATTAGAGAACACTAGGCCCGTGGGGATTCCCCTCCAAGTGGACCGTGAATGAGAAAGCTGTGATTGTGGTTTTTATACCACCCTACACCGATGTATGAGGTTCTAGTGTCCCACTCAATCTAGATTAACCTTAGGGATTTACCCATGGTTCTCTATAATTAAATTATTCTTATATGTTATGGTGTGAACTATCGGCATATAGTGGACCTTGTGTGTATATTTATATTTTTTTTAATAAAGAAATTTCATATGAATTATTTTTCTTTCCTTGAAAGTGTTTCCTTTGAGAATAGTTTCCATAAAAATGTTTTCATAAAAGGAGAATGCTTCAAAAGAATTTACATAAATGTACATGTCAAATTGTATTTTAATTTTATAGCATGCAATATTTTGTTTGGTGTAATCCTATTGGTATTTGGATTACACTCCACATACACCATTGGGTGTATGTCGACCTCGTTATATGTTTGACCTAGGTAAAGTCACGATGCATCATGGCTATGTTGGTGGATTGGGTTGTCGGTGGTCCTATTGCCGGCATTGGCAGTGGTGGCTTGAGTGAGATTCCTCTCTTGTCATATGGAGGTTGTTGGTTATTTTGTATTTTCCTTCTTATAGTATTTATATCTTTTATTTTTTTAATTTTTTTAATCTTAAATCTTTAAAATTGGTTATTTCATGTTTGGTTTTATTTTTTTAAATTTGGATTGTTTTTTATTGGTTGTTTATGTTTGCGAAGTTGGGTGAAATCATTCACATGTCTTATTGTTAATACTCAAGCATTTTTCTCTAGCCTGTGGGGATTAGGAACACACTCTAGGCCATGCCACAGACTGGGTCGAGAATTGGTTCAGATGATGTCCCGACTTGGTTTGTGGAAAAGTGTTATGAGATTGGGTTGTGATTTTTTTGGGTCATGTTACATGGGGTAGAGTGTGGGTATAACAGAGCTATAAATAGCGGGACATGATGTTCTGGTTATGAGTAAGGTTCCTGACCATCCCACCTCACGATAATACAGGAGTTTCCATGGAAAATAAAGATTAATTTTTGGTGATTTGGTTCTTTTAGTTCATTGATGTTTGGGAAATTAAAAGAGATTTGGTTCAGTGGTATCATTAAGATTATAGGGCCTAGTAAGCCATATTTAGCTATGGACATGGTCCTAGAACATTATATATGATAGTGGAATGATTTACGTATGGCTTCTAAACACAAGTCTGAGTAACCAATCAACACCAGTTTCCTCATATTTTTTGTGCCCTTTGGGTCTTGAGAGTTAGTTTAACAACCTTTTCTTTAGAATTGTGAAAAATCTTAATTTTTTTTGAATAAACCCTTGAAAAGGTGGACTTATATAAAATTCTTTTGAGTAATAGGGAATGAGTTTATATAAATTTAAGTCTTTATAAAAAAATTGGACCTTATCATGTTGTTTGTTTGGAAATAAGAACCTTTTTTTAAAGAGGGTTTGGAATTTTATGTTAAACAATGAACTATTGAACAACAAATAATGAGTTTATCAAGGTTGGATCTCTATAATCTTAATACGTGAATTATTGAAATTGAATGTTTGGAAGAACATGAGGTATTTCAACGTGTGTTTTCAGAAATCTATTTTAAATGAGATTCACTAAATGATAGAAAGATGTTTAGAATGGGATAAATTGAAATTTAAAAAAAATGGGTTTGAATGGGATGAGATGTCCTGGAATTAAAGTTAGAGATTGAAAATGGGTTTTTATTGAGTGGTTAGTGAGTCATTGAAATGTTTTTGAATGTTTTAAATGGTAATTGAATTGGGAAAATGGATGTTTGGGTTGAATGTTTATTTTGGAATGTGGAAAAGTTTTGTTTTGATATTTGGTATTCTCATGGGTAACCACATGCATAGGATATATGTGGGAAGTGGATGAGTGCCTAGTTTGGCATGAGAATATGCACGTGTGGGACTCCATGAGATAATCTTTGTAAATGTGCAACCCTCCCATCCTATTTTATTTTTAAAGAGTGTATTTGTGAGATGATGTGATGTTTTGGAAACCAGTAGAGTATTTCCTTGTGATATAAAAATGTCACTTTTGATGTGTTTTGAGCTTAAAAACTATTTTTTTGAGTGGTGTTTTATGTTTCAATCATTTTCGATGAGTTAGATTTTAAATAGTGGGTAGTGAGTTCTTATGAAAAATGTTTTAGGGAGCCGTTGGGTTAGATAACTCTATGGGTTTGGTGTTTTTTGTGTTGCATTTTTACTGATGGAATAGTTTTATTGGGTCCAGAATTTCTCTTGTTGGCTAGTGTACTCCACCATAAAGAATCGATGCATAATAAGAATGCGGCCATGGGTGATTTACTATTGGAATACCCTCCAGTTAATCAAACCATAAACATTCTTCTTGACATTTTGAAATTAAATCCACCTGTCATTTTTTAGTTAAACAGATCTAGTTGTAGTGGAAGATTATATGTGGAAGGAATTGAAAGATTCCTTAGTTTCCTGAGTTGCTTATACCTAAAGATTTTTCTCAGAAGCGATGATGGGAATTCTAGTGAGGAGAGTGGAAAGAGGCCCAGGTTGTTGGTGTTGGATACTATCTTAAAGGGTATTTGGATCTTTTATCAGTTTATTCTAAGAAAGGGACCATTATAGGACACCATTGTGGAAAATTTAGTCATTAGAGGATGTTATGGGTACTTATAGAAATTGTGGGCTTCTCAGGAATCGGTTCAAATTCCATTGCCTTATAAGTCCCCTTAGGTTGTAATGGTCAGGTTTGGTGGGGTCTTATAGTGTAGCATTTCTGTTCAAATGCAAAGGTGGAAGTTATGGAACCTTTCGAGTTTTTTTATTGTTTGAGTTGAAAGGGATGATTCACATTCATCTTCCATTTCCTTTTCACAGTGAAGTGACATGTTGAGGTAATGTGGGTATCAAGGTGTGTTATGTTCTATTTCTGTTGTCTAGGTTCCCATGTGGCTACATGTGTCATAAAAAAGTGGAGTTTCAATCAGGGGTTCTCGATGCCTGATTGTGAGGTAGGAGATGCTTCAAACATCAGGGCTCTAGCCATAGGTTGCGGAGTGAAGACGATGCGTAGTCAATAACCCCTAGGGGTTTGAATGTCCATGGTCTAACTTCTATCTTTAGTGTGGAAAATAGAGACAAATTAAACCTCTTGTGTGGATTATTCTTTTCTAATATTCCCTTTTGGAGGGTAGAGAAATGGGGAGCTCATTTCCACGTTGTGATCTGCTTGGGTGGATGGGTTCCTCCTCGGTTATACGGAGGTGGGGTCATCTCATTTTCTTAAAACCAAGATGACTATGCTTCACATGGAGTGAGTCTCTATTTGATGGTCATTGTATAGAATTTCTTGTGAATCGATCTCATTTTTGGTTTGGAATCATCTAAAAATCATCAAATCTTATGGGGGTGGTAAAAATCATTTTGATTTCCATTGGATTTGGAGTTTGCTTTATTGGGTCCCTTGTGGTGGGGGTTGGGTATGTGTGGGAACTTCATAGGTTAAACCATGTCGTGGTTTCCATGTTGTTCTATGCTATCCAATTAAGCGGGTTGGTTCGTATGGTGAGGATACTCACCATGGGTCTCATTAAAATTCCTCTTTCAATGTTATCTTATTTCATTTGGCGGGGAGTCCATTCAGGCCTCCCCATGTTATTAATTCAATTTAGTCTCTTGTTTTGGTTTGGTAGTGGGTGATCTTGTATGGTTCCACCTAATTTCAATTTCATCCATTGAGTGAGTGTTGGGGTGGAGGTGTTCCCAATAGTTATATTTAAGAAAGGTTATGGTTGTCTCATTTTTACTCTTTGTTCCTTTCATGTAAGTGGTATGAGATATTTTTGGTGATGTATAAGGTGTTTTGGCTTGAGAGGATGTTTCTATGTTATGGTAATTCCTTTTATTTTTTTGATCAACTAGTGGTGTTTTAACTTTTTGGGGTGGAAGGAATAGAGATGACTCTATATTTTGATTCCCCCCCCCCAAGTTCAGCTTGAAAACCACTTTTCCATCTCAAAGAGTTCTTGCATTCTTCTCATTTGATGTCCATCGAGAATCTGCTAAAGCTATGGAGGAGTATCAATTTTTTTTTTCAGATCAGTCCTTTTTGTGTATTACTAGGGACAAAAATCATTACTATGGGGTGAATTTTCACACTCGGGATTTTGATTTCACCCTTTGTTACAGATCGATTTTTTTGTTTCAGTTTTTATCTCGGGAACAAGGTGTGACAGGTATGAATTTTTTTTATTTCCTTTTTTTATTTTTAACCTAGATCTAGTCCATGAGCCTCCCCTTTAATTATAAAAAAATGCAATTTATGGGTGTGTATATTGATGTGAACTTTTAGCACATAATGATTCAAACTATGTGCCATTTTCCCGGTAACCGTGCTGTAGGTTGAATTTTTAGGTAGAAGATGTTACACGACTTCTGGAAGGTAAGTCAGGCCATGCAAATGAACCATGTAATAGGTTTTTGATAAGTAAGAGGGAGATGCATGGTTTCTAAATGTTTTGAAAAACCAGATGTACTAACTGTGCGGCCTATCAAGGTCCTTAAAATTTAGTTTTTTCCTTTACACTCTACCTAATTTTTAGCCTTAAACCCCATTTATTCTTCTCTCTCATCCTCCCATCCCTAGGAACGCCTCCCTCCCACTCCTCATCTCCCTTGGTCTCATTTTCTTGGTGGATTTGTATTATAAAATCCAAGAAATCTTCTTTGTAAGTGGTCCTCCTCTTCGTTTCCCCCTCTTTTCTTAGGTGTTTCTTCTTTTTACCTTGGTGTTTCACATATTCAGTGGGTTGGGTGGTCTATTTAGGGTTGAATCTTGTTATTTATGGTTCAATATTGATGTTTATGGTTTGATATTTCCTTGATAGGGTCTTGTGGTGGTGTAGTTACGGCTTCACACTAATTTTTGGATGCTTTAAAGCTTGAGGTAGTTAGTTCCATGCCTTACGATTTTTAGAGGTATTTAATATTGTTTCTATCCTCTTTAATATTGATTTATAGATTATTTTGGGGGTGAAAATTATATTTTTGGAGTATTTTTGAATGTGTTCTTGTTTGAAGGGGATTTTTGAAAAGGGTAAGGTTATGATTATGTATGTTTTATTATGATGTTTTTCAAAGAGGGTTTTATGCGTTGTGTGGAAGATGTAGAATTGGTTTTTAAATGCATCTATGGTGAGATCATTTTGAAGTGGGGTTTTGAAGGAAAATGGATTATTTTTTTATGTTGACTTTTTTTGTGCTCCTTTGGCATGAGTTGTAAATTTTTTGAAATAAATGGAATCATGTTTTAGAAATGAACTTAGTTTATGTGTGGATTTAAAATTAGGGATATATCCCATGGATTTTTTTGATCAATCATTTTCCTTACTTGTGACTTCTGAAATGGTGATTTATGAATGTAAAAAGTGGTCGTAAATTTATTTTAGTGTGGTTTTGGCATGAGTAAAATGAAAAGTAGTTTGTTTTTAAAATTAGTGATTTTCTTGAAAATACTTGGAATTTATTTGAATAGGTGGTGATATGTGTGACATGTGAACATGAACCTAAGAAGAAGAAAATATAGGGTGTCTAGGTGGGATGATTAGTTCTAGTACGCTAGTGATTCAGAAGGGAAAAGTCTTGATTTCACTTAGCTGGTTTGAATTTTACAACAAGAAATAAACTATGGTGATTAATGGATACCACTAGGCCCATGGGGTTTCCCCTCCTAGTGGTTCATGAATAAAAAAGTTGTGATTGTGGTTTCGATATCACACTTCCCCAAGGTATGAGGTTCCAGTGTCACACCCAAGCTAGACTAACCTTAGGGTTTTACCCATTGTTCTCTACTGTGAAATAATGATTATATGTTATGGTACGAGCCGTCGGTATACAATGGTCCTTCTCTATATATTTATAATTTTATTTATGATGTAATTTCTTATAAAATGATATTTATTTCTTTGAAAGTGTTTCCTTTGAGAATAGTTTCCATTAAAATGATTTCTTAAAAAGAGAATGATTTAAATTTATTTACATAAATTCATATGTAAAATTGTCTTTTAATGTTATATCATGTTATCTATTATTGAGTGACATACTATTGTGCTTTGGATCACACCCTACATACACCATTGGGTTTATAAAGACCTAATTATATGTTTGACCCTGGTAAAGGAAAGATGCATCATGGAGATGTTGGTGGATTGGGTTTCCAGTTATCCTTGTTTACAGTGTTGGTGGTGGTGTCTTGAGGGTGATTCCCCTTTCATCACATGGAGGTTGTTTTTCATTTTGTTATTTCCCATTTTTAGTAGTTGATTATTGGATTTTGGTTAATGTTTTAATTTTTAAATCTATAAAATTGGTTATTCCACGTTTGGTTATATTTTTTTTTAGTTTCGGATTGGTTTTTTTGGTTGTTTATGGTTGGAATGTTGGGTGAAATCATTCCCATGTATTTTTGTTAATACCTGTAAACTTGTTTCCAGCATATGGGGATTGGGAACACCCTTTAGGCCATACCATGGATCGGGTTGGGCAGCAGTTCAGATGACGTCCCAACATTGTTATTGACATTGATCATTTTGTCTCACCCTTTTAATTATTTTCCTTTCCCAGTTTATGAAGATGAATTCATTGAATAAGTGATCAGAAGAAGATTATTTTCATTTATTATGTTCTATGTATAATTACCAATGTAATAAGGGTACCATGTATGAATCTAATTCAGCAGGACTACTAAACTGATTGATCCTTGGTGACATAATCTATTGTGTGTATTCTATAAATAAAGTGACAACTGAATCGAAGATACTGGGGTTGGGGTTGTTATATTTACTATCATAGAATGTTATTAGAAGCCTTGTAAACTATATATAAATAAAAATGGGAATTATAATAACTCCTGGTAGTGAATTTTTTCTCAATACTCGTGATTATTATGAGATAACTTCGTTTGTGGAATTATTTAGTGATGCAGGCTAAGGGGAGGAAGGGAATCAATACTCACAGACACTGTTAGAATTTACCCACTAATAAAATCAACATTGTTAGTGTTAATGTTGAGAAAATAATGAACACATTTTGTTAGATTACATAGTTTATGAAGAATAACCATACTACACCTATATTGGATCCTTTCATGAATCAGAAGCCCCTATATGTTACTATTACTAGTAATCCAGTATCAGTTGATCAGTGGATCAAATCATTAAAAAGTTATTTCTAGCATTGGGATGAAATGAAAAAGAAAAATTAGTATTGGAAGTATATTTTCTCAAGGGAGATATTGATCAATGGTGGTCGTTGGTAAAAAATACCAAGGAGTACGATGAAATAGAATAAATATAATGGATACATTTTAAAGAAAAATTCTTTAAAAAATACTTTCCTCGTGAGCAATGAACTAAAATGAAGAGAACATTCCTTATATTAAAAAAACGTAAATAAGAGATTGTTGTATAGTATGAGAATACCTTCATAAGAATAACTATGTAAGTTATATATTACATATGTGATTCAGAAGGCAAGGATGATCATTTCATTGATGGTCTTAAACAAAGTCTCCTAAGGGCACTGGATTCACAAACATTTTCAACATATAATAAAATAATATTAATTTCCCTAAAAAGGAGAATTAATTTTATAGATCCTATGTGTTCAAGGTAAATCAATTAAAAAATAGTCCTTATGATAACCATGAAAAAATGTAAATATCAAATAAGAATTTGAAAATGAAGAAATTACCATTATGTGAAAATTGTGGAAAGAATTGTCATAGGAAATGCTTGAAAGGTTTGAGAGTTTGTTATAACGGTGTATAAATTGGTCATTGAGATAATGAATGAAAGGTAAATAAAAAAATTAAATGATTCTAAATGCTTCATGTGCAATTAAATGGGGGAATTATTCAAATAAATGTCCCATGTGTCAAGGGAATCTACCATAGAAATGTTCAAGGATGGATGGAAATGATTATACAATCACTACAACTGAAGTAAAAGTACCCAATGATGTGGTGGAAGGTAAATTAAACCTATATTAAAATATATACAAGCATTATTTGATTTAGGATCATCAAAATCTTTTATTTCTACCTAGTTTTCCAAAAAAATTAACCATTTCCATTTTGATTTAATAAGGGAGTTATTAGTCAAAACATCTCCGAGATGTCTCATTACGATAGAAATGTGTCGGACGGTCCCTTTTATGACACATAAACGTTCTTTAGTTTCTAGTAATATCATCATACCCATGGTAAAATTTAATGTGATCCTTGGTATGTATTTTCTTTCAAAATATGATGTGAAAATGTATTTCAAGATTATGAAAATTACAATTTGTGACAAATATATAGAATTCGGTATCTTTAGACTAGAAAACTCAAAGTCTCGTCCTTATCAAGATCCACCCCCATTAGATCTACTGAATGAAATTATTGGGGAAAATGATAAAACAACATCAATGGATGCGGAAATTCATCTTCAAATTTATGATGTACAAATTGTAGAGGAATATATTGATATATTTCTCAAATAATTACATAGGCACCCCCCAATGCATGAAGTTAAATTTTCCATTGATCTAATACATGATGCTAGACCAATATCAATGTATCCATATAGAATGTCCATTGTAGAATTATTAGATCTAGATAAAAAGCTAGAGGATTTGATTAATAATGGATTTATATACCCTATTATGTCTCCATAGAGATCCACTATTCTTTTTGTTAATAAGAAAGATGGACCATTGAGTATATTCATTTACTATTGAGAAATCAATGCTATTGAAATAAATAACAAGTATCATATACCTATAATTGATGATTTACTTCATCAACTCCATGGATCTCAATATTTATTAAAGATTGAACTTCATTCTAGATATCATTAATTGTGTGTAATGACGGATGATATTCCAAAGACATCATTTTTACCTAGGTATAGAAATTAAGAGTTTGTAATAATTCTATTAGAATTGAGTAATTCACCCCTTCTTTTTATAGATCTAATGAAAAGAGTAATCAAGGAATATCATGATAATTTTTTGGTTGTTTTTATTGATTATATCTTGGTATACTCTGAAAGTTATGAGGACCATAAGAACCACTTGTGGATTGTTCTAAAGACTCTTAGAAAAAAAATGTTTTTATTTTAAGTTTAGATAGATTGAATTATCGATTCAAATAGTTTCATTTCTTGGATGTATTTTCTGTAAGGATGGAATCTCAGTTGATCCTAAAATGAGAAAAGGCAATCCAATAATGACCAACTCTAATGAACAAAACGAAGGTTCTTAGTTTTATTTATTTAGTAGGTTACTATCGGTGTTTCATTCATAATATTTATGATGGGATAACTCATTAACCAAGCTCACATGTAAAGGGGATAAGTTTGTATGGAAAAAATTAATTTACATACATTTTTGAACAATTGATGAGAATATTGATAAATACTCCAATTTTGAATCTTCATTAGGTAATGATGGGTTTGTGATAAACAGTGATGTGTCAAAGAATAGACTGGGTTGTTTCATTATAAAAAATGATAAAGTTATTGAATATGCATCAAACCAGTTGAAGAATCATGATAAAAATTATCCAACCCATGATCTCGAGTTACCGATCATACTAATTTCTCCAATGATATGGAGACAATATCATTATGGTGAAAGATGTGAGATATATACAAATTAAAAAAGTTCGAAATATATATTTACATAGAAATAACTCAAAATGTGGAAAATTCAATGGCTTGAGATAATCAAATATTGTGATTTCTCAATAAAATACCACCAAGGAAAGAATGATAAAGTAGTATATGAATTAATAAGGAAAGATCATGGACTTATGACCCAAATTAGGATTTAGAACGATCATATATTGAGAAATTTAATAAAAATGGATTTAGGAATTGTTAATGATAGGGAAAAATAAATTCTTTTTCAAATTAATTATAAACCATATTAACAAGAGAAGATAAAAATATCTCAATCTAATGATGAGAAGTTTCAAAATAAAATTAAATCCATTAAGGATGGAAGATTGGTAGACTTTGTGTATGAGGATGGAGTCCTAAAACATTGAAAGAAGTTATGTATCCCATCAAAACTGGAGAAAAATATGGATCTATTAGATTATGCTCGTATCTCAAATTTATCTATACACCATGGTAGTTCCATGATGTGTAGAGATGTGAAATAATAATTTTGTTGGGGTAATGTGAGGTTGGAAATTTCTTTCTATGTGTCAATGTGTCTAGTTCCTCAACAAGTGATGTATGAGAGACAACATCCTAGAGGAGTCATGAAAACCATGCCTATTTCTATGTGTAATTGGAAAGAAATTATAATGGAACGATTCATAGGAATACAGAGGACACCTAGAAGTAATGATGAAAAATGGGTTTTTGTTAACTGACTAACAAAATTGGAACATTTTCTTTCAATAAGAGAATATTTACCTCTCAAGCGCCTAGAAAGAATCTATATTAATGAATTTGTAATACTTCATGGTGAACATATGTCGATTTTGTGAGATCAAGATCCCCATTTTACATCAAAATTATGAAAGAGTCTTTAGATGAATCTGGACACTGAGCTTCATTTGAGTACTGCTTATCACCCTCAATCTGATGACCGATCTAAACTGACTATTCAAATATAATAATACATGTTGAGATCATTCTCACATGACTTTCAAGGTATGTGGGATCAGTATTTACTTTAGTATAATTTTCCAAAAATCATATTTTCTATTTTAATATTAAAATAGTACCATATGAAGCATTATATGATCACAGATTTCATACTCTCACTTGTTGGGATGAAGTTTCTAAGAGGAAACTTAAAGGCCCCAGAACATATTGATGAGACAACAAAAAAGGTAAAAAATATTCATTCACATATCAATGTAAGTCAATGCTGGAAAAATAGTTATGATGAAAATTGAAGAAAGGATTTGGAATTTCATGTGGGTGATCATGTATTTATGAAATTATCTCTATGGAAGGGGATCATAAGGTTCAGTAATAAAGTGAAACTAAGATCCAAGTACTTCAAACACATTGATATTCTAGAAAGAACTAGATCTATTGAATACAGATATGAATTGAAAATAAGTATCTCAATGTTCATGATGTGTTCCACTTATTATTGTTAAATAAGTACAGACCAGACCCAACACATGTACAGTACTATGAAGAAATTGAAATAGAACATAATTTTTCTTTAATTTTAAGAGCCTATTAAAATTATAGAATTATAAGAAAAATTATTTAGAAATTGGATGACTTGAATCGTAAAGGTTATTTAGAGAAAACATAAAATGGAACGAGCAACATGGGATCCTGGGGATGTTATGAAGAAGAACCTCCCACATTTGTTTGGAAAAAATATTGATGAAAAATTTCAAGGACAAAATTTCTGAAGGAGGGAAGAATATAACAACCAAATGTTTTACTATAAGTATCATATTAAAAAAATTCAATTCATTTGATAGGTTACACTGCACACAAAATTAGTTAATATAAAACTACAAAGAGAAAAAAACACTACAAATGAATTGTGACTGAAATTATAGTCTTTTATATAAATAAAGGAATATATACCAATGAAATAGTAACATGAAATTTCGAATAGTAATGTGACACTTAGGAATAGTAATTTATCCAATAGAATAATATACACACCTAAGAAAGTATAAAATGAAATTTAGGCATCTTATAAATGAAAATATTCTCTAATTATATCATAATATATGTAAATAAATATTTCGAAAGTGATAAATTAAGTGTTGGTATTTTTTATAAAATGTAAATGTTTATTTACAATTTTAAAATTAATATAATTATTTAAATAAAAATAAATTTTTATAAAAAATAATCATAAATAAATATTTGTTTCTTATGATTATAATATAATTTTATGAGAACTTAATTAATTTTTCAAAGTGTTATAAAATCACTTATAATTTTAAAATTGGTATTTTTAAGGTAAATGATGATTTTAATTAAAAAATAAATTTCTCATATTTAGATAATTATTTTCATAAAATGGAGTTCATTTTTCAATTTTATATTTCTAAAAATTTATAGGGTGAATCGTTGGGATTTTTCTAAAATAGTTACTTTTTTGGTGAATAGTGAAATATGATATTTTACGGTATAAGCTAAATACATGAATTATTTAGTCATATATGATGTGTGTATGATTTAAGCACCATGTTTTCGGGCTGAAATTCACTAGTTACTTTATTTAGTCACTAGAATCTTCACTATTTCTTGTCTTGATCCAAAATAAACAAATAATGATTACAATAATCTAAAACTACCCCTCTCATACACTATAAATACCACCCTCCCCACCACTTCACCTCACCCCACCAATTACTTGGAGATTGTCCAATTTATTAAAAATAATCTTCCCAAAACTCTCCCATGTGTCCAGGAGTTTTTGGTCTTCAAAAAATACCAAAATGAATTTGTTTAAGGAGGTTCTCAAGGAGAGGAATTCAAGATGCAATCGTTTTTCATTATTTTTCATTTTCTTTTAATTTATTTTGTTCTTATTATATCCTTAGCTATTCTGTAAAATGGAACATCATAACTCCATTATGTTATATATACTTTAATTTTATTATTTTAATGTAAAATCTATCATCAAACTACTTTTCTTCCCCTTTTTACTCTAAAAATGTTAATATCGTCCATGAGGTGCTGGTTTACAGCTTTTATTGACAATGCGTTTTCATTTTTCAATTCCACCTTCAATGATGGTCATAAAGCCATTTTTATGGTTACAAAAGACTATAATATATTCATGAAAACTTATTTAATATTATGGATCCAGTATAGATTCATAATATTAATTCATAAGACAGAACTAGTTCATTATGATCCAAAAAACACAAAACTAATCTAAATAATTATCAATAACGTTCTATTGAATGATTTATCCTCATACCATATACCCGAATGAAATATATAAAAATTTAATATTTTATATTTTCACTAATAAAATATAATTTAAATATTGGACAACTGTTATCATTTTACATATTTTTCCATAGATGTATACCGGTAAAACGATCATGAAAACTAAGGAAACAAACCCTCCTGAATGATAAAACTATATCTTATAACTCATAAAAAGGCCATAAATTAATTTAATAAATTTTAATAAATCAAAGAAATGTACAAATAGTTATGAATTAATTAATTAATGGATTTAATTTTATTATCCACGAGATTAAGATCATGTGAAAAACACATTAAGATATAAGGAAAGAGATTCTCCCTGAACCCCGATTTTTTCTTTTGGGTTATGCTCTATATTAAGTTTTCCACAAACCATTTAAAAAACATTAATAGAATCAATTACGTTGTAATTTAAAAATATATTAATGATGTTAACCTACTGTGATTATCATACCACAATATATATATAATTTTAAAACATCTTCTTCCCACTCTCCCAACAATGTCCCATCAAAGGTCGATTAACCACCTAAGAAGACATTTCCTTTCCAACACATATAACCATAATTAAGGGTGTATGTTATAAACTATATATAATATATAAAATTTTAATTATATAAATTATATACTTATGTAATTAATTATATTATTGTATAAATAACATTTAAATAAAATAAAAAAATCTCTGTAAAACCAATTTTTGTTAAATAAACATGATATCAAAATGGATAAATTTTCTTCAATGGAAATTAAGAAATATAATTAAATGATTATAATTGATAAATAGTTATATAAATGAATATAGTTTACTTCTTGTTAAATGTTTTAATAAATATAATTTTTTTATTCAGGAGGCGTAAATGCGACAAAATTAAGCAAGAATTAAGGTAAGTGAATTTGTCTTAATTTCCATTTGATAGATAATAACTTGTTATTGTGAACCTAATCATTTCTTTGTGGTGTATCTAATGAAACATTTAGATTATTTATCATTTGAAATTATATTTCTATTTAATGCCCATATTCTTTTATTGGGATATGATTATTTTCTTAACTGTATACCATTTCACAAAATTTGTTTATTTGGAATGTTGTTTTAACTAGGGAAATATTGTTGAATATGTATCCTATACTAAATAATTATATTTTGATAAGTCATATCATTCTTTAATTAAATATATATATGAATAATTCTTTGAAAATGTAGTGATGGTCGGGGCCATTATAACCCCTTGATGCATCGACGGGTCTCATGAGATGAAATAGTTAGAGGAAAACCCTCCATGTTTGATTTTAATCATAATTAGATTGGTAACTACCCAAAAACATAATCCTGATATTATTATGGTTCATGTTCCAGATACATGATGTCCAATAATTAATAATTTTCTTTATTTAGAATTCAATTATCATTATCCAGAATATTTTCACTATAAAAAAATCTAGGGATTCATTTACTTTCTTAGTTTAATGATAGTGTACTATTTTCAATTATTCACCATGACATATTGATTATTAATAATTTATTATGATTAATTTTTTTATTCATGTTTCTTCTATATGAAACCTTTACTAAGCATTTGAGCTCACCCTTTTACTTATTTTCGTTTTCTAGGTTATGAAGAAGAATTATTTGAATAAGTGATAATAATTGGTTTATTTTCCTTTGTTATGTTATATGTATGATTACCAAAATAATAAGGTCACCATTTTTGTGTCTAATTCTTCAAGACTATTAAATTGATTGATCCTTGGTGATGTGATCTCTAGTATCAATTCCATTATAATAAAATGACACTGACTCCAGGATACTAGGGCCAGGGTTGTTACATATAGGATATCTATATCAAAGTGAATATTCTAGATATGATAGAACCATGATAAATTTATGAGGAACAAAAATAACCAATAAAAAATACACTAAAAACAAAGTAGTTATTACATAAAACGAGACCATTACATGGAATTCTTAAAAAACTATTAATAAAAGGTCATAGTTAAATCATATATGTTATGATATATAATTATGGTTCTTAAATATATTTATAATAAAAATAAATTTATTATACATGAGGTTTGAACATTTATGAAGGATTTTAATACATAAGCTAAGTGATTTTTATCTCAATTTGTCTTCATTGAGACATAGTTTATATTATATATCTACCTTCTTTTATGAGGTTTATATACATACACATTCACATGTAATATCTTGAATTTATATATTCTCATTATATCATAATTTTCATTTAATTTGATTCATTAATGGGGCTTATGATTCAATGTTACCAATTTTTTAAGGGTTTGATGATACACTCTCATCCTTTTTTTGGATTGAATATGATTATTCTTTAAATGATGAGATATTATGATCCATTTATTAAGAAACTAATTTTCTTTTTTCTAAACTAGTTATTTCATGATAATACATGTTTTATCTTTATTTTCTTCACTTTATATACCTAAGATTTCAAAAAAATGTGTTTAAGAAAAATTGTCTTTTTTATCTCTCCAATCGAAAACCCTTTTTTCTTCCAAAACAATGATTTCTAAAAATGTTTTCAATGTTTTTTTAACATTATCAAAATTATTTATTAAATAAATTTTTACCCATGATTTTATTTTTATAGAAAAATTTAAAGTATTCTTCATGTGTTTCTTCAAACAAGGCATGTTTCTCTTTTACAATAAATATGAAAGGAATATTTATTTTAATGTGTATGGAATGAATGGAATTTCTTAATGTTATGACCATTATTTTCTTTGAATATTACCTTATAAAGTTTCAGGTTTATTTTAAAAGGAAATGATTTCAACAATATTTTACAAATTTTTAATTTCAAAAAAGGTTATTTTCAAATGAAGGATATGTTCCTCAAGAAACATTCCTAGTGAAATTTCCTTCAATATCCTTTTCCTTCTAAGATCAAATATTTTGATGTTAATTATTAATTACGGGGGATATGATCCAATTATAAAATTATTATGATTTTATTTTTGGTTTATGTTTATGATGGAAATATGCATATGAAACCCATTTGTCTTCAATGGGTTATACCATGATCAAATTCTTATGAAACCCGCATATTTTTTTCATTGGTTATGCCTTGATGAAATGATGAAATGATTATGAAAACTATTTATTTTCTCTAGGTTATGTTAATATAAAATTTTTATGAAATACTTTTCTTTTCTTGAGTTCTGAATTGGTTGGTTTTTTATGATCATGTGGCACACATATGCTCGATTTTCATTATATGACTATTGGGACCTATATCTCCCACTAATTCATTGGGTAAAGATTGATATCTCAAGAGATAAATAGGACTGTAATTTGGAGTGAACCCTATTTAGTAAGGAAATTTTTCTACTATGATATACGTGGAAGGTAACATTGACTAATATGATGGTTTTTTTGTGTGAGCACATTCCACTATGATAGTCATGGTAGTAATAAATAAACTACTAATGAAATGATTTTATATGCTTATGTGTATTCCATAATTCTATGTATTAAGAAAATTTTATTCTTTAATGGATCATTTTCATTTATTTCAATATGATTTATGTCTTATGAAATGATAATCTTTATTCCATGACATGAGATTACGATATTTGATATGAAGTTTATGGTTCCAAAGGTTATGTTCATGTTATCATTCCCTTATGAACATGTTATGATTAAGTATCTCCATTTTTTTACACCAACTGAGCATCTAATATCACCCATTATTATTGTGGTTTATTTCCCTTGGTTTTAAGGAAATTTATTGTGTTTTATATTTGTATGAAGGGTACTAGTAATAAAAAACATAACAGGAGATGGCATAGTTCACATATGAACCAGTTGTTTATGTATAGAAGTTTCAAAAGGCACAATACATGTAAGTCCCTCAAGAGTGTATTAATGTAATATAATAACAACAAATCTAAAAATATGTAATATCTATGTATGAGAAGTTTGGGTCTTTATAGTTGGTATCATATGATAGGTTTAATTAGCCTTTGGAAACTCGAATGAGAAAACATAAGTAATATCTCTAAGGATATGTCGAAGGAAGAGTCCAAGCATAGGAAAATTTCCCAGAATTTTGGTAAAGGATAGAGAAAGTGGTTTATTTGAATTTATATAACTTTCTATATACTAAAAGTGAATGCGGGTATATAAAAGAGGTACATAAGGTTAATAAATATGAAAAACGGGCATTGAGTTCGACTCGATCGTCACCTTGTGCTTGAAAATTCGCCTTATTGTAAGCCTAGTTTGACACTCCTAGGGGTTAGGATTTAGAAATTAAAAAACTCTTTATGAACCATCGAGAAGGATTTAAATAGAAGATGACCATAAATAACCGTGGATCAAACAAAGGTGTCATAGTATAAAAATAATATTTCATAATTTAGTCATCCTATAGGTTATTTTTCATGATTATGTGGTTCCACACTATGATTATGATCACTTAAACTATGATTTTTTGTTTTATTCAATTGTTTAATCCCAAAGGAACCATGTTAATTCTGAGTTTGGTAGAAAATGTAATGATTTTTTTATAAGAAGACAAATGATATGGTATATGGAATGAAAAATATCATTTATTTTCTCACAAAACATTCTCAATCCATGAATTATTCCAGATATTTATATGAGAAAAAGATGTAACAATGATCTATTGATTCCTTTTTGAAGAAATATCCATCTTCCTTCTATGGATCTATTGATCCTATTGTTGCACAGTAATGGATCAATACCACTGAAAATGTATTTTCAATTATTCGGTATTCTAAATCTGAAAAATTTATTTTTGAATTCTATTATTTGGAAGGAAAATAAGATCAATGGTGGAATCTCATAAATAATGAAACAGAAGATGATTAAATTGAATCCATAGAGTGGTATGAGTTTAAGATGATATTTTTCAATAAGTATTATCTTTTATCCCCCATAAAAAATGGAGAAGTATTTCATTGATATGAAGAAGAAGAATTAGTAATCTGTTGGTACATATAAGGCAAAATTTATAAGCCTTCTAAGTTATGCATCTTGAATAGTACTTCTACTTGAAAGTATGGTTGATAAATTATTAAATGGATTAAAAAGAAAGTCTTTAAAGGGTGTTAGTCTTAAGGAACATCAGTATCATTGAATAAATCATTCTATGTGTTATCAAGGTGGAAATGGATATCAGATTTTCCCATCAATCGTGTGGTTTTGATAATAAAATGAAGATTGGGTTCAATGGGAACTTTAAAAATAATGGATAGAAAAAGATAAGATTTATTTCATGCTCGATGTGTGGAAGGAAACATCGCGAAAACCTTTTTAGGATAGTATGAAATATTTTAATTGTGGAAAGTATAGTCATCCGGAAATAGAATTTTGAAGTGATGTGATGAAGATTCCAATGATGAAATAGAGAGAAAGCTCCACAGAATGGACCCCCAACACTCTATGGTTCCAATTTCAGGGAGTATGGTAATTATGATAACCCATTCCCAAATCCAAAGGTTAATGATTATGATTGAGTTTAGAAACATGTAAAGCTGAGGGACAAGGGTAAATTTCTTGTGATCACTATTTATGATAAGGTGTGTGATAACAATGTGGTGAAAGGTATGCTTACTACCCACTCTAGAACTATTAATGTCTTATTTGAATTTGTATCTACCTATTATATCATATCTAAATAATTTTCTATGGTTATGAAGATTCCACAAAAATTATTATCTCCAAAATTAGGAATGAAAATCCATAATTTTATGAGCATCATATCTCACGTATATAATTTCTCTCTGATTTATGTTTTTCTTCTTGAATATCTTATCATTATTCATCCAGTTTAATTCTATGTTATCTTAGTCATGGATGGGATTTGTCCCCATAATTACCACCTCAATTTTCTTATAATGAATGTAATGTTTTATATTCTAAACAACCTATTATCTTTTATCAAATTAAATATAAGTATGAAGTTCTGATAGTGATCACAACCATTTTATGAGTTCTAATTGCTACTCAAAGGGGTGTTTATATCAGATAGTTTGGGAGAAAATAATAATCAATGATGTGTCTAATGTGTGCGAGTTTTATAATGTATTTATAGAAGAGTTTGTTATCCTTCCACTAAAATTTGAATTTGGGATCTCAATAGAACATATACCCAGTTCCATGCCTATTTAAAATATACCATATAGAATTTCCCTGATTAAGTTAGAGGAATTAAAGATGAAACACTTGGATAACCTTGATAAGGGATTCATTTTTCCATGTGTGTCACCCTGGGGTGAAACTATTGTTTTTGTTAAAAAGATATGGATTGATGTGACTCTATATTAATTATTGGAAGATGAACAACATCATAGTCAATAAAAATCATCCTCTACCCAATATTTATGACCTATTTGATCAACTACGTGAAGTTAAATAATTTTCCAATATTGACCTTTTTTCTATATGTCTATGATTCAGGGTAAATAAGGAGGATATATGCATGATAATATTTAATACAAGTTATGGAAACTATGAATATAAATTGATATCATTAGATCTTAGTAATTTCTCTTCTATCTTCACAGATTTAATGCATAGATTTTTAAGGATTACCTTGATCAGTTTTTGTAGTATTTATAGATGATATTATTATATATTCAAATATAAATTATGTGAATTATGATCACTTGATAATTATACTAAAGAACCTAAGGAAAGGGAAACTATTTCAAAAAAAAATTCAAAGTGTGAATTTTGGTTTCAAAAGGTTTCATTTTTTGGGACATAAAATCTCAAGAGATGGTATATCTATAGTCCCATCAATGAAAAGGCAATTAAATATTGGTCAAAACCTACCAAGATGACTGAGATCCATAGTTTTGTTGGTTTATCTTGATATTATCTATCATTTTTGGATAATTTCAATTGACTACCGAATCCACTGACCAAGTTAACTTAGAAGGATCCTAGTTCTATAGATAGATTAATTTGAGGAAAATTTCATGGAACAAAAGAGAATATTATTAATATTTCATATATTTATATTACCCTATAGTGGTGAATGGTTTATAATCTATAGTGATACATACTAAAATGGATTAGGACGCATTCTCATGTAAAAATACATGGTTATAAATCAAGGCTCATGAAAATTAAAGGATCATGAGAAAGATTTCCCAGCTCATGATTTGGAGTTAGCTGTGGTAATTTATATATTAAATATATTGAGGAATCATATTTATAGAGAAATGTAAAATATATATATATCATAAATTTTTAGTGTATATAGTCTCACAAAAGGAGTTGAAGTTAAGCCATAGATTATGGTTAGAGCTCATTAAAGACAACAACTACTCAATACAATACCACCAAAGGAAAGAAAACAAGGAGGTTAATGATTTGATTTGAAAGGATCATGCTAGGTTATCCATGATGAGAATAAAAAAAGATATAATATTTCTATATTTATAATGGATAGATCATGAATCCTAATGGAAGGGGGGAAATATTATCTTTCACAATTGAATATTTAACCATATATCCATGTGAAGATTAAAGAGGCGAAAAAGAAAGATGTAGAGATATAAAAGTAGGGTAGAAATATTCATAAGTTTAACCTTGATCATAATGGGGTGATATAGTTTAAGGACCATTCATGTGTTCTGTCCATACCATATTTGAAGTAGTTGTTAGTGGAATCTCATATTTCTTCTTTCTATATTCATCTGGGAAGTACTATGATGAATATAGATTTGATATAGTATTTCTATTGGGTTTTGTTGAAAATATATTTCATGAAGTTTTTATCTCATTTCATAGTATATAAGTAATTTATGGGTAAGAGGCAAAATTATAAGTGGATGTTACATCCATTACACATACCATAATAAAAATGGAAAAAATCACCATGTATTTTGTCATCGGGCTCCAAAAAATATATAAAGGCAACAATTCTATATGGGTTGTAGAAAATCACATTAAAAATTAAAAAAATTACTTTCTATTAGAGAATATTTATTTTTGGATCATATTTATAGGATATATATTGAATAAGTGGTAAGGTTGAATGGAGTACCACATTCAATTGTATCTGATCAGGATATGAGGATTACAGAAAAGTTCTGGAAAAGTCTTCAGCATGATCTTGATACAGTGTCATGTTTTAGCACTTTGTATTATCCTCATATATATGAGAGAAAAATTCATACCCTATTCGAAATTTTTAAATTGTTTTCTCTTTATTTTAAAGGTGTTTGGTATCAAAAACATTCTCTAGTTGATTTCTCAAACAAAAATAGCTTTCACTTGAGCATTCATATGACTTCTTATAAATACCTCTATGAAAATTAGTGTAGATATCCAATGTGATTGAATGAATATGGAGAAAGAAATCTATTGAAACCTGATATAACTAAGGAAATGACATAGAAGGATAGATCCATTTAGAATCACATAAGGGTGATGAAAATTTGGTAAAAAAGTTATGCTAACAATCACTAACATGACATGGAATTTAATATTGGTTATAAGGTGTGTCCAAAAATTCCTTCACGGAAGAAGGTAATGAGATTTAGAAATAAGGTAAAACTAATCCCTAGATAAATTGGTCCCATTTAAATTCTTGATTGTATCAGGGTGGTAGCCTATCGGTTGGCGCTTCTACCAGACCTCTCACAAGCTCGTGATGTGTTATATATATCTCTCTTAAGGAAGTACAAACCTGGTCCTTCAAAGATACTGGACATAGAAGGAAAACAACTGGATAAATATCATTATTTTGTGGAACAAATAGTTTATATTCTAGATAAAATAAATAATGTCCTATGAAACAATACCACTCACTTGGTCAAAACTTTGTTTCGAAATCACTGTTTTGAAGAAGCTATATGGGAACTCGAGAAAATGATGAGGCATAAGTATCCCCATTTTATTTTATTAGTGTGATTATTTATGGGGAAAAGTTAATTTTAATTTGTGTATAATTTAAAACCCCATGATTTTATGAATTATATTTTTTGAATAAATTAAATTTCTTTGATACCTTGCGTTACACACAAGAGAAAGTTTTAACAAAACAAAAAAACCGTTAATATTATTATTTAAACAGGATCATCATTGTAAGAATGTAAAACATGGAATAATTAATTATAATATAATATTTTCAAATATTATGTATAATAGTTTTATATAATGAAAAAGTATTTATGAAGAATACTTAAATTTTGGAAAAGCCCTAATATATTTTGAAAATACTATTTTTTGAAAAAAATGTTCTTTATTTATTCTTGCAAAAAATAATAAAATTAATGTTTTAAAATATTATAAAATTTATATTATAAAATAAAAACAATTTTTTCAATCATAATATCAAAATTATATTTTGGTGAATTTTTTGGATTTTTCAAAAAAGATTAATTTTTCAATGAATAGTGGAAAAATGAGTCTATTAAAAACTGAGTTTTCATTTAAAGAATTTATAATATTAAATTTTATCCTAAAATGGGTTTAAAAGTAAAATTTGTTCAATTATATATCAATAAATCCAACTTAGGTATTTTTAATCATTTTTTAATTTAATTTTGATATAACATTGTTTTAGACTTTTGAATAAGTTTTCTTTAGAAAACTCCTCTCTCATCACATCTGCTAGTTTATTAATAAATTTAAATTTTAAACGTATGTGAATGTCATTTAGAAAAATATATTAAATATAATTAATCATCATACTATATGTTATCAAATATGTTCAACGTAAATTTTTACCATAATTGATATTAAAAATAGTAAATATTATTTATGGCGATTAAGCTAAGAATTAGTTTACCGCTGAATAAACTAAAAATATATGGGTTAAAAATGAAACATAACTTGTTAAAAAACCATTTTATGGAACTATTTTGACCATATAATGTATTATTCTTGATATTGTTTTTTTTGTCATTTTCACATGGGAAAAACCTGGGTATACTATTTTCTTTTCAAACAATTACAAGTGTATCACTCACCTAGCTTATAAAAGGCAACCCAAACTCCTATCCTTTTAACACATTAAAAAACATTTTTTTTTCAAATAAATATCAAAATAACTTCATTAATTACATCATCTCATCTAATAATTATTATTTTGGTCACAAATCCATCATTGGAATGCGTTTGATGAAAACAAAAAACAAGGTTTTCGGAAAAGATGTAACGTCCCTAACCAAGAATTATATTTTATATCTTCATCCACATCCATAATTTATAATGAACCATTCATATAAAATAAAATAATTTTATTATATATAGTTATATGTTTTTAGTATAAATTAATTTCCTAATCTCCTATTAAATCAAATGAGATATAAAATCATCATTCATGTGTACAACAAACTACTGCCACATGAATAGATGTTATTAGTTTTTCATCACCACCTATCACAGCTAGATATAATGATGGATTAATTTTATAAATATGATATTATTATACTTTTAGAATTATTATATCACATATACCTCCTTACTTTCCATTATTCTAAAATACGATAATGTCCCTCATGTGTAGGGAAGACTACAACCTTGCAATGAGATGTCATTAATTCATGCTTTACATTGACGTTAATAAGGATGGTTTTATTGAAAATATGTGATATATATGTAAAAAAGTTATTATATAATGATAATATATTATTTATCTTTATTTCTTTAAATCCGTCAAAAAAATTGAAATATAGTTCACGTGTGCGTATGGCCTACCATCTCCTTGAAAGGTGTATTCGATTTTCAATCTATAAATTTTATAGATTACTATAAATAAATATATACATAGTATTGATCATATTTATATCATTGTTATTATTTTATTTTGATATTTTATAACTATTATAAAATTAAATGGACCAAAAATAAAAAATCAAAAATTACATGAAAATAAAGATGATAATTGTTAAAACGTGACATTTGTAAGGAATTTTTTAAAAAATTTGATAAAAGGTCAAAATTAAATAATATATGGTATTATATATATAATTTCGGTTATATAATATATCTATAATAAACTTATAATTATTATTTATGTTTTTTGAATGTGTACGGTGGAATTCAAGACTTATGGTGTGATACTTTTGTTTTATTTTGTCTTCTTTTGGGACATATGTTATGTTTTGTACCTACCTTATTTTAAAATTTTTATATAAATCCCCTTTTCATGTTATATGATGAATTTATTTATTATAATTATATTTTATGTTACATTTAATGTGGTTCCTTCATGGTTATAAAGACACAATGTTACCAACGTTGTAGGGGTTTTATGATACATCATTTATGAGATTTTTTATGTTTATGCTTCCGATGATGAAAAATTATGATCTATATCAAAATAAACTCACATATGTTCTTATTCACTTGTTATATAATGATAATACATGTTTTACTTCTTCTTACACACTTTATATACTGATGATTTCAAAAGAACGTTTTTAAGAAATATTGTCTTTATATATCTATTTGATCAAAAACCCTTTGTCTTCCAATACCATGTTTTCTAAATATTTTTTAAAAAATATTTTAACATTATTAAAATGATTTAATAAATATTTTTTCCCATTTTTACTTTTTAAAAAATCTTTTTAAAGGAATCTTGATGTCATTTTCCAAACAAGGTCAATTTTTCTTTTACAAAAAATGTAAAAGGAATCATTATTTTAAAATGTATGGCATGAATGAAATTTCCTAACATCATGAACATTATTTTACTAAAACTTACTTTACAATATTTCATATTTATTTTCATAGAAAATAATTTCCATAATATGTTTTCAATTTTTAATATTAAAAAATTTATTTTCAATGAAATATATTTTCTTCAAGAAACGTCCCAAGTGATTTTTTTCAAAATAATTTTCAATAAAAGATTACATATTTTGATGTTACATAATATATACTAAGGATATGATCCAATTATAGCACCTCTATTCATTTTAGTAGATTTTATATGTTTATGATGATAGGATTTTAATGAAACTCCTTTCTCTTCCCTAGGTTACACAATGATAAAATGATTATGAAACCATATTGTCTTTCCAGGGGTTATTATTTGATGAAATAGTGAAATGATTATGAAACATGATCTTTTCAATACTTTATGTTATGATGAAATGTTTATGAAACCCATTATTTCCTAAATTTTGATATGATGAATGTTAAAGGATCTTGTGTCACACATATGTATGTTTTTTTATTATATTATGGGTGAAACCTATATCTCCCTCCAATAAATTGGGTAAAGATTGATATCTCATGAGATAAAGAAGACTGGAATTGGGAGTGAACCCAGTTCAGTAAGGGACTTTATCTACTATGATAGTCTTGGGAGTGAACCAAAACTACGATAATGGTTTGGGGAGTGAACTCATTCCACTATGACAGTCTTGGAAATGAGCCATGAACTACTAATTAAATTATTTCTTATGATTATATTTATGCTAAAAATCAATTTCTTATTTTATTGTTATGCTCTTATGAATCATGTTCATTGATTTCCTTACGATTCATGTCTTATGAACTACCAATCTTTATTCCATGACTCAAGATTCTGAGCTTTGATATACAACGTATGGTTTTGAAATGTTAATTTCATGTTATAATACCATTTTGTTCATGTTATGATTATTCATATACCTTATTTAACCTTAATTTTCATCTGATCCCACACTTTATTATGGTTCCTTTTCTCAGGTTATTAAGAAATGCACTATGTATGATATTTTTAAGTAGGATACTAGTTATGAAGATAATAGTGGGAGATAATGTAGTTCAAGTATGAATTGGTTGTTTATGTGTATTATTTTCAGAAGGAAATACATGTTTACAATCCTCAAGTGTGTTTTTGTGTAATCTAATGAATATTCATCTATAAAGATTAAATATCCATGTATGAGAACATTTCATCTTTACACCACTAGTATTTACAGTGAATGTTTTAACCCTACATTGAGGGATTGGTATTCTTCATCATTGTTGATAAATCCTTCCAACAATAAGAAGGAATTGGGGAGAAATACTTTCTCTTTAGTGATAATAATGATCCCAAAAGAGACATTGGTAACTTTTGGGTATTTCATTCTCTTTTATATTGGGTTTTTATAGGTTCCATCAAATTATATATCTCATGTTTGGGGGGAATCTTGAATAAATAATATCTCTTCATTTAAAAATTCAATAATCAATGGTCTTCTTTTGAAATAAGGGTTATCTATAATAAAATACGTTAAATTATTCCCTTTTATTACCTTTTTCGGTACTAATGGAATTTCAAAATATTCTAGAATGAATGCCCATCATGCCAATAATCCTATCAGCATTGGTCATTTTAGTACATATTTGAGCGGTCCATTTTGAGAGACCATGTGGAACTTGTGATGTTATAAGTAGTGCCTTAACTTTTAAACTACATATATTATTGCAAAGAAACCCTTATACATATTTGGATACCGATTCTCAGTATCAAGCATGGTTTTACTGAGATAATATAGACTATTTTCATTTCTGGAATCTTTATTATGAACATGGAATGTACCTATAGGTCTATCTAATGCATTAACATATAGAATGAGTGCATTTCATTAAAATGGATGAATTAATATAGGTTGACTCAAAATATAATTCTCTGAGACTGTTGAAAGATTTATGGAAATCTAAAATCATGGATTAGTGACCGTCTTTTTAATTAACTTGGTAAAGGGTAAACATTTTCTTGTAAGATTCACTATGAAGTATTTAATATTTTCTAGGAATAATTGTATTCCTCTGAAATCATTGAGGATATATGGTGGTGAAATATCATGTATATACTTTGTCTTATTAGGATCATATTCTATGACATGATTTCGTGCTATGTTTCCATGAAAAATTATAGAAGTAACACTAAAAACACATTCCATGATTTTAATTTTTAATCTATTCTATCACATAGTGTCAGAAATGATCTCATGAAAGAAAAAATATTAATAATTTTTTTAGGATTTTACCACGAAATCATAAATTCAAAATTTTATGGACTTCCCCAATATGTGTTTAAAAATAGAATTCCTATAACATTGGTATGTGGCACCAGAGTTATTCAAATTTGAATGGAACTACCTGAGATTAGTATACTCCTTGGTATACCCTAAAAATATTGGCCTATTTTTCTTTAGGGACCATTATGATTTTATTATATATTGAGTAACTATCTATTAAGGAAATTTCTTGATAGCTAGTTGTTTCATCTATCAAAATTTTAGTAATCATAACCTTGAATTCATTTTTCAAGTAATTTCGTCTGGGATCCCTGAAAATGATAAATACACTAGTCTTATAATTATTATTCTTTAATAATATATTATTGTATAGAAACATTAGGTATTGGACCTCTTGAATAAATTTTGTTTTTATCATCTTCCAACATAGGATTCAACTTTGGTAGCATGAGTTGCAGGTGTTCTTCGGGCCACCTTCTTGTAACAGCTTTGATCATCTGGTAATCCCAAGTGGTTGGTTGATATATTAGGATCTTGGATTATTATTTATGTGTATTTCTAGGTGAAACTTATTATTAATTAACTGTTAAATAGTTTTCTACATTTTATTTATCGATGGACATGGTTTCAGTAAACAATCTAGGTCGCACATTCTCATCTATACCTTGATTTATCTATTGGAGTTCATTTTAAGCAGTAGAGAGAAATTATTTGAATATGGAGGGGTGATTTTGTGTTGTCTTTCTTTTTATTAATTCATATCAATCACAATAGGAAATAGTGATGAAGGGGTATTCCCACTCACCATCAATTATATGAGAGTTTATTCTAATTAATCTAATGATGTGGAAGTATTATGAATCTTTGAGGATTAAATGAGAAATTTTTCACCTAGGGAGATTCTTCTATTGTGAGGAATATATACCTCTTCAGTATTGTTGATTTTAGTTTACATAATTGATATCACGAGGGTTGATGAGTACATATCCAAATATTAACTAATATTTTTGATTTGTTTATTGGGGAGTTTTATTCGTCACCTTGTTTATTAAATGTTTTGATTGGGCCATTTCCAGACCACTTGGGGTGGTAACCAAAGCGATACCATTAGTGATGGGTTATTTTCCTTCTATTCGGTAAGACCCTGTATCAATTTATTGATATTAATAAGATTAAAATGGAGCATTAGCGCTATGAAATTTCTCAATATATCCATTAAAAAAGTATTTGATATAACTATGGTATTATTAAGGGACTACCAAATGTTGATAAAAACAAGGATACCTTATCAAGATGTTTAAATTTGTATCTTCCTAAATAACTAGGAATTCATATTTGGATACAAGGTCACTAAATTGAGTTCTATGTTTGATTTGTCTAAGAGGAATTTTCTTACAGTTTTCATAACCATGAAGTGTTAAAGTGGAATGGGATAAGTCATCATCACTATAACTAAATTGATGGATTATTCATACTATAATGTGATTGATCCGTGAGACACTATCAATGGAATATCATTGGGTTTCAGTGTCATTTTGGATACAAAACACATAAAAGTGTATGATTTTACCATATATAATAGTATCCATGTCCTTATCAGTGAAAGTGATTACTGCATGATACTCCATGGGATCAACGTCTTCACAATATAATTCAGTAGTGGGAACCTCATCTTCAAATTCTTAAGAGATTAGTAAGGCTTAGTCCAGTGATTACCTGACATTTTTTTTAACAAGTTATGAGCATCCAAGGTTGATAATTTGAATGAGCCCAAGGCCATATGTTTATATTTTTAATACGAAGGTCTTTTTTTATATAGGAGGATACTCTTTGGCAGAAACTTTGGGGGGTTTATTTTCTTGAGGTAGATGGTTTAGGTAGTTCAAAATTTTTTGATGGAACTCTTTTCACTTATGGATGATGCTGAATTGGTTTTCCAACTTTCTTGGGAAAATCTAAATATTTTTCACTTGTCAATCAGTATTCCCAAATAATTGGATTTAGATGAAACCTGAGAGATAATGTGGTACCTCCATACTTATGTTTGTCTTTTTAAAGTTCATTTCCACATATTTTTGCTATGTAAATAGCTTCAACAAAAATTTATTATGGATGTTGGACTCATCCATGTCTAAATCTTCCCCTAATTCCTTGGCTATCGCGACCTCTTCCTATGGTTCCTCAATAAGGGTAGGGAAGATGGATTCATAATCTTATTCATCATCATATAATAGATCCATCAAATTAAAGAAAATAATAAAATTGTAGAGTAATTATTCATCTGATTAGGATTTCTTCTAGAGGGGTGGTTCCCACGGTACCATTTCATAGGATGATTTTTGTCTCCTCAGGACTTGAGGAATGAATTCTGAGAGGGTTGAGAGTAGATTTGGAATTGGTATGGGGTCATTATCCTATACTTTTTTTCTAGTATTTCTGTTTCTTTATGATCCTATTTTAGAAGATTTTGGTACTAACGAGGTAGGTCTCACTATATATGAAGATATTGGGGGCCTAATCAGCTAGTTTAACTTTGTCTCGGGGATATCATGAGTCTAATTGATCATCCTTATCATCATCCAATCATTTAAATTCTATGAAACATCACTATTAAACACTTTATTTAATCTTATTCCTCTATAATGATATTATAAACACATTAAACTTGTGCTTTGGTTTTACCCAACATTATATACTCACAATCAACCATCTTTTACAAAATATATTTAAAATAAATAAATAATGATTTTGTGCCTCAATGTTTAGTGAAATTTTAAATAATTTGGAATGTCATTTATGAAATATTAATTGAGACTTATATGTTTTTTCATCCATAGTAAATTATTTTTCATAGACACATTAAAGTATCTAGGAACATGTTAACATCATAATGAAAAAAATTTATTTGGAAGAGGCTTTAGAGATGAAGCTAGTATAGAAGCTAGCTTAAGTAAGATGGTCATGGTTTCCAACATGTATATTATCTTTTGTTTAGGTTTCATTGCTTGTCAATACTGGTATTTGGTTCACTAAATGGAATCTTCTAACCTTTTTAAAATTGTGGCAGGTTCCTATAACCCAACTGGATATTAGACCAAAATGAGTTTCATTTGAAACTCATCATAGAAGTTCTCAATATATAGATCCAATAAGTATTATTAAGGAAGCTACAAGTTTAGGGAGAATGTAATCCCCTTCAACCTATCCATGAAATATTAGAATCCCTTGTTCTTTCATTATTTTCTATTTAATAGGGAAATTATCATTTTCCTCTACAATATAGAGTTGAATTGATAAAGAAATTATCGATGAAGATATCCCCACTCTTTAATTGACCTGTATTATAAAATGGTATACAAGAAAAAGGTTGATCCTGCAAAAGTTTATATAAATCACATTATTTTGGATTCTACATGATGATCAAGGGATAACACTGAGATGTGAAATATTCCAGGCGTCATTCTATAACCCTTCAGATATTTAATGTTGTAAGCATTGGATTACCAATGTTTGTTGGGGGAATAGTTTCATCTAGTCATTCTGGGCAAGGTTTTCTCTCCAACTAAACTGGTGCATTCCATAATTCTGTGGATTCTAGCCTAGATCTTAATGACTCAATATCATCAATAATATCTAATGGAATACCCATATGAGTGAGAGATTGAATAAGGGAAGAAACTGGTGGGGATGTATGTGGTGGTTCTTTTTGTATTTGAGGTTGATAACCATCATGGGCTAGCCTATGATAATTTCTTTTACATGTCTCTTGTTTTTATCTTAAAGAGGTAAGTCCTAACATCATACTTCAATTAGATATTTATATACCGGTTGTCTAAATCCTAGATTAAGTGGATATATTGGCTCCAATTTTGTTAGAATGATAAGTTATATCCATTTAATGTGATCTACTAGGAGGGCACACAGATTCTCTTTTCTAAGAACATATATAGTAGGTACATTTCATATGAGTATTTCTGCTTTGAGTTTCTTCATCTCCTTCATTTGTACATTATACTGAGAAAATATTTCCACATGTATGAGAAGTTCAACATCCTCAGGTAGTGGGTTGGATTCATCCACACCTTTACCATTTTTCTGATTGATTCCTACCTAGCAGGTTCAAGATAAAAATTTTATGGATCCCCAAAATTTTTATTAAACCTTTAATTTTTCGTACGCACAACTTCTTCAGTTATTTGGGTGTGGACTATTTTTCAACTAAAAATGTCTTCATCTTGTTCTATGGCGTTGGTCTCATGTTTTATAGTTTATTCAAGTCTAGTACTGATCAAATTTACCCACACATAATGCATTGAAAGAATCATGTCATCATTAGAAGTGTAAAACTTTTGGTCACCCTTATGGATTCCATTTTATAGTTTATGATCTTCAATAACATTATCCCATTCAAAAGATATCTTCAAGTTGCAAAATTTATGAGATCTCATCATCCCCTTTAATATTTATCTTGGGACACTTTGTAAAGGGTAATATGTAGATAGTCCCCAAAAAACCTTTTGTATACATTATTAAATAATAATATAGGATATAAGATGAAGAAAGTTGTGGAGACTCATTTTTTTATAAACCTCCTAAATGGGAAGAGCCAAAATTTCATGGGAGAGTGGTTGAGGTAATAATTTCCTTAGACTTGTGAGACATGGCTTCTACAACTCCATTACAGCAATATTTTGGTCCAAATTATGTGGCCTTGAAATAGGTAATTGTGTTAAAATTCCCCCATCCCCAGGAGCTAGGGATGCTCTTATATTTTCACGGTTGTAACTATCGTTTCCACACTCTTGATCTTGAGGATCTTTTCTTGAGATTGAGTTGGGTTCAATATATGGTATACACATGAGATAATTTATTTTTAAGGAATTGATGATATTTAATGATTATATTTCCTTATGTGGGAAGCTTCATTAATATTTTTAGATTCTTGATACAAGATTTTTTGATGGATCTCTCTCTTCAGGCCAAATTATTATGAGGTTTTAATGGATGATTCATGATGAGAATATCATATTTTTTGGGTAGTTCCTACTTCTTGGAGTGGGATGGAAATAAAATTTTATGATTTCACTTTTGGTCTTAATTTCTAATTAGGGATACGAGTGAAATATAATTATTTTTGTTCATACCATATGTTGATTTGGACGCCATATGGGGAATCAGTGATCAACTGGAATAAACTTTGAAAATTATTGATAAAAGAACGTTGTATGACTTTATATTACTTCCCTAGTTTTGGTAATCATACTCATTAAAGGGATGAATAGTTAATCTGACAATGTATTTATTTTATTTTTATGAAGTTATTCATATATCCTTCATAATGCAATAGTTTCACTTTCATATGGTGAAGATTCATCTAAAGATTTAGATGAATGTGTTTTATGCATTATTCAGTCAAAATGTTTGGAACATCATACTAAAGAGTTACTAGGGTCCAAAAGATGACTGTTATATTGTTTCTCTCTAGTTTTCTCCTCATAATTAATGTATTATATTCATATTATATTTTATACTCCACAATATATTCTAACCAAAGTTGAAATTTCCTAGAAACCACATTATAAAATTTGGGTTTGGGGGGAATATCCTCTACAATGATAGAATCTATGTGATCCAAGGGTGGTTCAAAAAGTGACCATTACCTTGGGATATCTTCTAGTTGAGAAATAATGACACTTTTTGTTGACAAGTAATATGGTATGGTTGGCCTAATCTCTCCAAATGCCTCATGATATGTGGTCTTCCTTCTAATTGTTTTGATAATGGGGTCTTCTCCAAATAATATATCACTGTGGTGAGGGACTTCATAGTGAATACCATCATGGTGAGTAATACCATCATGGATTAATTTCTAACTACATGGAGAATTCCTATAGCATGTACCATAAAGAGGACCATAATGTTGTACAATAACAAGTGGATGAAATTAATTCCATTTGAAATTCAAATCATGATTTGAATTTTTTTGGTACACATCATGAGAAATGTTCTCATGATCAATATTAGTATGTCCACAAAGGATTATTTTATAGTGAATGCACTCAGGAGGACCTCTAGATCTACCAATAGCAAAGTTATGGTGATGACGTTCACAACTAGAACAAATAATTCCCTGATATGGTAATGATTCAAAAAATATTGTGAAAAAATTTATATGTGTTTTAGATATTAAATAACAATTTAATTAATATAAGTAGGGTCATGGGATTCTTTCTGGTTACCATACCACTCTTGGTGATATTTTATTTTAAATGTTTTCTATTGGGTGGTAAGAGTCTCAGGTTGTGGATAATGACATTCATATGTGAGATCATACTTGAGTGACTCTAATGATTCTTTTGGGATATAATGAAAAGATTCTATGTTTTTGTTATTTTTATGTTCCTTCCCTAAAACATCCATTTAAATGGACCATTAATATCTAGTTTGAATGGTAATGTGTTCCAAATCCAATCATCTATTTATCATGGGAGCTTTCCAACGACCCTCCTAGAATTGAGTAAGAATATGTGACTAATCATGAGTATCCATTACATGGTGTCAATTAACTAATTCGATTGTGGACATGGAATCATAATCCTATTCTATAATATCTTCAACGAATATCTAGATTTGTTTAACTATTTGTAGAAAGTGGACTGGGATAGTGGTCTACACGCTATTGCCACCAGTATGTGATGGATAAATTATTCAGTTGGAATGGGAATATATTCCCATTCCTTAGTCGGAGAAAAGATACATTACTACATTTTTCTTTATATTACTTCTATGATATATTGATAGTATTAATGTACAAGGTTTGAAATATGGGTCTTCTTCATATTTTGTTGGGGTATGCTGAAAAATTCCCTTGGGTGCTACCAAACTGTACTAGTAGACATGATCGGTGTAGGAAAGAATATGTATATTCTCATGAATTACATCCATAATATTTTGGTCAGTTATTTAATGGAAGTGTGGATGTAGGAATTCTCTTGATTTTTGGTTATCTTAGGTCTTTCATGGGAAATCCTAGATGTTCATGTCAAGGTTTCTTGATACAAGGCCTACATAGTGACATCCTTAATAGGATAAGGGATTTATGTCACACATTGTTGGGGTTAGTAGTTCATTATTATTGAAATAACATTCTATAGTGACTCCTATATTCTTTATATGTGTCCTATTCCAACCTCAAGATCCACCTCCCTATGAAAATGGAGTAACTTTTTGTTGCATTATGGGTAAAGGCTCAAAAAATGATTCAAAAAACAATAGGTGACACTTTCTCTTTTGTAACTGGTCATCACTGGGAAGATAATCTATTAAGCATCATGTCCTAGATAGAATCTCATGTGGCTTGCAGTGTTGGTATATTAACATTGAAATTGTAATAACAGATTATTGAATTTAACACCTGGTATTGAAGACGTTGGGTGGGAGATGGTATCTTCTAGTTTGATGAAGACCCAACACATGCGACAACTGATGTGTACGCCTATTCTTGATACTAAGATACTATTTTAGATTGAATATACTTCTGGTTGATAATCACAAGGATTAATAAAAAGAAAAAATAAGTAAACCCATATAATTATTATCATAACTAAACAAACACATGAATGATTTAATTTTTAAATGGATCCACATTAGGGAAATTTTTTCTTTGTAAAATTATATAAACTAAAATGTCATGGTGTGTAGATGATGTAATTATTTTGGTTATTGATTTTTTCAAACCATTTTTAAAATTTTTATTTTACACATTCCAGGGTGGGGATGAACAGTTATCCATATACAGGTCATGCTCTCCTAATAGTTTCCAATATGCTCTATTCAAAGAACCAAAATCACCCAATGGTTCCCACATCTATGATGGGTTGCTGATCTTCTTTCCAAAGATAGATGACCATAAAAAAAATTCCAATGACTCTTTATAAATCACATTGGTCAAGAGGATGAGAGGATGGGATTATCACACAAATTTGGGGGCAAATAATTCCTACTCTAGGACTCTCTTTTATATTTAAGACAAATTCATGTATCCTTCCCAAATCTTAATATTGGGACTAGTCACCATTCTATAATAAATAAATTATTTAAATTTATTAACGTAAAACCATTTATATGTTTCAATGATTAACCATCAAGGGTATAATTTTATATATCATATATTCTCTATTTTATTTTGTTTTTTATTTTGTGAGGTTGGTTTTAAGACATTGAGTAGGTAACTCTAGAATTTATCATCATCCTAGGAGATGGGTGTTGTTTGGATGTCAGACCGGGCCTATGAGAAGAGGTTCCTACATATCCTCAAAAAATTAATTTGAACCAATGTAGTTTGGTTCCACTTAATAGGACACTTCACACATTTTATGTTCATGTGGCATGAAAAAAATCATGCAGATTAATGTTATGTAGTGAGGATTTCTAGGTGAAAGGTTATATGAAAAGGCTGGTGTGGGACTTATGTATGAGAATTCCATTATTGTCAATCCCTCAAAATATATGGACTGAATATATTGGGAAGATATTACAAGTAATATAGCCCTAAGAATAATCTCTAAAATGGGATACAAGATATTGGGGATGAGATGATATGACCCAGAAGGAATATATACCTCTAGGCGGGGTATGATCTTATTGGGAATATATCCTAATAAGGATGCTGCTGGACTGAAGGTGTTGAGTTTGAATCTCAGTGAGGCTTCATAAATATCTCATCAGGATTGGAATAAAATCGCATGTTTTGTAAAAATTCAATGACATAAATATATGGGGGAGACCCAATAAATATTTTGGTTATAATGGTGACACGATCAACACTGATCTCAAAGATCGCATGATTTATGCTCATTGTGAGACACAATAGATAGTAGAAGATCTCCATGTTGCACAATCATGTCATAGAGGGACTTAAACCTAAATTGTAAGAATAATTTTGGACTTTCTTCTTTATCCATTGAGGGATGAGGGCATGGATATAGAATTCAGAAGAAGAATAATATCCTTTATGAAAGGATAGGTTCTTACTCTAGTATGGATTTCATGGTAAATATTTTATCCACATACTATAGTAGATGAGGGAGAGAATATGGTAAGGTAGTTAGGATAAAAGATGTAATTTACCTATTCTTGTCTTATTTACTATTTATAAACCCCACACTGTGACTTATATTTCAATATATAGGTAAAAAATGTAAGGATATTACTGAATTCGCTTCATGTTTCAGGTATCATGTAAAAGGTGAGTGTTGCTACCTAGAATGAGAATGTTCTTATCACCACCTCTATAATTGGGGCTATCATTACTAGGGGGATGAATAATTTACAACACCTAGAGGACCCTAAGAATTAGTGAGTTTAATTGTAGAGTATACTTTACTAGGGGAATGAATAACTAAAAGGATAACATGGTGGTGTGTCTAATGTCCTGATCATACATGTACAAAGGCTTGAGGGGAGGTATTTATTTTTCATCACATGGATATGAGATCTAGGTAAAATGGATCCCTGTAATTTTTTGTATTATAGGTAATTAGGAATTTAGGTATGCTTCACCAAGGTAATAGATGGGTTAACAAATATAGGCTTTTCCAAATTGATAATTGGGTGAATTATAAGTGACTTTGACTAAGTTATACTTGGGAGAACCAAAATTATTTCAAACAAGTGGCACTTAGCGATATGAGATTCACTTCTCCCAAGTTAAAATCATGAAATTTGAATATCTAGGGGACACCACATGGGAGAGTCTTTCTTCATTATAACTATCACTCAGTATTTGGTTGAAATTTATTCTCTAATCATTTAAAACTACTTTCATTGATTTTTTTGATTCCATGGCCCATCATGTATCATATGTAGAGAACCATATTTTTTCATAACAACCTGGTAGAGGTTATGAATTCATGGTGAGAAGGAAAAACGTTACATATTTTATTACTTCTTGATACACTCCTAACCCCAATGCCTACTATTTTTCTAGTATGGGAATCCTTCCCCATAAATGTGTTGATACAGTGAGGGATTATTCACTTAAGATGCACTATTTTCATCCTCCCTAAACTATTTTCAAATTTGTGCTTCCATGGTCTATCTAATAAAATCATACTTTTATTGAAAATATAATAATAAACAAATAAATAAGGGTTGTGATGATGAAGACTCGGTTTAATCCTATGTTAATAAACCCAGTTGGCCTCATGGACTCATGTTCGACTCCTTATACTCTAGAGGCTATTAACTATCAGTGATAGACTAGGGTGTGTCCATGGGGATACTATTCACATTTGTCAGAGTATAGTGTAGTGGTAACATAAAAAAAGAAATAACTAAATTGGATTATAATGATACACTATAAAAAAGGAAGAGATACCCATTTAGATATGATAAATAGACTAAACAATAATAATTATAACTACATAAAAAATAATGTCAATGTCATCATTCAATAAAAAAAAGGGATACATGGAAATAGTAATATATACAATACATGTATATAAAAATAAAAAAAGAACAAAAATATATCTAATATTTTCATGAGCCTATGCTTGATCTTGTCCTCCATGATCCAATGCTATAACAAAATTAATAATCCATAATTGCATGCTTTCCCTTATCCCTACCTACTTCCACAAATTTTGTCAAGGTACCTTTTTATGACCCCAATAGAATATGAGATATACACATTTGGCCACCACCAACTATATTTATAAAAAGAATAGTATATGTATATAAATGTTATATTTTTCATGTATATGAATAACCTGTAGAATAAAATGAATGAAATAATAACCATGTCTAGATTGATCCCCCCTGGGATGTTCAGTTGACCATACCTACAATAGTTCCTGTTGAATGTTTCTAAACAGGTGACCTGTAAATGTTCAAGGTCAAGAAAATAAAACCAAGGTGTTTAAATATAATAAATATATAAAATGGTCCCCAAGGTGAAGCTAATGCGTCCTGGAAGTGATAATAGAAGAATATGACCCAATGTTATACTAAGGATTGCATAACCATAGAAGGTCATGCCAGCTCACAGAAATAAACCATGAAGCATAACTATAGGGGTCTAATTGAAATCCAATGGGAACACCATTACTATTCCTCTATAAAATTGTCGAACCGGGACTGTTGAACACCTCCATAATAAATTCCTAGTTAATCATGTTTCGATCCAAAGGATAGAATCCAAGGTGTCGTGTTTTTGAGGATATCAAGTTGAATATGAGGAGTGTATCCAAGGAATTATAATTTCATGATATGAATTGAGTGAATCATCCATACTATGTTGGGATATTCACATACTAAAAACATAAAGATCAAATTCCATGGGGTGTATCACCCTTGGATACTAGATCAGTGAAACGGTGTGGCATCCTCTGATTGATCAAGGCATTTCCTCAATAATCTAAGTGTAACTCAATTTTGATCACACCATGAACAAAAAAAGTTATATAGTGATAACTGGAACCTTGAAATTAATAATTACTCTTTGGACACATAATAACCATGCTTGTTTATTCACTTGATATAATTCAAGTAATTACATTTTCATTTATAAATGAAAATTGTTTATATGATGTGTAATAACATTAATAATTTTATTCTAAAATAATTATATCCAATTGAAGAAAAACATCCCATTTATATTGAAATAGATCAAACATTTAAATTAATTAAATCCCTTGATAAATTCAAACCAAACACAATAATGGGTTTTCTCATTAATAATATATAATTGACCATGTAGGTATATATATGGCTCTCACAAGGGGTGGTTCAAGTTGATGTTATTGAACCCCAATGATAATTGGTGGTCTATTAGGTAGATTGGGTGTCAAATTAGGAAACTAGTTTAAGGAAAATTGATTTTATGTCCAAAGAGTGAGTCAAAATACTATAAAAAAATATGATGAAAAATATAAATCATGATACTAGATGGAGAGTTATAGACCACCTAAATTATGGTGGTTGACAAACCCCCATCCAGTATCATATTCTTATTTGGGAAAGAATGGATGAAAAGGGAGAAATGTAAACAATTCATGAAAATAGGGAATATTAGACTATTTTAAAATAATTTTAATAATGGAAAGAGAAACCAAGAAAGGATGCTAATGGATTGAAGCACTTTCTAATGGTTAACCAATGTGATAGACTATGGTCCGATTAGAGTTTGGATGATGGTGAGGTTTCAAATCCTAGGTGGATTCCATGAGGATCTCTCAACATAGGGGGGCTATTCATGGGAATAAAATAAAGAGACGTTCTAGTTTTAAGAATAAATAAGGTTAAAATTGTAATTTTACCCATATTAAAGGGGGTTTATAGTTTGTTCACATGGTTTTGGCTAAAACATTTTCTATCTATGAAGGCATTCTTCCTAATTGGAAATACCCATTTGGGCTAGGTTCATAGTTTTCCAAACTGTGTGTAGCCCTTGTGGGTCCTCTCTAAGAAACGTCTACAGCCTTTAAAATGGAGATAAATCCGTTTTCACATGGTTTATCTAACCATTCTTCTTTATATATGGGTCGCATGATTGACACACATGGTTACTACTAACCATAAGACTCAAAAAAAATTCTTCAAATACCGGATATTTTGGCCCCAAAAAACCATAGATCCTCTAAAACCCTTTCTTAAACATTTAATAAATTCCATTAAAAAAACAAGAGATTTATACTGAAATTTCAAGGGATTGTACCTCAAGAGAGAAGTAGTGATCTTACAACCTCCCATACATAAGACAATAATCCCCAAGTTTCCCTTCAGAGGGTGGTATGACCTCATCTATGAATAAATTCACCCACTGAGAACATATATTATCCTCTCTCTCTCCTAGGTATTTTTCTAAATTCATCTATGATACCATATCACCCAAAAAAGGGACTGACCTATCTTATAGATCCTTCATGCTAGTATCAACAATTCTAATAGTATGTTACATAAGAGATGTATCAAATTATAAAATGATATATTTATGATCAAAGGTATGAGATGGGTCAGAGTGGTAATGGAAATTATGTTATGTGTGGAAGACCTCATGCATGGATATGTACCTCTATAAAACATTTATTTGATACGCTATAAGCCTGACACTCTCCAAAATATCTAATGTCCCAATGAAAATAGGTCATAGCTTCCCATATATCTAAATAGATAATTTCTCCAAACTAGGTGAAAAATGAAAGACGGCTTGATCCCCAAACACAAACACCATTTTTCATCTATGATGATCGACATAAAACATTTTCTTAAGATAATGTGATTCCATAGGCTTCTAGATAAGATTTACATACTTTGATGCCTCATAAATTAGTAGAGGTACCAGTAGAATTTCCTTTCCTACATTTAACCAGCATCTGGGTGAATAGAATGACCTACAGTATAATGACTCATGATGAACCATATGTATTTTTTCCTAAAAGTTATTATTATAGGAAAAATCATCTAGTGGTATGATTGGACTATCCATTAGTCTAAGAGTGGTATGATTTACTCAAAAGTACCTATAAAACTAATTCCATTAATAACCCTAACCCAAACTACAATGTGATTCGATCATCTACATCTGATATGATAGTTTTTGGAACTCCGTGAAGGTGTATAATCTCTCAAACATATATACTTCCAAGATCATCCAATGAAAATTTCTCTCTTATTGGTGGGAAGTGAGTGACCTTCATTATCATGTTGGCAGTCACCCATACTACATCACTACCTCATGGGTATCTCGATAAGCTTGTCACAAAATTTATACTAACATCATCCCATTTCCACTATGGAATGGAAAAAATTTGTAAAATACTTATTGGTCATGGGTGTTCTGAATTCACCTGCTAATATATGGAACACCGAGTAACAATTTCAGCTATATGTCATTTCATTTCTGACAACCAATACTGATTCGTATGTCATGGTACATCCTTGTAATTCCAAGGTTTACGTCCCAACTAGAACATGATATTCACACATCAATTACTCACACATGTCTCTGGAACCCAGACGTGCCCATGAATATACAATATCTCATCCCCATCAACGATACATCTCGACAAAAGGTTCTCTCATAAAAAATTCTCTCTTAAGATGAATTCCTTGAGGTCTAAGAGTTGACTCATATTCACTATACCCATAACTGATGATATCACCACTAAAAATATTAAAAATATACTACCCATGGAATTCTATACCTCCATATGACTAAAAATTCACATTTTATTCAATCAAAATCATTCATCAATCAATAAAAAGGATTAATGGGGAATAGATAATTAAGTAGAAGGGATTCATTTCTAACGACAAGCTTAAAATCATCAGGCATGGACCCCGGGTTGTTGTAAATGATCAATCACTCTCTCTATCTACCTTTAATAGAAAACAAATAGGCTGCATTATTCCCTTTAGATTTTCAACCCACCTTCTCTATCTAATATTAAAGTGATTTTGGGTAAAGATTTATTTAAGGCCCCTCTGTTCTATAAACACCACACATCACTCTCCTAGAAGATAATGTCTCCAACAAGACAAGGTGTATACTACAACTACTATATTGAGATCATTAAATAGGTAATTTATCTTGTAGGGACTCAAATGACGTGACCCAAATACGAAGACTAAATATCCATATATTAGAAATGATCATACCCCAAAAACTAATGCATAAAAAAACGTTTTTACATATAACCAACTCTAGAAGTGTCAGAATATGGTCTGAATTCAACAGTCCTTTAAACTCATGAAAGGACCACTCAAATGATTCATAATACACATTCTTGTTGCCATCATTATAAAAACTGGTTATAGGCTACTCTAGGAATTAAAGATTCTTAATAAAGTCCATTTAATAGCTAGAAAACCCTATGAAACTCAATATTCTAGAAACATTCTTGGGATGATCATAAGAAACTATGACCCTCACCATCTATGGGACAACATATATTCCTACCTCATAGATAATGTTTACCTAGAAAGTGAATTTCTTTTGATAAAAAAAATTAATTAGTGACTTTATAAAATCCTTGGTTCTCTCTCAGAGTATTCAAAATCATAACAGGATGTTTCACATGTATATTTCAGGTATGTGAGTTCACTATGATGCTGTCTATGAAGAATTCCAAAAATGAATCCAGATATAGGTGGAAAACCTGATACATCATATCCATAAAAAGGAAGTTGTATTCATCAAACCTAATTCAATAATAAATACACATAGAGGCTATATCTTCTTCAAAATTGAAGTACAAGGTATCTATAAATCCCTAACTCATACCTGATGATATCCTGACCTCAAATTGATCTTCGCAAAAACTTGATCTCCTTGAATATAGTCAAATAGATATTCTATATGTGGTAAATTATACCAATTCATAATCATGAGATGATTTTATTTCCATAAATCCACATAAAAGATGATGTTACCATCCAACATCTTGGATAAAAATATAGTTGAACCCTATTGTGAATTTTTAGGTCATATAAATATATTATCTTTTAAATCATATATAAACTTCAATTGTTCCTAAATCATAGTAAGTGTCATCCAGTTAGGAGAAATGGACACTGGTGCCTCTCCTATAACTAGATCAATAGTAAACTCCACCTATCTCATAAGAGGTAACCTCAAAAATACATCATGGAAGACATCCCTAAAAACATATACTATTGGATGGAAATTAATTTTACATTTTCCTTGATCATCCTTATAAAGGATATAAATCCATGTTTTCACTCTATCAAACCCATGACGCTCTGGTCAAACATATGTTTTCTAGACTTCCCATTCATCTTTGTGAATAGATGTACTACCCTCAGGTTGTGTGAAAGATAGCCAATGATGATTACAAACAATATGGGCATAGTAGGGAACCAACCTACCATCACAAAAATTATATCAAAGACCATCATCTAGTGGATAAAGACTTCTAATAGAAAATGATTACCACCAGTCTCAAGGGGGAACTCTCTTTATTGGTGTACACTATTTTTTATCATACTCATAATAGTGTATCCATATTCAACACTATATATAAATATTGAATTTATATCCCAACACATTCCATGATAGTCATAGTGATAATGGAATTTGAAGAACATATGTCAAGGATGGAAGACACTAAAGTAGATGCTACTATGATTGGACCTCTTACTATAGATGATCCAACACACTTCTCCATAGGAATAAGTTGTACTATATATATCTAGAATGATACATGGATCTATGATGCATCTCGAATACCCAAATAAGGTATACTCATCTAGCACTAAATATTTTGGGTCTGACTCCTCGACCACATCCACCTTCTTAGCATGAATGGCTATTGGGATTCCACCATTCTACCAAGCATGGAGCTACCTATCTAGAAGGTAGAGATGTTGTGGATCCTCCTACATTAGGAATAGATGAAAAATCTTAGAAAACCCTCCATAAATGCCCCATTTTACTAAAATATCAAGAATCAATTGGATCTTGGTCACACTGAGGCTTTATGTGACCTTTTCATCCACACCGATGGTATATAACAGAACTGCTGGTGCAGATACTCTAATAACCATTGTTCTATAGATAACCATCCAAATTATTCTTTATGTTGATATATAAACTACTACCCTATGTAAGTGTGGAACCACCTTTCCCTATACCATCATCTTCCCAAAAATTTCACTTAATGATCTTGGCCAGTTTTATAATCCCATAAATTACAATCAAACAGATGAAATTTTCCTAGGACTAGATGGCATACGTAAGACCATGCTCAAAGCATAGAAATTTCAAAAACCCATCACAAGAAAAGGATGGTGTCAAATGATAAAGATAAGTAAAGTGAGATGAAAAATCCTTAACTAATAGGGATCCTTACTCCAAATACATAAATTCCGTAGCTCGATCATCCCAAAACTTCTTAATAAAGAAATAGTCATAGAAGGAAGCAGGAAATTATCTCCAAGAAATATCCTGATGATGGTTTGGATGAGTGAAAACATCCCAAATTTTTTTGGTAGAACCACAAAGAACATAAGTGTTTAGATTGACCCTCCTCTCTATATGAATATCTATATGATCAAAGATAGACAAGATGGCCTTTATCCACGTCTCAGTATCCTAGGGGCCACCATACCCTTAGAATGTAGGTGGGTGATGCTATTGAAATTATCATGTAAGATCTTCCATAGTATGGTATAATCATGAGGATCCCTGTATGGCTAGTATTTTCCATAGGAAACCCTCTCAAAACTAGACATTCGTTCATAATATGAGTATAACAGGAGGTGTTATAGGTTCCACTACTAGTGGGTTAGGTTCCACATCATCATCAGCATGGTTGTTACCACCTTCCAAGCACTCAACCCATGGCCTTATGGGGGAATATATATATATATAATTTTTAATCACACATCTCAAAACATTATTTTAGGTGAATGTATGTTCTCATGCTATAAAATAAGTGTAAGGTCTCACTACCCAAACGATACTAACCAAACTAGAAAAGATCTAAGGTCAGGGTATTGTTCAGATTATAAGTTTTAATTATAGGGGTTATAGTATATGGATTGTCAATTATAATATATAATGGATAATACCCATTAAATTTTAATTATCTTCTCTATTTAATGGAAAATGATTCTATTTAAATTTAGAACTGAATAGTTTATATGTGTTTTAAAGTGTATATCTGTATGTATATATATATATATATATCAAGGTCCATTTAGATGCATCTACCATTACCATGTTATAAATTACTATACTTTATATGTTTTAAATTGTATTATGTATTACTACAATGAGGGTTTTATGATGGTTCGATTAGACGGATCACCATTCAGAATTTATTATAGGACAGACTCTTTAAATTACAATTGGAATCCAAGTAATTTTAAACATAAAACATTTTACCTCATGGGTCCAATGATTCACAAATAAATCATGCTATAATTTTCAAATTAAGGTGCCACCATCAAGATATCTTGAAAAACAATGTTTAGGTTGATGAAGAAACATAGATTAATCTGATTGTTTTATCCAAACAAGAATCATTAGGTCAATCTCAAATATATGATTCAAGACAATAGGAATATACAACAAGTAATGCATACAGTAAGTAAACTTGATATGGAATACTACATAAAATATCAATTCTCTATGTTCTATAATGATTCATGAGAAACTATCTCCCTACTATACTATTATAAGGGTAAAGATAAAATATCCAATGATAATAAAATCCATAATTCATGTGCTTCTCCCAATGGTGAAATCAGTACAACCATAACTTGTGAAATCTAGAACATTAAATATCTTCCTAAGAAATTTGGTTTTCCCCCGTATGTGGGTCATCTACTCTTAAGAACAAGCTCATTACCAAATTCTAAAACAATATAATCTTATATCTACCACACCAAATACTAATGTAGGAGAAAGAAGCTCTGATAGAACTTTATGATGTCCCATAGCCATTTATCTCATAAGTAACCAAACCCAGTTGGCTACATAGCCTTAAGAACGCCTCCTCATACACCTGAGGCTTCCAACTAGCAGTGAGGGGCATAGTGTGTCCATGGGAGACTATTCCCTCTAGTTAGAGTTGAACACATAGGTAATATAAAGGAATAAATTGTATAAATGGATAGAAATTATAAACTATAACATAAGAGGATATAATCATCTAGATTAGAAAAATATGATGCATAATAACAATTAGCACAATATAAAAAATGATTTCAATGTAATGATGTTATAAAAAAAGGAATATATAGAAAATAAGCATATAAATTACAAGTATATAATAAATAAAAAAACCAAAACTATCTACAATAACATCTTGATATTATGATCAATTCTATGATCTAAGATCCTATGCTATAACCAAATCAAGCACCCATGATCAAGTGCTTTCCATATTCCCTACACACATCCAAGAATGTTTTCTTTGTACCAATTTGTGGCTAAAACATGGTGTGGGATATACTCAGTAGGACACCACCAATAGTGTCTATAACATATCTTGTATGTCTATATAAATATAAAAGTGTGTTGGTATAAGAATAATCATTATAATGTAATGTGTAATATAATATCCATGTCAAGATCGATCCCCCCTATGGGATGCATGACCGACTATACCTTCCCTAGTACATGTCAGATGTTTCTGAATAGGTGACATGTAAATGGCCAGGGTCTGACAATTATAACTAAGGTTATCAAATAGAATAAACAAATAAAATAGGTCCTAATCTTATACTAAGTTTTCCAGGTTGTGATAATTGAATAATATGACCCAAGGTGAAACTAAAGTGTCATTGACCATAGAATGTCATTCCATACCATAGAAATAAACCACTAAACCAAGATATAGTGATCTAACTATAATCCAAGGGGAACACCCATATTATTCAACTAGAAAAGTTTTTAACTGATTTTATTTATCATGTCCATAATTAATCGTGGGCTAAGTATGAATGGAGCACAATGATAAAATCATAGGTGTCAAGATTCAGTGAATGTCAAGATGAATCCAAGGAGTATATCCAAGGAATTATAATTTTCATATATGACGAGATAAAATCATTGATAATACACCAAGTTATTCACATATTAATAAGAAAATGATCAAATTACATGGTGTCTATATCCATTAGAAATTGGATTAATTAATTGGGCTGGAGTTCTCTAAGTGCTTACAACATTCCCTCAGGAATCGAAGGCAAAATCAAGTATGATAACTCTTATATAAGAAAAAATCTGATATTAATAATATGAACATTTCATTTACTTATTAATCTGTATCCATGTAATAACTATGCTAGTTTATTTACTCGATATTATTCAATTTATTAATTTTTCATTTATAAATTTAAAAGGTTTATATGAGGTGGAATACCATTAATTACGCCATTCCAAATTATCGATATCTAAGTGAAACATAATATCCATTTATAATATAGGAAATCCTCCACTTAAATTAATTTAATCCCTTATGAAAAGTCAAAAAACACAGCGAAGGGTGTTTATGTTAATAATATACAGTCAGGAAAATAGGTATATAGATGGATAACCCAAGATGTTTCTTATGTTGAGTTCATTAATATTTAATGATAACTAGGATTTATTAGGGTGTTGGGTGTCAGATTAGGAAACTAGATTAAGAAATATTGATTTTAGGTGAAACGATTGGGTAAAAATGATGCATGTAATAAAAAACTAATATAAGTGACAAGACCATAGGGAATGTTTTAGACCACCTACATAATGGAAATTGAAAAAACCTCCTCCAATATAAGTTTCTGCTTTATTCTAAATTAGAAGAATACATAACAATAATAAAAAGACATTAAAATAGGTCATATTATCCTGGATAGAAATAAAATTTAAAATTATGAGACAAACCAATAAATTAAGGTCATATATTAAATCACTTACTAGTGGATAACAAAACTGATACATGGCGGTCCGATCAGAGTCTAGATGAGGGTGAGGCCTTAAAGAATTGGTGGATTCTCTAAGGATCACTCAATAGATATGGGATGTGCATGTAAAGAAAAAAAAATCAAGGATTTAGTATTAATATGTAAGAATCCAAAATGAAAATTTACCCATTTTAAAAAGGTCATATGGTTTGGTTGCATGGTTTTCCCAAACCATGTGCCAACCATGAGGGATAGGTTCATGGTTTATCAAAATGTGCGTAGACTATGTGGGTCCCCTCTACAAAAGTCTGCAATTTTCAAATGTTCGTTTATCCTCCCTCACATAGTATATTGAACAATATTCCGTTATATATGGGTCTCATGGCTGATCCCTATGATCACTACTAATCATGTTCCAACCACGTGACTCATAAAGATTCTATATAAACTGGACTTCCGAGCTCCGAGAAGGCCCTGAAATCTCTCATACCCTTGATTAAAATATTAATAACATCCATTAGAAAAAATAAATGGGATGTATAATTAAATTGAATGGTATCATACCTTAATATAAATTTTATGATCTTATAGGGGTCTCCTCGAATTTCTTTAAAAGTGGGGTATGCACATTTGTTGGTAATTACGGGTCCATTTCCCTAGTGTTATTGGAATAGGGATGAATTGGTTCCTTGAAACTATTCATGGTTTGTTGGACTTTGGGAATTCATGTAAATATAGTTTCTCTTAATTCCCTCATTTCAAATACTAATAGGCTACATGTGAGTTTTGATGACTCGGGGAAGGTAGTTATGTGATAGGTGTTTCAACTATTTCTCAGTCCTCCATGGTGTGAAGATATAGAGCATAAGGGTCCTATTTTTATCAAAATTTATGATCTTAGGAGAAAGGGTAAACTAATTCAAAGAAGTTTTTAATGTGTGTATCACAATATAAAATTTTGTGTGATAGCTGGTGGTGAAAGTGTTGTGCGCAAGGCCCACTTGCATACATATAAAGGGTTTTAGGGGTTCGTATTTCCCTTCCTCATATCTTTTATTTTTCATATGTTTAAATTATATTCAATTAAATATTATTATTCTTAATTAAAAAGGGAGAACTAATAGTAGGGTATACCATTTATTTTTTCAATATATTATGGGTTTGAGGAAGAGGGATTTTGATGGTGGGCTACACAGTCTGGATAGTTGTGCTACTGAACCATGAAAATGGTGTGAAGCTATATAATATCAATTTAATACCCCCAAAAGTCCAATAAACTGCTATATTATTCTTATAAAATGTATTCAAAATTTTCTATTATTTTTAAAATGATTTTAGAGGCCAGTCACTCATTTTGATGGATTATTATTATGGATTGAAGGTTGGGTGTTAAATCTCATGTAAGTTCTAGATCCATTTTCTAAATCTTGGGTTTTATCATTATATATTTTATATCAAGAGTTATGGATGCGATAAAATAGATATAGTTTATTATGTATTTATTTATTGTTAATTTGGATAAAAAATTAAGGATGTATACTATTGGTGTGATCATGGAAAGTATATTTTCAATTTTTTTAAAAATATGTTTCTTGCTAAATTTCATCGATACCTTATAATATATTAGATAATATATTATGATTTTTTGGTTAATTATGATTAAAAAGGATTCTAATTTCGTGATTTATGTTGAAAGGTTATTTTGCGTGAAAATTTATTTTCACCGTAAATGTGTTTTCTCAAATTTTGGGTTTTTACATCAATTTATATTTTATATATATTTTTTTGACAAATTTTATTTGTTTTATTAAATAAGGGTTTATAAATTAGCATTTAATTATGTGATAATGATTCTTTTGAAATATTATATTTTTTAGAAAATTTTAATTGTGTAAAATACACCTAGAAAGGATTAGTTTTTTGTAACTAGTCTTAATTTGTTTTATTTGAAAATTATTACATGATGTGTGTATACAAGAAAAATATATATCATGGGTGAAATATATTTTAATTATTTAATATTTTTCTATAGTGAATGAAATATTTAGTGATTTTTCATAAATTAAATCAATATTTGGGATGACTATGGTCATATAAACATCCATAATTTCATGTATTGGTAAAGCGGATATCTTAGATTTTTATTTGTGAATGATTGATAAATTTCTTCACATACAAGTATTAAAAAAATTGAAATCCTATTGTGGATAGGTGTATTATGACTCATTATAGGTTGATAGCTATTATTTACATGATTAATTTATACCATGCATTGAACATTGAACTAGTTTATTTTGGGAAATGAAAATTTTCAATGGATTTTGGGAAATGAAAAGTTTTCATGAACTTGGTAAATGAACAGTTTCCTATGATTTTGGGGAAAATAATCATTTTTCAAAAATTATTCTTCTATATGGAAATGTGATATATAAATTAATTTGAAATAAATTATTTTATTTTTATTTATAAAAATAATTTCTTTAAAAGGAATGGAAATATATGTATTTTGGTAACTTGGGTTTCAAAAGGTTTTGATAAATCATTTTTTTAGACAAACATGTATTTGATTTATCATATTTTTTGTTTGGAATTTTACTATCTGAATTGATTGTTAATGGAGTAATATAGTAGTTATCCTGGAAATTTAATTAATTTTATACTCACCTCTTCATGTTCACATTGGTAGACATGTAGACTAGATTAGTTATGATATAGGGAAATAATAGACTTCAATAATTGTTAATGTTGTGCTATAAATCCCCATTAAAGATATTAGAGGAGTAGTTCATGACTTTTACAAGTCAATTTATCTATTTAGTTCATCATGTTGTCTTGTTTAATTTTCATGGATATTGGTTTTTTAAAAATAAATTATTTTCATATTGAACATTTGTTGATAAATAGTTATTTATAAGAGTGAGATTTATATATAAACTAATTCTTTTGGTTTATATATTTTGAGAAATAATAATTTTCCAAATGTTTTTTCCCTCGACACTAATTTTTATCCTCTAAAAATCCAAGAATATTCTTATATAGTGATCCATTCTAAACCAAATATAAATATAAAAATAATATCATTATTTGTATAATATATCCCATAAGATTTCACATTACCAAAAGACCAAATGATTAGTTTCTTGTATATTAGAAACATAAACATATTATTTTATTATAATTGAAATTATTTATAAATAATCATGATCTTTTAGACCCTTCTCAAATAATATTACATATTAATGTAATCTTTATAACCTGTGTATTATTAAAATAGGAAAGGGTTGAGCTCAAATTAAAAGTAATGGAAAATTCTTATTGTAAAGTGTTAGATTATAGGCATGAAGGAGAATATGAGGAAGAAATAAATATCTTTATAAAATATCATAAGAACATGTATAATAATCATAACACAAGATAGAGAAACATAAGGTCATAAAATATTTATAAGGAAGCATAAAATATATGACATGGATCAAACAGATATCATAAATCATAAAACATTTGACCATGATATAAAATTGTGGAATAATTTAAGATTAGGGAATGATCATTAAAATATAACATTTCATGGAAACAATATGAGAATTTAAAATTTTCATAACATATAAAACAACATTGAAATTTAGTACAACCATAATCATAAGAAAACCTTTGTTAGGAAAGCAATTATTCCCATGCCTATATAAAAAAACTCATTATGACCATGGTTGAAAATGTGAGAAAACCCATCATTCCATTATTTGTTTGAATCAACTAATTATGTACACACCTAACTATATCATGATATATAAGCCTAAAAATTATTTAGATGAAGATATAGGAACCCACCAGTCATCATCCATGAATATGTACACCACATAAAATCAATCTTCTTCATATATGAAATAAAACAATGAAAAAATAATGGAATTCTCACAAAATTATCACATAACATTAACTTAAGAAATAATAGGACACAAAAATATAATTTCCCAAATGGAACCAGATTATAATAACATATAGAGTATGGTAAAAACATCAATTATTGGAATATAAGCCTTAGAGGAAAAATTTAAGAGAGGATACAGTCGTTTTCAAAAAACCATTTAAAACATTTTTATAATATAAAAAGTTTAAATTACTTCCTAAAACACATTTTTGAGAAGGTATAGAGAATAATTTTTAAAACCATATTACATAAGGTTCCAAATAAAATATCATTTCAAATATATAATTGTTTAAAAAGGATATGTTCGAATACTTTTAAATCTTCTAATTTAAAAAAACATTAATAATTGAGACATTAATCGTATTTAATGTTTTCAAAAAGGTGAACTGAAAATAAATTGAAAGATTTTATTTTCTAAACAATATTTAATATATTAAACTTTATGACTTATAATCTTTATCAAATAAATATTTAGTGGATGATAAGAAATTTTCTTTTAAAAATACAGGAAGACCTTTTTAGCTTTTTTAAATAACCTTATAGAAAACCCACATCATTATAAGGATAAAGAAACCATTTTTATAAAATTAAAAAATGGAAATACATGTATCATTGTATATAAAATAACTTTATTTTTTAATAGGTAAAGGTGAACATTTTTTGGATGTAAACATTATGAACATGGTAGAAAAATCCACTAAAATTAATTTGTATTACTCTTAACAAAAATTCATTTTAATGGAACATTAAAATAATCATGGATGAAAACATTAGTGTGAAACATGACTTCTGTAGATAAGAATATTGAATAATCATTAAAAATTTCATGGATTATAATCGATCAATCATGAAATACAATAGAGAAATATTGGTTATTATTACCCAAATAATAGAATTGAGTCCCAAGAACTCCTTAAAACCATTGTGAATTTTGATTCAAAACACCACGAGATAAATAAATTTAAATAGAAATTCTAAAATAAAGAAAAATAATAGTACCATGATAAAAATGGAATTAGGGAATTATTCACACCATTTAAATGGAAACATGGTGTATAACATAAACATGACTCTAGGGATTCAAATGTGAAACAAAGAAACACTTATGGAGTGGTATCATATGAATAAAAAAAATCAAGAGAGGGATTATATAAAATGGAAAATTATATATAATTTAATTAATGATATTTATCATTCATGAAATCAATAGGTAAGTAGTTAAATGTCATAAAATATAAATAGTTTCAAAACACAAAATCACGTCTCAATGAAAGTGAACATGAGACAATAAACCCTTATAACTTCTCAAACATTTAAACCAAAACCCCATGAGAAATATAACATGAAATTGAAAATTTAATATCATAAAATTTAATATAATAATGAAATAAAAATTGCAATGTGGTCGAAATAACACCATAAAAATATTTTCATGGTTTATAACATAAACATGTGCCAATGAAAGGAAATTGAGATGAAAACCCTTACCTTGTTTCCTTTCTTAATTGATGACACTTTAACCTTATATAAAACAAATATATCTAACATAATATCCTATTCAATAAAATTAGTAATAAATATTACCTTTTTGAAATCATTATTATAATTATTTATCATGAGTAGATTAATGAGTTATAGTATATTATAACTGTATGGTGTAAATAACATTACATATTTTTCATATGTTTAATAATTTTTATATCATCACACCTTTTTATACCATGTTAATTATTTATGTATCATTTTTAATTCTTTAATATATAAATTCTTATTTAAAATGTTTTTATTCCATTCCGTATGTGTTTTGGTTATGTTATGTTAAAAATGAATTGATAACAATTTATTTTGATGATTTTAATGAACAAAAAATGATACTTCAATAATAAGTTAACTACATAATACAATAATTATATAACTATATACTAATAATAATTTGATTAATATATTATAATAATATTATTTTCATATTCCCATAGTGATTTATAATCATATTTTAAATCATTTTTCATATGGGTGGGTAATCCGACTCAAGCTTAAACACAGTTTACCTCGATTGACGAGTATGGTTAAAGAGGTCTTTATTCTGAGATAATATAATATTAACATAATTATAATGATAATATTTTTATTTTTTTAACATTTTTAACCATATTTATATATGTTTAGATAATTTAAGAAAATATAACTCACATACAAAAAACATTTCATCACAATGGATGAAATCTTCACATTCACACAATTAGCATTATCGTTTATCAATTCATGTGAAGGTGGATATTAAATTGTTACTAAATCATTATAATTATATGATATATATGATATCCATTAATAATTACCACCATTAATACCATCTATGAAAGTTTATAATAAACAATAATGTCTCTTCGTGGAGGCTATAGTTCGCTAAATGTACTAATGATGTTATTTTGTTTTTATAATTTGATGGAAATAAATAACTAAGATTTTTACCATTAATATGAAAAAATATCAAGATTTTATTTATAATAAATTTATCATATTATTCTAATTATAATATATTTTTAAGAGTAAGAGTAATAATAACTAATTGCGAATGATATAAAACATATTATAGATACATGATTTTTCCTTATATGTTTTTTGAAATTGAATGTCTTAAGCTACATTTGAGTGACCAAGGACTTATATTTTTGGGATATGTATCTAATTAAATAAAAATGGAATATTTTATTGGGGTATTTTTATGCTTATGTATAAAATTTAGGGGTGTAAGTGGTATCCTTTTATATGGTAATAAGAGGGTAGTTTTGGAATCCCCTTCTATATTTCAATTATATCCTTTCACTATTCATGGTAAAAAGGTTCCAAATGTTTTAAAAAGATAATTGGGGAAGTATTTATAATATAGTATCCTCTGCATCATTAATTTTGAGGCCATATTGAGTGGTTCAAGGCCTTTATCTAATGTTTTAAAACCTTTTCCTTTTTTAGTTTTTACACACACATCTATTTTTTTACTTTAGTAATTAAATTTGGACTAAACATATAAAATAAACATTAAAACTTTACTTAGGTTTTATATAACTAATTGTAAAATCTATTCAATGAAATTAAATTTCTAATATTATAAAATTACTATTTAAATTAAAACAAACAATGTGTAGAGAAACAATTTGTTTAGAAAAAAGATATTTGGACTATTATAAATTAATAATATTATTTAAGAATAATAACAAATTAAAAGAGTGTTAATATATTTATTTATATATTTATGAATCTATTTATACTCATTATTTAATTTAGTACCTCTTAATTTATTTGATAAAAATTAATTGATATTAAAAGAAGAAATAGTTTTAAAAATAATTATTCCATTGTTTTCAAGGTAATTAGAATTAATCCTAATAATCTAAATTTTATATCAAAAAATTAAAATTTTACATAAAAAATAAAAGATACATTATTATTTTAAAAATAAGAATATTTTTATGCACCCAACTTTCTATATGTAGGAAAATTAATCTTAATGATGGTTCATGTAACTTTTAAAAAACTATTTTTTTAAACTATATATTTTTTGAATGATATTTATGAATATAATATATTATTAAATTATATTTCTTAAAATAAAATTAAAATACTTAAAATAATTAGAAGGGTATTTATTTAATAATAAAATACATCAAAAACAACTTTTATTTATGTTTTAATTAATCTGAAAAAATATTCCAAAAATATATTTCATTAAAACACTACCTACAATTTCCAAATGATGGGAATAGATTTATAAATTTTACATCACATATTAAAAATAAATTTTAAATTTTATATTATATAATATTTATTGGATAATGTTTCAACAAATAATTATTTTATTAATATATAAAATAATTATATAAAATTAATGACATTAATAAAATTAGTATTTCTTACTGCTCGCTTCAAAATCGACTATTTTTTGACAATATCAAAAATATATAATAAGATAATTTTTTTTAAAGAATGAAAAAATAAATTTTATTTTCTCAAATGTAAATTATTTTTTAAAAAAATTATCTTTTTAAAATAAAATATAAAATATAAATAAAATTGAATATATTGAAAATAATATTTTCAATATTAAATCATATTAATTATTTACATTTTAAAGGGAATAAATATTAACGGCTCACCATCTTAGTTTCTATTATATATTTATCAATAATTCCTTCTCAATGTGTTGTGGTGTTTTTACATTGGTTGTAGTGTGTGACACATGGCGTAGAACATAATTTTTATTTTAAAGGATCCAAAATATATATTCATTATATCCCCCACCAAAAATAAATCATTTCCTTACAATTTAATAACCATTTACTTGATGAAATAGACAAAGGTAAAGGAATGATTAACATACCTCAAGATATTATCTCGAATGAGATATTTTATCAAGTGAGATATGATCCCTAATATCATAGGGGAGACTAGAAAACACTTATTTTTCCCAACCATTTCAATAAAATATATCTCTTAACTAGGTTTTAAGGCATATGTGAAGGATTTAGTTATCCTCTAAGATAATTCAGAATTTTTATTTCACTTATAGATAGTCAAAGTTTATTTTTAATTTATTTTTCACTTTTAAATAAATAAATTTAGAGTTAAAGAGAATATATCAATTCCATTTTGAAAATTTATTGAATTTGCATAAAATTAATTTCTATAAACATAATAATCATACCATTAAATTTTTTCATTGATATAAGAATCCTTGAGTTTGTAGACTTTACATTTGTAGAAATATTCCTATATATAATATCATTGAAAGAACTAAAATACATCCACTAATTTCTGTTGGAAGGAAAGTATAACCTAATTACCATTTTCTTATTAATTGATAGTAAATTCATATGTTCTTCCTTGCTCCCTGGGTCTAAGACATTTTAGATTCCTATCATACTCTTCACACCTAGGATTAAGGAATTGACTTGGATAATTCCCAAGTTCACTACACATAAGACATTGAACTTCTAGTGGTTCCCTTGGATGGGCGTTTCATCAGGATTTGAGGTGTGGAATGGGTTTCACTTGATGGTTTAATTGAGGGGAGAGTCTTAGGGCCTCACTCAATTACATGCATCGGGTTTTCCATTTGTTCCACATTTCCCAAAAACTCTCAATGGTTCCCTTATCTGTAGATGGGAACATTCCTACTCTAAAAAGGCCGATAGTTATCTGGGGTTTCAGGCCCAATGACTCTTGGGGTCTTGCATTAGTCGATAGGATAGTAGTTCGATCTCATTGTTCCCTTTTGGGGAGAATTTTTTCCTACTCAGGGACTCTCTTATAGATTTAATATATGTTTTTCAATCTATTCCAAATACTAATATGGGACTCATTACCCTAAAAAGGACTTCAGGTTAGTTTTCTTTCATGCAAAAAGGATTGGGGTCTCTTTAGTGGATCCATCTCTATGTATATGAGGTTCTCCATCATTTTTATGTAATAGGTGGATACCTATGTACTAAATCCATAAAACAAAGTTCTTTAGAATTTTCTTCCATGCAAGGAAGAAGTTAATATTCTAAGGGGGGGTATTGAGACATTATGAGGCATCCTATGTATCCTGATTATTGCAAGAAAAAAACTAACATAGTTTGTTAGACCCATGTAGTCTTACATCATACAGAAAAAAATATATGGGTTCTCTAGAACCCTGAGTATTCATGTTTTATCTCCAAAGGGATGTCCTATGTATCCTGAGTATATCAAGTATAGAATTTTTCATAGTTCATTTATTCAGGTCTTATATATCTATGTTACCCCTGTTATTGTAGATACTCATGGTGCATATGATATGATTATTTAAAAATCCCTACGTTTATGTGATCCATGCTCTATGTGATAAATTAGGGGGGGAAAATGATCATTTCATTGATCATGATGTGGTAGTTATGTGATGAGATTTCTTTGAGATGATTTACCACAGAAATAGGGTCTTAGAGAGACATCCTATATATCCTTGTTATAGGAGGAATTAGAGTCATCATAGTTCAATTCATATTTTTACATACACACTAAGGATTCTTGTACCATTGGGGTAGTTTATAGTGCATAATTCATGATCTTTGGAACACCCTAAGACCATGTGAGCCATGATCATTGTGATACACAAGGGATAGAAAGTAATCAATATCATTACTTTGAATAAGGGACTTAAATGCCAGGATTTCCCTAAAGGGTGAATATAGAGCTTGAACCTCGGGGGATGTGGCCTATGTATCCAGAATATAGAAATAATCAGAGTCATTGTAGTAAAATTTATATTGGGGCTTACACACTGTGGATGCTCATATGACCAGGCTTGCTTATCTGGAGGGTGTCGTATGACCCATTTGACTTACCCAGATGGCATCGTAAGATCCAGATGGTTTGTTCTAGGAGCCATCGTCTGACCTATATAGATTTCCCATGAGGTGTTTTATGATCCAACTAATGTGCCTTGGTGTCATTATCAATAGTTGGTTTCACACATAGGGAGGGTGTCAAAAAGTTAGTACAACATAGCTCAAAGTACATCATGTATCTTGGTTAACATCCCCATAGGCCATCTAAAGACCTAGATAAAATTTCATGATGTCGTCATGGGTCTCATTTGACTTTTCCAGAGGGTACCACAAGATCTTGGTTGTCATGCCTAGGTGGAACCATGAGACTTTACTGACAAGATAAGGTGTCGTTAAATGAGTTAGGCAATATATCTGATGGACATCACAATGTTCAGGTGATAGGTCTAGAGTGTTCCACGATACCAATGTTGTGTGCCCATTGAGACTATATGACTTGGTTTGACATGCCCAAATGATTTTTCATCCCCAAAATAGCATGTTCAAGGAGCGTCGAGAGATCTTGGAGACATGTCCTGGTACCATCGTGTGTCGTTGGATGACTCACGTGAAGCGCATGACGGCCATCAAACAAGTATTTTTCTTAATTCTTACCCATTTTATCTTGGTTTTAGTCCATTTATTGAAAATTCCTTAGGTTTGTTCAATTTTATTTTATCTTGAGTCTTGCATGATTTGGGGTTATGAGGTATTTTATTTGTAGACATTTCTAGTAGTCCATTGTGATCTCTATGAATGATCATGTGAAGTACCTTATGTATGGTTCATGATTGCCCTAGTTTTTCACTGGTATATTACCTAAAAAAAGACTTGTTGGTTTTGAGGTCAACCACATTGAGAATTCCACTATAGACCTTTCAGGTGAGATTCCAAAGGCCGTGTTGAATCATATATAGTTCAACCTTTTTTCATGTTGGGGTGGGGAATTTACAGTCATCGCCACCTCGGTTTTTCACTGGTTTGTGTGATGTATCTTACGTGAATCCATGATGGGGTGAATGAAATGGTCTAGTTCACATGTATTCATGATTATCTACCATGGAACACACCAAGGGTGTTGCCTGATTTTCAATGATCATGAGTTGCTCCAGTCCACACCAATATTATTAGATTATTTATAATTAATGGGGGCTCATTTGATCATGCGAATGTGTTGAAGGATTTCCTAACATTAATATTGACATGTAAAAGGGCCTTTGTGAGATCTATGTTCATGTTTAAAGGAATCCATGAGATTCTTTATGACTTTTCTAAGGCATTCCATGATAAAAATATGTTTTTTCTTGGGGTCTCACAGGACCGCGTGATAGACTTACTTAATGTGTCGCAAGCATTTTTCCACCGCGAGTGCCTTCGACATTCTCCAAATTTCATTCCCCTTGTTTTATGTAATAAATGTTGGGAGTCATGAAAAATTTCAAGAGTAATGTTAAGGAAAATTACAATATTTTTCCTCGATGAATAGCGTTGGAAATGTGAGTCATATAGTGGAGTGTGAGCACTTTGTGGACAATTCTATTTGATTTCCATTAGAGTTCCATAAAGAATATTATGGTCTCCTGGAAATACCCAATGATTTCTATGAGAAGATTCTTAAAAGACTAACAGACATCCCAAGATGAGGTGGACATGTCTCCAGGGACTCATGGCATCTTGGAGATCTCCATGGCGCATCACATGTCTTTCAGCGACTGGGGGTAGCTCTCGCCTCCTCCCTTTTTATCTCATTGGTTATATTTTACAATGGATCGAAGGCCTTATAAATTTTCTAGGATGTTTTCAAGCACAATTACTCTTATCATTGATTATAAGTCACATGAACATTATTCCCACTAGGAAATTACACCTTTTCGGTATCGTTCATCCTATTTTAAGAAGATTCTCAAGTTATATTACTAGGTTTTTATCATAGGAAACTCAGGTGGCCAAGGGTAACTCATTCGTCTCCCACCTACGTGGTTACTAGTTTTTCAGAGCACCTTCAAAACATAATAGGGACTTGATGAAAAGGGGGCTATATGGGATCCTCCATAGTTTATGCACTGTATGTGGAGACCTCACATGAACTTTTAATGGGAATGTGATTGAGAGTATTTTAAGTGTTCTTCTAATCCATGGGTCTCAACCATCCTCCTCTTCCATTACATTTGTAGAGGAGATAATACCCATATTCAGGTATTTATTCCCTTATGAATTTTCTTATACTTATTTTGAAAGGATCTACCAATACCTCCCCCCTTATGAGCGATGTCTGTAGGGAAAATGGCTCATTTTTTAGGAACATAAATCCCCTCCAAAGTCCATGGATGTGTGGAGAATCTATGACTTTGATGGTGTTTGGTATGATAGTTGATGATTGCAATGCCTAATAATTACCTATATATAGTATGGGGTGGAGATAAATTCATTCCACCAGTCTCCACTTCTCTATAGTGCTCTCACCTTTGTTTTCGTCACGCGCCTTCGTCATAAGACCGTGCCACAGATCCTGATCATGAGACCTTGTTTATGAGCCTTATCCGTAATATCTATCCTTCACGGCCTTATTATTCTTTGGCGCTTATCTAGTAAAAACATGAACCCTACTTCATTAATTATTTTTTATCTTCAAATATGCAGTACTATGATGGTCTTGAGGGTTACGCGGGGTTTTAGGGTTTGATCATTTGATTCAAATGATTCATGTGACCATGTTCATGTCATGTGATCGTGAGTCCTAAAATGGTTGATGTGATCAGCCAATGCCCTATGAGATTATGAAACCATTGATTCCTTTGGATATCAGGTTATTCAAACATCCTTTATGTGATTCAAAAATTACTTGTTGATTCATGTGATGTGCATGATGCCTTATGGAATTTCATGATTCAATTTTTGAAAAGATGTAATATTCTATTTGTCTGAAATGAAACACTTACTTATTTTCTAACATATTTTGGTTATCGTCAAGGTTCCTCACCTATATCCAATAAAAGGTTCATGATTTCTAGAAATTTTTTTCCCCTATATTGCATACATACTGGTAACAAAAACATGAAGATGTTCCTTTAATCTAACATCTAGAATCATCCCTTATATCATTGTCATCCTTTGTATGTGTTTTCTTCGATAGATGATTCTACAATTCACCCTCTATATTTTAATCAATCATCCCACTAGGTGGATAATTATCTTTACAATGTTTAGACAACAATTTCAGAGGATGGTTGGATAGTTGCATCCCATTCCTATGGTTTGTTAAATCTGCTGGCCCACCCACCTCTGAGTTCAGATGACCATAATTTCATCCAGAAAACTATCACTCAGAACTATCCAAGTATACTATCCTCTTCTATTAATAATTCAAGAAGCGTATGTTACTTGAAATAGGATATATATCCCGATGTAAATTTCTTTGATGGGTGGGTGAGGCATTTTTGGGCCAGGAAAATCTATTTGGAGTTCGCTAATGACTTATAAAGGGTTCACCTTTATGAAGTTGTATGGATCTCTCAATTTATCAATTATTACCAGCTCAACCTCCTTTGAGGGATGATAAACAATTTTTGTCCTGGTACCAACACATTTCACTTTTCCCATGGTTAATTGGGCATCGTCCTATAGTTCATATATCAGTATGGTAGTATTATTCCCCTTAGATAAATATATGATGAATTTATCCCTACTACGAATGTCTTGGATGATCCTCAACAGACCAAAATTTTGGAAAGGGATATTCTTGTTATTTTAAGTGAGAAATAGAAGAAATATATAAAAATTCACGTGATTATTTATTTTATGGATTGGACCGATATTTTCCTCAGTATTAGTGGAGTGAGACTATCCATTATTCGCCCTCGTAGGTGCCCCCTCCCAATAAGTCCATGATAGGGACAACTCAAATTAGGCTATAATGGAGGTTGGGGATTATACATCTTGGGGATATTGTGTAAACATTGAGATCTTTAAATATTTACAGGTTATATATCCATGTTCTTGAATCGGTGGCTCTTTCCAGACGGGTACACATGTTCAGGAATCAGTGTTCACACGTTGGTGATGGTGGCATGACATGCAGAAGGGAGGCATCTTACCATGGAGGTACCAGCCCTTGCATGATTTTACCTGGTTCATAGACATATTCAATGAGGTATCACCCATTACAGGATCAGTGGTCCTCTCTTTTTCCTGTTTGGTTGGATAGGGGATTATTTCCATTGTTATGAATATTACAACACACCTAGGATCACATATTCCATATCCCATACTAGATTACGAAAAGTGTCTACGGTCAAGGATATGCCTCTAAGACTTCCTGAGGTTGAGTCTTCACTATGATATCCTAACAGCTTTTATTTTATCCCCATTCATGCATCGGTTTCACTAATCATTGATGATGGAAGATACTCCATTGATGATAGATCTTATATGATCTCCCTTTAGGATAGGGTTATCACTGCGAGGGTGGATGAGATGGTCATCTGTGATCCCTACACACCATATAGATTTTCTCATCATTTTGGTTGTACTCCAAGGGTCTCCCCCTTACCTTGGTTAGTGTTTTAGGGGAGTGACATCCTAGGGTTCTCCGTTAATTTTTTAAGATGCTAACATGTGAAGACACTAAGGATAAGGTTATGATTCTTCCTGTTAATTCTTCTTCCTCTTTCCTTACCCAGAATTATGCCCAGGCTTGGGTAAAAAATTATCTGAATAGTGTGAAAAGCTAGTTAGTCTATCACATGGACACACTTTTTTTCCTTCCAATTCCTTTGTTAGAGGAAGTGATGGAATAGATTAATGACTAGGACAAGACATCGAGTAAGCGACATCATTCAGGTTATGACTACTTAGATAGTGAAACAAATTATATTTAAGAATTTAATCCTCTTCCCTGGGATATAGAATATGTGTCTGTTGAGATAAGTACATATGGGGCTTCTTCTCCTATTTTGGCATTGATTCAGCTAGTTAATCATCTTTTTTCATTCCCACCTCATTGGTTGTAGAGGCTTAGACAAATCATAGGATGATTTTTTATTAGAGTTATTTTTTGATTATTGAGACCCTCTTGGTAATATTCTACAACCATGGGAAATTCCTTCACCAGTTGATTCATGACTTAGGGGAAGGAAGCATCGATTGAGATCCTGTGTATGAAATAATGAAGAAAATTGTCTTGGCCCTCAAAGACTTGTCCATGAACAAAAGGGATATACAAAATCTTTTTAATGAGGCTTCCCTTAGTAAGAAAATGAGGGAGAATGTGGAAGAATTGGAGTAGGGTCATTAGTTTATATTTGAACGGAAAAATCATATGGACACCTTGACCGCATAGATATAGATATATGAGGAGATGATTTCTCATATGAGGTCTAACTGTTGGATATCATTATCCTAATTAGAAACTTATTGGAGGAGGGTTAAAGAGTTTACCACTTTGGTCATTGCTCTCTATCCTGGGGTACTTGTGGATGACGCAGGAAGAGAAGCACACGAACACGCAATTAATGCCTCTATCAAAACTCTTTCTGCTTTTTCTAGTGAATACAATCGTCTTTAATCATTACTCAACTTTTTTACTAAACTCCTTTTATTATGAAGCCTTATAGAGACTTAAAAATTTGGATATTCCTCCATTATTTTCATATTGTTAATGGATGGGTTTTCAGAATCCCCTATAATACTACTAAATTTTTTTCCTTCATGTTGTGTATAAAATCTCACCACACTGATATTTTAAAAATCACCACCAACACCCATTCCTTTCTTTATATCTAAATGATCATGAATGCTTGGAATCTAATGTTGAAATTTTAACAGATCCCCTCTAAGAGATACTAGTGAATTCCCACCATCACGAGATTCTTTGTTGAAAATCTATTCTGGATATCTTGAAATCACCTAACTTCCCATGGAATCACCTGGGTAAGACATACGGCCAAAAGGGTGAGTAATTTGTATCTTTTCCAAAAGTTATAAGATTTTGGATAGAGTATCTCGATCATGTTAATACCATGTAGTGGGACTCATATGCTTTTGTAGGTTAGATAATTTCCATGTTCTTTAGTTTAGGTTCTTTTAGATCGGACCTTCTATCACTTTAGTTTAGGGTCATCTACCTCAGACCTTCTATTTATTTATTTTATGATCTATTAGCTCAGACCTTATTTCCCTTTAGTTTAAGGTCATTTAGCTTGGACCTTTGGTGTATTGTTATCTAAGCTCTTATAGCTCCGACCATTGGTGTACTGTAGTTTAAAGTCATTTAGTTCGGACATTTTTGGAATATGGGGCTGACAGACTAGGGATGACTCCAAAAAATATGGGGTGCTGAGTTTTGTTATGCTACAACTAGGGCATAGAAGGATCAGAGTTCCTTTCTTGTAAGTAGTATATGCCTTTAGATGGTCGGTTAAATCCCCTATACATCATTAGAATGTCCCATAAAAGATGATATCCACAATTTTCCAAGGGATATTGAAGTTCTATGGATGGAAATATGGATTAGAGTGAAATAATAGGGATACTAGGTCTACCTGGATAGTTGGAGTGTGGGTGATATAAATCATATCAAAAGATATTGAGTTTATGAAAAATGTGTGGGGCGGACATGTTGGGTATGTCCGATACATTTTGAGATGTTTGGTTCCACATCGACACTATCAGGGATCCCATGTATTAGAAGATCCGCTCTTATAAGGAGAATATTCCTTGAGTTGGAGATTAAAATAACATCTGCATCGATATCATGGACAAGAAAATATGATATTAACTTATTTAAAAGGGCCATGATAGATTTCGGAATACTCAAACATATAGATGATGATGTGGGCTTTGGAAGGAATGATATCCATCAAGGGTTTTGAAACACTTGGGAAATAAAACTCTTCTTTTATGAAGCACAATACCTACACCCTGTGCTTTATAATCATGAGGTGTGGGACATCAATGGTTCAAAAATGAACTGTCGCATCCCATCCATGAGAAAGGGTACAAAAAAAGGTGATAAAACATATAAGATGTCAGATATACTTGAATTAGTCCAGTATGGAGATTTTAAATCATATTCCAAAGTTCTCAGGTCACGAGAAAGGTATGGGGCAGTCACACCAGGGATATCCTAAAACACTATCAGGTGATCAGTTTTGTCGTGATGATTCCAAGCACCCAAGAATCAACAATCCCATTATATCGGACAAAGATGTATCTAATTAGTGGTTCTAAGCCCTTATTCATTGATAGCGTGGTCAATAAGAGAGATCTCATTGTTATTCATGGGAAATGAAATTTTTGTGATGACCCTAGATGCTTCAAATCATAAATTGTGATTTATGGAAAATGTAAGATCCAAGAAGGGTTTGATCACCCTAAAATTTGCGCTACCACCTCAAGAACATATTATCATGGTGGGAAAATGTGAAAAATCATTATTCTAACTTTTTATGGGACTTGGGAGTCTAGTGAGGATATATTGGCTTTTACTAGGGCTATATTTAAAATCACATGAGCTTTATACCTTTTATTTTCACCCTAATTGTTTTCTAAACTCTATATATGAAGAGTTTAGCAAGTGAAGAATTGAATTTTTCTCCGGAAAACCATTACTCTTTTTCAACCTAAAAAGTTTGTGTATCTTTGTCTTAATGTTTAAGGCCTTGTAATTTGTACCATTATAGGATATAGTTTAAGGTTGTAAAACTTTTCTAATGCCTGAGTAATTTAAGGTCATGAGACACATGGTCCTAATATGGGAGATGTTAAACAAGATAATAATTAGGTTACCCAGGGTCAAGAGTACTCCAACATCCTTTTGATAATGTCAAGGAAATGTTATAAATCCTGGATCAATTTCCTCAGATCATGAGAAACGATATGGGACAATCATATTGAGTATGTAATATAACACCCTAAGATGTTAAGATCCACCTCACTGATGATGGGATCACAAGAATCAAAAGGACCTTTATATTTGAAAAATATGTCCCCAGTTGGTGGGTCTAAATCCCTTATACAACAATAGCATATACAACCAAGAGATCTATTATTTCCATTTCAAGGGAAATAAAAGTATTACGACAACATGAGGTATAAAATACATGAAGTGTGGCACATGGACTAAGGTTCATTTATAATATAGTGGAAGCACCCCAACCTCTAGCTAACAGTGGTAATATTCTTGTAGTCCTTTGATAAGGAAGAAAAAAATAGGATATAGACTGCACAACTTGTTGTCATATAATGGTGATTTTTGATGTACAATTTTAGTTTCATGCAACCAAGAAGTTTTCCTTTCAGTTTATCATCATGCAGTATATATGCTTTCCTTTCAGTTTAATGTCATTTGTAATGGACATAATTCCATGTATTCTATCATCATGTAGTAAGGACGTTGATCCCACAATGTGAAATAGTGGAATCATTGTTTTCTCATGAACAGATTTACGGGTGTCACTACATACCCCATGGTGATGTGAATGAATATATACATATTTCATAGATGAGAAACTCTATCTTTACTAGTCTATCCCATACAAAGGGGTGGGAATTATTTCCATTTATTTTTGAAGCATTACCTAGGATTATATGACTAGGTGTCACTAAATATCATATAATGATAGTAATCAAGCCACACATATTTTTTAAGGTATTGTTCATATTAGTGTAATGTTAAAATGATGAATATGGACTACTGTAAAAGTGGTAATATTGTGGCTGGGCCCAAAGATGGATGTTTGGGAGTCACTACGTATCTCATGAAAAATGAGAATGAATCCATATGTAGTTCATGAAACCCCATGTAGTTTAATGTCATGTAGTGAGGATGGATGTGAACCAATTTGAATTGATCAGAATATTTCTATTTGGACCAAGGGTGGATGTCTGGGTATCACTACGTATCTCATTAGAATGAGAATCGAACCATACATAGTTCTGAAGAGCCATTCATTTTAATGTCTTATGCTTAGGGCTGATGGTATGTCTTTTAAGTTTTTGTATTCAAGACCAAGACTAGCTTGTCAATGTTGATACAACTTGTTCATATGGGTAACCCCCTACCAAAATTACTAAGGCCATGCGATCTATGCTCAGTGTGAGAACTAAGGAATAAAAAGGTTCATATGCAGAGGCATTTAAGAGGAGGACATGGAAATTTTGTATCAAGTGTTGGCTGGAGCAAGATTCTTGATCAAGGCATCCCTACTTATCTCATTGAAAATGAGAATCAATACATCTGTAGTTACATAGATCCATATAGTTTAATGCCATGTGGTAAGGGGATGTGTGGATCAGAGTGAATGAATATGGATATTATGGATCCATGAAGTTTTTTGTCATGCCGTAAGTAAATTGGGTCACCTTTCATAAAGGGTGGGTTCTATATCTTTGAAGATTTACATTGTCTCATACGGAAATTGGATCACCTGACGTGAACGAAAAGTAATCCTATAGATGGATTGAAGAATAAGGTTCCATGAATCACTATGTATATTATTAGAGTAGGAATCAAGCTATATGTAGTTCTCAAGAAACTGTGTATTCAAACATCATGCATCCATGAAATTCTCCTTACATTTTATTATCATGTTGTTATGATGGCCTCCACACATTTTACCATCATGTTGTTTGGAAAAATCATGGGGCCTACTCCAATGTGGATGCCCTTACTTATGATAGTGTATGAAAAGTAGTTTTTGAGAAATTGCTTCATTGGTGGGTGGTGAGACACGCTCCCTATCCATGGTGTATAGAGAATAAGTTCCATTCTGATAATCTGTATGTATTACATAGGGTCTTTCCCACTACGGTTCCAATTTTGGTGGATTCTTTCCCAGTAACATTAGGGTTCTGAGTGCCAGCACCAATTCTCCTTGGAGGTATGAATGAAGGTGAAACTTTTTATTAAAGGATCATGCTATTCAATTATTATGGACTTCCATGTTGTGAAATTTATGCAAGATATTCTCATATAGTCATTCTGATTTATCTAGTCTCTTCTGTGACTTCTCACCATCTGAGAGATTCCCACAAATAGATATTTTGAGTGAAGGAAACTAGACTTGAGTGGGTAATGCTGTCTCAGTCTCATTTACCATTTAGTATGGTGTTCCCTATGTATTAGTGCATGTCATGGTATGGTAGGACCATAAAGCATGGAGGATTTTATCTCACAATTACTTCTTATCCCTATTCACTATCTTCTAGAGTATGTTTGATAGAGTCTTAATGACAACCTATATCTATCTATTTTCATCTTCATTATTGGGGGATGAATTATTGGAATCGATATTGTACTCTTGGTATATATTTTTCAACCCTATGGAATAGAAATTGGCATTATTTTCCATCAATACTTTGTGAGTGACTTCAAATATGATGATGATATAATACTTAATGAAGTTGATAATATTAATCATCCTGACTTCCTTAGGGGTATTACGTCATACCATTTTGAAAATAAGTCAGTAGTAGTAAGGATGTACATGAACTGCTTCGCTCTGGCTGGGATATATGGTCCCACAACATCCATCATCCAAATAGAAAATGGACCAGAATATTTAGATATATTTAGAAATTATGGGGGTTGATGGATGAAGTTTTCATGAATCTACAATTCATGAAATTTCTTATGAATTCCAAATAGTCTTATATCATTGTTTTCTATTAGTATCAAAACCTCATGATTTTGTGGTTGAGCCTGGTTCCAGATTGATGGATTCCACAAGATCCTGGGTTGAATCTTTCTATAATGTTGAACATTAATATTTCTAATATGCACTTGATTAGAATTATGTCAAATCCAAGTTTGTATAGGACTTTTTTTCTTATTTGGACCATCCCATAGAGTGAATTTTTCTATTTGGAGATGAATCGATTCCCTTCTGGCATAATCTATTGAGAGAATCCCATTTTGGAGATAACCATGTATGGGCTCCATCCATCTAAGAGTGGTCATTGGTTTGTCACGATTTGGAGAATTTAGGACCTGATAGATTTATTCCATATCACATATGATGATTGATTAGACCATTATTTCACGTGTGATACAAAAGATTACTTCCTCTTGATCAAGGTTGGCCAAGTCGGAGGCTACATTAGGCAATTTTTCTGCACGGGAATTCTCTGATCGGGGAATATGATGGAATTTCATCACAAAAGGGAACTCTTCCATCAATCCCCTAACATATCTAGTGAGGGAGTGGGGGAGTTCCCCCTTTTTAATGGAATATTCACCATTGATCTACTTTATTTCCAATTCTGAATCTCTTATGGTATTAATGTAGGATATGTACAACTATATAGAATGTTCTAACTCAATGATGTGGTCTTGGTATTCTACCTCATTATTGGTGTAGCTTTCGAATAGAGGGAATGTGTAGGGAAGGACTCATTTTTCCAGAGAGAAAAATAATATTCCCAGACCAACCAAGTTGAGATTCATGTTTTCCATTCCTGTGACAACATGACTCTGAGAGGCACCACCAATGTACATTTCCCATGTCTGTTGAGTTTCATGTGCATAGGTGAACTCTTCATATGAGATATCGGTGTATTCTGGTGTAATTTCTAGGGAAGTATGTGTTGTGAGGAAATTATCCATGGATTTCCCTTTCACTAACTTATGTGATTTTTCTTGGATGTCTTATTGCTGCATAATGATCACCCTTCAAGCCAAGCACCAAGTCAACATAGGGCGCCCAAGGATGCACTTGAGTATTTAAATACGAGATACCAGGTTGAATTATTTGTGTTTCAAGTATTTCCGAAGATTTTAAATTTCAAAGATGAGTGAAATGTAGTTATTTCTGACATTAGAATATCTGGTCTCAATACCTAGAATATTTTGGATAAGGTATTAGATACTATTCTCTCTCCCCACACAATTATTTTGTGTAATTAGGGTGAAAAGTGAGCATTCCATGGAGGTCACATATAATATGAGTGGCCTTCCTTCCGTTGAAGACATCAAAATAGGTGGTGCAACAAGTACCACTTGAGACTTTTGAAGTCTCTTTGACATTCATCATCCCATTGGTAGGTGTTTCCCTCTTTCATTATTCTGGTGAAGGCGAGAGAATTTCTGACCAAATTGAATACAAAATGATGAATATAGGTGATGTTCCCTTAGATTCCCCTCAATTATGTTATATTTCTAGGGGTGATATTTATGTGATAGAACTAGTCTTTTCTAGGTGACCTCAATGTCGGAGTGGCACACCACAAAGCCAAGGAACCTTCATGATGTAACCCCAAAAGCACACTTCAATAAATTCATCTTTAGACTATGTTGTCATATCTTTTAAAAGATTGTTTTAATATCTATGGTGTGATCAAATTTCTATTTGGATTTAAAAACCATGTTGTTGATATAACACTCAGATATACTTCCTAACCATGGATTAATGATATGATTCATAGAATGTTGATATGTGGTTCCATCATTCATTAATCTGAAGTGCATGACCTGATAGCATAAAATTCCTTCAGTCACCTTGAAGGTTGTAGCTTATTCATATTTGGGGACCATCTTATTCTTATATTACCCCAAGTACCCATCCATGAAGTAAATGGCTTGGAAACCAGCAGTTGCATGGATCAAGAGTTATGTGATTGGCAATGGGAAATCATCCCTCAGGAAATACTGATTATGGTCTTTGAAATAAATAAAAACCCTAATCTACACTTTATTTTTGGTGATAGAGATGATTTTGGAAATCCATCATCGGTATTTCAATTCTAAAAAAAAGTTGTATTTTATCAACTTGTCAACTTCTGCCTCTACATTGGTGGCATGAGAGGGGTGCATCCTCCTAGATGCCTATTTGATCCCTCGATTCTCATCGAGTAGGTCAAGATGGTGCATATCCACATCTGTATTCAATATGGGAATTTGTATATATTTATAGAGGGAACACATGTTGGTTCTACCTTAGAAATGTGTTACACCTCTTACTCTTTAATGATCATTTATGCACTAATCAGTGTCGGATGTGGGCCTCATTCCATTCCTAGATTTTCTTGTTTAATCTCATCTATAGTGGTGGAGATGCCTTCCATGAATGCTAGAGGGGAGTTCATGTGGTCATCCTCATCCTCATCTATTTCTAAGTCCCTGGATACATTTTCAAGTGAAGATGACAATTTAGGGTATTCTCTATAACTATTGAGATGAATGAGGATATTATAAGAGACATCATAATCCGTTTCTATGTGAGCCATTGCCGAGAGATGCCAGAACTGATTATTTTACACATTATTGTTGATGAAAGGAGTATCTTGGATATCTAGGATTGAATTTACTACATCCACCATGTTTATAGGGAGCACATAATCACCATCGAGTATACTGCATGGGTTCACAGGGGCAGTACCCAAGCAATTAGGTTCTAATACCGGTTTATCATCATTCACCTCTAGTTTCTTTCCTCCATTTTTGTAGAAATATGATTCAACATATGTAGGTCTGAAATTTTTAAAGTGGGAACTATCACCATGAAGTATGCAGACCTTTTCATTGATGGGGTACTTCAGACATTGATGGAATGTTTATGATATCACCATGTGGCTATGGAGACAAAGCCTTACAAGCATAACATTATATGTAGTGTCTTACTGGATAACCATGAACTCAACATCAGATGTGAGTTCCCAAAATTTTTCTTTGAGTTTTATCATCCCGAGAGTTATTTACTCACATTTATCATACCTATGAATGGTTGGCTTCGTGGGGAAAAAATCCCCTTCGCTATATCCCAAAAATCAAGGAATTTGAAAACGGATGAGATTAATCCTAGATCCATTATCAATCATCAACCTTTGGACATTGAAATTATTGAGTCTTCTGAAACATATAAGGTCTTGATGTTCCCATGGATGGACTCTTCCTAATTTTGATCAGTGAATGAGATGGTGATATGAAATTCTGAGGACATAGACTACACTCGATTGAACATGGATGTAGTAACTTCTATCTCAATTTCCCAGGGGCTCTATAGGGATTCAACAAGTGCCTCCCTGAGTTATTTTGAATGGTGGAGCCCATAGATAATTGAGATCCTTTATGGGACTTCAGGTAGCTGTTTCAAAACATCGTACTTTTGTTCTAGAGGTCAGCTATTTTAGACATGTGTCTGCTCCAAGATTTTTGGTTTAGGAGATGAAGTATCTAAGTTATATGGACCTGGTATTTGCGTAGAAGTTGATGTAGTATTTTTAGCCCATGTAATAGGTCATGTTGTACTTCCTCACTAATTGGGTTGATTGGATTGTACTTTTTCTATGAATTATTCAAGACAATTGAATGTGGGTGACTACTGGATGGCTTTAAGGCACCTCCTGGAACCTTCTGAGCCCATTGAAGCACATAACCATGAGATACGACTTTGTATATGTACTCTGTGGGGATATTACTATAATATTAAGTCCGACCATGTCTGTGTTGTCCCCTGTATCCTCAGTTTCAGTGCATGTGGCCTCTAGTTCCCCTATTATGTGCGAGAAACCCATATCTGGGAGTGTATTCATCATTGGAAAAGAGGTTATCCAAGTGTATCACACTAAAATAGACAAATATGATCACTTCATCCAATGAGGATTCCATTTGTAGGGGCAGTTCCTATCATGCTGATGTTGCAGGGAAGAAATCTGCAAGAGTTGGGGCATGCTTTGGATAATAATATGACTCTTCTTCCTTTGTCTCTTCCTACTTTTGATGCTCACACCTAGCTTTAGGGGTAGCATTTGATGTGTCCTTCTTGGGTGGTGGATCCATATAATGTCTCTTCAATTGTTATTTCATAGTGGAATGAGCCTGATAAACTGTTTTCAAGTCATCCAGTTGTTAAACCTATTTCCACACCTAGACAAACTTTTCTACCAATCATCTTCTTCTTCTGACCAAAAAAATGGTTAGGCAAGACACCTACTCTAAGTAGTTATCTAGAATCACCTATCTAGAGTTTACCAGGCCATGAAAGACATATTTGAAGATAAAGAAATCATGGATATTATGACCAAAACTTCTATGATAATGGAAATAGTTAATATGGTCTATGAGGTTGGATTTCTCAGGATTTCTGGGTTGTGGAAGTTTACGTAAGTTATTATCCATGGCTGCGAGGAAATAAAAGGGGACTTATTCATTTTATAAATAGTATACTTTGTTAATCCATTCCTCAAATCCTAGGAGACCCTAATTTATCTATAGTTTTGGATAAGGGAGATTTTGTGTTTGTTACCACTTGACAGGAAGTGCGGGTCCGTTCAGGAGTTTCCTGGGTGGTTGGATGGGCATTTCTGCATGCTTGAGAGTGAAATTTTTAGCTTATTCTCTTCTTGGATCCCCCTGTGCTTTGATCATGAGTCGAGACTTGGATTAGGTTCATTGAATATCCTCTTCAAGATGTTGTTCAATTTTAGACAACTCTTATAACCCACCTAGATATTTCATGGGGATTAGGGGTGTCTACAACTCATCCTTAGTACTTTTAACAAAGAGTTCCAGTAGTTGATCTTGTGAGAGAGGGATGCTGAGTGAATAGGTTATACCTTTCCAACTTGATATGAAATAAAACCCCATCTAATTCTCACATTGTTTTTTTTTCAGATATAATATCACTATTTTTCTTTGTGTAGAACTGAACTAATAAAATAAATGATGATAAAGGTATTCCCATCCCATAAAATATTCTACTGGTAGATTGTAATACCATATGAAGGCTTTCCCTATCAGATTTTACATGAAACTCCTCAGCATTGTCGCCTCCTATTGATCTCGACGGCCCATCATATACACACATAGGGATATGAAGTGTTTGAGAAGTTTTTTAGGGTCACCTCCACCATCAATGGTAGAGAAGGTAGGGTTACTAATGATGGGTGAAGGTGGAGTATTAACCACCCATTCAGAATGTGGACTCCATTCATGATGCACAGTTTCACATCACCCTTCCAGGGATTCCATTCGAGTATCCAGGGACTCTATTACATTATAAAACTATAGAGGCACTGCTGTTGGAGATTCCTCCCATCTATAGTGGGTGGTAGGGGGTTGAAGATGGGGTCTCACTTTTGTCTCCCACTAATTATCAATTCATCCAACGAATGAATGATTACCCGAACGAGTGAGAGGCTGTCGATGCAATAGTGGGAAGTCATGATCATTTTTATCTTCCTTGTTTATGTAGACTGTGTTCTAAGATTTAGATCCAGTCTGATGCTTAGATACTACTCTTTCTAGTGGATCGATAATGGGAGGGAAAATATTAATCTCTGGATGGAGTTGATACACTATTGGAATATTTCCCATAAGTTTCTCTTCCTTGAGTTGATGGAGAGCTTTTACTTCACTCTTATATTGTAAAAAATGTTTCTCTATGGAATGAACTTCATTTCTTCTAGGAGGTGATTAGTATGTAGTCATACCATTCATTTTATTTCTTTGATGGTATTCTACTTAGTAGGTGGAAAATTGTTATTCGGTGGTTACAAATTTTGAAGCTTTATTTGCTTCTGAGTACACACAACCTCATTTGGTGAATCCAAATTACCCTACTCTTAGGGTAACTTTTACATTTTGCGGCCCACTGTGATTGTGTCTTGATTGATTTCATCTGTATTGATAGTGACAACATTCACATATGAATATCAAGAAATGGTGGTTGTGACATTACTTTCAAGGCAAAAGGATGATTCTGTACTGCCTTTTTCAAGGCCGCTATTTAAACCCTTGTCCATGTTGGGCCGTTTTCGATTATGACCCCTATGGGGTATCATTTCCTTTTCTATATGCTCCTCCCATATTTTCCTATAAACATTTACTTTGAGAGATTTTCCTTTTATGGTTTCCATACGGGCCTCGACTAGAAGAGGTTTCTATTGCAGTGGGTGGAACAGGTGGGAATCTGAGCATTGATTTTTTACCTCACAACCTAGAGATGATTGATTCTCTATATGGTGATAATGATGATGAAAATTCCCTCATCCCGATGGAGTGGGGGTCATTTGGGGTTGCCCTTGGCATTGATTGGTCCTGTTTTTGGGGACTCAATGACTCTAGTCATGGACTTAATGATACCTGGGTTGGACATGAAGATATAAATACCCTCATCCTAGTGGGGTGGGGGTGATATGGAATCACCAATGATTATTCTAGGACCATATTAGGGGATGATGAATCTGGAGATGGTGATTGACCTATAAATTCCCCCAGCCTAGTGGGATGGGTTTCACATGTGGCTGTTGAGGGTATGTACTGAATCCTTTTAGGAATAGATGATATAATTGGTGGAGGTAGTGGTATATATTTTTCTAGACAATGAGAGTAATTTTGGTCTTGGAAGGTTGCTATGGCTGCTGCTATTGTAGCCTACTTGATGTGGTGCAACTATGCTCGTGTGGGAGATGGGTGTGATGACATCCTCTAATGAGAATTATTTTTCATGGGAAGCTATTTGGATGATCGAAAGATTATTTTTCATTTTCAAAATGTGTCTTAATTACTTTAAGGGACCCATTTTGATGTCTTTTTGGATATCCTCTTCCGTTGTTCTTGATTTCTTGGCATTTTTTGAAGCAGGGTCATTCCATTGTAGTGACCAACTATCCGGACCATTACTTGATCCCCTTATTTCATCGATGGCTATACCATTACTAGACGCTGAATATATGGTGTTCTATTGTTCCAAGGGTGTGTAAAAGTGAAAAACTCTAGAATATCCCCATCCTCAAATATGTATGAATGATTTGGCTTCATAAATCAGCTGCCAAAGTGTCACGATGTAATGAAATCATTTGTGTTGCATATTGGCACTGTAATTTTCTGGTTTTGGATCCTGAACCATGGAGATATCAACTAGGTCAAATTGATAGTAGAGTATCTAGATTATTGGAAACTCACACTCGTATCCTGGATATGGGATATATCGATCCTTCATTCGTTGATGAGGTGCCCACAAATTTTAGCATTGGTGAGGAATGCACTCCTTTTCTACCTAATATGAGACCTCATAGATGTAAGTAGAGAGGGGCTAGAATATGTTGGGGATGTTTTTTCTAGATAACTCTCTCCATATGTCAATATTTCCCTCCTCTTCATCAGACATACATGCCTCCACCTGATCAGACAATAAATTATGGCTCTGATGGTCATCTACCACAAAGAGTGGAGTGTTGCTAGAAGTTGATGGGGAACCATATAATGTTGACCCCTATGTTTCAATAAATTATCTATATGAAGGTGTAATAGATTTGGAATCCTATCTACAATGAGGTATCTTGTCAAGGTGAGGATTTCCTTGTCTGTGGGAGATATTTTCATGGGGAGTTTGACCACGATGGATGTTAGGAGTTGATTCCTTACAATCCATATCCATGCCACCATGAGGAGGACTATCGTGGTAATGAAAATCTTCTACTTATTCTTCTATTGAAGAGTCGATGTACAATAGAGGTACTAAGAATGTGTCTTCAATAACATCAGACACTGTAATTGAAAAGATTAGGAATATGGGCCATGTTCTATGTTGTGTTCGAAACATGTTGTCCAACATTTTGTGATAGCATAGGCATATGAGTCTATTGTGCGATGGCTGCCAAAACTTATACATAACCATCTAGTGCTCCAAGAGTATGATCCCACTACTGAGAACCTATTGGAATATTCCAATAGGATGTCTCATTATTTACAGGGATGTGAGACGGTCCTGAGGCAAGTTAAATTCTCACATTCTGCTCCCTAGTCAAGATGGTAGTGTGGTCCCAATCTTGAGCCTTTGGGATATATCACTAGTCTTTCTGGGAAGGAATATGAGTCTTCCCCAAGGTTTTTTTCTCTCACATGGTGAGAAACAGTTCGAATGGGAATATATGCCTTGTTTGAATATGCATTCTCCATAGGAATTTGCTGATAGACATCCAGAATGGGAGAATAAATATGAGCATCCTTCTATATTTTCTTAGAATGATATTGGCACAGTCATTCACTACAGGAAGTATGAATATTCCCCTTGATTCATGGTATACTATAATATTCCTGGAAGACTCACTGATAGGAATATGATCCTATCTTAAGTCTTGTTCCATTCTCACATCATCATCCTCATCCTAAACGAGGATATATGCCCGATTCTAGACCTTTGGAGTATACTTCTAGACATATTCTATAGGAATATGAGCCTATCCTATGCTTTGTTGCCTCTCACATAGTGATCCCTAGCCCGAATTGGGTTACAAGCCCGATCTGGGGCCTTTGGATTATGTCCCTAAATTTTTTTGAGAGACATGTACCCTTGTTCCAAGGCTTGTGCCGTTCTCACCTAGTGACCCCTAGTTGGAACAAGAGTATGATCCCGACATGATGCCTCAGATTTTGTCAATATAATCCAATAATCCTCTAGGATGGAAAAAAGTGTGTGTGCTTTCTCTGGTACAACCAATTGTTGTGATGATCAGAGTGTTGAGTTTCCCTGTCTATAGCGATAGAAATATGCGCCTGTCCCTTTATCTGTAATAGTGTAGGATTATGTTGATATAGCTCTTCAAATATTGCTAAAATATATTGTAATTTTATCTAATTGTGTTTAGTGATATAAGACTTCAAATTTTTCATCTCAATTATGAATTGGAATATTTCATCAATTGAAGCTGGGATATACGCCCACTTTTTTCCTCCTTGTTCCATGGAAGTATACAAATGGAATATATGCATTGGGGTAGTGTTATGTGCCTCCCCCACACATTCAATGGGAATATGCACACATACTTTTTCTAAGATGAATAGAATATGGCCCTACTTAATGTGTAACACCCCAAGCGTCCATGGTATACTTCTCTTTGAATAATATAGTAGCGTTTGTTGTACGCAACTTTTAGTTCTAACACACACCATAACCAATCAAACTTACCGTTATGAATAGTGGTACCCAATTTTTGAAATTTTATACATTTTAGCTTTCAAAATGGACTTATTTTTTGGGTTCGGAATATCTAAATTAGCTTAGGGTGAATTTTGGGCACTTTTCTAATAACTTTCAAATTTTGATGAATAGTGAAAATTACTAAATTTTAATTAAAAACAATTTTTTTAATCAAAATATTTAATAGTGATAAATTTAAAATTTGAGTGATTTTAGAGTATAATTAGATTATATTTTTACAATTTAATCCAATTTTGTTCATTATATATAAATTCACATTTAAACTGAACATAAGCAAGTGCCAATATATTGATAGTTATTATCTCTTAAAAACATGCTTGTTGTTTTTACAACGGGAATTAATTTTAAATTAATTAATTCCACTTTTGTGTTTTTAATTTTGGTAAATGGATTACATATTTAGAATCTGGAGTTCCAAATTGTGTAAATATGTAACTTTTATTTTTAGACATTTTGAATAATTACTTCGATAAATATTTTTATTGACCGTGGTTATAGTGTAAATCAGGTAAATAGGGGTAAAAAATATTATTATTATTATAATAAATTACCCTAAAATGTGTTCTAACCCTATTGGTTGATACATGTCCAACCATGGGAATATTTGGGTCGATTTTGGGACCCCATGGAACCACTTGTATGTGATAATGACACTTTAAATTAATTAAGTTAAAGTAAATACAAAAATGACATAAGAATATATCTTTTAGAAAAACAATTTTACATAGGGTTATATATGTTATATTATCGACTATAAATATTCATTAGAAATATAAAAATAATTCCTACATAATGGTATTTTATTTATAATTTTTTGACAATGAATAATTAAATATATGTATGACACAAAAATGATGCATTATTTTCCTTATTAATGAAATAATCAAATAATTGGTATTATAAATATTAAAATAAATATAATTTGAAAGTTTTGATGACATAAAATAATTTTATTGGTTAATATGAGATTTCATAATTTCTTAAAGGAATTTGGTTCGAATAATAAAGTTTTTAAGACATTAACAAAAATAAATAATTAAATATTGTCAAAATTGACATAAATGAGTTTTTAAAACGGGTATTATATTATTAATTGATATTATATTCCTAAAAAACTAAGGTTCAGACAAAGGACATATTTCCTGATAGGTGTATAATTAATGGACCACTTTTGGGTCGCTTGTATGTATATAGTATGTTTATTAACTATATAATATAAAAATACAAAGTAACATGGTAAATGTCAATCTAATTAACTAAGAGTTAAAACTAAAAAATAAGGGTACAATAATGACCCAAACCTATCTAAAATATTTTGGTTGAATGGATTTTGACCAATCCCCATATTATACTTTGAATAATCTAATTTTGAGCCATTATACATCGAATATGAATTTATTATAAAATAATACTTTATGTTTTTTCTAAAGAGCCCATCCCCTCCCCTTATAAAAGGACATCACATCAAACCAATTATTCATACCTTAAATGCCTTTTGGTTCGGTCAAAATCTGCCCAAATACCCTCTCAACTATACTCCCGTAATACTAGGTGCCTTCATTTAGTCAGAAATCCAACCTAAGGATCCCTTTTGATCAAATCAAAAGGAAGAACCCGATGAAGAGGTAATTCTTTCACCACACCTTTTCAAGTTCCTTTCTTCTTCAACTTCTTATTTCTTTGTTATTTCATTTATAAAATAATGAATCCATTATCATATATATACTTTGATGTTATTATAAATATGTTACAACCATATTATGTATTCTATCCATCCTTTGAATGACATGTCACCATATGTGCATATGTACGGCTTACCGTCTCCACGTCATGGCGTAATTGTTATTCAAAAACATTATTATTTGGATTGGTATGATAATGATATGTAATTTATGTAAATAATAAATATAAAATGATAATTATTCTTTATATATGATATACCATCCAATTATATATTATTTTAATATCAAAATAGTTATCTTGTCGCTCATGCATACGTACGGACTACCGTCTGCACGAACGCGATGAGATTCATTCCACATCGTATCCATGAAATTATAATTCTCATTTGATGATTACAAATAAAGTTTAAGGACTTGATATCAGTCTGGATATGAATAAGATACAACCTATCCATAAAAAACACATCTTATGTACCAAAATATATAAAAGAAAACGAGTAAGTTAACACCCGAAACGATGATAATAATAAGATATTATTAAAAAAATCACTGTTAAAAGATCATATATGATATCATATTAATGTATATGATTATTTTATAATTTAAAAACAATTATTTCACCATTATACAGGAGTTTAAACTACCCTCAGACAAGGAAAAGTACACGGTAAGGGTTATTTCACAATCTCTTCATTATCTGAGGTTGTTTATGTGTAATTATCTACCGGGACCTCTTTATCGTCCACATCCATGTTTCTTGAAAATGTATTCCAAAACATTTTTACAATTTAATAGACTATGGGTTAAAGTCATTTACACCCTTGTTTGACTTTTATAATGGAATATTTCTGTCATTTTCCAAACAAGGTCTTTTTAAACCTTTTTGACAGAATTTAGGTAAGAATGTATTATTTTAACTTATATGGAGGGTGCGGCTATTTTCTGCCGTTATAAAATATTCAAAGCTTCCCTTAAAATATTATAAAGATATTTTCAAATTAAATGTTTTATTTTATAATTATGTGACTTTTAAATGATTTTAAAAAAAGAGATATTTCTCTCAAATAGTTTTGATTTCATCTATGTCAACATCTTTTGATGGATTTTAATCTTATTTGAAGTTGATATAATAGGATAGAAAACATTCATATTGTATTGAGGGTTTTGTTATATGTTTGACTGTGGATGTGTTATTTTTATACCATTCATGGTTTATGGAGAATCTATTAACATTTCGTATGCTAGTTTTAATACAAATGTTTATCTTATGTTTAAACCTGTTCATATGAGGAATGCATTGGAGTTAATAAGTAATGGGTGGAGCCTTTTATAGCTTGTCGATGCATCGGTAGGTCTCATGAGACAAACTAGTGTCTTGGCATGAGGCCTTGACATAATGTTATTTGTAGTCTTCGCACAAGTCCTTGGCTACGTGGTTATGATAGTCTGGAATTATGCATTCCATCGTTATAAAAGGGGTTATTGATATTTCATGTGATTATTCGATTAGTGGAATATCTATGGGAATAAGTAAATGGAATTATTTAATTTTATTTCTGTCATATTATGCTTAAGTTCAAGTTTAAAAGGAATTTGTATTAGTTATACATTGCCATAAATGTTTATGCTTATTTCTGAAAGTTTCCGCTATATTGTTATCCTTAGTGGGCATCTGAGCTCACCCCTTTCAATGTTTTATTTTTCCCAGGATGTGAAGAAGTATTTTATGAATGAATTACAGGGATAGTATGAGGGGATATGAGTGTGGACTATGGAGACTATGTTTCTGTAGTTTTCATTTTTGATGTAATGTAAACTTTATGAATGTATCTAGTATTTACAAGGCTACTAAACTAATCGGCCTTTCAAGACTTGATCTTTTGTGATCATGCCAATGTTATGTAATAATGCACCAACTCTAGGTAACTGGGGTCAGGGCGTTACAGTTGGTATCAGAGGAAGTTTAGTACAAACTTTGGATACTATATTTAGATAAACTTTGATTACTGCGCATAAACCTAAGATGGAATTTGAGTATTTGTATAGAAGAACTTTCTAAAATTTTAGTATTTTAGAGATTTTGCGAGTTTTCTGAGAAATACATCAATATTTGGATAAGAGTAGGTAGAGGGGCTCTGGCACAGATGTACCTAGGGGTAAAACCTGAAAAAACTGTTTTGAGCTAGACTCGAACGGGAACTGGTGCACCACTATGAGCCTTGCTACACTCTTGGTTATGACACTCCCGGGGGACATGATTAGAATAATTTACATTTCCTTTACAATCTGATTTGATGTATTTTAATCAAAGATGAGATAAAATAACCTTGGTTAATGCTAAGGAGTTTCAAATTAAGAATATGCCGTCATGATATTCTCTAAATGATTTTATGACTACTTTTTCTCACATAATGATTCTTATTTTTAGTCAATGGCGGGATTCCACGGAAGTCATAGTGACTTTGAGAATGATGTACAAGGTGATAACGATGGTGGAAATGAGAAAAAAAATGGAATGTTGATAGGCGTAAAAGATAACGTGTTCATGCCAAATAACTTTTCCAAAAATATGATCAACAACATATATATTAACCAACTCCCGGACTCAACAAAGAAGATAAACGTGATGAATGATAAGAGATCTAGCAGTGGAGACCATAGAGAAAAGAATCCTCAATTTCCATCATGCAGGAAATTTATTGGGAGACACCGATGAAAGTGTCTCAATAGAACAACGAAATGCATTACGTGTGGGAAAGAAGGGCATGAAGTGAAGAACTGCCAAGGAAAAATGAAGAGTACTATGGAAGAAAATAAAAATGGTCCCAAGAATCCATTTACAGTCATTTTTCATAAATGTAGGGGACCTGGCCATTACCCAAGTGAATTCCCTATTCTATAGGATATTTTCTTGGTCAAAGAAGAATCTATCTGGAAATAAATTGTTGGAGAAATTATTAAAAGTACTAGTACTCCTTATTGATGTGATTACATTGGAATAATTATCTCTAGTATTTGTAACCCTGCAGTTTGTCATGTGAAAATGATATTTGAGGAAGACTTATCTTTTCTCTTGTGGATATAGTTATAAACAACCATTTGGTTTTATATGATCATTGGGTTTCAGTCATTTACAAGTTATTATATTTTGGGATGAAAATGAAAGGTATGAGATAACATTTTTGCTTAAATTATGTTATAGTCATTGTGACGAATTTATCTCATTTTGGTAATGTTATAAAATATTGTTTTTGAAAAAGGAAAACATGAATACCATGTGATAACCTATCACGTTGGACAAAGCTGTGAGAATCAAACCCACAACCAAAGTGTGATTGGGATTTATTGCCTACCACGGGACTACGTGAAGTCCCTAATTAGTTTGACTAATTATTTTTAGTTAAATCCTTTTATTAATCAATAATAAGTTGATTTGGGATCTTATATCCTATAAAATGAATACCCTTAGTATAGGAAAATGATTTGGTGATTAATTGATAAATGTTATTTTGGAAGATGTTTGCATTGTTGGGAACATGTTATGGCCAAGGAAAATAAGATACTATGGGATTTTGTTTGAGGAGTAATGAGGGATTTTTATCTATGTTTTTATTGTGGATTTAAAGTGATTTGGGATATTTATGGAAATGATTTACCTATAATAGAGAATATGTGATTAGGATAATTATTTTAAATATGTGACTTTAATAGTTTTTAATGTCATTTGGAGATACAATTTATCATGGAAGACTACATAACCAAATTCTTCTAAGTTTTGGGTTTCAATATTAGTTTGGATTATATTGAAGGATTTTAGGGACAATTGTTTATTAAATGGTATTTATTTAACTTCGGGGTATTGTTGGTTTAGTTTTTGAAATTAAGATTACTATTTCTTTCCCTAATGGAATAAACTTTTGGGAGATAATCAAATCTTTTACTAACCATTTTTGTGATACCCGAGACTTTTATGAGAAATATTTTGTTTTCATGTTATATAAATCATCAAAGAAATCTTTCACTACACAAAACACTATCTTGGCTTTCTTTAAACGCAACCACGACCTTCCTTGATAGCTTGTGTCATACGCAATATCGAGTTTCACTAAACAACGATATGCTATTAAAATATTATTAAAACTAGCCGTTATGAATAGTAATAACCACTTTCTGAATTTTTTTAAATTTTATCTTTAAAAATGGACTTCATTTTTGGATTTTTAATATCAAAATTATCCTAGGGTGAAATTTTGGTATTTTTCTGAAAACATTCAATTTTTGATGAATAGTGAAAACACTGGGTTACTATTTAGAAACCGACTTTTTATTTAAATAATTATTTATTTTATTTAAATTTATTTTACATCAAAATAGATATAGAATACCGATATAAGTTCAGTGCAATTCATTGGAGTAATTTTAAAATAATTTTAGATATATAAAAATTTTATTGAACATTTCACCATCTTTTACCCCACTCCTAAAAGAATTTGCAAATTTACATAAAACTTAATTTTACCGCTTCTGTGAGTAGAATTTCGAAGATCCAAGACACACGGTTAATATGAATGACTAAAATGTGGTTCAATGAGATGAAAATAATTTTTGGTGAATAGTAACTTTTTACTTTTTTTTACCACGGTTAAAAGTAAATAGGGAAATTAAGGGTACAAATGTTATTATTATTATTACCCTAACACATGTCCTAATTCTATTGGATTAGTGTAATTCGACAAAAAACAACCTTAGGAATAAAATATGACCATTTAGGCCCACATGGAATAGATTAGGATATTTATTATTAATTTATTTAAAGAAGTGTTAAAATAGTTAAAATCAATGTTTAATAGATAAAGAATTTTTAATATAGAGATATACATAGGATAAATTAGACTATAAATATTAATTAGAAATCTAAAAATATTTCCTACATAATGGTAGTTTATTTTCCATTTTTAGACATTAAATTATTTAATTTATTTATGACACAATGATGATGCAGTAATTATCTTATTAATGAAATATTTACATAATTGACGTTATAAATACCCAAATAAATGTATTTTGAGACTTTTTATGAATTAAAATAATTTTCTAGGTTAATATTACATATTAGTACTGATTTAATTAACTTTTTTCGAACTAATATTTCTGTTATGATTTTCAAAAAAATCAATTACCAAATAGTGTCAAAATTGACAAAAAATTGTTTTTAAAACAAATATTATATTATTAATTGTTATTTTATTCCTAAAAATCTAAGGATCGTCCAAATGACATAGATAAGGTTATATATATTAACAATAAACAACTTGGGGTTCGTTTGTCTTGTTATAGGAGGTTTATTAACCTTATAGTGTAAGAAAACAAGAAGACACGGTAAAAGTAAAATTATTTAACTTAAAGTTAAATGTAAATGATAAGGTCAAAATAGATACCTAAACTTGTATAAGTTATAATGGATGAGAGGGTTTCGACCCCTCCCCACCTTAGCTTCTAAATAAATTAATTTGGAGCTATTAAAAACCGAATATGACTTTATAATAAAATAATATTTTTTGTTTTTCCAAAGGTGCACCTCTCCTGCCTTATAAAATGGCACCTCCTCCCTCTCTTCCTCACACAACATTGAGCCTTCAAGCTCAGCCAACCCCTGCCGAATTACCTTCTCCACTCCCATATAAACATCCTAGAGGTCCTGGTATTCTTCAAAGACCAATTTTAGTGCCCTAAAAGGAGGTCTCAAAGAGGCGCTTCACAGAAGAGGTATTGTTCGTTACCGATTCATTCAACTTTATTTCTTCTTCCAATTCGTCATCTATAGTTGATTCATTATTAATTAATAACATCAGTATCACTCATATACTGATATGTTATTATATGTATGAAACAACCACATTTCACCATCTATCCATCCTATAGAAAAGGAAATCACCGCGCGTGCGTACGTACGGAATACCATCTCCACACCGTGGTGTAATCTATTTTCCACCACCACCTTACTTGGATGGGTATAATGGTGCAAATAAATAACTATATATGATTATTGTAAAGTGGTATTGGTTATGAAATAGTATACATACACTCCCATACAATTCCACGATCATGGGAACGATATCATCGCTCGTGCGTACGTGCGGAATATTGTCTCCACGATGTGATGCGACTTGTTCTACATGATCTTCATTGCATAATGATTATATAAATGAGTTGGATGAATAAATATGATATATAGTACACTAATACCATTCTGGAAATGAGGTATCTAAAACCTAAAGAGAAGAAGAATAATTTATTCGACAAAACATGCATAAGAACAAAAAGTAATAAACACCCGAATAACAAGTAACAATGAAATATTACTAATAAGAAGCTAAGAATATGACCATATATGATATCATAACAATGAGTATGATTCTGGAATAAGTAAATTACATTATTCAAATCATTATATAGGAGGTTCAGACACTTAAGAAGAAAATCAGACCTATGGTAAGGGAAAATCTCTCAATCTCAATTTTTATCCGAGATTGTTTATACTTCAGAATTTAATGGGGAATATTTATCATCCACATTCATGTTTCCTCAATATGTAATATTATTTCCATCCACCTAAAATTGTTTAAATTTAATTTTACCCTTCTGTGAGTTTTTAGTAAAATATATTAAAGGAATCTTTTGTCATTTTTCGTACGAGGTACTTTTTGACTTTTCCGACAAAAGTATAAGAAGAATGTTTTTTTAACTTATACGGCATGAATGGATTTATAAAATATTATTTCCAAGAATCTACCTTTACAAATTTTCAAGTTTATTTTTAATCAACTTCTTTTAGTTTAAAATTGTAACACATGTTAGGAAAGGAAAATGTTTTTGAAGTAGAAAGGATATTTTCCTCAAGAATGGAGTTCAAGTGTTTTATTAAAAAAAATTCCATCTAAGATAATATAGGGTTCTGTTTCTATCCCTATTATTACATTTATTTGATTATGTTGTGATAGAATTATTTTTATGAATTCCTTTATCTTATATGAATTGTTTTATGATGAAATGATGTTTAATAATCCCATTTTTATTACATGGGTTATGCAATGATGTATGATTTATGATTTTGTGGCACACATAAGAATGGTGTCATTATGAGATGGGTGGGACCTATATCTCCCTCAAATGTATTGGGTAAAGATTTATATATCATGTGATAGTCATGGTTGGAATGGCAGGTTAATCCAGTTCAGTGAAATAGGACTGAAACGAGGAGTGAACTCGGTTCAGAAATGGACTTTGTCTGCTAAGATAGTCTTGTCTATGAGTCTTGACTACTAAGAAATTATTCTCTATTATTATGTGTGTATTCCACAAAGTTTCATGTTTTAAATTATGATTATTGGGATTACATTTCACTTCTATGATTTATCCCATGATATGAAATTATGATTTCTTTTGAATGGTAAGATTTCCAAAATGTTATGTTCTTATAAATATGATGTGATTGATTTTTTCTTTTTTTACCCTTACTGAGCATTTGAGCTCACCCTTTTGTATTTTTTCTTTCCCCCAGGTCAAGAAGAATGTTATTAAGTAGGATATTCCAAAAGTGACTCTAGATATGATGAAATAAATGGGAGACAATGTAGATGCTTTATGAACCAGTTGTTTATGTTTCCTAGTTTCTAAAGACACTATACCTATACGGTCCTTTCATGGTTTTGTTATATGTTGTAACAAGTGTGCTTCAATTTTGAAGTATTAATATTTTAGGTAAATTATGGGTCGTTATAGTTGGTATCAGAGGAAAGGTATAGTCAATCTTTGGAAACAAGGATGTGAAATCCTTAGTAAAAAACCTAAGGAAATGTCGAAGCATAGAACACAATATTAGTGTTTTATAAATGGCCATGAATAACCTATGATAACACCTTAAGTGTAAAATTTTATTCTTGATTATGTGGTTTTCCTATTGTAATATGTGTTGCTCACACTATTCTTCTTGGTTTTAGTCAATGGCTGGAACCCGAAGGAACCGTGTTAATGCGGAATGCGACGGGAAATGAAAAGATTTTCCCCCTGAGCAACCAAATGTTATGGGAGCTGGAATGAAAAATCTTGTAGCCATGCTCACACAACTTCTTCAGGCTATGAATCAGGCAGGACTTCCAAAAAAGCAAAGGAAGGAGTAAGATTCTATTGAATCCTTCATGAGGCAGTGCCCACCTTCATTCAGCAGGTCTTCTGATCCATTAGTGGATGAAAAATGGATCAGTACCACTGAAAAGATATTTTCAATTCTTCAATTTTCTGAACATGATAAAGTCATCTTAGTAGTGTATTGTTTGGATGGTAATTCTGATAAATGGTGGAATATTATTAAGAATATGAGGAAAAGGGATGAAATTGAGTCCATGGAATTGGACGAGTTGAAGAACTTATTTTTCAATAAGTACTTCCCTCGTATTCTTCGAACAAATATGGAGAAGGAGTTTATTGAACTGAAGCAAATGGATGATGAATCTGTTGGTACCTATGAAGAAACTTTTACAAGACTTGCAAGGTACGCTTCCAGAATTATTATCCAACCTGAGAGTAATATCGATAGATTCTCTAGTGGATTAAAACCAAGTCTTCGAAGGGCGTTAGCCATAAGGGATTTCAATAGCTACGAGGAAATTGTTCGATGTGCTCTCAAAGTTGTGATGGAGATTGGAGTAACCCATCAGTCATATGGGTTTGATAAGAAGAGGAAAATGGAATTCAAAGGAAAATCTAAAGAGCACACTGAAAAGAAGATGATTTTTCCCTTATGCTCAAAGTGTGGAAATAAACAAGGAGGAAACTGTCTTAAGGGGATAAGAAAATGTTATAAGTGGGGAAAAGAAGGTCATCGGGCGATTGAATGTCAAAATAATGGGAAAAAATGACTAATGATGCAAACAAAGGAAGGGATACAGAGAATGACCCTACTACACTTCAATGTTTCAAGTGTAAGGAGATGGGGCATTATGCCAATCAATTCCAAAATCCAAGGGTTGATGATGGTGATCGACGTTAACAAACTCTTAAGGTTAAAGTCAAAGGAAAGTCACATGCAATTACTATCGATGATGTGGAGTACGACAACGAAGTGGGGAGAGGTACACTTACCATCCACTATAAAGTAGAAAATGTTTTATTTGATTCTATATCCACCCACTCTTTTATTTCTGAAGAATATTCTAAGGGTATCACCGTATTACCTCAACAATTAGATGTTGAGTTAGCTGTGACAACTTTTAATGGCACAACAGTCACATCAACAGTTTATAATTCTTCTCCGATTGAAGTTTGTGGGAATGTGCTTCCTGCAAATCTTGTGATCCTTCCTATAGTGGAAATTGATGTGATTCTCGACATGGATTGGCATTATTTATATGGAGATCATATCAATTTCCAAAGAAGGGATGTCACATTTCATATTCCAGATCAATCTATGATCGTATATTGATGCAAGGGTGAACAAAACCTTCCAGTGGAAATTTCTTCCATCTTATGGGTCTTGATTCCACTAAATGAAGGTTATTTATCTCAAATGGTTGGAGAGAAACTCACGATTAAGAATATGCCCATTGTACAGGAGTTTGATGATGTTTTTCCAGAGGAATTTCCGGGTCTTCCACTAAATCGTGAAGTTGAGTTTTCAATAGGACTCGTACCAGGTGCTTTGCCTATTTCAAAGACACCTTATAGAATGGCCCCAATTGAGTTGCAGGAATTGAAGAAAAAACTCCAAGAGAATCTTGATAAAGGATTCATACGCCCTAGTGCATCACCTTGGGGAGCACCTGTTCTGTTTGTTAGGAAGAAAGATGGATCAATGAGACTCTGCATGGATTATCGAGCACTTAACAAGATCACTATCAAGAACAAATATCCTCTCCCACGCATTGATGACTTATTTTACCAACTAAACGGAGCTCAATACTTTTCCAAGATTGATCTTCGTTCAGGGTATCATCAATTAAGGGTCAAAAGGGAGGATATACCAAAGACGGATTTCCGTACAAAGTAATGACACTATGAATTTATAGTGATGCCATTTGGTCTTAATAATGCCCCTACTATCTTCATGGATATGATGAATAGAGTCTTTAGAGACTATCTTGATCAGTTTCTAGTAGTCTTTATAGACGATATTCTTGTCTATTCATAGAGCAAGGAAGAACATGAAGATCACTTGAGAATATTATTGAAGACCCTGTGAAAGGAGAAGCTTTATGCCAAATTTACAAAGTGTGAATTTTGGCTTAAAAAATTTTCATTTTTGGGTCACATAATCTCAAAAGAGGGGATATCTGTGGATCCAGAAAAAACAGAGGTTATCGAAAGATGGTCGAGACCAAGAATAGTAACGGAGATCCGAAGCTTTCATGTTTTGGCTAGATATTATCGACGTTTTTTGAAATCTTTTTCAAGATTATCTATTCCACTCACCAAGTTGACTCGGAAAGGAGTTAAGTTTGTTTGGACGGAGGAATGTGAAGAGAATTTCAAGGATTTGAAAAGAAGGTTATCCAGTGAACCTGTGCTCACACTTCCTTGTAGTGGAGAAAGGTTTGTGATCTACAATGATTCATCCAATAAGGGATTTGGGTGTGTTCTTATGCAAAATGATATGGTGATAGATTATGCCTCACGACCGTTGAAAATCCATGAGCAAAATTATCCAACTAATGATTTGGAGTTAGCTGCGGTAATCTTTGTATTAATGATTTGGAGCCAATATCTTTATGGAGAAAAATGTGATATTTATTCTGATCATAAAAGTTTAAAGTATATTTTCACACAAAAGGAGCTGAATATGTGCCAAAGAATATGGTTGGAAATGATTATGTATTACGACTGCTCAATTCATTACCAACCTGAGAAAGCAAACAAGGTGGCAGATGCATTAAGTTGATAAGACCATGCTAGCTTATACATGATGAGGATCACAATAGATCCAATATTTATGGATTTACAAAGGATGGATCTTGGAATTATAATGGATGGGGAAAAATTGCATCTTTCTCCATTGAATGTTCAACCATATATACATGTGAAGATTAAAGAGGCGCAGAAAGAAGATTTAGAATTACAAAAGAAGGTGACAAATATTCCTGAATTCAACCATGATTGTGATGGGATAATAAAGATCAGGAATCGGGTTTGTGTTCCACCCATCCCAGAATTAAAGAAGGAGATGTTGGATGAGGCTCATAGTTCTTCATTATCTATTCATACTAGAAGCATGACGATGTACAGGGACCTGAAAGAGTACTTCTGGTGGGATGGCATGAAAAGAGATGTTGCTGAATATGTCTCTCGATGCTTGGTTTGTCAGCAATTTAAATCTTAGAGATAGAAGTCCAAGGGGATGTTACAACCATTACCCATACCAGAATGGAAATGGGGAAACAACAGTATGGACTTTTTCACTGGACTTCCTAAAACATCCAAATGCAATAATGATATCTGGGTCATAGTTGATCTTCTTACAATGTCGGCACACTTCATTGCTATTAGAGAGGATTTCTCTCTAGATCAGCTTGCCAGGATATATGTAAAGGAAGTGGTAAGATTGCATGGAGTACCACTTTCTATTATATCTGATCGGGATCCGAGGTTTACCTCAATGTTCTGGCGAAGTCTTCAGCATACTCTGGATACATAGTTTAGTTTCAGCACTACTTATGATCCTTAGACAGACGGTCAGTCTGAGAGGACAATTAAAACTCTAGAAGATATGTTGAGAGCTTGCTCTATGGGTTTCAAAGGTGTTTGGGATCAACACCTACCTTTGGTGGAATGTTCTTATAATAATAGCTTTCACTCCAGTATTCAGATGGCTCCTTATAAATCTCTCTATGGAAAGAAATGTAGGACTCCAACTTGCTGGGATGAAGTTGGGGAAAGAAAGTTATTAGGACCTGATCTTGTTGATAAGATGGAAAAAAGGTAATATCTATTCAACAACACATTAGAGCAGCTTAGAGTCGACAAAACAATTATGCCAACAACCGAAGAAAATACCTAGAGTTTGAATTGGGTGATAAAGTGTTCTTACTAATATCTCCTTGGAAGAGATTAATGAGATTTGGAATGAAGGGAAAGCTGAGCCCAAGGTATATCGGTCCTTTCGAAATACTAGATAATGTTGGGAAGGTAGCTTACCAATTGGAGCTTCCACCAAATATCTCCCAAGTTCATGATGTGTTCCATGTATCTCTCCGGATAAAGTACATACTTGATCCTTCACATGTACTCAGCTCAGAAGTTGTACAGCTGGAACAAGATCTTTCTTATGAAGAACAGCCGATAGAGATTCTGGATCATAGCGAAAAAGTATAACGGAACAAGACCACTCGCTTGATGAATGGTTTATGGAGGAACCACCAATTAGAAGAAGATACATGGGAGCTTGAGGATATGTTGAGGGAAAGGTATCCTCACCTGTTTGTTACAAAGTGACAAATTTTGAGGGCGAAATTCATTTTAAGGGGGGTAGAATGTAACACCCGATAATTTTATGAGAAGTATTTTTTTTTTATGTTATATAAATCATCAAAGGAATCTTTCACTACACACAACACTTGATTGGATTTCTTTACACGCAACTACGGCCTTCCTCGATAGCTTGCGTCGTACGCAATACCGAGTTTCACTAAACTACGATATGCTATTAAAATATTATTAAAACTAGCCGTTATGAAAAGTAATAACCGCTTTTTTAATTTTTTTTAAATTTCATCTTTCAAAATGGACTTCATTTTTGGATTCAGAATATCAAAATTAGCCTAGGGTGCAATTTTGGTATTTTTTCTGAAAACATTCTATTTTTGATGAATATTAAAAACACTGGGTTACTATTTAAAAACCGACTTTTTATTTAGATAATTATTTATTTTATTTAAATTTATTTTAGGTCAAAATTAATACATAATACCTATAGAAGTTCAATGCAATTATTTGGATTCATTTTATAATAATTTTAGATATATATAAATTTTATTGAATTTTTCACCGTCTTTTACCCACCTCCTTGGAGAATTTCAAAATTTACATAAAACATAATTTTACCACTTTTTTGAGTGGAATTTCAAAAATCTGAGAGATATGGTTAATATCAAGGACTAAAATGTGCTTCAATGAGATGAAAATAATTTTTGGTGAATAGTAACTTTTTACTTTTTTTACCACGGTTAAAAATAAATAGGGAAATTAAGGGTAAAAATGTTATTATTTTTATCATAACACATGTCCTAATTCTATTGGATAAGTGTAATTCGACAAAAAAACCTTTGTAATAAAATATGACCTTTTCGGCCCACATGGATTATATTAGGACATTTATTATTATTTTATTTAAAGAAGGGTTAAAATAGTTAAAATCAAAGTTTCATAACTAAAGAATTTTTAATATAGGGTTATACATAAGATAAATTCAACAATAAATATTCATTATAAATCCAAAATGATTTCCTACATAATGGTATCTTATTTGTAATTTTTAGAAATTAAATAAGTTAATTTATTTATGACACAATAATGATGCAGTAATTATCTTATTAATAAAATATTGACATAATTGATGTTATAAATACCCAAATAAATGTAATTTGAGTCTTTTAATGAATTCCAATAATTTTATAGGTTACTATTACATATTATTACTGATTTAATTAACTTTTTTAGAACTAATATTTATGTTATAAGTTTCACAATAATCAATTACCAAATAGTGTCAAAATTGACATAAAATCATTTTTAAAACAAATATTATATTTTTAATTGTTATTTTATTCCTAAAAATCTAAGGTTCGTCCAAATTACATAGATAAGGTTATATATGTTAACAATAAACAACTTTTGGTTCTTTTGTCTTGTCATATTAAGTTTATTAACCTTATAGTGTAAGAAAACAAGAAGACACGGTAAAAGTAAAATTATTTATCTTAAAGTTAAATCTAAATGATAAGGTTAAAATCGATACCTAAAATTGTCTAAATTCTATTGGATGAGATTATTTCGACCCATACCCACCTTAGATTCTAAATAAATCAATTTGGAGCTATTAAAAACCGAATATGACTTTATAATAAAATAATATTTTTAGTTTTTCCAAAGGTGCCCCTCTCCTCCCTTATAAAAGGGCACCTCCTCCCTCTCTTCCTCACACCACTTTGAGCCGTCAAGCTCGGAAAACCCCTGAAAAATTCTCTTCTCCACTTCCCTATAAAAATCCTAGAGGTCCGGGTCTTCTTCAAAGACCAATTTTAGTTCCCTAAGAGGAGGTCTCAAAGAGGCGCTTCAAAGAAGAGGTAATGTCTGTTACTAATTATTTCAACTTTATTTCTTCTTCCACTTATTCTTGTTTAGTTGTTTCATTATTAAGTAATAAAATCAGTATCACTCATATACTGATGTGTTATTATAATTATGAAAAAACCATATTTCACCATCTATCCATCCTATAGAAAATGAAATCACCGCGTGTGTGTACGTACGGAATACCGTCTCCACGCTGTGGTGTAATCTATTTTCCACCACCACCTTACTTGGATGGGTATAATGGTGAAACTAAATAGCTATATATGATTATTGTAAGGTTTTATTGATTCAAAAATAGTATACATACACTCTAATACAATTCGATGATCATGGGAATGAGATCATCGCTCGTGCGTACGTACGGAATACCGTCTCCACGATGTGATGCGACTCGTTCTACATGATCTTCATTACATAATGATTATATAAATGAAATGAATGAATAAATATGATATATAGTACACTAATAAAATTCTGTAAATGAGGTATCTATAAAATAAAGGGAATAATAATAATTTATTCGACCAAACACACATAAGAACAAAAAGTAATAAACACTCGAATAACAAGTAGCAATGGAATATTACTAATAAGAAACTAAGAATATGACCATATATGATATCATAACAATGAGAATGATTATGTAATAAGTCAATGAAATTATTTAAATCATTATACAGGAGGTTCGAACACTTACAAAGCAAATCAGTCCTATGGTAAGGGAAAATCTCGCAATTTCAATTTTTATCTAAGATTGTTTATACTTCAGAATTTACTGGGAAATATTTAACATCCACATCCATGTTTCCTCAATATGTAATATTATTTCCATCCACATAGAAAATTTTAAATCCAATTTTACCCTTCGGTGAGTTTTTAGTAAAAGATATTTAAGGAATCTTTTGTCATTTTTCGTAAGAGGTACTTTTTGACTTTTCCGACAAAAGTATGAGAGGAGTGTGTTTTTAACTTATACGGCGTGAATGGATTTTTAAAACATTATTTCCAAGAATATTCCTTTACAAGTTTTCAAGTATGTTTTTATTCAACTTTTTTTAGTTTAAAATTGTATGACATGTTAAGAAAGGAAAATAATTTTGAATTAGAAAGGATGTTTTCCTCAATAATGGAGTTCAAGTGTTTTATCAAAATTATTTTCCATCTAAGATAATATAGGGTTCTGTTTCTATCCCGATTATTACATTTATTTGATTATGTTGTGATGGAATTATTTTTATGAATTCATTTATCTTATATAAATTGTTTTATGATATCATGATGTTTAAGAATCCCATTTTTATTACATGGGTTATGCAATGATGTATGATTTATGATTTTGTGGCACACATAAGAATGGTATCATTATGAGATTGGTGGGACCTATATCTCCCTCCAATGCATTGGGTAAAGATTTATATCTCATGAGATAGACATGGCTGGAATGGTAGGTTAATCCGGTTCTGTGAAACAGGACTGAAACGAGGACTGAACTCGGTTTAGAAATGGACTTTTTCTGCTAAGATAGTCTTGGCTATGAGTCTTGACTACTAAGAAATTATTCTCAATGATTATGTGTGTATGCCACAAAATTTCATGTTTTATGTTATGATTATTGGGATTACATTTCACTTCTATGATTTATCCCATGATATGAAATTTTGATTTCTTTTGCAGGTTAAGATTTCCAAAATGTTATGTTCTTATTAATATGATGTGATCAATTTTTTCTTTTTTTACCTTAAATGAGCATTTGAGCTCACCCTTTTGTATGTTTTCTTTCCCCCATGTCAGGAAGATGGTTATAAAGTAGGATATTCCAAAAGGGACTCTAGATATGATGAAATAAATCGGAGACAATGTTGATGCTTTATGAACCGGTTGTTTATGTTTCCCAGTTTCTAAAGACACTATACCTATACTGTCTTTTCATGGTTTTGTTATATGTTGTAATAAGCGTGATTCAATTTTGAAGTATAAATAATGTATGTAAAGTATGGGTCGTTATAGTTTTGGTCTTTATTAATCTCTAAAGACAAGGTAAATATATAGTTTATCCTTCGTGGATAATGTGATTCTATAGATGTTTATTCTAGCTCTTCCAGTGTGACCATGTCTTCTTGAATACTCATCGTTTAAAAATGAGTTAGTAGTAGAAATTTATTAAAGAATGAAAGTTTACTTAAAAAATATGTATATCCCTTTATGTTCATACTCAAGCTCATAAATTAATTCCTCATCCTTATGTAATTTATCTTAAAACAAAAAACAAATGTTGTCCATTTACTTTTCCTACTGGGAAACTAATGACCGTTTGTCCCATCACAAGTTTGTGATTTTCTTATTGTTAACATTCTCCTAATCATGTATTATATCCCTCTCCATCATAACCTGACACTTAGTTTATCATCCATATCCATGTTTTTCTACATGGAATCCTAGTATAGGTTATCTCAGGGTACCTTTGTACTTCTCTTTCTTCCTTTTGAAGTGATAGTTTTATTGACTCTTATTCCGATGTGGGAATTTCTATTATATTCCCAATAAAAATTTTAATAATTTCTAGGATGCAATTTATTGAAGGAGGGGAGAATTTAACACCCCATGCTTCCACGGTATGCTTTTCTTTGAATAATATAGTAGTGTGGGTCGTACACAACTTCGAGTTCTAACACACACCACAACCAATCAAACATACAGTTATGAATAGTAATAACCATTTGTTTAAATTTTATACATTTTATATTTCAAAATAGACTTAATTTTTGGATTTTTAATATCAAAATTAGCTTAGGGTGAATTTTTTTACTTTTATGATAACTTTCATATTTTGATGAATAGTGATAATTAAAAAAATTTAATTAAAAAGAACTTTTTTAATGGAAATAATTAATATTGATAAATCTAAAATTTGAGTGATTTTAGAGTATAATTAGATTATATTTTAACAATTTAATCCATTTTTTTTCATTAGATATAAATTCACACTTAAACTGGACATAAGCAAGTGTTAATCATTTGATAGTTATTATCTCTTAAAAACATGCTTTTTGTTTTTACAACGGGAATTAATTTTAAATTAATTACTCACACTTATGTGTTTCGAATTTAAGAAAATGGATTCCATATTTAGAATCAGGAGTTCCAAATTGTGTAAATAGGTAACTTTTATTTTTATACATTCTGAATAATTACTTCGCTAAATATTTTATTGACCGTGGTTAAAGGGTAAATCTGGTAAATAAAGGTAAACAAATAATATTATAATAATAATAAATTACCCTAAAACGTGTACTAAAACTATTTTTTGATACATGTCCGACCATGGGTATATTTGGGTCGATTTTGGAACCCCATAAATCCACTTGTAAGTGATAACGACACTTTATATTAATTAAGTAAAAGTAAATACAAAAATGACAAAAGCATATATCTTTTAGGAAAACAATTTTTACATAGGGTTATATATGTTATATTCTCAACAATAAATATTAATTAGAAATATAAAAATATTTCATACATAATTTTATTTTATTTAAAAATTTTAGACTTTGAATAATTAAATATATTTCAGACACAATAATGATACAATATTTTCCGTATGAATGAAATCATCAAATAATTGGTATTATAAATGTTAAAATAAATATAATTTGAACTTTTTTATGTCATAAAAGAATTTTATTGGTTAATATGACATGTTGGTATTGATTAATTGAATTCTGTTTTAATTAATAATGTTTTTATGACTTTAACAAAAATCAATTATTACATATTGTCAAAATTGACATAAATGAGTTTTTAAAACAAGTATTATATTATTAATTGATATTCTATTCGTAAAAATCTATGGATTGGGAAAAGGACTTTTATCATGATAGGTTTATCATTAATGGACCGATTTGGGGTCTCTTGGATGTATATAGTATGTTTATTAACTATATAATATAATAATACAATGGGACATGGTAAATTTCAATCTAATTAACTAATATATAAAACTAAAAGATATGGTTAAAATAATGACCCAAACCTGTCTAAAATCTATTGGTTGAATGGATGTAGACCCCTACACACCTTATACTTTTAATAATATACTTTGGATCCATTAGAAACCGAATATGAATTTATTATAAATTAATACTTTATGTTTTTCCAAAAGAGCCCCTACCCCCCCTTATAAAAGGACACCACTTATAACCAATTATTTATACCTTCAAAGACTTTTGGTTTGGCCAACCTCTGAAAAAATACCCCCCAACTATCCACCCTTAATCTTAGATTTCTTCCTTTATTCATAAAGTCAACCTACGGATCCCTTTTGATCAAATCAAAAGGAAGAACCCGAAGAAGAGGTAATGTTTTCACCGCCCTTTTTCATGTTCCTTTCCTCTTCAACTTCATCTTTATTTGTTATTTTCATTCTGAAATAATAAATCCACTATATTCTATATACTGTGATGTTTTTATAATTATGATATGTCCATATTCAGTATTCTATCCATCCTTTGAATGACATGTCACCATACGTGCGTACGTACGGCTTACCGTCTCCACATCGTGGTGTAATTGTTATTCAAAAACATTATTATTTGGATGGTTATGATAATGATATGTAATTGATTTAAATAATAAATATAACATGATAATTATTCTGTATATATGATATATCATCCAATTATATATTATTTTAATATCAAAAGAATGATATTGTCGCTCGTGCGTATGTACGGACTACCGTCTCCATGAACGCGATATGATTCATTCCCCATCATATCCATGCAATTATAATTCTCATTTGATGAATAAAAATAATGTTTAAGGACTTCATATCATTCGGGATATGAATAATATACAACCCCTCCATAAAAAACATGGCTTATGTAACATAATATATAAAAGAAAACGAGTAAGTTAACACCTTAAACGATGATAATACTAAGATATTATTAACAAATCAATGTTAAAAGGTAATATATGATATCATATTAATGTATATGATTTTGTATAATTTTAAAAAAAAATCACCATTATACAGGAGGTTAACCTACCTTTAACCAAGGTAAAGTACAAGGTAAGGGTAATTTCACAACCTCTTCATTATCTGAGGTTGTTTATATGTAATTATCTATTGGGACCTCTTTATCATCCACATCCATGTTTCTTAAAAATGTATTACAAAACATTTTTACTATTCAATATACTATGGTTTAAAGTAATTTATACCCTTGTTTGACTTTTATAAAGGAATCATTCTGTCATTTTCCAAACAAGGACCTTTTTAAACTTTTCGATAGAATTTTGGTAAGAATGTATTCATTTAACTTATACAGTGGGTGTGGCTATTTTCCACCATGATAAAATCTTCAAAGATTCACATAAAAGCTTATAAATATATTTTCAAAGTAAAGGTCTTATTTTATAATTACGTGACTTTTAAAATATTTCAAAAAAAGAGATATTTCTCTCAAATAGTTTTGATTTCATCTATGTCAACATCCTTTGATGAATTTTAATCTTATATGAAGTTAATTTATTATGATACAAAACTTCCATATTTTATTGAAGGTTTTGTGATATGTTTGAATGTGGATGTGTTATTTTTATACCATTCATGGTTTATGGAGAATGTATTAACATTTCGTATGATAGATTTAATATGAATGTTTACGTTATGTTTAAACCTGTTCATATGAGGAATGCATTGGACTTAATAAGTGACAGGTGGAGCCCACTATAGCTCCAAAATGCATCGGTAGGTCTAATGAGACAAACTAGTGTCTTGGTATGAGTCCTTGACAAAGTCTTATTTGTAGTCTTGGCACGAGGCCTTGGCTACGTGGTTATGATAGTCTGAAATTAAGCATTCCATCATTATGAAAGGGGTTATTGATATTTCATGTGATTATTCAATTAGTAGAATATCCATGTGACTAAGTAAATGGCATTATTTAATTTTATTTCTGCCATTTGATGCTGAAGATCAAGTTTAAAAGTCTTTTGTTTTAGTCATACATTGCCTTAAATGTTTGTGATTATTTATGAATGTTTATTCTATATTTTTATTCTTACTGGGCATCTGAGCTCACCCCTTTCTATGTTTTATTTTTCCCAGGATGTGAAGAAGTATTTTACGAATGACTTGTAGGGATAGTATGAGGGGATATGAGTGTGGACTATTGAGACTATGTTGTTGTAGTTTTCATTTTCTATGTAATGTAAACTTTATGAATGTATTTAGTGTTTCCAAGGCTATTAAACTAATTAGTCTTTCGATAGTTGATCTTTTGTGATCATGCTAATGTTATGTAATAATGTACTGACTCTGGGTAACAGGGGTCGGGGCATTACATTAAGGTTAATTCCAGAGAATTTTGGGAGGTATCATTCTAGAGTGGGGATATGAGCCCTCTCCGAGATATCCAATGCCTTCCTCATATGATGATACTTCCTTACATCCCATGCATGGGTATCGATGATGAAAATGTGTCGGGTGGTACTCAATCTAGGAGACTGGTGTGTACCGGTGGGATGATGTTGGTGATGAAGGTTGGAAGGATCCCTCCTTAGAAGAACCCAATTCTAAAGGGAACCATATTTGGCATTATATTCCACCTTCCTTAGATATGGAATGTGGAAGTTGTCGTGATCTACGGATAAGAACCCAAAGCATTTGGCTTTAGAAATGTGGATACATTAGGTTTCATTATTGGAGAGCTGCATGGGAAGCTTCCATAATCTATATTATACCGTGTCAGTGGTAATACTGAACCATCATATTTTTAAAATATTGTTTGACCTATTGAGAAGGTGATATTTCTTTGTGATCCATGGGGGGTCTCAACTGTAGATGATTTACCTGAATGAAAAATATATGATGAAGAAATTTCATTAGATTGGGATGTTGTCGACGAGGGAAAAATCTTCAATCGTATAGACAATGACAAACAAGTTTACTAATTAGTACTATATCGTAGGCATAAAAATGATCAATTAGATATGCATTCTTAATGAAATTATCCTATTTTCCTGATCTTACCATTCTACTAACATGTAATTGTCAATATGAGGATATAATTTTAATAATAATGGTTACATAAGATCATCTATTTGATTATGCAGTTCATAATTCTTTTTTTGTATAGGGTTTTCAAAATAAAGTATTCTAAGAGATTCACGCCTGGCTTTTCAGTGTTGTTTTCATATTAGGGGAAAACAAAGATTCTCAACAGATTATAACACAATAAATTTTTATTATATAGTTTCACATTGGGTTCACCATTTTTTGAGTATAGTTGGAAAACAAATTGGTCTGATGGATTATTAACTGCTCATTTGTTATTACATTGATTCACATCAGGTTCACCAATTTGTTCGTCAGGATTCGAAGAATGGAATGGGTTTCACTTGATGTATTGGTTGATGGGAGAGTGTTAGGGAATCTCTCAATTTCATTCATGTGTATTTCCATTTTTTCCACATTTATTAAAAATTTCCAATGATTCCCTTATCCGTAGTTGATTACAAAACCTCTTTCCAAAGGCCGGTGGTCATTTGGGTATTCAGGACCAATGACTCTTGGGGACTCGAATTTGTTGAGAGGATGAGAGGTCAGTCTCGTCACACCCTTTTGGGGGGAACTGTTTCATACTTTGGGACTCTCATATTGATTTAGGATATGTTTGTGAATCTCTTCCTAATCCCAATATGGGACTAGTTACCTTAAAAAAATCATTGTGGGTTAATTCTCTTTCATGTGAAAAGGGATTGGGTCTCTTCAGTGGATATATTTATATGTATCTGTGGTTCTTCATAATTTTTAGGTAATATCTAGCTAATTATATAATGATGTATTATAACCAAGTGATTCCAAATGTGATTCCATGCAGGGATGTAGTTAATGATTTGAGGAGGGGATTGATCCATTATGAGGCATCCTATGTATCCTGGTTATTGGAAGAATCAAAACCCACATGGTTCATTGGACCTGTGCAGTTTTGAATAATGGAGCAAGGACTTATATGTCATCTCTATGACCCTGATTATTTAATCTCTTTCCCCATAGGGACATCCTACATATCCTGATTATAGTGAGAATTATATTTTCCTTATTTTATTCATTCATGGACTATATATCATGGTCACCAATGTCATTATAGAGACTCATGGTGCAGATGATATGATTATCTCAACTCCCTAAGCTGAAATGATCCATTATCGATGTAAGAAACAATTGGTGTAAAATGATCATTTCATTGATCATGAGATAGGACGTTCATGCTAAGATTTCCCTAAGTTGATTTATCATGGTACTCAGGTCTCAGAGAGACGTACTACGTATCCTTATTATATAAGGAATAAAAGTCATCGTAGTTTAGTTGATATTAGGGCTAAAACACTGAGGCTACCTATACCATTATGAAGGTTTATAATATATATTTCATTATCCTTACAACTCTATAATCCCATACGATGCATTCTCGTTTTGAGAAAAAATGGATATAATGTAATCGATTTCATTTATTTGAATAAGGGACTTAGATTCTGGTATTTCTCGGGATGGTCAATATGGAGCTCGAATCTCAGGTTTGGTGGCCTACGTATCCTTGATATTTCAGGAATCTGATTCATCATAGTTCCCTCTATATTAGGACTTACATACAGATTATGGCCGTATGACATAGCATGCTTGTCTGGAGGGTATCACAATATCCATTAGACTTTCCCATAGAAAATTGAAAGATCAATATGGTTTTTTCTAGGAGGTATCACCTAACCAAGATAGATTTACTAGGATGTTTTATATGATCCAACTAATATTCTCTGATATCATTCAAATGATTTTTTTTAACACATATAGAGGTTGGTTCAAGATTCAGTACAATATGGATTGGATGATGTCACATATCTTGAATAATATCCCAAGAGGTCATAGAGATACCTAATTGAAATGTCTGGAGGGCCTCATAGGTCTTGGATGACTAGTCCAGAGGGTACTTTGGGAGCTCGATTATCATGACTAGGTGCAACCGTGAGACTTGAATGAGATGAAAAGGCACCATTATATGAGTTAGGTGATGTATTTTAAGGATGTTTCAAGGTTCGGGCGATCGGTACTGTGGGTTTCATGAGACCAAAGTGGTGTTCCGAATGGGACCATTTGACTTCCTATGACATTTTGAATGGTTTTTCATGCCTCAAATAGCATGTTGAAGGAGCATCACGAGATCTAGAAGATGTGTCTTGATACTATCGCTTGTCTTTGGATGACTCACGCAAAGCATACGAGGGAAAAAATGTATTTTTTTAATTCTTCCCCTTTTAATCTTGGTTATTACCTTATATTGAAAATGCCTTAGGTTTGTTTAGTATCATTTTATCTTGATTATTTCATGATTTGGGGGATATACGGTGTGTTCTTTTCTTGCCTCACCAATAGTCCTTCATTTGATAAATGAATTATCACATGAATTACCTTATATGTGGTGAATGATTGCATTGGTTTTTAGACAATATATTACCAAATGAAAGACTTTCCAGTCGTGAGATCAACCACTCAGAGAATTCCTCTCTAGAATTTGTGCCTTAGAGTCTAGAGGCAAAGATTCGAATTATCCAGAGTTACTTTCTTCATGTTTGGGTAGGGAATTTATAGGCTTTTCCACCCATATTATTTTTCAGTTTGTGCAACACATCTCTCCCGGATCTTTGATGGAGTCGGAATAATGCTATGGTTTCACATATCTTCGTGAGTCTCTATTGTGGACCGCTCCAAGAGTGTAACATTATTTTTAGTTATTGTGAGTCCCCCTCATCAACACCTTAATTATTGGTTTATTTCTAATTAATGGGGACACGTTTGATCATGTGGACATGTTGAAGGAATTCCTTATTGTCATATTGACATGTTAAAGGGCTTTCCTGAGATCCAAGTGCCTCTTGAAAGGAATCTAAGAGATTCTTAATGACTTGTTTGGGGATTTTTGTGAGACAATGATGGTTTGTTCAGGGTCTCGTGGGACCACATGATAGACTTCCTTAACATTTTGTAATCATTTTACAACCATTAGTTCTTTTCCCCTCCTCACTATTTTATTCCCCTTTTTTATGTAACAAAGTTTGGGACTCATGAGTAATTGTTTGAGTAATTTAAGGGACAATTAATATATTTTTTAGTGATGCATCACCAGATCAAAATGGATCATATGGGGGTGCACAGTCACATTGTGTACATTTCTATTTATTTTCCCTTTGAGTGCCAAATGGAAGCATATACTCACTCAGACATGCAAAAAGACTTCCATGCGATGAGGCTGACAAGCCTAAGGGATTTCATGAGATAAGGTGGGAATTTCTCCAGGGAATCTAAATATATTGTGAATCACCCAGGGTGCACCGCATGTCTTTCAGCAACTGCAAGAAGCTCCTGCCTCCTCCCTTTGTATATGTATGTTTTATTTCACAAAGACTGAAGAAAATTTTGAATTTTCATGGTTGTTTTCAAGTACAATTACACTTATAATCAAATATAATTTGAATTAATAGTTTGACCATTATGGGATTCCATATTTTAAGCATCCTTCCTCCAATTTTTAGATTATTCTCATGTTGTATTGCTAAGTGCATATCTTTGGAAACCTGTGTGGCCTAATGGAACTCATATGGTTATTGCCTATGTGGTAAATTTTGTCGGAAGTACCTTCACAAAAGTTGAGGGACTCATTTAAAATGGGGCTCTATAGGATCATATGCATGTTATATGGTGCGTGTAGAGACTTCACGTGAACTTATAATCATCACAAAATCATGAGTCTCTTATGGGTTCTCACAATCTCTGGGTGTCAACCATCTTCCTCTTCATTTTCTATTGCAAAAGAAATTATACCTATATTTTGGTATTTTATCCCTTGTTAATTTCCTAATTCTTATTTGGAAGAAATCAACAATGCGATTTTTATTTTTTTTCTCACATTTATAGAACAATTTATCTTGTCATGATAGCATGATACTTTATGACCTCATCTTATACAAAAACTTCATCTTCTATCCCCCTTAAGAACATTCTTTTAATACTCTTTAAAAAATTTTGATATCTAAGAAATTGAACATTTTTTCCTTTATCATTTTCATCACCATATCTTTCATAATACTCCATAATTATCTAATTTTATTTATTTGGGACCTCAAATATGTACACATTATTAAACATATTTTATAGTAGATGGTTTGGAATAATGACATGGTTTCTCATTCTAGGTTCTATTTTGATGGGTTTATCATTGAGGCAATTCATAAATTTTCCAACATAGCCATGGTTCATTCTAGTACCATCCATTTCTAAAACTATAATGGTTTACATGAGTGATCAAACATTAAAAAAAAATATTATCATAATCACAAAATTAATTCAATCCTAAAATATCTTATTCTTTTACAATTCAATGTTATTCCATGGATCCTTTAGTTTAATCTATATATATATTAGATTTACATGGGGTTACTTAAGTTCAATTATCTTAAAATTCTCAACATATTCTATGTATTTAACTTGTAAATAAATCCTTAATAATGGTTTCTAAATAAAATTTTATCAACTTAATCATAACCCATGGAAGTGTCAAAATAGTTTTTAAATATGGTCACACTCACCATTCACTATAATTATGGTTTAAATATAATCAACCATCTCTTTTTTGGGGTTATTACCCTTATATGAATCTATTATAGAAACATTTCCACTTGTATTATCTAGATAAGGAAGTGTTTCTATGAAAATAATCTACTCAAGTCTTTAAAAATGTTTTAGGAGATCATCCTATAGATAGAATCATCTCTAGAGTTCTCACTAAAGATCCCTAAACTAATTAAAAAAAACTAAAATAATCTACAGAATATCTAAACCGTTATTTGATATTGACTATAGAGACCAATTCTAAACATAATAAATATGTTTCAATAATATAATGTTTTAACTGATATATCTCACAATTAGATACATAATCTAATGACCGAAGGGTTTAGTGTGTTGTAATTAGCTATATAAACATCTTATTTTATAAAAATTTAAATCTTTTAAACATAATATTGATCATCTAGACCATTTTATAGTTATATAATATGTTATAATCATCCTCATAACTTAAGTATTAGAAAATTAATAAAGGTGTAATCCAAAATGATTAGTAAGATAAAAGGTATATCAAAAATGTTTATATCATAATCATGAAGGTAAATATATGGAAGACATGAATATTTTGATAACATATCATGAGATAATTTATGATAATTATTAATTTTGATGGAGTAGCATAAGATAATAAATGATCATTAAGGAATTATAAAATATACGACATAACCCAAACACATTTTATTAATCATAAAACATGTCAACATGATATATAATTTTGAAATACATTTAAAATAAAAAATTATTGTGAATACATGGTTTTTCATGTAAAAAGAATGCATCTGGTTAATTTGGAAATACATTATAAAAAACATGGGATTGTGGTACAATCATAAAAATAGAATAACCTTTGTGAGAAATGTCATTATTACCATGCCTATGTGAAAGAATTGATTATATTTATGCCAGAAAATGTGAGAAAACCCATCATGACCATGCATGTGTAAGAAAACGCATTATTTACCTGACTAAAAATATCATAAGATATAATATTAAAATAAGTATTATAGGGAAATATAAGAACCCATCCATCATCATCCATCCATATGTGTGCTACTTAAAATCAATCATGGTCATATCTTATATAAATCCTGGAAAAAGAATGGGTTTTCATAAACTTATCACATACATGAAATTAATAAATCATAAGATACCAAAATATAATTTCCCAAAATGATCCATGACATAATAACATATATAGAATGATGAAAACATCATTCCATGGAAGAAAAACCTTGGAGAAAAAATCTATCAGAAAATATAATATCTTTCACAGAATCTTTTTAAAAATTGTTATAAAAGACTATGTAAATTATATTCAAAAAAAATTCTTCTGAAGGGAAGGATAAAAAAATTTAAAACAATATTATATATCTTTCAAACTAAAATATCACTGAAAATTAATAATGGTTTCAAAAAGGATAAGTTCTAATACTTTAAAAACCTTTACTTCAAAAAGAATTATAATAGAGACATGAAAATGAATTAATTTTTTCAAAAAGGGGATGAGAAAATAAATTAAAAACTATTATTAATAAAGTAATATTTAATAAATTAAAAATGAAAAAAATATAGATTTTATAACACTAAAATATGGAGTGAATTATAAAAAAATTTATTTCAAAAATATAGAAAAACATTTTGAAATTTTTTAAATAACCATATTGAAAACCCAAATCATTATAAATATAAAGAAACCATTTATTTAAAACAAAACATGGGGAATGTATGTATCATTAGGGATAAAAAATCATGTGTTTCCACTAGTAAAAAGAGAAATATTTGTGTAGTAAAAATACATACATGGAAGACTCCATTAAAAATAATGGGAATTATTAATAATAAAAATTAATTTTAACAAAATATTAAAATAATAAAGGAAGAATAAATAAGTCTGAAAACTTATTTCCCCAAAAAATGTATATTAATACATATTAAACTCATAATGTATTATAATATATCAATCATTAAAGACAGTATACAAAGATGAGTGATTATTACCCAAGGAATAGAATTGATCAGAAAAACTATTTACAACCTTTGTAAGTTTTGAATCAAAATCTCATGAGTGGTGTTACAAAAAATAGAAAATTTAATATAATTAAATATAATAAGATCATTATAGAAAATTAAAATAAGTAATTATTCATAAAAATTCTATGAAAATATAGTGAATATCTTAAACAAGTCTATAAGGACTCAAGTTTGAGGCAAAGAAACACTTGTGATAATAATTTCATAAGAATAAAATAGAAAATTGTGGTATAAAATGAAATGGAACATCAAATATAATTTAATTAATGGTATTAATCATACATAAAAGTAATATGGTAGTAGATAAATCAGATCAATGAGTAAAAGGTGTACAATATAAAATCGTGTCTCAATGAAAGTGAACTTGAGAAAACACACCCTAAAAGATCTTAAAGAATCTAAACCAAAACCCTATTGGAAAGATAAAAAGAAATTAAAAATAGAATATCATGAAATATAAGATAAAAATTATATAAAAATTGCAATGTGGTATCAATTATATCATGAAATGTGAACATGGTGTATAAAATAAACTTGTCTCAATTAAAGGAAATTTTGATGGAAACTCTTCCTTTGTTTACTTGCTCAGTTAATGGCTCTATAAACTAATATAAAAAATTATATAAATTAATATAATATTTAATAACCTTACTCATACTTATTAACCTTTTAAAATTATTCTTATTATTATTTATCATGATTACATTAATGAGTGGTAGAATATTATGACCACCTGGCGTTAATAACTTTAAATGTTTTGTGCATGATTAATAATGTTGATATCATCACCCATAATTTTATATCAAGTTCATTATTGATATATTATTTTTTATTATATAATTTTGTATTTTTATTTATTTAAATTTTCTTATTCCATTTCATATGTTTTTTGGTCACATTATGTGAAAATAGAATTGATAGTGGGTTTTTTCGATTATTTTAGAAAACAAAAATGTTACATTTAAAATATGTTAAATAATTAATATAATACTTATAGAAAAATATAATGATAATATTATTATTTTCCATGTTCCCATTTTCATTCAGAATTATATTTTGAAGAATTTTTCATGTTGGTGATTAAACCAACCAGATCATGATCATGGTGAAACATGATTTGAAGGTATGGTTAATGAGGAGTTTATTTTGACATAATATCACTATAAAATAAGAATAATGATAATATTTTTATATTTTTAATTATGAACCATATTCTGTATTTTTATATAAGGTAATAAAATCTAGATTAAAAATAAAAAGTGTTTAATCATAGAGGTGGAAATTAGCACGTATGCACGATTGGATTCACATTTCCCCACGAGTAAAAGGGAGTGAATTTGGATTTTATGTTTTTATTAATGAATCATAATTATATAAGATATATAATATATATTAATAATTAACACAATTAATACCAATAATAAAATGTGGTTATGAGAAATAAACATTGTTGCTTCTTAGATATAGTAGCCCTTGCGATGCACTAACGATGTTCTTTTGTTTTTATAAGAGGATGGAAATGAATAAATAATATTTGTAACATTAATAGAAAACATATCAGTATTATAATTATAATTAATTAATAATATTATTATGGTGAGATGATATTGTTTAGAGTAATATTGTGAATAAAAACACAAAAAGAAGATAAGATTTACAATGGAGACTCAATTTTTCTCATTCCCTTGAAATTAATGGGATTAAGCTTACTATGAGTGATTGGGGTCTTATGTTTATGGAAAATATTTTTAGGGAGAGAAAAATAGAATATTTTCATAGAGTAATTATAAGGTTAAGTGTATATGTGAAGGGTGGAACTGGTATCCTTTTATAAGGGAATAGAAGGGTACATTTAGAAAACCCCGTTACATTTCCATTATATCCTTTCATTATTAAATGGTCAAATGATAAAAAATTTAAAAAAAAGTAAATTTTTGAATGTTTTTTTGGTCTATTATCCTCCCCAAAATTCATTTAGGGACAATATTGTGGGGTTTAATCCTTTCTCTAAAGTGTTGTATCCTTTTACCTTTTAGTTATTACCTTAGTATCTGTTTTTAAAATTTAATAATTAAATTCTAAATAAATATATAACAGAACGTTTATAACCTAATTTTGTTGAAATGGAACTAAATTTAAGATCTTATTAATCCAATTGAATTTTTAAATATTATGAAATTTAATTTTAAATTAAAATGGATAATTTGTATAAAAAATGTTTTAGTAGAAAAAGACATTCTGACCATTGTAGATTGAAAATATTATTTAGTATTTATGACATTTTAAATTATTTTTTATATTTTTATAATTTTTATTTATAATTTTAGATAAATTATTTAAATTTTTCCCATTTAATTTTTTTATATAAACGTTTTGATATGAGTAAAAAAATAAATTTTAAAGGGGATAGTCTTCTATAAAAGTTGTATTTCAATATTTTTAAATTTTATTTTAACCAATTTATGAATTTATAAATTTTAATTTGAATAAATGAACGGATGTTTTGAATTCATCTTTTAAAAATTATTTTATGGGGAATATTTTAAAATTTTCAAAAATAGATAATTATTATGTCAATAGTGAAAATACTATTTTTACAGGTATTGTTAATTTTATAACATCATCCTAACTTAATAATTTTATAAATGTTTATGAATCCCATTTTTTTAAAAAAATATTTATTTAATAAATAAAATAAAACATTTTAAAATATAATTTTGAATGTGGAAACTCAAGTGTGACATTTTCAATCCTAAGTGATGTTTTATTCTAATAAAAGAACTATTTTTTATTATTTTCACTAAATAATTAATTACAAGTATATATATGGGTTTTATTGGTTTTATTGTCACATAACTATAATTTTATGTTTTATAAACCAATTAATTTCATAGTGATTAATTCTATACATGATTTTAGTGTAAATTCATTTTTATGCTTAAAAGGGCCATTTTTTAATACAATTTTCTATTGTGCTTTGTATACTTAAATTAATAGCACCTTTTACAAGCTATAGAAATTTAGTTTTGTAAAATAGATTCCATTTATTAATTATAATATTCAAAATTATGAAATAAGGTCAATTTCATTTTAGTTCATAATGACTACTTTCAATGGTAAAAGAAATTGTTACCACGATAATGGTTAAAAACGTTACTAAGGGGGTTAATCTAACAAATAAGGAAATAAATATGACTAAATATGTAACGCCCCGACCCCAGTTACCTAGAGTCAGTGCATTATTGCGTAACATCGGCATGATCACAAAAGATCAAGTCTCGAAAGACCGATTAGTTTAGTAGCCTTGGAAACACTAGATACATTCATAAGTCTTACATTACATCATAAAGTGAAAAACTACAATAACATAGTCTCCATTTTCCACACTCATATCCCCTACAGACTATCCCTACAGGTCATTCCTAAAATACTTCTTCACATCCTGGAAAATATAAAACATTGAAAGGGGTGAGCTCAGATGCTCAGTAAGGATAAAAATATAGCAGAAGCTTTCATAAATAAACATAAACATTTAAGGCAATGTATAACTAAAACAAAAGACTTTTAAACTTGAACATCAGCATAATATGGAAAAAGTAAAATGGAATAATGCCATTTACTTATTCACCTGGATGTTCTACTGGTCGAATAATCACATGCAATATCAATAACCACTTTCATAATGATGGAATGCATAATGCCGACTATCATAACCACGCAGCCAAGGCCTCGTTCCAAGACCACTAATAAGATTTTGTCAAGGCCTCGTGCCAAGACACTAGTTTGTCTCATGAGACCTGTCGATGCATCGAAGAGCTATAGCGGGCTCCACCCGTCACTTATTAAGTCCAATGCATTCCTCATTTGAACAGGTTTAAACATATCATAAACCATAACATAATCATATCACATAAAATATGCATAAAGGAAACATAACATCTCCAGGACTCAATCAAAAGATTTCAATACAACAAATTGATATAATAAAAACACTCTCAAAACCATTTTCAATACCAAAATAAAGGAAAATTAAAACTGTGTATTTATTATTGATTTAAAAAAAGTTATGACTTGTAGAGGAAGCCGAAACTCAAATAATGGTCACGGCGGCAGAGAAGTCGTTGTTGCCACATATGTATGAAAAGAAAAACATTCCTTCTTGTCGTTTAGTAAAACGCTTCGTATAAAAAGATTCATTTTGGATAAACATTAAAGTCAAAGGGGTTTATACACCGTATAAAAGAAATTTGTGAATAAAACAAAATATGGCTCAATGAATGGTGATTGAGACGAAGTCCCATAAAAGATCATTTTTTTAAATAAAATAGATCTATTATGTGTATTCACTATAATTACACATAATGAAAGTAAAAAATACAAGATAGGACATAATAATATCATGACATAATTTGAAAGTAGGAGATTAACCCAAAGAATGGAAACTGGGTTAAGATGTTCTCTTACCTTGAATCCGACTTGACTCGACAATTATTTAAGCTCCTGAATAATAAAATAGAGTTAATTTATAGTTTCTTAATAACCCTTTTCATGTTTATTATTCCTTTTATATCACTTAATACCATGTTGTGAACATTATGTTAATAACGGTCATTTTGTCGATCTTTGGTACTTGAGTCAAAAATAAACTTCTTAAAGTTACAAGTTGCTCATGTGGTAAAATATCCATTATATCCATAATTATATTCATGATTTAGATATCATATAAATAATATATATCCATTATATACATTCATTTATAATATTACATAACATTTAGAGGTAAGAAATGAAATGCACCGTTCATGGAGACGGTAAGCCGTACGTACGCATGAACGCTACTTTCATTTATATTTCTTATTTAATGGAATGAAGATATAATTATTTAAAGTTATAATATAATTCCAGTAAAATATAATTTATAATACCATTTACTCCATCCTTTATACATCCCACATATTGCATTAATGATTCAAATCACTTTTAGGGGGCGGTAGTCCACACTTCCTAAAATGAAGATATCACGTTTACCCATAATGGAAACCATAAAGGTATGCCATAAATGAAAAATACAGAAGCTTAAGTAAAACATAAACATATCATATATAAATATAGTGACATCTTAATGTCCACCTTTTAAGGTTTTATATGAGTGTTGAACAATCATCGTTTCGTGAGGCAGAAATTCACCATCCACAGAAACAGTATGTTTTTTAACCATTAGATGTAGGTCCATGTAAGTGTAAATCAAATCCTTCTCATACAAAAATACTATTATATTGAAGATACTGGTGTTGTTACAAAATAAAGGAATAAAAAGAGTTTAAGGGGTTGGAGAAGCAAAATAAAACAAAATAACATAAGAGAAGACATTACCTTAAAATCGGGTAACTCTTTTTGATTTGAGTCAAAGGCTTCCTTGGAAGGAATTCATCCCAATGTGAGGCTTCTAGGAGTAAGAGAGGGAAGTTGATAGAGTATTTGGGCAGAGGTTGGCCGATCCAAAAGGCATTGAAGGTGTGAATAAGGTGGTAGTGGTGGGGGCCTTTTATAAGAGGGGTGGAGGGGCACTCTTGGAAAGTAATGAAATGTTACTTTATTATATAATGAGTTTCTGATTTTAAAAGTCCCACACTTATATATTTCGAGTATAATGTGATAAGGGTTCGAAATAAACTCATCAAGTAGGCTTTGGACAAGTGTAAGTCTTAGATTTTACATTATCGTTTTATTTTATTTAAATCGTTAATTAATGAGGTAATCACTGCCTCATCATGGTGTCATAAATAATTTAATTTATTTAATGTCTAAAAAATATAGAAAAAAATATCATGATGTAGGAAATAGTTTTATCTTTCTAATGAATATTTATAGTAAAAAATATGACTTGTATGACCCCATATAAAAATTGTTTTAATAAAACAACTCATGTTTGTGACATTTTTATTTTAACATTAAAAAAACGTTCTTAAGGTCATTTTCCTACCAAAGTGGCTCCATGGGGTCCCCAAGTGGACCCACGGATTTTATTGGTTGGCCATGACTCATACAATAGAGGTAGGAAAACTGTAAAGGTATTTTCATATTTTTATAATATCATTTTTACCTTAAATTTCACTAATTACCTTTAATCGTGATTAATTAAACATAAAAGTTACTATTCACCAAAAAATTATTTTAATCCCATTGAACCAAATTTTACATCCTAATGACAACCATGTATGTTGGATTTTTTAAAATCAAATCACAGATGTGGTAATGTTTCATTTAAACGAAAAACCAGTTTTTTAACTACCACTTAGTGGTTTCACTATTCATCAAAAATTGAAGTTTTTCAGAATAATGCCAAAATTTCACCCTAATCTATAATTGATATTCCGAATTCAAAAATGATTTCTAATTTAAAAAATTAAAAACATATAAGTTTCATTATTTAATTTTATAATTAATTCTCGTTGTCACAACAAATAGCAGGTTTTTATGAAACAATATATATCAAAAGATTGACAATTATTTATGTACAATTTCAAAGTGAAATAAATAATAATGACCACCATTGGATAAAATGGTAAAAATATATTATAATTACACATTAAAACCGCTAAAAATTATAACTTATCACTATAAATTATTTTGATTAAAAAAGTTGTTTTTATGTATTTTTCACTATTCAGAAACAATTGGATGTTCTCAGAAAAATACCAAAAATTCAACATAGGCTAATTTCGATATTCCGATTCCAAAAATGAAGTCCATTTTGAAATATAAAATATATATAATTTCAAAAAGTGGATTTTACTATTCATAATGGCCATTTTGATTGGTCGCGGTGTGTTAGAATCTCGAACATCCGTATAATGCAAGCTATTGCATTATTGAAAGAGAAGCGTATCATGGAAGCTCGGGGTATTACATTCTCCTCTCCTTAAAAAAATTGCGTCCTCGCAATTTGAAATTTTTCTTTGAAGATAAAAGGTTGATGATAAGAAATACCTTTGTGAAAAACCCACATCCGAAATATGGTTAATAAAAATATAACTTTAAAAGATAGAAAGATAAGTACAAAGGTCACCTGAGATAGCCCATACTAGGATTCTATGAAAATATGCATATGGAAGAAAAAAACCGTCAAGGTCTGATAGAGAGTTGTAGAAAACTAGATTAAGAGAAAGTTAACCACAATAAAATCACAAACTTGGGATTGGTTTAACGTTCATTGAATCCCTAGTTGGAAAAGTTAACTTGCAACGTTTTTTGTTTTAAGTTACCTTTTATAATGTTGGGGAATTTATTTAGGAGATTTACTAAGAACGTAAGGGAATATACATACTTGTCATGTAGAATAAATTTTTACCACAAACCAAACTTTAACTAAAAAAGATAATATAACTCAAAAATATTATATTTATCCTAATCGTACAAGGTTCAAAATATTAACACATTCAATTTAGATTAGGAAAACTATTTTTTAATAATCGGGGACTTCTTGTAGGCTAGTGGTAGGTAATAAAGGTCTGTCACACTAGGGGTGTGTGTTCGATTCCTACAGCTTTGTCCGACGCGATAGGTTATCCCCCAACCTGTATGTTGTCCTTTTCCTAAAACTATAGTATTATAATATTCCAAAAATAATCTTCATAAATGTTTTAACCTTAAACAATACTATCCAATGTTGAACTTAATCCATTCCAACCTTTATAGTTATCCAAAATACCTCCGTACAGACTTTCTCTAAAAGGTCCTTAAATTCCAAAATCAATTATAACATCAGATTCCCCAAACAAAGTAAAGTTTATCTTATTGTCACATACTAAAAATATTATTAACTTAATCATATTAAAACATTAATGAAATCAAAAAGTACTGCAGTACAATCCTTATATATATCACATTATTCTTAAAACCAGAATATAATCCTTTAGTCCAAAAGCACCAATACATTAATTATTCCACTTCAACTGTACTAATAGCATAAGATTGTCCTTGATCCCTTGGCCTTTTCTGAGATAAGTTTCCCTAATGCTTAGGAAATTCGTTTGCATAATTCCCCATTTCCCTATAATTGTAGCATTCAACATTGATAACCTCTTTCTTTTCCTTGCAATCACGCGCCTGGTGACCTTTTTCTCCACATTTATAACAAACTCCCTTTCCTTTTAGGCATATACCAGGGTGATTCTTCCCACAATTATTGCATAATGGACGATCCTTCTTTCCCTTTTTCCCTCTATCTATCTCTTGTTCCACCGTTCTCTTCTTCTCTTGCTTTACTTTATTGTCATAAGATTCAGAGAATTATTTTTCTGTCTTGATAGTACAAGAGACTATATCATCGTACGACAAGAAAGATTGTGAGACTAAGGCTCGACGGAGAAACAGTTTTAACCCATCAAAGAAACGATCAATCTTACATATTGGGTTTTGTATATAATCTGCAGAATACCTCGCTAACCTTGTAATGTTAGCCTCATACTTTGCGACATTCTCATCCTCCTTTTTTCTCAGACTCATAAATTTCCTTTCCATATCTGCTCGATGGTCACGAGGGAAGTATTATTCTAAGAAAAGCTCTTTATACTCCCTCCATTCCATATTTGATACTTCATCACCTTCCTTTGTGTTTTGAATCAGCGACCACCATTGATCGACATCTCCAGTAAGGCGGTAGACTGCCATGACAACCTTCTCCCTTTCACTACTCCCCATGGCATGGAATATTTTCTCTAAGGAGTTTATCCATTCCTTAGATACTTATGGATTTGTACCCCCATTTAATGTTGGTGGTTGTTGCGTCATGAAGCGATCTAACATTGATCCTCCACATTGTGGATCAGGGTGCTCCATACGAGTATGGTTATTATTCATAACCTGTGTGAGTTGTCCTTGTATGGTGATAAGTTGATCAGCACCAGTTGTATCTCCAGCTCCACAATAATTATCTTGAGTAGGAGGGAAATCCCTACATGGAGTGCGTGCATTTATACGGTTTCCACTCCTCCTACTAGGCACCATTTCTAAACAATGGCATAAACTAGATTAGTTTTTGAATCAAAATACATAATTCAATACTTGTAAAACACTTAACATAAATTGAACTATTTATGGATATAATCAATAATCATAAAAGAAATGTTTTCTTTGAGGAAGTATATACTCATAAATCCTTCATAATGGTTTGTAAAGAAAATGAGAATTATCCTAATCATATCCCCTGGGAGTGTCGTAACCAAGAGTGCAACAAGACCCATTGTCATGCACCAGTTCCCATTCGAGTCTAGCTCAAAGCGGTGTTTTCGGGATTTACCCCTAGGTACATCTGTGCCAGATCCGCCTCTACCTGCTTGTATCTAGACAGGGATGTATTGCGTGTAAAACTCATAAAATCTCTATAATACCAATATTCTAGGAAGTTCTTCTATACTAATCCTCAAAGTCTATCTTAGGTCTATGTGCTCTAATCAGATTTTATCTACATCTAGCTTCCAAGGTTAGTACTAAACTGCCGCTGATACCAACTGTAACGCCCTGACCCCAGTTACCCAGAGTTAGTGCATTATTGCGTAACATCGGCATGATCACAAAAGATCAAGTCTCGAAAGACCGATTAGTTTAGTATCCTTAGAAACACTAGATACATTCATAAGTCTTAAATTACATCATAAAGTGAAAAACTACCACAACATAGTCTCCATTTTCCACACTCATATCCCCTTCAGACTATCCCTACAGGTCATTCCAAAAATACTTCTTCACATCCTGGGAATTTTAAAACATTGAAAGGGGTGAGCTCAGATGCTCAGTAAGGATAAAAATATAGCAGAAGATTTTATAAATAAACATAAACATTTATATCAATGTATAACTAAAAGAAAAACCTTTTAAACTTGAACATAAACATAATATGGCAAAAGTAAAATGAGATAATTCCATTTACTTATTCACATGGATATTCTACTAGTCGAATAATCACATGCAATATCAATAACCACTTTCATAATGATGGAATTCATAATGCCAGACTATCATAACCACGTAGCCAAGGCCTCGTTCCAAGACCACAAATATGATTTTGTCAAGGCCTCGTGCCTAGACACTAGTTTGTCTCATGAGACCTGCCGATTCATCGAGGATCTATAGCGGGCTCCACCCGTCACTTATTAAGTCCAATTCATTCCTCATATGAAGTGGTTTAAACATATCATAAACCATAACATAATCATATCACATAAAATATGCATAAAGGAAACATAACATTTCCAAACCTCAATCACAAGATATCAATACAACACATTGATATAATAAAAACACTCTCAAAACCATTTTCAATACCAAAATAAAGGAAAATGAAAACTTTGTATTTATTTTTCATTTAAAAAAAGTTATGACTTGTAGAGGAAGCCGAAACTCAAATAATGGTCACGGTGGCAGAGAAGTCGTTGTCGCCACATATGTACGACAAGAAAAACATTCCTTTTTGTCATTTAGTAAAACGCTTCATATAAAAATATACCTTTTGAATAAACGTAAAAGTCAAAGGGGTTTATACACCGTATAAAAGAAATTTTTGAATAAATCAAAATATGCCTCAATGAATGGTGATTGAGAAAAAGTACCTTAAAAGATCGATTTTTTCAATAAAATAGATCTATTATGTGTAATCACTATAATTACACATAAAGAAAGTACAAATACTAGATAGGACATAATAATATCATGACATAATTTGAAAGTAGGATATTAACCCAAAGAATGGAAATTGGGTTAAGAAGTTCCCTTACCTCGTGTCCGACTTGACTCGATCGTTCTTTAAGCTCCTGAATAAGAAACTAGATTTAATTTATAGTTGCTTAATAACCCTTTTCAAGTTTATTATTCCTTTTATATCACTTATTACCATGTTACGAACATTATGTTAATAACGGTCGTTTTGTCGATCTTTGGTACTTGAGTCAAAAATAAACTTCTTAAAATTACAAGTTGTTCATGTGGTAAAATATCCATTATATCCATAATTATATTCATGATTTAGATATCATATACATCATATATATCCAGTATATACATTAATTTATAAAATCACATAACATTTTGATGTAAGAAATGAAATGCACCGTTCATTGAGACGGTAAGCCGTACGTACACATGAACGCTATATTCATTTCAATTTCGTATTTAATGGAATGAAGTTATAATTATATAAAGGTATAATATAATTCCAGTACAATATAATTTATAATACCATTTACTCCATCCTTTATACATCCCACATATGGCATTAACGATTTAAATAACTTTGAGGGGGCGGTAGTCCGCACTTCCTAAAATGAAGATATCGCCTTTACCCATAATGGAAACCATAAAGGTATGCCATAAATGAAAAATACAGAAGCTTAAGTAAATCATAAAAATATCATATATAAATATAGTGACATCTTAATGGACACCTTTTAAGGTGTTATATGAGTGTTGAACAATCATCGTTTCGTGAGGCAGAAATTCGCCATCCACAAAAACAGTATGTTCTTTAACCATTAAATGTAGGTGCGTGTAAGTGTAAATCAAATCCTTATCATAAAAACATACTAGTATATTGAAGATATTCTTGTTGTTACAAAATAACGGAATAAAAAGAGTTTATGGGGTTGGAGAAGCAAAATAAAACAAAATAACATAAGAGAAGACATTACCTTAAAATCGGGTAACTCTTTTTGATTTGAGACAAAGGATTCCTTGGAAAGAATTCATCCCAAAGTGAGGCTTCTAGGAGTAATAGAGGAAACTTTAGAGAGTATTCGGGCAGAGTTTGGCCAAACCAAAAGGCTTTAAAGATGTGAATAAGGTGGTAGTGGTGGGGGCCTTTTATAAGAGGAGAGGAGGGGCACTCTTGGAAAGTAATGAAATGTTACATTATTATATAATGAGTTTCGGATTTTAAAGGTCCAACACTTATATATTTAAAGAATACGGTGATAAGGGTTATAAATATACTCATCCAATAGGCTTTGGAAAAGTGTATGTCTTAGATTTTACATTATCTTTTTATTTTATTTAAATCGTTAATTAATGAGGTAATCGCTGCATCATCATGGTGTCATTAATAATTTAATTTATTTAATGTCTAAAAATTATAAAATAAATATCATGATGTAGGAAATAGTTTTAGATTTCTAATGAATATTTATATTCAAAAATATGACTTGTATAACCCCATTGAAAAATTGGTTTAGTAAAACAACTCATGTTTGTGACATTTTTATTTTAACATTAAATAAAAAGTTTTTAATGTCATTTTCCTACCAAAGTGGCTCCATGGGGTCCCCAAGTTGACCCATGGATTGTATGGGTCGGCCATGACTTATCCAATAGAGTTTGGACAAGTGTAAATGTATTTTCATATTTTTATAATATCATTTTTAACTTAAATTTCACTAATTACCTTTAATCACGATTAATTGAACTTAAAAATTACTATTCACCAAAAAATTATTTTAATCCCATTGAACCACATTTTACTTCCTAATGACAACCATGTATGTCGGATTTTTCAAAATCAAATCACAGAAGTGGTAATGTTTCATTTAAACGAAAAATCAGTTTTTAACTACTACTTAGTGGTTTCACTGTTCATCAAAAATTTGAGTTTTTCAGAACAATGCCAAAATTTCACCCAAAGCTATAATTGATATTCCGAATTCAAAAATGATGTCTATTTTAAAAAATTCCAAACATATAAGTTTCATTAATTAATTTTATAATTAATTCCCACTGTCACAACAAATAGCGTGTTTTTAAAAAACAATATATATCAAAAAATTGACAATTGTATATGCCCAATTTCAAAGTGAAATTAATTATATTGACCACCATTGGGTAAAATGGTAAAAATATATTATAATTTAACTTTTAAACCACTCAATAGTATAACTTATCACTATAAATTATTTTGATTAAAAAAGTTGTTTTTATGTTTTTTTCACTATTCATAACAAATTGGAAGTTCTCAGAAAAATACAAAAAATTCAACATGGGCTAATTTCGATATTCCGAATCCAAAAATGAAGTCCATTTTGAAATATAAAATTTATATAATTTCAAAGAGTATATATTAATATTCATAATGGCCATTTTGATTGGTCGCGGTGTGTTAGAATCTTGAACTTGCGTACAATGCAAGCTATTGCATTATTGAAAGAGAAGCGTATCGTGGAAGCTTGGGGTGTTACAAAATATTATCTAAATTGTATTTTATGAGTTTATTTTGACCATACATTATAATATATTATAAATATTTCCATTTTTTACCTAATTATTTAACAATGGAATTAATTACTATATTATAATATTAACATTTAAAAAAATGTCACTCTCAATCACTTTACACTTGTTGATGATAATGACAAGGGTAAAAATAAATTATGAAAAAATATAGATGAATATGATTATGGGTATGAAATTATATTTATTTTAATAAATTATTTTTATATTATATAATATTATAATTGTATAAAATTCACAAATGGTGTTGACCCCACACTTGTGTAACGACTGAAAAAATCAAATTTATAGTTTTATAGAATATTACATGAAATTATTGGAATACAATGGATAAATAAAATACTTTTCTGAATAAAATTGATAATTCATTCTTATATTAAATTCAAAAGTTATTTAGATACCTTTGGAGACATTTTTTGTTAATAGTCTGGAAAATGGCATCAAAGGGTATTTAATTTTAAACAATATTTTAGTAATTAAAATAAAAATAAAAAATTATATTATGTAAAATGGAAGATAAATTTTAGATCATATCATACATGGTTCATTTATGGTTCACTTTTCATTTTTAAAATTACGTTCTTGATCCCTAAACATTGAATATTTTCAAAAACAACTTTGATTTTTTACCTATAAAATACGACCTAATCTAACATTTACAAAGACCCATATGAGTTTTCTTACTCCAATAAATATTCTAAAAACACACACCAAATTTCCAATGACATTTCACCAATCCCTTAGTATGAATATAAACCTATCCTCCAAATGGATTATGTTCACTTGAATGATGGATATCAAAAGAAGAGGTAATAATATATACCACATAATTTAAGGTTTAATTACTTTTAAACATTATAAAAATGTTCTATAACCATCATTAAATAATATCATAAATATAATTATTTTACTGAAATGATTTTATAGTGATTTAAAAACCTTCATATACCCCCTTTCCATCTATTAGAAAATGAAAATGCTAATCGTGCATACATGGGAACTACCGCTTCCATGAACTACGTATTTTATTATTCATTACATCATACATGTATGGTTATAAAATGGATTGAATTAATAAAAAAATATGTTTTTATCATGTTTAATATTCTATAAAATTTATATTATCATTATATAATAACATGTTCTTACTCACTCAATGGTTATAATGTGTTCTTATTTTGGTCCATTTTACCTCCAACATTAACATGGTTATTATTTCTATATCATAAATGATTAAGGAATGTTTTTTATTGGTAATATTATATAATTATAATGAATTTAATATTTTTTTCATAATTATGTCGTAGTAATATTCATGTGTATATATACATATAAATTAAATTCTTATGTTAATTCAATAATCATTGAAAAAGAGAATTTTTAAGCATTCCATGGGAACTATTAACATAATATTCATAAAGTGTCTATGGAAATCTATATATATGTAAACAAAATGATCTGAATTTTAATAAAAATTATCTATATTATTTAACCATGACCAAGGTTCATGGACCAGAATCATTCAATGAAAACATGCATGGAAATCTGAATTGTTGGAAGAAATAATTATTTTAATAAATAATTATTACTAAGTTTGTTGTGATAAATTATAATTTAATGATATATAGTACGATAAATATAAACATGGTTATGTAGTATATTTTTAATATATCTAAATTTAATATACATGAGGTTAAATCATGTCCAACCACAATGAAGATCGAGGTAAGGGTAGTCTAAACTCAAATTCCTTTAATTAGGTTATATGACATATTCATTGGATATGTTATGGAAATATTATGTGTGAAATGAAAATTTATTGTTTTATTGTTTTTCCACTAATTTTATGTTTATTTATATTTTTCATATAATCACATCATTAATTGATTCCTACTTTAAATGTTATAATAATTTTAAGGGTTTCTTTGTCTCAATTTCAATTCTTAAGGAATGTTTCAATTTGTGCACTATAGATCCTTTTATATAGACTAGTTACTACCCAATAAAATGTTTTTGTGAAATAATATATAATATAAATAATAGTTTTTATTAAATTATATCATGTTATTTCATTCAATTCCTTTTTTATTGAAGCATTGTCCAAGTTAAATGTCTCTTATCTCAAATTCCCTTTTTTGATATATGTTTCAAATTATGAACATATATTCATCTATATGGTGTATATACTTACTCTTTGACATATAATCTCATTAATATATTTCTAGTAGTTATATTTTAAGTTCCTTATGATTTTATTTGTTTCAAAATTTTATTTTTATTTTCCAATATGAAACGGGTTTTATTTAAACTCATTGATTAAACAATGTTAAGATCTTTTACCCAAACTCTTGTTCTTCTATGTACATATTAATAAAATTTTTTAAAGAAAAATATTTTGATATAATAAATTATTTATTAAATTTATTCTATATAATCTTTTAATTTTATTATAAATGCTTTATGGTTAATGATTTAAATGTTTGTAGTACGGTTTATACTTTACATTCATTGAAAAAATGAGAAAATAATCCTTTTTAAATATTTTATGAATGAAAAAATTCCCTATAATTATTTCCATTCCAAAATATTAATATTATTTTTCATGTATTTTGGTTTTCATAAAGAAATATCTTCCCATTATTTTGTGAATTTTTTATTTTTAAAAGTTACCAAAAATAAATGAATATTTCTTCTTGTTGTCAAAAAAATATTTTTAATTATTTTTTAAAAATATATTTCATTTATGTCAACATACTTTATTAATTTTATTGATCCATTAGAGATATAATATAATAATACCCCCAAAATGTTTTACCTAAATTTCTTATGAGGATGTTTTATGGAAATTTTCATGAAACCTATTTCTTTTCAACTATTTATTCAAGTTAGAAAGGAATTATGGGTTTTTTATGAGTTTTATGTTAATATGATAAACTTGTGAGTTTTATTCATGTTATGGTTCTTGGATACTAAATTGGATGATGTGTGGATCCATTATGTAAATACAATGAGTGTCTAATATGGAATGATTTAACTGGTTATAAGTTAGTCCTATAATGTTAATGAAGTTAACTACATATATTTCACTCCTAGGAATACATATTAATGATATAGCTTCTATGATGATGTTGGAATTACCCATACTGGTTATTCAATTTAGGGGTTGATTTTAATTGTATCATTTTCCATGATACATTCATGGTTTTTCAATACATTCTATAGTTTTAATGGATTTCTTAAGTAAGGGTGGATTTTGCATGGATCCCGATTATTGACTCTAATGACTTTTATATTATGATATAACAAAGATTAATTCCACGACTCATTATTTATAAATCAAGTTTTTTTCATATGAATATTATATACAATTTTCTTCAATTTTTCTTTCTCACCCTTATACTCAAATTATGATCATTTATTATCATTGATTATTAACACCTGAGATTAAATTTACTAATCATTTCAACTCACCATTATTTTTTTTCATTTCCCCTAGTTATGAATAATAGTAATGCATATGATATATCTATAATGGTGTCATATGTGGTGTGTTTTGTGGGATATTTTGAATTCTTTTTATAAAATAAAAAAATATGGGTATGATGGGAAACATGTGCATTAGATGAGAAAGATATTTTTTATGTAGCTTGTTTTCATAGTTATCTAAAAATATAAGGACAAAAGGTTATAAATATGTAATTGGCTAAATGTTGTTATGGATATTGTAATTATGGATGGTTAAATTTGGGTAGTTCTTTTGGAATGAAATCCAGTATGTAAAAATTATTTTTTTATCAATAGATCTAGGTGTATAGTTCTAGGGTGTTATATTTGTTATCAAACAAAGGTTTTAGATAACATTTGAGGTTATGATGTTATCAAAAAAGGTTATTTTAAGAGTTTTAGAAACCATTATTGGTAAATAAGTCTAAGGTTGATCCTAAGTTTAATATAATGGATAATCTTTTTAGGTTTTATTTGATGTGAATTTAATGTAATTAATGGTATTTTGGATATGTTTATTGGGTTTTAATAGCTTATTAGGGAACATGTAACTATTAGGTTTGACATATTTCTTAGTGTGAACGTTATTTCAGAATAATTTTATTATTTTTTTATGGAAATAAACCTAAAATTATTGATAAACATTAGGGATGTTACATCCTTTTATGTTGATATAATTATATTTAATAGGGATAAAATATTTTTTGGAATATTAAAGGTTTATTTGAATGTAATATTATTGAATATGATATGATTTTCATTCAAATTGGTTAATATTATTGAATAAGTAAATATTAAGTTAACTTTTATAATAATATATAATTCTATTTTAGGTCATGGTGAATTTGGTTATTTTAGGAATAAATTAAGTATAATATATATTATATATTATTAGGTTATATAAATTATATTTATGTTACTTTTTGGGTCCTTAAAATTGTTTGGAGGTAAATTTTAGGTAATGTTTTGAAGAATATGTGATCATGGTTTTCTGATTTTTGGGTTTTGATCTTGGTTAGTCATATTTTGAATAGTTCTAAGTTAGTTATTTATGGAATGGTTTATGTTGAACATTGGGTGTTATTATTTAGGCTTTAGAGATTAATTTATTATTTCTTCATATAATGGTTTATTTATATCACATTGGGAAATATCATTACATGTACTAATTTTTTTTCTTTTAGTAAATGTCTAGAGACAATAGGAATAATTTTTTCTCCATTTTGGGGATCTTATGATCCATGAAATATTAATTTTAGTTATTTAGTCATAAAAAATTCATCATCATTATTTATCATTGAAATTATGAGATCAATAAGAGATAAATATAGATTAAAACAAAGCCAAAGGTTGAAATTGAGTTTATTTTCTCATATTCATTCTATTTAGAGTAAAATAAGTATTCAACACAAACATGATTAAGATAAATCTATCAATGATTATTTTGAAAATATTCAATCTGATATTGAGGTATGCTTTTGGAAAATTATTCAAATGTATTCATAGATACTAGTTTTTTTGAACTATTTAATTAAGAAATAATAATTTTCATAGTAGTGACTTAAAAATTAATGACCATGATAAAATGTAGATCAAAATTTATTACTTTTTCAGTATACATTGAATTTTGTTAGAAGAAAGTAAAACTGTGGGGAAGAAATTTATTTAAGGGGGGACGTAACACTATGATATTTCCATATGGAATTCTCTTTCAAATAATACTACGCTAAATAGGTTATTTTATTAAAAACATGGATCTAAAGTAAATAATAGATTATTAAAATTAGAGATAAACATCAATACATTATGAATACACAAAGAGTAAAAACAAAATTAACACACATTAATAATTGATATGAAATAAGGATTAAAACATTTAACGTTTAAATTTTTAATTTTTTTATAATATTAGTTATTTATTAAATTATTTTCATTAAAAATGTAATTTTATAAATTTATGAGTTTTAATACTATTAAAAAAATTTCATTTTTCTGTAAAAATTTTCTTACTGTGAATTTATTATATATTTGAAAAATATTTACTTTTTAGGTGAATTGTGAAAATACCATCATTTCAAATACTGTTAATTTTCGGACATCATCATGATATAAGAATAAAATACAATTTTTTCAATCATTTTTTATAGACCTGATATATTTTATAAAAATTAGAATAAAATTTTTAAAATAATTAGTTAAATTTGGAAAACCATGTATGAAATTATAAATCATAAGTGACGTTTTATTGTAATATAAAAATATTTTTATCTTTTTCTTAATTAAGAAATTTTAGGGTGATATTATGTTCTAGATTTTATTTAAATTCAAATAAATATACATTTATTATATATAAACCAATTATTTTCATGGGTATCAATTCTATACATGATTTTTAAATCCCTTTTTACGATTAAAAGGGGCATTTTTCTCAAAGAAAATCATTTTTAATTGTGTAAATATATTAAAAGTTATTTTTACAACCTATAGAAATTTATAATTATAAAAACGATAAAATATTTGAAATCATTATAAAGAATAATTTTCATAGGTCCTAGAAAAATAATATTAATTATTTGCAATGTATAGTTCTAGTGGTTATCCCTTAGATGATCTCTAAAGGAGGTGTTCACATAAAACACGGTTATCACTTTTTATTGGTTTTCAAAAAATTTAGTTTTAATTAATGGTGATAAAGTGAAATAAAAAATTTTTTTGATTAAGATTATTTAAAAAAATAGTGAAAGACGTTGATTAAAATGATTTTGGATAGACCTAGTGTATTGCTATCATGGTTTCTAAATTTTAACACTTTTTGTTCTGTTAGATGGTAAGAGATATAGTAATCTTATAAGTCCCCTCTCCCACTTTCCTAGATTGATTTTATTAGAGTATTCCTAACTCAAACTTCATTTTTTCCTTCCCAATTTAATTTTTTTGTTCCATTATAGGGATTATCTTGATTAGATTTGGAAATCCCTAACCATAAATTTTTTCCCCAGTAAACCATAATTACCAAATTCTAATTTTACACATGTACTAATGAATATTGATTAGTCATCACCTAATTCTAATCTATTCTATTTTATATATAAAATAATTTGGTGGAGGAAGAAATAGGTCATTGAAAAATGCCATTAAAAATAATAGAATCAAAACCTAATGCTACTACATTCTGAATTTAAATATGAAATTAATAATTGAAACTAAATGAAAAAATAAGAAAGGATTTGGTTTAATTAAATCAAATAAAACTTTATAAAATAACAGAGGTATATACTCCCTCATTCCCGAAATCCTAAATAAACTAAACCTCCATGGATGTCAAATTTCACTTGATTCAGGAGATTGGAGACGTCGTAGGAAAGAAAGTGACGAAAATAAAAGAAAACAACATCGCAGCACTGCAGCAGGCCATTATCCAGAGTTTCTCTCACTGATATATCCCCTATAAATCCTGCATATTATCTTATTTATAGACATTTAATAACCTTTGGGATATAATAAATGAGAAATTATATACCTTGATATATCCAATGGTAAAAAAATATATATTCTGCATCAATTCCCATTGATGTTGCAATGCTTGAGTCTATCAGTCATTTTTACTTCTAGTAAATGTTACAGGACATGTAATATTCTACCTAGAATTTTTATTTCCAAAACACTACACATATTTAATATTGTATTAATGAAATGTAATTTGTGGGATTGGTATTTTCTGCATGTTGTGAAATTATTCATGTTAGAAATTGTGAATTACTTACACAACGTTTAAAGTTTATCTCTATCCAGTTTCACACAATTACATCTGTTTAGTAATTTTGAGCTCTAGGAATGGACATTGACTCTATTTCATATTCAATATATCTTTATAATTATGGTTTTTAACTTCACCATGAATCACTAAATTTATATCCCTTTTCGTTAATTTTAGTCAAACCCTATATTGTTTGATGGAACATAAACATAATTTAATATTGGAAACATAAATAAATTATTTTATAAAAATAGAAAATTTATAAATAATAATGCATCCATAATATGGTTGTGTCACATAATCATCAAATTAAGTAATAAGTTTCATTTTATTTTTGGTCATAATGAATTGTAACCATGGAAGTAACAACTAGTTACCATTGTAGGGGTTAAAGGGTAAATGAGGTAGTTAAACTAAAACATAATACAATAAACATCACTAAAACTTGTAAAAATTTGTTTGTATGAGTTTATTTATTCTATAAAAGGTTCTTAAATTGAAAACATCACCATTTTTTCATTTTCAATGATTATAACATTTCATTTATATTATAAAATTAATGTTTATAAAAATGTATCTCTCACTCACTTTATACTTTTTAGGATAATGAAAAGAATAAGATTACATTATTAATTAATATAAATGATTGTAATTATGGTTATTAAATAATAAATATTTTTAATTATAAATAATAGTGTAATTATCTAAAACACTTTTACAGTGTTGTCACAAGGCTTCAAAAATTAGGAGGAAATTCAAAGTAAATGGTTTAAAAAATATTAAAAGTGATAATATTTGAATGAAATGGATCCATTAAAAACATTTAAGGACAAAAATTATTTTTAATAAGTTGTTTTAATTATTATTTATTAATTCCATGGTTACCTATAAACCACAGAAAGTAAATTCTGTAAATTGTCTTGAAAATGACATGAAATGGTATTTAATGTTAACAAATATTTTATTAATTAATTTCTAAATTATAAAGAGAATTATCTTGGGATACATGTTTTAGAAATGTTTTATAATACCATACATGTATAATTTATGATCCACTCTACATTTTTAAAATTTCATTCTTTACCCATAATGATTGAATATTTTCGAAACCACCATTGATGTTGCCTATATAATGGTGCTCCATATAGACATTCTGAATGCACATATGATCCTGGTTTTCTCTCAAATATATACCAAAATATTATAAAACACTTCCCATAACCCATAACTAATCCCATGGTGTGACCATAAACCTCTCCAACAAAGTCCTTAAGTTCAATTTATAGTAAATATCAAAAGAAGAGGTAATAATATTTACTAAATTATTTAACATTTATTTCTTCTTAAAAATTATATAAATATTATCTAATAATATTCAAATAATATAATTAATATAAATAGTTTACATTAATTTTTTATAGTTATTTAACAACCATCCTTTACCTTCTTTTCAACTGTTGGAAAACAGAAACATCGTTTATGCATACGTGTGGACTACCCCCTCCATGAACAATGTATTTCATTTTTCGTTATATTATAACATGGATGTATTTAAAAAATATATTTCATCAATTAATATGCTATTTTTAACATTATTATCCTATATAAAATAGATATTATCATTATGGAATAACATATTCTTACTCATCCAACTGTTATAATGTGTTCTTATTTTAGTAAATTTTACCAACTATTTGAACACTATTTTAATGTTCATGTCATGAATTATTAAGGAATGTTATTTGATGATAGTATTATTTAATAATTATTACTTTAAGATGTTTCATAATTATAGAGTGGTCATATTCAAAATTATATTAATCTATAAATTAAATTCTTTAATTATTTCAATAGTCACTGAAAAAAGATATTTTTAATTGTCCATGTTAATCATTTAAATAAGTTCAATAAATTGACAATGTAACTCTAGAATTTTATCACAAATATTCTTTATATTTTTATGTATATTTTTACAATGATGAAAACAAGATCATGGTGTATGGACTTGAAATACGGTATCATAACATGCATGGAAAACTTAATAGTTAGCACAAAATATTGATTTAAACAAAGAATTATTAGTAAATGGATAATAATAAATTATAATTTAATGGTATATAAATTGATAAATATAATCATGGTTATATTTTATATATATGATAAATCTAAAATTTTTATACAGGATGTTAGAGTATACCCAACCATGATGAAGTACGAGGTAAAGGGATTTTTAACATAATTTAATTTCATTTGGTTATATCACTTATTCATTGATTATGTTATAATAATATTATGTGTGTTATAAACTATAATTGATTTTTATTTCCACTTTTTATGTCTATTAATTTTTTTTCACATAATCACTTAATTGATTGATTATTACTATAAATGTTACAACCATTGTATGGGGTTTCTTGGATTCTTTTATTTCATGTAATCACTATAACATGAATTTTTATTTACTAATTATTTCATGAAAATCATGGTTTTTACATAATAATATGATTTTCATTCATTCAATGGGGTTTTTATTGACGAATTACCAAAATTTATAATGTTTTCACATAAAAAACTTCAATATTTGATACATGTTTTCGAAGTACACACATATACTAATTTATATGGTGTATATATATCTATTTTACATATAATACCATTAGTCACCTTATAATCATTAAATGTTAGGTTAATCCTCTAGTTATTTCATTTAAGATTATTTATATACTTAAATATAAAATTGGTTTTATATAAATTCATTTATCTAAAATTTTTAATATCTTCTACACAGAATATTTTTCTTCCATGTATTTATTCTAAAACATGTTTCAAGAATAATATTTTAGAAATTTATATTATTTTGTTAAGTTATCTTCCCTGATCGTTGAATTTATTTATAACGGTTCTAAGAGTAATCTTTTAAATGTTATCAATGTAGGTTATTTTTGAATTTCTTCAGAAAATATTTAAAAGAGTCCTTTTCTACATTTTTTTACATGAAACAATCTTCTCTATATCATTTATATTACACATTATTGGAATTATTTTATATGTTTATATGGATTTTGAAGGAAACTATTTCTCCCTTTTGTTTGTGAATTTTTCATTTTTAAAAGTTACCAAAATAAAATGATATTTATTTTAGTTTTTCAAAGAATAATTTCAATGATTTATAAAGGTATTTTTCATAAATATAAACATCTTGAATTTTTTTATTTACTCCACCTAGGATATGTTCTAACAATACCATGTACATATTTTTTATGGTTTGATTATAATAATATTTTAAGTAATTTTCCATGAAACCAATTTCTTTTCTATGTATTAAGCAAGCTATAAAAGAATATTCGTTTTTTTTTTACTCTTTTTTATTTAAATGAAATCCCTCTGAGTTTCAATCATGCTATTGTTTATAGAAATTGTATATAATAAATGGTGGGTCTGTTATATTCCTAAAAACATTAGTTAAAGTGGATTGAGGTAACTAGTCATAAGTTAATACTATGAAGTGGATATAGTTAAATGCATATAAGTTACTCTAATGATGATATAATAGTGATGGATCAAGTTAAACATAAGCCACTCCTATGAAGAGGTTGTAATTAACAATGTTATTTATTCCATTTTTAGGATGATATTAAGAGTATGATTCCCCAAGATACCTTCATGGATTTACTATGATTTATATGAGATTTAATGTATTTCTACATAAAATGTTTATTTCGCATGAATTCTAATTGTAGACTCATATTACTTTTATCTAATGCTATCAAGAAACATTATACTATTACTCATGATTTATAAATCCTGAAATTTTATACATGAATTTATTATAATATTCTATTTGATTATTTTATCATTCCATTATTATCATCTTATTATCACTTTTTATATTTGATCATTAATGAATATTTTTACCCTAACTAATATTTTGAGTCTTCCCTTCTTATGTTTACATTTCTCTTGGTTATGTAGCATATCAATTCATACTATATCCTAGATTTTGTCATGGTTTGAGAATTTTTGAGATATATTAATGTTTTATTATAGAATAATAAAACATTGATATTCTGGGAAAAAGATCCATTATATGAGAAATATATTGTTTTTTAATTAATGGGTTTTACTAATTATTTAAAAATCTAAAACTAAAAGGTATTAGGTATGTAATTGACTCAATGTTGGTTATGTATATTGTAATTTTGGGTGGTTAAATTTGGGTTAATTATTATTGTATCAAAAAAATAATTTACATAATCTGTTTTTATCACCATATTTTGTTATATAGATTTGAGGTGTAATAGTCGACGACATGTTCTCATCCCAACATGAGCATTTCATGCCAAAATTCATAATCCAAGAAAAATGGGAATTTTTTCCCATACGTTTTCAAAAAAACCTTGGAAATGTATTCCCACATTATAGGTGTATTTGACACATGTATTAATGTTTCTATATACCATATTAATTATAAAAGTGAATGGGTTAGTCATCCCATACTAAAAATATATATCAATTAAGGGGAATGCCATCCACATTGAATAAATAACAATAGAACTATTCATAATACCCTATGACACAAAAAAAATCATAAGTAAATAGGTTAGGGGAAGATAAATAATTGAGTAGATATTTTCTTTTAATAATATCCAACTCTCTTATGATTTAACCTATGTAAGTCCCTACACACCCACCCAATATTCATATCCTAAAACTGAGGTATAACCCACTCAGTTACCAAAATATAAAAGGGTGATGAAATAACCACCCCATACATTTTTCATATGAAACATATGTCTAACAAGGAACACTAGTGTTTCATTGAAGTATCGAATTTTTTTACCCCTCATAATTCATATATCTCTTACTCAAGAGTGTTTAAGGGAACTTATCATGGGTCCTCTATTTCATAGACTATAAATAATACATTCAACTATGCTCTATGGCTATAATTTCCAATTTATTAACTATTATCCATGACCCTAGATAGAGATGTTATCAAGACACATCAAAAGGAATGCCAAACATATCTCTAATAAAACATAGTCACTCTCATGTGATGAAAAAACAATCCATTTAATGGATAACATTAGCCTATATTAATTAAAATATCTCCTATGTCCAAGGAGGAAAAAGAGAACCTAATCATGGTATAAAGTGTCATATAAAAACTCAAATGAATCCCCAATGGGTTCCAAGTATAAATTCCAAAACTATTTAATTCAATCCCTTGTTTATAAGTGGGCATAACATCAATGTATAACCACTAAGGGGTCAATTATAGACCTAAGCATCCTTACCCTATTCAAACAAGGTAAATAAAAAATCAATTTAGTTTTATTTTAATCACACATGATATACATACAATATGAAACACATTTCATAAAAAAACATAAACCATATAGAAATGTTTGGGATCACTAACTACAAGATAGAGTTAATTATGTAAGAAAGGCTCATCCAAATTTGTGAAAACCATTCATTCCCACACCAAAACTTAACAAAAATTGTGAAGTCCTATATCTATATAGAATAATTGTAATTAACTATAAATTATCATAATGAATTTAGGAAATTAATTTCATACTAAAATTCCTTAGTAATAATAAATTGATTGATCACTAGTTGGTATAATGATTCCAAAATTCCATTTAACGGACTGTGGTCCACACTAATCATATCCCAAGGTAAAAAAACTAAAAATACATAAAATAGCACATTAAATAATTACCCAATTACATTATAATTTAGTTGAAAACCTAAATAAATTAGGTTATTGTATTTACTCAATAAAACCCATAAATAACCACATGCATTCAACCTCTCGATACACCCTATTTCCAAGACACGCAAAAGCTCTATTATCCTAGACCGATTCCACCCTGGTCTAGTGAATTTGGAATAAAATATGAATTACCATCCATTAAAATGAGATAAAAGGTCTGGAGAACATAGGAAGATAACGAAATTTGGTTTAACCTACTAAAACCCACCAGTGAAACACCTCAAGATTCACATGGGTTCAAACAGGAAAAGGGAGGGGAGTATAACAATGATATATCCACTCTCCCTTCCATTAACCTAGAGTGGGGTGCTTAAATAGGGAGTGTAATGAACATTATTCTCTCACTTTTTACATAAAAAACAGACCAGGTTGATCTTTACAAATTGGCCCTACCAATCATGTTGAAATGACCTTCCTAAGGTCATCCTAACAACTCTATAGCCACCCATTATGGTATTTACAAGTTCCCTATGATGAAAATAATTTCTCTAGGGTAGAACTATAAAATAACAATAACCTATTTCCCAGGTATGGTTTCAAAATGACCACCCAAAAAAATGGTGAACTAACCCAATAAACTAGAATATATAGTGAAATGGACATCAATGTGGAATGACACCATAGAGTGATCCTAGAACATTGATTTTACACAAAATATACGATAGGGTACCACACATATTGTTTTGGCCAAACATTACATATCCACTATAAACATAATTTAACATGGGTGAATTCACAATGTTATCTTTTAACCTCACAGTGAAGGAAACTCCCTAATAGCCTATAATTATACTTGTGTAGAAGCTTTACAACATAAAAACTCCCACAATGATGTGTATAGACACCTTGTCTAAATTTTTTATCTTATAAAACTCTCACCACACCACAACAGTTCCTATTAAAACATGAAAATTGGTTGATTGAGAAATTTAAACATGATCTCGATTTTTCTCTTGGAACCAACCCCTAATCTAACTCCAAGACTTCTATACCTATGATAACATAACATAAACATCTAAACAACCATTTAAAACATATTTTCATAGACCAAATTTCCAATGTGAATATAAATAACAAATTTTCTCTGATTCCTACCTCATTGGGACCCAATAAACTAACAAGATTTTCTGCCGTTCAATACAACTTCTCCACTAAAACACTTATCATCCCCAAGAAGTATCTACATAAAAACCTCACAAACTACATCCGATGATAAAATCACATACACAAACTAGATTAAAATCTCATGTTGGCTATGATCATTCTAACATCATACCTGAACTAGAAAAACTATACAACACCCCATACATCTCACACTTCAACACATTATAACCACTGGTTTTCACCTCAATGTTGTGCATAGATCCATAACCAAGCCATAACATTCGATCATGCATCAAATGTTCTATTCGGTACCTCACTACACCAACCATCCTCAAAATTCCCATTCACCCAAGTATTACGATAGCATCGAATCCACTAAATACATAATGATTTTCCCCTAGAAACACATGTGGATTTACAAATCACCTATATACTAGTTTGAAGTCTAATGTGCCTAGTCTAAAACATCCCACAACATGACTAAAATATCAATCAAGTACCTTACAAACATATGTTACTATAACCCAAAATTTCATACTTGAGACTCAATCAAAACATAAATCACCCCATTTTTACATGGGTTTAATACTCCACCCTGGAACTAACTTCTATATACCTATCCTTTTTATTGGTAAAATTTATACTTTTTCAAAAAATAATTTTTGAATGCAATGAAATATCCCCTATTAATGATTCAACACCAGGATATGGTGCTCTACTATTGATTATATATATATTTATATATATAGGTCTTCGGTATCTAAGTACCAATGCATAATCCTTACCACTACTGTTATATATTCTCGTTCCATGTAAATGTTAAATCTCTACATACTACACCAAATTAAATTTTATAATTGAGGAAACCTCAATGGAATCTCCTCATTATATAATTTCATATTTTATTGGTCCTATATATCGATGTCCCAATATCATATAATCAATAGAACAATGATATTCAACAGACTCAGCTCATTGTACTCAGATAAACCTGTATTATTTTCATCGCTATGAACTCATGATAATGTAGTGATCTAACCAAGAAATATCTAAATTAATCAACAATAGATCAAAACATAGACAATATATACCTAAATATTATGAATCCCATATTCCAATGTTCTATGGGCATCATCTGGATATGCTAGTTGTCTCTCAATTTTATGGTTTCCCAACTTCCCACAAACATAGTTGAGGGGCTTCCCAAAACACCATAAACCAATATGAGCCTCTCAAATCTTCAGTGTTATACTAAATCCATTAGTCAAATTAATAGTTACAACATCATGAATTATGACATATCTATCACCCATTACATTGGTAATAAAACATCTAAGATTAACACCCTTATATAGAAAACATGTGTCTCACACATTTATATCCTTATATAGACCCTAATCACACCAAAAAGGGTGATATTTTTTAAAGCTCTAAGCATCACATAACATTTTTCAAAGTAGTCAAGAAATATATAGATTCCAATTCCGTTATACAACAAACATAAACATGTCAATGTCCCATTACCCATTCGGATATTAATGGAAAAAAAGAATCATTATCAGCTTAACCACATATGAGGAATACATCAAAACAATTCACTATCCATTATCAATATCATCATGACATAACACCAAGGGTCACACGACCCATATAAACACCCTCATTAACCTAAATAGTTTCAAAATAAAAATATTAGAATATCTCACATGTCAAAAATAGAAAATTAGACCTATAAAAACACTAATCTCAACTTATTGATGCTGATAATAGAATGTATCAACCATAAGGGCCACACAGATAGCATAAAAGACCATCCTTTTATCCCAAAACAAGGGAAGATTACTGATGACATACCAAATATGGAACACACAACTATCTCGGTTAATCAAAACATAATAACTGAATCTACACACCCTCATTCCACTATGTTATTAACCAGACTCGCTATAATCCATCGTGGGTGTAAATTGGAAGAACACTCGGACAAAGAGCTAAGACTCAACTCACTATGAGCCAGAGCTAGAAATATCCTCACCAATCCCTCTAACCATGTTTAAATATCATATCCCATAAAGGTAAAAACCCAAAAGAATACTCTTATGAATTGGTCTCAGACATCTAAGGAAACTCACATGCCATCAACCTATTTCGAGCCTTTATCAACCACAACATTATTATTCCCATACCGAGACACCCACTCTCATGTGTTAATCCTCATCAAGTACTCACATACCTGAGTACCACCTTTATGACCACTATCACATTCAAATTTAGGTCTATAATCCTCTCTAATGAATGTTCTATAGAGTACCATCATTGAATAGAAAAATGGGGTAGTGAAAAGGTGGGAGAGTGAACCCTCTATGAGGTAGATCATGGATAGAAGAATCTCCTCCCCATATATTTAGAGACTACGTATTCATGTCCACCTTTATTGTTAGATCACTCCTAAAAGTGGTTTTAATATTAATATTGAAAGGTCTTGCAACCGCGGTTTTATGTGGGGGTATGCATTTTTCGTGATCCTAGGGGATATTTTTTGACACATTAAATAATTTCTTTATGCTAGGATACTCTCTCATTGTAGATTCACGTGCCATGATAAATGGGCTGGAGATATGTCACTCTTATGGAGTTATGTTTTCCTTGATTAAAATTGACTCCTTTTTCATCCTCAAATCCCTCCATGGTTATATTACTACCTAATTTTCTATTTCCTTCCAGATTAATGGATAAAATCCCCTAAACAAATATCTGGTGGAACTACTCGACATATGTCATGATGGGAATAAAGTGGTAATTTATTTGCAAAAAAGTCTACTCAGAAGGGAACCTTCAGACCCTTTAATTGAATTGGTACCCTTCACCTTAGTTATGTTGTTCTTGTTAGAGGATGAACTCTTCAGTAATAATAATTTTTCTTGCATTAAACCCTAATGTTACCATTCTCTTTAATAATTAAATTCTGATGTTTGATGGTGAATTCGTTCCAAACCTATCTTTTCTTAGGTTTTGTTTCAGATGTAGATACAATTCACCACTTCAATTACTAAAAAATTGTAACTCAATCAAACAAAACAAAAAATTTACTAAAGTGATAACATCAATTTATATAGTAAAATGTTATATTAGTTTTTATTGGAACATTAAATAATCATACCTTATATAATAATCAGGTTATTAATCATAGAAAAGTAAAAAAATGTCATTTGAATCTAATATGATGGAAATTATTCATGAACACACACCTATTTCAATATCGGGCTAATAAAAAAAATAAAAACAAAAATATCAAAAAATAATTATTTTCATAATAAAAATTGCTAAAATTAAATAGAAAAATCCAAAAATACAATTCCCAGATCCCTAGAAACTTGGATTTCTGCTCATATTGGCACTTTTTAGGCATAAGACATAATATCCATCCCACATTCTGTCCAATCGAATCTCTATTTATAATATCCAATATAGTAATAAAAATAATAAAACAAGGTTATAATACCACATTTTAGTATCTATTATATAATTTACCTATATTGTGACCACATCGGGTTCCATATAACTCATTTGAGCCTCTATGTATACCGGAGTTTTTTGACCATTGGAAAAGGTTTATGGATGATCATGGGGAGACTATACCCTCATGAATTAATAGTTGTAATTAAACTAAGAATCAATATATCCACCTCAAGATAACCAATATAAAAAATATCATAGTTATATGTTATAAATAATCAAATAATGACATAAATGTTATAAATTTTTTTTTTTATTTAATGTGGTCATACATAGGAAAATAGGATCATCCATGGAAATATCACACACAACACACCCCAAAACTAAGAAAAGTACTATAGATAACTAAAAAAATGGGTCCCAAGTCCATTTATGATCCTATATATTTTCTTTTTAAACCTCCATAGATCAACCATGAAATGTAGAGGTCAGGGCCTTACATGTGCCTGCAATCATGAGGTCTTCTTAGGTACCAAAGTTTTAGGGCCTCCTGGGAAGGGTGTGAGTAAAACTTAATTGGATACCACCAAAGGGTTTCCTAAATATAACCAATATATAAGGTGAGTGTGCAGTGTGATATCCTCATAAATAAATTTAAGCATGGATTGTAAATAAATAAATAAATATATATATATATATATATATCACACTCATAGATTCCACATAGTCTCCTTTTGTAAAAAATACATTCTTTATCCAGTGTCTGGGAGTCTCCAAACATATCAAAAATATTTTTACTAGTCATTACATCCTATGTTGATATCAATTGGAACAATTTTACATCATAATAGTAAGACCAATATGTTAGTAATGTATCCCAATAACATAACCATACAGTTGGCATAAAATCCCTAATATATCACAAGAATAAATTCTTGGGTAGTACGTCCTGATGTAAATATCAGAATAATGTCCATAACATCACATGAAATCATATACCTGCTGATAACACATCCTGATTACATCAACAAGAGAGGTCACACCATCCCTAGTCATGGGAACATACACAAGATGAAAAAAGTCCCAAGTCACGAGCCACATAATACGAGAAGGCATTAGGTCTTATAAAAACCTATCTTACATGGGAATCTAATCCATTTTCTTTGATGTACCACATCAGGGGAAGAAAATATCACTACCAAGGGAAATTACATATAGTTTGGTATCTCATCTTGGGCATCCCATCCCCCTCATTAGGAGGATCATAACATGGGAAATATCAAATATCTAGGAACATATTTATAGGTACAACATGAGTGAAAAGGTATCATGTACCATATAAATATACACTCATATAGGCATCACCTCCTCTTATATGGAAGAATCTCACCAAGGTAAGTATATCCCACTTCCCAAGGAAATAGAAAATGCTCGAACATAGCATCCCCTCATTGACATTTTAAATGAAATATGGTAAATAAATTCCAAGGACAGTTCTGTATTATATCCCCAAACAATGGTCATACCATCTCCTCCATCATCTCATCATGATATAAGAATTTTATTATTATGATCCCCAAGTTGGATAGACCACTATAAAGGGGGTGAATCAGTAGTTTCTTTTTATTAATTATCTTTATTTTCAATTAAACCTCTCAAACTTGTTAAGTTGATTGTTCTACTCAATAATATCTCTCAATATCACATCATGTATTTTTTTAATATAAGAGGAAAAATCACAAGATATTTAAAAGGTTTTTCATAATTCCTAGTCATTTTTTTGTAGGTTTGACCCCCAATCATATATTACTCACTATAGAATAATTTATTAAAATCATAGGCAACCCTGATCTAAACATAAAACAGTCCAATTTTTTTCCTCCACTAGATGACTTGTTCACTTCTTCAAGTATGACCCACAACTAGAAATATCTTCATCCTTCTGGATGATAGTCTTCTTCCATGATTCTACATGATTATGTTTTCTCATGTACAATTTGTAAATTTATTCAAAAGTTACATCCAAGTCTATTGTCCTTGAAACACTTCTTTGATATTAAAGGATCTAATTCTACCAATCTTTCAACAATCAAGTGAGTCTCCTCTATGGACCCCTAGATTTGACTCTCTTTCTTTCTTCGATACATTTGTGTATCAATTTATATTAGATTATATTGGAATATTCAAAATATTTATCAAATATCCATCCATGTCTTCGTCACCTCCATAGAGAATTTATATTAAAAATGATGATATCTTTAATATGATCCTCACTAGTATTTTAGTAATTTTTTATGAATATGGAAACACCATCATCACTTCCAACAAGTACATTCCTCATTATAATTTGGTAATTAACTCTCACATTAAGTCCCTAATTATTATAAAGGTAATTTATTACTAAATATTCCAAAATATTTTCTTATATAAAAGCTCATTCAAATTCCTGATTGTTTTTTGACATCGTATCCTTCTTCACCCGACTAACACTAAAAAAATATTTGGGTTCATTACTCTCACGTAACTATCATGGTTATTAATTCATGACTAATAAACCAAATTAATTACTCATTAATTATATGATAATTTTTCTTAAAAACATTATATAATTCTTCATTAATACTGTGGGTATTAATTCTTATTCAATACCCCTTACTAAATGTACAAGGAATTTGACTATCCTCTTTTCTTCTTCACACAGTTAATAAATAATTAAATTTTCATTATTTATTCAACTAAAATTGTAAATAATGAATTAAATAAGAATAATTTCAAGGATAAATTTTTATAAAACTTCTCCATTAATTTTTAAAACCATGTAAGATTTTTGTGTTTCTTTATTATTCACACATTATGCACATACGAGTGGTATTATTTCATTATGGACTATAAATGCGTCGACATGAACCATTTATGTATTAGATTCCAATTTGGTAAATATAATATCAGATGGATTACCCATCTAAAATAAATATCTAAACTATTTATGTATTCCACTTCATATGATATGAAAACACGTGGCTTTTATTTCATATATGCATAGAACTCCTCTTTACTTAATGAACTTGAAACTCATATGGTGACATTATCTACTAATATTTATAAATTCTAAACATTACTGTATTAAAATGAATAAAATATCATCTTCATGCATGTATTTATATTTTTAATTCATTCATCCACACGATGCACAACATTATATTTCATATTATCTATTTCTCTAGTGAAAACTAATTCTTAGAGCATATCCTTTTTGTGGTCGATCTTCAGATAAAGTAACTCAATGGAATAAGAGATCAAAACATATATAGTATCATCATCTCAAAAAAATTGGGTAAGTCAAATTGAGCATAATTGATCGAAATAAGCCTTGTGTTTGATTTTTAGTAGGGCGTTTGGTTGATCCTGAACATACGGTTGATCCTACTGGCCACAATAGATAAAAAACAAGGTATGATAGATCTACATGTTTATGTGTATATGGATCCTTTTGGTTATGGTTGATCTATATACATTAATGTGTAGCCGATATTTGATAAAATATTCGGACAATCTGAGATATTTCAACTAGAACGATCATGAGGAAGACGATGCTCATCAACATGAATGAATGATGGGGATATATCGCAACAGAAAACAATTGAGTTGTACATAACATTTAATATGGTTGACTATTATAGTTCTTTATGCTCATAAAACATCTATATTCCATTTATCAGGGAACTACTTCAAAAAGAATCTCATTCCCTTTACTATCCAAATGCAAGTTACATAATCTACTCTTGGATTCATTTGGGACCAACCAATGCCAACACCCCTCCACCACCATACCACCTCATGTAGTGTCTCCAACCCCTCTTTTTTCACTGTGCACATGAAATACACTCCCTATGGGTGTCATACATGACCACTCTCACCCATTTCCCATGGCTGGCCTGGTCAACCTTCCCCTCATGTTGTTGACCACCTAGGTCCCATATGTTATTGATGTGGGCCATTAGTTTTCCAAGGGTTAGACGTATTTATTTATATAATTAAAAATAAAAATAATTATTAAAAACTAATTAGAGTATTATTATTTAAAATTTATTCTTGAAAAATAAAAATATATTTTTCATGGATTTCAAAATTAAAACTTCTCTTGAAATAATGAATTTTTTCGTGGACTATGTAATTTCAATTATTATTAAAAAAATATTATTCAAATATTCTCCCCTAAGGAATTCTCAATTTCATATTCTCAAATAATCATAATATAAAAAAATATTTATCAAGATCTTCATAATCCTTCAAACTCTTTAAGAATTTTGTAAAAAAATATTTCATTTTTTAACACCATCAACACATATCATTGAGATAAATACCATTTCAAAAATCATCAGATAAACAAGGATAATTGATCAAGAATGACATCTAATTTATGTAATTAAATCTGTAACAATCCTCTAAGAATCATCACTTCACCTCCACTAACAAAACACACATTGCTCCTTAAAAAAGATTAAACACTTACATGGGCTAAAAAATATCACACTTTTTATTTGTTATCAACATATCCTTACACCATAAAAGTAAATAAATAATTCTAACTTATTTTCTCTTTATTATTAATAATAAAATGAAAAAAATATGTTGGGGTCTTCCTATCTTTGGTATTTTTACAAAACATGTTTTCCTCCCATATAGGATTGTTTCCTCAGCACTTCTAAGATTCAGATGTTATAACATGGCTCTCTAATAAAAATCCTTTAGTTAAAAAACTTTATGTCAACATGGAAAGACCATGTGTAGAAAATGATATATATATTACCAAGGTTTTTTATTCTATCCATAAACTACCATGCATGTGAAATAATGATTAGAAATTATCAATTATATTTTTAGGGGTTTTAATTGATAATATTTATCAATGAAATGAAAAATCCGAATGACACTTCAATAAACACCTCAGAATTTATCATTGAAATGAAAAATCCTAATGAAACATAAATAAAAACCTCAGAATGTTCAGGTTAATGAAAAAAATATCACCAAATGTTTCTCATCCTTTAATCAACTATTAACCACCCTATAAAAAATTTGATGTGTATAATCAATAATGAGTGCTAACAATTTGATAATAATACCTCATCCAAATTTTCACCATGATTTCTTGTAAATTATATGTTCATATGAAAACTATTATGTATCATGTTTTCCCAATTTACTCCCCCTCATGGGGTTTACTCATTTATTTCTATTCATGATAGTTGATAATTTTGTTAAAAATTTATTTATCCTTGACATCCAAGTAGTTAAACCCTCAAAATTACCACCTGTAATTCTATGTGTGTTAGTTCTAAACACATAAAAAATAATGAATAAGGAGGTACCTATTTTTTCTTCATAAATAACCTTAATATAGAGAGATATCTCTCATTCTACTCCATTCATTTCTTCTAATCTCTTCATAAGATGTTTTATTATGACTCTTCCTTCTATTTAGTGTCTCATATGTTTTTTAGTATTATTTATTCCCTTGAAATTATTCTTTATGAAGAAGATATTTTTCCACCATAACCTCCTGAATATTAAATTATCCATTTGGGGATAAACTCTCATTAACATTAATCTTACCATTTGAATCCACTTTTTTTACTTTAGCCTCAATGATTTCTTTTTGTCTTAATGTAATTTTCTATCCAATTTCAATTAATTCGGGGAAGCAACTAGGCACTCTTTCTTGGAATTCAGATTACTCTTAGAATATTAACATGGCTCTTTACTAGTTTTTTTAATATTTCTTACCTTTCACAATATATTGAACCCCTACTTCCATTATTAACATGAATACTTCATCTTTTTGACCATCCAAAGTAAATATAACACAAACTTCTTCTAGATTGAGAATTTTGTGTCAGTAGAACATTGTTTTATAGATATTTTCAAAATATTTCTCTATAATGTTTCCCACATATTATTATTAAAACCCCTAGATTGTTTCTTCTTTACTTATAATGACATATTCAACAAACAAGAAAAGAAATTATATCCATGTTTACCAGAAGACCAATAAAAAACATAAAACCTTATTATTTCATATTGGTTATAGACATATCTGGATTAGGTTGATGTAGTCTTACTGTAAATCATTCCTGTAATTAATTAGGGTTTTATGTCATCCTTGTAATAATATTCCTTTATTTTGATTGTGTTGATTACCTCTTGATTTAATTTGCCCAAATATTCTTAGTTTTTATTTTTATTTCGGTATTTTTAGATAAAAAATGTTACTTTTAAAACTAATCAAGTGAAGATTTACCATTTTTAAATATAATAATATTCTCATTAGTCTAAGAAGATTATTTATTTACTTCAGCAACATTATTTAAGTCATATATAACCTTTTTCAACTCAAGTTCAGCTATGACACTTATGGATTGTGTTTCAAACAATTACTCTTCTTATCATTCATTTTAATTATTTTTTCAATGTTTATTAAAAAATTTTATTTCTTTGTTAATGATGGAATCTTAATCATCTTATGAGATATAATAATTTTGTGTAGTTAATCAAGATATATATCATCTCTTTACTATTTTGATGATGTTTTTTTAATAAAAATGATTTGGAAAACTCCTCATCAACTTTTTAATAATGATGAAATTATTAATCTTCTCCCCAAAACCATATATTTTATATATAATCACATCAAACATTGTAATTTTGTCATTGATACTCTCACCATAAGCTATATTTATGTCTTCAAATTATCCCATTTAGAATTGAGGCTTGGCGTATTTGACTTTTACATTACCATTATAAATTCTTCTTAATTTTTCAAAGACCATTTTGGTAGTCTAGAGACAGATGAAATTTGTGTAGAGTGACCCCAATAGAGACATCAAGATGGAATTTTGAGCCATCCCACCTAACTCTATATTTATCTTATCAATTGTTATTATATCAGTATCATCAATAATGAGTGGGAAACCAAATATCATAGAATCTCTCACTTCCAAGAAAAGTTATAAGAGGATAGGAAGAATATGATTTATAAAACAATGATAATTATTTCTATTGGATGTGGGAACACCTGATCTATGTCTTTGAATTATTATTGGATCTTTAGAGGATACGTTCCCTCTAATTCCAATTGAAGTACCGCAGTCCAGAAGAACAACTAAAAGAGAGTGGGTTGAATTAGTGGTTTCTTTTTATGAATTATCTTTATTTTAAATTCAACCCCTCATTCTTATTAATGTTTTAAATTCACTAAATATTATCTTTCAATCTCATACCGTATAAAGTGGTAATATAAGAGATAATAGTATACAATATTTACAAGGTTTAGCATAAAATCAGGCACATTGATGCATTTTTTTGACCCCAAAACATAGGTCATTCACTATATAAATATTTATTAAAACAATAGTTAATTATAGGGAGATTAAAAAAGTGTCCATCTATTTTCATTCACTTCCGGAGTCTACTAGATGAAATCCTCACTTCTTCAGGGATAGTCCATAACTAGAAACATCACCAATCTTTAGATGACAATATTCCTCCATGAGCATGATAAATCATGTTTTCTTATGTAAAATTCATTATGGTCATTAATAGATACATGGAATTTTTTTCCATGAAATGATTCACATATCTTGAATGATCTAACTCTCTCAGTCATCATGTACTTAGGTGTGACTCCTTTGGGGGCTTTATGAATCAACTATCTCTCTTTCTTCGATAATTTAGTGTATCATGTTTTATCAAATTATCTTGAAATATTCAAAAGAGTTATATATTTTCTCTCAAAATTATTATCACCTAAATATATCATTTATTGTTACAATAATAATATCATGAATATGATATTAAGTATTATCATAGTAATTTTCTATGAATATGGACACACAACAATCATTTTCAACAATTAATTTAGTCATTTTAATTTAGTAATTAAATCCAAAAAAATTTCTTAATTATTCCGGACTTAATTTCACATTAAATGTTCTAACATAATTCTATATATAAATTATTTTTAAAATGCGTGCTAGGATTAATACATCTTCTACTTTTTCACACAACTTACAGTAATCAAATACCATGGTTCATTACCATCACCTTATTATCATGGGTATTATTGCATGATTAATTTCTAGTAAAAAATAATCATTTATTCTTTTATAATTAATCTTAAAAGCCTTTTATAAATCCATCTTAATATCATGGGTATTATTTCTTGTTTAATACCCTTGATAAAATTACAATGGAATTCAGGTGTCATTATTTCTTATTCATGTCATCAATGAATAAATTTTTTCTCATAATTTCTCCATCCCATGTGCTAAATAATGCATAGAAATTCATCTCATGACTACAAAAAACTTGTAAAATGCATTTATATTTATGCATCTTCTTCATTCATCTTTAAATTCCCACAAGATTCAGGTGTTTCTTCTTTCATCCTAACTTATTCACATACCTATGCTATGCATGCACTATTTATTGAATAGGTAGTGAAAATAATTTTATATCAAAACTATCCTTTTGGTTCACTTAATATCACATGGCCTACCTTTCTTCAATAAAAACTCAAACAATTCGGGTATTCCTTTTTATGCGGTATAAACACCTCTAGCTTATATTATATATAAGTGTTGAAGTCATTTTTATTTTATGAAACAAAACTCATATTGGTAGAATTATATGTTCAAATTCAAATTTTCTCAACATCACTAGATTCACATGCATGAAAGAGCATCTATAACACCCCAACTCTACAAACATAGATTCAGTGTCTTACGTTATTACATCACCATGATTATAAGATATCAACTAATGAAGAATCGATTAATTTAGTTGTTTTGGAAAAAAAGATATATAAATGGAACCCATTTTACATTGGAAGAAAAACATAATAAAAAATTTGAATAAAGTGAATCTTTGAAAACTCATTCAAATATCTCTTTATGAAACCTGGGTAAATGAAACAAAATAAGGGTGAACTCAAATTCATAGTAAGGTTTAAGTACAATAGAAGATATATTGAATCAATAAAGAATAATTATAATATCAAGGTAAATGATTGAAACAAAATCCAATTAATCAATAACTTCAGTATAATATTGTAGGAATAAAAGATGATCAAATAAAGCCACATAAATAATCACATCAGCTTGGAACATGACCATGGATATTCAAACTAATCAAATAATCACATGGAATAACAATAATTATGGAATGTGTAATGTTGGAAATTCAAACTATCAATATATATCCTCAAGATTATAAATAGAATGATCTATAATAAATATAGTTTATGTATATGGGAATAAAATCATGTAAACTATCAAGATCAATTATCAAGATAGTTATTGTCCAGATCTATCCTTTAGACAGATTTAAACTTCTTGGAAACAAATATTAAGGGTTTCTCACCAACTGAATTCATACCATGAGACTACTTATGCCTAGAGAGGCTTACATTAACTAGTCCCCACCCTGTGTACTATATGTCCAAAAAATTCCACATATATTTAATAATAAATTTAAGTCATAAAGAATGTTTGTTATCAAATATTCATATTTGGTAAATGATGCAGTTGTATCGATATTTTCTTAATAAATCATACAACTTTCAAAGTAGACACCATATATACAAATGGTATAAATTTTAAGAAAGAATCATATAAATCATAATATAATATGTATACTAAAATTAAATATAATGTTCAATGAAAACTTTATTACACGGAAGCTATTGTTTGAAGAAAAAGTTAACAATCACAAAATTAAGTGATATTTCAGGATAACATTGACCGATTGGTAATTTCCATGTAAAAACCACTTGGATGATATAATTAAAAGTGAAATCTTAAATTCAAATAATATAAAATGATTCATTATATAATATATCAAAATCATTTGTAGACACATGACACAAAATAAGTAAGTGATGAATAAGAAATTTCTCTCATATATGTAGAAAGTTAGATGAAAATCCATTACCTTACACTCCATTTTTTTTGAACATGATTTAACATTATTTACAATGGTTTTATGTTTGATATTGAATTCTTCTAGAACAATTTTAATATTTAGGATATCATATATGATTCTTTTATAATATCTGATTAACCATTCATTAATAACGTTTCATTGTTTTCTTCGTTTCGGGTGTTAATTGACTTGTCTTTCAAGTATGTTTTATATTTTTTTTGTTCCTATTTTTTATAACATTTTTATAATCTCAATAATTTATACCATGATATAAATATCTTATATATTCTATAAATATGTATTCATATTAATCTAAATGTAAGAACCAGGGTTTTCACACAGGTAGGGATCCTTTAAATTTAGGTCTAATTATTTATTCTGGACATAGTATGGATACCTAATGAGTTAGTGAAGGTATCAGGGGGTGTTCAGGGATCGTTCAGGGCATGAAACCAAGAAATTTAGAAAAAAATGGTCCTATTGCACGGTTAGAGTAAACCACATGGGGAGTACACATGGTTAGTCAAAACGGTACAGGAGACATACTTTTTCATAGAGCTCCTTACTGCAAAATTGGCAAAAAGATTTCCTAACCATGTGAGCTAACCATACGGTATTCTAATTTCTCTATGTACCCATGCATGGTTTCCACCTAGTTCGTAAAGCCATGTGGAAAAACCATGCATAGGGTTAATTTTGGTTAATTTTACATTTTCACTTAATGATCTAAATATTCTCTCCTTCCTCCCTAATATGATCCACAATGTTATTAAACTATATTTATACCTTTTTGGAATTTGTTAAAGGCCTAACCTAGGGATCAATAGTTCTCCTTCATCTGGGATGACTTCGAGCTTCTGTTCATCTTGTTGGATGCACAGTGATAAGAACTCGAGTCTTTTTATCCATTTTTTCATCACTCTTTGTCTCTACCTACTTATCAAAGGTCTATTTTTGTTACCATTTTCGCATATATACTCTATTCCAAGATGAATTAGAGGCTAATACCTGATGAGGAGAGTTTTGCAAGTCTATGTTTTGTAGTATATAACTCATCCCTCAAGTTCGTTGATTTTGGAATTGTTTTGTGGGGCCTGCTGATCTCATCAGTTGTCATTTGTTGAATCTACATTAAATTCTTATAATCCCTAGAACCATATGGTTATGATCTTTAAAAATATGTTATTATTTGTTAGTGGTTACAACCACAACTCTATATATCTCATTTTTGATGTTTTTCCATATATTCTATTTTGGTGTTTTGACAAATTTGAGATGCCATTCAGGTATGCCTTGGATTGACCTTTCTAAGGGTAAGATTTTATATATTAAATGGAATGATTTAAATTGTTAATTTCATAATGTAATTTACCATTTATTCAAACCACTTGACCAACCTAAGGTTAGTGTTTCAATTTAATAATTAAATGTGAAATAGAAACTTCCAAGTATACTAAGTATATGGATTGGCATTTTTTAAATGAAATAGAATAAAAGGTTTCATGTCCATATCCCCCCTTACCATGTTAATGGATGGTATTAGAGCGAATACTGATTTTTTTTAATTTATTTAATTTATTAAATGAATAGTTTCATGCTACTTGGACTTTTCGCACTAATGAAATGCAAGGATGGAAAAAAATGGATTTATCGGTTAATTATGACTTAATTAAAGGTTTGCACGCTATATGGACTTTTCCCACTAATGAAAGGCAAGGATTGACCCAAATGAAATATTATATGACTTCATTTTCAAATAGGAGTGGCCTTAATTGAGCTCACCTTGGATTCTTTAGGGAATTTCTTGAGCACTCATGAACCCCATTTTGAATCAAGGATGAAACATGCATTGGTTGTGACTCACCTGGAACTCGATCCTTGTCTATCTTTATATGCCCGGTATAAAACTATAGGATCCCTTAAATATTATTAGGATTCCTTAGATACATTCATTGGATCCATCATTGACAAGTAGCTTCCATGGTTAAATCCCATTGGGCATAGTTATTACTTTTCAACATTTTACATTGGATGAACTCCTTCGACTCGGTAGTCATCTTATTGTGGAATTATTTGGACTATGATCCATCGATCACACTATTACCCTTAGCCAAGCTACAATAATAATTGAGTTGGTGACCCTTAAGGTTTATGTTTCCTTAGTTTTTACCATGGGACTTCATTATTAAATATCATTACATGTTTCCTTTTTACATATTGGACCCTTCACTATTGCTAATATGTGACTTACCTATAAACTGGTAATAATCAAAAAATGAACTGGTAATGTATTCATACACCAGATGAGGGCTGAAGTAGGTACTTGGTTATTTAGTTACATTGTACAACTTTACATTTTTAATGCATGATTTCCCACTGTTACATTTCCATTACACAGTCTAGATATTATAGACACCATTGGTGGTGGACAAATTAGATTTCTCTCACAGCCTATCCTAGTTCCATTAGTTTCTAGGTAGACTACATGATTACATGAGTTGAAAAAGGGATGCATACAACTTTAAACACTTGATTTCTTACTATGTTAGTATGGAGATGGTAGAAGATGACTCAGATGGAGCTCAGAATGCTTGGGATTGTCTGTGAATTTTATTTTGATAAATTAGTTTTTTCATGTATGAATTCTACTTTATATCAATTTTTTCCATATTACTAGATATATGACATATCACCATCAGTTGATGTACCTAATTCTAGTTCTTTCAGTTATTAATATCCTTTTCAATTTCCAATGTGCCTTCTGTTTAATTTTATTACCTATGCTATTGACCTCTTTTGTTATTCATCCACTATGATACACTCTAGAAATGAGGGAATACTCTTCCCACAAGCACACCCAAGAACATTTATTCTAGTTGTTATCCTCTACTATCTGGAGGGATGTTTTTGAGGCCATGTGGCCCACTAGTATCGAGGCACTAATTAATTGAAATCCAGGTATGTGACTTAAAAAAGTGGTATAAGAGGGGTTATGTTCTTGATTTATTTTTTGGAGACAATATATTTGAGATTATGAATGATTGGGACATGGTCATAATCCATGCTTAGGCATCATGAACCCATGTTTAGGGTAAAGGTTTAGTTTCCTGAATTATAATTGTTTTTCTACTTCTGCCTATTATAGTTAATATCATTTCACCATTGGATGATTCAAATGTTGTGTAGTGTTGTTGATTATTATTATGATTTATATTATATATAATCCTCGGATGGATTATATAATTGAAAGGAGAATTGTCACATGCATCATATAGGCACCTAGAATTCACATGGCATGAATGTTGTCATGCCCTATAAGTGTATTTCATTGGATTTCATTTATTGATATGCATGTGATTGTTGAGTGATGTTGTGGTTGTTATTGTATTCTTGTTATACTTTTGGGGCTATGATTGAGTGCTTTCTTGTTTCAATTACTGATGTGTTATGGTACCTTATATCTTGGAATGAGTAATTTACCGAATCCAGTCTTTTATTCTAAATTAAAATTGGTGTCATTTTAATTGATAAGTAGTATGGGCCCAAATTAAATATGAATGAAATTTCATTTTAAAAGAACATTGATACACGTTATAAGAAAACGAAAACATAAAAGTGGAATGATTTCACATTCTTAACCCACATTTTCATGTTTATGAAAGGTAAAGGAGTGAACCTGGTAATTAAATATTAAATTAAATAAAACGGTTTCCAGAAAATGATAAGGCAAGGTACTATTGAAACATTATCTATTGGAACCCTTGAAAATAATATTTGAGCACCTACCAATACCTACCCATCTAAGTAGGTTGTTGGGGTAGTATGCCTTAGTTATTTTTCTTAAGATAATATTCCACTAGTGATGATATATTTATTATTATATGTTTTTAAGGTGTGTTCTTGGAATTTGTAGAACAATGCTGCTACACATTCCTCATGTCATATGCTAGGAAGGTGTAAATTACTATGCTCCAAATGTGGTGAGCCCTGAACCGCTAGTCTTATCGCCATGACTACAACCTGAGGCACCGCCTACTATACCTAATTCGAGAACTGATTCCCTTGTCTTTGATTATTTCCTATGTCTGTTGTAGTCCATGAATATTTCTATATGAGTTGCACCTATGATGGATGATCTGAATCATGAGATCCAGCAACAGAACCCTCCCATCATCTTGAGGGCTGGTGGTCCAAAGGCAGCTGAGCCTTGGATGGAGGCCACCCTATCAATATTTATGCCTCTAGATATGCCTCCATAGAAGAGGGTCAAATTTACTACATATATGCAACATGATTTGGCCCAGCTATGGTGGGATGTTATTACCCAGTATTTCCATCATCAAGACATGTTATGGGTTGATTTCTAGGCTTCTTTCTATGATCCGTTTATTCCACAGACACTAATAACTGATAGAGCCATAGATTTCATGAATATCGAGAAGGGTTCTATGCCACTTGAGAAATAATCCTCACTTTTCATAGAGTTGCTTCACTTTTTTCCTCTTCTAGGTGGGGATGAGATTTTGTGTTCTAGACACTTCAAGGATAGACTTGTGTACGCCATCTGTAGGTAGCTAAATGTCTTTTGTGTACCTAATTTTTTTGAAATATTAAATCAGGCTCTTATCACTAAGCATAACAAATGGGGTGGTAATAAAACTAGGAATTGAGGATTAGTGCCATGGTAGTCTAGTAGTTTTCTCAATGGTAGTAAACATTCCCTCGAGTTTTCTCGTTAAGATAATGACAACCAGAGTACCCGTTTTGATTACACCATGGTGTGTCATCAGTATGGACGATGGGGGAACCTAAATCCCCATTGTGATAGAAACAGATGGAGTGCTAGGATTTCAGACATATGGGAAATCTTCAGATATTTAGGAGGACCTTTCATGCAGCTTCGAATGGAAAAGGATCAGTACTAGGTCCACCTCCAGGAGTGGCTTCTTTTGTGCTACGTCAAGCGGAGAGTTGTAATATCCTCAGAAGGACTGGTCGGGCAGGAGGTCATGGATATGGTATCTAGAACCCCGATAAATAGCATTTCCAATAGAGCAATCAAGAACATGGTAGTCAAGATGTTGCACAAGTACATGGATTAGTATAGTTGCATGAACTACACCTGATATCTAATGATCAGGTTGCGAGACCATCTACAATGAGAGGTACTATTCTAGTGGCATCTACTATAGTATCTTCTTTATTTGATATAGGTTATTTGAAATCTGTTATCTCTATATCTATTGTGGAAAGTCGCAGGATTAGGATACAATATTAATGTGGTTTAATAAACCTAGATACATTGTTCGGGGTACAATCAGATGGAATATTCTAGTTTAGGGATTGTCCCCTTGAGGTAGGAAGTTACCATTTCATATAAAACCTCATCATTTTTAAGATTTCTGTCTTCTATTTCATTCTTGGGATGAATTAGTTGGTTCAATATCATGCTTATGTAGACTGCTATTTCCACAAGTTATCTTTTACATCACCAGAGGGAAGTAGTTATGTTTATAACGGTGAGTAAAATGCCCAAGATAGCAGAGAAGGGAATTAAAATCCTAGGCATGGTGGAGTGACTACCAGATTTCAAATCTCACCATGGAGGATCATGGTTTAAGACAAGAAAAATTTCCTCCAATAGTGGATTGTTTTAGCTATTTTTTTCCTGATGGATTTTCTGTCTTACCTCCTTAGAGAGTGGTAGAGTTTAAAATAGATCTTGTTCTAGGAGTAAATATAGTGTCCATTCCTCTATATAGGATGGAACCTATAGAGATGGAGAAGATCAAGTGGTATTTAGAAGATTTAGAGGCCAAATGTTTTATATGGCCCAGTACATCCTCTTGGGGTTTTCCCATGCTTTTTTACAAGAAGGTGGTTGAAATATTACATCTATAAATGGATAAAAGAAGGATTAACTAACATATTATGAATAACTAGTATCCACTAACTCGAATATATGATCTATTAAACTTTCTATGAGGCATTGGGTTCTTCTCTATGATCGACATGAGAATGAGATATCACCTAGTGCAAGTAATTTCATCAAAAATACCTCTTACAAACTTACATCGTAGGTATGGTTTGTATGAGTACATTGTTATTCCATTTTATCTTATGAACGTGCCCTCAATTTGCATGTCTCTAATGTGTAGGGTTTTCTATTCTTATTTGGATTCTTTAATCATGGTCTTTGTGGATGAAATCTTGGTTTATTATCATAATCATAGTTACCATGATAAATACCTTTATATCATTATAAGTACATTGGGAGAGAATTAACATTATGCCAATCTTGCTATGTGTGACTTTTGGATCTTCAAATATCACTTCTTGGGTCATATAATATCATAATTAGGAGTATCTGTTGACCTAGATATGGTGACCGTGTTGGATTCTTGGGAGAAAACAATGAACGTGTTTGATATAAAGAGTTTCTTAGCGATGGATATATATTATAGGCATTTCATACAAGAATTCTCAATACCTGATTCACCTATTACTAGCAATAAAAATAAGAGAGTTATGTTCTTATAGTGAGAAGCATGTGATAAATCTTTTCAGGAGCTGAAAGTGATGATTGTCTTGGAATACATTATTATCCCACCAGAGCCTACTAGAGGTTATATATTATTCTATTATGCATCATAAATCATCCTATAAGTATTTCTAATGTAGGAGGATATAGTCATTACATATGGATCTCTATATTTAAGGACTCATGAGAGAAATTACCCGATGCACAACCTTGAGCTAGCAACAGTTGTGTATACATTACATTGCTAGAGACACTATCTTTTGGGTGAGTGCTTTACAGTGTATATGGACCACATGATCCAAAAATATATATTTTTCACAACATGACATGAATCTAAGATAGCAAAGATGGGTCATATATCTTTAGTCCTTTGATTTTGATCTTACCTATACACCTTAGAAGAGAAATGTAGTCACTGATGTGCTGAGTTGGAAAACTCAAGCACATGACGTATGAGAAGACTGTGGTGAATGGAAATTAATGGCCCTTTTATCTAAGATGAATATGCAGTTTCATGATAGTCATGGGATGTTTTACCTCTAATCCAAGATAGTCACCCCTTCCTTCCTTGATATGGTTAATGGTATTTATGTTTCAGATCGTTAGGGATTTCTTCTTCATGGGAGTATATCATGATATAACCCACCACTATATTGGTTTGTGAAGAGAGATGAAATCTTGTATATTCATTGTCATGTATGGGTTCCTACAGATATAAGATAATAGTGGAAGATTGATACCAACACATATTAAATTTTAGTTCTTCGAGGAATCTCCAAAATGTATCGAGATATGTGATGCTAGTATTAGTTTCCTATGATGAAATATCAGATAATAATATTTATCACAAGGAGTTACTTCTGTTTGCAGGTTAAGGAAGAGAAATAGAGACCTTTAGTCATGTTACAACCACTTCCAATCCCGAAATAGAAATGGTAAGACATTTCCATGGATGTTTTAGTCAGGTTACCTATGTAGTCTAGGGGTAGTTACACTATAGGGGTAGTTTTTACCAAATAAATAATATATCCAACTTTATTACTATTAAGGATACTTTCTCTATTGATGAGTTGGTAAAGATGTATGTTCGTGAGATTAAATTATGACACGGGGTCCCTTGTACTATCATTTCAGATAGGGACTCTCATTTCACATCACAATTATGGTAGGGTTTTCATAAATATATGGGTACAATGGTGTTTATAAGCACAAATTTTCACATTCATGATGATAGAAAATTAGAACAAAAAAATACATTTCTAGAGGATATTCTCTGAGCATGTCTCCTTGATTTAGGTGGTTCTTGGGGGAATCATATCCCTCTCATCAAGTGATCGTATAATAATAGATTTGAGGTGAAAATTCAGATGGCTCTTTTTTAGGCCTTAATTGGTTGGTCATTCCATTCACCCCACGTGCTAGCTATAGCCAGGTGAGATAACCTTACTAGGTCTTTATCTAATACAAGAAACATAAGAGTAGGTTCAGGTGATCAATATTTGTATAACTACTACTCAGTCTAGATATAAATATTATGTTGATCACATCTGTTGGACTTTAGAGTTTTAGGTTGGGGATAGTGTATTCCTTTAGGTATCGACGAAGATTGGGCATATATAGTTATGGAAGAAAGGGATGTTTTCTCCTCATTATGTAAGATTTTTTTTGTTCTAGAAAGAGTTTGGCTAGTAACCTATCCATTGCTACTATGTCAGAGGTATCATTACATTCACACCATCTTCCATGTTTCAAAAATTCTCCAATATTGTGCCGACCCATATCATACCTTTGATCCCAAGGAAGTTGAGATTGATACCGATGATACCCTTGAGTAGTATCCAGTATGCATCATTGATCCGAGAACGAAGGTCCTCTAAGGTGGGTCTGTCCTTCTAGTACATGTACTATGGTAACAGAACCATGTGTAGTATGATATTTGGGAGTGGAAGGCCAACGTAAATTTCCAATGACCAGAGTTCTTCTTAGAAAAGGTTTCACCACCCCTGAAAGGTGAACTCAAGGATGTTTTATTTTAAGGGGGTAGACTGTAAGAACATGGGTTATTACTCATGTGTGGATCATATAAATTTTAGTGTAATTATTTAGTATGGATCAAATATCTATACCTAATGAGTTTGTGAATATATTAGGGGTGTCTGGGGATCGTTCAGGGCCCGAAACCCAAAATTTTGAAAAAATGGTCTCGTTGCACGGTTATAGTAAACCATGTGTGGAGGATGTATTGTTAGTCAAAATCCTGTGGGTGCATGATTTTTCAGACAGAGCCTTACCACATAATTGGAACATGGTTTCACTAACAGCGTGACCTAACCATGTGGTACTCCCTTTTCTCTAGGTACCCATGGATGTTTTGGGAACAATTTGAAAACCTGTGTGAAAAAAACCATGCACATGCCATATTTTGGGTAATTCTACATTTTTTTCCTTAATGATCTAATTAAGAAACATATTATTCTGTAATAAAATATAGAACAATATTATCCTTCATTTCTATATTTTTTAATCTTTTTAAGGAATAATCTATGGATAAAGATATATCCTTCATCTGGTATCTATTTGATATTCCATCCATCTTGTTGGATGTGTAATGATAAGTACTCTGGTCTTTTTAGTAATTTGACACCTCTCTTTCCCTCAACGTAGTTATCAATGTATAAGTGTTTTTACTATTTTATCAGATATACTCTATTCCATGATGAATTATAGGTTAATACTAGACAAGGAGAGTTGTACGAGCTAATGGTGGGAGGTCTATAACTCATCGATCAGGTTCATTGATTTTTGAATTGTCATTTGGGGCCCGCCGATTTCATTGGGTGTTTTTTATTGAATTCATATGCAATTCATTAATTATGAGGACCATATGGTTATGGTATTTTTATATATTTGATTAATTTTAGTGGTTATACCCATAACTCCATCCATACCATGTATTATGTTTTTGACATGTTTTATGTTTTGATGTTTTCACATGTTTGAGATGTCGTTGGGGTATTCCTTGGCTTGGCCTTTCTAAGGATAAGATTTTCTTTATTAAATGGATTAATTTAAATTGGGAATTTTATAATGTAAAGTACCATGAATTCTTACCACTTGACCAGCCTAAGGTAAGTTCTTCAGTTTGATAATTAAATGTGAAATAGAAATTTTAAAGTATACAAAATATATGACTTGGCCTTTATAAATGTATTCGAAATATAGGTTTCATGTCTGTAGAACCACTTACCATGTTAATAGAAGGTAGAAGAGTGAAAATTGATTTTTTTAAATGAATTAAATGGATTAAAAGAATGGTTTCATGCTACTTCACCTTGTCACAGTAATGAAAGGCACAACATGAACCAAATGGATTTATCAATTAATTGTGACATGATTAAAGGGTTTCATGCTACTTGGTATTGTCACACTAATGAAAGGAAATGCTTCAACCAAACGAAATATTATATGAATTCATTATCAAATAGGAGTGGCCTCACTTGAGCTTGCCTTGGATTCTTTCATGAATGCCTTGAGCACCTTGGAACCCCATTCATATTCTAGGATGCGACTTCCTTTGGTTGGGACCCAACTGGAACATGATCCTTTTCTAACATTGGATGCATGGTATGACACTATAGGATCCCTTCAATATTATTATAGGATGCCTTGGATACACTCCTTTTTCTTGAATTGAAAAGTAGGTTCCATGAAAAATCTCATCAGGCCTAGTCATTGCTTATCCCTATTTTTCCGTGGATGAACTCCTTGGACTCGGTAGGTGTCTTATTATGGAATTTCCAGGAATATGCTCCTTGTATTACATTATTACCCTTGGGCACACTATAATCATAACTGAGTTAAATACCCTTGAGGTCTATATCGCATTGGTTGTTACCTTTGTAATTTAGTATTAAATATCTTTACAAGTTTCCCTGTTACATCTTGGAACCTGCTCTATTATTAACATGTGACTTATTTATAAATTGGTACATATTTATTCTGGCACCAGACAAGGGATAAAGAAGGTAATTGGTTATTTAGTTACATTTTACTACATTACATTATATATTCATGCACTCACACTGTAATATTTCCATTATATGGGCCGGATGTTATAGACATTATATGTGGTGGCCCACTGATATTTATCTAACACCCTATTCAGGAGAAATTGGTACCTGGGAAGACTACATGATTGAATTTTTTGATAAATGGAAGCATACAACTTCAAACACTTGACTTCTTTCTCTGTTATTATATAGCTTGTAGTATATTAATGAGAAATAGTTTGTGATTCTTGGGAGAGTTTATGTATTTCCATTTTACTACATTTGGTTTTTCATGTATTCTTGTAACTTTGTGTACATGTTTTCCAACTTATTAGATACATGACATATCATAATAAGTTTTTATATATTATTCTAGTTATTTAATTTATTTTTATCCTTGAATATTTCAGTTGTGCCTTCTTTTTACTTATATTACTTATACTTTTCTCTTTTTTTATATTTATCTTTTGGGGTACACTCTGGTAATGAGGAAATTGTCTCCCCACGGACACACCCTAGGCCCTCGCTGCTAGTCGAAAGCCTCTAGCATTTGGGGAGATGAGCTTGAGGTTGTTGGACTCCTTATGTATTAATACTGTTTTAATGATCAGAAATCTTATTACTATTCATTACCCTCATTAACATTAACAAATCTTATTATTCTTAATTACTCTCATTAATATTCACAGATCTTTTTATTGTTCATTACTGTCATTAGTATTGACAAATATTATTACCGTTCATTACTCTCATTAATATTCACAAATCTTATTACTGTTAATTAATTTCATTATTATTTACTTTTCTTATCAATCCTCTGTATTTATGTGTCAAGTTATGTTATCTTATAATGGCTAAGCTTAATTTCTACTATGCATAATACTGTTTAATTTAAAATACAGTTATTTGGCCAAGTATCAAGACACCTTGATTTTTGACACAGTAAGACAGACTGTGTGCAAGACACAGATACCATGAAGTGTATGACAGAAACAGTGAAGTAGACACCATGAAGTCTAAGTCTCAACACACCGTGACAGTAAGCCTGACACTGTGAAGAACACACTATGAAGGAAAAAATGTGACTCAGACACTGTGAAGGACAAACCGTGACTCAGACACCGTGAAGGACAAACCCTGACTCAGACACCGTGAAGGAAAAACTGTGACTCCGACACCGTGAAGGACAAACCATGACTCAGACATTGTGAAGGAAAAACCATGACTAAGACACCGTGAAGGACACACCGTGACTTAGACACTATGAAGTAAATTCCATGAAGAAGATAGTGTTTACACAACAAACTGTGACACCGTTTCTTAACCTTTTTTTCAATATTATTTAAATATTGATAATGGTCATATTTGATGTTTTTAATGCAATTAATGTTATTTTATGAGAGTTGTTCGCTTGTCAGGAAATCATACCTTGTACTTATAGAATGGGATTCATTCCTATTGCTGATGCTCATGGAATAAAAAGAAGTCTTAGCTACAGTAAAAAAGAAGAAGTCGCCTCAACATACATTCTACAACACACAAGAAGTGATCTGTACTGAAACGAAGAACAATCCTGAGCACAACTGTGAAGAAGAAATTGAACGATCCTCAAAGAAGTTCCAACACATGAAATCCTACACACCCAGAGGAACTGAAGTCAAGAGAACATCTTCACACCTGTAGAACACAAGCTGAACTATGACACTCTGTTTTTCAATAGAAAAACTGGAGAAGGACTCCGAAGCATTTCTGCTGAATCCAATGAGTCCATAGCTGAATTGCTAATCACTAGAGCTTTCTTAACTCTTATTTTTTCTCTCTAAGTTATATGTTTATTTACTTTTGAGCAGTTTGGTGTACTCTATATATCTTACACACACAATGTCTCTTGTACTGAACTGGAGGATATCAAAATCCTCACTCCAAAACTCTTAACTCTTGTTCACCCACGACAACTATAGAAGAGGTCCTCGTGTGGCCTGGTATTTGTTTTTTTTTTCACGAAGAACTGTGGTAGAGATCCCTCCGTGGCCTGGACAGTTGTGTAAACTGTTGTTAACCATGATCCAGGGTGTGGATCAAATTTATATAAATTTGATTGGACTAAGTCTCGTCTTGAGACTTAACATCTTTTTATATCTGCTATTCATTTTTAGTTTATGTTTAAATTATACTACATATATATTTTATATTCCACTGCTGTTACTTTGAAATTCAAAACCATTTTGAAGTTACTTTGATAGTTAAATTAGCAAGTGTTTACACTTATTGTGAATCAGTAGGTTAGTTTCAAAAGTTTGTTTAATCTTGTGGTTAAATTAACTGAGACCTAATCAATCTTTGAGAAGCTAAGTGAACATTTACAATCTGTATAAATTCACTATAGTTTAACTTGTTTTATAAATTGGGGATTTTAATAGAAATATTTTTTATTACAGAAATTTTAATTGAAACTCAATTCACCCCCCCTCTTGAGTATCCACTCCTACCAACATTTGGTATCCGATGATTGTTTTTATTAAATCTTTTCAAAACACTCTGTTTTTCAACTGTGATTTTAGTTGCATATTTAAAGATCCTAAATTTCTGTTAGTTTTAATTTTATCTCTTTAAATCTACTTTCTAAAATCTAGCTATGAACATTTGACTAGAGGGTGTTGTTACTAACAGGCCACCTTTCATTAATGGTACATTCTATGCCCAGTGGAAACTTAAAATGAAACATCATTTGGAGACTATGGTTTTTTATATCTGGTCTGCTTTAGAGTCTCAATATAAGATTCCAGAGACTGAAAGAACATCTTGGGATGATCCTACTAATACTGCTTACAATAATAATTGGAAAGCTATGAATGTCCTATACTGTGCTTTAGTAGATGAAAATTTAATAGAATAACTACCTGTAAAACTTCTTAGGAAATATGGGATACTTTAGGTGTTTCTCATGAGGGAACAAAAATTGTTAAAGATATGAGATTGAATACATATACTATTAAATATGACAATTTTAAAATGAATATTTATGAACCTATTTTTGATATATATCTCAAGTTCAATGAGATAGTCAATACGATGAATTCACTTGGAAAGGTTGTTCTAGCAAAGGAAAAAATTATAAGGATACTGAGATGTTTAATAGATCTATGGAGAGGGACATTTGTTTCATTAAGAGAGTCATGTGACATTAATGTTCTACCTATAAAAGAACTCATTTGTAAGCTTATGATGTATGAGGAAGAACTCAAGGTGAATAAAGAGGAAGCTGATGAACCAAAGAGGAAATCAATGGATTTCAAGACAATTACTTCAAAGAGCAAGGACAATGAAAAAATCTCAAATACAAACTGACAGTTCAACAAGTGAAAGTTCAGACTCTGATAGTGATGCTGAAATGGCTCAGATAGCCAAATGGTTTAAGAAATTTTATAGGAAAAAGAAATTTTTCAGAAAATAAAATTACAAGGGAAAGTATGACAATAAGGGACTTTGGAAGAAGGATTGGAAAAAGACAGATAAAAGTGATGAAGTTGGTTTCTACGAGTGAAAAAGAAAAGGAAACATTAAAAAAGACTTCCAAAAGCTAAAATTCAAGAAGAAATATGATTACAAGGACAGTAAGTACAAAAAATCTATGAAGGCTACAGGGAGTGCTTCTGAAGACAGTACAAGTGAATATGAAATGTATGTTTCTGAAAATAATCATGCCAACATGTGTTTCATGACCAACACATTTGAGGTAACCTTAGATACTCATGTTTTAAATTCCTACTATTATGGAGATGATGCAGAATCTAATTCTGAATCTGAAGAAATTTCTAAAGCTGAATTGTTTGAATATTGTAACATGAAAGAAGAAACATGTAATGAACTTAAGGATAAATATAAGTCATTAAAGAAACAACATGCTCTCACTTCAAATGTTAAAACTTCTCTTGATATTGAAAAAGAATAGAATGCTAAACTGATTTTTACCTTAATCACTATAATTAATTTTAACTGCTTTCGCTATTTATTTGGGTAAAAAATGAAGTTGTTATTATTATAATATAAATTTTATATGGATTTAAATTATTTATATTAAAATTTTTCAAATTAAATTCTCATAGGAGGAAAAAGTAAATTTGATGCTAATTCTGCAGATGTGAAGAGAATGCGGGTTTTTAAATTGAAAATGTTCAAAAGATCACTAAGTCACTATGTATAAATTCATTATAAAAATGATTACCGTGACCTCAATTGTATTAATAAATGTATAATTTATCTATTTTTACTTTTAAACTAGTTTAAAAAATTATTTTACATTAATAATTATTAAAACAAAAATACAGTTTTCAACTAAAATGCAGTATTTTTCACTATTCATCACAAAATAAAGCATCATAGAAAAATACCAATAGTTCACCCTAAGATAATTTTGACCTTAAAAATTAAAAAAAATGAATTTTATTTTTATAAATAAAATTTATTAAAGGTTCCAGATATATTTTTAAAATAGGTTCACCGTTAAAAGGTGGAAAATTCCTTTAAAAATACAGCTTTTTCTGCATAAAACTAGCTTTTTTCTTATTATATGTCTATAAATTATCTTGGATGATTTTTAAAACATTTAATTGAATATATAAAATAAAAATAAAAACAGAATAATTTCCCATTATGTTATATACACTTCTAATCTTGGTCTTGCGTGTCTTTTATGTTGTCGAATGAACTTAGTATTCTGTGTAACAGAAGCCAACATAGTGTTGCGTATAAAGAAAGCTAACAAAAAAAATTAAATTTACTCTAAAAGAAAAATATTTTAAATTATTGGGAAATAAAAGTCTACCACAATTAACAAAGATTGTACATACATTTGAAACAAGATCCCGATAATCAAGGGTTTGATAATTGAAAATTCTATTGTTGAAAAACCCACATCGTAAAAGTGTTAATAAAATATAAATTCTAATAAGGAAGTATGAATGTAACATAAATAGGATACCAAGTAGGATAACATAGATGGTAAATGAAAATATGTACATGGAATAAAAGTTTAGATAACTATTGTTTTTATGCACAAGAAAGTAAGTGATCAATGGAATGTTGAGGACCTAAAAACCATAAATATGCGATGATCTAAAGCACAATTTGATGCATCTGATATGAATATAATAGGATAAATTTTTTATTTAACGAAAATTTTCAAATATTTTAATATTTATTTAACTCACTAAGAATGTTATGAAGTATATTTACATGATAAATTTCAATTTCATAAGAACAATATTATCATTTGGTTATGCCTTCGAACTATTTCTACTTTATCTATTAACACATGTTGTATCATATGATGAAGTAATACATTAGTCTTCAAAACCTAATCCAAATATCAAATTAAAAAATCTGATAAATGGTTAAATTTTAAAAATATATTTATCCAACACTGTAGAAAGAAGGCCACTAAATTTACCAAACGAACTTATCAATCAACATGAAGTTGATCTTAATTGTCACATACCGAGCATGTGAACACATTGATTATGTATTCTCACGAAACTTGGTAATAAAATGAATTACCATAAAAATTTATTTTAAAAAATAAATATTACTTATTTGTTTAGTAAAACATGGATTATTTTATACAGATATTAAATCTATAATTTTGTTAAACACCATCAATGATGGCATAAACAACTTTTTCAATAAACTATTAATTACCTCTAAGGAATTCAGTACTCTCCATTTTACTTAATCAAAATCAATAATCATTTTATTCCAAGATCGTTATCCCAGTATCAGTAACACATTAAGGTTTATCATTAAATAAACTATATTTTTACCATGATGATCGTATTTTCATTGAATCATTTTTCTTGGTCATCGGTACCATTAAATATAAACTTTCTAATCCTTAAGGAAAAAGTACTACAATACGATCCTCATATATTCTATAATAATTATAACAAGTACATAAATGAATAAAATACTCAAATGAAATAATTCATGAATCTAGACATTATAAATTTAATCATTCACCTTTATATGCATTAAGATCATAATCTTGACCATGATCAATTGGCTTTTTATCAGGTCTATTATCTTAATGCCAGAGGAATTAATTTTCATAGATTCCTATTTAACTATAGTTTGGAAACTTAATGTCTATTTTTTGTTTATTAACTTTTCTTTATTTTTCTAAGTGACCGTTTTCTCTATACTTCTAACAAAAAATCATTCCCTTCAATAAATTACCATGGTGTTTCTTTCCATAGTTTTCACATGTGGGAAAATCCTTCTTTACCTTTATCCCTTCATCCATATTTTTCCTATATATCATCATATTCTCATTATCCCCTCCAAAGAAATAATAATTATAAAAATATTTCTATTTCTCGTTAGAAAAATTTATAATGTCCTCGTATGAGGAATTGTTTTAGACAATAGTTTCCTTAAAAATATTATATTGAGACCATAAAATACATGAGCATTCATAATCTGTTGATCACATACATTTTTTAGGTTCACATTACTTCTGCTAGGAACCATTTCTAAATGAGAAATACACTATATTAGATCATATTATTATGAAACATAATTTATAATCAAAAAAATAGTGAAATACATATAATAAATTAAAATTTTTATTCATATGTAATCTCATAATCTTAAAGATCGTTTTGTGGGATGTTCTTCAATAATTATCCTCAAAGACTATCATAGGGCTATGTTCCCTAAAATATTTTTTCAAACATATAATTTCTATGGTTTATACTAAAAATATACTAATACTAGCTATAACACCCCAAACATAAAATCTTGGAGTTTGTTCCTTACTTTATTACTTTAGTATGATTACAAGGAAGAGAATCCAGATAGATCGACCAATTTAGTAGTTTTGGAAAATAAGATACGTACATGGAACCCATTTCACATTGGGAAAATAAAATAAAACATAATATATAAATTTTTATAATTAATTACATCCTTTAAAAAACATTTAAATATATACTTTTTATAACCAGGGGAAAGGAAACAAAATAATGGTGATATTAAATTCTAAAAATGGGTTATGTACAACAAAAACAATCATTAATCAATAATGAATAATCCTAATGTTAAGGTAAATGACTGAAACACACTCCAATTAATTACAAAATTTAGTATAATATGGATGGAATAAAATATTTTCAAATAATGGCATATAAATAATCACATGAGATTTAAACGTGACCATTTATATTTTAACTAATCAAATAAACACATGGAATAACAATAATGATGAAATACATAATTTTTGGTTTTTGATATATCAAGACCTATCCTCACGATTGTTACTATCATGATCTACCCATAATACAATTTAAGTATATAGATATAAACACATCTAAAATATCAAAATCTATCTTTAAAAAAGATTCTATCCATATTTATTATCCACACAAATTTTAAATATATGGAAATAAAGACTAATGGCTTTTAACCAACTAAATTGATCCCATGAGAGAAACGATGCATCAAGGGGATTTCATTAAACAGTCCCTAACTCGGGTAATACATGTCCAAAACATTCCTCATTTATTTAATAATCAAATTAAATCATAAATAATTTACCTTGTCAAATATCTGTATTGAATAAAGGATACAGATTTATCAATATTTCCCCAATAAATCATATAACATTCATTTTAATAACCTTTTGTAAAAATGGTATAAGGTTTATGTAATAATAATATCCACCATAAAAAAATATGGATATTAAAATGAAATATAACTGTTAATGAAAAATTATTATATTGAAGTAATTGGTTCAATATAAAGTTAATAATCACAAAAGAAAGTGAGATTATGAGATAACTTTTACGAGCCCGTAATTTTCATAGTAAAACCAATTTTATGGGATAATTCAAATTAAATACTTGAATAACATGAATATAAAATGAATCATGATTTATATTTTAAAATGGGTAGTAGATACACCAAAACAATTATGTAAGTTGTGAATATGACATTTATCTCACATATGTAAAATGTTAGATGAAAATCCCTTACATTACGGTAACTTTTAGTTGAGAATTATTTCACCTCTTATATAATGGTTTTAAAAATTTTATTGAATTTTTATTGAACAATATTAATATTTATGATATAATAAATGATTGTTTTATAATATCTTATCACCCATTCATTAATAATCTTTTGTTATTTTTATTATTTCGGATGTTAATTGCCTTGTTTTTCAAGTACATTTTGACTTGTTATTTTTGTCGATATTTCTTAGAACATGTTTGAATAATATCCAAGAATTTATTAAATGATATACATATTGTATATATTCTTTATATATTTATAAATAGTAATCCATAAAATTTGGTGATATGAAAATTCAATTTACCGTTTCTGGATACAGTAGGTCATACTCACGTATGAATGTTGTTTATATTTTCATATCATATAAAAAGAAAGAAAAGTAATATATATAAATATATATTTTTAAATTATCATATATATTTCATATATATCACATAGTTTTATTAAATATATTATTAATACATTCTATGTAATGTGTAAATGAATTACATTGCTTTGAGTAGGCGATAGTCCACACATCTAAAAACGATGTTATCATATTTCTACAAAATGAAAATAAAGAATGAATTTGTGATTAAATAAATAATATTCATAAATAAATTATAAATATAACATATATCATATATTAATAAAACATCAATCATTTTTCCCATCCTTGAAAGGTGGTAATGGAAGAACGAATGACATGGGTTCACGAGGCGGTAGTTCACCGTACCCACGAATGATGATTGGGTATCCTATTTGATGGAAGTGTTTGTAGGTTTAGGTCATAAACATAAGATAAAAACATATAATTATATTTAATATACATTGGTTTCTATATAAACAATATATAAGAATAAATTTAGGATTATAAAATAAATAAAACAAAAGTACTCATTAAATAACATTACCTATCCTTCGGGTAACTCCTTTTGGTTGATACAAAAATCATTAAATGATTTTGTTTCTGACCAAAGTTATTATTATAGGATCAGGGGATTTATGTTGGTAATTTATTTTTTGAGTAGTTAGATGAGATGAATTTCTTGATAGGTGTGAGGAGGTTAAGGGGTGAGTGTCATTTTATAGTGGAGGAGGAGTGTCGTTCTTGGTAAATATAAATGGGTAAAAAAATTTGAAAGGTATTACTTAAAAAATGTGACTAAAAATTTAAAAAATAATGGAATAAAGTGGTATTATGTATGATAAATACATCCTTCACACAAAAAGAAAATTATTTTTATCATTTTTCTTTAACTTCTATGTTTCTCTATTTTTAACTTTTTGGGTTTTCACACGGTTATTTAAATTTCTAACCAAGGTAATATTACCATTAAGAATAAATTAAAATGAGTATATTATACAATATATATCCAATGACTTATAAATATGAAAATTAATTTAAAAATAAAAATCCCAGGTCTATTTGATATTAATTCTAAGAGAAACCATGTAACACACCAAAACACTACTTTAACCTGAATCATGATAACAATGTTTTTACTATCTACGGGTCCATATGGTCATTATGAAAGATATATTGGTCAATAAATAGACCATATTTGATGTTTATATTCTCTTAAAAATCAATTTTATGAATATAGTATCTTTAGTAATTTTAAATCATTTAATAAAATATCATTTATTATAAAATAACATTAATCAAATTTTCACATTATTTACTTAATATAAATTTTAAATTTTAAAGAAAATTATGTAATTTGAATATATTAATTTATTAACTTTGTTAGATGATTTATTAATTTAAAAAATTAATGTATTACAATAATTGAATCAATTAAAATCAGTTTTAATGTTTTGAGTAACATTTTTTTAGTTAATTATTAAATATATAATTACTGTGTTGGGATTTCTTAATCATTTTAAGTAAATAATTCATATCCAAAAACTAGATATGAATTATTATGATGATAATATATAATTTATATTTAAAAATAATATTTATAACCTAATCTAGGAACTTTTTTTCCATATCCCATAGTTTTATTGATATATAAGTCGAGGAAGGTTTATTTTTTTTCTTTTTATTTACTGAACTTATTATATAGGTAAATTTACTGGAATAGTGTATAAAATGTCATAAAATTATATAATAATGTTACAATGTTGGAAATATTTCCATACAATTAGTATATGAAAACACTCTAGGTCATCATTCCACTAAGATTAAAGTTTAACCACTAACTAAACTCATTTTTACTTTAATCATAGTAATTAATTTATTTTCTTTCAGTTATTATTTTGTTAAAATTTTAAAATTATATTGATAGACTATAAATATTATACTACTTCTTACTATGTATATTTTTTCATTTAAATTAAATTAATATATGTGTAATAATTGAATTTAAATCTAATCCTACAAACGTAGTGAGAAAGAGTGTTTTAAAAGTGAAAATGTTTTAATGTACACTAATATTTTATATAAAAATTAAATTTAAAAATGATTCTAAAGAACTAAATTGTATTAATATGTTTATAATAGATCAATTTTTAATAAAAAAAATTAAAAATTAAAATTAAAATTAATAATTATGTAAACGAAAAGGTAGTTTTCAACTAAAATAATGTATTATTCAGTAGTCATCAAAAAATGAATCTTTTCATAAAAATACCAAAAATTAACCCAAAGATATTTTTTACCTTATTAATTAATAAATGAATTATATTTTTTATTTTTTTATTATGGATTCCAATTTGTTTTTAAAATAGAAGACTTTTGAAAAATACAGATTTTTATTTTTAAAATTGGATTTTTTTCTTTTCATATGCCTATAAAATCTATTGGACATTTGTAAAAAAAATTATTAAATATTTCATATTAAAGTAATTATATCATAAAATATACAGATGTAATATAAACTTCTATGATTTTTCTTTCATGTATTATATGCTATCGAATGAACTCAGAATTGTGTGCAACATAAGCCAACATAGTGTTGTGTATGAAAAAATATAGAAACATAATTAAATTTATTATAAAAGGGAAATATTGTAAAGTATATGGATTTATTGTCATCCAAATCAATGCCTCAATAGTTTTAACTCACTCATCCACACCATGCATAACATTATATCTCAGATCTATTTCATTAGTATAAACATATTCTTATAGTATATCCTCTTTTAGTCGATATTTAGATATTGTAACTCGTTCAAATGGAAGATCAAAACATTTATAAAATCATCATATGAAACTCATGTTGTAGTTTGAACTGATTATGTTCAATCAATGTAATCCTTGAGGTTGATCTTTTCTAGGCCATGTGATTGATCCTCCTAGGGACGATCAATCCTAAATGGGTTGAGGTTGATCAATGTTTATTAATATTAGAGGTTCCTTCTAGAAAAACCGACTATTGTTATTTCAATAGTCAATCATTAACATGAAGTCTATATCTGATAACACATGTAGTGAATATGAGAGATTTCCCATAGATGGACTATGAGGAAGATGCAACTCTTTAGAACGATAGAGACAGCCCACATCAGATAGCTAGTGAAATATCTATATCATTAATGTTAGGTTAACGATACCACAATTCATTCTCATCCTGCATCAATCTTAAATTCTGTATAAAACCCCTTAATAAGTAATCCCATTCTACTTAGTGACCAGCTATGAGTAACGGGGTTCACTCCTGGTTTTCACTGACAATAACTCGTGTCAGCACCCTTGTTCCATTATGTCACCCACACGTTTGGGAGACCCACTCCCTTTCAAATTTTAAACATACTATGAATTCCAATGTGCTCTCCATGTGGGTAATATGAATTTAATTTAAGAAATGTTTCCCATGGTTTTCAAGGTCAGCCTTCCTACATTGTGGTGACCACCAAGATCCCATTTGTTATTGAGGTGGGTCCTATATTGGAAAAGTGTTGAAAAAATACGTTACAGAAGGACAATTCATTATATTGAGTAAAAATTATTTAAGATATTATTTTTAAAAAATTATTCATGAAAAATATAAATATATTTTACCTGGATTTTATAATTAAAAATCCCCATGAAATAATTTAATTCATTATTGAATTTGTAAGTCCACTTCTCAAAGTAATTCAAGAAATGCTTCTCCCACAAGGCCTTCTCAAATAAGGATAATGGAAACTAATTCAATTTTTTTAGTCTAATAAAACGTCAAATATAGGAAAACTTATCATAAATTGTAAGAATAATGCATAAACCATGGGAAATGCTTAGGGGCCTCATACATTATGGGAAGATTAATCCCCTAATCAAGTCTCATACACCATTTCATGAACTCATCCAAGACTATTCCTTCCCCTAACCATATATTTGAGACCCTAGATCTATAAAAAATTAGTCTAGTTATTTATAAACCATCATAATTCACATAAACTATTATTTTCATACATAATATATTCGGGCATAATCTATGGATAGTTAAAAAAAAGGAATAATGATTCCCAAATCCCATCCAATGGAAGGTGTTCCACACCTGAAATATCTAAGAAACTACTACCCAATAAATACTTAACAATTTAGAATAAATTATCAATCAAATTCATTCCAATTTAATGAGAACCCAAAGTTAAATAGGGTGGTGACTTACCACAAAAGAAACCACACATAACCACCAGATTTCAAACTCTTAGGAACTCTTCCTGAAAATAAACACTATAATCATATAATATAAAATTTATTCCATTAGGATATAATGAAGTTGATATTAAAAACCTAATCTTCATAAAAAAAATTATATAAAAAGATGGAATGATGTGAAAGGGGGAGAGAAAGAGGAAGAACATGCCTCAAACTATAAGTGAAATGACTCTAAATTCATCAGTGTTAAAAGGGAAAATGGGAGGGGAAGATATCAGCTAGAGATGCAGATCTATATTCCCCCTAACATCTTGGATATATAACACATTAGTGGAATGTTAAACAGGGGTTAGAATCATATTTCTTCCCCATAAATACAGAACAGGGGAACATCACGATATGACCTTCCTTGTCATGGTCTGATTCCCATCTTATGGTTACCCAAACACATTTCTAAAAACCAATTTATGAGTAGAAAGTTTACAAATTAAACAAAACCCCTCTCTTAGGAAGAATTAGAAATCTATCATTAGCTCCTCCCACGGTCATGCTATATTGTGACCACCAACATCAAAGTGATACATCCCCATCATCATATCTCCATGGTACAATTGTTATCACCTTAAAGTATCATTTCACTATACTAAAAAAATGATATTTTATATAGCCTTAACACCATGGTGAAATTCCTGTCATTTTGATTTGACATTCCATGTCCACTAAAAGCATAATTTTACAAAATAAAAATCATAGGGTGATCTTATACTCTAATGGGCTTGGACACTCCCTTATATCCCAATATTATTCTTATGCTGAATCATCATGGATAAATAGATCCTTTTTTAGTGTAATAATAAACCTTCATAGAAATATTTCATCTTACATACTCTCCCTCTATTCAAAAACTCCTCTTGTTGTATCATGTGCTTTGATCTACTGAAAAACTCCATCATGATCTCAGGGAAACTCCTGGAATGGATCCCAAAACTCACTATGTGACTCATTATCCAATGATACGACCTAAAAAACATCTCCTCGTAAATTTTATAATTTCTATATTCTCTTATTCTAACTTTTAATACAAAATTCAAATCATCCTCTATTCCAACCTCTTTAAAACCCATCCCCACCAACACAGACTACCGTGTGTCATTATAGTGATCTAAATAATATGTGATCTCTTTATTTTTCTAACTATCCTCCCCTTCTCATCGAGAGATTTTATTTATATAATTTATAGAGAAAATTTCTATGTTTTTATTCATCAAAACCTTCAATATAATTAAAAATTTATAGGATAATTCATCAAACCAAGACAGAAAAAATAGAGTCAAAATCGCATCATTTAAATCTCAAAACTTCTCCCTCTAGTTAGGTAATTTGAAATTAGAATATACAAAATACATGGCTAAATTTTTATTTAGATCCAATCATTATAGTGTATTATATTCGAAAAACATACTCCTATAAATATCATAATCAACCCCCACTCATACTATGGATTTAACATCATGTCCAAACATATGAATATATTTCTAATTAACTTATTACAATATAAAAAGCTCTTCACATAGAAACATGAATTTTATGTCATCTACATTGTGGTGTAACATTTTTCACTTTATATATTCCTTTTATAGAAAAAAATTATTCCCATTTCACACCCACTGATTAATATTTACCCTTATGTAATAAATAATGGTAGATTATGATCCTATTTTGGTATGATATATATAATTTTTCAAATAACTAAAAGTCAATAACCATCACAACCACCAATTAAAATATCATTCTTTAAAAAACTGACTATAACATATAAACCCATATAATAATTATTATAGTGTAATCTAGTTTATGTTCTGATGTGGTTTTTTCGTCAAAGAAAAAAAACACATCAACTTCCACTCAAATTATCAAATAAAAAAACATCAATGTTCAAGGATTTATTGTGTATTTAGGAATAATAGTTTTTTAAAAACAACCTAAAATAACTACACATTTTTTTATTTATAATATTCACATTTTTTATTGTTAAAAACACTTCTCAACTCCACATATTTATTTAAAACTCTAAAATTTTAACTATTATCAGTTTAAATTAACAATTTTACGGAATTATTTATTTAGTATACACCCTTTCCCATATGATTCAATCACTCCATGAAAAATATTTAAACAAGAAGTAAATCAATGAAACAATTTATTTTACTTATGCATATAACACACCTCTTCTCTTCACTTTTTCTTAGAACAAACTTATCATATAGGATATAAAATTCTTTGTAATGTTTATTCCATATCACATTCACCTCTTTATTTCACATTAATATATGATACCGTAATTTAACATTCTTAAAAAAACATTCTGCCAATTAATCAACACTTTGTAGAAAAAATATTATCATAATTTGAAAATATATAACCATAAACATATAAATTATATATATCCAGTTTATCAGTGAATCCAAAGATAAATTCATTAAAGGTTATTAAATTTAATTAGAAACTCAATCAGTCAATCCATTAGAGAAAACATACCTTGATATGAACTATTTATTGGAATCAAAATGTTTAATGAAAATAACCTTAATATATTCGGTGTAACATCATAAGAACATTAAAGAGGATTAATATAGTTAAACTATAAGATCCAACTAGTCCTTATAAAAACATTCATTGGAATGCTTACTCATCATAATATTTTAAATTTTACTTTATGAAGACACGTAATACAACCAAGCCAACCCTCACTCAACATTCTCCTAGGTAAAGTGATATTTGATCCCAATATTTTTCTTCTTAAAATGAAGGATTTTATTTTTGATAATATTGATTGCAATTTATTTATATAAATTTACTATAATAGGATAATTCTCTTCAACTCTCATATCTTCAATTTGTTGCATCATCCATAAGATTTTCATACAATCATGAGTAGTTGTAATGTATTCTACTTATATAATGCTATATAAAATGTAAAATTTCTTCTCTACTAGCCAAGAATAGAAAAAATCACAAAGATATAATACAAACTTGATTTAAACTTTATATCATTCTGAAAACCGTACTACTTTTTATTTGTATATCCAAATAAATTTATATATGTTGAATCTTTATAAAATAATCTAAAATCCATTCTAGCTTTAATATAATAAAATATTCTTATCACCAAAATCATGTGGGTTTCTTTGGGATCACTTTTATACCTTTCCATTTTACAAATTACAAAAATAATATTTGATCATTAAGATGTTATGTATGATAGAATTCCATTGGTTCTATTAAAATCTATACTATCTACCATTTTTCCATTTCCATATCTTATAAAATTCATCTTCATAACACCAAATGTTTTCATATCCTTACTATAATCTATAAAAAAAATTAACACGCATTTAGAATATTTATATCTATTAATAAATGTTCCATTTCTACCCTGTATCACTTAAAAACTAAGGAAAACTATCAACACAACAATTATTAAAATTTCAAACTCATACTTCTCAAAATTTTTAAATGTTCTTCATTTATATCCATTTAGTCCATTAAATAGTATTTCATCCATAGAGATAAAAACAATCATACAAATATTTTCCTACAAAACATAGAGATTATGGTCAACTCCCCCTCATTGGAACCAAATATTTATCAATTATTTATCGTGATGTGAGTATCAAGATATTGGTACTTGAATCACCCCATAAAGTTCCTTATAAAAGTGAAAAAGAGTTTTCCCCATCTTTATGAATGAGAAAAAAATAAATTTTTTTAATAGACTAATTGTCAAATGTCTCCATTAGGAAAATCTAATTTGACATCCATTTAGAAAACCTTGAACTTATTTTTCATAAATATTGATAAAAAACAAATGTATTGTTTCTAAACAATACCCAGGATAAAATTTCTCATTCACATTGATATCTTAAATTTGAGAAAATACCTTGAAAAAAAGACATGATTTATTTCAATTCACATTCCTCTATTTATTTACCATATTCTAGGAAACCCAATTGGTTTCAATAAAATTATTATTCTCATGCCTTAAAAATATCACAATACTTATTCTAATTAATATGATCGAGATCATAATTAATAACATTAATCTAAATACAATCCTTAGAATCCTTATTAAACAATTGTTTTATACTTGCGATGAGGGTGATTATTTATAGAAATACTTCATTCTTTATGTTTCCATTTATTTTTTGTATCACCAATGATGTTTTATACATATTTCAAGAAGTTGATAGTCCTTATTAAAAATCCTCCTTATTATTATCATCATAAAATACCATATTATCCCCCTGTGCTCCCCTTGAGCTACCCAAATCATCAACACGTTATTTTAGAATTTTTTTATTAATAAGTTTAAGATATACACTTTCTCTAAAACAGTAACATCATGGATTTATGTTATCCTTCCAATATTTTTTTAGAATAATTTTTATAAATTTATATTTGATTAATACTATTGAAAAATTATTTAATATCTATAAGATTCAAACTATTATTTAATATTATCATTATGAGAAAAAATATTATACTTTATAAGAAATGAATTTTTTTCAATGTTTTATTATTCCCATGAAACATACCATATAGAGTCTTTTTATCACCTAGATATAGCAGGGATTTGATTGTGATGTAAAAAACATTTTAAGAATATTCCTTTCTAAAATTATCTAATAAGAAAATTTTTAGTAAACATCATTTAAGACATGTTATTGATTATCCTATTACTCATCTCAACTACAGCTTTTGGAAAAAATATCTTACCTATAAGGAATTAGACCAAGAAACCGCTGAATTAAAACCCAATTCGACTCTTCACTATGACCAAAAGGAATTCCCAATCCCCATGATATACAAAATGGTTCATGGGAACATATATATAAGGGTGTGAATGATTTTTATCGATAAATATATTATAAAGAGGGGTCGTCCACTTAGAAGATTGACATGACTATTCAATAATTAGGTATACTGGGCACAATACACACAAGTTGAAATAAGAAATGAATATCTAAACTAGGCATTAAAAAATAATCACAACCCAAAAACTATAACCAATTCATTAATTATATCCAAAACATACTAACATTTAATTAAAACTAGATATTAATTACTACTATAAAATAACCCATAAAGTATGGCTAAAAATAGGTTTCTAACATGGAATGATAAATAAAAAAAATTTAAACAAGAAAAACAAAATAACCCATATCTATGTGTCGAGTGAATCAACCTCACCTGTCCCCACCAAAATTCATGGAAAAATTCCAATAAGATCAATGAAATGTCTAACGTGAACCTACAATAAAATAGTGATATTCTAGGCAAGAAGAAAAATTCCAAAAATATATCCTCCCCACACCCCATGCACAACCACTAAATGTATATCCATTTAATGGAAGTTAGTAATATAGATATAAGTATGAAGATAATATTTTATCTATTATAAAAAAACCAAGAACTTGATATCACCGTCTGAAACCATTCCATTTAAATATGAAAGAAACATTTTTTGTAACCCCAGAATTTACAAAGGGGTCGATTCCCTCATGAAGTGAACAAAACGTTTTGAAAATACTATGTATGGTTTACCTCCAAATTTTCAAACCAAAACCAAATCATATTATTATTTATAGTATTCTCACAAAACAACCTTTTTAACATTGATTAAAATGTGAAGTGCAATGTGTTGCATTTGTTGTCAATGAGGCATGAAGTTGTCAATGAGGCATGAAGTTGTCTTGGAATGAATGGGAGTCAAGATGTGAATGTCAAAGGATGTGATGGTGTTGGTGATGAAGAGAGAATGGCCATAGTACTAAGATGCATGTCACCTAGGAGATTTACTAAGTGACATAGGAGATGATGGTTGAAACTTCTTCTAAGAACATCAGACGATTGTTGAGCTGATCTTTAGGTTCATAGAACTTGTATCCCGATGATACAATGTCACAACATGATTAGAAGACCATGCATTGTAGTGACAATGCATGAGGAGTTTAAAGAAGATCCATCCACAACTACTAAGTGGATGATGTGCATTAATAAAGTCCATGCACTATCACATAGTGCATGTGAACATGAAGATGATCCAATTGATCTCTGATTAGATCAATAAAGCACATTGAAGAATTTAAGTGATTCAGGAGTTCGGTTGAAGAAGAAGTACCTTCAAGAATTTCCCTCCTAAGTAATGAATATATGTTGAGGAGATTGGAGGAATTCTTAAGAAGAAGAGAAGAGAAGAAATAGAGATGGGAAGAAGAATGGCTTGGAGTGGCATATGGCATATTACACTTGGTACTTTGTTTTTATACAAAGGATTCATCCTTCCTTTGCCAAAAAATTGGCCAGCCAAGGCCAGCCTTAAGGGTTCAACCCCCAAGGCACATGTGGGCCTAAGGCGCCACGCCCAAGGGGGGATCCCATGTGGCCAGCCCGGGCGGCAGAGGCAGGGGCCGTGTGTAAGCCCCCGAGGGCACGCGGTGGTGAAACCCGCGCACCCGGAGAGCATAGGGGGCGCTAGGAGCGCGCCCGCAGGAGCAGAGAGTGGGCGCAGAGCGCGCCCGCAGGGAGAACACGGTGCGGGGCGGCACCGTGGAGGGAGAGGTTCAATTGCGGTGAAGCGGGCAGCGCTTGTTTGTTAAACCGTGAGAAAATCCCGCGGCGTTTCGATGTGGGACGGCGAAATTTCACCCGGGAGCGATCCTGGCCGCACGATCGATCGCGCGCCAGATCCGAGCCGCTCATCGCATTCCGTACGCGATGATCTGATCGCGGCCGTCCGAAGATCTGATCCGACGGCTAAGAGACCGTCCTCTTCCTCGAGCTCAGCCGAAGCATTCCCGCGAGCTCCGCTCGAACCAGAGGCAACCTGAAGGCAGTTTTCGAGTTCCCGACCACCTCTGAAGGATCTAAGACCTCCATTGTGCTCGTCTGGCCACACTGAATACATCCATGCCTTAAAATTGCCTTGCATGCAAGAAATGAGGAATTTCGGTCGAGGCCGAGGCAAGCAAAGCTGCCGAAGGCCGTGGGGTGTTTATGCGTGCATGTTATGGATCAGATGAAGGCCGTGCATGCGTTCTAAGTCGCATGAACGTAGAGGAAATTAAATAAGAAGATTCCTCATGAAACAAAGGAAAGAAAATAAAGATTTGGAAAGTTTTTAAAGATCCGAAGATCTCGGGATTTTGAGATTTATCACGTGGATTGAACCGCCTCTCCTCTGCCTATAAAAAGAGAACCCGAAGCACGGTAATGCTTGCTGAAGTTCTTGTTGAAGATTTGTGTCCCGCGAAGCCTCTGCCTCGCGAAGTTGAAGCCCCGCGCAAGTAAACTTGCGTGGCTGAGTTCCTTGCGCGCAACATCTTTGCGCGACAAGAATAAGGAGGAGGAGGAGTCCCCTGTGCGCATTATTTGCGCGACAGGAAGAGCTCTCCCTGCCCGCATACTTGCGCGGCAGGAGAAGCTTGCGCGCCCAAGGTGTCTTTGCACCCTTGTGGCTTGCGCGCCTCGTAGGTGTTGCATACTGCACACCCGAGTGCTTGTGCACCCAAGTGCTTGCGCGGCTCTTACCTTGTGCACTCAAGCCTTGTGTGGCTGTTGAAGACAAGTGGAGGCCGAGACTTGTGCTTGTGTGCCAAGTGAAGGAGGAAGACGGCCGAGGATACCTTGTGTGTGTGCAAAAAAGAATAAAAGAGTAAACCTTGTGTGCCAAGAGAAGTGGAAGGCCGTAGCCACATTTCCCCTTGTGTGTGTGCTAAGTGCAAAGAAGGGCAGTAGGTGTTCGGGTGTGTGTGCAAGAAGGGAAGAGAAGGCCGAGCCTTAGTGCCTTGTGTGCCAAGTGAAGTGGAATACCACACATTATGTGTGAAGTGAAAAAGGCCGAGAGGAAGTGTGTGCAAGTGGAAGAGGCCGTAGCCTTGTGTGTGCACACTATTGAAGAACAACTAAAAGAACACTAAAGTGTGTGTGTGCAACAAGAAGAGGAAGGTCACTACAAGTGTATGCTAAGTGAAGAATTTGTGTGTGCAAACTAAAGAAGTGGCTGAACCTAGGTGTGCACTAAAAGTGAACACACTTAGAAGAAGTTGATAGGAGGACATCCACACTAAAGTAGAACACACTCTAAGTGTGTAAACAAATTGGATAAAGTGTGTGAAGTTAGGAGAAGGTGTGTGCTATAATTGATTACACCCTCTGTGGGTCTACTGCACCAAGAAGAGGACAGGAAAAGTGCATGCATGCATGCATGCACGTGCACACGTGAAAAAAGATAAATCAGGCTGTGTGCATCTGAGGAGTCCAGGAACAAAAGTTCTTGAAGATTTGAAGACCCATGCTATCAGTGCATGAAGATGAAGAGTTGCCATGCATTCAGTGCATGAAGTTGTTTTGATGTGAGACTGGACCAGACTAGAGTTATAGATATCAGTTGTCTGAGTATTCAGTAGTTGAAGAGAGAAGCCAGGTCATCCTGAAGAAGGAGATAAAGCCTGAGCTAGACGAGAAGACCTGATCATCACAAGTGATCAGAGGTACAGAGCAAGGCCAGCAGTCTTTATCCCAGACTGCTGAAGATACTTGAAGAAGCTTAAAGAGACGAAGAGCTACTCGTGTGACTCGAGGAGCCAGGAGAAGACCCTGTGGGACTCAGGGAGAAGAAGTCTTCAGTGGGATTCTGGAGCAGGCCAGTGGGACTCTGGTAACACTGTGGGACGCAGTATAAAGACCCTCCTGTGGGACTCCGGAGAGATACAGTGGGACTCTGTATCGACCATTGTAATTTTAACAGGTTATAATGGAGAATCCATGTTTGGAGAGCATGGCAAGGATGTAGGCCTTTGGTGCCGAACCTTGTAAATCCTTGTGTCCTGTGCCTTTTCATTACTGCATTATCCGAGAAAGGTTGAGAGATACAAGAAGAGTGGATCGAGGCTTTAACCAGCCATAGAGGTTTAATTGATTAAGAATCAATTAGTAAAAAGTTTTAAAGGATCACTGATTCACCCCCTCCCCCTCTCAGTGATTCACACTGATCTGGGCACTTCAATTGGTATCAGAGCGAGGTTACCTCTAAAAGATCCAAGGGAGTCTTTATGAAGTGCAGATTTGAGGAAATGAGTGACCAGCCTCAAATGGAGATATCTGCCAAGACTCAGAAAAATAGAAAGAAGAAACAGGCCAAGAAGATGAAGAAAGCCTGTCCTAGCTGTGATGAAGTTGAAACAATGAATGATCTTCAGAGTGCACTCAAATATCTTCAGAAGATAGTTCCCATGGAAGTGGCAAAGTGTATAGCTACAGGCATCCATGATCTTCATGAAGAAAAATCACAGTTAGAAGAAGAAGCCAATGCTATGGAAGATCAGCTGGCTAAAAGGGTTGGCATAACCAACACTCTCAGAAAGCTGGTAAATGCCAAAGATGAAACATTATCTCTTTGCAATGAAAGATATGAAGACACTTGTGAAGAATTGCAAAGAAGCCTTTCTGAGAAATAATTCTTTATGATATTAGTCAAAGATGTTTTCCATGCACTGGAAAAGAGGCACAAAGTGTCAATGGTTGTCAGAGATGCTCAACTAGAAGACAAAGTCAAAAGGGTGAAGGAGCTTGACAACTCATTTCTTGAAATGAAGCAAGTGCATGAAGACCAGATGAAACAGCTGGAAGAGAAATGGGAAGGAATGCTAAGAACAGTTGAGGATGAGAAGAACTCCCTCAACATGAAGTGTTTAGAACTGGAGGTGATATTGAAAAATCTGCAATCACCTAAAGCTGAATCCTCCCAGTCAGCTGATAGAAGAAATGTTGCTACACAAGTATGCTTTGATAAGGATGATTCTAAAAGAAAGACATCCTCTAGTAAAAGTGCAACAACTTCTAAAAGGAAGGTACCATCCATCCCATCTTGTACTAATGCTTCTAATAGTGTTTCCACAAAAAGTGCAGGATGGAAAAATAATTCCAAACAAGTATGGATGAAGAAAATGAAGAAGCAGAGCTCTCCTGAAGTAGCACAACAGGTCAAGAAAAGTACCCTACAATCAGAAGGACTGAAGAGGTCAAGATTCGTGGGACAATGCTGGTGTTGTAACAAGTATGGGCATTGTGCAAAGGATTGTTGGTACAATCCACTAAATGCCAAAGCACAGAGGAAGCCCATGCCAAGGGGGAGCAAGCCAGAAGAAAAGAAGCAGCATCCACAGGTCCAGAGATATCTGTTTACTGCTAACAGATTTGGATTACTTGACAACATCTGGGATGTTTTCAAAAGTGGTCAAAAAGATACATGTCAATCTCTGAATGTATCTGAAGCTGGAATGAAGAGAAGATCACTGAACCTGGCTAAAAAGGAATCCTTGGGAAGCAAGCAGAAGAAAGTGGAAGATGCTCCCAAGAAGAGTTTGAAAAAGGAAGAGAAGTCCTTGGATTCTAAAACCAAGAAGGGTGAGTCATCCAGAAGGACCGCCAAGAAGAAGTGCTTCTACTGTGGAAGGAATGGTCATACCATGGATCTTTGTAAAGAAGCCATGAAATTCAATAGAAGCCAACTGGACATAAACAGACAATCAATCCAGAAGAAGCAGAAGGGATTGGTTGAAAACAAGTTGCCTAAGAGAGGTAGCTTGACAGTATCAAAAGAACCATGTGGAATATCCAGAACTGAGGCCACACTTCCAAGTGACTTACTAGTCATATGGCCAAATCAGTTGCAACTTGCCAAAGATCTACAAAGAGCTGAAGATGAAGTACTGGCAATTGCTAAAGCAAAAGAGAAGAAGAAGATTTCACATGAAGATGTTTTGAGATCCACACCAGCACAAACATCATTGAAGATCAAATGTGCAAGTGTGAAGAATGGTGAAAATGGGACATCTCGGTTGAGAGAATCTTCTCAACCTTGTTGTTCACATTGATGAACCAAGGAGGTTCCATCTTATTCCCTTGTACTATTGGTATTTACATGTGCTGACATTGCAGGGAATTGAAGATGATGATCATTCTCAGCTGGAGGATGGTTTGGATTGAATGGAGTGCACCCCTTGAGGGGGAGCCAATCTGAAGAAGATGGCATTCTTAGATTAATACCATCTTGAGAAAAGTGAAGGTATTCCAATCATACTTTCATCCCTTGTTTCTTAATTGAGTTTATCTTGACAATTAAGGGGGAGTATGAATTGAAGACAAATGGAATAAAGGGGGTGCTTTATCTTTGCACTGAACTTTCTAATGAGTTTTGTGAAGTATGTGCAGGATTCAGCAATTCATTGAATATCTGAAAAAATTCAACCCCTAAGCATGATCTCACATGTGTAGAGAGTTATGGACAGCATTGAGTACCTTGGTTACATCACTCTTGTTTTCTACACCGGGTTAGCCCAAGTAGACTTAGAGTTGATCTACTAAAGGTTCTTTGCTAAAGAAGAACATGTGACATCATCCCTCTCTCAGTGTTTTTCAAGAGAATACTATTTATAAGGGAGGAAGAGATTTTTGAAAGTGAACCACACCACACCTTTGCATTTGATTGCCAATAAGGGGGAGAAAATATTGGCACACATATTGACCCATTCATATGTGCTGAAGGAGTGTATTGACAACAAATACAAAGGGGGAGATTGAAGTGCAATGTGTTGCATTTGTTGTCAATGAGGCATGAAGTTGTCAATGAGGCATGAAGTTGTCTTGGAATGAATGGGAGTCAAGATGTGAATGTCAAAGGATGTGATGGTGTTGGTGATGAAGAGAGAATAGCCATAGTACTAAGATGCATGTCACCTAGGAGATTCACTAAGTGACATAGGAGATGATGGTTGAAACATTCTCTAAGAACATCAGACGATTGTTGAGCTGATCTTTAAGTTCATAGAACTTGTATCCCGATGATACAATGTCACAACATGATTAGAAGACCATGCATTGTAGTGACAATGCATGAGGAGTTTAAAGAAGATCCATCCACAACTACTAAGTGGATGATGTGCATTAATAAAGTCCATGCACTATCACATAGTGCATGTGAACATGAAGATGATCCAATTGATCTCTGATTAGATCAATAAAGCACATTGAAGAATTTAAGTGATTCAGGAGTTCGGTTGAAGAAGAAGTACCTTCAAGAATTTCCCTCCTAAGTAATGAATATATGTTGAGGAGATTGGAGGAATTCTTAAGAAGAAGAGAAGAGAAGAAATAGAGATGGGAAGAAGAATGGCTTGGAGTGGCATATGGAATATTACACTTGGTACTTTGTTTTTATACAAAGGATTCATCCTTCCTTTGCCAAAAAATTGGCCAGCCAAGGCCAGCCTTAAGGGTTCAACCCCCAAGGCACATGTGGGCCTAAGGCGCCACGCCCAAGGGGGGATCCCATGTGGCCAGCCCGGGCGGCAGAGGCAGGGGCCGTGTGTAAGCCCCCGAGGGCACGCGGTGGTGAAACCCGCGCACCCGGAGAGCATAGGGGGCGCTAGGAGCGCGCCCGCAGGAGCAGAGAGTGGGCGCAGAGCGCGCCCGCAGGGAGAACACGGTGCGGGGCGGCACCGTGGAGGGAGAGGTTCAATTGCGGTGAAGCGGGCAGCGCTTGTTTGTTAAACCGTGAGAAAATCCCGCGGCGTTTCGATGTGGGACGGCGAAATTTCACCCGGGAGCGATCCTGGCCGCACGATCGATCGCGCGCCAGATCCGAGCCGCTCATCGCATCCCGTACGCGATGATCTGATCGCGGCCGTCCGAAGATCTGATCCGACGGCTAAGAGACCGTCCTCTTCCTCGAGCTCAGCCGAAGCATTCCCGCGAGCTCCGCTCGAACCAGAGGCAACCTGAAGGCAGTTTTCGAGTTCCCGGCCACCTCTGAAGGATCTAAGACCTCCATTGTGCTCGTCTGGCCACACTGAATACATCCATGCCTTAAAATTTCCTTGCATGCAAGAAATGAGGAATTTCGGTCGAGGCCGAGGCAAGCAAAGCTGCCGAAGGCCGTGGGGTGTTTATGCATGCATGTTATGGATCAGAAGAAGGCCGTGCATGCGTTCTAAGTCGCATGCACGTAGAGGAAATTAAAGAAGAAGATTCCTCGTGAAACAGAGGAAAGAAAATAAAGATTTGGAAAGTTTTTAAAGATCCGAAGATCTCGGGATTTTGAGATTTATCACGCGGATTGAACCGCCTCTCCTCTGCCTATAAAAAGAGAACCCGAAGCACGGTAATGCTTGCTGAAGTTCTTGTTGAAGATTTGTGTCCCGCGAAGCCTCTGCCTCGCGAAGTTGAAGCCCCGCGCAAGTAAACTTGCGTGGCTGAGTTCCTTGCGCGCAACATCTTTGCGCGATAAGAAGAAGGAGGAGGAGGAGTCCCCTGTGCGCATTATTTGCGCGACAGGAAGAGCTCTCCCTGCCCGCATACTTGCGCGGCAGGAGAAGCTTGCACGCCCAAGGTGTCTTTGCACCCTTGTGGCTTGCGCGCCTCGTAGGTGTTGCATACTGCACACCCGAGTGCTTGTGCACCCAAGTGCTTGCGCGGCTCTTACCTGGTGCACTCAAGCCTTGTGTGGCTGTTGAAGACAAGTGGAGGCTGAGACTTGTGCTTGTGTGCCAAGTGAAGGAGGAAGACGGCCGAGGATACCTTGTGTGTGTGCAAAAAAGAATAAAAGATTAAACCTTGTGTGCCAAGAGAAGTGGAAGGCCGTAGCCACATTTCCCCTTGTGTGTGTGCTAAGTGAAAAGAAGGGCAGTAGGTGTTCGGGTGTGTGTGCAAGAAGGGAAGAGAAGGCCGAGCCTTAGTGCCTTGTGTGCCAAGTGAAGTGGAATACCACACATTATGTGTGAAGTGAAAAAGGCCGAGAGGAAGTGTGTGCAAGTGGAAGAGGCCGTAGCCTTGTGTGTGCACACTATTGAAGAACAACTAAAAGAACACTAAAGTGTGTGTGTGAAACAAGAAGAGGAAGGTCACTACAAGTGTATGCTAAGTGAAGAATTTGTGTGTGCAAACTAAAGAAGTGGCCGAACCTAGGTGTGCACTAAAAGTGAACACACTTAGAAGAAGTTGATAGGAGGACATCCACACTAAAGTAGAACACACTCTAAGTGTGTAAACAAATTGGATAAAGTGTGTGATGTTAGGAGAAGGTGTGTGCTATAATTGATTACACCCTCTGTGGGTCTACTGCACCAAGAAGAGGATAGGAAAAGTGCATGCATGCATGCATGCACGTGCACACGTGAACAAAGATAAATCAGGCTGTGTGCATCTGAGGAGTCCAGGAACAAAAGTTCTTGAAGATTTGAAGACCCATGCTATCAGTGCATGAAGATGAAGAGTTGCCATGCATTCAGTGCATGAAGTTGTTTTGATGTGAGACTGGACCGGACTGGAGTTATAGATATCAGTTGTCTGAGTATTCAGTAGTTGAAGAGAGAAGCCAGGTCATCCTGAAGAAGGAGATAAAGCCTGAGCTAGACGAGAAGACCTGATCATCACAAGTGATCAGAGGTACAGAGCAAGGCCAGCAGTCTTTATCCCAGACTGCTGAAGATACTTGAAGAAGCTTAAAGAGACGAAGAGCTACTCGTGTGACTCGAGGAGCCAGGAGAAGACCCTGTGGGACTCAGGGAGAAGAAGTCTTCAGTGGGATTCTGGAGCAGGCCAGTGGGACTCTGGTAACACTGTGGGACGCAGTATAAAGACCCTCCTGTGGGACTCAGGAGAGATACAGTGGGACTCTGTATCGACCATTGTAATTTTAACAGGTTATAATGGAGAATCCATGCTTGGAGAGCATGGCAAGGATGTAGGCCTTTGGTGCCGAACCTTGTAAATCCTTGTGTCCTGTGCCTTTTCATTACTGCATTATCCGAGAAAGGTTGAGAGATACAAGAAGAGTGGATCGAGGCTTTAACCAGCCATAGAGGTTTAATTGATTAAGAATCAATTAGTAAAAAGTTTTAAAGGATCACTGATTCACCCCCTCCCTCTCTCAGTGATTCACACTGATCTGGGCACTTCAAAATGAAAAATCATATAATGAGAAATTATATAGTCATAGTGTCCACCCAAATATTAATTTGAAAAAACCTAAACATAATGATGAAATAGTGCCTTTAAATAAACCATGTATAGGGGAAACAATTAAGATGTGGAAACTCAATAAAATCAATATGTGGAATATGAAACCCCAAATAAAACCATAAACATCTAATATACTTCATGGGAAACTCAATAAAATCTATTGCGAAATGATATTGAACCCGACTAATAGAATGCCAAATATTTCATCACTACCACAAAAACGTTTTTTCGCAGCCCCCCCCCCTTATCAGCACTAACAAAAAAGTGCTGATAATGGGTCCCACTTTATCAGCCCTTGTTTAGTAGTGCTGATAAAGGGGGGGCATTTATCAGCATTTTTTAAAAGCGTTGATAAAGGGTCGACTTCAAAAAAAATTTAATAAAATATATTAACATATTAATATATAAATATAGTTATATTGATATAAATATAATATATAATTTTTAAATATATTTTATATAAGAATAAATGTACATTTACGCTTAATAAACTTAATATATAAGATATTTAGTGAAAATGGATTCTTAAAAAATTCAAAAAATATTTTTAATTTATAATTTTCTAATTTTTATGAAGTAATAGTCATTTAATAACAATTTGAAGACTAAAAAAATTAAAAAAAAATATCCAAAATATGTTGAAAACGCAACTCGAACTTCAAACCGCCATAAATTTTGATCTGGGTGTCCGTTTGAGCTCTACCACGTATCAAATCGAAGCCTACGATGAGATCTACGTCACAAACATTAGGGTAGCCCCGATCAAGGGTTTTTCAAGGCCAAAAGAGGCCCAGAAGGCCTCCAAAACTGAGTTTTTTGTAGGGGTACCCTGATTTTTTAACATTTTGTGGATTTTCAGCCTCGTTTAAGGAGGTATTATTGACTTTTTTTTGGTGGGGACTGAATTTATTCCAAGATATTGCATTCATATTGATATTATGTTATTAATATTCCATCGTTTTTTATAATGCACTGCTATTTATAATCAAATATATTACTATATGTACATATATTTTATATATTCACACTTAAAAATTTAATTATAAATATAAATAATAAAATATATTCACATATAAAATATATTAGATTTATTTAAATAATAACTAACATCCATTTTATTTAAAATAAATATATATTAATATTTATATACCTATATATTAATCTAACTATATATATATATATATTAATCTAACTATATATATATAAATCTAATAACTATATATATATTAATATAACTATATATATATATATATATATTAGTATTACTATAAATATATATATTAATATCACTATAAATATATATATATTAATATCACTATAAATATATATATATATATATTAATATCTATATATATATATATTAATATAACTATATATATGTTAATATAACTATATATATATATATTAATATAACTATATATATGTTAATATAACAATATATATATATTAATATAAGTATATATTACTATACGAATAAATATAACTATATATATATATATTTATATAACTATATATATATATATTAATATAACTATATATATATTAATAAAGCTATATATATATTATAATATAACTATATATATATTAATATAAATTTATATTACTATACAAATAAATATAAATAAATATATAAATATATATGGAGAGAGATATCATGAATTGGAAGACAAATCAAAATAGAGTAGTGGTAAAGGCTTAGGCACGCAGGGGGAGGTCTCGAGTTCAAATCCTGGTGGAGACAGGGGCGCGCGCGCATGGGGGAATATGGAAGCAAGCGCTGTTAAAGGGTGAAGGGGGTGCGAGGGGCACTATACAGGGGCAGAAAAGCAATATAAAAGGGGGGGCTCAAGTGCTATAAAAGCCCCCCTATTGGCAGTATTTTTTAAATTTTTTAAATTTTTTTAAATTTTTTTACCTTTTATCAGCGCTTTTAAAAAATCGCTGATAAAGGAAGCACTAATATAGGGGAATTTTATCAGCGCTAAAACAAAGCACTGATAAAGGACCCTTTTATCAGCGCTTTGTTTTAGCGCTGATAAAAGACCCCTTTTATCCGCGCTTTTTTTAGCGTTGATAATAGGGGTCTTTATCAGCTCTTTTCAGAGCACTAATAAAGGGGACCCCCCTTTATCTTCGACGGCTTTATCAACGCTTTTTCTAGCGCTGATAAAGTCAATTTTTAGTGCTGATAAAAGTCGTATTTGTAGTAGTGCATCGAATGAACATAAGTGAACAAAAATACATTCAAACCTAGATTACTAACATGGTCTCACTAGGCGGTAACCCCTTGTAGAAAATACTCAAACATAGGGAACTATCCAGTGTGTAATCTGTTCTATTTGAGCACTCATGCAAATGTCCTAGTTAGTAATTTGGGTTCCCATGATATAACTCAATGGAGGTGAGAAACAAAAAAACATTACATTGGACATCACATGAATTAATAATAAAACATAATTATTAAATCTCATCTCAAATACTGAACCCTATTAAAAATTATTCCTGTATCACATTCTAAGAATCACTAAAAATAATAGAAAATAAGGGTTTCACAAATAAGGTGAAACAATATCAAGGAGAATTATTTCATAAAGTGCCAATTGGGATTTTAATTGTTTGTTTATGAAACCAATTCATGGGATACTATTTCAAAACCAAATCATATTATTTATCAATAATAATGTATATAATTTATGGGACACATTACAATAGGATTAACCCACCACAAATACAACTTAAAAATGAATTCATCAAAATGTGGGTTATGTTCTTGGAAATTTAACAATAATAAAACACCCTTTAAAAGTCCATAAACAAACCCTTTGTCTTAAAGTAAAACCTTATGAAATTTAATCCTTGGAATACAAGCACTACATTAAGTGAGAAAAATAATTGAAAAGATAAATTCAAGATTTATTCAACACTTGTTGTGCTTAGAAATTAAAATCGACTGGGGATATTATATTAAAATTAAACCCATTCTTCATCCAAGGAAACAAAATTTGTTTTTAAATTTTGGTTAAAAAACGTGTTAATCCTATAAAAAATTTCAAACATAATCTAGAAAACACACGTAATCATGAATTTAATTTTTAAAGGATCAAATATGTAGTATCCTACCTCAATTCATTCTCTTTAACAAAAAACAATGTTGACTCACCTCAAAATGACATGAATAAGTCAAGAGGGATAAAAGGAAAATTAAAATAAGAAGAAAACCCATGAAATATTTTGAAATTAAAAACCCTAGGTGGATGGACCATGCTACAGTAAGAGAATAGAGTAGAAAATAAATAATAAGAATATCGGGGAGTCTAGAAGGGATTGCCCTGAAGAGTTGACACTAACACCTAAAGAATCCCATGGAAATCATGATGGAAGGACGAGTAACCATGGAATATGTGATAATGGGTAATGGGGTTCATTTGGAAGAGGATAAGGGTTATTTAAAGGTAAAAATATATAGGGGTAGTTAGATAAATTCAATTTTTTATTGACATATATACTTTATAGAGTATAGATATATGGTTTATAAAACCATGTTCTAAATATGTGTTCCCCACTAGGTCAACCATGTAAAAACACATAGGTATGCCACATTATTAGACTAATGATGTCAAAATTGTGCCATTTTTAACTAAAAAAATTATAGACCTATCACATGGTTTCCACAAGATTAACACTAATAGTGTGTTAGCCATACGACATGCACTCCATCCCAAAAAAATAAAATTTTGTAGGAGATTATTCCCAGAATGACAGAGAAAAACAACTTGTTAAAATATAAATAAAGTAATAGGGTAGAGTAAAGTCCAGGTATCAAAATTCTCCCCACTATAAAGATTTGTTCTCATAATATGATTCTAGAAGAAAATATCGTCCAAGGAAATGAAGAGTTTTAACTCCCACTTCTAAACTCTGTCTCAAAACCTATAGACAATACACCATCAATTTTAACTACACCCATAGTTCCAAATGCTATAATTTCACATGTTAAGGTAGAAAAATATCTTTAATAACTATATGACTAAATATTTGATTACCAATGATAAGGTTGATTATTCCACAAGCACCCAACCTTTCTAAGATTTTGTAAGGATTTTATATTGGAGATAAATAACATAGTGGTATCCCTACTATTTATGATTTATATTAACACCTTGATTCCCCAAAAATGATCAAAACTCAAAGAGTATAGAAAACTCATAATAATCTCCATTAAATGACACTCAAATAAATGGAGTATAGTTCCTAAGGGATCTTACCAAAAACTAAACCATCCAAAAATGCAATAACCATTGACTCAAATAAATCAACTTATAAAAATAATCTTGACCAACCCTGAAAAGTTCATCAAAATAGACATCTCCAAGGACTAATTAACTTATAAAAAACAAGGTAGATCAACAAAAAAGGTCCACATTCCACTAGTAAAAATTCAAAGTGTTTTATGCCTCAAAAATATAACCAGGTATCAAGTATTGATAAATATAGACTAAGACATCCCTTACAAAACACTGGTTCTCAATGAATCCAAATATTTTGTTTAGCACTATCCAAGTTATAATCCAAGCTAGAAAAGGAACCCATACCAATTATCCCAAACACCCACCCAAGAATTCCCATGTACAATCCCTACAAAAATAGGAGCTCAAAAAATTCTAACATCACATAAAATCCAAGAAGTCACAACCAAACCCTAATTTATGATCATCGTAAGAACCAAAAATTCTCAAAAAGGAATCATAATTAAAAAAATTAATTAAGATAAGAAAAAAAGGTTATCCTCTAATGTTTTAACTCCATGGAAACCAATTAGCATAATCTTAAAAATAGGCAATTATATCTATTTTCAAACAAAAATACCTGTATGAATCCTTCCCTATACTATTAATATAAATTATATAATCACTAAAGGTTCAAAAATATATAAAAAATATATTCTTCCTCATTATCATACATGTAATTAGAGACCTATCTCTTACCAAGGATTTCCCATGGATGTGGAATATATCAAATAACATGAAAAATGACCCCATAAATTCATGTATTTGAATTAAATTCAAATGGTACCAACATATACCACCCAAAAAATATAGAAATATGTCACACCAAGTTAAAATATTTTTTAAAAAAATCTATTTTACATTAAAATTTTCATTCTCAGATTGAACGTTTAAAACTAACCTTGCATAATAAATCATTGTTCGAGAACATTCATTTTTAAAACATTATATAAACTCTATGATAAAATAATTTTTTGAAACCCCTCATAAATGAAAATTTCCAATTTCAAGTAACCCATAAAAACATAATACATTAGAAAATACACTTTGGAAGCATTCCATATTACATTAAAAACTAATCTAAAACCATTTCATTACTGTAATAAAAATCCAAATCCCATTTTATTACTAAGGAACTTCAACCCATTTATAAAAAATCACTTTATATTATCTTATTTTTTGACTACATAAATAACCTTTGAAATATTTTATACATCTAAACATCTTGCTTTAATTAAAAATTTAAAAACATAAAAGAGGATTTTAATTTCCTGTAATAAATCTCTTGAACAACCCTTTGAAATTCCAAATTATCCAAATCATATTTATAAAATATTCACACACACAAACATTTACAAAATCTCATAAAATTTAAAAAATTGTCCATGGATTCCCTTAAAACATTTTAAACACCCTCTTTATGTCCATTACATTTCAAAATTTCAAACCACTTAATTACCCCTTTGTTAATAATAGAGTCCATTCATTCCATTTTAAACAACAAAATTGTTTTTATTTAAATATTAAAAAATAAATCAATTCAAAATATGTCAATAATCTAAAATAAACACTCCAATTCAAATTAAATAAATGATGAGAAATAATGAAAACTATTTAGAACCTCAAAACAAAACTAAAAAAACCTATAAAATTCAAAATTGTACATGGTTTAGCTACACGGCCAGGTAAATCATTTGGATATTATGTGTGATAGTATAATAGTTTTAGTCCTAGATTTCATGGTATATATTAAATTTTATAAACCACACATAGTAACAATACACCCCATGTATTATTTTAAAATACCACTCCAAAACTTGGTTTTCATTAAGAATAACTCATAAATTACACATGAAGGACATAAACACTCAAATAATAACAACTCAAAAATAAGCACGTAAAAAAAATTTATACATACTCATCACAGACACCCATAGTAACTCCAGTATTGTCCCAAATGGTAGTGATCAAACAACTACTAGTGACCTGTCACTTGAATTATGATGGTCCTATCTCTATACAAATAGACTCCTCCATTAAAAAGGTACACTATAGTACCAAGTACCTCTTATAAAACCTAAATAAAATAAAATTTGTAATAAATGGGATCGGGGTACCATCAAACTAGTACCCAATTCACTCTTCCACTAGGCTCGAAGGGCCTTTTGAACTCCAAAAGCTGAAAAAAGTGCTTAGGAATCAAATACATAGTGGTTGGAAAGATTTATCTTAATAAAGATATTATAAAGATTAGTATTCCACCTAGAGGAACACAAGGACTGTTCAATAAGTCATAATACCATTAGCATGATAGAAAACTTGAAACACAATAAAAAATTCCAAACTAGGTATAAATAAATAACCACAATACATAAATAATAAATAAATCATTGTTTATATCTAACATATCTAATAATTTAATTAACACTAGACATTAATTACTATTCCAACATAACTCAAAAAAGGAATGTTTTAACCAATCCATTGACATGTAATGATAAATTAGATAAGAAAATTTATATTATAATAATGAAACAAAAAAAATCATCTTTTTCATCAAGTGAATCACCCTAACGTATAATAAATTGAAAATTGTATTCATATAAAATATAATAATCATGAAGATAGTTTTTATGGGATGTTCTTATAAAATTATCCTCAAATAATATCATAGGGATACATTCCATAATCTATTTATAATCCCAAAACTTGTGAAATACCTATAATAAATTGAAATTTTTTAACTATATAATATCAATACTAGAGAAATAATTTTAAAAAATTGATAAATTTATCCATATATAATATCATAATCATAAAGATGGTTTTTGTGGGAGCTTCTTCTATACATATACTCAAAAAATATCATAGGGCTTTATTCCCTAATCTATGTTTTTCTACATCTAGATTCAAAGGATTCTACTAAACTTTCTCTAATATCAACTGTAACAACCTAATCTTAGAATCTTGGATTCAGTGCCGTACTTTATTACTTTATCATGATTACAAAGAATCAAATCTCGATAGATCGATCAATTTAGTAGTTGTGAAAACTAGATACATACATGAACCCCATTTTACATTATGAATATAAAATAAAACAGAATAAATAATTTTTTTTTATTTTAATTACATCATTGAAAACTCATTCAAATATATCATTTTTGTAACATAGATAATGGAAGCGAAATAAGGGAGAGCTAAAATTCTCAAAAATGGTTAAATATAACAAAAGCTATAATTAATAAAAAAATAATTATAATGGCATGGTAAATGAGAGAAACACATTCCAATTAATTGATAAATTTAGCATAATATGGTAGGAATACAATATGTTCAAATAACACTATATAAATAATCACATGATCTTGAAACATGACCATGAATATTCAAACTAGTCAAATAAGGACATGGAATAACAATAAGCATGTAATACATAATGTAGGACATCTGAAATATTAAGATCATTCCTCAATATTTTTACTATAATGATCTATCGACATGAATGTTTAATTATATGAGTAGAAACCTATATGAACTATCATGATATATCTTCAAGATAGACACTATCTTGATATATCATCCAGAGAGATTTAAACTATTTGGAAACAAACACGAAGGGTTTTTATCCAACTAAATTTATCCCATGAGAGTATCGATGCATTGATGGGCTTGATTTGACCAGTCCCCAAACTGTGTAATGCTTGTCCAAAACATTCCAAATATATTTAATAATTAATTTAAATTATAAATAATGGACCTTATCAAATACCATTATTGATTAAAAGATAAATATTTATCAATATTTCCCCAATAAATCATATAAATTTCATTGTAATACCCTTATGTAAAAATGGTATATGGTTTAAGAAATAATAATATCCATTATACAAAAAAATTGATATTAAAATGAAATATAATTTCTAATGAAAAATGATTCTAATTAAGTTATTGTTTTAATATAATGTTAACAATCAAAAAAGAAAGTGAGGTTGTAAGATAACTTTTATTAGTTTTTAATTTTAATGTTAAAACCCATTTGATGTGATAATTTAAATTAAAACCGTAAATTCCACTAAAATGAGATTATTTATGATATAATATATCTAAATGATCAGTAGATACAACAAAAAATTTAGTAACTACTGAAAATGGAATTTATCTAACATCTGTTAAAAGTGAGATGAACATTCCTTAGCTTAAGCTCTCTTTTAGTTGAGCATACATTAAACTCCCATATAATGGTTTTAATAATTTTATTGACTTATTATAGAACCATATTTATATTTATGATATCATTCATGATTCATTTTTTATAACTTATCACCCATTCATTAATAATATTTTATTATTTTCATAGTTTCAGGAGTTAATTGTCTTATTTTTCAAGAATGCTTTGACTTGTTAATTTTGTCCCTATTTCTTCGATAATGTTTTAATAATCTCCAAAAATTTTAACATTAAATAAATATCATATATATTCGTTATATATTTATTTATAGTAATCCAAAAAATTTTGTGATAGGAAAATGAAATGCACCCTTCATTGAGATGGTAGGTCGTACGTATGCATGAACGATGATTCAATTTTATTATCATATTAATAGAAAGAAAAGTAAACAATATATATTTATATTATTATTAAATTATCATATATATATCATATATATCATATACTTTTGTTAAATAAATCATTAATACATTCCATGTAATGTTTGAACAAGTCACATTTCTTTGAGTAGGCGATAGTCCACACGTCCACAAATGATGTTATCGTATTCCCACAAAATTGAAATAAATAAATTATGTGTTATTAAATAATTACATAAGAATAAATATATTATAAAAATCATATATATCATATATTATAAAAATAAATCCATCATTATACCTAACCATGAAATGTGTTAATGGAAGAATAAACAACATCAGCTCAAAAGACGATAATCTGCCATACACTTGAACAATGATTGTTTATCCCATTTCAAGGAAGTGTTTGTAAGATTAGGTCACACACTTCATATAAAAACATTTAATTATATTTTTTTACATTGGTTATTATATAAAAAATATATAAATATACTTTTTTGAGTATAGAAATAAATAAAACCAAAGTGCTCATTGAAGAACATTACCTCTTCTTTAGGTAACTCCTTTTAGTTTATACCAAAAGTGTTCCTATGATTACTATTTAATAAATTGATGCTTATATGATGGGGGGTATTTTGGTAATTTATTTTTTAATTTTTTGGATGATGGAAAAGGCTTGATAGGTGTGAAGGGGTTTGGGGTGATTGTCCTCTTATAGTGGAGGGGGAGTGTCATTATTTTAAATATAAAAGGGTAAACAATTTTTAAAGGTATTCCTTAAATAATGTGCCAAAAAATTTAAAAAAATGGATTAAAGTTAAATTATGGCTGATAAAAACCTCCAACACACACACACAAAATGCATTGTAATCATTTTCCTTAATTTCCATTTTTCTCTATTTTTAACTTTTTCTATTTTCACTTGGTTAATTAATTTTCTAATCATGGTAATATTACCATTAAGAATAAATTAAACTGAGCTTTATTATAATATATAAACCCAATTAATTATAAATACAACATTTAATTTAAAATAAAAATCCCAATTGTGTTGGATATTTATTTTAACAGAACCAATGTAAGGTGAAAAAAACTACTTTAACCTGAATCATGATAACAATGTCTTTACTTTTTAGAGGTCCACATGGTCATAAAGGATCAATTGATCCATAAATAAATAATATTTGATATTTATGAACTCTTAAAAATAAATTTTATGAATATAGGATCTTAATTAAATTTAAATCTTTTAATAAAATATCATATATTATAAAATAACATTAATGATAATTTTGACATTATTTACTTAGTTTAAATTTAACATTTTCAAGAAAATGATAGAATTTCAATATATTAATTTTTAACCATTTTAAAATTATTTATTAATTTAAAAAATAAATTTAATACAACAATTAAATCAATTTGAATCACTTTTAAAAAAATTAGTATCATTTATTTTTGTTAATTATTAACTATATAATTATTGTGTTGATATTTATTAATATTTTTGAGTGACTAATTTATCTCTAAAAACTAAGGATAAATTATTAGGATGAAAGAAGATAATTTATATTCGATGTTAACATTTACAACTGAACTAGTTATTTTTATCCATATCCCAAAGCTTTATTGAAATTAAAGTCATGTAAGCTCACTTTTTTGTAATTTTCTTTACTTTATTTATTATGTAGGTAAATTTCATGGAATAATGTATAAAAAAGTCATAAAATTATAGAATAAGGTTACAAGGGTGGAAATATTTCCATCCAGTGGGTATTTAACAATTCTCTAAGTTATTATTCCACAAATATTAAAGATTAACCACTAAGTAAACTCATTTTTACCTTACTCATTGTAATTAATTTTATGCGATTTCACTTATTATTGTTAAAAAATTTTAACATTATATTATTATACTATAAATATTATATTGATTATAACTGTGTATATAATTTATTTGAAAAAAAATTCATATAACATGAATAATTTAATTTTAATCTAATCCTAGATAGGTGGTGAGAAAGCTGGTTTAAAAAGTGAAAATGTTCAAATGTACACTATGTTTTTATATCTAAATTCAATAAGTAAATTATTACTGTAACATACCAAGAAAATAAAGAATATGAAATTTTGATATTTATTAATACATTTGAATTAAATATTAATTTTATTTTACAAGGGATTCTATATTCAATGGCATACCAAACACGCAATAATGGGTTTCTCTGAAGTCTTATGTTGCACACAATGCTGAGACATACTGAAAAATAATACTATATTATTATTTTAAATGGTACTTAACACATATCCGTTGTAATAGTAGGAATGAACATAACTAACTACAATATTATTATACATGTTTTTAAATGTTATTACATTTATCCAACAATAGTTAGAAGCTTATAATGCGAATGAATATAATTTTAAGCATACATACCCTAATATTCTTTAAAAGGTCGATTTACCGCCTTTTGTGGGAGAACCCTCTTTAAATCTATTTTTTGTGACTTTTATATACAATATTTGACAAAATATAAATCTTATTTAGAAGCATGACATAAAAATTTACTTTTGCTAAATATTTGGTATTTTTATGAACAAATTAATTTTCTAATTAATAGTGAAAAATATTGTACTTTAATTCAAAACTTCCTTTTAATATAATTTATTTATAAGGGTATATTATATTTTTAATTGTTTTTAAACTGTAATTAGATTATATTTTATCCATTTAATCAAATTTGTTCATTAGAATTAATTTCACTTTGAAATTGGTCATAATCAACTGTCAATCTTTTAATAGTTATTATTTCTTTAAAATACAATTTTTTGTTTTGACAACGAGAATTAATTTTTAATTTGGTAAAATAGACGTCATTTTTTAATTCAGAATATCAAATATTTATTAGGCTGAAGTTTGGATATTTTTGCCATGACCCGTCCCGGTGGGGCCCAAGCTGCAACTCCCCAAGCACGCCTCCAATAGGCCAGGGGCTGGTGACTAGCACCGAGTAGGCATGCTACTAATATGGGAGGCATTGCCTATAAACATGTACACACTCACACACATCTCCAAGCCCAAAAAGATGTAATGTAAAACTACAAATAGGAATAGATGCATGCATACACTAAAACCCGACCAACAGAGTAAGACATGAAAGTAAAGTACAAGAAAGTAAAACCATGGGGAAAAAGTACAAGCCCACCAAAAGAAAGTTTATAACAAAGTCCAAACTATAAAGAAAGGTGGTGGGACTATAGTCGGTAGCCGTAGGAACACACCTCGGCCTGTCTGATCTCACTAGGCACCATCCAGTCCTAGTTCGCCTAGAATCCTATCAATGGCTCACTCGTCTGCACAAGACACAGCACGTGCTGGCAAAGCCCGTGTAGGGATGAGTATAACAATACCTAGTAGGACACCCCTAAACCACAAAGGAAATACAACAAGGGAAATACCACCATGAAATGATACAGACAACTTCAAACTGTATATGTCTACAGAATATATAACAAGAATATCCAGATATACTCATACATGATCGATCACCACGATACCGCCACTAGGATCCAGCTCGAAGATTCCACTAAGAACAAAACAAGGAGATCACACTCCTAGGTATGAATAAAGAGATGCGAAGTACTCGTTCCTGGAGAACACACTCCAAAAGTACTATGAGAACATGATTCTCATATGAGGATCATAGCCAAGTCATGGGGTGATACCGACAACTCAGTCTGTGTTAATCCGCTAAGCAGAGGATCGGTGCCCGGGTAAAGTTGGTCACATCGATACCAATAACTCTACCTATGGTTCTAGGAATGAATAGAGGATATGGCTCTAAGTCTCATAGAGGGTATTCCAAAAACTCTATTCAGGAAGTCCTGCTGAAGGGATCATACTCCCTTAAAAGGAAATGATAACAGAACCTTTTGGGAAAAGACCAAGGGCACGAACCCTAAGAATAGTAGTCCAAATAATAGAAGAAAAGTGGCTCAAGCCATGAATAATTGGTTACCCGGTGTGTATTATGGTTAAACACCATGCTCCTTGACCCTGGGTATTGCCTGTGTAAATGTCTAGTGTTATCTGTCCAAGCTGTGTAAAACTAAACTACACGGCATGTAGAGGAATCACACGCCGTGTTCCTTGACTCTGAGTACTGCCCATGTAAACTGCCCGTGTCATTTGGCTTTTCAGATGGAAAGCAACTACACGACGTGTATAAGAGTCACATGCCATGTCCGAGCACCTAGGCTTTCTCCGTGTACACTGGCCATGTGCCCGTACATGGCCTCTGTCTATGTCCATGCCACTTACCCGCATACCAGTACACGGGGTATCCCATGTATCTGGCCGGGTCTGGCCGGGGAAGGGTATACAAGCCGTGTCCTTGTCCATGTACCAATCCCGTGTCTGTGTACTCCCGAAGTAAACACCAGGTAGTCTGCCGACGAACACACGCAGTGTAGTCCATACTACCCGGCATGTAGTCGAGATTTTTCTAGAAACGCCGTCTTCTTCCTCGTACTGCGGCTGAACCTCCGGGTCCACGATTTCTAATCCGTTTGTCCTGATACTCTAGGGATTGGTTCGTTTCGTCATACGAACATCGTAACGGGTGTTTTTGGCTCTTAAATTCGATCATAAACCTCAAACAACCCATCTGATGAAAAACGCCCGAGAACTTGTATCTCCCAATCCGCTCTGAATCGCATAACGAAACTGTCGTCGCACCTCCGTGACATCGCTTCGGGGTTGGATCTTCACTCTCGGATCGTTGTGCCAACAAACAAATGAAAAATGACTGATTTCCTCTAAGAACGCGTAGAACGTAATGAAGAACGCGAGGGAGAAAAATACAAGAATCAAACAAGAGGGACGAACATCGATCTTTGTTTATGACGATTCGGGTTCGTCGAAGTTAGATCAAAACCAAACAACCTAAAAATCCCCGTAAAACCCGTCCCGCAAGAACGATTGATCTGTGGGTTAATCTGTTCATGGATTAGCCCGCGTTCGTCATGGAAATCAAAAATGGGGAAGGAAATCAAAAACAAACATCCTACCTGGATCTGCTGTGTTCGTTGGTGAATATCTAATCGTCGCGTCATCGTTGCCGGCGAAGCTCATCAGTAACACCATTTCCACATTGGGAGGTCTCCTCCAGCGCCTCCAGAGCCGCCAAGGGTTTCAGGGTTATGAGGTTTTGTACCCTCGGACACCTGAGTAAGCCTATATTTAAAAAAAAATAAGAGATATCTATTTCAGCATATTTAAAAGATTTCACAAAAGAATAAAATATTTTTATTTAAACATTTTATTACTCTTATGTCACAAAAAATGGATTTCAGCACCAACCTGCGTGGGCTAATGTTAGGCCTCACCTTAAGTAAAATCACTATTCTGAACGTAACGGTGCCTTCATATTTCTGATTTGATCACCCTTTTAAGAGTTATTCTACTTTTTTTAGGAAAACCACATGTGGGAGTAATTTAATTATTTAATTAAATTCAAACATTTGTTCTGGGCTCACCGAGCCTCAGAACTGCACACCGTCTCAGAGCCTGGTCTCGAATTAATTCCCATATGGTATTAAAATAATATATGGAAAAATCTGGGACATTACATCACACCCACCTTTGGGATTTTACATCCCTGAAAATCCAAAACAAAGGCTACTCAAATAGATGTGGGTACTGCACACGAATCTAAGCCTCCCGCTCCCACGTGCTCTCCTAGAGATTCCCGTTCTGCCACCGGACACGTACTAAGGGAATAGCTCGCCCACAAAGGATCTTCTCCTACTGATCCTCCATCTCTACTGGGTACTCAGCAAAGGTCACTCCATCATCTATGTCCATCTTGCCCCAGTCGATGACGTGCAACGGATCATTCACGTACCTCTGCAGCTGCGACACATGGAAGACATTGTGTACCCAGTCCATCTGTGGAGGTAGAGCTAAGAGATACGCCACCTCAACAAATCTACATAGAATCTAGAAAGGTCCAACGAACCTCGGAGATAACTTGACACCTCGGCCAAATCTCCACAATCCCCGCTGAGGTGAGACCCGATGGAACACACGGTCTCCCTCCTCGAACACCAAGGGCCTCCGCCTCCTATCGGCATAAGACTTTTGCCGACACTGTGCAGTCTTCATCTGCTCTTGGATGACCTGCACCTTCTCTGTAGTTTCTCTTACCATCTCTGGGCCCATAAGTGCTGACTATCCTGGGTCAGTCCCGCAAAGCGGTGACCTGCAAGGTCGTCCATACAGAGCCTTGAATGGTTCCGCACCAATAGTGGAATGATAACTATTGTTATAAGAAAATTCCACCAGTGGTAGGTGATACTCCCAGCTACGACCGAAGTCAAGTATGCAGGCTCGAAGCATATTCTCCAGGACCTGGATGGTCCGCTCTATCTGACCATCAGTCTGGGGATGAAACACTGTGCTCAAGCGTAACTGAGTCCCAAAAGATTCCTGCAATCCCTTCCACAACCTGGATGTGAAACGAGCATCACGATCTGAGATGATTGTGGATGGAACTCCATGAAGTTGAACTATCTCTTGCATGTAGATGCATCTCAACCTTTCTACTGAAATCTACTCCCGTATGGCTAGGAAGTGGGCCGACTTGGTGAGTCAATCAATGATCACCCAGATGGCATTGTGTCCCCTAGATGTACATGGTAAAAACTGTCACGAAGTCCATGGATATCCCATCCCACTTCCACTCTGGCACCTCAAGGGGCTGAGTCAAGCCTGCTGGCACCTGGTGCTCACCCTTTACTTGCTGACAAGTAAGGCACCGAGAAACACACTCTGCCACACACTTCTTCATTCCTGGCCACCAAAACTGACGTTGGAGGGCTTGATACATCTTTGTCACGCCTAGATTCACCACAAAAAGGGATGTATGCAACTCTCTCATTACCTCCTCCCGCAACATCACTGGTACTACTATACTCCCTCTGAAAGGAATAATGGCCTCCCCACCTTCTGAATATCAATCAGTCACAACACCTGCGGATATCTGAGCATGTAGAGTCTCACAGCTAGCATCCTCACGCTATGCTTCTCTGACTCGCTGAAATAGTGGAGGGGTAACAACCCTCGATTGAAGTTAAGCACCCTCATATCCATCCAAAAAGGATAACAGTAAAGAGGCCAACTGCCTCGTCGCCTCATCCAGCAACTGCAAACTGGATTTCCTGCTGTGAGCATCTGCCACAATGTTCCCCTTCCCAGGTGTGTAAACTATCTCAATGTCGTAATCCTGGAAGAACTCAAGCCATCACCTTTGTCTCAATTTCATATCCTTCTGAGAAATGATATATTGTGATCAGAGTAGATGGTAAACCACTCTCCCATCAGGTAGTGTCGCCACATCTTCAACGCAAATACTACCACTGCCAACTCAAGATCATGGGTCACGTAGTTCTGCTCGTGTGGCCTCAACTGCCACGAGACATAGGCAATCACCGCTTGCCTCTGAATCAGGACACAACCAAGCCCTATTCCTGATGCGTCGTAGAACACTATGTACTCGACACCCTCCTCTGGTAATCTCAAGATCGGGGTGCTCGTCAGACTCGGTCTCAACTACTGGAATGCCTACTGGAATCTATTAGTCCACACAAAAGGCTGCCCCTTTCAGGTCAAAGCTGTCATGGGTGCCGAAATCCTGGAGAAATCAAGAATGAATATCCGATTGTAGCCTACCAACCAAAGGAAGCTCCGCACCTCCATCACACTCCGGGGTGGCTCCCATGCTAGTACTGCCTCCACCTTGGATCGCTATACTGCTACACCATCTTCTGAGATAACGTTTCCCAGAAATTTGACCTCCTGTATCCAGAACTGGTACTTCGAGAGTTTCCTGTACAACTAGTGCTTGTGAAGTGTGTCCAAAACCATCCTTAGGTGTCTCGCATGCTCCTCCTCAGACGCAGAGTACACAAGGATATCATCGATGAAGACCACTACGAACTGATCAAGATAGGGCTGAAGAATCTGGTTCACATGTCCCATGAACACTACCGGGGTGTTCGTCACGCTGAAGGGAATCACCAAGTACTCATAGTTACCGTAGCGGCATCTGAAAGCCGTCAACGGTATATCCCCATCCCGTACCCGCAACTGGTGATAGCCTGATCATAGATCAACCTTCGAGAACCATCGTGCCCCTCCCAACTAGTCGAAGAGGTCATCCATCCTCGGTAGTGGATACCAGTTCTTCACGGTCACCTGATTCAAGCACAGGTAATCCACAAAAATCCTCAAGATCCCGTCTGCCTTCTTGGAAAAAAGCAATGAGGCCGCCCATGGTGAAATGCTGGGTCTCACAATGACCTTCTTTTGAAAGACGTCCAGATGCACTCTCATCTCACGAAGCTCTGCAGGAGCCATCCGATTCTTTGATGCTGATATCAGTGTCGTCCCGAGTTGTAACTCTATGCAGAAATCTATCTACCGGTGGGGAGGTAGTCCAGGGACATCCTCATTAACGACATCCTCGTACTCAGCCCCTACTACTGGAAACTGGAAATGTGTAACACCTGTCGCGCCAAGGGCTAGGCTAGCCAACTGATGTGAAATTGTTTGTGCCTTCCTATGCATGATTCCATCCTACGTTGCCTGGGTCTATCTTTCACCGACAAAAGAGAACCTCGTTCCATCACTGCTGACAAATCGCACCCTTCACCTAAAACAGTCGATCTGGGCATGAACTGTGGATATCCAATCCATACCAAGAATGACATCATAAGGCCTCAACGCTACCACATAGAGGTTCCAACTGAAACTCTCACCTCCACTTGTCAGGTCACACTGTCTAGAGAGGTGTGTGATCTCTGAATCTTCTCTAGTCCGTCTTTCTAAGCGTAAGGGTCGAGTCAAAGGCTCAACTGGAATCTCAAGGTCTCAAACAACATAAGCAGCCAAAAAGGAATGACTACCACCTGTGTCTATCAGTACCACAACCAAAGTAGAAAAGCCATAGTTTTTACCTCTAATAATTCTGGGAGTACCTAGCTCATAAGCCTCTGCTACCTGCAGCTATCCCTGTCTCTATCCACCAGCTCCCTGAGCCTAGGGTGGACCTCCTGGGGGTGGTTGTGGTAAAGGGTCAAAATGCCGACCACCTCCAGTTGCTCTCCCAGCTCTTCTACTGCGTCCGCCTCCCCATGGATCTGTCTGGTCCACACGTTGCCTCTTCTATGGTGGTACATCCACTACTCCCGTGTCAGTAGTACGGCGGGTCGGACAATCTCGAGAGAGATGTCCCATGCCATCACATGAGTAGCATCGCCTCTCTCGAGGCTGGATAGATGCACCCTGCGAACCATGTACGACAGATCCCATGTCCTAGGATCTACTATGAAAACGTCTCCCACACCTGGGTCCCTGACGTTGGCTCCCTGCTGCTGAGGTATCTGCTCCAGCTCGCCCACCACTGAAAATTATCGTCTGTCTCTACTCTACCAAGAAGCTGTCGACCACTAAAGCCCGCTCAAGCACCCCAGCATAAGTATGAATTGTCATGTAGATGATGTTATCTCAGATATCTATGCGCAATCCCCGCTCAAAATTCCAAGCTCTAAATTACTGATCTCTGACCATATCCATCGAGTACTGTGAAAGGTCAGTAAACCTTGATGAATTGTCAGCCACCGACATGGTTCCCTACTGGAGCTGAAAAAGCACTTGTATACGTACTACTCTCAGGGTAACCGGTGAAAACTCCTCTCTGAAGAGACGCTCAAACTCCGACCACGCAAGAGTCACCTCATTGTGGGTATGGATAACCAAACACCACAATCGTCCTATCGAGCCCTGTATAAGGCTCGCTGCCAGGATCACCATCTGGTCTGCTGGTGTCCTGACCAAACGGAAGACCCTGGTCACTACCTCAAGCCAGCCCTCTACTGCCTGAGGGTCAGACTCGCCTCGAAACCTGAGGGGTATCTATCTCTGAAACTCGTGGAGTGTGCTCATCCTTCTCTCCTCATCCACTGGTATAGTAGGCACTAAACACTACTCCACAGGTGGCAGGATAACTGGCACCCCACCCGATTGTAAAACTGGGGGATCTGGTCCTTGTATCGAAGATTCATCACACGAGGGGGTCATCCTCAGGATCGAGCTACTGGATCCTAGCGGGTATGCGTCATAGAGGCATCCTGTAAAGAAACAAGATGTATCTCAGTCAGTGAGTATATATGGAGAGCTGACTCAAGAAGGACATAGACACCACAACCCATTCCTATATGATGCATGTACCATTATTTTCCCCTGAAACTATTGTTATCATGCTCCGAGTTGAGACGCAGGTTATCCGAGTCTTGGTGTATGGATATGTCGGCCGCCATCACTAACACAGGGATCCCTGTCATGAAAGCTGAAATCGAAACACTTAACAATGATTCCCCAACCAACTCACAGACTCTCGGTCCAAAGGTAGAACCGACCACCTTTGATACCACTCTGTCACAACCCTTCCTGGTGGGGCCCGACCCGAAACTCCCAAAGCCCGGCTCCAATAGGCTTGGGGATAGTGACTAGCACCGAGTAGGCATGATACTAATATGGGAGGCATTGCCTATAAACCTGTACACACGCACACACATCTCCATCCCACAAAGATGAAAAGTAAAACTACAAAAGGGAATAGATGCATGCATACACTAAATCACAACCAACATAGTATGACATGAATGTAAAGTACAAGAATGTAAAATCCTAGGCCAAAAGTACAATCCCACAAAAAGAAAGTCTGTAACAATGTACAACATGTAAGGAAAGGTGTTGGGACTGTAGTCAGTAGCCGCAGGAACACACCTCACCCTGTCTGATCTCACTAGGCACCGTCTGGTCCTAGTCTTCCTAGAATTCTGTCAAAGCCTCACTCGTCTGCACAAGACACGACACGTGTGGGAAAACCCTATGCAGGGGTTAGTATAACAATACCCAGTAGGACACCCCAAAACCAAAAAGGAAATACAACATGGGAAATACCACCAAGGAAGGATACAGTCAGCTCCACACAGTATATGTCTACAGAACATATAACAGGAATATCCAGATATACTCATACACGATCGATCTCCACGATACCGCCACTAGGATCGAGCTCAAAGATTCCACTAAGCAAAAATCAAGGAGAACACACTCCTAGGTCTGAAGAGAGAGATGTGAAGTACTCATTCCTAGAGAACACACTCCACAAGTACTCTGAGAACATGATGCTCAGATAAGGATTACATCCAAGTAAAGGGGTGATTCTGACAACTCTGTTTGAGTTAATCTGCTAAGAGGAGGATCGGCGCTCGTGTTAAGTTGGACACATCGATACCAAGTACTCTACATAGGGTTTTAGGAATTAATAGAGGATCCGGATCTAAGTCTTATAGTGGGGATTCCAACAACTCTATTCAGGAATTCCTACTGAAGGGATCATACTCTTGTATAAAGGAAATGATACCAGAACCTTTACTGAAAAAACCAAGGGCACAAACCCTAAGAAAACTAGTCCATGTCACAGAATACAATTGGCTCAAGCCATAAAGAATGGGTTACATGGCGTGTAGTATGGTTACACGCCATGTTCCTTGGCCATGGGTACTGTCCATGTAAACGGCCCGTGTCATCCGTACAAGCTGTGTAAAACTAAACTACAAGGCGTGTAGTATGGTTACATGCCGTGTTCCTTGACCCAGGGTAATTCCCATGTAAATGGCCCGTGTCATCCGTACAAGCTGTGTAAAACTAAACTACTAGGCGTGTAGAGGAATCACACACCGTGTTCCTTGACTCCGGGTACTGCCTGTATAAACGGCTCGTTTCATTTGGATTGTCTGATAGAAAGAAACTACATGGCATGTAAAAGAGTCACACATAGTGTCCGATCACTTGGCCTCACTCAGTGTATGCTGGCCATGTGCCCGTACACGGCCTCTGTCTGTGTTCGTGCCGCCTACCCGTGTACCAGTACATGGGGTATCCCGTGTATCTGGCCGATTCTGGCCGAGGAAGGGTATACACGCCGTGTCCTTGGTCGTGTACCCATCCCGTGTCCTTGTACTCATGGAGTACACTCCCGGTGGTCTTCCAACAAAAACATTCCATTTATCCCATAATACATGGCGTGTAGTTGGGATTTTTTTAGAAACACCATCTTCTTCCTCGCGCCGCGACTGAACCTCCAAGTCCTCGGTTTCACGTCCGTTCATCCCTATACTCTAGTGATTGGTTCGTTTCATCACACAAACATTGTAACAGGTGTTTTCGGATCTTAAATCGGATCATAAACCTCGAAAAATCCATTCGAAGAAAAATTCCTGAAAACTCGTATCTCCCGATCCACTCCGAATCGCCTGCCGAAACAGTCGTCGCACCTCCGTGACATCGCTCCGGGGTTGGATCTTCAAAATCGGATCGTTGCACCAACAAAAAAATGTGCAACAATCAATTTCCTCCAAGAACACGTAGAAATCAACGAAGAATGCAAGGGAGAAAAATACAAGAAACAAACAAGAGGTACGACCCTCGATCGTAGTTCGTGACTGTTCTTGTTCATCGCCGTTATATCAAAATCAAACAACCTCAAAATCCCCGCAAAACTTGTCCCGCAAGAAAGATCAATCCGCGGGATAATCTATTCCTGGATTAGCCGGCGTTCATCAAGGAAATCAAAAACGGGGAAGTAAATCAAAAACAAACATCCATCCTGGATATGCGACGTTCGTTGGCGAAGATCCGGTCGTCGCGTCTTCATCGCCGGCGAAGCTCGTCAAGAACACCATCGCTGCGTTGGGAGGTCTCCTCTAGAGCTGCCAAGCATTTCAAGGTTATGTAGTTTTGTAACCCTGGACCCCTGCGCAAGCCTATATTTAAAAAAAGATAAGACATATCTGTTGCAGCAGATTTAAAAGATTTTGCTGCAAAATAAAATATTTTTATTTAAACATTATATTACTCTTACGTCCCAAAAATTGGATTTCACCACCAACCTGTGCCGGTCGATGTTAGGCCTTTCCTAAAGTAAAATCACAATTATGAATGCAACGGTGCCTCCAGATTGATGATATGAGCTCCCATTTAGGTGTTATGCCACTTATTTCAGGAAAACAACATGTGCCCGTAATTTAATTATTTAATTAAACTCAAACATTTGTTCCGGGCTCACCGGGCCTCAGAACTGCACCCCATCTCAGAGCATGGTCTCGAATTAATTTCCATATAATATTAAAATAATACATGGAGAAATCCGGTACATTACAATTTTTCTGAAAAACATTAATTTTTGAGGAATAGTGAAAACACAGAGTAGTAGTTAAAAAACAGACTTTTTATTTAAATGAAATTTTACCACTTATGTGAATTGAATTTCGAAAATTCTACATACATGGTTGTTATTAGTATGTAAAATGTCTTTCAATAAGATGAATATAATTTTTGTTGATTAGTAACTTTTGACTCTTATATACCACGGTTAAAGGTAATTTGAGTAATTCAAGATAAAAATAATATTATAATAATATTAAATTACCCTAAATGTGTTATAATTCTATTTTTGATACATTTATGACCGTAGTAATCTATGGGTCAATTTTGGGACCCCATGGAGCCACATAAGACTGACAATGACACTTTATATTACTTAATTTAATGTAAAGACAAAATAGACATAAACATATATCTTTTAGTAAATCAATTTTTACATGGGGTTATATAAGTTATATTTTCGACTATGAATATTCATTTTAAATTTAAGAATATTTAATATTTCATGGGTTATTATTATTATTTTGAAAAATAAAATAAATGAAATTATTTCTGACAGAACAATGATGTGATATTTACCTCATTAATGAATGATCTAAATAAATAAGATTATTAAAATTAAAACGATAACCAAAACCCATGAAATTCATATTGAATGATTATATTTAGAAAACGAGTTATCTTATTTTAAAATTTAATTAGTTTTCGACCTTTATAAACCAAAAAAATTATATAAAAAAATAATATTTTCAAACTTTCCTAAAGAGTCCTTCCTCCCCTTATAAAAATCCATCACCTATAACCCATTACTCACACCTCTCAAGACCAGTCAATCATCCAAACTCATCCCAAATAATCTCTCATGATCCATGTCTTCCACATATAATACTTAACTTAGGTAGAAGGCAATTCATGTAAACCTTTTGGTTCAAACAAATGGGATTTACCCGATTTAAAGGCAACGTCTTCTCTTAAGTTCTTTTATTTTATTTTAATTCTCCAACCCCATAAACACTTTTTATTACTTTATTTTATAAAAACAACAATATAATCAATATACTAGGTTGTTTTTATGAGAAGGATTCGAACTACACTTACACACACCTCAATCTAATGGGTAATGAACATACTGCTTCTGTGGATGGCGAACTACTGTCTCACGAAATGATGATTGTTCAATTATCTCCTACAGCATCTCATGGATGCCATTATGATGGATATTTAATTATATGTGATATATATTATATTTATATTGTTTATATTCTTATTTAATTTCCATTTATGTCATATCTTTATGGTTTCCATAATGGGTAAACGCGATAATTTCATTTGAGGAAGTGCGGACTACCGCCCCCTCAAAGTGATATGACTCTTTCATGACATAGGTGGAACATATAAAGGATGGATAAAATTAAATTATATACTATATTATACTATAATTATAATATAACTGTTTATCATTATGTTTTCATTCCATTAAATCTGAAATAGAAATGAAAGCAGTGTTCATGCGTATGTACGGCTTACCGTCTCCATGAATGGGGCATTTCATTTCATATCTCCAAATGATATGTAATATTATAAATTCAAATATATACTAGATATATATGATATATATGATATCTAAATCATAAATATTATTCTGGAGATAATGGAATTTTGACGACATGGACAATTTGTAATTATAACAAGTTTATTTTTCACTCAAGGTCCAAACATAAAAAAAATGTCCAATATGAACTCAGATAATTAACTAATTATTTTAGAAAGGTAATAAGTGATATAAAAGGAATGATAAAATTGAAAAAGTTTATCAAACATGTAGAAATTAACTTTGTTTTATCATTCAGGAAGAACAAGGAACAAAAGATTCTAGTCGGACACGAGTTTATGGGTTTCTTATATCACTATTAATTCTGTGATATTTCCATTGTTCGCAACTTATTTATTGCATGTGGTGTATGGTGTACTACCATTTGATATATTCTATCACGATTCTATTTATATTCATGGTATTTTGTGATTCATTTGGTGGTTATTAACTTTTGGTCTGAAGACTCGATTGATTACAACACGATAAGGGGTTTTCATCTCACTTTTCGTTCCCATGAGAATCATGCTATATTTTATACTATTTCTTTTTGTGTTGTATCACCCCAAGATTCCATGGTACGTTTCCCTTTGAATAATTCAATATCATTAATTGTACACAACTTCTAGATTCTAACACACCACGACCGATCAAAATAGCTGTTATGAATAGTAATACACACTTTTTGAAATTTTATAAATTTCATCTTTAAAAATTGACTTTATTTTTTGTTTCGGAATATAGAAATTATCTTAGTGAGAAATTTTGGTACTTTTTGGATAGCTTTTATATTTTGTTGAATAGTGAAAATTACTAAATTTTAATTAAAAACCACTTTTTTATTCGAAATAATTTATAATGATAAATTAGGAATTTGAGTGGTTTTAAAGTATATTTTGAATATATGTTTACCATTCTATAAAATTTTTGTCATTGGAAATAATTTCAGAATTAAACCGGACATAAACAAGTGTCATTCTTTTGATAGTTATTATTTCTTAAAAACACGCTTTTTGTTTTGACAGAGGGAATTAATTTTAAATTAATTTTTTCCACTTTTGTGTTTTGAATTTGGAAAAATGGATTCCATATTTTGGATAAATATGTCCAAATTGTGTAAATAGGAAACTTTTATTTTTTTACATTTTGAATAATTACTTCGGTAAATATTTTATTTACCATGGTTAAAGAGTAAATCCGGTAAATAAGGGTAATAAATAATATTATAATACTAATAAATTTCCCTAAAATGAGTCATAACCTTATTGGTTGATACCTGTCCAACCATGGTCATCTTTGGGTCGATTTTGGGACCCCATGGAGCCACTTGTAGGTGATAAGGACACATTATATTAATTAAGTTAAAGTAAATACAAAAAAGATATAAGCATATATCTTATAGAAATTAAATTGGTACATAGGGTTATATATGTTATTTTTTCGACTATAAATATTAATTATCAATCTAAAAACATTTCGTACATTAATATATTTTATTTATAATTTTTTTACATTTAATAATTAAAATTATTATTGACACAATAATGATGCAGTATTTTACTTATTAATGAATGAATCAAATAATTGGTATTATAAAAGTTAAAATAAATAAATTTGAATGTTTTGATGCCATCCACGAATTTTATTGGATAATATTACATTTAATGATTTCTTAAATGAATTTATTTATAATTAATAACGTTTTTATGACTTTATCAAAATCAATTTTTAAATATTGTCAAAATTGACATAAATGAGTTTTTAAAAGAAGTATTATATTATTAATTGACATTCTATTCCTAAAAATATAATGTTAGGAAAAAGGACTTATATCATGATAGATGTATTATTAATGGACCACTTGGGGGTATCATGGATGTATATAGTGTATTTATTAACTATATAATATAAAAATACAACGTGACATGGTAAATGTCAAACTAATTAACTAAGAGTTAAAACTAAAAGATAAGGTTAATATAATGACCCAAACCTGTCTAAAATATATTGGTTGAAAGTATTTTGACCCATAACAACCTTAGACTTTGAATAATCCACTTTGGAGTCTTTATAATCCGAATATAAATTTATTATAAAATAATACTTTATGTTTTTCCTAAAGATCCCCTCCTCCCCCTTATAAAAGGACACCACTTCTAACAAATTATTCACACCATAGAAGCAATTTGGTTCAGAAAACCCCTACCCAAATATTCTCTCAACTTCCCTCACTTGAACCTAGTGGCCTTAGATTGATCATAAATCCAACCTAAGGATCCCTTTGATCAAATCAAAAGGAAGAACCCGAAGAAGAGGTAATGTTTTCACCACCCACTTTCATGTTCATTTATTCTTAAACTTCTTCTTTCTTTGTTATTTACATTATAAAATACTAAATCCAGTATCTTTTATATACTGTGATGTTATTATAAATATTGTACAACCATATTCAGTATTCTATCCATCCTTTCAATAACATGTCACCATACGTGCGTACGTACGGCTTACCGTCTCCACATCGTGGTGTAATTGTTATTCATAACATTTTTATTTGGATGGGTATGATAATGATGTTTAATTGATGTAAATAATAAATATAACATGATTATTATTCTTTATATATGATATACCATCCAATTATATATTATTTTAATATCAAAATAATGATATTATCGCTCGTGCATACGTACGGACTACCGTCTCCACGAACGCGATGAGATTCATTCCCCATCGTATCCATTCAAGAATGATTTTCATTTGATGGTTAAAAATAATGTTTAAGGACTTGATATCATTCTTTATATGAATAAGATTCATCATATAGATGAAAAACATGACTTATGTAACAAAACATATAAAATAAAACGAGTAATTTAACACCCAAAACGATGATAATAATAAGATATTATTAACAAAGCAATGTTAAAAGGTCATATATGTTGTCATATTAATTTATATTATTCTTGTGTAATTTAATAACTACTATTTCACCATTATACAGGAGGTTAACCTACCCTCGACCAAGGAAAAAGTACAATGTAAGGGGTTTCTTATCTCACCATTAATTCTGTGATATTTCTATTGTTCGCCACTTATTTATTGCATGTTGGGTGTGTACTACCCATGATTGTATTCATTGTGTAATATACATTATTTTATAAATATTTACATTACCATTGGGTGATATTTCTTTCATGGGTGTATGTTTCATAAGTTACCCAATCGATACTGGAATTTGAAATTTCAATTTCCACTCATTCGGCTTTACACATACTTTATTGATTATTTTACTCCAAGAATATGTGTGGAATCACTATTAATTTTCTTATGTCATAATTTACACTCCCCTTTCTGTGGATATACTTTTGATACACATAATCACCCCATTTCTAAATTTTCAAGTCGTCGATATGAACTTGATAGGAGTTATTTTAACTCAATATCCATTTATTGAGTTAAACATTCAATTCATTGGTATTGTTTTTACAAGAATATGTGTGAATGTCCTCTGATTGATTCACAATGAAAATACAATCATATTGAGTTTATTTATATTTTTCACACATAATTATGTCATTGATTTATCCTTAACCCAAGGATATGGTCTTTCTAAGATATTTCATCACACATTACATTCCATTGAGACTTATATGTTGTTATAAACCAAATAACTTTTATATGGTGTATATAATGTACTTTGACATAGTATATCATGAATCTCTTTATTATCATGATATTACAAATTTTTCATTACCTCAATTATTTGTATTGAAGTGTCTCTTTTTTGGTTAGGAACTCTAACTAAAATATCATTTTAAATGTTTTAAATATTTTTATATTCTAAATCTATCTCATTAATATCCATGTTTTTAAAAATGGTTTTAAGGATTTATTTATATGGACATTAAATTTTTATAATTAAATTTACTTTTAAAAGTTTCAAAGTGGTATGGGACACTTTGATTCAAAAATATATTTTTAAATGTCTTCTTGGAAAATCGTATGAATTTTAAATGATTTCAAGAAGGGGGGGGGGGTATTTCTCTCTAATAGTTTTCATGATTATTTTAATCTATTTCAATATCCTTCATTGTTATCAATTTAGGTTAATCTAATACAATTTAATCTTCTATATTGTATCGAATGATTTGTGTTTGACTGTGGATGTGCGGTTTTTATACCATTCATGGGTTGTGGACAATATATTGACATTTCGTATGCAAGTTTTAATACGAATGTTTATGTTATGTTTAAAACTACTAATATGAGGAATGCATTGGACTTAGTAAGTGATTGGTGGATCCCCCTATAACTCCTCAATGCATAGGTATGTCTCATGAGACAAACTAGTGTTTTGGCACAAGGCCTTGAAAAAATCTTATTTCTAGTCTTGGCACGAGGCCTTGACTTTGTGGTTATGATAGTCTGGAATTATTCATTCCATCATTATGATAGTGGTTATTGATATTGCATGTGATTATTTGACTAGTAGAATATCCATGTGAATAATTAAACGACATTATTCCATTTTATTTCTTCCATATTATACTGATGTTCAAGTTTAAAAGGCTTTTGTTTTAGTTGTACATTTCCTTAAATGTTTATGCTTATTTATGAATGTTTTTGCTATATTGTTATCCTTAATGACCATTTAAGCTCACCCCTTTCTATGTTTTATTTTTCACAGGATATGAGGAAGTATTTTATGACTGACCTACAGGGATAGTCTGAGGGGATATGAGTGTTGACTACGGAGACTATGTTGTTGTAGTTTTCATTTTATGATGTAATGTAAGACTTATGAATGTATCTAGTGTTTCCAAGGGTACTAAACTAATTGGTCTTTCGAGACATGATCATTTGTGATCATGCTAATGTTATGTAATAATGCACCGACTCTGGGTAACTGGGGCTGGGGGGTTACAGTTGGTATGAGAGAAATTTTATTACAAAACTTTGAAACTAGATTTAGATAAACTCTAATTATAGCACATAGCCATAAGAGAGACTTTGAGGATTAGTATAGAAGAACTTCCTATAAATTTGGTATTGTAGAGATTTTGGGAGTTTTTTGAGAAATACATCCCTTTCTGGATACGAGGAAGTAGAGGCTGCTCTAGCACAAATGTTCCTAGGGTTATAACCCAAAAACACCGCTTTGAGATAGACTCGAACGGGAATTGGTGCACGACAATGGGCCTTGCTACACTCCTGGTTATGACACTCCCGAGGGATATGCTTAGGATAATTTAAATTTTCTTTACAAACTGATTTGAATTATTTTAATATAAAATGAGAATATATGACATTGGTTAATCCTAAGGTGTTTCAAATAAAGAATATCATGTTAGTATATTTTCTAAATGATTTTATGACTAATTTTACTCACACAATGCTTTCTAGATTTAGTCAGTGGCTGGATTCCAAGGAAGTCATATTAACTTTGAGAATGATGTACAATGTGGGAACGGTGGCGGAAATGAGCAACAAAATGGAATGTTGATAGGAGTAAAAGATATCATGTTCATGCTAAATCAATTTTCCAAAAATATGATCAACAACATATATATTAACCAACTCATGGCCTCAACAAAGAAGAGAAAGGTGATGAATGATAAGAGCTCTAGCAGTGGAGACCATGGAGAAAAAAATACTCAATTTCAATCATGCTGGAAATGTTGAAGGAGACACCCAGGAAAGTGTGTCAATGGAACAAATAAATGATTAACGTGCGGTAAAGGAAGACATAATGTGAAGAATTGTAGAGGAAAAATAAATAGTACTATGGAAGAAAATAAAAATGGTCCCACGAATCCATTTATAGTCATTTTCTGTAAATGTACAGGACCTGGCCATTACCCGAGTGAATGCCCAATTATGTAGGATATTTTCTTGATCAAAGAAGAAGATATGATGAAATAAATGGTTGCTGAAATGTTTAAAAGTATAAGTGATCCTTATTGATGGTATTACTTTGGAATAATTTTCTCTTTTTTTTGTAACACCGCAGTTTCCCATGTGAGAATGATATATAAGGAAGAATTGTGTTTTCTCTTGTGGATATAGTTAAAAATAACCATTTGGTATTATATGATCATTGGGTTGGAGGAAATTACAAGTTATTATATTTTGGGATGAAAATTCAAGGTATGAGATAACATTTTTGGATAAATTATGTTATGGTTATTTTGAGGAATTTATCTTATTTTAGCAATGTTATAAAATATAATTTTTGAAAAAGGACCACACGCAGACCGTGTGACAACCCATCGCGTCGGAAAAAGCTTTGGGAATCGAACCCACAACCAGAGTGCGATTGGGATTTATCTCCTACCACTGGACTATGTGAATTCCGGGTTAGTGTGATTAATTATTTTTAGTTAGACGATTTTATTGATCAATAATAACTTGATTTGGGATCTTATGTGTTATCAGATGAATACCCTTAGTATAGGAAAATGATTTTGTGATTAAGGGATAATTTTTTTTGGAAGATGTTAACTTTGTTGGGAACACTATATTCCCAAGGAAAATAGAATACTATGGGATTTAATTTGAGGAGTAATGGTGGATTTTAATTGATGTTTTTATTGTGGATTTATAGTGATTTGGGTTATTTATGGAAATGATTAACCTATAATAGAGAATATGTGATTAGTTTAATTACTTTTAAGTATGTGACTTTAATAGTAGCTGATGTCATTTGGAGATAAAATTTAATGTGGAGGACTACATAACCAAATTCTTCTAATTTCTGGGTTTCAATATTAGATTGGATTATATTGAAGGATTTTAAGGACAATTGTTTAATGAATGGTATTTATTTAACTTTGGGGCATTGTTGGTTTAATTTTAGAAATTATGATTAGTGCTTCTTTCTCTAATGGAATATCCATTTGGGGGATCATCAGATCATGTACTAACTGTTTTGGTTTTGATTAATCTCTTAAGACAAGTTAAATATATAGTTTATCATTTGTGGTAAATATATAGTTTATCCTTTCTGTTTACTTTTCCTACTAGGAAACTAATGATCGTTTGTCCCATCACAAGTTTGTGATTTTCTTGTTTTTAAGTTTCTCCTAATCATGTTTTCTATCCCTCTCCATTAGAACTTGACACTTAGTTTATCACCCATATCCATGTTTTTCTACTTGGAATCCTAATATAGGTTATCTCGTGTGACCATTTTACTTCTCTTTCTTTCTTTTAAAGTGGTAGTTTTATTGACTCTTTTTCTGATGTGGGACTTTCCATTATATTCACAAGCCCAATTTTAAAAAATGCGAGGATACAATTTATTGTAGGAGGGGAGAATGTGACACCCCAAACTTCCACAATATTTTTCCCTTTGAATAATTCAATAGCTTTCATTTTACTCAACTCTGAGATTCTAACACACCGCGACCAATCAATTATTAAATATTTTCAAAATTGACATAAATGAGTTTTTTAAAAAATAATTATATTATTAATTGATATTATATTTCTAAACATCTAAGGTTTAGTAATGGGACTTATATTGTGATTGGAGTATCATTAATGGACCACTTGGGGGTCTCTTGGATGTATATATTATGTTTATTAACTATATAATATAAAAATACAAAGTGACATGGTAAATGTCAAACAAATTAACTAAGAGTTAAAACTAAAAGATAAGGTTAATTTAATGACCCAAACCTGTATAAAATCTATTGGTTGAAAGGATTTAGACCCATACCAACCTTATACTTTTAATAATCCACTTTGGAGCCTTCAGAAACAGAATATGAATTTATTATAAAATAATATATGAAGTTTTTCCTAAAGAGACCCTCCTCCCCCTTATAAAAAGACACCACTTCTAACCAATTATTCACACCATCAAAGCCTTTCGGTTCGGCCAAACCCTGCCCAAATATTCTCTCAACTTCCCTCACTTCAAACTGGAGTCCTTAGTTTTATCATAAATCCAACCTAAGGATCCCTTTGATAAAATCAAAAGGAAGTACCCGAAGAAGCAGTAATGTTTTCATCACCCTCTTCAAAGTTCCTTTCTTCTTCAACTTCTTCTTTCTTTGTTATTTACATTCTAAACTAATATATCCAGTATCATTTATATACTTTGATGTTATTATAAATATGGTACAACCATATTCAGTATTCTATCCATCCTTTGAATAACACGTCACCAAACGTGCGTACGTACGGCTTACCGTCTCCACATTGTGGTGCAATTGTTATTCAAAACATAATTATTTGGATGGGTATGATAATGATGTGTAATTTATCTAAATAATAAATAAAACATGATAATTATTCTGTATATATTATATACCATCCAATTATATATTATTTTAATATCAAAATAATGATATTGTCGCTTGTGCGTACGTACAGACTACCATCTCCACGAACACGTTGAGATTCATTGCACATAGTATCCATTTAAGAATTATTTACATTTCATGGTTAAAAATAAAGTTTATCGACTTTATATCATTCTATATATAAATAATATACAACCTATCCATTACAAACACGACTTATGAAAAAAAAATATAAAATAAAATGAGCAAGTTAACACCTGAAACGACGATAATAATAATATATTCTTAACAAATCAATGTTAAGAGGACACATATGATATCATATTAATGTATATTATTCTTGTATAATTTACTAACAAATATTTCACCGTTATACAGTAGGTTAACCTACCCTCAACCAAGGGAAAAGTACAATGTAAGGGGTTTCTTATCTCACCTTTAATTCCGTGAGATTTCCATTGTTCACCACTTATTTATTGCATGTGGTGTGTGTACTTCCCATGATTGTATTCATTGTGTAATATAATTTAATTTATGGATATTTAAATCATCATTGTGTGATCTTTCTTTCATGGGTGTATTTTTCATAAGTTACATAATTGATAAGGGAATTTGACATTTCAATTTCCACTCATTCAGATTTACACATACTTTATTGACTATTTTACTCCAAGATTATGTGTGGAATCACTATTAATTTTCTTAGGTCATAATGTCCACTCCCCTTTCTGTGGATATAATTTTGATACACATAATCACTCCATTTATAAATTCTCAAGTTGTCGATATGTACTTGATAAGAGTAATTTTAACTCAATCTCCATTTATTGAGGTAAACATCCAATTCATTGTTATTGTTTTTACAAGAATATGTGTTAATGTCCTCTGATTGATTCACACTGAATATCTAATCATATTGAGTGTATTTATATTTGTCGCACATAATTATGTCATTGATTTTTCCTTAACCTATGGATACGGTCTTTATAAGAGATTTCATCTCAAATTACATTCCATTGAGACTTCTTTGTTGTTATACACCAAATCACTTTTATATGGTGTATATAATGTACTTTGACATAGTATATCATGAACCCATTTATTCTCATTATATTAAAAAAATTTATTACCTCAATTATTTGTATTCAAGTGTCTTTCTTTGGTTTGTAACTCTAACTAAAATATCATTTTGAATGTTTTATAGATTTATTATTCTAATTCTGTCTCATTAATGTCCATATTTTTTAAAATGGTTTTATGGATTTATTTATATGGACATTAAAGTTTTAAAATTAAAATTCCTTTTAAAGTTTCAAAGTTTTATGGGACACTTTGAATCAAAAATCTACTTTTAAATGGCTTCTTGAGAAATAGTTTGAATTTTAAATGATTTCAAGAAAAAGGGGGATATTTCACTCTAATAGTTTTGATGATTATTTTCATCTATGTCAATATCCTTAATTATTATCGATTGAGGTTAATATGATACAATAAAATCTTCCATATTGTATCAAATGAGTTATGTTTGATTGTGGATGTGCTATTTTTATACCATTCAAGGTTTGTGGACAAAGTATTGACTATTTGTATGCTAGTTTTAATATGAATGTTTATGTTTTGTTTAAACCTATTCATATGAGAAATGAATTGGACTTAGTGTGTGACAGGTGGAGCCTGCTGTAACTCCTCGATGCATCAGTAGGTCTCATGAGACAAACTTGTGTCTTGGCACAAGGCCTTGACAAAATCGTATTTGTAGTCTTCGTAAGAGGCCTTGATTATGTGGTTATGATAGTCTGGAATTATGCATTCCATTATTATGAAAGTGGTTATTGATATTTCATGTGATTATTCGACTAGAAGAATATCCATGTGAATAAGTAAATGGCATTATTTCATTTTATTTATGCAATATTATGATGAAGTTCAAGTTTAAAAGTCTTTTGTTTTAGTTATACATGACCTTAAATGTTTATGCTTATTTTTGAAAGTTTCCTCTATATTGTTATCCTTACTGAGCATTTGGGCTCATCCCTTTATATGTTTTATTTTTTCTAGGATGTGAGGAAGTATTTTATGAATGACCTGCAGGGATAGTCTAAGGGGATATGAGTGTAGACTATGGAGACTCTATTGTTGTAGTTTTCATTTTATGTTATAATGTAAGACTTATGAATGTATCTAGTGTTTTCAAGGCTCCTAAACTAATCGGCCTTTCGAGACATGATCTTTTGTGATCATGCTAATGTTATTTAATAATGCACCGACTCTGGGTAACTGGGGTCAGGGCATTACATGTGTGTTGTATGTACATCCCATTATTGTTTTAATTGTCTAATATACTTTAATTTATTGGTATTTACATATTCATTGTATAATCATTCATTAAAGTGATGTAAGTTTCGTAAGTTACCAAATCGGTAGGGGAACCTTTCACCCTTCTCTTTTAGTGAAACACATATTTTTTGTTATGTCTTTTAATTTACCTCTTCTTATGTTGGGATATGTTATTCAATATCCTTATTTCAATAACTTTTATGTCCATGTTATGAGATACACATTTTTTTCACATCAACACATTTTATGAATTTTAATGTGACCTCGTTAGGCTCTCGAATTTCTATAAGGGAACTTCTTAACCCAATTTCCATTCATTGGGTTAAAATTCTACTTGTTGATTATGTCATGCTATGAAATTTTGTGAATAACCTATGATTGTTTACACTGAATATCCAATCATATTTAGTGTATTTATATTTTCACACATAATTATGTAATTGATATATCCATAATCTAAGGATACCATCTATATAAGGGATTTCGTCTCAAATTACATTCCATTGAGACATCATTGTTGTTATGAACCAATTCACTTTTATATGGTTTATATACTATCCTTTGGAATATAATATCATGAATCCCTTTATTCTCGTGATATTATAATGTTTTTATTGAATTTTATTCCTCAATTATTTGTATTCAAGAATATCTCATTTGGTTAAGAAATCCTTAACTAAAATATTGTTTTAAAGATTTATTCTTCTAAATATTTCTCATTAATATCCATGTCTTCAAAATGGTTTAAAGGATTTATTTCTATGGATATTAATGTTTTAAAATGTTAATACCTTTAAAATTTCCAATCTAGTATGAGACACTTTGATTCAAAAATATCTTAATTAAATGTTTTAAATGGTTTTGAAAATGGTTTTGATAAAGCATTGATTACATCAATATCTTAAAATTATATTTTGTGATGGCAATGTGGAAATGTTATCTTTACTTCATGCTTGTTTTATGTGTTATGATTTATAATGGTAATTGAAAATTTAATAGGTTGTTATGTGATAAACCAAATGACAGGTGGTTCTATGATAAACCAGGATGAGTGGTTATGTTATATCCTCCAATGCATTGGGTATGGAAGTCAGCTGTATGGCTATTCCATTTAGTGATATGTGGGGAAGTCAACCATATGAATATTCCATTTATGTATATTTATGTCCCAAGTGTAACACCCCAAGATTTTTTGAGAATTATTCTTTTTAATTTCTTTGATGATTTTTGTTGTACGCTTCAGTAAGATTAGTTTGCGCTATACACAACACTGTATTAGCTTGTATTATACGCAAAACTATTCTTGTCTTTTGATGTGCACAATTTCATGTTCTTTCCAATAAAATTCATTTTACAAAACACCAAGTATAGATTTTGATCAATGTATAACTGAACTATATTTTCTGTATGTTATACGCAACACCAAAGGAAGATTTCCCTATACGCAACCCTGACTAGCCTTGCATTACACGCAAGAGCAACCTTCCTCAATAGCTTGCATTGAATGCAATACCTAGTTTCACTAAACAATGATATGTTATTAAAATATTATATAAACTAGCCGTTATGAATAGTAATACCGAATTTTTGAAATTTTATAAATTTTATCATTCAAAATGGACTTCATTTTTTGATTTGGGATATTGAAATTAGCCAAGGGTGAATTTTTGGTATTTTTTCTGAAAACATTCAAATTTTGATGAATAGTGAAAACACAAAGTTATTGGTTAAAACCAAAATATTTTTTAAATAATGATTTATTTTATTTAAATTTATTTTAGGTCAAAATAGATACATAATACCTATATAAGTTCAATGTAATTCATTGGACTCTTTCATAATAATTTAGATATATAAAAAATTTATTGAACTTTTTCCCATCTTTTCCCACCTCCTTGGAGCATTTGCAATTGTACATAAAACCTAATTTTACAGCTTCTGTGAGTTGAATTTTAAAATCCAAGAGACACTGTGAATATCAATGAGTAAAATGTGGTTCAATAAGATAAAAATAATTTTTGTTGAATATTAACTTTCACTTTTATTTACCACGGTTAAAAGTAAATAGTATAATTAAGGGTAAAAATTATATTATTATTACCCTAAAACATGTCCTAATTCTATTCTATAAGTGTAATTCTACCAAAAACAACCTTGTGAATAAAATATTAACCCTTAGGTCCACTTGGATTATAATAGGACACTTATTATTATTTAAGTAAATAAGATTTGAAAGAGTTAAAATCAATGTTTAATAACTAAAACATTTTTAATATAGGGTTATACATAAGATAAATTAGACTATAAATATTAATTAGAAAGATAAAATTATTTCCTACATAATGGTAGATTATTTATATTTTTTAGACTTTAAATAAATTATGTTATTTATGACAAAATGATGATGCGTTAATTACCTTAATAATGAAATATTAACATAATTGATATTATAAATACCCAAATAGATGTAATTTGAGCCTTTTTATGATTTAAAATAATTTTATAGGTTAATATACCATATTATGGTTGGTTATATTAATTTTGTATGAAATAATAATTCTTTTATGAATTTATAAAAAACAAAATACCAAATAATGTCAAAATTGACATAAAAGAGTTTTTAAAACAAATATTATATTATTAATTGATATAATGGTCCTAAAAATATATGGTTCGGCCAAAAGACTTATATAATGATATATATATTACATTATGGAACCATTTAGTGTTATATTGTCATATTATAGTAACTTTATTAACCATAGAGTTTAAGAATACAAGAAGACATGGTAAAAGTTAAATTATTTATCTTAGAGTTAAATATAAATGATAAGGTTATAATGGTAACCTAAACTATTATAAAACCTATTTGTTGAGAGGATTTCAACCCATACCCACCCTATCCTATAAATAAGACAATTTGGAGCCATTATAAACCGAATATGAATTTATTATAAAATAATATTTTATGTTTTTTCTTAAGGCGCCCATGTCCTCCCTTATAAATGGGCACCCCCTGCCTCTCCTCTTTACACAATTTTGAGCCTTCATGCTCGTCCAAACCCTTCCAATATCTCTTATAAAACTCTATAGTTATATCATATAGGTTTTGGTCTTCTAAAAATACCATATCTAGTTCCTTAAGAGGATGTTTAAAAGAGGAACGTCGAAGAATAGGTAATCTCTTCTACCGATTATTTCAAGTTTATTTCTTCTTCTACTTATTCTTCTTTAGTTGTTTCATTATAAATTAATAACATAAGTAATACTTATATACTGATATGTTATTAAAAATATGAAACAAACATATTTCACCTTCTATCCATCCTACGGAAAACAAAATCACCGCATGTGCGTACGTACGGAATACCATCTCCACGCCGCGGTGTAATCCGTTCTTCTACCACTACCTTACATGGATGGGTATAATTATGTAAAGAATAAATATATATAATTATTATAACATGATAAAAATTATTAGAAATTATATCATCCACTCAAATTCCATTCAATAGTTATGGGAACGACATCATCACTCATGCGTACGTACAGATTACCGTCTCCACAACGCAATGAGATTCATATTCCATGTTAAACATTTACGAATGATTATAAAGTATATATAATGAATAATAATAAAAAATATGAAATAATAAAACATCTGGATTTATGTATATATATATATATAGTTCATCTACTTACTTCCATTCAAGTCAATAAAGAAAGGAAAACAACATTCACACGTATGTACGGCCTACTGTCTCCATGAATGGTGTATTTCATTTAATTTATCTATCTATTATATATATATACTAAATATATATGATATATAAATCATTATTTCCATTATGGAAGTAAGTAAATCATAATATAAGTAATAATAATATCATGAACAACAAGTCCAAACATGCACGATAAATGAAACGATTTTACCCAAAACACTGATTTAACATGGAATTGACAAATGAATGGTTAATATAAAGTCAAAAGTAAATTATATATGATATCATAAATATTATAATGAATATGTTACAATATAATAATATGTTTAAACCCACTATACAGGAGTCTCGGACACATATAAAAGAAATTGGACAAAAGGTAAGGGATAATTTTTCAAATCTCATTTTTATCCGAGTTTGCTTATACATAAGTATTTACTGGGGTTTTATTTTTCTTCCATGTCCATAAAAATGTTTTTTAGATATTTTTTAATATTATTCTTTGTATTTTTAAAGAATTGTTTACCCATCTTTGACTTTTACATTGTATTATGGAAGGAATCTTTCTTTTATTTACCATACGAGGAACTTTTTGACTTTTCTGGAAAAAGTACGAGGAGAATGTTTTTTTGACTTATATGGAATGAACGGATTTTTACAGTTTCATAACGAATAATTTTCATGAATCTTAATCTACAATATTTCATGAATATTTTCAAAATAATCCTTTTCTTTTAAAATTGCATGGCATTTTAAAAAAAATTATTATGAAGAAGAAAGGATATTTTTCTCAAGAATTCATTTCAAGTGTTTTATCAAAACCATTTTCCATCTAATATGAAATTATTTCATATGTGTATGTTTCAAGTATAATATATCTTTAATTTACATGGTTTCTCTTTTCTTATGATGAAATGATATCCATTGGTTTTATATGGAATATGTTATGATGGGATGATGTTTATAAAACCCATTTTATTCTTTGGGTTATGATGAGTGATTTAGGTTTATGTTGTGGCACACGTAATAATTATATCATTATGAGATGGGTGAGACCAATATATCCTTCCAATGCATTGTGTAAAGATTTATATCTCATGAGATAGACAGGGCTGGAATGGAATGTTAATCTAGTTCAGTGATACAGGACTGGAACGAGGGGTGAACTCGATTCCGTAAGGGACTTTGTCCACTATGATGGGCTTGGAAGCAATGCCTTGGATATTATTGAAATCATATAATGTGCTTAATGGTTTACATAATTACATGTTTTATTCCCATGCTATTTTATCATGATTAATGTTCCTTTATGATCTATTCCTTGCATACTCCAAGATTTATTTCACAACTCAATATCTTGATGTTTAAACTTTATGTTCATGTTTTAATGTTCAAATGTATATGGTTTGTTTTATTTTCTCCATGCTTACCCTTATGGAGAATTTTAGCTCACCCTTTATATTTTTTCTTTTCCCTAGGATATAAAGAAAGGTTTTAGGTAAGAAAACAAAAGTGGAAGTTCTTTATGGGAGATGTTGAAGATCTTTCACCATGATTAGAAGATTGTGTTTCGAGTTTCCAAAGACAGTAAACTATTACGGTACTTGGGTGTTATTTTTTTATGTATTAAGTATTCCGCAAAAGTAATGTAATGTCCATGTACGTCAATCTTGGGTCTATATAGTTGGTATCATAGGAAATGTTTAGTTAAATTTGGAAACTATGATGCGAAAACATTAGTGAGATCCCTATAAAAATTTCTATGGTATGTCTAGGTATGTCCTTATGGTTAAGTATAAGTATAGGTTATATTCCTAGAATTATGGTAACGATCGTATAATTAATCCTAATATGTTAGAGATTGAATGTAACCCCCCCTTGGTTATGTTGTTTTTCTAGTACGAGTTTTTCCTCTCATTCTATTGTTTTTGGGGTTTAATAAATGGCAATAAATAAGAGGATTCATGTTAATGGAGAATATGATGGACAATGGAATGATATTCTTCATGAGAAACCAAATGAAACGGTATTTGGAAGTCCAAACATCCTTATTATGCCTAATCAGTAATCTCATAATATGATCAATAATATCAACTTTGGTAAGTATTTTGACTCGGCTAATAAGAGAAAGATGGAGTTTCATGATGATCATAGAGGAAAGAAAGTTCAATTTCTATCATGTAAATCATGTTGTAATAGGAATCAGGGAAAATGTGTCAGAGGTACTGGAAGATGCTTTGGGTGTGGAATAGTAGGACACAAATCCAGTAAATGCAAAGTAAGAGGTTCAGTTAACACCATGGACAATGATAATGGTATTTCTAAGACATCAACAACAGTTAAATGTTTTAAATATAGAATGTACAGGAATTATGAAACCCAATTCCCTAATGGAAAGTCTCATGAAAAGAATAATCATGGTCGTATGGGTAGTATTTATGTTGTTGATGATGATGAGACTAAAAATTATATATGATATGGAAGAAGTTTTTAGGAATAAAATGGTGAAGCTCATTAGATGGTTTAAGAATGTAGTGGAACGATTTTATGTTTATCAAGATTAATGGTGTATAGGTGATTTAATGGTACTATGGAATAATGAGACATCTAAGGATTGTTACACTATTGTCTTCCTTGAGTATTTGAAAGTATATGTTGAATGGTACCGGTAACTGTGAAAGGTTATTCAGATATTTTTAGAAAGTATATCATATGCGCATAATTAAGGGATAAATAGATAATGAAATGTTTGAAAGTATTAATGAGATCATGACTGATATAAGTAAAAATTGATATCATGGTTTGAGTATATAACAATTTTGGGATTTTGGTATGTGGAAAGAGTTATCTTTTGAAAACATTCATGTTTTCACAAATGTTCAATGGGTATTCATTTTTCTAGAGAATACCTGATTAAGGTATTAAAATATTGAGAATGTGACCGACAAGATTTATCTTATAATATATGGGAGATAAATGATGGTATTCACATGTTTGGTAGATGAACTTTATAGTAATCGTTTTCATTATATTATGAGATTGGACAAAAGTATTTTTGATAAGCCTAATGGTTGGAATGGATTATGTTGGACATTATATAGTATTATTTAAGGCTAAATTTTTTTTCTAGATTGTTATAATTGTATAGTTTTAGAAAGAGGACAACCAGTAGGATGGGTGACAACCCGTTGCATCAGACAAGGTTAGGGGAATCAAACCCACAACCGAAGTGCGACAGGCCTTTATCACCTACCTTTGGCCGACAGGTAGTCCCTTGTGAGTAGAAACTAGTTTTATTTTATTAAGTGGTATGATAGATGAAGTATAAGTCTATATTTGGAATCATATACGATTAACCTCACCATAGATGGAATTATAAATATTTGATAACTTTTTCTAACCTTTTGTTTGAGACAGATGGAATGACCTATCATTCTATCACATGATCTGCTAACGCTTCATGAATGAAAAATTCAACTTCATTTCTTTAATATATGAAGTGTAAATTGTTCATGGAGTGACCAATGATGAGATTGTACCAAAATAAAGTATGTATTTCTTCTAATTCAAAATGTTCAACTTTAGGGAAAGGATATTGAAAACCAAAAATGTTGTCCTAGTGCCCTCATATCCGTAGAATCAGATTGTACCATAGATCATCACAAATTTATGGCATTGTGATTGTTGTCTTTTTCAAAGCCATGTTCTCAACCACCCTCTATCGGAACTTTATGGTTAGGTTTCTCTTAAATATCCATATGTTCACCTATATTCTCCTATGTGGAATCCCAGTGATGAGTTACTTCTGGAATTCTTTATGTTTCAAATTTTCCTTTTTAAAATGATGATGTAGTATTCCATTTTACGATGTGGGTTTCTATAAAATAAACTTTCATGTAGAAAACCATTTATAACCTCGACGAATTTTGATGGCGAAATTCATTTTAAGGGGGGTAGAATGTAACACCCCGAGATTTTATGAGAATTATTCTTTTAAATTTCTTTGATGTCTTTTGTTTTACGCTTCACCAAGATTATCTTTCACTATACGCAACACCGTATTATCTTGTAGTATACAGAACACTATTCTTGGCCTGTGATGCACACAATTTCATGTTCTTTTGAATAAAATTCATTTTACACAACACCAAGTATAGATTTTGATCAATGTATAACTAAAATATATTTTGACTATGTTATACGCAACACTAAAGAAATAATTCCCTACATTCAACCCTGACTTGTCTTGTATTGCATGCAAGAGTGACCTTGATCAATAGCTTGCATTGTATGCAATATAGAGTTTCATTAAACAATGATATGTTATTAAAATATTATATAAACTTGCTGTTATAAATAGTAATACCTACTTTTTGAAATTTTATAAATTTTTTATTTCAAAATAGAGTTCATTTTTGGATTTGGGATATCGAAATTAGCCTACGGTGAATTTTTGGTATTTTTCTGAAAACATTAAAATTTTTATGAATAGTGAAAACACTGAGTTATTGGTTAAAACCGAATTTTTATTTAAATAATCATTTATTTTTATTTAATTTATTTTAGGTAAAAATAGATACATAATACATATATAAGTTCAATGTAATTCATTGGAGAAAATTTGTAATAATTTAGATATATAAAAATATTATTGAACTTTTTACCGTCTTTTACCCACCTCCTAGGAGCATTTACAATTGTACATAAAACTTAATTTTACTGCTTCTGTGAGTTGAATTTCGAAAATCCAACAGAAATGGGTAATATCAAGGAGTAAAATGTGGTTCAATATGATATAAATAATTTTTGGTGAATAGTAACTTTTTTACTTTTATTTTCCATGTTTAAAAGTAAATAGGTTAATTAAGGGTAAAAATGATATTATTATTACCCTAACACATGTTCTAATTAAATTGGATAAGTTTTATTCAACCAAAAAAAACCTTAGGAATAAAATATTACCTTTTAGGTCCACTTGTATTAGATTAGGAAACTTATTATTATTTTATTTAAAGAAGAGATAAAAGAGTTAAAATCAAAGTTTGATAACTAAAACATTTTTAATATAGGGGTATACAGAAAATAAATTCGACTATAAATGTTCATTAGAAAGAAATAATAATTTCATACATAATGGTATTTTAATTATATTTTTTAGACATTAAATTAGTTTATTTATATATGACACAATGATGATGTAGTAATAACCTTATTAATGAAATATTAACATATTTAATGTTATATATAAATAAATAAATGTACTTTGAGCATTTTTATTAATTAAAATAATTTTATAGGTTAATATAACATATTAGTATTGGTTATATGAATTGTTTTCTAAATAATAATCCTATTATGAATTTTGAAAAAACAAAATACCAAATAGTGTCAAAATTGAAATAACAGTGTTTTAAAAAAAAATATTATATTATTAATTGATATAATGGTACTAGAAATCTACGGTTCGGCCAAAAGACTTATATAATAATATATATGACATTAGTGAACCAATTAGGGTTCTATTGGTAGTTTATATTAAGTTTATTAACCATATAGTGTAAGAATACAAGAAGAAATGGTAAAAGATAAATTATTTAACATAGAGTTAAATCTAAATGATAAGGTTAAGTTGGTAACCCAAACTTGTGTAAAACCTACTGGTGGAGATTATTTCAACCCATCCCCACCATATCCTATAAATAAGACACTTTTGAGCCATTATAAATTGAATATAAATTTATTATAAAATAATATTTTATGTTTTTCTTAAGGTTCCCCTCTCGTCCCTTATAAAAGGGAACCTCCTCCCTCTCCTATTTACACCATTTGAGCCATCAATATCATCCAACCCATGAACATTTCTCTTCTAAACCTCTCTAGTTATATCATAGAAGTTCTGGTCTTCTCAAAAGGCCAACTATATTTCCCTAAGTGGAAGTTTAGAGGAGGCATGTCAAAGAAGAGGTAATCTCTTCTACCGATTCTTTGAAGTTTCTTTCTTCTTCTACTTACTCTTATTTAGTTGTTTCATTATAATGTAATAACATCAGTATTAATTATATACTGATATGTTATTATAAATATGAAATAAACCTACTTCACATTTTTTCCATCCTACGGAAAATGAAATCACCGTGTATGCGTACGTATGGAATATTGTCTTCACGCCATGGTGTAATCTTTTTTTTCTAACACCACCTTAATTGGATGGGTATAATGGTGTAAATAATAACTATATATAATTATTATAACATTATAGAACTTATGATTTATTATATCATCCACTCCAATTCCATTCATTAATTATGGGAACGATATAATCGCCCATGCATACGCATGGATTACCGTCTCCACGACACGATGAGATTTGTTCTCCATGTTAACCATTCAAGAATGATTATAAAGTATATATAATGAATAATAATGAAATATATGAAATAATAAAGATACTGTATTTATGTATATATATATATTTCATCTAATTAGTTCTATTCAAGTCAATAAGGAACGGAAAATAGTGTTCATGTGTACGTACGGCCTACCGTCTCCATGAATGGTGTATTTCATTCCATTTATCTATCTATTATATATATATACTGAATATGTATGATATATATATCATTGTTTAAATTTTTTAATTATGTAAATCATGATATAATTAATAATAATATCAATAACAAAAAGTCCAAACACGTATGATAAATGAAACGATTTTACCCAAAACACTGCTTTAACATGGAATTGACAAATAAACGGTTAATATAAAGTCATAAGTGAATCAAATATGATATCATAAATATTATTATGATTCTATTACAATATAATAATATGTTTAAACCCACTACACAAGAGTCTTAGACACATATAGAAGAAACTAGACATAAGGTAACAGATAATTTTGCAAGTCTCATTTTTATCCGAGATTTCTTATATGTAAGTATTTACTGAGGTTATATTTTTCTTCCATATCCATAAAAATGTTTTTCATAAAATGTTTAATACTATTCCTTGAATTTTTAAATTCATATTTACCCCTCTTTTAATTTTACATTGTGTTATCGAAGTAATATTTCTTTTATTTACCATATGATGAACTTTTTGACCTTTCTAGCAAAAGTATGAGGAGAATGATTTTTTAACATATACGGTATGAACAGATTTTTACAGTTTCATAGAGACTTATTTTCGATGAAGCATACTCTACAATATTTCATGTCTATTTTCAAAAAAAATCCTTTTATTTTAAAATTTCATTGCATTTTCTGAAAATAAAATGATTTTGAAGAAGAAAGAATATCTTCCTCAAGAATTCATTTCAAGTATTTTATCCAAACCATTTTCCATATAAGATGAAATTATTTTATATGTGTATGTTTTGAGTATAATATCTCTATGATTTATATGGTTTCACTTTTATTAGGATGAAATGATTTCCATTTGTTTTATATGGATTATTTTATGATGGGATGATGTTTATGAAACCCATTTTATTGTTTAGGTTATGATAGATGATTCATGTTTATGTTGTGGAACATGTAAGAATGATTTCATAATGAGATGGGTGGGACCTATATCTCCCTCCAATGCATTGGGTAAATATTTATATCTCATGAGATAGACATGTATGGAATGAAAAGTTAATCTGGTTCAGTGATACAGGACTGGAACGTGGAGTGAACTCGATTCAGTAAGAAACTTTGTCCACTATGATGGTCTTGGAAGCAATGCCTTGGATAATATGGAATTCATATCATGTACTTAATGGTTTCCACAATTACATGTTTTATTCCTAATCAATTTTATCATGATTAATGTTCCTTTATAATCTGTGCCTTACGTACTCCAATATTTATTTCACAACTCAAGATCTTGAAGTTTAAACTTTATGTTCATGTGTTTATGTTCAAATATATATGGTTTGTTTTATTTTCTCCATGCTTACCCTTACTGAGAATTTGAACTCACCCACTATATCTTTTCATTTCCCTAGGATATAAAGAATGTTTTTGGGTATCAAAACAAAAGTGGAAGATCTTTATGGGATATTTTGAAGATCTTTTTCCATGATTAGAGGATTATGTACCTTGTTTCCAAAGACACTAAACTATTATAGTCCTTCGGTGTTATTTTTTGTTATATATTATGTATTCCGAAAAAGTAATGTAATGTCCATGTACGTCCAGCTTGGTTCTCTACACCAAGTTACCTATATATGTTATCTATGCTTTTTATGGGTTTTATGATAATATATTGGTTACAAAAGGGTATGCAATGATATTTTATTCAGAGAAGAGAATTTACTAATTCATAAAAGTGAAAATTATAACTTCTGATAAGGTATTCATGGTTTACATGTTGTTTAAAAAAATGAACAGTTTTCATTCTTTTTGTATCCCTTACTGAGCTTTTTATGCTCATCCCATGTTTTTGAAAAGTTTTTCATAGGACATAAACTGGAATATGGTCAAGGATGGGATCAAGGAAAAGTCATGATGTCTATAACATGGAACTAGACATGACTCTTTTTTTCATAGAGATTTTATTTTATAAAAAAAATTGGATACTGAGTAGACGTGTGTACATGTAATATTCAAGCTATTTTGTATATGTTATTACCTAATTATTTGAAGATCTAAACCTGAAAAGATCTTCAATGTGAATTATTTACATAATTCAATATTATGTAATGTTTAAGGTCGAGTCCTTATAATTGGTATCAGAGGTAGGTTTAGATAACTTTAGAGGTTAGGGTGTTCTTTAAGCATAAGATCCATAACAATAATTTTTATCATATTAGAAAGAATCAAATTTATTTTAGAGAAGATAAATGGTTATTAAATATTGGGGTGAAAAATGAAAGGTATTAGATAACATTTCAGGATAAAAAATGTTATGGTTATTATTCAGGAATTTGACTCTTTTTTTTGAAATGTTATAAAATTATATAGATTTTTAAAAAACACAACACGAAAACCATGTAACAACCCATCTCGTTGGAAAAACATGTGGGAATTGAATCCACAACCAATGTGTGACTAAGATTTATCACCTACCACTGTACTATGTGAAGTCCCTGGTTTGTATGTCAAATTATTTAGAGTTAAATGATTTTATGGATCAAGAATAAGTTGATTTGTGATCTTATGTTTTATAAAATGGAAATTCATAGTATAGGAAATTGATTTGGGGATTAAGTTATAAAGGTTATTTTGGAAGACAATCTCTCTTTTGGGAACACTATATACTTAATGAAAATAGAATACTATGGGATTTAATTTGTGGAGTAATCGTTAAAATATTATTTTGGAAGAATCTATTTTTTTATTGTGGATATAAGGTGATTTGGATTTTTTATGGAATTGATTAACCTATCATAATGAATATGTGATTAGGTTAATTACCCATCAGTATTAGACTTTAAGAGTAGTTGATGTTTTTGGAGATAAATGTTAAGATTTACTGTGGAAGACTATGTCATTAAATCCTTCTCTGTTTTGGGATTCAATCTTAGTTTGGATTATTTTGTAGAATTTTAAGGACCATTGTATATTGAGTGGTATTTCTTAATCTTTGGGTACTTTTTGTGGAATTTTGGAGATTAAGCGTAGTATTTATTTTTATAAAAGATTATCCTTTTGGTGATTATCTGATCTTGTACTAAATTTTTTTGATTTTTGATGTTGTCTAAAGAATGGGGAAACATATAGTTCATCTTTTCTAGATTATGTGATAATATATAAGTTGATTATTGCACTTGAGGTGTGACTAATTCATCTAGAACACTTACCGTTTAGAGAAAAGATGAGTTTGTTGAAGAATTTTATTAAAGGATGGCACAATACATGACAAGTTAGTATATTTCCTTACGATATTAGTCAATTTATTAATAAAAATCCTCAACTTTATGAAAAGGATCTTCAATAAAAAATGTTATAAGCTCTATTTTGTCATCATACTTTTACCAAACCACAACTTTATGGTATTATGGTGGTTAACTATTACTGATCAAGTTCTCTATCACTCACTATTAATCAATGAGAGTTAGTTTCTCTTCCATATCCACGTTTTCCTACATGGAATCCTAGAATGTGTTATCTTGGGTGACCTTTGAACTTATTTGTTTTCTTTTAATTTGATAGTATTATTTACTCATTTCTTAGATGTGGGACTTTTAATGATGTTTACAAGACAAATTTTAAAATTTCTAGGATGCAATTTCTAAAAGGGGGAAGGATGTAACATCCCAGGAAAATGAAGAATATGAAATTCTCATATTTAATAATAATTTTGATTTAAATATTAATTTTATTTTAAAAGGAATTATATATTCAATGGCGTACCTTACACGCAACAATGGGTTTCTCTAAAGTCTCATGTTGCACACAATGCTAAGATATACTGAAAAATAATAATATATAATTATTTTGAATAGTAGTTAACGCATGACCATTATAATGACGTGAATGAAAGGAACTAACTAAAATATGATTATACATGTTTGTTAAATATTTTTACATTTATCCAATAAAATTTAGAGTCTTAAAATGTGAATGAATCTAATTTTGAGCATAAATAATATAATATTTTTTATAAGGTCGATTTACCACATTTTGATGTCGAACCCTCTATAAATATAGTTTTGGTCACTTTTATATGTTCTATTTGACAAAATATAATTCTAAGTTAGAATCAGGACATCAAAATTTACTTTGGGTAAAAGTTTGGTATTTTTCTGATAAAATTCATTTTTTAAGGAATAGTGAAAAATATTGTATTTTAATTCAAAACATCCTTTTAATATATTTTATTTATATGGTTATATTATATTTTTAATTGGGTTTAAAGTGTTATTAAAATATATTTTTACCATTTAATCCAATTTTGGTCATCAGAAGTAATTTCACTTTGAAATTGGACATAAACAAGTGTCAATCTTTTGATAGTTATTATTTCATAAAAACACGCTTTTTGTTTTGACAACGGGAATTATTTTTAAAGTAATTAATGAAACATATATGTTTTTAATCTGGTAAAATAGAAATAATTTTTTAATTCATAATATCAAATATATCATCGGCTTATGTTTTGGTATTTTTCTGAAAAAAATTTAATTATTGGTGAATAGTGAAAACACTCAGTAGTAGTTATAAACCCAAATTTGTAATTTAAATGAAATGTTAACACTTATGTGAATTGAATTTTGAAAATAAAACATACATGGTTGTTATTATTAGGCAAAATATTATTTAATAAGATGAAAATATTTTTTTTTAATCATAACTTTTGACTTTTATTTACCACGGTTTAAGGTAAATAGGGTATTTCAAGGTAAAAATAATATTATAAAAATTTTAAATTATAGTAACTTGTGTCCTAATCCTATTTTTAGATAAATTTCCTATAGTTGGAATCATTGGGTCTATTTTGGGACCCCATAGAATCAATTAAAATTGACAATGACACTTTATATTAATTAATTTAAATTAAAGACAAAATTGACATAAACATATATCTTTCAGTAAATCAATTTTTAAATGGATTGATATAAGTTATATTTTCAAATATAAATATTAATTTTAAAGATAAAAATATTTCCTACATCAAGGTTTTTTTATAATTTTTAAACATCAAATGAATATTATTATTTATGACCCAATAATGATGCAGTGTTTACCTCATTAATGAATGATTTAAGTAAATAAAATTATTAAAATTAAAAAAATTATCCAAAAACCTATCCAATTCATATTGGATGATTTTATTTCGAACATTAGTCATCTTAGATTCGTCTTTAATGAGTTATGGACCTTTCAAAACTGAAAATCATTATATTATAAAATAATATTTTTCAAACTTTCCTAAAGAGCCCCTCCCCCCCCCCCTAATTAAAATCCCTCACCTCTAACCCATTACTCACATCTCTCAAGCTTCATGGATCAACCAACAGCAGACCAACTAAGCTCTAATTATCTGTCACTTCCACCTAGAAGACTTACCTTAGGTTGAAGGCACTTCAAGTAAACCTTTTGGTGCAAACCAAAGGAAGTTACCTGATTTAAAGGAAACATCTTCTCTTATGTTCTTTTCATTTATTTTACTTATCCAACCTCATAAAATAATTTTATTCTTTTATTTTCTAAAAAAACCAGTATATTCAATATGTTAGTTTGTTTTAATGAGAATGATTAAAACTACACATAAACACACCTCCATCAAATGGGTAATGAACATACTATTTCTGTGGATGGCAAACTACTAACTCACGAAACGATGATTGTTCAATTATCTGCTAACGCATCTCATGGTGGCCACTATGATGAAACTCTATTTATACGTGATATATATTATATTTATATTGTTTATATGCTTCTGTATTTTCAATTTATAGAATAACGTTATGGTTTCCAAAATGGGTAAACGCGATAATTTCTTTTGAGGAAGTGCGGACTACCGCCCCCTCAAAGTTATATGACTCGTTCATTCCATACGTGAAACGTATAAAGGATGGAGATAATTAAATTATATATGTTATTATACTGGAATTATAATATAACTATTTATAATTATGTTCTCATTCCATTAAATTAGAAATAGAAATGAAAGCAGCGTTCATGCGTACGTACAACTTACCATTTCCATGAACGGTGCATTTCATTTCTTATCTCCAAATGATATGTAAAATTATAAATACATATATCTTCTAGGTATATATGATATATATGATATCTAAATCATGAATATTATTATGTAGATAATTTAATTTTTACCACATGGACAATTTGTTATTATAACAAGTTCATTTTTGACTCAAGATCTGAACATCAACAAAATGTCCAATATGAACTCAGATAATTAGCAAATTGTTATAGAACGATAATAAGTGATATAAAATGAATAATAAACTTGAAAAAGTTTTTCAATCAAGTATAAATTAACTTAAGTTTGTTATTCGAGAAAAAAAGGAACAAAAGAGTCAAGTCAGACACAAGGTAAGGGGTTTCTTATCTCACTTTTAATTCCATGAGATTTCCATTATTCGACACATATTTATTGCATGTGGTGTATTATGTACGGCCATTTGATATATATTTTAATGATTCTATTTATATTCATGGTATTATGTGATTAATTTGGGGGTTATTATCTTTTGGTCTTAAGACTCAATTGATCACAACATGGTAAGGAGTTTTCATCTCACTTTTTATTCCAGTGAGATTCATGCTCTATTTACCATTATTTATTTTTTTGTGTTGTATGTACTGCACATGATATATTTCATTGTCTAATAATGTTTAATTTATGTCTTTTTACATATTAACATTATTCTCCTTCTTTCAAGTGGTGTATGTTTCGTAAGTTACCTAATCGATAGGGAAACCTTTCAACCTTCTCTTTTAGTGAAAGAAATATTTTTTTATTATGTCTTTTAATTTACATCATCTAATGTTGGGATATGTTATTTTATATCCTTATTGCTGTAAATTTTATGTCCAAGTGAATATATACCATTTTTTCACTCATAATATCATTATATTTATTTTAATGTGATGTTGTTAGGCTGTCTAATTTCTATTAGGGAAACATCTTAACCCAATTTCAATTCTTTGGGATAAACTTCTACTTCATGATTATTTCGTGCTATTGAATATGTGTGAATGACCTCAGTTTTTTACACTGAATATCCAATCATATTGATTGTATTTATATTTTTCACACATATTTATGTAATTGATATATCTTTAATATAAGGTACCATCTTTATAAGGGGTTTCATCTCAAATTAAATTCCATTGAGACTTCATTGTGGTTATGATCCAATTAACTTTTATATACTGTATATACTATCTTTTGGAATATTATATCATTAATCCCTTTATTCTCATGATAATATAAAGTATTGAATGAACTTTATTCGTCAATTATTTTTATTCAAGCATATCTCATATGGTTATGAACTCCCAAACTAAAATGTTTTTTTAAAGATTTATCCTTATAAATATTTCTCTTTAATGTCCATGTCCAAAAAATGATTGTAGGTATTTATTTATATTAATATTAATTTTTCAAAATGTTATTACCCTTAAAATATTTAAGGTGGTATGGGACACTTTGATTCAAAAATATCATTATTAAATATTTTAAATGGTTTTGAAAATGGTTTTGATAAAGCATTGATTACTTCAATATATTGAAATGATATTTTTTGATTACAAAGTGGAAATTTTATCTTTACTTCATGGTTATTTTATGTGTTCTGATTTATAAAGGAAATTGGACATTTAGTGGTTAGTTACAGGATAAACCAAATGACGGGTGGTGCTGTGATAAACCAGGATGGGTGGTTACGTTATAACCTTCAATGCATTGGGTATGGAAGTTGTCCATATGGCTAATTCCATTAAGTGATATGTGTGGAAGTCGACCGTATGGTTATTACATTTAAGTATATTTATGTCCCAAATTACCTATATATGTTATGAGTGTTTTCTATGGGTTTTATGGTAATATTTTGGTTATAAAAGGTCAAGCAATGATCTTTTATTCAATGAATAGTATTTACTAATTCATAATGGTGAAAATTATTACTTATCATAAGATATTCATGGTTTACATGTTGTTTTAAAAACACTAACAGGTTTTCTTCTTTTTTTCCCTTACTGAGCTTTTTATGCTCATTACATGTTTTTGAAATGTTTTTCACCGGACATAATGTGGAATAGGGTCAATGATGATATCATGGAAAAGTCATTCTGTCTAAAACAAGGAACTAGATATGACTCTTTTTTCAAAGAGTTTTTATTTTACAAAAAAATGGATACTGAGTAGAAGTATCTACATGTAATATTCAATTTATTATGTATATGTTATGACCTAATTCTATAAAGCTCTAAACCTGAAAAGATCCTTAATGTGAATTATTAACATAATTCAAGATTATGTAATGTTTAAGGTCGGGTCCTTATAATTACAATTGATTAAATTTTTTAAATATATATATAATTGATCCATTTTTACTTTAAAAACAATTTAAAATATAATTTATCATTAATAAGTATTTAAACTAAAATGTTGTTTTCAACTAAAATATATTATTTTTCAGTATTCATCAAAAAAATAATAATGAAACATCTCATAAAAATACCAAATACTAAACCTAAGATAATATTGAACTTGTGAATTCAAAAATGAAGTATATTTTGAAAAATAAAATTTATAAAGGGTCAAAATTTATAATTAAAATTGTTTCACCATTAAAAGGACACAAAACGGAATTTATAAAAAATATATATTGTGTGTATAAAAATGTATTCGTTCTTACCATATTTATATAAAATCTATATTATATTTTTAAAATCATTTAATTAAAATATTTTTATAAAAATATATATATCATAAAGTCTCAGGATGTTATATAAACTTCTGAGATTTTTCTTTCATGTCTTAAACACTTTTGAATGAACGTGGTATTATGTGTAACACAAGGAAACATAGTATTGCTTATACAGAAAGATAAAAACAAAAGTAAATTTATTCTAAAAGGAAGTATTTTAATTTATATGGATGTCAAAAATATAAATTCATGCCTTAGAAGTTTGAACTCACTCATCAACAACATACAGAACATTATTTCTCATATGATCTATTTTTTTAAAATAAAATTATTCTTGCATTATCACCTCTTTGTAGTTGATATTTAGAAATAGTAACTCTTTCACATGGAAGTTAAAAACTTTTATAGAAGCATCATATCAAACACATGTGGTAGTTGTAACTTAGTCTAGTCAATCTAATTAAGCATTAAGGTTGATCTTTTATTGGTCATGAGATCAATCTTCCTAGGAATGACCTATCCAAAATGGGGGAAGATTGATCAAAATTTTTCCTTATAAGAGGTTACTTCTAAAAACAACTGTTCAGTATCCCTTCTATAGTCAATCAGTAACATGAAGTTGGTCTATGATAACACATATAGTCAATCCAAGTGATTTTCCATAGATAGACTGTGAGGAAGACGACACTCCCCAGCTTGATCGAATGAAATAGGTTGATCACATTGAATAGCTGGGGAAATATCTATGACATTAAATTTATTTGAAAAATAGCACACATCATGATCATCCCACATCGATCATACATTCTGTATAACACCCCTAAATAAGGAAACACATTCCCTTTCGTGATCAGCTATGAGTAATGGGGTTCACTCAAGGCTTCCACTAATGCCAAATTGTACCAGTACCCCTCTGCCGACATGTCACCCCACACATTTGGTTCACCCACTCCATTGCACATTTTAGAAATTATATTAATTACCACATTCTATCCATGAGGGTTCTATGAATTCCCACTCTAACATGTTGCCAATGGTTATCTACGTCATTCTTCCTCCTTCATGGTTACCACCAAGGTCCTATATGTTATTGAGATGGGTGTTAGGATGGAAAAGTGTTTGAATTATATTTTATAGAAGGTCAATTCCTGATATTGAGTAAAAATTAAGTAAGATATTATACTTCTTCTAAAAATTATTCATTAAAATATTCTCCCACAAGGCCTTCTGAAAATTAACTTATCAATTAATCATCATGAAAATTAAAATTTTTCAAGGTCTTAATAATCCCTCAAAATAATCAATAATTTTATAAACAATGTTTTCGTTATTCAACACTATGGATTCATGTCTTTAAAATTATTAACAATTAAAATATAATACAGTGAACAAGGATAATTATTAGACAATGACATCCAATTCCATTAAATTAATCTATAATAATCCTTTATATAATATAAAATCATATCATCTAACAAAACACATGTAGACTCATTTTAAAAAATGAAATACATACATGGTCTCAACAAATCAGTCTAAATGTAACATAACATAAGTGAGAATTTTGTCCCATACGTTATCAAAAAACCCAATATGAAAGTTATCCCATGACATGGACATTATCTACACAAGTGCGAAATTCATCCCATGAATAAGAAATATAAAAGTTAGTGGGTAGGTCATCCCCCTCATAGAATATACATATTAAGGAGAATCGCATCTACCGTATAGAAATAACAATACAACAGGGAATATAACGCCACCACATGAAAAAATTATAGAAAAAATATGTAGGTTAAGAAATTCTATATGAGAAATACACAATTAGGTTTTCATAACATGTAACTCTCTTTAGATTTAATCTTGGTTATTCCTTGAATGACCAACCTACATTAATAAACCAAAATTAATGTGCAACCCACTAAAATACTACAATCCAGAAGGGGAACAAATCATTAACCCCATACACATGAAACATAATCTTAAAGGCTAACAAACCAACACCAATGCTCCAGTCAAATTAAGCCTTAACTAACTTCTCATAATTTACTCATCTCTATCTCAAGGGAGATTAAAGGAACCTATCTTAATTACTCTATGTTTTGTTCTACAATGAATAAAAACCTATGTAATTTAAATCCATTAATTACAATTTGTTAACATTAACCCATGTCCCTCCCTGGAAAATGGATCCATCCACATCAAAAAAATGTATGACAATAACCATAATAACACATGCATGCTCTCAAAGGGTGTAAATAATTATCCATTTAATTGATATTAGTAGTTTCTCTCAGTAACATACCTCTCTTATACATAAGGAGTTGAAAATTCAGATAATCATTCTGCATAGAATCATAACACAACTCAAAGGAATCCCCAATGGGTCCTGATTATAAAGTCTAAACAAATTTATATCAATCTCAAATCTATCATTGGCCATAACATCGACTTATAATAACCAAAGGGGTCTATAGTGCCCCCAAATACTCTTTATCCTATTCAAAAAAGGTTAATAGAAACCAATTCAATTTAATTTTTGTCCAATCACAATGAAAGTGATACAAATTAACACAAATTCAATACTACAAATACGGCTTTTATTAGTGCAAAAAATGGCCTCTATCCGCACTAGAAAAAGCACTGATAAAGCTGGTGAAGATAAATAGGGGTCCACTTTATCAGCGCTCTGAAAAGAACTGATAAAAGGGTCCTTTATCAGCACTAAAAAATCGCTGATAAAAGGGGTCTTTTATCAGCGCTAAAACAATGCTCTGATAAAAGGGTCCTTTATCAGCGCTTTGTTTTAGCGCTGATAAAAGACCCCTATATTAGCGCTTCCTTTATCAGCGCTTTCATTTTAGCACTGATAAAGGAACCCTTTTATTAGCTCTTTTTTGAAACAGCTGATATAGGTTAAAAAAATTAAAACAAAATTTAAAAAAATTTTAAAAATTTTAATAAAAATTAGAAAATTTTAAAAAATACTGCCAATTGGGGGGGCTTTTATAGCGCTTGAGCCCCCCATTTCACAATGCTTTTTTCCCCCTGTACAGTGCCTCGCGCACCCCCTTCACCCTTTAACAGCGCTTGCTCCCATATTCCACCATGCGCACGTGCCCCGGCCTGCACCAGGATTTGAACTCGAGACCTCCCCCCTGCACGCCTAAGCCCTTACCACTACTCTATTTTGATTTGTCTTCCAATTCATAATATATCAATATATATATGTTTATATATTTATTTATATTTATTTGTATAGTCATATATATTTATATAAATATATATAGTTATATTATAATATATATATAGTTATATTAATATATATATATATATACTTTTATTAGTATATATATAGTTATTTTAATATATATATATATATATTTAGTAATATTTATTCGTATAGTAATATATATTTATATTAATATATATATAGTTATATTAATATATATATAGTGATATTAATATATATATTTATTGTGATATTAATATATATATTTACAGTGATATTAAAATATATATAGTTAGATTAATATATATATAGTTAAATTAATATATAGGTACATAAATATTCATATATTTTTATTTTAAATAAAATGGATTTTAGTTATTATTTAGATTAAGCTAATATATTTTATATGTAAATATATTTTATTATTTATATTTATAATTAATTTTTTAGGTGTGAGTATATAAAAAATATGTACATATAGTTATATATTTGATTATAAATAGGAGTGCATTATAAAAAACGATGAAATTTAAAAGACATAATATCAATATGAAAGTAATACCTTGGAATAAATTCAGTCCCTACAAAAAAAGTCAATAATACCACCCTAAACGAGGCTGAAAATCCAAAGAATGTTAAAACAATCGGTGTACTCGGACTAAAAAATCAGTTTTGGAGGCCTTCTGGGCCACTTTTGGCCTTGAAAAACCCTTGACCGGGGTCTCCCCGGTCACAGTGATGTAGAGCTCATCACAGAATTTGATTTCATATATGGTTGAGCTCAAACGGACACCCGGATCAAAATATATGGCCGTTTGATGTTCGAGTTGCATTTTCAACATATTTTGGATCTTTTTTTAATTTTTATAATTTTTTTAGTCTTCAAATTGTTATTAAATTACTATTACTCCATAATAATTAGAAAATTATTATTTAAAAATATATTTTAAATTTTTTAAGATGCCATTTTTAGTAATATCTTATATATTATGTATATTAAGTGTAAATGTACATTTATACTTATCTAAAATATATTTAAAAATTATATATCATATTTATATCAATATAACTATATTTATATATTAATATTTTAATAATTTATTTTGAAGTCGACCCATTATCAGCGCTTTTAAAAAAAGTGTTGATAAAGGCCCCCCCTTTATCAGCGCTACTAAACAAGCGTTGATAAAGGGGGGGGGGGGTCCCTTTATCAGTGCTTTTTCGTTAGCGCTGATAAAGGGAGGGCGCTACGAAAAACTGTTTTTGTGGTAGTGATTGTAAGAATAATGCATAAACCATGTGAAAAGGTTGTGCACCTCACACATTAGGAGAAGATTATTCCTCTATTCATATCTCATCCACCATTTCCTGATCTCACCCAAGACTATACGCACCCCTAACAATATATTTTTTAACCTATCTCTATCATAAATACTTATAGTTAATTATATACCATCATAATTCACCTAAAATATTAATTTCATACTTAATATATTTGGGAATAATCTATGGATATCTCAAAAAATGGAATAATGATTTCAAAATTCCATCCAATTGAATGTGGTCCACATTTAGCATATCTAAGAAACTACTACCCATGAAATCAATAACATTTGAAACCAATTTACCAATCAACTTAATTACAATTTAAACGGAACACAAAATTAAATAGGTTGGTGTCTTACTATAAGTGAAACCACACATAACCACAAGAGTTTAATCTCACATAACGTCATCTAGAAAAGAAACACCATGATCCATGAATCTAGAACCGATTAAATTATGCAATGATGAAATTGATATTAGATAACTAATTATAATCTAGAAAATTATAAAAAATGGAATAACATTAAAGGTGATAGAAAAAGGAATCACATGTCCCAAACTATAAGTGAAATGCCTCACGATTCATCTGCTTTAAAAGGGAAAAGGGGATGGAAAGATACAGATGATAGATACAAATCTCTATTATCTTTATTAGCATTGATAGGCAACCCCTGAGTAGGGAGTTAAAATAGGGGTTAGATTCATAATTATTCCCCTTAAAAATAGATCGGAGGAACATTAAAACATGGCCTTACTTTTAATGGTCCAATTCCCATTTTAATGTTACCCAAACACCTTTCCAGAAACCTATTGATGAGTGGAAATTTTACCAATGATAAAAATCCCCTCTTATTAGAGTAAGTACAAAACCATGATCAGTTGGGCCCAAGTTCTTGTTGTGGTGTGACCACACACATCAAATTAAGACGACCCCATCATTTGATTTCCATGGTGAAGTTGTCATATCTTCACTGTAACACATCACTATAATAACAAAAATAATATTTTTTATAACATTAACACCATGGTGCAATTCCATTTTGATGTGACATTCCATGTCTAATAAAAACATAATTTTACATGGGGAAAATCATAGGGTGATCTTCTACTATAATGTCCTTGGAATCTCCCTGATATCCCAAACTTTATCTTATACTCGATAATCATGGGGAAATGGATAATGTTTTTGTGTAATAAGACACATTTTCAAAAATATTTTATCATAAATTGTCTCCCTATATGCCACAAATCCTCTTATTTCAATGTGAGGTTCGAACTATAGAAAAATTTCATCATGATTTCGGGCCAACTCCTAGAAATAACACCAAAACTCACTCTAAGCCTCCTTCACCTATGACACGGCCTCAAAAACATTCCCTCAAACATTATATAAATTTATACATTCTATTATTCAAAATTTTAATACAAAAATTCAAATCATCCCTAGTTCCCACCTATTTATAACCTGGACCCACCGACACAAACTCGTGTGGGCCATTATAATGTTCTAAATAATCTATGATATTATTATTTTTCTAACACTCCTCCCCTGGTCATTATAATAATGTATTTAATCAATTCAATGAGAAAGTCCCCATGTTTCCCTTCATTAAAATCTTCTCTTTTATTCAAAATTTATAGTCCAATTCATCCAACCATGTCAAAAAAAACCAAGTCAAAATCACATCATTTAAATCTCAAAACTTCCCAATCTATTTAGTAAATTAGAAATTATAATTTACACTACACATGACCAGATTATGGTGTAGATACAATAATTCTGGTGTAATATATTCAAGAAACATACTCCTCCAAAAGACATAAGCAACCCTTTCTCATACTATGGGTTTAATATCATGGCCAAACATTTAAATATATTTCTAATTAATATTTACATAATAAAAAATATATTCATAGTGAAACATGAATTTAATGTCTTCTCATTTTTCCAATTATATATTCCTATTATAGCATAAAATTATTCCCATTCCATAGTCACCTGTTAAGATTTAACCTTATGTAATAAATAAAGGCATAATATGATCAAGTTATGGCATGATATATACTTTGTCAAATCACTAAAATTAAATAACCATAACATCCTCCAATTAAAATATCATACTTTAAAAAAATTACAATAGCATCTACACCCATTTAATAATTATTATAGTGCAATCTAGTGTATATAATTTCCACCTGGATAGAACCCCATTCTCCCGGATATCTCTCTATGCTTTAGACCTCATCTTAGTTTCCCTCTCTTTAGGGTTTCATGTTCTCCTAGACAGCAATAGGATTCTCCTCCTCCGGCTGCTTCGTTTTTCCTCTTTTCAGGGTTTCGTCACTCAAGCCTCCGTTTCGGCTTCGACATTTCCTTCCTCGGGTATTGTTGTCTTCTCAGCAGCGATGAGTCCTTCTTATGGCTTCTTCGACTTCCTTATTTCCATGATGTTTCTCTTCCAGTTCTTTGGAGTTACCTTGATTTCTCCCCTTCCACCCCTACTCTGCCAATCTGACCCAACACACACAGCCCCATCTTGGTTGGGTGTGTTGTTTCCTCAGATGGGTTTGGGATTGTGGTGGTGGGAGTTGGGGAAGCACAGGGTTCTTCATTTCACCATATTTCTTCATAGGTTTCTCTCGATTTGTTTGGGGTTTCCTTTTAGGGTTCCAATACCAAGTTACTTTCATGGCTTCAGTTCATATTTTTACTCCTTTGTTTCCGTTTCTGGTTATGCGGTTCTTTTGGTTATGGGTTTCTTGTTCATTTGTTAAGTCTCTTCTCAGATGGTGTAGTTTGTGGTTTACTCTTTGCTATGGTTTTTTGATCTGCTGGTTTTGTTCATGGAGAAAATCTCTTTCCTCTGGAACCTTAGGCTACTTTAACACTTCCCTGGCCCCGAGTTCCATTTCTCTTCTCCAGGTCGGTCGGGTGTGGTGGATCGTCGGAGTTTTGGGAGGTGGCGTTCGGGAAGTTATGGGTTCTCCAGGGAATGAGTCACTTGCTCAGATGTTCGGTGTGTTTGCGCATGAAATCTGGTTTCTTGGCGGTGACGTTGGTTCCAGTGACCGGTTGCCTTCGTCTTTCTGATGCGGTGAGGAACTGATGACCATGACAACGTGGGGATTTTTCAGTGATGATGACGATGACGATGGCTACGATGACGATGATGGATGACGATCTTGATGGACCGCACTATGACTTCGACTGATGCGAGCATATACTGAATGCGATCTCCTAATTTTGTGTGTGTATTTTGAATTTTGATTTTGGTTCACCGCTGAGGAATCCCGCTATATGGTTTTCACTAATGTTCTGGTTACCGCTCACCTCAAAGCAGACTTTTTGAAAATAAAATAAAAAGTTATTTGTGCAATATAGTGTATGTTCTGATGTAGTTTTCTCCTCAGAAAAAAAAATCATCTTCAACATCTGCTTAAATTATCAGAATATAAAAACTCTAACATTCAATGATTTCTTGAGTATTTAGAAAAACAATTTTTAATAAATACAACTTAAAATACCTATACATGTTTTTATTTCAATCTCCACATTTTAGATTGTTGACAACACTTATAAACTCAAAACAATTATTCAATATACTAAATTATCAGTATAAATTTAGAATTTTAATAAATTATTTATTTATTATACACCCTAAGCCCATATGATTCAATATTATCATGAATACAAGAGTCAAAGAACAAGTAAAAAAACGAACCACTTGATTTTCCTGGTGGATATATCAGACTTTATCTCTTCACTTGTACTTTGACCTCACTTATCATCTATGATATAAAATTACTTATAATGTCAATATCAAATCACATTCACCTCTTGATTTCACATTCATATATGCTCCCTTAAAATTCTTTAAAAAAATTCTTCCAAATAATCAACACTTTGGAGAAAAAATGATTGCACAATTTTTTGTTTTCATACCACTAAAAATATAAATTATATATCTCCAGTTTATTAGTGAACCCAAATATATATTCATTGAAGGTTATTAAATTGAGTTAGAAACACAATTAGTCTATCCATGAGATAGAACGTACCTTGCTATAAAATTATTATTGTAAATGAAATGTTGAATGAAAATCACCTTAGGGGAGTAGGGGTACCTTATCAGAAACATTCAAGCTGATGAATATAGTTAAACTCTATGATCCAACGGATCCATATCAAAACATTATTTGGAAAGATTACTTGTCATATTTTTTTAAAATTAAATTTAATAAGACACGTACTCCAACAGAACTAACTATCACTCAACATTCTCCTTGAAAAAGTGATATTTGATCTCAATATGTTTCATATTTGAATGATGGATTTTATTTTTGATAATATTTATATCACTTGATTTATAACAATTTATTGTAATAGGAAAATTTTCCTCAACTCCAATATTTTCATTTTATTGCTTCATCCATAATATTTTCAAATAATCATGTGTAGTTTTAATGTATTCTACTTCTATTGTTTAAAATAATGTGTAGTTTTTCTTCTTTCCTACCCAAGAAATGAAAAATCACAACGATAGAATACACAGCTTGATTTTAACTTTATACCATTCTCCAAACTGTACTACTTATTATTTTTTAATCCAAATAAATTTTTATATTTTTTATATTTATAAAATAATATAAAATCTATTATACCTACGATATATTAAAATATTATTTTCCGCAAAATCATGTGGGTTTCTTTGGGATCACTTTTTTACCTTTCCATTTTCATGTAACTAACATTATTTTTTTATCTATAATTTTTATTAATGATAGACTTACATTATTTTTTATTGAAATCAATAGTATCTAACTCTATTCATTTTTTCATATCTTATAAACTTTACCTAGGTATAACCAAGTGTTTTCATAACCTTACAATCCCCAATAAATAAAATAAACACCCATTTAGAAGATTTACATTTAGAAATATAATTTCGATTCCTTCCTTGTATCACCTATAAACTTATTGAAAACAACAACATATCAATCATTGACATTTGAAAATCAAGCTTCACAAATTTTTTAAATATTTCTCATTGATATAATATCTTTAAATTAAATAATATGTCATCCACAATGATAAGAAAATCATACATAGATTTTCCTCTATGACATAGAGATTATGGTCAACTACGCTATGTTGGAACTAATTTTTTTTCAATTATTTATCGAGCCATGAATATCATTCGCTTGGTACTTGATTCACCCCATAAAGTTCCTTATTAAAGTGAACAACATTTTCCCCATATTTATGAATGTGAAAAAATACAAAAATTATTCATAGACATATTATTAAATTTCAACATTAGGAAAATCTAATTTTACATCCATTTAGAACACCTTGAAATTTTTTTCACCACTGTAGATAAAAATATATATTTTCATTTATAAACTATACATCGTATAAAATTTCTCATATACATTGATTCCATAAATTTGAGAATGTCCCTTGAACAAAATTCATGATTTATTTGAAATCCGTTTTCTATCTTCATTTACCTTATTCTTGTAAACCCTCATTGTTTCGATAAAAGTTTCATCGTCACACCTCAAATAAACCTCAAAATACTTTTTCCAATTAATTTTACCAAGATATTAATTAATTACATTAATCCAAATCCTAAACATATCATCCTCATAAAAAAATTAGTTTATATTTTTGATGAGAGAGATTATTTATAGAAAGACTTAATCTCTCATGTTTCAATTAGATTTTTCCTATCACTAATGATGTTTTATACATATTTCTAGAATTTATTAAACCTTCTTAAACATACTTATTATTATTTTGTTCATAAAATACCACATTATCCCCTATTTCAACCCTTGATCTAATCAACTCATCAACTATTTATTTTAGAATTTTTCCATTAATAAGTTAAAAATATACTCTTTTTGTAAAACAGTAACATCTTGGATTTCAACTATCCTTATAATATTTTTAAATTTTTTTTAATGAATATATCTTTGATTAATACCAAGGAAAAACTCTTTATTCTATATATGATTCAAATTTTTTTTTAATATTATCTTAGTATGAAATAAAATACCACTTTTGAAGATATTAAATTTTTTAAACGATTCATTATTCAAATAAAACATATCATATAGATTCTTTTCCTCACCAAGATATAACCGGGCTCCATTTGTGATGTAAACCAATTTTAAGACTATTTCTTTCAAAAAATCCTTTGATAAGAACCTTTTTAGTAAAAATAACTCAATAAATGTTATTTATCATATAATTACTCATCTCAACTATACTTTTTCTCTAAAAAGTTCATACCTCTAAGGAATTGGCTTCGAAAACCACCAAACAAGAACCCTAGTCTATTCTGCAATAGGATCGAAGGGAATTATCAATCCCCATGATCTAGAAACTGGTTCCTAGGCATCAAATATATAATTATGGGAATGGTTTTTATTGATTAATAAATTTTAAAGATGGGTCTTCCACCTAGAAGATTGACAAGACCATTCCGTAAGTAGGAAAACTAGGAACAATATAAACAAGAAGAATCAATACATGAAAATACAAACTAAACATAAAATAATAATCATAACCCATAAAAAAAGAATAATTCAATCATTATTTCTAAAAACATCCCAAAATTTAATAATAACTTCACATTAATTGCCATTCTGGAATAACATAGGAATTATGGTTATAAATAGGGTGCTAACATGGAATGAAAAAATAATAATAAAAAGAAAACTAAAATAAAAATACACAGTATCCCATATCCATGTGTCATGTGAATCACCCTCACCTGTCACCACCAGCCTTCTTCAAAAAAATAAAATATGATAAATTCATTTTCCAACTAGAACCTATAATAAACATTATATATGCAAGGATTTAAAAAAAATTCCAATAATATATCATCTACACGCCCCATGCACAACCACAAAATGTATATCCATTTTATGATAGTTCTAAATATAGGTATAAATATAACGATAATATTTTCTATTTTATAAAAACCACTAATATGATATTTCAATATGAAAGAATTCCATTTAAATAGGAAGATATAAATTTTGATACCACTTTCTATACCAACGGGGTGGAGTCCATCATGAAGTGAAAAAAACTTTTTGAGAAAATTATGTATGGTGTACCCCTAACTTTTCAAACTAAAACCAAATATTATTCTTATATATAGGATTCTCACAAAACATCCCTTTAAAAATATATTTAAAATGAAAATCATATAATGGGAAATGAGATAGTCACAATTTCCACCTAAACAATAAGAAGGAAAAACCTAAACACAGTGACCACATAGTGCCACTAAAGAAACCAAGAAATTGGGATACAATTATGATATGGAACATGAATACCATAATAAAACCATCTAGATCAAATATACTTCATGGGAAAGTAACATGTATTGAATGAGAAATGATTCTAAACCTCGAGAAAAGAAAACCTAATATTGCATCGACTAACCATAGGTGACCAAAAATACACTCAATCCTAGTTTACCATTATGATCTCACTAAGAGTTAACCCCCAGTGGAAAAATCCTACATAGGTAACTATCCAGTGTGCAATATATTCTAGTGAATCACTCGTCCAAATATGCCTGTTAGTAATTAGGGTTCCCATGATATAACTCAATAAGGGTTAGAAAAAAAAATAAATTCCCTTGGCCACCACATGAGTCAATAATAAAACATAAGTAGTAAATCTCATCTTAACTCCTGAACCCTCTCAAGATATATCCCCAAAACATATTATAGACATCACTAAAAATAATAGTAAACAAGGGTCTCGCAACAAGGGTGCCACAATATCAAACAAAATTATTTCATAAGTTTCCAACTGGGCCTTTAGATTATCGTTTATGAAACAAATTCATGATATAATATTTGAAAAAAAATCATACGGGACACATGACAATAGGATTTACCCACAATAGCTACAAATTTAAAATGAATTCATTAAAATGTGGGTTATGTTCTTTGAAATTTAACAAGAATAAAAACACCCATTAATGGTCCATACACACACCCTTTTCCTTATATTAAAACCTTATGAAATTTCATCCTTAAAAACGAGTAATACTTTAAATGATAAAAATAATTGAAAAGATCCATTAAAAATTTATTCAAACACATGGTGTTCTTATAATTTAAAATATATTTGGTATTTTAAATTAAATGGAAACTTGTTCTTCATCTAATGAAATCCAAGGCACCAAAAAATTATTTTTTTGAATAATGGTAAAAAAACTAGAATATCCTATAAAAAATTTGAAAATTAATATATAAAATAGAAGTAATCATGAACTTAATGTTTAAAGGCTAAAACAAATAGCAGCATACCTCAATTGATTCTCCTTTATAATAAATGATGTTTAATCACCTCAAGATGGGATGAATAAGTCAAGGGTGATAAGTGGAAATATAAAACAATAAAAAACCCATGAAATGTTTAGAATCTAAAAACCCTATGTGGATAGACTATGATACTATTATATAATATAGTAGAAAATAAATTCTAAGAAGATATGAGGATTATAAAATGGATTACCTTGAAGAGATAGAACCAAAACCTAAAAAAACCTGTGAAAATCAGGATAGAAGGAGGATTAACCATGGGAGAGGTTATAATGGGTCTTGGGGTTCATGTGTGAGAGGAGAGGGGGTTATTTGGGGGTAAAACTATAGAGGGGTAGTTAGGTAAATTCTAATTTTTATTGACGTGGACACTTCACATGGTCTGGCGGTATGGTTTTGAAAACTATACACTAACTACATGAACCTTACTAGGTCGACCATGGGAAAACACATAGGTATTCCACATGATTAGACGAATCATTTTACAATTGTGAAATTTGGAACTAACAAAAATTATGAAACTATCAAATGGTTTCCACAATCCTAGTAATAATAATGTTTGAGCCATACGACATGCACTACACCCAAAAAACTCATCTTTTGGAGGAAAGTTGTCCAAGAAGGAAAGAGAACAAAAGAGGTTAAAATATAAATAAAAAACCTGGTAGAGTAAAATCTATATATCACAATTCTCCCCCTATAACATTTTGTTCCCAAAAGAAACTTATAGAAGATAATATCATCCAGGGAATTGACGAGTTTTAACTCCTGCTTCTAAACTCAATCTAGAAACCTATAAACAATACGCTATTAATTATAACTACACCCACGGTGCATAATGCTATAATTTCATAAGTGAATGTTAGAAAATATATAGAAGAACCTCAATGAAAAAACTTAATGACTAGATTTGTGATTGACAAAGTGAAGGTTGATCATTCCATAAGCACCCAACTAATCTTATAATGTTAAAGGATTACATATAAGAGATAAATAACACAAACTTTTCCCAACTATTTATGCTTTATGTTTACACACTGATTCTTCAAAATTGATCAGTTTTCCAAAGACTAGAAAAATCATAATAATCACTATAAAATGAGACTCAACAAAAGGGATAAATGTTATTAAAGGATCTTAAAAAAAACTAAACCATCAAAAAATGAAATCACCAATGAATCAAAGACATTATAATATAAAAATAATATCGATCAAACATGAAAATTGCATCAAAATCTAAATATCAGGAGACCTATTACCTCAGAAAAATACAAGGTAGATAAATAAAAATGCTCTAGATTTCACTAGTGGAAATTAAAATAGTAGCAGTCCTCAATAAGAGAACCATGTCTCAAGTAATTGATCAAGATAGCCTTGGAACTCACTTTCATAACAGTGGTTCTCAATGAATTTTACAATGAAATTGAGCACTATCCAAGGTATAATCCAATCTATAATGAGCAACCATCCCAATTACCCCAAACACCCACTAAAGACTTCCCATGTACAACCCCTCAAAAAATAGGATTTCAATAGAAGTGTAACATTACATAAAATACATGAAGGAAATACCAAACCATAATTCATAATAGTTATCAAAAACACCAACTCACTAAAAGAAAACATCATTATAATAATTTAATAAGGTAAACCAAATAAGTTTCTCCTCCAAAACTCTAACTCCTAAAAAACCAATTAGCATAATCTTCAAAATAATAAATCATATCTATTTCCAAACCAATATTCCTTGATGTATCCATTCCTATACTATTTATCTAAATTATAAAACCACTAAAGGTTCACAACTATAAAAAAAATATTCTACCTCATAATCATCCTAATAATTAGAGACCTATCTATCACCAAGGATTTCCCAGGGAAGGGGTGGATGTCAAATAACATGAAAAATAAAACCATCAGTTCATGTCGTTAAATTAAAACAAAATTTTCCAATATACACCACCAAAAAATATCTAAATAAGTCTCACCAAGATAAAATAACTTTTTTAAAAAAATACATTTTTCCATAAAAAATGGCATTCTCATATTGCCATTTTAAAAACCACCTTGCATAAGAAATCATACATTCAAAATTTTCATTTTTAAAACATTCTATATACACTATAATAAGGTCAAAATTTTTTTTGAAACCTCTTATGAAAGAAAAGGCCTCCTTTAAAGTATCCCATAATAAGATAAAACATCAGAAAAAACACTTTGAAAACATTATATATTATTTTAAAAACTAATCTAAACTCATTTAATAACTCCAATAAAAATCCAAATACCATTTTCCTACCAGGGAACTTCACCCCATTAATAAAAACTCACATTAATGTTTCTTATTTATATACCAATTAAAAAATATTTAAAATAAATTATGCCTCTAAACATCTTTCATTAATTAAACATTAGAAAACAAAAAAGAATATTTTAATTTCTTGTAGTAAAAAATTTCCATTACCCATTGAAATTCAAAATAATACAAATCATATTTATAAATCATTCCAAATAAATACTTTTAAAGAATCTCATAAATATTAAAAATCTATCTATGAAGGCCCTTGAAACATTTTAAACTTCCCATTATGTCCAATCCATTTCAAAATTGAAAACCACATAATTACCCCCTTTAGTAATAATAGAATCTACTCATTACCTTTTAAACAGAAAACGTTTTTATTTCAATAATATAATTTCCATCAATTCAAACTATATTAATAATATAAAGGAATCACACCAATTCACATTAAATAAATTATTAAAAACAATGAAATCTATTTAGAACCTCAAATAAAAAAACACAAAAACATATAAAATTAAAAAGTGTACATGGTTTGGCTACACGGTCTGGAAAATCATGTGTTAATTATGTGTGTAATGGTATAATACTTTCATCCATCGATTTCATGTTATATAAATAATTTTACAAACCATGCACAATAATTGTGCACCCAATATTCTATTAAAATTCAATTACAAGACATGTTTTTTCAGAATAAATCATAAATTATATGTGAAGGACATAAACACTAAAATAATAACATCTCAAAAATAAGCATGGAAAAATAAAAATTTGATACATACTCATCACAGATGCCCCTGGTAACACAAGAGCTACCTCAAATGGTAGTGATCAAACACCTACTAGTTACTATCCACTTGAATTTTGATGGTCCTATTTCCATACTACCAGACTCCTCCATTAAAAAGGTAAACTCTAGGACAAAGTACCTCTTATAAAACATAAATATAATACCATTATTAATAAATTGTATCAATGTACCATTGAAATAGTACTCGATTAAATCTTACACTAGGCCTGAAGGGCCTTTTATGTAACGCCCCAACCCCAGAAGCCCGGAGTCGGTGCATTATTTTAATACATTGGCATGATTACAAGGAATCATGTCCCAAAGGACCGATCAGTTTAGATGTCTTGGAAAATACTTTACATACATGAACGTTACATTAAATTATAAAATGAAAAATAACAACAACATTTTCCCCTTTTTAACACATTAATATCCCTTACCGTATCCTTGAAGGTCACCTGTAAAACACTTATTCACATCCTGTGAAAAATAAAACATAGAAAGGGGTGAGCTCAGATGCTCAGTAAGGATAACAATATAGAGGAAACATTCATAAATAAGCATAAACATTTAAGGCAATGTATATGACTAAAAAATACTTTTAATCATAACCTTCAGCATAATATGGAAACAATAAAATCAAATAATTAAATTTACTTATTCAGCTGGATATTCTACTAGTTGAATAATCACATTCAATATCAATATCCACTTTCATAATGATGGAATGCATAATGCCAGACATCATAACCACATAGTCAAGTCCTTGTGCCAAGACTACAAATCAGATTTTGTCAAGGCCTTATGCCATGACACTAGTTTGTCTCATGAGACCTACCAATGCATCAAAGAGATATTTCAGGCTCCACCCTTCACTTACTAAGTCCAAATCATTCCTCGTATTAAAAGGTTTAAACATAACATAAACATTCATATTAAAACTTGAATATGAAATGTAAAAACATTATCCATAAACCATGAATGGTATTAAAATAACACATCCACAATCAAACATATCACAAAACCTTTAATAAAATATGGAATATTTGTATCATAATAAATCAGCCTCGATCTAGAATATTATCCTGTAAGGAATGTTGACATAGTTGAAAATGATCAGTTAAAATCATTGAGAGAAATATCCCTTTTTCATGAAATCATTAAAATGTTACGTAATTTATAAATGAAGTAATTTGAAAGATATTTTTTGAATCAAAGTGCACCATTCCAATTTGAAACTCTTTAAAGGAATTAAAATTTTTAAACATTCATGTCCATATAAATAAATCCTTAAACCCATTTTGAAAACATGAACATTAATGAGAAAGGTTTAGAAGAATAAATTTTAAAACATTTAAAATGATGTTTTAGTAAAAGAGTCCCATAAAAATATTCCCTTTCAAAACTATTTTATGAAACATGGACATGGATAATAAATATTTCCTACTAGATTCTTACCTAAAAACAACATTGGATAATAAAGAGATTGTGAAATTAACTCTTACCTTGCAGTTTCTTTTAGTAGAGGGTACGTTTAACCTCTTGTATAAAGACCATAGTATGTTATTAAATTATACAAGAACCATATTAATATTTATTATATCATAAATGATTCATTTATGAATTTATACTAACCATTTAATAAAAATTCCATGTTAAATTAATATTTTTGGGTAATAATCCCTTTCTTTATCGTACGTGTTTAAACTTGTTACTCTTGATTGTATCACTTAGATCATGATTTAAATACTTCCAGAATATATAAAATTATTTTTAAATCATATATATTAAGAATATAAATATGTATAATATACATAAATATGAAATGGAAAACACCGTTTATGGAGACGGTAGGCCGTAGGTATTCATAAACGTTGTTTCTGTTTTCATATCATATTGAACTGAAAAAAATGAATAAGATATATGTAAGTACACACACACACATATATATATATATATATATATATTTCTAGTATCATTATTATGTCATATATTAAAAACTTATTAATGATATATATTTTTATATTCATCGTTGAATGGTTAACGTGGAAATGAATCTCATCGTGTCGTGGAGACGGTAATCCGTACGTACATACGAGTTAAAATATCATTATATTGATGTTGAAATAGTATATAATTGGTTGGTTTATCATATATACAGAATCATTCACATGATTTATTTATTATTTACATTTGTTATACTCATTTTTATACCCATCTAAATAATGAAGTGTTTGATTAACAAACTACACTACAATGTGGAGACGGTAAGCCGTACGTACGCACGTATGGTCACTTTGTCATTTACAGGATGGATAGAATAATGAATATGGTTTTACCATATCAATAATAAAATAAAATTATATATAATATACTCGACATATTATGTTATAATGTAAACAAGAAAGAATGAGGACGTGGAAGAAGAAAAGAACATGAATGAGGTGATGAAATATTTACCTCTTATACGGGTTCTTCAATTTTATTTGATCAAAAGGGCTCCTTAGGTAGGATTTCAAAACAGATTAATGCCTATATTATGAAGTTATGAAATTTTGGAGGATATTTGGGCTGGTTTTGGCCGAGCCAAAAGGATTTGGAGGTGTGAAATTAAGAGATGGCGAAGTGCCCCTTTTTAAGAGAGGTGAGGGTCACTATAGGAAAAGATTGAAATATTTTTTTATAATAAAATAATTTTTAGGTTCTAATGGCTAAAAAATGAATTATTTAGAGGATAAGGTGGGTATGAGTCTCAAACCTCTCAAATAATAGGTTTTATACTAGTTTAGTTTATCATAGTATCCTAATCTTTTAAATTTATCTCTTAGTTAAATAGTTTGACATTTACCATGTCTCTTTGTATTTTTATATTATATAGTTAATTATCTTACTACAACGAACCAAGAGAACTCCATGTGGTTTATTATTAATATATATATAACCTTATCTAGGTCCTTTGTACGAACCATAGATTTTTATGAATATTATATCAATTAATAATATAATATTTGTTTTAAAAACTCAATTATGTCAATTTTTACACTATTTAGTATTTTATTTTTTCAAAAGCCATAGAAACTTTATCAAATTGGATAAAATTTATTTAACCAACCCTAAAATGCCATATTAAACTATAAAATTAGTTTAATTCATCATAAGTTTCAATTTACATTTATTTTGATATTTATAATATCAATTATTTTAATGATTGATTAATAAGGTAATTACTGCATCATCATTGTATCATAAATAAATTAAATTATGTAATGTATAAAAATTATAAATAAAATAACATTATGTAGGAATATTTTTACCTTTATAATGAATATTTATAGTCGAATTTATCTTTTGTATATCCCTATATGAAAAATGGTTTAGTTATTATAGATTAAATTTAACTCTTTTAATGCTTCTCTAAATAAAATAATAATACATGTTCTAATCATATGCAAGTGTACCAAATGGGGTTATTTTTTTTATTAAGGTTGTTTTGTTGTCCAATTATAATTATCCAATAGAATTAGGACATGTGTTAGGGTAATTATAATATCATTTTTACCCTTAATTACCATATTTACTCATAACCGTAGTAAATAAAAGTCAAAAGTTACTATTAACAATAATTTATTTTCATCTTATTGAACAAAATTTTACTTATGTATGTCAATAATTTCTCTCAACTTTTTTAAAGTCAACTCACAAAAGTGGTAATATTAAAGTTTATGCAAATTTGTAAATGCTCCAAGAAGGTGGGTGAAAGACTGTAAAATATTCGATAAACTTTTATATATATAATCTTATTACAAAATGACTCTAATGAATTATTTTGAACAAATATAACTATTATGTATATAATTTTACCTAAAATAAATTAAAATAAAATAACTAATTATTTAAATAAAAATTCGGATTTAAATAATAACGTAGTGTTTTTTTACTATTCATCGAAATTGAACGTTTTCAGAAAAATACCAAACATTTACCCTAAGATAATTTTGATATTATGAATTAAAAAATGATGTATATTTTACCATATTAAAAACATATAAGTTTCATATATTAATTTAAAATTAATTCCCGTTGTTAAAATAAAAAAGTGGGTTTTTAAAATGAATAAACTATCAAAAGATTGACATGTATTTATGTCAAATTTAAAAGAAAAATTACTTATAATGACCTAAATTGTTTTAAATTATAATAATATAATCTAATTAAACTTACAAACCATTGAAATGAATAATTTATCCCTATAAAACATTTCGATTAAAAAAGTTGTCTTCAATTAAAACATAGTATTTTTCACTGTTCATCAAAATATGAAAGTTATCAGAAAAGTACAAAAAATTTATCCAAAAAAAATTTTATGTCCGAATTTTAAATAAAAATTTGATTTCATTAAATAGAATATATAAAAGTGCCAAATATTTGTTTTTAAAAAGGTTCTCCATTAAAAGGCTGTAAAATTTCATTTAAAAAAATACTTATTTATCCGAAAAAATTAATTTGTTCTCATATTATTTCTAATAAACACATAATATCGATGTTAAAGTTATATAAAGTATATGACATTCAAAATTAAGTTATTAATATTCATCAATACTTTTTGAACGGTTATTTTAGTAAGTTTTGGTGCGCTCGAACTTGTTGTTGCGTGTAGTGAAATCTATTGAATTACATTAATGAGATAAAATACTATGAAATCTAGTGGTGTAACATTCTTCCCTCCTTCAATAAATTGTATCCTCACAATTTTAAATTTTTCTTTAAAAAGGATAAAAATAGAAAAATACCTTTGTGGAATACCCAAATCAGAAAATGGTTTAAAAAAATTTACTCTTAACAAGAGGGAAAAAGAAATGAAAACTTCACCAAAAAATTATTATCTCTATTTGGAGAACATTGTTGGAAATTATAGACAATTAATTATAGAAAAAACCAAAATATTTGTACGGAGTGATTGAGTTCATCAATCAAAAACCAGTGAAAAATGGAGGACCTCAAAGCCATCAATCTAAGATGATGTAAAATATCATCGGTTCAACAAAACATAAGGTGTTAGGACAACACATATTTGGTTTTAAGATCCATTCCCTCTTGTTTAGGAATTACTGTATTCATATAATAAGAGTAAAAATATATACTTGACAAGTGGAGTTTCATCCATCAACTAATTCATACCACAAACTCATCTTTCACACCAAAAGATAATATAATTCAAAAGTATTCTATTTGTCCTAATCATATAGGGTTCCAAAAATAATGAATTTATAATTAATTTTTTAGAATATTTAAAAATAAATACATTATGCAAGCTAGGACATCACGTAGGCTAGTGGTAGGTGATGCACCCTTGTCACCCTTCGGTTGAGGATTCAAGTCTTGTGGACTTGCTGGACGTGACGGGTTGTCGCCCAACCTCTGGGTTTCCCTTTTTATGAAAATCCAAAAATAATCTCAAAAAAGATTTAACCTTAAAAATTGTATTCAATGTCAAACTTAATCGATGCCAACCATTAAATTATCCAAAATACTTATGTCCAAACTCACAGTCCAAAATTTATAAGGTAGGTAAACACAATAAAGATCCCTTTTTCCATGTAATAACATGTGAATACATTTATCATGTATTCTTTTAAAACACTGTAACACCTTGAATTATCATATAAACGTATTGATTACATTAATTCTCTCTTATTCCATATAGAATACTGGATATACTCCTTATATACAAAAATGTTTTAAACTCCAACAATTATGGAATATACAAGTCCTTAATCAATTTTAAGGTAGTCAGGAATATCAAATATAATTTATCCAAATCAATCATATCTTATTCCAAAGTCACTACCTCAATATCAGAATCATATTAAGGTTTATCTTTCTCTCAACTATATATTTTTCAAAAAATTAACCTACAATTGAGTATCTTTTCATGGTTCCACACAATCTCATGTCCTAAATGATATAGTACTGCAGTACAATCCTTATATACTATACAATTATTTTAACATGTAAATCATTAATATAGTAGTCAAATGGAACAACACTATTATAACAACATAAGAACTATTAATCATTCCCCTTCATCTTCGTTAGTATCATAAAATGATTATTATCCAATAGTAACATTTTGGGTATACTTTGATGATTTGGACATTGATTCATATAGTGCCCTAACTCCTTGTATATGAAGCATTGTACATTTGAAACCTTTTTCTTACCATTGCAACCATGTACTTGGTGTCCTTTTTCTCCACACAAATAACAAACTCCCATTCCCTTCAAAAATTTACAATGGTAATTATTTCCACAATTATTATATATGGGAAAATCCTTCTTTCCCTTATTCCCTTTATCCATCTTTCTTTCTACCATCCTTTCCTTGTCTAGCTTCCCTTCAAAGCCATAGAACATAGAGAATTATTTACTTATCTTATTAACACATGATACTATTTCTTCATATGATGATAATACATGGGGTAATATTTCCTTTCTATATGATTGATTAATACCATAAAATATATGATCCTTCATACTATTTGGATCATTCTTATTTCTATAGTTTTTATTCCATCTATTTGGCGCTATTTCTAAACAATGGAATATACTAGGTTAGTTTATGAATCGCAATGTATCATTCCAAAATTTTAAAATACCAAACATAAATTGAAAAGATTATGCATATAATATATAATCATAAAAAATTTCATTTGAATCAGTATTTACTCCTAAATCATTCATAATGGATTGTAAATAAAATGTAAATTATCCTAAACATATCCCCTGTGAGTGTCATAACCAAGAGTATACCATAGCCCGTTGTCATATACCAGGATACCCCGGGTCAAGCCCAAAACTCCATGTCAGAGTATTAACTCTTAGGTACATCTATGACAGATCTTCCTTTACCTGCTCATATCCAGACAGAGATGTATTTCTTTCAAGATTCCCAAAATCTCTATATTACCAAAATTCTAGGATGTCCTTCTATACTAATCCTCAAAGTCTATCTTAGGGTAATTTTCTCTATTCAGAGTTTTTCTTAATCTAGTTTCCAAGGTTGTTGAAAAACTTTCTCTGATACCAAATATAATTCCCTAACCTTAGAAGCCTAGATTATGTGCATTATTTTAATAAACTGGCATGATTACATGGAATGAAGTCCAGAAGGACCGATCAGTTTAGAAGTCTTGGAAAATAGTTTACATACATGAACGATACATTACATTATAAAATGACAAAAAATAAAAACATTGTCCCATTTTTAACTCATTCATTTCCCTTATCCTATCCCTACATGTCAACCATAAAATACTTCTTCACATCCTTGTAAAAATAAAACATTTAAAGGGGTGATCTCAGATGCATAGTAAGGATAACCATATAGTGGAAACATTCAAAAATATGCATAAACATTTAAGGCAATGTATATGACTAAAACAAAAAACTTTTAAAGATAAACTTCAGCATAATATGGCAAAGATAAAATCAAATAATTCCATTTACTTATTCATATGGATATAATACAATTAGAATAATCACATTCAATATCAATAGCCACTTTCATAATGATGGAATTCATAATGCCAGACTTCATAACCACATAATCAGGGCCTTTTTCCAGAAATAAAAATAAGATTTTGTCAAGGCCTTGTGCATTGAAACTAGAATGTCTCATGAGACCTACCGATGCATCGAGGAGCTATAGCGGGCTCCACCCATCAGTTACTATGTCCAATGCATTCCTCATATGAAAACGATTAAACATAACATAAACATTCATATTAAAACAAGAATAAGAAATGTCAATAATTTATCCATAAACCATGAATGGTATAAAAATAACACATCCATAGTCAAACATATCGCAAAACCTTCAATACAATATGGAATATTTGTATCATAATAAATCAACATCGATCAAGAATAGTATCTCGTAAAGGATGTTGACATCGTTGAAAATTACCAGTAAAAATCATTGAGAGAAATGTACCTTTTTCATAAAATCATTTAAAAGTCACATAATTTATAAAGGAAGACATTAAAAAGATAGTTTTCAATAAACGTTTTCCATTACACTTTGAAACTATTTAAAGGAATTAACATTTTGAAACATTCAAGTACATATAAATAAATCCTTAAAACCATTTTGAAAACATTGATATTAATGAGAAAGGTTTATAAGAATAAATCTTTAAAACATTTAAAGTGATGTTTTAGTAAAATACTCTCTTAAAAATAATCTCTTTTGAAAATCTTTTATGAAACATGGAAATGGATAATAAATATGTCCTAGTAGATACTTACATAAAAACAACCTTGGATAATAAAGAGATTGTGAAATTAACCCTTACCTTCCACTTTCCTTTAGTCGAGGGTATGTTTAACCTAATGTATAAAGACCTTAGTATGTTATTAAATTGTATCAGAACCATATTAATATTTATGATAACCTACATGATTCATTTATAACATTATAATACCTATTTAATAATAATTTCCATGTTAAATTAATATTTCAGGTAATAATCGCTTTCTTTATCGTACATGATTTAACTTGTTACTCTTGATTGTATCAATTAGATCATGATTTAAATAATTATAGAATATAAATCATGATCTTTATATCATATATATTTAGAATATTAATATGTATAATAGACATATATATCAAATGGAAACACCATTTATGGAGATAGTATGCCGTATGTAAGAATAAACGTTGTTTCCATTATCATAGCATATTGAACGGAACTAAGTGAATAAGATATATAGAAGTACATATATAGTTATAGTATAATTATTATTCAATATATTAAATACTTATTAATGATATATATTTTTATAATCATTGTTGAATGGTGAACATGGAAATGAATCTCATCGCGTCGTGGAGACGAAAATCCATACGTACGCACAAGACACAATATAATTATATTGATGGTGAAATAAGTTTTAATTGGTTGTTATATAATATATAAATAATCATTAACATGTTATATTAATAATTTATATTATTTATACTCATTGTTAAACCCATCCAAATAATGAAGTGTTTGAATATCAAACTACACCACGACGTGGAGAAGATAAGACATACATACGCATGTATGGTGACTTTTTCATTTATAGGATGGATTGATTAATGATAATGGTTGTACCATATTTATAATAACATCACAGTATATATAAGATACCCGAGATTTTATTTTAGAATGGAATCAACAAAGAAAGAAGAAGTGGAAGAAGAAAAGAACTTGAAAGAGGTGATGAAATATTTACCTCTTCCTTGGGTTCTTCCTTTTGATTTGATTAAAAGGGATTCTTAGGTTGGATTTATGACCAAAGGAAGGACTCTAGTATGAAGGTAGGAAAGTTGGGAGGATATTTGGGCATGGTTTGTCCTAGAAAAAATGCTTTGGAGGTGTGATATTAAGATAAGGGGAAGTTCACTTTTATAAGAGAGGTGAGGGTCACTTTAGGAAAAGCTTGAAATAATATTTTATAATTAAATCCGTTTTGGTTTATAATGGCTAAAAATGAATTATTTATGTTATAAGGTGGTTATCGGTTGAAAACAATTCAACTAATAGGTTTTATATAGGTTTAGGTCATCATATTAACATCATCTTTTAGATTTAACTCTTAGTTAAATATTTTGAAATTTACCTTGTCTCTTTGTATTTTTATATTATATGGTTAATAATATCACTATAACAAGACAAGAGAATCCCATGTGGTTAAAAATAAATACATATAACCTTATCTACATCTTTTGGCCGAAACATAGATTTTTAGGAATATTATATCAATTAATTATATAATAGTTGTTTTAAAAACTAAATTATGTCAATTTTGACACTATTTAGTATTTGATTTTTTTGAAATCCATAAAAACTTTATCACTTTGAATAAAATTTATTTAACCAACCCTTACATGTCATATTAACTTATAAAATTAGTGTAATTTAGCATAAGTCTAAAAGTACATTTAGTTGGATATTTATAATATCAATTATTTTATTCATTCATTAATAAGTTAATTACTGCATCATCATTGTGTCATATATAAGTTACATTATGTAATGTCTAAAAATTATAAATAAAATAAAATTATGTTTTAAATTTAGTTAAATTTATAATGAATATTTATAGTTGAATTTATCTTATGTATAACCTTATATTAAAAATGGTTTAGTTATTAATAATTTAATTTAACTCTTTTAACTCTTCATTATATAAAATAATAATAAATGTCTTAATCTTATCCATGTGGACAAAAGGGGGTCATAGTTTATTCATATGGTTGTTTTGGGTCTAATTAGACTTATCCAATAGAATTATAACATGTGTTAGGGTAATTATAATATCATTTCTACCCTTAATTACCCAATTTACTTTTAACCGTGGTCAATAAAAGTCAAAAGTTACGATTCACCAAAAAAATATTTCTATCTTATTGAACCAAATTTTACTTACTAATGTCAACCGTGTCTCTCTTAGTTTTTAAATTCAACACACAGAAGTGGTAAACTTATGTTCTATGAAAATTTGTAAATCATCCTATAGGGTGGGTAAAAGACTGTAAAATGTTCGATAAAATAATATATATATAAACTTATTAGAAAATTACTCCAATGAATTACATTGAACATATATGGTTATTATTTATCTATTTTTACCTAAAGTAAAATAAAAAAATAAATTATTTTTTAAATAAAAAAGTCGGTTTTAAATCATAACGCAGTGTTTTTCACTATTCATCAAAAATTGAAAGTTTTCAGAAAAAATACCAAAACTTTACCCTATGATAATTTTGATATTTCGAATTAAAAAATGAAGTCTATTTTATCAAATTCAAAAAATAGAAGTTGTATTTATTAATTTAAAATTAATTCCCATTTTCAAAACCAAAAAGTGGGTTTTTTAAAAGTTAAAACTATCAAAAGATTGACATGTGTTTATGTCACATTTATATGTCAAATTACTTATAATGACCTAAATAGTATTAAATGATAAAAATATAATATAATTATACTTCCAAACCATTAAAATGAATAATTTATCACTATAAATTATTTCGATTAAAAACGTTGTTTTCAATTCAAACATAGTATTTTTCACTATTCATCAAAATAAGAAAGTTATCAGAAAAGTTCCAAAAATTTATCCACACTAAAATTTTATGTCCCACTTCTAAAGAAAAAATTAATTTCATTAAATTGAATATATAAAAGTGTAAAATGTTGGTTTCAAAAAAGGTTCACCATTAAAAGGCGGTAAAATTTCATTTTTTGAAAAATAGTTATTTTATCCGAAAAAATGATTTTGTTCTTATATTATTTCTAATAAACACATAATATGGATGTTAAAATTATATAGATTATATAAGATTGAAAATTAATTTAATACTATTCATAACCATTTTTTTGACCGTTTAGTTTAGTAAGTTGTTGTGCGCTCGAACTCGGTGTTGCATGTAGTGCATGCTATTGAATTAGTTTAATAAGATAATGTACTATGAAAACTTGGGGTGTTACATTTTCGAACTCCACAGGCTGAAAAAGTATCTTTAAATCAAATACAAAGAGATTGGAATGATATATCTTAATAAAGAAGTTATATAGAGAATTCATCCACTCTGAGGACTAGAATCACCATTCAATAAGTTATGATACCATTTTCAAGATAAAAAAAGGAAACGCAATGAGAAATTCCAAACTAGGTATAAATAAATAACCACAATCCATAAATAATAAATAAGTCATTAATAATATATAAAATATCCTAGAATTTATTTAACAAAATAATTTAATAAACATTACAACATAACACAAAAAAGGAAGGTTTGAAGAAATCCTATTTCCTAACATGATAAAATAGATAAATATATATATATTAATATAAACAAACCAATAAAATCCAGAACTTTCATCAAGATAATCAACCTCACTTGAAACCACAAACCATTAGAAACCTAATCCAATAATATAAATGCATAATTAAATTATAAACTACGCTAAACATGTAATATGATTAGCATTATGAAACACTAAAAAAATTATAATTAGTGACGTATTAAAATTTCGCTAATTCATTTACCGATGTTTCTTGAAAATGATGTTAAATAAGGTGCCACTAATTTTGAGATATTTTAAGACATCTCTAATTTAGTGATTCTTATAAACATCATTAATTAGTGATGCTGAAAATGTATTGTTAAATTAGTTATATTTTATGATGTCACCAATTATCAAACCATAATTTACCGACATTTTCTAGAAATGTAGGTAAATAAACATCAATAATTTAGTGATACTTTAATGTTTTTCTATTTAGTGACACTTCATTTGCTGATTTTTTCTAGAAATTTCCGTAGATAAACATTAATAAATTACAATTCAACTACCAATTTTTTTAAGAAATATATTTTTTTAATTCATTTTTTTTATATTTTAATTAAATAAAAACTTCCCGCAATTTGGTCTTGTGCACCCACCCCCTCTACCCTACGTGTGTCCCTCCCTCTTATCCTATAACACCACCTCCCTCCATTACAGCTGCTCCCTCACCCTTACATGCATCCTTCTATACTGATCCTATATTCCACCTATCCATCCATACCTAAGATTTAATTATATTTTTAGCAACCTCAACCATACACGCAACTCTCAGAACTTTTCCCCAAGATCGTAAGTCACATTGGTGAAAGTATCTGTCATGCAAATAACTTTTCATACAAATCCATATCAATCATTAACTTCGTTAATTTTCATATTTTGATGTAATGACCTTGAAAAATGACTTGTGCAGATGATTCCAAACCTCCTTAAAACTTGCACACAACTTTTTTTCCCAAAACACTTTTCTCTATTATTTATATTTTGGACCCAAGAATTTAACAATCACTGGGAAACAATTCCACCTTGTAAACAATATTTGTTTACCACCTCCAAATAATCCATTAAATTTTCATGGATCCCTATCTATATATTTTTTCAGTAATATCTCTGGGACTCCACACTTGACCATGGAAACCTATTTTTTCAACAAACACAATCAATAAAAAAATGCATCAATGTTACCTGGAGTATTCTTTCACAAAAATTAAAAATTCCCTATAGATATCCCCCCTAAAACACCATAAACCCAATATTTAGGTGTAAATCCATTTTATACTTGTTTTAATTACAAATATAAATATAAATTAACATTTTTCACTTTTATCAAAACCAATAACATGTTCTCACAATTTTGAAACCCTTATATTAAAACATTAGAGATTCAATTTCCATAAAGACCTTCCTATTCAATGGGGACGATTCAACCATGAATAAATAAAAATAATTTCAAAATAATGAGTATAGAGGACCACTATGTTTTCAAAAATATTCAAATCATTATATTATTTTGAAGCATCTCAATGAACATCACTTTTAAACCATTATAAAAATTGAAAATATAAAAATATAATAGAAATATAAATAGTGTAAACCAAAAAATAAAGTAGAAAAAAACGTAAAAAAAATGAAACAGATCCATAGGAGTAGGGTTTACAATCATGGTATGGATTGGGAATCCCAACATAAAAACATCAACATAAAATATAAATCATGGGAAACTCATTTGGACATAATTTGAATGGATTTTGGACATGGATAATAAAAGACATTATATGGAAGATGATGACCCTAGGAAAACATAACTGCACTCAACCCCATCTTACCCCCGTGGTTTTATTAGGAGGTAACCCCTAGTATAAAAATTCTATACCTTATTCACTTGTAATGGTTTAAACTACACAATTGGATCACTTGTCTATATATCCAACTAATTACCTAGGGTTACCATGATGTAACTCAATGATGGTGAGAAACAAAAAACATTGAATGGATCTATCACATATTAATTAATAAAACATAAATAGTATATATAAAATTTGATATCATACAAAATCTCTGTAAACATCCTCATATCACATTTTAAGAACTCATAAAGAATAAAAGAAAATAAGGGGATTACAACTAGGGTTCTACAACATCAATTAGACTCATTTCATAAGGTGCCAATTAAGCCTTTGGATTACTATTTAAGAAATAAATCAACAAATCATCTTTAAAGAAAAATAAAATATTTCTAGGAAGACAAATAACCAATGGTAAAAATAATAATAGGATGAACATACCAAACCCTCATCATTAAATGTAAATCTTTACTATGTGCATTAAATATTAAAGGAATAAAAATATCATTTCACGTTCCGAGAAGGAAATACTTTTTCTTAATTTTAAATCTTAGGAAATTTCATCCTTGAAACCAAAAACTGATTTTAAATTAGGATTATCATTATAAAGATCAATACAATAATTTAATGAAAAAATTTATATTCTTATAATTTTAAATAGATTTGAGATTTTAAATTAAATGGAAGGACCATTTGCATCTAATGTGATCCAATGAAAAAACATGTTCATTTGGAAATAAATTGTTGGGAAAAACATCCCTCAAGGTAAAATTAATTCATTTTTGAGTTGTTTGTGTTTTTTGAAAAATTGGATTTGTTTGTTGACAAATATGGTTTACATGGTGATTTATAATGTTCCATAGATATATTTGACAACCTATGTTGACACAAAACCAAAATGGTCAATCTAGAGGTAGTATAGAAGATCAGATTCAGGGTGGAGTTGTATTCCAGAAATGGATGGTGCATGAAAGATTGAACATGGTATGGGAAATTGCGAACAAGGAACGTTTCAGGATCAGAACTTCGAAAAATTGAAAAGGCAGGAAGTATGTGAAATATTTGGAAATGTGTGTGAAAGATGAGGTTTCGTGAAAGAAACTTGGGCGCTCAATGTGACGTCAAATGGGGGATTTCACTCTTTAAGAGGATCTTGTGTGACATAGTGAATCTTCCATGTAGGGGACGACGATGCCTATAAATTAGAGGTGACCCCCATCATTTGAAGTAGCTAAATACATAGATAGAATCTGAGCTTTGTATGACATAAGAATTTTAATCAAAGGGAGTTGCGTAAAATATTTTTAGTTATGCAGAAGCGAACAAAGTTGCACATAAGATTTGCGTTTTGTGTAAGATTGAATTTATGTGCAAGGGGTGTTTCACAAAAAATGTGTAATCTCGAACGCAATGCATTAAATTTGAACACAATATGTAGTAAGTGATGTGGAAAATATTGGAAGTTTCCTAGTAATATTGCGATAAAGATGTATTCATCAGTGGATGAAAGTGTAACATCAACATATCATCTATATACAGTAAACGATGCATTCATCTGTTATAATGAATGGACATCCAAGTCTATAAACTGTGAGTGGATCTTATGAAGGAGAATCAAGAAAAATTCAGTTAAGAGAGCAGTGAGCTTTCAAATTGTGAAAGGTTGTAAACTAGGAGGGATAGTGAGTCCGCTCCAAACATTGTAAACAACAGTGCACTTTTAGTTGATTTGGTATATTGGAACATTGTTGGTGTATGCCTCATAGATTTAGCCTAGTGAGGGTGAAACACGTAAAATGTCTTTGTCATGTGCATACATTAATATATTATTATACAATGAAATGGGAAGGAGAGAGAGAAGATATTTTTGTCTAAAAATGAAATAAGATCAAAGGGGGAATTGGTTTAATCTATCATACCCGGATTCACCCCATCATAGGGTATCTATATTAGTGTAGCTAACATAAATAGTAAACATAACTATTAAAACCCCTATATTCTTTCAAACATATGTTATAAAACACAAAAAACCATATATTTAAAGTATAAAAGATCAATCACGGAGAAACAAACATCAATTATTTTTCCATCACAAAACCATGTTGTTGAATCACCTCAAGTCGGCATGTAGAATCCATGATGGAGAAGAGTAACCATAAACTAAGAAGAAAATACATGTAAATTAAAGAAACACAAAACCCTAGGTTACTATACCATTCTAGGGTTTGATAATAAAGGAAAAAATGAATAATAAGAAAATAAGGAGTTTGGAAGGTCTTTTAATAGAGTTAACATTTTCATCTATTTAACTTTTAATTTAATGTTTTAAATCCCACAATTTTTTTAATTTATAGTCAATTTTCACATCTTTTTATTAAAGGAATAATTAACATTAAATTTTAAAAGGTGAGTAATAATTTATTTATTAGTGTTTTTATTCATCATTGATATTAACCGATAAAATCTAATTTATTTAGGTTATTATTTTGATAGAATTTTTATTTTTATCATGAATTTGGAAACTACATGGAAATTATATTTTTTCTCCTCTAACTAATATTTATTGTTTTTATCATAAAATTTTCAATGTGTCAAATTTTTAATTAAAATCTTTTGAAAGGATTTTTTAGAAATTTTGAGCTATATATGTTACCTGAATACCTCAAGTTGGAACCCATATTTTCATGGAAATCATGGGCCCTAAATTAAATCATTGACAAGAATCATCATTATGGACATCACCTCCACATTTATCCCATAACAATTTCATCCCTACATATGTTGTTGTGAAAATTTCATATAAGGTAGAGGACCCAAAAATAAATATTTAATTGAAATGTATCCATATCTAATTAGGTTGTGTGAAGAAACAATAAGGCAAAAAAAATATGGATTTATTTTCACTCAATTTTTATCATTCCCCTCTAAAACTATTATAACCCTACCCTACCCTAACAAATATTAATATATATTATCAACCTTTTGAGGTGATGATTCATTCACTATAGATGTTTGGGAATTCTAGATTTATTTTTATTTTATTTTTCTTTTTATCCATATTATATTTGATCATTTCGTATTTTTAATAAACTTTTTTCTTTCTATCTATTGTTTCTATGTTTTTCACTCTCTCTTCACTATGATCTTCAATAACATTGATAATAAGAAACTAGACTAAGGAATCTTTCACGACATGAATCCAATGTCTAAACCCAAGCCTCCATGCAATCATGATTAATGTTTCCAATCCATTTTTTGGTTAATTATAGGATTATCAGAAATAAGAGAAGTTATCCTCGCCATAGGTATCTAAGGATTAACTTCTTCTTTCATGTTGTATATAAAAAAATATAGTAAAATAGCATGATCACACATATGATGGAGAGTGTTCATGAAGTTGATATAAAAATAATAATTTGAAAATGAATGTTCACCATGTATATTTATCGAAGTAATGTTTCCTTTCTTTTTTATTAAATTCATTGTGTCAATATTTCATCTTCATGTATTGTTTCTAGTTTTTCATTTTATAACCAAAAACCACCATATACAAATATATCTTTAAAATATAAATAACATAAAATATATAATAACTAAATTTGGAGTAGTATGTATAAGAAATAAAAGATCCTCAAGTGATACAACCATCACCATCCACTACACTACATTAGGAATGTAAATAAAAGCATTTACATACCCCATGAATGGTGTGTCAAAACATTTAATTTTTTCCTTAAGGTGTGAAAATGATCGTATTTTTTTCCAAATGGAGCGCAGTGGCTAAACATTGTCATCTCCACTTTGATTATTTTTCATTATACCACTTACTAATCATAATTAAATTAATATTATTAATATTATGTTTTTAATGTCTAAAAATAATAGAATAAACATGGGGGTTTTGATTATGGAATGTAAAAATTGAAACTAAATATTAATTTGTAACACAAATAGAATGGATATAGTTTGAATTGAAACATTCCCAATTAAATTATCCATGGTGAAACTTCACTATCTAATTATTATTTTCATGTCTACTTTATGAACACACTCCATCATCTATTTGGTAAACTTATTTTACCCCATTTATTATATATAGTGACTAAGAATAAGTGAATCATTAGATAACAGTAATAAGGGTAACTTATCTCACTATTGGTAGCCCTTGAATCAACCCAACGCCTTAAAGAATCATTAATCCATATTTCATGAAGAAATGGGTTCAAACACTGGATTTATCCCATAAGAGATTCCTATGGTTAGTCACTCATTTTTTGAGTATAAGAGATCATAACAAAGAGGGAGAGAGAAATAGAGAAATTATATAGACACTAAAAAGTTATTAAAATTATAAATTTTTTGAATATAACATGAATGAAAATAAATACATATAAAAATGATTATAATATTCTTCAAACTCCCCAATCCATATACCATCCCCTCTAAAGGTTAATAATATATATTTATAGAGTGTAGGGGGAGTTAGGGTTACAAAATGTTTAAATGGGAAAGTTAAAAATATATTTAAATTAAATCCCCATTATTTTAACACCTCATTGTCCCTATAGAACACCAAATTAGATTTTTCATTATTTTAATGAAATATTCAAGTTTGTGTTTGAGTCCTTTAATTGGTGTCACAATATCATCCCAATTCATGTATGAGTAAAAAAGGTTATGGCTCATACATTGAAGTGATGTCCAAATTGATAAATCTAGTCCTTTATTGAATTCATGGCCTATAATCAACATGTAAAATTATGACCCATCTTCAAGATTTTAAATAAAATATTTATCCCCACATATTCAAAACAACTTCTAAAAATTTCAAATAAATAATAAAAAATAAAAAATTTTACGATAAGAATATTAAAGTGTAGTTAGAAGGAAAAAACTAGAATTTAATTTAATTTTATAAATTCATGCTCAAATTACAAAGTCCTATAAAATAATCATTTAAAAAATATAATTTTATCAATTCATATTAAATATGAATTAAAAATTATAAACAAATTATTATTTCATTTTCAAAATTCAATAAAAATTATTCCTTTATTCCAAATATGTTATAATTACACAAAAATTAACAGTTTGGTGGGATTTAAAAAACTAAAATATAAAGTAAAATATACTAAAAGACTATTAAAAGTACTGAACACTTTAACATATCACTCCTAGTAAATCCATAGAAATTTTCTTTAATAAAGAATCATCATGTTTACGTTTAGACACACAAACCATAAAAGAAGAGAAACAAAGATTCATTCACTATTGAAAATATAATACATCCTCTAATGTTTTATCCCCTTACAAACAAAAATTTTAACTAATGATAAATTTATATTTTTTAATAGAATTCATGTTAGTGTAATTAATATTTTAGTAAGTGGAACTATCATAATTTATAAATTATAATTATTCTTATTCCAATGGTCTATTTCCCACATGATATAATCCAAATTTCATTTTTATAATTAAAATACCACTTTATTAATTAGGTGCTCAATTTTCCTCTCTCTTAAGTTTATTCCTTTTCTACAATTGTGAAATACATTGTATTTTTTTTCTTTTTTTTAGATCATAATATTTCATAACATCATTTCTGTTCCCAATTTCCTATTTTACTCTCTTTTAAAGGATATAAATGAATATATTTTGTGTTGGATGACTAATATAGTTTTTTTAACAATAGATAAGTTACCTATGGTTTTATAAAATGTTTTTTTTCATCTTGTTATAATTCTGATTCTGCATAATTCTTTTTCATTCACATGTATTTTCCTATTTCTAAAAACAAGTCTATTAAATAAATGGAAATACTCTTATAAATCATATAAATACAACCTTTTAAAAATCTCTGAGACCCTATGGACTAAAATTGAATTATTCTTTTGGAATAATTACATTTTGTCCTCAAATTAGTATCCTAAAAACACTAAAAATTTTTAAAAACATACCATCAAAACCTAAACATATGTGTTCCACCCCCTCAAACATAAAATATTTCTACCCACTCTTTCGTTAAATTTTTTTTCCAACATATTTTCAAGTTAATTTAAATTAGGGTGCCAAAAATTAATCACAAAGGATAAATAGAACTAGACTTAATTCCAGTGATGAATTTAAGTGAATAACATAGTTTTATCTTTATGAAAACTTACATGTAAAAACATAAAAAAAATTATAATAATATTTAATGAACAAATATAAATTACAATAAATTGAAAGTAAAGGTAAAATTAAAATGTATAAATCTTGGTATGACCCCCATGTGGGTACTGGGGTATTACTTACCCTAGCCAATAGGTTCATGCTATTATCAAAAATATTATGGTGGATGGGGTTTCTTTCATTTTAACCACAAAACATTGTTTCTTCCAATATTATACAACATGGAATTATTATATGAAATCCCATGTATAGAATGTATCAAATACATACCCTTTGAAATAGATAACTATTTTAATTGTGGGAGTTTAATAAAATATTTTTCTTTTAATTTATCTTCTTCTACTATTTATTTATCCTCTTTTTTTAACAATTATGGCTTCCTCAAGGTGGTTTTTATCAACAGAATTAGCTAAGGAAAAGTCATATAGTAATTAAAATTTCATGGAATAAAATCATGATAAATTGATATAAAAATATTCTCCATTATATTAGGCATCTAAGGCCTACGTTTCATTAGGAACAACTATAGGTAAATCCTATTTCACTCCCTTATATAAATTCTTAATGGGTTTAGGAAGATTAAAGTATTCTTCATCATGTGCACTTTAATTTACTTATTTATCCTCCAAAGTAATTAACATTATGGATTAATCAAAAATTGTAAATAAAAAGTGTTAATGATCAATTCAATTTCAATAAAATTAGAGTAAAATTAATTCAAGAAAATATTCACTCCCGAAGTTAGATCAAATTTAATTTATTCTTCAAGGAAAACTTATTCTTTTAGTTGGTTTTTTATGGATGGATGTACGTATTTAGGCTTCTCCATTCACTCTTAAAATTCCACCAAATGGTTTTTCTCTCATTTAAAATCCAAACAATAGTTAAAAGGTGTTATTTATTCAAATATAGAAGGTTTATGATACATAGTAATACTTACAAATTAAGTAAAAAATTCATCAAAACCTTATTGATATCTCATAAGTGTATTATTGGGAACATTATCATCAGGAATATCCTTTATAAATATTAAATTTAGGTATCGTATAGAATTTCTAAAAAAGTACTTATTGGACTCCTTGTGTTCTTAAATTTGAAAAATGATTGGGGATGTCTCTTCCACCACCTGTTTCAATCCCTTTTAATCTAGATACTTCTCCTGATAAGAAATTATGTAATTAGTTAAAAATTATATTTTATATCTTAATTAAAGAATGTATCCTATCATTTTTATAGCTAATATTTATATTCATCATGAACACATTCCTCTTGTGGTGTCATATGAGAGTAGTTAGTCTATACAGAAAAAATGAAATTTCAACATATCATGGAAACATATATCTTTTTTTATAAAAAAATTGGATTTTTTAAATAATTATAAAGTAAAATAATTATTACATCCCAAAAAATGGTGATATATTTTGACACACCATTCTCAGGGTGAAAAATGATATCATTTATATTCATAGTATAGCACATTGGCTATGAAGGGTCACCTTACCTGACAAACTTTTCCAGTCCAACACATAGTATCCTAATTCAAATATTTTTTTATATTTTACGTAGTCTTTATAAATATGAGGTATTTTTTATTTAATGTAAAAAAAAACTAAACATGTTTATACAATACAAAAAGAAAAAATATGTTCTAAATAATAGAAACATTATTAAGATAATTCTCTAGGATAAAAATTCATTTTATAATTATTTGTTTCATATTTTATTTATAAAAAATATGCATTAAGTGTGAGATAATCCTATTCTACCCATGTTATGGATATATAATGTATAAGAATTTAATCGTTAGATAACTATAGTCATTGTAACTTGTCTCACTATTGGTAATCCTTGAATCATCCAAAAGAAGATAAGAAACATTAGTCATGAATTCTTGAATAATTGGGTTTAAACATTTGACTCATGAACATGTAAATTACATGGGTTAGATACTCTTTGTCATGAGTATGGGCAATCACAATGAAGAGGGATATGGAAATAGGAAAATTATTGATAAAAAAACTATTTCATAAAAATATATAAAGTATGAATAGAATATAAATGAAAATAAATAAAGAGAAAATTAAATATAAGTTTCTAGAAACTCTCTAATTCACTAACTATCTTCTTCAAAGATGAATAATATATATTTATCTAGTGGAGGGGAGGAAAAGGTTATAAAAACAATAAATGGGAAAGTGGAAAAATGATTCAAAATATATCATTATTTTTCCCACCTCATTGACATCCAAAATACCAAATTAGACATGGCTTCAGTTGATGAAATCTATTGTTTTCATTCCTTTAACATTTGTCAACATTTTATCCCAATCCAATCATGGATAAATATGTAATGGGTCAAAAATTGAAGTGTTTTCAATATTGATGATTCTGGTTTAGGATTGATCTTATGGCCCCTAATCATCATGAAACATTATGATCCATATTGAGGTATTCAAATGAACTATGTGACCAAACATGTTCAAAAACCTATCAAATTTGTAAATAAAAATTTGATACATAGAATATTTTTAAAAAAAATAATTAAGTTCTGTTGGAAGGGAAAAACTAAAATTTTCATACAATTTCAAAATTCATGCTCATATTACAACTTCATATTAAATCATCACATAAAAAATATGAACTTATTATCTAATACCAAATACGAATAAAATATTTCAAGATAAATTATTATCCAATTTTGATAATTCAATCCAAATTATTTCTTTAATCTAGATACATTAAAATTACTCATAAATTAACAATTTTTTTTGGTATTCAAAACATTAAAATTAAATGTTAAATATATGAAAATATTGGATCATTCGTCATTACATGATGAATCATTACTAAATCATGAATAAAATCCTTAGAAATCACCATGGAAGGAGGACGAGCCAAGGGATAGGTGTGTATAGGTTATGAGATTTGAGTTTGATAGGAGACTGGTGAAATGGGAGTAAGAACGTAGTGGAGAAGTTAAGTAAATTCAAATTTTTAATGAACTAGAAACTTCTCATAGCTTAGATATATGATTTGATAAACCATGTACTAACCATGTGAGTAAAACTATGTTAACCTATAAAAACATATGGTAAGGCCATGCGGTTAAACTAACCATCTTCCAACCATGCAATTTAGAACTAACAAAAACTATTGTCCTACCATGCTATTTGTTCATGGTTCGTACTAAACCTACTCTAGCCGCAAGACATGTAAAACAACCACAAAATCATAAAATTTTTATAAAATTTTATCAGGAAGGAAAGATAAAAAAATTTGATTTGATAATAAATAAAATAATATGGTTGAAAAAATTAGAGGTGTCATATTACCATAGATACATGATTCTTTATGTTTTTAAAGATAATCCTACACTTGGAAATTTTTAAACACTATGATATTTTAATTTTGTAATGTCATGTTTTTTTACGCAGTCATGTTATGCACATATATTTTCTATCATTTTATCTAATTTAAAACATTATATTTATAACTAAACACTATATACCATACTATTTTGTTATAACCATTAATTAATATTACATTATAGTTCTTTCAATAAATATCTCATGCTGATATAATATTAAAAAACTCTAAATCTAACAAATACAAAACCCTCATCAACTTCTTGTCTTTCAACTTGTATATCTTTACAATGACCCTTATATTATAAAAAATATCTCATATATCAATATGATCACTTTTAATCTCTGAGATATCAGGAGCCCCATCAAATTTATCTAAAATTTATAAGTATTTTTAGCTCAAGTAACCATGTAATTTGAATAACAATTTATTTTTAACTTACATAAATAAAAATAACATATATTGTTATCCACAAATGAGGTATAGATTCCATTTTTATACATTCCTTTCATTAAAATGAAACCATCATTTCCCTTGATAGTATCGTTTTTAGTGGTGAATTTTATTTCATGCATCATGTCACATGATTTAATGTCAATAAGAAAGGTGGGACCGAGGCCTTAAACAACAAAGATATTTTTTCTCCTAATGTATTTGTTTCTATGTTTAGCCTTTTAAAAGTTGATGATATTCATGATTTCATTATTTTTGAACCATGTAATTTATGGGAAAAAAATACTCATTTCCATATATATGGAATGTTCATCCACTATTGAGGGTCCACAGTATGGATTGGTTAGTTTCATTCAAATACATATATAAAAAATATCATTCTTATCCCTTTTTGAACTAAGATTATTTCTTCACATCTTTTATAAGATGATATGTGTGTTCCTCCACCATATATGATGGAACATACACATCCTTCAATGTTTAAAACCTATTTGAGTTTTAATTTTACTCAATGACTCCTTCAAGTTCCATATGCTACCACTTGAAGTATACATTAGAACTATCCTTTACATAATTGTTGATAAATATATATCTTTTTATTTATAACCTTTAAAAAATTTATCAATAAAAATATACCAAGAGTATTGATTTATATTCACCTATATCTATTGATCGTATTCCATTAAGTACTTATCTTATATATAATTAACATTTTTGGTATTCCTCGTCCTTCCATAATAATAACATTTAATTTTTAGTTTAATCTTTTGGTTCTTCTTTAGTGGTCCATTATTCTTTTAGGTTTATCCAAAATCAATATTATTCTTAGTATTGGGATCATATAGCCTTTCTCAAACCATGAAGGAAATTTTTTACAAATTAAGTCCCACACCATCTTTACCTTGATGATATGAATTTTATAGGCATTCCAACCATATTTTTATAGGATATATATTCCTTTACTTGGACATTTTCATATATCATGTTATTTAAATTCCCAATTTCATTTAAAGAGTCTGTTACATTATTGATCTTCCAATTTTCCCTCATCTCAACAGTGTATCCTTCATTTTTCTTATTTCTTTTCAATTTTTTATTGAAAATACTACTCAATCGATCAACGGTTCGAGGAATCTCCTCAACAGTGTGACTTAGATTTACAAATTTCTCAAGGATTTCAAAATCTCCATATTTTAACTTTTTTATTTTATCCTTCAACTCATCATTATACTCTTATAGTTTTTTCACACATATATATATATATAAGGGTCTCATACTCGTAGTATATGTCATTTTTTGATCTCTAAATTTCTATATCTTCAAGAGTATCCTCTATCTCCACTTTGAGTCCAAAAAATACATTTAACTTCAATATATTTTCCATTAATTTCATCCTCAATTTGTGGATTATCTAATACAGCCACAATAACATGCTCATTTGTTTTTTATAGTCATTAATTTCATATACTCCTATTTCTTTTAAGAAATTGTTTAATGGAAAATATGACTATAATATTCTTTGTGAACCCTCATGACATGGACATGATGGTATGATGATAACTTGGCTGTATGAATGTTTATTTGTGAAGGATATTTAATTGTTAAATGGGTTGGTGTCAGTGTCTCCATAATTGTTTTATTAGAAATATGGGTATATTCTACTTCATTCACAATAGAAGCTCCTGAAGTTTCCCACATCCATAATTGGCTATAGTCCTAGTTTCCAAATATAGGTGATTAGTTAGAGTTTCAGACCCAATGGTGCTTGGGGACTCACATTGGTCTAGAGGATGGGAGGTAAGTCTAATAACACCCTTGGGGGGGGGGGTTCTTACTCCGAGACTCTCTTATATATTTGAGATATGTTCATGAATCCCTTCATAACCATGATACATGACTGGTTACTCTAACAAATTACCATAGCTTAAATCTCTTTACCCAATCATAACATGGAACTGGTTTCCATCGTAAAATGACTATACATTGAATCTATTTTATACATGAAAGGGGATCTTTTAGAGAATTCATCTTTATTTACACGAGCTTCTTCATATGTTCCCCCTGATGGGTGTGTACATATATGATGGAGCCTCATATCTTGGTGATTCATAATTTTCTTCCTTTTTGGGAGGCATTTAATATGTCAAGGATGGTATTGAGCATCTAGGATGTGTTCTACAAATCATGTTCGTAGAGATAATACAAGACCACATAGTTTTTTGAACCTGTGTGATTTAATAAAATATGCAAAAGACATATATTGGGGTACTTAGGAACTCGATATTTGAACTTGATTCTTTAAGAGATATCATACATATCCTGGTTATATAAATAATTAAATTTATCATAGTTCGATCAAGACCTTAGGACTGGACGCATTTTATATGTCCTTATATTTTTTGAGACATATCATGTCACTCATTGAGGCTAATACACTGAGGTAACCCTAGCTGGTAGAGATTCATGATGAAAATGATATGACCATTACATCTCCCAAATCCCACATGATCCATGATCAGGGTGGAAAATAAGGTATAGCAATTAGTCATTCTCACTTCATATAAATGTTGGAATTATATACTAGGATAGTCCTTTTGAGATTTAATACGGATCTTGAGCCTTATGAAGGAATCTTATATATCATGTTTACTGAAGGAATTAGGGTTATCATTGCTCAGTTCACTTCTCATTCCACGGATGGATACGGTATAATGATAAGCCTATGAAAATGATTATGTCCAGATGGTTGATATTTAAGAGACATAGAGGGACTTATGCTAAATTGGATTCTGATATAATCTTAGTCCGTAGGAAGGCATGCTACATGACCTAGGTATTGTAAGAATTTGAGTTCTATTGGATGAGTAGATCGAGTCTTACACACCGATGTTTCACTGATATGGTGTATATATCATATTATTCCATTGACCATGGATTATACCCTGAGTTTGCTCTGATACAGAGGTTATAAATGTTTATCAAGTCCTGGGAAACTCTCCTGACCGGACATACTTGTATTCCTTGCATGCATCGATTGTCTACCTAACATGCCTTGATTGTCATATTGATGTGTCATAGGATATATTCCTAACATATCCATAGACAATCATATGATCCATTTGACTTTTTTTTATTTCATCATGAAACCTTGGTTGGCATGTCTGAAATCTGTCACTTGACAAAGGGTGACTTATCTATAGGACGTCACAAGGCCTTGCTGGATGATCATGGAGGCCATCACATGTTCTCAGCAGACATTCTTATAGGGTGTCACATGATCCAGCTGACATGAACTTGTGTCATCATGAAAGACAACTGAAACACTTGTAGGTTACCACTAGAGTCAATGTGACATATATGGAGGGTACTGCATGTCTAGGATGACTAGTCTGGTGTCATCCTAATGGACAACTGGTATGTTTAGATCACATCACAAGATCTATATTTCTTGTCTAGAGGATGTCACAAATTCCATTTGACATGCCATGGTGCCATTACAAGACTCATCTAACTTGTAATGGTGCCACCGTATGACTTGGTAGACATGTCTGAAGAACATTTCATGGATTTTATAGGGATATTAGAGGGGTTTATGAGAATCAGGATAAATTTCAAGGGGTTTATGTGACTTTCTATGACATGTCTAGGGGACTTACGATGATATGAATAGTGTACCCAAGAAGCATTATGTGATATGTGAGACATGTGATGGTGCTCTCTCATGCCCTGGGTGGTTCATGTCAAGCACATGTGGATCAATGTATATGTTCTTCAAATAAGTCTCCTATATTTTTAGTCTTTATTCAAAACTTTTATATCATATTCCATAGATTTATTCAGTGTTACCTTGTTTGAGTCTCACATGACTCAATAAATATGTTTTATTTACTTCACATAACCCATCCGAAGTACTTATCATGATCTATGAGTGATCATGTGAAGTTCCTATTCATGATGCATGATCACTTAGGTTGTTCCCCAAAAATTACCTGATGAAAAATATTTTTGATCTCGAGATAAGACACATTGAGAAATCTGATCCGCTACTTGGGTACGCTAGTGCAGGGATCTAGAGATGTTAAGCCACTATTTCTCATGCAAGATTGGGAAATTTATAGCCCTCTTCACCACAATTATCCAGAATTTTCAAGACATGTATTGGAAAACTCTAGACTGGATTCGGTGGAGGGATTTGATGTCATGCATTTCGTGAGATTTATTATAGGTCATTTCAGGGGTGTCACTTGATTTTCAGTGACTATGAGATCATCCCATCAACACCCTTTTTATTGGATTATTTCAAATAAATGGGTATTTTCTTATAATATAGGCATGTCAGGGGGGATTCATATTTTCAGGACAACATGTCCAAGGGCCTTTATGATATTAGGATGCTTGTTGAAAGGATCTCGTATGACCAGGGGAGACATGTCGAGGATCATTCCAGAGACAAATATGTCATTCTAGGGGACCTTCAAAAAATCTTTCCATCTTGAAAAATCAATTTTATGAGTTCTTGTATATTTCACGAGCATGTCGCATAATTTTTACGATCATAAGAGGATACCTCCATTTCCATTTTTATTTCTTTTTTTATTTTACTAGGTTTTGGTGTCATGGGAGATTTCTATGGTATAGTAAAAGACTAACACTCTCCCCATTAATGATGTTCCACATGAAAACAAAGGTTCCTATGGTGATCCATGATAATTATCATGGAAAACCACTCTTTCTTATCTTTAGACCCAAATGGGGAGCACAATACTGTTTGTATATGTCTGAAGCCCTTCGTGTGATGAATGTGACATGTCAACGGGCTCTCATGTGGTATAGATAACATATCATTTGGGGAATGCGGTGTCTTCAGAATCACCAGAAAATGATTCATGATATTTATGAAATCAATTGGATCCCTCCTTTTTTATATTTTCATCCCTATTTTCCAAATAATTTTGGATGGGTTGTCAGGCTTCCGCCAATTAACAAACCACATGTTTTGGGGGATCCCATCAATATTTCATCGTTTGATCTATGAGTGCCTAGGATAACTTCACAATAATAAAATGGTTTCTCAAAGGGATCCACGATTTCTTCCATGGGTTATGCAATGTGAATGACTCCTTCTCATGAACTTATGAAGGTCTCACAATGACATTTCTCTTGGAGGTTTATGCGATCCACAATTTTTGAACAAATTTTCTTTATTTTTTTGTGAGGAAAATAATACCCATATTACAGTATTTCTCTATTTGTGGATTTTTTTATTCTCATTTAGTATGCATAAAAAAAACCCCTCAGGATCGATGTCCATAGATATAAGGGTTTAGTTTTGAATAAATTAATTTCTACCTATGGCTTTTCAATTTTCACCAACTGGTGTCTTGGGCGACACTTAGTCTACCAGGGGATGTTTGGTACTCCAGGGAAGGCCCATTAAATAAGGGATCAAATAGAATCTCATTCACTGATGACCCATCCTTCAAATATCCCATTCATTACCTTCGTTGCATGACCCTTCTGCATGACCCTCCCAAAATAACTCATCATGATACTCCGTCTTAAGTCTATTCCATGAGAATCACTTCGCATGACCGATTTTATTTAGTATCTTTTTAAAATCACCTAAAAAGTTATACTTTATAATTGGTTAAACCTCTTCCATAAGTATTCATGGTTTTCGTAGAGTTTTTTTTGATTCTACAACTCAATCATATGATCCTTTGACTATTATGTGGATTTCATGACCATGTCAAGGTCATGAGGTTGTGAGTATTTTTTGGGGTCATGTGGTTGAGTGATATTCTATGGGTTTATGAAGTGTATGAAATATTCATGATCTAGGATATTTATTAATCCTATATGCAATCATGAATTCCCAACTAATTCATGTGATGTGAATGAGGCTCCCATAATTTTATGTGCTTCATTTGAAGGGTTTTCACTTATTTTATATATACTTATTTCTTTTATGAATATGGAATTTAGCTCAAATCATAGTTCTCATTCCATAGATAGTTATAGGACCATGATTTCTAGGAATCATATTACCAACATACAATACCTCATGCATTATGAAGATGTAGTTCAAAAGAGGCTTCTCCTATCTAAACTCTAGAACTATCCTTTATCACACTAGATAACCTTGTATTGGTTTGGCCTTCTAGATGATGTCGTCATCCCTTCTTTAAACTACAACCTTTCATTTTGTTGGGTGTAAAATTTTTTAGAATTCATTCTGATGATGGTTAATGAGGATGACCGATTGGTGGTAGCATTGTCTCAAGGATTAGCTTATATGTTGGAAAATTCCCCAATATGTCTAGATGACTATGAATTTTTCCCACAAGCCCATTGATTATAGCTATTCAAGAATACTCCGAACTTATTTTAAAAAAACATAGGTTGAGGATGGATCTCGAAATGGGATCTACGACTCGGTTGAAACATTTTCGATGAATGGGAATGGCCATTATGGGTCAGGTAGAGCTGCTTGGCGTTTATGGACCATCATTACACTTTCGATCTCTATGAATCAATGTGGGTTTCCCAAATCATTTTCTATCTAAAATGTTACATTCTTAGGGAATTGGTCATTTGTTGGTGCCCTAAAACCAATTTCTTCAATCTTTGACATGGTGAGGTAGGAATCATTCTTTGGGATAACTATCACCTATGAGGAGTATCCCCTCATGAATATATGTACATTGACTTCTTTCTGTTGATATATGGGATGACCCTTTACAAAATTCTATATTGGTGAGGGATATGCTCAACATAATGAAGGGAAATTTAGTAGTTGAGATGACTAAGAACTCTCCAATCTCTTTCAAATATCGGATCAACATTTTCCATTGTCACAGTAGATCTAGGACGACTGATATTATCCATAGATAGTTCCATTATCTAAATTTTCATGACAGTTCCAGTTAACAGTAGACCATCTTGGAAGCTAGAGATCATACCACATTGGGTTACCAGGTGAGGCCGAAAGTATCAAAGTGCCTCATTTTGGAAGACTTTATGGACATGTTCTTGAATAGATGAATTTTCTTAGTTTGGGATGCACATTCAAGATTCTGATTTATTACACGAGTGATGGAAGCTCTGGTTGTATAGGGGAAGGTTCCCAATATATAAATGTTTAATATTTCACACCTCTACCATATCTGGGGCCACATGCAGTAAGGGAAAACCCCCTATAGGATCAGTGCTCCTTTCCAATTTCTATTTGAATAGATATAGGATCATTTTCACCACTACAAATACTATAATAACACTATTATCCCCGATGCATTATGTCGTTCTAGGTTTTAGAACATATATAGGGTTGAATCCAAGTAATAATGTCCTGAAGAGCTTGTCAACGTGTTGGGTCAACCTGATCGCCTCGATGTCATGCATTATCCTCCACTGACTGAGCCAATTATTGACAATGCTGGGCTCTTTCAGTACAATTTCATACAACATTTCTCCTCAGTATGGGGTTATTATTTTCAAGATGGAAAAAATAATAATTTTAGAGTTGTATACACCTTATCAGTTTTCTCACCAATTTGATTTCACCGAAAGGGTTTCCCCTCTTATTTTGGCCAATGTGTAGGGAGTGAAGAATTCTAGAATCATCTGTTAGTTATGGATTATATTGTCATGTAAAGACACCAATGATGAGATCATCCTTCTGCCTAATAGCACTCATATCTTTTATCATATGACAAATATTAGGCTTGGGTGGATGTCTATCTTGGCGGAACACTAAAAAACATAGTCCTTTACATGGGCAACCTATTTTCCTCACTGACTCCTATGTCCATAGAAAAAATGTAATTTTTTTAGGATTGGGAAATTCATTGATGAAACTGTTTTCATCCTGATGATGGTCATCCTATTAATGTAGGATTATTTTTTGAGGAATATGGTCCTTTCGTGAAAGCAGTTGACAACATGCCTTTTGCGGGAAGAGTATGTGGAACTTCTTCTCATATTTCCTCTTCAAATAAATCAATTGTCCCCCTCCCTTTTGACATACCCGCTCCATAATCCATATACGATTTGATATGGTGAAGGATTATCTGAAATTAGATTCATGCGCTGATTATTGAGACTCCTCTAGGATTATTCTGTGACCAAGAAGAATGTCTTTGTTATCGTTTTCAGAATTTTAAAGAGAGTGTCTTTGATCATCAATCATTAAATGAAATCATGTGGAAAAGTATCTTGACATAGATATACTATTCTATCAGAAAGATGGACTGAGAAGATTTTGATGATGGGGCTTCCTAAACCAAATTGATGATGGAAGCATTAGATTAATTGGAGTAGAGCTGCAAATTTTATAAAACATGTAAGACAAAATGGAAATCTTGACTCTATATATATTGAGGTATGATAATATCTTGTATCACTCAAATTATGATATTTTGACATCATCATCCTCACTAAAAACCACTCAAAAATGGTTAGAAGATATCAACATTGATTGATGCACTTCGTCCAAGGGTGGAAGAATAAGAAGCTGGGTGAGAGACTCTTCATCATTGAATCAATGCTTCTTTCTAGACTATTGTGTACTTGTCCAGCTTAACTCAACAAATCTCATTATTGTTCGATCAATTATATTTTTTTCAATGAATTTTTTTGATCTACTCTGAAATGTTGAGATTCCTCCATTTTCATTATATTAGTGAACAGATCTTCTGAACATAATGTGTTGTTATCCAATTCTCTTTTAGTCATGATTTACATATTATTTCTCTAATTTTATGTCACATGAAATATCAAAAATGAACGTCCATTGAATAATATCAAGTAAACCTGAATTCCTATATCTGATTATTTAAATCAGAATATATTATAATCAATAAATGCTCATGAATAGCCACCAACATGAGTTTACTCACCAGTATATATTCTCCAGATGTCTTTAGATTACTTAGTTCACAAGAGGATATTTTTGGTAGAATATATGTACTGGGGGAGAGTTATTTCACTTTTGTTTAAGTTTGTGGACAAGAAAATAATAGCTTCATTTTTTCAATGTCCATATAGTAGGGCCATATAAGCTCTTTTTTTATTTGAATACTAATATCAATGTTTTACTATAGTTTAGGGTGTTCTATCTCAGAACTTCTATTAGATTATTTAAGGGTCTTTTAGCCTAGACCTTATATCCGTATAGTTTAGGTTCTTTTAACTCGGACCTTGTATTGATATTTTTTTGGGTATTTTATCTCATACCTTATATCACTATATTTTAGGTTCTTTTAGCTTAGACCTTCTATTGTTGAAGTTAAGGGTCTTTAAGATTGGACATTCTATCACTTTTTTTGGTTCTTTTAGCTTGGACCTCCTGATACTATACATTTTAATGTCCTACTTCTAGGACATGATTTATTTATATGGAATATGGGGAATACATTCTAGAGATGATCCACGATACCCTAAGGTTCTGAGTTCTATCATGTTGTTTCCAAAGATAACAAGGATTCGAGTTCCTATCATTCAAGTAGGAGAAGCTTCTGTTTAGTAGGTCTATGGCCTTTAAGAATATATGTCATAGTCAAACAGAGGTGTCCCCAGTCTTTTCTAAGGGATGTGGAATATTTATGATGGTAACATTGGTTAAGGGTGAAATAGTATGGAATTCTGGTCTTTCTATATAGTTTGAATATGTGTTGTGTAACTCATATGTCTTGGAACGTGAACCCATGGTTGTTGAAATGGGTAATATAAACAATGTATGACCCAAGATACCCTAATGATTTGGGTTCCATTATGGTATCACCGGGGATCATGAGGATTGGAGTTATTTTCCTATAAAGAGGGGATGCCTCTAGCTGGTATGTCTAATAGATTTATGCAATAATAGCATAGTTAAACAGAGGTATCTCCACTCTTTTCCAAAGTCCATAGAAATTTTAAGAAGACTCAAGTGTGTTATCCAATGGAGTTTGGTATGAAGGAAATGCTTTTTGAGAAGGGTTCTATCACCCTCTGGAAATTTATCTCTTAAATTATGAAGCTAGAGCCCTAGGCCATGTGGTTTTGAATCATAGGATGTGGGACGTCAAATGGTTTGCAAATGGAGTTTCATGTCCATACTTTGAGAAGGGGTAAAAACATGGTGATTTAATATTGTGGATGTCGAATCTGATTGAATATTATTTTTTAGGGATTATAAATCATGTTCTAGGAATATCACAGCTTACTAATGGTGGGAACCAGTTTCTATAGTTCAACCATCCGAGATGGTATTAGCCTCTACGATTCCAAATGTCTAGAACAATGACTTATTGTTTTAAGGGTGGCCTTCCGGGGATTTGATTGTCTGTTTGGAAGGAATATTACTTAATACTAGTCTTCAATGGGGAGGTCGCGCAAGATTCATACTTCAATGGTATGAAGGTAGTTTTTTAAATGTGTAATATGCAATTAATTTTTGAGCATCATAAAATTTGTTTCACTTACTAATGAACATGTTATCATAGAGAGGATATTTGAAAAACAATTACTCTAACATTTTCCCTGACCGTGGGTCTAACAAGAATAACTCGAATTTTACTAGGCACACAAAGTGGACACTATGAGCTATATGTATCATTTATTTGTACCCAATTGTTTCTTGAACTCTAGGGTTGAAGAGTTTAGTGATTGAATATATTATTTTTTCTCAGGAATCCCTTTGCAGGTTTCTAGCCTGAAACGTTTTGTGTCACATTCACTATCAGTTTAAAGTCTTTCTATTTAGACCATAAAAGGTTAGAGTTTAAGGACATACAACATTGACTAAAGTGAAGTTTTTTTAAGTTCATGAAACACGCGGACCTAATATGAGGGGAATGTCACATGAGAACCAACATATAATACCTAGGGTCAAGGGAACTCCAACATCCTTCTATGTAGTAGATGAGAATGTTGTAAATCACGTATTGGTATTCTCTAGTCATGAGTGATGATATGGGAAAATCATTCGAGGGATGATCCAAAATACACTAAGATTATGAGTTCTACTATGGTGACATCGTGCTCACAATGAGTAGAAATCCCTTATTCTAAATCCAATATGACAGTAGTTGGTAGGTATGATCCCTTATGCATTGATATTATGGAAAAGAAGATAGATAGATTTCCCTTTCCAATGGACATGAATGGTTTCAATAATTTCTGGGTCCTTAAGATGTGATGTTTAATTTGTGTATTAAGGTTCTTAAAAGTTGATGGAATCACCACTTACTCTGGTTGATTGGAGCTAGGCTCTTGTGGTCCATTGATAAGGGATGAAAATGGGTGATGGTATTTATAGTTTAACGTCATGTGTTAGGGATTTTTTTTCTATTCAATTTTAATGTCATTTCACTATGAAAATTTCCTTATAGTTTAATGTCATACAGTAATGATGTATTTGTTTCCTTATAGTTTAGCATCATGCAGTAATGATAAGGTAACTGAGTAGAAATAATTTTGCAAGATATATTAAATGCACAAGTATGGCGTATGTAGATCTCACTCATATATAGAAAAATTGATATTGTATGACTCAAAAAAATATATTCATGAGAAGTTATTTGTTCAGGTCTGACCAATATGTTGGGATGGGGGAATATTTTTTTAATAATGGGTGGACCCATGAATCAGAGATCCGAGCATCACTAAGTATCCTATGAGGATAGGAATCAATCCACATGTAGTTCTTGAATGCGAAACACTCTAAACAGGTTTAACCCATACATAGAGGGGGAAATTTTTCCATTGATTTTTGTAACATTACATAGGATTAGAGTTTCAGATGTTACTACATATCTTGAGATGTTGGGAATCAAGCCACTCATAGTTATTGAGAACACTCCTTATATAGGTATGACCCATACACATAGAGGGGGTATATTTTGTCAATTATTTGTAGTCAGGACCTATATTGGATATCTATGTGTCACTATGTATTCTATTATGATAGATACTGAGACACGTATAGTTATATAAACCCATGTAGTTTAGTGTCGTATAAGAAGGACATCAACAGTGCAGTTTATCATCATGTACGGATGACTCAATATAACCCTACTGGGAACTGATATGCCTTGACCATGTGGGGAGTTACATTACCAAAAATACTTAATCACACATGGGCTATGTTAGGTGTGATAAAAATGGAAGGGTAAATGTTCCCGATGATGAGGAGAAAATTGAAGGATATGTAGGGTAATTTCATACCATGGGGTGGCTAGGATAAGATATAGGATCCATGAGTCCCTATATAACTCATTAAAATGGTAATCAATCCATACATATTTATTACAATCCCTAATTGTTAACATCAGGTAAAAAATAAATAATTCATGTAGTTTAACATATTTCGATAAGTACCTAGGTCACCCATCATAGAAGAAAATGAGTATTGATGTTGGGCCTAATAATGGAGGTATGGGAATCACTATGTATCCAATGCTGCTAGGAATCAATCTGTATGTAGTTCATGAATGAATATATTCCTTATGCAGATCTAACTATGACACAAATCTAGGGGCATTTCCTCTTACTATCTCATATATATTTCTCATGTATGATGATTCTTCGGTGAGATGGTGCTTTATGTGCAATATAATGTCTAGTAGTGTGGAATTTAGTCATGCAATTTCTCTTCTTACAAAAATTATGAGGGAAGTTGTGTAGTTTTCCATGAATCTTCCTGGACATGTTCTATACATTTTAATGTCAATTGATCAGGATGATCTCCACACATTTTTTGTCATGTGGTTAGGACAATAGATGTTGTATAGTTTAACATAAGATTTATAGGATGGGATTGTGTAGTTTAATTTCATTCATCCAAGACGATAGAATCTTAATGACAGATATGAAAAATATTTCTTATGAAATATTACATTGGTGGGGGTGTGACACATTCATCTTCCATCATGGCCAGATAGTAAGATCTGTTGAGATAAACCTTGTGTATAATATAAGGCCCTTCCCATTTGGGTTCTAGCTTCGAAGCCTTCTTTCCTAGAATCATTTGGGTCCTGAGAGATAATAGTACTTCTCCATATAAGAATGAATAGAGGTGGACCTTTCTATTGACGTCCCATGTGACTTGATTCTAATGGACTTTAGGGTTTGGAAATGTACACAACCAGTTCCCATCGATACACTCTAATTAATATATCCTCTTTCAATTTCTTATCATCTGATATTTTTAGTCAAATTGATATTTTTATTGAAGGCTATTGGAATTATAGGGTTAACACTACCAATATCCCATACACCATTGAATATGTAATTTCATGTGTAACAATACACATGGTGGTATGGTAGGCCCATAAAGCATAGAGTAGCTTGTCCAACTAGGATCTCTTATCCTTTTTCACCATCATCTGATTATATATTACATAGTCTTATTAAAGGCATATATATATCCATTTTCTAATATATAATAGTGAGATGAGTGATAAAAAAAATTTGTACTCCTAGTACAGTTTCTCCAACACTATAGAATAGAATTTGGTGATGTTTTACATCAGTATTGTCTAAGGAACTCTGAATCTAGTAATGATATAGGATTTTAAGTATTTTATTATGGTCTTCATTTGAAATTATTTTTGTGGTAGTACCTCATCCCATTTGGAAAGGAAGCCAATAATAGTACGGTTTTACATAAAATTCAATGTTGTTTCTAGGGGTTACAGCCCCATGACATCAATTCACCATATGGAAAATATTCATGAATACATAGTTTTATTTAGCAATTTAGAAATTTAGTGGATGAGATTTTCATGGTTCTAGAATGTATGAAATTTTTTGGTGGATTCCACGCATTCTTATATAATGGTTTTCTAGTAGTAACCCAACCATCTGATTTGTTGGGAGATCCTAATCACAAACCATTGAGTGCCATAAGATCCTACACGGTCTTCTTCCATGATAGATATAGTATCTCTTTCATCTATTCATATAAGAAGGATCCCATAAAATATTCACTTGTAGAGGGTTTTTTTTCATTTGGACTTATGTCATTGGGTAAATTTTGCTTCTCATCATCAAATTTTATCTGTTCTGGGTCGATCTGTTGGGAGAGTCACATTATGTAGATAACTGATTATGGGCTTCATCCATCTAGGAGTGTAAACTAGTTCATCATGCTACGGGGTAGTGGATACCTGAATGATTTCTTCCATATCATATATGATGATCGATGAGACCATTTGTGGATATGTGATACAATAGATTGCTTTTTCCTGATTTCAGGTCATAAAAGAATCTATCTGGGTTAGAAAAAGTATCAAAATGATTATTTTTCAATTCGATAACATGATGCAATGTGATCTCAAAAGGGAACTATTCTACTAGTCCCCTGATTTTCCCATTTAGATGGAATAGTTATACTTTTTTTGGTATATTCTCCATTTATCTGCTTTATCACTACCTCCAAATACCCATTGATATTTAGGTAGGTTTTCTACACCTAGAGAGATAATTCCAAGCAATCTATAAGGGCCTGGTATTCTACCTCATTATTTATGTTTCCTTCTGATAGTGATAAAGAGTAGGGAAAATTTATTTTTTTTCTAAGAACCAAATTAAATTTCTAAGACATCCATATTCGAGTTTCGGGATCTCCAATCTATTGGTTATAGGACTCCAGGTAGAACTGTCATAATATATCTCCCATGTCTAGGAGGTGTTGTGGCAAAAGAAAACCTCTTCATTTGAAATATCGATGTCCATATGTGTGATTTTGGAGCGAGATTTGCCGCAAAGAAATTATCCAATGCATTAAATTTCAATGAATTATTTGATAAAAATAGAATGTGACACTATTTCATAATGATCTTCCATCGATCCAAATTTCGAGTCAAAATGGGACAAACAATGATATACTGGAACGAGTTAATACCAAAGAGCTAGTGGAATTCATGGTGCTGCCTGTAATGCCTTAGCTTTTACCCTACAAAAATGAGTGGGAGCTAGTTCTTTTCAATATCAATGTATTGGGTCTCAATACCTTCTAGTCTGTGACAAATGTAATAGAGACTGTTCTCTATCCCTGCATCATTGTTATGCATGTGGAGGGCACCCAGTGAGCATTCTATGGAATCCATATATAAGAAGAGTGGCCTTCCTTCCACAGGTGGCATCAGGATAGGTGGGTATATCATGTAATTATTGAGACTCTCAAAGGATTATTGGAAGTTCCTACTCCACTGATAGGTGATGCCTTTTAAATTATCTTGGTGAAAGGGATAAATTTCTTATCCATTTTAGCTATGAAAATCCGATTTTAGGTGAGGTGTTCTTGGATACCTCTATTTTCTTTGGGATTTCTAGGGGACATTTCTAGAATAGAACTAGTCTTTTCAGGGTCAATCACAATGTCATAGTGGAGAACCAAAAAGATGAGGAACTTCCCCAGTGTCATCCTAAAATTCCATTTCAGTGGATTCATCGTTAGACTATGATGTCACGGCTTGTCAAAGACTATTTTAAGATTCATGAAGTGGTAACATATTTTTCAAGAATTGACCACTAGGACATAGACATAACATCTGGCTATTATTTCCAGGAAAGTCTCAATGAATTTATGCATGTTGTGTTGATATGTATCCCAATCAGTCATTAATCTAAACGAAATTAACTAATAGAAAAAAATCACATGTTGTTCTATGAAGGTTGTGGCTTCCCCATCTTAAGGTTCCATCTTTATCTGGTTGTACCATGAGTACCCATCAATGATGTAAATGTATTGGAAAATAGTAGTTGCATCGATCAAGATATATATGTTTGGAAATGCGAATTGATCCTTTGTAAATATCAATTAAGGTATCTGAAATTGATGAAGACCCTAATATGCCGATTTTTTTCTCAATAGGGGTGATTTTTGTTATCCATATCGGGTATTTCCTTTCTTGGAAAAAGTTAAATTTTATCAATTTTTTCAACATAAATCTATAAATTGGAAGGACAAGTGGGGTGAATCCTCTTAGATTGCTCCTTGATGCCTCGATGGTCATTAGCTAAGCTGAGATGGTGCATAGACACATCATTATCCAGTCCAAAAAATTTATTCTAATTCCAAGGGAACACATATTGTGTTTCATTAGAAATGTGATGTACATATCATTATTCTATAGAGTCACTAGATAAATAATTAGTATAGGACACTGACTTATTCTTTTCATAGATTTACATTCCTGATCTCATCAATGTTAGTAGAGACACCTTCCCCAAATGTAGGAGGGGCATTACTGAGGTCATTCTCCTCTTATTCCATCTTTGAGTCTATAGAGGATTTTTTAGTCAAAGTTTGTATTTGGTGGGAAGCTTTGTCACTGTCGAGGTGAGATAGGCCATGAGAAAACACACTATCATCCAAAAGTACTAGAGTCATTGTGGAGAGATTCTACAACTGACTACCTTTTACACTATCAGTAGGGATAAAAGGGGTTTGGCCATCTCGAAACAAGACTATTACCTCAACTAGATTGAAGGGGATCCCATATACACTATTGATCATAATATAATGATTTTCAGGGGAGAACCAAATAAATTGGGGAATGAAACCTATATATACTCATCCACCTTTCATTTTTTTTCTTTCTTTTTATAGAATCCTACTTCAGAATACGTGGCTTCACAAGTTCCAAAGGGAGCATTCTCACCATGTCGCATTTCAACCTCCCCATCGATGGCATATTACAAACACCAATGGAATATTAAGGGTACTATCCCATGGTTGTGGAGATAGGGCCTTCTGAGATAGAAATTTTATGTGGTTTCAGTATTGATAAAAATAAAATCATCTTTATCTTTGATATCCTTAAACTAAGATTCATGGTTGAACTTATCAAGTGTTCATTTCTCATGCTTATTATACCCTTGAACGATCAACATTCTCGGAGAAAAATCCCCTTAGTTATACCCCAAAAATCTAATTGTTTGAATCAAGTTGATGTTGATCGTAGAACCAATTTTGAATAGGGACCTTTAGAAGTCTACATTATCAAGTCTAACCAAACAAATTTTGGGTTTGTATGTGTCCCTAGAGACCCCTTCCAGATCCTAATCTATGAAAGAGATGGCGACATAGAACTCTAATAGAATCATCTTCAATCAATTCAAATTAGTTGTAGTAAATTCTATCTCAATATCCTGGGGGATCTAATGGGATTCAATGAGTGCATCCCTAAGTTATTTGGAATATGTAGTGCATCCAAGTTTGAGAGATTATGAGGCACAACTGCCAACCATTTTGGAATATCATAATTTTTTTCCAAATGTCATCACTTCTCAATGTGGGGTTTCTCTATGCTATGTGGCTCAGTATCTGAGACATCTATGGTAGATGGGCATGCTTCGTTTTTCAATGATCAAGGTATAAATTACTTCCACCTAAATAGGTCATGTTGGCCTTCCTCATTGTCTATACTAATTAGATAATCACAACCTTGTATGGTAGTTATATGTGAAAAATGGGTGTGTATGACCATTGGTTGGTTATGAGACACCTCGATGTCTTTTTTGGTCAAGTTAGAGTGATTTACCCTGATTCTTAGCTGCATATATGTATTCTATGGTTATGTAAACAATGTATTTGGTTTGACCACACCCTTGTTATCCCCTATTTCATTGGTTCCAACTCTAATGGATTCTTATCACATAATTTGGTGAGGGGAACTCACATAAGGAGGTATATTCATCATCAGTGGAGGGATCTTCCAAGTGTATCATATTGAAAGATTAGATTATGATCTCTTTATCCAATGAGGGTTCTGTTTTTTTTGGTGACCATGCTTTGTTTATTACAAGGAATAAAACAACAAGAGTCATAGCTTGATTCAGAGCATAATATGACTCCTCCAATTCTATTTCTTCCTTTGTCTAATGGTTGTGTCTACCTACAGAAGACATATCTGATGTAACCCTCTTTGGAAGCAGAACTATTATGGGTCTGTGAAGTTGTTCTCTTAGGGTGGAAGTGTACCATTCAACTATCTTTTGAGTCATCCAGTTGTTGAAATTCTGTCCATGCATCGATAAAAGATTTATTCCAATCTCCTTATTCTTTTCAATGTACAATGTTTATGCAGGTCACCTACTCCAGTTAGTTTCCTTACATCACATGTACAGAATCAACAATGCCTTTGAGAACATCCTTGAAGATGAAGAAATCATGGATGATTTGACCTAGTACTTTATGAAAATGTAAGTAGTTTGGATGGTCAGTGAGGTTATCCTCATTGTGATTCCTGGGTTTCAAAAGATAAATCATGTTATTGTCCATGGATTCCAAAAAAATAATTTGGGCCTTCTTCATTTCTGAAGGTGTATTCTTTATTCATCAAATCATCAAATCCCATGTGACCCTAATTTAACTATATTTCTTGTATAGGGAAAATTTTTCTTCTTTTTCTACTCAACATGATCCACTATGTGGTTTGGGACGTACCTAGGTGCATTAATTGGTACTACTACTTGTTTAAGGGTAACAACAGTAGTTTCTACCTTGTTGTGCCTTTTTCCCTATGTTGAAGGCATGATTCTTGACTTGGATCGGGTTCTTTGAATGGAATATTCTAGAAATTGTTCCATTTATCTAAAATCAAAGAACCATCCTAGATACATCATTGGGATCATAGGGGTCTATAACTTATCCTGGAGATTCTCAGCATGGAGTTCCAGAAATAGCTCATATGAGAGAAGAATAACAACTGCATAAGCTAAACCCTTCTATCTGAAAATTAATTCAGAAACCATTTTATTTTAATGTTTCCTATAGTTTTTCAAGTTAATGATTGTCATTTTCCCCATCATAGAGCAGAATAGGTAAGGGATCTAAAAATGAATTTCTTCCCATCCACAACAGATACTGCTTGACGGCTATTATACCAAACAAAGGCTTCCCTACTAGAGTTTGTACAAAAAATCACATCTTTGTTACATCCTACTGATCTTGAGGGACCATTGTTATCCCACATCAGGATATGAAGTGTTTGAGATATTTTTTAGGATCTATAATAACATGAATGGTGGAGAAGGTAGGTTTTCCAAAATTGGGTGGATGAAAAGTTTTATCCATCCACTCGATATATGGATTATTCTCAGGCTACACAGCTATGAATCACCCCTTCATGGATTCTATTTTAGTATCCAGGGACTCAATGGTATTGGGGATTTTTTAAGTTACTATTGTCTGGACTGCCTCCCATTGGCAGGGATCAGGTGGGGTTTGATGAGGTGGCCCTATTTTCATATCCCGATGATTCTCAATTCTTTTGAATATAGAATGATTTCCCTGGGGTGGGGGGATATCATCATAATGGAGATAAGTTTTTATTATTTTTTACTACCTCATTTAGGAAGACTAGCTATCTAGATCCAAATATAGTCAAATGCTTAGATTCCACTCTTGCGGGTGGATCTACACGAGGAGATAAACTATTTGTCTCTGCTTAAATACAATACCAAGATTGAATATTTCCCCTGATTAGCTCATCTTTGAGTTTTCTAATTGCTTATATCCCATTCTAATATTGTGAAAAATGATCCTCCATAGAAGGAACATCAGTTTTCATGGGCAGTGATTCAAATGTATCCACACATTTCCCTTTTTCTTTGGAAGAGGTCCACCATATAGGTCACAACTCAATATTTATAGGTTCTAGGTTTTTGAGCCTTCTGTGATACCAATTTCATGTAGCCTTAGATGGTGAATCCAAATTACCCTCCTATAGGGAAAGGTTTTCTATGTTGTGACCCTCTACATCGGTTTCTTGATCCCCATTATCTATTTTGTTGACCGTGATGATATTTATAGAGGCATATTAGGAAATAGTTGTTTTATAATTACTTTTCAATTGAAAATGACGATTATTCACTACCTACATTAGGTTTTTTTGTTTAACACTTGTCCATGTTGGCCATTTTTTCTAATGTCTACGACGGTGCTTTATTTATGTCACCATACGCACCACCAATCTCGACCTGTGACTAATTACCTTGTGGTATTTTCTGTTCATGACTTCTGAACGAGCCTTGAATAGTAGAGTTTTTTCATACGATAACATGAATAGATGATATTATGACCATCGATATTTATCTCCCAACCTAGAGAAGATGATTCTTTCTGTGATGATGATGATGAAAATGACCCCAGCCCTATGGGTTGGCTATTATTCAAGGACACAATTTTCATTGATTCATCCTATTATTGAGGATCTAGTGATTCATGTTAGGGATTTTATGACTCCAATGATGAAAATTGTGTTATAAATTCACCTAGCCCAGTGGAATGGGGTCAATCTATAATCATAGTTGATTTTCCCAGGACCCTCTTAGAGGATGATGAATCTAGTGATATAAATTTGGATATAAATGCCTATAACCTAGTGGGATGGGGTTTGTTTGAAGATATTGGAGATATGACCTAATCATTATAGGAAATGACTATCCAAGAGGTGTGTATAGTTATAGATATCCTTGTAGACTAGTGTTCAGGATTCTCTCATGATCAGCTGCTACAATAGCTACTATTATGACCTATTTGACGTTGGATAGTTGTGCTCATCTATTATTTTGGAGCCATGAAATCCTAGATCGAGATTCAATTTCTATTGTAATTTATCATTTTGGTTAAAACAACAAATTCTAAGTTTGAAATGATAACTTTATTCTTCGATTGAAGATTTCATATAACCTTGTGTTGTTGCGAATGTGTCTTGAACAACCTCAAGGGAATTGGAATTTAGAAGATTATGAATATGCAACTCATTCCACATCATGGTTGAAATATGATGGCCTGGCTTTTGGGATTGTGTAGGGATATGATATAATTGTATGATGGATGTTGGACCTTGTTGATAACCATATGGTGTTGTGGGAATATGAGCATGATACTAAGAAGATGATGGAGTATTCTAATGATATTCTTCATTATTGGTAGGAATATAATCCTACCATGAGGGATTTTCCACTACAAATTGGTGACCCTTGTTTAGAACAAGGATATTAGCACAAAAATTATCCAATTGAATATGATGATGGTCTTTATTGATAGGGATATGAGTCTATCCAAAGGTACCTACTTCTCTCACTTGGTAATCCCCAGTCGGAGCAGGGACATGATCCCAATTTGAATATTCATTCCCTATCGTAATATGTCGACGAACCTATAGAATGGGATAAAGGATTTGAAACTCCTTCTATATAACCTATGATGGATTCTAGTGTAGTTGTTTTTATCATATGTAGGGTTATAATACTGGATTTTATGATCTACTAGAATATTCTAGCTAGATTCCATAATAGGAATATGAGCCTACCCTGAGGAATGTTCCATTCCATTTATTGATCCCCATATAGAATATGAATATGATCTTGAACCTAGGCCTTTGGATTATGTTTTTGGTCTTATTAGATAATAATATATGTCTATACTGAGGTGTGTTCCACTCTTACTAGGTCTGCCTTTGTCAAAATGGGGATATGAGCCTGATCCTTGACCTTTTGAATATGCCCCCAGACTTTTCTGATTGGAATGTTCCCCTATAATGAGGGTTTTTCCACTCTCACATGGTGATACCTAGATGGAATGGTAATATGATCCCAATCCAAAGACTTGTGATTTAAGGGAATATGGTGGTAATCCAAATATACGGGAGCAAGAATGTGTGCTTTCACTAGAGAAAACACTTGTTCATAATGATCACAATTTGGAGATTCCTTTGTTATTAGGATAAGAATATGTGCCTATCCAGATATCTGTACTATTTTTATAATATTCCATTGGATTTACTTGCCTATTTATAAGATGAAATGAAACTTTAGAAAAGAATTTTAAGGAATGTAATCCTACATGTTTTTCATGTCCACTATATACTGGAAGATATCTTTGATCGGAGCGAGAATATGAGCCCAAATCCGACTTCCTTATAACACTAAAATGTTTTATAAGCATCATGTATGGGGGTAGGGATATAACCCCCCTCATATTATAGGAATATTCCCATAGAATTATTATTTTTGAGTAGGGATATGATCCTACTAATTGGTTATTTCTGGAATATGTTAGTAGGAATCATAATTGAGAGTGGTTATATAAGATTACACATGATTATCCATATCCTTCCCCACCCATTATATCTTTATTATTTCATGAGCATGGGTAGAATAGGTGGTAGTGTGTTGGGTGGTACCCTTAGTAGGATACTTAAGGGTACCAATGGTCTAGCACCAGCAACGCCGACTGAAAATTTACCTCATCTGTGGCCCCCAGACTAAAACATAGCCATAGTTGACTCCTTGGTCCACCTTCATGAGACAATAAATTTGGTTATTGTAATACTCTAGGGATTAGCTCCTAAAGAAGTTTTCTATGGTGATGAGTGCCACTATATTTACTATATATTTTCTTGGATGAGGTGGACTCATCAGTTTTAGTATAAGGCCCCAGCCATAAACCTTACTTAATATTGAGTTATTATAAGATCACACATTGAGGATCTTTTCAGGTTTAGAGTTTTAGAGAATTAGATCATGAAACGTGCATTACATTCCACATTTAAAAAAAGTGGTTACATAAAAGACAGTATTCATTCTTCCCATCAACAGAAACATATTTAAAATAAAACATGGATTCTTTCTTGACACATCCTTGACACTATCATCACATCATGTACCTTTCCATTGACCTGTGAAAAACATTTCAAAAACGTGGGATGAGCATAAAAAGCTCAGTAAGGGTTATAAAAATATGGAAAAGAAAACATGAGTTCATATATACATAAGAATGAAATCATACTTTACCCATAAAACACAGACACTTTAAAATACCTCATCAAATCATGAATAAATCATAGAAATCATAAGACCTATAAGGTAACTTGAGGCATTCATAACATTCTTACGTAGGGAGGAACCCTCTTGGTTACGTTTGGAATACCCACCACAGTATATTTCCTAAATATCTTTTGAGAAACCTTAACGTTTCACTCCTTCACGTTACCCAATGCATTGGAGAGCTATATCGGCCTCACCCGCCCTTAGTTTATCACGGAACCACCCGTCTTCATAACAATTCCCAAGAACCATAACATAATCTTATCACATAAAACATGCATAAAGGAAACATAACATTTCAACCTTTAAATAACAAGATATCAATACAAAACATTGATACAAATACATTATGAAAACCATTTTCAATACCAAAATAAAAGAAAATTAAAACATGGTATTTATTTTTCTTTTAAAAAGAAGGTATGGCTTGTAGAGGAAGCCGAAACTCAAATAATGGTCACGGCGGCGGAGAAGTCGTTGTCACCGCATACGTACGACAAAAACATTCCCTTTTGTCATTTAGTAAAACGCTTCATATAAAAAGATTCCTTTTGGATAAACGTAAAATTCAAAGGGGTTTATACACCGTATAAAAGAAAGTTGTGTATAAAATAAAATATGCCTCAATGAAAGGAGATTGAGATGAAGTCCCATACAAAGACGGTATCCTTGGATTAAGGATAAATCAGTTACATAACATTATGTGACAAATGAATTCACAAAATATTAGTGGGTATTAAGTGTAAAATAATCAGAGGTCATTCACACATACTCATAGAATGACATATTCAAGGTGTACAAGTTTATCCCAAAGAATCGAAATTGGGTTAAGAAGTTCCCTTGCAAAAATTAGACAGCCTAACAGCGTCACATCAAAATTCATAAAAAGAGTTGATGAGAGATAAAAAGGGTATCACATCACTTGGACATAAAATTTACATCAATAAGTATATATAAGAACATATCCCAAAATAATATTATGTGAATTAAAAGACATAACAAAATAAGTCTTTTAAAAAGAGGAGGGTGAAAGGTTCCCTTACCGATATGGGTATCTTTCGAAACATACGCCTCGTGAAAGAAGTACAATACAACATTGATGTAAATACTCATAAATTAAAGAATATTACACAATGAGTAAAATAATGGTAAGTACATACACCACTCAAAGGAAATTTTGGCAAATGTAGCATAAATCTCTCAGGAATAAAAGTGAGATGAAAAATCCCTTACCAAAACTCGCCAGCCTAACGACGCCACTTAAAACTTCCAAAAATGGATTGATGAGATCAAATAGGGTATCTCATCACATTAAAATAAAATGTACAGAAAAAGGAATATAAAATAACACCCCCCATCATAACAAATAGGATCTTAAAAGAAGTGACATAAATGAGAGTACATAAAGAGAAAGAAAGAGGTTAGATCTCTTACGAAAATTCGGCAGCCTAACAGCGCCACTCAAAACTTCAAAAATGGATTGATGAGAGAGAATAGGGTCTCTCATCATATGAACATAAAAATTATAGTAAGATTAATATAAAAGAGCATCCCAATAACAAGAAAGATGATCTTAGAAGGAATGACATAAAAGAGTGTACTTAAAAAGAAAGAGAGGAGTAGGATCCCTTACCTCAAGTCCAACTAGTCCTGTTCGTTTCTTTATATTCCTGAATAATAAACTTTGGTCAATTAATATTTGCCTAATTACCTCTTTTAGAGATTATTATTCAGTTCATATCACATATTATAATGTTATAATAATTGTTTAATAATGTTAGTTCATATCAGACGTTTTTGCCGATGTTTGGTACATGAGTCAAAAATGAAATTGTTTGAAAAAAGATTGCCCATGTAGTTTTAAGTAAATAATTTCCAGAATAGTATTAATGTTTAAAATATCATATATATCCAGTAAATATTCATTTTATACTCTTCCATATCATTAGGAGATAAAAAACGAAAAGCACCGTTCATGGAGATGGTAGACCATACGTACGCATGAATGCTACTTTCATTTTTTGTCATATTAATGGAATTAAAACAAAATGAGAGAGACATATATATGTTATAATTCCAGAATGATATCCATAATTTCTATGTAATATATTACATATATATCCATTATATATATGTACTTGTAATACTACATAACATTTTGAGATAAGAAATGAAATGTACCATTCATGGAGACGGTAAGCCGTACGTACGCATGAACGCTACTTCCATTTCTATTTCATATTTAATGGAATTAAAACATAATGATACATAATAGTATTTTAATTCCTGTATGTTATCATATGAAATATCATTAAATATATCCTTTATACGTACCACATATGGTATTAACGAATCAAATCACTTTGAGGGGGCGGTAGTCCGCACTTCCTTAAATGAAGATATCACGTTTACCCTATAATGGAAACCATAACGGTATTCCATAAATGAAAAATACAGAAGATTAAGTAAAACATAAACATATTAGATATCATATATAAATATAGTGTCATCTTAATGGCCACCTTTGATGGTGTTAGAAGAATGTTGAACAATCATCGTTTCGGGAGGCAGAAATTCTCCATCCACGGAAACAGTATGTTCTTTAACCATTAGATGTAAGTGTGTGTAAGTTTAGCTCGAATCCTTCTTATAACAACATCCTAGTATATTAAAGATACTGGATGTGTTACAAAATAAATGAATAAAAAGAGTTTAGGGGGTTGTAGAAGCAAAATAAAACAAAAGGATACAAGTGAAGACATTACCTTAAAATCGGGTAACTCCCTTTGGTTTGAGCTCAAAGGATTCCTTGGGAAGACTTATGCCCAAAGTGAGGCTTCAAGGAGTAAGAGAGGGAAGTGGAGAGATAAAATGGGCAGGGGTGGGCAGAGCCAAAGGCTTTGGGAGTGTGGGTAAGGAGGTAGAGGTGGGGGCCTTTTATAAGAGGAGAGGAGGGGCACTCTTTTAAAGTTAAAAAATGTTACTTTATTTTAAAAAGAATTTCGGATTGTAAAGGTCCCACATTGATTTATTTCGAGGATAAGGTGATAAGGGTTCGAAATCCAGTCATCCAATAGGTTTTGTACATGTGTAGGTCTTAGATATTACATTATATTTCTATTTTATTTAAATAGTTAAATAACGAGGTCATTGCTGCATCATCATGATGTCATAAATAATTTAATTTATTTAATGTCTAAAAATTATAAAAAAACTAATATGATGTAGGAAATCTTTTTAGATTTCCAATTACTATTTATAGTCAAACATATCACTTGTATATCCCCATGTAAAAATTGTTTTAGTAAAACATTTCATGTTTGTGTCATTTTTTCTTTAACATTAAATAAAAAGATATTTATGTCATTTCCCAACCAAAGTGGCTCCATGGGGTCCCCAAGTTGACCCATGGATTTTCTTGGTCGGCCATGACACATCAAATGAGGGTAAGACATGTTTCTAGGTCATTTCATTTTATTAAAACATTATTCTTACCATAAACTACACTAAATACCTCTAATCGCGATTAAAAACTTAATAAGTTACTATTCACCTAGAAATTATTTTTATCCCATTGAACCACATTTTACTTCTTAATGACAACCATTTATGTCGGATTTTTGAAATTCAAAACACAAATATGGAAAAATTGCATTTAAACAGAAAAATCAGTTTTTATAAGTACCACTTAGTGGTTTCACTATTAATCAAAAATTGATGTTTTTCAGAAAAATGCCAAAAGTTCACCCTAAGCTATATTTGATATTCCGAATTCAAAAATGAAGTCTGTTTTAAAAAATTCAAAACATATAAGTCACATTAATTAATTTCATAATTAATTCCCATTGTCAGAGCAAATAGCGTGTTTTTATGAAACAATAAGTATCAAAAGATTGACACTAGTTTAAGTCTGATTTCAAAGTGAAATTAATTCCAACGACCACTATTGGATTTAATGGTAAAAATTTATTCTAATTTCACTTTAAAACCAATACAAAATATAATCTAATCATATAAATAAATTATATTAAAAGGAGGTTTTGAATTAAAATACAACATTTTACACTATTCATTAAAAAAATGAACTTTATCGAAAAGATACCAAAAATTTACACAAAGTAAATTTTGATGTACCAATTCATAAGAAGAGTTTTATTTGGTCCAATAGAATGTATAAGAGTGATCAAAACTATATTTAATGACGGTTCACCATCAAAAGGTGATAAGTGAACCTTTAGTGAAAACTAGGGCATATACGCCTAAAATTGAATTCTTTCCGTATTTTAAGCCTTTATCTTTTATAGGATAAATGTAAAAACATTTAAAAACATATATAATCATATTTTAGTTATTTCTATCCATTCCCTCCAATAAAAAGGCTACATGTTAACTACCATTTAAAATAATATTATTTTATTATTAGAGTGCAACGTAAGATTCCCAAGAAACTCGTTGTTGCGTGTTGGGTACGTCATCGAGCATAGCGTCCCCTTTAAAGTCATATTAATATTTTATTCACAAATATGGATAAATATGAAAATGTCATATTATTTATTTACCTGGGATGTTACATCCTTCCCCCCATTTGGGAATTGCGTCCTCACAATTTTTAAAATTGAACTTGGAAACATCCTTGAAAGTCCCACATCGGAACAAGAGTCGGTAAAACAATCACATTAAAATAAAGGAAGATAAGTACAGAGGTCACCCGAGTTAACCCATACTAGGATTCCATGTAGAAAAACATGGACATGGAATAAAAAGCAAAGGGTCATGTTCTTGAGGGAGAGTGATAGTAAACATTTCTAGGAGAAAGGTAACCATAAGAAAATCACAAACTTGTGATGGGTTAAACGGTATTCGATTCCCCAGTAGGAAAAGATAATAGACAACATTTTTGTTTTAAGTTACTTTTTATTGGGGAATTTATTCATAAGGAAACATAATCACTTATCATGTTGACTTTCAACTTTTACTAGATTCCTTAATCAAACTCATATTTTTTCCAAAAGACGAGTATTTAGGGAGACTTGTTCGCATTAAGAGTACTATAATCAACTTCTAGAGAATCACCTAATCCACAAAAGAGAAAAATATACTTCCCATGTCTTTAGGCGTTGACCAAAACCAAAACCATAAAGGTTAGTACAAGGTCAGATAATCCAGAAAAGGATAACCCTTTAAAAAGAAAATCTATGCTTAATCTCCAAAATTTGTCCAACAGAACCCAAAGTTCAACAAGGACCATCTGATAAACAATTTGTCCATAAAATTATTCAAAGTAAACCAATCTAAGATTGAAACCCAAATATTTTAAGGATTTAGTCACATAGTCTTCCAAGTTAAATCATAAAATTTATCTCCAAACAACATCAGTTGCTCATAAAGTCTCGTATTGAAAAGTAATTAACCTAATCACATATCCTCCATGATTGGTTAATCATTTTCATAAATAACCCAAAATCAACTTACTCTTAATTCATAAAATCATATAACTAAAAATAATCAGTCAAACTAACCAGGGACTTCACGTAGTCCAGTGGTAGGCGATAAATACCAGTCGCACATTGGTTGTGGGTTCGATTCCCGCAGCTATGTCCAACGCGATGGGTAGTCACACGGTCTGCGTGTTGTCCTTTTTCCAAAACTATATAATTCTCAAATCATTCCAAAAAAAGGTATAAAATCATAAAAAATAAACTTAACATAAATTTAACCTCAATTTTATCTCATGCCTTTCACTTCAATCATAACATATAGTAACCCATAATTACCTCAAAAGTAAGGATCATATAAACCCAGATGGTTATTTATAACTATGTCCACAAAAGAAAAGATAACTATTACTTGAATAAAATTTGCATATATTAAACATCAGGGTTACACATAATATAAAAAGTCTTCTAATGTAACCCCATCATCAAAAGAGATTTACTACTCTTAGGAATTTCACGATAACTCTTGAAGCCCTTATATGTTGACATCTTACTCATTCAACATTCTTCACGATCCATTAACCATTCCTATCCAACTTATTCCGAAATACCTATTTCCTACAAACAAAATCATGAATCATATCCTAAGATTCCAAAATAGGAAAACAATAGTCATGAAATAATACATACCTATGATTGGTCATTGTTAGTTTCTTCATCCTCAATCGGAATGGCATTAGGTAATGGTAAACGTACATTTGTACGGTCTTGGTGAACCCATTCACGAAACTTCTTCATAGGACAAGTGTTTTCATAATGACCATGCACAGCACATTTAAAACATTCAATTGATCCATCAGAAAGAACTTCTTTCCCTTTCCTCGGGTCAACTGGATGCTTCCTTTTTCCATGGTAGGTTCTTGCTTTATGACCTTCATTTCCACATCTATAGCATATTTCTTTCCCTTTGAAACATTTTCATAGGTGTTTCTTTCCACATCATTGTCACATAGGTTTTTGAACACACTTACCTTTATGATTATTACCTGTACTTCCGTAGGGATTTTTTTGTCACATATATGATGCCTTAGAGAAATCACCCAGGTTTAGGTGGTCAATCATGACTCCAGATAGTTGGTTGAGGATAATCACAAGAGCTCTCATTGCAGCTCCCATATCATTCAGTTGCTTGCACAAAAAAATGTCACAGTTTCCTTCACATCCACTGTTACATTGGTGCCTGCTAGATCCAGACATTTACTAAAACCAAAAAGGTCAGTGTGAGTATATCAAAAAAACCATCATGTACTAATGAGAAAGATAAACACTAAGATATACTTACTCATTCACTTTATCTAAAACTAGGACTCTTTCTGAAATACTAACCATTATGGCAATGCCACTTATGCTTAAAGAATACCCTAACCTCTAAAGTTATCTAAACCAACCTTTGATACCAACTATAAGGCCCTAGCCTTAAACCTTATTTAATCTTGAGTTATTACAATATTACACATTGAGGATCTTTTCAGGATTATAGTTTTAGAGAATTAGATCATGAAACTTTCATTACATTCAACATTTAAACAAAGTGGTTACATAAAAGACAATATTCATTCTTCCCATCAACGGAAACATATTTAAAATAAAACATGGATTCTTTCTTGACACAACCTTGACACTATCATCACATCATGGACCTTTCCCTTGACCTGTGAAAAACATTTCAAAAACATGGGATGAGCATAAAAAGCTCAGTAAGGGTTATAAAAATATGTAAAGGAAACATGAGTTCATATATACAAAAGGATGAAATCATACTTTACCCATAAAACACAGGCACTTTAACATACCTCATCAAATCATGAATAAATCATAGAAATCATAAGACATAAAAGGTAACTTGAGGCATTCATAACATTCATACGTAGGGAGTAACCCTCTTGGTTACGTTTAGAATACCCACCACAGTATATTCCCTAAATCTCTTCGGAGAAACCTTAACGTTTCACTCCTTCGCGTTACCCAATGCATTGGAGAGCTATATCGGCCTCACCCGCCCTTAGTTTATCACGGAACCACCCGTCTTCATAATAATGCCAAGAACCATAACATAATCTTATCAAATAAAACATGCATAAAGGAAACATAACATTTCCAACCTTCAATAACAAGATATCAATACAACACATTGATACAAATACATTCTGAAAACCATTTTCAATACCAAAATAAAAGAAAAGTAAAACATGATATTTATTTTTCTTTTAAAAAGAAGGGATGGCTTGTAGAGGAAGCCGAAACTCAAATAATGGTCACGGCGGTGGAGAAGTCATTGTTGCCACATACGTACGACAAAAACATTCCCTTTTTTCGTTTAGTAAAACTCTTCATATAAAAATATTCCTTTTGGATAAACGTAAAATTCAAAGGGGTTTATACATTGTATAAAAGAATGTTGTGTATAAAACAAAATATGTCTCAATGAAAGGAGATTGAGACGAAGTCCCATATAAAGACGGTATCCTTGGATTAAGGATAAATAAGTTAAATAACTATGTGAGACAAATGAATACACGAAATATAAGTGGGTATTAAGTGTAAAACAATCAGAGTACATTCACACATAATCATAGAACTACATATTCAAGGTGTACATGTTTATCCCAAAGAATCGAAATTAGGTTAAGAAGTTCCCTTGCAAAATTTAGACAGCCTAACAGTGTCACTTCAAAATTCAGAAAAAGAGTTGATGAGAGATAAAAAGGGTATCTCATCACATGGACATAAAATTTACATCAATAAGGATATAGAATAACATATCCCAAAATAATATTATGTGAATTAAAATACATAACAAAATAAGTCTTTTAAAAAGAGGAGGGTGAAAGGTTCCCTTACAGACATGGGTATCTTTCGAAACATACGCCCTGTGAAAGAAGGACAATAAAACATTGATTTAAATACTCATAAATGAAATAATATTACACAATGAGAAAAATAATGGTCAGTACATACACCAATCAGAGTAAATTGTGGCAAATGTAGCATAAATCTCACAGGATTAAAAGTGAGATGAAAAATCCCTTACGAAAACTCGGCAGCCTAACGGCGCCACTTAAAACTTCCAAAAATGGATTGATGAGATCTAATAGGGTATCTCATCACATTACAATAAACTGTAAATAAAGAGGAATATAAAAGAACATCCCCCATCATAACAAAGAGGATCTTAAAATAAGTGACATAAAGGAGAGTACTTAAAGAGAAAGAGAGTGGTTAGATCTCTTACGAAAATTCGGCAGCCTAACGGCGCCACTCAAAACATCCAAAATGGATTGATGAGAGAGAATAGGGTATCTCATCATATGAACATAAAAATTACAGTAAGAGTAATATAAAAGAACATCCCAATAACACGAAATATGAGTTTATAAGGAATGACGTAAAAGAGTGTACTTAAAAAGAAAGAGAGGAGTAGGATCCCTTACCTCAAGTCCAACTTGTCTTGTTCGTTTCTTTATATTCCTGAATAATAAACTTTGGTCAATTAATAATTGCCTAAGTAACTCCTTTAGATATTATTATTCAGTTCATATCCCATATTATAATGTTATAATAATTGTTTAATAATGTTAGTTCATATCAGACGTTTTTGTCGATGTTTGGTACATGAGTCAAAAATGAACTTGTTTGAAAAATGATTGCCCATGTAGTTATAATTAAATAATTTCCTGAATAGTATTAATGATTAAAATATCATATATATCCAGTAAATATTCATTTTATACTATTCCATATCATTTGGAGATAAAAAACGAAAATCACCATTCATGGAGACGGTAGGCCGTACGTACGCATGAACGCTACTTTCATTTTTTGTCATATTAATGGAATTAAAACAAAATGAGAGAGATATATATATGTTTTAATTCCAAAATTATATCCATAATTTAGATGTAATATATTACATATATGTCCATTATATATATGTACTTATAATATTACATAACATTTTGGGATAAGAAATGAAATGTACCGTTCATGGAGACGGTAAGCCGTACGTACGCAAGAACGCTACTTCCATTTCTATTTCATATTTAATGGAATTAAAACATAATGATACATAATATTATTTTAATTCCAATATGGTATCATATACAATATCATTAAATATATCCTTTATATGTACCACATATGGTATTAACGAATCAAATCACTTTGAGGGGGCGGTAGTCCGCACTTCCTTAAATGAAGATATCATGTTTACCCAAAATGGAAACCATAAAGGTATGCCATAAATGAAAAATACAGAAGCATAAGTAAAACATAAAAATATTAGATATAATATATAAATATAGTGTCATCTTAATGGCCACCTTTGAAGGTGTTAGAAGAATGTTGAACAATCATCGTTTCGGGAGGCAGAAATTCGCCATCCACAGAAACAGTATGTTCTTTAAACATTAGATGTAAGTGTGTGTAAGTGTAGCTCGAATCCTTCTTATAAAAACATCCTAGTATATTAAAGATACTGGATTTGTTACAATATAAATGAATAAAAAGAGTTTAGAGGGTTGGAGAAGCAAAATAAAACAAAAGGATACAAGTGAAGACATTACCTTAAAATCGGGTAACTCTCTTTGGTTTGAGCTCAAAGGCTTCCTTGGGAAGGCTTCTGCCCAATGTGAGGCTTCAAGGAGTAATAGAGGGAAGTGTAGAGACAAAATGGGCAGGGTTTGGCCGAGCCAAAGGCTTTGGGAGTGTGGGTAAGGAGGTAGAGTTGGGGGCCTTTTATAAGAGGAGAGGAGGGGCACTCTTGTAAAGTTACAAAATGTTACTTTATTTTCTAAAGCGTTTCGGATTTTAAAGGTCACACATTGATGTATTTCGAGGATACGGTGATAAGGGTTTGACATACACTCATCCAATAGTTTTTGGAAATGTTTAGGTCTTAGATATTACATTATATTTCCATTTTATTTAAATCGTTAAATAATGAGGTCATCGCTGCATCATCATGATGTCATAAATAATTTAATTTATATAATGTCTAAAAATTATTAAAAAAATACTATGATGTAGGAAATCGTTTTAGCTTTCCAATAACTATTTATAGTCAAAAATATTACTTGTATAACCTCATGTAAAAATTGTTTTAGTAAAACATCTCATGTTTGTGTCATTTTTACTTTAACATTAAATACAAAGATATTTATGTCATTTCCCAACCAAAGTGGCTCCATGGGGTCCCCAAGTTGACCGATGGATTTTATTGGTCGGACATGACACATCCAATGATGTTAGGACATGTTTCTAGGTCATTTCATTTTATTAAAACATTATTCTTACCATAAACTACACTAATTACCTCTAATCGCGATTAAAAACTTAATAAGTTACTATTCATCAAAATATTATTTTTATCCCATTGAACCACATTTTACTTCTTAATGACTACCATGTATGTCGGATTTCTGAAATTCAAAACACAAAGATGGAAAAATTTCATTTAAATGGAAAAAACAGTTTTTATAAGTACCACTTAGTAGTTTCACTATTCATCAAAAATTGAAGTTTTTCAGAAAAATCCCAAAAATTCACCCTAAGCTATATTTGATATTCCGAATTCAAAAATGAAGTCTATTTTAAAAAATTCAAAACATATAAGTCACATTAATTAATTTAATAATTAATTCCCGCTGTCAGAGCAAATAGCGTGTTTTTATGAAACAATAAGTATCAAAAGATTAACACTAGTTTAAGTTTGATTTCAAAGTGAAATTAATTTCAATGACCACTATTGGATTTAATGGTAAAAATATATTATAATTTCACTTTAAATCCAATTCAAAATATAATCTAATCATATAAATAAATTCGATTAAAAAGATGTTTTGAATTAAAATACAACATTTTACACTATTCATTAAAAAATGAACCTTATCGGAAAGAACCCAAAAATTTACACAAAGTAAATTTTGATGTCCCAATTCATAAGAAGAGTTTTATTTGGTCCAATAGAATGTATAATAGTGAACAAAACTATATTTAATGATGGTTCGCCATCAAAAGGCGATAAGTGAACCTTTAGTGAAAACTAGGGAATATATGTCTAAAATTGAATTCTTTCCGTATTTTAAGACTTTATCTTTTATTGGATAAATGTAAAAACATTTAAAAACATATATAATAATATTTTAGTTATTTCTATCCATTCCCTCCAATAAAACGGCTACATGTTAACTAACATTTAAAATAATATTATTTTATTATTAGAGTGCAATGTAAGATTCCCAAGAAACTCATTGTTGCGTGTTGGGTACGTCATCGAGCTTAGCATCCCCATTAAAGTAATATTAATATTTTATTCACAAATATGGATAAATATGAAAATGTCATATTCTTTATTTTCCTGGGGTGTTACATTTAGTGCTTGTAGACCCTCACAGGTTTCCTAAAGGGTTGGGATCATTCCATGTCAATGGTACTCCCAGACCATTTCTTTTTCCACCTTAATCTGAATATGTCAGGTAGTTGAGTTCATTATATGGCCTACAGAGGTTACAATTACAGTTGATTTTCTAGAACAGTTTCTATATGAAGATATGATAGATCATGATTTTGTTTGGAGGAATATGATCTATAGTCATGAAGACGATAAGGAAAAAGTTCTCCAATTAGTAAATCAACATAGTCATGATATGTTTTCAATCATATATGCATAGGTAACACAATTTTTCTTTTACTTTTTATTTAGACATCCCAATCATGTGTAATTGTTAATGTGAGGATGAACATATTTCATAAGAACCTTGGTTATAGAGGATCATCCATAACACTCATATCATGTGTTTAATTTTTTCATATGATATACAAAAAACATGGCATGATGCATGTTCAATCGATCATTATATTATTTTATAGATTCATGTCAAGATCACTATTTTTTTTTCATGGATTATGAATTAAAAATGTCTCTCCACATTTAGAACTTATCATTCTGTTATTTGAGTGTTTCATTTCAGGTTCACCATTTTTGTTTTGATTAAAAAAATAACGCTGACCTTCTTGATGCACCACCATTATAGGGAAAATATGGTTTGATAATAACTGGGAAGTATTTACTTTTATATGTGAATACGATTTTGTGGTTAAATGGGTTGGCTCCAGATTCACCATATTTTATTTTTTAAAAAATTGGTTCTATTCATTATTATAGTCAAAGGAAACTTTCAATGGTTCCCACATCTATAACTAGGTAGATATATACTTTATAAAGGGAAGCATTTAGTTTTGTTTTGAGACACAATGACACTTATGGACTCACATTGGTTATGAGAGGGGGAGGTAGGGCTCACAACACACTTCGGTGGGGGCGATTGTTGCTTACTCTGGGACTCTCTTATAGATTTATGATATGTTTTTTATCACTTCCGAAACCCAATATGGGATTGGTAACCCTAAAAAAATTAACAATAGTAAAGACTCTTCCATAATCTTGATACGTATTCAGTGTCCCCAATAAAACGTCCATAGGTTGAATCTCTTTTATACATGATGGGGAAATATTTAGTTAATCCATATTTATATATTTGAGGTACTTTATCTATTCCCCGTGATGGGTGGATACTTATATGTTGAATATGTATAGGCTAGAGTTTTGGAATTTACTACCATACAGAGAGGTGTTTAATTTACCGAGGGTGGGATAGAACCTCTATCGGGAATCCTACATATCATTTAAATAGTAGGATTCAAATCATTCATAGTTCATCGAACCTATGCTGTTTAACATCATGCAGAAAGGACATATTTGTAGGTACTTAGGCACTATGTATTTGAGCTCAAATCTCAAGGATAAGTCCTACGTATCCTTGATATGGAAATAATTAATGATATCTTATTTTTATCACACCCTTAGGATTGGACCCAAGAAATACATCCTCATATATAGTTTTTCATATCATGACACTCAATGAGGCTTACAAAATGTGGTTTCCCTGGATGGTGGAGATTCATGATTTTAATGATATGACCATTTAAAATCCCTAATCATGCATGTTCCATGCGTGATGTGGGAATCATGGGATAGAATGTAGTTAGTCTCACTACAAATGTATTTGGGACTTATGTACTAGGAAAATTCTTTGGAGGTTTAATATAGATCTCCAGCCACAAGAAGGAATCCTACATATCCTATTTATTGCAATAATTAGTCTAATAAAAGTATTGTTTACTTTTTTTTCGATGATGGAGGGCGTATAATGATTATCCCATGGGAACGATTGGGTCCTGATGGTTGCAATGTTAGATACATGGAGAGAACTACAAATAAGTGGATTCCTTTATGAGCTCAGGCCTTAAGAAGCTTTCTTAAATATCATGGTTATTACAGGAATCAGATTTCTCATAGTTCAATAGATCGGGGTTTTCACATTGAGGTTGCCCTGATATGGGGGACATATCATATTATTCTGCTGATCAGAGCATAAAATCTTAGGATTTCAATGATATGGAGGATGGAAAAGGTTATAGAGTCTTTGTTTGCCTACTTGACTAGGCCTGCTTGTCTTCCCGGCATGTGTTGATTGTCTGTCTGATATGAATTTATTATGACATGACATGTTAGATGATATATTCCTAACATGTCCTAATAAAATTCCATAATCAAGTTTATTGGTCATGATTTCATCAAACAAGATAGATGACATGTTTGATGGTCATCTTATGACTAAGGATGCCTTATTTGGAGGATGTTGTAAGACCTTTTTGGCTTGTCCTGGATTCCATTTCATGATCTCAGCTGACATGCTTGGAGGGAATCACATGATCCAGCAAACATTCCCCAGTATCATCACATAAACTAGTTGAAACACATAGAGGGTGTCACAAGAGTTAGTGTGACGTTTCCGGAGGGTGAAGCAGGTACACGATGAATTGTATGGCTATCATCACGAATATTGATTGACATGTCTAGAGAACAACGCAAGATTTAGATGTCTTTTTTGGAGGAATTTTTGAAAGCCAGGTGGCATGATTTGGTGCCATTATGAGACTCAGAAAACTTGTACTAGTGTCACTGTATGATTTTTATAATATATCTAAAGAAAACATCACGTTCTATATAGTGATCCTGGAGGGTTTTGTGAGACTCAGGTGGCATTCCTGAGGGGCTCCATATGACTTAATCTGACATGTCAAGGGGACTTCACATGATCTGAATTGAATATCCATAGAAAATTTTTTAATCTGAGTTACATTTCGTTGTTCTCTATCTTGGCCTAGGTGGTTCATACAGAGCTTATAATTATCAACATATATGTTCTTATTATAATTATCCCATCTTCTTATTCTTTTTAATAAACTTTTATCCCATATTCTTTAGATTTGATCAGTGTTATATTGTTTAATTATTACATGATTCATAAGATACGCATGATTTATTTTTCATAACCCGTCATAAGTCCTTTTAATGATCTATGAGTGATCACACGAAGTTCCTATGAATGTCGCATGATCATTTAGGTCAATACACATTCTATATCTGAAAAAAACATTTTTGATCGTGAGATCATCCACTATGATAAATCAGCTCTACTGCTTGGGGGTTCTAGTGTGAGGATGAAATGATTTAAGACTAATATTTTCATTATATGGTGGGAAATTATACGCTTCACTTCCCTGATAATTCACTGCTTTTCACGGTGTGTATTGTGAAAATATAGGCTAGAGTAATTGGAGGAATTTGTTGTCATGTATTTTGTGAGATCCTATTATAGGTCATTCCAATGATTCACATGATTTTCAAATACCACAAGATCATCCAATCAATTCCCTTTTTATTGGATTATCTTCAATTAATGGTGTCTTGTTTGATCATGTGGGAATGTAAAGGGGAATTTATATTTTCAGGTCAACATTTTAAAGGGCCTTCATGAGATTTGGATGACTATAAAAAGGATTTCATGTGCCTTGGGGTGAGTAGTTGATGATCTTTCATGAAAATAATATGACTTTCCCAGGGGCCTTCACATGATTATGTCATCAGGATGAAGGGATTTTTATGAGGTCTTGCAAAGTGTATAAGTATGTCACATGAAGTTTATGAGTACAAGAGGACCCAAAAATATCCATTTTTATATCCTTGTTTATTTATTAAGGGTCATGGGTCTCATAAGTTTTCTCAGGTGTTATTGAATACAAACACTCTTCCCATTAGGGTTTCCCTACATGACCAAAAAGGGTCAAATGGGGATATGAGAGAATTATCATGGAAAAACCGTCATCATTTTCTTTAGAGATAGTGGGGGTAACCAAGATTTGATGTAAAAAATATGAATCCCTTCACGTTATGAGGGTGATATGTCTGTGGTCTCTCACATGGTGAGTTTGGCATATTGTCGAGTGCTTGTGGTGTCCTCTGAACCTTCCGAGCATGTCAAGTGATATTTATATATGCAATAGGTTCTCTCCTCCTGGATATTTGGCCCTTATTTTCCAGGTATTTTTGGATGGGTTGTCAAAAACCCATGAATTAACAAATCATGTGACTTTGGGGAGCCCATCTAGTTATTTTCACATAATCAATAAGTATCTGGGATTCCTTCATAACAATAGAAGTTGTTATCAAAGGGGCTCCAAAATATCTTCTGTATGTTATGCACTATCCATGGATCCTTCATGTGAAATTTTTATGGTATCATGATCTTGTGTCTCTTGGAGGTTTATTATATCCTCAAGTTCTATCCACCTTTTCTTAAATTATTTTTCAGAAAAATACATGTATTCAGGTATTTCTATTTTTTTGGATTTTTTATGCTCATTTATTAAGCGTGAATAGATATTATCCTCTTATAAAATCATTTTTTTCTTCTTAAGAAATTTAAATTCGAGATTCTCTTAACTTTCACATCTTAAGAAGATTTCTTTAATATTATTTCATCTTATTTATAATCTCAAAAAATCTTGGAAAACATTGCAGGAAGCTATCAATCATTTTCAATTTAAAATTATGCCACTACAAGATTCCCTTTAAACTTTCCTTTTTCACTTTTCTTATTTTATGAAATGAATTCCATTATTTCATCAACATAATTTTCCACAAGGACATCCTCAATCATGATATTCTTCATTTCCGAGAATTCCACTTATTGAAATTTCTAAACTTCGAATGTATTTTCATCATTGGTCCTCATCTCATAAGAAACACGTAAGATATGAAATTCATCCAATGGAATAGAATTTAAGTATTTTTCATTAATCCTTGAGACTGGTTTATTTAAAAAAGTTGAGAAACTACTAAATATTCCTTTCATAATATCAACATCATCATGGTATTCTATGTGTTTACACATGTCCTCCATAATAAAATTCATCAAATAAAATAATGTATCAATGAAATCATTCTGGTTAATCTATAATTCTACATAAATTCTTTATAAAACATGAAGTTTTACCAATCATATATTTGATTCACTATCATAGATATTTGGTGCCTTTCCCACATGAAATTTATAGATTCAGATGACAAAACCTTTGTGCGGATTTAATTGGGTAATTATCCCTCTAAATAATTAATTCCACAAGTATAAATAATCAACTCCTTATAATCCATTACAAATAAATATCTATAATTCATTAGGACTATAATTCCATGAATGGTGTTGATTTATACATTGATTCCTAAAAATCAAAATTAGTGTTTCATTTGATTCTTCTATATTTGAATGTTGTTCCCATCAAATATTATAATTACTTTTGAAATAAATACCATTTTTGTGTCTTCCAATGAGATAAAACACCTATAAAATAATTTTGTTAACACAATATTTTAGTCTCATACCTGAATGTGTGCCCTGATATGATGGTTGAATCAAGATTTTTCAATAATAAACATCCCCTTCTAGTGGTGTTGTTTCATAATTTGTTAAAACTGAAATTTCACCCTCAAGAAAATATTAAAGTGATAAAGAACAAAATTTCATAATATATATTAATTGGTTTAACCACAATTGGAAATGTCTAAGGATCATATACATAGTGATTTTTTGGAGTACAAAAAATCACTATAATAAAACTGTTTGTTTACAAATTTAGAGCATACTTACTATATATCTGGGTTAAAAAATAATAACAAGAATGAGAACTCACTACTCTCAAACTCAAGAAGTACTCACTACTATATCTATGGATTTTTTTCATAAATTATCAAAAAAAATATTAAACCTCCATTGGTGTTGCAATATGATCTATCTCCATTTCATTAGTATTTTTCTTCCTCCTTTAACATGATATAGAAATCATTTCCAAACTCCTATTAATTTTCTTTTAATAATTTCCCCCATTAAAATTTAATCCCACAAACTAATATTTTTGTATATTTTCTTAATAAAATATTATCTATACCTTTTTATCAATCTCCTATCCTTATCTACATGAGAATACATTAATTTAATTCTAATAGAAATATAAATTTTATTTTCATTAAAACTGTTACTTATCTTTAAGATTCATAGGTAAATTCATCAAACCATGTCTTCAAAATATGAGACAATAAATCCACATTTAAATATAAAAACATACCCATTTAGATAGGAAATTTATAACTATTATTTATAAAAAACAAGAATAAATTATGGTGTGACACCAAACATTACTACAAAATATACTCAAAAAAATTACTTCGTTAAAATTAGGGCACAACATAACTCATACACCAAATTTAATATCATTTTTGACAATTTGAAATTATTTTAGATAAACTCAATATGTCATAACCAAACTCCTCATCATTTTTTCCATAATACATAGCACTAAACACTTCATATGGATTTACTCATACACTAAAAATAATTGAGTAATATTCCCTTATTTCTATGTAAATATTTTCTACTATAACACCCATTATTAAATAATAACACTTTAACAGTAAAAATAGGAATAATATGATATTGTTTTAGTGTAATTTATACTTCATTAAATATTTAAAATCTATCTAAAAAATATAAAAACCTCAAATTAATAAATTATTATGAAATCATTTGACAAAAATATCCAAAACCTCAAAATAATTATTACAGTGTAATCTATTGTGTATTATATCATTTTTATTTTTTTTGTAAAAAATGAACCTCTTAAACATTATATAAACTTGAAAAAACTAAAAAAATCCAATATATAATGATTTATTGGGTATTTTGGAATTTTGTTTAGGTGAAAGATCCAAAAAATACCTACTGGGAAAAATTTTATAACATTGGGTTTTTAGTAGGGTTGATACATCAGAGGTAGACACCATGGATACATGAAAGGAATGTTTTTTCCTTAGTCTAAGTGGGAAATAGATTCATTATATGGTCAGTATGGGATATGGGATGATTTCCAAGGGAAATAAATGGATTATCTAATAACATTCTCTAATAATGATTCAACTCGATTGTTTACAATACAGTGGAGTGTTATATCTAAAATAAACAATTCTATGTTCCACATTATCCATACTTATAGTATAGAATGTTTTATAATTTGAAAAAGTACTTTGGGTGATTCTCATGAACCAGTGATTGTGGTGAGTCAAACATAATATAGGTATTAATGATATATATTTATTATTTGATTTATATGAAATGCGTGGATCATTGTATAATGGGTATGTCTAATTGATAGGATAGGATATCATGTTATAAAAGTTATTATAAGAAATTCATAATTTATAAGACATCATATGAAGCTAATATTTGTATAAAAAGACTATGGTTCAAGTTTCCATTTTTATTTATTCTATAAATATTTCAATATTTTTATAATAATAGAGTATCACATTAAATAAACATTTTACAATTACTTAATTAATTGGGATTACACATGGAGTTGAGAATAGGAAAACCACTGGGTGAAAATATTGAGTGGAGTTTAAAAGTATAAATTTTTTAATGTTTCTTGGAAATTTTTAATTCTCATGGGAAATATTACTTATTGAGATGAAAAAATATATTTGATTATTGAGATGAAAAAATATGATTTTATTATTGAGATAGATTAGTTTATAAAATTATAATCCTAATGAAAATGTTATAGTTAAATATTTATCTTAATGGAACTTAATAGGGACTATGGTATAATCATGATTTCAAAATAAGTCTAATATACAACAATGATGGATCCATATATTATTAGTTGGTGGGGATAGTACTTGGATCAATTTAAGAAATTGGTATACCTCCACTTCCTATGGTGTTGGATATATATATATATATATATATATATATATATATTTCCAATGTCTTTCTGTGGATAATAATTGATAAGGGATGTAGAATTTTTCATGATCCCAGATCTTGGGATGATCCATATTTCAATATAATTTTATAACATAACACCAATTGAATTATGGGAGATAATGGTTTAACTATAATGGGCTATATTTCTCTATCACTTTATCACATGTATCCTATTGAATTAAGAGAGTTGAAGTTTTAACTATATTTGATTGAGAAGAAGAGGTTTATTTTAAAAGTGTTTCAACCTTGCTAGAAATAGTTTTATTTTATCTCATCATTGAGGGTGCCTTTAAATGATGTATCAATTTTGTAAATTTTAACCAGATCATAATGAAATACAAATAACATGTATCCCCAATTAATGGTTTATTTGGAAAATGGGAGGAATATTTATGGTTTTCCAATATAGGCCATTGGTATGGGTATCATCAGTTATGGTAAAATATGATGTCATTTAATAGTTTTTTTTAATTTTCAATGAGTACATTAAGAGTTTTTAGGTTTTCCTTTTCATGTAACCAATGCGCTAACATTACTTATTAGATTAGTGAAATAATTTTTTTATAAGTACTTGTATGGATTTATGGTTATATTTTATGTATGATATTCTTATATACTCAATATTAATGGAAGATTATGGGAGGAACCTATATTTTTGTAAATAACCTATGTAAACATAAATAGTGCACCAATTCTATTAATTTCAATTATAGAATCATGAAGTGATTTTTCTCATATGTTGTTTCTATCAAATGAATCTCAATTAATACTTAAAAATTGTAAGTGTAACACCATAAGATTTTATTATATTATTCCATTTATATATGTTAATTTTTTTGATATAATTATCCAAAAATAAATAAAAACTAAATGAAACTGTGATATATATAGACAAAATATAAATATTTATGTAGGACCATTAAGACCTAGTTGTTGAATTAACGGGAATGAATTGGAGTAACCTCTATATGAAATATTACAATAAATTACATAAATTCTAATTTTAATATGAATGAAATTCAATTGGTATATCTAAAATGAATAGTAAGATCATTATAATCTTATAATTCTATTTTCTAAAAAACCGCCTTTTATAATTAATTTTTTTTATAACAATAAAATGATTTTTAATTTATGGTTCAAAAATACATGAAAAATTTATTAACACAAATTATAAAATTATATAAAATAAGAAGAAGAATATATTATATTCTAATGAGTTGTTTTCCCAATAAAATTTATTTTTAATTATATTTGATAATTTAATTTAATAGTTAAATTTATTAATTTTAGAATTTTATTTTAAAAATTAAAATTTATTTTTATTCACCATATAAATATTTTCTGAAGATTAATTTTTTTTATTTTTTGTATAAATATTTAATTTAATATAAGTAGTGAAATATACCGTTTTTACAAATATCGTAATTTAATAAAATTATTAGTATGTAAATATGTCACAAATATTCATGAAATATTTTTATACACAAAATATATTTTCAATGAGTTTCATTATAAATCTAAAAAAATTATTTTATTTTAATAATCTATTTCTGATATTTAATAACATAAGTAATATTTTTCTCAAAATTTTTTTTTTAATAAAATAAACATTTATTGTTTTGTAATTAATTATTATTAGTTTTAGAAATATAATAAAATAAAATGAATCTATAGTTTTGAATAATTTTTTCTAAATTATGTAATGAGGACCATTTTATTTTTCAACGTAATGGTTTATTTACTAAGGTAAAAAATGGTTACCATGGTAAAAGTTAAAATGGTAAAAGTGTAAAATCTAATGGAAAATTGTCGAAAAAATGTTTAAAAAATGTGTAGAATTGAATTGTAGAGGCTTGATCAACTTTATCTCTTACCCAATATATTATTTCATATTTGTTTATTCACATTCTTATATACTGGCTTCCCGTTATTAAAATGTTATGTGAATTTACAAATATATCATTCATTATCACTTATAAAAGGGGCCCCTCACCACCCCATATATAACCCACATAAAATTAATTTTGATCCTTAAAACATACCACTATTCCATACCCTTTAATCACATATTTATTTGATTATATTATTTCCACATGATTGTGTTATAATCCATCTATTTCCAAGGGATCCTCTAAGGAAAACTCAAATTGCTCAATGTTAGTAATCCTTTTTAATTAAATTATTTTCCATAAATATTACACTTAGAATTATAATTTTCTAATAAATATATGTTAAAATAGTTTTTTATATAATTAATGTTCTTATATCAAGGTAATAATTATTAAGTTCCTTTCCACTTTCCCATAATAAAAATAAAATTTTGATTTGTGTGTATGTGTGGACTACCACCTCCACGAATCATCATGTTCATATTCCTTCACCACTTACCCTGGATGGTACAAAAATTATATTTATTACATAATTATGATATTTATAAATTTTGAATATTTTTAAATACTAAAGCACGTTACTCCTTTATTTCATTCAATGAAAAAAAATCATCATTCGGGCGTACGAGCGGCCTACCACCTCTATAGAATAATACATTATGATTTTCATTACTACCTTTCATGACTGGTACTCATAATGGATTTAATGAATAAATAATACTATTATGACGTAATTAATATAATTTTATGATAAATTGGAGAACCTATTAATTATTTTTTCAATAAAAAATCATCATTAATTCAATTATTTAAAACAACATTACTGTGATGAAAATATTTTAATTTATATTATGTAATATTTTCATATAAATTACCTATGATTGCAACTCATTAAAATTATAATATATAATACTAATACTTACTAAATAATATCATTATTTTTATGGTATAATGACATTAAAACTAAACCACCCCATAATCATCTATTAATCATTGTTTGTTAATGTTTGGGCTAGTTTAACCACCTACTCGAACAATGTTATGAATTTATATCATAGAAGACTACAAGAACTTAATTACTGGTATAATATGATAAAAGAATTAATAATTATATTTATTGGTTTTCCATTTTTTAAATGGTTATTAAACTCAATAATTAGTAAAACACATTTCATTGGTTAGGAATCATTAAAACATGATCATCATCATTTTCAACTTCATGGAGTGTACCAAACATAAAATGGAATGAAATTATACCTTTATAATTATAAAGGATAATCTATTATAATACCTTAAATTATCATTGGATGATTAAATTTGTAACTAAAATGAATTCCAACATTTTTTGTTTTTAAAATTTCAAAATAATCAAGATTACATACACCCTATATTGAAAATAGGTATTAACAAACTATAATTCATATTGATAATGGTTATAAATAAAATTTATAAAATATTATAATTATAAAAATAGTTATAAAATTGGTTACTAATATATTTAATTTTTTTATATGGGATGTTAAATCACATTTCATCTAATAAGAAATTAAGGTAAGGGTTTTCTTGGTATCAATTCGGATTCTTTGACACATAATTTAATTTGTTAACTATGTTGTATTTTTATTATATATTTACTACCCATAGATTTATTTTTATATTAATTTCTTTTATTTCATGGGATATACAAATCCAAATTATTTTTTTTCACCAAATGTATATTTATTCATATTTTATCCAAATAGTATGGTTTTTTGGTAACTCAACTTTCATTCATTATGTTATAATCATTTTATTGAAATTATTTCTAATAATTTGGATAAATTATATACTTGATTATATTATGTCTTATTATCTCTTTTTTCAATGTATTGAAATTCTTACCACATAAATCGTTATCGAATATTCATTACCATATGGAATGAATTTCCTATAAGGGATGTTGATAGCTCAAATCTCATTTCATTAATTTATAATGTTTTACCTCGAACATTCTAATTAAATGAATGATTTATCCCACCATAATATTATATTATATGATATTTTATAATCTTATTTTGGTAAATAATGTTTTAAAAAATATATGGTTTTATAAATCTTTTTACAAAATAGGTATTTAACAAAGGTATTTTCAAATTATTAAAAAGGTTCCATTCGTTTCATTATCATATTTATTATCTTTAGATCCCCCTATAATATATAAAATGTTAATTAAGTTTCAAGGATCCATTCTCGGAGATTATTTTTAAAATTAAATGTTTCCAAAATCTATCACTTTAAATTTTAAAAAGTTACTTTTGAAATTGACATGTAAATTTTTATTTTACATAAATGTTCAAAATGTTTTCCAAAATCTCTTTTGAGTTTCCACCTTCATTTTACTTTCATATTAAAAAGGATTTGCACTCATGATATTTATATTACATGATTTATCCCCTAATAAATAAATATTTATATATATATATTGGGGTATTGAACTCGTGGTATGAAATAATTTGATACTTGTTTCCTTCTTGAGTGATACAGTTCGAATAATTGTTTGAAAAGGATGTTTTTATCTGTTTCAACATCCTTATAAACATCCTTTGTTACACAGGGGATATTTTTTCTTTAAACAATCCAAATTATTTATTTTTATATCTTTTGTAACATTATTCTCTATGAAATATATAATACATCACTACCATTTCCTTATCCAACCATCCACTATGAATATGCATAAATTTTCTTCCAATTCCTTAACTTAGTGAATACATTGTTTTCAATTTATTTTTTTGAAGGGTGTTCACCTATATTCCATTAATTAATTGATTAGTCAAATTATCGACTTATTCATATACACTTGACTATATATCACTACAAGAAAACCACTGTTTAGCGGCGGTTCTAAGAACCGCTGCAAAACGTTGGTTTTTTTAACACCCGACCCTCCCTCCCGCACGATCCCGACCCCCCGCTTCCCCCGCGACCCCGACCCCCCGCTTCCCCCGGTGACCCCGCGACCCCAACCACGGGGACCCCGCCCGACCCAGGCGACCCCAACAACCCCGTGACACCCAGCCCCCTGCGACCCTGGAAGCTGCTCCATCTTCCTCTCTAGGAAGGGTTTTGTTTCTCCATTAGGTTTTTTGGGTTTTCCAGTAGGTATAAGAATCAAATCCCCAAGAAGGTTTTGTGTGTAATTAATACAATAAAATTTTATTAAAATGTGGTTGAATATAATGATATCTGGGGATGTTTTCATTATGGGTTCTGGGTTTAATGCGAACATAGAAGATATATTTTGGGTGCGGTTGGCTATAATGAAAACCTGATGAAATGGTTTACATGGATTTAGGTGTAATTCTATCTCAAGTGTGTTTATTAGTGAGGGGTTGCGTGTATTTATAATCATGGATATTCATGAAATATGGGTTTGTTGTAATGACAACCATAGACTGTACAGGGAATGGAATGGATGTAATTACAACAATAAACCTATTTGAGTTATGGGTTGTGTTCACTTTCAACATGTGTTGTTTTTTTGATATAAGTCGGTTCTTAAATTGAATATAATTCCAACTACCATTCATTTTGGGAATATTTCATGATAACCATTGGTATTTATTTTCAACATGATTAGAAATAACAGTAAAACCGGAGGAAGCATGTATAGTTGATCTTGGAAGTCATGATGGAACCCAATAACATAAGGGGTATTTTTTATTTAGGTTATATTATTATTATATCAATGTCACGTCTATATAAACTAATATTTTATAGATTTGGGTAAGAAAAATGTTAGTGGTGGTCTCCTAATTTGGACTCAATCCCTACTTAGGCTAAATTGTATTTGAGACGATTTCATGGTTTTTGTCAGGGTCATCGACCATTTGTCTATCTCAATTCACATCATCACATTCATTTTATTTGTCAACAAATATCTCAAATGTTGAGTATTTAACATGTTTTGGTCTCTTTAAACCATAGGTAGTTTCGAAAATAATGGGGTAATATCTAAGGTAGTATGTCTCAAGTGAGAGATATGGAAATTTGGAATAAATTAGTCCATTCACCCAAACCCAAGAAATGGTCTAGTTGTTCAGCAATAAAGGTGTTGATCATGTTCCCTCAGAACCAAGTCTAATGAATATCTGCATGTCCCATATCAGTAATCCCTACCCTCATTGTTGAATGATGGAACTACATCCTGGAGGCATGGAATGTACTATCACCCTGTTTCTTTTTAGAATAGAACATAATTTTCTAATGTCCCCTACGTACCAAATCGTTCCAAGAAAATTGTCCCATAGGCTTGAAAAGATTCCATGAATTCTATTTATCACTATGAGAAAGACATCTATGAAGACCAATAATGTAGCAAGAAGGGGTGTTCTAATGGTGAATAGAGGTGACAATGTGGTCTGAAAAGAATGATTACATTCTATCATTACTGTATTCATTTAAAATAATTGAAGGGACACCAGAGTATCCATTGAAATGGATATGGAAGAACCCATGAATGTTATCTATGTTCCCAATACCAATCATGTCCTTGAATTCGAATATGGATTCAGACTACAAAACCATATCATGGTGGCTTGAAGTGAAACTATTCTAGATAATTTGAACTGATCCTGTGTTTCCAAGACCATGATAGTTATAGTATAAGGTTTTCATTATGATTGGTGGGGATGGTTAATGATATCCTCCACAATTATAATTTAATGAATGGTTCCATCCTCTACCACATTCCACCTTTTGGATGGTCTCTCATTAACCAATGGATACTCCATACACTATTTTGAACCATTTATTTGTGTTGAGTTTTGTTCACACCCTATAGCCCCTCTCACTCTCCTTTTCCACATCTTTTCTTTTAAATTACACTTAAATGATTATTTAACAGGTTTTATTCATTATAGTGCGGTATGTAAAGGTGTAATGAGGCCTTGGGGGATAGCCCTATATAGTGGGTCTATAGGGGTCTTCTAAAAATTGGTTTTGGATGTTGATTTATTTGGAGCTAACCTATTAGGATTTGATACTGAATATCACACCTTTCCTCGAAGCATATAAAGTTATCCCTATTGGATATTTCAGTCATGGAAGATAGTTCCACCTAAACCACATAATCAATCAATGGACTGATTGAGAAAATATCCAACCTACTACCATTAAATTCTATTGTATGAGAATGGTATTAGTATTCTACTATTTGTAATGGTCATTCTTCACCAGTTGGTCTCTTTTTCTTATTGACTTAGACATTCATAATGTATGTTTTAAAGATTCCAAAATCATTCTATTCAATGTGATTGTTGTACCCTGAAGATTAAACATTTGATAATCATTTTACCAGTTAAATAAATTATGAAAGTATATTCTTCTGCACCTTCCAATTTTTGTATGAATCTCTTTTGTATACCCCAAATACATAACATTAGATTCTCCTTTTGTAATGTCTTATCAAAACCATGGTCCTTTTCATAGGATATTAAACATTGTGACACAATGGTCTAAACATCATGACCATAAAATTAATGTCCCCCTCCAAGGTATTATATGACACTAATAATCCTTAATTCACATAAGGTTGTCATTTGGAATATCTATGAAGACTAACCAATCATTGGTTCTATGTTTTTATATATAAAAATGTTAGCAGCTACAGGTCTGAGAACCATGAACATAAAATATCTTAGTCATCCACTAAGGATATATGCATATGTGTGTCACGATCTACATCCATATCATATTTTTATTCCTCTCTTATATCTCTATATATATCACATGATTTTTTTTCAAGGATACATTCCCTTAAACTCTATAAATAGATTGGTCTATGAACAATGAAATTAAACATAGTGTGAATATCCATGATAAATAAGTCATGGTTTTGTAATAAGACCCCTCCAACAGAGGTGTGCTTTTGAAAAAAATCACAATGGTATACCTTGCTAAACATTATTGCATTGATGTTTTCCATATACTTGATGTCATTGTTAGTCTTAAAGCACACATCGTACCTGACCCTTTTTATATCCCTATAGAGGGTTCCCATATTTTTATTAAAATGATTGTTTGAACCAAGACACTCTTTAAGTACCGTTAGACTTTTAAGATGGGTCCCATGTTGTGTGACCATGTCACATGGAATGTGATATTTAAATCCAACCAAAAGCCCAGTTCCACAGCCCAGGGGTCCCACGGTACCAGTAATGTCAGATTAAATGTTATGTAACCTATGATTTTTTTGATCCCATGGGGTATTAATTCCTCTAGGTATTCCTACACATTGCTAGATCTGCAAACCTCACCGAATTAGGTATATCAGGGGTCATCCAATCCTCTAGTCATCACTGATTAGCATTCATTTCTTTAATTCTTATGAGAAAACATCCTATCATGCCATCCATATCATCCTATTTGAAACTAAGTGGATGATGATGCCCCGCAGATGATGCTGGACCAGGCCAACATGCTGCGGTCACGCCGCGATCACGCCGGGGTCACGCCGCGGTCACACCGTGGTCGTGCCGCGGTCATGCTGCGGTCACGCCGCGGTCACGCCGTGGTAATTTCGTGATTTGGCCCTGCTCCAGCCACATCCAGCCCACACCATCCCCCTTCCACCTTCATTTCAGCCCACTGCCACCAGCATTCCAGCACGCAATAGCTCCCTGCCACCTTCGAATCAGCCTGCACCATCCCCCCAGCACCTGTAACCAGCCCCCTTCCACCAGCATTCGAGTCCTCACCGAATTAGGTATATCAGGGGTCATCCAATCCTCTAGTCATCACAGATTAGCTTTCATTTCTTTAAATATTCTAAGAAAACATCCTCTCATGCCATCCATATCATCTTATTTGAAACTAAGTGGAAGATGCTGCCTCGCGGATGTCGTTGGACCCGGCCAACACGATGCCGTTACGCCACGGTCACACCGTCGTCACGTCGCGGTCACGCCGCGGTGACGCCGCGGTCATGCCGCGGTCACGTCGCGGTCACGCCACAGTAATGCCATGATTTGGCCCTTCTCCAGCCACATCCAGCCCACATCCAGCCCCCTTCCACCATCATTTCAGCCCGCATCCACTAGCATTCTAGCCCGTAATAGCTCCCCTTCCACCAGCATTCGAGCCCTCACCTAATTAGGTATATCAAGGGTCATCCAATCCTATAGTCATCACATATTAGCGTTTATTTTTTTAATATTCTGAGAAAACATCCTCTCATGCCATCCATATCATCCTTTTTGAAACTTAGTGGAAGATGTTGCCCCGCGGATATCACAGGACCATGCCAACACACTACGGTCACGCCGTGATCACGCCACGGTCACGCCACGGTAATGTCGTGATTTGGCCCTGCTCCAGCCACATCCCGCCCACACCAGCCCCCTTCCACCATCATTTCAGCCTGCTTCCATCAGCATTCCAGCCTACAACATCCCCCCTTCCACCAGCATTCGAGCCCTCACCGAATTAGGTATACCAGGGGTCATCCAATCCTCTAGTCATCACAGATTAGCTTTCATTTCTTTAAATATTCTGAGAAAACATCCTCTCATGCCATCCATATTATCCTACTTGATACTAAGTCGAAGATTCTGCCCCGCGGATGTCACTGGACCGGGCCAACATGTTGCGGTCACGCCGTGGTCATGTCGTGGTCACGCCGCGGTTATGCCACGGTAATGCCGTGACATGGTCCTACTCCAGCCCACACCAGCCCCCTGACTTGATATATAGTAAATTCTACATGACCTCAATCTGGTTATTTTATAATAACTTTATTAGCTATAAATATGTACATGAGAGTCAGATAAATAAAATATCTCAATATAAACATGTTCCCCTACCCATGAATCCATGGTATATTAATGATGTCCCCTATCATACATAGGATATATTTCTACATGATGTATTTCACCATAGGCTTATTCATCAATGTACTTATAGTTAAATTCAGTCCTTATATTTAAAATTCAGTCCTTTAACTTCATGAATGTATGAATTGGAATCTCATCAAGATTGTTTTTTTAATGGTTATTTCATAAGGGAATGAATGTAGAGAACTAGACTGAGCTCATGAGACTTTTTATTAGTGAGAGATCAGTATGGGAGTATGTCAATAACATTTCAAGGTTTGTTATATATTCTCAAAAGATAGGGGTCATCAATTATGAGAAAGATCATTTCTTTGGTGATGGTCTTCACCCAGACCTTGGTACATTTCTACTTTCTTTAGGAATAACATCCATTTTAGAGATTGTCACTAGGGACATGTGAATGGAAGCTAAATATTCATGGAAATCGATTGTTGTTCATTCCTCAGTTTTATTAGGTATGAAAAAAAATTAATTGTGGGAATGAAGAGAATCCAATATGCATGGAGGAGAGGCAGGATGAACCATAACATGATGAAAAGGCCCATTCTTATAGAAATAGTTCATCCATTTTGTGCTTCTAGTTTAGGGACTTTGAGGAATTTTGAGACCCATTTCATGATATATCATTGAATTTTTCTCTATTGTGGAAATTTTGTTCATCATTATTTGTTTTTTATGATGGGGTTATAGAAGATGTCTCATGTTTGATTCCTTGTTTTTTGTGTAGGCACATTTTGATATACATGGATAAAAGCTGCATCACATTACCGAGGAACACACCTCAGTATGTTAAGGGTTTGAATGAGTTTTTAGATTTTTCAATTTCTAATCGATCCGTTGAAGGGAGAATAAAATGTCCATGTCCTAAATGTAAATTTAGAACATGGTTGAAGAGAGATGAGGTTTATGAACATTTAATATTGAAGCAATTACCAGCTCAATATTTGTGATGGATTTGGCATGGAGAATCGATCGTTACAGAAAGATTGAGCACTGGTGTTAATTCGCATAATGAGGTCCCATGTTTATAGACAATGGAAAATGAAATTCAAAACCTAATAAATGATGCATTCGGCACTTCAAGACACCACTATCAGCATCAAAACATATCAGAACAACCAGAAGAGGGTGCTATAAATTGCAACGTGAAAAGTGATGTTTTTGAGACTGTAACACAGGAAGATCAAGATTGTCACATATCATCAGATCCTCCTCTTGATTCTGTGGAGCCAAATGTAAGAGAAAACGTCACTGAGGAAAATGTGTTTCATGATTTAATTGATGAAGGAAATCAAGAGTTGTATAGTGGGTGTTTGAAATATTCAATGCTTTCATTTTTGCTGAAGTTGTACCATATCAAATGTCTACGTGGAATTACAAATAAGGCATTGTCCATGATATTGGAATTGATTCATGATGCATTTCCTGAAGAAAAAATCTCGGAATATTTTTATGATATGAAATAAGTTGTTAACAAGCTTGGTCTGAATTATACAAAAATAGATGTGTGTCCCAACGATTGTATGCTTTATTGGGGAGAGGATTCAAGTAGACAGAATTGCAAGAAATGTTCTTCTTCTAGATGGCAGGAAAAGGGTGATGTTGGAAGTCTGAATGAACATAATTTCATGGAGAAGAAGAAAAGGAGCACACCTGAAAAGGTTTTGTGTTACTTTCCTTTGAATCCTCGATTGCAAAGATTATTCATGTCATCGAAAACTGAAAAACACATGAAGTGGAATTCTGTAGATAATAATAATTATGGGTTAATGAGACATCCACGAGATTCCCAATCGTGGATGACATTTGATTCATTACATCTCGATTTCTCAACTGATCCTAGGAATGTTTGATTGGGATTTCCTGCTGATTGATTCAACCCATTTTGGACTTTGAGTACCAATTATAGCATTTGGGCAGTTCTGTTGATCCCTTATAATCTGCCTTCATGGATGTGTATGCATCAAATAGCTTTTATCCTTTGGATGATTATTCTTGGAAAAAAAATTCTTGGAAATGATATTGATGTATACTTGCAGCCTTTGATTGAAGAATTGCAGGAGTTATGGAGCAACGGTGTTGAGTCATTTGATGCTTCTTCTAAAACAATGTTCAAAATGCATGCTGCTTTAATGTAGACCATTTGTGACATCCCTGGGCTTGAGAATTTATCTGGTTGGAACATTTACATGGGTTTGGCTTGTCTAGTTTTTAACATTGATTTTGAGCCCAAATGACTACCTCACAGTAGAAAATGGTGCTTCTTGTGTCATCGAAGATTTCTCAATGCATCTCATAGATTTCGGCTGAACAGATCAAAATTTAATGGTTCCATTGATCGTAGACCACCTCCAAAATTGTTAAATGGTTTTGAAATATTGGCACAGCTTGAAAATGTTGAAACAGAATTTGGGAAGGTTCATCATTTGAATGATAGCGGGAAATGGGTCCGAAGTGTATCATCAAGCGAACCCAGAATGCAACAATGGATGAAAAAAAAGAATATTCTTCAAAATTTCGTATTGGTAATTTAATTTGTTGTGGAATAATATTGATGTGATTCATATTGAGAATAATGTCTGTGACAATTTAATTTCACATTTCTTAATGAGCATGGAACGTCAAAGGATCATCTCATTTCTCGCAAAGACATGTAAGAAATGAACATAAAACGCGATCTCTGGCCAGATGAGAATGGAAAGTATCCTCCGACAATTTTTTCAATGAAAAATAGGGATAAAGATACATTCTTTTGAATGTTAAAGAATGTTAAGGTATCTTGTGGGTATTCAAGTAACATCTCTAGGTGTGTTGACTTGAATAATCATAAGTTACATTGATTGAAAAGCCACGATTCACATATTTTGTTACAATAGTTACTACCATTGGCATTGCGTACATTATTACCTGAAAAAATTAATTTTGTTGTACTCTAGTTCTGTACATTTTTCAGAAAACTATGTGAGAAATCTCTACATCCATTTCAGCTTGACAACCTCCAGGAAAGGTTTGTATTGACCCTTTGCGCAATGGAGATGATCATTCCTCAGTCCTTTTTTATTGTAATGATGCATTTAACTGTGCATTTGGTTGAGGAATCTAAATTAGGAGGCCCCATTCATTATCGATGGATGTATCCAATTGAGAGGTACTTTATTTATATGTTTTCCAGTTAAGTAAACAATTGTTGGAACTTAATTAAATTCATAATTATGTTTATTTTATTTCACTGATATCTTGGGAATTTGAAATCATATGTGAGAAATAAAGCTAAACCAGAAGGCTCAATTGCTGAAGGATATGTGGCTGAAGAGTGTCTTAGCTTTTGCTCTCGATACTTGTATGATATTGAGACATGATTTAATATACTTGGACATGTTGATGCCACATCGACTCAATCTCAAATACATCAGAACCCCAAAATATTTCCTGCTATTGGCCAATCAGTTGGGAGGACCTCAAATGTGAAACTGAAAGAATTGTAATTATTACAGGCACATAGATATGTGCTGCTGAATAGTGAAATTTTAGATCCCTTTATTGAAGAGTTGAGGATACAAACAAAGAGACGAATGAGAGGCCGAACACGAGATGAGAAAGATATAACAAAATCTGTTAATAAAGAGCTTGTAGAATGGTTTGCACGACATGTAAGTTCATAAATATTGAAATAAATACGAATATTAGTTTGAAAAATACATTTTGTAAATCTAATAAAGTATATTTCTTTTTTCAGATCATGACTACTGATACTCGAGCAGAGGTATCAGAAGATTTGAAGTTTCTTGCTAGAGGTCCTCTAAAATAAGTTATAATGTTTGACGCTTATAATGTGTATGGATTTAGATTTCGTATATTAGATCAAGAAGTGGGTATGAGAACATAGAATAGTGGTATATTTACATTTGCTGAAGTGGAATACTATAGAAAGATGCATGATATTATTGAATTAAACTACCATGGACATTTTTCGGTTGTTTTATTCAAATTAAATGGGTCGATATTATCAGAGGCGTTAAAAGAGATTCCTTGCAATTTACTTCTGTGAACTTCTCTCACTTGATGGATGTTGGTGATCGTGAACTGCATGATCCATATATCGTAGAATCACTTGAAAAATTGGTATATTATGTGAATGATGTTGCTGATGAAGGGTGGAGTGTAATAGCTCACATAATACAAAGAGATTTGTATGATATGGGTGATGAAGTAGAAAATTTGACCTCTGAAATTGAATTTAATCAGAAACAAGAAGCAGAATTATTTGTCCATCATGATATTGAAAATATTAGTCTAGCAAGGATGAATGAAGTGGATGAAGCAATGGAGCAGGAAACCGACATGATTGAAGGGGAAAATGACTGTATGTACAATTATTTATTTATTCAGCAACCACTTGTTTTATTTCTGCAGTCATTCATTATCATTGTTATATATATTTTGTCTGTTAGTACTCCATATTTTATCATTTTTAATATTTTTTCTGCATATTTTTTTGAAATATATATTATGAACTTAATTTTATTTTATTAAATGACAGGAATTCCAAGGAAGAAGTGTTACATTATTTCATCCAGTTCTGCGACAGATGACTATCCATATGGCTCCCTCACCACGACATCTGATGCACCAGCTGCCGACACCCCTGCACCATCTCCCCCTGCACCATCTCTAACACCATCTATGGATGTCCCAATAGAGGCTGAGTCGTCGAATCCCCCTTCAGGAGCCTCAGTAGTGGGGTAGCGACGCGCCCCTTCCAGTTCATCCCGAACATACTAGAGTGTCACTATCAGGGGTATAAATTTTAAATAAATAAATTAATTGCTTTTTGTTTATACTAATTGTTTTCTCATTGAAGATAACAAAAATGAAACTATGGAGAAAAAAATAAAAAGTTCAGATGTTTGGAATCTGAATGGCGAGAAGATTTTTGTGCCATTTGATTCTTACGGGGTCCCTACGGATGTTGTCACGGGGTTGCTTGGCCAGATTCTAGGCCAGCTGGCAGTGGAGCCCATTTTCCTTCCCATTTCATGTGACGATTGGAGACATATTCCTCAAAGCTAGAAACATTAAGTGTTTGATTCTAAACTCAAGGTAAATTTATTCCATTATGGTTTAATTTAATATCATGTTACTAATATGATCAAAATGAATTTCTGTAAACATATGTTCTTCCACTTTACCGTTGTGGATGTGATAACACAGAAGTTGACGTTCAAAAATCTAGGTATGAAGTGGAATAATTTTAAATGGAGATTGTGTTGTGATGTCAACGATGCTTCGTTGACCACGCTACAAATGTATGAGAAGCTACCCAATGGGGTACCAAAAGAGTAGTGGAATGTGTTTGTTGACAGTCATCGAGATCAGAAGCGGATGGTATTGAAATATATATATTATTATATTATCCTCATTTTACATTTATAAATGTATATGAAAAGGACATGACATTCAATACATCCGTATTAAATTGAATTTTATTTATTTCAGGATCTATCAAGATAGAACGCATCAAACTGAGTGAAGCAAGTCATCCCGCACACTGCTGTCTAAAAAGGTTTTTCTAGAAATTGAAGTTCATTGGTAATCTTTTAATTAGTTTAAATATTTATAAGACAATATTATCTATTTAATATATTGAATTTTTGATTTATATCTGATTAATGCAGTCAGAGAGTTTAGGCTATGATGCATCCAGAAATGAAATGTGGTTGGATGTTCATAAGAAATCTTATGGATGTCTTGTTAATGAGCCTGCTAAAGAAGTTGGGGTATGAAGTCAATTTTTTATCATAATAACTTCTTATCAATTTTTTCTGTGTTAATATATATTGATATTTGATTTATAGGTCAAAATTAAAGAACTATGGGATGCCAATCCTGCGCATTCCTACTTTGTCTCCCAGGATGACCCGGTTGCTAAAGTCCTTGGGAAGGTGCATCCTGGGAGAGTGCACGGGATGGGTTTGGGACTCGTGCTATCTGAGGTCTTTAGCAGGACACCAGGGATAGCTGTTGTATCAACTCCTGACATTAGTCAGCCCGGAGATGCTAAGATAGAGATTGTTTCTTTACGAAACACAGTTCACCAGCAGGGGGATCAGATATCCGTATTGTAGAAAGAGATGACTGAACTACGTCAGTAGATGAGCAGATATGCCCCCGGTGGGAGTGCATCGATTGGTGGTATGCAGTTAAATCAAAAAAAATCAAAATCATTTAGTTTTCTAACTTTAATTTGTTATAAGTTTTAATATAAATATGTAACTGAATTTAATGTTCAATATAATGTTCGTACAGGTGACTGCACAAAGTGGAAATGAAGGTGGAGAGGGTGACGATGCATCATCGGACCCTGATTAGTTTTATTGTTGATGTTTTGAACAAAAATGAAAACAATTCGTTTGTATATGTAACATTTGTGGCACATAGTTGCCACCAAAAAATTTCATGTCCTAAAATTTCCTTGATAACTCACGTTTCTTTTTATGCATTTTATTGATTTCTGATGTTTGTTTTTATGTATTCATTTCTCGAGTGTGGTATACATCATTCCATTTAGGTCTGTGTTTGAATTGGTAGTTGAGATTTTGGATGACTAGGATTTAAACCCATTGTTGATGTGTTGAAAAAATTGGAACATTTAATAGTGATCAAGGGGATAGTGTTGTGGACACTTTGGTGAGGCCCATTGTTGAAAATGTATGATTTAAGCGTCAAAAGTATCTAAACATGCTCTATCTATTCTAAAATGTCTTGAGAATAATCTAAATCAAGGGTGGTTCACTAAGATATAGGTGTGACTGAGGGGTGATAAATTATCATAAGTCCATTAATATAGGCAATAACACTTTATAAATTAAAATATAATCTCGAAGATGGATGTCGACTTGACACACAATTGGTATGTCTTATAAAAACATGAATTTTAAGAAAAGGACTTCTACCAAATACTTCAATATTAGGATGGTTACAATGGACCATTTCCAACCATAACTGTTTTGATCACTGAACTGTTACTGCATGAATTGAACTGCATTCCCAGAATAATTTCCACTTAATCATGGTCTGTCTGGTAATTATTACCTATCATTATATCCCCGAATTATTTATATTATGATTCTTAATTCCATTTTTCGATTCATTACAAGCTATCCAGTCATGAAACTTTAATTACTGGAATTCCAGAACATTCTTCTTTACCATTCATGACTATTCTTTCTACAACCACTCTCCCAAAGGTTACATTTTCCATGACCTGTGTGATTCTCCCCACCATAGGATTTTAACATTCATAATTTTAATAAAAATAGGAATCGAATTCCCATGAAAAACACTCTGTCCACCACCCAACATGGTTTCTGGATGTGAGTAAACATAATTATACCATGTTCCATCACGACAATCCATCCTTGGCATACACTGAAGCCTCATCTGGAACTAATATTTCATCCTTGAACAACCTTTGGTTCACTTCCTACCACATAGATTTACATCATCCATTTAATAATAAATAGAAATGGTTTATTCATAATCACATGTATTATGCAATCATCATTCCATGCGCACAAATTCAATCAACATCAATAACTACATCTTGAACATTAACCCAGATTGATGATGTTATAGAACTCAATCCTCTTACATAGTCATCCATATAACAATGATAAATTAGCTTTTCTACTAAAAACTCTGGTCTACATCACTCACCACAGTGTAGTTAATACCTAACCTATATTCCAACATAAAAAGATGTCAACTAAGACTCACTGGAAATATCCACATTCCTATAAAAGCTATATCCCAATGTAACTCTAAAACAATTCCCACAATAGGATTTTTTATAACAATATATTTCTAATTTTTTATTTAAGCTATTTCATCAGTTCAAATTTATTATAAGTATTAAGGATGGTTTCTAGGCCACAAAACCAAAAAAAAATCATTATATAAATGGGTTGGTACTAATATAACTACTAATTCATCATTTATCAATTTTTATAAGTAGAGTGGAATCACTATGGATGATCTGTCCTAAGAAAGTGATGTTATATGATTTAGTGGAATCCAGTTTGGGATGTTATAATGTTTTATCAATGGAGTTTTATCTTCCAAGTATTTACTATTTAGGATATTGTATACATGAGTATGAGGAATGTGTTGGAACCTTTGATTGTTTTTTCTGGTTTTATTTGTTTTTCAGGGCAGTGGTGCAGCAGAATCGAAGAAATATTTTTTTAATTCTAGAGGTGGTTATAACCGCCAATAAATAGAAGCATCATGGCTGCCTCATTCCGCGGCGGTTTACCTAAATTTAGCAGCCGTTTTACCACCGCTGGAAATTGAGTTTATTCGTGGCGGTTATAACCGCCTCGAATAAAGAGATATCCAGGGCTCGTAAAAACGCCGCTAAATTCAGGAAAACCACCGCGAAATGAGGAACCTACGACGCTTTCATGAAACCGCCGCAAAACGTTAAAAACCACTGCTAATAGATTGTTGACGCCCTATTAGGCGGCATTTTCTGTAAACCGCCGCCAAATAGTATAGCGGCGGTTTAAACCGCTGCTAAACGCAAAAAAAAAAATCGCTAAACGTCAATTCTGTTGTAGTGTATGGTGTTAGTTTGAGGGATTCATACAAAGGAATATATTCCATACATTGAGTTTTTAACTATTGAAAATATTTATATTTTTTATTTCAATACAGATGTTTATTAATTATTTTGGAAATTTGAAATTGTTTTTTTAACTATACACCTTTTTTATTTGGATAGGTTATGATCATGTTATCACTTTTTACTAATATATGGAAAAGTATTGATGGTTTATATGTTTTAAGTCCAATAATAAAGATTATTGAAACTATCGATTACGTATTGTTTACTCTTTATTTAATATAATCAATGAATAAGACTTAAAAAAGTGATGGGTGTGTCCTCGTATTATATAGACCCTCAATGCATGGGTTTTTTCTCTTGATAAAAACATTTTAGGGTATTTGGTGTATTCCTTCCCAATATAGTAAGATATCATGACAATGTTCTTAATGATAATAATTATATCTTGTCTAGGTACTTGATTGAAGGAAGGATTTCTTGGTTGTGGACTAGAAGGTAAGATCAATATTTTTAGAATTATTCATTTATTTTCTATGAATTTAGTTATTGTAACCCATGTGATATATTTATTTTCAATAGTTGTAATAGATATATTGTGATATCTATTTTAGTATATTATTGCATTATGATGATTACTTATTAGATAATAATATTTATTCCATTATTGTTGCAATTCTATGTTTTACATTACGAATCATTTGAGCTCACCCTTTCTAAGGTTTGCATTTACCCTTGTTATGTTGAAAAGTATGATACATGATATGTTTGATAGGATATATTGTTTAGAGAATTTTTTGAAGATGTTGATGACTTATTATTGCATAACCTGTTCTTGGGATAATGGGGGGGAAAATTATATTTGATTATCATTATAATTTAATGATTTTTCTTAACTCTCTAAAGCTCTAAACCTAAAATAGTATCTGGTATGTAATTGATAGAATAATTCTTATTCATTTTTTAATCAATTATGATAATATTTAGGATTTTATAGTTGGTATAAAACTGGGTATGTAATTATATTTTTATGGTAATCAGATCTGGAGTATAGTTATGAGGTTCCATAGTAATATAGTGATATTTTGGGAGTGATCCAAAATTGGTTTTGAAATATAGTGTTTTTTGGGAATTGTTATGTATTAATAAATATTTAAATATTGTTTTTCTTAATCTCCATCTCCCATGAAATACTCGTATCATAAAGGAGAAATATTTTATTGGAATTTGAAGTACTGTTTGAAAGTTACGGAATTGAATAAGTGAATTACATAGAATCCAATTTTTATTCTTTATGAGTTGGGAGATAATTATGTTGTATATTTAAACACATATAGGTAGGGGTTAGTATGTGTTCTTGAAGTGTTTAGGGAATTATCTTTTCAATGATAAATTTACAATCAATTCAGATCATAATATTTTGAAGTGTAATCTTTCATAATATGATCTTAATATAAGATAGTTAGGTTGGTGGAGTATAATTAAACGTCTAATTTTGAGATTTTGTATGCACCTAAAAAAGGAAATGTGTTGTTTAACTCTTTGAGTTGAATTATTTTGACTCGGGTGGTAATGAAAGATTAATAGAAGTCGAAATTAGTGGTACCATTAGAAACAATTCACATGGATTTAGAGGAGATAGTTGATAGTGTTGTTCTATTTAGCACACTGTGTTGTCTATTTTTATAGAACAAGTAAGTGAGAAATTGTTTTCTAATTATGAATGAAATAATATTATGGATGACCCAAATGGAAGGGAGACCACTAATGGATGTTTTTTTACACAAAATTTTATCCTCTATTTTATAGATTTAATAGGGGTTCTTATTGATAAAAAAATTATTTTTTTGATATATTTCTACTACTTAAGTTGGGTTTTAAATTATGGTAAAGGGTGTTGTAGAACATCTCTATTTTCATAATTAGAGTAATATAACAAAAACTTATATTCAAAATTTACTAGGAGAGTAATCAATAAAATTAAATAAAAAAATTAAACAAATTGTTCCTCATTTTCCGTTTTAAATGCACCCAAATAGCAATTTTAGACAACATCCCTAACTATAAAACAATGTTTTAAAACATCAATAAATATACACTAACCATGGGTATCATCAGACACCTTGATAGGATCCCTTATCCCCAAAAGGTGTGTTAATTCATCCACTTAAAAATAAAATGAATATAAGAGAGTTAGAGTAAGCTTTGATTTACTAGAGATTAATATCTAGTATACACCATGGTACACAAAATTAGGTCCATGAGATCCATTTATATAAATCCATTATTAAATGAAGGATCATGTTGTAATTAACCCATTTTATACATAAAAAATGGTAAAATAATTTGTTCCACTGTTGTAACTCTTAAAAAACCACTTATTTAATTAAGTGACTGGTTAAAAGTAATATCTAACATTCAATTAATCCACACATCTTCATCTGATCTATCATATATCAAATGAATATTAAAATCATTTTATTAATTTTGAAAAATTTATATCTTATATCATTTAATCATCTTCACTATGAATGGTATCAAGAACCATAACCCAATACTAACCAAGGTGTGGAGGCTATCACTATGAAGTGGTTTTGTACATAGTGTATATTATAACATTCTCAGTTTTTATATTTTCTTTTAAAAAATTGGATAATTATTTATAATTTATTCAAGTTAAAATTTAATAATTTTTTACTTTTTTACACTTACGTAGAGCATATGGTTATGTAAACATAAAATATGACTTCCTTTACACGGGGTGGTTTTTTGGAGTTGTGTAAAGGAAGCTCCTTATTTTGTTAGTTTATGTATGGGTAAAAAATCATTTTGTAAGGGTAGTAATATGTTTTTAATTTTAATATAATATTTCAATGGGTTTTTTAAAGGATACCTTTCATTTTCAAAGGTTATATAAGGATAACCTAAAATCTTCTTAAGGGTAGGTTTGATTTGTGTGATGATAGCTCCAAATTACTAAAAGATGCATAAGGGAAATCTATAACTGTGAAAGTATATTTATTAGTTCATCACATGGATAAGGGTGAAACTCATACCCTCACACAACATCTATGAGATATGTAAGGGTAAAATAATTATAATCTCATGTAGTTTTCTTTTCTAGCATAAAAAAAATTCTACACCCTATTTTTTTATTTTTTCCCCCAACACAATCCAAATATTAGTTTTTTGAAATTCAAAGTCATAAAATCAAGGGAATTTATTGTTTTGATTCATTAATATTTATAACTCTTAATTTTTAATATTTTAAATACTCTTCATTAAATAATTTACTTAAAGGGTGGATTTAGTGGTGACTTTAATTCGAGATTTTCAATGCTAAAAAACAGAATGTCTTATCTCTCTCTTTAAAATACCTTATCATTTTTATGACTTTTATTTTGATATCTTATTTAATCTAATCATCCCATAAATCATTTATCCATGATATTTTAATTTTTTCTTCAATCATTCCAATTTCTCTATCTAGTTTCAAAGTGTGGTAGAAGTCTCCCTCTTTCCTCTATTCTTATGGTACCAATTTTCAGTGGATAAATTCTAGGTATCCAATTTCATAAGAAATTTGTGAAATATTATTTATTAATTCCTATTCATAAATATTTGGATTAAACAATAAAAAATAATAACCCATAATTATCAATGAATAAAAATTAATTATCATATTCTTATTTAGGGATTATTCTAGAGAGATAAAATATTATCACAGGTGAAGTATTATTTCATTTTAGTAATTTAATAATCACAATAGGTTCCTAGAATACTTTATTGGTGGTTTAAACTAGTTAATACATGTTCATGATTTTGGTTATGATTCATCAATTATCCTTTATATCTGATGTTGACAAGCTTGAAGTTGGAAGTTCATTTCCATAACGGACCTTGTATATGATATTTCCATTAATTGATTCATTATTCTTAAACCACAATCATGATATGTTTTTCATGAGAGTTCATGAGTGTCCCTTGAGATCCATCCTTGATATGTGTTCTTATGTTTTTTGTATACCATGTGTTTCCCATGCTCGGTTATGTTTTTATGGGGGTGTGTATGTGTATCCTCTTAGAGACTGTTCATGACATGCCATATTGTTCCATTGAATGATGTGTACTTATTATAGAATTAAATATCCCATAGATACATACTTTATGTATTATAGAGCAAAGGTGTCTTTGAATTGGTTTGACGACCCATTGGAGTGGAGCGTGGTGATGTGAAAAAGTCTATGAAAAATGGATCATTTGATGGTAGGAGATGAATTATGGACATGTTATAAAATGTGGGAGTAGAATATGAAATAAGGCATACAACCAGGGTTTGGGTGGGGAATATGGTATTACTATTAATGACCACCATCAAAGTGGGGAGTTCAGTGTTCCTTAAAGGTAAGACAACGAAATATTAATTAAATAGATATGGTTCCAACTAAAACTAGGACTTATGGTGTATCTAGTTATGTGTATTGAATGACATTGAAATCCTTAAAAACATCATCTTGAAGTAGGTAGGGAAGTTATTTGAGGAATCATGGTTATCACATGATGACTCGGTACTTGTGTGGTTGTATGTTTTCTTTAGAATTTACTTTATATCACAAAATACACACTTATTCATATACACTCATGTTAAGGATGCATTAGTTTTGTTTTATGGGGTTTATAATCACACCATTCATGGGAATCGTGATGTTCGGGTGAACTTCATGACCATGAATATATAAAAGGAAGGGCCCAAATTATAGGGTTCTAGAAGATGGATCTTGTTGATCTGATGTAGTACCAATATAAACTCCAAAGTGACCCCACAATGTATTATTTACTTACATTTATTTCTCAAACTCTTTTTTACCTAGAATATTGGGGGTACTTTATTTTTTATTTTATATGTCTTGAGATAATTTTAGTTCCATTTTTAATGATTTTTTTATTTATTCTAATATTTTATATTGAATGGTCATTTATTAATTTATTTAATTATACCGAGGGTATAGTCTCCCCACTAATTGTTTTTAGACGCTCATTGGTAGTTAGAAAACTCATGCATATGCGGAGGAAAAAATGAGGCAATTTGGCACTCTAGCTCAGATTCAATGATTAGGTTTGGAGTATCATAAAATGGTATCAAAACCTGATTTTCCATTATTTCATTAGTTATTATAATACATGGTGTAATGGAGATAGGTTGTGTGTAATTTAAGTAGGCTAGTTTCCATCGGTATGGAGAGCTCAAGCATAACAAACCTCTAAGTTAATAATGATGATATTATTGTATCAATTTATGGGATATGGGTCTGTTCATACATCATTATTAGGCACATAAGATCACATTTCATACAATATCATGTAGAATATTTGATAAAAATTAATCAATTAACTCAATGAATTGAATATTTTCATTTTTTTATATATCCATGTTTTTATTATATCCTTTTATATACCAAGAATTCTTTTTTGATATACATATTTGATTGTGACTAACATACAGGTACAAAGAACATGGATTTGACTAAATTTTGTTCTAGGAGGTATATACCATGGGTTATAGGTTTCCTTCTAGGAGAACATTTGTGAGATCATATATACTGATTAAGATATAACCATAATGGAATACCACATCCATTTAAAACTTTCTTTTGGATTTTAAAAATTTCCACCACTGATATGTTTGATGGGCCATTCAATAGAGGAATCCTAGGATTATATTATTAGGGATGACATCCTTATACAACCACCAGTGGTGGAGGAATATGTGAAAAAACATGCTCATGTACCGTATCTAGTGATTCAGCCTATAGATCCAGTTCAGGAAGGAATTTTTTAGAATCCTCCTATTAAAGGTTGGAGCATTCATAATACCAAGTCTGATCAAGATCAGGGTATCCAACTCCTATATATATCATAAATTCTAAGTAAAAAAGGACTATATTATGCACAAGAATGGATATATATCACTGAGATAATTTTTTATTCTATCTATACTCGTATGAATGGAAGATTGATGTGGGAAACATTCATGTTTGAGGGACTTTACAAGAGATAGTGGACCTTTAATCGGGCTTGAAAATGAGAGGGTCTTACATCAGAGAACTTCAAAGAGATATTCCCCATGTAGTATTTTCTTAACATGATGAATCAGGATTATTTCCACAAGTTTAAGTAACTTCAGGAAGGATATATTTGTGTCTCAACATATTCTTCTTGTTTCACAGAGCTACTATGCTTTTCCCCTCTTTTGGATAGAAATAAGGCCCAAAAGTCTTGAAATTTTGATAGAGGAATTTTTTCTTTAGATATAATGATGGTAAAGATATTTGATCAATAATATTACTAAGAGGTGTTTCATAGAGACTAGGAAATAAAAAAATTCCAATATGATGATAGTTTTATGGGATTTATTCAAACCCATAGAGGACCAGCAAACGAGATTCATGTCAACACTATAGGATCCTCTTCTTGTGGTAATAAGTGGAAATATAATTTGGACTAGTAGTTCAATATGAAAATGGTTCATAAAAAGAGTTCCTTAGTTTTCTATATGATATTTTATTTAACCAGGTGGTTCAATTGTAGTAAGATAGGTCATATTATCACTATATTTATGAATCCCTCTACGTAGTTTTGTTGATGTGGCAGGGATGGTCGTCTTTTGTGTCTTTACTCTAGGTATTATTGGAATATTTAGGGGAGATTATGAAAAGTTGGGGGTGGATAACCCTAGTAGGGGATAAAAACTCCTCAGACTTAGATAACTCAAGGGAAATGGGGTGGAGTTGAGGTAGGTATGGTATTTGTAGTTGATCGAGAACCAACTAGTGGTAGTGATGGACTATATATAGTTTAAGGTGTGTTCTTGATCAAGTATATGTTGTCTATTTTTTTTAATAATGGTTATTCATATTCCTTTATCTCTACTCAAGTTGTATCAATCCTAGACTTATCAATTAAAATATATTTAGAGATGCTTTCTGTCAACACACCCTTTGTGACTAAGGTAGACCATCATCAAAGGTGCCCTATATGTTCTATAGTGATCGATGGCTATGGTAATATATGTGATTTCATAATATTGTAGATGACAAGTTATTATGTGATATTTGGTATGGAATGGATTATGTGTTATCATGTACACATCAATAGATATTGGAGGTTAGAATGCTTTACTAATCCAAAGAGAGATATATTTTTACTCATTGGTTAGCGGGTGTTGGGTGCAAGTACAATGTGCCTAAAATTGAGTAAAATTGGTGCTATTATGGTATAACTTGTGATATTATCTAATTTGATATGATCATTATTATCCCACTCATATTTTCCTCTATTTTAATATCTTTTCAAGGATTTTTTTCCAAAATACATATCATGCCTACCTCCTGATGAATGAATTGAGTTTAAAATAAAACTTTTTTTAGGTGAATAACCTATGTTTATTCATCTTTATCATGGTATTTAAAAATTTGAGGAAACTCAAGTTTTACCTTTATTACTTAGAGTGGAAGGTATTTATTAGACCAAGAACATATCTTTGGTATTTCCATTATTTTTACGAAAAAATGGGGATGATATTCCTTAGTGTTGTGTATATTACAAAAAATTGAACTATGTAGCAATTATTAACGGGTACTATTTTCCAAGGATCGATGATATATTTGATTAGTTGTGGGGATATTAATGGTTATATAAGATTTAACTACATAATGGATTTCATCATTTGTGATTCAAGGAATAATACATGTTGAATATACACTTAAGGAGAAGGTATTGGATATACAAGTTCTGGTTGATATTGTTTGTTCTGTTGAATTCTACTATATTTTTTATATCCCATGTAAATAAAATATTTAACCCATAACTATACATTTTCATCATGTTATTTTTTGACAACATACTTCACTTTTTAAAGGCCTCAAATAAGAATTCTCAGAATATTTAGATATTATTTTGGTACATTTTGAGCACATCAAATTTATTCCAAGTTGATAAAGTGTCACTTTTGGATTCATGAGGTGTGTTCCGAAGGTCATTTGTAGCTAGAGGATGGAATATTGTTTGACCTAAAGAAAGTGGAGGTATTGATGTATTAGGATCACCCTTGGAATATATAAAATATTGGGAAATTACTTGGTTTAATAGGGTACTAACAACATTTCATGAAGGATTTATCACATTTAGCATCCCCTATAATATTTTTAACCAAGATTGTGGTTAACTTTGAGTGATTAGGCCAGTGTGATGAGACATTTCATAAGTATAATAGAAGATCAATGACATATCTGTTACAAAAATTTATAAAACCTAGGGGGTAGTATATGTAGTTTTTTCAATACATTAGGAGTTTTAGAATGATTTTTTCTAATAATATAAGATTGGGTAGTATATTTTGGGTCATGCAAACAGTGATCCATAGAGAAGAATTATCCTACCCATGAACTAGAATTGGAATCTATAGACTATTATTTGAAGTGTTTGTGACACTATCTCTTTAGAGGTAGATTTTTTATCTTCACATATTACAATATTATACACTATATCTTCCCATAAAAAGATCTGATTTGGAGGTAGATGTTTTGGGTAGAGTGTCTATAGATATTCAACTTCATAATGGATTATGAAAAAGGTAAGGGTAATTTTTTTAGATTATCTCAACAGGAAGATGTAGAATAACCATGAGAATGGGGAGTATACTTTCGAGTAAAAGTCATGTTATATGTGTTTGTTGGATAACTGTAGGATGGATGTGACTGAAGACATAGAAATAGTGACATGTTGACCTTTGGTTATCATGTCATATTAGTGGACTTGGTAAAGGCCATCTAGAAGTTAGATCCCATGTATGAAGTCATGTGAGAATGGTTGGAGGGGATTGATAAAATACAATTTTTCCTTATATAATGTTCAAAATTTACATTATGTATATTGGAGGGTTTTAGTTCCTACTCTCATTAGGGATGAACTAATGAGAGACTCCCATTCTGATTTATGGACAGTTCATCTCGGGTCAATGAAGATATACCATAAAATAAGATGGTAGTTTTGGTGTACAAGTATAAAGAGGGTTATATATATTTTTGTTTCATGATGTATTATAATATAGAGAGTAAATCCCAAGAATTACTATCTTTATGGTTTAATCCAGCCACATCCAGTGACAATATGGATATAAAATGATTTCATAATGGATTGTTGGATAGGTTTTTTGAAGATATCAAGGAATAATGATATTATATGAGTGATAGGGGATCAACTAACTAAGGTGTCCCATTAATTTATATTCCATGATAATTTTTCTATTGATTATTATGGAAAGATATATTTTTGTGATATTTTATTTATATATGGATTCCCGTTGATACTGTATTAAATAGAGGAACATGTTTCACATTGTGGTATTAGTAGGGCTTGTAGAAGGCTCTAGGGATTTAGCAGAGTTTGAAAACATCATATCACCCATATAAAAATTGATAGTATGAGAGTAAGATCTATATTCTTAATGATATACCATAATATTACAAACTATACTTTGTAGGATCATGGTTTGAGGATATATCCTTTAATAATTTTTATTATAATAACTTCTATAAGGATTATATCTAAATGTAACCCTATGATTCCCTCTATGGTAAACATTATTACTCCCTCATATGATGTGATGATGTTGGTGAGGTAGTTATTGTGGAAGTTATCGTCATGAAGGAAAATTTTGATAGCGAGCCATTGATTTTAAATTTTTTGGTTACCGCTCATGGTAGATTGGCATCATATGTAGATCGTAATAGGAAACATTGAATATTGCTTTGGGTGACCTTGTTTTTTATATGTGACTACATAGATAGGGAATAAATTCCTTCATAAGAAAGGAAAACTAGAACTGAGGTTTTATGGGACTTTGAATATCATCGAGAATATAGGGATAGTGGATAACCATTCATCTCTTCCTTAATGTTACCAAGGTTTGCATGATGTGTTCCACATATCCAAACATTGGATGTTCATGCTCAATCCTATAAATGATAAAGACTGAAATCACATTGAGTTGAAGTCAGATGCATCATATAAAAAAACTTTTGTATGTATAGTTGACCAACTAGAGACTTTTTTATGGGTGAATATGGTGCCCCTTGTTCAGATCTTATGGATGGATGGATGGATCTAGGAGGAAACTTGGGGTAATAATTCTGATATATTAGCTCAGTCGTCCAAACTGTTATAATAGGAACCCTAGAGACACTTCTCAAGGATGATAATTTATTACATGTGAATATTTTAGAATTAATGGATTTTAAATGTTCTTTAGAAACCTATTGTTTATAATTTAAAATCCCTTTAAGTCAATATTTAATAATTTTCACTTTTTTCCACCAATAAAAAATGAATAGGTTATATATAAAGGTAAAAATGTACTTCCTTTACATAATTTGGTTTTTAGGAACTGTGTAATGGTAATTAATTTTTTTTCATGGGTTACATATGGGTAAACCCTCATTGCATAAGGGTGGGGGTGAGTTGTATAAGGGTAATATCATTTTTTAAAGGGTTGTGTAAAGGTAACCATTAATTTTCAAAGGTTATATAATGGAAACCCAACCACTATATAAGGGTCATTTTTATCTCTGCAGAATAAGATATTAATTTCTAAAGGATATATAATGGTAATATTGAATTATGTAAGAGTATTTCTGAGCGAATGACCTAAAAAATGGTGAAACTCCTCACCCACATCCAAAATTTATGATATAAATAAATTTAAAACCAGGTTATCCTTATGCAGCACAATTTTTGGCATTAAGAAAATTCTAAACCATTATATTCATTATTTTTCTCCCAATAAAAATCATAAATGTGTTTTTACAAATTTAAAAGCTTAAAATCATGGGAATTGATTATTTTAACTCATTTATGTTTTTATCTACCATTTTGGAGGATTTAAAATTATTTTTATTTATGAATCTATTTAATAGGTGAATCAAATAGTGAATTTAATACGGTGTCTTAAACACTTCAAATTTAAACATCGTATTTTTCTTTTTATAAGGGACAAATGCCTTTATACCTTCGATTTGGAAATATTATTGAGTGAAGGAAACCGAGAATTCCTTCATCCATGATCTGTGATGTTTTTCTTCTATCAATAAAAGTTATTATTTTTCTTTCCACACATATAATAACTCTATATATATCTGTCTTATAATATAGGAGAAATATTTTTCATTGGATAAATTCAAGGTATCATACTTCATTATTTTTATCAAATAATATTTCCTAAAGATTAAATAAAAATGGTTGGATTCTACATTATAAGATAACTTCCATGAATTATCGATGAATAATAATGAATTATCACATGTTTATCTGAGGATTATTCTAGAGAGACAATATATTATTTCAAGTGTATTATTAATTATTTTTAGAAATAAAATTAATGGAATTGGTTCTTTGAATTCTTGGTTGGACGTTTGACACAATTAATACATTGAATGACTGCACCTTAAGACACATCAGGGATATGTGATCTTATAAAGATGATTTGAATTTCCTATAGATACATGAAAATATGGGAGATTAACATGAAATGGTTATTTATACATCCATATAAATCAAAAAATTTAGGTGGAACTATCTATAATTTGAGTATTATGGCCATTGTCAGAGTGGGGAAACAAGTAGGTCGGGGTTTGTCCAAAATTTGTATGTGCATGACGACTTGGTACTTTTGTGAGTATATGTTTTCTTTAGAATTTATTTTATACCATGAAATATTGTATTATGCATATGAACATTTTTTGAGGATGCATTGGTGGTGTATATCTGGGTTTATACTCACACCCTCTGTTGGAATCTCGATGCATGTGCAGACTTCATATTCAAGGATATAGGAAATGGAAAACCCACAATGGTTGGGAGTTATGAGATGGAGCATAGAGATCAAAGGAAGTACCATGGAATACTATGTAGTGATGTTGAATTTGTTTAGTTACTTACCTGTATTCCTCACATTTTTTTACCTATAAAATTTGGGGGGCCATGGTTTATTATGATTTACATCCTATGATACCTTTCATGACACTTTTTATAGAATTTTGTTTATTCCAATAGTTATCACGTGTTACCATTTATGATTTCCTTTACTAATATTGAGGGTTTAGCCTCTCCAATAATAGCATACAAACCCTCATTTCTAGATGAAAAAATCTTGCATATAGGGATGTGTGTGTGAGTCTATGTGGCACTTCGGCTCAGATTCATTGATTTAGGCTGGGGTGTTACATATAATTCAAAAACTCTCCCACTTGAACTAAAGCCTTATATAATTTATGAGAAACTCTAGAAATACATATGAATCCATGTAAACTTTTTTAGATATGATTATCATAAACACAATCATTTTTTAGAAAAAAAATTTTATAAACATTAATCCTTATTCCATACACAATGTATAATACTTTGAGACACTATAGTATTAAAAACAATTATAAATTCCCATATCCATAATTATATGTAAATATCATCCTTTATCAAAATGCCAATTCTACTTGGTCTATATATGGTTTTTCTATTATCTTAATCAAACACACTCATGTCTTTTTATAAACATTTCCCCCGTGGGATATATCTATAAACACCATATTCATGTTTATAAGATCAATTATTTTTGATGAAATTAATTTTCCAATTGACTGAGAAAAAGTCAATCCATTATATGTTTTCACATAGATTCATGATTCTCCAAAATAGGCTGAGATATTTGAATTAATGCATCCCATGTTATTTATACAAGCAGTAAACAGAATTATATGTATCCTAACTAGTCATAGACATGAATTTATTTAATCTAATTCAATTATAGTCCCAAAAATAATAATCTATATAAAAAATTAAAAATAATATCTTTATTAGACTCAAATAATGATATAATCAATAAAATACTAGGTGAAACCTCGATTAGCTCTTCGTCACGGTTGTAATAAGAAAAATTTCAATGTATGATGGTTTACATACTAATTATCATGTAAAATATAGATAGTGGAGATTCGTTCGAAGTATAAAATTTATTGTATCTCAACTATTTTATAAAATTATATGGGTCATACTTCAGTGGTTCAATACAAAAATAAATCTCAAATTATTATCTCATGAATTTACTCTACATCATATACAATATTTTACTCATGATAATCTTAGATTATAATTAAAACCAATTATACTCAAGGATGATATTCAATTAAGGATAACTCAAATTCATACTTTGATGGTTTTTATCATTCCACCATTCATGTAATATACATAATAAACAGTAATGAATAATTTATATATTACCAAAGTTATAGTTTTGGGATACATTTCAATTAGAAAATGTCTCTGTTTTATCATGGTGCTCTCACTCAAGCACTCCCCTCCTCCTATTAGGTTTTCCCATCCGTAATAGAGGGACCTTTCATCTTGCTTCCTGGAATCACGATTTTCTACTTCCTATATTCTGATCCAATATCTCCCTTCTTGGTTTGATCTCCCTTATTTGGTTGACCTAGGGTTTTCTCCTTTTCACCTCATTCTTCCACTCCTTCCACGATGTTAATTTCCCCCTCATTGTTTTGGTATCTTGCAACGATCTCAGTTTTCTTCTTTTCACCTCTTTCTTTACAATTTCCCTTTCTCCCGTTCTATTTCTTATTTTGACTATCTGATTCAGGTGGTTCTATTTAGAGGGATGATTTCTATTTAAGATGACTTCTCCTCTAATTATTTTATGGATTTTAAATGGATTTTATTCTATCTTGGTGGAGAAAGTTCGACGAAGATGTTTTTGGGGGTTTTCTATTGTTGGCTTCATCATGGCTCACTTTGGAGGCCCTATCCACCCTTTCATTTCTATGGATTCTAGGAACATTCCTACATCCCATGTTGGGTGGGTTAGATGGTTTCCGAAGAGGTTTGGGAAGTTCTTGTGGGGGTGATAGGGTGTTCGAGGAGGTGCGACTTGTGGGATTTTTTACCCATTTTCAGGTTATTTCGGTGACAATTATTCATTTTTTTGCTTCAATTTTTGATGAAGACGGTAGTGAAACTATTTTTCCTGTATTGTGGGTTCTTATTCATTTCTAGAATATTTCATTGGATTACTGATTATTCTATTCTGGAGGAGCTAATATCGGCTAATGTTCATGCCTGTCACTATGTTCTACTAGGATGTGAGGTAAAATCTATTTGGATTGGGGCTCGAGGTTCCTAATGCACTTGAGGATTGAGATATTAAGTGGAGTGAGGTGTTGTTTGAAAATTGATATCTAAATCTTGAAAGTGACACATTATGGTATGTATTAATTCATATTAGAAGGAATTGATTCATGACAGTGATTATAGTAGATCCATTTGAGGTGGTGACGTGAAGTTGTAGGGTCATTGTGATGGGCTATAGGCTCTATCAGTGCGTGTAATGGATATTCTATTTCACAATTTTAAATTTCAATTCTCCTTTTGAAGTTTGAATTCTATTTTTCCAATTTTGATGTTAGTTTGTAATGGGATGGTTTGATTGTGTGGTTTCCCACTTCACTTTTTGAAATTGTTTTGAAAATAACAAAATTGATATATTGATACATTTCTATTGACCAAAACCATTAAAATCAGTGTATAATTTATATAATACCTTAAAATTTTTCATATCCCTTGTTTTTATACACTTTTATTTTTTTCAATATATCAAGTAAATTATTCACTAGAGTTACCTAATATATTTTAACATGACCCATCTCAACCATATTTGAAATGAGATGTTATTTATAAAGGGAATCTTTGACCCATTATTAAACTGGGGTTTGGTTTCCTAAGAATGAACTGCATTACTTTCCTAGTAATGCTCAATTTCATATAAACCACCCCATGTTTACTTATGGAACAAATAATATAAATAGCACCCATTATAATATCTAATTCAGTGATGTACAATGCCATTATTATTGAGTATACCATTGTGGTTTTTTGGGAGTTATTCTAACCAATAGCTCCGTAATTGATGAAAAAAAAAGAAAAAATTGAGATCTCATATCATAATTATAACTTTGGGATCTTAGCATCTCTGTATCCATTTATAATGATCATGTATTATTCTACAAGTACCAAGAGGATGTCCTTAGTTATTATCATGTAATTAAGAATGTTATTTTCTATAATAAAATACTATCACTAAGATTGGATTAGTATTTACTTATTATACTTAAATCATAAGACACATTTGGTTGAATACACAACATGGAAAACATGATATATCCTATAGAGGATGCATAAATAATTTGATCCATGATTCTTCTTTTTAACTCTTTAAAAGGATATTGTGTCTTTGTAAATATCATGTCATGTAACAATAGTAAAGGAACATTATTGGGATTTATCCATGATAAAATACTTTATAACATGAAAAATATATGTTTTCAAACTTAGGCCAAGAATTATATATGATTTATATCTGTTGATATTTATACCCAGTATGTAGGATGATTCTCCCTTGTATTTTAATCTTCATAACATTCCCAATCATAAATTTAGAGAATGTAAAGATAAGAAATATTTTTTGATGAGAGGTATTCCATCCACATAAAATACCATAAATATCATATCGCTCCCATTAACCTTATATTATATATAAGAATTATTCATGTTCTTGTTAAAAAAACACTTTTATTACATCATGAAACCAAATTTTCCAACATGGATTCATTAATCCATAAATGGAATATTGGAAATAGCATACCATAATAGAATCATTCGGTATATAAAAAGCATTGTTTTATATAATATACATATACATGATTAATTACTATAATGGAAATAAATTTTGACATCCATTCAATACACCTCATAAAAATAATGGGGTTTTATAGAAAAACATTACAAATGGATCTTATCATCAAAACTCATAATGAGGCCCTTCAAAATCAATATCATGATTTTCTATATAAAAATTCTTCACTAACTGATATTTATAGGTAAATAAATATTCATAAATTTAAATTTTATTACTTTAACCCCACTTTAACCCTCTGGAAATCACCCCTTCAGGTTTATCCACCATGTTCGTAGCATGGTTAGTTTACATAGAGTCTATCTTAGGTCCCAGAGCCTCTAATTATTTATTGATGTAAAAAATAACAGCAACCTTTCAGTAGGTAGAAGGTTTATCACCTATTAATATAAATTAATCTTTATTTTATAGAATATATCAAAATTTCTTTAGATATTTAAGAATCCCAACAAAAATTTATGTTTTTTATAACATAAGATGATTTTATTTCCACAACCACTTGTGTAACTAGCACACTTTTCATCATAGTAAATTTTCTATCTTATTGGTTTTGAACTTCTCCAAGTCTAATTTTCCCCCAATAAATCTTAGGTTATTATATTTTGTTTCATGTAAAATTCTAGTTTAGTCTACAAAGAATTTGTGTTGAATATATTATAGAAAAATTATCCCTTAATTTCATTTTGATAACAAATAAATTATCATTTTTATAATTTTGGGTTATGTTTATCTGATAAAAAACACTGTATATATGATTAAAATCACTAATTCGACATTAAATTGAAATTATTATGCATCTTTGTCTATATCTAATATAGTGTATTTATGATTTCCTTAAATAAAGTATAGTTAAATATAACTGCATCTTTTTCAAGAGCATATCCCTAAAGTAATATAGGTAGGTCACATTACCTCATCATTGATCAAACCATGTTCACTAAGGTATGATTCATACTCTCAAATATATAATTATATTTTGGTGTTATAGGAGGAGTAAGTTTTAAAAAAAAGACCAAATTATATTGTATGATCAATACATTCCTTCTTCATGTATTCAACACCCCGATCTAATCATAGAAATTTAATACTTTATCTTAGTTGATTAAGTACTTATCTTTTGAAAAACCTAAAATTATAAAAGGATTTATACTTCTATCACCTAAAATTCATATATAAACAGTGTATAAAGTCATTAGACATGGTTTTGAAGTACCTATAACCACTAATTTTTTATCGTTTTTTTGGTATTTATACAATACTATGTAACTGGTATAAGAGCCCATTTTCATTTCAATATTTTCCACTAAATGATGATTAGGTCATTTTGGTAAATAAATAAGATTCCTTAATTTTCAAATGATTCATCAATTATTGATTCCAAAAATCCATCAAAATATATTCATTGGATATGTATCTCATTTAGATTCAGAAGTCAATAATGCTAAAGATAAGTGGTGTCAAAATAAACCTTAACATTATTCATTTAAATATTATATAATGGATTATACAAATATATAATGTAGAAACTAGTTACCATATTTTGAATTATATAAAGTAATATATATATATATTAATAATGAAAAAAATATGATGATTTTTAAACAAGATATTGAAATCAATTTTATGTTTATAGGCTAAACACAGTTTTATTTTTATATTTCTGGAACTAATAAACTAGATCAACGAAGATCATTAGATCCAACTTCCAATGTGATAACTCATTCCCAGTTCATAAAACATAGATATAATTCTTTTTTTATCTATTCTAATTTATTTATGAGTCATTATTTATTAGTATAAATGCACGATTCACACCTGATATCCAAAAACCATGATTCAAAATTAGAGAATTTGTTTTTTTATAACACTCAAATCCTTTTTCTAAAAACGCTTCTCTTTGAGAACATTTCTTAAACATAGATACTAATAAATTAAACTACAGGTTTAACCTAAAAGAGATCTCAAAGTTACGATCATGATGAATTATATTATCTATAATAAGATTTCTGTTTTGGAGAGTATCATTATTTATATAATTTCAATAAAGAATTTTTTTTAATGAAATTCCACTAGAAACATTGATCTGATACATCATATCTCTTTAGTGGTCCAACATCTATATTTTACTGAATATTGGATAACATTAACATTTATCCCAACATAATTTTATATAGTTAGCTTATAATTCCAATCATATCAAATATATGAATAATTTATAGCTAGGTGGAAAACTCATTTCCTGTAATGATCCCCGGAAAGTTGATCCCAACCCAATAAAGGAGTGCCAATGACCACTGAAAACACTTGAGGATACCATTCCCTTAGGCCCCACCAAAAGGCCTAGTAGATAGAACATGGAATGTATTTTCACCTACCCTGTGGGGTTTTTAATTTTACCACCCTTGTAACTCAAACTCATTACCTCAGTAGTAATAGACATCTTGGATGCATTATAAATAACCATTGTCTACTAACTCAGTGTTATGTTATGTTGGATATGATAATTGATATTTATTCACTATCAAGAAGGTTCTAGTTGAATGTTAAGACATGGATATGGGATTCCATCGATGAGACTAGTGAGAGTGATTTAGATAATAGGTTGTGCGATCATTAACCTACTGTGTGTTGGTTCCAATTTTTCACATCTTATACCAATCCCATTATTCTCGATGGATTTTCATCATGGTGTAAATATTATGTTATGCGTATTTATTATTTATTGGAATTTTTTTTTCTTATTTATTATATGGAGATTGATTTATTATATTGATCTATCTTGTAGATGAGTCTTGATATTTACTATTTTTATGCATCCATTTATTATCAATTATTTTGGAATATTCATGGATTATATCGTTTACACTTTCCCTTGCTTATTTACTCATATTTGAAGATCGTGTGTTCATTAAATATTTAAAGGGAAAAGAGGGTGATAATTTTAAATTCAATCCATTATGGAATTTTTATTTGAATGTTTTTTAACCCATGTGACTAGTTGGTTTTCAAAAAGGGATGTTTAAATGAAAGGATAAGGTTTAAATTGGGTCTTTTTAAATGAATGTTTTTTAAAAAAAGGTAACTATTATTTTGGAATGATTGTACATTGTTAATACCTTATTGATGGATGTTTTATAAATAGTGAGTTTTGAGAAATGATATAGGGTGTTGAATTTTTGTTTTCATTATGTAAAAAGGAAATGAAAACTTATTTTTATATTAAATTCAAAATATTAAATATTTTTTATTTATAAAATAAATGTAATGGACTCATGGTGGTATAATATTGGCCTAGAAATCACACCCTACACAGTAACGTCAGTGAGTATATATTCATCATGTTTTATAGTAGTCCTTAGGTTATGGATAACAAATTTTCTTTCTTACACTATATGTTGGGAAGCATGTGTTTTATGTTCATGATGGTGATGTAAGAGTCACATGGTGAGAGTGGAGTTTATTTTCTAGCTCTTATTCCATGTTGGGTCATGCAGTGTATCGGCCTCTCCAACCTATTTATTTATTTTAGTTTTTTTTCTTGGTTATAAATTATAAAATATTTATATAAAAATGGATTAATTATGTGAGAAAAATGTTATAAAATTTTTATTTTATTATTTTTATTATTTTTTTGCTTTTTTTGTTTTTTCTTATTTCAGAACTACTTATTTCTTGTGGTATGGTTTCCTAAGTCAAGGAGGCCTCATTTTAGGTTCCTAGATTGAACTCATTGCTAATCTGGGTTCATTTTTATTGAAATATTATTCCCATGTGTTAACTTGTTATACTCTGACACTTTCCACCAACCTAGTGTAATAAAGAATGTTCATAGGGACCTATAAAGAGCTAACCCATGATACATGTCAGGTTGATCAGGGCTAGTTCATAACATTCCCCAATTACTCATATAAAATATCACATATTTATTATAATAATCATCGAATCCTATTAGGGACAAAAAAATTAATATAACCCAAAGTAAACAATTTAATATATTTATATAATACTCTTTGGATCACCCATATATAGCATTCCTTATATAAGATAATCCAAGAAAACATAGATTATGAATGACCTTCCCATTTGGATGATTGAGGTATTGAATTGAATTTTTTTTGAAAGAAATATTATATACTAGCAGGAAAAATACAATTTATGGTGTAATTTTCACATCATTTATTTATAACCGATGTGAACATTTGGTCATATTATCTTTTCATGACGGTTTTATGAAAACTGACGTGAAAAAGTGGGTTTTCATCTTTCTTTCACATCAATTATATAATTTAAATGACTTGAAAGAATGGGGTTTTATGTTGATTACATGGAATACTTCTGACTATCAAATATTCACATCGGTTATAATATAACCGACCTCAAAAAGCCTTTCAAAATTGTAGGTATCAATCGAGGGTTCTATTCTGTGGTCTGATAGTTTCACGAAAAAGATCTCGTTTCTCTCTCACCGAAGCTCGAACTCTCTGGTTTCTTCGATCAATTAGTCCAAATACTGTCTTACGATCTAAATAAAACCATAGAGTATCATTATCCTCAGGTTACATGTTTAAAGTAAGCTTCAATCATTTTATCTCTATTTTCATTCATTCTTTGTCTTTGAGTCTCTAACTGACGATTGTTCAATGAGGTGTTCTTCATTCTCGCATTAAAATCTTCATACATTTGGGTTTTTTCATCATCATCATTGCATGTTCGATTATAGATGTGGTCATCTCCGACTATCCCACTTCAAGGTTTGAATATATGTTTTATCATGTTAATTATTTGTTCTTTTAGTCCCTATTATTTTTTAGTATGGATTGAGAAGTATTTCTTTAGAACGATATGCTATTTTTTATGAATTGTAATCAAATGATTTCTCTATATGTTACTAGGTGATAATTTAAATGACTTAGAAGTTGAAGGTTGTACCATTTTCTAGTTATTTCACGTTGCAGATTCCATAATTATTTAATTTTTGGTCCAATCAACTATAAATACCTCACAGTTTAATTTATTTTTAATTTATCCAAATATTACAACTATAGACTAAGAAACCATCACAAACCTCCGCATTTAAGTTCAATTTAGTTGTAATAACTGGATTTTCAGTTGATGGTCGTTTGTTTTTTATTATTGTTGAAAAATATGATGGTGTTTTTTGTTTAATATTTAATGGCATTAATTTGTTTTTCTAGTTAACTAACTATTTCATGGAACTATGTTTTGGTAAATCTTAATGATTCATAAATGAGTTAATAACTTCGACATCGGTGCACTATGTAATATTTTTATTGGCTATTCTATTTTAGGAACCAAATAGAATAATAGTTTTCCCTTTGCATTCTAATGTAATAGTTACCATATTTTTACTCATTCATTTTGGGAATCAAACATGTTAATGAATTTTAAATAAATCTAGTTGAAATTTTTTTATCCTGGATTGGGATTAGAAGATTTTGATTCCTGATGGCATCAATGTTTTAGTATAATAGTGTATCCCCTAAATTTTTTATAATGGAATATAAATTATATTTAAAATTATAATTCCTTTTTTTCTATCACAATTGATTTATTCAATTATAATAATGTAACATAATAAAAAAATAAAACAAGGTAGCTATTTTTTAGGTCTACATCTTGTTGGAACAAGATAAAGTCGAATTCTCAATGCATGCCTCACATGATTGAGACTTTATATTCTACTTCAGATTTTATAATGATTTAATTAGTTCCTATTTTTATTTAAAGTGATGTTTTATTAAACTAAGACTCAATTTATGATTACATTATGTTGTTAATTAGAATATAAAATAATTTTTTTTTAAAAAAAACTAATAAGATATGTGTTTTTTATCATTATATATTTTTTATGGGTAATTTTTTATGAATATATTTGTAAATATTTTTTAATAATTTCATAAGTTTATATTCATTTAGTTTTACTTGGGACATTTTTAAAGGAATCTATTGTATAATTCCTTCTCCATGAATGAATTTTCTCATCAAAATTTTCTATTTCCATTTAATGTTCTCACTCTTTATTTTATATATTTTTTAATGCCATTTCAAATATCAATATTTTTTAAATTACTACATCTGTTGTTGATATTTATTTTTGATATTTTTTATATATAATGTATCAATGTTGGAGTAATTATCCTCAAGTAATTGCTAAAAATGAGGAAGGTGTGGATGATTTTGGTGAATTTTGTAAATGAAATGTTTTAAAAAATGACATGTTTATATTTCCATGAATGAAATGATTAAGTTTGACAATGTGTAAAAGTAGAGAGATCAATGATCATTCAATTTTTCATGTTTGTGATTTGATCTACTATCCTTGGATTTGGCATGGTGAATCTGGTAAGAATACTGATCGATTGATCAAGGTGCTTTGAAAGTTGATAAATCTGATAAACATGATGACATGATTTGTGATATTGATGTAGAGGAAATTGTGAATCAGTAAGAAATTGAGTGTTTTTATGGTCATTCCAAAAAAACCAGTGTATCCAGGTTGTATAGAATATATGGCATTATCTATGGTGTTAAGATTGATAAATGTGAAGGGGAAACATGGATTGAGTGAAAAGAGTTTTACATAGTTGCTATAATTTTTGAAATATGTTCTTCCTAAAGACAATGATCATACATATTCACATTATAATGTCAAGAAAATATTATGCTCGATGGTATTGGTGTATAAGAAAATACAAGCCTGCTTGAATGATTGTGTTCTATATATGGAATAATATGAATTTCTATCATAGAGTCCTAAATATGGGACATCAGTCTATAATTTGAAAGAAAAATTAGAGGATGATTCATAAGTTTTTGAGACCCATGAAAATTTATTTTGTTATCTTCTTATAATTCCTCATTTGAGATGTTTATTTTCTAATTCAATTGATGAGAAATGGTTAAGATGCAATGTTGATGAGTTGATATATGATGAAAAAATATGTCATCCCATTAATTTTCCATAGTAGAAGAAACTTGATCACTAGTTTCATTAATTCAAAAATGAAGTTCAAAATATCAAACTTGGACTATGCATAGATGAAATGAATCCATATTAAAGCCTTAGTAGCACACATAGTTCATTGTGTGTTTTATTGGTAATTTACAACTTATCTCTTAAATTTTGTAGGAAGCGAGAATATATCATGTTCAGTGTAATGATTAGTGGACCAAGAAGTCCAGAAATGATATTGACATTTTCTTATCATCATTAATTAATGATTTCAAACTGATATGCGAGGAAGGTAAAAGAGTTTATGATTTTTATAAAATTAAATATTGTCAAATGAAAATGATGATTATTTTCACTATAAATGACATCCAAAGATATGGATATTTTTCAAGGGGAATAAATCATGTCCAATTTCTGAACAAAAAATTTCATATTATCAACTGCATCATTGGAGAAAAAATATCTGCGTGGGTTCTAATGGATAAATCTTATAGAAAATTGAAAAATTAATTCAATGGATCACAATAATTTAATATTTCTCCAAACCCATTATCCACAGGTCAATATTTTGAGAGGGTTAAAAACATTGATGTGACACTCGGAAAGACATATAAATCCGGTAATGATAACGATATTTGGATGAAACTGTCAATTTTTTTGAGCTAAGACATTGGACATATCATGAGGTGAAACATAAAATTGATTTCATACACATGGAGAATAATATCTATGAATTTTTTATTAGAACATTGTTACATATTTTATAAAGACTAAATATGGGTTGAATGAAATAATGGATTTACTCTCAATGGAAATATGTTTGGAGTTGGCTCCTACTCCACATGGAAGGCAAACATTCCTACCCAAAGATTTGAAAACTTTTTTTATGTAGGATAAAACTATCTTTTATCAATGAATTCATGACATAAAATTTCCACATAGTTATTCTTCAAATGTAAAAAAATTGGTCTCTTTAATGTATTTGAAGCTGACAGGAATGAAACCACTTAAATGTCACATCATGATGCAATAACTCTTACAAGATTCATTCCTTCGAATATTTCCCACTCATGAAACGCCCTGATCCCAGTTACCTAGAGTCGGTGCATTATTTTAATACATTGGCATGATTATAAGGTATCATATCCCGAAAGACCGATTGGTTTAGTAGTCTTGGAAAATAGATTACATACATGAATGTTACATTAAACATTATAACATACAAAACAACATAAATAATCCTTTATGAATGCCATTATTCCCTTGTCTTAACCCTACATATCAATCAAAATACATTTCTTAGAATCCAAGGAAAAATAAAACATATAAAGAGGTGAGATCAGATGCTCAGTAAGGATAACAATACAGTGGAAACTTTCATAAATAAGCATAAACATTTAAGGCAATGTATAACTAAAAAATCCTTTTAAACATTAACTTCAGAATAATATGGAAAAAATTAAAATAAAGTAATTCCATTTACTTATTCACATGGATATTCTACAAGTCGAATAATCACATGAAATATGAATAACCACTTTTAGAATGATGAAATGTATAATTCCGGACTATCATAACCACATAGTCAAGGCCTTGTGCCAAGGTTTCAAATAATATTTTTTCATGGCCTTGTGCCAAGACACTATTTTGTCTCATGGGACCTACCGATGCATCGAGGAGCTATAGCGGGCTCCACCCATCACATACTAATTCTAATGCATTCCTCATATGAAAAGGTTCAAACATAACATAAACATTCATATTAAAACTAGCATACGAAATTTCAATACTTTATCCCTAAAACATGAATGGTATAAAAATAACACATCCATAGTCAATCATATCACAAAAACTTCACTAAAATATGGATTATTTGTTTCATAATAAATCATCTTCAAACAAGTTTAAAATCCATCAAAGGATGTTGACATGGATGAAAATGATTTGTAAAACTCTTTGAGAGAAATATCCCTTTTGCATGAAAACATATAAAAGTAACACAATTTAAAAAGGAAGACATTTAAAGAGATTTTTGAATCAATGTGTCCCATACCACTTTGAAACACTTGAAAGGAATTAACATTTTAAAAACATTTATGTCCATATAGATAATTCTTTAAAAATCATTTTGAAGACATGGACATTAATGAGAAATATTTAGAAGAATAAATATTTAAAACATTTGAAATGATGTTTTTGTAACAAAGTGCCTTAAAAGAAACCCTTTTAATACTCTTTCATGAAACATGGAAATGGATAATAAATATTTCCCATTATATACTTACGTAAAAACAACCTTGGATAATAAAGAGATTGTGAAATTAAACCTTACCAATTTGGTAACATACGAAACATACACCCCATGAAAGAGGTATCATAAAATGAATATGTAAATACACATAAATTAAATTGTATTACACAAATAATAAAATTATGGTCAGTACATACACTACACAAAGTATAGTAGTGGCAATATTGCACGAATCTCACGGGAATAAGGATTGAGATGAAAACCCCTTACCTTGCACTATCCTTTAGTCGAGGGTACGTTTAACCTCATATATAAAGATCATAGTATGTTATTAAATTATTCCAGAACCATATTAATATTTATGATATAATACATTATACATTTATGATTTTATACTACCCATTTAATAATACTTTCCATGTTAAATTAACATTTCGGGTAATAATCGCTTTTTTAATCGTACGTGTTTTAACTTGTTACTCTTGATCGTATCACTTAGATAATGATTTAAATACTTCTATAATATAAAACATGATTTATATATCATATATATTTAGAATATAATTATTTATAATAGATATATATATGAAATGGAAAACACCATTTATGGAGACAGTAGTCCGTACGTACGCATAAACGTTGTTTCCGTTTTCATAACATATTCAACGGAACTATGTGAATAAGATATATGTAAGTAAATAAATACTTATATATATATAGTAGAATTATTATGTCATATATTACATACTTATTAGTAATATATATTTTTATAATCGTCGATGAATTTTGAACTTGGAAATGAATCTCATCGCGTCGTGGAGATGGAAATCCTTACGTACGCATGAGCGAAAATATCATTCTTATGATATTAAAATAATATATAATTGGATGTTATATCATATATAAAGAATCCTTATCATGTTATATTTATTATTTACATCAAATACACATAATTATTATACCCATCCAAATAATAATGTATTGAATAACAATTACACCACGACGTGGAAACGGTAAGCCATACGTACGCACCTATGGTGACATGTCAGTCAAAGGGTAGATAGAATAATGAATTTGGTTGTACAATAATTATAAAAACATCACAGTATATATACGATACTGGATTTATTATTTTATAGTGAAAACAACAAATTAAAAGGAAGTGGAAGAAGAAAGGAACTTGAAAGAGGGTGCTGAAATCATTATCTCTTCTCCGGGTTATTCCTTTTGATTTAATCAAAATGAATCCTTAGGTTTTATTTTTGATAAAACTAAGGACTCTAGGTTCAAGGGAAGATAGTTGAGAGGGTATTTGGGCAGGTTTTGGCCGAGCCAAATGGCTTATAAGGTCTGAATTAGAGTGAAGTGAGAGTGCCCTTTTATAAGAGGGGTGAAGGGAACCTTAGGAAAAACATAAAATATTATTTCATAATAAATTCATATTGGTATAATAATGGCTCAAAATTTATTTATTTAGAGTCTAAGTTGGGGATGGGTCTAAAGCCACTCAACCAATAGGTTTTAGACAGGTTTGGGTCATTTTATTAACCTTATCTTATACTTTTAACTCTTAGTTAATTAGTTTGACATTTACCATGTCTCTATGTATTTTTATATTATATGGTTAATAAACATACTATTAACTTCCAATCAACCCCAAGTGATCCATTAATTATACACATATCATGATATAATTCCTTTGGCTGAACCTTATATTTTTAGGAATATAATATCAATTAATTATATAGTATTTGTTTTAAAAACGCTTTTTTGTCAATTTTGACACTATTAGGTATTTCGTTTTTGATAAATTCATAAAATCATTATTACTTCTAAAAATATTCATATAACCAATCCTAACATGTCATATTAACCTAGATAATTATTTTAATTCATAAAAAAACTCAAATTACATTTATTTGGGTATTTATAATATCAATTATCTTAATCTGTCATTAATATTGTAATTAATTTATCATCATTGTGTCATAAATAAATTAAATTATTTAATGTCTAAAAATTATAAATAAATAACTATTATGTCGGATATCTTTCTATATTTCTAAATAATATTTATAATCGAATTTATCTTATGTATAACCCTATATTAAAAATGTTTTCGTTATTAAACTTTGATTTTAACTCTTTTAACTCTTCTTTGAATTAAATAATAATAAATGACCTAATCTAATCCAAGTGGATATAAATGATAATATTTTACAGCTAAGGTTGTTTTTGGTCGATATACACTTGTCCAATATAATTAGGACATCTGTTAGGGTAATATTAATATCATTTGTACCATTAATTGCCCTATTTTCTTTTTTACTATGGTAAATAAAAGTGAAAAGTTACTATTCACCAAAAATTATTTTTATCTTATTGAACCACATTTTACTCCTTAATATTAACTGTGTCTCTTGGATTTTCAAAATTCCACCCACATAAGAGGTAAAATTTTGTATTATGTGAATTTGCAAATTCTCCTAGGAGATGGGTAAAAGACTGTGAAAAGTTCAATAAACTATTTATATATCTAAAATTATTATAGACTGACTCCAATGAATTACTTTGAAATTATATAGGTATTATGTATCTATATTAACCTAAATTAAATTTAAATAAAATAGATAATTATTTAAATAAAAATTCTGTTTTAAACTATAACTAAGTGTTTTTCACTATTCATCAAAAATTAAAAGTTTTCATAAAAATAACAAAAATTCACCATAAGCTAATTTGGATATTCCGAATTCAATAATGAAGTCTATTTTACGAAACTAAAAAAATTGAAGATGCATTTATTAATTTCAAATTGAAATTACTTACAATGACACTTGTTTATGTCCAATTTCAAATTGAAATTACTTACAATGACCAGAATTGGATTAAATTGTAAAAATATAATCTATTTATACTTCCAAACCATTAAAATGTATAATTTAACATTATAAATTAGTTTGATTTAAAATGTTGTTTTCAGTTAAAATATAGTATTTTTCACTATTAACCCAAATATGAAAGTTATCGGAAAAATACCAAAAATTTATTGAAACTAAATTCTTATGTCCCGATTCTAAAGAAGAAGTTTATTTTGTAAAATTTTTTATATAAAAGATTCAAATATTGGATTTAAAAAGGGTTCACTATTTAAAGTTGGTAAAAGTAATTTTTTTTTAAAAAAATACTTCTTTTATCTGAAAAAAAAGAATCAGTTCTTACATTATGTCTAAGAAACTCATAATATGGATTATAAAATTATAAGGATTATATATAGTTCAAAATTCAGTTAATACTATTCATAACCACATTTGAACGGCTATTTTGTGAGTCGTGGTGCGCTTGAACTCAATGTTGCGTGTAGTGTAAGTTATTGCATTATTTTGAAGAAATAACGTACTATTAAATCTTTGGGTGTTACAACTCATGTTAAAATGACTATCATAAAGGTGTGTTATTTTTTTAATTCAATTTTTAATATGGTGATTTATTTTAATTCAATGACCATTTTGGAGAAATAATTGGTTTCTATAATTTTTTAACTGGAAATTTATTTTCCTCCATCTTTTTTTGATATCATAGTGCAATTAGTGGTTCATTTGGTGGGAGAAATAAAAATTTTCAGACATATATATCTACATTAGAGGTATAATTTCGAAATGTGTACGAATATATTGAAGAGGTATATTAATAGTCCATATCAACCTAAAGCATCCATTTTTGTGAATTGTATTTCTAAAGAGGTTGCATAGTTTTGTACAGGATATTTGTCTGACTTGGAGAACCTCGAATTACATACATCTCTCCATAAATGAGTTAATTTTGGGGGAAAGGGAATTCATAGATTAAAAGTAAACTTGTTGATAGGTGAATAGATAAAAAATTATGGGTATAAATCGTGAATAACAGAGATGATTCTCAATTATATATAACATTTCATATTAAAGAGTTGAAATAAATTTATCAAAAGAGGAAAGATATGTGCATTTTGAATGAGCATAATAGAAATTTTTCTCCATGTTTTAAAGTTACCATGATACTAAATACATCTAAAACATTGAGATGGTTAGTGGGCGCTCCAAGTTTAAATTTGATAACATGGTTCAGGTTTGACATTAATGGCTTTACTTTTTATAAAAAAAATCAGAACAACATAAGTACAGTTCATAATAGTAGTGTGTTGGAGTTTTCAGAAGAAATGCATTTTTCAAGTGCCAAATAAAAAAACTGAATCTTTTCTTCAACCTCATATTATGGAGTCATTAATGAAATTTGAGGGGTTTATTGAATTAAATTTCAGGTTCCATTGTTTAAGTGTAATTGGTTTATCGGTAAAAATAGTGTATGAGAAGAAAAATTTTGAATGACACTAGTTAATCTGAAAAACATTGATTACAAAAATTATCCTTTTATCATGGAAACACATGAAAACCAAATTTTCTATGTTCTTGATCAATCTGATATGCATTGGGCTATTATTTTGTTAAGGAAAAATACTACGTTAGTGATGATAAACATGACCAAGATACTGATTTCTGTGAGATCCCTACATCCATCGAATGATTAACAAATAATATCGACGAACACATCTAAGACATGGGTTTTGGCATTTTTAATGATCATGATGAAGGAATTTGGGAAAATAATCTTCAGTACATTCCTAATACTATAGGTAACATATGATTAATTATGGTTTACTTTTTTATATATCATATATCAGATATTTTAATTTTATTTTCTTTATTAAAACATGTATTATAAGTAATGTTTTAAATTTTCTGTTTATATTAGTTTAGTTTCATCTATTTTCATATGTATAACTTTAAGTATCTTTTCTATTAAATTATTTTTTTATGAAAACCAATTATTTTAAATTTAACATTTTTAATAAAAACAAAATATATTGTCTAAGAGTATATTATAAAAGAAATTTTTTTGTTGTAAAAATGATTTATCAGGTTGGTTAATTTTAACTATGTCATTTTCTATCTCACTAATATTATTAGTTTGCAATCATTTATGTCATTTCAGCTCTCATTAATATTTTTATAATTTTATGAAATATATAAAATATGATTAAAAATGTGTTATGTTTAGTTTTCATTTTTTTGTGTTTCATAATTGTTAATTTTTTATTTACATTTACATGTCATTGTTGGATTTATATATTTTGTACAAATTGATGTTGGTTTAATTTTTAGGATAACGACATATCAATCCTCTAATACAAAACATATTTCTAGATATGATCATACACATACCTAAGGGGAGGAACTTACACATGATCATATTGATAAGCCTCTACATTCTTCTTTACATGAGACAATTACTTACATGGGGGATAAAGAGTTCAAGGGTTGGTAAACGTGGCACCACATTTTTACAAAAATTATTACTTTCATATTCCCAGGAATAGGGGATACCATTGGAGTTTTATGATAATGATATTCTAATAGGTCCAAATGAAATACAATTCCATACATTTGTATCAGTACATGCTAAAAGCAAAGTTAGTATTTTTGTATGATGATTGGTGAAGTGTTGATAAAGAGTAATTATCACTATTCTAGTGACCATTTTGGTAAGCTTGTTTGTTATTATTTTACCTATATTTAAATGTTTATAGTAATATATGTTTCCCCTTATTATCAGATGACGTATGATATATCTAACACTGAAGGAGTTAGTAGGAAATGTATATCATAGGTAGTTGGGAGATGGATGGATTTTAAACCATCCCTCACATCACATTTCATTTTTTGGAATGAACATCATGAGGAACCATGTGATATATATCCATTTATAAATGTAAATCCATGTTAATAATTTGGTGAAAGTATATGATGAGAATATTTTTTTATTAGTGCAATGTTACCTTTTTAGATTCTTTTCTATATCAAAGTCCATGTTATTGATTTTTTTATTCTTAATTCCTATTTTATAGCAATCAAAGAGATCTCATAAAGAGATTCAAACTACAAATGTATAACATCATAGGTTATCTTGGGGAAGGTATATGTTATTAGAAGCACACATTCTTGAAAAAACCCTCAAAAGATGAGAGATGAGTCATTAGGATTTGGAGAGGTTTCCCCTCATGCCTCTGCTAGACATGAAAAATAGAAGAGGGCTCAACTGGGAAAAAGGACACTATATTATAGAAGATTCAAGAGTTATAGCTGATAATATTGTAAATTTTTTATTTATTTATTGATTTTAAATTTACTATTTATATATTGTGATTCATTATAGTTTTTTTCATTTATTTCACAAAGGATTCTCTTAAGGATTTGAGAACACATGTGATCTTTATTGTTGAGGGTAGATAGGATAATTGTTATACAAAATTGGGAAATTCCAAACACCTGGTTCATGTACGAGGATACCCATAAGCTGTATGTTAAGAAATGTGATTCCACATTCAGAAACATCTTCAAAGGTTCATGTGTATAGAAAAATAAAATCTTTGGAATCCAAAGTTTAGGATATTCAAGCGATGATGGACAACATAATTAGAGCTTCTGTATAGGTGATTTTTATAGAAATGAATGGAAAATTTTGACCTGTTGATATGACTCCTCCACCTCCACCAGTATATACCACTCCTCCTCCTTATCCTGCTCACACATATGTGTTTCCAGACTCCACTTCTCATCCCACCCCAACACTCCCTCCTCCACAATTGTCATGTTACTGTGAATTATTTTTTTGATGATCCTCGTTATATTGTTTCATATGGGATGATATATTATATCATCGATACCATTCATCATCTCCAGAGTGAGAATGTGATTCATAGGGTCACTATTATTCATATTATAGAAATATCATAAAAATACCATTTCCTATAGATGATGTGAGTATAATTGGACAAAGTATTAGTCATTTTTTGGTTTGACAATCTAGACAAATTCAATATATTATCATAGATGTATGTATATATGATATATTTAATTTATTTTGTTACTAAATTTTATTTATCATTTTCATGTTTATATATTTCTCTATTTTTTCATGATTAATTTAAAGTTAATGAAATACTATACAAACAACAAAAAATTCAAAGTGACATGACTTTAGATACACATTCTACTGGTCTTCATAAATTTTCAACACACTCAAATTTTTAATTAGTAGTATATGCCATTCCATTTAATGATACTATTTGTGGGAATGAAATTATTATGATCCTTTTAAAAAATCATATCATGGAGCTTATAGCTGGAGATCAATTGGGCATCAACTCGATGCAAGTTTTTTACATATAAGTTGATTAAAAAATTGTTTTCATTACATTAATTTATTAAAAATTTATAATTTTGTTTTCTTTGTATTAAGTATATATATAAAATTTGTACAGAGCCTAAAAAGAGAGATGAATATAGATTTAGAGACCCATAGTTTTATTTCTTTTATAACTAGAATGATGACTGATTCTAAAATAATTGTTTATATAGCTGAATGATTTTAGAAGAATGTCATCATTCAGAGCTAGATGTTTTTATATCATGAAATGTATGAAATATGTTTTCTCAAAATGTGTTAAATATTACTTTGCATATTAAAAACTCACATTAAATTTTCTTTTATGTTAGTGTTCATTGGATTTTTTGTGTTTTTCTTTCAAGAGAGAAAGCATTGTATTAGACATGCTCTATATATAGTCAAGTGAGAGAAAATTTTAAGAATATATTGAACATGTAAGTTTGAATATTGTAATAATTTTTTATGTTATAATGAATAAGATTTATTATATTCATATTATTTTCAAATAGGGCATCAAATATGTTTAGAGATACAACAAGAAAGAAGAGCACCAAGAGCACCAAGATCAAATTTTTAAAAGCTATGGTGAGTTGTCATTTAAGATTACTAAAATATAGATATATTAATTAATAATATTATTTTTGAAATAAACTATCATTGAAATTGTTTCATAGACAAAAAATGTGGAACTGAATGTGGATATTATGTTTTAAGATTCATGTATGAAAAGATTTCTACCAGGACAGTTACAAAGTTCCATAAGTTTAGATTTCTTTATGAAGATTTCTGTAATATTTAATATGTTTTATTGAAAATTATAGTCAAATGATTTTTGTATTATTTCTGTATATTTTTTATGATGAATGTTCATATAGTCCTTATGAGTTGTAAAATTTAAAATTTGAATGGGAAAATAATTTTACATGTTTGATGGTTTTTAGTTTATTTGAAAGTTCAATGGTATATATATTTTGTTATATTTTGTGATTCCTTTTTTGCTTCCTCATATGTTTTGTTTGACTAATGTTTGTGTAGGAGATGAATCAATGTAAATTATTTATTAGTTTATTAGAATGCTCAATAGTATGTGTATTTTTCTAGATTTGGTGCTTCCTTTTCTGTTTTCTACCTCTTGTATTGTTTTTTGGCTGATAGTGGTTGCCTTTACTATTTTTTAGTTTTTGTTGGTGTGACGATAAATTGAGGTATATTTTATAATAAAAAATACGATTTTTAATTTTGGTTATAGGATAACCATTATGAAAAATATATTTTTAACTTTTTTCACATCGTTTTTCCAATTTCCAATGTGAAAACACATTTGTCACGTCGGTTATGTAAATAACTGACGTGATAACGTGTTCGAAATTGGTTTTGTCACATCATTTAATGAAAAACCAATCTAAAAATAATTTACGCATGGTTTCCATGTTATTTATAAAATAACAGACATGAAAATCCATTTATCACATCAGTAATTTAAAATAACCGATATGATAATTGGTGGGTAATGTGTTTTTCACATTGGTTATCTAATAAATGACATGAAAACCCAATGGAAGAGTTATTTATAACATCATACTCAAGTAACCGATGTGAAAAAAAATATTTACTATATCCCCTATAACCACGCTGCATAAAAATAGACGTTAAAAACCTAAAATACTTATGTGAAAAACCCTTTATGCACTAGTGACACTTAGTATTCTTAAGGATTCCTTTTCCTCACCACTTCCATATGAATTTTATTCATATTATATTTAAATATTAATACCCATGCAATATTTAAATTTCATGTAATCTCTACATGTATTCATGAATCTATTAATTTACTTTCTGAATTATATTACTTCAACCAAATTAATTTGTTTTAAACATATTGATTTATAAAAAAAATACAACTAATTATTTATGTCACTTATCAAAATAATAAAATGTAATTAAATCTACAAACATATAAATATATATATAATAAAAGTGGTATGTAAAACCCAACCCTATAAAATATCAAAAGTAATAAAAAATATAATACCGATAAGAGAAAGAATGGTGTGAAAGGTAATTAACCTCTACTTTTATTAGGTAGATCCTAGAACCCAAACTAGAGCGATTCTTGACCCCATGTCCCACAATCCATCGATGAATACTCCTGAGAGGACTCAAGTCCAATATAACTCTAATATATAAAATGAATAAATCAGAATCAATAATTTATATTTAATTCATAACTAAAATATTAAATTACAGACATGGTTGCTGGAAAAATAATTATTTAATATCATGAATAGAATGAAACACTTATATCATTCTATGAAAATTATAATAAGCAATTTAAACATTTGATAAAACATACACCATTCATTGTATAATAATTTTATCAACATTAATATTAAATAAGGATTTCAAAAATAAATTAGAAATTCAAATATTTAACATAAAATATAATAACTTCATTCTATTATAAATTATATCAATACCATTATTAGTATGATCTAAAATAATATTGATTTAGTATTATTCTGAACTTTATGTTCCAATGAATAGTTTCTAGAAAAGCATTTTTTTAAAAAAATTCTACAAAACAAGACCATAATTACGATGTGTTTTCCCTTCCAAATCCATGGATAGTGATTTTTTGTATCTAAATTATGAACTATAACATAGTTTACAAGTATAAAAAACCACATAAATTGTAAATTTTTCACACCATGGTTTTTCCACATTGAAATCAAATTTCCATTCACCTTGAACATTTTAGGCAATAAAAATGATTTAAATTTTTTAAAACTGATTATATAATTATGATAATAAAATACTCTAGTTATTTTAAAAATAAATCATATTTCTAAAAAAAATTTATAAACTATCCTGTAATTTTATAAACCACACAATTATTTAGAAATCAATCTGCAAAACATGACATGGTTTTTTACCATAGTCATGGTTTTGGAAAAATGAAAATCTATCTTTGTTATTTGGATGATAATAATATGAATTATTAACTGGAATAGTTTTTGATACCAATGAAGGGTTTTGTGGGATATCTTTATGCCCATATACAGTGAAAGAAAAAAATAAAACCTTTATAAATTATTAATCAGCAGATAAATCAACATGATAAAACTAAATATAAAAAATAAATCATATATCAATATTTCTGATGAATTTTTACCAATAGTGAGTCTTAATGAGTTACCTTAATAGAAACCAATGGTTTCTATACTCCAAAAGTATCCACTGTCCTATGGAATCCCTAAACACATTGGTAAAACCATTCACCTTCAATGGTGCATCCAAACCTCCTCTGAAAATGAAAATGAAGATAAGAAAAATAAATGATGATTTTATTTATCAAAGAATGAGATATAGTGTAAAAAAATTACAAAAATATAGATCATCAACCCTATATATAGAACTCATTCATTTAATAAATTAACCAATTGTAATTCATTAATTTCAAACATTGTAAACAACCAACTCATTAGATCCATCATTGCAACTCTTATAATATCCACCTCATTAATTAAGTGAATTATTAAAAATTATTCTAAAATTCCCTTAATCTACACATCATCATAATATGTTTTAAAAACTTTTTCAACATGATAATAATCATAGAAAATTTTATTTTACGTTATCCCATATCATTTCAACAAGAACACTATGATATTGAATCAAGAACCAGGACCAAACACAAACCACAGTGTGGTGAATCATACAATTGTAAGGTTTATAATTTATTAAATACTTACAAAACATAATGCTACTAATATTATCAGGGAATATGACAATAATTATTATGTTTTGGAATGAAGGGGAGATCCTTGTAGGATTAATTATTCCAACTCATTTCTTTAATTGGGAAATTGATAAGTTGGACCCGGCTGTATCTAATGTGGATAGAATTATTTAGATAGTGGATCATAGAGAGGAGATACATGGGATTTAAATCATTATTTTTTAATTTTGTATTGGTTTTTCCATTTTTTATGAATATTATATGTAACCATGTTGATTAATAGAGCATCATGATTTACAAGAATTTAATTTGAAAAATAAATGTTTTCATAATCACAAAATAGATTTTTAATTACACCATTATTTTCCAAATGGGTTATTAACCTTGAGGATTAATTTTTTATAGAATTCATATCAATAATAAAAAAAGGGATATATTTTATAAAGTTTATTGGAATATATCCATAGGTAGGGAGACCATGAAACTTGGTTTTAGAGGAAAATAGTTTTATATAACCCCTTGTATGGGAAGAAAAGAATCCTAATTTTTTATGAATTTTTATTTTAAGGAAGATATAATTTCATATATTGTTATATGTTCTAGGATACTATTCAACATAACCAAGAAAATGGGATTAAGTTTCATGATTTTTCATTTAACTACTTAAAAAATCCTCCAAACTACCCCATTATTCTATAAACTATATTTGGTGATTCCTTAGGTTACATGAAGGATTTTAAATGTAAGAAAAAAGATAATTTTGATAGTATATCAATTACATGACTTAAAATATTCATCAATTAGATTTAATATGTTTATATTTACTATAAGAATGTTAAGTAATTTTCCTTTGAAATAGTAAATTGTTTTTTTTTCTTACTAAATTTGATTACTTATACTATATGGTTTTAGTTAAAATCATAATATATAAATTTTGGATTTTTAATTTTATAAATTGAAATTTAATTTTTAAATAATAAATTAAAAATTATCTTAATGTTTTTTCGGGGAATTTTATGACTATGTTTATTTTTTGTTGAGTTGTAGAAAATATGGTTTTTTAATAAAACTATCTTGTATTTTAAAGTATTTAAATTGTATTTTTATATTTTGGATTAGTTTTAAATTTTAATTATGAGATTTTGGTTAAATACAATCTAATAAATTTTATTTTAATCAATATTATACATTAATTTTTTATAAAAACATTTTAATAAATAAATAGTAATTTTTCTAAAAACATTCATCGCATTTTATGGGATTATTTTAAAATTAATTTATACCACTTATAAAAATTTAATTTAGTTAAATGGATTCTATATTTTTAATCATAATGTAAAAATATATTAATGGGGAAGCTTTCATTTTTGTTTATTATGAATTATAGCTTTGGTAAACACGTTATTTACCACGGTAAGAGTTAGAGCGGGCTAAAAGGTTGGAAACTAAAAAGATAAGGGTTAAAATGACCTAAAAACTTGTCTAAATCTTATTTTATGGACATATTTAGGCCCTATATCATCCAATATTAGTGAATGGTCTGTTTAGTGGTGATTTGTTTTATAAATAAATTACTATATTTTAATCATTTAAAAAAATCTATGTTTGTCATAGACCCAACTTATAATAGGACAACACATATCATCTATTATCCTAACATGAAGAGCCTATTAGCTCATCAAATCCCTCAAAAACTAATTCTTAACATCCTTGTTCAATTACTTTAGTTTCTGGTTTGATCATAATTCTCACATTAAGAGGCTAAAGGTAATAACCAAAGCAGGTTGTCCGAAGAAGACTTAAATCATGTAACTATGTTTTTTGATTTGGTTTCTTATTTTTTTCTCCTTTAAATATATATTAGACATTAAAATATAATAAATTTATTATATAATATATAATAATATTTTATGATGTTCATTTCATGACCTATATCCATATACTATTCCCTAAAATGGAAAATTGATCTATCTTTCGTGTGTACGGTGGATTATCATCCCAGGAACTGATGTAATTCATTTTACATCACCACCTCCCACAACTATTTATCATGATATTTAATGTATATATATATATTATTCATGAAATAATGATCATTGTATAATTAAATTATATCATCTATTTTCTAAATTTTCCATCCATTAAAAAATCATAACATCTTTCATGTGCCTGTGTGGATAACCACATCCACGAAATGATTTGATTCATTTTTCATCACGGAATCACATGGATGAAATATGTATTTATATGCTTATGTGTTTGTGATTTTATGTGTTTATTTAAATATATAATATTACATTCAATATACAATAATCATTCGATAAAGGTATAATTATAATTATCTTATTTCTCCCACGTTTGTTGAAAATTAGAAACATAACTCATGTATACTTATGACCTTCCATCTCCATGATTGTAAAATAATTAATTTTTCATAATAATATTTCATATTTCGTTATATTAATATAATTAATTTCTAAAAAAGATAATTATAACTTGATTATTCCTCTAAAAAGGATATAATCATGATTTGTATGACCATAGTAAACCTACCAAATCGATTTCCCACTTATATGTTGAATGTTCTCAAAATGTCTAACATGAACTTAATTAACTGTGTAATTTAATATAACATATAAATCCGTGAAATAAAAGGAATAATTGACCTGAAAATTCCATTAAGAATTTAAATAATTAATATAATTTTATTATTTTGTAATATAGTGATCGTACGTGTGGAGTTGATGTCGAGGTAAGTGACACTTTACCTTAAAAACAATTTTTTAAAGGTTTTAAAGATTAATTTTCTATATATTTTTATTCCATGTAAATATTTTTAAAATCATTTTAGTGGATGTATTTATATTGATATAAATTAATTATAATGTACAATTTTATGTCTCTTTTTTACTTTCTTTCAAAAAAATCAAATGAAATATTTTTATTTATTTTATACGGAATGTTTTATATTTATTTACAAAAGAAAAACTGAACATTCTATTTTAATGTATAAAGAATCTGTCGATTTTAACACCATTGATAAAATTAATTTATATTTATATTCCTTTATAATATTACATAATTTTCTCAAATAAAAATCCCCATTTCCTTTTTTCTGGGAGTTGTATTCTTGAAAATATGGAATCAAAGGAAATCCATATATCAATATCTGGAAATATTTTATTTATTGACTCAAAAAGATATTTTTATGAGTTTCATAATTTAAATTAATTTTTTTAATGATATTTATACATTTATTGGTCCTTCTACCCTATTTATGATGATGTTTGATGCTGATATTTCACTTAACTTCTATGGTTACTTATTATGTTCTACATAGAATTATGTAAGATTTAACCAAGTTGGTTATTCCATTTGTATGGGTTATTATAGGTTTTATATGAATATGATATCTTAATGAACATATATAAATTTTCTATTATTTCTAGTGAGTATACATATAGTTATTTTCATTTCATAAGGTAATCTAATTATATTTTGTTTAAAGGAATGATAATTACATTTAAGGGTAAACATGCATGTTTTTATGAAAATGTTTTTGGGGGTTCTCATGTTTTTTAAGGAACCCTTATGATTATTAATTTTCATTTATGTTCTACTAGATATTTTTTAATTAAATTATTTGTGTAGTAAATCTTCTTTCATGTGTAACTAAATTATTATTAGAGCACAAAGATAACTATATTATTGTAAATCTCTCTTTTAGGATATCATGGTCATTGAAATAGACTAACATGTTTATTTCTTTTTTTTATCCTCTATTGAGATTTTTGTTCTCACAACATGTTTTAAAATTTTTTCATGTGGTTTAAGGATGATCAGTAAAACTTATGATGTATATTTTAAAATTGTGATGATTTGTTAAGAAAAAAACATGTTTCATTTTAAAAGTTTTATATTGTGGGAAAAAATTGAAATTAAAAGTAAGTGACCACTTTTTTACTTATGGTTTTGTTATGAAATAGTTAAGAACAAATTATCTAAAACTATAAACCTAAAAAGATCCTTAGAGAAGTAGTAAAATTAATTCTTGTATAAGAATTAAATTATTGACTAAATAAGGATCAAGTCCTAATAGTTTGTATTAGAGAATGGTTTTTGGATAATATTATATGCTTGATATTTTATGTAAGTAACCTTAAGAGATTATAAGTTATGGTTATCATATTATCAAATTTTAATATTTCTATGATTCTTCATCTAAACTATGTCTATTCCGAATGGTTTTACCAATAAGAAATTAGGATGCTAATATAGGATGACACTAAGGGGACAATATCCTTCTAAATTATCAGTGTGGAATGGTTGAAATTTGAAAGGATCATTTTATTATTTTGATGGATTAGTTGATATGGGATATTAATGGTGGTATAATCCATGTTATATATCAAACACATTAACCATATATGAATGTTTCTATTCAAGATAATTTCATGAAACAACACCCCCTCCACCCCGACATTTAGTTTATCTTCTGACCCTATGATAGTTGAAGGATGTGTTAAATATTTGTGAAATATATTTTATGTTAGTGGTTTTTCATAGAATCATAATTTAATTCTATCTATTTATCTTTTACATGGTGACACAAATCAGTTTTGGTCAATGGTAATGAATACCATAGATTTAAAAGAGATTGATGCATTGGAAATGAATGAATTTAAAAACATTTTTCATGAAAATAAATTTCATAATGTTATTTGAATTAGAATAAAAAATAAATTATATAAATTGAGGTATAAAGATGAATATTCAGTGGTTGTGTATTAAGAAAACTTTTCCTTATAAGAATGGTACACCCCAAATTTTATTCGATTTTTTTCAAGTAAAATTATTCAGTTTTACTCCATATGAAAGCCAGTATATAAAAGATAAATAGATTCTAGTGTATCATAATGGTATGAGAAGATTTTTTTATTTTTTATGAAGGTAGAACTATTGTCTACTTATGATCACATATTCCATGACAAAAATAAAAAGATAGAGGTCTAGGTGGTATGGAATGGGTAAGCATCCATCAAAGAAATATGAAGATAAGAAAATTAAAACTCCATCATTTGGTAAGTGAGGTAAAATTCACCCTAAAACAATTCTTATAAAATATAAGATGTTTTTCTTGAGATGGTAGGTTGGGACATTTGGATCAGGACTGAAAAATATATCATGTTAAAGATCTAATAAATTAAAAAAATCAATGACTAAGATGTTTTAATTATAATGATAGGGTTCATTATGAAATTACTTTCAACAGTATTGGAATAACGGATGAAAATAATCCAGATCACAAATAGAAATGTGTGGCAAAATCCTTTATGACTACTTCAATAGATGTTATACCATAAAAAAATATATTTTTAACTCTACGGAGCTATGTTTTTTGTAAAGTTGATCTTATGTCTAAGAACCATCACTTAAAGTTGATGGAGGATGAAGATATAAATATAGTTTTTTAGGCTGTGTAGGGGAATTATTATTTTGTGGTAATTCCCTTTGTGTTAACAAATTCTCTAACTATATTTATGGAGAATATAAAAGGTGTTTTACCTTAGTTATTAGATAAAATTGTATTTTTTTATTGATGATATCAAGATATATTATAAAATTAATGGTAATTATGATATATGTTTAAGGATTTTTCTTCAAACAATGAACGAAAATATGATATATAGAAAATGTATTAAATTTGAATTCTGGTGTTGATATATTTCTTTCCTTGGACATATTATAAACAATGATGGAATAACTATTGATCAAACAAAAACTAGAGTTTTTTAAGTGTGACCAACACCTAAAAAGTCGTATATGTTCATATTTTTCAGGGTTTACTGAGTTATTACTAATTTTCATATGAAACGTTTTCTCATTTATCTATATTTCTTCCTATGTTAACACAAAAAGTAGTTAAATTCTTATAAATAAAATAACGTGATGAATAGTTATAGGAATTGAAAATAATATTAGTGACTTCTAATGTTTTTCCATTTAATCCATAAATACTGACTTTGTTATCTATAATTATGCTTTTTTAAAGTTACTTGGTTTTTTTCTAATGTATAATGATCTGGTAATTTCATATGCTTCTTGAAAATAAAAATATCATGCAAAAAATTATGTCACATGGGACTTGTATTGGCAGTTAGAGTATTTAATATAAAATTATAGAGATTTAATTTATATAGGGTAAAGCTTGAAATATATATTGATAAAAAAATTGAAATTCACTCACAAATAGTTGAACATGATACAATGAATATGGCTATAAAATATTAAGGATAATGAATTCCCAATTCATTACTATCCAATAAAATAAAATAGAGTAGTTGATTCTTTATTTCATAAAGATATTGAATCATTAACTATGATACATTTAGAACATGGTAATTTTGTAATTGATGGGATAAATTTGTTCTAGAAATTGTGTATAATGGAAATTCCATTGTATGGATTTCGGTGTTACTGTAGCTATCTTTCGTAGAAAAAATTAAGAAAACTCATAAGGAAGATTGCGTTTTATAGAAAAAGGTGGAATATTTCAAGTAGATAAAGTTACCATACATTAATATTGATAAATAATGTGTTATAATATTTTAAAATAGGTTGTTTTCCTAAGTGATTAATATTTGAATAAATAATTTTTGAGTGGATCTCATAGCTCTCAATTTTATTTTCACTCAGTAGCACTAAGACATAGAGAGACATTGAAAAAATTTTATATTGTGATAGAATGAAAATAAATATTAATGACCTTACAAAGAAATTATTCTCATGTAAAAAAGGATAATGAAAGACTACAACTATCAAAGGGGATGATTTATATTCTATTATTTCCAAAATCGTAATGGGAGAATATGTTAATGAATTTCATAGTTATATTTCCAGAGAAATCTTGATATTATAATGTGATATGGGTTATTATTGATTATTAGGTAAAATCTATGAATTTTATTCTCTATTTTAATAATATGTATTCAGATAAACTTTCTAGACATAGAGTTAAACATTTAATAATGTTTCATGGGGTCCCTCTTTCTTTTGTATCTGACCATGATCTCGGTTAACTTTTAATTTATTGAAAAGCCTTTCGATGTTGTTGGCTAAAAAATCAAATTTCAGTATTACATTTAACCCTCAATGTGATATATATTCAATGTGAATGATTCAGGCATTGGGGGATTTTCTTTGATATTAAAATATGGATTACTAAGGAATTTTGGATAGTCAACTATTATTATTTAAATTTTATTATAATAATAGTTTTTATTCTTGTATACAGACAGATCCGTTTGAGTCATTATATAGGAAATAGGGACGAACTATATTTTTTTTGGGGAAAATATTGGTAATAAAAGTTGTTGGGATCATAATTGGTATAATAGATTCTTGAGAAGGTGAATATGATTCTGAAATACAATAGGATGGATTAGAGTAAAAATGAAATTTATATAAAAAACTGGAGGAAAGATCATTCATTCAAGGTAGGTGATCGAGTTTTTCATAATGTATCTCCATAGAAACATGTTATATATTTTAGGAAAAAATAAACTTGAGTATGAGGATCATTAGACCATATGAAATCCTTGATAATGTCGGATTATTTTCCACTTAATTTCCAATTAATCCAAGCTTATCTAAATTACATGATGTTTTTAACCTTTTATTGTTAAGAAAATATGTTTCAGATACATCTTGTGTTTTGAGTCCCAATGTAGTTTAGTTGGAAGAGAGCATTTATTATGTGGAAAAAAATATTCAGATTTTTTCTTATAGAGTGTAGGTATTATTGAATAAGGTTATTGAATTGGTGTTGACTTTGAGGAAAAATATTATGTTTGAAGAAGAAACATGTGAATTAGAAAACACACTAAAGAAAAAATATCCCCAATTATTTTGGTAATGAATAAAATTATTGGGACACAGTTTCTAAATGAGGGAATATGGTTAAAACCTAGGAAATATTTATATTATATAAATTTAATACCTTATAAATATTCATGAATTAAATTTTATTGAGTCATTTTCACTTTATGAATATTACATTATTTTTGAGTCAATAATGAAATATTTTTATTTTTACTAAATTTTTATAAATGACTTATATATTTTTATTTAAAATATTTTTTTAAAAAAAATTATATTTTGAAATTGAAAAATTTAAATTAAATTATTATATCAAATAATCAAATTTATAATACAATTATTTATTTATTTTCCTAAGAATGTTATTTTTTTGGGTGAATAGTAGAAAATGCTACTTTCTCAAATTAATTTTTTGAAACATAAAGAAACAAAAATTGGTCGAACATTATTCTTATTTGGAACTAGAATTTAAAAATTAGTTAATGAGTCAAATTTCAATTTTTTTATCAATATGAATAGTAACTTTGGTAAAAAGTCAATTACCACGGTAAGAGTAAAAACTGGTTAAAAGGGATAAAAATAAAACGATAAGGGTTAACATTACATAAATATTTCAATAAATCCTATTTTATGACTATATTTCAAACATATATCATGTAATATTCATAAATGGTTCATTTTAGATCTATTTATATTGATTAATACATTAATATAATTTAATATTTTGAAAAATTCCAAGTGTGTACCTTCTCCAATTATAAATGGACACCCCGTATCCCCTATTCTGCACAGTTAAAGATCCTATTATATCATCCAATACCTACCAAAATACATTCCTAACATACCATAATCCATTAAATTTTTCCTCTTTTTTATTACAATACTCACCTTATGGGACACAATGAATAAACCAAAAAAGATGTCTGGAGAAGAGGTAAATTATTTAACTAAATGTTTTTATATTATTTATTATTTTACTCCTTAAATTCACTCTTAAAATTATAACATAATAAAATAATTCTATAAAATATACAAATATGATATTATTTTGATGTAATAAACTACATATATCTCATGTTTTATCAAATGGAAAATGAAACCATCATTTGTGTGTACGACAGACTATGGCTTCACAAACCAATGTAGTTAATTCTCTATCACCACCTCTCATAGGTGATTATAATAAATTATTATATATATATATATATAATATTAATTACATAACTATAATTTTTTAAAGATATTATATCATCTATTTTCTTTCTTTTTTATCCATTGTGAAAAGAAAGCGACTTTCATTTGTATGTGTGGATTACTACAACCATGAAGCGATCGGATTTTTTTTTTCATCTCCGCCTCACATGAATAAAAATATAAGTTTATTTAAATATATAATGTTATATTTATAATATAATTGTAATTATGTTAATATAAAAGATTTTTTATCTTCTTTCTCTCACGTTTTTTGAAAATTGGAAAGGTTACTCATGTATACCTATGACCTACTGTATCTATGATTGTATGATATTTCAATTTTTATAACCATATTAGATAGTTGGTAATAAAATAATAATTAATGTATAAAAATGAAAATTATAACATGATTAATATTTTATAAATCATATAATTACGATCCATTTGACAATATTCAACCTACCAAATCCTTTTTGAACCAATTTGTTGAATGTGCTCAAAACGTCTGATATAAACTTAATTAATTATGAAATTTAATATAACATAGATGTAAGAGAAATAAAAGGAATAATAAACCCAAATTTTTTTAAGAATGTAAATAATTGACATAAGTTTATTATTTATGAATATATATAACATTCCTGACGAGTTGGACTCAAGGTAAGAGACAATTTTCCTTAGATACCTCATTTTAAGCATTTTAATGATTTATTTAAAAAAATAATTTTACTCAATGTCCATATTCCAAAAATAAATTTATGGATGTATTTATATGGAAATAAATTAATTATAAATTTAATTTTATTTCTCTTTTTTTCTTTCTTTCCAAGGTTTTCATAAGGAATCTTTTTTAATTATTTCATATAGAGTCTTTTCACTTTCATTACAATGTGGAAGTATATATGTTATATTTTAACATATATGGTGTCAATGAATATTATTTCTAATAAAAAATTATTTTATTTCTATATTCATTAATAATATTACATTTTCTTCAAATAAAAATGTTCCTTCCCTTTTTTATGGGTGATTTAGTTTTGAACGTCAGGTTTTATAGAAAAGGGGTATATTCATATCCCAAAATTTTTTACTAAAAGGTTAAAAGGGATATTTATTATAATTTTGATGATTCAAATGTAATATTTTATGTTTTTAATGAATTTTATGGCCCTTTGAAAATTTTTATGAAGATTTATGAGATTTATATAGTTATCCCATAAATTTTTTAATGATTATGGTCTATGAAAAATTATTTTTGAAATAACCGAGTTGGTGATTCCATTTGTGCATGTCATAATAGGGATTTGTATAAGTGTTATATAAAGCTTATTCCCCAAGGAACCTATATTAATTTAATATGGATCATAATTATTTTTCATCGAAATATTTTTTTCATATGTTAAGCTAATGATATTTTATTTTAAAGAACGATTATGCCATTTATGGTTAAAAATGTTAGTTTTTATGAAAATGTTTTCATGGGTTCTCATGTTTTTAATTAACCATATTGATTATGATTTTTTTACTTTAGGGTTTCATATAATGGTTTTCATGGAAAACCTTTTGTAGTAAATATGATTTCATGTTTATGTATATGATTATTTGAGCTCAAATTTTATTTTGTTAAAGGAAAATGTTCTTTTATGACCAATTATTCTTTAAATCAAGTGATAGGTTTATGTATTAATTTTTTATAATACCTTTACTTATATTATTTTTATCACCACACATGTTAAATTTTTTTTGTAGGGTTTAAGGATGAGTATGAAAAATGATTAATTCATGATGAAAATGGTGAATATTTATACTGAAAATGCATGTTTAATTTTAATTTTTTTGTATTATGGGGTAAATGGATACTAATAAGATGTTTCAAATTTATAATATATCGGTTTTTACATAATGTTATGAAATAATTATCTAAAAATATTAACTTGAAAATATATTAGGGAGTGAAATTAAATAAACACCTCTTCAAAAAAGAAATTATAGATATGAATAGGGTCTTTATATTATAGGTCTCTCCATATCTCCCCATCTCACTCATTCTAAAAAATATTTGTTGTAGAAAAATGTTTTCACATCATATATTGGGTAAAATAGGGATTTAATTTCTCTACCTAGGATTAATTCATTCTATCACATTCTATATGACTTGAGGATACATGAACTATATATATAGACAATTATATTTTTGCGAAATGTTTATAATAATTGGGTTTTAAATATTTATCCAATTAGTGAAATATTAGACCATGGATTTAGGAATTATATGAATGACCCATATAAGTTGAAAATTTTGATAACATTTGTAACACCCCATTATTTTATATTAGTTTCCTTTTTATTTAAACATTATGTATTAGATAGACTTCCTTACAAGAAACCCAAAATCTATATAAACCAATATATAGTAAACTAAACAACCTAGTAATTAAATTCAAGGATATAAATATTAATAAACCCTTTATTAAAAATATGTATATGGTTTTTTAAATAATTCAAATTTATTTATTAATTCATAATAGATAAGTACTCAATTTTCAATAAAATCAATTTATACTTCAAAAATAAGATTTGATAAAAAAATGAATTTTATTGCATTTAACATGAATAAAAAATATAATTAATTAATAAAACATTAATAAATTTTATTTATGGAAATTGATGAATTTTTTGAAATTATAATTTTAATATTAGATCAGGGCATATCTTTAGAAATTTTCTAAAGAAATTTCTTATTCTCTTAATAATGAAAAATAATGATTTTTGTAAAAATGACATTTATTTTAAATTAAAAGTACCATAATATTTTGAATTTATTTTTAATTAATATAATTATAATTTAATTAAAAATAATATACTTAATTACATATGTATCCTCATTATACTGTATTTTGGTATATATAATTTTTTATGTTTAAAAACATTTTTTTAGAACTATTTTTATGTGCACAATCTATTTTTTTCTTAATAAAATAAATTAATATACATTTTTTTTATATTTATAATGAAATTTATAGATTAAGTATTTAGTAATATAATTTACTATTCTTTTTATATTTTTTACAATGAAATTAATGTAAGTAAATTATATTTTTTGTTTAATGATTCATTTTTTCAAAAATAGGTTTTCATTACAGGTTTCCTGCTTGTTTAAAATTAAATTCTAAAAGTTATAGAAATTTATTATAGTATTATGGACTATATATTTATAATAATTATAATTAATATAACCTAATAGGTTTAACTCAATTTTTTTCTCATAGTGAATAGTAAAAACATTAAAATTTTGTTACCACGACTATGGTTAAAATGAGTTTGTTGAGGGTTAAACCAAGTGATAATGGTCGGATTTCTATATAAACCTATATAATTCATGTTTTTTGATATATTTAATCATTATATTATCATACATTTTAAAAAATATCAATTTTTATCCAGTTTCCCAAGAAATGGAAATAAAATCATTGAAAACTTTTAAGAAATTCAATGTCTGTCCCTCCCGTCAGTTATAAAAAGTAACCTCTTTTTCTCACTTAATCACACCCTTTTATCCTTTTATATCATAAAATACCTGCTATAAAACAATCTAAGAATACTTAATTTCATTATATATCTTATATTTTTCTTCTAAGACCAATCCTTTAAGGTATAATGAGTAAGATAATGGAGTTCTCTCAATGACGAGATATAGAGCTTAACCAAGACCTTTCCATTTTATTTCTTTTTCTAATCCCAAAAACGTTTTATATACATAAATAATGATAAATGTTTATCATAAATAATAATATATTTTATTATAGTCATGTAAAAATTATTTATAACCTCTTATCTATCCATTCTGAGGTGAAAGTATCACTTGTGTATACATGAGCACTTCTGTCTCCACATAGTGATACAACTCATTTTCAAAAACCATCATTAATGGTTGTTTGTTTTAATATATTTAATATTTATATATTATATATATTTATTAATAATTATTATTTAAATATTAATTCATATTTACGAATCGTTTATCCCATGCATCAGAAAATTGAAATTTCACTCCTCCATATGTAGGGACCACCGTCTCCACATAGTGATGTAATTAATTTTTCATCACCACGTGATATAAATGGTTATAAATATTAATATAATTACTATATGATATTTATATCAGGATTAAAATTTTGGATATGTACAAATAAGGATCAAAGTTCAAGGACCACACCTACCATCCTAAAATATACATGAAAAACGATCTAATTAACACCCAAAATGAAGAAATTAATAGAGAAGTATTAATAAATTGGACTGGAAGTGATATATGTGGATTATATATGGTATTATATGTATTAAAATGGAATTTTTATATAACCAAAATAAATCTAAATTTATTTCATAGGATATTATAGAAAATATAAATCAAATCAGATATAAAGTAAGGGTTTCGTTTCAAATTCTTTTCATTGCGACATGAATTAATGTTATGTATTAATTTATAATTTAAATGGTGTTTATAATATAAAATAAATTTTTTTAAATAATACATGATTTAATTATATGAATATATATATCCATATTATTTTTTATCAAAGGGTTTTTGAATTTAAACATACCAAAGTGGTAAGGTTTTATCATCTGAAGTCGTCTTCTTTGGGACATATGATATCTTACAAAACTATATTATTTTTTGAGGTGTATATAATACACCTATTATTTTTTGTATCAATAATATCGTTATGTTAAATTTATTCAAAGTTCTATTTTATTTTATTAATTTCATGGGGGTTATGAATCAAATTTTACCAAAGGAGTAAAGATTTTATGTTACAAACTCATTTTTACTTGAATTGTTTATAACTAATTTTTCATGATAAAATTATATGATATATTTTTAAAATTTATTAATTTTTTTCTTAATTCTTTTTTGTTTATGTATATTACGTTATTTCCTTTTATTTTCCTCTCATTAATTGCTCAATAGATTGAAAGAAGTTTTTTCAGGAAGACCGACATCATTTTACTCTTTTGTCAGAAATAGTTTTTTCCATATCTTTATTTTATTTATCATGTTTTAACGAATGAATTTATTATTTAAAAAAATTAATGAATCTTATTTCTATTTTCAGTATGAGGTACTTTTTACTTTTCACAAAAAAGTTAATGGAATTATTGTTTTAATGTACACTGGATGAATGAATTTCCCCTCCATTATAATCATTCTTTTCCCTGAATACTACTTTATAATTTTCCATGGTTAATTTCAATGAAAATTTTTTCAGTAATATTTTTTAATTTTTTATATTTTAAATATTTGGTTTCAAAATTCAAATTGTATTTTCCTCAAGAAATATTTCAGTGATATTTTAAAGATTGTTTTTAATCTGTACAAACAACATTTGATGTTTATTATGTTTTAATAGGTATATGATACAATGTTGGAATATTTATTATTTCTCTAGATGTTTTATATTTATCATGGTGAATTTCTTAAAAAATGTTTTTTCATTCTACTGGCTATGAATTGATGTAATGATTTTTTTTCAGGATCTTATGGAATACATTTAAATTAATTATGATAATTTCATGGGTGGTTCTATTATAAACAAATGAGATGTGGTTATATTATAAACCAAGGATGGGTGGGTCCAGTATAGACCTATAATGCATTAGTTAAAGAAGGATATATTATGAGATTACAAGGACTATAATTTTGAGTAATACCAGTTCAGTAAGAGACTTTTTCCGATTAGAGAGTCTTGAAAGTGAACTTTAACTTATGAAATGATATAATAGTGAGTGAACCCAATCCACAGGGATAGTATTGGAAGCAATCCATTACTAATTAAATTATTTCCTATGATTTATTTCATTCCAAAAACTTATGAATTGTTCTTATGAAATTTTTTCATGGAACATGATTAATTATTGATTATTCTGAAATCATATATGTTATGTAATTTATTTAAAAAATTCCTTACACCATGTTTCGTGATTAAATATCATTGTTTGATTTGGTGTTGTTATTATATGTCTTGATCCTGTTATCATACATTTATCTTTATCTAATACTCACTTATGTTCATTTATTCATACATCATATGTTTTCCCTTAAGAAGCATTTTAGCTCACCATTTATCATATTTCCCCTTCCAGGGTTATGGGAAAAAAATTTAGGTACTATATGTCGAAGAAGGGTTCTATTTCTGAAGAAATAAATGGGAAATGATATAGATTATTTATGTACCTGTTTGATACATATACGTGTTTACAAAAACATTAAACCTATAAATTCCTCAAGTGGTATTACTGTGAAATTTATTAAATATTCATTTAAAATGATGTAATATTTATGTATTAATATTATGGTTTTCTATGGTAGGTATTAGTGGAAAATTATAGAAAAATTGTAAAATAAGACGAGGAATTGTTAGTGAGAACCCTTATAATAATATTATGTGGATGATAATATCCAATGTTATGGAAACTAAAGGAGTGTGTTTTTTCTAATAAAATACAACCTTGTCTAGATTCTTTATGTAGATATGGTTTTGGGATAGATTCATCTAGTGGTAATAACACCAAAAATATTTGATTGATTATATATCGGCTATTATTCTAGTGCACAGTGGATGGGTCATTACAATGAACCTATTTTGAAAATCATGAGTGATATTAATAGGTTAATTACAATTTTATTTAAGGTTAATTATAACGGATTTGAAAAGATAATGATTGTGGATAACCATGGTTAAACATATGTTTTCATATATTAAAAATAAGGTGTCTTGATTTGGATATATTATAAATGATTTTCATGATTATATGATCTTCCACAAAGGATATTTCTTCTCATATTATGATTTCTTGTTTATGAAAATTGATATAACTAGAAGGGCCCATATTAATACATAATTTTATAGACATTGTATTGATTTTCCCCATGAGAAACCAAAAATTATGGGAGCTGGAATACAAATTATTTTTTATGTTTATGAAAAAAAATTTATGAATCATGTTGAGGTTTCAAATTATCAAATGAAGGAACATTATACTATTGATTCATTCAGGAGGAAATTTACACCATCTTTTAGTTTGTCTGTTAATCCACTAATTTTTTGGGGAATATATTAGAACCACTAAAAATAAATTTTCCATTCCAAAATAACCAAAACATGAAATGGGAATCTTAGATGTTTATATATTGTAATTTTAAGTAGATCAATGGTGGATAATAATCAATAATAAAGTTAAATGGGAATATGTTTAATCCATTTTGAGGGATGAGATTAGGATAATATTTTTCTATAATTACTTTCAATGTATTATTTTTATGAATAAAGAGAAGGAATTACTTAAGATTAATTAGAAGGATAGTGAATTCATTGGTTCATATGAGGAAATCATTACAAGAATTGAAAGGTATGATTCTAACATTATTATTTAACTAGAAAATAATATTGTTCTATTATTTAGTGGCTTAAAACCAAGTCTCTAAAAGGAATTATCCATAAGTGACATTAGTATCTATGAAGAAATCATTTGATGTTCTATCAAGGTGAAAATGGAAATTGGAGTCACCAATAAATATTGTGGTTCAAACAAAAAAATTGTAACGTCCTTGTTTCGGGTGCCACTCAACGGGTGCCCCGATCCCAGTTGGTCACATGAGCTCAAGCGCATTTCCCCAAATGCCAGAGGTTGCCGACTAGCAGCAAGGGCCTAGGTCTGATTGTGGGGAAACTATGCCCTCATTTTTCAAAGTGTAGCGTAGAGGAATAAAATAAAAAGCATAAAACAACAGCGGAACAAATAAACCATACATATTTAATATAAACAACTACAGTAAAAGATAACCAACATTTATATATATAATGATGCAACATGTCTCATGTTCTATGAAAACAACCATAACATGTTACACAACAATATAGTAAAATAAAATACAGAGTACAGAAAGACAAAACAAAACAGTTGGTAGCATCGTGAGCCTAAGCTCGATCAAATGCTACCCTACTCCTCATCAATAATCAGGTACCTGTATAGGGTCCCTTTCCCTTATCTACACCTGTAGAAATGTAATCTATTTGGGCCGAAGACGTGACCCAATCAGGGAGTGAGAAATAAATCCTAGTAGGCACCCACCAATGGCATGTGCTCAACTGTGTGTAAATATGCAACAACCATGTGCAAAAGTAAATGAAATAAACTAAGCAGTACTAAAAAGTAACTAGATTTACCAATTATATTTCCATTTTAATATTCAGTTAATCATTCATTATATAGAAACCACCACAGTGAATTTCTATGTAAACAATCTGTGTCCTCAGACACACAATCCATTACACTTTGGTAATGAGAAATTTAACACATAGGTACATGCCCACTGTCATAACAGATATTACCCTCAGGTGTACAATGTTTTTCCCTCGGCCACAGAGTCTATTGCCCACTGGCACGGAAGAAGGTGCCCTCAGGCTGAAATAACCACTTCTCTCAGGCTAAAGGTAATGCTACCCTCAGGCTATGTAAAGCACTACTTTCAGGCTAAGTAACTAACCCGGACAAGACAAACATATAAACAGGAAATACACATGTAATTCCTCTCAAGGAAATTCAATAAACATTATTACAATGGAATACCCTTGGGTATCCAGGTCAAACGGCTAAACAGAGGAACACACCCCCGGGGTGGTCCTGGATCCAAGAAGCGATCCCAAACAGAAGTTTTTTATCACATTTAATTATCTATACAATTATAGGTATTTAAAACAGCTAAGGGCTCTTCCACATGACCCCACAACAAGGGTTCATTGCTCAATGTTACACAAAAACGCACAACAGTTAGAATTTAAACACCAAGCCACCTACCTAAAACGACCATGAACGGTATACGTGAACGATGATCGTCGAATTGTCTTAGAACATCGTAGATATAAGGTTAATTAAATACCCATTCAAACTCAAAGAACTTCCCTTAGAGGAAGAATTGGCAAGAACTACACAAGGATAAGGATGAACTCACCCGTGAGGTTCTAGGGAGATCGACGGTGCATGAAATGGATTCTCGATGCTCGATCTAGAGCTCCTTGAAGGTCAGGCCCTCTCTCCCAACTCCTTCCTCCAGTTCTAAGCCTTCCCTATGAATAGGGGAGGCTAATGCCCATTTTAAGAAAAGAAAACAAACTACACGACATGTACTATTGGGTACACGGCGTGTAGTTTTCATTTTTTAACTGTTCCTTCGGTGGCTTCTTACCAGCGTGACATTGTTCATCTGTCGACATGCATACACGGTGTGTAATCAATGAATACATGGCATGTACTGATGCTCAGCTAGCGGCTGCTTCCACTGCCTTACTATTTTCCAGCCAACTGATGACATGGAGTGTAAGTACCTACTACACGGCGTGTAGTCGGTTTTTACAACTTTCATTGCCAGCATGGCTACACACTATGTGTACTCATCCCACACAGCCAAAGTACACGGCGTGTGGAAAAGTACATGGCGTGTAGTAACAGAAATTAGGATTTTTCCCCATTTTCCTTATTTTATCAAAAACACTTAAGAAAATAGAAAAGAAGAAACTCTAACCTCAAGAATAAGAACCGGGTTCTTACAAACTTCCCCCTTTAGAGCAATTCGTCCACAAATTTCCCTTCCATGGTTGGTGAAGATAACGCTCCAGATTAACTCTGGCCACTTAGCATGTACATCGGTCTCCCGCTCCCATGTTTTGTCCTACACTCTGCTATGTTTCCATAGCACCCGTACAAGAGGAACTGACCGGTCTCGGAGAACCTTCATGATCCTATCAACAACATGAACCGGATTCCCCTCAAAGGTCGCATCTACCTCGAGCTCAACCTCCTCGGGCTAAATGACGTGATATGGGTCTAAATGATAGCAACGCAACTGAGATACATAGAATACATCATGCATGGCTCAGTACCTCTATGGTAACTGCAACTGATAGGAAACTGGCCTAACTCTCTAAAGAATCTAAAATTCCCCCACATACCTCGGTGAAATTTAACCATATCTCATGATCCTCCTGTGTCCCATCCTCGGTGAAACACACAACAAAACCTGATCCCTGGCCATCAACTCCAAGGGTCATCTGTGGTGATCAGTGTAAGATTTATGACGAGACTGTGCAGTAGCCATCCTCTTTGGAATCAACTGGACTGGCTCAGAAGTCTCCTGGAAGAGACGTGGTCCCAATAAAGCTTCCTCACCTATCTCTATCCAGCTTAAAGGTGATCAGCATGGGCTACCATATAAAGCCTCATAAGGTGCCATCTCAATAGTTTCCTAAAAAATATTATTATATGAAAACTCGACTAGGGGTATATGGTTCTCCCAAGACCCCCCAAAGTCTAGGATGCATGCACGCAACATTTCCTTAAGCACCTGTACCGTACTCTCTGACTAGCCATTGGTCTGAGGGTGGTAAGATGTGCTCATAAGCACCTGTGTACACAGTGCCCTCTAAAAACACCTCCAGAAACGAGACATAAAGAGGGCATTCCTATCTGAAACGATAGAACAAGGAACACCATGAAGACGTATGACATATCGAATATAAAACATCCTGAGATCGTCAACACCGAAGGTCTCCTTGATCAGAAAAAAGTGATCTACCTTTGTGAGTCTGTCCACAACAACCCACATGGCATCATTGCCTTGAGGTGACCTCGGCAACCCAGTCACGAAGTCCATCGCGACATCATCCCATTTCCACTCTTGGATAGATAACTATTGTAACAGTCTGACAGGCCTCTGATGCTCTCCCTTCACCTGGTGATAGGTGGAACATCTTGAAACAAAACCAGTTATCTCTCTCTTCATACTCGACCACCAGTACTGACATCTCAAGTCACGGTACATCTTGGTAACTCTGGGATGAACTTCCAAGATGAAGCACGAAACTCCCGCATCAGCTCCTCGCATATATCCCCTGGAACCCATACTCATCCATGGAAACAAAATAATTCATCATCACCTATCGTCCAACCCGGAGAAGGGTCCTCACTGGTCACCAACACCTATAGAACTAGGCCTTCTAAATTATATAGTTTTCTCATCCTCACTCTATCCAGGAGGATAGAAGTAACATCTAAAGATGAAAGATAGGTTTTCCCCTGACTATCATGCACCTCCAAATGCATATCAGAGAACAAATCCATCAGCTACCATTCACCACTGGCCTCATGAACTACCTGCATCTGAGTCTTTTGGCTCAGTGCATCAACAACTGCATTACCCTTACTAGGTGTGTAGGCATGCTCAAAATTAAAGGACAGAAGGTATTCAACCCACCTTCACTGTCTCAGGATCAAGTCACACTAAGTAAAGATGTACTTGAGAATTTTGGGGTTGGTGAAAACCACAAAATTCTCTCCCAAGAGATAATTTCTCCAACAACGCAATGCATAAACAACTGCAACCAACTCGAGGTCATGCGTCGGGTAATTCCTCTCATGTGGCCTCAACTACCGAGACTCGTATGCAACAACTCGATCGTCCTGCATCAACACTGCTCTTAGTCCAATTCTTAATGCATCATAGTAAACTGTATAGCTCTTCCCTTACTCTGGAAGTATTAGGACTGGTGCTGATGTCAACCTTCCTTTCAGGTACTGAAAGGATCTCTCGCAAGCTTCCGACCAAACGAACATCACACAATTCTTAGTCAGACCCGACAACGATGCAGCTAAGAGGGAGAAGTCTTGTATAAAATGCCTGTAGTAACCAGACAATCCTAAGAGACTTCATATCTCAAACACGTTCTTAGGCTGCTCCCAGTAAACTACTGCTCTCGCGATCTCTGGGTCTACTTCAACTCCATCCTCTATGATGATAAGACCCATGAACTGAATCTAGTCCATCCAAAAGTGTCACTTTGAGAGCTTAGCATATAGCTTATGCTCTCTCAGTGTACTCAATACGATCTCAAGATGGGTGGCATGGTCGTGTCCAGTGTGAGAATACACCAAGATGTCGTCCACGAATACTACCACAAAGGAATCCAGATAAGGATGGAACACATGATTAATCAGATCTATAAAAACTGTTGGCGCGTTTGTGAGTCCAAACGGCATAACCAAGTACTCGTACAGACCATATTATCTTTGAAAGGTTGTAAGCGGTATGTCCGATGGTCTCACGCACAACTGATGATATTCGGATCTAAATTTAATCTTCAAGAACACTCGTGCTCCACGAAGTTGGTCAAAAAGATCATCAATCCTCAGCAAGGGATATTTGTTCTTGACCGTTTGCTTGTTCAACTTCCGATAATCCACACATAGTCTGAGGGTACCATATGTCTTCATCACAAAATGGACCAAAGAAACCCAAGAAGCAGTACTGAGTCGGATAAACCCCTATGAATGTAACTACTCTAACTGCCTCTTGAGCTCTTGCAACTCTGGTGTAGCCATCCTATAAGAAGGAATGGACACTGGTGCGGCACCTAGCACAAGCTCAATAGAGAAATCCACCTCACGCTTTGGAGGTAGACCTGAAAAGTCATCCGGGAAGACATCTCTGAAATGATCAAACAATGGAGGGAAATTCATCTGACAAGTCCCCTGATCATACATATATAAACTCGCAATCTGGGTTGTGACTCCGCCTCGCCCATGATGCTATCGTCCAGATCGACTCACCTGAACTTCCCATTCACCATTTTATATAAACTTTCCACCCTCTGGTGACTTGAAACTCACCCTGCGACGATAGTAATCTACAATGGCTTGATAGGGAACCAACCAGTCCATACAGAGAATGACTTTATAAGCTGTCATCTATAAGACATAGAGGTCTAATAGAAAGTTACACCCTCCAACCTCAAGGCAGAACTCCTTGCACTAACGCACACTAGCCGTTCTAGCTCCCAACGGAGTGTCTAGCATCATAACATCATAAGAAGAAGAAACACAGAGCCAAAGTCTCTCCTAAACGGGCAAAGATATGAAACTATGTGTAGCACCCATATCAAAAAGAAATGAACATAAGACAGATGCTACTAGAATAGTACCTTTGACAGTCAAAGGTCTGAGATCCTGCTCCTGCTGGGTCTGTTGCACTGCATATGCTTGTCCAGTGCCGTGGCCCTGCGACACAACCTGGCTACCCTGAGCCGTCCTACCATGATGCCTTTGAGATCCTGGTGTCTGGCTACCACGGCCACAACCACCATCCCTGCCTGCACGCCAAGACGTGTTTCAGTTTCCTGACTGGTAATAAGATGATGGTCCTACTCCCGCATGCAGAGTATTATGAGAACCCCTCTCACTAGACACTGGTGGAAACGCCTTGTAAAAGCACTGCAGATGACCCATCTTGTCGTAATCTTGGCACTCCACTTGGTCTCTTGGACACTGAGGTCTCTTTTTCCCCTCCTTACCACACTGGTAGCACATGACATGGCCACCTGAAACATTCTTCTAGTTGGTACTGCCACCCTGAGAGAATTCCATATATATCTTTCTCATGCTAGTAGAAATAGTACCTGAAAGAGGTGTTGAACCGCCCTGGCCCACACCACTATCTTCCCGCAGGTTCCTCTCTGTAATCAGTGCCTGGATCACAAAAGCATGTACGTTAGGTAACTTGAAAACATTTACCAGTTCTCAGATTTCATATCGAAGACCATCCTCAAAGCGTCTGGCTCTCAATGTCTCATCACCCACCAGAACAGGTGCAAAATGCTGAAGCTCGGTGAAATGAGCAGAATAATCCATCACCGACATAGCTCCATGCTTCAGATTCATGAACTCTTGAGCTCTATCTTCCCTTAGCATCTCTGGGAAGAAGAATTCATAGAAGGCTGTCTAAAAATCTTCCCACGCCATGTCTTTGTGATTCTCCGACTGGGTGGTAACATCCCACCACCTCTTGGAGGTATCACGTAGCATATAAGACGTGATCTTGACCCTCCACCCGGGAGGCATCTCATAATGCTTGAAGATAGTCTGCATGGACCCTAGCCAAGACTCCGCAGCCTATGATCCATCATACCCTGAAAACATAGGTGGATGATACTGCTGGAAGATACGAGTCACCTCAGCCATAGATGTGGCAGCCGACAGTACTCCCTGAAAGGTCTGCATGCGCCACATAAATCCTTCACAGAACTGCACATCAATGCCTCTGTCCGGTATAACGGCCGGTGCCGCATCTGGCTCTGCTGGAGGATCCACTGGTATCCCATATCCCACCATCACTGGAGTATAATCGTTGCTGCTCTCTTGACGAACAACACATGGTCGTCCCGGTGACATAAATCTGTAAGGAAAAACACACACCTTAGACCAAGATTATCAAAAAACTGGAAATAAAGGGACCAAAAGGGGAACAGGGGGAAGAAGGCATTCAATATTTCCAAAACAAGACTACACAGTGTGTACACTGACTACACGGAGTGTACCTGACTTCTTTTCCCCTGCCCGGGTCCTTCTACACCGCTAAGCCACACGGCTCCGGTTGAACAAAACTACACGTCTTGTATGGTGTAATTTTCCTACTGCCCGTGTCGTTTTTGACACGACCAACTACTCGGCTAACACTACACTTTATGTTACACCCGCACACGGCGTGTTACACCCAGACACAGCGTGTTACACCCGCAAACGACATGTACACCACCCATTTTCCTAGCCATGCAGCTAAAACCAAACAGTCTATCCTCAGAAGGGACTACACGGTGTGTCCCTCAGGCACAAGGCATGTAATAGAGGAGCTCTGCCGACCCATGTTGTTAGTTACACGGCCGGATACACGGCTCTCACTACACAGGGTTTTCCATATACACACGGCGTGAAAATGAAAGGATTACACTGACCTGTGTTTTTAGTTACACAGTCGGATCCCATGTAAGACTACATGACGTGTTCTATAGTGGACACGATGTGTATGTCTTAAGGTATCCTATGTCCGTGTTTGTTTGTTACACGGGAAGACTTCAGGTCAACACTACACAACGTGTACATCTGGTACACGGCGTGTTTTTCCCATGCATTTCCATTCCCCGTGTCCTCGTCCACACGGTCTATGACACAGAAAGAGACTACACGGCGTGTACTGACGGTACACGGAATGTACATAAAAAAATTCATTTCATCCCAAATAGAAGATCACACGGCATGTTTCCAAGGAACTACATGACGTGTATCCTGGGTTTTCTAGACAGTAAGCCTCTGAAACTACTCCAGAATGCATAAAATACTAAAAAACAACATGTAAGTGCCAAATTGGTCCATACTCCCCAGAAATAAATTTTTGGAATCTAATATGAGTTATAACCAGATAATCAGTCAAAGATCCACCAAATTTCGGTCAGTAGTGGACCATACTCCCCAAAAACAAAATTTTGGTGTCCATTCTATGAACAAGATCACAAAAATATACCCTATCACGTAGCAGGTATTTACCAAAGAGGCTGTCACAACAACATGCTTTTCTAGCACAACAACTATCACAATAACATGAAATTTCTAATGCGCCTACATGGCATGGAACTATGCATGGCATGTGATTTCTAACATGAGCCAAAATGAAACATGAGATGGCATACACTCATCTCATCTAGTTGAAACTAAATATAAATCATGGATAAAATATAAACAGCACATTCACAAGTGCGTCACCCAATGGTGAAATCAGATCAACTGAAATCAATAAAATTGCAACACGAGGTAAATTGGATTTTCCATGTACATGGGTTAGCTACTCCTGGGAACAGCTTATTACGAACTACCATTTCCATCATATCCCTGACTAAGGATCCAAATAGTAATTCAAAGAAAAGAACCACTTTGTATCATCCCGGTTCCGGGTGCCACTCAACAGGTGCCCCGAACCTGGTTGGTCAGATGACCTCAAGCGCATTTGTACAAATGCCAGAAGCTGATGACTAGCAGTGAGGTCCCAGGTTTGATAGTGGAGAAACTATGCCCTCATTTGTCAAAGTATAGCATAGAGAAGTAAAATAAAAATCATACAAAAATATCGGAAGCAGTAAACCATACAAATTTAATATAAACAAATGTAGTAAAAGATAACCAAAAGTTATATAGATAATGATGCAACAAGTATCAAGTTTGAAGAAAATATCCAAAACATGTAACACAAAAATAAAGTACAATACAATACACAATACAGTAATACAAAAGAAAACAGTTCGTAGCATCACGAGCTTAAGCCTGGTCCCATGCTACCCTACTCATCAGCAGCAATCAAGTACCTATATAGGGACCTTTTTCCTTATTTACACCTGCTGAAATGTAATCAGTTTGGGCCGAAGTCATGACCCAAATACCGTGTGAGAAATAAATCCCAGTAGGCACCCACCAAAATCCCGTGCTCAACAGTGTGTAAATATGAAACAACCATGTGAAAAAGTAAATGCAATAAACTAAGCATTACTCAACAGTAAATTTCTTTTCCAGTTATATTGACAGTTTAATATTCATTTAATCGTTAATTATAAGGAAACCACCATAGTGAATTTCTATGTAAACATTCAGTGTCCTCAGATACGCAAACCCTTACCCTCGAATAATCAGAAACTTAACCTTTAGGTACTTTCCCACATGCATAACAGATATTACCCTCAGGCGTACAAAGTATCTCCCTCGGGCACAGAGTCTCTTGCCCACAACCTTGATCTGAAAAAACCACTGCACTCAGGCCAAAGGTAACGCTGCCCTTAGGCTAGTTAAATAACTTCCCTTATTCTAAGAAAGTAACCAGGCCAAGACCAACATATAAAGAAGAAATACTCACAAAATTACTCTCAAGGAAATTCAATAAAAAATTATTAAAATGGCATGCCCTCGGCTATCCTAGCCAAACGGAAAAATAGAGGAACGCACCCCCAGGGTGGTCCTGGATCCAAGTAGTGATCCCAAATAGCAGTTTATCATCACATTTAATTACCTATATAATTATAGGTATTTAAAACAGCTAAAGCCTCAGCCACACGACACCCCAACATGGGTTCGTTGCTCAACGGTACACAAAATCGCACAACAGTTGGAATTTAAACACAAAGCCACCTACCTTAAACGCCCCTGAACGGTATACGAGAACGACGATCCTCAAATCATCCTAGAACGAAATATATATGAGGTGAAATAAATCCCCATTAAAACTCAAATAACTTACCTTAGAGGAATAATTGGAAAGAACTATGCAAGGAGGAGGAAGAGCTCACCAGTTCGGTTCTCGGGAGATCGACGGTGCAGAAAACGGATTCCCAACACTCAATCTGGAGCTCCTCGAAGGACTGGCCCTATCTCCTGAATAATTCCTCTGGTTCTAAGCCTTCTTGGTGAATAGGGGAATCAAATTCCCATTTTATGTGAAAAAAACAAACTACACGGCGTGTACTATTGGTTACACGGCATGTAGTTTTCATTTTTTAACTGTTCCTTCGGCGGCTTCTCTCTAGCGTGGAACTATTCATCTATTGAAATGCATACACAGCGTGTAATCCATGAGTACAGGGCGTGTACTAATACTGAGCTGGTGGCTGCTTCCACCATTTTACTATTTTCCTACCGACAGACGACATTACATGAAAATACCTACTACACGGCCTATAGTCAGTTTTTACACCTTTCATCGCCAGCACGGATACACACCCTATGTACTCATCCCGCAGAGCCAAAGTACACTGCATGTGGAAAAGTACATGGCGTGTAGTCACAAAAATTAGGATTTTTCACCATTTTATTTTTTTTCTAAAAAACACCTAAGATAAGATAAAATAAGAAACACATACCTCACGAATAAGAACCAGGTTCTTACAAAAATAAATATGGAATTATATTAAAATTCTAATAAATATTCATGGAGGAAAAAATATGAGTTTTCCTTTAGTCCAGAAGTGTTTAAGGAAGCTTAGAGGGGATTCTTTTAAGGACAATAGTAAATGACTTATCGTTATAAAAATAGGACATTAAGAAATCAAAGGCAGAATTATTTAGAAGAAGCTATCTAATGGTGACAATGGATTTAAATCATCATAGAATGAAACAACCCCACTACATTTATATAATTAAATGGTGTATGGGAATTTTGCTAAATAATAATCAAATATAAGGTTGAATAATCATTATTAATGTTAGTGGCCTCTTAAGATCAGTGACAAAGGGAAATCTCATGTGATAACTATTTCCAATGTGGGGAGCAACAATGATGTGGTGAATTGTAAAAATATTATCCATTATATAACTTATAATTTATTATTTAATTTTCTATATACCCAAAAATTTATATTTCGATGATTTAATAAGGGTGTCACATTACAACCTTAATGATTACATGTTGAAATATCATTAAAAACTCCTAATGGTATGATGATCACATCTCAAGTCTATGAATCTTCACTAATTAAATTTTATGGGAATATAATTCCAATAAATATTTTTATTCTTCCTATAGTTGAATTTTATGTGATTTTGGAAATGGATTGGCTTTCTTTTTATAAATTTAATATCAATTATTGTTAATGGACGTTTTAGTTGATATTCTGAACCAACCTACTATTACCTGTCAGTGTGAGGATAAATTTGAACTTCCTTGAAAATTATATCAATTTCATGGTCATGGTTCCTATTTAAAGTTGTTATTTATCTCAAATGGCTAGGGAGAAACTCAAAATTTATGATATTTCATTTGTACGTTATTTTTTGATGTCTTTTAGGATGATTTGTATATTTATCCTCCAAATCATGAAGTTGAGTTTTTAATAGAACTCATACCCAGTGTTGCTCTAACATTACATAATCAATATATAATGGTCCCAATTGAGTTTTTGTAATGGAAGATAAAACTATAGAAAAATAATGATACAAGATTCATTAAACAATCTATTTCACCACAGTGTGAACCTGCAATTTTTTAAGAAGAAAGATGGATCAATGTGATGCTTTTTTGATTATCAGTAACTTAACAAGATCATGATCAATTATAAGTATCCTCCACCATATATTTATCAATCATTTTATCAATAACATGGAGCTCAATATTTTTCCAAGATTCATCTATAATCTTGAAACTATGATTTGAGGGTCAAAAGTTAATACATACCAAATACAACTTTCCACTCAAAGTATACGCATTATAAATATTTAGTGATGCTTTTTGGGATTTATAATTCCCCCAATATATTTTTAGATTTAATTAATAGAGTATATAAATTTTACCTTGATCAGTTTATGGTAGTCTCAATAGATGATATTATTATATATTCTAATTTTAAGGAATTGCAGGAAGATTACTTGAGGATTGGGATAAAGACCCTAGGGAAGGATAATATGTATGAAAAATTAAAAAAATTTGCATTATGAAAATATAATGTTTCATTTTTTGTCATATAATCTCAATAGGGGTTATATCATTGGATTCATCAAAGATGGAAGTTATATATAATTTTCCTATACCAACCAATATAACTGAAATATATAGTTTTCTTGGATTCTATGTATATTATTGATTCTGTTTGAAGAATTTATCAGGGCTATATTACTTAATCACCAAGTTTACTTTTAAGTGAGTTAGGTTACATTAGACTGATGATTATAAGGAAAATTTTAAGGAACTGAAGAGATGCTTGGTCATTGTTTCTATGATCACTCTACCCTATAGTAGATAAGGGTTTGTGATTTATAGTGACATATAAAATAAATATTTGGTATGTTTTCTCATGAATAATGATATGGTTAAATATTAGGCCTCTTTCCAATTAACGGTTCATAAGAAAAATTACTCGACTCATGATTTAGAGTTAGAAGCAGTAATGTTTTCATTAGAGATATTAAGGCATTATCTTAATGGAGAATGGTGTGACAAATATTATTATTATAAAATTTATAATTATATATTGACCAAAAAAAGTTGAATACTTTCCAAAGAAGATGGTTGGAGTTGATAAAATATTATTACAGATCAATACACTACCACTTTCAAAAATAGAATAAGGTGGATGATTCATTTATTCAAATGGATCATGCTATATTAACTATGATGAGGATAAAAAAATACAATATTTATGTATTTGAAAGTGATAGACATTGAAATATTAATGGATAGTGAGAAATATTATCTTTCCCAAATGAGTATCAAACGATCTATCCATATAAAGATTAAAGATCTATAAAAGTAAGATCTAGAGATATAAAATAAGGTGATAAAGTTTCAAATGTTCAAAAATGAGGTTTATGGAATGATAATTTTCAATACCCAAGTATGTGTCATGTCAATACCAGACCTGAATAATGAACTACTGGAAGAATTTAATATATCATCATTATTTATTCATCTAATAAGTAAAAAATATTTATAAGGAAGTGAAAGTGTATTATGGGTGGGATAACATGAAGATGGATTTTTTAGAGTATATGTATCTCAGTGTATGGTATGTTAGTGAGTTAAGGATAAAATATAAAAGTATAAGGGGATTTTATAACCATTTCCCACATCATAATAGAAATGGGAAAACATTACCATGAATTTAATTATCGGACTACCCAAAATATCTAAAGTAAAAAAATTATATTTGGGTTATAGTTGATTTCATAATAAAGTCAACTCAATTCATTTCTATCATAGAATATATCTGTATTGATTATATTTATAGGATATACATTAATAAATTCATACAGATACATGTGGTACTACATTCTGTTATTTCTGATCAGGATCTGAGGTTTACCATGAAATTTTAGACAAGTCTTCAATAATCTCAAGATATTATAATGTGTTTTAGTACTTCGTATCATCAAAATATAGATATTCAGTCTAATAAGAACTTTATAACCCTAGAGTATATGTTATTATATACTTATCTAGATTTCAAAATTGTTTGGGATGAACACATTAGTATAGTTTAGTTTTCTTACAAAAATAGATTTCACTCGACCTTTTAGATAGCTCCCCATGAATCTTAATATATAAAGAAGTGTAAAACTCCAAAATGCCATGATTAATTTTGAGAAATAAAGGTATTGGGACCTGATCTAACTAAGGTAAATGTAGATAAGGTTGGATTCATTCAGCATTATATCAAGGTAGGTCAGAATTGACAGAAGATTTATCCTGACAATAGATGGTGAGATTAAGAATTTGATGTTACAGATAATGATTTCCTGTGAATTTCTCTATGGAATAAGATTATGATATTCAGAATGAAGGGATGGTTGATCCCCATATATATTTTAACCCTTGTGATTCATGATTGAGTAGGGGTTGTCTCTTATCTCTTTGCACTCCAACCTATCCTATATCAAGTTCATGATGTGTTCCGTGTATCTCTCATAAGGATGTAAATATTCAATCCTTCATATGTAATTAATAGAAAGGTTATACCACTAGATAATGATCTTTACTTTGAATAAAAAATAGTATAAATCTTCAATCATGGAGATATTGTTATAAGGAAGAAGATTTTTCACCTTGTTAAAGTTCTTTAGAGGAATCAAAAATTTGAGAAGCTAATCGGGAACCTGAGTATATGATGAAGTAGATAAATCCTCATTTATCTATACCATAGTGATATAATTTAAAGGTCTAAATTAATTTCTAGGGGGTATAATTTAATGGTCCAAGATTTTATATGTATTTCCTTTGAGATAAAACTAGATGTATTAGATAACAATCCATACATGCAACCCAGATTCTATATGAATGTGATATAGTAAATCATTATAAACAAGATCATACATTTTTAGGAATGTATAGGAATAGAAAATTTATGAAAATTAGCTATAATGTTTTTTATATAATTAAAATTTATTTATTAATTCATAATAAGTAAGTTCAAATTTTCTGTAACATTATATAATTCTTCAAAAATCAGTATCATTATAAAATGGTTTTATTTATTATGTGACTGAACATTATAATTAATTTATATCAATTTTATTAATTTTATTTTAGTAAATTAATATAAATTTTTAAATCATCATGTCAATATTAACTTAGGGTATATTTTTATGAATTTTATTAAATGATTTTTTTTGTGAATAGTGAGAATACCAATTTTTTTAAAAAAATAATTTCATTTCAAGTAAATGTACAATTGTGTTTTGAATTTTATATTTAAGTAATATAAATCCCATTTATTTATTAATATTATTATTAATTACATAAGACTTTTCATTATAATTGATTTTGGTATAAATTAATTTTTTAGCTAAAAAACGTGTTTTTCTAAAAACTAGTTTTAAGTGTGCAATGTGTTTTCATATTAATAAATTAATTTTTTATATATTAAATATTGGTTTTAAGTAAATTTATATATTATATATTTAATAATATATTTTTACATTTATTTTATGGTTTTTACAGGAAATTAATGTAAGTAAACTATGTATTATATTTAAAGATTGGTTTTTCTAAAAAGTGGTTTCAATGTGAGTTGCACGCTTATTTAAAATTATATTATGAAACTTAAAGAAATTGAATCAGGTAAGATGGATTTGATATTTTGAATAAATTTGATTAATATAACACAATAGGTATAAAATAATTTTTTTTCCATTGTGGAATGTAAAAACAATAAAATTTTGTTACTATAGTTATGGTTAAAATGATTTTTCCAAGGGGTTAAATCTAGATATAAGGATCATATTTTCATATAAAGTTGTATGATTCTTATTATTTAATGGTATTTTAACATTATATTATTTTAGCTTAAAATTCATGTCCATTTTACCCAATTTACTTTGAAAGTGACCTTAAATCATTGGATTCTTTTTTTGAAAATTTATATGTTCCCCTCCCCTCGCTTATAAAACGGAAACTCTTATCATCCCTTCATCACTCCATTCGAGCCTTCTATATTAGAAAATATGTATGGAAAAAGTCCTATAACCCTTAAATTCATCATTTGTCTTCTTTTATTCTCCTAATACCAATCTTTCGAGGCTTAAAGAGTAACCTAAAAGAGGCCCCTCAAAGAAGAGTTACTGATCATAACTAAGCACTTTCAATTTCATTTCATATTCTAATTTTTCTAAAACCAATTTTCTCCATATAAAAATTAAAAATAGTATATCATAACCATACTGATATTTCATTTCTGTTATGTAATAACCATTTACCACCTCTTCCCAATACAATGGGAGATGAAATTATTGCTCGTTCGTAGGTTTGGACTACCACCTCAATGTAGCAATAGGACTCACTGCCTTAATTCATGGTTAGTTATTATGACATATTTATTATTTATATATGATAATTATTTTAAAATAAATATCTTTTAATTATTAATTAATAGTTACCTTTATTTTTTCCATCTAACAAAAATGAAAATGCCACTCCTGTGTACGTATGGATTAATGTCTCATTATAGTGATGTAATTAATTTTCTATCAAAAATTAATATGGACGGTTATAAAATTTTATATAATGATTATATTTGATATTTATATCATTATTTAAGTTTTAGATATTCATGAACCATGATAAAAGTGCAAGTATCATATCTTCCAAACTATAACATACATTGAAAACTATATAATTAACACATGAAATAACGAATTTAATAGATAATTTGTAATAAATATGTATTTAAGTTATGTGAGTGGAAATTATATGATAATATATGTATGAATATGATTTTTTAATCGGTTTATAATATATATAAATTTATTATACATGATGTTAGATTGCTTACAAATCAACCGTGATATAAGGTAAGAGTTTCGTATTAATTTCCCTTCATTGAGACGTTTTTTAATTTCAAGGACTAATTTTTTTAATACTATATTGTAAATTCTACCAAATGATGTTTCTTTTAATAATAAATGATTTTATTAAAGGTATTTATATATTTATATTATTTTTCAAAGCTTCCAATTACTTTGGATTCAAAAATTATTACACTCATAATGGTTCTTCATCTCAATTTCTTTTCAACAAGACGTGTTTGATGTTATGCACCTATTTATGTTTAGGAGGTGTATAAATTGATATTTTAACATTTTACCCCAATTATCATTCTTAAATAAATGTATATAAATTTAAAATTCCTATTATTTCCTCTGAGGGGTTTTTAATATAGTGTTTTTATTTGGATAGGGTTTATCATCCCAAATTATCTTCTTTGGGACATATATAATGTTATAAACCTATATTATTTTATGAGGTGTATATAATACACCTATTCTATTTATTGACATGAATATTTATATTTTAATGATATTAAATGTTTCATTTTTTATGGTGGTTATAAATCAAAAGCGATCAAAGAAGTGAGGGTTTTATATTACAATGTCATTTTCACCGGGATTGTTTATGCTTAATTTACAATGATAGAATTATATGATATACATATCCTACGTCTTATGTTTTTCCCATATTTTTATTTATTTTAATTATATTATAAATTCAAATTTCCTCTCCTTAGATACACAATATACTTAGAGAATGTTTTACGGAAAACCAAATTCATTTTTCTACTTGGTGGGAATTGTTTTCATCCAAGTACATACATTCTTTAATATTTTATTAATATTTTATTATAAGTTTAAAAATATTTATTATATTTGTATTTATAAATTTTTTAATTTTTTTAAAATAATCTAATGTTATCTTCTTATAATTTTCAACTGAGGAACTTTTGACTTTATACCAAAAATGTGAAAGGAATTTTGTTTAGACGTACACCACAAGAATAAAAATCTCTACTGTCATGAAAACTCTTTTTCTATAAGGTTACATTATAATTTTCCTTGTTTCTCATCAAATAAAACTTTTTCCAAATATTTTTGAATGTTTTAGATTTTAAATAAGTTATTTTAAAATGAAAATGGTATTTTTCTTAAGAAATTTTCATGTTATATTTTAATGATATTTTTAAACTATGACAACATCCTTTGATATTTCTTATGTTTCATTGGGTGTATTATCCAATTCTACCATCTTTATCTACCGATTTTTTATTTCTATGAAGATGAAATGTTTAAGAAACACATTTTCTTTCCATGGTTTAAGGTTTGATAAAATGATAAATTTAATCATGATTTTGTGGAATAAATATGAATGTATTATGATAATGTGATGGGTACTTCCTTTACAAACCAAGGAATAATGGTTATATTATAAATAAGGGATTGGTAATTCTATAATTGAACTATAATTCATTGGATGAATAATGATATATCATGAGATTATAATGACTGTAACAGGTATTTATCCTAATTCCATTTGGGAATTTCTTCAATAAGGTGGTCTTGAGAGTGAACATTGAGTGAGGAAATGATGAAATGACGATAGAACCCAATACAATATGATAAAATCGATAGTGATGCTTGATGAAAGAAATGATTTTATTTACATTGTTTCATGAACCAAACATATATCTTATTCTTATGATATTTTTTCATGGTTCATGATTGATTATTGATGATTACACACTATTTTGTATTATTTTATTAAAAAAACAAACATCATGTTACATGATAAATGATTTTTGAAATATTAGGTATGATTATTGTAAGTATTTATCATGTTATGATACACTTATTATTATCTTATTGTCACCTATGATAATTTATTGATGTGTCTTTTGTTTAATATTAATTCGTATCTAAGATCACCTTCATTATGTTTCACCTCCCCAGATTATAGATAATGGTTTTAAGTATGTTATGTCTAAGAAGGGTTCTAGTCGTGAAGAACTAAATATGAAATGATGTATATCTTTTATATACTAGTTTTTAACAAATCACAGTTCCCAGTGACTCTAAACCACTTTGGTTCTAAATCATTTATCATTATGAAATGTATTTAATTTTCATCTAAAATGATTTGATATATATATATGAAAAGTATTGCATACTATAACTTTTTATGATATTTGATAATCTTTTATGATTTATTGGTTTCTTCATGAATGAGTAGTGATTTAATTATATTATTTGTATAAAATTATTTTTTTTCCAAATAAATATTTTGATATAAATGGTTTCCCCATATCTGAGGTGTTTTATATCCAATGATGTTTTAAATTGAAAATCTTATTTTCTTCAATAGAATTGAATTGATTACTTGAATAATAAATTATTTTAGTTTGATTTAATTATTTAATAAATATTTTAATAATAATATATCTTTGATGAAAATTATTTTTGATAAAAAAACCTATGGTAAGGTTTGGTTTTAATAAATGGTTTTAATGTTATTGATTGCGAAATTATTTCCTTGTGTGTGTGTTCCTGAAAAATCTATTTCCTATGAAACATATATTTGAATCCTCAGATATATATATATATATATCATAATGTATAAAATTTAATATCATATGTTAAATTATTTAATAGTTGGGATTATATCGGTATTATGACCACCCCTACTTCTTATCATGGTAAAGTGAATTGTTGGAGTTTTAATTTCAGATCATGTTATGACTTGGTTCACAGAGTGGGAAAAAATTGATGATTTAATTATATATAATTAAGTGAAGAATCATGATAGATGGTATATAACATATAAATTATTATATTATTCTTTTTATTGACCTTAATATGAATGGAATTGTTGAAATTGGAAGTTTTAAAAGATTTTAGGAAACATGGATTTTCTATGGATTTTGCGAAATGAGATGATTCAATGGAATTTTAGAAAAATAAATTTTTTTATAAAATATTATATTTAATAAGAGAACATGCTTCATTAATTTTTCTAAAATCAATGATTTAATTAGTTTATTCTGGAAAATGTGGGTTTTGAAATGATTGGAGAAGTTTTTATTTGATAACATGGTTTTTAAGAAGTTTTGATGTATCAATATTTTTGGATAAATATATAATAATTTATCATATATTTATTGGAATTTAATTATTAAAAAATCCAATGCATGGAAGCCTAATGTATTCATTTTTCAAATAATAATGAGTTTATACTCCCCCTACATGCGACCTTTAGTAAACATGAAGACATGATTACTCATGATATGGGGAAAGAGAAGTATTCATTATTTTTTAGTGAATAGGTATGGATTTTGATTATAGATATGTACGGAGGATTTTTAGGTTGGACTTGAGCCACTTTATCTATTTGTGTTCACATGTAGAGATTTTTATTTTCCTCAAATGTTGTTTTTAGAAAACTAATGTGTTTCAATTATGAAATTTTGTTTCCAAATGATTATTTATAAAAGTGAATTTAACATCCACTTCAATTATTTTATATTGTCTATTATGAGGAAAAATAATTCCATGGTAGGTTTATTTTATCACTCGACACTAGTTATTAGCCTTCTGTAATCAGTAATTCTACATAAGGTTATGTGGCATTTCCATTCGGTTCATAGGATTGGGGTATTGATATTTGGGTGTTAAAACTCATAAGACTATGTGAACAAGGATTTATTTTAGTAAAATTATTTCAAGTAAATTATATTTTTAAATTTTTTTATCCAATGTATTTTGATCTTTTATTCAAAAAATGTATAAGATATTATGTCATAACTTCTTATATGTGTTGTAATATAACATGAATTCTAAATAAATGCTCTCAAACTTTAGTGTAAGTGGATGATTGAAATATATATATACTCAATAAAATATCTTATATTTAAATATGTAATATGTCATGTATTATGAAATATATTGAAGTATATAAAATGGAGCTATATACTAATGTTTCAATGATATATAATACATCATACATATTTACTTCTTCTTATTTCAATCAATGAAAACTATTATCTTTTAGGAATTAAAATCATTACATGATTTGGTTCACAGAGTTTTAATGTGTTTCTATTTTTGGATTAAATGTTAAAAAATTAATATAATTTCAACTTCGGATTAACAATAACTTGTAATTCATCTAATATATTTCACATAAAGCACTTAATAAATATTTTATTGATAAACCTATTAGATAATTATTTAATGAAGTTGGGCTATAAAAGTGGACATTGAATCATTTAAAAACTATTAATTTGATCTTATAACAACACCCTAGTATGATACTCTTTTATCTACCCTACCTATAATTGTAATGAAATGTCATAGAATAATATAGGTCATATTGATTTGATAAATAATTCTATTAGTTGAATGAATATATTCTAATTCATAACTATTTTTTCATTATTTGGTGATATTCATCAAAATCATTTAATATAAATCTCTATGATAAAAAACATTAGGAATGTTCTTCATTTACATTATATTTCTCCTAAATACCAAATTATGGATCCTAGGTAGGGTTTTCTCATTATTTTCATTGCATTTAAACATGTTGTGTTTTTTTATTAACCCTTTAATGGGGTCCTGATTTCACATTTCTATTTTCTATCTCAAATAATACTATAGTCATTAGTTATTTCATGTTATTAGTCTTCACCCTTTATATTGCGCATCAAAACATCATATATTATTTCATGGTCAAATATTTCCACAAACTCAAGATTTGAATTTATTCTCCATATACGCTCATTGTCCTGGTCAAGAATAAATTTTTTTTGAATTTACTTTATTCAATATATATCAAAATTACTTTATTATTTATTCTTAAAAAATATTTATTGGTGCTTGAAAATCCACTATAATATTTTTTTCATTATTTGATTCACATAAATGGGACTTTTATTATTCATGAAGGCCCCATTTTAATAATTATTGAGTTTCTTGATAAATCATTTACAAAATACTTTCACAAAATCATTGATATGTTTTATCTTTAAATAAAAATATATCTTCATGAATGGTGAAATATAGTTAAAAAATACCCATTACATCATCTCAAAAAACATATTTAACCTCTATCGATCTCCATGAATGAAAGAAACATACTTACTTCAAATAAAATTGTTCACAATCATTATAGGTCATATATAGTAACAAACATCAGTAAATTTGTCATTTTTTTTCAAATTACCGCATCTAAAAACACCCACATTGAATAAAATAATTTATTTTATTTGTTATGAGTATGTTAGTTTTTTTGTTCTATTATATTGATCACTATAAAAAAAATTAACAAACTTAAATAACATAGATCTAGTCAATGCATCTACTTTACATGAACCATTTTCTACTCAATGAAACATTAAATTATCGGTTTCGACTCAAAAAACTAAATACAAAAACATTTCTATATTATATCCATTTTCACCAAAAATAACTAGTTAATGGGTCACTCTATGTTGAATAATAAAATTATCGTTACTTTATATATCTCATTTTCCCTATAAATAAACTCAACACAAAATATTCATTGAATATGGATTTTATTTATATTTCATGGAAATTTGACCAAGTTATTTTGTTTAGTATCTCATTCAAGAAGAAAATATATTTCTTTTAGAACATATTTAACTAATTTTTACTAATTCTTAAAGGATCTAAAAGTCAAAAACAACTCTTCTATTTTCACAAGGTTATATGTTAAATTACTGAACAGTTTTTCTGTAATAATATTTTTTTTAATATTTTAATTATATTTTTTAATTGATTAATGGAAGTAATTTATTATATTTTTAATTCGAACAATTTTGAATAAAACCATGGTTTGAAAAGATTAATTCACATAAACCATACTATGTAATAGTAATTCAAGAAGAGGCTTTGCTACATCAAGAATTACCCTTTGTACATAAGTAATAGAGTGGTTTGGCTCGTTTAATAATTAATGAAAATTTGTAAAGTCTATAAATGAGTATGTTTTGGGATCTTTAAGAGTATTTTTGAAAGAAAAACATATTTATTAAGGATTTAAATTATCATAGAGTAAGGAGAAAGGTTGTTACATCTGATTAAATTATAAATTGTCAGAGATTTTATTGAAGAGTAACTTAGATGATATGTTAGATTAAATAGAATAAATAGGTGAATAAATTTGAAAAGATATATTTTACTATGTCATTTTGGAGGTGGAAATTACATGAAGGTTTTTTAAGTGAATATACATTTGAAGAAGTCACATGTGATAATGTTGTAGTATATGACTCTCAAGTCATGATCAGATGATGAAATCTTTACAGGTAAATCCTAAAGAATATTTCTATAGTGAATCTTATTTTACACCTTGATGAGTGTGAGATAATTGGACCATATGTGAAACTACAAGAAGATATCATTATTTTTTTTAATGTAATGGGGATCTTGGATTGATTTTAGAAGTGATACAAAGGTGTTTTGGTGTGGTTAAACCCCCTTCCCTATGAAATTTATAACTATAATACATTTAAAACCTATTTATTTCCTATATTTTAGTTTCATTTCACATATATTTCTAGATAATATTTTAATTTAGTTTTGGATATTTTTTAAGGATATTTTTTGGAAGATTCAATTTTAGAATAAGTATTAGATATATGAGATATTAAGGGGTGAGTTTTTACCTTTAAATATAGGTCACTCCTACAACCCTGATTTGTTCATTCATTTTATGTAGGATAACCCATATAGAGTCAATGTTTTATTTTTTATAGTTCTTTGTTAGTTTCATATTATCTATAATTATTATCATGGGGGTATATTTTATTATGATTGGTTGTATATTGAAGTTTGATTTACTTAGTGAACAAATTTTCCAATAATAGTCTATGTTGGTTTTTTCCATAAATTTAGTTTTTTATATATCTAATATCCATTTTTCATGTATGAACATACTACGTTGATGGGTGTTTTAATTTTTAATGAATTAACTATTTACTTTGATCTATAAATTACAGGTGTATGCGTTAGAGTTGTTATGTTTAAATATGATTTTTAGTCACATATATTTTAAATAAACAAAATTAATTGACCATAGGAAAATGTAATTTTATTAGTTAGAGATTAAATTCAAAGACAAAATATTATCTTATGTTTAATTCCAAAAATATATTAACTGTTCATTTATTCTGTCCAGATTACTATTTCCTGATACTAAATTTATTGTTCTTAGAAAACCATTATCATTTAATTTTTATATAAATTAGTTTTAATTTTCTATTTATAAAGTGTTCTATTTGATATTTTTAACTTTTAAACTACAGTTTTAATGTTATGGATCATTGTATTTATTTTTTAACATCATACATTATCTTAACCGTACACTAGTAGTTTTAATTTTATGAAATATTATATTGTTTATTATAAAATTGATCCTTTCTTGGAATTAAGGGCACCTTGAGGGTGGTCATAAATTTTTGGCACCATTTTTGGGGAATAATAATTTATTATATGCCTTGGTTTGATAGATTATGAGAAATAACTTTATTATAAATTTATATTTTTTTAATTTTAGTTTTGTTTTTTATTATATTTTTATGTGCTTGGGAATTTTTATATCTGATGGTATCTTTAGAATGAATCAGGAGTGAACAAGTTCAATTTTCCATATTGTTTATTAACCCACAATATCAAATCGACATACTTAAGAGGATGATATAAAGGTAAGGATGTGTTTCACAACCATACCAAAGTGATGATGAGATACTTCTCTATGGCTTACACCATGTATTTAATGAGGTGGGTAATGATATAGAGATACAAGAAATGAAGGAAAATGAATCTAATGAAGAACCCAAAGTGGAAGCTAAATTCAAATAAAAACATGAGAAAAAATAAAATGGTGATATTGAGGTTTAAGTTTTATATAAGGTAACATCTATTGACAAAGATAAAACTAATATATAATTAAAGTGGGAATAATATAATACCTATTGTTATGGTTTTATTATTCATTTAATATATGTTTTTGGAAATTTAAATTTTGTGGATATTTTTTTCAATGTTTTTGGTGTCACACTGTTATCCCACATAGTAGGAGTAACTATGTGGAAACCGTTCATTTGGGCCTATAATTCATTTTTTCTATTTCTCACGGTCTCTGTATGGTTTTAAAAATAATGTTTGATATCAGTTTAAAATGTATGATATGTTAAAGGGATTCAAGTGTCATCTGAATAGTAGGCACCCAATTTACTAAACTGTGTGTCCAAACCATGCGGGGAACCCATTGTTAAAATTTTCCAAAATCAAGTTTATTACCCTATGTAAATTAAAATCTTAAGACCCCTTATCATTATCCCCCTAATGGATTACACATCCCATCCATGTCCCCCTGCTTTCGTGTGACTCCCCCTTCAACACCACCTTCTTCCATAGATGTTCAAGGCGTTTCCTTCATGATTTGTGGCTAAATATCTAAGGTAAGACTCTAATTCATACCCCTATAACTATAAGGCCCCAACCTTAAACATTACTTAATCTTGAGTTATTACAAGATTACATGTTGAGGATCTTTTCAGGTATAGAATTTTAGAGAATTAGATCATAAATCATGCATTACATTCCACATTTAAACAAGGTGGTTACATGAAAGACAATATTCACTTTTCCCATCAATGGAAAGATATTTCAAACAAACCATGGATTCTTTCATGACACTTCTTTGAAACTATCATCACATCATGTACCTTTCCATTGAACTGTGAAAATTGTTTTATAAAAACCTGGGATGAGCATAAAAAGCTTAGTAGGGGATATAAAAGTTTGGAATGAAAGCAGTAGTCTATGTAAACATAATAATTAATGAAATCATACTTTACTCATAAAACATAATCACTTTATCATACCTCATAAAATAATAATATTTATGAATAACTCATAGGAACCATAAGACATAAAGGTAACTTAAGGAATTCATAACATTCTTACATAGGGAGTAACCCTCATGGTTACGTTTGGAATACCCATCATAGTATATTCCCTAAATCTTTTCGGAGAAACCTAAGTGTTTAACTCCTTAGCATTACCCAGTTCATTAGAGAGCTATCACGGGCTCACCCACCCTTAGTTTATCACGGAACCACCCGTCTTCATAAACAATGCCCAAGAACCGTAACATAATTGTATCACATAAAACATGCATAAAGAAAACATAACATTTACACATTTCAATTAAAAGATATCAATAACACATTGATATAATAAAAACATTATGAAAACCATTTTCAATACCAAAAAAAAAGAAAATTAAAACATGGTATTTATTTATTTATTTTTTAAAAAGTTATGGCTTGTAGAGGAAGCTGAAACTCAAATAATGGTCACGGTGGTGGAGAAGTCGTTGTCGTCGCATACGTACGACAAAACATTCCCTTTTTTCGTTTATTAAAACACTTCATATAAAAATTTTACTTTTGAATAAACGTAAAATTAAAAGGGGTTTACTCACCGTATAAAAGAAGGTTTTGTATAAAACAAAATATTCCTCAATGAAAGAATATTGAGACGAAGTCCCATACCTCGTGTCCGACTTGACTCGATCATTCTTTAATCTCGAGAATAATAAACTAGAGTTAATTTCTACTTTCTTATGAAACTTTTTCAAGTTCATTATTACTTTTATATCACTTATTACCATGTTATGAACATTATGTAATTATTTATGTTAATAACGGTCATTTTGTCAATCATTGGTACTTGAGTCAAAAATTAACTTCTTGTAATTACAAGTTGTTCATGTGGTAAAATATCCATTATATCCAGAATTATATTCATGATGTAGATATCATATATATCATATATATTTAGTATATTCATGCATTTATAATATTACATAACATTTAGAGGTATGAAATGAAATGCACCTTTCATGGAGACGGTAAGCCGTACGTACGCAGGAACACTACTTTCATTTCTATTTCGTATTTAATTGAATGAAATAATAATGATATAAAGGTATATTGTAATTTCAGTATGATATCATATATAATATCATTAACTTCATCATTCATACATCCCACATATGGCATTAAAGAATCAAATCACTTTGAGGGGGCGGTAGTCCGCACTTCCTAAAATGAAGAGATCGCGTTTACCCATAATAGAAACTGTAAAGGAATGCCATAAATGAAAAATAAATAAGTATAAGGAAAACATAAACATAATATATATCATATATAAATATAGTGAAATCTTAATTTCCACCATGAAAGGTGTTAAAAGAAGATTGAACAATCATCGTTTCGTGAGGAAGAAATTCGCCATCCATAGAAACAGTATGTTCTTTAACCGTTAGACGAACGTGTGTGTAAGTGAAGCTCGAATACTTCTCCTAAAAACATCCTAGTATATTTAATATACTTATTTTGTTACAAAATAAAGTATTAAAAAGATTTTATGGGGTTGGAGAAGAAAAATAAAACAAAAGAACACAAGTGAAGACATTACCTTTAAATCGGGTAACTCGTCTTAGTTTGAACCAAAAGGGTTTCTTGAGGAGATTTATGCCTAAGGTATGGCTTCTAGGATGAATAGAGGGATGATGAGAGATAAAATGAATATATCTTGGCCGAGGCAATGGCTTGAGAGTTGTGGGTAAGGAGGTAGACGTGGGGGCCTTTTATAAGAGGGAGGAGGGGCACTCTTGGAATGTCAAGAAATGTTACTTTATATTGAAATGAGTTTCGGATTTTAAAGGTCCCACATTGATATATTTAGATGATAAGGTGATATGGGATCGAAATATACTCATCCAATATGTCTTTGACATGTGTATGTCTTAGATTTTACATTATCTTTTCATTTTATTTAAAGTGTTCACTAATGAGGTAATCGTTGCATCTTCATGGTGTAATAGAAATTTTAATTTATTTAAAGTCTAAAAATTATAAAAAATACTATGATGTAGGAAATATTTTTAGTTTTACAGTTAATTTTTATAGTCCAAGATATCATTTATGTAGACAAAATTATAATTGTTTTACTTAGGTGTTACATACTTCGTTTATACTTTCCTTTTAAAAACATAAAATGATAAAGTGCCATTATCACCCAAAAGTGATTCCATGGGGTCCCACTGTTTGGAAATAGGAATCCCATGGTCGGCCATGACCCAACCATTAGCATAAGTACACATGTTGGTGTAATTTTATATTATGAAGACATTATTTTATTATCCTTAACTACCTGATTACTATTTAATCACGATAATTAAAGATAATTACCGTCGTTACTATTCATAATGTCCAAAAAACAAAAGAGTATTAATTACATAACTTGTAAATTCTGATTCCAAATATGGAGTCCATTTTTCCAAATTACAAACACATAAATTGTAATAATTAATTTAAAAATAATTCCCAATGTTAAAACAAATAGCTGGTTGTTTTGAAACAATATCTATCAAAAGTTTGATGATTGTTTATGTCCAATTTCAAAGTGAAATTAATAACAATGAACACCATTGGGTTAAATGGTAAAAATATATTCTAATTAGACTTTAAAACCAATTATAAAGATAATCTAACCATATAATTAAATTAGATGAAAAAGAAATTTTGAAGTAAAATGTAGTATTTTTCACTATTCATTAAAAAAATGAACAATGTTATAAAAATACAAAAAAAAATATCCAGTGTAAATTTAAATGTCCCAATACTAATTAATAATTTTATTTTGAAAAATAGAGATTATAAAATTTTCAAAATATTCATTTAAAAACGGTTCTCGATCCAAAGCCGGTAAAACAATCTTTTAAAAATATTAGAGAATTTTATGCTTAAGATTGGATTTATTCTCATTTTAAGCATTTAAAACAATATCTGATTCATAAATAGACATAGATAAGATAATATATTATTCAATACTTACTTGGGATGTTACAATACCTATCCTATTATTTTATCTTAGTTTATTTTTAAAACCCCTAAAATCAAAAGTATGAACATTGTATTCAATAGCGTGTATGAAAACCAACACCAAACATGTGAGAGAATTTAATATCCTTAAAATTTTTAATATATTTAATATTTTAAATAAATTCAATATATATTTTTTATCTTAAAATTCACATGAAAAGGATTTATATTTCATTACATGCAAGGGATACTTTCTTCGATAGCTTGTGTTACACACAATACCGAGTTTTACCCAAAATAGTATATTATTAACTTTTATAATATAGTATAGTAAGATATAAAATAGTCGTTAAATTAGTAGTTATGAATACTAATAACTGAATTATGAAAATTATGTTTTAAAAATATATAAAATTAATTCATTGATTAAAAATCAATGAAAAAAAACAAATCAAATGTTATATTAGTATTTTTATAGATAACTATTTTTATTATGATAATGTTATTTTATCCAAATAAATTGAATTAATTAAAATTAGTGAGTTATATTATTGTAGTATATATATTATAATTTCCCAAAAAAATTGATATTCATCCAATTGATTTCATATACATAAGATAAGAACAAACCAAATATTACACATAAAAACCAATATTTTTGTTTAGGCACTTTTATCGCCTTTTAATGGAGAACCTATTTTAAAATTCACTTTCCGAAAATTTTATAGATTCTATATGCCTAAATAAACATAAACTTTTGGACAAAAATATAAAACTTTTGTTTGGATTATTTTTTAGTATTCTTATGTGAAGTTTTGTTTTTTAAATGAATATTGAAAAATACTAAAATTTAATTTAAATTTTTTTCATTTATTTTTTTAGAAGGATAAATTATACTTATAGTTGGTTTTACAGTTTAGTTAGATCATATTGTTTATCAATTAATCAAATTTGGTCATTTTAATAAAATTTTCATTAAAATTGGACATAAAAACTTAGTACACTTTTGGCCATTTTTTACTTTAAAAACTTCCATTATCGTATCGTCTATGAAATGAAATTTAAAATAATTTCTGACAATTATGATATTTTAATTTGGAAAATTGGATTCAATATTAGGAATAAAATAATTTATAATTCCTCTTAATGAAAACATAATTTTCGACCAATAATATTTGTCAAAGTAATTAAAATTAATTACACGATTAAAGGGAACTTAAGTTTAAGAAGGGTCTAAACATTAAACTTAAGAGCCCAAATGACCGATCCAATTGTTCAAAACCCATTGGATGGACATAATTCAAACATAAAAATTCCATTATTGTGTTTGGTTGGTTCTTGATGACTATATTTAGGTAAAAACATGGGTATACGTAACTTGTTCTAAAAAAATCCATGTGAGCCCTTTTCGTCCTTTATAAAAGGCCACCACAGCTTACACTTCCTCAAACCTCTCAAACCATATAGTGTAATAACCCATGTATTTATAGTATAATAATTTTTGATTTATATTAATAATTATGAATAATATATTAATTTTATGTTAAAGGGGGTGCTTCTTCAGATAGCGTACTCGATATGCAACAATGTGTTTCTCTGAAATCTTACGTTGCACACAACTTTGAGTTATATATAAATTTAATACAATAATATTATTATTATTTTAAACAGTAGTTAAAGACTAACCACTTGAATATAGTTAATGAATAGTACCAACTAAATTTTTAAATATGGTTTACACATGTTTAAATAATGATTCATTGGTTACCAAATTTATTAAGAAGGGAAATAAATACTAATTAAATAAAAATGATGTGTTTTTATAAAAACATATTTAAAAGAGAATAATTTTGTTTTCATATCAATCTTTATTGATTTTTATAAAAAAAAAGATGATATATATTCAATATAATGTTTTAAATTCACCTTATATGTTTTTTAGATATGATATAAGAACAAATTCAATTTTTCAAAAAACATATTTATGTTTCTAAAAATTCAGTTTTTTAACCTTTTGATGGGGAACCCTTTTTAAATCTATTTTTTGTCACTTTAAAAGATTTTATTAGGAAAAATAAAATTATTTTATAGAATCATAACATTAAAATTTACTTTGGATGATATTTTGGTATTTTTATGATAAAGTTCATTTTTAAATGAATAGTGAAACAAATACTGCATTTTAATTCAAAATTTTCTTTTCATCTAATTTATTTATATAGATATATTGTACTTTTAATTGGATTCAAAGTATAATTGGATTATTTTTTTATAATTTAATTCAATTTTGGTCATTGGAAGTAATTTCACTTTGAAATTGGACAAAAACGCATGTCAATCTATTGGTAGTTATTACTTCTTAAAAACAAGCTTTCCGGTTTTTGCAACGGGAATTAATTTAAAATTAATTAATGTAAATTTTGAGTTTTAAATTTGGAAAAATAGATTCAAAATTTGAATCCTGAGGTCCAAATTATGTAAATATGTACCTTTTATTTTTAGATATTATGAATTGTAACTTCAGTAAGTATTTTATTTACCATGGCTAAAGGGTAAATCTGGTAAATAAGGAAAAAATAATATTATAATAATACTAAACTACCCTAACACATTTAATAATCCCATTTGATGAGATATATCTTACCATGGTCATCCTTGGGTCGATTTGGGGATTCCATGAATCCAAATGTATGTGAAAATGGAAATTTATAAGAATTAATTTAAAGTAAAGAAAAATATAACATAAACATGTATCATTTAGTAAAAAAAATTTAATTTGGAGTTATATATGTGATATATTTGACTATAAATAGTAATTATAAAGACAAAAATATTTACTACATCATGGTATTTTATTTATAATTTTTGACATCAATAAAATAAATATATTTTTGACATAATGATAATGTAGTGATTACCTTATTGATGAATGATTTAGATAAATGAATATAAAAATATTTAAATAAATTTATTTTAAAAATTATATGGTCATGAAAAAATTTTATTTATTAGTATGGATTATTATCATTGATTTAATGATGTTTTTTTGAAATAATCATGTTTTTATAGACTTTTAAAAAATTCATTATATGAATAGTATAAAAAATAACATAAATGAGTTTTAAAAAATACTATTTTGTTAAATGATGTAATAGTACTAAAAATCATAGATTCATCAAAATTAATTAAATAATGTTTAACATTTCATTAATAATCACTTTAGGTTTTACTACCATTTTATAGTAACTATTTTAACCATATAGTATGAATATACAAGAAGACATGGTAAGAATAAATTAGTTAACTAAGGATTAAAGCTAAACGATAAGGTTACATTTGTGGCCTAGACATGTCTAAAACCTAGTTATTGAGAGGTTTTCGACACAAAATAATCTTATCATTCAAATAAACAACTTTGGGACTATTTGAAACCGAAATCATTTTATAATAAAATAATATTTCAATACCTTCCCAAAGTGCCCCTCCTCCCTCTTATAAAAGGGAATCACCTCTACCCATTTAATCACACCTATCAAGCCTCGTGGATCATCAAAAATCTTCTCAAATACTCTCCAAACATCCTTTTTTCCTTATAGATGTATTACCTTATCGAGAAGTCAATTCAAGAAAGCCTTTTGGCTCAAATCGAAAGGAGTTAGACGTTTTAAGAGGTAGTGTCTTCTCTAAAGTTCCTTTCCATTATTTTACTTCTACACTCCCTATTATATTATTATTTTTATTTAAAATAAAAACACAATTATACTCAATATAGTAGTATGTTGCTATTAGAATTACTCTAACCACACTTAGAGACACCTCCATCTAATGGATACGAACCTCTGGTTTCTGTGTACGACAAACTGCTGCCTCACGAAACAATGATTTTTCGATTTTCCCTTACCACCTCTAATGGTTTCCATTATGATGGAAATTAATTTATATATGATATATATTATATTTATATTTTCTTCATTAAACTATAATTTTTATTTATAAACATACACATATGATTTTCCTGATGTGTAAATACGATAATTTCGTTTGAGAAAATGTGGACTACCGCCCCCTCAAAGTGATATGCTTTGTTCATGGAATACATGGAATGTATAATGGATGGCATTAATTAAATTATGTAACATATATATCATATGATATTATAATTTAATTATAGTATACCTATGTATCATTTAGTTTTCATCTCTTTAAATATGAAAATGAAATGAAAGTAGCGCTCATGCGTACGTACGGCTTACTGTCTCCATTAATGGTGAATTTCATTTATTATCTCCAAATGTTATGGAATATTAAAAAATAAATAAATATATATATATATATATATATATATATTCTGGATATATATGATATTTAATTGATTAATAATATTCAAGATATAATGGGTTGTTGGCCACAGGGACAATTTGTAATTATATCAAGTTCATTTTCGAATCTAGTATCTAATATCAACAAAATCACTGATATTAATTTAAATAATTATGTAATTTTTATAATATGATGCTAAGTAATATAAAATTAATAATAAACTTTAAAAAGGATCTGAATAAATTAGAAATTAACTTATGTTTGTTATTTAGGAATAACAAGGAACATATGTGACGAGTCAAACTCAAGGTAAGGGACTTCGTCCCAATATGCTTTCATTGAGGCATATTTTCATTTATACAAGAATTTATTTTATATGTTGTATAAACCCCTTTTATTTTTAATTTAATTAAAAGGGAATCTTCATTCTAGGAAGAGTTTTTGTAACGACCCAAACTTTCATTAATGGAAATCCCTCTTGATCTAATTAAATGTCTCTTTATGTAAAATGTTTATATAAAATATCAACTTATTTTGTTTAATGTTAAGAATTGTGACTGTCGCTAATATAGTCGTCGAACAGTGATCACATTATTAGTATAAATATAGGGCTTTAAAAAATGCATTTTACTCAGACAAAGGAAGCGATGACCTCATCTAGTAGACGTGCCCTATATGCAGCCCATTTGTCAGAGCTCGGAAAAGAGGTTGCGTATTTGAGATTTGATCTTGAACAAGCCCAATATGAGATTGAAAATGTTAATCTCAAGCATGATAGCCTATAAGAGAAGTGGAAGATGATAGAGATTTCCACCCAAGCAATGTTATCTGAGCCACCCCAAGAGTCTATCACCATCGCACACCTTACTCTTCGGTCTTATGTGGGTGTTATAAGGGGTTATGTAACAAGACCTTAGTACTATGGTAATGTACATTATTATATTATATAATAATGAATATACTTTCAATTTATTATTGTTACATTGTAAATAGTTTTTAATGTAGAAATAGTATTTTTAATTCATATAAAACTATGAAATCTATTTTGATGAATTAATATATTTTTGAATTAAATAATATTTTAATAAAATATCATTATCATTATTAAATTAATTTCAATTAATTATAAAATATCGTATAATTTTATGAATGCAATTGTAATTTTTTAAAGGTTTGAAATCCATTTTTGTCAAAACCCATTAATATTTGATAAATGATGGTTTTTATTTTAAGTAGAAATTAATATATTCAGAAAATTATTTAGATAAAATGAATATTATTTTGGTAATCAGGACATCGAAATTTTCCAATAGTGATTTTTTCATAATTTTCTGAGACTGTAAAGTGTTTGGGTAAAAATTAAATACCATTTAAATATATAATGTGTTTTATGACATCATAATGACCCAATAGTGATGTAATAAAAGTATATAAACTTTTTTTGTCCTATATTTTTTTTACGATTAAAATAATTTAATTTTTGGTTTTTTTATTTATTTTACAAATCTTTAGTGGACCCTTCGAGACTTATTAAACATTTTTTCTTTTTAAATTGTATCCCATGGGAGTGTGATTCAACTCCACATAAGCAACCCCATTATATTAAGAAGTTCAATCTTTGGACTTATAACATATTGTTTTCCACTTCCTGTTTCCAAAAACCATGGCAAAAAAATCATGGTCTGGTTTTTGGTTTGGATTAGTTTCAGGTGAGGTGTCCCAAACCTAAATAATTAAGAATTCCCCCACCTTTCCTATATAAACCCACCCAATCTCCCACTTAATCCTCACTAAAATCCTTTGGAGTTCATCCAACCTCTTCCCTCATCTCTCTAGAATTTACCCATGGTGCCCCAAGCTCCCATGAAGCCACTCTCAAGCCTCTCTCAAGCCTTTGGAAGCACTCTTCCAAGTAAAGGTTTTTTCTTCCTTTCGCATTTTTGTCCAATTTTCTTAATATTGTTATGCCATTTTAATTTCAATTATAAATTTTGGGGTATGGTTTCACACCTCTCCCATACATCCCTATATATGTTTGAATTATGGTAGACCCCTTTCTCTCTTATTAAATTCCTCCCATGTACAGCTGTTACTATGTTGAAATTCTGAATGAAATTTCTCTCTCCACATTTACATTCAAGCAATTCTTTTGTATCGTGAATCTAAATATCATTAAAATTGTTGTGAGATGTATCTATATGACCCCCTTACTTTCCATTTAATGAAATTATGATTAGACACCCCTTTATCTCTCATCAACTATTTTTATGTGTTCTAATGTCACACTATTATGCTACCGAAATTGCACCGCGCTTTTCCAAGCCAAAGTCATTGTGTAATGAATACCATACCCATTTCTCTATCAAGGGTATTCACCTTTATGAACATTTAATTTTTGTTTAAATAGTTTCATTTATGTATTCCACATTCTCTTATCTTGGAATAAATTATTTTGTTGAATGATTTAATGTCTTATGATCCATGTGGCACACTTATACATGAAATGAAATGTTTAAGAAGGGTGTGCCATGATTGCGCTCCAATGCATTAGATAATGTATAGTATTATGATACGGCATGTTCAATGTTTGTTTACTCATGTTAATTAAATTGCAACAATGGTTTACTCGTGCTCTTTGTGGAATGAGGGTTTACAAATGCTCCATGTGCAATGAGCCTTGGATCATGCTAATTCCTTGTTAAGAGTTGTTGCCACATTTCCATGTTATGATTATAATGCTTTATCATTCCTTTATGTTTATACTTCTCTTGTGGTCTATTGATATTCCTATTTTCTAACATGTATTGTATTTCACATGTTATTCCATGATTATTCCCTTATGGGGCTTTATAGCTCACCCTTTTCTTATGCATGCCCTCCGGTTATCCAATGCAATGCTAAGTACGAGGGAATGTAGTGGTCATGTAAAAATCGTTTTCAATAAAGATGTTGTATTTCATGTTTTAAGTTGATTTTTAATGATCCTAAGCCCAAAATACACTAGACCTCTCGATATTCTATGTTGTATCAAGCAAATTTTATGTAATAAATTATGATTAATTGTGTAATAAAAGATCAGGGTTGTCATAGTTTTACTAAATGTAAAAAAAGAATGCTTCATTTTACTGTAAGTGGTGACAATGACCTTTCCATCATTGTGAGCATTATTTGGTATTTTTCTTCTTAAACAATCCATAATATTTTGAAAAGGAAAATAAATACCATATAACCTTTTCATGTATTTGGTATTTTGAAATGGTTTTGATAAATTATTGATTGTGTCAATATCTTGAAATGCTATATTGTGATTGGAATGTGGAAATGTTTTCTTTCTTTTATGCTTGTTTCTTGTATTATGATTATGTTATTTTTCTTGATAATTTTTATGTATATGGTTAGTTCTATGATAAACTAAGGGAATATGATCCTGAGACATCTCTCCAATGAATTGGGTAATGTGACAAAGGTAAACCTTAATTTTTCACCTAAGAAATTTAGGGAATATACTGTGATGGGTATTCCAAATGTGACTCACTATGTAGTTTTGAAAGATACAATGTAAGTATGTTATGGATTCCATAAGTAACATTTATGATTTATGATTTCTTTATGTTATTCATAAATCTTAAGATTTCATGTGGTATGTTATAGAGCTTATATTTTTTTAGTGAAAAGTATGATTTCATTGATTTGTATGTATTTTGGTCTAATGTTTTATTTCATTATTGTATAACCCTTGCTGAGTTATTTATGCTCATCCAAAGTTTTTGAATTTTTTTCATATTGTATAAGTAAGGGTAAGAGAAAGGAATAATTCAGAAATCCTTTTATCAAGAAAATAATTCTTGTTCATTTAAGGAGTTTTATTTTTCTGAAAAAATTGTATATAGTTGAAGTGTCTAATTTGTAATTTTTTGAGATGTAATGTAATAGTTATGGCCACATTCTCTAAAACTATAAACCTGAAAATATTCTCAGTGTAGAATTCATGAATTAACTCAATATTATGCAATGCTTAAGACTAGGGCCTTATAGTTTGTATTATAGGTTGATTTAGATTACTTTAGAGGTTAGGGTGATATTTAAGAATAAGTGACATAACCATAATTCTTAGCATATTAAAAAGTGTGATATTTATATTAGATAAATTTATTGAGTTTATGAAAACATAAATAAGTATATCTTAGTGTTTACCCTCCTATTAAGATAGTATATGATGATTTTACTGATATACTCACAATTACCTTTTTGGTTTTAGTAAATGGATGGATCTAACAGGTACCAAAGTAATAATGGATGTGAAGAAAAGCATGATGGATTTATAAATAAGAAACCGAATGAAATAGGAGATACAAAGAGAACTATTGTGGATATTCCAAACCAACTATCTGAAGTCATGATTGACCACTTCCACCTTGGTGATTTTTCTATGGCATCATATATTCGAGAAACTAATCCCTATGGAAGTTCAGGTAAAAATCATAAATGTACATATATTCAAAAACCTATGTGTCAATTATGTGGAAAGAAACACCTAGGAAAATTATTTAAAGGGATGGGAAGATGTTTCAGATGTGATCATGAAGGTCATAAAGCAATAACCTACCATAGAAAAAGGAAGCGGTCAGTTTACTCTATGATAGGGAAAGAAGTTCTTTCTAAGGGATCAATTGAATGTTTTGAATGTGGTGTTCATGGTCATTACACAAATATATTTCCTAGCAAGAATGATCTGGAATGTGATCATAAGTACCATACAAATATATATGTATTAATTCCTAATTCAATTTTAATTAATGATGAGGAAATAGGCAATGACCTATGAAAGGTTTGGATTACTTCTTAGCTGATGTTTTAGTATTATAGAATATTAGGATACGATTCATGATTTTTTTTGTTTGAAAGAATTATTATGGAATATGTTGAAAAAAATGGTTAAGGTATCATCAATATTGTTGGATTATTAATATTTATAAATTTTTAGAAATTCCAGAGTTATATTAGATATTTGGGTGATGAAATGTTTAAAATTATTAATGCTCTTTTGTTGATGGGGTTACTTTGGAAATATTTTATTTTTTATGTGTAACCCTGATATTTGTTATGTGAAAATGATATTTGAGTAAGAATTATCTTTTTTGTGGATATATTTATAAAGAACCATTTGGGTTTATACAATCCTTTAATTTGAAGTAATTACATGTTATTACTTTTTAGGATGCAAAATGAAATTTATTAGATAACCTTTGAGTATAAAGTAGATTATGGTTATTTTTTAGGAAATTATCTGAATTTTTAGAATTTTATAATATTTATATGGTTTTAGAAAAGTGACAACCCACAGGATGGCTGACAACCCATCGTGTTCGGCATGGCCATTGGAATCGAACCCACAATCGATGGGTGACAAGGGCGCATCACCTACTATTGACCTACATGAAGCCCATGGTTAGTATGACTTGTTATTTTTAGTTAAATGATTTTATTGATCAATAATAATTTTATTTTGGGAACTTATGTTTTATCAAATGGATATCCTTAGTGTAGGAAAATTATTTGGTGATTAAGTGATAAATGTTATTTAGGAAGATGTTCTCTCTTTTTGGAAAACTATATGCCTAAGAAAAATACAATACTATGGGATGTAATTTGAGGAGTAATGGTGGAATTTTATTTCGTAAGAATAAATGTTTTAATTGTGGACTTATAGAGATTTTTGTTATTTATGGAAATTATTTACCTATCTTTGATAATGTATGATTATGATAATTAATTTTAAGTATGATACTTTAAGAGTATTCGATGTTATTTGGAGATAAATTTTAAGATTTATTGTGGAAGACTATGTGATCAAATTCTTCTGACATTTGGGTTTTAATCATAGTTTGGATTATATTGATGAATTTTAAGAACAATTGTGTATCGAATAGTCTTTGTTGAAATTTGGGTATTGTTTGTTGAATTTTGGAGATTAAGAGTAGTATTTATTTTTATAAAGGATTATCCTTTTTGGGGATTATATGATATCGTACAAACCATTTTGGTTTTTATTAATGTCTAAAAATAGGGTAAATATATATAGTTTATCTTTGGTGGATTATGTGATTCTCTAGAAGTTGATTCTAGTACTTCAGATGTGACCAAGTCATCTTGAATACACATCGTTTAGAGAAAAGATGAATTTGTGGTAGAAATTTATTAAAATATGAAACTCCACATGAAAGGTAAGCATATTTCCTTATGTTATTATTATATGTAGTAAAATAATTCCTCAAATTTATGAAAAGGAACTAAAAACGTTGTCTCTTTACATTTCCTACTATGGAATCAAAGACTGTTTAACCCATCACAAGTCTGTAGTTCTCTTGTTATTAAATTTCTCCTAATAATGATTTATATCACTCTACATCAGAACTTGATGGTTAGTTTTATCTTATATATCCTTGTTTTCAGGAAATCATAGTATGTGTTATCTAAGGTGACCTTTTTTACTTCTCCTTCTTTCTTTTAATGTGATAGTTTTACTGAATCATCTTCCGATTGGGACTTTAAATGATGTTTATGAGCCCAATTTTAAAATTGCAAGGACAAAATTTCCAAAAGGGGAGAAGGATGTAAGACCCAATAATTTATAGAATATCTCCTTTTGATTTCAATTAATAATTATGAATAAGATATTAATTTTACATTAAATGGGACACTTCTTTTGATAGAGTACTCGACACGCAACAATGAGTTTCTCCGAAATCTTACGCTTCACACAACTTTGAGTTACACTGAAATATAATAAAATAATAATATTATTATATAAAATGGTAGTTAACACTAAGCCATTGGAATGGAGGGAATGATTTTTATCAACCGAAATTTTAAATATGGTTTAAAAATTTATAAATAATGATCCATTGGTTAACAAATTTATTAGGAATGGAAATAAAAACCAATTTAATATAAAGGATGTGTTTTTATCAAAACCTATTTAAAAGAGAATAATTGTGTTTTCATATCAAAATATATCGAATTTTATGAAAAATATATGATATATATTCAATGTAATGTTTTAAATTCATATTATACATTTTCTATATATGATATAAGAAAAAAATTCAATTTTTTGGATAAAAGAAGTAGTTTCCTAAACATGTAGTTTTATCACCTATTAATGGAGAACCCTTTTTAAATCTATTTTTTGTCACTTTTATATGTTATATTTGACAAAATGAACTTCTTTATAGAATCGGGACATAAAAGATTTACTTTGGATGAAATTATTTAATTTTTCTAATAATGTTCATTTATAATGAATAATGAAAAAAATACTGCATTTTAATTCAATGTTGTCTGTTCATAAAATTTATTATTATAGATATATTGTCCTTATAAATTGTTTTATGGAATAATTAGATTATATTTTTATCAGTAAATTCAAATTTTGTTCATTGTAAGTAATTTACCTTTTAAATTGGACATAAACACAAGTCAATCATTTGATAGTTATTAATTCTTAAAAACTCACTTTTTCGTTTTGACAACGAGAATTAATTTGAAATTAATTATTTCAACTTCTCTATTCATAATTTGGAAAAATGGAATCCATATTTTTTATCAGGAGGTCCAAATTTTGTAAATATTTACCTTTTATTTTTAGATATTATGAATGGTATCTTCAGTAATTATTTTATTTACCATGGTTAAACGGTAAATATCATAAATAAGGTTAAAAATAATATTATAATAATATTAAAATACCATAACACATGTCTAGATACTATTGGTTGAAATATATATGACCATAGACATCCTTGGGGTGATTTTGGGACCTGATGGATCCACTTGGGAGTGAAAATGACATTTTATAAGAATTAATTTAAAGTACATAAAAATGTAACATAAACAAGTATCATTTAGTAAAACAATTTTTATATGGGGTTATATAAGTGATTTATTCTACTATAAATATTCATTATAAAAATAAAATTATTTTCTATATCACGGTATATTATTTATAATTTTTAGATATCAAATAAATAAATATATTAAAGACACAATGATGATGTAGTGATTACCTTATTAAAAATGATTGAGATAAATGATATTATAAATATTAAAATAAATTTATTTTTACAATTTTTATGTCATCCACAGATTTTATGGATACATATGAATTGTTATATTTTAATTAATGATGTTTTTACGAAATAATCAAGATTATATGGATTTTTAAAAAATTCATGACATGAGTTGTATAAAAATTGACATAAATGTGTTTTTAAAAATTATAATATTTTATTAGATGATTTAATAGTCCTAAAATATACAATTTGGAAACATAAGTTAAATAATATTGAACATGCCATTAATGAACCACTTGAGGGTCAATTTCCTTTTATAGTAACTATATTAACCATATATAATGAATATACAAGAAGACATGGTAAGAGTTAAATTAGGGTTAAATCTAAATAATAAGGTAACATTTGTGACCTATACTTGTCTAAAACATATTGGGAGAGAGTTTTTAGAACCAAAAGTTTATTAAATTTAAATAAATGACTTTGGCACCATTTTCATCTGAAAAACATTTTATAATAAAATAATATTTCAATACCTTCCTAAAGAGCCCATCCTCCCTCTTATTAAAGGGAATCACCTCTACGCATTTAATCACACCTATTAAGCCCCTTGGCTCATCATAAACCATCCAAAATACTCTCCCAAAATACCGTTATACTTTCTAATAGACTTACTATAGGAAGAAGGAAATTCCAGAAATGCTTTTATTTCAAATCAAAGGGTGTTACACATTTTAAGAGGTTATGTATTATCTAAAGTTCCATTCCATTATTTTACATCTCCAATCCCTATTCTATTATTATTCATTGATTACATAACAAAACCAGTATCCTAAATATACTATGATGTTTTTATGATAAATTTTATAACTACACTTATAAAAACCTCCATCTAATGGATACAATCATACTATTTTTCTGTACGGTGAACTGTTGCCTCACGAAATGATGATTGTTTGATTTTCCCCTACCACCTCTCATGGTGTCCATTATAATGACACTGTATTTATATATGATATAAATTATATTTATATTTTCTTCATTATACTGTAATTTTTATTCACAAACATACCAATATTCTTTTCATGATTTGTAAATACGATAATTTCATTGGAGGAAGTGCAGACTACCACACCCTCAAAGTGATATGATTTGTTTATTCCATACATGGAAGGCATATAGTATGGTGTTAATGAACTTATGTAACATATATAACATATGATATTATAATAAAATAATAATATAACCATGTATCATTTAGTTTTTATTTCTTTGAATGTGAAAAAGAAATGAAAGTAGCGTTCATGCGTACATACGGTTTGTCGTCTCCATGAACAGTGTATTTCATTTATTATCTTCAAATGTTATGGAATATTATAAATAAGTAAATATATATATATATATATTGGATATATATGATATATAATCATGAATAATTTTCTATAAATAATATACTTTTGACCACATTGACAATTTGTAATTATATCAAGTTCATTTTCGACTCTATTACCGAATATCGACAAAACGACCGATATGAACTTAAATAATTTTTTAATTTTCATAACATGATGATAAGTATTATAAAATTAATAATAAACATGAAAATATTCTAAATCAATTAGAAATTAACTCTAGTTTATTATTCATGAATAACAAGGAACATCCCTGACAAGTCAGACTCAAGGTAAGGGACTTCGTCTCAATCTTTTTTCATTGAGAAATATTTTGATTTATACATGAAATTAATTTATACGGTGTATAAACCCCTTTTAATTTTAATTTAATTCAAATGGAATCTTTTTTCTTTGAATAATTTTATTAAATGACAAAAATAATGTTTCTTTTTAATGTACACGGTGACAACGACCTTTCTGTTGTTGCGATCATTCTTTGGTATTTGGCTTCTTTAACAAGCCGTAATGTTTTTAAAATGAAAATAAAAACCATATAGCCTATTCATGTATTTGGTATTTGAAAATAGTTTTGAAATATCATTTAATATGTCAATATTTTTAAATTTTATATTGTGATTGGAATGTGGAAATGTTATCTTTCCTTTATTCTTGTTTTTTTTTGTATTATAATTAAGTTATGGTTCTTGGGCATTGTTTACGTATACAAGTGGTTTTGTGATAAAACGAGGCTGAGTGAGCCTGAGATAGCTCTCCAATTCATTGGGTAACATTATGGAGGTAAAGTTTTATGTTTCTTTTAAGATATTTAGGGAATATACTATGATGGGTATTCCAAATGTAACTCCCTATATAGGTGTGAAAGCTAAAATGTAAGTAAGTTATTAATGCCAAAAGTTACCTTTATGATTTATCATTTCTATGTTTTATTCATAAATCTTATGATTTGATGAATTATGTTAAAGAGTTTATGTTTTATGAGTGAAATTTATCATTTCATTTATTTGTATTTATTGATGGACTAATGTTTTCTTTTCTAATTTTATAACCCTTACTGATATTTTTATGCTCCTCCCATGTTTTTGAAATAGTTTTCACAGAGTATAAGGAATGGTAAAAGAAAAGTATAATTCAGGAATATTTATATCAAGAAAAAGAATAAATTTTTATTTAAAGAGTTTTTTTGTGAAAAAATTGGATAGATTAGAAGTGTCTAATTTGAAATTTTTTAAGATGTAATGTAATAGTTATGGAAAAATTCTCTAAAACTCTAAACTTGAAAAGATCCTCAATGTCAAATTCTGGACTTAACTAATGATTATATAATGTTTAATGTTGGGGCCTTTTATATAGGTTAGTCCAAGGTGTACTCAAATACATTCATGAATTCCCTCCCTTACTCTTTTAATCATATCTTTGGGAAGGAATCAATCCCATTAGTCCTTTTAGTACAAACAAAAAAAGAGTTACCAAATTAAAAGGTAGTGTCTTTCCTCAAACTGTTTAGTTTAATTTCAATTTCCCACTAACTCAACTATAATTATTCCATGATTATATAACAAACCCAGTATCCTAAATAAACTAATTTTTTTTATTCTAAGGTTCTGACCTAAACATACACACGCATTTATTTAATGGGTAACAAACATATTGTTATTCTATATGGAGAACTATTGCCTCATGAAACAATAATTGTTCATTTTTCCTTTACCGCCTATAATGATGGAAATTATGATGGAAGCTCTATATTAATATGTTATATATAATATTTACTATTTAATTAGGATTATTTAATTCTATTACATCCCATATTTTTATACATTCTATTTTCTTTAAATGATAACATCGTTTTTAGAATTTAGGACTACCACCCCCTCAAAGTCATGGGATTCATTCACATGAGACATGGAATGTATAAATGGTGTATTTAATTAAAAATATGTGACATAAAAAATCTATATGATATTCATGAGAAAATTATATTTCTGGAAATATAATATATCATTTTCTTTATTACCCTATCTCACACTTAAAAAGTTATAATGTCGTTTGTGGGTGTGTGCAGTACCACCTTCTAAATATGATTTGATTACATTTACATAAATATAAATATATATATAATTATATATGATTAAATAATTAAATTTTAATGATATAATTATTATTTTATACGGATTTAACATACGTAAATTCTTTCCACAATAGTCATTGAAAATAGGGAACGTTACTCATGCATATGTGTGACTAACCTTCTCTATGATTGTAAAGTTGGTTCATTTTCCATAACCATATTTACTTATTAGTTTTAAAAGTATAATTGATGTATAGATATGATAATTATGTCGAGATTATTATTCTTGTGACGTTATATAATGACCCTTTTGACCATAATTGACCTACCAAATTTGTTTTTGACATATAAACTGATTGTTGTAAAAACACCCTATGTAAAATTATTTGTTTAAGTAGTTTTATAAAACATTGTAATAAGTTAAATAAAAGTAATTATAAACATTAAAAAGTTATCAATAAAGTAAATAATTAACATAATATTATTATTCGGTAATATAAAGACACATGAGACAAGTCAGACTCAAGGTAAGGCGTTCTTGTCTCTCTTTTCTTTCTACGAGGCATATTCCATTAACACCACATAATTATTATTTTTAGTGTACATACATAACATTTTGATATAATATATAATGAATTATTTTATATTTAATTTATTTAATTTTTTTTATTTTATGTCAATAACTTTTTCATCTTCTAATTCATATGTCACCATAATGGTAACATATTTGTTTCTCAATTTACATTCCACAAAGACTTAATTATAGTTATCCGGATAGTTTATTTTATGTGGATTATATACTTCCTTTGACATGTTATATCACGAATATCCTTATTATAATGATATTAAAAGTTTAATTTAATTTTATTACTCCAATGGGATTATGGTTTTAAATGATTCAAAGTTTTATAGAAATCATTGAGATGTTTAAAGATATTTTCCCTCATGAATGTTTTAATAGTCTTTAAATGGTATATAAGTTCATTAGCTATCATACACTGGGGAAATTTGGATTAAAATGTATCCTTTATTAAATATGGATACATGATAATCCATATTAATTATTTGAAATGTGGAATTATTTGTATAGGTAATACACTGGTTGGGAACCATTTATTGTAATCCCTACTGGTTAGGGACTAGTTAATAAAAGAATATTGATGCTTCAGTATTATCATGGGATGAAATTATGTTCCTAAAACCCTTCATTTTTGTAATTGGAATGTTATAAATTATATTGTAAATGTTATTTATAGTATAGTTATGTTTGGACAAACCAAATTGTTTTGTAACCAGTATGTTTTAAACCGTCTTATGCAAGGTCTCGATGGTAATGGTTCCATGTACCAAGTAAACAGGGAATCCAATAATTAAGAATTTATTTTATTGATAAATAATTTTTTATTTATCCATGAATGATTTGAATAGATTATGAAAATTAATGGTCAATGTTAAAACTAATGTGTTTTAGATTTAAGATAAGATTTCATGATTTAGGAATCCTATAAATGATAATATGGATAACCCCTAGACCAAGGAATGAAATATGTAGAAATAAATGGATGAAGTATTGAGGTATTAGGTTTCTATTGAAAACCATAGTAAAAAGACTATTTATTTATAAACCTTATTTCAAGGATGCTCATCATATTTATTTTGGGAATTAAATTCTTTTTTTTTTGAAAAGGTCAACCTATATGTTGGGTGACAACCAATAATGTCTATCAAGGTCGTGTGACTTGAACCCATTATCGAAGGATGATAAGGGTTTCATGCCAGCCATAGACCTATGCAATGTCCTAGTTAATATATTGTAGTTTTTAGTTAAAAACAATTTGACGAATAAATGATAATGATATAGAAGTGGTATCAATTTGGAGGTTTATAGATTAATGTCTTGTCCATATTAGTTTCAGAAAATATATATAGGAAATTATTTAGACTTTTCACTATTTTATGGGCCTTAAGGTCCATTAAATGTGCATTTTAGTGCATCAGGCATCAGAATTATTTTTTGGATGAATTGGAAAACCTATTGAAGCAAAACAAAAGATGGAAATGTATTTATAGAATTATATCAAGTTTTTTTATTTGCTTTTATTATTATCGTGAAATAAAACTACCCAAAATTTATAAAATGACATAAAAATAAATTTTTGTCTTAATATATTAACTTTTGTTAAACCAAGGGTCATTTAAATCATGGAAGCTTTATAGATTTGAGGCCCTAAACATTATATTGATCATTCAATTTCTTGTAATTTATGACCTCGATAAAAACTTATAATTATTTATTCCTTCCTCCAAAGTATTTATATTTACTTTCCACAAATATTCTTTTACATAGAAACGTAGTTACATGTTAGTCCATGTGAACTTTTCACATCCCAATCCATCTTTTCTAGAGGATTCCTTACGAACCTTTCTTAGGATGTTGGATTCAAATATAGTAAATATGAAATAATATAACACCAATATAAAATTTAAATTTTGAGGATTCAATTTAATTATGGTGGAAAGAATGGAACACCCCAAAAATATGAAGTAGGAACATTGTATTTGATAGCGTGTATGACATGCAACACCAAGTGCATAAGGAAATATAATATACTTAGTATTTATAATATATATACTAATATTAATAAATTAAATATATATTTTATATATTACCATTCTCACAACAAAAATATATCTTGTATTACATGCAATATAGACTTTCTTCGATAGCTTGTGTTACACGCATTACCGAGTTTTACCAACAAAAAATATATTATTAAATGTTATTATTTAGTATAATAAAATATAAAATAGTCTTTAAATTAGTATTTATGAATATTAATAACTAAATAAAAAACATTGTTTAAAAAATTTAAAAATTAATTCATTGGTTACAAATTAATTAATATAAGAACAGATCGAATATAAAGTGAGTTTTTTATAAAAAAGTATTTTTATTCTCATTTTATCCTAATAAATTGAATTAATTACAATTATTGAGTTATATTAATGTAATATATATTTTATATTCAATAAAATATATTTTATAGTCATCCAATATATTTTATAAACATAATATAAGATCAAACTCAATATTACACATAAAAACCTATATTTTTATTAAGGAACTTGTACTGACTTTTAATGAAGATCAAATTTAAAATTCTATTTGTTGAAATTTTATATATTCTATATTTAAAAATATACTTAATATTTGAAATATAAATATTAAAACAACGTTATTTTAATTTTTTGGTATTTTTCTGTGAAGTTTCATTTTTTAATGAATAATGAAAATACTGAATTTAATTTAAAAATAATTGTTCATATAATTTAATTATAAAGATAAATTATAAATTTAATTGGTTTCAATGTTTAATTAGATAATATTTTGATCAAGTAATCAAATATATTTCATTGTAATAAATTCACATTGAAATTGGATATAAAAACATAGAAAACTTTTGAACATTTTTACATTAAAAACTTGCATTGTTGTCATGTCTGTGTGATTAAATTTAAAACAATCTCTCCAACTTCTATATTTGAATTTTTAAAAATGGTTAAAATATTTATAATCATAATAATTTATAATTTATAATAATTTTAACATAGTTTTTGACTACAACTATTAGTGAAAGTAATTAAAATTAATTAAAATGAATAAATTGAAATTAAGTTTAACAATAGACTAAACCTTAAACATAAAGACCCAAATGACCTATCCACATATCAAAAACACATTTATTTCCATAATTCTTCCATTTACCGTACATTTTTTTGTTGTTTGTTTGTGACTTTTGTAAGGTAAAAACTTGGTTAAACCTAACATGGTTTTAAAAAGGCCAAATGAGTCATTTTCCTCCCTTATATAAGGCCTCCAACCCTCCAAATTTATCACAACTCTCAAATTTAATGTCCTATAATTTCAATATAATTTTTTTTATTTGGAATTATTTTGAGATTTTGAAATCTAACAGTGCCTAATTCCGAGGCTCGAAGTTCCTGGAATGATCCATCGAAAACTTTTAAGTTTAAAATAGTGTGCGTGAGTAATTTTCAGGAATATGTTGAATAACTCTTAAATGGGTGCCCAGATTAGAAACATATGGGCACCATTGCATTCAGGATGGTGGGTTAACCTTAGGCACGACTTAAGTTTAGTCGGCGACGGCATCCAGTGAGAAAACCCGATAATGGAATAACCATAATTCAAATAATTAAATTATATTATATTATTTTTCAAATTCTTATAACTCATCAATGGTGACTCTGATGAAAAATATGAGACCACAACTGAACTCATGGGGGAATGATTTCTTTAGGGGGATACTAACGTTGGCTGGCACGGGATACCTATGAAAGTTAGTTTTTGGTTGTAAATAAAATAATTAAGTGAAAATTATTTTATTGTAAAATCCTTAACTTCTAAATGGTAACTCGGATTGAAAATATGAGAGTACTATTGAGCTCATGTGGGCGTGTTCCCCTTAGGCGAAGCCTAACCTCAACTAGCGCAGGTCGAGGGTGACTGTTAATAATTTTTAACTTTTTTTAAAGGTACATTTAGTAAATGCGCGGGCGGAGTTTTCTATATTTTGAACTGGTGCTCGAATTAGAAATCTGAGGGCACCATTGAATCTGTAGTGCTGATATTCTCTTAAGGGGGGCTTAACTTCAACCACATTTGGTCGGGAAAATAATTTAGTTTTTTATAACTTTTAATGAAATAATAAAATAACATGGATGTTGTTATTTTATATTATTTTTTTCCTACCACCTATTGAGTGGAGGTGGTGGGGACTGTGGAACTAGTCAGACATTTCATATGGGATATTAAACGCTCGGTAACACTTTGGTTATATAAACACCCCTCGTTAAATTAATGATGCAATTAATTACATCAATTATTGAATCTCAATAATTTCTCATGTGTTACTCACCCATTTCCCCCTCTATTTAAGTGAGGCTCAGGATGGCGTTTTGACATGGATTCATCAAGCGTGGAACCTCTGGCAAAGTGACATGACGCCTTCCACCGATGTTGATAGAAGCTAGGACAAAAACAAACCTGGAGCAACGAACGTCGGTGGCTTCATCAAAGGGTGGATTCTCCTTCCACCCCCACAACAACTCTAACGATTCTCGAAGTATGGGGTTTATGTGCTTTGATGTTCCATCTCTTCCATTAATGAAAATTCTAATAAACACATACCAACCAACTAACTGGTTGATCCACATTTCATCTATTCACGCGGGTGGTTGTGACATGTTCTTAAATTTGGGGGGTTAAACTTCCTTTTTTTATGACATTTCCTTAGGTTTAAAATGATAATGCGGAGGGCGCGGGCCGAATCCAACAAGGCCCAGACCATCCCCTAAACTTTTCCTTGGTGATTGTTTCATGGAATAACAACAAACATTTTGGTAAGGCGTATATTAGGTCCGTGCAATGATGAATACATCCTAGGAGGACCACAGGCGCATCTTGAAGGATGAACAAACCACCGAAGCTCACCCGGTGGCCCACTGAAGGTTCATCGGTGCGGCACTAACGCGGCGGCACCCGTGATTGGTGCCGGCAGCAAAGGTGGAAGATGGAGCTCACCGGCCACAAAAGAGGGTGACACCTCTTCGTTCCATAGAGGAACTGATGGGGAAGCCAGCACACGGTCGGTTGTGTGGGGGAAGCGGCCCACCGTCGTGCGTCGCGATGAAGGGGCCCAACATCGAAGCCTCAACGGAGGGGGACCCACACCCCATGGGTCCTATGGACAATGTGGAGGTGCTACATGGTGCCACTAATTGAAGAACATAATGGCTCTTCTTGAGCCGTTCGGGGAGCTGGCGACCACCAGGCTGGCGAGCAGCGCCAGCGCACCGGGCCACATCGCCCGGTGGGTCGTGCCCTTCCGGAGGGCCAGGCAGGTCTATGGCCCAATGGCCCGAGCCCTCCATGGCCCATCCTAAGATAGTTTGGGAAATCCCGGGTCGGGTTAGTACAGTCCGACCAGGTCGGATCGGACCTAGACCCATTCGGGCGCAGTTACGCTTAAATGATTGTACCTTTCGAACCAGATGTCCATTTGACGAACCGTTTGTGGTGATGGGATCCTTGTAGTGAGACAGTATTTTTGAAATACTCCACATGACATTGGAGAAAGTTGGCGCTTGTCCTCGTTGGATCATACTCGAATCTAACTGGTCCCTCGACATTAAAATGCCTTTAGCTTACAGACTGGGTGTCTGATTGACACGTTGTCTGTTTCACTGGAACCCTTATGGCATGACAGATTATCGGGATACTTCGTTGTGGAACTTCATGGATATTGAGGTATAATCGATAACTAGAGGACCAGAACCAGGGTGTTTCTTGTAGTGGGAGTTAGGATGGCTACACCCTTGATGACTTAAGGCTCGTGTATTTCATACTCTACACCGGTAGAGATGGGACTCCCCACGTCATGAGTGAGGGTTCGTTTCCCTCTAATTGGTTTTACTATCTTTGGATTCGGTACTCCCCTATTATACTAGGGAATAGGTCCTCCATACATAACTCACATAGAGTCAGGTACTCCCCTACTGGGTAGGGTGTGGTCGATGTTAGAAGTAGGTACCCCCCAGTCAACCTAGGGTGCGGGTCCTCCTTATGCAGTACTACAACAGAGTTGGTTCTCCACTACCAGGTTGGGTGTGGGTCCTCACATATAGAGTTGGAACTCTACTACTATTCCAGGGTGTAGTTCCCCTAGCCTAGGGTCGGTATGCCCCTGACATACTAGGTCATATGTCCCCTATAGAAAAAAAACAACCAGTGTTGTACTCCCTAACCAAGTAGGGTGCGGGTCCTCACATATAGAGTAATACTCTGCCATCCCCTAATAGCGTCAGGGAGCGGGTACATCAGGGTATTTGGAGCTCCCTTGACTGAAGGACAAAATGTCGAGGAGTGGGCCTCTTCACATGGTTTCTCTTGGCCTTTCCTTGGGCGCAAGAATGTGACTACGAGAACTCCAGTGCAGAGCACTAGATGAAGTTCTAGAATAAATTTCCTAATGGACCACGTCATTTCATATGTTCTATTAGGAATGGTTGAGTTTTACATGATGAACTACATCTCTTAGGAGGGTTCCATCAGGGATGGCCAGTTCATGAAGCATTTACTCTTGAACCTTGAGTTACATTTTGAGCCGTCTTTGGAAACATGGAAATGGCTTAAGGTAGGGGATTTATGTTTATTTGTGGATGAGATGAGTATATATGGTTTAAGTTGATTATTTTTTTGGGCTTTGTGATTGAGATCATGCTTTTTGGTTTTACTTTGTGGAATTCTGAGAGACCATCGAGGGTCTTAGGGTCCCTACTAGGTATTGGTATAGCCACCCCTACATGGGCTTTGTCATCACCTTGTTGTGTCTTATGCAGATGATGGGAATCCTTGACTGAGACTTGGAAGCTAGGACATGATGTGGACGGAGGAAACTTGTGGACGAGGAGAGCCATGTGATGATCTGTACCTACCATTCAGGTAGGATCCTTCGCAAACAACCTCATGAGCTATTTTCCTTTTTTTATTTCCATTTTAGTTAGGCTTGTATTCTAGCCCCTTACTTTAAGTACTTACCCTTACACTCAGTTGTGGTATCTAATTTTTGTCTCATCTTCCTCTTCCGTTGTGTTTTACTTTTTCATAGTGTAACTTTCTTGTGTGTGTGTAGGTATTGAGGAAGTGACTTTCCATTTTCTATAAATGCCTTTATGAAGCTAGTTCCTAACCACTGGCCTATAGAAGTCGGGCTTGGTGTAGTCATGGCATGGTCCTTGGGGGACGGGATGTGACAAAGTGGTATTAGATGAGTCATTTCTACCAAAGAACTCGGACACAGATCTTTCTAATGGATCAATAGGGATAAGTGTTTTGAGTTTTCTTTTCAGTTTTTGGAGTCCGATGTTGGTGTGGTGGCTGACGTATCCATACACCAGGACCCTGAATTATGATTTTCGACTCTGTCCATGAAAGCACAGATTGCGTGTGTTTGGGAAATGTTTTTTACCTTGATGAATTTTGAGTCAGCTCACCAGGTATAACTTATTGACCGTGGTTCCTCTTCATTCTCTTTTAATATGCCTCCACACAGCCAGCCAACCAGGATTCTAGTGTGTGACCACGAGGATGGTCAACAAAGTGATGAGGCTATGGTATAGGGAATGTTGCCTGAGATGGTACCTTTGGGTGTTGTTCAAGTGATACCACTGCCCATTGGTCAGCAGTTACTAACGGTGCTACCAGTAGACGACACTTATAGGATTAGTGCCTTACATGAGTTTCAGTGACTGATACCCCTCAGGTTCTGAGGCGATTCTGACTCATAGGCATCTGAGGACTATCCTGAGGTAGCGAATGAGTTTCTATCTAGCCAGGGCACCAGTAGATCAGATGGTGGTCCTTGAAGTGAGCATTAAATGTGGCATAACAGGGTGATGTAAGGGTTTCGAATGCCCCTATTGTATGATGACGTGGCTTTTTCCATGGATATAGCTTGAGAAAATTCCTCAGAGAAGGGGGTATCTTGACATAAAAAGCTATGGGGTATGTTTTCCCAATAGCTTATATAGATTCGGCACAACAAAATGTCTTTAACTGAGTATTCATTGAGGTGTACCAACCATTCCAAGTACTCGATGAATATGATAAGACCGGTACTTCAGGGTTCCGACCTCTGTGTGAGATGTGTTTAGGGAAATCCGATCTAGAAATATTCCTCTATGCATTCCTACATATGTTAGGGTACAAGATATAACCTTTATGGTTGAATAAATGTTTTGGATAAGAAGATACATCCAAGGAATGTTAGCAGTGGGAAAGGAGGAAACCAACATTAGTCTTCGAGACTTCGGTGTGTAAAAATGTTTCGGGAATAGGAAGTGATAGGGACAGATGAATCTTCACAACAGTTGATGTGGAAGAGGAGCTAGGGGAGATTTAGGAGGTGTTATACATTTCGATATGTTATAACCATCACCCAAATGTGTCCCCCACCATGCTCAGGGAGCTGGAGGACATGGGAAGGGAGAAGTTGCATGCAGTCATAGAGTGTGACCCAAGGGATCCAAGAATTATTCGAGGTATAATCTGTGTCTAATAATAGCTACCGTATTAATAGAAATAGGTACTAAACATTTCTTCTTGTCATGAATATTGTTCAAGACCTATAGTTTCCTAATAAACTATTGACTTGACCCTTATGTCTCGAGATACCCTTGGGTAGAGACTCGATAATTACACTTATGTTGGTAGTGTGATATATCTCTTGAGGTGAGAGTTTTCATTGGAACCTCTTGGTGGTAGCATCAAGGCCTTACGAAGTTAGTTTGGGTATTGACTAGACATCCATAGTTCATACTCAGATTGACTATTTTAGGAAAAAGGATGTGGTATATCTATAATGTTGGAATGGATTTTTCCTTGCTTAGCGGACAAGGAAACCCTGGCAGCATGGGTTAAACTCATGCATTGGGGGGGGGGTAGTCGATCACTCTGGAGTTGATTAGCCTTACCCTTATAGCCGCAGAAGTTTTCAATTTTTAGTTCCCAACAATAGTGGTAGAGTGTGGGAACATCATTTCAAAAGATGTTTCCAGAATTACATCCTTACAGGGAGAGGGACTTCTGAATTAGCTTTTACCCAGTGATGACACCAATATCTATAACTGCATATTGAGTGGCTCCCATAGAGCTCCGGGAGGTGAGATTTAGAAGGGGGACGTGGTGGTATATGCACTCAACAAAAGGTCTAGTTTACTATTTTTGAGTGAGGAAAAAATGCAGCTAGCCACATTACCAAAACCCTTCATGGATAGTGATGAAGTATCTTACCTCTAGTCTATAATTTTGACTCCCCCACGCCTTTAGTGAGTTCAGGAGGCACATCTTTGGGATATAGACTGCGAGGCCCCAAGAGCTCAGATATCCTCAGGACAGGCTCCAAAAGTATTTTCTGAAGGTGGGGAGCATGTTATCCTTATCAAAGGATGAACCATGGTACCAGTGATGCTACAAGAGGAGGTTTTAAGGTAGTTCCACACATCCCATATTGGTGGTATATCCGGGTGTGGGAAAGATATATGAGGACCTCTAATATCAGTACTGGTGTCCAGGGATGAATACTGCACAGAGCCAGCTGAAGCGTTATCTCAACAGGAGAAACACACCCTTAGAGTTCAAGGAGGGAGACCATGTCTTCCTGTGGGTCTCACCCTGATGAGGATTGTAGAGATTCGGTCGGGGTAGTAATCTATCACTGATTTTCATCGAACAATTCCAGATTCTCAGTAGAGTTCGTGAGGTGGAGTACAACCTAGCTTTTCACCCACATATTCACATGGTACATAATGTTTTCAATGTGTTGCAGTGAAGAATATGTGTACATGATCCATCAAACATTATCGACTAGGGTGAGTTAGACTTCGACAATGGGGAGACATTTATGGAGTTCCGAGTGGATCGATAAGAGCGAGTCCTTTGTGGATGGTGGATCCCTTTAGTGTGAGTTTGGTGGCAGCATGGGAACCTCCAGGGGAGCACATGGGAGTGGTAGGCTCAGAATCGTGCTTAGTACCCTCATTTTTTTTGGTTTTCCTTGTTTTTTATTTTGGGGATGTAAATCCCTAATGTGTGGAGAATTTAATGTCCCGGAATTTTTGTACAATTTGTTTGAATTGTTTTTGTTTTATTATTTAATTTTTAAAAAAAATTGATTTTTTTTTTGTTTTTTTAAACTTTTTTACAAGGGGTAGGTTTAGTAAATGCACAGATGGTGTTTTATATCTTTTGTACCTGTGAAAAAATTAATAATCCAAGGCCACCATTGAATCTGTAGCGCTGGGATTCACATAAGGGAGGCTTAACTTCGACTGCGGTTGTTCGGGTGAAAAAGTTAGTTTTTACGACTTTTAAATAAATAATAAAATAACATAGAGGTTGTTATTTTATTCTTTTTTTCCTACCACCTATTGAGCGGTGGTGGTGAGGACCGTAGAGGAATTTAGACATTTAATATGGGATATTATATGATCTGTTACACTTTGGTTGTGTAACCATCCCTCGTGTAATTAATGAGGCAAATTAATTAAGTCAATTAATTAACATCGTTAATTTCTCTTGCATTACTCACCCTTTTCCCCCTCTATTAAAGTGAGTCTCAGTATGGAGTTTTGACATAGATTCACAAAGTGAGGAACCTTCAACAAAGTGATGCGACACCTTCCACTAATGAAGATGGAAGCTCGGGCAGCAACGAACCGGGAGTGACGAACGTCGACAGCTTCATCAAAGCACGGATTCTCCTCTAACCACCGTGACAACTCCGATGATTCTTGAGGTAGGGGGGGTTATGTTATTTGATGTTACCTCTCTTCTGTTCTTGAAAATTTTAACAAATTCAGACCAACCAACCAATGGGTTGATCCGCATCTCGTCTATTCAAGAAGGTGGTTGTTGAGGGTTCTTAAATTTGGGGGTTATTTTTCCTTTTTGATTACATTTACTCATTTTTAAAATGATAATGTAGAGGGTGAAGGGAAATCCAACCAGGCCCAGACCTTATGCTAAATGATTCCTTGGTGTGTTCTTCATGGAGGAACAATGAACATAGCGGCAAGGCGTATTTGAGGGTTGGTCAATGATGACGGCATCCCAAGAGGACCGTAGGTGTGTTTGGAAGGATGAACAGACCACCGAAGCTCACCTTGTGGCATTGCGGAAGGTTCGTCGGTGCGGAACCGGTGTGACACCACCAACGACCAGCACCGATAGTGATGGCGGCAACTGGCGCTCATCGGCCTTAAAAGAGGGTGGCGCCGCTTCATACTGCGGCAGACCCGAAGAAGCGGCCGACACACGGCCGGAATTATTGGTGAGGTGGTGCGCCGTCGCGCATCGCAGTAACGGGGGCCACAACATTGAATCCACATAGGAAGGGGGCACATGCCCCGTGGGTCCTACGAACCACGTGGCGGCACTAATTAAAGAGCTGAATGGCTCTTCTTTAGTAGTTCAGGGAGCTGGAGGCCACCCGGCTGGCATGTCACACTAGCGCACATGGCCACATCTCCCGGAGGTTCATGCCTAGCCGGCGGGCCGGTCCGGTCCACAACCTAGTTGACCGAGCCCATCTCGGCCCCGCCCAAAGAGGTCAGGTCAGACCAGGACATGGTCGGACCCTAACCAGGTCGGACTAGACCCAGACCCATTCGGGCCCAGTTACGCATAAATGACCGTACCTTTTGAACTGGATTTCTGTTTGATGATCCCTCTACGGTGATGAGATCCTTGGAGCGAGATGGTCCTTTTGAGATACTCCACATGACTTTTGGAGAAATTTGGAGTTTGTCCAGGTTTGGTCGTACTCGAATCCAACCGGACCCTCGGCATTAAAATTCTTATGTTTGGGAGTCTGATTGACATGCCTTATATTTTTTTGGAACCCTTATGACATGATAGATCATCTGGTTTTTCCTTTTGAAAATTCATGGCTATTGTGGTATGTACGATAACTGGAGGAGCAGAACCAGGGTGTTTTTTATAGTGAGAGTTAGGATGGCTACTCCGTTGATGACTCAAGGTGCTGGTATTCTTAAATCCTTTGCTCTGGTAGAGATGGGAGTCCCCACTTCATGAGTGTGGGTTCGTTTCCCTCTGATTGGTTTTTTTATCTTTGGATTAGGTACTCTCCAATTAGAATAGGGTGTGGGTCCTCTATACATAACTCACATAAATATAGTTACTCCCCTATCGGGTCGGGTGCGGGTCATCTATGTTAGGAGTATGTACTCCCCTATCAAACTAGGGTGCAGATCCTCCTTATGTAGTACTACAGCTGAGTCGGTACTCCCCTACAAGGTAGGTTGCGGGTCCTCACACATAGAGTCAGTACTCCCAAGCAAAGTCGGGGTGCATGTACTCTAGCCTATGGTTGGTACTCCCCTGACACACTAGTGTATGAGTCTCCCATAGAAAAAAACTACCAGAGTTTTACTCCCCTACAAGGTAGGGTGTGGGTCCTCACATATGGAGTAGTACTCCCCCGTCTCCAAGTATCGATGTGGAGTGGGTCCTTTAGAGGAGTTGGATCTCCCTTGACTGCAGGAAACAGTGTCGAGGAGTTGGACACTTTACTTGGTTTCCCTTGGTCTTGCCTCGGGCACAAGACTGTGACTACGAGTCCTCTACTGCTAGGCACTAGAGGCATTTCTAGCAGAAAGTTCTCAATGAAGCACTTCCTTTCATACATTCCATTAGGAATGGTTGAGTTGTACCTAATGATGTACATATCTTAGGCGGGTGGCATCAGGGATGGCCAGTTCTTGGAGCATGTACTCTTGATCATTGAGTTACATTTTGAGACTTCTTTGGAAATCATGGAAATGGCTTGAGGTCGGGGAAATATTTTTCTTTATGGATGAGTTGAGTATATCTAGTTTAAACTGAGTCTTTTTTTTTGTGATTTAATGTTGAGATCATTATTTTTGGTTTTCCATTGTGTAATTATGAGAGACCTTCAGGGTTCTCAGGGTCCCTTATAGGTATTGTTATACTCGCCCCTGCACAGGCTTCGCCTGCACCTTGTTGTGTCTTGTGCAGACGACGGGCAGCCTGGACTAGGATGTGGGGAGGGAGGACTTGACATGGACTGAGGTGACTGGTGGATGAGGAGAGCTTTGTGATGATCTAAACCTACCTTTCAGGTAGGATCCTTAGCGGAAAACCTCAGGTGATATTCCCCTTTTGATGTATTTCCATTTTTCTTGGGCTTGTATTCTGTCCCCTTACTTTCAGTACTTACCCTTACACTCAGTTGTGGTGTCTAGTTGTGGTTGAACCTTAATCTTATTTTGTGTTTTATGTTTTCATAGTGTACCATGATTGTGTGTGTATAGATTTTGGGGAAATGCCTTCAATTTTTAGGAATTTTCTTTCTGGTGCTAGTCGTTAACCCCTGGCCTAGGGAAGGCGAGATATGGGTATTCACAGCATGAGCTCTGGGGGATGGGTCATGACATAAAAACACTTAGGATCGCCCAATATATAATCAACTGACATCCCAAAATACCTCCCTTACTCCTTGAAACCTCTCTTTTGTCAGAAATCAATCCATCCAATCCTTTTGGTAAAAACTAATAGGAGTTGCCCAATCAATAGGTAACATCTTTCCTCAAGTAGTTTGTTTTCATTTTCATTATCAACTTACTCAACTATCCTTTTTCCATGATTATATAAAAACAAAAAATTTCTAAATATATAATTATTATTTCATTCCAAGGGTTCAAACTACACTTACACACACTTCCATATAAGGGGTAATAAGCATATTGTTTACGTGTAAGATGAACTAGGAAATCATGAAACAATGATTGTTCATTTTTCCTTCACAAAATATCATAGTGAACATTATGATGGACACTCTATTTTTTATATTTTATATATAATATTAATTTTTTCTTTAATATTTTGAAATTATTTTACCACACTTATCTTTATACTTTCAATTTTATTTAAATATTATAACTTCATTTGTGGATGTGTGGACTAGAGCCACCTATAAGCGATGTGATTTGTTCACATGATACATGGAATGTATAAAATACCATTTTTATTAAAAATATGTTACATAAAAAACATATATATTATATTCATGAAATTATTACCTTTATATAAATCTTATATATCATTTTCATTATTCCCCTTTCATTTACATAAAAAGTGATAACATCATTCGAGGACGTGTAGACTACAACCTCCTCGACATGATGTGATTCCTTTCAAATCACAAGAATTATATATATATTTAAGTATATATTATTAAATGAAATATTATTTATTATATAATGATCATTCTATAAATATTGAAGTTACTTACCTTATTTCCACAATGATTATTGACAAATGAGAACGTTACTCCGGCGTATGTACAACCTACCGTCTCCATGACTACAACATTGGTTAATTTTTCATAACCATATTTATTGACTAGTTTTAAAAGTATAATTTATGTATAAATATGACAATTATTTCTGGATAATTATTCTTTATATGTCATCTAATGAATCATTTGACCATATTTGACCTACAAAAGATGTTTTTGACATACAAACCGAATTTGGTCAAAACACCCAACATAAACTTAATTGTTCAGGTTATTGTATATAACATGCTAATATGTGAAATAAAAGTAATGAAAATTTTTAGAAATATTATCATGAAAGAAAATAATTAACAAATGTTTATTATTTAGGAATATAAAGACACACGAGACAAGTCAAACTCAAGGTAAGGTATTCTTATCTCACTTTTCTTTCTGTGAGGTTTATTCCATTAACACCAAGTACTTATTTTATATACTGTAAATAATGCCCCTTTTGATATAATATATGATGAATTATTTTTTCAGCATGTTATTTTAATGTTTAATTTGCGGATAATTACTTTTTTCTTCACCATCTAATATGTTACAATAGCAGCAAGAAACTTTAGTCTAAATTTACATTCCATTGAGACTTAATTGTTGTCATGCACCTAGTTTATTTTATATGGAGTATATACTTTGAATATCATTATTCTCATGATTTTATAAGTTTCATTTTATTTTAATACTCCAAGGGTATTATGGTTTAAAATGTTTCAACGTGGTATGGGATACTTTGGGATGTTTAATAATTATTTTCCTTGAGAATATTTTAATGGTCTTCCAATGGTATCTACTTTTATTACCTATCATCCACTGGAAATTTTTTGATAAATGTGTATCTATTTTAAATAAGGATAATTTATAAGTGATATTATTTATTTAATATGAGTAATTATTTAAACTGTTAAGACATGGGTTGGGGTCTATTTAAGGTATGACCTACGGGTTAGGGACTGGTTAATGAAATCTCCTTGATGCATCAGTAGTCTCATGGAATGAAATTAGGTTAGAAAACCCATTTTCTTTGTAACCAGTGCGTTATTAACTGTCTTGTGAATGATTTTGATAGTAGATTTAAGTTTGGACAACCCAAAATGGTTAGAAACCATTATGTTTTAAACTGTCTTGTGAAAGGTATTGAAGGTAATAGTTCCATGTACCTACAAAACATAGCATCTAGTAATTAAAAATTTCATTTATTGAGAAATATTTTATTATTTATTGATGATATTTTCCATCTACATATTTTTGGATTCATTTCATTTTTATTTCTTTGGTAAAATGGCACGTTTTTAAGTTTCTTAGCTTTCTATATTGATTTTTTCTTTATCTAGTAATTATAATGGAATGTGTTTTAAATTATTAGCTTGCCATATTGGTTATGAAATTCCTTTTCAGTTTGTTGATTAAATGGTATGTGTTGCTAGTTATTCTTGATGCCATAATTATTACTATCATTGATTCATTATTTACTCTTCTATATTATACCCTTACTAAGTATTTGAGCTCACCCTTATTATTTTTCTTTTCCTTATGAATCCAAAAAGCATACTATAAAAGATATTCAGGGATTTTCGAGATGGAATAATTTTATTATCCTATAAGTCATTTAGAATGAATAAAAAAATATTTTTTAATTAGTGTAATCATTTATAATAAAAAACTCATATATGTATCTAATTTTCCAAGACTACTAAACTGATTAATCCTTCGATATTTGACTCTAAGTAATCATGCCAATATAATTGATAGAAGACAATGGATTCAGGCTCTCTAGGGTCGGGTTGAGACAGATTGTATTAGAGGATGTTTAGTATCATCCTTGGGAACTAGATTTATTAAAACATAGGTTAGAGAAAATATACCTAAGGTGGAATTTTTTGGAAAATTATAGAAGAATATATTAAAGTTTCCGTTATATAGATATTATGTGATTTTCCTAGAAATACATCTCTGTATGAATACTACAGGTGGATTTGGTTCTATCTTAGGATTACTTATGAGTAAAAACTTCAATACTGTGTGTTAGGATTGACTCGACGTAACCTGGTACACGACAATGGGCCTTACAACGAACCTAGTTTGACACTCCCGGGGATATACGTAGGATAATTCCACTTTCTTTAAAAACAATTATAAAGGATATGAAAATATAATGACAATGAATGACCTAGATTAATCCTAAGGTTTTTTATATTGATGATAAGATCTCAAGATTTAAAAATCCTATAAATGATAATATCGATAAACCCATGACCATGGAAGGACAAATGTGGAAATAAATGGATGAAGTATTTATGTATTATGGTTGTATTGAAAACCTTTGATAAAATGTTATTTAGTGATAAACATTATTTCAAAAATGTTAATAACATTTATTAAATGAATAATATTAATTTTTTTAGAAAATTACAACATGTATGATGGTTGAAAATCAGTCAAGCCTGTTAAGGTCATGGTTCCTGAACCCATTCCCAAAGGAAGATAAAGGTTTCACGCCAACCATTGACCTATGTAATGTCTTGGATAATATGTCACAATTTTAGTTAAACAATTTGATGAATAAATGATAATGATAATGCAGTGGTATCACTTTGGAGGTTTTTATATTAGTGTATTAACATTATTAGTTTTCAAAAATAGCTAAAGAAAAATAGTTATACTTGTTACTCTTTAATGGGCCTTACAATCCATTAAATGTGTATTTTAGTACTTCAGGCGTCAAAATTAATTTCGGGATGAATTAGAAAAATGATTGAAGCACAACCAAATGATGTTTCTTTATTGAAATATATCATGTACATATATTTATTTATTTTATTATATAGTAAAATAACTACCCAATATTAATAAAATTACTTAAAAATAAAATTTTGTCGAAATAAATTACTTTTTGATAAACTGGTGCTATTTTAAATCATCACTGATTTATGTATTTTGGGTCCCCAAATTTCTATTTATCATTCACTTTTTTGTGATTTATGACATCACTTACTATATAAATATTTATGATTTTCCTCTAAGTATGTATATATACTTTCCACTAATGTTCTCTTAATTAGAAACATAGTTACATGTTAATCCATGTGTACTTTGAACATCCCATTATCCCTTTTCTAGAGGAATCCTTACATACCCTTATCATATTTCGAGATTTTAAAACAGAAAATATCACTAAAGATATCACAAATATTAAGTTTAAATTTTGAGGACACAATTTAATTAAGTTGGGGAGAATGTAACGCCCTGAAAATCTAAAATAGCAAAACTTTATTCAATAGCATGTGTAACACAAAACAGAAGGCACGTAAGGGGATACAATATCCCATGTATTTATAATATATTTACTATTTTATATAAATTAAAAAAAAAATTATAGATTTGAATGAACAGAACATTGAGTTATCTTGTGTTACATGCAATAGTGACTTTCTTTAATAGATTGTGTTATACCCAAGACCAAGTTTTACTAAAAAACACTATATTATTAAATATTATTATTCAGTATAATAACATATTAACTAGATATTAAATTGGTAGTTATGAAAATTAATGAATAACTTATTAAAATTATTTTTTACCCAAATATTAAATGAATTCATTGGTTACGTATTTATGAATATAATAACCAATCGAATATAAAGTGAGCATTTTTATAAAAAACTATTTTTATGCTCATAAAACTATTTTATTTTGATAAATTCACTTAAAATAAAATTATTGAAATATATTATTGTAATATATATATATATATTATTTAATATAATATTATTTATATTCATACAATATATTTAATAAACATAAGATAAGAATAAACCCAATATTACACATAAAACCTATATTTTTATTAAGGCACTTTTACTGCCTTTTAATGGAGAACCTATTTTAAATTAATTTTTTCGAAAATTAATTAATTTTATGTGTCAAATAACTTAATATTTTATATAGAAACATTAAAATTAAGTTAGTGTCATTTTTTGGTATTTTCCTATGAAGTTTCATTTTCAATGAATAGTGAAAAATACATCATTTTAATTCAAAATTTTAATTTTTACTAATTTTTGATGAAGTTAAATAATAATTTTAATTGTTTTTATAGTTAATTTAGATCATAGTATTATCAATTAATCCAATTTAGGTCATTTTAATAAATTTTTATTTCAAATTGGATATAAAAACATAGCAAACGTTTGGCTGTTTTTACTTTTAAAACATGTATTGTCGTCTCATCCGTAGGATTAAATTTAAATTAATTTATGCTACTACTATGATTGAAATTTGAAAAAATTAATTCCATATATGGAATCAAAATAATTTACAATTTATAATATGGTCAACATAGTTTTTTACCATAAATATTATTGAAAGTAATTAAAATTATTTACAATGATTAAACTCAAATTAAGATTAATAAGGGACTAATCATTAAACTTAAGGGCCAAAATAAACTATAAACCAGTACAAATTCCATTTAATTTCCATAAATATAACCTAAACCTTCAATTACTATGTTTTTTTTACTACTTTTAAGGGAAACTTTCGGTATACAATACAACTTTTCCAAAATGCCAAGTGAGCCCTTTTCCTCCCTTGTAAATGGTCATTACCCCTCCCCCTTCCTCAAACCTTTCAATAAACGTAATTTTGGAAAATATTATCTAAATTAAATTCTAAACCTACCTAAATTCAACATCTAATACTCCATTTATGATGAAATAAATCCAAGGAAGCCATTTGTTACAAACCAAAAGGAGTTACCCAATTAAGAGGTAACATCTTTCCTCAAGATATTTACTTTCATTTCCACTCTCCACTCCCTCAACTATCCTTATTATATGAGTATATAACAACACCAGTATAATAAATATAATTGGATGTTATTATTCTATTTTTTATACCTATACTTACACACACTTATATCGTATGTGTAACAATCATACTTTTTATGTGTACGGCGAACTACCACCTCACGAAATAATGATTGTTATTTTTTCTTTTACCGCCTCTCATGGTGGAAATTATTATGGAAACTAGGTTTATATATGTTATATATAATATTTATTATTTATTTATGATTATTTAATTCTTTCACAACCCATAACTTTATACTTTCTGTTTCCTCAAAAAATGGAAACATCGATTATAGAAGTGTGGACTACCTCCGACTCAACGAAATGTGATTCGTTCACATTATAAATTGAATATATAATGAATTATTTTAATTAATAATATGGTAAAAACAAATAATATATATTATACTCATAACATAATTAAATTTATGTAAATATAATATATCATATTATTTATTACCATTTCACGCACTAAAAAAGTGATTACCTCATTCGTAGATGTGTGTACTACTGCGTCCTCAAAACAATGGGATTCCTTTTAAATCCAATGAGTTATATATATTAGTATATAAGATTAAATAATATGGTATTTATGATATAATTATCATTAAATAAATATTCAAGTTACTTTCCTTCTTTCCACAATGATCATTGAAAATTTGGAACATTACTCATGTGTATGTACGACTTATTGTCTCTATGATTGTAACGTTGGTTTATTTTTCAGAAATATATTAATTGATTGGTTTTAAAAGTATAATTTATGTATAAATATGATAAATATTAAATTATTATTATTTTTATAGATGTTATATAAATACCCCTTTTAAAATAGTTGACCTACCAAAGTTGTTTCTGACATATAAACCGAATTTGGTCAAAACACCTGATGTAAACATAATTATTTAAGTAGTTGTATACAACATGGTAATAAGTGAAATAATAATAATGATAATAATAAAAAATTATATCAATAAATTAAATAATTAACAGATGTTAATTATTCATGATTATGAAGACACACAAGACATGTCAGTTCCATGGTAAGGGATTTGTGTCTCACTTTTCTTTTTCTGAGTTACATTCCATTAACACTACTTACTTAATTTGTGTGGTGTACCAATGTCCCCTTTGAAATAATATATCAAGGATTCATTTATATTCATGTTATTTAATTTTTTAATTTGATGATAATTACTTTTGGTTCATCCAATTCATATGTTACCACAGTGGTACGAGATTTTCATATCAATTTACATAACATTAAAACATAATTGTTTTTATGAATGTAGATTCTTTTATATGGTGTATATACTAAATTTGAAAAGTTTTAAAATTAATCTTCTTATTATAATGGTATTATAATTTTCATTTAATGCTTTTCCTCCATTAGTATTATGGTTCCAATTGTTTCAAAGTGGTTTGGGACACTTTGGGATGTTTAATGATTATTTTATTCAAGAATGTTTTAATGGTATTTCAATGGTATATACTTACATTAGCTATCCTCTACTATGGATGTTTTGATAAATATAACTCCCTTATTCAATATGAATACATGATAAGGAATATTATTTATTTGATGTTAGTAATTATTTAGATATGTAAGACATAGGTTAGGGACCTTTTAAGGTAATCTATATTGGTTGGGGACTAGTTAATGAAAGCACCTTGATGCATCAGTAGTCTCATGGGATGAAATTAAGTTAAAAAAACCTTCATTTTTGAAACCAATATAACATAAAATATCTTGTGAAATGACTTAATAGTAGAGTTAAGGTTGGATAAAACAAATTGGGTTTTAATCATTATGTTTCAAACTGTATTTTGAAAGGTCTTAAGGGTGATGGTTCCATGTACCAAGAAACATGGAAACCAATAAATAAGAATTTTCTTTTATAGAGAATTCATTTACTATTTATCAATGATATTTTGCATCGACATATGTATGGATTCATTTCATTTTCAATTCATTGGTAAAATGGCATGTTTTTTCATTTCATACCTTTTTATAAAGATATTTCTTTATCTAATAATTTGATTGGAACATGTTACCAATTATTACCTTTCCAATTGTTTTATACACTTCCTTCTTAGTTTTTTTATTACATAGGATTCATTCTCAGTTATTTACCATGACATAATTATTACTCACATTGATTCATGATTGATTCCACTATACATTAACATTACTAATAATTTAATCACACCCTTATTATGTTTCTTTTCCCAATGAATCAAATAAGAATACTATGAAAGATATGTATGTTTTTCCAATATGGAATAAATGTATTATTCCTGAATTTATTTATGAATAAGAAGAAAATTATGTTTTAATTAGATCATTAATTTGCAAGACATAACTCCTATATGTATCTGTTTTAACAGGAATACTAAACCAATCAATCCTTCCAGATATCATTCATTTTGAACATGATAATATAATTGATAGAAGAAATTGACTCCGAGTTATCTATGGTTAGGTCACTACATTCTTTTATTCTCATTTTTTGTTTGGACTAAATAAAATCTAAGAGTTTCATGTGTAAAAATCCTAAAATATTACACAATATTTAATTTTAGAACATTTAGATTCCCTATATAATACATTGAAAATCAATCATATCACACTTCCTTGAATCCTAGGGTAATTAAACAAAACAAAATGGTGAGATTATATGCTTAGTAATGGAATGCATACCGTGGAATCTATGAAATATTTAAAAAGGAATGATTAATATGGCATGATTAAATGTTGATCAAATAATTACATATAAAAAATCACATAAACTGGAAACTTATCAATGGTTAACATAACTATTTGAATAATCACATGTACATCAATAAATTATTTCATAATTATGGAATGCATAATGCTAGACATATTAAACATTTCTTTGATGCATCATTCCAAGACATCTTTCAAAAATGGGTAATGCCTAAGCCAAATATCAAATATATTTTTTCTTATGAGATCTACAGATTTATTGAGGGTATATGTAATTCTAGATCTCAAATATCTCTTAATAAAACTAATTCAATCATAAAATTATTAAACAATTTAAATTAATCCTTATACATTAACAATTAATGATTTCCATACTAAAAGATATAGAATAAGGATTATCAACAATTCTCAGGGTCTAAATGATCATAATACATCCATAGAAATATTGTGAAAAAAACATTATATTTTATCCTTAATAAATAATAATATCCATAAACTAATTTTGACATAGATTAAAATTCATTTAAAATAGCACATTAATACTTTTTTAAGAAAAAAACATGTTTCATTCTAAACATTCTTATTTAAAATCTAAAATTTCAAAAATATTATGAAAATAAATATATTTGAAAATAAACATGTAAAATTTTAAATTAATATTTAAGTGAAATAATATTCATAAGAACAGAAATATTTGTTCATGTAGTAAACATTAAAACAAAGATTCATTTCACATTTTCAGTAAAAAATGTCAAAATTAACTCATTTAGAAAAAGAAAAAATATTCCTTTTAATCCATTTTATAGAAATTAAAATATGGATAAAAATAACTTTAATAAATCATTGTATATTAGTAATGTTATTCTTTAAAAGATTTTAGAAAACACAGATATGAATGAAACAAATTTTTGAGCGAATAGAAAAACAATGTAATTTTCCCTTAAAAACATTGATTTTGTCTTTTAAGTGATAAAGAAGGTAAAAATGGAACTAATTCTTAAAAACCCCATAAATAACCATAGTGGAAAAAATATAGGGGGATTAATATAAAAATATCATATAATTCCACCATTGGAAACTTGAACATAAGAATTATAATGAGGATTTGAAATAAACCCTTACCTCATGTCTGAAGTTCTTCATAGGTTTTATTAACATACTATATAATAAATTTAAATTTATTATAATTATATACTATATCTATTTAAAAAAGTATAATATCATATATAATTCACATAAAACATTTCAAAACCAATTTTTTATAATTTCTTATTAAAATAATAATTTTCATGTATTAATAGTTTCATTTCTCAGGAATGTTTTGGTTCGTAATTTCTAGTCCTTGTACTTTAAAAATAGTTATTTCATCCAAAAAAATTTCATTATTTCATAATAATCATATTAAATAATTTTATAAACTTTTATAATCATTAATATAAAGCATAGATGAAATGTGAATTGTGTTACTTTGTGGAGATGGTAGTCTGTACACACACATGAGTGATGTTTCAATTTTTTTATGAATAGAAAAAAATAAAGGTAAATAATAATTCACCATTCCAAAATAATAATTATTTCTTAAATATAATTTACATTCATTAAAAATATACATATTACCATACATGAAATGTGGAAATAAAAAACAAATCACATCGCATCCTAGAGGTGGTAGTCTAAACATACGTATGATCGGTGTTATCGTTTTCAAATGGATGATATAGAAAAAAGGTGGGTAAAATATTATCATTATGGAATCATAATTATTTCACAAATATCATATATATAAATTTAATTCATCATAATAACTTTATAATAATAATGGTTATGAAAAATGAATCATGTCACTGCGTTGATATGTAGTCCACATGTACACATGAGCGATACTTTCATTTACCTTTTGATGGAAAATAGGTGGAAAATTAAATAACCCAAGAAAAAAATATGAACATAATTTTATATTAATATTAAATAAATTTATTAATAATACATGCCTAAGGACTATAAAGGTTTAGTGTCTTTGGATTCTATATTCATAAATATATTATTTAAGTACAATATTATTCATCTAAAACGTCTTTATTTATATAAGGAACCCATATATACTCATCACACTTATAACCATACATCAAAACATTGGGAAGTAAAACATTATAAAGGGTGATCTTAGATTCTCAATAGGGGTAAACATGGGATATGTCAATCATTATATCATAAGATATTCATGAGTGTATGATAACATATTCAATTTCATGTTCTGAACATAATATATTCATACCCAAAAGAAACAAAGATCATAAGCTCCAAAACCAATTGATTTCTAGAAGTATAATCGAAAATGGTTTCAGATAAGTAATAATCATTAAATATTGATAACATAGGTATGTTGCATCACTAGTATAAGAAATTTTAATCTTGTGAACATTACTAAATACAATCATGTTTATGCATAATCATGTGAGTATAGCTCGAAAGAGATCATACTAACACATTAAAATAAAAAAACAATTATTCAAAATCATAACCCAACATATTCCTATGATAATATTTATAAGAAATAATTCTCAAGTATCAATATGTAAACAAATCTATTCATATTCATGTCTATTAAAATTTCAACGAACATAGCTAGATGAAATCATACTCACTCATCAATATGTGACCAAAGGTAATCACGATCTTGTCTATGAATATTCCCATGATCATAAATAGAATTAATTATACCCATGCATTAATCTTTGAAAAAGAACTATTCATAATCATGTCCACACATATTCCAATGAGTGTAGGTTGAAAAAATAATTTTTTTTATTAAAAACAGAAATCATTAATGACGAATATCAACAAAAGTACAAGTGAAAAGCCATGAAGGGAAATTGTCCAACCAAAGATGGTTGGAGTCGAATGGGCATGTGTCCCCTAGCTGATGGTCCACATTGTTTCCCTCCCTTTTTGTAAAGTAGAAGGTGCCAAAGGAGAAGCAATTACAGAGTGAGAGAATTCTCCTAATGCTGATGGAAAAAGACCAGAGCCCACCATTGTTGTAGTTAATATCATCGATTACGGTAAGGCAGTCAGGCTCAATAATAATATCACTCCATCCACATTCCAAGGTGAGGAAAAAACTAGTAAGGATTTCCATGGCCTCAGCAACGTTCGGTTACCAGAAATCCTTATGTGGTTCATATTTTGCAGCAAAGATTTTCCCCAAATGATTACGGGCTAGGAGGCCAAGGGAAACAAGCCCATCCTTTGGAATAGACGCGTCCATGTTAATCTTAAGAATCCCTTCGATTGCGGGATTCCAAAGAGATGGAAAGGAGAGGGTAACATGTGTCATAAAATGATCATTGTGTTCTTTCTAGCCCTCAATCCAAGAAGTATCCCATTCAATCCAGACTTCTGGGGGGTTGGGAGCATGATGAAAAACAGCATTGTAACGCTAAACCCAAATAATCTATGCCAAAGTGAAAAAGATAACCTAAAAGAGCTGAGGATAGAGAGGAGAACCAACATGTCAGAAGATTGGGAAGGTCAGAGGCCAATGCCAGTGAAGCGATAGAATCTGGGGTTCATTTACTCGAAATTTTCTTAACTCTAGGGCAGTTAATGATGGCGTGCAAAGGAGTTTCAATAGTGGTTGGGCAAAAAGGGAAAAATCAGTACTGGCCATATGTTGGTAAGCGAGAAGACTCATAGTTGGGAGAGTACCCGTGCAATCTTGCCACATAAACTGGCATATTTTAGGGGGGACATTGAGCGTCCAAATCGATTTCCATGGTCCCTCATCTCGGCCGACTGAATGGTTTCTAAGGTCCGTTCTGTAGCCGGATTTGATTGTGTATTCAACTGACATGTCATTGGTTCAGAAAATATGGTCGGGGCCTATGTGAGGGACCCAGGGAATGATTAGGATGATTCGTTTGTCCCTTTAATTAAACAAATCATGGATATTTTCCAAACACCACCCATGTTTCTGGTTGGAAAGTAGGCAGCTGACAGTGGCATCTTCAAGACCTGGTTGGACATGGGATGTATCCTGCATACCTTATTTATCGAGGAGCCAGGGATCATTCTAGATATTGACAGATGAGCCAAACCCAATCCTTCAGCCCAATCCTTTATCCATGAGCTTTTTATCCCCCCAAATGATTCTCCAGAGGAAGATGGGGGGGACCAAGAGAGGAAGCATGGAAGTCTGTGTGGGGAAAGTACGTAGCTCGGAGAACCCGTGAACATAGTGATGATGGACGGTGAACAAGGCACCATCCTTGCTTGGCCAATGGTGCTTCATTGAAGAAAAAAAGATTCTGGAATCACATCCCTCCCTCCGATTTGGGTTTGTAAAGTTTCTCCCAGGCCATCCAGTGGGTTCGATTCCTTCCATCATGCTTCCCCCACTTGAAATTGGCAGTTCGTATGTGGATCTGGTCGACAATGATGGAAGGGAGCTTAAACAGGGACATAAAATACTTGGGGATGGACTGGATGATAGATTTGATGAGGTTCTCTTTACCATCTTTGGAAATTAATTTAGGGGACCAGCCAAGGATTTTTTGCTCGATTCTATCCACAAGAGATGCGAAGATTTCTTTTTTGGGTCAGCTGATCACCGTGGGAAGCTCAAGATACTTCTGATGTTTCACAACCATAAGAATATTAGCTGAAGCGCATAGCTCATCCCTCTTAGGGAGAGGCACCCCTGCACTAAAATAAATTTCATATTTTCCATGATTAATTGACTGGAAAGACACCCTCTCATACTAATGGATCACTTGATATATCACATGGCATTCATTCATTGTTTCTCTAGAAAAAAGGAGGTAGTCGTTGGTGAAGAAAAGATGTGACACTGGTTTCATAGGATCAAATCCTTTGTAAAGAATAATAAATATAAAGGAGTTTACCCAAGATTATTAATTTATCTAAAATATTTATGGAATAATTATTTCGAGAAACACCCTTTAAATTTGAATTCAATTATTTAAAATACAAACATTTCAAAAAAATTAAATAAAAAAATTATTTTAAAATAATCTTGCAGACTTGTATATAAATCCTCAAATAATTTTATGATCACGATGGTGGTAAATTTTATCTATTCCATGTACGTTAAAATAAATATTTATTTTAAATTTTTGGTAAAAAGTCAAAAGTAACTTGTTTGTAAAAAACACAAGAAGAATCATTTGAAACAGTTTTTTAAAAATTTAGAAAAGGTTAAAAATGACTTTAAACATTCATAGGATAATATTAAAACATTCTTGAAAACATTTTAAATAAAATAAGAACATGGAAGAAAAATATTTCCGACCAAGAAAAAATAAAACCAATTTTTATTTAAACATTTTCTTGATAATTTTAATTATAAAAGGTGAAAATGGTACAATTAACTGAAAATTAATTTAATGAATAGATTATAGAAAAAATTAAATGATTTACTAGATAATGATCATAAAATTTCCTAAGTGGAAATTAATGATTAAATAATCCTGGTTAATATGGAATTGAAACATAATTCCCTCACCAAATTGGTAACATTTGAATAAAAACCTCAATAAATAGGGAACCTAAATAGATATTTAAATCCATGAATTTTTCATTATAATAATCATAAAATACATGCATGGTCATTATATACACCATATAAAATAATCATGTGGTGAATATGAAATGTGTCTCATTGAAATAAAAGTTAGAAAAAACTCTTTTACCACAAGTATCTTCATGCTTCATACGGATTAAAATATCATATATAATAAATATATATTTATTATACATATATTAGATAGTAATATTCATACATATAATACCATATATTATTTACTTATAACATATTATAACACATTTATTAATTTTTCATTATTAAAATCATTGTTCAGGATTATAATTACTTCGTTTTTCATAGAAGTTTTGGTTTAGATATACTTTTACATGATACTTTATCAGGGCTCCACAATATCCTCAATTTTATTCATGATAAAAATATAATATTTATTAATTATATATATTTATATTCATGCATAAAATGTATAGATAGAAAAATGAGTTACACCATTTATGAAGATGGTACGTCATACATACGCATGAATGTGGTCTTCATTTTATAATGAAAATAAGGAAATAAAGAAACATATTATTTTATCATTCCCAAATAATAATTATATCATAAATAATGTATATTTATGTTAAATGTTTTTCTTATTACCATCCAATTAAACTTAAAATTTTAAAAAAATCATATCGCTTCATGGAGAGGGTTGACCACATGTACGCAGAAGTGATATTATCATTTTCCAACAGATTGGAAGGTAATAAGGTACATATGGTATTATAATTATATAAATTTTATTATTTCATAAATATAATATATTAAAATTAAACCCATCATAATAACAATCCAGGAATCGTGGTGTCGTGAAAAAAAATTTAACACCACATGGAGGTGGTAGTCCGGATGCACACATGAGAGATAATTTTACTTTCCATTTGATAGAATATATGGTTAATAATTATGGATTCATATTCATAATATAATTTAACTATATTTAGGATAGATAATTTTTTATTTTATTCTGAATACCATAAATTTAGTCAATCTATAAAAAAAAAAAATTAAAAGGGGTCATGTAAGATGATTAACTTTTCTTTTCTGGGCCTCCTTTAGATCCCTTATTAATGACACATAGAAAAGGAAATAACCACTAATTATTTTATATGTAATTTTATAAGATAATTAGTTAGGGTTTATTTAATATAGATGGCTCAAAATGGTGAAAATATGATAAAGGATCGAGTCCTTTTATTACTGGGGATGAGGACACACATGGAATTTCATAAAATATTTAATCGTATATATGTGTATATCATAATCATGTAATATGGAACCATGGAAACTAAAATTAAAATATAATATGTGATAATATCAAAATAATATCAATAATTCACATTTGGAAATGTTTTGGATACATTTTAAGCTATATCCCCTAGTTAAATTTTTTAAACTCATCTTAACCTTAACCATGATAACTCATTTTTTTAAATGATAACATAATTACATGACCTAAAATTAAAGGGTCCTTATAAAAAATTTGGTTCACTCTAATTATCAAATTTTAATCTATTTTATTAGATTTAATTTCTATTAATTGTATAAATTACCTTTAATATAAGAATGCAATAGGTATACGAACCAATTTTAGGAAAATGCCTAATTTAACAATAAAAATAATTTAACCTTGAAATAAAGTAATAAATTAGTTAAAATAAATTTTTTTATTAAATAATAAGAAATTGAGGGTTTTATACTTTTTGTGAAATCAAAAATTGAATACCATTTTCCAGTCATGCAATTAAATAAAAAGACCCAAAACAATATTTCAATTTGAATAAAATATAACTTATCTTCACCAAAGTCAAGCTTGGGTTCCCAATTTCAAAATAATGATTTAAAATAAAATATTTAACTCCTTTATAATATAAGTTTTTTTAAAACCAATCATTCAATAGTATAAATGCATGTTTTATAGATATTTTAATGTTTTTCCTTATGGTTTTATCCCAATTTAACATCTATTACTAAGGTGAAAAATATCAATCAGGGTTATTATTCAGAATGATCAAAAATAATGTTTTCAAAATTGAAATATATTAATTATGATGAATCCAAATATTTAATCCATTTTATAAAATTCAATTAATTTAGGTGGTATAATTTAATTTAAAATTAAATCAAAAAAATGCGATGAAAAGCGGTTTTACAGAAAAAAACAAATATTATTCAAGTATAATAGGGTTTTATACCAAAATCCAATTTAAATTTTATTCTATTAAAAATAATTGGATTATTAATAATATAGATGAAAAGTTTTTAATGTGAAATAATTTTATAAAAAAACTAAACTTTTTAAATACTTGATATTAAAAGGTAGTTTTCACTAACTTTATTCATTATATAACCAAACTTTTTAGAAAAATCCCAAAAAGTCACACCAAACTAATTTCCATATAATTATTTCAAAAATTATATCATTTTTATCAAATTAAATTTCTAAAATTATTAGAAATAAATTATAATATTTTCTAATAAAAGGATATAAAACCAATTTGGGATGAAAATATATTTTTGAAGGATATAATGTTTTTATTGAAAATTGACAACTTATTTTCCAAATTATTTACATTATCTAAAACCATTATAATTATTTTTCATAATTTTATTATTAATATTCATGATTCCAATTCTAATGTCTAGGTTATATTGATCATGATTAAATAATAATATTTATATTATACTTTGTTTAATCTCAGTTTTATATGTATCCCAAGATCTCAAAGAAATTGAATTTATTTGAAGATAAATATAACATAAAATATCACGGTTTTATATTATACCCCCTTGAAATGAATATTACCTTGAAAATTTTTCACACTAATATAAGAAAATGAAGATATATTTGTTTCATCACGTCCTTCGTTTCCTAATTAGCTTTTTTGAATTTAATATTCAACCAGATAACTTTAACCTGGTGAGCAGTCTTATTCGGTAGAACTTTTTTTCAATGTAGTGTTCTTCATATAAAATATTATGTTCTAGTGGTACAATCTGTAATTTTATTACATAAAAAGGATTAAATATGTACACACTCTATAGAGATATAGTGAACAGATCGTACACTTGAGATAGATTTTGCAGAAGCACCGAACAATTTGATACAGTTCTGATGCGATCAAGAATCTCAAAGGGACTGATATATCTAGGTATCAACAATCCCTTATTTAAAAATCTCCTAACCATTTTCCAAGGGTATATTCACAGGAATACTTTCCAATCATCTTTAAACTCTGGATCTGGTCAAAGATTATAAGCATAGCATTTTTTGTTAACTCTAAACTATCCTTATGTTCTACCAAATAACGTTAATCATCATTCCCATCTCCTCAAAAAGATAAATTCAAAATATATTTATTTCTCTAACTTCAGTCCAGTAAATTGGAGTTATTCACTTTCATCCATATAGGTATTAATAAGATGCCATGTTTATGCTTGAGTCAAAGCTATTAATGTAATGAAATTTGAACATAGAAAGGTCTTCATCCCTAAAACTTTAAAGTCAATAGAACATTATCTTAGGATATAAAACATGGTTTGAATTGTTCTCCTAGAATTATCATATATCTAAGAATGATTATAAATATTGAAATAAAACACTAAATCCAGATATTGTGGAATACATTTCTAGAAATTCAAGGTAATCCTCATATCTGAGTCAGATAAATTAGAATGTAGTACTCTATATAGCCTCAACACTTATTTAATGTTTATTCTGGAAAGAAGGTTAAGAGAGAAATATTATATTATATCAATAATTTTTGATGTATTCATAAGGCTATCAACTACAACCCTAACAGAATTATGGTCTTTATAAGTTTTAGGGATCCCAATGGAAAAAATACATGGTGATGTTTTCCTATTTCATTTCTGGAATATGTAATAGTTGTAACATCCCCTTATACACCTGTCACTCAGCCTTAATTTTATAACATTCCAAGAAACATGATACATACTCTTTAATATCCATTTTTATATTTTTCGAGTAGAACTACACATTCATATCTCTATACATATTCATAATTCTAGGATGAATATATAATGATGAACTATGAGATTAATCCAATGGATCATTATTTAGATCTAGTATTAATGGGAAACATAATATGTCCATGAACGTTACCATTCCATCAAAATAATGGTTAAACTCAAGAGCATTTCCTACACTATTTTTCATCCCTATATTCTCCTTTTACAACTCTTCAATCATTACATGAATAAATTTTCTAACATTCATCTGATAAATATATGGTATGTCCCATTTCCTAAGGATTTCAATATCCATATTTTAAAAATCCACAAATATTATATATCTTTAAATCCTTATCATGGGAAAATTAGAATGGTCTTTCCGACTCAAAGCATTATCCACATTGTTTTTTTATGCCCCCATTACCTTCCGTCAGGTATACCTTGCCTTTTATTTTTTTGGATTCCATTTTGGGGGTGTTGCGCCCATCACAAAATAGAGATCCTTTTATTGAGTTAATTGAGTCCGGGTATGAAGGTTCAAATCTCTTTAGAGAGATCTCTTTGGAGATAAATAGTCTTAAAATTTGGTTCAAAGGTTTCCTCCAAAACAATAGGTGGAGAACTGCCTACTGGAAAAATTCACTTTGTGAATGGGTCACATTAAGTGAATCTACTATAAGGAAAATTCCATAATCCCATATAGGGCATGAAAATTGGAACACCTTGAAACCATTACGTGATTTGAAAATGTCAATTGAGATAAAAATTTGTCTAAGGTGAAACCATATTCATTGTTTTTTTATACGTAAAATTTCACATCGTGAAAGGGATTCACATCATGAAATCCTTAACTAAAATGGTTTTAAACAAGATGGGTGTATATTTTATATTTTATTAATCTATATCCATTCCTATATAATCATTGGATCTCTCTAATATTATTTTGGGGATCTCTTCTCCATCTGTATAGTTCTTCTAGTGATTGATCATTTTGATTTTTGTGGTGTGTCTATGTGGTTATGTATACTCTTCTTCTTTGTTTCCATTGGTTTTGGTAGTGTAATTGGCTGAATTGTTTTCATATTCATGATCAATTAATGTTTTATAATGATACTTTTTAGTTTCTTTATGGACCATTTCTTTATAGAGACGATCAATGGTTTATTGATCTATGTTCTCTAAGGTGGATATGTTTCCATCATTCTTGAGTTAGGTGGATCTATGAAAGTGTTAATAATTATTTAAATGTTTTATATTATTATCAATTCATTTAGTTTGTTCATTTTAATGGATTTTATTTAGTTAAAATATATTCATATTAAATGTGATCATGGTTTTGGAAATCGATTTTGGAAATACCTAGAACATTGGAAACCTTGGGTGCATCAGGAATTAGACATAAGCAACCCTGATGTGTGTGTGACACTACTAAGGGTTTCATTTGTGGGGTTGAAAGAATATGGAAGGACTTGTTATTTTTTAGAACCAACTTATTCCTGGTTTAGGATTCTTTTATCTCTAATACGAATTCTAATAAGATAGACCTCAAAAGGTGCGCTTTTTATTTTATACTTGGTTTATCGCAAGATGGATTATTTTATGGATATTTTATCACATTTTTTGTTTAACATTATTATTTTATAAATGATATATTCTTAGATTCTTTGAATATTTTTTGAATTTATTGAAAATAAATTAAATGTTTTTAAATGGTTTTATATATAAAATTTTTATAAATTCGATTACTATTTTTAATATAGAACATTTTCATTATTGATATTACATCTTTTATAGATTATTTATTGGTATCCTACGTGACCCTATGGTCACATTCTACTTTTTCCATTGGGTGGTTGTAGGATTTGATTTATAATACTATAAGAATGGTAAAGGAACCTTGAATCATAACAGGTTATCTTGTCATCTTTTTTCCATCATAGTGGGTTGGTTTGGAGGTGACAATTGTCCATAAGGAGACATTTCAATCTCGTTTGATTCATAATTTTTTTGTTTAGACTGTTTCAATTGGTTTTTTTGGATATTTTAATCTCATTATTTTATTTTTAATTTGGTTTAATAAATGTTTTTGGTTATATTTAGGACTTGTTTACATTATCTAGTTATACCTCACTATGTGGAAGACCACATTGGGTGACTTGTCTAGTCTACCTGGGATAGTTTATTAAAAATTGGTATCAGAGGGATTATCAGCCTAAAGTGTGTTAAAACTACCTATTTTTTGTTCTATTTCTAGTTTAGATAGGATTTTTCACACCACGTTTTTCTTTTTCATAATCTATTCTGGTTTATTGTTTAATCTCATCTTTTATATCAAGTTCTAGGTGTGACCGGTTCTTAATTTTGAGGGGTATCGTTGTTTAGTTTTGAACCCAAAGCTATTCCATAGTTTTTTCAGGAGTTCATGGAGAAAAGTTGAGTTTTTATCTTGGAAGTACTATGCACATTATTTGTACACATTTGGTGGTAACTATGCAGCTTTTTCCAAAAATTCATGTAGGTTGTGGGGTGCTTTCGGTTGGGAACCCATGGCCCATGCATGGTTAGTCAAACCATGTTGTAAGAGAGTGAGGAGCCACTACCATGTGGAAAAACCATTCTTCTGAGTTGGTGCATGGTTTACCAAACCGTGCTTCCAAATCACGTAGGTGAATATGTGTATCCAATAATGGGTATACAATTATTACATGGTTTGGTAAATCGTGTGGCCAAACTATGTGAGTTATCCAGATCTTAGAAGGTGTAAAATTCCTAAACTACCCGCTTATGATTTTTACCCCAATATATTCCCATTTCCCTATACTGCTATTTTTCTATCATGGATGGATCCTCCTTGGTTCTTCAAATATCCACTCCTCATCCCGAGGTAGATCTAAAGTGATTCTTTAATTTTTTTCGGAAAATCTCTCAAGGTAAACTTTTATCTTCATTTCCCTCTTCATTATTCATCCATATTATATTGAATTTATTCTATTTTTAAGGTCATTAGGACTTATGTTTCATTTTTCCCATGATTTATTATTGGTTTTTATAAGGGTTCTGTTGGTATATCATGTATATTGGAACCTACATGGTGTGATTTCGGGTGAGAGTTGTTGAAGCATTGTGAGTTTGACATAGTTTTCCCTTTTGAATTACCCTTTTGAATTTATGATTCATATATTTCTTGTTTGTTTCACCTTACATTGATATTAAATTGTGTTGTCTGACCTTTGGATAAAAAGTTTCATGTGAAAAGTGGTGATTTGTTCCTTATTTTTTATAAAAGGCATTGTTTTGTTATGTTATATGCACCAAATGACTGATAAAATGATCAGTAGGATTTTTTCATGTAATTTGTGATATCTAAAGCATGGTTTGGACTTTTAAATATATTTATAATATGTGAAATTGTGATTTGGGTACCTTTAATGGGTTTTGAAAGTGGTTTTGGATTTAAATGAAGCGTGTACATATCTTTTGAAAGTGGTTTTGCACAAGATGGTGGCTAATGTCCCATTTGGTATTTTGATGAAAATGAAATTGGATCATAAATGTGGTGTGGGTTTTTTAAAGGAATAGTTTTATAAATGATTGTGAAATGGAAAATGGTGTGCTTATACCATTTTCGAATGGTGATTTTGGTTCTTTGAGAAATGATGGTTTTGTAAAGGGTTTTTGAGACCCATTTGGAACTTTGTAAAGTTTGTGAAAATTTTTACTATGAAAAAACTACATGGATAATTATATTTCAATGATTATTATTGAATGTTTTGGAGGCCCATGATGAAGGTATAACTATGCTCAAATGGATTAAAGGTAAGAAGTTGTTCCTTAGGGTGGCTGGGTGATGCCTACTAGGTGAAATACTGTTATATATATAAATATGATTAGACACTCAGTTGTAATTGGTTGGATCAACCACTTTATATATAAGGACCCATCATTGAACATTACATAATGTTGAATTAAATGAATAATTCACATTGAGGATCTTTTTAGGTTTAGATTTTTAGATAGTTAGGCCATAACTATTACATTACATCTCAAAAATTACAATGTAGACACTTCTACTCAGTTTCCTTTTCTTCATAAAATAAAAACTCTTGAAAAAAAAGTCATCTCTAGTGCCATGTTTTAGACAGCATGACTTTTTCATTATCCCATCCTTGACCATATTCATCATTAAGTCCTATAAAAAACATTTCAAGAATTGGGATGAGCATAAAAAGCTCAGTAAGGGTTATAAAACAATGAAAGAAAACATTAGTTCATCAATAAATACATAACATAAGCTCTTTAACATACCTCATGAAATCATAAGATTTATGAATAACACATATAAAAAATAAATCATAATGGTAACTTGTGGCATCCATAACATACATACATTATAGCTTTCACAACTATGAAGGGAGTTACATTTGGAATACCCATCAGAGTATATTCCCTAAATATCTTAAGAGAAACATTCATGTTTACCTGCGTCATGTTACCTAATTTGTCGGAGAGGTAACTCGGGCTCACTTGCCCTAGTTTTATCACAGAACCACTTGTATACAAAAACTATTTCCAAGAACCATAATATATTCATAACACATAAAATAAACATAAAGAAAAGATAACATTTCCACATTCCAATCACAATATATAATTTAAGTATATTGACATGACATATACATTATGAAAAACATTTTCAATAAAAAAATACATAAAAAGGGTATATGTTATGTATTTTCCTTTTAAAAACATTACGTCTTCTTAATGAACCATAGATCAAATAATACTCACGGTGGCAGAAAAGGTCGTTTTCACAGCTTATGTTAAAAAGAAACATTATTTTTTTTCATATAGTAAACCTCCTCATTGAATAATATTCCATTTGAATGAAATTAGAAATAAAATGTGTTTATACAACTTATAAAATAAAGTTGTGTATAAAACAAAATATCCCTCAATGAATGGAGATTGAGACGAAGTCCCTTACCTCGTGTCTGACTTGACCCGTTCGTTCTTTAATCTCTTGAATAATAAACTATAGTTAATTCATACTTTCTTAAGAACCTTTTTCAATTTTATTAGTATTTTTATATCACTTAATACCATGTTATAAACATTATGTAATCATTTAAGTTAATAATGGTCGTTTTGTTGATATTTGGTACTTGAGTCAAAAATTATTTTCTTATAATTACAAGTTCACCATGTGGTCAAAATTACCTTATCTCCATAATGATATTCATTATTTAGATATCACATATATCATATATATCTAGTATATATATGTAATTATAATAGAACTTACATTTGGAGATAAGAAATGAAATGCGCCGTTCATGGAGACGGTAAGTCATATGTACGCAAGAATGCTACTTTCATTGCTATTTCGTATTTAATGGACTGAAAAATTAATTATACATCGGAATATTATAATTCCAGTATAATATAATATATAATTTTAGTAACTAAATCCTTTATATGTTCAATGTATGGCATGAACGAGTCATATCACTTTGAGGGGGTAGTAGTCTGCACTTCCTCAAATGAAATTATCGTGTTTACCCATTACAGAAACCATAAAGGTATGATATAAATGAAAAATACAGAAGAATAGATAAAATATATGTATATATATCAGATATAAATATTGTGCCATCATAATGGCCACCATAAGAGGTGGTAGGAGAAGATTGAACAATCATCGTTTTGTGAGGCAGTAGTTAACCATCCACAGAAACAGTATGTTCTTTACACATTAGTTGGAGGTGTGTGTAAGTGTAGTTTGAATCCTTATCATAACAACATACTAGTATATTTAATATACTAGGTTTCTTATAAAATAAATAAATAAAAAGAATTTCTGGGGTTGGAGAAAGAAAATAAAACATAAGAACTTAAGAGAAGACCATAACCTTTAAATCGGGTAACTCCCTTTAGTTTGAACCAAAAGGATTTATTGAAGTGCTTTCTGCCTAAGGGGAGGATTCTAGGTGGAAGAGAGATATTTTGAGAGTTTATTTTTATAGAGGTTGGACAATCCAAGGAGCTTGATATGTGTGAGTAATGGGTTAGATGTTAGAGATTTTTATAAGGGGGGGCTCTTTAGAAAAGTTTGAAAATATTATTTTATTATATTATGATTTTCGGAATCTCAAAGTCCAAAAATTATTAAAGTTGAAGATAAGATTACTTTTGTTTGAAATAAAAGCATCCTATAATAATTGTATAGGTTTTGGATATTGTTTTAATCTTTTTAATCTTATTTAATTAAATCATTCGTAAATGAGGTAAACACTGCATCATTATTGTGTCAGAAATAATTTTATTTTTATGATATCTAAAAATAATAATAAAAATACCATAATTTAGGAAATTTTTTTATATTTCAAATGAATATTTATATTTGAAGATATAACTTATATAACACCATGTAAGAGTTGATTTACTAAAAGATATATGTTTATTTAATTTTTGTCATTACTTTAAATTAATTAATATAAAGTTTCATTATCACTCTTATGTGGATCCATGGGGACCCAAAATAGACCCAAGGATGTCAATGGTTGTAAAGGTATCAACCAATAGGATTAGGACACATGATAGGGTAATTTATGAAAATTTAAAACAAATAAGTTTCATTAATTAATTTAAAATTAATTCTCATTGTAAAAACAAAAAAGGTGTTTTTATGAAATAATAACTATCAAAGGATTTCCACTTGTTTATGTGCATTTTAAATTTGAAATTACTTCCAATGAAAAACATTGTATTACATGGTAAAAATATAATTTAATTACACATTAAAACCAATTAAATATATAATTAAACCATATAAATAAATTAGATTAAAAGGCATTTTTGAATTAAAATACAGTATTTTTCACTATTCATTAAAAAAATAAATTTTATCAGAAAAATACCAAAATATTACCCAAAGTAAATTTGGATGTCCCGATTCTAAAGAAGAATTTTATTTTGTCAAATATAACATATAAAAGTGACCAAAACGTTACTTGAATATGGTTCTCCATTAAAAGGCTGTAAATCGACCATTTAATGAATATTAGAGTATTTATGCTTTAAATCAGATTCATTAACATTCAAAACCTATAATAATTATTAGATAAATGTAAAAACATTTAAAAAATGTGTATAATCATATTTATGTTAGTTCTATTCGTTCCTACCAATACAACAGCTAAGTGTTAACTACCATTTAAAATAATATTATATTATTATTTTTTAGTATGACTCACCATTGTATGCAACATAAAATTTCAAAGAAACCAATGGTTGTGTATTGAATATTCCATTGAAAAAAACATCCCCTTTAAAATATTAATATTTAATTCACAGATATTAATAAATATTCAAATGTATTATTCTTTATTTAGCTGGGATGTTACATCCTTCCCCCATTTTGGAAATTGTGTCCTCACAATTTTATTCACTTATCAGATAAGTAGGGGTATTTATCCCTCATAGAATTTTTAGATTCCCATATTTCCTATTCAACAATATGGTTATTGAAAAAAAAACCTTTACCTGATGAATTACCTTATTCTGCAACACTTTCTCTCTTCAGTCAATAATCTGGACTTGTTGTTCCTCATAAGAGATATTCTTTTCCAACAGGACTACCTCTGGGCTCAAAACATGATATGGATCTCGCATATACTTTCTTAACATTGAAACATTAAAAACATTGTGTACCTAGGATAAAATTGGAGGTAAATCCACTCTATAGGAAACTGATCCAACTTTCTCCAGGATTTCATAAGGTCCAATGAACCTCATATTTAACTTTCCCTTCTTGTCAAAACACATCACACTTTTCCATGGAGATACTTTGAGAAAGACATGATCACCTAAATAAAATGAAAAATCATTCCTCTGGTTATCCGCATAACTTTTCAGCCTGCTATAAGTTGTTCACATGTTCTTGTGAATCAACTGAACCTTTTCTGTCATATCCTCTACCAATTCTGGTTACATAAACTTCCTATCACCGACTTTATCCCAAAAAGATGGAGTTCTACACCGCTTCCCATATAATTCCTCAAATGGATCCATCTATATACTAGAATGAAAAATGTTATTATATGGAAATTCATCCAAAGAAAGATGTTGGTCCCAACTTCCCTGGTAATCCAGTGAACAAGCACGTAACATATCCTCTAAGGTCGGAGTTGTTCATTCTGAATGCCTATCTGATTGAGGATTAAAACCTATACTAAAATCTAATTTAGTACCCAACAACTTCTGAAGGTCTTTCCAAAATTTAGAAGTAAACCTGGGATAACAATCAGATATAATAAAGAGGGTAGCTCCATGAAACCTGATTATCTCTTTAACATACAATCGAGAAATTTGATGTAGAGACAAAGTTTCTCAAATGGAACGGAAATGAGCAGATTCAGTCAATCGATCAACAATAACCTAGATTGAATTATTACCTTGATATGACTTTGGTAATCTCACAAGAATGGCCATTGATATATTTTACCATTTCCACTCTGGCATCGGTAAATAATGAATCATCCCATTCAGTAATTGTCGCCCTGCTTTAACCTGTTGACAAGTCAAACACTTCACAGTAATGTCAGAAATATCTCTTTTCATTCCCTCCAACCAGTAATACTCATGAAGATCTCTATGCATCGTAGTACTGCCAAGATGAAGTGAAAACGAAGAACTATGAGCTTCACATAAAAACTCATTCTTCAACTGGGAATCACATGGAACACATAATCTCTTCCCAAATCTCAAAATACAATCATTATCAAGGTTAAATTCAGGCAACATAACCTTCTGAACCAACTCTCCCTTTTTCTGTGACTCAATGTCTTCCTTTTATGCTTGATTAATTCTTTCTGAGAGAGATGATTTCACTAACACCTGAAAAGAAATAGGAATTTCATGTACCAAAAAATTCTATTCAAAAGTTCGTCCTGTCTTTAATTAAAGGATCTTGTTCCAAATGTAACTAGGTTAATGTAGCAATAATTTTTTGACTCAAAGCATCATCCACTTTATTTTCCTTTCCTAGATGGTAATGAATTGCACAATCATAATCCTTGATTAACTCTAGCCACATCCTCTTTCTCATGTTCAATTCTTTCTGAGTGAATATATAGTTCAAACATTTGTGATCAGTATAAATTTCACAATTTACTCCATACAGATGATTCCTCAAAATTTTTAAAGAAAAAAATAGAAGATAATTTTAAATCATGTTTAGGGTAATTTAACTCATGAGGTTTCAACTGAAATGATGTATAAGAAATTACCTCATCATTCTGCATAAGGAAACAACCATGTCCTTTCAACAAAGCATCACTATAGATAACAAACACACTATTTCTGGAAGGTAATTCCAAAACTAGAGCATTCACCAATCTTCTTTTCAATTACTGAAAACAATTATCACATTTTTTTTTCCAGATGAACTTAACACCTTTCTGAGTTATCATAGTTAATGTTCTAGATAACTATGAAACATTTTCATCAAACCTCCAGTAATAACCTTCCAAACTAAGAAAACTACATATCTCAGTTATATTTGTGGGACTTTCCAATTCTTCAACAACCTTTGTTTTAACATGATCAATAGTTATTCCATTTTTTGAAATAATGTGACCAAGGAATGAAATTTGTTGTAACTAAAAATCACACTTGCTGAATTTCCCAAACTATTTTTTTATGGTTTTCAAGAAAACCCTTAATTTACTTTCACGGTCATATTTACTTTTAGAATTTACCAAGATATTATCAATGAACAACTCCAAAAACTTATCCATGAACTTATTGAAAATTCTATTCATAAGATCCATGAATACATCAGGTGCATTGGATAACCCAAATGGCATAACTACAAATTCATAATAGCCATATCTAGTATGATACAAGGTCTTCGGAATGTCTACTTCCTTTACTTTGAACTGATGGTACCCCAACCACAAATCAATCTTCAAAAAACAATGAGCTCCCAGGAGCTGATCAAAAAAAATCATCGATATGAGGCAAATGATACTTGTTCTTAAAAGTGTTGTTATTCAATGATCTATAAGCAATGCCAAGTCTCATTGAACGAGCTTTCATTTTAACAAACATGACAGGATCACCCCTTGGTGATGTGCTAGGTCGAATGAATCCTTTATCTAATAACTCTTGCAATTTCTTATTTAACTCTAAAAGTTCAATTCGGTCCATTCGATAAGGAGTTTTGAAATTGGATTAGCATCATAAAATAATTCAATAGTAAATTCAACTTCCCAACCAGGTATAATACTAGGAAACAGATCATTAAAAACATCAAGGTACTCATTTACCACTAACACATCATTAATCAGAACAATTCCTTTATTTTCAACAGTATGTGCAAGGTAACATTCATTTCCATATTTTACTAGTTTCTCAGTTTCCTGATATATTATCAAAAGTAATGGTTCATTCTTGTACACAAACTAAAAATCTTTCTGAAAAGAGAACTCATTAGCTCTATAGTCAATCTTAACATGATAAATAGAAAGCCAATCCATACCCAAAATAACATCAAACAATACTAGAAGAAAAACAATATGGTTTTCAAGTTGATTCTTTATACACACAAGGACATGAAGGTTATTATAATTTATTTTTATCTCAACATTTACCCTGGTGTTTTTACCATAATTTCAAGATTCATATCTTGAGATGGAATTCCCAATTTACTATAAAAATTCTCAGAAATTAAAAAATGTGTAGAACCTGAATCAAACAACACATTGGTATAATCTGAACAAACAAAAAATTTACCTGATACTACTTCATTTGATTGCCCAACATCTAATGAAGTAGTTGAAAAGGATTCCATCACCCCTTTATGCTTGTTGTCTGGATGATTTTCCTCAGTTGAGTTCTTCATTGGTCACTCATTTTCATCAATACCCATTTCATTGAACCTAGAACATTTTACTGATTGTAAATCATATTTTTTCTTACCATTACCCTGATCTTTTTCAATAAAATTACAAGACTTATGTATTATTTTACCACATTGGTAGAACATACCAGAATTCAAAAGACATTCCCCAACATGATTTTTACCAAAATTTTCACAAACTGTAAACTTATTTTTCTTACCATTAGACTTTTTTTGAAGAGTTCTTCCTTTTCGTTATCCACCCTGACCTCTTATTCTGTAGTTTTTCAAAGAACACATGATCATCGACAAACTCTATTTACACCTTCTCCACGTATCAAACAAGTTTTTTAAAACCTTTTAACTCACGAGAAGCTAATGCCCTTCGATACATTGGCATTAATCCTGAGTAAAAATAATTTATTTTTCTATCAAGATCTCGTATGAAGTTTGAATCATACCTTGCCAATCGAGTGAATTTTTTATTATAAGTAGCCACTGAGTCACCCCCCTGCCTCAATTCTAGGAATTTATTTCCCATCCTAATACAAACCAGCTTAGGAAAATATTTCTCAAGAAACATACCTTCAAATTCATCCCAATCAAGAACATCAATCTCCTCACTATCCCTAATATTTTTCACCATTGACCACTATTGATCATCTTCACCTTCAAAATAGTAAACAATGAGACTAAACTTTTGATGTTATGAACACCCCATGACATCAAAAATATTCTCCAGTGATTTAATCCACAGTTTAGCTAGCACAGGGTCAGAAGATCCTCTAAATGATGGGGGATTTTGCCTCATGAAATGATCCACAAATGACATGTTCTTCTGTGGTTGATCTGGATGATCTTGTGCATGGATACCACCACCATTTATAGCCTGAGTCAATTTTTCCATCACTGCAAGAAACTATTCAGTTCCAATTATGACCATCTCAAGTTACTGATTTTGAAGGTTGTCTTCCTCCTGAGGTCATCCCATCATAACTGCCATATTTCCTCTGTGGAAAAACATTCTAAAGATAGAAATATCTTAGGCAAAGAAACATGGTAATCTGTAAGTTCTATATCATTTCAATCGTACCATACAATAATTTATGGACATTATTTTAACAATATCCTTGCTTCTAAAGCTGTTTAAACTGACCTCTAATACCAACTATAAGGACTCGACCTAAAACATTACATAATATTGAATTAAATGAATAATTCACATTCAGGATCTTTTCAGGTTCAGAGTTTTAGAGAGTTAGGCCATAACTATTACATTACATTTCAAAAATTACAATGTAGACACTTATACTTAGTTTCCAATTTTTACATAAAATAAAAACTTTTGAAAAAAACTCATGTCTTGCTCCATGTTTTAGACAACATGAATTTTCCATGATCACATCCTTGACCCTATTCATATTTATGTCCTATGAAAAACTTTTCCAAACATGGGATGAGAATAAAAATCTCAGTAAGGGTTATAAAACAGAGAAAGAAAACCTTAGTTCATCAATACATATATAACCTAGGATATTTAACATACTTCATTAAATCATAATATTTATGATTAACACATAGAAAACATAAGTATTAATGATAACTTGTATAATCCATAACATACTTACGTTGTAGCTTTCATAACTACATAGGGAGTTACATTTGGAAGACCCATCATGGTATATTCCCTAAATCTATTAGGATAAGCATTCACGTTTACCTCCATCATTTTACCCAATGCATTATAGAGGTATGTCGGGCTCACCCACCCTAGGATTTTCATGGAACCGCCCGTATACGTAAACAATTCCCAAGAACCATAACATATTCATAACACATAAAACAAACATAAAAGAAAGATACTATTTCAACATTTCAATCACAATATATCATTTAAGTATATTAACATAAAAAATCCATTATCAAAAACATTTTCATTACCAAAATATGTAAAAAGGTTAAATGGTATTTTTTTCCTATTAAAAACATTACGGCTTGTTAAGGAATCCATAGATCAAATAATACTCATGGCGGCGGAAAAGGTTGTTGTCAGCGCTTACGTTGAATGAAACATTATTTTTTTGTCGTTTATTAAAATTATTCATAGAAAAATATTCCCATTGAATTAAATGAAAATTCAATGGTTTTTATACACTGTATAAAAGAAATTTTTGTATAAAACAAAATATGCCTCAATGAAAGGAGATTGAGACAAAGTCCCTTACCTCATGTCTGACTTGACTCGTTTGTTCTTTAATCTTCTCAATAATAAACTAAAGTTAATTTCTACTTTCTGAAGAACCTTTTTCAAGTTTATTATTCTTTTTATATCACTTATTACCATGCTATAAACATTATATAATCATTTATGTTAATAATGGTCATTTTGTTGATATTTGGTACTTGAGTCAAAAATGAACTTCTTATAATTACAATTTGTTCATGTGGTAAAAATTCCATTATATCTAGAATTATATTCACGATTTATATATCATATATAACATATATATCCAGTATATATATGTATTTATAATATTACATACATTTGGAGATAGGAAATGAAATGCACCTTCCATAGAGACGGTAAGACGTATGTACGCATGAACACTACTTTTATTTCTATTTAGTATTTAATGGAATGAAAAATTAATGATACATATGTATATTATAATTCCAGTATACTATCATATTTAATTTTAGTAACTCCATCCTTTATACATTCCATTTATGGCATGAACAAGTCGTATCAATTTGAGGGGGCGGTAGTCCACACTTCCTCAAATACAATTATCGAGTTTACCCATTATGGAAACCATACAGGTATGATATAAATGAAAAATACATAAGAATAGAGACAATATAAATATAATATGTATATCACATATAAAAATTCCTTCATAATTTCCACCATAAAATGTGTAGGAGAAGATTGAACAATCATCGTTTCGCGAGGCAGTAGTTCACCGTCCAGATAAACAGTATATTCTTTACCCATTAGATGGAGGTGTGTGTATGTGTAGTTCTAATAGTTCTCATAAAAACATCCTATTATATTTGAGATACTATTTTTTTATAAAATAAAGCAATAAAGAGATTTTTTTGGGTTGGAGAAGGAAAATAAAACAAAAGAACTTTAGAGAAGATGTTACCATTAAATCGGGTAACTCCCTTTGGTTTGAACCAAAATGATTTATTGAGGTGTACTCTGCCTATAGGGAGGCTTATATATGGAAGTGAGTGATCTTTATAGCTTATTTTAATAGTGTTTGTTTGAGCCAAGTGGATCTAGAGGTGTGAGTTATGGGTTAGAGGTGAGGTATTTTTATAAGGGGGAGGAGGGGCTCATTAAAAAAGTTTGAAAATTTTAATTTATCTTATAATTATTTTCAGTTTATAAAGGTCCAAAACTTATTAAAGTAAAATCTATGATTACTCTTGTTCAAAATCAACCAATAATAATTGGACAGGTTTAGGATATTGTTTTAATATTTATAATGTTATTTATTTAAATCAATCATTAATGAGGTAAACATTGCGTCATTATTGGGTCATAAGTAATTTTATTTATTTGATGTATAAAAATTAAAAAAATACATTAATTTAGGAAATATTTTTATATATGAAATTAATATTTATAGTTGAAGAGATAGATTCTATAAACCCATGTAAGTATTGATTTACTAAACGATATATGTTTATGTCATTTTTGTCATTACTTTAAATTAATTAATATAAAGTTTTATTATCACTCTTATGTGGCTCCATGAGGTCCCAAAATCGACCCAAGGATACCAATAGTCAGAAATGTATCAAAAAAATAGGATTAGGACACATTTTATGGTAATTTAGTATTATTATAATATTACTTTTACCTTGAATTACCCTATTTACCGTTAACCACGGTAAATAAAAGTCAAAATGTTACTATTCGCAAAAAAATATTTTCACCTTATTGAACTAAATTTTACATACTAATAACAACCATGTATGTCATATTTTCTAAATTCTATTCACAGAAGTGGTAAAATTTCTTTAAAATGAAAAATTCGGTCTTTTAACTACTACTATGTGTTTTCACTATTCATCAAAAATTGAAGGTTTTCAGAAAAATTCCAATATTTCAGCATGAGATATATTTTATATTCCAAATTCAAAAATTATGTCTATTTTACCAAATTTAAAACATATAAGTTGCATTAATCAATTTAAAATTAATTCTCATAGTCAAAACAAAAAATTCTGTTTTTATGAAATAATAACCATCAAATGATTGACACTTGTTTATGTCCAATTTCAAAGTGGAATTTATTCCAATGACCAAAATTGGATTACATAGTAAAAATATAATCTAATTACACTTTAAAACCAATTAAAAATATAATCTAACCATATAAATATATTATATTAAAAGGTAGTTTTGAATAAAAATACAGTGTTTTTCACTATTCATTAAAAACGAATTTTATCAGAAAAATACAAAAATTTTACCCAAAGTATATTTTGATATCCCAATTCAAAAGAAGAATTTTATTTTGAAAAATAGATCATATAAAAGTGACAAAAACTTTATTAAAAGAGGGTTCTCCATCAAAAGGCGGCAAATCGACCTTTTAATGAATATTAGAGTATTTATGATTTAAATTGGATTCATTCACATTTTGAGCCTCTAACTTTAATTGAATAAATGTAAAAACATTTAACAAACATGTATAATCATATTATAGTTTGTTCTATTAATTCCCACCAATTCAATGTCTTGGCGTTAACTACCATTTAAAATAATATCATATTATTAATTTTCAGTATGACTCAGCACTGTGTGCAACATAAAATTTCAAAGAAACACGTTTTTTCGTATTAGGTACGCCATCAAACATAGAATCCCCATTAAAGTAAAATTAATATTTGATTAAAAAATAGGAATAAATATGAAAATGTCTTATTCTATATTTACCTAGGATGTTACATTATACATCTTAACATGGAAACATATAGTAGTGAGAATTTTGTTTGAGAATGATTACTACACTATTTAGGATTATTCTCTATGTATTGGCCTATATTTGAGAAGGTTATTGGATATGGGATTGTGACCCTCAGTATGTACCAGGAAGGTAATTTTCATGTGTGTGGTGGATTTATTGATTTCATTGAGTGAGGTGTGCTAATTTGGGACGAGTTAACATGTATTACTATGTTATTGGATTATTGACAAGCTCTTAGATTCACCCATGTATTTTGAGACTTAATTGTCTGTGGAGAATGTTTGTGTTTCATTATTGGTTATAATCTCCTATGTGAAATATTTCATAGCCTTTGTTGTATAATAATTATTCTTATTTTCTTGAGAAGTGGGTTTTCTTGATAAAATTGATAAAAAAGTTTTCAAGTGTTTTGATAAATTGGTTTTGGAATTATTTTATACCCCTTCTCCCCTTTTTAAAATAAATTCAATCTTTCTATGGAAATGATTATGTTTCCTTATTGAAAGTGAATGTGGTTTGATATGGTAAATGGGGAAATGGAACATGTTTGGTTTCAATTGGAAAATGTGTTAACAATATTACTTTTATTTACTGTATTTCAAAAATGAAGTTTATGTTTATTTTATTTTAAAGGAAGTTCATTGGAATAGATTTGTTCAGGAAATCCTATTGAGTTTTACTAATCATGCATATAGTTTATTCATTTTTTATATTATGATGCATGTACCATCTTTGTTTTTATCTCCATGATAAATAATTGATCTTGGTATTGGAGAGTGACCCTCAGGGTCACATGTATATAATGTAGTCATCTTTTTGAGCCGGTTATGTGTTATATTTTTGTTGCATTTTCATATTCTTGTATAAATAGATGTTTAGTTTGGATTTATATATGTTTGGGTTGTTTTTTTATCTTCCCTATATTTCATTTATTTATTTATATTGGGAGAAATTATTCCCATTGTCTCTCTATTGTTGCTCGACACTAGTTTCCAGCTCATGGAGATTAAGAACACCCATTGGGCCTTGACATAGATCAGTTCAGGTGACCGGTTCGGGGTTGACCTGGGTTGGTTCGTGAAAATGTTATCATAGTAGGTTTACTTTAGAGGACCTTACTTTTGTAGTGCCCTTGTTTATTTTGGGATATCAAGGTAGATAGATTAGGACTGTCGGAACTTTAGGGTGTAGGTATGGGGGAGTTACTAGCCATCAATTTCTATACCAATCCTTGAGTTTCCATTAGAATTAAAGTTTGTTTTGGTTTCTTTGGTTCTTTTAGTTTGTTTTGTGTTTGGGATATGAAATGGGATCAGGGATAAAGGTATCAGTTAGCTCGTAGCTCTTGTAAATCCATGTGGATCTGAGTCCATGGTCCTAGAATACTCTCATTGATGGTGGTGTGTATGTAATATGGACTAAAACAATATGAAATAGTCACCCATAAACACTAGTTTCCCCTTGAGAGTTTTTTTGACTTCCTTATGATATTAAAATTTTCTATGGGGATTATTTCATTGGAATTTTGAAAACAGAATTTTTAAATGTAAATGGTTTGGTTTTCGGAAGATGGAAAATGAGTTTTCAATCTCATATTGAATAAGAGTCTTTGAAAATCAGATGTTTGTTTTGGAACTTTTTTTAAATGAAAATTAGTGGGTGTTTAATCAATTGATTTTGGTGGAATGGGATATGTAAGCTGGTATTTTTTGAAAGGTATGAATTAAGATTTTTAGTGGAAAAAAATGGATTAATGTTTGACGTTTGAAAATATTTTTTGATTGATGGGTGGTGATCTTTCTAAAAGATTAATAAATTTTTTAAATATGAAGGGGTTTGATATTGTGAAATCATGGGTGGAATGTTTTGATTTAAAAAATGAAAATGTTTTTTTTCAACATTTGGTATCACCTTTAATGCTCACATTCATGGATGTTTGTGGAATTTGGGTGCATGATGATGTTGATGGATGAGTTCCTGGCATGGAATGACATGATTATTCATGGGGTTCTATGGGAATGTGAAAGTTAGTGGGACATTAAGGAATACCAGTAGTGAGCATGAAAATCCAAAAAAAAAAATTGTTCTATTTTAGAAAGTGTTTTGAAGATGAAATGTTTGTGGTGTTTTTAATATCCAATGGTTGTGTGGAATATTTTTCATGATTTTTGAAGTGTTGTTTTTGTGACATTTCAGTTTTGAGTTCTATTTAATGATCTAGTTTTGATTATGTTCTTGGATTTCTTGTTGTCCAATTTTTACCCCCATAGAGACTCAATTGTTTTTTTTGTGAAGGTATGTGTGGTTCCCCATTAGTAATATTTCTAATTTATCATCCTAAAGATTTTATTCTTTAGTTTCAAAAGACAAATCCAACTCTCTTTTATGGTCTGGTGGATCCTCTCAAAGAGGAAGAGTGGATTCAGAATATATAAAGGAACTTTAGCCTCATTTAGTTTCCCGAGTTGTTGAAGGTTATTTTTTACAAATTCATTCTTGAAGGTTCAAATTGGAAATGTGGAATTGAGTCTCCTGAAACAAGCCTTGGGAAGATCTTACCTAGGAGTTCTTCAAGGATTCATTTATCCGATAATACTTCTCTGAGATGATGAAGGTAATGATGGGAATGGAGAATTATTTTTTGCAGTAGGGTCATGGATTGGCATTGGAGTTGTATTATCTCTTTTTATAACTATTTCTATATGACCATAGTTATGATGTAGATGACTCCCAAAAGGACTGGGATTTCTAGTGTGGGATTCATATTGATCTACATATTAAGGTGTTGGAGTTCAATGTAACCTCATTTTATGATGTGGTAAGGTATGAGGTTCATATTGAAGTTATGTTATTAGAAGTTGTTTAGGTGTCCTTCCTACCTTTAGTTCCTAGATTTGGTAAGTGGAATTATATTAAAAAAGTGGGGAAGTAGTCGAAAGAAGTTGGAGTTGGTCATGGGATTCAAATGCCATGAGATATCTTATTAGATTCATCTAGGCATGGAATTGTGTTGTTCCATTAGTGTGGAAAGATATATTATAATAATTCATCATGTATGAGTGCACCATAGACCTGTAATGCTTGTGGGTTCTTATGAAACTTTCAATTGATCATTCTGGGTGTTCCAAACAAGCAACAAAGAGTAATTTCACAAGAGTAAAGTGTCGTTTGGGTTTAGTTTAGAATCCATTTATATTACTGTGTTTCATTCTGTTGTGGTTGTTGTGCCTAGTGGTGTTCTCTCTTTTTTTGTAATGTATGTGCATGATATGTATGTCTTGATCAATTTTGTTCCAAAAGAATCATTTTTATCTTTAAAAATTATGAATCTTTCCTTTCTAAGCTTAGTGAGTTTCATGGTGACTCGTGTTATATTGGTTTTTCAAAGAATTTTGTGTGGTCTCTTGTGTCACTAAAAATTACAGTTCTAATAATATATTTTCATCTTATAGCATTGAGGCATGAGATTCTTCAAATGTCAGGTCTCTAGCCATATGTCCTAGAGTGATGCACACATGTAGTCCAAAATCCTAGGGGTGTGGGGGGATTGGTATTTATTTCATCATTGCGGAAATGGTGATAGTTTTATATTTTCTATTTTTTTGGTTTTGGCCTATTTCATGGGTTGAAGTTTCTTTTTCAAGTTATTCCCCCTTTTGTGGGAGTTTTTTGGATGGTGGGGGTTTGTTGGTTGGTGTGTAGAAAGATTCCGACTTAGCCCATGGTAGTTCTTCCATATCATTCCAAGCTTGATTTTTATTAGATGTGGGGAGACCCACTTCATAGATCATTGTGGTATATTTCGATGTGATGGATCCTAGTTGGTTTCCTATGGCAGGGAGTCCATTCTGGACCCTCGTGTTTAGAATTCAAATTGGATTCAGTTATTTATTTTTTTCTAGGAAGAGATGTATGTTCTATTTGGTAGTGGTTGAGATATTTGGTTTAAGAGAGTGTATTATGTGGTTGAGAAATCCTTAGTCTTTGATCAATCAATTGGAATTATTGTAGCTTTCACAAGGAAGGAAGTGTTAATGATGAGGATACCTTTTCAAGCCTATTTTTTGTTTTTCATTATTTGTTCCAATTAATTTTGGAATCTCAAATTTTTTATCAAGTTCCATTTGTGATGGGTTCTTAATTTTAAGGTGTATCTTTGTTTTGTCTTGAACCTATGGATATTCCTCAGTTCATTTGGGAGTTCTTATAGAAAATTTGAGTTTTGATCATAGTTATATCCTACCAATTGTTTTCACATGTTTAGTGGAATCAATGAGGTATGCTCCAGGAAACTATGTTGGCCTTGGGGTGCTTCTGGTTGAGGGCGCACATCCCACTCACGGTTAGTCAAACCATGTGGTAAGTGTGCAGGAAGCCACTATCCCATGTATGATCTATTCTTCAATTTTGGAACATAGTTTAATAAACCATGCATCCTGACTATGTTGGATCCTAGATATGTCTAGTAAGGGGAACATAGTTAGCACATAGTTTGGTAAATCGTGCAGCCAAACAGTGAGGGTTTCGCAGATCATAAAAAATATGAAATTCTTAGACTATCCTTTCAATATTTTTAACTAAAATCCAATGATTACCCTATCCCTCTACTTTTTAAGACCCTAAGGGGTCTCCTCTATGGTTCTTTAAGCCTTCACTCCTCCTCCCATGCTATATCTAAGTTAAATCTTCAGGTTTTGAGGAAAATATCTTAGGGAAATCTCCTCTCATCATTTCACTCTTCCTTTTTCTACCATGTTCTCTCGTGTTCCTCTATTTTCATGTTCATGAGGACCTAGGGTTCATTTTTACCTTGATTTATGTTTTTTGTATGGTTCCTCTTGGTATATCATCGATCTGGGAACCTTCATGGTGTGATTTCAGGTGTGTGTTTTGAAGCATTATAGGTTTGAGGTAGGTTTCCCTTTTCACTTGCTCTTTTAAATTTCAGTTTCATTTTTTTTTGGTTTTATCACCTTACCTTCATAAGAAATAGTGTTTTTTATATTTGAATTTTTTTGGTGTGAAAAGTGGTGATTTTTCCCTTGTTTTGTGATAAATGGAATTGTTATGTTATGTTATGCACACCAAGTGTTTTATAAAATGAATTATCAAGTTTTTACATGTAATTTTTTATATTTAATTATGGGTTTTGATTGGAAAATATATTTTAGATATTTTAAAGGATTATTTGGGTTCCTTGAATGGGTTTTCAAAGAGATTTTGTATTTAATGGAAGTGTGTATGTTTCTTTTGAAAACAGTTTTTTTCATTTGATGGTGGTTAATGGCCCATATAGAATTTCGATAAAATGACTTTGGATCATAAATGTGGTATGGGTGTTTAAAAGGAATTGTTTTATAAATTATTTTGAAATGGAAAATGGTGTTCTTACACCGTTTTTCAATGAATTATTTTTTATTTGATAGATGATGTTTTTTTGAATGGTGTTTGATACCCATTTGGAACATTGTAAAATTTGTGAAATAATTTCTATAAAAAAACTCCTTGGATAATTCTCTTGTCCTAGATATTATTGAATGCTTGAGAGACCCATGCTAAGGGGATCCCATTTGCTTTAATGGTTGAAATTAAAGTGGTTATTCCTTCGGGTGGTCAGGTGATTCATGTTTTTTGAAATACTATTATATATATTCATATGATTGGATGCTCAGTTTTCATCAATTGGCTCAACCTCTTTGTACATATTTACATGGGAACCTAGCATACTGAGTAGATTTTTTTAGAATGGTTACTGCACTAGTTATGATTACGCTCTGACTAGTGGCCCAAAGTTGAAGTGGTTTATGGTTATAGGATTATTCCCATTGTTCTATACTTGGTCAAGTGTGGTTGGGCGTATGAGGGTATTATTGATTCCATAGATTGATACTTTCTTTCCAGGATGATTCAACATGTATTAGAATGTTATGGATTATTCATGGGCTCATAGGTTCTACTATTTTAATTGGTACTTAATTTTCTATAGAGAATGGTTTTGACTCATTATTGGTTATAATACCTTATGTGATATCTTCCACTGCCTTTCTTGTGAAATTATTATTATTATTATTTTGAGTAGTGTGAATGTTTTCTAAAAGTGATAAAAATGTTTTGGAACATTTTTACCCCTTTTACCTTTTTTAAAATAAATTTTATCTTTCTCTAGAAATTCTTATGTTTCCTTCATGGATGTTAATGTGGTTTTAAATGGTAAAAAGGAAATGGACCACTTTTTGTTTTAATTAGAAAATGTGTCAACAATATTACTTATATGTATTTTATTTCAAACCTGAAGTTGATATTTCTTCTATTTTAAGGGAATTTCATTGGGAAAATATTTTTTAGGCACTCTTATTTAGTTTTAATACTCATGCCTATAGTTCATTCTTGTTTTTATCTTGTGATGCACGTATCGTCTTTTTTTTTCTATTGGAAATAGTTGGTGTTGGTATTGAAGAGTGACCCTCGAGGTCACATGGAGATGTTGTTGTGGTCTTTTTCCGTTGTTTTTTTGTATATTATTGTTTTATTTTCATATTCTTGAACGTAAAAATGTTCTTCTTGGATTTATATATGTTTTGGATGTTTTTTTATCCTATCACTGTATAATTTATTTATTTATATTAGGTGAAATAATTCCCTTTTTCTTTCTATTGATGCCCAAAACTGGTTACCAACCAATGGGGATTAGGAATGCCCTTCAGGCCTTACCACCTATCAACTAGGGTGACTAGTTAGAGCTCAACCTAGGTTGGTTCATGAGAGGATTTAGGAACACTATAATTGGAGTAATAAGTGCGAGAGGGTACCTAGCCTACACACTTTTATGTCTTCACTCAATTTACTATGGGTGGTTATAAAATATTTACCAGGTTTTAGGCTTGGGGTTTGAGGATTTATGGGAATTTTATTTAAATGGACTAGTTATTTTCATTAGTCACCTTCTTTGTTCAATATAATTTGTGTTTCATTAAATTCTTGTCATTTTATATCTTTGATATCAATACCTGAAGATGTAACTATGATTTTTGGAATCCTCTTGTGACTAATTGGATCTAGTATAGTGATTTTTAATGAATAGATCCTATAATATAACTTCTAAATCAGAGAGAGCAATTTGTGATAAAGGATATGTAGGTAAATCCTTTAGTGGAACCTTCTTTGGTAAAATCCTCAATCTTCACTATTCGAACTCTAGTTCAAGTGGGTGTCAGGATCCCATGACATGTGGTGGATCATGGATATAAATATACTAAGAAGAATCCACCGATCTTCTGTGGTGTCATGGGACCCTAGGAATCTGAAGAGTATCTTTAATTGATTTAGAGTATATTTAACTTATCGAAGACCCATGAGGACTCTATGGGGTCTATATATTTTTTTTATGTGCTGGGTAGTGGATGGTGGGACTATTTTGTCTAAAATAAATATAATGAAGATCTTACATAGTCTCCATTCAAGATAATATTCAATCAATATTACTACCCTGAGATGTTATGTTCAAAAAAGACTATAGTTTCTAACCATAGAGTAAGGGGAGTGTAATGTTCTGGATTATTCCACCCATTTTGTTGAACTGATGTATCCGACACAATATCTTATCATTAACGAGTAACTAAAATATCATAGGTTTGTGTTGGGATTGATTTGTAATATTACATTGATGTTGATTCTCAAGTCAATTCTTACATTCATTGAGTTAATAGAAAAATAAGATTTATAAAATGATGACATTTCTAGGAATAGATGATTGGGTGGATCTTATGTTGGTTCTATCATTAGCTAAGGTGTATCTTCTGGCCAGAAAAGGAAGCACAAAGGTAGAAATTTTTCTTCAATACCGGTTTTAGGGGATTATTCAAGGAAGTAATATGTTTTTTTCTATTAGTGTTGGAATCTTGGCCATACCAAGTCAAAATTTTAGAGTCTTCCATGACATTTCATCATTATGGATAATCTGTCCATCTGAAACGTTTTTGTGATAGGATGTCCAAAGGAAGGTTGGATCTACATTCACTAATAGAACACAGGTTCGTACCGATACTTCTAAGGGTGATGGGTCTTATCCTTGGTCTAAGGATTATGTTTATGTGGCTACGAAAGAACATGTATTATATGAGACAAGACATCTTTATTTGGTGGATTTTTCAATAGAGGAATATGAAGTATGGTATTCCATAATTAGAGGTACCATTTTTATTTGGTATTTTATGGTTCAATATTTTTTTGATATATGTTATATTAATTCATTTATATCATAAAATATATTGTACATTTTTGGATATTTTTCAAATATTATATTGTACATGTTGGATCTTTCCATGCTTTTTGGAAAGAGGTTAGAACAAGGTTTCAATTGTCCCAAGTATTAGGTGATGATATCCGACATTGAGGTGGAGTGGGACTTCTTAGTTCTAAATCTTTATGTCTTTGAATTAATTTTCATCATGAATTATATAATTATTTTTAAGGCCTTAATATACTTTTATCTCCATAAATCTCATTTCATATCTTCTAATGGGGTCACTCGTGCTTTTTAGGATGAGTGGGACTCTTGATCGGGAATGTAGGTCATGTTGTTCCTTATTCTGGGTGTAATATAATTCCATTTTTCAATGTTATTTTATTGATTTTGTTTCTATTTTTTGGAACTCATATACCTATGGTAGTGTGTGTATACCCCGATATATTTTTTGATGATTGTTCAGGTTTACCTACCCAAAGATATGTCTAGTTTACTATTGAACTTCTCCCTAGTATGATGTCCATTTCCATTCCATCATATAGAATATATTTTATTCTTTTAGTGGAACTTAAATTACATCTTGAGGACCTTTACGCAGAAGGATGTACTCATCCTAGTGTTTCACCATGGTATGTTCTTTCCCTATTTTGTATGAATGAAGATGGTAGCCTATGACTTTGTATCGACAATTGGAAGTTAAATCAGCTGACTCTTAAGACCAAATATCACGTTCCTAGTAATTATGCTCTCTTTGTTAAAATTATAAGTGATAATTGGGTTTTTAATATTTAATTATAGTCCAGGTATCACTAGTTGAGAGTTTCAAAAGATGATATACTTGAAGCAGTGTTTATGGGCTGGTATAGAAATTTTGAGTTTTTTGGTATCCCATTAGGACTAACTAATTCTCCCTTGGTGTTTATAGAATTGAAAAATCATATATTTCATAAATTCATGGATTAATTTTTTTTTGTTTTTTCATAGATGATATTTTGATTTACTTCAATTTAGAGAAACTCACGGTTTGTTTTAATATCATTCTTAGATCTCTTAGGAAACACTGTCTGTATGGTTATATTTATAAATGCGAGTATTGGATTCAAGAAGAAAATTGTTTGGGGAATTTTATATATGATTGGGGTATCTTAGTGGATTCAGAAAAGGAACAGGCAATTATGTCATGGGAAAGGCTGAGAAATATGTTTGAGATCAGAAGCTTCTTCGTGTTGGCTAGTTATTACATGTGGTTTGACCGAGAGTTTTCCAATATTTCATATACAATGAAATACTTCACCCAAAAGGTTGTAAATTTTGGGTGGAATGAAAAATGTAAAATATATTTTTAGGTGTTGAAGGTGAGGTAAACATTAGCACCAGTTTTTATTCATCCAGAACTGGGTTTTGGTTATGGTGATTTCTATTATGCTTCTTGTATGTGTTTAAGATGTGTCTTGATGTAAGGAAAATATGTGGTTGCCTATGGCTCTCAATAGTTACACCATCATGATAAGAACTATCCTTTCAATGATATTGTGTTGAAAGTAGTTATGCATGCACTCGGAATGTAGAGTCACTATCACTTTGGGAATAGTATATTCAAATTATAAGACCCTGAGGAATATTTTCACTCAAAGGGATATAAAATGTCACATAAATGTTGGGAAGAGTATCTCCAGACATTTGACTATGATATTTCTTATTCTCCTAGGAAATTAAATGTCATCACCAATACTCTAAGTAGGTAATTACCATCACAAGTAGTGAAAGAATCATTTGAATAGTGGTCTTATATGAGTTTGTTTGTTGATATGATCTGGGGAATAAAAGAATCTAGTGGGTAGTTAGGTCTTTATTTTATGAAGTTTGAACATTCGTTTAATGGTACTACTCATCTCAAGAAGATTTATGACCCTAAGTGCAAAATCATTAACCAAATAATTTATGGTGGGGGAACCTCAGGTGGGTATTATTGAACTCCTAGTGGAGAATTATGCTCTAGTAGAATCTTGGTTAGTATAATTTCTCTAAGGTAAGATTTTAGTGATAGTATACACCATTCTTGTTAGATCGTACACCCAGGTACTACCAAGATATATTCTGATTTGTGAATATGGTACCGGTGGCTAGGGATGAGGCATTTGATTGCAGATTTTGTATAATGATGTGTTACATATTATATAATTAAGGTCGAACACTATAGGACTACATGTTTGTTATAGCCCTTACCCATTCAAATATGGAAATGTGATGAGATTCTCATGGATTTAGTTATTGGTTAAAAATGGAATCCAAGATGGAAGGATACAATTTGGGTGACCATTGATCCCCTCACTAAATTAGTGCATTTAAAATGTTTCAACGAGTCAATGAAGGTGGAAAATCATGGGGACTTGTATGTCTAACAGATAGTGATACATCATGGTGTTGCTTTTGTAGTTTTTTCTGACAAGGATCCATGGTTCACAGCTAGGTTTTTTATTGTTTTTTATGAATTTATGGGTTCCCTATTGAAATTTAGAAAAACATATCAACCAAAGATGGATGGATATATAGATAGAGATATACAAGTTCTTGAGGATATTATATATTATCTTCTACTTGTTTTTTGTGTTTTCTAGGAAAAAATTCATTTAGTGGAGTTATCCTGTAACAATAGTAACCAGACCCTGATCAAAATGGAACCCTCTGAGAATTTTTATGGGTATCCTTTTATATCTCCCTTATGTTGGGAAGAGTTGGGGATACTGTCCTTGGTTGGGTCGAGTCATTTTTTTGGAGCCGACGATGATGGAGTAGTTGATCCAGAGGAGATTGATCAGGACACATAGTTATCAAAATTATTATGTGGACCATCATCACTATACACTATATTTTGATTTCGGTGATTGGGTATTTATTACAGTTCCACCTTTCTTGGGACATCAGCAGATGGCTGAGAAGTTTAAGTAGGCAATAAGGTTTTTAGGACACTTTGAAATCATGGGAAGACTAGGAATGGTGGCATATCCATTGGAATTACAATATCATTTCACTTCCATAAATGACAAGGTTCGTGTTCCTAGCTAAGGAGGTATTGACCAGATTATTTCCATGTTATGTTATGGGAGGATTTCTATCTTGAGCCCACGATCGTTGTGGTTGAGAAAAAAATTTCATTTTATGGATCACCAAAAGAAAGTGTCTTTTGATAAAATGATTCCTTTGATCCATGATGCAGGTTTCATGCATAGTGGGAGCATGTGATAGGTCATTCCCAGCATTTATTTTTGTTCTGATTGATAATCAACATAATATTTACATAATGATAAAATTTATGATCAACAGAATTGAATCATATAATATATAAAATGGATAAAATACCAGAACTAGGGCACAAGATCATCAAATATAACTTATAATTAATTTAATAAATTAAATAATTACCTTGAGAGAATTTTTTCTTCCTTGATGGATTTAAAAATGGATTTATGTTATACCATATTTATATTATAGGTATCGAGGGAATATTCCCCCTAGAAATTATCCACATGTCTTCCACAAATCTTCGAACATCAACATAGGAATATCTGGGTGTTGGCGTGGAAGATCCTAACACTTACATTTTTCACCATTTGTCATGACATGAATCTCTTCCAAATTATTCTTCTCAATATCTATATACTTAAGATTTTAAGGTGGGGGAATATTTCAATCCATTCTTTGGAGAGGTCATGGATAAGGGATAACTCTTGGGCTTTGAGAGGATTCCTCTAATTTGATTGTGCACCAAAAAATGGATTGTCTCTCTTGAGAGATAATATAATTGGGTTTATGTACCTCATTGGTTAGAGATAAATAATTAAACAAGTTCACTTTAATATTTATTTAATCCCAATGTAACCCCATGTCTATAATAATAATAATAATATTATTTATCAACATTTTTTAAACTCGTGAAGTGAAATCAAATATTAGTTATAAAAATAATATTCAATATATATTATTTCTCACTGGAACTATAAACATGTTCTTCCATTCCTAAAAAGTTTTTATCTTTCCCTGAATAATGAATATTTGTTTAATAAATAAATATCAGTACATTATTAACTAATATATAAATAAATATTATATTAACTAAATAGGAAATAATTTTTTATTGAATATTCTTGTCACATAATATTCTATCGAATAACTAGTGATGAAATATATAAAATCAATAAAACAAGAATAATTATTAAACCATGTGTGGGAATAATATTTATTCAAATTATTAAATAATAAATAATAATAAATTATTTAACTGAGATTTTGGATCCACTTAGTATGTGACTCTCTATGTCCTTTTCTCAATGACATTAGTCGATGAAGCCAAAATTCCAAGGTTACTGTCTAGCAAAATGCCAAGACACCCATTGAGAAAGAAAATAATTTCTCAATGACATAATACCTCATATGGATGATCACTATGTAATATAATCCCTTTATCATGATATCTATGATAAAGTCGGTTTCATGCAGGTTCCATCAACCTGTGTTCTTGATGTCTATTTCATTGAATTTCAAGATATTAAAATTTATTATAAAACACTATGACATTTTATTTATTTAATATATATAAGTTCAATAAATGTGCCTAATATATCCACTTTTTAAATAATAATAGGGAAAACTTATTTCCCAAATTATTCATCAATTCAATATCACTCGTGATGCACCCCACATATCCTACCTCACCACAAACATATGTCTTTACAGTCATGAATAATACATAAAAGTACATGACTTATAATACCCAGTAATAATAATATAAAATATTATGGATAAATACACATGTTCAAAGATAGGAACATCTAATGAAACATACAAATTTTTATTTCCTATCAGTGGGTCTCATTCTTATAATATCCTACATCGGATATTACCTAGGGGTACACCACAAGAAGGTTACTCAAAGTCCTATGAGTCTCCTCCCCTAATAGACTGAATCATTTGTGTCCTTAAAATAATTTCATCTCTCCATAGAACAAATATTATAGAATAATATTATGGAACATTTGGGTTCTCTTTAATGTAGGAAACTTCAATGACCCTTCACTGTGATGACAACTCTATGGGCATTATCACATACTATGATACATAGAAGAACAATCATGATATTATATGAATTTTATTAACATTTAAAACTATGAATATGTTTTATCCTAAAGTACAAAAATTTAGTTCTAGTAAACTGACTCCAACATTCTATCACTTATAAGAGAGTCAACTGCTAAAAATGTTAAATTTATTATCCCTCACATGATACTCAGGATTCTGCTGATATAGTTATTTGGTTAAGGGATCTTCCACATGTTATTCCATGCAAATAATGTTTACTAAATATTCTACCATCTGAGAAAAATAACACCAGGGTTGATACTTCAATATTATAAGATTTTTCCATAATTGTGGCCTTGGATCTTTTTCAAGAGCCGCCGCTACCTTATTATCACAATACAATTTGATAGGGTATTTACTACTAGGTACTACATAATGATCCTGGACAAATGTTCATATCCAAATATATTCCTTGGCTGCATCGGATGCCACTATAAAATTTTACTCCACTATAGAATCAGAGACAAATTAATTCTTAGAGCTCTTCCAGATCAAATATCCTTTTGAGATATAAAAAATATCTTGACTATGACATAAAATCATTCTGATTTGTTTGAAAAGTAGATTCAGTATAACCCCTAGTGACCTGATTATCCTCTCCCCCATACACAAGGAACATATCCTCAGTTCCTCTCAGACACTTGAGGATAGCCTTAATAGAATAAAAAGTTTTTTCTACTAGATCTTCTTGACATATTCTTACCATGATCAATGCATAAGAAACATCGAGTCTAGTACAAAACATGAAATACATGATTGATCCTATCACTGAAGCATATGAGATCTTACTCATTCTCTCTTTCTCCTATTGTGTCTAAGGACACAATTTCATAGAAAGATGTATATATATTTACACTAGAACTAATCCCCTCTGGGATATTTATAGAGTAAATATCATTTGTACCTAGTCAATGTACGTACTTTGACATAGTATAAGAGGCCTATTAGATCTGTCAAAAAAAGATCATAATCTATAAAATATAAGCTTTTTCACCAAAGTCCTTCATGGAGAATAATTGTTTAACCTGTCTTTAAAAAACTGAAAGGATGGTATGTAATTTCCAAAAAGTAATACATCACAAACATATTTTACTAGGACAAAAAGATCATTTCCACTAACCCTGTTGTAAACACATGGCTCAAAACCATACTTAATGAAACCAAATTCTTTTAATTCTTCATCAAATCAAATTTTCAATGACATTGATGCTTTCTTTAATCAATAAATGGATCGATACAACATGAAAATATTTTAGGCATCACCTGGACTCACAAACCCTTCAAGTTGTGTCATATAGTCATATTTCTAAAGGTTCCCATTAAGGAAAGCAGTTTTGAAATCCATCTGCCAAATTTTATAGTCATGTTAAGCTATTATAGTATGTAGAAAATTGAAGGATTTATACATGGAAAATAGTGAGAAGGTTTAGTAATAGTTTATTCCATAAATTTTTTTAAAACCATTATCCACTAGCCTTGGTTTATTGTGGTTTTCATTACCTTTCATGTCGAATTATCTATTTTTTTGAGACTACGTACACATAGCCAACTTTATTTTTTAATTAAAACCAGAGACACATTAAGGAAAAGGTGAGTAACCACAAGAAAGCACATAGTTGTTAAAGGAAAATTTAAGCCTATTGACATTTTTATCCTTAAGAAGTTCCTAGAAAAAAGAGGTTACTGATGTTTCTAGCTCATCCTTTATGAGGTCTTCAAATCAACGCACTAGTCTATCCCATGTTTGCAAGTATTCCTCTTTTTTGATCTTCCCTATCTTGAGACCTCTTACTAGGATATAATTTTTCTTCTCAATCCAGTCCCTCTGTTCTTTATTAGTGTCCACCCGAATAGTCCTTTCCATCTTTATAGCACCCTCATCTGTTGAAGCACTAGTCACAAAAGATTCCTCCTCCATTTCTTCTCTAGAATCAAATATTAGGTAAGAATAATCCTTACGTCCTTTCTTCCCACCGCGTCGGCCCTTACACTTCCTCGTACTACAAGTTTCACTACCATAGAACACATGATCACTGACTCATGATAGCTGGCTAGAAGAGTCATCACCAGACTCCTCCTGTGAGATACCCTTCTCCTCATTGTGATGTTCTTTCCGATCAGCCTCCTGGACATGCCCAACATCCTCCAAACTCTCAAAATGGTTACATAGCTTAATAGATGGCACCACTTTCCACGAGTGAGATCAGTTCACTGGATGTGGCTCAACCTGAGGACCCACCAATCCCTTTTTCTTAAGTCCTCCAAGCACATCTTACATATAAGAAGATTCCCTGGGGCCCTCTAGACCTTCCTCAAAGCCCATTTCAGCTTCAACAGCTAAGTTAGAGCCAAATACAGGGTCCCGAACAACTACAATAGCAAGATAATCCAAACCAGAATCCAGTTGCCCCTTTTTCACAACAGGAGTGGTAATACCCAAGTCTCTCTTCAAATGATTGACAAAATCTGAAACTGGGGGATTTCTCTCCAAGGCCTCCCGTTGAACGCCCTTTGCTAGAACTGAGTCTGCATCTGCAAACGTCTTTCCCGATGATCCATCTACAGTAACCAAGGGAAAAATTGTGCTCGCACCTCCTTGTTTTTCCTCCTCAATACAGTGACCTGGAGATTCGGAAACTGAGATGGACTTTCCACCATCCCCCATTGTCTGTACAAGATTACCCTCATCTAATGATTCCTAAGAGAGCCATGTCGACCAGTTTCGGAAACTGGAAACATCGTGACTAAGATAGCAGCAGGATGAACAGAAGACGACCCAAGATTCATAGACGACACAGCCTCGCCGACCAGTTCTGATACATGGAAATCATTTTAGATTTCTTGGATTCTTTCAATATTGCATCTTCTGATCTATTTTCTATTTATTTTTTGGATATAGGTTTATCGTTGTAAACCAATAATGATTCATCATATTCGGTGACTAAAAACCACATCTCTTTGGTTCTCTTACCTATGTAGTCCTCCCATGCATTACATGTGTTTTAAGAACTACTTCTTCCATGAGGTCCTATGGAATATTTTCCTATATCAACTCTTGTATATCATGATCATAAACTTCAATAAAGTCAATATTTATTCCGCTATCATTTTTGATGATGTTCTACCTATCAAGAAAGATGACTTGTCTAGTGAAATTCAATTTCGTGTCTAAGGGGTTGTATCTGTAGTATCTTTTGGTTTCATTGAGATATCCTTTAAAGATACACATTGTGCGCTGGGGTGCTAGTTTGTTACCAAAGAAGGTCCTCAAAATTCCACAGAACTCCATACACATGGATATGAAAAAATAGAATACTTTACATTCAATAACTTGATGGTAATTTTGGTTTACACTTTAGTTGGTACTCGGTATAATGTATATTCAAATTTTTGTAATGAAATCCCCAAAATAATTATGGAAGATATGCATGACACATCATTAGCCTTACCATTTCTAATAAGGAATGGTTCCCCCTTTCAATAAAACTATTCCAATTTGGTGTGTAAGGAAAAGTGAGTTGAGATAAAATCCGAAACTCTCACAAAAAATGATCAACTCATGGTTAATATATTCACCACCTCAATCTAATAAAATATTCTTTATCTTCTTTCCAATTTAAATTGATACTTAATTCTTTAATTCTATGAATATTATTAAAGGAATTAAACTTATACCTCATCATGTAGAAATATCCATATTTACTCAAGTCATCAGTAAAAGTTATCAAGTAAGAATAAACACATCTATCTTATACTAGAAATGTTCCACACACATCAGTGTGTGCCAATCCTAGAATATATGTGTCATTTTCACCTTCTCCATTGAATGACAGTTTGTTTATTATACCTTGTAAATGAAAAAGACATATTTCAAGTTGTTTTCTCTTAGAAGAGTCTAAATGCATCTTGACTGATCCTTTTGAAATTATTATTTTTTACTTGACCAAGATAGTGATTCCATATTCACGTGTTATATGACTCATGGAAAAATGAATCTTTATCTATTTCTAATAACTGGTTATCATAATTTAAATTAAAGGGTCATTATTTAAATTATCCATTCTATAACATAATTTTATATATAATAATAAATAACATTGATTTTCAAACATGAAAATAAAACAATCTTCATCTAGTCATGATAGAAAAATTATGATCTTGTTAATAGTTGGTAAATTATAAAAATCCTACAAAACCAAAATCATTCCTATTGGAAATAAAAAGAGGTAATCACCAATTGCTAGAGCATCCATCCTCACACTATTGACAACTAGAAAAACCACCTACCTTATAGAAATTATTTAGAATATACTTGGTTCCTATATTTGGATACATATATGAGCACCACAAGATATGTATAGTCCTCAATATGTAGATATTTAAATATGACACTCAATAATGAATGTACTTTTTTCTTCCCCTTTATTTTGTGTGTAGCTCTTCTTCCATTCTCCTTTATTTCCACATGAAAAAACACATTGCCTCCATTCCTTTCCATACCCATAGATCTCTATCTTCTTGGAAGGATGGTGATCAATAGATTTATACTAGTAATGAGTCTTGGGACCCTTTTTCCTATTCTTCCTTTTCTAATTCACTATAATCACACACCATGACATTATCCACATATGGAATCATAGTAAGATGTTCCAAAATAATCCTATCATTAATTATCATGTTATAAATAACAATAAAACTAGAGAAGGTATTGGGTAGTGAGGAATGTATGACATATTTTTGAAACTCATATGAGAATGTAATACCTAAGATGTGAATGCATTAAATGTATCCAATAATCTTGACTACATGAGGCTCGTATGGAAAATCTATGCAATATTAATTGTAAAAATATTCATTGGAGATCTTATATATATCTTGTCTCCCCTTCTCTTGATAGAGATCCCAAAGGTGAGACATCATGTTATACACATCTATGTCCTCATGTTGCTTCAAAAGCCTAATGATCATGGATGATAGAATGAAACATTGAACATATGTAGATAAATTTAAATGTTTCTCATAGAGGGACAACCCGTCCTCACTAGACTCATTGCTAGGCGAATCAGGAATAGGTTATTCCAATATAAACACACATATATATAAATTCTTTCATATCGTAGGATAACGCACAATCCTTTTCTCCACTCTTTGAATTTTGTGCTGGTGGGAAGGTTATCCTTCTCAAGTATAGATCATATTGATATGTTTGAAGTCATTTTTATTATTTTTTACAAATGATATGAGCATATATTATTACTTTATCTATTAAAATTTAAGAATATAAATGAATATTTTATTTTTTAGTGCCCCACATTTTTATCAGAACCCAATATCACCCACTATTGGCTTTGAAATATCTTGTTTCATGGACATTATAGTAGAAATGATTCATATTTCCCATATCATTATCCCAACATTGTCTTGTCAAGAAATTTTAAGGGTTTTAGTTAGTAATACGAAATTCCCAAAACATTCACTAAAATTTTCTTAATGTATTGAGTGGAATCCCGAATATTGAAATCCTTAAATTGAATTTCTTCCACCCTTCCCTTCTAGTGACACAAAGTCCATATTTGGCTGTTAACCCTTTATGTGAACTAAGTTGACTCAACCTAAAACATAATGTCATAATTCCATAAAAATTGAAAGCACCCCAACATTGGTTGGTCAAGCACTTTAAACTATTTTTTGATTATAACTAAAGTAGGGGAAGGATATACCGAAATAATATTTATAATTGAGGGATTTTATATTTATGCCTAATTTTCCAATTATTATAATTATTACATGATTTTTATTATTAATTTGATTTTCTAAAGTGATTGACCATGTATTAAATAATATTTATGCGTAATAAATTTTATTTTAGATCTATAATTCATCATTATAATTAATTAATTCATGTGATAATGACAACACATCCATAACCAAATATCAATGCAACTTTAAAGAATTAAAATAATAAATTTGTATGATCATGAGCTATTACTAATGGTTAATTAATCTAGAGGATGATAAACTAACAATAGACCTAGGGGAAAGACACCATGAACTAATTAATGTCTATGTTGCAGCTTTCCACCTACAACCTATATATTTATCTTCCATTTATTTTTCCTCATCTCCAAACATAAACCACCTTCACAAGCTTAGGAGATCTACCCATTACATATTATTTTATTCACATATAGAAGATGTATTGGGTTTATATAAAATAAACCGTGGGTACACATGACCTTTTAAAATAATATGAGAGATGGTGCATAGGACAACAATATAATTTAATAATAAATAAAAAGAAACCAAAAAAATAGAAAGGTCTAGTCTAAGTTCCTTACTATTCATATACATTCAATGAATCACACATTAAATAAATTTAGAATTCAATTCTAATCGCTCTTATTTAAGAAAAATCACACTCTGATCAATTAATTACCTTCTTTAATTAGTTAATTATTTTATCTTAATTATCGTCTAAACTTTCATGAGATTATCATCCATCATAATTTTAAAAAAATTAAATAAATTTATTTAAAATTAATAGTGTTCATAAATATACATTTGAGGAAACATGGTGAGTACCCATACAAACTACCCAACATGAATTATACTCATATACTGTTTACTATAACGACATGTGGAATACATATAATGAACTAGTCTTGCAATATATACGCATTAAATCACATTTTTTATATTTAAAACATTTCGAAAATAGATGTCCAAATAACATATTAGTATAGTGTCTTTTGGAAACATGGATACATGGACACTAGTACATAAGTGAACTATATTATCTCACACTGGGTTCTTCTTGACTAGAACCCTTCTTGGACACAGAATACATAATACATATTTTTGCAACCTAAAGATGGAAACATAACAAATGGGTGATCTATGATGCTCAGTAAGGGTAAAAAGGGGAGACATAGAAGCATAAACATGAGAATATGCATATGATAACACGATCAAAACATTTTAATATATTAACCTTCATATCGAAGATCATAAAAATGATCATAGAATAAATCCTAATAGTTCATAAAGACATGAATCACAAGGAAATAAAGAACATAATCCATGAAAGCATAAAATAGGAATAAAACATGGAATTGTGGAAAAAACATAAGAATATAATATGATTTTCATTTTAGTCATATAATTTCTTGAAAATCCATCATAGGGGAAAAATTCCTTTATCGAACAAGGTTCACTCCCAATTTGAGCCCCATATTATTGAACCAAGTTCGAGCCTTTTTCCAGCCCTGTAAAACTAAACCGATTTCACTCCTCATTCCAGTCTTGTATATCTCATGAGATATAAATATTTACCCAACTAATTGAAGGGAGATATAAGTCCCAACCATCTCATAATGAAATCATACATATATGTGACACATGATAATAAATAATCATATCATAACCAGTGAAATGAAATGATTGTTAGAAATATGCAATCATATCTTAAACTAAAGAAAATAGAATGGTTTTATAATTATTTCATCAAAAAATAACCTGTGAAGAGATGTGGGTTTCATAAGAATTTAACTTGTGAAATAGAAATAGATTTCATAAACATCATGCCATAAAATGTAGAAAATTGAGTGAAATAATATGAATGAAAACATCACATCATTTCCCTAGAAAGGAGTTAGTAACAAAAATGGGTGATATCTTATATGGGAATTTTTTTGGAATATCTTTTAAAAATAGTTCATGATGAAATTATCCTTTATCCATTGAAAAATTATTCATAAAATGTAAAACCATTTTAAAACTAGTTCCATAAAAATGAGTTTTAAAACCTATAAAGAAGCATTGATAACATTTTGAAATCCTTTTTTCCTTTAAATATTTTTAGAGGATCTGGAAACCCTTTTGAAAACTATTTTTCCCTGAAAACGTATAAAAAAAGCTTAAAAACCATTTCAAAACAATTTAATTGAAAATATCTGTTAATTTTTTTTTAAATTTTGTCCTTTTAAATATGAGATTAATTATTCGAAGAATTTATGGTGGGTAAATCTATACATTCTATATAAGGTAAAAATAATATTCCTTTTTCATGGTAAAAAGGTTAGAAAAATGAATCGTTTAGAAAGAGACAAGATGAATCCTTCAAAAACATTGGTAAAAGAAAAAAGGGTAAAAATTTATTTTAATTAACATATAATATTTGTATAATATTATAGGAATAACTTTTCAAAAATCATGGTTTTTAAGGAACACAAATTTCCGATCGAAGAGAGAGGTAAGTCCATATTTTCTTAAATACATTTTCTTAATTATTTTAAGTAACAAAGAGTAGACAAATTATACTAAAATATGAATAAATATATACTAACCAGCAGAGAATAGATTTCTGGGGTCCTCTATAAATATGGAACATAATATTTTATTAATGAAAATTAGATCATAAACAATCTCTTTAAACAGTTATATTGTTTCAATAAATTCTTACCATGTGGTAACTTTTAATCACATTACCCATGCATGAAAATAAAATTTCATGGAGGTTTAAAATATCATACATATAAATATATTCATTTCATAACATTTAAAAGTTATTTTATACACCAAATTTTAAAATTTTGGTGTATAACATTACATGTGCTCAAAAGAATCAAATTGTGACCAAATTACTTTACTGATTTGGTAACTTTTAAAACTAAAACCTTATGAAAGAAAGATAATAAAATGGTTATGTGAATACCTATAAATTTATTAATAAGATTCATTTAATATATTAATGGTAAGTATATACACTACAAATAAATATGTGATTGGTGAATAAGCCATGTATCTGAAGGAAAAAAAGAGCGAGATGAAACTTCATTACCTTGAGTATAGATTTTATCATGTGTCTTTATATTCCTGAATAATAAATTAATGTTAATTAATTACTTTCTTAAGAAACTATTTAATGTTTATTATTAATTTCACTTAACATATTACAATGTTTTATACAACAACTTAAATAGTTAAATTTATGTTGGGTGTTTTGACCTAATTCAGTTGATCTGTTAAAAATGAATTTGGTTGGTTAACTATGCTCAAAAGGGTCATCATATAAACATATCAATAATAATAATCATGAAATAATTATCATATTTATAAATTAATTATAATTTTAAAACCAATCACTAAATATGTTTCCAAAAAATGAATCAATGTTACAATCATGGAGACGGTAGGTCGTACGTACACATGACTAACATTATCATTTCTCAATGATCGTTATGGAAAGGAGGTAAGTGAAATTAATCTTTCTAGAATGGTCAATGAATAAAAAATAACATGTTATTTAATCTTTTATACTTATATATAGAATTATTTTGATGCAAAAGGAATCTCATCGTGTGAAGGAGGTCGTAGTCCACATCTCCATCAACGACGTTATCACTTTATAAGTCCGTGAAAGGGTAATAAATAACGTTGTATGTATTATATTTCCAGAAAGGTAATTACATAATTAATATCATATTGATTTTGGTTTCACCTTGTTTTAATTAAAACCATTCCTTATACATTCTATTTAGTGTGTAAATTAATCACATCACTTTAAGGGGGCAGTAGTCCACACTTCCTCAAAAAAATTATTGTATTTACACAAGATGGAATGTATAAAGATATGTGATGTAAAATATTTAAATAAAACTAAATAAATTATAAATTTCATAAATATTATAAAAAATAGTTTCAATCATAATTCTACCATGTGAGGTGGTAAGAGAAGAAAGAATAATCATCGTTTTGCGAGGCAGTAGTTCGTCATACACAGAAATAGTAGGTTTGTTAACCATTAGAGGGAAGTGAGTGTATGTGTAGGTCGAAATAAAATCATAAAAAAGCTCATAATATTTATGATACTATTTTTTTATAATAATTGAATAAGGATATTGGAGGTGATGGATAATGAAAATTATATAAAGGTTCTTGAGGGAGGATGTTACATATTCATTGTGTAACTCCTTTTGGTTTTCTCCAAATGACATTCGGGGAGTTCATAATTTGCAAATGGAGGCTTTGAAGAGGATGGTAAGGATGTTGGAGAGCTATTTTGGATGATTTTTACTGATCCAAAGTTTCTTGAGAGGTGTCAAGAATTGGGAGGAGAGGATGCATTTTATTGTGGAGGAGTGACACTCTTTTAATATTTTGGAATAATGGAAACTCCACCCACGTTTGTTTACCTCAAGTGAATCCGATAATGGTCCAATGTCAATAAATAGGATTATAGTGTTTAAATATGTCCATATAATGGCTTTTAGACAAGTTTATAGGTCTTTTTGGGCCTTATGTTTATGGTGTAGTCCCTTATTATGCTTAATTTAACCTAAATCATTGTATTTAATTTTAATTATCTCACTAATATTTTATGTCAAAAACTAATTTGACCTTATAATAAATTATAAATTCTTATTATTACTAACATGAAATCCATTTTTCCAAATTCAAAACAAAAAATTCTCAAAAATTCATATAAATATAATCCCATAGACGAAACGACAATGCAAATTTTTAAAGTAAAAACATTGAAGCATTTGCATTGTTTTTATAGTCAATTTAAAAGTGAGAATAATTCCGATGACCTATATTTGATTTATTGAAAAAAATTAATCAAATTAAAAATTTAAACAAACTTAAAATATACTTTCACTATATAATAAAATTATATGAAAATCAGTTTTGAATTAAAATCCATTATTTTGAACTATTCATTAAAAAAATAACACTTCACAAAAAAAATAACAAAAAATTCATCCTAACCTGATTTTTATGATTATATTTCAAATATGAAGTTTATTTTTAAATATAAAATTTATAAAAATTCCAAGATTTGTATTTAAAATAGGATCTCTATTAGAAGGTGGTAAAAATGCCTTATTAAAAATATTAGGTTTTATGTGTTGAATTGGGGTTATGATTATCTTATGCCAATAAAATATATTGGATGAATATAAAAACTATTTCCTTATATATATAAAATATATTTCATTAAAATTAATTTATAATTGTAATAAATTTAATTTTTTAGGATTAAAACAAATTTGCGTGAATAAGAATATTTTTGTATAAAAATACTCTCTTTATATTCAATTGGTTATTATATTCATTTATAAATAATTTGTAACAAATGAAGTCATTTTATATTATGTAAAAAACAAATATTTTTATAATTTATTCAATAAATATTATTTAATTTCAAGGTTACAAATTATTATATTAAACAATAATATTTTAAATAATATACTATTGTATGGTAACACTCATTCTTCCGTGTTATGCAAGCCATCTAGGAATGTCAGTATTACATGAAATGTATGATAGCCTTAGTGTTCTTTGTAGATAGTAATAAAATTTATTTTTCATGTAGTGCATTATTAACTTGGTATTTAACCATAAAAACATAGTTTTTTGATATAAAAAAAGATATATCTAGTGTTGTGTGAAATCAATGAGATTAAATTAATTCAAAAAAATCACAAAATCTCAAGGTGTTACATTCTACCCCCATTAAAATGATTTTTCCCTCAAAATTCGTGTAGTAGATTAAAAATTTGATACTTCAAAGTTCATTTCTTATAAACCCACATCATACTAATGAATATGTATAATTTATTTAGAAAAAGGAATGTTATAAACATGAAGGTTACCCAAAGTAATGTATAACTAGGTTTCTAGATAAGAAAACATTGGTGGGATGTAAAAATATGTACTTGGATGAAAAGCGTAAATATTAGGGTGTGATTGAGGTCATCAATCACAAAAAAAATATATTTATACATAAATTTATTAACTAATAAAATAAAAAATAAACTGGAAATTTCATAGTCCAGTGGTAGGTGTGAAACCCTAATCATCATTCGGTCTTACGTTCAACACCCCCAGCCTTTCCAAAATTGATGGTTTATCACTTGAAATATAGGATTTCCTTTTCTAAAACTACATTAATATAATTCCCAAAATAAATATTATTGATATCCTTGAAATAATTTTAATAACTAGATATCCTTTTAACTAGTGTTTTCAATACAAACTCACTACATAAATAATTCATTTAAAGTTTAACTTAAACTTTCCGTAACAAGTTAACCTTATAACCCATCCAAAAGTTTAAAATCCAGAGCTTTAGAACGAAAGCCAAAATATCAGCTTAACATTTATCCCTCATATATCACAATGTATCCCTTGGTTTTCACATTCCAAGCATGTGAATGCCCAAATCATATATTCTCTTAAAACATGGTAAAAACCTAAATTTCCATAAATACTTTTTTAAATCAAGCATTTTTTATATTTCAAAAGATTACTAGATATATTCCTTAAATCAAATAATTTTAAAACATCATCTATGATAACATAGACAAATGTTTCAACCAATCATTAATCAGATCATGGGTAATCAGTGATATTCAATTTACTTTATCCCAATCAATCATCTCTTTATACAGGAGAAACAGAATTTTCTCAACATATTGATCACATTAATGGTTACCTTCCCTTAATAAAAATATCACTTTTATATCTATTCCTTTCCATTAAACATATCCCTCTCAATAAATAATGAAAACTAATACTAAAAGTACTTATATATTTCATGATTCATATAACATAATGTTTGAATTAAAAAACATAAGTACTTCAACAATATAACCTTATTCTTAAACCTTTACTCAGACTTCGTCAAATTATTCCTTGATATTGCATTCCTAGAATATTAACTATAAGTCACCTTTTAAGGTTCATCTATCGCAATATAATAATGATTCTTATGATTAATGTAGACAATTATAGATAAACATCACATATATTTCATATTTCATTTTCATTCTCTTTATATTTATAAGTATAACCAATACTCATACCACCTTCTTGATTCTTCTTAGTATATTTCCACATAAGAAATCTATTTTCATAATGCCCAGACATTCCATATATAAAACATTCAATGTTAAATATTTTACTTCTAGTTCTCTCCAATGACAAAATCTAGAAATAACAGAATGAGAAACACATATCATAGAAGAAAACAACATAATCAAGAAAAATTACTTATAGGATGTCTAAAACAAATCACCTAAATTTTAAACAAAAAGACCTTAATATTATCCTCTGATATTCATAGTAATCTTCTATTCAAATCATTTATAATGGTTCATGAAGATTTTGTGAATTTATAAATAATATTCCCCATGAGTGTCAAAAAAGGTGCGTAGGAAGGCTTATTATCAGGTACCAGATTACCCCGAGTCAGGTGTCAGATATATTTTCATAGTAGTTACCTCTAGGTATATCTTTTCCAGATCCACATCCACTTGTAGTATCCATATATGGATATGTTTCTATGAAACCACTCACTCTATCCTTTACCAAAATTCTTGGATGTTTTCGTATACTTTTTCTTATCCTTAGACATTTCTTTGTACATGTACTTAGAGTTCACTCTAAGTTTTTGTCATCCTAGTTTGTAAAGTATGACTAAACCATTACTGTAATACCATCTATAATGACTCATTATTGACATATATAGATATTAAATCGCTTTTTAATAATACTTAAAACATTACAAAAAAGATTCCCAAATGTTGTATTAGTATAGTGACTTTGGAAACGTGGAATCATGAACAATTTTACATAAGTGAGCTAAATTATCTCCCATCAGGTTCATTTTTACTAGAACATTTCTTAGTCACATCATACTTAATACATATTTGTATACACTAGGGAAGGAAACATAAAAATGGGTAAGCTCAGATTCTCAGTAAGTGTAAAAAAAGATACATGTAAGTATTAATATTAGATTGGGAGAATGAGAACATACTCAAAAAAATGAAGATCATACCCTGTATATAAAATCTTATAAAAATGAATCATGGAATAAATCCTTAGTGTTCATAAAGACATAAATAATAATTAAATAACTAAAATAATCCTATAAATCATAACATAGGAATAAAACATAGAATTATTGAAAACACATAATAAAATAATATGATTCACAAAGTAGTCATGGAATCGTTTCCAAGGCCATATTAGTGGAAACATTCCTCTACCGAACCGGGATTACTCCCTTTTTCATCCCGGTATTACTGATCCATCTTCACTCCTCTTTCTAACCCTATAATACAAAACTGAGTTCACTCCTCATTCCAACCATGTCTATCTCACGAGATATAAATCTTTACCCAATGCATTGGAGGGATATATAGGTCCCACCCATATCATAATGAAATAATACATTCATGTTCCAATTGATCATAAATAATCATATCATAACCCATGAAATTAAATGGGTATCATAAAAATGTAATCATATCGTAACCTGTGGAAAATAGAAAGGTTTCATAATCATTTCATCAAATCATAACCTCTGAAAAGAATTAGTTTCATAATCATATAACACAATATAGTGAAACTAATTTTTTAAAAATAATGCCATAAAATGTAAACCATTGAGAAAAAGAATATGAATGGTAACATTGCAGTATTTCCCCAAAAAAGCATGATTAACACCAACAGATGTTATCTTTGGGGGAAATAATTTCTAAAGATCTTTTAAAACCACTTCATTAGGAAATTATCCTTTTTCCTTTGAAAAATACTTCTTAAAATGTAGATCCTTTTGAAACCCATTTCAATGAAAATGAAATTTAAAACATATAATGGAATCATTGAAAACTTTTTGAAAGACCATTCCTTTGAAAAATTTTAGAGGATCTGGAAAAACATTTGAAAACTATTTTTCCATTAAAACTTATAAAATATGCATGAAACCATTTGAAACCCATTTCTTTGAAAATAACTTTTAAAAAAATTATTAAAAAATAAACATTTAAACATTTAAACAAGGCTTCAAATAATTGATGGTTGGTAAATCTGTGCATGTCATGTAATGTAAAAGGAGCATTCCATTTACATGGCAAAAAGGATGAAAAAACGCATCATTAAGAAAATGATAAGAAGGTTCCTTTGAAAAAATTGGAAAAATAAAATAAATGGTAAACATTTATTTTAATTATCATATAATATTAGTGTAGTATTCTTAGAATCCTTTTTTAATAAATCATGTGTTTTATAGAACTCATATTTCTGACCAAAGAGAGAGGTCTTGTCATATTTTCATAAAAACATTTTCTTAATTATCTTAAAAACAAAATAGTGGGAAAATGGAAATAATACATTAAAACATCAATACTAACTATAATAGAAGAAAATTGATGATTTTTCGTGAAATAAAAATAATAATATTTCATTAATGAAAGCGTGATCATAAAATATCTCGATAAACAGAGATATTTTTTCAATAAACTCTAAACAAAATGTAACTTTGAATCATATTTCCTATGTAGGAAAATTAAATTACATTGATATTTAAAATATCATGAATATAATGAGATTAATGTAATAACATTTAAATGGTAGTCTATACACCTCATATAAAAATATAAGTGTGTAACATGGCATGTGTCTCAAATGAGGAAAATTGGGACAAAATTACATTACCAATTTGGTAAATTTTGAAACATAAAACCCATGATAGAATGATCATAAAATGGTTTTAAAATAACTATATATTTAATTATAAGATGAATATAATAAATTTATAGGTAGTATATAAAACACATAATATAATTGATCGGTGATTAAGGCATGTATCTCACGAAAAAAAGAGTGAGAAAAAATTCCCTTACCTTGAGTTTGACTTGTCTCATGTGTCTTTATATTCCAAGATAATTAACCTATGTAAATTGATTAGTTTATTCATAAAAATTTTCTAGTATACTATTATGTTTAGTTATCTTATTACCATGTTTTATACAACTATTTCAACAATTATGTTCAAGTCAGGTGTTCCAACCAAATTCGATTCATTTGTCAAAAATGACTTAGGTTGATCAACTATGGTCAAAGGGGCCAATATATAAACATATCTAGAATAATAATAATTAAATTATTATCATATTTATACATTAATTATACATTTATAACCACTTGTTAAACAGTTTTGTGAAAAAAATGAACCAATGTTATAATCATGAAGATGGTAGGTCGTATGTACGCATGAGTAACATTCTCATTTCTCAAATATAATTATGGAAAGAAGGTAAGTAACATTAATCTTTCTATAATGATAATTATATCAAAAATACCATAATATTTATTCATATATACTTAAATATATTAAATTATTGTGATGTAAAAGGAATCACATCGTGTCAGGGAGGCGGTAGTCCACACGTCCATGAACGACATTATCACCTTATAAATGTGTGAAATAGTAATAAAGAAAATGGTATGTATTAAATTTCTATAATGTTAATTAGTTAATGAATATCATATAGTTTTTTATGTTATTTATGTTTAATTAAAAACATCTTTTATACATTCCATGTAGTGTGTGACCAAATCACATCACTTTGAGGGGGTTGTAGCCTACACTTCCTCAAATGAAATTATCGTATTTACACAAAATGGAAATTATAAAGATATGTGTTGTAAAATAATTAATAAATCCTAAAGAAATAATAAATATCATAAATAATATATAAAAACATATTTTCCATCACAATCCCCACCATGAAAGTTGGTAAAGCAAGAATGAACGATCATCATTTTGTGAGGTTGTAGTTCCTCATACACATAAACTGTATATTGGTTACCTATTAGATGGATGTGTGAGTATGTGTATGTCAGACTCCTAGAATAATAACATCTCATTTTATTAAGGATAATATTTTTTTATAATAATGGAATAATGAGAGTGGAGGGGATGGAGAATGAAAATAAGAAAAAGGGGATCTTGAGGGAGGATGTTACCTCTTCTTTGGGTAACTCATTTTGGTTTTCACCAAAGAACTTCCTTGGGTTACTTTATACCAATGTGAGGATTCAAGGAGGAAGGTAAGGATGATGGGTAGCTATTTGGTAAGATTTTGGCGGATTCAATGTGTCTTGAGAGGTTTTAGGAAGTAGGAGGAGAGGAGGCCTTTTATTGTGGAGGAGGAGTGGCACTCCTATAACATTTTGGAAAACAGGAAACCCCACCCACGTTTCTTTATTTAAATTTGATAAATTAATGGTCCAACGTTGATACAAGGAATGTTATGGTCGAACTATATCCATACAAGGGAATTTGGACAAGTTTATAGGCCTTTTTGGTCGTTAAGGTTATGGTTTAGTCACGTATTAAGCTTAATTTAACCTTAATAATTGTAATTAATTTTATTTACATTCACTAATATTTTGGGTCAAAAAAAGATGACCTTATTACACATTATAAATTATGATGATTCAAAATATGGAATCTATTTTTATGTATTTAAAACACAAATATGGTAGAAATTATTTTAAATATAATATCATAGACAAAAATACAATGTAGCTTTTTAATTTAAAAACGAGAAAAGGTTTACTATGCTTTTATAGTCAATATCAATGATAAATGTGTTCCAATTACATAATTTAGATTTAATGATAAAAAATTAATTTAATTAAGAATTAAAACCAACATAAAATATAATTTAACTATGTAAGTAAATTATATGAAAAAAGAATTTTTGAATTAAATTTTATTATTCTTAACAATTCATTGAAAAATAAAACATCATAGAAAAATACCAAAAATTAACCGTAACATAATTTTTATGATTATATTTCAAAGATGATGTTTATTTTGATGATTATATTTCAAATATGATGTCTATTTAACCTCATTTTTTCATGTATATAATCTTAATATTCATTTTTCATGTACTATATGATTAAGTTGGTATTTCATGAGACAAACAGAGTGTTTTAATATACCAAAATATATATTTATTTTTGTGTGAAATCAAAGAGACTAAATTAATTCGAAAAAAAACAAAAAATCTCTAGGTATTACAATACATGAATTGTCACATACATTCATGTTGTGTACTATCAAAATAATGATTACAGAGATAATTTGGTTTTTCTTTCATGTCTTATGCTTCAATTCATGTAGATTCATAACTTTAACATGGCTCATACATGTTATATAGATCTAAACATTAAACATAAATCAATTATAAATTTATAAATATTAAAACTCACCACATGACATGTCTTATCTACTTAATTATAACACACAAGAAGATGTTAATAAGGTTTACATAGTATAATTTATTGATTTTTTATATTACATAATTTTGTATAAGTACACATCATGTATAGTCTAGCTACACGGTGTGTAATTTTTCATACCCTCTATGTAAGACATAGGCCTATGGACTTGGAATGTGTCCATTCCATGGAAAATGTTGGAGTACATGGGCTACATGTTTTGTGGTTTCTAAGATACACAATCACCAGTCAGGTAGGTCATGTAAGAAGATACATGGACCGTCTATGATTAAAGGACTACACACTATGAACGGAAGTAACACGAAGTGCAATCTAGTTGACCATTTAACATGATAGGCCAATTTACAAGTGTTGTATACGTAAATGCACCACATGTAATAAATGAACATACATATAATTAATTAAAAATTAATTCATGGTGAATTTAACACTTGTACATGGCATGCACCTATGCGTTACATGGTGTGTACTACTATGTTATCTGAACAGATTCCTTAGCACCTCTGAATGAGTTCTTCAAATTTATTTCATTAATAAATTTAGTTGATTCAATTATATTTATGAGAAAAAATGTGGAATAAGTATATCTCAAAATTTATATTAAGGAAATTTTAAACATGAATATAAAACCAATTACTTATGCATAAATAAAACAATGATCTTTAAATAATTAAAATAATTATGTTTCCACTATAATACCACTTGAAGGCTCTGATCACAAAAGAATCTCATGATGGGTCATTCTAAACATTTCTTTCTATTAGGATCAATGATCAATCCACGATTTACATGTCGATAAATGTCGTGATCAATATAATTTAATAGAAGAATATAGAAAATAGATAAAATGATAGAACCAGTGTGTAGGATCATTACGTATTATATATAGATAATTTAAGCAATTTAAGAGTAATCATTTGAGAATTATTTCTTCATTTATGTATATTTCAATGGATTTATGTCATAAAATCATTGTGTTGTTGGAATCAATGGAATATTCCCTCTAATAAAGATTTACTAGTGTTCCATAAATCTTTGAATGTCGTAGTAGGAATCATTGGGTGCAATCATAGAAGATCCTAATGCATGAATCATTCACTATTTATCACCTTGATAATTGATTCCAATTCATTCTTCTTGATCACTTTATACTCGATAGTGGAAGGTAGAGGAAGATCAATCTTCATTCTTGGGAGAGTTCATGTGGAAGGGAGTGCTCTAGGGCTTTAAGAGGATTATCTGGATTTCGTTGTGCACAAAAAAATGAATTATATCTCTTGAAATATAATATAATTGGAATTATATACCACTAGGGTTAGAAATAAATAATTTCAAAAGATCCCTTTAATATTTATTTAATCATTTCAGAACCCCATGTCTATAATTATTATAACAATATTATTATTTTTTGAAATCTTCTAAAATAAAGAATTAAAATTAAATATTATTTATTCAAATAATATTCAATATATATAATTTATCATTGGACCTATAAAATTGGTCCACCATTCCTCCAAAAAATCTATCTATCCTTGAATAATGACTATTTATTTAATAAATAAATATAACTTCATTATTCTCTAAACAATAAATAAATATTATATTTAATAAATAGAAAATGAATATTTAATAAATATTATCATCTCATAATATTATCTCAAATAACTATTGATGGAATATATGTGATCAAGAAAACATGGATAATTATTAAACCATATACAGGAATAATATATATTCAACTTGTTAAATTATAAATAATAATATATTATTTAACTGTGATTTTGGATACACTTAGTGTGTGACCCTCTAATTATCCTTCTTAGAGGCATTAGGTGAAGCAACCTAAATTCTGAGGTAATCATCTGAAAATATTCCAAGTCACCCATATAGGAATAAGTTAATGACTCAATGACATAATACCTCATACAGATTCTCACTATGTAATATAATCCCTCTATTATGATATCTCTAGTCAAGGAGGTTCCATGATGGTTCCATAAAACTATTTTCCTGATGTATCATTATTTGACTTTTCAGAAATCAAAATTTTCCAAAGAACACCATGTCGATTGATTTATTTAGGCTATATCATTTCTATAAAGGAGAAAGATATAATCATTCATTAAATAGTACAAGGGAAAAATATTCTCTCATATTATTCATTAATGTAATATTAATCATGACGTACCCAACATATCCTATATTGCCACAAACATATATCCTCACAGTTTTCATCAATACATTATAGTACATGACTTATAATAATCATTAATAATCATATTAATGTCTAAAGATCAATATAAATGTTTTAAGATAGGAACGAAACATATAAATGTGGATTTATAACTGGTGGGTCTCATTCTAATAACATCTTAAACTATATATTACCAAGGGAATACATCATGATAGTGCTCCATAAATTCCTATGAGTCTCTACCCCAGATAGCGTAAATAATTTATTTCCTTAAAATTATTTCAATCATCCATAGAGCAAATATTTAAAAACACTATTGTGTCACTTGTGGTTTCTCATCGTGGTGGGGAACTATAATTACCTTTTGGTGTGACGGCTAATCCTAGGACATTATCACATACTATATTAGATAGAAGATCAATCTTTATGTGATAAGAAGTTTATTAATATTAAAAACTATGAATATGTGTTATCATCAAGTACACAGAAGTTTGTTCTATGGAACCAACTTCCACACATGTGTTGTGGTAGTGAGGATGGGATATCCAAGAGATGTGGTAATGGAGATTGTTTATGAGGAAGTAGTGGACTTCAATTTTGTGTGTTTATGATCATGAGTAATTTCTGGGGGAAGAAATCATTTATAGTGGTTATATTCTAATTCCTCATTACCTTCATCCAGGTATTCTATATCTTTTTTTATGTTCTATTTTTTAGGAGGCATTGTGTTCTTATAGAGATGAAGATCCTTTTATAGAGTTAATGGAGTCCATTTTTTGTGGATCTCTACTCCTTCTGGATCATTTTTTCAAAAATTTATTACCATGGTTATTGAACTGAGTCACTCTAGTTAAGTGGTCTCCACTTCATTGTTTCCTTTGGTCATGGAGAAAACGTTGCATACATTTTTCTTTTATATTCATGATCGATTAATTTTTTTCCCATTCGATCAATTTTAGTTTCTTAGCAGGTATTTTCTTTTAAATTTCAATCAGTGGGTTTTCATCTTTGTTGCTGAATGCCGATAGGTTTGAAATGTTCTTAGGGTAGGTGGATCTATGGAAGTTTTTCTTGTTATTTAATTATTGTATGTTATTGTATGTTATTTTTATTTTTCATTTGATTGGATTTTATAGGGTGAAAATGTGTTTTTAGTAAATGTTTACATGGTTTTCGAAATGGTTTTTGGACAAAATTAGCACATTGAGAACCTATCATGTGTTAGGAAATAGACTTACTTACCCTAGTGTGTGTGGGACCTCTATAGGTTTCTTTTGGGATTTTTAAAAACTATTTTAGGAGAGGATGTCTATTGGAAAAACATTATGCATGGTTTAATATTATTTTATGTTTAGTATGTATTCTCATAGGCAAGATCCCAAATGGTGTGCTTTGTCTTTTATAGCTGGTTTATCATATGATGGTTATTTCATAGATATTTTCTCACGTGATTGGTTTTCCATTTTAATTTTATAGCTGATATATTCCTGGATTTGGGGAATATAGTATGGATTTGTGGAAAATTAATGAAATTTTTACAAATGGTTTTATTTATGAAAATTATTTCTAAATTGGATTATTATTTTAAATCTAAAACATGTGCATTATTGATATTAGAAATTGTATATATATTTTGGGTGACATCATATTGGGCTATGTGATCATACACTACATTTTCATTTTGAAATTTTCGGACCTTTTTTTAAAAGAATCAGAGAAATGTAATGATATATCAAAGAATTTTTCATTCTCTTATCATTTGTTGCCTTTGTAGTAGGAAGGTTTGGAGGTAATATTTGGTCACAGGGAGACTTGTTACTCTTTTTTGGTTCATAATTTTCATATTTTATCTACTTTTGATTCATTTACATAGATATTATCTATTTCTTTAATTTTTATCTATTGTTTTAAATCTCATTTTGGTTATATTCAATACTTTTTCCATTATCTGGTTATACCTTACTACACGGAAGACCACCTTGGGAGACTTTTCTAGTTGACCTGGGTTGGTTTATTATATTCACCTTTCTAGGTTGTTAATGTATTTACCAATCATAATATTTAATTAACTATAACTATCCCCATTGGATCATATTCAACACTTTCAAGATGAATATATACTTTAACTATTTATGATTGATATATATACCACATCATTCACCATAAAGATAATGCCTCTATATTTTCAAAGGAAAAATTACCTCTACCAAATCCAAATCATGATTCACATAATTTTAACTATTAATTTACATTGTAATGAGGCATATTCTATCACTATATAATTATTAATGAGTAAACATATTAGTACCTTATTTTATGATTCACTATAGATCACAAACCCTTCTCCATTAAAGGGTAGCGTGAACACATGCGCACTAACCAAACTTCTCTTCAACTCCTTGAAATTATCATCACAATGATATCTCTATAAGAACATAACACTATTTGAAGTAAACTTCATTATTGGATTAGATAATTAGGATAAATATCTCAAAAAACATTCGGTATTATTTAGTTAACCCAAGAAAACATTTGTATTTTGGTCACTATGATTGGTCTAGACCACTGCTCAATGACTTCTATCATTTAAGGATCCACTGATATACCATCACTTGTGATTATATAACCCAACAATGAATCTTTTTTAAGTAAAAATTTAGACTTGGTAAATTTTTCATACAACTTATCCTTCCTCAAGGTATTCATCATAATTGTCAAATGATCATCATGATCTTCCATTCTCTTTGAAAATATAATAATATCACCAATAAAAAATACCAAAAATTAATCAATGTAATCTATAAAGACTCTATTAATTAAATAAATATAGATAGTTGGGGAATTAATAATTCCAAATAGAAAAAAATTAAATTTATAATTCCCATACCTCATATAGAAAGATTTCATGGATATATCCTCTTTAACTCTAAAGTGATGATGCATGTATGAAGGCATATCTTGGAAAATTATTGAGCTTATCATGGGGAATGAATGGATTATCCTATAAAAATAATGTATTGTATGAACCTATGATAATTTATAATTCCCCAACTATCCCCCCTGTTTTTCCTCACCGGGGAAGAACCGCCACATCCATCGTTGGTGGATTCTCTTTCCCCCCTTCAACTCACCAGACAACCATTTCTATGTGCTTCCCTCTACCTCCTGAACATCATGTTCCTGGTCATGTACCCCTCTTAGTTCATATCTTAAGTATTTTCTTCAAAAACCCCACCCCCACATCCTAAATCCCCCTCTCACTTAGATCCTAGTGGTCCACATAAAATCCTACAGTCCTGGTTGGTGGATGGCTCTTTAGTGCATTTCTTTCCTTACTATTCCTTCGTGGAAGAATCTTCCCTTCTTAGTTAAACCCTTATGGATCATTTCAATTTTTACATGCCACTTATCTCTTTCTTATATAACTTCATGATCTCCTAGGGTCTATATGCCCCTCCTCGGGTCTCAGAATAGAATAATAAATCATTCATTATAGCCCTACATTCCAGATAGGAATTCATAAAATCCTAGACTCAAGCCCCTATATTTTTAAGTCACTAGTGCTTAAATATCTTTTTTTGGTCGATTTTAGTACTCCTTAGGTGGGATTATACTCAAGTATAAGTGTGGGTTAATTTACCTTGTCCCCCGCTCTTCTTCTACAATATTTATTTTCTCAGAAACATTGTTGATTCCATTGGCTAGTTTTAGTGTGCAAGATGACTGCACTCTCCAGCTTTATGAAAATTTGGTGGCTTAGATCTGTGTCATCATAGACCTCTCTCTCCATCCTCCCAAGAGTATTTCTCTTTATGTGGAATGTTGCGAGGAGTTTTAGTAATCCATGATTTATCACTTGGTGTCTAGGTAATATAATTATTTTCACCTCCATTTCCACTATATATCATCATGAAAAATGTGGTAATCTTTTCATGTAACCTTCATTATCAAAATTTCTTGGTCACTGGAAAATATTCGATCTCAGTGGATTTGGATACTAGAATATCCATCAGAGAGTCAAAGATAAATGTCAGGGACCAAGCTGATCCCTCATCCTCAAACCTTCCCCTATAGCCCCCTCTATATCATAGATAACTCCATGTGAATCTTTCACTTCTAATATACCTTGCATGTATCTAGTTTCCAATCAGCCAAATATTTATTCCTTTCTAACACCCCATGCTTCCACGGTATACTTCTCTTAGAATAATTCAATATCTTGCGTTGTACGCAACTTCGAGTTCTAGCATACTACGACCAATCAAACTAGTCGTTATGAATAGTAATACCCGCTTTTTTAAATTTTATAATTTTTATTTTTCAAAATGGACTTCATTTTTTGATTTTTAATATCAAAATTAGTTTTGGGTGTGTTTTTTGTATTTTTCTAAAAACTCTCAATCTTTGATGAATAGTGAAAAACACTATGTTATTATTTAAAACTAATTTTTATTTAAATAATTATTTATTTTATTTAAATTTATTTTAAGTAAAAATAGATACATAATACATATATTAGTTAAATTTACATCAGTTGAGTAATTTTATAAAAATATTAGATATATAAAATTTTATTAAACTTTTTAACGTCTTTTACCCACCTTCTAGGAACTTTAGCAAATTTGCATAAAACGTAATTTTACAGCTTATTTGAATTGAATTTCAAAAATCCAAGAAACATGGTTATCTTAGGCAAGTAAAATCTGGTTCAATAGTATGAAAATAATATTTTGTGGACAGTAACTTTTGAGATTTATTTACCATAGTTAATAGTAAATAGGGTAATTAAAGGTAAAAATGATATTATAATTACCCAAACACATGTCATAATTTTATTGGATAATTTTTTTCAACCAAAATAATCCATAGGAATAAAATATGTTCCTCTTTAATCTAGTTGGATTAGATTAGGAAAATTATTATTATTTTATTTAAAGAAGAGTTAAAAGTTTTAAATTCAAATTCTAATAACTAAAACATTTTTAATATAGGTTAATACATAAGATAAATTCGACTATAAATATTCACTAAAAATATAAAACTATTTAATATATAATGGAATTTTATTTATAATTTTTAGATATTAAATAATTAGCTTTATTTATGACACAATGATGATACAGTAATTACCTTTTTAATGAAATATTAAAATAAATGATATTATAAATATCCAAATAAATCTAAATTGAGACTTGTGATGAATTCAAATAATTTTATAGGATAATATGAAATGATAGAATTCATTTAATTTATTTTTTTCTATGTAATCATGTTTTTTTTTATTTTCACAAAAACCAAATACTAAATAGTGTCAAAAGTGACATAAATGAGTTTTAAAAATAAATACTATATTATTAATTGATATATTATTCATAAAAATATAAGGTTCTACCAAAGGACATAGATAATGTCTTATATGTAAATAATTTACCACTTTCGGTTCACTTGGTTTTTTATAGTAAGCCTATTAACCATTTATTATAGTAATACAAGAATACATGGTGAAACATATGCTATTTAACTAAGAGTTAAATCTAAAAGATAAGGGTAATATGGTGACCTAAACCTATATAAAACATATTTTTTGGGTGTTTTTTGACAAATCCCCACATTATCCTTGAAAAAAATCCTTTTAGAGCCATTATCAACAAAATATGATTTTATAATGAATTAATATTTCAAGATTTTCCTAAAGTGACCCTCACCTCTCTTATAAAAGGGTACTTCCCCTTCTCTACAAATCACACATCAAAAGCCATTTGGATCAGAAAACCCCTACTCAAATAGCATCCCAACTACCCTAAATTCAACATAGATTCCTTACATTTATCATAAAGCCAACCTACGGATCCCTTTTGATCAAATCAAAAGGAAGCACCTAATGAATAGGTAATAATTTCACCACCTTGTTTCAAAGTTATTCTCTTATTCCACTTCCTCATTATTTGTTGTTTCTATACCAAAATAATAAATCAATTACTTTATATATACAATGATGTTATTATAAATATTTTACATCCGTATTCAATATTCTATCCATCCTATGAATGAAAAAGTCACCATATGTGCGTACATATGAATTACCGTCTCCACGTCGTGGTGTAGTTTCTTATTAAACACTTCATTATTTTTATGGGTATAATAATGAGGATAATTTATGTAAATAATAAATATAACATGTCAATTATTATTTATATATGATATACCATCAAATTACATATGATTTCTGCATCAATAGAATGGTATTGTCGCTCGTGTGTATGTACGGATTTCCATCTCCATGAACGCGATGAAATTCATTCCCCATCATAACCATTCAAGAATAATTTTCATTTAATAATTTAAAATAATGTTTAAGAACATAATATCATTATTTATATGAAAAATATAAATCCTATCCATAACAAACATGACTTACATTACAAAACATATAAAGGAAAATGAATCAGTTAACACCGGAAACAATGATACAACTGATATATTATTAACAAAATAATATTAGAAGATCATATATAATAACATATTGATGTATGTGGTTCATTGATAATTTAATAACAATGATTTAGAAATTATACAAGAGGTTAACCTACCCTCTACTAAAAAAAAGTAAAACGTAAGGGTTAATTTTACAATCTCATTATTATCCGAGGTTGTTTGTACGTAAATATCTAATGGGACCTCTTTATCATCCACATCCGTTTTTTCTTTAAGATGTATTTCAAAACATTTTTATAATTTCTTATAATATGGGTTAAATTAATTATTCCCTTGTTTACTTTTTATAAAAAAATTTAAAGGAATCATTCTGTCATTTTCTAAATAAGGTAATTTATGACCTTTTTGACAAATTAAGGTAAAAATATTTTTTAACTTATACAGCAGGTGAGGATTTTTTCCACAATTATAACACCTTTAAAGATTCACTTACAATATTATAATAATATTTTCAAAATAAATGTTTTGTTTTATAATTTTTTTACTTTTAAATGATTTCAAAATTGAAAGAGATATTTCTCTCAAATAGTTTTGATTTCATCTATGTCAACATCATTTGATGGATTTTACACTTGTTCAAAGTTGATTTATTATGATACAATCATTCATATTGTATTAATGGTTTTTTCATATGTTTGAATATGGATGTGTTATTTTTATTCCATTCATGGTTTGTGCTTAAAGTATTAATATTTCATATTCTTGTTCTAATACGAATTTCTATGTTATGTTTCAACCGTTTCATATGTGGAATGCATTGGACTTAGTAAGTGATGGGTGGAGCCCACTAAAGTGCCTTGATGCATTGGTAGGTCTCATGAGACAAACATGTGTCTTAGCAGAAGATCGTGATGGAATATTATTTTTATTCTTGGCACGAGGCCTTGAATATGTGGTTATGATGTCTAAAATTATGTATTATATCATTATGAAACTGACTATTGATATTGCATGTGATTATTCGACTAATAGAATATCCATTTGAATAAGTAAATGGAATTATTTGATTTATCTTTTCCATATTATTCTGAATTTTATATTTAAAAGGCTTGTTTTTTAGTCTTATACATTGCATTAAATTTTAATCCTTATTTATGATAGTTTTCGCTATATTATTATCCTTACTGAGCATCTGACCTCACCCCTTTCTATGTTTTATTTTTCCTAGGATACGAAGAATTATATTATGATTAAAATACAGGAATATGACAAGGGATATGAGTGTGTTCAAAGGGGGTATAATGTTGTTGTTTTTTCCATTTCATGAATTATTGTAAAACTTATGTATCTATGTATCACTTCTAAGGCTACTAAACTAATCGGTCTTTCGAGACTTGATCTTCTATGATCATGACAATGTTATGTAATAAGGCACCAACTCTGGGTAACTAGTGTTGGGGCGTTACAGTTGGCATCAGAGGAAGCTTAATACAAACCTTGGAAACTAGATTTAGAAAAACTCTGATTAGAGAACATTACCCTAAGATAAACTTCGAGGATTAGTATAGAAGAATTTCCTAGAATTTTGGCAATGTAGATATTTTCTGTATTTTCCGAGCAATACATACATGTCTGGATACGAACAAGTAGAGGCGGCTCTATAAAAAATGTACCTAGAAGTGAAAACTCTAACAAGGAGTTTCGGGTTTGACCCAGGGTATCCTGGTACATGACAACGAGTCTTGCTTCACTCTTGGTTACGGCACTCCCGAGGGGATATGGATAGGATAATTCAAATTTTATTTACAAACCATTATAAAGATATATTACTAAATACTTTCTCAGAGAAATTTTTTTAAGATTACGGATTATATGCATAAACTGTTCAATTTATGTTAGGTATTTTACTAGTTTGGAATTATGTATTGGGATTCAAAAACTAATATAATGTATTCCATTGTTTAGAAATGGATCCTAGTGGAAGGAATGAAAACTCTATCAACACATGTAATCCATGTAGGGATTTCCATCATACTCAGGATAATTATAGTAAAGCCAGTGATACAACCAGTGGAGAACAACTTATAACCATACTGGGAAAACTCACTTAGGTTATAAAAAATAACCTTACCCATATGAAGCACCCTGATCCAAAACGTAGAGGATCAATGTTTTACCACTTCATGAGGAAAAAACCATAAAAATTCAATGGGACTACAAATCCATTTTTATCTGAGAAATGGATAATTTCCTTATAGAAAATATTTCATGCTTTAGGGAGTAGCGAAAGGGAAAAAGTCATCATGGCAGTTTAAGGACTCACGGGAGATGCAGATCAATGGTGGTAATTGATTCAAAACACAAAGGAGGATGAATAAGTATCAAATATGGAATGTAGGGGGTTTAAAGAAATTTTCTTAGAAAAATACTTTCCTCGTGACCATCGCACAGATATGGAAAGACAATTTTTGAGTTTGAGGAAAAAGGAGGATTAGAATGTCTCAATGTATGAGGATAACATTACAGGTTTTTCAAGTCATACAACTAATTATATACATAAACCAAGGAGTAAGTTTGATCAATTATTTTATGAGTTAAAACCATTTCTCCATAGATAATTAGTCGCACAATCCTTATCATTATACAAAGATATTGTCTCATGTGCTATCAAGACAGAAAATTAATTACTTAAGTCATACGACTTTAAGGAAAAGAAAGATAAGAAGAAATATGTTGAACACTCTAGAAATGGATATAAGGGGAAGAAGGAAAAGGTTGGATTTCTATCCTGTAGTAAGTGTAGGAAGAAACACCTCGGTACATGCCTCAAGGGAATGATAGTTTGTTACATGTCTGATGAAAAAGGCCACCATGCTAATAATTTCAAGGGAAAGAAAGAGACCGTCAATGTTGAATGATACAATTGTAGAGAAATGGGAAATTATGCAAATTAATGTCATAAGCATCAAGGAAACTTAACCCAGAAAAGGACAAGGGAGTAAGGACAAGCTTATGTGATCACTACTGCTGAGGTTGATGCTTGAAATGACGTGGTGGTAGGTAATTTAATGGTTTCCTTGAATTTAGCCAATGCTTTATTTGATTCTATATCTACATATTAATTCATATCATCCTAGTTTTCTGAGAAAATTAGTTTTTTCCAATTTTATTTAACAAGGGAGTTCTCAGTCAAAACTCATAATGGAAAACAAACTTTTGAGAATCAGTTCCATTTAGGGCATATAAACATGATTTATCTTCTGATATAATCATCATACCCATGATTGAATTTGATATAATCCTTAGAATGGATTGGCTTTCAGACCATGATGGAAAATTTTATTATAAGAAGAAGCAGGTTATAATTTTAGATGATGATAAGGAGTACCTTATCTTTAGAGTAAAAACATCACCATATAATTATTATCTAGATCCACCCTTAGTAGCTCTAAAAAATTAAATTGTTAGAGAGGAAGAGAGTAAACTTACTATGGGTGAAGAAATTAATTTTCAAATAGGGGAAATATCTATTTTTGATGAATATGTTGATGTGTTTCCAAATTATTTACCTGGACATCCTCTAGAATGATAAATTGAGTTTTCCATTGATTTAATTCCTGGTTCAAGGCCTATATCGAAGACCCATTATAGGCCACTATACAATTACTGTAACTAAAGAAACAACTAGATGAATTGAGTAATAAAGGATTTATTCACCCTAGTGTTTCTCTATGGGGAGCCTCTATTCTTTTTCTAAGAAGATAGATGGATATATGAGGTTTTACATTGACTATAGAGAGATCAATTCTATAATAAAAAATAACAAGTATCCCCTACCTCACGTTGATGATTTATTCGATCAACTTCATAGAGCTCAACATTTTTCAAACATTGACCTTCAATCTGGATAACATCAGTTGTTTGTGAAGAAGGAAGACATTCTGAAGATAGAATTTCATACCAGGTATGGGCATTACGAGTTTATAGTAATTCCTTTTTGACTGACTAATTTACCCTCTATCATCATGAATCTAATGAATAGAGTTTTCAAGGAAAATCTTCATGACATTGTAGTGGTATTTATTGATGATATCTTAGTATACTACAAAATCTACAAAGATCATGAAATTCACTTGTACACTATTCTAAAGACTCTTAGAAGAAATAAATTATATGGGATGTTTAGCAAGTGTGAATTCTGGATTTAGGATATTTCTTTTCTTGTCCATGTTTTCTTTAAGGATGGAATCTATATTGATCCTTCTAAAACATGATCAATACAAGAATGACCAGCACCAATGAGTATAACTGAGGTACACAGTTTTATTGGTAAAGTATGTTATTATCGGAATTTCGTCCATAATTTTGCCCGATTGTATAAACCATTAACCGAGATCACACATAAAGGGGTTAAATTTGTTTGGAAAAATGAGTGTGAAGAATGTTTTGAGGAACTGAAGGGAAGATTATTCATTGATCCTATCTCGACTCTACAATCAGGGAATGATGCGATTGTTATTTATTATAAGGCCCCAGCCTTAAACCTTACTTAAAATTGAATTAAATGAATAATTCACATTGAGGATCTTTTCAGGTTTAGAGTTTTAGAGAATTAGGACATAACTATTACATCTCAAAAGATTACAAAGTAGTCTATTCTACTAAATTTCCATAAAATAAAAAACTCTTAAAAAGAAACATGTCTAGTTTCATGTATTAGGTAGCATGACTTTACCTTGATCCCATCCTTGACCCTATTCCATGCTAAGTCCTGTGAAAAACATTTCAAAAACTTGGGATGAGCATAAAAACTCAGTAAGGGATACACAAAGAATAAAAACTATTAGTTTATCAAAACAAAATGTAAACCATGTATACTTTATCAAAGTAATAGTTTTCACCTTTATGAAGTAGTAAAAACTCTTCACTGAATAAAATATCATTACTTACCTTTTTGTAACCAAAGGATTACCATAAAACCCATATAAAGAACACATAACATATATAAAGGTAACTTGGGACATAAACATACTTAAGTGGAATAACCATACGGTCGACTCCCACACATATCACTTAATGGAATAACCATACGACCAATTTCCATACATACTTAATGGAATAGCTATATGGTCAACTTCCATACCCATTGCATTGGAGGTTATAACGTAACCACCCATCCTGGTATTCACGGCACCACCCGTCATATGGTTTATAACGTAACCACCCATTAAAATGTCCAAGTACCAATATAAAATCATAAAACATAAAACCAATATAAAGGAATGATAACATTTCCACATTTCAATCACAATATATCATAAATATATTGACATAATAGAATCCTTTATCAAAACCATTTTCAATACCAAAATACATAAAAGAGTATATGGTATTTATTTTATTTTAAAAACATTACGGCTTGTTGAGGAAGCCAAAGACCAAATAATACTCGTGGTGGCGGAAAAGGTCGTTTTCACCGCATACGTTAAAAGAAACATTACTTTTTGTCATTTTGTAAAATGCTTCGTAGAAAAAGATTCCTTTTGTATAAAAGTAAATGTCAAAGGGGTTTATACACCGTATAAAAGAAACTTGAGTTTAAAACGAAATATTCCTCAATGAAAGGAGATTGAGACGAAGTCCCTTACAAAGACGGTATCCTTGGTTTAAGGATAAATCAATTACATAATTATGTGTGACAAACGAATACACCAAATATAAGTGGATATTAAGTGTAAAAAAATCAGAGGTCATTCACACATATTAAAAGGATGACATATTCAATAACTACATGTTGAACCTAAAGAAATCGAAATTGGGTTAAGAAGTTCCCTTGACAGCCTAACAGCGTCACATCAAAATGAGTTGATGAGAGATAAAAAGTGTATCTCATCACTTGGACATAAAATTTACATCAATAAGGATATATGAGAACATATCCCAACATAAAAATATGTAAATTAAAAGACCCAACAAAATAAGTCTTTTAAAAAAAGGAGGGTGAAAGGTTCCCTTACCGACATGGGTATCTTTCGAAACATATGCCCCGTGAAAGAAGGACAATACATCATTGATGTAAATACGCATAAATGAAAGAATATTACACAATGAGTGAAATAATGGTCATTACATACACCACTCAATGTAAATTGTGGCAAATGTAGCATAAATCTCACAGGAATAAAAGTGAGATGAAAAATCTCTTACGAAAACTTGGCAGCCTAACGGCGCCACTTAAAACTTCCAAAAATGGAATGATGAGATAAAATAGGGTATCTCATCACATTACAACAAAATGTATAAAAAGAGGAATATGAAAGAACATCTCCCATCATAACAAATAGGAGCTTAAAAGAAGTGACATAAAGGGGAGTACTTAAAAAGAAAGAGAGAGGTTAGATCTCTTACGAAAATTCGGCAGCCTAACGGCGCCACTCAAAACATCCAAAATGGATTGATGAGAGAGAATAGGGTCTCTCATCACATGAACATAAAAATTACAGTAAGTGTAATATAAAATAACATCCCAATAACAAGAATGATGAGCTTTATAGGGAATGACATAAAAGAGTGTACTTAAAAAGAAAGAGAGGAGTAAGATCCCTTACCTCGGGTCCGACTTGACTCGATCGTTCTTTAACATCCTGAATAATAAACTTGAGTTAATTTTTACTTGATTAAGAACCTTTTTAAAGTTCATTATTCCTTCTATATAACTTATTTCCATGTTATAAACATTATGTAATCATTTAAGTTAATAATGTTTGTTTTGTCGATATTTGGTTCTTAAGTCGAAAGTGGACTTCTTACAATTACATGTTGTTCGTGTGGTCAAAGGTTATTTATATACATAATGAAATTCCTGATTTGGATATCATATATATCATATATATCCAGCATATATATTTATTTATAATATTACATAATTAATTAGAGGTAAGAAATGAAATGCACCGTTCATGGAGACGGTAAGCCGTACGTACACATGAACGCTACTTTCATTTCTATTTCGTATATTATAGAATGTAATCATAATGATATAAGAGTATATTATAATTCCAGTATAATAACATATATAATATCATTAAATTTATCCTTTACACATCCCACATATGGTATTAACGAATCAAATCACTTTTAGTGGGCGGTAGTCCGCACTTCCTAAAATGAAGATATCGTGTTTACCCATAATGGAAACAATAATGGTATGCCATAAATGAAAAATACAGAAGCTTAAGGAAAGAATAAACATATTATATATCATATATAAAAATAGTGACATCATAATGGCCACCTTTGAAGGTGTTAAATGAGTGTTGAACAATCATCGTTTCGTGAGGCAGAAATTTGCCATCCACGGAAACAATATGTTCTTTAACCATCAGATGTAGGTGTGTGTAAGTGTAGCTTGAATACTTCATATAACAACATCCTATTATATTGAGGATACTGTATTTGTTACAAAAGAAAAGAATAAAAAGAGTTTAGGTGGTTGGAGAAGCAAAATAAAACAAATGAACAAAAGAGAATGAATTACCTTTAAAAGTGTAACTCCTTTTGATTTGAGCCTAAAGGATTACTTTGAAAGGATTCTTCCCAAAGGTAATCCTCTAGGATGAGTAGAGGGATGTGGAGAGAGTAAATGGGTAGGGGATGGCCGAGCCAAAGGCTTGAGTAGTGTGTGAAATGAGGTAGAGGTGGGGGCCTTTTATAAGAGGAGAGGAGGGGCACTTTTAGAAATCATGAAACTATTATTTTATTTTCAAAAGTGTTTCGAATTTCTAAGGTCCCACATTGATATATTTCGAATATAAGATGATAAGGCTTCGAAATATTCCCATCCAATAGGTTTTGGACATGTGCAGGTTTTAGATATTACATTATCTTTCCATTTTAATTAAATCGTTAAATAATGAAGTCATCGCTGCATCATCATGATGTCATAAATAATTTAATTTATTTAAAGTCTAAAAATTATAAAAAAAAATACTATGATGTAGAAAATATTTTTATCTTTATAATGAATATTTATAATCAAAAATATGATTAGTATAACCCCTTCTAAAAATTGTTTTAGTAAAACAATTTATGTTAGTGTCATTTTCACCTTTATTTTAAAAAAAGGCATTAAAGTCATTATCTCACCCCAAGTGGCTCCATGGGGTCCCCTAAATAGACCCATGGGTTGTCTTGGTCGGCCTGGACACAACCAATAGGGTTAGGACATGTGTCAAGATCATCTCATTTTATTAAAGCATTATTTTTACCTTGAACTACACTAATTACCACTAATCGCGATTAAAAACTTAATAAGTTACTATTCACCAAAAAAATTATTTTTATCCCATTGAACCACATTTTAATTCTTAATGACAACCATTTATGTCCAATTTTTGAAAATCAAAACACAATGATGGAAAAATTACATTTAAACAGAAAATCCGTTTTTATAAGTACCACTTAGTGGTTTCACTATTCATCAAAAATTGAAGTTTTTCAGAAAATTACCAAAAATTCACTCTAAGCTATATTCGATATTCCGAATTAAAAAATGATGTTTATATTACCTAATTCAAATAATATAAGTATAATTAATTAATTTAATAATTAACTCCCGCTGTCAAAACAAATAGTGTGTTTTAATGAAACAATAAGTATCAAAAGATTGACACTAGTTTAAGTCCGATTTCAAAGTGAAAATAATTCCAACGACCACTATTGGATTTAATGGTAAAAATATTTTCTAATTTCACTTTAAAAACAATTCAAATGATAATCTAATCATATAAATAAATTAGATTAAAAAGAGGTTTTGAATTAAAATACAACATTTTACACTATTCATTAACAAAATGAACTTTATCGGAAAAATACCAAAAAATTACACAAAGTAAAATTTGATGTCCCGATTCTAAAGAAGAGTTTTATTTGGTCCAAAAGAATTTATAAGAGTGATCAAAACTATATTTAATGGCAGTTCTCCATCAGAAGGCGATAAGTGAACCTTTAGTGAAAATTAGGGTATAAAAGCCTAAAATTGAATTCTTTCCGTATTTTAAGCCTTTGGATAAATGTAAAAACATTTAAAAAACATATATAATCATATTTTAGTTATTTCTATCCATTACCTCCAATACAACGGCTACATGTCAACTACTATTTAAAATAATATTATTTTATTATTAGAGTGCAACGTAAGATTCCCAAGAAACTCGTTGTTGCGTATTGGGTACGCCATCGAGCATTGCATACCCTTTAAATTAATATTAATATTTTATTCACAAGTATGGATAAATATGAAAATTTCATATTCTTTATTTACCTGGGGTGTTACATCTTTCCCCCCTTTTGGGAATTGCGTCCTCACAATTTTAAAATTGCACTTGGAAACGTCCTTGAAAGTCCCACATCGGAAGAAGAGTTGGTAAAACAATCACTTTAAAATAAAGAAAGATAAGTACAAAGGTCACCCGAGTTAACCCATACTAGGATTCCAAGTATGAAAACATGGACATGGAGGAAAAAAAGGGTCATGTTCTGATGGAGAGTGATAGAAAACATGTTTAGGAGAAAGTTAACCACGAGAAAATCACAAACATGTGATGGGTTAAACGGTATTCGATTCCCCAGTAGGAAAAGTTAATAGACAACATTTTTGTTTTAAGTTACTTTTTATTGAAGAATTTATTCATAAGGAAACATAATCACTTATCATGTTGACTTTCAACTTTTATTAGATTCCTTACACAAACTCATATTTTCTCCAAAAGACGAGTATTTAGGAAGACTTGTTCACATTAAGAGTACTATAATCAACTTCTAGAGAATCACCTAATCCACAAAAGAGAACTATATACTTCCCATGTCTTTAGACTTTAACCAAAACCAAAACCAAAAAGGCTAGTAAAAGATCAGATAATCCAGAAAAGGATAACCCTTTATAAAAAGAAAATCTATTCTTAATCTCCAAAATTTGTCCAACAAAACCCAAAGTTCAACGAGGACCATCCGATAAACAATTTGTCCATAAAATTCCTCCAAGTAAACCAATCTATGATTGAAACCCAAACATTTGAAGGATTTAGTCACATAGTCTTCCAAGTTAAATCGTAACATTTATCTCCAAACAACATCAGTTGCTCCTAAAGACTCGTATTGAAAAGTAATTAACCTAATCACATATCCTCCATGATAGGTCAATCATTTTCATAAATAACCCAAAATCAACTTACTCTTAATTCATAAAATCATATAACTAAAACGAATCAGTCAAACTAACCAGGGACTTCACGTAGTCCAGTGGTAGGCGATAAATAACAATCGCACTTTGGTTGTGAGTTCGATTCCCGTGGCTTTGTCCGACGCGACGGGTTGTCACACGGTCTGCGTGTTGTCCTTTTTCCAAAACTATATAATTCTTAAAACATTCCCCAAAACGAGATAAAATCTTCAAAAATAATCATAACATATTTTAACCTCAAGATTATCTCAAGCCCTTCATTTTCCATCATATCATATAATAACCCATAATTACCTGAAAAGTAAGGATCATATAAACCATAATGGTTACCTTAATAATTATTACCTGAATTTCCACATCGAGTTGGCCATCTCGTACATGATGCATTAGAGAACTCACCAAGGTTGAAGTGGTTGATCATGACTCCTTGATAGTTGGTTTAGAACAACTATGAGATTCCCCATTGAATCCCCCATCTCATCCAGTATCTTAATCAGAGAACCACAACAGTTTCCTTCAAACCCATTGTCACATTGGTACCTGCTAGATCCAGCCATTTACTAAAACCAAAAAGGTCAGTGTGAGTATATCAAGAAAACCATCATGTACTAATGAGTAAGGTAAACACTAAGATATACTTACTAATTCACTTTATCTAAAACTAGGACTCTTTCTGAAATCCTAACCATTATGGTAATGTCACTTATTCTTAAAGAATACCCTAACCTCTAAAGTTATCTTAACTGAACTTTGATACCAACTATAAGGCCCCAGCCTTAAACCTTACTTAAAAATGAATTAAATGAATAATTCACATTGAGGATCTTTTCAGGTTTAGAGTTTTAGAGAATTAGGACATAACTATTACATCTCAAAAGATTACAAAGTAGTCTCTTCTACTAAATTTCCATAAAATAAAAAACTCTTAAAAAGAAACATGTCTAGTTTCATGTTTTAGGTAGCATGACTTTCCCTTGATCTCATCCTTGACCCTATTCCATGCTAAGTCCTGTGAAAAACATTTCAAAAACATGGTATGAGCATAAAAACTCAGTAAAGGATACACAAAGAATAAAAACTACTAGTTTATCAAAACAAAAAGTAAACCATGTATACTTTATCAAAGTAATAATTTTCACCTTTATGAAGTAGTAAAAACTCTTCAATGAATAAAATATCATTACTTACCTTTTTGTAACCAAAGGATTACCATAAAACCCATATAAAGAACACATAACATATATAAAGGTAACTTGGGACATAAACATACTTAAGTGGAATAACCATACGGTCGACTCCCACACATATCACTTAATGGAATAGCCATACGACCAATTTCCATACATACTTAATGGAATAGCCATACGGCCGACTTCCATACCCAATGCATTGGAGGTTATAACGTAACCACCCGTCCTGGTATTCACGGCACCACCCGTCATATGGTTTATAACGTAACCACCCGTTAAAATGTCCAATTACCAATATAAAATCATAAAACATAAAACCAATATAATGGAATGATAACATTTCCACATTTCAATCACAATATATAATAAATATATTGACATAATAGAATCATTTATCAGAACCATTTTCAATACCAAAATACATAAAAGAGTATATGGTATTTATTTTATTTTAAAAACATTACGGCTTGTTGAGGAAGCCCAAGACCAAATAATACTTGTGGCGGCAGAAAAGGTCATTGTCACCGCGTACGTTAAAAGAAACATTCCTTTTTTCATTTTGTAAAACGCTTCGTAGAAAAAGATTCCTTTTGTATAAAAGTAAATGTCAAAGGGGTTTATACACCATATAAATGAAAGTTGTGTATAAAACGAAATATGCCTCAATGAAAGGAGATTGAGACGAAGTCCCTTACAAAGACGGTATCCTTGGTTTAAGGATAAATAAATTACACAATTATGTGTGACAAACGAATACACCAAATATAAGTGGATATTAAGTGTAAAACAATAAGAGTTCATTCACACATATTAAAAGGATGACATATTCAATAACTACATGTTGAACCCAATGAAATCGAAATTGGGTTAAGAAGTTCCCTTGACAGCCTAACGACGTCACATCAAAATGAGTTGATGAGAGATAAAAAGTGTATCTCATCACTTGGACATAAAATTTACTTCAATAAGAATATATGAGAACATATCCCAACATAACAATATGTAAATTAAAAGACCCAACAAAAGAAGTATTTTAAAAAAAGGAGGGTGAAAGTTTCCCTTACCGACATGGGTATCCTTCGAAACATACGCCCCGTGAAAGAAGGACAATACATCATTGATGTAAATACTCATAAATGAAAGAATATTACACAATGAGTGAAATAATGGTCATTACATACACCACTCAAAGAAAATTGTGGCAAATGTAGCATAAATCTCACAGGAATGAAAGTGAGATGAAAAATCCCTTACGAAAACTTGGCAGCCTAACAACGCCACTTAAAACATCCAAAAATGGACTGATGAGATAAAATATGGTATCTCATCACATTACAACAAAATGTATAGAAAGAGTAATATGAAAGAACATCCCCCATCATAACAAATAGAAGCTTAAAAGAAGTGACATAAAGGGGAGTACTTAAAAAGAAAGAGAGAGGTTAGATCTCTTACGAAAATTCGGCAGCCTAACGGCGCCACTCAAAACTTCCAAAATGGGTTGATGAGAGAGAATAGGGTCTCTCATCACATGAACATAAAAATTACAATAAGTGTAATATAAAATAACATCCCAATAACAAGAATGATGAGCTTTAGATGGAATGACATAAAAGAGTGTACTTAAAAAGAAAGAGAGGAGTAAGATCCCTTACCTCGGGTCCGACTTGACTCGATTATTCTTTAACGTCTTGAATAATAAACTTGAGTTAATTTATACTTGATTAAGAACCTTTTTAAAGTTCATTATTCCTTCTATATCACTTATTTCCATGTTATAAACATTATGTAACCATTTAACTTAATAATGTTTGTTTTGTCGATATTTGGTTCTTAAGTCGAAAGTGGACTTCTTACAATTACATGTTGTTCGTGTGGTCAAAGGTTCTTTATATACATAATGACATTCCTGATTTGGATATCAAATATATCATATATATCCAGAATATACATGTATTTATAATATTACATAATCATTTAGAGGTAAGAAATGAAATGCACCGTTCATGGAGATGGTAAGCCGTACGTACGCATGAACGCTACTTTCATTTCTATTTCGTATTTTATAGAATGGAATCATAATGATATTAGATTATATTATAATTATATTATAATAACATATATAATATCATTAAATTTATCCTTTACACATCCCACATATGGTATTAACGAATCAAATCACTTTTAGGGGGCGGTAGTCCGCAGTTCCTAAAATGAAGATATCGTGTTTACCCATAATGGAAACAATAATGGTATGCCATAAATGAAAAATACAGAAGCTTATGGAAAGCATAAACATATTATATATCATATATAAAAATAGTGACATCATAATGGCCACCTTTGAAGGTGTTAAATGAGTGTTGAACAATCATCGTTTCGTGGGGCAGAAATTCTCCATCCACGGAAACAGTATGTTCTTTAACCATCAGATGTAGGTGTGTGTAAGTGTAGATCGAATACTTCTTATAACAACATCCTAGTATATTGCGGATACTGGAGTTGTTACAAAAGAAAAGAATAAAAAGATTTTAGGGGGTTGGAGAAGCAAAATAAAACAAATGAACAAGAGAGAATTAATTACCTTTTAAAGTGTAACTCCTTTTGATTTGAGCCTAAAGGATTCCTTTGAAAGGATTCTTCCCAAAGGGAATCCTCTAGGATGAGGAGAGGGATGTGGAGAGAGTAAATGGGCAGGGGATGGCCGAGCCAAAGGCTTTAGTAGTGTGTGAAATGAGGTAGAGGTGGGGGCCTTTTATAAGAGGAGAGGAGGGGCACTTTTAGGAATCATGAAACTATTATTTTATTTTCAAAAGTGTTTCGAATTTCTAAGGTCCCACATTGATATATTTAGAAGATAAGATGATAAGGCTTCGAAATATTCCCATCCAATAGGTTTTGGACATGTGTAGGTTTTAGATATTACATTATCTTTCCATTTTATTTAAATAGTTAAATAATGAAGTAATCGCTGCATCATCATGATGTCATAAATAATTTAATTTATTTAAAGTCTAAAAATTATATAAAAACTACTATGATGTAGAAAATATTTTTATATTTCTAATGAATATTTATAATCAAAAATATGATTAGTATAACCCCTTATGAAAATTGTTTTAGTAAAACAATTTATGTTAGTGTCATTTTCACCTTTATTTAAAAAAAAGGAATTAAAGTCATTATCTCACCCAAGTGGCTCCATGGGGTCCCCTAAATCTACCCATGGGTTTTCTTGGTCGGCCAGGACACAAACAATAGGTTTAGGACATGTGTCAAGCTCATCTCATTTTATTAAAGCATTATTTTTACCTTAAACTACACTAATTACCACTAATCGCGATTAAAAACTTAATAAGTTACTATTTACCAAAAAATTATTTTTATCCCATTGAACCACATTTTACTTCTTAATGAAAACCATGTATGTCAGATTTTTGAAAATCAAAACACAATGATGGCAAAATTTCATTTAAACGGAAAATCAGTTTTTATAAGTACCACTTAGTGGTTACACTATTCATCAAAAATTGAAGTTTTTCAACAAATTACCAAAAATTCACTCTAAGCAATATTCGATATTCCGAATTCAAAAATGATGTTTATATTACCAAATTCAATGAATATAAGTATAATTAATTAATTTAATAATTAACTCCCGCTGTCAAAACAAATAGCGTGTTTTTATGAAACAATAAGTATCAAAAGATTGACACTAGTTTAAGTCTGATTTCAAAGTAAAATTAAATCCAACGACCACTATTGGATTTAATGGTAAACATATTTTCTAATTTAACTTTAAAAACAATTCAAATGATAATCTAATCATATAAATAAATTAGATTAAAAAGATGTTTTGAATTAAAATACAACATTTTACACTATTCATTAAAAAATGAACTTTATCAGAAAAATACCAAAAATTTACACAAAGTAAAATTTGATGTCCCAATTCTAAAGAAGAGTTTTATTTGGTCCAAAAGAATGTATAAGAGTGATCAAAACTATATTTAATGACAATTCGCCATCAGAAGGCGATAAGTGAACCTTTAGTGAAAATTAGGGTATAAAAGCCTAAAATTGAATTCTTTCCGTATTTTAAGCCTTTGGATAAATGTAAAAACATTTAAAAAACATATATAATCATATTTTAGTTATTTCTATCCATTCCCTCCAATACAATGGCTACATGTTAACTGCCATTTAAAATAATATTATTTTATTATTAGAGTGCAACATAAGATTCCCAAGAAACTCGTTGTCGCGTATTGGGTACGCCATCGAGCATTGCATCCACTTTAAAGTAATATTAATATTTGATTCAAAAGTATTGATAAATATGAAAATTTCATATTCTTTATTTACCTGGGGTGTTACATTTATAGTGGTTTATCAAAGAAAGGACTTGGTTGTGTCCTTATGCTGAAAGATATAGTTACTACCTATCCATCACGACAACTAAAAATTCAAGATCAATATTATCCCACTCAAGATATTGAGTTAGCAGCTGTAATCGTGGCATTGAAGATATGGAGAAACTATCTCTATGGTGAAAAATGTGCTATATATACTGATCACAAGAGTTTGAATAATATTTTTTTATAGAAACAACTCAACATGAGGCAAAGACGATGGCTTTGACTTCTCAAGGATTATGATTACACCGTACACTACCACCCAAGGAAGGAAAATAAGGTGGCAGATGCTTTGAGCAGAAAGGATCATGAAGTTTTAAATAAGATGAGAGTTGAAAGAGATCTAATATTCATGGATCTAGTAAATATGAATATGGGATTAATCATGGAATTTGAAACATCAATACCGGTTCAAATTGTATCAAAACCATCTTTACTAGAAAGGATAAAAAGTTCTCTGACTGATGATGAGGAGTTTCAAAAGGCAATTAAAGTTTTGAATGATGGTAGATTTATTGACTTTGTATATGAAGATGGAATTTTGAAATTTTGGAAGAGACTTTGTGTTCCTGGCATACCTGATATTAAAAGGGAATCGTTGGATGATGCTCATAGCTCCAATTTCTCTATACAGCATGTTGGCACTAAGATGAATAGAGTTTTGAAGGAACATGTTTAATGGGAAAACATAAAGAGGGGGATTTGTGATTATGTGTCAAGATGTATGGTTTGTCAATAAGTGAAGGATGGAAGACAAAATTCTAGAGGACTCATGAAACCTCTTCCCATACCTAAGTGGAAATGAGATGAAATTGTGATGGACTTTATTAAGGGGCTACCAAAGACTCCTTGAAGGAATGAGTCAATATGAGACATTGTTGTTCATATTACCAAGTCAGCACATTTTCTTACAATATTAGATGATTTACCACTTGAACATTTACCAATACTATATATTAATGAAGTTTTAAGACTTCATGCAGTACCCCTATCGATTGCTTCTATTTGTGATCCCCATTTTACATCAATATTCTGGAAAAGTCTTCAGAAGGCCTTGGATCCTGAACTTCGTTTGAGTATTGACTACCACCATCAAATTGATGGAAAATCAGGACAGACTATTCAAACCTTAGAAGAAATTTTGAGATCTTTTTCACTTGACTTTCAAGGTATGTAGGATAAATATTTTCCTCTGGTATAATTTTCATATAACAATATCTTCCATTCAAGTATTTTGATTGTACCATATGATGCGTTATTTGGAAAGAGATGCCGCACACCAACTTCTTGGGATGATATTGGTGACAGAAAACTCATTGGCCTAGACCATATTGAGTAAACAATGGAAAATGTGAATATTATCAAACCCTGATCAAAGCAGCTAAAAGTAGGAAAAAGAGCTATGCCAATAACCAAAGGAAGGATTTGGAATTTCAAGTAGGATATCATTTTTTCTTGAAGGTATCTCTATGGAAGGGTGTTGTATGATTTAGTAAGAATGGTAAATTATGTCCTAGGTACATTGGACTATTCAAAATTCTAGAACGAATTGGAGTTGTAGCTTACCATTAGGCAATGCCTCCATGTCTCTCCAAAGTTCATGATGTGTTCCACGTATCACAATTTAAAAAATACATGCCCAACCCAACGCATGTACTCACCTATGAAAAAAATGAACTGAACCCGATTTGTCTTATTTTGAAGATCCTTTCAAGATTCTTGATACCATAGAAAAAGTGTTGAGAAACAGGATGACTCATCTTGTAAAAGTTCTATGGAGAATCCATAAGATGGAAGATGCAACGTGGGAACCCGAGGAAGTTATGATGAAGAACCACCTGAATCTTTTTATGCAATAATATTCTAGAAATTATAAGGATGAAATTATTTGAAGGAGGGAAGAATTTAACACCCCATGCTTTCACGGTACGCTTCTCTTTGAATAATGCAATAGCTTGCGTTTTACGCAACTTTGAGCTCTTGCACACTACGATTAATCAAATTCGCAGTTATGAATAGTAATACCTACTTTTTGAAATTTTATAATTTTTATATCTCAAAAAGGAAATCATTTTTGGATTCGGAATATCAAAATTATCTTGGGGTAAATTTTGGTTATTTTTCAAAAAACATTCAATTTTTGATGAATAGTGAAAAACACTATGTTATTGCTTAAAACCGACTATTTATTTAAATTATTATTTATTTTTTTTATATATATTTTAATTAAAAATATATATATAATACTAGTATTATTTCAATTTAATTTATTGGAGTCATTTTATAATAATATTTGATGCATAAAATTTTATTAAACTTTTTTACGTCTTTTACACACCTTCTAGGCACTTTTTCAAATTTGCTTAAAATATAATTTTACCTCTTCTATGAATTGAATTTCAAAAATACGAGATACACAGTTAACATTTGTAAGTAAAATTTGGGTCAATAGGATGAAAATAAGTTTTCGTGATTAGTAACTTTTGAATTGTATTTTCCACGGTTAAAAGTAAATAACGTAATTAAAGGTAAAAATGATATTATAATTACCCTAACACATGTCCTAATTATATTGGATAATCTTTTTAACCAAAATATAACTTATGAATAAAATATGATCATCTTTTTTCCACTTGTATTAGATTACGACATTTATTATTATTTTATTTAAAGAAGAGTTAAAAGTGATAAATTCAAATTTTTATAATTAAAAAACATTTAATATATGGTTATACAAAAGATAAATTAGACTATAAATTTTCATTAGAAATATAAAAATATTTCCTACATAATGGTATTTTATTTATAATTTTTAGAAAATAAGTAAATAAATTTAATTATGACACAATGATGATGCAATGATTACCATATTAATGAAGGATTATAATAATTGATATTATAAATATCCAAATAAATGTAAATTAAGACTTTTGATGCATTAAACTAATTTTATATTTTCATATGACATGTTAGGATTGATTTAATTATTCTTGTTCTATGTAATAATGTTTTTTTGAGTTTTACAAAAAACAAATACTAAATAGTATCAAAATTGACATAAATGATTTTTTAAAACAATTACAATATTAATAATTAATATAATATTACTAAAAATATAAGGATAGGAAAGAGGACTTAGATAAGGTTATATATTTCAATAATAAACCACTTGGGGTTTTCTTTGCTTTTATAGTATGTTTATTAACCATTTATTATAATAATACAAGAATACATGGTAAAAGTTAGACTATTTAACTAAGAGTTAAATATAAAAGATAAGGTTAATTTGGTGACCTAAACTTGTCTAAAACCTACTGGTTGAGAATTTTTCGTCCCATACCCACCTTATCCTAGAAATAATTCCTTTGTGAGCAATTATAATCTGAATATTATTGTATAATAAATTAATATTTCATGATTTTCCTAAAGTGACCCTCACCTCTCTTATAAAAGGGTACATCCCCTTCTCTCTAAATCACACCTCAAAATCCATTTTTCTAGGAACCCTTGATCAAATATCCTCATTGATACCCTCAATTAAACCTATAGAACATACTTTGATTATAAATCCATCCTAATGAGCACTTTTTATCAAATCAAAAGGAAGCACCCGGAGAAGAGATAATAATTTCACCACCCTTTCTTAAAGTTCTTTTCTTCTTCCACTTCCTCTTTATTTGGTTGTTTCAAAAAAAATAACTCCAGTAAATTATAAATACTATGATTTTATTATAAATATGGTACTTCCATATTCATTATTCTATCTGTCCTATGAATGACAAAGTCACCATACGTGCGTACATACGGCTTACCGTCTCCATGTCGTGGTGAAGATTCTTATTCAACACTTCATTATTTGGATGGGTATAATAATAAGTATAATTGATGTAAATAATAAATATAAAATTTTAATTATTCTGTATATATGATATTACATCCAATTACATTCTATTTTACCATCATTTGAATAGTATTTTTTCTCGTGCGTACGTACGGATTACTATCTCCACGAACGTGATGAGATTCATTCCCTATCATAACCATTCAAGAATAATTTTCATTTTAGGATTATAAATAATGTTTAATAACTTAATATAATTATGGATATAAATCACATACATCTTATCCCTAAAAAACATGACTTACATAACAAAACATATAAAGTAAAATGAATCAGTTAACACCCGAAACAATGATACTACTGAAATATTATTAACAAACTAATATTGGAAGATCATATATAATATAATATTTATTTATATGGTTCTTGTATAATTTAATAACAATGATTTCTCCATTATACAAGAGGTTAACCTTCCCTAGACTAAGGAAAAATACAAAGTAAGGGTTAATTTTACAATCTCTTTATTTTCCGAAATTGATTGTTTGTAAGTATCTTCTAGGAATTCTGTATGATCCACATCCATGTTTATTTCAAAATGGATTTAAAAACATTTTTACTATTTACTAGAATAGGGGTTAAAGAAATTTATACCCTTCATGAATTTTTATGAAATTTTTAGAAAGGAATCTTTCCATAATTTTCCAAACAAGGTACTTTATGACCTTTTGGACAACTTAAGGTAAGAATGGTTTTTTATCTTATACGGCGGGTGTGGCTATTTTCCACCACTATAAAACCTTCAAATATTCCCTTACAAGAATATAATAATATTTTGAAAATAAATTTTTTCTTTTATAATTATGTGACTTTAAAATGATTTAAAAATAGAAATATATATTTATATCAAATAGTTTTGATTTCATCTATGTCAACATCCTTTCATGGATTTTACACTTATTTGAAGTTGATTTATTATGCTACAATCTTCAATACTGTATTAATGGTTTTGTAATATGTTTGACTATGTATGTGTTAATTTTTATACCATTCATTGTTTATGGTTAAATTATTAACATTTTTTATGCTAGTTTTAATGGGAATGTTTATGTTATGTTTCAATCTTTTCGTACGAGGAATGCATTGGACTTAGTATGTGATGGGTGGAACCCGTTATAGATTCTCGATGCATTAGTTGGTCTCAGGAGACAAACTAGTTTCTTGGCACAAGGCCTTGAGAAAATCTTATTTTTAGTATTGGAACGAGGCTTTGACTATGTGTTTATGTAGTCTGACATTATGCATTACATCATTATGAAATTGTCTATTGGTATTACATGTGATTATTCTACTAGTATAATATCCATGTGAATAAGTAAATTTCATTATTTGATTTATCTTTTCCATGTTATGCTGAATTTTAAGTTTAAAAGTATTGTGTGTTAGCCTTATACATTACAGTAAATGTTTATTCCTATTTATGATAGTTTCAGCTATATTTTTGTCCTTATTAAGCATCTGATCTCACCACTTTCAATGTTTTATTTTTCCCAGGATGTGAAGAAGTATATTACTATTAACCTATTGGAATAGGCTAAGAAATATGAGTGTATTCAAAGGGGACACAATGTTGTTGTTGTTTTTCCATTTCATGATGTAATATAAAACTTTTGTATGTATCTATCACTTCCAAGTCTACTAAACTAATCGGTTTCTAGAGACTTGATCTATTGTGATCATACAAATTTTATGTAATAATGAACCAAATCTAGGTAACTATGGTCGGGGAGTTACATCCTCGCCACTGGACAACTAAATTCCAAATAATTCTTCTTTCCCTGGAAGGTTTCTAGCCTAAGGGAATTCATTGTCTCTCCTATATCCTCTTCCTTGTTCCCTCAATCCCCAAGACCCTAGTCCATGAACTTTACACTTTATTCATATATCTAAAATCTAATGTGTTTTATCATATGCACAAGAGAATATCTATCTCTCTCTCTTTATCTCTTTCCCCCCTACCTTGAACATTACCTTATCTCATGCCTTAGATGATAACCCCATAGTCTCCCACTCTAATTTTTCTTGAGCAGTGTCTGCACTATCTCTCATTACAAATTACTTTCTTTCTTCTCTCCCTCTCATAATATGTTCCATTTGGGTCCATGGGTCAATTTTGGCCACCCTTTTTCTCAATGATCTCAATTGTCATTTGGAATGATCGACGCCTGGGTGCCTAAGTGAAGATGGGATTTCTTTCCAACAATATTTCCAACACCAAATACTATTTATTTTTAGTGATATATACAATGAAAATATTCTAAACATGTATATTTTTCTAAAAAATGGGCATGTCTAATTTCATGTAGGGTGAACCCACTAATCACCGGATTTGGATTTTCATGAAACCGTATATCCCAATGGAGAAAATCCATATTTATGAAAAAGAAAATCATCTTCAATGTCAGTAATGATAATTTTGAGTGAATATTTTTCTTTATATATACCAAGTGTGATGTTCATAAAGGGTAAAATTATGTTTTGATATTCATGAGTTTAAACATAAATATAATATTATGATATGTTTCATATAAATATAAAATCACAATTTAATGTACCGTACATGATTTATAAATTTCGTCTATATTCTCGAAACTATTTTTGGATGATAAACTCATTGCTAGCCTAGGTCTTAAGATCCCCACTAGACCTTTATCTAATCATAACAGTTTTAGTATCTACTTACCTCGCGACAACCACCACCATTAGTAGGATTTTCTACTTTTCTTCATTTCTAATGAGCTTCTGTAGTTGATCCCCATGGAAAAACTTGGTTAAAATGAAACTACCCCTCAATCTCTTGTCCATTTCATTGAAATATTCAATCTTCATGTAATTATCTAGAAAAACTCAAACTTTACTGAAGAAACCAAAAATGGAAATACCCTAGTATAACACTCTATGAGAACCCTAAAGAATCACTCCAATGATTTGAGAACTTCCTAGAGGATCATGATTGACTACTTCTTTTCTGATTTTGATTCAATATATGTGATGTTGAAATGTTGTGGTATGTCAAAATCAACATGTATGGTGGATCACTGACACTTCACTCAAATGGAATCCTCAATCTCAAGATAGATCTTTGGACCGAAGAGGGCACCACCTACATCATCAATCCTACAAACCCAACTTTTATCATCCAAATAATCGATAAGAGTGTATATTGATATTTTACATACAACATATTATCCCACATCCTACTTTTCCCTCATTTACAGACTCAATTCTATTGGGGAACTCAAAATCAATGGGGAAATCAGTGTAAGATGAGTTTACGAGAGTTTCTGTCGGTAAGGATAAGGTCTTCTATAGTAGAAACCAACCTAAGTTGAACCTACCATTCAAGAATCCAACATTGATGTACCCAGGGGGTGGAAGAATTCAAGGGAAGATAAACTACCCAAAGAATTTGGGAAAAATAGATCTTCTTTTTTCTATAATACAGAATCAAATCCAATGAATTATAATTAGAAAAAAAATTATAACCCTATAAATCATCACCCAGTCAAGAATAATAGATTTTGACCATTCTCACATGGATGTAGAAATCTTGTTGAGATATCTAAATACTTTTCTTTATATTCTACATATTTTTTTGTGTTTCTTTCATCAAAATTATCTTACAAGGCCTCAAAAAATTTGTATTAAAGGAACCAGGGTAGAAGTGATGATGGTACAGATAGATTTTCCAATGACCAGAAATTTAAAGGTGGTACAAATTTTTTTGAGGCCAGATTTATGAAGATATTGATAAGAGGATTCCAATGTCACAAATGACGTAAAAAATGGATTTGAAATGAAGTTGATAGAGGTTATCAAACTTTTGGTCAACTCATTGATTCGGTAGTACCCCCATGCCAAAGAAGATGATGCTATTCACAATGACAGTGTATCCCCTATGAGTTTTATAGCCACTGTTATGGAGATCCACATCAGTGACACATCATCGCTTGATCAGAACCATTGGAACTATTTTGGCTATATCTTGTCCAATCAGAATCCATTTTCAATGATACAATATTTGTTTCTAGAAACTTCAACTAGTGCCTCAACACTTGATGTGGAGTGGGTCATGCTTAATAAGGAATGTACTAACCAAATCTGATAGTGGATTTACAAGATTGTATGCCAAAAAATTCCAATGAATGTGATTATTTAATTCTATGGAAAAAATAACAAAGATATATAAGAAGGAAACCACAATAAAAAAAGGAAACCTCATACACTAACTTTTCTACATTATATACAAAGATGGGACCAACGTATAAGAGCACATGAGTGTGTTCCAAGGTAATATATATCATTTGAGATCCATGAAAATGATGATTGATGATGATTTATAGGAACTATTGATATTAAGTTATTTACCAATAGATATGGGACACACATGCTGTGTCAGTAAACAATTTAACTTTAGATGGAACTCTCACCATGGAAATAGTGAAATACATAATGATGATTTATGATTCCTAAAGGACAATGGACGTACACCAAAATCAGAGACTCTTATCACTGAAAGAAAAGGGAAAGATAATTAGAATGAAAGAATAATAGGAAAGTATCCCCTTAACCAAAATTTTCAAAGGATGAAGCGATCAAAATCCCAATTGTGATACGACATAATGTGACACTACTGTAGAAATCCTGGACATATTATCAGAGAGTGTAGGAGGCTAAAGTAATATCAAAGGTATCGGGATGGAAAGACCCAAAATAATGATGATGAGGTTCTTAATGAAAAAATAGCTATTGTTCTGGAAGATAATCATGCCAGTCTTGAAATCTGAGACTCGACATGGGTGATTGATTTGGGCACTTCACACCATGTAACAACTAGAATATGTTTCTTCTAATATTACACTTCTTGTATTTTTAGACATGTAAAAATTTGAAATTATTATTTATCCTAAATAAATATTATTGGTAATATTATTATAGAAACTAATATTGGATGTAGGTTACTATTGAAAGATGTAATTCATGTTCCTCATATTGACCACAATCTAATATCCACTGAAATTCATGAAGATAATGGATATATTATTTACTTCAATGATGGGAAATTGAATGTTACCAATGGTAACATGGTAATTGAAAAAGGGATTAAATATACCTCTCTTTATCTCATGGATGTCAAGCCGTGTAGAGGAGAGTTCAATGCATCCAGAAAAGATATTCTAGAAAACGCTTGGCACAGGATGCAAAGTCATATGAGGGAGATAAGAATCAGAATTCTATTAATGAAGCATCTTTTCCAATAATAAAATGTATATATTGAGATACTTGTGTTTATTTCATCAAGAGAAAGAAACACAAAGCATCATTTCATGGTTATTTTTTATCCATAAAAGAAAATGTTTAATATTTGATTCACACTGATTTCTTCATGATGAAAACAAAGTCAATGGTAGGTGTTATATAATTTGTTACCTTCATTTATGACCATTCTAGAAAATTTGGGAATTTTATTTAACAACTAAAGATCAAGTGTTGGATATTTTCAAGCAGTGTCATGTAAATGTAATCGAAATAAGAAGACAGTAAAAGTAAGTGCGAGATGAAAATAAAGGTGAGTACCATCATATAATTTATGAGTACTGTAAGACTTTCACCATCATGTTTGAAAAATAAGTACTTAAGATGCCATTGTATAACGGTGTTGTTGAGAGGATAATCAGAAAAATTTATGAGAGAGCCATTTGTATGATCTCAAATAAAAAACAGTCAAACACATTCTGGGGGAGGAAATGAGAACAAAAGATTACCTTTTCAACCTTTATATAGAATTTACACTAAAGTATGATGTTACAGAAAAGTTTTGGATAGGTAAATATGTTTCCAAAAAACCCATGATATTTTTCGGCTATGGGAAATTTTGTCACATATAGAATGACAATAAAGATAAGATTGATGGTAGAGGAAATAAATTTATGACAACCCTGCTTTTATTACAAACTTAAACATGATTTATTATATAGAACTTCACTTGATACAACAAATAAGATCGAGAGGTTTAGTGTCTTTGGGGCTTAGTATCATTACATAAAAACATGAAACATGAAATAATACATCTTTATTTAAAACATCCTTTACATGACCACTACATTCTTGCGTACTTAGCATTGCATGGGATAACCTGAGTACATGCATAAGAAAAAGGTGAGCTATAAAGATTAGTAAGGGAGTACACATGGAATAACATGAGGAGTACAAAAAATGTTAGACAATAGGTATATCAATAAATCATAAAAGATACATGAGCATAAAGGCATGATAAATCTTGATAATCATAACATGGAAATGTGGCAACAACACTTAACATGGAAGTAGCATGATCCAAGGCTCATTGCACATAGAGCATGAGTAAATCCTCATTGCACATAAAGCACGAGTAAACCCTCATTTCACTTGAATTATCAAGAGTCAACACTCATTGAACATGACGTATCATGATACTATACTTTACCCAATGCATTGGAGCGCTATAAGGGCACACCCTTCTTAAACATTTCATTTCATGCATAAGTGTTCCACATGGATCATTAAACATGGATTCATAAAACATAATCATTTATTCCATGATAAAGGAATGTGGAATTCATAAATTAGACTTTGTAATCAATATGTAAAGGTTCATAAAGGTGGATACCCTTGATGGGGAAATGGGCATGGTATCCACTACACAATGGCATTGGATTAGAAAATCGGTGCGATTTAGGCACTGTAACGGCGTGACATAAGAATTCATAAAAACGTTGATGAGAGAGAAAGGGGTTACTCATCATATTTAAATGTAATGGAAAGTAAGGATGTCATATAGATACATGTCCCAACAATTTTAATGGAATTTAGATTCATGATTCAAAATTATAGCTTGAATGTAAAAGAAGAGAGAGAAGTTCCTTTTGGAATTTCGGCATAGTAACGGGTGTACATGGGAGGCATTTAATGAGAGATAAATGGGTCTCCCATAATTAAAATAATAAGAGGGCAGTATGGGGGAGGTGCGAAACCATACCCCAACATTCATAATTGAAATTAAAAGGGCAATAGAACTTAAATAAAATTGACAAAAATGAGAAAGGAAGAAAAAAACCCTTACTTGGAAGTGTGCTTCCAAAGGCTAGAGATGGGCTTGTGAGAGACTTCTTGAGACTTGGGGCACCTTGGGAGGATTCTAGAGAGATTAGGGCAGAGTTTGGACGAACTCTATGGGATTTCAGTGAGGAGGAAGTGGGAGCTTGGGTGGGTTTATATAGGAAAGGTGAGGGAATTCTTTATTATTTAGGTTTGGGTCCACTTACATTAAATTAATCCAAACCACAAACCATCCCATGGTTTTTGCCCATGGTTTTTGGAAAAGGGAAGAGGAAAACAATATTTTATAAGGCCAAGGTCCGAACTTCTTAAAATAATAATGTTTCTTATGTGGAGGTGAGTCACACTCCCATGGAAATTAATTTAAAAAGGCAAAGTGCTGAATAAGTCTTGAGGGGTCCATTAATGCGTTGAAAAGTAAGTCAAAAAAACCCAAAATCACATTATTTTAATGGGAAACATATATTTTCCGAACATAAAGATTATTTTATTTTATTACATCACTATTGGGTCATTATGATGTCATAAAACACATTATATATTTAAACGGTATTTAATTTTTAACAAACAATTTGATTGTCTCAGAAAATTATGAAAAATTCACCATTGGGTAATTTCGACGTCCTGATTCCAGAAATGACTTTTATTTTATCTAAAAAAATTCTAAATATGTTAATTTTCACTTTTAAAATAAAAAACGACATTTATCGAAAATTCACGGGTTTTGACAGAAATGGCATTCAAACCATAATAAAAAAAATTAATTGCGTTCATAAAATTATAAGATCATTTATATTTAATAAAAATTAATTTAATATTATTATTATTATTTTAGTTAAATATTATTTAATTCAAAAATACATTAATTTAATAAAATATATTTATTAATTAAATAAAAACTAAAAACACCATTTGTACTTTAAAAACTATTTACAATGTATCAAAAATGACTAGAAATTATATTAATTATTATATAAAAAAATAATGTACATGAACATAGTACTACTTATTTGTTACACAACCCCTTAAAATAGCCGCATAAGACCTAAGGGTAAGGTGTACGATGGTGACAGACTCTTGGGGTGGCTCGGATAATATCGCTCAAGTGGTAATTTCAATCAACTTACACTTTTCCCGTAGACGGTCACGTTCGAGCTTGACATGATGAAGCTCAGCTTGGGCTTGGTCAATGGCTAAGCCTAAATATGCCACCTCTTTTCCACGCTCCAACAAATGGGCTTCGTATGGGGCAATTCTACAGGATGAGGCCATCGCTTCTTTTTCCTGAGTAAATTGGATTTGTTAAAGTCCTATATTTATACTAATCACGTGATCACTATTCAACAGCTATATTAACAACGGTCAAAATTCGTAACATAAAACCAAAGAAGTTGACATCTTATAAAAATATTTTTCATAAAGAGACATTTAACTAGATCAAGAGGGGTCTTTCATTAATGAATCTTTGGGTCATTACAGTATTCCCCCCTTAAGAAATTTCACCCTCGAAATTTTTCTTTTCCCACACTAAAACAAATGTGGGTAACTCAGCTTCATCATATCCTCTGATTACCAAGTTGCTTCTACAAACTTGTGGTTTCTCCACAACACCATGACGAGTGGAATTGTCTTGTTTCGTAGAACCTTTTCTCTACGATCTAAGATCTTCACTGGTTGCTCCTCATAAGAAAGATCATCTTACAATTGTACCACCTCAGAAAAGAGTACATGTGAAGGGTCTGGTATGTACTTCCTTAAGAGGGATACATGAAAGACATCATGTACTTTGGCCTTGGCAGGTGGAGGTGCTAGTCGATAGGCCACATCCCCAACACGATCAAGAATCTCGAAGGGGTTGATGTACCTTGGACTTAACTTCCCTTTCTTTCCAAACCTCATGACCTTCTTCTACGGAGATATGCATAGAAACACCATGTCTCCAACTTTAATCTCAAGGTCTCGTCGATGATTATCTGCATAACTCTTATGTCGACTCTGGGCTGCCTTGATATGCTGCTGAATGGTTTTCACCTTCTCCACCATTTCTTCAACCATTTTCGGTCCAAGCAGCTTATGTTCACCGACCTCATCCCAACTTACTGGTGTTCTGCACCTTTTCCAATACAGGGCTTCATATGGTGCCATTTGGATGCTCGAGTGGAAACTGTTATTATAAGAGAACTCAACCAGATGAAGATGTTGATCCCATCCTCCTTTAAAGTTCATTGAGTATGCTCTAAACATTTCCTCAAGTGTTTGGATAGTCCACTCAGATTGGCCATTAGTTTGAGGATGATAGGCTGTATTGAAGTTCAGTTTAGTATTCATAGAATGTTGAAGACTCTTCCAAAACTTAGAGATGAATCTTGGATCTCGGTCAGACACAATAGATAGTGGTACTCCATGCAACTTTACCACTTCTCTGATATATATCCGCGCTAGTTGATCCATTTAAAAATCCTCCTGAATAGCAACAAAGTGTGCAGTCTTTGTAAGACGATCCACAACAACCTAGATTGCATTATTGCCTTTGGATGTCCTTGGAAGTCCGGTGACGAAGTCCACGGTGATGTTCTCCCATTTCTATTCTGGTATGGGCAATGTTTGCATCATCCTCTTAGACTTATGCCTCTCTGTCTTCACTTGCTGACACACCAGGCACTTTGATGTATATTCAGTGATCTCCTTCTTCATATTATCTCACCAAAAGTTTTCTCGAAGATCTTGATACATCTTTGTGCTCCCTAGGTGAATAGAGAAATTTGAACTATGTGCATCATCCAAAAGTTCCTTCTTCATCTCTGGACTTGATGGAACACATAGTCTTTTCCCAAACTGCACAATTCCTTCTTCATTAACATTAAACTCTGAGGATTTCCCTTTTTTGATAGCTTCCACTTTTTCCTGAATTCCCACATCATCATTTTGAGCATCTTTTAACCATTCCAAAAGATATGGTTGAGCAATAATTTGTGAAAGTATTGATGATGTTCCCTTCTTTAGGATTCCCACGTCCATCTTTATCAAGTCTAAGAAGATTGGATCCTTCTCAATTCTCATCATTGATAGAATTTCTGGGTCCTTTCTACTTAGGGCATCCTCCACCTTGTTCGCTTTCCCAGGGTGGTAATGTATTGAACAGTCATAATCCTTGATGAGCTCTATCCATCTTCTCTGGCGCATATTAAGCACTTTCTGTGTGAATATATATTTAAGACTCTTGTGGTCATTATATATCTCACATTTCTCTCAATAGAGATAATGCCTCCAGATTTTCAAGGCAAAGATTAGAGCCGCCAACTCTAGATCATGTGTTGGATAGTTTCGCTCATGGATTTTCAACTACCTTGAGGCATAGGATATCACTTTATCATTCTGAATCAGAACACAACCTAAGACCTTATTCGAAGCATCACTAAATACCACAAAAAGTTCCCAACTTGTGGGTAAAGTGAGAAAGGGCGCAGTGATAAGCCTCTTTTTCAACTCCTTGAAGCTTTCTTCACATTCATCACTCCAAGAAAACTTTACTCCCATTCAATTTAGCTTGGTAAGAGGGTTGGAAAATCGTGAGAAATTCCTCACAAATCATCGATAATATCCAGCTTACCCCAAGAAGCTACGTATATCCGTTACCGAAGATGGCCTCGGTAATCCCTCAATTGCATCTGTTTTGGAGTGGTCTACAGATATCCCATTGCTTGTGATGATATGGCCCAAGAATGAGACCTCATTCAACCAAAAATCACACTTTCTGTACTTTTCAGAGAGCGTCTCCTTGCACAAAGTCTCTAGTACAGTTTTTAAATGCTCCTCATGATCCTCCATGGTATTGGAGTATATTAGAATATCATCTATAAAAACTACCCCAAATTTGTCATGGTAATCTCTAATGACTCTATTCATCTATTACATGAATATTTCTGGAGCATTGGTGAGTCCGAAAGGCATTACTGTGAATTCATAGTTCCCATATCTTGTACGAAAAGCAGTCTTGGGGACATCTTCCTTCTTCACCCTTACTTGTTAATATCCCGACCGCAAATCCACATTGGAGAAGTATTGTGCTCCACGCAGCTGATCAAACAAGTCATCGATTCTTGGGAGAGGATACTTGTTCTTTATCATGATTTTTTTAAATTCACGATAATCGATGCGAATCCGCATTGACCCATCCTTCTTCTTGATGAAGAGGACTGGTGCACCCCATGGTGACGCACTTGGGCGTATAAACCCTTTATCCAGATTCTCCGGTAGTTGTTTCTTCAGTTCTTCAATCTCAAAAAAATCCATTCTATATGGAGTCTTGGATATTGTTAGATCCCCAGGTATAAGTTCAATTGAGAACTCAACATCTTTTCTAGGAGCAGCACCAGGCAGTTCCTCGGGAAACACTTCAGCGAATTCCCTCACAATAGGCATTTCTTCAAGGATGGTTTCTTCCTTGGACTAAATCATCTGATCCAAATACACGTGCTCATAAGGTAGTAATATCCATGCTTGAGATGATGGAGCTAAAGGAGATTCATCTTCCTCCTGAAACTTGTAAAGAATCGGGTGTCAATTCTCCATATAGAGTGTGATTTCCCTCTCCCGACAATTTATATTGGCTCTATATAAGGAAATCCAATCCATGCCAAGAATTGCATCAAATTCCACCAGATGGAGTATGACGTGGTTCGCCCGGAAATTCAATCCACAGAATATAACAGGGGATGACTTATATTCATGGGATGCAATGATTTCCCCATTTTCCGTACTCACTGACATCTTTACTTCCATGGTTTGTGGTGGTGCTGGGATTTTTCTACTAAACATTCGAGATATAAAAGAATGCGCAGAACCTGAATCAAAAATTACGTTCACTATTCTTTAATGAATAACTAGCGTGCCTTCCACCACTTTGTTTTCGGGGTTCACGTTGGTAGAAGTGATGGAAAAAGATCTTCCTTGCTGCCTTGGAGGTTGTTGGTTTTCTCTGAAAACCCTTGGATTAGGGCACTGATTTACAAAATGACCCGGTTCATTGCATTTGGAGCATTGAACCATGCGTTGAGGTTTGAACAGAGCGCTCCTCTCCTCTGTCGCAGCCGTGGGTCTTTCATGTCGATAGTTAACAGCTAGGTGCCCTTCTCTTCCACACATGAATCATTTTCTCGTCCCCTTAAGGCAATTTTCAGGGTGCTTCTTTCTGCACTTTTGGCATGTTGGGTGCTAGATCTTCTTAGCACCATTGGATTTATCCATCGGACCACCAGCATTGAAGTCCACCTTATGCTTCTTGTCCCCAAGAAACCCCTATGATTCCTCGATCTCCATTTCCACCTTGAGGGCACATTGGACAGTTTCCTCGTAGCTGTCAAAGTCACGGATCTCTAATGCTTTCCGCAAGCTAGGCTTTAGCCCACCAAAGAAGCGGTCAACCTTGCATTTGGGGGTAATGACAAATCCGGAAGCGTATTGTGCAAGCCTTGTGATGTTTGCCTTGTACGCTCCAACAGATTCTTCATCTTTTTGCTTGAGGGAAAGGAAGTCCCTGTCCATCTTAAGACAGAGGGTGCGCGGAAAATATTTATCGAAAAACATCTTCCAGAAATCCTTCCATTCCAACGCCTCGATCTCCTCCTCAGGATTTGTATTTTTTATCAACTTCCACCATTGATCTGCTTCACCCTCCATATGATAAGCAGCGAGGAGAACCTTCTATTTTTCATAACATTGAAGGATGGAGAATATCTTTTCAATGGAGTTGATCCATTGTTCAGCGATCATGGGATCAGATTATATACTAAAAGTAGGAGGCCTTTGTCTCATGAAGCTCTAGATGGAAACTTTTTATTTCTTTGGGGGGGGGGGGTTGAAAGTTCATCTTGACCCGTGTTTCTATTCAAAACTTGAGTTAGCTGAGAGAGAATTGTGAAAAATTTTGCGATTCCCACTCCCATTGGATTTGGTATCTCATTAGTACAGTCATCACACTGATCTTCACAACGGTTGTTAGCCCGAGTCCTCCTATTACCAGCCATTGGCTATAATAAGAGGAAAGTTAGGGGTAACACATAAAGGGTAATCCAAAAACAAAAGTTGATGACTTATAAATAAACATTTATTTCCTTAACTCATGAGTACATAGGCTTCAATCTAGGCTTTTCATGATCAACTTTCTAATATATATTCATAGGGGAATTTTTTTAATTCACTTAATAAGGGTTCATACTAAGCTGGTTAATTTATCAAAACATATCCCCCGGGAGTGTCGTAACCAAGAGTGCAGCAAGGCCCATTTTCGTGCACCAGTTCCCATTCGAGTCTAGCTCAAAGTGGTGTTTTTGGGTTTTACCCCTAGGAAACATCTGTGCCAGAGCCGCCTCTACCTGCTCGTATCCAGACATGGATGTATTTGTTTGATAAACCACTTACGTAGTACTTAACAAAACATAGGAATGTTCTTATTATACTTAGTCTTGTATTTAAGGCTTTACTAGGGTTTCCTAATCCCAAAAATAACTAAACCTATCCTCTGACACAAACTATGACAACCCTGCATTTATTACAAACATAAACATGATTTATTACATAAAACTTTACTTGATACAACAATGAATATCAAGAGTTTTAGTGTCTTTGGGGCTTAGGATCATTACATAAAAACATGAAACATGAAATTCAACATCTTTATTGAGAACTTCCTTTACATAACCACTACATTCCCTCGTACTTAGCATTGCATGGGATAACCTGAGGACATGCATAAGAAAAGGGTGAGCTATAAAACCCAGTAAGGGAGTACACATGGAATAACATGGGGAGTACAACACATGTAAGAAAATAGGCATATCAATAGATAATAAAAGATAAATGAGCATAAAGTCATGATAAAGCGTGATAATCATAACATGGAAATGTGGCAACAACACTTAACATGGAATTAGCATGAGCAAAGGCTCATTGCACATAGAGCATGAGTAATACTCATTGCACATAACGCATGAGTAAACCCTCATTGAACTGGAATTAGCATGAGTCAACACTCATTGCACATGAAGTATCATGATATTATACTTTACCCAATGCATTGGAGCGCTATAAGGGCGTACCCTTCTTAAACATTTCATTTCATGGATAAGTGTGCCACATGGATCATAAAACAGGGATTCATAAAACATAATCATTTATTCCACGAAAAAGGAATGTGGAATTCATACATGAGACTTTGTAATCAATAATTAATGGTTCATAAAGGTGGATACCCTTGATGGAGAAATGGGCATGGTATCCACTACACAATGGCATTGGTCTAGAAAATCGGTGTGATTTCGGCAGCGTAACGGCGTGACATAAAAATTCATAAAAAATGTTGATGAGAGGGAAAGGGGTTCCTCATCATATTTACATGTAATGGAAAGTAAGGAGTTCATATAGATACATGTCCCAACAATTGTAATGGAATTTAGATTCATGATACAAAATTATAGGTTGAATGTAAAAGAAGAGAGAGAAGTTCGTTTCGGAAGTTCGGCATAGTAACGTGTGTACATGGGAGGCATTTAATGAGAGAGAAAAGGTCTCCCATCATTCAAATAACAAGAGGTCAGTATGGGGAGGTGAAAAACCATACCCAAAAATTTATAATTGAAATTAAAAGGGTAATATAACTTAAATAAAATTAACAAAAATGAGAAAGGATGAAAAAAACCCTTACTTGGATGTGTGCTTCCAAATGCTAGAGAGACGCCTGTGAGAGGCTTCTTGGGAGATTGGGGCAGCATGGGAGGATTATAGAGAGAGTAGAGCATATGCTGGACGTACTCCAAGGTATTTTAGTGAGGAGGAAGTGGGAGCTTGGGTGGGTTTATATAGGAAAGGTGAGGGAATTATTTATTATTTAGGTTTGGGTCCCCTTTCATTAAATTAATCCAAACCACAAACCATCCCATGGTTTTTCCCCATGTTTTTTGGAAAAGGGAAGAGGAAAACAATATTTTATAAGGCCAAGGTCCGAAATTCTTAAAATAATAAGGTTGCTTATGTGGAGGTGAGTCACACTCCCATGGAAATTAATTTAAAAAGGCAAAGTGTTGAATACGTCTTGAGGGGTCCATTAATGCTTAGAAAAGTAACTCAAACAAACCCAAAATTACATTTTTTTATGGTAAAACATATATTGGCCGAAAATAAAGATTATAGTATTTTATTACATTACTATTGGATCATTATGATATCATAAAACACATTATATATTTAAACGGTATTTAATATTTACCCAAACATTTGACTGTTTCAGAAAATTATGAAAAATTCACCATTGGATAATTTCGACGTCCTGATTCTAGAAATGACATTTATTTTATCTAAAAAAATTTCTAAATATGTTAATTTTCACTTTTAATATAAAAACCGACATTTATCTAAAATTCACGGGTTTTGACAGAAATGGATTTCAAACCTTAATAAAAAAAATTAATTGCATTCATAAAATTATAAGATCATTTATATTTAATAAAAATTATGTTAATAATATTATTATTTTTTTATTAAAATATTAATTAATTAAAAAATCCCTTAATTTAATAAAATAGATTTCTTAATTAAATAATAACTAAAAACGCCATTTGTACTATAAAAACTATTTACAATGTATCAAAAATGACTAGAAATTATATTCATTATTATATACAAAAATAAGTATATGAAAATAGTACAAATTACTTGTTACATAACCCCTTAAAACAGCCGCATATGACTTAAGGGTAAGGTGTGAGATGGTGACAGACTATTGGGGTGGCTCGACTAGCATCACTCGAGTGGTAATTTCAATCAACTTCCACTTTTCCCGTAGACGGTCACGTTCGAGTTTGATATGATGAAGCTCAGCTTGGGCTTGGTCATGGGTGAAGCCCAAAGATTCCACCTCTTTTCCAAGCTCTGACAAATGGGCTTCGTATGGGTAAATTATACTAGATGAGGCCATCACTTCTTTTGTCTGAGTAAATTGGATTTGATAAAGTCATATATTTTTACTAATCATGTGATCACTATTCAATGGCTATATTAAAAACGGTAAAAAAATTATCAAAAAACCAAAGAAGTTGACATCTTATAAAAATATTTTTCATAAAGAGACATTTAACAAGATCAAGAGGGATTTTTCATTAATGAAACATTGGGTCGTTACCAAATTTATCTTTTTTTAAAGTTCTAATGATGAGTTTGGATACCAAATTTGGGAACATATCTATAGGAAGACCATCAAGAGATGAGATATGTTTTTTCTTTAGGATTAGATAATTGAATATTTTTAGAAGTTATAAACTGCAGAGAAGTTATAGTCTGTGGAAATTCGTGTCAATCTGGAACTATCCTAACCTCCATCAGTTATAGACAGTGTGAGATATATACATGACAATAATTATAAATCACAAACATGTAATATGTTTCCATATTATAATATGTATCCATCATATGATATTTTATAATAGATTCCCAATGAAGCATATTTTATGAAATACACCAGAGAATAAAAACTGATTCATAGATACTCACCACATGAGTATGTGATTCTAACTAATGGGGGAGAGCCAGATAGTTACGATGAAGCATTAAAAAGTCCATAAAATATGGAATGGGAAAAAGGATATTCAATATGAGATGATATACTTGCACAAGAACCACACATTTTATTTTATAGTGTTACCTCAAGGATAGTATGAATGAAAGAACAAGTTGGTGTTAATAATAAAAGGAGACGATGGCAGATCGTAGCCATGATAGAGAGCTAGAATTTTTGTGAAGGGATCTATTTATAAGAGAGGTGTTGAATATGAAGAAAAATTTCCTCATGTGGTTAAAATGTCTTCTATCATAATTGTTCTTGGATTTGCATCTAGTATGAAACTAGATGTTCAAAAACTGGATGTAAAGATAGAATTATTATAGGGTATTCTTGATGAGGTGATATAAATAAAATAGTTAGAGGGATTTCAGGTGAATGTTAAAGAAAATTTGGAATAAAAATTTAATAAAATCTTATATGTTTTGACATAGACATTGAGGAAATTGTACAAGAAATTCGACTCATTCATGAAGAATAACGAGTACAGAAGAATGATTGGCGATCAATGTGTTTAAATAAAATAATTTTATGATGGTAATTCAATTATATTTCTGGTATATGTAGATTATTGGAATAGATATCAGTATGATCGATATGTTGAAGTAGTTGAACACGTATTTTTAAATCAAAAACTTAGGAGCCACTACAGAGATTCATGGCATGATGATTTATCATGATAGGAGGAATCATAATATTTGGATATCTCATGAGATATACATTGAGAAGGTTCTTGAAATATTCAACATGATCAAGTTGATACCATTTATCACACAACTTGAGAGTCATTTTAGGCTCATAAAAAGTTAGAGTCCATCAACTGAAGAGGACAAAGCATAAATGGAAAAAGTTAGTTTTTAGTCAGCAGTGGGTAGTCTTATTTATTTCATGGTGTTCACCAAACCATAAATTTATCACATTGTCAGAATTGTGAGAAGATTCTTAACAAGTCGAGGAAATGAGATGTGAATAGTGTTCAATGGGATATTGAGGTATCTCTATGGTACATCTATTCATTTTTTACGTTTCGGAAGAGATACTATTATTATACGACACATAGATATAGAATTGGATGGAGTTGTAGACATGAGGAAATCCATATATGGTTACCTAATACCATTATAAATGGGGAAGATACCTGAAAATCCTGATTTTAGAATTTTTTTCCTTGTCTTCCACTAATGAAGAGTATATTATGATCACTAAAGGATAAAATGAGATACTAAGGATGAATAAATTTTTACAGGATTTGGGATAGAGTTAATATAATTATATTCTATATTGTGATAGTCATAGTGATATTAATCTTATAAAGATCCAAAAATTACATTATAGGTCCAAACACTTAGATGTAGGATACCACTGGATTCAAATTTTATTATAATAAGGATTTTTAAAAGTTTATAAATTCCACACCAATGATAATTGGAAAGACCTGATGATGAAGGTTTTTCCAAAAGAGAATCTTGAGGCCTGTAAGGAATATGTAGGTAAATATTCTACCCCAAATTGGTTGTGAGGGGGAGATTTGTGGGAGTCACTCCCAATCAGGAGAGAAATTAGTATAGGATGAGTTCATTGGTGTTTATGTTGGAAAGGGTAAGATCTTATCGGTAAGTAATCAACCCATTAAAAACATTCCATTGAATTATCCAACATTGATTTAACTGTGGGTAAAAGAATTCAAAGGTTGATGAACTACGTAAATAACCATAGAGTAATTTGATCTTCCTTTTTCTATATAATGGGATTGAATTCCCTGAATTTTAATTATAAAAAGCCCCTCTATAACCCTCTATGTGATCCTCCAAAGCTTCATTTGGGTAGGAATAACATATTTGGACCCCTTCTCCCATGGACAAATCAAATATTGCCAAAGTACATTAATCCATGTTTATATCAATTTTCCTTCTCTATTTTTATTTCTTTCATGACCAATATATTTAGATGCCTCAAAAACATTATTCTTACTGAACCCAAATCGAAGAAACATTTCTTCTATGAGATTTATAACCATGCAAATTGCATCTATAATTTTGTCATCTATAAAAAAATATGTGCATCATCCAGGGTCAAACCTCTTATATGATAAACACCATGAAAACTTCAAGATAACTCATACATATACACTATCCCCATCTCTACAAATATAATTGTAACATATCAATATGAATGTTGCTTTCTTTTGTAAACAAAAATATGATAGGGACAATCCATTGGGTGAAGTTGTTATGGTTCATCATCAGTTATCATTTGGTTATACATGATATTCATGTAAACTTTCATGTGGTTTCTTATCTTCCAAAGGTATTTTGGATTCCAAAACACCGAGCCTTATCTAGATTCATCGTATATAGAGAACAAATCAATATTTTTTCCATGTTTCCTATGCTCATAGAATTTTTCAACATTCTTCAAATGAAGGTATGATTTTCTTTATTACTCATTTTCACATGTTTTACCATAAATCCTTTATAGAATCATTTTCTTTGAATCTCCTCTCATATATGCACCATAAAAAGATTAAATTTAAAAAGCTAACTTGTCGATATGTGCATTGGATACAACATGAGTTCCAAGATCACGATTTCACTATTAATTACATTTACAAATAATATGACGAATCATTATGAGATTATAAAATTATTTATTGGTGGGTAGGTTGATTTTTATGTAGCAATATATCACGGGGACTTGGTATAGTTTGTGGGGGATGACATTAACACTATCATAGATGCATCAGAGATGAAATTTAGAGGTTCTTACACTAAAGAGTATTGGCTAGAATTCACCTATTACACATCTCAGAAAGGTTTCCTTGATATGGACTTATTTGGAGACATGTTTACATGTTGTAAAAAAATGGAACTATCGTACATGGTTCTAGTTGGTTTGATGCCTCTCTAATCTCAAAGACATCTCTTATTTCCTGAATGAAGTGGTTTCTCATCTATTACATGTGCTTTCAGAAAAATAACTTATTCTCATTAATTTTAATCCCCTCACTTCTTATTCTCTAACTAGTGGACTCAATCTCCATTATACAATCAAGTGGTTCAAGCTTATAGGATAAAAACACTATAGGGGAGTTTTTTTCTATCTTTCATAACAAGATATGTCACCTGAAGAGAGACCTATCTACGTGGGATATCACTCAATCATCCTCATTCAAAGACCTGGATGTCACAAAAACTAACATTGGTCTTCTAGAAACCATATTATAAGAGGATTGGAGCAATGAATCCTTCATGAATCTCACCCTATAAAAAATATTTCATTCTAAAAATTTTTTGGAGCATGAGAAGATTTTACACGTAAGGTAAAATCCTGTAATACTTCAAGTTTTTATGGATCATTTTTTCACATAAATTACTTTTTTAATTATATATTTCTATGAAATAATTCAAAGTTTACTTTCAAACTAAATTGAAATGTCGTATGTTACATGCAACACTTACTTTTTATATGATACATCCAGCACTGATTTGGTGTATGATAAATGCAACACTGTGTTGGCGTACAATACACACAACATTGGGTTTCTATAAAACAAATATTTTTATTATTTTAATTATTTAAATAAGATAATTATAACTTATCCATTAAACATATTTATTTGAATATTATTGACTCTATTTCAAATATCGTTCCTAATTATTTTATATAAATGAAACATATTGATAATAAAAGATTTGATTTTTGGAAAAGTCATTCTATGTCAAAATAATACCATTTTTAATGTCCTTGTAATAAAATTAATTTTAGACTCATTTATAAATTTAATTTAATCAAATAAACCACATTTTTTAATTTAGAATTTTTAAATTAATTTTGGGCTAATTTTTTGTATTTTGTGATAAACTTCATTTTTGGAGATTATTGAAAAATACCTGTTTTTAATTCAAAACTGCTTTTTAATTTATTTTTTTTATAAGGATAAAATATATTTTAATTTTATTTATAATTTTAATTATAAAATATTTTTATCAATTAAGCCAATTTTGGTCATTGGAACAATTTCCACATTTAAATTGGACATAAAGACTTTGTAAACTATTGATCCTTCTTACTATAAAAACCCGTAGTGTCATCCTGACAACATGATTAATTTTAAATTAATTTCTACCACTTATATTATTAGAATTTTTAAAAATTTATTTCATATTTGGAATCAGAATAATTTATAAGGTCTAAAAAGGCCACAATTATTTTTGACAAAAACTACTATTAAAGGAAATTAAAATTAATTACACCGGTTAAGAGAAAAATTAAGTTAATATGACACTAATCCTTAAATTTAAGACCCAAAATAACCAAGAAACATGTCCAACACCCATTTATTTGATATATTTCGACCCAATAATTAATCGTTTCTACCTTGAACCATTATGGGAACTAATTGAAACATGAAGAATGTGGGTGTAATTATCTCCTCAAATATTTACAAGAGTGGGACTCCTCCTCCACTATAAAAGGCATCCACCTCTACCAATTCCCCACACATCTCAAACTGTTTAATTTCAGAAAAGATATGAAAAATTAGCCTCAAATGAATAATTCATTATAACTTTATTCCACACTTTGGGAAGAAATTTCCTCAATGAATCCTTTTGGAACAAACGAAAAGGAGTTACCAGATTAAGACGTAACATCTTCTCTCAAACTTCTTTCCATTATTTTCATTCCTCAACCCCTCCAATCTCTTTATTCTTTTATTGGGGGAAACCAGTATAATAAATATAATAGTATGTTTTTTTTTCTAATGTTTCAACCTAAACTTACACACACCTCTATATAATGGATATCGAACATATTATTCGAATGTTTGGCGAATTACTGCCTCACGAAATGATGATTGTTCATTTTCTTTTACCACCAATCATGGTGTCCATTACGATGGAAAATATATTTATATATTTAATATATTTTATTTATTAAGTCTCTAATATTCTTTATTCCTTTTATAACACACATATCTTCACATTATATTTAGTATTCATACAATGATCTTGTTTGAGGAAGTGTGGACTATCGCCCACTCAAAGTGATGTGACATGTTCACACACTACATGGAATGTATTAAGAATAGATTTAACAAAATTAAATGATATATATGATATAATAATTATAGTGTAATATATATATACATATATATATATACATATTTTATTTACATACTTTTTTCAAAACGACAATAAAAAAGAAAACAATGTTCATATGTGTGTATGGCATACCATCTCCATTAACAGTTTATTCCGTTGTTTACTTATTTATTCTATAGATTATTTTAATATAAATATAATGGATTTAAATGATATTTACAACATTATTTACATTATGGAATCATGATATAGTTATAATAACTGATGATATAAAAAATTAAGAGACATGCAAATAACAAAGGGAATATTACCCGAAGTGAAACCTAAAAATAGGATCGTTAACAAGCGAGTAATATAAAGTTGTAATAAAAAAATATATGGTATTTAATATAATAATTAATTTCTTTAATGGATTTATAATAAATTTTAACTTATTATAGAGGTGGTTTTAATGAGTATGACGAGAGTCCGGACACAATGCAAGGGGATTTCATCACACTTTTAAATTATGTAAGCTACAAGCTTTGTTCCCCACTCGTTCATTTTGGGTGGTGTATATAATGATAATTATTGTATTATTTGTATATTTTAAATATATTTATGGGTATTCTCATTCCCATTTTATGATCCTTCTTTCATGTGGACAAACATTCAAAAGTTACAAAACTGATAAAACAGTTTTGTCTCTATTTGCCTTCTTTGAGACTCATATTTTTAATGCACCTAAACTATTTTTTGAGGTGTTAATACTTTCATTTTAAAGTTTATATCATGAATATAATTATTTTAATGATATATAAAGCTTAATTTAATTTAATTTCTTATAATGAGAGTATGATCCCATGTTACCATGTTATAAGAGTTTATTGAGTCAATCTCATCACTTTTCGAGAATGTTTATGCTTATGCATCCTTTGATGAAATATTATGATCCATATATCAATAAATTTTTTGAGTTTAATTGTAATATATTATTTCATGACATAATAATGTAAAGGTAACATTTTTTTACAATTTTTGACATATGATAATTAATAAATTATTTTTATGAGAGCCTGACTTTACCATTTCTTCGGTCCGAAATATATGTTTTCTAAATAGTGTTCCAAAGAATATTATACCATTATAATAAAATATCTAAAATAAAATTTACCCTTTTTATTTTAAGGATCCATCAAAGGAATCATTTTTTAACTTTCCCAACAAAGCATTTTCTACCTTTTTTACCATTAAAAATGATTGTACTTTTTACCTCATATGACATGTACAGATTTACTGACCGATATATCTTTAAAGATTTATTTTTATTTTTATAATGTTAATATTTAATTAAAATTTTTTAAAAGTAATTTTCAAGGAAAATTGTTTTCATAATGTTTTCAATCCTTTTTTAATTTTTTCAATGTATTTTCAAAGAAATGGGTTTTAAAACTTCTTCATTTTTGTTTCAAATGTTTTCAAGTAAAATGGGTTTCAAAACATTTTCAAGATATCTTTATGTGTTTTCAAAGTGATTTAAAATAAAAAAGTTTTTAAAATTTTTTGAAGCTTAATTTGTATGTATACAAGGAAAAAGGTTTAAAAAATTATTTGAAGTATTCTTTATATGTTTTCAAAGTTATTTTCTATGAAAATGATTTTTAAATGGTGTTATGCATTAAAATAATTTTTCAAACAAGAAAGGATATTTTCCTCAAGAAACATTTATAAAATATATTCCAAAAATTATTTTCCATATAAGATTACATCTATTGGTGTTACTCATGATTTTCTAGGATATTATCTAGAGGTTCCATTCATATCCATTCTATTAATGGTTTATGGTTAAAGTCATGGTCTTTATGAAACCAATTTCTTTTCCATGGGTTGTATGTTTATGAAATATGTTTCTCTTTCATGAGTTATGCTTTTAATGAAATTATTATGAAACCTGTATCTTCCACCAGGTTATGATTTGTTTATAGGTTTTTTATATCCATATCATTTCATGGGTTCTAATATGTCTATTTATGATCCTGTGGAACATGTATGTATGATTTCATTATGAGACTGGTGGGACCTTATCTCCCTCTAATGCATTCGGTAATGTTTTTATGAGTTCAAAGGTTATATAGATTTTATCCCAAGCCTAAAATAGAGATGGTTCATGGGTTTTAGCCCATTCCTAAAATAAATAAGGCTCATGTGTTGTATCCCAATATTAAAATAAAGAAGTTTCATGGCATTTAGACCAAGACTAAAAGAAATAAAGTTCATGGGTTGTAGCCCAAGCCCGAATTAAATAGGGTACATGGGTAGTTTCCCATACTAAAAATTAGAAGGTACATGGGTTTTATCCCAAGCCTAAAATAAATTGGGTACACCGGATGTTATCCCAATACCGATGTAGGTACATGGTTCGCAGCCCAATCCTAACATGTTATAAATGTCTTTGTAGGTATCCTTGACATAAATGTTTATATTATTATATGTATGCCAAAAATATTATGTCTTATTCATTAGTTCTGATTTTATGGATCATGATGTTTATTTCATTATGATTAATGTCTTATGAACTTCCAAGATTTGTCCCATAACTCATGTTTATGATATTTGATATGCAGGGTATGATCTCCAAATGTTACAATCGCGTTATCATCTTACTATGTTCATCTTTATGATTACATGTCTCCCTTTTTTATCCTTACTAAGAATATGAGATATCCCCATTCTTATGTTTCTTTTCTATAGGATATGAAGAAAGGTTATAGGTAGAATTACTAATGGCGGAGATACTTATGGGAGATGTTGAAGATATTTCACTGGGATAGAAGATTTTGTTTCCAAGGTTCCAAAGACACTAAACTATTATGGTCCTCAGGCATGTATTTTTTTAAGGTAAAGAATATCTATCTAAAATGATGTAATATCCATTTGTGTTAATTTTGGGTCTCTATATTTGGTTTCAAAGGAATGGTTTATTCAACCTTTAGAAAATTGGATGGGAAAACGTTAGTGAGATCCATAGGTATATTTCCAAGTATACTTCTAGGGATGTCTCTAAGGATAAGTATGAGGATGAGTTAACATTTAGGAAAATATCCTGAAATTTTTATAAAGAATAGAGTGATTGGTTTCCTAGAAATGAAACCCTCTATAGATACTAAAATTGGATGTGGCTATGGAACATATATACCTAGGGGTAAAAACTCTGACAATATGTTCCAGGATTGACTCAAGCTAATCTAGTACCAGACAATGGGCCTTGTAGCACACTTGGTTTGACACTCCGGATGGATATGCTTTTGGGATTCACAACTCTTCATGAACCATTATTAAGGATTTAAATATATGTTTTATAAGAATAACCTATGATGAGACTAGGGTTTCATATATTAAGAAAGGTTTCATGATTTATAAATCCTACTAGTAATTATTTTCATGACTATGTGGTTTTCTTCTATGATAACTAATGCTCACATTATACTTTTGGTTTTAGTAAATGGTGGGAAGTGGAAGGAATTGGATTAATGATTAATTTGAAATAAGATTTCTTAATGAGTAGTAAAGTGGGATGATAATTGGAGTAAAATATGTCATGATCAGGCCTAATCTATTTTCAAGGAACATTATTAATAATGATTCCCTTAACTAACTCTTATACTCAACAAGTAAGAGAATGAAGGAGTTCTATTAGAGTTTGGCTAATGGAGTCCATAGAAGAAAGATGATTCAGTTTCCATTGTGTCAATAAAGTGGAAGGAATCACCTAAGTTAATGTCTTATTGGAACAAGAAGGTGTTTTGACTTTAGATAATAAGGACACAAATCAATTGACTCTTTGGGAAAATTGAAGAGTTTAGTTAAAGGAATTGAACATAATGTTGGACTTCCTGGGTTATTATTAGTCGACGACTACTTTAAATGTGTAAATTATGGGTATAATGAAAATTGATTTCCTATGTCAAATGCTCATGAAAAGAATCATCAAGGTGGTGCGAGTAATTGTTACATAGAAGATGATGATGATACTATAGATGAAATGTGAAAGGAAAGAGGTATTATTGTTAATAGAATAAGGATGAAGTAATAAAATTTTTTTTGAATTTGGATTCAAAAGTTATGAATGATAAAATATAAATGTATTATTATAATTATGTTCTTATCACTAAATATTTAGAAGTTTATGTTGGACTGTTGAAGTGATTCAATAACAAGATGATATTTTGACTAATGGAAGGTAACACATAATATGATATTTATGATAAGATAATGTTTTATAGATAACGATATGTGGGATATGAATAAGTAAATTGGATAGTATTTATTACCATGTGTTGAGCCCACTAGAAGATTGTTGAATTCTTCCTATGATTCCTATTTTAATAATCACAAATCATCATTACTTAATCTAGTTGGATTTCACATATACATAATCACAATATTTTAGTGAATCTGTATATATCGGTTGGATCAGGTTTTTATCTGTAATTGTTATTGATTTACAAGTATTCTGGAAGTCTTTTGGATCAAACAGACACTCTTTTTTCTGTTAAGTGAACGGTTTCACCGATCCCTATCAAAAGACAACGGTCGCACCAATCCATATAAAAAGTTAACGGTCTCACCGATCAGGTCTCACCGAAGCTGATCAAATGAGTCACCGATCATGACACACCGATGCTGATCATCTGAGTCACCGAAGATGTCTCACCGATGATGATCAAATGAGTCACCGATCATGACACACTGATGCTGATCATCTGAGTCAACGAAGATGTCTCACTGATGCTGATCAAATGAGTCATTGATCATGACACACCGATGCTAATCATCTGAGTCTTTGAAGATGTCTCACCGATGCTGATCAAATGAGTCACCGATCATGACACACTGATGCGGATCATCTGAGTAACCGAAGATGTCTCACCGATGCTGATCAAATGAGTCACCGATCATGACACACCGATGTTGATCATCTGAGGTACCGAAGATGTCTCACCGATGTTGATCATCTGAGTCACCGAAGATATCTCACCGATGTTGATCAAATGAGTCACCAATCATGAAACACCGATGCTGATCATCTGAGTCACCGAAGATGCCTCACCGATGCTGATCAAATGAGTCACCGATCATGACACACTGATGCCGATCATCTGAGTCACCGATCAGGACACACCGATGTCTCGCCACCGATGTTGATGCTGATGACCTACCGATCACTTGACTCATCGATAGTCATAAACAGCTATTTGAATTTCTTTATCTTTATTTAATCTATCCAACGGTCATATCAGTTATATTTTAATGCTCTGTCATTTATTTAATGAAGATAGTTGGATGTCAGGGAACCGTACATCGTACCTGCAAAAATAAATCATTTCTTTTGTTGGAGCTCATGCCATAAATACAAGAAGTCCTTGTTGGTGAAAAAAGAGGATGAGACACATATGAGTGCAAAGAGTAGTGGATGAGATAGTTGTAGAAGACACAGAAGCTCATACACACTCAAGCTTACTCAAGAAGAGTTCTATACATTCACGAAGACATTGAAGAACCTCATCGACTACATTTTTCACTATCTCTGAACCTAGATGCCAAGCAGACGACACTCTGTTTTTCAGACAAAAACCAGAGGAGGACTTAGAACCATTTCTGATCAAACTCATGGAGTCCAAAGCATCACTGTAATCACTAGAGCCATTTCTAAACTCTATATCTCTGCTCTGTGATTCTTTATTTTAAAATTCGAGTAGTGTGTGTTATCTACTGTATTTAACACACACACTGTCTCCAGTACTTTAACTGGAGGATCTGTAAATCCTCAGCAAAAACATTACATCTTTCATTTCCCACTGTAATAGTGGTAGAGGTCGTGTGTGACCTGGACAGCTGGTTGCTGTTGTTTTGTTTCCCACGAATAACAGTGGTTGATATCTTAGACCTGGACAGTTGTAAACTGTTGTGAACCCCGATCCAGGGTGTGGATCAAATTTATATAAATTGTTGAGAGGACTAAGTATTGTCTTGAGACTGAACCTCTTGGTTATATCTGTTGTTCTATATCTTTCAAAGTTATTCTTTTTTATTCCGCTGCTAATTACTTTAAAACCAAAACTGTTTTAAAGTCACTTTGATAATTAAACATGGAAGCGTTTATATTAGTTGTAAATCAGTAAGTTAGTTTCAAAAGATAATCAACTATTTTGTTTTGATTAACTGGGAAATAATCAATACCTTGAGAACCCAATAGAACCTTTACCTTGATATAAATTCACTACAGTTTAATTCATTATTTTATTTGGTGGTCTTTAAGACAAATTTGTTTAAACAGAAATTTAATTGGAACTCAATTCACCCCCCTCTTGAGTATCCACACCAACCAACATTTGGTATTAGAGGTTTTAAAATATTTTCTAAAGTACTCTATTTTTCAACTATGATTTTAGTTGTATTTTAAAGTTCTTAAAATTTCTGTTATTTCTAAATTCTTATCTCTTTAAAATCTTTGATTTAAGTAAGCTATCATGGATAATAGACTTGAAGGTGTTGCTACCAATAGACCACCATTTTTCAATGGCACTAACTATGCTCAGTGGAAAATCAAGATGAAAATTCATTTAGATAGCATGGGTTTTGATATTTGGACTACTATAGAATAAGAATATAAAATTCCCACTGTTGTTAGATCTACTTGGAATGAAGCTACTAAGGCTGCCTACAATAATAGTTGCAAATCTATGAATGGCTTGTACTATGCATTAGGAGATGAGTAATTTAATAGAATATATGCCTGTAAAACTGCTTATGAAATTTGGGATACCTTAGCTGTTTCTCATGAAGGAACAACTAATATTAAGGAAATGAGATTGAATACTTATACTATTAAGTATAATAATTTTAATATGAAGCATGATGAACCCATTTCTGACATGTATCTCAGGTTTAATGAAATTGTCAACACAATGAATTCTATGGGAAAGGATGTTCCATCAAAGGAACAAATTATGAGAATTCTGAGATGTCTACCTGAAAGATGGAGAGGAACTTCTGTCTCAATTAGAGAATCATGTGATATTGGTGAACTACCAGTCAAGGAACTAATTGGCAAGTTGATGATGTATGAAGTGGAACTCAAGGTTAAAAAAGAAGAAGAAAATGAACCTAGAAGGAAGTATGTTGCTTCCAAGACTTCAACTTCAAAGAACAAGTATAAGGAGAAGCACCAAGCTATAAATGAGAGTTCAAGCTGTGAAGACAGTGAAAGTGATTCTGATAGTGATGCTGAGATGGCTCACATTTCCAAAAAGTTTAAGAAGATTTATAGGAAGAAGAAGTTTTTCAGAAAAACAAATTATAAAGGTAAGTATGACAACAAGGTACATTGGAAAAAGGATTGGAAGAAATCTGACAAATCAGCTGAAGTTGTCTGCTGTGAGTGCCAAAGAAAGGGACACATAAAATCAGACTATCCGAAGTTGAAATACAAGACGAAGTATGAATACAAGGACAATAAGTTTAAGAAATTCATGAAGGCTACTTGGAGTGCTTCTGAGGACAGCTCCACTGAATCTGATGTTTCTGAAACTGAACACAGAAATAAGGAAAACATGTGTTTTATGACAAACACCTCTGAGGTAACAGCTGGAACTCCTGATTTAAATTCTTATTATTCTAAAGATGATACTTACTCTGATAACATGTCAAAATATGAACTATTTTAATATTGTGATATGTTAGAAGAAACTTGTAATGAGATAAAGGACAAATACAAAGGATTAATGAAACAATATTCTTTAACTGTTAAACATAAATCTGATCTTGATATTGAAATTGAAAAGAATGCTCAGTTGCTTAAAGAAAACACTGAACTGAAATTATCTAATGAGAAACTCAAGAAAGACTTAGAGAAATTTACCAATGGTAAAGATACTCTTACTCAGATGCTAGGTAATTAAATAGCACCAAGATACACTACTGTTATAGGATACCAACCTAGACAAAGGAAAATTACCAAAACTAAATTCATTCCTAAATCTGGACAGAATGTAGCTAGTTCCGTAACTTCATATGCTTCAACTTGTTATATTCATAGTTATGGATCTAATAAGGTTTATCTTTCAAAATCTGTTGACTCTAGAAATCTTATGAGACCCATTAGACAAATATGGGTACCTAATGTTTTATTGGCTGATATACCTAGACCCAAGAAGATCTGGGTACCAAAATCATTTCCTATCTAAATCTGTCTTGTAGGGAACCTGCTTAAAGAGCTCCTGTAGAAAGACTTGGTATTTGACAAGTGGATGTTCAAGGCATATGTCAGGAGACATCTCATGCTTCAAGAGTTTAGTAAAAGTTGGTGGAGGCCTTGTCACTTTTGGAGATAACTCAAAAGGAAAAATCATCGGCTTAGGCCAGATTGGTAACACTGACTCAGTATTAATTTCTAAAGTTTTATTTTTTGATGGACTTAAATACAATTTGTTAAGTATTTCTCAGTTATGTGATGATGGTTTTTATGTTAAATTTGAAAATGATTCTTGTAATGTTTTTAATTCTAAAAATGTTTTAGTGTTTTCTGCTTTAGGAAATGAAAATGTTTATGCTGTTGATTTAAATTATTTAGCTAAGCAGAATATTACTTGTTTAAATTCTTTTCATAAAGAGTCTTAGCTTTGGAACAGAATACTAGGACACTGCAATGTGCATTTACATAGAAAACATTCTAGGAAGAACTTAGTTAGAGACCTACCCAAACTTGAATTTCCATCAGATAAAGTTTGTAATCCCTATCAAAAGGGAAAGCAACATAAAGTTTCTTTTAAATCAAAGAAAGAAGATTCAACTTCTCAACCTCTTGAGTTGGTTCACATGGATTTATGTGGACCTTCAAGAGTTTCTAGTTTAAATGGGAAAAACTATGTCTGTGTTCTTGTGGATGACTTTTCTAGATATAATTCGGTATATTTTCTAGCTCACAAAAGTGAATATTGTTCTTTCTTTGTAAAATATTCCTAGTCTATAGAGAACCTTAGTGGACTTAATATTAAAACCCTGAGAAGTGATCGTGGCTATGAGTTTGAAAATCATGAGTTTGAATCTTAATTCTCACACAGTGGCTATAGTCACAATTTCTCTGCCCCTAGGACACCCCAATAGAATGGATTAGTAGAAAGAAGAAATAGAACCCTGCAAGAAATTTCTAGGACTACGCTTAATGAGTATGACCTACCTGTTTATTTTTGGGATGAAGTTGTAAATACAGATTGTTATGATATTAATAGAGTCCTGATCAGACCTGTTATTAAGAGGACCCCTTATGAGTTGTGGAACCATAGGAAACCTAAGGTTAACTAATTCAGAGTTTTTGGCTACAAAGTCTTTATTCTTAATACTAAAGACAATCTTGACAAATATTCATCCAATAGTGATGAAGTAATTTTCCTAGGTTACTCTATTTCTCGTAAAGCCTATAGAGTTTCCAATAAGAGAACCAAATGTGTGGAAGAATCTGTTTACATCAAATTTGATGAAACTGATCCACATGAACCTAAGACCTCTCTTGAAAATCATGAAGATGATCTCTCTATTTTGAACCTTAATTATAAAGACAGTGGACCTGTAGTTAAAACATCCAGTTATAGAAATTTTCCAGAACCTGCTTCTGTTGAACCTCAACCTTTAGATGAATATGAAATCTCTAGCCCTACCTTTTCTAGACCAACTAGTATTCTAAAGAACCATCCTTTTGATGTTGTTGTAGGTAATATAGATAGTGGAACATAGAGTAGAGCTTCTATAAGAAATCAGGTTGAACATAAATCTTTTCTTTCACAGTTAGAACCTAAAAATATCAATGATGCTATCAATGATGAATTTTGGGTAATGGCAATGCAAGAAGAAATAAATCAATTTGAAAGAAACAATGTCTGGAAATTAGTAGAAAGACCTAAGGACACTATAAACATAGGCGCAAAATGGGTGTTCAGAAACAAAGTTGATGAATCTGGAAACATCATTAGAAACAAAGCTAGGATAGTTTCACAAGGTTACAATCAAGAAGAAGGAATTGACTATGAGGAAACCTTTTCACCTGTAGCTATATTAGAGGCTATTATGATCTTACTTGCCTATGCATCACATCTAAATTTCAAGTTATATCATATGGATGTGACAAGTGCCTTTTTAAATGGTTTTATTGTTGAAGATGTTTCTATAGAACAACCACCTGGTTTCTCAAATCCTTATTTTCAAAATCATGTTTTTAATCATTCTAAAGCTTTATATGCTTTAAAATAAGCTCCAAGAGCTTGGTATGAAATAATTTAAAACATTATTATTTCAAAAGGATTTACAAAAGGAATAGATGATCCCACTCTTTTTATAAAAAGGATTTCAAAAGATGTTTTATTAGTACAAATCTATGTTGATGATATTATTTTTGGATCTTCTAAAAATTATTTATGTACTGATTTTTCAAAGGTTATGCAAAATGAGTTTGAAATGAGCTTAATGGGAGAGCTTAAGTATTTTCATGGATTAAAAATCTTTCAAACTAAAGATGGTATTATTCTAAATAAAAGTAAATATACTAAAAATTTATTAAAACGTTTTGGTTTGGATAGTATTAAGGAAAGTGATATACATATGAGTACTACCTGTAAATTGGATGTTGATGAAACTGGGAAACCAGTTGATCAAACCAATTATAGAGGTATGATTGGGAGTTTACTTTATCTCATTTCTAGTCGACCGGATATTATGTTCAGTGTGTGTATGTGTGCTAGATTTCAAGCTAATCCTAAAGAATCACACATATTGGCTGTTAAAAGGATTCTTAAATATCTTAAGTATACTGTGAATTTACGTTTGTTGTATCCAAAAGGACAATCATTTGACATAACTAGTTATTCAGATGATGACTATGCTGGATGTATGTTAGATAGGAAGAGCACATCTGGAACATGTCATTTACTTGGAAAGTCCCTAGTATCATGGTGTAGTAAGAAACAGAACTCAATTGCATTGTCTACTGGTGAAGCAGAATATATAACTGCTAGTAGTTGCTGTACACAGATTCTGTGGATGCAACACACTTTATTGGTGTATAGATTTAATTTTAAACATGTTTCAATTAACTGTGACAACACTACTACAATCAACATATCTAAGAACCCTGTGTCTCACTCTAGGACTAAACACATTGATGTCTGACATCAATTTATAAGGGATCATTAGCCAAAAGGTGATATTTATCAAGAATTTATTAGTTCTGAACATCAATTAGCTGATATTTTTACAAAGCCTTTATGCTCTGAAAGAATGAATTTTATTAAACAAGAGTTGTGTATGATCGATTTGTGAAACCGATCTTTGAAACCGAAATGTGAAATCCATCTGCAAAACCGATATGTGAAACCTATATGTGAAACCGATCTGTGAAACCGATCTGTGAAACCGATCTGTGAAACTGATCTGTGAAACCGATCTGTGGAACCAATATGTGAAACCGATCCATGAAACCGATCTGTGAAACCGATCTGTGAAACCGATCTTTGAAACCGATATGTGAAACCGATCTCTGAAACCGATCTGTGAAACCGATCTGTGAAACCGATCTGTGAAACCGATCAGTCAAACCAATCAATCTTTCTATTATTTTTATTATTATTATGTTATAATTAATTAATTACTTTTATACTTATTATGGGAACCCTAAATGATGAAATAAATGATATGCGGTTATTTCTATTCCTCAAACCGTCGACCTTTCATTTCCCGCAAATCCTTATATCCTCTCTTCTCCTCTACTTCGAACCTTCGAACTCCTGCATTCCCCAGAATCTTCAAATGGCTAGGAAAAAGAGACCAACCAAAGGATCAGACAATCTTGTACCTTCAAAGCGTGCTCGAGGCGAGTCGAGTAGTACCACTCAAAGATCAGTAAATCCAAACCTGGAAACTCGGATTGTTGCTGTAGAAAAGGAAGTCAGTTCTGCTTGGCTTTTGACAAGTAAGTCATTGTTGTTACAAGTTTTAGAATCGCAAGGATGGAAAGCCTGGTTCTCAGATAACACTCGTGTGTACTACCCAAAGCTAGTGCATGAGTTTTATATATATATGAAAGTTACATTAGATGGTGTAGAGGCTGCCATAATTTCCTCTGTATTGAAAGGAAAGAAAATATATTTTTCATCTAAACAATGGGCTGAATGTTTAAATGTACCCCATGAGGGTCGGTATGAGTATTATGCTGGAAACAATCCTCCAACCACCGAATACTTCTCTTATGAGTTAGCTTTTGAGCTTTTGACTGGAAACAGAGAGTCAAGGAGAATCACATCCTCAGAGTTGGATGGTGAATGTAGACTTCTCTTTATGTTTATTCAGCACCAAATTTGCCCTAGGAAAGAAGATTTTGTTGCAGTAAAATTCCAGGATGTTTTTATATTGTTTTTACTAAAGTCCCATGAGAAGATCAATTTGTGTAGATATCTAATGGTGCACATAGATGGAATGGTGAAACCTTATAAGAAAGCCACTTCCCTATTCTATTCCAAAATGATCTCTGCTATGTTAAAGAATCTGGAATGTGTTGATGAAGCTGATGAGATAGCTGAATCTGATAGTGCATTTTGTGTTAACAATGAAATTTGTAAAAGGATGAAAATAAATTGGAACCCATGGAAAAAATGCTGGGTTGCTGATGAGGACAAGTTGTATGAATCCTACAATCCCACTGATCATAGAAAGAGGTCGAAGGGTTTGAGAGACCCTGGTTTGAAATCAGATGAGGAGCCAATTTATTTAGATGATGAGGAAGAAGTAGATGTTGAAAGGATTAAGGACACTAAAGAGTCTGGTAAACAAGGGATGGAAGAAGCTGAAACAGAAGAAGGAAGTATGTCACCTCCTGAAGATAGGAGTGATCCTGATACTCTGAGCCCTAAGAGAAGAATGGACTTTGGACCTTCCAGTCCACCTTTAGCCTTACCTAAATCAGAACCAGTTCTTGGTGATGAAGAAGCTAGTGACACTGAAGTATCTGATAGTGAAGTTTCGGTGAATAATGGAAATGGGAATAGAGATGATGATGATGATGATGATAATAATAATGATGAGGATGGTGATAACTGACCAGTGGATGGTCTTTTTGTACCTCCAATCGAACCACATCAAACTGTGCAAGAACCAAATACCAGTGGCAAGAGAGATTCTCTAGAAATCAGTGGAAAAGAAAGTTATGATAGACCGAAATATACTCGGTGTGCTGCTGTCTGGGATGATTAGCATGGTTTTTCTATTTTGGGTTTAGAGTATTCTGAAGAAGAAGAGGAAGAATCAGAATCTACTGCGGTTGTGAAGGAATGACAACCAGTTGAGGCAAGGTCTGCTCATGTTGTTGATGCTGCAGATGTTCATCTACCTAGTTCTTTTGTCTCTCAGTCTGATTTTGATAAGTTCAAAATTGAGTTACTTTCTGCTATGAGAGATAAAGTCAGAGAAGAAATTTCAAATGCTCTTACTCAAGCTTCTCTGCATGTTTCTGAAGATTCTTTGGAAGCCTTTTCAACAAGAGTATCAAATGTTATTAGACCAGACCTGGCCAATACTGATGAGTTTATTGGCAGGAACATAGCCTCTCTAAATTAGACTATGAAGGACATACAATCTGGCTTAGTTTCTTTATCAAATGAATTTAGATCAACCATCTCTGGTATGATGGAAGTGTTGAGGAATCTGATTGAACATCTTAAGAAGTCTGATCTGAGGAAGTTGAAAGCTGAGATAACTCAGATAGTTTCTCAAGCCAATACAACCAAAGTAACCAAGATCACTACTCATGAGCTAGAGGCTCTAAGGTAGATTGTGCATGATGAGTTATCTGCAATTAGACAAGTTCTTGATTTGGACTCGTTGAGGAAGATGAAGGGGCATAGTGATCACATTCATAAGTTGGTAATATTATATTCAACAGATGCCAATAAAGCTTAGAATGAGATCAAAGAAAATGTTGATCATTACTTTTCAATGATTTATACCAAGCATGAGATGACTACAAATTTCAAGGTATTGGCCGATAATATGAAACTACCTCTAGTCACTCAAGCTTTCAAGACTCAAGTTCATCAGTTGCAAGATTTTACTCCTACCTTGGAAAGGTTCATGGAGAATAAGGATGATTTTGAGAAGGCTATGCAGTATGGTGCAGAAGTTATTCAGGATATCATAAATCTGTTGAATCCTTATCTGAATGAACAAGCCACCACCATTGTGCTTTCTACTGCTGGACCTCTCAGTGCCTCTGATGTTGCTCCAAGTCAGATCTTTGTTGCTCAAGCTCTATCTCAACTACGGACAGTTCTTTAGAAATCTTCTCAACCAGCTACTACTGCTCAACAGCAAATCTCTGTGGCATCCTCTCCTCCACCTTCCAGATTCATATTACCACCATTTCAAATTCACCCAGTGCATGCTGTCTCCAAGCCTTCCAACTTACCAACCATTGATCCTTTTGACAAAGGAAAAGACCCATTACATCCCAAGAAATAGTTGTGTCTTGTTGTTGATAGGGTGAACAATGTTCTGTTTGTACTCTGATGTACTTTACAAACTTTTTTTCTATCTCTCTCTATTCTATATGATGCCATCTGTTAATCTCTTCTTTATATGTATTCCATCCTTTTTTATTATCCCAAAGGGGGGGATTTCTATCTATGGGGGAGAAACATACTATGGGAGGGGGAGAAATGTTTACATAAATATACAAAGGCATAAATTCAGGGGGAGATTTATATCTCATTGTGTTTTTATTCTTATTATGCCTTGTCACTATTATTGAGGGTATATTATTTTTATTTATGACTAAGATTTGTGATTATCAAAAAGGGGGAGATTGTTGAGCCCTTTGGAAGATTGTTGAATTCTTCCTATGATTGCTGTTTTAATAATCACAAATCATTGTTACTTAATCCGGTTGGATTTCTCATATACATAATCACAATATTTTAGTGAATCTGTATATATCAGTTGGATCATGTTTTTACCTGTACTTGTTATTGATTTACAAATATTCTGGAAGTCCTCTAGATCAAACAGACACTTTCTGTTCTGTTAAGTGAACGGTCACACCGATCCATATCAAAAGACAATGGTCGCACCGATCCATATCAAAAGTGAACGGTCACACCGATCATGTCTCACCGATGCTGATCAAATGAGTCACCGATCATGACACACCGATGCTGATCATCTGAGTCACCGAAGATGTCTCACCGATGCTGATCAAATGAGTCACTGATCATGACACACTAATGCTGATCATCTGAGTCACCGAAGATGTCTCACTGATGCTGATAAAATGATTCACCGATCATGACACACCGATGCTGATCATCTGAGTCACCGAAGATGTCTCACTGATGCTGATCAAATGAGTCACCGATCATGACACACTGATGCTGATCATCTGAGTCACCGAAGATGTCTCACCGATGTGGATGAAATGATTCACTGATCATGACACACTGATGCTGATCATCTGAGTCACCGAAGATGTCTCACCGATGCTGATCATCTGAGTCACCGAAGATGTCTCACCGATGCTGATCAAATGAGTCACCGATCATGACACACTGATGCTGATCATCTGAGTCACCGAAGATGTCTCACCAATGCTGATCAAATGAGTCACCGATCATGACACACCGATGTCGATCATCTGAGTCACCGATCAGGACACACCGATGTCTCGCCACCGATACTGATGCTGATGACCTACCGATCACTTGACTCATCGATAGTCATAAACAGCTGTTTGAATTTCTTTATCTTTACTTAATCTAACCAATGGTCATATTAGGTATATTTTAATGCTCTGTCATTTATTTAATGATGATTGTTGGATGTCAGGGAACCATACCGCGTACTTGCAAAAAGAAATCATTTCTTTTTCTGGAGCTCGTGCCATAAATACAATAAGTCCCTGTTGGTGCAAAAAGAGGATGAGACACATATGAGTGCAAAGAGTAGTGGATGATATAGTTTTAGAAGACACAGAAGCTCATACACAATCAAGCTTACTCAAGAAGAGTTCTGTACATTCATGAGGACATTGAAGAACTTCATCGACTACATTTTTCACTATCTCTGAACCTGGAAGCCAAGCAGACGACACTCTGTTTTTCAGACAAAAACCCGAAGAGGACTTAGAACCATTTCTGATCAAACTCAAGGAGTCCAAAGCATCACTGCAATCACTAGAGCCATTTCTAAACTCTACATCTCTGCTCTATGATTCATTATTTTACATTTTGAGCAGTGTGTGTTATCTGCTGTATTTAACACACACATTGTCTCCTGTACTTTAACTGGAGGATCTTTAAATCCTCAGAAAACTCTTTACATCATTCATATCCCATTGTAATAGTGGTAGAGGTCATGTGTGACCTGGACAGTTGGTTGCTTTTGTTTTGTTTCCCACGAATAATAGTGGCAGAGGTCTTAGACCTGGACAGTTGTAAACTGTTGTGAACCCCGATCCAGGGTGTGGATCAAATTTATATAAATTTTTGATAGGACTAAGTCTCGGCTTGAGACTGAACCTATTTGTTATATCTGATATGCTATATCTTTCAAAGCTATTCTTTTTTATTCTGCTACTAATTACTTTAAAACCAAAACTATTTTAAAGTCACTTTTATAATTAAACTCGCAAGTGTTTATATTAGTTGTAGATCAGTAAGTTAGTTTCAAAAGTTAATCAACTCTTCTGTTTTGATTAATAGGTTAATAATATATCCCTTAAGAACCCAACAGAAACATTACTTTCATATAAATTCACTACAGTTTAATTTAGTATTTTATTTAGGGGTCTTTAAGACAATGTTTTTTAAATAGAAATTTTAATTGGAACTCAATTCACCCCCCTCTTGAGTATCCACTCCGACCAACACCATGGAACTAGGTAAGGACTTATTTATAGGTGGTTTTTTCTATCACTTATTATCTTTACAACATTTTTTGTATTTAAGGAGTAAATCCAATATACTTTGGAATGGGGAAGTGTGAATGTTTCCAAAAATGGTTTATGGTAATTTAGGTTGTCATCATATTTCAAGAGAATATATGATGAGGGTATTCACATGTCTGTAATGTGAAAAACAAGATATACATTGTGATATATATGGGAATAAATGTTAAGTTGATTTTGTGACCCTCTTCCTAATGTTTTGGATTTTCATATTTGAGGATTGTTATAATGATAAACCTTCATGAAAATATTAACATCATAGGAAGTATTTTTTCACTAAGTTTGTATTGAAAACCTTGGTTAAAAGTCTATTTAGTGATTAACCTTATTTCAAATATGTCAACCTTATATATTTTAAAAATGAAATTAGTATTGTTTTGGAAGAGTGCATCATGTATATTGGGTGACAATCGATCAATCCTAGAAATTCCATGGGTCTTGAAACCATGACTGAAGGAAGATAAGTGTTTCACGCTTACCACTAGCCTATGCGATATCCTGGTTAATGTGTAATTATTTTTTGATGAATATATATTTATGATGAACTACTAGTGTTACTTTTTATGATTATAGATTTATGCATGTTGATTTTTAAGGGATAACTAGTTATAATTTTCATTCTATTATGTACCTTATGAAACGTTGAAAGTTTATTTTAGTGCTTTATGCAACAAAGTTAATTTCTGAACATTATTTTGCTAATTTAATGGATGTATTAGAAATTTTTCAAGGAATAACCAAATAATTAATTATTTATAGATATTTATCAATAATTACTCAACATTAGGAATGGATTAAAACGTTTTGTCCTAAAACCTTAATTTTTGTTGAGATAGTAGCCTTTTAAATCATCATAGATTTATCACATTGAGGCACTCAACATTCCTTTCATCATTCACTTTTTTGTGATTGATTACCTCAATCAATCCCTATAAATATTTATGGTTTTCCTCCATGTACAATATTTACTCCTAGTCTATGATCTCCTATGTGAAGACCCAGTTATATGTTATTTGGGTAACCGTTATGGTTCCAAATTTCCATTTTAAGGGTTTTTTAGTATTTATTTTTATGATATGGGTTTCTACTAATGAAACATTCATGTGTTAAACATTTGATAACCCATATTAATTTTTAGGGATAAATTAATTTTAAGGGGGGTATAATGTAACACACTGAGTTTTTATGGATCATTTTTTCAAATAAATTAAATTTTCATTTATATATTACAATTCACTATGTCAAATATTCCCTTAACACTAGACCGACATGTCAAGCATTACATGAAACGCCGACGTGGAGTATGATACATGCAACACTAATATACATATTTGTTTGATGAACTTATATGATATATATGATATAATAATTTTAATTTAATATATATACATATATATAAATATATGTCATTTATATACTTTCTTTCAATACGACAATAAAAACGGAAACAAAATTCATCAATACATATGACTTACCGTCTCCATGAATAGTGTATTCCATGTTGAAATTATTTATTCTAGAGATTATTATAATATACAAATAATAAATTTAAATTATATTTATATAATTATTAACATTCTTGAATTATTATATAATAATAATAACCTACGATATAATAAATTAAGACACATGCAAAGAACAAAGTGAATATTATCCAAAGTGAAGCATTAACATAGGATAATTAATAAGCGGGTAATATATGGTCATAGTAAAATCATATATGTTATTATATATATTAATATAATTCTATAAAATATTTATAATAAATTCATATTTTATATAGGTGTTTTGAATTAGTACAATGAGATCCATGACACAAGGTAAAGAGATTTCATCTCACTCTTAATATATGTGAGCTACAAGCTATGTTTGACACACTTTCCATTTTCATGGTGTATGTACTTCCCAAGATTTTATTTTATGTATCTTTCACTTAAATTTATTTTTATTCACATTCCCATTTTATGATCCTTATTTCATGAGGTTTAACTTTAAAAAGTTACCAAATCGATAAAATAGTTTTGTCTCAATTGTCCTTCTTTGATACTCATGGTTTTTTATGCACTTAAACTCTTTTTCGAGTTGTATATACTTCCATTTTACATGTTGTATCATTAATATAATTATTTTATTTATATTTTAATCTTCATTTAATTTCTTTTCCAACATGGAGATTATGATCCCAACTTACCAAGTAATAAGAGTTTATTGATACAATCTCATTGCTTTTCAAGGATGTTTATGTTTATACTTCTTTTGATGAAATCTTATGATCCATATCTCAAGAAAATTCACGAGTTTCCTTATCCTATTTTATTTCATGACATAATCATGTATTGGTACCATTTTCTACTCTTTATTACAAAATATAGTTTATAAATTGTTTCTAGTAAATCCCAACTTTACCCTTTCTTTGGTCGGAAATCAATGTTTTCTAAAAAGGGTTCCCAATAATATTATACCATTATCCTAAAATATATAAAATAGATATTTTCCTTTTTTTATTTTACCAATATCTTCAAAGGAATATTCTATTCACATTTCCACCATGGAATTTTTCTACCCTTTTCATCAGGAAAAAGGAATGTTTTTTTACCTCGTATGACATGTACATATTTACTAGCTGACATCTCTTCAAAGATTCCTTCGAATTTATAAAATTTTAATCTTTAAAAAATGATTTTAATAGTAATTTTCAAATAAATTGTTTTAAAAATGTTGTCAATCCTTATTTAAATGTCTTCAAATTATTTTCAATGAAATGGTTTTTAAAACATATTTATGCTTCTTTCAAATGTTTTCATGTAAAATGGTTTTTGAAACATTTTCAAGCTCTCATTATCTGATTTCAATATGTTTTCAAATTTTTTTTTTTTAAATGATTTGAATCTAATTTATATCTTTTCAAGGAAAAATGTTTTCAAAATCATTCAAAGTCTTCATTTATATGTTTTCAAATCTATTTTCTATTAAAATAATTTTAAATGGTTTTTTGCATTAAAAAGAATTTTTCAAATAATAAAGGATATTTTACTCAAGAAAATTGTTTAAAATATATTTCTGAAAATATTTTCCATCTAAGATGAAATCTATTGGTGTTACTCACTCCATTCTAGGAATTTGTCTAATTGTTCCTTTCATTTACCTTCTATGAATGGGTTGTGCTTAATGTCATGGTATTTATGAAACCCATTTCTCTTTTATGGGTTATATGGTTATGAAATCCATTTCTATTTCATAGGTTATGCTTTTAATAAAATGATTATGAATTTAGTCTCATTCCATAGGTTATGATATGTTTACTTGTTTATGATATCCATTTCATTTCACATGTTATAATATGTCTATTTATGATCTTGTGTCACGTGTACGTATGATTTCATTATGAGATGGATGGGACCTATATCACCCTCTAATGCATTGGGTAATGATATGTTTTATATGATCTCAAAGGGTATACGAGTTGTATCCTAAGCCTAATAGAAACAAGGTTCATTGGTTGTAGCCTAAGCCAAAAAGAAATAAGGTTCATGGGTTGTAGCCCAAGCCAAGAAGAAATAAGGTTTATGGGTTGTATCCCAAGTATAAATGAAATAGGGTACATATGTAGTAGCCCAATCCTGAAAACAAGAAGGTATTTGGGTTATATCCGAAGCCTAAAAGAAATTGGGTACACTGGTTGTTATCCCAATACCAATGTAGGTACATGGGTCGTAGGACAAGACTACCATGTTATAAAGGTATTGGTAGGTCTCCTTGAGGTAATTATTTATATTCATATATGTATTCCACAAATCCTATTTCTTATTCCTTAGTTATGATTTCATGGATCGTGATATTTATTTCGTTATGATTCATTTCTTATGAACTGACAAAATTTATCCCATAACTCATGTTTATGATATTTGATATGCAAGTTATGATCTCTGAACGTTACGATCACATTATCATACTCCTATGTTCATGATGATGATTACATGTATCCCTTGTTAACCCTTACAGAGCATCTAGTCTCACCCCTTTCTTATGTTTCCTTTTTCCAGGTTATGAAGAACGGGTTAATGTAGAAGTACTAAATGTAGAGATATTTATGTGATATGTTGAAGATATTTCATCATGATAGAAGATTTTGTTTCCATATTTCCTTATAAACGAAACTATTACAGTCCTCAAGAATGGATTTTTGTAATTTTTAGATAATTCATATAAAATGATGTAATATCAAGGTATGTTAATCATGGTTTTCTATAGTTGGTATCAAAGGAAAGGTTTAGTCAAAATTTGAAAACTAGGATGAGAAAACCATAGTGACATCCCTAGGTATATTTCCATGTATATTTCTAGTGATTTATCTTAGGATAAGTATGAGGATGAGTTAGTGTTAAAAAAATGTCATGAAATTTTGGTAAAGGATAGAGTGAGTGGTTTCCAAGAAATACATCTCTGTATAGAAACAACAAGTGGATGTGGATCTGGTATAGATGTACCTAAGGGTAACAAATCTAACAATATATTCCTATCTTAACTCAGTGTAATCTTGTACAAGACAATGGGATTTGATGCACAACTGATTTGAAACCGCTTGGGGATATTCTTTGGGAATTCACATACTCTTCACGAACCATTCTGGATAATTTAAATATAAGTTTTCAATGAATAACATAGCATGATCCTAGGGTTTCATAGATTATGGAAGCTGACCTGATTTAGAAATCCTGTAATTAATTCTATTCTCAACTATGTGGTTTTATGCTATGATAAGTAATGCTCACACTATACATCTGGTTTTAGTCAATAGTAGGAACCAGAAGGAATTGGATTAAAGTTGAATGTGATGGAAGTTTTTCTGATGATCAGTCAAGTGGGATGATCACTAAATTGAAATATGTCATGATAATTCCTAATCAGTTTTCACAAAATATGATTAACAATGATTACCTTAACCAACTCTCAGACTCACCAAGGAAGAGAAAGAAAGAGTTTAATGAGAATTCAGGTAATGTAGACCGTGGAGGAATGAATATTAAATTTAATTTGTGTCAAGAATGTGGAAATAATCACCTAATTGAATTTATTATAGGAATAGGATGGTGTTTTGACCATAAAAATAATGAAACAATGTAAGTGACTGTATTGGTAAAATGAAAAGTTCGGTTAACAGAATGGAAGGGAATGTTGGCCTTCATAAGTTATTATCAATTTACGAATGATTTAAATGTGGAAATTATGGGAATTTTGAAAATATACTTCCAATATGGAATTCTCATGAATTGAATCAGCAAGGTCGTGCGATTAATGGTAACATTGTGGATGATGATGAGACTATAGAAGAAATATGATATGAGAGAGGCATTATTGTTAATAGATTAAGGGTGATGTAATCGAAGTATTTATGTATTTAGATTCAAAATTTATGAATGATGACATATAAAAGGATTACTCTACTTTTATTTTTTCATTCAGTATTTCCAAGTTTATTTTAGACTCGTGAAGTGATTTAATGATAAGATGATATTTTGACTAAGGGAAGGTAACCCTTAATATGTTCATTATGATAAGATAATCTTATACAGATAAAGATATGTGGGATATAAATAAGTAAATTGGACAGTATTTATTACCTTGGAACTAAGTAAGGTCTTGTTTATAGGTTGTTTATTCTATAACTTATGAAGTTTTTCATCATTTTTTAATTTAGGGAGTAAATGAAATAAACTTTGGAATGAGGAAGCATGCATGTTTTCCAAAAGTATTTATGGTAATTCAGGTTGTTACCATGTTTCAAGAGAATATATGATAAGCTATTCACATGTTTGGAAAGTGAAAACCAAGAGCTACATTTTGATATATATGGAATTCAATGTTAAGATGATTTTTGGACTCTCTTTCTAAAGTGTTGGATTTTCATATTTGATGAGGGATATAAGTTTAATCGTTCATGAAAATATTAACTTAATAGGAAGTATGTGTGCATTGAGTTTTTATAGAAAACCTTGGTTAAAAGTCTATTTAGTGATTAACCTTATTTTAAGGATGTCTATCTGATGTATTTTGAAAATTAAATTTTCCTTTTTTTAAAAGGACATAATATATGTTGGGTGACAACCAATCAAGTCCAGCAAGGTCATGGGTCTTAAACCAATGACTTAGGGATGAAAATCCTTTCACACTTACCACTAGACTAAAAAATTTCCTATTTAATATGTAATTATTTTTATTCAATAAATATTTATAATGAACCAGTAGTGTTACTTTTTATGTTTATAGATTAAGGCATGTTTATTTTTAAGAGAGAAACAGTTGAAATTTTCATCCTTTTTTGGACCTTATGTTCCGTTGATAGTGTATTTTAGTGATTTATGCGTCAAATTTAATTACTATAAATTCATTATAGGAGGTAATGTATGTATTAGAATTTGTTAAAAGAACAACCCGAAGGATTGATTTTTTATATATATAAATTTATCAAGAATTACTCAATGTTCTGAATGTTATAAAAATATTGTTGTCCTAATACCTAAATTTTCTTTGAGATGATGGCCCTTTAAATCATCAAATATTTATGACTTTTAGGCCCCCAAATTTCCTTTTATCATTCACTTATTTGTGAATTATTACCTCAATCAATCCTTATAAATATTTATGCCTTTCCTCCATGTCCAGTCTTCACTCCCAACCTATTTTCCCCTATGTGGAAACGCATTTATATGTTACTTTGGGTAACTGTTATGGTTTCAAATTTCACTTTTAATGGATTGTTTAGTATCAATTTTTAGGATATTGGTTTCTATGAATGAAAATTTAAATTATTAATCCTTTTATAACACAAAATAATTTCAAGGGAGTAATTCATTTTAAGGGGGGTAGAATGTAACACCCTCAGTTTTTATGGACCATTTTTTGAGTAAATTAAATTTTCATTTATATATTGTAATTAAATAAGTACAGTATTACTCTCATAGTAATCGTACATGTCTTATATTACATTCAGCACCGAATTGGAATACGATACACGCAACACCAAGTTGACGTACAATACATGCAACACTGAGTTGGCGTATGATACATGAAACACTGAGTTTCTATGAAACATATCTTTTTATTATTTTCATTATTTAAATAATATAATAATAACATAAATTTTAAAAATATTTATGTGAATAGTATTAAATTATTTTCAAATATTTATCATAATTCTTTTATATAAATGAAACATATTGATAATAAATTATATGATTTTTGGTAAATCCCTTTTATGTCAAAAAAACACTATTTTTAATTTAATTTTAATAAAATTAATTTTAGACACATTTAAAATTTTAATTTTATAAATTAAACTTCAATTTTTTATTTTTAATGTCAAAATTATCTTAAGGTGCTTTTTTGGGATTTTTCTGACAAAATTCATCTTTAGATGAATAGTGAAAATACCGGTTTTTAATTCAGAACTAATTTTTAATTTAATTTGTGTATATGGTTAATATATTTTAATTTTATTTAAAAGTTTAATTAGATAATATTTTTGTCATTTATTCAAATTTTGATCACTATAACCATTTCCACAATTAAATTGGACATAAAGAATTAACACACTTTTGATTCTTTTTACTCTAAAAACCCGCAATGTCGTCCTGATAGCGAGAATAATTTTAAATTAATTTCTACCAATTATATTATTAGAATTTGTAAAAATGGATTTCATATTTGGAATTATAATAATTTATAAGGTCTAATAAATTCGACTTTGTTTTTTAAAAAAAAATGTTAGCGAATGTGATTAAAATTAATTATATCAGTTAAGAGAAATATTAGGTTAATAAAGCAATAAACCTTAAATTTGACACCCAAAACGACCTAGAAACATGTAACAACCCATTTTATAGCAATAATTATACTCTATCATGAATTGGATGGACCTTTTTATACTATTGGAATTACCTTTAATCTGAAAAACATGGGTGGAATTCCCTTTTCAAATATTTACAAGAGTGTCACTCCTCCTCCAATATAAAAGGCCACCACCTATACAAATTACTCATACCTCTCAAGACATTTAATTTAGTCCTAGTTATGCAAAATTAGACTCCCAAAAATCCTCCATTTTACGTTTAGGATCCCCTTTGAATATAAATCCTCTCAAGTAATCCTTTCGGCACAAACCAAAAGGAGTTACCCGATTAAGAGGAAATGTATTCTCTCAAGATCCATTCCATTATTTTTCTTATTCAACCCATCCAATATTTTAATCACATTATTGGGATACAACACTAATATACTAAATATACTAGGATATTTTTATGCTAGGGTTTAATGATACACTTACACACACCTCCATTTAATGGATATCAAACATACTGTTTCGGTGTATAGAGAATTACTGCCTCATTAAATGATGATTGTTAATTTTTCATTTACCACCAATCATGGTAGCCATTATGATGTATAATATGTTTTTATATGTCATATATTTTATTTTATTTTATGTCTTTATGTTTATTTATTCCTTTTTTAACACACATCTCTTTACTTTCCATTTACTGTTAATACGATAATCACGTTTGAGGATGTGTGGACTACTGCCCCCTCAAAGTGATGTGATTCATTCACACACCACATGTAATGTATTAAGGATGAGTTTAATGAAATTATATGATATATATGAAATAATAATTCCACATTAAAAAATATATATATATATACATATATATATCAATTACATACTTTCTTTCAATATGACAATAAAAACGAAAATTGTGTTCATGCGTACGTACGACGTACCGTCTCCTTGAACAGTGCATTCTATTTTATACTTATTTATTATATAAATTATTATAATTTAAATATAGTGTATTTAAATTATATTTATATAATGATTTATATTCTGTAATCATGATATAAATATGATAACCGGTGATATATCAAATTAAGACACAAGCTAAGAACCTAGTGAATATTACCCGAAGTGAAAACTTATCATAGAATTTCTGACAATATGAATAATATAATGTCCTAATAAAACAATATATGGTATTAGATATAATAATATCTTTATTTAAAATATTTATTATAAGTTTATATTTTTTATTCAGGTGATTTGAATGAGTATGATGAGAGTCAGGACACATGGTAAGGGGATTTCATCTCACTTTTAATTTCTGTGGGCTACAGGCTATGTTCACCACTCTTTACTTTTGTGTTGTGTATATAATTACGATGACTGTATTATATTTATATTTTAATTAAATTTATGGTTATTTACATTCCCATTATATGATACTTCTTTTATGGGGTTTCACTTTCAAAAGTTAACAAATCGGTAGAATAGTTTTGTCTCAGTTTTTCTTCTTTGAGACTCATGTTTTGTTATGAACCTAAACTATTTTTAAAGGTGTATATATTTAAATTTTACATGTTATATCATGAATAACCTTATTTTCATGATATATTAAGCTTCATGTAATTTCCTTTCTTACATAGATATTATGATCCCATGTTACGAAGTTATAAGAGTTTATTGTGACAATCTCATCAATTTTCAAGAATGTTTATGTTTATGATTATCTTGATTAAATATTATGATTCATATCTCAATAAAATTTATTAGTTTTATTTTCATATATTATTTCATGACATAATCATGTATTGGTACCATTTTATACTCTTTGGTACATAATATTGTCAAGAAAGTTTTTTTTGAAAATCCTTACTTTACCCTTTCTTCAGTCAGAAATCTATGATTTCTAAAAAGGGTTCCCAAGATTAATATACCATTATCCTAGAATATCCAAAATTATTTTGTTACCATTTTCTCTTTTAATAATCTCTTCAAAGGAATATTCTTGTCTCTTTCCCAACAAGGAATTTTTCTACCCTTTTTATTGTATAAAAGAAATGTTATTTTTACCTCGTATGCAATGTATGGATGTACCCGCCAAAATCTCATTGAAGCATCCTTTTCATTTTGAAGTATTTAATATTTAAGAAAATGTTTTTAAAATAAATTTACAGGGAAAATTGTTTTCACAAAAATTTCAATCCTTATTTAAATTTTTTCAAATTATTTTAAAATAAATGGTTTGTAAAACATATTCATTGTATTTTTAAATGTTATAAAGTAAAAAGGTTTTTATAAAATCATCAAGCTCTCTTAATATGTTTTAAAAGTGATTTCAAATTAAAAAAAATTAAATTTTTTTAAGCTTAATTTATATTTTTTCAAGGAAAAAAGTTTTCAAAATAATTTCAAGCCATCATTGTATGTTTTCAAAGCTATTTTCTATGAAAATTATTTTTAAATGGTTTTATACATTAAAAATACTTTTTCAAAAAATAAATGATATTTTACTAAAGAACGTTTTTTAAAAGATATTAAAAAAAATTCTCCATCTATGATGACATATATTTATGTTACTCATGCCCTTCTAAGAAATTATATATAGGTTCCATTCATATCCTTTTTATGAATGTGTTGTGCTTAATGTCATGGTATTTATGAACCCATTTCTCTTTCATGGTTTTTATTATTATGAAATCCATTTCTCTTTCAGGGGTTATGCTTTTGATGAAATGATTATGAAACCTGTCACTTTCCATAGGTTATGATATGTTTACATGTTTATGATATCCATTTCATTTCATGGGTTATGATATGTCTATTTATGATCTTATGGAACATTTATGTATGATTTCATTACGAGACGGGTGAGACCTATATCTCCCTCTAATGTATTGGGTAATAACAAGTTTCATCTGAGATCAAAGGGTATACATGTTTTTTCCCAAGCCTAAAAGAAAAAACGTTCATGGGTTGTATCCAAAGACTAGGAAATAAGGTCTATGGGTTATAGCCCAATCCTAAAAGAAACAAGGTTCATGGGATATATCCCAAGCCTAAAATAAAAAAGGTTCCTGGGTTATAGCCCAAACATAAATGAAAAGAGTGTACCGCTGTAGTAGACCAAGCCTGAAAATAAGAAGGTATGTGGTTGTAAACCAGGCCTAAATGAACGTGGGTACACTGGTTTCTAGCCCATGCCTGAAGTAGGTACACAGGTTTTATCCAAATCGTAACATGTTATAAAGGTATTAGTAGGTAGACTTGAAATAAATGTTTCTATTCTTATATGTATGCCACAAGTACAATGTCTTATTATTTAGTTATGAGTTCATGGCCCATGATATTTATTTCCTTATCATTAATGTCTTATGAGCTTCCATGTTTTATCCCATAACTCATGTTTATGATCTCTGATATGAAGGGTATCATCTCCTAATGTTACAATCGCATTATCATACCCCTATATTCATGTTTATGATTCCATGTATCCCTTGTTTATCCTTAATGATTGTTGGTTCTCAACCCTTTCTTATGTTTCCTTTATATAGGTTATTAAGAAATGTTTTAGGTAGAAGTATTAAAGGTGGAGATATTTATGGGATAGTTTGAAGATCTTTCACCAGGATAGAATATTTTGTTTCCATGTTTTCGAAGACCCTAAACTATTATGGTCCTTGGGAATTTGTTTCTTTAATGTGTAGAATGTTCATCTAAAATGATGTTATATCCATGTATGTTAAGCCTAGTTCACTATAAGGGACACCTATTTTAACAATGGGTTGAATAAGACTATATTTGTTTATGTTTTTTTAAAAGTAAAATGATATAAAAACACACAAAACATTCATTTGGATGATGTTTCTTACTATAGTGATCCTGAGGAGGTAAGAGGTATGATCAACTCCCACTTCAAATCCTAGTAACTCTAATTAGTACATGAAGAATGGTTATCCTAGCGGATAGGACGAAATACTCAACTCAATACCGTATATGGTTTATTCACATGTCAACTCCTTCTTCACTAATAATCTCGATGAATAATAACTGTAGGATGCAACTAGGTCCCCTAATCAAGAAATCTCTCTTGGACCTAATGGTTTTATGGGATCCTCCAATGTATCCTCCTAGGACATCATTAAAGATGATCTTATTGAAGCTATCTGAATATTTTTTGATGGTGGATCTCTCCCAATGTTTTCTTGTTCCGCAATTATGGTTCTCATTAAAAAAATAACCCCTCATCTTTAAGACAATTCAGACCCATAATCATCTGAAACCTTACTTATAATTTATTTTCTTCCATTATTAATAGGAGGCATCTAAATCCATGATTGGGTATTATGAGAGAAGTATGTATTCATAAAACAAATATCCAAACATGGTGAAATTGGTATATCCTAATAAATGATAGGTGGTATAAGAAACAATAAATTGGGCTCCAATATTTTTATTAAAGTGGACATGGAAAAATCCTATGATATACTTTAGTGGAATTTTATCCTCTGTGTAATGGATCGCATGGGTTTCTCATCCGGGGTGGTTGATCTTTTTTTTCTACAATACCTTACCATGAATTTATATTCTCTTTATGTGGATGAAATTCATTTTCTTTAAATCAGTTAGAGTATTGAGGATAGGTGACCCATATCTCTTAGAATCTTCATTATGGTGTAGGTTGTTCTTGATAGGTATATTACTTCATCCATTTAATTGGGCAACATCAAGCCATTTCACGATAATTCCCAATTAAATTAGGTCTCCCACCTCATCTTTTTTAATGAAATGGTGTTTTTATCAATGGATATATCAAATCAATTAGAGGTTTTAATGATATCATGGAGGAATACTCTGAGTGTAGTAGGAAAATCATCATTTGTGATAAGATTTAGGTTTCTTTCAAAACCTCATATCGATATAGATGTGAAAAAATATTAATCCATGTTTGGAATTCACAAAAGGAACATCCACATGGACTACATACGTTCTTCTATTTCTCCTGGTAGACTTTTCATCTGTCACATTGTGGGTGTTGTGGATAGTATCTCCAACCGCATCATGAATTGGAAAACTACTTTCTATAATTTGGAGGAATAATTAATCTTATCAACTATGTTTTTAATTCCATCCCCATACACATACTATCAATCCTAAAATTCCTTAGGCGATCCTTATATATGTTTATAACCTCTTGACGTCATTTATTTTGGGCACTCTGTCTGATGAGAGATTTCATTGGAATTTCTAAAACTGGTTAGCAAATCCAATAGACAATGGGGGTATTAATGTAAGTAACTTCACTAAAATAGTTAACTTCATAAAAGGAAAGTTTTATTTGGATTCCATCGAAGGTTTTTATCTTTAGATCAGTTTCATCATTAGATAATATGGAAGGGACATGAATGTGCTGAGAGGAAAACCTTATTATCAATTGGAGAACCATTCATGTCTATATCCCTACTCTATAGAACTATACTCTATGGATTTTTGGATATTTGGATATCACCTTATAGAATCACAAATGTGTGGATGTTGTGTTGTGGTATCTAGGATTCAATAATATAGAGATAACCTTTATAAAATCCAATATTTACCCTTATTTCATCTATGTTGTCTTGGAAAATAACCAAAAAACATTTTATAATGGTATCAAATAGAAGCATGTTCCATAAACCTGCGTCTTTATGATCATAATGTTGGGTAAAATCAGTGATCAGTCATAAAATCACAGACTACAAGTTTCACATAATTGTGATGCATGGGGTAGCATGCTCTAGTTAAAAAAGATCCCAGCTAAATTCAGCATCATGGTATGAAGAACATACAACCATGATTTACCTAAATATTTAGTGGTTAATGTAAAGGGTATTTGGATAGCTTCTAGGTGATCTTGATTACATGTTTATATGGAATAATCAACCATGAATCTATTTTTTCAAAGTAAATTAGCAATCAGGACAAGGAACACTTTTGGAGATTTCACTAGTTTTTCTTTCCCTATGGATCCTATCGATAACTTCCTTCATCTATGGTTCAGTTTTGTGGGTAAAAAAACTAATGCAAGAAGGTGATTACCCTATTCATTTTTCTCTAGATATTGGTGTATATGAGATGTAAGAAATAGGCATTGACAAATTGGTTCCCTGACATCGGAAATAGATTTGGTAGTAAGGTCCAGATTCCTTGCTATTAATCTCTACCATATTCTGAAATTATAGAAGGATGTGACTTCCTAGAGGGATATTATGGGGATAAGGTACACTTCCCTTCCTTACAGCATCTACCCCTATTGTAAAATAATTTTTTAGGATCCTCCCAACTATGGACATAAGCACAATTCTAATGGATCATGTAGCTATGGTTATATGCATGGGGGTGTTATCTATGATTCCAATAGTTCAAATACCTTAAATTTTACTGAATTCTATAGTAAATGTGATTATCTTCATGTGTATCCCAATACCTTCCTTAGTGGTCTCAAGATATCACAAGATTATTACATTTCATTGGATGAGTTGGAGACCGACTCAAAGATCTTATGATACATTATCAATATTTTCATATCCACCCCTTGGAAGAATATCTATTTTACTTCCAAATGAAAAACATCCATTACTGATGGATTTTAACTTCTCCACACTTACTTTGAATTAAATAGAGTTTCTGAATTTCATTCTTGTTTCACGTCCCTCGGAAGATGTGTTCTGGTTTGGAATCACTGCTTCCGAGTGGTTTCCATTGGATTTATTTTTTGGAACCAGAAACATCCAATGGTTCTTTATCCAAAGGGGGCCTTCTTTCCAAAAGTAGGAATGGTTTATGTTTGAACATAAAATATATAAGAACATTCATTGGTTGAGATGATGGGAGGTCAGCCCCATCACACCCTTTTTGGGGGAATTATTGCTTACTCCAGGACTCTCTTAATGGTTTGATATATTTTCATGAATCCTTATTAATTCACCAAGTCTAACACAAGTTTACCTTGGAATTTTCAATCAATTTTTAGATTGTGGGAAATTTAGAATCATCCACATGTATTCGAGGTTCTTCATTAATGGAAACATCCATATATATTTGAGGTTCTCCATCAATGGTATCCTCTCTTATAATATTTAAAAATCCTTTTAACCATCATTATGATAATACTGGTTTAAGCCACTTAGTGGGGAACTCTGGAATTTATCATCATCCAGGGAGATGAATGTTTGTTTTGATGTTAGGATCATACCCATAAAAGGGATACATACGTATCCTTGTGAAAGGAATCAGAACCCTCGTAGTTTGGTACCTCTTAATGGGGCATGTCATACCTTTTTAGGTCACGTGATAAGAACCCAACCATATAGTTTAATGTCATGTGGTATGGACATCTAAGAGAAAGGTTCTTAGTAAAAGTTTTATGTGGTACTTATGCCTAATAATACCAATGAACTTGTAAAAGATATGTGTTTCCTATTTAGATTATACCATGTTGGGAATATGGCTATGGAATAACATGGTAGTTTTTGGAGTGTTGTATTTGAACTTCCGAGAGGATTCCTATGTATCCCATTCAGATGGGAACAAAATCCCATGTAGTTTGATGAGTCTCATAAGAGAGTCTAGTCCTTTGAGAGAAATGAGTTTGGGCTTACTTCTTGAAAGGGATGCCTTTTTATAAATGAAGTTAGAATAGGCTCGGGCCTTAGTAAGGCTTCCTACATATCCCAATTATTATGGGAATCATAATTCTTGTAGTTCATGAGTTGAAGTGTTTATGAAAATGTTGTGTTCATGAAAAATATCTAAGCCCACATGGGTCATACTCAGTGTGAGAAACAAGAGGATCTCAAAGATTCAACAAAGGTGCATCCACTTTCCCTCCTTCATTGGTGGAATAGGATGGGCCTATGGCAGTGGTGGTGGAAGAGGCTTAGATGGAGAATCTTCACTATATTTCCTTCACATTAGAGAAGGGTCTAATGTATGGAAGGAGTAAAGGTGAAGGATGTAGAGAGGTGCAAGAATGAACCCTCTTACTTGAGTGGTAAAGGGATAACACAAGGATGGCTTCCCTAGTGGATCCCAGGAGTGGAGGGAGAATTCTCATTTTCTTGAATGGAAATGAAAGTATGACCTTTACTCTTATTATTGGGAAATAGAGGCTCTGGGTCTTAGAGATGAAAATGGGAGATCATAACCCAAACCCTAATCCTCCAAACTGGGAACTCACCAACAATTTTCCTAGGAGAAAGGTCTGTGTGACTAATGATATATAAACCCACATACACTTCATGAATCATAACCCCATTGCAAAAAAATGTGGGAAATATCTAATTGCGGATATAAAAACCCAAATAGGAGACACGCTGATGTGCCTCTCCCAAAGGTTTGATAATTTAGGATGTTTTGGTTCATGTTTCAACATATTACTTTTCAGATAAAGGAACCAAAGAAGGAAATACCCTTCCAAGAGTGTCTTTGAAGAGGTTTTACAGGATGATTCATAGGCCCTATGCATAGCTATACCTCATGGGTACACTGCATAGGTAAACCACGCAGGTATGTTGCGTAGGTGTGTCATGCAGTTCTTTGTAATGACTGAAGAAAATTATTAATATAGGATAACCAAGCCTATGAAAGATCCAAAATCTGAATGGATTTCAAAACATTCTTATCCCATGTAATTCTATCTTCTCTCATGTTTTTAGAGAGCTACCTGAGACAATTTGAGGGATTTTGAAGAAAGAGCTACCCAATTAGAGCTTCTAGAATTATTTCAACTATTTCAGTCATCAAATGACGAGCCCAAGGGTCCTATTTATAGGAAAGGGGGATAGTAAAAATAAATTCATTGGAATAGTTCATATGTGCAGCCCTTCCATGTAACTCCTCTGCATAGGTGTATAGAAATCATCTTGCCACGTAGGCCTGCCATGTAGGTCTAGCACTCAGGTCTGACGTGTATGTCCTCTACAATTTGTTATAAATTTTAGTCATTTGAGATTTGTTTTGAGACTTTGAAATATAAAGGGGATGTATTCATATCCTTTTTTCCTTACTAATGAGATTCGAAGAAAGACCCCCCCCCCCCCACATATTGGATCTAATTAGAAAGAAGATCGAGTCCTGAGGTAAGATTGTGGGGAAAAGACTATGGAGTAATTTCTGAGCCATGCAGGTCTGTCACATAGCTTTTTCATATAGGTATGTTGCATAGTTATTTTGTGTAGGGATGTTATGTAGGTATATGATGTCTATAAATAGGTCCATAAATTTTCAATTTTCTTCACCCAGCCTCTCAGATTTTCTTCTCTCATTGCGTAGCTTATTTGTCCATCCTTGTCGCGTTGTGCTCTCGAGTAGGTTCCCTGAAATTTTGTCAAGGTGAAACCATTTGAGAGATAGAGCTACGTGAAATTACTTCGTCAAAGGATTTTTGTTAGGAACATTTTTTAAAGACCTATGTGAGTGACCTCATCAAGAGATCTATGTGAAGCATTTCCTTTGCCAAAGTTTTAAATCCAATTATGTTGAAATTATAATTTTCTTAAGCCAAAATTCCATCCTAATATGGGGAACATGGAAATTATTTTGTAGGAAATGGCTCACTTGATGACCATCACTAAGGAAGCTAAGGCTCTTCAAAACAAGATAATGAAAATTATCACACCATACTATTATGACATTGTTGTGAGTACCCTCCCAGGGATACTGAAGGGTTTAATTCCATACCAATGAGAATATCCACAAAGTCATTATTTTCCTCCGTATGGACATGAGATTTTGCAAGATGAGCACATTCAGTCTATTAATAGATACTTTCCAAATAATTGGTTTATCCATTACTCCAATTGTCCTTGAATGAATATTACAATGCAGGGTATGCCAGTTCCCGAGAGAACTGTTCCTACTAGATGCATCCTACGCTATTTTGGTTGTACTAATGATATGAAAGATCATGTTGTAGATACAAGGCCACATTTCTATGTTAAAACCTTTTTTTCTTCACAAACATATCATTATAATGGTTTTAAGTAATAATGAGATCTTTATTCTAGAGGAGGAGTTAAACCTGAATGGATGTGGTCGATTTGGGTACACCAAACTTGCGTAGAATTCCAGAAAGAGCTATCAGATGTTCACATTTATGAAGCTATATGGATAGGAAAAACTTATGTTTATAAAAATGACTTCATTCCAGAATTATTGAGACAATGGAGTCCACAAATGAATACCTCCACTTGACGCATGGTGAGGTTGGCATCAGTTTATGGGATACTTACCAAATATTTGGGGTTCCCATTCTTGGGAAAATGTATGATGAGTTTATTCCACCAGTAACAACATGGGATGATTTTATCAGGACACCATCATTGGCTAATGAATTATTCAAAATAGAAAAGAAATTTCTTAAAGACAAGAACGATATTCATGAAAGAGTGTGGATTTAATTATTTTTAGAACCAACAACAGAGAAAGGTCCCACATACGGATTTCCTACTGTTTTCCCTTCTATAGATAATCGGGGTATTTTAGGCACATATTGGCATACATTGGAGAATGGTGACTATAAGAAATTGTGATATAAGGTCAAATATAATATTGATGAAAAGGTACACTTAGTCATCTTTATTTCCATGTGGCTAAGCATTTCCTTTCTTCTAGTCCATGAGTCTGACGGTGGATTAAGGCCAAGGACTATTGTTATTATAGCGAAATTTGTAGATGGAAATTATATTTTTCTTAGAAACTTTGGTATTGGAAAAATTTTATTATTACCTACTACATTTTTATAATGGGAAGGATGCATTTAGAATTTCAATGCCATTCCATGTGTTGTGGGGCTGGATTGCAGCACACGTTTTTTCATACTCAGTGTTGAATTTAGTTATAGTCCCCAAAGGTCAATTTACCCCATATTTACAAAAATTCACTGGTATTAAGCCTCAAATCAAGATACCTGATGTAGTGTTGATGGAATTTATTTCATCAGGAGAATCCAGTTTCTTCCCTTTTGGTAACCCACCAACTAGAACATTTATTAATGACGGTAAGGAATAAAATTATCAGTTGAGGTCTTATATGATGGAAATCAGGGATAGTGTATTATCGACCAGTATTTATGGTGAAATTATATATGATTATTACATCCTTTATATTTTTTCTATTTAGTTCAAATGTCTTCAACAATCAAACAATTTTCCTCCCATGTATGTTATACATGAGAATCACCCAACGGTAATGAGACAATTGATGATTTTTATGGATTTAAAAATATCCAAATTAACAATTACATTACCTCCATCGGATGTATCAGTTGGATTGGAAGATGGATTTTATAAATATTGGGATTATCCATACCCTCATGGGGCTTTGAATGAAGTAATATATCAGGTGGTGGCCATGAAAAATATTTTGGGTAATAATCGTGGTAGTAGGTCTAAATTTAAAGATGATGTAGAGGCTTCAAATGTTTTAAAACCTTCAATAAAAAATCTGAAGATGGTATTCCAGGAAGACTTGGGCTAGGTAAAAAATACCTCCAACATTGATTTGAAATAGCCACCACCATAAAAAAAGATTCACATCCCATTTTCTAACCATTCAATAGAATAATGGAGTCCTGAAGAGGCTCACTAGTCAGAAGGTGTTGAGTTTTCTCCATAGCCAAAAAAATTAAAACTGAATTATGTGAGACCTTTAACTATTAAATTTTGGGAGAGTTTGACTCGGGAACTCAAGGATGTATGTTCATTCCTCCAAAATGGCCTTTAAATACAGAATGTGAGTGACATTAAATCACCTTCTGATTGTCATTAGAATAATAACCTGGCTGATTTACAGGAGTATATTGCGGATCTTGAGACCTTTATATACAAAACTGATGAAAAATATTATCCTCTAAACAAGTATCTAATATGATGGAACTAAGGATATGTGAAGAGTTAATTATTCACCCTTTTAAGGAATGGGAAATTTATGTTCATACTGAGAATGTATATTACTTTTCTTTTGTATAAATTATTCTTTATCATTCACCATAATTAATCTTGATGATATTGCATTTTACATATTGAATTTAAAGAAGGAACCTTAGGGAAAGTTCTCAGGTCACTAAGGTATGGACCTACAGGTTCTCCCATCGACACATTAAACGATCCTCCAAAGTCTCTATAACTTTCTCTTAGAGTTATAATCATGACTAGTGTAATGGTGACAGAAAATCCTTAGCCATTACCTCGGGTTTCTTCTACCAAGAGGAATGTTTTGATTTCTCCTCATGCTTCTAAAAATAAATTCCACAGAGTGACAAGATTGGTCTAAAGTGTACGTTGAAGAAGTAAGTATTTATATTGTCATCTAGCATTATGAATTTCTTGATACACTTTGGTAATTACATTTATCTTCTCATAGGATCTGCATCTCTCTCTTCTCTTAAGGGCTTAAGAACTGATCTTTTAAGAATGGAGATGGAAACTCCATAAGAAACACTGGTTCATGTTGATGAATCTGTTATCATGATAGATAAGATATCAAAAAATTCAGCTATATCTTCTCTTTATTATATTGAGAGAGAGAAAATTAATGGTGATTTCAAATACATTTCTCTTGATTATTAAATTATTTTCTTATATTATTCTCCTCAAAATAACTCATATCATTTTCCCTTGGTAATGGGTCCTGTAATAATCAATAGTGATATTCCTATCACTCTAGAAAGAAGGAATCAGGATCTTGGGAAATCTAACGTAGATACTGGTGTTTATCTTAAACTGTAAAGATCTTCTGATGTTATACCAGTAAAGAAATAATGGAACAGATATCATGGGAGCCAATTTGGGCATCAACTATCATTTTTTGGATACCATAAATGGTGAGGATGCTATAACATTCCTACCTGTAAGAACTGAAATGATGGACTCCCATAATCCAAACATTGATATTTTAGGTTTTATCGAGGATTTTAGGGACTTTCATGAGGAATTACAAGGATGTAAGTTCTCATTCTTGAATTTTAAATACATAATTGTTCTTATTTTACCCGATAATTTACATCAAGGTTCAACTTATGCAGTTTTCCTGTAAAGAATGTTGTGAAGGCCCTTAAAGAATGGGGCATTCCACTTTATCCCTCTTTTGATGAAGCTAGGGAAATACTTACTAAGAGACCCATGTTGAGAGAATTTCATGATCCTTCAATTATGTAAAATGAAAAAACATGGGAGAATACCCATATTCAAGAAACATCAGCTCAAGTAGCTAAATCTGAGAATAATGGGGATGAATCTAACCAAGCAACTGACTAATTATTAGGTAAATGTTATTAGTTGTCTAGATCATGCTCTATTATACCATTCTTCAAAAACTAGAATTGATCTTGATTCACAATTTAGGGTTATCAGCTCCCATAACAAGATCGAATGGTGACACTTCTGTGTTGGCTCAGACATCAGCTGAAGGTGACGCATCCAATGTTCTAATAGAATAAGAGAAAGGCACCTTTTTAAGTTATTTGTTTCTATAGTACATTCTACCCCACTATAGTGACTCAGATTCAAATTTAGATATGTAGTTTCTTATTGACATGGCACGTAAAAATACGTGACAACATACAAGGAAAATAACTGTCGGGAAGCCTTTGGATGAGCTGTTGTACCATTTTGGAAACCTCCCAGCAATATTTTGCATATTAGGGTTCTGTGGATTTTGTTATCACCTAGTATATAATTCAATTAAATAGACCATTTGGAAGTGGGAGAAATAACATAAGATACAGTAATATAATGAAAAGGATAATGAATTATTAATTTTGAGAGATTCCAAGATGCAGTAGCTAAGGTAGAGGATGACCAAAACAAGAGGTTGATCAAAATCTGCCTATAAATTAATAAAGCAAAGAAGGAGCTGATATCTTCAACAGAAAATAGATAATGTTCATAAAAAACTCGAGAAAATGAGCCAATCATTGGGAGAAACCCAATTACAATGAAGAACTGTTATTTCAAATTCCAAAGAATCACATCATCAAGATGCGGAGGTTGTAGTCTCTCAACACTCTCAACTTCAATAGGTGGCTGATAGGTCACATGACGCTGTTCAACAGATGAAGAGCCATGCTAATAGTTTTTTAACACATGATATAGAGGATCCATTCTTTGGATGTTCATATGATTTTAGTATATGAATGAAAGGAATTTTATCTCCAACCATATATGTCTCTGTTATTACATTTTTTAATTTTAATAAAAAAGGTGATGATTATTATTTTTCTAACATCAAACGTTTTTGTCATATAATCATAATTTCAATAACATGAATGTGGGTGCTCGAAATTTTCTTATTTAAGCTGATGGGCCTAATGAGTGTAGTTTTATTTTTACTAGGGTTATATGGAAAACTCCCAAAAACATTGCATCTTTTGACTTTTTATTTCACAATATTTCTTAAACTATAAAAAAATGTAAGTCTAGTAAGCTGAGACTCGACTTTTGTCAAGGGCTCATATTGCGGGTTTTTAATCTGACGAGTACTATGTCTCTTGTCATTGGCAGTTTAGAGTAATTAATTTTTGAACTAATAAGGCTAGTGTTGAAGGTACACTATCTTTGACCATAAATTTTTGAAATTAGATCCCAAAAAAGGCTCAGTGGCTAGGAATTTCCATAATATTCTTTAAATAATTCCAAAGGGAATCTTGAGTCATTATTTTTGTGGTCACCAAAATATGAAACATGTATAAACATAAAGGAGGATTTTTTAAGAATGAGGTTACCATTATTTAAAAAAAACGCATTATGAGGGTCATGTTATGTAGAGACAACTGAGGCATATGTGGCATTTCCAAACAGTGGAATCTTTTGACTGACAGTCCTGTTATGTAGGAAACTTATTCAAGGCCACCTAGGGGCACATACTGCATAGTCAGAAAAAAGATTTCTCATGAATCTTACATTTTATTGTTGATAGATAATGGATAATAAAAATTGTGTACTCAAGACCACAGTGGGTTGTTTTTCCATGGAAATGGATTTTAAGAATAAAGGGTCATCTATGTCGACATTTGTCATGAATGGAAAAAACACCATTACAAAAAATTTATGTATGAGGAATGGTTAAAATTTTTCCAAAAGGGGGATTTTTGATATCACGCTATGCAGTTTTAAAGTCATGAAGTGAGAACATTGAACTGTGCAATTTTAAGTTATGCAGTGAAAAAATTGTTCTGTGCAGTTTTAAGTCATGCAGTGAGGACATTGAGTGGCTTTAATTTAAGGTCTTTAGCATTGAACATAGGTCAGAGACTCTCCAATTTCTTGATAATTTGATTGTAAACATACTACCATGGTCAATTATGGAAAGTATTTATTGTAAACTATTATTTGGGAATTTATGGATCCGAAGAATGATATGGAAAAAGGGCTAGCAGAATTTGATGATGTTTTTCCTGAGAACGAAGTTAATATTATTTAACAAACCCATTATGGGGGTTATATTATACAGGCACAACTGGGGCATATTATGCATAGCCAAACAATTTCATCTTTTGACTTACATGCCCGTTATGTAGGAAACTTATAAAAGTCCACCTAGGGGAATGTACGTCATAGTTAGGAAAAAGATCTCTTGAAAAATTAACATTCTATTACTAAAAGATAAAGAATGTTTGCGGAGATTCATATATTCAATATAATAGAGTTCAGTTTATGGGTAAAGGTACCTGAGTACGGAAAGAGTATCTCCAATCATGATTTCCAAAGAATCATAGGAATAGAATTTATACGAAGGTCTGACCAAAACGTAGGAAGTACGATGATTGTAGTTTTAGTCCATATGACTAGGAGAAAAAATATAATGGAAAAAATGGATGGTATGTGGTCATATGATCCAAGGTAATTTCAATATGATCTGAATACATGTAGGGGAAAATTATTAAACCATGGTCTTCAATACTTTCATATTAAGATAAAGAGAATGATACAAATATACATAGATGACTACCTTAATATAAAGATTCTCGTATATCGTCATCAATGTCTGAAGGGGAAAAAGACACTTTAATGGAGAATGAAGTTACCATTATTTCACAAACACATTATGGGGGTTGTATTATGCAGGGTTGACTGGGGCCTATGCTGCATATCCTAACAGTGGCATCTTTTGATTGACAGGCTCGTTATTTAGGAAACTTATGAAGGGCCACCTAGGGGCACAAACTGTATAGTCATGAAAAAGAGTTCTTAGATTTGAGAAACATTGTCACCCAAAACCGTATGAATGATTGTAAAGATGTGATAATACTCAAGATTAAGAGTGTGAAATACTAAAGGGGGTAATTCTCAATGCACCTGATAGATATTTGAATCAATATTGGCCATGAGTTTGGAGTCCCTTACATAGATCCGACTCATATGTATCATGGGGACATTTATTGTTTCCTTGGTGGGATCTCTAAGGAGAGGACCTAAAATTAATACTACTGCATATATTTTTAATTATATGTGGAATAGAGATAAAAAATTATCCTATGGCTGGGACTAGGAGACAAGGCCTAACATTTACGATGTATTTCAATGGAAGAGAATCAATCCATACATAGTTCTTTAAACACTTCTTATGATAGTTTAATTCATAAACAGGGAATAAAGGGGTTTTTTATGGTGTATGGGCCCATGATTGGAGATCTAGGCATCTCTATGTACCTCATATGGATGAGAATCAAGATAAATGTAGTTCTTGAAGCAAAAAATTTCCCACACTAATTGATTTTTGATGTGGGAGATGGGGAATTTTAACACATTATAGAAGAATGGTTAAACTTAAGACACCAAATGGGGTGAAGATCAAACCATATATCTTGAAAGATCACTCTGTATAGATTGGGTTCATATACAGGAGGAGAAGAGGGAAATAAAATTTTTTTGGTTGTGGATGGGCCCATGATTGGAGATCTGGGCATCTCTACGCATCCCATTGGAATGAGAATCATGCCACACTTAGTTCTTGAAATGAGGTATCTATGTAGATCTGAGTCAAACATAGGAAGAAATGGAACTCATGTGTCACAAAGGAGTAGCAATGATGTATGTGATTCTTTTATATAGAATATCTTAATGTTAAATAAAGACGATGTTAGCTGTACAGTTTAATATCATGTAGTGAGGATGAATGATGTTATGCAGTTTAACATCATGAGACAAGTGCAAAGATTCTACACATTTTAACATTGTGCAGTATGGACACATATGCTTGTTATACAGTTTAATTTCTTGCAATAAGGCCTCTGTGTTTTCTAGTTTAGAGTAATGCAGTAAGGAAAAATGATTTGCAATTACAAAAAGTACTTCTTCAAGAATCATGCATTGGTTAGAGTTGTAATAAGTAATCCATACATTGTGACTAGGAAATAAGATCCATTAGAGTAGTCCTTATGTACAGAGTAAGGTTCTTCCCTCTTTGGATCATGTTTTGAGGATTATTTCCCGTTATCATTGGAGTCCTAATGTCAATACCAATTCTCCTTGAATAAATTAGTGGAGGAAAACTTTATTATTAAAAAAATAATTCTATTCTAATGTGATATACTTCTAAATGATGAAACGTATCCAATCTATTTTTTCTAATCATTCCAGATCATAAAAACATTTTTGAGACTTATCATCAACAGATAAGTGATCAAAGATTGCAACTCATAGTGAAGGAAATTGAATTTCAATTTGGAGAACTGCTTCTATGCCGTACACCAACAAATATAGAGTTTCCTAAGTGGAAGTATGGGTATTAGTCTAATAATCCAATAAATCATGAAAAATTTTATCAAGCCAAGATTTCTTATCTTTATCCCCCATTTAATGGAGTATATTTGATAGGGTCTTATTGAAAGCCTCTATTATTCCATTGTCCACCATATTATATCGAGATGAATGGTTTGATTAGATATTGTTCTTATGATATATCTTCTTTACCTCAGCAGAATAGAAATCGGTGCCTTTATCCATCCATATAGTATGAGGAACACTAAATCTAGTAATGATATTAGTTTTAACAAAGCTAACTATTCATTTGGCTCTGAATTATTTGAGAGGTATTACCTTATCTAATTTGGAGAAGAGATCAGTAGTAGTATGAATATTCATGAACTTCTGTGCCATAGCTAGAGGATAAGGTTCTACTACATCTATTACCCATGTTGAAAATGACCAGGAATATTAAGCTGTATGTAGCAACTTTGGGGGTTGGTGAATGAAGTTGGTATAAACTTTTAAAGGATGACACTTCATGGTTAAATCTATGAAATCTTGCATCATTGAAGGCCAGAAGTATCCAAGCCTTCAAATTTTATCAGAAATCGTTTTCCTAGACTTGTTAGCACCACAAGCTCCTACATGTACTTTTCATGAGAGTTGTAGTTTCTTCACTATCAATGCATCTGAAGTGGAATCCATAGAAGCCTTGTTTTTATAGGATCTTTTAATAATATGGACTATCATAAAGTGTGAAATTGTCCACTCATCATCAGATCATTTCTTTTTCATCTCTATCTAGATTTGGTACTTCATTTTGAAGGTATTCCATGATGGGTGTTATCTATCCTGTAGAATGACCATATGGCTCCAAAACATGACTAATTTCATTAATTTCCTCCATTCTAGTTTGAACGAAAGATGAAACCACATGACGATGAGAAATACTGATGGTTGCCTCATCTCGATTTGGATCTTCAGGGGTTGTGGATGCATTATCCAATGCATCAGCTAGGGTATTTTGTGATCGCGGTACACAAGACAATGTTGGATCTCAGGGAAATTCATCCCCTGAACCTTTTATATAATCACACAAAGGGATTAACTCTTATTTTATAATAGAATAATATTCGTTGATCTATTTGATTACCAAATTTGAATCACAATTAACTTTCAGGCGGTTCACTTATACCTAGATAACCAATTCTAGGCCTAAAATGATAGCTTGAAGTTATACCTCCTTGTTGGTACCACCACTTGACAACATGAAGTAATATGAAAACACTATCATTTTTGAGGAGATGAGTACAATTCCTAACCCAGCTTTGTTGAATTTAGTTTTTTCCATTCTCTTCCCCATTGGACTTCTGGAAGCACAATCAAAGTACATTTCCCATTTTTAGGGATTATCTTGAAAATAGAAAATTTCTTCATCAGGAAGTAAGTTCAGTATTATATGATGTATCTTCTGTAGATGGATGCTTAGCAAGGAAAACTACCAAGGCTTGGCCTTTATTGATTTATGAAGAACAAATTGGATATCAAAATGTTATAAAATAATTACCACTATTCCAAATGTTCTGTAAGCATAGGACTTCTGATGATAAATTTGAGCGGGTTATTGTGAGATACCAAGTGGATCCCATGATGTTGTAGTTAGTGCCTCAATTTTTGAAATGCAAAGATTAATTCCAAGAATCACTTCTATATACTTGAATATCGAGTATCTTTTTCACGCATAGTTTGAATGAGATTGTAATGTCTATTATCATTCCCAGCATCATTCTTTTGGGACAGGAAGGCACCTATTGATTGCTCTAAAGATGTCACATAGAGAATTAAAGGATTTCCTTCAACAGGTGGAATTAATACCATTGGACTCAAGAGATATTTCTTGAGGGTATAAAATGCCTCTTTTCAATCTTTGGTCCATTGATAGGTGACTCCCTTCTTCTTTAATCGGGTGATGGCTAAACACTTTACAACCAAATTGGAGATAAAGCACTGAATATAGGCCAAGTGTCCTTGAAGCCCTCTTAATTATTTCAAATTTCTAGGAGGTGACATGCCAAGGATTATTTTATCTTCTCAATATCAACTTTAATTCCATGATGGTGTATAATGAAGTTGGGAAATTTTCTTGAGGTTACCCTGAAAGCACATTTTAATGGATTCATATTCAAATTATGTTTCCAATGTTTACTGAATATGATCACCAAATCAGTCAGGTGATCAAACAATTGTCTGGATTTAACTACCATATCATCCACAAAACATTCAAAAAAATTTGAAAAGAAGGTTGTGAAGATATAGTTCATGGCATGTTAATACATTTCACCTGCATTCTTTAAGCCAAAGGTAAATACCTGATAGAAAAACACACCGTGAGTGGATCTGAAGGCTATATACTCCTCATCCTCTTGATCCATTTGGATTTGAATATACCTAGAGTACCCATCCAGGAAGGATAGAGCCTCATAGCCAGATTGTTTATTAATTAAAAGTTATTTGATCAGAATTGGAAAGTCATATTTAGGGCAATGGCGGTTAAGATCTTTGAAATTAATGAAAACTCTGATTTCCCCATTATTTTTTTCACTGAGACAAATTTTTCCAACCATTAAGGATACTGTACCTCCCTGATAAAGTCATCCTTGATAAACGTGTTGAATTTAGCATCAATTTTGGAGGCATGACTTGGGTGTTTTATTCTTGATGCCTACTTTAATCCTCAACACTCTTCTGGAAAAACCAAATGACGAGTAGCAATATAAAGATTATGTCCTGGAAATTCTTTTATATTTCCAATAAAATATATCTCGATGTTTAATTATAAATGAATTATAGATTTATTTATGTTTCAAATTCATGGCTTCACTAATTAGACTGGGGTGTCGATCTTCATTTTTACCGATATTTATTTCTCTGATCTCATCCTCATTGGTGGACACACCATCCTCAAATGCAGGAAGAGTGTCCTTGAGATCGTGTTCTTCTTCTTCTTCCTTACATTTCACTTCATAATTTTATTCTTGTGTAGTAGGTGATGAAGAAAAACTTCTAGATCTAGGGGAGGAGTCAGTATTTGAATATCCTAAAGAAGAGGTAATAATTTCTGACCCTACTGATGATGAAGTGTCTTCCTAGAGCATTGAAGAGGATATGATGGGTTGGGAATAAAAATACCTATATTCTTCTAGTATTTTGTCAACTTCTTCTAGCCTTATTTAGGAAGAAAAGACTTTCTGAAGTTTAGGGGATGAAATGAATACATTTACAATTAATATTTCACCACTGCTTGGTAAATCAACAATTTCTTCCATGCCATTAGGCTCGATTTTTGCAATTGACATTATGGAAGTCCTTGGATGAGTACTTAGATTTGGTTCCATCCTTTCAGTTTTATTGATAGTCAACACATAATCTATTCTCAGATGTTTTAATGGGTTAGTAGGAATCTTTTCTAGGCCATTCGGAGTATTGATTCTTGTTACATCTTCTATCATGGACCCAATTCCCTTTGTGTGAAAGAATTATGCTTCAATATACTAAGATTCCATGGTTTTGAATGGAGAATTATCACCATACAATGTCCCAATTTGACCATTGAAGTAATAAATGAGACATTGGTGATATGATGAAGGAATGGTATCATGTTGATGTAGCCAAGGACATCCAAGAAGAATGTTGAAGGTTGTGTCCTGACGGACAACCATAAAATCTGAATTAGATTCAAGATCTCCAAACTATGTTCTGATTGTAATCTCTCATAGAGGTTCTTGTTCATTGTTTTCATAACCTTGAAACATAAAAGTGGAAAAAGGTAAGTTTGATTCAGTGAGACCCAATCGATGAAGTGTACATATGGGAATGATATTGAATCCAGAGCTATAATCAATGATGGCTCATCAGATGTCTATATCATTAACCCTAAAAGATAGATACAAGGGCCTGATGTGTCCATGTAAAACATCATTATCATCTTCATTTGTGAAATATATGACTGCATGACTTGATTCAGGATGATTATCTATACGGTAAACCTCAGTAGCAGCAACTTCAGTTTCAAACTCTTGAGGACTTGAAAAAGCCCCAATAAGTGCTTCTTGAAGATCTTGTCATAGATTAAATGCATAAAATATTTAAAACATGGCTGGTACATGGGAACACTATTTCAAAACATTATACTTTGGGTCCAATGGTCTGTGTTTTTCAGCATGGATATTTGGTTTTCTAGGTGCCTTGGAAGTTGATTCTCAGGATGTAGATATACGCTATGTCGAAGAAGAAGTTGGAAATACTTCTGATTTTGGAAGATTAGACTAACTCGGTCTATCTAATTGCTAAGAGAATGATGGTGTAACCTCCAATCGGTCCTCCAAGATAACCATGTTAGGACCAATCCTATCATGTGCGGGAGAATTTTTGTGTTCTTATTGAGCCCACTGAAGGGTTCTCCCACGAGCTTCCACCACATATACAGTTCAATTAGCGGTAGAGTTAAAATAGTGGTTTGTATCATATACAAGTCTTCAAATATATCCTCAACCATGGATTCTTACTCTAGTTCTCCAGACAGGTAGACAGAATTTATGCTCATTACAACTAGAATCATCATTTTCAAAGGGATTTATTATGTGGATAATGTTAATGAAACCAAAGATCAATTGTTTATCAGATATATATTCTTCTTGAAAGGTTGGTTTTGGTTGTTCCGTTTGGCTGGTTGGTGCCTGTGCTTTTGAAATAGATGGTATTAAATCTTCCAAATTCAAGGAAAAATTTGGTCTTAACATGAGGTCATCCTCTTTTGACTTCTCTTTATCTTTATGATCACGTCGTTTCTTTGAGGATTGAACTTTAGGGGACTGATCTTTTGATGAAGAAGAATTTCTTATAGTGGAAGTGGTAAAAGACATATCATGTTGTTTCAATTGTTTTCATAGAATGGAATGAGTTTGATTGATCTCTTTCATGATCATCCAATCATCATACTTCTAGGAATTTTTTCTTTTGACTTCCGACCATTCTCCTTCATTATCTAGATCAGTAGTAGAAACACATGTTACTTGGGCTGATGAAATTTTTAGTTTAACTTTTCAAGAGTCTACCATTTTTTGCAGGAGGTATTTTTAAACAAAAAACTCATGAATGGGATACCCCAAAATTTGCTGAAAGTGGAAATAATTTTGAAAGATCTTCATCTCCTTAGATTTTTTGTTGCTTCATCCATGGAAACTGAACCAAATTTTTTTCCTAAGAGGAAATGAAGTAATTGGGAACTTTTTTATTCCGAAAAGATTATCCTTTTTCATTAACTCATCAAACTATCTCCACCTTTGATCTTTTTTATCACATTGATGAGGAATTTCTTGTTACTGTTGCTCATGAGTTTGAGCCATTCGGTATGTTGAAGGTTATGAAGTAGAAGTAGGTATAGGTTTTTATTTGAGTGTGACTATAGAAGATTCTTCTTTCCCTATTCTCCTCCCAAAAGTTGATTATATTACACGAGATTTAGCTTTTTTTCACAATGGAATCCTCATCTTTTTCAGCAATTAAAGCATAATATTGAAACTCTCTTATGTATTTCACAGGGATTAATGGTGTGTGTAACTCATCACAAAGTTTTTTCACACAAATTTTTATCATCATTTCTTGAGTGAGTGCTAGATTTAAAGAATATATTAATTCTTTACATAGAGAAATGAAATATTAAACTCCTTCATTCTCTATTTTTTTGAAATTTGTAAAATAAAGAAATGTTTTATTCTGTAGCCTTGAGCTGAATAAGAGAAGAAATTTTGGACAGAGTTCTTCCCATCTAGTAATTGATCGAGAATGAAAACATGTATATCAGACAAAACATATCCCCTATAATGATTGCACAAAGAATGTGATCTTTACTGCTTCTTGTTGTTGATGGGTCCCCATAATGGGATCAAAATGAGAATCAAAATGCGTTAAGTACTGCTCTGAATCTCTTAATCCATTAAAGAATAGAACATTAGTACTCACAAAGACTGGTGGGGGATGGATCAGATCCACCCATTCGGGGTAAGTAGTTTTTTTCCGACTGTACTGGTGCACTTTGTTCTTCCATAGCTTCCAATCGAGTTTTTAATGCCTCAATTCTGTTCATAAGAGTTTGGGGAATATCTGGATGAGCTGAGAACTACACAGGTACAACACTTGGAGCTTGAACAAGCACAACAGATGGAAAACCACTAGTGGTGATGTTGCTGGTATTTGTCATGGATAACCCATGGGGACAGGTCTACAAGGATTTGATTGATCCTACCCTGGCTATGTACCCAATGGAGAGAATTAATTATCTATATCTGTAGTTGCAACATATCCTCTCTTTTTTGTAGTTCTTATAGGATTTGAAAAATGATGATCTATTTGGATATCATTTCTAGCAGAAATGATACTTTTAAGTAACTCTACATTGAGTCTTTTTAACTCCTTTATCTCCTCATCTTGCTAGGAAAATATTTCTTAAAGAGAAAGAGACTGAACTTCTTTAGTGGAAATTGAGACATAATCTGAATTTTACCTTTCCCCTATTTAGACACCTTTGGAAGAGGTGGGGGTTGGTTACTTGAAGGAATACCTAGATTCTAGGTAAGCCTATGATTTTGAGTATGCACACCTCCTTAATTTGCTTCAGTGTGTACCGTTTTATGGATAAAAACACCATCTTTTGACTCCCCTGAACTAGACTCATTCTCTGGAGTATCTTCCATAATGGTATTAATGACATTCCCTAATACATGATGAATTGGTGGAATTATGTCTGTATCTTTTTAAGATCATATCCTTCTATATATTCTATAAGACTCTATTCTCCTATATGCTGAATTACATGGAACTGTTTGATGGATAGTAATCTAAATGGATTCCTTGCATAGTTCAGTTTTGTGTTCACTGTGTGTCTTCTTCCCTAATCGAGAGAAAAATAACATTCATTAAGGAGGGGATTGTAGATGTGAAAAATACCACATTCCTACAAGATTGGGTTGTTCCTGTTCTTCTTCCACAAACCTTTGAACATTGTTTATTGAATTTTAAGGTTGAGTTAAACAAGCCCTCACCCCTACAGGCTGGGGTGGATCTGGAACTTCTATAGCTGAGATTCGTGCAGCTTCCCTTATGATTTTTCGAATTTGGTTCTGAACATTGGCTAGGTGCATTCTTCTACAACCACTTAAATTACCTATTTTGGAAGACCATTATGCTATTTCATACATTTTCTCCATCTGATATCTTACATCCTCTAAGAGGGAGTCTTACTTAATTTTCTTAGATGTTTGTTGAAATAGTATCTCAACAGCTTGCTCTCTTTGGTTCTGACACTTATGAGAGCTATTCAAGGCATGTTCTTGAGTGTATCTTTGATTACACACAAAATCTATTGATTATAGGTGGCCACAGAAAATAACATTGCATGCGAACTCTTTTTGGTGGTATTTTCTAATTTTGGAGTGTAGTGAAATTAAATTCTCCATGTTCACCCCATACTCTAATACGAACACCAGATGGGGTATCAATATTTAACTGGCATAACCTCTTTAGTGCATCGAGGCATGCACGCTGAACGGGTTCTTTCCACTTCTCAACCTTTGGATGTCAGGAAACTAAAAGAGATGCCAAGTCAATTTGGAGCTTCAACCCTTATATTACCTTTACATGAATTTGATATTCAACATTTGGTAATACTTTGTATTTTAGATAACAGATAGTTTTCCATATGTTGTGGTAGATATCATGAATGAAATATTCTACCATCAATTCTATAATATTGTATTGAGAGTTTTCCAAAGGCCAAGGCATTACTGATATTTCACCTTTGACCAATTGTTTTATCATATTCATCGTATCATATACATCTTTTTCTAGAGGTTTCTCAACTTGGTTTGACTAGAGTGGATGCTTATATATTGTTTTCTTACAAATAATGGAATTAATTTCTTTTTCCTCTACTATATTGGAATATTAATGAACCAAGGGAGGTTTCAAGAATGACCATCCCCTTAGGATGTCTTCTGGATGAGAATGTATTTCACTAGATAGTGAAAAGGCATCATACATGATTAGACTTATGTTGGAAAGTGCCACCAAATAATAGGGCTTTCTAATTACTGCATTTACAATTAGATAATTATCATGAAAATGCAAAAAAATACTATGGAGAGAACTTTCATGGTGAATTCCATAATGTGGAGGACCACCATGATGGATTAAACTAAAAGATAAATCATCTTCCTCCGTCATCTTCTATCCACATAGAGGGTTCTTGTGGATCTCATCTACAAATAGGCTCTCTAGATTGACGGAATTTTCATTAAGAAATCCTGCATGATGAAGTGTTTATTGAGAAATTAAGAATTACTGCTACTACTCCCAAAATTTGGTAATGGGTTAGTATGATCTTGAGTTTCAATAGATAATTGTTTGAGGGGTTCAAGAACTCTAGCATTAAGAGGACCCAGATTGTAGATTGGATCTTGATTTTCCAACTGTGTTTGGATAGACTTCTTCTTAGATTAACTTTTACACGTAGTTGGGGCCACATGCTGGGAGAAGTGGTTATCATTGGTAGGTGTATGTTCCTGACTTGGAGTGGTCATTAGAGTGGGATGATTATCTCCAATTGGAAATGGTTTTTGTTCCCGATCTGATTTTCCGTATGATATGGGGGAGTATGCACCATAACCCCCAGACTAGAATAGAGTTGTGTATCTTCTTTGGGATGGAATTCTGATGATTCATCCTAGGTGTGGGGATAGAATTATATTCATGTTCCCCTGGTACTACTGACGTTTCTCTTATGATATTTTGGAAGGCTTCCAGAATATAGGCAGAAATTCATGTCTTCCCTTCTCCCATTTCTAAAATATGGTTGGTAACTTCAGCAGCTAGAATGAGAATACACGTCAATTCCGTATCTAGAGTAGGTGTATGTGCCTACTCCTTTCCTCTTTTTCCTATCAATGGATACTAACAGTACTCGTGTATGAGTGCAGAGACTTGAATTTTTCCTAGTTTTGTCGTCAGAGCTTTCTGAATGACCTTTCCGGGTGCTTCGGAATGGGACTATTGGTAGGATTGATAGATGTTGTAGGGTGTATGAGCATGCTGGATGTTTTCTACCAAGCATGGATGTTTTCTTACATACTAGTTGCCACCATATTTTGTTAGCGGGATTCCTTGAATGCAGTCAGATGAGCCTGCTAACTGACTGATAGTTTTTTAGAATATTTATTTGTCCTCTCATATTACTCCACCTAATTTAAATATTGGGATTGGTTGGACGCTACAATATGAGTTTGCTGGAAAGTGAAATTGGGATGGAGATGTGTATGTGCTCATTCATTGTGTTACACCAAGTTAGGTTGATGGACTTCTCCGGAGGGAAAAAATGTAAGAACCTACTCCCTATGGACTCGAAGTTGTCCTTGACATTTCTTCATGTACTCCCAAGTCTGTGGGACCTGGAATGAACAACCGAAGGTGACACCCGTATCATTTTGGGGGTTCACTGCCGCACGATTTTTCTGACTCCAATTGTTGGTAGGAGCCCTCGAGAAGGACCCTTGAATCATTGATTTCAGTCCTTGAGTGACCAATTAATCCACCTCCATGTAGTATGGGAGGGGTTAGTTGTCGTGTTATGGGGATAAGGGCCTGAAATGGTTGAAGATGGTGGTTGAAACCGTCTACTTATTGACCTTCGTTCCTCGCTGAACAGACAATCAAGGGTTGTTTCTAACTTGGAGAGCCTATTGGGAAGACTCTGGGGTTGGGACAGTACCGTGTTGAAGATATTCCCATAACAGTACATTTGAGACCCAACATTGAATAAGTCGATATGGTGATGACATCCTTCCAGCAGATGATGATCCAATTTCAGCAGCGGTTGGGGCATTCACAAGTGCAAACCTTAAGGAATCCATTTGGAGTTAAGGGAGTTCTAAGAAAACATAATAAAAACAATGAACTCCATTAAAGCAATGTCTTTTATATGGATACATGTGTGATTTATTACTTTGTATGGCCTTACTTTATCAATTGATATGATCCTGATAGATAGGTAACATTATTAAATTGGTTAAGGATTCACACCAGGTTCACTATTTTTCTTTTGAATCCCTCGAACCGTGTGTTCCGTTTAGGAATCAATACTTCAAGGTGGTTTACATTGGATTTACTTATGGGACCAGAAATATATAATGGTTCTTTATCTAAAGGGGACATGCTTTCCAAATGCAAGTGTTCGATATGTTTGAACTTACGATACTTAAGAACATGAATTGGTCGAGAGGATGGGAGGTCAGACTTATCAAACCCTTTTGGGGGGAATTACTAAATACTATGGGACTCTCTTATATATTTGAGATATTTTCATGAATCCTTATTAATTCACCAAGTTTAAAGTAAGTTTCCCTTGGAATGTTCAATCAACTATTTTCATGTACAAAATTTATAATCATCCGTATGTATTCGAGATTCTTAATTAATGGAGACATTTGTATGTATTAATGGTTCTCCATCAATGGTATCCTCTTGTATACTATTTAGAGATTATTTTAACCATCATTATGATAATACTAGTTTTAAACCACTCAGTGAAGCACTCTAGAATTTATCGTCATTAAAAGAGATGAAAGTATGTTTGATGTTGGGATCATACCCATAAATGGGATACCTACATATCTTTGTGAAAGGAATCAGAACCCTCATAGTTCTGTTCCACTTAATAGGACACATCATAACTTTTAAGGTCTTGTGATAAGGACCCATCCATATAGTTTAATTTCATGTAGTAAGGACATCTAAGTGAATGGTGTTTAGTCAGTTTTTGGTGTGGGAATTTATGCCTAAGAATCTCAAGGAACATGGAAAAGATAAGAGTTTTGAAGTTGGATTAGACTATGTTGGGAATATAGATCAGGAAGAATAGGGTTATTTTTGAGTGTCGAATTTGAACCTCATAGAGGCTTCCTATATATCTCATTCGGATGGGAATCAATGACCACGTAGTTCGATGAGTCTCATAGGAGAGTATAGTCCTTTGAGAGAAATGAGTTTGGGCTGAATTCCTAAAAAGGATTCCTTTTTATGGATGAAATGAGATGGAGCTTGGGCCTTAGGAAGGATTCCTACATATCCCAATTATGGTGGGAATCAGAGTTCTCATAGTTCATGAGTTGAGTTGTTTATGAAAATTTTGTTGTCATGACATATCTCTAGGACAACGTGATTCATGCTTAGTGTGAGAAACAAGAGGATCCCAAATATTCAACAAAGGAACATCCACTTTTCCTCCACTGATGGTGGAAGAGGACAGGCCTACAGTGATGAAAGTGGAAGAGGACAAGGTGACTAACCTTCCCTTTATTCACTTTACAGTAGAAAAGGGTCCAATTTAAGGAAGGAGTGAAGGTGAAGGAAGTAGAGAGGAGTAAGAATTCAACCTCATACTTGAAAGGTTAGGGGATTACACTATTATGGATGACCTAAAAGATCCCAAGAGAGGATGGAGACTTCTCATTTTCCTGAATGGAAAATAAGTGTGACCCTCACTCTCTTTATTGTGAACTGGAGGCTCGAGGTCTTAGAGATGAAAAGGGGAGGTCATAACCCAAACCCTAATCCTCCAAATATGGGACTCCACAACATTGTTCCTAGGAGAAATTTCAATGTGACTGTGGATATATAAACCCCCATACACTCCATGAATCATAACCCCATGGAAAACAAATGTGGGAAACCTCTAACAGTGGATATACTAACCAAAATAGAAGACATGATGATATGAATCTCCCAAAGGTTTACAAAGTTAGGAGGTTTTGGAGGAGGCTTCAACTTAGTCTCTTTCAGATAAGGGAACCAAGTAAATATATACCCTAGACATAGTGGCTTAGAAGAGTTTTTACAGGATGATGCATAGGCCATGTGTGTAGCTATTCCGCATTGGTACACCACGTAGGTACACCACATAGGTACACCGGATAGGTATGTTTTGTAGGTTCCTTGTGCATGTCTTTTCAATGACTAAAGAAAATGATTAATATCGGAGAACAAAGCCTATGTATGCATCAAACTATGAAAGGCTTTCAAAACATGCTTATCCTATCTAGTTCTCTCTTCTCTCGTGTTTTTAAAGAGAAACGTGAGACAATTTGAGAGATCTGGGCGAAAGAGCTATGCAATGGGAGCTTCAAGAGGCTTCGAAATTTTTCATTCATCAATTTAAGAGCCTAAGGGTCCTATTTACAAGCAATGAGGGGCTGGTCAAAAGAAATTCATCGGTGTAGGTTAGTCATGAAGCCCTTCCACATAGCTCCTCTACGTAGGTGTACAGAAAGCATCTTATCTCACAGGTCTTCCTTGTAGTTTTGATGCGTAGGTTTGACACATAGGCCCTATACAATTTTTTATTACCTTTAGTTCTTTGAGGTTTTTTTGAGACTTTGAAATATCTAGGGGCTGTCATCATAGTCTTTTTGTCTTACTAAGGAGTTTCAATAATTCTTCAATGGAAACCAAGGAGTCCCCCCACATTGAATTTTCTAGTACTACCTCCCTTCCCACTAGTTTCTTGGATTTTATTATCAGGTATTATCATAGAATCCACTACTATGGGCCCCCTTGACTGGTCCCTCCTACACCTCCCCTAACCCAACACATTTAATTAAATTTTATATTTTTCCCACTGATTTAACACCTAATAATAAATAAAATATATCATTGATATAGGGTATTGGATATTTTTTCTTGATAGTGATCTTGATATATTCTAAATAATCAATACAAAGATGCATTGGACAGTATTATTTCATGAAAAAAGAATAGGTTCACCCCAAGCTGATGCACTAGGGAATATGAATTATTTATCATGATTCTCCTATAGTTACATCTTCAATTCATATAACTCAATTGTTTACATTATATAAATATTCTTGTAAATAGGTGAAACACTAGTTAAATGTTCTATTAAAAATAAACTTCATGATTCAGAGGAAGACTAGGAAAATCTTCTATAAATACATCTTTATAATCCTGAACATTAGGAATATATTCGATTTTTAGTTTCTTTCAAAGAATTTAAGATACAATTCCAACATGAATATGAAGTAAGACCCACACAAAGAAATTAACTTCTATTGGAAGTCCATGTTAATCCTCCCATCAATATAAGATCATATGATTATAAAAATCATTATAATGTTGTCTGAATTTATAAAACCTTCTTTTCAATCTATGGTACCTTAGGTTTATCCTAGGTTATTCATTTCAATCATCTATTAAAATCCTACATAATTGTTCCCAAGGAAAATGTCAGTTAAACCAAGCATATTTCCCAGGAGTGTTGAACATGATGTGAAGAAAGGGAACATTCACCATGCACTAGAAGGATGGTAGAGATATAATTTGTAGAGACCCTAAGCTTAACTTACATGGAAATTACATTACTTTTTCAGAATACTTAGTACATAACAAAAACACACACACACAAGGACAGTAATATTTTAGTGTCTTTGGAAACATAGAATATAATCTTCTAATCGTGGTGAAAGATCTTCAACATCTCCCATAAGGATCTTCCTTTTTTTACCTAAAACCTTTCTTTATATCCTGGGGAAAAGAAAACATAAAAGGGTGATCTCAAATTCTCAGTAAGGGTAAACAAAATAAATATCAATCACATCATATACATAAGAACATAACTTTTGGAAATCTTAACCTGCAAAAGAAATCATAATTTCATAACATGGGATAAATCATAGTAGTGAAATGTAATCCCAATAATCATAACATAAAACATGAAACTTTGTGGCATACACACATAATCATATAGAATCATTTCTTATTATTCAAGACTCATTTCCAAGACTATCTTAGTGGACAAAGTCCATTTCTGAACCGAGTTCACTCCTCGTTTCAGTCATGTTTCACTGAACCGGATTAACCTGCCTTTCCAGCCATGTCTATCTCATGAGATATAAAATCTTTACCCAATTCATTGGAGGGAGATATAGGTCCCACCCATCTCATAATGATACCATTCTTATGTGTGCCACAAAATCATAAACCATACATTATAGCATAACCCATGTAATAAGAATGAGAATCTTAAACATCGTGACATCATAAAACAATTCATATAAGATAAAGGAATTCATAAAAAATAATTACATCACAACATAATCAAATAAATGTAATAATATGTATAAAAACAGAACCCTTTATTATCTTATATGGAAAATAATTTTGATAAAACACCTCAACTCCATTCTTGAGGAAAATATCATTTCTACTTAAAAAACACTTTTCCTTTCTTAACAGGTCATACAATTATAAAATAAAAGAATTTGATTAAAAATAAACTTGAAAACTTGTAAATTAAGCTTCTTGGAAATAATGTTTTAAAAATCCATTCATGCCATATAAGTTAAAAAAACATTCTTCTCGTCCTTTTGTCGGAAAAGTCAAAAAGTACCTCGTACGAAAAACGACAAAAGATTCTTTTCAAACTTTTTTACTAAAAACTCACCGAAGGGTAAAATTGGATTTAAACAATTTTAGGTGGATGGAAATAATATTACATATTGAGGAAACATAGATGTGGATGATAAAATACACCCCAGTAAATTTCAAAGTATAAACAATCCCGGATAAAAATGAGATTCTGATATTTTACTTACCTTAGGTCTGATTTGCTTCGTAACTATCAGAACCTCCTGTATAATGATTTAAATAATGTTACTGACTTATTCCAGAATCTCACTTTTTTTATGATATCATATATGGTTCACTTATGACTTTATTTTACCCGTTCTTTTGTAAATTCCATGTTAAAGAGCGTTTTGGGTAAAATCGTTTCATTTGTCGTCCGTGTTTTGACTTGTAATTATTCATATGATTACTTATATCATGATTACTTAATTATAGAATATAAAACATGATTTATATATAATGTATATTCAGAATATACATATATATAATAGATCAGTAAATGGAAAGAAATACACTGTTCGTGGAGATGGTAGGTCGCACGTACGCATGAACGCTGTTTTCGTTTCCTTATTGAGTTGAATGGAATTAAGTATATGAAATACATATATATACACATAAATCCAATATCATTATAATTTCATATATTTCATTATTACTTATTATATATACCTTATAATCATTCATGAATGGTTAACTTGGAGAATGAATCTCATCACATCATGGAGACGGTAGTCCGTACGTACGCACGAGCGATGATATCATTCTCATGATCGTGGAATTGTATTGGAGTGTATATATACTATTTCAGAATCAATATCACTTTACAATAATCATATATAGTTATTATGTACACCATTATACCCATCCAAGTAAGGTGGTGGTGGAAAAAAGATTACACCACGGCGTGGAGACGGTATTCCGTACGTACGCACGCGCAGTGATTTCATTTTCCATAGGATGGATAGATGGTGAAATAGGGTTTTTTCATAATTAAAATAACATATAATTATATTAGTGATACTAATGTTATTACTTCATAATGAAACAACCTAAGAAGAATAATTGGAAGAAGAAATAAAGTTTAAAGAATCGGAAACGGACATTACCTCTTCTTTGAAGCGCCTCTTTGAGATCTCCTTTTAGGGCACAAAAATTGGTCATTTAGGAAGACCAGAACCTCTAGGATGTTTCTAGTGAAGTGGAGAAGATAATATGTCAGGTTTTGGCCGAGCTTGAAGGATAAAAGTGGTGTGAGGAAGAGAGGGAGGAGGTTCCCTTTTATAAGGGAGGAGAGGGGCACCTTTGGAATAACCAAAAATATTATTTTATTATAAAGCCAAATTCGGTTTTAAATAGCTACAAATTGATTTATTTCAAAGCTTAGGTGGGGATGGGTAGAAATCATCTCATCCAATAGAACTTAGACAAGTTTATGTTCCTATTTTAACCTTATAATTTATATTTAACTTTAAGTTAGATAAGTTTACTTTTACCGTGTCTTTTTGTGTTCTTACACTATAAGGATAATAAACTTACTATAAGAATCCAAACGAACCCAAAGTTGTTTATTATTAATATATATAATCTTATATAAGTCATTTGACCGAACCTTAGATATTTAGGAATAAAATAACAATTAATAATATAATATTTGTTTTAAAAACTATTTTATGTCAATTTTGACACTACTTAGTAATTGATTATTGTGAAAATCATACCAGAATTATTAGTTCGAAAAAGGTTAATTAAATCAATACTAAAATATCATATTAACCTAGAAAATTAGTGTAATTCATAAAAAGTCTCAAATTACATTTATTTGGGTATTTATAACATCAATTATGTCAATATTTCATTAATAAGATAATTACTGCATCATCTTTGTGTCATAAATAAATTAACTTATTAAAACTCTAAATATTACAAAAAAATATAATTATGTAGGAAATATTTTTAGATTTCTAATGAATATTTATAGTCAAATTTATCTTATGTAGAACCCTATATTAAAAATGATATACTTATTAAACATTGATTTTAACTATTTTAACCCTTCTTTAAATAAATTAATAATAAATGTCCTAATCTAATCCAAGTGGGCCTAAATGGTCATATTTTATTCCTAAGGTTGTTTTTGGTGGAATTACACTTATCCAATAGAATTAGGACATGTTTTAGGGTACTAATAATATCATTTTTACCCTTAATTACCCTATTTACTTTTAACCGTGATAAAAAAGTAAAAAGTTACTATTCACCAAAAATTATTTTCATCTCATTGAACCACATTTTACTTACTTACATCAACTGTGTGTCTCATATTTTTGAAATTCCACTCATAGAAGTGGTAAAATTATGTTTTATGAAAATTCACTTTTTTAAACTACCACTTAGTGGTTTAACTATTCATCAAAAAATGACAGTTTCCAGAAAAATACCAAAAAATAGGCCTAAGATATATTTGATATTATGAACTCAAAAATGATGAATATTTTAACAAATTAAAAACATATCAGTTGCATTAATTAATTTAAAGATTAATTCCCGTTGTCAAAACATATAGTGTGTTCTTAAAAGATAATAACTATCAAAAGATTGAAACTTGTTTATGTCTGGTTTAAATGTGAAATTACATCCAATGACCATCATCATATTAAATTGTAAAAATATACTCTAAATATAATTTAAAACCCCTCAAATTAATAATTTATCACTATTAATTATTTCGATTAAAAAGGTTGTTTTTAATTAAAATTTAGTAATTTTCACTATTCATCAGAAAATGAAAGTTATCCGAAAAGTACCAAAATTTCACCCTAAGCTAATTTCGATATTCCAAATCCAAAAATGAAGTCCATTTTGAAAACTAAAATTTAAAAAATTTCAAAAATATGTTATAACTATTCATAACGGCTAGTTTTAATAATATTTTAATAGCATATCGTTGTTTAGTGAAACTTGGTATTGCGTACTACACACGCTATCGAGGAAGGTCGTGATTGCGTGTAATGAAAGGCAATTCAAGGATGCGTGTTGTGCAAGCTTCTTTTGGTGTAGCATACAACACATGACATTAATGAAATTAAAAAGAATATTTTTCATAAAATCTTTAGGTGTAACATTCTACCCCCCTTAAAATGAATTTTGCCCTCGAAATTCGTCGGGATTATAAATGGTTTACTACTCGAAAGTTTCTTTAATAGAAACCCACATCATAAAAAGGAATACCAAAACCAACCTTTAAAAACAAAAGTATGAAACGTAACGGTTACCCAAATAAACTAATCATTGGGTTTCCACAGAGTTGAAAATATGGATATGGAAGAGAAATCTAATCATCATGTTTTGATAGAGAGTGGTAGAGAAAATGGCTATGGAAAAGCCAGCAATCACAAATCCATAAAATTGTGACGATCTAAGGTACCATTTGATTCATCAGATATAAGAGCAATAGGACAACATTATTGGTTTTCAAGATCATTTCCCTAAAGTTGATGAAATTTGAATTTGAAGAAATACTTTCATGATTTTGGTATAGTCTCACCGTTGGTCATTCTTTGGATAATTTCCACTTCATCTCTTAATGAAATGAAGTTGAATTTGTCATTCGTGATGTGTTAGCAGATCATGTGATAGATGGGCCATTCCATCTGTCTCAAACAAAAGGTTAGAAAAGTTATCAAAAAAATACATAAGTCCATCTATAGTGAGATTAATCATACATGGTTCCTAAAATGGACTTATACTTATTATATCATACTGCTTAATATAATAAAACTAGTTTCTACTAAATAGGGACTTCTTGTAGGCCAGTGGTTGGTGAAAAAGACCAGTCAAACTTCGGTTGTGGGTTCGATTCCCACAGCCTTGTCCGACGCGATGGGTTGTCGCCCGTCCTGCATGTTGTCCTTTTTCTAAAGCAATATTACTATAACATCCCATCAATAATATCAAAAAAAGTTCTATCATAACTTATTTCCAACATAATCCATTCCTATCTTTAGGCTTATCTAAAATACTTTGGTCCAAGCTCATAGTATAAAGAAAATGATTACTTGAAATTTCACATAACAATCACGTGAATTCCATCATTTATCCCCCATATATCATAAGATATATCTTGTTGGTCAAATTACAAACATGTGAATACCTTAATCATGTATTCTCTTGAAGAATGAATACCCATTGAACCTTACTGAAAACATGAATGCAGTAAAAAGTTAACGCTATCCACATACCAAAATCCAAAAATTCTATATACTCCAACCATGATATAACCTTGTCCATATATCAGTCATGAGCTCATGAATACGGTCAAACATTTCATTTCCTCGTTTCCTTTCATTATTCGCATATCATCTTTTTTCCAAAAATATCTCAATCACATTCTATGGTTACTGGTACCATTGAAAACCACAATAGAACAATACATAAATATTACAATATTCCACGATACTATATACAACATTATTTTGGAATCCCATTACATAAAAACTTAATCATTCCACCACATTGTTGTCATATTCAACATCGCCAATAGTGATTGCATGTGACTTCCCGTTGTCATTTCCCTTAAGTGGTTTCTCATGTCAATCGTCACTAACCCTTGGATTAGGGGATTTATTAGCATAATTCCCCATTTCCTTACACTTGAATCATTGAAGTGTTGGTGGTTCGTTCTCTGCAGTCTTTTTGTTATTCACATCATTAGAAACCCTTTTTCCATTACTTTGACACTCAGCTGCTCGATGACCTTCTTTTCCACACTTAAAATATTATCTAGTCCCTTTAAGAAAATCTCCACCATGCTTCTTTCTACACTTTGAGCATAAGGAAACACTCATCCTCTTTTCACCATTATTCTGAGATTTCTCCTTGAACTCCATATTTCATTTCTTGTCAAAACTATGAGATGGATAAGTAACACCAACTTCTATTTCTACCTTGATAGCACAATGCACAATTTCTTCATAGCTACTGAAGTCTTTTATAGATAATGCCCTTCTAAGATTTGGTTTTAAGCCACTGAAGAATCGATCAACTTTACTTTCAGGATGGATGATAAATCCAGATGCATACCTTGCAAGCCTTGTAAAATTTGCTACGTATATACCAACAGATTCATCATCCTTTTCCTTTAGTTCAATAAACTCCTTCTCCATCTTTGTTCAATGAATACGAGGGAAGTACTTATTGAAAAATAAGTTCTTGAACTCATCCCATTCCATGGACTAAATTTCATCTCTTGGCCTCGTATTCTTGATAAGATTCCACCATTGATCAGCATCACCTAACAAACGATACACTGCTAAGATGATGTTATCATGTTCAGAACATTGAAAAACTGAAAATATCTTTTCAGTAGTACCGATCCATTGTTCAGCAACAAGTGGATCAGAAGACCCACAGAAAGAAGGTGGATGTTGCCTCATGAAGTACTCAATAGAATATTGTTCCCTTCTCTGCTCATTTGGAAGTCCATAATGATTTATAGCTTGTGTAAGTATAGAAATAAAATTTTACACTCCATCTCCCATAACATTTGTTTGTTCAGGAGGACAATCATTGCATTTTCCATTACATTGATCAATACGGTTTCTTGGGGTTCCATCCATCGTCTAAAACCCAAATAGAATAGTGTGAGAGGCAAAAATCATGCTAGGGAAAACAATATAATATAGGGGGAGTAACTTCAATATCTAACATCTTTGGTTACCGTAATTATAGTATGATAACCTATACTTATACTTAACCTTAGGGACATCCCTAGATATACCTTAGAAATATCTCTAGGGATCTCACTAAAGTTCTCGCATCCTAGTTTCCAAAGGTTGACTAAACCTTTCCTCTGATACCAACTGTAGAGAACCTAAGCTTAACGTACATGGACATTACATTACTTTTGCGGAATACTTAGTACATAACAAAAACACACACACACAAGGACAGTGATAGTTTAGTGTCTTTGGAAACTTGGAAAATAATATTCTAATCGTGGTGAATGATCTTCAACATATCCCATAAAGATCTTCCTTTTTTTTAACTAAAACCTTTCTTTATATCCTAGGGAAAAGAAAACATAAAAGGGTGAGCTCAAATTATCAGTAAGGGTAAACAAAAGAAATATCAATCACATCATATACATAAGAACATAACTTTTGGAAATCTTAACCAGCAAAAGAAATCATAATTTCATAACATGGGATAAATCATAGTAGTGAAATGTAATCCCAATAATCATAACATAAAACATGAAACTTTGTGTCATGCACACATATTCATAGATAATCATTTCTTATTAGTCAAGACTCATTTCCAAGACTATCTTAGTGGACAAAGTCAATTTCTGAACCGAGTTCACTCCTCGTTTTAGTCCTGTTTCACTAAACCGGTTTAACCTGCCATTCCAGCCATGTCTATCTCAAGAGATATAAAATCTTTACCCAATGCATTGGAGGGAGATATAGGTCCCACCCATCTCATAATGATACCATTATTATGTGTGCCACAAAATCATAAACCATACATCATAGCATAACCCATGTAATAAAAATGGGAATCTTAAACATCTTGACATCATAAAACAATTCATATAAGATAAAGGAATTCATAAAAAATAATTCCATCACAACATAATAAAATAAATGTAATAATAGGTATAAAAACAGAACCCTTTTTTATCTTAGATGGAAAATAATTTTGATAAAACACGTGAACTCCATTCATGAGGAAAATATCCTTTCTACTTAAAAAACACTTTTCCTTTCTTAGCATGTCCTATAATTATAAACTAAAAGAATTTGATTAAAAATAAACACGAAAACATGTAAAGGAAGATTCTTGGAAATAATGTTTTATAAATCCATTCATGCCATATAAGTTAAAAAAACATTCTTCTCATCCTTTTGTCGGAAAAGTCAAAAAGTACCTCGTACGAAAAATGAAAAAATATTCCTTTCATATCTTTTACTAAAAACTCATCGAAGGGTAAAATTGGATTTAAACAATTGTAGGTGGATGGAAATAATATTACATATTGAGGAAACATATATGTGGATGATAAAATACAACCCAGTAAATTTCAAAGTATAAACAATCTCGGATAAAAATGAAATTGTGATATTTTCCTTACCTTAGGTCAGATTTTTTTCATAAGTGTCCAAACCTCCTGTATAATGATTTAAATAATGTTATTGACTTATTCCAAAGTCATACTTATTTTTATGATATCATATATGGTTCACTTATTACTTTATTTTACCCGTTCTTTTGTAAATTCTATGTTAAAGAGCGTTTTGGGTAAAATCGTTTCATTTGTCCTCCGTGTTTTGACTTATAATTATTCATATGATTACTTAGATCATGATTAATTAATTCCAGAATATAAAACATGATTTATATATAATATATATTTAGAATATACATATATATAATAGATCTGTAAATGGAATGAAATACACCGTTCATAGAGACGGTAGGTCGTACGTACGCATGAACGCTATTTTCGTTTCCTTATTGAGTTGAATGGAATTAAGTAGGTGACATACATATATATACACATGAACATAGTATCATTATTATTTCATATATTTCATGATTACTTATTATATATACTTTATATTCATTCATGAATGGTTAACGTGGATAATGAATCCCATCACGTCGTGGAGACGGTAGTCCGTACGTATGCACGAGCGATGATATCATTATCATGATCGTGGAATTGTATTGATGTGTATGTATAATATTTAAGAATCAATATCACTTTACAATAATCATATATAGTTATTATGTACACCATTATACCCATCCAAGTAAGGTGGTGGTGGAAAATAGATTACACCACGGCATGGAGACGGTATTCCATATGTACGCACGCGCAGTGATTTCATTTTCCATTGGATGGATAGATGGTGAAATAGGGTTGTTTCATACTTATAATAACATATCAGTATATAGGTGATACTGATGTTATTACTTCATAATGAAACAACCTAATAAGAAGAAGTGGAAGAAGAAATAAAGTTGAAAGAATCGGTAACGGACATTACCTCTTCTTTGAAGCGCCTCTTTGAGATCTCCTTTTAGGGCACGAAAATTGGTCTTTGAGGAATACCAGAACCTCTAGGATGTTGATAGGGAAGTGGAGAAGATAATTTTTCAGGGGTTGGCCGAGCTTGAAGGCTCAAAGTGGTGTGAGGAAGAGAGGGAGGAGGTGCCGTTTTATAAGGGAGGAGAGGGGCACCTTTGAAATAACTAAAAATATTATTTTATTATAAAGCCAAATTCGGTTTTAAATAGCTCCAAATTGATTTATTTCTAATCTAAGGTGGGGATGGGTCTAACACCTCTCATCCAATAGAATTTAAACAAGTTTAGGTTCCTATTTTAACCTTATCATTTATATTTAACTTTAAGTTAGATAATTTTACTTTTACCGTGTCTTTTTGTGTTCTTACACTATAAGGTTAATAAACTTACTATAAGAAGCCAAAAGAACCCAAAGTTGTTTATTATTAATATATATAACCTTATCTAAGTCATTTTGCCGAACCATAGATTTTTAGGAATAAAATAACAATTAATAATATAATATTTGTTTTAAAAACTATTTTATGTCAATTTTGACACTATTTAGTAATTGATTTTTTTGAAAATCATAACAGAATTATTAGTTCTAAAAAAGTTCATTAAATCAATACTAACATATCATATTAACGTATAAAATTAGTATAATTCATATAAAGTCTCAAATTACATTTATTTGGGTATTTATAACATCACTTATGTCAATATTTCATTAATAAGATAATTATTGCATCACCTTTGTGTCATAAATAAATTAACTTATTTAAAGTCTAAAAATTACAAATAAAATATAATTATGTAGGAAATATTTTTAGCTTTATAATGAATATTTATAGTCGAATTTATCTTATGTATAACCCTATATTAAAAATGATATACTTATTAAACTTTGATTTTAACTATTTTAACCCTTTAAATAAATTAATAATAAATGTCCTAATCTAATCCAAGTGGGCCTAAATTGTCATATTTTATTCCTAAGGTTGTTTTTGGTCGCATTACACTTATCTAATAGAATTAGGACACGTGTTAGGGTAATAATAATATCATTTTTATCCTTAATTACCCTATTTACTTTTAACCGTGGTAAAAAAAGTAAAAAGTTACTATTCACCAAAAATTATTTTCATCTCATTGAACCACATTTTACTTACTGACATCAACCGTGTCTCTCGGATTTTTGAAATTCCACTCACAAAAGCGGTAAAATTAAGTTTTATGAAAAATTCATTTTTTTAACTACCACTTAGTGGTTTCACTATTCATCAAAAAATGAAAGTTTCCAGAAAAAGATCAAAAATTCGGCCTAAGTTATATTTGATATTATGAACTCAAAAATGATGTCTATTTTAAAAAATTCAAAACATATCAGTTTCATTAATTAATTTAGAAATTAATTCCTGTTGTCAAAACATATAGCGTGTTATTAAGAGATAATAACTATCAAAAGATTGACACTTGTTTATGTCTGGTTTAAATGTGAATTTACATCCAATGACCAACATCGTATTAAATTGTAAAAACATACTCTAAATATACTTTAAAACCACTCAAATTAATAATTTATCACTATTAATTATTTCGATTTAAAAGGTTGTTTTTAATTAAAATTTAGTAATTTTCACTATTCATCAGAAAATGAAAGTTATCTGAAAAGTACCAACATTTCACACTAAGCTAATTTCGATATACCAAATCCAAAAATAAAGTCCATTTTGAAAACCAAAATTTACAAAATTTCAAAACGTGGTTATTACTATTCATAATGGCTAGTTTTAATAATATTTTAATAGCATATCGTTGTTTAGTGAAACTTGGTATTGTGTATTACACACGCTATCGAGGAAGGTCGTGATTGCGTGTAATGCAAGGAATGTCAAGGATGCGTGTTGTGCAAGCTTCTTCTGGTGTAGCGTACAACAGAAGACATTAATGAAATTACAAAGAATATTTTTCATAAAATCTCGGGGTGTTACATAATTCATCCAAATATTTTCAAGATTATTACCACTAGATTCATATATTTCAAAATCATATCCACATGTAGTATCCAAAAAGGGATTTATTTCTAGGGAAACCACATAATCTTTATCTTACCAAAAAAATAGGATTTTATCATATACATAGACTTATCCACCATGTTTTTAATAATGTTATTTAACCCTAGTTTATAAATATTTCCATACCCTACTCTCATTCCATATAAATAAACCTGAACACAATATACATAAATAATACACCATTTTAGATGAATATTCAATAGATTTATTAATAACACATTCTTGAGGACCACAGAGGATTAGTTTCATTGGAGACTAGATACATAAACGTTTTATTTATGTATAATTTTATTCATATCAAAAATATTTATTTATATAATGTACCCTTCTAGACTCATCACACATAGAAGCTTCCATAAAATCTTATGGAAGGAAACGTACAAAAGGGTCAGCTTAGACGCTCAATAAGCATAAACATAGAAGTTAAAAATCATTAGATCATAAGATGATCATGAGGGGATGATAAAATATTCAATTGAATATTCTCAATGTAAAATATTCATACCCAAAAAAAGGCATGGATCATAATTTACACATTTTATTCATGAGGCATGAGAAAAGATAATTTCTAAATTGTTTTCCTAGTGCAGCACAGTGGTTGACATGGGTCATCTCACTTAAGGAGCTTCTAAGTTAATTTACTCACTTAATATGATTCACCTAAACTAATCTTTTTTGTTTTTTTATAAAATCAATGACAAATTTGAATTTTGGTTTTTATTAATTTATAAAATATTCAAATGGAATGTTGAGTGGAAATTTAATTTTATACTAACATGCATTTCTAAAGAGAATGTGATTAGAAAGAAAGAACTTTTTCTTGAGTTTGTTATTGTATTCTATCAGTATTCACCTTTTTAAAATTTAGTTTGACAATCTAATCTTGAAATATTATGATGAATTACTATCCTTTTATTTAGTGCTATGAAATTTCTAATGATTTATTAAATAAAAATTTCAATTCCTTCTATAATCAAGGTTGATGGCATACTTCTGTCGAGAGTGTGACGTCTTCCAGGACCTGACTCCATTTTATGTCATTTCACCCATTGATTGGATCAACATCATCATGTGAAAATATAATCAATGAATTATAGGGAAAATAAATAAATAAAATTATCGATATATATTTTAGCTTCATATCATGGGGGAAATTTTCCACACTCATGCATTCTAATCACATCAACCAAACACATAAAATATAATGTATGAAATAATTCAAGAACATCTAACCGCCCCCAGGCTAATCCTTTGCTCAACCCCTCATTTTTTATGGTAAGAGGACACAATGGTGAGAATGAATATAAGAGAATAGAATAAGAAAAATAAAAATAATAAAAATATAATAAAAGAAAGAAAAAATAAAAAACGAGAGAAGAATATATAAAAACACGTGAATCAGAAGATTTAAATTTGAAGAAGACAAATAAAATTAGAAGGGGGTAAATAATAATTAATGAAGAATAGAATAAGAATGAAATATAAAATAGAATAATAAAATATAATTGATATAATAAAAATAATATGAGGGTGGATAAAGAGAATACGCTGGAAGAAACACTTTGGTTAAAGGAGAAGAATGCATGTATTGTTATTTTAAAAAGAGAAATTAAAATAACAAAATATATATATAATAAGAAAACTAGAATAAAAAACATCTTCAACCAAGAATCTCTTAGCCTCCTCTATGGATGTCAAACTCTCCATAATGTGGGTCTACCTTGTCTCTTTTTATTTTTAGGGAGTAGGAATCATTGGCCTCAATATAATCAACTATTTAAATAATCCCCAAAGACCAGTAGTGATTTTCTTTAAAAAAAATACCACATTGAGAATGGTAATTTCCTTTTTTCAATGTATAGGAATTATATATGGGGATTCACTCATCATTTATTGTGTATGGATCATGCATGGTGTGTGCATGGAACAACATGGTGGTGGATTTCATGGTATGTGTGGCAGTGCCTCCATCATGTTACAAAACATCATAAACACACATCTAGCATTCAAAGTGGCTTGATGGGTTGAGCTCTCATTTAGGGTAGTCTTCTAGGGACTTAGAGATGATCCTTGGTGGTGGATGGACTTAGAAGTGGGTGATGTTATTATTTTTAGATTTGGGAGGTGGAAAAAATAGTGTTTCCCGACGAAGATAGACAGTAGCGGGATAGCTTTAGGTTGTAATAGACAGAAATCACAGAAACATGTTATAACTAAGTGTAGGTGAGTAGGATTTTAAAAGGGGTGAACAATAACATGGTGAATGTTATCCTACATTAGAAACTGTATGGTGCGGTACTATTTTTAAATGATAATTATACACATCCCTATCTCAGATGTCTACTCTAGGGACGGGATCCTAATTTACACTTGCACATAAATATGTATGGGACATGCCATACCACATTTCCCATGTAGGATTAGTCCCAACTCTACAGCTACAGCTCCTCCATGGTCAATGTACCCAAGACATCCCATGCGGCTCTCTCATGAACTTTTCTTGGCTGACCTGGCCTATCTAGGCTTAGCTAAGAGGATTTCTAGACACAGTTGAGGGCATGCTATAGTTTGAAGAATTATTTTATAAACCTATTGATATAAATAAATTCAAAAAACATAAATGAAATTCATTTCAAGATATAATTAAATTCAAAAACTCAAAATTAAACATTTTCACTCATTTTAGATACTTTTTCCTTCTATTTTCATAATTTACCATTATTAGGTAATATATTAAAAATCATGGGAATTTAGATTAAAGTCTGGCTAAAATCCATAAAAAGGGTTTAAAAATTTCCATTAAAATATCAGTGTGTCAAATTCCCCCACAGTTAAACCATAATTTTCCTCAAACATTAAATATCAAAGTGGAATCCATAGGTCACCAATTTCATCAATATTCAAATTACAAATCTATAAAATAAAAAAAATTATCTATGGTAAATAGAATTTTCAAATTCTATAAGAGATATTAATTTAATTTCTTACTTTTAAAACAATCCATCAATACAATCATTTGACATTATCCTTTTTGATAATGATGTGAATTTTTCTTCTATCTATTAAATCACTATAATTATTTATTATTATACATTCCAATAATGATCTAGCTCTCTTGAATTTTTTACTCATCACTCATGATACTATTCAAATAATGTTATTATTATGTTATGAGAACATGATTATTATGCATAAGATTGTAAAGGAATTATTTTTTCAACATTATGTATAAAAAAGTCACATAAAATAATGAGTTAATTTCTGTCAAGGTTTATATGACTATCAGGATTATGTTTGATGGTAATTAATGAACACAATTAAGGCTTAAAGGAGGAGGTATATATCTTAATGTATAAATAATGATATAAAAAGTGAATGTGTAATGGAATTATCCCCTAAAAATTATCAACTCCCACTTCCACCAAAACTCAAATAAAATATTATGATAAAAAAATCATAATGAATGATGTTTATCTTCTTGGATTTTTCTCTACTTTTATAGATTTTTTAATTACCTTATTTTCCTTTTTTTCGTCTTTAGAATTATTGATTAGAATAAAACTCACATATAACACCTAATCACACATGATAAATAACATTGGTCATGTAATGGTGATTTTTTATTCTTCAAAGTCACAACCCATTCCTATATTTTCATTTTTTCAAGAAGGGAAAACATTAATGTTAGGTTAATGAATCATAATTCCTCTTAATTACCACATTTAGCACCCTACACATTTTCATTATAATTTAGTTCATCCATTTAACCATGAATACCTCCATCCCCACACTTCAACATAAAAATATCCTGAAAATATTAAGAGGAGGGTAGGAATGGATAAAAAGGGTTTGAATCATGGCACATTCCTAATAAGGGAATTCAAGGTATCTATAGGATAAATGAGGATTAATGTAATGGTGGTATTCAAGGATAATGTATTTTCAAAACAAGAATCATTCATTTTTAATGTGTTTTTTCATTGTAACTATCTTTCACATGTTTCAATGCAAGTTCTAATAGGTTTCATGTCCCAATATCACTGAAGAAATAAGGTCAAGATAAAATAAACAATACTTGGTCTATAAATCATCCCAAAAATGGTACATGTGATTTTGGTTAGTCATTCATGGAAATAATAATAATAATAAATAAATGCACATAAATTTCATAATTAAAAGTGTTAAAAATTATAGGAAAATTTCATTTACATGAAACAACTAATGAAATCCAATCATCGGTCCTCATTTTAATATCCTTAATTCACATAAATCATTCAATTCACAATTTTACTCATTTAATTTCATTAAAATTTAAATATAAAAAATGAAATCATAAGATTTCTAAGAAATAAATACCACCTAGATAATTCAAGCAAAGAAAGTATTCATGAATGAGATTTAAATTTATAGTTTAAATATAAAAATATTTTTTTAGAAAAAAATTTAAATATTTTAAAAGATAAACACTATTATTCAACTCTCTTGATGAAATATGGTTTTTATCCTCTTCCACCATTTTTTGGGGGATCCCTTGTTCCAGCCTGGTCCTACAAAATTAATTTAGTCAATTAAAAATTAGGATCATTTAATTTTAGATCTAAAATAATAGGGTAAGTTGGATGCATGCTAAAATAATCCTAATAATGAAATTTTAATCCTAAAAATAAAGTAAAGTTAAATCTTGGTATGATCCCTCAACATAAAACTATGTTTTTATGATTCCAAATGCCCATACCAGATGTTATCCATTGTTTGATAGTGTGTGGATCTTCGTTTATTTTAACCACCACATGTGGATTTTTCTAGCATGCACTTATTCCTTCTTGTTGAGTGATTATCCATGGATAGTGTATACTGAATCCTCCACATTCGAAATTAATTACCTCCAGCATGGTAGGGGCAGTATGAAGTATGGATCATCCTTATAATTGGTTTCTACTTATGAAACCACCTTTTTTTGTGTTTCCAGTTTAGGATAAATTGGGGCTACATAAATTGAATTATTAAAAGGAAATTAAGAAATTATTTTTACTTGAATGAAATTTAAATTTTAATAGTAAAAAATATCCATCCTTTCCTTATGATCATCTTGTGTATTGATTTCCTCAAGATCGTGTACTAGTAATTTTTCAAGGGATTACTCAAATACATGTCCATAAAAAATAATGACCTCAATGTTTTCCTCAGTAGTTACATGTTCAGTTCCTTCATCTACCTCTAAGGCATAGAAAAATAGTTTGAATATGAAAATTCATAGTAGTGGAAATTAACACTAAATTAATATTGAATAAAATCCAATGAAAGAGATTTTGAGATAATATAAAATCCTTTATTTATTTTATCATCAATATTAACTTCAATGGATAGTGCATGTTAGTATTGGATGGTGGTAAGTGGAGGTAGGTAGTTGGGTTCCTCCATCTATTCTTAAAATTACATCACATGTGTGGTGTCTTATTCCTTGTTTAGGGAGATGTAAAAGAGTACTGGATATTCAAATTTTTAAGGAATCAAGAGATTAAGTTGTACCTCATACCCATTCTATAAGTCATCCAGGTCTGGTTGATCTTCCATATGTAGCTCACCGGGCAAGTGTTACTCATCCTAGTGCAATTCAATCTCATCATGGTCATATTTAATAAAACCATTCATATTTTTGGTATGTGGATACTCCTAAATGATGACCATATCTTCATGGATGTACATAGAAAAGTTTTTGAGGCTATGGGAACTTCCTCTAGTTGTAGTTTGGGTAGTATAGGGTAGACATTGAAATAATCAGTTAGAAAATCCATTTTTTCCTTGATTATATTGTAATATATCTTCTATCTGTAGAATATTTTAATTGATATTATTGTTAGAAACCTTTTCCCAAAATTTTAACTTGGTAATTTTATTTAGAATATTGGTAGAAAATAAGGATTGATCTACTTGTGGATTGAACAATTTTTGATAAAAATCTAGGAATTACTCCTGGAGTTCAGTTAACTCCCCAGACAACCCTTTAACAACTAGTTGTTTGAGGGTTCATTAGGATATTGGATGATGTCCTTGAATTCCTCCCCTTTTCTAATTTGTCTATGAGCTCCCTATATTTATCGATAAGGTAAAACAAAACCACCCTTTATAGACCATGGTGAGTTAATTTGTTTTCATATTTTAGGGAAAATAATGAAAAACTATCTTCAATTTGATACTAGAAAAAGAATGAAAAATAGTTATTGGATATCTAAAAAGAGTACAAGTTTTAATGAATCCATATCTCATGGTATTACCAAAAAAAATTCTAAAGTGTTTTCCTTGTGTATAACATTGGTTTACAAGATTTGTTTCAGTTGATGAGATTCTCAGTTTTTTTACTCATTTAATTTAATTCATCTAAACTAATTATTTTTTTAGTTTTTATTATTTTATAAAAAATGCGAAATTTGAAAACTAATTTTTATTTATTTTTATAATATGGAAATGAAAATCAATTAGGAAATTTAATCTTATACTAATATGAAATTCTAAATAGAATCGGATTATAAAAAAAATAACTTTTTCATGATTTTGGTTTTTTAGTATATCATTATTCTCATTTATTTTTCAAAAATATAGATTGATAATCCAATCATGAAATATCATGATGAGTTACTATCATTTTATTTAGTGTTGTGAAATATTGAATGCTTCGATTAGATCAACATTATCAAGTGAATATTTAATCAACTTATGGTAGGTAAAATTAATAACAAAATGAATAGAAATATATTTGAGCTTATGTCATGGGGGGATAACCTCCAAACTCATGCATGCCACTTATATATTAAAAAACATAAAATAAACATTAAGGAATAATTCAAGAAGACCTAAGCTACCATGGGTTATTCCTTGGGTCCACCCCTCATTTTTTATGGTAGGAGGTCATAGTGGTGAGAATGAAAAAAGAGAAGAGAATAAAATAAATAAGAAGAATAAAAATAGAAAAATAATAAAAATAATATAAAAGAATAGATGAAAAAATAAAAACACATGAAATAAAATATTTAAAATAGAAGAAGAGTACTAAAATTAAAAATAGTAGAATGAGAATAAAAGAATAATAAAATAAAAATAAAATAGAAAATAGATGAAGAAAATAGAATAGGAAGAATAAAAATAATAAGGATGGTTAGAAGGAGTAGATGGTGGAAGAAACACTTTTGTTGAAGGAGATGAATGCATGAGTTTTTATTTTAATAAAATAAATTTAAATAAAATAAAAATAAACAAAAATACAGAATGGTAAAACTAAGAAAACAAATAAGTTATTTGAACAAATAGCCCTCAGCCTTCTCCGTGGGTGTCGAAATCTCCCCACAATGGATCCACATCGGCTCCATTTATAAGCAGTGATGAGAAAGATTTGGACTTAGTAGAATAAAATTTTCAAATAATCCCCAAAGAACCGTGGGTATTTCCCTTTTGAAAATCCCCCATAGATAACAGGGGTGTACTTATTTTATCATGGTAGAATTCCACATGGTTATGCACTCATACTCACTTGTGAATATCTCATTCATGTCATGTGAATGGCCTGATCTTATGGTGGAAATCTTGGGATACGGGGTAGTGCATCCATCATGGTAAAAAATATCATCAACACTCATATGGACTTTACAAAAGATGGATGGGTCAAGAAATCTGTCACAATGATCAACCGAGGATTTAGAGGGGGTCCATGGCGGTGGAAGCCCTTGGTAGCAGGTGATGGCTTAAGTTCAAGCTTTGGGTAGTGGTATAAATGGTTTTTATTGGTCAATATAGTTGGCAGTGGGGCGATGTTAGCTGGAAAAGTATAGCACACGTGACAGTATGTTATAACCAAGAATATGTGGGCGGGATTTTAAAAGGGATGAAAATTAACCAGGTGAATGACATCCCACATCAGAAACTTTAGGGTCAAGTGCAATCATTTAAATGATAATGAACTGCACCCCTGGATCATATGACTACTCCAGGGATGGGCTCTGTAATGAACCCGGTGGGATTAAAGCCACATCGAACTCGGCCACGCCCGAGCCCAACCCTCTGGTAGATAGCAGACCCCCACCCCACAGGTAGATAACAAGCCCCCACCTCAGATTGGCCTAGATAACACGTGGCAGGAACTGTCCCCTGCCTGGAGAGGATTTAATTTGCCTCCCCCGCAACTCTAACCCATGACCACAGGCTTAATGGCCAACCAGGAAGCGTTATGAGTACCAACTGAGCTACGACCCAGTTTATAACACGTGTTATCTGGGCCAGTCTGAGGTGGGGGTATGTTATCTGCCCATGGGGTGGGGGTCTGCTATCTTCCAGAGGGCTTGGCTCGGGTGTGGCCAAGTTCGATGTGGCTTTAGGCCCACCGGGTTCATTACAGGCTCACAGTTTCCACTTTCACACACATATATATGGGTCACACCGTACCATGTGGCCTGTGTGGGATTTGGCCCAACACTGCACCCACAGCTCCTCCACTGGACATGCACCCAATCTGGTCCATTCTAACTCCCCCATGAACTATGATTTCCAAACCATGACTATCTAGACATGAATAAGATGCTTCATATCTATGGTTGAGGGATTTGTAACATTGGAACCATATTTTTATAAACCTATTGATATAAATTAATTTAAAAGAATAAATATAATTCAACATAAGATATACATAATGAGAATGGACATACTGATCCCAAGGAGGAGGAGGATTTCAGTGCATCTCATGACATCACAGTAGGGAAGGGAGCAGGAAATACTAAAACTGAGTTGAGAAAATCTGCTCACATGTCAGACCCCCCTCTGACTACACAGGACATGGAGGGCACTAGGAATAGAAGTGCGTTTGTGCATATTACAGGGGGCGGACTACTGGACATGCAAAATGACTTTCATGAAATTGTGATGAACACATCTATCTGCAAATCCATCAGTATAAGAAAACATTGAAAAAGAAAAGACATATGGATAAAAAACCGGATGAGGGTGGCAGGAAAGTTCATTATGATGGGACCTCAACATGTATGAAAATAAATGATACTTCTCTTAACCCTTTCAGGTACTTGCACAAAAATAATGCAAAGGAAAACAACGCCTCTCCAAAGAAATTAAGGAAATCAAAACAGGGGAAGAACTCTGGAGGTAACAAAAATAAGGGGCCCAGCCCCAAGTGTAAGTATAAATGAATATCTTCTACTAAAATTTTCAGGGTATAGCTAATCCTGACACCTTCACAACTTGGAAGAAATTTTTATTTACAGATAAACCTATAACTTTTGCTATATCTAAGACTAAAATCAATTTTACATCAGGTTTTAATAGTTTGGAGAAATATGGTTATAATTTTATAGGTGATATGTCTAACAATAGCACTTATGACTCCTTGTGTGTCTTTACTAGTATCTCTATAAATAATTGAAATATTTACAATGTTGATAATCTATACATAACATGTGAAATAAATTTTCATATGGATACCTTATTTTCTACTTTTGTGTATGCTTGCAATAAGTATCAGGATAAGAGAACTCTTTGGAACAATATATCATCCCCGAACAACACTATCCAAGACCCTTGGATCAGTGTTGGTGACTTTCACGCTATTCTTAGTTCTAGTGAAAAATTTGGACAATTACATTCTAATATCTCCAATAAAGAGTTTAAAATTTGTATTGAGGAGAATTACCTAGTGGATACTAGTATAGTTGGTGCGGAATACACTTGGTATAGAAGAAAAAATAATAGAATTTTAGAAAGCAAGCTAGATAGAGCCTTCACAAATTTCCAGGCTCTTGATAAATGGAATAGCATTTCCAGTATTACTTTTCCTAAACATAATTCTGATCATCATCCAATTTTGATGAGCCTAAAATCTAGAGACAATAAGATCATTCTCCCTTTTTGGTTCAATAATGCCTAGAGCATTGACTCAGATTATAACAAGATTTTCAGGGATACTTGGAACTCAATTAGCACTAATGATACCTTTTCCTGTATCATAAAGCATAAAATTCTAAAGCAAAAAATAATGGTCTGGTGCAAGGAAAAAATCCAACTAAATGATATTGAAATTAGCTCCGTAGAGAATGATCTAAATCAGATTAAAAATTTTTTAACTCAAAAATAATTTATTAGAGTCAACTGGCTTAAAGATTGTGAAAAAAACACTAAATTTTATATTGTTCTTCAAAGGGATAGAAAGGCTAGCAGACCTATCTCCTTACTTTAGGAGGGAGATCTCATAATTGATAATGAATGGGATTTGGACAATCATGTCACTAAGTATTTTAGTAACCTTTTTAATGGGCACTCTCGGGATAAGGATATCATTCCTGATATCATTCCTCTCTTAGTTGGGAGCAATGATAACGACCTTTTGAATATTATTCCAATTGTTCATGAAATCAAAGAAGTGGTCTTTAGTCTAAAACCTGATAGTGCCCCTCGCCCTGATGGGTTCACTAATTCTTTTTTTTTCAGCAACATTGGGACATTGTTTCTGATGATGTTTGTCTCATGGTTAAATATTTTTTCAATAATGGATACCTCCCTTATGGTATCAATGCTCAATTTCTTACACGCATTCCTAAAGTGGAAAACCCTTCAGATATTCATCTTTTTAGACCCATCTCTCTTATTAACACTTTTATGAAATTATATCCAAGATTTTAGCTAAGAGAATAGCTCCTATTGCAAATAGGATTATATCATGGAATCAATTTGGGTTCCTAAAATGATGAAATATACAGGATTGTATATTCCTTGCCTCTAAAAGTGCAAACTTGTTAAAAATGATTCAAAGAGGGGGAAGTGTGGACAATAAATTAGATATTAGGAGGATTTTGATACCATTTATTGGACTTTCATTTACAATATTTTATACAGTTTTGGCATTAATGATAGCCTTGTTAGCAAAACAAACACCCTTTATAACTCTTCTTGCATTTTTTTATTATCAATGGTTCCCCTAAGGGTTTTTTCACTTGTATAAAAGTTGTGAGACAGGGGGACCCTCTTTCTACCTTCCATTTTGTTATTGCTGAATACTACCTTAATAGTCTTATCACATATTGTAACACCCCAAGCTTCCATGGTACGTTTCCCTTTGAAAAATGCAATAGCTTGCATTGTACGCAACATCGAGATTCTAACACGCCGTGACCAATCAAAGTAGTCGTTATGAATAGTAATACCAACTTTTTGAAATTATATAAATTTTATCTCTCAAAAGGGACTTCATTTTTGGATTCGGAATATCAAAATTATCCTAGGGTAAAATTTTGGTACTTTTCGGATAACTTTTATATTGTGATGAATAGTAAAAAATACTAAATTTTAATTAAAAAATACTTTTTTAATAAAAATAATTAATAGTGATAAGTTATGAATTTGAGTGTTTTTAAAGCATATTTATAATATATTTTTACCATTTAATACAATGTTGGTCAATATACATAATTTCAAATTTAAATTGGACAGAAACAACTGTCAATCTTTTGATAGTTATTATCTCTTAAAAATATGTTTTTTGTTTTAACAACGGGAATTAATTTTAAATTAATTTCTGCCAATTATGTGTTTTGAATTTAGAAATATGGATTTAATATTTGGAATCATTAGTTCCAAATTGTGTAAATAGGTAACTTTTATTTTTATACATTTTTGAATAACTACTTCGGTAAATATATTATTTACCATGGTTAAAGGGTAAATAAGGTAAATAAGGGTAAAAAATAATATTATAATAATAATAAATTACCATAAAACGTGTCCTAACTTTATTGGTTTATACATTTCAGACAATGCTAATCTGTGGGTCTATTTTGGTACCCCATGAAGCCACTTTTAGTTGATAAGGACACTTTATATTAATTATGTTAAAGTAAATACAAAAATGACATAAGCATATATATTTTTTAGCAAGTCAATTTTTACATACGGTTATATATGTTATCTTTTTGAGTAGAAATATTAATTAGAAATATAAATCTATTTCCTACATAATTTTGTTTTATTTATAATTTTTAGATATTGAATAATTAAACTTATTATTGACACAATAATGATACAGTATTTTCCTTATTAATGAACGAATCAAACAATTGGTATTATAAATGTTAAAATAAATATAATTTGAAATTTTTTATGATATAAAAGAATTTAATTGGTTAATATGACATGTTAAGATTGATTAAATGAATTTGTTTTGAGTTAATAAAGTCTTTATGACTTTAACAAAAATCAATTATTGAATAGTGTCAAAATTGACATAAATGAGTTTTAAAAAAAAGTATTATATTACTAATTGATATTCTATTCCTAAAAATCTATGTTTCGGTCAAAGGACTTATATCATGATAGGTTTATCATTAATAGAACACTTGGGGATATATTGTATGTATATAGTAAGTTTATTAACTATATAATATAAATATACAAAGTGACATAGTAATGTCAAACTAATTAACTAAAAGTTAAAACTAAAAGATAAAGTTAATATAATGACCCAAACCTATCTAAAATCTATTGGTTGAAACAATTGAGATCCATACCTACCATAGAATTTTAATAATACACTTTAGAGCCCTTATAAACCGAATATTAATTTATTATAAATTAATACTTTACGTTTTTTTTAAAGAGCCCCTCCTCCCCCTTATAAAAGGACACCAATTCTAACCAATTAATCACACCTCTAAACCCTTTTAGATCGTCTAAAATCTTCCCAAATACCCTCTAAACTATAATCCATTAATCCTAGAGGCATTAATTTAGTCATAAAACCAACCTATGGAGCCCTTTTGATCAAATCAAAAGGAATAACCGGAAGAAGAGGTAACGTTTTCACCACCCTCTTTCAAGTTCCATTCTTCTTCAAATTCTTCTTTCGTTGTTACTTCCATTCTAAAATAATAACTCCATATCTTATATATACTGTGATGATATTATAAATATGGTAAAACCATATTCAGTATTCTTTCCATCCTTTTGATGACATGTCACCATATGTGTGTACGTACAGCTTACTGTCTCCACGCCATGGTGTAATTGTTTTTCAAAACATTATTATTTGGATGGGTATGATAATGATGTGTAATTAATGTGAATAATAAATATAACTTGATAATAATTCTTTATATATGATATACCATCCAATTATATATTATTTTAATATCAAAATAATGATATTGTCACTCTTGCGTACGTACGGACTACCGTCTCCATGAACGTGATGAGATTCATTCCCCATCGTATCCATGATAGTCTAATTCACATTTGATGATTAAAGATAATGTTTAAGGAATTGATATCATTATGTATATGAATAATATACAACTTATCCATAACAAACACCACTTATTTAACAAAACATATAAAAGAAAACAAGTAAGTTAACACCCAAAATGACGACAATACTAAGACATTATTAACAAAGCAATGTTAAAAGATCATATATGATATCATATTAATGTATAAGATTATTGTATAATTTAATAACAATTATTTCACCATTAGACAAGATGTTAACCAACAATAAACCATGGAAATGTACAAGGTAAGGGTTTATTTCGCAATCTCTTCATTATCGGAGGTTGTTTATACGTAATTATCTACTGGGACCTCTTTATCATCCACATCCATGTTTCTTAAAAATGTTTTTCAAAACATTATTACTATTTTAAAGAATATGGGTTAAATTAATTTATACCATTGTTTGACTTTTTATAAGAATATTATAAAGGAATCTTTCCGTCTTTTTCCAAACAAGGTCTTTTTTACCCTTTTCGACAGAATTAAGGTATGAATGTTTTTTTAACTTATACGATGAGTGCGGTTATTTTCAACCATTGTAAAATATTTGAAGTTTACCGTAAATTCTTATAAGAATATTTTCAATGTAAATGTTTTATTTTATAATTATATGACTTTTAATTGATTTAAAAAAACGGATATTTCTCTCATATAGTTTTGATTTCATCTAATTCGACATCCTTTGATGGATTTTAAGCTTATTTGAAGTTGATTTATTATAATACAAAACATCCATATTATATTGAAGGTTTTGTGATATTTTTGACTGTGGATGTATTATTTTTATACCATTCATAGTTTATGGAGAAAGTATTTAAATTTCATATGCTAGTTTTAATACGAATGTTTATGTTATGTTTAAACCTGTTCATATGAGAAATGTGTTGGACTTAGTAAGTGATGGGTGGAGCTCGCTATAGCTCCTTGATGCATCAGTAGGTCTCATGAGACAAACTAGTGTCTTGGCACAAGGCCTTGAAAAAATTTTATTTGTAGTTTTGGCATGAGGCCTTGACAATGTGGTTATGATAGTCTGGAATTATGCATTCCATCATTTTGAAAGTTGTTATTGATATTGAATGTGATTATTCTACTAGTAGAATATCCATGTGAATAAGTAAATGGAATTATTTCAATTTATTTTTTCCATGTTATGCTGAAGTTAAAGTTTAAAAGGCTTTTTTTTAGTTATGCATTGCCTTAAATGTTTGTGTTTATTTATAAAGGTCTCCACTATATTGTTATCCTTACTGATCATCTGAGCTCACCCCTTTCAATGTTTTATTTTTTTCCAGGATGTGAAGAAGTATTTTTATGAATGAACTATAGGGATAGTATGAGGGAATATTAAGACAATATTTTGTTGTAGTTTTTTACTTTATTATGTAATGTAAGACTTGTGAATGTATCTAGTGTTTCAAAGGCTACTAAACTAATCAGTCATTTGAGAATTGATCTTTTGTGATCAGGCCAGTGTTATGTAATAATGCACTGACTCTGGGTAAATAGGGTTGTGGCATTACAGTTGGTATCAGAGGAAGCTTAGTACAAACCTTGGAAGCTGGATTTAGATAAACTCTGATTAGAGCGCATAGAACTAAGATGGAATTTGAGGATTAGTATAGAATAACTTCTTAGAATTTTGGTATTGTAGATATTTTTTTAGTTTTCTGAGCAATACATCCCTATCTGGATACGAGCAGGTAGAGGAGGCCCTAGCACAGATTTACCTAGGGGTAAAACCCAAAAACACCACTTTGAGCTATACTCGAACTGGAACTGGTGCATGACAACGGGCCTTGCTACACTCTTGGTTACGACACTCCCGGGGGATATGCATAGGATAATTATTATTTTGTTTACAGACCGTTATGAAGGTTTTATGAGTATATACTTCCTCAAATAAGACATTTTTATGGTTATGGATTATATCCATAAACTGTTGAATTTATGATAACGGTTCTAAACGTTTGGATTTATGTATTGCAATTCATAAACTAATCTTGTGTATGTCATATTTTAGAAATGGCGCCTAGTGGAAGAAATGGAAACTGTATCGATGCATGCACATCAGTAGGGATTTCCCTCCTGCTCAAGATAATTATAGTGGTTTCGGTGATGCAACTGGTGTTGATCAGCTAATCACCATACTGGGACAACTCACTCTGGTTATGAATAATAACCTTACCCGTATGGAGCACCACGATCCACAGTGTGGATGATCAATGTTAGATCGCTTCATGAGGCAACAACCACCAATAATCAATGGGGGTACAAATCCACTAGTATCTGATCAATGGATCTGTTCCCTAGAGAAAATATTTTAGGCTTTGGGGAGTACTGAAAGGAAAAAGGTTATCATTGCAGTTTACCACTTCACTGGAGATGTTGTTCAATGGTGGTCATTAATTCAAAACACAAAGGATGAAGAAGAAGAATCAAGTATGAAATGGAGGGAGTTTAAAGAGATTTTCTAAGAAAAACACTTTCCTCATGACCATCGAGCAGATATGGAAAGGAAATTTTTCAGTTTGAGTCAGAAGGAGAATGAGAATGTCGCAAAGTATGAAGCTAAATTTATAAGGTTAGTGAGGCATGAAGCAGATTATATACGTAACTTGAGGAGTAAGATTGATCATTTCTATGATGGGTTAAAACGATTTCTCCTTCGAGCAATAGTCTCACAATCTTTCTCGTCATACGAAGACATTGTCTCATGTGCTATAAAGATAGAAAAAATTTCTCTAAATCTTATGACAATAATGTAAAGAAAGAAAATAAGAGAACAGTGGAACAAGAAAAAAATAAACGGAAAAAGGGAAAGAATGGTTTTCTATTATGTGTTACTTGTTGGAAGAAACACCCCAGTACTTGCCTAAAAGGAATGGGAATTTGTTACAAATGTGGAGAGAAAGGTCACCAGGCTCGTGATTACAAGGGAAAGAAAGATTTTATCAATGTTGAATGCTACAATTGTAGAAAAATGGGGCATTATGAAAATGAATGCCCTAAGATCCAAAGAAACTTACCTCAGAAAAGGCCTAGGGATCAAGGCCAATATTATGTTGTTACTACAGTTTAAGTGGAATAATTAATGTATTTTTGTTTTTGGACTCAAGGATTATATTCTGGTTATAAGAATAATGTGATATATATAAGGATTGTACTGCAGTACTTGTTTTTTTCATTAAGGATTTAATATTACTAAGGTAATCATATTTTCAGTATGTGACAATATAATAAACTTTACTTTGTCTAGGGAATCCGATGTGACAATTGATTTTTTGAATTTAGATACCTTTTACAGAGAGTCTGGACAGAGGTACATTGGATAACTATAATGTTTGGAGTGGATTAAGTTGATATTTTTATATTATTATTTAATGTTAACACAATTATTCTGATCAATTTTTGGAATATTATGATACTATGGTTTTAGGAAAATAACAACCTGCAGGTTGGGAGATAACTCGTCACGTTGGACAAAGCTGCAGGAATCGAACCTACAACCATAGTGGGACATGCCTTTATTACCTACCACTAGCCTGTAGGAAGTCCCTGTTCATTACAAAGTATTTTTCTTCATTTTAATGTTATAATTTAATGTTTTCATCATTATATGATTTGGATAAATATAATATTTTTGAGTTCTATTATCTTTTGGAGTGAAAGATGAGTTTGTGGTAGAAATTAGTTGAAGGATGAAACTCTACTTGTCAAGTATATATATATATATATGTATATATATTTATATTATTCTATGAAGAAACTAATTCATAAACATTAGGTAAGGGATCTTAAAACCAAAAATATGTTATCCTAATACCTTATGTTTTTTTGAACCAATGATATTTTAAATCATCATAGATTGATGGCTTTGAGGCCCTCAATTCTACAATTGTTTGTGACTGATGACCTCAATCACTCCCTATAAATATTTACATTTTTCTTCCAATTATGTGTCTTTAATTTCCACCAATATTCTCAAAATAGATATCATAATTTGGTGGTGACCCCTTTATTTTTCTTTTCCTCTTATTAAGACTAAATTTTTTTAACCCAATTTCCGATGCTGTTTTTCCCACAAAGATATTTTCTATTTTCAACCTTTTATTTTCAAAGATCAATTTCAAATTTCAAGGAAACATTTAATTGAAGGAGGGGAGAATGTAACACCCCAAGCTTCCATGGTACGTTTCCCATTGAATAATGTAATATCTTGCATTGTATGCAACTTCGTGATTCTAACACACCGCGACCAATCAAAGTAGCCGTTATGAATAGTAATACCCACTTTTTGAAATTTTAAAAAATTTATCTCTAAAAATTTAATTCATTTTTGGATTCGTAATATCGAAATTAGGCTAGGTTAATGTTTTGGTACTTTTCGGATAACTTTTCTATTTTGATGAATAGTGAAAATTACTAAATTTTAATTTAAAACAACTCTTTTAATAAAAATAATTAATAGTGATAAATTATGCATTTCAGTGGTTTTAAAGTATATTTAGAATATGTTTTTACTAATTAATACAATTTTGGTCATTGGACATTATTTTACATTTAAACAGGACATAAACAACTGTCAATCTTTTGATAGTTATTATCTCTTGAAAACACGCGTTTTGTTTTAATTACAGGAATTAATTTTAAATTAATTTCTACTACTTCTGTATTTTGAATTTAGAAATATGGATTAAATATTTGTAATCAAGAGGTCCAGATTGTGTAAATATATAACTTTTATTTTTATACATTTTGAATAATAATTCGGTAAATATTTTATTTACGGTGGTTAAAGGGTAAATCCGTTAGATAAGGGTAAAAAATAATATTATAATAATACAAAATTACCCTAAAATGTGTCCTAACCCTATTGGTTGATACATTTCCGACCATGTCCATATCTGGGTAGATTTCAGGACCCCATCGAGCCACTTTTAGGTGATAAGGACACTTTATATTAATTAAGTTAAAGTAAATACAAAAATGACATAAGCATATATCTTTTAGAAAAAACAATTTTTACATAAGGTTATATATGTTATCTTTTCGACTATAAATGTTCATTATAAAGATAAAAATATTTCATACATAATGGTATTTTATTTATAATTTTTAGACATTGAAAAATTAAACTTATTTATTACACAATAATGATGCAGTGTTTTTGTTATTAATGAATGAATCAAACAATTGGAATTACAAATGTTAAAATAAATTTAATTTTAAATTCATGATGACATAAAAGAACTTAATTGGTAAATATGACATGTTAGGACTGATTAAATGAATCTTTTTGAGTTAATAAAGTTTTTAGGACTTTAAAAAAATCAATTATTGAATAGTGTCAAAATTGACATAAATGAGTTTTTAAAACAAATATTACATTATTAATTAATATTCTATTCCTAAAAATATAAGGTTAATTAAAAGGAAATTTATCATGATATGTGTATCATTAATGGACCACTTGGGGGTTCTCTTGGATGTATATATTAATTTTATTAACTATATAATATAAAAATACAAAGTGACATGGTAAATGTCAAACTAATTAACTAAGAGTTAAAACTAAAAGATAAGGTTAATATAATGACCCAAACCTATATAATATCTATTGGTTGAAAGGATTTTTACCCATACCTACATTATATTTTGAATAATACACTTTGGATCCATCAGAAACCGAATATTAATTTATTTGAAATTCATACTTTAAGTTTTTCCTAAAGAGCCCCTCCCCCCTTATAAAAGTATACCAATTCTAACAAATTCCTCACACCTCTCAAGAATTTTGGTTCGACCAAACTCTGCCCACATACCCTCTACACTATCCTCCCTTAATCCTAAATGCCTTACATTAGTCTGAAATCCAACCTATGGAGCCCTTTTGATCAAATCAAAAAGTAGAACCCGAAGAACAGGTAACGTTTTCACAACCCTCTTTCAAGTTCCATTCTTCTTCAAATTCTTATTTATTTGTTATTTCCATTATAAAATAATAATTCCAGTATCTTATATATACTGTGATGCTATTATAAATGTGGTACAACCATATTCAGTATTCTATCCATCCTTTGAATGACATGTCACCATATGTGCATACGTACGACTTACCATCTCCACGTCGTGGTGTAATTGTTTTTCAAAACATTATTATTTGGATGGGTATGATAATGATGTGTAATTGATGTAAATAATAAATATAACTTGATAATTATTATGTATATATGATATACCATCCAATTATATATTATTTTAATATCAAAAAATGATATTGTCGCTCGTGCGTACGTACGGACTACCGTCTCCAAGAACGTGATGAGATTCATTCCCCATCGTATCCATGCAAGTATAATTCTCATTTTATGATTAAAAATAACATTTAAGGACTTCATAAAATTCTTTATATGAATAAGATACAATCTATCCACAATAAACATGACTTATGTAACACAACATATAAAAGAAAACGAGAAAGATAACACCCGAAACGACGATGATACTAAGACATTATTAACAAAGAAATGTTAAAAGATAATATATGATATCATATTGATGTATTTGATTCTTGTATAATTTAATAACAATTATTTCACCATTATATTGGAGTTCAACCTACCCTCAAACAAGGAGAAGTACAAGGTCAGGGTTTATTTCACAATCTCTTCATTATCCGAGGATGTTTATACGTAATTATCTATTGGGACTTCTTTATCATCAACATCCATGTTTCTTAAAAATATGTTTCAAAACATTCTTAATATTTTACAGAATATTGGTTAAAGTCATTTATACCCTTGATTGACTTTTTATAAGAAGTTTATAAAGTAATCTTTCCGTCATTTTCCAAACAATGTCATTTTTAACCTTTTCGACAGAATTAAGGTAAGAATGTTTTTTTAACTTATATAGCGGGTGCGGCTATTTTCCACCGATGTAAAATCTTCGATGCTTCCCTTACAATATTATAAGAATATTTTCAAATTGAATGATTTATTTTATAATTATGTGACTTTTAAATGATTTAAAAAAATTGATATTTCTCTCAAATAGTTTTGATTTCATCTATGTAAACAACCTTTGATGGATTTTAAGCTTATTTGAAGTTGATTTATTATGATACAAAACTTCCATATTGTATTGAAGGTTTTGTGATATGTTTGACTATGGATGTGTTATTTTTATACCATTCATGGTTTATGGAGAAATTATTTACATTTCATATGCTAGTTTTAATACGAATGTTTATGTTACTTTTAAACTTGTTCATATGAGGAATGCATTGGACTGAGTAAGTGACGAGTGGAGCCCGCTCTAGCTCCTTGATGCAACGGTAGGTCAAATGAGACAAACTAGTGTCTTGGAACAAGGTCTTGACAAAATCTTATTTGTAGTCTTGGCACGAGGAATTGACTATGTGGTTATGATAGTCAGGAATTATGCATTCCATCATTGTGAAATTGGGTATTGATATTGAATGTGATTATTCGACTAGTAGAATATCCATGTGAATAGGTAAATGGAATTATTCCAATTTATTTTTTCCATATTATACTGAAGTTCAAGTTTAAAAGGCTTCTGTTTTAGTTATGCATTGCCTTAAATCTTTATGTTTATTTAAGAAAGTTTAAACTATATTGTTATCCTTACTGAGCATCTGAGCTCACCCCTTTCAATGTTTTATTTTTCCCAGAATGTGAAGAAGTATTTTCTGAATGACCTACAGTGATAGTATAAGGTAATATGAAGACAATATTTTATTTTAGTTTTTTACTTTATTATGTAATGTAAGACTTATGAATGTATCGAGTGTTTCAAAGTCTACTAAACAAATCGGTCTTTCAAGGCACGAACTTTTGTGATCATGCTAATGTTATGTAATAATGCACCCACTCTTGGTAACTGGGGTCGGGGCATTACACATATTCTATTAATTGGGGAATTATAAATCCCTTATTTTCCTCTAAAACTCTAACTGTCCTGTCGCATCTATTATACGCTGAGGATATAATTTTATTTCTACAAGGAGATAATAAAAACATAAAAATATATAAGGATGTACTCTCCCATTATGAGGATTCTCTAGTCAATTCATAAATTAGAGTAAATTGTTTATTTACTTTGGGAAATATTTCCCCGCTCCTAGAAAAAATGATTTCATAAATGAACTTGTGATAAAGAAATGATTATTCCCCTTTAACTACCATAGGGTCCCCATATTCTGGGGAAAACCCAAAATCACATACTTTTCAAGCATTTTTGACCAGATCAGTAACCCACTATCCTCCTATAAGGGAAAAACCTTATTGATGGTAGGATGAATTTGTCTTGTCAGGCACACTATTGTTTCTCAAATGGTGTATTCTATGATTGTGTACAAATGGATCGCTGACTTATTCAAAAATATCAATAGAATCATAAAAAAATTGTTTGGAGTGGAAGGACTCTTGAAATTAAAATTGTCTTTGTTCCTTGGAAAACCAATTGCACTCCCATTTGTAATGGAGGTCTAGGGATAAAAAACCTTAATCATTTCAATGAGGCCCTTCAAGCTAAACTTACATGTAATATTATGAAAAACAACTCTTAAACCTATTATTTCCTTCGTGATAGATTCTACAATTACCGTAGAAGAGGAAAACATTCTTATTTGGACTCCTCGATATGGTCTTCAATAAAACATAGTTTTTCTACAATCATGGCCAATTCTAGAAGGGTAGTCAATAGGAATTCTTCTCTTCCTTTTTGGTTAGATAAATGGAATGGCATACCTCTCTCTAGCATGGTTTATCACATCCATTTTTCTACAAATTTAAACATCACCATAAATTATTGGATTAGTTCCCCTAATGATGACATTCCGGATGAAATCTCTAATGTTATAAATAACTATACCTTTTTCAAAACCAATAATTTCCTATTATGGGAACCATCTTATAATGGTGTGTGAAATTCCAAGCTTTATTATAGAAATAATGTTACTGGAAACACCGAATATTTTTCCTGGTTAAGGAATTTTAACTAACAATAGGTTAGGCCCTCCAACACACTATCGTTTGGATGATTGATCATAATATAATTCCCACTAATTTCAATCTTCAGATGTGTGGTATACAACTTTGTTCCAAATGTTGCATGTGTAACCAATACAGAGAGGATACTAATCATCTGTTTCTATTGTGTGCTACTGCTTTTTCCTTATAGGTTTACATTGTTGACATTTTTGAATTTCGGTCGATAGGTTCTGATTCTATTTGTTTGCAGCTTCAAAAATGCTCTTCCATGGATTCCTCTACTAAAATTCACCAACTTTTCATTGCTGGTATTGAAGAACTAATGCATCTTATCTGTTATGAGAGAAATTCAATTAAGCAAAAAAATAATTCTTTCAATTTTCGTGCAGCTCAGATAAAAATCTGCGCTGCGATCATGGAGGCAGGAATCATTCAAGCAAGGACTTGCCACAATTCTATCAAAGATTTCAGTATCCTGAGACGACTTGGGATCAAGGTACGATACAACCCGCCGAAAGGTCTACTGGAAGTTTTTTGGAAACCACTTATTCCTAGATGGATAAAGTTGAACGTAGATGGCACCTCAAAAGGAATCCCTGGACCTTCTAGCTATGGAATCATATCCAGAAACCACAATGGAGACATTCTTGGATGCTGCTATAGTTCGTTTGGTAATGTCTCCTCCCTTGAAGTAGAAATGTTTAGTGTCATCAATGTTGTTTAATTGATAAGTAAAAAAGGTCGAAACGACGTCTAGATTGAATGTGATTCAACGACCATCGTTCAGGCTCTTAGACATGGAACAATTCATCTGGCATGGACCCTTACTACTAAATCGATCACCTTCCTACACTACCTATTCGGGCTGAATCATATCATCACTTTGTAAGAAACCGATTCTTATTTTTGAGGTACTAGTTACTTCTTTTCTCTTTTCTTTAATTGTTATCGAGAAAATGAGGAAAATGGGGGAAAATCTAAATTTTTGGAAGTACATGCCGTGTACTTTTTCACACTCCATGTACATTTGGTCGTGTGGGAAGAGTACACACGACGTGTGGCCATGTCAGCGATAAAGGGCGTAAAAACTGACTACACACCGTGTAGTGGTCCTTTACACGCTGTGTAGTCAGTCAGTAGATGAAAAAGTAAGGTGAGGAAAGTAGCCGCCAGCTGGGTGACAGTACACACCGTGTTGTCGGGAATACACGCTGTGTACTCATGTTGACGGATGAACAGTTTGGAGGTGCCGCCAGATGAACAGTTAAATGAACGAAGTACATGCCATGTACTTGGAAATACACGCCGTGTACTTTTTTTTTTTTTCTTAAAATGGGTAGTATCCTCCCATGTTCACAGGGAAGGCATAGATATGGAAGAAGGAGCGGGAGAGGGAGGCCTAAGCTTTGGAGATCCGCCGAGCGCATGTCAGGAACCCGTTTTCTGCACCGTCGATCTCCCTGGAACCGCACGGTTGAGTTCTCCTTTCTCCTGGAGTAGTTCTTACCAATTATTCCTCTATGGGAAGATATTTAAGATTTAATGAGGTTTTATTTCCCCTCATATCTAAGTCATTCTAGGATGAATCGAGGATCTTCGTTCTCATATATCGTTCGTGGGTGTTAAAGGTAGGTGGCTTGGTGTTAATTTTTCCAACTATTGTGCGTTTGTGTGAATTTTTGTGACATGAACCCATGTTTTGTTGTCATGTGGCTGAGGCCATAGATTTTTAAATACCTAGAATTGTATAGGCAGTTAAATTTGATATTAAAATGCTGTTTGGGATCACTGATTTGATCCAGGACCAACCCGGGGGTGCATTCCTCTATTTAGCAGTTTGGCCGGGATACCAGAGGGTATGCCTTAATTATTTTACGCATTACTTTTTCCTTTAGAGGAATTGTATGTGAACTGCTTATTTACATGTTGGGCATGTCCCAGTTACTTGTGCCTGAGGGAAATGTTTTACTATATCCTGAGGGAATGACTGTATTAGCCTGAGGGAAATATTCTCTTTGCTTAAGGGAAACTTCTTCCATGCATGTGGCCAGTTTATTCTGTGCCTATGGGTGACACTTCGTATTCCTAAGGGCAATATCCATATGCCTATGGGAATATTCTTGTGTTTAGATTATCTTTACCTGAGGGTAAGGGTTTGCGTGTCTGTGGACACTGACTGTTTACCTAGAAATTCACTGTGGTGGTTTCTTAATAACAAATAATGAAATGAATGTTAAATAGAAATATAACTGGTAAAGTTAGTTACTTTTGAGTACTGCTAATTTTATTTCATTTACTTATGCACACTATTGTTGCATGTTTACACACAGTTGGGCACTGGCCTTTAGTGGGTGCCAACTGATATTATTTCTCACATGTTGTTTGGGTATTTCTTTTCATCCCAAACAGATTACATTTCTGCAGGTGTGGATAAGGGCAAGGGTCCCTATAAATGTACTTGATTACTGCTGAGGAGTAGGGGAGCATGGGACCGGGCACAGGCTCGTGATTCTACCGGCTGTTTTGTTTTGGTTTTGATGTACTCTATATTGTACTACACTGTACTGTTTTGTAACATGTTCTGGCTATTTTCGTAAAACTTGAGACATGTTGCATCATTATATATATATGATTGTTGGTTGTTATTACTGCAGTTTTTTATCTTAAATGTGTATGGTTTATTGCTTCTATTGTTGTTGTATGCTTTTTATTTTATTCCGCTGTGCTACACTTTGAAAAATGAGGGCAACGTTTCCCCACTATCAGACCTGGGCCCTCGCTGCTAGTTGGTAGCCTCTGGCATTTGGGGAAATGTGCTTGCTGTCACGTGGCGACCGGGTTCGGGGCACCCGTTGAGTGGCACCTGGAACCAGGACGTTACAAAGTGGTATCCAAGGGAGTCTTTTCTTTGACTTACTATTTAGAGCCTTAGTCAGGGAAAGGACGTGAATGGTAGTTGGTAATAGGCTGTGCCCAGGCGTATCTAACCCGTGTACAGGGAAAAGCCAATTTACCTCGTATTGCAATTTTACTGATTTTCTCAATTTCTAGTTGAATTGATTTTCACCGAAGGGTGACACACTGGTATTGTGCTGTTATACTTTATTCAAGGGTTCTATTTAGTTGCAACTCGATGAGATGAGGGTATGACATCTCATTCATCATTTGGGCACATTATAGAAATCACATGCCATGAATAGTTCTATGTCATGTAGGTGCATTTGAAATTTCATGTTGTTGTGATAGTTGTTGTGCTAGAAAAGCATGCTATTGTGATAGCTGCTTGATAAATACCGGCTGTGTGATAGGTTATTTTTGTGTGAGCCTGTTTATAGAATGGACGCCAAACTTTGGTTTTTGTGGAGTATGGGCCCCCATTTACCAGAATTTGGTGGATCATTGACTGTTTATTTTTTTTATAACATAGATAATATGTCAAACATTGATTCGTGGGGAGTATGGGACCTCACGGATCAGAATTTGACACTTAGGTGTTGTTTTTTAGTATTTTCTGGGTTCTATTGGAGTTTCTGAGGTATACTGTGGAAAAAGCCTAGTATACATGCTGTTTAGTATCATAAAACACACCGTGTATGTTCTTCTATTTGAGAAGAAAAGAAAACTTTTTAAGTACATGCCATGTATTCTCTTCCCGTGTCACAAACCGTGTGGGCGGAGACATGGGGAAGGGAAGATATTGGGGTGAACACGCCGTGAACCTGATGTACACACTGTGTAGTGTTGACACGGAGTCCACCCGTGTAACAAACAACATGGACGAAAGAGACTTTAAAACATACATGCCGTGTCCACTGTAGAACGCACCGTGTAGTCTGACCTGGGGACCCGACCGTCTAACTAACAACACGGGTCGGTGTTATCCTCTTGAGTACACACCATGTGTATGTAGAACATGACGCCTAGTGTGAGCCGTGTGTTCGGCCATGTAACTAACCACACAGGTCGGCGAGGCTTGTCTAGTACAAATCGTGTACCTGTGGGACACGCTGTGTAGTCTTGCCCGAGGACAGACCGTGTGGACATAGCCGTGTGGCTGGGAAATGGGGTGGTGTACATGCCGTGTGCGGGTGTAACACGCCATTTAGTATCAAGACGATTAGTCATCTTTGTCACAAACGACACAGGTAGTTGGAAAATTACACCATACACGCCGTGTAGATCATATACATGTCGTGTAGTTTTTTTTAATGGGAGCCATGTGGCTTAGCCGTGTAGAAGGACCTGGGTAGGGTAAGGGAGGTCAAGTACACCCCGTGTAGTCAGTATACACGTCGTGTAGTCTTGTTTTGCTAATATTTGATGCCTTCTTCCTCCTGTTCCCTTTTGGGTTCCTTCATTTTCAGTCTTTGATAATCTTGTTCTAAAGGTGTGTGTTTGACCTTGTAGTGTCATACCGCCGAGACAACCACACGTTGTTCACCAACAGAGCAGAAACGACTATAATCCAGAGATGGTGGGCCATGGGCTACCAGTGGATCCTCCAGCAGAGCCAGATGCGGCACCAACCATTATACCGGACACAGGTACAGATGCACAGTTCCGTAAAGGCTTTATACGGTTCATGTAGACCTTTTAGGGAGCACCGCAGGCTACCACATCTATGGCTGAGCTGACTCGTATCTTCCAGCAACACCATCTGCCTATGTTTTCAAGGGATGGTGGACCACATGCTGCAGAGTCTTGGCTTGGATCAATGCAGACTACTTTCGAGCATCTTGAGACGCCTCTTGGGCGGAGGGTCATGCTCGCGACTTATATGCTGCATGATTACACTAAGAGGTGGTGGGATGTTACCACCCAGACAGAGCATCAAAGAGACATGGCGTGGGAAGATTTACAGATAGCCCTCTATGACTTCTTCTTCCCAGAGACGCTGAGGGCAGATAGAGCTCGAGAGTTCATGAATCTTCAGCATGGCGCTATGTCGGTGATGGATTATTCTACTCGCTTTACCGAGCTTCAGCGTTTGGCACCTATTCTGGTGTGTGATGAGACGATGAGGGCCAGGCGCTTTGAGTATGGTCTCCGATATGACATCTGAGTGCTGGTGAATGTTTTCAGGTTTCCTTCAGTACATTCTATTGTGAATCAGTCGTTGATTAGAGAGAGGAACCTATGGGAAGCAAGTGGTGTGGGCCAGGGTGGTTCAGCACCAGTTTCTGGTACTATTTCTAATGGTAAGAGGAAGAGATAGATGGACTTCTCTCAGGGTGGCAGCACTATCCAGAAGAATGCTTCAAGTGGCCCGGTCATGAGCTATCAGTGTGATAGAGAGTGGTACAACAGGCCACAGTGTCCACGAGACCTAGTGGAGTGCCGATCTTACTGCAAAATGGGCCATCTACAGCGCTTTTTCAGGGTGTTTACACCACTGTCTAGTGATAGGGGTTCTGTGTATACTCCTCGTGTGGGAGAAGGAACAATTTCTTCTTACCGGTCAGGGAACTAGAATATGTCAGGGCGTGCAGGCAGAGATGGTGGTTGTGGCCGTGGTAGGCAGACACCAGGATCTCAGAGGCAGCAGGGCGGGACAGCTTAGGGTAGCCAGGCTGTGTCGCAGGGCTGCGGCACTGGGCAGGCATATGTAGTGCAACAGACCCAGAAAAAGCAGGATCCCAAACCTTCTACTGTTAGATGTACTATTTTAGTAGCTTCTGTCTTATCTTTAGTACTTTTTGATACAGGTGTTACACATAGTTTCATATCTGTGCCTATTGTGGAAAGACTTGGGCTCTGTGTTTCTACTTCTTCTGATATCATGATGCTATAAACTCTATTGGGGACTAGAACGGCTGGTGTGCGTCAGTTCATGGAGTTCCCCCTTGAGGTTGGTGGGTGTCACTTTCTTTGGTACCTCTGTGTCTTAGAGATGACAGCTTATGACGTTATTCTCGGGATGGACTAGTTGGTTCCCTTTCAAGCCATTGTAGACTACTATCGTCGCAGGGTACATTTCACATCACAAGAGGGTGAAGAGTTTCTATACAAGGCTAAATGGGATGTTCAGGCGAGTCGAGCTGGACCAGTGCATCGTGGGCAAGGTGGAGTCACAACCCAGATTACGAGTTTATATCTGGATGATCAGGGGACTTGTCAGGCGGATTTCCCTCCAGTGGTTGATTGTTTCAGGGATATCATCCCAAACGACTTTTCAGGTCTACCTCTGGAGTGGGAGGTGGATTTCTCTATTGAGCTTATGTCAAGAGAAGCACTGGTGTCCATTCCTCCTCATTGGATGGCCACGCCTGAGTTGCAGGAGCTCAAGAGGCAGTTTGAGGAGTTACAGTCAAAGGGTTTTATCCTACCTAGTACTTCTCCTTGGGGTTCTCCGATCCTTTTTGTGAAGAAGGAGGATGGTACCCTCGGACTCTGTGGGGATTATCAGAAGCTGAACCAGTAGACGGTTAAGAACTGATATCCCTTGCTGAAGATTGATGATCTTTTCGATCAACTTCATGGAGCACGAGTGTTCTCGAAGATTGATTTTAGGTAAAGATATCATCAGCTGCGCTTGAGACCATTTTATATACCACTTACAGCCTTTTGGAGAAGATATAGTCTGTACGAGTACATGGATTTGCCGTTCGGACTCACGAATGCGCCAGCGGTTTTCATGGCACTGATGAATCGTGTGTTCCATCCCAATCTGGATTCTTTTGTGGTAGTATTCGTGGAATACATCTTTGTGTACTATCACACTCGACATGACCATACCTCCCATCATGAGATCGTATTGAGTACACTGAGAGAGAATAAGGTATATGCTAATCTCTCAAAGTGCCACTCTTGGATAGACCAGATACACTTCTTGGGTCATATCATCTCAGAGGCAGGAGTTGCAGTAGACCCAGAGAAGGTGAGAGCAGTAGTTTCCTGGGAGCAGCCTAAGAACGTGTTTGAGATACAGAGTTTCTTAGGGATGGTTGGTTAGTACAGACACTCCATATAGGACTTCTCCCGCTTAGCAGTGTCATTGACGGGTTTGGCTAAGAAGGGTGTGATGTTTGGTTGGATAGAATCTTGTGAGACAGCCTTTCGGGACCTGAATGGAAGGTTGACATCAACACCAGTCCTGATACTCCCGGAGCAGGGGAAGAGCTATACAGTTTACTGTGATGCATTAGGTAGCGGGCTGGGAGATGTGTTGATGTAGGGAGATTGAGTTGTTGCATACGGGTCTCAACAGTTGAGGCCACATGATAGGAATTACCCGACACATGATCTCGAGTTAGCTGTAGTTGTTCATGCGTTGCGTTGTTGGAGACATTATCTATTGGGAGAATGTTTTGTGATTTTCACTGACCAAAAAAGTCTCAAGTATATCTTTACTCAGCATGACTTGAATCTGAGTCAGCGAAGTTGGGTCAAATACCTTCAGTCCTTTGATTTTGAGCTCGCCGATACACTTGGAAAAGGTAATGTAGTAGCTGATGCACTGAGCAAGAAGACTCAGACACAGGCTGTCCAGGTGGCCAGTGATGAGTGGCAGCTCATGGTTCTGTTCTCTAAGATGCATTTGGAGGTGCATGACAGTCAGGGGAAAACTTGTCTTTCCTCTTTATATGTGACTAATACCCTCCTGGATAGAGTGAGGATGAGACAACTATTTGATTCAGAAGGCCTAGTTCTACGGGAGTCAGTGGCAAGTGAGGACCCTCCTCCTGGGTGGACAATAGGAAATGATGAAATTTTTCCTTTCCATGGACGAGTGTGGGTTCCAGGGGATATACGTGAGGAGCTGATGTGAGAGATTCATTTTTTATCTCGGGAAGTTCTTCCTGGAGTTACTGAGATGTATCGTGACTTGAGACGTCAGTACTTGTGGCTGGGTATGAAGGGAGAGGTGGCTGGTTTTTTTACGAGGTGTTCCACCTATCACCAGGTGAAGGGTAAGTATCAGAGGCCATCTGAGATGTTACAGAAGTTACCGATCCCGGAGTGGAAATGGGATGATGTCGCGATGGATTTCATGACTGGTTTACCGAGGTCACCTCGAGGCACTGATGCTATGTGGGTTGTTGTGGACAGACTCACGAAGGTAGCTCACATTTTTTCAATCAAGGAGACCTTCGATGTTGATGAGCTCGAATAGTTATAACTCTGAGAGATCATGCGTCTTCCTGGGGTCCCTCGTTCTATCATTTCAGATAGGGACGCCCGTTTTAAATCTGGTTTCTGGTAGATTTTTTAGAGGGCACTGGGTACACAGGTGCTTCTAAGCACAGCTTACCACCCTCAGACTGATGGTTAGTCAGAGTGTATGATACTAGTGCTAGAGGACATGTTGCGTGCATGCATCCTAGACTTTGGGGGCTCTTGGGAGAAGCATATACCCCCAGTCGATTTTTTCTATAATAATAGTTTTCAGGAAACTATAGAGATGGAACCTTAAGAGGCTTTATATGGTAGGCCATGCCGATCACCCTTATGATGGCTAGAGGCTGGTGAGGTAGCTTTACTGGGACCAAGTCTTGTGTAGGAGACTTCTGAGCAGGTCCAGTTGATTCAGAAGTTGATGGATACCACACAGTCTCGTCAGAAGTCTTATGTTGATCGCTGCAGACGACCCTTGGAGTTCGTGGTCGGGGAACATGTCTTCCTGCGTGTTTCACCAAGGATGGGACCCAGGCAGATCAGGAGACAGGGTAAACATTCCCCGAGGTATGTGGGGCCATTTGAGATTCTAGAGAGAGTCGGGATGGTTGCCTATCGGTTGCAGTTATCGCAGAGGTACCGAGCCATGCACGATGTCTTCCATGTATCTCAGTTGTGCCACTATTATTCAGACTCGTCTCACATCTTTCAGCCCGAGGAGGTTGAGCTTGAGGGAGATTTGTCCTTTGAGGATCATCTGATTCGTATCGTGGATAGGAGCACGAAGGTTCTCCGAGGCCGGTCAGTTCCTCTCATATGGGTGCTATGGCAGCATGGCCGAGTACAGGAAGAAAACTGGGAGTGGGAGACTGACGTACGTGCTCAGTGGCTGGAGTTGTTCATTGTTATATCTTCGCCACACTTGGAAGGGAAATTCGGGGACGAATTGCTTTAAGGGGGGAAGTTTATAAGAACCTGTTTCTTATTTTTGAGGTACGAGTTTCTTCTTTTCTCTTTTCCTTAAATATTTTTGAGAAAATAAGGAAAATGAGGAAAAATCCTAATTTTTGTAAGTACACGTCGTATACTTTTTCACACGCCGTGTAATTCTGGCCGTTTGGGAAGAGTACACAGGGCGTGTATCCATGTCGGTGAAGAAGGGTGTAAAAACCGACTACACACCATGTAGTAGTCCTTTACACGCTGTGTAGTATGTCGGCAGACAAAAAAATAAGGTGGTGAAAGCAGCCACTAGCTGGGCGATAGTACACGCCATGTAGTAAAGAATACACCTCGTGTACCCATGTCGATGGATGAACAGTTTGGCGGCCAGATGAACAGTTAAATGACGGGAGTACACGCTATGTACATGGAAATACACGCCGTGTACTTTGTTTTTTTTCTTAAAATGGGATGTATCCTCCCCTATTCATAGAATGGGAAGAATTAGTGGGAGAGGGAGGCTGGATCTTTGGATATCTGTCGAGTGCATGTCGGGAATCCGTTTTCTGCACTGTCGATCTCCCTGGAACCACAAGAGTGAGTTATTCTTTCTCCTGGAGTAGTTCATACCAATTATTCCTCCAAGGTAAGTTATTTATGTTTTAATGAGTTTCTCTTTCCCCTAAGATCTACGTCGTTCTAGGACAAATCCAGGATCGTCGTTCGCATATATCGTTCGAGGGTGTTAAAGGTAGGTGTCTTGGTGTTAATTTTTCCAACTGTTGTGAGTTTGTGTAAATTTGTGTGCCACAAAATCAAGTCAGGGTGTCATGTGGCAGAGGTCGTAGCTTTCTAAATACCTAGAATTTTATAGGTATTAAATTTGATATTAAAATGCTGCTTGGGAATGCTTCTTGGATCCAGGACCACCCCGGGGGTGCGTTCCTCTGTTTAGCTGTTTGGCCAGGATACCCGAGGGTATGCCTTAATTATTTTTCACATTACTTTTTCCTTGAGAGGAATTTTATGTGAAATGTTTATTTACATGTTGGGCATGGCCCGGTTACTTATGCCTGAGGGCAGTGTTTTACTATAGCCTGAGGGCATGACTATATTTTCCTGAGGGCAATGTTCTCTTTGCCTGAGGGAAACTTCTTCTGTGCCTGTGGGAAGTTGATTATGTGCCTGTGGGTGACACTTAATATGCCTAAGGGAAATATCTATATTCATGTGGGAAGATTATTTTGTTTAGATTCTCTTTACCTGAAGGTAAGGGTTTGCGTGTCTGAGGACACTGACTGTTTATATAGAAATTCAATGTGGTGGTTTCTTAATAATAAATAATGAAATGAATGTTAAATAGAAATATAATTGGTAAGGTTAGTTACTTTTTAGTACTGATTATTTTATTGCATTTACATTTTCACACTGTTGTTTCATGTTTACACACAGTTGGGCACTGGACTTTGGTGGGTGCCGACTGAGATTATTTCTCACACCCTGTTTGGGTCATGCTTTTTGGCCCAAACAGATTACGTTTCTTCAGGTGTGGTTAAGGGAAAGGGTCCCTATACAGGAACTTGATTGCTACTAAGGAGTTGGGGAGCATGGGATCGGGCTTAGGCTGGCGATGCTACCAGCTGTTTTGTTTTGGTTTTTCTGTACTCTGTATTGTACTGCACTATAATGTTTTGTGACATGTTTTATGAGTTTTCTTAGAACATGAGACATGTTGCATCATTATATATATATGATTATTGGTTGTTATTACTGCAGTTTTTTATCTTAAATGTGTATGCTTTATTTCTTCTCTTGTTTTTGTATGCTTTTTATTTTATTCCGTTGTGCTACACTTTCACAAATGAGGGCATAGTTTCCCCACTATCAGTTCAGGTCCCTCGCTTCTAGTCGGAAGCCTCTAGAATTTGGGGAAATGCGCTTGAGGTCACATGGAGAATCGTGTTCGGGGCCCCCATTGAGTGGCACCCGAAATCGGGACGTTACACTCTCACACCTACAGAGTGGCGAATAAAGTGGCGGATGGCCTTGACAATAAGGTTGTTTATATCAATCACACATGCATGGACATTATTCCGAAAGAATTCAACACTCTTCACCCGAATTAATATATAATTTCCCCTTCTTTAGACTTGTGTAACTTTTCTTGATATATCTTTGTGATCTGGTCTTTGACCAGGACATCATCCTTTTAAAACAATATCTGGAAGTAATCATACTCATGCATCAATATGTGAAAAAATCTATTCATAATCATGTCCTTGCTTATCATAATCATCTCATGAGATATAAATATCACTTAACCCAATTTAGTGGAAAGATATAACTATTGTTATACTCATAATCATAATAAAAACCATCTAGAGAAACAATAAATATGGCATCCTTAGATCATATCCCTAGTAAAGAATAATAAAAACAAAACAATATTTTCATAGATATAAAATTTATTTAAAGGGTCTATGGAATAAATCATGAGGAAAAATCCCTTTCATTTAGAACTAAATTACTTAAAATGAAGAAAAAAATTAATATATTAAGTAAAAAAATTTCTTTTAAAATAAATTTATAATCATGTAAATAAAACATCAATGCATTGAGCATTCATAATGGTGGGAAAATATGTTTATGATTTGTACATTAGAACAATGATTCCTTTCACATTTTTGGTAAAAATTAAAAAGTATCTCAATCAAAAAATATTTTGAATATTCCGTTGAAATATTTTTAAAAAAAATAAAAAAAAGGTAAAAATGACATTAAATATTCATTAAATAATACTTTTTGAGTTAGTTCCCTAAACTCAACTACTTCATACTTTAGATTACTTTTATATTGAAAGGAGTGATTATTAATATTAATATATTATCACATTTTGACTATTATTATAAATAAAAATGATGTGATAATGTCCTGGAGTATTTGTTTCACTGATAAGGTCATAAAGTTTCCTTGATTTTATGATAACCCAAAGATTATGTGATGATATTATTAAAATAGTTTATCAGTTGGATAATATACTATCATAACGACAATAATATATTGAATTTTAGGTGTGAGTATTCATAATATAATGACAGTTCTTCTCATTTATTTCTCACTTTATGGTCTCCAAGAAGGGGGATTATGAGAATATACCCACCAATAATAATTATACATGTTTTTTTGTCATTGAATATTCATATATATGAGCAAGTGTAATGGTCCTTATACTTTAATATTATTATTAATTAATTCCATGACTTATGCACTAATATTTACTTACGAAAACAATCATGCCATATGATGGTGGGAAGTATGGTACATTGGGTGAATCAAGAATGACATGTTATTAATGGATATGTCAAGGAAGGATTTGTCACTTTCATATTTATGGAAGTTGGTATCGAAGCCATTTGATTGATATATAACTATCACATAAATTCCATGTTCATGGTGTAACGATGTTTATTTATTGTATTCAAATAAAGCTAGCTTAATAATATTGGTTGATGACAAAAATATGTAACATTATTGATGAGATATTATGAAAAAAGTGCTTATTTTACACAATGAGCATTCGTATGTGGTAGTCAATGTCACAACATTATGTTTGTTCTATTGAATTCCGTGACTCATTACTAGACAGTAATCTTGGAATTTATGAAAGCCTAACTAACACTACTAATAAAGTATCCTATAGTGTCACACACTAAGTGTTTCTATTGATCCAGATTAAAATATATTTGAATTTAGTTATTGGAATAAATATTATTCTCAAGAAATACGAATAATTTTATTCAGGTTTAATTGATCCCACAAGTCTATAAAATGGGTTTTCATGTCCATTGTTTTCTTTTCAATGTCATTGAGTATGATAAATTATTTCTGGTGATGTTGTAAAAAAATTTATATGTCGGTTAAAAAACTGGCGTTGTAAATGAATTATTGGATTGGTATTTCAAATCGGTTATTTGTTAACCAATATAAAAAACCAATGCGATAAACAGTTTTTTCAGGGAATTTACTTAATAACCATTGTGGAAAATAAATCAAAATAGGTTTTCATGTTGCTTATAAAATAATTGAAATGAAAAACTAATTTTTTAAATAATTTTATTTTCAATGATACTCTCCACTAGAATACAGGAAAAGAAACCAAGAAGAAAAAAAATAGTTGAAGCCAAGAAGAAAACATGTTGAAATAGCAGAATAACAACCAACAAGACACATTTACTATTATAAATTTCAATATTACAATATATAGTAAAAACAAACTAAAATCCAATTAAACTTGTAAAATTATTTTCACAATAAATTTTTAAGAGTTTCGACACCACTTAATTATAAGGTCTAGGTTCATAAAAAGGATAATAATTTAATAGAAGTAATTTAACATGTATTATGAATAAAACAGATGAAATATTTAATAAATTTTTATAAAGAAATATAACCATGTGGAAATTCATAACTATACCAGTTGAAATTATTTCATACATAAATCTTAAAACCTAATATCCATATCCTTTTAAACATTATCATTGTTTAAAATGATTTTTACACGAGTTCTTTAAAATCAAAATAACATTATAAAGTAATATATCCAAAATTTACTAATTTTTAATTAAAATTCACATTTTCTTTTATATAATTGAACTTAGTGCTCTTATTTATTATGTCCTCCTGAAATAAATTAAATACCCTATTTGAAAATAATATAAATTAAATAAATATTAAAATTTATTAGAATATAAACAAGTATTAAAAAATTCATACTTAAATTTCCAAGAAATTATTAAATTTTTAACATTTCTCCATGGAAATAGCATAACCAGTTTAGTGTCATCTCTTATGGAAAAAAAACCTAACTTCCAAAGTAAATTATTATAAAAGAAAATTTAATGTTAGTGGTCATTATTTTAAAATATATATAACTCTTGCTGATATATATGTTTCATACTCTTCAATATAAGGAAATATCCATAACTAAATAATTTCATTATTTTGAAATGTTTCAGCAATATAAAATATTCCTTATACATCAATCATTTTCATCACTATAGGATTAATAAATTTTGGGTGTATAAATCCATATACATATGTCTTTAAACTCTCCTTAAAAATAGTATAAAGATACCTAATAAAAAAATATAAGTATAAATATTCAATAAATTAATCATATGAAAAGATTTGTGTTAATACATAAATGAAAAAACTTCCATCATGTTGATGGCCAAATGATCTCTAGATAAAAGATCCATGATATCATTTTTCAAAATCACCATAATAATTTAATGTCCAAAAATACCAATTTCAATTGGAACATCATAAATATACAATAATAAATTTGAATATGTTGAAAACCTATCAAGAAAACTATATTTGAATATGTTTATAGCCAATCAAGACAACGTGAATTTGTATCTGATTTCATTGCATGTTAAATTTTTTGTTTTCTATATTATATTTATTTACCTTTAATGTATTCCTATAAAAATAGATAAATATATAAACTTTAAAATGTTCAAAAAAATCTAAGACCAAAATGAAATAAAAAAAAATATACACATAACTCTTTGGTAATATGGAAAACAAGTCTAGATGGATAAACTAAAAAGTGGATAATACTTTGTCCAACTATACTCACCTCATCTATAGGTAACAGTACTCTTAATGTTGTATCTATAATATCGTATAAAGTGACCCTATGATGCTCTATCTTTATCTTTTGATGATGAATTGTATCTCCAATATCAAATACCATCCCATATGAAACAATGTGATGTTGGGGATCATGAAAATATAGCTCCTAATAAGTAGGAATCTCTGGATGAGGGGATGTAGGAGTATGATTAGAATGAGTGGGGTATATAGGTGGAGGAGTGGTAGCTACTAGTGGAGGTGGAGGAGTGGGATCTGCAGTTTGAAACTACCTTCTCACATTTACAAATTTCAAATTTACCGAAGATCTGATCATATACTCCATCCTCACATGAGTATCCTAAACTTCATCTTTCAATGATTATATTTTTATTTCATAAACATCCTCCAATGAAGAAGCTGTATAATATGGAAATTCATTCTTCACTTATACACCTAGTAGGTATTCTTACAGACGATGATTGTGTACAGGATTTCACAATGTTGTAGTTAAAATAATCTTACTACCCTCACCTTTAAAGACCCCATGTGTGATCTTATTTCCAAGACAATCCTATATAAGATATTTGAAAAAACCTATAATGAATCACAATATATAAAAAATTGAATTAATATAAATAAATAAATTAAAAATCGTAAAGTCCCCTTTGCTATAGCCCTCAAATCTTCCATATGATATTGTACTATTTTATCATCCACCACCTCCTTCAGTCTACATGTCTAGTGGGGGCATAAGGGTAACCTCTATATATCCTGAAGACTCAACTATCAATTTTTTTAAAAAAAATTAACCATAATTTATTCTTCCAGTAACTTATACCCTCTGTGAGATAAATTATGAGGGTATATGTTTCTATATTGGATCTCTTGATGATATCTCCTCAATTTCTATAAGTTATGAATAAATAAATCATTAATATAAATTTTTTTCTAAAAGGTGACATTTAACATACCAAAAACACTTCTAGTATTAAACATTAATTAAAATTATTCAATGTATCTTTATATATAATGGGATATATATATATATATCATGGATTGTGGTCTTTCATATGCCTAAAAATGAAATCTCATGTGATTATTGATATAAAATACCTCTATCTCCTACCAGCAAATGATAAACATTTCCTCCGAACTCTTTAAGTATTAGGTATATTATATTTCATCTGATAAGAAGGGGGGAAATATATTACTATAAAAATTTCAAGATAATTAAATAAAAACAAATTAGCTTACCAAAACAGTCTCACATATCTAAGATATTTTCATGTTTTGAACACTTCTCCAATAATTAATAAAAATTCTAATTTTTCTTTTTTCCTACACTAATATATAAGTATTGAATTGATTTGAATTTTACCTCTTGGGACACCATTATCATTAAAGTACATTATTATCCTCTCGTCCTGGCTAAAGTAATTAATATTTTTAGTAAACGTGTGCTACCACATTTACCGACCCTAGATCATTTCTTTGTACTTGTAAGATTAGATGTCTCTTATAAAGAAGGATGAGGCTCATCAATAGGAGCATATGTACGTTCCACCCTAGAATTATGAGTTTGATAATATCTAAAAGTATGTGGTTAATCATTTTTTTATCTATCATCATCCAACAAATGAATGAAATAAAAAATTAGTAAAAAATATATAAATTCAAATATTACATACTAATGTAAATAATAAATGAAAAATTATCAAACAAATATGTAAACTAAACTAAACATAACACATTTATATTCTTATTTGTTATAGTTATTTAAAATTCTAATAAAATTAATAAGTTAGAGACACATTAACGAATGAAAAAAAAATCCAAAAATGGTGTCTGAATAGTAAAAATGATCCAACATAAAAAAATCATTATTTATACAAAATTTTTTTTTGATTATACCCTGATAAAATATTCATTTTATTTATCATATTAGATTTAAAATAATTTTTTTCAATCAAATAAATTAATAAATAATTTTTTAAGGGTAGACATGGTAAACTAAACAAAACTAAACTAATCTAAACAAAAAAATAACTTATTATATAAAATATCTTTTTTAATAATTAAAATAAAATTAAAATATCCCTCATTTTATGAAATTTAAAAAATTAAACGAGAAATAAACATACGTTATATGTAGTATTAGGAATATACTATAGGATTATTTTCCCAAATTCCATCTTCATAATCATTACGTGTGGCACAAACCATGTCTATGACATGCTCATCAATATTATATTTTAATCATTCTATAGAAGTATGGGTCTCATATAAATCAGAATCTTCATCAAGTTAATCATCACTAATATACTAATTTATTCTGTATAAAACAATAGACCCCTTCATATCGGACTAATCAAGAACATAGAATTTTTTTTGGAATGTGTTTCCATTATTGAAGGATCCATTTTGTATTCCAATCTATTTGATTAAATAGTTTCATTCCAAATCCATCATGTATCACACAATTCTAACTAATAAACCATTTGAAGTTAAACATTATAACATATAATTTAATATAATCAACCTCCCATATTTATTTAATGAATATATAATATGTACTTGATATAAAAATTGGTTTTTTGTCTTTGGAACTCGATAAATTCATTTTATCTGTAGACACTAATAAACTACAATTCTAAACTACACTTCTATTTTCCTGATCTATAGAACAAAACATATAGCCATTAATTTCATACCAAAACCATGTTATAAAATTTTAACATGGACCACCAACTAACCATATCAATTTTTCTTATGTATCATATATACAAAGAAAGGACTCTTTAAACCATGTAAAAAAATTGTATGCTCATTCCAAATACACCTATTTTTCATCTTTGGATAACATTGTCTCAAAACATTAAAATGAAATGTTATATATGGTTTAGAAACATATATGTTGTTCATGATATATAAATTTACCTTCATTATATGTTCATCTATCAATGAATTAACTTTTATTCCATGGATCCCCTTTCCCCCATAATTAACTCATTCACGGAGATATGTAGGCAAACCAATATTCTCTAGTGTAGATAAGTAGATTATATAAAATCCCAAAACCTCCTCAGAAATATACTTCCCAACAATGGAGGCTTCAGGTCGATATATATTCTTAATATACCCCTTCAATGTCCTTATATTCCTTTCAAAATGATACATCCAAATAGTTATATAGGCCTGAAAAGCTATATTTCTCGCATCAAATGAACCATTAAACATATAATGATTTCGAAAAATGATAGAGAAAAATAAATTTCCAATTGAAATATTATCGAAACTAATTTTTTCTCCAAATTTTTCAAAGAATTAAGAACAATTACCTTATTTAAAATTGAATTGAAAAAATAAAACACATTTATAATAGTCATTCTAACACTTATGAGAAATATTCCTTACAATTCAACTAGTAGGAGCTGTTACATCATGACGTGATAATCACGAGATTTAATACCTCTCAAATTAAAAACCTTTAGAGACATAAAAAATTACATTTTAAGAATAACCATTTGGAACATTGATAGAATAAGATGATGAAAAAATCTAATTTTTTCCCTCTCAGATAATTTATGAAAAGATAGGAGAAGAAATGTTCACCTTTCATCGGGAGTGGGAGATAACTCCAAATTTATTCCCATTGAGAGTAAGTAAAATCATGAATTAAACCCATATTTAGACATTACGTTAATATCTAACAATGTTACAATAAATATTTTATAGATATTATTCTCTTCCTTTATGATATCAATGTTACGTTTGACTTCATGATATCTCCAATTGGTAGATCTAAAAATATTGACCATTTTTTCCAAATATTTCTATCATTACCAGATTTATGTGTCTTTTTGAATATCACATAAATGTTTTTGATCCTCTAACAATATTGATCAATGGATAAAGTTTTCAGAGAAATATGAAATTAGTTTGAGCCATTGAATTACTTTTTAGTCTTTTATAAGAATGATCCATAGAAACAAACTCTTTATGACCAATGTATATCATTTTTCTACCATGATGTATTTCATAGTATGAATTCTGTTTTTCAAAAATTGGATAAGATTTATTCCCCTTAACACTGTATCTAGAAAAATTTCCATACAATGGGAATTAATTCATCGTGAACATTAATATAACATTTAGTTGAAAAAATAACATTTTATAAGAACCATACACCCTAATACCATCCTCCCATAAAAGTTTAAAATCATTAATTAATGGTGACAAGTAAACATCAATATCATTTTCAGGCAATTTTGCTCTAGATATCATTAAAATCAATATGACATACATTAAATTTATAAAATTTTCATGAGATAAGTTTTAAATTACCAATAAAACAAGCCACGAACTATGTATGATACTAAAGATTTTATCTTGATTAATTCCATCTATGAAAACTCCACGTCTAAGATTTCTAACTTCACTTATGAATATACGAAATTGCTAATCAATTTTCTTCCACTATAGACAATCAACTAGATGATATAATTTTCTATCAAATATATACTCATATAAATTCCATCTTATCCTTTTTCATAATCTGAATTTGAAAATAGGATTTTCAAATGAGTAATTATAAGAAGATACATGAATTCCTTGGAAGGGGTCTCTGTAATACCTAAATCTGCATGTGATTTTTCTTCCAAGTTATACTGCGACATCCCACATTCAAGATACATTGATAGAAATTTAAATTCCATTATATATAGAACATTGGAATTTGGTAAGGCGTGTATTTACCCTTATCCTATCGAGAATAGTAGTTTCTTCTCGTTATAATGTGAATCTATTAGACCATTTCCTTTAGGGATAATATTTTTCAGCAATTATAGAAACTATATAAAACTCTTTCCACTCCATCCTAGTTTCACATTTAATTTAATAAATCATTACATTGTCGATAAAACCATAAATTCTATACAACTCAGATGTAGTATTATTTCAAAATCACCATATAGATGATCAATTATCAGTTCATTCTAAATTTCCTCTACTTTAATATCATGAATCATTTATTCAATTTAATAAGAGTTATTATCTTGCAAAGAATAATCATAAATAGATCAAAAATTATACCTAGTTTCACCATTCCAAATCCTAGGGATGTAACTCTAATTAAAACCATTCCAATATAAATAATATTTGATTTCTCTTAATTTCAACATCTTCATATTTAAATCTTTCATACATGGATAGAAAATCACGTTGTTGTTTGGAAAATTTCATTTAGGAAATTCCATAAAAAAAATAAACACCTTCCTCATATTCTTCACTTATTTAAATTGTCATAATCCAACTTCAACTCATTATTATCAATAACATACCTCAAAAATAAATATCTTTTTCAAATAATCTATTAGTGGTAAAAGTTAGTAATAGGGGGAAATAATTTATTATTTCAATGATAATCAAGAATACATGCATATAATAGAATTCATTAGTAAAATGCTTCTATGATTTTCAATAATAGTGAGTATGATTTTGAAAAATTAAATAGAACTGGAGATTAAATTTAATATTAATGGAAATTAGTATAAAAAAATAAAGTAGATTGATATCAAAGATGACATAATTTAGAAGTAATTAAAATTTCAAATTTAAAAAAGTATGTGTATTTGAAAAGTATAATTATTAATTTAATTGAAAAATGGAATATATGTTTTAAAATTATTAATAAAAAAAAATTGAATTCATGTAAGTAATTTAAAAAATAAAATTTAGTAACACCATTCTCTTATTTGTTTATTTTCTTCTAAATGAAATGGGAAGAAACTTGAAATTCAATACTATTGACCTGAATCCACATAGATAGAATATAGAAGGGAACCACATCTCCAAGTTGATTTTCATTATATAAGTAGAATTTCATTTTTCAAGTAAAAAAATAGTAAGTACATTAAGTGGATCATATAAAGTTATATTATCCCTTCTAATTTGGTTAAGTGATTTATTTTTTTAATTTTGTGAATTATCACTAAAGTGTTCATTTGCTTTAATATTAAATAAATAGAGTTAGTAAGTGTTACTTAATTTGGTATACTTAATCATGTAATGTTTTTTCTATACACCCTATAAGTTCTAGTGCTTTGCTTTAATGTCTGTAGGGGTAGTCAGTTCGAATCCTTGGTGGTCGTACAATTTTTTTGAATCAATTGTTTGTGTCCGTATTTAGAATATGAGGGTTGATTTTTTATGTTATTGATATATTAATAACTTTTTTATTTACTCCATTTAAGTATTTTCAATTAAAAGTGCATAATTGGTGTGAAAACCCCATGTTTTAATATTAAATATATTTTTTGATAATAATTTTTATTAATCCAGATTCAAGACAGTTTACAGTTTTACTTATAACTCTCACCATACTTATCCAAATTGTGAGATTATTGTTTTTTAGGCTTACTTATTCAATTTCATAAAAATAATGAAAATAAATCTCTGTAAATTCATTAATTTGAAGGATCATATAGACCATTTGATATGGCCCAAAGAATCTATTATGAAAACATGATCATCTGTGAACATATAATTTCTGGGTTCAATAAAAAAATTCCAAATTTATTAAAACTCATGAATATATTTTAGAATATAAAAAATAATAAAGGATACAAATTTGAAGTCCCAAACCAACCACAATGGGGACCAACTAATTCTTTGAAATCTATCCCACCATTCTCTTTGAAAATTTTAAACATCCCACCTTTATTGACTTTTCTCCAAATCCAAATGACCAATTGAGCTGGAATTTTGTGGTGTGAAAGAAAAGATATATGATATTATATTTTTATAAGAAATGGTTTGGATTTTATGGAATATTTCTATTAAAAAAACACATTGTGGACTTTGAAAAAGACAAAATAAAAATGGGCAAAAGTATATTGTTTAGTAAAATAGTCCAAACATTTTCTATAAAAGTATAATGGAAGACAAATGTTGAGGGTAGACAGTCCACAACAATATCTATAATTTTCAGCAAGAATATATATCAATATTTGTAACAACCCAAAATTTTATCAATTGAAATAAATTTTTTATATTTATTTTGTATAGTAAATTTCACATAAAATAACATTTAGAACACAATATAAGCATTATAAATGAATAATGAATGAAATAATAAGTATTGTAGATTTTAGGGAAGTGATATCGATGAAATAGTAACTTGACCTTTGGAATAGTAATGTGACCCTTATTAATAGTAAAATAGAGAATAGAATACTAACCTTACTTATTAAAGTATAAATAAAATTTTTGTATCATATAAATGAAAATATGAAATAATTATATCACAGTTTATGTAAATAAATGTTTTGAAACTTATTAATTACGTGTTGGTATTTTATAACTCATAAATGTTTAATTAGAATTTTTTGATTAACTTTATAATTTAAAATAAAATTTATTTTTCTAAAATTTATTTTTGTAAAATCTATTTTCATAAAATTTATTCATAAATTAATATATTTTTCTCTTGTTACTTTAAAATAATTTTATGAGACCACATTTATTTTTTCAAAGTGTTATAAAATTAGTTACAATTTTAAAATCTATATTTTTCAAGTAAATTATGATTTTAATACAATATATAAATTTATTATATTTAGAAAATTATTTTAAAAAATACAGTCATTATATAATTATAAACATAGAAAAATTATTTGGGTGTATTTTTTGTATTTTTTCTAAAATACATGAATTGTTTTTGAATACTAAAATACAGTAATTTATGGTATATATACATTATAAGTTAATTACAATTTTCCATGAGTCATCGCCAATTTAATCACCATAATATCAACATTACCTTCATTAGTTTAATATTTTTTATGATAATGGTGAAATAATTCATAGTCTTGAGGAAAAATAATAAAATAATGAGTAAAATAATGAAAACACCTCGTATCCTCCACAATAAATACCACCTCTCACCACCTATTACCCTCACACTCTAAAGATTATATCCTTGTAAAAAGGATTCCCAATACTATTCTAAAACCCCTTCCCCACGTCTAGGAGCACTTGTTCTCATTAAAATACCAAAAAAAAAATTCCTAAGGAGGTTCTCAATGAGGAGAAATTCAAGAGGTAAATTCCTCTTTCTTTTCTTTTAATTTCATTTCACATTATTATCTTTTCTTAATATCTCCTCAACTGACCTAATAAAAATTTAATGATAATTATTACATTACATATACTATAATTTTATTATTATAATTGAATAATCCATAACCAATACCCATATCCCACCCCTTTTATTATAAAAATTAAATTGTCATCCGTGAGGTATTGATTTGTTGCCTTCATGAAACAAATGTGTTTATTTTCCTAAATCATCATCAATTATGGTCTTAAAATAATTAAATAGTTTATTAATATTTTAGAATTTATTTTTTAACCATTTTTTGTTCTTTAACTTACATATGTACATAATACTAAATGATAAAACAAAAATAGTTCGTTGTGATCGAAAAACCGCTACAGTTAATCTAAACGATTATCATTAACATTTTATCTAATGATTCGTCCTCATATCTGGGAATAATAATATATAAGAAAAATTACACTTATGGTTTTTCAATAATAACATATAATTTCAATTCTTATGAATTATACCCATAAAGTTCCAAACTCGTATATTAGCGAACCAATTAAGAAAACTAAGCAAAAAACACTTCTGAAAGATAAAATTCAACACTATAACTCAACATAAATTTCATTAATAAACTTAATAAAATAAAACAAATTGTATAAAATTTTCATGAATTGTTAATTAAGAAATATAATTTTATTATTCCTGAAATTGAGATCAAGTGCAGAACTATTTTGAACCTAAGGTAACAGATCCTTTCAAAAAATTATTATTTCCTTCGGGTTACATGTTGTAACATCCCAAGATTTCATAGTACGCTATTTTTTCAATGTAATGCAATAACTTGCACTACATGCAATAGTGAGTTCAAAAGCATCACGACATACCAAACTAGCTGTTTAAAAGAGGTTATGAATAGTATTAACTGAATTTTGAACTATATATTATCCTTATAATTTTAGAATCCATATTATGAATTTCTTAGACATAATGTAAGAACTAATTATTTTTTTTCAGACAAAAGAAGTATTTTTCAAAAAATACACTTTTACAGCATTTTAATGGTGAACCCTTTTTGAATCCAATATTTGAAACTTCTATATATTAAATTTGACAAAATAAACTTCTTCTTTAGAATCGTGACATAAGAATTTAGTTTCAATAAATTTTTGGGTGTTTTTCTGATAACTTTCATATTTGGGTGAATAGTGAAAAATACTATATTTTAACTCGAAAGAACATTTTTAATAAAAGTAATTTAGAGTGTTAAATTATACAATTTTACAGTGTGGAAGTAAAAATAGATTATATTTTTACCATTTAATCTAATGTTGGTCATTTTAAGTAATTTCACTTTGAAATTGGACATAAACAAGTGTTAATCTTTGGAAAGTTATTATTTCTTAAATATACGCCTTTTGGTTTCGACAATAGTAATTAATTTTAAATTAATAAATTCAACTTCTATGTTTTGAATTTTGTAAAATATACTTCATTATTTAATTCTCAATATCAAAATTATCTTTGGGTGATTTTTTGGTATATTTCTAAAAACATTCAATTTTTGATGAATAGTGAAAAAACACTGAGTTATTGTTTAAAACCGAATTTTTATTTAAATAATTATTTTTTTATTTAAATTTATTTTAGGTCATAATAGATACATAATACCTATATATTTTCAATGTAATTCCATAGAGTCGTTTTATAATAAGTTTAGATATATAAAACGTTTATCGAACATTTTACCGTCTTTTACCCACCTCCTAGGAGCATTTGTAAATTTACATAAAAATTAATTTTACCGCTTCTGTGAGTTGAATTTAAAACATCCGAGAGATACGGTTAATATCAATGATTAAAATGTTGTTTAATAAGATAAGAATAATTTTTGTTGAATATTATCTTTTTACTTTTATTTAACACGGTTAAAAGTAAATAGGGAAATTAAGGGTAAAAATGATATTATTATTACCCTATCACATGTCCAAATTATATTACATAAGTGTAATTCGACCAAAAACAACCTTAGGAATAAAATATGACCCTTTAGGTCCACTTGGATTAGATTAAGACATTTATTATTATTTTATTTAAAGAAAAGTTAAAAGAGTTAAAATCAAAATTTAATAACTAACCCATTTTTAATATAAGGTTATACATAAGATAAATTAGACTATAAATATTCATTATAAATATAAACATATTTTACACATAATGGTATTTTATTTATAATTTTTATAGATATAATAATTAAATTTATTAATGACACAATGATGATGCAGTAATTATCTTCTTAATGAAAGAATCAAATAAATGGTAATATAAATATTTAAATAAATATAATTTCAAAGTTTTTATGACATCCATGAATTATATAGGGGAATATTACTTGTTATTATTGATTAAATTTATTTTTTGTCTGAATTAATCATGATGTAATTATTTAAAAAAAACAAATACCAAATAGTGTCAAAATTGACATAAAATAGTTTTTAAAACAAATATTATATTAGTAATTGATATAATGGTCCTAAAAATCTAGGGTTCGTCAAAAAGACTTATATAAGAATATATATGACATTAATAAACAAATTGGGGTTCGATCGGTAGTTTATAGTAAGTTTATTAACCATATAGTGTAAGAATACAAGAAGACATGGTAAAAGTTAAATTATTTAACTTAGAGTTAAATCTAAATGATAAGGTTAAAATGGTAATCTAAAGTTGTCTAAAACCTATTGGTTGATAGGATTTCGACCCATCCCCATCCTAGCCTAAAAATATGTCACTTTTGAGACATTATAAACCGAATAAGAATTTATTATAAAATAATATTTTAAGTTTTTCCTAAGGTGCCTCTCAACCCTCTTATAAAAGGGAACTCCCCCTTATCTCTAATTCACACCATAAAAGCCTTTTGGTTCAGCAAAACACTGCCCAAATACTTTCTCAACTATCCTTCCTTCATCGTAGAGGTCCTCTATTGGTATGAAAGCCATCCTAAGGAGCCCTTTTGATCAAATCAAAAGGATGCACCCGAAGAAGAGGTAATGATTTCACCACCCTCTTTCAAGATCTCTTATTCTTAAACTTAATCTTTCTTTATTGATTCCATTTTAAAATAATAAATTAAGTATATTATATATACTATGATGTTGTTATAAATATGGAACAACTATATTCATTATTTTATCCATGTTATGAATGATAATGTCACTATGTGTGTGTACGTATGACTTATCATCTCCATGTCGTGGTGTAATTTTTTATTCAAAAATATGTTATTTGGATGGATATAAAGATGAGTAATATGTATATAAATAAAGAAAATAACATGATAATTTCTCTGTAAAATTAATATACCATCCAATTCCACACCTTTAATGAAATGGTATTGTCTCTCATGTGTACGTACAGATTAACGTCTCCACGGCGCGATGAGATTCCCTTCCACGTTCACCATTAATCAACGATGATAAAAATATATTAATAATAAGTATGTAATATATGAAATAATAATGCTACTAGATACATATATATATATATATACTTATATATATATTATTCACTTAGTTCCGTTCAATACGATATGAAAACGGAAACAGCGTTTTTTGTACCTACGGACTACCGTCTCCATAAACGGTGTTTTTCATTTCATAAATATGTCTATTATACATATTTATATTCTAAATACATATTATTTATAAATAATGTTTTATATTTTGTAAGTATTTAAATCCTGATCTATGTGATACAATCAAGAGTACCAAGTTAAAACATGTATGATAAAGAAAGCCATTATTACCTGAAATGTTAATTTAACATGGAAATTATTATTAAATGGGTAGTATAAAGTCATAAATGAATCATGTATGATATCATAATTATTAATATGGTTCAGATATAATTTAATAACATACTACAATCTTTATACAGGAGGTTAAATGTACCCTTGACTAAAAGAATGTTCAAGATAAGGGTTAATTCCTCAATCTCATTATTATACGAGATTGTTTATGTGTAAGTATTTAATTGAGCATTTTTATCATCCATGTCCATTTTTCATAAAAAATATTTTGAAATGAATATTTTAAGGATTTTTGAAAGTTACTCTTTTTCAAGATCATAATTTTAAATGTTTTAAAGATTTATCTTTCTAAATCTTTTTAATTAATGTCCATGTTTTAAAAATGATTTTAAGGATTTATTTATATGGAAATGAATGTTTTGAAATGATAATTCTTTTCAAAAGTCTCAAAGTGGTATGGGAAACTTTGATTCAAAAATATATTTTAAATTACTTCCTTTATAAATGTGTTACTTTTAAATGATTTTACAAAAAGGATATTTTTCTCAAAAGTTTTTACTCATCATTTTCAACTATGTCAACATCCTTTACTGGATATTATTTTTTATTGATATTGATTTATTATCAAATATTCCTTATTTTATTTAATGAGTTATGGTATGTTTGACTCTAGATTTTCTATATTTATAACATTCATGGTTTGTGGTTAATGTATTGACAGTTCGTAAGCTAGTTTTAATATGAATGTTTATGTTATGTTTCAACTTTTTCATATGAGGAATGCAGTGGACTTAGTATGTGATGGGTGGAGCTTGCTATAGCTCATCGATGCATCGGTAGGTCTCATGAGACACACTAGTGTCTCGGAACAAGGCCTTGAAAAAAACTTTATTTGTAGTCTTGGTACGAGGCCTTGACAATGTGGTAATGATGTCTGGTATTAGGCATTCCCTCATTGTGGAATTAGTTATTACATGTGATTATTCAACTAGTAGAATATCCATGTGCATGTTTATATGGTAATGTTTCATTTATTTTTACCATATTATGTTCATTTTTATTTTCAAAAGGATCTTGTTTTTATTACACATCTTTCCTTAAATGTTTATAGCTTCTGCTAAATTATTTACCCTTACTGAGCATCTGAGCTCACCCCTTTCTTATGTTTTATTTTCCCAGGATTCCAAGAAGTGTATTATTTTTGATATGCATGGTTAAGCTAAAGATAAAAATGGAATTCTCAAAGAACTATATATGATGTGTTTTATGTTTCAAATTGTAATGTAAAGTTAATGTATGAAATCTATTTTCACGGACTGCTAAACTGATCGGTCCGTTGGGACTTGATTCCTTGTAATCGTGCCAATGTATTAAAATAATGCACCGGATCTGGGTAACTGGGGTCGGGGTGATACAATTGGTATCACAGAGAGGTTAGAAAAAACCTTGGAATCTAGATTTAGATAAACTCTGATTAGAGCACATAGACCTAAGATGGAGTTTGATGATTATTATAGGAGAACTTCCTAGAATTTTGGTATTATAGAGATTTTGTGAGTTTTCCGAGAAATACATCCTTGTCTGGATACGAGAAGGTAGAGGCAGCTCTGGAATAGATGTACCTAGGGGTAAAACCCGAAAACACCGCTTTGAGCTAGACTCTAACGGGAACTAGTGCATGACAATGGGCCTTGCTGCACTCTTGGTTACGACACTCCCAGGGGATATTCTTAGGATAATTCTCATTTTCTTTACAAACCATTATGAAGGGTTTATTAGTATATACTTCCTCAAAAAAATCATTTTTATGATTATGTATTATATCCATAAACTATTCAATTTATGTTAACTATTTTACAAGTTTGGAATTATGTATTTTGATTCATAAACTAATCTAGTTTATGACATTGTTTAGAAATGGTTCCTAGTTGAAGGAATGAGAACTCCAGCAATATGTATGATCCAAAGTGTAATAAGGGACATATAATTCATGGTATTAAGCCAACATTTAGAAAGGATATAATCTCCCACGTATTATCATCATACGAATAAATAGTATCATGTGTTAATAAGATCAGTAAACAATTCTCTGAATCCTATGTCTTTGAAGGGAAATCATAGAAAAAAAGGATGGTAGAAAGAAAGATGGATAAATGGAATAAGGGAAAGAAGGATTTTTGAATAAGTGATAAATGTGGAATTAATCACCTTGGTAAATTCTTAAAGAGAATGGGAGTTTTTTATATGTGTGGAGAAAAAGTACACTAAGTTCGTGATTGAAATGGTAAGAAAAAGTTTTCAAATGTAAAATGCTTCATCTGCAAGGCATTGAGACACAACGAAAATCAATGTCCCATTCATAAGATTATACCTCAAATGATGTTATTGGATAATAATCAAGTTATGATACTACCTCAGATGAAGAGGAACGACAAGTGTTCTTATGTTGTTATTATAGAATTATTTCATTTGAGTGTGGTATCAATAGTATACTGGTTACATGAATTATGGAGATAAATAAGGATTGTACTGCAGTACTATTTTATTGATGATTTGAGATTATATGGTTCTAAGAAAAGTGACTTAATATTAAGCTACACTTTTTGGAAAATAAATGGTTGAAGGAAAGGTAATCCTGAATATCGTCTGCATAATGAGGTAGTGACTTTGGAATAAGAGATGGTTGATTTTTTAAATTTAGGATGTTGCGGTGTTGTAAAAGAATACACGATGATGGAATTCACCAGTTATTACCTGGATAAAAGGATCCTCCTTATGTTTAACTTCCTTATAAACTTTGGACTGAGATATACATATTTTGGGTAATTATAAAGGTTGGAATGGATTAAGTTTGAAATTGGAAACTATTGTTATGTTTATTTTTTAATTTCTATAAAAAGGACAACCCGGAGGTCGGACGGCAAACCGTCACGTCCGGAAAGGCCATGGGAATAGAAACCGTAACCAAAGGAAGGCAAGGGTGTATCAACTATCCTTGACCCACGTGATGTCCTGGATTGAATAATGTAGTTTTTTAAAGGGTCTGATATGTGAATTATAAATTCATTATTTTTGGAACCCTATATGATTAGGATAAATAGAATATATATATGTATATATTTTGAAATCTTATAGACTGAAAGATGAGTTTTTGGTAGGAATTAGTTTAAGGATGAAACTCTACTTGCCAAGTATATATATATATATTCCCTCTTATTTTATGGATAAATTAATTATTAAACTTTAGGGAAGAGGTCTTAAACCCAAAATTGTGTTATCCTAATACCTTACGTTTTGTTGAACCGATGGTATTTTAAATCATCATAGATTGGTGGATTTGAGACCCAAAATTCTAAAATTGTTTTTGATTGATGACCTAAATCACTCCCTATAAATGTTTATGTTTTCCTCCAATTATATGTCTCATAATTTCTACTAATGTTCTCTTAATTGAGATCATAATTTGGTGGTGACTTTTTCATTCCCCTTTTCCTCTTATTAAGACTAAATTTTATTAACCCAATTTCCGATGTGGGTATTCCCACAAAGGTATTTTCAATTTTTAACCTATTATTTTATAAGAGAAATTTTAAATTGAGAGGATGCAATTTATTGAAGCAGGGTAGAATGTAACACCCCAAGATTTCATAGTACGTTAGTTCTTCAATATAATGCAATAACATGCACTACATGCAACACTGAGTTCAAGCGCATCACGACTTACCAAACTAGCTGTTCCAAAGCGGTTATGAATAGTATTAACTAAATTTTAAACTATATATTATCCTTATAATTTTAGAATCCATATTTTGAGTTTCTTATAAATAATTTAAGAACTAATTCTTTTTTTCAAACAAAAGAAGTTTTTTTCAAAAAATACACTTTTACCGCATTTTAATGGTGAACCCATTTTAAATCCAATATTTGAAACTTTTATATATTTAATTTGACTAAATAAACATGTTCGTTAGAATCAGGACATAATAAATTAGTTTCCATAAATTTTTCGGTGTTTTTCTAATAACTTTCATATTTAGGTGAATTGTGAGAAATAATATATTTTAACTGAAAAGAAAATTTTTAATCAAAATAATTTATAGTGTTAAATTATAAAATTTTAGGGTTTGGAAGGACAAATAGATTATATTTTTACCATTTAATCCAATTTTTTTCATTGAAGGTAGTTTCACTTTGAAATTGGACATAAACAAATGTCAATATTTTGATAGTTATTATTTCTTAAAAATACGCCTTTTGGTTTTGACAACAGGAATTAATTTTAAATTAATAAACTCAACTTCTATGCTTCGAATTTAGTAAAATAGACTTCATTATTGAATTCAAAATATCATAATTAGCTCAGGGTAAATTTTTGGTATTTTTCTGAAAACATTCAATTTTTGATGAATAGTGAAAAAACTCTGAGTTATTGATTAAAACAAACATTTTATTTAAATATTTATTTATTTTATTTAAATTTATTTTTAGGTCAAAATAGATACATAATACTTATATAATTTCTATGTAATTCAGTAGTGTCATTTTATAATAAATTTAGATATATAAAAATTTTATCGAACTTTTTATTGTCTTTTACCCACCTCTTAGGAGTATTTGCAAATTTACATAAAACATAATTTTCCACTTATGTGAGTTGAATTTTGAAAATCTGGGAGATACGGTTAATATCAAAGAGTAAATTTTTTTTCAATAAGATAAAAATAATTTTTGGTGAATAGTAACGTTTTACTTTTTTTTACCACGATTAAAAGTTAATAGGGTAATTAAGCGTAAAAATGATATTATTATTACCCTAACACATGTACTAATTCTATTTCATACGTTTTATTCGACCAAAAACAACCTTAGGAATAAAATATGACCCTTTAGGTCCACTTGGATTAGATTATGAAATTTATTATTGTTTTATTAAAATAAGAGTTAAAAGAGTTAAAATCAAAATTCAATAACTAAACCATTTTTAATGTAGGTATATACATAAGATACATTCGACTATAAATATTAAATAGAAATCTAAATATATTTCCTACATAGTGGTATTTTATTTATAATTTTTACAGATTAAATAATTAAATTTATTAATGACACAATGATGATGCAATAATTACCTTATTAATGAAAGAATCAAATAAATGGTATTTTAAATATTAAAATAAATATAATTTCAAAGTTTTTATGATATCGACGAATTTTATAGGTTAATATTACATGTTATGATTGATTAAATTTATTGTTTTGAAGTAATCATGCTGTTATTATTTTAACAAAAAACAAATACCAAATAGTGTCAAAAATGACATAAAATAGTTTTTAAAAAAAATATTATATTATTAATTGATATAATGGTTCTAAAAATATATGGTTAGGCCAAAAGAATTATATAATAATATATATTACATTAATTAACAAATTGGGGTTTTATTGGTAGTTTATAGTAAGTTTATTAACCATATAGTGTAAGAATACAAGAAGACACAGTAAAAGTTAAATTATTTAACTTAGAGTTAAATCTAAATGATAAGGTTAAAATGGTAACCTAAACTTGTCTAAAACATATCGGTTGATTTTATTTCGACCCATACCCACCCTAGACTTAAAATAAGTCACTTTGGATCCATTATAACTCGAATATGAATTTATTATAAAATAATATTTTATGTTTTTCCTAAGGTGCCACTCACCCCTCTTATAAAACGGCACTCCCCATTCTCTCTAATTCACACCTTCAAAGCCTTTTGGATCAACCAAAATATGCCCAAATTCTCTCTGAACTATCCTTCCTTCATCCTAGAGGTCCTCCTTTGGTCAGAAATCCAACCTAAGAAGCCCTTTTCATCAAATCAAAAGGAAGAACCCGAAGAAGAGGTAGTGATTTCACCGCCCTTTTTTATGTTCCCTTATTCTTACATTTACTCTATTTTTTTTGTTTCCATTATAATATAATAAATTCAGTATTTTATATATACTGTGATTTTATTATAAATATGGAACAACTATATTCATTATTCTATCCATTTTATGAATGATAATGTCACCATGCGTGCGTACGTACGGCTTATTGTCTCCACGCCGTGGTGTAATTTGTTATGCAACACTATGTTATTTGGATGGATATAATTATGAGTAATATGTATATAAATAATGAAAATAACATGATAATGTCTCTGTAAAATTTATATACCATCCCATTCCCCACCTTTAAGGAAATGGTATTGTCGCTCGTGCATAAGTACAGATTACCGTCTCCATGACGCAATGAGATTCCTTTCCACGTTCACCATTGATCGAAAATTATAAAAATATATATTTTCAACAATTATTTAATATGAGAAATAATAATTCTACTGGATATATATATATATATATACTTACATATATATTATTCACTTAGTTCCGTTCAATACGATATGAAAACGGAAACAATGTTTATGCATACGTACGGACCACCATCTCCATAAACGGTGTTTTTCATTTCATATATATGTCTATTATACATATTTATATTCTAAATATATGTGATATATAAATATTGTTTTATATTCTGTAAGTATTTAAATCTTGATCTAAGTTATACGATCAAGAGTAAAAAGTTAAAACACGTACGATTAAGAAAGTGATTATTACCCGAAATGTTAATTTAACATGGAAGTTATTATTAAATGGGTAGTATAAAGTCATAAATGATTCATGTATGATATCATAATTATTAATATGTTTCTAGTGTAATTTAATAACATACTATGATCTTTATACGGGAGGTTAAACGTACCCTCGACTAAAGGAATGTTCTAGGTAAGGGTTAATTCCTCAATCCCATTATTATCCGAGATTGTTTATGTGAAAGTATTTAATGCGACATTTTTATCATCCACGTCTATTTTTTTAATAAAAATGATTTCAAAATTAAAAATTTTAGGATTTTTGAAAGGTACTCACTATTAAGATCAAAATATTAAATGTTTTAAAGATTTATCTTTCTAAATAATTTTAATTAATGTCCATGTTTTTAAAATGATTTTAAGGATTTATTTATATGGACATTAATGTTTTGAAATGATAATTCATTTCAAAAGATTCAATGTGGTATGGGACACTTTGATTCAAAAATATCTTTTAAATTACTTCATTTATAAATTTGTGACTTTTAAATGATTTTACAAAAAGGATATTTCTCTCAAAATGTTTTACTCATGATTTTCAACTATGTCAGCATCCTTTACTAGATATTATTTTTGATTGAGGTTGATTTATTATACAATTTTCCATATTGTATTGAATGAGTTATGGTATGTTTGACTGTGAATGTTCTATTTTTATACCATTCATGGTTTGTGGTTAATGTATTTACATTTCGCATGCTAGTTTGAATACGAATGTTTATGTTATGTTTCAACTTTTTTATATGAGGAATGTAGTGGACTTAGTAAGTGATGGGTGGAGCCTGCTATAGCTCCTCGATGCATCGGTAGGTCTCATGAGAAAAACTACTATCTTTTCATAAGGCCTTCAAAAAAAAATTATTTGTAGTCTTGGTATGAGGCCTTGACTATGTGGTAATGATGTTCGGTATTAGGAATTCCATCATTGTGTAATTAGTTATTACATGTGATTATTCGACTAGTAGAATATACATGTGCATGTTTATATGGTAATGTTTCATTTATTTTTACTATATTATGTTGAAGTTTATGTTTAAAAGGATGTTGTTTTTATTACACATTGTGCCTTAAAAGTTTATAGCTTCTGCTAAATTATTTTCCCTTACTGAGCATCTGAGCTCATGCCTTTATTATGTTTTATTTTCCCAGGATTCCAAGAAGTGTATTATGGTTGATATGCAGGGTTAAGCTAAAGGGAAAAATGGCGTTCTCAAAGAACGATCAATTTTGTGTTTTATATTTCAAATTTTAATCTAAATTTAATGTATGAAATCTATTTTCCAAGACTTCTAAACTGATTAGTCCTTCAGGACCCGATTCCTTGTAATCGTGCCAATGTATTAAAATAATGCACCAGCTCTAGGTAACTGGGGTCGGGACATTACACATGTTATCTCTATTTTACCAATATAACTATTCTTTATTGTTATTTAATTATTCAAAATTATATGTATATGTTTTAAACTCATGTATTCAAATCATATAATCCTTTATATTTTGGGAAAATACATGTTTTAATAAGGTTCCCTTCTCAAATATTCCCAAAAACCATACCTGATTCAAGGTAACTTCTCGATTTATTATCCATTTTCAAGTTCACTACATAATATGTTTTAAGAAATTTTTATTTTAAAAAATCAATCACTTTATTATTAAAATATATCTTGGTTCATTTCAGGTTTTTATACAAACAATTATGCCTTTTCCATTTCAAATAATCTTCAATATTTTCCTTCAACCGTATTAAAATGTTTTATTTATAATGTTTCGTAAACACTTTATTACATGTATTAGTCTCATTTTTACATCACTTAACTGGATTTATGTCTATTTTACCTTATTAATTTACATTTATCATTTAAATCCTTTTTTTCATGGACATTGTTATTATATTACTTTTTTGTTATGCCTTTTCACATGATTACGACACCAAAATCTTACCATGGGAAACTATAATGTTTATGTTTTATTACTTATGTATGATTCTTCACGTGGAACACATATTCATGAACATTTTATGATGGGTAAACCCATATATCACTCCAATTAATTAGATAATGTTTTTTCTCATGAGTGGTCATGTGCAACAGTCTTAGTTGTTAGCCTTGACTCGTGCTTCATGTAAAATGGTCTTGGTGTTTAGACTTGACTCGTGCTCATCCATGTGCAATGATCCTTGAATCATTCTAAAGTTATGTTTTATGTTTCTTCCACACTACTATGATTCCATGATTATATGATCCCATGTTCTATATGTTATGATTCTATATGTTTAATTATGTTCCATGCTTTTTAGTATTGTTATGTTATGCATTCTAACCCATGTGATAAGTTCTATTTTAATGTTTATTTCCTTGATGGGATTTTTAGATCATAACTTAGTTTATTTTTTCCCCTAAGTTATCCTATATATATGTAAGTTCTCAAAATAATGCAGGCTCTCTTTATGAAGATTAAATAAATTTTGTTCTTGTTTTGGAATCATGATGTTTAATTAGGTACCTGATCTCTAAGAAACTAGATTTTATGGTCATTGTCTTGTAATTTGATGTTTAATTAAGCTCAAAATTTTATAATGATATGTATAATAGGATAGGGTGTCTATATGTGGTATCAAAAGAAAATTTTAGTTATTTTTGGTTTAGGGCTAGAAAAAACTAGTGAAAGCATTAGTGATAATACTAAGTATAAAAAACATTACAAAATTTTGGTAAGTATAGAGTAAGTGGTTCATTAACCAAATACGTACAAATATTTATAATAAAAGTGGACATGGATCTGGAATAGTTGTACCTAGGAGTAAAAACTCTGACAAGGTGTTCTGGGCCAGACTCGGGGTAACCTAGTACATGACAAATGACATTATTGCGCATCTCGTTTGACACTCCCGAGTGATATAATTTTGTAAATTCATAATCTAGTTATGATGAATTATTATGGTAAAAACTTCTCATAATAATATATGTTAGGAATCATACCATGGATAACCTAGATTAAATCCTAGGGAATCACAAGTTCAAGTATACCATTCCTTTGAAACTTTATCCTTTTAAATTCAAATTTTTCTTTTGTTATGCTTATTAGTTATGTATTAAGACCCCTAATTATAATTTCTTTATTAGTTAATGTATGGGAATATAATAACTCATTCCAACAATCAATGTAATAGGAAATGTGATGATTTCCCTAATGATATACCAAATATAATGGGAATTGGTGATCCAAACTTCATTACTATACTTGACCAACTAGCTCAAGTTATGAATAATTTCTTGAATCATGTGGAACAAAATCCTTCTCCAAAGAGAGAGAATGTTTCCATAAAATCCTTTATGTGGGAAAGGATTACTATGTTTAGTGGAACCTCTAATCCCATATTCACGTAATAGTGGATTAACTCCATTGAAAAGTTATTTTCTATCCTCTAATGTTCAGAAGAAGATAACATTGTGTTGGTAGTCTATCATTTTGATTGGGAAGCTGATAAGTGGTGGAAATTGATCAAAAATTGATATACAATGATGAAATTGATTCTAGGGATTAGGAGGAGTTTAATAAAATGTTTTTTAAATAAATATTCTCCCAGAACCCTTTGTCTCAAGATGGAAAAAGAGTTCCTCGGACTTAAACAGAATGAAGATGAGTCTATCAGGGTGTATAAAGAATATTTTAAAATGAATTCAAGATACACTTTTGGGTTTTTTATTAATATTTAAAGAAAGGTGGATAACTTATTTAGAATAATAAATACAAGTCTTTAAACTGTGTTGGTGGTTCGATACTTTCATATCAATGAACAGATTGTTGCTTGTGCCTATAATGTTGATAGGGAGATCGGAGACTCTCAGTGGTCTCATGGGCCCCATGAAAAAAAAGGTTAAATGGAGTATTTTATAGATGGATCAGAAAATAAATCCCATTATTGAAAGAATACCCTATATCCCACTTATCATGAGTGTGGGAAGTAGCATCCTAAAAACTTCTTAAAGGGAATCAGTAAATGCTTCAAATGTTGAAGAATGGGGCATAATGACAATAAATGTTGAAGGGTATGAAGAGTCCCACTAATTTTGAAGAATAAGGGAAGGTTCATATCAATACCTATCTTGTAGTTCAGTGATACAACTACAAGGAACATGGGAATTATGTGAACTACTTCCCCAATCCTAAGGATGTTGGAGTAAATAAATAACAACAACCTCCATGGTTGAAATGAAGGGAATATGTTATCACAACGATTAAGTGAAGCTCGATAATGATATGTTGACAAGTATGTTTATTATTCATTCAAGAATAGTGAATATACTATTTGATTATATTTCTACATGTTCATTCATATCTTTCATGTTTAGTAGAACTCTTAAAATGCCACCTCAAAATATGAAGGTTGAGTTATCTATGAGAACAGTGAATAGTGAAATTATTGCATCCAAAGTTTAAAACTCCTCCCCAGTTAATTTTTGTGGGAAGAACCTCCAATAAAATATTTTCATACTTTATTTGGTGAAGTTTGTGATAATATTGGGCTTGGATTGAAAATATTTATATAAAACCAACATCAACTGTAGGGAAAGGGAGATGAAACTTCCCATCCCGAAGCATCCTCAAATTATATACATGTTCAAGGAGAAGGATGGATATACTTTAGAATCATTATATTGAGTGTGGATATTACTAAATTATAGAAATCATATCTATCTCAAATTTTTTAGACAAAGGAAAGAATCATTCTGGAAGACATTCACATTGTGAGGGACTACACTAATGTGATCCCTAAATATTTTTTTGGTCTTCCTCATGATCGATAGGATGAGTTATCAATTTAACTTATTCATTAATCTCAAACTACATCAAAAAAACCTTATAGAATGGACATCATTGATCTAGAATAACTAAAGAAGCAGTTAAAGGAAATTTTGGACAAGGGTTTTATACACCCAAGTGCTTCACCATTAGGTGTGCTGGTCCTCTTCATCTAAAAGAAGGGTGGATAGATGTGGTTATTTATTGATTATCATGAGATAAAAAATAACAACAAAGATTATGTATACCCTACCACAAATAGATGACTTTTTTTATTAGCTAAGTTGATACGGTTATTTCTATAAGGTTGACATTTGTCTGGGGTATCACTAATTAAGGGTGAGGAAGAAAGATATTACTAAGACTAGATTTTGAAGGAGGTATAAACACTACGATTTCATAGTGATTCCCTTTAGAATCATCAATTCTACATCAAATTTAATGTATTTAATGAATGGATTATTTATATATTACCTCGAAATTGTTTTGGTATTCATTATTGATGTTATTCTAATATAATCCAAGAGCAAGGAGGATAAAGATGAGTATTTGAATACTGTATTGAAGAATTTTTTAAGGTATATAATTTATGTGATGTATAGTAAATGTGAGTTCTAGATGAAGGAAGTGTCATTTATTGGGAAAGTTATCACTCAAAAATGAATAAATGTGGTCCCTTCCAACAAAAAGGCAGTCAAAGAGTGGCCAATGATAACATCTATAATGGAGATCCATAGTTTCCTTAGTCCAGAATGTTATTACCAATGATTTGTGAAGAACTTATCATGATTGTAAAACCTAAAAACCAAGATTACTCATAAGGAAGTGATGCTTTTTTGGACAAGTGAATGTCAAGACTACTTCAAATAGTTGAAATGAAGGCTTATCACCGCACCAGTTCTCGCATTACTAACAATTGGGGCACTCTTTGTAGTATAAAGCAATGATTCGAATAATATCTTAGGCTATGTAATGGTGATAAACGATAATTTGATAACCTAAGCCTTAAGGAAGTTTAAAATCCAAAAGAAAACTACCCTTCTCTTGATATGAAGTTAGTAGTTGTGATCATTGCATTGGAAATATGGTGGAATTATCTCAATGAGTAGAAGTATGAAATATATACTTATCATAGGAGTCTAAAATATATATTCACATTAAATGAGCTTAATATTCACCAATGATGATGGTTAGATCTCATTAAGGATCATGACTGGTCAATTCTTTACCATCTCGGTAAGGAAAATAAGGTAGACTATGCTCTAAGTAGAAAGGATCATGTGTCTTTATAAATTATGAGAATCGAGAAGGATATAATCTTCATATATTTTCGAAGGATGGTTATGGGAATTTTTAAGGAAGAAACAACATTAATCATTTATCAAATGATTTCTCAACTGTCCATTATAGAAAAAAATAAAATATTCTAAAAGGAATGATGTGGAAATATAGAAGAAGGTTAAATCTATGCGAAAAGGGAAATAAACAATGTTTGAAATTAATGAGAAAGGACTTGTAAGATTTGGGTCATGGATATGTGTACCATCCGATCTAGATATAAAGAATGATATTAGGAATGATGTGCATAGCTCAACCTCCTATATTCACATAGGAGAAAAATGATATATCTAGATCTTTAAGACAATTATTGGTGGGATAACATGAAGAAGAAGATTGAGGAATATACATCAATGTGCCTAGTTTGTTAGAAAGTGAAGGCTAAAAGACAAAATTCTAAGGGGATGATGCAACCAATACCCATACTAACATTGAAGTTGGAGAATATTACCATGGACTTTGTCACTGGAAATCCAATTACATATATAGGAAACAATGCTATATAGGTTAGTATGGATCTTCTTACAAATATAGCTCACTTTATCACAATTCTAAAGGAGTTATCACTAGATCAACATGGATGGATATAAATCAATGAAGTGGTAAGGATTCATGGAGTAACACTATCTATTGTATTCGATTGAGATCTGAGATTCACCTTCGAATTCTAAAAAAGTCTTAAATATGCTCTAAGACCTGAGTATAAATTCATTAAGTCATATCATCCACAAATTGATGTCCAATATGAGTAGACTTTTCAGAAACTGGAAGGTATGTTGATAGAATATTCTATGGACTTCAATGGAGGATGGGACCAACAACTTCCACTGGTGGAATTCTCTTATAACAACAGTTTCCACTCAATCATCCAAATGGAAATATATGAATCCCTTAATAGAAAAAGATGTAGAACACTGACATGCTAGGATAAGTTCGTTGAAAGTAATCTGACAGAACCGGAAATGGTTGATGAAATGGTGGAGAAGGTGAAAACCATTCATCAGTACATAACAGTAGCCTAATGTTGAAAAAATAGTAATGAAAATAATCATCAATGAGAGATTTAGTTTAAAATTGGAGACGTGTTATTCCTCCGCATATCTCCTTGGAAGAGGATTAAGATATTTTGGATGAATGGAAAGGTATGTCCTAGGTAGATCATCCCATTCAACATCCTAGATCATGTCAGAGTCATGGAATATGGACTAGAACTTCAACCTTCCATGTATCAACTACATGATGTATTCCATGTATCCATCTAGATGAAGTACATACTAGATTCCTGATGTGTACTAATCTCAGAGGTGGAAAAATTGGAGAATGATCTCTCTTATAAGGAGAAGACATTGAAGATATTGGATCATAGAGATCAATTTCTATGAAACCAGACTACTCACCCGGTCAAAGTTATATGGAAGTGTTGACCCCACCTATTTTGATAATCCAAATTATGCTTTTACATACTTTGATAATCCCAAATAATGTGTATCTATATATTAATTATTTCAATATATGATCTAGTTGATAATTATATTAAAATACTCTTTGAAATATGTTAATCAGTGTTTATCTATTTTTATATGACTTTTGAAATAATTATAACTAAATCGGATATGTTTTGCATAAAACAGACAAGTGTTAACTCACTGATGAGCCTATAGACTGATATAGACAAAGAGATCTACCGGTACTTAGTCTACCGAGAGACAAAGTCACCAATAAGAAAAGGTCACCGATACGCAGATCTGCCAGTATGTGTAAGTCCACTGGTAAGCACAATTCACCGATAGATCATGTCACTGATACAGAAAGCTATTGATAGAAGATGAGCTACCGATAGAATAAGTCTACAGATGTACACTTCATTGGTACAGAACAGAGCTACTGATATGCACAAGATACTGATCCAAAGTTTATCGATACAGAGTCACCGAAACAAAAAGAGCCACTGATACAAGCAAGCTACCGATAGACCAAGAGCTACCAATAGAAGAAGTCACCAGTATAAAGATCTACTGATACACAGAGTAATAGCTACTGATAAAAGGATCTACCAGTACAAGATCAAAGACCTACCGATATGAGATCACTGTTATACAAAGTCCACTATTACTCCTATACCAACAGAAGGCTACTAATGAAAGACTGACCAGTCAAACTCTATACTCCCAATATTGTTTATTAAGAAAATGTAATATTAGATGTTTTTAATGTAATTAATGTTATTTAATGATAGTTGTTGTCATGTCAGGGAACCGTACCTAGTACCCATGAAAAGGTAATAATTCCCATCACTAGAGCTGAAATATATAAAAGGAAGGACAAATACCGGGCACGGATAGAGGTGTAAAAAAGAGGGTAGAAAATTAGTTGCACAAAGAGTACTTACAATGGGAAAAAGAATGCTGTAAAGTTGTGCATACAGAAAGACCACTTCCATACTCGAAGATCACTGAACATACACGAATCCATTCTTCCTGAAGTAGAACACAAGCTGCACCTTAGTTAAGGAGTGAAGAACTACAAATAAAGCTATTCTTGCACTCAAGATGATCAAACTAAACAAGAAGAAAATGACCCTCTTTTTTTCAGACAAAAACCAGAGAAGGACTCAGAGCTTCATTTACATCAATTCAAGGAGTCCAGAGCTTCTCTCACAACACATGGAGCACTCTAAACTCATCTATATATATTTATATGTATTTTGTGTTATTCATTTACTTTTTGAGCAGTGTATTTACACACTGACTCCTGGACTGAATTGGAGGATACTACATCCTCACTTCAAACTTCTTACACATTACTATATCCAACTGTAAATTGTGGAAGAGGTCAAGTGTGACCTGGATAGCATGTGTGCTATTGTTTTTGTTACCACGTAGAATTGTGGTAGAGGTCTTAGAACATGGAAAGTCTTTGAATATTGTTTACACCGATCCAGGGTGTGGATCAAATTTATATAAATTATTTGAGAGGACTAAGTCTCAGCTTGAGACTGAACCTCTTGGTTACATATTCTGTGCTTCTTTAATTAATTTTAAATTATACTATATATTTTATATTCCACTACTAATTATGTTGAAATAGAATTTGCTTTAAAATTACTTTGATAGTTAAATTAGAATGTGTTTATACTTATTGTGAACCAGTAAGTTAGTTTCAAAAGTTAATTAAATCTCCTGATTAAATTAACTGAGTCCTAATAAATCTTTGAGAAAGTAATTTAACTCTTACAATCTTTATTAATTCACTATAGTTTAACATGTTTTTAAATTGGGGGATTTTAAGAGAAATATTTTTAACAGAAATTTTAATTGGAACTCAATTCACCCCCCTCTTGAGTATCCACTCCGAACAACATTTGGAATTAGAGGATTGTTTTTTTAATCAATGTTTTCAAAACACTTTGTTTTTTTTCAACTGTGATTTTAGTTGCATCTTTAAAGATCTTACATTTCTGTTAATTCTAAATTTTATCTATTTAAATATATTTTCTAAAATCGAATTATGGACAATAGACTAGAAGGTTCTGCTACCAACTGGCCACCCTTCTTTAATGGCACAAATTATGCCCAGTGGAAGCTTAAAATGAAAATTCATTTAGAGAGTGTGGGATTTGATATCTGGACTGCTATAGAAAATCAATATAAGAATCCAGAGACTGTTAGAACTACTTGGGATGAACCTACTAAAACAGCTTACAATAATAATTGTAATGCTATGAATGCCTTGTATTGTGCTCTAGGAGATGAATAATTTAATAGAATATCTGCTTGCAAAACTGCTTATGAAATTTAAGACACTTTGGCTATTTCACATGAGGGAATAACAAATGTTAAAGAAATGAGGCTGAATACTTATACTATTAAATATGATTACTTTAAAATGAATCCTGATGAACCCATTTCTGATATGTATCTCAGGTTCAATGAAATTTTCAACACCATGATATCTCTTGGTAAATCTATTCTTGCAAAAGAGAAAATCATGAGGATATTAAGATGTCTGCAAAAAAGATGGAGAGGCACATCTATTTCCATTAGAGAATCGTGCGACCTTAGCACACTTCCTGTTAAAGAATTAATTTGTAAGCTTATGATGTATGAGGAAGATCTAAAGGTGAATAAGGAAGAAGATGATGAACCAAAAAGGCAGTCAGTGGCTTTTAAGTCTACTGCCTCACGAAGTAAGGATAAGGAGAAAGTACACATACAAACTGCAAGCTCAACAAGTGAATGTTCAGATTCTGATAGTGATGCTGAGATGGCTCAGATATCCAGAATATTTAAGAAGTACTATAGGAAGAATAAATTCTTCAGAAAATCAAACTACAAAGGAAAATATAATAACAAAGGTCATTGGAAGAAGGACTGGAAGAAGCCTGATAAAGGTGATGAGATTATCTGCTATGAATGCAAGAGTAAATGACATGTAAAAGAAGACTTTCCAAAATTGAAGTTCAAAAAGAAACATGACTATAAGGACAAAAAATACAAGAAATCTATAAAAGCTACTTGGAGTTCATCAGAAGACCGCACAAGTGAATCTGAAGTTTTTGACTCTAAAAAGAATCGAGATAACATGTGTTTTATGACAAACACATCTGAGGTAACACTGGACCCTCATGTTTTAAATTCATATTACTCTGGAGTTGAATCTGATTTGGAATCTGAAAATATTTCTAGTGAATAACTACTTGAATACTGAAATATGCTAGAAGAGACATGTAAGGAATTAAAGGAAAAATATAATACATTGAAGAAACAGCATGCTCTAACAAGTTCTGTAAAATCTGAACTTGATGTAGAAAAGGAAAATAATGCTCAATTGTTGAAGGAAAATACTGAACTAAAACTTTTAATAAGCAATTAAGGAATGACTTAGAAGAAATCACAAATGGAAGATATATTATCACTCAAATTCTACGAAAACAAGTTGCACCAAAGTATACAACTGGAATAGGCTATCATCCTGGACATAGATAGTTTACTAAAACTAGATTCATTTCCAAATCTGGATAGAATGCTGCTAGTTCTAATTCGGGAAATTTGTCTGCTTCAACTAGTTATTCATATTTCTATAGACCAAATAATGTTTATCTTTCAATATCTACCGATTCTGTAAAATATATGAAACCCATAAGAAAAATTTGGATACCTAATGCTTTTATTGCTAACCTTTCTAGACCTAAGAAGATATGGGTACCAAAATCATTTTCCATATAAACCTGTTTTGTAGGAAGTCTGCTTGAAGAGTTCTTATAAGAAGGTATGGTAATTGGACATTGGATGTTTAAGGACCATGTCTATATACTACTCGTGATTTAAGAGTTTAATAAAAATTTATGGAGGTCATGTCACCTTTTGCGATAATTCTAAAGGAAAGATCATCAGCTAAGGCCAGATTAGTAACACTGATTCAGTTTTAATTTCCAATGTTTTATTTGTTGATGGACGTAAATATAATCTGCGAAGTATTTTTCATTTATGTGATGACGGTTTTTATATTAAATTTGAATTTTATTCCTGTAATGTTTTTAACTCCAAAAACGTTTTAGTATTTTCTTCTTTGAGAAATGAAAATGTTTATGCTGTTGATTTGAGTTCTTTAGCTAAAAAATGTTACTTGCATAAATGCTTTTCATAAAGAATCTTGGATATGGAACAGAATATGAGGACACTACAACATTCATTCACTTAGAAAATTGACTAGGAAGAACTTAGTTAGAGACCTACCTAAACTTGAATTCCCATCAAACAAAGTTTGTAATCCCTGTCAAAAGGGAAAGTAATATAAAGTTTATTTTAAAACAAAGAAATAAGTTTCAACTTCTCAACCTCTCGAGTTGGTTCACATGGATTTGTTTGGACCTTCTAGATATTATATTTTAAATGGGAAGCACTGTGTCTTTGTCTTAGTAGATGACTTTTCAAGATATACTTGGGTATACTTCTTAGCTCACAAAAGTGAATCTTGTTCTTACTTTATTAAATACTCCAAGTCTATAAAGAACCTTAGTGGAATTAAGATTATGACTCTGAGAAGTGATCATGGCTGTGAGTTTGATAATCATGAGTTTGTGTCTTATTGATCACACAATTGCTATAGTTACAACTTTTCTTCCCCTAAAACACCTCAACATAATGGTGTAATAGAAAGAAGAAATAGAACCCTTCAAGAAATTGCAAGAACAATGCTTAATGAGTATGACCTGCCAATTTATTATTGGGCTAAAGCTGTTAATACAGCTTGTTATACTATTAATAAAGACTTGATTAGACATGTTCTTAAGAAGACCCCTTATGAGTTGTGGAATAATAGGAAACATATGGTTAATTACTTCATAGTTTTTGGCTGCAAGGTTTTTATTCATAAACCCAAGGACAATCTTGATAATTTTTCCCCTAAAAGTGATGAAGGAATATTTTTAGGATATTATATAACTAGAAAAGCCTATAGAGTCTTTAATAAAAAAACAAAATGTGTGGAAGAATCTGTTCACATAATGTTTGATGAAACTAATCCACATGAACCTAAGACTTATCTTGAAAATCTTGAAGAAGATTTGTTTGTTCTAGACCTTAATGATAAAACTAAAGAACCTGCTGTAAAAACATCTAGTTCTGGACATATTCCAGAATCTGCTTCTATAGAACCTGAACATAGAGAAGATCTTGAAATTTCTAGTCCTACCTTTACTAGATCAACTAGGATTCTAAAGAATCATCCTCTATATGCTGTTGTTGGTGATCTTGACAGAGGGATACAGACTAGAGCTTCTCTATGAAACCAGGTTGAACATCAAGCCTTTCTTTCACAGCTAGAACCTAAAAATGTCAATGATGCAATCAATGATGAATTTTTGGTAATGACTATGCAAGAAGAACTTAATCAATTTGAAAGAAACAGAGTCTGAGAATTAGTTGACAGACTTAAGGACACTTTGAAAATTGGCACTATATGGGTTTTTAGAAACAAAGTTGATGAATCTAGAAATATAGTTAGAAACAATGATAGGCTATTTGCACAAGGATATAGTCAATAGGAAGGTATAATCTATGAGAAAACCTTTTCTCTTGTAGCCATATTAGAGGCTATTAGGATTCTACTTTCCTATACTGCTGATCTGAATTTCAAGTTATATCAAATGGATGTCAAAAGTGATTTTCTAAATGGCTTTATAATTGAAGATATTTTTTTTGAACAACCACTTGGATTTACTAATCGTCATTTTCCAAAACTAGTTTTCAAACTATCTAAAGATTTATATGGTTTAAATCAAGCTCCAAGAGCTTGGTATGATAGACTTAGTAATTTTCTTATTTCAAAAGGTTTTAATAAAGGGATTGATAATCAAAAAATTTTTATTAAAAGAATTTATAAAGATGTTTTGATAGTAAAAATCTTTTTTGAGGATATTATTTTTGGATCTTCCAATTTTCAAAAAGTATGAAAACTGAATTTGAAATGAGTTTAAGGGGAGAACTCATATATTTTCTTGGATTTAAAGTTTTTCAAAATGAAAATGGTATTATTTCAAATCAAAGTAAATATAAAAAGGATCTTTTAAAACATTTTGGCTTGGATAGTATTAAGGAGAGTGATACCCCTATGAGTACTTTCTGTAAATTGGATGCAGACGAAACTAGGAAACCAGTGGATCAAACAAATTACAGAGGTATGATTGGAAGCATACTTTACCTTACTACTAGTCGACCAGATATTATGTTTAGTGTATGTATGTGTGAAATCTTTCAAGCTAATCCAAAAGAATCTCATTTACTTATTGTTAAAATAATTTTTAAGTATCTTAAACATACTGCAAATTTGGGTTTGTTTTTTCCAAAATGACAATCTTTTTAATTAATGTGTTATTTAGATGCTGACTTTTCTGGTTGCAATTTAGATAGAAAAAGCACATATGGAACATGTCATTTATTAGGAAAAGACTTAGTTTCATGTTTTAGTAAGAAACATAATTCTATATCTTTATCTACTACTGAAATAGAGTATATTGCTGCTGGTAGTTGCTGTGAAAATATTCTGTGGATGAAACACACTCTTTTGGACTATGGATATGATTTTAAGAATTTTTCTATTAACTGTGATAACACTAGTGAAATTAATATTTCAAAGAACCCTATGTCTCACTCTAGGACCAAACACATTGCTGTAAGGAACCATTTCTTGAGAGATCACTACCAAAAAGATGATATTACTCTTAAATTTATAGGTAATGAACATCAATTAGCTGAAATTTTCACCAAACCTTTATGTTCGGATCGGTTAAGTTACATTAGACATGAGTTGGAATGATAAACCTCACTGATAAACCTCACTGATATACCTCACCGATGTACCTCATCGATGTGATACCTCACCGATGTACCTAAAAGATGTGATACCTCACTAATAGATAAACCTCACTGATAGGAATTCTCACCGATATACCCTACCGATGCACTGTTTTAAACATTTGTCTGCCGCTAGAATCTGAATCGTTTATACTTATGATATTTTAATTATTTATGTTATGATTCCTAAATGATAAAACTAAGACCTAGGTACTTCTTAGTCCACCTAACCTTTCCTTTACCCTCAAGCCTTAGCTCTCGAATTTCTTGAAAAAACCCTAAGTTTCTCAAAACAGTGATGGAAAAAACCAAACTCCCCACTGTCAGAGATGACATTGATGATCCGAATGTGAAGAAGTAGAAGACCGGGAGAGAATAAAGTGGTAGTGTTGGTAGAACAAGGTCAGGAAGGTGACCAGTGAACCCGCATTTGTAGAATAGAATTATTGTGATTGAAAAAGAGCTGTGAGTGGAATGGATGGTGTCGAGTAGATCGTTAGTTCTCGAGGTGCTGGAAGATCAGAAGTGGGTAGATTGATTTTCTAACAATAATGGCCCCTACTATCTGAAGCTAGTGAAACAATTATATGAGTTTGTAACCTTTGAGAAATCAGAAGATAAGAACTGAATTATTTCCTTTGTGAATGGAAAAGAGATATCTTTTTCATCCGTTGAGTGGGTTGAATGCCTGAAGGTTCCACATGAAGGTGTTATGAGATATTTTTCGAGATCAGTACCACCTAAAAGTTACATATTTGATTATGAGACTATTTTAGAGGAGCTCATAGGTATTGGCAAACAAAGACAGGTGGTGGCTGCTGAAATGGATGGAGAGAACATATTGTTGGTCAAGTTTGTTCCACATGTTTTAATTCTAATGAGAGGGGAATTTGAGCATTTAAGATATCATGATATCTATTTGTTACATCTTTTGAGACATGGTGTAAAATTGAATCTGTTCCGGCTGCTGATGATTCAAATGGAGGATATTATTAGACCAAAGTCAAAAACAAATGCCTTATTCTTTGCTAAGATGATATCAGTGATGATCAAAGTGAAAGGGGTAGTTGAGTCTCAGGATGAGACAATGGTACTAAAGACTAATTTTTTTATCACAAGCACTATTTGAAAATACTTGAAAATAAACTAGAATACATAGAGAAAAGAGTGGGTTAATGATGAAAAGAAGCTATATGATAAGTTCAATCTTGCGGGTCATCGTTCAAGGCCTATGAATGTGAGGGATCCAGGTCTAGGACCTGATGAAGAACAACCTGAGTACAATGATGAGTTTGATGAAGAGGAGACTTCCATGGTGGATGGAAGGGATATAGACTTGCCCCCAAGTCCTGTTGCTGAAATTATATCTTCAGGAATGGAGACTTTATTAGAAGAAGAAACACTTATTGTTGAGAAAGACCTTCCAGCTCCTGAGAATGAAGAAGAAAGAGAGAATGAATCTGAAGCCTCTGATTCTGTCTACTTATGTCTGAGTCCATTAATTAGAAGCTTGGTTGTGGCTATTAAGGATGTAGTGGGTGATTGGAAGGACATGTGCCCAATCTATAGGAGCCTTATGTTGTTGCAGAGATGGAGTTGATTGTAGAATATTCTTTTGTGGAAGGAAGACCTGCTAAGAATGCTATTTTTGTACAAGAGAATGCATCAATTGAGGGGGAGCATCCAATCAGGTTTGGCAGTGTTTCAGTGGCAGTGGAAACTGAATATTGGACAGAAGACCCAGGATTTTTGGTTTGTGGATTGGATTATCCGTATTCTGATAATGAGGCATCCCTCAATAGACCAAAAATCAATTATGATATTAAGACTGAGTTGTTACCTGGAGATGTGGTCAGAATTCATTATTTGGAAAAGCTAAAGTCTGATCTCAAAATCCGTTTTTTGGAAGAAATAAGGATAATGGAAGCCTCACTGGTGTCATCCATTCAATAAATTATGAATGACTCAGTGACCAATAAAGTATCTGAAAGAGAACCTGTTATAGTTGCACATAATGTTGTGCCTGAACATATGACCACCAGAGATGATCTTGAATCCTTAAAGAATGAACTGAAAGAGTCTTTTAGTACTTCTGTTGTTGAGTTAAAGCACTGCTTTGTTGAAGAGGTGAGCAATTTGGAAAAGTCGTTTGAACTCTCTATTGGCTGTAATGTCTCTACCTTTGTGGTAGAGATAGTGGATGAAGTTACAGATTTAAAGAATCAAGAATCTAGACTGGAAGAGGATGTTGAAGTTATAAAGAAATATGTTATCTCTTTAGAATCGTATATGAGTTATAGACCTCAAGCAGACAAGGAATTAGCTTATGTCAAAAGTGTTCTGAGCCAGATGGTATCAGTCTTTGAAGGATTTAAAACCTCTAAGAAATATCATGTGAGCACCCAGGATTCCCAAGTGAAACATCTTATCAGTGGGTTGACCAAAAACTTCAAGGAAACAGTAACATTTTCTATTGGTTCACTTGCCTCCAGAGCTTCAGTGGATTTGGATCAGATTAGAGATGTGATGAAGGAGGAGCTTGGTTCAGCATCAACTAGTGGCTTTGTGGACTCATCTGATCTGACCAAAGTGGTCACTTCTACTAGAGATTCAGCTAGAGAAATAATGAAAATAGTCCAAGACTACATGAGAGAATCTTCTGCCTCTCAGAAAGAAGTGACAGACAAGGTAGATTATTACTTTCAAAGAGTTTACACCAAGCATCAACTCAATAATCACTTCAAGCTTATGTTAGAGAACATGAAGTTCCCTCCTGTAAATCAAGACTTTAGAGAACATGTCAGCATGCTCAGAGTGTTGACTCTATCATTGGACAAATTTATGGAGAATAAGGATGATTTCTTATCTGCTATGGAGAGAGGAGGAGGAATCATTATGGATTTCAGAAATATTTTGTTTCCTTTCTTGTATGTCGATGCTAGGCCAGTGATTATACCTCAATATTTACCTGCCTCTACCTCTACTACTTCTCCTATTTATCTAACTCTAGTCCAAGCTATCAGAAGCCTTACTCCTATGATCACTCATAGGGCTACTCAGTACAGGCCAGGAACAGTTTCAGTAGCTCAGCCTCCTGTGATCATTTCTGGAATTCCTAATCCTGCACCAGCATCCACCTCACCTGAATCTTCTTCTGATCCTAAGGGGAAATCTCGTGCTGAGGATGTGGAATGATCAATGGCTAAGCATTATTTTTTGATAGGAATCCCCTGTATTTATTTTTGTTTCATTTCTATTTCTCTTTGTAATCTTTTTTCTCCAAGGAATATATCTGATCTTACTATTTTTTCCCTCTTTTCCCACTTTTTGATTATCACAAAGCGGGAGAAATATTGTCTAAGGGAAACATATCTGTGAATAATAACTTTCATGAGAAAGGGGGAGAAATTTATGAGTTTAATTCATTTCTCTCTAATACATTTGTTTCCTATTTTATCTTTGATATATGTGTTTTATAATTCATTGTTTTCTCTGATACAATTCAATAAAATGCACTATCCTCTGATACATTATTAATTTTATTTGGAATATAATATCATATGTTGTTATTTTCAAAAAGGGGGAGATTGTTGACCTCACTTATTTTTATAATACCAATTATGATTTTACATACTTTGATAATCCCAAATAATGTGTATCTATATTTTAATTCTTTCAATCTATGATCAAGTTGATAATTATATTAAAATACTCTTTGAAATATGTTAACAATTGTTTATCTATGTTTATATGACTTTTGAAATAATTCTAACTCAATCAGATATATTTTACATAAAACAGACAAGTGTTAAGTCAGTGATGTGCCTATAGACTGGTATAGACAAACACCTCTACTAGTACTTAGTCTACTGATAGACAAAGTCACTAATAAGAAAAGGTCATCGTTACGTAGAGCTACTGGTATGTGTAAGTCCACCGGTAATAACATGTCATCGATAGATCAAGTCATCCATACAGACAGCTACCGATAAAATCTAAGCTACTGATAGAATAATTCTACTGATGTACACTTCACTGGTACAGAACGGAGCTACCGTTATGCACAAGCTACCGATCCGAAATATATCGATACAGAGTCACTGATACAAAAAAGTTCCACTGATACAAGCGAGCTACCGATTGACCAAGAGCTACCGATAGAAGGAGCCACCGGTATATAGAGCTACTGATACACAAAGTAACAGCTACTGATACAAGGAGCTACCGATACAAGATCAAAGAGCTACTGAAAGGATCTCACTACTATACAAAGTCCATCGTTACTCTTATACCGATAGAAGGCTACTAATGAAAAACTGACCAATCAAACTCTATAGTCTCAATATTATTTATTAGGAAACGGTAATATTTGATGTTTTTAATGCAATTAATGTTATTTAATGATAGTTTTTGGCATGTTAGGGAACCATACCTAATACCCATGAAAAGGTAATCATTCCCACTTCCGGAGCTGAAAGCTATAAAAGGAAGGACAAAGATCGGGCGTAGAGAGAGGCATGAAAAATAGGGTAGAAATGTAGTTGCACAAAGATTACATACAATGGAAAAAATAATGATGTAAAGTGGTGCATACAGAAAGACCACTTCCATACTCTAAGATAACTGAACATACACGAAGCCATTCTTCCTAAAGGAGAACAAAAGATGCACCTCAGTCAAGGAGTGAATAACTACAACGAAAGATCTTCATGCACTCATGCTGATCAAACTGAACATGACGACAATGACCCTCTGTTTTTGAGAAAAAAACTAGACAAGGACTAAGAGCTTCATTTACATCAATCCAAGGAGTCCAAAGCTTCACTCACAACACATAGAGCACTCTAAACTCATCTCTATCTATTTAGATCTATTGTGTGTTATTTATTTACTTTTTGAGCAGTGTATTTACACACTAACTCTTGGACTGAACTGGAGGATACTACATCCTCAATCCTAACTTCGTACACAATACTATATCCCACTATGAATTGTGGAAGAGTTAAAGTGTGACCTGGATAGCCTATGTGCTATTGTTTTTTTTCCCACGTAGAACTGTGGTAGAGGTCTTAGTACCTGGACAGTCTTGGACTATTGTTTACCCCAATCCAGGGTGTGGATCAAATTTTATATAAATTATTTGAGAGGACTAAGTCTCAGCGTCAGACTGGACCTCTTAGTTACTTCTATTGTGCTTCTTTAATTAAGTTTAAATTATACTATATATTTTATATTCTTCTGTTAATTACTTTGAAATACAATTTGTTTTAATGTTACTTTGATAGTTAAATTAGCAAGTGTTTATAATTATTGTGAACCAGTACGTTAGTTTCAAAAGTTAATTTAATCTCCTGATTAAATTAATTGAGACCTAATAAATATTTGAGAAACTAATTGAACTCTTAAGATCTTTATAAATTCACTAGAGTTTAACTTGTTTTTAAATTGGGGGATTTTAAGAGAAATTTATTTAACAGAAATTTTAATTGAAACTCAATTCACCCCCCCCCCCTCTTGAGTATCCACTCCGACCAAAAGGAAGAACCATAAGTATGAAGAGGAAACATTTAATTCAGAAGAAGAAATGAAGGAGAAGTATCCCAACATGTTTTTCCTATAGTATGTAAAACAAATTTTGGAGGGAGAAAGTTTATAAGGGGTGAAGAATGTAACAACCTAAAATTTTATCTATGGAAATCCCTTTCTTATAATTATTTTATATAGTATAAATCACATAAAATTACTTTAATAATACAATATAAACATTAACAATTAATAATTAATGAAATTAGAAGTCTTTTTACAAGGTAAGGAACCTATACTGATGAAATAGTAACTTGACATTTGGAATAGTAAGGTGACCCTTATGAATAGTTAACTTGGCAATTGAATAATAACCTTACCTATGAAAGTATGAATAAAATTTTGGTATCTAAAAAATGAAAATATGATATAATTATACCATATTTTAAGTGAATAAATGTTTTAAAAATTATTAATTAATTGTTGGAATTTTGAAGTTATAAATATTAAATTGCAACTTTATGATTAATTTTATAATTTAAAAGAATTTTTTTTCATAAAATGTATTCTTAGGTTAGTATTTTGTTTTCTTATGATTTTACGATAATTTTATAATACCGTATTTAATTTTTCAATGGGTTATAATATTAGTTATAAATTTAAATTCTGTATTTTTCAAGTAAACGGTGATTTTAATTAAAAGTTAAATTTATCATATTTAGAAAATTATTTTTATAAAATAGAGTTCATTTTTAAATTTTACACTTTTGAAAAGTTGTTTGGGTGAATTTTTGGGATTTTATGAAATACATGAATTTTTTTAATAATGAAATACAATAATTTAGGATATATTTACATTATAAGTTAAATACATTATTCCTTGAGTCATTGGTGATTTAAGAACCATAATATATAAATTCCATTCATTATTTTAATATTTTTTAAGATAATTCTAAAACTATTCATAGACTTTAGGTAAAATAATATAGAAATGAGTAAATAAATAAGAAAACACCCCTCTCCTCCACTATAAATACCACCCAACATAACATATTCTACTAACACCTCTCAAGATTTGATACTTGTACAAGTTATACCCAATACTATTCCCAAACCCCTACCCCACTTCCTGGATCTCTTGTTCTCATCAAAATACAAAATATTTTCCAATAGGATGTTTCTAAGGAGGAGAAATTTAAGAGGTAAATTCATCTTTCTTTTCTTTTAATATCTTTTTGATTTATTTTCTTTTCTTAAGCTCACCTCACCTACCCTAATAAAAAATTAATGATAACTCCATTAAAATACATATACTATAATTTTGTTATTCTAATGGAATAATCCGTCATCAAACCTCTTCTCCCCTCCTCTTTATTCTAAAAATGAAATTTCCATTCGTGAGGTGTTGATTTATCACCTTCATAGATGAAAAGTTTTCATTTTCATTTAGCTCCTTAAAATATAATCTTAAAACCATTATGATGGTTGAATTAGATCTTAATATTCATTTATTAACCCTTTTTAGGTTATGTAACTAACATGTATACATAATACCAAATGATAAAACAAAACGATTTTGTTGTGATAAAAAACTACAAAAACTAATCTAAATGATTATCATTAACATGTTATCCAATGATTTATCCACATATATGGGGAAAAATAATATAAAAGATCAATTAAACTTATTTTTTTATTAATAACATATAATTTAAATTATTTATAATTATACACATAAACTTCCATACTCATATACAAGCGAACTAGTTAAGAAAACTAAGAAAGATAACACTTTCTAGCGATGCAGTTGAGCACTATAACTCATCAAAAATGTCACAGATAGACTTAATAAAATTATTTTCAATCAATTAAATGTAAAAAAGAATATAGAAATATTAATTAATGAATATAATTTTATTATTCAAGACATTAAAATCAAGTGTAAAATTATTTCGGACATAAGATAAGATATTTTTTTTGAACCACCATATTTCCTTTGAGTTACATTTTCTATCTATTTAACCATTATAAGTCTTGTTTATTTTTTATTTAATAATTCTAGAATCTCATTATTTGTTCCAAATTCATGTATCCAGATCATATCATACTTTTTCAACTGGGTAATACATGTTTTATTAAGGCTCCCTTCTCAAATCTTCCCAAAAAGGAAACTCGATTCAAGGGAACTTTCTTGATTTCTTACCTGTTTTCAAGTGAACTCCATAAACTATTTTAAGACACTATTTTTTTAATGAAATCACTCATTTTATCATGAAAATATATCTTGGTTTATTTTTGGTTTTATAAAAACAATTATTCCTCTTCCATTTCAAATAATCTTTAACATTTTCCTTAAACCACACTAAAATGTTTTATTTCTAATATTTGTTAAACACTATGCTTACAAGTATTCACTTCATTTTGAAAAAAATTATCATGATATAAGACTATGTTACCTGATTAATGTCCATTTATGGTTTATATTTTTTCTTTAAATGACACCATTATGATATTCTTTTATGTTATGCCTTTTGACATGATTATAACAACCAATTCTTACCATGGGTAACCCTTTTGTTTATGTTTGATTCATTATGTATGATTATTCATGTGGAATACATATTTATGAAAATGTTATGATGGGTTCACCAAGATATCACTTCAATTAATTGGGTAATGGTTAGTCTCATGAGATTTCATGTGCAATGGTCTTGTTGGTTAACCTTGACTCGTGGTCCATGTTTAATGATCTTGGTGGTTCACCTTGACTTGTTCTCCTCCATGTGCAATGAGCCTTGAATCATGATAATGTCCTATTTTTTGTTTCTAACACATTACTATTATTAATGATTATATTATATCAGGTTATATATGTTATGATTTCAAAATTTTAATCATGTTTCATTCCTTTTTATATCATTATGTTATACCTTCTAACCCATGTGCTCACCTTTATTTTAATATTTATTTCCTTACTAGGATTTTTATCTCAGGCCTTGGTTCATTTATTCCCCCATGTAAAATCCCTATATTTTACAAGTTGATTTAATATAGAATGAATGGAACACTAAGTATCTATAAAACAACACTTATATTAAAACCTAACCAATAAACATAATTTTTCCACTTCTATAATTTCAATTTTAAAAAAACTGATATACACGGCTGCATTCAGTAAGATATTTAGAGTTTGATAAGACAAACTCAATTTTAGATGAATATTAACAAACCCTTATGAATATTAACACACCCTTATGAATAGTAACACACCCTTATGAATGATAATGAATAGTATATCATCCAATAAAATAGAAACTTCACCCATGAATGTGTAAATACAATTTAGACATCTTATAAGTAAAAAATGATCATTGTATAAGTATTGGTATTTTTGTATGTCATAAATATTTTAATTAAAATTTTATTATTAATTTTATAAATTTAAATGTAAAAGTATTTTCATAGAATGTAATAATAAATTTTTACTTTACTGTCTTATGGCTATAAGATAATATTATGGGACCTTAATTAATTTATTAAGGTGTTATAAAATGACTTATAGTTTTAAAGTTGTTTTTTTGGAATAAATTATGACTTTATTTTTAAACTAAATATAAATATTTATAAAATTATTTTCAAAAAATAGATTTCATTTTTTAATTATACATATCAAAAAATGGTTGGGGTGAAGTTTTGGGATTTTTATAAAATACATGTATTTTTGTTAATAGTAAAAATTTAATTTCGAGTTTTTGGTATGTTTAATGAAATCATAATGGTGTAATAATTAATATAAAATTCTGGTCAACTTGAGTTTAGTAAAATATGACATTGGGTGTCCCGAGTGTCTAATACCAAGGGTAAGCCCATGGCTTTTCAAAAACCACTAATGGGGGGCCCTTTGAAATTAATAAAAAACTCCCTCTCATTTACTATAATTACCCTCTTATTCCTTTGTTTTATTTCATTTAAAACATATTATACTCAAAGCTATGGAATTTGTACCTCCCTATGAGTCCTACCAAGGTTTTCTCAATCCCCCAAGGTCACTACCTTCAAGTTTTAGGAGTTACTCTATAAGGTAAGGGAATCTACCACCCTTCTCTTTTTCAAGATTTCATTTTGTGTTATTCGTTTTAATTTATTTTAGATTATGATGTGATTTTTAATTTAATATCCCCATTAATTTTCATATTATTTAATAATGATGATAGTCCCTTTTTTATCTCATCAATATATTTTATGAATTTTTATGTGATGTTGTTAGGTTGCCGAATGTTTCATAAGGGATTTCTCAACTTTTCTTTTATTTTGAGTTCGTTTATTTTTATTTCCTAAACTCCTTTCCTCAAAATGTTATGATGAATCCTTTATATTATATGTACTGTAATACTTTCATGATAAATGAATAATTATTCATCATCTTTTATTTTCCATTCTTTTTTACTAAAAATGAAAACACCTTCTGAGATGTGCTAATTTACCGCATTCAAGGATGATGGGTTTTTAATTTAAATTATTGTCTTAAATTCTGGGCATTAAACAATTATTGTGGTTGAAACAGACTATAATATATGTATTATGTATCATATATGGTTTCCTAAACTTTATGTACCCATGGTTTTGATTTATAAAAGAAAAATGAGTTCGTGGTGTTCAAAAACTGCCAATTAACCCAAACGATAATCATTAAATAATTTATATAATGGATCACCTTCACTCCAAGTAAAAAAATGAAATTTATAACCATTTAACTTTATTTATGTTAACTAATAACATATAACTTTAATTCTATACAAAAATCCTCATTTTACATGATTCTCCATTCATTTATATAAGTTTAATGATCATGAAACAAACAGACTCGAACAGTAAAATTGAACCTCCTAACCCACCAAAAAGGCCATGAATGATCTTAGTAAGGTTATAATAAATCAATTAAATGTATAAGGGGTTCTGGAAATATTAATTAATGAATTTATTTTGGTTATCTAGGATACTAAGACCACGTTAAGAACACCATCTGACTTATAGTAAGGGTTTCCTCATCTCACTTTCATTTTTCTGAGTTATTATTTACTCACTACTACTACTTGTTTATGGTGTATGTATACTAACCATTGATGTATAATATCCTAAATCTCTTTATTTTAATTTTATTCAATGTATAATTTTATGATTATCAATTTTTGGGCATACGAATCGATTGATTACAAAGTTGTAAGGGTTTTCCACTCGAACCTCCATTTTCATTTAGGTTAATTTTATTATCTACTTACCTCAATTAAATTATTATTTATTAATATGGACACCTCATATATTCCATGTTAATGTAATATAAATGTGTGCCAACCATAATAGTACCTTCATTTATTAGGAGTTATTTGTTTTAAAGGATCTTTCATAAATTCTTCCCAAAATACGAACTCGATTCAAGGAACTTCTCAGATTCTTACCTATTTAGAAGTTCACTCTATACTGTGTTTTAAGCCATATTTATCTTTCCAAAATCACACATTTTAAATTTAAAATTATATTTTTCTTCATTTCATCTTTTTATGAAAGTAAAAAATCCTTTTCACTTTAAAATCACTTTAAATAATTCCTTAAACCACAATAAAATGTTTTATTTCTAAAGCTTCTTTAAAAACTCCTTTTAAATGATTTCACCTAAATAAGAATTTATTTAAACCTAAAATATAATTTCAGTTACCTTACCTTTTATTTTATGGGATATAAATGTTTATAATCAGATTTCACAACAATTATAAATGATTTTCCAAAATAACTCTTCTTTACAAAGTAAAAAATGATTTTTCTCATCTCACTTTAGCTTTTACGAGATATATTCCTTATTCACCAATTAATTATTAATTCTGGTGTATTTACTTCCCTTTTTTCTATCGTATCAATAGTATAATTATTCTCATGATATTATAAGGTATTATGATTTTAATGTTTCAAGGTGGTATAGGACACTTTGGAATGTTTAAGGATTATTTCCTCAAGAATTTTTCAATTGTCTCATTTAAAAGTATCTTTATTTATGTCAACATACTTTGATGATTCTTGTATTTCATAGAGATTTATCTCTTATGATATCATCTATAAAATATGATGTTTAAGATTTTCTTATTTGTTTGAATTTGGATGTTCTATCTTGATACCATTCAATATATTACTATGAATGGTTGGTGTTTATGTTTGATGAATGGGGAATGTTATTTACATTTCACATGTTAGTTTCAATATGAATGTATATGTTGTTTAAGTTTATCCCCATTCATAAGAGGAATTAATTAGAATTATTATGTGATTATTAGGGCCTATTATAGACCCTGGATGCATTTGTAGGTCTCATGAGACAAATAGATGAGGACTTGGCAAGGTTTTGTCCATTTTGAGATATGGTTTTAGCAGAGGCCTTATCATTTCTAGACGTCTTGGACGAGGCCTTGAAGGTATATTTTAGAATATCTATAAAATGCATTTTCCTCATTATGAAGCTAGAAATTCATAGTTCATGTGGTTATTTGACTAGTAGAATACCCATGGTTGTGTTTTATTATGGAATTATTTACTCATATCATATTCTTTCCATAATGTGTTCAAGTTTATTTTCTAAGGAATGTGTTTTAGTTATTCACAATCCCTAATTTTTATGTTGATGTTATCTTCCACTGTATTTCATACCCTAACTTAGAATCTGAGCTCACCCCTTTCTTATGTTTCATTTTATTAAGACTTGAATAAATTCTTTTATGAATGACCCGCAGGTATAAACTTAGAGTTGTGGATCTTCCCAATAAAACATTTATGTTTTTTTACTTTAAAGTTGTAATGATGAACGTATGTATGTATTTGTTTTTCCAAACCTACTAAACTACTCGATTCTTTGGGATTTTATTCTTTTTAATCATGTCAATGTATGAAAATAATTCTCCGGATCTGGGCTTCTGGGGTTGGAGTGTTACAGTTGGTATTAGTGAAATTTTAGTAGAAGACAAGGAAACTAAATTTAGAATAATTAGATTAGGGAACATATCCCTAAGATAGTCTATGAGGATAAACATACTAGAAAATCCATGTATTTTGGTAGAAAATATATTATGTTGATATTTAGAGCAAATACATCCATGTTTATATACTATAAGTGGACTTGGTTTTGGAACAGATGTACCCAGGAATGAAAACTCCGACAATGAGTTTCGGGATTGACCTCGGGTATCCTAATACACGACAACATGACTTACTACGCACCTGGTTTGTCACTCATGGGGGATATATTTAGGATAATTCACATTTTATTTACCCACCATTATGAAGGATTTATGCCCCAAAGTAACCAAAGTATATGGTTCTAGGATTTAGGATTTATACATTTATGTTATGTGTTATACCATGTTTATAGTCATAGAGAGTTCAAAATTTTATGAGCTAATATATAATATGTAATTGATTAGAAATGGTTCATATCAGAAGGAATGAGAACTTCACAAATGCACATGCTGATAAGTGTAAGAAGGAGCATATCTCTAACAGTCTTAATCCATCATTCCAAAGGAATATTGTCTCCAAAGTATCCTTATAATATTAGGAAATAGTGTCATGTGATAACAAGTCATGTAAAGACTTCTTTAAAACCTATGGATTTGAAGGGAAGAAAAATAAGAAGAGGATGGCAGAGAAAAACATTTATAAAGGGATGAAGGGAAAGATGTATTTTCCCACATGTAATAATTGTGGAAGGAAACACCTTGGTATATTTTTAATATGAAAAGTAGTTTGCTACAAGTGTGGAGAAAAATTCACCATGATCATAATTGCAAGACAAAGAAAGAATTTCCTACATTAAATGCATCAACTATAAGGATATGGGGCACTACACAAATGAATGTCCCAATAATCAAAGGAAATTTCCCAAATGATGTTACTAGATAATGAATAAGTTATGATACTGCTGCAAATGAAGTGGAAGGATTAATATTCTCTTTTATGAATCAGGTCATTTAAAAATCTTATATGCAACATACTACTTATAAGAATTATGGAATGTATGAGGATTGTACTGACATACTATATCATTAAGTATTTTAGGTCTTATGATGAATTGTACCAAGGAAAAGTCATTCAGTATAAATTTAAATTTTTTAGAAAACACATGATTGAGGGAAAGACATCACATAATATATATATATATATATATATATGATGTTGAGATAATGATAAAGAAATGATTGATTCAGATAAGTGCTGACTACCTTGGAACATATTATTGACTTGTCGAGAAGTGGTCTATGTTATCATCGATGGATTTTAAAACACTTTTTGATTTAAGGAATATAGCCAATAACATGTATATTACTTATGGAATTCAGAAGAATGAATTTCTACAATATGTTTTTTATGATAATTCAAGTTATTACCATATTCCAAAAGGATGTATGATGAAGTAATTCACATGTTTGGAATGTGAAAATTTAGAGCTTCTTCATGTTGATTAAGGGTTAATGATAAGTTCATCGTGGAAATTCAGAGACCTTCTTTCAAAAGTTTTGAATCATTATATTTTGGAATGTTTAACAATTTACAAAATGGTTTAAGTTGATCAATTTACAATCTCTTATAGTTTAATGTATTACTTCACCATATGGTGTAACATGTCTAAGTGATGAAGTATAGATATTTTAAAGTGAAATCAACAGATGAGGTTGTAAATAGAAAAATATATTTATACTATTATATAGAGGAATAATTCCTTAACTCAAGGAAAAGAGTCTTAAATAAAAAAAATCCTATTATCATAATCATTGATAATATCAATGAATTTTTTTACATTAGTTTATAGTTTTTTTGTAATCAAACTTTCATCTGAACATTTTCTCTATCATGTTCCATCATAACTTCATAGTTATATTTTTCTTCCATGTCTAGGTTTTTACTTCCAACTAATGTCACCCAATTCGAAAACATAATTTATATGGTGACCAACTCATTTTCGTTAACCCCTTTTAAGAGGATATTTTATTAACCCTGTTTCGGGTGTGGGTTTCTCACAAGGGAATTTTCAGGCATCAACCTTTAACTTTCAAAGTGAAATTTCAAATTGTGAGGACGCAATTATGTTTAAGGGGGAATAATCTAACACCTCAAGAATTTAGAAATAGATTTAATATAGAATGAATGGAATGTTTATTCTCTACAAAACAACACTTTATTATAACCTAACCAATGAACATAATTTTGTTACTTATATAATTTGAATTTCTAAAAAACCGACATACACGGTTGCATTCAAAAAGATATTTTGAGTCTGATAAAAAAACATATTTTTTATGAATAGTAAAATACACTTATAAATAGTAACATACCCTTATAAATAGTAACATACCATTATGAATAGTAACATACCATTATGAATAGTAATGAATATTAATTAGTAGTAAATTGTCCAAAAAATAGAAAATTCATCCATGGATGTATAAATACAATTTAGACATCTTATAAGTGAAAAAACGGTCATGGTGTAAGTATAGGTATTTTTTTATGTCAATATTATTTTAAATACAATTTTATAATTAATTTAATAATTTAAAATGGAAATTTATTTTCATAAAATGTAATCATATAATGTTACTTTTTTATTATAGTTATAAGATAATTTTATAGGACCTTGATTAATTTCTCAAGGCGTTATAAAACGACTTATAGTTCTAAAGTTGTTTTTTTGAAATAAATTATGATTTTATTTAAAAATAAAATTAAAAATATTTAGAAAATTATTTTCAAAAAATGGATTCCATTTTTTGAATTATACACATCAAAAAATTATTTGGTTTAATTTTTTTATTTTTCTAAAATCATTGAATTTTTTGTGAATAGTAAAAATATAGTTTTTCGTTTTCAGTATGTTTAATGACATCATAATGATGTAAAAACTTAATATAAAATTCTGGTTGAATTTTGTACAATAACACATGACATGAGGTTTTACAAGTGTCTCATACCATGGTAAAATACCCTGGGAAAGCCCATGGTTTTTCAAAAATCACTTATGAGGTGTCCTTTGAAATTAATAAAAAAACACTCTATCATTTACTATAAATACCCACTCATTACTTCATTTTATTTCATTCCAAACTCAAAAACCACAAATATATGTTATTTTTACCTCCATAGGTGTCCTTCCAAGGTGTTTTCAAACCCCCAAGATCTCAACCTTCATGTTTTAGGAGTTACTGTACAAGGTAAGGGAATCTACCACCCTTCTATTTTTCAAGCTTTCCTTTTATGTTATTATTTTTAATTTCATTTTTTTTATGATCGGATATGTTATTACATATCCCCCCTTATAGTATAAATTATTTAATAATGATGAGTTACCCTTTTTTATTTCATCAACATATTTTATGAATTTTTATGCAACGTCGTTGGGCTACCGAATTGTTCGTAAGGAATTTCTCAACTTCTCTTTTATTTTGAGTTCCATTTTTTCTTTCCTCACATAATTTAATCCAAATGTTGTGATTAATCCATTATATTACATATAAAATACTTTTTTCATGATGAATAAATAATTCTTCATCATCTCTCTTTTCCCATTATTTTATACTAAAAATGAAAACACCATCCGAGATGTGCTAATTTCCACATTTTAGGACGATAGGTTTTCAATTTCTATTACCAGATTAAATTATGGAAATAAAACCATTCTTATGGTTTAAGGATAATATAATATACTTATTATGTCTCATTTATGGTTTTGGAATATTTTTTTACACATTTTTTTTATTTATAAAGCAAAATGATTTAGTAGTGTTAAAAACCCGCTAATTAACCCAAACGAGTATCATTAAATAATTTATATAATGATTCATCTTAACTAAAAGTAACCAAATTAAATTTGCTACCATTTAACCTTTTTTATTTTCACTAATAACATATAACTTCAATTTTGGATAACAATCCTCATTTTACCTGCTTCTCTATTCATGTATATATGTATACTGATCACAAAACAAACAGACCCAAACATTCAAATCAAACTTCTTATCACATCAAAAATGTCATGAATAAACATAATAATTTAATAATAAATGAATTACATGTATAAGAGTTTTTGGAAATATTAATTCATGAACTTAATTTGGTTATCCAGGACACTAAGACCGAGTGAAGAACATCATCGGACTTAAGGTAAGGGTTTCTTCATCTCACATCCAATTTTGTGAGATGTTCCTTATTCACTACTATTACTTATTTATGGTGTTTGTAAACTGTCCATTGATGTATCATATGATTATTAATTTTGAGGTCTATGAATTGATTTATTACAAAGTGGTAATAGTTTTTCACCTGAACCTCCATTTTCATTCAGGTTACTTTTATTATCTACTTACCTCAATTAAATTATTATTTATTAATATTTACACCTCATAAATTCTATTTTAATTTACAATATATGAGTACCAACCAGTTTCCTACCTTCATTTATGGGTAGTTATATGGTTTAAAATGATCTTTCAAAAATTCTTCCCAAAATACAAGCTTGATTCAAGGAACATCTCAGATTCTTACCTATTTTTAAGTTCACTCTATAATATATTTTAAGACATATTTATCTTTCTAAAATCACAAATTTTAAATTGAGAAAATATATTTTGGTTCATTTCTTGTTTTATGAAATCAAACATGCCCTTACGTTTTCAAATATCTTTAAATAATTCCATAAACCGCACTAAACTATTTTATTTCTAAAGCTTATTTAAAAACTATTGTTAAATTATTTCACCTCAATAAGACTTTATTTAAGCATAAAATATAATTTCAATTAAATTAACTTTTATTTTTTGGTATATACATGTTTACAATCCGATTTCATGACAATTAAAACTGATTATCCAAAAGAACTCTTCATTCCAAAGTAAAAAAGGATTTTTATCTTCTCACTTTAACTTTTATAAGATATATTCCTTGTTAACCACTTACATATTACTTTAAGTGTATGTAATTTCCTTTGTTGTATCATATCAAGAGTCTCATTATTATAATTATATTATAATTGATTATGATTCGAATTATTCAAGGTGGTATGGGTCACTATGGAATGTTTAAGGATTATTTCCTCAATAATTTTTCAATGGTCTCATTTAAAAGTATATTTATTTATGTCAAAATCCTTTATTGAATCTGGTATTTCATAAATATTTATATCCTATTATATCATCTGCAAAATATTTTTTTGAAGGGTTTGTGATTAGTTTTAATTTGGAAGTTCTATCTTGATACCCTTCACTATATTACTTCGAATGGTTAGTGTTTATGTTTGATGACTATGGAAAGTTATTTAAATTTCAAATGTTAGTTTAGATATGAATGTATATGTTGTTTATGTTTTCCCCCATTGATAGAAGATATTCATTTGACAAATTATATGATGGGTTGGGCTCTCTATATCCCATCGATGCATCAGTAGGTCACATGAGACAAATAGACGTGGACTTGGCCGAGGCCTTTCCCATTTTGAGATATGGTTTATGCCAAGGCCTTAATCATTTGTAGATGTATTTTCTAAGGCCTTGATGTTCTGTTTTAGAATGTTTGGAATATGCATTTACCCCATTATGAGGCTTGAAATTCAAATTTCATGTGATTATTCTACTAGTAGAATACATATGGTTATATTTTATTATGAAATTATTTATTCAATTCATATTCCTACCATAATGTGTTAATGTTTATTTTTAATGGAATGTGTTTTAGTTATTCACCAAGCCTACTAATTATTTTAATGTTATCTTCCACTATATTTCATACCCTTACTAATAATTTGATCTCACACCTTTCTTATGTTTCATTTTTGCATGACATGTAGAAGTTGATTATCAATGAACTGCATGAATAAACTTAGAGTTCTGGATGTTCCCAATAAAATGTTTTTGTTGTTTTTTCCTTTCAAGTTGTAATGTTGAACCTATGTATGTATCTGTTTTCCAAAACTACTAAACTACTATATCCTTCATGATTTGATTCCTTGTAATCATTCCAATGTATTAAAATGATGCACCAGCTTTGGGCTTCTAGGGTCAGGGTGTTACACCCATGGTTATCCTATGAAGTTTGAAGGGCTCAAAGGATGTTAAGATCTCTTTATGAAGATTAAATAAAAGATCTTCATATTTTGGAATCATGATGTCTAATTATTTACATTATATCTTAGACAATAGATTTTACAATTTTTTGCCTATAATTTTATTTTTAATTATGATTAAAATAATGTAATGATATCTGCAAAGTTCTAGTATCACTATAATATTCAACTTTCGGGATGTAAAAATTTGAGATCCAAGTGGAGGGGCAGATTTGGAATGCAAAAAAACAACCACCTTGGGATTTACATACATCCCCTCTTCTCTATGAAATGGGTTATAATTTCAGTGATTAATGAAGAGATTTTGCGTTACTATATCCTTTCCAAGTTCATGGTAGGACTTTCTTAAATCTTGTTTCTATAAGGGAGACCTATCCTCTACTTTTTATTTCATGTTTTCTTTCCTTTATTTTCAAATGTAATCATGTATGGTGTTTTTAATTTCATTTGAATTTTAATGAATGTTTCATATTCATATTCTCTTATAGTCATCCGCTATTTTTTTTAATATTAGTGTTGTTGAAATAGTGTAAATAAATTTTAAAACCCTTCCCTTTTCTCACTTTCTCATTCCATCAAAATCATGTGTTTTCCTCTATTCATATTTCGTGTGTGTGTGTTTGGAACACCACTCTTTTCATGTCCCATTATTTTTCTTATCTTTTTAACTCATCACCATAAAAAATTCCAACCATATTATTAACCATTCAAATTTCTGAGTAAATATCTTATTGGGGTGATTCTTAATTTTGGGATGTTAAGTGATTGAAATATTTTTCTCATTGAATATTATTTAGGTTAACATTTTATATGTGAAAGATAAAATGTCATGGATTAATTAAGTATTTTGTTTAACATATAGATTTCATGGATTATGGGAATCATAAATACATTACCACAAACAATTATTGAATTACATTAGAACCATAGTTAATTTCAGGCTTGGATTAAATCCTCAACACTTGAGAATTATGATGAAAATCATTTTATGAATTGGGTGTTAATTTAATGCAATATAATACAAATGTCGTTGGTATCATAAGATTAAATCCCCATTAATGAAATCACCATAATATTTATAAACCATTTAAATTAAACAACATCCATAAATCAATTTAATTAATATCTAAAAACACCACCCCCCCCCCCATTTAAAAGACAATCAAAAAAACAATCAACTATTAAAAAGTACCATCATTGAGGATTCGATCTGAGTTCCATTATGCACATTAGCAGATCACCAGACCTTTGAAAAATCGATGGGTGATAATCAGCCATGCATAAAATGGTTTCAATTATGAGGAAGGTTCATCAATTATTTGGTAGTTTTTTATTTTTAGAGGAGAAATAATAAAGAAATAAAAAAACAAATATCTGAAAAAACACATAGAAAACCCCACCGTCAAATAAGAATCATAAATAGATAAAAAATAAAAATAAAAACCTAACTTCCTCAACTATGAAAATTTATTTTAATTCCCCATGTCCAACCAAATAATCCATTGGATTTTTTGACCTAAAAATCAAGATAAATCTTTAACAAATTAGGAGGAAATTATAGATAATCAAATCAATCATGACCCATTCATTTCACATGTAATTGTTCTAGATATAAAAAATACTAGGGAAAACATTTAAGGAAATACATTAAAATTATATGAATTACCAACCACTTAGTATTAAATATCCAAATATTGATTTTGATTTCAAACTCAAGTCAGGTTTGATTCTTCTTCTTCTTCATTTCCAGAGGTTAGCCAGTGAGGATTCACATCTTCACCTCAAAGAGTTCTAAGTGATGTAATCTACCATGAATCCTCAAGGGGTTTCTAAAGAACAAATAAAACATCAATAATTCCTTTTCTACCTAGTTAACTTTTACAACTCATGGCTCTACTAACTTACTTTTAGTTCCATAACCACATAGAGTGACATGAAGCGACTCTTCTTAGAGAAAATTTTCGCTGCTTCTTGAATGACTTATAACCGAAAGGAAATAAGTGGTATCTATAAATTACAAAATGAATCACTCCATGAGAACATGTATAGGTTCAAAGATATTGAAAAAACGTCCCCACCTCACCAAATCCCTGAACAAATATTTATCCAATAATTCTATGAGGGCCACAAGTGGAGTGAGTTATCATTGATTCCACAAGTGGTGGTTCTCTGATTGACAATACGTCTATAGATATATGATATCTCATAAGTAACATGGATAAAAATACACAAAAATTCTATAATTGATCACTTGCTCAAGTTAAAATTGTCCAATAGAATAAATAAATATATCCCAATAAGATGATTGCTTTGATGAGTGAACTTATTGGTCTTGTGCGACAACTAGTTGTGGCCGTCAAATCATCAACCTCAAATTATCCATAATTTATATTCCCTGGACCTATAAAATACTATGGAATCATAGCTCACCATATCATCCAACTAACCGATTCCCACACCTATCATATAATCCATCAGATTCTTCAAGTCCAATAGATCTTAGTGCAGCATATGTTCACCAGAACACCATCCCTCAACAATTAATCTAGTTCATTATAAAAGCCACACATCCCCACTCTGATCCCTTCTCTTCTACCTAAAAAAATATATTTTGTTATGTTAATCCTAGTTCTCATCCCTATTAGTTCCCTCCTCAAAATCCAAACCAATTATGATATGGTCAAGGTGATTCTAACTTCCAACAACCTTATCCTTTTGTACATCAAACTCAATGGAGAAATTGTATTCATGATCCCCCTAGCTTCCAAAAACCTAGTGAGCCCTCCCAATTCAAAACCTAATATAATAAATTTACCAAGAACCAAAATCAATTTATTCATAATTTGGGATAACCTTATTCTTGTAATAAACCAAGGGTAAGTGTTGTAGAAGATATTTCCTCTTTCACCCATTCTAGAGTCAAATATATAGAAACCTAAATTTTTCAAATTTTATCCCACATAACTCGAAAACAACAAGACAATTCTTCCCAACTCTTAGCTCAACCATTTCCCAATACCAAGGTAAATGTAAGTAAAATTTCACTTTGATTTAGAAATAAAATTTCTATTCCTTATGAAAAATCCCCTAACTCCCCTTAAAATGTTGAGCTAGAAAAATAAAATAAAAGGAAACAGAAAAGGAACATGAAGTAGTACCCTCACCTCCTTCCATTCCTCTAAGGAATGAAATTATTTTTCTTCAATATATATCTATGCTTAATAAGACCATTGATCCTAATTCTGAAATTATTGAGGTCAACATTACCCTATTCGATTCCATCAAAAAAATACCTAAGTATACAAAGATTATTAAGGAATTATTCACCCATAAGAGGCAACATAAGACCATTGAGAATGTTTCAACCCAACAGTTCGTACCCATGAAGTGTAAAGATCTAGGGACCTCTAGGGTTTTATGCTGAATGGGGAGTTCCAAATTTGATGATTCACTCATTGAACTAGGATCCTTGATAAAGGTCATGCTCTAATCCATATTTTCCAACCATGGTCTAGGTCCCTCACACCCAATGGGTGTTTTCATCCAATTATCCAATAAATTCACAACCAGTACTAAGGGAATAATTATGGATTTCCTTGTCCAAGTTAAGGATCTTATCATCCCAACTGGTTTCTATGTCCCTAAATGGAAGGCAAGAAAACTTCTTCTTGATATCCCCTAATTCTAGGAAGACCACTCCTATTAAAATCTTGAAGTAAGATTAATGTCCATTCCTGCATCCTATCTATGGAATTTAGTGACAAATGGTCGAGTTCAACATTTTTCATGCCATGTGATACCCATAAGAGGATCACTTTACATTCTCAATCCATGCTTTTGAGCAAAATTATGAGAGTGGATTCACCCGAATTCCATTATGTTCACTATGGTATAAAGAGAGAGTATTTTTTAAAATTTTCACCATTATTAAGCAATACATAAATGTGAATGTTTTTGTTGACCATTCATTCATAAATTTCATAAATTTATAGGATCTTGAAAACTATCTTAAATCTCTTCTCAGCTCTGATCTCTACTATTCCACATTTCACATTATTGAGGAAAACAAATCAAAACCAACAGAAATACCTTCTTCTATTCCTAATTTTTTCATCCCAAAAATAAAGTATGAAACTGATCTAAAGCCTCTTTCCAGGCACCTACACTATGCATTAATTTCCCATGATCACACTTATTTTGTCATTATATTTGATTCATTTACTAAATTCAAGGAGTCCAAACATGTTAAATAGTTATAGGAAAACAAACATTCCCTTGGTTGGACCCTATATGACATACCAGAAATCAACCCCTCCCTTTTCATGCATCACATACATCAAGAAGAATCATTCAAACCAATCATAAAACCTCAAATAAGACATAATATTCTCATACTTTAAGTAGTTAGGTAAGAGATTACCAAGCTTATACAAGCTAGTATAATCTACCCAATTTATGATAGTGAATTGTCTAGTCTAGTTTGGGTGGTACATAATAAGGGTTGGATAACCGGTTTCACAAATTAACACTGAGATTTTGTCACATATTGAGTGAAAAAAATGGTGTGTGTGAATTGATTTTCAAAAATTGAAAGCTGAGACACAAAAAGATCAGTACACTCTTCCCTTACTAGATAAAATATTAGAACAATTATCTATAAAGTCACATTACTACTTTCTAGATGGATATAAGGACTACTTCCAAAACCCAATAGGACCTTAGGACCAAGAAAATACTACATTCAAATTCCCCTTTGGAATATATGCATATAAAAGAGTTCATTTTATCCTTTTTATTGATCATGTGACATTCTAGAGGTGTATGGTGAGTATATTTTCTAAATTCATTGATCATTACATGGAGGTATTCATGGAAGACTTTTCCAATATATGGTGATTCATTTGAATCCTTATTTTATTCAATCACTCCGGTCCTACAAAATTGTGTCAAATATAACCTTGTATTGAATGTTGAAAAAATTAACTTCATGCTTACTAATGGAATTATTCTTGGGAAAATAATTTCAAAAGATGGTATTCAATTCAATCCTGCCAAAATTGTTGTGATCTAATCACTTCCTAACCCTACAATTGTTCGACACATCTGTTTATTATGTGGTTATGCTAGTATCTATCGATGATTCATCCATGAATTTAGTTGGGTTTCCCTATCACTCACTTGACCACTCCAAAATTATGTAACATGGAATTTCAATGAGGCTTTAAGGAGTTCCTTCCTTGAACTCATTGTTGTTCTTACATCTTCCTTGATAATCCAAAACCCAGATTTTTATCTACCCTTTGAATTGAGGTGTGATGCTTCTAATAGGGCCATTGGGGCCTTCATTGTCAAAGAAGAGAAATAATTCCTCTTTCCATCTATTAAGCCTCAAAAAATCATATGAACATAAATCTCACTACACTTTGACGGAAAAGGAACATTAAGCTATGGTTTTTTCCTTCGATAAATTCTAGACCTATCACTTTGGGGCTAAAAGCATCATTTTTACAGACCGTTCATCTTTAAAGTTCTTAATCAAGAAAATTTATTCCAAATCAAGGTAATTAATATGGATCTTAATTCTACAAGATTTTAACATTGAGATTAAAGATATAGCTAGAAAATAATACCTTATGGTTGATCACCTGAGTAGAATTTCTAATTCTTATCATTATGAAATAATTGATCCTAAATTTTCAACTGAACACCTATCATCTATAACTACAAAGTTACCATCATATGTTCTAATTATAAATTACATGGTTACAAGTTTTTTTCTTGAATTTTTTTCGAAAGAACAAAAATTGACGATGAAATATGATTACGAATTCTATTTTTGGGATGATAATAAAAATTAAAAAAATGGGGATGATATGATAATTAGTAGATGTGTCGATGAAGATGAAAATTACTCTATATTATAATTCTATCACTCAATGCATAGATATAGACACTTTGGACCACAATGGACCTCCCAAAAGGTCCTAGAATCTGGATTCTCTTGGACTTCACTCTTCAAGGACTCACATGAGTTCTTTCAATCCAGTATCACTTGCCAAAAGTTTGGCACACATTCCAAAAGAAATGAAATGCCCCAAAAGAATTTAATATTCTATGATATCTTCTATGTTTAGGGAATAAATTTCATGGGACCATTCCCCCCTTCTAATATTCTCATAGATTCTTATTGTGGTCGATTATATGTCAAGGTTTGTCAAGTCCAAACCCACAAAAAAAGATGATGCACATACTATTCGTGAATTCCTAAAAACTGACATTTTCCATTAATTTAGAACACTGCGTGCCTTGATAATTTACTTAGGAACTCATTTATATAATCATACAATGTAATATATTTATAAAAATAATGTGTTTGAAAATAAAAAATCAACTCCATATCACCCCCAAACAAATGGCTTGTGGAACTTTCTAAAAAATAATTAAAAATAGTTCTTAAGAGAATTATAAATCCCACTAGAAAAGACTGGTCTGAAATACTTGGTGTAGTGCTTTGGGATTATAAATTTGTCTATAAAACCCCATTAAGATGTCTCCATTTAAGGTAGTTTTTTCATAAAAAATGTCATTTACTAGTTCAAATACAACATAATCCATTTTCTACTATCAAAACATAAAATTTTGATTGTGAAAAATATAGTTAAGGTATATTATTGCAGTTGAATAAACTAGAGGAGCTCAACTAAATTCTTACAAGAATTCAAATCTCTACAAATAAAAGGCTAAAAAACTCAATGATAGATACATCTTGTGGAGGGTATTAAATGAATGTGAAAAGATAATTCTCTTAAACTCTTGATTTAGGATTCACCTAGGTAATCTTAAGTATCATTGGGAATGTCATTTTATTATTACTAATATCTTCTCATTTAGTGCAGTGTAACTCTAAGACCCTTATTTGGAAAAGAAATTCACGATTAATGGGAATCGGTTAAAGAATCTCCATAATAGGACACACACCCTAGGAAAAAAATCGACCTCCAACAACCCACCCCTAGATGGAGATGAAGACCCCCCCCAATCCAAACCAGGGGCACCTATTTCCCTTTATCTCTATCTCTTTTTTCTCTCCCCCCCCCCTTTCTTATTCATCCTCTCTCATCCTCATTTTTTACCACTTTCTTCATCAAAACGTTTTTCCTATTTTCATTTTTTGTGGGTTTATATGTTAATAAAAAACTAAAATATTAAAAACAAAACTTAAAAAAATTCATGAAATAAAACATAATTACGCGTCACATATTTTTCAAAATATTTCCTTCATTTTTTGGGATTCCAATGACTTGTTTTCATCTCAAACAATTTTTATTTTCATCATCAACATGGATACTCTTTTTTTGTCAAGAAAAATAAATTTTGAATGCTCAATTTTTTATTTGGAAAATTATTCTTCCCCTACTGTGAAGAAAAAACATTATCTTTCATACCAAGGTCACTTATGAACATCTTTTCATATTTTTTTTCACCCCCGATTGTCAGTATTGATTTTTTGGACCATCGAGCTAAATTTTATGCCTTGGTGTACTTTAATATGATAGATTCATTTTCTGAGAAACTATAGAATCACTATTTCCAAATACACTCTCATTACCCTTACATGGATCCTAGTTTTGAAAGCCCCTTAGATATTATGAAAACCCTTTTCTGATAGACACATTTCAAGTAAAATAGATTGTCTCATCCATAATCTGGATAGATTTACATTGCATGATTCATTGAAATTTAAGTGTGGAGGGGATAAAATTTCATTTTGGGTACCATTTCTATGATTTTCAACGTCTCATCATATTCTTGAGGGAAAACATCCATTTTAGTGTGGGGGATAGGTTGTAATTCGATGAGTTTTCATAATTTCTTTATATTTATGATATCATGTACCATTGATATTTAAAATATTTAAAAAATAAATAAAAATTAAAAAATTAAAAAAAAGAATGGGTTTTTTCTTGGGTGGATCAAAAATTACTCTTCCTCAACCTTTGATCTTGTTATAAATATTACAATTAGTTTCATGATAAGATCAAACATGGGTTGGGATATGAGTGTGAAATTTGTTTCAATATCCACATTTGGAAAAAAAATATAAAAAACACTTGCATCATCTTTTCTTCTGTCATTCAGAGTGGTTTTGTGTTTTTGTACATATTTTATCATTTCATCCCATTATGATTTTATTCCACTTTTGTGTCTTCCTTCACATAATCATTCCTTCATAAATATGTGTTTCCATTCCTGTACATGTTTCATTTCAAAACAAAGGGGCATTTCTTTTTCCATGTCGGCGTTTTACCCCTTTATTTCCCAAACTTTCGGAAAGTATATTCTTATAGTCCAATATCCACATAAAAACACCTAAAATTTCCGCTTGATTCTTGTTCACTTTATAATAGGAAATGGAATCTGATATCTCTTTCAAACTCTATGATTTTTACTTTTTTCAGTGAATGAGTGAAGCTCAAAAAATAAAATTTCATCATCTTGAGAGTAGTTATTTATGAGAGCCTATATTTTCCATTTATAATTTTGAGCATGAAAAAACATATTTTTTGAAAAGTACTACTTTAAGAGTTTTTGGTTATATTATTTATAGATTAGTGAACTTGTATAAACTCTACTGATTGGTGAAAATAAAATTTGAAATATTTTTTTGGTGAGTGAAAATGATTTAGTTATGTTTTTATATTTGTTTTATATTAGGACATGCATAATCCTAAGTGTGAGAAGTTGATGTTATTAATATATTCATAAGATTTTAGATAATAATTTTATTTATTTTCAGTGAAAATAAAATAATATGTGTTAAATAATTATGTTTTAATATTAAATATATTTTTTAAGCAGTATTTTTACTGATCCAGATTTGTGTCAGTTTGTTGTTTTAATTATAACTCTCACCATGATTATCCAAATTGTGTGATTATTGTTTTATAGGATTACTTATTCAAATTACTATAAATAAATGAATTTATTATTTGGATACTTTAACCATTTTTAAGGACATATGGACCATACGATAAGGCCTAAAGAATCTATGATAAAAATTGGACCATCCGCGAAGATATAATTTCTGGGATCAATAGAGAAGGAAAAATTTGATGAAACCGATAAATATATTTGGAAATATCTAAAATAATCATGGAAAAAAATTGAAGGCCCAAATCCTCAAATATGGGTCCCAAATAATTCTTTGAAGTCCAACCCACCATTCTGTCTAGGAATTAAAAACATCCCACCTTTCATGAATTTTCTCTAATCACAATCCACGAATTGCGATAGAATTTTGTGTTGTGAAATAAAATATTTAGAAAATAACCGTTATAGAAGAAAGGGTTCATATTTGAGGTCATATTAAATTTAAAGACTCATTCATATTGTGGTCTTTAAAAAAGTCAGGATAAAAATGGACATCAGCATATTGTTTAGTAAAATAGCCATAATGTTTGCTATAAAAGTCCACAGGCCTCAAACTTATGAGGGTAGAAAGTTAAAATAAATATATATAATTTTAAAGAATAAGATAAATCTATATGCATCTTTCTGGATGAAAATATTGGCTATTCAAGTGGAGAGGCATATTTGGAACAAAAACTATCCACCCCCTTGGACTATAAATATATCCCCCTCTTCTCCTTGGAAGGGGCTGGAATTTTAGCACTTAATTAGGATATTTTTAATGACTATATCCTTTCCAATGGCTTTTAGTACATGAATAAATCTTATTTCAACAAGGTAAACCACTCCATAACATTTTATTTCATGTTTTTTTCCCTTATTTTCAATTGTTATCATATAAGTTGTTATCAATTTCATTTTAATTTTAATTCATGTTTCGTCTACATATTCTCTTATAATCTTCCACCATATATTTTTAAATATTAAATTTCTTGAAATAGTTTTTATAAATTTTAAAACCCTTAATAATCTAAAAAATCAATTATTTATTATTATTAGAACTCTAGTTAAGTTAACTCTTAGATTAAATCCTCAATACTTGGGAATTCTGATCAAAATCATGTTGTGAAGTGGGTATTAATTTAATGCAATATAAAGAAAATCTCAAGGATATCATAATCTAAAATCACCATTAATGAACTCTCTTGAATCATTATCAAATTTTTAAATCAATCTTCATCCATCAATAAATTTAATTTTTCTCTGTAAACAAACCCCCCACTCCATTAAATGATAATAAAAACTATTGACTTTAAAAAGTATCATCATCGAGGATTCAACCCGAGTGCCATTATACACATTAGCAGAGAACCAAACCTTTGAACGATCGATAGGTAACAATGATCCATGATTAAATTGTTTCCATAACATAAGTGAATTTATATATGGACTTTAATTATTTTTTCAATATTATATAGACTATGGTGAAGACAATTTTTTAAATTACATGGCCATTTATAACCTTTAACAATACAAAGTATTCATAAAATTATCAACTTATTTATGAAATTATTCAGATAAGAATCTAAAGGTTTATACTTTAACTAAAATCACAACAAGGATGTCGATCATAATCTGATCTCATTCACAACAGGCATAGTAGTACATGTATAATTGGGTAGGTGGTTCCAATAATCCATGTATTCCACATAATTATAATGATATTTCACTAACCCATGACATATCAAATTATGTTACACAGTGTTGATTTTTGAAAAAATGATTCAGGTAAATCTCTTACTCGCCATTAATTTTCATTCTATCTAAATATTATAAAGATATTTAAAGGTACCAATTGACGGATCCTATTTTGTATTCAAAAATAATTTCAACATTATATTAATAAGAACTCATAATATCTACGTTATATTTTAAATATATGATTTTACAAGATGATAATATGCTCACATCACAAGAAACATGTTGATATGAATATACACTACTTATATGATATTGTACATTAAAAAAATATAAAAACGTAAATGTATGTATATATTATATTTTAGGATCACTAAGTCTAAAATAAATGAATAAAAATAATTTAAATTTATCCATATAAATGAATTTTTATGCATAAAGAATTAATGATTCACAAACATCAACCAAATATGCAACATTTAATGATTCGTTGCAAAAAAAATTAAGATGTGTTGCATTATAAACATCTATGAAACAATTCAATTCAAACAGATTTTTATATAATATAAACACCAAAACATTAAGATATAACGAGTACATTTATGATCTAATATATAACATTAATATATAATGTATTCAATATATCTATAAATCAAATAAACGCATTCTTAAGGTAAATAAAGATGGTAATGCAAGATTTGAGATGAGCACATTTATATTCAAACATGAAACAATGATGTCGAAAAACCCTAGGGTTTAATAAAATGATAATGTAATATTTGAGTCCGTGGAATTGAAAAAGAAATTCAAGATTTAGTAATTCTTCAATTTTGAATGACCAAAAGAGAGGTTCGATGTATGACGCTTACTTGAGAGATTATTAGATCAAATGTGCAATAAAGAGCCAGTGAAAACTGAGGATGTGTGAGGATGTAAATATGAGATTGGAGTGTTTCAGATTGATAAAAATAGGGTTAGGGATTCTATGTGATAGAAATGAGTCTGTGTTTGTGAGAATGAATTACCCCAAAATGATTAAAATGGATGATTCATAAAATTTTAAAGGGTATATAACATCGATTATTATATAACCAACATTAAAAATCATTCTTTTGACATTGAATAAATGATAAATGATGTGAAAACGTAGTATTTTTATTTTTTTCAAGTCGGTTATTATAAACCGACATGATAAAGTGATATAATTGGTTTATTCACATCAGTTATATAATAACCGACGTGATAAAGAAAAAAATTAATTTTTTAAATTTGTTATAAATCACTGATGTGAAAATTCTGAAGTGATCAAAACTTTTTGTACTAGGGTTGATATTATCTACAAGGTCATACATAATAACTTATTAATTAATAAACAATTTATTTTGGTTATGTGAATATATACTGAATATTTTTTAAATGTTTTGTGGAAAAAATATATATTATATTAAATATTTAATAATATTTCTTGGCTTCTAAATAAAATATTTATATAAGTAAATAAAATATTTATTTGGGTATTCAATAAATGTCTAGAAATCTGAGCATACCAAGATTGCATATGGTGGTGAATATTAATTTACGAGTTGGTAAAATAACATTTATCATTGTGTGAGTTGGCATACACTGTAAAATAATATTATTATTACTATTATATCCCATGGGATTTATTAAGGATTATATTTTTATTTATGGTTTGGTATAAAATTAATTAATATTTTAATATAAACCATATCTCTATTAAAATTTGTTTATGTATATTGTGTGGGGTTAAACAAAAATTGAAAATCATTTTGCATAATATACTTCTCTCATCAATTATACCTATCATATTCTCAAGAATAATAAGAATCCCTTCAAGCCTAAAGTATCTATAAGTGATAAAGGCAAACAATGTGATATGAATGATCCACTATGCTAGCACATTAAAAAATTTGTGTCACTCGATGATCAAAGGATCTCATGTGCATCACTGCTAGCGTGATTCTAGAATTAGATCCTTAGAGAAGAACAAAGGAAATACAAAAAGGGTTTTTTAGAAGATCAACATATATATATATGAATATTATTATTATGAGGTAACCATTTTCTTCAAATCATAAATAAATTAATTATAAACATAACATGAAGAGATCATATATTCTAATTTTGGAAAACTCTATACTAAAATAAATATTCATATATCTTCCACCAAGGATTCTTTCACTGAACCCAGAACCATAAAGTGGTATTAGAGTGGCCATGTTTTAAATTTATAATTGTTTATTTTATTTGTAATCTATACATGCATTAGATTTTATCTATTTAATTTCTATAATATATGTTCTTTAATATAATTTTAATTAACATGTTATTAATATTTTAATTCTCATTGTTCATGATTTAATTTTCTTAATGGTATAATAATTGATGAATAATGAATGGATATTCTATGATGATTACCAATAAATTTTTATTTTAAGACTGGCTTACACGGTGTGTTGTTGGAGTGCATGTCATGTAACCAAGTGCACTTTATCTGTACATGTAGTGGGATACATGACATGAAAACTAGTAATTAAATGTTGTTCATTTATTTCATAACACATGTAGACCAAGAGAACCAAGAACACCAATTTTTATATTATATGGAGTATAGCTGGCATACGCATTATATATTATTCTCTATTTATCGGTAAAATTCATGCATCCCATGTGTTCATAAACATGGTCAAAACCATGTGATACTAAAATCCTATAGTAATAATGAATTAAATGGTATATAGCTTTATTGTACACATTGTCTGGTTCATTATTTAAGATCTCTGAAATACATTCCATGTTATTCAACAAGTTAAATAGATATATGGAAAGTAGAAAACATGTTGTGTAGCTTGTGAACACATCATGTGGTTTCAAATATGAAGGACATATCGAGTCTTTATGTGGGTCTATCAAATCCATGAAAAGATTGATACACAGCTTGTAGCTAGATTGTACACATCATGTGATCTAGATGAGGAACGCACTAAATCCCTAGGAAAGTGAACTCGGTATACAGAAATTGAGATAAATAATGTGTAACTCAAACTACATGCTATGTAGTCTCCCAATGAAGAAAATAATTATAATTCATTAAATTTATAATAGTGTCATTAAAACCGGAGTATATTGATAGGTACCTATTGTGTTATACAAATTAATAATGGTTTTAATGAATTATTAAACACTCAATTAATTTATTATTATAATCAGTAATTATTGGTTCTACTATTTATTTTACATGAATTCATTTATTATGGGCATCTCTAAGAGAATCCAAACGATTATCAAAATAAAAGTGAATTAATTAATTAATAAATGCAAGAATATTTATCTTATTAATTAATAAATAATAATAAGTAAAGGATCACTAGTTTTACTTTCGTATATTCATTGTATGTGTATGACCATCAAAGAGCTTGATAAAGACCTTTGTATGAGTTGTCATTATTTAATTTAATTTATTTTATGGGTTTGAATATATTAATTACTAAATTAAAATGATGTATTGTGTGTCATCCCTCCCTTTATAGTTATATAGAACATATGTGTCCAGGGTTAATTATATAATCCCCATTAACTAATGTTTTGGTTCCCCTCATATGCCTGTGATTTATAAAAAAAATTAATTAATGGAGTATCCCAAGGCATCTGGAGGCAGTTCAAGAGAGAACCAATATGATTCCAACTCTGGTGATACATAGGTGGATAGGTGGAATACTAAAACTCGTTCCAAAACTAGCATAATGAGTTATTTCCCCTAGGATAAAGGTTGATTTATTTTATGATCAATAAATCAACCATTACATAAGCTCATGATCATGTCATTTACTAAATTATTAATATTTTTATTTTTAATTATTTATTTTATGGATGAAAAACTATGATCACATAAATAAATGAATTAATGTGAAAATATAGAACTTAAATAAATGGATTATGTGTAAATTTTTAGTCAAATATGGTTAATCAATTAAGTAAAATCCACTTAATATTTAGAAGCAAATTGAATGTTAAAAACTGATAAAAATTATGCATAATAAATAAAATCCATCAAATATATATATTAATTCCAACATGAACTTCCATTACATGATTATGAATGAAAATAATAGAACTAAGTTTTTGACCAGCCCTTGTTGGGACATTTACATTTATTAGGGATGTTCTTATAATGGTTCTGGGTTTACATAACAATTTTACCTCAAGTGGAGTATCCCTTGCTAGACTTGGTGTAATTTTGAGGTATGTTTTGAGGAAATCCTATTTAGGATTTTATTATTGGGGAATCCACTCAATGGATGATGGAACTATAATCCTTTAGATGGAAAATACGTACCCACCTAAATACTTTCATGTATCTTGGCTAACCCTTCATGGGGTTATGAAAAGGGGAATATTGATCATTTCCACTAGAATTTCTAAGAAAAAATACATTCCATGTTAAATTTTGAGGGCTGTTGAGACTTGATAAAATAGTGGGAGAATTAATAAAATTAATTATTATTATTTATCAATTAATTTTTAATCAAGTAAATATATAACCATTTGTTTTAATTATTATAGGATATGGAAAGAAAAAAATTAAAAACAAAGTGATCATTTCATAATCTAGGGTATGACCTTAAAAATACAACTTTATGGATCTGGTACAATCATTTGTGAGATTTATCATTATCATAACATTTTTATTATGTGTTGTAATCCCCTATAAATTTCCTGCCACCCCATCATGTTATCGAAGGTGAACATTACGAATACTATAGATATATTGAATATACTTATTATGTTTGTGGTATTATATTATCAACTATTTTCATAGAGTTTATGATACAATATAAAGATATGGATATTTACATCATAATATGTCATCTTATTTCTCTTAATAAATTGAAGGACCGGCTAGAAGTAAATAATATTTTCAATACACTATATTAGTGTAAACTAGAAGATGGCAATCCCTCTACTGATCATCCTATCAAAAACATTCCAGGTATATCGATCGGTTAGAAAAATTGGGCTTCCTCTTAGGGAAGAAAATTTATTAATATATTTTTAAAAGACTAGATAAATGAAATGAATAAGTCACTTAGGAATCTTTTTTCCATACATCACTCTGCTGATAAAGATTGGTTGAAACCTATTTCTCCATATTGTTTTAGTGAAAAAGTTTGAAAGAAAATTGTAAAGATACCATGTCTAATATAAATAAAAAAGATCTGTTATGGTGTTATTTAAAAAGAAAAAATATTCAAAGGAAGAAGAATCAACAAGAGGCTATTTTCTTCTTATGTGAAAGAATAAACACTAGAAAATAAATTTCAATAAATTGAAGAATCACGAAGTTATATCAAATTCAGGTAGATTAATAAATCTTATATTCATATTTTTTGTATAAAATACAATATTCTTGCAACATATATGAATTTTAGTACAGGAAATGAGAAAGAATGTAATGGTTATATAGTGAAGTCAAAAGGATTTGAGAAAGGGTGACTCCTATTTCAGCCAAGGGGAGATCACTATTTCTAATTTCCAAATAGATTTATTTATCTTTTTAATAAGTGTTACCAAAATATTAATCTCTATGAATGGATAGATACAATAAGACATAATTTTTTTTGGAATAAATTTTCTTATTGTACATTAATACTAAATAAACAGTTTAGTAAATCTTGAATCAAAAATATCCATTGCAATAAAGGGTGAATATAAATATAAAACTATTACATGATTTCGTAAAGATAATTTTTTTAAATTAAAACTAGAACTAGTTTTCTTTTTTATTTATATTAATATATTTTTGTCTCAATTCAACTAAGATACTACATATAAAAAAACTACTTATCATTTTTTAGATAAATAACCCTTCTAAATAAAGGTATGTCAAAAAACATTTAGTGATAGTTCAACACAGTCATGTGAAATATTTTTAAGCTAAATATAACTTCATATACATCATTAGATTTATTTAACAAATTTTAGTAATTCTCAATGAAGAAAATGAGTGAACTTCGTAAATATTGAATAATTTACAAGATGGTTTATTGTACAATAACTTATCCAAGTAATTATTAATCATATATTTGGAGTAAAGGTTCTTCCAAATTCATATTTATTTATATACATCAATTTAATGATTATAGTAAAACAATGATCAAAGATGAGTCTTATATATATTATAAATATTCCATTTATCCTTCCAAGAAATATTTTGAAAATAAAGGTTAAAAAACTTACAATATAAAAACTATATTATCTAATGGACATAATATCAATTGTGATATCAAAATAATATATTTGGATATTGACACAAGTATTTTTTGGAAACAAATGAGTGAAATGTATCTCTAAATAGTTAGCACGATCACTATAAGTTTTTAGTATAAATATTTTGATAACATCAAAAAATATTTGTTCATTCTAATCAGTTTTTTCATGCTAAGAATGAAATTTTTCCAAGTTTGAACGAATGTAACAACTATGTTTTGGGGAACAAGATTTAAAAAATTGATCTATGAGTTTGAAAAATCTAGTAATAGTAGATATATTAATATATTATCGGAAAATTAAAGTTTAAACAATCCATGATAAAAATTTTCTTTCCATATAATCCTTCTTGTAAAACATACAAGGGAATATGAAGAAGTTATAGTGATTTTAATAATTTAAAAATATTAATTTCTAGGATTTTATCTCATATTACATGATATATAATAATTTTTTATATTATTAATGTATAAATAATAATAGTTGAATATCAAAGATATCCAATATAATCACATAAACTCACAGTTATAACTATCCAACAATAAATAGAAAAGTAGAATTGGATGATTTCCTAATGTTTAGAGAAGCTGGAATACTATTGACCGAGGGAATTGAGTACTTATCATTATTTAGTTCAATTTGATCTAGAATATTTCATAAAGATATATTAATATGAATGAATAAACTTATTATAACTAGTGGTTTCCATATATATAATATCTGAGTACATTGTGGATTCTGATGCAGCTTAAGAAGGGGTTTATAAACGTCATGTTCTATAAATGGATTATACTAAAATAAATTGATTTATCATTTTATGATAATAATTTACTATGAATTTAGAGAGATTTAAATTCATTTATATGGGAACAAGATATGGAAAAGAAATTTATCAATAATTTAGGGATTTTCTCTAGGTAGTAATGTTTTAGTAATCAGACCTAACACAAAGACATGTGGATTTACCAACCCCAATCATAGAAAAATGAGAGGCCTAGTATCTGCAGCCATACCTAGTGGAAGCATGTTCAACATGTGACAACTAACCACTCGTTAGCTATTTGTTCTAGTGTAAGTGGGAGTCTATTGGATTTGGTTCCCTAAAACCAACTACTTAATATTTTATATTACATGTATATTCAAGGGATTGAATATTATTATAAATATATTTTCCAAAATAGATTGTTCTTCTATATAACATTAATTTGATAATTTCATAGAGAATCTATCACATTGATATGGTCATAAAACATATCAGAGATGATGAGAACATTGAAATTCTAATAAAATATTCTTAAAATAGTTCTATGGTTATATGAAATACTATGATAGGTAACATAGTATATAGACATTTAGGATTGAGTACTCATAAGAGGATGAGACTTCTATTTAGGATGTTTACACTTGATAAACTCCAAGATGTAAGATTATGAGAACAGACCCTCCAGTTGTAAGTCCATATGTTTTGGTGTCATCAGATATTACAATCTACAAGAATGTGTTATACACCTTAGAAATAAAGACTATCATTAAAGCATGTAATGACTCATGCACTTGAATTTACTAATAAAAAATTCCACACCATATGTTGGTAGGAGGTATGGTATGTTGGGTGCATCATGAATAACATGTTATTAATGGATAAGCTAATGAAGGATTTTTTTTCCTTCAATATTTAGGGAAGTTGATATCTTAGCCCTTGGGTTGTAATATAATTTCCACATAAATTCCAAAACTATTGTGTAACAATGTTTATTTCTGATATTCAAAGAAATAAATATCAACCATATAGGATGATTATAGAGGTAAAAAAACTTCTTTATGAGATATTGTGAAAGTGGTATTATATTTCATGGTAATTTTTCATATGTGGTTTCCAATGTTGTGAAATTAAGTTCTCTTTCTTGGGTGACATGACTACTTTCTAGATAGTAATCATGGAATTTAAACAATTCTACATCATTAAAAAAATATATAATCCTATAGGGTCACAAAATAAGTTTTTTAATTGATCTTGATTAAATTATATTTGAATTTAACTCTTCGAGTAAACACTATTCTCAATTTAGAGGAATAATTTTGTCCAGGTTTTATTGACCACCAATATTCAGATGGTAATAAATAATTATTTATTATTTAATAAGTAATTTATTTGGTTAGGTGAATACATAAAAAATATTTATTTTCTATATTGGGTACAAAATATTTATTTTATTTAATATTTAAAAAATATTTATTTTTTGTTTTATGAATAAAATATTTATTTAAGTGAATAAAATATTTGTTTAGGTATTCAATAAATGTTAATGAATTTGAGCCGACAAAGATTTCATCCAACAATAAATATAAATTTAAAAGCTATAAAATAATATTTATCATTTTTTGAGTTATTTCATTCTATAAAATAATAATATTGTTATTATTATTAAAATTTATGGGGTTTTTAAAGATTATAAAATAATTTAAGTGCATAAATTTCAATTAAATAATAATATAATCTAAACCCTATACATGAAAATATATGGTTTTGTCAATTAAATATTTTTTAATTAAGTATTGATAATAATGGCACATAATGGAATTCTCTCTCAAATTTTTCCTCTTCTCTTCTCCTGAATGAGAATAACTGTTTCAAGATGGAAGGATCTTAAAGGGCTCCAGATGAATAAAATATGACTGATTAACTGGGATAGCACCTGGAAATCAATTGGTGTCACTCATAGATCAAATCATCACATGTGTATAACCAATATATGTATTATTAACTTGGACCCTTATAGTGAATGTAATTTAATATTGAATGGGTTTTTTATAAGATTAACATCTACATCGAAGAGATTTACAATGATGTGGTAACCTTTTTCTTCCGATCATAAATAAATTAATTTTGAATTTAATGTGGACAGATATTATGTTGGGGTTTCGGGAAACTCTATGATAACATAAATTTTAATATTCCACTCACCAAATGTGTTTTTTCTATGCCCAAAACCAATAAATATAAAAAAAATCTTGAAATGAAATTTAAAGAAATCATGGACATGGAGGAAACATATTCTCGACCAAAGAGGAAATAATTTTTTTTTCTTCTCAAAAATATTTTCCAAACCATTTTATGTACCAAATATATTATTAACCATAGTTTAATAAAGTTAAATGGATTTATCATATAAGGATCATAAAATTTCCTCAATGTAAATTCAAGCATAAACAATCCCGATTAATGGGATTGAAACATAAATCTCTTAAAACTTCAGTAACTATTAAATCAAAACCTTAGGAAAGAGAAAATATAATATAGATATTTAAATCCCAATAATTTTAATTTAAATAATCATAAAATACTTTAGTTCTAATTTTTTACACCACATAAAAGAAACAAGTGGTGAATAAGACATGTGTCTCACAGAAATAAAAGTGAGATTAAAATATATAACCTCATGTCATGTATTGCTTCGTAGGAGTTAAAATATCAGTTATAATAAATATATTATAGAATCATATTTATATATATAATACCATATATAATTTACTTATAACAAATTATAATTTATTTATTAATAATTCTTTATTAAAATCATTTTCCCAGGTGATAATTGTTTTGTTTTTCATGGATGTTTTGTTTTGGATTTTCTGGTATTTATAATTTTATCGTGGTTATATAATATCTATAATATTATTCATGATATTAATATCATATATATTCATTATATACATATTTATAATCATTCATAAAATTTAGAGAAAAAATGATTTACACCATTCATGAAAAGGGTAGTCCGTACATACAAATGACTGTTGTTTTCATTTTCGAAAAAAGAAGGAAATAAAGATAAATCTTATTTTTCAATTAAAACACCATAATTATATCATAAATAACATGCATATAAATTATCTATATCATCCTTACCATCCAATTAAATTGGAAATGGAAAAACGAATCGCCTCGTTTCGTGGAGCTAGTAGTCTAGAGGTACGCATAAAAATGTTATCATCTTCCAACTAATTGGAAGGTAAGTAGTTAGATTTGATATATTAATTAACAAACCATTATTATACAATAAATATCATATATAAATTTTAAACTCTTCATAATAACCATTCACGAAATATGGTGATGGGAAAAATTATATCACTACGTGGAGGCAGTTGTCCACACATATTCATGTGTGACACTTTCACTTACCATTTAATAGAAAAGAGGTTTAATAATGGTATTTCCATAAAAATAAAAACATTTAATTATATTTCGTATACTGAACTTATTGTTTTATGATGAATATCATATATTTTTATTAGGTATAAGAAGAAAAAAATTGAAATAGTTAGGTAAGATGATTACAACTTCTTCGATATGCCTCCTTTAGATACCTTGTTAAGGACCTTGGAATGGTCTTTTAAGAATGAACGAACCACTAATTGTATGATAAGTAATTTTATAGGATAATTGTTACAGTTTTTTTTATCTATATTCACAAAAATGGTATAAATAATAGAAATGAGGGAGTCCTTTTATAAGTGGGGGAGAGGACACACATGGAATTTCTTAAGAGATTAAATAATATATATATATAATAATCATTTAAATTGGAACCAACACACCCAAATTTTGAAAATAAGATGTGATAATCTTGAAATAAACTCAACCAATCACATTTGGAAAAGTTTTTGATACATTTTGATACTTATATTCTAGTAAAACAACATTAAACTCATTTTAACCTTAAATTTGATAACTAATTTTATTACCACAATAACAAAATTACATGGAAAAAATAATAGGGCATCATAAAAAATTATACATGATGATTAAAAAATTTAATCCATTTTATCATATTTAATTGCAATTAGTTGTATATATTACATTTAATATAAGAACACAAAACACTTAAAAATAGTTTTTAAGAAAGTACTCAATTTAAGTCTAAAAAACATTTAACCTTTAAATAAAGAAATTAATTAGCTTACATGAATTTTTTTGGTTAAATAATAATACAATAATGGTTTTTAGACTTTGGGGAAATAAAAATGGAATTTAATCTTCTAACCATTCCATTAAATTAAAATACCCAAAAATAGTTTTTAATTTGAATAAAATATAACTTATCTTCAAAAATATTTAAGCTTAGGACACAAATTTAATCATAGTAACTTAAAATAAATTATTTAACTCCTTAATAATACATATTTTAAAAATAAAAACTAATTAAATATGATAAATTAATTCATTGGAGAGATTTTAATGTTTTACCCTTTGGTCTTAAACAAACATTTACCTCTTTTATTAAGGTGACAAATATTTACTATGGTTAAAATTCATAATAATTAAAAATTAGGTTAGACCTATTATATTATATTAAATTTTCTAATTCCAAAATTTTAATAAATTTTATCAAATTCAATTCATAAAAGTGGATGAATTTAATTTAAGATTTAACAGTAAAGCATGATGAAAGGTTGATTTCCAAAAAAATGTTTTCATATGTATCAGACGTTTTGACACAAAAATAAAATATAAAATTTATTTAAATGAAATTAATTGGATTATTAATATTATAAATGCACTATTTTTAATATGAAGTCATTCTAAAAAATAAAAACTTTTTAAATTCTTGAAACAAAAATTTGTTTTTTAAAAAAATTAGTGTTTCAACTATTCACTGTAAAATCAATCTTTTCAAAAAAAATCCCACAATTTTACCCCAAGATAATGTTGATATTATTAAATAAAAATGATTTATTTTTTATCAAATACAATTAATTAATGTGTTATAAATTAATTATAATATTCTCTCACAGTAATCTGTAAAAACTATTATTGAAGGAAATGTATATTTGAAGCCAAAAATTATTTTACTAAAACATAAGCATGTATTTTTCAATGTATTAACATTATATAATACCGTTAGAAATATTTTTAATAACTTATTTATTCTTATTCATACCACCAATTTTAAAAACTAGGATATAATGGGAACATTCAAATTACACAATTTATAACCTAGTTCATTAAAACATAGGTTTCTATATATCATAAGATTTTAGAAAAATTACATTTATTTAAAGATAAATATATCGTAAAATATCAAGGTGTTTTTCATGAAAAGAATTGATAGCTTTCACTCAAATATTGATTTTATGGATTTGGGTGTGGTTTCACAATCTCTTACATATGGTTTACCATTTTTTTCTAATGGAAACTACCAGCGATTCATAAATTCATGACAAGTCATGGGCCATTGTTTTATCTTTATGTTTCTTAATCATGAATAGTTTATGTCATAGATTTCATTCCACATAAATTTTGGTTTTCATTGTTGATAACTTAATATCATTCAGTGTGCGATCTATTTGTCGAGCCGGAAAGAAGAAAGATGGGTCGACTCGAGATTTTCTCTCTCCACGAAAATAGATTCTAGGGTTTTGTTGCGATGGCCTCAGATGATCGTTTCAATCCTGCTGAAGTATTTTTTGGACTTCTAATGAAACCGGGTTGAGGTTCTGGTTCGAAGTTTCCTCATGCACCTGCGGGATCTGATTCGGGTAGGGCTTCTCAACTAAACGATCTATGGGTAAGGGGTTTTGATTGTTTTTTCTGTGATGCTCGAAGTGATGAATCTGCTGCTACTAATCACATCTCAAGAAATAGTGCACTTGTGGTTGTTAAAGCGAATACCCATTTTTTTCAAGAATGAATTGATGCTTGCAAATATTCGATCATTGCCTGACTTAGCTCAAGGAACTCTACCTAGAAGGTTGAAGACCTTCAGAAACGCCTTCAAGAGATTTGGGGTTTTATTGATTAGCATATGGTTTCCATCGGTATGAATTTCTATCACTTTACGTTTGGCTCCAATGATTTGAAGATGCGGGCCTGGAATCATGGGTTTGTGAATATAAAGCCTGGGATCCTCAGATTTCACAATTGGGACCCCTGGTTCAATCCCTTTAAGGCCAAGAATACCATAGCTCAATCCTGGATCTTGATTAAAGGATTGAGCTGGGTATTTTGGCATCCGAACATCCTTTGGGATGTTGCTTTGGCAGTAGGAACTCTTATTAAACTTAATAAAGAAACTGGATCTGTTCGGTATAGACATTTTGCTCGCATTTTAGTTGAGTTTGATATGTCATTTAACCTTATTGAGACAGTTCTGTTGATTGGTGGTGAGTTTAAGTTTGAGCTTGAATTTTTTTTTGAACATGTTCCTTCCTATTGTACAATTTGTTCAGTGATTGGGAATATTAAAGAAAAATGTAATCGAGTAGTGAGATGATCCAATTGTAAATGATATGGGCATCTAGCTGAAAGATGTAAGCTTAGATCCCAAGGTCTTTCTTCTCTATCAACTAGGATGGAAGGGGAACATGATGGGGGGAAGGGTGCCATGGATGGATTACCTTTACATTTGTCTACCTATGATGGTGTGAAGGGTATCTTACCTTCGTTCATCAAGGTGGACTTGGTGAAAAACAATCCATCTAATTTTATGAATGTGGGTATTATTTCTTTTGCTGATGTTGTTGCTGGTAAAATCCCCAATGAGAGGCCTCTGAATGATCAGTAAGGTAGGGGTGTGTTGTCTAACCCCTCGGGTGATATCACACTCCCTGTTTCATGCTTGCATAACATTGAGCATGGAGAACCCTCTAAATGGGGTGATATTTGTTCTGATGATGCTGATAGTGAACAAGAGATGGATCATGCTGATTTGCTGTAGGATCAATACTTTGATAAAGGGAAGTTGGACGGTTTTCCATCTCGTGGGAAAGGATCCATTGATCATTCGGTTGCACAAAGGGGTGTGGAAGGTTTTAATGTCGTTAAGGCTTCTGTTTCTCATAATGTTGCTCTAACAGTAGGGGCTTCACAAGCCTATGGCTCTTCTGATGCTGCTCTTACAGCAACAGTTATGTTTCATGAACTAGTTGGGGAGGTGAATTCTGGGCACCCTGCCCATCACAAAATGGCTCTCTTTTCTGAGTCCCTTGCTCGGACTAATTCTATCCCCCTAGATGATCCTATCAATTCTATTTCAGCCTCACCTGTTGAGGCTGCTGCTATGTAGGATTCTGTGTTATCTCCCTCAGATTCCAAGGCCATTAAGGCCTCGGATGCAGGAGCTCTTCCAATTGATTCTATGGATGAACATGCTACCAAAATGGCATTGACACCTACGCATGGTGTTTTAGCTTTGAATGTTGCCACTGGTGCTACAAATGTTTTCTCAATACTAGACACAATGAACTCCCCTGATTTTGATCTTCTATATATGGAGAGTCGTGATAGGGAGAAACTTGTTACCATGAAAGGCCTTGTTTCTAATGCACTATCTTTCGTTGCACAGGCCACTGCTGAGCAGATTGGGAAGCCCAGTTCTGAGGAACACTTGGAGGATGGGGATAAGGGCAATGATGATGCTAACGCTATAGCAGTTGGTACTCAACATGATGGCTTTGATGATGGAGGTGCGGATGAGCAGAATGCTGATTTGCATATTCTGAATCAGTGGAAAATCGGCAGAAATCCAAGAGGATGTGGTGGTCGTCGTGGAAGAGGCGGGAGAGGAAGCAGGACCAGAGGCTGATTACATTTGGATTATTTTGGTGTTCACCACTTGTGCCGATATCTTTATCTGTGTATGATTGAATGTTTTTTAATAATAATTTTCTGGATCATGGACTCACCTCCATGATTCCAATGTTATGGTATTTTTTGAGCTGGCACTGGGGTTCGGCACCTAACACACTTGCACCCACACCCTCAATGGTTATCCCATGCCATTATACAGCCCACTTCAGCAGCACCTTCGTCACGACCCGCCCTCCGGGCCCGTGCCGTGACTACCCCAAGCCCGCCTTCCATAGGCCAGGGGCTGGTGACTAGCACCAAGGCGTAAATCCCAACAAAAAGGGAAGGCATTGCCTTTGAAAAGTAAACAAGCGCCACCGATTAAGCAAGCGGAAAAGTAAACACTAAGTAAGAACAGAGTACAACTGAAAGTGCGGAAAAGTAAATGGGCCACTATGCAAACCCAAACTGAAACTAAAGTACAACTCGAAAGGGAAAACAGAAACTGTAAAGTAAAAGCCGCTACACCGAGCTGTCCACTGGAAATCCCACTTGAAGGGTGGGTACAGATAGCTCCACTGCTCCTCGGGTCCCGCCGTCGGCTCCGAACACGTCCCGCCCAGTGGTCCACCTCCAGGTACCGTCCTGATCTGCAAGCCTCGGCCACGATCAATGTTGTCTGTCGTCTGCAACCAACACAACGCAGTGCGGGCATAGCCCGTGCAGGGGTGAGTATAAGCTACTCAGTAGGGACCCCGAGACCCCTGAAGGTCTCCCAAAATCCACAAAGGATAAACCAAAAAGGTGAGATACAAACACGAAGTAACAACCGACACTGCTTAGGTATATGCCCATACATATACCTAAGTCATCAATTCCAATACGCTCCAACCTCCGAGCCCAAGTACAACTCAGTCCACACAGGAAAGTATACGTATTCCACACAAGAAAGAAAAACGAAATCCACACAGGATAGCACAACACAATCCACACAGGAAAGCAACAGGATTCAGCTCACACAGGTATACTTCATCGAAAGATGATAAAGATGATCTCTGATCCATCTAAGTCATTGGACCCACGAAGGATTGATAGGTAACTAACCCCCGCAAAGACCCACACAGGATCGGGCCCACACAGGACCTGTAGGTGCTGGTTCACACAGGACCGCTGAGCGCAAAGACCCACACAAGATCGGACCCACACAGGATCAGACCCACACAGGACCTGTAGCACTGATCCACGTAGGATCGCTGAGTGCTGTAGTCGTCGTCATCGAATCCACTATGGATCTCTGTACTGTCGTCGTCGCAGTCACAGTAGCAGTAGCAATAGCAGTCACAGTCGCAGCCAGCACTAGGGTTCCCGCACACAGCAAGCTCATTCGGGAGGGTCCGCTCCACGAGCCGAGAGGCTGATACATAAACTGTCACAAAGTCCAGAGTTGATGTATCCAAATGTCCCGTTTCGTCAACAGGAACTCAACGCAATAGACGGCGTGTCGATCAGACGCCCAGTCTGAGAGTTATTGGCTTTTTCGTCCCAGGGGCCCGGTTGGTTTTTAAGGCAAAAACAACCCGACCATACTCCACCTGCATCCAAACCTCAGGCGGAGTATTCCAAAAGATTCGTCTCTCTAAGAGAAACACAACAAAGCTGACGGCACGTCAATCGGGCGTCCGTAGCTCAAGATATGAGTGTTTCCGCTCCGAGGGCCCGGTTGGTTTCGTGTACGAACCAACCCGGCCGAACTCAAAGTATTTCGAAAATTTGAGTGTGATATACCAAATCGACCGTCTCGATCCAAGGATCGCATCGCCGCTGACGGTTCGTCAATCGGAGGTCCGTAGCTCAAGTTATGAGCAATTGACCGAAGTCGATTCGAAAACTGGGGGTCCGGGTCCGGGCCGACCCGGCCCGACCCCCCCCCCCCCCCCCCGGGTCGGCCCGAACCGGGTCGACCCGACCCGGGTCGGACCCGGGCTAGCGCGGCCTGGGCGCCGCTCAGGTGCCACGCGCGGGGGGGCAGATCCCCCGCTTCCCTTGCCTGGCGGCGCGGCAACCTGCCGCGCCCCACATTAATAAACGGCTCCCCTCACGTGGGGGGCCTTCTTTGAGGAAAACGGGGGGGGGGGGGGGGGGGGCGCTGCCCCCCCCCCCTTGGTGTAACCGAGGCCCCCCCTTTATGGGGGGCCGGTTTTTGGCCAGCCGGGGGAACTAATTCCCCCGTCACTTCTCCCTTCCGGACGGCCCGACCAGGCCGGCCGGTCCTTCCTCAACGGGACCGGCAAGGCCGGTCCCCCTTCCGGCTTCCGACACCGGTGGCCCGGCTAGCCGCCTGTCTTCCCATTCCGCCGCGGCCCGGAACCGGCCGCGGCCTTCGTCGTCCGGCGCGGTGCGACGGCACCGCGCCCCTCTGCCGCGACCCCGCTCCGGCCGCGGCGCCTTCGGTTTCCTTCGACGCGGCGCGACGCCGCCGCGTTCATGATAATCTTTCCACGGCGCGGCGCGACGGCGCCGCGCAATATTTTCTGTGATGATTCTCGCGTGGTGCGACGGCACCACGTCATCTCGTTCATCCACAAGAAAATAATAATAATCAAGAACAAAGGAGGGGGGATTCGGCCGTGTTTGTGCGGTCCGGCCCACCTCTCGTTAGATGATAACACTTAAACATTTATCCTCAAGATTTTCATGCTAGAACTAAGAACGAGAATAAATAAATAAGCAACATCAAACCCCTACCTCGGTTTCAAGATCGATGATCGTCAGCGACCCGCGGAAGACGCATTGCGGTGGTCGGCGTCACGGAAGAAGGACGTCGCTGTCGTGAAGCGAGGATTCGATGTTCTTTGACGACTATTTCTTCGCGGGAAATCGTCGCGGAAGAGATGACGCGGAAGAAGACATCGTCGGTATCACGGGTATGACGTCGTGGAAGACGGTTCCTGAGAACGTGGGGTTCTTCGTCGATGTCCGAAGGTTCTTCGCGTTCTTCGTCAAAGCTTGAAGAAGAAGATGATGAAGGCTCCAAATTCTCCCAAGGTGGCTAGAGAATTCTAACCCAAATAAAATAAGCTAAAGTCTTATTTTATTCACACAATTATCAATTTGAATTTTAATGGTTTGAAATTCAAACAATTCAACTCCATTAATTAACAAAGTTGTCATGTTATTAAAAGAGGAGTTTAAGGGAGTTTTAAAAAAAAGAAGCTGAAGGGTTATGCTTCGTGTGGGCCCCACCACACTTAATCCTCCCAAGGGAGGTTAAGTGGATGTGGGTCCCACCTCTAACTCCCTTTGGGATAAGTTAACCAACAAGTTAAAATAAAAATTTGTATTCCACAATTTTTATTTAACTTATTCTAAACTCTCAAAAACTAACTCTCAACCTGCAATAAACGCAACCTCGGAAAAATTCTCCTTATGCGAATAATGGCGCTGCAAGTTCATCGGTGCCCTCAGAATTTGATTCTGGGCACCGGTTCAAAAGTTAAAAATTCATGCTCGTTCGTTCACTGAACGTACCCGAGCCAAACTTCGGAAATTGATTCCAGGCACTCCGGGCCTCGGAATCAGGTGCCGTCAGAAACCGCGCTCTTGTAAAATTCCAAAGAAAATTAAAAAAAAATTCCCTTGAATTTTACGGGTCTTTACATTACTCCCACCTCAGGGCTTTATGTCCCCGTAAAGATACATCAAAAACTAGGGAAACAAATGAGGGTACTAAGAACGCATCTGAGCCTCCCGCTCCCATGTGCTCTCCTGGAGGTTCCCGTGCTGCCATCTGATGCGCACAAGAGAAATCGATCGACCCCGTAGGACATGCTCCTGTCGATCCTCTATCTCCACCGGGACCTCCATAAAAGTCGCCCCATCTTCAACGTCAAGCTCCCCATGGTCAATTATGTGCGTCGGGTTGTGCACGTATCTCCTCAGCTGAGACACGTGGAAGACATCGTGCACCCGGTGCAGCTGAGGTGGTAGAGCTAGGCGATAAGCCACCTCACCAATCCTGCTGAGGACGTGGAAGGGTCCGATGAAGCGTGGAGATAACTTTCCGCCTCATCCAAATCTCTGAATACCACGTCGAGGTGAGACCCGCAAGAAGACGTGGTCGCCATCCTCGAACTCTAGTGGCCTCCGCCTCCTGTTAGCTTATGACTTCTGCCGGCTCTGAGCTGTCCTCATCTGCTCCTGGATGACCTGGACCTTCTCTGTCGTTGCCTGGACCATCTCCGGTCCCACAAGTGCTGACTCCCCAGGGTCTGTCCAACACAAAGAGGATCTACAAGGTCGTCCGTACAACGCCTCGTACGGTGCCATCCCGATGGTGGAGTGGTAGCTGTTGTTCTACGCAAACTCCACCAAGGTTAGGTGGTCCTCCCAGCTACGACCAAAGTCGAGGACACATGCGTGGAGCATGTCCTCGAGAGTCTGGATGGTCCTCTCTGTCTGACCATCCATCTGAGGGTGAAAGGTTGTGCACAGACGTAGCTGCGTCCCGAACACCTCCTGTAACCCCTTCCAAATCCGGGAAGTAAAGCGAGCATCTCGATCGGAGACGATCGATGATGGCACACCGTGGAGCCGCACAATCTCCTAAACGTAGATACGTCCCAAGCTCTCCACTAAGCCCTGCTCTCTGATCGGTAAGAAGTGTGCCGACTTGGTGAGTCGGTCAACAATCACCCAAATGGAGTCGTGACCTCTGGAGGTGCGTGGAATTCCAATCACGAAGTCCATAGATATTCCATCCCACTTCCACTCTGGGACCTCCAAGGGTTGTACCAAGCTTGCTGGTACTTGATGCTCTGCCTTCACCTGCTGGCAGGTGAGGCATCGAGAAACGAACTCTGCTACAGCCTTCTTCATGCCCGGCCACCAGTGCTGTCGTCTGAGATCTTGGTACATCTTCACCACTCCAAGATGTACCGCCAAAGGAGAAGTTTGAAACTCTCCCAGAACCTCCTCTCGCAAAGGGACTAGTACCATGGTATGTCCTATGAAAAGGATGTTGTGCTCTGCTCCAAGGGAGAAACCATCAGGTTCCTGTCCCGAGGATATCTGTGCACGCCATGTCTCACAGTCAGCATCCTCACGCTGTGCCTCTCTATCCCGCTGCAGTAGTGGAGGGGTGACTGTGAGAGGCTGGAGGAAGGCTGCTCCATCTCTATCCACGAAGGATATCTGCAAAGAGGCTAGCTGCTCCATCGCCTCCTCAAGTAGTTCAATGCCCCTCCTTCGGCTAATGGCATCGGCTACTACGTTCCCCTTCCCAGGATTATAGACTATCTCAAAGTCATAGTCCTGGAGGAACTCGAGCCATCGCCGCTGTCTTAGGTTCAGGTCCTTATGTGAGAAGATATACCTGAGACTCTGATGATCAGAAAATACTGTAAAGAGCTTGCCCATAAGGTAATGTCGCCATGTCTTCAGAGCGAAGACCACTGCTGCAAACTCCAGGTCATGGTAGCGTAGTTCTGCTCATGCGCCCTCAACTGACGTGATCCATAGGTGATCACTGCCCGCTCCTGCATCAGAACACATCTGTGTCCGGCCCCTGATTCATTGCAGTAGACTACGTGCCCTACTCCCTCTTCAGGAAACCTCAAGATAGGTGCACTGGTCAATCTCTGTCTCAGCTCCTGAAAGCTCTGATGACATCTGTCTGACCACACGAAGGGTTCCCCCTTCCTCCTTAACGTACGGCAAATCTGCAAAGATTTCTCCTTTGCTGAAAAGTGAAATACGGTCTCATCCCCTGGATGAACCACGTTCCTTGCCTAATACAGTCAATCCCGTCATGATTAGTTAATTAATGGCATGGATGACGTCGTAATGCCTCGACGCTGCTACCAAGAGATCCAACTGTTACTCTCGCCTCCAAGGGTTGAGTCACACTGTCGGCATCAGTGTGTGGTCACTGGGTTTCCTCTAGTAAGAATCTCGCAAGTGAGGGTCAAGTCAACAGTTTTTAACTGGGACTTCTTAGTAAAAACAAACAAAAGACAAGAAATCAAAAGTCACCAAGGCAAGTATCTTTTATTACATCAACTTAAAGTACAAGGACACAAGGAAACACAAACTACGAAGCGAGAGGAATTATGGGAAAAGGCCTCTATGCCTGGAGCTAGTCCCGCACTAGTCCACCCGCTTCCGGAGCTCCATGATCGTAAGCTTCAGCTGCCTGAAGCTGTGCTCTCCCCTGAGGTCGGGGTGGACCTCCTGGTGGTGGTGGTGGTAGAGCCTCAAAGCGTCGCCCACCACCTGCTGCTCGGCCAGCTCCTCTGCCTCGTCTGCCTCCTCCCTGCGGACTGCCACAGTCGAACCTCTGCCTCTGCCTAGGTGGTTCCTCAACCGTCTGGTGCTCCTCTGCATCGCGGGTTGGGCAGTCACGAGCCATGTGGCCCTGCCCGCCGCAGGAGTAGCACTGCCTGCCTCTTGAAAGACTGGCTCTGCGCTGTGTGCCCCGCACTGCTGAGCCAGTGTCCTGAGGTCGTCTGCCTGATGGTTTGGTCTGCCTGGACCCCTGAGTCATCCGTCGACTGCCAGCTGCAGAAGACTCTGCCACGTGCCGCCCTACGATGGGTCTCGGCGCTGGTGTAGACTCAGCAAGGAAGCTCTCGATCAAAAGGGCCCGCTCCAGTACTCCTGTCTGAGTCGGTATGCTGAGGGAGATCAGTGATGCCCTGATCTCGTGTCTCAAAGCCTGCTCGAAGGTCCGGGCCCGGAATAATGGGTCCCGAACAATGTCGTTCGAGTAGCGCGAGAGATCAGTAAATCTCGCCGAGTACTGAGCGACTGTCATACTGCCATGCCGCAGCTGAAGAAGCTCCTGGATACGCACCGCACGAAGGGTGGTTGGGACGAACTCCGAGCGGAAGAGGATCTCAAAGTCCGTCCATAGAAGAGATGCCTCATCGTGCACCTGGAGCATTAAGCTCCACCATTGTCCTGCTGCTGCGTGCAGTAGGCTCGCAGCGAGGATCACCATGAGGTCTGCAGGTGTCTTCACTAGCCTAAAAACTCGTACCACTTCCTCCAGCCAGTCCTCGGCTGCCTGGGGGGTCCATCTCCCCACGAAACCCGGGTGGTCGCTGGCGCTGAAACTCATGCAGTGCGCTGAGGCGACGTGCATCGTCAGCAGCTGGTGCTGGAAGCATTGGTGGCTCGACTGATAGAGCTACCGCCGGTGCCACTGCTGACAAAGGGCCCTGCACCGAGGCCTCGTCGCTCGGTGGGCTGTCATCATGCTCGACTCTCGGAACCCTAGCTGGCTGCCGTCGTGGGGCCATCCTGAAAAGGAAACAGCTGCGCCACGGTCAGACAGTATACCTAGTGAGCTGATATAAAGTAATCACAAAGAAAACTTTGAAACACACACGCAATCAATGTTTTCATGCATTAAGTCGGAAATCAATAGTCAGGGTCCTGGTGTACGGATACGTCGGCCGTCGCACCAACACTGGACTCCCTGGACTGATAACAACACTCAATACGCTAAACATTATTGCTTCACATAGAAAAGATCAGAGTTCGAGGTAGAACTGAACTCCTATGATACCAATTTGTCACGACCCGCCCTCGGGGCCCGTGCTGTGACTACCCCAAGCCCGCCTTCAATAGGCCATGGGCTGGCGACTAGCACCAAGGCGTAAATCCCAACAAAAAGGGAAGGCATTGCCTTTGAAAAGTAAACAAGCGCCCCCGAGTAAGAAAGAGGAAAAGTAAAAACTAACTAAGAACAGAGTACAACTGAAAGTGAGGAAAAGTAAATGGGCCAGTATACAAACCCAAACTGAATGTAAAGTACAACTAGAAAGGGAAAACAACAACTGTAAAGTAAAAGCTGCTACATCGAGCTGTCCACTGGAAATCCCACCTGAAGGGTGGGTACAGATAGCTCCACTGCTCCTCGGGTCCCGTCGTCCGCTCCGAACACGTCCCGCCCAGTGGTCCACCTCCAGGTACCGTCCTGCTCTGCAAGCCTCAGCCACGATCAACGCTGTCTATCGTCTGCAACCAACACAATGCAGTGCGGGCATAGCCCGTGCAGGGGTGAGTATAAGCTACTCAGTAGGGACCCCGAGACCCCTGAAGGTCTCCCAAAATCCACAAAGGATAAACCACAAAGGTGAGATACAAACACGAAGTAACAACCGACACTACTTAGGTATATGCCCATACATATACCTAAGTCATCAATTCCAATACGCTCCAACCTCTGAGCCCAAGTACAACTCAGTCCACACAGGAAAGTATACGTATTCCACACAGGAAAGAAAAACGAAATCCACACAGGATAGCACAACACAATCCACACAGGAAAGCAACAGGATTCAGCTCACACAGGTATACTTCATCGAAAGACGATAAAGATGATCTCTGATCCATCTAAGTCATCGGACCCACGAAGGATCGATAGGTAACTAACCCCCGCAAAGACCCAAACAGGATCGGGCCCACACAGGACCGGTAGGCGCTGGTTCACACAGGACCGCTGAGCGCAAAGACCCACACAGGACCTGTAGCACTGATCCACGTAGGATCGCTGAGTGCTGTAGTCATCGTCATCGAATCCACTAAGGATCTCTGTACTGTCGTCGTCGCAGTCACAGTAGTAGTAGCAGTAGAAGTCACAGTCACAGCCAACACTAGGGTTCCCGCACACAGCAAGCTCGTTCGGGAGGGTCCGCTCCACGAGCCGAGAGGCTGATACATCAACTGTCACAAAGTCCAGATTTGATGTATCCAAAAGTCCAGTGTCGTCAACAGGAACTCAACGCAACAGACGGCGCGTCGATCGGACGCCCGGTCTAAGAGTTATTGGCTTTTTCGTCCTCGGGGCCCGGTTGGTTTTTAAGGAAAAACCAACCCGACCGTACTCCACCTGCGTCCAAACCTCGGGCGGAGTATGCCAAAAGATTCGTCTCACTAAGAGGAACACAACAAAGCTAACGGCACGTCAATCGGACGTCCTTAGCTCAAGATATGAGCGTTTCCGCTCCGAGGGCCCGGTTGGTTTCGTGTACGAACCAACCCGGCTGAACTCAAAGTATTCCGAAACTTTGAGTGCGATATACCGAATTGACCTTATCGATCCAAGGATCACATAGCCGCTGAAGGTTCGTCAATCGGAGGTCTGTAGCTGATGTTATGAGCAAAAGTCCGAAGTCTATTCGAAAACGGGGGGTCCGCGTCCGGGCCGACCCGACCCGAACCGGGTCGACCCGACCCGGGTCCGACCCGGCCCGGCCGGCAGCGGCGCGGCCTAAGCGCCTCTCGGGTGCCACGCACGGGGGGGCAGAGCCCACAATTCTCTTTCCTGGCGGCGCGGCAACCTACCGCACCCCACTTTAATAAACGGCCCCCCCTCACGTGGGGGGCCTTCTTTGAGGAAAACGGGGGGCGCTGCCCCCCCCCCTTGGTGTAACCGCGGCCCCCCCTTTATGGGGGGCCGGTTTTTGGCCAGCCGGGGGAATTAATTCCCCCAGCACTTCTCCCTTCCGGCCGGCCCGACCAGGCCGGCCGGTCCTTCCTCAACGGGACCGACAAGGCCGGTCCCCCTTTCGGCTTCCGACACCGGCGGCCCGGCTAGCCGCCGGTCTTCCCGTTCCGCCGCGGCCCGGAACCGGCAGCGGCCTTCATCGTCCGGCGCGGTGCGACGGCACCGCGCCCCTCTGCCGCGGCCCCGCTCCGGCCGCGGCGCCTTCGGTTTCCTTCGACGCAGCGCGACGGCGTCGCGTTCATGATAATCTTCCCACGGCGCGGCGCGACGCTGCCGCGCAATATTTTCCGTGATAATTCCCGCGTGGTGCGACGGCACCACGTCATCTCGTTCATCCACAAGAAAATAATAATAATCAAGAACAAAGGAGGGGGGATTCGGCCGTGTTTGTGCGGTCTGGCCCCCCTCTCGTTAGATGATAACACTTAAAAATTTATCCTCAAGATTGTCATGCTAGAACCAAGAATGAGAATAAATAAATAAGAAACATCAAACCCCTACCTCGGTTTCAAGATCGATGATCGTCAATGACCCGCGGAAGACGCGTCGCGGTGGTCGGCGTCACGGAAGAAGGACGTCGATGTCATGAAGCGAGGATTCAAAGTTCTTTGATGACGATTTCGTCGCGGAAAATCGTCGCGGAAGTGATGACACGGAAGAAGACGTCGTTGGTATCGCGGGTATGACGTCACGGAAGACGGTTCCCGAGAACGTGGTGTTCTTCGTCGATGTCCGAAGGTTCTTCGCGTTCTTAGTCAAAGCTTTAAGAAGAAGATGATGAAGGCTCCAAATTCTCTCAAGGTGGCTAGAGAATTCTAACCCAAATAAAATAAGCTAAAGTCTTATTTTATTCACACAATTATCAATTTGAATTTCAAAGGTTTGAAATTCAAACAATTCAACTCCACTAATTAACAAAGTTGTCATGTTATTAAAAGAGGAGTTTAAGGGTGTTTTAAAAAAAAGAAGGTGAAGAGTTATGCTTCGTGTGGGCCCCACCACACTTAATCCACCTAAGGGAGGTTAAGTGGATGTGGGTCCCACCTCTAAATCCCTTTGGGAGAAGTTAACCAACAAGTTAAAATAAAAATTTGTATTCCACAATTTTTATTTAACTTATTCTAAACTCCCAAATACTAACTCTCAACCCACAATAAACGCAACCACAGAAAAGGTCTCCTTAAGTGAATAACGGTGCTGCGAGTTCATCGGTGCCCTCAGAATTTGATTCCGGGCACCGGTTCAAATGTTAGAAATTCCCGCTCGTTTGTTCACTGAACGTACCCGAGCCAAACTTCGGAAATTGATTCCGGGCACTCCGGGCCTCGGAATCAGGTGCCGTCAGAAACCGCCCTGTTGTAAAGTTCCAAAGAAAATTAAGAAAAAAAATTCCCTTGAATTTTACGGGTCTTTACAACTTTCACAAACTCAAAAAAAGAAATGTGTTCACCTAAAAACATTTTTTCTCATATGGCTAGCTATTCATTCCCCAGGCATAGATAATATGACTCTCACATGTTTTATGGTTGATATGTCCTTTTTTTAACTTATATGGCCAATATTTTATCCATGGAAATACATAGAATTACAATATAATAAAATAAAAGTAAAATGTGAGGAATTAGGACCAAAATATGTTCCCTTATAGATAATCCCATCCATCGCACCCAAATTCCACTTATATAACTTTATCTATGAAAATAATATCACTATTTTTTCATGGCATTCAAAAGACACAAAACATAGATGTAAAAGTGACTAGTACCCAATTATCAGTGAAAATGAATCCCCCCATAATTGGATTCATTTGAAATGAAATGAATTTGATTCTAAGGTAAATTTTGATCAATTTTACATTTAATAGAACATATGAATGACTTTGATATTGAACAATATGGTATAATTCATTGAGAGTGTGTTGAATTAGGTATTTTTAGAAACACTAAGAGTGGGATCTCAACTCAAGGTGTTTGGTTTCTAGAGGGTATATCCTCTAGATTTCGAAGATGGGTAATCTTCTCAAGGCATTATGTTTCACACAGAATGAATCACATCTTGAAGTAATCCTGAATTTTAGAGTGGGTATAGATTCCATGATAGAAAAGGGGTAGGGAATGAATGTAATTTTTGGTTGGATCCAAAGCAAGGAACTTGGATGTCACAACACATCCCTAAGGAATGGGAATCAAGCCGTATGTAGTTCTAAGATCGACTTATATGCATATAAAGCCCATGCATAGGGGATATAGGTGTAGGGATTAATAAATCCATGATGAAATCTCTAATATAGATATAGATATTATATAGGGAAGTGGATTTTATCACATTATTATAGAATTATGGTTAGGGACCCAGGTTCTAGTGGGGATGTTTAATAGATCAGGTTCTCGTGCTACATTCACCACTACAAAGAGTAAGAAACTATAAGAAATTTATGGTCCTTCATGATGGACCAAATATCTTGTACTTTAAGATATGATAGGAATAGGTACCCTCAAATGGGTCCCAATAAATAGATATGCACCCTATTTTTTCCTAGGTCAGTGGACCTAGCAAGGGTAGCTTGATTTTTTCTAGGGAGAGATAATGGCCCCTACATTCTTCATATCTCTTACTTTTAGCCATAAAATTTTCCTAATACATTTTAGAACAGGATTATCCATCTTAGAACCATCTTTTACCCTGAATGACCTTTTATGGTTTCATCCTGACAAGTTTTGTGCCTTTATGCTTCATAAATGCACAATGTTTCCAAGATCACACAGGGTGTGTGTCTAAAAGGCAGAGAATCAACTTTTTCCCAGGATTCCATTTCAGTTTTTAACCTAGTGATCGTTTTGACCATTTTAAAATGGTTATTTATGTTCATTCAAGACATACCTTTACTTTATATAGGTTCATTAAGATCATACCATCTATTTCTATATTTTTTATTCATTTATCTAGAACCATATATTCCTATAATTTAAGGAATTACAGCTGAGGCTTGTTATTGTTATATTTATAGTTTATGGTCTTCTAGATTGGTCATTATATTGATGCCATGAGGTTTGTTTTGTTTTATGGATGTGAATCTTGGGATCTACATATTGTGGTCTTAGGTAACATGATGAGATTCATCAAAATGGTTCTAGAATGAAATATCACATTCCTACACTAAGAATGGGTAAAATAGTTGGTGATTTAATGTTGAGGATGTCAAATCACAATCTAGGAATATCTAATTTAACTGAAACTGGAGGCTAGTGGGTAAAGGATAACCATTTGTAATGGTGGAAACCAGTTTCCAACATTGTCATAGTAATAGCTCATAGATTTAAGGGTGCCCTTTCCTCAGGACCTAATATTCTCTAGGTACAAGCTTTTTTGAATTATATTATTCACAATCGACTCCTAGAGAGGCCCTTTTAGAACAACCAATCCCTGTTAAAAATAAACTATAGGGGAGAAATATGAAAAATGACTCGATGTTATGGGGTTAAAGGATAATTTTATCTACACAAGTAATTTTTGAGTGTCGACTCATAATTCAAATATATAAAGGGGATTTTTAGAAAACATAATATTCATGAAGGGTTCAGGAACCCTAAAAGTTGTGTCATCACCTAGTGAACAAATTATCATGATAATGAGAGGTGAGAAATAATTAATCTAAAATTTTCTTGGACCAAGGGGTTTAGTGAGCATGGCTTGGTTTTTACAAGGAATTCCAGATGGGATATATGTGTTTTGTTTCCTTGTTGATTTATTCTCTCACTTTTACTAAACACTATAGGTAAATAATTTAGAGAGAAGGGACCTTGATTTTTCTCACACCGCCCTTTGTATGTTTTCATCCTGAAAATTGTTATGTCTCTTTCACTAGAAATTTAGAACTATTTTATTTGGACCATTAGAGGATAAATTCTAGGGCCAAAAATCTATGAACAAAGTTCTTGTAATTTAATTTCATGATTCATGTGGATCTGGAATCAAGGGAGTGTTACACAGTAGCTAAATTAGGCTTCTCATGGTTAAGGGTACTCTAATATCATTTTTTGAAAAATATGGTAATGTTATAAATTAGGGATCAAGGTTCTCAAGATGTGATTAATGATTTGGGATAGTGGTTGGGAATTATGGGAGTGTAAGATAAGGAATATGCATGGGTATTCAACCTTTAGTATAAGAATTAATCCCCATACAATTTTGGTTCTCATTGAGGGACATGGTAGGGAATTATGAGAAATCATGGCTAGGACGTAAATAAGGGATCCAAGAATCACTAAATATCCTATAATATGGTAATAAAGGCACACATAATTCTTCATAGAGAATCCCTTACATGGTTCTAGCCCATATATAGGGAGAAAAAAATTCATTTTATATTATGCTTAGGCCCATGATTTGAGATACAGATGTCTCTGTATGTCTTGTGGTAATAGAAATCAAGTCACACATAGTTTTTGTATAAATTCTTAAAAGTTTAGAGTCTTGTTGAAAGGACTTGGGATGTGAGGGAATGAACAATAGATTCACTCTTGATACCTTATGAACATAGAGAAAATGGGTGAAATAAATTATGTCTTTATGTTCTGTAATAGACCAGCACAGGCCAACCAAACACAGTCACCCAAGTTATCCAATTACAGGGTGTAGTAAAACAATATAACAAAAATCCCATATATAAGGAAAATAAAACATACAACTAGATTACAACATGTAAACAATGAGAGATACAACAGAACGAAATAGGCTAAACTAGAAGGTATGACAGTTCTAGATTAACAAGTCTCCATGTGACCAATTGGCACCACCAAACCAAAAAATCTAAATAAAGAGAAGCCTTCATGTTACAAAATTTCCTTCACATTACCTATATCTAAAAAAAGGTCTACAACCACCCAAAGGTAGAAGTAGGGTGTGAGCATTAGATCCCAATAGGAAACAAATAAAGAATCTATACAAGTTATTATATCAAGAATACATAAGTTCTATCTTTAAAAAAATGTGTTTATAATGATTTTTATAAATGAAAAAATATAAAAACATTTCTCAAAAAAATCGTTGAATTTTCTAAAAATTTCATATCAGGATTACCAAATCTAGAAACATGTTATTTTTAAGACAAAATAGGTAAACATACTAAAATATAAATGTATATGTAATCCAAAATCCATGAAATAATCTATCATGAAATAAAAAACCAAAAAATAATAATACATCTTCTAATCAGACTCTAGCCATTAGGATAATATGTACTAGACACTTACAAGAAAAAAATGAATAATGTTTAATCCAACTAATATCAAGTCCTTCCATAATCCATTGATATGCAAGAGGTTACCTCCTTGTGGAGTCATACATTGTAAGGTTACTCGTGTCACTTTCTCGACACACCCATGGTTCCCACTATGAAATATTTTTAAATTTCTATATTAAAAACCATTATCAAATTTTTATAAATCCATTTCAAATACAATCCAAAATGCTTCCTAGTTTGAAAATTCTTTTTTGGATTTCAAATCAAGGAAATTCCACTTTCAAAGAAAAACCCTCCTCTTAAACATGAACCCATTACCTTATCAATTTCAATAAATTAAATTCCATTTAAAATCACAAGAAACAAATAATAAAAATATTCAATTTAGGAAATTAGAATACTTGAACATATCTTCCTACCACATTGATGTAGAAAACCAAACCTCCATTGAAGATATAGATTTGAAACCACAATAATTGACTTCATAAGACAAGGCATGAAAAGTGACTGAAAATGATTGATACCAAAAATGATACTATTAAAAATATCTACCACATTCAGTATCACAACCATAAACAAGGAAGAATCTGAAAGGTTCACATACCCAAAGATAATAAATCTAACCACAATGGAGATCAATCACTCAATGAAGTGATTCAAAAGGGATAGAATCACCAAAATCACTTAGGAATCTCTCTAGGTTGAGCAAGGAGAGTTTCACAGAGAGTGAATGAAACATATCACTTGTACAACACTATAAAAACAATAAATGCAACATTTACATGTTGTGTAACCCATATATACATCATGAAATCCTCAAGGTATGTATACACCAAAAAACCATCACAATTTTAATTAAAACTAGACTTTTTTCCCTTACATGGTGTGTACATTTATACAGCATGTAAAAAGTTCACATTGTGTATTTAGTTCATGGTTTCTTCCCAAAAACCATTACATGGAATGCACTTTACATACATGACATGTAAGCTCCCAGGAAGAAGCTCAAATTTTAGGGTTTATGTATAAAATTCCAACAAATTTTTGAGTTCACCATTATAGGTATCCTCCCAATTTCATGGTAAAAAATAATCATCTAATGAAAATGGAAACCAAAAAAAATATTTGAACATACTTGAAATACAGGGAATAGGGAATTACAATATCCCCCAGCAAAAAATCTTTATTCCCCCAGAATGTGATCCAGATCATGGACCTAAAAAATGATAAGGCCAAAACTACCTCATCAATAACTCCCACTCCCATGTCTTTTGGTGATCCTGTCTACACCGCCATAGTACCCAGACTAGGGGGATACTTTTACCATGTAGTACATTATCCTGTCGATACATAATATGAACTATCTTCTCAGTATCAAGATCAACGTCTTCCCATCTAATCGCATGGGAAGGATTTGGAATATACTTCCTCAATTGGGAATCATAAAACTTTTCATGTATATAATTCAAGCTATATTTTAAAATTATCTGATAGGCCACCCTCCCTAGTCACTCAATGATCTCAAAAAGGCACGTAAAACTCAGTTCCAACTCACCCTAATTACCTAAATGATGAGTACTCGAGTGAGGTGAAACACTGAAGAAAACCTAATCACCAACCTCACACTGTAGTGGCTGACAGTGATGGATTTTATAAGATTTATTACAACTTTGTTCTATGATAAAATGCCTCTTGATCAATAGCACCATCTCTATCATCTCTTGAACCAAACTTTCCCCAACCAAGGACCTCTTTCCCAAATCTTCCCATCACAAGGGAGATCTACATGGCCACCCATGCAAAGTCTCAAAGGGATCTATCCTAATCAAATAATTATAACTATTTTTGTAAGAAAAATCAACCATAGAAAAATTCATGTCATAATATACACTAAAATTCAGCACAAAATCCAAGAATATATCCTCAAGAAACAGGATATCCCTCTCTAATTTCCCATCCATGTACGAATGATATTTTGTTCTCACTTTTAACTAGGAACTCAATTACTACTAAAAACCTTTAGATAATTTCTATGTGAACCATGATTCCCTAATAAAAATGACCGAAAATGGAACCCCATGAAATATCATAATCTCTTAAACATATAAGTCCCCAATATATTCCACTTTTTTCATTTCCTTTATTGGTAAGAAATACACAAATTTAGTGAGTCTGTTGATAATCACCAAAATCACATCCTTCCCACAAGGATTACATAGTAAACCAATGATGAAATCCATGGACATTTCATCCCACTTCTATACATGAATGGGTAAAGGATGTAAAAAAATTCAAATATCCAGTGTTCTACCTTAACTCTTTGGAAAGTCCGACATAATGATACAAAATCCACAACTGACCACCTCATCCCGAGACATCAATACCAAAATATAAAATATTTGTACATATTTTAACCCCTTGGGTGCACAAACAAACATGAATAGTGTCCATTGTTTAGAAAATCATGTCTCAGGAATAAAAGGAACAACCAACTTGCCATGGAAGTACAGAGCTCCATTAATAGACAAAGACCACTCACTAGAGGTCTTCCCAAAATTTATAATTTATCCTAGGAATATTCATTTGGTTTCTATCATCTAATCAAGTTGAACTTGCTCATAAAAATATTATTGAACCATTTTCAAATCTTAAAATAGCTATCTATTAACCTCTTTAACTCTTAATCTCATCTCAATAAACAAACTCATCAAGGAGCACTAGTCAAATGATTCCTTCATGTATTATATTGGAAATTTTTTTTCAATACATCAGAAACCACATTTCCTTTCCTCAAGATATATATAATATCAAAATCAATGTTATAAAGATACTCAACCCAGTACGTCTATCAAAATTTGAGACCCCTCTGAGTGAAAATATACATCAGGATTTTATCACTATGATACACTATAAGTTTATCTCCAAAAAGATAGTTACACCACGACTTCAGTGCATGCATAAACGATGTCAACCAAAGATATTGGGTAGGGTAGTTCTTCTCATGAATTCATAACTAGAGATATCCATATGTCTCAACATATTTCCCTTATATCAAGACACATCCTAAACCCATACTAGAATCATTTTAGAAAAATTATAACCCAAAGACAGTTGGAAATGAATCAAAATTGATGCTAAATTTATCCTCGTATTCATCTCCTCAAATGATCAATGAAACCTTTCGTTCTATTCAAAAATTGAACCTTTGTGTGTCAAAATCTTTCATAGAATATAATAACATGGAGAAGTATCAAACAAACAGTCTACAGTAACCCACCAAACCCAAGAAGCTGTGGATTTCAAACACATTTATGGGATTCTCCCAATACATAACTACATACACCTTTTTAGGATCTACTGTGATTCCCACCTCAAATATCACATGCTCTATAAACCTCACTTCCCAAATCCAAAACTCACACTTTTAAATCTTACCATACAAATGATGTTCACTCAACATAGAAATAATGATATCAAAATGGACCACATGTTCATCATCTATATTGTAGTACACCAATGTATCATCTAAAAACAAAATTAAAAAATATTCTAAGAACCTATGAAATATTTGGTTTATCATAGCCATAAACACAAAAGGAGCATCAGTGAGACCAAATAGAATAACCAAAAACATGAAATTCTCATATCAAATTCTAAATTTTATCTTTGGTATATCCACTTCTTAGAATCTCAAATGGTGGTACTCTGACCTTAGTTCGATCTTATAAAAACAATGAGCCCCTCTTAGATAATCAAGGAGATCATCTATTCTGGGTAGAGGGTACTTATTCTTAATGGTCATCTAATTCAAGTTTTTATAGTCAATAAAGAGTCCATGACTCACAAATATTTTCTTTGAAAAGAGTATAATTGAATCCCATGGTGACATGTTAGGAAGAATAAGTCATTTCACCTCCAGGTCAATCAATATGGAGTTTTAGTTCCACCAAATCAGTAGGTTTCATTTGATAGGATGGCATATAAAAGGGAATCCTTCTATGAAGTGGGTCAATAGAATACTCAACCTCTCTCTATGGTAGTATCCTAGTGAAATCATCTAGAAATACCTTAGGGAATGCACACACAACATCAAGTACTTGACTGGCCAAAAAAGGGTCAACTGCACTAGGGAACAATTCTGACAACCAGCATGGGATTATACCGTCATAAAGAACAATAGACCCTTCCTTCCCTAGTCTAGATTCCCACTCACCCTAGACTACATGATTCGCCCTATAATTAGATAAGAACTGCACCTGATGGATACAAAAATCTATCTAGGCCTTAACACGGATAATCTAATCCATGTCGATAATCAAGTAAAAGATGTAAAGGAAGCATTAATAAATAAAAAACAACCTCATGGTCAAATATCATCACCCAACACATGGGGAACATGAAACCATGTTTGGACAACTTTCTCAAAGGTGTGGAAATATCCAAAAAGAATGAAATAATCTATGAATGAAAACCAAATGTGTTAACCAAATTCGATGATATTAAAGAATGAGTGCCATTAGGTTTAAAAAAATCTATCACCATAGATGATGAAATGAACACCAAACCTATAATAGTATTTTTCCCTACATCAGATCCCTCTAACAAACACTCTACTGCATAAATCCATCCGGACATACCCAAATAGAAATTCCATTTTTCCATAGAATGAGACCCACCACCCTTGGAATCATCAACATGAACCTATTATCCCTCAGTTAAATTTGATCTTGCCTTAGTTATTTGATACATCTTGTCACAAAAACATTTTATATGGTCAGATCACCCACAAAGATGATAAGTCTTGGGCATCTATACAGTGAGGCCTACTATGTCCATGCCTCCCACACTGGTAGAAAATAACTTATTACTGCTCGGAAGAAGACCCTAAAATTGTTCATGTAGAAAATAACCACTCTTGTACTTCATTTTTGACCAAAAGAAGAAACCTAGATAACTGTTGCACCTACTAAATCTCCTCGTAAACCTATCCCTCCCAATTTTTCAACCATAGACAAAGCTATTTTAACCACAACCTCAACAAATTTTGAGATGAAAAATAGATCTATCATCGACCGAATATCATCCCTCATCCCCATAATGAACATTTGAACCTTTTGGTAACAATTGTTGATAATATCTGGCACTACATGCGCCAACTCATAAAAACACATGGTGTACTCTAAAATAGTACACTCCCCTTTCTCCTAGGTCAAAAAATACAGTGTCTTTTCCACACATAAAGTCACGGGATAAAACATATTACTGAATATATTCTTAAAATAAAACAAAGTAATATGTTTTTTAAAATTTTCTTTAGCAACAGTTTCCAACCATCTCTATGAAATCCCTCCTTTTTATTACATAAATTTCCATTTCGTTGTAAAAAAGAGAGGATCTTTTAAAGTTTACTATCTTGAAAAAAAGGTATATAATACATGAAAACATAAAAAATTTTATAATCCACTTGAAAGGATTCATAATAGGTTCATCCTAAGTACAATTATTTCATCTCATATCCTATGGAAATACATTAATGAAAAGGGTGATCATAAGTCCAAGTAAGGGAAAATAAGGGAAATAGTTTACATGTGATATTGAGAAAAAAAATCAATGGAAGCCTGAGGATTATCATAAAGGAAAGAGAAATAGGAATTTCATAATAATGATAACATAAATCATAAAATGTAAATGGGGCTACAATATTTACATGATACATTCATAATCATATAACTGAGGTTTTTCACAGAGGTATCCTAAAAATTACCAAGGTATCATAACATATGTCATCTCTAGAGTTTAAATTACTTACCCAATGAATTAGAGTGATATCAATGATAAAAATTAATATTCCAAAATTAATATGAGCCACATATATCGTAATAAATAATTTCAAAAATTACACTTAGAGAATTCAAAACGGGTTTCACATAAAATCACGTTGTTTTAAAAAAAGTTCTTAAAGACAAGATCTTTATTCCATTTAACCCATGGAAAAGGAATAGGGGTTTTATGTATGTCAATTAAAAAATAATGTAACGCCCCGACCCCAGCTACCCAGAGTCGGTGCATTAATTACATAACATTGGCATGATCACAAGAAAGATCAAATCCCGAAAGACCGATTGGTTTAGTAGCCTTGGAAACACTAGATATAATCATAAAGTTTTACATTACATTTCAAAGTGAAAAAAAACTACTACAACGACAAAGTCTTCATATCCACACTATTAACCCCTCATAATATCCCTGCAAGTCATTCATAATTTACTTCTTCACTACCTGGGAAAAATAAAACATAGAAAAGGGGTGAGCTCAAATGCCCAGTAAGGATAACAATATAGCGGAACATTCAAAATAAGCGTAAACATTTAAGGTAATGAATTACTAAAACAAAAGCCTTTTAAAATTGAACTTCAATATAGTATGGCATAAATAAAATGAAATAATTCCATTTACTTGTTCACATGGATATTCTACTAATCGAATAATCACATGCAATATCAATAACCACTTTCATAATTATGGAATGCATAATGCCAGACTATCATAACCACATAGCCAAGGCCTCGTGCCAAGACTACAAATAAGATTTTGTCAAGGCCTTGTGCCAAGACACTAGTTTGTCTCATGAGACCTACCGATGCATCGAGGAGCTATAGCGGGCTCCACCCGTCACTTATTAAGTCCAATGCATTCCCATATGAAAAGGTTTAAACATAACATAAACATTCGTATTAAAACTAGCATACGAAATGTCAATAATTTCACCATAAACTATGAATGGTATAAAAATAGCACATCCATAGTCAAACATATCACAAAACCTTCAATACAATATAGAAGTTTTGTATCATAATAAATCAACTTCAAATAATCTTAAAATCCATCAAAGGATGTTGACATAGATGAAATCAAAATTCTTTTTGAAGAAATATCTCCTTTCATTTTGAAACCATTTAAGATCCATATAAAATAAAACATTTTCTTTGAAAATATTCTTATAAGCTTGTAAGGAAATCTTTGAAGATTTTATAATGGCGTAAAATAACCGCACCCGCCGTATAAGTTAAAAAAAACATTCTTACCTCAATTCTATCGAAAAGGTTAAAAAGGTCCTTGTTTTGAAAACGACGGAAAGATTCCTTTATAAACCTCTTATAAAAATTCAAACAAGGGTATAAATGACTTTAACCCATATTATTTTAAATATTAAAAATGTTTTGAAATACATTTTGAAGAAACATGGATGTGGATGATAACGAGATCCCAGTAGATTATTACGTATAAACAACCTCGGATAATGAAGAGATTGTGAAATAACCCTTACCTTGTACTTTTCCTTGGTTGGGGTAGGTTAACCTCCGGTATAATGGTGAAATAATTGTTATTAAATTATACAAGAATCATATATATTAATATGATATCATATATGATCTTTTAACATTGATTTATTAATAATATCTTAGAATTATCATCGTTTCGGGTGTTAACTTACTCATTTTCTTTTATATGTTTTGATACATAAGCCATGTTTGTTGTATCTTATTCATATCCACAATGATATAAAGTCCTTAAACATCATTTTTAAATCATAAAATGATAATTATACTTGAATGGATACGATGGAGAATGAATCTCATCGCGTTCGTGGAGACGGTAGTCCGTACGTACGCACGAGCGACAATATCATTCTTTTGATATTAAAATAATATATAAATGAATGGTATATCATATATACAGAATCATTAACATGTTATATTTATTATTTACATGAGTTACACATCATTATTATACCCATCCAAATAATATTATATTGAATAACAATTACACCACGACGTGGAGACGGTAAGCCGTACGTACGCACGTATGGTGACATGTTATTCAAAGGGTGGATAGAATACTGAATATGGTTGTACCATACTTATAATAACATCACAGTATATGTGAGATACTGGAGTTATTATTTTAGAATGGTAAGAACAAAGGAAGAAGAAGTGGAAGAAGAAATGAACTTAGAAAAGGGTGGTGAAATCATTACCTCTTCTTCGGGTTCTTCCTTTTGATTTGATCAAAAGGGCTCCTTAGGTTGGCTTTCTGATCAAACTAAGGCCTCTAGGTTGTAGTGAGGGATGTTGGTAGAGTATTTGGGCAGAGTTTGGCCGAACCAAAAGGCTTTGAAGGTGTGAAGAAATGAGAAGGAGGAGTGCCCTTTTATAAGAGGGGTGAGGGGCACTTTTGGAAAAGCTAGAAATATTAATTTATAATAAATTCATATTCGGTTTCCAAAGGCTCCAAAGTTGACTATTCAAAGGATGAGGTGGGGATAGGTCGAAAACAACTCATCCAATAGAATTTAGACAGGTTTGGGTACTTATATTAACCTTATCTTTAAGTATTAACTCTAAGTTAATTAGTTTCACTTTTACAATGTCTCTTTGTATTTTTATATAATATGGTTAATAAACTTACTATATACATCCAAGCGACCCCCAAGTGGTACATTAATGATGAACCTATCATGATATAAGTCTCTTGGCCGAACCTTATATTTTTAGGAATTTAATATCAATTAATAATATAATATTTGTTTTAAGAACTCTTTTATGTCAATTTTGACACTATTCAATAGTTGATTTTTTGAAACTCATAACAGATTGATTACTTCGAAAAAAGTCTATTATATCAATCCTAATATATCATATTATCCTAGAAAATTTAGTTTAATTCATTAAAAGTTTCATATTATATTTATTTGGGTATTTATAGTATCAATTATTTTAATTTTTCACTATTATAGTAATTACTGCATCATCATTGTGTCATATATAAAATAAATTATTTAATGTCTAAAAATTATAAATAAAATATCATTATGTAGGAAATATATTTATCTTTCTAATGAATATTTATAATCTAAAATCCAACATATATAACCCTATGTAACAATTGTTGTTCTAAAAGATATATATGCTTGTGTCATTTTTGTATTCATTTTAACTTAATTAAAATAAAGTGTCATTATCACTTACAAGTGGATCCATGGGGTCCCAAAATTGACACAAAGATGCCCATGGTCGACCATGTATCAACCAATAGGGTTAAGACACGTTTTAGGGTAATTTAGTATTATTATAATATTATTTTTTAACTCTTATTTACCGGATTTACCCTTTAACCATGGTAAATAAAATATTTACCGCAGTAATTATTAAAAATGTGTAAAAATAAAAGTTACCTATTTACACAATTTGAACATCCTGATTCCAAATATGGAATCCATTTTCCTAAATTCAAAACACAGAAGTGGCAGAAATTAATTTAAAATTAATTCCCGCTGTCAAAACAAAAAGCGTGTTTTTAAGAGATAATAACTATCAAAAGATTGACACTTGTTTATGTTCGGTTTAATTGTAAAATTATGTCCAATGACCAACATTATATTAAATGGTAAAAATATATTCTAAATATACTTTAAAACTACTAAAATTCATAATTTATCACTATTAATTATTTTGATTAAAAAATTTGTTTTTAATTAAAATTTAGTAATTTTCACTATTCATCAAAATATGAAAGTTATCCGAAAAGTACCAAAATTTCACCTTAGGCTAATTTTGATATTCTGAATCCAAAAATGAAGTCCATTTTGAAATATAGAATATATATGATTTCAAAAAGTAGGTATTACTATTCACAACGGCTAGTTTAATTAGTTGTGGTGTGTGTTAGAACTCGAGGTTGCGTACAACACACGCTATCGCATTATTCAAAGGGAAACGTACCGTAGAAGCTTGGGGTGTTACATTCTCCCCTCCTTCAAATAATTGTGTCCTCGCAATTTCTAGGGTATTACTGCATAAAAAGACTCGGGTGGTTCTTCATCATAAGTTCCTCGGGTTCCCACGTTGCCTCTTCCATCTTATGATTCCTCCACAAAACTTTTACCAGACGCGTCGTCCGGTTTCTCAGCACTTGTTCTCTCGTATCAAGAATCCTGACGGGCTCTTCGCAATAAGACAGATCGGGTTCCAGTTCTAATTCCTCATAGGTGAGTACATGCGTTGGGTCAGGCATGTATTTTCTCAACAGAGATACGTGGAACACATCGTGAACTTTGGAGAGACTTGGCGGCATTGCCAATCGGTAAGCTACAGCCCCAATTCGTTCTAGAATTTCGAAAGGTCCGATGTACCTGGGACTCAATTTACCTTTCTTACCAAAACGTATGACTCCCTTCCATGGAGATACCTTTAGGAAAACATGATCACCGACTTGAAATTCCAAATCCTTCCTTCGATTATCGGCATAGCTCTTCTGCCTACTTTGAGCTGCTTTGATGTGATTTTGGATTACTTTCACCTTTTCCACCGTTTCCTCCACCAGTTCTGGGCCTACAAGTTTTCTTTCACCAACGTCATCCCAACAGGTTGGTGTACGACATCTCTTTCCGTATAACGCTTCATATGGTGCCATCTGAATACTCGAATGGAAGCTATTATTATAGGAAAATTCTACTAGTGATAAATATTGATCCCACATACCCTGAAAATCAAGTGAGCAAGATCTCAACATGTCTTCTAAGGTCTGAATAGTCCATTCTGATTGTCCGTCTGTCTGAGGGTGGTAAGCAGTGCTCAAATGAAGTTCAGTATCCAGGGATTTCTGAAGACTTTTCCAAAACATTGAAGTAAAACGGGGATCACGATCAGAAACAATTGATAGGGTACTCCATGAAGTCTCACAACTTCATTAATGTATAGTCTTGCTAGACGTTCCAGGGGTAGATCTTCTCTTATAGCAAGAAAATGTGCTGACTTGGTAAGACGATCAACAATAACCCATATTGCATCGTTCCTTCTAGGAGTCTTCGGTAGCCCCATGACAAAGTCCATCGTAACATTGTCCCATTTCCACTTCAGTATGGGAAGAGGTTGCATGACTCCTCCAGGCTGTTGCCTTCCAGCTTTCACTTGTTGACAAACCATACATCTTGACACAAAATCAGCAATCTCCCTCTTCATGTTGTCCCACCAAAAATGTTCCTTCAAATCTCTATACATTTTGGTGCTCCCAGGGTGTATAGAGAAATTGGAACTATGAGCATCATCCAGCAATTCCCTTTTTAGATCAGGTATATTGGGAACACAAAGTCTCTTCCCGAATTTCAAAATTCCATCTTCATACACAAAGTCTCTCAATCTCCCATCATTCACAGCTTTAATCTTCTTTTGGAATTCATCATCATCGGTCTGAGAACTCTTAATCCTTTCTAGTAAAGATGGTTTGGCAACCATTTGAAAAAGCATTGATGTTTCACCTTCCCTAGTTATTCCCATGTCCATTTTCTCTAGATCCATGAAAATTGGATCCCTTTCAATTCTCATATTGTTCAAAACTCCATGGTCTTTTCTACTCAAAGCATCTGCCACCTTGTTTGCCTTCCCTGGGTGGTAGTGTATCGTACAATCATAATCCTTGAGTAATTCAAGCCATCTCCTTTGCCTCATGTTGAGTTCTTTTTGTGAGAAAATATACTTCAAACTCTTGTGATCAGTATAAATCTCACATTTTTCACCATAGAGGTAGTGCCTCCATATCTTCAAAGCAAAGATCACAGCTGCTAACTCAAGATCATGAGTAGGATAGTTTTGTTCATGAATTTTCAACTGTCGTGATGCATAGGCAATAACTCTATCATTCTGCATAAGGACACAGCCAAGTCCTTTCTTCGATGCATCACTATAAATAACGAACCATCATTCCCCGATGGTAGAGTCAATATAGGAGCATTGACTAATCTTCTCTTCAGTTCTTCGAAACATTCTTCACACTCTTTTGTCCAAACAAATTTAACCCCTTTACGTGTGAGCTTCGTTAATGGGTTAGCCAATCGGGCAAAATTCTGGACGAAACGTCGATAATAACCTGCCAAACCAATAAAACTACGTACCTCAGTTATACTCGTAGGTGCTGGCCATTCTTGGATTGCCTTGGTCTTAGAAGGATCAACAGAGATTCCATCTTTAGAGACAATATGGCCAAGAAAAGAAATCTCCTGAAGCCAGAATTCACACTTGCTAAACTTTCCATATAATTCATGCCTCCTCAGAGTCTTCAAGATAATGCGCAAGTGGTTTTCATGATCTTTGTAGGTTTTGGAGTATACCAAGATATCATCAATAAATACCACCACAAATTCATCGAGATACTCCTTGAAAACTCTATTCATCAGATCCATGAATACAGAGGGTGCATTAGTCAATCCAAACGGCATTACAGTAAACTCGTAATGCCCGTACCTGGTTCGAAATGCTGTTTTCGGAATGTCTTCCATCTTTACACACAACTGATGGTATCCAGATCGAAGGTCAATCTTTGAAAAGTATTGAGCTCCATGCAGTTGGTCAAATAAATCATCAATACGAGGTAGGGGATACTTGTTCTTTATTGTTATAGCATTGATCTCCCTGTAGTCGATACATAACCTCATAGATCCATCTTTCTTTTTAACAAAAAGAACAGGGGCTCCCCATGGAGAAACACTAGGGCGAATAAATATCTTATTACTCAATTCCTCTAGTTGTTTCTTTAGTTCGACTAGCTCTACAGTGGCCATTCTATAAGGGGTCTTCGATATAGGCCTTGATCCAGGAATCAAATCAATAGAAAACTCAACTTCTCGTTCTGGAGGATGTCCAGGTAAATCTTCCGGAAATACATCTACAAATTCTTTCACAATAGGTACATCCTCTATTTGAACATTCCTTTCCTCACCGACAGTTATTTCATTCTCTTCCTCCCCGATAATTGAATTAAGTTGAGCTACAGGGGGTGGATCTAAATAAGAATTAGGTGGTGACGATTCTGCTCTAAAAATAAGGTGCTCCTTATCATTATCATCAAGAATCGTAACCTCTTTCTTCTTACAATAAATCTTAGCATCATAGTCCGAAATCCTGTCCATACCGAGGATTATATCAAACTCAATCATAGGTATGACGATGAAATCAGCAGATAAAGAAAATTTATGTGCTCTAATGGGGACTGATTCACAAAACTTTGTTGCAACGATACTTCCCTTAGGAGTTTTAACTGACAACTCCCTTATTAAATCAAATTGGAAATATCTAATTTTCTTAGCAAACTGGGAAGATATGAAACAATGCGATGATCCAGAATCAAATAATGCATTTGCTAAACTTGAGGAAACCATTAAATTACCTGCCACCACGTCTTTCGGAGCTTCTACCTCAGCAGTAGTGATAGCATAAGCCTGGCCTTGATCCCTTGGCCTTTTCTGAGGTAAGTTCTCCTGACGCTTAGGACATGCATTTGCATAATGCCCCATCTCCCTGCAATTGTAGCACTGAACGTTGGTAGCTTCCTTCTTCCCCTTGCAATCATGAGCTTGGTGGCCTTTTTCACCACACTTGTAACAGACTCCCATTCCCTTCAAGCAAGTACCAGGATGTTTCTTCCCGCATTTACCACAAGATGGATATTCAACCTTTCCCTTCTTCCCCTTATTTCCATTCCCAGATTGATCAGCAGGTCTCTTCTTCTCTTGCTTTGCTTTAAAGTCATAAGACTTAGAGAATTCCTTTTCGGTCTTTATAGCACATGAGACAATGTCTTCGTACGATGAAAAGGATTTTGAGACTAATGCTCGACGGAGAAATGGTTTTAACCCATAAAAGAAACGATCAATCTTACTTCTTGGGTTGCGAATATAATCTCCAGCATACCTCGCTAACCTTGTAAAGTTAGCCTCATACTTTGTGACATTCTCATCCTCCTTTTGTCTCAGACTCAGAAATTGTCTTTCCATATCTGCTCGATGGTCGCGAGGAAAGTATTTTTCTAAAAACAGATCTTTGAACTCCCTCCATTCCATGTTTGATACTTCATCATCTTCCTTCATGTTTTGAATCAATGACCACCATTGATCAGCATCTCCCGTGAGGCGGTAAACTGCCATGGTAACTTTTTCCCTTTCACTACTCCCCAAAGCCTGAAATATTTTCTCTAGGGAAAATATCCATTGCTCAGCTACTAAGGGATTTGTACTCCCATTGAACGTTGGTGGTTGTTGTCTCATGAATCGATCTAACATTGATCCTCCACGCTGCGGATCAGGGTGCTCCATACGGGTAAGGTTATTATTCATAACCTGAGTAAGTTGTCCCAGTACGGTGATTAGCTGATCAGCACCAGTTGCATCACCAGCCCCACTATAATTATCTTGAGCAGGAGGGCAATCCCTACATGGAGTGCGTGCATTGATACGGTTTCCATTTCTTCCACTAGGCGCCATTTCTAAAAAATGGCATAAACTAGATCAGTTTATGAATCAAAATACATAATCCCATACTTATAAAACACTTAACATAAATTGAACTATTTATGGATATAATCCATAATCATAAAAATGTTTTCTTTGAGGAAGTATATACTCATAAACCCTTCATAATGATTTGTAACGAAAGTGAGAGTTATCCTAAGCATATCCCCCGGGAGTGTCGTAACCAAGAGTACAGCAAGGCCCGTTTTCGTGCACCAGTTCCCGTTCGAGTCTAGCTCAAAGCGGTGTTTTCGGGTTTTACCCCTAGGTACATCTGTGACAGAGCCGCCTCTACCTGCTCGTATCCAGACAGGGATGTATTGCTCGGAAAACTCACAAAGTCTCTACAATACCAAAATTCTAGGAAGTTCTTCTATATTAATCCTCAAAGTTCATCTTAGGTCTATGTGCTCTAATCAGAGTTTATCTAAATCTAGCTTTAAAGGTTTGTACTAAACTTCCTCTGATACCAACTGTAACGCCCCGACCCCAGCTACCCAGAGTCGGTGCATTAATTACATAACATTGGCATGATCACAAGAAAGATCAAATCCCGAAAGACCGATTGGTTTAGTAGCCTTGGAAACACTAGATATAATCATAAAGTTTTACATTACATTTCAAAGTGAAAAAAAACTACTACAACGACAAAGTCTTCATATCCACACTATTAACCCCTCATAATATCCCTGCAAGTCATTCATAATTTACTTCTTCACTACCTGGGAAAAATAAAACATAGAAAAGGGGTGAGCTCAAATGCCCAGTAAGGATAACAATATAGCGGAACATTCAAAATAAGCGTAAACATTTAAGGTAATGAATTACTAAAACAAAAGCCTTTTAAAATTGAACTTCAATATAGTATGGCATAAATAAAATGAAATAATGCCATTTACTTGTTCACATGGATATTCTACTAATCGAATAATCACATGCAATATCAATAACCACTTTCATAATTATGGAATGCATAATGCCAGACTATCATAACCACATAGCCAAGGCCTCGTGCCAAGACTACAAATAAGATTTTGTCAAGGCCTTGTGCCAAGACACTAGTTTGTCTCATGAGACCTACCGATGCATCGAGGAGCTATAGCGGGCTCCACCCGTCACTTATTAAGTCCAATGCATTCCCATATGAAAATGTTTAAACATAACATAAACATTCGTATTAAAACTAGCATACGAAATGTCAATAATTTCACCATAAACTATGAATGGTATAAAAATAGCACATCCATAGTCAAACATATCACAAAACCTTCAATACAATATAGAAGTTTTGTATCATAATAAATCAACTTCAAATAATCTTAAAATCCATCAAAGGATGTTGACATAGATGAAATCAAAATTCTTTTTAAAGAAATATCTCCTTTCATTTTGAAACCATTTAAGATCCATATAAAATAAAACATTTTCTTTGAAAATATTCTTATAAGCTTGTAAGGAAATCTTTGAATATTTTATAACGGCGTAAAATAACCGCACCCGCCGTATAAGTTAAAAAAAACATTCTTACCTCAATTCTATCGAAAAGGTTAAAAAGGTCCTTGTTTTGAAAACGACGGAAAGATTCCTTTATAAACCTCTTATAAAAATTCAAACAAGGGTATAAATGACTTTAACCCATATTCTTTTAAATATTAAAAATGTTTTCAAATACATTTTGAAGAAACATTGATGTGGATGATAACGAGATCCCAGTAGATTATTACGTATAAACAACCTCGGATAATGAAGAGATTGTGAAATAACCCTTACCTTGTACTTTTCCTTGGTTGGGTTAGGTTAACCTCCTGTATAATGGTGAAATAATTGTTATTAAATTATACAAGAATCATATATATTAATATGATATCATATATGATCTTTTAACATTGATTTATTAATAATATCTTAGAATTATCATCGTTTCGGGTGTTAACTTACTCATTTTCTTTTATATGTTTTGATACATAAGCCATGTTTGTTGTATCTTATTCATATCCAGAATGATATCAAGTCCTTAAACATCATTTTTAAATCATAAAATGATAATTATACTTGAATGGATACGATGGAGAATGAATCTCATCGCGTTCGTGGAGACGGTAGTCCGTACGTACGCACGAGCGACAATATCATTCTTTTGATATTAAAATAATATATAAATGAATGGTATATAATATATACAGAATCATTAACATGTTATATTTATTATTTACATGAGTTACACATCATTATTATACCCATCCAAATAATATTATATTGAATAACAATTACACCACGACGTGGAGACGGTAAGCCGTACGTACGCACGTATGGTGACATGTTATTCAAAGGGTGGATAGAATACTGAATATGGTTGTACCATACTTATAATAACATCACAGTATATGTGAGATACTGGAGTTATTATTTTAGAATGGTAAGAACAAAGGAAGAAGAAGTGGAAGAAGAAATGAACTTAGAAAAGGGTGGTGAAATCATTACCTCTTCTTCGGGTTCTTCCTTTTGATTTGATCAAAAGGGCTCCTTAGGTTGGCTTTCTGATCAAACTAAGGCCTCTAGGTTGTAGTGAGGGATGTTGGGAGAGTATTTGGGCAGAGTTTGGCCGAACCAAAAGGCTTTGAAGGTGTGAAGAAATGAGAAGGAGGAGTGCCCTTTTATAAGAGGGGTGAGGGGCACTTTTGGAAAAGCTAGAAATATTAATTTATAATAAATTCATATTCGGTTTCCAAAGGCTCCAAAGTTTACTATTCAAAGGATGAGGTGGGGATAGGTCGAAAAAAACTCATCCAATAGAATTTATACAGGTTTGGGTACTTATATTAACCTTATCTTTAAGTATTAACTCTAAGTTAATTAGTTTCACTTTTACAATGTCTCTTTGTATTTTTATATAATATGGTTAATAAACTTACTATATACATCCAAGAGACCCCCAAGTGGTACATTAATGATGAACCTATCATGATATAAGTCTCTTGGCCGAACCTTAGATTTTTAGGAATTTAATATCAATTAATAATATAATATTTGTTTTAAGAACTCTTTTATGTCAATTTTGACACTATTCAATAGTTGATTTTTTGAAACTCATAACAGATTGATTACTTCGAACAAAGTCAATTATATCAATCCTAATATATCATATTATCCTAGAAAATTTAGGTTAATTCATTAAAAGTTTCATATTATATTTATTTGGGTATTTATAATATCAATTATTTTAATTTTTCACTATTATAGTAATTACTGCATCATCATTGTGTCATATATAAAATAAATTATTTAATGTCTAAAAATTATAAATAAAATATCATTATGTAGGAAATATGTTTATCTTTCTAATGAATATTTATAATCTAAAATCCAACATATATAACCCTATGTAACAATTGTTGTTCTAAAAGATATATGCTTGTGTCATTTTTGTATTCATTTTAACTTAATTAAAATAAAGTGTCATTATCACTTACAAGTGGATCCATGGGGTCCCAAAATTGACACAAAGATTCCCATGGTCGACCATGTATCAACCAATAGGGTTAAGACACGTTTTAGGGTAATTTAGTATTATTATAATATTATTTTTTAACCCTTATTTACCGGATTTACCCTTTAACCATGGTAAATAAAATATTTTCCGCAGTAATTATTAAAAATGTGTAAAAATAAAAGTTACCTATTTACAAAATATGAACATCCTGATTCCAAATATGGAATCCATTTTCCTAAATTCAAAACACAGAAGTGGCAGAAATTAATTTAAAATTAATTCCCGCTGTCAAAACAAAAAGCGTGTTTTTAAGAGATAATAACTATCAAAAGATTGACACTTGTTTATGTTCGGTTTAATTGTAAAATTATGTCCAATGACCAACATTATATTAAATGGTAAAAATATATTCTAAATATACTTTAAAACTACTAAAATTCATAATTTATCACTATTAATTATTTTGATTAAAAAAGTTGTTTTTAATTAAAATTTAGTAATTTTCACTATTCATCAAAATATGAAAGTTATCCGAAAAGTACCAAAATTTCACCTTAGGCTAATTTTGATATTCAGAATGCAAAAATGAAGTCCATTTTGAAATATAGAATATATATGATTTCAAAAAGTAGGTATTACTATTCACAACGGCTAGTTTAATTAGTTGTGGTGTGTGTTAGAACTCGAGGTTGTGTACAACACACGCTATCGCATTATTCAAAGGGAAACGTATCGTAGAAGCTTGGGGTGTTACAAATAAAATACATAATTTTTTATAATTTTTTTGAATACCCTTGTAAAATAAATATGTTTTGGTATTCACATAATGAAAATAAAAGGGAATTGTTTTAGGATAAGAGAAATTTTGAGAAGTAAAAGCGGCAGCATAACAGGTATATAAAATCATTTCAACAAAGTGAAAAAATAGAGGGTGAAATAGTATCCCATTAATAAAATACTCTTAATAAAGTAAATGGATATAATATATTGGACATAATAACATATTTTGGAAAATTGAAATACATACAACATAAAAAAGGGAACTTGAATGGAAAAGAGAAGTTGATATTTCCCTTAAGTTGAAAGTTTGTTCCTAAAACATGAGGATTGGGAACTTGGAGGATTTAGTAAAAATTGGGTGGACTCCTTAGGAGGTATAAATATCATATATTTGTGGAGGCTGAATTGGGAGTTAATGTAAATGACGAAATGAGTGGGTATTTATAGGGAAATGGGATATTTGTTTATTAATTTCTAAATAAAGGCCATGGAAACCAAGGTAGTGGTAAATGAAAAACCATGGGCTTTCCCAAGGTATTTTCACATGGTATTAGAAAATTGGGAAAAATTTTATGTTATTTTAGTCCAAAATAGTCTACTGTTATTTTATATTAGTTATCTTGGCAAGGAGAATTAATTTTTTCACAAAATAACAATTTTAAAGTAAAAGATTCCGTTTTAGAATTTGAAAAGTAAATTATATAAAGGAAAATTGATTAAAATATATTAGAATACATGATATCAATAAAATAACACATTAATATCATGTATTTTGGTTAATTAGTTATTACATCATTATGACATAATTATTATGTCATTAAACAAACCAGAAAACTCAAACTGTATTTTTACGATTCATGAAAAAATAAAGTATTTTATAGAATTATTATAAATTCCCATAACCTAATTTTGTTGTTCTGATTTCAAAAACAATATTTATTTTATCATAATAATTATATAAATAAGAAATTTTTTACTTTTAAATATAAAAATACTTATTTATTAAAAATATTAGCTAATAAAAAATACATATTGAAATTAATGACACATGAAAAATAAAGAAATTATTTTCTCATTTATATTTAAAAATGATTGTTTAAATAGTACTAATTAATTAAATTTAACATTATTTATAATAATTTAGTTTATTATAATAATTATAACTTTTCTAAAAAGTACAATTTATGTTTGAAAAATCAATTTGTCAAATTAATTATATTTTTATGAAAGACTATTCTAAAAAAGGAAATGTTGGATTAACAATTTTATTTATATAGAAGTATTGCATTTTAAGTAACTAAGGACTCAACACATAATCCCTTATAACACCCACATACGACCTAAGGGTAAGGTGTTCGATTGTGATAGATTCATGGGGTAGTTCGGCTAACATCATATGAGTGTTAATTTCCACTAACTTGAACTTCTCCCGAATGCGATTTTGTTCAAGCTTCATTTTTTCAAGCTCAATCTTGGTCAAGACAAAAGCCTAGTAATGCTAAAACCCTCCCTAGTTCTAAAAAAATAGGCTTCATATGGAATGAATCTACCATTTGAGGCTATAATTTCACTTTTCTTCATTAATTATTCTTATTATAACGTTAAATTATTTTATTAAGAGTATTGTTTCCAATGGTCGTATTGACCAACAGTGATATAACGGTTGAAACCTGATGGTCATATTTAAAATTATATTAAATTTATTATTAATGATATATTGTTTTTTTTGTACAAAAATATTATAACACACTTTCTCAGTAAATACATATCATTTAAAAAGTCTGGGTTGTTACATTTTACACCCCTTATGAAATTTCACCCCAAAAATTTCAACTTCTGATCTATGTTGAGAAAAGGTGTGGGTACTTCAGTATTATTTTCTCCCTTGGTACCCATGTTTCTTCTTCACACTTTTGGTTCCTCTAGAACACTTTGATGAGGTGGTAGTCTTATTTAATAGAACCTTGTCTCGATAGTCCATGATCTCAACCAGTTGCGCCTCATAAGAGCGGTAATGTTCCAGTTGTTCCACCTCAGGATTCAGTACATGTGAAGGGTTGGGTATGTACTTTCTCAAGAGATAAACATGGAATAAATCATGAAATTGAGCTATATTTTGAGGAATTTAAAGCCGATAGGCCACTACACTTATGCGATCAAGATTTTGTTAGAGATAATTTTCCTAGGGCTAAGATTCCCTTTCTTCCCAAATTGCATGACTTTCTTCCCTAGTAAAATTTGAAGGAAAAATATTTCACCAACATCAAACTCCAAGTTCCTTTGAATGTTTTCATCATTTCTCTTCTATTGACTCTGATCATCCTTAATTTGTTGCTAGATGGAATGAACCTTTTCTGTCATCTCTTTCACATTATTGATCCCAAGATGCTTTCCCTCACCAACTTCATCCCAAGAAGTAGAAGTTCCATATCTCTTCTGATATGAAGCTTCAAAAGGTTCCATTTGAATACTCGTATAGAAGTTGTGGTTGTATGAGAAATCAACTAATGTGAGATTTTGATCTCATCCACCATTAAATTCCACTAAGCATGTTCTTAGCATGTCCTTAGGTTTTTGAATAGTCTTTTTAGATTGGCTATCATCATGGGGTGATAAGATGTATTGAAATTTAATTTGGTACTCAGAGAATGCTAATGAATTTTCTAGAATTTTGATGTGAAACATGGATCACGACCAGATATGATAGAAAATGTAACTCTATGAAACCTCTCCATTTCCATTGTGTAACTCTTGGAAAGTTTATGAAGAGATTAGTCTTCACATATTGTGATAAAACGGGTAGTCTTAGTGAGATTGTCTACTATAGCCCCTATCACATTGTTTCCTTTAGATTTTCTCGAGATACCAGTGACAATGTCCATAGTGATATTGTCCCACTTCCATGATGGTATGGATAGTGTTTATAATAGCCCTCTAGTAAGTTGTCTCTAAGCCTACACTTGTTGACACACCATTCACCTATTAGTGTATTCAGTAATCTTCACCTTTATTATAGCATCCCGGCCTTTTCTTACATTACTATTACATCATTTCAAAGATAAAAAACACAATAGTATTACACATAGAGGATCCGGAGGTTTAGTGTCTTGGGAAAACTAGGACCATGCATAAAAAATACAACATCAAGCATAAACATTTATTTAATTTCATCATCAGTAACTTCTAAGTGGCACTTGTCCTCTCCTTATTACATGTATCCAGCTGAGGATATAGATCAAAATGGGTGAGCTAGAACCCAGGTAAGAGGATAGATAAGAACAATATAGAATGGGGTGAGAATAATCATAACATAGGTAAATTATCATGAACATGAGAGGAGCATAAATAAAAGACTTTAAATGTGGAAATGCATAAAAATGAAACATCATGTCTTACTGGTTATCTACCACTCATAGTTGTGAACCAATCTAGGATCATGTTCACACATCATTTCACATTTACTCATGAGATTTATCACTTTACCCAATTCATTGGTGCGCTATATAATTCTGGGCGCACCCGTCACATTTAAACATTCATAGTGCGCTATATAATTACGGGTGCACCCATCACATTATAACATTATAATTTATCATGCATGAAACAATGAACATATATCATAAATAAACATAATGAACCCATGAAAAGGAATGGGTTTCATCTCATGATAACACATTCATAAACTTTGGGTTCCCAAAAGAAAGAGAGAACAACATACTTGATACAACAACCTTGAATGAGAGGTAAGAGTTGAGTTCTTAAGAGAAGAGTTCTTTCAAAAAACATTTGGATTGACATAAAATTCATTATAAAACATGTATATCCCATAAAAGTAAAGGAAATGATGAAAAAATGATCTTTGAAGAGTAACCATATCAAAAATGGAGTGAAAGTGGGAGAACCTGAAGGAAGAAAATTGGGTTCGAGATTTCCCCTTACTTGTACCCGAATGCCTCCTTCTATCTAGTGTCATGTATAATGACATTATATTAATTAATTAGAAATATAGAACCATGTTTACATTATTAGGGTTCATTCTGGTTTCATTTTGTCATATTATGTTCCTTTGGACGACTTATTGAGTTTAAAAACATTGTCCGGGGATGTTTGTTTTTATGGTTTTCTTGAGTTGTTCACTTGTATTCATAAATTGATGTTTGGGTAGATCATGGGTAAACATCCAGAATAGATATTACATATTATTAATGATATATCATGAGATTTAATGATTTTATAATGAATTATATTAGATCAATGTGGACGAATTATTAGATAAGAATTAAATGATGATTATTTGGGTTAATTTGGGCGGTTTTTGGATCACAATGTACTTGTTTTAACTTTTCACTTTGTAATATGGCCACATGTTATTTCCATAACTTAAAATAGAACATAATACATATAAAATATTCTTGTTCAACCATATAAATGGTTTCATGACTAGATCTGAAGGTAGAAATGGAAGAAGAGAGCATATCGTTTTTGAAGGTGATAAATTAACACCCCATGAACAACATTTTCTTTAATAAAATAAAATTAAGAGGGAAGGGGTGTGGGGTGATATAATATCCCATTAGAATCATAAAATGACATTATATTTATAAAACGGGATTTAAAAACAATTTGGATGAATATAGGTGGGGAGAGATCAAGAAAGGAACTTGAACTTTAAAGGAAATTAAAGGAGAAGATGGAGGGAAATTACCTTTAGAGTCCTCCTCTTGAGAACCTCCTTAAGGTCCTAAGATTGGTCTTTTTATGAGACTAGAAGATTTTTGACATCGAATAGGGGCTAGGGAAGTTGTTTGGGCAGATTTTATAGGAGGCTTGGTGCTTGAGAGATGTGAGGAAAAGAGGGAGTGAAGGGTGGCTTTTATAGTGGAGGTGAGAGGGGTTTCCTTAATATAAAATTCATTAATTTTTTATTTTCCCCTAAGACAAGGAATAGTGAGTCTTGGATGACCAAGAATAGTAAATAAGGCATGTGAGTACGGGATTTTGGTTCTTACATCACTTGTTATGTCTGGAATAGTGGGTTTTAATTAAAATGTATTTATATGGTAAATTAATGTATTCTACTATTCACCAAAAATTCAAGTATCTCAGAAAAATCCCAAAACTTTACCCCAACCATTTTTCGACATGTAGAATAAAAAAATGAATTCCATTTTTGAAAAATAATTTTCTAAATATTATTAATTTAATATTTAAATAAAATCACAATTTACTTTAAAAAACAGTTTTTGAGATTAAAACTGATTTTATTGTTCTTTCAAAAATTACGTAGGGTCTTATAAATTTATCTAAAAACTATTATACATTGATTAAATAGTTTATTAATACATTTCAGGGAAATAATTATTCTCTTAAATTAATTAATTAATTATAATTAATTATTTATGACTTATAAAATACCCAAAACGTTTATTAAGGTCAAATTGTCACTTTGTAAGATGTCTAAATTTTATTTTATTATTCATAGGTAATGTTACACTAATTTACTATCCATAAGGGTCATATTATTATTCATAAGGGTATGTTACTGTTCCTAAGGGTAGGTTACTATTCACCAAAAATTATTATTATTTCATTAGACTACAAAAATCATCTTGAGAACAACCGTGAATGTCGGATTTTCAAAATTCAAAACATAGTTGCGACAAACTTATGTTTAAAGGCCACTTATCACTTATTAGTTCATTTTGTTGTGTTTTAATGTTATTTTACGACATAAATATAAGAAGGGAATTTTCATTGAAAAACATTGGGTCGTTACATTCTTCCCCCCTTAAGAAATTCCACCCCCGAAATTTCACTTTACACAAACAGGTGAGGGTACTTCTCCTTCATTGCCTCTTCTGGTTCCCAAGTTGCTTCCTCAAACTTATGGTTCCTCCACAACACTTTGAAAAGATAGGTTGCCTTGTTGCGTAGAACCTTATCACTTTGGACCAGAATCTTTATTGGCTGCTCCTCATAGGAGAGATCATCTTACAGATGCACCAACTCTGAGTTTAGTACATGTGAGGGTCTGCTATGTACTTCCTCATTAGTGATACTTGAAACACATCATGAACTTGATCCATATTCGGTTTATGTTCCAGACGATAGGCCACGGCTACTATACGGTCAAGGATCTCAAAGGGGCCAATATACCTTAGGCTTAACGTCCCTTTCTTACCGAATCACATGACTCTTTTCCATGGAGATATTCAAAGGAAGACATTATCTCCAACATCAAACTCCAAGTCCCTTCGATGGTAGTCAGCATAGCTCTTTTTCCAACATTGAGAAGCTTTTATGTGTTTCTGGATGACTTGAACCTTCTCGGTCATCTCTTGAACAAGATCGGGACCACGTATCTTTCTTTCTCCAACTTTATCCCAACAGGTTAGAGTTCTACATCACCTTCGATAAAGAGCTTCATACGGAGCCATATGAATACTCGAGTGGAAGCTATTGTTGAATGAGAACTCAACCAATGAGAGATGTTGATCCCAACCACCTTTGAATTAAAGAGAACAGGCTCTTAGCATATCTTCAAGCGTCTGAATATTCCTTTCAGATTGGCCATCAGTTTTGGGGTGATAGGTCGTGCTGAAATTTAATTCAGTACTCAATGCATGTTGAATGCTCCTCTAGAATTTAGATGTGAACCTTGGATCACGGTTAGAGACAATTGAGAGTGTAACACCGTGCAGTCTCACCACTTTCTTCACATATATCATTGCAAGTTGTTCAAGCGAGAAGTCTTCCCGAATAGCAATAAAATGGGCAGTCTTGGTGAGTCGGTCAACCACAACCCATTTCGCATTATTCCCCTTTGACTTCTTCGGGAGACCCGTGACAAAGTCCATAGTAACAATTTCCCATTTCCACATGGGTATAGGCAATGGCTGCATCATAAATTTGGACTTTTCCTACTAACCATTAATTTGCTGACATACCAAGAACCTTGATATATATTCCGCAATCTCCTTCTTCATGTTATCCCACCAGAAGTGTTCTCGGAGATCACGATACATCTTGGTACTCCCCAAATGGATAAAGAAAGTTGAGCTATGTTCATTATCCAATAGCTCCTTCTTTATCTCGAGTGATGAAGGCAGACAAAGTTGTGTTCCAAACCGAATCACACCGTCATCGTCGATATGGAACTCTTGTAGCTTCCCTTCCTTTACTGCATGCACCCTCTTTTGTATCTCCACATCATCCCTTTGTGCTTTCTTAATCTTCTCTTAAATGGATGGTTGTGCAATAATTTGGGCAAGGTAGGATGTATCCCATTCCCTTATGATTTCCAAATCCATCCATTGCATATCCAAGAAGATTGGGTCTTTCTCAATCCGTAACATGGATAGAGTAGCAGATTCTTTCCTGCTTAGAGCATCAGCTACCTTGTTTTCCTTTCCAGGGTGATAGTTAATAGAGAAATAATAATCCTTGATTATCGCTAACCATCTCCTTTAACACATGTTGAGCTCCTATTGTGTGAATATATACTTTAGGCTTTTGTGGTCGGTGTATATGTCACACTTCTCACCTTAAAGATAGTGCCGCCAGATTTTCAAGTAAAAAATTACGGCTACCAGCTCTAGATCATGCATCGGGTAGTTCTGATCATGGATCATCAACTATCGTGAGGAGTATGCTATCACATTATCATTTTGCATGAGTACACAACCCAAGCCTTTCTTTTAAGCATCACTGTATATCACAAAACTTTCTCCACTTTTTGGTAGTGTGAGTATAGGTGCAGTGATCAGCCTTCTCTTTAGCTCCTTGAAGCTTCCCTCACATTCATCCGTCAAGACATACTTTACCCCTTTCTTAGTTAACTTATTTAGCAGGCTTGACAATCGTGAGAAGTTTCTCACAAAACAACGGTAGTACCCAGTTAATCCAAGAAAACTACGGATTTCTGTGACACTAGAGGGCCTGGGTCATTCCTTAATCACCTTTGTTTTTGAAGGTTCCATAGAAATTCCCTCACTTGTGATCACATGTCCCACGAACGTGACTTGATTCATCCAAAAGTCACACTTTCTAAACATGGCGTACAACTTCTCCATTCTCAATGTCTCCAACACAAGTCTTAGATGTTCTTCATGTTCCTCCTTACTCTTGGAGTATATGAGAATATCATCAATAAACACTACCACAAATTTATCGAGGTAATGTATAAAGACTCTATTCATCAAATCCATGAAGATTGAAGGGCAATTAGTAAGTCCAAAGGGCATCACTAAAAACTCATAGTGCACATACCTTGTACAGAAGGTAGTCTTCTGAATATCTTCCTTCTTCACCTTTTCCTGATGATATCCAGAATGAAGATCCACCTTTGAGAAGAATTGAGCTCCTCATAACTGGTCGAACAAGTCATCAATCCTTGGGAGAGGATACTTGTTCTTTATGGTGATCTTGTTGAGTTCCCAATAATCGAAACATGTCCTCATTGTTCCATCCTTCTTCTTTACAAAGAGCACTGGCGCTCCCCAAGGTGATGCACTAGGGCGTATGAAACCTTTGTCCAGATGATCTTGCAGATATTTCTTTAACTCTTCTAATTCGATAGGAGCCATCCTATAGGGACATTTATAGATAAGAGTAGCTCCAGGTATGACTTCAATTGAGAACTCTACCTCACGATCCGGGGGAATTCTGGGTAACTCTTCGGGAAATACATCACTGTATTCCCTCACGATGGGCATTTCCTCAAGGTTGGAACTTTCCTTCGACTGAACCATTTGGGAGAGGTGTGATTCTTCATAGGGAATCAACACCCACACCATTGAAGGGGTTTTCAAAGGAGATTCATGATCTTCCTTGCATTTTTAAAGGAGCATGGGATGGTTCGGAATATTAAATGATATTTACTTTTCCCAACAGTTGATATGTACTCTATATAATGAGAGCCAGTCCATTCCCAATATAGCATCGAATTCCACCAAGGGAAGTGTTATGAGATTTTCCAGAAGAATCTTCCCACATATTCCAATAGGAGAAGAGTCCAACACTTGGGTTGCAATGATTGCACCACTTGCTGTTTTTACAGATATCTCTACTTCAAGGTTTTAGGGCTTCGATCCTATAGTTCTAGTAATCTTGGAAGATATAAAGGAATGCGTAGAACCAGAATCATAAAAGACTTTTTCCATTCCTGAGTGAATAGGAAGTGTACCTTGTATGACTTCATTATCATGATCCACCTCTGCAGTAGTGATGTCATAAGCCTTCCCTTGTTCCTTTGGATTTGGTGGTTGCTTATGCTGATTACCCTCGAGAGCTCGAGGTTTAGTGCACTAGTTTGCATAGTGCCCTAGCTCCCTACAGTTGTAGCATTGAACCATGAGTGGTTCTCTCCTTTCATCAGCAACATTATCCTTCCTTTTCATTTCTTTTCGACACTCTTGATCATGGTGTCCTTCTTTCCCACACTTGAAGCATTTCCCCATCCCTTTGAGGCAGTTCCCATGATGCAACTTCCCACATTTTTGGCATGTGGGTCGTTGATTTTTCTTCCTGCCTTTATTATTAGATCCACCAGCTTGAAACTCCATATTTTGTTTCTTATACCCATAGCCATGGGACCATTCTCCAAACTCCATCACCACTTTGAGAGAACACCGAACAACTTCTTCATAACTCCCAAAGTCTTGAATTGCAAGAGCCTTTCGAAGGTGTGGTTTTAATCCACTAAAGAATCTATCAATTTTGCTATCATTGTTGATAACAAAACCCGAAGCAAACCTTGTGAGCCTTGTGAAGTTTTCTTCATAGGTTGTGATAGATTCTCCTTCTTTTTGCTTAAGCTCTATGAATTCTCTCTCCATCTTTGTGTGAAGAGTTCTTGGGAAGTACTTATTAAGAAACATTGTCTTAAAGTCTTCCAATTCCATTTCTTCAATTTCCTCCCTTGGCATGGTGTTCTTAATCAAATCCCACCATTGATCAGCTTCTCCATCTAGATGATAAGCGGCTAGAGTCACCTTCTCCGTCTCGGAATAGTGAAGCACAGAGAAGATCTTCTCCATGGAGTTGACCCACAATTCCCCAACTAGTGGATCAGAAGATCCACAAAACGTCGGTGGTTGTTGCCACATAAAACATTAAAGAGCTAGTTTCTCCCTCTTCAGTGAAGGAGGACGTTCCCCATTATTATGGTTATTATTCATAACCTGAGATAATTGGGTAAGAATTCCCATGAAGTTTTGAACTCCACCTCCCAAATCATTGGGGATGTCGTTCGGGCAATCGTTGCATTGGCCCTCGCATGAGTTGTTGTCCTGATTTCTCCTGGTTCCCACCATTTTCTAAAATAGAAAATGTTAGAACAAAACATAAGTAAACAAGTCATGAATACATAAATTATTCATTTGAACAATTTATAATAAAAGCATAACATATGGGATCCCTATGTAAATATTCTTGTGTGCATATTTTTACTTAGTCTCATACTAGAGGTTTTCTCTAGGGTTCACTAATCCTAATTCCCAAATTAACTAATCCTTGCCTCAGATACCAACTATAGCATCCCGACCATTTCTTACATTACTATTGCATCATTTCAAAGATAAACAACACAATAGTATTGCACATAGTGGATTTGGAGGTTTAGTTTCTTGGGAAAACTAGGACCATACATAAAAAAAATACAATATCATGCATAAATATTTATTTAATTTCCTCTTCAGTAGATTATTAGTGGAACTTTCCCTCTCCTTAGTACATGTAGCCACCTGAGGATATACATCAAAAGTGGTGAGCTAGAAGCCCAGTAAAAGGATAGATAAGAACAATATAGAATGGGGTGAGCATAATCATAACATAGGCAAAAGATCATGAACATGAGAGGAGTATAAACAAAAGACTTGAAATGTGACAATGCATAAAAATAAAACATCATGTCTTAGTGGTTATCTACCGCTCATACTTGTGAACCAATCTAGAATCTTTTTCGCACATCATTTCACATTTACTCATGAGATTCATCACTTTACCCAATGCATTGGTGCACTATATAATTTCGGGCGCACCCGCCACATCATGACATTATCATTTATCGTGCATGCAACAATGAACATATAACATAAATAAAAATAATGAACCCATGAAAAGGAATCAGTTTCATCTCATAATAACACATTCATAAACTTTGGGTTCCCAAAAGAAATAGAGAACAACATACGTTATAGAAGAACCATCAACCTTGAATGAGAGGTAAGAGTTGAGTTCTTAAGAGAAGAGTTCTTTCGGAAAACATTTGGATTGACATAAACTTCATTATAAAACATTTTTATCCCAAAAAATTATATTAAATGATGAACAAATGATCTTTGAGGAGTAACCATATCAAAAATGGAGTGAAATAAGGTGAACCCGAAGGAAGAAAATTGGGTTTGAGATTTCACCTTAACTTGTACCTGAATGCCTCCTTCTCTTTAATGTCCTGTATAATGACATTATATTCATTAATTAGAAATAGAGAACCATGTGTAAATTAATAGGGTTCATTCTGGTTTCATTATGTCATATTATGTTCCTTTGTATGACTTATAGAGTTTAAAAACATTCTTCGGGGATGTTTGTTTTTATGGTTTTCTTGAGTGGTTCACTAGTATTCTTAAATTGATGTTTCGGTAGATCATGGGTAAACATCCAGAACTTATATTAAATTTAATTAATGATATTATAGGATATTTAATGATTTTATAATTAATTATATTAGGTCTATGTGGACGAATCATTAGATAAGAATTAAATGATGATTATTTGGGTTAATTTGAGGGGTTTTTGGATCACAATGAACTTGTTTTAACTTTTCACTTAGTAATATGTCCATAGGTTATTTCCATAACTTAAAATAGAAAATAATACATATAACATATTATGGTTCATCCATAAAAATGGTGTCATGACCAGATATGAAGGTAGAAATGGAAGAAGAGAGCATGTCGTTTTTGAAGGTGATAAATTAACACCCGATGAACAACGTTTTCATTAATAAAATAAAATTAAGAGGGAAAGGGTGTGGAGTGATATAATACCCCATTATAATCATATAATTAAATTATATTTATAATAATGGAGTTACAAAACAATTTGGATGAATATAGGTGGGGAGAGATCAAGAATAGAACTTGAACTTGAAAGGAAATTAAATGAGAAGAGGGGGGGAAATTACCTTTAGAATCCTCCTCTTGAGAACTTCCTTAAGGGCCTAAGCTTGGTCTTTTGATGAGACCAGTAGCTTTTGGATGTGGTGGAACGGATAGGGAAGATTTTTGGGCAGTGTTTAGAAGAGTATTGGAGCTTGAGAGGTGTGAGGAAAAGAGGGAGTGAAGGGTGGCTTTTATAGTGGAGGGGAGAGGGGTTTCCTTAATATAAAATTCATTAGTTTATTATTTTCCCCTAATACAAGGAATAGTGAGTCTTGGATCACCAAGAATATAAATAAGTCATTTGAGTTTGAGATTTGGGTGGTTACATCACTTTTTATGTCAGGAATAGTCGGTTTTAATTAAAATGTATTTATATGGTAAATTAATGTATTCTACTATTCACTAAAAGTTCAAGTATCTCATAAAAATCCCAAAACATTACCCCAACCATTTTTCGATGTGTAGAATCCAAAAACGAATTCCGTTTTTGAAAAATAATTTTCTAAATATTATTAATTTAATATTTAAATAAAATCACAATTTACATAAAACACAGTTTTTGAGATTAAAACTGATTTTATTGTTCTTTCATAAATTACGTAGGGTATTATAAACATATATAAAAACTATTAGACATTGATTAAATAATTTATGAATACATTTCATGGAAATAAATATTCTTTTAAATTAATTAATTAATTATAATTAATTATTTATGACTTATAAAATACAAAAAAAATGTTTCATAAGGTCAAATTGTCACTTTGTAAGATGTATAAATTTTATTTTATTATTCATAGGTAATGTTACTCTTATTTAATATTCATAAGGGTCATATTACTATTCATAAGGGTAGGTTACTGTTCATAAGGGTAGGTTACTATTCACCAAAAAAAATTTTGTTTCAATAGACTCCAAAAATCATCTTGAACACAACCGTGAATGTCGGATTTTCAAATTTCAAAACATAGTTGTGACAAACTTATGTTTAAAGGTCACTTATCACTTAGTAGTTCATTTTTTTGTGTTTTCATGTAATTTTATGTCATAAATATAATAAGGGAATTTCCATTGAAAATTTTAGGGTCATTACATTCTTCCCCCCTTAAAAAATTCCGCCCCCGAAATTTCACTTTACACAAACAGGTGAGGGTACTTCTCCTTCATTGACTCTTCTAGTTCCCAAGTTGCTTCCTCAAACTTATGGTTCCTCCACAACACTTTTACAATATGGGTTGTCTTGTTGCGTAGAACCTTATCACTTCGGTCCAGAATCTTTATTGAATGCTCCTCATAGGAGAGATCATCTTCCAGATGCACCACCTCTGGGTTTAGTACATGTGAGGGGTCTCGTATGTACTTCCTCAGTAGTGATACATGAAACACATCATGAACTTGAGCCATATTTGGTAGAGGTGCCAGACGATAGGCCACGGCTCCTATATGGTCAAGGATCTCAAAGGGGCCAATGTACCTTGGGATTAGCTTCCCTTTCTTCCCAAATCGCATGAATATTTTCCATAGAGATATTCGAAGGAAGACTTTATCTCCAACGTGGAACTCCAAGTCCCTTCGACAGTTGTCAGCATAGATCTTTTTCTGACTTTGAGCAGCTTTGATGTGTTTCTAGATGGCTTGAACCTTCTCGGCCATCTCTTGAACAAGATCGGGACCAAGTAGTTTTCTTTCTCCAAATTCATCCCAACAGGTTGGAGTTCTACATCGCTTCCCATAAAGAGCTTCATACGGAGCCATCTGAATACTCGAGTGGAAGCTATTGTTGTATGAGAACTCAACCAATGGGAGATGTTGATCCCAACCGCCTTTGAATTCAAGAGATCATGCTCTTAGCATATCTTCAAGCGTCTAAATAGTCCTTTCAGATTGGCAATCAGTTTAGGGGTGATAGGCCGTGCTGAAATTTAATTCAGTAGTCAAAGAATGTTAAAGGCTCCTCTGGAATATAGATGTGAACCTTAGATCACAGTTAGAGACAATTGAGAGTGGAACACCGTGTTGTCTCACCACTTCCTTCACATATATCCTTGAAAGTTGTTCAAGAAATAAGTATTCCCAAATAGCGATAAAATGGGCAGTCTTGGTGAGTCGGTCAACCACAACCCATATCGCATTATTCCCCTTTGACGTCTTCAAGAGACCCGTGACAAAGTCCATAGTAAAATTTTCCCATTTTCATATGGGTATAGGAAATGGGTGCATCATACCTTTGGACTTTTCCCGCTCAACTTTAACTTGCTGACATACCAAGCACCTTGATATATATTCTGCAATCTCTTTCTTCACGTTATCTCACCAGAAGTCTTCCCAGAGATCATGATACATCTTGGTACTCCCCAGATGGATAGAGAAAGTTGAGCTATGTGCATTATCCAATAGCTCCTTCTTTATCACAGGTGATGAAGGCAAACAAATCTGTGTTCCAAACCGAACCACACCATCATCGTCGATATGAAACTCTTACAGATTACCTTCCTTTACTTCATTCACTCTCTTTTGTATCTCCACATCATACCTTTGTGCTTTCTTAATCTTCTCTTGAATGGATGGTTGCACAATGATTTGGGAAAGGTAGGATTTATCCCCTACCCTTATGATTTTCAAATCCATCATTTTCATATCCAAGAAGATTGGGTCTTTCTAAATCCACAACATGGATAAAGTAGCAGGTTCTTTCCTGCTTAGAGCATCAGCTACCTTGTTTGCCTTTCCATGATGATAGTGAATAGAGCAATCATAATCCTTGATTATCTCTAACCATCTCCTTTGACGCATGTTGAGCCCCTATTATGTGAATATATAATTTAGGCTCTTGTGGTCAGTGTATATGTCACACTTCTCACCATAAAGATAGTGCCACCAGATTTTCAAGGCAAAAATCACGGCTGCCAGCCCTAGATCATGCGTCAGGTAGTTCTGCTCATGGATATTCAACTACCGTGAGGCGTAGGCTATCACATTATCATTTTGCATGAGTACACAACCCAATCCTTTATTTGAAGCATCACTGTATATCAGAAAACTTTCTCCACTTTTCGGTAGTGTGAGTACATGTGTGCAGTAATCAGCCTTCTCTTTATCTCCTTGAAGCTTCCCTTACATTCATCCGCCCAAAAATAATTTACCCCTTTCCTAATTAACTTAGTTAGCAGACTTGACAATCATGAGAAGTTTCTCACAAAACGTCGGTAGTACCCAGCTAATCCATGAAAACTACGGATTTCTGTGACACTAGAGGGCCTAGGCCGTTCCTCAATCACCTTTTTTAAGGATCCACAGAAATTCCCTCACTTGTGATCACATTTCCCAAGAACATGACTTGATTCATCCAAAAGTCACACTTGCTAAACTTGGCGTATAACTTCTCCTTTCTCAATGTCGCCAACACAAGTCTTAGATGTTCTTCATGTTCCTCCTTGCTCTTGGAGTAGATGAGAATATCCTCAATAAACAGTACCACAAATTTCTCAAGGTAATGTCTAAAGACTCTATTCATCAAATCCATGAAGATTTCAGGGGCATTAGTAAGTCCAAAGGGAATCACTAAAAAATCATAGTGCCCATACCTTGTACGGAAGGCAATCTTCTGAATATCTTCCTTCTTCACCTTTACCTGATGATATCCAGAACGAAGATCCACCTTTGAGATGTATTGAGCTCCTCTTAACTGGTCGAAAAATTCATCAATCCTTGGGAGAGGATACTTGTTCTTTATGGTGATCTTTTTGAGTTCCCGATAATCTATACATAGCTGCATCGTTCCATCCTTCTTCTTCACAAATAGCACTGGCGCACCCCAAGGTGATGCACTAGGGCATATGAACCCTTTGTCTAGATGCTCTTGAATATGTTTCTTTAACTCCTCCAATTCTATAGGATCCATCCTATAGAGACATTTCGAGATAAGAGTAGCTCCAGGTATGACATCAATTGAGAACTCTACCTCACGATCTCGGGGAATTCTGGGTAACTCTTCGGGAAATACATCACTGTATTCACTCACGATGGGCATTTCCTCAAGGTTGGAACTTTCCTTCGACTCAACCATTTGGGTGAGGTATGATTCTTCATAGGGAATCAACACCCACACCATTGAAGGGTTTTTCAAAGGAGATTCATGATCGTCCTCACATTTGTAAAGGAGCATGGGATAGTTTGGAATATTAAAATATATTTCCTTTTCCTGACAGTTGATATGTGCTCTATATAACGAGAGCCAGACCATTCCCATTATAGCATCGAATTCCACTAGGGGAAGTATTACGAGATTTTCTGGAAGAATCTTCCCACATACGCCAACAGGAGAAGAGTCCAACACTTGGGTTGCAATGATTTCACCACTTGGTTTTTTTACAGATATCTCTACTTCAAGGTTTCGGGGATTCGATTCTATAGTTCTAGAAAACTTTCAAGATATAAAGGAATGCGTAGAACCAGAATCAAATAAGACTTTTTCCATTCTTGAGTGAATAGAAAGTGTACCTTGTACGACTTCATTATCATGCTCTACATCCGCAGTAGTGATTCCATAAGCCTTCCCTTGTTCCTTTGGCTTTGGGGGTTGCTGACATTGATTACCGTCGAGAGCTCGAGGTTTAGTGCACTGGTTTGCATAGTGCCCTAGATCCCTATAGTTGTAGCATTGAACCATGAGTGGTTCTCTCCTTTCATCGGCAACATTATCCTTCATTTTCATGTCTTTTCAACAATCTTGAGCATGGTGTCCTTTCACACACTTGAAGCATTTCCCCGTCCCTTTGAGGCAGTTCTCATGATGTAACTTCCCACATTTTTGGCATGTGGGTCGTCGATTTTTCTTCCTGCCATTATCATTATATCCACCAGCTTGAAACTCCATCTTTCGTTTCTTATCCCCATAGCCATGGGACCATTCTCCAAACTCCATCTCCACTTTGAGAGCACACTGAACAACTTCTTCATAACTCCCAAAGTCTCTAATTGCAAGAGCCTTTTGAAGGTGTGGTTTTAATCCACTAAAGAATCTATCAATTTTGCTATCATTGTTGATAACAAAACCCGAAGCATATCTTGCGAGCCTTGTGAAATTAAATTCGTAGGTTGTGACAGATTCTCCTTCTTTTTTCTTAAGCACTGTGAATTCTCTCTCCATCTTCGTACGATGAGTTCGTGGGAAGTACTTATTAAGAAACATTATCTTAAAGTCTTCCCATTCCATATCTTCAATTTCCTTCCTTGGCTTGGTGTTCTTAATCAAATCCCACCATTGATCAGCTTCTCCATCTAGAAGATAAACGTCTAGAGTCACCTTCTCTATCTCGGAACAGTGAAGCATAGAAAAGATCTTCTCCATGGAGTTGACCCACTGTTCCGCAACTAGTGGATCAGAAGATCCAAAGAACTTCGGTGGTCGTTTCCGCATAAAACATTCAATAGCTAGTTTCTCCCTCTTCGGTGTAAGAGGACATTCCCCATTATTATGTTTATTATTCATAACCTGAGATAATTGGGTAAGCATTTCCATGAAGTTTTGAACTCCACCTCCCAAATCATTGGGGTTGTTGTTTGGGCAATTGTTGCATTAGCCCTCGCATGAGTTGTTGGCCTTATTTCTCCTAGTTCCCACCATTTTCTAAAATAGAAAACGATAGAACAAAACATAAGTAAACAAGTCATGAATACATAAATTATTCATTTGAACAATTTATAATAAAAGCATAACATATGGGATCCCTATGTAAATATTCTTGTTTTCATATTTTTACTTAGTCTCATACTAGAGGTTTTCTCTAGGGTTCACTAATCCTAATTCCCAAATTAACTAAACCTTGCCTCTGATACCAACTATAGAATCCCGGCCTCTTCTTACATTACTATTACATTGTTTCAAAGATAAACAACACAATAGTATTACACATAGTGGATCAGTAGGTTTAGTGTCTTGGGGAAACTAGGACCATACATAAGAAAATACAACATCAATCATAAACATTTATTTAATTTCTTTTTCAGTATCTTATTAGTGGCACTTGTCCTCTCCTTAGTACATGTAGCCACCTGAGGATATAAATAAAAAGGGGTGATCTAGAATCCTAGTAATAGGATAGATAAGAACAATATAGAATGGGGTGAGCATAATCATAACACAGGAAAAAGATCATGAACATGAGTGGGGCATAAATAAAAGACTTGAAATGTGGCAATGCATAAAAATGAAACATCATGTCTTAGTGGTTATCTACCACTCATACTTGTGAACCAAGCTAGAATTTTTTCACACATAATTTCTCATTTACTCATGATATTCATCACTTTACCCAATGCATTGGTGTGTTATATAATTCCGGGCGCACCCGTCACATTTAAACATTCATATTGCGCTATATAATTCTGGGCGCACCCGTCACATCATAACATTATCATTTATCATGCATGCCACAATGAACATATAAAATAAATAAACATAATTAACCCATGAAAAGGAATGGGTTTCATCTCATAATAACACATTCATAAACTTTGGGTTCCCAAAAGAAAGAGAGAACATCATACTTGATACCAGAACCATCAACCTTGAATGAGAGGTAAGAGTTGAGTTCTTAAGAGAAGAGTTCATTTGGAAAACATTTGGATTGAAATAAACTTCATTAGAAAACATGTATATCCCAGAACAGTAATGTAAATGATGAAAAAATGATCCTTGAGGAGTAACCATATCAAAAATGGAGTGAAATAGGGAGAACCCGAAGGAAGAAAATTGGGTTCGAGATTTCCCCTTACCTTGTACCCGAATGCCTCCTTCTCTTTAATGTCCTGTATAATGACGTTATATTCATTAATTAGAAATAAATAACCATGTGTACATTAATAGGGTTCATTATGGTTTAATTATGTCATATTATGTTCCTTTGGATGACTTATAGAGTTTAAAAAACATTGTTCGGGGATGTTTGTTTTTACGGTTTTCTTGAGTGGTTCACTTGTATTTTTAAATTGATGTTTGGGTAGATCATGGGTAAACTTATAGAACTAATATTACATGTTATTAATGATATTACAGGATATTTAATGATTTTATAATGAATTATATTAGGTCCATGTGGATGAATCATTATATAAGAATTAAATGATGATTATTTGGGTTAATTTGAGCGGTTTTTGGATCACAATGAACTTGTTTTCACATTTCACTTAGTAATATGGCCATAGGTTATTTACAGAACTTAAAATAGATCATAATACATATACAATATTCTGGTTCAACCATAAAAATTGTTTCATGACCATATCTGAAGGTAGAAATGGAAGAAGAGATCATGTCGTTTTTGAAGGTGATAAATTAACACCTCATGAACAACGTTTTCATTAATAAAATAAAATTAAGAGGGAAAGGGTGTGGGGTAATATAATATCCCATTGGAATCATAAAATTTCATTATATATATAATACGGGAGTTAAAAAACAATTTGGATGAATATAGGTGGGGAGATATCACGAAATGAACTTGAACTTGAAAGGAAATTAAAGGAGAAGAGGGAGGGAAATTACCTTTTGAATCCTCCTATTGAGAACATCCTTAAGGGCCTAAGCTTGGTCTTTTGATGAGGCCAGAATCTTTTGGATGTGTTTTAGGGTCTAGGAATGATGTTTGGGAAGAGTTTAGAGGAGGCGTGGAGCTTGAGAGGTGTGAGGAAAAGAGGGAGTGAAGGGTGGCTTTTATAGTGGAGGGGAGAGGGGTTTCCTTAATATAAAATTCATTAGTTTATTATTTTCCCCTAAGACAAGGAATAGTGAGTCTTTGATGAACAAGAAAATTAAGTAAGTCATGTGAGTTCGGTATTTGGGTGCTTACATCACTTGTGATGTTAGGAATAGTCAGTTTTAATTAAAATGTATTTATATGGTAAATTAATGTATTCTAGTATTCACCAAAACTTCAAGTATCTCAGAAAAATCCCAAAACATTACCCCAACCATTTTTCAACGTGTAGAATCCAAAAATGAAGACCATTTTTGAAAATTAATTTTCTATATATTATTAATTTTATATTTAAATAAAATCAAAATTTACTTAAAAAACGGTTTTTGAGATTAAAACTGATTTTATTGTTCTTTCAAAAACTACGTAGGGTCTTATAAAATTATCTAAAAAATATTAGAAATTGATTCAATAATTTATGAATACATTTAAGGTAAATAAATATTATTTTAAATTAATTAATTAATTATAATTAATTATTTATGACTTATAAAATACAAAAAACGTTTACTAAGGTCAAATTGTCACTTTGTAAGATGTCTAAATTTTATTTTATTATTCTTAGGTAATGTTACTCTTATTTACTATTCATAAGGTTCATATTACTATTCATAAGGGTAGGTTACTGTTCATAAGGGTAAGTTACGATCCACCAAAAATTATTTTTGTTTCATTAGACTCCAAAAATCATCTTGTACACAATTGTGAATGTCGGATTTTCAAAATTCAAAACATAGTTGTGACAAACTTATGTTTAAAGGTCACTTATCAATTTGTAGTTCATTTTGTTGTGTTTTCATGTTATTTTACAACATAAATATAAGAAGGGAATTTCCATTTAAAAACATTGGGTCGTTACATTTATGTTATCCCACCAATAATGGTCATGATGATATCTATATATTTTCAAACTTCCATGATGTATATAGAATGTAGATTTATGAGCTCCATCCATAATCTCCTTATTTTTAGAATAGATGGAACATACAGCCTTATATGAAATTTCAGTACACCACATTGATCAATATTGATCTTAGGAAACTTCCCATTAATCACATCCACTATCTCCTTTTGTAACAAAGGATCTTCTCATTGATCTTTATTGACCTTATATAGTAATGATGGGTGAGAAATAATTTTGTATAGTTTTGATGATGTCACTTTCCTTATGATTCCCTTGTCCAATTTTACTAGGTATTTGATCTAATTATATCCTTGAATCCTCATAATTGGCATTACATCATGTTATTTCCTACTTAATGCATCAGTAATTTTTTCCCTTTTAGGGTTATAATGAATTGAAAATCGTAGTCTAAGAATTTCCAACCATCTCTTTTATATCATGTCCAATTCATTTTGTCTGAAAATATACTTCAAACTTTTGTGGTATATGTATATATCATATTTCTCCCCATAAAGATAGTGCATCCGTATATTCAAAGAAAAACAACCACAACCAGCTCCAGGTCATGCATAGGATAATTATGTTCATGATGATTCAACTGTTGAGATTCATAAGCAATCACCTTGTCATTTTGCATAAGTAAATACCCATGACCTTTTAGAGGTGAATTAATAAAAATAATGAATCCTTATATGATAGAGGGTAGAGTTAACATGACTTCAATAACCAATCTCTTCTTCTTCATCTGGAAGCTTTCTTCACACCCCTTTTTCCATATGAACTTATTCCCTTTTGAGTTAACATGGTAAATAGATTAGAATATCATGAAATGTTTTTCAAAAACCTCTTATAATATCATGATACACCAAGAAAACTATGCATCCCAGTTAGTATTGTAGGATGATTCCACTCATCCACAACCTTTTATGGAAGGATTAATATATATTAATTCATTGGTTACAATGTTCTACAAGAAATAAACTTGTTGTAACCAAAATTCATATTTTCTGAACTTTCCAAATAGCCTCTCATTCCTCATAGTTTTCAATATTACCCTTTGATGATCCTCATTCTCCCCACTAATTTTAGAATATATCATAATATCATCAATAAAAACTACCACAAAGTGATCAAGGTAGTCCTTAAAGGCTCTATTCATCAAATATATAAGTATATAAGGAGAATTAGTCGATCTGAAGGGAATAAAACCAAAATAAAAATTCCAATATCTTTATGGGAAGTTGGTATTTGGAATATCTTCTTTCTCCACCCTCAATTTATTATAAACAGATCTAATATCATTCTTGGAGATGGATTGAGCCCTATGAAGCTGGTCAAATAAATCATCAATCCTTAGAAGGGGTACTCGTTCTCTATTATGATCACATTAAGTTATCTATAATCAATGCATAGCTACATTGATTCAAACTCAATCTTAAAAAATAGAATAGGTTCTCCCCAAGGAGACACACTTGGTTAGATAAACCCCTTCTTTAAAAGATCTTGAAGTTGTTTCTTTATTTCATATATCTCTACATTTGTTATTCTATATAGGGTCTTTCATATTGGCTTGGATCTAGGAATGTGGTAAATAGAAAAATCTTCCTCTCTTTCTAGGGGAGGTCCAGCTAACTCCTCAAGAAATAAATCAATGTATTTTTTAATGATGGGGAGATTTTCTATTAATATACTTCTATTTCATTATTCAACTTCACTGATCATCTCCATAAAGAAGGCTATGGGAGGTGCTCCTAAACAAAGATTCAGCTAAGATATCTATCCTATAAAAACAATTATAGGTTTTCCATTGAATACTACTTAGATTTAATTATTTCTATAGTTGATATTAGTATTATACTTCTAGATCCAATCCACCCCAAGTATAGTGTCAAATTCTAGTATGGGAATGACTACTAGATTTGTAATCAGATTGTGCTCACTAAAGTGTATACTATAGTTTCTATACACTATTGATGATTGGATAATCCCTCTTGGAGTCTTGAATGATAACTCAAATTAAATAAATTCAGGGATTGATTCAATATTATTTTTAAACGTGGATGAAATAAAGGAATGGGTAAAAATATAATCAAGCACTGTACTTGGTAACTTTGGTAGAACAATGAGAGTATATGCCACCACATCACTTGGAGCTTCAAATTTAGTTTTCAAGATCGTAGAAGCCCAACCTTTATCCCTTATCCTATGTTGATGTTGATAGTGATTCCACTCCATTAACATCAGATTTAGATACAGATTGGAAAAGTGTACAAGTTGTTCACACATTAAGAAATGGACTTCAGGCTGGGACTGCACCATCTTCTATTTGTTCTTAGTATTGAGAAGTTTAGGCTTCACCTCACTATGATAGTTCTAATAAATATGGTAATCTCTTACACACTAGTAGCAATTCCTAATCTCGAGAAAGTATTTTGATGAATTCTTCTTCTCACATTTGATGCATGTGTAAATCTTCACTTTCTTTCCTCCTCTTCTATGATCAAAGTTCCTCTCCAAGTTTGGTTCCAAAGATCTCTTCCTTTTATTTGATTTGTGAGACCACTACATCTCACCGAACTACAATTCAACCTTCATAGCACCTTGCATTGTATCCTATCATATATCATATTTTCGATTTGATATGTTCTTCTATAGTTGGGGTATTTGTTAATAAAATAATCTATCAACCTTTAAATTAGGATCCCTAAAAAATATAGTGGTGTAGTGATAATGTCTTGTAAATTTCATGTCATAGATTTACACATATTCATTTTCCTTCTTTTTTTAACTCTAGGAATTACTTATCCATTTTCATTCGCATCTAATGAGGGAAATATTTTTTGAAATAAGTTCCTCTATACTCTTCCCACTACATTTATTCAATATCCCTTATTGGATTCATGTTTTTAATCAACATACACCATTGATCAGCTTCTCCCTCTAAGAAGTACATAGCTAGGGTGAATTTCTCCTATTTTTAACAATGGAGTAATTAAAATATCTTTTCTATAGATATTATCTATTTCTTAGTAATAAATGGGTTGATATATCCATTGAAAGAAGGTGGTTATTGATTCTAAAAGGAATCAATGGAATGTTTTTCCCTTTAAGGTGAATGTATTCTCTCATCTTGATTCAATTTATTTTTCATAACTTGAGTCGTTTGATTTATCATTCTCATGATGGTTTCTATTTCAGATCCCATCATAGGGTCATCAGCACATGGTCCATTGCGCACATCATTTATGCATTTCCTCCTATTTCCCTCTATTTTATAAAATAATAAAACCTTAGTGAGAAAGGTTTCTCTTTTAAGAATATTATAATTTCTACTAGAATTTTGTGTATTAAAACATCATGCTTAAATATATTATTCTTTAACAACAATTAAATTTTCAATAAATAATTTAAAATTATTCATAAAAATATTGTTGTTAACCAAATAGATCCCCCCAAGAGTGTCAAACCATATGTGTAGTATGGCCATTTGATATGTTCTAGGTTATGATGAGTCAAGACTGATAGACCTTTTCAGATTTTTCACCCCTAGGAACATCTGTGTTGGAACTATATCCACTTGTTCCTATCCAGATAGGTATTTCTTTTCTCAAAAACCGCTTACATAATATTTCACCAAAATACTGTGTTGTTTTAATATATTTTAATATTTCATTAGGGTTATTACTAATGTTTTAAAATCCTAATTTCCATAAAAAACTAAACCATCCTTTGATACTAACTATGGAATCACACCTTTTTATTATATAAACTTTTCATTACATTGTACAAAAAATGATATTTTAAGGTTTAGTGTCTTAGAGAAATGGTAAATAATTCATGAAAACATAAATCATTATTTTAATCCACATGAATGGATTCATAATTGGTTCTTTCTATTTATTATTAATTCATCTCATATCTTAGTGACATACATCAAAGGATAGGAAGAGAATAAGTCCTAGTAAGGGAAAACGAGGGAAATTATTTACATGTGATCTTGATGGAAAAATCAATAAGAGCTTGAGGATTATCAAAAAGGTATGAGAAATATGAATATAATAACAATTATAACATGAATAATAACATGTAAATGTGGATAAAATATTTAAATGAGACATTCATAAGCATGTCACCAAGGTTTTTCACCGATGTGTCATAAATATTGCTAAGTTTATTCACCAAGGTATCATAAAACATGTCATCTCTTGATATTACATTATTTTACCAATTAATTGGAGTTATATAATGTTGAAAACGTAATATTTATTAATTAATTTGATACAGATTTATCATAATAAAAAATTTTTAAATAACCCAAAGAGAATAAAATAAATGGGGTTCATATAAAAATCAATGCATTTGTTTTTAAAAAGTTCTTAAAGAAAAGATGTTTATGTCATGTGACCCGTGAATAGGGAATAAGGGTATTATGTATGTCAATTCCAGAATAAAATACGCCATTTTTACATATTTTTAAATACCTTTATAAAATAAAGTTGTTTGGTTATTCACATACATAAAATACAATGGAATTCCTTAAGGAGAAGAATGAAATTTAGAGAAGTAAAATCAACAGCATAAATGGAATAAAACATGGTTTTAGATAAGGGTACAAAAAATAGTGGACAAGGGTATCCCATTCATAAAAATAATCTTAATATAGTAAAGGTGTAAAATAAATTTTATATAATAACATAGTTGGTAAATTTGAAAGACATACCACATAAAAAGGAAACTTGAAATGAAAATAGATGTTGATATTTCCCTTACCTTGAATAGTAGTTCCTAAAACTTGAGGATCGAGACCCAAGGGTCTTAATGAAATATATAGAGGACTCTAAGGGAGAAAAAACTATAATATAATCTATAATGATGAATTATTAGTAAAATAAAATGGAGAAATGGGTTGTTATTTATTGAAAAATTGGGGGATTTGTTTATTAATTTTAAAATAAAGGCATTTGACACCTAGGTAGTGGTAATTACAAAACCATGGGCTTGCCCATGGTATTTTCCCATATTATTGGAAACTTGGGACACCTTTTATTTTATTTAAATCCAAAATAGATGGTCATAATTTTATATTACTTAATTTGGAAATTAAAATTAAAATTTTCACAAAAAACAATTTTTAAGTTAAAGTTACCATTTTAGAATTTGAAAAGTAAATTATATATTTGGAAATTGATGAAAATATATCACAATAATTCATATTAATAAAATAAAAAAAATTAATTCTTGGATTGTGGATGATTATTTATTACATAATTATTACATAATTATGATGCCATTAAACAAACCAAAAAACTCAAACTCTATTTTTACTATTCATGAAAAAATAATGTATTTTATAAAATTATCATCAATTAACCTTGCCTAATTTTGATGTGATGATTTAAAAAATTATATCTATATTATAATAATAATTACTTAAATATAAAAATTTTATATTTTTAATATAAAAATCCTTATTTATTAAAAATAATAGCAGAAAGAAAATGCATAAAAAAATTTGTAACACTTGAAAAAATATATTTTATGATTTATATTTAAATAGGACTGTATTAGTCATACTATTTCATTAAAATTAACATTATTCATAATATATTCATTTATTATAATAATTATATCTTTTATAAAATGTTTTATTTATTTTTGAAAAAACAATTTATTAAATTCATCGTATTTTTTAGAAAAACTATTCTTAAAATGAAAATGATAGAATAAAAAATTTATTTTTAAAAAATGATGACACATTAAGTAAATAAGGTCTCTACCCAAAACCCTTTATAACACCCTCATATGACCTAAGGGTAAGGTGTGAGAGGGTGATGGATTCATGGGATGGCTTGGCTAACATCCCTCATGTGGTAATTTGAACTAACTTGAACTTCTCCAAAGGTGATTTAGTTAAATCATCAATTTTTTAAGATCCACGTCGTCTTGGCCAAGAACGAAGCCCAATGGTGCTACCACCCTCCCAAGTTATGAAAAATTGTATTTATGTGGAACTACTCTACTAGTTAAGGCCATCATTTCTCCTTTCTTCATTGATCATTCTTATGATAAGGTTAAATTTATTTATAAAGAGTATTGTATCCAATATTCATATTGAACAACGGTCATAATTGACCAATGGTCATATAATGGTTGAAATATGATGGTCCCATTTCAAATTATACTATCTTATTTATTAATAATATATGGTTGTGTTGTGTGCAAAATTAAAATATCACACATTTTCATGAAACATTTATCATTTAAAAAGTACAAGTTTTTACAATATCTTTACAAACCTCTCAATCATTTTTGTGAAAAAACTCACCTAATGTTCTTTATAAGTCTTCGAAAATTTGAATATCCTCTAAATTATTTTTAGAAATTCCTCTAATTCATGGGTTCCTTTATCACTATGGAAGACAGGAGGATGTTGTTTGATATATTTTGAATCATAATCCACTAATCATCAGAGGATCATGGTATCCACTGGCCCTAGAGTCTAAATGGTATGGATCATTGCTTTAACAAATGAAGGGTACACTAGAGGATCCTCCTATAGAAGCTGCCTCATGACTTCTCATCTTGTATTTTGAAGAAATCCTCATGAAGTTATTTTCTATTAAAAAAATGACAACAACCAATTGATTATGATAAAATTCCAAAACCATTGAACAAAATTATAGATTCCAATGAAAATTTATTGAAATGGTAATAATTTAAGGTAATTATGATTTTTATCTCAAAAAGGAAATACCTTTTGAAAGGAATAGTTTCATTCAAATAAACTCTCTATTTAGTTTATTCAAATTTTCTCACACACACCAATACTCCAAATTTTGTATATTGGTCAATTTCATTAGATGTCCCATACAATTAATTAAATTAACTTATATACCATTTCTCAAACTTAGTAAAGATTTTATGCCTTCCCATGGTAACATAGATTCAGTCACGAGAGTGAGCTGGCAAGGCCCCTTTTCTTCCCTTACTTTATGAATTCGGATGATCCTTATCCTATATACCCAAGACAAAGAACCCACTCAGGAAGTGCTGACACACATTATTCTGAAAAATCCCTTTGAAATAAAATTGTAATAGACCAACCTTGACCAACCAGACTAGTTACCCAATTCAACCCATTATGGGGTGAGGTAAAATAAGGATAAAAAAATTCTCATATATAAGGAAAATATGATCATAAAACCATAGTAAATAAGTATAAACTATGAGATATACAGCTTATCTAGACAAACTAAACCAAAAAGTACTAAATTTATAGGCAAATAAGTCTCCATGTGATGAACTGTCACCTCTGAAGAAAAACAACATCTTAAAGATAAGAATGCAAACTAAATAATCCCCATCCTTTAACTTATGTCTTGTAAAACAAGTTCTAGAACCACCCAAAGGAATAAGTAGTGTGTGATCAATAGATCCCACTAGGTAACCACTAAGTAATATATAAAAGTTCTAATATCAAGAATTCACAAGTTATATCTTTAAAACAAAACAATTTTATGATCATCCTTATAAATAAAATAATATGAAAACATTTCTCCAACAATCCTTGAATTTTCCAAAATTTTCATATCAGGTTTTCCAAAGAAAGAAAAATTCCACTTATAAAAAAAATATGTGAAAATAATAAAATATAAATGTACATATGATCCAACAACCATGAAATAATATATCATGCAATAAACAACTAGAAACAAGATTCCACCTTGAAGTCAGGATCTAGCCTATGGAATGATACGTACTAGACACTAATGTGACAAAAATAAATAAGGTTGGATCCAAATAATATCAAGTCCTACCATAGTCCATATATATAAAAGATCTCACCTCTTAGTTGTGTCGTACATACTAAGACTAACCATGTCCCTTTCACGATGAATCCAAGGTTCCTATCAAGAAATGTTTGTAAATTTATATTTTGGAATCTATTCTCACATTTTCATAAAACCATTTAAAATTCCATCCAATATATATCATTATTTGAAAATCCATTTTTCCTTTTCAAATCAAACAAATTAATTTTTCAAGGAAAACCCCCATTTTAAACATGTACCCATTCCCTTTTAAATTTCAAAACATTAAAATCTATTTTTAATCTCAACAAATAAATAAGAAAAACAAAAAATTCAAGAAATTATTACACTTGAAGAGAACCACCTACCTCAAGGATGTATAAAACATAACCACCTTTGACAACGGGGATAAAAAACCACAAGATCTTCCTTCAAACGACAAGGAATGTTAAGTGACTGGATATTATCAATACCAAATTTGATCTGATTATAAATCTCTACCTCAATCATTATCACACTCAGAAATGATGAAGAAACTGGAAGGAATGATTAACCAAAGAGAAGAAATCCAACTACAGTAGTTATAAATCATTTAATGAAGTGATATATATAGGAATGAATCTCCCAAAATAACCTAGGGATATCTATAGGTTTACAAATTAAGGATACATATATAATGAATGAAACATATCACCTTTATGACACTCGAAAAACCAACACCATGACAATTAGATGATGTGTAACCCACATACTAATCATGTAATCCTTCGGATCTATATACATAGAAAAACTCATCACCTTTTTAATTAAAAACCACATATTCCCCCTTACATGACATGTACCTACTGCATGGCATGTGACTAGTTCACATCATGTATCCTATTCATAGATTCTACCCACCAACAATTACACAGAATGAAATTTACATACACGATGCTTATGTTCTCAATGTGAAATCGAAATTTCTGGTTTTATGTTGAAAATTACAAAACATTATTGGCTTCACCATTATAGGTATCTCCCAAAATCATATTCATAAATACTTTCCCAACAAAAAATGAAACCGAAAGAAAATATTTGAAGATACCTAACAGAAAGGTAACAGCGTATTACAAGTTACCATTTCAATGATCATTTTTCAATAATTGGTGGAATTAACACCACACCATTGAATAAATAACTCATGGGATTAAGTATGTCATTTACTCTAAGCATATAACATACCATATTCGGAAGTTCTTATACATTGTATTATTCACTAGTGAATCCTATCGATGTGTATTCAAGAATCTGAACCCCCCCCCCCTTAGGAAAAATTTCATTGTATTTGTGTTTTTCACCATCAAATGCTAGTTGGATTCTTTAAATATTGTTCAGTACCTATTACCAATATATAGTTAAATGTTAAATGAATATACACTAAGGGTATCTAGCAATTTAGACATGAAAATGGGGCTTGTAGTTTAAAAAGGGGTGTCTAAATGGATATCAAATCTTAAGGATGTTTGGTCTCTATGGGGGATATATTCCCTAAAATAAAAGGGTTTAAGAATATGATTTCATAATATTTCTTTAAAAATGGATACAATTCAAATATGAGTAACATCGAGGGTATCTGAATCTATATGAATAGTTGGTAAATGATAATTGAAAATCATAACCAAAGAATATCTGAGTCAAATGATGGTGAGGACTGATGGGTATGGGTCAACCATTATTAATGATGGAAGCCCTTATTCCATGTATTTAGAGAAATAAATCTTGTATTTAAGGGTTTCAACTCTTTTAGGACCAAAATAAACAATAAGTTCAAGATCCAAGGTGTTTTGTTATTCACTATGGAATCTTAGTGGTGTCCCTTTAGACTAACTAGTCTATGTTACTAGTTTTCTTCAGGGGTGATCCAAGTTCCAAGAAGCCCAAGGTCCATGGGGTTCTAAGAGAAGCACATCAACATGATTAATTTGTCGGTATTAACTCAGATATCGAATATATGAAGTTTGTTCAAGGGGAATATATGATTCAAGAAGGTTTGAAGTGACCTAAAGGTTATTACAATGTGTATCAAACACATTTTTTGGGATAAATGATAAAACATGAAATTCTTGAATACATTTTCGTAAGAGAGATAATCTATTCTGCTTGAATACTTGTTGTCGTAAAATTTAGTTCCGTGAGACTAGAAGATTGTCATGTAGTTTAGCATTATGTGACTATGATTTTTTTTGTGATGTTTAACATAATATGACTAGGTATTGGTTGTTTAGTTTAATGTAATGTGACTACGATGGGGTTCCCTACGAGTGGTTTAATAGGTTCTTGAAGCTCACAAGAGCCGTGCTCAATGTGAGAATCAAGGGATAACAAGGAATTTTATTAAGTTGTGTGAGGGTATGTGATATATGTGGGGGTTTTCACAATTTATTGTTGACTCGATCCTCTACATATATTTGACTCTCACGAAGGAACAAGATTGGTAGGGATGTAAATACATATTTGGGCCTATAATAGAGGATCCCTGTTTCACTATGTATCCTTTTATGGTATTGATCAATACACATGAAGGTCTCTTGTGTAAAATTACACTCAGTACTTGAGTTATAATGTGGGGAGATGGAATTTTTATCATATTTTGGATGAGCCTAAGATTTGGGATTTTGGAGTCACTACCTAACTTGTGGTAACAAGAATCAATCATAAAATTGATTTGAGAATGTTTCTTGAATAGATCTAGCCCATATATAGGTATGGGTTCATGTTTTCTAGTTTCATTGTAGTTGGACCCAAGATTTGGGATCTGGGTATCACTCTATATCTTATGAGAATAAAAACCAATCCACACATAGTTCTTAAAACGGAAAATTCCCATGTAGCTCTGACCCATAAGTAGATAGGGTAATTTTTTCCATCACATAATGTGAACGGATCCATCATTTGGGATTTTTTTGTCACTATGTATCATTTTTTTAAAATGAATCAAGCTGTATCTAGTTCTTGAATGGAAAATTCCCTATGAAGGTCTCACCCATATGTAGAGAGGGGGGATTTTTTTCATTTATACTACAAATGGACCCAATATTGGAGATTCAAGAATCATGGAATATCCTCTGATAATAAGAATCAAGATAACCATAGTTATTAAAATGAAAAATTCCCTACGTGGGTGTGACCTATATGTCAAGAGGGGGGATTTTTTCCCATTTATTCTATGGCTAAACCTAGGATTGGAGATCAGGGCATCACTATGTATCCTATGATAACAGGAATTAAACCACACATAATTCATTAATGGAAAATTCACTATTCATGTCTGACCCATACATAGAGAGGGGGAATTTTTATCTATTTATTCTATGATTCGACCAAGTATTGGATATTTGAGCATCAATATGTATCATATGATTACTAGAATTGATCTAAATGTTGTTATGTAGATCTGAATCACACATAAGGATGTGGATATTCCCTTCTCATACCCAGATCGAGCTCACCTATAGTAAATTTCCAATGAATTAACTTCGCAGATCATGAATGAAGGAAACCTTTCTATAATATGGATCTGGAGCCATTATTAGATGGGATCACAATTCCCTCATCCCTATGGGATTGTATTTATTTGTATTCATTTATGGAACTCTTTAATCATGTATTTTAGGATCCAATGATTTCTAAGGTGGCTACTAAGATAAAAATGGCCCCAACCCTGTGGGTAGGGGCTGTTTTGTAGACACTTCTGATTTCATCAGGGGACTCATGGGATTTGATGACTCTTGGGTGGAGGTGGTTGTAAAATTTCCTCCATTATTATTGGTTGTTATTACTTATAGATGGCCGAAATGGAGGATACTATAGTGATTCACTTAATTTGGCACAATCCCATTTTTGCATGGACTAGTCGCAATGGCTTCTTTTGATGGGATTCAATTATTATGGGGAGCTATCGGGTAGTCTAAAAATTCATATTTCATGTTTCAAATTAGTTATCATTTTTTCAATAGTCCCAGCTCATGAATCTATGGGTGGACCTCTCTCTCTCTCTCTTTAATAACTATGTCATTGCATCCTCAAAGTGGAGGTGCTTCATTATATTGGCCAACTCTCGCATGCATTACCTGATCCATTTATCTCTCTTGTGGCTATGACATTACAGGATGTCATATCTGGATTTTTTCCCCTATGGATAGGTTAAAGTGAAATTCTCCATAATTTCCTTATCCTTGGATATGAACCCTCGATGAGGCTTTGTAAATCAATCCTAAGAGAGTTTTCATGATATAAAGGAGAAAACATAATAGGAACTTGTTATACTCTTTTTATCTTGGGTATCAAGACATAGATAACATGACCATATCCAACTAATAATAGACTTTATTTATGATCTAGAAGTGACCCTCAAATTCTTGATAAGGGAGGTTTATAAACTTAAATCCTCGATAATTGGTCCACATATTTGGGAACAAGTAAGGAATTAACTCCTTCTATAGCTCATCTAGAATATCATGGTCATAAGTGGAAATGGGCTATAACATGGTTAGAAGGATTTTTTCAGCTAACACTCTCTATATATTAATTTCATCTACTTATTCATTGAGTACATGGGATCATTTCTACACTAAAACAAGGATGACTATCAAGGTAGTGATCACCTTCTTATTTGGTTGAAGAGTCTATTGACCCTTGAGGTGTTACTAATATCTGTTGTACAACATCAAGTACACTAGAATCATGAATTGTAGGTATGTGTTCCTCATTTTGTGTCATGGTAGGAGTGTTCCAACCTTTCTTTTGGGGTCGAGAGGGAATGTAAGTCTGCAAGATAATGGTCACCAAAATATGTTGATAAATTTTTGGTGCTCTAGGGATATGAGCCCAATACTAAGAGTATGTTGGAGAATGTTAATGAGATTTTGATATTGTTAGTGGTAATGTGATCCTACCTTTGGGGGTTGTTGAGGTATGTAGGTAAACCACGGTTGAATTATGGTTATAGACCTAGTTCAATCATGCATTCCTCATTGGTATATACAGACAGGACTTCAGAATGGGAGAAGGGATATGAGCCTCCTCTTTATAGCCTCTAAAGGATTCTAGTGCAGTCTTTCATGAGTGGGAACATGGATCTGATCCTAGTCCTATAAGCTACTGGAATATTTTAAATAGATTCATTAGTAAGGATATGATCCCGCCCTATCACTACTGAAAAATAGACCTTTAACAGTGCTAAAAGAGGCATTTATCATTGCTAAAAATCGCTGATAATATAAGCGTGGTTAAAATCCCAAAACATTATCAACACTAAAAACGTGCTATTAAAGGCCCCCTTTAACATTGCTAAAAAAATTACTACTAAAAGGATCCTTTAACAGCACTTTTTTAGGGTTTTTAACTCCCCCTTCATCAGCACTTTTTTAGTGCAGTTAAAGGGGGCCTTTAAAATCACTGATAAAGGATCTGCAGATAAAGGGTATTAAAAGTTTTTTCCAAGCCCCACACACCCACCCATTTATCAGTGCTTACCATCTCCAACCCTTTATCATCACTTCCCCCACCCCTTTATTTTCAATTTAGTTAATCCCAGCCTCCTGTGTGCGCCCCTGCCTCTAGTGAGTTTTGAACCCTAGACCGCCAACATATACATCAATGCCTTTTCCACTCCCTGATACTATTTTGTTTTGTATTTTATGATATATCTATATATCTATATATTACTTATTACATTTTTATCTATATATTTATATATATATTTATATATTAATATATATATTTTATAAGTAAATATGTTTAATTTTGTTATTTATAAAATTAAATTTTTATGTGTGAATATATAAAAAATATGTATATATTTTTATATATTTTATTATAAATAAAATTTCATTCTGAAAATTGATAAAATTTAAAATCCATAATATCAATAAAAATATAATCACTAGGAATAAATTCAGTCCCCACTGAAAAAGGGAAAAAATACCCCAAAAAACGAGGCTTAAAATCCATAGAAAGTTTAAAAAATATGGGGTTCCCCAACTAAAAACTCAATTTTGGAGGCCTTCTGGAACTTTTTTTCTATAAAAAATATTTATCAGGGTCACCTTGATCATGATGGAATATAGGTCGCTTCCGGATTCATTTTGATATGTGGTAGAGCCCAAACAGACACCCGAATCAAAATTTATGGTCGTTTGAAGTTTGACTTATGATTTCAACTTATTTTTGATATTTTATTTTATTTTTTGATTTTTTATCTTTAATTTTATATTAAATGACTATTAATTAGTAATAAAAAGAAAATTATTAATTTTAAATATTTATTTAGTTATTTTATAAGCCATTTTCACTAAATATCTAATATTTTAAGTCTAAATGCTTATTTACATTATCTGAAACATATTTCAAAAAATATTTTTATATTTGTTTCAATATAAATATATTTATATATTTATATATTAATTTTAATGAAATATAATTTTTTTGAAGTATAATTTTACCAGCACTTGTAAAAAAGAGCTGATAAAGGGAGGTATTTATCAGCACTTTTAAAAAAGTGCTGATAAAACACCCCCCTCTGTGATCGCTTTTTTAGAAGTGCTGATAAAAGAACCCATTTATCAGTTCTATTAAAAAATCACTGATAAAGGTCCCCATTTAAAATTACTTGTTTATCTTTTTTAAATACCCCCTTTAACAACACTAATTTTTTTGTTAAAGACCCCCTCTAATAACGCTTTTTTTAGCACAGAAAAAGGGGGTCTTTAACAACATTTTTAGCTAGTTATATTAAATCCCTAGTGTTGTATAAACCTATATTTCTACTATTTTATGGTTATTTACATATTTTACTAGGAAAATGTGGTTGGAGCGGGGGTTTGAGCCCAAAAATATTCTAGCGAATTTTGTAGTTGGCTTTCTTCCAAAGGAATGTGCGCATGTCCTAAGGCATGTGCCTTACTGGGTCGTTAAACCCTAGTTGGAAAAGAATTATTAGCCAAGTCATGTACTTCATCCATTAGTGTAATATTCCTATAATCATCTTCGATTGGAGAGATAATGTGTGGTTACTCTGAAGTAACCACCTATTCATATTGATCATTGTTATATGTTGGTCTGGATGTTGGTAAATGAATGTGTTCATGTCCTAATGTCATCACCCGGATTTACTAGTAGAGCTCATCTGTCATTATCAGAATATATTTTCACTCTTAAATAGGATACCCTAGGATATATTCTTGTACGCTCTCAGTTTCCTGGATATTCCAGTCGACATCTTTTTTATGGAAGTATGAATGTGTTCTCAATCTTATCTATCATTGACTTTGATTTAAGTGGTGATTTTTTCCCAATCCCATTCTTCTTGTTCCATTTAAATATGTTGATAAGATTTATGCATAAGGGTGTGGATCTTTTCAGGGTGTAGATCAGTTCCTCCCCCATGCTTTATGCCCGGATATGATATCATTCTTTATTTGGGTGAGAAGGGATATGATCTCATTCACTGGTTACCATTGGTATTTGTCTATGGAATTTTCCAGCGGAGTTTTGGGTATGAGTGTGTTCACATTGGTCAAAAACATTTTTCATTCAATGTGATGTCCTTGATGCCCAAATTTGAGTTTATAGGTAAGTGACATGTTATTAAACACCCTCAATAGGTGAATAAATGGAATTGTTGGCTTTGTGATATTATAGGGATTGAAATTGTACAATATCATTGGTATATACAAGGAAACTATAATTCCAACTTCATACTGAAGATATTCTATAGAGATTAAGGTGTCTCAATATTTATCATCATGTAATTGGGACAAGTTCCATGCAATTTCACTTCATGTGGTAAGGACATTTTTATATAGTTTAATGTCGTGTGTCAAAGATGTTGTTGTTCATTTTAATGTCATATGACAAAGAAATTTTCATCCATTTTACCATCATGTGACTATGAATGTTTTGTGTAATTTAACATCATGTGACTAGGAAATTATCATGTGGTTTAATGTCAGGAAACTAGGATATTGTCATTTAGTTTAATGCCATGTGACTAGGACATTGTCGTGCTATTTAATGTCATGCGACTCAGATGTTGTTGTGTAGTTTAATGTCATGTGGTATCGTTTTAGCTAAAGTGTTACTTTCAAAAATCCAAATTCAAATCCCCAAACATAATACTAGTATAGTGAAAGTTTGGGATCGATCCACAGGGAGAGAAAGTTACTGTATTTTGTTTCTCCAGTTTTTAATTAATTAGGTGAAGTTTACAAAAATTTAGGGTTGATGTTTTTATGTTTCAATTAAAGAGTGATAAAACGTTCAATTTCTTGATAACTTACTTTAAAGATAAATAAAAACATAAAAATTTGATTCTAAAGATAAATGGGAAGAATGTGCTAGGGATGTGGATTATTAAGGTAATCAATAAATCAATTTTTTATGAGTTTGTGTTGTTCATAATAACTTGAATCTTTGGTTTTGGATATAAAAAAACCCCATTGGTCTGATGAATTTCATTTGAATTAGTAGAAACCAATTCCTTGGTCTCGAATTTGGTTTCTATTAATTTTTTTAATTATAACCCCTTTTGAGATGATAAGTCCACCCAAGGATCACAGATGTTCTTAATCGTAATTTCTCATAATATCCCTATAAATTATGTTCTTGGTCTAATAAAAAGTTTACAATGATATTTAGAATGAATTTTTGAGGGATTGTGAGAGAAATATAAATAGAAAGATCACAATATAACATTTGATAAACAACAACCCAAAATCATCCCCAACCCCAGCACATATGGGATTTGGCTACACATGGAGTAGCTAGTGACTAACAGAATTGTGATGCCTATGTTAAACATCACACAAACTTTGGATTAAATATCATTGGGAAGGAAGTGGCATCACCTCTCGTCTTCTCATATCTCATTCTTCTCCCATTGGGTATCTTCAGAATTTTCCCCTTTTTGTGACTCAGTGTGTGTCCTGAATTAAGTGTGCCTTCCCACTTATTTATAATATTTGGAAATAGATGGTATGTACTCAAAAGTACACAAAATGTACCCAAAAGTACAAGGTTTATACCCTAGTCAACTTGAATTGAGCCATATTTCTCCACTAGTGGGTGATATACCTTGTCGCCCTTGTCTTTAAATGCGGCGCCGCCCAGTTGGTGGGGTTACACGGCATGTAACGCCGCCCCACATGGCATATAATGTCAAACCCTAGCCACAAACTACTTCTATAAGGTGTAACATAGCGTGTACATAGTAATTTCATGGTGTGTAATCTCTAGCCAAAAACATGGGTGTTTATTTGGTCCTATCAATCCATATTGGGGCAATAGTACATGGTGTGTGTAAGAGGTACATGGTGTGTATATTTGAAAATTTTTTCTGACCCTTCCAAATTAGTGTCTTAGGCTGGAGAATACCTGAAAATCATCATGATTACCGAATTAAAGAGTTTTATCTTGAAATCAACACATATATATGGTGGAAACATGTTTTTATATTCGATAGAATGTACAAAAAGGTATACACAATTTAGGCACATCAAACTCCCCCACAGTTAGTCATTTTCTTGTCCTTAAGAAAAATTTCAACATCAAATCAATAGAATCCATACTATAAAAAGGGAAGCATTAAACTAATTAAAATTTTAAATATTATAGTCATAATAGAGGAGTTTAAAAATTACAAAACATATTTAAAATTCAAATATATTTTAATTGTGCCTTATATATAATTCAATTAAAATTTTATATCCACTTTCATCTATATTGTTTAACTTTTCATAATCAAACAAGTCACTTGATGATTTACCTCTACAAAATGTACCACACTCATCACTCAAGCTTATTTAGTGAGAGTTATACTCAATATTAAACATATTCACTCTATCCATAGGCTTTCAAGAATTCTCATTCTCTATATTAGAAGTCAAATTAAAAAATCATTAGGTATTTCAATAAGGATCAAATGTTTTTAAGTCTAAGGGTTGGTATAATGATGTGAAAAATATTTTCGGAGGCTTAAAAAAGGAGGACGAGTTCTTAAAAAATAATGCATGATATTCAAAATAATTATTATTAAAAATTAACCCCCAATCAAGAAATTTCAAATGGTGTCATCACCATGATATTCCCTTACTAGCATGGGTTCATAAACCATCAATAATATGTAATGAATGTATCTGGTCCCACTTTTTCATTTTTCAATATTTTTTTTTTCAATAGGGGATACTAAGAATAGAATAAATAGTGGATTTGGAAACCCTTCTTCCCAAATGAACAAGTGATAAACTCCCCCACTCTTAAGTACATGGTTGCTCACCAAACTATACCATGAATGGCCAAAAATCCCTCTCTAATGATCAAATGAATAGTCAAGAAAAATTATGAAAGAATTAGGGTAGGAAAGGAAAATAGGATTGTAATGTAGATTCCTATCAAGGCAGTTCATGTTTCAAAGGGTTTTATGAAGATCAGATATAGGGATGGTTTCAAGATCAAAGGGGCTGAAAAATAATCAATTGCCTCAATCATTTTTAATGTGATTCAATAATCGTCATGTTTTGAAGATAAAAACAAGCAAGTAATTGTAGTTATGCATATCCCAAGAATCTCTCAAAAAATATTATATAATAAAGAATATGCCCAAAATAATTATAATACCTATTTGGAATGAGTAAATATAAAAGTTCAATCAGGTCATGACATGTGTACAAATGATCAGTCTAATAAATGTAAATGTCCAAGATCTAAAATACTAAATCAAACTATTTTAGCTATCATTTAAAAATAATTTGAAAATTGAAATAAGCATGTAACTTTTAAAATTCCCTTTTATGTCTTTATTATTTATAATTATAATTAATCAAAAAAATTCCATAGTTTAAAATATTACAAATATTAATGATGTCTCCTAGATAAGTTCAAGGGAAAAGACTAGTGTAGTCAGAGACCCTCCCCCACACTTAATAGTACACATGGTCCCCCAAGTGAAATACCATGGAAGAGGAGAAGATGTGGGGAAACAGTGGGGGTTAAGATAAGGGAAAGTAAGGGAAGAATTAAAGCGAACGTAAAATTGAAAATGAAACACTGAAAAATACTCCCATCATGGTAAGTCAACAAAGATTATATAAAGTAGAAAAAGATATTCCCAAGTTGCTCTAAAGTACCTATGAATGTTGATGGAATGGAACAAAATCATTGAGAGACACACATCATCACAACCCAATAAAAGAACAATATATATATAATGGAAATAAATGTTCCAAAAACCAGTCACCGGGTCGCCTCAGAAGAGGCATCATCTACAACATTGGAATCTGCCAAAGGAGAAGAAGCCACAACAGAAACTAGAGGCAAAAGATCGACACTCTGAGTGGTAGGAATAACAGGTACCACAGGCATGATAATAGGGGAGGTAGTAGTGGGTCCAGTAGTAGAGAGTATAATTGCATATGTGGCCAAAGCTGTCAGCGGCATCTTGGCAGCTAAAGGTGAAGGAGCAGATGGAGAGGCAGGTGATGCGAGTATAGTAATGTCATTATGCTCTAGTAAAAGACCCAAGAGCTGCAGAATCTATTTCTGGGACTTTATGAGGGTAGTGTGATGGTGATCTAGGATGTCCAAATGATCGTCAAACTTGACTAGGAGGAGGGTGGTGGGGATATCAGGTGAGGGTGCAGGGATAAGTGGGGAGGTGGAAGGTATAAAAGAATAGGGTGGTGGTTGATGAAGAAGGAAGGCTGGGAGAAGTGAAGTAGAGAGGTGGATACCTGAGCATCCTCTGAGGATGGTCCAGTAGCGGATGGAGGTATCAGCGTAGTCTGGTCCACCACTATCATGGAGGGTGGTGCCAAATGGGTGGAAATGGAAGAGTTAATGAAATCACGGAAGCTCTCATCCGCTGTGAAATGTATGGCAGTATCCATAGAGGGAGAAACAGGGGCCGGGAGGGGTGGCACAGAATCGACCGGACTAACAGATGTCACTAATGGAGGCACCGGTAGAAGAGGAGGCAGTGAGGACAACTCTAGGGGCTAGAAAACTAGGTAATCTAATGCGAGCCTCTCAAAATGTCGGAGAATAATCTAATGGTGAGGGGGTATCTCTCCCTCATTAGCGGAAGTGGGATACTTCCCAGTATTGGGATCATTACCATCTATAACAAAAAGAAAAGAAAATTAAAGAAAAGAATAACAAGAATAAGAAGAAAATTTGAGAAAATAGAAAACAGAGTAGAACATGACGTGTAGATCCAGGGTACATAGTGTGTAGTATGATCTGTTAAAGATCCTATGTACTCCGGATAGACATGCCGAGAGGGCATGTGGTTGGGTAAAAACCAGTACACAGTGTGTAACAAGGTGCACAAACCATGTGTTACAATATGGAGTGATGCTCGTGTAAGTGTCCAGAAACGGCTCGACCATAGCAGGGGATATGACAAAAGAAACGCCATGTGAAAGGTGTACACATATTGTGGATAAACATAGAATACAAGGCATGTACTTCTTCCACCCAAATTCCTCTGAGGGATAGAGAAAACAACATGTAACAAATATACACATCGTGTGTGGAAACATGGGAAGGGGCCATGTGCCACAGGACATAAGCTGGTCCTTAAGGGGCATGGTAAGGCATGATATACAGCGTGTACCGAACATTTAAGCCATGTGTATTTGAAAATATGAAACTTTTGTTGTGTTCTAGTGTACAAGATGTAATCGTCATGGGTTCTTTGTCCACCCCATGTACTGCACGAAAGACCCGAACGGTCTCCCAATTCAAAACCACCCTAAACACTTATGAAAACATGAAATAGATGGTGGAGAACGAAGTACCTGGACTAAGGATATAAATTTAGGAGAAATCAGAGTGAAATATTATGCAAATGGAATTATTGAATTAAGGGGAGGAAGACGGCGTGTGGTAGAAGAAAACAGTGAGGAGGGGGTGTCGTGTGACATAGGCTCATGTTGGGTAGGGCCCTGACCATTATAGCTGAAGTACATGATGTGTCATAGAGCGTACATTCTATGTATTATTTTTTAAATAAAATATATAATATTAATTATTTATTTATTTTCAACATAATTATTTATAGAAGAAAAATTATGTAATCAAAAATAAACTTATACACATAGTGTATCAAATGATGACACACCATGTGTTTTAAATTTGAAAAGGAGAACTACAAACTTTGGCCTGGTGCTTGGGGCATGATTCAAACTGGAGATCAGTCATTCTAAATGCAAGTCCTAAACCACTAGAGTAAAGGTTGTAGTGCTACACGTTTTTAGTTATTTTTAATAATTAATGTTTTAGTGAAGATCTACCTAGGATGAAGAAAATGAACTATGTGTGGTTTTAATTTGAATAAAAGGGATGAAGTAGAAATATTTTATAAGTTCGAACCCATGTATTTTGAATCTAGGACCAAGACTCTGCGAATATTCCAACTTCACCCTCATGTATTCTCTTATTTTGACAACCCTTTAATTATGAATAAAAACATGGATCACATGACCTATATCGAAATGCACACCGTGTGGTTTTATTAATATGAAAAATTATGGAACTGGGCCAGCTTTTAGGATTTGAACCAGAGTCTTTTAGATCTATTTTATGAACCTCTCCAGTCGGTCCATCACCATCATGGATTTTATTTTAAGTATAAAAACTGATATATATTTTTTGAAAAGTACCTCACATTTTTTTTAATTAAACATGAGTTAAAAAGGATGAACCTTTTACCGAAGGTAGGTATGGAGTGATTCTAACTAGCGATGGCTCAGATACATTCTGGTGACCTTACCATCAACAAAGGCATCATCTCTCTTTATTAACTTAATTAATATATACATATACTACTAGTTCTATTAGAATATACATTTAAAAGGAAAGTACATGCAATGTGAAAAAATGATACATGACCTGTAGTCTCTAGGTTGCCTCCTAGGAAGCGCATTTGTTTAACATATTTGGATCGACGTTTCCTGAGTGTCTTGATACCCAAATTTTATAGTGGAGATTGTACCCACCATTTCCTCCATGTGAAAATAGGGCTTCATATTCTTCCCAATTACCTTAAATGATTTATTGTCGGCTCCAACAACTTCCACCGCAGTATGGTGGAGAACCTTGATCACTTGGAAAGGTCCCAGCCACCAAGACTTTTATTTACCTATAAACAATATCAAAAGGGAGTTAAATAATAGTTCCTAATCACTGGGATGGAATGATTTCTGAGAGATCATGCAGTCATGGACCACCTTTTTCTTCCCTTTATATATCCAATCATTCTCATATGCCTCCCTCCGAATCTCATCAAGTTCTATAAGTGGAAACTTTCACTTCTCTTCTGCAGCTTTTAGAGCTTAATTCAAGGCCTTCACATCCCAATAGGCTTTATTCTCATGTTCCACTTGTAAATGAGATGGATTTCTATAAATCAATCATAACATCGACATACCAAGAGGTGTTTTGAAGGTGGTACTTTATTCCCACAATACATAATCATGTTTCTTGGACCAGTCATTCCTTGAGGCTCCCACTGTCTTCTCCAAGATCTACTTTAATTCTCTATTTGATACTTCCACTTGTACACTGGATTGGGGATGATAAGGTTTCCCTATATTATACATAACACCATACTTCATAATTACATTCGACATTTACGCATTATCTAAATGTGTCCCTCTATCACTTATAAAATCATGTGGAACAATGAACCTACTAAAAATATTTTTCTTCAAGAATGCACGACGACCTTTGATGTGTTGTGTTTCATTGTTATATCTTCCACCCATTTTGATACATTATAAACAAAAACAAATATTTATGAGTTTCCAAATGATGAGGGAAATGGAATCCTGAAATAAATACCCTTAATGTTAATGTCATCGACCTCAAGGATAGGGTTTCGAGGCATTTCAGATAGTCACCCCATGTTACCAGTCTACTGGAACCTATCACAGCGTGTCAAAAAATACCGGGAATCCTTGTACATGGTAGGCCATAAAAATATTGATTAGAGAATTTTTTTCTATTTCTCGTTTTGGCCCGTGATTTCCCACACCTGGGGAAGAATGAAACAACTCCATAATTCCTTGAATATCTGCTTCTAGGATGCAGTGGTGGATCACCTCGTCTCCACAGGAGCGGAAGAGCAATGGGTCTTCCCAGAAATATCATTTCACATCAGAAAAAATAGTTGTCTTTTGTTGGAATGAAAGACCTTGGTGAACGACTATTTTATCTAAGTAATTGGCTATGTCGGTATACCATGGATGAGGTGTAACTCCGACTGATAAAAAATGCTCGTCTGGTAATTCCTCCTTGATTTCAATATCATTGTCTCTTTCTAAATGAGGCAATTCCAATCAGGTGAGATGATTGGAAACAACCTTCTCACTGCCCTTCTTATCATAGATCTCTATAACAAATTCTTGGTGGAGTCTCACCCAATAGATGAGTCATGGTTTTTCATCCTTCTTGTTAAGTAAATATTTAATTGTTGCATGGTCAGTGTAGACAAAAACATTGGACTTTACTAAATAAATGTGGAACCTATCGAATGAAAAAACCACTTCTAGCATTTCCTTCTCCATGGTAGTGTAGTTATCTTTTTATCCATTTAGGGCTCTGCTGGAATAGTAGACTGGTCTAAAGATTCAATTTATCCACTGCCCAAGAACTTCTCCCACGATATAGTCACCTTCATCACAATTAATATCATATTTTCCCTCCCAATTTGGGGCAATCATGATAAGAGATTCTACTAATTTTTTCTTCAGAAGTTGGAAAGTTGTGGTTCATATTTCATAAAATTCAAAGATAGCATCTTTTGAAACAACATTGGTTAGTGGTTGAGTTATCTTTGAAAATTCACGATTTAATCTTCTATAAAAACCTATATTCCCAAGAAATCATTGGATTTCCTAGACATAAGTTGGGATATGCAGTTTTGAGATGACTTCAATTTTGGATGGGTCAACTTCAATTCCCTTAATAGAAATATCATGGCCTAAGATGATTCCATTTTGTACCATAAATTGGAACTTCTCATAGATTAAAAATATATTGATGTGCTGAAATTGTCCCAAGACCAATTCCAAATTTCTTAAGCAAGTGTTGAATGATTTTTCATAGACTGAAAAATCATCCATAAAGACTTCTAGAATCTTCTTGACCATATCATGGAATATTGCCTACATGCATTGCTAAAAGGTGGTTGGAGCATTGAACATGCCAAAAGACATCCTTTGATAGGAAAAAGTTCCATATGGGAATGTGAAGGTGGTTTTCTATTGGTCTTCCGGTGTAACTAAAATTTGGTTGTATCCAAAATAACCATCTAGAAAGCAATAAAATTTGTACCCTACTAAGCGCTCCAGCATTTGATCGATGAAAGGGAGTGGAAAGTGACCTTTTCATATGAAATCATTTATTTTTATATAATCCACACATGATCTCTATATATTTATTGTTCTTTTTGGGATAAGTTCATTTTTATCATTAGTGATCCCAATGATACCCTACTTTTTGGGTACCACTTTCAAAGGACTTACCCATGGGCTATCAGAGATCAGGTAGATGATTCATGCATCCAAAAGGTTGATCACCACTTTCTTCACTACCTCATTCATTGGAGTATTTAGTCATACTTTTGGTTACTAAGAGTTATTGGATCCATCTTCAAGTAGAACCTTGTGGGTGAAAATTATTTGGTTGATCCATTTAAGATCAGATAATGCCCACCGAATATATTTTTTTCTTTATTTAAGGACTTGTAGAAGTGTACTGTCTTTCTCTTGCGAGAGAGATGCATTGAGTATAACTGGTATTGTGTGATTATCTCTAAATTACCCATATTTCAAATATTATGGGAGAGGATTGAGTTTATGTTATGGGGATTTCAGAACTCAGGGCACAATTAGTTCTACCTCGGCCTGCTCGAGAATATCTGGAAAAGTTTCATTTTGCCAACCATGAGCACCCTGGACGATGATTAATTACAGCTCTTCTGGTTCATAATCAAGATGGATGTCATTAATTAATGGTTCATCAGTGATAGAAAAACATTCCATGTCATCTTCCATATGGCCCAAGCAATCGATCATAGTAGTCAATGCATAACAGTCCTCATTTACCATAAGTGATACTTATTTAACTTCATTGAGTACGGTGTAAGATACCTTTTTATATCCCACTCTAAAGAACAATTCTATTTAATGAACATCGACCAAAACTTTCCAAGTATCAAAGAAGGGTCTTTCTAGAATAATAGGTGCCCCTTGATCTTCCTTTATGTCAATGATGATAAAATCAGCAGGAAGAATCAACCTTCCCACTTTTATGAGCATATCCTCAAGTATCCCTTTAGGATATTTAAGGGATCGATCTATGAGCTATAATTCCACTCGAGTAGGTTGTAAATCATTCATCCCCATATTCATAAATACTCTATAGGGAATTATATTGACACTAACCCCCATCTAACAATGTTTTTTCTCAAATTCACAAGATCCAATTGTGCAAGGAATTGTAAAACTACCTGGATCATGGAGCTTTAGAGGAAGATAGTGATGGACCACTACTGAACATTCCTTAGTGAGAGGAATTGGTCATAAATCCTCCATCGACCTCTTTTTTGAGAGAATTTCTTTCATGACCATCATATATTTTGGCATTTTAGATAATTCCTCTGTGAAAGGAATGTTGATATGAGGTTTCCAAAATACCTCCATGAATTCCCCAACTTACTGATCCAGCTTCCTTTGCTTCATTCATGCGGAATATGTTAAGGGGGGTCATAAGTTTTGACCACCTCTTTTCCCTTACCATGTGCATCCTCCTACTGTTTTGATAAGCCTTGTGTCAAGGGCGACTCCTGGATCTCAGATTCATTATTCGAAGAGGGTCTAGGTGTAGCTGGATTTTCACCTTTATTTGATGATATTTTCAAAGGTAGATCCTTCCCACATCATAATTTGATAGCATTGTCCTCATCCCATGGGTTAGTTTCAGTGTTATCTAGTAGTGTATTGGGTTTCCTTGAAGAGAGTTGATTGGAAAGTTTCCCAGTCTGATTCTCATGGCTCTGAATAGATGTCTCTTGATTCGGAAATCTTATTTCAGTAGTTCTTATGAATTTTGACATCATTTATTATAGATTTTATGGGTGGTCCTATTAATGTTTTTGGGTAGCTAGTGGAGTTTATGTATGCCTTGTTGGTTGTTCCAGATGAGGGTTTTGATACCCCTGTTGATATAAGGATCTCTGCTGTGGTCTGGGATATGGTTTTTGATATTGTTGTTGACCATAACCAGTTTCCCTTTGAGGGAGGGGTTGATAATTTTGTTGTTACTACCCCCAACCTGTGTTTTCATTATCTATTCAGGTCGGGTTTTGTAATTGCGGTTAAATATTCGTCACTCTATTCTAAGAAACATAGCTTACCAAACATTTTTGAGGAAATGACACTTGTTGTTGGGCATTCACCTATGACATGATTGTCACCACATTCTCTGTGTGATGGTTAATTTACTTCTTGATCTAGAGATACATTTTTTAGATTTAACACATCAATTTTCCTAGACACAAAATTGAGTTGATTAGTAACCATTTTAGGGGAATCGATTTTATGCATGCCCCACTCTTGAGTACCTAATTCATAGTTCCATTGGAAGTTGTTTTCTAACATGTCTTCATGCAAGTCGAATAATTACTTTGGTAATTTCCTCATTACCATGCATCATGTAGCTGCATCCACCACTGATTTGTTTATTTTATTAATTACTCCATATAAATTTTGTAATTTCATCCAAAAGTGAAGTCCATGATGAGGGAACATCCTCACAAGTTCTTTAAAGCTCTCCCATGATTCCTACAAAGATTCCGAATCATGCTGCTTAAAGTTGTGAATTTCATTATGCAACATCACTGTCTTGGGGGTGGAAAATACTTTGATAGAAATTTCATGTCCAATTCCTCCCAAGTGAGGATATAACATTGAGTTAGAACTTTAATCCATTCTTTCACTTTATCCCTTAATGATAAGGGGAATAAGTGGAGTCTAATAGCATCATCGGACACCCCATGGTAGTAGAAGGCGTCACATATCTCCATAAAATTGGAGAGATGAGTGTTGGGGTCTTCACATGGTAAGCCTCCATACTTCACCATGTATTGGATGAGCTTCATGATGGATATCTTGATCTCAAAATGTTGGTCTTGCATTAGTGGTTTGACAATACATGTATCAGCTCTATGGATGGAAGGAAGATCGTACTTCATAAAGGTACTATGCGGGGGAAGTTGTTATTGATAAGGTGGGGGAAATAATTTCTGATCAGGAGAAAAATAAGGCCCCTGGCCTGGATACAGGTACGGAAACCACTCCGGTGGGTACTACTGGGGTTTCTATAGGCCATAACCTGAAACAACTGGATATGGTTATCATTTCTAGTTCTGTGGTATGAACTCCATGACATTTTCTAGTGGAATATGGATCCACTCAACCTCATCATCTATTTGTTGGTTTTGGTTGTGCTCATGTATGAAATACAATCCAATGGCTTGGACAGCAGCTGGTTCTGCTTCTTCAATGTTCTCTATGGGGTCGTTTTGGTTGTGGTCGTCTATAAGTTCTCGACGTCACCTCAGGATCATTCTTTCGATCACCGAATCATGTAAATGGACCTCTAACGACTTGGTGCTCTTGGAAAGAGTGATTTGGCCAATCATTCACCTATGATCCTACACAACACAAAGTAGTAAACCAAGTATAGAAGTGGAAGTCTAAAATAATGAAAAAATAAATGAGATTAAGAATAGATTTTTTTAGATTTTTTTTTATATTTTCACTTTAGTAAATACAAATTGATTAATCAAAACACTATTAACTTTAAACTCCCCAGTAACAGTACCTTAATTTGGTATCATTTCATCCAAATTGTTACTTTTGAAAATCCCAATTGAAATACCCAAACATAATACTAGTATAGTGAAAGTATGGGATCAATCCACGGGGAGAGGAAGTTACTATATTTTTTTCTCTAGTTTTTAATTTTTTAGGCAATGTTTACAGAAATTTAGAGTTGATGTTATTATGTTTCAATGATAGAGTAATTAGACATTCAATTTCTTGATAAATTACTTTAAATATAAAAAAATACAAAAATTAGATTCAAATGATAAATGGGAAGTATGCATCGGGGCTATGGATTGTTAAGGTAATTAAAAAATCAATTTTATTATGTGGTTGTTTTGTTCATAATAAATCACATCTCTGGGTTTTGGATATAACAAGACCCCCTTGGTTTGGTGAATTTTGTTTGAATTAGTAGAAACCAATTCCTTGCCCTGGAATTTGGTTTCTATTAATTTTGATAAGTTTAACCCCTTTAGAAATGATAATTTCACCCAATGATCATGGGTGTAATTAATTTTAATTCCTTTTAAGATCCATGGAAATCTTGTTATTGTTTAGATACGGGGTTTCTCGTGATATTTAGATAGAGTTTTGGGGTATTATGAGATAAATATAAATAACACGATTACAATATAGAAATTGATAAAAAAACAACAAAAATTCATCCACATCCCCAACACATAGGGGATTTATCTACACATGGGGTAGCTAGTGACTAAAAAACTTGTGATACATGAGTTAAACATCACAAAAACTTTGTATTAAATATTTTTGGGAATGTTGTGGTAGAACCTCCTCCCTTTTCTTCTCAACTCCCATAGGACGTCTCCGGAATTGTCCCATTTTTGTGTTTGAGTGTGAGTCCCAAATTTGGAGGGTCTGCCCTCATATTTATAATATTTGTAAATACACAGTGTGTAATCAAAAGTACATTTCATGTACTCAAAAGTACACTTAGTGTACCCAAATCAACTTGACTTAGGCCACCTTTCTCCGTCGGTGGGTGATCTACTGTGCCGCCCTTGACTTTGAACGTGGCACCGCCTGGTTGATGGGTGTACATAGCATGTAATTCCACCCCACATGGAATGTAATTTCAAACCACAACCACCAACCACTTCTAGAAGGTGGAACTGTGCATGTACACAGTAAACAGACAACGTCTAATCTCTGGATGGAAACATGGGCATGTATTTGGTCCTGTCGATCCGTGTTGGGGCAATAGTACACATCATTTTTAAGAAGTTAAGGCCCTATATATTTTAATTTTTGTTCAGACCCTTATTTATTTGTTTATTATACTGTAAAATACCTAAAAATTATCATGATTACTGAATTAAATGATTTTATCTTGAAATAATCACATATATCCAGTGAAAACATGTTTTTATATTAAATAGAATATCTGAAAAGGTATACACAATTTGGTCACATCATCATGTCGTTGTGATGTTTTTTGGTAATTTAACATCATATGACTAGGACATTGTCAGGTAGTTTATCTTCATATGACTAGGAAATTTTCATTTATTTTAACATCATATGACTAAGACGTATCATGCCATAACCTTTCAAGAGGGGAGGATTTTCTAATTGATCTTGGGATAACTCTTATTAATGTTTCATGAGTTTTGGGATCCTTTAACTCTATCAAGAATTTCTTTACCTCCTTCAATATCAACTCTTTAAATATATGGAAGCTCTATAATTTTTTTCTTAAGACATCGATGGTATGGGGAGTGATTATCATGGCATGTCAACCCTGCCTCAATTAGAACTGAGAGGAGGTCATCCATTACTAGGATATATGTCATGACTCATCCCTCAGGGCCCGTGTCGTAACTAGCCCAAGAATGCCTTCCATAGGCCAGGGGCTGGTGACTAGGACCAAGTAAGAATATCCCAATAAAGGAAATGCATTACCTTTAAACATGTTTACATGAACAAATCTCAAACTGTGGAATGTAACAAGAAATTAAACAAAAACTGTCACTAAGACAACTACTGAGAGTATATTATAAATTAAAAGTACAAAAAGGACAAGAATACAATCCCAAAACCAAAAAGGAATGTACAACTACCACAATCCATCCATTCAAGACCATACATGAAGGGTAGGTGAAGGGTATCTTCTTGTAGCCATTGATGTATGCATTTTCATCCTGTCTCACTGAGCACCACCTGGTCTAAGACCACCAAGGTCTCAATCGAAGTATCGATCACCTGCATAAGACACAACACATGCAAGAGAGTCCCATGTAGGGGTGAGTAACACAATACTCATTTGGGAACCCAAACAAAAATGGAAAGACAAAAAAGCAAGACCACAAAGTAAATAAAGCTCACACTAGGTATAACTCAAAGTATAGAAAGTAAGATTGTTAGTCAGAAAGCAGAATCATCTTGTACAATTCATGGACTCATCCATGATGAGTCATGGAGGTTCTCTTGGCTACTGGAACACTGAGGTCCGCTCTGCTACTATACCACTGAGTTTTGTTGGGATATTGGACCACTGAGGTCTGCTCTTCTACTAGACCACTGAGGTCCGCTCGGTTACTGGACCACTTAGGTTTGCTCTACTATTGGACCATCGAGGTCCACTATGCTACTAGATCACTAAGGTCCGATCAGCTACTGGACCACTGAGGTCTGCTCAGCTACTAGACCACTAAGGTCCTCTTACCTACTGGGCCAACAAGGTCCCACTCATCATATCCTACATGTCGCATCCAGCTGTAGGATTCCCTCTCTTCAGTTCCCTTGATTCCGGGAGAATCTACTCCTCAATCCATCGTTCATATCTAGAATATCACAAAATCTCACTTACAGTATACCCAAATAATGGTCTCATAGCAAGGGTCCCAATGCCATAGACAACCTATCAATCGGAAGCCTGGTCTGAAAGATATTGACCTTTTAGTAAACAAGGTCCGGTTGCGTCCGTGCCTAGTTTGACCTGGTCAGACCGACCCGACCTACCCGGATCGAGGGGTCCAACATGAACTGACCCAGTTCGGCTAACCCAACCTAGTCTGGCATGGCCTAGTGGCTAGGCCCATTGGGCCTTTCTAGACCTGGCCTATTTCGGCTGTGGATCCAGCCTAATAGGTCGCCCAGTGACCCGGTCTGCATTCTCCAGCCCAGTACAACTTAGTCGGATCGATTTTAGTCCTTCCAGGCTACAAAGTATCCCAGTTTATTATCCGACTCAGCCCACATCAGCGAGCTGGCATGGGTCCATCCCAGACGATGTGCAGGCGTCAGGTGCGCGCAGCCACACCGTCGGCTAAGGCTAGATACCTCCCCTTTGCATGCAGTCTAGCATGGACCATAGGCCAGCGCATGATATGGCATGCCCCACGGGCCGCATGAACTGGCGCCGCCCCACAGCACCACTATGACCCTCACTGTTCACAGCCTCTGCCACCTTGGCGTGCCACTGGGGCGTGACACCTATCACCCGTAGCTGCCACCACAGCCCTCTTGGCTGTGACTCTCCCTCTGCCACCACCGACTCCCATGCGGTGATTGTTCACCCAGTGCAACTACCTCCCTCAGGCACCTACTTTGGGTGATCCACAATTCCAATCCATCTTGGACCGTGGTTTTCATCACTTCACAAAGAAGGATAAAATAATTATGTATAAGAACATTCAAATAACACACAAAGGATGAACCATGAACTCTGTTCATGTTGGTGTGGTTTTTCCTTTTTAGGAGGTTTAAAAAAGGATAACCAAAACACGAATCCAACTTCCCATCATTCTCCACATGCATATTCCCGTGACCCACAAAGATGATCGATCTGCGGGTAAATCTGTTAGTGGGTTGACCTGCATTCTTCACTTAGGAATAAGAACGTGGGAAGTTAATCACTTAGAAAAATAATCCTTGGCCTAGAAAAAAGGAGATTGGTCGAGGATGATCGTCTCACCTCATTGTCGATCTTCAGTTCTGAATCCACTAGCCAAGGTTATCCTCGCCACTTTCCAATTCACCAGCATTCTTTGTTGAAGAGGTTTCCTTCTTCATTCGTCTGAGGAATTCCAGGGTTTTTTTCAACCCTAGATGCCTATTTAATTAAAGAAGGAAGATGTGTTGCATGTTACAGCTTCACTAAACTGATTCATTAATGAGATGTATTAATGGATTAGGCATCTATTCATTATTTTACTACAACACTGATGATTCGTTGCTTAATGATGAAGAGAAAATAATAAAAAACATTTTAAAGTTATTTTATTTTTCTTCTCAAAGTCCTGAAAACTATCTTTTTCGGTCGACCCATATCGGTCGATGTTAGTCCCTTTCTAGGAAAATCCTGATGCTCTGAGTTCAACAGTGCCCTTAGATTTCTGATCATCACACCAATTTAGAAGTTAGAAAACCCTTCTCGCACGATTATTTAATGAACCTTAAAAATAGTTTGAAAATACATTTTGGACACTCCAAGCCTCAGAATAATGTTCTGTCCTAGATCCTGGTCTCAAAATAATCCCATTTGATTTTCAAAATATTAATATGGAATTCTGGTTTATTAAATTACATCCACCTTTAAGAATTTACATCCTCATAATCCAAAATAAGGGATAATAAAACAAATGGGGGTATTGAGCACGAATCTGAGCCTCCCGCTCCCATGTGCTCTCTTAGAGATTCTCATGCTGCCAATGAACACACACTAGAAGACTCAACCATCCACAAATGATCCTCTCATGTCAATCCTCTATCTCCACCGTGTACTTTGAAAATGTCACCCCATCGTCAATCTCTAGCTCGCCATGGTCGATGATGTGAGAAGGTTCATGCATATATCTCCCCTACTGGGATACGTATAAGATGTCATGAACCCTCTCTAACTGTTGTGGTAGATCCAATCATTACACCACCTCTCCCACTCTACACAGTATTAGGAAAGCTCCAATGAACTGTGGAGATAACTTACTGCCCCGGAAAAATCTCGGTATCTCTCATCGATGAGATACCCATAGGAATACATGGTCCCCATCCTAGTACTCCAAGGGTATGTGTCGCGTATCAGAATAGGACTTATGCTGGATCTATGCAGTCTTCATCAGCTCTTGGATGACCTGTACCTTCCCAGTGGTAGCCTATACAATCTCTGGACCCATGAGTGTTGACTCCCCTAGGTCTATCCAGCATAACAGTGACCTGCATGGTCATATGTACATTGTCTCAAATGGTTCCGTACCGATGGTGGAGTGGTGGTTGTTTTTGTGCAAAAACTCTACCAATGGTAGGTGGTCCTCCCAACTATGACCAAAATCAAGAATGCAAGCATGGAGCATGTCCTTCAAGTTCTGTATGGTTCGCTCTGTCTTATCATCCATCTGTGGGTGAAGGGTTGTGCTCAAGCAAAGGTGAGTCCCAAATGCCTCCTGTAATCCCTTCCAAAATCAAGATGTAAAGAATAAATCATGATTTGATACTATCTTGGATGGTACTCCATGGTGTCTAACTATCTACCGCACGTAGAGGCATCCCAATATCTCTATTGAACCTTGCTCTTGAATGGGTAGGAAGTGGGTTGACTTGGTGAGTCGGACTATGATCCCCCGATGGAATCATGCTCCCTGGAGGTATGTGGTACTCCTGTCACGAATTTCATCGATAGTCTTTCCCACTTCCACTCAGGTATCTCAAGGGTTTTTTCAAACCTGCTGGATCTTGGGTCTCAGCCTTCACTTTCTTACAAGCGAGGCATCTCGAGACATACGGTACCACTACCTTCTTCATCCCTGGCCACCAGTACTAACATTAGAGGTCCTAGTACATATTCTTCACACCTAGATGTACCACCAAAGGTGATTCATGGAACTCCCTCAACACCTCCTCCCACAACACCACTGGTACTACGGTCTGTCCTATGAAAAGGATGATGTTCTCATAACCATTCGAATATCCATTAGGGGAATGCCCTATGGGCATCTTGTCACATATAGTCTCACAGCTGGAATCTTTGTGTTGCGCCTCCCAGAATCGCTATAAGAGTGGAGGGGAAACTACCATTGACTGATGAAAAGTTCTCTCCTCTCTATCTATTAAGGATTTATGAAGTGAGGCCAACTGCTATGAGGCCTCGTTCAATAGTTGTGAACTCAATCTTCTTCTAAGAGAATCTACCACCACATTCCCCTACCCAGGAGTATAAACTATCTTGAAGTCATAGTCATTAAGGAACTCTATCCAACATTGTTCTCTCAGATTTAGATCCTTCTGAAAAAAGATATACTTGAGATTCTTGTGTTCAGAGTAGATGATGAATTTTTCTCCCATAAGGTAGTGTCTCCACATATTTAGTGTGAAGAATATCGCAACCAACTTAAGTTCATGAGTCTCACAGTTATTATCAGGTGGTATCAATTGTAGTGATATATAATAAGTCACTACATTCCCCTATATCAGGACACAACTAAGCCTAGTTTCTGATGCATCACAGAAAACCACATAGTTGGTGCCCTCCTTTGGAAGCCTCTAGATAGGAGCCCTCGCCATGTTCTGCCTCAGCTGTTGAAAGCTCTTCTGGAATATTTTTGTCCACACAAAGGGTTTTCTAATCTACACCAATTCCTTCATGGGTGTTTCCACTCTATAGAATTTGGGTAGAAACCTCAGATAGTACCCAACCAACCCAGGGAAACTCCACACCTCGGTAAAACTCTTGGGTGGATCCCAAGCAAGCACAGCCTCAATATTTGCTGGATACACTGAAACTCTAGCCTATGAGATGACATGTCCTAGGAAGTGGTCCTTTAATATATAGAACTCACACTTCGAGGGATTCATATAAATATGGTGCTCTTAGAGTGTCTCCAGAACTATCCCCTGGTGTATCACATGCTCCTCCTCTGATGTTGAATACACTAAGATGTCATCAATGAAGACCATTACAAATCAGTCCAAGTATGACCGGAAGATACTGTTCATGAGTCCCATGAAAACTGATGGGGAATTCCTCATGCCAAATGACATCACTAAGTACTCGTATTGGTTGTAGCGACATCTGAAAGTTGTATTCAATATTTCCTCATCTCATACTCAAATATGGTGATAGACTGGTATGAGGTCTACCTTTGAGAACCATCTCACTCCCTTCATCTAATCAAATTGGTCATCAATCCATAGTATAGGATACTTTTTCTTCACAATCACCTGGTTCAGGCACCAGAATTCCATGCATAACATCATGCTTCCATCTACCTTCTAGGAAAACAAAATTGGGGCTACCCATGGTGAAATGATGGGACTTACGAACCCCTTCCTCTACAAGTCCTCTAAATGTACCCTAACCTCCCATAGCTCTACAGGATCTATTTGATATGCAGGTGTATATATCGGTGTCGTCTTAGGGTACATATCAATGTAGAAGTCTACCTCTTTGTGAGGAGTTTTTCTTGGAACATCCTCTAAAAAGACTTACTCATACTCATCCAATACTATATGTAAATTTAGACTCATCTCATTCACTACACTGAGGGTTATTCTAGCCAATTGATGAGTGATCGGTTGCACCCTCCTATGTGTGATTCAATCCCATGCTTATCCATTTTCCTTCTCACCAAAAAAGGAAAATTGGATTCCATCGCCGCGGACACACAGCACTATGCATCTAAAATAATCAATCTAAGAATGAACTGCTAATAGCCATTCCATAACCAAGATGACTTTTTAATTTCTCATCACCGCTACTAGGATATCCTAGAAAAATATCTCACCTCCATGAATAATCTCACACTGACGGTACCAGTTTGTGACCGTAGAATCCTCTCCCATAGGAGTCTCTAATCATAAGGATCGAGCCAACAGGTCGATTGGAATCTCTGAGCTCTTAAAAAGGTCCACATAAATGAAAGAGTGATTGGAACCTGTTTCTATAAGAACTTCAGCTAAATTGGATAAAACACATATCATACCTCGTATCATCTCTAGGACATCGGGAACGTAGGCCACGATGGCCTGAAGCTGATCCCGCCCCTATCCACCTACTCCTGAAGCCTGCGGTGGACAACCTATGGGTGGTGGTGGTAGTACCTCATACCTAATCCCACCTCATACTTCTTGTCCTACTCGTTTTCTACATATTTTACCTAGAAGACTGACCTATCTCATTCTCTGTCACTGCCCCAGCGGTCCCTCGACTGTCTGTCAGTCCTTTACATAGTGAGTCGGGAAATCATGAGCCATGTTCCCCTGCCCACCGCACATGTAGAAAACTATGCTCCTCTGATGAATGCCTCTTCACTGGGAGGCTCAATCTACCGACCCTAAGTCATGGGGTCATCCTCTGAATAGTCTAGCCCGTTTGGACCTATGTGTCATCTTTCGACTACCCTCCACAGATCACTCGGCCACCTGTCACACGGTGGTATCTCCCACCGTTGATGCCTGGTCTTCGAGGAATATCTCCAGTGGTAGATCTCACTCTATCACTCTAGCCTATATAGGGATGTTGAGGAAATCATTGATGCCCTGAACTCCCGTCGGAGTTCCTTCTTAAAGGTATGGTCTCTAAAGAAAGGGTCTCGTACTATATCTGTAGAGTAATGTGAGAGGTCTTTGAACCCTGTAGAGTACTCATACACTGTAAGGATACCCTTTTGTAGGTGAAGCAGCTCCTATATGCTCACTAAGTGAAACTTCATAGGGAAGAACTCCTCCATGAAATGTCACTCGAAGTCCGACCATGTGACGGTCGACTCCACATCCGTCTAGATCATCAAACTCCATCATCTCCCTGTTGAGCCCTACAGAATGCTTGTAGCTAGAACTGTCATCTATCCAAGGGGTTTCCACACTATTCATAACACTCGCATCACCACCTCCAACAGATCCTCAGTGGCCTGAGGATCTGTCTCTCCCCTAAACCTGGGAGGTCTCTATCTCTAGAACTCATTTAAGCCAATGAGCCTACGTTCATCCTCTACCTGTAGCACTGATATTAACTTCTGACCAACGGATGGTGGTAAAGCTAGGACACCACCCAGAGGTGACATATCAGGAAACAATCCCTATATTGAAGCATCATCACTCTGTGGACCATCCTCATGCTCACACACTGGAATCCTAGTTGGCTGTCTGTGTGGAGGCATCCTAAAATTGATCAAGATGGATCATGATGAATAGATTATATCTGAGGAGCTAAATCTGACTCAGAAATATCCTGATAAAACATTCAAAGATTCATGAAACTAGGGTTTTCATGTACCATGTTGGAAAGTAGAATTCAGGTTCTTGGTGTATAGATACGTTCGCCGGCACACCAACACTAAAATACCATTCTTGAAAGCTGAACTTGAAATGCTTAACATTCTTGATCCATAAAAAATACAGACTATTGGTTATTCTGGTAGAACTAACCACCCTATGAAACAACTCTGTCATGACCCATCCCCAGGGGACCATGTCGTATCTACCGCAAGCCCACATTCTATAGGCTATGAGATGAAGAATAGCACAGAGTAGGAATATACAAAAAAGGGAAGACATTTCCTTTAAACTTGTACACACACAAAAATCTAAAAATGAAGAAAGTAAACACCACGTAAACCAAAAATTTCACTGAGAAAACTAATAAGATTACATTACAAACTAATAGAAAAAAATGGGCTAAAATACAAGACCAAAAAAACAAAATAATTTACAAATTCCGCAGTCCATCTGCTCGAGACCCTACCTGAAGGGTAGGTGAATGGTAGATTCTTGTAGCCGTAGAAGTATGCACGTCCATCCCATCTCACTGAGAACCACCTACTTCTAGACCACCAAGGTTTTCATCGAAGAATCAATCACCTGCATGAGACACAACACATTGGGGTGAAGTCCATGCAGTGGTGAGTAACATAATACTCAGTAGGGACCCCAAACCACAAAGGAAAAAAGCACAAAGTAAGACCACAAAGCAAGACCAAAAAGTAAAGACAACTCACACTAGGTATAACTCAATGTATAGAAAGTAATATTGTTAGTTATAAAGCTGGATCATCAAGTACTATTGATGGACTCATCCCTGATGAGTCACTGTGGTTCGCTCATCTATTGGAACACTAGGTTCTACTCAGCTACTAGACCATAGAGGTACGCTGGGCTACTAGAATACGGAGGTCCACTAAGCTAATATACCACTGAGGTCTACTCAGCTACTGGACCTCTGAGGTCCACTCACTATTGGACCATTGTGGTCTGCTGAGCAACTGGACCACTGAGGTCCACTAGGCTACTAAACCACTAAGGTCAAATAGGATACTTGACCACCAAGGTCTGCTCTATTACTAGGTCACTGATGTCCCACTTGTCATATCCTTCGTGTCATAGATAGTTGCAGGATTCCCACTTTCTAATTCACATGACTCCAGGAGAATCTACTCCTCAAGCTATTGGTCATATCAATACTGCCAAAAAAACTCACTTAGAGTATACCCAAAGTATTTTCTCATCATAAGGGTCCCAACGCCACATATGGTGCCTCAATCGGGTGCCTGGAATGAGAGATATTGACGTTTTAGTAAACATGGGATGGTTACATCTAGGCCCAGTCCAAATTAGTTAGACCAACATGACCAACCCAACCCAAGGGTCCCACATTACCCGACTCGGGTCGTCCGACATGACCCGTTTGGGTCTGGGATGACACGATCTATCATGGCCCAATGGCCAGGCCCATTGGGCCTTGTTTGACCCAATGCAGTTTGGTCGTGGGTCTAGCCAGCTAGGTCGCCCAGCAACCTAGTCCGCATTCTACGGCCTGGTCGAACTTAGTCAAACTGGTTTCTTTCCAGCTAGGTTACATAGCGGCCAAGTTTCCTATTAGTCCTGGCCCGTATAGTGAGCCAGTTCTCTTCCATCTCGGGCCACCTAGAAGCCTGATTTTCTATTTGGCCCAACCCGCATCGACATGATGGCTTGGGTCCAACCCAGATGTCATGCTGACATATGGTTCGTGCAGCCATGTGGCCAACTAAGTCTAACAACCTCACCTTCTCATTCAGTCTAGCATAGACTGCGTTCCAGCGTATGTCGCAGCCCGCCCCACAGGCCACTGAAACCGACGCAGTGCCCGACTGACACCACGCACTTGCACCACCGCAACCCCTTCTTATTGTGGCCTCCACCACCATGACACACTGTTGGGGCTTGCTGCCTCCTGCCCATAGCCTCCATCATAGGATACCTTCACTGTATTTCGATCCAGCGGCCCTTACCACCATCGCGGACCTCTTAGTAGCGGCCTTCCATCGCCGTTATGCCCCACTTGGCTGTGACTCTCCCTCTACCATTGCTGAATCCCATGATATCTATCATTTACCCAGCACCACCATTTCCCTTGGTCTCATTCCTGGGTTGATCCACCACTACGGCCCTTCTTGGACTACGGTTTCCCTCACGTCAAGAAGAATATATAAAATGATGGAGTAGAATAACGTGCAAAGAACACAAAAAGGAAGGACCATGACCTTTGTTCATGTCGGTCTGGTTTTTCCTTTTTTGGAGGTTTGACAATGGATAATAAAAAGGTGAATCCAGTTTCCCATAATTCCCCACATGCAAATTTCCATGTCTCATAAAGACAGTCAATCCGTGGGTTAACTTGTTAGAGGATTAACCCGCGTTTGTTATTTAGGAAGAAGAATGGGGGAAGGTAATTAAATTGAAAAATAAAATCCTACTTGGGAAAAATTATATTGGTCGAGGATGATCATCCATTGTCACTGTCAATCTTTGGTCCTGAATCCTCTCTCCAAGGGTGTTTTCACCGCTTTCCAATTCTTCACCATTTGTTGTTGGAGAGGTTTCCTTCGTCATTCGTCAGAGTAATTCTAGGCTTCTTTGTCAACCCTAAATCCTTATTTAATTAAATAAGAATTATGCATTGTGCATTGCATCATCTCGATACTGTTTCATTAATGAGGGTCATTAATGGGACAAGTCTCCGCGTAATGATGAAGTCAGAATAATAAAATAACTTCTTTAAGTTGTTTTATTTTTATTCTCAAAGTCATGAAAAATATCTTTTTTAGTCAACCCATGTCGTTCGATGTTATCCCATCCTAGGAGAATCTCGACACTATGAGTTCAATGGTTCCCTCATGTTTTTGATCCAGGAACTGGTTTAAAAGTTCGAAAAACCCACTCGTATGATTATTAAATGAACATTAAAAATAGTTTGAAAATACATTTTGGCCACTCTATGCCTTGTAATCACATTCTATCTCAGTTCCTAGTTTCAAAATATTCCCATTTAACATTCAAAAAATTTACTTGGAATTCTAGGGTATTTCAAGATATGTGGCCCATGTTCAGCTCCACAACTTGTGTGTTATTTTTAGAGTCCATACTTGAATTTAGAGGGGATTTGGGTGCTGTTTGTTCCAATATTCCTTCATATATCTACTCCTGATTCTAGTCTTTATAATTAAATAAACACTATATTTTATGTCGGAGACACCAGTGGTAGGGGAGGTTATTATCATAACCTTTCAACCCTACCTTATTCATTTTTTTCATTACAATGAATTTTATCAAATAATGTTATATGGAATTGTAAAATTACCTAGGGATATATTGTGGAAAGAAGGAATATACCTTTCCATATGTTACATAAAGAGATGGTAAAATACACTTCTTCCCTCATGTGTTACCAATACCTTTATTGGAATGGGAACAACATTGAGTTTGAATCCTATGATGAATATCCCCTATCATTATTAGCTCAGGGGAATGTGTTGAAGCATTGTGGGCCTTGGATGATTCATGTTCTTCCCACTAATTCAAGGAACCTTAATCTCTTGGAGGGTTTATGGAAATTCATGAGGCTAGATAGTTTTTGGAGTACCCTTAATGAGGGGGTAGAAAATATATAAATTCCCCCAAGCCTACAGGATGGGGAGATGTAGAACAATGTTGATATTTTACCCAATGAGGGTTGGAAGAATATAAGAATTACCCTATCCCTATGAGGTGGGAAACTTCACTATAAGGACGACCTCTATAGGAAGGTGTTGATGTGTTATTCCAGTGAAGAGATCCTAGGAACATTACCAGAATTATTTCTCATATATCCTCAGTCTCTCATTGGATTTGGGTGATATGTTATTCTAAAATAATTATCATTTCATCCTTAATGAGATGACTATAAGAAGTCATGATGACACCCTTTCCTCTATCAATGGTAGTGTTATTGGATATTGAAGTCAGTCACATCATGGACCCTAGAGACTGAATCTGTTACTTCCATTGGCCATTTTTCCATCTACATTTCACTCTGAAACACAAAAACTATTGATAATACCTTCTTTTTATGCATGAAAAATAGAAGTGTTCTCACCCAGATTTGATGAGATGTCCTCAAATTTGGTTTATATAATATTTATGGAGACATAAATGGGTTGGTTCTCCTCTTCAATAGAGTATCTCATTTGATGGGCCAGTGCCCAATGTGTCATTTTCTAGGATAACGCCCATTGTACTATTTCAAAGTTTGACACCCATTATACTATTTTGTGGTTTGGCACCCATTGTATTGTTTTGTGGGTTAGTTCCCACTATATAATTTCGTCGTTTGACACCTATAATATTGTTTGGTGGGTCAGCACCCATTGTACCAATAGGTGGGTTGGAAACATTATAGTATTTGGTGGGCCAGTGACAATATTGAAGATGATCCTATGGTTAAAAATGATAAATTTTACCACATTCATATAGGATTGGGTTATCCCTTTGATTCCATAGTTACCAAGTCTATCTTTGATAATCTATAGAACCTGGCTAGTGATGATATGTGGTGGATTTTGGGCCAGACTTAGGATACACCAATGGGCCTCAAATATATTGATGGTAAGAGGGATACAGACCTACCCTAGAGTTATATTATTTGGATATCCTAGGTGGGAACTCCTATTGGATTCCCCAATTTTTTAAGTTAGGGTAGGCATATCTTTCTTTATAGCTCTCAATAGAATCGTAGTCAAATGTTGACGATGATGAGAATAATGGATAGTAGCCCTCCTAGAAATCTCCTTAGTGGTTGATTTTGACATATTTATTGTCCATATCCACCTCCCTAGTGTAGGAAAGGTTCATGTTTCTATTCTCCATGAATAATTTCCCAAATGCATTGAATCTGGTAACAAGATCCACCTCCTCTTTTACAATCTTTCATGGTAAAGATATCATGTGGTGCTCCATCCTCTAAAATATTTCATAAGAAGCATTGAATGTGGGATGAATATGTTGATGTGGTACTGTAAAACTATGATGTAAACTAACTAGAACGAGAGGTTTTGATATGGTGATTGTGTACATTGAGTCCTTAGGGCCATGGTTTCCATAGTATATGAGGCATATGATCGGTGTTCTAGGTGGTTATTCACAAATTCTTGACGTGTTATGAAGGTATTACAAGCTTATCTAGCAATATCAGAATCCATTGGAACATTGAAAATTCCATTTGCATTGTAAGGAACTTGAGAATCCCAGGAGGAAACAAGACAACTTATTAGTGAAGTGTCATTTATAAAAGTTCATGGTTGATCAATTACTTTCACAATTAAATGAATAGAGGGGTAGTTTATCTCTTTTGTTTGTGAGAGGTTTGGAATAGATAAAATATTTCATGTCGGGTTCAAAATTTTGTTTGTGTGGAACACACAAAACAAAATGGCATGATGAGAACTATAAAATATATTCTTTTATAATCATCAAAGTGTTGATTTAGTTAAAGTATTTTACATTGGGTTAACCATTTTGTTTCCCAAAAATGTGGAGGCTTTCACCCAATACTCGGTTATAGGGGGTCGAGTGTGGTTTCAAAATCATTTGTTTCAGTTTTACTATTTTTTATCTAATAGAAAATGATAATGGTTCCCAAATCCATAAAAAGGCATAGGTCTTCTTTCCAAAGGTAGATGGTCATTTGGGGTTTCAAACCCAATGGTTCTTAGGAACTCACATGGGTCATGATGATGAGAGGTTGGGCTCATCACACCCTTACATGGGGTATTATTGCCTACTTTTTTACTCTATTATAGAATTAATATATGTTCATGAATCCTTTTCAATGACCAGTGTGGAATTGAATTCCCATGTGTCAATGAATTGATCAGGACCATGTGTTTATGTTAATGACATCATGTATTACATGTTCTCTGTTATTCTCTTATCAATTTGTGATGCTATAGTTTATAGCCATGTTTAGGATCTCTAGAGTTATTCACCACCCTAGGAGGCGTTTGTTTCCTTGGAGATGGGATTGAACCTCTATGAGGCATCCTATATATAATGTGAGAATAGGAATAATAACCCACATAGTTCGTTTTTCATAGTTTAAAGTCTTATGATTGGACTATAACTTGTAGTTTAACATCATACAATGAAGAAATATGTGAGAGAATTTTTATATTGGGTATTGGGATCGATCCTTGATGAGGAATCCAATGTATCCTTTGAAGAGAGGAATCAGAGTCCATGTAGTTTAAGTAATGTGTGTTGGGGTTATAAAAAGATTCCACAATAGAGGCCTTGAGTGGGACTTATGCATATAAGAATTCCCTAAAATACATGATTAGGAATATGAACCATTGAGTGAATATGAGATGTAATCAGGATTACATCCCAATGAAGGGACACACTGTGGAAATCCTCATCATGTTAATGGTGCAATGATAACTGGACTCTATGTACATGAGTCATGGTCATTGTGAGAAATAATAGTGTTGACACTCTTTTTTATCACAGAGTCCAATGAATGGAAAATGGGAATACCTTAAGCACAAAGAGGGTCACCCTTTGAAGAACATCAATAAAATTGATGAAAGCATGGACCAGGAGCCCATTTTGAGTGAGGAACGCAAGTTACTTGCACGCCGCGCAAGTCACTTGCGCGCCACCTATGGGTCGCGAAGCTTACTTGCGTGCCCAATTTTATTTTTCTCCCAAGGTGCAAGGTGGCCTATAAATAGCCCATGTGGGTCCCCATTTCAAGGACAGATTTTCCAAAAGTCAAATTCATTCTCTGGTCACCCAAGTATTCAACTCAACTCTTCCAAAATCTTCTAAGGTAACTTTTTACCTAGAATGGAAGACTTTAAGATTAATAATAAGGCCTAAGTGTTTAGAATTCATCAACACTTGTATGCCTAAGTATCCAAACCTCCTTAAAAATGGAAACACTTGTGTGTCGCCCTACCCTTTCGATGAAACTTGTGTGCCGCCCTTTTGGAAACATCATAGGATAATAATAAAGGCTTTAGTTAAGTCTTACCCAAGTATTACCCTATATATTCTTCGTTTCCCGGGTGAACCCATGCCGCGCAAGTACACTTGCATGGCCAAGACTTGCATGCAAACTTCATTTCTGTGCCTCTCTCTCATTCACCACTCCTCTTCAAGATATTAGCCCTCGAACCCCTTTTCAAATCCATTTATGGCATGGTTCCTTTTTTTACTTCCTTATCTGAAAGGAATTATATGAGAACCTCTCCCAAAACCTTGTGACTTACAAGCTTTATGTCACTGCGGTAAGAGGTTTCCTCCATATAAACTCGTCCTTTAAGATGAGAAGATCTTTGAATTAGGACATCCTCCTCAGAAGTAATCCCCAAGTTCCCTTAGTTAGGGCCTCCTTCTCAGGAATAAGCCCCAATCATAATTCCTTTAATTAGGGCATCCTTCTCAAGAGTAAGCCCCAAGTCCCCTTAACCTGGGCCTTTTTATCAGGATTAAGCCCCAGTCATAATTTCCTTTAACATTGGGAATCATCCTCAGGAGTAAGCCCCAATCATAATTTCTTTTGATTTCACCCTCCTCAAGAATAATCCCCAATCATAAGTCCCTTTTAATTTGGGCCTCTTTGTAACGACCTGAAATTTTGAGTAAATTTTGATTCCTAAATTGGTGTGTTATTTTATTTTATAATCAACAAAACTATTTCATTTAATAAAATGATAATAATTAACATAAGACCATTGGATTTTGATTGTTAGATGATCGCTGCCCAATAAGACCATTGGAAACTAAATGTTGGGATTATTGTCTATAAATACAAGTGATATTGATTAATTAATATATAAAGAAGATTTTATGGCCCCATACAGTATTCTCGGGCCGATCGAATCCCATCTGATAGAACTTGGGAAGGAGGTAGCACCATTGGGCTTTGCTCTAGGCCAAACCCAAGCTGAACTTCATCGTGTGAAGATGGAACAGAATCACCTACACGAGAAGTTCAAGCTGATAGAAATCACTACCCAGGAAATTTTGGCCGAGCCACTCCAAGATTCTATCACCCTAGCACACCTTACTCTTAGTTCCTATGCTGGTGTTATAAGGGTCTATATAACGAGACCATAACTGCCTTGTGTAATCCTTTGATTTAATTAAAAATTGTGATTTCTTCTTATGATGAAGTTTGTGAATTTTCAAATGTCCGGATAAATATAGTATGCATATTATTGATGAATATTAGAAAAAGGATATTTTAAATATATTTATGTAAACCTTAAATAATTTATAATGTGTAATGATTTTCAAAAAATTGTATTCTACAGTTATGTTCAGTAAGAGAGTTAGATTCTAATAAGATCAACATAATTTTTGATGAATAGTAAATTATGAATAGTGATTTTAGGCTTATGATTAGTAATGTGACCAAATGGATTAAGTAACTTTACTTAAGAAAGTATTAATACAATTTAGGCACCTTGATTAAGTAATATGATTCAATAAGATAGGTAAATAACTGTTTTAGAAATTATTGGTTCAATTTTAGTTTTTTCGGGTGAATAGTGTTTTTTTATTTAAAAAATTAAATTAAAAATATTTAGAAAATCATTTTCATAAAATGGAATTCATTTTTGAAATCAGAGCATTGATATTTAGTTAAGGTAAATTTTTGGGATTTTTCTTGAAATAGTTGAATTTTTAGTGAATAGTGTTTTTATTTAAACATTAAATTAAAAATATTTAGAAAATTACTTTCATAAAATGGAGTTCATTTTTGAAATCACAGTGTCGATATTTGGTTAAGTTAATATTTTGGGATTTTTCTAAGAAAGTTGAATTTTTGGTGAATAGTGAAAATACAGTTTTTGAGTTTCAGGTTTTTAATGACATCATTAAGGATATAAAAATTATGAAATAATTATGGTCAACTTAGGAATAGTAATATAAGGTATGAGGTGTCCCAAGTGGCCAATACCATGGGAAATACCATGGGCAAGCCCATGGTTTTTCCAATACCACTGATGAGGTGTCCCTTGGCAATTAATGTTTTGTCCCCTCAATTCTCCTATAAATACCAAGACTTTCCCTCATTCATTTCATTTCCAAATCCTCCCCAACGAAGTTATGGTCTCCTTAACTCCCAAGAAATCCTCCAAAGGTTCCCTAAATCTTCCCATGGTCCCGACCGTCAGGATTTTGAAGTTACTCTTCAAGGTAAGGGATCCTACCTCTCTCTTTCTTTTCAATTACTCTTGTATTTCATTTCATTTAATCCCCATGTTCTTATGTTGGGGGATGTTATTTTATATTTATATTACTTCAACTTTCATGATCATATGATGATATATCCCCTCTTACTATCATCATTTTGTTTTATGAATGTCTAAGTGGCGCTGTTAGGTTGCCGAATTTTTGTAATGGATTTTTCCACCTTTCTCATTTTTCAAGTTCTATTTTCATGTCATTTATTTCAAGTTATTTTTCTTATGTTGGGTTATGATATTCAATATCTATCATAATTTATTTTTTATTTTCATATGATGAGAGAATATATTTTATCTCATCAATTCATTTTTTTATGTTTTAAGTGACGTCGTTAGGCTGCCGAATTTTCATAATTGAAATCTTATTTTTTTTCTTCCATGTTTTTCATTTCATATGGTATGACTTTAAAATTTCATTACCATGTTCTTATATACTTTATATTCTTTCCCTATACTGTTTTATGGATCATTTATGAGTGGGCGACCCATGTCCCCTCTCCTTTCAAAATATTCTAAAACACTGTAACATAGCCATTATGCTGCAGAATATTCGTCTCAAAATGTCTCTCTCATTTTCTCAAATTCTTTTATTTTATTAAGTGAATACTCAGAGATCTTTATTATATAGGGTTATTCACATATATATCAAAATTTTATATTTTAATTCTGTTATTTACATACATGAAACCCGCTTTCCTTTTCCGTGGGTTTAATGTCACATAGAGATCATGTCTTTAAAGCAATTTTTAAAACCTTATGATTATAAAATGAAACCCATTTCTTTTATGCGATATGGGTTATTTATGAAATTGTTTATGATGAAATATGTGGCTCGCATGATAATAAAGAAAAATTAAGGGTGCACTCTAATAGTGCCCCAATGCAATGGGTAAAGACTTAATCTCTAGAAATGACCATTTTAACGATACCTTGGTGAATAACATAGGTAATTTTTTAATGACACCTTAGGGATGGACCTTGGTGATACATAAATTATTGTCTATGTTAAATGGTGTAGCCACATCTTCATGTTATGAAACACATTATTTTTATTATGATATGCCTCATGATCTCTTTTTCATGCCTTTAAGTTATTTATCATGACTTTATTGATGTATCTCAAGTTCACATGGAAAATGTTTCTCTTATTTCCATTACTAGGCCTTCTGCTCACCCTTTCCTTTGATGTATGCTCCCAGGTTATGAGATGCTATAATGAACTTAGGATGAACAATACAGAAGCCTTACAAGTGGTTTAGAAGAATGTTTTTTGTTGTTATCAAGTTTTATGTTCCTAATGTCCAAGACACTAGACTTTAAAGATCCTCTATTTGTAAAATGTAATGAAATATTATGTAATAAAAATGTGGGTTTCTATACTCCTTCTCAGGAGTAAGCCCCAAGTTATAAGTATCTTTTAATTTGGGAATCCTCCTTAGGATTAATCCCTGGGTTAAAACTCCAAATCTACATAAAGTAAAAATACCTTTATGGACCCTGCTTCTGGGCTTCTTTCCTGATGTAAGTCCTCGTCTTCATCTACTTGGACAGTCATACATATGTAAGCCACACATCATTTCTTGTGACTGCATCTTTCGTGGCACAATCATCAGGTTTACTGATACCTCTTGTTTCTCAAACTGAGAATGAATCACGTGAGCTTAGAGTGTAAAAGTAATCACGCCATCTCTTTTTGGGTTCCTAACCATGCATAAGCCCCATATTTCTTCACCCGAACTACGTGGACATTGATCTCTACCTTAAAAGTAGAGTATGTAAAAATCATTTCTATGGTTCAAGCCCATATTTTATTAATTCTTTTCTATCCAATATGATGTTAAACTATATACTTCTTATCGAACTACATGGGTTCTGACTCCTTTTTAATGAGGATACGTAGGTAGCCCATCTGCGGGTATGATCCAAACACTAAAAATAATCCATGTCTTTCTGAATGACAATAAACTTCAAGTTCCCCACTAAGGGGCTTTAAAACTAATATGTTCATCATAATGACCATATAAAAGATTCTCTAAATCCCATACATATCAATCATTGATTTCCAAATCTAAAGGAAAACTCATTTTCATGCTTGGTGAATTAATAAGGATTCGTGAACTTAACATAAATCTATAATAGAGTCCCAAAGTAGGAAATAATTGCCCCCAAAAAGGTGTGATTAGCCTAACCTCTCATCCTCTCGAACAATGAAAATTCTTAAGGCTCGTCGGTCCAAAACTAATGAGCACCTACCTTTGGAAAGGATGTTCAAATGGATATAGAATCACTGGGTGTTTATGGTTCTACCAATAAACCTATTAGAAACCAATTGGAATGTTTTATCCTTAAACAAACAAGGTCATCCCTATTTCCAGATGAAACAAAAAATGGTTAACCCTACGTGAATCCTTAACCATGGTAAATGATGTTTTACTTATTTGTTGGGCCCCTATCAAACTCAATATGAGGGCCAACAAAGTAATGAATAATATATGTGCACATCCAAAAGATGTAGTCTAGCCAGACTTATCTTGATTATGTCTTCTATATCAAACAAGCACTCTTTTCCAAGATCTATCTGCAACACAAAATGGCTTCTTTAAGGTTCACACCTGTGAACGCTTCCGCCACTACTTCCCATGGATCCTCGTCCGCTCTGAGGACGTCATCACCTACTCAGAGTCGTCAACGTTGGGTCTAAAATGCATTGGTGAGGTAATACCATCAAAATGGTACCATCCCGACTCTAGAGGCCGCTCGACAGGACCTCTATGTTAACAACTCACCCTGGTTGTCCGAACAGCGACGACCAGTGGTCAAGAAGTAGGTGGTGCCAACCACCATCTCTAACAGTTTTAGGACTTTATCCCCGGAACGCAACACCCAGTCCCTCCCATATTACAGGGAGGTGAATCAAGAGGTCACCCAATGCCTCAGTTCAAGAAGACAGGAGACCTTCCTGAGGAATCCCACCAACAATTTCAGCTTGACTCATGCAGTAGTGCACCCTCAACATGATGGGGGTATCGCCTCTAGGTGTTCGGCTCAGGTTCCTCAGACCCTAGCACACAAGAAGAACCGTCAGAGGTGAATTCAGCCGACAGGGAGCAGGTTATTACCTATTCCCCCTCCAGATATGTCTATAAACCTAACTTGATGGCAAACAAAGAGTAGGCATATACACTCATCTGTCCTAATTTCACTTCCCAGTAAACTCTTCTGGATGTAACACACCAATCCCACCATGCAATTCCGGTGGAGTACTATAGGCAGGCACATACACCTGTTTATAAATCATCATCCAGTCAGCAGGGTTGTCTGACTGCATCCAAAAAATCCCACCAACCAAATGTGGTGACCACCTGTAAACATGCACATACACCTGCTTACGCTCATCAATTATGCCAGCAGTCTTGTCTGCTAGTATTGAAGGAAGTTCATAAATCATATTCAGTACAGAACAATTAGTTGGAACATACACCTAAAATTCATCAAGCTAACCAACAGTCTCATTTGGTAGCACCCAGAGATGTCAATTGGAAATATCCAATGACAAACAGGAGGCAGACACAACTTTCTGCCACCACACATGAGTACTGTCAGAATTAACTGACAGGAAAAGGAGGATAGGAGCAGGAACACACACCTACTCTAAACACAAAATGGTCATATATTCCTGTTTCGGCAGCTGAAGTCACCAAGCACATTCTGACAATGGGGAAAGTGAAAAAGAAAATATCTGCCCATATTCTGGATACCTGTCAGAATATTATAACAACATCAGTGACATCACAGGGAAAGAAACAAAAATCTATCCCTATTAGTGGAGTGACTCATCAAAATGTCACCCTGGAGTAGATACACACCTCTGTTCCATTCTAGGAGGGTCGTGGGGAATACTCCCCCATGTTATACAGACAATCAGGTCGGGCACATACACATGATTTAAATGGAGATAGTCAGCCTAACCAGGCCATTTCTCTGGAGCAGGCACATACACCTGCCCAAAATAACCACTTCCGTCGACAAGTGGTTTCCAAAGTGAGTAAGAAGGCATCCAAGAAAAATACCCATCCAACACAGTTACAAAATCAAGATCCAATATTAAATAAGGCCTTTCTCAATGCTAGAGTTCTTAAAGCCCTTAGACAATTATCTGTTGCAACTCAATATTCTACTCTCTCATTTCCAAATTCTGAAAATAACAACAATAATTTTAAATGTCTTCATCAGCCACTTACTCAAGAGGGCATGCTTCATGATAATTTGGTCCATCTCAAAGCATCATCTTCAAATGAGATCCACAATAACCCTCTGTGTGTCTAGAAGACCATGGAGAAAAAAGTTTCATCTTTTATTGTAAACTACCATGGTGGTCCTCCCCATGATGATGAATTTAGCTGCCAAAGTCCTCTCTGTAGTAGTAATTCACATTTCCTGGAAAATTCTTCAATGGAAAATTCAGTAATGGGAAATACCCCTTATCTTTAGGAACTTGAAAATGTGAATCCAATCATGTCTGATGCCTTACCTCTGGAAGGTGAAATAATTTCTCAATCAGAAGGTAGTCTGGGGTTTAGGTCATTCTCTGCACCACCCCTGGGTTATTCATCTTCTAATTTTTGCAATTGAATTCTCTACCAATCTTGTTGAATCTCATGAAGAAAAAAAATAAGCACAATATTTGGTCTAATCATGCAGAATAATCTTCATCAAATGACAAAGAGGAAGTTTCGAATATGAGAAAACAATTGCCGAAAGTTGAAATACCAGTCATGTTTTGGCCTTTGGCTGACTCTCAGTATGATATTCCAAAAATGTTGACAGAAGATTGTATTCAAGATATTCATCTCAACATATGGAAAAATCATTATCAGTTAAAAGAGAAAATATTACCTTATGATGAATATCAAAATCATGTTAAGGTAATAGAAGGGTTGTAATGCCAAATTGACTTGGAATCTCTCTCAGTTTCCTAACATCCAAAAGTTGAAAAGCATCAGAGATCCCTTAAACTAACATGCCTTGGTGCATTAAAAAGGTTGTGTCAGTTAATTACCAATTCCCCATCTGGTATTCATATTAGGGGATGGGGTGTTCATGGAGAATGGCATTTCACTGTTCTCTCCAGTCAACAAAGAGAGCCAAAAGTGGTCTCATGCAATGTTATTGCCCATGGCTGGCCACAGCTAACTGGTTTTGTGTGTAATCAAAGGCTTGCTCAAGAACAGGCTTCAAGTAGTTCTTCCCAAAGGCAGGCATATAAATAACAAGTTGTCAAATTACTCTTTCATCAATCAAATGAGAATATTGAACAGGCTTCTCGTTTAGAGCATGCACATCATCAGGTGATAGAGGTGTCAGAAATAATCCAACGGTCATATGAGCTAGGTAATTTTAGTGGATGTCGGATGATGCATCCAGCCAATTTCCGGACTAAAATTTGCAAAATCAATAGAGCTTTTAAAAAAGTTTCTAATGTAGCGGCTCAAGAGACACCTCAGATTTCCAGGCTGGGGACTATTTTAATCCAACCCTCGGGATCAACAGACAGGATTCAAGGAATTGAGCAGGAAAAATAGGAATAGCCCTAGTCCACCAGACTGGAGAATTTTTCAAATTCTCAATCTCTTCCTCAATGAAAGTAGGTCTTCTCTCAATTAGGGAAGAATCCATAAGAGGAACACAGAGCTGAATTATCAGGAAATTATTTCCAAATTACGGTTCATCAAGACGTTCCTGATGGATCAACCAAACAAAAGGCAATGTCTTATAAAGGACATGGTAGAAGACAGTATCGCAAAAATAGTCACAGAAGGGCTGCAATGCATTATGCATTGATAAATTTCATCAATGCCATTGTCACTAATCCCCCAGAACATGAGGATCACTTAGAGGAATTAGACGAATAAGTTCTTGTTCAAGAGGCTTTATACACTGAAACAAATGAAGGAGGTGTGCGTACCAGAAGCTATAGGGTTGTCCAGAGGCAATACATTCCTTTGGGTAATAACCTTCCATACTCTAGAAACGCACATGCAAAGGAAAATAGTAAAAGTCAGGTTACATCCCACCCTACCTCTGGATAAGGCCAATCACTCCCATTAGAGGAATGGTTTGCACAGCAAGAATAAGAAATGAAGGAGTTAAGGAGGTTAAATGCATAACTACTTCAAGGTAGGCTTCCTCCTAAGCATGTTGGAGTTAATCAATCAAGGGAATTTGTTGCAGCTATTGGGATGGATCAAGAATATACCCATTTACAAGTACACCCTCACAGTTCCAATCCTATGGTTCATACACGACAGTAACCGGCAATACTTCCATCAGTGACAATACATGTTTCCACACCCGTCCAAACTCCAGTTATTGCACCTGCTCAGTTCTAAGCTCAACTAGATGTTTCTCAAGAATTAATGACTACCATTGAGTCATTAACATCTCTGATGGAAGCTATGGAAGGATGACATGCACCAGTTCAACTAGAAAAGAGAGCTTACCCTGAATGGGTGGATGCAATTCATCCCCTAGAAAATTTTGTGAATACCACATTCCAAATGTTTTATGGTTCGGAAGATCTAGAAAAACACTTAACACTTTTTTTTTTCTTGTTGTGATCCTATTATGGGAACTCCTAAAACAAAATTAGCAGTTGAGATCAGGTGTTTTGTGTAGTCATTACAAGGACCTGCTCTCGTTTGGTATACAAGTTTGCAATATCGGTCAATTACTCGGTGGGAAGATCTCCGCCAAAAATTACTTCTTCAATTTAGCTCAAAATTAACAAAGAAAATAGTTTTTTATCTTACCAATTGCAAAAAAATGGAAAATGAAAGAGTTTGGGATTTTATTACTCGCTGGAAGGGATTAACATTTTCCTTAAGTTTATCACTCCCTCAAGAAGAGTTGTTGCCAATTTGTGTGGAAAATATGTATGATGAATTATGCACACCATTGATCCCTGTGAAATACACAGGAGGGTTTCGAGACCTTACTTCAATCGCTCAGAAGATAGAAGACTCTCTTATATACACCAGGACTAAAACTCGTGTAATTCCATTAGCTTCAAGAAGGAGAATAGAGAAAGAAGAGACTGCGATAGTTATACTTAAATAAGCGCTTGTACCTACTTCCACTTTAAAAACTTCATCATATCGAAGGGATCCACCTCCTGAGCATCAACAACAACGACTACCTCATCAAAATGATCAAATAGATCACAGGCAGAAATAGTTTGAGGATTTAAAGAACAAAGTTTATTCTTTCTGGAATGAACAATTTCTTAGTTACTTCATCTTGTCTCTAGAAAACAATTTGTTTCAGTTTCCAAGGCCCAAAAGGTCAAACAAGGAAGGAGATGAAGACCTCCCCAACTATTTACCATTTCATCAGATGTTGGGGCATCCCATTAGGGAGGGTTTTTTCTTAAAATACCTCCTGCAAAAGATTGTGGACTCTGGACATGTAAAACTGAAAGTTTCTTCATCTGAGGTAGCATGTGTTACTGCTACTGGTCCAGAGGAAGAAGGTGAGTGGCACAAAGTGAAAGGTAAAAATGCGTAGAAATATGATGATTGGATGGTCAGGAAAACGTTCAACTGAACTCATGTCATTTTATTAACACAATTAAATCAACCAATTATGTCTTCTTCTATTTCTTCCACAACAAAACTCCATTCATTAGAAGGAAAATACTCAAAGAAGTGGCATAATTTGAAGAAAGAAAAGCAGTCAGAAGAAGACGATATTATGTCAACGCCTAAGTTTTCTTTGACTTTGGCAGATTTTATGCCATCTGCTTCAAAAGCTCGGGCACCGCCACACCAAATGGCACAACCTGAACTGGTTCATCAGGTAGAATCTTCATCAGATGAAGAATTGATCTTTTGTTCTATTAACATGATTCATTTAACATATCCCTATGCTAATGACAGATTCGATCATGATGAGCCTATGTTCCCTATATCTAGTAGAGGAATTAGAGGAAGAGATAGAGGTCTACGATACAGAGGAAGAAATGGACATTCCAGAATCCACTATTTCAATCCTACCCCCGGTAGAACTGTATATGTGGCAGAAACTCATGGAAAACTCCTTCAGTGGGCTCACAGAAACAAGAAAGTTCTTCCACACATGGAAGATTCGGTCCGGACATAGTTATTTTTGAGGACCGGATAGAGGTTACACCTTCTTCCTCTCAGAAAATATATAGACCAAGTTTATCTAATCTACTGATGTTAGGAGTGTTTTTAATTCCTACCCTGATACGGGATGCATCTACTGCCAAAGCATCAACTTCCAAGGCACCTGCAAAACAGCATTTTCATACTGGGAAACATAGACCTTTAGGCCAAAATTTTGATGTCATGAAACATTTTTTCCAAGTACCGGCAAAGTTATCAATTATGGATGCCTTGAATCTATCAAAAGATATTTTGGAGGCGCTTATTGAGGCTTTATCAAGTCCTCAATAATTCGAAACTGAAATTGTTGTGGGTGAGGTCTACTGTATATAGAATGATCCTACATAATGCCATGTATTTATATCTTTTATAGATGAATATGAAGATGATGTTGTAAATGGACATATCAGACCTTTGTTTCTATCTGGAAAAGTCAATGACATAGACATTCGACGAGCTTTCATTGATAATGGATCAGGAGTCAACCTCATTCCTATTCTTAAACTTCATCGATTGGGCCTCACTGAATCTGATTTATATTCTTCTACTTTGATGTTGCAAGGATATGATAAGAATGAACAAGAACCTTTGGGAAAGATAACACTCAAAATTCAGTTTGGAGACCTTGTGTCTAATTCAGATATCATGGTAGTTCGTCAGGACACCGCCTTCAACATTTTTCTTGGAAGACCTTAGCTAAATCAACATGCGGTCGTACCTTTTTCATACCATAAATGTCTCAAATATTGTTTCAATGGTCAAATTAGGACATTGTATGGTGACAAGGACCCATTCAAAACGTGTGAATCTCAATACATTGAGGCAGAATTTTATCACATGGAGGGACAGAAAAAATCCACAGCAAAGGAGGTCACCAAAATTAATGCTCCAAATGGTTTGGAAAAGATTCCAATAAACCTATTCATACATGTGAGAACAGATTATGTGTTGACTATCAGTCAAATTGAAATGATATACATAAATCCAATCACTCTTATGGAAACCTCCATAACTTCAATTACAACAATCAAGCCAGACAGCATGGGATAAATTGTTTATTCACCAAGCAGTGATGAAAGCTTAAATGGAGACATCTTCATTTCATCTGCTGAAATCCAGCAATTCTATACTTCATCAACCAGGCCAAAAAAGTTATAGAAAAACCATAGAAAATCAATGATGTTGATTCTGATCCATCATCTCCTCTTTATCACCCCAGGAATACCCTTCACCATCAATAGGGTCAGAAATGGTGGCCTCTTCTTTAAGATGTTCAAATTTTAACTTCTCCCCTGACCATAGAAATTCTACTTCGTCATCTACAATGCAAGTAGAAATAGAAAAAGTAACACATATTGAAGAACAAGAGGAAAATATCAGGGATGCTCCTCTAGCATTTGGAGTGGAAATATCTACCATTGTGGATGAACTCAGAGAAATAAATATGGGTACAAAAGAAGATCTATACCCCACATTAATTTGTGCAGCCATGACTATTGAAGAGAAATAAATGTATACATAATTTCTAAAGAAAAATATAGATGTATTTAATTGGAATTATAAATAAATTCTATGTATTAATCCCAGTGTTTCCCCTCATCATTTGGTTTTTCCAGAAGAACATCGAGGATTCAAGCAAGCAGCAAAAAGAACACACCCAACTTATGCCTCCAAAATTGAAGCTGAAGTTGATAAGCTTATCAAGGATAACTTCATTAGATAATTTCAATATCTCAAATGGATGGCTAATATTGTCCCTGTGAAAAATAATAATGGACAAATTAGAGTTCTCATTGACTTCAGAGATCTTAATCTGCATTGTCCCAAGGATGATTTTCCAGTTCCGATCACATAACTCTTAATGGATGCAACAACTGCCTATGAAGCTCTTTCCTTCATGGATGGTTACTCTGGGTACAATCAAATACGAATGGCCCTATAAGATGATGATTCTATAGACTTCAGAGCTTCTCAAGGTGTGTTTTACTATCGGGTAATTCCCTTTGGCCTGAAGAATGCAGGTGAAACGTATCAACGTGCCATGCACCATATCTTCAAACCCTTTTTAGGGAAATTTATTGAATGTTATGTGGATGATTTGGTGGTTAAATCCAGAAAATGTTCTGATCACTTGGACGATCTGGAAATCATATTCAACAAAATTCGACAACATAATTTGAAGATGAGCCCCTTGAAATGTGCTTTTGGGGTAACCTCAGGAAAATTTCTCGGCTTTGTTGTATTCCATCGTGGCATCGAAGTTGATCCTGAGAAGAAAAAATCAATCCTTGATATGTCACATCCTATAAATTTGAAGGAATTAAGAGGACTTCAAGGACACTTGGCCTATATTTGGCATTTCATTTCCAATTTGGCAGGCACGTTTTTACCCTTCACCAAATTAATGAAGAAGGGAGTCATCCACTAGTGGACTGAATAATGTCAAGAAGAATTCGATATCCTCAAGAAATATCTCTTGATTCCACCGGTATAAATGCCACATGTTGAATTAAGACCACTTATTCTATATGTGAAAGATTTAGAGTGATCATTGGGTTCCTTCCTTTCCCAAAATAATTATACTGGGAATGAAAACAGCCATTACTATCTCAGTCGAACTATGCATGAGGTAGAAACTTGATATTAAAGTATTGAAAAGTGCTACCTAGCATTAATGTTGTAGTTCAGAAATTGAGACACTACCTGCAACATCATGAGGTCCAATTGGTATCTCACAATAACCCACTAAAATTTATCCTTAGTCATCCAATGCTTACAGGACATCTGTCAAGGTGGGCAGTTATTTTTTAGCAGTTTGATATCCAGTATGTGTCTCAAAAGGAAATAAAGGGCCAAGCTCTGGCTGATTCCCTTGCTGAACACCCATCTGTAGAAGATGCATCTTTAAATATTGAACTTCTTAATGAGGAAGTCTTATCTATTCAATATAATCCTCAAACAATGGAAATGTACATTGATGGTGCCTTTAGAAGTCCAACAGGGAAGAAAATGGAAGATCCTAAATTCAACAAAGTTCGGTTAGGAATCTTGCTTATCTCCCCAGAAAAGGCAGTGCTACCCTATTTCTTCTTATTTTTGGAAGGTAGTACAAAAAAAGAATCCAAATATCAAGCTCTCATCGTAGCCTTGAAATTGGCACTTCAGGCAGAGATTAATCACTTGAAGGAAAAAGGTGATTCATATTTGGTAATCAAACAAATCAATGGGGATTATTCCATCAGAAAGGAAGAGTTAATCCCTTTTTGTGATTACGTCAAAGAGTTAATGGTTTTCTTTCCCTTATAACTGACATTTTCTTATGTATCGTGATCACAAAATGCCCAGGATGATGCACTGGAAAATGTATCCAAAGCCCTTGAAGATCCGAATCAGGATGAAACAATCATCAGTATTGCCCACCGTCGTATAATTTCTCCTTTTGTTCATATCAGAACAGAGGAAATAAATAAATCAGTCCCATTTTTGAACCATATGGTCATACTATGGGATGGATGACACCAATCAGGGAATACCTTCACAATGGAACAGTCCCACCTGATAGAGCTAGGAAAGAACAATTCTGGCAATGTGTGGTCAATTTTACTCTTTACCATAGACCAGATCACCAAAAAAATTCTCTACAAGCGAGGTTTTGTGGGAATTTTCTTCAAATGTATTGATGGTGAAGAGATATCGGTTTTCATGAATGAAGTACATGTAGGGGTTTGTGGTGCCCACCAGTCTGGACATAGAATTTCTGGTCAAATTATATGGCTTGGATACTTCTGGCCTTTAATGATGCAAGATTGTGTTTATTTCACTAAGAAATGTCATTATATCCAAGTATGTTCCAATTTCATTCATCAACCCGGGAGTTGCTTCATACAGCTAAATACTCCTATCCATTTTCTAAATCAGGAATGGATGTAGTAGGACCTTATCCTCTAGCTACAGCTAAGCAGTTTACGTATATTCTTGCTGCTACTGACTTCTTTTCCAAATGGGAAGAGGCAATACCTCTCAAAGAAGTTGATGCAAAAATCATTTCTAGCTTTGTCAAGTCCATCATCATTACCAGATTTGGTGTTACTCATACCACATTGATAGATAATGGCACCAACCTTTGTTCATCCGAGGTAAGAAAACTGTATCAAGAATACAATATCAGATCCAACCATTCATCTCAGTATCATGCAGCGGCCAATGGTCAAGTAGAGGCTTTCAATAAGTCTCTTTAAAAAATACTTCAAAAGATGGTGGATAACTATAAGAAGTCATGGCCTGATAAATGTTTTCATGCTCTATGGGATTATCAAACAACCACCATCATTGCTACACGATCAACTCCATATTCATTGGTATATGGAATGGAAGCAGTCTTTCCTATTGAAGTACATTTTCCTTCGCTTAGAGTCGCCATTTGTGATCAGTTATCTACAGATGAACAATCTCAAAAGTGATTAGATGAATTTGAACAACTAGATGAAAAACGATTGTGCACACTACACCATTTAGAAGTCTATTAGAATCAAATAGCACAAGATTTCAATAAAAAATTTCATCTTCGTTCATTCATTCAAGGAGAATTGGTATTGGTCCTCAGAACCCCAATGATACCGGGAAAGAAGCCTCCAAAGCTTGAGACAAAGTGGGAAGGACCTTACTCAATGCATAAGGTATATTCCAATAGATCTTATTCTTTAATCTCAATGGATGGAGAACTCATTACAACTCCAACCAATGCAAGATTTTGAAGAAGTATTTTCTGTAACACAAATACACCTAGTGTTCTTTATGCGGGACATTAAACTACACAACCCCCTCTATCGTCCAATATGACATTAAAATATGTCCCCTCTATCATCCAACATGATGTTAAACTGTGCATCATCTGAGCTGCAGGATGTTAAACTGCCATGCACCCCATGTCTGTGACACATGACAGTAAGCTGTGATTGACGCCTGCACAATTGTCTTTTAAACTCTGTTTCCATGCATGCCCTGGGAAGCTAACCATGCATAAGCCCCACAACATCCTTCGTGGTCTCATCTTTTGCGAAATGATTGCCAGGTCTGTTGATGCCTCTTGTTTCTCATAGCGAGCATGACTCATGTGATCTTAGAGTAATCTTCGACCATGACATGTTATCTGGCCTGCTAACCGCACTTAAGTCCCAACATCATCTTTGGGTCATTGTCCTCAAGTACACCCCAATCACTAAATCCATCTCAATTGAACTATGCAGACTTTGATCCTTGCCTCCTAGGATGGGCATGTAGGCAACCTCCTGAGGTTCAATCCGGAAACCACTTTCTTCACATCGATTCACCTCCATCCCATACGATGTTGATCCATGAAGCCACCATCAACCATCTTATTCATATCAGTCCACTTTCGTCCTACATGACGTTAAACTATGTATGTCCCATCATCCTAGATATATGACATTAAACTACATATTCCCCTATTATCCTTACTTCAAGACATTAAACTGCATAGCACTGGTCCATATATGACTTTAAACTATTTTCACTTTTGTCATGTATGACAATAAACTACAACAATCCCTGATACCCTCACTCCAGAGGATTCATCATTGACATGGTCTCTAACCATTTCATACTTTAATAACTATGTATGGATTAATTCTCATCTTTATGAGATACATAGTGACACCCAAGTCTTTAATCTTGGGTCCATCCATAATTGCAATAAATTCCTCTTTACCCCTCATATGTACGAACCAAATCTGTACAAATGGTATTTCAAGAACTATGTGCAGCTTGATTCCCATCCACATGGGATACGTAGGAATGATCGATCATTCCTCGAGTCCAGCCCTGAGCCTTTGGGCCTAACCCCAAACTCCACTTTTGGTCCCTTGGCTGAAAATTCCCCCTAGGAGCACATGGTATGATATGAAACACCCTGTTCTTTATTCACATTTGGTTTATAACAAATGCACAATGTGTCTCCCTCACTATGGTCTTATCTCTATGACCCTAAACTAAGAGCTTCCATGCACTCATCCTGCATGACGTTAAACTGTATTTCAAGAACTAAGTGTGGCTTGATTCTCATCCTAATGAGATATTTAGTGACATCCAGAATCTTAATTTAGCAGCTAACCGCAAAATTATACAAAAAATATTCATGGTATCCATAACCCTTTTCTTGACTTCTGGTCACAAAATGTCTGATACCTGAGAGTTCCCTTTCCTGACTATACATCGTGTTCCCTTAGGTGGACTTGGATAAGTTGTCTACATAACGGACCTACCAGCCAAAAGATGCTACTATTTGACTATGCATCTTATGCCTCAGTTCACCCTGTATAATTCAACCTCCATAATGGGTTTGTCATGTAATGGTAACCTCATTCTTAGGAGAAGCCTCTTTTTTCCCTATTAGTCTTAACAAAGATATGTAGGGATCTAAAAAACTGTCATCCTTAACATATTTGTTTCATACTCTTTTTTCATGATCTGAAAGTATTCAAGTCTATGGTTTACATTTTCCTCCTTCTCCATATGTTCGGAGTAGTATGAAATAAACTTGGACCAGTTGATCATATTCCTTGGACCACTTGACCATATGTCTTATAATGTTTCTATCTTCAGTTTTAGTCATATGATTTAAAACCACAGATACCTTTTTCCTACATTTGGGTCAGACCTTCGTAGAAGACACATTCCTCCAATTATTTGACAATTCTGATTAGAAATATCCTCTCCATATTGAAGTACATTTCTTCATAAACCAAACTCTATGATTTGGAAAATTTGAATCTCTATAAAACTATATTTGAATTTGAGCAATAGAAATTCAAATTTTTTAGAGTTCTTTTGCCCGACTATGCAGTGCGTGCCCTTAGGTGGCCTTGCATAAGTTTTCTACATAACGGACCTGTCAACCAAAAGATACTACTATTTGACTATGCAGCATATGCCATAGTTGGCCCTACATAATTCAGCCCCCATAGTGGGTTTGTCAAGTAGTGGTAACTTCATGCTTAGAAAACACTTTCTCTAATTCCTTTTAGCTATTTTCCCATGCCATTCCTCAGATTCAAAATTTCTCAAGTCACTGTTTACAATTTTCCCCCTCCATACTTGAATATGGTAATACGCTTCAAAACAAATCATCAAGAATTGAGTCAATATCATCCATTCGGTCAAATCAGTTCGACCTTAAATATTTGCCTTTTTATAGTCCAACATGCATGACTTTAAACTGCCAATAACAAATGACATTGTACTCATTAAATTGGGAACCTGTAAAGGGTACTCCGAACAAAAGTCGAGTCTCAGCTCGCTAAACGTACATTTTGTATGATTTAAGAAATATTGAACAATTAAAGATTAAATGTTTGTGGGGTTGTTTATATAACCTTAGTAAAAATCAAACTATATTTACTAGGCCCATTGGCTGAGGTAAACAAAAGAGCAATTATCAAGAAAATTAAGGCACATATGATTTGAAAATGAAATTTTTTTCATTTATGAACAAGATTAGAAGAACATCCACAGAATAGCGCCTCCTCTCTTTTTTCATAAATTACATAAGACTTTCAACATGATTTCTCATCTATTTCACAACATCCTGAGCTTTATCAGCAGCCACTTGAAGTTCATTTACTCGACCAGCTTCACTCTCTTCAGCTCGACAAAGTTCTTCTTTGGCATCTATGATAGCTTTTATACCATCTTCATGGACTTCTTCCAATGAATTATGAAGCTGGTTAAGCTATCTAGTAACAACATCTAGTTCTTGCTGAAGGTGCAACTGCTGGACAATCTTCTCCTTGATCTTTTGCATTAGCTTCTTCAGCTTTACAGCATGATCAGCCACAACTTGGGACATCGTATCCTAAAATTCACTAATATTGGTCGACAATATAGCTCTGATCAGGTCTTGATGACACCTTTTCTCTTGTGCCCTCCTTCGAATGACTTGTTTCACTGCGACATGGATTTCTTGATATCCAAAACCGCCAAGTTCCAGCATGATAAATAGGGATGAAAGTCTTGGAATTTTCAAAGGGATCCCTTCAAGAGGCACTTCAGATATTATCTTTCGTATATTTTTCCATGCCTTGCGATGTAAGAATTGGAGCGCCTTTTGCACCTCTGGGTCTGATTCTGCATCTCTATCAATGGGAGGAACATAGTTTGGGATTAATTAACATAAGGAAGTGCCATTTTATTCTCCTTCCCTGACCCTAGTTTCTTCACCTTCTTCTACTATTTTGGTTGAGGCTGAGGCTTCACCTCCTGATGTATCCATTGAAGTTGACATCCCTTGTTGGTTAATTGAATTTATGGTTAGTTTCAAAGGATAGTAAAAGTTCATTTATTGTCTTGAAAGTAAGTAAGACAAAAATATCATCATCATTTACCTAACAGAAGATCAGCAACTGGTGAAGACTCTTCCCCATCTTTCTTAGCTTCAATAGAATTTTCATGATGGGTTTCAGGAGGGTATGTCATGCTAAGTTCAACCTGAGCTACTGTTTCTATAATAATAGGGTTGACATCAATTTCTACACCCCTTTCAAGCGTTGTTGGTTCAATAGTTTCTTCAGATGGAACTATAAATTTTTTAACCAATCATGGTTAGAAATGTAATCATGAGAAGATTAAAAATACAAATGCCAAAAATCACATCTAGTTGATTCTATAACTAGATCCCCAAAATAGTATAAATTAGGTGGTAAATTAACATGTTATAAAATTTCATCAAAGGACATGCCAATATTCATCCTTTTATCCAATGATGTCCCAAATACCAGGTTAGTATCACCGGTGGGAGCACTCGTCATGTCTTCTTCGTGACTTTAATCTAGCAATCTCTAACCCCAGATAGCTTCTTCCAAGGCGGTTGTGGGGTCAGATTCGGTGGTTGCCAAATGTTCTGGTGCATGTGATGAACCTAAAACATCATAGAATGGAAGACAGTTGTTGTCTCATTTGAGTTTCTATGAAGTATTTTTAATTTACCAGAAGTCTTTTCTCTCTTGGAATCAAAAACAGGAGCGATGTTGGGAATAGACTTCGGCTCATCTGCTCTCAGTATTTCTTCAGGAACAGCCATTTCAGCAGAAACTTGTGGCTATTCTAAAGAACCCTCTTTTGTACTCTGAGACTGGTCAGTCCTTTCCCTTAAATTAAAAACTGAATAAGCCCTTTAAATCCTGAGAAGTTTGAGCACTTTTTCATAAGTTAAGATTCATGACTACAATAAAGACTTACCACTACTGATAAAGCGTTTGACTACGGTTTTCTTTCTTCGTTGCCTTTGTTTCTTGGACTTTTTTGGTGTACTGGCGTCATCATCTATTAAAACAGGTATCAGAGACAATAACACCCTTTATAACTCCTCATCCATGACTTGTGGGCCTCTAGATACTTCACCCAGATCATGAGGAGATTCAGTGTCTCCAAGAGCAGTGGCACTAGGGCTATACCGTGGCGAATGGATATCAGGGGTTCTTTTCTTTACAAGCTGTAGGATGAAGATGATTATTTCCTTGAATAAAAAATCTTTGACTAAATTAAAATTGCAAATCAAATAGAAATATGAGAAAAGGAAAACATTCATCTTTAGGAGCCACATAATCACACCACTATTCATCTAATGAAGGACCAATCCCCTCAGTGGTACCACGGTCCATCATTTCTTTCACCCGCTTGGTGATAGGAACTGACTCATTAGTAGAATATATGAGCATTTACATCTCTTTGATGTAAGCCCTCACTTCATTGGGTTTTTCCTCAAAACCGATGTCAGAGGAAGCCAAGAGATTCCCCACTCTAGGGATATGTAGCCCTTCACATAAGTTCATCTAGGTGGTTTTAGCATCATAATATAAACTCTGCCATGTCCAGATAGCCTCTAGTCATAAATATTCAGAATGTGAACCAGAAGGCCGCAAGGAGGGTCCTATAATCTGGGACTTGAACTTCTTCCCAGCTCCTACAATCATAGATAAAGGATAAGAAAATGAAACTTGTTGCTCTTTAAAATAATGGAGACTAAATTTACTCAATGATGTAACTCACCAGGAGTCGATAAAGTAGGTCTCTTGAATCTATTAGGTGGATTATATCCGGCACGAGGTCACTTTGACACATTTCGAGCTTCATTATCCCCATCCTAGGAATATGATGAATCAGCTCCGGGTGAGGAAGAGTCACCTTCCAAAAAAAGAGCTTCTTTCCTAATGGTTCTCTTCTTTATCCCCACCCAAGGGACTGAATGATTCAATACCCCTTCAGGGTATGATGCTACCCAACTCTTGGCATACCATATAATCAATCAACTTTTCTGCTTCAACGGATGGTAGATTAACTACCGCTCCAGTCATCCCCATATATGTCAGCAACAATAGTTGATGAGAAACCATCGAATGCTGCTCTAACCTGACATGCACTGGAGGGGATAAAGTAATTTCATACATGCATTTGAATTGATGTGAAAATCTGTATAGATCATAGGCCTCGTATATAATCTCTCTTTCAATCCTTGTGGCCAGTGTACCATCTCTACATACCAGCATATATTCACTTAACTCCAGTCTGGTTGTTCCATCATCAACAAATCGCCCTGTTGGTGGGTTTCCATAAGGAAAGAAGTGAAACTCCTTATTCATGCTCAACCTTATTTTGATAACATAAGCATTTAGGGATAAGGGAGAAATTAAATAAAAGGCATGAATAGATTCTCAGAAAGAACTTCTTGGAACCTGTACCCCACTTTGTACAACATATGTTCTAATGTGGGTAGTGATCCATCCCCATAAAACTTGGAATGGTCCCACTATTCTTAGAGGAGACTTACCCATATAAACATGAAGTAAGATCCTCTGAATGTTTTCAAAAACTGGGGTGGCCAACCCAACCATCTTATTTTCAGCCGGCTTGGCTGCAACGAAAAAGGTCCCCGGACTCACACCTCTTTTCAAATCCCAAAATGGTAAAAGGTAATCACTAATCCACAAGGCAAAAAATTCTTCCAGACGGGTCTTCTCTAGAATTTTATGGTTCACTTCATACCCCCACTTATCAAACTCTCCTGCTTCCAGAGTTAACCAAAATGTGGCCAGAGCACCCCTCTTTTCTGCTCTAGGTAAACTAGTAGGATGAGTGAAGGAAGGTCCCTTCTCTCTCTTCTTAATCAGAAACATGTCCATCCACTCCTCTGGATGGATATATTTTTTGGAGTGGGTTTTTTGTGGTGGTGGTATTCTTATGCTTGTAGAAAATTTTCATTAACTCTCAAGCCAAAGCCAGAGTCTTCTCCGAATCATTCCAGGTCACCTTGGTGGGGATTAATTCATCATACATATCTCCTAAAATTGGAGCCCCTAAAATCCTATAGACCTCCCACAAACTAATTCCTACTTCACTATGAGTTAGCTGGAAATAATTCATTTCCGGGCTCCAGTAGATGATTAACTTTTGAACAAAATCATCATTCCTGTAGACATATGTCTGCCCAGCCTAGACAGCTCCATATATTGCAGCTCCCTTCAGATCATCAAAAAAATCTACACAGGTTTGTCGAACCCAATATTCCCACATCCAAGTCGGCTTCACACCTCCTCCAGGATAGAAATCCCAACTCATCTTCAATCCATTAGATTGGTCAATCTTAGAATTTCGAAAAATAGAGGGATAGAAATGCTACTGCAACGCAGGCATGTGAGGCTTCAGATATGAAGCACATGAGCTATGATGCATTGTGTATGCCTTCTCCAATATCCTAGTATTGAAAAATGATCCTGAAAATGAGAAATTTTCTAAAGAGAAGTTGGTGTAGGTTGAAAACCAGGAATGAGGGATATAATTATTTTCCTCTAGAACATTGACTCCTCACAGATGACCATAGCCATAAAAGGGAATGTAGATGCTCTATGTGAAATTATCATATTTTTATTTAAGTACTTAGCCAAATCCAGGAGATTGTTGTCACAAATAACATAATAGTCATGGCCGATGATGTTCATCATGTCATCTATTCTCTTGTTGTCCAACTCATCAGCTGATCCAATTCTTTTGGGAGACATTGAATCTGCACAAAGATCAAATAATCAACTTTTAAGTTAGTTTGTTTTGTGAAATTTTGAGAAAGCAAATAAAAAAAAAATGGAAAAGGAATTAAGGCACGCAAGTCCCAACTTGGCACGCAAGTCCCAACTTGGAAATCAAGTCAAATTGGCTGCATAAGTTTTTTCGCCCTAGTTATGGCGCAGAAGTCAAATACCTTATGCAAAAGCGAAACAAAATCCAGAAGGGTGACTCACCAAAGACAGAAGCACCTGCGTGACGAGAGCCCAAGTTGCTAGAAACTGAGTGAGTTTGTGTGGGAGTGAGACTGTGTATATAGGTGATCCAGACAACATGTGTGCCAAACCTACGTGCCCCATCATCTGCATGCCAAACATGCATGCTACAGACCCTTGATTTCTCCGTCTTTACCTTAGAGATAGATCCTATTTCTTTTTCAGATCCAACTCTGAGGGGGGACTTTTGTTGACACTCCTTTCCATCACAGAGTCCAATGAATGGAAAAGGGGAATACCTTAATCGCAAAGTGGGTCATGCTTTGAAGAACATAAAAAAATTGACGAAAGCATGGACCAAGAGGCCATTTGGAGTGAGGTATCCAAGTAACTTGGGCACCGCACAACTCACTTGTGCACCACCTATGGGTCGCGCAGCTTACTTGCGCACCCTATTTGATTTTTCACCCAAGGTGCAAGGTGGCCTAAAAATATCCCTTGTGGGCCCCCATTTTAATAACGGATTTTCCAAAATTCAAATTCATGCTCCAGTCACCCAAGTCTTCATCTCAACTCTTCTGAAAGCTTCTAAGGTTACTTTTTACCTAGAATGGAAGACTTGAAGGAGTACAATAATTCCTAAGTGTTTAGAATTCATCAACACTTGCACACCTAAGTATATAGACCTCCTTAAAAATGGAAACACTTGCACGCCGCCCTACCCTATTGATAAAACTTGCATGTGGCCCTTTTGGAAACATCTTAGGATAATACTAAAGGATTGAGTTTAGTCTCGCCCATGTATTACCCTACAGATTCTTTTCCGCCCAGGTGAACCCATGTCGTGCAAGTATACTTGCGCGACCAAGACTTATGCACCAACTTCATTTGTGTGTCTCTCTTCCGTTCACCTATCCTCTTCAAGATATTAGCCCTCAAACCTCTTTTTAAAGCCTTTTATGGCATAGTTCTTTTGTTGGATTCCTTATTTGAAAGGAATTCTATGAGAACCTCTCCCAAAACCCAGGGACTTACAAGCTTTATGTCACTACGGTTAGAGGTTTTCTCTCTATAACCTCATCTTTTAAGATGATAATATCTTTGATTTGGGGCATCCTCCTCAGGGGTAAGCCCCAAGATCCCTTAGTTTAGGCCTCCTTTTCAGGAATAAGCCCCAATAATAATTCCTTTTATTAGGGAATCCTTCTCAGGAGTAATCCCCAAGTCCCCTTAACCAGGGCCTCCTTCTCATGAGTAAGACCCAGTCATAATTTCCTTTAACATCGGGAATCCTCCTCAAGAGTAAGCCCCAATCTTAATTTCTTTTGATTTGGGCCTCCTTCTCAGGTATAAGCCCCAATCATAAGTCCCTTTTAATTTTGGCCTCCTTCTCAGGAGTAAGCCCCGAGTTATAAGTCCCCTTTAATTTGGGAATCCTCCTTAGGAGTAAGCTCCGGGTTAAAACTCCAAATCTCCAGAAAGTACAAATACCTTTATGGACCCTGATCCTGGGCTTCTTTCCTAATGTAAGTCATGGTCTTCATCTATATGGGCAGTCATACATACGTAATCCCCACATCATTTCTTGTGACTGCATCTTTTGGGGCACAATCGCCAGGTTTACTAATAACTCTTGTTTCTCACACTGAGCATGACTCATGTGAGCTTAGAGTGTAAAAGTAATCACACCATCTCTTTTTGGTCCGTTAACCATGAATAAGCCCCATATTTCTTCACCCGAACTACGTGGACTTTGATCTCTTCCTTAAAAGTAGAGTACGTAAGAATCCTTTCTAAAGTTCAAGCCCATCTTTCATTAATTATTTTCTGTCACATATAAAATTAAACTATATACTTCTTATCGAACTACGTGGGTTCCGCTTAATTTTAAACAAGGATACGTAGGTAGACCATCTGTAGGTATGATCCCAACTCTGAAATAATCCCCTTCTTTCTGAATGACAATAAACTTCAAGTGCCCCACTGAGTGGATTTAAAACCAGTATGGTCATCTTAATGACCATATAACAGATTATCTAAATCCAATACATATCAATCATTGATTTCCAAATATAAAGGAAAACTCATTTTCATGCTTGGTGAATTAATATGGACTCGGTAACATAACATAATTATATAATAAAGTCCCTGATTAGGCAATAATTTCCCCTAAAAAGGTGTGATGAGCCTGACCTCCCATCCTCTCGACCAATGAATATTCTTAATCCTCATAGGTCCACAACTAATGAGCACCTAACTTTGGAAAGTTGGTCCAAATGTATAAAGAATCATTGGGTGTTTCCAGTTCTACGAATAAACCTATTAGAAACCGATTGGAAAGTTTGAACCTTAAAAAAAAGGTCATTCCCATTTCCAGATGAAACAAATAGAAAGTGGAATATTAGATCCATAGAATGAGATAAAATTTGTATGGGGATTAAAAATTAAGGTTTACCTCAGAGAGGTATGATTATCAGTCTCATAGAGAATATATAATGGAGCATGGGCCATTAGAAGGAATCCTATGTATCCTATTTATAGCATGAATCAATGTCCTTATATTTTAGTATCACTCATAATATGATTATGGGTTTAAGGTGTTTGATTCCATGGTCTAGGCTTAAACCTATGAATATTCTCACGTATAATCCCAATTATTTCCATTGATGGAAACGAAAGTATGATAGACTCATATGAGAGTTCAGGTCCCATGAGTTATAGTTTTGGAATATGAAAGGACATACACAAATGTTTATTCCTATTCGAGCTTGAGAATTCAAATGGAATCCTACATATCCTATGTATAATAAGAATCAGATTCCTCATAGTATAGTTCACTCCTAACATGATAATGGTTAAGGATAGGTGATTACACTTAAATGGATTATTATTGTCCTATAGTATTAAGATTGTTAGGGACTTCTACCATGATGGATTCCTAGGTTATATATTCATTTCATATGACAGATAAAGAGAGATGAAAATGTAGAAAGGTATATCTAATATTCTTGGCACAATGTAGAGATCCTTTCAAGAGCTTGCCCTGAATACGGTTTCATGAGTTTGTAACCCTAACCCATTATGGATACACCCCTTGTAAAGGGTGTACTTAGCCATAGGATCATTATAAAAACACAAGATTGACATTAATAAACATTAAATTACATTTTTGGAATACATAATAGATTACACGAGAAGTTTCCTAAATACCATATTAGTTTAGTGTCTTTGGAATCTTGTAACACAATCATATATTCTAGTGAAAGATCATCAATGTTTCTCACAAAGAACATCAGCATTAGTAATCTTACTTAAAACCATTATTTATCATCTAAGGAAAAGAAAACATAATAAATGGTGAGATAAAATTATCAGTAAGGGTAAAAAAATGAGTTATGAATCATAACATAAACATAAGTGTATAAGAATATGAAAATTATACCCTTCATATCAAAGATCTAAACCTTGAGTCATGAAAATTCATAAGTCATAATTCATAAAAGAATAAAATTTACATAAGCATGGAATTTTGGAAAACACATAGGCATAGATAATCATTTCATATTTTTTAAGGCTCATTTCTAATACTATCATAGTGTTCAAATTCCATTACTAAACTGAGTTCACTTCTTGTTACATCCTTGTATTACTAAATCAGTTATACTTTTTATTTCATCCTTGTATTAATAAACCAAGATCATTTCCCATTCCATCACTATATATCTCATTATATAAAAATCTTTCGCCATTTCATTTAAGGGAGATATAGTTCCCACCCTTTACAAAACGAAAATCATACATATGTGTGTTACAAGAGAATAAATCATTCATCATGTCATATCCCATGAAAATAAATGGGTTTCTTAAACTTCATTAAATCATATCATAACCAATGAAAAGAAATGGGTTTTATAAATATCATTAATTAATAAAAATAAACTAACCAGAGTAATAATAAGTATAGAATCCTAGAAAATTATCACCATTAAAACATAAGTTGCATTTGAGATATTACTTGAAAATAATTCTTTAGGAAAATATCATTTCTTCTATGAGAATGTTTTATTTTCTTAAAATTACACATAATTTGAAAAGAAAAATATTTAATTGTAAATAACCTTATTATATTATAAGGAATACATCATGTAAATAAGGAATTATGAAAGCATAAAATTCTCTTCATGTTGTATAATTTAACATAAAACATTCTTCTCATACTTTTTCTGGAAAAGTCAAAAAGTACCTCATTTGAAAAACAAAAGAAAGAAAGACTCCTTTCAAACCATGTTGTAAAAAGTAAAAAATTGGTAAAAATGGATTAAAATAACTTTATAATAATATTAAATATTTTATCTTTTTTTTTGAAAACATTGATATGGATGATAAATAGTCCTCAATAGAGACTTAAAATAAAACAATTCTATATATTAAAGAGATTATGAAATAAATACCCTTGACTGTATAATTAATAGAATAATATGCCCCATGAAAGAAGTAAAATTATTAAAATAAGATAATATTTTAGATAATACTCATAAAAGATATTCATGGCTACTATATACACCAGTTAGAAGAAACAAGTAGTGTATACGACATGTGTCTCATAGAAAAAAGGGTGAGACAAAAATAATCCCTTACAATAGGTAGGATTCCCTTGGTATGTATATAAACCTCTTTTATAATGATTTAAATAATATCATTAACTCATTCCAGAACCATATTTATATTTATGATAATAAATATGATCATCTTATCACTATTTTGTTAATAATATTTCATTATTACTCACCTTTCTGTCATTAACTACTTCATTCTCAAGCATGTTTTTCAATATAAGTTACGGTTCATTCTTCATAGGTTATATTTTTATCATTTATAGAATGATATTAATGTAATATATATCATATTTATTAGTAATATAAATTTATATAATCATGCTTTAATGAAGATCATGTAGAATAATTCGCATCGCATCATGGAGAAAGTAGGTCGTACATATGCACAAGTGACAATATCATTACTTTAATTCTGGAATGGTATTGATGTGGTTGGTATGTATTTTGTCAAAGAATAAATATAATGTTATAATAATAATATATATTTATTATTTCCATCATTATACCCATCAAAGTAATGTGGTATTATAAAACAGATTACACCAAGGCATGGATACGGTAAGTCGTATGTACACAAGCGTGGTGATTTCATTTTTCATTGGACAGATAAAATGTGGAATATGATTGTTACATATTAATAAAAACATCTCAAAATATAATTGATATTGGATTTATTTCATTATAATTGAAACAATGCATGAAGAGGAAGTATAGGAATAAATAAGTTTGAAATAATCCATAGAGAATATTACCACTTTTTCGACGAGCTCCCTCTAGATCTCCACTTAAGGACACTAGAGTTGGTATTTTTAGAATACCTAAACATATAGAATGTTAATAGGGGATGTTAGATGGTAAATTGGTAGGTTATTTATGAGATTGAAGTTTATATGTGAGGTTAATAAGTGAGGGAGGAGGTTCCCTTTTATAATTGATGTGAGTGGTACTTTTGGAATCTCAAATATTTTTAATTTATAATAAAAAACCACATAAAAAACTAAAAAAATATAATATTTTAAAATATGAGATGATATAAGATTTTAATCTCATAAACCAATATATTTTTGAAAAGTTTTTCTTTCATTTTAGACCTTATCATTATAATTAACCATTAGTTATTCTATTTTAATTTTAACTAAGGTAACAAATTATTCAATATTCAAATGGTATAATTTTTACTTATTTGATGTAAATTAGACAATAAATTAACAATTTATAACATTTTAGACTATATCATAATTATTTTTTATTTCTTAAAAATGTATTATGATTTATAAAATAATTAATAAAACATTATTTTCATAAACAATCAATAGTGTCAATTTTGACACTCTTCAATTTATTATTTTTTACAAATATGAAGATAAAAAAGTTCACATCAAATGAAATATTATATTATATTATTAAGAGTTTAATGTAAACTATAAATTTTATTTGATATATTAATCCTCCAAAATTATATTTTTTTAATTTATTTAATAACATTTTTTTAGTATTCTTATTAATAAAATAATTACTACAACATTTTTTTGTAATTATTTAATATACATATAAATTTAATAAAAAATAAACATAAAATACAATTATGAAGATAAATTCTCTATATTTTCTAAGAATACTTATAGTTGAATATATCTTCTATTAAATCCAATATTAAAAATGTTATATTTATTAAAACTTGAATGTGACAACTTTATCATTACTTTAGATAAAATATTATATGTGTAATAATAATTTCAATGTGTCTACAAATGGACAATAATTTTACCCATGAATGATTATAGTCGAGATATACTTATCAAAAAATAGTTTTTCTTTTTTTGTGGTATTTTAATGGTTATTATCATTTTAATTAAAATTATTTTATTGATTTTCCATAAATTAACTAATTTTTGCATCATCATTTTATAATAACTTAAGGTAATTATTTATTTCCTAAAAATTAAAAATAAATTACCAAGATGAAGAAAAAAAACATAGAATTAAAAAGAGTATGTATAGTCTAATTTAGCTTCTATATAAAATAAGAGTGACAACATAGTAGTTTATTTGTATGTTATATTTTGGACTTTTTATTGTAGTTAAATACCTATAGTATTTCTATAACATCCTAGATAAACATATAACATCACTGATTTATTTGAATTACCGTCCATACAAGTGAAATAATCATTAAAAAATCAAATATTATGTATTTTCTTTATTCTAGTAATTTCTAAACATAAAATAAACTATTAAAATTAAATTTTTAATCCATTTATCAATTAAACTTTAAATTATATCCAAAACTAAAAAAATTTGACATTAGCACAAGATCTACTTAGAATAGTGGGATTAAAATCATTGAAATTGGGATAAAATGAATAAAAATGTTGGATTCTTATTTAGATATGACCTTTTTCTGGAGAGGCGGAACATCCTTATAAAGGGTAGTGGGAGAAAGATTATGTTTTATGAATTTAATGCTCAAGATACACAAGAGTTGGTCTAAGAACACTTTCCACAAATTCCCATTGATAATGTTGTTCGTAAAACACAAGTACTATGTAAGAGAACCAGAGAGGATAAAGAACTAGAAATATATGATTTTCCATTCACAAAAGATGGTAACTCATTATTAAATGAAAATAATGGTCCTCTTTCCTACAATGTGGAAGTAGGGAGCTCAGAATCTATAAAAGGGAAAGGATCCATGAATTATGATATGTATTCAATAGACAAAAACTATGTTTAGGTTATGGCTGATCTTCCAATTGATGTAAGTCCTGTTGGGTGAAAATGAATATTCAAGTGAAAAATAGATATAGAAGGTATGATTACTACCTATAAATCAAAATTAGGGGATAAAGGATTAAATAATCTAGTAATTTTCTATGATGAAACCTTTTCTTTTGTACGCATGTTTAAATATATATAAATTGTACTTACTATATTTTATTTTCATGACTATGATATTTAGAAGATGGATTTAAAAATATTATTCCTTAATAAAAACCTTCAATATGATTTCTATATGACATAACTAAAATAATTTATAACTCCAAATAGTACCAAAAAGGTATAAAAGTTACAAAGATCCATTTATAGATTAAAGAAAGTAATCTGGTCATAAAGCATTCAATGTTATTAATCCATAAGATATTTTTGTTTCATTTAGAAAAAATGTGAGACATATATTGATTATAAATTTAGTGGGAGTGTAGTTATTATCCTATTATTATATGTAGATGAAATATTACTTATTTTAAATGTCATAATAGTCTTATATTTTGTTAATAACAGGATTAAAATGTTCTTATCCTTGAAGTATGTAGGTGATACACCCTATATACTTTGAATCATGATCATTCATGATAAATCCTAGAGGATGCTTTGTAAAATTCAAGGTAAATACATTGACTGGATACTAAATAGATTTAGTATGTAACAATATATGTGGTGACTGGTTCTAGTGTCACATGGTATATATATTTTGAATAAATTGTGTACTTAGATGTAACAGGAAAGGGGGAGACTGAGAAAGATCCTATATGATTTTGTGATAGGATCAATCATGTTTTCCAAGTTATATACTATGCTTTATGTCTCTTACACATTGAGTATGTTAGGAAGATATAAAGATATTCCAACTGAACATCATTGGTATTTTGTTAGGATATCCCTATGTATCTATGGAGAACTGAGGATATGTTCCATATATATGGAAGAAATGAAGATCTAGTCATTAGAGGTTATATATATGTTATCTTTCAGATAGATCATAATGATTTGAAGTCAATATCATGGTATGTATTCAATATTAATGGAGGAGCTCTGAGTTTTATAAGCATAAATAATCTAGTTGTAACTGATTTTATGGTGGAGTCTAAGTACATTGTGTATTCTGATATAGCCAAAAAAAATTGTTTAGATGTGTAACTTTTTTCAAGATCATGATTTGGTGCCTAGTAATAAAGCCCCTATCAACTTATACTATGATAATACTGCAGTGGAGACTATATAAAAGGATCCAGGTTCATAAAAAAAACCACATACTCTAAAAGTATCATATATTAAGTGATTTTTTTCCAAACGGTGAATTTTAAATGAGAATAGTATCCATAAAAAATAATTATGTGGACCTCTTAACTAAATCCTTATCTCATAAGAATCATGAACATCATATGAAAGTTAGTAGACTAATTTTTTTTAGCATTTTGGATCTAGTTCAAGTGAGAGTTTGATGGATTTGGTTCGATAGAACCAACTTTTTGTACTTTATGGTTACCTATATTCATGGTTTTTAAAATTAATTAAAATATTCTCATATCATAATTTTTTTTCTATGAGTAATTTTATATGATAATGACTTGAAGGTACTTGTCACGCTAAAATATCATTTAAATTAATTATTATGATGAAAACCTATATTTTTCCGGACAATATTATTAAATACATGTTTTTTATATTGATGATATAATTTTATGAGACACAACTTATATATGATATTAGGTTTAGAGAGCTCAGAACTCATTGAGTCATCTTATTATGAAGTCTAACTTTCAAAATATCAAAAATAATCCGGTTACGAGAACATGAAATGTTAGTGGGAAATTCATGTTTCTATGTGTAATTAGATATTACAATATATAAATTTTTTTAATGATCCTTAGATATTAGTATTATTATTTATTCATTTCATGAGTCATGTACTTTTATGTTTTTTGGAAAATCATGATGACAAATGCTCGCATGGAGGTATGAAATGTTAGGTGCATCATGAGTGATGTTTCTTTAATTATAATATGAGAACGGATTTGTCCCTTTACATTTTAGTTAAAGATGGTATATTAGGATCTTGGATAAAAATATGACTAACTAATTAAGTCTATGTCCATGGTGTTCTATTGTAATGTTCATTTATGAAAATTCAAAGAAATAGACATCGAGCACATAGGTTGATGACACTAGCTTGCAACATTATTTATTTGATATATCATGATAAAGGGATTATATTACATAGTGTGAATTTATATGTACTTAGTTTCATTACATCAATTAACATCATTCACTATGGGTGATTTAGCATGTCTCTAAATGAAAGCCTTTGAATCGTCCTCAGGATGATTCAGTGGTCGGGACATTTGATCCATGGTGCATGTAGGTAGTGAGATTAATGATTGGGAATAAAAGTTATGGTTTAAGGATATTCTAGAAACTATGTGTTTCCTAGTTTGGAATTTAAGGAATCAAGCATTACCCATGGATGATAATGTGTTGAAGAAGGGTGTCTTCTTAGCATCACATTACAAGTGTTGTGCATTGTTAAACTCAGAATTAGTTTGGAATATATTCTTCAAAGGGGACTTAAATCTAGTAATTTAGAACTATATCAGATAGTGCATAAGAGTTTTTGTTTATATCTAATCTATTTTGGAGTTCATTACATCTTTCTTCTAGGGAGATAGCTAGAATGGTGTCGAGGTGAATATCCATAGCATGGCCTTCACTGTAGTGTGTTGGGTAATTTGGGTAGCTAAGAACAAGGTGAGTTATAAAATATAATATTCTCATATTTTTATCTATGTATGAGTAAAATATATAGTGGTGGATCTTATAGTTATCATTTATATCGAGGGTTCATTGGTTTCACTAAGGTAAATTATTCTGAGGATAATCTCTAACACAAAGGGAAGAGGAAAAAATACATAGGGGGTGGGTTAACTAGAGAACTCTAAATATGAGGCTAAAGCTTATTATTGACGAATCTTGTGTGGTTGGGGAAATGAGAGTTAGAGGACTTACGTGGGATATTAGGGGCCCATTGATTTTTTGTGTTAACACATATTAGGGTCTAGTAAACTCTATTTGAGAATAGGAATGGGATATGGTCAGTGGCCTCATGTTGTGCAAGCTTTACAACATTAATATCTTGGAGGTCAAATCGAACTCCAAATTGATGGTTAGGCTTCTCCATGGAAGGTACATACCATAATTGGAATTGGTATACTTCATTTGGAAATTCAGTATGTTCATTAATCAAGAAATTGAGGTTGGTTACACATGGAGGTAAGGTAATTTTTCAGCGGATGATTTAGCAAGAAAAGGGAGCCCAGGCGAGAGTATCGTTTTATATTTTTGTACTAAATCCTTACTGAATGCCCATAATCTCATTCTAAGGGGTGATGGATTAGGTATTCACCACTTTTGATCCCCATGATCATGGGGTTTAATTATATTAAAATATAATTATTTAGCCCTTATTCAAGGTCTGATAAATATTGAGGATTTATACAGAGTTAATAGACAGGTGATAAAGGAAATATTAAATAGTATTTAATTAAATATTGAACTATTTATTCAGAGAAAAAATTACTTTATCCATGATTTTTTATCATTTTAAGTATATAATAATATTATTATTATCTTATAAATGGTATTTTCATGGATTTAGAAAATAAATTAGGTCCTAGGTGCAATTATTGTTTACCAAACCCAATCCCTATATAAACCTGATTTTGTCATTTCCAAACCTAATCATTACTATGTGTTATAAAGGTTTATATATTATTGTCTCAAGCCTTATATATTTTTTCTCCTTGAATTATCTTAATAATGAATTGTGATCCTCCTCCACCAACCTCTCAAAATAAGAGAGATGCAAAATAACCCTTCTACCCAAAGTGATTCTTATGGTGATCATCAATGAATAATGCAATCATCAGAGCATTCCCTACTAGAACTTGGGTATTTCTATAGTGGTGATCAGTGATTCATGGGGCATGTATAGATCACTTATAGAGGAATTCTACACTTTAATCCTCTCATTACAATGATGGAATGAAAATAAATGGTCAACCGATTCATAAATGAAGAAAGAAATTAAACATAAGGTATTTATTTATCTAAATATTTTAATTATAAATTATATGTTATAATCTTTTTTTCTTTTTTTCTAGGTTCTAGTGTAATGGATAATTAATATTTTATTTAATTTCATTGTTCATGATTCTTTTTTTCTTATAGATATTGTATTATTCATTGATTATGATAAAAAAGAGTTGGTTATAGCCCAAAGGTGATTCTAATGTACCTAGAACCTTTATAAACATCCAAAGATAATGAAAAATTTAAAACCTTGATATGAAGGAAAAAATCCCAATATCACTAAATAAAACCAACCTATAGAAATCTACAAAGGAAGAATATTCCTTTATTCATAGGTCTCAACATGATCTTTGTATTCACCTATCACCTCCAGAAATAACCAAACATTAGCACCACTAAAACCATGTCTATCGAGATCACCTCTGAATATTATTCCATCTGCATGAGACACAGTAAATATAGGAGAGATGTCCATATAGGGTTGAGTATAAATATACCTAGTAGAATACCCCAAACACATTTCGATGATATAATTACCAATAATCTCATTACCACAGCCACTAATAGAAATAACATAGATATACCCAAAGGATAGATAACCCAGGATATGGGAGATTCCCACTTTTCAAACCCCATATAACTAACAAGGATTTTAAAAAATAAGAAACAGAAGGAATTTGAACTACCTATCATAGATAAACCCACAACACCTCTTAGATGATATATTGGGGAACCCACACCTCTCTAATGTGTGTATATAAATCAAGGGAGTATCAAACATGTTTTAGTACTCATTCCCCATAAATAAAATCACATAAAATTAGGGAGTAACAAACACCGTAGATAGAGGACCAAGGCCATATTAGTGGGGAAGTTCCAGACTTTTTCAAACATGTAGGGGATCCACACATTGTTGGGACCAAGGGATTATTATCCCCATGCTAAAATTTGTAGGACCCACTCCCCAGGTATGTGGGGAGTACTAAAATCTATGAGTTTGTAGGGGGTTCATACACTGTCTGTAGCATATAGCCAAGGGAGTAGTGAATCACATGCATGCTCAAATCATCATACCTGAGCCCCATCAATGGCCCTAAAAATATAAAAACTAAATTTTCCCAAATCAGCCCAAAACATCACTAGATGGATAAATTGACAACACAATCTTGTTGAACATGAAAAAAATGCTAAATATCATATATTTATTTATATAAACCCTATAAATATTGATAAATGTGTGAAAAATCATAACATAGGAAGGCATTGGGCCACGTGTAAGCCTTCAGGGCATGCCATGTGGAATAGTATTATATGGGGAAGTTCTTCGAATTGTGGGTGGTTACACCACACTTGAGGAAGTTCATGATTTGTGGTGACATGCACACCCGCACACCCATGGGTTGGGTCAGGGTATACCCAGTCTGATATATCTCTTTTCCCACCATGTGGTTGGGTCACCCAAAGAGGGAGTTGAACTAATCCTTATTTTCCCCTTGGGAAGAAAATCAATCAAAAGTTCATACCATGTACCTTTTAAACTCAATCAGATTGATGATCCCAACCCGTTATCATATCTTTACATATAGTTAATCCAAACCTACTCCACCTATTAATGGCTCGAGCCCATTGGTCTATTACATGCCACATTCACATGGATATGGTTATCCAACTGATCATAATGGATTGTATGGACATGGGAATAAACCTAGTATCCTTCTACCTTCACTTTTAATTCACCACAACAATCTACACCACCACCTGGATTGGGTTGCCACCTGCACACTATCTATCACTACCTAGACTCCCATCTTCGAACTAAGTCAACTTTTCCAAATCCATTCTCAGACCACCTCATTTTATTAATCCACCATTACCACCATCGTGCACCGCTAGGGTTATATTTTGTTATTATTTAATTTAGTGATGTAGTGTTATTTGGATGATCATTTTATTCATGAAGTGTGTATTATCCTTCTAAAACATTTTGGGAAATGTTTTTAAAATAAATATTTATTAAATAAAAAGGGTATGTTTTTAGGCGAATGCATGTTTCTTTTTATGGAATGTTTCCATAGTGATTGTGTCAATTTAAGAAAAATGAAAAAAAGGTTTGTAAATATATTAAGAAATGATATCATCATTGGTTCACTTAATAATGGAAAAGATTTTTTTAATGTTGTATTTAAACCCATCTTCAAATGGGATTGTAATTAATGGTTCATATTGTGAAACGGTGGGTGGTGACCTACTAGGATTTTCAGCTCACGCCAATCTATTATATTTTAGTTTTAGGCTCTGATTCGACTTTTATTTTCTCTTGGTGCATGTTTGGTTGGGGTTTGATGGTGACTCATAGAGTTAAAATGAGGTATTTTAGATATTTTTTTCTTTATTTAGTTTACCTTTTCACATCAGGAATTTCCTTCCCTCATTTTCAATAATCGATGGTTTATTATATATGTGCAGACTAGGTGATGGATCTCATGGGTTGTTTATATGGTTGGAGTTAGAGGTGAGTTGAGGTTCAGTTTTATTATAAATTGATTTATATGTTTTATATTTATTATATCACATCCTTTCTAAATATCTATTTTTTTAAGGAATTCCAACATATCGATTGGTCATGCTGGAATTTTGGGTGGTGTTTTAATTCTTATTTAATCATGGTTTTTGAACAAAATCATTACTATTTAGGTTTTATTTAATTCTTAAGAACTATTTTTCTTCTAGTGGGGATCGAGAACACCCTTTATGCTGGTGGAAGACCAATTCAATTATCAGTTTAGGAATTATTCTAGGCTAGTTCATTACATATGGTATCAAAGCCTTCAGTTTTCAAAATTCAGCCTAGATTTCTTAAAAATCTCATATAATATTTGTAGAAGATTTTGTTATGCTAGAAGGTAGGATGGTTATAAAAACTCTAGAGTTGGATCATGAGAAGTTTTTTTATCTCCACGAATAGTGATTACACTTGAGTTAATGTGAATAGTGGGAATATTAATTTTGAATTTGATATTTGTTTTATTATTAATGATGATTTATTGGTTCTCCTCTTCATTTAAGGGTTGCATTGAGAACTTCTGTAGCATTGTGATGTGAATAGAGAAAAAACCAATGATGAAAGGTTAGTTCACATAGCCTAACAACCTATGTAGATATTTATTTATTAATACTAGAAATTTATTAGGAACTAATGCATGATTGTCACAAGGTCCATCAACTAGGTGGCCATGTTATGTATAGTTTTGCATTCCTTTCAGCTTGATACTTAGGTTTCCCTTAAGAAATTCCCTATGACAGGATCAATATAAGGGGATCCTTTGGTATTTTTATATTATTTATTGGATTTTGTTTCTGGAATGTGTGATTGGTTTTTTTATGTGGTTGTATAAAAAATAATTTTATGTATATCAAAATTGGGATGGACAGAAAATTATTTTTGGTTTAGAACAATCCCTCAAAGATTTTTTTTATAGAAAATAGTTTATTTTGGTTCATTTTTACAAATAGAATGAAATTTTTTAAAGGGCCTTTATATTTTTAACATTTTTTCCCTTTTATTTTTTTTATGGTTTTCATTTTGGGTAGAAAAATGTGATTTTATAAAATGTTGGGTGTTGAACCAGTTTTTGTGGGTTTTGAAAAATGGTATCTTAACTTTTATATGATGGTATTGTTTAAGTGAATAAATTTGAAAAGGGGGGTTTTGGGAAGTGTTATAAAATCATGTATTGTTTTTTATGAAATGTTGATTTCATGTTTGTACTTTGTTGAAAATGGTGTTTGTAGAAATCCATTACTAAGAAACTTCAATTTTAATTAGTAATAATGTGTGAAGTGATTTAAGTTGGGTTTCAAAAGTTGGGTGGAGTATTTTATTAAAGGTCAATTTTAGTTGTGTATTTTTTTTAAATGAGTTTTAAATTATTTATTTGTGGTTGTGGATTTTATGTTACAAATTATTTTTGTGATGTTAAAATGATGTTCCATTTTTTGATCAATTTTTTTATTTTTGATTTATCCATTCATTATAGTGGGAATCATTTATTTTATTTTTAGTACATGAAGAGGTTAAATTTATGATCTATGTTATTTGGTTCTTTCCTGCTATAAAATTATAAAAAAATTATAGAATCTATGTTTCAATGAATTAAGATTTAGTTGATTATTTTAATCACTTAGAGGTTGTCCCTATAGTTGGAGGCTCTACCCAAAATCAAGATTGAGCAGTAAGTTATGAATACTTATTGGTATATAACACTACCTAAGAGTTTTGGAATTTATGAGTTTTTCCTTCTGTTATATTTGGGTTCATCCATGAAGTTATTGTCTTATCCTTCTCTAGGTTTTTTCCAATTGAGTCTCTGAGGTAGGGGTTTTGGGTGTGATCTAGGTTAGAGAGATCTAGTGAATTGTGGTTCTTTTGGTGGATTAGGTCTAAGTTAATCATTTTAAATGATTATTGGTCTTATATTAATGTTTTATGGATATATTATTTTATTTTTCCCTTATGTTTTGGGGGTATAGGTTCTTTTTGAGTGTGTTAGAAGATCACACTCAAGTGTTCTGAGATTTTTTGGATCTTTCATTTTTGAGGTGATTCTTAGATGGTTGTGGTTGAGTAGTTTTCTTCTTGAGATATCTTGGTTTCTCTTATGTTTTATCATTTATCTTTAGGATTTTTAGAAGCTATTATACAATCCTTATGGGTGTTTGTATATGGATTATGTTTGGGATCTGAGTTTTATGTTTATGGTCATATTTCTTTTTTATTAGTGGTGACCAGGTCTCTTGTGGCTCTTTTTGGTCGTGTTGTGATGTTTTTGTTTTAAGGGGTCAATCAGGAGAAACTTGGGTGGATTCTTGGAGGTACGAAATATATTTGGTTTATTTTTGATCTATTTTGAATTTCGTTGAATTTTCTGGATGAACCATGGGTTAAATTACACTAGTTAGGTTCTAAGTTACCCTATTTTAAAGTTCCTCAACACAATGTTCAAGCCATGTTTTTTCAAGATAAAGTACATTTCTTTTAGGAGTTATTATTACTTGGTCTTTGATAGTGGATAAAGATGTATCAGTTTAACCTTGTGTTAGAGTCCTTTGGTGTATACCTTTTTGGATGGTTCTTTCCTTATGGAATTTTTAATGGTTTCCTAGAATATTGGTATTATTGATAAAGGAATTGTGGGTTATATGGGTTTTTTGTGGAATTTTTGTCTTCTTGGTGTTGGGTCTATTATAGAGAACATGTTTTTTGATCCACCATTCTAGGAGAAGTCAAAATATTTAGGACACCTTAATCGGTGTTAGAGTTCCTTATAGCCTATGTCTCTTGGATGGTTCTTTCCTTATAGAATTTTTATCTAGTTTCCAAGATGATTGGGGATTGATTAAGGAATTTTGGGTTCTTTGGATGCTTGGTGGAAGTGTGTTCTTCTTGGTCTTTGTGTCTCTTTTAGAACACATGTTCTTTTGATCCACTAGTCTAGAAGAACTCTAAATAGTGGGGACACCTTAACTGATCTCATAGTTCCTTATAACCTATGTCTCTAATTAGTCAATTTAGTTTCTCTTGGAGATGTTGGTTTTTTCTTGAGGATGTTTCTTATTAACATTTACTTTCTCTTATGGTAATCTTTTCATCTCATCCCTCACACCTCATGGGGTATTGTAATTTTAATGACCCTTTTCTTTTATCTGTTACTAAGGGATTATGGGGGTAGAAAGAATTATGGTAGGGAGATTACAACACCTCATGTTGTAGTTTCATTATTTTTTTAATATATTTTTTGGTAAATTTATATTTTTATATATTTTTTCTACTCTTTGGGTTTCACATATTTACATCACATAGTAGGAGTAACCATGGATAAACTATGGATTTGGGTGTATAATTTTCTAGTGTAATTTTTTTTTCTGATCACCGCATGGTTTTTCAAACCATATTGGTTCTTAGAGGAAACCATAAAATATATCAAGGGGGTTTTAGTATCATCTAGATGGTTGGTTCATGGTTCACTAAACTATTTGGAAAACTATATAGGTCAACTAGTTTTTAATTTTTGTGAAATTATATTTATACTGAAAATAGAATTAAAATCATTAAACCCCTTATTTTTTTTCTCAATCATGCCTCACATGGCCTAGCCACATTCCCCCTACACACACATAACTCCCCCTTGGACACTGCCTTCTTCCTTGGTGATTCAAGGTGGTTTATTTTTTACTTTTTGGCTGAATCTCAAAGTTATAAACTCCTCTTCTTTATCTATTTCCTAACTTCTTGTTTCTTGTTGGTTTCTTATTTCTCCATCATTTCATTATGATTTTATCAAACCCTAGGGTATTGGTATTGATCTGTATTTGTGATTTTATTACTTAAAAGAGGTTTTATCCCTCCGATATCTCTTGTTTAACCCATATTCAATTATTCAAGGCATTCATAATTGAATCCAAGTAGGTTTTCCTCATGTTATAACTTTTAATTTTAGAACCATCAATTTATTGAATTCAAAATTCAAGTTTTAAAAAAATAATTGTAATTTTATTGGTGTTTATTGGATATCTAAGAAGAAAAAGAAGTTTTATCCTTATTTCCATAGAAGATGAAAGGATTTCCTAATTCAAGGGATAGTTAAAATCAGATTTTATGTGAGTGTGCACACCATGTGTATTAGAAATTTCTTGAATGTACTTTGTAATTAATTTTAATATTGTAAAAGATTTTTTGTCTTCAAAGAGATTTTTAAATTGTTTTAAATTGATATTTGAAGTGATACTTGAAATTAAAAGTATTTATAATGCGTTTCATGATTTTTTTAAATAGAATTTGTTGTATAATAATGATTTGGATCTAAATGAGACACAAAGTGATTTGGTAAAGTAGGTTTTGACACTTTTGGGGTTTTATCGGAAAAGTAGGTGGGTTCTTTTATGTATTTTCAAATGGTTTGTGTAAGAACCTATATTTTCACTCAGGTATAGATCCTTTAAATTTTGGTCTAATTCAATTTTATGTGAATAATATGGATTCCTAATGAGTTGGTGGAGGTCTAGAGGGTGTTTGGTGTTTGTTAAAAACGTGAAAACCAGATTTTTGAGAGAAAGTGGTCTATCACATGGTTAGAGTAAACCAAGTGAGGCAGGCCTCGTGGTTTGTTTAAACTGCGCGATGATAAACAGTGGGTTGGAATAGGGATAACTATTTGATCTAACTGTGTGATATGGGACTCATGACCATGCAAGAATGTTTGAAATTTTTATAATGTAGTTTCACATGGTTGGAACAAGGTTTCCCTAACCGTGTGGCCTAACTATGAGAAATTCACCTTCCAACCGATGCTCATTCATGGTTTGTGCATGGTTTGGCTAATTGTGTAGCCATACCATGCACAATGTAAATTTTGTTGAAATTATGGATTTCATTTAAGTTTAGTTTTTAAAAAAAAATCATTTATTCATTGTTCTCTAGTGGAAATCCCCTCCAAATTATCCACTTTTGATATTTTTGATGCCTAAAGTAGGAATAAAGATCAAGAATCCATTCAAAGTGTGATTCTATCACAGTTCGTCTCCTTGGATCGACACTAGTACTTTATCAATTCCTTTTTAATTTTCTGTCAGTATTCTTTTTTTCAAACACGCAATTTAAATACAAGATCATATGCCCCAATTTTAGTTAATTGATTTGTTCTTCATATCTACTCCAATTTAGTACAAACTAGAGGCTGATATTGTTTGAGGAGAGTCATACGAGTATGGGTTAGGTGGTATGTAACTCATTCCTCATTTTATTTAATTTTATAAATTTTTGTATATTCATGCCAATTTCATTGGGCATTATTTGTTGAGTTTATATGTCTTGGATACAATCATTAGGATCATGTTCTATGACCCTTTCAATATATGTCTTTTGTTGTTGGTGGTTACGTATGTAACTTCAACCACCTCATGTAGGTTGTTGATCTATAATTTGGTTTTTTATTTTTTGACACCTTAAAGACACCATTCGGGTGTGCTTGAGCTTGACCATCCTAATGGTAATCCTCCTTATATCAATGGACTATTGAATTGTGATAAGAATATGGAAAATACCATGGTCTCCTTCAACATGATCCACCTAAGGTAAGTTATATAATCTTCATAAAACAATGTTAATTGAAATGGAAAGTAAATTATACATATATCACTTGGCCTTCTTAAATGAAATGAATGATGGATGAATATCATAGAAACCCTTGACACACATGGTGTCAGGTAGAAGATTGAACCAAGTAATTAAATATGAAATGGCTTAAAATGTTGTTTTCCCATTGGCCTTATAAAACTAATGAAAGGAAAGGCTTGAACCTCTTAACTTATCAAATTGTATGACTATCACTTTTCTTAATTATTTAAATGAATCAATATTAAGGTTACCCATTATAAATATGGATATTGATACATTTATAGGGGTGTTAATACTCAAGTTAGATCTTGGATTCCTTAGGGAGTGCCTTGAGGACTCGTGGATGCCATCCCGATTCAAATATGTAGGTTTGTTTGGTTGAGATCCACCTTAAACCTCGATCCTCATATATTAGTGGATACTAGGTATGATGTTGTATGATTATTCCTTATAATTATTGGAAACCTTGGATACGCTCCTTGGATCTAGCATGGTTTCTACAGATATGAGGTTCCTTGCTTACATCTGTGGGCTTAGCCGTAGCTTATCATGTTTTACCTTGGATGTATTCCTTGGACTCGATTAGATCATACTATTAGGGAATGACATGGCAGATTCTCCTTAGATGAAACTCTTATCCCTTATCCAGAATACATTTATTATTAAGTTGATGTCCCTTGAGTTATAGGTTTCGTTAGTTTTTACCTTGGAACCCTTTATATTATAATCAACATGGTTTACTTATTACGTCTTCGAACCACTACTACTATTATCATAAGGTGATCCCAGTACTGGATATACCTCATGTGACTTAAATATATAAACAGTAACTTAATTAATTAATGAATTGGTTTCAAGTTTAGACACCAGCCGAGGGATAAAGTAGGTTCCTGGGTATTTATATTAATGTATTGATTTATATGCATTCTTTCACGCTATTTCATATTATATTTCATAGAAAAGATGTTATAAACACCAATATTGTTGGTCTACTGTGATTTATCTCAAACCTATCTAGGTGCCTCTGGTACTTGGTAAGACTATATGTATGCAGGTGTTGACAGAGGGAAGTGGGTAGCTTCACAAACTTTATTTATTGGTTCTTTAGGATATAGCTAGTAGTAGATGACCAAGATGAAGCTCAGGATTCTTGGGATAGTTTTTTAATACTTTTTTATAATTTTTTTTATAATTATTCTCTACTAATTTTATACCTATTTTACATTTTTCTACAGACATGACATATCATCATCAACTTTTGTATATTTGTATCAGTTGTTTAGTTGTTTTTATCTTAAATCTACTTCTATTGTCACTATTTCATTGATTGTGCTATTTACTTATCTCAATTTGTATTATTATTGATAAATTATGGTGTACTGTTGTAATTAGTGAATAGTATTCCTATAGAAACACCCCATATCATCACTATAAGTCTGCAGCCTCTAGTTTCTGGTGAGATGCGCTTGATGCCAGGTGGCCCATCAGGCTCGGAGCACCTATTAAGTGGCATTCAAGTCCAGGACATCAAAAAGTGGTATCCGAGCAGTATATTTCATTCTTTACTGTTTTTAGAGAATATATTGGAGATTAGGAATGCTACATGACTTTTCTATAAGTCATTATTGGGCCTCATAACTCATGTTCAATGTAAATGCTAGGTTTCCTAAATTATGATTATTGTTCTTTTTTTATTACAGTTGATATCATTTCACCGTTGGGTGATGAAAATTCTATGTGGTATGTTGATTATTATTATGATTGAGAATTATATTTTATCCTTGGCCCAATGATATTAGGGAAATGATCATTATTCATGAATCATTATAGGCAACCTGAATTCACATTTCATACACATTTCTATTCCATATATGTGAATTTCACTCTTTTCATTGCTTTTTATTCTAATGATTTTTGAGTGAACCATGGATTGTATATAAGATTGTGCTACTTTGGGGATGTGATTGAGTGATTTCCTATTTCAAATCATAAGGTGTTATGGACCCTCATGGGTTGTAATGAGTAATTTAATGAATCAATCCTTTAATTAGAAATGAAAATGGTTGTTAATATCAATGATAAGGAGTATGCAAACTGATTCACTGGGATAGACATATCATTTTAAATGAACCCTGATATATAAATTTATGAAAATGAAAACAAAAAAGTGAAAATTGATTCATAAAGAGACACAGTTTTGTGTCCCCATCATTCCGTGACTTGTTTATAAAAGGTAAAGGAGTGAACCTTATAATTCAATATAAAATGAATGAAACGGTTTCCAATAAATGATGAGTAATGTTATAGTTTAATCATCATGCAATGGAACCCCAGTAACTTATACTTGAGAACATACCAATTCATGGACTTCTAAGAAGGTATTTGGGGTACAATACCATGGGTGTTGAGATTTTCTTACGTTCAACTTCTACTAGTGATGCTTTTTATCTACTGTTAGGCCTGTTCTGAGGCATGTGATTTGAATTTATAAACCAATACCACCATGAAATAATTGTTTCATGGTCCAGGATGGTAGCGATGACCGTGATATATATGTGGTGGTCCATGGTCCACCGGTCTTACCACTAGGATTGCTATATGAGGCACCTCCTATTGTACCTGATCTAGGCACTTCCACCCATGTTTGTTAAAGTTTCTTATGTATGATTCAATCCACGCATGGTGCTCCATGTACTTCACGTATGATGGTTGATCTGAGTTGTGAGTTCCAGCTACAGCATCCTCCCACCTTCATGAGGGATAGTGATTCATAGAATATTGAATCTTTTCTAGAGGCCACCTTGACTATCTTTGAAAATCTAGAGATTCCTCTAAATCTAAGGGTCAATATTTTTTCTTACATGTTGTGTGATTCATCAAAGAATTGGTGGATGTAGTTACCTAGGCCGATTTCTATCAAGGCATGGTATAGGATGATATCCATAATACCTTTTATGATTAGTTCTTTCTTTACACATGCAGATATGACATAGCTAGAGAGTTCATGCACCTCAAGTAGGGTTTCATATCATTTATGTAGTACTCCGGGTGTTTCCCTAATTTACAGTGGTTTTCACCACTTCTAGTTAGTGATGATATTTCGTATTCTGGATGATTCAAGGATGGGATCATGTATGACATCCGTACTCAGGTGAATTTATTTCTCCAACGTAATTTTTCTACGTTAGTTAATTGGGATCTTATTAGTGATTGAAACCTAAGGGAAGGTTATAGTAATGGGCATAGAGGACAAACACCACAGAAGGATAGTAGTTCCTCTAGTAACAGGAAGTGATCTATCATGGTTTCCCATCAGGGAAGTGGTAGATAGAGTACCTATGCTGGTATCTCCATGTTGTGTCACTGGAGTGAACAATCGGGGCACCTGTAGCCTTATTGTGATAGAGACCGTCTAGAGTTCTAGGCTTGTGGATGTATGTGGAATTTCTAGAATTTATGTTGAACCATTCAATCATCTTCTATTGGAAGAGGTTCCTCACCATCTCCACCTTCAGGGGAAGGTTATTTTTTTGTTGTGTTAGGAAAGGAGTTGGAGTAGCACTGGTAGGACTGGCTGAGGAGGAGGTCAAGGCCATATTATCTAGACTCTTGATCACCAATAGCGCTAGAAGATCAGTTTTGATCATGGTAGTCCAGCTATTTCATAGGGATATGGATCCGGTAATTTTCATTCTTTACATTAGATACCCAATGATTAGTCAACATGACCATCTACGGTATGAGGTACTATTCTAGTATCCACCACTATAGTATCTGATTTATTTTATATATGTGAATCACACTCTTTAGTCTCCTTATCTACTATTGAATGGATTAGGTAGTAAATATAGTATTACTATGGTTTAATGACCCTAGATACACCATTAAGAGTATGCTCAGAGGGAATACGCAAGTGTAGGGACTCTCCACTAGAGGTAGGTAGTCACCCTTTCTTATGGGACCTCTTTGTTCACAAGATTATGGGATTTGATGTAATTATCAAGATGGATTGGTTTTTTCCGTATCAAACCATTTTATAATACTATCACTAAAGGGTATCATTTACATCAACATAGGGAAGCAGTTATCTACACAAGTGTGAGTGGGATGTCCAGTGTAGTAGAGCTAGACTAGAGCATCATGGGTGGAGTGACCACCCATATTTCCAAAATATTTAAATATGGTCAGGGTTTACATTAGTCTCAATTTTCTCTAGTAGTGTATCATTTCAAGTACATCTTTATAGACACTTTTTCTATGTCACCTCATGATAGAGAGGTAGAGGTTACAATTGATCTCATTCTAGCAGTATATCTAGTTTCCATTCTTATATATAGGATGGAACCTACTATGCTCTAGGAGATCAAGTGGTAGATAGAGGACTTAGAGGGAAAAGGTTTCATATAGCCTAACACTTCCTCTTGGGTTTTCACTGTGCTTTCTTCCAAGAAGGTAGATGGGACCCTTCTTCTATGTAGGGATTATAAATGGTTAAACCAGCTTACGATCAAGAACCCAAATCCACTACTTCATATGGATGATCTCTTTGACCACATTTGAAGAGCTAGGATCTTCTCTAAGATCAACCTGAGATTAGGCTATCTTCATGTGATATTAAATCCATCAGACATACCTCATATATCTTTCCATCATATGTATGATCTTTATAATTACTTTGTTATTCCATTTGGTCTTACGAATGTGCCTACTGTTTTAATGGATTTAATGAATAGTGTATTCCATGCCTATATGTATTCTTCTGACATGGTATTTGTGGAAGATATCTTAGTGTACTCTCACACTTGTAGAGACCATGCCAATCATATTGAGATCATTCTGAGTACACTAAGAGAGAATAATATTTTCTATAAGATTTCTATGTTCCCTTTCTAGATCAACAAATTTCACTTCATTGGTTATATTATATCGGAATCAAGAGTCTCTATTGATATAGAGAAGGAGAGTGATGTAGTTTCCTAGGAACATCACAAGAACATGTTTGATATAAAGAGTTTCTTGGGGATGGCTAAATATTATAGGAAATTCATAAAAGACTTATCATTACTGTATTCACATCTTAATAGTCTTACACACAAGGGTTTTAAGTTCCTTTTATCGAAATAGTGTGATAAAACCAACCAAGATCTGAAAGGGAGGCTTGTCTCAGCACCTATTCTGATTTTTTCAGAGCCTGGAAGAGGATATATAGTGTTCTGTGATGCGTCTATATTTTTCTTAGGAGAACTGATGATGAAGGAGGATAGATTTCTTGTGTAGGGATCTTGGTGGTTGAATCCTTATGAGAGAAATTATGTATTGCATGACCTCAAGCTAGCAGTAGTTGTCCGTGCATTACATTGCTGAAGACACTATCTGATGGGTGAGTGATTGTTTGTGTATACAGATCACAAGAGCCTCAAATATATCTTTAAACCGTGTGAATTGAATCACATACAGAGAATATGGGATGTATATCTTTAGTCCTTTTTTGAGCTTTCATATATGCTGGGAAAGGGAAATTCGTTTGCAGATGCATTCAGATAAAACAATCATGCACAAGACGCATGGGAAGCCAATGATGAATGAAAATTTATGACCCTGTTCTATGAGAATAAATTAGAGTTTCATGATAGTCATGAGAAATATTGTCTCTAATCCATAACAGTTACCTCTACCCTCATTTATAAGGTGAAGAGCAGACAATTTTTAGATCTTGACGGGTTGGTTATCCATCGTAGTATTTTAGGATATGACCCACCTCCATATTGTTTTTTGGATAGAGAATACATCCTATGTATTATTGGGTGTGTCTAGGTTCCTACATATATTATAGAGGATTTTATGCATGAGTCCCATGATTCATACTGGGAAGTTCACCTAGGAATCTCCAAAATGTATCAAGACATGTGAAGCTAGTATTTATGGGTTAGGATGAAACATTTTAAAGTAGGCTTTATCACTAGGTGGTCCACATATCAATATGTGATAGAGAATCACCTGAGACATGTAGTCTTGTTACAGCAATTTATAGTCCTAGAATGTAAATGGGAAGACATTTCTAGGGATTTTTTAGTAATATTATTAAGGTATCCAAAAGGTAGCGATGTTTTAGGGGTAGTTTTTGATCGATTGAAGAAAGTATATCACTTTATTCTTATCCAATAGACTTTCTAAGTTTATGATATGGGAAGAGTTTATGTTCATGAGATCATTTGACTATATGGGGGCCCTCATACTATCATTTAATATAGGTATTCTCATTTCATATCATGGTTCTGGTATGGGTTGCAGAAGGCTATGGGTATATAAGTTTTTCTGATCAAATCCTTTCACCCTTAGACTAATGGACATTTATAATGAATGATAGATATTCTGGAGGACATTATTTTGGAATTTGTCCTTGATTTCAATAGTTCTTGGGAGAAGAATATCCCTCTTGTTGAGTTCTCCTATAAAAATATCTTACAACTGACAATTAAAATGGCTCCTTTTGAGGCCTTGAATTATAGGTCATGGCATTCATCCCTATACTGGATAGAGGCAGGTGTGGCTTCTCTACTAGGTCCTCACATTGTGCAATAGAATTTGGAGAAGGTTTTGCTGATCCAAAAATGTATGTTTACTGCATATATAGAAGAAATTCTTATATCGATATCCACCCATGACCACTGAATTTCATGGTTGGGGATCATTTGTTCTAGTAGGTATCACCCAGGCTAGGTAATAGATGGATATAAAGGTAATGGAATATATCCTTTCACTTTGTCGGACCATTTGAAATTATAGAGAGAGTATGAATAGTAGCCTATCAGTTTCTATTATCTCATACGTACCATTCCATGAACTACATCTTCCACATTTCACAACTTCACCATAATCATGCAGACCCATCTCATACTTTCAATTCTGAGGGAGTTGAGCTTTATGTCGATGATACCATTGAGGAGTATCCTATATGAATCATTGACCGGAGAACAATGGTTCTATGAGGCCAGTATATTCCTATATTATGGTTGCTACAAAAGTACAGTCATGTACAGGATGATACCTAGGATCGAGAGGCTGATGTATGTGCCCAGTGGCATGAGTTGTTCTCAGACAGTGTTTCATTGCACTTACAAGGTGAACTGGAGAATGAGTTCCTCTAAGGGGGGCACTATAAGTACCTAGTTTTTCACTTAGGTATGGATCATTTAAATTTTATTCTAATTCTATTTTATATGCCTAATTTGAAATCCAAATGATTTGAGGGAGGTCTCGAGGGTGTTCGGGGCTTGTTCGAATCATGAAACTATTGTTTTTGGGAGAAATTGGAACATTGTATAGTTAAAGTAAGCTCGGTGAGGAAGGCCACATGGTTTGTTTAATCTATGTGATGCTAGATAGTGGTATGGAATAGGGTGCATAGTATGATCAAACTATCCACGATGGCCCGAACGACCATTTGAAAATGTATGAAATTTTGATATTGGAGTTTTGTACAGTTTGCAAATGGTTTCCCTAACTATACAGCCAAACCATGCACTAGTTAACTTCCAAAAGATTATCATGCATGGTTTGCACATATTTTGGCTTACTGTGTGGCCAAACCATTCATAGTGTAAATTTTTGTGAAATTATAGTTTTTCACTTAAGTTGTGTTTTAAAATAAACCATCCTTTATTCTTTTTTCTCCAGCAGACAGCCCCTCCCATTTCTCCTCTATTAAGATATTTGAATCCTATACTAAGAATCAAGATCGCGCATCTGTCTACGGTCTGATTTGGTCATCATTTGTCTCCTTGGATCTACACCAGTATTTTCTTAATACCTTTTTATCCTTTCATCAATGTTATTTATATCAATGATTCTATTTAGATACAGGATCATATGCCTCAATTTCAAGGAATCAATCCATTATTTAGATCTACTCTAATCCACACTGAACTAGAGGATGATACTAGATGAGGAGAGTAGTATGAGTATGAGGTATGTGGTTTATAACTCATTCCTCATTTTTTTCATTTTATAAATTTCCATATCATCACGCTAATTTCATTTCTCATCATTTGTTGAATTTATATTTCTTTCTTACAGTCATGATGATTGTATTCTATGTCCCATCCCATATATGTATTTCACTTTTTTGTATGTCTACAAATTAAACCACCTCATGTAGGGTGATGTTCCATGATTGGGTTTTTAGTATTTTTACTCCTTAAAGACACCATTTAGGTGTTCTTGAGCTTGACCATCCTAATGGAAATCCTCCTTATATCAATTGACTATTGAATTTTGAATTGAACCTGGTTAGCACCATGGTATCCTTCCAATTGACCTGCCTAAGGTAAGTTATTTAATCGAGATAGAGCAATGTGAATTGAAAGGGAAAGTATATTATACATATATGACTTGGCCTTCTTAAATGAAATGATTGGCGGTTGCATATCATATCACCCCTTTCCACTCATGGTGGAAGGTAGTGTTTTTAACCACGTAATTAAATAAGAAATGAATTAAAGGTTGATTTCCTTTTGGCCTTGTCAAACTAATGAAAATAAAGGATTGAACCTCTTGACTTATCAACTAGTATTACCATCACATGGATTAATTAATTAAATGAATCAATTTTAAGGTAAATCATTATACATATGGACCTTGAAACATTTATATGGGTGATTAGCCTCAAGTTAGTTCTTGGATTCCTGAGGGAATTTTGTGAGCACTCGTAGACACCATTCTGATTCAAATATGTTGGTTTCCTTGGTTGAGACCCACCTTGGATCTTGATCTTCGTCTATTAGTGGATGCCTAGTATGACACTATAGGATCCTTCCTTACTATTATAGGATTCCTTAGATACACTCCATGGATATATGATGGTTTCTATGGATATGAGGTACCTTGGTTATATCATTGGTCCTAGCTATAGCTTATCTTGTTTTACCTTGGATGTATTACTTAGAATCGGTTTGATAATACTATTATGGAATTCCTTGGATGATTATCCTTGGATTACACTCTTTACGGTTATCCATCATTTATTTATTACTGATTTGGTGACCCTGGAGGTCTTAGTTTCCTTAGTTGTTACCTTAGAACCCTTTATGTTTTAATCATCAGGGTTTACTTATTAGGTCTTGGAACCACTATTTTTATTATAATGAGGTGGTGTTAGTTTTTTCTATTCCTCATGTTACATAAATATATAAATTAGAACTTAATTAATTAAGGAACTCGTTACATGTTCAAAAACTATTCAAGGGACAACGCAGGTACTTGGGTATTTACATTAATATACTACTATAATTTTATATATGCATTATTGCGAACTATTTCAGATTATTTTACATGGATAGTATGTTATAGATACCATAAGTGGTGGCCTATATATATTTATATCACACCCTATTCATGTTCCTTTGGTAACCGGGAAGACTGTATGTATGAAGGTGTTGGAAAAGGGAAGTGGGTAGCTTGAGACACTTGATTTCTTGCCGATTGATGATGGACCTAGTTGCAGATGACCAAGATGGATCTCAAGATGATTGGGATAGTTTTTTATTCCTTTTTATACCTTTTTATATCAAATTGTCTACTTCTAGTGTACATGTTTTATGTTTTCTAGATACATGGAATATCATCATTAGATTTTTGTATATTTGTATCAGTTGTTCTGTTGTTTATATCTTCATTATGCTTCTACTATTACTATGTTATTACATATTCTATTTACTTATCTCATGTGGTATTATTATTGATATGATGTGTTGTACTCTGGTAATTATCTTGTAGTATCCCCACAGGCACACCCTAGGACCTCGATACTAATCAACAGCCTTTGGTATTTGAGGAGATGCGTTTGGGGCCATGTGGCCCACCAGACTTATGGAACCTGTTAAGTGGTATCTGAGTTTGTGAAGTAAAATTTTGATAAATCATTTTTCATGGTTTGTTTTGTAAATTATATTTATATGTGTTAATTTTAAATATTAATTTCAAATTTAATGTCAAATTACTATTAAATACTTGGATTTACATATTTTTTTAGTGAAGGATAGTTTGGAAGATTGAAAATTTATTGAAATATTTTGTGTGTGTGAGAACCCTTATGATCCTATATTGATTATGATTTATATAGATTATTGTATAAGGGTAATTCATTATATTTTTTATGATGTGATGGATCTGATATCATGATTGTTTCTTGCAGGTGTGATGGAGGTGAGGATGATTTATTATATTTTTTGATACTTGTACCGATCTCTATTATTGTTTTATCACTGGAATTTCTATTGTCCATGGTAACCAAACTAACTATGTTGTAATCCCTTGATTTATGTTATAATAGTTAGTTCATATCCTAACTAGTTACCCCTAGTTTTTTTATCCTCGGGCTATTGGAATTCACTTGTGAGGCTTCTTTGGGAATTCTGTGGATCTGGTATATTGTTTTAGGACCCAAGGTAGGTTGGTCATTGGTATAGTGGTTTTGATAAAGTCTTGGACTATCTCACTATATGACCTAAGGTAGATCCCATGACACACATTCCTTAGTTAGGGATTTGATGTTCGGGATTTATTTATCTTCTTTTTGTATCCCCTCTTTGACTGTATTTTTGTGGGATCTTTGGTTGATTCCTTTTATTTTTATCATTGTTTCATTTAGTGATGTGGTTACATTTGGTTTATCCATTTATTAATGTTGTGATTTATGTTCCTCTAAAAAAATTTGCGAATGAAAATAGTTATTAAATGAAAAGGGGATGCATTGAAGGGAGTGCATGTTTTTCTTAAGAAAGGTTTCATGTGATTGTTTTCATTTTAAAAAAATTAAATAAAAGGAATGTAAATATATTATTAAATGTAATTGTATTCTATCCAATTAAAGATGGAAAACATATTTTTATAATTTATTCCAAAATATCATGAAATTGGTAGACAGTTAAAGGTTAGTCTTGTGTCATGGTAGGTGGAGACATACTTGGATTTTAATATCATTCATATCTATTATATTTTAGTTTTTGGGTTTTGTTTAACTTTTTTTACTCTTGGGTCATGTTTAGATAGGGTTGTATTGTGACTCATAGAGTCATATGGAGGTATGTTAGTTATTTATGTTTAATTTAGTTTACTTTCCTTAATCAGTGATGAATTATATATGTGGAGATTATGTAATGGGTCTCAATGGTTGTCTCTATGGTGGAAGTTCGAGGTGAACTGAAGGTATTATTTGTTTTAAAAAAATTAAACTTTTTTTTATTTAAAATATTTATTCCTTTCTATATATATATTTTGAAATAGAAACCCAGCTTATATACATGTTAAGTAAGAATTTCTAGTGATGTTTTGATTCCTATTTAATAAATTTTAATTTTTTTGAAATCATTCTCAACGGGGTATTATTTTATGTCCCATTACAAGTTTTCAACCTATGGGTATTAGGAACTCCCTTCTGGATAGTAACGGATCGGATGATGTGTTAGTTCAAGTTGTATCCCATGATGGCTCATTGTAGAGAAACCCCTTTCTATGCTGAAATTGAGGAAAAAGATTAAAAAAGATATTTCTTAATAAAATAATAAAAGGGGGAAACTAAAGTACATTATATTAAGATATATAATTACATTGAATATTTTGAATAAGTTCATTGAAAAAATATGTTACATTTATTTTAATTATTACTTTCATTATTTTCATTTTTCCTATTGCAGTGGTTTCATTAAATACCATCCACTGGGTAGCCACTTTTTTTCAATATCTATGATAACATGGAATCCTTGAGATTTAGATTGATGTATAGTGTATTTTCCACAAGAAATGTGACTAAACATGCCTGATTTATAGAATCTTGTTTATACCCTTTAGTTCTTGAAAAATGGATCAAACCTTTACATAGTTTTTAAAATATAAGAGTTACCATTATGTAGGTCTCTTTATGATTATAGGACCTTTATATAGATTTTGAAATAGGGTGATGACCTTTATCTAGGATCCCAAGCTCTTGATTTAACCTTATGTAGCCTATACAAGTGCATAGTTACCCTTATATAGAATAAAAACACCCATATTCATCTCTTTAATGACCTTTACATAGCCTTCAAACATTCCTAAGTACCCTTACAAATAATTTACAGTGAAATATTTACCCTTATGTGTGGTTTCTTATCATGGTTATGTTGTTGATCTTCACAAAGTCAATCCTCATGTAAGGACCCAATTGGAGCAATGAACCAATAAGGGGGGGGGGTGAATCCTTGGTACCCCTTTTTTCCTTTTTAATTTCCCTTAATATTGAGAACAAATTTTGTATCCTGTTAAAGATATAATTCCCTGATGAGAAAACAAATAAGCACACATCCAAAGGAACACAACAATTTACAAGGTTCACTATTCAATAAGAATAGCTATGTCCTTGGTATGGTTGGAAAAAATCCAGCACCATACAATCCACTAAGAAAACAATCCTTGGATTACAACGAGTAGGATATACCCTTACACTCGTGAAGCACTGTGAAACGATCACTTCAGTCCATGTGCACCCTCTCAGAACAATAGGGAAATGTCTCTTTTCTTGTAACAACTTATGTTACCTGCACTTCCTTTCAAATACACAAGTGTAAGAATGTTCAACAAAAATATTCACTTCCTTACCTAGAAGAATGGAAAGGACTCCTTGGACTTGAGATAGATCAATTACAGTCCGAACTTCCCATTCCAAATTTTCCCAATCTGATTCCTCAATCCGAATTTTGTCCTTCAATCTTATTCTTAAATCCTAATCTTCCTCAGTCCGAGAAACTCAATACGGTGTCAACTAGTACTGATTCTCCATTCTGATTAGTTCAGTCTGAACTTCCCATTCCGAATCTCCATTCTGATTTTTCTCATTCTGAGAAACTCAATACAGTGTTAACCAGTATCAAATTATCATTACAATTGAAACCGAAATGAAACTCTGTCGGCCAAACACTTCTTTCTCTCTCAATATTATCAGAGATTCTCTCACTACTTCATCATTACTATTTTACTTTGTACTCTGATATCCTTTTATAGGTTCTCCAAAGTGTGCTTAGGCGGGAAACCAAAATATTTTCCCGCTCACTCAGATTCACCCAAATCTTAATTTCTCCTAAAATCTCGGAGTAATTAAGACTTTGTCAATGCTTCTAGAATCTTCTAGAATCTTCTTCCACTTATCTTGATTTATAACTTTGGCCTTTTCCGGATCTGACCTTGTTACACAAGTTTCTCGGAATCAAATTCTCGGATCCACTCATCCATCTTCTCAGCATCATATTCTCGGATTCACTCATCTGTCTTCTTGGAATCACTTTCTCAGATTCACTCATATGTCCTCTTGGCATCACTTTCTCGGATTCACTCATATGTCTTCTCGGCATCACTTCCTCTGATCCACCCTTCTTGAGTCTTTTTCATCACTTCAATTCTCGGCATGACTCTTCACCGCTTCTTCGGTATGACGCCATTTCAATTCTCGGTATGACTCTTCATCACTTCTCGGTATGAATCATCATTATTCATTGATAATGATGATTTTGATTTCTCGGTATGACTCCTCTAGATCGTGGTAAAACTTCACCAGTTCTCGGTTCGATGTTCTGGTTCTTGGTACGACTTCTTGTTCTCGATACGACTTTTGGTTCTCGGTGCGACTTCACTGATTCTCAGTACGACCTCGCCAATTCTCGGTACGACTTCTCCAGATTCTCGGTATGACTTCTCCTGATTCTCGGTACGACTTCTCCAACCAACTTTTTCTTGCATCATGAGTAATTTCATATACTCAAAAATTTAATGTTACAAAACAGAAAAGCATTGTCACAATATATAATGAAGACTTAGATCCTTCACATCTCTTATTAGCCAACTTCCGAATTCAACCGCTTCTAGGTTCCGAGGATTTGCAACTTCCCAGTTCCAAATTTCTCAATTTCCAGATTCCGAGTTCTATGAACACCAGGTTCCGAGAATTAAAACTTCTAGGATCTCAGATCTTCAAACTTCCAGGTTCCGAAAACTTTGAAATGCAAGGTGTCTTTCCTTTAGGAAAACTTACTTAAGACCAAAACAAGACAAACCATGCAAACCATCTGATCATTTAGCTTGGTCCTAACAATACCCTCCTTTGGATTTTGTTGTCAACCAATTTTTCATAAATCACCAAACTTTGAAACCTCAAGCAATGGATTACTTATCAGTAATTCTAAGCCTACGTGAGCTAACTCGATGTGGGAAACAAGAATCATTGACCGAAAAACCATGTTGTCCATAGGGTAGTGAATATGACATCTTCATCTTCCTTTTCTAACATCTTCATTCTTCCTATAAACAAATTCAAGTTCCTTCCTACAACCACTCCAATCAAAATGGTTAGAAAAGTTCACAAACACAAACACTACGGAGTTCACATCTTACCCACAACTCTCTCTTTAAACAATAGATTTATGATACAGAAAAACTTCTCCTCCATGACAAAACAATTCGAAGGTAAGATGAGATGGGAAGTAGAAACGTACCTTAGCCTTGAAGAGAAAGAGGTTTGACACCCATGTTCAACCTCAATCTTGAGAATTATTCCTTTGGCAAGGGTTTCGTGGAAATATCAGCAACTTGTTCAGCAGATGAAACATATTCAAGTTTCAGTTCATTCTTTTCCACATTCTCTTTGATGAAATGATATTTGATGTCAATATGCTTCGATCGAGAATTTTGGACTGAATTTTTTGTAAGATTAATTGTGCTTTGATTATCACATCCCAAGAGCAAGGGAAACTTCACATCAACTAAAAAATCATCCAACTGTGTTTTCATCCAGATAAGTTGAGTAGCATCCCGGGTGGTAGTAACATATTCATCTTTAGCTGTACTAAGTGTCATAGAATTCTGCTTCTTTGAGTTCAAGCCAACACAAATTTTTCCCATAAACAACACTCTACCAGATTTGGATCTTCTATCATCAACATTTACTGCCCAATTTGCATCCGAATAACCAAACAAATCAAGGTTATTTTAACCACTATACTTGATTCTGAATTCTGTTTTTCCTTTTATGTATCTGAGAATTCTTTTTCCAGCAACAAGATGTGATTATTTAGGAGCACTATGGAATCTTGCACATAAGGTAACTGCAAAAAAGATTTCTGGTCTTGATGTAGTCAGGTACAACAAACTTCCAATCAGCTTTCGATATTCTTTCTGATCAACTTCTTTTCCTTCATCATTTTTGCTTATCTTTGTTCCCACTGAGATAGGAGTTGATACAGGTTTTTGGTTTTCCCTACCAATATTCTTGAGAAGTTCCTTAGCATACTTTTCTTGGGTGAGAAAAATGAATTCTTTCTGTTGCAATATTTGTAACCCAAGAAAGTATCTCCTTTCACCCAACATGGACATCTCAAAGTCATTCTTCATTTCTTCACCAAACCTTTTACAGCTTCTTTCATCATTCCCAGCAAAAATAATGTCGTCAACATTGACAATCACAATGAGAGAAAGATGTTGGATTTCCTTGATGTACAGATTCTTGTCAACTCTTCCTTTCATGATGTTCATCTCTTTTAAGAAAGTATCCATTTTTGGAATACCATGATCTTGGATCTTGCTTTAGACCATACAAGGATTTCTTCAACCAACACACATAACTTTCATCCTTACCAACAACAAATCCACATGGTTGTTCAATATAAACTTTTTCTTTAAGATCATAATTAATAAATGCGGATTTGACATCCATTTAAAAGATTTTGTATCCTCGTTGTGCAGCAATATCAAGAAAGATTTAGATAGTTTCTACTCTGGCCACTAGAGAAAAAGTTTCTTCAAAGTCAATTCCTTCAATATGAGAGTATCCTTTGAAAACCAATCTTGCTTTATTTCTGATAACTTCACCTTCTTCATTTAGCTTGTTCCGGAAGACCCACTTTGTGCCAATAATGTTCTTACTTTCAGGCTTGGGTATGAGTTCCCATGTATCATTCTTTTCAATCTGATTCATTTCTTCATTCATGGCTTGAACCCATTCCGGATGCTCAAAGGATTCTTTAACATCATTTGGTTCCACTTTGGAATACAAGGAAGAATGTGATATGTAATTACTTGTTCTTCTTGTTTGAACCATGTGACTTTGATCACCAATTATGTTTTGAGCTTGCACTTGTTTCATCATCCTTGGATATGTTATTCGTGTGCCTTCCTCATCACTTGATATGGATGAATCTGATTCTTCATCTTGATTAGGATTACAATTCATTGTATCCTTATCGGAATCGTTAACTTCATCTTCCTCATCGTCCTTGTCTGTCTAGACATGCTTATCTTTCCCTAGATTTTCAATGACTTTTACATCAACTGAATCCACCATTATTATTGTTTCTTTGTTAAAACATCTATAACCTCTTCCTTCTAGTGCATAACCAAGAAAAATTCCATCTTGCCCTTTCTGCTCAAAATTTTCAACTATTTCCACCATTGTTCTTTATAATGCATGGGCTCCCAAAAACAATAGCATGCTTCATACTTGGAGTAATTCCATAGAAAAGTTCATATGGAGTCTCATTTTATTTGGGACTATAGAAACATCTATTTTAAATATAAACACCTATACTTGTAGCTTGCCTCCAAAAGTAATGAGTAAGGCCATGTTCAAGCAACATGGTTCTTCCCATTTCTACCATGCTTCTGTTCTTCCTTTCAGCAACCCCATTTTGTTGACGTGTATATGGAGAAATATATTCATGCTTAATTCCATGCTTCTCAAGATAGTCTTCAAATTAATTAATTCTATACTCACCACAATTATATATTCTCAACTTCTTCACAGAGTACTCAAATTATTTCTCAGCTTTTCTTCTAAAGCATTTAAACATTTTCAGGGCGTCTGACTTGTGCTTCATAAACACAACACATATAATGCGAGTAAAATCATAAATGAAGGTGATGAAGTACTTGTCTTCATTTTTTTTATTGTTTTCTCATTGGCCCACATATATCAGAATGTATTAGTTCAAGGGGTTGTTTAGAACAAATGCCAACCTTCTTATGAACAACACTTGTAATCTTTCCTTTCTGACAGGTAGAGAAACACCAATCGCTTCCTCTTGGAAAATATGGAATATATCAAACACTGTCCCTTTTAGATAACTTGATCATATTTCTCTGAAACATGTGTCCAAGTATTCTATGCCACAACTTATTTTCTTCCACTAAGCTCATGTAACAAGAGTTTTGTGAATTTCCAACCTGAATCAGATTCCCTTTGTTTCGTTGCCCTCATGTAACAATCTCCACATCTTCCTCACTTTTCACAACAAATCCACCTTTCTTGAAGATAACTTTGTTACCCTCATCACACAATTGTGATACACTCAGCAAGTTGTGCTTCATCCCATCAACATACAGAGTTTTCTTGGTCTTCAATTTTTCCTTCCCAATGATGGTTGATCCAACACCTTTGATTTTTAAAGATTCATCATTTCCAAATTTCATTGTGCCTTCTTTAAACTTCTTCACATTCTTTAGCAACTTCAAGTCTCTTTTCATATGTAAAGAACACCCAATTTCAAGTATCCAAGGTCGTTCTTCCTTTGTAACTTTTAGAGCAGTTTCAACAACAAGAGCTTTTTCTTCTTTCACTTCTTTCTTCACCTTCAGCTTCAGAGAATTAAGAACATTGTGTTGAGCTGGTAATAGCACAAGACATCCTTTTGCAAGATGTCTAGGTTGTTCACACCATTCGCAAATAGTCTCCAGAGGTTGGATCCTATTTCCTGTCTTGACTTCATTCTTCTCAACTTTCTTCAAGAAAACATTATCACTCTTCTTTCTTTTAGGAGATTGACTCCCCCTCAATATATTCCTTTCATAACTTGTGGGGTGTTGGTAATAATGGTTATTGAACCAAAAAATATTTGTTGTATGCCCGAATCCACCACAAAACCAACAGTACCCATAGAAGGAGTACCTTACTCTAAAGCTTTTGTACTGATATTTCTTAGTTAATCTTTCATGAGACCCACCAAAGATTCTTTTATTAGCAAGATTATTCTGCTGGAATTCTGCCTTCTCTGAATTTACTTGTTTTTCACCATTTTTATACTTAAGTTTCCTTGAAACTTCTGAGTTCCCAGCAACAATGGTTTGGGCCACATAAATAGATTTCTCATCTTTCTTCTTCACAACAAGCACTTTATTCTTCTGTTGAATTTTCTCCGGATTTTCTTGTTGAGAGCTTTCACCTACATTAGTAGTTGAGTTTTGAAAACATATGTTTCTTAATTCAACTTCTGAGAGCTTCTTCTGAACGAGCTCTAATTCATCCTCTTTTTCTTTCAACTTAGCTATCATGTACTCTTTTTGTTTTTTCTCATCTTCAAGAGAAATATTCAACTCATCAAGTTCTTTATCAAGTTCATCATTAACATTAGCTTGATTGCATGCTAAGGAACATTCATCTTCCAACTTTTTGTTAAGTTTCTCCAGCCTTCTGAACTTCCATAAAAATTCCGTCAATTCTTCTTTCAGATGTATCTCAAGCTGAGTTTCTTCTTCTTCCGAGCTACTGCTTCCTAAATCTTCATCTTCACTATTTCAATGAAAGTATTCTCAACACCATGCTCAACTGATTTCTCAAATTCACCATCACTTTCTTCATCCTCTTCATTTATAGATAGAAAGATTTTTCTCTTGGATTTGAAGAACTTCTTGTCTTTCTCTGACTTTCCTTTACAACCCGACTTCTTCCATAACTTTCTTGGATTTCTTTCTTCTTCATCACTATCTTCTTTATTATTCCTTTGAGGAAAGTTAGCCACAAAGTGTCCAATGCCTCCACATTCAAGACACTTCATGGGATGTTTTCCCTTGTATTTACCTGTGCCTCTTTTAAAATTTTTGAAAACAAGGATAAAATATCGTTAAGATTTTTACATACCTCACTTCCAGATTCAGTGTCACCACCATCTTCTTTAATCGGGATCTTCTTAGACTTCTCCTTATTCACGTCTTTGAAAGATAATTCTCTATCAACCTTTGTCTTTGTCTTCATATCCTTTTACCTTCTCATCTCATAAGTAATGAGTGTGCTATGAAAATTATCAAGAGATAGAGTCTCTGAGTCTCTTTCTTCTAATGAAGATACCTTCGCATCAAATTTATCAGGAAGAATCCTCAAGATTGTTTCCACCACAGTAGAGTCTTTCTTCTCTTCAACAAGATATTTGATGGTACTAACAATATCATTCACCCTGGTGAAGAAATCCCCAACAGATTCATGCTCTCCCATCTTCAAGTCTTCATACTTCAACCTCTAGATTTGAATTTTTGACTTATTGACTTGTATGTTTCCTTCGTATATGTTTTTCAGTTTTTCCCATATATCTTTGGTTGTGGCCACTCCTTTCACTCTCAAGAACTCACTTTCATAAAGTGAAGACAATATAGCATTCTTAGCTCTTCTATTAATCCCAAGAAACTTTTTGTTAACAGGTGTAAGTGGAACATTATCAGTAATGGACGGAAACCCAACTGTTGCAGCTTGAAGAACAACATAACTAATAGACATGAGATAAGGTAGCATTCTATCCTTCCGGATGTGATAGTTATTCCCATCGAATACCAGAATGCCTTTATTGTTCAAATAATTTAAATTTTCTATCAGCAAGCAAATCAAAGGAACCTGCCTCTGATACCACTTGTAAGGACCCAGTTGGAGTAATGAACCCCTGAGAGGGGGGGAGGTTAATCAGTTGTAACAATTTTTCCCTTCTTAAGTTCCCTTAATATTGAGAACATCCTTTGTCTTATGTTAAAGATATAATTCCCTACTGAGAAAACAAACAAGCACACATCCAAAGGAACACAACAATTTACAAGGTTCACTATTCAATAAGAATAGCTATGTCCTTGGTATGGTTGGAATCAATCCTTGGATTACACTGAGTAGGATATACCCTTATACCCGTGAAGCATTGTGAAACAATCACTTTAGTCCGTGTGCACACTCTTATCAAAATAGGGAAATTTCTCTTTTCTTTTAATAACTTCTGTTACCTGCACTTACTTTCAAATACACAAGTGTAAGATAGCTCATCAAATATCTTCACTTCCTTACCTAGAAGAAATGAAATGACTCCTTAGACTTGAGATAGATCAATTATTGTCCGAACTTCCCATTCTGAATCTCCATTCCGAATTTTCCCAATCCGATTATTCAATCCAAATTCGGTCCTTCAATCAGATTCTTCAATCCGAATATTCCTCAATCCGAGAAACTCAATACGATGTCAACCAGTACTGATTCCCCATTCCGATTAGTTCAATCCAAACATCCCATTCCGAATCTCCATTCTAATTTTTCTCATTTCGAGAAACTCAATACCGTGTCAACTAGTATCAAATTCTCGTTAAAATTTAAACCACAATGAAACTCTGTCGGCCAAACACTTTTTTCTCTCTATATATTATCAGAGCTTATCTCACTACTACATCATTACTATTTTACTTTGTACTCTGATCTCCTTTTATAATTGCTCCAAAGTGTTCTTAGGCGGGCAACCAAAATATTTTCCCGCTCACTTGGATTCATTCAAATCCTAATTTCTCCTGAAATCTAGGAGTAATTAAGATATTGTCAATGCTTCTAGAATCTTCTCGAATCTTCTTCCACTTCTCTTTATTTATAACTTTGGCCTTTTCCGAATCCGACCTTGTTACACAAGTTTCTTGGTATCACATTCACAGATCCACTCATCTTTCTTCTCGGCATCATATTCTCATATTCACTCATCTTTCTTCTCGGCATCACTTTCTCGGATTCACTCATCTGTCTTCTCGGCATCACTTTATCGGATTCACTCATCTATGTTCTCGGCATCACTTTTTCTGATCCTCCCTTCTTGAGTCTTCGGCATCACTTCAATTCTTGGAATGACTCTTCACCGCTTCTTCGGCATGACACCATTTCAATTCTCGGTATGACTCTTCATCACTTCTCGGTATGAGTCTGCTTTATTCATTGATACCGAAGATTTTGAATTCTCGGTATGACTCCTGTGGATCTCGGTACGACTTCACCAGTTCTTTGTACGATGTTATGGTTCTCGTTATGACTTATGGTTCTCGGTACATCTTCTGGTTCATGGTACGGCTTCACCGATTCTCGGTACGACTTCACTAATTCTCAGTATGACTTCTCCAGATTCTTGGTTCGACTCCTCCTTATTCTCGGTAAGGCTTCTCCAACCAACTTTTTCTTGCATCATGAGTAATTGGATATACTCACAAATTTAGAGTTACAAAACATCAAAGAATCATCACAATTTGTTATGAAGTCTTAGATCCTTCACATCTCATATTAGAGAGATTCAGAATTCAACCGCTTATAGGTTCCGAGGATTTGCAACTTCCCGGTTCCAAATTTCTTAATTTCGAGATTCTGAGTTCTCCAAACACCAGGTTCCGAGAATTGAAACTTCTAGGTTCTCGGATCTTCAAACATCCAGGTTTCAAAAACATTGAAATTAAAGGTGTCTTTCCTTTATGAAAACTTCCTTAAGACCAACAAAAGACAAACCATGCAAACCATCACTTCTTTTAGCTTGGTCCTAACACCTCACACGGTAGGTCAGGTCAATGTGTGATCGATGGATAGAATGTTTGGTAGGTAAAAAATCCTTCACTATGTGGTGGGTTTATTGATTTCATGGAATATTCCATCATGTGATCTGTTTACATGAATGTTTGGTTGGTTTAGGACTTTGTAAAAAATCAACCACAATCAATTGCAAAAGGCATGGTCAGTTTTCTTCCTCTTTGAAGTTAGTGGATAAACCATATAAAATAAGAGTAACCACATATTAAGATATATATATGTTATATTTAGGACTTTTTATTTCATTTAAATACCTTTAATATTTCTATAACTTCCTAGATAAACATATAACATCCATTATTTCTTTGAATTACCTTCCATCCAAATGAAATAATCATCAAAAAATCAAAGATTAGGTGTTTTCTTTATTCTAGTAATTTCTAAACGTAAAATAAACTATTAATATTAAAATTTTAATTCATTTATGATTTATACTCTAAATTATATATAAAACTAAACAATGTGATGTTAGCACAAGATCTTCTTAGAATAGTGAGATTAAAATCATTGAAATCGTGATAAAATCCATAAAAATATTGGTTTTTTAGCTAGACATGATATTTTTCTTGAGAGGGAGAACATACTTAAGAAGGGTAGTGGGAGAAATTTTATGTTATATGAATTTTATGCACAAGATACACAAGATTTTGTCTAGTAACACATTCCACACATCCCCATGGAATATGTCATTCCTAAAACACATGTACAATGTATGAGCACCAGATAGGTTAGAGAACTAGAAAGATATGGTTTTCCGTTCACCAAATATGTTAACTCAATATTAATTGAAAATAATTCTCATATTTCCTAGAATTTGGTAGTAGTGTTCTCAGAAGATACAAAATGGAAAGGGTCCATGAATTGTGAGATGTGTTCCATGTATCAAAACCCTATTTAGTTTCTAGCTGATCTTTTAATTGATGTAAGGCTCATTGGGTGAAAATGAGTATTCAAGTGAAAACTAGAAATATATTGTAAGGTGACTACTTATATATCAATATCAAGTGATATAGGCTTTAATAATCACGACATTGTCTATAATGAAACCTTTTATTTGTTATCCATGTTTAAATACATAAAAAATTATAATTACTATAGATTATTTTCATGACTATGATATTTGGAATATATATTTCAAAATATCCTTCCTTAATGAAGACATTAAATATGATTTTTATATGACACAAATAAAAGAATTTATGACTCAATCTAATTCCAAAAGGTATAAAAGTCAGATAGATCCATTTATGGGTTAATGATATCATTCAGGTCATGGAACATTCGGTTTGATTAATCCATAAGAGATTTTTTTTATTTAGAAAAAATATGATCCATATATTGATTACTTGTTGAGTGGGAGTGTTTTTAATATCTTATTATTACATGTAGATGAAATATAACTTATTGGAAAGGACATAACAGTCTTATAGTTTGTTAATAACTATATTAACATGTTCTTCTCCATAAAGGATATAGGTGATGCATCCTATATCCTTAGCATCAATATCATTCATGATATATCAAAGAGTGTGATTTGTAAAATTCTAGGTAAATACATTGAGTAGATGCTAAATAGATGTCTTATGGAATAATATATGTGGGTACTAGTTCTAATGTCACATGGTATACATATTTTGAAGAAATTGTGTCCTTAGATCCAATAGGAAAGAGGGTGATTGAGAAATATTATATATGTTTTTGTGATAAGATCAATCATGTGTTCCATGTTATATAATGTGACTGATGTCTCATACAAATTGAGTAAGTTAGAAAGATCTATATATATATTCTAGGTGAAAAACATTGGTATTTTGTTAAGGATATCATTAAGTATCTAAGGATAAATGAGCATATGTTCCTAGTATATGGATGAGATGAGAATCTAGTCATCAAAGGTTATATAGATGTTAGCTTTTAGATAGATCATAATGATTTGAAGTCATTATCATGGTATGTCTACAATATTAAATGAGGAGTTGTAAGTTTGAGAAGAAAAAATCATCTAGTTGTAATTGATTCTATGGAAGAATCTAAGTACATTGTGTATTCCGATATAGCCAAAGAAAAAGTTTAGATATGTAACATTTTTCAAGATCTTGATTTGGTGCATAGTAGTAAAGTCCCTGTCAAATTATACGGTGATAATACTATAATGGATGCTCCATTAAAGGAATCATTTTCATAAAAAAACAAACCGTGTACTCTAAAATTATCACCTATTAAGGTATTTTTCTCAAAAGGGGAATTTTTAATGAGAATAGTATCCATAGAAAAGAATTTTCTGGACCACTTTACTAAATCCACATCTCAGAATAAGCATGAACGTCATATGAGAGTTATCAGACTGAAAGTTGTTAGAATTTGCCTCTAGTTCAAGTGTGATTCTATTAGAGTTGGTTCCATAGAACCAACTTTTGTGTACTTTATGATTACATTTAAACATGGTTTTCAAAATTAATGAAAATATTATCACATAATGATTTTTTTCTATGTAGAATTTTATATGATAATGTCTTGAGGGTACTTTCCATACTAAAATATCCTTTAAATTCCTTAATATGATGAAAACATATATGTTTCATGATAATATTCTTAAATACATGTTTTATAGATTGGTGATATAATTTTATGAGACAAAAATTATATAGGATATTAGGGTTAGAGAGCTTATAAGACATTGAGGATTCTTATTGTGAAGTCCATATTTCATAATCTCCGTGATAATCAGGTTATGAGAACATGAACTGATAGAAGAAAATTCACATTTATATGTGTCATTAGATGTTCATATCTATGAATATGTGTAATTAACCTTAGAATTTAATAATATTTTTTATTCATGTCATGATTCATGTACTTTTATGTATTTCTAAAAATCATGATGACAAATGCTCGCTGGGAAGTAGGATAAGTTATGTGAATTATGAGTGATGTTTCTTTAATGAATAATGCGAGAAATTATTTTCACCTTTCCATTTTAGTGAAATATGATATCTTAATATCTTTAATAAAAATAAAACTAACATATTATGTTTATGTCCCTAGTGTTCTATTATAAAGTTCATTTATGAGAATTCAAAGAAAGGGACTTGGAGCACATAGGTTGATGAAACTAAATTTCAACCTTCTTGATTTGATATATCATTATAATGAGATTAAATTACACAATATTAATTCATATTTTTTAATTTTCACTGAAACAGTTAACATATTTCACTATGGGTTTATTTGGCATTTTTCTAAATGCTACCCTTGGAATCGTCCTCATGATGATTTTGTTGTTGGGACATTTGATCCATGGTTCATGAAAGTAGTGAGATTAATGAGTGGGAATAAAAGTTATGATTCAAGGTGATTCTTGAAAATATTTGTTTCCTGGTGTGGTTTTTGAGGAATCAATAATTACTCATGGATGACAATGTGCTGAATAAGGGTTTCATTCTAGCATCACATTGCTGTATTTGTGCATCACTGAGCTCAGAATCAATTTAGAATATCTTCCCTAAAGGGGTATTGGATCTTGGAATTTATAACTATATCAGATAGTTCATATGAGTTTCTGTTCATAGGGAACCTATTTTGGAGTTAATTTTATCTTGGTTCTAGGGGTTGTCCATAATGGTTTTGAGGTGAATATTTATAGCATGGCCTTCACTGTGGTGTTTTGGGTGATTTGGGAGGCTAAGAACAAGGTGAGATAAGGAATACCATACTCTCATATTTTTATCTATATTTGAGTGAAATATCTGGTGGTGGATCTTAGAGTTCTCATTTCTATTGGGGGTTCATCATTTTTACTAAAGTAAATTATTCTAAGGATAATATTTGACACAAAAGGAAGAGGAAAAAATATCTAGGGGAGGTGGGTTAACTAGAGACCTATAAATATGAGGCATAATATTAATGTGTTGATGACTCTTGTGTGTTGGGGAAATCAGAGTGGGAGGACTTAAGTGGGATAGTAGGGGATCGATTATTTTGGTGTTAATGCATATTATGGTCCAGGAAACTCTATTTGAAAATAAGCAAGGGCTATGGTTAGTGACCTCATGTTGTTCTAGCTTTACTACATTAATATCTTGGAGTTCTAATAGAACTACAAATTTTTGGTAGGCTTCTCCATGCGAAGTCTATCCCACCATGGGAATTGGAATACTTCATTAAGAAATTCAGGATAATCATTGATCATGGAATTGAGTTTGCTTACACATGGAGGTGAGGTAATTTTTCAGCAGATGATTTAGCAAGCAAAGAGAGCCTGGGTGAGAGTATCGTTTTATATTTTTGTACTATCTCCTTATTGAATTCCCATAATATCATTTTAAGGGGTGAAATATTAGGTATTCACCACTTTTGACCCCCGTGATCATGGGGTTTAATTATTATAAAAGATAATTTTTTAATCATTATTAAAGTTCTGATAAATATTGAGGAGGATACGTACCGAGTTAATATATTGGTGAAAAAAGACATATTAAATATTATTTAAATGTTTATTTATTTATTTCATCTAGGAAAATTTTAGTTTATCCATGATTTTGGAACATATAATGTATATAATATTATTATTATTATCTTATAAATGGTGTTTTTGTGGATTTAGAAAGGAAATAAGGTCTCGGGTGCACTTATTATTTATCAAACCCTAGACCTATATAAACTTGATTATGTCATTTAAAAACCTAATCATCACAATGTGTGATAAATATTTAGAGATTATTATCTCAATCCCTAGAGATTTTTTTATCCTTGAATCCTCTTAATAGTTAAGATCTATCCTCCTCCACCAACCTCTCAAGATAAGAGAGATCAAGAATAATACTTCTACCCAAAGTGATTGATATGGTGATCATCAATGAACAATGCAAGCATCAAATCATTCCCTACTATGACATAGAGATTTCTATGGTGGTGATCAGTGATTCGTGTGGAAAGTAAAGATCACCTATAGAGTAATTATACACTTTAATCCTCTCATCGTAATAATTTAATGATAGGACATGGTCAACCGATTCATTAATAAAGAATGAAATTAAACAGAAGGTATTTATTTATCCAAATATATTAATTATAAATTCTATATTCTAATCTTTTTTCTTGGTTTTGGTGTAATGGTCAATTAATCATTGATTTAATTTCATTGTTCATGATGTATTTTTTTCATCTACATATTTGATTAATCATTTATTTCTATAAAAACGAGTTGGATATAGCCCAAAGGTGATTCCACTATATGTAAAACCTTTATAAACATCCAAAGATAATAAAAAATTAAAAAAATTAATATGAAGGAAAAATAATCCCAATATCCCTAAATAAAACCAAACTGGAAAAAGCTTAAATGGATGAATATTTATTTATTCATATCTCCCAACATGAACATTGTATTCACCTATCACCTCCATAAATTATCAAACTTCTTCACCACTAACACCATATCTATCGATATCACCTCTAAATTTTCATTCATTTTCATGAGACATAACACATACAGGAGATGTGGTCATAGAGGGTTGATTATAAATATACCTAGTATAATACCCCCAAAAAACTGAGATGATATAATCATTGATCATCTAATTACCACAGACACTGATAGAAATAAAATATATATTCCCAAAGGATAGATAACCAAGGATATGGGAGAGCCCCACTCTTCATAACCCATATAACTAACAAGGATTACACTATATGAGAAAGGGAAGGAATCTGAACTACCCAGCATAGCTAAACCAACAACACCTCTTAGATTGTATATTGGGGGACCCACACCTCACCAAAGTGTGTATATCGATCAAGGGAGTATCAAACCTGGTGGAGTACTCATGCTTCATCAATAAAATCATAACAAATTAGGGAGTACCAAACTCCATAGATAGAGGACAAATGCCCTATTATTCGGGAAGTTCCTGACTTTTTCAAACATATAGGAGATCCACACATTATTCGGACCAAGGGATTACTATCCCTATGATAAAATTTGTAGGACCCACTCCTTGGGTATGTGGGGGAGTACCACAATCTATGAGTTGATAGGGGGATCATCCATTATCTCTAGTATATAGAAATGGGAGTAGTGAATCCCATTCATGCACAAATCATCATGCCTGATCCCCATCATTGGACCTAAAAATCTAAAATCTAAATATTCCCAAACCACCAAAAACATCACCAGATGGATAAATGGAAAACACCATATTGTTGAACATGGAAAAATTATTATTAACAGATATTTATTTATCTAAAACCAACTAATAATGAGAAATGTGTGAAAAACACAACATCGGCAGGCACTGCGCCACGTGGTAGCCTTCAGGGCATGCCATGTGGAATAGTAGGATATGGGGAAGTTCTCAGCAGTGTGGGTGGTTGCGCCACACTTTAGGAAGTTCATGATTTTTTATGTCACTCACACCCGCACCCCCATGGGTTGGGTTAGGGTATACTCATCCCAATCTATCTCTTTTCCAAACCATGTGGTTGGGTCACCCAAAGAGGGACTTGAACTATGCCTTATAGGCCCCATGGAAATAAAATAAATTGAAATTTTAGCCCATGAACATCCCAAACTTAATCATGCTAATGATCCCGACCCGTTATCGTATCTTTAACTATAGTAAATCAAGACATACTCAACCTACTGATGGATCGAGCCCATTGGTCCATTTTATTCCACCTTCACATGGAGATGATGCTCCAACTAATCCTAATGGATTGGATGGCCATGGGAACAACCCTAGCATCCCCCCACACCTCCACCATCACATTTAATTCACCACAGCAATCTCCACCATCACCTGGATCAGGATTCCACCTCCACACTATTTATCTCTACCTTACCTCCCATATTCAAACTAATTCAACTTTTCCAAATCCATTCTTGGGCCACCTCTTTTCATTAAGACACTCTTATCACCATCGGGCACTACTAGGGTTAGAATCCATCACACATGATTGGAAGATAAGGGTGGGAGTGTTAGATAGGGGGAGAGGAGACAGAGTGATCAATGGATAGAGATCTGATCATCAATATAGTACACCAAGGATGTTTAAGGATTCTTAAATAGAGGTCCATAGGTTTTTAAAGAGATTTAATTAATGGGGTTTTAAAAAAAATTAATTTTTTTTATTTAAAATGGATAGGGTTCCCGATTTTTTCAAAAATGGGACCCAAGATGCGTGAACAAAGTTCACGCATCTTCCCTCGCTAGGAAGTGTGAACAAGGTTCACACTTCCTCTAGTATTTTTAATTAAAAAATCATCATTATTTTGAAATACTAATTAAATATAAATACATATTAATTAAATAATTCATCAATATGCATAAAATATAAATACATATAAATTAAAAAATCATCAATATGTATACAATATCAATAAATATAAATAAATAAAAATATATATTAATTAAAAAATCATCAATATATATTAAAAATCAATAAATATAAATAAATAATAATACATATTAATTAAAAAATCATCAATATTTATAAGATGTCAATAAATATAAATAATTAATAATACATATTAATTAAATAATCAAAAATATTATTACAGTGTTCAGGGAAATTTTGAACAATTGGTCTGATTCTTGGTGCACTGCTTGATCGCTAGTGATGTTCATTCATTAATTTTTTGCAGCAGATCCATACATCCAAATTTCTTTCTAACTGAATATGTCAATATCTTAATATATCCACTTTAAATTACCAAATATTCATTTCACTTTCTCTCCCATGTATTAATAGGAACTAAACATTCCAAGGGAAAAGGGTACCCGTTTATACATAAGAAATGTGTCATCCATTATTTCACTCTAAATCTATTTGATCCATAATCGGTCTAGAAAACAATAGGATTTTATTTTGGAAACAATGTTTTCCACTAACAACTGATCATGATACCACATGAAATGAGAACTCATGTATGTATCATCAAGTGTAATCCAATTATATTCCAGGATGATGATATTAAATGGGGTATGAAACTCTTATTAGAACAATCAACCTAAAACTCATGAACTCACTTTAACAGATAGATAAAAAACATTCAATTAAAATAAGAAGGATAAGTGGCCTTTGTGTGCATCTATACTTCAACTTTTCTTTTGTCATTGACTAATTCAATTACAACCCCATTCTTTTGAGTTTATTTTTTTAACAAAGGAAAAGAGATTAAGAAAAATATACCTCTTTAAATAACATGATCTTCCTAAACATTATACAGTAATTAGATTTGATTCTACTTGATATACTACTTTTGGAAGTAATTTAATATTTCTTTATTTACTTCCCCCTGAAGGGAAACACTCATAAATATATTCATAATGGTTGAACTCTTCAAAAATGGTTTTCAATATGTTCCAATATAAAGAATATACTAGAATTCATCTTCAACTTATGACTGTCTAGAATTTGAAACATATATAACTTTACTAAGAATGATCTTATTTTCAATACTTATTCTTCAGGATATGAATAATATGATCAAACAATGATGATATCTTCTTTAAACTTATTTGTCTTGGAAATGATAATACATTTTTAAAATTCATTAATAATGAATCTATTTTTTTATTTGTATTTGAAAACCAACTGAAGAATAATCAAATGATGATAACTTATTTATATTTTTTATCAATAATTGATAGCACTCACTTCTTCTCATGTTCTACCCTTGAGAACTTGGTTCAGCATCAATTCCTTATATCATAAGAATAGATAAAATAAATAATTATTAAGGAAATATGGTGTATATTCCTTACTTTTTAATGTGAATATGATGGTTGAGTTTTTTTCTAGATGAAGATGGTCCAATTATGCTAGTATTCATGATTTCACATCTGAAAATTTGTTTTGATTTATATTTGTGTATAAGGGATCTCTTTATATTCATTCTGATTTTTATAGATATTTTTTCCTTATTTACCTTCAGGGATAATGAAACCTTAACCATATTAAGTATTTTTTCTTATCGTGGACAAATATCAAATAAATATTTTTCATAATGTTCATTATTTTATCACCAGATTGAGGTATTTTAACCTTAAAATCCTACAGCGAAGATTTTGAACCAGTAGAAACTGTTCCCTTCTTTTATAAAGTCTATATATGTATCTTCTCAAAAGTGGAAAAATGAACATCTAATTTCATACATCTCATATTTTTGTTTTTCCAATATTAAATGATAATAACCTACTCTTCACAAATATCCATTATTTATTCAATTTCTTCTTTATAAAACATTTTTTTATCAAATATTCACGTGTCATGATCTTCTAGGATTTTACATCCAATTTAAAATCATTGAGATTAATAATATATTTCATGATTTCTTCAAGTTCACAGATCATTTCATCCAGATTATTTTTGAATTAAAAATAATTAATATTATTAATATTTATTAATTAATTTAAGAATATTATTTATTTTACATATATAGATAATAATACTAAGTATTATTATGAATATAAAATAGTAATTATTGATTTTGATAGATAATATGATAATAGTATGTCACTTATTAAAAAATAAGATAACTCTATAAATCACAACAGTAAGGCACATAAGACATGTATCATAAATCTAATATCAAAATAATCTACACATCTGGCATCGATGCTCGACTTTCCCATAGCCAGGAATATATTGGATGCATCTAGGACGTGTAAGTCTATGTCTCTACTCTGGTGTATGATGCTCCTGTATATCATCATTAGAAACCACTTCCATATCCTCTTATATGATAGGCGGTGGATGTATAGTCTCCATGCATGTACCCTATCTTGCCTCAATGGTTAGTGGATACTGGATGGAACACTTTCCAACATGTGAAGAATATAGATATTGTGATGTGGATGCCTGCAAAGCATGTAGTATTAAAGAATCTAGCTCAGTACAGTCAACGTCTATATGTGCCTCTTACTTTGATTGGGATGATGGAGAAGCATATGACAGATCATGATGAACACCCTCCTCATGTGGAACAACAACATCCATAATAGGGTCTTCACCCCCTTGTACATATATATCAAGATCAGTAGGCTTTGCAACCTAATCAATTTGTGGGGGATCAAAGAAAATTCCATGGTAAATCTCATTCATTAAAGAATAAAATCTACCATAGTGTTGTGAAAACATGCCTAGTCAAATGTGCCTCCCTCTACTGGATGATACATGTGAAGTATATGACTGATATGATCATCCTACAAGCCAAATTCTGATGTTACGTAATGTTAATAAAAAATATGTTGAATAGTAGAAGGAAGAATCTATACCATCTAATTAATGCTTTGTTCGTGTCATGTCAAAAATCTGACTGGGGACCTATAGTACTTGGATGCAAAATTGAACTGATCTAATAAATGAATATGTTTTGATACACCCCTCATAACCGGGACTCTTTTCATCTGTCGCATAGATCAATATATGTGGCATGGTATCTCCTCTAATCAAATTATCTGTTCCCTAACATATTCAAGGAATGCAGTTAAGCTAACTAACTGGGCAGATCAGGAACAGGATAAAGGAATCCAAACATCCTCATAACTCTATTAGTCTGATGCCACTTGAAAATTTAAAAATGAATCAATGGAACCATTCAAGAGCTGGTAGTAAACAACGTTGTACAAAAAATGGAAGACTCAAAATGATATCATCTATATATGGAATCGATGTAAAATGAAACAAAAAATGAACAATAAATTAACAAATGAAGATATGTAGAGTAAAGAATAAATATTTAACAATATAAATAATAATCACTTACATCGTCTGGTTGAAGGATATTCATCATAATTCCATAGGCGTGGATGTTTTTTCTAGCAAAATCTGAATGCTGATGTGCCTAACTCCATCTATAGATAACATTTTTATAGTTAAATTTCGTAATAGAAAGTTATAAAACTAAGTTATACATTTTAATTAAGGAATAACATACCATCTTTCACATGGATCCACTACCACAATATCTTTAGTCAATAGCACACGAGCATGTGGAGTTAAACGATGGATGTGCTCCCATACCCACATCTGTAGAAGAATAATGCACCCTGTGATCTGCATCTTATCGATGCAACATGCGCTGCATAATGCCCTGTATGTATATGTGATCATACCACGATTCACTGTTTTATTCCACCCTTACACCGCTGTTTTAAACTAGTTTTGTAATGAATATTCCAAATATAATAATAAATTTCACTTTATGTTTGAATAATTTAATTAATGTTAATCAACATTATAATGGGCAATGTTACTTTTTTTTATTATTTCAATGTAGGTGGAGGTGATTTGGAGGGACCTTGATGAAGTGGAAGAAAAATGGGCCAAAATTGCATGGATCCATGGATTTCTATCCACTGTAATGCAGAGTACACCAAATCCGTGCATTCAAATGGGATGAAAGTTTTTGGACCTATCCAAAAGATAATAGGCTACATTTCATCTTATGTAACCCAATCCTGATTCGGCTACTATGGGGCCCATCCGAACTGATATGTCCAAGCCACCGAATTTGGACCAAGTCAAATGCGGTGTTCTGTATTTTATCAATATCTTGAGATTTAGTTGTGCAAATGGTGCCAACATTTCAGTGGATATAGTCAAGAGGTAGGGCTACAACGTTTCTATTTTCTCCAAAGCGAGATAAGACTTTCTGAAGTACGAAACGCATTGTACAAGTGGATTGATGAAATATGTGTGCCTAAAACCACCTTCCAATTTTCCTATAAAAGGGCACCAAGGGAACCTCATTTGCAATTTCGGCCATGGAGTGAAGTGCTGCCAATTTGGAGTCCTAGAGGAGTCTCCTAATCACATTGGAGGTTCTGGAGGCCCCTATTCTCATAGGGGGATCAACAATGAAGATGGAGTTCAACCCGAGCTTCCTCCTCCTCCCGATGTCGAGCTAAAAGTTGGGTGTTCGTTGTGAGGGAGCTACACACATGTCAAGGGAGTTCCAATGCATACACTAGATACTTGTTTGGATTAATTTGGGTGTTTAAACATTTCATTCCATGTATCTTATTTTATTTCAGATTTTAATGCTTGATTTGATGCATGTGAGTGTTATGCTCTTAATTTCTAACCGATCAGTGTGAGGTTTTGAGTGCGTGACTTGTGTTGTTCCGATTGGACATCCCAAGAATCCTTTTCATACCCACCTTATTGAGATTTAAATTTGATTTGGAAGCTCTTATTCCATGAATAAGTACTGGACCTTGACAATGCAATTGTTACGTCAAGGTTGGGTCCTTAAAGCATTGAAATAAAAGATTAGGAATTAATCGGGATTCCAATTAACTCCAACCAAAGAACTACTCTAATCCTAAGATGAATCTCTATGAACAATGAACATGATATGTGTGTAGTGAAATCACATCGACCCTTTTATCTCATATTTCTCAAAATCCACTTGTTCACTCATCTTTTAATCTATTTCAACTAAGTCATTGTTTTAAACTGTTTTCAAAACTACCCCCTCTCTTAGTCATTTTTATTGAAAACACACTCTAAACCTACCAACTCTCCTTGAGAGACGACCTAGGGTCTTCCCTAGACTATAAATCAACCTTAAAAATATAATCAATTTGACGTGTCATGACAACGCGGTAAAAGTTTGGCGCCGTTTCCGGGGAGCGCTTTGGTTTTTTGTGCGTGTTTTTGATAAAAGTTTTGTGAATATTTGTTTGTTTTATATTCTACCTTTGCATTTATTTTTGTGTTCTAATTTATTTATTGTGTAGGTTCTGTGTATGACGTGTTCTACTCCGGGAGACCAACAAACTTTTGAACCTGAACCGGAGATGATCCTACATCAACGAAACCGAGACACTCAAGGCAACACTTTGAAGGAGGAGACATCACATCTTAAAATTCTTCTTGATCCTTCTCCTTCTTCTGAAACCAAAGTTAAAACTGAACATAACTTGTATATCATAGCTGAAAATAATAGAAAACTAAATGAACTAACCTCACCTGATGTTGATATCCAACCCACTTACATTCAATTAAAAGGTGAGGCACCCAATTTTGAACTAAAATCTGGTTAAATTCATTTATTACCAAGATTTCATGGACTACCTGGAGAAGATACACATAAGCATTTAAAATAATTTCGTACTGTGTGTTCAACATTAAAACCTACTAATGTGGATGAAGAACAAGTAAAACTTAGGGCATTTCCATTTTCATTAGAAGACACAGCTAAAGATTCGTCTTATTATGTTAATTCACCAATTAGAGGTTGGGCTGACATGAAATGACTTTTTCTTGAAAAATACTTCCCAGCCTCTCGAACTGTAACAATAAGGAAAGAAATATGTGGGATAAGAGAATCTCAAGGAGAAACCCTTCATGAATATTGGGAATGCTTTAAAAGATTATGTTCAAGTTGTCCACACCACTAAATAAGAGATCAAATTTTAATACAATATTTTTATGGAGGTTTAATTCCAATAGATCGTAACATGATTGATGCTGCTACAGGTGGTGCACTAGTGGATAAAACCCCAATCACTGCAAGGACCCTAATTGAGACCATGGCACATAACACTCAACAATTTAGTTCAAGGTCCAGTGTACCCATTTGAGGTGTCCATGAGGTGAAAAGTACTGAATTCAAGAAGAAGGTGGATACAAAGTTTGAAGAGGTGAGTACCCTTCTACGACAACTTTCTCTTTCCCAAGGGAAATTTCAATCTCCTACTCCCATACATTTTTGTATATGCTCTTCTGATACCCACTATTCTGACCAATGCCCCCAATTGAGAGAAAATTCTGAGATTTGTGAAGCAATATTCCCAGGATGCCCCTATAACCAACCCATTAGGCAAGAACCTTACTATCCATCCAACCCTGGGTGGAAAGAAAAGCAAGCCTATATGCAAGGGGGTATTCAAACTATCCTCATCAACCATGGAACAAACCAGGGAAATGTAGTCATCAACCACCACCACCCAGAAATTTTCAACCACCCCAAAGGCCTTTCCAACAACCCCCTCCAAAACATGATCCTAGCCTAGAATATATGATGAAACAAATGGTTGCCAATAATCTCCTATTCCAAAAAACCACCCCAGAAGCCATACAAGACCTCAAAACCCAATTAGGCCAACTAGCTAACTCAGTGGGTGAAATCCAAATCCATGGGTCTGGTAAACTACCATCTCATCCACTTGTCAACCCTAGAGATAAGGGAAATGTTTGTGCCATCACCCTTAGGAGTGGAACTCAACATAAAATCCAAATTATCCCTCCATTAGAGTCATCCTCTTTTAAGGGAACCACCATCACAACCACTGAAAAAGGTTCAAATGAGATGGACCCTTGTCTTGAGAAAAGTTCTACCAAAGGAAAGATGGTGTCTATTGATGAGTTACCAAGCCCAAGCATTCCTCTGCCATTTCCCCAAAGATCCCCCAACCAAGGAAACAAAATGAAACTGAACTTGATAAAGAAATCTTAGAGACTTTCAAAAAATTGCAGGTTAACATTCCATTGATTGATGTTGTCAAGAAAATTCCAAGATATGCAATGTTTCTGAAGGAGATCTTTACCCACCAAAGGAAACTTAGAGGTGATGAGAAGGTGAGCCTGGGGAGGAACGTCTCAGCATTGATACAACCATCACTTCCCACCAAGTGAAACGATCCTGGAACATTATCGATTCCGTGAACCATAGGGGAGTATTCTTTCTCCAATGATATGCTTGATTTGGGAGCTTCTATTAATGTGATTCCTCACTCCATATACTCTTCTTTGCAGGTCGGTGAACTAAAGCCCATAGGAATAGTTGTTCAGCTAGCAAATCGGAGTACGACACACCCTTCCGGTGTGTTAGAGGATGTTCTTGTGAGGGTTCAAAATGTAATATTTCCTGCTGATTTTTATGTGCTAAAATGGAATATAATAGGATGAATGGACATGCCCCAATTATATTGGGGAGACCTTTCTTGAAAACAGCCAAATCCATAATTAATTTCCATAATGGTACATTATCTGTGGAATTTGGTGGTGACATATTCCATTTCAACATCCTTGATTCCAGGAAGCACCCCTCAGAAGAACATTCCTCTCTCTCGGTAAATTCAATTGATATACTCCCTTCCCCTAAAATCACTTCATTTGTTTCCCCTGATCCCCTTTTTGAATTTTCCTCTTTGATTGAAATTCTTGGAAATTAATCATGTGTTGATTGTTGTAGTGGTCTAGAAAAGTGTCATGCATGTGTATTAATTGATAATTTCTTGATCACAGACAATCACATGACCATCGATGATATTGCTACGCTTGTAAAATCTAATTCCTCATCTGAGGATGATACCATTGTCCAGTTATATGAGATTAGTGACCTCTCACTTTCACACACACTCCCATCAATACAAAATCCACCTGAATTGGAACTAAATAAACTGCCTCAAGATTTACAATATTCATATCTTGAGAATGGAAAGAAGTTGCCCGTCATCATTGCTAGTTCACTCCCTCTTGAGCATGAATTGCGACTGCTTGAACTTTTGAGGGAGCAAAAACAAGCATTGGGATGGACACTTGCAGACATTCCTGGTATTAGCCCATCAATTTGTACACGTCATATTTTATTAACTGATGAGGCTAAACTAGTGAGGCAGGCACAACGTCGACTGAACCCAAACCTCTTAGAATTAGTTAAAAAGGAAGTAACAAAATTATTGGCTGCTGGAATCATTTACCCCATCTCTGACAGCCAATGGGTCAGTCCCGTTCAAGTAGTTCCTAAAAAACTGGCCTAACGGTAATTGAAAATGAAAATAATGAATTGGTTCAAACTCGTGTGCAAAATAGTTTGCGTGTCTGTATAGATTATCGCCGACTAAACCAACACACTAGGAAGGACCATTTACCATTTCCATTCATTGACCAAATTCTAGAGAGGCTAGAAGGGAAGTCCCGTTACTGTTTACTTGATGGATATTCTAGATACTTTCAGATTCATATTTCCCCCGAGGATCAGAAAAAGATATCCTTCACTTGCCCCTTTGGCACTTTTTCCTATAAAAGGATGCCATTTGGCCTGTTCAATGCTCTGGGTACTTTCCAGCGATGTATGGTTAGTATTTTTTCGAATTACCTGGAGAATTGCATGGAAGTTTCATGGATGATTTTACTGTTTATGGATCCTATTTTGATGAATGATTAATTAGTCTTGGTTCAGTCCAACATCACTGTATTGAAAAGAATCTTGTATTAAATTATGAGAAATTTCATTTCATGGTGCGACAAGGTATAGTTTTGGGACATGTCATTTCTGCGGATGGTATCCAAGTAGATAAATCAAATGTGGATGTTATTTCTTCCCTACCATTCCCTAAAAATGTACGTGATGTTCAGTCTTTCCTAGGTCATGCTGGATTTTACCGTAGTTTCATTCGTGATTTTAGTAAGATTGCACTTCCCCTCTCCTGCTTACTCCAAAAAAAAATATTTTGTTTTTGATAAAGTATGTGAACAAGCATTTAATAAATTAAAATGGAGTCTCACATCACCCCTGGTAATCCAACCACCTCGGTGGGATTTACCATTTGAGCTCATGTGTGACGCGTCTAACTATGCAGATGGGGCAGTCTTGTGCCAAAGGGTCAACCGATCTCTACATGTTATAGCCTATGCATCACGTACTTTGGACCCTGCCCAAGAAAACTACACCACCAGTGAAAAATAATTTCTTTCCATTTTGTTTTCCTTGGATAAATTTCGGTAATTCCTTTTAGGGTCCAAATTCATTGTGTTCTCAGACCATGCATCCCTCCGGTATCTCCTAAAGAAACTAGAAGCCAAACCATGTCTCATTCGTTAGATGCTCCTCCTTCAGGAATTCAATCTAGAAATTAGAGATAAAAAAGGAGCAGAGAATGTGGTGGAAGACCATATCAGTAGGATCCCCCCATCCTCAGACATTGTCTCATCCCTCTGTATTCCCATTAATGACATGTTTCCTGATGAGAAATTGTAAAAAGTGCAAGATGTTATTCCCTGGTATGCTGAAATTGTAAATTATTAGGTAGCATCCTTCATTCCTACTGATTTCAACAAAAACCAAGCCAGTCGTCTAAAACATGAGTCTCGTTGGTACATTTGGGATGACCCCTACCTTGGGCGAACATTTAGAGATCAGGTCCTTAGGCGTTGTGTTCCCGATAGTGAGTTTTAATCTGTCTTTAGATTCTACCACACTCTTGCTTGTTGGGTCCACTTTGGTCCCCAATGGACTACTCGCAAAGTTCTTGATTCTGGTGTCTTTTTTCCAAGAATTTTTTGGGATTCCCATGAATTTTGTAAATCTTGTCCTCGTTGTCAATGAATGGGGAATGTCTCTAACAGAAATTAAATGCCACAACAACCCTTGATCTTTCATGACATTTTTGATGTTTGGGGCATTGACATTATGGGGCCATTTCCCAATTCTTTTGGAAACTTGTACATTCTTTTGGCCGTTGATTATGTATCAAAATGTGCAGAGGCATGGGCCACAAGGACAGATGATTCCAAAATAGTTGTAGAATTTTTCAGAACTCAGATCTTTCGTAGGTTTGGATTACCTAGGTTCATTATCAATGACCAGGGTTCTCATTTATTCAACCGAACAATGTAATCACTTTTGTGTTGATTTGGGGTCGGTCATCGAGTTTCTACTGCATATCATCCACAGACCAATGGTCAAGTTGAGGTGTCAAATAGAGAGGTAAAACAAATTCTTGAAAAAACGGTTCAACCCAATAGGAAAAATTGGAGTCTTAGACTTGATGATTCATTGTGGGCCTACCATACTGCTTTCAAAACTCCCATTGGAATGTCACCCTATCGTCTTGTGTTTGGAATGAGTTTTCACCTCCCTGTTGAGATTGAGCACCGGGCCTACGGGGCCATCAAACAATTCAATTCTAATCATTCTGGTGCAGGTGCTCAAAGGAAGTTGTAGATTCAGGAGCAAGAGGAAATGAGAAGAGATGCATATGAAAACTCCAGGATTTATAAGGAGAGAACCAAGGCTGCCCATGACCGTCTTATCCTTCATCGTCAGTTCCATATTGGGAAGAAGGTCCTCCTTTATAATTCAAGGCTGAAGTTGCATTTTGGTAAGCTTCATTCCCGCTAGTTTGGACCATACATTGTTACTAATGTCTCTCTATTTGGTGTTGTTCAGGTTCAAAATGAAGAAACCAAGAAAACCTTCACTGTCAATGGGCAGTGGCTGAATTAATTTCATAAACCCGTTCTGGAGTCCCCGGTGGAGGAACCCCAAGTTCAAGAAGCACACTATGAATGACATCCACCAGGTTGTATCCTTCCTTCCCACATTCTCTTTTACTATAGTGAGGACACTGCATACTCTAGGTGTGGGGGAGGTGGATACATTCCTGGGATAGTTAGAATTTTCATGGTTTTCTCATTTTGTTTTCTCTTTTTGGCCTTCTTTATGGTATTTTCATTTTTCCCCATCAACAATTTCGAAGTTCCATGATTTGGCGACCATAGTGTGGGGAAAGTAAAAATACCATAACAAAGGTAAAAAAGAGTATTTGTATGAATTTTACATCAGGGGGTGATTTTTAGTGAATTGGTTTTCTATCAATGATATATTGGGTCATACCTATGTGAAACATTTGAGATGATTGAGGCCCATTGTGTGAGTAGTTTTTTGAAAAAATGTGTCACTAATATCTCCACAAATGTTTGCACCAAACTAAAAAGTGTGATATTTCTTACTTAATATAGGGTAAATATATGTTGGGTTAATATTTTTAGCTTTAAATGAAATTTCCATACGTTCGTTCCTTATCTGATCTATTTCATTACTGTACCATATTGACCTATGCGTGTGTACTTAATGTCCGACAATTGTACGCCCTCAAAAAAATTTGCATCTTGGGAAGGTCAAAAACCACTCCACCTCAACCTTTGATCTTGTTATAACTATTTCAATTAGTGTCGTGAGGAGATCAAACAAAGGGTTGAGAGATGAGTGTGAGATTTGTTCCAATTGCAACATCAAAAAAAATATAATAAATGAGGGGAGTGATGAAATGTGCAACATGTGGGGATATCTAGGTCGGGAGCTTATGGTTTGACTTCTGGGAATTCTTAAATGAGTGGGTCTTGAAATATGATTGCAAAGGATGTGGGACAGGTTCGGTGAAAAATCATTTAAAGCTGAACAATGTTTAAATAACTGATATTTATTTGATAAAAAGTGGAAGGAATAGCATGGAATGGTTTTCACACACACACACATGGAGAGTTAGTGTAATGGTTGACCTTTTAATTCCTTGCTCATATTGGTGTCATAAATCTCTTTGAATTTTAGTGTGATATGATTTATGAGACATCTTTTTTCATTTTCACTGGGAAGAACTCCTTGGTGTGGTTCGTGCATTGATCAATTTACTTTAAATAAAATTTCCTCAAATGATAAATCTTCAGAATTTTGGAAATATATATATATATTCATCATTGTATTTGGATATGTGACTTTGCCCATGAGTGAAAATGTTTAGGTGTGGGGGTGTGATCATACCACGATTCACTGTTTTATTCCACCCTTACACCGCTGTTTTAAACTATTTTGTAATGAATATTCCATATATAATAATAAATTGCACTTTATGTTTGAATAATTTAATTAATGTTAATCAACATTATAATGGGAAATGTTACTTGTTTTTATTATTTCAATGTAGGTGGGGGTGATTTGGAGGGCCCTTGATGAAGTGGAAGAAAAAAGGGCCAAAATTGCATGGATCCATGGATATCTGTCCACTGTTTTGCATAGTACACAAAATTCGTGCATTCAAATGTGCTGAATGTTTTTGGGAATGTCTATAATTTAATAGGATACGTTTAATATTAAGGAACCCAATCTTGATTCGGCTTCTATGGGGCCCATCCAAACTGATCTGTCCAAGCCACCGAATTTGGACCAAGTCAAATGCGTAGTTATGTATTTTATGAATATCCTGAGCTTTATTTATCCAAACAGTTCCAACCATTCGGTGGAGACAGTCAAGAGGTAGGGCTACAACTTTTATATTTTCTCTAAAGCGAGATAAGACTGTCTGAATGCCGAAATGCATTGTGCAAGTGGATTGATGAAATCTATGTGCCTAAAACCACCTTCCAATTTTCCTATAAAAGGGCACCAAGGGAACCTCATTTGCAAGTTTGGCCAAGGAGTGAAGTGCTGCCAATTTCGAGTCCTATAGGAGTCTCCTAATCACATTGGAGGTTCTAGAGGCCCCTATCCTCATAGGGGGATCAACAATGAAGAAGCAGTTCAACCCGAGCTTCCTCCTCCTCCCTATGTCGAGCTAAAAGTTGGGTATTCGTTGTGAGGGAGATACACACATTTAAAGGGAGTTACGATGCATACACTAGCTAATAGTTTGGATTAATTTGGGTGTTTAAACATTTCATTCCATGTATCTTATTTTATTTCAGATTTGAATGATTTATTTGATGCATGTGAGTGTTATGCTCTTAATTTCTAACCGATCGGTGTGAGGTTTTGAGTGCGTGACTTGTGTTGTTCCGATTGGACATCACAAAAATCCTTTTCATAGCCACCTTATTGAGATTTTAATTTTCTTTGGACTCTCTTATTCCATGCATAAGTACTGGACCTTGACAATACAATTGTTACGTCAAGGTTGGGTCCTTAAAGCATTGAAATAAAAGCTTAGGAATTAATCAAGATTCCAATTAACTCCAACCAAAGAACTACTATAAACCTAAGATGAATCTATATGAACAATGAACTTGATATGTGCGTAGTGAAATCAAATTGATCCTTTTATCTCATATTTCTCAAAATCCACTTGGTCACTCATCTTTTAAGCTATTTCAACTAAGTCGTTGTTTTAAACTGTTTTCAAAACCACCCCCTCTCTTAGTCATTTTTATTAAAAATACACACTCTAATCCTACCAAAACTCCTTGAGAAACGACCTAGGGTCCGACCTAGACTATAAATCAACCTTAAAAATATAATCAATTTGACGTGTCCTGAAAACACGGTCAAATTTTGGCACCGTTTCTGGGGAGCGCTTTGGTTTTTTGTGCTTGTTTTTGATAAATTTTTTGTAATTTTTGTGAATATTTGTTTGTTTTATCTTATACCTTTGCATTTATTTTTGTGTTCTAATTTATTTATTGTGTAGGTTACGCGTATGAAGTGTTCTACTCCATGATACCTACAAACATTCGAACCCGAACTGGAGAGGATCCTACATCAACGAAACCGAGATACACAAGACAACACATTGAAGGATGAGACATCACATCTTAAAATTCTTCTTGATCCTTCTTCTTATTCAGAAACCAAAGTTAAAACTGAACATAACTTGTATATCATGGTTGAAAATAATAGAACACTAAAAGAACAAACCTCACCTGATGTTGATATCCTACCCACTTACATTCAATTACAAGACGAGGCACCCAATTTTGAACTAAAATCTGGGTTAATTCATTTATTACCAAGATTTCATGGACTACCTGGAGAAGATCCACATAAGCATTTAAAAGAATTTCATACTATGTGTTCAACATTAAAACCTGCTAATGTGGATGAAGAACAAGTAAAACATAGGGAATTTCTATTTTCATTAGAAGACGTGGCTAATGATTGGTTGTATTATGTTAATTCACCTGTTAGAGGTTGGGCTGACATGAAACGACTTTTTCTTGAAAAATACTTCCCAGCCTCTCGAACTGCAAAAATAAGGAAAGAAATATGTGGGATAAGACAATCTCAAGGAGAAACCCTTTAGGAATATGGGGAATGATTTAAAAGATTATGTTCATGTTGTATACACCACCAAATAAGTGATCCACTTTTAATAAAATATTTTTATGAAGGTTTAATTCCAATAGATCATAACATGATTGATGCTGCTGCAGGTGGTGCACTAGTGGATAAAACCCCAATCGCTGTAAGGACCCTAATTGAGACCATGGCACATAACAATCAACAATTCAGTTCGAGGTCCAGTGTACCCATTCGAGGTGTCCATGAGGTGCAAAGTACTGAATTCGAGAAGAAGGTGGATACAAAGTTTGAAGAGGTGAGTACCCTTCTACGATAGCTTTCTCTTTCCCAAGGGAAATTCCAATCTCCTCCTCCCATACATTGTGGTATATGCTCTTCTGATACCCACTATTCTGACCAATGCCCCCAATTGAGAGAAACTTCTGATAATTGTGAGGAAATATTCCCAGGACGCCCCTATAACCAACCCATTAGGCAAGAACCTTACTATCTATCCAACCCTGGGTGGAAAGAAAACCAAGCCTATATGCAAGGGGGTATTCAAACCAGCCTCATCAACCATGGAATAAACCAGGGAAAAGTAGTCATCAACCACCACCACCCAGAAATTTTCAACCACCACAAAGGCCTTTCCAACAACCCCCTCCAAAACATGAGCCTAGCCTCGAATATATGATGAAACAAATGGCTTCCAATAATCTCCTGTTCCAACAAACCACTCAAGAAGCCATACAAGACCTCAAAACCCAATTAGGACAACTAGCTAACTCAGTGGGTGAAATCAAAATCCATGGGTCTGGTAAACTACCATCTCAACCACTTGTCAACCCTAGGGATAAGGGAAATGTTAGTGCCATCACCCTTAGGAGTGGAACTCAACTTAAAATCCAACTGAACCCTCCATTAGAGTCATCCTCTCCTAAGGGAACCACCATCCCAACCACTAAAAAAGGTTCAAATGAGATGGAACCTTGTCTTGAGAGAAGTCCTACCAAAGGAAAGAGTGTGTCTATTGATGAGTTACCAAGCCCAAGCATTCCTCTTCCATTTCCACAAAGAGCCACCCAACCAAGGAAACAAAATTAAACTGAACTTGATAAATAAATCATGGAGACTTTTAAAAAAGTGCAGGTTAACATTCCATTGATTGATGTCGTCAAGAAAATTCAGAGATATGAAATGATTCTGAAGGAGATGTGTACCCACGAAAGGCGACTTAGAGGTGATGAGAAGGTGAGCCTAAGGAGTAACGTCTCAGCATTGATACAACCATCACTTCCCACCAAGTGCAACGATCTTGGAACATTCTCGATTCCGTGCACCATAGAGGAGTATTCTTTCTCCTATGCTATGCTTGATTTTGGTGCTTCTATTAATGTGATGCCTCACTCCATATACTCTTCATTGCAGGTTGGTGAACTAAAGCCCACATGAATAGTTATTCAGCTAGAAAATCGAAGTACGGAACACCCTTTCGGTGTGTTAGTGGATGTTCTTGTGAAGGATAAAAATTTAATATTTCCTGCTGATATTTATGTTCTAAAAATGGAAGATGATAGGATGAATGGACATGCCCCAATTAAATTGGGGATACCTTTCTTGAAAACCGCTAAAGCCATAATTAATGACCATAATGGTACATTATCTATGGAATTTGGTGGTGACATAGTCCATTTCAACATCCTTGATGCCATGAAGCACCCCTCAGAAGAACATTCCTCTCTCTCGGAAAATTCAATTGATATACTCCCTTCCCCTAAAATCACATCATTTGTTTCCCCTAACCCCCTTTCTGAATTTTCCTCTTTGATTGAAATTCTTGGAAATGAATCATGTGTTGATTGTTGTAGTGGTCTTGAAAAGTGTCATGCATGTTTATTAACTGATAATTTCTTTAACACGGAGGATCACATGACCATCGATGATACTGCTACGCTTGTAAAAGCTAATTCCTCATCTGAGGATGATACCATTGAGTAGTTAGATGAGATTAGTGACCTCTCACTTTCACACACACTCCCATAAATCCAAAATCCACCTGAATTGGAACTAAATAAACTACCTCAAGATTTAAAATATTCATATCTTGAGAATGGAAACAAGTTTCCCGTCATCATTGCTAGTTCACTCCCTCCTGAGCATGAATTGTGACTGCTTGAACTTTTGAGGGAGCATAAACAATCATTGGGATGGACACTTGTAGACATTTCTGGTATTAGCCCATAAATTTGTACACGTCATATTTTATTAACTGATGAGGCTAAACCAGTGAGGCAGGCACAACATCGACTGAACCCAAACCTCTTAGAAGTAGTTAAAAAGGAAGTAACAAAATTATTGGCTGCTGAATCGTTTACCCCATCTCTGACAGCCAATGGGTCAGTCTCGTTCAAGTAGTTCCTAAAAAAACTCAACTAACAGTAATTGAAAATGAAAACAATGAATTGGTTCTAACTCATGTGCATAATAGTTGGTGTGTCTGTATATATTATCGCTGACTAAACCAACACACTAGGAAGAACCATTTCCCATTTCCATTCATTGACCAAATGCTAGAGAGGCTAGCGGGGAAGTCCCATTACTATTTTCTTGATGGGTATTCTGGATACTTTCAGATCCATATTGCCCCCGAGGATCAGGAAAAGACAACCTTCACTTTCCCATTTGGCACATTTTCTTATAGAAGGATTCCATTTGGCCTGTGCAATGCTCCGGGTACTTTACAGCGATGTATGGTTAGTATTTTTTTCGGATTACCTGGAGAATTGCATGGAAGTTTCATGGAAGATTTTACTGTTTATGGATCCTCTTTTGATGAATGTTTAAGTAGCCTTGGTTCAATCCTACGTCGCTGTATTGAAATGAAACTTGTATTAAATTATGAGAAATGTCATTTCATGGTGCTACAAAGTATAGTTTTGGGACATGTCATTTATGGGGATGGTATCCAACTAGATTAATCAAAAGTGGATGTAATTTCTTCCCTACTATTCCCTAAAAATGTACGTGATGTGCGGTCTTTCCTAGGTCATGCTGGATTTTACCATCGTTTCATTCGTGATTTTAGTAAGATTGCACTTCCCCTCTCCCGCTTACTCCAAAAAGAAGAAGATTTTGTTTTTGATAAATAATGTGAATAAGATTTTAATAAATTAAAATGGATTCTCACATCACCCCCGGTAATCCAACCACCTCGGTGGGATTTACAATTTGAGCTCATTTGTGACACCTCTAACTATGCAGTTGGGGCAATCTTGTCACAAAGGGTCGACCGAGCTCCACATGTCATAGCCTATGCCTCACGTACTTTGGACCCTGCCCAAGAAAACTACACCACCACTGAAAAAGAATTTCTTTCCATTGTCTTTGCCTTGGATAAATTCAGTTCATTACTTCTAGGGTCCAAAGTCATTGTGTTCTCAGACCATGCAGCTCTCCGGTATCTCCTAAAGAAACCGGAAGCCAAAACACGTCTCATTCGTTGGATGCTCCTCCTTCAAGAATTAAATCTAGAAATTAGAGATAAAAAAGGAGCAGAGAATGTGGTGGCATACTATATCAGTAGGATCCCCCCATCCTCATACATTATCTCATCCCCCTGTATTCCCATTAATGACATGTTTCCTGATGAGTAATTGTACAAAGTGAAAGATATTATTCCCTGGTATGCGGAAATTGTAAATTATTTGATAGCATCTTGCATTCCTACTGATTGCAACAAAAACCAAGCCAGTCGTCTAAAACATGAGTCTCGTTGGTACATTTGGGATGACCCCTACCTTTGGCGCACATGTAGCGATCAGGTCCTTAGGTGTTGTGTTCCCGATAGCGAGTTTCAATCTGTCCTTAGATTCTGCCACACTATTTCTTGTGGGGGCCACTTTGGTCCCCAACGAACTGCTCGCAATGTTATTGATTCTGGTCTCTTTTGGCCAACACTTTTTCAGGATGCCCATGAATTTTTTTAATCTTGTCCTCGTTGTCAAAGAATGGAGAATGTCTCTAAATGTAATGAAATGACACAACAACCCTTGCTCTTTCATGAAATTTTTGATGTTTTGGGCATTGACATTATGGGGCCATTTCCCAATTCTTTTGGCAACATGTACATTATTTTGATCATTGATTACGTATCAAAATGGGTAGAGGCACGGGCCACAAGGACAGATAATTCCAAAACAGTTGTATAATTTTTGAGAACTCAGATCTTTTTTAGGTTTGGATTACCTAGGTTCATTATCAGTGACCAGGGTTCTCATTTCTGCAACCGACCAATGCAATCACTTTTGCGTCGATATAGGGTTGGTCATCGAGTTTCTACTGCATATCATCCACAGACCAATGGTCAAGATGAGGTGTCAAATAGAGAGGTAAAACAAAATCTTGAAAAAACAGTTCAACCCAATAGGAAAGATTGGAGTCTTAGACTTGATGATTCATTGTGGGCCTACCGTAATGCTTTCAAAACTCCCATTACAATGTCACCCTATCGTCTTGTGTTTGGAAAGAGTTGTCACCTCCCTGTTGAGATTGAGCACTAGGCCTACTGGGCAATCAAACAATGCAATTCTAATCATTCTGGTACAGGTGCTCAAATGAAGTTGCAGATCCAAGAGCTAGAGGAAATGAGAAGAGATGCATATTAAAACTCCAGGATTTATAAGGAGAGAATCAAGGCTGCCCATGACCATCTTATCCTTCATCGTCAGTTCCATATTGGGCAGAAGGTCCTCCTTTATAAAGCAAGGATGAAGTCGCTTCTTGCTAAGATTCGTTCCCGCGGGTTTGGACCATACATTGTTACTAATGTCTCTACATTTGGTGTTGTTCAGTTTCAAAATGAAGAAACCAAGAAAACCTTCACTGTCAATGGGCAGCGGCTGAAGCACTTTCATAAACCCGTTCTAAAGTCCCCGATGGAGGAACTCCAAGTTCAAGAAGCACACTATGAATGAAATTCACCAGGTTTTATCCTTCCTCCCCACATTCTCTTTTACTACAGTGACGACACTGCATACTCTAGGTTTGGGGGGTGGATACATTCCTGGGATAGTTAGAATTTTCATTGTTTTCTCCTTTTGTTTTCTCTTTTTGGCCTTCTTTATGCTTTTCATTTTTCCCCATCAACAATTTCGAAGTCCCATGATTTGGAGACCATAATGTGGGGAAAGTAAAAATACCATAATGAAGGATAAAAAGAGTATTTGTATGAATTTAACATCAGGGAGTGATTTTTAGTGAATTGGTTTTCTGTCAATGATATAAATGGTCATATCTATGTGAAACCTTTGAGATGATTGATGCCCATTGTGTCAGTAGTTTTTGGGAAAACTGTGTCAATAATATCTCCACAAATGTTTTCACCAAACTACAAAGTGTGATTATTTCTTACATAATATAAGGTAAATATATGTTGGGTTAATATTTTTCAGCTTTAAATGATATTTCCATACGTTTGTTCCTTATCCGATCTGTTTCATTACTGTACCAGATTGACCTATGCGTGTGTACCTAATGTCTGACTGTTTTACGCCCTCACAAAAAAATGTTGTGTCTTGGGCAGGTCAAAAACCACTCCTCCTCAACCTTTGATCTTGTTATAACTATTGCAATTAGTGTCATGAGGAGATCAAAAAAAGGGATGAGAGATGAGTGTGAGATTTGTTCAAATTGAAACTTCAAAAAAAATTAATAAATGAGGGGAGTGATGAAATGTGCAACATATGAGGATATCTAGGTTGGGAGATTATGGTTTGACTTCTGAGAATGCTTAAATGAGTGGGTCTTGAAATATGATTGCAATGGATGTAGGACAGGTTTGGTGAAAAATCATTTAAAGCTGAATAATTTTAAAATAACATATATTTATTTGATAGAAAGTGGAAAAAATAGCATGGAAGGGTTTTCACACACACACACAAGGAGAGTTAGTGTAATGGTTGACCTTTGAATTCCTTGCTCATATTGGTTTCATAAATCACTTTGAATTTTATTGTGATATGATTTATGAGACATCTTTTTCCATTTTCACTGGGAAGAACTCCTTGGTGTGGTTCATGAATTGATCACTTTACTTTAAATAAAATTTCCTCAAATGATAAATCTTCAGGATGTTGGAAATATATATATATATATATATATACATCATTTTATTTGAATATGTGACTTTTCCAAGGAGTGCAAATGTTTAGGTGTGGGGGTGTGATCGTACCACGATTCACTGTTTTATTCCACCCTTACACCGCTGTTTTGAACTAGTTTTGTAATGAATATTCCAAATATAATAATAAATTTCACTTTATGTTTGAATCATTTAATTAATTTTAATCAACATTATAATGGTAAATGTTACTTATTTTTATTATTTCAATATAGGTGGATGTGATTTGGAGGGACCTTGATGAAGTGGAAGAAACATGGGCCAAAATTGCACGGATCCAGGGATATTTGTCCACTGTTTTGCATAGTACACAAAATTCGTGCATTGAAATGGGATGAACTGTTTTTGTCATGTCCACAATTTAATAGGCTACATTTCATATTCAGGAACCCAATCCTGATTCGGCTTCTATGGGGCCCATCCGATCTGATCTGTCCAAGCCACCGAATATGGACCAAGTCAAATGCGGTGTTCTGTAATTTATCCATATATTGAGCTTTAGTTGTCCAAACGGTGCCAAACTTTTGGTGGAGATAGCCAACAGTTAGGGATACAACTTTTCTATTTTCTCCAAAGAGTGATAAGACTGTCTGAAGGCCGAAACACATTGTTCAACTGGATTGATGAAATTTGTGTTCCTATAACCACCTTCCAATTTTCCTATAAAAGGGCACCAAGGGAAACTCATTTTCAAGTTCTTCCAAGGAGTGAAGTGCTTCCATTTTGGAGTCCTAGAGGAGTCTCTTAATCACATTGGAGGTTCTGGAGGCCCCTATCCTCATAGGGGAATCAACAATGAAGAAGGAGTTCAACCCGAGCTTCTCCCTCCTCCCGATGTCGAGCTAAAAGTTGGGTGTTCGTTGTGAGGGAGCTACACACATGTCAAGGGAGTTTCGATGCATACACTAGCTACTGGTTTGGAGTAATTTGGGTGTTTAAACATTTCATTCCATGTATCTTATTTTATTTCATATTTGAATTCTTGATTTGATGCATGTGAGTGTTATGCTCTTAATTTCTAACCGATCGGTGTGAGGTTTTGAGTGCGTGGATTGTGTTGTTCCGATTGGACATCACAAGAATCCTTTTCATACCCACCTTATTGAGATTTAAATATGATTTGGAAGCTCTTATTCCATGCATAACTACTGGACCTTGACAATACAATTGTTACGTCAAGGTTGGGTCCTTAAAGCATTGAAATAAAAGCTTAGGAATTAATCGGGATTCCAATTAACTCCAACCAAAGAACTACTCTAAACCTAAGATGAATCTCTATGAACAATGAAATTGATATGTGTGTAGTGAAATAACATCGACCCTTTTGTCTCATATTTCTCAAAATCCACTTTGTCACTCATCTTTTATGCTATTTCAACAAGTCATTCTTTTAAACTGTTTTCAAAACCACCCCCTCTCTTAGTCATTTTTATTAAAAATACACACTCTAAACCTACCAACGCTCCTTGAGAGATGACCTAAGGTATTACCTAGACTATAAATCAACCTTAAAAATATAATCAATTTGACGTGTCATGACAACGCGGTCAATATTCTAGATAAGAAGACCCCTATCTATACTGGCCTTCCTGGTCCAAATCCTCTAGAAAAGGTAAATACATCAGATGTACAAATATAGTGGAGTGATCAAAAAAAAGTTTTCCACTGATCAGCCTCGAAATATATGCACGTGAAAATCATAGTAATATTATCTCGTAAACATCCTATGATAGGTGTGTGAAGTTATTTTCTAACTAGGTAATGCATAATCTACCACTGATGACAGACTTTCCATCATCATGGACCTCTTTCCCATGTAATCTATGAACAAGCTCAACCCAATTTGGTCAAACTCAGCCTATCGTAGTCGCACTATCGATAGGGGGCCCAACATAATGGACATATCCTATATGGTAATATTCATCTCACCCTCTATAAAATAGAACATATGTGACTCTAGCCTCCATCTTTCTACGAGCATAGAACTGAGCTGACGATCAAAAAAGGTGAAATCGCACATCGCTACGCCATAGAATCTAGTGTAATGAAGATGGGGGACGATAGTGGGAGTTGGTGTGGCATGATGAAAATGATGAGATCTGCGTACACTCAATGGAAGCACAACACGTCCCTTTAAAACCAACTGTGTAACGACCCAAAGTTTTTCAATGGAAATTCCCTTCTTATATTTATGTCATAAAATCACATGAAATCACAACATAATGAACTACTAACTGATAAGTTACCTTTAAACATAAGTTTGTCACTTATGTGTTTGGAATTTTGAAAATATGCAGTACATGGTTGTGTTTAAGATGTTTTTTGGAGTCCGATAAGACGAATATAATTTTTGGTGAATAGTAACCTACCCTAATGAATAGTAACATACCTTTATGAATAGTTATATACCATAATGAATAGTAACCTCACCTTTGATAGTATAAAAATAATATTCAAGTTGGAAGTATAATATACCTATGTTTTAATACATGTTTTTAAATCTGGTTTTTGATAATAAATTATGGTTTTAATTAAATATTAAAATAATCATATATAGAAAATTATTTTTGAAAAATGGACTTCATTTTTGGATTCTACATGTCAAAAATGGTTAGGGTGAATTTCTGGGATTTTTCTGAAATACTTGAATTTTTATGAATAGTAGAATCCGATAATTTACAATAAATGCTAAATAACTGATTAATTGAGTCATCGATGATGTTCTGCTGATGTAAGCCCACTTGGTTCGTGACCCATTTACTATTTTTTGTCATGTAATACTTACAATTCTTTGTCTTGAGAAGAAATAATAGATTAATGATTATAATATCATGAAATCCCTCCTCTCCTCCACTATAAAACCTCCCCTTCACTCCCTCTTCTCTCCACTCCTCTCAAGCTTCAAGACTTCTCCAAATTCTTCACAAATATCTCCCCAAGGTCCTCCCCCATGTCCAAAAGCTCTCAGCCTCCTCAAAATACCAAAACCTCTCCCCTTAAGAGGTTCTCAAATGAGGAAGTCTCAAGAGGTAAATTCTTCTTTCCAAATTTCTTCTTTTCTTTCAAGTTCCTTTCTTTTTTATTTTTTTTCCTCACCTCCTTTCACCATAATAGTATGATAAATCTGGTAGAATACATGTAATGTAATTTCTTAATTATAGTGGTAAATTTAATTATCTTCTTTCCCCACCCTTTTATTTGAAATAAATGAAAGCACCATTTGAGATGTGCTAATTTAGCACATTCAAGGACAACGGTTTATCAATTTTTGTTATTATCTTTAATTATGGTCATGAAACCATTGGTGTTATGGTTGAAACATATTATTATATATTTAATATATCTTATTTTTGGTTATGTAATCTTTTGGTATAAATGGAATTAATTTATAATGAAAAACACATTCTTTTTAATCAAATCCACTGATTAACAAAAATGGTTATCACTAAGGTTATATATATAATAATTCGACATCACTCTAAGTAACCTAATTATAATTAAACCCATGTAATCTCCTGGATATGAACTAAATAATGTAACATCAATTCTGGACAACCACTTTCATCTTGCATATAATCCAATCTTGAATACAAGTGAACCGATCTTTTAAACCCAAGTAAAAAAATGAGCCCGAACAATGAAATTGAACCTTATAACTAATCAAAAAGGATTTGAATGAACTAAAAGGGTTATAATAAATAAATTAAATATATAATAGGTTCTGTAATTATGAATTAATAATACAAATTTGTTTATTCGTGTCATTAATAACAAGCGGAGAACACAACTGGATTTGAGGTAAGAGATCCTCTCCTTTTCTCTCTTAATCAAGATTGTCTTCTATACTATGCATTTATATGTTTAGTAGATAATGATGGGGTATGTTTAATAACCTCACCCATACTTCCTTATGGATTTATAAGTTATGATAAACCCCATTTCTCCCTCTTCAATCCCTATTGGTCACACCCGACACCATGCCGATAAAATCGTAACAAATTCTACCCAAACCTTCTTTGTTCTTTCGGGTTGCCTTATATTTCTTTAAAAATGGTGTTATCTTATATATCTCTATTAGTCTTATGAATTCTGGTTAGTTTTAGAATATTCTTATATCAAGACCCTTTCATCACATCCTTTTGGGTATATACATGATTTTGAAAGATTACCTCCTAAGAACTTTCTGATAAGACAACATGTTTTAAGGGGACTTCCCAAATTTTTACCCAAATTTCAAGTGCACTCTATCCTATGTTTTAAAACACCATTGTATTTATAAAATAAGTATTTTTATTATGAAAACCTTCTTGGTTCAATTCTGGTTTTATATAAAATAATGCCCTCTTTTCTATTTGAAAAGCTCTCGAGTGTTTTCCTTAAAACCGCACAAAAACGTTTTAATGATAATGTTTCTAAAATACATTTTGTTAAATGTTGTAAATTATATTTGACACCAAATACCATGTTATATTCCTATTTTACCGTATGAAGGTTCATTTATGTTCTAATCCATTCCTTTCATGGGCACCTTTGTGATACGCCCATTGGATATTTTTTATGTTATGATTGTGGTACCCAATTCTTTTCATTGGTAACCTTATGCTTATGCATGGTTGATTATGTATGATTATTTATGTGGTAAGATTATTTATGTGGCAAGAATATTAATGAATATGTTGAGTTGGGTGATCCCAGATAGCACTCCAATGCATTGGGTAAGGTTAAGTCTCATGAGATGCGATGTGAAACAGTATTGGTGGTTAGCCTTGACCCGTACTGAAATGGGAAACGGGATTGGCGGTTAGCCTTGACCCATAATGAAATGAGAAACGGGATTGGCGGTTAGCCTTGACCAATAATAAATAAATGTTTTATGATTTTGACACATTTATATGATTCCATGTTTATATGATCACGTGCTTATACTAAATGATTTTATAAGTTACATGCTTTTGATATCATTAAGTCATGTCTCCTAACTCATGTGCTTGAGATGTATCCTTATGTTCATTCCCTTGTTGGGATTTTTAGCTCATCCCTTTGTTCATGTGTTCCCCAGGGTACCATATGTAGATGTAATGGCTCAAAGGATGTTAGGAGCTCATTATGGAGATTAAATAAAGAAGTTTTTTCTTAGCCCCATGTTTTGTGTTGACTGTACCTAGTCTTCCAAGACACTAGACTTAACGATCCTTGACTTTTACTCTAATGATGAATTATGGTTAAAATAATGAAATGTTATATGAAAAAGCCTTGGGTCTCTATAGTTGGTATCAAAGGATGGTCTAGTTATTTTTGGAGATTAGGAATAGAGAACCTTAGTGAGAACCTTAAGGATGGGACTAAGTATAAGAAAATAGTCCTAAATTTTGGTGAGTAGAGTAAGTGGTTTATCAAGAAAATACATCCCTGTTTGGATATGAGAAGGTAGAGGCAGCTCTGGAACAGATGTATCTAGGGGTAAAACCCGAAAACCCCACTTTGGCTAGACTCGAACAAGAAATGGTGCACGATAACGAGCCTCTCTCCACTCTTGGTTAAGACACTCACATGGGATATGCTTTGGTAGATTCACGAGCTTAGTATAATCCATTACTAAGGGACAAAAAAATCTCATAAGAATATATGTTAATAAATAGATCGAGGATAACCTAGGTTTTAATCTAATGAATCACAAGTTAGGATGTACTTATTCCTTATAAGTTTATCCCATTATGCTGAATGTTTCATTTTATGCTCAATAAATAAGTATTCAAGCCCCCTAATTGTATTTTCTTCTTTCATAGGTAATGGCAGGAAATAGAAAAATGTGTGGCAATAATCAATGTGATAGGAAATGTGACAACCACCCTAATGATATGCCTAAGATGATGGGAGCCCAAGTTGAACAAATTGTAAACTTTCTAAACCAACTATTGAAAATCACAATCAACAATTGGTATATAGTTGAATGCCCAAATTCATCAATGAGGAGGAAGATAACATCTCAAGGAAGTTCCTATGATAAAGGTGATAAAGGAAAGAATACCAAATTTCTTTTGGGTAAAAAGTGTGGAAAGAGGCATCAACGAGAATGTCACAAAGGAACCAAGATATGTTTTAATTGTTTGAAGGTGGGTCATAAAATAGCCAATTGCTATAAAAAATGGATAATAAGATGAATGGAGATAAGGTTATATCTAATGTGTAACACCCGAGAATTTTATGTTATATAAATCATCAAAGGAATCTTTTTCTACACACAACACTTTCTTGGATTGCTTTACACGAAATCGCGACCTTCCTCGATAGCTTGCATCGTACGCAATACCGAGTTTCACTAAACAATGATATGCTAATAAAATATTATTAAAACTAGCCGTTATGAATAGTAATAACCACTTTTTGAAAATTTATAAATTTTATTTTTCAAAATGGACTTCATTTTTGGATTCGGAATATCGAAATTATCCTAGGGTGAAATTTTGGTATTTTTCTAAAAACTTTCAATTTTTGATGAATAGTGAAACCACTAAGTGGTAGTTAAAAAACTGAATTCATCAAAAAACTTAATTTTACCACTTCTGTGAGTGGAATTTCAAAAATCCAAGAGACACGGTTTATGTCAGTAAGTAAAATGTGGTTCAATGAGATTAAAATAATTTTTGGTGAATAGTAACTTTTTACTTTTATTTACCATGGTTAAAAGTAAATAGGGTAATTAAGGGTAAAAATAATATTATTATTACCCTAACACATGTCCTAATTCAATTTTATAAGTTTAATTCGACCAAAAACAAACTTAGGAATAAAATATGACCATTTAGGCCCACATGGATTAGATTAGGACATTTATTATTAATTTATTTAAAGAAGGGTTAAAATAGTTAAAATCAAAGTTTAATAAGTAAATAATTTTTAATATAAGGTTATAAATAAGATAAATTCGACTATAACTATTCATTATAAATCCAAAAATATTTCCTACATAATGGTATTTTATTTGTAATTTTTAGAAATTAAATAATTTAATTTATTTATGACACAAATATGATGCAGTAATTATCTTATTAATGAAATATTCACATAATTGATGTAATAAAGACCCAAATAAATGTAATTTGAGACTTTTTATGAATTCCACTAATTTTATAGGTTAATATGACATGTTATTATGGATTTAATTAACCATGATCTAACTAATCATTTTGTTATGATTTTCACAAAAATCAATTACTAAATAGTGTCAAAATTGACATAAAATAGTTTTTAAAACAAATATTATATTAATCGTTTTTATTTTATTCCTAAAAATCTAAGGTTCGGCCAAATGACTTAGATAAGGATATATATATTAATAATAAATAACTTGGGGTTCGTTTGGATTTTTATAGTAAGTTTATTAACCTTATAGTGTAAGAACACAAGAAGACACGGTAAAAATAAAATTATTTAACTTAATGTTAAATCTAAATGATAAGGTCAAAATAGGAACCTAAACTTGTCTAAATTATATTGGATGAGGGGATTTAGACCCATACCCTCCTTAGTTTAGAAATAAATCAATTTGGATATATTTAAAACGGAATTTGGCTTAATAATAAAATAATATTTTTAGTTATTCCAAAGGTGCCTTTCACCTCCCTTATAAAAGGGCACCTCCTCCCACTCTTCCTCACACCACTTTGAGCCTTCAAGCTCGGCCAACCGCTTCCACCTTCTCCTCTACACTTCCCAAGAGACATCCTAGAGGTCCTGGTCTTCTTCAAATACCAATTTTAGTACCCTAAAAGGAGGTCTCAAAGAAGCACTTCAAAGAAGAGGTAATGTCCGTTACCGATTCTTTCATCTTTATTTCTTCTTCCACTTCTTCTTCTTTAGTTGTTTCATTATGAAGTAAAAACATAATTATCACTCATATACTGATATGTTATTATATGTATGATACAACCCTATTTCACCATCTATCCATCCTATGGAAAATGAAATCACCGCGCGTGCGTACGTACGGGATACCATCTCCACGCCGTGGTGTAATCTATTTTCCACCACCACCTTACTTGGATGGTTATAATGGTGTAAATAATGACTATATATGATTATTGTAAATTGATATTGATTCTGAAATAGTATACATACACTCCAATACAATTCCATGATCATGGGAACGATATCATCGCTTGTGCGTACGTACGGAATACCGTCTCCTCGATATGATGCGACTCATTCTACATGATCTTCATTGCATAATGATTATATAAATTAATTGAATGAATGAATATGATATATATTACACTAATAACATTCTGTAAATGAGTTATCTATAACCTAAAGAGAATAATAAGAATTTATTCGACAAAACACGCAAGAGAACAAAAAGTAATAAACACCCGAATAACAAGTTGTAATGAAATATTACTATTAAGAAGATAAGAATATGACCATATGTGATATCATAACAATGATTATGATTATGGAATAAGTCAATAACATTATTTAAATCATTATACAAGAGGTTAGGATACGTACAAAGCATATCGGACGTAAGGTAAGTGAAATATCACAATCTCATTTTTATCCGAGATTGTTTATACTTTGGAATTTACTGGGGTGTATTTTATCATCCACGTCCATGTTTCCTCAATATTTAATATTATTTCCATCCACCTACAATTGTTTAAATCCAATTTTACCATTCAGTGAGTTTTTAGTAAAAGATATGAAAGGAATATTTTGTCGTTTTTCGTATGAGGTACTTTTTAAATTTTCCGAAAAAAATACGAGAAGAATGTTTTCTTTTAACTTATACGACATTAATGGATTTTTAAAACATTATTTCCAAGAAGCTTCCCTTACATGTTTTCAAGTTTATTTTTAATCAACTTCTTTTAGTTTTAAATTGAATGACATGTTAAGAAAGGAAAAAAAAATTGAAGTACAAAGTATATTTTCCTCAAGAATGGAGTTCAAGTGTTTTATCAAAATTATTTTCCATCTAAGATAATATAGGATTCTGTTTCTATCCCTATTATTACATTTATTTGATTATGTTGTGATGGAATTATTTTTATGAAATCCTTTATCTTATATGAATTGTTTTATGATGTCATGATGTTTAAGAATCCCATTTTTATTACATGGGTTATGCTATGATGTATAGTTTATGATTTTGTGGCACACATAAGAATGGTATCATTATGAGATGGGTGGGACCTATATCTCCCTCCAATGCATTGGGTAAAGATTTTATATCTCATGAGATAGACATGGCTGGAACGGCAGGTTAAACCGGTTCAGTAAAACAGGACTGAAATGAGAAGTGAACTCGGTTCAGAAATGGACTTTGTCCACTAATATAGTCTTAGCAATGAGTCTTGACTAACAAGAAATGATTCTCAATGATTATGTGTGTATTCCACAAAGTTTCATGTTTAATGTTATGATTATTGGGATTATATTTCACTACTATGATTTATCCCATGTTATGAAATTATGATCTCTTTTGCAGGTTAAGATTTCCAAAAGTTATGTGCTTATGTATATGATGTGATTGATATTTCTTTTGTTTACCCTTACTGAGCATTTGAGCTCACCCTTTTGTATGTTTTATTTTCCCAGGTCAGGAAGAAGGTTATTAAGTAGAATATGCCAAAAAGGGACTCTAGATATGATGAAATAAATGGGAGGCAAAGTAGATGCTTTATGAACCAGTTGTTTATGCATTCCAGTTTCTAAAGACACTATAGTTATACAGTCCTTTCATGGTTTTGTTATATGTTGTAATAAGTGTGCTTCAATTTTGAAGTAACAACAATTTATGTAAATTATGGGTCGTTATAGTTGGTATCAGAGGAAAGGTATAGTCATCCTTTAGAAACTAGGATGTGAAAGCCTTAGTAAGAACCCTAAGGATAATTCTAAGCATAGAACACAATCTTAGTGTTTTAGAAATGACCATGAATAACCTAGGATAAGACCTTAAGTGTGAAATTTTATTCTTGATTATATGGTTTTCCTATTATAATTAGTGTTTCTCACACTATTCTTTTTGGTTTTAGTCAATGGCTGGAACCCTAAGGAACCGTGTTAATGCGGAATGCGACGAGCAATGCAATGATTGTACCCCGAAGCAACCAAACGTTATGGGAGCTGGAATGAAAAATCTTGTAGCCATGCTCACACAACTTTCTCAAGATATGAATCATGCAGGACTTCCAAATGAGCAAAGGAAGGAGAAACATTCTGTTGAATCCTTCATGAGGCAGCGTCCACCTTCTTTCAGCGGGTCTACTGCTCCATTAGTTGCTGAACAATGGATTAGTACTACTAAAAAGATATTTTCAGTTCATAAATGTTCTGAACATGATAAAGTCATCCTAGCAGTGTATTGTTTGGAAGGAGATGCTGACTAATGGTGGAATCTTATTAAGAATACGAGGCAAAGGTATGAAATTGACTCCATGTAATGGGACAAGTTCAAGAACTTATTTTGCAATAAGTACTTCCCTCGTATTCTCCGAACAAAGATGGAGAAATAGTTTCTTGAACTGAAGAAAAAGGATGATGAATCTGTTGGTACTTATGAAGCAAATTTTACAAGACTTGCAAGGTACGCTTCTGGTATTATTATCCAACCTAAGAGTAAGATCGATCGATTCTTTAGTGTCTTATAAATAACTCTTCGAAGGGCGTTTGCCATAAGGGACTTCAATAGCTACGAGGAAATCGTTCGATGTGCTCTCAATGTCGAGATGGAGATTGGAGTAACCCATCATTCATATGGGTTTGATAAGAAGAGGAAAATGGAATTCAAAAGAAAATATAAAGATCACACTAGAAAGAAGATGAGCTTTCCCTTATGCTCAAAGTGTGGAAAGAAACATGGAGGGAGTTGTCTTAAAGGGACAAGTAAATGTTTCAAATGTGGAAAGGAAGGTCATCGGGCATTTCAATGCTACAATGATGGGAAGAAGATGTCTAATGATGAAAACAAAGGAAGGGATACACAGAATGACCCTACTACACTTCAATGTTTCAAGTGCAAGGAGATGGGGAATTATGCCAATCAATGCCCAAATCCAAAGGTTGATGATGATGGTCGACGTCAACAAAATCTTAAGGCTAAAGACAAAGGAAAGTCACATGCAATTTCTATCAGCGATGTGGAGTACGATAACGATGTGGTGAAAGGTACACTTACCATCCACTCTAAAGTAGCAAATCTTTTATTTGATTCTGGATCCACCCACTCCTTTATTTCTGAAGAATTTTCTATGGATATCACCATATTACCTAAACAGTTAGATGTTGAGTTAGCTGTGACAACCCCTAATGGCACAACAGTCGCATCAAAAGTTTATAATTCTTCTCCGATTGAAGTTTGTGGGAAAGTGCTTCCTGAAAATCTTGTAATCCTTCCTATAGTGTAATTTGATGTGATTCTTGGCATGGATCGGCTTTCTCTACATGGAGCTCATATCAATTTCCAAATAAGGGAAGTCACATTTCATATTCCAGATCAATATATGATCGTCTATCGATGCAAGGATGAACATAACCTTCCAGTGGAAATTTCTTCCATTTTATGGGTATTGATTCCACTAAATGAAGGTTATTTATCTCAAATGGTTTGTGAGAAACTCATGATTAATAATATTCCCATTGTACGGGAGTTTGATGATGTCTTTCCGGAGGAATTACCAGGTCTTCCACTGAATCGTGAAGTTGAGTTTTCAATAGAACTCGTACCGGATGCTTTGCCTATTTCAAAGACACCTTATAGAATGGACCCAATTGAGTTGGAGGAATTGAAGAAGCAACTCCAAGAGAATCTTGATAAGGGGTTCATATGCCCTAGTGCATCACCTTGGGGAGCACTTGTTCTGTTTGTTAAGAATAAAGATGGATCAATGAGACTCTGCATTAATTATCAAGAACTTAACAAGATCACTATCAAGAACAAATATCCTCTCTCGCACATTGATGACCTATTTGACCAACTACGCGGAGTTCAATACTTTTCCATGATTGATCCTCGTTCAGGGTATCATCAATTAAGGGTCAAAAGGGAGGATATACCAAAGACGTCTTTCCGTACAAGGTATGGACACTATGAATTTATAGTTATTCCATTTGGTCTTACTAATGCCCCTGCTATCTTCATGGATCGAATGAATAGAGTCTTTAGAGACTATCTTGATCAGTTTGTGGTAGTCTTTATAGACGATATTCTTTTCTATTCAAAGAGCAAGGAACAACATGAAGATCACTTGATAATTATATTGAAGACCCTGAGAAAGGAGAAGATTTATGCTAAATTTACCAAGTGTGAATTTTGGCTTCAAAATGTTTCATTTTTGGGTCACATAATCTCAAAAGAGGGGATATCTGTGGATCCAGCAAAAACAGAGGTTATCGTAAGATGGTCGAGACCAACAAAAATAACTGAAATCCGAAGTTTTCTTGGTTTGGCTGGATATTATGGACATTTTGTGAAAGATTTTTCATGATTATTTGATCCAATAACCAATTTGACTCGGAAAGGAGTTAAGTTTGTTTGGATGGAGGAATGTGAAGAGAATTTCAAGGAGTTGAAAAGAAGGTTTTCTAGTGCACCTGTGCTCACACTGCCTTGTAGTTGAGAAAGGTTTGTGATCTACAGTGATGCATCCAAGATGGGATTGGGGTGTGTTATTATGCAAAATGATATGGTGATAGATTATTCCTCATGACAGTTGAAAATACGTGAGCAAAATTACCCAACTCATGATTTGGAGTTAGATGCGGTAATCTTTGCATTAAAGATTTGGAGGCATTACCTTTATGGTGAAAGGTGTGATATTTATAATGATCATAAAAGTTTAAAGTATATTTTCACACAAAAGGAGCTGAATATGCGCCAAAGAAGATGGTTGGAGCTGATTAAGGATTACGACTGCTCAATTAATTACCACCCTGGGAAATCAAACAAGGTGGCAGATGCATTAAGTTGAAAAGACCATGCTAGTTTATCCATGATGAGGATCACAAATGATCCAATATTTATGGATTTACAATGGTTGGATCTGGGAATTATAATGAAAGGGGAAAAATCGTATCTTTCTCAAATGAATGTTCAACCATATATACATGTGAAGATTAAAGAGGCACAAAAATAAGATGTCGAGTTACAAAAGAAGGTGAGAAATGTTCCGGAATTAAACCTTGATTGTGATGGGATAATAATGTTTAGGAATCGGTTTTGTGTTCCTCCCATCCCAGAATTAAAGAAGGAGCTGCTGGATGAGGCTCATAGTTCTTCATTCTCTATTCATCCTAGAAGCACGAAGATGTATAGGGACCTGAAAGAGTACTTCTGGTGGGATGGCATGAAAAGATATGTTGCTGAATATGTCTCTCGATGCTTGGTTTGTCAACAAGTTAAAGCTGAGAGACAGAAGTCTAAGGGGATGTTACAACCATTACACATACCCGAATGGAAATGGGAAAACATCACTGTGGACTTTGTCACAGGACTTTCTAAAACATCCAAAGGCAATAATGCTATCTGGGTAATAGTTTATCGTCTTACAAAGTCTGCACACTTCATTTCTATTAAAGAGGATTTCTCTCTGGGTCAGCTTGCCAGGATATATGTAAAGGAAGTGGTAAGATTTCATGGAGTAAAACTTTCTATTATATCTGATCATGATCCGAGATTTACCTCTATGTTCTGGCGAAGTCTTCAGCATACTCTGGATACAGAGTTGAGTTTCAGCACTACTTATCATCCTCAGACAGACGGTCAGTCTGAGAGAACAATTAAAACTCTAGAAGATATGTTTAGAGCTTGCTCTATGTATTTCAAAGGTGGTTGGGATCAACACCTACCTTTGGTGGAATTTTCTTATAATAATAACTTTCATTCCAGTATTCAGATGGCTCCTTATGAAGCTCTCTATGGAAAGAAATGCAGGACTCCAACTTGCTGGGATGAAGTTGGGGAAAGAAAGCTATTAGGACCCGATCTCGTTGATGAAATGGCAGAAAAGGTCAGATCTATTCCACAACACATAAGAGCAGCTCAGAGTCGACAGAAAAGTTATGCTGACAACCGAAGAAAAGACCTAGAGTTTGAAGTGGGTGATAAAGTGTTCTTACGAATATCTCCCTGGAAGAGGGTCATGAGATTTGGAAAGAAGGGGAAGTTGAGCCCTAGATATATCGGTCCTTTCGAAATACTGGATCGTGTTGGGAAGGTAGCTTACCGATTGGCGCTTCCACCGAATCTCTCTCAAGTTCACGATGTGTTCCATGTATCTCTCATGAGAAAGTACATACTTGATCCTTCACATGTACTCATCTCAGAAGTCGTACCGCTGGAGCTGGATCTTTCTTATGAAGAACAGCAGATAGAGATTCTAGATCGTAGCAAAAAATTCCTACAAAACAAGACCACTCGATTGGTGAAAGTTTTATGGAGGAACCACCAATTATAAGAAGCTACATGGGAGCTTGAGGATATGATGATGGAGAGGTATCCTCATCTGTTTGTTACAAAGTGACGAATTTCGAGGACGAAATTAATTTTAAGGGGGGTAGAATGTAACACCCGAGACTTTTATGTTATATAAATCATCAAAGGAATATTTTTCTACACACAACACTTTCTTGGCTTTCTTTACACGAAATCACGACCTTCCTTGATAGCTTGCATCGTACGCAATACCGAGTTTCACTAAACAATGATATGCTAATAAAATATTATTAAAACTAGCCATTATGAATAGTAATAACCACTTTTTGAAATTTTATAAATTTTATTCTCCACAATGGACTTCATTTTGGGATTCGTAATATCGAAATTATACTAGGGTGAAATTTTATTATTTTTCTGAAAACTTTCAATTTTTGATGAATAGTGAAACCACTAAGTGGTAGTTAAAAAACTGAATTTTTCATAAAACTTAATTTTACCGCTTCTGTGAGTAAAATTTCTAAAATCCAAGAGAAACAGTTGATTTCATTACATAAAATGTGGTTCAATGAGATGAAAATAAGTTTTGGTGAATAGTGACTTTTTACTTTTATTTACCACGGTTAAAAGTAAATAGGGTAATTAAGGGTAAAAATGATATTATTATTACCCTAACATATGTACTAATTCTATTGGATAATTGTAATTCGACCAAAAACAAACTTAGGAATAAAATATGACAATTTAGGCCCACTTGGATTAGATTAGGACATTTATTATTAATTTATTTAAAGAAGGGTTAAATTAGTTAAAATCAAAGTTTAATAAGTAAATAATTTTTAATATAAGGATATATATAAGATAAATTCGACAATAAATATTCATTAGAAATATAAAAATATTTCATACATAATGGTATTTTATTTTTAATTTTTAGAAATTAAATAATTTAATTTATTTATGACACAAAGATGATGGAGTAATTATCTTATTAATGAAATATTAACATAATTGATGTTATAAATACCCAAAAAAAATTAATTTTAGACTTTTTATGAATTCCACTAATTTTATAGGTTAATATGAAATTTTATTGTTGATTTAATTAACTTTTTTCGAACTAATCATTCTGTTATGATTTTAAAAAAAATCAATTAAAAAATAGTGTCAAAATTGACATAAAATAGTTTTTAAAACAAATATTATATTATTAATTGTTATTTTATTCCTAAAAATCTAAGGTTCGGAAAAATGACTTAGATAAGGTTATATATATTAATAATAAATAACTTGGGGTTCGTTTGCATTGTTATAGTAAGTTTATTAACCTTATAGTGTAAGAACACAAGAATACACGGTAAAAGAAAAATTATTTAACTTAATGTTAAATCTAAATGATAAGGTCAAAATAGGAACCTAAACTTATCTAAATTCTATTGGATGAGAGGATCTCGACCCATCCCCACCCTAGATTCTAAATAAATCAATTTGGATCTATTTAAAACCGAATTTTTATTTATAATAAAATAATATTTTTAGTTATTCCAAAGGTGCCCCTCTCCTCCCTTATAAAAGGGCACCTCCTCCCTCTCTTCCTCACACAACTTCTAGCCTTCAAGATCAGGAAACCCCTGCCACTTTCACCCCGCCACCTCCCTAGAGACATCCTATTGGTCCTGGTCTTCTTCGAAGACCAATTTTAGTGCCCTAAAAGGAGGTCTCAAATAAGCACTTCAAAGAAGAGGTAATGTCCGTTACCGATTCTTTCACCTTTATTTCTTCTTCCACTTCTTTTTATTTAGTTGTTTCATTATGAAGTAATAACATCAGTATCACTCATATATTGATATTTTATTATAAGTATGAAACAACCCTATTTCACCATCTATCCATCCTATGGAAAATGAAATCACCGCGCGTGTGTACGTACGGAATACCGTCTCCACGCCGTGGTGTAATCTATTCTCCACCACCACCTTACTTGGATGGGTATAATGGTGTAAATAATGACTATATATTATTATTATAAAGTGATATTGATTCTGAAATAGTATACATACACTCCAATACAATTCCATGATCATGGGAACGATATCATCGCTCGTGCGTACGTACGGAATACCGTCTCCACAATGTGATGCGACTCGTTCTACATGATCTTTATTGCATAATGATTATATAAATGAATTGAAAGAATTAATATGATATATATTACACTAATAAAATTATGTAAATGAGTTATTTATAACCTAAAGAGACGAATAAGAATTTATTCGATAAAACACGCATAATAACAAAAAAGTAATAAACACCCGAATAACAAGTTGTAATGAAATATTACTAATTAGAATCTAAAAATATGACCCTATGTGATATCATAACAATGAGAATGATTATGGAATAAGTCAATAACATTATTTAAATCATTATACAGGAGGTTCGGATATTTACAAAGCATATCAGACCTAAGGTAAGGGAAATATCACAATGTCATTTTTATCCGAGATTGTTTATACTTTGGCATTTACTGGGGTGTATTTTATCATCCACATCCATGTTTCCTCAATATTTAATATTATCTCCATCCACCTACAATTGTTTAAATCCAATTTTAACCTTCAGTGAGTTTTTAGTAAAAGATATTAAAGGAATCTTTTGTCGTTTTTCGTACGAGGTACTTTTTAAATTTTCCGAAAAATGTACGAGAAGAATGTTTTCTTTTAACTTATACGACATTAATGGATTTTTAATACATTATTTCCAAGAAGCTTCCCTTACAAGTTTTCAAGTTTATTTTTTATCAACTTCTTTTAGTTTAAAATTGTATGACATGTTAAGAAAGGAAAAATGTTTTGAAGTAGAAAGGATATTTTCCTCAAGAATGGAGTTCAAGTGTTTTATCAAAATTATTTTCCATCTAAGATAATATAGGATTCTGTTTCTATCACTATTATTACATTGATTTGATTATGTTGTGATGGAATTATTTTTATGAAATCCTTTATCTTATATGAATTGTTTTATGATGTCATGATGTTTAAGAATCCCATTTTTATTACATGGGTTATGCTATGATGTATGGTTTATGATTTTGTGGAACACATAAGAATGGTATCATTATGAGATGGGTGGGACCTATATCTCCCTCCAATGCATTGGGTATAGATTTTATATCTCATGAGATAGACATGGCTGGAACGGCAGGTTAAACCGGTTCAGTAAAACAGGACTGAAACGAGGAGTAAACTCGGTTCAGAAATGGACTTTGTCCACTAAGATAGTCTTGGCAATGAGTCTTGACTAACAAGAAATGATTCTCAATGATTATGTGTGTATGCCACAATGTTTCATGTTTTAATTTATTATTGTTGGGATTACATTTCACTACTATGATTTATCCCATGTTATGAAATTATGATCTCTTTTGCAGGTTATGATTTCCAAAAGTTATGTGCCTATGTATATGATGTGATTGATATTTCTTTTGTTTACCCTTACTAAGCATTTGAGCTCACCCTTTTGTATGTTTTATTTCCCCAGGTCAGGAATAAGGTTATTAAGTAGAATATTCCAAAAAGGGACTCTAGATATGATGAAATAAATGGGAGGCAAAGTAGATTCTTTATGAACCAGTTGTTAATGATTTCCGGTTTCTAAAGACACTATACCTATACAGTCCTTTCATGGTTTTGTTATATGTTGTAATAACTGTGCTTCAATTTTGAAGTAATAACAATGTATGTAAATTATGGGTCGTTATATAATGTACCTTATACTGTTCATTATCGTGAATGTGGAGAAGTTGGACATTATCCAGGACAATGCTCCATTGGAAGGGATGAGAAGCGTGATAATCATCAACAATCTCTAAGGACAAGGGGACAATGCAAGTCCAATGTAGAGATAGATCATGATGACTGAAATACATGTAAACTCTTTGAAATAATTGGGTATGTCATGCTGTATTTCAGTTCATGCCCTTTGAGAATTTCTAAAATGTTTTCTAGGAACATCAAGTCACTACTTAAAATGATTTTATATCAATTGGGGAAACCTTATATGATTATGTATCACATGTTGATGTTTGTGAAATTGTTCAGCTTTGAAATAATATAAGTCTCCCTTTAGTGGAATTTGATGCAATTCTGGGCAAAGATTGACTTTATCCAGATAGATCCAACATAAATAGCTTCTAATAAATGCTTAGGCTATGTACTAATACGAAATGATAAAGTTATAGCCTATGCCTCAAGGCAGCTGAAAATCCATGAGCAAAACTATCCCACGTAGAATCTGGAGTTGGAGGCTGTGATCTTTGCATTGAAAATCTGGCGGCATTATCTCTATGGGAAAAAATGTGAGATATATACTAACCACAAGAGTCTCAAATATATATTCACACAGATTGAGATTAACATGAGCTAGTGAAGATGGATAGAGCTCATCAAGTATTATGACTACTCAATCCACTACCATCCCGGTAAGGAAAACAGGGTGGCGGATGCTCTAAGTAGAAAGGATCATGCATCTTTATCAATGATGAAAATTGAAAAGGATCCGATCTTCTTATATTTGCAAAGGATGGACATGGGAATCATTAAGGGAGGAACATCATCAATCCTTTCTCAAAGTATTTCTCAACCATCCCTCTTGAAGAAAATAATGGTTTCTTAAAGAAAGGATGTGGAAATTTAGAATAGGGTGGAAGCTGTTAAAAATGGGAAATCCTATGATTTCAAAATTTTTGAGGAAGGAGTTATAAGATTTGGGACACGATTATGTGTACCATCTGATCCAGAGATAAAGAAGGAGCTATTGGATGATGTACATAGCTCGACCTTCTCTATCCATCCTGGGAGTACCAAAATGTATCGTGATCTCTGAGAACACTTCTGGTGGGATAACATGAAGAAGGAGATTGTGGAATATATATCAAGGTTCATGGTATGTTATAAAGTTAAAGCATAGTGACAAAAGTCCAAAGTTATGATACAGTCATTGCCTATACCCATGTGGAAATGGGAAAATGTTACTATGGACTTTTCCATGGGTCTCCCAAAGATGTCGAAGGGAAATAATGCGATATGGGTTGTGGTTGACCGACTCACCAAGACATCCCATTTCATCGTTATTCGGGAAGATCTCTTGCTTGAACAACTTGAAAAGTTATATGTGAAGGAAGTGGTGAGACTGCACGGTGTTCCACTCTTAATTGTCTCTGACCGTGATCCAAGGTTCACATCTAAATTCTAGAGGAGCCTTCAACATTCTTTGAGTACTAAATTAAATTTGAGCACGACCTATCACCCCCAAACTGATGGCCAGTCTGAAAGAACTATTCAGACGCTTGAAGATATTCTTAGAGCCTGCTCTCTAGAATTCAAAGGTGGATGGGATCAGAATCTCCCATTTGTTGAGTTCTCATACAACAATAGCTTACACTCGAGTATTCAGATGGATCCATATGAAGCTCTGTATGGAAAGAGATTTAGAACTCCAACTTATTGGGATGAAGTTAGAGAGAGAAAGCTACATGGACCTGATCTTGTTCAAGAGACGGCAGAGAATGTTCAAGTCATCCAGAAACACATCAAAGCTACTCAAATTTGGAAAAGGAGATATGTTGACAACCATCGAAGGGACTTGGAGTTTGAAGTTGGAGATAAAGTATTCCTTCAAATATCTCCATGGAAGAGAGTCATGCGATTCAAGAAGAAAGGGAAGCTAAGCCCAAGGTATATTGGCCCCTTTGAGATCCTTGACCGTATAGTATCCATGGCCTATAGGCTTTCACTTCTACCAAATATGGCTCTAGTTCATGATTTTTTCCACATATCACTCTTGAGGAAGTACATACCTGATCCCTCACATGTACTAAACTGAAAGGTGGTGTAGCTAGAAGGTGATCTCTCTTATGAGGAGCATCCAGTAAAGATTTTGAATCAGAGAGATAATTTTCTACACAAAAAGACAACCCATCTTGTCAAAGTGTTGTGGAAGAACCATAATTTTGAGGAAGCAACATGGTAATTGGAGGAAGCAATGAAGGAAAAGTACCCGCACCTATTTTTGGCATAGTATGTAAAACGAAATTTTGAGGGCGAAATTTCATAAGGGGGGAAGAATGTAACGACCCAAAGTTTTTCAATGGAAATTAACTTCTTGTATTTATGTCATAAAATCACATGAAAGAACAACATAATGAACTACTAACTGATAAGTGACCTTTAGACATAATTTTGTCACTTCTGTGTTTGGAATTTTGGAAATCTGACGTACACGGTTGTGTTCAAGATGTTTTTTGGAGTCCGATAAGAAAAACTTAATTTTTTGGTGAATAGTAACCTAGCCTAATGAATAGTAACATACCCTTATGAATATTGATATACCCTAATGAATAGTAACCTCACTTATGATAGTATAAAAATAATATTCAAGTTGGAAGTACAATATACCAATGTTTTAAAATGAGTTAATGCATGTTTTTTAATTTGGTTTTTGATAATAAATTATGATTTTAATTAAATATTAAAATAATCATATTTAGAAAATTATTTTGGAAAAATGGACTTCATTTTTGGATTCTACATGTCGAAAAATGGTTAGGGTGAATTTTTGGGATTTTTCTAAAATACTTGAATTTTTTATGAATAGCAGAATTCGATAATTTGCAATAAATGCTAAATAAAGGATTAATTGCGTCATCAATGATGTTCTGCTGATTTAAGACAACTTGGTTCTAATTCACATGACCCATTTACTACTCTTGTTCATATAATACTTACTATTCTTTTTCATGTGAAGAAATAATAAATTAATGATTATAATATCATGAATTCCCTCCACTCCTCCACTATAAAAACCCCCTTCACTCCCTCTTCTCTCCACTCTTCTCAAGATCCAAGACATCTATAAATTCTGTCAAATTCTATCCCCAAGGTCCTACACCTGGTTCAAATTCTCTTAGCCTCCTCAAAATACCAAACCCTCTCCCCTTAAAAGGTTCTCAAAGGAGGAAGTCTCAAGAGGTAAATTCCACTTTCCAAATGTCTTCTTTTCTTTCAAGTTACTTTCTTTTTTATTTTCTTTCCTCACCTCCCTTCACCATAATAGTATGATAAATCTAGTTGTATACATGTATTGTAATGTCTTCAGGATAGTGGTAAATTTCATTATCTTCTTTCCCCACCCTTTTATTTGAAATAAATGAAACCACTGTTTGAGATTTGCTAATTTAGCACATTCAAGGACAACAGTTTATCAATTTTTGTTATTATCTTTAATTATGGTCATGAAACAATTTGTGTTATGGTTGAACTAGATTATTACATATTTAATATATCCTATTTTTGTTTATTCAATATTTTTGTACAAATGGAATTAATTTATAATGAAAAACACATTCTTTGTAATCAAATCCACCGATTAACAAAAACGGTTATCACTAAGGTTATATATATAATAATTAGACATAACTCTAAGTAACCTAATTAAAATTAAAACCATGTAATCTCATGAATATTAACTAAATAATGTTACTTCAGTTCTGGACAACCACTTTCATCTTTCATATAATCCAAACTTGAATATAAGTGAACTGATCTTTTAAAGCCATGTAAATAAATGAGCCCGAACAATGAAATTGAACCTTACAACTAATAAAAAAGGATTTTAATGAACTAAAAAGGGTTATAATAAATCAATTTCATATATAAGAGGTTCTGGAATTATTAATTAATAATCCTAATTTGTTTATTCAGGTCATTAATAACAAGTGGATAACACCACCGAATTTGAGGTAAGGGATCCTCTCATTTTCTCTCTTAATCAAGATTGTCCTCTATACTATGCCTTTATATGTGTACTATAAAATGATGGGGTATGATTAATAAACTCCCCCATACTTCATTATTGATTTATAAGTTATTATAAACCCCATTTATCTCTCATCAATCCCTCTTGTTCACACCCGACACCATGCTGATAAAATCGTAATCAATTCTACCTGAACCTTCTTTGTTCTTTCAGGTTGCCTTATCTTTCTTTCAAAATGGTGTTATATTATATATCTATGTGAGTATTATGAATTATGTTTAGTTTTATAATATTATTATATCAAGACCCTTTAATAACATCCTTTAATGGATATACATGATTTTGAAAGATTACCTCCTTAGAACTTTCCGATAAGCCAACCTGTTTTAAGGGGACTTCCCAAATTTTTACCCAAATTTCAAGTTCACTCTATCCTATTTTTTAAAAAACCATTTTATTTATAATATCATTATTTTTACTATAAAAAACTTCTTGGTTCAATTATGGTTTTATATAAAATAATTCCTTCTTTTCTATTTGAAAATCTCTAGAGTGTTTTCCTTAAAACCGCAAAAAAATGTTTTAAGGATAATGTTTCTAAAATACATTTTGTTATATGTTGTCACTTATATTGGACACCACTTACCATGTTATATTCCTATTTACCCTATTAATGTCTATGTATGTTCTAATCCCTTCCTTTCATGGTCACCTTCATGATACGCCCATTGGATATGTTTTATGTCATGATTGTGGTATCAAATTCTTTTCATAGGTAACCTTATGTTTATGTATGGTTGACTATGTATAATTATTTATTGGGTAAAATTATTATATGTGTCAACAATATTCATTAATATGTTGATATGGGTGTGCCCAGATAGCGCTCCAATGCAATGGTTAAGGTTAAGTCTCATGAGATGCGATGTGAAACGGGATTGGTGGTTAGCCTTGACCCGTACTAAATAAATGTTTTATGATTCTGACACATTTATATGATTCAATGTTTATATGATCTCGTGATTATACTAAATTATTTTATAAGTTACATGCTTTTTATGTCATTATGTCATGTCTCCTAACTCATGTGCTTGAGATGTATCCTTATGTTCATTCCCTTGCTGGGCTTTTTAGCTCATCCCTTTGTTCATGTGTTCCCCAGGGTAACCTATACAGATGTAAGGGCTCAAAGGAAGTTAGGAGCTAATTATGAAGATTAAATAAAGAAGTGTTTTTTTAACCCCATGTTTTGTGTTGAATGTACCTAGTCTTCCAAGACACTAGACTTAATGATCCTTGACTTGTACTCTGATGATGAATTATGGTTAAAATCATGAAATTTTATATGAAAAATGCTCGAGTAGCTATAAACTATGATACATGAGGAGACTGGGATGTGATCAATGGAGGACCTTCCATCTTCACAAATGATATCATCATTACTTTTTTATAAATAACTCAACAAAAATTGTAATCTTTTTTAAAAAACAATTCAAAAATTAAAATATGGTATAAAATATATGTGGGTGGTGTTTTAAGATTAGGTTATGAATTTATTGTATTATTGATCTCTAATAAATTTTAATATATTCTAATTTTTTTTATATAAATCAATAGTGATGAGAAACTCGCATTGTACTTGTGGAAGAATCATATATTAATTTTCATTTTATGTTTACTTTTTTAATAGTTATACAATCAAAAAATTATTTATGATAGAATACCTAAATGAGAAAAACCAAAATTGAAACATGTCAGAAATGGATCAAGTCAGAAATAAAATTATTCATTATTGAAATGTTCACAAACGAAAAAAATATACACATTCTTTATAAAATACAAAAACTCGATCATGGATGATGGGATTTGTATCTTTATCCTGCCACTTAGGGAAATCTATTATGAGTATGTCCTTCTTAATGAAAAATACAACATCATAGTCCCCCTCCTGGTTGCTGAGGCCAATCCATATCATTTCTGATTTGAGTTGACTTTGGTCTTCCTTGGGGGTGAAAACTGGTAGTATAAAGCCAATAATTTAAAAACTGATAGAAATTGAAAGAAAACATAAATGAAAACAAAACCAACCTATGAAACCTAGAAATATCATGGACGATATTATACTAATCAACAGGCAATGGGATAAAATGAAATTCCCCAAAAGGCATCCAATATACACTATAATAGTTAACCAAAGTGATCATGTGATACAATGAGTCAGCATTGGGCTTCCATGATATATTTACTGAAGCACAAGCTGTAATAACATGTGAACATGGATATATCACTGCCTAAAAGATGTTCAAATCACAGTACCTATTATCCAACATCACCACAAGCACTCGACCACTGGTGCATGTAGCGCAGTCGTAGCACTCTCTTACCTGTAACTTCATCTTTTCCCTATCAATGGATAGAACACTTCATTTTGAAGCCTCATTCAGTATATGATCAATGTCACTATGGAAATACTGAGTAAAATGCATTCCATTTTCCATCATCTGATAATCCGTTTAAGACCGGTCGACAAAGTAGTGCACGCATCTATAAAAATGTCTCTTAAAACAACGCTATGATTGGATGTTTTCACACACCCTTGAGGACCCCATTTATACACTCCACTATATTAGTGCTCATATGGACATATCTCCTACCACCATTATATGATAATGACCATTTTTCTTTTGAAATATGCATCATATATTCATACACATCTTCATTATCCCTTCAAATCTCTTTAATACATTGATCAAATATTTCTTCTCGGGTATCATATGTTGAAACCATAAAATAATAATGTATTAAAAATGATATTAATTTTTAATTAAAAAAATTATGTTTTGAAAAACATACCCAACTTGAGGATTGCATTATTTATTTCCTCATCACTAAAATGATTATAAACATTACTTTTAATATTTCTAATGAAATTTAAATGATAATAATTTGGATCATTCCATGAACCCCATCACTATTTGCAACCTCTATAATCGCTCGATGGTGATAAGATTTCAAACACATGCCCTAGTTTTGTGTGAAACGAATGCGTACACATGCTAAAACCCAACTCTAGGATTCAAAATTTTCCTTTTCAAAAATAGTGAATGTGAGTGGTATAGGAGCATGATTACCATGATGTGTGGTAGCAATGAGTATAACACATATATACCTTCTATAGAGGAAAGTTACAACAACATAAATGAATTGTTTACAACGGGGAAAAGAAATGATGCATGGCTTGAATGACCAAACAAATCCTAGTGATCTTCACCTTTGACCGATAAACTCAATGATTGGGGGAAACATACTCAATAGTTTCCAAATGGTAAACAAAATGATTGTTGAGACACAAAAATTCCATAAGTTTTGGAAACATTGCATAGGATTCATCCCAATCACCATACACTTTTATAATTGCCTTCTGTTTTTCATTTCAAACTTTATTGTAAGATATCTTATAGATAAACTACTATTGAATTCTTTCCTGAACAAGGGAAATGGGAGAATCCTGACATGTTAGTATCATCTCAACAATAATAGTTGATATAAACTTTTAATCAAGTGAAGAGTGATCATATGGCAAAATTTTATGCACATAAGTGTGTGGCCCTTCTAATTTGATTATCTTCCAACATGAAAAAAATTATCATATATTTCCTTTAATTGGAATTTACATTATATCCCGTATTTTTTGCATCGAAAGTGATATTTTTTCTTCTTAGAATTATCAACCAAAAATGTGAAATTCCACTCTATGTGGTATTTATTTATCACAGTTTGTCATGGCATGCTTACTTTCAAACTCCTACCCTACATAGGAAGTGTTATCATTTGATGTATATCTATTCTCTATATTGATAGGGAATTCAAAAGTCGGAGTAATGACATCCCAATAAAACTATTATTCACACGACATTCCTTAAACCAAGGAACACAATACCGAAGGATTATTACCACTAACTAGTGGATGTCATGGATGTATATCTCTCATAGGAACCTCAAAAGGTTCATTCCCCATATCATCTCTTGATGCCTCGGCAGATACATCATCCTCATATAAACATTCATTCACGATATAAGTAGTACAAAAAGGGATGTCCCAAACATTTCCTTCCAAATTATGATCATATTATTCATAATTTTGTTCAATAACAGGATTCATAAGAGGAGGAGGCAATGAATAAGAGTGTTGTGAAGGACCGACTTCTACAGAGCTCACAAAACATGGTTCTGTAGTAGTAGGATTCACTACATCAATATCATAAATCACCACATACAATTCCATCAAACCATTAGCACACTATTTTCTAAATAATAAAAATTCATTCATATGATCCTCATCATTGACTATAGGGTACTCAGTCCTCCATAAACATTTAGGATATTGCAGATGTTGATATGTTATTGAATAAATTGATTTATGAGCCCTCATTTTTAACCAACTATGAATCTTAATTTCAACTTCATCCAATACCAAAAAACCATAAAAATTTTCCACTCTTGCAAGTGGAAAACTATACCTAAAACCTAGATTAGTATAAATTACCTCATTGTTGCAATAAATTTATGCAATCATGATTACCTAGAAAAAAATAATTAATAAAATATTATATACTACATGAACATTTTAAATTATTTAAATTGGTTATCATTGAATAATTAACTTGATCTTGAGACTTTTTCTATGGATTGGTTTATCACTATTGAGTTATATTGATGGTGATATTATTACCAAACCAAATTTAATGAAATGTCTTATAATTTTATACCACATAATCAAATGCTATATAAATATTAATTACTTATGAACAAATAACCCAGAATTGATCTTGAGACTTACTATGGATTAGTTTATCATTATCTGAAAAACTAACCAACACCTATGAGTGAATGAACTCCTAGAATCTCTATTATCAAATATTTTTTAAACCTTTAGTCTCCTTTCAAATATCAATAAATCTTGTCGAATTCTTCTTATGGAACATCTATTCTCAAGTTACTCTTTAGAAACGCCACTTCAGGAACGCCTCTTATTGATCACCTTTTTATTAAAAATTTACTCACATGAATGTGAGGGGGTCTCGGGGTATGAAATATCTAACATTTTTTAAATAGACACAATGGTACTTACATACATAGTGAGAGATGACTCATTGGTAATCAATGAGTAAAATAAAATGCAATTATTACAAATTATATAACCACATGCACACAAAAAAGAAAGACATGCACTTTCAATTATGCATTTATCACTCATCTCAAGATCAGTCATCACACAATACTCTTAACTTTTTTTAGTATACTTATTATGTTATACATATTATATAACTTTACATTTTACTAGATGAAATATATATTAAATATGTATACCTATTTTCCAAAAAAATAACTTTTCAATGTCTATGTATATATATATATATATATATATTTAATTATATTTAATTAATTTAATTAAAAATAATAAAATTTACACTTACGTAACAACCATTAAAATATTGAACACTTATATTATTTTTAATTTTATAAAATTACATATATATATATATATATATATATGTCTGTGTGTTTTATTTCATTTTTCTACTTTCTAATATTTAATTGATTATATTTAATTCTTTATTACTTCAAATAATAATTTTTTAGACATAATATAATTTAGAACTATTATTTATAGAAAAATATTAATACCATTAAAAAATAAATTTCTATATATTTTTTAATAAATTTAAATATGATACATAAATATAACTAATATAATTTTACTAAATTATATAGCTAATGTATAGAATATAATAATGTAAATTTATATTACTTTAAAAATAACATATTTTATATACTTTCCAATTAAATTAAAAATAGATACATTTTTAAAAACAATGTTATGCTAGAGTATATAATATTAAAATTTAAATTTATATTACTTAAAAAATAACATAATTTATATACATATAAATATATTACACTCGCTATTTAAATTAAAAATATATAAATTTTTTAAAAAAAATTATTTCCCTAAATATAAATTACATTTTAGACACGCCATATTTAAATTTTCTAAACATTCAATAAGAATTATTACAACAAACAATAACTCATTCATAAATTAAATCAGAAAAAAGAAGTTGATTTATACATTCATATATACATACATATTAAATAAATAAATCATACACAAAAATACTAATTTATAAACACCACATATTAAATCAGTAAACTATATAAACAAAATAAATAAACAGAATTAAATAATTAAAAAATTAAATATAAATTCTACCTTCTCAATAGAAGTAAATTTTTATTGGGAAAGAATTTCTGCAGGGCTTCACAACATTATTAAGATTAGATCACTGAGATTTGGGGTGTGCTCCTTTTATAGAATTTGGTCTAGGGGATGTGTGAACCCCATTCACACATCCTTCAGAACCTCTGTGTAGGAAGCGTGAATGAGTTTCATGCTTTCTCCGCTGTGCCTAAAAATCATGAATGAGGTTCACGCTTCTCTGCTAATAGAGAGAGTTGTGTGAACCCCATTCACACATCTTCCTTAGATCAAAGAAGCATAAACTGAGTTCACGCTTCTTGGGTCCCCTTTTTAAAATTATGAGGAACCCTATCCCCATTAAAAAAATTAAAAACACCATTTCAAAATAATTTAATTAAAACAAATGAGAGTGAACTGATACAATGCATGAAACCCATACTTGAATTATACATCCATTAGGTTAAACCCCTATCAAGATTCAAACTGTAGTGATTGTTTTCCCATCAGGGGAACATTTAGAAGGTACCGACAATTCTTCAAGATCAAGTGTTCATGAACTAAAAATATAAATATTATATTTAATATAATATTCTTTAGTATCAACATTGTATTTTAAATGAAAAAAATATAAGTAGAAACATCATAAAATATTATGTAAAATTTTCCAATGGTCCATGATAATTTCTAGGTCTCTAAAAAATTGATATATGAGATATGATATAATCAGTTTAACCCATTATTAATTTATATAATTGGGTAAAGATTTTATAATTTTGAATATGATTTATGAATTTCTATCCCTTATGGGATTCATATATAGATATGTTAATTGATTTTACCATAAAGATTTATAATCATAACAAAATTCGGATTAAAATTCCTATAATAATCTCATAAGTGTTCAATAGTACTAATAGTTGGGATTACCAGTCCAAACTTTCATACATTGAACATGTCACATGTTCCCTTAATTCTTTTTGGAAAATTATTTGTAAGTCAAATTTTCTCAAAATTGATTATTATCAATGAGTTTTGAAATAATTCAAAAATAAAAACAACAATAATTAATGAAACTAGTGTCCCTTATTTGAAAATATTTAAAAAAACATATTGTTATTGATATGTTAATTTTTTCTTTGAGGAATAATTTATTTCTTAATTTTGAATTTTTATAAATAAAAATTTTATATAATTATGTTAACCACCTTTCTAATGTGTATAATAATCAAAATAGACTATTATTTTTTACACTTTATAATTGATTTTTTCATAAAAGTGTTGTGAGTATCTTATACATTAATTTTCTGGAAAATTTTATATATGGTATGTGATCGTCACAATTTATTTTAATCAACATATAATTAATTAAATATATATATTCACTAGTAAATACTAATACATGTATTAATTTCATGTATTTATCATTCATATGAAATTTAAATGGTTCACATGGTATAAAGGTGCACCCATATATATCCATAATTGATACTTCATATAAATATTATAGATTTTATTTTAAGATTTTAGTTGATGATATAAATATTTTACATTAGTTATTGGTAACTCCTGGTAAATTTTTATAAATGGGAATTCATGTTATCTTGAAGACGATGAAAGGATATCTTTTATGTGATAATTTAGTAGACATAAATTGATTAAATAAATTCATGATTATTCTCATGATGGATATCTAATATTGTTTTTATAAATTGATTCATGTTTATACTTTTATCAATATTTTTCATCATAATTGATCTAATATAACCTAGATAATCATTTCATTTAATTATTTTTTGGGTTACAAAGATGTAATAACTCTTATTCAATGTAATGTAAGGAACTAGAAACCATAATTCCCAAGATCAACATGCTATAAAAACTAAAGCTTGAATTTAATAAATGTATATCATGTACTTTTCACCATATATGAATGTTGATCCTATCTCCAATCAAGAACATGATAGATATTACAAAAAATACCCAAACAGACCTTCCTTTCGAAGTGTATCAATGGGTTTACTGAATTATCCAATGTTAGGGTAGGAACCTCTTTCACAACATGATAAACTAATATCTATTAGGGTAAAGGAAGGAGGAAACGAGATGTAGGAGGATTGGTAGGAGTCTTGGACCACTCAAATAATGATGGCACACCCATTCTCATTGTTACTGCCTTCTTTTATAGACTTTTGGATACTCCTGAATCATAAATGGATTTTACTCAAACATTTCAAAATGTTCAAGTAAATGTATTATGGTTATAAACCTATTGTAACATTTTTTGAATGACATTATCTTATATATTTCATCTTACGAAACATTTAGATTAATGATATCTTAAATTACATGGAAGATGGCCCAAAAATTAACACTTAACATTGGAATACCTCACCAATTACACTTCCATGGAAATCCTAAGCTATAATTAACCACGTTATGATATACCCAAGTCATATATAACTGTCTGAATTAGATGTAATACAATATCTCTATTCATGTTAAATGATATACCCAAAGACATAAAATATTCCTTTTTCATTAGTAATATCATACAATATGATATCCCTTATATTTCATTATATTTTATTGAATAATTACATACGTATTATGGATTATCTTAATGAATAGACCACTTTTTCTAAATCCTTATAACTTTTTAATGTCATTTGAATATATATTTTATCATACAAACAACTTGTAAAATCATATCCAGGACTCATTTATGATATTTCCAAAACACTTTTTGAAAGATGAGATCAAATTAACCTTATATCACATCATATATAATAACTTGTGAATATCCATCCCAAACTATTTTTGGCTGAAATCTAAAAAAATTTTATAGAATCTCTCTATGTTTTGTAAAACTAAATCCCAATTCATTCAACAACAGTGTGTGACCCTATGGGACTTTGTAAAGTTAAAAACAAATATGAGTTCCCAAATTAATAAATGTAAGCAAGTAGTGGACTCTAAAAAAGAAACAGTGCTACTACATCTAAAAAGGGATATGATGTGGTCTCCATTAAACACATGTATTTCTATACCTATTTCCACCATCTGTATCATATAGAGTTATTCATAACCATTTAATCACTTTATCCAAGACATTGTGTGACCATTAGACACATATTATGTCAATACCATATATTTAACTCTTACATTAGTGATTATCTGATTATATACTGACTAGGTCAGTGAATATATTTCATTTTATTCATTTATATGTATAATAATATCATATACCCATAAAAAATTGATAATCACACTACATGAACCTTATCTAGGTTTATCCATACACATTCATAGTCTATTGCAGTTGAGGAACCAGATGTCATACTCATCATATAATGGGATAAATAAAATCTTGATTAAAAGTCAATTGATGACATAATTGGTAACATACCCAAGAACCCCATTATTAGCTAAGCCTCAAGGAATGCATAAAAAAGTATTAATGTATGAATTTTCTCATTCTTGTTATCTTTTTAACCTTGGGTACAAGGATTGAATATGAAATATTAACCCCTATCATACCAAATACATTGAGTATGGTGCTCTATGTGGTATACTTGGTGATTTATCAAATTTTATAAAAAATCATTTTATGCCTCATGAGTATATTAAGTACCACTATAAAAAAATTTACTCATGTTAATCTGAAAATTTCATCACAAACTATAATACTCTATGATGAAAATTAACTACAGATAACACAAATTCATACATTGAGAGGATAATTATCATTTAACTTTAAATAATATATTCATCCAACATTAAAGAATGATAATTTGGAGACTGAATTTTATATAACATGCTACATTTTATGTTCTTAAATTCCTTTAAGAATACTAAAAAATTAATACATAATAATTCATTTAATCATGTCCTATATAATAAACAAATATATAGGCCTTATTTTATTCACACTATTAGGGTTCTATTAAATTCATTACATCTCTATTTCATTTATATTATATATCTATTCTACCACCTGATAAAACCCTCTCCCTAAACACATTTAATGGGTAACATCTATGAGGGTTTTTTTGAATAATGGTGAGAATTATGAATAATATTATTAATGTTCAACTTGTTGAAAATAGTATTTAAAATTCTTTTTATTCACAACATCATGTGTTATGATTTTTACATTCCTATCGTAGGGAGGTGTAAAAGAAAATTTATTTTCCTAGTGTGGTATAATGGTTGACCAAGGTTTTCTCACTTTAGGATCTATGCATTTGATCAAACACTAAATCTAATTCAACTAAACTACTTATTTGTGTGATTTTATTAATTTATAAAAAATATATTTTTAATTTTTTTAAAATAATGCAATGAAAACCCAAAACTATCTTAACATTTAGATTCAAGAATAATGAAGTCAAAAGGAAAGGTCTTTACCCTTAGGGTTTGGTTAAGCAGGTTATTCCATTATTCATTTATTAATTAAATTCAATTTGATAATTAATTTATGAAACATAACTAAAAATGTCTGTTTTTTAATTTATTTACTGATGAATCTAGCATGCCTTTAGTACACCAAATACCATATCCACTAATAGTGAAGTCGGATAACCACCTTGATCGAGCATGTAGTTCCTAAAAGACTCATCTCCAGTGTATGTCATTCCATCCCTTCGAGCATCATCAACTTCACCTTATGAAAGGTTTACCCAAGAGAAGGATGGAAAATATTATTAATTAAATAATAGGAATGAGTTCGTTATTTGTGTCATGGTGGTATATTTCTACACCCATACACTTCCCTATTTCTCACCACAAATTAAATAAAAACATTAAATAAATTAAAGCACATTAATTTGGGAATGTTGTGAAACATCCCCCAAGTCCAAGCCTTGAGTTAGTCACTTTCCATTGAAAGGTGTATGAGGTCCTGGTGAAAAGATGTAATAGAGAAAAAAAGTTAGAGTTTAAGAGAATATGGAGAACTTGAATTAAAAATATAAAATATAATTATTTTGGGAAATAAATTAAAATAAAAATAAATCAAAAACCTAATAGCGGCATAATCCTAGCATAGTGGAAGAACCTTGAATGGATGATGTCTTTAAATCCACCCATATACATAAAATTGTCGGAATTTATCCTATACTCGGGAACCGAAATTTCCAAATAAATGGATCCATATCATCATGGGCCATCCGTGAGTCATAATAAGGGGTCCAAAAATTTAATACGTCAAAACTGGAAGTTTTTGGGTCCCAAAAAATATATTTACATCCTAAAATATGTTTTTATGTCATAAACTAATTGATACATAAACTTAGGAATGTTTTATGACCTAAAAATATTGAATGGTTCATTGGAATGACATATATGTGTAATTCCATGACACATTTTTTCATTTCCCATACTATTGTTTTCTGTTACAGCGTGACTTACGTCAGGAATTTTTTAATATTTACATCATAAATTCACTATTGTTAATGTAAATAGGTGTTTTTTTATATTTTTCACTCCTTTTTTACTATTTTATTCTTTTTTAATTCATGTACATTTTCTTTAACCTATTTTATGTAGTTATACATCAATTTAATCATCAAAATCATATCTTTTTAGCCTGTTTTGGATCATTTATCATTCCAAAAATTAAAAAAACAATTAAATACCAGTATAATTTATCAATTATTGTGTAGTAATAATTTGTTTTATATCCAAATATACATGAAAAATGTTGGTCTCTCATTTCCCCCACACTTAGAACTTGTTCATCCTTAAACATGAAATCTCAATAACATTTCAAAAGAACTTACTAATATTTAAATTTAAAAAACAATCGAATAAAATGTTGTTCAATTTAAAAAAAACCTACATATTTTACCCAAAATAATTCCTCCAACTCTTCACTCTTAAAATAAAAAATATAATCATGTATTTTACATTTTCTCTTTTGAAATATAAATTCTCTTTCTTCCTTCAATTTTAATTTCTCAATTCATCTTTAATGTCAATGATACTTTGTAATTTACCTCACCTTTAAAATATTTTTACTCATCTCTCAAGGTAATAAATTAAATGAATTTATTCTCATACATAAATTACATATCACATACCATATGCTTGCAAGGAATTTAACATCTCCACCGCATAAAGATAGTGATAAAAATTTAGCATGAGGTATTTACTTTAAGGTTAAAATATCATTGAGGATTAATTTAGGTGGGTAATGAATAAAAATAAATATCCAATATGATTTTATAATATTTTTCATACTACATGATATAAAAATATAAGATCTATGAAATACTATTGCAATGATGTCATCTCCCAAACCCTAAATCGTAAATTAAGAACCTGATACAATTAAGCATAATGAATGAATCAACCTTTTTTTATTTTTTATTTTTATCTTTTTTTCTTTATTTATTTATTGAAATTTTTTCATAATAAAAACCTCATATCCACCACCTTACTACATACGATCAATATATTTTCGGTCTAGCAATGGTCATTTTTTATCCTCCCAAGACACAACCCAATTTGTTTTTATTTTCTTATCAATATAGGTGAATGAAAAAGTATAGTGAATGACAACATTTCCTCTCTAAGAATCACATGATAACCCAAAAATATATGTTCGATGTATTATATCCCCTTCCACCATATAAAATCCTTCCCCCACACATAGTATTTTAAATATCATGAAATGTACTGTGAGTAGGGTAGAAATTGTTATAATAGCTTTGTAACATGGATTATTTCCTATCAAGGTCATTCATGGATTATATGGGGAAAAATATTGATTTCAAGGTGGGTAAAAGGATATAGGGATAAAAAAAAGATTCCCCATTAATATTAAAAATTATTATATTCAGTCATATCTCTTTTAAGATTTCAAAAAAATTCTAGAATAAAAACATTCCAATATATCTCAAGAAATATACTATAGAAAGAATGGGAAATTTTGGTTGAGGAAATTTTTCATGTATGAGGATATATGGTTTGATAAAATTATGCATGAAAATTCACATAGACAATAAATTAATTCATATTAGTTTCAGAAATTCAAAACATGTCAAATCTTAGATGAATTTAATTTACAAAGAGAAACTTATGCCAAAAAATACTGATTTTTCAAATTTTTCCCCTTTTTCTTAACTTTACTCATTAATTTTACCATATCACACATCTAATCATGTCAATAATGAAACTTAAAACACTCCATAATTATTATTCTACGAAACTTATGTCTCTTAGATCGATTCTAGAGTTCAAGGGTTCAATATGGGGCATGAAATTTCTTTTTAAGGCTAAAAAATATATTTAATATTGTAAGTAAAATAAAATAAAGAATTTAAAATCATACTACCCTTTAAATAATGTTTAAAATCAGATTATTTATCCTCTATTTTTTATACTATAGGGGCCTCTTGGTGTCATTGTCACCATGGGACTATATAAGGAAATCATGCATTAATGTTTGGGGACCATGCAAAAGTATGCTAAAAAGGAATGAGGAATTTGGTCATATCCTAATAACTAATTCTAAAAATATGAATTTAAATTTAAATTAATATAATGAAAATAAAAGAAATACTAAATAGATCTTGTATTGATCCCCCAGGTGGCCCATTGGTTTTGACGTCCTCTTGATGGTCTGTACAAGCCATTATCCAATGTCTAATAGTGCGTGGAGTTTCTTATATTTGAACCAACACATATTGTTCTTACCAAATTTTACATCTTAAAATTTATTATATGGAAAACCACGGACAAAGTACACAATATACACCCCCTTCTCAGTGAGTTATAGCTTTCATGGAGGGGGAAGGATAAAGTGTGGATCCTCTACTTGGTTAGATACTACTTGTGTAACCTTTTCTTCATTCTTAAGTTCCTTCTCCAGATTTTTTGCATCAAAAGAATATTTAAAGGGAAAGTTCAAATATATTTTAACTTGAACAAAATTTATATTTGAATAATTTATAGCATAATATTCACATTTATTTTAAGCATCCTTTATCATATTTTATTCAAGAATTATCACTAGGATATCATCTTGTACTCCCTTTAATTAATTTTTAACATGTTCTTGTAGCTCCATATATTCCTCATCTGGTTCATTTTCTTGTCCATATTCCTACAAGTAAAAATATGAATTGTCCAAATCTGTAAAATTTAAAAAAAGGGAAGTAATACTCTATTTAGTTTCAGTAAAATTAAATGAAATTGAGTTCAATAAAGGATCAAATCCTTGAGTTGGTTTGGTTTGAATTTATTCTTTAGTTAAAAATTCCTCATAGAGTTTATTTTTACTGTATGAAAGCATATTTTTAGGATAAGACATCATTTCTTCAAATTTCTCCACATGGGTAGTTTCTTAGTCTTCCAAGCCAAGGGATAGATAAAAAGGTGTATGTTATACTCTATCAATGATAGGGACATCATGTTTTACATCGTATTTATTCAATAAGGTATATAGATCTTTTTGATCCCATACACATATTTAAGTAGTAAAATATTAATAATCAATGTCCACCAGCAATGTTTTAGTGAGGTGGAATGAGTCTTATGGTGCCTCCTCCTCTGGATCCTCAGGTTATTCAACTTCAAATATGAGTCGATAAATTTCATCCACCACTGGCTTAGGTTCTGCCTCTTGTTGAGGTTCAGTTTGATGCTACTTGGATTCATGTAAATATTCAATTATCCATTTCATTTCCCTTTGTATCTCTTATATCTTAACTTCAATTCATTTAAAATTTTACTTGATATTTTTTTCAGCCACCTATTCCTAATATTGCACCCAAGGAAATTATTTTAAAATATAAGGAGGAAATAAGGAAGTCTCAAGTTGTGTCTTATCCATTTCTTGATAAAATTATTGGATGTAATCATGTAATTTTGTTAATTATATATCCAATACTTCCACTATAAGGTAATCAAGGGTATATTTAATGTCCTTGATGAGTTCTTTGAATTCCTCCTCTATAAAAATTTGACTCCAGGCTCCCCTGATCTATTTAGAAAACAAAGCAACCTCATATTTTATATACCATGGGAAGACATAAATTTTTTTAATTTTTTAAAATAAAATAAAAAATAATTATTCAAAAAAATTTGAAAAATATAAAGTGAAGGTAAACTTATTAGATCCATGGAAAAGGTTCCATTTTTCATGTTCATGTCAAAGGATACTAGAAAAGAAAATTATTTTTTCCTAGTATGGCATAGTGGATGACCATGGATGTCTCACTGGATGGGCTTTATGATCGATCGAACAATATATGTTATTCACCTAAATTTCTTATTTTTTTGTTTTTATTAATTTATTAAAACAAATGTTTTAGATTTTTTTTAAAAATAGTGAAATTAAAAACATAAAACTATCATGACATGTAGATGCAAATAGAATGATGTAATGAATAAAGGTCCTGATCCATAGGGTTTGGTTATACGATTTCCTTTAGTATTCATTTTTGTTTAAATTCAATTTTATAATTAATTTATGAAACGTCATTAATGAATATGTTTTCTTTAATTTATTGAGTGTAGAATTTATCATGCCTTCAACACACCAAATATTACCACCTCTAATAGGAAAGTAGGATAAACACCTCGATCAAGAGTGAAATTCCAAAAATACATGGCTCTATAATATGACATTCCATCAGTTCAAGTATCCTAAACTTCACCGTATGAAGAGTTTACAATATATTATAGATGGAATGATTTTGAATTTAATACTAGGAATGGGTTTGAGAGTTATATCCGGGTACATGACCCCCGCACACTTACACTTTCCTCTTTTTCACTAAAAATTTAATTAAAACATTGACAAAATTAATACGCATGAATTTTGGAATGCCGAAAAACCTCCCCCAAGGTCAAGACTCATGTCAGTAACTTTTAATTACCATGTTTAAAAGGTCACAGTGGAATGAGGGAGGAAAGAAACAAATTGGAAGATTGTAATAATATGTAACACATATATTAAAATTATAAAATTACATTACATGTGGAAAGAAATTCAAACAAGTAGAAAACAAATACCAAATAGCAGCATAATCCCAGCACAAAAACAAAACTATGAATGGATTATGTCTTTTAATACACCCATATCTATCTATTTATAAGCATTTATCATATCCCTAGGTACCATAATTTCCCAATATATGAGTCAAAATCATCTGGGGTTATTCAGGTGTCATAAAAGGGGGGGAGGTCCAAGCATTTAATACGTTAAAACCAAATATTTCTAGGTCCCAGCCAACAAGTTTACATCATAAAAGAGGTTTTTATCATGTAAATCATCAAGGAATAACCCCGAGAATGTTTTATAGCATGAAATTGAAACCAAAAAAATTTAAGGGTGTGTTACGGTATAACATATATGTATCAGTTCATGACATATATTATCATTTACCATATTTATTTTCCTCTAATGCTTGCCTTATTCCCTCAATTATTCAATATTTACATCATAAATTCACTATTTTTTATGAAGATTTTTGTTTTCCTACAGGTTTCACTCTATTTTGGCATGTCTCTTCAGTTTGAATCCCTCCACTAGATCCTTGTCATGGTGTATGTTGTTATCCATCATTTTCATCATCAAAATCATCACTTTTAAACTCTTTTTCAATCCTTTATTGTATCCTTCCATAGAGTACAAAAATAAATAAATAATAGAATAATTAATCAATAAAAGTTTTAAAAAAATGTTTTCTGTATTCAAATATACATTCACAATTTTGGTTTATCATATGTTAATGACTTATATTATCTACATAGAATTTTTTTAAGTTCATCATCCTCATAATTCATAGAACATTTATATCAAAAATTTTCATTGGGATAATTTTGGAAAAAAATGTAACTTTTTACATTTTCTTTACCTACATATCCTAAACTCTTTTAGGATATAAAATCAAACTAACATTGAATTTTGACTTTTTTAATATTTTATTTAATAAATATAGAACTCCTCAAAGTCCAAAAATAATCCCACAAAATTCTCAAAAACAATATTATCTTTATAATATCATGTGAATATACACAAAATCCATTAGGTTTAGAAAATAACACTTTTTTCTTTAATGGGTATATTTAATAAAAAAACTATTGTATCCATATTTTATGTGGTATTCTATATGTTTAGATAATTATTCTATAAAAAAGACTCTTTTTTTTAAAAAATATACCAATGAAAGGTGGTGGTAAATCGTAGGTTATATTTTAAAAATCATATTGCAAAAACTATTTTACCATTTTCAACTTTTCAAATATGTTATATAATCCATTGAATCATAAAATATTTTTATTAAAACATTCAACTATTATTCTTCATAACCTATTTTTAAAAAACAGATTCTATTATCATGTAAGATAAATGAGATCAGAATACATATACTTTATTCATATCCATCTGAGCTTGAAATAATCCTTTTTTAATTCCATGACACAATAATACATCGACTTGTCATTTGAATACTAACTATAAGCTCCATCAATTATTAACTTGATTTTGAAATCCTATATTTTTATAACATTTTTAAATTATATATTTGGTGTTATGTACCCTTCAAAATTAAGAAATTAATTTCTATAACACAAATATATAACATGGAATATCCTTGTAGTTTCTTAATATCATTTAGATATCATAAAAATTACAACCTATATAAACATTTTCCTTCCTTCCCAATATGTAGTAACATCCCCGAACCAGTATTCCCTTGCATGATCGAGTTGGGTAGTTATGTAACCTCAGGAATTCCTCCCTATATTCTAGAGGATACCGACTAATAATTAGGGTGTAAGGAATATAGTGGGGATACTATAACCTTGGTACAATTTAGAAATAATATAAAATAATAATAATTATAATCAATAAGAAATTATAGATTGATAATTGAAAAATTAGACAACCCATGTAATAATCGAATAATGTAATGATATATTGAATGTAACTAAAGATGTGTTGAATGTTATAAAAAATAAATTAAAAATATACTCAATAAAAGACTCCAAAAACTTTTCATGCCCCTTATGTTATTATTATATCAAATATCCAACCCATTTAGTAATCAATCAATCAACGTAGGGCCCCTTTCCATTATCTAAACTTGCAACTAGGAAATCTGCTCGGTTTCCTAATGGTAGTCTGGATAGGGTGTGAGTATAACTCATTAAGACACCACTAACAGCATCTAAAAAATCCATTCTGAGTAAATAGTGCATGCAATAAATGGATAACATGGGTATTGATTAATTAATTAATACAAAATATAAACTAACTCAGTTGACCCTTGAGTTCCAGGTTGACACCTGAGGTCATCCAAACCTTCTTTGGCTCCATGTTAGATATCCTTGTTGAGTGTTGTATCCTTCAGTTTTCAAGATAGACCACCCAAACCACTGGTAGATTCTCTTAAAATAGTAAAAATTTCAACTCCCATGTATCAAATGCATCTCAGTTATCCCATAGAATATGATAGGATCATATATATCTTCCCATGGTACAAGTTTTCAATGGGTAAGTATCCATATCACTGGGCCCTTAGACTATACTAGACCCACTTATATATTTCCATAGAAAACGTTGCTAGTGGTTAATGTGACCAATCACATGGGTTGGATTCTCCTACATCAAAATGAATCACTGGTTCGACATATCAATAGAAAGTAGATCAAACCCTATGCGAACCCGTTAGAAAAATCCCATACAAGCAAGTCAAGTGTAACATTTATCAAAATCCACATGTCATGTAAAAATTTTAATTTATCTTGTAATAAATTAACTAGGAATTTACCATCAATGATTATATTCTCTTTCATCAAGAAAAATATTCGATATCAAACCATTCCATGTTACAATTTATTACTGAAACACATTTTATTCCAAATTCACATTATCAATTTCATCAGTTTATCAAAAATTCAAGGGGTAATCATACCACTCGAGTGTTTATAATCCTAGTCATAATGACAACATACCCAACAAGATATTTCGTAGGTATCAAAATATGAATTTTCATCAAGGTAATAGATTTCCAATTTAGTTAATTCATGTTCACAATGTGATGGCATGATCACACTTATTCCACATACTAAAGGAATTGAAACATGCTAAAGGGAGTTGTTCTAGACCACACACCTTAAAAGTAGAGTCTATATTGATAAAACCTTGATGTCTACTGAAACGATCAGATTCTTATTCCTTAAAATTATAGTCCTTGAAAATTAATATCCAATAAATATTTGTTTTGGTATGAATACGATGCTTATAGGTTCCTACTATAAGGGTTGGATCACCATGTATTGATCCCTAAAAGGTTGGGGTTATATCTGATTAGAAGGGTATTTTAAAACCTTTAAAATGATCTCTAGGGTGTTTATGCTTTGATCAGATAAGGTTAGGCCAAGAACAATTTTGATGGGGTTCAAGGTATTTATAGGTATTCTGAGAAAAATATAACTATGGTGTAGCCTCTTAGACCATTTCACAGACCACCCAAACCATGGTGGACCAAGGCATATCCTTCATGGTCAAATTGCATCCCATGATCAAGGATAGGTCTACATCAAAAAACCGATTAACTTATAGAGGGACCATAGAGTAGCCTAATAAAAAACATCATAGAACCCAGAAACCTAGTATATAGGCTATGACTTATGCTAGATCCATGCTGCAAGGGTACCAGTTTTGGAATAACCAACCAAAATCCACCCCAAGGCCTGTGTGCTACAGCCATGGTCTGTATATCACCATGCTCAACTAGCCCACACTGTAACCAACTTCGATACTGTATCCATACCCAATAAGGTAGTAACTAAAAAATATCTTCTCAAAGGACCCTATTTCATAACTAAGAACTCTATACCCCATCCATCCTTATGGATCATCCTAAAGATATATGGAATAGAATCCTTCTTAACTTAGATTTACATCTCAACTCACCCTTCTTTCTTTTTGATACACCTTGGAACCTCTGAGAAAAAAACTGTCTCAAACTAAGGCACGAAAAAAGAAAGTTTTAAACTAAAAAAACAACATCAAATAGGTTAACCAAAACCTAAATGGGATCATATCTAGAAAAAATGGGACCTTACAACCTCCCCACCATATAATTTCCCATCCTTAGGCTACTACATGCTTCACTATGGGGTATTGTAAAACAAATATATCCATTGTGTCTATGTGTCATACTCCAACTCCTAGGTATCCTCTTTCACAATACCATTATGCCACTAAAATCACACCAAAGGTGTGGTCTTCCCTCATAGATTCTTCTTGTTATGGTCCAAAATATGGATCATGAGATTCATAATGTATGCACTAACATATAGCTCTACATCATCCATATTTATCATAGGAGAAGGTTTTGGGTGATATATCTGATGTTGTGACATGTGAAACATGTTGTTCATGGATTTTTAGTTCTATGGAAGGGCTAAATGGTACACCACTAGACCGACCCTTTCTACAATCTCAAATGACCAGAAAAACCTTGGTGATATCTTATTATACTTTCTTATATGGCTTTTCCCTAGCCTAGGTAACACCCAAAATAAAACATGATGAGTGACCTCAAACTATTTTGGTCATATTTGATGGTAATCATAATATTTTTTCCATATTTACATGGTCACCTGCTGCTTCTTGATCAAATGAACATTCTTATATTTCTCCTATATGAGACTAGGTCAAATTAGTGCTGACACATCGTCGTATAAGCAACAATGAGGTAAACAGCATTTCCTTCCATACAAACCCTTGAAATGATCCATTTGGATTGATGCCTAAAAACTATTATTATAAGAGAACTTCACATGAGCTATATGTTTCTCCCAAGAACCACAAAAATACAAAAAAAAAATTATCACAACATATTCTCTGGGGTCTGAACCGTCCATTCAGATTAGTTTTCAATCTAAGGATGATAGGTTGTACATAGAAGTTCATATGATCCCAACACCTTATCAAGACCCTTCCATAACTGAGATGTGAAATAAGGATCTTTTTACAAAATGATACTTTTTGAAACACCATGCATTCGAACGATCTCCCTCACATAAAAACTACCTAGATCATAAATGGTTATGGTCTCCCTAATAGGCAAAAAGTGGGATACCTTCCTCAATCAATCCATGATCACCTATACTACATCATTTTTAGAGGGTCTTCTAGATAATCCTTTAAAAATTTTCCAAGTGATATCATCCCACTTCAATTTTAGAATTTGTAAAAGCTACAATTGTGACAACCTGGTATTTTGAGGAAATATTTCTTTTAAAATAATTTTATTTCTTTGATAGCTTGTGTTGCACGCAATAATGAGTTTAAACGAACCACATAAAATTATTAAATTTTTTTTCTGGGTATGAATAGTAATAAATAAAGTATAAAAAATATATGGTGTATAAATTTATAAAATAAATTCATTATTTATCAAACGATTAGAAGGAAAAAAAATTATATAAATAAAAAAGTGATGTTTTTATAAAAACATTGTTTTATGTGTATAGTGAATTTTATATAAATATATTAAAATAATCTATATAGGTGAATGATTTTAATTAAATGTTTATATTATTTACATGATAAAATTTTAATACAATAAAAAAAATCCCTACAAAGAGTATAAGAATAAATCAATTTTTTTACTTAAAATGTATTTTTTGTAAAAAGTAATTTTTGTCTTATTTAGCGCACTTACTTTAAAACTAATTTATAAAACATATAGGTATTGAATTTGATAAAATTAATTATATATTTACAATTATAATGTTAATTTTGGTAATTAATCCACCTTTATTTTTAGTCAATATGAATAGTAACCTTGGTAAAATTTATCACCTCAATAATGGTTAAATCGGGTTAATCAGGATTAAAAATAAGTGATAAGGCTATAATTTTTTCACCCTAATTATTATTGGATGAATTAGATTCTAAAATTAACACTTATGTTTCAAAATTTAGTTATTTAATAGACAATTTTCCATGAAACTAACTTATTTCTTATTTAAACCAAAGGAAGTGAGAAAATTTCAGTCTTTTAGTTTTAAATATCATTATTAAGTTCACAGAAGGAAAAACGTAGCTATGAATGAATATAAAAATTAATTTTGTTCTTGGTGAAATTATATTCATAGTGTTAATTTATTTATAGTTTTTTGAAATTAAATAATTTCTTTGAATTCTTACACAAATTTGATGCATTAATTATTAAATTAATTGAAAAATAAATTATACTAAAAATTTTAAAGGTAATATTATTTGAGAAATTAATGTGATTAAAAAAATTTATAAATGGTAATGAAATTTTTTATATCTTTTAAATTTATTTTTTTGAATTATAAGTTTTTTATTGATGTCATTAAAGTCAAAGTAATGAATTGTTTCAAAATTGATACTAATGATATTTTATGAAAATAATATTTTATTAAATTATTTTAAAATCATAAATAAGTAAAATAAAGAAAAGGGGATAATTTATGGTATAAAATATAATAAATTTCCATTTATGGTCCTATTGAAAACTTATAAGTAAAAATTATAACCATTTAATATTGAAAAAGTCATTATCTTAATTAAAATCAAAATAGGTTAACTAAGTGTTAATCAAATTGATAAGGTTTAAAATTATACTAAAAATTATCTAAAATATATTGGTCTGACGGTGATACAACCCCATAAAATATTATCTTTTAATCCATTTCCATTTTTAGTTATTTGGATTGATATTGGATTTATTATAAATTAATCTTTTAATAAATTCCAAAAGTTCCTCTCGCTTCAATTTTAAAAGGAATCCTCCAACCTCAATTAATTACACCACATTGAGCCTTCTATCTGTACTATAATATATCAAATTATCTTCTCTACTTTTATATAAAAATTCTAGAGTTTCTGGTATTTCCAAAAGACCATCCCTAGCACCCTTTAGAGGATATTTAGAGGAGTCATTTAAAAGAAGAGGTAATCGCTCTAACCGGTCACTTTATTTTTATACTCTTACATACCTCTTATAAATATATGATACACATAAAAAATAATAAATTAATTATAATAAATATTCTTAAATGTTTTCATTATTATTGAGGCACCATTATACACCCTCTTTCCCATCAAATAAGAAGTGCAAGTATCCTCCATCCATATGTACGACTTACCATATCCACGTAACGATACAATTCATTTTTCATATCCATAATTTATATATGGGTTTTATGATGGTATTAAAGATTATATATTATATTTTTTATATAATTATACTTCTATAATGATAATATCATATTTTCCTTCTTATCGTCCAAAATTTTGCTAAATGATAACTTCACTCAGGCATACGTATGAACTACCGTCTCCACGATGAGTTATGATTTGTTTTTCATTCATATTTCCCATTTATGGTAATAATGATAGATTTTATGAATATAAATGAAATATATAACATAATAATGATTCTATAAATTTGTATTATTATTTTCCATTCTTTCATTCCATCAGATGAAAAATGGATACAACATTCACGTGTACATACAAACAACCTTCTCCATTAACAGTGTAATTCATGTTTTCTATATCTAATTTTCATGAATGATTATAAATATGTATATAATTAATATATATGATTATTATATCATGATTAAAATTCTGTAAATTCTACTACCATGATTAAAATTATAACTATAGGGACTACCAAACTGAAATATGCTTGGAAAACGAAGCAGTTATCACCGAGAACGACAATTTTAATAACAAATTATTGATAAACATGTGATAAAATGATAAAAATAAATCATACAAGGTATTATATATATATTATTATGGAAAACATTTATAATAAATATATATTTATTATATATTATTTTTTTACATAAAAAAGAAAGTTGATACTTAAGGTAAGGGTTTATTTCAAAATCTCATCATTATTCGGATTGTTTATGTTTCAGAATCCACTCACGAATATTTCTATTCCATCTCCATGTTTTCTAAAAAAAATCAAAAACATTTTTAATATTCTACTAAAATAGTTTAAAATCATTTTTGCCATTGTATTACTTTTTAAAAAATGGTTTCATATGATTTTTTTCATTTTTAGAACGAGGTTCTTTGTGTATTTTCCAAAAAAATATTTAAAAGGAATAATGTTTTTACTTATATAGCATGAGAATATTCTCTCTCCATCGGGATTCCTAAATTTTTTTTAATATTCACTTACAATCATACAATGTTACTTTCAAACAAAAAAATCCTTTATATTTGTGAAAAATTTTAAAAAAATGATTTCAAAATAGAAAGTATATTTTCATCAAGAATAATTCCAAGTGATCCTTAAAAATAATTTTCTATCTAATATAACATTATTTTATGTTACATATGATTTACTGGGAATATCATCCAAGGATACCATTCTTACTCTTTCTCTGGTTGGTTTATGTTTATGATGGAATGATGTTTATGAAACCTCTTCATTTTCCATGGGTTACGCTATGATGAAATGTTTATGAAACACATTTACTTTCATTGGTTCAGATATAATGAATGATTTATGTTATTTTTTATACACATATGTATGGTTCTAATTATGTGATAGGTGTGACCTATATGTCCCTATATTTCATTGTGTAGTTATTTATATCTCATGAGATATACAAGACCGGAATGGGGAGTGAACCCGATTCAGTAAGGGACTTTTTCCACTATGATAATCATGAGAGTGAACCTTGACTACTATGATGGTTAGGGAGTAAACCCATTACACTATTATACTCATGGGAAATATCCTTGACTACTAAGGGAATTATTTTATATTCTTATGTGTATTCCAAAATCAATGTTATGATCTCATGGATTATGTTCTTTGATTCTTTTATGATTCATAACTTGTAAAATTCCATGATTTATTACATGAATCAATATTATAATCGTTGAAATATAGGGTATAATTTTCAAATTTTATGTTTGTATTATTATACCCTTATGATTATGTTATTCTTATGTAATCATTCATTTATCACATGTTTTCCCTTACTGAGCATCTGAGCTCGCCCTTTTCTTATGTTTCCATTCCCTATGATATGAAGAAATGTTTTATTAGGTAATAATATAAAGAGTAATATATGGGATGATATTAATCGTATATGTTAAAAAAAATTCACAAAACAATAATAATGTATGTTTAATCTTTAAACACTCTAATACTTCACAGTTGTAGAGTGGATTATATTATTATGTACTGTATATGAATCTAAATAAATGTTATATTTGTGTTTAAAAATATTGGGCTATTATAGTTGGTATCAGATAAGGGTTTAGTCAATATTTGGAGATTAGGGTTAGAAAATATACATGAAAACCCTGGTGATAGTTTTAAGTATAGAATAAAATACTAAAGCTTTGGTAATGATCATGAATGGATTAAGTTAAACCTAAGGTTTCCTTAAAGAAGCTACCAGGATTTAGACATTCTATAAATGATTTTTTAGAATTATGTGGTTTTCCACTAATATTGTTGTTTATCACACTTGATTATTTGTTATAGTAAATCGATAGAACCTAAAAGAATCGTGTTAATGAATAATGTGATGGAAAATATAATGATTTTACACATGATCAACCAAATGTTATGGGATCTGAAATATAGAATTTGGATTATACGCTTACACAACATTTTCAAGATATGAATCTTGTCGTGTTTCCAAATGATCAAAGGATGGGAAAATGTATTGTTGAATATTTCAGGATTAAACATCCACTTTAATTTATATGAACTTATAATAAAATAGTTTCTGAGTGATATTCAATAACATTGAGAAAATATTTTATATTCTTTAATGCTCAGGACATGACAAAGTTTTCCAAACTATTTATCATCTAGAAGGTGAAACAGATAAATAGTGGAATATTATAAATAATTTGGGGAAAGAAGAATACATTAAATAAATATAATGGGATGAGTTTAGGGGATATTAATCATCAAGTACTTCCCAAATATTCTATGCACAGAGATGGAGAATAAATTTCTTGATCTAAATTAAAAGGTTGACGAATCAATCAATACATATGAGGAAAATTTTACAATCCTTATAAAGAATTACTCTAGTTTAATTATCAACATTGAAAGTAAAAGTGATAAAATCATGCATGGATTAAAACCAAGTCTCTGATGGTTGTTAGATATAAGAGACTTCAGAACCTATGAATAAATTCTTCAATGTGATCTCAAGATGTAGATGGATATTGGAGTTACCTATCAATCTAATGGTTTTGATAAGAAAAGAAAAACGGTATTCAAAGTAAATTATAAAAACAAATTATAAAAGAAGATTATATTTCCTTTATTAAGGAATTGTGGAATGGAATATAGGGAAATTATCTTAATAGGACTATTCAATTTTTCAAGTGAGGAAAGTAAGGTCATTGGGAAAATGAATGTCAAAGTGATGGGAAGAAGTTAGCTAATTGTGTGAATAGACAAAAAGCTCCATATAATGCACCATCAATGCTCCAATACCTAAAATGCAAGGAGTATGGGTATTATTCCAACTAGTACATGAATATATAGGTTTTTATGATCATCTTAAACAACCTTTTGATCCCAAAGACAAAGGGAAATCTAATGCGATCACAACTGTCAATGTGGGTTACAGGAATTGTAATGTCCCAACCTAGTTTACCATTAAACAGGTAGCCGAACCGATTGGTCACATGGACTCAAGAACATATCCCCATATTCCAGAGGCTTATTAAAATCCGTGAGGGACTTGGGAGGTGATAGTATGGAGATTATACCCTCATATCAGAGTGTCACAATGGTGGAATCCGAATAATTAACAGAAAGCAGCAAAATAATTAAATAGAAATGACAAAGAAGTGGAAGATTGATTTTATATAACTGAATAAAAGTGGCTAACACAAGATTATAAAAATCATGGATGATGGATGATACAGAAGTTAAATTAGTAGAAAAACATCATTCTTTACATTAAAGTAAAAAAATAAAGAAAAGACAGCAAAGCCCCATGGGCGATCTCCACAAACTTCTTGAGCTCTAGCTCATTACTTTGCTCCAAACTATCCTATATAAGAAATATAGAAATCAAACTAGATCCAGAAAATATAAGGTCTACTTAGGTACCAAGGGTATCCAACCAGGGTGTGAGATATAAATCTCAATAGGTCGGTACCCATATTGCCTAACCCAATCCTGATAGTGAAATATAAATTAAATAGTGTACAAGCATGCCTGATCAAAGTAAGAAGTACAATGTAACTAAATGCCAAGTACCAAATTTAGACCTTGGATAGTTTCGGAACATATAACCAGTTCATTATTTGATTATTACCCATTTATAGTCAAAAATCATGTTAGTAAAAGTGATGGTTCCAAGATACACAGGTCAACTTGTAATGATATATACTAGTGAAGTTCCAAGGTAATAATAAAGGCTACGTAATCCTAAAGGGTCATCAATTTAGTAATAAATATAACCTTTATAAGGGTAAGAGTGTAATACAAAGAGAATAGTAAAATTTATTCCACAATAATATGCCTACCATGTCTGAGGAGTTCATCCAAGGTAAAATAGGTCCAAGAAATGATTGGGCCTGATGAATATTAACCATGGAACTTACTTGTCAACGATGGATCCAAGGAGTATATCCAAGGAAACCTATAATATTTATTAAGGGATCCTATGGTGGCATACTATGTATCCAAGATTAGACGAGGATCGAGTTCTAGGTGGGTCTCAACCAAAGCAATCCAGATCCTTGAATCAGAATGGGGTTCCCAAGTGCACAAGGCATTCCCTAAGGAATCCAAGTCAAGCATGAGTTAGGAAACTCCTATTTGATAATTAAGTCATAAAATATTCCATTTGGTTAAATCATTTCATTTAATTAGTGTGATAAGGACAAGTAGCATGAAACCCTTTAATCAAATTGGAATTAATCAATAAGTCCATTTGGTTCAAGGATTAACTTTTATTAGTGTGACAAGGCCAAGTAGCATAAAACCATTCATCTTTTCCATTTAAGGAATTTTCAAAAAATCATGGTTCACTCAACTACCTTCCATTATCATGGTAAGGGGTGATATATACATGTAAATAATTATTTATTTAGGAACTTGAATCTGTTGAAAGAATTCATACATATGAATACATGTATCACCAATTGTATAATTATGATAAACCATTGAGTCTGTCCATGTCATTCCTACATGGGAATCCATGTATCACCCAAGGTATAAAATCATTAAATTTACCAAATCATTTAATTTATATTTATAAGGCTCTATAGGTCACTTATGAGGTGTTAATTGAGAAAGGAAATCACCTACATAGGTAATTACATTCTAAAAAGTAGGTCAATCACTTAAATAGTGGCTTGGTTCTTTAATGATTTAAAAAAGGGAAACTCTATTTTTCTAATTCGAGATATGTCCAAAATATGCCATATATCAAATATGACATCATGGAATAAGAAATATCGATACAACAATCCAAAAATTCATAAAGATCTAATAACAACTTTTTATCTTGAAGAAAGTGCACCTTCGTTGGAGGGGTTTTATTATAAAATCATGACATTGGTCTTTAAACAATACATTTATCGTATTGAGAATCCAAATCATGAAATATAATCAATTAACATTTAAGAGTAATTTAATCTAAATATCATACTTCATTAATTAAAATAAGTATGGTTCGGCAAGGAAATTATTAATGCACTCTTTAAATTAATGGGGCACGGAGATGTACCCTACCTTAGGGTGAAACCAATTTAATACTCATCACTTGATATATTTTGCGGCTACCACTCAGAACCACCCCACACTCACACACACATACATATATATATATATATACTTAACCTAATGCATGTCTTTTCCTTAATCTCATTTAACTAATTTTATTTTTCACTTTTAATTTATGTAATTTCAAATTTAAATATAGGGTACCATGCATGGTTTGGGCCACAATGTTTAGAAAACTTTGCGCTAATCATGCACCCTCTACTAGACACTTGGGGAACCCCATAAAAATTGGTATCATGGTTAACCAAACCATGCACAAGTCATGTGCACAACCTATTTCTACCTTCTTTAGCCCTCACGATTACCTATTATTAGCCACATGGTTTTCAGTCAAATCGTGCACCCTATATAGGTCCCTTAAAACTTCATTTTTTTTGGGTTCGGCACTCCTGAAACTCCTCAGAACACCTGTGAAACTTATCAATCTTTAAAAAAGTACAAAAAAATAACATTAAAGCATTACAACTCATGAAACTTAGTTCTAAATCTTGTTTTTAAATTCAAATCATCTAGTAAATGAAAAAATTCAATATCCGTTGGATTTTTTTCCCTTTCAAAAATGCAGAGCTATAAAATCTCCCAATCTATGAACTTTGCATCCCCAAGAAGCCTTCAGGAAACCACTAAAACATCACCTCACCTACTAGGGTCATGAAGTCTCATTCAAACTTCCCTATTACATTTTTGATACCCAATGCTCCTTTAAACACTTCTTAAGAATTACACACATAATCCATTACAACCAGATCCAATGCTCTCTTTCCAACTAGAAAACCAAAATGAAGCATAAATGAGCCTATTAATATAGATACATGATCACATTATCATCTCGATAAACATTTTACTGATGGTTCTCCCCACTAGAGGTCCTAACTTAAGGAAGGGGCCAATTTCAAGCCATGGTACCTCCACCAGAATAATTTCCATACAAAGAGTGCCTCTAAGAAACCTAACAACGCTCTTGTTGTGATTTCATTAAAAATAAATAGTTTAATCTTGATTTACTTAATAGAAACTAATTGTGAAATCTTTCTTAGATGACACTACTGACCTTAAAACCACACTCTCCTTAACATGAAAACATGCTTTAAAATGGTTCCTTATGACCATAAACATTTAAATAAAAGAAGAGAGAATGAGTGATCCACTTGGCCAACTTATCTAAAAGATTTCAAGATTATATGGTTGGTGAATTTCCTACATAACCGCAATACCATCCTCTAAGGAATCCTATGTTTACAATGACCATGTTCACCGAAGCCCATACCTGACTCCCAGTGATGCTTCATAGGTCAAAACATCACCTCACCATTTATAATAGAGTCTGAGGTACTATTATAGGGTAGTTTATAGTCGATTTTATAAATAATAAATTGGTACAACCCCACAACGTCCAAAGTTGAACATTATCTAAGACTAGAGTGGCATCCTCCTAGCAGTCAGGTCAAAAAATGGTTGATTCCATGATTCTAACCAAGGAATTTCTACTTAGGAACTCGTTAATCACTTAAGACTTACCAATCCTCAATAAGAACCATGTGTCATCATGAAACACTACGAAAAATCACCCAGAAAGCTCACCAGCTTAAAGTTTTAGTGTGGAATAAGACTAATTCTCTCTTAGAGCATCAAGGATGTTGTCAAGATAGGGGAAATTCTCATCACTAAGAAGAATACACAGAGAGTATTTTCAGAGATTCCAGTCAAACATACTCAACAACTAGAAAGGAGATTAGTCGAACCATTACTAGTCTACTTCTTAGAAGAAACTCGGCTTCACCTACCCATGCGTCATTACTACCAATCATAAGCCTTTATCCCATGAGCCCTTTCATTATCACTCAAGATTTAACCACATAAGTCATCCATGAACAAAATTTTTTCCATGGGTTCCATACATCTCACACCATATCAAATTTTTGATGTTGAGCAAGCACCGACATTCAAAAACTCGAACAACCACAAGGGATTTTAAGTAGAAGAGACCATTTTCAATGGTCCTCTTGGATTGTGTTCCTTATACTTGGAAGGAACACAATTAACAGAACCTACATGACACTCCCCATCTTAGGATTGTCCCAAATTTTAATTTATGTAAGGAAAAACTAGCTACTCATAAGTGTTCTAATAAAAAAACACCTTAACTATATGTGTGTTGCTCTTCCAAACCACACTCGTGTGTGTCAAAGAATACCAAGAAAGAAAACAAACAATACCAGCATTTCAAAACACCTGAGTCTTTAGAAACTTCATCCTAAGCATTGGGATGAACTTTATTCCTTATTGATCAGGTCACTTTACTTGGAGATGACCCAAGAATGTACTCAACACCACAAGAGATTTATTTCAGAGTCAAATTGCCTCATACGACCATTATCCAAGATGAATTCATGACCATTTATCCATTAATACAAATAATAATGGTAAAAAACCTAAAAAGAAGTCGACCATTCTTAGGGCATGGCTAACATACTAAAAATTAGCATCACTCACTGCCCACGCCCATAACAAGACCAAAGAAACCATGACCACCTATCTGAAAAAGGGAATCATCTAGAAGGAAAGTGTCCTATAAGGGACAACATCAACCAAAAGGATCCAAACATTAATAAAGTCACATATCTATAATGGAATTAACTTCTTAGGGCGATTCCTATCAAGGGATAGCCCCTTACAAAGAACAAGTGTCGACCTTAACACTAGGTCACATCAAAAAAAAGTCACCAGGATCGAAAAACAACTGTCTAAGCCATTTCTAAAAGTAAAATAATGCCTATGTAAATCAGTCATGCTTCTGATCCAAGGCTACTCAAAGAGAAATTTTAACTACCCTTGAAAGAGGTTTTGAATAGAGGACACCACCTACAGGTTCCATTTTCAGGGCCATTACATTTATTCACATTTTAAATCTTCAACCATTTAATAGATTTAACTAATACATCAAATAAGAACATGAAATTATATCAAAAATAATTTTAAATGTTAAAAATTCATAGAAATCATGTCTTATTAGGAAATTGAAAAAAAACATTTCTTTTTTAACAACTATGGTGGCCTACAAGGGTCACATTTTAACCAACCTGGGTTTATCAAAATGAAACCCTATATCAGTTGTCAAATTATTAAAATTTCAAACACCTATATCAGGTCATCTTATAAAAACACTTCCCAACTGACTTACTTGGGTCCAGTTGAAATTTTAGTAATTATCCATTTGATTTCCAGAAAAAAACTAAAGATATTTTAAAATTTATTTCAATTTCATAATACGTCATGATAGTACATTTAATATGGGATACCATTTCCCAATTCATGAAGTGCCCATACACTTCATGGATTGAAAATTGGATCCAATTAATCAAAGACAATCTCAATTAAGAAATTAACATGATAACATACAATGGTCCATTCATAATGGTGGCAACCTACCAACCTATAAGGCACCCATACAACTTATAATTGAAAACCGGTTCCCATTTATTCACAACCCACATATTTTTAGCCCACGCAAAAAATCATATATAACCAAATAAAAACATTCCATCATAAGAAATAAACACAATATAATGTTATAATATAGGAGCACGACACATAATAAATATATTAAGCATGGTATGTTATCACCCAATCATGTTAAATCTATCACCAAATAATTCTATCAAAATAGAAATGATAATAAATATAAGGCATGGCATACATTCAAGGCACAAAATTCTAATAAGCAGGCGAACTAAAATGAAACTACATGGAATGGTACTATGCATGTCATATGAATTTATATGTACCTAGTATGATGAATGAAATGAAACTTTCTTATCGTATGAGGACAAGGGTAAAAATACCAGAAATCCCATAAATCACTAAGCATTGGAGAGAATACTCCAATCACTCAAGGTGAAATCACCTCAACTATAATAGAAAACCCCATGAAAAAAATACCTAGCCCTATAAACCTGGTCATTCACCCATATATGGGGTGATCATCCCCATGAATGACTATTTACTAGGTGCCAACACATTCCTAGTCTCTTATATACCAAACCAAAAAAGTAATATAAAGGAAAAAAATTATGCTCTCTACCACTTTGTAACGCCCTGACTCGGGTAACCATTAAATTGTTAGCGGAAATGGTGGGTCACATGGCCTTAAGAATGTCTCCCCATATTCTAGAGGCTACTGACTAGTGGTGAGGGTCTTCAGAGTTGATAATGGGGAGACTATACCCTTGTATCAGAGTGTCACAATGGTGGAATTAGAATAATTAGCAGATAACAGCAGAATCAGTAAATAACAATTAAAAAACAATGAGAGACATATTTTATATAACTAAACAAAAGTGTAAAACACTAGATTATACAATTCATGGATTATGGATGACACATAAGATAAACCTTTAGACAAACTTAATGCTTTACATTATAGTATACAAATTAATAAAATACAGAAAGCCCCATGGGTGATCCCTGTGATCATCGTGAGCTCCAACTCGATCCTTTGATCCAAAATCACAGGTAAAATCAATACATCAATCAAACTAGATCCTAAAAATATAAGGTCTAATCGGGAACCAAGGGTACCTGAGTAGGGTATGAGAGATAAATCTTAGAAGTCCAACACCCACTATGTCTAGCCCAATCCCAACAGTGCAATATAAATTAAACAGTTTATAGGAATGAATGATCAAATTAAGCAGTAATGTAACTGATTACCAAGTACTTGCGTCATCCCTTTTTCAGTGTATAAAACATATATCTAGTTAATTATTTTATTATTACCATTTTATAGTCAAAACACATGTAATTAATAGTTAAGGTCCTTAGATACACACGGAAATTTGTAATGATATATATTAGTGAAGTTCCCAGGTAATAACCAAGGCCACGTAGACCTCAAAAGTCGCCAACTAAGTAATAATTGTAGTATGGATGATGGTAAGAGTGTAATCCAAGGAGAATAGTCCAATTAATTCCATAATAAGATTCCTATAGAGTCTAAGGAGTTCATCCATGGTAAAACGGTGTAGATAAATGACTGGGCCTGATGGAATTTAACCATGAAATCTTTTTGTCAATGATGGATCCATGGAGTGTATCCAAATAATCATGTAATATAATTTATGGGATACTATGGTTTCATACCAATAATCCAAGAATAGACAAGTATTGGGTTCCAATTTGGTCTCAACCACAACAAGATACATCCTTGAATCAGAATGGGGTTTCTGAGTGCTCAATGCATTCCCTAAGGAATCCAAGGAGAAATTGACTCATGACACTTATATTTGATAATAAAGTCATATAATATTATATTTGGTTAAATCCTTCCATTTAATTATTGTGACGATGTTAAGTATCATGAAACCCTTTTATCAAATCATAATTAATCAATAAGTCAATTTGGTACAAGCCTTTCCTTTCATTAGTGTGACAAGGCCAAGTAGCATGAAACCATTCATTTAATCCATTTAATGAATTATCAAAAAAATAAAGGATCACTCCTCTAGCTTCCATTATCATGGTAAGGGGAGATACAGACATGTATCCAATTATTTATTTATGAACCTGTGTCTGTTCAGGGAATTCCAACATGGGAATTCATATACCACCCAAGTTATAAGAATGATTAACCATTGAGTTCATCCATGAAATTTCTACATGGGAATCCATGAATCAGCCAATTTATAAAAGAATTAAATTTACAAAATCATGTCAGTTGTATTTATAAGGCTCCATGGGTCACTTAGGAGGTGTCAATGGAAAAAGGAAATCACATACACAGGTAATTGTAATCTAAAAACTAGGCCAAGCACTAAGACGGTGCCTAGGTTATTTAATCATTTAAAAAGGGAAACTCTGTATTTCTATTTCCATTAGGGGATATGTCCTAAATATTCCATATCTCAAACATAAAATCAAGGCATAAGAAATATCAATAAAATAATATCAACAAACTTAAATATCTAATAACGTTTTTTAGCATGAAGACAACACACCTCCGTTGGAGGGGTTTTATTATAAAATCATGACATTGCTCTCCAAACAATTAATTTATCATATTGATAAACTAAATCATGAAACATACTCAATTAAAATTTAAGATGAATTTAATAAAAATACTATACTAAATTAATTAATATAAGGAAGGTTCGATAAGGAAATAATTAATACAATATTTAACTTAATGGGGAAATGAGAGGGACCCTACCTCAGGTTAGAACCAATTTAATACTCAACACTTGATAGATTTTCCAACGACCACTCAGAACCTCCCTACTCTAGCTCACACATATATTCATATATATATATATATCCTTAACCCAATGAATGTATTCCCTTAATCTCATTTAACTAATTTTATTTTTAACTTTTAATTTAATTAATTTCAATTTTAAAGACAGGGTATTGTGCATGGTTTGGAAACTCGTGCGCTTACTATGCACCCTCTACTGGACACATGGGAAACCATGCACAAGATGGTCACACTGTTAACCAAAACATTTTCACATCCTCTTTCCTCCTGCATTATCCCATGTGGTTACCTATTATGGGCAACACAGTTTTTAGAAAAACCATGTGCCCTCTGCATGTTCCTTAAAACTGGATTTGTTTCTGGGTTCAACACTCCGAAAACTCCTCAAAACACCTAGGAAATTTATCATCCTTCACCCAAGACTGTAAAAATCACATTAATTAATGTTTCAGAGGCATTTAAACTAAATAATATACTACATTAATTAATATAAGGAAGTTGTGACAAGGAAATAATTAATAAAATATTTAACTTAATGTGGAAATAAGAGGGACCCTACCTCAAGTTATAACCAATTTAATACTCAACACTTGATATATTTTCCACCGACCACTCAGAACCTCCCTACACTGGCTCACACATATATTCATATATATATATATATATCCTTAACCCAATGTATGTATTCCCCTTAAAATAATTTAACTAATTTTATTTTTAACTTTTAATTTAATTAATTTCAATTTTAATGATAGGGTATCGTGCATGGTTTGGAAACTCATTCGCCAACCATGCACCCTCAACTGGATACATGGTAAATCATGCATAAGTTGGTCGCACATTTAACCAAACCATTCACACATCCTCTTTCCTCCTAAATTATACCATGTGGTTACCTGTTATGGGAAACATAGTTTTTAGAAAAAACCATGTGCCCTCTACATGTCCCTTAAAACTAGATTTTTTTTCTGGGTTCGGCACTCCCAAAACTCCTCGAAAAACCTAGTAAATTTATCATCCTTCACCCAAGACTGAAAAATCACATTAAATCATTCCAACTCACATAATTATATTTTGAAGCTTTGTTTTAATTCGACTTGTCCAGTAAATGAAAATTTCCAAATCCCTTGGATTTTTTTCCGGTTCAAAAACGTGGAACTCTATAATAATGATATCATTAAATTTACACTTATGATACACTATTGAACATCTAATGTCTTATTTCGTTTTTTATCCATAAACTCTTTTATTTATCAATAATTTTCTAAGGTTATCACCATATCACCTCAATAATTAGATGTTGAGTTAGCTGTGAAAACTTCTAATGGAACAATAATTTCATATCAAGTATGTAGTTATTCTCTAATTAATGTTTGTGGGAAAGTGTTCACTAAAATTCTTATGATTCTTCCTTTTGTTGAATTTGATGTGATTATTATCATGAATTAGCTTTCTTTATATGTGGATCATATTAATTTCCAAGGAAGGCATGAAAATTTCATATTCTGAATGAACCTATAATCATTTATTGATGCAAGTATGAATATGAACTTCCAATGGATATTTATTCAATCATGTGGATATTAATTATTATACATAAATATTATATTTCTCATATAATTGGTAATAAAATAAACATTAAGGTTACACCTATTGTACTTGAGGTTTTTCATGCCTTTCCTGAAGATTTTCCAGGCCTTCCACTGAATTGTGAAGTTGAGTTTTCAATATAACTCATACCTAGTGTTGTCCCTATTTTGAACACTCATTATAGAATGACCCCAATTCAGTCATAGAAATTAAAGAATAAATTCCAATAAAATCTTGATAAGGGATTCATATGCCCTAGTCTATCCCATTTGGGATCACCTATTCTGTTTTTTAATAAGAAAGATGGATCAATACGACTCTACGATGATAATCAGGAACTTAACAATATCACTATCAAGAATAGGTATCCTCTTCACTGTATTGATTAATTATTTGATCAACTATGTGGAGATCAATAATTTTCCAAGATTGGCCTTCATTTTGGATATAATAATTTGAGGGTCCAGAAGAAGTTTATACCCAATAAAACATTTCATAAAATTTATCTACACTATGAATTTATTATGATTCGTTTTAGTCTTACTAATGAACCCACTCTCTTAAAAGACTTAATGAATAGGGTCCTTATAGAATACCTTGATTAGTTTGTAGTAGTATTTATAGATTATATTTTTATATATTTAAATATCAGGGAAGAGCATGAGGATCACTTGAGGATTGTACTAAATACCTTGACAAAGGAGAAGATTTATGAAAAAATTACGAACTGTGAATTTTGTCTTCAGAAATTTTCTTTTTTGGGTCATATAATCTCATGTGAGGGAATATTAGTAGATCATTCAAAAAAAATCTATAGATAAATGGACAAGACCAACCTTCGTAACTGAAATCAATAGTTTTCTTAGGTCGGCAAGATATCAATGACATTTTTTGAAAAAAAATCATGATTTTCTAATCCAACCACCAAGTTGAATAAAAAATAAGTTAAGTTCATATGTACATAGGAATGTGAATATAAGTTCAAGGAACTAAAAATAAGGTTGTTGAATTCACCTATGCTTACACTACCCTATATTTATGAATGTTTTATGATCTATATTGATGCATAAAAGATGGTACTCGTATTTTTTATTAAGAAAAGTGATATGGTGGTATCTTATGCCTCACACCAATTGAAGGTCCATGAGAAAAATTATACAACACATGATTTAGAGTTAGATGTGGTAATTTTTGCATTAAATATATGGAGTCATTATCTCTATGTATAAAGGTGTTACTTATATACTAATCACAAAATTTTAAATAATATTTTCACTCAAAAGAGTACAAAATATGTGAAAGAAGATAGTTAGAGCTGATTAAAGGTTATGAGTACTCATTACATTACTACCCTATGAAAATGAACAATAGGGAATATTATTTGAGATGAATGGATCATTCTAGATTATCTATGATGAAAATCACAAAAGATCCAATATTTATGGATTTATAAAGGATAGTCCTCAAAATTTTAAAAGAAGGGGAGAAATATTTTCTCTCTCAAATGAATGTTCAACCATATGTCCATGTGAATATTAAATAGGTGAAAAAGGATGATTTATAGCAAGAAAATAAGGTTAGAAATTTTCATTAGTTCAACCTTGATTGTGATAGAATGATAAGGTTTCAGAACCTTTTATGTGTCCCACCCATACCATATTTGAAAGACGATCTATTGGATGAGGCTCATAGTTCATCATTCTATATTCATCTGAGAAGTAAAAATATGTATAGAGACATGGAAGAGTATTTATGGTGGGATGTCATAAAGAGAGATATTGTATAGTATTTTTATCAGTGATCAGTTTTGCATAAAGTTAAGAAAGATTGATATAATTTTAAGGGTATGTTACAAAAATTAACCATACCTGAATGGAAATGGGAAAACTTCACCATGTATTTTGTTATTAGACTCCCCAAAAAATCTAAAGTTCAAAATGATATATGTTCTATAGTAAATATAATTATATAGTTAGAATACTTAATTTATATTAAAGATTATTTTTCTCGTGATAATATTTCCAGAATGTATATTACGGAAGTGGTAATATTTCATGGAGTACCACTTTCTATTGTATCTAATTAGGATTTGAGGCTTACCTCAATGTTTTAGTGAAGTCTTCAGCTGGCTCTAGATATAGAGTTAAGTTCCAGTGTTTTTTATCATACTCAAATTGATGTTTATTATGAGAGGACCATTAAAACTCTAGAAGACATGTTAATATATTTATCTATATATTTCAAAGGCCATTTAGATCAATACCTTCCTTGGGAATAATTTTTTAAAAAAATTAGCTTTCAAAATTTCAGATGGATCCTTATGAATCACTCTATGGTAAGAGGTGAATAAATACAACATGATTGAATTAATTTATTAAAATAATTCTATTCTAACCTAATATAGTTGGTGAAATTATGGATAAGGTTATATGCATTAAGAAGAACATAATAGCAGCTTAGAGTTGAAATTTTTTTTCTAAAAATCATCAGAAATATCTAGAGTTTGTAGTGGGTGACAATGTATTCCTATGAGTATCTCCCTGAAAGAGAGTGGTGAGATTTTGAAATAAGTTTAATCTCATTCCTATATATATTGATCTTTTATAAATTATTTATCATGTCGGGATGGTGTTTTATTGACCGGAGCTTCCACCAAATCTCTCACATGTTCATGATGTGTTCCATGTATCTCTCATGAGAAAGTAAATAGTTGATCATTCATGTGTACTAAAATCAATGTTTATATCATTGGATCAATAACATTCATATGAAGATCATACTATATATATTCTTTACTATAGTGAGAATGTTCTATAAAACAAGACCATTTGTCAGGTTAATGTTTTATGGTGAAACCACCAATTTGAGGAAGCTACATGGGAACCTGAGGATGTAATGAGGTAGAGGTATCCTCATTTTTTTATAATAGTGATAAATTTAAAAAGGATAAATTCATTTTAAATGGGTAGAATGTAACACCATTATATTTTTATGAAATATTAATTTTTAAATGATTTTATTTCTTCGATGGATTGTGTTACATGGAATAGTGGTTTAAAGAAAACATGTAACATTATTAAAATATCATGATAGGTATGGATATGAATAACTAAATTAATAAAATTATATGGTATATAACTTTACAAAATAAATTGATTAGTTATCAAATGATTAAAATTAAAAGGAATAAAAATATTTTAAGATAAAAGTGACATATTTCTAAAAATATTATTTTATGAGTACAATGAATTTTATATAAATATATTAAATTAATCTCTATTAGTGAATGATTTTAATGAAATTTATATATTATTTACATGGTAAATTGTTTTTTCATTCAATAAACATTCTTCTACGAATGGGATAAGAATAAACCCAATTTTATTCATAAAAATGAATTTTTCCAAAAAAGAAGTTTTTGTAACATTTTGTGCACTTAGTTTAAAATTAATTATTTCCATTTATAGGTATTAAAATACATAAAATGAATTAAATATTTATAATCATATGGTTAACTTTTTTTAATTAATCCCATTTTATTTTCTATCAATATGAATAGTAATTGTGGTAAAATTTATCTCCGCGGTAAAGGTTAAATCAAGTTAATTTGGATTAAAAATAATTTATAAGGATAAAAATTTTATTCGAAATTATTATTTTAGGAATTAAATTTTATCATTAACACTTAAAGTTATAAATTGATTTATTTAATTGACATTATTACATGAAAATTACTTATGTATTATTTAAACTAATGGAAGTGAAAAAATGTCACTATATTAGTTTAAAATATCATTAATGTGTTCACATATGAAAAAAATAGTGATGAATGAATATCAATATTAATTTTGTTCCTAAATAAATTATATTCATGATGGTAATTTATTTATAATTTTAGTAATTAAATAGTTAACTTAAATATTTACATAATGTTGATGGAGAAATTATTTATTTAATGTAAAAATGATATTAATGATATAAAAATATTATAATAATTATAATTTATGATAATTAAGGTGATTAAATAAGTTTCTAGATGGACCTGACATGTTAGGGATATGTTAGAATAATATTTTCAAATTTTAAGTGTTTTATTAATGTTATTAAAGTCAAAGTGTAATGTCCTGACTTTTCACAAAGGTACAAACCATTAAATTTCTATTTAAATTCCATAAAAAGGCCCTAATATCGATGACCAATCCAATAATGGAGGTCTCATGTGTGTTTTGGGATTCTTCAAATCATGGATCCCTAAAATGGGAAGAGGCAGAATGGGCCGAATGATTAGAGAAACGTGTGCCGCCCAGGACGTACAGCTTCCATAAACTGTGCAACTGCTGATAGTGGGGTGGTAGCATCCTTATGGTTTATCTAAAATCATGATACCCCAGGAACATATTTGTGATACCCATTTATGGATTTTGACCTTTTTGTTTCACACAATTTGTGAATGTTTATTCAAAACCATACACATAACCATGAAATGTTCCCCCTTATAGTAGTGAATGGTGCATGGTTTGGTAAAACCTTACGTCCAAACCATGTGAAGTGTATTTTGGGGGTAAAATAACCATTTTTTCCTTAATAATGGTTTTAACCCCAATTTCATTCTTCCCCCTCCAATTATATTGGTATTTCTCTCCCCCCCTTCGTGTGTAGTGTCTTCTTCCCCCCTTTCAATAGGTTTGCTCTATCTTCATCATCCGTGATCTAAATACTTCACCATCAAAAGAAACAAAAATACCTTAGTAAGCTCTTCTTTCTTCACTCTTCTTTTTCAAGGTTCTTCCTTCATCTACTGCACAATTTTGGTACAAAGGATGTTGCCTTATTTTTGGGGCTTTTGAAAATCCTTCACTCTCTTCCATTTTAGGTTGAATCAAGGCTCAACAACAGATGACGGGAATGATACTACATTGGGGTAGGTGGTCTAGGTTATTTCACATCATTTATCTTCTTTTTAATTGGCGCTCTATTGTACATCTCACCTGATCCTTTCGACTAGGCATGGGTCTTGTTTAATAAATTAATTAAAGTGGTTTTCCTTGTCTTTAGTGACCTTATCTTATGTCGAAACCCATCTTTGGTGTGTTATCCATGTCTTTAGCCACCCCCTTGGTTGATCTAAACTTAAATATACTTTTTATTATTCCTTAAATGGTTAATAACCAATGAATCATTTCTCCTTATCAAAATCCCTGACTAGTTAAATTAAATTGGAATAAATGGTTTTTTGGGCTTCACGCCCACACTTTATAATTAAATTAATTATTCTTGTTTCTTGTGCCAAAATTGATTGGTTTAGATTATATACAATTTATGGCCATGATTGATAGCTTGGGCTATTGAAATGTCTTCATGACATGTGTTTATCTATAAGTTAATACCATGTGCTTATGCTTTTACTCAATTGCCTATGCTGATTACATGTTTTCTAGTGAGCATATCTTAAAGCTTGAGCTTATACTTATGTATAATTCCTTATACCTTTTAATGCTTTGAATTATCCAAAAATGATATCTCGATTTGCTTTTGGAATTTAGATTTTTATTTGATGCCATGTGAGTATATATGGATGTTTTCCATAATATATGACTTGGATACTATGACTTACCTATTATGGGTTAGAAGAGAACATGGGTCCCGACTTAAGGATTCCATAGATGGACTCACCATACTCAGTTAGTTTTCACCTAACATGTCATTAGTGATACCTTGGATTTCCAGGTATGGGATCTCCCAGTGGTTTACTTATACTTATGAGTGAGACAGGTTCCCTAGGGGAGAAACTGAGGAAGACCTATTGGAACGATGGACAATCCATGTCACGGGTGATACATGATCCCCTATGAGTGATACTTTGTATGAACACAGAGCCATTGTGTCTTGAGTCATACAGGGGATGTTGTATGGGTTTCCTTGGATATTCTTGATGACATTGGTTATATGATATGTTTCCTTAGCGACCCTTGGGATTCTGTTTAGATCACCTTGTTTGGGCTCGGGACTGCACCCATGGATTTGATGGCTTAGTTGCTTATGCTTTATATGCAGCTTCTTATTTATAATAGAGAATTATTATATGAACACATGGCTATGTGAAATCCAAGATAAATTTCAAGCATAAGGTCTTATTTACATTTTTTGATTCAATTGTATTGTCCCTTGTATATTTATTGTTTCTTTCATAGGTACCTACTTTAGTAAAACCAGCGTAGGCCAAAGCAGATTTTATCAATTGGATGTCCATTTAGGAACCCATAATGAGATGTTTATTTATTTATTTATTCATTCATATGAATTTATTATTATGTAACACTATATTTTACTTTATTACATGAAATGGATCATCCTAGAGATCATGGGTTCCAACCTACTACGATTTTTGTATAACACCATACTCAGTCATTTTCTGGTACCCGAGTCGACTTTATAATCACAAGTTTAAATAAAGGAAAGGGTTTGTCTTTAGATGATTGATTAATTTACCGCTTTAGGTTGTATCATGGGGTAGAGTACCAAGCCTATGCTATAGATTCTTGTCATAGAAATTTTTGTCTTTTTGTAAAAAAAAAATTCAACTTGTAGTATATGCTTTTATCACCAGTTCCTGTTCTCAATTTTTATATAGACACGTGACAATGTGATCATCATTTTGTATCTACTATTGTTATTCATCTTCCTTCAGTTATTACCCCCATATTTTCACTATAGTCTATTATTACTTTTGCTTCCACTACTTATTTTATATTTATTACTGTTATTATTACACTCATATATCATGGTATAGTCTCTCTACAGACACAACCTAGGCCCTCACTGCTAGTTTCCAATCTCTGGCATTCTGATAGGTGTGCTTGAGGTCTGGTAGCCACCATATCTAGGACTTGATGAGTGGAATTTGGTGCGGGATGTTACAAAGTGGTATTAGATCATTTTTCCTATTGTTTTACTGTTTGGGTTCAGAAATTAGACTACAACATAATAATTTGGAATTTAACCTATTCTTGGATGTAGATAACCCATTTACAAGGGGAATCCCAAATTACCTAATATTGGAAATTTCAGTTATTAGTTACACCATTTATGGTTGATACGACTTCACCATTGGGTGAGACACTTTTTTTATGCTGTTATTAATATTGATATGATTATGTTATTATTATTGATATAATTGGAATGATGATTTCTATTTTTTATCCCAATGAGATGAGGGAATATTTAAATAATGTATCATACTAGGCTTAATAGGACTTAAAATTCCATGAATTATGCCATGAAATATCTACTTATCAATTTTCATTTTAATACTTACATGTGATTTCTATTTTTCTTTGTTCTTTTATGTCTTGTAGTGCCTAATTTGTTATAATTATAGAAGTCTTACAATCTATCCTAGAGGTATATGGTATTTTTTGGATTAAGTGGATGCTAATTTAAACTCATGATGTTTATGGTACCTTGTGAATTGGAATGGAGATCCACCAAATTTATACAAATTAAAAAATGATTAAATGCATAAATGAATTAAAATGAAAACCACCTTTAAAATGAAATGGTCCTAGAAAATGAGGATTGTGAGACCATGAAATTGACCTTACCTTGGCAATGGACTGTATGTCATGTCTCTATGTGCATTTTGTGACCTCTTCTATTCTTATCTACACATATCTCTAAGAGCAGACTAAGAATTGTGTCATATTTTAGGGAGGCCTTATGCCCGCCCATCTTTTATCACTTTACTTTTCTTCTTAATATATATTCTATAAATATTTTCTGAAGTGAACTATTGGTAATTGTAGAGTTATTACACCATGAAATACTTGTGTTGTACGCTAAGATAATGGTGATGATCATACTTCGAAGGTGGTGGGCCCGGATCTACCCATTATACCTCATGTATTTCAACATGGTAAACCTCTAATAATCCTTATATTGGCACTGATAATCAGTTTTTTGAAAGCTTCTTTCAGTTTATGCAGTCTGTTCAGGGTTCTCCCGTGCATGCCCCGACTATGGAATATCTGACTTGGGTTATTCTATACTATCATCCTCCCACCTTCTCAGGGGATGAAAGGCCTCATACCGTAGATTCATGGTCAAATGTTGTGGTGTCTATCTTTGACCATCTTGAGATGCCTCTAGAGTGGAGGGTCAAACTTTCAACCTACATATTAAGTTAATCTACCAATCATTGATGGGAAATCATATCCTAGTCTGAATGACACTGAGGAATAGTTTGGTTAGACTTCTAGATGGCTTTCTATTATCACTTATTTCTACATAACATGAGGTAGGATCGCTCCGGGGGTTCATGAATCTTTAACAAGACTCTATAATGGTTCTTGAAAATTATTCTTGCTTCACCAAGCTCTATCATTTTTCTCCATCTATGAAATGTTATGAAATGATGTCTATAAAGTGTTTTGGGAATGAGATTGGGTAGGATATTAACTCACAGCTGAACATATTTCAATTGATGACTGTTACAGAGATAGAAAACTAGACCATAATTATGAAATGAAATCTCAGTGGAGTTGGCAATGTGAGCTAGGGTAGTTTAGTTCTAAGACAGGGTGATAGTTCTTCTGGCAGTAGGAAGAACTGATTCAAGGGTGAACATGGGGGAGGTTCCAACCATGTGAAATTCACTGAAAGCTCTATTGTGTTTAACTAGTGTGTAAATACAGGCCATAAGAATCCTCAGTTCATGAGGAACCTAATCGAGTTTCGATCTTGCACCAGGATGGGTCACCTTCACCATTTCTACCCTTCTTTTACTCTAAACTATAGTGATAGGGGATCTATACCATCACCTCTATCTTGTATAGGATATGCGACTCCACATCAGGTTGGGAGTTGGTAATCTACCGACTAATTAGGTTGAGTTAGTACTGGACATGGCTGAGATAGTCAAGCCCCAATCCTTCAGCATCAGTAGAGTGGTTCTGCTCAGGCAAGTCATGCAACATCTCATGGATATGGTTCATGCTATATATATAGAGTGAATCTAGCATCATAGGATTAGATTCCATGTCCTTCTACTATACTAGGTATTATTCTAGTAGCCTCTACTTTAATTTATTCCCTTTTTGATACAGGTTCATCACACCCTTTCATATATATTGTAGTTGTGGAGAGCCTTTGTCTTGAAATTGAGTACATCTATGGTGTAATGTCTCTTGACACTCCCCTAGGGATAAGAATATAGGGAATACATTAGTGTTAATAGTTCCCCCTTGAGTTAGGTAGGATTCATTTCTTCTGGATTTTATCCATCCTTGAGATAATTAGCTTCGATTTCATTCTCGGTATTGAATAGCTCATGCCTTATCATGCCAAGTGGATTGCTATAACTAATATGTGTCTTTAACATCACTTGGTTGTTGGAAATATGTACCCAAGGTAAAATGGTATATCCTAGAAGATTGATCTGGACCAAAGAAAATTGTTCTTGGAAGAGTGACATCATGTTACCCAATCTCTTTATAAGTAATCAGGGAATGTAGTTAATATAATTCCCTCTAGTTGTAGATTAGTTCATGGATTTCTTCCCTGACGATTTATCATGCTTGCCTCTTATGAGTTCGGTCGAGTTCACCATAGAGATAGTTTCATGTGTGGAATCAGTTTTCATTCCTCCATATAGGATGGAACCTAAAGAGCTCCAAGAACTCAAGAAGTAGCTTGGAGACTTAGAGGATAAGGGTTTTATCAGACCCAACACATTTCCATGGGGTTCACCAGTCTTTTTTTCCAAGAAGTTGGATGGAACCCGTAGATTGTGTGCGGATTATCGATATTTTAACCATCTGGTGGTGAATAACTATTATCCACTACCTCATATAGATGACCTCTTCATCCAGCACTGAGGAGAAACTGTCTTCTCCAAGATTGATCTATGGTCTGGCTATCATTTGTTTCATGTGAGTCCATCAGATATATATCACGTACAATATTATAGAGTAGGTATATCTTATAGAAGTATTTGGTTATGTTTTTTGTTCGGATAAATGTGATTGTTGTCTTCATGGCCTTGATAATTTGGGTTTTCTACCCATACCTTGATTCTATTGTGGTAGTCTTCATAGATGAAATCTTAGTGTACTCACACACTAGAAATGAAAATGAAACCCATATTGATATCATACTGAGTACACTAAGATAGAACCAACTACACACAAGGCTTAGTAAATTCCACTTTTGTAATATTAAGGTTCACTTCTTGGGTCATATCATATCATATGTGGGCATATCTATTGACCTAGAGAATGTGAGTGATACAGTTTCTTGGGAATTTCCCAAGAATATATTTGACATATACAGCTTCCTAGTGATAGTTGGTTATTATAGGTGATTCATCTAGGACTTATCCCATATAGTAATTCCACTTGCAGGCTTAACCAGAAAGAGAGTGCATTTCCTATGGTCTAAGGGTTGTGATACGGCTTTTCAAGAGTTAAAGGGAAGACTCATGTCAGCTCCAATAATGATTCTTCCTATGTTGGGAATACTTTATACAGTCTATTGTGATGCTTTAAGAATAAAACTATGTGCATTTGTGATGAAAGGTAATTGGGTTGTAGCATATGGATGTCTCCTAATGAGGCCTCATGAGAGGAACTATCTTATGCACAACCTTGAGTTATAATCCGAGGTTCATGCTTTTCACTATTGAATACACTACTTGTTAGGTGAGGGATTCATTTTTTACACATATCAAAAAATTCTCAAAGTCAACTCCACACATTGGGAATTGAATCTGACACAGTGTAGGTGGGTGGAATACCTGTAGTTCTTCAGCATTTAACTGTCTTACACACATAATAATTGTAATGTTTTGGATAATTCTGTGAGCTAGAAGACTCAGATGCAAGCCATTCTGGTGTCCAAAAGTGAGTTTTAGATGATGTCCCATCTGGAGGTTTGGGAACAGCACATACATTCTATACTTGTAGATCTAGTGGTTGAATCTTCCATTCTAGAAGGGGTCAAGATGAGGAATTTTTCTGATTCTGATGGCCTTGTTTTGAGGGAGATATTCCTAGGAGAGAACCCTCCTCTTTCTTGGGTTTTTGATGGAAGAAAAACCTTACTCTTCTATGGTAGTGTATGGGTTCCATTAGTTATAATAGAAGAGTTTATGAGGGAATCACATGCCTCTACTTGGGGAGTTCATCTTGGTCTTACCAAGATGTATTGAGACATCCATTTCTAGTACTGGTGTCCAATTATGATTAGGTAGGTAGAATGTTTCATCACTTGATGCTCCACCTATCAACAGGTGGAGGTAGAGGTCCAACGACCTGCTAGAATTATAAAGTCTTTATCCATTCTTGAGTGGAAATATAATGAAGACACAATGGAACTTTTGATGGGATTGCTGATATCCCCTAGTGGTAATGATGCATTATGGGTGATCATCAAAAGGATGACCATAGTCACTCACTTATTACCGATATGAGATACCTTATCTATTGATGAGTTAGGAAGGTTATATATCCATGATATAGTGTGACTGAATGGTGTACCCCATTCTATCATTTAAAACTAAGATTCCCATTTCACTTCATGGTTCTAGAAAGGGTTTCAAAGGGCATTGGGTTAATTGGTTCTCTTGAGTACATCATATCACCCTCAGACTAATGGGTAGTCTGAATAGAAAATTTGGGTGTTGGAGGATAGGTTACGGGATTTTATCCTTGGTTTTGTAGGTTCCTAGGAAAAGAATATTCCTCTCATTGAGTTTACTAACAATAATAGCTTTTAGGTAACAATTCATACAGTTCTGTAAGAGGCCCTATATGGTAGGCCATCCTGTTCACTTATGTGCTAGTTAGAGGAAGGGGAGGCCGCTCTACTATGTCTTCATCTCATTTAAGATATTTTAGAGCAAGTCCAACTGATTTAGAATCATATGGATAAATCACAATCTATGAAGAAGTATTATACCAATAATTGTCACAGAACTCTAGAGTTATAGGTGACACATCAGTTATTTCATCTTGTATCACATATATTGGGTCATAAAAAAATCAATAGGCATGGTAAGTTATCGCCTCGATATTTCTGGACTTTCAATATAGTTGAGAGAGTCGGGCCAATAGCCTACCAGTTACTATTACCTCATAGGTACAATGTTATGCATGATGTATTCCATGTATTATAGATTTGATAGAATCATACTGAACCATCTCATTTATTTGACCCCTAGGATATCGATCTGGAGGTGGATGCATCCATTGAGGAGAATTTGATAGGTATTGTAGATCGAAGCATGAAGGTTCACTAAGGTAGGTCAGTTCATTTGGTTAGGGTGTTATGGAAGCACATGTGTTTACATGAATAATCCTATGAGTGGGAGGCCTACGTACATGCATAATGGTCCTAACTCATTTCAGATTATTTCATACCACCCTCATAAGAGAAACCCACTAACAAGTTGTTTTAAGGAGGATAGGTTGTAACATCCCAACTATTCCAAAAGTTATGGACTATTAAATTTTTTTTTAGATTCGTTTAGATAGACCTAATAACAATGGTCAATCAAATAATGGAGATCTTGGGTGCACTTGGGGATCATTTGAAGCCTAGATCCCTGAAATGGGAAGAGTCCAACTAGGTTGCATTGTTAGATAAAATCGTACAGCCCAAGCCGCATGGTTTCCCTAAACCATGCGGCTGTAGACAGTGGGGCGGTAGGGGCCGCATGGTTTTTCTGAAACCATGTGGCCTTAGGAACATGACTGTGTGACCCATATTCATATTTTAGACATTTGGTTTCACATGATTTGTGCATGGTTATTAAAAATGTGCACCTAACTGTGCGATGTGCCCCCTTATAGCAATGAATGGTGCAAGTTTGGCACACAGTTTGGAAAAACTGTGTAGCCAAACTCTGTGTAGTGTGTTTTGTGTGTGAAATACCCATTTTACATTAATGAAGATTTTAACCCCAATTTATTTCTTCCCCCTCCAATCCCAGTGGTATTTTTTTATCCCCCTTGTCAGGCAGTGCCCTCCTCCTCCCTTCCATAGGGTTTGATCTATCTTCATTCTCTATAGTCCAAATCCCTCCTCATTAGAATAACTAGAAATCCCTCTATAATCTCTTCTTTATGCACTCTTATTTTTATAAGTTCTTCCTTCATTGACTGTGTTATTTTGGTATGATGGAATTTTCCCTATTTTCAAGGATTTTGATAAATGCTTTCATTTCTTCAATTTTAGTTCAAATCAAGTCTCAACAGAAAACGAGCTGAGTGATACTACATCGAAGTAGTTATTCTAGGATCCATCCCTTCATTTAGACACTTTTTAATTTACATGACATTATTCCACTCACTGGATCCTTCCATTTATGCTTCAATGTTTTTTGATAAATTAATTAAAATGGTTTTCCAAGTCTGTAGTGACATTATCTTATAGTGAAACCCATCCATAGGGTGTTCACCTTGTCTTTTTCCACCCCTTTGGGTGTGTCCAAATTAAATGTCCCTTTTACTATTCATTAAATGGTTAATAACCAAGTATTGGTTTCTTCTTAGCTAAATTCTTGAATAAATAAATTAAATTGTTATAAATGGTTTGTTTTGGGATTCATGCCCACACATTATAATTAAATTGATTATTCTTGTTTCCTATAAAAAAATTAATTGGTTTGGGTTGTATATAAAGTATAGTCCATCTTGATATCTTGGGATATTGAAATGTATTTAGGATATGTGTTTATATATATGTTAATACCATGTGATCATTATTTTACTCTATTTCCTATATTGATTGCATGTTTCCTAGGGAGCATATCTTGCAACTTCATCTTATGTTTGTGTTGAATGCCTCGTGCATTTTAATGGCTAGAAATACAAAACATGGATATTTTGATTATCTTATGGAATTGAGAATTTAATTTGATGGCATGTTATTATATAGGGATGTTTTCCATGTGATTTTACTTGGATACTATGGTTTACATGCTATGGGTTGGGAGAGAATGTGGTTCCCAAATTAAGGATTCCATGGATGAACTTTTCGTGTTTGATTGGTTTTCACCTAATGGATTGGGAGCGATACTTTAGCTTTCTAGGTACAGGATCATAGGGTGGTTTACTTATACTCATGAGTGAGACAGGTTTCCTAGTGGATCAACCAAGGATGAAGCTATTGGAATGATGGTATGAGATGCCATTAGGGATACCTGATCCCCTATGTTCAATATTTGGTACGGACTCAGATTCATTGTGTCTTGAGTGATACAATAGACACCATTTGGTTTACCTTATATAGACTCGATGGCATTGGTTATATGGGATGTTTCCATAGAGACCCTTGGGATTCTTTTTTATATCACTTTAGATGGGATTAGGACTCCACCCATGAATTTTATGGCTTTATTACTTGTTCTTTAATTATTGATTCTTATTTATACTACAGCATGATTATATGAATACATGTCTATGTGACCTCTAAGATGAAGCACAATCTTGGGGTCTTCTTTAATTTGTTTGGTTCAATTGTATCGGCCTTTTTATATTTATTGTGACCTTCATAGGTACCTATTTTTAGACAACCGGCTTAGGCCGAAGTAGGTGGTATCAGTTGAGTGTCCATTTAGGAACCCAAATTGACGTGTTTATTTATTTACCGATTCATTTATATAGATTTATTATTATATCACACTATATTTTACTTTATTTCATGGATCGGCCTAGACACCGTGGGTTCTGGCCTACTGAGATTTATGTCTCACACCCTGCTCGGGAGCTGTTTGGTACCTGAGTAGACTTTATATCACAATTTTGGATAAAGGGAAGATTGTGGCTTCCGATTCTTGATTGATTTACCAAATTAGGTTGGATCATGCGGCATGGTACTGAACCTATGCTTGAGATGATTTTTATAGCATTTTTTGTTTTTGTATATTTTTCTAGCATTTAGTATTTTCTTATATCCCCAGTTCTCGTACTCACTTTTCGTATAGACACATGAAATCATGATCATAATTTTTTATCTATTATTTTTATTCATATTTTACAAGTTAATTATTTCTTCTGCCTATCTTGCCCCCATATTTATGTTTCTATCTATTATTACTTAGGCTTTTACTGCTTATTTTATATTGCTTACCGCTATTCTTACACTGATCTATGAGGGCATAGTCTCCCCATGGATATACCCTAGGCTCTCTCTAGTTGTTAGAATCCTCTATAATTTGGGAAGGAATTATTTAGGTCCTATGGCCACCATATCAGGGCACTTTTGAGGGGCATCTGGGGTGGGATGCTACACAAAGTAATGAATAGTGTCAAAATCGACACTAATGATATTTTATGAAAATAATATGTTATTAAATAATTTAAAAATTATATATAAACCAAAATAATTTAAAAGGAGATAATTTATAGTATAAAATATAATTATTTTCCATTTATGGGCTACTTTACACCTTATAAGTAAACATTTCAGCCTTTTAATGTTGAAAAAGTTGTTATCAAAGATAAAATTAAAATGGGTTAACTAAGGGTTAATCAAAATGATAAGATTTAAAATTACCCCAAAACTTGTCAAAAAACTATTGGTTGATGATATTAAAACACTATAAAAACATATCTTTGAATAATTTTCCATTTTTAAGTATTTTTATTGAGGTAAAATTTATTATAAAGTAATCTTTTGGGAAATTCCAAAAGTGTATCTCACTTCTATTATAAAAGGACACCTCCTCTATCGCTTCATTACACCAAATTGAGCCTTGTATCTCTACGATCCTATACCAAATTATCTTCTAAACTTCCATATCCATATTCTATAAGTTTTGGTCTTCCCAAAAGATCAACCCTAGTGCCCTTTAGATGATATTTAAAGGAGTTGTTTCGAAGAAGAGGTAATCGCTCTAACTGGTCACCTACATTTTCTAGTCTTCCTTACCTCTTTTAAATATATGATATTCATAATAAAATAATAACATCAGTATATTAAATATTTTTAAATGTTATTATAATTATTAAATCACCATTATACACCCTATTTCCCATAAAATAAGAAGTTAAAGTATCTCTCATGAGTTCACATGGCTTATTGTCTCCACATACCGATACAAATCTTTTTTCATCACCATATTTTATAGATGTTTATTAAGATGGTAATAATTATTATATATTATATTTATGATATAATTATACTTCTATAATTATAATATCATGTCTACCTTATTATCATCCAGTCATTCGGGAAAGGATAATGCTGCTTGTGTGTATGTATAGACTACCATCTCCACAATGCGATGTGATTAGTTTTTCATTTATATTTCTCATGTATGGTAATAATGATTGAATTTATAAATATAAATGGTATATATAACATAATAATGATTCTTAAAAGGTATATAATTAGTTTTCATTCTTTCATTCCATCATATGAAAAATGGAAACAACATTCATGCGTACATACGACCTACCGTCTCCATGAATAGTTTAATTAATTTTTCTATATCCAATTTTTATGAATGATTATAAATATTTATATAATTAATATATATTATTTTTATATCATGATTAAAATTTTGAAAGTTTTTATACCATGATCAAAGTATAAGTACTGATACTACCGAACCAAATATGTGGAAAATGAAGTAGTTATCACCCATAATAGTTATTTTAATAAAAACATTTTTCATAAAAGGTTAAAATAATGTTATAAATAAATAATACATGGTATTATAGGTATATTTTTAAAGAATAAATTTATAATAAATTCATATTTATTATATAGTATGGCTGAACATAAAAATGAAATGTGAGGATTGATGTAAGGGTATGTTTCACAATCTCATCATTATTCGGAATTGTTTATGTTTAAGTATACTATAGGGAAAATTTCCCTTTCATGTCCATGTTTTATAAAAATATAATTTTATTACTATTATCCAAAAATTGTTTAAAATCATTTTACCAATGTTACACTTTTTACATAATGGTTTGATAATAATCTTTTTATCATTTTCTAAACAAGGTTTTTTTGGGTCTTTTCCAAAAAAAATATGAAAGAAATGTTTATTTATCTTATAAGGTGTAAGAAGACATTATATTCATAATGATGCCTTAATGTTCTGAATATTTCATCACATGATTACAAGGTTAATTCCAATGAAAATTATTACCTATATAATTGTGCAGATTTCAGAAAAATGATTTCAAAATAAAAAGGATATTTTCCTAATGAAATATTTGAACTGATATTTCAACATCATTTTACATATAGTAAAACATTATTTGATGTTACTTATGATTTATTGGGAATATGATCCATGGATACCATCCTTACACATTCTCTACTTGGTATATGTTTATGATGGAATGATATTTATGAAACGTGTTCTTTTTTCCATGGGATATGCTATGATGAAATGTTTGTGAAACCCATTTCTTTTCAAGGGTTCTAATATAATGAATTATTTAAGTTATTTTAGAACATATATGTGTGGTTTTCATTATGTGATTGTTGAGACCTATATATCCCTCCAATTAATTGGGTAATGATTTATATCTCATGAGATAGATAGAACTGGAACGGGGAGTGAACCCTGTTCAGTAAGGGAATTTTTCTACTATGGTGGTCTTGGGAGTAAACCGTGACTACAATGATGGTTGGTGAGTTAATACATACCACTATGATTGTCTTAGAAAAGACACTTTACTGCTAAGTAAATTATTTTCTATTCTTCTGTGTATTCCACAATTCCATATTATGCTCTCAGGGTTTATGTTTTTATTTTATTTTATTTTTCATCTTTAATGAACATTAATGATTTATTCCATGACTCAAGATTATGATATTTTATATATAGGATATAATTTTCAAATATTATTTCCATGTTTTTATACCATTTTTCTCAAGTTATGATTATGTAGTCATTGATATATCTCTTGTTTACCCTTAATTTTCATATGATCTCACTCTTTTCTTATGTTTCCTTTCCCCTTGATATAAAGAATGTTTTTAGTAGATATTCCTATGAATATTAGTATGTGGGAAGATATTAATGGGAGATATTGAAAAATATTCATAAAATAAGTAGATTTAAAAACTAATCAGAAAACAATCTAAACCTTTATTGTTTTAGAATGGATTATATAGTTATGAATTGAATATGAAACTAAATAAATGTATTATTTGTGTATAAAAATATTGGGTCATTTTAACAACAACCCATCAGGCCTATGATGATTAGATTTCAATTGCTTTCTGGTGAAACATCTTTTAATGAAACCCACTATGTACTTTTCCATCCCTGGCCACCTTTATTATCTACATATATCTCAATACATCTTCATCATACCCGAATGTGCCAACAATTTTGAAGCATTAAACTCCCTCATTTTCTCTTTACGCAAGATCATAAGAACCCATAAAAAACCATGGATATTAATTACTTTTCCATTTCGAAGAAACCATCATCATATTAGATCACCACCATATGAGTTATCCCTCAAAGTTTATTCCTTAGAATAAGATAACTGATATATATTGATCTAGTCTAGAATTATGGTTCATAAGATTTTGAAGTTGGAGCTACTCATCCTTAGGACTTCTGAACATCTAGATACATGTATGCACATAGTTCCTTTAGTATCCACTCATTGCATGACTCTTGCACTACCTATGTCTTCATCTTCCTACTCAAAGCATTGGAAAAACATTTCACTTTCTCGGTGGTTTGTCTAGATCAATGTCAAATGACTTTATATATGCAAACCACTTCATCTATTGAAAGTTCAGTTTTCGTTGAGAAAATATTTTCTTGAGGCAATTTTCTTCTATGTACACCAAAAACCACTCCCTAAATAGATAGTGTCTCTAACATATCATGGAATATACCACAATATCTTACTAAATATCATGAGTAGAGTAATTACTATCATGTGGTCTTAGTTATATGGATCCATAAGCAACCAGTCGGTCCCCCTATATTAGAATTAATCTAAGTAAAAATCCTAATGTGTTATAGTACATGGTATATTATTTTCCAAACATAAGGAAAGTGAGTATTGGTGAAAAGTTCATACTTCCCTCCAGATCCCGGAAATCTCTATGCTTATAACAAAACAAAATTTACCCCCTTCTTGGTAAGCATGGGCTTCGATGATACCAAATCAGAGAAGTCTTGGATAAAGCTTCATTAATTGTATGTTAGACACATAAAGCTCTGAATCTCAAAAACATTCTTAGGTTTCTCCCAAGATACCATGGGTGTTACCTTATTTAGGTCCACAACCACTCCATCCTCAGAGATATCATGTCCTAATATGTATATTCTATCAGTCCAAAAAATTTACTTAGATAGTTTGGTGTAAAGCAGATGCTCTCTAGTTATACTTAAAACAATGTCAAGATTTTGTCCATGATCATCTTAATACATTCATTAATCTATGATATCGTTGAAAAAAAATACCACAAAATAATCTAGTAAGGGATGAATGATCTGATTCTTTAGATCCATGAATATTTTCAGTGTATTCGTCAAGCCGAACTACATCATCATGAACTCAAACAAGCCACATATTCTCCTAAAAGTATTATAAGGTATTTTATGTGGTCTCATTCTCAGCTAATGATACCCTTAACTCAATTCAATAATAGATAAGATTTTGAAACCTCCAATCTAATTTAATATATCATCAATGCATGGAGGGGTATAATGATTCTTGACCATCATCTGGTTATGTCTTCGATAGTCTACACATAAGCACAAAGTCCCAAAAACTTTTTTTCGAAAAAATCATGAAATAACCTGAAGGATATGTACTTGTCCATATGAATCCCTTTTCTTCTATATATTATAACTAAAATATCAAATCATAAATCTCTTCTAGTGTCATTTTACAATAAATGGTAGAAACTAGACCAACTCCTAGAACCAACCCAACTGTGAACTCAATCTCTCACTCAGGTATCCCAAGAACTTTTTAGTAAAGACATACAAAAAATGGTTTAACATTATGGGAAAAGTATCCTATGAAGTCTATCCATAATTTAGAATAAGGAATTCTATATGATCCATGATAAAATTTAATCTACACTTAATTGGTTCTATATGACCATCCTAAAGATCCCACTCATGCTAGTGAGTATAGATTCCCCATTCTAAAGATATATTTACAAGTCTCCTCCAATAATAGTCAATATGAGCCTTTTATATAACTAAAAAATCTATACCCAGAATCAAATTTAGACCTATCATTTACAACTCAAAAAAATATCATATGAAATGATAACCACGAAATTCAAGAGGACATTCCTTATAGAATTTGATATCCTCTAACCATTATACCAATAGTGTATTGATGGTCATACCATTATCCATTCTCTACATGAAAAACCCAAACCATTTTCAAATTTAGTAGATATAAAGGAATATGATTCCCATGTATCAAATAAAACAAATTATAGGTTAGTTGATAGATGAATTGTGACTCTAATAGAAGAAGGTATTTCATCCAAACTAAACATATTATACTTCATGGCATACAACTGACATGCACCACTACCCAGGGATTTGGGCTTACTACCCTATTCTACTTCCTATGGCTGGTATTTCCACTCATATTTCAGGGTTCAACATCCCCTACCTTGGCCTGAATATCTGGTGGAACTCCAGATACATGTCTTTTGAGAGTTAATTGAGTCTTTTCCAAATTTTGATACATATCCTAATCCACTTACACAATTTTTCTATTGTAGGGTCCTATAAAACCTTTGAAAATGACCCATCAAAACATAAAAACAACACTCAAAATGTGGTGAGGACACTATGGGTAATTATGTAAACACTTTCCATGTATAGAGAACTCTAACGATCCATGATTTTGAGACATATTTCCACTCCCCTAGCTACTCTACCCACTACTACCCTAGTAGTAACTATCATATTGATGCATCCTTCTACTAGAGGAAGAGTTCCCAGCTCTTTATGCTGAAACTACATGACCACGGATCAGGGACTCTCTTAGATTACCTTCTATGATGATAGTTTGATTCATCATATCCAAAAATCTTCTCAATAAAAATACATTCAACTATGACCTTATTTCACAGTGAAGATTTTCGTAGAAACGTCTCACACTAGAGACCTCATTACCATCCAATGATGGGGGAAAAAGTTTTATGTTTGTGAAGACATCATTATAATCCATCATTAACATTCCCTCCTATGTCATGTGAATGAAATATTGATCCCTCTCATCCCTCATCATCTCTGGATAGAAGTTTCTTAGGAACTTTTCCTTGAAATCCTTCCAAATTATGTTCACTAGAATTTCCCAATAATTTTTTTCTAATCCTCGAAACATGTAAGCAACAAGAACTTCCATTCTATTTTTGGGTTTCTTAGGGTAATTAATGATCATTTGGATTAACTTAGTTCATAACTCAACTACCTGGTGGCCTACCTCCCTAGTAAACTAAGGTGAATTTTATTTCTAGAGATCTCTAGTCAGCACATACATAAAAGTAAATTAATGAACATTTTACCACTATATAGATCTCATAAGAATTAAGAATATTTTAGAGATAATGTCATCCATCTGGTTTTCTAGAGTTTCCAGAATTTTCGGTTCAGTATATTACCACTCTCCTAAAACTCATTTTGAAGATGAGAATGAGGCATTTTCTCTAAAAATATCAATGCACTATTTAGAATACAATATACACAACAATACTATCCCAAAGGGTGAGAACAACAATAGAGAACCATTAAACCATAGTCTCTTTATACTTATCTTAACAAGTTAATTTTCATGATATAGTAGTTTATTTCATTACATTTATCAATTATATCAAGGGATTTCATTTCATAGTTCTTATGGGAAGATATTTCACATGAAACAAATATATCCATTTCATAAAAAAACACATTAAGATATATCCGAACATGTATATCATGATGCATTCATACTCATATCATGACATATGATCCCATGATTAAAATCTCAATAATAATAACATCACACGTCAAGTGAATCAAACAAGGTGTAAAATCATCAAAATTATAGTAAGTGGATAACATGAACAACAATCCTTTCCCTAGGCACTTGGATTTTCCCCCAAACATGGGATAGCTACTCCCAAGAACAAGCTCTTTACCAAGTCTATACACATCCAAGTATCCATTCTATTTATCCTAAATATTAAGGAAATTGAAAAGAAATCAGAAAGGATAGATTCCACTTTGTGACATCCCCAACTCAGTACACCTTCACTTAACCAATTGGAGGGGTTACATGACCTCAGGTGTACCTCCCTGTATGCTAAAGGCTACAAACTAGAAGCAAGGGTGTAAGGAATATAGCGGGTATTTTATACCCCCTGGTACATAGTAGAAATAATAATGATATTAATAATTATAATTAACAATAAATCATTGATGGGTAATGGAAAAATAAGAGAATCCATGAAAAAAATGAATAATGAAATTATATGGAAAATATAACTAAATTACATCCTAAAATATATATCAAGGAAAGACAAAAATATACTTGATAAAAGAATCTAATACTTAGTCATAATCCCCATGTTAGACTTGTCTCCAAGATATAATTCATATAGCAAGAAATCAATCAATATAGGGTCCATTTCCCTTATCTATACCAACAACTATGAAATATTCCTAGGTACTGAATGACAGCCTAAACAGGGTGTGAGTATGACTCGGTCGGCCACCACTGATAGTTTTAAAAAATCTAGTTTGAGTAAATAGTTCATTTAATAAATTGATAATAGGGTTATTAATTAGTTAATTAATACATTACATGAACTAAACCTACTGACCCTCGAGTTCCAGGTAGACACCTGGGGTTATCCAAACCTGGCTCAACTCCATGTCAGATGTCTCTATCAAGTGGTGTGTTATCCAATTATTAGTATGGGATGCCCAAACCATTATAAAATTATCCTATGTTTATGAAATATCATGTCTTAAGTAATCGTGTCACACTAGAACCTTAGACTATTTTAGGACCACTAATGTCTTCCCATATCAGACATTTACAAGGGGTAAGTATCAATCTCACTAGGCCATTAGAATATGTCAGAACCACTTATGACTTCCTAGAGTAAACCTATTTAGATGTAATGTTACCAACCATAAGTTATGGAGTCTCCTCTATCAGGACCAATCAACTATTCCTTTTCTCAAGATATAGTGGATCAATCCCTCTAGAAACCTGTTTTCAAAATCATATAGAAGAAAAAAATTATAATAATTATCCCAATTCACATTTTCAGAAAAATTGGTTAATTTATATCATTATAAATTAATAAGTAATTTACCGTGAATGAGTATATTCTCTTGCATTATGATGAATCATTTATCTCAAACCATTTTAGGTTACTATTTATTACTAAAACACATGTTATTCCATATTCAAATTATCAAGTATTTCGGTTTCTCATAGGTTTATGGGGTAGGAACACTTCTCAGGTGGCCATAATTATGGTCAAAACACTAGTAGACCCAATGATATCATTCATAGGTATCATTATATTAATTCTCATTAAGGACAATGATTACCAAATAAGTTAGGTTGTGTGCATGGCGCACTACCATGATTTATCTTATTTCACATACTAGAGGAATAAAAATAAGCTAAAAGTGTTTTTCTAGACCACCCAACTCAAAATTATAGTCGAAGTTTGTAACATCGTAATATTTTTTGAAATGTTATTTTTTAATTTATTTAATATTTTTAATATTTTTCATTTCACACAACATATATTATAGATTTTATTTTATGGAAGTACCGTGTTATTCTTGCATTTTAAGAAACACCAAGTCGATATTGTGATACCCACAAAACTTATATTAGATTTCTATACATGTAAAAATATTTTTTTTCTTGTGTTACACACAATGGTGAATTCTTTCGATAGCTTGTGTTACACGCAAGGCCTCGTTTTACCAAAATACAATGTACTATTAATATTATTTTTAAAATATTATTATATTTGTTACATAGCTATTGGAATATTAGTTATGAATAATATTAATTACACTATGAAAACATGGTTTACACATTTCTTTAAAAATAATTATTTAGTGACCAATTAAATAAAATTAAAAATAAAATAATTTTTAAAATCTAGAAAATATATTGCTGGAAATTTTTTTTATGAAGTTAAACTTGTTTTACCTCAATATGTTAATTAAAAATATTTTTAAAACATATTTTAATGATATATATATATATTATACTCATCCAAATAATTATATTCCATCTGATGTGTTTTCCAGACAAGATATGTGAATAAAACCAATTTTACTCTTAAGGATATATATTTTTCTAAAATGTAACTTAACAAAGTTTTAATGGAACAACAAATTTAAATATAATTTTTAAAATGTAAATTATTTTTGACAAAATAAAATTTATTTTTTAAATCATAATATCATAATTTACTTTCGGTGAATTTTTGGTATTTTTCTAAGAAGTTTCATTTTTAGATGAAAGTGTAAATATTGGATTATAATTCAAAACTACTTTTTTGTCTAATTTATTTATATAGTAAAAATTTATTTTAATTTGGTTTTAAAGTATAATTATATAAACTATAAATCTATTAATCCAATTTATTTCATTGGAAGCAATATCACATTCATATTGGATATAAAAACATTTCAAAATTTTGAATATTTTTACTTTAGAATCCCTTTGTTTTGTCCCATCTCTAGGATTAATTTTCAATTAATTTCTAGAAATGATGAGCATTTAATTTAAAATAATTTATTCCATATTTTTAATCATAACTTAAAAATTTATTAATTATTTCCCTTTTATTTTTATACAATATAAATAGTAACTTTAGTATTTTTTATTACCATAATTAAGGGTAAATCAGGTAATTAAGGGTAAAAATAATATTATAAATATAGTTAAAATACCCTAAAACATGAAAAAATGTTATTTGATGAATTTAAATATACCCTTAACACCTAATGTTTTAAATTTAATTATTTAATGGACACATTTCAAGGAAACAACTTAGATATTATTAAAATCAAAGAGAGTGACAAAATGTCACACTCTTACTTTTAATAAGTATAATATTCTTAGTATTGGGATAAATAGAATATATGTTTGAAAATAAATATTATTACGAAATATAAAATTTTTATTTAAATAATGAAATTTTATTTTAAATTTTTAGGGAATAACTAATTATCATAAATAATTATACAATTATATTAGTAATTATTAAATTAATGAAACAATTGAATAACTGATATTATAAATTTTAAAATAAATATGGTTTGGCTTAATTAAGGTTCTACGCTAATTTTATAGTTTAATATGACATATTATGAGTGTATTAAATTATTTTTTTGAAGTTTTATTTCTTTATTTATTTTCTTAAAGTCAATGTAATGAATGGTTTCAAAATTGACACTAATGATATTTTATGAAAATAATATTTTATTAAATTATTTAGAAGTCATAAAAATATTAAATAATGAAAAATAGAGTGTGATTTTGTCTAAAAAATAATGAAATTTAAATTTATGGTATAATTAACACTTTATGTGTTAAAAATACTACTTGTAAAATTGAACATGTTTTTACCATAGTAAAAATTCAAATAGGTTGACTAAGGGTTAATCAAATTGATCAGGTTTATAAAACATCAAAACATTTCTAAAGTAAATTGGTTGATGATATTAAAATATTATCACATCTTATATTTGAATAAAAAAAATTTGGATATATTTTTAATTATATTTATTTTATTATAAATTAATATTATGATAAATTCCAAGATTTCCCCTCCCATGTCCTATAAAAGGACTCATGTTATTATATTTTATTCACACTTAAAAGCCTATTTTTTCAAAACAAAACTATAAAAATATCCTCCCAAAATCCCCCACTTTATCCTAAAATCCTTATTTTGGGAATAAATTCAACCAGGGAGATCCTTTTATGAAAACCAAAAGAAGATACCAGAAGAAGAGGTAATGTTCATCAATGAATGCTTTTGATTTAGTTTTTCCTTGAACTCCCCCCGCCCCCATAAATTACATTTAATTCATGTTTAAATAATAACCTTAGTATCTTAAATATACTGGGATTTTTTATTTTAATTTTATGACCTACAACTTCACACACTTCCATCAAATGGGATAAGCAATCATCGTTCATCTGTATGACAGACTATCGACTCGCGAAATGATGTCGTTATTCATTCCATTACCACCTTAAATTGTTGGGATTAATTATGGATTTTTAGTTTCTATATGATAAATATTATTTTTTTTATTTTATTATGATTCTTTAATTGTTATATCATGCATACATCCATGCTTTCTGTTTTGTGGGAATATGATAATGTCGATCGTGTATACGGTGGACTACAACCTCATAAAGTGATTTGAATCAATCACAATTTAAATGGAATATATTAAGTATGTCTTTAAAAAAAATATTTGATATATATGTCATTAAAATGATTCTTTAATGATAATATATCATATAATTTTCTTTCTTTTAATATGATAAGAAAATGAAAACAGTGTTCATGCGTACGTAAGTCCTACTGTCTCCTTGAATGGTGTATTTTATTTTCTTCTAATAACTTTTATGAGTCACAATAAATAAATATTTAATTAATATATATTATATTTATATCATGATTATTATTTTGGAGATGATGAAATCATGAGATATGTAAGAGGACCAATAATAACAAGTCAAAACATTTACGAAAAACAATGAGGTAACTTTAACATGAATTTTTTAATAAATGATTCATATAAAGTCATAAGTAAATAATTTTTATATTTAAAATAAAATTATATTTTTTATATAAGAGGTTTCAATTTGTACGAAGGAATTCATTTCTTAAGGTAAGGGGATTACTTGTGTCACTTTTATCTGTGAGACTTATGTCATATTCACCACTTATTTATTTTGTATGGTGTATAAACTAACAATGAATGTAATATATGATATTTATCCTTAAATTTATGGTTATTTACATATCCATTTTATTATATCTCTTTCATGGGGTTTACGGTTCAAAATTTATCAAATGGATAAGGTAATTTTGTCTTAATTTTCCTTCTTTGAGACACATGATATATTATTCACCAATATTATTTTAAGAGGTTTATATATTACCGTCTGACATGATGTATCATGAATATACTTTTTCTAATGATATAATAATTTTAATGGAATTTTATTACCTCTTTGGTTGGAAATCTTTGTTCCATCAAAACAACACTTTCTGAAATTTTTTTAAAGGTGTTTTAAATGATCTATTATAAATTTTCAAGGAAAATGATTTCAAATATGTTTAAAATGATTTTAAAATATTCATTTATATGTTTTGAAGTTTATTTTCAATGAAAAATGTTTTCTAAGTGTTTTATTATTTTCAAAAAAATCAAAGAGGAAAGGATATTTTCCTCAAGATTTATTAAAAATTGACTTTCAAAACCATCAATGATAACATTATTTGATATTACTTGTGATTTATTGGGGTTATGATTCAAGGATTATATCCTTATTATTTTTATTTTTATTTTATGTTTATTATGAATGATTTATGTTTTTTTGGCACACATATGTATGTTTTTAATTATTTTATGGGTGGAACCCATGTCTCCCTCCAATGAATTGGGTAAAGATTTATATCTCATGAGATGATGATTAGAAATTAGTCGATGGGTTTGATGAACTATGGGAAGATGGGGAATCCCAATACATTATGGTAATAAGGGTAAATGAGATCTAGTATAAGGAAAGGACTATGAATGGGGATGGTGGTGTGTCTTTCCTAGTAGGTACATCCCCCATGAAGTTCCATGTTAAGTTTTATCAATGTCCCTTGACTTATAGAGAATTATATTACATGTTTATGTGTATAAAAAAATTCTATGTCTTGTTACTATGTTATTACTTCATGGATTATTCTCTTGATTTCATCATGATTCGTGTCTTATGAACTACCATTATGTATGCCATGACTCATTTAAATGATCTTGGATATTAAGTGTATGGTATTCTAATTTTATGCTCAGATTCTTATACCCTTATGTTCATGATTATGCATACGTATCTCCATCATTTACCCTTAATGAGCATCTTAGATCACCCTTTTTGTATGTTTTCATTTCCTCAGAATATAGATGACGGTTTTATATAGGGTTACAAAAAAGGAATACCTTTTTGAGAAACTTTGAAGTTCTTTTACTGGACTACAATTTTGTGTTCCATGTTTCCAAAGGTGCTAAAATAATATTATATTTGGGTGTGGGTTTGTGTATTTCAAAAAAATGGTGTAATGTATATATATGTTAATATTAGGTTTTTATTGTTGGTATAAGACCAAAGTTTTAGTCAGCCTTTGTAAATTCAGATGATAAAACTATTTTGATATCTCTAGGGATATTTCTAAGGATATGTCTATGTATGTCTCAAAGGATAACACTAAGGTGTCTTAGATTAAAGAAGGTGTCATTATTCAGACATATTATAATTTATTTTTCCTATTTATTTAGTTTTATTATATGACAATTATTTCTCATGCTATGCTTTCTAGTTTTAGTCAATGGTAGGAACCAAAAGTAACTAGGTTAAAATTGAATGTGGTGAACAATTTGCTGATGAGTAGTCAAATGGGATGATCACTGGAGTGAAGGATGTTGTGATCATGACTTACTAGTTTTAATGGAACATGATTAACAATTTGTACCCTAACAAACTCTCAAACTCACCCAGGAATATAATGAATGATATTACAGGGAATTCTTATAATGGGTGCCAAGGAGGAAGAAGATTTAGTTTCTTTTATGTCAAGAATGTGGGGAGAAACACACAAATTTATGTCTTAGATGAACAAGAAGATGTTTTGACTTCATAAAAAAAGGAAAAAAAGTATTAAATTCAATGGAAAAATGAAAATTACTATTAAAAAAATGGATTTTAATATTGAATAATATGAATAGTAACTTTAGTAATTTTTGTCACCACAGTTAAGCATAAATCAGGTAATTATGGGTAAAAATAATACTATAAATTTTATAAAACTGTCCTAAGACTTTCCAAAATTTTATTTAATGAATTCAATTCTATACTTAAAAAATAATGTTCTAAATTGAATTATTTAATGGACGCATGTCCATGAAAATGACTTAGATATTATTAAAATCAAAGAGAGTGACAAAATATCACACTCTTACTTTTAATAAGTATAATATTTTTAATTTGGGGTTAAATAGAAGATAGGTGTGAATATAAATATTATTATGAAACATAAAATCATTATCTACATAATGAAAAATTATTTTTAATTTTTACTGAAGAAATAATTATGATAAATAATTACACAATGATGATGAAGTAATTATTCAATTAATGAAACAGATAATTAAATGATATTTTAAATATTAAAATAATTATAATTTGACGTAATTAAGGTGATCAAATAAATTTACAGGTGAATACTATTTATTAGTGCTTTATTAAATGATTTTTTTGATGTTATCTTACTGTATTAATTTTCTTAAAGTAAAAGTAATGAATTGTGTCAAAATTGACACTAATGATATTTTATGAAAATAATATTTTATTAAGTTATTTATAAATCATATAAATATTCAATAAGGAAAAATGGGTTGATATATAGTCTAAAAATCATAAAATTGGAATTTATAGTCCAATTGACACTTTATATGTAAAAATTACTACATTTTAATATTGAAAATTTTGTTACCATACTTAAAATTAAAATAAGTTAACTAAGGTTTAATCAAAATGATAAGGTTTAAAATAACATAAAATTTTTTCTAAAATATATAGGTTTATTATATTAAAACCTTATAACATATTATCTTTACTAATTTTATTCTGGAGGTGTTTTTATTGATATTTAATTTATTATAAATTATTCTTTTGAGATGTGCCAAAAGTACCCCTCCCCTCTCTAATAAAAATAATCTTATTCTTCTCGTTAATTCACACTTAAAAACCTATTTGGTTTGAAAAAAACCTTATTAAAATATCCTCCCAACTTACCTACCTTTATCATAGAATCCTTTCTTTGGAAATAAATCCAACCAATGAAGTCCTTTGGTGAAAACCAAAAGGAGATACCCAAAGAATAGGTAATGTTCATCAATTAACGTTTTTGTTTTATTTCTACCCTGAACCCCCCCCCCACATAAATTATTTATATTATTGTATATATAATAAACTCATTATCTTAAATATATTGTGGTTTTGTTATTCTAATTTTAGTAACTATAACTTCACATACTTCCATCAGATGTGATACAAAATCATCGTTCGGGTGTACGGCGGACTACCACCTCACAAATCGATGTTGTTCATTATTACATTTCCACCTTTAATGGTTGGAAATAATGATGGATTTATTGTTTATATATTATATATATTATTTTTATTATGTTATTATGATTCTTTAATTTTAATATCACACATATCATTATTCATTCCGTTTTGGGGGAATATGATAATGTTGTTCGTGTATATGGAGAACTACCGCCTCACAGAGCAATGTAATTCATTCACAGTTTACATAAAATGTATAAATTATGGTTTTAATAAACATGTGTTATATATATGAAATAAAAAAAGGATTATTTAATGATAATATATCATATAATTTTCTTTCTTTTAATATGACAATAAAATGAAAGCAGCGTGCATAGGTACGTACGACCTACTGTCACCTTGAATGGTGTATTTTCTATTCTACCTATAAATTTTATGAATCACCAGAAATAAATATATATTGAATATATATATATAAATATATTATTTATAACATTATTATCATTTTTTATATGATTAAATCATGATATGTGTAAGAGGACCAAGAATAAAATGTCAAAACATGTACGAAAAACAAAGCAGTATGTTTAACATGAATATGTTAATAAAATAGTAATATAAAGTCATATGTAAATAATATATGGTATTATATATATGAATATGGTTATCTTTTATATGTATAATAAATTTATATAGATTATACGTGAGGTTTTAATGTGTACTAAGGATATCAAGAGATAAGGTAAGGGTATTTATATTCTCACTTTTATTTCAATGAGACTTATAGAATATTCACCACTACTTTGTTTTTGTAGTGTATATACAACCCATTAATGTAATATATGATATTTATCCTTAAACTTTTGGTTAATTTCATCTTCATTTTATTATCTCTCTTTAATGGGGTTTACAGTTCAAAAGTTACCAAATCAGAAAGGTAAATTTTTCTCAATTTTCTTACCTTGAGACACATGTTATGTTATGCACATATATTCATTTATGAGATGTATATACCATCATTTGAAATTTTTTATCATAAATATCCTTATTTTCATGATATTATATGTTTCATGTAATTTTATTCCCTCTTTTTTATGAAATATTTGTTCCTTCAAAACAAATATTTCTATAAAAAAGGTGTTTTAGACAATCTATTATGAATTTTTTTTCAAAAGGATTTCAAAGATGTTTAAAATTGTTTTCAAAGGTTTATTTATAATTTTTCAAGGTTATTTTCATTGAAAAATAATTCTAAATGTTTTATGATTTTAAAAAGTTTTTTTCTAACCAAAAAAGATATTTTTAACAAGAATTATTTCAGATTAACTTTCAAATCCATCTATGATAACATTATTTGATGTTACTGATTATTTATTGGGGTTGTGATTCAAGGATTCTATCATTTTTATTTTTATTTTTATTTTTATTTTATGTTTTTGATAAATGATTTAGGTTATTACATCACACATATTTATAGTTTTCATTATTTGATGGGTGGGACCTATATCTCCCTCCAATGCATTGGGTAAAGATTTATATATCATGAGATAATAATGGTAAACAGTTCGATGGGCTTCATAAAAAATGGGAATAAGGGGAAACATGATCCTCTATGTGAATAAGGGGAAAACTTATCCATTATAAGGAAAGTATTTCAACTAGTTATGGTGGTGTTTCCCACCGACTAGGTGAATGCCCCATGAAGTGGAATGTTATGTTTTGGAAATGATCTTTGACTTATAGGGAATGATATTACATGTTTATATGTTTTCCCGAAATTCCATGTCTTATTCCCATGTTATAACTTCATGGATTATTCTCTTGATTTCCTAATGATTCATGTCTTATGAACTATCATTATTTACACCATTACTCATGTATATGATATTTGATATGTAGGGTATGATATTCTAGTATTATGACCATGTTCTCATACCCTTATATTCATGATTATGCTTATATATCTCCAATTTGTTACCATTACTAAGCATATGATCTCATCCTTTTCTTATGTTTTGTTTTCCCTAGGTCATAATGAATGGTTTCAGGTAGCGGTATTAAATGGAATATCTTTGTAGGAAATAGTGATCATCATTGACTAGACTAGTGGTTTGTGTTCCATGTTTTTAAAGGCACTAAATTGATATGGTCGTTGGGTGTGTGTTTGTGTATTCTGAAAAAAATATGTAATTCCTATTTATGTTAATCCTAGTTCATTATAACATTAAAAAACCTCTAAGTCTTCCACAGTGATCAAATTCTCCTTTTTTAAAATTCTAGGTCTGGAAAACCAAGATCAAATGACTATTTCTTCTGATTCAAGGAGGATTATTAAAGGTTTTTATTGGAAGGATTAGATCAACTGGGATTGATCCATAGAAGTGGGAGTCCAATTTGATTATAAGGGGCTTCAAAGGCCTGTTAAAGGCTATCTGGGGTGCCTATGGTTAAAGTAGATGAGGTGGGATTATAAATAGTTTGGAGGGAATTCTGAGTATTTATAGATAGTATAAAAAAATAATATCAAGGTGTTGCCTCTTAGACCACACCAAAGACCACTTGAACCATGTTGAAGACAACGAAATATCTTTCTTAGTCAAACCATATATAAATATCACATATAGGTCTACATAACATATCCTATTAACCTAGGAAGGAACCACAGAGTAATATAACACACCATGTCGTTGAACCCAAATAACTAATATGTAAGCTATGGTGTATCCTGGATCTATACTGTAGGGATATCTGTTTTGGTGTAACTAACCAAGATCCACCCTTAGGACCTTGATTCACTGTCATGGTCTCCACACTGAATTGCTCAAATTCCCTACGCAACAACCCGCATTCATGCCATAATTATGCTCAACAAGGTAGTAGCTCTGAAATACCTACTACTAGGACTCTACGCTATAGCCAAGACCCCTATCTCATAGCCACCATACTTATGACACATACCAATACTCTATAACATAGAATCCTCTTTATTTGAGATTCTCATATCAAATCCCCCTTCTTTCTTCTTGAAACACCATGAAACCTCCCAAAACATACTCTCCAAAACTAAGGCTCAACATCCAAGGTTCAATCCAAGAAAAAGGCTCAAAGAGGTTTAAAAAACAAAAATTGTGTTTTAACAAGAAAAATATAAGATATTACACATATTAATTGTGATTCATTGACCTTTATTGACCTCTAAAGGAAATATTTTTTCACATTACAATTGACTTTTCTTCTTATGGTTTGAACATTTACCAATTTTTATTATAAACATATTACCAAAACCTAGATTTCAAATGTCTTTCTCATTTATACTCAATTATTTGATAAAATAGGGTAAACTTTCATTAAAATCAATAAATATTTTCTAACATTTCCAATGATGATTATTGAATGAATCCCATATCCAGAATAATCCATAAAGGAAACATTTATTCTCTATAAGTCATTGGTGTATGAAATCATATTAGGTGCATGATTAAAGACTAAAGTTCCATTGATCATCTTACATTAATTAAATTTAGACCTCAAGATAATTCTCTCAGGATTCTCATAAGCATCTATATATTTCTTGTTTAATATCTTCAATATTTGGTTACTCTAGAAGGTATTTCTCTTAACACATAAAAGTTTCCTTTTATGCTTAATAAAAATTCTTAAGTTATTATACTAGTAAAGTAAATTCCTTCCATTAAGCATCTATTTATTATGTATTGATATCAATGTCAAGTTTGATGATAATTATTCCATTATATCTATGATTTAATCGTTTATTAGATGATTATAATGTTTTAAAATCACTTAATAGGGAATTTTATAATAAAAATCCACTAAAATGATGACCCCTTGTAAATACATCATATCTATTAGAGGTCGTAGATCCATGTTTCACTAAGTAATGAATACACTTTAGTTTTAATCTCACCACTTAGTAATTTAGATATGTCATACTACTAATCATATCATATATTCCTCATGGATAGTTGAGTAGATAACCCTTTATCGAAATTTATCATATAGATTCACTCAATATTAATCATATTGTATCTGTAATAATGGTTTCCCAAAAAAATATTACCTCAATAAATTACAAAAAATGGGCACTTGATCCTATTAAATAAACCATTACTTTCCTTCCTTAGACAAGATAATCTTGGGGAATCCATATTTAGAATTTACTTCATAGTTAGATGATTGAGGTATTGACAAGAGTTCTCCCTGGAGGGGATCTAAAACATATTATTTTTAAGGGGAATTTCATCTCACCATATCATTTAATGTATTCATTTTACATGTATTCATATTTATAATTATATTGTTTTGAATCCTTATTATTTCCACCAAATAAATATATACAAATCATCTTGATTTGTAACACTTAAAGAAATTTATGAACATTCTAAAGTAACAATAAAAGTAAACTAAATCAATTATAATACCTAGTATGGATCTCTATAAATGGATATATGATAATTTAAAGGATTGGTTTAACACCTTAAAATTAAGCATACATTTATTCAAAAAATAATATATATATATATATATATATAATAAACAAAATAATGAAATAAATAAAATAATAATTCTTCTATTTAAAAATGAGATAAAAAATATATGAACAATTCATAAAAAAATATAAACACATTACAATTTAGGAATGGATAAACATGAAAAATTACCTTTTATCTAGTATAAACATTTCATATTATGTTTTATATGGTTTTAATATAAACTCTTTCATGTTCCAAAATATTAGATATTTTATGATCACTTTTATAGAATATTATTAAATAAATATATACACTTTTACATTTTACCTTAATTTTAATTTATAAACACTTTATAAATTATTTACTATGTAAATCAACTTTAAAACTTGATCAAATTTTCCCAAATGTTTTAGGTGTGTTTTTGCACTGGTGAATGTTTTTAAGAATTTTGAAAAAATATATAATTTTATTTATATATTATATTTAATGATTTATCCATATCAAAAGTCATGATTTAGTTTAAACCATATATATCATCTTACGATTAGCAAGTTATGTCCTATAATAAATAATCCCATATAATCTATTATTTTTTATCATGTCCTTATAATTTATGTTCCAGTTTGTCTACCATGTATTTTTATATGGTCGACATCACCTAAATGATATGAGTCTATGTTCTACAATGTAAATAGATATTATTGTACCTTATAAAAATCCACATCATATGCTACAATATATCTAAAAACAAAGGATTTATATTATGTTGACACATATGATATCCTATATCATATAGCATGAGTATATCACTACTTATGACATATTATACCATAAACTAATCCACAATGAAAAATCCCAATCATTTTTTATGATATCTTATATCATAATATCATCCATAGAATAAATCATATATATTTTTTATGACAGACATTACATCATGAAATTTTTCTTCATAAAACCTATATCGTATTCAGTGATTGAAATATTATATACATAGATTCTTGATTTCAAATGTGATTTTTAGAATCAAGAAGCATGGAAAAAACTCAGATATCACTAAAGGGTTTAAAAAAATCCAATAACAATTGTTCAATATAGTAGAAGAAATTTGAAACCATAATTCCTAAGATCACCATGATCTAAAAACAGAAACCATATATTTTATAAATTAAGAATATATTCCTTTCACCATAGATGAATATTGCACATGTATCAAATCAAGTACTTGATCAAGATGACTAAGGAGCAGTCGAAGGACTCTTCACTATGAGTTGTATCCATGGGTTAACTAAATTACCCAATGTTTGGGAAACATCTTCGATTATACCATGATACACTATAATCTCTTAAGTAAAAGAGAGAAGGTGGAAGAAATATATTCGAGAATCAACAAGATCCTAAGACATACAGTCATAGACCCTTTATAAACGTTAAATAATCACATTCTCCCATACTTTTAATATTATGAAACATTTATATTATTAATAGCTCAACTAATATGGGGAATCATCCAAATGTTAACACTTAATGTTTGGATACATCATCAATAATAATTCCATGGTAATGAAATTTATGACAAATCAAATTATGATATGAAAATGTGATGACTACGATTTTCCCAAGTAAAGGAAATACGATATATCTATATCATATTAAAAGAAATACCTAACGAAATATAATATGCCTTTTTAATCATTCATATAATACAATATGACATCCCTTATATTTTCATATATGATATAACCTAAATGAAAATAATTTAGGTAATATCTATGTCAATTAATGTGTCAAAATCAGTAAATATATGGTTTACCATAATTTATTTGATTGTATATAGCAAAAAAAAATTAACATATTCTATTGAATTGGATTTTTAATTATAAATTCCTATTATATATAGAGGTATTTATAATTTCCTTCATTTATGGTCCCCATATGATATATTTTTCAAGAATATATTTAAATATCATTATATTTCATTGGTACATAATATAAAACAAAGTGTTCTTTATTAAGAATTGTGAACCACCATGTAGGAATATATTCATTCTTCTAGTGATTTCAATTAATGTTTCACTACCAGTTAAGGTACTTATGTGAGCATATATTATCTCTTAAATATATTTAATAAAAATATATGATCGCTTCTAAATTCATTAATTAAAATAATATTTATAAAAAAATCTTCAAGATAGATATACAAAATATTTTGGAAATTTAATTTTATATATTTAAGACGTTCAAGGTATGAAATAAAAAACTAAAATACTCATATTTTTCATTATTATTAGAATTTACACTTATGTTTCTTGATCATTTTTGTTCCTTTTCAATTTTTTTACCCTAAGAAGAGGAAAATCAAGGAATTATGAACTTAAATATTTTTTCCTTGATTATAATCTTGTTATCTCAATATGAGGAACACTTATCTCTCTCTTATAATTTCTCTTTAGTGATAAAGGTAGAAAATAACACAGGTGATTTTTACATGGTTCACCCAAACTATGTTATTAAAAGTGTTATTAAAATTTCAATGTACTGATTCTCCTAAAACACTATATCAAACTTCTTTTATGTTCTAACATAATGGAATTGTCTCACTGACTCTCCAAACTCACTATCCACACATGAAATGAAAATATCAGTACTCTTCTTTTTTAAAATGAGAAAAACATAGTTACTATTTAGAAATATGTGCTTAATTATCTTTCTGTGATGGTATTATTCTATTTGAAATTTAGATTATAAATACACCATAAATCGTGTTTCAATTCTTACATAGATTTGATAATATTATTATGAAGTTGAACTCCTAGAATATCTCCTTTTTCTCCATTCTTCTATATCATAAACCTAGATTTATTTTCTCTTTTTCTAAAATTATTATTTATATAAAAATAAAATATTTAGAGTTTTCTACCGTATTTGTTTCGAGAATACTATCCTTTCTCTACTCTACCCCTCCCCCATTTTTTAAAATTTTTGAATGCATGATACTTATAAGGTAATGACTCAGACTATTATAAATAAAATTCCTTTTGTGGTTGAATTAAATGTCTTCTTATGTTTCACGGTTACAGAAAAAATATGCACTCCTTTGGTTTTACTATTCCAAATACTATTAAGAATAATTAATATTTATAATATAGTTGTTCAACATTGATATGATTAGTATAAATATAGAGTTTTAAGAAATCAAAATGATATAGACAAATAAAGTGATGACCCCAACCAGTAAAACTGTACCCTATAAATCCCATTTATTAGAGCTTCTAAGGGAGATAGAATCACTTGGATTTTTCCTTCACCAATCCCAATATGAAATTCAAAAACTTAAGAAAGAGTGCAACTTTTTATGGGATAAGTTCAAGCTCATCGAGATGGCAGCCCAAACCATGTACACTGAACCACCCCATGGAAATCTCACCAGTGCGCACCTCACCCTTAGGGTCTTTGATGGTTTAATAAAGGGATATGTATTAAGACCATAATAATATGAATATTTATATTTTATATAATAATGAATTAATTTTTATCTTATTATTTTTTTCCTTATAAATTATTTTAATTTGGATACAATAAAACACAAATATTATTTTTTTAATAATACAATTCAATTAAGGAATTAATTTTGATGAATAAAACGAAATTTAAAATAAATAATATTTTATTAAAATATTTTTATTAAATAAATTTTATTAAAACTAAATGTTCATGTAATTTTTATGAAGTCAAATGTAATTTTTATAAGGGTTAAGAAACTATTATTGTCAAAAACCTAGTATTTCTCAAAAAATATTGATTCTTATTTTTAAAAGTGAAAATTAAAATATTTATAAAATTATTTAGAAAAAATAACGATTATTATTGTAATTAGAATTTTTAAATTATCCTATGGTGAATTTTTCATATTTTTCTAAGACAGTCAAAATTTCATGTTTTTTTAAGGTTGGGGTCAAAGTCTCATTTTATTATTAAAGCAAGGAAATATTTTGACTGGGTAGAGGGAGAACATTACATAGACTTAAGGCCAAAGTCCAAGTGATGCTTGCAAGCCCGTTTTTGGACTAAAGGTCTCTTCGATGAATAGTAATACTACAGTACCCAGGTTGCTACAGTACCGCCACCACTACATTTCATGATATAGTGCCTCTGTAACATTACTGTCACTACTGCTATATTACTACTATAGTACCCAACTATAGTGCTTCTAAAGTAACCCAAAAAAAGTTCCCAACTCGGATTTGATCCTGGGTCTTTTGGATGCCAAGCAAGAGCCTGTACCACTTGGGTACAGGCTCGTTGGTAGTCAAATTTTCAAATAAAAATTAAATACGATATAAATATATGGTGTTTATTATGAAAAAATAATGAACCAATGATTATATAATAAATAATATAAAGGTTATAAATGACCATGTGAATAAACATGACTCACTTACATATCATAAAGGGTATTATTTTAATAATGTCATCCATTGAAATAATAAAACAATGAAAAAAATCCCTCTTTTTTAGAAACCATGTGAATAAACCATTGGAAGGTTTGTGGTTCTTATTATTTTATTATATAGATTCCAAAACCTATGTTTGAGAAATAATAAAGAACTCCCTTATGTCTACCTATGTCTCAAAAATATCCTCCCAAACTTATGAAATCACACTCTCAAGGTAAGAGATCCTCTCATTATCCTCTTTATTCATGCATTTCTATTTTATTATACCTTTTATCTCCATTTAATAATGCTATGATATGTTCTAACATATTCCCAAAACTTTCCACATTATGGATAAATGATAATAGATCCATTTCAATTTCATTAATCCCTACCATGAACATTTATACGCCCCTATTATGCTGCCAAAATTTCACCACCATTTTCTATTGAAAAAAATTATGTAGTGAATACTCGTCCATATTTCTTACCAAGGGTGTTCACCTTTATAAAAATATAATTATTTGATTTGGGACATATATATATGTTTTAAAAACTCCTCGATAATGGAATAAAATTTCATGATAAATGATTCCTTGTTGTATGATATGGGTGGCACCTTATGCATGTGAATGAAATGAAAGTGACGGGTGCACCCTTAATTATATAATGCTCAAGTGCATTGGATAATGTTTTACCCTCATGATATGTAATTCCATGGATTATGGAGTGAACCTAATCCATCGTGTTGCTTTTTCCATCAGGAGGTATTTTCATTTATCCTTGACCTTTTTTTATGATTCCCTGTTTTGAGTTGTTGCCACATTTCCAATGGTACCATTATAATTATCATGCTATATTGTAAATAATTATATGTGTTTATGATTATCACTCATTTTATTAACCATTTATATAACTATTTAATAACATATATAACTTTCATCATGTTATTCCACTTTTATTCCTTTACTGGGATTTATAGATCACCTCTTTCTTATGTTTTTTCCCAGGTTATCGCATGCAGTTTTAGGTATGAAGGAATAATATGATCATGTTAATGAATTTTTCAATAAATATGATGTATACCATTTTTTAAGTTGTTATGTAATGTACCTAATTACCAAATATTCTAGACTTATCAATATTTTGGGTTGTATTATGTTTAATCTTATTAATTAAATCATCAATTAATGTGAAATAAAGAGGAGGGTCATCATAGTTGGTATTAATGGAAAGTTTATTTATTTTTGGGATTATGATTAGAAAACCCTATATAAATACTTACAGATAAGACTAAACAAAATAATAAAAACCTTAATTTTTTTAAAGTATATAATAAGTGGTTTACATGTAAATAAATCCATGTCTGGATAATACAAGTGTATGTGGCTCTCGAACAGATGTACATATGGGTAAACCCCAAAACATTGTGTGGAGTTAGACTCGATGGGGAACTAGTGTATGAAAATAGGCCTTCATGCACATCTGGTTTGACACTCTTAGAGGATATTATTTATTAAATTCATAAGATCATTATGAACCATTATTAAGAGAAAAACATTTATGTTATAATCAGGCCCCACTGGAAACACAGACACCCCCACCTTAACATGGTCATTGGGTCCTAGCCCACAAGGTACCACCACTTTCCCCATAGACATATGTTCCCCTTCTTGGGGCCCACCCATGTTCCCAAATGGGTCATTAGAAAAATTAGTTTCCTCACAGACCAACACATGTTCTCTCCAATGTGTCATTTCATCACTCACACACAGTATGAGAAACATCCTAGAAGGTCACTCACCATTATCACTACTTCATGCCAAACATGCTTAATTGTGGAGTTCTAGTCAGATAGTCTCTTGAAAATAAATGTTCAACTTGTGGGCATGAGTTATATCATTTATTATTTTTAATTCTTTATCATTATGATGTGTTACATTCACCCCCCCCCCAGAGCATAATTTTCTCATTGTGGACACTATATCTCAATCCAAGTAGTGCCACTGCACTTAAGGCTAGGTTCCTCCTTTGATAACAATGTCATAACTGGTCCCTATAAGAGCACATACCCCCCTCCATAACTTATTCATCGGGTCATATCCCACTAGGTACCACCAGTTACCCTACAGACATGTGTTCCCCTCCCTAGGGCCCACCCATGTGCCCGAACAAGTCATTAGACTAATGAATGTACCTAAAGTCCAACACATGTTCTTTCATGTGTGCTTTTTCCTCACTCACACACACCCTTAGTAACTTCCAAAAAGGTCACCCATCATGATCACTACTCTAGTAAAATCATGCTTAACTGTGGATTTCTGATCAGATAAGTTCTCGAAAAGAATGTGCACATTGTTAACATGAGTCATATCATTTATTCTTTTTAACCCTTTATCATTCTGTGGTGTTACAAGCTATAGGATTATATGTTTGAAAATTTATAATGGATAACATAGATAAAAGCCTATAAATCCATATTTTAATGAAATACATGTCATTTATAATTTATCCCTTTAATTTCTTTGGACTTTTGTTTATGTGTTTAATAGTTTAAAAATTCTCATACCTAATTTTCCATTTATTATATATAATGGCCAAAAATAGGAGAAATTGGGTAAAAAATCAATGTGAAGGTAAATTTGATGACTAACCAAATGAGTTTCCCAACCCGATAGGAGAAGTAATCAAGAAATAGTTTATGATACTCTTTCAGTTGACTTAGGTTGTGAATAGAACCATGGATCGGTAGAATGTCCAAATACCCCTAAAAGAAGAAGTTATAATTGAGACCTTTGTGAGACAATAGAATCTGATTTTCAATGGATCATATAATCCCTTAATCATGGAACAATGGATCAACTCCTTTGAGAATATCTTCTCCATCCTTAAATGTTTAGAGAAAGAGAAGGTTACATTGGAAATTTATTATATGGAGGGATAATCTCATCATTGGTGGACATTGATCAAGAATACAAAGCTTGAGGAAGATATCAAAGTGATGGGTTGGAAGGAGTTCCAGAAAATGTTTCTGAAAAAATATTTTCCTCACACCCTCTAAATCAAAAATGGAAAGGGATTTCCTTTCCCTTAAGAAAAAACAATGAATTTATCAGTCCGTACAAGGAACACTTAACAATACATACATGATACACCTCCAACATTGTCTTTACACCTAAATAAAAGGTTGACCGCAAAATTGGTGAGATAAAACCTAATCTACAAAAATCTCTGGAGATCAAAGAATTTGATAGCTATGAGTAAATTATTTGATGTGTCCTCAAAGTTGAGATGAAGATTGGAAAATCTCAAGGGTATCATGGGGATAAGATGTTTAATGTGGAGATTAATTATGGAGTTCTGTTGGAGAAATATAATAGTGATAAGAAATTTCAACATCCCACCGGTAAAAAGTGTGGGAAGAAGAACCCATAAAATTTCTTAAGGGGATGAGGAAATGTTTTAGGTGCGAGAAGTAAGGGCACCTAACTAGATATTATTGATGGGAGAAACTCACTAATCCGATGGAAGAAAGGAATTCGATGGTAAACCCTCTGTACTTTGTTCATTGTTTAAAATACAAGGAACAAAGGTACTTTTCAATCCAATCCATTAAGGAAATTGTTTTCAGAGACAACTAACAACCACCAATGAAGCAAGGGTGAGTTTATTCCATCAAAACTACTTAGGTGGATCCTGAAAATAAAGCGATGATAGGTAAGAAAGTTATTCATTAAAAAATAGTGAACACAATTTTTTATTTTGGTTCTATGCATTCATTTATATCATGAAAGTTTAGTTGAACTATTCAAACACCACCACAAATCATGAATGTAGAGATATCGGTGAAAATAAAAAATGGGGAAATTATTAAATCCTAAGTATATAACTCCTCCCCTATCAAAATTTGTGGGATGAAATTCATAAAAAACCTTATAATAACCTCATTAGTATAATTTGATGCAATTAGGGGTATGGATTGTATTTCCTTATATATATCCAACATAAATTTCTGTGAGAAGTATATCACTCTATGTATCATGAATCATCATATGATTCTGTACAAATTCAAGGAGAAGGATGAATCTTATTTATCACAAAAATCCAAATAATGGATATATTTTCCCTATGAGTAAGTGTATCCAACACAAATGATTGAGTCTAAGGAAAAGATTATCCTTGAAGACATGACCATTTTGACGGAATACACTGAAAAGTCTCCCAAAGAATTATCTATCCTTTCTTCTAGCTGAGAGTTTAATTTTAAATCAATCTTATACTTGGGGTGTTTTCATTATCCAACACTCTGTATAGAATAGATATTTTGTAACTTTAGGTATTAAAGAAAAAGTACAAGATAATATAGATAAAGGATTCATATGCTCAAGTTCATAACCGTAGGGTGCACCAGTCCTTTTCATCAAGAAGATGGATGGGTCAATTCACCTTTATATTGATTATCATGAGCTCAATAAGATTGTAAAAAAGAACAAGTATCCTCTTCCTTGGATTTATGACTTGTTTGATTAGCTATGTGTATCACAATAATTCTCCAAGGTGGATCTTTGGTTGGGATGTTATCAAATAAGGTTGAAGAATGGGGATATCCTCATGAACACTTTTCATACATGGTAAGAGCACTATGAGTTAATGGTAATACCATTAAGACACACTAATTCTCCATAAATATTCATATATTTTATGAATAGAGTCTTTATATATTTCCTGAACAATTTTTTGGTATTATTTATAGATGATATTCTAATATACTCAAAAATTAAGGAGGGTTTAGAGGAACATCTAAGAACTATGCTAAAGACCTTATGAAAGGATAAGCTTTATGAAAAGTACAAAAAAATGTGAGTTATGGTTGAATCTTGTCTCATTATCGGGGAATATTGTCACAAGTAATGTGGAATCCATGCACCCTTCAAAGATAGAAGCAATTTATGGGTTGTCATGGCCAATATATATGATAGAAATCCATATATTCCTTAGGTTAGCGAGGTATTATCAACGATTTTTGAGAAATTTATCATTATTATAAAACCCTCTATCCAAGATAACTTAGAAGTGATTCAAGTTTGTTTGGAATGATGAATGTGAAGAGAGTTTCAAGGAGCTAAAAAATAGGCGTATCACTTCACCCATACTTATGCTACCCAAAAGTGGGGAACTTTTCATGGGGTATAGTGATGATTCGAAGAAGGATTTGGGATGGTGTTCAAAAAAATGAAAAATTGATAGCCTATTTCTCAAGGAAATAGAAATTTCATGAAATAAACTACCCAATGAATGATTTGGATTTGGCATCAGGGATCTTTGCTTTGAAAATATGGTGGATTTATCTCTTTGGAGAGAAGATTGAAATATATATAGATCATAAGAGCCTCAAGTATATTATCACACAAAAAGAGATGAATATGAACTAGAAAATATGGTTACAGCTGATTAAGAATTATGAATTCTCAATCAACTACCATCTTGGGAAAGCAAATAAATTGGAAGATTCTATAAATAGAAAGGATCCAGTAATTTTATCATTGATGATAATTGATAAGGATTTGATCTTCCTAGACTTTAAAATTATGAACATATGCTCAAAGAGATAATGTGGGAATTCAGAAGAAAGTGGAAGCTATAATAAAAGTAAAATCTTCATAATTCAATGTTAATGAATAATGAGTTGATAGATTTGGTTCATAACTATGTGTATCATCAAATCTTGAGTTAAAGAAGGAGTTGTTGGATGATGAACATAGCTCAAACTTCTTTATCTATATTAGAATCATGAATATGTATTGAGATGTCTGAGAGAACTATTAGTGGGACAATATAAAAAAGGATATCAAAAAATATACATCAATATGACTTGTATGTTAGAAAGTGAATGTGTGAAGGAAAAAACCCAAGGGGATGATGCAACTATTACCCATACTTACAGGGAAATGGAAAAACATCACCATGGACTTTATCATTGGTCTTCCAAATAAATCAAGAGGAAATAATGATATATGGGTTATAGTGGATCATTTTACAAATAATTATCACTTAATTTCAATTTGAGAGGACTTATCACTCAATAAAATTGCAAGGATATACATTAGATAAGTGGTGAGGCTACATATAACACCACTATCGATTTTATGTGATCCAGATCCAATATTTTCCTCCATATTCTAGAAGATTATCCAACATGATCTAAATATTATGTTGAACTTCATCACGGATTATCACCCTCAAACTTCTAACCAATCAGAGCAGACTATCTAGACACTCGAGGACATTTTTGAGAGCATGGTCAATTAACTTCAACTGAGGATGGGACCAAAATCTTCCTCTGGTCGAGTTCTCATACAATAATAGCTTCCACTCTAGCATCCAAATGGATCCCTATGAATCCATTTATAGAAATATATGAAAAAAACCTTAATTATAGGATAAATTTGGGGAATAGAAACCGCTATGTCCTAAAATGGATGAGGAAATAATTAAAAAGTTCAAGACCATTCTGCAATACATCAAGGATGCTCGAATTCGAAAAAAGTGCTATGCTGACAATCACCAATGAGACCTAGATTTTGAGGTTATATATAAGTAATTCTTATATGTATCTCCATGGAATAAATTCATGATATTTAGGAAGAATATATATCCTACTCCAAGACACATTGGCCCCTTTGAGATCCTTGATCGCATCAGAGCAGTGTCTTATTGACTAGAAATCTCACCTAACCTATCTCAAGTACATGATGTGTTCCACATATCACTCTTGAGGATGTACATACCAAACCCCTCACATGTGTTGAATCCAAAGGTGGTACCATCAGAGAATGATCTTTTCTATGAGTAGCATCCAGTGAAGATCTTAGATCAAAGAGACAAAGGTCTATGAAATAAGACAATCCACTTAGTGAAAGTGATATAGAGAAACCACAAGTTTTAATAAGTAATGTAGGAATCATATGAGTTGATGAAACATAGTTACCCTCAACTTTTTTAGCGTGTGAAATTTCTGAAGGAGGGGAATATTTTAATGACTCAAACTACTATACATAAAATTCCCATTATGGTTGAATTAAATGTCTTATTATGTGTCATGGTTATAGAAAACACATGCACTTATTTGGTTTTATTATATCATATCAGATTTAAATTGCTATTAATAATAATTATCTTTGATAATATAGTTATTCAATAGTGATCATATTAGTAGAATAAATATAGGGTTTTAACAAATCCAATTGAAACCATCAAATGAAGCGACAGCCTCAAATAGTAGGATTAAACCCTATGAATCCCATTTATCAGATCTTATAAGGGAGATATCATTATTTCTCTTTAACCTTGACCAATACCAAGCTTAGATCAAAAAAATTAAGCATGATAGAAACTGTTTATGGCAGAATTTCAAGCTCATCGAGATCTTTACCCAAACCATGTACGTCGAACCACCCCATGGAAGTCTCTTCGTCGTGGACCTTACCTTTAGGGTTTTCGTAGGTGTAATAAAGGGCTATGTATCAAGACTATAATAATATGAATATATATTTTATAGAATAATGAATACATTTTCATCATATTATTGTTACTTTATAAGTTATTTTGATTTTGATATAATAAAATAAAATAAAAGTATTTTTTGATAATCTTAAAATTCAATTAAGGTATTTATTTTTTTCAATTAATAGATTTTTTAAATAAATATTATTTTATTAAAATATTATTATTAAATAATTTATCTTAAATATAAATTATCATATAATTTTTATGAACTCAAATTTAATTTTTATAAGGCTTTAAAAACTTTTATTGTCAAAAACACATAATTTCCCAGTAAATATCGATTCTTATTTTTAAAATTAAAATTCACATATTTAGAATATTATTTTTTATAAATAAATATTATTCTTCTAATCAGAGTGTTGAAGTTATCCTATGGTTAACTTTTTATAATTTTATGAGAAAGTCATTTTTTATAGTAAAAATTAAATACAATATAAATATATTGTGTGTATAATGATATCATATTGACCCAAAATGTTGTAATAAATACAATAAAGTGTATAAATAACCAAATATATATTAACTTTTAAATAATTTGATTTTAAGTTTATTTGATTAATTTTATAAATCCTTTATGAATCCTCCAAAACCTATAATATATTTTATGGTTTTAAAATCATTTCTTTATAAACATGATTCACTTATACATAAAAAAGGGTGTTATTTTGATAATTTTGGACCTTGGAATAATAAAATAATGAAAAAAATTAATCTATATCAGAAATAATGGGAATAAACAATTTACTTGTTTTTCTATTTTTTTATATTGAGTTCAAAACCTATGTTTGAGAAATTTTAAAGAACTCCCCTCTCTTTTCCTATATAAACCCAGACAAACTACCATTTCTATTCACTAAAAAACCTTAGAGCATATATTTACTCTTCTCTACAATCTCTAGAGTCCCAAAAATTTTCCCTTAATCTCTCAAGAAGCTCCTCCCAAGCTTTTGGAATCACACTCTCGAGGTAATGGATCCTCTCATTCTCCTCTTTATTCAAGAATCTCCATTTTCTTATGAATTTTATCTTCATTTACTAATGTTGGTATATTTTATCCCATATTACCCTTAATTACCCTATGATTCATAAATTATGATAGACCCCTTTTACTCTCATTAATTCCACCCATGAACATTTATACTCCCCCGTTATGCTGTCAAAATTTCACCGCGATTTTTCATTCCAAAACCATTGTGTAGTGAATACCCATACCCATTTCCTATCAAGGGTGTTCAACTTTATGTACTTTTAATTATTTTATTTGGTACATGTATATATAAATACCACAATCCCTGATATTTTAATAAAATTTGATGATAAATTATTTCATGTTGTATGATCTATGTGTCACACTTATTCATGTGAATGAAATGAAAGTGATGGGTACAACTAGAATTATATAGTGCTCCAATGTATTAGGTAATGTTTTAGTCTTAAAAGTCATCATATAAGGGATTAGTAAGTGAACATCATCCATCATGGGATTTTTCCATCATGATTTCTTGGCAGTTATCCTTAACTTATATTTATTATTCCATGTTTTAAGTTGTTCCCACATTTACCATATTGCCTTTATGATTATCATTTTATATCATGAATTATTGTTCATGTTTATAATTTTCACTCATTTTATTCGCCATTTATATTCCTATTGTCTAACATGTATTACATTCGTTATTTCATTCCATTTTAATTCCCTTACTAGGATTTATATATTATCCCTTTCTTATGTTTTTCCCCAGGTTATCCCCTATAGTTTTAAGTATGATTGAATAATATGATCATGTTAACAAAGTTTTCAATAAAGATGATGTATTACTTATTTTAAGTTGTTATGTAATGTTAGAAATTCACAAATACACCATCCTTCTTGATCTTCAGGGTTTTATTATGTGTAATCTTATGAATTAAATCATGAATTGATGTGTAATAAACAGCAGGGTTCTCATATATAAAACCTTGGATAATTTTGAATATAGAATAAAAATTAAAATATCATAAAACTTATAAATTCCATGAATTAAAAAATAACCTTTGGAACATATCTCTTAAAATAATCACCATTATATTTTAATACAGTTATTACAACTCAATCCATGAATTCCAGAAGTTTTTTGATGTACCAAATCAATATAACTATTCATAAATTCTATTTTTCAAACACCGAAACCTCTAAAGCACCCTTCTACTTGAAATTATATAGTGGTTTAGTGAATTTATAGGAAAAAAATTATTTGATACTATTTAAATTGTATTCAACTATTGTTTTGACTTCCACCATGGAAACATGTAAATCATCCAAAAAATTCATGCCTTCAACCATGGTCACATATACTTCCAAAATGGATTTCCATGTTTTCTATAGGTATATTTTTAACTCCAAACTCTATACTCTATAGTGTAGTGACAAACCACTGACTATTTTGGATTCACATTACCCTTACATAGACTAAAATACCTATATATAGAAACAATGTTTTACCTTTATGTAAGTAATTTTCAAACTAAAAAATGTTATGAACTATATTTTTGTGTCAAAGAACCTTTTTGTTTACAGTGACCATACCTAAAATTCAATATAACCCTTAAACAATTTATCTATTATATTTATGCAAAATTTTATCTGTAGTGATGACCCTTCCATAGTTTCCCCTAGTAAGCCTTCCATAGGTTGTCTTGGAGAAACACAACCACTACTTCAGCATGGCCCTCTTCACTATTTCTCACATGTAGAATTCCTATTTGAAATACCTTATAAAATGATTCTTTATATCGTACTATAGTCATTTACAAATTTAAAATTCCTTGACTGGAATCTGTATGACATAGTCCAAGCTATGGTTAAGGTTTCCTTCACCAAAACCATTTGAGTTACTTTTATCCATGTAATTATTTGATCTCTATGACTTAAAATAATGACTTATATGAATACCTATAACAATTTGTCAACAAAAAAACCCAAACACCACTCAATGCTATTTTAGTCAAAATATCCCCCATTGGGTTTGTTGAAAATGTCAAATCCTTCCAAAATTTATAATCAACTTCTACCAAAAAAATCTTTTTAGAGACATAAAATAATTCATGTAATACAAATATAAACACATTTTATTCAATGTGTTAATAAATTAATCACTAATTATTAGTTATAATCCCACATGATCTATGATAGTTATGAGAAAAAATAATTAAATGAAAAGATCCTCATGAATACTTTCCTTATGTTCTTAAAACACCTCAATGTTCAAGACAACTCCTTTTCCACCTAAATAAACATTCAATAACTCTCCTACTTTTTTGATATGAAAGACCACTTGTTTAAATTTTTAAATAAATTCATGGATTCTATCCATGTAAATGTATATATCAATGAATATTTATCTCTATTTATCAATGAACCCAAAGAAAAAGGTTTTCTTTAATGATCATAAAAGACATCTAGAAACCAAAAAATTTATTATAATAGTGTATCCATACCTTGATCCATATAATAACATATTGTGTGGATAAGGGGTGTCTTATTCAATCCATATAACTATTTGGATTCAGTTAAAATGAAGGATTAAAATGATATCTTTATAATTCCATCTTGGGTTGTTCATGGGTTATAATATCAATGACTTGATTTTGAGTAGACACATACTCTACCTCCACCAACTATGGTTAAAACTTGTACTTTATAGAGTAATATTTAATCTTAATGTGCATGGACCTCAAATGTTCTATGGAATATTTTATATGATTTATAGCACTCAATTTTTCACATTTTATAGGGATAAGAAATGCCACTTCAAATCTAATGTCTTCATGATTTTACATAATCCATAACAATTATGTATAAGCATAATTGGATGTTATATACACACCCTAATCCATTATCAAAGAGATACAATCTTGTTTTTTACTTAGCAATGAAATAAAGGTACTTATATGATAGAAATAACCTCCTGATTTAGACTTTTGGTTATTTACCAATCCTTCCGAATCTTTATTATTTAATCACAATAGATATTGTGATTTTCTATAATAAAAAAATAAATAGTGTAGTATACTTTTGATATATCAAAGAATTGTATTCATATATTGAATATGACATTATTTTGGAAATATTTAATAATAGGTGCTCTAACACATTGGAACTTATAATATCTGGTCATTTGGATATCAAATATAAAAAACTGCCATTGATCTTTCACTAAAGAGTCACAATGACTTCTTTCCTAACCATATCTTTGGAAAATTTATCCAAGACTCTATTGGAATGTCTATATGTTAAGAAACATCCATATAAAATATTTTCATAACATCGTCACCATACTTAGTTTTGGAAATAAATGTATTATTTTATCTTCGAATCACCTATATTCCAAGGAATTATAATAATTCTCCAGTGAGAGACATCTCAAATTCACACCTCATGAGTTATGAAAAAAATTTATTATGTGTTATCCAATCCTCCAAAGATGATTTCATCAACATATAAAAGAACTACCATTTATTTCTCCTTCCCTACCTTGATATTGAGGTTGTGATAAATCCCACCACTTTTAAATTAAAAATTATTTAATTATTGTTCTAGAATTTATTACCAGGCTATTAGTTCTTGTTTTAGGACATATAAATTCTTATTTAAATATAATACTTTATCATCATCTTCATAAATGAGAAAACCATATAGTTTTTCAATGTATACTTCTTCTTAAATAACCCAATTTAGGCATATCAACTTCATATACATTTAAAAATAATAATCTTTTTTTTCACAGCCATATACAAAACCAATATTATACTCTCAAGTCATGTTTTAAGTGTGAAATTATTATCTAAATCGATTACTTATATTTTTTAATAAACTTTTCAAAAAAAATAAATACTTTATTACTTGTTATATGGTTATATTTATTAAGTTTGTTTCACAAAACCCACTTGGTTCTGATAAAATTCTTACTTTTGGGCCGTAGGATAACTTCCCAAGTCACATTCTTCTCAATATAGTCAAATTACTCATCCATATCCTTGAATAAAATTTCAACTTTAAGAAATTATTCAAAAAAAATTAGTTCCACAGAGGATAAAAGTGTTTTTTGTTTTTGGAAATTTATTATTTTAGTATGAACTAGGGTTATTCAGTCACCAAATATATTATTCTCATTAACATTTGGAATTCTATTTCTCCTATTTTAAGATTTTGTCATAATTTTATTTTATTTATATTTAGAATCATCATCTGAGTATTCTACATCATTATGAACTCGCCCTAAGTTATACACTTATTTATCGCATTCTTTATTAAAAATTGTACTACTCTCATGTGTAATTTACTTACTAAAATTTGAGTCCTTCTCCTATGTATTATAAATATGATCATTTTCAACCACTATAACATTATGGGTTATTACTAAATTTTTGATTCGTTTGTTAAAAAACATTTCATATTTTATATTTTATGAATATCTTAGAAAAATATCTTCATCACCATGAGATTAAAACTTTCTATTCTTTTATTTATTAATAATAAAAAACTTACTTCTGAACACTCGAAATTAATTAGTGTGGGATTATTTCCATATCATATTTCATAGGGAGTTTTGTATTTCTTCGGTGTAGAAAGGATCTATTAGAGATATAGACTACTATAAGAATAGATTATTTCAAATACTTTTATGATAGAATATTTTCAATTATTTTTTTCCGATCCATGTTATTTATAATATGGTTTCTCCTCTTAATAAATCTATTTTTTAGGATTCCATATTGTTGATACCTGATGTTAAATTTTAGGATTTTCTAAGTATTCATCCACATGAATTTTTTTAAATTATATAACATTGATTGCACAAAGTTTTTGGAACTTTACACCAAAAATATTCTTAACTTCTCTCTAGTATCAATAGATTCACATGAATACCTTAGTTTTGTGGGTAATCATCATTATCCATTCCATTTTGTTAAAATCATCCAAAAATAAAACATATTACCTTTTTTCATATAATTAATTATATGGTTTCATTGGTCCACATACATCCACATGTAAAATATTGAGTGACCTAGATGATTTACCTTTCTTAAACATATATGTATTCTAAAAAATCTTCTCCTTTCAATATGTGACACAAATGTGAGATTCATAAGTAATATAAAAGATACCTCAAGCTCCATCATTATTTTCCAAATTTTCCAAGTATTTTTAGCTATAATGTACTATTTACAGGTTCTATAACTTTCTTTCATCCTCCTTAGATACCTGAAACTTATTTTTTTTTATTAAGAAAACACTTTTGTGGGAAAAGTGAGAAACCGAAAGGTTCAGCATACAGCAAAAACACCCAAGCAGAAAACCAGAAACAGACCCGACCAAGCAAAGAAAACACTACCAACACCAATGCAGGACCACTCGGCGATCCCATGCAAGCATGGTCCCTCCCGAAGGCAAAGCCCTCCCTCAAATTCAACCAAGTCCCAAATGGCCTGCAAAGTGGACAGAGGTGTACTCCAGCTCATCGGAGCCAGTCCGGCCCTCATACTTTCCCACACACATCAACAGAGATTTCAGAATCATTGATAAACAATTTGATTCTGCCAGAGCCCATATCCCTAAAAAGCTTCCACGATAAGAAGAATACCTGATAGTGAGGTTCCTCCCTTAGCAGATATTCAAGTGCAGAAGTCATCTTGTTCCATACCTGGATATACTCCTCGAGTTTGATCACCCCCTTGTTGAAGCCGCCAACCAGAATCATATCTTGTTTGTCAACCCATTTATATTGCTCCTCATTGAGATTCACGTCAATGGTCCGACCCAAAATCCTAGCTGCATCCTCCTCCGAAGCATTGAGATATAGAACCTGCTCTTCCACCTTCTCATCTGAGGACAATATCAAGTCCAAGGATGGGTCAGACTTACCAGATGAAGTTGAATGACATCCAACCCCGCTGCCCATCTCCTCGGCCACTGTCCTTTTAGCTGACCGAGTCTTCATAGGAGGTGGCAGGGAGGAGTAGTTCTTCTTACCCCTCCTCCTCTTGTCACTCCTATTGCTCTTCAGACCTTGTTCTCCTTCAGAATAGACTTTACTGACCTCCAGGGTTTCTTCATGGGGCTCCTCTTGGTGCTCTATCACAGCAAGACTGGCAAATCTGTTGCTCAGATTGACCAGAGTTCGAGTTGGAGAAACTGCTCCCCCTGCCTGAGAGCCCGAGACTGGTCCCCCTATTTCCTCAGCACTGGTTAGGAGAGGAGTTTCCAAGACCTCCTCCTGCATAACACCAGGTTCGTCCTCCCCCATCCCCTCCTGAGAGACCTGTTCTGCCCTACCAACATTGAGCAGACCTTCCTCCGACCGCTTACTCCCCGCACCAGCCTCCATGGAGCAGTCACCGGGGTTGTGTGCTGCCTCGAGACCCCTTCCCATATACTGGCAAGCAGTATCCAGGTTCACCACCTCGGAGTGACCAGTTTCCCTCCTGCACTTCCCAACAGAATCCAAAGGTAAATCTGCAGCATCCTCAGGTAAAGGAGCCTTCCCTTTGAACTTATCCAATCCAACCTTCTCCTGAGATGCCCCCAGCTCCATTGGGACCTTGACCTCACTTGACTTACGAGGATCCAAGTCGGCATGAGGCCGGTCTGCAGGGGTGGCCTGGGCACTGCTATGTCCAGCATTAGTGTTGATCACACCACCCCTCAGAGGTGCAACTGTGGACACATCTGCAGTAAGGCAGCCCATTCTCATCATACTACAGTCCCCTGCCTCTTGCACAGGAAAAGCCTCCTCGGTCAGCTGCCGTGGTTGAGGGTCTTGGGTTCTGTTCTCGACACCCATGACCTGCTGTTCTGAGATCAGAAACCCGCATTCCACTGGTTCCTTCCCCTTACCATTGCCCACTAATGAGTTCGCATCCTGCCCACCCTTGTACCAAACACCCCTGGAATGGGAGTTACCTCTCCTACCCTCCATCGAAGATGATCCCTGCCGGCACACGTCCGAGATATGCCCCAGCCTCCTACAGGTAGAACAGAAGTTGGTCCATCCCTCATACACAACTTGCTGTTTACACCTGTATTCCTCCCCAATTGTTATCCAGACAAAATCGAAGGGAGCCTTTGATACATCCATCTCAACAAAAACCCTCGGGTAAACTGGGTGACACACTGCCTCTGTTCGGCTATCCGAGCAAAGATATCTTCCGACGAGATTTCCGAGCATCCTTATGATTGCAGGATTTTGAAACGGTAAAGGAAGATGAGGGAAACTAACCCAAATCGCAGCCGACGGTGGGTCACGATTCATGTGGAAGTCAAACGACCAGTGGAATAAGAAGAAACGGCAACCATTGCAACTCCGGGGCGCCCTAGACCAGGCGCGGATAAGATCTTCCTCAGAGGAGAAGCGGATCATGATATGCCTATAATCGAGCAAACCAACAGTTGCCCGCTCCTGGAGACCCCAAGCATTGAAAACGAACCTGTCGAAGGAATCAATTGATGGTCGTCTCTGCTTGAAACGAGCAACAAGGGTGAGCTTCAGAAGAGCGGTTGATTCTGTGAACCTCTCCTGATAATGAAAATGATTTTTTTCTTAATTCTCTAATATTATTCTTCATTTTACAAAACAAAAATTCTATTGATAACTTTCCTCTTATTCAAAAATGATTCCATCTACTATTTTTCACCATTTCATGTTACTTTTGGAAAACTCTTTTGCACCGGTGATGCACAATATATTTCTTTGTTCCCAAATCCTTCACAACAAAAAAATATCAATTAAAATCATCAGAGAATACTAAAATTTTATTTTCATGTTTTTTGATAATCTTTATCTTATAAATATATCTTTCTAAAAGAAAACATATGTAGAGTTTTTTCCAACATTCTATAATAATAACACTTGATATTTTCTTTTTTTTCTCTAATTTTACTATAAAAAAATTTATCTATTGAGTACTATATATATCTTATTTCCTTCAATGTGTTAATTAATGAGGTTTATAACTAAGAATAACTAGTTTATTATTGTAATCATTCTCTAAAATATATTTTACTTTGTTCTTAAATCACTACACTTTTGGAATATCCAAAATATCTTATGTAAAACCTTTGATAGTTTCTTTTTCCTTTTCAGAGGATGGATTTGTTTTACTTCTAGAAGTCACCCCTAATGATAAAATTATCCATTTATATTTACAAATCCATTTTGAGGACATTACTTATCCTTAATGTTGGTAAATTATCATAACCCTTTTCTTTGATTGTATTCTTTAATTCATTAATTATTTGGGCATGCCACTTAAATTTGAGTTTCAACTCACCTTATTTCAAAGATTTTATACACATTACAAACCCAATTTTTTCAATTTCTAACTCATGTTATGACTTTTACTCCTCCTGTTGTTTCGTGTAAATCTTAGAGTCCCATACCACTCCATTTTCCTTCTTATAATTATTTCTCTAAACATAAATTTTATCAAGATCTAACTCAATTAATACTGGGAGATCAACTCTTCCTTCAATTCCATCAATTTCAATATCATTGTCGTAATATTTTGGATTTTTTACAATATCTATCAAGTAGTATTCTCCCATATACCTAAAATATTCAACCTCTTCAACTTAATTTTCCTATAAAATTTTATCTTCTTATGAGAGAAATGTTTTCTGAAAAATATTCATGGTGATCGTTTCTTTCATTTTATTTCCTTTAATAATTTCATGGTAGGTACTTATTATTTATCACCCCCTTGATATTTATTAAGTCATTTAGCTACAATATTTCCTTACATTCAAAAATTTAACTAAAAAAGTGTAATCCTGCCTTTGAACGTTCATATTCCTATTTTTTATATTAGAGGATATAAAAAATCACCTCACAAACCTCATCATACTAAGTGTATTCCTTCAAGATGTATTTATTCATGGATTTAAAATCCATTTCATTAATTCTCTTCTTTGTTTGGTAATAATTATCTCTATTCCTCATTTCATATGTAATGAGGGTACTATGTATGTTGTCCATGAAAATATCCTTCAGATATATTTCTTCAAGCACCAAGTATTTTTCAATAAAATATGGAAGCAATATTCTCAAAATCTTTTAAAAATGTTAACATCGTCAATGTTTTCTCAAATTACACTCATGTGTTTTATGAAGATATTTATTCAATAAAATAATGCATCAACTATTTCATTTGGACTCATCATTAAATCATTATATTTATTCCATAAAACATAAAAATTTTCCTCTCAAAAAATTTAATATCCTTCATAAATATTCAACAGATTATCACACATAACATGATATAAATTTCATTACATAGCCTTCATATAAATAAGGTTGGATAAGGATCCCCCTAAAGAATTGATAGATTTAAATTTGGAATCCAATTATATATGGCATCTCTCTATTAGAGCTTAATTCTCTATACTATCCAAAATAGCATTCAGGGATACCATATAAACAACCATACCCAATGATATGAAATAATTTTGCATTAGACTCTTCCATAGTTTAAAATTATTGCCTTTGAAAATAGGTATTCCCTTATGGTTTATAATCACCTTTAAGCTATCGAGAGAGAAAAATGTCTCCCCAAAACAATAGCTTTGATACAACTTATTAGTCCTTATCAAGGATTATACATAGATATGGGGAAAAATATGGAAATTATAAAGTTTAATATTTCTTCATTGTTCATGATCATGTTATCTCAAAATGAGGAACATTTCTTTCTCTCCCTTAAAATCCTTCACAAGAGAATAAATAATTAAAGAACATGATCGATTTTTACTTGATTTACCCAAACTAGGCTAGTACAAGGAGAATGAAAATGCAAATGTCCATATTAATTTAAACACTATAGAATACTTCTTTTATATTGATACACAATGGATCAGTCTCATAGATTCTAGACTAACTTTCCATAAAAGAAATTAAAAATATTTCTTCTCTTTTTTTTACAATGAGAAAAATATCATTCCTATTCACTAATAGGCACTCACTGCTCCTACTATGTGGGTCTTTTCCCCCTAAAATTTTATATAAGAAATAAACCATAAATGGAATGTAACTTATTACATGAATTTTACATTCTTCTAGTGAACTAGAACTCTTTTATTTTTCATTTGTATTAAATCTTCCAAATCATATTCATATACTTTCTTTCTCTTCTTTTATAATTCAGATTTATCAAAAATGAATATGATTAGATATTTCTACCTTCTCTTATATGATAGTACTATCCTTTATCTACTCTACCTCTCTTTCGTTTTTTAAAATCTATACACATGATACGTATAAAACCTAGATTTTGTTTTGAATATGAGATTCCAAATACAAATATCACTGATCATATAACTCTCATACCTTCAGGTCTAACCTTTGGATCATATTTCATCAAATAATCACATTAGATTCAAATAAAGTATTTAAAACCCAATCCATAGCTTCCAAAAGTTTTTTGAAGTTCCAAATCCACCAAAATATATCTAACTTCTAGTTTGCAAACACCAAACCTACAAAACTCTCTTCTACTTGACACTAAGGTGTGGTATAGTGAATCTCCAAAAAAACACCCTTCATCAGGCTCAATACCATGACCACTTTCCATTTCAACTTTTACCTTATAAACACATAAGTCATACTCAAACTCGATGCCTTCAACAAAGGTTACCTATATAGTCGTGGTGGGTTTCTACATTTTTTAATGGTAAATCATCAACTCAAAATGACATGAACTATGGCATGGTGGAAAAATATGCTATTTTGACTTGACATGAACGTTAGATATCCTAATATACAAATACTCAAAAATTCATTTTTACCTTCACAAAAATAATTTTCAAACACAAAAATTTCATACGTTATGGTGTGGTGTCAAAGAACGAGTTGTTTTACCTTGACCATGCCCAAAACACTATATGACCCTTATGGAAGTTTTTTTATATTTATATAAGTTATTATCTCTAGTTATGACCCTTATATAGATTCACCCAATTACCCTTATGTAGTTTTTATTGGAGCAACACAGCCACTACTTTGGTGTGGCCCTCTTCACCATTTCTCATAGGTGGAATTCAAATTTTAAATTACACCCAAAAGGCGCCCTACTATAGCACTACATCTATTTTCCTAATAAAATGACTTGACCAGAATCACCATGATGTAATCCAAGACGTGGTGAATATTTACTTCTCCAAAACCATTTTTGATTCTTCAATCCACATAACTCTATGTTCTCTATGACTTGAAACAATATTTTGGATGAATATTCTTAAAACCTAGTTAATAAACACAACCCAAATACCTGTTAAATGAATTTTACTTACAATCATCAATTAAATAATATAAAATATAATTTTAATGGGTTAGGATCATAAAATATTTGATTTTATATATTTTAGAACATATTTTTTATATGTTTTTGAAATATATTTACTAGGAAGAGGATCCCCCATGTATTATAAGTGAAATAGCTCATAAAATTGATATTGTAGAATCTTCTGGATTTAAAACACATTCCTTATCACAACCATAATTATAAATCATAAAATTATTTTATAATTTTATTCTCTTTTGGGAATGAATGAGAAATTCAATAATCAAATTATATAACTTCTTGAATATTCAAGGTCGATAGAGTAAATTTTATAATAATTTTCAAATATAATTTCATTCACACATGGGAATGAAATAAAACCATTAAAATCAAATTCACATCTTAGAATTAATTTCCGAAATTTTTTATTATATTTTCAAATTATTGAATGATAATTATTTATTTATCAACAATGACCATCTCATACAAAAAACCTTTATTTTACTTAAAATGATGGTCATTATTTGAATAGATTGAGTAGTTAAATTAACTGCATAAAACACATTTGATTATAAAAGTTATGAGTCCACCCTAAACTCTATGAAAACAACATCCACTTCAAAGGGTAATATATATCTAATTATATTATATTATATAATTAATCAATAAGGATATAATAATATTTTTCAATATTTCTACTGTAAGATCAAAATTCGATAAGTATAAATATTCTTCAATATATTGTTAAAAGAAATTATTTTCATATTTTCCTTTAGGGACATAATACTTCTATTCACCTCAACCTTGAATTTAAAAATATTTAAATTCACATCAAAAGATAAATAAAATTGTCTTAATAAATATTTATATTCACTTTAAGAAACTAAATAATTTTTTTTGATCAGGATCTATGGACTTTCAAGATCAATAAGATGAATATGAAATTCAATATTTTTATCAATTTTTCATAATGGAAAATTTAGTATTCATTTAAGAACAAAAATAATATAGATAAGAAATAAACATAAAATATTTAATGAAAAGAATTACAAAAACAAAAAATAGTATCTTACATGAGCATTTATAGATTCTGATTATACTCAATACCTTCAAGTTTTATAAAATAATCAGAGATTTCAAAATTAATGATAATATTGTCACACTTTATGTTCTATGACGTAAAATTTATTTTAATGTTTTTCTCCTTTGTTTTATTTAATTATTTATAAATATTCATAATATTATAAAGAACATCATCCAATGGGTTAGTTATTTTCATTAATTTTTTCATTTATTATCTCCTAAATGATGGAATTAGATATGAGAAGGATGTTATAGGGGTATAAAATAGTGGTTGGGGATGTCGTTGAAAGAGGGATAAAAGTGAGTTGGTTTAGTAGGGAACCAGAACACCAGTGGTAAATCTAATGATTTTTTAAAATAGGGAAATCTTTCTAATTTTAATAATTAAAAACAAAAAAAATTAAAATAAAACCCCCAAGTTATGATTCTAAACTTCCTATTTTTTCTCCCTTTTATTTTAGAGATCTCTCTTACTTATTCATTCTCACATGAATATCTAATTAACATGGATGATCTAAGGATTTTTGAAATTTGGGTTAATGATCTCCATTGGTAAGAAAAAAAGGATGGATTTAATTTATTTCTATGTTTCTTAGTATTTACTAACTATGATCTGAGTCTTTAAATTCATCCTTGTTCTAGGTTTTCAGAATCAATCAAGTTCTTTGTTTGTTCTTGCTTCATGGGGTTAGAAGTGGATTGTTTTGGAATTCTTGGGGTAAGATGGTTAGTCTTCCTTATTTTTTCAATTTTCATATTTAGAGAAATGATGTATTTCATAGTTTTTTCTTAATTTAGAATTGAGAAATATGTTATTGGTGGCATGTCATATTCCTTTGTACCATAAAGTGTTGTTCAACATTTATCTAGGCAGGTGACCCCTTATTTCTCTCGTACTCATAAATATTTATTTTAACAAAAATGTGGGGATAATTGGATCAAATTAAAAATATATTTTTTAACAAATAAATCCACTCATAAAATGGTATAATAATTTTATGAATTATTTTGATTAAATTTACTTTTGTTACCATGTTAGAACATTTGGTTGTTATATGAGTATTTTATATCTTTCTTGATTATTTTTTAGAATGTTATGGTCATTGTACATGTTGAATAGTATATATAATTAGTGTAATAATTATCCATGTCTTCTTTCCATAAAGGTTTTAGCTACAGTTACAACTTATACTAAATTATCACTGGTTTGAATTAGTGAAAAATAAGTTTCCTGATTTTTTGGGGTGCTGTTACTTAAAATAAATAATAAATTAAAGATTTATGATCATGTTAGAAAGGGTATATTTTATATATAAATATTTATTAGGTACAAATCTTGTTGAATAAAAGGTTGATAGTTTGGGATGGGTTGGAAAATCCATAACTCATTATACCCTTTCCCTTATTACCATAAAATGGGAAACAAGATTACCCCAACTAATCATATAATATTAATTTTCCCCCTAGGATGGGTATTGGACTCTAAAACATTATAGTCATTCATCGTAGATGTCAATCTATGGCTCGAAGTTGGTAAATGAAGTATGGGTCTACCATGTATTAAGGGTTACGTGTTATCATTTATACTAATTTTGAACATCTATAGTAGATCGTGTTGATTGTATTTATATAAATTCCTCTATATTTGTATTTTTATTATATACACTTTAGTTTATGAGAAACATGTAGGGGTAGGGTGGTGACTACCAACTGAGTTGTTATGCTCACACCCCACATGTGTCTCTATTATGATGCATGTAGACCCTTTTTTACATGATCTAAGGAATGGTAAAGCACTAGAGCATGTATTTTAGGAGTGATGGTTGTGAGGAATCAATTAGAATATTTTTTTTAGTGGTAGATGGCTCAGCCAGGAAGGTTCGACATGGATTGTCCTCTCCCTCTCATAGAAGGAAATTATACCTATGGTACTTTTCCTTTTACTTTTATAGTGTAATTTTGGCTCACTATAAATCATTATTTATATATTTTTTATCTTTCAAATGTTTTTTAGTATTTTTAGATACTATTTGTTAAATGATGCATCTTCATATAACTTTTGGAAGTATAAAATAGTCTTTTAGTATTCATATATTTCTGCTGGTTGATAGGTTATGCACTTTGTACAATAAAAGTCTAGAAGGTTCATTTAAAATATTATTGTGAACTTTAAATTAGATTATATTATTACTCTATTTTATAAATTCATCTCTACACTTGGTATCATCTATCCCTCCATGTTTACACAATCCTTTAATGATCGAGAGGTGTGCCTGAAGTTTTATGGTGACATGTTCTGATACTATTCATCTAATCAAGTCACAATCACTACACAGTAGATTCAAATTCCACTTAGGGATAATGGGAAAGAGGTTTGAAAGTATCCTTCCAATCCATTCTACTTTTTTGGTATTTTCAACAGACACTTTTAAAGGTAAGTGTGAACCCAATCAATTACAACCAAATACAAACCATTAAAAAGTAAAAGACAACCAAATCATGACTATTTAGAGCTTCCACACCCTAGCACCTACATCAATAAAAACAAGCCTCCACCTTTGCATGGTCACTCGGCTAGCTATCTCGTACAGAGATGCACGGGCCTAGTACTAATGGAAAGTGTCATGCCCTATCACATCCAAATCTGGATGGTTATGTGCTAGTGGATGCTTCCTGCTCTGAAACCACATCTGAGTCAGTTCCTCATAGTATGACTGATGAATTTCACATTCAAAAACATAACAGAATAATAAGAAGAACTAACAAACTATCTCAGATTCAGTCAAAGGAAGCATAAAAATTTCACTTGGAACACAGTCTAACTCGACTTCTCCTGCAAAGATGGTTACCCGAGTCCAATAGTTCCAACATCTTTTCTCATCCACTTGGGGAAAGGGTAAAAGAATTAGAAATATTTAGGATAAGGTTTAATAATGGGGGATGCACCTCGATTCCAGGACTTGATCGATGATTGGAAGAACTACCACCCAAGATGACTGTAGCATTGAGTGTTTTAATCCCTGCATTATTTTCCATGTGTTTAGGAGAACTAGATAGACCCCCTGCTTTAGACCCAATCTTGTCATCTTGGGAGGGTAAGTACTTGCGCATTTTTTATGTCCTTCCTTGGAAGAGGGTGAATCCATCCTCATCAACCACCACTTGTTTATCCTTCTTCACATGAGAGATTTGAGGATCCTTCACACCCGAAACCGATAAATCATACACTAGTGAGGGCCATGCCTGGCCAATACCTGCACTTGACACAGTCTCCTTCCTAGTAGGATAGTGAGAATCTGGGGAAAAACCCACACCCAGATCCCCTTTTTCAAGAATAATCCCAACCTAAGTAACCTTAAGCAGGCGGCTAGGGGAGCCAGCAAATACCAGAACCGAGCCATGAGAAGAAGAGGGATCTGGTATCTGTACTGAGGGTAGTTACAAAGTAGTCTCCTCGTTCACAGAGGGGGCTTTAATAGAAGATGGTACAGGCATCTATCTAGAGGTTGGAGGTAGAGCAGGATCCTCATTCTCAGAGGGGGGCTCCTCCACCAATGATGCTAGGGAGGAACCTCTTTGATGGCCGCCTCCATTCCTTCTACATCTAGACTTAGAATGTCATTGGTAAAGGAAGAAAAAACAGAAGCCCGCAACCTCCTTGTAGATGATTTGTTTCCAGAACCCATCCTCACCAACCAAAAAGAGCCAAATTTGATGAGGAATAACCCTTAACATATCCATCTCGACACAAACACGTGCATACCATGGGTTCAACACTCGAGCGGTAGAATCATCGACACGCAAGAAACAGCCGAGGCGACCACCTATCCCCTTTAGGACACTAGGGTTCTGGAAAGTCCAGGGTAGTCCAGGAAGGCGGATCCATAGGGTCGAGAATTGACAATCATGTCCCCTATATAAATAAAATGTCCACCAGAATAGAAGAAATGGCCGGTTATCACACTTTTGTGACTCGCACAACCAAGCTTGGGAAAAATCCTTCAAAGACTAGAGATGTGTTGAGTCAATAAGTATTTCCATGTAACCTTTACATCCCTTCATACTTGGGGATATTGTTGATTAATTAAGGTTTTCCTTATGACATTACCATTCCTCTTGTTTTGAAAATCACAAACACCTTATCTCAAGGAAAATCTCTTTTTACCCTATGTTTTACTTCTATAAGCAAATTTATCCTTACCATGTTCATTATTCATATCATAATTTTTCTAAGTGTAAAATTCGGTTTGAAACCAAAACCTCGGAGTCCTATAATTACCTAGACATGAAGCATTCTATTTTCCGATCCGAATTCTCATAATTCTGATTACGCATTCTGGTTACGAACTCTTCTGAGTTCTAACTCCGAATTCTAATTACGAATTCTAGTTATGAACTCTTATGAGTTCTGACTCCGAATTCTGATTATGAATTCTGATTACGAACTTTTCTGAGTTCTAACTCCGAATTCCGAATATGAATTCTGGTTACGAACTCTTCTGAGTTCTGATTCCGAGTTATCTGAATACAGACTCTGAACTCTTATGAGTTATAACTCTGAATTATCATGAACTCTGACTCCAAACTTTGTAATTTCTGGTTCCAAATTCTTGTGAATCCAGATTCCAAATTTCCATGAAATTAAGACTTCATAATTCTATAGATTTCAGGTTCTGATTCATAGAAAACATAATCTGATTATCCTTGTATTATAGACTCTGAATTCAATTTTGGTTAGACACTGAACTTTCATTTGCTTACATTTCGAATATTGGATTTTATTTATGTAACCATATTTTTTCTTAGTCATGTTTTGGTTATAAAATGATGTCGTGCATTCAGTTTCTAACTAACCATTGTTTGAGTGACATGTGTATAGGTCCCTCTAAAATTCAAGGTAAAATATGACCGTTGGAAGAGGGAGCGGACCGTTGATATCATGCCTATAAATAGAAGCTCATTTGAAAGAGCTCAAGACTTTTAGAAATTTTGGACAATTGTTGATCTGAATTTATTTCTAGAGAGAGATACTCTCATGCTTTGTGCATATTAAAATTATGGTTTAGATTTTCTTTGTGCGAATCCGATTGTTTATATATACAATCGAGGGCTTCCGGGGATAGGAAGACAGAGGTGCCAACTACCTTGAAGTTGAGGGATTGTGGGGATAGAAAGACATACTCTGATCTTCATATCGAGGGCTTACCCTGGTGTGGGTAAGACATACATTCTTGAAAGTATAAATCAAGGGACCTTTATCCAAGGTTTTTGGATACCCTTCTCTTTGGGTTAAAATATTTACTACTTGTTACTTGTTTTGTTACAATTTTTTCGCTGCATTCTATTTTTTGAGTAAAGTATAACTGTCTTATACTTCCTTATAATTATACTCTGATTAAGTAAGATTCTATATGCTCTAATGTAGAATCTTTATCATTGTAAACTTTCATTAAGTTTCATTTTCCGGAACCATCTTTCTGGATCCACATTCTTGGAATCGTATCTCTAGATTAAATCAAGTGTGTAGAACTAGAGGTTGTGTGAATTACCTTGTTTAACCTTATTAAACATAACCATATTTAAAATTTCCATAGGAATTTTTTAAAAGAATAAAATTTACCCCCACTTGTATTTTGAGTATCATTAGATATTACATATAGTATCTTTATTATTTTGATCCTACATTTGGTATTATAGAGTATATCATACTCACATACCATCTCAACAAGATGGATACCAAAATGGAATCAGTTGAGAACCCCAACAGCAGCACCATTCATCAATCCCCAAGAGGAATTCACATAGCTTGCAAAGATACCGACCGGCGGCCGATCCGGACCGAACTTTGCAACCAAGGTACACAAATGCACCGTCGCGGCTTCATGGAATTCCAAAGGTGACAAGGAGAACACATAAGACCCATTGAATGATTCTGAAGCCTTAGGTGAGATCCTGATAGTCGACACCTCTGGGAGAAGTGGGAATGGAAGGGAAGGAGGATTAGAGGCCATTGGTGGCTCTAGGAGACAGAAAAAGTGGGGCACTGCCAGACCCATGAGCCTGACCTCCGAAGAAGGATTCGGTGCCATCACAGGCAGCGCTAGGGTTAGCCCTGAGCCAGGGTGAAACCCTCTCTACATTATTGTGTTTGAAAGTATCCAATATATAGGATTTTTAGTACTAAAAAAGTAACCCTTAAATATATCTAGCCAATATGATTATGGTGGAATATTGAATTACCAGGGTTTGTTTGGGATATAATATTATTTATTCCTTGATTCAATCATATATTATTGAGTATCATGCATCATGGGACCAGCATCATCTCCAATACCCTTAAAAACTAGAATATCCAGTTTACCCAAGATGATGCAGCGCTTTTCAAAAAAAAGTGGTCGTTAGATTGAAATGAAATAAAAAAATTCGGCTCTCAGAATTTGTACGAAAATCCATTTTTATCCTTTGCTGTTATTACTGCAATACTGCTATAATACATCATAAAAACAAATTAAAACAATAAAAAAATGTATCAAAAACGTAAAAAAAATATATCAAAAAACAAAAACACTGAATAATAAAATGCTATGTAAAATTCTATAAAAACTCTATAAATTACAAAAAAATAATAACATATAAAAAACATTGATATAAAAAAACATAAAAAAGGTTGATACAAAACATAAACATATCAACACAAAAAAATTAGATATAAAAAATGTTGATATAAATTACTATTTAAAACATATCAATTTATAAAAAATTTATAACATTTAAAAATATAAATTTTTATTTTTAAAATTATATCAATTTTGTATCTCTTAAATAATATTGTAAATAAATATTAATTTTTTCAAATTTAAAAAATATTTTTTATGAAAGAAATTAAAAATATGTACCTAGAAAAATGTCACCAAACATTATTGATTTTAAAAGTTAAATAAAAATATTGTTTGGAAATAATAAAATTTTCTCAAATAAAGAAAAACTCATTATTTTATAAATGTATAACCATTTATAAGATGTATTTTTTTAAAGGCATAAAATTAATATATTTTATAATGGAACTAAAAATAAAAAATACCAATTTCAAGAAAAAATCACATTTTTATTTAAAGGGAAAATTTTCAATGAAGAATTTCCATTATAAAAAATAATAAAAATAATAAAAAATAAAAGGCGAAAATGTAAATTAAATTTTAATGAATGTAATTATATTAAAATAAATTACATATAATATGTATTAAATTTTTTACATAAATTTTATAAAAATAATATAATTTACCATTTAAAAAATATATAATAAATGAATAAAAATGTAAATAAAATGTAAATATTTAGGAAGTTCCAGTGGAGGTTCCAGTGGAAGTTACAGTGAAGGTTTCTATGGAAGTTCCAGTGTATTTTTTAGTTCCAGTCGAGGTTCCAGTGGAAGTTCCAGTAGAGGTTCTAGTGGAGGTTCCAGTGGAGGTTCCAGGTTCCAGTGGAACTCCAGTGGATGTTCCAGTAGACGTTCCAGTGGACGCTCTGGGGGACATTCTAGTGGAGGTTCTGGTGGATGTTCAAGAGGAGGTTCCGGTGGAAGTTCCAATGGAGGTTCTAGTAGAATTTCCAAATGAAGTTCCAATGGATGTTCCACAATACAAAAAAAGTATATATTTATAAAACTATAGAATATATTAATAAAAATGAAAATTTAATAAACATATTTATATTAAATGCAATTATATATAATATATGTAATATATTTTATTCAACATCTATACTAATAAAAATTATAAACCTATTAAGAGGAAGTTCCATTAGAGGTTCCAGTAGAGGTTCCAAGGGAGGTTTCAGTGGAAGTTCCAGTGGAGGTTCCAGTTCCAGTGGAGGTCCCAATGGAGGTTCCAGTGGAGGTTCCAGTGGAGGTTCCAGTGGAGGTTCCAGTGGAGGTTCCGGTGGAGTTCAAGTTCTAGTGGAGGTCCCAGTGGAGGTTCCAGTGGAGGTTCTAGTGGAGGATCTACTGGTGGTTCCAATGGATGTTATAGGTTCTAGTGGAACTTCTAATGGAACTTCGATTGGATGTTCCAGTGGAGGTTCCAGTGGAGGTTCCAGTGGAAGTTCCAGTTCTAGTGGAGGTCCCAGTGGAGGTTCCAGTGGAGCTCCCAGTGGAGGTTCTAGTGGAGGTTCCTGTGGAGTTCCAGTTCTAGTGGAGGTCTCAGTGGAGGTTTTAGTGGAGGTTTTGGTGGAGGTTCCGGTGGATGTTATAGGTTCTAGTGGAACTTCTAGTGGAACTTTGAGTGGATGTTTCAGTGGAGGTTCTATTGGAGGTTTTAGTGGAGGTTCTAGTAGAGGTTCCAGTGGAGGTTCTGGTGGATGTTCTAGTGGAGGTTCCCGTTGAAGTTCTAGTGAAGGTCCCAGTGGAATTTCAATTTTAAGTTTCAATGGATGTTCCACAATACAATATATTTATAAAACTATAGAATATATTAATAAAAATTAAATTTTAATATACATATTTATATTAAATGCATTTATATATAATATATGTAATATATTTTATTCAACATCTATACTAATAAAAATTATAAATCTATTAAGAGGATGTTTCAGTAGAGGTTCCAGTGGACATTTCAGTGGAGGTTCTAGTGGACGTTCCAGTGGAGGTTCCAGTGGATGTTCCAATGGAGGTTCCAATGGATGTTCCAATGCAGGTTCCAGTGGAATTTCTAAATGATGTTTCAATGGATGTTCCATAATACAAAAAAAGTATATATTTATAAAACTATATAATATATTAATAAAAAGTAAATTTTAATAAACATATATATATTAAATGCAATTGTATATAATATATGTAATGTATTTTATTCAACATCTATACTAATAACAACTATAAATTTATTAAGAATATGTTTCAGTGGATTTAAAAAAACAAATGTTTCATATACGTTTAAAAAAATTGCATGAATTCAAAAATATTAAAGAAAATTTATTAGTTTTAATCAAATAATTAAAAAAATATATTTTAATGATAAATTATTGTCTTTTGTAAATGTTATAAAAACTTTTTTTACACAAAAAATTCATTTCATTTACAATAATAATTATATTTACAATACAATAAACTCAATATTATTTTACACGTTTAAAATAAATAACGACTTTAATGATATCAAATAAAATTGATTAATGTTCTACTAAATGAAGAAAAATATATTTTTATCCCATACTTTTTAGTTCTTTTTTTAAAACGTAGTGTAGTTTTTGAAACAAAAAAATTCTTTTAATTACAAATATGATTTGTTTTAAAATATAATTAAATCATTGATATTTAACTTGTTTTTAAAAAATGCACACACTTAAAAAGATTAACTAAAATATGTTGACTTTATTTGTTCAATTTTAATAAGTACGTAATATTTTGTTATATAGGAAAAATATAATTTCATTTACAAATATCTTCAGTTTAAAATATATCATAATTTTTATTATTTGTTTAATATATAATATAATATTATAAAGTGAAAATATGGAATTTTTTTGATTGGAGAGAGGAAGATCATCTCCTGCATCATTTTTTTCTACAAGACCAATATACCATTCATTTCGTTCCCTTACCCGATCGCGCCATTTGGAAAAAATACCACATGTCATCATCTCATCACATTACCGAAAGATCCATTAATTTTTGGGATTAGAGACAATAACGATCATGCATCATGAAAAAGAATTTATAGGTAAGAATAATTAGGGTGTTGTGGTATATTGTGCAATTTCATGCGTATGATTAATTATTTTATCACTAGAGTCAATTAATCATTTGTATTAACTAACAGATAAATAATAAATCAATGATGTTTTTCTATTTATTTATTATTGATGAAAAGGATAATAATAATTTATATTTGATTCCATTGGTTAACGAAACTCTATTTATTTATATTATTATCTATTCTTTACATGCTTAAATTTAAAGTGTGAATTTAAATGTTTTCAAATAATATTTTAAATCATGTAAAAAATTAATTTGGTTATGAGACTTATTGGTTAAACCTCAGATATTTTTTCTAAAAGTGTATCTAAATGTTTTAGAAATAAATTTTAAAGTATGTAATGTTTAAAAAACTATAAGAGTTTGAGAGTGGGGATAGGGTAATCCTGGATCATAAAGTGTAGTTTAATGTTTAGTCTTTCTATTTTGGAAAGAATATTTTTTGTTTTATTCTCCACTTCATTATAGAATATGTGACCTAAACAAACACTTTCTTCCATGCATGAAGGGGAATATGAGAATTCACCCCTAGGTTGGCATGTAGTTGACCCTTATCTATTAAAGGGAATTTCTCAATTTCTTCAGATTTCGGTTTTAGGACCTCCTAAAATGGAGCCCAGGGGATATAAAATCATGAGATACTTTCAATTCATTTATCCTCTAAAATTTTGGGGTGATTTATATCCTATGGAAGTAAAGGATTGGACTGACCACCTCTACCATATATTTGAAATCATAGAGACTCCAATTCAACAACATATCAAATTTGATATCATCGTGCTATAAGAAGAAGTGCTCTAGTGGTGGGATGTCATGATTGATTCTAAGATAGAATATGGCCAAAATTGGATGAAATTTAATAATTTTTTTCAATAAATTATATCCTAGAAACTCACATCGGGTCAATTATTGAGAGTCCATGGACTTGATATAGGGAATAATTGCTGTTATGGAGTATGTTGATAAATTTAAATATTTACATCCCTTCTATATATACATGAACAGAGATGAAAAGTCAAAGTAAATAATTTTTTAGATTGTTATAAAGGAGTTGTTATAGACTCAAGTGATGTTATTTAATCATTCTTACTTCTCTAAAATGTAAAATAAGGTCGTTCATACTAAGATAGGATCTAAGGGATGCAAGGGAGAGGATATCCCATTACATAAAAAAAATATAGACAATATTTCTTCTAGTGGTCAGAAGCAGTGATGGGAATAAATGATAAAAGGTATCTCTTTCCAAGTTAATGGTGGGATATCATCTCCCATTACAAGAATACCTCTTGACAAGTGTCATAATTGTGGGATTCCATGCCATATTAAATAAAATTTATCCTTTTGGGAAAAGTAATTCAATTTACATGATCATTATTTTCATCTTTTAATGTTTTTTCAAAGAAGTGTATCAAAAGGTTTTGGGTAATAACCCCACACAACCCAGTTATCACATGATCAGATAGTTGTGTAGTATACACTAAGTAGTTTACCATAATCTTATAGATAATTTCTATTGGGATCCATGGAACTACTAATCACTAGGTGAAAAACCACTGGATGCTTTAATCGTGGAATAAATTTTTGGAAATCCTTCATTTGTAAGGAACCCCGTGAATTTGATGTACTAGAGAGGAGTTTAAAAACAACACCTCAATCACCTCACCGGACCAACACCCTCACAAACTCAATAAAAACACAACTCCTAAAAACAAACACACAATCAGAACTGACACACACATTAGGACATACTCAAGTATTTTATGTGGTTTAGAATTTATCCCTACATTAAAGGGAGAACACTGCCTCTTCCTTTAAACATAAGTAATAATAAAATATTACAATAAAAATAGACTAAATCAATCGAAATTAGATCACTACATGTATCACATATAAGTGTTCCCACCCCAATTATTTATATTGGTGTCACTCCCATAAATAAATTCCACCACCTTACAAAGTTCACAAAGGACCCACCATTGGTCATGGTGACCTCCAAATATGTATAAAAAACACTACCTCAATCACTGACTTCTGGTGAAAAAATGAAAGTCATTATCATGTATCCCTTTGATTATTTATAAATATTATTTTAAGACCACTTGGCACACCTTACATAAAAACATAAAATTTATTTTTACATGAGCAAGATATTCCACACTACTATCATATAGATACAAACACTTGAACTGATGGTTATAGAACATGTCCTATGAATCATGATTACCTCCTTCCAGTCTCTTACTTCCATGATCCTCTATCAATTTGGGGACCTTATTTTAAACTCACTTATTTCAGGAATAAGAAATATAACTTGAAATTAAACTTCACATTCTTTTATAAATATCCCAATTGAATAATGGTTTTAAGGATTCAATATTACTCCGACAATTAAGATCATCTCAACTTCTGTGGTAACTATCAGTGAATCCATTCTATATTCAGGTTACCCAAGTCGGAATAAGGCATAATTTTTTCTTATAATTTTCCAGGCTAAAACCTTGGTAAACATATCATCTAGATTATGACATCTAGTGATCTTACACATCTCTAACACCCCACCCTATGGAATCTTATAGATGAAATTATACTTAAACTCAATATTCTTTATCCATGAGGTAAACACCTAAATTTTATCCAAATTAATTATGTTATGACTATCACAAAATATAAACTCACTTACATAACTCCTTCCAAGTTTCTCCAACAAAAACATTATCCAAATCAATTACTTTATTGTTTCTATGTCATACATATGCTTTTCTTCTATTGTGGATGGTGTTACAATTGGTTTCAACCTCATCATCCAACTTATGTTTATCCCTATAAAGGTTAACAAAATCATATGGTAATATTACATAAATCAATATTGCCTAAAAATTATGTATCAATATATCTCTATAACAGATCATCAATTCTAAAACATATATCTATATCTTCCAAACCATTAATATGTTTAAGAATTCACGTCACAATTTCCCATTGTTATTTTACTAGATTTTCCAAAAACTAAGTGATAACTCCCACTACATATGCAATTTCTGGCCTTTTATAACCTAGGGTGTACATCAAGATTTATACCACCAATGAAAGAATCCTTTTCTCCATGTATATATACTCATCTTAAATTTTTAGTGCTTTCTATATAGAAAACTTAAAGTGTCCCTCCAATAGGGTATAAATAGGTTAACATCTGGTCATTCCATATCTTTTTATGGCTATATGGATGTATTCGATTTGAGACAAAACCAAAATTTAGGTCTTTTGTATCTTTCAATATGAACACCTAAAATCTTCTTTGCTTCCTCGAGATCCTTCATCTTAAACCTTATAGAGAAATTATCTTCCACCTTTGGAATATATATCATTCTTGGACCCAGCAAGACCGTAAATTTACACAAGAAGGATGATGTTACCTCTATCCTTGAACACCTTATCCTATAAAAAAGGGTACAATTTTATCTGAAAAAAAAACAATTCTCAACCATAAAGGAATCAAAATTTCAATTTCATTACTTTATTTCTTGCATGAATCCATGAAGAATTATTTTTATCTTGTAAATTTTCATAAACCATATAGAAAATTAATAAATATTTTCTCCTCTAAATCGGTATCATGGAAAATTGTCTTCACATATATCAACTTCACATGCCGAAATTCAGGATTAACCAAACTAAACACCATTTCCAATGGTTTTATGATTGAAAATGGATGATAAAAATTTAAATAAATAAAATCCTTCCTTCTATTGAGACCATTTTATAGCAAGCTTTCCCTTGTAACTTCTCCTAACATCTGACTCTTCATTCAACTAAAAAAACAAATTTACGTTGAAATATTTTCTTCCCATGTGGTAGTTTTGTTAGCTTATAGGGTTTTTTCATTAAAATTACATTTCATCTTTAATGGATAAATCCAACATTCCTGAATTATTAGGTCTCTCCATTTTTTCTATGATCATAGGCTCTCCTCCATCTATAAGAAAAAAGTAATGTAAATTAGTTCTGAACTAATAATCCATTAATATTATCTTGGTTTCCCAATATAACTAAACATATAGTTCTAATATTTCTTGAACCATTAGTTCTAAAATTTCACCATTTGGGGATTTACCTTGATCTTTCAAAGTTACTAATATTTCTGGTATATCTTTCAACCTTTTTTATTCTTTTAAAAAAATATTCCTGAACATTCTATAATTTTAGAACATTCAAAACATATATTCATACCAACTTGGATATGTTGTATTGATTATTTATTATTAGCACCATATTCTACCAATTTTTGATATTTCCACAAGATATTATCATTAAAGATAAAAATCTAGTTTTTAATTATCTTTCATTATCCCAAATACAAAACCCAATGTTTTAATCACTATACCTAAAAAATAAACATACTCAGGACTTTTCTTTGAGTTTGTCTCAATCCTTTTCTTAAACATGGATTTTTGTGAGACAACCTAAAACTATCATGTGGGAAACTTGTGATAGTTTTCTATACTATCTCTATATTATAATATCCCACTTCTTTCTATAGAAGGACTTTTATTTTCAAAATAATATGCATAATTGACTGCTTCTGACCAAAACACCTTAGGTATTCTGGAATGTAGTCTCATGATCTGATCCTCATTATTCAAAGTTTGGTTCATCAACTCTACTAGACTGTTATATTCTAGTGTTCTAGGAATAGTCTTCTCAAACATAATCCAATTTCTCTAAAAAAACTCTATAATTTCTTACTAACATATTCTCCACCATTATCATACCTTAAGAACATAATATTATTTTCAATATCTTTATACAGCATGGATCTCCATCTAACAAACACTTCTAACATCTTTGATTTTGTACTTAAGGAATTAAACACATACTTTCCTTATTGAATAATAAATTAATGTAACAAAGTACATCAACCTAGCATGAGAACAAATTGGTGGAAGACCACAAACATATATATATATATATGAGCTCTAACTTCCAAGAATTATCCACCCTTATATTTGTGATAAATCACACCATTATTTTATTTATAAGGATAAAATCTATTTTATTTATAAGTATGAGACTATCATAAGATCTAAAAATTTTGGGAATCAGATTCTATACCCCTTTACCTATTAAGACTCACATATTCTTCTCACTTAGTTACCCAAGACAGTAATTCCAAAACTCCACACTTTTAGAAGTTATCATTCTTGTCACTATTTCTATGTCTGATCTTCCCATAAGATACAACATAACATATTTTACACCATTTGTTTAACTATGGAACCCCAAATAATCTTCCATACTCCATTTTTTTAATATTTTTCTAAAACTAACCTCATTCAACTGACCAATGGAAATTATATTCTTTTTAAACATATTATGTGTAGGCATACCTATAATTCTAGGAAGATTTCATTTGAAATTCTGAATTTCACATCTCACTTACCCATAATATTAAGAGCTTCAACATAATCTTGATAGACCCCACTAAACTTTTGAGTCACATAATTCACTATGCATCCCCTCTCAATCATAAAATTGATCAAATCCCTATAATTAATGATACATGACTCAAAAATAATATTAAAATATAGTGGTAAACTAATATCACCCCCAGCTATACAGTTTATAAAACTTGGAATTCTAGAAAAAGCACTTATAAAATCCACCATATGACCCTAGAAATATTTATTTAGGTTCTCTTTCTTCCAAAAATGATAATATATGGGTCTGGTCTCAGTGGATTTATCTTGAATTATTTCCCCTGATCTGTCATATGAGTTCCTACAAACATTATTTTGAATATAATGTTATATAAATTGTGATGGGTACCTAGACTTATTTCTTATCGAGTTATTTTTTAAAAATTATAACATGAACATCCTAAAACATTATGTCAATATTTCAGCAAAAACTTCCTACAATAGTCACCATCACATCCCAATATTACAGAAGCGATGACAGGATCAACAAATCCCAAAAATCTTATATAAGTTTCACTTTAACTAATTCGATTTAACTCTGAAGCGTATTAAATTCATTAATATGATAAGTATATGGTCTTCCTTATTACATTATCTTGTCAAATGAACTTTATATCATGAACACTTTGTTCATTTTTATTGGTTTCTCATACATATTCTCTAGGTTCTTCATAATATTCACTATGGTCTTCCCCTCATACATGTTATAGGAAAAATTTCATATTATTAACCTCTATATAATTCAAATTCTTTTCAATAAATACTTTACCATTTCATTTTTCCATTTCTTTTTGTTTGAATCCTTTAAATGGAACCTCAAGATCATTCTAAAATAGGTAATCCTACATAAAAATCCTCCATAAATTGAAGTCCATCCCATTAAATTTTTCTATTATGACATTTCCTTATATCTATAAAATTCATTATATAATATTAGAAACCCGCTGAAATAAAAACATTTAAAGATAATAATGTTACTTGAATATTCCTTTGTTATGTTCATCAATCCATGTTTAACTAAATGCACTTATATCACTAGTTTGGATCTATAAAACCACTTATCACTAAAAGTAAAACTACTAGAAGATTCAAGATAAAAAAATTGATTTAGAACTCCCATAATTTCAATGAACCCCATGAATCTAATGTACTAGAACTGGGAATAGAAAATTTACCCCAATACCCAAACTAAATCAACACCCTCACACACTCAAGAAAAACAAAAAACCCATAAAAACACATGATTGAAACTATAACACACATTATCAATGATAAAAAGTATTTTTTGTTGTTTAGACTTTAGTCCTACATATATAGGATAACATTAAAACATCATTTAAACTAATGAAAGAAAAAAATTACAATCATAATCTATAAATTCATTCAATGTTAGATCACTATAAGACTCATGTAAAAGCACCCCCACCCCTCCTATTTATAGGGAGGCCCAATTGGTCAACTAATTCCACCAACTTCTAAAATTCATGGGGAACCCATCATTGGTCAAGTAGACTTATGATTTTATATAAATAAAAGTACCTCAACCACTGAATTCAAGTGAACAATGTAATTAATTCTCACACAAACCTATAATGATTTATATTAAACCTTTGTAAACCTCTAGGTACACAATATATAACTTCGCCAAAGTGATAATTACTTGATCTAGATCTTTAATACTTACATCATCCAAACATGGCCACTTGAACTTCTGGTTATAGTGAAGTTCTTTGGATCACTCCCACAACCTATTGGTCTTCTACATCCATGACCCCCCATTAGTATAATTCCCTTGTTTTTAATTTAATATTACTGGATGTAGGGAGTAAAACATTAAAGTATACTTCACACTTTCCTAACAATATCAAGGATTTTGACATGGTATCTAGGGTTTTTTATATACTATGAACTCATCTGAGCAAGGATTATTGCCTTTAGTTTTTCATGAGGGATCAAGCTATCACAAGATATAGAGAAATATACAATTTATATTAGTGAAGGGTATTCTACTATTATTGGTACTATTCTAGTATCTTCTACATTAGTAGATTCCTTATTTTATATAGGTTCTTCATGTAATCTGCATCTCTTCTTGAACTTTAACTGGGATAATCACCTACCTTTATGAGTCTTGAATCCCTCTAAAGAAAAAAAGTATATAACAGACTAAGAGATTTCAATATAATATATCTATACTGGAATTTTTATAATATATAGGATTTGATGATTCTTAATATGAAATATTTTGATTTCATATTTAGAATGGACTAGTTAAAGAATTTTTATGCCTCTATTGATTGTTATTATAGAAGGGTATTCTTCTGATCTCTATCTAATACTCAGTTTACTCTCTATGGAGAGTGGGAGTTTTAGTATAGTTATGTTTGTCCTATATAGAGTAAATTGGTAGTAATCACCATAAAAAATGGTTATTCATGTTCTTAGGGAAGTGGACACTATGTTACAGAAATTTTTACATCCTATGGTAGATATTTATCCTAATATTTCATTGAATATTTTTCAGGATTTACACCAATAAGGGAAGTGGAATTAACCATTGATCTATTTCTAGGAACATAACTGATATTGATTACTTCATATTTAATAGAACTAACAAAATTTAGGTGGTTGAAAATTTAGTCAGAGGAGATTAAAAAAAAGGTTAATTAGAACAAGCTCTTATCCTTGAGGTACACTAGTTATTTTATAAATGAAAGCTTATGTGAGTTGATATATGTGTGTATACTTTTCTAAGTAAAACCATGTAATAATTAAGAATAATTTTCCTCTTCCAAAAAATTATGATCTATTGGATTATTTAAAGGGAGAAAAGTTATTTTCCAAGATTTACCTATTCTCAGGTTATCATCAGCTTAATGTAAGGAAAAAATTAATTTAGAACGATTTTGCTCACTTTTAATATTTGGTAATCCCTGTATATTAACTATTAATCCATAAATAATCATAGAATTGATGAACAACATCTTTTATCCATTTTTATTATATTTTTTATAGTCTCTGTATTTGATTTTTTATTTTCAAAATCTTGATATGAGTATGTTAAACATTTCATATTGTCATGGAGAATTTGCAGGAACACATTCTTTATGAGAAGATATATAAATTATATTTCTATATCTGAAAATTCAATTTTATTAGTAATGTGAAATATGAAACTTATATCTTATTAGATCCTGAAAATGTAGAACCAATAACACCCTATAAATTCCCATCAAATGTATTTTAAATTAGAATATTTCTTAGGATTTCAAAATATTATCATCATTTTATTCAGTATATCATAAAGATAACTATTCCAATGATGAAATTAAAAAAATAAGAGAGTAATGTTTATGTTGTGTGAAGTAGATTTTTAAGAGATGAATAAAAGGCTGGACACAACTATGATTCTAGTATGACCTCATCTAAGTGAAGGGATTGAGGTGTATTGTGATATATCTTCTATCAGTCTCAACTTCGTCTTAATACAAGATCATTGGATAGTTTTGTATAGTTCTAGGAACCATAACCATGATTTTTATCTATCCAATATTGTTTATGCTTTAATGTATTTGATATTTCGTCTCTTTGGTCGGATTTTAAAGGTATTAACCAACCAAAAAATTCCTAAAAATTATTTCTTTTAGTGGTATTTAAATCTAGGCAGTGTCACTAGGTAGAATATCTCCAATAATTTTATTTTTTTCATCTAGTATATTCCTAGGAAATGTAATGTAGTAGTTTATTATCATAGTAGGAAATTACACCCTCATCGGGTGTTGGAAGAAAAAGAATAATAGAGGCTGGTTTCATTAATAGTTTAACTCCACCTAGATGTAGCTGAGGATTAGAGGTTAAAAAATTTGCTGTCTTAAACCCAACATGAATAATAATTTTTTATTACTATATCATGTATATAGGAAATAGTACATGATGTATTCTTAAAATAATAGATTTGATATTTCTATATCCATTATTAAATTGGTAATTTACATTAATTATTTTTTATATCATATGTTATAGTATTTACCAACTATAATGATATCATCAAGATATTATCAAAGTAATATTAAACATTTTTTATATGGTATAGATACACCATACTGACAAAAAATAGATTATTCCTGACTATCAGGACTGGTGGATCATATAATTTAGACATATTCTCATAAAATTCACATTTGGTGATCTCGAGTATAGGAGCTTATAATGACTATCTTTCCAATAGTAACACCACATGTTTTGGGTGTTATTTGTAGTTATTATTTGTGAACATGTGTATTAGTCATCTAACTTAAGGTTATTATCAGTGTGTTTCATTTGACTACATACTTTGATGCAAGGAAAAACCCATGGAAATTCCTTCGGGGTGAGCTATCTTATGTTGGGTGTGTCATTCATGGTATAGAATTGATTAAATAACCAAGATAGAATTTCTTACTTCTGAAAGTAAGTGATATCACAAGCCTAGTGACCAGGATGGTATTACCTTCACTATCTCCCTGGCCATGGTAGAATAAGGTAATTCCATCTAGTAAGTTCAATCAATAATATAGAATAAAAGGATGCTGACACACTGTGTGTGTCCTACTTTATAATATATTAATATAATGAGATTATATTACACAATGTGTGTTCAAAGAAGGTTGTCATTTCAATGACTTTTAATATATCCGTAGGGGCCTTGATTGGTAGTTATAATTTTCTCTTGTTCAGTGAGTATTACTCACTACTATCAAGATAAGGAACTAAAGGTTCACACAAAAATCATATTTAGAATCTTTTCCAATTCTATTGAATTGGAATTTTAGTACATTACAAGCCCTCCAGTGAGGGTGGGTAATGTCTGAGATTAAAAAAATCACATGGAAATAAATAAATTCAATATTATTTAAGTTTGTAATAATATATATTTAATCTATTTTATGATTATATTCATGAATTATTGAGTTTATATTAGAGGAAAATATTTTAATAGATATTAAATATTTAATATTCGTGTCTTGTTAAATGTTTATATGGGTGAAATGAGTCGAGTAAATGGATATTATGTTATCATGTCACCTTATTTTAGTATTACAAGTGTGTGATAATTTACTTCTGATGTTTATGACATGTTTTCTTGGTTAAAATTTGTGATTGGGGTATATTTAGAAGGTTAAACTTATTAATGGGATAAATTGAAAACAATTATATGTTTTACCAACTGATAATGATGCCCAAATTTATGGTACTATTCATTCCAATGAATTTGAGTGGTTCTCACACCTCCCTCTCAAGTTTTAGAGAGAGGATGGGGTTCAAGAAATCCCAATCCAAGTTCTCCCACCCAAATCAAGAAAATGATTATCCTGAAATAATTTCGACAATATAATCACATCATCTCTCCATTTTAGCACTCAATGATCAAATAAATATGGTTGAGAAAGTTTTCAATACACATGTAGATGATTTTGAGGGATCTTTCTTCGGTTCCTTCAATTGATGATCACTAATAACAACCAAAATATGATTCTAATCTAAATTCGAAAGTTGTAAGGTTTTGATTTATTTTTTAAAAAAATTAATTAAATTATTTGTGATCCTCATGTTGTAATCAATTATGTTACAGATGACATCAAAACATCAGTTTCAGTGTAAAAAAATGAATTCCCAATTTTTCGGACATCTGTTACATGCATGGTACCTAAATTTGGAATCAGATAAACTGCATGTTTATTTAATCCATGTAAAATTAAAATTTCATTAAATCACAAAATAGGCCTTCGTTATGGACTCATCTCCATAGATATAGATTCAATCTGAAATTGAATGTTTATGATATGGTCATCCAAAAATCGATGGATGGATTTTCTAGGATTTTTTTTAAGAATAAAAAAATTAAATTACCCATGATAGTTGGCGGAATCATATTTTGATGATTCCCAGTTTTCTGGCTAGGTTCAGGTGGATGGAATATTTTTTTCTAATAATTCCATAATTTTGCAATTTTGTGGAATTTTTTTAAAAAATCAAAATGATTATTCAAAAGACATTGAAAAAATTAAAATAATAAAAAAATATTAATAATATAAGTAGGGGTGTTGTCCTCCAGTCAACCTTATATATATATATATATATATATATATATATATATATATAATGTGTGAGCTGCTTTAGCTTCCCCCTATTAAGCAATATTTCATCACAAAAAATGAGGTGGTTCATGATTGAGAACTGTGCCAGTATGGCGCTGGTATTATATTAAAAAAATATTTTTTAAATTACTTGGGGTAGTTGAACTGGCCCTCCCACCCCCCCCCCCCCACCCCCACCCCCACCGATCACAGCCCCACACAATACATAGGTCACCTACTAATGGATGAACGGTTGGTCCCTCCAGGTCATTCTAACTCACCGGAAACCTATCGTGTAAAGACACGTAAAATTAAAGGGAATTTTTTTCTTAATTTTCTTTGGGATTTTACAAGAATGCAGTTTCTAACGGCACTTGATTCCGAGGCCCGGTGTGCCCGGAGTCATGTTCCAAAGTTTAGCTCGGGTACGTTCAGTGAACGAATGAGCGGGTTTTCTAAACTTTTGAACCGGTGCTCGGAATCGAAATCTGAGGACCCCGATGAAACCACAACACCGGTAATTTCTTAAGAACACCTTTTCCGGAGTTTCGTTTGCTCGGGTGAGGTTATTAATTAAATTGGATGACTAAAGAATAAAATAAAATATTTTGCTACAAATTTTATTTCTATTCTAAGTAGTGATAACCTAGGCATGGTGGTTGGAGTGGGACCCACTAATAACCTTACTCCACTAGGTAGGATATTAGTGAGGTGGGGCCCACAGGAGCCCCACCCCCTTTATTTTCTTTTAACCTCCCACGTGCTTTTAATTTTGTAACACACTTGCACCCCCTTTTTAAATGCCAAGTCAACTCTCTTAATTAATGAATTCAATTATGTTATTCAATGTAATCAATTCTTGAATTCATTTTGAATTTCGAATTCAATGTTGGCTTGTGTGTGTTAATTAAATAAGACAAAGTCATGTTTCTTTAAGGATTATTTCATTGTGCGGGAAGGTTGGAGAGGAATTGCTCAAGCCTGGGAATCTTCATCTTCCTCCTTGAAGAACGTGAAGAACACACTGTCACCGATGAAGAACGCCAACCTCTGATGAAGGATGACGAATAATGCTGATTCCTCGGAGATCGAAGATGCGATGCCGTGTACCGCAACGTCGACGGTCCTCTTCTCCGCGACGCCGTGTACCACGGCGCCATGTACCGTGACGCCAATGATCCTCCTTCCGCGACACCGTCTTCCGCGACGTCTCTTTCCCGCGACAAACCTTGTTTGATGACTTCATCGAGGTAGGGGGTTTGATTTAGTTTACGAATATTCTTTTCCGTCCAAACGTCTATCTTTTTCTTTAGCCTCTTGATATCGGATTAACGGGAGGAGGTCGGACCGCACGAACACGGCCGACCCTCCTCCCCCTTTGATGTTGTGTTTGTCGCAGCACGATTAAAGGCAGCGCGGTGCAACGACACCGCGTGGAAACAAATATGAAGCATGGCACCGTCGCACGGCGCCGTCGTGCGGCACCGTTGAGGCCGAACAAATCCGCAGCGCCATCGCACCTCGTCGGAGAACCACAAAGAGGTCGCGACCAGAGCGGGGCCGCGGCGGAGGGGTGTGGCATCGTTGCATCGTGCCGGTCGGACAAGGTCGCGGCTCAAAGCCGCGGTTGTGCAAGGCGGGGAGGTCGGAACCATCGGCCTCCAGCACCTCGGAGGGGCGGGACCGCTGGGTCCTGTGGCGGCTGGACCGGGCCGGCCATTTCGGAAGGAAGACCGGGGGTCGTAACCCCCAACTGGAAAAGAAGCGGCCCCACGCGGGGTCGTGGTTTCAATCAAGGAGGGTAGCTCCCCCCCTTTCCGCTCGGCTCGGCCAGCGCCGAGCTGGCCACACCGGGCCGTGCCTGTGCCAGGCCAACCGGCCGCACCGGGCCTGGCCGCCCAGGCCGCGCCGCGCCGCGCCGGACGCACCGGGTCAGGCCGCCCAGACCGGGCCGGGCCGTGCCAGCTGGGCTGGGCTGCGCCGGCTGGGTCGGGCCATGCACTAATGGGCCCGACCCAGACCCGGTTCGGGTCGACCCGGTTTGGGCCGACCCATGGTGTCTCGGGCCGGGTCGGTCCGGGCCCAAAACCCCCTAAAACTGGATAGGTTCGTTTTTTTCCCATATCTTGGGATACAGACCTCCGATCGACACACCGTCAGTTGAAATGTGATCCTTGGATCGAGACGGTTGTTTTGGTATATTACACTCAAAGTTTCGGATAACGTTGGGTACAGTCGGGTTGGTTCGAACACGAAACCAACCGGGACCTCGGAGCGGAAACGCTTATAACTTGAGCTCTAGATGTCCGATTGACGTGTCGTCGACTTTTTTGGATTCCTCTTAGTGAGAAGGACCTTTTGTCTTACTCCAATCGAGGGTTGGATGCAGTTGGAGTGCGGTTGGGTTGGTTTTGACTTAAAAATCAACCAGGCCCCTAGAACAAAAAGGCCAATAACTCTCAGACCGGGCGTCCGATTGACGCGTCGTCTGTCATGTTGAGTTCCTCTTGTCGAGACGGAACCTTGGGATACATCAAATCTGTACTATGTGTCAGTTGATGTATCGACCCCCTTGGCATGTGGAGCAGACCCTCCCGGAATCGAGCATGCTATGTGCGGGAACCATAGAGCTGGCTGTGACTGCGACGACGATGAAGACTGCACTAAAATCCTTCGTGGGTTCGGAATCAATGACGAATGCACTAAAATCCTCCGTGGGTTCGGCAGTGATGAAGACTACACTGAAATCCTCTGTGGGTTCGGCAGCGATAAAGACTGCAATGAAATCCTCCATGGGTTCGGCAGCGATGAAGACTATAGTGAAATCCTCTATGGGTTCGGCAGCGATGAAGACTGCACTGAAATCCTCTGTGGGTTCGGCAGCGATGAAGAACGTACGGAAATCCTCCATGGGTTCGACGGTGATGACTAATGTTCTTGTATCCTACGTGGGTCTAGCAGTGTTTGAATCTATTCTTGCTATCCTACATAGGTCTGGTAGAGTAGCTGGTCTGTATCCTATGTCGGTCTGACAGCTTAGCTGGTTTAGTATCCTACGTGGGTCCCAGCTTAGATGAATCAGTGGCTGTATCTAATCATCTCTATCACCTTACGAAAAACTATACCTGTGTTAGCTGAGTCTTGACTTTCAATCAATATCTTCGATATGATTGACTTGATTTCCTATGTTGATTGGGTTGTGTTATCCTGTGTGGATTGGGTTGTACTATCCTGTGTGGACGTGATCGAATTTGGGCTCGTATGTTGGAGTCGAATTGGAATTGATGACTTACGTATATGTATGGGAATAAACATAAGTAGTGTTGGATGTCACTTCGTGATTGTATCTTCCTTTGTGGACTATCCTTTGTGGATTCTGGGAGACCTTCGGGGGTCTCGGGGTCCCTACTGAGTAGCGTGTACTCACCCCTGCACGGGTTATGCCCGCACTATATTGTGTTGGATGCAGACGACGGACAGAACTGATCGTGGTTGAGGCTCGTAGAGCAAGTCGGCACCTAGAGGTGGACTACTGGGCAGGACGTACACGGAGTGGATGGCTGGACCCAAGGAGATGAGGAGGCTATCTGTACTTACCCTTCATGTGGGACTTCCAGTGGATGGATTGACATTCCTGCTTTACTTTCAGTTGTTGTACTTCTTTCCAGTTGTACCTTACTTTCATTTTGGGTTTTATTCTGACCCATTTACTTTCCGCACTTACTATTGTACCAAGTTTTACTTAGTGATTACTTCTGCTTGCTTACTCTGTGGTGTTTGTTTACTTTATAAAGGCAATGCCTTCCCCTTTTTGTCATTATTTACGCCTTGGTGCTAGTCCCCAACCCCTGGCCTATGGGAGGCGGGCTTGGGGTAGTCACGGCACGGGTCCCGAGGACGGGTCGTGACATATCGGGTTTGAAAATGACCCAAAACCCCATTTTAGAGGTTTTTAGGGCACCTAGGGGCCCCAAATATTTTAAAAAAAATAAAAACATATTTTACTAATTTTTTGTATGAGATTAAATTTATTTTAGGAATGTAAAACATATATTATATGAATTATAATTAAAATGAGTTATTTTAATTCAGATTTAATGCCTTTGAGATAAATTTATCCCAAATTTAATTTTATTACATGTTTATTATACATGTCAACTGATCTTGAGAATTGACCAGAACTTTTATGTTTGGAATTTAATTTATTTAGTTTATTATTGAATTTATGTGAGATGATTGAAATAATTAGTTTTTTATAGTGTTTGCATCATATCTCACCGCTTTATATGTTTAAGGTAATTTTTGTCCACTAGTGCTTCTTTGATTGTTTATTTTTTATCCCCAAGACCCCCTCACTTGTGTGTTAGAAAATATGTATAAAGATAAGTATGAATGAAGACACATACCTTACCAAGATTTGGTAAAATTATAAATAAGATATGGATACATTAGTAAGGGTGTGAGCTATCACATGAATTAAAAATGACTCAGGTAATCAACCCATATCTTAATAGTTGATCCATGTATTCTCAATGAATCAAACAATAGTAAATGTTAAAGATCATTCATGTTATTTATTTATTTATGCATGGTTTATTATTATTTTCTGAATGTAATTTTTTTACACGATCAGAGAGAATAATAAACATTTATGTAACATAACAGGTAAATAAAGAATAATACATTTTCATATTTATTAATATTTTTGAATTAAATATTAATTTTACTTTAAAGAGGATTCTATGTTTGATGGCTTACCCAATACGCAACAACGGGTTTCTTTGAAATCTTACATTGCACACTATTAATATAATAATATTATTTTAAATGGTAGTTAATGCCTAGTTGTTGTATTGGCGGGAATGAATAGAACTAACTAAAATATTATTGTACATAATTTTTAAATGTTTTTACATTTATCTAATAAAATTTAGAGGCTTAAAATGTGAATGAATCCAATTTTAAGCACAAATACTCTAATATTTTTTAAAAGGTCGATTTACCAACATTTAATGGAGAACCCAATTTATAAATATATTTTGGTCACTTTTATATGTTCTATATGACAAAATAAAATTCTTCTATAGAATCGGGACATAAAAATTTACTTTGGATGAAATTTTGGTATTTTTCTGATAAAATTCATTTTTAATGAATTGTGAAAATACTGTATTTTAATTCAAAATTGCATTTTAATCTAATTTAGTTATAAGGTTAGATTATCTTTTTAATTGGTTTTAAAGTTTAATTATATTTGGTTTTTACCATTTAATTAAATGTTGTTCATTGGAAGTAATTTCATTTTGAAATTGGAAAAAAATGTCAATATTTTGATAGTTATTATTTCTTAGAAACACACTTTTTGTTTTGACAGCGCGAATTAATTTTAAATTAATTTCTGCCACTTTTTTTATTTAATTTAGAAAAATGGATTCGATATTTGGAATCAGGAGGTCCAAATTGTGTAAATAGGTAACTTTTATTTTTTAGAAATTATGAATATTTAATTGAGTTAATGTTGTATTTACCATGGTTAAAGGGTAAATATAGTAAATAAGGGTAAATAATTATTATTATAATAATATAAAATTACCATAACATGTGTCCTAATCCTATTGTTTGATACATTTCCGACCATGGTAATCCTTGGGTCAATTTTGGGACCCCATGGAGCCACTTGGGAGTGATAATGACACTTTATTTTAATTAACGTAAAGTAAAGGCAAAAATGACATAAACAAATATCTTTTAGTGAATAAATTTTTACATGGGGTTATATAAGTTATCTATTCGACTATAAATATTAATTTTAAAGCTAAAAATATTTCCTAAATCATGGTATTTTTTATAATTTTTAGACATCAAATAAATAAAATTATTTATGACACAATAATGATGATGTGTTTACCTCATTAATGAATTATTTAAATAAATAAGATTAAAAATAATAAAACAATATAAAAAACCTATCCAATTATTATTGGATGATTTTATTTCGAACATGAGTGATAGTATCTTTGACTTTAATGATTTATTGACCTTTTGAAACTGAAGATAAGTTTATAATAAAACAATTGTTTCAAACTTTCCTAAAGAGCCCTTCCTCCCTCTTATAAAAGGACACCACTTATAACCCATTCCTCACACCTCTCAAGACACTTGGCTCGTCCAAAATCTACCTAAATAATCTCTCCAAATCCCTATAATACTTATAGAATCCTTACATTAGGCAGAAGTCACTTCAAGTAAACCTTTTAGTTCAAACCAAAGGGAGATACCCGATTTAAAGGTAATGTATTCTCTTAAGTTCATTTCTTTTATTTTACTTCTCCAACATCGTAAACTCTTTTTATTGATTTCGTTTATAACAACACCAGTATACTCAATATACTAGGTTGTTTTTATGAGAATTATTCTAACTACACTTACACACACCTCCATCTAATGGGTAAAGAATATATTGTTTCTCTAGACGGCGAACTACTGCCTCACAAAATGATGATTATTCAAATATCTCCAACCGCCTCTCATGGTGGCCATTATGATGGAACTATATTTATATATGATATATATTATGTTTATTGTGTCTTTATGCTTCAGTATTTTTTATTTATAGCATAATTTTATGTTTTCCATAATGGGTAAACGCGATAATTTCATTTGAGGAAGTGCGGACTACCGCCCCCTCAAAGTGATATGACTCGTTCATTCCTTATGTGGGATGTATAAAGGATAGAGGTAATGAAATTATATATGATATTATACTGTAATTATAATATACCTATTTATAATTATGTTTTCATTCCATTAAAATACAAAATATAAATGAAAGTAGTGTTCATGTGTACGTACGACTTACCGTCTCCATAAATGGTGCGTTTCATTTCTTATCTCCAAATGTTATTTACTATTATAAATACATATATATATACTAGATATATATGATATATATGATATCTAAATCATGAATATAATTATGTATATAATGGAATTTTGACCACATTAACAATTTTTAATTATAACAAATTTATTTTTAACCCAAGTTCCGAACATCGACAAAATGTCCGATATGAACTCAAATAATTTAATAAATGTTATATCAAGGTAATAAGTGATATAAAATGAATAATAAAGATGAAAAAGGTTCTTAAGAAATTAGAAATTAACTTAATTTTATTATTCAGAAAATTAAAGAACGAACGGGTCAAGTAGGACACGAGGTAAGGGACTTCGTCTCAATCTCCTTTCATTAAGGTATATTTTGTTTTATACATGAATTTCTTTTATACAATATATAAACACCTTTGAATTTTCATTTCATTAAAAGGGAATATTTTTCAATGAGGCGTTTTACTAAATGACTAAAATGAATGTTTCTTTTTAACATAATCGGTGACAACGACCTTTTCCACCGCCGCGAGTATTATTTGATCTTTAGCTTCCTTCACAAGACATAATGTTTTTAAAAGGAAAATAAATACCATATACTCCTTTACGTATTTTAGTATTGAAAATGGTTTTGATAATGGATTTGTTATGATAATATATTTAAATAATATATTGTGATTGAAATATGGAAATGTTATCTTTCCTTTATATTTGTTTTATGTGTTATGATTTTATAGTGGTAATTGGACATTTGACGGGTGGTTACGTGATAAACCAAATTACGGGTGGTTATGTGATAAACCAAATGACGGGTGGTGTCCTGATAAACCAGGATGGGTGGTTTTGTTATAACCTCCAATGCATTGGGTATGGAAGTCGGTCGTATGACTATTCCATTTAGTGATATATGAGGAAATCAACTGTATGGTTATTCCATTTAAGTATGTTTATGAACCAAGTTACCTTTATATGTTATGTGTTCTTTATATGGGTTTATGGTAATGTTTTGGTTAAAAATTCGTAAGTAATGATTTTTTTATTCAGTTAAGATTATTTACTACTTCATAAAGGTGAAAAGTATTACTTATGATAATGTATTCATGGTTTACTTATTGTTTTGAAAAACTAACACTTTTCCTTCTTTGTGAATCTCTTATTGAACTTTTTATGCTCATCCCATGTTTAGGAAATGTTTATCATGGGACATAAAGTGGAATAGGGTCAAGTAATGGATCAATGAAAATTCATGCTATCTAAAACATGGAACTAGACATGACGCTTTTTTTCAAGAGTTTTTATTTTATGAAAAAAATGGAAACTGAGTAGAAGTGTATACTTTGTAATTTTTGAGATGAAATGTAATAGTTATGGCCTAACTCTCCAAAACTCTAAACCTGAAAAGATCATCAATGTGAATTATTCATTTAATTCAAGATTATGTAATGTTTTATGTTCGGGTCCTTATAGTTGGTATCAGAGGTCGGTTTAGACAACTTTAGGTGTTAGAATATTATTAATTTAATTTATGGTAACATTGAAATGATATAGCATTTACTGATTTCCATGTTGCTTCACCTATGATACTTATGTGTTCATAATGGTATTCCGTAGAGGAAACAGGGAAGCTATGATGAGAAGGCATATAGAGGAGAATAACCTTCCAAATCATCAACCTGGGATGGTCAGAATCAGAACTGAACAGTTTTTTGTAGTGATGGAACAGTTGACTTAGGCTATAAATGTTGGTGGTATCTAGGCACGAGATGAGGAAAAAACAACCACAGAGGAACATGTCAGTAGTGAAGCATTTCATGAGGTAGCATCCCCCATCATTTAGATGATAATCTGACCTTGTGCTAGATGAAAGGTGGATTAAAGCACTGGAGAAGATTTTTGATGTCATGGTGTGTTCAGAACATCAAAAGGTTAGTCTCATTGTTTATCGTTTTTAAGGTGAAGCTGATCAGTGGTGGTCGATGGTGAAAAATATTAGGGTTAGTGAGGATATTGATACTCTTGATTGGGATGAATTCAAAGGTATATTTCTTGAGAAATATTTTTCTATGGTGCTTCATCTTAGGATGGAAAAACAATTCTTGGAATTTAGGCAGGAGGATGACTCAATGGCTGCTTATGAAGCAAAATTCACTTGACTGGAAAGGCATGCTCCAAATTTCATCTGAGATCTTTATAGTAAGATAAATCGAATTTACTCAGGACTGAATCCGCGATATCGAAGAGCATTAGCATATCATGAATTCAAAATCTATGAAAAACTTTTCAGATGTGCCGAGAATGTGGAAATGGAGTTTTATGATGATTAGGTGTTCCAAGAGAGAAAACAAAAGAAGAGGTCCAGTTGGCAGGCAAAGGGAATGAATTCATCAATGAATCCTGGAGGTAAGAAAATTAAATATCCATCTTGTTAGAAGTGTGGTAAAAAGAATCTAGGAGAATGTTTTTCAAAGTTTGTAAAGTACTTCTGATGTGGTAAGTCTAGTCATATTTCTCGTAACTATACGGAAGATGATCAAGAAGGCGATGAAAAACCAACGGTAAGATGTTTTAAGTGCAATGAAATGGGTCATTATGAAAATGAGTGTCTAACTAATAAATCAACTAAAGGAAAGTAGCTAGACTACAAGAAAAAAGGTGTGGTGAAATCCCTTTCAAATACTTCGGAAAATGTTGGGCCATCGAATGAAGTGGTATCAGGTACACTATTTGTTTGTTCAGATTATGTCAATGTGTTGTTTGATTCAGGGTCTACACTTTCTTTCATTTCGGATAATTTTTCTAGTAAATTGGGAATTTTATCACAAGATATGAATACTGAAATTATGGTAAAAACCCCCAAAGGAAATGTTGAGACAAAAATAAAACATAAGAACCTTCCTATCCTTTTGTGAGGAAAGAATCTACATGTAAACCTTATTTTTTCCCTCTAGAATAGTTTGATGTTATTTTAGGTATGGATTGGATTTCTGTTTATCATTCTAATATTGAATGTAGAGCTGAAGAGGTTTCTTTTCAAAAACAAATCAGTTTGTGTACAAGAATAAACCCTTACTGTTGATAACATATCAGGAAGTTGAGAAACTAGTAAAATATAGAAATTAATATTACCATTCACATGTTGTTGAAAACAAAGGAACTGTCTAGATTAATGATGTTCCAGTTGTAAATGAGTATCTTGATGTTTTTTCTGATGATTTTCCTCATATTATTCCTGATCAGAGAGTTGAATTTATTGTTGACTTAGTTCCTGATGCTAATCCAATTTTAAAACCCCCTTATTGAATGGATCAAATTTAACTTTTAGATCTAAAGAAGAAATTTCATGAGTTATTAGATAAAGGTTTCATTTTACCTAACACATCACCAAAGAGTGATCCTATCTTTTTTGTTAAAAAAAATGGATCAATCAGACTTTGCATTGATTATAGAGCATTGAATAATATCACTGTTAACAAAAAGTACCCTCTGACTCATATCAATGATTTGTTTGATCAGCTCCAGGGAGCTCAGTATTTTTCAAAGATTGACTTGAGTTCAGGATACCATCAGTTGAAATTAAAGGAATAAGACATTCTGAAGACCTCGTTTCATACTAGATATAGCCATTATGAATTTTTAGTTATGCCTTTTGGGTTAACCAATGCACCTACTGTATTCATGGATCTTATGAATAGAATTTTCTGTGAGTTTTTTGATAAGTTTTTTGTTGTGTTTATTGATGATATTTTGGTTTATTTAAAAAGTAAAGAGGAACATTAAATTCATTTAAGGGTTGACTTGAAAACCTTAAAAGAAAAAAACTGTATGGGAAATTCAGCAAGTATGAGTTTTGGTTACAAAAAATTTCATTCCTTGGTCACATTATTTCAAAAAATTGCATAACTATTGATCCTGCTAAAACAAAAGTTGTTGAAGAATGTCCAAGACCCACAAATATAACCAAGATCCATAGTTGTCATGGTTTAGTAGGTTATTACCAAAGGTTTGTTGAGAATTTTTCACAGTTATCTAGGCCAATGACTAAGTTACCTCAAAAAGGTTTTAAGTTCATTTGGACAAAATAATGTTATGATTGTTTTCAGGAATTGAATGGAAGATCGGTGAATGCTCTTGTTTTGGCATTACCTTCCAGAGATGGTGAAGTTTTTATCTACAGTGATGCTTCGTTGAAAGGACTTGGTTGTGTCCTTATGTAGAATGATCTGGTAATTGCTTTTGCTTTACATTAGTTGAAAACTCATGAGTTAAATTACCCTGCACATGATTTGTAATTATCTAATGGTGTTTTTGCTTTAAAAATTTTGAGGCATCATCTGTATGGAGTAAAATGTGAAATATATACTGACCACAAAATTTTGAAGTATATATTCACTCATGAAAAATTGAACATGAGACCAAGGAGATGGATATAATTAATCAAGGATTATGATTGCACGATCCTTTACCATTAGGGAAATGAAAATAAAGTGGTTGATTCTTTGTGTAAAAAATTAATTCTAGATTAACCATGTTTCATTTGGAACGAGATCCTTTGGTTTTTGATTTGATGGACTTTGGAATAGAAGTTGTTGGTGTAGGAAATTCTTCTGTTTTGTTTTAGGTGTAAGTTAAATAATCTCTATCAAATATAATTAAGAAAGCACAGAAGGAAGATAGTGAGTTGAAGAAAAAGGTAGAGTTGTTTTAGAAGGGTAAGTTTCCTGAATTTAACTTTGATAATGATTGTGTTTTGAGTTTTGGGAAAAGATTATGTGTGCCTTGTGATTCATAGTTGAAGAATGATTTATTATGTGAAGCTCATAGTTCTCCATTTTCAACTCATCCTGGAAGTAATAAGATGTACAGAGATCTTCACAAATATTACTGGTGGGATGGAATGAAAATAGATATTGCTAACTTTACTATGAAGTGTTTGAATTTTCAATAAGTTAAAATAGAGTGGCAGTTACCGAAAGGAATGCTTCAATCTTTACTGGTGGCAGAGTTAAAATGGGAAAATATATCCATGGAATTTTTTGTAAGATTACCAAAGACATCTCGAGGAAATAATGCAATATAGGTTATTGTTGATCGATTGACTAAATCTTATCATTTCCTTCCTATTCAAGATAATTTTTCTCTAGTTCAATTTTCTTAGTTGTATGTTAAAGAGATAGTCAGGTTGCATGGAGTTCCCCTCTCCATTGTATCTGGTCGTGATCCCAGGTTTACTTCTAACTTTTGGAAAGGCCTTCACAAGTCATTGGGTGCTGAATTAAATTTTAGTACAACGTTTCATCCACAATCAGATGGGTAGTCATAACGAACAATTCAGACCTCGGAGGATATGTTACGTACTTGTTCAATGGATTATCAAGGACGTTGGGAACAACATCTTTCTTTGGTTGAATTTTCATATAATAACAGTTTTCATTCTAGTATACAGATGGTTCCATTTGAGGCATTATATGGGAAGTGATGTCGAACTATAGATTTTTGGGATGAAGTAGGTGAAAGGAAACTGATGGGACCAAAATTGGTAGAAGAGATGGTAGAAAAAGTTCAATTGATTCTTAAGAACATGATAACAACTCAGAATAGGCAGAAAAGTTATGCGAATAACCAGAGGAGGGATATTTCTTTCGAGGTTGGTGATCATGTCTTTCTCAAAGTTTCTCCATGGAAAAGTGTGATGCATTTTTTCAAGAAGGGAAAGTTGAGTTTGAGGTTCATTGGTCCTTATGAAATCCTGGAGAAAGTTGGATTAGTTGTGTACAAAGAATATTTACCTACAAGTTTATCCTAGGTACACAATGTTTTTCATGTTTCAATGTTGAGAAATTATATGCTAGATCCATCTCATGTTTTGATCCTAGAGGTAGTTCAGTTGGAAGATAATCTCCCTTATGCGGAACAACCAGTTCAGATTCTTGACCAAAGAGAGAAAGTGTTGCGGAATAAGGTAATTCATCAGGTAAAGGTTTTATGTAAAAACCATATGGTTGAAGAGGGAATGTGGGAATCCGAAAATGCTATGAGGGATAAATACCCCCACTTATTTGATAAGTAAATAAAAATTGTGAGGACGCAATTTTCAAAAGGGGGAAGGATGTAACATCCCAAGTAAATAAAGAATAATACATTTTCATATTTATTAATATTTTTGAATTAAATATTAATTTTACTTTAAATAGTACGCTATGTTTGATGGCTTACCGGATACGCAACAACGACTTTCTTTGAAATCTTACATTGCACACTAATTATATAATAATATAATTTTAAATGGTAGTTAACACCTAGCCATTTTATTGGCGGGAGTGAATAGAACTAACTAAAATATGAATTTACATTTTTGTTAAATATTTTTACATTTATCCAATAAAATATAGAGGCTTAAAATGTGAATGAATCAATTTTAAGCACAAATACTCTAAATTTTTTTTAAAGGTCAATTTACCACCTTTTAATGGATAACCCTATTTAAATCTAGCTTTGGAGACTTTTATATGTTCTATTTGACAAAATAAAATTATTCTTTATAATCGGGACAAAAAAATTACTTTGGATGAAATTTTGGTATTTTTCTGATAAAATTCATTTTTAATGAATAGTGAAAAATCCTGAATTTTAATTCAAAACTGCCTTTAATCTAATTTATTTATAAGGTTAGATTATATTTTTAATTGGTTTTAAAGTGCAATTATATTATTTTTACCATTTAATCCAATGTTGGTCATTGGAAATAATTTCACTTTGAAATTGGACATAAACAAGTGTCAATATTTTGATAATTATTATTTCTTAAAAACACGTTTTTTTTTGTTTTGACAAAGAGAATTAATTTTAAATTAATTTATGCCACTAATGTGTTTTCAATTTGGAAAAATTAATTCCATATTAGGAATCATGAGGTCCAAATTGTGTAAATAGGTAACTTTTATTCTTAGACATTATGAATATTTACTTTAGTAAATATTTTATTTACTATGGTTAAAGGGTAAATCTGGTGAATAAGGGTAAACAAATATTATTATAATAATATAAAATTACCCTAAAATATGTCCTAATCCTATGTTTTGGTAAATTTGCGACCATTGACATCCTTGGGTCGATTTTGGGACCCCATAGAGCCACATGGGAGTCATAATGACACTTTATTTTAATTAACTGAAAGTAAAGGAAAAATGACATAATCAAATATCTTTTAGTAAATAAATTTTTACATGTGGTTACATAAGATATCTATTAGACTATAAATATGTATTTTAAATATAAAAATATTTCCTACATCATGGTATTCTTTTATAATTTTTATACTTAAAAAAATAAAATTATTTATGACACAATAATGATGCAGTGTTTACCTCATTAATGAATGATTTAAATAAATATGATTATAAATACTAAAACAATATCCAAAACCTATGAAATTATTATTGGATGATTTTATATCGAACATTAGTAATCTTATATTTGACTTTAATGACTTTTGGACCTTTTGAAACGGAAGATAAGTTTATAATAAAATAATTGTTTCAAACTTTCCTAAAGAGACCCACCACTCCCTTATAAAATGATACCACTTCTAACCCATTACTCACACCTTTCAAGCCCATTGGATCATCCAATATCTACTTAAATAATCTCCCCACATCCCTCTCCTCCTATTAGAAAACTTACCTTAGGCAGAAGGAACTTCAAGTAAACCTATTGGTCCAAACCAAAGGGAGATACCTGATTTAAAGGTAATGTCTTCTCTTAAGTTCTTTTATTTTATTTTATTTCTCCAACCCCATAAAATATTTTTATTAATTTATTTTAAAACAAAACTAGTGTCCTAAATATACTAGGTTTTTTATGAGAAGTATTAAAACTTCACTTACACACACCTTCATCTAATGGGTAAAGAACATACTTTTTATGTGGACAGCAAACTACTGCCTCACGAAATGATGATTGTTCAAATATCTCCAACCACCTCTCATGGGGGCCATTATGATGGAACTATGTTTATATATGATCTATATTATGTTTATGTTTTCTTTATGCTTCAGTACTTTTCATTTATAGCATACCTTTATGGTTTCCATAATGGGTAAAAGCGATAATTTCATTTGAGGAAGTGCGGACTACCACCCCCTCAAAGTGATATGACTCATTCATGCCTTATGTGGGAAGAATAATGGATGGGGTTAATGAAATTATATATGATATTATACCAGAATTATAATATACCTATGTAGAATTATGTTTTTATTCCATTAAAATATGAAATAGAAATGAAAGTAGAGTTCATGCGTACGTACAACTTACTGTCTCCTTGAACAGTGCATTTCATATCTTATTTCCAAATGTTATGTACTATTATAAATACATATATATACTGGATATATATGATATCTAAATCATGAATATAATTATAGAGATAAAGGAATTTTGACCACATTAACAATTTATAATTATAACAAAATCATTTTTAACTCAAGTTCTTAACGTCAACAAAATATCTGATATGAACTCAAATAATTAACTAAATGTTATAGAAAGGTAATAAGTGATATAAAAGGAATAATAAACATGAAAAAGGTTCTTAATCAATTATAAATTTACTTAATTTTATTATTCATGAAATTAAAGAACTAATGGGTCAAGTTGGACATGAGGTAAGGGACTTCGTCTCAATCTCCTTTCATTGAGGCATATTTTGTTTTATACATGACATTATTTTATACGGTATATAAACACCTTTGAATTTTCATTTCATTCAAAGGGAATATTTTTCTACGAGGCGTTTTACTAAATGAAAAAAAAGGAATGTTTCTTTTGAACGTAAGCGGTGATAACGACCTTTTCTGCCACCGTGAGTATTATTTGATCTTTGGCTTCCTTAACAAGCGATAATGTTTTTAAAAGGAAAATACATAACATATACTCTTTTACATATTTTGGTATTTAAAATTGTTTTGATAATGGATTTTTTATGTCAATATATTTAAATAATATATTGTGATTGAAATGTTGAAATGTTATCTTTCCTTTATTCTTGTTTTATGTGTAATGATTTTATAATGGTACTTGGGAATTTGATGGGTGGTTACGTGATAAACCAAATGACAGGAGGTGCAGTTATAAACTAGGAAGGGTGGTTACGTTATAACCTCTAATTCATAGGGTATGGAAGTTGGCTGTATGGCTATTCCATTTAGTGATATGTGTGGAAGTTAACCGTATGGTTATTCCATTTAAGTATGTTTATGTCCCAAGTTACCTTTATATGTTATGTGTTCTTTCTATAGGTTTTATGGTAATATTTTGGGAAACAAATGTTAAGAATTTTTTTTTTATTAATTGAAGAGTATTTACTACTTCATAAAGGTGAAAAGTATTACTTATGATAAGGTATTGATCGTTTTCTTGTTGTTTTAAAAAACTAACAGTTTTCCTTCTTTGTGTATCCCTTATTGAGCTTTTTATGCTCATCCCAAGTTTTTGAAATGTTTTTCACAAGACATAAAGTGGAATAAAGTCAAGGATGGGATCAAGGAAAATTCAAGCTATCTAAAACATGGAACTAGACATGACTCTTTTTTTCAAGAGTTTTTATTTTAGGAAAAAAATGGAAACTGAGTAGAAGTGTATACTTTGTAATTTTTTAGATGAAATGTAATAGTTATAGCCTAACTGTAACATCCCGGATAAATAAAGAATATGAAATTTTCATATTTATAAATATTTTTTAATTAAATATTAATTATACTTTAAAGGGGTTTCTGTGTTCAATAGCATACCTGATACGCAACAATTGGTTTCTTTGAAATCTTACATTGCACACTAATAATTTAATATTATTATTTTAAATGGTAGTTTACATCTAGTCGTTGTATTGGCAGAAATAGAAATAAATAACTAAAATTTGATTATAAATTTTTTTTAAATGTTTTTTATATTTATCCAAGAAAAGCTAGAGGCTTAAAATAAGAAAAGAATTTGATTTTAAGCATAAATACTCTAATATTCACTAAAAGGTCGATTTAGTACTTTTTGAAGGCGAACCCTCTTTAAATCTAGTTTTGGTCACTTTCATAAATTCTATTTGACCATGTAAAATTATTCTTTATAATTGGGACATCAAAATTTACTTTGTGTAAATTTTTGGAATTTTTTCGATAAAGTTCATTTTTTAATGAATAGTGAAAATATTGTATTTTAATACAAATATTCTTTTTAATATAATTTATTTATATGGTTAGATTAAATTTTTAATTGGTTTTAAAGTTTAAATAGATTAAATTTTTACCATTTAATCCAATTTTTACCATTGGAAGAAGCTTCACTTCTAAATTCGACATTAACAAGTATCAATCTTTTCAAAGTTATTTCTTAAAAACACGCTTTTTATTTTGACAACTGGAATTAATTATAAAATTAATTAATTCAACTTATATGTTTTGAATTTTTTAAAACAAAAAAAAATTTTGAATTCAGAATATCAAATTTAGCATAGGATGAATTTTTGGAATCTTTCTAAAAAACTTTCTATTTTTGATGAATAGTGAAACCACTAAGTGGTAATTAAAAAAAATGACTTTTTCATTCAAATGAAATTTTACCACTTCTTTGAATTGAATTTCAAAAATCTGACATACATGGTTGTCATTAATAAGTAAAATTTGGTTCAATGGGATGAAAATAATTTCTGGTGAATAGTAATTTTTTAGTAATCGCCATTAAAGGTAATTAGAGTAATTTAAGGTAAAAATGTTGTTATAATGATATAAAATTATCTTTACACTTGTCCTAACCTTATTGGATGAGTCATGGCTGACCCAGACAATCCATGGGTCAATTTTGGTACTGCATGGAGACACTTGGGTAAGAAAATGACATTAATAACTTTTTATTTAAAGTAAAAATAAAAATTCATAAACATGTATTGTTTTACTAAAACAATTTTGATGTTGGGATATATAATTGATATATTTGACTATAAATATTCATTAGAAAGATAAAACGATTTCCTACATCATGGTACTTTTTTTATAATTTTTAGACATTAAATAAATAATATTATTCATGACACAATGATGATTTAGTGTTTACGTCATTACTGAATGATTTAAATAAATAAGAAGATAAAAATTAAAATAATATCCAAATCTTGTCCAATTATTATTGGATAATTTTATTTCAAACATAGACCACCTTATCTTCTACTTTAATGATTTTTGGACCTTTAGAAACCGAAAATAATTATATAATAAAATAATATTTTCAAACATTCCAAAAGAGCCACTCCTCTCCCTTATAAAAAGTCCTCACTTCCTACCCATTTCTCACGCTTCTCAAGCCTAACCCCTTTCTCAGACTTATCAAGCCTTTGGCTCATCCAACCTCTGCTCCAATAAGCTCCCAAGATCCTTATATTTATCCTAGAAGCCTTACCTCAAAAATAAAGAATTTCAAGAAACCCCTTTGGTACAAACCAAATGGAGGTACCCGATTTAATGGAAAAAAAGGAACAAACAAGTCAAGTCGGACATGAGGTAAGGGGTTTCTTATCTCACATTTTATTCCATGAGATTTCTATTGTTCGCCACTTTTTTATTGAATGTGGTGTATTATGTACTACCATTTTATATATATTATCATGATTCTATTTATATTCATGGTATTCTGTAATTCATTTGGTGGTTAGTATCTTTTGGTCATATGACTCGATTGATTAAAATGAGGTAAGGGATTTTCATCTCACTTTTATTCCGATGAGATTCATGCTACATTTTCCACTATTTACTTTTTTTTGGTGTATGTAATGCCCATTATTGTATTCTTTGTGTAATATAATTTAATTTATGGGCATTTACATCTTCATTGTATGATCCTTATTTCATGGGGTGTACGTTTCAAAATTTTCCCAAATCGGCAAGGGAACCTTTCACACTCCTCTTTTTAAAAGACTTATTTTTGTTATGTATTTTAATTTACATCTTCTTGTGTTGGGATATGTTCTTCTATATCCTTATTGTTGTAAATTTTATATCCAAGTGATGAGATACCCTTTTATCTATCATCAACTCATTTTCTGCATTTTAAAGTGACGTCGTTAGGGTATCAAAATTCTTGTAAGGGAACTTCTTTACCCAGTTTCAATTATTTGGGTTAAACCTCTAATTCTTGATTATGACATGATATGAATATGTGTGGATGACCTATGATTGTTTTACACTTAATATCCACTTATATTGGATGTATTTATATTTTTCACACATAATTACGTACTTGATTTACCCCTAATCTAAGGATATTGTCTTTATAAGGGACTTCATCTCAATCTCCATTCATTGAGGCATGTTTTGTTTTGATACACTATTTTTTTATAAGCTGTATAAACCCATTTTACTTTTCATTCAAATAGAATCTTTATCTATGAGGTGTTTTACTAAATGACAAAAAAGAATGTTTCTTTTAACGTAAGCGGTGACAAATACCTTTCCGCCACCACGAGTATTATATGATCTTTGGCTTCCTTAACAAGCCGTAAGGAAAATAAATACCATATACTCTTTTACGTATTTTGGTATTGAAAATGGTTTTTGATAATGGATTTGTTATGTCAATATATTTAAATGATTTATTATTATTGAAATGTGAAAATTGTATCTTTCCTTTATGTTTGTTTTATGTGTTACGAACATGTTATGGTTCTTGGGCATTATTATGTATACGAGTTGTTCCATGATAAACCTAGGGTGGGTGAGCCCGAGATATCTCTCCAATGCATTAGGTAATGTGATGGAGGTAAATGTGAATATTTCTCCTTAGAGATTTACGGAATATACTGTGATGGGTATTCCAAATGTAACTCCCTATGTAGTTGTGATAGCTACAATGTAAGTATGATATGGATGCCATAATTTACCTTTTTGATTTGTGATTACTATGTGTTATTCATAAATATTATGATTTTAGAAGGTATGTTATTATTTAAAATTATGGTTTCATTGGTTTGTATTTATTGATGGGTTAATGTTTCTTTTCCTTATGTTATAACCCTTATTGAGATTTTTATGCTCATCCCAAGTTTTTGAAATGTTTTCCACAGGTTATAAGGAAGGGTAAGATAAAGTAAGTATTCAAGAATATTTATATCAAGAAAAGAACTCTTTTTTTTATTTAATGAGTTTTATTATTGTGAAAAAATTGGTTATAGTAGATGTGCCAACTTTGTAATATTCAATTTGATATGTAATAGTTATGGACTAATTCTCTAAAACTATAAACCTGAAAAGATACTCAATGTAAATTATTCATTTAATTCAAGATTATGAAATTTTTTAAGGTTGGGTCCTTATCGTTGGTATCAAAGGCCGGTTTAGATAACTTTAGAGGTTAGGGTATTCTTTAAGCATAAGTGAAATTACTATAATGGTTAGGATTTCAGAAAAAGACATAGTTTTTTTAGATAAAGTGAATGAGTTTAAGATAACATGAATAATTATATCTTAGTATTAACCCTCCTAATAAGATATTATATGTTAATTTTACTGATATACTCAGATTGACCTTTTTGGTTTTAGTAAATGGCTGGATCTAGCAGGCACCAAAGTAACAATGGATGTGAAGAAAACTATGACGGTTTTCTGAATGAGAAACTAAATGATATGGGAGATGGAATGAGAAATCTTATGGTTATTCTCAACCTGCTATCTAGAGTCATGATTGACCTCCTGAACCTTTGTTATTCTTATAAGGCAACATATACCCGAGAAACAAATCCCTACGGAAGTTCAGTTAATAATCATAAAGGTAAGTATGTTCAAAAACCAATGTGTCAAGGATTTAGAAAGAAACACATAGGAAAATGTTTCAAAGGAATAGGAAGATTCTATATATGTGGAAATGAAGGTCAAAAAGAAAGAACCTGTCATGGAAAAAGGAATCATCCAGTTGAATCTAGGAAAGGGAAAGAAGTTCTTTCTAAGGGATTAATTGAATGTTTTAAATGTGGTGTGCATGTTCATTATACAAAAACATGTTCTATGAAGATGTTTTGGGAATGGGATCACCATGACCGTACAAATATTTGTTTACCAATACCTAATGCCATTCTGATTGAGGATAAAAAAACTAACAATCAACAATGAAAGGTATGGATTATTTCTTAACATTTGTTTTGATATTATTGAATCTTAGGATATGATTCATGATTTTGTTTGTAGGAAAGAAGTATTTCAGAATAAGTTTGAAAGGAATTGTTAATGGATCATGAATAATGTTGAATGAGTAAGAATTCAACATATAAGGGATTCAAGAGTTATGGTAGATTTTAGGATGGTGAAATGATTAAAGGTATTAAGTCTCTTTTGATGATGGGATTACATTAGAAGACTTTTTATAGTATGTGTAACCGTGAAGTTTGATATATGAAAATTTTATTCAAGGAATAATTATCTTTTTTTGTGGATATAGTTATAAATAACCATTTGTGTTTATATGATCCTTGAATTTGAGGAAATTATAGGTTAATACATTTTGGGATGAAAAATGAAACTTATTAGATAACCTTCGTGGTTAAAATATGTTATAGTTATTTTTTATGAATTTATCTCTTTTTGGGAATGTTATAAAATTATATAGTTTTTGAAAAAGGACAACATGCAGACCGTGTGACAACCCATCGCGTCAGACAAAGCTGTAGGAATCGAACCCATAACCAAAGTGCGAGTGGTATTTATCACCTACCACTGGACTATGTGAAGTCCTTTGTTAGTATGACTAATCCTTTTTAGTTATATGATCTTATGAAACAAGAATAGGTTGATTTTGGGTTTTCTATGGAAATGATTAACCTACCATAGAAGATATTTGATTAGGTTAATTACCTTTAAATATGAGACTTTAAGAGTAACTGATGTAATTTGGAGATAAATGTTAATATTTATCTTGGAAGACTATGTGATTAAATCCTTCTGAGATTGGGTTTCAATCTTAGTTTGGATTACTTTGAAGAATTTTGTAACGCCCCGACCCCAGTTACCCAGAGTCGGTGCATTATTACATAACATTGGCATGATCACAAGAAAGATCAAATCTCGAAAGACCGATTGGTTTAGTAGCCTTGGAAACACTAGATATATTCATAAAGTTTTACATTACATCATGAAGTGAAAAAATACTACAACAACAAATTTTCTCCATAATCATCACTATTATCCCCTCATAATATCCATGCAGGTCATTCATAATTTACTTCTTTACTTCCTGGGAAAAATAAAACATAGAAAAGGGGTGAGCTCAAATGCCCAGTAAGGATAACAATATAGCGGAAACTTTCATAAATAAGAATAAACATTTAAGGAAATGTATAACTAAAACAAAAGACTTTTAAACTTGAACTTCAACATTTTATGGAAAAAATAAAATGAAATAATTCCATTTACTTATTCACGTGGATATTCTACTAATCGAATAATCACATGCAATATCAATAACCACTTTCATAATGATGGAATGCATAATGCCAGACTATCATAATCACATAGCCAAGGCCTCGTGCCAAGACTAAAAATAAGATTTTTCCAAGGCCTTGTGCCAAGATAGTAGTTTGTCTCATGAGAACTATCGATGCATCTAGGATCTATATTGGGCTCCACCCGTCACATATTAAGTTCAATTCATTCCCATATCAAAAGGTTTAAACATAACATAAATATTCGTATTAAAACTAGAATACGAAATGTCAATACTTTCACTATAAACCATGAATGGTATAAAAATAGCACATCCACAGTCAAACATATCACAAAACCTTCAATACAATATATAAGTTTTGTATCATAATAAATCAACTTTAAATAAGCATAGAATCCATCAAAGGATGTTGACATAGATGAAATCAAAATTCTTTTTAAAGAAATATCTCTTTCTATTTTGAAATCATTTAAGAGTCATATATTTATAAAATAAAACATTTTATTTGAAAATATTCTTATAAGCTTGTAAGGGAAGCTTCGAAGATTTTATAACGGTGAAAAATAGCCGCACCCGCCTTATAAGTTAGAAAACATTCTTACCTTAATTCTGTCGAAAAGGTTAAAAAGCACCTTGTTTGGAAAACGATGGAAAGATTCCTTTATAATCCTTTTATAAAAATTCAAACAAGGGTATAAATGACATTAACCCATATTTTAGTAAATAGTAAAAATGTTTTAAAATTCATTTTTAAGAAACATGTATGTGGATGATAAAGAGATCCCAGTAGATTATTACGTATAAACAACCTCGGATAATGAAGAGATTGTGAAATAAACCCTTACCTTGTACTTTTCCTTGGTTGGGGTAGGTTAACCTGCTATATAATGGTGAAATAATTGTTATTAAATTATAAAATAATCATATAAATTAATATGATATCATATATGATCTTTTAACATTGATTTGTTAATAATATCTTAGTATTATCGTTGTTTCAGGTGTTAACTTACTCGTTTTCTTTTATATGTTTTGTTATGTAAGACATGTTTGTAATGGATAGGTTGTATATTATTCATATCCAGAATGATATCAAGTCCTTAAACATCATTTTTAAATCATCAAATGATAATTATACTTGAATTAATACGATGGAGAATGAATCTCATCGCGTTCGTGGAGACGGTAGTCCGTACGTACGCACGAGTGACAATATCATTCTTTTGATATTAAAATAATATATAAATGGATGGTATATCATATAAACAGAATCATTACCATGTTATATTTATTATTTACATGAGTTACACATCATTATTATACCCATCCAAATAATAATATATTGAATAACAATTACACCACGACGTGGAGATGATAAGTCGTACATACGCACGTATGGTGACATGTTATTCAAAGGGTGGATAGAATAATGAATATGGTTGTACCATATTTATAATAACATCACAGTATATATATGATACTTGAGTTATTATTTTAGAATGGTAATAACAAAGGAAGAAGAAGTGGAAGAAGACAGGAACATGGAAAAGGGTGGTGAAATCATTACCTCTTCTTCGTGTTCTTCCTTTTGATTTGATCAAAAGGGCTCTTTAGGTTGGCATTATGACCAAACTAAGGCCTCTAGGTTGTAGTGAGGGAAGTTGGCAGAGTATTTGGGCAGAGTTTGGCCGAACCAAAAGGCTTTGAAGGTGTGAAGAAATGAGAAGGAGTGCCCTTTTATAAGAGGGGTGAGGGGCACCTTTGGAAAAGCTAGAAATATTAATTTATAATAAATTCATATTCGGTTTCTAATGGCTCCAAAGTTTATTATTTAAATGTTAAGGTGGGGATAGGTCAAAAAAACTAAAATAATAGAATTTAGAAAGGTTTGGGTCATTATATTAACCTTATCTTTAAATATTAACTCTAAGTTAATTAGTATCACTTTTACAATGTCTCTTTGTATTTTTATATTATATGGTTAATAAAATTACCATATACATCCAAGAGACCCCCAAGTGGTCCATTAATGATGAACCTATCATGATATAAGTCTCTGGGCCGAACCTTAGATTTTTAGGAGTTTAATATCAATAAATAATATAATATTGTTTTTAAAAACTCTTTTATGTCAATTTTGTCACTATTTAATAGTTTATTTTTGTGAAACTCATAACAGAATTATTACTTCAAAAAAAATCAATTAAATAAATACTAATATGTCATATTATCCTATAAAATTAGTTTAATTCATTAAAATTCTCAAATTATATTTATTTGGGTATTTATAATATGAATTATTTTAATTTTTCACTATTATAGTAATTACTGCATTATCATTGTGTCATAAATAAATTAAATTATTTAATGTCTAAAAATTATAAATAAAATATCATTATGTATGAAATCTTATTATCTTTCTAATGGATATTTACAATCTAATTTATCTTATGTATAACCTTATATGAAAAATGTTGTAGTAAATAAACTTTGATTTTAACTCTTTTAACTCTTATTTGAATTAAATAATAATAAATGTCCTAATCTATTCCAAGTGGACCTAAATGATAATATTTTCTTCCTAAGGTTGTTTTTGGTCGAGATACACTTGTCTAATAGAATTAGGACATGTGTTAGGGTAATATTAATATCATTTTTACCCTTAATTACCCTATTTACTTTTAACTGTGGTAAATAAAAGTAAAAAGTTACTATTCACCAAAAATTATTTTCATCTTTTTGAACCACATTTTACATCTTGATATTAACCGTGTCTCTCAGATTTTCGAAATTCCATTCACCGAAGAGGTAAAATTTTGTTTTATGAAAAAATTCAGTTTTTTAACTACCACTTAGTAGTTTCACTATTCATCAAAAATTGAAGTTTTTCAGAACAATGCCAAAATTTCACCCTAAGCTAAAATTGATATTCCGAATTCAAAAATGATGTATATTTTACAAAATTCCAAACATATAAGTTGCATTAATTAATTTTATAATTAATTCCCATTGTCACAACAAATAGCATGTTTTTAAGAAACAATATATACCAAAAGATTGACAATTGTTTAGGTCCAATTTCAAAGTGAAATTAATCCTAATGAACACCATTGGATAAAATGGTAAAAATATATTCTAATTATACTTCACAACCACTCAATAATATAATTTATCACTATAAATTATTTTGATTAAAAAAGTTGTTTTTAAGTATTTTTCACTATTTAAAAAATTGGAAGTTCTGAGAAAAATACCAAAAAAAAATCATCTTAGGATAATTTCGATATTCCGAAACCAAAAATGAAGTCCATTTTGAAATATAAAACATATATAATATCAAAAAGTATGTATTACTATTCATAACGGCTAGTTTGATTTGTTGTGGTGTGTTAGAACTCGATATTGCGTACAACACACGCTATCGCATTATTCAAAGAGAAGCATACCGTAGAAGCTTGGGGTGTTACATTCTCCCCTCCTTCAAATAATTTCATTCTTGAAACTTCTAGAATACTACCACATGAAAAGACTCGGGTGGTTCTTCATCATAAGTTCCTCGGGTTCCCACGTTGCATCTTCCATCTTATGGTTTCTCCACAAATCTTTTACCAGACGCGTCGTCCGGTTTATCAGTACTTGTTCTCTCATATCAAGAATCCTGATGGGATCTTCGCAATAAGATAGATCAGGTTCAAGTTATAATTCCTCATAAGTGAGTATATGCGTTGGGTCAAGCATGTATTTCCTCAACATAGATACATGGAACACATCGTGAACTTTGGAGAGACTTGGCGGCCTTGCCAATCGGTAAGCTACAGCCCCAATTCGTTCTAGAATTTTGAAAGGTCCGATGTACCTGGGACTCAATTTACCTTTCTTACCAAAACGTATGAATCCCTTCCATGGAGATACCTTCAGGAAAACATGATCACCGAGCTGAAATTACAAATCCTTCCTTCGATTATCGGCATAGCTCTTTTGCCTACTTTGAGCTTCTTTGATGTGATTTTGGATTACCATCACCTTTTCCATTGTTTCCTCCACTGGTTCTAGACCTACAAGTTTTCTTTCACCAACGTCATCCCAACAGGTTGGTGTGCAACATCTCTTTCCGTATAACGCTTTATATGGGCCATATGAATACTCGAATGGAAGCTATTGTTATAGGAAAATTATACCAGAGGTAAATACTGATCCCACATACCCTGAAATTCAAGTGAGCAGGATCTCAACATGTCTTCTAAGGTTTGAATAGTCAGTTCTGATTGTTCGTCTATCTGAGGTTGGTAGGCAGTGCTAAAATGAAGTTCAGTATCCAGGGATTTCTGAAGACTCTTCCAGAATCCTGAAGTAAAACGGGGATCACGATCAGAAACAATCGATAGGGGTACTCCATGAAGTATCACAACTTCAATAATATATAGTCTTGATAGATGTTCCAGTGGTAGATCTTCTCTTATAGCAACAAAATGTGCTGACTTGGTAAGACGATCAACAATAACCCATATTACATTGTTCCTTTTAGGAGTCTTTGGAAGCCCCATGACAAATTCCATCGTAATATTGTCCCATTTCCACTCCAGTATGGGAAGAGGTTGCATGACTCCTCCAGGGTGTTGCCTTCCAACTTTCACTTGTTAACAAACCATACATCTTGACACAAAATCAGAAATCTCCCTCTTCATGTTGTCCCACCAAAAATGTTCCTTCAAATCTCTATACATTTTGGTGCTCCCAGGGTGTATAGAGAAATTGGAACTATGAGCATCATCCAGCAATTCCTTTTTTAGATCAGGTATACCGGGAACACAAAGTCTCTTCCCAAATTTCAAAATTCCATCTTCATACACAAAGTCTCTTAATCTCCCATCATTCACAGCTTTAATCTTCTTTTTAAATTATTCGTCATCGGTCTGAGAACTCTTAATCCTTTATAGTAAAGATGGTTTGGCAACCATTTGAAAAAGCATTGATGTTTCACCTTCCCTGGTTATTCCCATGTCCATCTTCACTAGATCCATGAAAATTGGATCCCTTTCAATTCTCATATTGTTCAAAACTTCATGATCATTTCTACTCAAACCATCTGCCACCTTGTTTGCCTTCCCCGAGTGGTAGTGTATCGTGCAATCATAATCCTTGAGTAATTCAAGCCATCTCCTTTGCCTCATGTTGAGTTATTTTTGTGAGAAAATATATGTCAAACTCTTGTGATCATTATAAATCTCACCTTTTTCACCATAGAGGTAGTGCCTCCATATCTTCAAAGAAAAGATCACAGCTGCTAACTCGAGATCATGAGTAGGATAGTTTTGTTCATGAATTTTCAACTATCGTGATGCATAGGCAATTACTCTATCATTCTGCATAAGGACACAACCAATTCCTTTCTTCGATGCATCAGTATAAATAACGAACCCATCATTCCCCAATGGTAGAGTCAATATAGGAGCATTGACTAATCTTCTCTTTATTTCTTCAAAACATTCTTCACACTCTTTTCTCCAAACAAATTTCACCACTTTACGTGTGAGATTCGTTAATGGGTTAGCCAATCGGGCAAAATTCTGGACGAAACGTCGATAATAACCCGCTAAACCAATAAAACTACGTACCTCAGTTATACTCGTCGGTGCTGGCCATTCTTGGATTGCCTTAGTCTTAGAAGGATCAACAGAGATTCCATCTTTAGAGACAATATGGCCAAGAAAATAAGTCTCCTGAAGCCAGAATTCACACTTGCTAAACTTCCCATATAATTCATGTCTTCTCAGAGTCTTCAAGATAATGCGCAAGTGATTTTCATGATCTTCGTAGCTTTTTGAGTATACCAAGCTATCATCAATGAATACCACCACAAATTCATCGAGATACTCCTTGAAAACTCTATTCATCAGATCCATGAATAAAGAGGGTGCATTAGTCAATCCAAAAGGCATTACATTCAACTCATAATGCCCGTACCTGGTTTGAAATGCTGTCTTCGGAATGTCTTCCTTCTTCACACACAACTGATGGTATCCAGATCGAAGGTCAATCTTGGAAAAGTATTGAGCTCCATGCAGTTGGTCAAATAAATCATCAATGCGAGGTAGGGGATACTGGTTCTTTATCGTTATAGCATTGATCTCCTTGTAGTCAATACATAACCTCATAGATCCATCTTTATTTTTAACAAAAAGAACAGGGGCTCCCCATGGAGAAACACTAGGGAGAATAAGTCCTTTATTACTCAATTCCTCTAGTTGTTTCTTTAGTTCAACTAATTCTACAGTGGCCATTCTATAAGGGGTCTTCGATATAGGCCTTGATCCAGGAATTAAATCAATGGAAAACTCAACTTCTCATTCTGGAGGATGTCCAGGTAAATCTTCTGGAAATACATCTACAAATTCTTTCACAACAGGTACATCCTCTATTTGAACATTACTTTCCTCACCCACAGTTATTTCATTCTCTTCCTCCCCAATAATTGAATTTAGTTGAGCTATTGGGGGTGGATCTAGATGAGAATTAGGTGGTGACGATTCTTCTCTAAAGATAAGGTGTTCCTTATCATCATCATCAAGAATCGTAACCTCTTTCTTCTTACAATAAATCTTTGCATCATAATCCGAAATCCAATCCATACTGAGGATTATATCAAACTCAATCATAGGTATGAAAATGAGATCAGCGGATAAAGAACATTTATGTGATCTAATGGGGACTGATTCACAAAACATTGTTGCAATGATACTTCCCTTAGGAGTTTTAACTGACAACTCCCTTGTTAAATCAAATTGGAAATATATAATTTTCTTATCAAAATGGGAAGATATGAAACAATGCGATGATCTAGAATCAAATAATGCATTTTATAAACTTGAGGAAACCATTAAATTACCTACCACCACGCCTTTCGGTGCTTCAACATCAGCAGTAGTGATAGCATCAGCTTGGCCTTGATCCCTTGGCATTTTCTAAGGTAAGTTCCCCTGACACTTAGGACATTCATTTGCATAATTCTCATTCTACCTGAAATTTTAGCACTGAACATTGGTAGCTTCCTTATTCCCTTTGCAATCACGAGCTTGGTGGCCTTTTTCACCACACTTGTAACAGACTCCTGTTCCCTTCAAGCAAGTACCGGGGTGTTTCCTACCACATTTACCATAGGATGGATATTCAACCTTTCCCTTCTTCCCCTTATTTCCATTCCCAGATTGATCAGCAGGCCTCTTCTTCTCTTGCTTTGCTTTAAAGTCATAAGACTTAGAGACTTCCTTTTCGGTCTTGATAGCACATGAGACAATGTCTTCGTACGACGAGAAGGATTGTGATACTAATGCTCGACGGAGAAATGGTTTTAACCCATCATAGAAATGATCAATCTTACTTCTTGTGTTACATATATAATCTCCAGCATACCTTGCTAACCTTGTAAAGTTAGCCTCATACTTTGTGACATTCTCATCCTCCTTCTGTCTCAGACTCAGAAATTGCCTTTCCATATCTGTTTGATGGTTGTGAGGAAAGTATTTTTCTAAAAACAGATCTTTGAACTCATTCCATTCCATATTTGATACTTCATCATCTTCCTTCATATTTTGAATCAATGACCACCATTGATCAGCATCTCCAGTGAGGCGGTAAACTGCCATGATAACTTTTTCCCTTTCACTACTCCCCAAAGCCTGAAATATTTTCTCTAGGGAAAATATTCATTGCTCATCTACTAAGGGATTTTTACTCCCATTGAATGTTGGTGGTTTTTGCCTCATGAATCGATCTAACATTGATCCTCCATGTTGTGGATCAGGGTGCTCCATACGGGTAAGGTTATTAATCATAACCTGAGTGAGTTTTTCCAGTATGGTGATTATCTGATCGACACCAGTTGCATAACCAGCTCCACTATAATTATCTTGAGCAGGAGGGCAGTCCATGCATGGAGTTCGTGCATTGATTCGGTTTCCATTTCTTCCACTAGGCGCCATTTCTAAATAATGGCATAAACTAGATCAGTTTATGAATCAAAATACATAATCCCATACTTATAAAACACTTAACATAAATTGAACTATTTATGGATATAATCCATAATCATAAAAATGTTTTCTTTGAGGAAGTATATACTCATAAACCCTTCATAATGATTTGTAAAGAAAATGACAGTTATCCTAAGCATATCCCCCGAGAGTGTCGTAACCAAGAGTGCAGCAAGGCCCGTTGTCGTGCACCAATTCCCGTTCGAGTCTAGCTCAAAGCGGTGTTTTTGGGTTTTACCCCTAGGTACATCTATTCCAGAGCCGCCTCTACCTGCTCGTATCTAGACAGGGATGTATTGCTCGGAAAACTCAAAAAATCTCTACAATACCAAAATTCTAAGAAGTTCTTCTATACTAATCCTCAAAGTTCATCTTAGGTCTACGTGCTCTAATCAGAGTTTATCTAAATCTAGCTTCCAATGTTTGTACTAAACTTCCTCTGATACCAACTGTAACGCCCCGACCCCAGTTACCCAGATTCGGTGCATTATTATATAACATTGGCATGATCACAAGAAAGATCAAATCTCGAAATACCGATTGGTTTAGTAGCCCTGGAAACAATAGATATATTCATCAAGATTTACATTAAATCATGAAGTAAAAAACTACTACAACAACATATTGTCTCCATAATCCACACTATTATCCCCTCATAATATACCTGCAGGTCATTCATAATTTACTTCTTCACATCCTGAGAAAAATAAAACGTAGAAAAGGGGTGATCTCAAATGCCCAGTAAGGATAAAAATATAGCAGAAACTTTCATAAATAAGAATAAAAATTTAAGGCAATGTATAACTAAAACAAAAGCCTTTTAAACTTGAACTTCAAAATTGTATGGAAAAAATAAAATGAAATAATGCCATTTACTTATTCACATGGATATTCTACTAATCGAATAATCACATGCAATATCAATAACCACTTTTATAATGATGGAATGCATAATGCCAGACTATCATAACCACATAGCCAAGGCCTCGTGCCAAGACTACAAATAAGATTTTGCCAAGGCCTTATGACAAGACACTAGTTTGTCTCATGAGACCTACCGATGCGTCGAGGAGCTATAGCGGGCTCCACCCGTCACATATTAAGTCCAATGCATTCCCATATGAAAAGGTTTAAACATAACATAAACATTTATATTAAAACTTGCATAAAAAATGTCAATACTTTCACCATAAACCATGAATGGTATAAAAATACCACATCCACAGTAAAACATATCACAAAACCTTCAATACAATATAGAAGTTTTATATCATAATAAATCAACTTTAAATAAGCGTAAAATCCATCAAAGGATGTTGACATAGATGAAATCAAAATTGTTTTTAAAGAAATATCCCTTTCTATTTTGAAATCATTTAAGAGTCATATATTTATAAAATAAAACATTTTCTTTGAAAATATTCTTATAATCTTGTAAGGGAATCTTCTAATATTTTATAACGGCGAAAAATAGCCTCGCCCGCCGTATAAGTTAAAAAAACATTCTTACCATAATTCTGTCGAAAAGGTTAAAAAGCACCTTGTTTGGAAAACGATGGAATGATTCCTTTATAAGCCTCTTATAAAAATTCAAAAAAGGGTATAAATTACTTTAATCCATATTCTAGTAAATAGTAAAAATGTTTTTAAATTCATTTTTAAGAAACATGGATGTGGATGATAAAGATATCCCAGTAGATTATTACGTATAAACAATCTCGGATAATGAAGAGATTGTGAAATAAACCCTTACCTTTGACTTTTCCTTGGTTTGGGTAGGTTAACCTCCTGTATAATGGTGAAATAATTGTTATTAAATTATAAAAGAATCATATACATTAATATGATATCATATATGATCTTTTAACATTGATTTGTTAATAATATCTTAGTATTATCGTTGTTTCGGGTGTTAACATACTCGTTTTCTTTTATTTGTTTTCTTACGTAAGCCATGTTTGTAATGGATAAGTTGAATATTATTCATTTCCATAATGATATCAAGTCCTTAAACATCATTTTTAAATCATAAAATGATAATTATACTTGAATGGATACGATGGAGAATGAATCTCATCGCGTTCGTGGAGACGGTAGTCCGTACGTACGCACGAGCGACAATATCATTCTTTTGATATTCAAATAATATATAAATGGGTGGTATATCATATATACAGAATCATTAAAATGTTATATTTATTATTTACATGAGTTAAAAATCATTATTATACCCATCCAAATAATAATATATTGAATAACAATTACACCATGACGTGGAGACGGTAAACCGGACGTACGCACGTATGGTGACATGTTATTCAAAGGGTGCATAGAATACTAAATATGGTTGTACCATATTTATAATAACATCACAGTATATATATGATACTGGAGTTATTATTTTAGAATGGTAATAACAAAGGAAGAAGAAGTGCAAGAAGACAGGAACATGGAAAAGGGTGGTGAAATCATTACCTCTTCTTCGGGTTCTTCCTTTTGATTTGATCAAAAGGGCTTTTTAGGTTGGCATTATGATCATAATAAGGCCTCCAGGTTGTAGTGAGGGAAGTTTGGAAAGTATTTGGGAAGAGTTTGGCTGAACCAAAAGGCTTTTAAGGTGTGAAGAAATGAGAAGGAGGAGTGCCCTTTTATAAGAGGGGTAGGGGCACCTTTGGAAAAGCTAGAAATATTAATTTATAATAAATTTATATTCGGTTTCTAATGGCTCCAAAGTTGATTATTTAAATTTTAAGGTGGGGATAGGTCGAAAACCACTCAAACAATTGAATTTATACAGGTTTGGGTCAATATAATAACCTTATCTTTATGTATTAACTCTAAGTTAATTAGTTTCACTTTTACAATGTCTCTTTGTATTTTTATATTATATGGTTAATAAACTTACCATATACATCCAATCGACCCCCAAGTGGTCCATTAATGATGAACCTATCATGATATAAGTCTCTTGGCCGAACCTTAGATTTTTAGGAATTTAATATCAATTAATAATATAATATTTGTTTTAAAAACTCTTTTATGTCTATTTGGTCACTATTTAATAGTTGGTTTTTGTGAAACTCATAACAGAATTATTACTTTGAAAAAAGTCAATTAAATCAATCCTAATATGTCATATTATTCTAGAAAATTAGTTTAATTCATTAAAAGTCACAAATTATATTTATTTGGGTATTTATAATATCAATTATTTTAATTTTTCACTATTATCGTAATTACTACATCATCATTGTGTCATAAATAAATTAAATTATTTAATGTATAAAAAATATAAATAAAACATCATTATGTATGAAATCTTATTAGCTTTCTAAATAATCTTTACAGTTGAATTTATCTTATCTATAACCCTATATTAAAAATGTTTTAGTAAATAAACTTTGATTTTAACTCTTTTAACTCTTATTTGAATTAAATAATAATAAATGTGGTAATCTATTCCAAGTGGACCTAAATGATAATATTTAATTCCTAAGGTTGTTTTTGGTCGAGATACATTTGTCCAATAGAATTCGGATATGTGTTAGGGTAATATTAATATCATTTTTACCCTTAATTGCCCAATTTACTTTTAACCGTGGTAAATAAAAGTAAAAAGTTACTATTCACCAAAAATTATTTTCATCTCATTGAACCACATTTTACTTCTTGATATTAACCGTGTCTCTCGGATTTTCGAAATTCCATTCACAGAAGCGGTAAAATTAAGTTATATGAAAAAATTCAGTTTTTTAACTACCACTTAGTAGTTTAACTATTCATCAAAAATTGAAGTTTTTCAAAACAATGCCAAAATTTCACCCTAAGCTATAATTGATATTATGAATTCAAAAATGATGTCTATTTTACAAAATTCGAAACATATAAGTTGTATTAATTAATTTTATAATTAATTTCCACTGTCACAAGAAATAGCGTGTTTTTAAGAAACAATATATACCAAAAGATTGACAATTGTTTAGGTCCAATTTCAAAGTGAAATTAATTATAATGAACACCATTGGATAAAATGGTAAAAATATATTCTAATTATACTTTAAAACCACTCAATAATATAAAATATCACTATAAATTATTTTGATTAAAAAAGTTGTTTTTAAGTATTTTTTACTATTCATAAAAATTGGAAGTTCTCAGAAAAATACCAAAAAAATCATCTTAGGATAATTTCAATATTCTGAAACCAAAAATGAAGTCCATTTTGAAATATAAAATATATATAATTTCAAAAAGTATGTATTACTATTCATAACAGCTAGTTTGATTGGTTGTGGTGTGTTAAAACTCGATGTTGCGTACAACACACGTTATCACATTATTCAAAGAGAAGCGTACCGTAAAAGCTTGGGGTGTTACAAATTTTATAGACAGCTGTTTATTGAATGGACTTTGATGAACTTTGGGTTTTTTTGACAAATTTTGGAGATTAAGAGTAGTTTTTTCTTTTTGTAAAATATTGTCCTTTTGGGGATTATCTGATCTTGTACTAACCATTTTGGTTTTGGTTATGGTCTAAATACATGGGAAATATATAGTTCATCTTTTTTGGATTATGTGATTCTCTTGATGTTAATTATAGCGCTCTTATTGTGAAAAATTCATCCGGAATACTTATCATTTCGATAAAATATGAGTTTGTGTTATAAATCTAGTAAAATATGAAAGTCTGCATGACAAGTATTTTTCCTTATGTTTTTAGTTAATCTCATAAACAAATTCCTCAATGAAACATAACTTTAAACAAAAAAAATTTCTATTAACTTTTCCTACTGGAGAATCAAACATTGTTTAACCCATCACAAGTTTGTGATTTTCTGGTTGTTAACTTTCTCCTAAACATGTTTTCTATCACTGTCCATCAGAACTTGATAGTTCGTTTTCTCCTCCATATCCATGTTTTCATGGAATCATAGTATCTTTTGTCTTAGGTAACCTTTTTACTTCTCTTCCCTTATTTTAAAGTGATAGTTTTATTGACTCTTTTTCTGATGTGGGGCTTTCAATTAAGTTTCTGAGCCCAATTTTAAAATTGCAAGGACAAAATTCACAAAAGCGAGGAAGGACGTAACATCCCAAATAAATAAAAAATATAAAATTTTCATATTTATTAATATTTTTGAATTAAATATTAATTTTACTTTAAAGGGGTTTCTATGTTCGATAGCATACCTAATACGCAACAATGGGTTTCTTTGAAATCTTGGGTTGCACACTAACAATATAATATTATTATTTTAAATGGTAGTTAACGCATAGCCATTGTATTAGAGGGAATAGAAAACAATAACTAAATAATGATTATACATGTTTAATAAATGTTTTTACATTTATTCAATAAAATTTAGAGGCTTAAAATAAGAAAAGAATTCGATTTTAATCATAAATACTCTAATATTCACTAAAAGGTCGATTTACTACCTTTTGATGGAGAACCCTATTTAAATCTAGTTTTGGTCACTATAATAAAATCTATTAGAACAAATAAAATCCTTATTTAGAATTGGGACATCAAAATTTAATTTGTGTAAATGTTTGAAATTTTTCCGATAAAGTTCATTTTTTAATGAATAGTGAAAAATATAATTTTTTTATTCAAATCTAATTTTTAATATAATTTAATTATATGGTTAGATTCAATTTTTAATTGGTTTTAAAGTGTAAACAGATTATATTTTTACCATTTAATCCATTTTTGGCCATTAGAAGTAATTTCACTTTGAAATTACACATTAACAAGTATCAATATTTTCATAGTTATTTCTCAAAAACACGCTTTTTGTTTTGAAAATGGGAATTAATTATAAAATTAATTAATGAAACTTCTATGTTTTGAATTTGTTAAAATAGTAATCATTTTTTAATTCATAATATCAAATTTATCTTAGGGTGAATTTTTGGAATTTTTCTAAAAACTTACAATTTTGGATGAATAGTGAAACCACTAAGTAGTAATTAAAAAAACTGATTTTTTCATTTAAATGAAATTTTACCACTTCTGTGAATTGAATTTCAAAAATTCGACATACATGGATTTCATTAGTAAGTAAAATGTGGTTTAATCGGATGAAAATAATTTTTGGTGAATAGTAATTTTTATTAACCGTGATTAAAGGTAATTAGGGTAATTTAAGGTAAAAATAATGGTATAATGATATGAAATTACCTTGACACTTGTCCTAGCCTTATTGGATGAGTCATGGCCGACCAAGACAATCCATTGGTTATTTTGGGGACCCCATGGAGCCACTTGGGTAAGATAATGACATTAATAACTTTTTATTTAAAGTAAAAATAAAAATGTCATAAACATGTATTATTTTACTAAAACAATTTTAAGGTGGGGTTATAAAATTTATATATTTGACTATAAAAATTCATTAGAAATCTAAAAATATTTCCTACATCATGGTAATTGTTTTATAATTTTTAGAGATTATATAAATAAAATTATTTATGAAACAATGATGATGTAGTCTTTACGTCATTAATGAATGATTTAAATAAATAAGAAGATAAAAATTAAAACAATATCTAAAACTTGTCCAATTATTATTGGATGATTTTATTTCGAGAATGGTCCACCATATCTTTGAATTTAAGGATTTCGGGACCTTTATAAACCAAATATCATTATATAATTAAATAATATTTTCAAACTTTCCAAAAAGAGCCCCTCCTCTCCCTTATAAGAAGCTCTCACTTCCTACCCATTTCTCACACTTCTCAAGCCTTTGGATCATCCAAAATCTTCTTCAATAAGCTCCCAATATCCCTATCTTCATACTAGAAGCCTTACCTTAGGCATAAATCACTTTAAAAAACCCTTTTGGTACAAACCAAAGGGAGTTACCCGATTTAAAGCAAAAACAAGAAACAAACAAGTCAAGTCGGACTAGAGGTAAGGGGTTTCTTATCTCACTTTTAATTCCTTAAAATTTCCATTGTTCACCACTTATTTATTTTAGTTGGTGTATTATGTACAACCATTTTATATAAATTATCATGATTCCCTTTATATTCATGGTATTTTGTAATTCATTTGGTGGTTATTATCTTTTGGTCATATGACTCGATTGATTAAAACGAGGTAAGGGGTTTCATCTCACTTTTATTCCCATGAGATTCATGATACATTTTCACATATTTCCTTTTTGTGGTGTATGTACTAGCGTTTATTTTATTCTTTGTGTAATATAGTTTAATTTATGGGTATTTACATCTTCATTTTATGATCCTTCTTTCATGGGGTATACGTTTCGAAAGTTACCCAAATCGGTAAGGGAACCTTTCACCCTCCTCTTTTTAAAAGGCTTATTTTTGTTATTTATTTTAATTTAAATATTCTTTTGTTGGTATATTTTCTTATATATCCTTATTTCTGTAAATTTTATGTCCATGTGATGAGATACCCTTTTATCTATCATCAACTCATTTTCTGAATTTTAATGTGACGTCGTTGGGCTATCGAATTTATGTAAGGGAATTTCTTTACCCAATTTCAATTCTTTGGGTTAAACCTATACTTATTGATTATTACATTATATGAATATGTGTGGATGACCTATTATTGTTTTACACTTAATATCTACTTATATTGGGTGTATTCATATTTTTCACACATAATTACGTAATTGATTTATCCTTAATCTAAGGATACCGTCTTTATAAGGGACTTCATCCCAATCTCCTTTCATTGAGGGATATTTTTCTTTAATACATGATTTTATTTTATATTATATATAAACAACATTGACTTTCCATTTAAACAGAACCTTTTTCTATGAGGCATTTTGCTAAATCAAAAAATAAGAATGTTTCTTTTAACGTATGTGGTGACAACGACCTTTCCGCCACCGCGACTATTATTTGATCTTTGTCTTCCTTAACAAGTCATAATGTTTTTAAAAGGAAAATAAATACTATATACTCTTTTATGTATTTTGGTATTGAAAATGGTTTTGATAATGGATTTGTTATGTCAATATATTTAAATGATATATTGTGATTGAAATGTGGAAATGTTATATTTCCTTTATGTTTGTTTTATGTGTTACAAACATGTTATAGTTCTTGGGAATTGTTGCGTATATGGGTGGTTCCGTGATAAACCTAGGGAGGGTGAGCCCGAGATATCTCTCCAATGAATTGGGTAACGTGACGGAGGTAAACGTGAACGTTAATCCAAAGAGATTTGGGGAATATACTATGATGGGTATTCCAAATGTAACTCCCTACGTGGTTATGATAGCTACAGTATAAGTATGATATGGATGCCATATGTTACCTTTTTGATTTGTGATTACTATGTGTTATTCATAAATATTATGGTTTCATAAGGTTTTTTATGATTGAAAATTATGGTTTCATTGATTTGTATTTATTGATGGGTTAATCTTTCCTTTCCTTATGTTATGACCCTTACTGAGCTTTTTATGCTCATCCCGTGTTTTTTAGATGTTTTTCATAGGTTATAAGGAAGGGTGAGAGAAAGGAAGTATTCAAGAAGATTTATATCAATAAAATAACTATTTTTTTATTTAAGGAGTTTTATTATTGTGAAAGATCAGTTATAGTAAAAGTTTCTAATTTGTAATATTCAAGTTGATATGTAATAGTTATTGCCTAATTCTCTAAAACTATAAACATGAAAAGATCCTCAATGTGAATTATTCATTTAATTCAAGATTATGAAATGTTTTAAGGTCGGGTCCTTATACTAACTCTCTAAAACTCTAAACCTAAAAAGATCCTCAATGTGAATTATTCATTTAATTCCAGATTATGTAATGTTTTAAGGTCGGTCCTGATAATTAATGCATGGATAAAAGAAATTAAGACACTATGAATGTTTTTTATATTTAATGCATTGTTAAGTTGTGAGCATGATCACAAAGTACGATCATATTAAATAGAAAATTATTTCATTCATAATAAAATAATAAAATCTCTCAAAGATATATTAAGTCATAATCCCTAACATCACTTAAATTTCGGGAAAAATGTGCATAAAAGGTGCACATTATACCTAGTTGAGGGTGCCTCCTACTATTGGGGAATTCTTATAAGAGTTATTGGTTTAATTAAATAAATTTAGAAAGAAATAAATATTCATAGCAATCCTTTTGCATCTTTATATGGAAATTGATGATTTAATCAAGGTTACAATTCATAGAAGTCAGGACTTCACTCAATAATTCAAGGTGATGTGATTCAATGTTATTGGTCAACTAGAAGCCTACCTTGAAACTCTCCAAGTAGTGGTGTCATCATAGCTTGGACTATAAGGGGTGTTTTAAGGATCCTTTCCGATAGGATTCTCAAGATAATGGGTATTCCAAATATAGTATTTGAGAGATAATAGGATTTGATAAAATAGTGGGATACATTTAATATAATAAATCCTTAATGTTTAATTACCGAAAATAAAGATATAAGTAGTAATATTCTTATGATTAATTTTGTAGAAAATGGAAATTCATACCATGAAAACACTTTGATAAATATTGTTTGAAGAAAATTTCCTCACCAGTATAATTTTTCAGAATTGGTATTGGAATTTATGTATATTACAAAAAATATGAAAGGAAATTACATGTGATGGAGTCCCCACTAACTGATCATCCTCCTCAGGAATCAAGTGATGATGATAAAGATGCCTACATGAGACTTATGAATGACACATTTGATGTCTATATCATAATGAAATAATCAATTTTAAAATAATTTCAAATGAAACCTAAGGAAAATGATGGTTATATTATGTTATATCTTCTCTAGGAAATATGTAAGGATAAATTGAATTGAGAAATCAATGAGATCATGATCGCACTTATCACATGTAGATTGAAATCTGGAACTCAAGCTGCTCCTAATATACTCATGATGATAGATTACATTGATCAACTAGAATAATTCGAATGCAAGATGAATCAATAACATTCAATTCAAATCATTATCTCATCCTAACCACCCGATTTCTCAAATTTTGTTAAAATTTAACCAATGAATAGTTTACAGAAACCAATTCAATATATTTTGGGTTAAGTTCACTAAGAAGGTGAGAATTTAAATAAGTTAAATCTTTAATTATTAAGGAGAACAATAAGAAAGAAAATGTGAAAAAACCAATTGTAAGTACATGTCATGTCCCGACCCAACGGGGCTCGAGCCGCGACTCCCCAAGCCCGCCTCCAATAGGTCAGGGGCGGGTGTCTACTGTCGGGTAGGCTATCACACACATGGGAGTAATTAGCCTAAGTTACATGTACACACACACCCACATACACCTCCATGAAATAGTGAAGAGATATATAAATTGAAAAGTAAATGCATGCATACAACTATCCCACAACCAGAGTATAGTAGAAGTACAAAAGGGGGAAAAAAGGGCCCACCAAGGGAAAACTACAAAAGTGTCCAACCTGCTCAGGAAGAGGAAAAAAACTTCCAAAAAACCTTCCGGTAAGATCCTCAGTATAGCTCTGGTAAACACCCCGGTCAAACCCTCTCACTAAGATCTTCCTCCTCCGGGTCCTCATGGGACTCCGTCGAAAGTCATGTGGTCTGCACTAGACACAAACATGTGCGATCAAAGCCCATGCAGGGGTGAGTATAAAAATACTTAGTAGGCACCCCAAAAACCCAAAAAAAAGAGAGCAACTAAAAGGCAACGGTCCGCTCAACCCAGCCAGAGGGAACCCAGATAAGAGAGAAACTCCATCTTGTGACCATCCTCGACTAAACACAACTAGTCAGCTCAATCCAGGTGTATGCCCATACAAACACCTTGAACATCTAGATATACTTAGCTCATGCACCAAGCCACTTGAGATACTGACCTCATCACTAGAAATAGTTCACAACCAGGGGAGCACACTCCATGATCACTGTCATCCCAGATGACACTCATCCGAGAGGTACACTCCATCGGGTTTCTCACAAACCTCTCAGACGCTCACCCGAGAGATCACGCTCGTCAGATAGGGTCACTGAGGATACCTTGCTGGAAAAAAATAAACACCAAACTCCTCGGATAGGGGATCTCTCCTAGGGTATGCTAGGGGATGCCAGAACCCCAACCGTTACAAAAAGATCTCACAGATAGGGGATCACTTCCAGGCTCCACTGGGGGATACCATAACCCGATCTGGCATTCGTAGATCTCACAGATAGGGGATCACACCTAGGATTCACTGGGGGACACCACAACCTGATCTAGCGCTCGAAAGAAGCATGTCACTTAGATAGAGGATCATCACCCATATAAAGGTGGTCACGACGATACCAGAACCCTATCTTGTATAACTCGCGATGTAGGGGATCGAACTGGATATGCCGCAAGCCTACAAGAACGACACTCTGAGTAGGGAATCGCATAACCATCGATACCGCAATCCTGCTATAATCCTCATGCTGACTAGGGGATCATATACCTGATGATGCCAAAACCCTACTGAAACCACGTGCTGAGTAGGGGATCGTATAACCAAAGATACCGCAACCCTACTAAAACCTCATGCTGAGCAGGGGATCGTATACCCGACGATGCCACAACCCTACTGAACACAACCCACTACGTAGGGGATCATATTCCCGATGATTCCACAAACCCTACCGAGTTAACCTACTAGATAGGGGATCGCCGCCCGTGGATAAGCGGTCACAGCAATACCAAGAACCTGATCTAGGAAAGCGAAGCTAGAGGATCCCGCTCCGGGCCCACCGGAGGGATGCCACAAATATAACAGATTAAACTTCCCATCAATAGGATCACAAACCTATACTAATTTTTTGATGTCGCGCAAACCCTCTTAGGAACGAACCAAGGGAGTACCCTCAACCACTGCTGGTCCAAACATCGCTAACCCGAGCGACCTGCAACAATGCCACATCGCGCACCTCCAAGGCCGATACCGAGGCCACCATCACGATCCATGCGGAAAAACATGTAGGATAGGTTGTTTACTCACCCAAAACAGATGACCGGTGAAAAAGGCCCTATTCACCGTAGCTAGCCCATGCGGGGCCCGCACAATGATCCTAAAACCCATAAAGCGGATCATACCACGACGATCCCCTTATAAAAACACATGAGATCCACTACTCGTTCATCTGAAATGGACACCCGGTGAAAATGGTTCTATTCACTGTAGGCCAGCCTGGGTGGGGCCCATGCCTTGATCTCGAATCTCATTGAGCGGATTGCATCATTGTGATTCTCTCGGAAAAACAAAGAGGATCGACTACTCGCGCGTCCAAAACGAACATCCGGCGGAAAAGTTATGTTTCCCTGAAAACGCCAAAACCCGACCTCATGGGGCCCACACCCCAAACTCAGTCCCAACACCTGGAAAACAACAATAATAGTCCATTATACCATTAGGGTCTCAATGCCACTAACAACACGTCAATTTAACGCTCTGAGTAGAAGATACGACGGCCCAAAGTTGAATTATAATAAAATATTATTATTATTTCAACATTTCGTAGACCCGGGCCAAAAACCCAACTCAAAAAACACTCAAAGTGATTTCAAAAGGTCCGACTCAACGCAAGTAATGCATTGCCGCAAAGGTCTTGCAAATCAGACTTCCATTTTGCAAGTTACAGTGGTTTAAAGAACCCCCAGAAAAACCTGGTCGGACCACCGCCTACCTCGCCGAAAACCTCTGCGCCACCACCGGAAACTGCCGCACCGCCACCGGATTTCGCCACGCCACTGCTGGAGATCATCGCGCCGCCATCGTGCCGCCGAAATTTCCCATGGTCGTCACCGGAAAACCAGGTTTTGCGCCGGAAAACCGGGTTTTTCGTCGGAAAACTTCTGGGAGCCACCAGGAGCTCCCCGGTGCTCCAAATTCAGATCTGAAAAATATTTCGGAAATCTCAGGACCCGAACGACACAACCCTTATGAAAATTTGAATAAAAACAAAACGAAATGGGATACCGGATTTTAAAACTCAAACCGCCTACCTCCCGGGTGAAACGCCAACGTTTTGACTTAGATCCGCACTCCAAAGCTTCTGTTGCGCGATCCTGGAGCATTCGTCATCAAAATCTGAGTTCGACAGCACATTGATCACGCGATTCGGTCACCGATTACCCATCAGAAGGGGAGGAGGAGGGGGGAGGAAGAATTACTCCTCTGCTGCGCACGTACAAGAGGAAGGGGGGATATTTGTTTCCAAAAAATATCTGTTTAACTTCTCGACCCGACACGCCCCCGAACCCGCCCACGACACGAACAAGGATAAGGTCACCTGTAGGGTAAACACGACGTTCTGAACTCAAATGCGATCTCAGAATTGAAATCTGAGACACCGTTCAGAAGTTATTCAATCTGACTCTCGTAAACAAACTTTTCCATTTATTTACGAAAACACCCCTGGTGGCGTTTCTCACCGCAGGCCCGCGCCTGGAAAGTTTACACTTCGCCTAAGGTAAATGGCATATTCCGGACGCAACTGTGCCCTCAGATTACCATTCTAAGCTACCGTTTAGGGGATATCACACCCCCTCCATGTGCCTATTATAAAAATACTTAATATTTTTATAAAATTTATTTCGGGCAAATCGGGCCTCGGAATCGCACGCCGTCTTCGTGCCTAGCTCTGGAATTATTCGTAGAAATATTCCAAAGTTTGATAGGTCCAGAAACCGAGTTGATAAATCTTCCCCCCCCCCCCTTAGAACTTTTCGTCCCCGAAAATCCATAAGCTCAAGGAAAGTGATTGGACTCTCAACTGGGTCTCCCACGCCAGCGAGTTCGCCAACAAACACCCATGCCCGAACACATAAGTCATTGGTGGTCATTCACCACACCTCAAAACTATCCGCTTTGGGCAGCACTGACTCGCCCTCACAGTTTTGATCACGTCACAAAAAACACGTCTTGGTGGGGGAAGGATCCATCATCCTCATGCATTCGAAGCACATCGAACAACACCCATACAGGGTCTTACCAACGCCCTGAACAAAACTCGAGAAAGCAATGGAAAAGAAAGAGTACTACTAAACAGTGTCTATCAAACTACTGCAGAAAGTAGAAAGGCCACATGGAGTACCTCTATCCATCCGCGGACCCTCTAGGTCTACAGTCCCTTGAGCATGCAGTTGTCCTTGCCCTCAGACACCAGCTCCCTGAGCTTGGCATGGACCACCTCGGGGTGGGGGTCGTGGAAACTGATACTGCCTTCCACCTCCTGCTGCTGCACCAGCTATGTCCCCACATTCGTCGCCCTGCGGACCTCCTTGCTTGAGATCCTGCCTCTGCCAAGGCTGTCCATTGACCATCTCCCTCTTAGTAGCACAACGAGTCGGAAAATATCTAGCAAGATGTCCCCAACTGTCGCAAGCATAACACCGTCTCTCCTGCGGCTGACCAAAACAGGCATGTGAGCCCTAGGAGCCCTGAGCCTCAGAGCCTCCATCCTGGGGTCGCCTCCTGAAACATCAGCCACGTCCGGACCCCTGAGTCTGTCGTCGGCTACCAGATGTCGGTCCGACTGACGATGTCTCACCTCTCGCGTGCCCAACACTAACAGGGGGATCTTCTCAGCCAGAAAGCTCTCCACCAACAATGATCGCTCCAGCACTCTAGCATAGGTGGGTAGGCACAAGGAAACAACACATGCTCGGATGTCCCTGCGTAATCCAAGCTCGAAGGTCTGAGACCTAAAGAACGGGTCTCGAACCATAACCAGGGAGTAGCGCGACAGGTCTGTAAACCTTGCTGAGTACTTCGACACAGTCATGCTCTCCTGCCTAAGCTATAGGAGCTCCTGGATCCGCACTGACCTCAGCGATACCGGATAGAACTCTTCCCTGAAGAGCTGCTCAAACTAAGCCCACGTGAGAGTCTCCTCGTCATGGGACTGCGTCACTAGGCTCCACCATCGCCCGGCCGAACCATGCAGAAGGGTCACTGCTAGGACCACCATCTGATCTAGAGGTGTCCTCACTAGGTGGAAAAACTTGGGTGAATGCCTCGATCTAGTAATCAGCTTCTTGGGGGTCTGGATCACCCCAGAACCTTAGAAGTCGCTGCCTCTAGAACTCATGCAACAAACTCAGCTTGCGTGCAACCTCATCCTACACTACCGGCACAACCAGCTGCTCGACAGGGGGTGGCTCAACTGTCGGACCACCTAGAGATCCAGCCTCAGAACCTGCGCCATGGTCCACAGCCTCTACACATGGCTGATCGTCAGCAAAACCCTGCTGTTGAACCCTCGATGGCTGTCGTCATGGAGGCATCCTGAAATACTTTCAAGACTCAACACAGTCAAAGAGTATATCTGAAGAGCTAACTCAAGAAGGATAAGGAAAACCCCAAAACCGAGTCTTATATGATGCATGTACCATTTTTCCCCTAAGACCAGTGTACGAATTTCCCATGTCGAAAGGCAGGTTATTAGAGTCCAAGTGTATGGATATGTCGGCCACCGCAACAACACTAGAGTCTCTGGGCTGAAAGCCGAACTCGAAACATCGTGACACTACCCCTATGCAATCCAAACCAAACTCACAGCTAGACCACCTATGCTCTCAGATCCCAAAGGTAGAACCTCCTCTAACACCACTTTGTCATGACCCGACCCAACGAGGCTCGAGCCGCGACTCGCCAAACCCACCTCCAATAGGCCAGGGGTTGGCATCTAGTGCCGAGTAGGCTATCATCCACATGGGAGGCATTAGCCTAAGGTACCTGTACACATGCACCCACATACACCTCCATGCAATAGTGTAGAGATATATTAACTGAAAAGTAAATGCATGCATACAACTATCCCACAACCAGAGTACAGCAGAAGTACAAATGGGAAAAACAGGGCGCACCAAGGGAAAACTACAAAAGTGTCCAACCTACTCATGAGGAAGAAAAACACTGCCAAAACACCTACCGGTAAGCTCCTCAGCACAGCTCCGGTAAACACCCCGGTCAAACCCGTTCACTAACATCTGCCTGCTCTGGGTCCTCCTGGGACTCCGTTGAAAGGCTTGTGGTCTGCACAAGACACAAACATGTGTGGGAAAATCCCGTGTAGGGGTGAGTATAACAATACTCAATAGGAACCCCAAAAAACCCAAAACAAAAGAGAGCAACTGAAAGGCAACAGTTCGCTCAACCCAGCCAGAGGGAACCCAGACGAGAGAGAAACTCCATCTCGTGACCATCCTCGGATAAACACAACTAGTCCGATCAATATAGGTGTATGCCCCTACAAACACCTTGAACATCTAGATATACTCAGATCACGCACCAAGCCACATGCAATACCGACCTCATCACCGGCAACGGTTCACAACCCGGAGAGCACACTCCATGATCACTGTCATCCCAGATGACACTCATCCGAGAGGTACACTCCATCGGGTTTCTCACAAACCTCTCAGACCCTCACCTGAGAGATCACCCTCATCGTATAAGGTCACTGAGGATACCTCGCTAAAACAATATAAACACCAAACTCCTCGGATAGGGGATCGCTCCTAGGGTCCGCTAGGGGATACCAGAACCCACACCAGTACGCGAAGATCTCACAGATATGGGATCACTCCCAGGGTCCCCTGGGGGATACCGCAACCTGATCTGGCATTTTTAGATCTCACAGATAGAGGATCACACCCATGATTCGCAGAGGGATACCACAACCTGATCTGGCGCTCGACAGAAGCACGTCACTTAGATAGAGGATCATCGCCCATATAAAGGCGGTCACGACGATACTGAAACCCTATCTGGTATAACTCGCGATGTAGTGGATCAAACTGGTGATGCCACAACCCAACAGGAAGCACGTGATGAGTAGGGGATCACATAACCAATGATACTGCAGCCCAACTATAATCCTCATGCTATGTAGGGGATCATATTCCCGACGATGCCACAACCCTACTGAAACCACGTGCAGAGTAGGGTATTGTATAACTAATGATACCGCAACCCTACTAAAACCTCATCCTGAGCAGGGGATCGTATACCTGACGATGCCACAACCCTACTGAGCACGGCCCACTGCGTAGGGGATCATACTCCTGATGATGCCACAAACCCTACCGGGTTAAACTGCTAGATAGGGGATCGTCTCCCGTGGATAAGCGGTCACAGTGATACCAAGAACCTGATCATGGAAAGCGATGCTAGAGGATCCTGCTCCGGGCCCACCGGAGGGATGCCACAACTCTAACAGATTAAACATCCCATCGAGAGGATCACAAACCTATACTAAGGTTGTGTTGTTGTGCGAACCCTTATAGGAACGAACCAAGGGAGTACCCTCAACCACTGCTGGTCCAAACATCGCTAACCCGGGCGACCCACAACAACGCCACATCGCACAACTCTAACGCCGATACCGAGGCCACCATCGCGATTCACATGAAAAAACACGCAGGATAGGCTGTTTACTCACCCGAAACAGATGACTAGTGAAGAATGAACTATTCCCTGTAGCTAGCCTGTGTGGGGCCCACACAATGATCCCAAAACCCATTAAGCGGATCATACCACGATGATCCCCTCGGAAACAAACACGAGATCCACTACTCGTTTGTCCGAAATGGACACCCGGTGAAAAATGTTCTATTCACCAAAGGCCAACTCGGGTGGGGTCCATGCCTCGATCCCGAATCTCATAGATCGGATTACATCATTGTGATTCTCTTAGAAAAACACACAGGGTCGACTACTCGCGCATTCAAAACGGACATCCGGCAGATAAGTCGTGTTTCCCCGAAAATTCCAAAACCCGGCCTCATGGGGCCCGCACCCCAAACTCGGTCCCAACACCCAAAAAACAACAATAAATATCCTTCATAACATTAGGGTCTCAACGCCACTGACGAAACGTCAATCGGACGCTCCGAGTAGAAGATACGACGGCCCGGAGTCGAATTATAATAAATTATTTTTATTATTTCCACGTTTCGCAGCCCCGGGCCAAATCCCGACTCACAAAATTCCGAAAGTGAGTTCAAAAGGTCCGTCTCGACGCAAGTAATGTGTCACTGCAAACAGCTCGCAAATCAGACTTCCGGTTTTCATGTTATAGGGGTTTAAAGAACCCCCAGAAAAACATGCCCTCACAACCGCGTGCCTCGCAGGAAACCTCCACGCCAACGTCGGAAACCGCCGCACCACCGCCGGATTCCACCGCACCACCACCGGAGATCACCGCCCCACCACCACACCGCCAGAATCCACCATGGATGCCACCAGAAAACCAGGTTTTCCACCGGAAAACTTTCGGGAGCCACCGGGAGCTCCCAGGTGCTCCAAATTCAGATCTGAAAAATGTTTCGGAAATCTCGGGAACCGAACTACACAACCATTATAAAAATTTAAAGAAAAAAAAACACAAAATGGGATACGGGATTTGAAAACTCAAACCACCTACCTCGCAGGCGAAAAGCTGGCATTCTGACTTAAATCCACGCTCTGAAGCTTCCGTTGCGCGATCCTAGAGCGTCCGTCGTCAAAATATGAACTCGACGACACCTTGATCGCTCGATTCGGTCGTTGATTCGCCAACGGAAGTGGAGGAGGATGGGGAAGGATGATTTCCTCCTCCACTGCGCATGTCCAAGAGGAAGGGGGGATATTTCCTTCCAACAAATATCCACTTAACTCATCGGCCCGACACACCCCTGACCCCGCGCCCAAGGCGGACAATGATAAGGTCACCCTTAGGGTGAACACGATGTTCTAAACTCAAATTCGGTCTCAGAACTGAAATCTGAGAATCCTTTCAAGAGTTATTTGAGCCGATTCTTGAAAATAAACATTTCCATTTATTTACGAAAATGCCCCTGGTGACCTTTCTAACTATAGGCCCGCGCCAGCAAAGTTTACACTTCGCCTAAGGTAAACGGCACGTTCCGGATGCAACTGTGCCCTCAGATTCCCATTCTGATCTACTTTTTAGTAGATATCACACCCCCACCACATGCATAGTATAAAAATACTTAATATTTTTATAAAATTTATTTCGGGCACATCGGGCCTCGGAATCGCACGCCGTCTTCGCGCCTAGCTCTGGAATTATTCGTAGAAATATTCCAAAGTATGATAGGGACAAAAAACAAGCCATACATCCTCCCCCCCTTAAAACTTTTCTTCCCTGAAAATCCCTAAGCTCATGTAAAACAACCGAACTCTCAACTCGGTCTCCCACGCCAGTGAGTTCACCAACAAACACTCATGCCCGAACACATAAGTCAGAGGGAATTATCCACCACACCTCAACACTATCCCATTTGGGCGTCATTGACTCCCCCTCATGGTTTTGATCGCATCACAAAAACGTGTCTCAATGGTGGAAGGATCCCTCTTCCTCACACATTCGAAGCACATTGAACAACACCCACACAGGGTCGTACCAATGCCCTGAACAAAACTTAAACAAAAAACGAAAAAGAAAGAGTACTACTAAACAGTGTCTATCAAACTACTACAGAATGTAGAAAGGCCACAAGGCGTACCTCTATCCATCCGCGGAGCCTCTAGGTCAAAAGCCCCTAGGGCATGCAGCTGTCCTCGCCCTCGGCCACCAGCTCCCTGTGCTTGGTGTGGACCACCTAGAGGTGGGGGTGGTGGCAAATAATACCGCCTACCACCTCCTACTCCTACACCAGCTCCGTCGCCACGTTCGTCGCCCTGCGGACCACCTTTCTTGAGATGCTGCCTCTGCCAAGGCTGTCCATCGACTGGCTCCCTCTCAGTAGCACGACGAGTCAGACAATCTCTAGTAAGAAGTCCCCGATCGTCGCAAACATAACATTGCCTCTCTAATGGCTAACCAAAACTGGAATGTGAGCCCTGGGAGCCCTGAGCCACAGTGCCTCCATCCTGGGGTCGCCTCCCAAAACGTCGGCCACATCTGGACCTCTGAGTCTGTCGTTGGCTACCAGATGCCGGTCCGACTGAAGAAGTCTCAGTTCTTGCATGCCCAGCACTAACAGGGGGGTCTTCTCAGCTTGAAAGTTCTCCACCACCAACGCTCACTCCAGCACTCCAGCATTAGTGGACAGGCACAAGGAAACCACACCTACTCGGATGTCCTTGTGTAATCCATGCTTGAAGGTCTGAGACCTAAAGAACGGGTCTCGAACTATATCCAGGGATAGCGCGACAGGTCTGTAAACATCACTGAGTACTCCGACACGGTCATTCTCTCCTGCCAAAGCTATAGGAGCTCCTAGATCCGCACTGACCTCAGCGTTACCGGATATAACTCTTCCCTGAAGAGCCGCTCAAACTCATCCCACGTGGGTATCTCCTCGTCACGGGACTACGTCACTAGGCTCCAACATCGCTCGATCGAACCATGCAGAAGTCTCTCCGCAAGGACCACCATCTGATCTAGAGGTGTCCTCACTAGGCGGAAAACTTGGATGACTGCCTCAAGCCAGTCATCAGCTACCTGCGGGTCTGGATCACCCCGGAACCTCAGATCTCACTACCTCTGGAACTCATGCAGTGCACTCAGCCTGTGTGCAACCTCATCCTACACTACCGGCACAACGAGCTGATCGACAGGTGGTGGCTCAACTGGCCGACCACCTAGAGGTCCAGCCTCAGAACCTACGCCATGGTCCACAGTGTCTACACAGGGTGGATCGTTAGCACAACCCTGTTGCGGAACCCTCAATGGATGTCGTCGTGGAGGCATCCTGAAATACATTCACAATACACCACAGTCAAAGAGTATATCTAGAGAGCTGACTCAAGAAGGACAAGGAAAAACCCAAAACCTAGTCCTATATGATGCATGTACCGTTTTTACCCTATGACTAGTGTGCGAATATCCCGAGTCGAAAGGCAGGTTATCAGAGTCATGGTGTATGAATACATTGGCCGCCGCACTAACACTGTAGTCTCTGGCCTGAAAGCCGAACTCGATACATCGTGACACTACCGCTATGCAACCAAAACCAAAATCATAGCTAGACCAGTATGCTCTGAGATCCCAAAGGTGGAAACTCCTCTGATACCACTCTGTCACGACCCGACCGAACGGGGCTCGATCCGCGACTCCCCAAGCCCGCATTTAATAGCCCAGGGGCTGGTGTCTAGTGCAGAGTAGGCTATCACACACATGGGAGGCATTAGCCTAAGGTACCTGTACAAACACACCCACAAACACCTCCGTGCAACAGTGCAGATATATATAAACTGAAAAGTAAATGCATGCATACAACTATCCCACAACCAGAGTACAGTAGATGTACAAAAGGGAAATATAGGGCCCACCAAGGGAAAACTACAAAAGTGTCCAACCTGCTCAGGAGGAGTAAAAACACTGCCAAAATACCTACGGTAAGCTACTCGGCACATCTCTGGTAAACACCCTAGTCAAACCCGCTCACTAAGATCCGCCTGCTCGGGGTCCTCCAGGGACTCCGTCGAAAGGCATGTGGTCTACACAAGACACAAACATGTGCGGGAAAAGCCCGTGAAGGGGTGAGTATAACAATACTCAGTAGGCACCCCAAAAAACCCAAAACAAAAGAGAGAAACGGAAAGGCAACAGTCTTCTTAACCCAGCCAGAGGGAACCCAGATGAGAGAGAAACTCCATCTCGCAACCATCCTTATCTAAACACAATTAGTCCGCTCAATCCAGGTGTATTTCCGTACAAACACCTTGAACATCCAGATATAATCAGTTCACACACCATGCCACATGAGATACCGACATCATCACCAGAAATGGTTCACAACCAGGAGAGCACACTCCATGATCATTGTCATCCCATATGACACTCGTCCGATAGGTACACTCCATCGGGTTTCTCACAAACCTCTCAGACGCTCACCCGAGATATCACCCTCGTCAGATAGCGCCACTGAGGATACCTCGCTGAAACAACATAAAAACGAAACTCCTCAGATAGGGGATATCTCCAAGTGTCTTCTAGGGGATACTATAACCCACACCGGTACATGAAGATCTCACTGATAGGGGATCACTCCCAGGGTCCGCTGGGGGATATCGCAACCCGATCAGGCATTCATAGATCTCACAGATAGGGGATCACACCCAGGATCCACTAGGGGATACCACAACCCGATCTGGTGCTCGATAGAAGCATGTCACTTAGATAGAGGATCATCTCCCATATAAAGGTGGTCACGACAATATTGGAACCCTATCTGGTATAACTCGCGATGTAGGGGATCGAACTGGCGATGCCGCAACCCTACAGGAACAACGCGCTAAGTAGGGGATCGCACAATCAATGATACTGAAACCCTACTATAATTCTCATGTTGAGTAGGGGATCGTATACCAGACGATGCCACAACCCTACTGAAACCACGTGTTCAGCAGGGGATCGTATAACCAACGATACCACAACCCTACTAAAACCTCATGCTGAGAAGGGGATCGTATACCCAACGATGCCACAACCCTATTGAGCACGGCCCACTGCGTAGGGGATCATATTTCTGATGATTCCACAAACCCTACCAGGTTAACCTGCTAGATAGGGGATCGCCGCCAGTGGATACGTGGTTACAGCGATACCAAGAACCCGATATAGGAATGCAATGCTAGAGGATCCCGCTCCCGGCCCACCGGAGGGATGCCACAACTCTAACAGATTAAACATCCCATCGAGAGGATCAAAACCTATACGAAGGCTGTGATGCCACGCAAACCCTAGTAGGAACGAACCAAGGGAGTACCCTCAACCACTGCTGGTCCAAATGTCGCTAACTTGAGCGACCCGCAACAACACCACATCGCACACCGCCAAGGACAATACTGAGGCCACCATAGCGATCCGCGCGGAAAAACATGTAGGATAGGCTGTTTACTCACCTGAAACAGACGATCGGTGAAAAAGGCACATTCACTGTAGCTAGACCATGTGGGGCCCACACAAGGATCCTGAAACCCATCAAGTGGATCATACCACGGTGATCCCCTCAGAAAAACACATGAGATCCACTACTCGTTCATCCAAAACGGACACCCATTGAAAAGGGAACTATTCACCGTAGGTCAACCTGGGTATGGCCCATGCCTCGATCCTGAAACTCATCGAGCAGATCACATCATTGTGATCCTCTCGGAAAAACACACAGGATCGACTACTCTCGCATCCAAAACGGACATCCAGCGGAAAAGTTGTGTTTCCCTGAAAACGCCCAAACCTGGCCTCGTGGGGCCCACACTCCAAACTCGGTCCCAACACACGGAAAACAATAAGAAAATTCCGTCATAATATCAGGGTATTAACGCCACCGACGAAAAGTCAATCGGATGCTCCGAGTAGAAGATATGACGGCCCGAAGTCAAATTATAAAAAAAAATATTATTATTATTTCAACGTTTCGTAGCCCCATGCCAAAAACCCAACTCCCAAAATTCCCAAAGTGAGTTAAAATGGTCTATCGCGACGCAAGGAACGCGTTGCCTCAAATGGATCGCAAAATCTTACTTCCGGTTTTCAAGTTACAGAGGTTTAAGGAACCCCTGGAAAAACCTGGTCGGACCACCGCCTGCCTCGCCAGAAACCAACGCACCGCCGCGCCGCCGGAAAACCGGGTTTTCCGCTAGAAAACATCCTGGAGCCACCAGGAGCTCCCTGGTGCTCTAAATTCTGATCCGAAAAATGTTTCAGAAATATCAGGACTCAATCTACACAACCATTATGAAAATTTGAACAAAAACAACACACACAAAAGATGAGGGATTTTAAAACTCAAACTACCTACCTCACGAGCAAAACCCCAACGTTCTGACTTATATCTGTGCTCCAAAGCTTCCATTGTACGATCCTGGAGCATCTGCCATCAAAATCCGAGCTCGATGGCACCTTGATCACGCGATTCGGTCGCTGATTCACCATTGTAAGGAGAGGAGGTGGAGTGGGAAGGAGGAATTCCTCCTCCGCTATGCATCTCGAAGAGGAAGGGGGGATATTTGTTTCCAACAAATATTTGCTTAACTCCCCGGCCCGACATGCCCCCGACCCCGTGCCTGACGCGAACAAGGATAAGGTCACCCTTAGGGTAAACATGACATTCTAAACTCAACTTTGGTCACATAATTGCAATACGATACTCCGTTCAGAAGTAATTCGAGTCGACGCTGATAAATAAACGTTTCCATTTATTAACGAAAACACGCCTGGTGGCGTTTCTCACCGCAGGCCCGCGCCCACAAATTTTACACCTCGCCTAAGGTAGACGACACGTTCCGGATGCTACTGTGCCCTCGGATTCCCATTATGAGCTTCCATTTAGGAGATATCACACCCCCACCACGTGCATAGTATAAAATACTTAATATTTTTATAAAATTTATTCCAGGCACACCAGGCCTCAGAATCGCACGCCGTCTTCGCGCCTAGCTCTGGAATTATTTGTAGAAATATTACAAAGTCTGATAGGTCCAAAAACCCAGTCACTACAGTACATTTCCAAAGGCACTTTCATAACATCTTTCTAATAAACCAAAGATAAAGAGGGATAGCGTTGAACATGTTGGTATTATCATTGTGTGTGGAAAGATAGGTCACTAGAATAGAAATTGCAATGAATTGAAGAATAATAAATTATGAGCTTCAAATTTAGGTATATTTGTCATTAAATGTAATATTTAATTTATACTCCTTGGTTATTAGATATAATATGTCACTTATATATTTTTTCTAAATATATAAACCAAGGAATTCAAGAAACATTACTAGGAGTCAAGGTACGTTCTCCAAGTGGATGATAGAGGATGATATCTATATTAGTGGAGAGAAGCACACAATTATTAATTCCAAAGGACTGGTTCCTGTAAAACTATAATTTTGTGTTGAATAATACCAGAACATTTAATATGAATAATTTTTATGGTTTTTAATAAACAACTAATTGTTTATTAATGCATAAATCATTTTAAATACAAGATAAATATTAAATTTAAGACTTCAATACTTAGTTATGGAATGATATTTATTTGGCATTAAAACTTAAATTAGTTGTTATAGATATGCCAGATATTTTAATTAGCCTCTTCAGTGTGAAAACCGTATATATTGTTGACACATTCACTTATCTTGTTTTTGGAAAAATAAACCTTTGGAAATAAAGGTATTCCATAAATATTTTGGAATTAGTTCACCTAGAGAGCATCAACTATACCAAGGAGAATCTAGAGGTAAATTCATATACTTTATGAGATTATTTTAAGTGTTTTAAGGAATATACAATGGACTTAAGTAAAATTCATGGTAATAAGATATGAGTTTCTTTGGTCCTATGATTCGAATAACATCTCAATCATGTATTCATCAATCATTATAAATGTAGATTGGATTTATTCTTAAACTCTCATTTCCTTATACACATAAAAGTTTTGATGTTATTTAGGAGGATCGATGGTGAGTCTTATATGTAATCATTGATCATTAAAATTTAGCATGGATAAATTCCTTAATGGACATTTCCTTATACAAATCAGAGTCATTATGTTAGTAAAAAGAACATCAATGATGAGAATCATATGCATTGAAAAAAAATTATTTATCTTTTTGACACATGATTCATAAAAAATAGTGTTATCCCATAATCACATACCAACTATAATGGAAAATAAATTACATATAAATTATAGTATCATATAAATCCATTATTTCATAATAACATGCGCTTAGATGAAAATAGTTTATTAAGGATATGTAAATAAAAAAACTTTCATCAAGAAAAACAGAGTGAATCCCTATTATTAACCTAAAGTCCATATTGGATATTATCAAAATCCCCATGTTAGAAAATTAATATTTCAATAAAATGGTGCACATATCTATTTGAGATAGTGAGAGAAATATTAAATGGGTTAAGTCAAGGATATTGATACATAATTAGTTTCCATGTGAAAAAATTCTATAAGAGTTTGTGAAAATTAATTTTCTAAACACACATACTGCAAAGGAAATATAAAACCATGATAAATGGTTTTATGTTCACTATGATGGGTGATATATTATTCAAGAAGAATAATTATTCTTAAATTAATAAGTAATGGTAAATGAGATAAAATGAAAAGTGATTAATTAATTACATGATGGATTCCATTTACTAATGTTTAGGTTATTAGTTTTTTAGATGTTTTACATCTTAATATTGTGGTGGTATTAAAGAGAAACAATATGTGGATGGTAAATTTTGTACCAATGATGCATAATTAATAGTTTAAAGGTTTAAACATTACCATCTAGACATTGTCTATGATGAAACCATTGAAGCAGTTATCATACTCAGTCCATTTGAATTCTAATTTTCATAGATACTTTCTATGATCATTATATTTGGAATTGGATTTCAAGACCTCCTTTCATGGAAGGTGTCTATATGATGCAACCATAAAGATTTGGTGACACCATAGAATGCTAATAATGGGTGAAAGTTACTAAAATGCAATTTTGGATTTATGTAAGCAACATGATCATAGAATATTCTTTTGGAATGAATGTTTTCCATGTTACTATAAGAAGTTAGGGGGAGTGTAATTATTTTCAATGTGAAGTATGTTTGGTAACATATGGAAAAGAGTAATTAAACCTATAGTTGGATAAGGCTATAATGAAATAAAATCTCCCTAGATTGACTTACAGTAGTAACCCAAGTTCTAGGGAACAATATATATTGAGGTAGGTCTAAGGGTTACTTAGACCTCATCAATGTGTATATGTTGACATGGTATTTAAAAAATACAATTTGGAATAATTTGAGAGAGATTTGTTACTATCATCACATGGAAAAAATCTCTATAGGAATACATGTATGGGACAAAGGATGAAATTATAATAGTGAGTAAAATTTTCTATTCTTAAGATATATATCTATCATATATTTAATGTTATGTGATAGATATAATATTGTTAACATATACTTTATTATAGTAAAATACCGGTTAAATATAGGCTAACTACATGGGTTGCAGTGAGATCTATCTAATGATAATTGAGAAAGTACAAGGTATATCTACCTGGTATATATAGAGAAGAGGAACACAAGTTTATTAAGGAAAAAAATATATTTATTATAGATCATGTTAATCATGTATCATAATTGTTTTAAAGAAATGAGCAAGATAAGATCACTGAATCTAATGGAATAAATATTTACAAATACCTAGTATATTTCATCTTCTTATATAGTAAAATAAGCAGTGTAATATATTAATGATTTATTCCAGTTCATGGATTTTTATATAGTTAGTAAAGTATTATCATTACGATAAATTTATGAAAAAGGTGCTGGATAATAAGTCAATGTTATAATAGAGTACTAAAGTATATACTTGAGTTTATCATCTCTTGAGGGTTTTTACTGAAGGAGGTGAAGTAATAGATATCAGAGTAGCCATGTAATAAAAACATGGTAGTCCCAATGACTAAATCCATAAAATAGAAGAAGCATGATATTATTGTGTGAGAGGTAATAGGTTGAGAGTTATCAAGTTATATCTAGTGTAAGTGTGATACGTGTAAAAGTGGGTTCCCTAGACCCAACTTGAACATTAATTTTTTTATTAATATATAATGTATAAATTTAATAGTGTGTCATGTATTATTATCATGATAGTGTTGATATTTATACATATATTTATTACAAGTTAATATTCAATTATTTTTTATTATATCAATAGGTTAAAGTAGTTTCTAGTTATAATAAGAACCTAGAGATACTGTGATGGGAATCTTAAACATATTTTTGATGGTCAAAATAAATCATACTAACTGGAAATAAATAATGTATGAATATCAAGTGTTGGGGGTTCATAATAATTGAGACTTATTCTCATGAATTTTTCAAATATTGGTCTTGATTATAGGATATCATAATGGACAACCTTCCAAAATAACACCGCATGTTTTGGGTTCCATTGATAGTTCCTATCTGTGAAAACATGTATTGGTCTCCTGACTTGAGGTTATTATCATTGTGTACCAATTGATTACATATATTAATGCAATATTAAAACCATGGAATATTTTTCATGGCAAGGTAGGTTGTGTTGGGTGCATCATTGGTGGTATGGCATTGATTAAATGGTCAAGATAGAATTTATCACTTCAAAAAGGAAGTGATATCTCAGTACCATTTGACCAGGATGGTAGTACCTACATTAAATCCATGGACATGTTATAATAATGTAATTCCTTCTAGTAATTTCAATGAATAATAAATTGATAAATGATGATGACACAAAGTGGGAATCCTACATTATGAGATATCAAGGTAAATAAATTATATTAAACGAATTGTGTTCTTAGAAGGTTTCCATTGCTATGAAATTCCTTATCAACTTAGGGGTATTAATGGGATGTTAGACTCCACTCTTGGTCTATGAATATCACTAACCACTATCAAGATAAGTACCTATAGGGTCACACACAAAGCATATGTAGAATCATGTAAAATTCTATTGAATTGATGTTTTAGGACATTGTGGGCCCTGTGGCGGGGGCCGAGTAATGTTCGAGTTTAAATGACTACATGGAAATAAATAAATCAAATATTATTCAATTTTGGAATAATATATATTTCTTTTATTTGCTTATTATATTCATGAGTTATTTAGTGAATATTAAGAAAAATATTTTTTAAATGAATATAAGATATTTAATATTCAAGGTTCATTAATTATTTATATGTGATGAACGAATCGAGTTAATGACTCATATTTTATCATGTAATGTTATTTTACTGTTAAAAATAAGTGAAAATTTACTTATGGAATTTATGAAATGTTTATGAGCTCATAATTTTTGTTTGGGGTATATTTGGAAGATTAAACTTGTTAATGGGATAAAGTGAAAATTTTAATAAGTTTAACCAACCTTTAAAAAGAAAAAATATTCCTAAATTCATGTAACTATTCATGCCCATGAATTTTAGAGCTTATATTTCCTCTCTATCAAGTTCTAGAGAGAGAGATAGTGTTTCGGGATATCCTAATCCATGTTCTCCCAATCAAATCAAAGAAATGAAGATCTCGCAATCATGTTGACATTGAAAGTGCTTTATCTCTCTGTAATAGCATATAGAGATCAATGTTTGATGGTTGGGGAAGATTATGATATACGTATGGATGACCTAGATAGATCTAAATTTAGTTCCTTTTAATTAAAATTTCTAACAATGAACATAACATGATTTCAATTAAAATTAGGGGAGGTGCAATTTTGATTTAAGTTTTTTTGAAAAAATTTAATTATGTGGGGTCCTTGGGTTGTAAACCAACTAAGATTATTCTAGTAATGACATCATGGAATTGATTGAACTGTAAAAATTTATTTCCCAATTTTGTGGAATTCCACTATGTGATCAATAATAACATCGAATTTGGATGCATTTATACCAAATCAACCATACATTTTTTATTATGGATCATGTCAAAGACTCCAATATATGTAATTATGATTGTATCATTATTCGAGAGAAACTAAATGGTGGGGATATCCTTGATGTCTAGTCATAAGATTCATATTCTTTATAATATTTCCATCAAGGGATCATAGTCCCTACTAGTAAGAGGGAGGTTGTAATAAAATAATTTAATGATTATAGATGGGTTGTATATCATAGAGTCACAAAGATTTATAATTATATTCATCGCTAATTTTGGTGTTCTGGCCTGATGATGTAGATTGCAGTATTTCTCTCAAGATTCTTAACTTTTGAAAAAGTTAAAGAATAACATAAAATAAAAAAATATTAACTTCATCCACTTCATATTTAGAAGTATAAAATGGATGAGGTAATTATGTGCATTTTAAAAATACTTTCAAGATATTCTATAGGTCGAGATATAGTTTTGCAATCATGGATCATCTGAAAGAGACTATAATAGATCAGTTTTTTTTCCGGGTTTCTATTTACTATGATTGTAATTTGATACCTAGTTCGGTGTTAATGAACTGATTAACATGCATTCAAATCTAAATGAATGGTTTTTATGTATTGAATGATCATCACAAACATTTTTTAGAAAAAATCAAAATTAAGTTTTATTAAAAAGGGGGAAATGGTAAGTTCACCTTCATTAGGGTGTTGAGATAGAAAACGGAATGCATAATTTATCGTGGAATGGGGTGTTTTACCTAGTTTTAATTATTGCATAATTTTTTAAAATGTTAGGGTCGTGCACAGTGATTCCAGAGTAAATGTTTAATTAATTATTATAAAATAACAATAATTCCTTTATTATTTTAACCATTATTCCCCATTTATAAGTTCATTTTAAAGTAAACAAAAAAATATATATATTTAATAGTGGGGGTAGTCATTATGGATATGGGTTCCATGATTTACGTCATAGGAGATCTCCAGAATATTTCCAAATCATGAAAAGAGTTACTGTTCTTTGATTTTGACATCCATTTATTAGCTGTAAATTTTCCCTTCTTGTTTTATATTTTATATATTAAATTTTTGGATAAATTTTAAGTATGTTATAGTATGATTCCTAATGAATCCACTTTCTCTATATTTATCACAATCTAATTAATGGGTTTTGAGAAAATATGGAGAGAATTTATGGGTTCATATTTTTTAAATCTTTGAATTACATTTTTGTATAACCAATTCATTGATCCATATACTTTTTTTGAAGATGAATCAAACCCAATAAAAATCACTCAAATAAAATTTTTATTTTAGGAGAAATATTAGAGAGAATATTTTTTTCCACCATTTTTCTTTATTTTGAGGGACTTTGTAAAATCCTGACCTTTTTGGATATGTCTCGAGCTCATTTATAGGTTATTGAATGCATTATTATGGCTCTAAGCCTCCATTATTTTCAATTCAAATACTGAATCAAATATTTTCACCCCTTATATGTTTTATATCTGGATCTCATTCTACGTCATTATTCCACTCAAATTTTGGGGATTTCCATTGGGTCATCAATCGTTAACAAATTGAGGTAGGTGGCCTAGAATTCAAATCTGAAAGTCTTGATTCCAATTATGTGTATGTAATTGTATAATTTTTATTAGATGTTTATAAATTGATTTCAGGATTTAATTAATTAAATTGTTGAATTAATTAATAAAGTAAAATGGGAAATTGGGGGTATTGGAATTGTATATTGTGAGTGACTGATTATGGAATTATTTATGGTAAATTGATATTTTTGAATTCAGTAATTAATTGTGGAATTAATTATGTGATATTGTAATTTTTTAATTGAGTAGTTAATTGTGGAATTGATTATGGGATATTTGGATTGTTGAATTGATTAATTAATTGTGGAATTATTTATGGGATATTGGGATTGTTGAATTGAGTAATTAATTGTATAATTAAATATCATAAAATTGTATTGGGAATTGATGTACTAATTGTTGAATTAGTAATGGTATTGAGATTATTAATTAATTATTGATTTAATTAATAATATTTAGATTATTAATTAATTGTTTAGTTAATTAACAAGATTCAACGGATTAATTAATTTTTTACTTAATTAATAAGATTGATATTGTTAATTAATTATTGAGTTAATTAATGATATTGAGAATATTAATTATTTTTTGAGTTAATTAATAGGATTTAGAATATAAATTAATTATTTATTTAAGTAATGATATTGAGAATATTAATTAATTTTTGAGTTAATTAATATGACTAAGAAAAATGATTAAATGTTGAGTTAATTAATGAGATTGAGAAGACTAAATAATTTTTGAGTTAATTAATGAGATTGAGAAGATTAATTAATTGTTGAGTTAATTAATGAGATTGATATGATTAATTAATTTTTGAATTGACTAATGAAATGATAAATGGTAACAATAGAATTCATATAATAATTGAGATATATATTGGTAATAATAGAATTCTGATATATGAGATGATATATAGAATGGATAAAGTGTCATTATAACACATGATATCCCTTGTTGATATTTTAGACTTTGGCATGGGATAAAGTAGGTGTTGATGTTTGGGTTTCCTTGAGAACCTAAGGAGTGTATGTGGTTAAATAAATAATAATTTGATAATTTGATAACTATTTATTTATTCATTGTTATTATTTCTTATTATGACTGCATACATTGTTATTAACTAGATATTGTTTTATACACTGTTTTTGCTGGCCTAATGAGTTGTACTCACACCCAACTCGCTCTTCCTCTTCATAACTCAAATAGATTTCATTGTTGCAGGATGAGTTAAGGGAAAAGGTTATGTGTTGGATGGATAATTTAGGGTGAAGCATGAATGAGGGAATCTAATTTGGTTCAGGAACCACATGGCATTTGTTAGTGTATTCCCTTTTGTGTTTCATTTGACACTATACATGTATTTTAGCATGGCATATCTACTATTTAGTTTCGATATTATATTTATATTTTTGGTTATCTTGTTATATTGGTATTATTATTATTATAATATCATTTAGTTATCCATTTGTTATTATTTATTTATTTACTATGGTGTATTTATCTAATGAAGAGAGGTTATATTATCCCTGTGATGGATAATAGACCCTTGATTCTAGTTGGAAACCTTTTGAGTATGGGGAGGTGTGCTTGAGGTCATGTGGCAAACCGGATTGGGGCACCAGCATGTGGCACTTAGGCCAGGACGTTATAGACATAGAGACTAAATTTATAAAAATATAGTTTGGATATATAATTCAGGGTTTAGATATACCACCCCATGAATTTATATGGTATTGTAGGTGGTCAACTCCTAGTCAATATCCATATACAGCAACACGATGTATAAGGATAGAAGCTTGATGAGTTATCCTAGTGAGAAACTGATGGAAGTAAGAGGTTCATCTAATATGTGATTGTATGGTTCTCACTTAGCCATAGAAGCCCTAGTGTAAGTGGGTGTGGGTGTCATGTGAGTTTTGGCATTCAACTCACATGATCATTCGGTCGTGATGATCAGATGGCCCAAGTGTTGTCATGTCAGCCCTAGCCAGGGGAAACATGAAATTCTTCATAGAATTGTTTAGGTTCTTTGATCTATAAGATCAAACTACCATAATCAATTGTGGATCCTAAACATGGGATGCTAACTTGGCATGATTTGGGGTGTCTAGAAAAATGATTGTAAGGTTGTGTTTAAATTAAGAGGATGCTGGGTATGGTTCATACATGTTAGTGCCTAGGGTTCCACATGGCACCCCTACAATTATTCTATCATTCCTAGTGGTCATAAGGGCATGAGGTGGGTCCAAAATAGTCATTGAAAAATGTATTAGGCTCCTTGTGATTTCTCAATCCCAATGGAATCAATTATGGGTCATTTTGATAATGTTCTTAGGGTGAATTAATCTAATTAAGTACAATTAAATGTTGAAAAAATTATTATTATATAATAATACGTTATTTTGATCAAAATAAGTGATATAGAGTGGAATTTACCCTATCCACTGGAAATTTATGTAATAAGAGAAGAAAAGTAAACATTCTATCATTTTCTGAGATTGGGATGTCAATATTTTTATGGTAATTATAGAAAATATTATTTATTTAATTATAATAATAATATTTTTTAAAATATGGTTAAACATAATAGGAATCACTAATTGATCACTAAAATTTATTTCTTGACCATGAGAATCACTGGGAGGTTAATGATGTATAAACAGTGATGATGATTGGTACGAAAGGTTTAGGGAATGGAATCATCAAAATTAATAATGATTATTCATCGAATGAGATAAAAATTATTATAAACATTATGAGTTATATATGAAATAATTAATTCCAGATGTTGATCACATATGATTAGGATGGATGGGGAATATTGAAATGGAATAAAAATAATTATCATAATGAAAGTGGGTAGTTAAATAAAGAATGAAAATGTGGTCAAACTTATCAAATAGAGGATCTAGAGTTGATAAGAAGTGATGGATTTTTTTTAAGTGTTGTAAAGAATAAAACTATATGGAGTTGATCAGGTGATATAATTAAATCTTTTATATTATGACATGAAATGACATTTATTGGTATAACAAATGTGGGTAAAGTTATTAAATTGAAAAGGATCAATAATATTGATTAACATTGTAAGTTAATTATGGAAATGAAAAAATTATATAACACTGAGGATGAGTATTCCTTCATGTGTAGTGATATAGTTACAAAGTAATTGGATTATCTTAATGAATTCTTTCTAATCGATGGAAAATAAAATTGATTAGTGAATTGAACCATATTGATTAGGGTTTTAGAAACATTCTGATAAATATTTGGGTAATAAATGAGAATGATTAGGAAATGTAGTGGAGTAACCATAATTGATTGAGATGAAGTGAATGGAATGTTATGTGAAGAATATTTTATTGACCTAAATCTAATGCTCCAACTGATTAATTTAATAACATTTATATCCATTAAATTTCTATTGTTAGCTTACTACAATCTATGATGGTTGAAACTCATTAAATATGTTGTGGAATCCGGTGATGATAATACAGAGAGTTGTATGGTTTGTGTTGTGATGTGAATAGTAGGATAATTCAATAAGTAACATTAATATTTTATTTAATTATCATTATATATTTATGATCATGGTTAGGGGAGTTCATGAAGAATGATGTAAATGCTCTAGATTTCTATATGAGAAGTCTTGAGAGACTGATAGAGGGATGCTTGATTGATATTGAGGTGTTTAATTATGTGTACTCATATTCATTGAGATGTGATGAAATATAATATATATATATATATATATATATATATATCGACGGATATGGGATGTGGGAATGGAATCTCCTTTAAACTAACCCTCTACCTAAGGTTGGATTGAGATGACAATGATGATACCCTATCTCACCCACTAATCTGGGTTGAGACCAATGAAAAAATATGCATTTATCTTCCACCACTCACCTACTTCACTAATATGAGATGGGTTAGACATTTTTATGATATATTTTGGGATGAGTAATTTGTTCAAAATCTCCAGCTCATGGTAGATGGTGATGGGAAATTCCTCTAATATCCTTGGTGTGAGAATATAATGAATGGGATAACTAGTAATGCCTCTAGCATCCAAGATATGATATTTCAATGGAAGGTAATTAACTTGAGTTGTGATGCACCTTTACTATCACATCAATGATTGAGGTGGATGATGATACACTATATTTTATATCTCTCCTCCCATGGTTCTAGGATTCAGTAGGACCATATATATAGTTGCATCCCAATAGATGTGTATTTCCTCAAGTATTCTAACATACAAATTTATCCTTGAAGATGTGTATTTTCTCTTGTATCTAGACATGTATAATCTACTAGCTGTAGATATGTGTATTTACTTTGGTAGGGATAATTATTTACTCAGTACTTTATAGATAGTTAGAGATGTGTATTTATATTAGTGCTTCTAAGATAGAACAATATGTTTATTTCCTTTAGTATCTCATAATCATTACATCTAAGGTGAATTACTAGGTGGTAAATATATGATGGGTTGTGTGTTTTGATTACTTCTCTTTTCCTAGAAGTTATTTTATTTAGGGTGTGTGCTGAAAGTTATCTATGGGTTTCTAATCAAGATTGATCATGTTTATTGGGATGTTTATTTATAGTTTTAGTTAATGTCAAATTTTATATACAATTCTTATTACTATTTCACATATACAGTGGATGTATATGGGGTTATCTCACCACTCAAAACGACTATAATAGGTATTTTATACTCACCCCTACATGTTCACATGCACATTATTCACCTTATGTCTAAAAATATTGTCTAATGAGAAGTAAAGATGGCCATAGATCTTAGATATTTGAGTAGATGTGAAAAAATAGTGGAGTTAATATCATTATAGTAATAGAACTTACGCTATTAGTATTTTTTATTTCACCTTCTAGGGTTGTACCAAATTTTTCATTGTATCAGTTCACCATATACTATGGTGGTTTTATTGTATCAGTTTCATTGTAGCCCAATTTTGTTACATGTATGAATTTCTTATATTGTTTAGTTTTATATTTCATGAATTTATGGTGAATTTAAGTTATATGATAGAAAGTTAAAGTATTATTAGATTCAATTCTTCCCCTATTCATGTGGATACCTCAACGCTAATCGCTAGTCCCTAGCCTAGTTGAGGCAGGCTTGGGGAGTTCACTTACTAGTGAGCTAGGAAATGAAAAAATTAATCAATTTCTACCTATAAAATAAGCCTATTGATTGTATTATTTGGGTAAATTATATTTTAAATAGATTTTAAATATTCCTTTAGTATCGAATAGTATCATCTATAATAATTATATGAGGATTACAACTTGGTTCTAAAAAAGGGTTTCCATGGGATATGGATTCTTTGGTAAAATAAGTTACTACTATTTACCCACAATCCAATGGATAGTCTAAGTGAATCATTAATATTCTAGAGGATATGTTATAGTCTTGTGTTTTAAATTTTAGAAATTCATGATAGGAGCACCTCTCATTTGTTAAATTCTCTTATAATAACATATACAAATTATTTATCAAAATGGATCCATTTGAGGCTATTTATAAAATTCCTTTTTGTTCTCCTCTATACTGGAATAAGATATGACAACCATCAGTGACTAGGCCATATATCATTCAAGATATTACTAAATAGGTGAAACTAATTCATAAAAAATTGATGAGGATTAAAGTTTCCAATAGTCATATATTGATCATCGAAGGATATAGTTGCAATTTAAAGTTGAAGATCATGTTATTATTTGTGTTTTTTTAAGATTATTCTATTGTTAATTGGTCAAGTAAGAAAGACTGCTCTAAAATTTATTTAGCCTTCCAAAATCCAAAAGATATTTAGAAAGAAATATCATCAAATTTCTTTGCCTTCTACGTTCAAGGCCATGCATAATAATTTCATTTCATAACAGTTGAGGAAGTATGTATATGATCTTATGTGCATAATATTACATGATCATTTTGAACTTGAAGCAAATTAATTCTATATAGAGTAATCTATATGTATTATCAATTGAAGTGAAAATATGTTATCTGATAGGGTGATTCTTTTAATTCATATTTTATGGTATTGTGGGGTAATTAAAGATGAAACATGTGAATGCAAAGTTGAGATGAAAAATAAATGGTTGAAACTTGTTCCCTTAATAGGCACACTGAATATTCATGGGGATAATAATCCTAATAGTGTGGAGTTTGTAAAAAACCTCATCCAATGGGTTAGTAATTTTATTTAAATCCTACCTTTTTTATCCCATTAATGATGGAATTATATGTGGAAAGGAAGTTAGAGGGGGTATAAATGGGGAATTAAGGATATGGGTGAAAGAAGGAAGAGGGAGGATGATGTGAAGTAAGGCACCAAAACATTGGTGTTACAACCCAAGGTCCCATAGAGATTTTTAAATCCAAGAAAAGTTAGGTGGTATCCCAGTAGAACTCTAATGAGAGTTCTAATATTATTTTAAAAAGGCACAATTTTTTAATTTTAATAATTTAAAATTAAAAAATATATTAACCCTCATCTTATGATTCTCCACTTTCTAACCATACTACTTTTTGGATCTCTCCCTCGCTTCTCCTTCCTCCCATGAAGATCCAATCACTTAAAATTATCCAATGTATTATGAAGCTTCCATAAAAGTACTCTGTTTGAAAGAACGTGGTGGTAACTCCTTTATTCCCTTGTTTCTAATCATCTACCAGTTGTGATTTGAGTCCCAAGTTTTTTCATCATTCTATGTTTTGGGGATCAATTAGGTTCTTTGTTTTTTCTTATTTAATGGGGTTTAATAGTGTCTTGTTTTAGAATTCTTGAGGTTGGATGTTCAGTATTCTTTAATTTTTTCTTTTTCAATCTAGGGAAGAGATGAATTTTTTATTTTTTTTCCAAATTTAGGTTTATAAAATTTTTTAGGTGTTGGAATACATTCTTCCTTTAGACCTTGAAAGTCATTCTACATTTATCTAGGTAGGTGATGTCACAACTCGTCCCCTAGGGCCTATGTTGTTACTAACCCAAGCCCACCTCCCATAGGCCAGGGTATGGTGACCAGCGCCAAATAATCATATCCCACAAAGGGAAGTAATTTTTCTAAGTACCTGCACACACGCACACATCTCCATGAAAAATAGAAATGTAAACACTATGTACACAGGTATGCGTGCCACTAAGATAACCACTAAGTAACAATAAAAACTGAAAATTAAATGGGCTAGAATACAATCCCAACTAAAATAGGAAAGTACAAGCTCTTAGATCTCATCTGCAGAAAACCCTACTTGAAGGGTAGGTACAGTATGTTTTCTGAACATCGCTGAAGCATACAATGTCCGTCTAACCTCCCTGAGTCACTGCCTGTCTCTGGCCTAGTAAGTACTCTATTAAAGCTATCAATCATCTACACATGACACAACACATGCGGGCGAATCCCATGTAGGGGTGATTAAAACAATACTCATTAGGGACCCCAAACCACAATGTAATTACACAAAGTAATCCATACGGAACCACATGAAGTATACCACAAAGAAGATCACTAAGAAATACACCAAGTAGACTACCCCATAGGCACAAGAAGTGTATCCTCTAAGAGGTATAGTCAAAAGAGTCAGTAGAGTAAGGTCACACAAATTATAGGCTTATGGTACATAAACATTGTTGTCATAAGAATCCACAACACCCTCAAGTAGTAACACACAGAGTGTCTATAACACACAGAGTGTAGATAACACACAGGGTATAGATAAAAAACAGAGTGTTCGTAACACACGAAGTCTCATCAAAGATTAGGGGACCCACACCCTAGTGGGATAAGGGAGTACCGACTCAGTCTTGGTAAGTAAAAAATTCTAGATAAGACACATATTCTAGGTAATACATGCATTCTAGGTAAAACATGCAGTCTAGGTAATAACATAGTTTCTAGGTAGTATCTAGCAATAAGATTTCATCCTTAGAATGCTCGTTCTGGGAGCACCTACACCTCCAGCCAAAATTACATACACTAACTTCTATAGAAACTCACTTAGAGTATCTCAAAATAATTTCCTTGACTCAAGAGTCCCAATGCCACAAACAACTCATCAAACAGGCACACGGATTGAGAGTTATGGGATTTTTTGTAAAAAGGGGTCGGTCGGGTTTGGGTCTGGTACGACCCGGTCCACTGCCTCCAGTCCAACCCACTCAGATGCAGGCTGGTTCGTCCACCCGGGATGTGGCAGGTGCCATGTCACCACCTGGTCAAATGGACAACCACCGCGTTAAACATGGTCATCCATCATGTGAACTTCTCTACAGTGTTTGTCGTGGGGTCCCTTTATGGTCCCACTAAACCGGGGCTCTGTGCCACATGATGGTACTTCATGTTGCATTCGGTTGATTCTCCCACCGACCATCGAGCTGAAAGGCCTGTCCATCACCTACGGCCATTGAGTCATGGGGTCCTCCTCCACCGGTCGCTGAGCCAGGGGTTGCCTATTCCCTGGCGGTCGCACCTCCTGTTGGTTTCGGATGCAACGAAAGAATGGTTGTTGGGAGGGCCCAACCTTATTTTTTCTGTTGTCGATGAGCAATCTAGGAGCAATACGATGATGAACACCAGTATCCATGGATTTAAATAAAATATTTATATAAAGATAAGAATAGTTCCATATCTCGGAAAGAGGATCTTGAACATCATGTTTATAATTAATTTAATAATATCTAAAGAAATTAAATACCTAGGTCTTCGGTACATTCTTAATTGAAAATCATTGATCATCTAAGATGGCCCTTCCAGATTTCCTTCATTGTGCTTGCAAGGATCCAAAGTACAATCCTTATAGTGGTGATCCACATGTGCTTCAATGGTCTTCGATCAACACCACCCATTCTTTGGGTGCTACAGTGGCGGAAATAATAACTTCTGTTGATCGTTATTGATTGCTTGTTCTTCGGTATTGAAGAACTTATTTCATTTTTTAGAGGGAGAGATGAGTGGAGTTAAGAGAGAAAATTTTTGGCTCAACAATTTTCAATTCACCAGGGGTTTGGCATAATAGATGTACCTACCTATTAATCGACATGTAGTTTTAGTTACAATATTTAATTTCAAAACAGAAATTAAATTCAATTATAACTATTAGCGAAAACTCATTCCACATAATAACAAGAACATCGCCATTATTTGTGGTGCAACAACTTGTAAAAAATGGAACCATAAATGAAATCATGTGGCACATAATGATTACAATATTATTGAATTTCTTACACCAACTGGATAAAAATTATTTTTTGAATTTTAAATAATTTATTTATCAATGGACATGGTCTTGGTCCCTTCGAACTCCACTTCCATTTATTAAAAACCCAAATAAAATATTATATTCTCTTAAATAAATATTTTTATTTACAAACTAGTAAATAAATATTTAATAAATGTTCAATAAAATAAATAAATAAATTTTATTCACATTCTGTTGAATAAATATTTATTTAATTTATATGATCATTTTAACTTGCATAAAATTATTCCCTGGTCTTGAGAATAATATTTATTCAATTAATTAAATTCAAATTTAATTTAATTGAGACCACCATAAACACTTAGTGTGTGACCCTCTAAGATTTTTTCTCATTGGCATTAGGCAGGCTTGTCTAAAGTCCAAGATTACTATCTAGCAATGGATCATGGAACCCAAGAGAAATAACTTAAAGTTGCAAGTACGACATCCATATATGAATTCTCACTGTGTAATATAATCCCTTTTCCACAATATCTCATTTAGAAGGTTTCATGATAGTGTCATCAACCTATATTCTTGATACGTTATTATTTGAATACCTGAAATTAACTCATCATTACACCATGGCCATGGATTTAGGGTGATGATTCTATTTCAATAAAAGGGCCAAGATATCAACTTCCATAAATGGAAGGGACAAATCCTTACTCGACTTATCCATTAATAACATGTCATTCAAGACGCACCCAATATACCCTACATCTTTCCAACATATGTTGTGATGGTTTTCATCAATAAATCTAAATGTGCATGTCATGACATGTATTAATGATAATCTTAAAGTATAAGGACCATTACACATGCTCTCATATAGGAATATCCAATGATAGAAAAACATGCAGAATTCCTACCAGCGGGTCTGTTCTCATAATCTCTCATCTTAGAGATTACCAAGTGCAAACTTCATGAGAAGAATTCTCATCTTCTTATGAGTACTCACACCTGACGGTCTTTATACTATGTGTCTCATCATAATATGTCATCCAACTACAGAACTATATTTAATAATATTGTCATAGAACTGCAAGGTTCTTATCATAGCGGGGAAATACTATGACCTTATTAATGTGACAAATACTCTAGGATATTATTAGATTATTGGTATATAGAAAAATTAAAATATGTAATAAGATGTTTAATATTTAAATACATTAAATATTCATGTAATCAATGTAAAAATATTTGGTTCTAGGACACCAACTCCAACAAAATCACACTTGGATTAGAGCCAACAACCTATGAATTTTAGTCCGCTGGACCTCAATTGATGATCATGTTTTTTCTGAGTCAATGATTTAGTCAAGGGGTATACCATGTTTTCTTATATGCAAATATTTCTCACTACAAATTCACCACTATAATAAAAATCCCTCAAGAGATAATACTTCTACAGCATGTTCTTTGCATGTTAATGTAACCTTGGATCTTTCACGAGAGCCAACGATATAGTATTATCACAATAAAGTGTGATGGGATATTTACTTCTAGGTACTACATCCAGCTATTGGATGAAGCTCTACATCTAATAAGTTTCTTTATCTACCTCATAATATGTGATATACTCGAACTCTACTATATAATATATGGCCACACTTATCTTTGACCTCTTCTAGCTCACAGCACCTCCATTCAAAGTGAAGATGTATCCCATTTGCATCTTCATGTCATATTGATCAATCAGGAAACTATCATATTCATATCCTAATATGACTAGTTTCTCATCTCCTCCATAAACCAGGAACATATCCTTAGTAATCCTTAGATACTTAAGTATATTCTTGACTATTATCCAATAGAAGTCACATAGATCATCTTGATATCTTCCTTCTGTACTGAATGCATACGTGACATCTATCGTGATACATAGCATAGCATACATGACTGACCCAAATGTCGATGCGTATGGAATATTTTCCATTCTCTTTCTTTCCTCATGCGTCTGAGGATACATTTTCTTATAAATATTAATTCCATGTGACACTGTCAAAAATTCACTTTTGGATTGTTTCATACTAAATACCTTCAGTATCATATCAATGTATGTACTTTAACATAGGCCCAACAATCTCTTATATCTATCACGATGGATCTTGATCCCATGAATATTTGTCGACTCACCCAAGTACTTCATGTAGAATCATTTATTCAACTATGACTTAATAGACTTTAAAATTGGTATTTTGTTTCCTATAAGTAATATGTCAACAAAATATACTATTAGAAAAACGAATCCACTCCCACTAAACTCTTTTTAGACCCAAGTATCATATTAGTTCTTTATAAAACCAAATTCCATTATCGCTTCATCAAAATGAATGTTCCAAGACCTAAATGCTTTCTTTAATACATATATTTATTTTTACAACCATTATATCTTATTGGAATTCTTTGGAGTCAAAACCCCTTCAATTTGGGTCATATATACATCTTTCTTCCACAAGGCTTTGTGGAATCTACTCTTGTACCAACTCTTATGTACCTTGAGCCCCGACTTCATCGAATCCTATCTCGATCCAACTATATATTTTTGATATGTGCTCCCTCTCGAGTAATATGATGTGTCTTGCTACTATAATATTTTTTATGGGGGTTCTTATAGGTAATATCCCCTGGTTTCTTTTGGGTATCTTATAAAGGTACACTTTGTGCCTCAGGGTGTGGGTTTGTTACCTGAAGAGGTCTTAACAAATGCTTTGCTTCCCCACACATGTAAATTTGATAATATGGATTTTATTCCACTAAAAATCTCATATGTAATACCATTTATCAAATTAGTTGGTACATGATTTAGTATGTGTTTCTCTTTTTATAATACATATCCCCAAAAGGATAATAGAAGACTTCTATGACTCATAATTGATCTCACCATTTCCAACAAGGTGTGGTTTATCCTTCCTCTTACACCATTACACTGGGGTGTGTAAGAATTATTTTTTTGGGATAGGATCCCAAACTCCCATAAGTAATCAATGAAGTCTTGATTAATATATTCTCCACATTAGTTTGAGATGATTTTATTAATATTCTCATCAAGCTAGTTCTCAAATTCATTCTTATATTCCTTGAACTTATCAAAAGAATTTTACTTATACCTCATTAAGTAGATATATCCATATCTACTAAAACTATCATTAAAAGTTATGAAGCATGAGTACCCACCCCTTGATTCAACTGAAAATGGTTTACACACATCAGTATGAACTAATTCAAGAATATATTTAGAATTTTCACCTTTACCACTAAATTGGGATTTGGTTATTTTACCTTGTAATCATGCATTACATACACCAAGTGGTTTTAGTTAGAAAGAATCTAAATATACATCTTGATGTAATTTGGTTGAAAGTTTCTCATTTACATGACCTAGCTGGTGATTCCAAACTTGGGTGTGGTATGAGTCATGTCAAGTAACTTCATTATCGATTGTCATATAAAAAACACACATCTTTCTATTCCCTTACCTCTCCTTTGATATTCCTTTTCTTGGAAGGGCGTGAAGAAGCTTTGGGATTAAAGCTATTTATCTTCCCTTTCCTTTTATTTCCCATATGGATAGAAGGCTTATCATGCTTCATATAATTATCTACTTGGCGAAGCAGGATAATAAGTTTTGGTAGATACTTCTCAATGATGTTCATATTAAAATTCACAAAAAAACTGAAGAATATCTGAGGGAGTTATGTGAGAATGAGATCGGTACCCAGTTCTTCAGGGAGTTTAAACCCTAGAACATCCAGGCACTCAATGAGTCTAATGAGCTTGACTACGTGAGGCCTTCCTGGGAAACCCTCTCCAAGATTATTCTAAAATAGTACCTTGGAGATCTCAAATAGTTCCTGTTTAGATATCTCCTAGTAAATACCATGGAGTTTCTCAAGCATGATGTATGCATCCATATTTTCATGAGACTTCATGAGTTCAATAGAAATGGAAGACAACATCAAACATTGAATGTTGAAAGTTTCATTTATATGTTTCTCAAAGACCAGTAACTCTTTATCACTCACCTCTTGGGAAGTAGGATTAGGTAATGTGGACTCTAGCATGTAATATTTCTATTCATGGTGTAGAATAACCCGAAGGCATATAAAACAATCCTGGAAGTTACTACTGGTGAGGATGTTGTCTTTATGAAATATTGATTGTAGGGAAAGCGTAGTTGATGAGCTTGTAATTTTGTTCTAAAATTAAAAGAGTAGATAATTAGTAATTTCTTGATTACATTTTATGAGAGATAATAAAATAATTTTATTAAGTATACCACTATTTTATCAAGTCCTAATGGCCCTCTCCATTTAACTCATAATGTCTAGTTTCATGGACATTCTAGTGGTAAGGATCCATATTCCCCTTTGCATAACCCTAAAAAGGGTTGTTCAAGTTATTTGAAGGTATTTAGGTAGGAAGTTCTTTGCCAACTATGGGCTTGCAATTCTTTGATCCATTGAGTGGACTCCCCAGTCCTGAAATATGAACTTGGATTTCCTCAACACTTACCTCCAGTATTACACCAAGTCTATCAAGCGTTACTCCTCTTGATGTAATATGGTTAAGTTAACCCAAAACATTCATAGGGGCTTCTTGTATAAAAGTAAGTGTCCGGACAAGGGTTGTTCAAAAACATAGTTTTATTGAGTCTTTCCCTTAATCAAGTAGCAGAAGGCTTAGTATGACCTAATATTTTATTGAGGGATTTTTACATATTATGCATAAATTGCTAATTGTATTTATCAAATGATTGTTAATATTAATTGGAACTTACTTAAGTGATTAAACATGTCTTGATAATATTTACACATAAGGCTGGTTTATTTTTGTTCCATCTTACATGCATGTTTAATTCATTAATTATGTGATCCTAACAACACATCCATAATGATAAACCATGAAACTGATAGAAATAAAAAAAGTAAAAGGAATGATCATGAGCTTTTATAATTGTTATTTTATCTAGAGGTTGATAAACAAACCCTCACCTAGGGGAGAAACACCTTGAACCTTTTGTATTTGTGTTTACATATTTCCACCTGTCCACCTTTGTATCTCCTGGGATTGGTTTCATCTCGGCTCCAGTTTGAACTGCCTCCACTAGCTTGGAAACTCCATCCATTAAATATGCTTTTTAACTCACACTCAGGTGAGGGGTAAAAAAGGTTTTACATAAAAGAAACCATGGGCACATAGTCCCTACATATTAATGAGGAGAGATGTCATGTAGACCAACAATTAAATTTAAAAATAAATTAAAAGGAAACTAATCATATAAAAATGTATGGTCTATCTCAAGATCATACATATACATGTAATTAATTACACATTTAATAAAACTATATTTCAATTATTTAATCATTCTTATTGAGATAAATTTCTCTTGAATCGATTAATTATTATCTTTAATTAATCAATCCTTTTATCTTAATTCTTTTATGAATTTCCCTGGGATTCTCATCCATAAACTTGGAGGTAACATGGTGAACACATGTTCGAATATACATGATATGTAATTATGAATATTACACAAAAATTAAGGTTTTAATTTTTTGTAATTTGGTAAAGTACACGACGTGTATTTCAACTACACAGCATGTAATTCCTTCATCGTCTTATCCGAAGTACACACCTAGGTACTCGGTGTGTCAGGCATACATTAGAAATCTTAGAGTACACGGTGTATCCAGTATGACACAAATCATGTTGTATCTAGGTTACATAGTTACTGGTTGGCTTAGCCATTTAATGGATACATGGTTTGGCCCTTGAATTGAATGGACTACACGCCATGTCCAGTGGGCCACACGGTGTGCAATCCGGCTGACTGTGTGACAGTTAGTCTTGGTCAACACTTGGTGTAAGAATTAACTACACCATGTGTCATTAATGAACATGAAATGTGTAATTTAAGAATTACTCTCTATGCACTGAGCATAACTACACATTGTGTAATCCATATTACATGAAATGTATGGAAGATTACATGGCGTGTAACTCTGAATACACAGCGTGTACTGTCGTATTACCAAGACAAAATCACCATTCCCACCTGATGAGATCCTCGATTTAATTTTAATCAAAAAAACTATTCATTTCTATTAGATTTGTGAGAAATGAAAATAGGAAGAAAAAATATCAAAATTAAGATTAAAAGAAAGATTAAACATGAATTTAAAAACTAAATTATTATAGATTAAATCATCAAAAAAATTATTTAAATAATTATAAATGATGATGAGCCTGCTCTGATATCACTTGTAAGTTCTGGATGTAGTGGAATCATGGTAGTTGGGAGGGGCCAACTATTTTTTCCATAATTGATGTCCAATCTGGGATCAATACGATGATGAACACCAGTATACATGGATTGAAATCAATGATTTAGAAAAAGAGAAGAACAATGCCAAATCTAAGAAAGAAGATCTTGAACATCATGTTTATAAATAATTTAACAATATCTGAAAAATTAAAAACCTAGGTATTTGGTACTTTCTTCGTTGACAATCGTTGATTGTCCGGAATGGTCCTTTAGGATTACCTTCATTGCACTTGCAACAATCCAAATTTTAATCCCTCTAGTGAAGATCCTCACGTGCTCCAATGATCTCTGATCAATGCTACTAATTCTCCGAGTGCTTGCATGGTAGAAAGAATATCTTGCATCAATCATTCTTGATCACCCATTCTTCAGTATTGAAGAACATCTCTCATTCTTGAGAGGAGTAAAGAGAGAAAATTTTTGGCTCAATAATTCTTAATTCACTGGGGGTTTGTCACAATAGACATACCTTCCTATTAATCGACATGGGGTTTTAGTTTAAATATTTAATTGTGAAACAACAATTAAATGCAATTATAACTATTAGAGAAACCTCATTCCACATAATAACAATAACATCACCATTATTTTTGGTGTTCCAACTTGCGCGAAGCAGAACAATAAACGAAATCTCATCCCACATAATGATTATAGTATTTTTATTGTTTCTTACACCAATTGGATAAAAATTATTTACTAACTTGTAAATAATTAATTTATCAACGGAAATGATGTTGGTCCATTTGAACTCCTCTTCCATTTATTGAACACCCAAATAAAATATTTGATTCTATTAAATAAATATTTTTATTTAAAAACTAGTAAATAAATATTTATTAATTTTTCAATAAAATAAATAAATATATTTTATTCATAATTCGATGAATAAATATTTATTTAATTTATGATATCATTTCAAATTTAAAAAAATTATTCCTTTGTCTTGAGAATAATATTTATTCCATTAATTAAATTCAAATTAAATTTAATCGTGACCACCAGAAACACTTTGTGTGTGACCCACTAGGATTCTTTCTCATTGTCATTAGGCGGGCTTGCCTAAAGACCAAGATTACTATCTAGCAATAAGTCAAGGAACCCAAGAGAAAGAAATTAATGTCATGATGATGACATCCACATACAAATGCTCATTGTGTAATATAATATCTTTTTCACAATATCTCATCATGCAGGTTTCATGATAGTGTCATCAACCTATATGTTTGATATGTCATTATTTGACTACATAAAATAAAATCATCATTACACCATGGCCATGGAATTTAGGGTGACGGTTCTATTTCAATAAAAGGGTCGATATATCAACTTCCCTAAATGGAAGGGACAAATCCTTCCTAGACTTATCTGTTAATAACATGTCATTCGTGATGCACCCAGTGTACCCTACTTCCCGCCAACACATGGCGTGATGGTTTTCATTAGAAAATCTAAGTGTGTGAGTCATGAAATGTATTAATGATAATATTAAAGACTAAGATCCATTGTACATTCTCATAGATAGTAATTTTTTATGACTCCAAAACATGCATAATTCCTACTGGCATGTATGTTCTCATAATCACCCATCTTGGAGATTACCAAGTGCAAACTTTTGAAGAAGAATTCTCATTTTCTTATGAGTAATCACACCTGACGGTCTGTATAATATGTGTCCCATCATAGTATTTCATCCAACTATAGAACTATATTTAAGAATATTGTCATAGCACTTCATGGTTCTCATCATAGCATAGAACTGTTATGTCTTTATTAATGCGAACAATACTTTAGGAAATTATTACATTATAGACACGCATAACAATGAACAGTATGTAATAAGATGTTTAATATTTATATATATTAAATATTCATGTAATAAATGTACAAATAGTTAGTTCTAAGACATCGACTCCAACACCTTCATGCGCTACTACCACAGGCCCTCCTTCCTCAGGTCGCTAGTCTCACTCTAGTGCTCCATTTTTCAAAACAGGGCCATCTACGTGATCATTGGATCACCTTCTTCATCTTCTTGGCATTCATTTATTCTTTCCATACCTTTGAGGGTCCGAAAGCATTCGAAACCTATTGGAAAATTGCTTCGTGACCATAGGGGTCCATCGGTGAAGAACACCAAGAACGGGGATAGGAGAATCACAAATAATGCCAGAAGAACTAACATCGGCCTTGTTAGTTGTAGCCTTCATTCGTCTTGTTAGGAAAAGAGAGAGAAATAATAATCACACAGATTAATCTACCTTCAATATTGTATTAAATATTACCCATCTTGCAAACATGATCGAACCTTGGATCAACCTGTTCATGGGTTGGTCCACGTTCGTCATTAGAAACAAGAACGGTGAATGAAATCACAAAGAAAATAAACCCCCTACCTCAAGGATTGGATTGATCCCGGAAGAAGCATGAGTCCTTCATTTTTTTTCATCAATATTTTTACACCTGTTCCAAATCCGATCATTGATCCACCACCATTCATCATTCATTGACGAGAAGATTTTCCTACACGTTCTCTTTTTTCCAGAGCCTCCAGGGATTGTGAATCTGATATCGCATCCCTACCAAGATATTAATTGTAAAAATGTGTTTTAGCATCACTATTTCTCTAAGTTACAATGTCGTCATGCTGTTTCATTTATGAAAGAAAACAACTACTTTGTCTCTACATCGCATCATTTCTACATCACCACTAAATATTAAAAGAAAAATAAAATGAACTTTTTAAGTTTATTATTATTCTTCTTTAAAATTTCTAAAAAATATTTTCCTCAATCGACCTGTGTCGGTCAAAGTTAGGTCCTACCTAAGAAAAACTTACTACTCTGAACATAATGGTGCCCTTATATTTCAAATCCAAGGACTTTTTTAAAAGTTTCTAAAACCACACATGAGAATTATTTTTCATAAACTTCAAAATAGTTTGAACATTTATTCTAGGCACCCCGGGCCTTAGAATCACATTTTTCCTTGGTTCCTATTTTCAAAATAATCCCATATAATTTTCAAAAAAATGTACATGTAAAAATATAGGACATTACATTCTCCACGCATTAGGGCTTTACATCCCCAAAATCCAAAAGAATGGATAAAAAAAATAGAGATACTGACCATGAATCCAAACCTCCCTCTCCTAAGTGCTCTCCTAGAGATTCTTGTGCTTCAACTGAACGTGCACCAAAGGAATAAACCATCCCTAAAGGATCCTATAATGTCAATCCTCGATCTCCACTGGGTACTCTGTGAAGGTTGCCCCTTCTTCAATGTCCAACTCACCCCATTCAATTATATGTAAAGGTTCGTGTACGTATTTCCTCCGTAGGGATATGTGAAAGATGTCATGTACCTGCTCTAACTATGGAAGTATATCCAAGAGGTACACCACCTCACCCACTCTACACAGTATCAAAAAAGGTCTGATGAACCTCATATATAACTTGTCGCCCCTGCCAAATATCTGTATCCTAGTCAAGGAGAGACCTTAAGGAATAGATGGTCTCCCTCCTTTAACTTCAAGGGTCTCTATATCCTATCATCATAGGACTAATGATAGATCTATGAAGTCTTCATCCGCTCCTGGATGACTTGCACCTTCTCTATAGTTACCTGCACCAACTTCGGGCCCATGAGTGTTGACTCTCATATGTTAGTGCAACAAAGTGGTGACCTACAGGGTTGCCCGTACAAGGCCTCGAATAGTGCCATACTGATGGTGGATTGGTAGCTGTTGTTGTAAGAAAAATCCACCAAGGGTAGGAGATACTCCCAACTGTGGCCAAAATCAAGGATGCAAGCACATAGCATATCCTCTAAGACTTAAATGGTCTGCTTTATCTAGCCTTCTATTTGTGTTTGGAAAGTTGTTCTCAAGAACAACTAAGTCTCAAACTCCACCTGCAATCCCTTACACAACCGAAATGTAAATCATTCATCTCTATCTGATACTATCACCGATGGGAATCCACGGGGTCGACCTATCTCTTGAATGTAGAGGCATCCCGATCTCTCTATTGAACCCTATTCCCAAACCATTAGGAAGTGGGCTGACTTGGTGAGTCAGTCAACGATCACCCAAATGGTATCATCCCCCTTGGATGTACATGGTAAACCCATCATGAATTCTATTAATATTCCATCCCACTTCCACTCTGGCACCTCAAGAGGTTGAGTCAAACCCAATGGAACCTGGTGCTCAGCCTTCACTTGCTGACAAGTGAGGTATCTAGAGACAAACTCTTCCACTACCTTCTTCATCCTCGACCAAAAAAACTGATGTTGGTGGTCCTGGTACATCTTTTACACACCTGTATGTACCACCAAAAGTGATTTATGGAACTCCCTCAATAACTCCTCTTGTAACGTCACTGGTATAACTATGTGTCCTCTAAAAAGGATGACGTGCTCACCACCTTTCGAATATCCATCAGGGGCATGCCCTGTGGACATCTGAGAACATGTAGTCTTTCATATGACATATCTGAGCTATGCCTCCCACACATGCTATAAGATTGGAGGGGTAACCACCATCTACTAGATATAAGCTACTTCATATCAATCCACAAACGATTTATGAAGCAAGGACAGCTGCTCTGAGGCCTCATTCAGTAGCTGTGAACTCGATCTCCAGCTAAGATCATATGTCACCACATTCTCCTTCCCAAGAGTATAGAATGTTCCAAAGTCATAGTCCTAGAGTAAATCTATCCAATTTCATTGTCTCAAGTTCATATACTTCTGATAAAAGATATACCTGAGACTTTTTTTGTCTGAGTAGATGATAAACTGCTCACCCATAAGCTAGTGTCGCTACATCTTCAATGTGAAGACTACCTCCACCAAATCCATATTGTGGTTCACATAGTTTTGATCATGTTGTCTCAACTTCCATGAACTATAGGAAATAAATAATTTCCCCTATATTCGGACACAACCAATCCCAATCCTTGACGCATCGTAGAACACTACATACTCGACACCCTCCTCTGGAAATCCTAGGATGGGAGCACTCATCAAACTTTGTCTCAGCTGCTAAAAGATCTACTGGAACCCTTCTATCAAAATGAAGGGTTTCCCTTTCTTTGTCAAAGTATTCATGGGTGATGCTACTCTAGAGAAGTTGGGTACAAACAACCAATAATACCCATCCTATCTAAGGAAACTCTGCACCTCATTAATGCTCTGGGGTGGCTCCCAGGCAAGCACCACCTCAATCTTCACTAGATCCACTAAAAATCCAGCCTCTAAGATGACATGTCCCAAAAAATGGACTTCTCGAATCCATAAATGGAACTTCAAGATCATCCCATAAATATGGTGATCTCGGAGTAAGTCCAAAATCATCTTTAAGTGTATTTTGTGCTCCTACTGAGATGATGAATACACTAGTATGTCATCAGTGAAGACCAATACCAACTAGTCCGAGTACATCTAGAAGATCCTATTCATGAGTCCCATGAACACCACTGGGGAATTAATCATGTCAAACGGCATTATTAATTACTCATAGTGACTATACTGACATCTGAAATCCATCTTCAGGATGTCCTCATCCCGTATATGAAGCTGGTGATAGCCTGATCTGAGGTCTATCTTCAAGAACCATCTCTCTCCCTTCAATTGATCGAAGAGATCATCGATCCTTGGTAGAGGATACTTGTTCTTCACAGTCACCTGGTTTAGGCTCCGAAAGTCCACACATAACCTCAAGCACACGTATTCCTTCTTGGAAAAGAGAACTGGGGATGCCATGGTGAAAAATTGGGCCTAACGAAACCCTTTCTATGCAAGTCCTCCAACTGTACCCTCAGCTCCAAGACTTCCATGGGAGCCAAACAATATGCATGTGTAGATATCGGTGTCATCCTAGGGTATAGATCAATACATAAATCTACCTCCGTATGAAGAGGTAATCCTAGAAAATCTTCCAGAAATATGTCCTTGAACTCATCCACTACTACAGGAAACTGAGGAATCATCTCATCCACTGTGCTAAGGGTCATTCTAGGAAACTGATGTGTGATCAGCTATACCCTCGTATGCGTGATTCCATATTATTCTTCTTGTGTCTCCCTATCACTGACAAAGAAAAATACGGTCCCATCTCTGGGGACACACCACACTGGGTTCCTAAAATAGTCGATCTGAGCATAAACTGTGGATAACCATTCCATACCCAGAATGAATCATAAGGCCTCAACACTGCCACCAAGAGATCTCAACCAAAACTCTCACACCTGAGAGTAAGGTCACACTATCATCACCAGTGTGTGATCGTCAAATCTCCTCCCATAAGAGTCTCTAAGAATAGGTATTGATTCAAAAGTTCCACTGGAATCCTTATGTCTCGAACAAGGGTTGTGGTGGGAAAAGAGTGAATGGAACCCTTGTCTATCAATACTACAGCTAGGGTGGAAGAGACATAGATCATACCTCTAATCATCCTAGGATTTTTAGGATCATAAGCCTCTATTTCCTAAAGTTGGCCTTGCCCCTATCCACTAACTCCCTAAGCTTAGGGTGGACCACCTGAGGGTGGTAGTGGTAGTTCCTTGAGCCTCCTTTCACCCCATGATAGTCATCTTGCTCCTATTCCACATCCACCACCTGGTGGAACACCCTAATCCTACCTCTACCACTACCTTAGAGGTCCCTCGACCATCTCCTAGTCATTCATACAACTGGTCAGAAAATCTCTAGCCAGATTCCCCCGACTATAACATGAGTAGAATAGTCTGTCCTTCAGCTGACTCGGTCTACCCCAAGAGCCATGAACCACTAATCCCATATATTGGGGTTGTCCCCTGGATTGTCTGATCTTATTGGAACCCTACATCAATTTTTGGCTACCTACTTCCGAAGACCCAGCTGCTAGACACCCGGTTGTAGCTCCCACCGTCGGTGCCTACTCCACAAGAAAGATCTCTACCATTAGATCTCTCTTTAGAACCACCAACATGTGTAGGGATTTTAAGGGATATCACCAATGCCCTGATCTCCCATTGTAGTTCCTGATCTAAGGTACAAGCCTTGTAGAATGGGTCTCGCACCATTTGGTTGGAGTAGCAAAAAAGATCTGTGAATATTTCTAAGTACTCTTCTACTAACTGGACACCCTTCTGTAGGTGTAGTAGCTCCTGTATATGTACATAGAATAACATGGATGGAAAGAACTCCTCCCCAATTAGGCACTCGAATACTGTCTAGGATACCATAACCTCCTCATGCGTCTAAGTCATCAGGATCCACCATCTCCCCACCAAGCCTTGAAGAAGGCCCGCATCTAGGACTACCATCTGGTCGGAAGGCATCCTCACTAAGCATAAGACTCATGTCACAGCCCTCAACTAGTCCTCAGCTACTTGAGGATATGTCTCACCTCATAAACTGGTAGTTCACTGTCTATGGAACTCATGAAATTTACTAAGATTGTGTTCATCCTCTACTAGTTACTTCAGTATGAACTACTACTATCCAGGTGGTGGTATTGCTAGTACACCATAGGAAGGTGCTGTCATTGGAAGCAGTCCCTAAAATGATGCCTCATCACTTGGCGGACCATTATCATGTCACACCCTATAATCCTGGATGACTGCCTATATGGAAGCATCATGAAATAGAACATGATGTGCCATGGTCAATAGAGTATACCTGGTGAGCTGACTCTGACTCAAGAAGGACATAATAACACACTCAATTCCTATATGATTCATAAAGCATTGATTTCCCCTATAACAAGTTTTTTCATGCATCGAGTTGGAAAGTAGAATTAAAGGTCTTAGTGTATAGATACATCAGTCTTCATACCAACATTGGGTTCCCTGACCTGAAATCTGAACTCAAAACACTTAACTCCATTGCCCCAAAACAAGATTAAAACTGACTACCCTCTGATACCACCATGTCATGACCCATCCCCCAGGGCTCATGTTGTGACTACCCCAAGACCACCTCCCATAGGACAAGGGATAGAGACTAGCACCGAATAGACATATCCCAAAAAGGGGAGTCATTTTCCTAAGTACCTATACACATGCACATGTCTACAAGAAAAGATGAACTAAAAACAATGAGTAAACATGTATTCATTCCACTAAGACAGCCACTGAGTAACAGTGAAAAAATGAAAAGTAAATGGTCCAGAATATAGGCCCAACTAAAACAGAAAAGTAAAAACATCTAGATCTCATCCCCAGAAAACCCTACCTGAAGGGTAGGTACAATAAGTTGTCTGAAATCCACTGAAGCGTACCACATCCATTGGGACTCCCTAAACCCCCACCTATCTCTAGCACACTAAGGAGTCTGTCAAAGATGTTGATCGTCTACAAAATACATGACATGTGTGGGTGAATCCCGTGTAGGGGTGAGTAAAACAACACCCAGTAGGGACCCCAAACCACAATGTAATTACACAAAGAAAATCACAATGAATCATAGGAAGTATACCATGAAGAAAAACACTAAGAGATACACTAAGTAGAATACCCAAGAGGAACACAAAGTGTACCATCTATGAGGTATAGTCTAGAGAGTCACTAGAGTCATATCACACCATGTATAGGTCTATGTTACGTAAACAGGATTTTTGTAAGAATGCACATCACTCTCAAGTAGTAACACATGGATTGTTGGTAACACATGGAGTGTAGGTAACACACCAAGTGTATATAACACATGGAGTATTGGTAACACATGGAGTGTCGTCAAAAACTAGGGGACCTGCACCCTGGTGGGACATGGGAGTACCGACTCATTCTTGGTAAGATACAAAGTCTAGATAAAGACACATAGTCTAGGTAAGACACGCACTTTAGGTAAAACACGTTGTCTAGGTAATCACATATCTTCTAGGTCATAGCCAGCCATAGGATGCCTCCCTTATAATGATTTTTCCATGATCACCAACTCCCCAAGACAAAAGTTCATATGCTAACTTCCATGGAAACTCACTTAGAGTTTCTTAAAAGGACCACCTAGTTGCAAGGGTTCCAATGCCACAAATGGGTTGTCAAACAGACACAATGTTTTAGAGTTATAGTTTTCTATAAAGAGGGTTGGTTGGTTACAAGTCCAAACTAACCCATTGGGTCGAATTGGCCCGCTCAGATGTGGCTCGGTTCATCCACCCAGGGTGCGGTGGGTGTCGCGTCCCTACCTGGTCAATGCGGCTGACCGCCTTGTTCAACATGGTCAGTCGTCGCATGAACTGCCCCATGGCGGTTGCTGTGGGGTCCTACCATGGTCCCACTAGACCATTTCCCTTTGTCGTGTGACACAGCTTCATGTCGTGTATGGTCAATCCTGCATTCAATTATCGAGCATGCCATCAGCTATCGATCTGGCAGCCTTGTCCACCACCCGTGACCCCCGAGCTATGGATTCCTCTACCTCTGGCCATCGAGCCAGTGGCAATCTGTTGTCGGGAAGCAACACCGCTGCTGGAGTCCCTCTTTCCATGGGTCACCGGTCTCACTCTGGTGCTCTATTTTTCTAAAATGGTCCATCTACACTATCCCCGGATTTCTTTCTTCACTTCCTTGGCATTCATTTCTTCTCGCAATCCCTTTGGGGCTCCGACTACATTCATAACCTCCTGGAAAATCATGCCACCCTCATGAGGGTCTGTCGGTGAAGAACGCCAAGAACGGGGATAGGAGAATCACAAATAACACCAGAAGGATGAATGTCATCCTTTTTAGTTTTGGCCTTCATTCATCTCGTAAGAAAATGAGATCGAAACAATAATCCCATAGATTAATCTCCCTTCAATCTCATAGAAAAGAGTACCGATCCTTCTTCCACAATCGATCCTCGAATCATCCTATTTGTGGGTTATTCTACATTCATCGTTGGAAACAATAATGGGGGAAGAAATAATGAAGAAAATAAACCCCATACCTCAAGTATTTGATCGATCGTTAATGAATCATGAGTCCTGTGTTCATCATTCTTCAATCCACCGACGCTTATTCCAAATATGATTTTTGATCCACCATAGTTCATCACTCTTTGACGAGAGAATTTTCCAATGCGTTATCTTTTTTCTAGAGCCTCCAGGGATCATGAATATGATATTGCATCCCTACCAAGATATTAATTGTAGAAACACATTTCAGCATCGTTGTTTCGCTGAGTTGCAGCGCTACCATGTTATTTTATTTATGAATGGAAACAACTGCATTATTTCTACGTCGCATCATTATTGCGTCTCCATGAAAAATTAACAGAAAAATAAAATAAAATTTTTCAGTTTATTTTTATTATTCTTTAAAACATACAAAAAATATTTTCTGCAGTCAACCCACGCCGGTCAAAGTTAGGTCCTGCCTAAGAAAAACCCGCTACTCTGAACAAAATGGTTTCCTCAAATTTCAAATATAAGCACTAATTTAAAAGTTACCAAATAAGAACATGAGCACTATTTTTAATAAACTAAAAAATAGTTCAAACATTTATCCTAGGTACCACAGGCCTAGGAATCACATGCCATCTCAGCACCTGGTCTCAAAATAATCCCATATAATTTTCAAAAAAAAATTACATATATAAACCCAGGTTATTACAGGTGACCCCTTCTCCCTCTCAAACATAAAAATTTTGTTTCAAAAGTGGTGTGGGGTTGAGTGAATCTAATTAAAAAGATAATTTTTGAACTAATAAAGTCTTTCATAAATTAATCTATGATTTTTTTTATTTTTTTATTAAATTGACCTACATTTATCATGTTTTCATGATTTTAGTACTGTATGAGTATCATATGTCTCTCTCGGTTATATTATTATCTTTACATGGTCATTATACACATTGAAAAGTATATGGAATTAGAATAATCATTATTCTTAGTCATCATCAAAATTTTAATTAAATTTCAATATATACTAAATTCTCACTAGTCTGAGTTAGGGAAAAAAATTATCTTAACATTGTGGGGTATTGTTCCTGAATTAGAATCATAAATTGATAGACTATGATCATTTTAAAAGGGTATATTTAATTTATATAGATTGAGTAGGTGATCATCCTATTGATATACATGTTGATAGTTTGTGATAGGATCGCAGCACATTAACTCATTATACCCTTTCCCTTTTTCCCATAAGATAGGGTATAATTTTGAATCAACTCATTATACATGATTACCTTTCCCATTGGATTTGTATTTCACCTTGAATCATTATATTCACTCATATTAGATTTTGAGTTGAGGCACAAATTATGTAAATCATGTATGTGCCCTCCCTATACTAGGGGTTATTGTTAGGTCCCAACCAAGGTGAAAATAAATAAGATGGGTTTAATTTTCTATCCTTAAAAATAATCAAAGTATAAAAATTATAAAGTCAAATTCAGTGGATAAAAGCAATAAACAATTCCTGTATAAATTTTAATCCTATTGTGTGTGAAGTGTGATAAGTAAAGAAAAAACACAAGGGATTTATAGTAGTTTGAATCCAAAAAATCCTACATCTACTCTTCACACTCTCAACACAAGATTATGGATGTACACTATAGGTATATCCTTTCATAAAGGTTATAGACCAACCCCAATATTTTGAAACTATTTGAGATCTAATATAAACATTTATAATGTGTAAAGTCTTAACCTAGTATATTCAAATGATATAATAACCTATATCTTTTTTTAAATTGCGTATAAATAACCTAGTATATTCAAAGGATAGACCAAACCTAGTTCATTTTAAACTACATTAGGTATAGCCAGTGTAATATTACCTTTTGGTCAGGTGGGAAGAACCAACAATGCCTTTTAATTGGAATTATAACTATGGGTAAATGTAACATTATAAAGAATCAATTAAATGAACTATACAAAAACAATTAAACCATATAAACGGTTGCATATGGGGTTGTTGGTGTTGAAACATTAATCTTCATCCCTTTATTGAAGTAGTGAAAAAACTATACTTCAAGAAAACAGTATGGGTCAAAAATTCAACAGTAGTTGATGGGACAATGTATCTCACAAAATTTACAGCACTTTAGTAACTTCATATCGGATTCATGTATTATTGATTTAGTTATTTTCCCTTTATTTATAAATAAAATGAGATAGTTTATTACTTCATGAATAATATATGTGATATTTCTCCCCATGGGTGTTTTTAAAATTATATTCACAACCTATAATCACATTAGTTAGATATAAAAAAGGAAATATAACTATTATCTTATTTTTAATGTCAGGTATATTCTGAAAAATAATTCCCATGTTATAGGTATTTAATATACATTCTCTTTAATGTAACCTGAAAACACCACTTAACAGTGTATTTGTCATTCAATTTATCCTCATAGTGCTTTGGGATAATACATTATATAAAAAATAGTGTCAGCCTTAAAATAATAATGTTTGAGTCATTAAATAGATAACATGAACAATATCGTTATAAAAACATCAAAACAACCATAAATAGTATCATTAGAATTTAAAATTTATTAAACCAATCAGAACGAACAATAATAATATGTAATAAATTGGAATATAAAAATGATAGATGAACAAATTTTCATAACATAGTGTTTAATGAATAAATATTATAAAAATAATTTTATAAGTTTTATTTTGGATCTCCCAATAAACTCTCTTACAATTAATTTATATTACAACTAAATATTCACACTACAAGCCTTTAATCCAAGAAAATGTGTAATGCAATTTCCTTAATGAGATTATAAATTTCTTACTTATTTTTATACATCTTCCTATGAAATTAGCTTCTAAAGATTTATAATACGATCTTCTGAATAAATGATGAAACCTATCATGAGTAGATCAAAAATCAATTTTTTCTCCTTGGTTAAAAATAGTTCTAATGATGAACCTAGTATTGTCTCCAAAGAGGAGTTAAAAAAATAAGTTGCAACTTTTCTATGTGATTATATAAAGGGGTGTTTTTAAAATTGATTGAATTTTTTAGAAAATTAAAATATACTAAATTATAAAGTTTAAAATCAATATAATGAAGACAGTAATGGGTTAGGGTTTTATTTTTATATGTAATGCTACCATAGTATTTTAAATAGTTTTCATTTTCTTATTAATTGATATGTGAGAGACTCATCAATTGATTCATCAATCACCCTTAGTTAAACGTTATTGGGGAGACTTACCTAAAATGTACTACTGCTTCATCATTATACCTTCTCAATTGTGTGAAAAAATTAGAAAAATGATCATAAATTTCCAAGGAAATACCTAATTGGGTGTTGGTGTTCTTGGTCACTTCATAAGTAACTCGCTTATTCCAAAAATATTTCAGAAAATAAAAGATTCTCATTACCCAATTTAATGTTTTCCTTTGATAAAAGATATATTAAATGGAGGGAGATTATAAATTATCAACCTTTGTAGAAATGGTGAATATGTTAAAAACCTAAAACACAATTTCTATAAAAGTATCAAACAAAAACTGAAAACTATAATCAATCAATGGAATATAGTTTTTATTTATTAAGGTATGATGACTAAAGAACTACAATGGATATTATTACTCTCTCCAATCACTCATGGTTTACCCCTCTATTTGAAGGGTATCAGAGATAACGGAGAAAGGATATGGTCTTACGGAACAAAAGAAAATAAAAAATAAACCAAAAAAATGAAAGTATCATGTTCCCAAAAATAAGTTTGTGAGACCCCCCCCCATCCTCAACATTGACCTTGTGTTCCTTTTTAAGAGGTTTTTTCCTTCTTATTTTTTTTGGTCAAGCCTCTAATATTCTTGCATCTCTGAATTCTGGAAAATTTTCTTTTTTCCTCAAATCTTAAAGTCTCCACTTGATCCATTCTTCCAAGAAATCAATAGCTTCTTTCCTTTCTCTTGATCAAAATATTATGAATATTATGATCCATGTGGAATAATCTAATTGGTTTCATTCATGCTGAATTAGTATCCCAAAGTATCGATTTGGATCGTAGAATAATACCCCAAATTTTTCTTTTGATTATCATTCAGTAGATTTTCGCAAAGTAGATTATCTTACATGATGCCAAAATTTATAAATCATATGATCTTTGATATATTCAAACATGATAAAATATCATATGACCTCCTTAAAAAATAATATAACCTATTGAAATGTCATACAAGTAGGATAATTATCCTATGTGTATATTAAATGTTTTACATGACTACTAAAAATTCCATATGTGTGGTTGTATGTCTTCAGCATATGATTTATTCCTTTTTCATTTTCATGGCTCATTGGATGATATCATAGGACTTTGCAAATTATTATTATCTACAAGTCTATCATGTAGGTAAAATTCATATGATGTAGGGTGTAATTTTTCACTAAAGAGGAAAATCTTATAATCAGCCTAGAAAGTCACATGATTAGGACCAAAGTCTAACAATTGGGAGAAAATTCATACAATTTGAATACTTACACTATGTCAAAAACTTGTGATGATGTAAAATTCCAACTATTGAATTATATGACCAAATATTATACAATCATGCCATTTTTATTTTCATACCTCATCATAGAATCATATAAACCCCTAAAAATAATATTCTTCCATTAAAATCATATCATTCAACTTTATTTCAAATTATAATGATGATACCTCAAATACATACACTAACAAAAGTGGTATGATCTAGACTACCGTTACACAACTCACTAAAATCCTAAATAGCCTTAATGTAGTTACTGGTTTACCTTTACATGTAATCTAGATGACCCAGATATAGGTTCTTTGATTATGGTATTACATTTACATACCTAACTATTACCCATATACAACTCCTAGTCTTTCAAAGTTACCTTTAATCAACCTGTATACACTTATAATTACCATTACATAGGTTACCATTTTAACTCAAAATCACCTCAATCATTTCTTAATAAATCCTACGGCCTTCCAGTCTTCCATAATAACTTCATACAAGGTATTTTTACACCAATTTCAATATAATTCAATCTCAACACACCATTAATTAATTCTACATTAGTTTACCACTTTCATATCCTGACACAAATTGATATATTGACAACAAATTCAATCAAACACTTTGGGTACTAAATGATTACCTAATTTATTCCAATTTTATTAAAGATTCTAAAACTCAAGATTCAATCAATTTCCATAATCAGTTATGAATTATTACTAAAAATAATAAATGTAATATTTACACAATAATTGATCAAAATAGTGGGATTAAAATCATTTAAATTCAGTAAAAAATGTATGAACAAATTTTCGTGTCAATTCCTCCACACTTAATCCTTAGACTCCCAAAAAAGTTATCCTCAAAAATATTACCCAAGAAAATTCAAAATTTATTCAATGTGAGTTACCTTTTCAATATCATTTCCCTTAAGTTATCATGCCTCATTAATTATATTAATTACATTTTTCTTTATTAAGTATATTCAATTAATTTCCTCTTTTTTAACCTCTCATGGACACTTATACCTATTTTCCTAGAAATATTTCACTCAATGCCCAAGTATGAATTTCAATAAAAGTTTTTATCATTCCAATACTATGTAAGTGTTTACATAGTCTTGATGAATTTATTTATATCCACCCAATGAGTCAAGTATTTGGGCATATCATGATCGTTTTCATGGTTTGGGGGTGCTTAAAGGTTTCTATTGAAATTGTTTTGAGGTGGATTAGGATTTTTGTCACTATGTTGAATCATAATGCATGATTTTTAGTTTCCTTAAAACATGTAATCCTTATTCACATATTATTCCACTAATACATATATAACACTTTACTTTTTTAAAATATACTCTACACCCTTGGAATTCTAACAACATTAAACATTTCACTTCATTGTTTTCTTTAACAATTTTTTATTTCTTTGTTTTTTATTTTTTTACTTTAGTTTTTCTATTGAATGAAGAGAAGTACTTTGGATTTAATTTAGTAGGTGTGAGACCTATATTATCCCAAATTATATCTATTTTCATTCAATTTTATGTTTTTAGGACCTTCCTTCCACAACTTTAATATTATGTTCTAGACTTCTCCAATTGGATAGAGTTTATATAATTCAACATCTCTAAGCGAATTTTATTTCCAAAACTACTGTATTTTTCCTCTAAACACTTATTCATCTTATTGGATAATCCACCCTTTGAGAAAATTAGTGGAATCAATTATTTATTTCTTATTTCCTTTATTTCCATTATTATTGTTTTAACATTTCATATTAGTAATTTAGTGCAGTTTTTTAGTTTTTTAAGGTAAATAGAGTTACATTATACTTCAAACAATGGTATACTTCCATGCCTATATTTATATTATATATAAGATATTTTTCCATACAAGATATATTTTTATTAAAAATAGTATCACAAGATTTTCATCACTCTCTGCCTTCAACTCAAGTTGATCTATCAACACAACTTATTACATCTCATTTTCTCCCTTCCCCCACACATAAAGTAAGCCTAGATCATGCATTAGCTTCTAGAGTAAAGTAGATATGGATTTTTGGTCTATAATGTGGATGCCTAAAAAATTTATCCATGGTTGCTAAGGTATCAAAGGGTCAAATTCAATGGTAGGAAAGAAAATAGAGTTCATTGAAAGTGGTGTTTAAAATCAAAAGAATGTATCAGTCATGCATAGTACAAAGTACTTAAATGCTCTCAAGTTTTAACTAGATTACTCAAAAAATTATGGGTATTCAAAAATTCTTGGTATTATAAAAAAATGTACATTATTAAAAAGATTTAAAAATTCATTCAAATGCCTCGCGGGTAAGTGATTAAAATAAAGGATAGTATTTCATAGTTTAACATTAAAAAATATATGGGTTTTACATGAATTTACCTCACATATAAATTTAAAAAAAGTTCATTTAAACATTTTTATATGGTGAGTAAATAGGTTAAATTAGTTTTTCAACCCTTAAATAGATTCAAAAAAATTAATGGTATTTATATTATGATCAAAAAAATTAAAAACCACAATAAATATTTCAAAATAAACAAATAAAGTTTTGAAAAATAAAAAAATTTGAAAAATAAAATATGAAGATCCTAAACTACAAAGCTTACCTCACATGCAATTAAATGATATAGTGTCCTCAATGAATTAAAAAGTACATAACATGTAAATAATATTTCAAATTAATTAAAAGCATGAAATAAATTATTAATTTGAGGTACGACCTAATTTGTCTTCATTGATAAATAGGTTAGAGGAGTGTGATCTCCTCAACTAGTTATTTGGGAATGTTCCAGGTAATTTCTCTAGTTTTTGACCAATAATAGTGAATAGGTTTATATTTCTTTCTTTAGTAATATATACATAAATGGATGGATACACATTAGTAACTATAAAAGTAATTTCATATCTAAAATTATGTTTACCTAACATTATCTTGATTCTTGAGTTATATAACAGCACATGGTCCCTTGGGTAGATTTATTTCTATTGGATAAAATTTTCATTATCCACTCTAGTTCCCCCCACAATCCATTTTTTGTATTATTTAAAAAATCACTTTTTCGAAAAGTGGGAAACAACATGAGCTACCATCAAATCCCACGTAACCTAAAGCCATTACACATCACATTCAAAATTCAGAAATTCAACCAACCACCAAAAACCACCAATCCAAAAACCACGACTCTAGATACAAATTTCAAAATTCAAATTTAAAAAAACCATCAAACCGAGAAACCGCCTCAACTCACTTCCAACCAATCACCATCACCTGACCACCATAATCACACTGCCGACGTCGCTTCACTGTCATCACCACCATCATCACACATCATGTTTGATCATCATCTTCATTAACACTTCAAGAAAAAAACTCCAATGTCATAAACTCCCTTCACCGTACACCTACAACTAGGGTCTCATTCCCTGAAGAACTGATGATAGCCTGAACACCAGCTCCCAAAGCTCTAATGAACCATCGCTCCTAATCGACCTGAAGAGGATAAATGGAACTCAGGGCCAGGGAAGGGTTCAAGACGTGTAAGATTCTGGGGTAATGAGAATTTTTCCAAGAACAAACCCAGAAGACTACACCAAACAACATCATTCCAAACATTCTAGAAATTCTAGTATAATCATCAAACTAAACCACCACTGATGTCGTCTACCATCATCAGTACTAAACAAACCACCACGATTAGTAACGACCCCATTATTGCTAGAAACACCATAACACTCAAATACACCTGGAAAAACTTCTAACAAAGAACCAATACCAACACTATCTCGATCCATATTTACTTTTCTTAGAGCCCAGTATGCTTTGTGTTCCAGTTCCACAGCTAAGTGATAGATCTTTCCATAGTTAAACTTATATGTACTCACTTTAATTGGTGTTTTATAGGATATACTATAAACCCATAAGGTTTATTCCAACCTTTGGCTCCAATATTTTTTATTAGGTCTACAAGTTCTCTCAAAAATACATTTGATTTCCTTATTGGAAACTTAAGCTTTCCAATTTGTTTTTTGAGGGGTAAGGTGTTGGTTCTATATGATTTAATCAATATTTAATCGTCAAATCCTCTATTATATAATTAAAAAATTGGTTCCCTTGATCACTAATGATGGATAGTGTAATTTGATACCTATAAAATATGTTAGTCCTGACAAATTTACACACAACCTTATCATCATCAGATTTACTGGGCTTAGATTCCACCCATTTTGAAACATAATTAAATCCATGAAATATGTAAGAGTTAATAAAATACATGGGAATGTTTTATATAAAATTATTCCCCATTATTTTGAAATTTTAAAAAATATTATTATTTTTGGATAATTTCTTTTCTCTTTAGAATGTTTCCAGTAAATTGAAATTTTTACATTTCTTCCAAAATAATGTGTATCTTTAAGAAAAGTGGGCCAATAAATTCTTGAAACTAATAATTTTCTCATCTCGTTTATTATCTGAAGTTTCATAAGAAATATAAATCATGAAAAAATTCAAAAACATATTATTTTTCACTCTTTGGTAGTTTTATTTCTATAACTTTACCATTGAATATTTTCTACATGTAATGACCTCCTCAAAAGTAAAATTTTTATTTAGATTTAAGACTAAAAAGTTATTAGGGGTTTAGGTGAGATTGGACTTGTGAAGATACAAAATAATGTACCATGTCGGTATACCATGTCAATTCTCATTAGACCAAGTACACATTATCTACCAAAAATGTGGTCATTCAAAGGGTATTTGGCTGGAATTCCTACCTTGTATATTTTTTCTAGCCTGCTCAGGAGATATTCTACATATTTAATAGTTCCCTTATTATATTTGATTTCTAGGTTTAATTCCAAAAGTAACAGCATCCATTAACCATATTGGGTTTTTCTTCATCCTTCTTCATCAAATATCTAAGGGTTCTATGAATATAAAATATTATAAATTTAGTTCCAATTAAGTATGAACTAGATTTATCTAAAGAAAAGATAACTAATACAAATTATTTTTTAGTGGTTGTGTTGTTGAGATAGGTAGAATCCAATATTCTAGAATCAAAGGAAATTGATTGAGATTATACTTCAATTATTTTGGATAGAACTACTCCCATAGCTTGGTTGAAATCATCACAAAGTAACTCAAAAGGTTTCTCCTAGTCTGGTGGTTGTATCACTGCTGGGGTGATAAAAATTTCTTTCAAATCAAAAAAATAATCCATGAAATAAACATTAAAATCAAATTCAATAACATTAAAAAGTAACCTAGAAAAGAGAATATAGTCTTACTAAAATCCTTGATAAATCTTATAGAGAAACCTACTTTTTTAGAAAATATCTAACAAGTTTCCCACAAGTTGGTTAAGGAAAAGAATTTATCACATTGATTTTTCATTTATATACTTCATTACCTTTCTATGAAATGAAATTATAAAGGACTATTTCACACTATACCAAGAAGTAACACTTCTCAAAGTTAATAATAAAGTTATTTTCATTTCATGTTTTCAGAAAAATTGTCAAATTTTTCTAGAAATGGAAAATTTATCTCTAAAATAGTAAATTTATCCAAAAATACATAAAATAAATCTTCAAAATGATTAGAAAAGATACTTACCATACACGAATAAAATGTAACTAGAGATTTAAACATTAAAAATTAAATCATTTTGTAATAAGAGGTGTTAAAGGGATATGTAAAGGTAGTCTTCTCTAGATCCTCTAGAGCAATGGAGACCTAGATGTAACCTAAAAATACATCTATAAAATATTAGTGCATTTCCCCTATAATTATATATAGAATTTTATTAATTATTGGGATAGGGAAATGATCCTTCCTAGTGACCTTATTTAGTTTTCTATAGTCTATATGGACCCTCAAACTATTCTGTATCCTCATAGGAATCAACTTTTTAGTAAACCAAACTAGTATTACATTCACTTAGAACCTAAACCAACTTTCTAGAATGCCTAAAGGTCATTACCAATCCCTAAGGGATGGAAACTAGTACCTAGAAATCATATTAATCCATTTGGGGATGATGTAACCATAAATCATAGATAAATGATATTGAAACATATTATTATCGTTCAATATGGACAGTCCATGCATTGGACATCTATGCAATATCAACATATAAGAAACCAAATTAATCAAACATGGAAAACATACAATAGTCAACCTTATTGATCAAACCCATTCATATAAATGTAGACATCATCCATAAACAAAACGATATAGTAAGAAATAAATAGATACAACTAAAATAACTAAAAATAGATACAATGGTGGAATTTTGGGGCCAATACAACCATAAACAAAATTAAAACAAATGTAATAAAATCTATTTGATCCCAATACAATTTATATACAACCTTTGTTTTCCTACCACCACCCAACTCACCCCACATTAGACTGAAGGAGCAAAATATGAATCTAGATGAATACCTAGAACCTAAAATATATAGACTTGATATGAATATCCTATAAGGTCACCACACACTTAGGAAATGAAATTCATTTTATAGGAAAATTTATGATTTATAGTTTGAAAATGAAACTATAAAATATATTTTGCAAAAAAAATCATGTGAAAGAAACTATCAATTCTATTATCACTTTTCAAAACATTTCACTTTTTTCCTTAAACTGAAAACACGTGATTTAAAAAAATTATACCAACTGAATCCATTTAAAAACCAATAATTACCATTAAAAACAAAATATTAATCCATAAACATTCTCTAAAACAATTCATTTGATTTCTTAAAATGAAATTAATCACTTTACAAACATAATTTTCTATATTCCATCATTAACCTAAAATACCCATTTTAAAATACACTTTATGAACTCAATATAAGAGTCTTAAAATCAAAAAAGGTTTTACAACCAATATTTAAAAGAATCCATTTTAAATAAGATGACCCATAACACACTATTCAATCATAATAAAAAAGGTACCACACTGTCACAAGGCATAAAAAATTAATATATGGGTGTTTCAATTATACTTGTAAAGGGAATGATAAAGTTGATCACTATATCAAAAAACTTAATTTAAACTTATGAATAAGAAATTTAATGTTTCATGGGATTTACCCTAGAATATCTAATGTGATATTAATTAATTTTTATTAATTTTTATATCACAAACCAATTTTTCATCATATAATGAGTTTAATCCACAAGTCATCCAACTAGCTCACACAAGCCTCATTGCAATGACACGACCCTCCTCACACTAATTCATATCATGACTATAGGGACACTAATGGCAAGGTAACTAACTAGTGTAATATAATCATAGACCTCCCACTTAGTACCTGGGTCCCTTTGACTAATAAAAAGTAAGTTGAAAGAACATTCAGTCCAAGATTTTCACGCAAGGCATAAGAAATGCCTCTGCATCACCTACACAACCTTAACAATGAATATCCCCATATATAAATCTCATAGATTCATGGAATTTGCAAGCACAATATCAGACAAGAGGATAAATAAGAATCACATAGATAAGAAACCCACACAAGGGGTGAAAAACTAAAGGGGAAATCAAGAGGGACTATCATAACAACCATTTAAAAACTAAGGTTCCAAATGCTCTTTAGACCCAAAATATGGCTCATAATTCCAATACCTTTTACATTTAATAGAATACCACATTAAAAATTCTTTATAAATTGATGGAAATCTCATACACAATTTAAAAAATTTCAAATACACCCCTTAAAATATAGTTTTTCCTCTTTAATCATAAAAATCAAGGCTAAAGTCCATTAATTTTCATCAAAAAAATCTCAAAAAATCCATTAAGTCATTTTTTTAATAGGTAAAAACATGCACTCATTTCAAAAAAAACATTTGAAATTCGTTTAAGAACCACAATTTAATTATCACATTGAGGTCAACACCTCATTTTTAAAAAATTTATATTTTAAAACATATTTTTCAATCATTTAAAAGAAAAAATAGATTAAAATGAAACACAAGCCATTAAAATAATTTTAATAAAAGCCTCGTTGTCATTTCACATATGCTTACCTCATAAAAATATTCCATTTCAAACATGAAAACATGAAATTCAAATAAAAACTTTATACCAATCTCAAGTCTCATTGAAATGGTTTGAAATCACCTCGTGGATATCACATATATTCATAATTTAAATAAAAAAGTATTTATAAATCATAAGCATACTTTTAATTCCAAATTTAAATAACTTCATAGAAATAATTACCTTAAAGAGGTGGAAATTGAGTTGAAACCCATAAGAATGTGTTGTCTTTAATAGTGATCACCCAAAAAAGGACAAGGATGAAGTATAAAACCCATAAACACCCAAAACACTAACATTAGGTCTAACCAGAACCCTAAAATCATCCACAAGGGTTCAAAGGTTCCTAGGAGAAACCAAAACCAAGAGAAAAGGTTGAATAATAGAATAAAGAGAGAAAGAGAGGAATATTTACCTTGAAATCACTTGAAAACACCAAATAAGATTCAAGATTGAAAGAAGGAGAGTGGGGGTCCTTCTTGGTATCCCAAGGCTCAACTTACATATTTGGGGATGAAGAGAGGAGAAATACCTTTTAATTTTTAAATGAAATTTTCATGGAAAAACATTTTTAGTGATTTTGGGTAGGCCAAACAATTTGGATGCACGGTTTTCTAAACCATTCACCAACCATGCATAGGATATTAACTAGGACAATATTAATAAAAAAATTTAAAAAACCCCTGAAAAACCCATTGAATAAAAAAGGTACATGCTCAGAATATCACCTTCCATTCAAGTAATTCACAGTTACCCCAAACCATGCGGGTAAACCATGCAACACCCAAAAACCTCTAAAACTCTGAGATTATAGATTTAAAATCAAAGAGACTCATAATTACACAAGATAGGGAAAAATAAAACAAATTATTCTCTAAAATTACATGAATTTGTCACAATTATTCCCATGAAGCCACTTTCTACCCTCGAAAATTCTGTAGTCAAAAACAGAAGGCAATAAATAATAGAAGATCCCAAAAGGACCTAACCAAAAGAACCATTGAACAAGATCTGCCCTCAAATCCAAACAAACAAGATCCTCAAAAATGATTGAATCAATCATCCGTAATATTTATAAACATATCCAAGTGAAACTAAAATAAGAACCTCAAACCATAAGTCATAAGAAGTAAGAGAGACCTAACATGGTCTCTCCATCATTTAGAATTTTACTAATATTATGACACTGAAGAAAACTACTAAGTGATGCATCATAAAAATAATTAATTAACCATGAGGGAAACACACACTTAAACCAAATTATCTTCCAAAAAAAAGAAAGAATAAAATACATAACCTGCATCAACTATAGCAACACTAACGCACGACTATCGTAGGGTGTAGCGAAAGTAATTTAATTTTCTTAATGCAGCATAGAGGCTGACCAGGGTCGTCTAACTTGAGGAGCATCGCAGTCATTTCAATCACTGATTCTAGTTCACCTATTCTAATTCTTTTTGTTTTTTTTTGTTATATTATTTTTGAAAATGATTATTTTTTGGGTTTTGGAAAATGTGGAATTAAAACAATGAATTCTGAATTTAAATCTAAATGAAAATGCAAACAATATTCTTATTATAAATAAAGGTCTTGGTCCTAGAGTTGGATAACATGGGTTCATTCATTATTTATTTGTTTTCTAAATTCATTTTGGTAATTCATTTTTTGAAACCTCATTAATGAAATAAATTCCTTTTATTTGTTGATTGTGTGATTTTATCATGTCCCTGGCACACCAAACCACACCTCCTCCAATAGTCAAATAGGGTAACACCTCAACTGAGAATGTTATTTCTAAAAGACTTGGCTTCATCTTATTTAATTTAATATATTAAGGTAATCCCAAATCCACTGTATGAAGGTTTTTTCCAAGATAAATTAGGGAAATATAATTAATCAAAGAAAATGAATGGATTTGGAAATAGTGTCGTGGTGGATGACCACCGCACTCGTGCAATACTATTTCATCCACCACAAATATATTTAAAACATTTTAGAATTGATGAAAAATAACAAATAACACCATGAAACCACCCCCAAGGCCAAGCCTCAGTTTAGTCACTTGCCATTGAAAAGTGAATAGAGATCATGATGGAAATATGTAAGAGAGAGAATGAGATTAGGGTTGGAAGAAAAATATGGATGGAATAAGAAAAGGAAAAACATTAATATAAAGTATGAATGCATGTTGCATGGGAAAATAAAACTAAAATAAATATAAAATAAAATAGAAATCCTAAATAATAAACCTGGCCCTTCACCACCTCCCTTTAGTGCCTCATATGGAATGGGATGGATTAGAATGATTTGGGAAGGAGGAGAACTCCTCCTTTTATAGGCCAGAATCTATCCTTGGATAGTTTTCATGTTTTTGGCCCATTAAATGGGTGATTCATGCATTACATACTTTATAAAAGTTATTGATCAATTTATTTTTCGTTCACCCTAAACATTTCGACATAATTGACCATAGGATGTAGGAGTTATGGATTTTTATTGACTATGACTTTTTCTATCTAATATTTCTAAAATCATCGTTCAATTTATTTTGTTAAATATTAAATTTAATGAAAGTAAAACTCCATGTATTTTAATTAGTGAATGATAATTTGAGTCTTATTTCATATCTAGGTGGACTCACCTCAATTGGAGGTGTGTATCCTAACTTATACTTCTGTTACGAAGGTGGGATCCATGTTATCCTCCCAGGAAATTTTCCAACTACAATGATTTTTTTGAGCCTCTATATTTTCGAATATCCTCTAGGTCATGTTTGAAATATTTAATAAACTAAATCAAGGAATCATTGAAAAAAATAATCACTCAAATTGGATTAATATTTTAAAAGTTATTCCCAAAATACCCTTTTGATAAAATTCTATCAAAAATCCAGATTTAGGGAATTTTTATATTTTATCCCATTTTCATTGTATAATTCAAATTTCCAATTATTTTAATAAAAAATTTAAATACATGGGGTTTACGATTTAAAAACATAAAAACATTAGTCATTATTTTAATAAAAATATGCACATAATTTTGCTCTGTAAAATACCCCCACACTTAAACCATGTATGTCCTCAACCATAAAATCTCAATAAAGAGTTAAATAGGGCACCAATGTTATCAATATTCTAATTTAAATGTAATAAAATTAAAAAAAAATCAATGTAAAATCAAATTCTCAAATTCCACATAAAATATCAATTCAATTTCTCATTTTTCAATGAAAAAATCAATCCATGTATTTTAATTTTCCCCTTTGAAAAATTATGGGGATTCTACTTTCATTCACTCAAGATCCTTAATTAATTATTATTAAACATGTAAAATAATGATTTACCTCAAATTTGAATATTTCCTCTCATCTCTCATGATAAAATCAAGTAGATTTATGTTCTTATCATGATAACATACTCCTTATCTATAATCTTGTAAAATAACTACTTTCTCCACTTTGTAAAGACAAAATGCACATAAAATCATAAGGACTTTCAATTAAAGTTCTAATGACTCTGAGGCTTAAGGTTGGTTTGATTTGATGTTTAAAAATAAATCTCAAGTAGGAGGTTTAAATCATAAATCATAAAGCATGATATTCAAATTAAAAATTTTAATGAAATTAACCCCTTTAATTTAAAACAACTCCTAACTTTCCCCAAGGCTCAAAGTAAAGATCATGACCAGTTTGAGCATAATGAATGATTTTTTCCCACTCTTAAATATTTTTTTACTTTTATTCTTTTTTTTATTTTTAAAATAACTTTTTTCATTTTTTTTCTGTTTTGAAATTTATTATTTAGAATAAAACTCACATCCACCACCTAACCACTTATAATAGAAAACATAGGTCTAGTAATAGTGATTTTTGGTTTACCCAAATCACAACCCATTTTCCTCATTTTTTTGGTTATTTGTTTATTTTCATTTTTTAAAATTTAAAGAGGGGGAAAACAATAGTGTACAATGAAGGATTCCACAACCTTTTACAATTCCCACAATAATCAACCCCAAACTACTTCCTTAAAATCTAAATCGTCTCATTTACCATGATTCTCTTCACCCCCACACTTCAACTTTAAAATATCATGAAAATACAATGACAAGGGTGGGAATATAAAAAAATGGCTTCAAACATGGATCATCCCTAAAAATTTCCTTCACAGTCCCTATGGGATAAAGAAGGATTTATTAAAAGGTATTCTTTTAAGGATAAGTGGATTTTCAAAGTATGAGTCAATCATTTTAAAGGTGTTTTTGCATAGTCATATATTTTTTAAGTTCAAATTCATGTTCTAGCAGGTGACATGTCACAAGATCACTCAAGAAATATTCTCAATAATAAATAGTAAGTACTTGGTCTATAAATCCTCTTAGGAATGGGAAATATGATATGGTACAATCACTCATGGCATGGTTAATAATAAAAAAGCAATTCACAAGAATTTTATAAATTCAAAGTATGAAAAAAATGGTTGGGAAATTTCATTTACATGAATCAATTAATTTCTTCAAATCATGATTCCTCATTTTAATATCCTTGCTTCAATTTAAATTTTTAATTCTTTATTTTACTCATTTAATCATAACAACATTGATATCTAAAACATGGCATCATAGGATTCCAAAGAAACTCGTGTCTCCTAGATAAGACAATTACAACATAATTCAAGTATGGGTATGAAATTTAAACTTTAAAGATAAAAACATGTTGTAGACAAAATTTTAAGGAGTTTAAAAGATAAAAAATAAAAATAAAATCCCTTGTGAAAATAATGTTTGGTTCTCTTCCTCTAATGTTTGCATCTTCCTTATACCATCATGATGATTCTACAAAAGAAAATTACTAAATAAAGCACATGGATCATGTAATTAAATCTAAAAAACTTAAGTTGGGGCAAGATAAATGATAGGATAATTCCAAATACTGAATTCAAAATATAAATTTATAATATTGAAAATAAAAGTGCTAGAAATCAAGTAAAGGATAAATCTTGGTATGATCCCCCAAGTGGGACCTAAAGTTTTACTACCTCCAGAGGTAAGTAGAAGTTGTGATCCTTAATATGATGGTGGGTGGATCTTCTTTGACATGAACCATCACATGTTATTATTACTAGCATGCAGTTGTTCATTCTTATTAAGGAGTAATCCATGGATAGAGTGCACCAGATCCTCCCCCTTCACAATGTGGTACAGCTTTCATGGTGGGGGTAGGATGAAGTATGGAACTCCTCCTCCTCCAGTGATACTTATGTAACAACTAATTTTTCTTATTTTACTCCCTCTAGTGAATATTCAATGTATTCTAGAAGCTCTAGGTGTTCCTCAATATGTTAAATTTTTTTTCCTCATCATCCTCCTGGGCATAATAAGATTCATGAAATTATTAAAATTCCAAATAGTTGGGAGGAATACTCAAAGTAGTTTCAATAAAATTAAATGAGTTTGAGTTCAATAATTTATAATCAACCTAAGTTGGTTCAGCTTGAAATATTTTTTAATGGAAAGTGCCTCTTGGAGTTGATTATTTACGGATGGAAGTAGGTAGTCAAGCTAATACACCACAAGCTTGGACTCAACTTCTTGGATGTCTTCAATGAAATCAATAATAACTTGTGGAAATTCCTTCTTATCCTTGAATCTATGTAAGTCAATCTGAAATTCATCGATCAAGCACATAAAACCTTCTTGTGAGATCCATGTCTCTTGGACTCTTTGCAACTGTTTGAACATTATCATAAGATAATCACCCATTCGTTGTAGTTCCTCCTCGGTATAATCTATTTATTGCTCTTCCACATGTGAGTAATTGTTCCCTGAACTGAAAAAATGTTTGTTTGAAAACATCATGGGAAAATATATTTTTTATTTATTTTTTAATAAATAAATCAAAGAAAAATATTTAAAAAAAATGTGAATTTTGAAAAAAAAATTGAACAAAATAACTATTTATCTCCATGGAAATGGTGTCAGTTTTGGCACATGCCAATCGTAGGCTGTGGAAAAAGAAATATAATTTTTCTAATGTAGAATAGAGTCTAACCACAGTCTTCTCACTTGAAGAGCATCACAGTCGGTTCTTAGAAATGATGCCAGTTTTGACGTACACCTATCATAGGGTGTGGAAAAAGAAATTTAATTTTCCTAATTTAGCATAGAGGTTGACCAAAGTTGTCTCACTTAGGGAGCGTCAAAGTCAGTTCAATCCCTAATTCTAGTTCACCTATTCTAATTCTTTTTTATTTTATTTTTTTGTTATATTATTTATAAAAATGATAATTTTGGGGGTTTTGAAAAATGTGGAATTTTAATAGTGAATTTGGAATTTTAATTTAATGAAATTTTAACAAAATTCTTATTAGAAATAAAAGTCTTGCTCTTGGGGTTAGATAACATGGGTTCATTCAATATTTATTTGTTGTTTAAATTAAATTTGATAATTCAATTTTTTAACCCTCATTAATAAATTACATTCCTTTGATTTATTTATTGTGTGATTTTAGCATTCCTCTGGCACACCAAATCACACCTCCTCTAATAGTCAAATAGAGTAACACGCCTGGCTTAGGGTGTGGAAAAAGCAATTTAATTTTCCTAATACAATACAGAGGTTGACTTGAGTCATCTCACATGAGGAGCGTCATATTCAGTCCCCGAAAACAGTGCCAGTTTTGACACACGGCTGTCGTAGGGTGTGGAAAAAGCAATTTAATTTTCCAAATGCAGCACAGAGGCTGACCAGGGTCATCTCACTTGAGGAGCATCGCAATCGATTCAATCACTGATTCTATTTCACCTATTATAATTCTTATTAGTTTTTTTATTATTTATGAAAATGATTGTTTTGGGGGTTTGAAAAAATGTGTAATTAAAATAATAAATTCTTAATTTAAATTTAAATGAAAATGAGAACAAAATTCTTATTAGAAAGAAAGGTCTTGATCCTAGGGTTAGATAACATGGTTTCATTCATTATTTATTTGTTGTTAAAATTCAGTTTGATGATTTATTTTTGTGAAACCCCATAAATGAATTACATTCCTTTGATTTATTGAGTGTGTGATTTTAGCATGACTTCATCACACCAAATCACACCTCCTCTAATAGTCAAATAGGGTAACACCTTAACTGAGAATATTATTCCGAAAAGACTCATCTCCACCGATTCAAGGCCAAGAAGGAAAGAGAAACACTTTAAAAAATTTGAATTGAAGTGAAATAACAAATAACACCATGAATCCTCCCCCAGTTCCAAGCCTCAGGTTAGTCACTTCCCATTTTAAAGTCGATATATATCATGATAGAAATTTGGAAGGGAGAGAATGATATTAGGGTTAGAAGAAAAAGAAGGATAGAAGAAGAAAAGAGAAACACTTTAATATAAAATATGAATGCATGTTACATGGGAAAATAATATTAAAATAAAAAGAAAAGAAAATAGAAATCCTAAATAATAGACATGGACCTTGGTCTCCTCTCCTTAGTTTCTCAAATGGAATGGGATAGATTGGAATGATTTGGGAAGAAGGAGCTCTCTTCCTTTTATAGGCCAAAATCTATCCTTGAAACATTTTCTCATTTTTGGCCCATTAAATGGATGGTTCACAAATTCCATATTTCATAAATTTTTTTGATAAATATCATTTTCATTCACCCTAAAAAAATTATAATTTTCCACTGTATGTAGGAGTTATTGATTTTTATTGACTTTGACTTTTTCTATCTAAGATTTGTAGGAATCATCTTTCAGTTTATTTCATTAAAGGCCCACCTTAATGGATGGAAACCCCCATGTAATTTATTTTTTCAATTCCCCTTTGAGTTATATTCCATATACAGGTGGAATCACTTCAATTAGAGGTGTGTATCCCAACTTATGTTTTTGTTATAGAGGTTGGGTCCATGCTGTCCTCCTAGAAAATTGTCCAACATCAATGATATTTCTAGGCCATTATATTTTTGAATCAGCTCTTAGTATTGAATATATAATTGAATAAAATAAATCAATAAATCATCCAAAAAAGAATCGCTAAAATTGGATTAATATTTTAAATATTATGCCCAAAATACCCTTGTGATAAAATTCTGTCAAAAATCCAGATTTAAACAATTTTCATATTTTAGCCCATTTTAATTCTATAATTCAAATTTCCCATTATTTTAAATAAAATATTTAAATACATGGGTTTTATCATTTAGAAACATCAAAAAAATCTTTATTATTTGAATAAAAATATGCACATAAATTTACACTGTGAAACACCCACCCTAGTTTTCCAATAATTCACCCAAGGCCTCTCCCACTTCCAAATGATGAGAACCTCAAAATATCAATACAAAAAATGGTCACAACCACCACTCTCAAGAAATATTCACCCAAAAAACAAGGCACATCAAATAAGCACTCACTACAAGGAAAACCAGAATATAAACATCCAAATCCATCCATAAGTGAAATTCCATAAATGAACAAGGCATGACAATAAACAAAATTCAAATCTATCAATATCAAAAACATCCCATAAAGGATCCAACCATAATATTATAAACAGTAATAATTGAATCTTAAAAATCTCAACCCAAATTACAACCATCAAATTAAAGTTCCCAAAACAACCCATCCACAATAGGATTAAAACTGAGACCTCTTCTAAATAACCAACTTACAAAACATTGGGAGATGATCCAAATGGGAACAATGGAGAAAAAATCTAGGAGATTTAATATAATAGGGCTTATAATACCTTTAATCTCCACATTTGAAGCATGTGAGAGATATTTTATTCCCATGATTAGAACACTTTTATTCTAGATATGGATTATCATACTTCTACTCATCATTCATTGGGTTACCCTCGTTCCCATCAGATGTAACTAAGGCATCACCTACCACTGGTTTCCTAGACTGGTCAGCTTCCATCCAAATGGCCTTATTGACAACCTCATAAAAAAATTCAAGCCATATGAAATTATAACTGGACCAAAATCTTTTCAAAGTCCACCTCCAAAAAACGAGATTTCTCAAAATTGATGATGACTAGACTTGTATAGAAGATGTCCAACTCTAAGAAATGATCAACATACTCGGCTATCCTCGTGAAGGCTCACAATATTAAGTGATCTATCTACTTTCATTACCTTAGGAAAGATTCAATGGATAAATACCATCTTGAAAAAAACTCCCAAGTCAGACCTTTTTACAGTTTATGAGGTATCAAAGACTCCCAAAAAACTCAACTCAACCCAAAAAAAACTCACAACACCTCTCACCCATAAAGCTTCATGTGTTTAGAGGGAGTTGAGGAGCACCTCAATCTTTTCCAACCACTTTACCACAACCATGAACTCTTTATCACTATATAAAGAAGGAATATATTGATCCAATAAGTATTAGTAGTGGATCGACCATAAGGAAGGTTCCATATCAACTAATCTACTCGAAGTATGGATAAATTTAGGAACCTAAGAAACTCTTTCAACCATTCTGGTAGGCATGAAATAAAAAATATGATACATGAACAACATAAAATCATGCCTCAAAACTTAAACCAATCCCAACATAAATGGGGAATCAAATAAAATAAATAAATTACTAAAACAAAGAACATCACTTCCACATCGAGGAAAAAACATTTCTTTTGAAACCACAAACTTGCACAGAGAATTTTGAAAAAAAAACTCTACTAAATATTTCTCTTGAAAACCATGCCAAACTCACTCCTTGAAAATAAATCAACATTGGTGGATCATGTATCTCCCAGAAAAATCATCTTACAAAATATCTTTCAAAATTATATTTCATTTTGAAAACCAAATAATCTTAATCATCATCATCAAAACTCACTTTTATTTTTAAAACATCTTCCAAATTTGTTTCAAAACGAATCCCCTTTAAAACCTCAATCACGTTCAAAAGTCTCTTTTAAAATAATTCATCTTTGAGAATACTGAAAAGATAATTTTCAAAACAAAACAATTTCTTCCCCTTTAAAAAATTTTTGGACACCATAATGGAAATAACCATTTCATAAAACATTTCCAAAAACAATAGGAATTTTCTATTTATAATGATTCATAAAACCAAGATTGAAATTAAACATTTTAAAAAATCCCCTCATTTTCAAAATATGGATTAAAAATGAATCACAACTAAATAACCACACAAACATCAAACAAGGACAACAAAAAACATCCATGAAACATCAAAGCACCCCTTTATCCATCTAAAATAATTGAAAATCACTTTAGGAGAAATCCAAAGATGAGAAGAGTCAAAATAACTCAATTGGGGAAGAAATAGGATTGTCCATAGATTATGCGCATGGGTTGGAAAATTGTGTTTGAACTATGAAATGGGCTCTAGACAAACTCATATTGCACAAGCACTGCATGGTTTCCCAGGTCATGTTAGCTAACTATGCAACACATATTTTTCTACATTTTCACCCAGAAATCCAAGAACGATCACCAAAATCACTTATATTCTCTACAGGGATAAAAACATCATCAATTCGCATCAAAATCCATCATAAAAAACTAAAACAAAACTCAAATTAACAATTTGAAACCCAAATTTCTCTTTTGAATTGAATTTCATGGTGATAAAGAGCTATCTAGACTCTCCATGTCCTTACCACTCAAGATTCGACAACCTTACTATCCCTTCTACCAGGACATCCCCAAATAACAAGAGTGATACTTAAGGAACATAGGCTATTACCGAAGGAACCAAGGTTCTTATGCCATTTTATAGCTAACCAACCTAGGATTCCATCCACTTAGCCCAAGATTCATCTTTCCACAAGGCCCAAAGGGAATTCATGATCCCCAAGGGATACAAACTAGTTACTAGGCATCACAAGAATCCCTTTGGGAATGACTTTTCTATAAATCAGAGATAAAAGATAGAAGAACATCTGATGATATTAAGGTATGGATCATCCTTATATTTTACATATATGCACTATCAACATATAAGAAACCAAATTAAATAAACATGCCAAACAATTCATAACCAACATCAATAATACAACCCATTTTCATAAATATAAACATCATCGATAAATAAAATGAGATAGTAAGGAATAAATGGATAGAAAAAATAATAATTGAAAGAAAATACAAATGTGGCCTTTTTGGGCTAATACAATAATAACCAAATAAAAAGCAGACACAAAAAATTAAAACTAATCCCAAAACCATCTCTATGCAATCTTCGGTTCCTCACCACCCCCAACTCACCCCGCATCATCCTCAAGAGAAAAAAACCAAAATCTAGCTAGAAACCTGGAACTTGAAATATATAGGCATGAGATAAACATCCCAGTAGGTCACCACCTATCAAGGGTATGCAATTTGATTCATAGGGTAATTCATGTATTCTAGTTTTAAAATGCAACTAGAAAATAGGATTTATAAATATAAATCATGTGAAAGAAACTATAAAGTTCATAATCACTTTTCAAAACATTCCACTTTGTTTCCTTAAACTAAAATCACACACTTTAAAAACATTCCACCAGACTAAGACATTTCAAAACTAATCACTGCCCTTTAAATCAGTTTTTCAATCGATAAACATGTTCCAAAACAATTCATTTGTTTTCATAAAATGAAAAAAAAATTACTTTATAAACATCCTTTAACCAACACCATCTTTAAATAAAAATACCCATTTCAAAATCCACTTTAAGAACTCAACATGGGATTATTTAAACCAAAATTAGTTTTCCAACTAACCTTTAAAATAAACCACTTAAAATGACATAAACTATCACTCATCGATCAAGAATAAAAAATCATCCACCACAAAGTCACAAGGAATATAAAAATTAATGAAAGCAAGATATGGATGCCACAAAAATGTTGCGGAAAAAAGTTGGGAGAAATCACGCAATAAATGATTCATAGAAGAGTAAAAAGGGGGGGAAAGTGGGAAGAATATCTTAGGACACATGGATTTACTTGGTTCGGGGAAAATCCCTACATCTAAGGAGATGCATAATCACTTCACTGTTAAATTCGGAAGAACAGTTTTACAGGGAGTATCTCAGAGTTTCTGACATAGAAACCCTAGCCTGAAATGGGATAATAAAGAAGATAAATGGATATTCCACCAACCACGTAAAATGTTGTGCTACAGTGAAAAGTGGTTAGAAGTCTGCATCGTTATAGTGTTGTGGCCACCCAAGTCCAAGTTTCTATAGTGGTTGGGGGCTGGAAGTCCACAGAGCTATAGTATCACTGTCCCCAAAGTATGAACTGCTACGGTTCCCTGCCAGTGTAGTCTTGTTAGCTCTGCTATAGTTCACCATAGTTGCTACACTGCCCCCATATTTGGGTCAGGATCCTTCAAGCCCTAGTCCCCTAGATTATGAATGTGTTCCCCCTGCAACCCCCAACATGCTCATCGCAGACTTACAACCTGGTGCACAATATGCGCCGCAACCACTCATCCCAACATCATCCAAAATAGAATAGGCTACCCCAATCCAACAAAAAATATATGCATTGAGAATGATACAATCGATCAAAACCCCTAATGTCAACTCCCAATCATGTAATCAAATGCGTCATGGGATCTACCATGGAATCCCTAACATGATACTTAGCTATCTTTATTAACTTTTCTCTCACGAACCAACTATTGGCATATGCTAACTCTAATCCATAAGTCATCCAACTATCCCACACCAACCTCATTATGATGACACACCCCTCCTAGACCTATTTAAAAACATGAATGGAGGGACACTAGTAGTGTGTGAACCAACTAGTGTAACATAAGCATAGACATCCCCCTCAATACCCAGGTCCCCATGACCAATAAATAAGTGAGGCAAATGAATATGCAAGACAAGATTATCACATAGGGCATAAGTAATGACTCTCCCTCACCTCCAACACCCTCACAATAAATAAACCCGTATTTATATCTCATACATCCACAGAATAAGAAAGAACATTCCCACACCAGTGGAGAAACAAGCATCACATAGATTATCAACCAATATAATGGGTGAACAATGCAAGGGGGAAATCAAGTGGGTCTATCACAAAAAACATTTAAAACCCAAGGTGCCAAACATGATTCTAACAATAAAACATAGCTCAGAATTCCAATCCCTTTTACATTTCATAAAACACTAATTTAAACATTCTTTATTAATCAATGGAAATCTCACACGCCATTTAAAACATTTCAAGACCACCACTTAAAACATCGGTCTTCCTTTTTAATCATTCAGAATAAGGCTAAAGCCCATCCATTTCCATCAAACACATTTAAAAAATCCATATAAGGCATTTCTCACAAGGAAAACCACATACTAATTTCAAACCAACATTTGAAATTCAATAACAATATTTTTAATAGAATTAATATGATAATTAATTATTAATAATTCGTAATATATTTATTTTTTAATGATTTTTATATTAAAAACTAAAAATATAATAATAATTAACATGGAAAATAAGGAATAATAATATAATTATTCATTAATATTATTATCAATAATTAATAATATAATAAAAAACTAATAACTAGAGAACTAATAATAAATACATAATAATATTATCAATATTATTAACATACTTAATATGAAAACTAATAATTACTAATTAATAATATAAATATTTATTAATAATTCAAATTTAATTTTTTTAGCATAATTAATGATTAACATGAAAAAGAATAATTAATAATATTCTTTATAATTTATTGATGTACTTAAAATGGTAACTAATTGGTAATATATTTATTTATTAATAATTGTATTAATAATCAAAAAATGATAAATAATAAACAACTAAAATAGTTAGCATTTAATTAATGAATAATATTTGAGACTAAAAATCAATAAATAATAATTAAATTATTTATAATATGTTAATTTTTAATAGATAACTCATATTATTTATAATTATTAATAATTTATAATATAATATATAACATAATATAAGTTTAATATTTAAAATATAATTTAAAATTACTAATAATTTATAATATAAGTTATATAAATAATAAATATGTAATAAAAATTAATATTTTATAATTTAGAAATGTTTTTAAAAAGTTTGTAAAAGAAGTTTTTAAAAAAATAAGTTGGTTTACTTTTTAAGAATGTTGTTATATTTTTTAAAATTGTTTATTTTTTTAAAAACATAACATTTTACTAAAAAAAATAATTAACATGAAAAATAATAGATATATAATAATAATTTTTAATTTTTAATACTAATAATTTATAAATATTTATTTAAAATGTATATTAACTATTTTATTAATTATATATGTGAATGTGTATGCTTCATATGAGATAGAGAAAAACGTTTTTAATTTATTTTAATATTTAAATTATTAATTAATAATACAATTATTAATTATTAATTATTAATAAATATTTTTTTTATTTTTTATGTCAATTATTAATTTTTTTTATTAAAGTGTTATTCTAGAAACAAAATTTTAAATTGTAGAAATTATAAAAACCTTCTAAAAAATAAAACTTTTCAAAACATTTTAAAAAATGTTATTTTACAAACGTTTTATAACAGGTTTTCAAATTATTAACAAAACATTTTTAAAAGCATTTCAAAATCCAAATAACCAAAAAAACGGGGGGAATTGAGTAGGGTCAAGTGAATTGACTCCACCCATGGAGTAAATTCCCAAGGAAACCTATATCCCCAAATGTTAAAACCCTAAACCCATAAAACTAAATAAAATTTTTAAAAACCCAAATAAAAAATTTACACTAATAAATTAACATGAATGTGGATATAAAGCTCAAGTATATACTCACTTAATACAACTATAATTAAATCATTGAAGGTATACTTTTTTAAGGGTTGTTGTTACGGTAATTTTTAATTGAAATTATATATTTTCACTCAATATCAAATTTTTCTCTTCATCTGCTTCACTTTATCATGGTTCACCAAGAAAAAAATTATTATATATTATTTTTTTAAGCTCGTGGGCCGGCCTGTTACTTCATGAGTCCTGCATGGATATGGTCAAGCCTTTATTTTTTAAGCTCGCGTTCTTGTGGACCAAGTCGGACCGCTCAATAAAATTCACCGCCCGTATGATCTGCCCCATGGTCTGACCTGCCCAACCCTGCTAACACCTCTAGGTGCAGGTGGTGCATGGGGTGTGAGAAAAATTTAGGTATGAAAATATAATTATTAATTTTAATAAAATGTGTGCTCCATCTGATTGGGTAGTGCATGTAGCAAATCTATCTCCATGTGTCCATGTTACACATGTTCTCCATCCAAGGTAAGAATTAATATTATGTGGTAAATGGAGTCGACCCCCACCCCCTACTGACAAGATCGCCACTTGGACCGCTGTCAGGCCAGCGTCTTGACACACCTGCTAACAAGCTACTGAACCACTAACAACCCCACCTGACATCGGACAACTGATGCAGACATGTCACTGACACGCCAAACGAAAAAAATCCATCCCCCATTAAAAATCTTGTAGTCGCCGCCTAAACTACAAACATGCCCTAACAAGCCCGCTACCTGAACTGCTGATGACCTTTGCTAAAAAGATGATAAGTTCACTACCTGAATCGCTAAAATGCCTTCCTAACATCGAAAAACCACTGTAGACAAGACACTGACCCACCAAGAGAATAAATCCGGCCCCTGATAAAAATTCTGTAGGAGCCTCTTGAATTGCAGACATGCCATTATAAGCCACCGCTTCACTATCACAAAAACGGGTTTACGCAGCACTGCCCTTTAACAACATTAAAAAATGTGCTGATAAATGTAGTATCTTTATCACTGCTAAAAAAGCACTGATAAACGGTACTTTTAACAGCGCTAAAAAATTCATGTTAAAAGTACCCCTTTATCAACGTTTTTTAGCACTGATAATGGTACCCCCTTTATCAGTGATTTTTTAGTATTGTTAAAATTACACCCTACATTACCACTTTTTAGAAGCACTGATAAAGACCCCCCTTATCTGCACTTTTTCAAAAACGCCGATAAAGAGTTTATTTCAAAAAAAATCATTAAAAAAATATTTTAATATATAAATATATCTATATTGATATAAATATTATATATATATTTTAAATATGTTTTATATAAGGATAAATAGGAATTTACACTTAATATATACGATGTTTAATGAAAGTGGCTTATAAAATAATTAAGAAATATTTTCAATTAATAATTTGTTAATTATTATCAAGTAGTAGTCATTTAATAACAATTTGAAGATAAAAAAACAAAAAAATTGATAAAAGATCTAAAATAAGTTGAAAACATAACTTTAACTTCAAGCACCCTTAACTTTTGATCTGGGCGTCCGTTTGAGCTCTTCCACATATCAAATTAAAGCTTGTGATGAGCTCTATGCCCAACAGATAAGGATACCCCGATCATGTTATGTGAGGCCAAAAAAGGCCCAGAATGCCTCCAAAACTGAGCTTTTAGTCAGGTTAACCAAATTTCTTAACAGTAAATATATTTTAATAATCGTTGGGGGTCGTATTTCCTTTTTCGGTGGAGACTCAATTTATTTTCAAGACTTATACTCGTAAGGGTTTTATGATGTTCAAATTTTATCATTTTTCATAATGTACTTTTTTTATAATTAAGTATATATGCATACATATATATTTGTATATATCTGTACAAAAAATGTAAATATGTAAACATATTTACATATAAATTATCTTTATAAATATATAAAGTTTATCTAAATAAAAAATAATAACTATTTTATCTAAAATAAAAATATGTGAATAATTATATTTAAAATCCAATGGGAGACAGGGGTGCACAGGTGGGTGAATTGGGTGCCCAACGCTGGGGGGGGGCTAGCATTGTTAAAGGGGGGAGAGGACTGCATGGGATGCGTAGTGATGTTAAAAGGGGGATCTGAGCACTGATAAAAGGGGTGGTCCCCCCACCTACGATTTTTTTTAATTTGAAGATTTAAAAAAATCAATTTTTTGACTTTTATCAGCACTTTTATTTTAGCACTAATAAAAGGGTTTTTTATCACCACTTTTGTTAGCGTTGATAAAATAGACCCCCTTTTAATGGTGTTTAGATTAACAACACTTTTTTAGCGATGACGATGGATTTTTATAGTGCTGTTACTAGTGGTTTCTGTAGTAATGCTTGAATAGATGACCCCCAGCTCACAAGCTGACAAGTTTGCCGCCAGATATTGAAAAACTATTGTAGACATGCCAGTAACACGCCAAGTGAACAAATCTAGCCCTCATAAAAATCCCTTAACTGCCACCTAAACTAATGACACACCATGATAAGCCCACCGCTTGAACCACGGACCCCCCCCCCCGCCACTAGTGGTTTTAATGTGGCGGGGAAGGTCGCACCACAAGGTGGATCATGTGGGCTAAGAATATTATTGAGTTGTTCAACTCGGTCAATAAAGAATGTGGGCTTAGAGGTGGGGGTGCCTCACATTGTTCAAGAGTGGTGGTGGTGGTGTGGGACATGTACCGTTGTTGAAGGGTGCTTCAAGCACTGATAAAATTGGTAGACCCCCACCTCTATTTTTTAAAATTTTAAGATTTAAAAAATATATTTTTTTATCTTTTATCAGTGCTTTTATTTTAGCTGTGATAAAAGTATCTTTCTATCAACGTTTTTTTAGCACTGGTAAAAGAGGCCTTTATTAGCCATTTTTTAGATTAATAATTTTTTTGTACTATTGATGGACTTTTATAGCAATGTTAAAATTCGTTTATGTAGTACTGCTTGAACCGATGACCCTCTAGCCCACAAGCTGAGAGGCCCACTGCCTGACATCAGACAACTAGTGCATACATGCTGCTGACACACCAATTGAACAAATCTAGCCCCGATAAAAATACCTTAGCCGCCACTTGAACTAATGACATGCCATGACAAGCCCACCACCTAAACCAATACCCCCCCCCCCCCTCCACTAGAGGTGTTAACGAGGCGGGGTAGGTCAGACCACAGGGCAGATTATGCAGTCTGCAAATTTTATTGTGTAGTCTGACCCGATCCAAAACAAACTTAGGCATAAAAAATAAAGGCTCGACCTTATCCATGCAGGACTCGCAGACTAAAGGACCTGACCACAGACATAAATAAAATAATATATAATGTTTTTGGTGAATCTTGATAAAGTAGAGTGGAAAACGAGTATGGTTTGAGATTGGGTGAAAATGTTTAGTTTTCAATTAACGATGATGCTAGTTACAACTCTTAAAAATATATATCTTTGATGGTTTATTTATGGTTTCATTAAGTAAGTATAAATATGAAATTTTTTTCCACACTCAAGTTAATTTATTAGGGTAAAATTTTTATTTGTATTTTTTTTATTTTTACTTAGCTTTATGGGTTTATGGATTAAAGAATATGGGATATGGGTTTCCTAGGGAATTGACTCCATGAGTGGTGTCGATTCACTTGATGGTGCTCAATTTTTACCTTTTTTAAGTTATTTGGATTTTGAAACGTTTTTTCTTGAAGTTTTAATAATAATTTACAAACATGTTATAAAATGTTTGAAAAATAACATTTTTTAAAATGTTTTGAAAAGTTTTATTTTTTACAAATGTTTTTATAATTTTTAAAATTTTAATTTTTTTTAGAATAACATTTTACTAAAAAAATAACAATTGACATAAAAAATAAAAAATATTTATTATTAATTAATAATTATTTTAATTATTAATAATTTAAATATTAAATTCATTAAAATCATTTTTGTCAATCTGTTCTTGAGCCTCCACATTAACAAATATAATTAACCATATAACTAATATAAATTTTAAATAAATAACTATAAATTTTTAGTATTATAAATTATTAATTATTATTATATATTATATATTTCCATGTTAATTATTAAATTTATTTAGTAAAATTTCATTTAAAAAAATAAAAAATAGTAAAAGCAATCTTAAAAATTAAAATTTCTTCAAAATTTTTAATTTTTTTTACAAACATTTTATAAAAAAATTCTAAATTATTAATTATTAATTTTTATTACATCCTTACTAATTATATGAATTATATTATTCTAGGAATGACGTAGACATTGGATGAAAATCCATGATCTTGGAAAATTTATTATAAAATGAAAAGTACAAAAGAAATGGAAATCGGTGTTAAAAATGCATTACATTAACATCAACAATGTCTTAAAAACGACAAAAATCAAGATTCACCTTATTTTCAGTCTTCTTCCCCTTTGAGAGAACCCCCAACCACTTCGGTGTCTACCTCTCTTCCATTGATTAAGCTCATGCCAAGCATCATCCTGGTCATCCGTACCCAATAAATCCTCCTGAATCTCAATAACATGAATCACAATACCTCCAGTAGAATCATTTTTAATAGGCAAAACAAAACCATTATCATTTGAGGGATTACCCATCAGATCAGCAGTGCTCTTTTTTTCAGGAGCATTTACAAATTCCTCCTAAAATACTTCCTTGTTTTGAGATCTCTCAATAATGTCACGAAATGAAAATTTAGTTACACTGGGCCCAAGAGTCAGTGGATCACTGAACCCCTCCCTAGTTGTCACTTTCCTATCATTAGTGAAAAGTATGACTATGGAAGCTGTCTGCCCTGCCTAGCCCTTCTCCTATGAAAGATACACATGAAGTGGACATCTGGACTTCCTAGAAGTAACCATCTAAAATCCATAATCATCCAGAGGGGATGATAACCCCTTAACTACTGTGGAAACAACATTAGAGTGAAACTATTGAGTAGTTTCAGTCTGATATGTATCAGCCTGGAGGGGGAACCACAACCACTGTAGGTTCCGGGCATAGCGGAAGCACGTTGTAGGATTGCCCAACTTTAGTTTCAATGTTAAACGACGTTTAATCTGAGATCCATCATGATATAAAACACTGGATCTTCGAAATAGAACGAAGAACGGAAAATGAAAAGAGGAGTCCTGAAACCCTTGAGATAGGATCATCATATGTTGGTTATAATTAATTTAATTAATTCATAAGAATTACCTCGATGGAATTCCTTGTTCATTGATGTCTCTGGTCACGATCCTGTGATCCATTGTTGCGTCTCAGAATCCAAGTATAGGATTCCTCTAGCGGTGTTCCACATGTGCTCCACGTATCTCTAGACGTCGCTGAAGGAAACTCCGGGTGCTAGCGCGAAAGATCCTTCACTTGCGATGTCCGTCTTCGATCGCCTTGATCAGGTGGAGGATCTTGCTTTCGTGACTCGAAAGTGTTCTTGGTGGAAAGGGAATTCTCTCTTGGATCGAGAGTATTTCCAATCCGTTGTGAACAACCCAAATGGCTAACCCCTATTGAGAATAATTTAATTGGAATTTATAATACTTAGTATAATAAAATGAATTAATTTCCCAAAAGCATTTAATTATTTCATTTAATTCATAGTAATTCCCCTTGTCTTAATAATGACAGTTGACCATCATTATTACTTGACATGCATCCAATGTATCACTTTTAATATAATTTCATTAAATAAACAATATTTTCTCATGAATCCTGAAAAAACAAACTACACAGCGTGTATGTAAAAACATACACGGTGTGTACTTTTATTTTTCCAGTTTTATTTATTTTCCTCCACCTCATTTATTAGACCTTGAGTAATGGCTATTTATTTCTTATATAAATGTAACTGCATTACTCCCTAATAAATACTTATTATTTCGCCCACAATATATTCTCTCGAATAACTAGTGTTGAGATAAATGCGATCAGACATCCTTGAATAATTATTAAACCACAATCGGGAATAATCTTTATTCAACTTGTTAAATTAATATTTAACTGAGATACATGGACACACTTAGTGTGTGACCCTCTAGGCCTCTTTCTCAATGGCATTAGGCGGAGCCTGCCTAATGTCCAAGGTTAGCGTCTAGCAACACGCCAAGGCACCCACAGAGAAAGAAGTTAACGCCGCAATGACGTGTCACCTCCTACGAACGCTTACCATGTAATATAATCCCTTTGTCTCGATATCTCTAATCAAGCGGGTTTCATGCTAGTGCCATCAACCCATGTGATCGATTATTCTTTCTTTGACTTTCTGGAATTGAACTCGCTCATACCTTACCATGGCCATGGATTTATGTAGGCTATATCAATTCCATCAAAGGGCCTGAGATATCTACTTCCATTATGGAACAGAAGGGACAAATACTTTCTCACATTATCTATTAATGAAGTATTACTCGTGACGCACCCAACGTATCCTACCTCACTGCGAATAGTGTGTCGTCACAGTTTTCATCAATACATTGAAGTGCGTGAGTTTTAATACTCATTAATAATAATCTTAAAGTCTAAGGACCAATACACACGTCCACAGATATGAACATCCAATGACATTATGAAATGTGGGTATCCTACTGGCCGGTCGCGTTCTCATAATATCCTCCTGGATATTACCAAGGGCGCACACCATGAGAAGGTGCCTCAAAGTTTTATGAGTCCTCACCCCTAATGACCTGTATTATTTGTGCCCCTCAAATAATATCATCCGGCCATAGAACATACTTTCAAGAATAGTGTTATGGCACTTCCGGGTTCTCATCATAGCAGAGATCCGTTATGACCCTTTAATGCAATAGCTATCCTTAAGACATCATCATGTGAATTGTCACGCAGAAGAACAATCAAGATGTTATAAAGCTTCCATTAATGAATAAAGTACAAAATATTTGGTGCTAGGCCACCAACTCCAGTAGAATCCCACTTGGACTAGAGCCAACTACTAACAACCTTTAACCTTCTAGCTCTCACATGATATTCATGCTTCTACTGAGATAGGCCTTTAGTCATGGGGTCTGCCATGTTATCTTCCATGGACACTTTGTTCACTGCAACTTCACCCCTCTGATATAAATCCCTCAAGAGGTGATACTTCTGGAGTATGTGCTTTGTCCGTTGATGTGACCTTGGTTATTTTGAAAGATCCACCACTGCAGTATTATAACAATACAATGTAATGGGATCTTTACTGCTAGGAACCACATCTAGCTCTTGGAAAAAGTTCCAAATCTAGAGGTCTTCCTTGGTGGCATCAGAAGCCCCTATATACTCAGACTCCACTGTAGAATCGGTGACAATTGGCTGCTTTGAACTCTTCCAACTCGCAGCTCCTCCATTGAGACAGAAAACATATCCAGATTGCAACTTTAGATCATTCTGATCTGTCTAAAAACCAGCATCAGCATACCCTTTGATGATAAGATCCTCGTCTCCTCCATACACCAGGAACATATCCTTAGTTCTTCTCAGATACATAAGGATAGTCTTAACAGCAGTCCAATGTTGTTCCCCTAGATCTGCTTGATATCTGCCTACCATGCTCAGTGCATAGGCAACATTAAGCCTGATACATAACATGGCATACATGATGGATCCTATAGCCAAGGCGTATGAGATCTTGATCATCCTATCTTTCACTTGTTGTGTCTGAGGACACATTTTCTTAGAAAGATGTAAGCCATGTGGCATTAGAACCAATCCTCTCTTGGATTGTTCCATACTAAATCTCTTTAGTATCTGGTCAATGTATGTACCCTGACTTAGTCCAAGAAGCCTCTTGGATCTATCACGAATGATCTTGTTCCCTAGAATGTAGGCTGCTTCACCTAAATCTTTCATGGAGAAGCATTTGTTCAACCAGTCCTTAACTGACAGTAAGGCCGGTACGTCGTTTACAATAAGCAATATGTCATTAACATATACTACTAGGATAATGACCACATTCCCATTAAACTTCTTATAAACACATGGCTCACATTTGTTCTTAATGAAACCAAATTCTTTTATGGCTTCATCAAATCATATGTTCCATGACCTGGATGCTTGCTTTAATCCATAAATGGATTTATGCAACTTGCAAACCCGTTTGGATTCACCTGGTGTCACAAACCCTTCAGGTTGTGTCATATAGACATCTTCCTGAAGGTTCCCATTAAGGAATGTTGTTTTTACATCCATCTTCCAAATCTCTTAGTCATGGTAAGCTGCTATGGCAAGTATGATTCTTATAGATTTAAACATGGCCACTGGCGAGAAGGTTTCATCATAGTCAATTCCTTGATTCTGTCTGAATCCTTTAGCCACTAGCCTTACTTTATAGGTGCTAACTTGACCTTCCATGTCCAGCATTCTCTTGAATAACCATTTGCATCCAACAGGCTTTACATCAACTGGCTCATCGACCAGAACCCAAACTTGGTTCTGATACATGGAATCCATCTCAGAATTCATAGCTTCTAGACATCTTGTAGCTTCTGAGCTTTCTACTTCTTCCTTGTAGGAGGGAGGTTCATCATTGTCCAATAATAATGATTCACCATCCTCAGTGACTAGGAAACCAAATCTCTCTGGTTCCCTTACCTCTCTTTAGCTCCTACGCAGTACTTGTGTTTCTGGAATCTCTTCCATGGGGACCTGTGGAACTTTTCCCTGTACCAACTATTGTGTATCTTGAGCATCAACTTCATCGAATTCAATCTTGCTCTCACTATCCTTCTTGAGGATGCGCTCCCTCTCAAGAAATATGGCTTGTCTAGCAATAGTCACTTTCTTGTATTTAGATTTATATAGGTAATATCCTTTCATTTCCTTAGGATATCTTATAAAGATAAACTTCGTGCCCCGAGGTGCTAGTTTGTTGCCTGTGAAGGCCTTAACAAACGCCTTGCATCCCCATACACGTGTATGTGAGAAAATGGGTTTCTTTCCATTCCATAACTCAGAGGTAATTCCATTTTCCACCTTAGTTGGTACTCGGTTTAATTTGTATGCTGCAGTTTGTAATGCATATCCCCAAAAGGATAATGGAAGATCCGCATGACTCATCATCGACCTCACCATGTCTAACAAGGTGCGGTTCCTCCTTTCACTGACACCATTCCACTATGGTGTATAAGGAGGAGTGAGCTGAGATAGAATCCCAGACTCCCGTAGAAGATCGATGAACTCCTGGTTCAGATATTCTCCACCTCAATCCGATCGAAGATTCTTTATCTTCTTACCAAGATGATTCTCTACTTCATTCTTGAATTCCTTAAATTTATCTAAGGCTTATGACTTATACCACATGAAGTAGACAAATCCATATCTACTCAAATCATCAGTAAGAGTAATGAAGTAAGAATATTCACATCTAGCTTCTACTGGAAATGGTTCACATACATCCATGTGTACCAATCCTAGAAGCTCTGTAGCCCTTTCACCCAGTCCACCAAAAGGCGGCTTGGTCATTTTACCTTGTAAACAAGTGTGACATTGATCAAGTGGTTTTAGCTCAGTAGACTCTAAATATCCATCTTGAAAGTTCTTTGTCAAGCGCTTCTCGTTTACATGACCAAGGAGGTGATTCCACCACTAGGTAATGTATGAGTCATGTGAGTTTGTTTCATTATCGATTGCCAACACTTGGTTTTTGTAATTTAATACATACAAACCATTATTCAAATGTGTCATACCATAACATACGTTGTTCTTATAAAAGAGACAACCCTTATTTTCGCACTTGAAAAAAAATCCATCCATATCCAAACAAGATACAGAAATTATGTTCTTGGTAACACTAGGCACAAAATAACAGTTATGTAAAACCAAAATCATCCCAGTCGGCAATGAGAGGTGGTAGTTTCCAATAGCCAACACAGCCAGCCTCGCGCCATTAGCATCTCAAAGATCCACCTCTCCTCTGGCAATATTTCTAAATCTACTTGGTTCCTATATTTGAATACAGATGTGAGACCCACAAGCTTTATCTAATACCCAATGCGTAGAAATAGAAAGATTTCACTCGATAACGAACGCACCTTTAGCATCCCCACACTTCTGGGTGCAGTTCCTCTTCCAGTGGCCCTGCTTGCCACATGAAAAACACACTACCTCCCGTTCCTTGTCTGGCCTCTAGATCTTCCCCTTCTTGGAGGGACGGTTCTCGGGGGCTTCAGACCATTTATAAGTCTTTGGCCCTTTTTCCTTGTCCTTCATTTTCTTGTTCACCATAAGGACCGCGGGTTTTTCACGCCCCATGTCCTTATCTACCTAGAGAATCAAGGTCAGAAGCTCTGATAGACTCTTCTCATTTCCTCTCATATTATAGTTGACAATGAACCTAGAGAAGGTCTTGGGCAGTGATGATAGGATGAGATCTGTACGCAACTCATCCAGGAATTTAATCCCTAAGATGTCCAGGCGTTCAATGTAGCCAATAAGCTTGACTACATGAGGCCCAACTGGCATAGACTCTCCAAGATTCATGGTGAACAAAGTATTGGAGATCTCATACCTCGCCTATCTCGCCTTCTCTTGGTAGAGATCCTTAAGGTGAGACATCATGCTATATGCGTCCATGTTTTCGTGTTGCTTCAAAAGCTCATTAGACATGGCCGATAGCATGAAACACTGGACATATGTGGCATCATCCATGTGTTTCATATAGAGAGATAATTCCTCATCACTGGCCTCTTTCCCAAGCTCAACTGGAATAGGCTCTTCCAGCACATACAATTTCCTTTCGTGGCAAAGGACGACGCGTAAATGCCTCTATCACTCTTGGAAATTGGTGTCTGTGAGAAGGTTTTCCTTCTTGAGTATGGTGCACAATGATATGTTTGACGTCATTTTCTTGCCGTTTCGACAAATTAAGATGATCAAAGGATTAGTACTTTATTACAAAAATTGAGACAAATAAATAAATTAATACTTATTAGTCTCCCACTATTTTATCGAAACCCAATAGCCCTCACCATTGACTTCAGAATATTCTGTTTCCTGAATATTCTGGTGGCAAGGATCCATATTTCCCTTCACATTACCCCAAAATGGGTTGGTCATGAAACTTGAAGGGTTTTAGGTAGTCATTCCAAATGACAACTGCATTAACTCGCAGCTCCTTGATCTGCTGAGTAGACTACCCAATCCTGAAATCCTTTTATTTTGGATTTCCTTAACCTTTTCCTCTTGGTCACACCAAGTCCTACTGCGGAAGTCAACCCTTGATGCGAACCAAGTCAAGTCAACCCAAAAACCTTGAATTAGAATTCCCCGATAATTGAAATCACCCCAAATAGGGTTGGTCAAGCACTTTGAACTATGGTTCGATTCTAACCAAGATTATGGAAGGCTATACCGACTTAATATTTCTTTTGAGGTATTTTATCCTTATACGTAAATTTCCATTTTATTATCTTTGATTACATGCTTTTTAATATTAAGTGGGATATACTTAAGTGATTAACCATGTCAAAGATAATTTTTACGTATAAATTTGTTTTTATTTCAGTTCCATCTTGCATGCTTGTTATATTTATTAATTGTGTGATCTTGACAACACACCCACAATAAATAAACCATGAAACTGACAAAAATAAAATAAATGGTATGATCATGAGCTTGTACTATTGGTTAGTTTTTATAGCGGTTGATAAACTAACCCAAGACCTAGGGGAGAAACACCTTGAACCTTACGGGTTCGTGTTTACATCTTTCCACTTGTCCACCTTTGTATCTCCTTGGATTGGTTTCACCTTGGCTCTTGACTTGGGCCGCCTCCACTAGCTTGGGAGCTCCATCCATTACATATGCATTTATCTCACACGCAGGTGAGGGGTAAAGGGGGTTTTTACATAAAATAATCCTTGGGAACACAGGCCCTACATATTAATGAGGAGATGGCTCGCAGGCCAACAAATTTAATTTAAATAAATAAATTAAGAGAAACCATTCACATACAAAGGTCTCGGTCTAGCTCATGATCATCCACACATGCAACGATATTTATGCATAAATAAAAATAGCATTCAATTATTTAATCATTCTTGTTTAAGATAAATCACACTCGAATTAATTAATTATCTTTAATTATTCAATCCTTTTACCTTAAACCCTTTTCTGAAATTCCTTGAGATTCTCATCCATCATAATTGTAAACAAATAAATTCATTTAAAAGTATCCTTGTATGTAACTTGTACCTTGGAGGCAACCCGGTGAATTCCCATTCATTACGCAGATGTTAAATTAAAGACACATATATAAAACACCTATCACATGTTGTGCCTCAACTTTACGCATGCACTATGGTACACGTCTCAAGGGTTTATATAATATAATAATTAAATTTAAATAAATATGTGTAATTTGGGTGAGTACACGGCGTGTAGTTTCGACTACACGGCGTGTACTTTTCTTCACAGTCCATCTAAAGTACACGCCCGGGGACATGGCGTGTTAATGTACTTCAGAGATTTTTCAGAGTATATGGTGTGTTCAGTGGACACACTCCGTGTAGTTTCCATGTTCCACGGTTTCTAGCCAGGCAAGCTGTGTACGGGGTACACGGCCTAACCCTAACCCGAAGGGACTACACGTCGTGTTCAGTTGGACCATATGGCGTGTAATCCGGAAACCGTGTTCCACCTGTTTTTGGTCAACACACGGTGTCATAAATGACCTCAATACACGGCCTGATTTGGTGGATCAGTCAATGCATTGAACCTAGACTACACTGTGTGTACTTCCGAATACACGCCGTGTATTCTGGTGTTGTATGGCCAGAAATGTTTGGCTCCTCCGGATGAGTTCCTCTATTTTATTTTAATCAAAATTAAAATAAAAAATCATTTTTGTGAGGTGAACGAGAAACGAGGGAGGAGGAACATATCTCGATATTCAGATTTCTAGAACAATTAAACTTGAATTGAAACAACTAAATTATTAAATGTGTAAATCACCAACGACAAACTAAATAATTATAATCAACGATATGACCGCTCTGATACCACTTGTAGGTTCCGGGCGCAGCGGAAGCACGTTGTAGGATTGCCCAACTTTAATTTTACTGTTAAACGATGTTTAATCCGAGATCCGTCACGATATAAAACGCCGGATCTTCAGAATAGAACAAAGAACGGAAAAACAAAAGAAGAGTCCCGGAACCCTCGAGATAGGATCATCATATGTTGGTTATAATTAATTTAATTAATTCATAAGAATTTCCTCGATGGAATTCCTTGTTCGTTGATGTCTCTGGTCACGATCCTGTGATCCTTCCTTGCGTTGCATAATCCAATTATAGGATTCCTCTAGAGGTGATCCACACATGCTCCACGTATCTCTAGACATCGTCGAAGGATACTTCGGGCGCTAGCACAAATGATCCTTCGCTTGCGATGTCCGTCTTTGATCGCCTTGATCCGGTGGAGGATCTTGCTTTCGTGACTTGAAAGTGTTCTTGGTGGAAAGGGAATTCTCTCTTGGCTTGAGAGAATTTCCAATCCGTTGTGCACAACCCAAATGGCTAACCCCTATTGAGAATAATGTAATTGGAATTTATAATACTTATAATAATAAAATGAATTAATTTCCCAAAAGCATTTAATTATTTCATTTAATTCTTAGTAATTCCCCATGTCTTAATAAAGACAGTTGACCATCATTATTACTTGACATGCATCCAATGTATCACATTTAATATCATTTAATTAAATAAACAATATATTCTCACGAATCTCGAAAAAACAAACTACACAGCGTGTATGTAAAAACATACACGGCGTGTACTTTTATTTTTCCAGTTTTATTTATTTTCCTCTACCTCATTTATTATACCTTGAGTAATGGCTATTTATTTCTTAAATAAATGTAACTGCATTACTCGCTAATAAATACATATTATTTCACCCACAATATATTATCTCGAATAACTAGTGTTGAAATAAATGTGATCGGACATCCTTGAATAATTATTAAACCACAATCAGAAATAATCTTTATTCAACTTATTAAATTAATATTTAACTGAGATACATGGACACACTTAGTGTGTGACCCTCTAGGCCTCTTTCTCTGTGGCATTAGGCGGAGCCTGCCTAAAGTCTAAGGTTAGTGTCTAGCAACACGCCAAGGCACCCATAGAGAAAGAAGTTAACACCGCAATGACGTGTCACCTCCTACAAATGCTTATCGTGTAATATAATCCCTTGGTCTCAATATCTCTATTCAAGCGGGTTGCATGCTAGTGCCATCAACCCATGTGCTCGATTATTCTTTCTTTGACTTCCTAGAATTGAACTCGCCCATACCGTACCATGGACATGGATTTATGTAGGTTATATCAATTTCATAAAAGGGCCTGAGATATCTACTTTCGTTATGGAACAGAAGGGACAAATCCTTTCTCGCATTATCTATTAATGCAGTATTACTCGTGACGCACCCAACGTATCCTACCTCGCTACAAAAAGTGTGTCGTCACAATTTTCATCAATACATCTAAGTGCACAAGTTGTAATACTCATTAATAATAATCTTAAAGTCTAAGGACCAATACACACGTCCGCAGATAGGAACATCCAATGACACTATGAAATGTGGATTTCCTACTGGCGGGACTCGTTCTCATAATATCCTCCTGGATATTACCAAGGGCGCACACCATGAGAAGGTGCCTCAATGTTTTATGAGTCCTCACCACTAATGACCTGTATTATTTGTACCCCTCAAATAATATCATCCAGTCATAGAACATACTTTCAAGAATAGTGTTATGGCACTTTCAGGTTCTCATCATAGCTGGGATCCGATATGACCCTTTAATGCAACAGTTATCCATAGGACATCATCACATGAATTGTCACGCAGAAGAACAATAAAGATGTGATAAAGTTTTCATTAATGAATAAAGTACAAAATAGTTGGTTCTAGGCCACCAACTCCAACACCCCTTCATGCTCACTGGCACTTCGGCAACAATTGTGAATCCTCCTTTCTTAGAAGCTTAATTTGACTTCTGATAGGTAAATGAATCTGTCATTATTTTCTTACCTTTCTGGATGATGGAAGAAAAAAATTTCGTCTCTTGGTTCAACTGCCTATCCACCTCATTCTCCACTAATGTTTTCAGGGGACTAACCCCTCCACCTGTCTCCTCATCAGAATTGGCAACCCATGATCGTTGTTTCTCTAGGATAGGGGTATGACTCCCCTACTGCCTACGAGCAGCCATGCTCATATAGGTTTCATCCATATTCTGGTTTCCAAGATCCTTCGCCACAATGTCACCATTCTGTGATTCAGGTCGAGCAGTCATTCCCAACACCAAACCCTACTTCACGATGCTAGCATATGACATGCCATCAAGTTTCTGGCCCCTAGAGTAGCAGCCACTAGAGAACCAGAATATTGTTGTCTGGTAGCAGCTTCTTGTAGAGGCCTTCTGCAATCTTTTTCCATATTCCCTCGGATACCACATTTCGAACATTTGATGACCCTTCGACAAGCATCCTTCTGATGCCCGATCGAGTTGGACACCTCACAGAGATGAGGCACCCTTACATACTCCACTTTCATGATAATTTCATCATCTTGGGTAGATAAAATAACCTTTTCAACATGATTTACACTTAAATCGATTTCAATCAGTATTCTCACATAATGTCTGAATCTTACTATTTTTGTCACTCGGTCAAGGAGGATTGGAACTCCAATTGATGTTCTGATGTCATGAAGGATTTTTGGATGCCAAAAAATCTAATTGAGGCCATATAGTATAATCTAGACATGCACATAAGTTTTCCTGATATTGGCCAAATCGAAATCATAGGACCATCAGTGAACATGAAATAAACGGGGCATTAGAGACTGTGAGCCAAGGCTCAATGTTTTCTGCTTTAGATTCACAGAGGGGAAAAGACAGGAGAGAATATGCATCTAATCGAGAGATGGTTTTAATTGGTAAAACCCCATAAAGAAGAAGTCTTACATACTGGTTCATCCTGTCACCATAGGTTTTCACCCTGCGGAAGAACCTGCCTTCCAAAGATCGAGTTTTTGTACATCACCAGTCTTTCCGAGACTGCAATAGTGTTTGCTTCAACATGAACTGTGGATCTCTTCTTGATGATTCATCATATAATCAAATATCTGTAAGAAGAAAACGGACGAGGACCATAAGATTCCTTCAGATGATTCACCTCAGAGGCCTCATTCTCTGGGGGATCACCATTACAAGACCGCTCGATCCAAAGTCCACCAGCGAGGAGCTCCTCTAGATCTGATGAATCGTGGGGGAAAGACCATCACTAAAATAGGGTTCAAATGCCATTGTTGTCTCCATGAGGGGACAACTCATCGAACCCCGTCATCCAATCTAAATGATATTTTAAACTATTAATAATTGTAAATTATATTTTAAATATTATAAATTACATGTTATAAATTATATAATAAATTATTAGTAATTATAAATGATATAAATTATCTAATAAAAATTAATATATTATAAACAATTTCATTATTAGTTATTGGTTTTTAATCAATAATATTGCTCATTAATTAAATTCTCATTATTTAAATTGTTTATTATTTATCATTTTTTATTTATTAATAAAATTATTAATAAATTGTTATATTGCTAATTATTTATCATATTAAGTACATCAATAAATTATTAAGAATATTATTAATTATTATTTTTCATGTTAATCATTAATTATGCTAAAAAAATTGCATTCAAATTATTAATAAATATTTGTTTTGTTAATTAGTAATTACTAATTGTCATATTACTTATATTAATAATATTTTTATTTATTTATTGTTATTTCTCTAGTTATTAGTTATTTATTATATTATTAATTTTTATTAATAATATAAATGAATAATTATATTATTATTTATTATTTTTCATGTTAATTAATATTATGTTTTTAGTTTTTAATATTCAAATTACGAAAAAATAAATATATTTTTAATTATTTATAATTAATTATCATATTAAACATATTAAAAATATTGTTAATAATAATTAAATTATTATTTATTAAAAAATATTAGTTTTCTTGTTGATCCTTACTTTTTTAGAAAAATGTTCTTTTAAAAATAAAATAAAAAAGAAAAAAACAAAACAAAACAAAACAAAACAAAAGAAAACAAAACGCAAAAAAAAAGCCAAAACGCAATAAAAAATAATTAATAAAGGACTAGCATCAAAACAAAAAAAAGCCTAATGACACAACCCATGTCGTCTATTCTTTTGACACTGGGCCAACCTAAAAACCAAAATAAAACTAACTAAAACCTAAAAAATTAAATAAAAAAATAATTAAACCCAGATAAAAATTAGTTTAATTTATTTTATTACATTGTTATATTTTATTTTTCTAATATGCCTTTTTGAAACCCTACTTATAATTTTGGGTCAAAAGGGACCCGTGAACACCCAGCGGGCTAGCCTGGACAGGGTGTGGGTTTGACGGGTTGGATCAAAAGTGGTCCAAATTTTTGTGGGACTAAATATTCAAATCCCTAACCCACATAAATCCAGAATCTAACGGATTGGTTCGTGGTTTTGTGGATTTTTTATAGGTATACTAATGCATGGGGATTTGTCTCAGACCCCAGTTCAATAGATTATTTAGCTAAACATGAAATATAGTGCACACCTAAGGTCGGTCTCAAGGAGGCAACTTACACAACACCAAAATTCTATTGCCACTATTTATTTTCTAACTAATATACAACTAAATAATATAAATATGAGTTTTAAAGATGCATAAAATATTAATATATACATGCAATGTGAACAAAATGATGTTAGAAAGAAATAAGGAAGACATTCGTTTTAGGAGATCATAATGGTTCATATCATTCTTCATTAAAATATTCTCAATATCAATTCAATGTAGTGATCAAGATCTTTCACACTACACCCTCTCATTCAAATTGTTATTACCTCAACACCGAGATCTCAACATGTGGGGAAATACTCTTCCTAACCCTGACTAGGAGATATATTTTTTGGTTATCCCTACCCAAACCATACTCTATTGTATGCATGACTTAGATAGTGAAGGGAAGGATAAATGTTGAATGAGAAGAAGAACTTAGTGGTAGGGAAAATAGGGCAATAATACACCATAATAAATTTTACCACCACCAAATTCTCTGAATTAAATAATGATATTTAAATTGAAGTGAAATGAAACTCAATCAGCCACCATTATCTCCCTCGAACAAACATCGAGGTTAATTTCCCATTCTCATGGAGTTAAAGGAGAATACAGTGGGAGAAACACATAAAAGTAAAAATTGAAGAATGACGTGTGAAGAAAAATACTAATATAAATTAAAAGTATAAAGAAATACTACATCAGAAATTAAATCTAAACCCACTACTTTTCCAACCCCTTGAAAAGAAGAATAAACACTTCTTTTATAGGAAGAGGGCGTGAAAATTTGTATCTAAATATTTCTCTGAATATATCTGCATGGTATACATCTCTAATGGATGTATTAGGAAATGTTTTATTCTTTAAATTTGTTCATAAATATCTCATATGTCTACTCACGAAATTACAACTTTATTTATCATGGGATGAATGATATATGGCCAATTTACTATGGATTTTTAATCCGCCCAGACAGACTATTTGTATTCTAATGCACCGAGTCCCAATGCAATTGTGGTCATTAAAATGAATGATTTAGGCATGTTCACCTTAATCTAAGCTCTTCCCCCAGACATATTCTTTATATATAAATTTAATTTGTGGTCATTTGGTTTGAAAGTTTATGATATATTGGACAGATAATAAAATTCTCTAGATCTCTGCATGTTTTTTGAGGCCAGATTTCTAAGCGAGATTTGAGCCTCCAAATGGTGGATTGATCTTTGAGTCCAGAAGAATTAAATGAAGGTAATCTAACATTGAATCCAATAAAAGAATAATTTTACAAATTTTATTAGTTTAAAAAGGTAATGGATGAAATATAGAAATAAATTAAAATAGTTAAAATCCAAAATAGGTTATTTTAGGAATTAAGCACAAAATAATTCAAAAACCATAAAATGTGATAACTACCTATAAAATAACTCTTTGTTGAGACTGAATACGTTGAAATTAAAATTAAAATAATTTAAAATACTTGGTCTATCAATTCTCCCACACTTAAACATTTCACTCCTGGTCAGTCAACTTATACAAAGGTCAAAACAAACTTTTCAATGAATAAATGTCAACATAACTCAATTATCATACAAAAGAAAATATCATGCCTCCTATATGGATACAATTTACTAACTCCTAAAAAATCATAATAATATATTCAATTTCATGTTAATCCTCACATGCATGTCATACCTACCTCATTGGAAAAATATTTCTCTTTTCACTCAAGGATTTTTAATATGGAGTTTTTCTCATTCCCAAGAACATTTGTGATCTCCATAGGCTTAATATCCTCCTAGTATATCAACTTAACAGAGTAAAAAATGTGTTAATCATGAGCTCTTTTTCATGGATTGTTTTTAGAATGATGGTTTTCTGATTTAAAATGTAAAAACACCTTAAGGAGGGTTGTGCTCTAAAGTGAAGTAAATGCATGAAAATGGTTTTTCTCAAGAATGGTGTGCTCCTAAATAAGACCGAAAATGAATCACCTCCAAACACCTATTTATATCCATGGTAAGTCTACAATAGTAAATTCATCATAAATGATAAATTTATTACCTCTTTCCTCCAATTTGTAGTATTGTTTCAACTTTAATTTAGATATTGATTTTTCTTTAGAATCATGTTTTTGAGGAAAAGAGAGGAATCTTTTGATCTTCAAAAAATTGGTGAACACCCGGCCCATATGTGTAATGATATTTTGTGTCACCCATCCATATTTCCATCATGAATTTTTTTTCCACTAAAGAAGTAATAAATATGGAAACACTTTCAATTCAGATCAAACAGATTCTTCATGAAAGCAAAATAAAACTCATCTTATCCCTCCCCAAACTTGAGTTCAATAATAATATTGTATTTAACTTCTAGATCAGGTTATAAAGGGATAAATGAATTTTAATGTGTCTTAATAACAAGGTGTTTCATGGCTACTAGGTTCTTAATAAAGGTCAGATGTAAATGTAGGCCAAAATACGAGTTGAATGTAAAAAAGGGATTTCAAAGTGGTTCTTCAATCATACATAACACATTCCATGAATTCTAAAAGCTTTGAAAAATAGAAAATCAATAAGTTTTGGATTACACAACATGTATCATGACTCTCAATAAAAATATAAATGTAGGAAGACCAAAAAAATGTTTAGAAATATCTCTGGTTGGGAAAGATTTTCATTTTGGATAGTACTAGTGCACATGAGTTTCACAATCAATCAAAATCCATCAAATTAAAGGATCAAAAATCAAGAAACAAAATCCATTAAGTAATAATTAAAATCCTAAAATATTCAAATCAAGAAATGTTCTAAAAATACCAAGATGGTTTGAATTTTCCAAAGTATTAAATTCAACTCAAGAATCCTAAAAACACACAAAAATTAAAAAGGGAAACATGAAAATTCAGAAAAAGACATTAAAAATTAAATGGAAGCAACTAAATATTCCTAAAAACACGTTTAAATACCTCCCCCACACTTACTAAATTTAATTACTTCTATTTTAGCTCAAATAAAATCAATAGACATTTTCAAAAAGAATTTAAATTGGGCAGCAAATAAGATAAATAAAATGAAAGAAACAACCTGAGTTATTTTTCAGTGGTAGCCTTGAATTAAGCTCCCAGATTCTAACACTTTAAAATAACAAGAAATAAACGATAAGACATAAGAAAATTAATGAAAAAATAGAAAGGGGGAATAAAATGAATAATTCTTGGTTTAACCCCCAATCCGGTGATAGGTTTTTACTAACCCTATTCTGGAAGTTGCATAATTTTATCCCCAACAAGAAGGTGGGTGTAGTTTATTTGGTATGAACCACCACATGTGGCTTTTTCTAGTGTCCATGAGTGAACAAAAAGAATGAAGAACCCCAATGAAGATACAAAAATTCCCAACTCCTAAGAAATAATAAAGAGAAAATTTTAGGTCTTGAGTGGTAGGAAAAAAAATATGGGTTCTCCCTATTGACTTCCATTGTATCCTCCTACATATGGTATGGAATTTGTTATGGAGGAGGTAGTCACACCACATGCTTGTCCAGATATTCTTCTTCGATCACCACCACTTAGGTGGTCTCTTCCTTAACATCTAAGGCCTTCTTTGTTTGTATTGTATAATTAATTTTGGAAAAGGTAAAGTCAGAAAAAAATCAGCATGAATAAGATTAAAACATGAAAAATCAATAAATAAATCTTCCCTTTCAAGTAAGTCAACTTGGAAATTGATCTCTAATAGAAGGACCATTGGAAAATCCATATCAATAGTTGTATATCAATTTTCATATTATAAAGAAAGAGTGATTTTGGGAGTTATTGATATTTCATTATCAGGGATGGGAAGATTAAGTTTCAAGTTATCTTCAACAAAATGATTCTAGGATTATTTTAGAAAATATCAATCTCCCATAAGTATATCCGCTAGAAGTTTTTCTTCATGGACCTCCTTGAGTAATGGTGGAGTGCAGGATGATGTTATCAATTCCTTTAGAAGATCTTTCTCACCCACCTCAGGTTCATTAACATAAAATGATTGGTGAATTTTCTTTCACCACTCGTTCTGGTTCATGTTCAGTTTCAGGTTCCGTCTTGGGTTGCTCTTGACATGCATGTACATAGTCAGCAATCCATTCTATTTGGATCCCCAGGTTTTGAATTTTATCACTAATGCTTTGTAAACATCAGGATCATTGGAAATATTTTTTGAAACATGATATTGGTCAATCCAAGCATAATAATTTGAATTAAAATATAGCACGAAAAAAATTGATTTTTTTTTGAAATTTATGATTTTGTTATTTGTATGAAAACATGTGTGTGTAAGTGTTGTGTATCCCTAGAAATGGAACAAAATTGAGGCGTAGGTATTTTTTGTGAACTCTAGGTCAATATATTATTTTACTAAGTATAAAATATAGTGTACACCTAGGGTCGGTCTCGAGGAGGCAACTTACACAACACTGAAATTCTATTGTCAGCATTTATTTTCTAACTAATATATAACTAAATCATATAAAGATGAGTTTTAAAGATGAATAAAATATTAATATATATATATTTATATATGAAATGTGAAAAAAATGACGTTATAAAGAAATAAGGAATAACTTATTTCTTAGGAGATCATAATGGTTGATATCATTGTTCATGAAAATATTATCAATGTCAATTCAATGTACTGATCAAGATATTCCACGCTACAACCTCTCATTAGAATTATTATTACCCCAAAACTGAGATCTGTTAATCTGGGGAAATACTCTTCCTAAAGCTAGATAGGATATTCCTTTTTCATCCATCGCTACTCAATCCATACTTCGTCATATGAATGACTTAAATAGTGAAGGGACTGATGAATCTTGAATGTGAAGAAGAACTCAGTGGTAGAGAAAATGGAAAAATCACACGCCATAATCAATTTAACCACCACCAAAATTATAAAAAATAAATATATATTTAAATTTAAGTGAAATTAAACTCAATCAACCACCATTATCTCCCTTGAACAAATATCGAGGTTAGTTTCCTATTCTAATGGATTTAGAAGATAATACGGTGGGAGAAAAACTTAAAATTAAAAATGGAAGAATGAGGTATGAAGAAGAATTCTAATATAAATTAAAAGTATAGAAATATATTACATAATAAATAAAATCTATACCTACACAAAATGGCCACTACTTTACAAACCCCTTGAAAAGAAGAACAAACACTTTTTTATAGGGAGAGAGTGTGAAAATTGGCTCCAAATATTCCTCCAAATATATGCGCATGGTAGACATCTTTAATGGATAAATTAGGAAAAGTGTTCCTCTTTAAAGTTGTTAATACATCTATAATATGTTGTCTAAAGAAATTTTAGCTTCATTTATCATAGGATGAATGATTTATGGCTGATTTACTTTGGATTTTTAATCTACCCAGACATACTATTCGTATTCCAATGCACTGAGTTCCAACAAATTTATGGCCATAAAAATGAATGATTCAGGCATGATAACCATAATAAAATATCTTATTATAGATGTCTCATTCTCCATATATAATTTTAGAACATTTGTTTTATAATTTTATGATATATCATCCCAACAATAAAATTATATAAACCTGTGCACAGTTTTGAAAGCCGAACTTGTGAGCAAGATTTCAGCCTCTAAATGGTGGATTGAGGTTTGGGTCCAACAGAATGAAATAAATCCCATAAAACATAGAATACTATAAAAGAATATTTTTTAAAATTAGACCAGTTTATAAAATGTAATGGATGAAATACAGAAATAAATTAAAAAAGTTAAAATCCAAAATATGCCATTTTAGTAATTAAGCTCAAAAGACTTCAAAAACCATAAAATGTGACAACTACCCATAAAATAACAATTTTGTGGGATTAAAATAATTTAAATTGAAATTAAAATAATTGAAAATATTTGTTCTATCATATTCCCTAGTTTCAAGCTAAAAATCATGCTGCCAAAACTGGTGAGATGCCTGCCTGAAATCAGACAACTGGTGAAAACACACCGGTGACAGGCAAAGAGAAAAAATACAACTCCCGATAAAAATCTCGTAGCGGACACATAAACCACTGAAATTCTATGAAATTCCCACCCCTTCAACAACTTATCCCCCATGAAAAACATCAAACAACTGGTGTAAACACACCGGTGACATGCAAAGTGAAAAAATACAACCATCGATAAAAATCCCATAGCGGCCTCCTAATACCCATTAGGAGAACCCACCGAAGAACCTCTAGACCATCCCGAAGAACCCCAGCCCATACCAACTTCCTGACATCAAAAAATTGATGGAAACACGCCAGTGACACACAAAGTGAAAAACAAAAATAATGAAAACACATTGGTGACACACAAAGAAAAACAAACAACCCAAACAAAAATACTATAGTTGCGGCTGCCTGAACCACTGACACCCATTCAGAGAACCCCTGAAGAACCCTTAACCAATCTTGGAGAACCTCGGACCACCCCACCAACATGAAATTGGATAACTACTTCAAACATGCCAGTGGAATGAAAAACAAGAAAGGAAACTACTGAAAACACGTTGGTGACATGCAAAGAAAAAAAATAGCCCCCAATAAAGAAACCTGTAACCACAGCCACATGAACCAAAGACACTCATCCAGAGAACCCCTGAAGAACCCCCATCCCATCCTTGAGAACTGTAGACCACCCCACCCACATGAAATCAAAAAACTATTTCAAACACATAGGTGACATGAAAAGTAAAAAAGAAAACTTAAACAAACACGTTGGTGACACACCAAGAAAAAAACAGAGCCCCTGATAAAAACCCCAAATCCACAGCCACCTGAACCACTGACACCTATCCGGAGAACCCCTAACGAACCCCCATCCCATACCGAAGAACCCACAAAAAACACCAGCCCACGCCACCTACCTAACATCAGACAACTTCTTCAAACACGCTAGTGACATGCAAAGAAAAAAACACAGCCACTGCAAACACACTGGTGACACGGAAAGAGAAAAATATATCCCTAAATAAAAATATTTTAGCCGTGGCTGCCTAAATAGGTGAAACCCATCAGTAGGAACCCTAAAACCACCCCATACCATCCTGAAGAACCCTCATAGGACCCATGCCACCCCACTCTCTTGACATTAAACCACTACTGCAAACACACCGGTGACACAAAAAGTGAAAAAGACAATTGTTGTAAACATTCTGGTTGCATACCAAGAAAAAAAATCCACAGATAAAAATACCATAGCTTCAGTAGCCTGAACCACCAATGCCAGTCTGGAGATGTAAGAACCCAAATCTTCTTTTTAGGTATGTATTTATTTTTCTAGTGTTTTTGAGAAAAATAGGAGTTTCTGTAAATTTCTTGACTACACGCCATGTACTCGGTTACCGCGGGTAGCCGTGTGCTGGCCTTGTAACAACCATGCTCATGTCCGTGTGTGGTGACATAGAGACTGCCTAATGCGGGGATAGTTAAGGTAAGTACACGCCATGTACTTATGAAGTACACACTATGTATTTTCTTTTTATTTAATTAAATAGACTGGGGTTGCGTTTAATTGGGAGAGGACCCTTATTCTTTGACCAACACGTCCGGGACCAAACTATACGACCAAATCTTCACTGAGCCCCTGATAAATCATATGTTCTCCAAATCGACCACCTTTAATTGCGTTGGAACTGCAACGGTAAGCTCTCCCTTTTTATAGATCCTCGTTTCTTGATTATTCCTCTTTCAAGAGTTATCCTCGATTGAGAGTTTGGTACATTTTTGTAGATCTACGGTGTTATAGGTCAAACCGAAGGTTGATGTTCACGTATAAAGATCCTAAAACACCGAGGTAGGTGGTTTGTGCCTTTCTGTAGATAGTCTTTGAATTTTATATGCAAAAGTGCCCAATACCCCGTTCAGGGTATTGCATGTTTAGGGTTTTGACCCAATTATTGCCTTCTATTCTTTATATGATTGAGTAGAGTTCAATTGAATGTGAATATGATTGTTTACCATGATTTGGATGTGTTTTCCCAAGCTTTTTCTATTTATGACCGTTTGGTCTTGCTTATCCTGTTAGGCTGCTTTCTTTCCATTCCTAGTGCTGACAGGATGGATTAATCTTTTATCTGACATGCTATGATATGATGTAGATTGTTTAGACAAGTAGTTCTTAAGGTTTACTTTGGTTTTTGAATATTTTTGTTCATGATTTATTTACATGGGGTTGTGAGAATCTAGTGTAGTAGAACATAGGGGGAATTGACACTGAGGGCTTCCCCAGAGTGTATGTTTACTATTACGTTGTGAGACCATAGGGGGGATGGACTTTGTGCTCCCTCAGAGTTTCTTTAGTTTCTCAATACGGGCCATAGGGGGAATTATATGTTGAGTTATTCCCTATAGAGACTTTTAGTTACTAATACAAGACTATAGGGGGAATCGACAGTGAGTGATTCCTCAGAGAGTCTGCTTAAAGATGAACCAGAGGGGTTATACTGAGAGAACTTTACCAAAGGGTTGCTTGTGTTTGTTTAGTTGGATCAGAGGGGTAAGGCTATGAGTACTTCCCAGAGGGTTACTTATGGTTGTTGGTTTCTTAAATAAGAAATGAAAATGAATGCAATTGAACAGTAGGATTGTTTACTTTGAGTTCATCTTTGTTTACTGCTTCATTTTGTATATTACCTTCCAAATATATTCACTGGCTGTTACGAAAAGATCTTTGGGGAGTTTCCTATTGGGATTCGTCTCACACCCTATTTGGGTCATGATTTTGGATGCAAACAGAATATATTGTTGTATGTCTTGATAAGGGCAAGTGCCCTTCTACATCGGGCACTTGATTGCTTTGGATCTTGGGAGAATGGGACCAAGCTGAGGCTTGCGATGTTGTGGAGTTGTTTACTTGATTTCTTTTGTACTTTTCATAGTAATTTTTTTACATCATTGTGGCCTATTTGGTTGCTTTCCTAGACATATGTATCATGCATCATTTATATATATGCTCCAGTTGTTTACATTCTTTTAATCTTCCGTTGTTTCCTTATTTCGTGATTTATACTGCTTCTACTATTGTATATTGTTACTATTTCACTGCTTTACTCTTCCAATGAGGGAATAGTTTCCCCGTCATCACAACCAAGGCCCTCACTACTAGTCGGCAGCCTCTGGCATTCAGGGAAATGCACATGAGGTATGTGACCAACCGGGTATGAGGAACCTCTGGGTGGCACCCAAAACCAGGACGTTACAAAGTGGTATTAGAGGAATTATTTATTCTTGACTTACTATTTGGAGCTTATAGCCAGGGATAGGAAGGAATGGGTAGTTAGTAATTTGCTGTGCTCGGGAGCTGCTAACCCCTGTACAGGGTAAAGCTAATTTGCCTCGATTATTGCAATTTTCGGTTTTTGCAATTTTACAGTTGATTTGATTTCATCGTTAGGTGATTCAAATGTTTTGTGTTATTAATTTTGGTGTTATTGAGGTTCTATTTCTATTGCAACCCGATGAGATGAGGGTATTTCATCTCATGCATCATATAGGCACTTGCTAGAAATTACATGTCATGCATTCTTGTCATGCCATTTAGGATGCATTACCGATTTCATGTTGTTGTGGTAGATATTGTGTTATATATGCATGTTGTTGTGATAGATGCCTTGATAAAATACCTTCTGTTTGATAAGTTATTGATTGTGTAAGGTTCTGTTTAGAATGAATTCCAAACTTTGGTTCTTGAGGTGTTATGGGCCCTCATGAATCGGAATTTGGTGGATCATTTCCTTGTTTTTCTATGTATTTTACATGTATAAGATTCCAATATTTGATTCGCGGGGAGTTTGGCCCCTCACGGATTGAAATTTGGAACTTTTTTCTTGTTTCAGTGTTTTCTGGGCTTCCGAAGTAGTTTCTGAGGCTTACTGTCCAGAAAAACCCAGAATATATGGCGTGTATTTATGAATTCATGCCATGTGTTCTTCTGTTCAGGAAGGAATATTTTTTATTAAGTACATGTTGTGTACTTATCTACACACCGTGCAGTGTCTAACTGTGTCACTGGTAGTGTGGTCAGAGACACGGGGTTGGGAAACCTTAGGTGGTACACGTCGTGTAGTCTCTAACCATGTCACTGGGTGTATAGTCAGAGACACGGGGTTGGGAAACCTTAGGTGGTACAGGCCATGTACCGGATGTACACAACGTGTTGTAGAGGTCATGTGTCCAGTCGTGTGACCAATGACACAGGTGGATGAAAATTAGGATGTAAATGTCGTGTCCATCTAGAACACGCCGTGTAGGGTCAGCCGTGTAGCCGACAGTGTAACTAACAACACGAATCAGTGAAGCTTGTCTAGTACACGCTGTTTCTGGCATGAACATGTCGTGTAGAGTCAGCCATGTAACCGGCCATGTGACTAACAATACTGGTTAGTGAAGTTCTTCTAGTACACGTTGTGTCTAGAAAAAACAGGTCATGTAGTCTTGTTCTAGGAGAACCATGTGGGTTAGTCATGTAGAAGAACTCGGGTAGGGGAACTTGATTCAAGTACATTCCATGTACTTGTGAAGGACATGCCATGTGTAAGGTGTTTTACACGACCAGAGTCGGTAGGAGTACACGCCCATGTGAAGGCTTAGGGAACATGCCATGTAGTAATTATACACACTATGTATCCATGTTTTTCAAATCTTGAATTCTTTGTTTCTCCTGTTACTTTATTACACTTCTAAGTTTCAATCATTGATAAATATTCATCTAAGGTGTGTGTTTGACCTTGTAGAGTCATGCCACCAAGACGTCATCCGGTTGTATGCCAGTTACAGGGCAGTTATCAAACACTGGACATGGCTGATCAAGGACTACCAGCAGATCCTCCTGTAGTGACAGTCTTAGCACCATCCATTATCCCAAATACATGTGCTGATGAACAGTTACGAGAGGGCTTCATGAGGTTCACGTAGACCTTCCGACGAGTACTGCATCTTTCCCCTTCTATGGTAGAGCTGACGCATGTTTTACAACAGTAGCATCCTCCCACCTTCATAGGGGATGGAGGACCTCAGGCTGCTGAGTCATGGTTAGAAGCCATGATTTCTATCTCCAAGCATCTTGAGATTCCTCCAGAGATGAGGGTGAATCTCACTACATATATGCTTCGGGACTCTACCAAGAGATGGTTGGATGTGATCTCACAGGCGGGATGCCAGCACATAATGGATTGGGATGAGTTCCAGTGTGCCTTCTATGACTACTTATATGAAAATAATTTGAGGTCCGATCGAGCTCGAGAGTTTATGAGTCTGGAGCATGGTACTCTCCCAATTATAGAGTAATCTTCTCGCTTAATAGAGATGTAGTGATTCCCACCTATTCTAGGAGGTAATGAGTTATTTTTGGCAAGGAAGTTCGAGGATGGTCTGAGGCACGGCATCCTATCTTAGGTGAACATCTTCAGGCTGACTTCCATCACTTCTATAGTCAACCAAGCGCTGATCACGGAGCACAATCTGAGGGATTCTGGAGCTATGAGCCTAGACAGTTCGACATCCAGAGTTGATACCCCTCCGACAGAATGTAGGAAATGCCACAAAGAGTCTACACGTAGAGATCGTAGTAGGCAGGAGACTTCTTCCCATAGACAGGTTGTATGCTACTAGTGTGGGAAGAGAAGGAAAATGAGGCCACATTGATCGAGAGACCTAGTGGAGTGCCGATCTTGTGGAAATATGGGTCATTTTTAGTGCTTCTGTTAGTTTTTCTCACCAGTAGCTGGTGACCGAGGTTCTTATATGACTCTGCGTTTAGGAGCATCACCACCAGTTCCTCAGCAGTCTTGGAACTGGAGTTCTTCCAGCCGTTCAGGCCGAGGTGGAGGCCATGGCCAAGGTGGTCTAACACAGGGTTTTCAATAGCCATAGGATGGATCAACTTAGGGATCTTAGACATCTTCACAAGGTCATGAGGTAGGTCAATGTTTTGTGATATACTAGATCCAGCAGGAGTATGATCCTGAACCCTCTACAGTTTGAGGTATTATTCTAGCTTCCTTGGTTTTAGCTTCTACTCTTTTCGATATAGGGGCTTCTCATAGCTTTATATCTATTGCTATTGTGGAGAGCCTTGGGATTTGTATCTTTTCTTCTACTAACATCTTGACTCTAGAAACTTCGTTAAGGAATAGAACAACTAGTGTACATTAGTGCAAGGAGTTCCCTCTTGAGGTTGGTGGGTGTCATTTCTTATGGGACCTCTATGTCTTAGAGATGAAAGGATATGATGTCATTCTCAGAATGGATTGGCTGGTTCCCTACCAGGCAGTTGTCGATTGCTATCACCACATGGTGAGTTTTATGTCACAAGAGGGAATATCGTTTCTACATAAGGATGAATGGGATGTCCAGGTGAGCAGATCAGGAGATGAGCATCATGGGTTAGGAGGAGTTACAGCCCAAATTGCTAGTCTATATCTGGATAACCAGGGGACTTCACAAATGGACTTTCCTCTAGTGGTGGATTGTTTCAGGGATGGCTTTCTAGAGGAATTTTCAAGTTTTCCTTCGGTGCGAGAGGTAGACTTTTCTATTGTTCTCGTTCTAGGAGTAGCACCAGTGTCCATTATTCCTTATAGGATTGTTACACTAGAGTTAGAAGAGCTCAAGAGGCAGTTGTAGGAGTTACATGCAAAGGGTTTCATCCGACCCAGTACTTCTCCTTGGGGTCTTCCCGTTCTGTTTGCAAAGAAGGTAGACGGTACCCTCTGACTCTGTGTGGATTATTGGAAGTTGAACTGGTTGACGATAAAGAACTGATATCTGTTTCCAAGGATTGATGATCTCTTTGAACAGCTCCAAGGAGCTCAGGTGTTCTCAAAGATTGACTTAAGATCCAATTATCATCAGTTGCGTGTTATACCATCTGATATACCTCTTACAGCCTTTCAAAGTAGGTATGGTCTATACGAGTATTTGGTTATATCGTTCGGTCTCACGAAATCACCTTCTGTTTTCATGGCACCGATGAACTGATTGTTATATCCGTACATGGATTCTTTCATGGTAGTATTTGTGGACGATATCTTGGTGTACTCTCACACTCGACACAACCACGCCTCACATCTTGAGATCATTTTGAGTACACTGAGAGAGCATCAGATATATGCTAAGCTCTCAAAATGCCACTTTTGGATGGACCATATTCACTTCTTAGGTCATGTTATCTCAAAGAAAGGAGTATCAATAGACCCGGAGAAAGTGAGAGTATTAGTTTCCTGGGAGCATCTGAGGAACGTATTTGAGGTATGATGTTTTCTAGGGAAAGTTGGTTACTATAGACGCTTCATACAGGACTTTTCACGCTTAGCAGCGCCACTGACGGGCCTGGATAAGAAGGGTGCGAAGTACATGTGGTCATATTCTTGTGAGTCAGCCTTTCATGATCTAAAAGGGAGGTTTACTTCAGCACCTATACTAGTCTTTCCAGAACTTGGAAAGAGTTATACAGTTTACTGTGATGTATCAGGTATCAGGATGGGAGCAGTGCTTATGTAGGTAGAAGGAGTTGTTGCGTATGGGTCTCGGCATTTGATGACACATGAGAGGAACTAACTAACACATGATCTTGAGTTGGCTGCAGTTATTAATGATTTACACTGTTGGAGACATTATCCTCTGGGAGAGAACTTTGTGGTTTTCACTGACCACAATAGTCTCATGTATATCTTCACTCAGTGTGAACTGAACTTGAGACAGTGAAGGTGGGTTGAATACCTTCAGTTCTTTGACTTTGATCTTGCCTATATGCCTGGGAAAGGAAACACAGTGGCTGATGTGTTGAGTAAGAGGACTCAGATACAGGCAGTTCAGGAGGCCAATAGTGAGTGACAGGTTATGGCTATGTTCTCTAAGATTCATTTGGAGGTGCACAATAGATAGGGGAAGACATTTCTTTATTCTATAGATATTACCTCTACTCTTCTTAATTGAGTGCAAATGAGGAAGCTATCATATTCAAAAGGTCTAGTCCTACGGGATAACGTGTCAGGAGAGGACCCTCTTCCTGGATGGACTATGGGTGAGGATGAGATCTCGCGCTTTCAAGGACGCATATGGGTGTCAGCAGTCATATTCAAGGATTTGATGTGGGACTTTCATTCCTCAGTTTGGGAAGTTCATCTTGGTGTCACTAAGATGTATCGAGATCTACACCATCAGTATTGGTGGATAGGTATGAAGAGGGATGTTTTTAGTTTCGTGATGAGGTGTTCCACCTCTTAGCAGGTGAAGACGGAGCATCAGCGACCAGCAGGCATTTTGCAGCAGTTATCCATTCCCGAGTGGAAATGTAATGATGTCGTGATGGATTTTGTGATGGGGTTTCTAAGGTCACCCTGAGGCAATGATGCATTTTGGGTTGTCATTGATAGGGTCACGAAGGTTTCACACTTCTTTCCGATCAAGGAGACCTTCAATGTTGATGAGATGGGAAGGTTGTACATCCAAGAGATTGTACATATACATGGATTTACAAACTATATTGTTTCGGACAGAGATGCCCATTTTACTTCTCATGTCTGGCAGGGGCTATAGAGGGCTTTGGGTATACATGTATTTTTTAGTACAACATACTATCCCCATATAGATGTCCATTCCGAGCATACGATTCAAGTGCTGGAGGACATGCTGAGAGCAGGCATTCTCAATTTTGGAGGTTCTTGGGAGAAGCATATACCTCTTGTGGATTTTTCCTACAATAATAGTTTTCAAGCAACTATTCAGATGGCGCCTTATGAGGCTTTGTATAGTAGGCCATGATGATCACCCATATGTTGGCTAGAGGAAGGAGAGGCAGCTATGTTGGGACCTCAACTTGTTCAAGAGACCACATAAGAGATAGAGTTGGTTCAGAAGAGGATGGGTACTGCACAGTTTTGACAGAAATCTCATGCTGATCAACAGAGATGACCTCTAGAGTTCGAGGTCAGAGATCAGGTTTTTCTACTTGTATCACCGAGGTTGGGACACATGAGGATTAGGAGATAGGGTAATATTTTGCCGAGATACGTCAGGCCATTTGAGGTTTTGAAGAAAGTTGGGCCGGTTTCCTATCGGTTTCAGTTACCTTATAGGTACGAGGCTATGTACGACGTTTTCCACATTTCTCAACTTCGACATTACTTCAAAGATTCGTCTCATGTCTTCCAACCTGAGGATGTTGAGTTGGAAGTGGATGCATCGTTCAAGGATCATCCTATCCGGATTGTTGATCGAAGCATGAAGGTTCTCTATGGCCACTCTGTTCCTCTAGTATGGGTGCTATGACAGCATGTGTGATTATAGGATGAGACTTGGGAGAGGGAGGCTGATGTACAATCACAGTGGCCGAAGCTGTTCGAGGATTCTTCTTCTATGCCGCATTGCTAGGGAAATTTAGAGAAAAATTTCTTTAAGGGGGGATGTTTGTAAGAACCCGGATTTTTTTTTGAGGTATGCCTTTCTTTTTATGGTGTTTTTGAGAAAAATAGGAGTTTCTAGAATTTTTTTGACTACAAACCGAGTACTTTATAAGTAAACTCTGTGTACTTGGTTACCACTGGTAGTCGTGTGCTAGTCGTGTAACAGCCATGCACATGGCCGTGTGTGGTGGCCTGGAGACCACCTAATGCAGGGTCCAATTAAGGCAAGTACACACTATGTATTTTCTTTTTCTTTCATTAAACTGACCGAGGTCGTGTCTAATTGGAAGAGGACCCTTCATCTTTGACTGACGTGTCCGGGAACTAATGGTATGACTGAATCTTCAGCGAGCCCCCGATCAAGCATCTGTTCTCCAAATAGACCATCGTCGATTGCATTGGAACCATAGCGATAAGCTATCCCTTCTTCTAGAGTCACATTTCTTGATTCTTCCTATTTCAAGAGTTATCCCCGGTTGAGCTTTTTGTGCATTTTTTTATATCTATAGTGTTTTAGGTCAAACCAAAGGCCGAGGTTCACGTATAACGATCCTACAACACCGAGGTAGGTGGTTTGTTCCTTTCCATAGATAGTCTTTGAATTTTATGTGCAAAAGTTCCCAATACCCTGTTCAGGGTATTGCATGTTTAGGGTTTTGACTCGGTTTTTTCCTACTATGCTTTATATACTTGAGTAGAGGTCAATTGAATATGAATATGGTTGTTTTACATGCTTTGGATGTGTTTTCCCAGGCTTGTTCTGTTTATGACTGTTTGGTGTTTCTTATCCTGTTAGGTTGCTTTCCTTCCATTCCTAGTGCTAATAGGATGGAGTAATATTTTATCTAACATGCTATGATATGCTGTAGATTTTTTATCTGAGTAGTTATTAAGGTTTAATTTGGGTTCCAAATATTGTTGTGCATGATTGCTTTACACAGGGCTGCGGGAACCTAGTGTAGTAGACCATAGGGGGAATGGACACTGAGGGATTCCCCATAGTGTCTGTTTACTGTTATTTTGCGAGACCATAAGGGGGATAGACTTTGTGCTCCCTCATTTTGTATGTAGTTCCTCGATACGGGCCATAGGGGGAATTTGACATTGAGTGCTTCCCTAGAGAGCCTTTTAGTTACCAATGTGAGACTATAGGGGGAATCGACGGTGAGTGCTTCCTCAAAGAGTCTACTTAAAGCTGAACCAGAGGGGTTAGACTGAGAGTACATTCCCAGAGGGTTGCTTGTGTTTATTTAGTTGGACCAAAGGGGTAAGGTTGTGAGTACTTCCCAGAGGGTTACTTATGGTTTTTGGTTTCTTAACTAAGAAATGAAAATGAATGTAATTGAATAGTAGGATTTTTTACTTTAAGTGCATCCTTGTTTAATGCTTCATTTTGTATATATCCTGTCATATATATTCACTGACTTTTAGGCATAGATCATTGGGTTTTTTCCTATTATGATTCATCTCACACCCTATTTGGGTCATGCTTTTAGGCCCAAACAGATTATATTGTTGCAGGTCTTGATAAGGGAAAGCGCCCTTCTATTTCAGGTACTTGATTATTGTGGAGATGGGGAGCACGAGACCAAGATGAGGCTTGTGATGATGTGGATTTGTTTACTTGCTTTCTTTTATACTTTTCTTAGTACTATTTTTTCAGCATTATGACCTGTTTGGATACTTCCCAAGACATATGTATCATGCATCATTTACATATATGCTCCAGTTGTTTAATTTCTTTCAGTCTTCCAATGTTTCTTTATTGCATGATTTATACTACTTCTTCTATTGTATATTATTACTATTCCACTACTTTACTCTGCCAATGAGGACATAGTTTCCCCATTATCACACCCAAGGATCTCGCTGCTAGTCGGCAGCCTCTGGCGTTTAGGTAAATGCGCTTGAGGTATGTGAACAACAGGGTATGGGGAACCTCTGGGCGGCACCCAGAACCAAGACGTTACAGGATAACCCCCAAAGAACCCCTAGTCCATACTAGAGAACCCTAGCCCACCCCATCAGTATAACATCTAACCACTACTACAAACACACTGGTGAGAAAAAAAGTGAAAAGACAACTGCTACAAATATTCTGGGGAAACAAAAAGTGAAAAAATACATCCCTTGATAAAAATCCCATTTTCATGGTTTCCTGAACTATTGACACATGTCTGAAGAACCCCTGAAGAACCCCCAACCCATCCTAGAGAACCCTAGCCCACCCTACCCGTTTGACATCAAACAGCTCCTACAAACACTCTGGTGACACGTATAGGAAAAAAATACGGACCCCAATAAAAATCCTATAGCCAAGGCCACCTAAACTGCTAAAACTCACCCAAAGAAACCCCGAAGAACCCCCATCCCATATCAGAGAACCCATGGAGAACCACGAACCACCCAACCCACCTTACATCTATTTTTTTTACAAACATGCCGGTGACAAGAAAAGAAAAAAAGGCAACTGCTGCAAACATTGCAGTGACACACAAAGTTAAAAAATACAGCCCCCTATAAAAATACTTTAGTTGCGACCAACTGAACTGCTAACAACCATCTGGATAACCCCATCCCACTCCACTCACCTGAAATCAGACAACAGCTGCAAACACACCGATCACACACAAAGCAAAAAAGAAAACTGTTGTGAACATGTCAGTGAAATATAGAGAGAAAAATTTAATCCCCGATTAAAATATCATAAATCCAGATGCCTAAATTGTTGACACCCATTCGGAGAACCCCCAATGTACCTCCAGTCCACCCTAGAGTACCACCATAAAACCCCATCCCACCCTACCCATCTGACATCAGACAACTCCTGCAAACACGCCGGTGAAACGCTATGTGAAAAAGTAAACTTCTACAAACATACCAGTGATACAAAAAGTGAAAAAATAAATCCCCTAAGAAAAATCTTATCACTGCGGTCTCTTGAATCATTGAAACCCTCCAGGAGAACCCCCAGAGAACCCCCGACCCATCCTAATGAACCCTCGAGGAACCCCAACCCACCCCACCTTCCTAACATCAAACAACTAGTACAAACATGCCTGTGACATTAAAAGTGAAAATATAACTAATAAAAAAACGCCAGTGACATAAAAAGAAAAAAATACACATCCCCCAAAAATACATCCCATAGCTACGGCTGCCTGAACCGCTGACAGCCTTACGAAGAACCCCTGACCCATCGCAGATAACCCCTGGATAACAGCAACCCACTACACCTGCATGACATTGAAGCTCTGCTAAATACATGTCAGTGACATGAAAAGCAAAAATTGTTGAGAAAGTGTTGTTTTCAACAATACATAATGTTTTTATTTAAAGGGGGAGTTTTGTTGAGAACAATAATCTATCTATTTATGACAATTTTGATGCTCATAAATACCCTTAATTATTTTCTAATGATTTTATTTTTAATAATATTGCAGGAATTTGTTATTCATTATATTTTATTTTATTTCTGGATGAAATATTTAAATTCTTGAGCAATGAGAATTAATTTCTTTGGGATCTGCTTTAGCGCGTTCTGGAAACACTGTTCATGCTCTACATATTCACGATCTGCTTTAGCATGTTCTGGAAACACTATTCATACCCTACGTGGAGAAACGTAGCGTAAGGATGAAAAGGAGTGTATACATTATGAGATAAGATAAAAGTATGGTCAATCAACCATACTTTATCGACAAAGTATGGAAGAGGAACCCTACGTTAGGAAGGAACCCTACGTTTTTCATATTAGAAAAGTATGGATGGAGAACCATACGTAAGTAATAAACGTTACGTTTGTTTCTCAAAAGTATGGTTCATCAACCTTACTTTTGTAAACAACCATACGTTATTAGAAAAGTATGGATCAAGTAAAAGTATGGATCTTTCATCATACTTTTTAAAGTTGAAGAGAAAAGTATGGATGACCAACCCTACGTTTGTGATCAACCATACGTTGTCAACCGTACTTTTGAAGGCTATGTCATCAACCTTACATTTATGATCTATGTTAAGTTTAGAGGATACATACTGTATAACTCAACCTTACATTTGGCATCAGAGAATTTAAAGTCTATATTATTATGCAACGGTCGGCAAGTTGATTATTAGGATGATTTCAAGCCAGATTTAAAGCCGATTTTAAAGCGCGACTTTGATTAATTCAAAGCTATTTTATCAATGGTTTAAGGATTGAATTAAAAGGATATTTTTATGCCGAGTCTTCAGGGAAGTTATGACTACTCTGTAAATTCAAATATTTGAATATCACGAGTCAAAAGGTGACTTTTGTGGATCTAAATTTACAGAAGAAGTTCTTTTCATTATTATATATATATATATGAGCTTTTTCGAAAAACGATATGTGATCTTTCGATCATTCTGAGAAAAGAGGAAGAAAAAATGTGACTATAAAAACATACATATCTTCTGATTAAAGAAGAATGACAATGCTTTGTTTATTGAAGAAGAAAATTCACGATAGAAGATTCATTTGTTCTACATCGAAGATCATTTGTGAATCTACTACTGTTGAAGCTGTGAATTATATTTCTATATCTACTGCAACGGGATTGACTCAGAATGAAGCTTTTGTGAAGATCATTATTTCTGAAGGTGATTATCTATCTACTGTCAATTGCATGTTGTTGCAATTGTGAAAAACATCTGTAAAGTATTTTTAGAATACAAAAATCTTTATTTTCTATTCTTGAGTGACTGGATTCTCGGAATAAGATGTGTAGGTTCTATGAGTGAACCCGAAGTCTTTTATTGAATTAGATTGTAAAGGTGTCAACTGTCTGTACTCAGATGTCGAAAGGTCTGTTGAAACGCGGACCAGATAGTGAAAATCACCAAGCTCGTGAAGTAGAGAGTTGGTGGAGTGGACTAGGGGCTTTCTATTCCTCAAACCACTATAAATCATGTGTCTCTACACTTCATGTTTCCACTAAATTAATTTGTCTGATTAAAGTAAAAGGGCAGATCACAATCTCGTGAAGATTTATGAAAAGACACAATTCAACCCCCTCTTATGTATATTTGGTATAATCTGATCCAACAATTGGTATCAATGGTTGTGATTTCTAATAAAGGCTTAACAAGATGAAAGTGATTATACATAGAGAAAGATGACTGATACAAGAGAGGGAATGTCCATGGTCATAGAACCATACTTCAATGGAGAAAACTACGGATGCTGGAAGACGCGAATGATTATCTATTTGAAAAACCTTGGATACAGAGTATATTCTAAGATTCTGACTCCATATGAAATACCAGAAAAACCTGAAACATGGATTGCAGCTACTGAAGCAGAATATGATATGAACTCAAAGGAAATTAATGCAATTATATGTGGTCTAGGACCTGATGAATTTAACAGAGTATCTCAATGACCAACAACATATGAAATGTGGCAAACTATTGTTGTTTCTTATGAAGGAACTAACAATATCAGGGAAATGAGATATGCAACTGCTCAACTTAAATTTGATACTTTAAAAATTGTTGAAGGTGAAAGTATTACTCAAATGAATGGAAGATTGACAGAGATTTTCAATAACATAACCACTTTGGGAGATCCCATTAAACAAGATGATCAAGCTTTAAAAGTACTGAGGGTACTTCCTACAAAATGGAATGGAATCTATGCTATAATCATACAGTAGACACCTATCAAAGACTTAAACATGAGAGAACTTATTGGAACACTAATGATGTATGAAGCTGAGATGGAAGATGAAGAAAATGAAAATAAAGTTCTTATCAAAAGAGATGAGACTTCCTTGAAAGTGTCATCATAGACCAAAAACAAAAATATGAAGAAAATTGTAAAAGAGAAATCATAAAGTTATAATTTATCAAATTCTGATGTTGAACTGCCTCAGCTAGCCATGAGATTCACTAAATTCTATAGAAAGAAGAAGGGATACAGAAAATCTTTCAAAAATGATGACAAGAAATTCAGATGTTATAAATGCAAGAAAATGGGGCATATCAGACCTGGCTATCATTAGCAAAAAGAAGACAAGAAAAATAAATTCTTCAAAAGAAATGATTATGAGAATAAGGACAAGAAATCCATGAAAGCTACATGGAGTGTATCTGAAGACTCTAGTAGCACTTCTGAATCAGACTCAGAGAAGGAAGAAGTAAATCTGAAAGCCAACATGTGTTTTATGGCAGAAACAGATGATAGAGTAGGTCCCAAAAGTAAAAGGGACATATGGTATATAGACAGTGGCTGTTCAAGGCATATGAGTGAAAACTCATCGAATTTCTCTACACTCACTCAAAAAGATGGTGGACTTGTCACTTTTGGTGACAATGTCAAAGGGAAAATAATTGGTATTGGAACAGTTGGAGATCCAGAAGTTGTCTCAATCAACAAAGTACTTTATTTAAAAGGATTGAAACATAATCTGATAATTATCTCTCAACTATGTGATGATGGTTATGCTGTTGATTTTTCTAACAATTGTTGTTATGTTTTCAAAAATAAACTGCTTAAATTCAGAGCACCTAGAACTGAAAATGTGTATACCCTGGATTTAAATTCCTTGTGTAAACAACAAGTAAACTACTTCACTACTAAAGTAAATGAATCTTGGATCTGGCATAGGAGACTTGGTCATTGTAATGTATATGTTTTACATAAATTATCTAAGAAACAATTAGTTTCTGATCTTCCTAGTCTCAGATTTGAAAGCAACAGATTCTTTGATGCATGTCAACTTGGAAAACAACAAAAATCATCCTTCAAATCTATTAACAAAATTGATACATCTAAACCTCTAGAACTTATCCATATGGATTTTTTAGACCTTCAAGAGTAGAAATATTGGCTGGTAAATTTTATGTATATGTTTTAGTTGATGACTTTTCTAGATTTTCATGGATTTTATTTTTAAAATTTAAAAATGAAGCTTTTACTTTATTTGAATGTTTTTGTAAAACTGTTCAAAATGAAAAAGGTTTTAAAATAATTTCATTAAGAAGTGATCATGGTGGATAATTTGAGAATCAAGAATTTAATTCCTTCTGCTCAAATATGGGTATTAAACACACCTTCTCTGCACCAAGAACACCCCAACAAAATGGAATTGTTGAAAGAAGAAATATGACTATTCAAGAAATGGCTAGGACTATGATAAATGAATACAGTATTCCTACCTATTTTTGGGCAGAAGTTGTAAGCATAGCCTGCTATATAATGAATAGAGCTTTAATTAGACCTCTTTTGAAAAACACACCCTATGAACTTTGGAATGACAGGAAACCTAAAGTAAATTACATTAAAGTTTTTGGATACAATGTTTACATCTTGAACACAAAGGAAAATCTTGGTAAGTTCGATCCAAAATATGATGAAGAAATTTTATTAGGATATTCATCTACCTCCAAAGCTTATAGAATCTATAATAAGAAGTCAAGGATTATTGAAGAATTAATTCATGTGTAATTTGATGAATCTGACCCCTTTGAGAAAAGGACAGATTAAATGGATGAATCTAACTCTAATGATAACATGAGACTTGATAACTTGATGAATGATTTTGAAAAAGATATAAATGAAATTCAGTCCAGTTTAGAAGAACATGATACTGAAGAACCTATGAGTGTACTACCTAGAAAAACTAGAACTCTAAAGAATCACCCTTTAGAAACTATAATAGGTGCCTTAGACACATGAATAAATACTAGAAGTAATATAGGGAATCTTGTAGAATTATCTGACTTTCTATCCTAATTATAACCCAAGTCTATAGAATAATATTTAAATGATGAAAGATGGATATTAGCAATGCAATAAAAATTAAACTAGTTCAGAAGAAATGAAGTTTGGGAATTATTTGAAAGACTACAGAATTATCCAGTGATAGGAACTAAATAGGTCTTTAGAAATAAGAAAGATGATCAAGGAATAATAACTAGAAATAAAGCTATACTTTTAGCTAAAGGATATAATCAGGAAGAAGGTATAGATAATGATGAGACCTTTGAACCTGTAGCTATATTAGAAGCCATTAGAATCCTTTTAGCCTATGCATCTCATATAAACTTTAAATTATTTCAGATGGATGTTAAGTCGGCCTTTTTAAATGGTTATTTAATAGAGGAAGTTTATGTTGAGAAACCTCCTGGTTTTGAAAATTCTCAAAAACCAGATTCTGTTTTTAAACTTACTAAAGCTCTTTATGGCCTTAAACAAGCACCCAGAGCTTGGTATGAAATATTAAGATCTTTTCTATTAAAAAAAGATTTTACTGTTGGAATGGATGATCCAACACTTTTTAAGAAAACTGTAAATTCTAATATTTTATTGGTTCAAATTTATGTTGATGATGTAATTTTTGGATCAACTAATAAATCACTTTATAATGATTTTTCAAAGTTAATGCAAAAAAAATTCAAAATGAGCATGATGGGAGAATTAAATTTCTTTTTAGGTCTTAAAATTTATCAAAAATATTTTGGAAATGTTTTGAATCAAAGCAAATACATTACTGATTTATTAATGAAATTTGGACTTGAAAACAGCAAGACATATACAACTCCTATGTGTACTAATATAAAACTTATTTTGGATGAAACTGAAAAATTAGTTGACAACAAGTTATATAGAGGTATGATTGGTAGTTTATTATATCTTACTGCTAGTAGGCCAGATATAATGTATTCAGTATATCTTTGTGAAAAATTTCAATCAAATCTTAAAGAATCTCATTTAACTGATGTTAAATGACTTTTTAGATACTTAAAAGGAACTATTTTTCAATACCTTCTTTATCCCAAAACTTCTGATTTTAATTTAATTTAATATTCAGATGCAAACTTTGGGAGTTGTAGATTAGATAGGAAAATAACTTCAGGAACTTTTCACTTTTTAGGGAAATCCTTAGTGTCATGGTCAAGTAAGAAAGAACATTCAGTTTCCATATCAACAGCTGAGGCATAATATGATTCTTCTGGCAGTTGTTATGCACAAGTGTTGTGGATGGAAAACACTCTTATGGACTTTGGACTAAATTTTAATAATACAACCATTTTATGTGATAATACTAGTGCTATATATATTTCAAAAAATCCTATTAATCATTCTAGAACTAAGGATATTGATATCATACATAATTTTTTAAGAGATAATGTTCTTAAAAAGGATATATCTTTGGAATTTGTAAGTACTAAAATTCAATTAGATGATAGTTTTACTAAACCACTTCCCACTTCAAGGTTTTATTTTATTAATGGGGGTCTAGGTTTATTTAATTTTAAATAAAGTTTTATTTTACTATGTTGTTTCTCTATTTTAATAGTGTTTAAAATAATTTAGTTATTTGTTTTTCAAACAGAATATGTTTTTTTCTCTTCTATTCCCCGCGTAATCAATTTTATTTATATTTAAAATCTATGTCATGATTAATAAAAACACGAGAATCAAGGCTGTCAGAAACCTTTCAACTTCTAAACCGTTTCATTTCTACCAAAACCTTTCGAACCCACAAAACCGCACCACTGCTCGTCAAAACCTAATCTTCGAACCTCTGAAACCCTAACCTTCAAACCTTAATAGATTCTTGTATAAATGGAAAAGACAAAGAGAGATGATGAGGCCAAGACCAGCAATTCCAAGAAACAACGTTCATAAGGAAAATCTTACCAGGAAAGGTGATTCATCTCGACTGGCTATTTTAGACAAACCTGTTGTTAAAACAAGCACTGTCGTTTCAGAATCTCGAACAGAATTTCAATAGTGAGAATAAAAAGTTTTTGTATGAAGAAAAACTATGATATTTCTTTAAGTATGTAAAATTCAGTCTGGGAGACAATGAGGACACTATGCTGGCTACGATAGAGGATAGGGATTTTTTGATCTCTTTAGTTGAAATTGGTCAGATTTCGAACTGCCCTCATGAGGGAGTCTTTCATTTTGATTTGAAAAATATAGGAGATTCTGTTCATAAATCTGAGGACATTATGTATTTTATTTTTTGTTCTACTTCTATAAAGAATATTTTCATAAAGGATCTGGAGCCAGATCAGAAAATCCTTGTGAAATTTGTATAAATAGGGATTTCACCAAGAATGTAAAAGATGGAAAAGATATTTTATCCTGACATGTACATAATGTATCTTCTGCTCAGTGATATAAAATTAAATTTTCCTAGGTACATGGTGAGATACCTGCGTTACTGCTATCATAGTGAAGCCAGAATGAACTTCTACCCTTTTGGTAGATTCATTTCCAAACTGTTGTTCAAAAAGGATATGGTGAGACTGGTGGATGCCAGAGTAATATGTCATCACAATAATGTTTTCAATGATGGAACCTTAAGAAAAATTGGCTATTTTTGGATCACTTTAAAAGGGAAACTTTTTCCAGTAAGAGCTGAGGAAGAAACAGAGAGTGCTCAAGTTCAATCTGCTAAGTCCAAAGAGGGACAGGATGAATCGAGAGTCAACACTACTGCAAGAAGAATCAAATTTGAAATGGAAGATACTGAGGAAGAAAGAAGTCAGGAGGGACTTCAGTCTCATAGAAAAAGAACCGTTAATGAGGAACTTGTTTCCCCTGTAATGACAACAAGATATTTACTCTCTTACAGTTTTGTAAGAGAATTTGCTGCTGAAAAAGAAATGGAAGCTATTATTGAGAGGTCAAAACCAGTGGAAGGACCTTAGATTCAATCTGGAATTCAAGAAGAAGCTGAAGGAGATACTCAAGAACAGGTTGTAGCTGATGTTGAAGTTACACTTCAACAGGAACAAGAGGCAGAGCCTGGTGAGGAAGTGTCCAGACCTCAGGAAACTTCAGAAGATATTCTTTTAGAAAATCCAATGGAAGAAAAAATTGCTGATGTTCATGATGAGCATGTTTTTGAAGCTCAAACAGAAGTACTTCATGAGGATTTTCTATGGATGTGTCTGCAAAAGACTCTGAGATAAAATCTGTGGATCAACCAGCTTAGAAGAATGAAAAAGGAAAATCTGATGCAGATTCACTACCTTTAGTACCACTACATCACACTGGAATTGAGAATGAAAATCAATCACATGGTGCCTCTGATTCAGGGAATAAGGAAATTGAAGAGCTGTATAGAAAGTTTTCTAAATTGGAATCTGAAAATGTTATTCTGAGAAGAGCCTTAGAATCAGAACATTTGAAATTTCAGAGACTTAAGGATAGTACAGTTTCAAGGCAAGAAGTTGAAATTTTTAAGAAGGTTATTCTGAATGCTGTTGAAAAATTAATGTCTGAAATGTTTATGAAGTCATATTTATCAGATATCAAATTATTTATAGAGACACAATTTGCATATGTTGGAACTAGTGCTGCTAGTGGGTCAGGTAAATCACCTGATTTACTCAGAAAGTTTCAAGCTATCACAACTTCCATGAGCAATATGAGTGAAAAATTGCATGATCTTCAATGCAACAATGCTCCTTTATCAGTCTTGTTAGACAATCAGAAATTTTTGGTTGATCGGTTGACATCCAGTGAACCGTCTATAAGACTTGTACTAAATCATTTCACAGAAAAGTTGTCTTTGTTTATGGAAAAGGAAGAAAGACTTCATGAGTTTTTCAGAGTAAACCTCATAGAAGACATTCATATGACTCAAGAGAGTAGGGATCTTATTATTAGGCTTGGTGATGGAATGATGAAAATGATGAGGGAGAAATTGACAGAAATCAAGTCTGCTGTTCAGAGGAGATAGACCCTACCTAAACCCTGACTAAACCTTGATTCCTGTATTTATCATATTTTTACTTTTTATGAAAATCTGTTTCAGTAAATTTATTTGTTTTAATGTCCTTGTTTTGATATGCCAGTAATCCAGATTTAATTATTGACAAATAGTTAATTAGAGAATTTACTTACGTTCAGTACTACATTAATCTGTGTTATATTCCATATTTTTCATTCTTTCTTATATCACAAAAAGGGGGAGAAATTTGGATAAACACAACATTTTTTGTTTGTTTCATTTTATTAGGGGAGAAATTAAAATGGATAAATTAAAATTGATAAATTAAACTGGATAAATTAAAGATAGAAATTAAGTTAACTCTAATATTGTATTTATCTTTTCAAAATTAAAAACTATATTAATTTTTGTAAGTTAATTTCATTAATTTGTTTATGGGTTTTCTGATCATAAAAAAGGGGGAGATTATTGATCAAGTGTTGTTTTCAACAATACATAATGTTTTTATTTAAAGGGAGAGTTTTGTTGAGAACAATACTCTATCTCTTTATGACAATTTTGATGCTCACAAATATCCTTAATTATTTTCTAATGATTTTATTTTTAAGAATATTGCAGGAATTTATTATTCATTATATTTTATTTTATTTCATGGTGAAATATTTAAATTCCTGAATAATGAAAATTAATTTCTTCGGGATCTACTTTAGCGTGTTCTCGAAACACTGTTCATGCTCTATATATTTGGGATTTGCTTTAGCATGTTATGGAAACACTGTTCATACCCTACATGGAGAAACATAGTGTAAGGATGAAAAGAAATGTATAATTTATGAGATAAGAGAAAAGTAAGGTTAATCAACCATACGTTATCAACAAAGTATGGAAGAGAAACCCTACGTTAAGAAGGAACTCTACGTTTGGGATATTAGAAAAGTATAGAAGAACCATACGTAAGTGTTAAACGTTACGTTTGTTTCTCAAAAGTATGGTTCATCAACCATACTTTTGTAAACAACCATACGTTCTTAGAAAATTATGGATCAAGTAAAAGTATGGATCTTTCATCATACGTTTTAAAGTTGAAGAGAAAAGTATGGATGACCAACCCTACGTTTGTGATCAACCATACATTGTCAACCCAACGTTTGAAGGATACATCAGCAACCTTACGTTTATGATCTACATTACGTTCAGAGGATGCATACTGTACAACTCAACTTTACCTTTCGCATCAGAGAATTTAAAGTCGAAATTATTAGGGAACGGTCAGCAAACTGATTATTAGGCTGATTTAAAGCCAGATTTAAAGCCGATTTTAAAGCACGACTTTGACTGATTTAAAGCTGTTTTATCAATGGTTTAAGGATCAAATTAAAAGGAGATTTTTATGCTGAGTCTTCAAGGAAGTTACGACTACTCTGTAAATTCAAATATTTGAATATCGCGAGTCAAAAGGCGACTTTTATGGATCTAAATTTACAGAAGAAGTGATTGTCATTATTAATTATATATGATCTTTTTCGAATAGCGATATGTGATCTCTCGATCATTCTGAGAAAAGAGAAAGAAAAATAGAGACTATCAAAACATACAGATCTGCTGATTAAAGAAGAACGAAAAATCCTTGTTTGTTGAAGAAGAAAATCACGATAGAAGATTTATTCATTCTACATCGAAGATCATTTGTGAATCTGCTACTACTGAAGTTGTGAATTATATTTCTATATTTACTGCAACGGGATCGACTCAGAACAAATCTTTTGTGAAGATCATTATTTCTAAAGGTGACGATCTATCTACTGTCAATTGCATGCTGTTGAAATTGTGAAGAACATCTGGAAAGTATTTTCAGAATACAAAAATATTTATTTTCTATTCTTGAGTGACCGGCTTCTCATACTAAGATGTGTAGGTTCTGTGAGTGAACCAGAAGGCTTTGTTTTGCCTTAGATTGTAAAGGTGTCAACTGCCTGTACTCAGTTGTTGAGAGGTCTATTGAAACGAGGACCATATAGTGAAAATCACCAAGCTCATGAAGTAGAGTGTTGGTGGAGTGGACTAGGGGATTTCTATTCCCCCGAACCACTATACATCATGTGTCTCTGCACTTTATATATCAGCTGCATTAATTCCTCTGATTAAAGTAAAAGGGAAGAACACAATCTCGCAAATATTTCTAAAAAGACACAATTCACCCCCATCTTGTGTATATTTTTTATAATCCAATCCAACAAAAATGACAACTGCTACAAACACTTTGGTGACACGTAAAGTGAAAAAATACATCCCCCGGTAAAAATCCTGTAACCGCGGCCACCTGAATCGCTAATACCCATCTGGAGAACCCACATCCCATCCTAGATAACCTTTAGAGAACCACAACCCACCCAACCCACATGACATAGAACAACTACTACAAACATGCTACTGACATGTAAATAGAAAACAACAATTGTTGTAAACATGCCAGTGACATGCAAAGAAGAAAATAAATCCCTTGATAAAAATCCCCTAGTTGTGGATGCTTGAACCATTGACACTCTTCTGAAGAACCCCAGCCCATCCCAGAGAACCCTTAGAGAAACCCAGCCCACATGGCATCGAACCACTGCAGTAAACATGTCGATGACACACAATGAAAAAAAGACAAATCTTATAAACTCGTCGGTGACACGCATAGCAAAAAAATATAACCCTTGATAAAAATCTTGTAGTAGTGGTTGACTGAACTGCTGAAACATATTCGAAGAACCCCCAACCCATCCCGGAGAACCCCAACCCACCCCACCAACCTGGCATCTGACAACTCTTGCAAATACATTGGTAACATCCAAAGTGAAAAAGACAACTACTGCAAAAATTCTAATAATAAACCAAGAAAAACAATATAACCCTAGATAAAAATATCAGAGTCGTGGTTTCCTTAATCACTGAAACCCATTCATAGAACAATTAATAGAACCCCTTAGCCCATACTGAAAAACCCTCAGAGAACCCCTACCCAGACCACCTGCCTGACATCAGACAACTACTACGAACACGTCACTGACACACAAAGAAAAAAAGACAACAGTTGCAAACACGTCGGTGACATGCAAAGTGAAAAAATATAGCATCCGAAAAAAAATCTCATAGTCGTGGCCACCAGAATCACTGATGCCCATCTAAATAACAATCAAAGTACCCCATCCCATCCTAGAGAACCCCTAAAGAATCCCAGCCTAACCCACCCATATGACATTATAAAACAACTACAAACATGCTGGTGACAAACAAATTGAAAAAGACAACTGCTGTAGACATGCCAATAACACGTAAATCAAAAAAATAAAGCACCCGATAAAAATCCCATAGCCGCTACCACCCGAACCACTAACACCCATCTAGAGAACCCCCAACCCATCCCGGACAACCCCAATCCACCCCACTCTCCTAACATCAAACAACTACTGAAAACATGCTCGTGTCACAAAAATTGAAAGAGACAACTACAAGAAACACGCCGGTGACACGCAAAGTGAAAAAATATAGCCCCCAATAAAAATATCATAGTCGTGGCCACCTGAACCAATGACACCCATATGGAGAATCCCCAAAGAACCCCCACTCATACCAAAGAACCCTCAGAGAACACCAGTCCACCCCACCCACCAAACATCAAACAACTTCTACAAAACATATCGATGACACACAAAGTGAAAAAAGACAACTGCTGCTAACACGCCGATGACACGTAAAATGAAAATAATCACACCCCAATAAAAATACTATAGTCATGGCTGCCTAAACCATAGAAAATCAAATGAAGAACCCCCAAAAAACCCCATCTCATTTCGAAGAACCCCATATCACCCCACCCTCCGAACATCGAACCACTGATGAAAACACACTGGTGACACACAAAGAGAAAAAGACAATTGTTTCAAACATTCCAATGATGTGAAAAGTGAAAAAATAGTTCCCCTAATAAAAATACCATAGAAGCGGCTTTCTGAACCACAGACACCCATCTGGAGAACCCCCGAGGAACCCCTATTTCATCCCAGAGAATTCCTAGAGAACCCTAGCCCACATCAACTACCTAACATTGGACCATTACTGAAAACGTATCCATGACATGCAAAGAGAAATGGACAACTACAGAAAACACACCAGTGATACACACAAAGAGAAAAAATACAGACCCTAATAAAACTCCCATAACTGCAGCCGCCTGAACCACTGATACTCATATGAAGAACCCCCCAAAGAACTCCCAAAATCAGAAAATTGCCGCAAACATACCGCTGACATGCAAAGAAAAAAATACAACTGTTTCATACACGATAGAGACACACAAAGTGAAAAAATTCAGATCCTAATAAAAATCTTGTAGATGTCTTTGACTGAACCACTAGCACCCATCTAGAGAACGCCCTAAAGAACCACAATCCCATCACTGAGAACCCCTAAATAACCCCATCCCACCCCACCCACTTGACATTAGATGACTAATTTAACACGCTAGAGACACATAAAAAAAGAAAAATGTTGCAAACATGTCGGTGACAAGTAAAGTGAAAAAATATATCCCCCAATAAAAATATCGTAGCTGTGGCCACCTAAACTCCTGGAGAACCCCATCCCACCCCACCCGCCTAACATCGAACCACTCATACAAATATACAGGTGACACACAATGAAAAATAGACCACTACTACAAACACAATGATGAAATAAAAAGTGAAAAAATATAGCCCCTAATAAAAAACACATAGTCATGGCCACCCGACCCACTAACACCCATCTTGAGAATGCCGGAAGAACCCCTAGCCCATCCTGGAGAACCCCTGGAAAAAGATAGCCCACACCACCCGCCTAACATAGAAAAACGAATAATTTTTTTTCTGGGTTTTTGGGAAAAAAAATTCCTAAAAGGGATAGGGCTTGCGGTATTTTTAAAACTGGGTCCGAGATACATGAACCCCGTTCATTCATCCCCGATCCTGGGAAGATGCATGAATGGGGTTCACACATCTTCAATCCACGCAAGATGTGTGAACCCCGTTCATGCATCCTTCACGAATCGGGTGAAGGATGCGTAAACGGGGTTCACGCATCATACAGAAAGTTTTTTAATAGTTTTAAAATTTTTTATTTTTATTTTTATTTTTATTTTTTTTGTTTTGTTTTGTTTTGTTTATATATATATAAGAAAAAAATTTAGTAGAATTTATCCTCTATTTAAATTCTAGCAGCACTACCATTACAGCAGTCTGGATCTTGACAGAAACCCTCACCCAGGACTCCCTTTTATAAGAGGGCTTGCCCTGAAAATTATTCTGCATTTTCGATGTGGGATATAGGTTCTTCCAAACCTGCACAGTTCATTCTATATTTTCAATGTGAGATTCTATTTCAAGTACGTGACTTTGAAAGAGTGCAAAATATAGACTATAAGACTAATATAAATGAAATTTAAAACATTGATTAAACATATAAGAAATAGTTGAAAACAAAAAGAATTTCATAAAAAATGTTGATCAAAAATTAATTATATCCATTCAAAATCAACAAATTGAAACTTAAAAATGTTCTACATATTTAAAGTATGTCACTTTAAAAGACTATAAAATATAAACTATAACACTAATATAAATGAAATTTTAATCACTGATTAAACATATAAGAAATAGTGGAAAAAATAATTTCATAAAAAATGTTGATAAATAATAATTTATAAGCTTTCAAAGACACTAACATGAAACTTAAAAATGTATCAAATACGTATCTTTGAAAGACTATAAAATAAAAAATATAAGACAAATATGAATGAAACTTAAAACATGGATTAAATATATAAGAAATAGTTGAAAATAAAAAGAATTTCGTAAAAAATGTTGATGAAAAATAATGTATGAGCTTTCAAAACCACCAACTTGAAACATAAAAACATTTCAAATATGTGGCTTTGAAAACCTATAAAATAAAAACTATAAGACCAATATAAATGAAAATTAAAACACGGATTAAACATATAAGAAATAGTGACTGATTAATTAGTTAATTAGTAATATATTTATTAATTAGTTAATAATTAGTTAATTAGTAGTATCATTATTAATTATAGAATAATTAATTAGTTAATTTGTAATATAATTATTAATTACACAATAATTAATTAGTTAATTAGTAATATAATTATTAATTATACATTAATTAAATATTTAGAAAGTAATATAATTATTAATTATATAATAATTCATTAGTTAATTAGTAATATAGTAAATAATTATAATTATTCATTACAATTATTAGTTATTAATTATTAAAAATTAATTATATAATAAAAAATTAGTTAATTAGTAATATAATTATTAATTATATAATAATTAACAAATTAATTATTATATAATTAATTTTTAATAATTAATAAGTTAGTTAAGGATTAGTTAGATAATTAGTAATATAATTATTAATTATTTAATAATTAGTTAATTAGTAATATAATTATTAATTAAATAATAATTAATTAGTTAATTTGTAATATAATTATTAATTACATAATAATTTATTAGTTAATTAGTAATATAATTATTAATTATACAATAATTAAGTATTTATTAAGTAATATAATTATTAATTATATAATAATTAATTAGTTAATTAGTAAATTAGTAATACAATAAATAATTATAATTATTCATTACAATTATTAGTTTTTAGTTATTAATTGTTAATTATAGAATAATTAATTTGTTAATTAGTAATATAATTATTAATTATATAATAAAGAATTAGTTAATTGGTGATGTAATTATTAATTATAATTAGTAATATAATTATAAATTATAATTACTAGTATAATTATTAATTATAATTATTAATTATTAATTAGTTATTTAGTAATATAAGTATTAATTAGAAAATAATTAATTAATAATATAATTATTAATTATAATTAATAATTATATTTAATAATTATATTATTAATTATATTATTAATTAATTATTGTATAATTAATACTTATATTAATAATTAACTAATTTATTATTATATAATTAATAGTTACTAATTATAATTAATAATTATATTAGTAATTATAATTCATAATTATATTACAAATTATAATTAATAATTATATTAATAATTAACTAATTCTTTATTATATAATTAATAATTATATTACTAATTAACAAATTAATTATTATATAATTAACAATTAATAAATAAAAATAAAAATTATAATGAATAATTATATTACAAATTAACTAATTGATTATTATATGATTAATAATTAATAATTAGTAATTAGTAATTATATTACTAATTATAATTGATAATTATATTAATAATTAACTAATTAATTAGTATATAATTAATAATTAATAATTAGTAATTAGTAATTAGTAATTAATAATTATATTATTAATTAATTATTGTATAATTAATACTTATATTAATAATTAACTAATTAATAATTATATAATTAATAATTAATATTTAATATTTAATAATTAAAAACTAATAATTATAATGAATACTTATAATAAATAATTATAATTACAAATTATATTACAAATTATTTATTTATTTATTTATTTATTTTTAATTTATAATTATATTACATAACAACTAATTTATTATCATATAGTAAATTATATTACTAATTAACTAATTAATAAATAACTATTTCTTATATGTTTAATCCTTGTTTTAATTTTCATTTATATTTGTCTTATAGTTTTTATTTTATTGGTTTTCAAAGCCACGTACTTGAAACATTTTTAAGTTTCAAGTTGGTGGTTTTAAAAGATTATAAATTATATTTCATCAACATTTTTTTATGAAATTCTTTTTATTTTCAACTATTTCTTATATGTTTAATTCATGTTTTGAGTTTCATTCATATAGGTCTTGTAGTTTTTATTTTATTGTCTTTCAATGACACGTATTTGAAACATTTCGAAGTTTCAAGTTGGTATCTTTGAAAGATTATAAATTATTATTCATCCAAAAATTTTACAAAATTCTTTTTACTTTCAACAATTTATTATATGTTTAATCCATGTTTTAAGTTTCATTTATATTGGTCAAAGAGTTTATATTTTATAGTCTTTCAAAGTGACGTACTTGAAACAGAATCCTACATCGGAAATGCAGAATGTTCTGTGCAGGGAAGATAGCAGCTGAGTCCCACTTCAAAAATGATGAACGATTTCTAGGGCTAGTCCCCTTATAAAAGAGACCCAAGGGTGATGGTGTCTGTCAGAATCTAGACTGCTGTAATGGCAGAACTGCTGGATATTAAATAGCAGATAAATTCTACTGAAATTTTTTGTTATATATATATATATAAACAAAACAAAAAAAATTAAAATTTTAAAATACAAAATAAATTCTTTCTGTAGGATGCGTGAACGGGGTCCACGAATCTCGCTCGGATTGAAGATGCGTGAACCCCGTTCATGCATCTTCCCGGGATCGGGGATGCGTGAACGGGGTTCACGCATCTCGGACCCAGTTTTAAAAATACCGCAAGCCCTATCCCTTTTAGGCAAAAAAAAATTCCAAAAACCCAGAAATAAAAATTTCCCTAGAAAAACTACTATAAACACTCTAGTGAAATGAAAAGAGGAAAAGAAAACTACTACAAACACACCAATGACATGTAAAGTGAAAAAATATAGGCCTCAATAAAAATCATGTAGTCGCAACCGCCTGAAACACTAAAACTCGTCCAAAGAACCCACCTAAGAACACCTAGCCCATCTCAGAGAACCCCTATAGAACCCAAGAACATCCCACCGACCTGAAATCATGAAAATAATTTTAACAAGCCAGTGACACACAAAGTGAAAAATAAAACTTCTCTAGATGCGCATGTAACACACAAAGTGAAAAAATACATCCCCTAATAAAAATCCTATAGTCGAAACTGCATGAACCACTGAAGCACATCCTAAGAAACACCAAAAAACCCCCAGTGCATCCTAGAGAACCCCTGTAACCATCCCACCCCACCCACCTGAAATCAAAAAACTTCTGCAAATAGGTTGATGACATGCAAAGCGAAAAAATACAGCCCCTGAAAAAAACCCCCATAATCACAGCTGGATGGACCGTTCACACCCATATGGAGAACCCCCAAACAACCCCCAAAACATCCCAAAGAACCCCAAGAGAACCCAATACCACTCCACCCACCTAACATTAAACAACATCTATGAACACGCCCATGACATGCAAAGAAAAAAATACAACTTCTACAAACACACCGGTGACATTCAAAGAAAAATAATATAGCCCCCAATGAAAATCCCATAGTCGTGGCCACTTGAACCTCTAACACTCATCCATAGAACACCTAAATAACTCTTATACCATCCTGGGGAACCCTTGGAAAACCCCAACCCACCCTACCCACCCGATATTTCACCACTGCTACAAACACACCGATGACAAACAAAGAGAAAAAGACAAATACTTCAAACATGTTGGGGACACGTAGAGTGAAAAGATACAGCCCCCGATAAAAATTCTGTAACCAAACATGCCTGAACCACTGAAACCCATCAAGAGAACTCCCGAAGAACCCCTATACCATCTTGGAGAACCCTCAAAAAACCCCAACCCACCTCACCTTCCTAACACCAGAGCACTACTACAAACACACCAGTGAGAGGCAAAGAAAAAAAAATAGAGCCCCTGATAAAAATCCCATAGCCCATTGCCTGAACTATTATTATGACCATCCTTCCCAGACACCTCTCATCCATAGTTTTGAAAAATGAGTTATTACTTTTTTAAGTGGTGGAAAAATTAATGTAAAAGGATTTGGAAGAAAACAATTATGTGAAAGTAATTTTGAATCAAAAAATGAATTCTTTATTTATGGGTTTGGGCATAGTCACTTATGTTTTTAATAAATTTAAGATAATGGAAATGAGGTTATTTTTTAGAATAATGGATATTCACTTTGAAGGATGAAGGATAACACCATCATTAGGATGTGACAATGAACAAACAACATCTCATTCATTATTTGTAAAGATTAAAATGCTTGTTTCATATGTTTTAAAGAATAGAATGAGATTCAGTATAGAAGACTCGACATGGTCATTATAGTGAAAAAATACAGACATTTTAAATTTCAAAACAAATAACACACTTGAATTGATATATTCAAATGTATGTGGCCTGATGAGATTTAAATTAACCCATAAGTACTTTATTACTATTTTTTGATGATTTTACTCTCATTCCAAGTATTTATTTTGTGTTGAGTAAAGAGAATTCTATTTGGAGGTTTAAATATTTTAAAATATGTATTGAAATATGAATAATATGTGTCATTAAAATGTTTCTATTTGATAAAGCATCTGAATATAAGAATGAATACTTTGATATATATCTTCAGAAGCATGAGAAAAGCAATGAATATAACATTTCATACACACCCTAACAAAGTGATTTAGTAAAAGTAATGAACCATAGTTTTGTAATAATGGTGAGAAAGATGTTATCAAATTATGAAAATTCATAATACTTATGAAGAAAAGCTTCAACAATAGCCTTCTATATTCTCATCTAGTGCCCACTTTAACTAAATTCTATCAATATGCCTTATCAGATATGGTTTGGAAAAAATTCCAATCAAAAGAGTTTGAAATTATTTGGTAGCCTATGTAACATCAAGATTAAAGGATAAAATTTGGGAAAATTTAATTATCTAGCTAATGAATGTATTTTTCTTATATATTCCCTAATGGATGGTGTTATTAGTGTTATAAAATGAATTTGAATAATATTGTTAATGGATTTAATCTAATAGTTCAAGCGGATCACAACATATCATGGATATCATTTCATATTGATAATGATATTGAAAAATCTTACGAAGATTATGATAAATAATGATATTTCTAGCAGCGAGTATGGTCTATAATATAGTGGAACTAAGTTCCCAAGACACAAAAAGTATGAAGTGTCTCGAAACATCCTTGTATATAGAGAAAATATTATCCAAACAGGGAAATTTTTGATATATTTCATTCATATTCACTTTCTTTCAAAGGTTAAATCGAAGAGTGTTGATGAAGCCATATAATATTAGGATTGGATTGCAAAGATAGAAGAAGAGATAAATTAAATAGCTAAGAGTGACACTTGGAAATTGGTTCCATGTTGTAAAGAAAATAGTGTGATTGCGATTAAATGAGATTTTAAAATAAGATGAATGAGAAGGTGTATGTATCATGTAACATTATTCAACTTGTTTTCAAGTGTCCCTATTAGATTGATTGTATAGATTTTGATGAGATTTTTTCTCTTGTTTCTAGACAAGAAATGATTTTAATTTTTCATGTGAGATGTTCTCAATAGAATTATTATTATTTTTAATGGATTGGAAGTTGGAATTAATAAATAAATAACGAAATCAGGGAGGATGTTTACATTAATAAAATATAATTTTTTTTCTTTATTGTGATAGTTTTAAGTTTCAATCTTAAGAATTCATTATATGGGCATAAACTAGTACCCTAAACATGGAGTTCCAAACTGGACAATAGATTAGAGAGTAATAATTTCATTAAATTCATGGAGGATAAAAATATTTATGTTAATGAAGATGATATAAATTAATTAAATGTGACTGTGTATACTGGTGAAATTATATTTAATGGAAATAAAGACTATTGAAGAATTTTCATCTAAAAAGAAAATTCTTTTTGATATGTAAATGATTAGTGACATGATTTTTTTTTGTTTTCAAATCCATAAAATTATAGTTTATATATTTCTTCCTTAAGAAAAGTAACTCGTGAGTTGTTAAAAAATATTAGAATAAAATAATCAATAAGGGTATCTACTCTTTTCTCACTTGGGACTATATTATCGTTAGATGAATAAAAAAAGGAGTGTGGGTAAAAAGGATTTTTAAAGATGTTGTGACCCAGCAGGATCATACAGTCACCTAAGAAAGGGGGTGAATCATTCTGAACGTTTCATCAAATTATTTAATCCTTTTAAATACACCATATTTTTATTCAAACCTATTTTACCATCTAAGATAATATATGGATATACTTGTGTTTCCCCTCAATGAATTCTCACTATAAGCTTGATATAAAGTAATAAATCAAAACAAATAGGTATTTTTACAAGGTTTAATACCAATGTGTGAACCTAATACTTACTTCATTCAGATCCAGTCTGATACATAGGCATCCACTATATTACACAAGTAAATAAAATGGGTCATCTCATGAAAATCCCTTACTATACCTCAAAAGGTTCTTTATACTTCCTCTTTCTAGTTTATATTCCCCAAAACAATTATTTATACCAAATATGGCTAATTATTTATACATACTTTGGCTAGTGTACAATGGTTCCTCTTGAGATACTTGAACAAGATATTTAACACTACTCCAGATGTTTCTACATCACCAAAATATGATATTATTCCTCAAAAAATAGGTCCTCAAATGCTTTTGTCTTCTGATGTAACATTCACAATGGCCATATCCTTAAACTATATCTTTAAAGACATCAATTTCCACTGAAATATCTATAGTGTTCCAGGAACACCATCCTACTCTTCACTTCTTATCCCAATGATATAAAGATATCATAGATTATATTTTTTTTATTCTTATAACTTATCCAGCAGTATTGATATAAAAACAATAGTTCTGGCCTTCTTTTTAGTTTTCATATATGATATGAGGATATCATAGTAAAGGTCTCAACACCCACATCTCCTCCTCCTCTATATTCTTCTTATATAATGAAAAAAATCATTCCAATTCTATATATCAATAGATTCTCCTCACATTTATTAATATAGAGTATTCTCAAGAATAGAAATATTAGATCTCCACCACCACATTATACTATTTCTTCTATTCCCTTTTATACAAACACGAAATCATGTTGAAATTGTTTCTATGTTTTGAATATGAAAAATCAGTCTTGAATTGTGGAAATATATCTCTTCAATTAAATATTTATAAATAATATCCTCTAGATTTTATTCTCATTTAATTCTAGTCAAATATCCCAATAGACTCATGATAATTATTCCTTAAAACTTCCATGATATCATTAGTAAATATTTATGCTTGTATAAATGATTGAATGTAGTATAATTGTTGCGACATGGTATCTCATCCTACAAAGTGGAAACACCTTATTTCACATAATCATATTTGGATTGATTCATTATCAAATATTCTATATGGTGTGATCTTATTTTTCATGGTGGAAATATCAACTCCTTATTTCGTATCTTGAATCAAAATCCCCTTTAAAACGTTGTGATATATATTTCATTCAAGAAGATATTTTTATTTTTCTATTTTCATTTATTCTTCAAACTATTCACTCTTGAAATATAATATTTTTTATTAAAATATAAAAACTTAAATAATAATTAAAATATATTATGTATATCTATTTTAGTAAAAATAACTTACATATTCTTTACAAAATATTATATATGTACATAAGGTTTTCTATGTGGATGCATTATTTTCTCCCAAAAAATTTTATAAGTTCTTAAAATGATATTACATAACTACGCAAGTTTTTTGAATTTAAAATATCTCTATATGAACCACTAAAAAATAACTTACACAATAAGAAATATGTTACATATCTCACTTTTCTCAAGTAATTTTCCAAATTATTCACTCTTGAAATATATTATGCATCTCAAACCTTTCCCTCCCTTTTCTTCATTCTAGTATGCATCCCATAAAATATCTTATGTTTGAAAATATCATATTCATTTCTCACCTTTGATAATTATCATCACACAAATTAACAATGAATTTTATGTATTATCTTGAGAGAATATTATGAAAATCATTAAGGTTGAGAAGTTATCTATTTTTCACCACAACTAAGTTTGGTTAAGGACTTATCCATTTTCCCCTGCTACTCTAGAATTCTAGAAACCTTCAAATGATCTTATATCATCTTAAATTATTCTAATTGAATTATCAATCACTTAAAATCAACTCAAATAACGTTAAATAAATTATTAATTTTTTAAAAATAATTCCAAACCTCTTTAAATTACATTCAAATTTTTTGCATAATATAAATACTCAACCTTGAATATTTATAGGTAACGTCATTACCTCTTTAATTCCAACCCTATTTTTCTTCTTTAATTATAAATTTTCAATATTTTCAATAACTACCTTCTAGAAACATCATTTGAAACTATTCTATAGATTAAATCCTCCATTCAAAATAAATTATCATTACATTCCTATGAAATATAGCTCAACAATAATCACATGTATATATTGACTTATTGAATCTATTTATCCATGTTATCCAAGAAAAAACTCAATTTCCTTTACTGATTTATGTATTGTATTTATATTGGTCTTCACCTTCACTGATTAGGGTATTTATATATTATAAAACTTCAACACACATTGAATTTTCTTCACATAAACATATTGGTAACAAATACAATCTAAAACTCATCAATGAATCCAGGTTCTTCAATCTCACCCTTGGGATTTTCTACCAATATCCATTTCAATTTTAAATTAAATTTTATTCTTCTCCCCCTTGTTATCAGTAAATACAAAGGTTTTATTTAAGGTAAGGTCTTATCATATAATATTTTTTCTTCTAGCATGGCTCAAAATAACCTCTAATCCCCCTTGATAAAACCTAATTCACTAAAGGGAAGGGTGGAATAACCCTTCAATTAGAAATGATCCATAAAATAACCAACCCTAAGTATACATGAGCTATGACTGGTGTAGAAAACAATATTTATCAACTCATACGTCAATATTTACCATAATTTATTCAACATGTGATACCAATATAAATTTCCACTTTCAAGGGGTTGTTCAAGTAGTTTTATACATAAGAACCTATATTAACCTTAAACAAACACATTAAAAACATTCAAGTGAAAGAATATATTTCCCACATTTTTGTTCAATACATTTCCCCCTTTAAAATAAAAAATGACTTAGAATATATAATTATGGGAAGGTGTGATAATAATACTTAAATATTTAGTACTATACAGAAATTTTGTATTTGTATGAGATAATATAGATCTATAATTTTTTTTAACTTAGATCCCCCTTAAGGGTTCTCTTCATCAATCTTCAACTTGGTAAAAAACTCATGTAAATTTTGCAACGAATCATCATGCACTCCACGATATATGTATTATCCTATGTTATAGTAATTAAAAAATTGATTGATTTATCCATATTTATAGATCACCTTCAATTACATGTAAAAAAGAAATAAAAATAAATAAATATGGGAATAATATGAGTCTATATTGCTCCTTGTGGAGAGAAAAAGTTATGAGATTTGACTCTCAACCCAGTAATGTTTTTTTGGTATCTCAATCGTCCTAGACAATACCAAATAGTTGACTAAATCATCAATAATTACATATTGACATGCCCGAAGTTATTTTTGTATGAATAATACCTTTTTATAGTATTATTATTTGTACACGATGTCACTGGTTATTTTCCTTTATTTTTTTTAAAATATTTCTTTTCCAAGCATCACTGATATGAAATTTTTAGGACTGTGTCCTTTAAGATTTCACCTTTCATACAGCTTCTCATGACCTCAATAAATTGACATGTTATTCCAAAATTTAGTGCAACTATTCCAAAACCTATATGAATACCAATAGTGACCTATAAATGATATTCTCTTACCATTGGTTTAAATATAGATAGTTGCACACCTTGTTGGTTTTTGGTATGGTCGCTAGACTTTTGGACTCTTCTTCGGGAGATGATTTTCTTAAAAATGATCATATCCAAACATGAAGTTATTATGGACTTATTAGAACATTAATTCACCAATATTTTTCTATATTGAGATTTGTAACCTGTACTAATAGATGAAACATCATTAGAAAAGAAAACAATTTATGGGTCATGGGATAAACTTTTCCAAGAGATTTCTATGGATTAACCATTTGATGATATCAAGACCTTCTTTCCACTAACTTGAATTTTTTTATGAGTCATACTCTTATCATAAGTATATATTGAATCAATTCTTTTATTCTTAAAAATTTGTGAAGTCTCATCTTTAATAATTTTCAAATTTTATAATTTGACTTCAAGAATAAGGAATTTCATATTGATATTGTTTTTTATATGCTTCGCCACTTTAATTATAATTTCAAAATATTAATTCATCATTAAAATATTATATACATGTTATTTTTTACCTCCTTGCAAGGAATTATCAAGGTCCTCAATTAACTTTGATTTGATTTCTAATTAGGTATCCTTGACACCAATGGTATCATTATGACTTTCTTTCAAATAATGGATCTTCTATTAATATAATCTATTTAATTTATATTTCTCATAAATGTTAAATTGAGATGAATATTCATCCATAGAGTATTTTTCTCCACTTTTCATTACATATTACTTCCTTTCTTTCAATTCTATGATGAGAGAGTAATATTTTTGCAACTATCATTCTAATTATTTTTTCATTGATTCTACATCAACAACCAACTATGATTTTTCATCATATAATACCTAAATAAATTAAATTATATATGTAACAAACTTAGGATAAATTTTAATTATGTGTTCCCTAATCTAAAAATTATGGTCTTTAACTGATTTTATAGAACTATTTTCCTTAGTTTCATTATATGTTGAATTTAAATCATCTTGAGGATCATAGTAATTGGATTTAATTGGACTATTACAACTTTTTTGACTTCAGATTTTAGTGGATCCTCTTCCTCTTTTAAATACTTCCTTGTCTTATTTTCCACTCATTTCTTACCTTATAATAAGGTTTTTAATGAAACCTCTATGTTTACATTAACATGGATGGGAATTAAAATTTCGATTTGAGGATATTTTAAAATTTATTTAATTATTCAATTTATATATATCTAATAAAAATTATAAATTAATGTTTGATTCAATCAGAAGAATCCTTTTATCTAGTACCACTTATTATGCCCGAGTAGGATCTTGCAGTCACTAAAGAGGGGGGTGAATCAGTGTAACCTTTTTTACTGAATACCTTTATAATTTGAATCATCATCAATTTTTTTTGAAACTCTATTACCAATTAAGATAATATATAGATCTTATTATGTTTTCCAAAAATTCATTCTCACTACATAGATGATGGAAAGTAAAGAAACATAACACAAAGGGATTTTTGCAAGGTTCATTCCCAATGTGGATACCTAGTCCTTACTGAATTTAGGATGAGTTTGAGATGAAGGTATACACTTTATTACATAACTTAACATAAATAGATGTCACCCAAATATACCTTCTTTTATTTTGATATGTTATTTATCCAATATTATACTATTTTATAGAGACTCGACAAGTTTTTTATACTAGCTCCCACCAGTGTACAATGGGTTCTCCTGGTCTCCCTAGAAAATATCATTAAGACTACATAGGATGTCACTACATTAGTAAAATAAGATCTTTTTCATCAAATAATAGGACTTCGTATTCTTCTATATTCATGTATAACATTTATATCCTCTTTATCCTTCAAATATATCTTTAAGGACTTTGACCACCACTAAATGATCTCTAGTAAAACATGCATGTCACCCTTATTATAACTTATTCTCATAATGATATAAAGATATCAAAGGTATGGATATTTTTCTTGGATCTCAGTTATCCATGATTCTTGACACAACATATGCAATGTCAACCTTATTATTTATCATATCCTATGATATGACGATATCAAAATATGGTCCCCAATAATTACTACTTATTCTTCTCTTTATTATTATTCCCTATTGTTGGAACTGTGAAATTTATACCATTTAATTTGCTGCATAATCAATAACATAGTCCTCACCTAGGTGAATATAATTCAAGTTTGAGTATAAGAGTGTTTCCATGCTTAGATAGGAAGACAATTAAATTTTAATGTGCTGAATGAATGCTCACATACTAAGTGATAGATATCCCTGAATAATTCTTCCTAGTCCAATGATGTGGTGGTGAGAACCTCCCTATATGAGTAGGTAGTGGATTTAAAAAATTACAGACAAAAATGGTTTCAATCCCTTAAACCCCATTTTTAGGGTCTTCATGGCACATTTTTTCCTCAAAAAACATCATTCTAGGGTATATAAATAATAGCCATGGGAATAGTTTGCTTTGTATTATTTTATTAAATTTATTGTGGATCCAAAATGGACACACAAATCAAAATTGATAACCATTTAAAGATGGGATTCATATCTGGATGAAGTTAATTTGGTAATGGGAAATTCCCATGTGATGTTAACAGAGACCACTTAATTTTCACATGACTATGAGATATCAACATCATTCATAGGTCGAAGGCTGAACGATAACACAACCATGAGATACCATCATCTTATGACGGACGTCTCATGCAGTTTCAAGATGTTCTCCTAATTCACAATTCATAAATGGAGGCCTCATGTAGTTGTATTATGTGACCATCTTTCATGGATCATATATGGATATTCCACATGGATGCATGATATAGCCCTCTTATGTGTCACTATCATGTTGGACATATGTCCTATGATGATCAATTATTTTTTACCCATACCTTGTCATAATTCTGGCCTACAAATACCCTACTTTTCATTTTTTGAATGAGGGAGAGAATATAATGAGTCTACAAGACCAAGAGGAGATAAAAAAGGACAGTTGTGGGATTAGATTCTATATTTTTAAACATAATAAAATAACATTGATCAACCTGGAGCTTCTAAATAACTCCAATTAATAGAAATTCCATAAAAGACATTCACATGAAAAAGTCCATATGAGAAAACTACAAGATCAAAGCCTAAAAGAAATAGTTTGTGTGGGCCTATCCAAGGGATCATCACATGGTTGTGTAATGATAGCATTGTTCATGGTTGGAATATGGAACTATCAAATGGTCACATGATCATAACCTCTTGTGGAATGCCTAACATTGTTTCCTTACAAAGTCCCCTTTCTCACGTCATCTCATATCATGTGGTCCACCTTTATCACTTGATACCCACATCACATGATCGTGTGATCTAAGTCTCACACAATTTCCCGTAGTAAATTCCTAATGCAAGATCATCCATCAACATGATGTTCTTTTTCCAAAACCAAGGTTTACCCAAAATGTCTTGTCTCCTCCCACACCGATGCTCCCATACATTGCAATTTGAAATAATGGGATAAATCGATTATGTATGTTCACTTGAGCTATATTATAAACCCATTTCAATCTAGAAGACCTATATGGAATCCTTTTACCAAGGTCAAATTCCTAAAAAGGCAAACTTGAAAGCTCCTATAAATCCACCAAACATGAATGATCATGGTATGACTACTAACTTTCCACCCTTAGATCTTGTATTCCATTGATAAAATATCTCTAGGTTATCATCCTAGATAGGTATAAACCTAAAAGTGCCCAGGATCATGGATTCCCTTAATAACGAGGTTCTCTGAAAAGAAGACACTAGAATAGTTTTCACTGGTCTCATACAAAAAACCATTGAAACTTAGAACCAAACCTAGTTAGCATGGGAACTTGGTAGATTCCTAGGTTAAAAAAATGAGTCAAGAATCCAAAAATATTGTTATCCATACATATACCGTTTCATACCCCTATCTGGCAGTAGGTATCTTTCATATACTAACCTAATAATAGGTAGGAATATGTGAGGAAGTGAATACAACCTAGAGTAAGCCCCAATTAATTCTAATAGGATGCTATAATCCTTCCTTTACACCCATACCTAGCCTACTGATAGCCAAGAAGATGGGAGGATAATATCCCCCTTTAGGTGTGAGACCCAATATTGTTCCTTTTGGTAATACCATCAATAATAAAGGGATATGTCACATTATTCCTCCTCCTTAACTATAATCCATAAAAAATCTTTCATCTAGACAAAATCAATGTGTAAGCCCCACATCAATGCAATCATATTCTCCCATGAAATTTGTCTCGTATTCTAAGATCTCTTGTTTCTCAAACTAAGGATGACTCACATGGGATTATAGATTTGGGTTGATCATTCCATTATCTTGATAGAAACACCCTCAACTTGGGCCTCATTCCAAGGTGTAATAAAAAAACATAATTTATCTTCTCAAAGGGTTATATTCCTTGCAATACTTTCCTTCAAATGGTTATATTCTTGATGAAACCAATTAGGGAATACTCATATGAAAAATCCCCACTCAAATACTTTGTTTTCAAAATTTCCGTGGTATAGACATCCCTGTAAAATGATGTTAAACTGGGTAGCCTGCATCCTTGTTGCATGAAGTTAAACTGCACGACAACGTACATACAACATGATGTTAAATAACAAGACATAGTTCCTACATATGACCTTAAAATATGTCACCTGAACTACATGGGCATAGATTACAATCTACAATAGGATAATTAGGATGGATCTTTGAGGATTGAAACCAATATTCCCAAATCTTTATTATTTTATAAGTTCTCCCACTATGCTATACTCCCATCACAATCATATTCCTTAATAAATCTGTATACCTAATAACATAATGGCACTAATTTAAGGGACACATTCCCTTCAATCCTTACTATCTTTTTCCCGAGGGACATATTCACTCCGAGTATCATCATATCTCCTTTATTAGGTTATATCCCTAATGAAACAAGACTTCATCTTAGTAGGTCATATTCTTATTCTATAAACTAAACTATACTTATTAGGATATATTTCCTCTAAGGTTAACCAAAAATAACATCTCATGCAGAAGTCCTGCACCAACCATTACTCAACACCTTTCACCTAAAAACACCATTCTACTTGACATTAAACCACTTGTAATTATTCCTTTTCACTTAAACTTAAAAGGAAGAAAATGTCCCATTAATGTGGCACTAAACTATGTAGGTTCTTATTCCCTTCACAGGGATATATAGTAAGCCTATTTAATAGGATCGATCCCAATAATCAAGCACCAACTATCACCCTATATGATATTAAATTCTAGAGTGCCCGATAATGAGAATTTAATATAAAATATTATTCCTTCACCTCATAAGGGTGGAAATAGGTAACCTTTAATATATACAAATGTTTTATCACCCATTAATACCCATAATTAATCGACTATCATTTACAAGAGTAACTATAGAATTATTAACATTACTGGGTAAGATGCATGAACATGTCTTAAATCTATAAGTGAGTACTAAAGTAGGAAATAATAACCCCAAATATATGGATGAACCATACTCTTATCCTATTGGTTTGATGAAAATTCAAGGAGTCATCAATATGTCTCAGTGAGCACCTACCTATGGAATGTGGAACTATAGAATGACAATAAACCATACCGAGTGAATGCATAATCAAAACACCAGTACAGATGCTTATCTTCATGGATATCATTGAAATGTCCTCACTTAGATACCTATAGATTCTTCTCAAGAATTATATTATTAGATCCCCATAGCCACATCCATAATTCCATAGCCCAAAGCACACAAACAACATGCGGTCGGGGTTGTTACTTACCCTCAAACATGACTTCCCATACACCGAAGGCAGTCGACTAGTGGTGAGGGCCTTACATAGTTTTGGGGAGATTATTCCCTCTAAAATAAGTCCTGAGGGACATGCCTGAATCTATTGAAGATTAAGCATGAACCATCCATATAATAGACATCCAAAAACACTATATTCAATAAATTTGGATCCCATCAATCCCCCATGATCTATAATAAAAAATTAGTAAAATAGTATACATGATGCATTAAAACATAACATAGGAGAAATAATAAAAAAAGCATGGAATTATACCTAAAACCCACAACTACATCTATCTACTAACCATAATTACACATCATATACCCACTCTATTGAATTGTTGGTCACCACAACCTAATAAACCCATACCATGACTTCAGATCCATGTGATACCAATAACCTGATAGAAAATAGGAAACTCTATACATGTACAATAAAACAATTTATATGTATGTGAGTAGGGTGTGATCCCAACAACCTAGTTTATATCCCCAGTGCCTCAACAAATTGAGTGTTGTTGTGATAAATTTAATTAGAATTAAATATATATAAATTGGTATAGTTATGTCAATTAATCAAACCCACCGAGAAACATAACACACCATGCATATGCAAGCATATCAGATTTGTCTCCTTGTTGGGATCCACCTCATACCACATTACATAAAATACCTCCATAGGTTCCATGCTAAATTCCATGTCATTCCATAACCCATAAAATACATGTTTATGCACCATTCCAAAATCTTTTCATTTCATACCGAAACCCAACCCCTACCTAAATATGTTGGTTAGGGTGTTAACTAACAATGTACAACCCACACCAGAAGACTCAAGGTGGGGTGTTATCCAAAACCATGACTCACTACCTAAGAGATCAGTGTAGAGTCATACATCTGTGATCCTTGACCCATCCATCAGCACTTGAGGGGTGTGAATTATCTCTAAATCATGTCAAACCATTCCCTCTCACTCAATATATGGTCATCCAGTCCTTCTCACCCAAGGGAAAGGTCCCTTCTAGAATCACTAACCAATCACTCTAGATATGTAAAATCTTCTTTCATTCACACTGACCCAAGACACATCTGGAAAGGCCCTCAACTTCAGAAACTTTTTATGGCATGGTCATCATATTAATCCACCCCCATAGACTATGGGGTGGTCCATCAAGAACCACATCCCATCCCTGCAGACTTTAGGTAGGCCACATCAAGTATACCCTGGCAACCAAAAACATGGTACACAGATTTTTTCATAGATTAGAAACTCACCATTGAGGTACTCATCCCTTGGGATTTATTCCCGTGCCTCAAAAATATTAAACTAGTTATCCTGACCCACTAAAGGGTCCATCACATCCTTCTTGTCCAACTATCAATTTTATACCATAAGAAAATTTTTCATAGGGATACATACGCCACACACATCATCATTAAAATAGGTTCTCATGGGGATACCCAAAAACACACATTTTCATCACACAAGGGAACATAATAAATAACATCTAATATAAAACAATCCTTAATGAAACAAGGAATCTCACTTATAAAATTAATAGAATGAATATGTTAATCCAATCATTTTTTTCTTTCTTTGAAAAAAATTTAGGACCCTCTTTTAAAAACCAATTTAAAATTCATTTCAAAAATCACACAATTCCTTTTAAATTTCAATTTTAACCAAATATTCTTTTTAAAATTTAATTTAAAAAGATACCTTTTTTCATTTTAAAACCAATTCACACCATCGAGGCAAACCATAAAGACATTGGTACTCATTTAACCAAGGTGTTGCAATCAAACCGTTTAGAAAGCTATACATCCATGTTGACTATTAGGATGATGTGAGTGAATCCCAAACTTATGGAAAATCACAAAAAACATGCATCATGTAGGAATATATACTAATGAATCCACACAAATATAAAATTTCTAATCAACCAAGAGTAGTAGTAAGGTCAAGGTCCCTAACCTTAAGCATGGTTATTCCCTTTAATTCAACAATTGTCCATCATTTTCCAAGCTTTTACAAGCATCAAATAAACTCCCATGGTACCTATCTCAACCCCAAAATCATGATTAATTAATTATAAACCCTACTAATTAACTAAAAAATTCCATTAAATTAATTATAACAATTATAATTAATATATAAAATTAAATAAAATAGGTATATGGGCTACAATCTCACACAGTGATCCAATAAATTCCCTCAGACCTATGTTGTCCTCCACCAAGCCAACAAACACCTTCTTCATCCACCAATGACACCAAATTAATTTATTAATTAATTAAAACTAAAAACTCTAGCCGGAACAAATAGTGCAAAATTCAACAGAAAATGAAAAAAAACTGAAATATCAAGCAACAGATTGTCATCCACTCTAAAAAACCATGGAATTTATGAAAAGAAAGGGATGAATTTTTAATTCTCAAATTGAAGTTGAATTTTTCCTAAGATCACCAAAAAACATAAATAAATTTACTGGTAAACATAACTTATTTCAAATGAATAATGGGGACATTTTTACAGACACTCAAGATGTCCTATATGATCCGCACATGAAAGCCCCTTTATATTTTCCATTATCTTGTGAAATCATTCCTCTAAAACCTAAACAGCCAAACCAAAATTAACTAGGAGGGAATGAAAAAAAGGGGGAAATAAGAGGATCTATTACTTCAAAATGGTATGATACACTACTTCAGAATCATTCAGATCAAAGGGGAAGGAAGGGGGAATAAATCGGTGAGGGATCAACTAAAATGACCCACCCTAAGTGGATATCTCTTGTAAAAAGAATTATTTCTAACTGATAAATTACCAATCCTAACCAATTTAAAAAAACCACCCATACCCCACTATCTATCCACAATAATTATTCTTCTCATCCTAGATAATCCTTGGTCTCCCTCCGACCATGAGTCCCAACCTACCTTGTTTATCAAAATTACATTAACAATATTTATTGCATCTACAACCACATAAAAAAACATTCATTGAGAATGTATACTACCATTCCTAAATACACCAAACTTCCACCAAAATTCTTGGTTTGATCCTCAAACCATGTCAACCATGTTTTTAATGACACTCACAATATGGTTTCCAACTCCATGCACCAACTCTAATTGGTCTATTTTTTGATGAATTTGCTCAAAATATGTTGGGTATCACCCACCAATGCATCACCAAAACACCTAAACCTAATGACCAAACTCCAAATGTAATCAAAACTCTATCCAAACACCCAAATTGAGGTCCAACCCCAACACTCAACAAAATTACTCAATTAGTTTCCCAAACCACTACACCCACCATCATACACCTCCCCAAGAACAAATATGTTCCTGGTATGAATCCCCCTTGGATCACTCTAACTCCACCTCATGACTAATTCCAATGCACTAACCCCAACCAACTTCACACCAATATTCTCAATCTGGACCTATATGCTCACTGATATCATGCTTCTGTTTCAATCGTCCGCTAACCAGTTTCACTGTTCCCACATCCTGAATTGAGGTTTGTATAACTTATGATTGATTTGATCCTTTCCACTATAAGAGTATCCATTTTATTGATCTGTAGAGACAAAAACCAACATCCATTTCCTATATATTATCAGTTACTACATGTAATGATTATACATGGCCACCTGCTCACACCCATGTTCCAATCACAAAACATCCATCATTGAGTGCTAACATGGTGCTTGCCCACACTCATATATCCAAAAACACAAAAAGTGTCCAAATACATATTGTTATCTCCACCATAATTCTATTCTAACAATGGGTTATTTCAGTTAATGGTGATCCCCACCATAAGAATCACCCATAGAAACAAAATTCAACCAGTACTAACCATGAACCCATTAATGAACATCAAGAAGTCCAACCCTCAAAACTATAAGAATCACACTATGGGGTCTAATCCATACACCCACTAAAATAAAATTTGGATTACCAATCCTAACACCAAACATCCAACCCTGAGACCACCACATGTAGCTCCATCAAAAAAATCTTGGAATATCCACCAAAATCATGAAACAATGACTCGATTTCCACTCAGTCAACCACTAAAGATCCAACAAACTGACCTACAAAGGATCTGGTTTCTCTCTTCATAACACACTAAGAAAATAACACACACTGACTTTTCTTGGTATTATTCAAGAAAATATGTCATACAAGATGACCTCACAACTCAATCATCTAGGTCACTATGTCCAACACAAAAACCTAAAAAACCAGTTTCAACTATTACTGCTTGCTTTTATTCAAAAGGCTCATTCAATTCATTTTATATATGATAAAACTCACTTGAGTTTGAAAAAACCCCTTGATATCCAAGGGTTTTCAAAAAAATCAATATTTTTAAAATCACTAACCTACCTGGAAACTTTCCTTAAAACCAAAACCATTATCAATAACTCATTTTGTTTTTTTTTTCTAAAACCAACTTGAAATCCAATTTCAAAAATAGTTTCCCCTAATTTTCAAAAAATAAAAAAAAATCCCAACTCATTTCATAGTCACCAGCTCTATGATACATTTTGAATAAATCCAATGTTCAAAACCATTTTACAAACACCTCATACCACCACATGAGTTTTCTTTTCAAAACCAAGTTTTTTTATGAATTCAAAAAAATATAAAAAAAATTTTTATAATGAGGAAAAAAACACATCAAAAACAAAGATAAAAAATCAAGAAAACAAGCCCCACATATCCATATAAATCTAATAAAACCTTATAATATATGTGAAAAAACATTGTTTACATTATAAGTTACTCTAATTAATATGGATTCTGATATGGAGTCATGTAAAACAAAACCACCCATAGGCATGTGTATCATTCCCCTATCATACCACTCTCATAATGCATGAAAAAATCAATGGATCACAATAGATCCCTACGACTCATCCCAAGTCTCATCCATCCAACATTGGGATTCTTAGTTCAACACAACGTCATACTCTTCCTATATTAACTAATCCTGAAACTAGAAATCCCATGGAAACTCGAGTATTAACCAAATTCATGTTTGTACAATATATTATTGGTATACCACCCAATTCCCAAAAATAAAAACTTTGCTTCTAACCATACTACCCATCCCATGACATTCCCTGAAACTATTTTGTAACTCCCCAGTGTGGGATGCCCAAACAACACCAACCAGGAATGCTACATGACCTCAAGCGTGCTTCCTCATACACTAAAGGTTATCGACTATAATTGATGGTCTAAAATAATCATGGGGAGATTATCTCCTCTAAAATAAATCTCAAGGGTCATTCTTGAATATATAAAAAATTTAGCATGACTCGTCCAAAGAAAAACCATCCCAAAACCATGTATAATATAAATTGAGATCCCAGTGGGTCCCTTCATTCAAGAATAAAAAGAATTAATTTTTTTAACATGATACGTCAAAACATAAAATAGAATAATGAATAAAATAAGAATGTAATTCTACCTACTAACCAAAAAACATTTATCTTCTAACCATAACTATGCATCGCATACATACTCTACCAAAACTACGACCTCCACAACCTGTTAAACTTGTACCATGAGTCAAGATCCATGTAATACCCATGTACTGAGAGAAAATTGGAAAGTATACCCACATGGATTGAATTCCATGTCATGTATGAATATAGGGTTGAGTCTTAGGACCCACTAGGCATTCACAGTTCCTCAATAATACTCATTGTTTTTATGATCATGTGTACGTTTATACAATAAAAATAAATAGGTGCAGTCGTGTGTATGAAATACACCCACTCAAAAACATAACACACCATGAACATGCAAGAAAATAGGTTTTAACATCATGTTAGAATCCACATCATGCAACAACCTTTACAATACCTACTTAGGTTACATACTAGATTCCATGTCATTCCATAACCCATAAAATACCTACCTTGGTGTCATGTTTGAGTCCTATCATCATATACTACAACCTAAATCCTACCTGATAATATTGGGTAGTTTTTCAACCAATGATGTCCAACTCAAACATGAATACTTAGAGTGGGGAATCATCCAAAACCATGACCCTCTACTAAAGGGATTATGGTATGGTCATACATCTATGAGACGTGGCCCATTACTCATCAATTAAGGGTGGTACACTGTATATGTGTCACAATAATCCATGCCCTCTTACTCAAGATGTGGTTAGTTGGGCCTTATCACTCATGGAAAAGACCCCTTTCGCAAAAACTACCCTATCAATTGAGGTATGGCCAGACTTCGTTTATGTACACTGACCCAAGCCATGTATTGAAAGGTCCCCATCCTAATACCTTACGAGGGAATGTTAATCACACCAACCCATCCATGAAAACTCTAGGGAGGTCCATCAAGCACACTAACCCATCCTCATAGACTCTATTTTAGCCACATCAAATACACAAAGGAAATAGATAATTGGGCATATAGCCCATATCATATCTCACCAACTCACAAATAGGGAACTCATACCTTAGAACCTAGTCCCATTTCTTAAATAAGTTATACTAGTCATATCAGCTCTCTAAGGGGTCCATCATACCCTTCTAGACAAAATGTCACTTTTATATTGCATGCAAAGTTCTCATTGTGCTACATACACCACATGAATCATCATGAAAATAGATTCTCATGGATATACCCACACAACATGTATTAGCACAAAAAAGTTAACACAACCATGAAACATCACAATTATATGAGTCGTAGGTAAATAGTAGATCACCCTCATAAGGTGAAATAGACCAAAATACATTAATGGAATATTTTATGAATTTCTTTGAAACCCAATTTAGAATCCTATTTTTAAAACCATTTTTAAACTCCTTTCACAAATGAATCATTTCCTTTGAAATTTCAAGTTTAAACAAATCCGATTTTTAAATTTTCATTTTAAAAATAATCCATTTTCCCATTTTAAACCAACACACAAAACCAATAAAAATCCATATAGAGGGACATTAGAACTCGTTTGACTAAGGTTCCCCCATCAAACCATTTAGTAAGCTATAAGTCCTTGTTGACTATTAGGCCAATGTGATCTGATCACCACCTTATGGAAACTCACAAAAAATAAAAAACATGTAGGTAGGTACACTAAGTAATATGAATATGAAATGACCAATCAACCAAGATAAACAATAACATAAAGGCCCTTTACATCAAGAAATAACATTCCCTTTAATTCTGTAGCCATCCATCACTGCCCAAGCTCATCTAAGAATCACCTCATTTCCTAGGGCACCTATCTCAAGACCCAAAATCATGATTAATTAATTATAACCACTTATAATTAATTAAGAAATTAAAATAAATTAATTTTAACAGTTATAATTAATTTTACATTTTAAATCAATTAGGCATAAGGCCAAAAATCTCACTTGGCAATCCCATAAATTCACTCAAGATTATTCCAACCTTCATCAAGCCAATGATCACCTAACTCATCCAAAAATGCCACAAAATTAATTAATTAATTAATTTAAAATATAAATATAATTTGAATGATAGGTTCTAAACTCACTGAGGTAATTCAATGAATCCCAAATATCAAGCAATGAGGTGTAACCCACTCCTAATGCACCCCAGAATCTATGACAAAAAAATCCCATTTTAATACCCAAATCGAAGTTCAATTTTATCCAAGATCACTAGAACCCACAAATAAAATCACCAGGAAGAATACCATGAATAAAATTATTAACAATGACTTGTTTATATCATCTCGAAACATTCTCTGTGGGTTGTATATGAGATCCCCTTTAGGTGCGATAATTTCACTATCTTATGGCGAAATTGTTCCTCCCAAAACCTTAACAACCGAATCAAAATGAATTGGGTAAGAAGAAGAAATAGAAAGGGTATGATAATAGTATATCATACCTCAAAATATAGTGATGAACCTCTATTTAATCAATTGGATAAAAGGGGCAGGAAGGGGGAAGAAAGGGGGAGGGACCAACCAAAATGACCATCTCGCCCGAGAAGACCTCCCCTATAAAAAATGGGACCAATTGGTAAATTACTAGTCTTCCCTCATTTGAAAAACTACCTTTCCCCCATATGAAAGATGTTGGGCCTCACTGGTAAGTTGGTGGCACCACTAGCTGGCCAGTGATCCCAGGTAGAGCCCTGGGCCACTGGTTATCCCATAGGCTATCCAGTGGCCTCAGTACTGAACTTTAGTACCCCCAGATCTGGAAATAATTCTATAACTTCCTCCCAAAACCCCAAGAAAATCCTTAAACCTTAATCTAATTTTCAAAATTCACCCCTTTGATACATTCAAATTTTCTAAATCCCTATTTGATCCCCATCCCTCAAAACTAACCCACCACTAAATGAAAAATTAAAATTCCATTAAGAAGTTTCAACTCATAATGACATGGGATGTTATAACATCACTCTATTTTTTCTATTTACTTTTATAACTACACAAAATCATGTTGAAATTATTTCTATTTTTTTGAATATAAAAAATATTCCTTGAGTTGGTGTAGTGAATATCCACATTTAAAACTGGTAAATAATATCTACCACATTTTACTCTCATTTAATCACATTGAAATCATCCAAGAGACTCAAGATGGTCCTACTTAAAAACTACCATGTTATCTATCAGAAATATACATAATGGTATTCATGATTACATGTAGTATAACTAACACGACATGGAATCTAATTTCATGCTAGGGAATCCTGTCATTTCATAGAATTAAATTCATTTTTCTGTATTCTTAAATATTCTTCATGGAATGATATTATTATCATGTTGTGGAGATCATCTTCCCAATTCTTAGTTTTAATCATATTCCCATTTGATCATTATGATATTTATTTTGTTGAATTATTTATTTGGATTCATCTATTTTTAGTTTTTTTATTCAAATTATCTCTCTCTAGAAATCTAATATTGTTCTCAAACTATAAACACTAATGTTAGAATTGAAATATCTTATGTATATCTGTGCAAGTAAAAATATCATACATATTCTCTAAAAACATATTATATATGTATATACTATTTGAAATATATAATCCATAAATCAATGCAGAATGTGATTCTCTTTACCAATATCATATTTGATGATATTGGTATGTCACTAGACATGGTTTGGAGAAAACATGCCACTTCCTAATTTATCATATTTTATGATTGGGGATATGGTAATGAATGGTTTCTTGATGTTACCCATGAAATAATATTTTATGATTATAGATTTATTATAAATATTTTATATGCTTCTATCTTTGATCTTTTTAGATACTTGTAAGGGTTGGTGTCCTAAGAACCAACTTTTTTGTACTTTGATTACATGAATGTACACTTATTATATATTGTTCATTATTCTACATGACTATAATATAATAATGTCCTAGAATATTTTTTGTATTGATAAAGTCATGGAAGATCCCCACTATGATGAGAACCTTGAACTAATATAAAAATATTCTTAAATAAAGTTCTACGGTTGGATGAAATACTATGATAGGACACATAGTATACAGACCATCGTGTCCGAGTACTTGTAAGAAGAAGGGACTCTCTCTCTCATGGAGTTCGCACTTGGTAATCTCCAAGATGGGAGATTATGAGAATAGACCAGCCAATAGAAATTTCACATGTTTTGGTGTCATCAGACATTTCTATCTACGAGCATGTACAATGGTCCTTAGACTAGAAGATTATCATTAACTCATGTCATGAATCACGCACTTAGATTTGATGACGAAAACCGTCACGATGAGAGTTGGCGGAAAGTAGGGTATGTTGGGTGCGTCAAAAATGACATGTTGTTAATGGATAAGTCGAGGAAGGATTTTTCCCCTCTATATTTATGGATGTAGATATCTCAGGCCCTTTTATTGAAATATAATTGTCGCACAAATTCCATGGCCATGGTTTCATGATGATTTTATTTCTAGAAGTCAAAGAATGACAGATCAAGCATATAGGTTTATGACACTGCCATGAAACCTGCTTGATGATATATTGAGACAAAGGTATTAAATTACACAGTAAGCATTTTTATGAGGTGACACATCAATTCTACGTCAACTTATTTCTCTTGGGTTCCTTGACCCATTGCTAGACAGTAATCTTGGACTTTAGGAAATATCGCATAATGCCAACAAGAAATAGTCCTAGAGGGTCACACACTAAGTGTATCCAAGTATCTCAAGTAGAATAAAGATTATTCCCATACGTGGTTTAATAATTATTCAAGGAAGCATAAATAGTTTTAATGTAGGAGGAAGAATAAAATGAAAACAAGTACATGTCGTGTATTAATGATTACATGTCGTGTAGTTTTTATTTTGAAAACAAGTACACGCCATGTATTAATGATTACACACATTGTAGTTTTTAATGAAAAACAAGTACACACCATGTATTTATGATTACACGCCATGTAGTTTTTCCAGTAGGGATTTTGAGGAAATATCGTTTTATTAAATGATATTTATTATAATCAGTGTGCGCACATGTTAAGGAATTAATGATTCGACGTGGGGTTTTCAAAAGAGTTAATGAAATAAATAAAATACGTAACGCTTTTATTTATTTTCATGACTCTACAACCTCAAACCTGATTATAAATATCCTCAAAACCCCAACTCTTTTCCTAATAATAGTTGTGCACAACAATTCGGGAGAATTATCTCAAGACTGAAAGAACTCCATCCTCCAAGAATGCTCTCAAGACTGAGAAAGATCCACCTCCATCAGATCAAGGTGATCTAAGGCGAACAACGCAAGCAAATGCTTCTCCATGCTAGCACTCGGATATTCCTTTGGTGATGTCTAGAGATACGTAGTGCACGTGTGGATCACCGCTAGAGGAATTCTACACTTGGATTTTGCAACACAACGACAAATCACATCATAACGTGATCAGAAATATCAATGAAGAAAGAATGCCATAAAAGGTACATCTTGTCAATTAATTAAATTAATTATATTAAAATTGTGATGATCCTTCATTTATGGTTCCGGGACTTTTCTTATTCTCTGTCCATTTCTGTGATTTGATCCGTGGAGACTGGTATTTATCGTCTTATTGATCCCAGATTGATCATTGCAAATGACAAAAAGCCAAGTGGGCACATCCACCCACGAGCTTCCACTGCGCCTGGGACCTTCAAGTGGTATCAGAGGAGGTCATAATTATGATTATAGTTATTTAATTTTCATTTATAATTTACACATTTATATTTGATTCAATTCAAGATAAATCGTTCTATAAAACTAAATGAACGAGATCTGTTCTTCCTCCTTCGTTTCTTGATTCACATCACAAAAATGAACTTTTAATTTTAATTTTTATTAAATTAAAAAAGAGGAACTCATCTAGAGGAGATTCTCTTTCTATCTGTACAACACAAGAATACACAACGTGTGGTGAAAACTACACGCCGTGTACTTAGGTTCAACGAACCAGTACTAGTCCGCCAAACCACACCGTGTGAATTGAGTACACCTAAGTATTTATTATACTGTGTTGACCAGAAATGAACGGCACGTGGGAACCAAAATACATAGTGTGTATGTTGAATCAACATGTCGTGTAGTCTGATCTGGCCCAAGTGAAACCATGTACAATGAGAAGTCGTGTTCCACGTACATGGGATTACCAAGCCGGTAACCGCGTAATAAGGAAGTACACACCATGTTAGATTAATCTACATGCCATGTACTCCAAAATTTCCAAAGTATAGAAAACATGCCAAAGCCCCTGATGTGTACATTGGATAAAGGGTAAAAAATACACGGCGTGTAGGCTATATTACATGCCGTGTACTTTCCAAAAATGGAATTTCACCAGGTTTCCTCCAAAAGTACAAAGACATGTACAAGGAATATGGATAAGAAGAATCTCAAGGAAATTTAGAAAGGAATTTAATATAAATAATTGATTAATTATAAGATCATAATTAATTGAATTCAAGAATGACTTATCTTGAATAAATATAATGATTAAAATAATTTTAATTCTAAATATGCGTAAATGTCTTTTCATGCTATGGATGATCATGAGATAGACCAAAGACCCTTTGTATGTGTGTATGGTTTCATTTAAATTTGGTTAATTTAAATTCGTTGGCCTGCGAGCCTTTTCCAATAAAATGTAGGGCTTGTGTGCCCATGGTTTCTTTAATGTAAACCCCATGCAATGGAGGATCTCCCAAGCTAGTGGTGACGGTTCAAAAATCCAAAGTTGAGGCGAAACCAAACCAAGAAGATGCAAAGGTGGACATATGGGAGCTACAAAACATGAACCATTGGGTTCAAGGTGTTTTCCCTAGGTCAGGGTTAGCTTATCAAAACCTCTAGATAAGCTAACCAATAGAATCTCATGATCATGACATATTATTTTATTTCTATCTGATTTTATGGTTTATTTATTTTGTATGTGTTACCGCGTTCACATAATTAATGAAATAAACAAGAATGCAAAGATAGAATAAAATAAAAACCGGACTATGCGTAAACATTATCAGAACATGGTTAATCACTTAAGTAAGAATCACTTAATATTAAAAAGCATGTGATAATGAAAAACTATGCATAAAGAATAAAATCCCTCAAATACCATATTATGTCAGACCAAGCATTCTGTTACTTGATTAAGGGAAAGACTTAATAAAGCCATGTGTTTGACCAACCCTTGTTGGGACACAAACTTTTATAAAGGAAGCTCTTATGAAAGTTTTGGGTTGACTTAAACATTTTACATCAAGAGGAGTATCCCTTGCTAGACATGTTATAAAAAGGAGGCAAGTGTTGAGGAAATCCAAGTCAAGATTTCTGGATTGGGGAGTCCACTCAATAGATCAAGGAACTGTAAGCTCACATTTGGAAAATACTTGCCTGCCTAAATACCTTCAAATAGCTTGACCAACCCTTATTGGGGTTATGTGAAGGGGAATATGGATCCTTGACACTAGAATCTCAAAGCAACTAGACATTCCGGGTTCAATGGTGAGGTCCATTGGGGATTGATAAAATAGTTGGAGAATTAATAAATTCATTTATTATTTTTCAAAAAATGTAATCAAAAGGTACTGATAAATATTCTCTTTTAATTTGTATAATAAATATGAAAACATCATCAACCACATTATATCTGTGATCAATTCTAGAAAAAACAATATGCTCACTGGCAGTAACTTTCAAAAATGGTTTAGGCACCTTCGGGTTATCCTACACCATGAATGGAAGTTTTATGTGATAGAGTCCTCACTTCCTGATTCTCCTTCCCAAGGGGAAAGTGATCAAGATTTACTGATCTATGATCAACATTTGAACGATTCAGTTGATGTTCAATGTTTGATGCTATCATCAATGTATAGTGAGCTCATGAAGTCTCATGAATACATGGATTCCTATATCATGCTCGAGAACATCCGTGGTCTATACTAGGAGAGAGAAAGACAGGAAAGGTTTGAGAACTCCAAGGATCTATTTTAGAGTAATCTTAGAGAGGGTTCCCCAGCTGGGCCTCATATAGTCAAGCTCATTGGCTTCATTGAACGCTTGGATGTTCTAGGTTTTAAACACCCCGAGGAACTGGGTACCGATCTCATTATCTCATCAATCCCCCAGAACTTCTCTTGCTTTGTTGTAAATTCCAACATGAACAACATTGATAAGTCTATATCTGATCTTCTTATCCTTATTCACCAAGTGGACAATGATTTCAAGCATGAATCCTTATAGTGAATAAAAGGAAAGGGAAGGAGAAGAGCATTAATACCAAAGCTTCTTCAAGGCCTTAAAATAAAAGGAAGATCAAAGGGGAGTCAAGAGAACAAGATGATGTTTGTTTCGCATGTGGCAAGAAGGGCCACTTGAAGAAAAACTGCACCCATCCAAGGAAGAAAGTGGAAGCTTTAGGTGCTTTTTCCATCGAATGCAATCTATCTGTTTCTATAAATTGGGTATTAGATACATCTTGTGGGGCTCACATATGTATCCAAATACAATAACCAAGTAGATTCAACAAGATTGATCGAGGGGAAGTAGATCTACGAGCAACCAATATAGCCAGACTTGCCGGTGTAGCTGTCAGGGACTACCACCTCACATTGCCAACTGGAATGATCTTGGTGTTAAAGGGTTGTAATTATGTGCCTTCTGTTACTAAAAAAAATTATTTTAGAATCTGGATTAGATATTGATGGATTAATCTTCAAGTTTGGAAATGAATGTTACTACTTTTATAAATATAGCATTTGTTTTGGTAGAGAACATTTATATAATGGCCTTTATCTGTTAGACTGCACAAACCAAGTAATGGAAATCGATAACAATGTTAATTCACATGACTCATACCACACCCAACTTTTGAATCACGGGCTAGGTCATGTTAATGAGAAACGTTTGAAAAAATTACATCAAGATGGGTATTTATATTCTTTCGAACTAAAACCACTTGGTGTATTTCATGCATGTATATAAGGAAAAATGACCAAATCCCCATTTAGTGGGAAAGGTGAAAGGGATAAAGAGCTTCTAGAATTAGTTCACATAGATATATGTGGACCATTTCCAATTGAATCAAGGGGTAGGTTCTTATACTTCATAACTTTTACTGATGATTTTAGTAGATATGGATATATTTACTTAATGAGGTATAAGTCAGATTCTTTTGATTGGTTCAAAGAATACAAGAATTAAGTTGAGAACCATCTTGGTAAAAAGATTAAGAAACTCCACTCAGAAAGAGGAGGAGAATATCACAACCACGACTTCATTGATTTTTTACGAGAGTTTAGGATTCTATCTCAACTCACTCCTCCTTACACGCCTCAATGGAATGGCGTAAGTGGAAGGAGGAACCGCACCCTGTTGGACATGGTGAGATCAATGATGAGTCATGCGAGTCTTCCATTATCCTTTTGGGGATATGCATTACAAACAACATCACACATACTAAACCAAGTACCAACTAAATCTATAAATAGTATTACATACGAAATATGAAGTGGACACAAAGCCATGTTATCAAATTTACATGTGTGGGGTAGCAAAGCATTTATTAAGGCCTCTTTAGGTAACAAGCTTGCACTCTGAGGCACAAAGTGTATCTTTATATGATATCCCAAGGAAACAAGGGGATATTACCTATACAACCCCTCAGATAAAAAGGTAATCGTGGCAAGACAAGCCATATTCCTTGAGAGGGATCACATCTCCAAAAGAGTTAGTGGGAGTGAGATAGACTTCGATGAAGTCAAGGCTCAAGATACATAGGAGTTGGTATAAGAAAAAATTCCACAAAGCCCTGTGGAAGAACAATCTATTCCAGAGACACAAGAAATGCGTAGGAACACGAGAGAGGTAAGAGAACCATAACGATATGGATTTATTGTTACTGGGTATGGTGACTCATTATTGGTTGACAATGACGATACTCTTACCTACAAGGAAGTAGTTGAATGCACAGATGCTTCCAAGTGGCAAGAAGCCATGGATTTTGAAATGGATCCATGTACCAAAACCAAGTTTGGATTTTGGTAGATCCTCCAGTTAATGTAAATCCTATTGGTAATAAATTGGAATTCAAGAAGAAACTTGACATGGAGGGGCAAGTCAACACCTATAAGGCACGACTGGTTGCAAAAGGTTTTAGGTAGCATCAAGGAATTGACTATGATGAAACCTTTTCACCATTTGCAATGCTTAAATCCACCAGAATCCTATTGGCCATTTCTTCTTACCATGACTATGAAATTTTTAAAATGGATTTAAAAACAGAATTCCTTAACAGGAACCTCCAGGAAGATGTCTACATGACACAACCTGAAGGGTTTGTGACTCAAAAGGATGCCAACTTGGTATGCAGTTGCAGAAATCCATTTATGGATTAAAGCAAGCATCAAGGTCATAGAACATTAATTTTGATGAAGCTGTAACATAATTTGGAATTGTTAAGAACGAATGTGGACCTTGTGTATACAAAACGTTTAGTGTAAGTGAAGTTTTTTCCTAATAGTATATGTTGATGACATATTACTAATTGGAAATGAAGTACCTTTCTTACAGTCAGTTAAGGCATGGTTGGATAAATGCTTCTCTATGAAAGACTTGGGCGAGGCAGCATATATTCTTGCAATCAAGATCCATCATGATAGATCCAAGTGAATGTTGGGCCTAAGTCAAAGTACATACATTGACAAGGTACTGAAGAGATTCAGTATGGAACAATCCAAGAGGGGATTGTTGCCAGTGTCACATGGCATTCATCTTTCCAAGAAAATGTGTTCTCAGACACGTGAGGAAAGAAATAAAATGGAAAGGATTCCTTACACATCCGCGATTGGTTCAGTCATGTATGCTATGTTATGTACAAGAATAGATGTTGCTTACACATTAAGTGCGATAGGCAGATATCAAGATGATCCAGGAGACCGCTATTGGATGGTAGTCAAGACTATCCTTAAGTATATGAGTCATACTAAGGATATGTTCCTGGTTTATGGAGGAGATGAGGAAAAAGTCATCAGAGGACATGTAGATGCTATTTTCCAGACTGATCAAGATGACATGAAGTCACAGACTGGATACATCTTTAGTTTGAATGAAGGTGCAGTGAGCTGGAAGATCTCAAAGAAAGGTGTGGTCGCAGATTCTATAGCAGAGTCCGAGTATATCACATCTTTTGAGGTAGCTAAAGAATAAGTATGTATGCGAAGCTTTGTCCAAGAGTTGGATGTAGAACCAAGCAGTAAAGATCCTATCACAATCTATTTTGATAATACTGCAGTGGTGGAACTTGAAAAAGAGACAAGGTCACATCAGCAGACAAAGCACATACTTCAGAAGTATCATCTCTTGAGGGATTTTTCTTAGAGAGGTGAAGTTGCAGTGAGAAGTATTTCCATGGAAGACAATGTGGCTGACCCCTTGACTAAAGCATTGACTTAGCAGAAACATGATCATCATGTGAGGTCTAGCAGACTAAAAGTCGTAGACAGTTGGCTCTAGCCCAAGTGGGAGTTTTTAAGGGTTGTTGTCCTGAGAACCAACTGTTTTGTAATTTGATTACATGAATGTACACTTATTATATATTATTCATTATTCTTCATGACTATAATATAATAATGTCTTGGAATATTTATTGCATTGATAAGGTCATGGTAGATCCCTGCTATGATGAGAACCTTGAAATGATATATCAATATTCTTAAATAAAGTTGTACGGTTCGATGACATACTATGATAGGACACATAGTATATAGACCATCATGTGTGAGTACTCATAAGAAGATGAGACTCTCTCTCTCATGGAGTTCGCACTTGGTAATCTCCAATATGGGAGATTATGAGAACAGACCCACCAGTAGCAATTCTCCATGTCTTTGTGTCATAGAACATTGCTATCTACGAGCGTGTGTAATGGTCCTTAGACTAGAAGATTATCATTAACTCATGTCATGACTCACACACTTAGATTTGCGGACAAAAACCGTCACGAAGAGAGTTAGTGGGAAGTAGGGTACGTTGGGTGCGTCACGAATGACATGTTGTTAATGGATAAGTCAAGGAAGTATTTGTCCCTTCCATATTTATGGAAGTAGATATCTCGGGGCCTTTTATTGAAATAGAACTATTGCACAAATTCCATGTCCATGGTGTCACAACGAGTTTATTTCTAGAAGTCAAAGAATGACAGATCAAGTATATAGGTTTATGACACTGCCATGAAACCTGCTTGATGAGATATTGATACAAAGGGATTAAATTACACATTAAGAATTTGTATGAGGTGACACGTCAATGTGGCGTCAAATTATTTCTCTTGGGTTCCTTGACCCATTGATAGATAGTAATCTTGGACTTTAGGCAAGCCCGCCTAATGCCAACAGGAAAGAGGCCAAGAGGGTCAAACACTATGTGTATCCAAGTATCTCAATTAGAATAAATATTATTCCCATACGTGGTTTAATAATTATTCAAGGAAGCCTAAATCATTTTAATGTTGGAGGAAAAATAAAATGAAAACAAGTACACGCCATGTATTAATGATTACACGTCGTGTATTAATGATTAAACACTGTGTAGTTTTTAATTAAAAACAAGTACATGCCGTGTATTTATGATTAAATTCCGTGTAGTTTTTCAAGTCATTATTTTGAGGAAATATCGTTTTATTAAATTATTTTTATTATAATCAGTGTGGGTGCATGTCAATGAATTAATGATTTGACATGGGGTTTTCAAAAGTCTTAATGAAATAAATAAAACACGTAACGCGTTTATTTATTGTCATAACTCTACAACCTCAAACCCAATTATAAATATCCTCACAACCCCAAATCTTTTCCAAATAATTTTTTTTCACAACAATTCTGGAGAATTCTCTCAAGACCGAAAGAACACCATCCTCCAAGAATGCTCTCAAGACTAAGATAGATCCACCTCCATCGGATCAAGGCGATCTAAGGTTTAAAATACAAGCAAAGGATTCTCCATGCTAGCACCTGGAGATTCTTTTGGCGACGTCTAGAGATACGTGGTACACGTGTGGATCACTGCTAGAGGAAGTCTACACTTTGCTTCTATGACGCAACAAAGAATCACATCAGAACATGATCATAAATTTCAACGAATAAAGAACCCCATAAAAGGTACTTCTTGTCAATTAATTAAATTAATCATAATAAACTTGTGATGATCCTTCCTTTATGGTTCCGGGACTTTTCTTCTTCTTTATCTATTTCTGTGATTCAATCTGTGGAGCAAGGGACCGGTCCAGAGTGAGGTGGCTTAGGGAAGGGGATAAGAACTCATCATACTTTCATGCTTGCATCAGAGAGAGGCAGCGGGTTGTGAAGCCTGACTTAGCCTTGGAGGATGGTTCTTTCTCAGACGACAGGGACATGGTTGGGGGAATGGACCTGGTCTATTTTAAAGATCTCTTGGACGGCCTGACTGAGGGTTTTTCAGGGGGGGGGGTACCCCTCTAGAGAGGCTCTGTTATGGGAGGCGATTCCGAACCTTGTGTCCATGCAGGACAATGTTTTAATAGAAGGCGTTCTGGAGGAGGAGGAGGTACAAGCCATCATGTGGCACCTAAATCTGGACAGCACTGCTGGGAAAGATGGGTTCCGCAAGTCTTTTTACAGAGGTTTTTGGTAGATGGTTAAAGGGGACTTGGCTTTTTCGATTCATGACTTTTCCCATGGGGGTGTCCTCCCTCGGATTTCGGCTACGATGTCAGTGGTTCTCCTGCAGAAATAAAAAGATCCTTCTTCTCTCAACCACGACTAGATGCTCATTTTGTGTAACTTTCCCTACAACTTTTTGGAAGCTTTGATTAATAGAAGGGTGTCCAGTTTTCTGCCTCGGTGGGTTTCCCTGGAGAAACATGGGTTTGTGCATGAGAGGTTGATTCATGGGGCCACAACACAGGCCCAGGAGATGATGGGGGACCTGAACATGAAGACTAAAGGTTCTAATGTGGCAGTGAATCTTGATATGAGTAAAGCGTATGACCGTATGGAATGGGGTTTCATTAACAGGGTTCTTGGAAAGATGGGATTCTCCGACTGGGCTTGTGATATTATTTTCAGGTGTTTTAGCTTTCCGTGGTTGGGGGTGTTATTCCTGTGGAGAACACATGGTTTTTTCAATTCGATTCATGGCCTGAGGCCAGTAGACCCATTATCATCGAGCATCTTTATTCTGATGCAGGACACTCTCAGCCAGTTGCTGAACAGAGGATTGAGTAAGGTGAAAATCTTGCCTTTCCGTGGGAGACATGGTAGCCAGTCCATATCCCACTTAATGTACGTGGATGATACAATCATTTTTATGAATTCCAGGGGGAAATCCATTCGTGTGGTCAATAAAATTCGGAAGGAGTACAAAAAATGGAGTGGACAGATCGTGAGTAGGGAAAAGAGTTGTTTTTCATTGCAAACTCTTATGGAGAGGGAAGGGTGGAATGGGTGAGCTCTGAGATGGTCATAGGGAAAGGGTCTCTCCCTATGGAGTACCTGGGTACTCCGGTTGCCTCTAGTAGGCTCTAGAATAGGGACTTTGATAAGGTGGTAAACAAGATTATGGGCCTCATTCTGGACTGGAAAAACCACTTCTTATCTTTTGGGGGCCGAATCGCACAGGTGAATAGTGTTCTATCTGTTGTCCCTGTGCATGTGATGGCATCCACTAGTGTCCACAAGGGGGTCATTCACTGTGTTGGTAGGGTGATCACCCATTTTATTTGGGATGCCTCGCTTGAGGGGAAGCAGCAATGGGTGTCATGGGGGAAGATGGCTTGGATGATTAGCGAAGGAGGTATTGGCATCAGGAGCATGGAAAACACGTTGCATGGTTTACGTACGAAGCTTGCATGGGAGATCATTGGGGGAGGTACGCCGCGGGGGAGGAGCACGATGTATAATTATAAATCTTTCTCAAACTCCCTTCCAACCAGGGGTTCGTCTATATGGGCCGCGGTCTGCAATATTGTCCCGACGCTTCTTCCTTACTCTCAATGAATTATCGAGGAGGGTATATTCATTTTTTGGAACATAACTGGGTAGGATCAATGCTGGGTTACCCTGGGTGCCTGACCCCTTTGATCTCTTTCAGTGGGGCTAGCTCATATCCCATGTTTTTCAGATCGATTATGGATGATGCACAACAGAAGGTATTCGACTCGGTTGTGCTTATACCTGATAAGGATATGTGCGTGTACACCCCTTCAACGATGGGTAAGTTAAACCTTAAAGACTTCCGTTGGAGCTTTATGCCTCACGGACATCAAGAGAACGGGAACATGGGGGCGTGGCGGATGAGTATCCCCACCAAAATTAATTTCCTAACTTTTCGAATCCCTAATAATGCTATCCCTATAGATGTGAGCATCAAAAGGCTTGTCATCAACCTGGCTTCCTGTTTCCAGTGTTGTCCTAAAAGGAGGGAGGAGAGTACAAATCATATTTTCTTTGAGGGGGTTTGGGCATGTATGGTGTGGAGTTTCTTTTCCATGCATATAGGATATTCATCAAATTCTGATAACCTGAAGTGGTTTATGGAGAAGTGGTTTCAGGGATGTGATGGTAACCCAAAGGAGGTTGAGGCTCGTGCCATTATTTACAATGCAGGCTGCTGGGTACTTTGGTAGGCAAGGAATCGTGCACGGTTGGAGGGAACCAAGTATATAGTGAGGGTGGTGGTGTTGATGATAATGTGCATGTTGATTGACCTGGTGGACCTTGCGGATATTGGGACATAGGTTTCCACGCTCCGGTTTTTACAGTCCCCCAGGATGGCGGCAAACCAGAAGGTCTCTAAGGGGCAGGGGAATTGGATTCGTTGGATCCCCCCATAGGATGGTTACAAGCTGAATATTGATGGTTCTTGTTCTTTGGAAATTATGCGTGGAAGGGGGGTTGTGCAGAACCACAGGGGGAGTGTGGTGTTGTCCTTCTCAGCTTTCTATGGGAGGGGGAGCTCTATTCGGGCAGAGGCTTTGGCAGCCCTCTTTGGGATGTACCTCTGTAATCAGAGATGCCTTGACATTGTACAACTGGAAACTCACTCAAAGATTGTGCATGATGACTTGGATGGGTGTGGAAACATGCCATGGATGATTACTTAAATTATTAGACAATGTAAGGTGCTCATGAACAACAACGTAAGGGTCACCCACACTTAGCAGGAAGGGAATAAAGTAGAGGACTAATTGGCTTCTATTGCGGTTCCCGGGGAACCAGTGGTTTGGTTTTCTAATGTTACTCTTTTCAATCCATAAGGGGTGAACTTGATTAGTGGAGATGCCCTCGGTTTACACTATTTTCTACCCCCATAGGTGGGGGACATTGTTTTGTTTCTACGACTTTATTTTGAATAAAAACTGTAGCGATTGGATGGATGGATATAAAGGGGAAATTCAATGACATGGTATTCCTATGATACTACCCAAAGATCAACCAAACATCCCTAAACCTAAAGATCTCTTCATCTTCATCTATTGCACTTTGAGATTATTTCACATCAAATAGATGAGATGCTTCCCATCCAAACATTAGATGATTTAGTACCATCATGTGGTTTCCTCTCGGGGTAGGATTCTTTTAATTTACACTTGATTGATCTTTATCAAATACTCAGACGATGAAGATGAATTCTATGGATTTTTTTGTATAGTATGCTTGATTATTCATTTACAGTTTCATGCATATTTCTTTTTTCTATGCATGGTGATCTTGGTGAGGGTTTCTTGATCATTTTTACTACCTCTAATATGTTTCATTCAAACCTTATAAATCCCATCAATGGTATCATATCATGTGATGAATTTTGATTTGTGAATCATATGGGAAATGAAGGTTTTGTAAACCGTATTACATAGCGTATTATAGTCATAAAATACAAACATGTTATGTTTTTCTATGGTTTTTTTATTATGGAATATGATGTAGGATATTGTAATCCTTGATATAGTTTAAATCCATAGTTTTTTTTCAATTTTAATCATATTATATCGAGATATCATAAAATATTATTGCAGTATTGTGTTTTCAAAATATAGTGTATTGTATCAAAAATACAATATCTTTTTATATCATATAATATGATATATGATACCATAGAGAATGCGAATTTATCAATCATAAAATATGGATGATAGTACACACCATTATTTTATCAATTTTAGCATATGTTGTCTCCTGAATCATAGAATATGATTTTGAATTGTAGAATACGACTCATGTTGTATCATAAAATATGATTAGTTGTTTTTTTCTTCTTATAATTGAATTATATTATTTATAAATTTTTTATAAATAATGATTAAATATATTTTGGGGGTATTTATTAGTTTATAAAATTTTAATAAATAAATTAATTTTAAATACTTTATACTTAATTAATAAATGTTTCTGAAACTTTTATTATATTCCTAAATATTAAATGTTAATATTAAAAATATGTTTTACTAAATTATATGAAAATACTTTTGAATTGAAAATAAAGAGTTTTTTATAAATTTAAAGGGTGGAATATAGAGTGTTTGTAAATTACAAAATAAGGTTAAAAAATAAATCAAAGTTTTTATATTTAAAGATCGTGAATTGTTAAAATAAAGGGCCTTATTTGGGATATTATTTAAACCAATCACTTATGTTGGTTGACAGGGGCGCCTCTCTAGGTTGATGGGTGTCGCGGTCATGTGCGAGGCGGTGTGAGTGGTTCCCAACATGTTACTTTGTTTTGAGTGGGTCTGGCTTTGGATAGATTTCTAGTCTAGGAATACCGAGATCCTGAACAACCCGCTTTTTCTTTATTCGATTTGATGTTTTCATCCAGGTTTCTTATTCGGTTTTCATTAACCCAAAAGTTGTTGATTTGAAAAATAAAAAAAATTAAGTTTCCGTTAGTATGTGATATTTAGATTATATGATGTGTTTACATATTATAATTTGAATTATAAAGTGTTTTTAATTCAAAAAATATCATATATTTAAAGTCAATGGTATATAATGAATAATATAAGAGAGTACATATAATGAAATAAATATAAAGTGTTTATATTAAAGATTATGGAGTGTTCATAATGATTAGATAAATTATAATGTGTTTATATCTATATTTTATTTATGAATTGTTCATAATTATTTATCTCATGTTTAAAAATTTCAAATGTTCATTTATCTGAAGTATATTTTATGGTTTTTTAATAGTTATAATTTTTTTATATTATAAAAAATTATTCTTTAGTTAAATTTTCAAATTTATTAGAGTGATTATCCTACAGGAATCTAAGGAGTTATATGCTAGTTATGATAATGGATATAGTTTCTATATACCTTGACTTTTGTTTGTAATCCAACAAATTAGATTGAATTTAGTTTTTTAGTTCATTTTATACATATAATGTGTTAGAGTTATGATGAGTTATATTATCTCTTAAGTAATGTATCCTTGGGTAGAGGTACTTTGGGTTAGACTTCCCACTATCAGAAAAGATTATTCCTTATTTTAGAAAGGTGGGGGTTGGCTATTTTTGGATTCAGTCTTACTCAGGTGGAAATTACCGATTTCATATAATTCTAAACCTTCACATTAATAGTTCATGTACCATATGTCTATGATGAATTTTTATTTTTTAAGATATATTTGTATTCTCTTTTTGGGTGAGTAACAAAAATTATGAGTTGTGTAATGAGTTACACATCAATATGGTTTGAAAATATTATTTTGGTGAAGATAATTGGACTTAAAATTAGATCACTTGAAGCATGCATACATAAAGAGAATAAAATAACGTAGAATAGTAAGATTAAACCCACTTATAAACCTTAACAGTTAAATTTTTTCCAAATGGGAACTTTTCAAGATCTCTATCATTCAATTGGGTGGGTCATGCCAAATCTGTGTGCCCATGGATTATCTTGTGTAAGGAAATAAAGTAATAGATGATTCTAGATTAACTAACCATGTAATCCATGAAAAATATGCGTGTCCATGGATTATATTTTGTAAACCTATTCATGGAATTTTATTTTCCTTAAAATATTTGAGAGACCCTAATAATATTAGGTTGAAAAAGGAATAGAGTTTGGTTTATCCACTTGATGGTTTAAACAATGAGTTTTCAGCTTGAATATACAAGAGTCTCTTATGATGTGATTAGGATGACTCCCTAATTAAATAGAAATGTGGTAAGAGAAATGACATAGTGGAATCATTGTTTAGTAAAATATGGATCTTTTCCTACTAATGGATATGATGTAATTTTAATAGGGTTACTTATTTTATTGGCTACCCAGTTAAAAAATCCCTTCTTAAATGATAATAAAACATTATAATCATATAATAAAAGATTTTTTATTGATAAATAACATCATCTTCATCATCAAACATATATTTTAAATAAAATCCTAGAGAAAAGAAAATCTTTCTGTAAACAAATCCTAAGACCGATAACATAAGAAAAGTTCTTAAGTAAGAAATATTATATGTGTTTGTGCAACAACATCTTAAGTAACCATGTATTGAATATTTTTCAATAAATGAATCTAGATTCTTATGAGAAGTATAGAATGATTAACATAGGGTTTCAAAGTCATTAAATAAAAAATGGTCTAAGGAATTTTATTAGCCACTGATATACTCAATATTATTGGGTATTTCAACGATATTCAAAATGATTTGGTATGTTAATGAGATGAAAAGATTAAATATTTCATATAAGGATTATTCTAGTTAATGTATTCATCTTATTATCATCTATGGAAATGTTCTAAAAATATTACTGTTTTCTAGAAAAATTTACCTAATATTTTCAAGTGTTGAGACTAAATGAATTGGGAATATAATTTCTATGTTTGGGTTCTTTATAGACAATACATTTTGATAAAATTTAAAATATAAAGAAGAATAGTAAGATGGTGAGTCCAAAGATATTTTTTCAAGAAACTAGTTGGTTATTGAACCCAAAGGGTGTTACCTAGTAAGGGGGAATGATGATTCTAAAAGATAGTTTTTTTGGGATACCTAAAGGGGTTTGTGAAACTTTATGGAATGTCCATGTCAAGTATCCATGTTACAGAAATTGATTTGTTGGTTTTTAAGGCTATATGATACCAAATGTCAACATTAAAAATGGTGTAAATATATTGTAATTTAAAATCATTAAATGAATTGATAGATATTTTATTTTTCATTCAATTGATAAAGTAAAAACGTTTCTATATTAAGGATTTGATTGTGAAAGAGTGTATCAATATCAGATGGATTTGAGAAAAGGGCGTCTATCTTCATCTCATTTCTCTTATATGATAACAAATGTTGTTCATTATCAAAGAGTTCTTATGAACATGATAATTAAATTAATAAATTTTTTTTATGATTCATTAAACTCTATAACATACTTGAGAAGAATATAAGGATAAATATTTTTACTTTAGGATAAATATTTTATTCAAATGATTGTTAAAATATGATATAAGATGTTACTTACACCCATAAGTTCCATATATTTATGATTAATCTTATTTTCAATGAAAATATGATCCAAACACATAAAATATAATATATTATAATGAAAAAATGGTTTATTTAAAAAAATGTTTTTCTATCTTAGCATTATTTTATAAAGAGAATATAGTTTCTAAGAGGCTAGTGAGAGTTTTTTTGGACTTAGGGAAGTTCAGAGTCAACAATAAAACATTATACAAATCTAAAATTAAATTAATATCAACTTAATTTCCTAGAGTTTAGGATATGTGGTATTGAATAAAATTTTAAATACTTACATTTTTTATTATGTGAAAGTAAATATCATTATTTCATAAAATATTATTCCTGTCAAAATACAAAGTAAATTTCACTTAATATCCTAAAATATTTTTTTGATATGGAAATAAACAAAAATGTAAATAGTTATATCTAGTTATTATAATAAAGAGAATTTCACTTTATCCTAAAGGATTTTAGTATGTGTTGACAAGTAATAATGTAATAGTTATGTTATTTATGAAAAATTTTGAAGGAATTTTTTTTATTTTTTTAAGAAAAGTGAAGGTTATGCCTATTTTATTAAAAGAAAGTAAAAGATAGTAGCCCAAGAGAGTATAGGTAGAAAAAGTAAAATACCCAAATTAGAAAAGGTAACTGATTATATTTTTCCTTAATCATTTTGTTAGCATCCTTTCCTCTTCTGAAATTGTATTCCATCCAGCCCTTCCTTGAGTGTGCCATCGACCTCTACTCTCCCCCTGCTTGGAGGGAGTGATTGCAGTTGGTGAAGTAAAGTCTCGACATCTGTGCTTTCAGAATTAGAACTATCATCTTACTTATCTTTTCATTTTTCAATAGAGTCTTCTCTTATCACTATATTCATTATTCCCTCGACCTTCCTTTCTTTGACCAGAGAAAGAATCTCTTTGTGCTTTATCTCATGATCCTGCATCTCAATGGCATCATTAGTATTATGATCAGAGAGAGGTGTAGGGATACCTATAGTCAGTTGATCTACCACCACTGAGGTCACAACCAGAGTATTTTTATTTTGGTATGAGACAAGATGAAATCATTTATAATCCACCATGGGTTTTGAAGAGGCATTATAATTTTTATAAATGAACGGGGAGTTAGATTCCAAAATTTTCTTAACCTTTCGGTTACTTGAGGAAGCCAAATTTTTATGTGAGATTTGATGATAAACATCATTTTTTATTTATTCTTCAATCACTTGGTCAGCCATCAAGTTTTTTTGAAAGTCACTATTTTTTCCTTTTCTAAAAGTATAAATATTTTGGAAAACCACCTCTTTAGATAATATTTCAGCCCAAGACTTCATCTTAGTCTCAAAGGTGATGAGTTAATCACTTGATTGGCCACCCTTCTCATTAACCGATGACTTGGTTGCCTCCTTAGTAACAATTTCCTGCATTTCTTTCTTCTGCTCTGTATTATCAATAGCACTACCAATTCCTTTAGTATTCTTTAAAATATTATTGTTTTCCTCAAGATGAAACTTAGGAAGAACATTAGCCTTATGAATGGATGCATCTTTTCTCTTCTTAAGACAATTGGTTATCTGTTGTCCACAAAAAGAATAGAATCTGCAAACTTTGGGGCATCTATAGGTAGATGCATCATGACCTATAATATTATAGTCCTCTCAGAATTTTGGAATTTTTCAAAACAAATCTTCTAATCAATAATATCATCATCTCTATAAAGCATAACCTTTTCAACTAGAGTTGAACTCAGTTCAACCTCTACCAAGAACCTGGACAAATGGCCAAATTGAGCCACTTCTGTTTCCTTTTCAATTATAATTGGGATACTAATAGATAATACAATATCATACAAAATTTTGGGATGCCATAGTATCCAATTTAAACCATAGACCCTTACCCACATTTGGGTAGTGGTGTTACCAACCTCAAGTGGGTTGAATTTTTTATCCCATTCCTGAAGGTGAATAATTACAGGTTTGAGCATAATGGAACTGAATCCACATGCTCAGATTTTCATTTCTTCCATGGAAAATAGCATGTGGAAGCAACCTCATCCTAGTGACACACATTTCCAGGATGAAAAAAACCCAAATCGATGAAATTTTCTCCTTGAGTTCATCAATTTTCAGAGTCTGAGAGCCTTTTGGAAGAAATAAATGGGCTATGATTGAGAAATCACCCATTTTTAGCTACTCTAAAATAGTGTTAGGGTTGACTCTAATGTGAAAAATTTTCCATTTTCTTATAATGGAAGAATCAATCACACCTTTGAAGTTATCAAAGGATCGATTTGTAGAGTTTTCCTCTTCATGAACACCACGCCGTGCCTGGGACTGATGCTCCAACTCTGTAGCAGAACCATAGTTCCCGCCCACTGCATCCCCTAATACCAACTTCGATCAGGAGTAACCAAAATCATAGATAATCCAAGAGTTTTACACCTCACCAGATCTTACCACACCGACCCTTTCATTCGCTGTCACACAGTTTGGCACAATTTCAGATCTACGCTAATCAACAACATCAATAATTGCCTCCTTGCTCGCACAAGTCACGTCATTCACCACAGCCATGGTTATGTGGGTCAACTCAATTGTGGTGTTGATATACTTAGAAATGTTAAAAGTAAACAAAATAATTTATTAAATTCTTAACATTTGATGTTGTAGAGTTAAGGAGCTTTAATATGTTTCATGATTTAAACATTAGGTATATGATTCCAAAATCTATCCATTATTCAAACTTTATTTATTCATATATATTAATTACTAAAGATTTGATTCAGACTATTATATCAAGTTACCACATAGATATGTGGAAAGAATTATATATAGATGTAATGATTTCAAAAAACCTAAAAAATACAGTAAACATAAGGATGATATAGTAATACATCATATATAATATGATAGAATAAATATTATATAGGGTTTTATTAAAAAATATTAAAATATTTTTAAGAATATAAAATGCATCATATAAAATGAAATCTCTATTTTATCATTATTTTATGTTTTCTGCCTCAAAGTATAGGTTGATATAAATTTTATGAAATTTATTGATAATTAACCTCTCAAAATAAATATTTCTTTTGTCCCAAATCAATGTTCATAATGGATTATTATAGGTTGTAAAGAAATGATAAGGTTAAAAATATTACAATTCTTGTATCGAGATACATAATATGTTCATGAGGCAAAAAAGTGTATTTTGTCACTAGATGACACATTACTTATACCACATGGGGTGTCATACACTATGTATTTGTTATACTAGGGGTGAATGGATCATGTTTTCCCCACAACCTGAGAATGATAAGATATTTAACATGAGAACCTCCATACTTTTACTCCATTCATTTTCAAGCATTGAGGCATAACTAATTGAATGGTGGTTGGGTATGTTATTGACCATATAATTGGTTGGAGCTAAACAAGATGTTATTTTACTCTCCTATGATGAGTATGACATATGGACCCTTGATTGAGATAGATTTTGATTTGTGGGGGCTCACCTAGATAATATATATGATGTGATTATTTCTTTAGAAGAGGGGCATGTAATGGGGTTATCAATAAAGGTGAATGAAATGAGATATATTCATTAAACTATCCAATCTAAAGTCGTTCAATAAAAACTGTATGAGTTATCTATATGGGATCGACATATTCTATGTCCCATAGTCACTTGATGTCTTGAACTAATGGAATGTATGGGATTGCATGCTATCATGTGATGAAATAGGTGGACATAGGGATAGAGATACATGTGTTTTATAGAGATAACATCAGATCCCTCTGTAGCTTGAGTATCACCAATACTTTTATAGAGGCTAATCTTTTCATAAATTTATGAATTAAGATATTCATATTTGTATCTAATACTACAAAGGATCATGGTGAAACACTTTTTGGTTAACTAAATTGGGACTGAGTATGACTCATAGAGCTACTCTAAAAGTGTTATAGAGTTAATAAAAATGTGTTTTGGATGTATTTCCACAAGGTATTTCATAATATTCATTACATGGTAAAGTTTATGATTAATTTCCAAAAGTATTTTGGAAGATATTCAAAATTATTTTTGGATATGGTTTCAGAAAATATTGTTTATGATAAAGTATAAGGTTTAATGGAACAATATCTTTTAGGATTTAGTAAAAATGGGATATTCAACGAGATATTCCATAAATACATAGTTTCTGTGATGAAAATAAGTTGTATCATATTTTAAAATAAAGGTATGTTGTAAGACATGGTTTAGAGAATCCATGAAATTTCCTTCTTTATCATTTATTATGATTAGGGACATCATAATTCATAGTTTCATGCTACTACCCATGTAATTATATTATATGATTACAACTCTATCAGATGGAATTTATATGTTTTTATCTTTTAAAGAAGATAAAACTTTAAATTAATGTTAACATTGTAGTGAAAATTCCACATTGGATACCATTAAGTGAATTGTTACACAAAATGTAATGTAAGGGAGTTTGTTTCGTTCATTCACGTGATGCATGAACTGGTTGATTTATCAACTCATGAATTATAACACATGAGTTATTGAAATCATATCTGAGGACCATCCTCAAGTGATATATGAAGGGTTGACTCCATGAGATGGTATTATAGTGATACTTTTTAACACATGGACAAAATTCCCTAACCCTAAATCTCTCTTCATTTTCCTCCTTTATGCTTAGAGATTATAGCACATCATGGAGAGAAAATCGATCCCTTATAAATGTCAAATGATTCAATTTTATCCAGAAGACACCTCCAAATGTGGGAGTACTTTTATTTCCACTTATGTGATCTTCATTAAGAACATAGATGGTGAATATGAATGTTGTGGATCTTTGTGGTAAGGTACACCCAATTCCCCCTTATTAGTTTCACACAAATTACATTTATATTTTCATGGTAATTTTGATTTCAGTTTCTTAATCATTGTTTTTCCTATAAAAATTTTTAGTAGATACCTACTAAAACATATAGGCTTTTCCACATGGCTATATTTTCTCAGTAGAGAAATATGTTACGCATGCATAAAAGTTATTATGTACTTTCTTAAGGTTTTTTATTTTTCATTTTTTCCATATGAACATAAAAAAAATATGGAATAAAAATATGTTTATTATCTCATTGTTCTAAAGGGATTTTTCCAATTATTCTCCCTAATAATATATTGTGTATCTCAATGTGGTTCCTCCCTTTATTTCATTCTAGTATACATTCCACAGAATATGTTACATATAAAAAATATCATACTCATTTCATGGATTTTCAAGCTTTCATCACCAAAATTAGAGTAATATATTATTCACCCACCATAAAGAATATTATGAAACTTAGTAACTTATAGATTTAGAATTCTTTTCACCTTCAACTCTAGAATTCCATAAATCGTCAAATGAGATCAGAGCATCTTCAATTATTGTCAAGGAATTCACAATCACTTAAATTCAAATCATATGAATTTAAACAACTTTGGAAATTATAAAAAAAATTCCAAACCACTTGAACTTAAATTATAATGAATTTTAGTATATAAATACTCAAATTTTATAATTTCAATGTTGCTTCACTACCATTTTAATTCAATCCATATTTTTCATATTTAATTACAACTCTTCAAGCTGTTCAGTATCCAAATCCTTCAAACACTATTTTAATTTATAGTAGATAATGATTTTACCATCCAACGATAGTTTTAATTTATTTTTTATGAAGTTAGTCTCAATAATAGTCACATATACATGATAATGTTTTGAATATTTTTATCCAATTTCTCTAAGTTTTAGCTCAATTTCCTTTTCACATTTATGTATAAGACACAACTTGTTCTCTACCTTCACTAATTGGGATCCTCCTCTAAAACTATACTTAAAAAATTAACTTTATTTCACATTAACATATTGATAAAAAGTAAAATATCCACTCCATATATCTATTTGGGTTCTCAAAAATTATTATCAGAAGCCTACATTACAAGATTGCATATAGAATGGATATTTTTTTTACCTTTACTATAATAATATTTACAAAGAGGTCCTAAGGAGTTTTATCTTATAATTGAAAAATAGATATTGTGTTATGTCAAAGGATCCTTTAATTTTAACTCGAGGTATGTCAAAGATTCATCTTTATAACTTTATGGCTTTTCTAATACTGATAGCGATATTGAAAACTTTTAGATGTGCATTATTTATCGGTGGAAGGTGAGTTGATTAGAAATCCAAAGAGTACAATTAATTCACATTAAGAATAATATGATATTATTATAATGTAGAATCACATTCCATAACTCAAATTATGTGTACAATGTCAAAATATGAGTCCATGAGGTGAATGATTCATACCCATTTATGGTCATGTGTTACAATCAAAGTGATATAATTTTTTTAAAGAATCATGTGAAATGTTATAGGTCAAAGAATATTGATATACCCGACCACATATGTAACGACCCGAAATTTCGAATAAATCTTGTTTCCAAATATTGTGTGTTATTTTTTTTATACTCAACCAAACTGTTTCATTTGATAACATGAGTATAATTAAAATGAGACTATTGGTTTTTGACTGTTATATGACCATTGGTCAATATGACCGCTATGAACTAAACATTTCGATATTTGTCTCTAAATACAAGTGATCTTGGTTAATTAATATAGAAAGAAGATTTGATGGACTCACCCAGTAGTCTTGGACCGATTGAAGCCCATCTAACGGAACTTGGGAAGGAGGTAGCACTAATGGGCTTTGCTCTGGACCAAACCCAATCCGAACATCATCATGTGAAGATAGAACGGAATCTCCTTCGCGAGATGTTCAAAATGATAGAAATTACTACTTGTGCGATGTTGGTAGAGCCTCCCTCAGATTCTCTCACCTTAGCACACCTTACACTTAGGTCCTATGCTGGTGTGATAAGGGGCTATGTAAGGAGACCATAACTGGCTTGTGTAATCCTTTGTTTTAAATAAAAATTGTGATTTCTTCTTATGATGAAGTTTATGAATTTTCAAATGTTTGGATAAATATAGTATGCATATTTTTGGTGAATTTTAGAGAAAGGATATTTAAAAAAAATGTTTATGTAAACCTTAAATAATTAAAAATGTGTAATTATTTTCAAAAAATGGTCTTCTACAATTATGTTCAGTACGAAATTTAGAGTCTAATAAGATCAACATAATTTTTGATGAATAGTAAATTATGAATAGTGATTTTATTCTTAGGATTAGTAATGTGACCAAATGGATTAGTAATCTCACTTAAATAAAGCATTAATATAATCTAGGCACCTTGATTAATAATGTGATTCAATAAAATGGTTAAATAACGGTTTCATAAATTATTTGTCATGTATTAGTTTTTTCAAGTGAACAGTTTTTTTAATTAAAATTTTAATTAAAATTATTTAGAAAATTATTTTTATAAAATGGATTTCATTTTTGAACTCAGAGCATCGATATTATGTTAAGGTAATTTTTGGGGATTTTTCTGAAAAAAAATGAATTTTCGGTGAATAGTGTATTTATTTTAAAATTAAATTAAAAATATTTAGAAAATTATTTTTATAAAATGGAGTTCAGTTTTGAAATCAGAGCATCGATATTTGGTTAAGGTGAAATTTTTGGATTTTTGTGAGAAAGTTGAATTTTCGATGAATAGTGAAAATACAGTTTTTAAGTTACGGGTGTTTAATGACATCATTAAATGATGTATTAAGTATGTAATAAATATGGTCGAATTATGAATAGTAAGATAAGGTATGAGGTGTCCCAAGTGTAAAATACCATGGGCAAATACCAGGGGCAGGGCCATGGTTTTTCCAAAACCACTAATGAGGTGTCCCTTGGCCATTAATGTCTTGTCCCCTCACTTTCCCTATAAATATCAAGCCATCCTCTGATCCATTCAACTCCCAACTCTCCCCCAATGAAGATCTGGTCTCATTACCTTCCAAGCAGTACTCCTAAGGTGCCCCCAAGCCCTCAAGATCCCAACCATTGAGTTTTAAGAGTTACGTTTTAAGGTAAGGGATCCTACCTCCCTCTTTCTTTTCAAGTAATCTCTTTTATGTCATTTCTTTTATGCTCCATGCTCTTATGTTGGAGGATGTTATTTTATATTCATCCTACTGTATTTTTCATGTTCATATGTTGATATACCCCCTCTTTATCTCATTATTTCATTTTAATAATGATAAAGTGGCGTCGTTAGGCTGCCGAATTTTTAAGGGATTCGTTCACCTTTCTCATTTTTCAAAGTTCTACTTTCATGTCAAGTCTTTCAGGTTCCTTTTTATTTTGTTAGGGTATGATATCTACATCTATCATACTGAACTCTTATGTTCATATTATGAGAGACCCTATTTAATCTCTTCAATTTAGTATTTTGAATTTTAAATTGGCGCCGTTAGGCTGCCGAATTTTTAAGGGACTCGTTCATCTTTCTCATTTTCCAAAGATCTATTTTCATGTCAAGTCTTTCAAGTTATTTTTTATGTTGGGGTATGATCTCTATATCTACCATACTGATCTTTTATGTTCATGTTATTATAGACCCTATTTGATCTCTTCAATTCAGTATTTTGATGTTTTAAGTGGCGCCGTTAGGCTGCCGAATTTTTAAGGGATTCTTTCACCCTTCTCGTTTTCAAGATCTTTTTTCATGTCAAGTTTTTCAAGTTACTTTTTATTATGTTGGGGTATGATCTCTATATCTATCATAATTAACTATTATGTTCATATGATGAGAGACCCTATTTGATCTTTCCAATTCATTTTTGGTTGAAGTTTAAGTGACGCCGTTAGGCTGTCGGATTTTCATAAGAGAAATCTAATTTTTGTCTTCCTTCCATGTTTTTCATTTCAAATGGTATGTCATTAAAATGTCATTACCATGTTCTTAAATACTTTATATTATTTTCCCCTACTGTTTTATGGATCATTTATGAGTGGGTTACCCATGTCCCCTCTCTTTTCAATGTTTTCTAAAACCTCATAACATAGCCGTTATGCTGCAGAATCTCTGTCTCAAAATGTCTCTCTCTTTTTCTAAAGTTATTTTATTATATTAAGTGAATACTCAAAGCTCTATCATCTATAGGGGTATTCAAATATATACCAAGATGTTATATTTTAAATTCTGGTATTTACAAACATGAGACCCACTTTCCTTTTCTGTGGGTTTTAAAGTGACACAAAGATCATGTCTTTAAAGCAGTTTTTAAAACGTTATGATTATGAAATGAAACCCATTTATTTTATGCTATATGGGTTGTTTATGAAATGATTGATGATGATATATTTGGATCACATGATGATAAAGGCAAATTTAAGGGTGCGCCCTGATAGCCCTCCAATGCATTGGGTAAAGACTTAATCTCTAGAGATGACCATTTAGACTGATACCTTGGTGAATAACCTTGGTAATTTTTATTGACACCTTGGTGATGGACCTTGGTGAAACAGAAATGATTGTCTTTGTAAAATGTTGTAGCCACATCCTCAAGTTATGAAAAATGTTCTTTTTATTATGATATGCCTCATGATTTGTTTCTCAAGCCTTAAAGTTCTATTCATGACCTTATTGAAGTATCTCAAGTTCAAATGTAAAATGCTTCTCTTGTTTCCCTTACTAGGCCTTCTGCTCACCCTTTCTTTTGATGTATGTCCCCAGGTTATGAGATGCAGTAATGAACCTAGGATTAACTTAAGGATAAGCCTTTCAAGTGTTTAAGAAGAATGTTTTATGTTGTTTTCACGTATTATGTTCCTGCCTTCCAAGACACTAAACCTTAAAGATCCTCAGTTTTGTGTAATGTAATGAAAGTTTATATGACAAAAAGGTGGGATGCTATAGTTGGTATCAAAGGATGGTTTAGTTATTTTTGGAAATTAGGAAATGAAAACTCTAGGAATAACTCTATAGAAAATTTTAAATATATGAAATATTCCTGGTATTTTGGTGAGTATTGAGTAAGGGATTTCCAAACAAATACATCCATGTCTGGATACGAGAAGGTAGAGGTGGCTCTGGCACAGATGTACATAGGGGTAAAACCCGAAAACACCACTTTGAGCGAGACTCGAATGGGAACTGGTACACAAAAACGGGCCTTGCTACACTCTTGGTTACGACACTCCCGAGGGATATGCTTTGGTAAATTCATAAGCTTAGTATGAACCATTATTAAAGGAACAAAGATAAAATAAAATAAATATTAACATAAGAATATATGATCATGGATAACCTAGTTTGAAACCTAGGGGATCACAAGTTAGGGTATACTTTTCTTCTACAATTTATCCTTCTATGCTTTAAGTTCCTTTTCATGATTATTGGCTAAGTATTTAATCCCCTAATTGTACTTTCTTTTCTTAGTTAATGGCGGGAAATGGAAGAACATGTCCCAATGAACAATGTGATAGGAAATGTGACGATTGTCATATTAATATGACAGAGATGATTAGGGGATTAAAAGATGATTATTATTTTGGAAGACATTCACTATTTTGGGAACCCTATTTGATATAGGTAAATAGATTACTACGGTATTTTCTTTGAGGAATAAAGTTTGACTTATATTTTGAAGAATCGATGAATTTAAGGTGACCTTATGGTAATATAGGTTACTTATGGAAATTATTAACCTATCTTGGGGAAAATATGTTTAGGTTAGCTAATTTTGTTATAAGATGTTAGGAGTGGTTGATGTTGTTTGGAGATGAACGATAAAGTTTATTTTGGAAGACTATGTTATCAAATCCTTCTTTTATTTGGGTTTCAATCATAGTTTGGTTTATTTTGAGGAATTTTAAGGATAGTTATTTACAGAATTGTCTATGATGAACTGTGGGTAGTACCGTGGAACATTGAAGATTTAAAAGTAGTTTCCCTTCCAATGGGATTATTTCTTTTTTAAGAGTTGTTTTATCTTACCCCTTGTGTTTTTGGGATAATGCTTAAAGATAGAATAAATTGATAGTTAATATTTTGTGGATTATGTGATTCTCTAGAAGATGATTCTTGTGTTTCGATGAGACCAAGTAGTTTTGAATGCTCATCATTTGGAGAAAAGATTAGTTTTGGTAAAAACTTGTTAAAGGATGAAACTCTACTTGAAGGTAAATATATTTCCTTGTGTTTTTATTCTATGTATTAAATGTATTCCTCAAAACTATGAAAAGGAACATAAAACAAAAACATTGTCTGTTAATGTTTCCTACTGGGAAATCAAATACCGTTTAACCAATCATAAGTTTGTGATTTTCTTGTTGTTAACTTTCTCCTAATCATGTTTTCTATCACTCTCCCTTAGAACGTGACCCTTTGTTTTTTCCTCCATGTCCATGTTTTCCTACATGGAATCCTAGTATAGGTTAACTCGAGTGACCTTTTTACTTCCCTTCCTTTATTTTAAAGTAATAGTTTTACTGACTCCTTTTCCGATGTGGGACTTTCAAAGAAATTTCAAAACCCAATTTTAAAAATTGCGAGGATGCAATTTCTTAAGGGGGGAAGATTGTAACAACCCGAAATTTTGAATAAATCTTGTTTCCTAATTTTTTGTGTTATTTTTTTTATACTGAACAAAACAGTTTCATTTTATAACATGAGTATAATTAAAATGAGACTGTTGGGTTTTGACTATTATATGACCATTGGTCAATATGACCGCTAGAAACTAAACATTTCGATATTTGTATCTAAATACAAGTGATCTTGGTAAATTAATATAGAAAGAAGATTTGATGGCCTCACCCAGTAGTCTTGGACCAATCGAAGCCCATCTAACGGAACTTGGGAAGGAGGTAGCACCAATGGGCTTTGCTCTGGACCAAACCCAAGCCGAACTTCATCGTGTGAAGCTAGAATGGAATCACCTTCACGAGAAGTTCAAACTGATAGAAATTAATACTCGTGCGATGTTGGCAGAGCCTCCCTCGGATTCTCTCACCTTAGCACACCTTACACTTAGGTCCTATGCTGGTGTGATAAGGGGCTATGTAAGGAGACTGTAAGTGCCTTGTGTAATCCTTTGTTTTAAATAAAAATTTTGATTTCTTCTTATGATGATGTTTATGAATTTTTAAATGTCCGGATAAATATAGTATGAATATTTTTGGTGAATTTTAGAGAAAGGATATTTAAAAAAATGTTTATGTAAACCTTAAATAATTAAAAATTTGTAATGATTTTCAAAAAATGGTCTTCTACAATTATGTTCAGTACGAAATTTAGAGTCTAATAAGATCAACATAATTTTTGATGAATCGTAAATTATGAATAGTTATTTTATGCTTAGGATTAGTAATCTGACCAAATGAATTAGTAATCTCACTTAATAAAGCATTAATATAATCTAGGCACCTTGATTAAGTAATGTGATTCAATAAAATTGTTAAATAACGGTTTCATAAATTATTAGTCAAGTATTAGTTTTTTCAGGTGAATAGTGTTTTTAATTAAAAATTTAATTAAAATTATTTAGAAAATTATTTTTATAAAATGGATTTCATTTTTGAACTCAGAGCAGCGATATTATGTTAAGGTAATTTTTGGGGATTTTTCTGAAAAAAATGAATTTTCGGTGAATAGTGTATTTATTTAAAAATTAAATTAAAAATATTTAGAAAATTATTTTTATAAAATGGAGTTCATTTTTGAAATCAGAGCATCTATATTTGGTTAAGGTGAAATTTTGGGATTTTTCTGAGAAAGTTGAATTTTCGATGAATAGTGAAAATACAATTTTTAAGTTACGGGTGTTTAATGACATCATTAAATGATTTATTAAGTATGTAATCAATATGGTCGACTTATGAATAGTAAGATAAGGTATGAGGTGTCCCAAGTGGCAAATACCATGGACAAATACCATGGGAAAACCCATGGTTTTGCCAAAACCACTAATGAGGTGTCCCTTGGCCATTAATGCCTTGTCCCCTCACTTTCCCTATAAATACCAAGCCATCCTCTCATCCATTTGACTACCAATTCTCCTCCAATGAATCTCTGGTCTCATTACCTCCCAAGGAGTCCTCCCAAGGTGCCCCCAAGCCTTCAAGGTCCCAACCTTTGATTTTTAAGAGTTACGTTTTAAGGTAAGGGATCCTACCTCCCTCTTTCTTTTCAAGTAATCTCTTTTATGTCATTTCTTTTATGCTCCATGCTCTTATGTTGGAGGATGTTCTTTTATATTAATCCTACTGTATTTTTCATGTTCATATGATGAGAGACCCCCACTTTCTCTCATTATTTCATTTTAATAATCTTAAAGTGGCGCTGTTAGGCTGCGGAATTTTTAAGGGATTCGTTCGCCTTTCTTATTTTTCAAAGTTCTACTTTCATGTCAAGTATTTCAAGTTCATTTTTATTTTGTTAGGGTATTATCTCTATATATATCATACTGAACACTTATTTTCATATGATGAGAGACCATATTTTATCTCTTCAATTCAGTATTTTGATGTTTTAAGTGGCACCGTTAGGCTGCCGAATTTTTAAGGGTCTCGTTCACCTTTCTCATTTTTCAAAGATCTATTTTCATGTCAAGTCTTTCAAGTTCCTTTTTATATTGGGTTATGATCTCTATATCTATCATACTTATCATTTATGTTCATATGATGAGATACCCTATTTTAGCTCTTCAATTCAGTATTTTAAAGTTTTAATTGGCGCCGTTAGGCTACCGAATATTTAAGGGATTCTTTCACCCTTCTCGTTTTCAAGATCTATTTTCATGTCAAGTGTTTCAATTTCATTTTTCTTATGTTGTTTTATGATCTCTATATCTATCATACTGAACTCTTATGTTCATATGATGAGATACCCTATTTGATCTTTTCAATTCATTTTTGTTTGAAGTTTAAGTGACGACGTTAGGCTGCTGGATTTTCATAAGAGAAATCTAATTTTTGTCTTCCTTACATGTTTTTCATTTCAAATGGTATGTCATTAAAATTTCATTAAAATGTTCTTAAATCCTTTATATTCTTTTCCCCTACTGTTTTATGGATCATTTATGAGTGTGTGACCCATGTCCCCTCTCTTTTAAATGTTTTCTAAAACCTCGTAACATAGCCGTTATGATACAGAATTTCCTTCTCAAAATGTCTCTCTCTTTTTCTAAAGTTCTTTTATTTTATTAAGTGAATACTCAAATATATCTCTTCTATAAGGGTATTCACATATATACCAAGTTATTATATTTTAAATTCTGCGATTAACATAGATGAGACTCACCTTCCTTTTCTGTGGGTTTTAAAGTGACACAAAGATCATGTCTTTAAAGCAGTTTTTAAAACGTTATGATTATAAAATGAAACCCATTTATTTTATGCTATATGGGTTGTTTATGAAATGATTGATGATGATATATGTGTCTCACATGATGATAAAGTCAAATTTAAGGGTGTTCCCTGATAGCGCTCCAATGTATTGGGTAAAGACTTAATCTCTAGATATGACCATTTAGACTGATACCTTGGTGAATAACCTTGGTAATTTTTATTGACACCCTGGTGATGGACCTTGCTGAAATGGAAATGATTGTCTTTGTAAAATGTTGTAGCCACATCTTCAAGTTATGAAAAATTTTGTTATTATTATGATATGCCTCATGATTTCTTTCTCATGCCTTAAAGTTCTTTTCATGACCTTATTGAAGTATCTCAAGTTCACATGTAAAATGCTTCTCTTGTTTCCCTTACTGGGCCTTCTGCTCAGCCTTTCTTTTGATGTATGTCCCCAGGTTATGAGATGCAGTAATGAACCATGGATGAACTTAAGTATAAGCCTTTCAAGTGTTTAATAAGAATGTTTTATGTTGTTTTCATGTATTATGTTCCTGGTTTCCAAGATACTAAACCTTAAAGATCCTCAGTTTTATGTAATGTAATGAAAGTTTATGTGACAAAAATGCGGGATGCTATAACATAATCAAGGATAATATGGAATGTGGAGAACTCACCTTTAATACATTTCAACAAAGAAACAAGTCATAGATATCATTATAATTCTTCTAATGAAGGATGTATTCCAGTACTTCAATGTTTAATTAGGAGTTCATTCTCTGCAAAAAATCATGTTATTTCATTGTTTTTTCCCTCTTACATTCATTTTTATTTTATAAAGTATGGGAATAATAATTTGGGAGCTATTTTTTAAAAGGGGAATAGAATATAATTTTTAATAGTGATGAAAAAGGGAGATAATTGATCCAAAAGGTGTTTTCTTGAAAGGGGATACATGAGGTGTTGTTAGGTTATGTTTAAAAATTATATTACATACTTTTTAGAATATATCTTAAAAATAAAAAGGAGGAGATAGAATATCCCTAAAAAATGGGAAATATGGAATAACTCTCATTAATTCACTTGAAATAGAGGTGTCTAAGAAGATCTCGTTTGTGAAATAATCATTATAGTATTGATCATTACATAGAGAGTTGAATAATATCACAAGAATCATTTTATCCTATGATTTTGTGTTTTATAACTCTCATGTATTTTTATCTTACTAAGATGATTTTATCAAGATTCTGAATTAATGATTTTTTATGATGGTTTCTTGTTGAATATGTTATTAACATTCTCATGGATGAGTTGTAAGATGATTCATGTTGAATTGGTAGTAAAGGAATGAGGATTTCATGATAAAGGAAAAGTTACAACATATTATGGTGTTTATTACTCTATAATTATCAATATAAATGAGAAAAAAACACAATAAGCATTGATTATTCCATGATAAATTATTAAGAGTTTTTTATTTTAATCTTACATGGACCGTTTGTTATTCAAAAATTTGAAAGGTACACTGTAATGGTTTATATCATGTTGTAATGTTTTTATCCATAGAATGTTCATACACTTATGGAATTTAATGTTATTTATGAAATATTTGTTTATATCATAAAATTTTAGAAACCTATTTTAGGAGAATGTAGCTCAAAATAATTGTGAAATGATGATTTTTCTCAATTTATAATAAATTCGAAGTTGGTGAAGAGTTTTTAGATCTTGGTAAATATTTAAAAAATATATAAAAACATTATTTGATATATAATTATCATATCTAAGTTTGAATATAAGAGTATTCCATAATGTTTGTTGTCATTACATGATTTCTATTGTGTCCTTAAAAAGAAGATAATCTCTTTGAAAATTTGTATGTGACTTGATGATAGATGTCCATACATTCCAGAGAGAATTCTAAGAGGTTTTTTTTCAGATTTGAGGATACGAACTAAGGTTCACACTTGATCTCACATTATAGGAATCTCATAAGGACTATGTAATATTAATAGAATTCTTGATACTCATTTTTATCATTCATTTATAAGGTTTTTATGACCTTCTTCTCACTTATTTACATTAATATTTTTGATCATAAGATAAAAAAGGGATAATGGGTTCATACTCACTGGACAATAAGGATTATCCACTCAATAAAAAGAGTGGGTATACCTTGTAAAAAAATATCGTATGTATTATGTGTTCTTTTACACTCTCTATATCTTTTCATCATGACTTGGTTTAATTAATTGAAAATTACTTTAATTTTAATGGGAATAATTGTTTTAAAGTTAGGTATTTTTTGTCTAGTGATTGACCCACCCAGTTAGTGTTTAGAAATCTTTTATCCTAAGCCTTGACTAATTATTAACCCAAGCTTGTTTTATCCAATTCCAAAATACAATAGTAAATAACCATTAAAATACACATTTTTAAACACAAATTTGGTCAAATTAATACATTAGTGTATGAGGAACATTACAAACTCCCACCATATAACTTCATATCCTTGTGATGTTTCACTATGGTTCGTTGGTGAAAATATCTAGCTGATTCACTCACATACCAAGATACCTTTTCCAAGTATCCTCTTGGTTACATAAGTGATATAAGTTAACATATATAAAATGTAAAATATTCTCCCAAAATACATTTTCTCTCTATTCTATAATATATTTTGTCTATTCTCTAAATGAAACATCAACTTGCAACTTGACATCACCAACACTGACTATATATTAAGATTTTGTGTGATATATCTAAATATAAGATATATAATACACAAAATGAATCTAAATATATTAATTAGTAATCATTTATAGGTAATAAATTATATTTATCCCCTTTAGAACCTTGAAAACCAAAAAAAATATTGGTTCTAGCTTCTCCTTCCCCTAAATCCATCTATTTCCCAATATTGGTGATACTCTCTAAAATACCATATCACTTACCTCAAACTCAATAGGTCAACATCCCCAGAATAAATATCTCTATTACCTACTATAAGTTATCACTAACTAATTTTTAATAAACTATATATGTTTTGGAATTAGCTACATGAAACTAAATAGCAAAACACTCAGATGCATATAGAAATCACTGAGGCGATTAGTTTATTCAACACCTTAAATTGTTCTATATGAATTGATTCCTGATAACTATTGTTATTGGATAACTCTACTAATTATAGATAAATATACAATGATATATAAAAATATTTGATGTATATATGAATCATATCCTCCAACACCATAATCAAATGCTTAGACTATCCCATCAATTTGATAATGGTATACAATAATTAACTTACCTGAGTACCCAAGATATACTAAATAACTTGATAAAAATGTGAAATTAATTAGTCATTATTATTAAACACAATTATCATCAATAATACATATAATCATACCAAATATTGTACATATATACTTCATGTATCATCAATTGATTGGGTCTTCCTAATTAGTAAGAAATGCACAAGCTTCATCAACTAGTCTAAAATCACCCAAAAAACATTTCTATCTTAGAGTGATCTTGAAAACCCCATCATAATATCCATAGTCACTCAATCATATTTTAAATAAATAATAGGTACAAACTAATGAAGACCAGTGGGACTCGATATCTTGACCTACATAAACTAACAAGTGTGGGTCCCCTACATATACATTTTCCCTCATAATAAAATAGTTTGAGTATGATAGATAATTATTTTTAACTCTTTCAAGGATTGAAGAGGTGATGCTCAATGTTGTATGGGTAGTTTAACACTCCTAAACATCAAGGAGTAACTCAATGAATAGCATCATCAATTTCCACTTGTTACAGGACTCTCACACCAACTAGGTTTGAGACCTTTTACATAGTATATCAACTATAAAATTTTATTTTCCAATTGTGTATACCATATCATAGTTAGAAAATTAAAGGTAATCATCCATCATTATCTATTGAAAGATCAAGTATCCCTATGAGAATATATATTTTAGAAATTTATTATCATTATAGACCAAAAAATTCACACCCAAAAGATCTAGGTGGAAAAAACTTAGCACATACACAATTACAAAAAAAAATCTAATAAATATTTGAGTAAATCTGCTCAGGAAATATAAACTTCTTAAACCCATACTCACCTGTTGTGTCTCATAAATACTCCCAATTTGACTCCTATTGCATCCTAATATAATGCTTACCTCTTAGCTATATTTGGTAAGGTTAGGGTAAGTATCGGTGTCAACCTTCAATTAAAAATTTGGAAGTATCTCTCGTAATGATCATAACACTAAAACCTTTCCACCATTAACACTACAAATCTGGAGAATTATTTAATGAATATTTTGTAGTAAGTTAATAAACCCAATAATATATGATTCTAAAAATAATTATTTGGATATTACTAAGAAACCATAACATCAAACTTCCTAATATAAACTGATAGGTTAGCCTCTAATATGATATACCCCAAGATGCATAGCTCTCTAATCTATAACTGAAAATTTGAGAGATTGGTATAAATACGATGACCTCTAAATGTGAATAATACCATCTCTATATTTTTAATATGATCCTCATGTTCCTAGGAGTATAAAAAATGTCATTGATGAACATGACCATGATGGAATATAGATATGGATAGAACAACCTCTTCTTCGATGCCCTAAACACCACTAGAGTGTTGGTCAAACTGAATGAAATTCTAGGGAACTCGTGTAAGGATTATTTTCTCCTCAAATTGGTACAAGTAATGTCCACTTACCTCAATAATAGCTAAGGGTAACCAAAACTCATATTGATATTGGAGAACCAAATGGATCCCCTCTACTGATCAAACATGTCATCAATATAAGAATGAGGATATTAGTTCTTAATCATATCCCAATTCAATATCATATAATATATGCATAAATGTAAATTACTATTTCATTTTATTTAAAATTAATGAGATCACCCCAAGGATATGTTATTTGGTGAATAAATCTCTCTAACTTCAGACCCTTTAATAGGACATCTATCTCCCTCTTCTTCTCTGGATCCATCCTATATACAATAATATATATGATCTCCATACTTGGTATCAACTCAAACCCAAACTAAACATATATATTAAGAAAAAAAATCCAATAATACTGCAATAAAATGTCTATATATTGGTTAAAATATGAGGGAAACCCAGTTGTTTGTTCTTCTCCCTATCCCCCAAATTAAGGCTAGCAAACAAGGTGGTGATCAACCCTGCCTACAAAAGTTAATGAATTGAATGATCTACCTATAAATACCGATACCCTATGAAGGTATAACAATCACCATCAAAATATGTGAAAGATTCATATAAATTATTGAATTTGATATGTGATATAAAGTGATTCATCCAATCTATCCCAAGGATCACATCGAAGATACTCATATCATTCACAAACAATACTACAGATTCACATATCCACTTACATCCATGACACATATAAGACAACTTCTAATTCCCTTGAATCTCTACCCTTATAGAGTTTAAAGGATCTACCTTCCCATAAAAATCTCCATAGACAAACCCAATTCTTTAACTTGATGAGAAGATAAGAAAGAGAGAAAAACACCTAAATAAAATAATACAAAAGCCATGGTAGATGCCCATTTTATCATAAATTTGATTATATATAGGAACTCTCCATAATTAGATGGATTTTTCTCAATAACATAAAGTAGGATAAAGCATATAACTTATCCTTTTAACATATGGAGACCCTGAATTGAATAAACCTACTAACATTTTTTCCATTACCCATGAAAACACATGAAGTAACATGATTATCCCCACACTCGTAGTGAACAATAATCATGTAATAAATTCAAGAGTAGAATTAGGTATGGAAAAGGGTCTTAAAACATGGATACTTTTAAGATCACTCATATAAAATAGGTAATTAAAAATATATAATGTATTTAAGGTCTCAAAATTATTTTTTAAAGGGGATCAAGGTAAAAAAAATATCTCAATCATACTATCACATTAATTTATTCTCAAAAAGCTTCAAAAGAGGATTAAACCATGTTTTAGATGATAAAAATATTTTGAGTTCACTAAAGAATGGTGGGTACAATTAAGAATACAAAAAGATTAGTTTTGAACATCTCTTATAATGTGAAATAAAAAATAATTCATTCAAATAATGGTATGAATAAAATAATCTATCTACTAAATGAGAATTTCCAAAAATCTAAAAAATGAGAATTAAAAAGATATTCGTAATCATTATAAAATTACTTAAAAATTATAAAAAGAATTTAATTGTCAAAATTTACACCTATTTTTAATTATTTTGAATCCTAATTAATAAAAAATTTCCAACATGTAATTTTTTTCTAATTCATGTTGTCTCTTAGATCAGTCAAAGGCATCGACTAGTGGGTGTTATGAACCCTCCACTACAATTAATGTTATATATGATTACTTGTGAAACGCCAGGAAGGAAAAATGATATGCATGAAAGCATGAAACTAATAAAGTAATGAATGAACTAAATTCATAAATAAAGTTAAAAATTATAGAAAAAACTTTAATTCCCTAGTGGAAGATATATGAAAAGTATGAAACAAGTGTGAGGTAGGTCCCAAAATGTGATTATTAATGTAATAGAAAATAAATATGTAGGTAGTCCAAGAATTACATCAAGATGAATAATATATATAATAATAAATATATATATATATTTTGGTGAATGCATTAATGGTAGTCGTGGCTCATGGTTTGATTAAAGACTTGTATAAGAATCTATTGTGAGTGGGTCTAGAGTGGTCTAATTAGGGTTAAAATGTGTGGTATGATCCATCTATATGTTAGTGACTAATTACTCATATGTAAAATTGATATCCACAGTATCAGGGGTGGAATTATTGGCTTAGGTGGGAAAAATAGTAAGTCCTAGATATGGTAGAAGCATACCCATCCTAGCCTGTAGATGTTACAATTCACCAGGAAGATATGTGAGTTGAATCTCCATATCTGTTAAGTGGTCCTCTAATCAATCAATATGGAGAACCAAAGTATCTATGTTGTAGTGAAAAATATATTTGATTAACGATACGGGTGGTGGTGGGGTTCTTGATAGATTAGTGGTGGATGGGGGATGGGTGGAAGAGGATTCCACATCAAAAGAAGGGGTGGAAGGTAGTGGCATTGGATCAACATGTGGAGGTACTAAAAGTGCAGGGCACTCATCCACTACAAGTGAAGGGCCCTCCTTCATGTATACATCCCTCACTTTTGTACCATCTATATGTGCATGAGCATGTGGAAATGTAGCTAATAAGGGGATACTAAGAGATCCTATGGTGTATGAGTCACAAATAATCCTACGTGGTTCACTAAATGGGTGGCAAAAATTGCTCCATTCATGTTACCCCAATGTCCAGTGAACATTGTGTTAAATTATGAATTGAAAAATAATGGATGGTTAATGTATTCATGCTCATAGATTCACGTAAGAAGCTTCTTATCAATCAAGGACATGACTCCCTTGTCCTCATGTCGTGTTAATAGAATCATGTTGAAAAAGTATTGAATATGGTGGAAGTTAGGGAAGAAGATTAATGTCCTCTTCTCTTAGGTTAGATCAAAGCAAACACCATGTCCTGCTTTCTCCCACCACACAATGAGAATATCAGGGCGATTAGGGTGGGTGAGTTTGAAAACAGGTGGTGGGGTGGAAGGATGGGTATAAAAGTCATACCCATATCTAAACACAACCATGGTAAACGAAAACTACCTATCTCTTAGGAAAAACTATATAGAATCCATTTTTTTGGCTAATTTTTCATGATATACCATCCCATAAAACCCAAATATATCTTTATAATATAAAAATAAATCTCTATAGGTAGGAGTGTTGACCTAAGTAATATCAAGTAAGTGAGTGTGAGACTAAATATCCTCCATCTCATTCTATAGTTCATGTTGCAATAGAGTAGATGTGTCTAGGAACCAATTGCTCAAATAGATAATGTGTCTTAAAAATCATTACAGATGATCAGTGGTTAGGATCCTAGGATCTAAGATAAGGCAAGGGAGAGGTTGTGGATGTGTTTTTGTAGGAGATGGTCTTTCTCATTCTCCATATGAGGATGTAGATGGTAAAAACTGTCTTGAAACTAGTGTAGGATGTGGAGGCACTGTATATGATGATTATAATAGGATGATTATCCTATCATAGAACAAATCATCATAAATATAGGAAATTATGAAATCATATTGCCCACCAATTGATAGTCATACTCTACATCTACACACATTATATATAGTGTTTGTTTCTGCACTATTGGAGGCATAGTGGGCCACTTCTCAGTTATAGAAGGATGATCCTGGTCATCCATATCATCATTAAATGAAGAACAAAAAGTAAAAAAGAAAAATTAATGTAAATAAAAATGAAAAAACTAGTTTTTGAAAAGTACACAACATGTATATCTAGGGAACATGATGTGTATATTTGATGTATTTACCTCCCATATACTCTAGAAAACACATCATCCTCCTTATGTTAGTGCTATTTAGGGTATACACATGTCTTTTGTAGGAATGTAAGAATAAGAGTTGTGTTCTTCATGTGTATAACTCATGTCAAGAATATGGCATGTCTGCTCATGTGTAAGAAAACATCGCATTTTTATTTAGTGAATGCATGTGTACAACATCACATCAGTTGAAACTATCCCAAAATCATAAAACAATTAAAAGGAGGTAAAAAAAATGTAATGATGGTCATAAAGTACATACATTAATCTGGGAACCTTATGCAATGGATTAAAAGTGAAAATCACCATGGATATTAGATTTGACATGTGTTGGTCTGCTTATTATATTTTACAATACAAGATAAGGTGGGGTAACATGAGATAATGTAGAGTAAAAATGGTGGTTTGTGATTTTTAGAATACTACACAATGTGTATGGCCAAGATCACACAAAGTGTACTTTTTTATTTTATTTTTTATTTACATTATCTTTTTATCTTTTTTTAAAAAAAATTAAATTTAATGTTTTTTATAAAATATAAATTTACATAGGATGTAAAAAATCAATACATGTCATATAAAAAATCAAATGAAAATATATAAAACATGATTCTCCCTAGTACTTAGAGTGTGGTTCAAACTGGTGACCGGTTGATCCCGTGGGTTCCTCCCAACCACTGGGATAAAGTTTTTGTACTAAGTTTTTTTTGGATTTTAAAATTTTAAAAAATATTCTCAAACAAAAAAAAATTATAAATTATACATGACAGTTGGTTTTATTTTTTTTGGAAAGGGTTGGAATTGAGTCGGCTAAAAGGACTCAAACCTAGGTCTTTTGGACCCGGAGCTGTGATCCTGCTAGCTCGGCCTACCCCATCTTGGATTTTATATTAAATTGTTCTATTATTTTCATATTTAAGAAAATTTTATCACACACAAAACACAATATATTTTATTAAAATTTATGTGTGGTTTAGTTTTTAAAGGAAGAATGACATTTGGGAGATTGGAAGGACTCGAACCAGGGTCATTTAGACCTAGGGACAAAAATATTCCAATCATTATAGATCTATAATTGGTTAAAATTATGTTTTTATAGAATAATTAATGAGTAAAAAATATCATATGTCATGTATGAAAAATAGGAAAAACAAAATCACATCACATACGATGTCTAAAAATTAAACATAAAGAAGGTGAATAGATGTGACTCTCATGGTTTGCGTGGAATTTGAACCTGTGATCGATTCAATTCCATGGAACACCCAAACTAAGGGAAAAACATTCATTCCCCTAACATATTATTTTTTTATTTACATATTTATAAATATTAAAAATTATGTTAAGACTAATATATGACATGAAACAATAAACAAAAAATAAAAAATAATGAATCATGTGTCGATACTTGTAGTAGGGATTGGAACCAGTGACCAGTCACTTCCCTTAGAGATTCATATCCCTTAGCACAGTCTTAATTCATAGTTTCTTATTTATTCAATATATATATATATATGAGTGTGTTAGTGTGTTCTTATTAACATAGTATTTTATTATATTTTTAACTTTTTTTAGAAAATAGTTATACATATTAGTATATATAATACTATTACATTATGATTATGTAAAATACATGAATTATATATAACTTTAAATATATATCCTCTAGGGAGTTTATATATAGATTACACAACATGTACTTATTTATTTATTAAATTAACTATATATTGATATATAAAATATAATTTTCTTGAGTAGAGGTGTCCGAATCTCTGGAATATCCACAATCATTAATGTAAAGATTTTAATTTTCTTGTGGATAAAACTAATAATATAAAAAAGTTACCAAATTAGTTATTATTTACGCTCTAGTACAATGTCAAGAAATAGAAGGTATTACTTTAACAGGTGTGAAGTGGAATAAGGAAGAGGGAAAGTATTTACAACATTATGAGAGGTGTTTTGGATTTATAGGGAAAAAATTAAAAAGAAATTTCATTAAACTAATCTATATACTTATAGGATTAATCCTCAAAATATTATTTAGCTTTTACATTCCATTTAGAGTCATTAATAGTCTATTGATCCATATAATTTTTAAAAAACCAATTAATAAACATGTATGAAAATTTTCAAACACAGTACAAATTGTTTTTAATTTTATTCACTTAACATGTTTATTAAAGAAAAATAAAAATAGATAGGGGAGAAAAGAGAATAAAGAGGGAGATGAAGGGGTAAGAGATTTAGAAGTTCTTCCAGGTTGGTTTAGGCATCTGTACTTTTCTGTCCTATAGTGGAGTTTCATTTATATAAAATCCATTAGTTAACATGTCTTGTTTTCAAAAGAAAAACCAAATGAAATAAAATATTTAAAAAATCTACATTCAAATTATAAAAACAACACTTATTCCACTAGAATTCCCTTAAATGGTTTCAAAATTGATTTATGAAATCATCACATTCTCATCTGATTATTTATTTTAAAACTATAAAAATTTCAATAAATCCATTTCTATAGGTTCTCTCCCAAATAATGTCGAGTGGTTTTATAAAGAATTAATATTTTTATAAGTTGAATTGAATTGATAGGTATAAATGGTGTTTTTTTTATTTTTTATTTTAAATGTGAAGAGAAGAAAAAACATATTTGAAAATAGTTTTCAGAAATTATGGTAAAATTATAGAAAAGGGAATGTTACATTGATTTCATCAAGCATAAGTATTTTCACGTTAAATGAACTTCCAATTTACTACATAGGTTGGTATAGATTTCCACTAGGGATTTGGCTATAACCCAAGACTAATCCAAAGCTTCTACCTAATACTTATAGTAGAAAAAAAGTGGTTTAATAACCCATGGACCATTTCATGTATATTCTCTCAAATAATCCATGGTTCCCCTAAATTCAATTGTGTATTAAAATAATCCATGACATGTGATATGAACTACACATAACTTTGATAAAACAATAATATAACTAATACACCCTACATCATTGCTCCAACCATAATCTCAACACCACCCTAGGTGGTGGATTTACCAAGTCATCATTATGACTAAATAAAGGGTTAGAGTGATGAAATTATGGAAATAAAACAAGATATAGAGCAATAAGAAGAAAATGAAATCTTAAACTTAAAGAAGACTGGAATTGAAATAATAAAACATAAATTTTATTAAAAACTATCAATATTTCACTAAATATATTATTACTAAAATAAAATGAAGAAGAGGGAAAAAAGAAAAGGAAATTGTCAAACAGAACTCGAAAAATGGGCAGTACCTTTACCCCTTATATGAACTTGTGAAATCTTTGTCCAAAGAATACTTTTATATATTTTTGATTCTACACGGTGTCTATGAAATTAAATTATCTGTAGCCTCTTTTTCAATGTTTACAATGTGGTATGCCTCATAAGTCAATCATTTCGTCTTTAAAACTAATCAAATCAGGTCAATTGTCAGTAGGTGGAATTACACGACATGTAGCACTACTGTGCATGGGCATGTAATGTTTTCTTTAGCTACTAACCAAACTTAAGCATTTATATTGGGTGTATTGTTTACATGACATTAGTATGTACATGAGGTTTACTCTAAAATTATTTTGTGTGTATAATTATTTTTATTCAAAAAATTCCCCCAATGTGTGAATTTAACTATGACAGCCTGAAATGTAGCCTAAAATACCGAATGAAATATTTTAACTTAAAAAAAATTTAACTTTCACTCACCACTACAAAAATGGAATTTAAATAGTGCTAGTAAAGGGCCTTCATCGGCACTTATAAAGAACAGACCACCAAAGGGAGGTTAAAGGGTAGGCTTTAAAAGTTCTCAAAAAAATCACTAATAAAGGGATCCTTTATCAGCGCTAAAAAATCATTGATAAAGGGACCCTTTATAAGCACTTTTTTAAGCACAAATAAAGGGTGGGGAAGTTATTTTTTTTCAGACCTCTCTGAGCCCCCCACTTTATCAGCTCTTCCCCACCCACCACCCTCCCTTTATCAGCACCTTTCACCCACTCTCCAACCACCCCTTTATCAGCACTTCCCCACACCATTTATTAGTGCATTGTGAAGTTCCATCCTCCCGTGCATGCCTGTATTTGATCCATGTACCTCTCCTTTAGAACTCAAACACCTTTACCACTACACCAAGACGTTTTATTGTATATTTTATGATATTTATATTTAAATATATATATTGAAATAAATAATCTTTATTTAAATATTTATATAAGTATTTTTAAATACATCTAAAAAATATATGTTTGTGTGTGTGTGTGATATATATATACTTATATTTTTTTAAATATATTATATATTATGTTCATTTACATATACTATAGTTTAATATAAATATATATCCTTTTATTAATACACACATATATGTATATATGAGCATTATATATTTATTTTTATAGGTATATATATATTCATATATTTTTATGATGTGAAAAAATTGTTATATATTATTTTAAATACATTTTTATAATATGTATTTATTTTCATATATTTTAATATACATATATATATATATATTTTTATTGAAACGCACATGTTTATATATAAACATTACTTGTATAGGTATATATATACATATTAATGAATTTGTATAAGGAAAATGAAATGGAAAATTTTTTACTTTAAATAAAATGAATAATAAATACTTATTTTATATATTTAAAAATATTTTTTTACATAAATATGTTGATATATGTATTTATACAAGTTATTTATTATAATTTAATATAAGAAAGTGTGAATATATTTAATTATAAATGAATCTATATTGTGAAAAATGATAAAACATAAAAACCATAATATCAATATGAATGCAAGTCATGTGAATAAATTCATTATCCATTGAAAAAATACAATAAGACCCTCCTAAATGATCCTGAAATTCCATCAAATGTTAAAAAGTTGGGATGCCCAGACTAAAAAATCATTTTGGGAGGCCTTTGAGCCTTTTCTGTACTTGAAAGTTTTATCAGGGATTCCCCCTGGTCACTATATCATAAAGATCATCATAGGCTTTGATTTGATATGTGGTTGAGTCTAAATATACACCTGGATCAATACTTATGGCTGTTTGAAGTTTAAGTCATGTTTTCAACTTATCTTAGACCATTCATTATTTCATTTAATTTTTATGTCATCCAACTAATATTAAATGACTATCACTCGATAATAATTAGAAAATTATTAATTAATAATATTTTTTAACTATTTTATAATCCATTTTCACTAAATATCTTATATACTAAGGGTAAATTCCTATTTATCCTTATCAAAAAAATGTTTAAAAAATATATATTATATTTTTATATTAACATATTTTTTAGTGAAATATAATTTTTTATGAAATATACCTTTTATCAACACCTTTTTAGTAGCATTGATAAAGTAGGGATTTTATTAGTTCTTTATTTCTAGCACTGATAAAGGTACCCCTTAATCAGTTCTTTTTTAGTAGCCCTGATAAATTTTTCCCTTTATCAATGTTTTTTTACAATCACTAATAAATCCCCCCTTTATGAGCACTTTTTTCTATCACTGACAAAGACTCACTTTATCAGTGCTAAAAAAGCACTAATAAAGGCCCCCTTTATCAACCCTTTTGATAGAATCGATGAAGGGGGTTTTAATTAGTTCTTTTATCTAGAACTGATATATCCTACCACTAAATAAAACTAGTTTTTTAGTAGTGATTAATTGGATTTTAAGTTTAATATAAACACCAAAATATCACGCATAAAACAAGTGCATCAAAAACCTCTAATCAATTTGTATGTCTATCACCTCCCAAGAGAGAACCATTAAATCATTACTTCAAACTACTTCAAGACCCACTCTTAGTCTAGTATAAGAGGAAAAATATATTGAATTATACCTTTAACCAAGTTCCTCTTAGTAATGATGTCATAGTTCGTAACCTTTAAAAAATATTTTATGGTAAAGTTATTTACATGGGATCATATTGAATTATTCAATATATCCTCAAAATATCCAACCCTATAATTCTCATAACCCACCAACATAGGTGGAAAAAAATATAAAGTTTTAATTGCATAGTATAATCCATTATAGGAATATCTCCCAGAACAAGTTGAATTAATTCACAAGCCCCATCGACCCTTAGAGTCATGGGGGAAAACTAATCAAAGAGAAGATATTGATGATACTTCTATGATATCCCTTTATTCCTTTACACCTAGAAAAATATTTCTCATTAGATATTTATTGTTAATCATATCATATAAACCACTATTATACCCTTAAAATTAGAGGGTATTTCAATTTGATCAAAAATAGAATGTAGTGATTTGATCTAAAAATCCACAACCTGTGAGCCACCACAACACTATAATAAGAGTGAGATATATCTAGAGATCTCTAGTAAAACCAGACATACTTGTCTTAACACTTGGATCCCCAAGATCCATGGAAAACATAACCTGATGTGAACTCTCTCATAGTTTTTGATTTATAGGATTTATTAACTCTACAATAAGTTCTCATGCCACAACCATTTAGGCATAGTAATCCCTTCCCTACTAGTTCTCAAGAAAATGTTTTTGTGGTGAAATATCCCTAAAATTATAAATTTTAAACGTCGTATGAATCTATCATAGTTCATAACATTATATTTTAGGATAATTTATAATATGAATTTCATATCACTACTCTATACACACCTTTTAGAAAAAGGGTCAATATAACTCGAGAAATACTGTATCCCAACCTCCCAATTCTTGACCATGAATAAAATACAAATAATATTCACATAATCTATCATTGAATAATAGAAACTAAATAACCAGTAACTATGGGTTCAATAATGTTAAGTCCCACTGATAACTTATATAAAAAAACTCTATAAAACTTATTACTATTACCTTGAATAAATAAATTCTGTTTTCATAACTAGGTTATCGATCCCAAAAAAGAATAAAAATTTCATCAAAATCGTATATTACAAATATTATTCTTGAACACACACCCACTTAATAACTTGTTCTAAGATTAAAATATAAAACCATAAATCACTCACCACATTCCTTGATAACTTAAAATCATAACAACCAAAAACCAAGAACATCAATCCTACACTGTGGTTTCATGGAAATTTTATATAAAGGAGTTATCTAATACTAATCATAGAGTTTATCCCATGTTATACTCAATCCTAATCATCAATCACCATATCCCAATTATTAAGTCATAAAAGCAAGGCTTTGATACACCTTTTTAATATCATTGGCATGCTCACCTAGATGAAACCAAGTTGAGAGTCTCTATGTGACCTCGATCGTACCTTCTCCACATCAGAGGTTACATACTAGTAGTGAGGGTCTATCAATATCATGGGGGGACTAAAACCTCAATTGGATATCTATAAATTGAAATATAATTGTTATTAAATTTTTATCCACATAAAAAAATGTCACATGATATAATATAATGTGATCCCGGAGAAAGGTGTATAGGGAATACATCAAGATTAAGGTTTCCTAAAGGGACTATTATATATTATCCATAATATGAAGCATATAAAATAATTGATACATATATAAAAATCAAGCTTTGAGGATCATTCTGGTCACATATCCTAATATTTTCATACTCCCAGATCAACCATCGACTGCAGGGCCCTTTCTGTTTCCTGTAACCCTGATCATGAATTATGAATTTCCACTAGAGTGAACATGAAGAGTGTGAGTGAAAAGTTAAGTAGGCCACTACCAAGATTTCCCATAAATAAATTTACTAAAATATACATGTACATAAAATATTATATTATAAAACAATTTTATATATAACAACTATCATATAATGGGGTATTTAATATCTATACATCGAAATAATCTTACCTACTTTGTCCAATTTTTGGATGGGATGTGTATTCCTACAATCTAATCATAACCAGAGAATGAACATGTTATAACCTCTAATAATAATTTCATGACTGAATAGACTATGGGCAAATAAATATTATGAATAATTGGGTCTGCACTACTGTTGAAATATGAATTGGTGATTGTGTCATCACTATAGTTACAATAAAAGGGAGAAAATGTTATAACCAAAAAAAAGAGTATAGGTGACTAGGTCATCAGCACTCATCAATAATAAGGTAAATGTGTTATCACCATAATCCATAATATGGTGAATGGTTTATCACTAACATTTAACATAAAGATACATTTTTTATAAATAATAATCACATAGGTACAGGTTGATAGGTTATCACCACTCATAAATCAACCCTGGTGGACAAGATATCACTAGTATAATAGTAAATGTGAACATGTAGTCATCATAACATAATCATTGAGGGGAATCAGTTATCACTACTAACTAATAGATAATGGGTGAAAGGGATATCACCACTCAAATAATAATCATGGTTGAATAGGTTGTCACCGCAGAAAAAATGGTGGTTAATGTATTATCATAATAATAATAATATAGGTGAATATGTTGTCTCAAAAAACATAATCATAAACATGGGTGTATGAGTTATCTTTATAACACCCTAAATCCAGTACGCCAGAAATTTTTTTTATTTTATTACATTGGTACATAATGTATAAATCATAATACACAAGATCCAATTGTTTAGTAGTCTCTAAAAACTAGATAAATAATTTGGACATTACATTACATTTAAAAATTAAGAGACATTATTTTAATACATGAAAAATTTATTATTTTTCCATGAAATTCCATACATCACACATAGTAATATTCATAGCTTCTTGGGGAAAAGGAAACAATATAATGGGGTGAGCTCAGATTCTCAGTTGGGGGTAGCATATAGCGGAAGCTATCACATAATAAAAAGGAATGATAGATATGGAAGGCATAAATAATAATAAAATATTCTATGAAACTATCAACATGAGTATATAATATGTCCAAAACAATAAAAATTATCACATGTATAATAATAACTATTTTCACAGTGATAAAATGCATAATTTAAGACATCTTAATCTTACCAAAGAGGCCTCATACCACAACATCATACATAAAATGTAAGGCATACACCAATAACCAATCTACTTTGTCTCATGTGACCAACTATTGAATCAAGGGTCTATATAATTTTGGGCCCCACCCATCACTATATAAGTCCTATGCATTAATCATTTAAAAGGAATGAATAAATAATACTTACTCATTATGGATTAGTAATAAATAATTATCCATATTGAAATAACTAGTATACTGATTGTAAATAATTACCCAGTCAGTAAATGGAATAAATTTCTTAGGAAATACCCATAAATCTGTAAGGTGTTCACACCATAGAGTAAAGTATATAAGGTTAAGTTGATAATGGAGATTATATAGCATATGTCTGTGATATTAAAGGATATACACATGAAGGAAAACAATAATTTCAAGAGATGGATGAATAGGGATAGAGAAGCTAAATTGAAAATCAATACATAAAAATCACTCGTTATAGTTTGTAAAAAACATGTGAAATATACAAAGCATATCCCTCGAGAGTTTCAAACTAGGTTTGCATCTAGGTTCATTATTTGTGCACTAAGTTTATATCTAGTTAATACCCAACCAAACTTCTCTAAGGTTATTACCCCTAACTGAATCTAATAAAAATACTGCATCAACCTTTTTGTATCCTGATAGGGAATCCATTACTAGTAAACCAAAATGCTTTACTTTACCAAACAATTTAGTATGGTTTCCTATATTTAGTTCTATTCCTTAGGTATCCACTAATATTTGAGCATGTCAAAATATTATGAAGGTAATATAATGAAAGGTAATAAGTATTCTATCATTACCAAAATATCAAATGGATGATAATACCATGAAATTAAAAGCATGTAAATATATGGAAAATAATTTTAAACAATATCACAACAAAAATATTGAAACTGTAACGAAAATATGAGAATTTAGAACTCTTATATTTGTTTTATTTTTAAATAAAAAAATTACAAAAATAATGGGTAAATCATTTAAATTCAAAAAACATGAAAATTTTAAGGGAATTAGGATAATGAAGAATTTAAATAGTTGTGGTAAAAAGTGTACAAGTGGAGAATGTTGAAATTGGTCATAACTCAATAAAAGGTAATTGAGTTAAGAATTTCCTTAACATTACTCTTGAATTCCAAAAGGGTGATTTAATATCCTGTATAATAAACATAACCATATTAATTACTTATTTCATACCCTTATTCACATATATTACCTTTTCTACTCATCAATTATAAACATTCATTATACATTTATTAATTAATTATTGTTTATTTTTATTTTTAGATGTTAGTAACCTTGGTTGTTTTATACAAGTTTAATAATGGTGATGTTTATCCCTACTATTTGATAAAAAATTTAACATTCCTATATTATTAAATGTACTGTACTAAAATTTTCCTAATTATTTATAAATTTCCAATTTCATTCTATGATAGTTTTAGTTATTATTCATGATGATTAAATTGGTAATGCTCTTATTGCGATAATGTTTAATGAAAAAAAGGTGATATATTAATAGTGAGTTAAATATTAATATTACCATTATAGAACCAAAAAAATTATTTACTTATTAATATTTAGTTTTACCATTAATTAATTTTCTATAGTCATTCATGATAGTAATTTATAACATCATTCATGTAGGTGGTTAGACCGACCCAAATAGGAACATGATATAATCTATGAGTGAGTATTGTCATGAAACTGATTATATTTTTATAATATCATTATAAAAGAATTAAAATAGAATTATTTATATGTTACTAAGGTAATGATTCATAATTTATGAGATATGGATGAGAAAGATAGTGAATACAAGGTTAAAGAGGAGATAATACTCATGTTGAGGACTTGATTCTTCTCTTGAAGGACAACTTGGAAATAGAGAAATTGGGATAATTTCTTGTAACTAGGGGATAAAAAACATGGGAGAGTCTTATAGTATAATTAAAATGGATAGGTATTCAATGATAATTTTATGTTTAGGTGTGTCTTAAAGTGGGTATAAGTTAACTCCTTTTATAAGAGAAAAAGAGGGACATTTCTTTGGAAGATTAAGTTAGGTGAAGTGTGAAATTGAAATCACTTGAGAATAAGGTTATTTGGGTAAATTGATATTATTGATACATGTGGAATTAAATTTATTACCTAAAAAAGGTCTTATCAAAATGTGTTTTTATCATTTTAATCATCAAAATTTAGAGACAATTTAATATACCCCTTTTATCCCCATTAATCGTGATTAAATATTTAACATGGTAATTTTTATTTTACTACATGTGTAAATTGGCCCCTATTGCAAAATTTAGACATTAAAATTATAAATTTGAACTCAATTTAATATAATTCAACTGTTAAATATTATAAAAATAAATTTTAAATTAAAATGTAAGATATAAAAAAACTGTTTTATAAAAAAAAATTATACATTAAGCACTTTTATTCTTCTTTCATATAAATTATTTGTTAAAGGAGTGTTAATATATATATATATTTAAACATAATAATAGAGTAAATATATTAATCTAATTTATTTATATAAAAATATAAAACACTTAAAAAGATTAATCCTTTGAAAAAAACCTTTTTAGTAAAAATCCAAAAATTAACCCTAAGATAATTTTGATGTTCTAAATCCAAAAATAATATCTATTTTTATCAAATTTAAATTATGTAATTAATAAATATAAAATTTTAATATATTTATAAATAAAATATATTTATACTATTCTATAATAATGAGGTAATAGAATTTTCATTGTATAATACTTTTAGGGATATAGTGTTTTCCTGGTATTGAATAATATCAGGTCTTATATTATCCCCCATAAAATGATTTCATACCTACAATTTCTAATAAGAGTTATCTCATAAAATAGGTGGGTAATTATTTATCATTTATTATTCAGGTTCCCATGTTTCCACCTCTAACTTTTGACTCCACTATATTACATTCACCAATCGATTTGTTGGATCTCACAATACTTTCCCTCTAGTGTTGAGCATCTTGAAAATCTCATCATTAAGATAAAAGTAATGTTCCAACTCTATTTCCTTAGTGGTGAGTATGTACATTGTTTCCAGAATGTATTTTCTCTATAATGAAACATGGAAGTATTTTTTCACTCTAGAAAATATGGGTGACAAAGACAAATGGTAATCCATAACTCTGATTCTCTATAAAATTTAAAAAAAGGATTAATATAACTATGAAATAACTTTAACTTATATATAAACAATATAATTCCATTCCATTGATATATATTCCATGGAGATATATTTAAGAATACAATGCCATGTTATATTAATAATTTCCATCATGTATGAGTATCAAAACATAAATACTGGTAGCATATGATATTAATATGAAACGTATGTTCTTTGTGGTTCTTTAGTGGTTACACTCAGATGATTTTTATCATAAAGTATCTCATTATTATGGGTAAAATTACTAAAAACAACTGCATTATGATTTTTGATCATCTGAAATGAACATGTTCCATTTAAAAATGAACATGGGGATTTATAAATTATTATTATATTATTATTATATTACCTTTAATGTTCTGTATATTATTAAATTATTAATAAATAATTATGATCAAAAACACCAAATTGAATCATGTACAAAAGAATTGAATCTACTTACATCTAATTATCAAAATAAACTATAATTATATATATATTAAATGAATATAATTTATTAGTATAAAAGTTAATAAATATAAATAAGGTTATGAAATAGGTAATTAATATTTCTATGTGTATTATATAGTGAGATAGAGCAGATTTTAGAAATTTGGCAGTAAAGGTAAGGGAAATTTTCAATTTATCTCTTTTTAGATAAAGGTTTTTCTATAATTTCCATATTATTTATATTGTTTCATATATTTATTATATATTCATAAATATATTTATATGAATTATTGATTTCTAATTTCATTGGTTTTTACTTGGTTATAAAGGTGTGGAGGGAACATTTTTGCCTCTATTTACATTTCTCGCTCTCTCACTTTCTCCTATCACATTCTTAAATATTCTTTTTATAGATTCCATTTTAAGTTGTATTATTGCATTATTTTTGAAAATAATTTTTTTTGACTTTCACATTTACTTTTTAAAACCATTTATTAGTAATCTCTTTATTTTATAAGAATAATGTTAAAATACAATGTCTATCTCTACTTAAATTTTACTCATTTTCATATTTACTATAAATACTTTTTTATAAATGTCAATACCCTTATATGTTATACTCCTTTATCTTTCATTATTATTTTCACTATAGATAAGCTTTCATGGAATAATAAACTTTATTCCACTGAATGATCTATCTTTAGGTAATGTTAAAATTATTATCTGACCTATTTTATTTTAAAATGTTTATTATGTTATGATGGAATTGTGATTGTTTTAATATTCATGTGGAACACAAATGTCTAGTTATAACATTATATTATGGGTGTGCCTAAAATTATATATCCCTCTAATGGATTTATTAAATATTTATATCTTATGATATTACTACGTTATGTATGGATATGACACTGTTAGCTTTGTTTAGAATGGTTTACATGGACATAATATAGGTTTCTTTATCTATATTATTATAATGTTATTTTCAATGATTTTTGAAATATGTTATGATTTTATATACTTATTCATGTTCCATGTTACATGTTATTACAATACTAAACATCAATATTTTAAGGGTCCATTCTTTTCTAGGACCTTACCCTTTGTTAGCTTGAGGTAGGAGCGATTGGTCAAAAGATATAAAACTAGATTTTGTTAGAATTTATACCATGAATTTGGTAATCATGGAATGAATTTCAATTAACAGCTTGAATCCTAGTTCATGGTATTAAGGGTTTCAATGTGGAATTTGGTGGCTCTACTCATAAAAAATTCACAACATGATTGGGTGATTCGCGACATGTATCATTTTTTTTAGTTTTGGAGAAGAGGCGACTTATTTTTAGGAAGATTGCTTACCCATGGAAATCATGGAATAAAATCAATATTCATGTCATTAATGAGGCTTAACTATCATGTTTATAAGTTTGGGGGCCCCCTCCCGATTCTTATTTTTTACCTCTCCTCTCTCGAATCATCAATGAACATGAGATATTTTTTGAAGATCCTTGAATCCCCATGGATCTGATTCAACCCTCATATTCTATATATCGATCTGTGGTGATCTGAGGTTTGTTTTACCTTCCCCAATGGTTTCATTCTCTTATGTTTTTATTTTATCATGCAATGATGTTTTTTATCTTCACTTTCCTTGTGGTTTATATTGATTAATGATATAGGGAACTTCCTGGGTTGGTGTTTTAGGGATCATTGGGTTCCTATAGAAGAGATAATTGGAGTTTGGAACTTAATGTTCTATTATTTATTGAAGATAATAGATATATTCATATTAAGGTTGGATATCTATTACCATTCTCTTGATATAATTTTCAAGTGTGGAATTATCATGCTCTAATACCTTAGGTAATTGTGGATTGACTTAATAAATATAAAAAATTAAATTTAAATAAAGAAATAAGTTTGGGTTTGGGTTTTTTATCACTTCTGGTTTTATGATTTTTATGTCATGTACTTCACTAATATAGTGTTAAATCATTGTGTTTTGGTTTTTTTTTCTTAGCATGGTTTTTTTCTAGAAATTTGATAAACAACACAAAGCCAGAATAATGTTTATAATGAAATGATCAAAAAAAGAGGCATGTAATCCCATATTTGTTCTTCTTGATTTTTTATGGAAACTAAAATTAATGATAAATACATATTTAATTTGTTTCAAATAATTGTTTGGATGATAAGTTATAGTTTGTTTGTTTCTTTAAACCAATGTATAATAAACCGATTAATTCAAGATGATAACTAAAATGGTTGTTTACTGAATATAAATTTTATGGGGTTGAGAAAGCCCATTATTATTGTGGAAGTATTGTATTACTTGGTTCTATAGCCTCAGTGCCTTTACCTATGTGCTAAAAATATCCTTGAAATAGTTTTATGATCTTGGAACATCTTGAGCCTTGATGTGTTTATTTGATAACCATGTGTGGTTGTTTTTTCATGATGAAAAATAGGTTGGGGGCCCATGTAACACACTTATTTTAAAGTATTTTCATATTTAAATGGATTATTTAAACTATGTAATATTTAGGTTATTCCATGGAAGGTTTTTGGGAGGTTTCACAAGGTTTTAGAATGCTTTTGGGGGGTGTTGGGTTCAAGAATGGTTAGTAAAAACCATGCTCAAGTCTCCAAGAAATCATGTGAGTGGTTTGAGAATCATTGGGTAGATGTATGGTTGGAACACCATCTAGAAAAACCATGTGGATAACCATGTGACTAAAAAAATTCGATATATAACCATTCACATGGTTAGAGCATGGTTTTCCAAACTGTGTGGCCTAACCATGCAAAAATATTTTAATTGTATAGAAATTGTATTTTTTTAACCCATAACTCAATTAAAAATCTCATTCTTCCTCCAATGAAAAAGGATCTCAATTTCTAAGGTCCCCTAAGGCAATATTTAGTGATATTCAATTTATGTACTCTAATTAAAATGAATATTCGAGTGTTCAATCATGGAAATCAAATATTAGGATCTCATTCTGCCATCTTCTATTGGTTCTTCTCAATTTTTCTTGAACATAACCATATATTGGTGTAGTTATACTTGAATCTATGAGATAGGATGAGGTTAGATCAGTTTATCTTGAAATTTATAGAATAAATTAAGAAAGTGGTAAAACCTATGTAATCGTCTAAGATTCATCATGTTAAACTAAAATAGGTAGGTTGTTTTTTTCTTTTTTCAACATTCGTTATAACACGAAATCTCTTGGGATTCAAAAAATAATTATTTCCTTATTTTAAATTAATTTACCCTATTGAAACTCTATTGTATTTCTCTCATATTTGTTTGATTTTGAAACTAGGTTGTGGGTGCCTATTATAAAGGCACATGGTTTGAAAGTGTACATTATTGCATTCTATGATGCCTTGTTGAAATAGACATGGTGTCAGTGCTAACTGGAAAGATAAATGGAGGATTTCTAGTAAGTGACTACCTGATGAAGGATGTATCACTACTCATAAGAATAAGGATGTCACACAACATGCATGGGTGTGTGTGTGTGTGTAAAGACATGGATGGTAAGAAAAATTGAAATAAATAAACTGTTTCTACTAATTAAAAAGGAAAACCCATATTTGGTGATATTGTTTTTGGAAAAATCTGTTCATCTTCTTGTGTGACTATTATGAAAATTTATATATTTTATTTTTATATTCCCTTTCCTTTTTTTAGCTACAAGATAACACGATTCTGGACTAAGTGGCATGTGGGAAGAGTCTCTAAGAGTTACCTACTAAGTTATTATACTCACACCTATATATGCACCTTTTTTCATACGTATAAGTTATTTTCCATGATACAGGAATGGGATTGGTTTCATACATCCCTAGTAGAGCACCTTGATATTCGTTGTCATAATTGGTAGAGATAGATATTGGAGTGGTTTGTGTATTTTTCTATAGTTATTTTACCTTGGTCAAATTTCTTTTACTACTTTGGAATTTTAGTTTCTATTTTACATTTTATTGATGTTACATTGATGTCGGTCTTTGATTTATTAGTTTTTTTGTTTTCTTATTTTTATTATTGTTGGGATTTGTTGCATGCATCATTTATTTAGATTCCATTGGTTTTATTAATTATCATTTTATCTTGTGATGATTTTTTGTTTCCATATAGAGGGAAAATATTTCCCCCCTTATAACTTTGTGTTCAAACCCTTTGAATTTATTTCTAGACTTTGGAATTCGAGGAATGTCACCTAAGGTTAGTACCACATCAAAATTGGTCTAAGGCAATGGGTTTTGAAGTGATGTTACAAATGGTATTAGTTTGGTCAATCCTTCAAGTTGGTATGGTATCAAGGTGATAAGATGTTTTGGGACTTAAAATTTATATCACGAAAATACATAACTAAACCTTCTATTCTAAACTTCAATTACCATGGAAGTATAGGTGTGAAAAAAAGTGTTGTCAAACACTTTTAGGTGTGTCATCAACTCACTGTCTTGGGTTTAGCCAGTGAGGGCTATGTATCATGCATTAGTAAAGTTATTTCCCACTAGGATTTAATTGTCCCCGTGATTTGTTTATTTTGGTACCATGATATTATGAGTGTTTTTATTATATATAAAATATTACCGTGACAATATAAATAGAAAAAGTTCTAAATTTTTTACTTCTAAAATGGATTGAAGAACTCAAATGCCACCAATAAGAAGAATAAGAAACCAGTGAGAGGATGTAACTAGAAATGTGGTTTCACCCAAACCACAAGTAATATAGTGTACTGGGAAAGTCATCAATTCTATTAATAAGGGACATATAATCGAGGAACCTTTTAAGGTAAATCACTCGACATAATTTCTAAAGCAGAACTCACTAATATTTCATAGTGATTTTGGACTTGAGTAAGAATAAGTACGACTAAGTAGGATAACCAAAAAAATTTAATTATTTGGAACTCTATATGAAATGAATGATATGCTATAAACTTATATTCTTGAGAACCTGGTGCTAGAATAGTGGAACATAGACATTCAAGGTAAATTAAAGAGAGTGAACTAGTTCTCTAAGATTCATCTCTGGTCAGGAAATCATTATCTAAGAGTTAGAAAATAGGATATTCTGAAGAAAAAATTTTGGAGTCGATATAGAAATTATGAATATATATTCTTTACCTTTGGTCTTATGAATTTTCTTATAGTATTTATATTCTTGATGAGATGTAACATTCATAGGTATATTGATTCTTTTTTTGTGTTTTTTTATGGTATTTTGGTCTATTCTAGAAGTAGGAATAACCATGAGGAGTACTTGGAAACTATACTAATTACATTTTGAGATCATTGATTATATGATATGTTTTATAAGTGTGACTTCTAGATACAAGAAGTAAAATTCCTTCGGCACTTCATTTATGAAGAGGTCATATAAATTAACCCTAGGAAGATTGAAGCTGTCATATCTTGGTAGCCACCAAATGATGTATTTGAGATATGAAACTTTTTGGGATTAGTAGTCTATTATCCTCACTCTGTTTGGAATTTCTCAAGGCATTCTTCTCCTATGAACTCTCTAATGAGAATGGGTGTTCTATTCAGATGGAATGATGACTAACAAAAATTATTTCTAGAGTTTAAATCTCATCTCACCTCAGAAACCATCTTAATATTTCAATAACTAGGTCTAGACTATGTGGTATATTATAATGCATCTATATTTAGTCTGGGATTTTTTCTCATCCAGGGAGATCTTTTTATGGCCTATGGTTTGAGGTAGTTGTGAATACATGAGAATAATTATCCTATGCATGGCCTGTAATTATCAGTAGTCATCCATTATTTAAAAACCAATCATCACTACTATTTGGGTAAAATTTCACATATTTCACTAATCTTAAGAGTTTGAAATACATCTTCACTCAGTGAGATATGAACTTGAGATAATGAATAAGGAAGAAGTATCTCCAAATGTTTTATTTCAACTTGGTATACACACTTGGGAAATGGAATTATATGGCAGATCTGCTGAGTCAGAAATCATATAGTGAAGTGGTCAAGGAATCTCATGACCAATGGAAATTGATGACCGTTATTAATAACATGTATCTAGATTGTTCCAAACAGAATGAGAAGGAAATTTTCTTCCCAGTTAATCTTGTTCCAAAACTAATGATTTTTGTAAAATACACTCAAATATAAAATCTTTATTGCATCACTATTAGGTCAAACCTAAATGGTTGGTAGACCTTAAATGTTTATATAGTGGATAAAAACTGTTTTTTAAACTTACAAAACCAAAATTTGGTCCATCATTCTTTCAAGGAACAAATTATTTCATCATATCACCATTCAAAATGGGATATTCAACCAAGTATTCAGAAAATGTACAAGGTGGTGAAAGCTCATTTCTAGTGGTCTAGTATAAAATTATTTATTTCAAATTATGTTATGAAATGTATAAATTGGAAACAGGTAATGGTTAAGCGTCAATGACCAATTGGTATTTTGTAATCTATGCTTATACCTTTATGGAAGTGGGAACAAATTTCCATAGAATTTTCCATAAGTCTACCAAGGATTCATCAAAAGAGCAATGCTATTCGAGTGATAGTGTATCTAATCAATAAGTTGAAACACTTCCTCCCAATTAAAGAGTCTTACACAGTAGTAGATTTTGAAAAGTTATATATTTGATAATTGGTCGTGCTTCATGGTGTTTTAGTTATGATAGTCTTTGATAGAGATCCCTAATTTACTTCTTGATTTTGGAAATCATTGTAACAAGAACTTGGAACATAATTGATTGTGAGGATGGAATATCATCCTCAAATGGATTTTAAATCATAACAAAAAATTCATAAAATGGAAGATGTTCTCATAACATGTTTCACGGACTTTAGTGGTTTAGGGGAAGCTCATATGTCATTGTTTGAATTATCTTATAATAACATATACTAGTTGATGATACATATGGCCACATTCAAGGAATTATATGTCTTTATTTTTCATTCTCTACAATGTTGGGTGAAGATGGGATAAATGTTACTGATTGGACCTAGTTTAGTCCATGACACTACATAGAATATCTGGATCATCCAAAAGCATATGGCCACTGGTAAGAGCTGACATAAATCTTAGCCATATCACCATCATTGGCTGTTACCTTTTAATGTGAGTGACCATTTATTCATGAAAGTTTTACTAAAAAATAGTCTTCAACACTTTAGAGATAAATGGAAGTTAGCTCCAAGGTATATTAGACCATTAATCTTTTGTTGAATATATTGGTAGTGTTGCATATTCCTTATCCTTATTATCGAAACTCAGTGTTGTTAACAATTTATTTCATGTCTCTAAACTAAAAATGTATCACCTAGATCCCAATCATGTGATCAGTTGGGACCATGTTACTCTTGATCTTGATTAAAATTTTGAACATGTACTTTCTAATTGTGGATAAACAAGATAATATCCTATAGGGAAAATTATACCTTTAGTATGGATTTTATTGTTGTATAGTAACATTCAATAGGAAACATGGGAGTGAGAGAAGTTTATATGGGAGTAGTGGACAAACCTTTTCTAGCTTTTTTAGGATGAAAATACCCATAGTGTAGATAATATAACACCCCCATTTTGAGGTATTTCACTATTTTTATGGATTATTTAAAAGGAATGTTCAAGTTGTGTCTTTGGAAGTTTCTAGAATGGTTTATATGGTTTTGGAATCCTCTTTATAAGTTCATGGTTTATGAAGGGTTATTATAAACTATGCTCAAGAATCCAGGAAATTTTACAAGTGTTTTGGGAGTCATTGGGCAAGCACATAGTTGGAACATAGTTTAGACAATCTTTAAGGATAATTGTGTGACTTGAAAAATTTATTTATAGAACCATTCAAACAGTTGGCAATTAGTTTTCAAAACCATGCGTCCTAACCACGCGAAGAGATTTTAATTGTACATAAATCTTCTTTGTATCATGAAAATCTCCAAGAGGTATCATTCTTCTAAAATGGACCTAATATCTTGATTTCCAGGGTTCCCTTAGGTGAATTTTTTGTGATCATAAACATTCATACTCTATTTCTAATGAATATTCTAGATTTCAAACATGGAAATAAAATGTTAGGATCTCCTTCTTCCTTATCATCTTGGGTCTCCTCATTTTTTCATGAATGGGACTATAGTTCAGTGTTTTCATACCTTGATATATGGGATTATATATGTTTTGATCAATTTGTATTAGTATTTTATAGAATAATATAATAAATAGGTTTGATATGTAGAATTTTTCAAGATTCATCTTGATAAATAAATCCAAGGTAGGTGGTGTTTCCCTTCTTCCATTTTTATTAGAACCTAAAAGATCTTGGGATTCTTAAAATAATTCTGTCATAGTTTTGAATGAATTTACCCTACTGAAACTCTTTTATATTTCTCTCATATTTTTTTGGATTTAAAAACTGGGTTGTGGTTATTGACCACAATGTGTTCAGAAAATTGAAAATGGTTTTCTTAAATGAAAGTTGGTTTTGACACATTTTCTTGGCATGACTTGGTTGTGGGTGATGAATGGAAAGGAACATGGTTGGTGTGTATACATGATTTCATTCTATGATACCTTGTTGAAATAAAATTGGTTCTTGGTTCTAAATGGAAATGAACTTGGAGGATTTCCACCAAGTGATGACTTGGTGGAAGGTGTATCACTACTCACAAGCACAGGGTTTCACTCAACATGTATGGGTGTGGGTGTGTGAAAACATGTATGGTATTCCAAATTGAAAGAAATGAATTATTTATTTTAATTGAAAAGGAAAAACCATATTTAGTGGAAGAAGGGAAATGAATTATTTCTTTTACTTGATGGAGGGTGTATCTCCTTTTGTGAATAGTATGAAAACTACTTTATGAGATTTTTATATTCCTCCTGCTTGTTTTATAAATTATGAGATAACATGGTTATGGTCTTAGAGGCATATGTGAAGAGTGTTTTGGATTTACCTACTAGATTTTTATACCCACCCATACATATGAAACTTCGTCCATAAATAGAAGTTGTTTTCCTTGATTTTGGAAATGGATGGTTTTCATACTTCATCAGTGGAGATCATTGATAATCAATGTCGTAGTTAGTAAAGATGGAGCATGGAGTAGTTCATGTATTGGTCTAGAGTGGTTCCACCTTGGTGCTAGAGGATTTTATTACATTGGAGTTTTATTTTTTATTTTTCACTAATCCACTATTACTCTGATGTTGGTATTTGATTTATTATTCATTTGTGTTTTCTTCATTTTTATTATTGTTTTGTTTTATTTCATGAATCATTTATAGAGATGTTTTGGATCTATTGATTTATATTTTATCATTTTATGATTTTATGTGTGCATATGTGGGGTGAATGTTTTCCCTTGTAACTTTTAATTTAAACCCTTGCGATTTATTTACATCCTTTGGTGTTTGAGGAATGTCACCTAAAGTAAGTAGAACCTCCGACCCAATTCAAGACAACAAGTTGAGTGGGGTTGTTACAGTCTGAGTCTGATTACATTCTGGTATCCTAGAGATATTTGAATTATGGTTGTTTTAAGATGGTTGGGAACCATGCATATGAAATGGGATATGTTTATGAGGTGTATTAATGGTTTATTCCAGTGATGAAAAGATAGTTTGATGTTATGACCAATGGTGTGGGACACCATGGTGTTTGGGATGAGTTTGGAGTAAGGATTTCTCATTGATGCTTTTTCTTTATTGATGATTGTTTGATGACATATTCTATGGATATTATTGTTTTTTTGTGTTCCTGCTACTTCATGTAGTAAGTCTTTTGCATGATATGTATAGTTATGAGGTGGTGTCTTAGGTAGAGTTTTAGAGTGCCTAGATATTTTTGTGAATAATAAATAACCCATGGAATGGGGTTTTTTTTATGGTATTGATGTTGAATGGTTTTTAATTCTAGTTAACAGAATTGGTAATGTGAATTAATAAATAAAGTTGGCTATGATGAAATAGAAAAAATTATTTTAATAATGATGACATGATAGAGAATATGAGAAATGGAATTAATAGTTCCCTTGGAACATTGATTAAGAAGATTCAAATGTTAATCATGAAATTTTTTGATGTGTATTAATTAATGGTTAATTAATTAATAATGATTTTTTTACTTATGTTTTTGTTTGATACATATTCCTTAGTCATGGAAACCAAGGATCATATGTGATGAAATAGGAAGGTGAGTTCAATTCTTGGTAGTTACCCTTAGTTTTATTTATGTGTGATACTGTTTATATTTTTCATGATTTCATACACTACCACCCCCCCCCCCACATTAGTAAGGAAAAAAACACCCAAATGTTTGGGGGGGAGTGTTTTCTCAAAAATATATGATAGTGAGGAAATGGATGGATAACTTCTCCCTATCCTCTCACTACCCCTTTGTACATAGATGGGAAGGTGTATCTCAGGCTATGTTAGATTATGATATATAGTGAATTCCAACCCAGGCTATGATGGATCTCAATTTAATATACATTAATGTGCAATCTATAATGGATGGAGGTGTAGAGAATACTTATATTTGGTATTTGAGGATCTATATTCTCATGGGTATAAATGCATGGGTTGTGATTGATTGAGGTATTATACACATACATAGGTTATAGTGGCTTACAGGCATACACTTGGTGACAAATGGTATGCTAATGATGATGAGATGGATATATGGATTGATGCAACCACTAGATTTTTATCCCTACATAGGACTATGATATGTAGTGTCAAGGCCTAACTCACATTATAGATGACTTACTTATGGAAGGGGTGATCATAGTATGTTTCACATTAGGGAATGAGGGTGATAATTAGTGGATAAGTTGATGTGAGGTGCCTTTATTTATTTATTTATATGATTTTATATAAATTTTTTAACTTATATGAATTATTTGTTGAGTTATACATGGTGAGGATTGAGGAACTAGTATTACTTATTTAGGTGATGAGTTATATTCATTTGTTTCTTCACTATGATTTAGTATTATTCTTTCATATTTTATATGAGTGGTTTTAGGGAGGATATTACTGAGTATACATGTTATGATCACCCAATGTATATAAATTTTTTTCATCTTAGAAGGGAAAAGTATGTGATAAGTATGGAAACCACTAGTTCAAAGAAATTATTGAGAAGCTATCAGGAGTTATTGGGGTTCATAGATACTATGTAGTCTTACTTTTAGAACTTGAAATTTTCCTTTCAGTTTATGCATAACATTACATGTATTTGTATTTATTATGGTTAATGAATGGTGTTGTTTAGTGTTTTATTCTTCTTATATCTTACTTATTAAATAATATAGATTATAATGTCTCCCATGTGTATGATTAACAAACCCTTAGTGATAGTCACCAAACCTAAGCCTATTATAGGTAGTCTTTGGGCATCATTTTTTATCTTACTTCATTATCATCCCAGGTTGGATTCCATTGGAGGGGGGTGGTCATGAATGAGTGTCATAAGAGCTAATGGATGATAGATATGAAAATGTTTAGAGTTAGACATTAGTGATGATGCATGGGTTGGTAGGATAATATTATTTTTTGGGATTAATGAATACCATAAATAAGGGATATCGGCTAGGATACATGATGTTATGGAAATATATGATCCAACACAAGGACCTTCAAGTTTGCTAAAAATTCTAAGTGAAGTGATATTTATTTCAGGGTTGTGACATAGGCAGTGATCATTAAAAATAATTTTTCTACACATGTGTTTGAATTTGGGTAGACAATGGGAAATATGTTAAAATGGATTTATTAATTAATCAAACATAAAATTTTATTTTGTACTAAGTCAGGAGTAATTATTTTTTTATTTTACAGATATGTAAATGATTCAAAATATACATTAGGTTTGTTTAGAATACATTATGTAGGATTTTCTAGTGGATCGCTATAGAGTGGAGGTTGACAGTGATGAAACTTATAGGGTGGAACTTTTAGAGTTACACTATTAGGGTCTGTAGAGGTATGAAGGACCTGTTTTAGATAGGGTGATAGAGGATTTGCTAGAAAGGTGGAGATCCCCTTCACTTTGATCTTTGTTATGAAAGAGAACTGGGTTTCTTTAGCTATTATGATTTTGTATGGGTTGACTTGAAATTGATGTATTGTTTTTCCTTTGGGGTCATAAGAAGTTGGTTATTTCTTAGGTAAAGTTTAGGGTTCAGTTTTAGGTTGAGTTTTTTTCCTTGACTACTAATTTAACTTTCTATTAAGAGATCATTTCTCTTCTATAGGTGGGTTTCAGTTTTTAATAGTTCTGTATATTCTACAATAACCTCTTACGTTATTATTCTTACATTGTTCCTCATACCTTATTCAATATGATGAGGCTAGGGTGAGACATTTTTAGGTGGATCTACATCCAGATATCCAATTCCAAGCCACTCTATTTATATTAAAGTCATATACAAAAGTAATAGTTAAGGAATAGGTCATTGAGAGGATTCTATCTAAGACCATATCACCATGGTATTGGATTCATCATGATTTATCATGGATCATATTTGTGATTGGTATTTCTTAGTTTCTTAAATACAAGAAGTTTTAGTGAATAAGGTGTTGGTTTCATCCCTATTCATCCCACTTCACTAGAGAAACTAGTTCATGGAACATTACTAGTAGGTCAAACATGGTATTATTTTCTTAAGGAGTTCATAACTATTAGACGCAATAGTTCTCAGCCTTCCTCATTAGTCAGTGTGAGGTTGGTGGCCCATTTTAGGCCCAACCTTTTTGGCAATTTCAACTGAGGAAATAATAGTAACAACAGTAGTTCATTACTACTTTTGAGTATCATAGTGGGGATATAGAATATATAGGACAACCCCATGATATCACTCATCCTTAGGGATAATGGGAAGAGAGTAACTATGTATATGGTCATCATTAGGTCTAGATAAGTTATGGAGTAGGACGTTGTATGGTGGTTTATTTAGTGTTTTCAGTATCAGGAAATCCCAAAGTCATATGTGGTACTATATTCTTTTTTTATACTTAGTTTTAATCCCTATTTGAATCTTTATATATGAACTCCTTTATTTCACCCACCATATTCCATGATTTGGTACTTGAGGTGGAGAGGATTACAGTTCCCTTAGTGTTTACTAATCCAGTAAAAGGTCAAGCTATCATGTTTGATGTGTGTAGAGACTGTGAATTGATGATAGGGTAGCACCTCTCTTTGGTAGATTTCTTATAGTTATATATTCAACCATGTGAAATCGTCCTCAAAATGGATTGTTTGTATTAGTTGAATGCTATCATATGGTTTCTTTAGAAGGACTATCATATTCTATGACACCAATAGATATTAGGTGGTGTTCTATAATGAAAGAGACCCTCAGATGGGTCCGAGGTGTGAAGAGATTCTATATTACTTGTTGGATGGGTTGGTGCTAAGTTATATAGAAGTTTAGGCAGGTATTGTTTACCAAGACTCTAGAAGAATACCCCAATATTTTTTTTCTGAAGTGGTTCTGTCACTCCCCCCTTGACAAGTGATTGAGTTTGGGATAGAATTGAAACCAAGTGTCTCTCAGATATCAATGTCTCCATATCAGATTCCCCTTTTTAGTTGTGTGAACAAAGTATTTAAGTTGATGATCTCTTATAGAGAGGAATCATTCGACCTAGTGCACCAACATAGGGAGCTCTAATTCTATTTATGAAGCTGGTGGATGATAGTTTGTGATTCTGAATCAATTATCATTGTCTCAATATGGTTATGGTGAAAACCCACTACCCTCTCCCATGGATTAATTATTTATTCAACTAGTTGAAGGGAGAAACTTGGTTCTCAAATATCAACCTACATTTTGGATATCATCATATGTGAGTAAAGAATTATTATATCTTAAATACTAATTTTATATGTTGTTATGGGAATTACAAGATCATTGTGATGTTGTTCAGTGTAATGAACACTCCAACTGTGTTCATGGAGTGGATTAATTTAGTTTTCCATGAGTTTCTAGGCCAGTCCATGTTGTCCTTTATAAACTACATCCTTTTATTTTCAGTGTTAGAGGGGGATTATGTGGAGCATCTTCTGGTTGTGTTGGGAGTTATTTAGTTTCATCAGTAGTTCAAGAAGCTATTTAAGTGTGAGTTTTGGAATTATGAGGTCCATTTATAGGTTTATTTCATGTCTCAATGTAGAGTATATTTTGATTCTTTGAATATTGAGTTTGTGGTTTCATGGGTATCCCTCAAAAATGTTGCATAGGTGTGGAGTTATCTTGTTATGGAAAGATATTATAAGAGGTTCATACATGACATTTCCCAGATTGTGACTCATATGATTGAACAGACTAGAAAGGATTAGGCTTTCATGTGGAATGACTAGTTCAGGGATTCTTTGAATCATATGAAGGATAAACTGGTTAGTGATCTAGTTATTCATATTTTAGATGTGAGTATTCTTTTTTAGGTTTACTGTGATGCTTCATGTCTTGGTTTGAGTTGTGTGTTACTATAGTAGAGGGTGGTTATATCTTATAGGTCTTTAAATTTATGTCCCCATGAATATAACTATTCCACCCATGATTTTGATATTGCTATGATAGTGTTTTATCTGCAGTTGTGGAGACACTACCTTATTGGTGAAACATTTTTAGTCTTCACATATCAAAAAATTCTATATTATTTATTCTCCCATCATGATGTGGATCTACAACAGTAATTTTGGATAGATTTATTATAGTAATATGACTGCAATATTTCCATTACTATTCATAAAGGGAATTTTATGAAAGATTATTTGAGCATAAAGTCCTAATGTGGTGTTGTATGTTAGTATGGAGACTCATGTAGAGTAAAGAAGAGTTATCAGCATTGAACCTTGATATGAGAGTAGTTGATATTAGAGGTTTTTTTTACCATATAACATTTTAGTCATACTTAGTGTAGGATGTGGATGAGTCTCATCTTATGGATTCTAAGGAATAATTTTTAGGTGATCATGTTGTTTATAGCGCTGCTGTTAAGGGTTTGTCTGAGGATTGACAATGTCATGTGTTATTCTATGGAAATAATTTTTTCCCATCAATGATGTATGTATAAATTCTACCCAGTTTCTAAAATTTTAACTTAGAGGTAAATCCTAGGGTGGAAAAGTTGTATCATACTCTAAGGAATCAATTTTGGTTTTTTGGGTTGAAGTGATCAATTAAATAGTTTTCCTCTTGGTGTTTGGTATGTCAAAAGGTGAAGACTGAGCATTATGTTCCTAGTGGTTTTCTTCAGCTTCTTAACATATCCCAGTGGAAGTGGGAGGACATTTAAATGGAATTTTTCAAGAGTTTAGCCAACGATCAGGGAGTTTTTAATGATTTATAGGTGATTATGGAACCTCTAAAAAAGTCAACTCACATCTTAGTGATTAAGGAGTCGATCTCATTTAAGGTTTTTTCAAGGCATTATTTTGAGGAGATACTGATGATTTTCGGGGTCCCAAGGATGATCATATTTGATAGTGATCCCCATGTTACCTCCAAGGTGTGCATGGTATATAGAATTATTTTTTTCCTAATTATGTTTGATTACTTATTTTCATCTGTAGATGTATGGTCCAATAGATTAGACTATCCAGACTCAAGAGGACAGGTTGTGCATGTGTATTTTTGGATTTTGTAGGTTTGGAACCTACCCTTAGTGGAGTTTTCTTAAAATAATAGTTATCAATCCACTATTGATATATAACCTTTCAAAGAATTATATGACCAACATTACTAATCTTCATTGTGTTGGAATTAGGTTGGATAGTTTGTTATTCTTGTACCAGAATTAGTGTAAAGTACAAAAAATAAGGTTTAGGTGATCTACAAGAAAGTAAAGGTGGCATAAGAATGTAAGAAATCTTACACTGATCATAAGTGGAGGCTTATCAAGTTCAATGTTAGATATCATGTGTTTTTAAAGGTGTCTCCACGTCATGGGAAGTGAAGTTTTAGTCATGGGAGAAAGATTTATCCTAGGGTCATTGGACCTTTTAAGGATTTGGATTGAGTTGCAGTCATAGATGATCAGTTAGAATACCCCCATAGGTAAGATAGATTCATTAAATCTTCCATGTATCAAATATTTTTTAGTATATTCACGATAATTATTACATCATTTATTGGGTTAAACTGGATATTGAAGATGATGTGACCATCAAGGAGTGGCTTGTCAAGATTTAGGGTCATCAGGAGAATGTGTTGTGAATGTGTGTTATCCCTTTAGTTTTTGTCATGTGGTGGTATGGTGTCTTGGAGGAGAGCACTTGGGTGTGGGATTAACAGATGCATGCTCAATATTCTGATTTTGTTATAGATTTATCTTTCGCACTTTGATGCTTTGTTGGATCCTTGGTTAAATTCTTTGTAAACCCTTAGCAATTTTATGATATCATTTCTTTTCCTTGGCGTTGTGATTTTTTTATCCATACCTTTGAGAGGTTTCACCCCTAGGAGAGTGTTTTGTGGTAATTTGGTGATGTTGTAACTTTTTTTCTTATTCCTCATGAGGTTGGAAGTGTTCTATTGTATTGAGATCCTTGAGAGGTATCTCAAGGGGTGGTTGTTCAATCCATTTTTTTCCTTTTTGAGTTTGTTTCAAATTCTAAATGATGAGAATTTTTTAGAAATATATGGTTAAAAAGACTAGTTTTTATTGGGTATTTCCTTTTTTGAGATTGAGGTAAGAGCGGGTGGTCGAAAGCTAAAAACCTGGTAATTAGAGGAATTCAAAATATGAATCCTGGTTGAAGGTTTGAAGGGTTTCAGGGTTGAATTTGGTGGTTCTTACAAAAATAAATTCACTGCATGAATGGGTCATTTATAGCATGAATGGTTTTTTGGGTTTTATGGAAGAGTTACCTAATTTTCAATAGATTTTTAACCTTTGGAATTCATGGCATTAAATTATTAGTCACAACAAGAATAAATCCTAACAAGCATGATTATAAGTTGGGGATACCCCTCAAGATTTTAAAATTTTACCCCCCCCCCCCCCCTCTCTCAAACCCTAGGTGATTAGGAGATATTTGTTATGATACTTGAATCCTTAGCAATCTGATTCAACCCCCATCTTCTAGAGATTGATATGTACTAATATAAGGTTAGTTTTTTCTTATCTGGTGGTTCTTTTCTCTTTATTTATTCTTTCTCCATGAAATGGAAGGTTGTTCACTTTACTTTCCTTGTGGTTTCTATCAATGATTTATAGAAGGATCTTGTTGTTCTAGTGTTTTAGAGATAATTGGATTCTCACATAAGATGTAATTGCATTTTCAGAACTTGGTGTTCCATTATTTCTTGTATAATGTTGAGATCATCATGTTATGTTAGGATATCTTTCACCTTTCTCTTGATTTAAATTGTAATTGTGGGATTTTCATTCTTTAATCATTTCTTTATTGGTGGAATTAACCTAATAAATATAATAACATATAATTTAATGGAATAATAAATTTTTGGTCTAGTTTTGTGATCAATTTTGGTTTTATGCCTACTAATGCTTTCTATTTTGCTAATACAGCATGATATCTTTTTTGTGTGGCTATTATTTGTAACTCCCCGACCCCAGTTACCCAGAGTCGGTGCATTATTACATAACATTGGCATGATCACAAGAAAGATCAAATCTCGAAAGACCGATTAGTTTAGTAGCCTTGGAAACACTAGATATATTCATAAGTCTTACATTACATCATAAAAATGAAAACTACAAAAACATATTTTCTTCATAGTTCACACTCATATCCCCACATAATATCCCTGCAGGTCATTCATAAATTACTTCTTCACATCCTGGGAAAAATAAAACATTTAAAGGGGTGAGCTCAAATGCCCAGTAAGGATAACAATATAGCAGAAACATTCATAAATAAGAATAATCATTTAAGTCAATGTATAACTAAAACAAAAGCCTTTTAAACGTGAACTTCAACATATTATGGAAAAAATGAAATAATGTCATTTACTTATTAACATGGATATTCTACTAATCGAATAATCACATGCAATATCAATAACCACTTTCATAATGATGGAATGCATAATGCCAGACTATCATAACCACATAGCCAAGGCCTCGTGCCAAGACTACAAATAAGATTTTTCCAAGGCCTTGTGCCAAGAAACTAGTTTGTATCATGAGTCCTACTGATGCATCGAGGAGCTATAGAAGGCTCCACCCGTCACTTATTAAGTCCAATGCATTCCTCTTATGAACAGGTTTAAACATAACATAAACATTCGTATTAAAACTAGCATACGAAATATCAATACATTCTCCATAAACCATGAATGGTATAAAAATAACACATCCACAGTCAATCATATCACAAAACCTTCAATATAATATGGAAGTTTTGTATCATAATAAATAAACTTCAAATAAGCTTAAAATCCATCAAAGGATGTTGACATAGATGAAATCAAAACTATTTGAGAGAAATATCTCTTTTTTTTAAATAATTTAAGAGTAACATAATTATAAAATAAAACATTTACCTTGAAAATATTCTTAAAAGATTTTAAAGGAATATTTGAAGATTTTATAATGGCAGAAAATCGCCGCACACGTCGTATAAGTTAAAAAACATTCTTACCTTAATTCTGTCGAAAAGGTTAAAAAGCACCTTGTTTAGAAAACAACAGAAATATTCCTTTATAAACCTCTTATAAAAAGTCAAACAAGGGTATAAATGTCTTTAAAACATATTCTTGTAAACAGTAAATTTTTTTTGAAATACATTTTTAAGAAACATGGATGTGGATGATAAAGAGATCCCAGTAGATTATTACGTATAAACAACCTCGGATAAAGAAGAGATTGTGAAATAAACCCTTACCTTGTACTTTTTCTTGGTTGGGGTAGGTTAAACTCATGTATAATGGTGAAATAATTGTTATTAAATTATAAAAGAATCATATACATTAATATGATGTCATATATGATCTTTTAACATTGATTTGTTAATAATATCTTAGTATTATCATTGTTTCGGGTGTTAACTTAGTCATTTTCTTTTATCTGTTTTGTTACGTAAGCTATGTTTGTCATGGATAGGTTGTATCTTAATCATATCCAGAATGATATCAAGTCCTTATATACTATTATTAATCATCAAATGATAATTATACTTGAATGGATACAATGGAGAATGAATCTCATCACATTCGTGGAGACGGTAGTCCGTACGTACACACGAGCGACAATATCATTATTTTGATATTAAAATAATAGATAATTGGATGTTATATCATATATACATAATAATTATCATGTTATATTTATTATTTATATGAGTTAAACATCATTATTATACCCATCCAAATAATAATTTATTGAATAACAATTACACCACGACGTGGAGACGGTAAGCCGTACGTACGCACGTATGCTGACATGTTATTCAAAGGATGGATAGAATACTAAATATGGTTGTACCATATTTATAATAACATTAAATTATATATAAGATACTGGAGTTATTATTTTAGAATGTTAATAACAAAGAAGAAAGAAGTGGAATAAGAAAGGAACTTGGAAAAGGGTGGTGAAATCATTACCTCTTCTTCGGGTTCTTCCTTTTGATTTGATCAAAAGGGCTCTTAGATTGGATTTCTGACTAAAGGAAGGCCTCTAGGATGTATTTAGGAAAGTTTATAGAGTATTTGGTCAGGGTTTGGCCGAACCAAAAGGCTTTGAAGGTGTGAATTAATGAGAAGGGGGAGTGCCCTTTTATAAGAGGGATGAGGGAAACCTTTGGAAAAGCTAGAAATATTATTTTATAATAAATTCATATTCGGTTTATAATGGCTCCAAAGAGGACTATTTAAAGTTTAAGGTTTTTCTAGGTCTAAAACCACTCATCCAATATAATTTAGACAGGTTTGGGTCATTATATTAACCTTATCGTTAAGTTTTAACTCTTAGTTAATTAGTTTTACACTTACTATGTCACATTGTATTTTTATATTATATAGTTAATAAACTTACTATATACCTCCAAGAGACCCCCCAAGTGGTCCATTAATGATACAAATATCATTATATAAGTCTTTTGGCCGAACCATAGATTTTTACGAATTTAATATCAATTAATAATATAATATTTTTTTTAAAAACTCTTTTATGTCAATTTTGACAACATTCAATAGTTGATTTTTCTAAAACTTATAACATAATTATTACTTCGAAAAAAGTAAACTAAATCAATCCTAATATGTCATTTGATCCTATAAAATTAGTTTAATTCATTAAAAGTCTGAATTTATATTTATTTGGGTATTTATAATGTCAATTATTTTAATGTTTCACTATTATGGTAATTACTGCATCATCATTGTGTCATAAATAAATTAAATTATTTAATGTCTAAAAATTATAAATAAACTATAATTATGTAGTAAATCTTGTTATATTTCTAATGAATACTTACAATCAAATTTATCATATGTATAACCCTATATTAAAAATGTTTTAGTAAATAAACTTTGATTTTAACTCTTTTAACTCTTCATTGAATTAAATAATAATAAATGTCCTAATCTAATCCAAGTGGACCTAAATGATAATATTTTATTCCTAACGTTGTTTTTGGTCAACATACACTTGTCCAATAGAATTAGGACATGTGTTAGGGTAATATTAATATCATTTTTACCCTTAATTACCCTATTTATTTTTAACCGTGGTAAATAAAAGTCAAAAGTTACTATTCACCAAAAATTATTTTCATCTCATTGAACCACATTTTACTAATTGATATTAACCGTGTCTCTCGGAGTTTCGAAATTCCATTCACAGAAGTGGTTAAATTAAGTTTTATGAAAAATTCAGTTTTTTAACTACCACTTAGTGGTTTCACTATTCATCAAAAATTGAAGTTTTTCATAACAATGCCAAAATTTCACCCTAAGATATAATTGATATTCCGAATTCAAAAATGATGTCTATTTTACAAAATTCCAAACATATAAGTTTCATTAACTAATTTTATATTTAATTCCCGTTGTTACAACAAATAGCGTGTTTTAAAGAAACAATATATATCAAAATATTGACAATTGTTTATGTCTAATTTCAAGATGAAATTAATTATAAAGAACACCATTGGATAAAATGGTAAAAATATATTCTAATTATACTTTAAAACCACTAAATAATATAATTTATCACTATAAATTATTTTGATTAAAAAATTTGTTTTTAAGTATTTTTCACTATTCATAAAAATTGGAAGTTCTCAGAAAAATACCAAAAATTCATCTTAGGATAATTTCGATATTCTAAATCCAAAAATGAAGTCCATTTTGAAATATAAAATATATATAATTTAAAAAAGTAGGTATTACTATTCATAACGGCTAGTTTGATTGGTTGTGGTGTGTTAGAACTCGATGTTGCGTGCAACACACGCTGTCGCATTATTCAAAGAGAAGCGTACCGTAGAATCTTGGGGTGTTACATTCTCCCCTCCTTCAAATAATTTTGTCCTTGAAATTTCTAGAATACTACCGCATGAAAAGACTCGGGTGGTTCTTCATCATAAGTTCCTCGGGTTCCCACATTGCCTCTTCCATCTTATGGTTTCTCCACAAACCTTTTACCAAACGCGTCGTCCGGTTTCTCAGTACTTGTTCTCTCGTATCAAGAATCCTGACGGGATCTTCGCAATAAGAAAGATCGGGTTCCAGTTATAATTCTTCATAGGTGAGTACATGCATTGGGTCAGGCATGTATTTCCTCAATAGAGATAGGTGGAACACATCGTGAACTTTGGAGAGACTTGGCGGCATTGCCAATCGGTAAGCTACAGCCCCAATTTGTTCTAGAATTGCGAAAGGCCCGATGTACCTGGGAATCAATTTACCTTTCTTTCCAAAACGTATGACTCCCTTCCATGGAGATACCTTCAGGAAAAAAAGATCACCAACTTGAAATTCCAAATCCTTCCTTCGATTATCGGCATAGCTCTTCTACCTACTGTTTCCGACGCTTTCGCCGGGGCGCGCGCGCATCCGTCCGCGGAGGAGGGGGACGCGCGGCTTTGTTGCCCCGCATTCCCGCTTTCCAAAGGCGGGCGGCATTCGTTCCTTGTTCAGGTACGTCTGCTCCTTGATCAAAACGGGATGATGGGATGTCGGTTCTTCCTCCTGTGGATTCCTCCTCAGAACTCGTCACCTAGTCCGGGTCTCCCTTATAGATTTAATACGTAGTTCGTGAAACTCTTCCCAGTGCCATGTTTCCATGGACGCTGGTTAATTACGCTGCTTCTGTCGGGACATTCCAAAGGGTCCAGTCAGGGCAGCAACCTTCGGTCAGGGGAGTAATCACGTTTGAGGCATCAGTAGCGTGTCTGGATGCTGGGGTGCCTGGCATGTCTGTCTGTTGTCCTTGATCACGAGGCTTCTCGAGGGCGTGGAAACCCGAGGCATCCCACATCGAGCGCGGGGGGTTACATGTCATAGACACGTACCTGAGGTTTTCCTCAGCTTCCCGTGTTCAACACAGGGTATGTTTTGCAAGATTAACGTCTAGCAAAGACGGTTACGCCAAAGGCGTTCCATCCGAGGTTTTCCTCAGGCATCTCATGTTTACCACGAGGTAGGTCGCGAGTTTAACGTCTCGCGGAGACGGTTGAGAATGGAATGGGACCATCGCAGGGGTGGTGACGACGAAGTTGGGCTTGAACCTTAAAGGGGCTTCCTACGTATCCCCGTGGCAGGGAATCAAAGTCTGCGTAGTTCGGGATGGCGCCGGTAAACCGACGTGATGGTGGACCTTGGTCCGATGGGCATCGTCAGCGTACCTACATGAGGGTGGACCTTGGTCCGGTGGGGGTTGGGCTTGAACCTCTGGGAGGATTCCTGCGTACCATGCCTTGACATGGATCAAAGTCCTCGTAGTTCAAATGATACAGTTTAGCGTCATGCGGGACGGTAATGAACCCTGACGTGAATAAACGACGGGTGGTGGGTGTCGGTGAGCCGACATAAGTGAGGGACCTTGATCCACTATTGTTGGGCTTGAACCTCGTGGAGGCTTCCTACGTACCATGCCTTGACATGGATCAAAGACCACGTAGTTCAGGTGGGAATGGGTCACAACGGCTTACCGCTGGACTGGAATGTAGTTTAACGTCGTGCTGGACGTAGGTAGAACACGACGTGAATTGGGTGATGAGTGGGCTTGAACCTCATGGAGGCTTCCTACGTACCATGCCTTGACACGGATCAAAGACTTCGTAGTTCAAATGGTTTGGTCGCAATGGCTTACCACTGGACCGGGATGTAGTTTAACGTCATACTGGACGGGGGTGAAACCCGACGTGAAAGACGGGTGGGCTTGAACCTCGTAGGGGCTTCCTACGTACCATGCCTTGACATGGATCAAAGACCTCGTAGTTCAGATGGGGGGTTTGTCGGTAAACCGACGTGAAAGCAGACCTTGGTCCGCTGATGGTGGGTTTGAACCTCGTAGAGGCTTCCTACGTACCATGCCTTGACACGGATCAAAGTCCTCGTAGTTCGGATGAGGAGTTTGTCGGTAAACCGACGTGAAAGCAGACCTTGGTCCGCTGATGGTGGGCTTGAACCTCGTAGAGGCTTCCTACGTACCATGCCTTGACACGGATCAAAGTCCTCGTAGTTCGGATGAGGAGTAGACCTTGGTCCACTGATGGTGGGCTTGAACCTCGTGGAGGCTTCCTACGTACCATGCCTTGACACGGATCAAAGTCCTCGTAGTTCGGATGGGGAGTAGACCTTGGTCCACTGATGGTGGGCTTGAACCTCGTGGAGGCTTCCTACGTACCATGCCTTGACACGGATCAAAGTCCTCGTAGTTCGGATTGTTTTGTCAGGGTCGGTGCTCACTCTAAGCCCACGTGAGCCATGCTCGGTGTGAGAAACAAGAGGTTGCAAGGACCTGACGATCACGTCGCGAAGGGTGCGTCCGTGAGAAGCGAAATGGGGCTTACGCGTTGAGCGGCCCATGGTGTTGGGACTTACTCCAGGATGGAGGCCCATGGCGCGACAAAGCGCGGGGAAGATGGACCTTGGTCCGACAATGGGAGGTGCCTCGTTCCCTATCACGTCCTCCACTGACCTTGGTAGTGGGGAAGTACCGAGATGCACGGGTGCAATCATCCGTACCAAAGGTTAGGGATTTACGCTCTGAGGCGACCCTTCCCCTGCGAACATACACCACTCCGACAAGGAGGATTTCATTCCATGTGCGGAAGAGTTCCATTCCCGTGGAGACGAGCGGTGTAATGAATGCTCGAGCTGGGGGGGACCCTTCGTGAGGGAGACGAGGTTGGGTCACAGTTTAACGTCATGTGTTGAGGACGCGGTGCTTGGCAGTTTAACGTCCTGCAGCTCGGACGAGGTGGGTTCACTCCACACCCCTAGGGCTTACATAACCGGTACCCTCTGGTCCTTGGGGAAGGGAAGGTATCGGTAAGGCCATGGTAAAGGGGGGTCGTGGGAGGAACCATCGAGGGGTCCACGTTACCGTGGCTATGCGAAGAAGCAATAGCCGTTAGCGTGCCTATGCGAAGGAGCATTGGGCGAAGCAACGCTACGGGAGGTGTTGTCCATGGGACTTTGAAATCACATCGTGCAAACCTGGAGGGTCGCACGGAAGGAGGAATCGCTAAGCAGAGGAGTGTGCTTTGCGAAGTGGGGTGCCTTGGCCTTAGCATGGGGCATAGGTGGGAGTGGGAGGTGCTTCGCGAAGTGGAACAGTGTTCGCGGAGCACTGCCTCGCGAAGGAGTGGTTCGCGAAGCAGGGTCCTGCCAAGCAAAGTGCTTCGCGATGCATAGTTATCCTGCCTTGGCATAGGGATTACTAGCATGGGTTGGGTGTTTCGCGAAGCACGAGTGCTCCGCGGCTGCCCGGGTTCCCTTGGGAATCCCCTTCCTTTGCGAACGCCCTTGGGCTTCGCGAAGGGCATCCCTCTCGGAAGAGGGGCTCAGGACGAAACAAATCAGAGTCGTCTCGCGAAGTAGAAATACCTCGCGGAGCTCATGATTCCCGGGGCAATGCTTGCTTCGCGATTCGGGAGAGGAGAAGCCGAAAGGTCGGATTGTCCGCCTCGTGGACTCAGGGGGAGTCGAGTATTTATAGGGAAGGGGCGCCGCGAAGCAGGGCTCGCGCGCCGCCTCTGGAGCTTCGCGGCGCGCTCGCGGAGGATCACCGCCTCTGGTGCTTCGCGGCGGCTCGCGAACGTCAAACGCGCTCGCGGAGGATCACCGCCTCTGGTGCTTCGCGGCGCCGCCAGGGCTGGGGCGCTTCGCGGAGGGGCTTCGCGGCTGTGCTTCGCGGCTGTGCTTCGCGATGCAGCACGCCGGCTGTCTTTTTCGTTCCTTCCTTTCGGGCCATATTTTTGGCGCCAACAAATGCCCCCCCTCAGACTTGGAGCCGCGGAGGGTGAAGGGTCGAAGTCTGAGGGAAGATCGCCAAAACTGTCGGTGGTTCGCGATGCGGCATCGCGAAGGAGGCCCGCGATGCTTGTCGGGGCCGCAGATCCGGACGCGCCGCGATGCTCCGCGCGGGTGAGGCGCGCCGCGATGCTCCGGGGTCGGCGTCTATAAATAGGGGGTCCTCCCTCTTTTGTCTTTACGCGCCTTCCTTGTCTTCTTGCGCTCTCGGTTTCGCGAAGCTCCGCGTACTCCGCGACAGCTCTCCACGAATCGAGCTTCGCGGAGAACCGCGAGTCTCTGACTCTGCGTCCGCGCCAAGCGAATCTTTGCGTGCCTGCCTTGGCCGGACTTCGCGGTTTGATCTCGCGACCGATCTTCGCAATCCATCTTCGCGACCGAGCTTCGCGACCGAGCTTCGCGATTCATCCGGAAGAATCCTTTTCCGAGGGCCAGAGTTAACATGGCTCATCAAGAAGCTGTGCGGGAAGTGCTTGCAGATGCTGCTCGCCGGGATGAGATGGCCAACCGCCCGGGCTTGGGGGAAATGGTTCGCAGCCATTCAGACCACACTTCTCTGACAGATCTGCTGTCGGAAGGTCAGAAGGACTATCCACAGTGCAAAAAGCTGCCGTTGTACGGCTTTGGGCTGAGGGATGACGTCTTCATCCCTGAGGCGGGAAGGGATGAACCAGCTTGTTGGTTCAGGAGCACACCGTGCCAACACCAATGGTTCAGGGCGGCCGATGGTCACGCGCAGGAGGATTTCACACCCGTCACCGCCGATTGTCTCTACAATCATGTGAACGACATTGACGGGAGGCCACTGCAACCGGAGACGTCCCCTCCTCTCTACCGCACCATGATGAAGGCGGCTCTGCAGGATCCGAAGAAGGGATGGTCCGATGAGTGGGACCTGCGCCAGGGCGGCAATTTTACCGACGACTGGGCCTGGGCCTACTGGGTAGGCGCCTCATGCGAGGAGTTCGAGGCTGAGCTGAGGAGAGTGGGATTGTACGAGGCGGCATGGGCCTCCCAGTTCCACATTTACCAGCCAAAGCAGCTGATGCCGGAACTGCTGAGTAGATGGTCGTCCAGGACCAACACTTTTCATCTGCATCACGGGGAGGTGGGCATCAGCCTGTGGGATGTCCACCAGGTTTCTGGGGTCCCGATCTTGGGGGCCATGTACGACGAGTTCCTCCCCGTCGTCGGCGTGTGGGAAGATGCGGAGCAAATGCCGCGACTGGCGTCAGCGCTGATGGCGTTTGCCCCCGCGGATGACAAGGAAGCAGTGAGGGACGTCCACTTCAGAAGATGGTTCAAATGCTTCCTGAACTTTCCAGAGAATCGAGAGTTCCCTCCAAGGCCTCGGACTTGTCTGAGGGCAGCCCATCGGGGTAAGGGGCACTCGTATTGGCGGGTTTTGGAGGACAGCCAATGGAAGACTTGGGGCTTCAGCGTCAGCACCGAACAACAGCCAATAGTTAGGCTGGCGGTGTTCATCGCGGCCCTCATATGTGGGTGGATCCTACCAGTGAGAGATACAAGCATGGGGGTACGGCCCAGCTCGTTCATCATGGCATCGATGCTGGCCATGGGGCAGCGGATCAACCTGGGGATCCCGATGCTCGCCAAGCTATACAGATTGCTGCGACGTATCAGCGAGGGAAAGAAGCCGCCAAGAATATGCGGTCCCTTCCACCTCCTGTATGGGTGGATCGCGGCGCACATCAGGGGGATTTACGAGTATCCAAACCCCATTTCGCCGCCGGGATCAGACTTTCTCCCTTCCATCTTGAACGCAGTTGGGAGCTTCCCATTCAAACTGGCCGTTCCGATGGTGCTGAATAGGGTGTGGAGGGCGGACGAGTTCAACTTTCATCCCTTTCCACTGCCGACGGGAAGGCTTACCGATGATGTCCGGGGAACGGAGGAGCATCGGGCTTACCTCCTGGCCTTCCGAGGCGGCGTTTTGGTGGCTCGGATAGATCGTGAGCCAATCTGTGAACCATACACCCCGCACCGTTTTGCGAGGCAGTTCCGGTGCCTCCAGCGGCTGACCCCGCACGTATACTGGGAGGTGCGTCACGAGGAGCACCCGTGTGTGATGAGGCAGCTGTGGCTCATGTTCACACGTGAGGATGGAAGGATGCAGATCACATTGCCTCCACCCACTGCCGCCTTCGGCTTAGTGAAGGAGTACGCCATCAGCTGGGAGGCTGCTTATCCCGGGGAGATGCTGAAGCAGCCAACGATCCGGGTTGGTGATGGTGGGCCTCCTTTATCTCGAGGTCGGGGTCGGAGGGCAGCTAGGGCCGCCCGCGGCAGCGGGGCTGCCGTGGCAGAGGGACCCGCACCGGCCGAGGGCATGGCAGCAGCCGCGGATCTGGTGGTTCCGGGAGAGCAGGGTCATCCAGAGGGGCGGCCACCGAGGGGATTCCGTCGGATATCCGCTCAGGCTCCGGGGAAGCGGCTGCGTCACATTGACATGGCAGAAGATGCTGTCTTTCCGGAGGCTTGGGACGTCTGGGACGTCAACCGGCAATTCCTCAGCCCATCTGAGGTGTGGGCCCACCTGAATCGCCTCGGGATGAGACTGCAGGGCATAGGCCCAGTCCGGGCCGGATTCATGGTGTCTCCGGCGGAGGCGGAGCAATACTTGAACGAACTGGAGGATTACATCCACTCCAGTGGTGCCCCTCACCTGATGACAGACCGGGTGAGGGTACTGTTGAATCAGACGGTCCCTCCACAGCTATCGGCTGACGACCTGAGGGAGCGCTTCCCCTTGCCGGAGGAATCAGGGGGCTCTTCTCGGGAGGATGAGGCGGGAGGAGGGAGCCCGTTGGAGGAGGGCGAGGTCGGAGACCGAAGCTCAGAATCCGATGACTCCGCGGAGGCTCTCGAGGTAGCATTCCGAACCTCTCTTCTTGCGATCTGTTATTGAATCCATACGGACTTCTCACCAATGTTCGGGTCAAGCAGGAGGAACTTGTTCGTAGGCCTCGTTCTCGCTCCTCGGCGGGTGACGATGCGGGGCCTTCAGAACCCGCGCCTATGGCTGCGTCCAGTTCTGCACCTGGTGGAACCGGGGGGTTTGAGGTGGCTCCTCCGGACTCTCCGGGCCTTCCAACAGTATACGGGGGGCCTCGTCTTGGAGTCCCGTCGGTACCGGCCCGGGAGCAGTGTTCGGAGGTTGATCTTCGTAAGTCTCCTTCACCAGTCTCTTCGTTGCCACACGTGGGCCATGCCAACTAACGTTTATGTCTCTTTCTCTCTTTCTGTCATACAGTTCTCCGACTGGCGTGGGCTGCTGCAGCGAGGCTGGTTGGGATGTCTGGCGGCGTCCCTCCCAGGGGCATGCCGGTGATGGTGACGATAATCCCTTCACCTCCTCCAGCTGCGGTGCACACCATCACTGGTGGGACCACCAGTAGGGCCATACCTGAAGTCATCGAGGTGGACTCTGAGGAAGAGGATCAACCGGTCAGTCCCAGTCCTGTCGTGCCTGCGCCGGTGTCAGGCGTCGTACCAGACTCGACACCAGATGCGGATCCCGCTGAGGAATTCCTGCAGGCATATCCCGCGTACGAGCCTGCTGACCGTGCGGATTGGGACGAAACGGCCTCTGATGAGGAAGACAGCAGCATAGTCCGTCGCCGGTCGTGGAAGCTGATCACGCGCTTTATCAGGGACACCCCCCAGGTGCAATGGCTGGCCGAAATGGATAGGCTCCGCTCGCGGTTGCGCGAGCTGTGTGCCGGGGGAGTGGATGCCCAACGCCCTCACGCGCTCGTCCGAGACCTCATGGCTGAGAAGATCCGGGAGCATGATCGTGGGCTGAGCGTGGGATGGCAGAGGAGGAAGGCGACCAACATTAGGAAGCTCCAGGAGGCTGAAGGCGAGGCCCAACAGATGCAGATCCGGGCCAACGAGCTTTCAGCCACTCTCAATGCGCAGTCTGAGCTGGTCTCACACTTAAAGGCTCAGCTAGCGGAGGCTGCGGAACATATGGGGCAAACCTCTGGAAGGATGGCTGTCGTCCAGGCCGAGGTGGAAAGGGCCCGGGCCAGGGTTGACGGATTACGCCCCGACGCTGCTGAAGAGGAGCGGGAGTTAAATCAGCGGCAACAGGCTCTGGACGCCGCAAGTCAACGGGTGGCGGAGCTGCAACGCTCTTTCGACGGAGTCAACCCGTCCATGGGGGAAGTCAACCCCCGAGTACTGTAGCAAACCCGAAGAAACTTTTATTAACACTTTTGTGCTTCAATTCTTCCTTTCTCCTTTGTTTTGAGTTCCGTAGCACGCAGGATTTCCACTGTTGAATTGTCTTGTTGCATCCCTACAATGTTTGCGGGACGTTTGACGACAATTCCCTCAAACCAGCCCAGATTCCCGAAAGATGGGGAAGGCTTGATCGGAGGAGGAACTTCCGGGATAGCCGAATTACCGTTTATCCAATGTGCTCGTATGCACGATTGGGGCAACACCAGGGGCGCTGAAATCAGTTCAAACAGATGAAAATGGGGAGTGTGAATCACGATGCCCAAATTCGGAATACTATGGAGGCGGCGTGACAATAAAGGACAACCATTAGCCGTGGCGGAGAAACGGTATCCTTACTGCGTTAGCCTGAAACGGGGACAACAAATGAGCATCGACCGCTGACCGTATTCGCAACGCGGGATTTTATCAATTTGTTGTCGATTAATCTTTCGGGACGTTGGCCCAGGACAGTTGGTGGACCATAGGTCAGACATCCTTACTGTTAGGGGGTCCTTCCAGACATGACCCGTCTTCCAGAACATTGGCCCAGGACGGTAGGTGAGCCGATGCGGCATGGGGCCAGGCCGTTAGGGGGTTCCTTCAGACATGAAAGAAGACGAGGGTCCGAATAAGGGGCACGCAAAGCATGGAATATGGAGTGATGGTTCGTTCAAACAGAATCCAACACTTCAGTAGTTACACCACCGTGGTGGGTGTACGCCAGATGGGCGCATCGATCTGATCCCGGATCATTCTTTCTTCCAGATAGGGCCTCTCTGGCGAGGGCTGGAAATGAGGAGGAATAGGATTTTGCGATTCCTGGGGCTGGACCCTAGGTGAAATGCCTGGGTGTCTCTACGTATCCCATGACGATGGGAATCAAGCCATACGTAGTTCTGAAAGTGCAGTTTAACGTCATGCAGGACGAGGAGCAGCCTGACTGTGTTGGTACACATCCAGCCAAAACTACTAAGCCCACGTGAGTCGTGCTCGGTGTGGGAAACAAGCAGTAGTGGTGGGAATTTCCCGACGCAGAGAGGGGCAGGTGAGGTCAAAGGGATGCTCGGTGACTACCGGCCCAATGACACTAACATGATCATTCAGCGCATCTAGATGCGCGAAGAGAAAGAGCCGAGTATGATGGAGTTCCACTTGGACACGAAGGAGTGGAAATTTGTGAATCATGACGCTCGAGATTCGGATCACGATGGTGACGGCGTGGCGATAGAGGACTACTGCTGACCATATTCGCAACACAGCATCCTATCGCGTTATCCTGAAATGGGGACAAACAAATGAGGGTCGACCGTTGACCATGTTCGAAACACGGGACCATGTCACAAATGTTGTCGAATATCCGCAGGGGCGTTGGCCCGAAACGATTGTAGGGCCCTTAGGTCCAGCATTCATGGAGAGCCCTTAAGCTTAGTATCCACGTCGTCCGAGGGTCCTTTTGGATGTGGAAGAGGATGAGGATCCAAATAGTGAGCTCACGAAGCTTGGTCATGGGATGAGGGGAATGTCCCTGTGAAAATCCCATGCTTCGGGCTTTTTGTCAAAACACATCTGAATACGTCAACGAAACGTATTAGAGAGGGAGCAGATTCCTTTCCCTTGGGGAGATCTTAGTTTATGGTCATAGACTTCGGACCATGGATTGGAAAAAGGGGATCAGGGGACGCATGACATCACAACCTGACGTGAATGAGCTCGAGTTGAGGGACCGAACTCAAGGGTTAGGCTGGACCCGCGGGGAAGTACCCGGGCGCTCCTACGTATCTCATAAGGATGAGAATCAAGCCATACGTAGTTCTGGAAGGTGGCAGGGTAAGGTACCAGTGCCAGGGGAAAGGGGAAGTGCGGACGTGGCCCTTGCACTAAAAGAAGCGGAATTTGATGTATCTTGTTTGTTCTTTGAGGTGAATGGTTTTTTTTTGTGAAGCGACAGGCCTAGAACTGTAGGTCGTGATGTCGCCACAAGAATCAAGCCGTGATGGGCGTTGACAAATGGCATGGCGCGTGGCCAGTACCCAACGTGATGTCCTCTACAGCGAGGTCACCACAATGCGGTGCCGTTTTTCGTCGTGCGGCCAGGACGATAATGTCACAGTTTAGGGTCGTATGATAGGACCAAGCATGCATTTTATCGTCATGCAGCGCAGACGTAGCAGAGACGATGCTAGGCGGGAAATGTGCGCAGTGTTTATAAAACACATTTGACAGAGACATGATCCCACATCAAATTGTACGCCATCCGGAAGGTAAAACAGGGGAAGAGACTGGCTTCCTGAATGGGTTGTACCCGGAGACAGGGCGTCTGGGCGGTCCTACGTGTCCCATGAGGATGGGAATGTGAACGTAGTCCCGAACGGGTCTTAGTTTATGGTCTTAGAGCTCGGACCAGGGAGTCCCGAAGGACGCCAGATTGCAGCTTTGTCCCCCTAACATGCAAAGGTGCACTGAGGGATAGCGCCAAAAGTGTCGAGATTCCACCTGGACATGATGGGGTGGAAAATGATGTGAATCATGCAACCAACATTCAAGGACTGAAGGGGCTGGCGTGACGACAGAGGATTACTGCTGACCATGTTCGCAACACAGCATCCTGTCGCGTTAGCCTGAAATGAGGACTAACAAAACGAGCATCGACCGCTGACCATATTCGCAACGCGGGATTTTATCGATTTGTTGTCCGTAAACCTGGAGGGCGTTGGCCCGTATCGGTAGGAGAGCCCTTGGGCGTAGTATCCAGGCCGTTCTTGGGGGTCCCTCCGGGTGTGAAAGATGATGGAAGTCCGAATAGAGGGGAACACGAAGCTTGACAAGTGGAAGGAACTTGACCAAGTTGAATCTGACACTCTTGGTCCTAGACCAGAGTACTCTCAATACATGGGTGAACCGCTGCGGGGAGCCAAGGGACTCAACCTTGAGGGTGATCGAGAGATGGCAGATTCCCAAGGGAAGGGGGGCATGATGCCCACAACCTTGTATCATACCTACGCACCCCCCGCTGGAGAGGGATGGACCAAGTGGTCTAGGTGACCGGGAAATCAGGATATCTCCCAGAGGTGGGGCTGGACCCGAATCTTAAACATACAGGTGGTCCTACGTATCCCATTAGGATGGGAATCAAGCCACACGTAGTTCTGAAGGGTGCCTTTTAATGTCATGCAGGACAGGGGATAGGAGGACTGAACCTTAGAATGGGGGAGTGCGTGGTGCAGCTATTGCGTACCTGACGTGAATGAGGACGTAGTCCCACACTGCGCCACGCAGTCCTGTGATCAGGGTCCTGAAGGCAGGATTAGAGAGGTAAATTTGCTAAGCTCAAGCTGGGTCCAAAGACAAGGGGTCTTGAACGTAGTTCCAGATGAGAATCTTAGTTTATGGTCTTAGAGCTCGGACCGTGGGTGGTGACAACTCCCAAGTAAGCACAGAGGTCAACCCAATCCCTAAGCCCACGTGAGATAAACTCGGTGTGGGAAACAAGGGGGGGACCCTCATTGCAACACTTGGGGCATCCATTAAAGGGGAGTCAGCAGAGAGTTCCGAAGGACACCTTTGATGTAGCTTGTTCCTCAAACGCGCAGACGTGCACGGGGGAAAAAGTACCGAGAGTCCCGAAATTCTACTTGGACACGATGAAGTGATGAAGGGTGTGAATTGTGTACCTGGCATTTGGGCTTAATGGGTTGGCGTGACGACAGAGGAAAACTGTTATCCATGAAGGAAACACAGCGTCTGTATCGCGTTAGCCTGAGGTGGGAGCAACAAACGAGCATCGACCGCTGACCATATTCGCAACGCGGGATTTTATCGATTTGTCGTCCGAAACCCTGGGGGGCGTTGGCCCGTATCGGTAGGAGAGCCCTTGGGCTTTTGTATCCAGGCCGTACTTGGGGGTCCCTCCGGGTGTGAAAAATGGTGAAAGCCCTGATGCGGGGATACGCAAAGCCTGGAAAGCGGGCGCGGACGTGTCCGAGTAAAGCTTGGCATTCCAGGTAATGAACCAGAGTACTCTTAAGCACATTGGTGAACAGCCGAAAGAGGGATCGACGAAACAGCTCGGTGGTGCGGGAAACATGGCGTGGTCACTACAAGACCCTCGTAAATGAGGACATAATCCCACACCGCACCATATGATCTCTTCATGGAGGAAGGATGGGCCAAGGGGCCAAGATGGGATGAGGATTCCCGAGAGATGGGGCTGGACCCGGATTTTGGACATCCAGGTGGTCCTACGTATCCCATTATAATGGGAATCAAGCCACACGTAGTTCTTGAAGTGCAGTTTAACGTCATGCGGGACTTGGGTGGGGAGTACTATACTCCTGAACAAGGTGTATAGTATGGCGAAAAACCGACGTGAATGAGGACGTAGTCCTACACCATACCGTACAATCCTATAAGATAGGTCCTGGGCCGCGGCCTAGAAAGGCCGAGGGGCCTGAGGCTGAGCCTCGGTCAGGAGGGCCTGACCGGTTTGTAGTTTAACGTCTTACATGAGGACGGGGGGCCAGGGGCCCAAGGAGGCTAAGAGGCCTGAGGCTGAGCCTCGTAAGGGGAGTTGTACGGCGTGGTACATGATCCCGACGTGAATGAGGACGTAGTCCCACACCACACCGTACACTCCAGGTGAGAAATCGTGGGCTGTGGTCCCGATCACTAGCACCACCTGGGGGAAGTTTATCACCTCAGGATGGGGCAGAATGAATCACTGTTGACCATAGTCGAAACACAGCGTTCCTATGGTGACCCGCATGGGGGCAACAATTGAGGGTCGACCGCTGACCAAATTGGCAACGCGGGACTTGTTTCAATTTGTTGCTTGAGAAACCCTCAGGGGCGTTGGCCCGTATCGGTAGGAGAGCCCTTGGGCTTTGTATCCAGGCCGTTCTTGGGGGGCCCCTCCGGGTGTGAATCCATCCACGAAAGGGGCAAACACCTCCAGGGGGGAATGTGCAGCCGGGTCGAGGCTTGCTCGACGTGGGCCGGGGAAAAAAATGTGCACCCTGCCATGTCTTAACCCGAGGGGAATATTTCGGCTTTTGGGCTGGGCCAACGGACGAAATGTCTGGGCGTTCCTACGTATCTCATAAGGATGAGAATCAAGCCATACGTAGTTCTTGAAGGCCATGCAGTTTAGCGTCATGCGGTAAGGACGTGGGAGGGTAGAAGAACGGAGAGGGCGCATGGTGCGACCTTTACAATCTTTGCGTGAGTGGGGTTGCATGAGCGGGGCCAAGAAGGCCGACGCCCTGCTACACAAAGATCCTCCAAGGAGACCATTCCCAGGGGGAATAGTGGAAGAGAGAAGCTTGGGGCTGGGCTCAAGACGAGGCGTCCGAGCGTTCCTACGTATCCCATAAAGATGAGAATCAAGCCGTACGTAGTTCTTGACATGCAGTTTAACGTCATGCGGGACGAGGGGTATCTCGTTCGGGGATGTGTGCGGCATGGTCATGATCTCAACGTGAGAACGTAGTCCTACACTGTACCGTACAATCCCGTAAGAGGGTAAGTCGGAGAGAAACGAGGGGGGCCTGGGGCCAGACCTCGGTGGAGATGGGGCCAGGGGCCCAAAGAGGCCGAGGGGCCTGAGGCTGAGCCTCGGTCAGGAAGAACTGACTGACTTGCAGTTTAACGTCTTGCAGTGAGGACGGAGATACAGTTTAAGGTCATGCGGGACCAAGTCGCAGTTTAGGGTCGTGCAGGACCCATGCAGTTTAATGTCGTGCAGGACCCTCTTGCAGTTTAGGGTCATGCGGGACCATCTCGCAGTTTAGGGTCATGCGGGACCATCTCGCAGTTTAGGGTCAAGCGGGACCATCTCGCAGTTTAGGGTCATGCGGGACCATCTCGCAGTTTAGGGTCATGCGGGACCATCTCGCAGTTTAGGGTCATGCGGGACCATCTTTTGCCCTAGGCGAAGTATCGCTTGAGGAATCTGGCATTGGTGGGAGGGGTTACACGCTCTCCATCTGTGGTCCCCAAGGAGTAAGCTCCATTGGGGTAAACCTTATGGATGATATAAGGCCCTTCCCATTTGGGTTCTAACTTGGGCGGCTTCCTTCCGGGAATCATTGGCGCTCGCAGGGCCAGCACCAGGTCACCCTGTAGAAAAGAGCGGAGACGAACCTTCTTGTCAAAATCTCTTGCCATCTTGTCCTGATGCCTTTCCAGATTGTGCAGGGCACGAAGCCGGTTCTCGTCCAGTGCCTCTAGCTCAGCTAGACGGATCTCGGCTACCTCATCTGATGTCTGGTGATCATAAACGGCCGTGCGTAGCGACGGCAGCTGGATCTCAATGGGTAGGACGGCCTCAGCTCCATACACCAGGGAATATGGGGTCACCTGGGTAGAGTTGCGAGTCGTCGTCCGGTAAGCCCAGAGGGCGTTGGGGAGCTTGTTCGGCCAACTCTTCTTGTTCTGACCAACCATCTTCTGCAGAATGTTAGAGAGGGTCTTGTTGAACGCCTCGATCTGTCCATTTGCCTGTGCGTGGTAGCGGGAGGTATGGTTTGACCGGATGTCGTACTTAGCGTACAATTTCTTCAATTCAGCTGCTCGGAAGTTGGTGCCGTTGTCAGTGAGGACGGCGTGAGGGACCCCAAACCGGTGGATGATGTTGGAGCTCACAAAGTCAACGACGGAACGGGCCTTGACCTCTTTGAGCGGAACTGCTTCTGCCCACTTGGAGAAGAAATCTGTAGCAGTCAGGATGAACCTACACTGGCGGGCTGTTGCCGGCGGGTACGGTCCCACTACATCGAGTCCCCATACCGCAAATGTCCAAGAGTACTTGGTGGGGTGGAGGGGTTCTGGCGGCCGATTCAAGAAGTTGGCGTGCACTTGGCACGCGTGGCATCTCTTGGCGTATCCAATACAATCGTGGATCATGGAGGGCCAGAAGTACCCTAGCCTCCGGATTTGATGGGACAGCTTCGGCCCAGCTTGATGGGCGCCACAGGAACCGGCGTGAACCTCTTGCATAACTTGAGGTATCTCTACTCCTTGGATGCAACGAAGGAGGACACCATCAAAACTCCGTTTATAGAGGGTCTGCTCAAGACTAGGGCCGCTCTGGAGGGTAAATTGAAGTGCGCGCCGTCGGATTCGCTCGCGCTCGGCCCGGTTGTCCGGGAGCTGACCATTTTGGAGATACTCGACAAAAGGTGCTCTCCAATCGGGGGTCGTTTCAACCACTGCATCCGACGAACCCGGGACTTCCGATACGGAGGGTCCGGCGGTGAGATGACTTACCCGCAGGCTATCACGGTCCTCTTGGGTGACGGGAGAAATGACTCTCCGGTGGGCCACGTGTATGACCAAATCATCTTGCTCGGGTTCTGCGAGCGATGCGGCTAAGCCAGCTAGGGCGTCCGCTTGGCCGTTCTGCGACCGCGGGACATGGGTAACCTCTGGCCGAGAAGAGAACTGGGCCATCAGGAGGAGGGTGTACTCCAGCAACGGTGCAAGCTCTGGCTTCCTGACGACGTAGTCGCCATTAACCTGTTTGATTACCAGCTCAGAATCTCCTTTCACATGTAGATGGGGTACATGGATCTCGAGGGCCAACTCGAGGCCGGTGATGAGAGCTTGGTACTCTGCCTCGTTGTTCGTACAACCTTCTGACAGCAGGAAGGAGTACGGCAGGACGGCTTGCGTCGGGGTAATGAAAACAATACCCAGACCCACTCTGTTGAGCTTGGGGTCGTTGAGCCTTCTACCGGTGGGGCTCCGGGAGGCGCCGTCGAAATGCATTTGCCAACACGGGACAGCGTGATCGACCGAGAGAATCGTCTCATCGGGGAAATCCAGGTCCAGGGATTGATCCGCGGAGGTTGGATGGGCAGCTAAAAAGTCTGCCAACGCCTGTCCCTTAACGGCCTTCTGAGGCACAAACCTGATGTCAAACTGCTGGAGAATTACTGCCCACCGCGCTAGTCGGCCAGTCAGCATGGGGCGGTTCAGGATGTACTTCAGCGGATCCACCCGAGAGATCAATTGCACCTCGTGGTGTTGCAGGTAGTGTCGCAACTTCTGCACGGCGAAGACGAGCGCAAGGCAGCTCTTTTCGATAAGGGAATATCTGACCTCCGTATCGAGAAGCATGCGACTGAGATAGTAGAGACTGTTCTCAGTGCCCTCGTTATTCTTCTGGGCGAGCAGCGCGCCGAGGGATCTTTCCAGGGCGGTCACGTAAAGGACCAGCGGCTTTCCAGAGACGGGTGGCATCAAGACCGGAGGTTGAAGCAGGTACTGCTTGATTTCCTCGAAGGCGATCCGACACTCCTCATCCCATTCGTAGGCAGCGCCTTTCTTCATGAGCCGAGAAAAGGGCTTACACTTGCCGGCCAGGTTCGCAATGAATCGGCGTATATAGGCTAAGTGGCCTTGCAGGCCTCGAAGCTCCCGAATGTTGCTCGGGGGAGGCATTTGGCTGATGGCCTTGATCTTCTCCGGGTCGATCTCGATACCTCGGTATCTGACAACAAAGCCCAGAAACTTCCCGGAGGTGACCCCGAAGGCACACTTCAGCGGGTTCATCTTCAGGTGACGGGAACGGAGGAAACCGAACACTTTCTCAAGGTCTTTGAGATGGTCCTGGCGCTGATATGATTTGACTACAAGGTCATCCACGTAGCATTCCACCAATGTCCCGAGGATCGGTTTGAATATGCGATGCATAGCCCTCTGATAAGTGGCACCTGTATTTTTTAAACCGAATGGCATTACCCGGTAGCAAAAGGTACCCTGGGGAGCCCTGAAGGCAGTGGACTCCTCATCTTCGGGGGCCATCCGGATCTGGTTATACCCGGAATATCCGTCCATAAAAGAGAGGGCTTGGAACCCGGCCGTGGCGTCAATCAACAGCTCCGTCACTGGATGTGGGAAGTCATCCTTTGGGCAGTGGCGATTGAGATCGTGGAAGTCGATGCAGACTCTAATCTGCCCATTCTTCTTCCTGACTGGCACAATGTTGGCGAGCCATTTGGGGTACTGGACCTCTTTGACGAAGTTGGCCTTGATTAGCTTATCAACTTCAGCCTCAACCATAGCGCCATGGGAAGGGTGCATTTTCCTGGGAGGCTGCTTAAACCCACGATGTTTTACCGGGAGGCCCAGACGGTGGACGGCCACTTGGGGATCCAGTCCTGGCATCTCATCGTAACTCCAGGCAAACACATCGCGGTGCTGTTTGAGGAAGTCTACATACTGCTGTCGCTCCTCGAGGGACATGGCCGCACTGATCAATGTGGGTCTTGGATCTGCCTCGCTGCCAAGGTTCACCTGCACCAGCTCATCAACCGTGGTAGAGACGCCTTCTTCAAAGGCTGGGGGAGCATCCTCCAAGTCTTCCTCCCCAGCCGGGGGGGGACTTCCCGTGACGGAAGGTGCTTCTGGGCTCTCAAAACCCGAGGGGCAGCTGGTGCCGACTTGGGCAGCAGCAGTCATCACATCAGGAGACTCACTCGTCGTGGAGACCATAGCAATGAATGTATTTGACCCTATCCCATCCGGCCTTCGGCCTAAGGGGCCACGCTTGACGGTATCAAAGCAGTGGTGACGTGTCGGCCAGAGTCGGTTGATTCCATCCCGGCGAAATAGACACGTATGGCGCACCGCTGTTGTCATCAGCCTGACATCCCGGTACCGTACAGGGGTAGGAGATTCCGGGATGACCCGAGCCTGGTTGGTGTAGGAGTACGAGGTGATTCTCCGCCGTCGCTTGGACGCGGGAACATGCCTTCCTTGCATACCCGAAACAACAAAACATTGTCCCATGTCGGGGGTCGTGGCTTCCAACCGGTGGATCGGGAGGATGTAGGCGTCGTCCATGCTCGCCCAGGGATTACTTGCGATTGGAGCGGGCTCATCCTCGCTGACCAGGATCTGCTTGTCTTTGCTTTTGTAATAACCCGCATCCAGATAGCGGGCCTCACAAAAAGCAAAGGGGGACGCGTCTCCTTGGATCACGCCTACTCGACCGTTGAGCGAGTACTTAAGGCACTGGTGATACGATGAGGGGACCGCAGCATGCAGGTGGAGCCATGGCCTACCCATCAGTGCGTTGTAGGCAGTGTCCTGAGAAACAACCATGAACTCGGTGCTGGCAATTAAGCCACCGAACTGGGTCTTCAGGCGGATCTTGCCGACCGGGGTTTGCTCTGTCCTGTCGTACCCCTGAATCCTGAGGTCAGAGGGAGTCAAATCACCTTCAGACAAACCCAGTTTTCGCAATGTCCGGGTCGGAATTAGATTGATTCCAGAACCCGTGTCAACGAGGCAGCGGCGGACTTCCACACCGTTAAAGTGGCCAGTGACATACAGTGGGCGAATGTGCCCCTGTATAGGAGGGTCTTCGTCTTCACCAGAGAACGAGATAACCGCCTGACATTCGGCGTTTTCAATCGTCTCGGTATGGAAGGCCTCCGCGGCTGCCACTTCCGTCTCGAACTGGAGGGGGCTCCTTAGGGCCTCGGCAAGTGCCTCGCGCATCTCGGATGACAAGCGCAGGGCCTCAAGGATGGAAAGCCTCTCCGGAATGCCGGCTAAGTGCTTTAGGACATCGTACTTGCGTGCCAAACGCGAACCTCTGCTTACAGGGGGTTTTTCGGCATTTGGAGGCATAGCGGGTCCTGCTGGTTGAACTGGCGGTCGGCTAGCACTGGGTACATCCTGCTGCCTTCTAGTAGAAGCCTGGGGAGTAGTCGCCGGGCTAAGGTCGAACAGCGGGAGCTGGCCCGTCGCCGGGCGAGACTGGTTGTGATACGAACGAGGCGGCTCTCCCTGATCCAGCAACACGAATGGCGGTGGAGGTAGAGCCGAGGGTGCTGAATGGGTCTGCGCGTGCTGAGATCTGCGCTGAGCCTGCTGCCTCGTCTCGGTAGCGTGCACGGCTTGGTCACAAGTGCCTGCTGACATACCTCGGTGACCGGCGCGATTGCGATTCCGCCGACGTTGACGTCGGCTGGAAACATTGGGGCGGTCTGCCTGGGGTTCCCCTTCGTCGGGGGTCATATAGGGCTTTACCAGCTCCACGGTGTTAACCGAAGCGTACCCTTGACTATCACTCGAAGAGTCATCCACCGCTGGGCGGATTCTGGGGGGAATGCCCATTTCAGGAGGCATAAAGTCGCCAAGAGTGCGGGATGACGACGGCACTGGCGGTGCACGTTGCTTCTTCTTACGTCGCCGCTGCTTGCCCTTTTGGGTAGAGGTCGACTGTGAGGACGATGCTGAGGCACCGGCTGCTTCTTCTGAAGGTTCCGGCTGCTTCAGGCGTGCCTGGATGATACCCTGGGCACGGACAACAGTTTTTCGAGCCATCCAGTTGTCGTATTTCTGGGACCCGCGGCTAGGGACCTGCTGCCACTCACCCTCGCTGTCACTGCCGATTTCTGATCCCGCAAAGACGCCTGCCACCTGCGCTGGCGCTGGGCCCAGCTTGACTATGTTGTTGTTGACCTGGTCCTGAAGCCAGTCTTTAAACACATAGCATCGCTTGAGGGTGTGCCCCAGGATCCGATGATAAGGGCAGTAGTTGGGGTGATCAGTGAGATGCGCCTCTGCCGGTCTCCTGCACTCAGGCAGACGCACAATCCCTTGCTCCAGAGCACTTCGGAAGTAACCAGGGACCTGATTTTCGTTGAACGAATAGGTATGGTATTTTCTTTCCGGGTAAGGAGCCCTGGGGGCCTGATCCTGTCGAGGGACCGGAGGGGCCTGCCGAGGGGGCGGCGCCTGGTTGTCTCGCCTAGGTGGCGGTGGCGCGTTGCGCGGGGGAACCTGTCGGTTCTGAGGCGGTCGCTGCTGGGCAGGAGCCTGTGCTTGAGGTGGAGGACCTCTGCGGGGTTGCGGGGGTGGTACCGCCGGTAGCAATTCCAGCTGCCTCGAGGCTTCTATTTGAGCCACTGCGGCGGGTTCAGCCCTGGCGGCCCTCCTGGCTGGGATCATTGGGGGCAGCAAACGTGCCTGACTAGCCTGTTGCAGGGCCTCCTCGAGGCGCTGGGCCTTATTCGAGAAATCTTTGAACCCCCAGGGTAATTCTGGGTAATCAAGGAGGGTACCAGCTCTGTCTTTACGTTCCCCACACACATCGTCAGTAATTGCTCCTGAGTCAGTGGCATATCGAGAGAATACGTAAGTCCTTTCCACCGGGCGATGAAGTCCGCAACCCGCTCATCAGGCCTCTGTTTGCACTTAAAGAGGTCCACGATGCTGGTCTTCCGCGTGGTGGAGCTGAACTGGTACAAGAACTGCCGGCGAAGATCTTCCCAACCGGTCACTGATCCGATGGGGAGCTGGCTGTACCAGACGAATGTCGGACCTTCCAACGTCTGTACAAAACATCGGAGCTTAGCGGCTTCTTGCTGAGCCGGGGTCCCCAACATGGGGCCACACCTGGAAGAGAAATGAGCCAAGTGCTGGGGTGGGTCCCCTGTCCCGTTAAAAGGCGAGAAAGTGGGGTTCCCAAAACCCGGAGGCGCGGGCATATCATCCACCCACGCGGGATAAGGCTTGCCATCGGGTGGGACCGCCACCTGCCGTGTCTCCAACGCCTCGAGGCGGGCTGTGAGTGCCGTAATAAGGTCCTCCGGGTGGGGGTCCCTGTCTTGACGGGGATCCCTAACCACAAACGCATTGCCAGGTTCTTCAACGCGGTAGACGGCTTCTGCTGCCCGCGGGTCAACTGGCTGAATGACCTGTCGGGCGGCCGGGGGAACCCGGGTTGGATTCTTCAGATTGCCCCGTCGCTCAGGGGGGTTTGGCGAGACGTATCGCGCCCTCTTGCCGTACGTTCCGGCTTCCGCCCTGTCCGCGGCAGTAGCATGATCAGGGTTGCCCGGAGGCATCTCACCGGGGGGAAATTGTTCCTGCCCCTGCTGTCCCGGCCTGGGATTACCATAGTCGGGTCGTCGCTCTGCGGCGCGTTCAGCCAAAAGTTCGTCGACCAGCCTCTTCTGTTCAGCAAGCTGCTGGCGCAACGTGGCTTTCTCAGGATCTTCGTCCGTTTTCTGCACGGAGGCGGACGGGTCGGAGTGCTTGGCTATTCCGACGTGCTCCTTACCCTTGCCAGTGCTTCGACCGAGCGCCAGTGACTCGGTGGGTACAGGGAGGCCTAGCAGGTTCCTTTGATGACGGGTGACTCTCCCTGATGGGTCGAGTAGTGGCGGTACGCACTCGGGTGGTAAGTCCCCATCAAGGAACTCAAGCTCATCTTCCTTATCCACAACGTCGGCCATGTGGACTGTGACCCCTCTTGAGGGCATATCCTCAATGTCGCATAGCGAATTAGGCTGTCGTAGAATAGGGTCGAAGAGGAGAGCGGCATAGCGTCCCCAACCACGGACTTGCACATGGGGGGTAGCTTCCCTGACAATCTTGCAGAGTGCCTTGAAACTCTGAACGCATCTTCGTTGGAGGGCACCCTGATGACCGGGCGACTCGGGGTGCTGGGCCACAAGGAGCACCGCTGCATCAATCAGGCGGCACTATTTGCCAATCTCCTCGAAGTGCTCCCGACTCCTGGGGTACACTACCCGTTCCCAACGGAGGCGGAAGTGCGTCGCCCACAGGGTCCGACAAAGGCATCCCACTTCTTCAGGGGTAAGCGACTCGGGTATGCGGAAATTCAACGCTGCCGCGGGCCAGAACTTCTCTGGGAAATAGTCCGCTGCAAGAATACTCCAGAAGCTCCTGGGTTCATCCTCGGAGTTTGGCCCTACATTTCCCCACTCATCAACCGGGGGCGGCTGAGGGACCGGTAGCGGCACCGAGGCGGACCTCTGGGATAGCAAACTCGGCGGCGGAGAATACGGCAAGCGAGCAGACTGGCCACCGTACTCTGGGCCTTCCTCTGAAGAGCAAGGTGACCTGACCACGATGTCACGATAGGACGGGCTAATAGCCGCTACTTCGGGTACGGGAATCGCCGTTACCGGTGTCCGGTCATGTCGTGGCTCTACCACCGTTGACCCCCAAAACAGCTCCTCGGGATCCCGGGTAGAGGAAGAGGGCGCTTCGGGCGACGGTGGCGGTGACTGCGCGGTCGAAACCTGCGGAATTCCTAGGATTTCTTCCTCCTGGATGTACCTGCGGAGAGAGACGGGAATCCGATGGACCTCAAATTCGGGGAGAACGAGGCTGACGCGTCTGGTTCCTGCCCCAGTCCTTGATACGGAGGAGCTGGGAGAAGGTTCCATCGCTGAATCGCATTCCGCTTCCGAATCGGAGAAGCGGGCAGGTTTGATCCCCCCCTGGGCCTTCCCAAGATTCTTCCCGTGGCGGCGACGACCCGCTCTTCTGCCCCTGGGTGGCTCTTCGGGACAGGGTTGACCCCTATCAGGCAGCCCTGGGGCGGCGCTAGCGACGTGGCGGAGAGGGACCCCACTTGAGACAGCCGGGGTGCGAGGGGCACCAGGGAAAATATCAATGGGTACATGGGGAGGACCTCCATGAACAGTACCCACGTGGGCGGGGCCTCTGTTGGAACCGGCAGGAGCATGGGGAAGGCCTCCACGGTCGATGCGAGTGGAGCGAGGCTGACCTTCACTCCTCGAATTGCTGAGGCGAGGAGGACCTTCGTCAGTCGCAGAGAGGACGTAGGGGGGACCCCCACGTCGAAGGACCGGATGGACGGTGCCTTCAGACGGATGGACTTCATACCCTGTACAGCGGGCGCGGGAAATGTTTCCGCGCTGAGCATCACTGCCCCGGGGCAGGTCTTCCTGCAGGATGGGGGCGGCATGAGGCATGCCTCCACGACGACCCTCGGAGCGGGGAAGGCCCACGCTCTGTGGAGTAGTGGTACGGGGAGGACCTGCATCACCGCGGGTTAGCTCGCGGCGATCACTACTTGGGCCTGCAACCCGAAGAGTCAACCCGGCCTGCCCGCAGGGCGGTTGGGGTCTCGATCCTGGTTGGGCAAAGGGGTGCCCCTGCTTAATGTAGGCGGGGGCCTCGTAATGTACGTCGGCGGTGGCTCGGGCCACTGTAGCTGTCGACGTGGACGCGGCTAGGCGAGCGTCCTCAGCCCGGGCCCGGCGCTGACGTCGGGTCAGGCGGGCCGGTGTAGGTGGCGCAGGGACATAGTCCGCCTGTTCTTCCTGCGGGGCCGGACGGCGGCGCTGACGTGGCCGGACGGGAGCTCTCGCCTGGGAGTCCCGGGTCAGGGCCCTGAGCGGACTGAGCCGGACAACACCTGCCTCTTCAGCATAAGGCGAAGAGTCATCAAGGCGTTCCGGGGATAGGCTCCCGAAACGATTGAATGTCTGGGTGGGGAGCGGGGGCTCCCTGCGCGGCCTGTTAGGGCGGCGTTGACGGCGGGGCCTGGAAGCCTCCAGGTCCAAACGGGCCATATCCCTGGTCGGGATGACCCCTTGTTCCTCATACCTGCGCACGAGGCTGTTGATCACCCTTCGTTGGATGACCTCTGATGGGGAAAGGGGACGTGGACGTCCCGCCTCCCGCGACGTGCCGGCCGTCGTGGCGGTAGTGGCGTCATGTGGGGTGACCGTAGTGGTGTTGCCCCTGCCCCTGCGCGGGCGAGGAGCGGATGGTGACCGCATAGCAACCTGATTCCTAACAAACGAAGGGATCAACTCATCAGTACTGAGAGGAAAGTGATTGACAGCCAGTGCCCCAGCATTCTTCCATCCCCATGTCTGTGAGAAGGATCCACGCCAACACGCTGCAGAGCGGAGCGCCCCACGTTCTACTACCCCGACTTCCGGTGAGTTCCACGACAGGCCCGCCATTTGCTTGGCGGGGCCAGGCACCGGATACCTGGATCCGGTGACACGTCAATCTACCGGTGTCTCGAACGCTACTAATCTCCAAGCTGAGGAGAAGAATTTCACGTCGGGTTCACCATTTCTGTTTCCGACGCTTTCGCCGGGGCGCACGCGCATCCGTCCGCGGAGGAGGGGGACGCGCGGCTTTGTTGCCCCGCATTCCCTATTTCCAAAGGCGGGCGGCATTCGTTCCTTGTTCAGGTACGTCTGCTCCTTGATCGAAACGGGATGATGGGATGTCGGTTCTTCCTCCTGTGGATTCCTCCTTAGAACTCGTCACCTAGTCCGGGTCTCCCTTATAGATTTAATACGTAGTTCGTGAAACTCTTCCCAGTGCCATGTTTCCATGGACGCTGGTTAATTACGCTGCTTCTGTCGGGACATTCCAAAGGGTCCAGTCAGGGCAGCAACCTTCGGTCAGGGGAGTAATCACGTTTGAGGCATCAGTAGCGTGTCTGGATGCTGGGGTGCCTGGCATGTCTGTCTGTTGTCCTTGATCACAAGGCTTCTCGAGGGCGTGGAAACCCGAGGCATCCCACATCGAGCGCGGGGGGTTACATGTCATAGACACGTACCTGAGGTTTTCCTCAGCTTCCCGTGTTCAACACAGGGTATGTTTTGCAAGATTAACGTCTAGCAAAGACGGTTACGCCAAAGGCGTTCCATCCGAGGTTTTCCTCAGGCATCTCATGTTTACCACGAGGTAGGTCGCGAGTTTAACGTCTCGCGGAGACGGTTGAGAATGGAATGGGACCATCGCAGGGGTGGTGACGACGAAGTTGGGCTTGAGCCTTAAAGGGGCTTCCTACGTATCCCCGTGGCAGGGAATCAAAGTCCGCGTAGTTCGGGATGGCACCGGTAAACCGACGTGATGGTGGACCTTGGTCCGATGGGCATCGTCAGCGTACCTACATGAGGGTGGACCTTGGTCCGGTGGGGGTTGGGCTTGAACCTCTGGGAGGATTCCTGCGTACCATGCCTTGACATGGATCAAAGTCCTCGTAGTTCAAATGATACAGTTTAGCGTCATGCGGGACGGTTATGAACCCTGACGTGAATAAACGACGGGTGGTGGGTGTCGGTGAGCCGACATAAGTGAGGGACCTTGATCCACTATTGTTGGGCTTGAACCTCGTGGAGGCTTCCTACGTACCATGCCTTGACATGGATCAAAGACCACGTAGTTCAGGTGGGAATGGGTCACAACGGCTTACCGCTGGACTGGAATGTAGTTTAACGTCGTGCTGGACGTAGGTAGAACACGACGTGAATTGGGTGATGAGTGGGCTTGAACCTCATGGAGGCTTCCTACGTACCATGCCTTGACACGGATCAAAGACTTCGTAGTTCAAATGGTTTGGTCGCAATGGCTTACCACTGGACCGGGATGTAGTTTAACGTCATACTGGACGGGGGTGAAACCCGACGTGAAAGACGGGTGGGCTTGAACCTCGTAGAGGCTTCCTACGTACCATGCCTTGACATGGATCAAAGACCTCGTAGTTCAGATGGGGGGTTTGTCGGTAAACCGACGTGAAAGCAGACCTTGGTCTGCTGATGGTGGGCTTGAACCTCGTAGAGGCTTCCTACGTACCATGCCTTGACACGGATCAAAGTCCTCGTAGTTCGGATGAGGAGTTTGTCGGTAAACCGACGTGAAAGCAGACCTTGGTCCGCTGATGGTGGGCTTGAACCTCGTAGAGGCTTCCTACGTACCATGCCTTGACACGGATCAAAGTCCTCATAGTTCGGATGAGGAGTAGACCTTGGTCCACTGATGGTGGGCTTGAACCTCGTGGAGGCTTCCTACGTACCATGCCTTGACACGGATCAAAGTCCTCGTAGTTCGGATGGGGAGTAGACCTTGGTCCACTGATGGTGGGCTTGAACCTCGTGGAGGCTTCCTACGTACCATGCCTTGACACGGATCAAAGTCCTCGTAGATCGGATTGTTTTGTCAGGGTCGGTGCTCACTCTAAGCCCACGTGAGCCATGCTCGGTGTGAGAAACAAGAGGTTGCAAGGACCTGACGATCACGTCGCGAAGGGTGCGTCCGTGAGAAGCGAAATGGGGCTTACGCGTTGAGCGGCCCATGGTGTTGGGACTTACTCCAGGATGGAGGCCCATGGCGCGACAAAGCGCGGGGAAGATGGACCTTGGTCCGACAATGGGAGGTGCCTCGTTCCCTATCACGTCCTCCACTGGCCTTGGTAGTGGGGAAGTACCGAGATGCACGGGTGCAATCATCCGTACCAAAGGTTAGGGATTTACGCTCTGAGGCGACCCTTCCCCTGCGAACATACACCACTCCAACAAGGAGGATTTCATTCCATGTGCGGAAGAGTTCCATTCCCATGGAGACGAGCGGTGTAATGAATGCTCGAGCTGGGGGGGACCCTTCGTGAGGGAGACGAGGTTGGGTCACAGTTTAACGTCATGTGTTGAGGACGCGGTGCTTGGCAGTTTAACGTCCTGCAGCTCGGACGAGGTGGGTTCACTCCACACCCCTAGGGCTTACATAACCGGTACCCTCTGGTCCTTGGGGAAGGGAAGGTATCGGTAAGGCCATGGTAAAGGGGGGTCGCGGGAGGAACCATCGAGGGGTCCACGTTAGCGTGGCTATGCGAAGAAGCAATAGCCGTTAGCGTGCCTATGCGAAGGAGCATTGGGTGAAGCAACGCTACGGGAGGTGTTGTCCATGGGACTTTGAAATCACATCGTGCAAACCTGGAGGGTCGCACGGAAGGAGGAATCGCTAAGCAGAGGAGTGTGCTTTGCGAAGTGGGGTGCCTTGGCCTTAGCATGGGGCATAGGTGGGAGTGGGAGGTGCTTCGCGAAGTGGAACAGTGTTCGCGGAGCACTGCCTCGCGAAGGAGTGGTTCGCGAAGCAGGGTCCTGCCAAGAAAAGTGCTTCGCGATGCATAGTTATCCTGCCTTGGCATAGGGATTACTAGCATGGGTTGGGTGTTTCGCGAAGCACGAGTGCTCCGCGGCTGCCCGGGTTCCCTTGGGAATCCCCTTCCTTTGCGAACGCCCTTGGGCTTCGCGAAGGGCATCCCTCTCGGAAGAGGGGCTCAGGACGAAACAAATCAGAGTCGTCTCGCGAAGTAGAAATACCTCGCGGAGCTCATGATTCCCGGGGCAAAGCTTGCTTCGCGATTCGGGAGAGGAGAAGCCGAAAGGTCGGATTGTCCGCCTCGTGGACTCAGGGGGAGTCGAGTATTTATAGGGAAGGGGCACCGCGAAGCAGGGCTCGCGCACTGCCTCTGGAGCTTCGTGGCGCGCTCGCGAACGTCAAACGCGCTCGCGGAGGATCACCGCCTCTGGTGCTTCGCGGCGGCTCGCGAACGTCAAACGCGCTCGCGGAGGATCACCGCCTCTGGTGCTTCGCGGCGCCGCCAGGGCTGGGGCGCTTCGCGGAGGGGCTTCGCGGCTGTGCTTCGCGGCTGTGCTTCGCGATGCAGCACGCCGGCTGTCTTTTTCGTTCCTTCCTTTCGGGCCATATTTTTGGCGCCAACACCTACTTTGAGCTGCTTTGATATGGTTTTGGATTAACTTAACCTTTTCCATCATTTCCTCTACCAGTTCTGGGCTTACAAGTTTTCTTTCACCAACGTCATCCCAATAGGTTGGTGTACGACATCTCTTTATGTATAACGCTTCATATGGTGACATCTAAATACTCAAATGGAAGCTATTGTTATAGGAAAATTATACCAGAGGTAAATATTGATCCCACATACCCTGAAAGTCAAGTGAGCAGGATCTCAACATGTCTTCTAAGGTTTGAATAGTTCATTCTGATTGTCCATCTGTTTGAGGGTGGTAAGCAGTGCTCAAATGAAGTTCAGTATCCAAGGCTTTCTGAAGACTTTTCCAGAATCTTGAAGTAAAACGAGGATCACGATCAGAAATAATCGATAGGGGTACTCCATGAAGTCTCACAACTTCATTAATATATAGTCTTGCTAGTCATTCAAGTGGTAAATCTTCCCTTATAGAAAGAAAATGTGCTGACTTGGTAAGAGGATCAACAATGACCCATATTGCATCATTCCTTCTATGAGTCTTTGGTAGACCCATGACAAAGTCCATCGTAATATTGTCCCATTTACACTCCGGTATGGGAAGAGGTTGCATGACTCCTCCAGGCTGTTTCCTTCCAGCTTTCACTTGTTGAAAAACCATACATCTTGACACAAAATCAGAAATCTCCCTCTTCATTTTGTCCCACTAAAAATGTTCCTTCAAATCTCTATACATTTTGGTTCTCCCAGGGTGTATAGAGAAATTGGAACTATGAGCATCATCCAGAAATTCCCTTTTTAGATCAGGTATATCGGGAACACAAAGCCTCTTCCCGAATGTCAAAATTTCATCTTCATTCACAAAGTCTCTCAATCTCCCATCATTCACAGCTTTAATCTTCTTTTGAAATTCTTCATCATCGGTCTGAGAACTCTTAATCATTTCTAGTAAAGATAGTTTGGAAACCATTTGAAAAAGCATTGATGTTTCACCTTCCCTCGTTATTCCCATGTCCATCTTCCCTAGATTCATGAAAATTAGATCCCTTTAAATTCTCATATTGTTCAAAACTCCATGGTCTTTTCTACTCAAATCATCTGCCACCTTGTTTTCCATCCCCAGGTGGTAGTGTATCGTGCAATCATAATCCTTGAGTAATTCAGGCCATCTCCTTTGCCTCATGTTGAGTTCTTTTTGTGAGAAAATATACTTCAAACTCTTGGGATTAGTATAAATCTCACATTTTTCACCATAGAGGTAGTGCCTCCATATCTTCAAAGAAAAGATCATAGCTTCTAACTCGAGATCATGAGTAGGATAGTTTTGCTCATGAATTTTCAACTGTCGTGATGCATAGGCAATAACACTATCATTCTGCATAAGGACACAACCAAGTCCTTTCTTCGATGCATCACTATAAATAACGAACCCATCATTCCCCGATGGTAGAGTCAATATAGGAGCATTGCCTAATCTTATCTTCAGTTCTTCGAAACATTCTTCACACTCTCTTTTCCAAACAAATTTAACCCCTTTACGTGTGAGCTTCGTTAATGGGTTAGCCAATCGGGCAAAATTCTGGAGGAAACGTCGATAATAACCTGCCAAACCAATAAAACTGTGTACCTCAGTTATACTCATAGGTGCTGGCCAATCTTGGATTGCCTTAGTCTTAGAAGGATCAACAGAGATTTCATCTTTAGAGACAATATGGTCAAGAAAAGAAATATCCTGAAGCCAAAATTCACACTTGCTAAACTTCCCATATAATTCATGTCTTCTCAGAGTCTTCAAGATAATGCGCAAGTTATTTTCATGATCTTCATAGATTTTGGAGTATACCAAGATATCATCAATAAATACCACCATAAATTCATCAAGAAATTCCTTGAAAACTCTATTCATCAGATCCATGAATATAGAGGGTGCATTAGTCAATCCAAAAGGCATTACAGTAAACTCATAATGCCCGTACCTTGTTCGAAATGCTGTCTTCAGAATGTCTTCCTTCTTCACACACAACTGATGGTATCCAGATCGAAGGTCAATCTTTGAAAAGTATTGAGCTCCACGCAGTTGTTCAAATAAATAATCAATGCGAGGTAGGGGATACTTGTTCTTTATTGTTACGGCATTGATCTTCCTATAGTCGATACATAACCTCATAGATCCATCTTTATTTTTAACAAAAAGAACAGGGGCTCCACATGGAGAAACACTAGGGCGAATAAATCCCTGATTACTCAATTCCTCTAGTTATTTCTTTAGTTCAACTAATTCTACAGTGGCCATTCTATAATGGGTCTTCGATATAGGCCTTGATCCAGGAATTAAATCAATGGAAAACTCAACTTCTCGTTCTAGAGGATGTCTAGGTAAATCTTCCGGAAACACATCTACATATTGTTTCACAACATGTACATCCTCTATTTGAACATTCCTTTCCTCACCCAATGTAATTTCATCCTCTTCCTCCCCAATAATTGAATTTAGTTGAGCTACTGGGGGTGGATCTAGATAAGAATTAGGTGGTGACGATTATGCTCTAAAGATAAGGTGTTCCTTATCATCATCATCAAAAATTGTAACCTCCTTCTTCTTACAATAAATCTTCGCATCATAATACGAAAGCCAATCCATACAGAGGATTATATCAAACTCAATCATAGGTATGATGATGAGATCAGCGGATAAAGAACATTTATGTGCTCTAATGGGGACTGATTCACAAAACTTTGTTGCAATGATACTTCCCTTAGGAATTTTAACTGAAAACTCCCTTGTTAAATCAAATTGGAAATATCTAATTTTCTTAGCAAACTGGGAAGATATGAAACAATGCGATGATCCAGAATCAAATAATGCATTTTCTAAACTTGAGGAAACTATTAAATTACCTGCCACCACGTCTTTCGGAGCTTCTACCTCAGCAGTAGTGATAGCATAAGCTTGGCCTTTATCCCTTGGCCTTTTCTGAGGTAAGTTCCCCTGACGCTTAGGACATTTATTTTTATAATGTTCCATCTCCCTTCAATTGTAGCACTGAACATTGGTAGCTTCCTTCTTTCCTTTGCAATCATGAGCTTGGTGGCCTTTTTCACCACACTTGTAACAGACACACATTCCCTTCAAGCAAGTACCGGGGTGTTTCTTCCCACATTTACCATAGGATGGATATTCAACCTTTCCCTTCTTCCCCTTATTTCCATTCCCAGTTTGATCAGAAGATCTCTTCTTCTCTTGCTTTGCTTTAAAGTCATAAGACTTAGAGAATTCCTTTTCGGTCTTGATAGCACATGAGACAATGTCTTCTTACGACGAGAAGGATTGTGAGAATAATGCTCGACGGAGAAATGGTTTTAACCCATCAATGAAATGATCAATCCTACTTCTTGGGTTACATATATAATCTCCAGAATACCTTGCTAACCATGTAAAGTTAGCCTCATACTTTGAGACATTCTAATACTCCTTTTGTCTCAGACTCAGAAATTGTCTTTCCATATCTGCTCAATGGTCACAAGGAGAGTATTTTTCTAAAAACAGATCTTTGACCTCCCTCCATTCCATATTTGATACATCATCATCTTCCTTCACTTTTTGAATCAATGACCACCATTGATCAGTATCTCTAGTGAGGTGGTAAACTGCCATGATAACTTTTTCCCTTTCACTACTCCCCAGAGCCTGAAATATTTTCTCTAGGGAATTTATCCATTGCTCAGCTACTAAGGGATTTTTACTCCCATTGAACGTTGGTGGTTGTTGCCTCATAAAGCGATCTAACATTGATCCTCCACATTTCGGATCAGGGTGCTCCATACGGGTAAGGTTATTATTCATAACCTAATTGAGTTGTCCCAGTATGGTGATTAGCTGATCGACACCAGTTGCATCACCAGCTCCACTATAATTATCTTGAGCAGGTGGGAAATCCCTACATGGAGTGCGTGCATTGATACGGTTTCCATTTCTTCCACTAGGCGTCATTTCTAAACAATGGAATAAACTAGATCATTTTATGAATCAAAATACATAATTCCATACTTATAAAACACTTAACATAAATTGAACTATTTATGGATATAATCCATAATCATAAAAATGTTTTCTTTGAGGAATTATATACTCATAAACCTTTCATAATGATTTTTAAAGAAAATGAGAGTTATCTTAAGAATATCCCCTGGGAGTGTCGTAACCAAGAGTCCAGCAAGGCCCGTTGTCGTGCACCAGTTCTCGTTCGAGTCTAGCTCAAAGCGGTGTTTTCGGATTTTCCCCTCGGTACATCTGTGCTAGATCCGCCTCTACCTGCTCGTATCCAGACAGGGATGTATTTCTCGGAAAACTCACAAAATCTCTTCAATACCAAAATTCTAGGAAGTTCTTCTATACTAATCCTCAAAGTTCATCTTAGGTCTAAGTGCTCTAATATGAGTTTATCTAAATCTATCTTCCAAGGTTTGTACTAAACTTCCTCTGATACCAACTGTAATGCCCCGACCCCAGTTACCCAAAGTCGGTGCATTATTAAATAACATTGACATTATCACAAGAAAGATCAAATCTCGAAAGACCGATTAGTTTAGTAGCCTTGGAAACACTAGATATATTCATAAGTCTTACATTACATCATAAAAATGAAAACTAAAACAACATATTTTCTTCATAGTCCACACTCATATCCCCACATACTATCCCTGTAGGTCATTCATAAATTAATTCTTCACATCCTAGGAAAAATAAAACATTGAAAGGGGTGAGCTCAAATGCCCAGTAAGGATAACAATATAGCAGAAACTTTCATAAATAAGAATAAACATTTAAGGCAATGTATAACTAAAACAAAACCCTTTTAAACTTGAACATAAACATAGTATGGAAAAAATGAAATAATGCCATTTACTTATTCACATGGATATTATACTAATCGAATAATCTCAGGCAATATCAATAACCACTTTCATAATGATGGAATGCATAATGCCAGACTATCATAACCACATAGCCAAGGCGTCGTGCCAAGACTACAAATAAGATTTTTCCAAGGCCTTGTGTCAAGACAATAGTTTGTCTCATGATACCTACCGATTCATTGAGGAGCTATATCGGGCTCCACCCGTCACTTATTAAGTCCAATGCATTCTTCTTATGAACAGGTTTAAACATAACATAAACAATCGTTTTAAAACTAGAATACGAAATATCAATACATTCTCCATAAACCATGAATGGTATAAAAATAACACATCCACAGTCAAACATATCACAAAACCTTCAATACAACATGGAAGTTTTGTATCATAATAAATAAACTTCAAATAAGCTTAAAATCCATCAAAGGATGTTGACATAGATGAAATCAAAACTATTTGAGAGAAATATATCTTTTTTTTAATCATTTAAAAGTCACATAATTATAAAATAAAACATTTACTTTTAAGATATTCTTATAAGCTTGTAAATTAATCTTTGAAGATTTTATAACGGTGGAAAATAGCTGCACCCACCGTATAAGTTAAAAAACATTCTTACCTTAATTATGTCGAAAAGGTTAAAAACCACCTTGTTTGGAAAACAACGGAAAGATTCCTTTATAAAACTTTTATAAAAAGTCAAACAAGGGTATAAATGTCTTTAACCCATATTCTTGTAAACAGTAAAAATGTTTTGAAATACATTTTTAAGAAACATGGATGTGGATGATAAAGAGATCCCAGTAGATTATTATGTATAAACAACCTCAGATAAAGAAGAGATTGTGAAATAAACTCTTACCATGTACTTTTCCTTGGATGGGGTAGGTTAACCTCCTGTATAATGGTGAAATAATTGTTATTAAATTATACAATAATCATATACATTAATATGATATCGTATATGATCTTTTAACATTGATTTGTTAATAATATCTTAGTATTATCGTTGTTTCGGGTGTTAACTTACTCATTTTCTTTTATATATTTTGTTATGTAAGCTGTGTTTGTCATGGATAGGTTGTATATTAATCATATCCATAATGATATCATGTCCTTAGATACTATTATTAATCATAAAATGAGAATTATACTTGAATGGATACGATGGAGAATGAATCTCATCGCGTTCGTGGAGACGGTAGTCCGTACGTACGCACGAGCGACAATATCATTCTTTTGATATTAAAATAATATATAATTGGATGGTATATCATATATAAAGAATAATTATCTTGTTATATTTATTATTTACATGAGTTACACATCATTATTATACCCATCCAAATAATAATTTATTGAATAACAATTACACCACGACGTGGAGACGGTAAGCCGTACGTACGCACGTATGGTGACATGTTATTAAAAGGATAAATAGAATACAGAATATGGTTGTACCATATTTATAATAAAATTACAGTATATATAAGATACTGGAGTTATTATTTTAGAATGGTAATAACAAAGAAGGAAGAAGTGGAAGAAGAAAGGAACATGGAAAAGGGTGGTGAAATCATTACCTCTTCTTCGGGTTCTTCCTTTTGATTTGATCAAAATGGCTCTTAGGTTGGCTTTCTGACTAAAGGAAGGCCTCTAGGATGAAGTGAGGGAAGTTTAGAGAGTATTTGTGCAGGGTTTGGCCGAACCAAAAGGCTTTGAAGGTATGAATTAATGAGAAGGGGGAGTGCCCTTTTATAAGAGGGATGAGGGGCACCTTCGGAAAAGCTAGAAATATTATTTTATAATAAATTCATATTCGGTTTCTAATGGCTCCAAAGTGTGTTATTTAAATTTTAAAGTTGTGATCAGTCGAACACCACTCAACCAATAGAATTTAGACAGTTTTGGGTCATTATATTAACCTTATCTTTAAGTTTTAACTCTTAGTTAATTAGTTTGACACTTACCATGTCACTTTGTATTTTTATATTATATAGTTAATAAACTTACTATATACCTCCAAGAGACCCCCAAGTGGTCCATTAATGATACAACTATCTTGATATAAGTCTCTTGGCCGAACCCTAGATTTTTAGGAATTTAATATAAATTAATAATATAATATTTGTTTTAAAACCTCTTTTATGTCAATTTTGACACTATTCAATAGTTTATTTTTGTAAAACTCATAACAGAATGATTACTTCGAAAAAAGTATATTAAATCAATCCTAGTATGTCATATTATCCTATAAAATTAGTTTAATTCATTAAAAGTCTCAAATTATATTTATTTGGGTATTTATAATATAAATTATTTTAATTTTTCACTATTATGGTAATTACTGCATCATCATTGTGTCATAAATAAATTAAATTATTTACTGTCTAAAAATTATAAATAAAATATAATTATGTATTAAATCTTTTTATCTTTCTAATGAATATTTACAATCGAATTTATCTTATGTATAACCCTATATTAAAAATGTTTTAGTAAATAAACTTTGATTTAAACTCTTTTAACTCTTCATTGAATTAAATAATAATAAATGTCCTAATCTAATCCAAGTGGACCTAAATGATAATATTTTATTCATAAGGTTGTTTTTAGTCGAGATACACTTTTCCAATAGAATTAGGACATTTGTTAGGGTAATATTAATATCATTTTTACCCTTAATTACCCTATTTACTTTTAACCGTGGTAAATAAAAGTAAAAAGTCACTATTCACCAAAAATTATTTTCATCTCATTGAACCACATTTTACTACTTGATATTAACCGTGTCTCTCGGATTTTTGAAATTCCATTCACAGAAGCGGTAAAATTAAGTTTTATGAAAAATTCAGTTTTTTAACGACCACTTAGTGGTTTCACTATTCATAAAAAATTGAAGCTTTTCAGAACAATGCCAAAATTTCACCCTAAGCTATAATTGATATTCCGAATTCAAAAATGATTTCTATTTTACAAACTTCCAAACATATAAGTTGCATTAATTAATTTTATAATTAATTCCCGCTGTTATAACAAATAGTGTGTTTTAAAGAAACAATATATATCAAAAGATTGACAATTGTTTATGTCCAATTTCAAAGTGAAATTAATTATAATGAACACCATTGGATAAAATGGTAAAAATATATTCTAATTATACTTTAAAACCACTAAATAATATAATTTACCACTATAAATTATTTTTATTAAAAAAGTTGTTTTTAAGTATTTTTCACTATTCATAAAAATTGGAAGTTCTCAGAAAAATACCAAAAATTCCACTTAGGATAATTTTGATATTCTGAATCCAAAAATGAAGTCCATTTTGAAATATAAAATATGTATAATTTCAAAAAGTATGTATTACTATTCATAATGGCTAGTTTGATTGGTTGTGGTGTGTTAGAACTCGATGTTGCGTACAACACACGCTATCACATTATTCAAAGAGAAGCGCACCGCAGAAGCTTGGGGTGTTACATTATTGTTCATAGAATAGTTATTTTATATAAATATGATATAAAAAGTAAATACAGAGTAATATTTATAATGATGTGATCAAAGAAAGAGTCATGTAATATGATATCTATTCTTCTTTATATTTTATGAAAAATAAATGTACTGTTAAATACATGTTAATTTTTTTCAAATATTTTTATTATTGATAAGTTATACATTATTGTTCACTGGAAACCTATTCATAATAAAATAGTTAATTAAATATGGGAATTAAAATGGTTTTTTTAAGATAAATTCTTTTGGGCTAAGTGATCTCATTAGTTTTGTGAAAGGATTGTATGCCTTGGATATATAGCCTTAGTTCCTTTTCCTATGTGTGGAAAATACCCTTAAACGGTGTTTGTGATCTTGGAATTTTTATATCCTTGATGTGTTTATTTTACAACCATGTTTGGTTGGTTTTTCTTGATGATAAATGGGTCAGGGGGTCGGGGCTGCTTATGGGCTAAGAGGCCATTATTTTTTATTGATGTTTGTTTTGATATGGTTGGGACCACGGATGAGAAATGGGTTGGGATCCTTGGGTGAAATGGGAGATGATGTCGGTGATGGAAATATAGTTTGATGTTATGAACAATGGAATGGGGCACTGGGAAGGTTGGGCAAAGTTCAGAGTGGTTCTTGGTAATTGATTATTTTTCTTTGTCGAAGCTTTTTGAATGGCCTATTGGCTAGATTTTATTATTTTTTTTGGTTTCTTATTCTTTATATAGTCAAAATTTTACTCAGCATGTGCAGTTTAGGTATGGTAGCTTAGGTAAAGTCCTAGAGTTCCAATATGTTTTTGTGAATAATAAATAACTCCTAGGATGGGGTGGTATTGATGGAAATGAGATTGAACAATTTTTATTATTAGTTAATGGAATTGGTGGCGTGGTTTAATAAATCCTATTGGTTATGATGAAATGGTTAAACCAATTTAAATAATGATGACATGATTGGGAATGTAAGCAAGATAATTAATAGTGCCATTGGAACTTGGTATAAGAAGATTAAAATGTTAAACATGGAAAATGTTAATGTGTATTAATTAATGGTTAAATAATTAATAATTAATTTTATAATTTTCTACTTTTTTGATACCTAATCCTTCATAGTGGTGGTTGGGGGTCCTACATGATGATATCTAAAGATGAATCTATGGCTAGGTAGTTTCCATTAGTGTGGTTTGTGAATGATGCTATTCATGTTTTTTTATTCTAATTTCATATGCTACCCCACCCAGGTTAGTAGGTAAAATGACACCCAAATGTTTTGGGGGTGTTTTCTCAAATATTATGGATGGTAATAAAATAGATTAGTGGTTTTTACCTCTCATCCACTCCATATTTGGACATTAATGTGCGGGCACATCCTAGGCTATAATGGTTTATGGTATAGGGCATGTTTCTACCTAGGCTATGAAGACACTCAGTTTACTATACATTTATATGTGGGATATAATGGCTTGAGGTATAGTGCATAATTATATCCAATCATGGTTTCTCTAGCTTCCCACAGTTGTACATGAATGGGATTTGATGGCTTGAGGTATAATGCATATACACGGGTTGTGGTGGCTTCCTAACATACACTTGGTTACGAATAGGATGGTGATGATAATGAGATGGATATGTGGACTAATTCCAACATGATATATTGGTCCCTTCATGGGACTAAGGTAGGTAGGGTCGTGAAATGACTCAAATAAAGGATTACTTACTTATATAAGGGTGAACATAGGTCATGTAGCATTGCGGCATGAAAACAACAAACTAGTGGAGAAGTGGAAGTGGGGTAGCTTTATTTATTTATATATATGATTTGATATAGAATCATTTAATTATATGTGTTATTTAGTGAGTGTTCTAGGGTGAGGATGGGAAAACTAGTATTACATGTTTAGGCGATGAGTTAGTTTCATTTGTTTCTTCATTGGGATTTAGTATACTTATTTCACATTTTTTTGAGAGGTTTTAGGGAGGATTCTACTTGATATTTATGCTATGTTCTCCCTATATATATAAACTATTTTTCATTTCATTAGGGATAATTAGGTGAATGGGGTGGACACTACTAGATTAGAGGAGTTATTAACCAGCTATTAGTAGTATTTGGGGTTCGTGGCCACTGCCTAGTCTTACATTTAGTACTTACAGTTTTACTTTTAGTTAATGTATGACATTACATGTATCAATATTTATTTTATTTTATGCATGGTTTTGGTTGGTGGTTTATCCTTCTTATCTTTTACTTATTGATCTATATATAGGGTAGTGTCTCTCATGGACTTCACATGGTTAGTTAAATTATGTTCCCATCTTGTGTAAGGGGGTTCCATGGATAGTGGGTGTTGCATGGTTGGCACATGATTTTGGCCAACCATGCTACCAAACCATGTTACCACTTTAATTGGGGTGAGTTTATTATTTTCCATCCTTTATCTTAAAAAATAAATTCTCTCTTCCTCCCTCAAACACACAACACCCACACCCATGTGAATAGATTCTCCAACACCTAAGCTAGGATTTGAGCTAGTTTAATTATCCAAGATCCATTTTCTTTTTTGTCTATCACGTTGGATGTGTATTAGTAAGATATTAAATCATATTCCTTCATTTATAGTTATATATTTCTATAAATTATTATATTTTGGTGTGATATGAAATGCCCTATTTTCAGGGAATTTGTCTATTTTTCCAATTTTTTCCATCCTACTTGAAATCTGAAGCCGATAGTAGATGAGGGGTCATCTACCAACCTAAGGTAGGTTTTCTAGCTCTTCTTCCCTAACATAACATCATATTTTTTATGAGTTTTTGTGCTAATCACAAGAATATTCTGGAAACACCTCTTAAATGATTAATTAATTAAATTAAAATGTTTTTCTCATGTTAAGATTGTACTAGAAACCCATGAATTAACGTTTTAGGATGGCCACCATGACATGTTAAACCCCAAAGGGTGTACCTTCCTTAAAGGTCTAAGATCCTCGTACATTGAATTGATTTAAACTACAATTTGAGGTTTGTTAATTATCTCTTGTAATGAAGGTAATATATTATAAATTGAACCAAAGGAAATGGTAGGCCATGTGTCTAGGACCCCCTATTCCTTATGTTATAGATTTAATTTACCACTCTATATAAATTTTATAATGTGATTAAAATGTATTTTTTGAATGAAATGATTAAATGTTAGATATGGAATTTCATTTACATTGAGCCAAGAGTGATATAAGGGTTCTGAGTTAAGGACTCCTTGGACGGGCTCATTGAACTTATCTTTCTAAATTAAAATTGAATTTCAATTATTTTGGGATCAATACATGGTTTATTTTATCCAAAATTTCAATTTTTCTACTAGGAATCCACATGGTTTGGACAAAATATACGCCAACCTTGCACCTAACCCAATCCCACTATTTTTTCTTGCATAGTTTCTTAGATATGATTCATTGTTTCCACTAACCATGCCAAGACCGTAAACCTCTGTAAGAGACTCCATAACATTCCAAAACTCCTATAATCCTCCCTAAACTTAACATGATCATTATATATACTTAAAATAAATAAATAAATAAAGGGTCAAGTAACTAAAATGGGGGTAATACATTATCCCCCCTTTTTTTCTTTCCAACCCCATGAAGTATAAAACAAAATTTATCCTAAAAGAGTTTTTTGCACTAGTAATGTATTTCCTTTTCATGCTCCCACATTTCCTCCTCAATCAGACCATGTTTCCTTAAAATCCACACTAGACCAATGATTTTCCAATGTAATACTATCTCTTTCTTATCCACAATCCATACTAGCACATGAAACAATGTAGCATCTGGCTCTAGGTAAATTTGATCCCATCAAATCACATGGTAATGATCAAGATTATACCTCCCAATTGATATACATTAAACACATTATGATCCTCCAATGAGCCACCTAAATCCATTACACGAGCCCTAAGAATGTCCTATAATGTTTGTATCATCATTACAGATCGTCCATACCTTTGAGGATGATATATCATGCTCATAGTGAATTGAATCCCAAGGTCATTCGACTAAGTATTTCTAAAAATGATATTTAAACCTAGGGTATCTTTTAGATACAATCGAGACTGGAACACCATGAAACTTTACAACTTATCACATATAGATTTTGGACAATTCCTCCAGTGTATGGGATTCAAAAATAGGAATAAAATGATTCAAATTCATGAGATTTTCCAAAATTACCCATATGGAATCATGTTTCCTAACCATTCTTGGTAAAATTTTCACAAAATCTATCGCTATATTGTCGCACTTACACATGAGAATTGGTAAAGACTGTAACATGAATGCTGGTTATTGTTTCTCTGACATAACTTGCTGATAGGCGCGTCATCTGAAAACATACTCTTCTACTTCTATTTTCATTCCAAACCTTAACAAATTTTATTTCATTGCTCTATACATATTTTGACTTCCTATATGAAAAACCCATTTTGAATGGTGTTAAAAATTAATAAGTTGTTCCCAAAAGACCAAAGGTACTATGATCTGATTTCTAAACATCAAAACCAAACTTCCATACAACTTTCATACCTTAATGGTCTCACCATTATTGAGTTTTGACCTCATGGTTACACATCTAGAATCAGATATCTATGCCTCTTTCACAAGATGAAACAAATCAGGATCAAATGATACTAATAAGAAAACTGCAACATCCCCCTAGTCAATGCAATCCAGCTATATGTTTGCTGTAATTGACATTAGTTACCACTGATTAAAAACTTCTTTATCCAACTAACTATATGAATTCATACTTAATGAATTATCCACTAAATTTAATTTTCTTGGTGTATACATCAAGTCTAAGTCAAACATTTGAAGGTATTCCATCCATCTTCTTTTCCTTAGATTCAAATCACTTTTTGAGAAAATGTGTTTCAAAATATTATGATCCGTAAAAAATGTGAATTTATCCCTAAAAAGATAATGAAACCATGTATTCAATGCATGGAATACTATATCTAATTCCAAATCATATTTTGGGTAGTTCTTCTTATGAAATCCTAACTATCATGAACCATAAGCAACAACATGATCTCCCTGCATGAGAACACATACCATCCTAGATCCTAATGAATTTCAATAGACTGCATATCCCTATCTAGAGTCTGGAAATGTAAGGATAGGCTCTGATGTAAATATAAACTTAATATCTTGTAAGGATTTTTGACATTCGACATTCCATTAGAAAGGAACACCTTTCCTCATAAAATCTATCATTTGTGATATCAATCATGAAAAATCACATAAAAAATGTTTGTAGTATCCCGCTAGGATGAAGAAACTACATATCTCAAAGACATTATTTAATGGTTTCCAAGAGATAACAACTTCAATATTTTCCAAATCTATAGAAATTACCTTTTTGGAAATGGCTTTTCCAAGGAAACAGACCTATTATATCCATAAATCATGCTTTGATAACTTGGAATATAGATGATTTTCAAAAAAAATACCCAACATTATCCCCAAGTGTTTCTCATGATCTGTATATCATCTAAAAACCACCAAAAAGGAATCCACATACCTTTTAAAAATATGATTCATCAATTCTAAAAATACAGTTAGTCATTCATACGACCAAAAGGCATAATAATAAACACATATTGTCCATATCTGCTTCTGAAATATATATTCAAAAAATCCTCCTTGGAAAATTGGTCTTAAAAACAAAAAACATATTTTTATGGGGGTTTTATGATACACCTTGTTTGGGAATTTTGATATCCACTAAGGTTGTTTTTTTATGATTGGGTTGGATTAGTTTCTAAGCATGTACCTTGGTGGAGGGTGGTTTAAAAATTATCAGGTGAGAATGGTGATTTTGAATGGAAATTTTATTTTCTTGGTGTGTTTGATGTGTGGAATGTTTTGTGTCTTGTTTCTTTATCTTGATTATGGGTTCATGGAATAATCATTTGGTTTATTGTTTAGGTAATGAATTGATGTTATTTATGTTTTTTTTTGTTTGTGGTATGTACCCTAGAAAGGTTGAAAGAGTTTCTTTAATTTTGGGGCCTACTTAGACTCCAAGTGGAGTGGGGGATGTGGAACCATCCTTTTACATAGAACCTTTTGTACTTTTTGAATTATCAACCACCTTATTTTAGTGGTGATCATGGTCCATTGGAATCAATGATGTGGTAGTAAGAGATTGGGTTGTTCCTCAATTCTATTGGGACACAAGAATCTCTGTGGGTTAGATATATTGAGACCAATCTTATCAGTTTTAGTCAAGTTTGGTGTGATTCGATGGTAACTCCTCAACTTCATGAGGGTATGTCTTAGGGCCTCTTTAGGATGGATTTTTTTAGTGTTTTTTTCAAAGGATGTGGAAGTGGAGAAGGAGTTGGAGCATGCAAGTCTTCATGAGGGTAACTGATCTATAAGGGAGTATATCGATCACTTATTAAAAAGTTATTAATCATCTATCCAAATATGGTTGTCAAAAATTATGAGAAAGATAAATTATCTAGAGATGGTATTCATCTAGATTTTGGTTCAGCTATATTGCATATGGTCTGAAATATTTTGATGAGATTTTCAATGAGTCCATGTGAATAGAAGATGGATAGTATTGGAGGCCAATATTGGGTGATTCCTTAGTCCCACTTGATGCATAATGTAAACATGGTGAGGATGAGATTAACCCAATGAGTGTGGAGTAGAAGAAATATGATCTAGAGAATATATCAAAGGGAGTTTCCTATGGGAAGAAAAGATCTATTATGTGATTCCAGTGTGGGGATCCAGGGAATGCTAAGACCTCCTATCATAAGTCTACTATAGTTTTACTATGTTGTGGCCATTTAGGTCATATTAATATGTTTTTATACAGTATTTTATAAGTGCTCTTGGGTTTGATACTTTTATGGTTGGGTAGTTTATTTTTTGGGACCTTTACTTGGAATTTTGTAATCTAGATTTAGGGGATTTGAATGTGGTTTTTGGAATTTTGTGGATGATTCCCTTTTGGGAAGTGTCTTATGGATGTATTGTTTTGTTTATTGAATTACCGCTCCCGTGTGTATGGGTTTTGAGGTTGCATATAGCATCCCACCTTTTTATAACATAAACTTTCATTTCATTACACGGAACTGAGGATCTTTAAGGTTTAGTGTCTTGGAAATAAGGAACATAATACATGAAAACAACATAAAACATTCTTCTTAAACAATTGAAAGGCTTATCCTCATGTTCATCCTAGGTTCATTACTGCATCTCATAACCTGGGGACATACATCAAAAGAAAGGGTGAGCAGAAGGCCCAGTAAGGGAAACAAGAGAAACATTTTACATGTGAACTTGAGATACTTCAATAAGGTCATGAAAAGAACTTTAAGGCATGAGAAAGAAATAATGAGATACATCATAATAAAAATAACATTTTTTTTATAACTTGAAGATGTGGCTACAACATTTAATATTGAAAAACGTTTCGTTTCACCAAGGTCCATCTCCAAGGTGTCGTTAAAAATTACCAAGGTTATTCACCAAGGCGTCGTTAAAATGGTCATCTCTAGAGATTAAGTCTTTACCCAATGCATTGGAGAGCTATCAGGGCGCACCCTTAAATTTTCCTTTATTATCATGTGACCCACATATATCATCATCAAACATTTCATAAAGAACCCATATAGCACAAAATAAATGGGTTTCATTTCATAATCATAACGTTTTAAAAACTCCTTTATAGACATGATCTTAATGTCACTTTAAACCCACGGAAAGGGGAAGCGGGTTTCATGTATGTACATCCCAGAATTTAAAATAGGACATTTTGATATATATATATATATGTTAATACCCTTGTAGAAATAAGAGCTTTGAGTATTCACTTTATAACATAAAATAATTTTGAGAAAAGAGAGAGGCATTTTGAGACGAAAATTCTGCAGCATAACGGCTATGTTACAAGGTTTTAGAAAACATTGAAAAGAGAGGGAACACGGGTCACTCACTCATAAATGATCCATAAAATAGTAGGGGAACATAATATAAGGGATTTAAGAACATGGTAATGAAATTTGAAAGATATACAATATGAAATGAAAAACATGGAAGTGAGACAAAAATAAGATTTCTCTTATGAAAATCCGGCAGCCTAACGGCGTCACTTAAACTTCAATAAAAAATGATTTGACAAGATAAAATAGGGTCTCTCATCATATGATCATAAGAGATCAGTATTATAGATATAGATATCATACCCCAACATAATAAAAAGGAACTTGAAAGACTTCACAAGAAAATAGATCTTGAAAACGAGAAGGGTGAAAGAATCCCTTAAAAATTCGGCAGCCTAACGGCGCCACTTAAAACTTCAAAATACTAAATTGAAGGGATCAAATGGGGTCTCTCATAATATGATCATAAAAGATCAGTATGATAAATTTATAGATCATACCCCAACATAATAAAAAGGAACTTGAAATACTTTACATGAAAATATATCTTGAAAAATGAGAAGGGAGAAAGAATCCGTTACAAAAAATTCGGCAGCCTAACGGCGCCACTTAAAACATCATAAAACGAAATAATTAGAGTAAGAGGGGATCTCTCATTATGTGAACATGAAAAGGGAAGTAATAGGAGTATAAAAGAACACCCTTTAACATAATAACATGGAGAATAAAAGAAATTACATAAAAGAGATTTCTTGAAAAGAAAGAGAGAGATCGGATCCCTTACCTTAAAACGTAACTCTTAAAACTCAAAGGTTGGGACCTTGAGGGCTTGGGGGCACCTTGGTGGGACTCCTTGGGAGGTAATGAGACCAGAACTTTGTTTGGGGAGAGTGGGAAGTCGAATGGATGAGAGGATGGCTTGGTATTTATAGGGAAAGTGAGGGGACAAGGCATTAATGGCCAAGGGACACCTCATTAGTGGTTTTGGCAAAACCATGGGCTTGCCCATGGTATTTTCCCATGTTATTGGCCACTTGGGACACCTCATACCTTATATTACTATTCATAAGTCGACCATATTTATTACATACTTAATACATCATTTAATGATGTCATTAAACACCCGTAACATAAAAACTGTATTTTCACTATTCATCGAAAATTCAACTTTCTCAGAATAATCCCAAAATTTCACCTTAACCAAATATCAATGCTCTGATTTCAAAAATGAACTCCATTTTATAAAAATAATTTTCTAAATATTTTTAATTTATTTTTTAGATAAATACACTATTCACCGAAAATTCATTTTTTTCAGAAAAAACCCCAAAAATTACCATAACATAATATCGGTGCTCTGAGTTCAAAAATGAAATCCATTTTATAAAAATATATTTTTTAAATATTTTTAATTTAATTTTTAATTAAAAAACACTATTCACTCGAAAAAACTAAAACTTGAATAATAATATATGAAATCGTTATTTAGCCATTTTATTGAATCACATTACTTAATCAAGGTGCCTAGATTATATTAATACTTTCTTTAAGTGAGATTACTAATCCATTTCGACACATTACTAATCCTAATCATAAAATCACTATTCACAATTTACTATTCATCAAAAATTAAGTTGATCTTATTAGACTCTAAATTTCGTACTGAGCATAATTGTAGAAGACCATTTTTTGAATATCATTACACATTTTTAATTATTTAAGGTTTACATAAACATTTTTAAAATATCCTTTTTCTAAAATTCATCAAAAACATGCATACTATATTTATCCGGTCATTTGAAAATTCATAAACTTCATCATAAGAAGAAATCCCAATTTTTATTTAAAACAAAGGATTACACAAGGCAGTTACGGTCTTCTTACATAGCCCCTTATCACACCAGCATAGGACCTAAGTGTAAGGTGTGCTAAGGTGAGAGAATCTGAGGGAGGCTCGGCTAACATCGCACGAGTAGTAATTTCTATCAGTTTGAACTTCTCGCAAAGGTGATTCTGTTCTAGCTTCACACGATGAAGTTCAGCTTGGGTTTGGTCCAGAGCAAAGCCCAGTTGTGCTACCTCCTTCCCAAGTTCTGTTAGATGGGATTCGATCGGTCCAAGACTACTGGGTGAGGCCATCGAATCTTCTTTCTATAATAATTAACCAAGATTACTTGTATTTAGAGACAATAATCAAAACGTTTAGTTTCCAGGGGTCATATTGACCAATGGTCATATAACAGTCAAAACCCAATGGTCTCATTTTAATTATACTCATGTTATCAAACGAAACATTTTTGTTGAGTATAAAAAACAAAATAAAAATAACACATAAAATTAGGAAACAAGATTTATTCAAAATTTTGGGTCGTTACAATCTTCCCCCCTTAAGAAATTTCGTCCTCGCAATTTTTAAAATTGGGTTTTGAAATTTCATTGAAAGTCTCACATCGGAAAAGGAGTCAGTAAAACTATTACTTTAAAAGAAAAAAAGGTAAGTACAAAGGTCACCCGAGTTAGCCCACACTAGGATTCCATGTACGAAAACATGGACATGGAGGAGAAAACAAAGGGTCAAGTTCTGAGGGAGAGTGATAGAAAACATGATTAGGAGAAAGTTAACCATAAGAGAATCCCAAACTTATGATGTGTGTAAACGGTCTTTGATTACCCAGTAGGAAACGTAAACCAATAACATTTTTGTTTTACGTTCCTTTTCATAATTTTGAGGAATTCATTTACAACATAAAACAAAAACATAAGAAAATATACCTATCTTCATGTAGAGTTTCATCCTTTAATAAGTTTCTACCCAAAACTAATCTTTTCTCCAAACTATGAGCATTCAAAACTACTTGGTCTCATCAAAACACAAGAATCATCTTCTAGAAAATCACATAATCCACAAAAGATTAACTATCTATTTCTTCTATCTTTAAACATTATCCCAAAAACAGAAAGGGTAAGGTAAAACAACTCTTCAAAAAGAAATAATCCCATAGGAATGGAAACTACTTTTAAATCTTCAATGTTCCATGGTACTACTCAAAGTTCATCATAGTCCATTCCATAAATAACGGTCATTAAGGTTCCTCAAAATAAACCAAACTAATATTGAAACACAAATACAAGAAGGATTTGATAACATAGTCTTCCAAAATAAACATCATTGTTCATCTCCAAACAACATCAACCACTCCTAACATCTTATAACAAAATCATCTAACCTAAACATATTTTTCCCAAGATAGGTTAATCATTCCCATAAGTAAACTAAATTACTATAAGTCCACCTTAAATTCATCAATTCTTAAAAATATAATTCAACCTTACTCCTCAATGAAAATACCGTAGTAATCTATTTACCTCAATCATATAGGGTCCCCAAAATAGTGAACGTCTTCCAAAATAATAATAATATTTTAATCCCCTAATCATCCCTGTCATATTAATACAAAAATCGTCGCATTTCATATCACATTGGTTGTTTGGATATGTTCTTCCATTTCCCACCATTAACTAAGAAGAGAAAGCATAATTAGGGGCTTAAGTACTTAGCCAATAATCATGAAAAGCAACTGAAAGCATATAAGGATAACTTGTAGAAGAAAAGTATACCCTAACATGTGATCCCATAGGTTCCCATCTAGGTTATCCATGATCATATATTCTTATGTGAATATTTATTTTATTTTATCTTTGTTTCTTTAACAATGGTTCATACTAAGCTTATGAATTTACCAAAGCATATCCCTCGGGAGTGTCGTAATGAAGAGTGCAGCAAGGCCCGTTGTCGTGTACCAGTTCCCGTTCGAGTCTAGCTCAAAGCGGTGTTTTCAGGTTTTACACCTATGTACATCTGTGCCAGAGCCACCTCTACCTGCTCGTATCCAGACAGGGATGTATTTGCTTGGCAGCCCCTTACTCAATACTCACCAAAATACCAGAAAGATTTCCTATATTTAAACTTTTCTATAGGGTTCTTCCTAGAGTTTTCATATCCTAATTTCAACAAATAACTAAACCATCCTTTGATACCAACTATAGCATCCCACCTTTTTATAACATAAACTTTCATTTCATTACACAGAACTGAGGATCTTTAAGGTTTAGTGTCTTGGAAACAAGGAACATAATACATGAAAACAATATAAAACATTCTTCTTAAACAATTGAAAGGATTCTCCTCATGTTCATCCTAGGTTCATTACTGCATCTCATAACCTGGGGACATACATCAAAAGAAAGGGTGAGCAAAAGGCCCAGTAAGGGAAACAAGAGAAACATTTTACATGTGAACTTGAGATACTTCAATATGGTCATGAAAAGAACTTTAAGGCATGAGAAAGAAATCATGAGATACATCATAATAAAAATAACATTTTTTTTATAACTTGAAGATGTGACTACAAAATTTAATATTGACAATCGTTTCATTTCACCAAGGTCCATCCCCAAGGTGTCGTTAAAAATTACCAAGGTTATTCACCAAGGCGTCGTTAAAATGGTCATCTATAGAGATTAAGTCTTTACCCAATGCATTGGAGGGCTATCAGGGCGCACCCTTAAATTTACCTTTATTATCATGTGACCCACATATATCATCATCAAACATTTCATAAATAACCCATATAGCACAAAATAAATGGGTTTCATTTCATAATCATAACGTTTTAAAAACTGCTTTATAGACATGGTATTAATGTCACTTTAAACCCACGGAAAGGGGAAGCGGGTTTCATGTATGTAAATCCCAGAATTTAAAATAGGAAATTTTGATATATATATATATATGTGAATACCCTTGTAGAAATAAGATCTTTGAGTATTCACTTTATAACATAAAATAATTTTGAGAAAAGAGAGAGGCATTTTGAGACGAAAATTCTGCAGCATAACGGCTATGTTACAAGGTTTTAGAAAACATTGAAAAGAGAGGGAACATGGGTCACTCACTCATAAATGATCCATAAAACAGTAGGGGAACAGAATATAAGGGATTTAAGAACATGGTAATGAAATTTGAAAGATATACCATATGAAATGAAAAACATGGAGGTGAGACAAAAATAAGATTTCTCTTATGAAAATTCGGCAGCCTAACGGCGTCACTTAAACTTCAATAAAAAATGATTTGACAAGATCAAATAGGGTCTCTCATCATATGATCATAAGAGATCAGTATTATAGATATAGAGATCATACCCCAACATAATAAAAAGGAACGTGAAAGATTTGACATGAAAATAGATCTTGAAAACGAGAAGGGTGAAAGAATCCCTTAAAAATTCGGTAGCCTAACGGCGCCACTTAAAACTTCAAAATACTGAATTGGAGGGATCAAATGGGGTCTCTCATCATATGATCATAAAAGATCATTATGATAAATTTAGATATCATACCCCAACATAATAAAAAGGAACTTCAAATACTTTACATGAAAATAGATCTTGAAAAATGAGAAGGGAGAAAGAATCCGTTACAAAAAATTCGGCAGCCTAACGACGCCACTTAAAACTTCATAAAACAAAATAAGTAGGGTAAGAGGGGATCTCTCATTATGTGAAAATGAAAAGGGAAGTAAGAGGAGTATAAAAGAACACCCTTTAACAGAAGAACATGGAGAATAAAAGAAATTACATAAAAGAGATTTCTTGAAAAGAAAGAGAGAGATCGGATCCCTTACCTTAAAACGTAACTCTTAAAACTCAAAGGTTGGGACCTTGAGGGCTTGGGGCACCTTGGGAGGACTCCTTGGGAGGTAATGAGACCAGAACTTCGTTAGGGGAGAGTGGGAAGTCGAATGGATTAGAGGATGGCTTGGTATTTATAGGGAAAGTGAGGGGACAAGGCATTAATGGCCAAGGGACACCTCATTAGTGGTTTTGGCAAAACCATGGGCTTGCCCATGGTATTTGCCCATGGTATTGGCCACTTGGGACACCTCATACCTTATATTACTATTCATAAGTCGACCATATTTATTACATACTTAATACATCATTTAATGATGTCATTAAACACCCGTAACTTAAAAACTGTATTTTCACTATTCATCAAAAATTCAACTTTCTCAGAATAATCCCAAAATTTCACCTTAACTAAATATCAATGCTCTGATTTCAAAAATGAACTCCATTTTATAAAAATATTTTTCTAAATATTTTTCAATTTATTTTTTAAATAAATACACTATTCACCGAAAATTCATTTTTTTCAGAAAAAACCCCAAAAGTTACCATAACATAATATCGGTGCTCTGAGTTCAAAAATGAAATCCATTTTATAAAAATAATTTTTTAAATAATTTTAATTTAATTTTTAATTAAAAAACACTATTCACTCGAAAAAACTAAAACTTGAATAATAATATATGAAATCGTTATTTAACCATTTTATTGAATCACATTACTTAATCAAGGTGCCTAGATTATATTAATACTTTCTTTAAATGAGATTACTAATCCATTTCGACACATTACTAATCCTAATCATAAAATCATTATTCATAATTTAATATTCATCAAAAATTAAGTTGATCTTATTAGACTCTAAATTTCGTACTGAGCATAATTGTAGAAGACCATTTTTTGAATATCATTACACATTTTTAATTATTTAAGGTTTACATAAACATTTTTAAAATATCATTTTTCTAAAATTCATCAAAAATATGCATACTATATTTATTTGGTCATTTGCAAATTCATAAACTTCATCATAAGAAGAAATCCCAATTTTTATTTAAAACAAAGGATTACACAAGGCAGTTACGGTCTCCTTACATAGCCCCTTATCACACCAGCATAGGACCTAAGTGTAAGGTGTGCTAAGGTGAGAGAATCTGAGGGAGTCTCGGCTAACATTGCACGAGTAGTAATTTCTATCAGTTTGAACTTCTCGCAAAGGCAATTCCGTTCTAGCTTCACATGATGAGGTTCGGCTTGGGTTTGGTCCAGAGTAAAGCCCAGTGGTGCTACCTCCTTCCCAAGTTCTGTTAGATGCGCTTCGATCGGTCCAAGACTACTGGGTGAGGCCATAGAATCTTCTTTCTATAATAATTAACCAAGATTACTTGTATTTAGAGACAATAATCAAATGTTTAGTTTCCAGGGGTCATATTGACCAATGGTCATATAACAGTCAAAACCCAATGGTCTCATTTTAATTATACTCATGTTATCAAACGAAACATTTTTGTTGAGTATAAAAAACAAAATAAAAATAACACATAAAATTAGGAAACAAGATTTATTCAAAATTTCGGGTCGTTACATTGCAGGTTGGGTTTGTTTCATTTTCTTATGGTTAGTTGTGATCACCATTGTATGAGCCTCTTTTTTTGGCCAGAACATTCTAGAAATTTATGGCCACACTCATTCTCTTATTGAGACATGTGGTGCTCATTTCTTTGGAAATTAGAAAGGACTTAGGTTCATGATTGGGTAACCAAGGTTTTTGATCAGATAGGTGAGTTTTTTATTCTAACTGGTGTTTAGTTGTGAACATTTAAGAATCACCTTGAGAGGGGTGCCTCTCCTAGGTACGAATGGCGCACAATTTGAAAAATTGTGTGGCCAAATTCAGCAGTCTATCTAGGTATTTAAATTTTTAAAATTCCCCTTTTTTCCTGGTATAATATAATTTTTTCCACCTATATTCTCTACCACTCATGTTTTAAGAACCTTGGGAGCCCAAGGAGGAGCTTCAACCACCTCCTCCTTTGAATCTATCCATTTGGTGATTTCCAAGTGGGTTTGATGTGTTTCTTCTACTCTTCACCTCATTCTTACTTCTCCTTATCTTTTCTATTTGTTTTAGCTTCCACTAAGAACCCTATATATCTTGTGGATTATTTTAGTATTTTGAGTGGATCTAATTTTGGTGTTTTTAGTTTTCAAGGTTGGTAGAAATCGTTTCTATCCCTGTGGGTGTGGTCTCCATTGAAGGCGAAACATTGCAAAGATTTTCTACTCGATTCTCTTCTCTTTGAGGTAGGTGTTACTATGAAATTGTATCATTTCAGAATTCAAAGTGTACTTGTCCTTTGAAAATTACATTTCATTGAAATTATGAATATATGTTAAATCCATATGCTATTTTAAAACCATTTTCTTGTGTTTTAGTCATGGAATAAATAGTTTATCTTGGAGTTTACATGTTTTCAAGTTTGAAATGGAATTTTTAAATGTGATAAGATTTTATGAAATACCTGAGGCGCATTTCAAAATGGTTTTCATAATGAAATTTGTATTATGATCTAGTTTTAGTTTTCAAATGGTGAAAACTATATTTTAAATGGATTTTTGTTTTGAAGTGATCTCTTGACCTCAAAATGGTTAATAAATGGGTTATTTATTGGATTTTTCAAGGTGGTTTGAAATGTGTGTTCGAGTTACCTCTTTTGAAAATTACTTAGTGGTTTTTTAAATATATTTGATATAAATGGAGATATTTTGGACTTGATTTGGATTTCAATTAAAAGAGAGATGTTTTGATGGTGTATTTAAAAAAAATGGTGAGAGTGATTTAAATTGTTTTGAAATTAATTCATAAAGTGTTGTTTTATGAAATGAGAAAGTTGTTGGCTTATCAAACCTTATTTTGGTGTTCAATTCCCGATTAGAAAATTGATTTTAAAATGGATGACGTGAGAGACACTGCTTTATTTCCACCTAATTTTTTTACCCCTTGTTTGGGTTATATCTGTATGAGATTCATGTTTCTACCCTTGGGTGGGAATGTGATTGTTATGTTGTGGGGGCATGTATATATGTGGGAATATTAATTTTTGGGTGTTTGGGGTGAGGGTGAGCTATTTCTGGTGCCTTTTGTGTTAGACTCATCTCATGTCTTGTTCACCTCACTTTGATTTTGGTCATGGGATACCAAGTTCTAAGTGGAAGATCTAATTTGTTCCACTAGTTAGTTAAAATGTTTATAATGTACTTACAAACATTTAAGGAACAAATGGATTAGGGGGTATTATCATCAGAATGAGTCTTATGTCGACCAGTTTTATGAATTATGTTTTGCACTTCAACACATATCAGTAGATGGTTCAGAGGTTTCTATAATATTATATGGTTAGATGCTTTGTGCATTAGGAATCCTAGTGTAGATCACATGGAAATTTTTAATTATGGATTTTTTAGTGATTCAGTGGATTTATATCAAGTGATTTTTTTATCATTTACCATGTTTTCATTATTATGTAACCATTACTTGTTAGTATTTTTGTATTCCTTTTGATTTATGGTTCCTACTTTTTCGTGCATAAACTATTTGTGTGTTGGGTCCTTTACTTTGGAAATGAGTTTTTAAAAGTTGTTGAAATACCTATTTTGAATTTAAATATTATTTTGTGGGTGGTATAAATGTGGATTTAAAAATGGGTGTGTTTGGTTTAATTGGTGTTTTCAGTTGGTGAAATGGTCTAAAGTGATTGTTTTCATTTAAATAAAATAAGTGGGTTGTTTTGATAAATGGAAATGTGTGTGGGGGGATTTTGATATGTCTTGGGATAATGGATTATTTTCAAAATAGTGTTTGTGGTTTTAGAAAAGAAAAGTGGAATATTTTTAAATGTTGTTTATGGAATTGATTTTTTTCAATAATTTATATTGTAAAGATTAATTTATACCATTATTTTTCAACTAGAATTTTTGAATTTCATTATAAAATCTGTTGCATAATTTTGGTGGGTTGTAGTAAACTACTGATATTTTTAGATCACACCTAATATTTTAGGTTCCAAGTTTCTAGTGGATCTCAGTTTTGATGCTCATGGACAATGTGGGGTGAGTTGGGTGGTTGTGAGAAACCAAAGGTTACATGGAGATGGTTATGGGTTCAACTCGAGTTAGTTTGTACTTGTTTCATTTTTGGTTAGTCTTGTTCTATGTATACCTTTTTGTCCCTCTTAATTTGTGCAAGATGTTTGAGTTTATGAAAATGGGTTGGATCATTGTAGTTGAGTGTAACCTATTGGCATGTTTATTTATTTTTCGCTCTTATATTTATTTATCCCACTATATTTTATCTCTTTCTTGGGGGAAATAATTCCTTAAGGTATTCCTATGATTACCATGCACTAGTTCTAGCTCATGGGGATCGAGAACATGCTTCAGGAATTTTGAATGGATGGTTCATGTGTCTGGTTTGGTGGTAGCCTAGGATGGTTCATTACATCATAACCCAAGTAATATTTATCTCATAAATAACCTTAGTTAACTTCATTAGTAAATAATAATTAAAATAGAAAGGAAATAATTTATTAATGGGAGAGAATATATTGACCTAAGTTTTCCTCCTTAAATAAAAAAACTATGTTTGATAGCTTTCTCTATACGCAACATCGAACTAAAAAAACATGAAATATTTAGGTCACTCCGCATGGGAGTTTCTAGTAAGAAACTTGCTGAATATACTTTTATACACATCCCTACTTCTACATAATGATTTTAAATATTTTAAAGATGATTCTATAGATTATACTGGACATTAATAACTCATGAATTATTGAACTGTGGATGTTGGGAGAGTCCATTGCATATTCCTAGAAGTTCATGGATTTACTTGTATTGAATTTTTGAATGATTATAGTTTTTAGAAATTCTTTAATTTTTATTATTTGTGGGATATTGGGTTTTATTTAATCAATGTTGTTTGATTCTGATTGGTGGATTTTCTATATCCATAGGGTAAATATGGTAATACATTATATATTGTATTGTTATACTATTAATATAAGTAATCAATTAGTGTACTATTGGTCTAAAGACCCAGACCCCAGTTTCCCAGAGCTGATGCCTAAAACATGTTGTGCAATTTGTTTTATAAAATCAACTAAGTAATTAAACAACACATTACACGATAGAGGACCTTTACCAGTCCAGGTTTTGGATAATTAGATACAACTATTACAATTCATCAAACTGTATAAAAACAAAATTAATTAAAAATAATAATCTTCAGTGCTCTACCTCTACATAGAAAACACATAACTAATAAATCTACTAAATTTGTAAAAATGAATTTAAAATTTAGGGTGATAATTTAAAATTCCTAGTAAGGGGTTTTAAAAAAATTAAAAAAATCATCTAAAAAAATTATGAAAAATAAATATACATACTTAAAATAGATTTTCATAACATTTTAATTATAAATAAATATATTTAGAAAACTATTAATTTCTAAAAATAATTATAATTGGAAGAATGTTGGGATTTCTCCTATTGAAAAAAAATACTTTTCTAGTGGGTTGTTCATGAAACTTGGAATATCATAATAAAAACCATAACATAAGGCCGATATTCATAACTCATCTGGTACACATTTCCCTTAAGAATTATGGGTTAACTCCTCATAATGTCACATAACATACTAGTGAATATTTTTTAAAACACTTTCAATGGACTCACATTTCTCAATCCCAACCCAAAACATTTCAAAAATACCTACATAATATTAGTTTCTTTGAAAGGAAATAATCTTTCTTATCACATGTCATCAGCATATTCATGATATATTCTAAATATATTTTGGAAGAATCACATACTTTAAATAACTATCATTGTCATTAAATTGTAAATAAAATTAATAAATAATTTAAATTCATACTTGATCTAAAAATGTATGGAATGTCACTTATAATCTAGATGATGGCCATACTTATTTATGTATGAAATACCAAGGGGTGGAGATATAATTTCACACATGAAATAATAGTTTGTTTAAGAATTGCCCATAAAATGATAACAACTATTATTTGTAAACAAAATCTACACATAAAATATAAACCCAAAAATCGTATATCAGGAGTAATTTCAAACCTTTTCATATAGAATTAAAAATGAATATATAATCACTTTTTATTTATTAAAATAAATCATTATACATTTATGTGTATATACACACACACATATATATAATTATACATAAAATTATAGAATGACAATAGAGTCAAACCAAATGATAAAAAAATGATTTTCTTACAGCATATTATCTTAGAGATAATATTTAATAAAAAACCTATATTTAATAAAATATTCAAGTTATAAATACATATGCACATATATATATAAACTTATATAGATTCATGTGTATTCTTTACAATCAACATAATTTGACCAATAATGAAATTAAACCCATGCAAACCATAGGCTTGTAATTCAAATTGAAAAAAAAAACCCTTATCTAAAAATATTAAGTTATATAGATAGATATAGATTCATATATACATATATATATATATGTGTGTGTGTGTGTGCGTGTGTGTGTGTATTTATATCTTTGTAAAATAACATAATTTGATCAAAAATAATTAAACCCTTACAAACCATAGGTTTTAGAAATAATCATTTAAATCAAAACACTTATCACAAATATATATAATGAAAATATATTATTATATATTTGTATATACATATATATATATATATATATATGTATATATATATATATATTCAAAATAAAAATAATATGATGATGTAAAATAGACCCTTACATGAATTGAATGGAATGAGGGGCTGAGACTTCATGAATTCGAGCATAAAGAAGAGAAGAACTTAGGAGAATGAGGTTCGATTGTCCATGGATGTGAAAAGAGGGATATAAATAGATATATTTTATATATCATGTTTCAATTAGAAAAGATGCTAATTGAAATCCAAAATTAACCAAATCATAGCAAACAAAAACAATGATTAGTGAAAAATTATAATAAATTTGGGTTGATTGGAATATATATATATATATATATATATATTAAACTTGTAGGGAAGCCAATGGGGTTCATCTTAAAATAAAATTGACCTTGTTGAACATGTGGAAAATGAAGTCGGATGGTACCAAGGATGGAGATGGGAGGAGCATCATGGGTTGATGCCTACTGATTCATAGGGTTGAAGAAGAATAGTGGAGGAGGAAAGTAAAACTGGTGGTCATCCCATGCATCATGAATAGGTGTAGTGTGGAGATGAAAACCAGAGAAATAATGGGATGTTGAGATCATGCTCGAGGAAATGAACGGCTGGGATTGAACATTCAGCATGATTAAGTGGCTGGATCGTGAGAAATAAATGGAGGTATAAAATTTGGCGCAACTAGATCGGTTAGATGAAATAAACCCTAACATTATAAGGAAAGGATCATTTGGGAAGAAGAAGGGGACAACCCAGATGTGGCCATGGGATATCGAACAGTTAAAAAGAAATGGGTCTAGTATAAAAGATAGTGATCGGTCAGGGAAAAGAAATGGATGATCGAGATCGCACATAGATTGATTGTGTGGTTGAGATTTGATTCCGCGTTTAAAAATGTTTCCCACATCGAAACCATTTGGTTTCTAGGACCCTCTTATAAGGATAGGAATGTTGTGCATTTGTTCGATGTCACAAACACACACACAGAACAATGGCCTTATACATGAGCTGTGTGGGCTTCAGCTCACTCACACTCATAGACTGGTACCCGATCCACCCATGCTTGGGCTAATTCGGCCCAACCTATACATGGGTTATCCTAATGCTCGAGCTTTTCTTGTGTTGTGCCCCCACTATACCTTGATGGCTTGGCCCTAGTGGCTACTCTTAGTTGTGGGGGTACTTAGAAAAATTTTTGATAAAAAATTATTAAACAAGATGAAAATTTATTAAACATAAGAAGAATTTTTATTAAACAAAATAAAATATATATTCTTATATGTATATATATATATATTATTATATGTATATATATATATTAACACTTTAAAATTAGTTTTCCATTCTTATTTAAAAATATAGAATCATTTTTATTATATTTTAAGGTTATATTATCCAATTAATAATTAAAACATTACATTTCATTACTTTTATTACTTACAAATATAAATTTAAATTCATTTTAAAATTTTAAAAAAACAAATTGAAAAAAAATAAAGCCCAATGGTTATAAACACCAATAGTTAGTAAAATTAACTCAAATGATTATTTTTTACAACAGTTACATAAACCATATAAATACTTGTCTAATGCATTTCGAAAAAATAAAAAATAATCATAATTATTATTCTTTCTTCAAAAAATGGTTTTGTCTATTTCTATTATTCTAAGTATTTCCATTATTCTTCTTGAAATTATTTTTCTAACTATGGAAGATTCAATGGAAGAGGTCTACTAAATCTTTGTTCTTTTGTTACTTGGAGGAGATCCATTTTTTTCTAGGACTTTTTATGAGTTTTCTAGAGTATTTGAGGTCTTCTCCCATATAATGATGTAATGTATTAGTTTTTTATCAATAAAATGTTTGTCATATATTATTGTTTATTTAGTTCATATGAATTATATACATGTTTTCATAAAAATAATAATAATTAATAAAAATAATGATGATATTAATATCACTATTACAACTTGGGTTTAGGGAATTACATTATACCCCCTTAACAGAAATGTTCCCTTGTAATTCATTGGTACACATATTCCCACAATTTTATTCCCTTGGACTTAAATCTTGTTGTTCCTACAAAAAAACTTAATTATTATTAATTATGTAATTTAAATTATGAAATTTAATTCATGCCTTCACCAGTTCTACAAGAATTAGTGATTCTTCGACGTCATGTTTCCCAAATTATTTCTAAGTTCTTCAATTCCTTTTGTCCAAACACATCATGAGAAACTGGGGTCAAACTCATGTATACAACAACTATATCTCAAGTAAAATTAACAAGAGGTGAAAATCTTGGAGACATAAGAATGGAGTCGATTTCTATAAACCAACCAAACTACCTTTTTTATAAACTTTTAAAATCACAAAGTCTCTCATTTGAACTAAAGTTCAAGATTTGATACTGATAAGCTAAACAAAGGTCACCCTCTTCAGTAGCTTCCTAGAAATTCCTTAAGGACTAAAACTTTTCATACATGGTAAAACAATTGAAGAGACCCTCAGAATAGTTTCCTCAACGTGCATAAAATGAAATTTGTGCATGCACTATGAGAAAATAAATGAAACCCGATCCCTGGAAGAATTAAAGTATACTAGGGATTTTGAATATTTTATAAAGGTGTTTTCATGATTAAAAAATATTTTTGAAAGGATCCAACTTGATCGAATGTGATTTTACATTATATTTTCTAGTATCTCATCTGGAAGGGACAAAAGATTAGTTTTTTATCTTCCCTTACATTTGAAAATGTCAAAGAGAAATTTTTTTATAAGGGATGTATGCTTATTTTTTTTATTTTTTTTATTTTTCAAAATTATTTAGACCATTCCTTTGATACCAACTATAAAGACCTGAACCCTAGTTTCCTAGATCTAGTTCTTAAAACATGTTGTGTAAATTTTTTTATAAAAAAAACTAAGTAATTACACAACACATTACAAGATAGAGGACCTTTACCGGTCTAGGTTTTAGAGAATTATATAAAATTATTAAAATTCATCAAACTGTATAAAAATAAAATTAATTAAACAAAATAATCTCCAGTGACTTGCCTCTACATAGAAAAAACATCACTGATAAATCTACTAAACCTTTGAAAATGAGTTTAAAATGCAGGGTGAGCATTTAAAATACCCAGTAATGGGTTTTGAAATAATTAACAGATTATTTTAAAACATTTATGAAAAACAAATATTCATAATTAAAATATATTTTTATATAATTTTAATTCTAAATAAATATATTTAGAAAAACATTAATTTATTAAAATAATTATAATTGAATGAACATTGAGATTTCTCCTATTGAAAACAACAATTTTCTTGTGGGCCATTCATGATACATGGAAGACCATAATAAAAACCATAACATAAGTTCACTAGTCATAACTCATATAGAATAAAGTTCCCTTAATACTTATGAGTTCACTCCCCATAACGTCACATAGCATACTAGTGCCAATTTTTCAAAACACTTTAATGGACCTGCCTTTCTCAATATTAACCCAAAACATTTAAAAAATACATACATAATATTATTTTATTTTAAAAAATTATAATATTTCTTATCAAATCTCATCAACATATTCTTGAGAGATTCTAAAATAGTTTTTTGGAGGATCCCATGCTTGAGGTAAATGTCATTATCTTTAAATCCTAAATAAAATGAATAAATAACTTAAATTCATACTTGATCTAAAAATGCATGGAATGTCATTTATAATCTAGATGATGGTCATACCTATTTATGCATGACATACCAAGGGGTGTAGATACAATTTTGAACCTAAAATAATAGTTTTTTAAAGAATAGCGCATAAAATAATAATAACTATTTTTTTATAATCAAATGCTACACACAAATATAAACCATAAAATTGTAAACCGAGAGAAATTTCAAACCTTTTTATATAGAATTGAAAATGAATATCTAACCCCTTTTTATTTCTTAAAATAAATTGTTATACATTTATATATATATACATACATTTATATCATTATACATAAAATGATAGAATGAAAATAGATTCAAACCCTTTGATAAAAATAAACGAATTTATTAAAACATATTAGATTAGAGACAATATTTAAAACAAAATTTTTATTTAATAAAATATGCAAGTTAGAAATATAGATACATACACACATATATATATATATATATAATTATATATATGTGTGTGTGTGTGTGTGTTCTTTATAATCATCATAATCTGACTAATAATGAAATTAAACCCATGAAAACCATAGGATTAGAATTAAAATTTAAAACAAAAAACCTTATCTAAAAATATTAAGTTATATAGATAGATATAAATTCATATATATATATATATATGTATATCTTTTCAAAACAACATAATTTGATCAAAAATAATTAAACCCTTACAAACCATAGGTTTTAGAAATAAACATTTAAATCAAAACCCTTATCACACACACAAACACATATATGTACTGAAATATATTGTTATTTATGTGTATATACATATACATATATATACATGTATATATATATATTTCTTTTCAAAACAAAAAAAAATTTGATGAAGTAAAATAGTCCCTTACATGAATTGGATAGAACAAAGGGATGAGATTTCAGGAATTCGAGAAGAAATAAGAGAAGAACTTGGGAGAATGAGGGTCAGGTATCCATGGGTATGTAAAGAGGTATATAAATAGATATATTTTATATCTCATGTTTCAATTAGAAAATACGCTAATTGAAATCCCAAATTGACCAAAGTGTAGAAAACAAAAATGACGATTAGTGTAATATTGTAATAAATTTGGGTTGATTGAATATATATATATATATATAAACTTGTAGGGAAGCTGATGGGGATTGACTTAAAATAAAATCGCCCATGTCGGACTTGTGGAAAACGAAGCCGACTGGGACCAAGGATGGAGATAGGGGGCATCATGGGTTGATGCCTACTGATTTGTAGGGTTAAAGAAAAATAGTGAAGTAGGAAAGTAAAATAGGTAGGTATCCTATGAATCACAAATAGGTGCAGTGTGGAGAAGACAACCAGATAAAGAACACACGGTTGAGATCGTGCTTGAGGAAATGGATGGCTAGGATTAAACTTTCAGCATCATTAAGAGGCCCTATTGAGAGAAATATAGGGAGCGACAAAATTAGGCACATCTAGATCAAACGGACAAAATAAACCCTAACATTATAAAGGAGAGGCCTATTCGGAAAGAAGAATGGGATGACCCAGTTGTGAACATAGGAAATCTAATGGATGAAACGAAATGGGTCTAATTTGAAAGAGAGTGATCGAGTAAGGAAAAGAAATGGATGGAAGAGATCGTGCACGGATTGATTGTGTGGTTGATATTTGATCTCGCTTTTAAAAATGTGTCCCACATATAAACCATTTGGTTTATGGGACCACCTTATAAGGTTGGTTATGAGGTGAATTTGTACTATCTCACAAACACACACATAGCATGATGGCCTTATACACAGGTCTATTGGGGTTATAATCAACTATACTCACGGACTAGTACCTGTTCCACCCATGCTCGGGCCGATTCGTCCCACCCTATACATGAGCTGACCTGCTGCTTGAGCTTTTCTTATGTTTTTCCTACACTTCACCTTAAGGGATTTTCCTTAGTGTCTGATCTTGGTTGTTGGGGTACTTAGAAAATTTTTTGATAAAAAATTTATTAAAAATGATAAAAATTTATTAAACATAAGTTGAATTTTTATTAAACAAAATAAAAAATATACATTCTTATATGTTTATATATATATTTAGCACATTAAAATTAGTTTTTCATTATTATTTAAAAATATAAAATAATTTTTATTATCTTATAAGGTTATGTTATCCAATTAATAATTAAAACATTACATGTCTTTAATTTTATTACTTACAAATAGAAATATAAATTTATTTTAAAATTTTAAAACACACAATGACAAAAAGAAAAACCAATGGTTATAAACACCCATGGTCACTAAAATTAATTCCAACGTTTATTTTTTACAACGGTCATATAAACTATATAAATGCTTGTCTAAGGCATTTTCAAAACATCAAAAATTATCATAATTCGTATTCTTTCTTCAAAAAACGGTTTTGTACATTTATCTTATTCTCATAATTTCTATTATTCTTCTTGCAATTATTTGTCTAACTATGGAAAATCCAAAGGAATAGGTCTACTCAATCTTTCTTCTTCTATTACTCAGAGGAGCACCATTTGATTTTCTAGGTCTTTTTACGAGTTTTATGGAGTATTTGAGGTCTCTTGTCATCTAATGATATAATTTATTAGTGTTTTATCAATAAATATTTTATCCTATATTCTTATTTCTTTAGTGAATTTGAGTTATATACATTTATTTTCATAAAAATAATATTAAGTAACAAAAATAATAATGATATTAATATCACTATTGCAACTTGGGTTTGGGGTGTTACAATTGGAGTTGGGATTTTGATGTCACACTTGCTTCACTACTAACCCATGAGTGGTTTTATTGGAGACTTATCCTGACATTTATTCCTCCTAAGCATCATTCTAGGTAATTTCTTTGGGAAATCTAATCAATCAGGCTATCAACTTCCATTTTTTCTCTCTACGTTCTTTTTTTTTCTTTTTTATCATTACCTTATTCTATCACAATGTCATGATTAGGTTTCACCTAGAATTTAGGATTTTGGTTCATGATTTGTGAGGATTCATTTATAATCCTCAGTCTACTATATAATTTTTTCATTATCTAGATTTCTATATGTTTCAGTTGTAGATTCCATATCTCTTCCATTATTGGACATAACCACTTATTCTTAGCTTCTTATTTTCGGTTTCCATGAAATAAATTTTCTTCAAACCATCCACATTGGATTTTTGTTGAAGTTTTCTTTCATATTTGAAAAATACATGTCTTATCAAGGATTCCACCATGCATTATATCTGAATTTTTCTTTTAATGGATTTATATTATTTGAAATGTTTCAATAAGTGTGGACTAGATTTTATTATACCATGTTAAGCCACCAAAAAGGTTTATATACTTTTTTGTTGATTTCAAAAAGGTTATTTACAAGGTTTTAAATTTCTTTTGAATGTTAAGTCCTTGATTGGTTGAAATATAATGTGCTTTGGGATTTGTACGACTATATTAATAACCCAAGTGGTATTATTGTGAATGAATTTGTAATTATTATTTATTTATGGAATTAAATGGTTATTCATGGATCTATGTGGGGTTTTTTTATGATATAAAAATGAAAATGAGTGATTTTATAATGATTCTCTAGTTATATTATTTTATAAGACAATAAAATATAGTTTAGATTATATCATGTGTTAAAAAACTAATGAAAACACTAGTCTCTCCACCCTCTATAGATGGTTGCAACACATCCATTAATCTCATTACAATCTTTGGAGGTATAGATGGAAATTAGGGGTGTGAATTAGGAATATACACGATAGATCTCACACTACCTTAAAATAATTAGAATCACCTTTCATATAGGGGTATGCACCTTTACATAATGGATATGTTTGAATCCTATAGGTTATTAACTTAAGAGATTTAGGGAAACTCTAATGGGTATTTTATGTCTAAGAATTTTCTTCATGAAAATAGATAATATAAGTCATTCTCTATACAAACTAGTATGTATTCTTGGAACTCAATCACATTTTCTTCACAAACCACAGTGGGAGTATATTACCCAAGAAATGACTCACTGAACCCTTCTCCTTTACATGATGGAAGCATGTGGATGTGCTCTTGGTGAAATAATGGTTTTGCGGTGCTCTATTTCTCTATAAAAAAAGAGATATCTCTTAATCTCAATCGGCAACACTACTTGACTAGAATAGAGTAGGGGTCTAACGGTGGTTATTTTTTCATTTGGTGGTGTTTTAAACCATAAACAAATGATTTTACGATATTTTTCTAAAACTTCCACAAATGTTGGTATCATCATTCAACATGCATTAGTTTTGGACATTTGGAATCTATTTATGGGAAGTGTCGCGAAACATTTTTTAGTGACACTTATTTTATTTTTTAGCGATGGGTTTTCCTCTTACAACTACTGAGTATTTCATGACTTTTTGAACCAACTCTATATATGATATTAGATAATGGTAATTTAAACCAAAAATAATTTTCTTACCATATATAGCGGTAATTTAAACCGCCATTAAATTTTTTATGACATATATAGAGGTGGTTTAAACCACTGCTATATATTGTTGTTAAAAAAATAAAATCCTACCTAATTCGCAACCCAATAATAAAAATAAAATCATATATATTAAAAATATCAAATAAACTATGAATTAACCATAATAAACTGACTTTAAATGGTATTTCAATTAAAACATAATCAAAATCAAAATCGAAAAACTGACCAAACCAGTATTATACACCCAGGAATGTGTATCATAAGGATATATACCGAACATGCATCATCATTCACCAACATACACACCAATGTACCACAATCAAGAATCACATGAGAATTTTAAAATATAAGGCATCACCATCACCAAAACCATAGGCATCCTTCATCACTACCAGATAAACTAAGATCGACATTGTCACTGTCCTCATCTCCACTCCATGCTACTGACACCTGTACAACAATTTGATTGAAAATTAAATAGTGTTTTATATTTAAATTTAATGTTAAAACAAAAAAAAATTCTCTGTACTAAATTATTATGAAGTTTTGTGATTTACCTACTAACTCAAACCATCCATCGATGCAATATCACTAGGGACATGTCCAATCATCTTCTAATATAAATCAACTAAATATTTCTATAGATTAATGAACTTTTAATATTTCATCTATACAAAGAGATTATTTTTTAAAATATTATAATTTAATTAACTAATGGAATTCAATTGAGTCATAATGTATTAAAATTACCTTTATATGACAATAAAATAATTCATTCTTCAAAGATTGATGCATATGGATCCAATCAGAATATGTAATCAGAAGGGTAACCTAATCAACTACTAACTAACTGAGAATCTAGAAAAATGATCCTACAACATCATCTGTGGCGACCCCAAAACAATAAAATTGGAGTTAATAGGTATCACTGAAATTATTCTTCCTTGAAATTCCTCTCATTTAAAAAAAAAACTTCAGAATGTATATTTCATAAAATTCATCTAGAGAAAGAAATTTATAAATTACAAAGGATGAAAAATAATGAAAAAAATAATTGTTGGTCGGAGTGCATACTCAAGAGGGGGGTGAATTGAGTTCCAATTAAAATTTCTGTTAAAATATTGTCTATTTAAAATCCCCCAATTTATAAAATAAGTTAAACTGTAGTGAATTTATACAGATTGTAAATTTTCACTTAGCTTCTCAAAGATTTATTAGGTCTCAATTAATTTAACCACATGATCAATCTAACTTTTGAAACTAACCTACTGATTTACAATAAGTGTAAACACTTGCTAATTTAACTATCAAAGTAGCTTTAAAATAGTTTTGTATTTCAAAGTAATAGTAGAGGAATAAATAACATATATGTAGTATACTTTGAACTTAAACTAAAGATGAACAACAGATATAACAAGAGGTTCAGTCTCAAGCCGAGACTTAGTCCTCTAAAATTTATATAAATTTGATCCACACCCTGGATCGGGGTTAACAACAGTTTACAAAACTGTCCAGGCCATGCAGGGATCTCTACCACTGTTCTACGTGGGAAACAAAACAAAGACCAGGCCACACAAGGACCTCTTCCACAGTTTATGTGGGTAATCAAGAGTTAAGATATTTGGAGTGAGGATATGATACCCTCCAGTTCAGTACAGGGGACAGTGTGTGTATAATATATACAGAGTACACCACACTACTCGAAAGTTAATAAATAAATCACTTATAGAATAGAGATAAGAGTTTAGAAGGATCTAGTGATTATCAATGCAGCTCTGGACTCGTTGGATTCATTAGGAATGCTTTTGAGTCCTTCCCTGGTTTTTCTGTGGAAAAACAGAGTTTCGTAGTTCAGCTTGTCTTCTATAGGAGTGAGAATGATCTCTTGATTCTTCGTGTGTTCTTCAGTAGTATTGGATTTCATTCATGAGAGTTCTTTGAATGTCTTGCAATATCTTTCTTGCTCGGGATTGTTCTTCTTGTTCAGCATAGTGCTCTTGGGTGTATGTAAGTTCTTCTTGTTGTATCGTCACACTTTTATCACTTCACTTCTCTTATGATTGCACGTGTACTGCATCTCAATCTTTCTTATATTCCTCATGTTCTGGCATTAGGAATGATTCCCTTTTCATAGGTACGAGATACAGTTTACTAACCTGCCAAAAATATCCTTAAATAACATTAATTTCATTAAAAACATCAAATATGTTTGTTAGCATTATTTAAATAATATTGACAAAAAGTTAAGAAATGGTGTCACAGTGATTAAGTAAACGGTGTCTTCTTCACGGTATAGTCTTCACGGTATGTGCTTCACGGTATGTCCTTCACAGTGTCTGGGTCATGGTGTCTTGGTCACGGTGACTGGGTCACGATGAGTCCTTCACGGTGTCTAGTTCAGGGTGTCTGGGTCACGGTGTTTGGGTCATGGTGAGTCCTTCACGGTGTCTGATTCACGGTGTCTGGGTCACGGTGTCTGGGTCACGGTGTTTGGGTCATGGTGAGTCCTTCACGGTGTCTGGTTCACGGTGTCTGGGTCACGGTGTGTGGGTCACAGTGTCTGGGTCACGGTGAGTCCTTCACGGTGAGTCCATACTTAGAAAAATATCTGTATTTGGACTTAGACAGTAATACGCAGAATATGGATAATGTTTAATCAATAGAGTGTAAGAATACTTGAATCATAAATATAAAGGATTGATAATATATGAGAGATTTGTGATCATGCATAAGACTTGTAAATAATAAAGAGAGTAATTAACATCCATAATATTTTTTATCATTAAAACATTATGTGAAGTCATTATTGAGATTGAAGATCATTAGAAAGATGTGAAATGAAGATTTGTATTAATTAACAGTAATAGGATTTGTGATCATTAAAACATGATTAACACATGAGGAGTCCAACAATCTCCCCATTTTTGATGATCACAAATCATATATAGTCAAAATATAAATGAAATGTAACATTAAAGAAACTAGCATATTATAATAGAAAAAATTAGATAAAAATATATTCGATAATAACACATCTCATTATAGTACTGACACTTGTAGTTTTTCTCCCCCTTTTATACTTGTAGCCCTTTTATACTTGTAGTTTTCTCCCCCTTTTGGGATTATCAAAAAGTAGAGAAAATGAAATGAAACAATGCAGTCTTCATTTAAAAAAGTTTTAGAATAGATCATACAAGAGAAATACAAATAGGAAACAAGAAATGAGATCCCATAAAAAAGAAAACAGTCCCTGCACTCTTCAGGGATCCATCTTGTCCTTGCCTTTATCAGCAACAGGAGCTGGTGCTGAAGTAGAAGAAGGCATAGATGTGGTAGACAAGGATGGTAAGGGTAGACCTTCAAAAACAGAGGGATCCAAAGTCGGAGCAGTAGAAGATCTAGGTTGTGGTTGGTCAAGAATGACTGGCTGGATTTGAGAAAGAGCTTGGCTAACTATCATGGCAGTTGAGGCTAAGGTAGGTAGACCAGGTCTAAGGGGTGTGCAGCTGGAGCAACTATAGCAGTACTCTGCACATGAAGATACGGCTTCAAAAGATTGATGAAATCAGTAATGATTTCACCACCATATTGCATAGCCTTTTCAAAATCATCCTAATTCTCCATAAATCTGTCCAAAAATCTGGTGAACTCTGTAAGCTTCTGAACTTGAGCTTTAAAAGCTTGAGTCACCGGAGGGATTCTCAAATTTTCCACAAGATATCTAATGTTATCTGTCATATCACTTTTAGAGAAAATACAGGAGAGATACAAATCTATTTTCTTGGTGGTCTCTTGTTGAACATCATTGGATATCTTAGAATGAATCCTAACCAAGTCCAATGCTCTATCACTGTTCTTAACCACTTCTGTCAAAGAAGACATATCCAAACCATTGAAGGCACTCTGAAGTTCTTCCTTGATTATGGATCTCAGCAGAGAATCATCCAACAAAGGTGTGGAGGTCTGACCAGAAGTAGGTGAATCCTTGACAGCTTCGGTTAGAACTTTGAGCTGTTTCAAAACTTTTTGTAGGCATCCAGTGTATTCATTTGTAAGCTTATTCATATTTTCTACAAGCCCCCTCATGCATTCCAGCATATCTTGGTGTGTCTTTTTCCAATCTTTTCATCATAAGAAAGTAGATATGGATGAACTTGAGACACAATATCCCTTGAAAGGAGGGAATCAGATGTCTCAGGAGAAGCAGCAACTGATTTAGGGGCAGAAACAAGAGGAGGCTCTGATCTCAAAGATAACTCATTCTGAAAATTTGCTACCATATTTTTCAGATTTTCAACATCAGCACTCAGCATCTTATTTTCTACTCTGACTTCTTGAATTTCTCGGATCATCCTTGGTTGAATATGAAAGATAATATTTTCCAAAAGAATTGATGCATCTTCATGACTTAACTGAGTCACTGGACGAGGTTTAGTGGATAGGGTCTTCTCAACTCTAGCTAACAGAGTCTCTCCAAAAACATCAAGATCATATTTGGTCACAAATGAGTGTAGATTGGGTAAGGGTGCAGGTAAAGATAGTGGTTCAGATTCTGGTTGAGTTTCAGAGTCATCTTCATACTCAGATTCTGATTCAAATTGAGGTTGGGGCTCTGGTTCTGGTTCTGGATGAGCTACAGACTTTAGTTGAAATAGAGAAGAAATATCTATCCTAGTTGTAGACAATTTCTCTGACTCATTCACATCATAAAATCTTGGGAATTCATACCGAGTGTACACAGAGTATGAGACAGAAGGTTGAGAAGCTTCAGCAGATCCAGCTTCTGTAATCTCAAGGTTTTGAGGTTCCTCCCCCTCAAATTTTGCTTCCATTTCAGAGACTATAGGCTCAGCATGATCAAGATCCACAGGATCATCCCTAATCTCTTCAGAAAACTCTTGCCTTGCTAGCTGAAAGGAAATTTCCATCCTCTCTTCAGTATAGGGAATTATCTCAGGAACCGATTGTTCCATTGGTTGAGCTTCCAGACTTGCTTCTTTCTCAACAGAAAGATCCTCATCAAAAGGATCTGCCTCTAAGGTTTCTTGCTATTCTAAATCAGGAAAAACCAATTTTCTTGCAGCAATAGGATGAGCTTCTGCATTGACATCCACACTAAAATCAGGATCTTCCTCTTCTCTCAAACTAACAGCAACTTCCTCTCCTTGAGGAATTTCAGCAGGGATAACAGCAGGGAAAACAGTCCTTTCTCTTTCAACAGGAGTTGTTTCCATTGGAGGTCTTCCAACTTCTTCTCTAGGAGATACTTCAGTTGTTACTTCCTCTTCTTATTCTTCTGAATACTCAGCCACTTCATTTGGTACCAAACCAGGAACAGATAGATTCTTAGGACTTCTTGGATAGTCAAGAGGATTAAACTTTTTATATAATTGATCATTATCCTCAACCCACTGCTTCTTCCAGGGGTTCCAGCTAATCTTCATCCTTCTGATGATAAGAATGGATAGGTAGAAATCAAATTCCTCTAACTTTTCTTCATTTGGTCCAACCATCCCGTTGGAAACTAACATAGTTGAAATCATCCTTGAGTAAAACAAGGAGGTGGATTTGGAAGTGACTTTAATCAGCTCCCAGATATGGTTAATAACATACTTAGAAAGATTGATCTTATGGCCATTCTTCAACAAGTGAATCAGTAACACATCCTGATACTTCATCACAGCAAAATCTCATTTTCTCGGGCTAATCAAATTCTGAACAGATTTGAACAGAAGTCTAGTCTCCCCATCTAATTTAGCAGCTATGGCCCTTCGCTTGGTGCCATTTCCAGTCAGGTTTTCCAAAGCATTCTCGAGGTCAAAGATGTCGGTTGTTGGAGGAGGGTCTCTCTGGTAATCCTCATAAACTCCTTCATGTGGAATCCCTAGGCATGCAGCCCACAGCCTCGAAGAGAAAGATCACTTTTGTCCATTTATCCATTTGGTCACCATAAATACTTCTCCAAACTCAAAAGAAAACTTTACATACTGATAGAATTGAGATACCAGCCTTGGGGAAATCGGACTATTCTATCCAGAAAACCATTCAATCCATCCTTGTTCTATTAAAACTTTCAAAACTAAATACTTTCTAGACAGCAACCATTTAGGGCAAACTTCTTTTTCAGGTACAACAGTATGGCTTACCAGGTTTGGGTTTAGAGGTCCTTCGGGAGCTATCCCCGGTATCCTCTTCTGTTTCTTAGAGCGGCGCTTCTTAGACGAGGGCGAAGATGGACGCTTCATCCTTGGCATCCACTGAAGGTTCGGGCGAGAGGGAAGAGAAGGTTCAAGAGAGAGTTCTGGTAAAGAATCGTATGAAACCCTTATGTTTTATCATTTGGGAATGTCAAACTTCATAAAAACAAAAACACGGGAAGTCAAATAGCAGTCAAATAAAAATTTCCGTGACACGTGTTGAAATAAGAATAAAAATAATATTCATGGTGAGACTGTGAGTAGGCATTACGGTGTGATGAAAACTAGTCATCAGGGTGAGACTGTTAATAGTCGTCATGGTGAGACAGTGAGCATTCTGTGTAGTCACGGTGAGACAATGAGTTGACGGACCATGAGCATAAAACAGTAACTTAGAAACAGTGAGTATGAAACCGTAAAGTAAAATACAGTAAAGTATTAAACATTAAGATCAGTAAGATGTCTATTTATGATTAATTATACCAAGATCATGTATGATGTAGTCTAATCTTTCGGAATTTAATGGTTTAGTGAATATATCAGCAAGATTATATTCAGTACCAATGAATTCTAAAGTGATATCACCTTTTTGATAATGATCCCTCAAAAAGTGATGTCTTACATCAATATGTTTTGTCCTAGAATGAGAAACAAGATTCTTAGAAATGTTAATAGCACTTGTGTTGTCACAGTTTATTGGGACATGTCTGAATTGATATCTATAGTCTAGTATTGTGTGTTTCATCCACAAAATGTTTGCACAACAACTTCCAGTAGCTATCTATTTAGATTATGCAGTAGATAATGCAGCATAATTTTGTTTCTTACTACACCATGATACTAGTGACTTTCCTAAAAGGTGACATGTTCCAGATGTGCTTTTTCTATCTAACTTACTTCCTGCAAAATCAGCATCAGAATAACTAACTAATTAAAATGATTGTCATTTGGGATAGAACAGTCTTAAATTGGGAGTATTCTTGAGGTATTTGAAAATTCTCTTTACAGCATTTAAATGTGACTCTTAAGGGTTTGCTTGAAAACAATCACACATACACACACTAAACATAATATCAGGATTACTAGCAGTCAGGTAGAGTAGACATCCAATCATTCCTCTATAAGTGGTTTGATCAACAGATTTACCATTTTCATCAAGATATATCTTATAGGTGGTACTCATGGGAGTGTCACTACTTTTTGTGCTATCTAATCAAAAATGTTTTAAAAGATCTCTAGTATATTTACTTTGAGTTAAAATAATTCCATCAACATTTTTAAAGATTTGAAATCCAAGAAGGAATTTAAGTTCACCCATTAAACTCATTTAAAATTCATTTTGCATCATTTTAGAAAAATCAGTACATTATGTAGTATTTGAAAATCCAAAAATAAAATCATCTACATAAATTTGTACAACTAAAACATCTTTATAAATTCGTTTTATGAATAGAGTAGGATCAGATATTCTTTTTGTAAAACCTTTAGAAATTAGAAAAGTACTTAATCTATCATACCAAGCTCTTGGAGCTTGCTTTAAACCATATAAATCTTTTGATAATTTGAAAATATGATTTGGAAAATGAGGGTTTACAAATCTAGGTGGTTGTTCAACAAAAACATCCTTAGTAATATATCCATTTAAGAATGCACTCTTGACATCCATTTGATATAGTTTGAAATTTAGATGTGCAGCATAAGCAAGTAAAATCCTAATGGATTTTAATCTGGATACTGGAGAAAAAGTCTCTTCATTGTCAATACCTTCTTCTTGATTATAGCCTTGTGCAACTATCCTAGCTTTATTTCTAACTATGTTTCTAGATTCATCTACTTTATTTCTAAACACCCATTTAGTGCCTATTGTGAAAGTGTCCTTAGGTCTTTTAACAAGATTCCAAACTTTATTTCTTTCAAATTAATTGAGTTATTCTTGCATAGAAATTACCCAAAATTCATCATTAATAGCATCATCAATGTTTTTAGGTTCAATCTGTGACGAGAAGGCTTGATGTTCAACCTGATTTCTAAGAGAAGCTCTTGTCTGTGTCCCTCTATCAAGATTTCCTACAACAGTATTTAAGGATGATTCTTTAGAATTCTATTTGATCTAGTAAAGGTAGGTCTAGAAACATCATGTTCTCCTCTAGGTTCGGGTTCATTAGGAGTAGATTCTGGAATAAGTCCAAAACTGGTTGTCTTTGTAGCAGGTTCATTGATTTTATCATTAAGGTCTAGAACAGATAAATCTTCTTCAAGATTTTCAAGAGAGGTTTTAGGCTCATGTGGATCAGTTTCATCAAACTTGATGTGAAAAGATTATTCCACACACTTGGTTCTTTTGTTGAAAACTCTATAAGCCTTACTGGTTAAAGAATGTCCTAAAAATATTCCTTCATCACTCTTAGAAGCAGACTTATCAAGATTATCTTTTGTATTAAGAATAAAGACTTTACAGCCAAAGACTCTAAAGTAACTAACTTTAGGTTTTCTATTGTTCCACAACCCATATGGGGTCTTCTTAAGAGCAGGTCTAATTAAGACTCTATTAATAATATAACAAGTTGTATTCACAGCTTCAGCCCAAAAGTAAATAGGCAGGTCATATTCATTAAGCATAGTTCTAGCAATTTCTTGAAGGGTTTTATTTCTTCTTTCTACTACACCATTCTGCTGAGGTGTCATAGGAGCATAAAAGTTATAACTATAGCCATTGTTTGAGCAATAGGATTCAAATTCATGATTTTCAAAATCACGGCCATGATCACTTCTTAGAGTCTTAATCTTAAGTCCACTAATATTTTCTACAGATTTGGAGTATTTAACAAAGTAAGAACAAGCTTCACTTTTGTGAGCTAAGAAGTATACCCAAGTATATCTAGATAATTCATCTACTAGGACATAGAAATAGTGCTTCCCATTTAAACTAGAAACTCTAGATGGTCCAAAAAAATCCATGTGAACCAATTCGAGAGGTTGAGAAGTTGAAACGTCTTTCTTTTATTTAAAAGAAACTTTATGTTGGTTTCCCTTTTGACAGGGATTACAAACCTTGTCATTTGGAAACTCAAGTTTAGGTAGGTCTCTAACTAAGTTCCTCCTAGTTAGTTTTCTAAGTGAGTGTATATTACAGTGTCCTAATCTTCTTTTCTATAACCAGGACTCTTTATGAAAATCATTTAAACAGGTAACATTTTGCTTGGCTAAGGAATTTAAATCAACAGCATAAACATTTTCATTTCTTAAAGCAGAAAAGACTAAAACATTTTTAGAATTAAAAACATTACAAGAATCATTTTCAAATTTGAAAATAAAACCATCTTCACATAATTGAGAAATACTTACCAGATTATATTTAAGTCCATCAACAAATAAAAGTTTAGAAATTAAAACTGAATTAGTGTTACCAATTTGGCCTAGGCCGATGATCTTTCCTTTTGAATTATCACCAAAGGTGACATGACCTCCATCAAACTTTATTAAAATTTTGAAACATGAGTAATCCCCAGACATATGTCTTGACCATACACTATCCAAATACCATGTCTTCTTGTGGGAACTCTTCAAGCAGGTTCCTACAAAATATATTTAGATAGGAAATGATTTTGGTACCCAGATCTTCTTGGGTCCAGACAGGTTAGAAATCAAAGATTTTGGTACCCAAATTGGTCTTATGGGTCTCATATACTTTACAGAATCAAAAGACTTTGAAAGATAAACTCTATTTGATTTATAACTATGTGAATAACTAGTTGAAGCATATAAATGTCCAGAACTAGAACTAGCAGTATTCTGTCCAGATTTAGGAATAAATCTATTCTTAGTAAGTTGTCTCTGTCCAGGTTTGTAGCCTATTCCAGTAGTTTATTTTGGCATAACTTGCTTTCCTAGCATTTGAGTTAGTGTATCTTTTTCATTTGTGAGCTTCCCTAAGTCATTCGTAAGTTTCTCATTAGACATTTTCAGTTCAGTGTTCTCCTTTAACAGTTGAGCATTTTTCTCTTTTTCAATAGTAAGTTCAGTTTTAACAGTAGTAGTGAGAGCATGTTATTTCTTAAATGATTTGTATTTATCCTTAAGTTCATTGCATGTCTCTTCCAGCATATTACAGTATTCAAATAATTCCCCACTAGTCATGTTTTCTGAATCCGAATCAGGTTCTGCATCATCTCCAGAATAATAAGAATTTAAAACAGGAGTAACTGAGTTTACCTCAGATGTGTTTGTCATGAAACACATGTTGGCATGATTATTTTCAGAATCAGACATTTCAGATTCACTTGTGCTGTCTTCAGAAGCACTCCAAGTACCCTTCATATCTTTTTTGTACTTACTGTCCTTGTAATCATATTTCTTCTTGAATTTTAGCTTTGGGTAGTCTTCTTTAATATGTCCTTTCTTTTTTCACTCAAAGAAAACAACTTCATCTCTTTTATCTGGATTTTTCCAATACTTCTTCCAAAGTCCCTTATTGTCATACTTTCCTTTGTAATTTGATTTTCTGAAAAATTTATTCTTTCTATAAAATTTATTAAACTCTAGCTATCTGAGCCATTTTAGAGTCACTATCAAAGTCTGAATTTTCACTGGTTGAACTGTCAGTTTGTATTTGAGCTTTATCTTTGTCCTTACTCTTTGAAGTAGTAGTCTTGAAAGCCACAAATTTTCTCTTAGGTTCATCAACTTCCTCTTTATTCACCTTGAGTTCTTCCTCATACATCATAAGCTTACCAATGAGTTCTTTGGCAGGTAGAGCAGCAATGTCACATGACTCTCTGATTGAAACAGATGTGCCTCTCCATCGGTCTGGTAAACATCTCAAGATTCTCATAATTAGTTCCTTTGCTAAAACAGCCTTTCCGAGTGAATTAGTTGTATTGACTATCTCATTAAACCTGAGATACATATCAAAAATAGGTTCATCACCCTTCATTTTAAAATTATCATATTTAATAGTATAAGTATTTAATCTCATTTCTTTAACATTGGTTGTTCCTTCATGAGAAACACCCAAAGTATCCCAAATTTCCAAAGCAGTTTTGCAAGAAGAAATTCTATTAAACTCCTCATCTCCTAAATCACAGTACAAGGAATTCATGGCTTTAAAATTATTATTGTAGGCAGTCTTTGTTGGTTCATCCCAAGTTGTTCTTTCAGTTTCTGGAATTTTATATTGAGATTCTATAGAAGTCCAGATATCAAAACCCATACTTTCTAAATGAATTTTCATTTTAAGTTTCAACTGAGCATAGTTTATATCATTAAATAAAGGTGGCATGTTAGTAGCAGCACCCTCTAGTCTATTATCTATAACTATATTTTAGAAAGATAATTTAAAGAGATAAAATTTAGAACTAACAGAAATTTAATATCTTTAAAGATGCAACTAAAATCACAGTTGAAAAACAGAGTATTTCAAAAATCCTTAAACAAAAACAAAACCTCTGATACCAAATGTTGGTCAGAGTGGATACTCAAGAGGGGGGGGTGAATTGAGTTCCAATTAAAATTTCTGTAAAAATATTGTCTATTTAAAATCCCCCGATTTATAAAATAAGTTAAACTGTAGTGAATTTATACAGATTGTAGATGTTCACTTATCTTTTCAAAGATTTATTAGGTCTCAGTTAATTTAACCACAAGATCAAACTAACTTTTGAAACTAACCTACTGATTTATAATAAGTGTAAAAACTTGCTAATTTAACTATCAAAGTAGCTTTAAAATAGTTTTGTATTTCAAAGTAATACCATCGGAATAAATACGATATATGTAGTATACTTTGTACTTTAACTAAAGATGCACAACATATATAACAAGAGGTTCAGTCTCAAGCCGAGACTTAGTCCTCTCAAATTTATATAAATTTGATCCACACCTTGGATCGGGGTTAACGACAGTTTACAAAACTGTCCAGGCCACGTAGGGACCTCTACCATTGTTCTACGTGGGAAGAAAAACAAAGACCAGGCCACACAAGGACCTCTTCCATAGTTGACGTGGGTAATCAAGAGTTAAGAGATTTGGAGTGAGGATTTGATATCCTCCAGTTCAGTACAAGAGATAGTGTGTGTATAAGATATACAGAGTACACCACACTGCTCGAAAGTTAATAAATAAATTACTTAGAGAAGAGAGATAAGAGTTTGGAAATCTCTAGTGATTATCAATGCAGCTCTAGACTCGTTGGATTTGACAGTAATGCTTCTAAGTCCTTCTCTGGTTTTTCTGTTGAAAAACAGAGTGTCGTAGTTCAGCTTGTTTTCTACAGGAGTGAGGAAGATCTCTTGATTCGTCGTGTGTTCTTCAGTAGTTTGGATTGCATTCATGAGAGTTCTTTGAAAGTCTTGCAATCTCTTTCTTGATCGGGATTGTTCTTCTTGTTCATCACAGTGCTATCAGGTGTATATAAGTTCTTCTTGTTGTATCGTCACACTTTTCTCGCTTCACTTCCCTTATGCTTGCACGTGTACTCCATCTCAATATTTCTTCTATTCCTCAAGTTCTGGCAGTAGGAATGATTCCCTTTTCATAGGTACGAGATACGGTTTCCTGACATGCGAACAACTATCATTAAACAACATTAATTGCATTAAAAACATCAAATATGACTGTTAGCATTATTTAAATAATATTTACAAAAAGTTAAGAAATGGTGTCACAGTGATTAAGTAAACGGTGTCTTCTTCACGGTATGTGCTTCACGATATGTCCTTCACGGTGTCTGGGTCACAGTGTTTGGGTCACAGTTACTGGGTCACAGTGAGTCCTTCACGGTGTCTGGTTCACGGTGTCTGGGTCACGGTGTCTGGGTCATGGTGAGTCCTTCACAGTGTCTGGGTCACGGTGTATGGGTCACGGTGTCTGGGTCACGGTGATTCCTTCACGGAGTCGGGTTCACGGTGTATGGGTCACAGTGTCTAGGTCACAGTGTGTAGGTCACGGTGAGTCCTTCACGGTGAGTCCATACTTAGACAAATATCTGTATTTGGACTTAGACAGTAATACGCAGAATATGGATAAAGTTTAATTAGTAGAGAGTAAGAGAACTTGAATCATAAATATAAAGGCTTGATAATATATGAGATATTTGTGATCATGCATAAGACTTGTAAATAATAAAGAGAGTAATTAACATCCATAAGATTTGTTATCATTAAAACATGATGTGATGTCATTATTGAGATTGAAGAGCATTATCAAGATGTGCAATGAAGATTTGGATTAATTAACAGTAATAGGATTTGTGATCATTAAAACATGATTAACAAATGAGGAGTCCAACAATATCCCCCTTTTTGATTATCACAAATCATATATAGTCAAAATATAAATGAAATGTAACATTAAAGAAACTAGCATATTAGAATAGAAAAAATTAGAGAAAAATAGATTCGATAATAACATATCTCATTATAGTACTGACACTTGTAGTTTTTCTCCCCCTTTTATACTTGTAGTTTTCTCCCCCTTTTGGGATTATCAAAAAGTATAGAAAATGAAATGAAACAATGTAGTCTTCATTTTAAAAAAAGGGTTCAGAATAAATCATACAAGAGAAATACAAACAGGAAACAAGAAATGACATCCCATCAAAAAGAAAACAGTCCCTAGACTCTTTAGGGATCCATCTTGTCCTTGCCTTTATCAGTAGCAGGAGCTGGTGCTGAAGTAGAAGAAGGCACGGATGTGGTAGACAAAGAGGGTAAGGGTAGACCTTCAAAAACAGATGGATCCAAAGTCGAAGCAGTAGAAGATCTAGGCTGTGGTTGGTCAAGAATGACTGGACAGATCAGAGAAAGAGCTTGGCTAACTGTCATGGCAGTTGAGGCTAAGGTAGGTAGACTAGGTCTAAGGGGTGCAGCAGTTGGAGCAACTATATCAGTACTCTGCACATGAAGATATGGCTTCAAAATATTTATGAAATGAATAATGATTTCACCACCATATTGCATAGCCTTTTCAAAATCATCATTATTCTCCATAAATCTGTCTAACAATCTGGTGAACTCTGTAATCTTTTGAACTTGAGCCTTCAAACCTTGAGTCACCAGAGAGATTCTCAAATTTTCATCAAGATATCTAAAGCGATCTGTCATATCACTTTTAGAGAAAATCCGAGAGAGATACAATTCTATTTTCTTGGTGATATCTTGTTGAGCATCATTGGCTATCTTAAAATGAATCCTAACCAAGTCTAATGCTCTATCACTGTTCTTAACCACTTCTGTCAAAGAAGACAGATCCAAGCCACTGAAGGCACTCTGAAGTTCTTCCTTGATTATGGATCTCAGCAGAGAATCATCCAAAGAAGGTGTAGAGGTCTGACCAGAAGCAGGTGAAGCCTTGACAGCTTCGGTTAGAACTTTGAGCTATTTCAAAACTTTTTGTAGGCATCCAGTGTATTAATCTGTAAGCTTATTCAGATTTTCTACAAGCTCCCTCATGCGTTACAACATCTTGGTGTGTCTTTTTCCAATATTTTCATCAAAAGAAAGTAGATATGGATGGAATTGAGACACAATCTCTCTTGAAAGGAGGGAATCAGATGTCTCGGGAGAAGCAGCAACTGGTGCAGGGGCAGAAATAGGAGCAGGCTCTGATCTCAAAGATAACTCATTCTACAAATTTGCTACCATATTTTTCAGATTTTCAACATCAGAACTCAACAGCTTATTTTCTACTCTGACTTCATAAATTTCTTAGATCATCCTTGGTTTAATATGTAAGATAATATTTTCCAAGATAATTGATGCATCTTCTTGACTTAACTGAGTCACTGGATGAGGTTGAGTGGATAGGATCTTCTCAACTCCAGCTAACAGAGTCTCTCCAAAAACAATCAGATCATCCTTGGTCACAAAGGAGTGTAGCTCGGGTAAGGGTGTAGGTAAAGATATTGGTTCAGATTCTTCTTGAGGTTCAGAGTCATCTTCAGACTCATATTCTAATTCAAATTGAGGTTGGGGATCTGGTTTTGGTTCTAGATGAGCTATAGACATCAGTTGAAATAGAGAAGAAAAATCTATTCCAGTTGTAGACACTTTCTCTGACTCATTCACATCATAAAATCTCGGGAATTCATACTGAGTGTAGACAGTGTATGAGAGATAAGGTTAAGAAGCTTCAACAGGTCCAGCTTCTATAATCTCAAGGTTTTGAAGTTCCTCCCCCTCAAATTGTGCTTCCATTTCAGAGACTATAGGCTCAGCATGATCAAGATCCACAGGATCATCCCTAATCTCTTCATAAAACTCTTGCCTTGACAGCTGAAAGGAAATTTCCATCCTCTCTTTAGAAGAGGGAATTATCTTAGGAATCAATTGTTCCACTAGTTGAGCTTCCAGACTTGCTTCTTTCTCAACAGAAAGATCCTCTTCAACAGGATCTGCCTCTAAGGTTTCTTGCTGTTCTGAATCAGGAAAACCCAATTTTCTTGCAGCATTAGGATGAGCTTCTGGATTGACATCTGCACTAGAAGCAGGAGATTCCTCTTCTCTCAAACTATCAGCAACTTCCTCTCCTTGAGGTATTTCAGCAGGGATAATAGCAGAGACAACAGTCCTTTCTTTTTCAACAGGATCTGTTTCCATTGGAGGTCTTCCAGCTTCTTCTCTAGGAGATACTTCAGCTTTTACTTCCTCTTCTTCTTCTGAATACCCATCCACTTCATCTGGTTCCAAACCAGGATCAGATAGATTTTTAGGCCTTATTTGATAGTCAAAGGGATTAAAATTTTATACAATTGATCATTATCCTCAAACCACTACTTCTTCCAGGGGTTCCAGCTAATCTTCATCCTTATGATGATAGGCATAGATATGTAGAAATCAAATTCATCTAACTTTTATTCATTCGGTCCAACCATCCCTTTGGAAACTAACATAGCTGAAATCATCCTTGAGTAAAACAAGGAGGTGGATTTGGAAGTGACTTTAATCAGCTAACAGATATGGTTAATAACATACTTACAAAGATTGATCTTATGTCCATTCTTTAGTAGGTGAATCAGAAACACATCCTGATACTTCATCATAGAAAAATCTCCTTTTCTCAGGCTAATCAAATTCTGAACAAATTTGAACAGAAGTCTAGTCTCCCCATCTAATTCAGCAGTTATGACCCTTCGCTTTATGCCATTTCCAGTCAGGATTTCCAAAGCATTCTCCAAGTCAAAGATGTCTGTTGTTGGAGGAGGGTCTCTCTGGTAATCCTCACAAACTCCTTCATGTTGAATCCCTAGGCATGCAGCCCACAACCTCAAAGAAAAAGAGCACTTTTGTCCATTTATCCCGTTGGTCACCATAAAGCTTTCTCCAAACTCAAAAGAAAACTTCACATACTGATAGAATTGAGATACCAGCCTCGGGTAAATCGGTATATTCTGTCCATAAAACCATTCAAGCCATCCCCGTTCTCTTAAAACTTTCAAAACTAAAGACTTTATAGTCAACAACCATCCAGGGAAAACTTCTTTTTAAGGTACAAATGTATGGATTACCAGGTTTGGGTTTAGATATCCTTCAGGAGATATCCTCAGTATCCTCTTCTGTTTCTTAGATCAGCGCTTCTCAAATGAGGGTGAAGATGGACGCTTCATCCTTGGCATCCACTGAAGGTTCGGGTGACAGGGAAGAGAAGGTTCGGGAGAGAGTTCGGGTAAGGAATTGAATGAAACCCTTAAGTTTTATCATTTGGGAATGTCAAACATTATAAAAAAAACACGGGAAATCAAATAGCGGTGAAATAAAAATTACCGCGATACGGGTTAAAATAAGAATAAAAATAATCTTCACGGCGAGACTGTGAGTAGGAATTACGGTGTGATAAAAACTAGTCATCACAGTGAGACAGTTAATAGTCGTCATGGTGAGACAGTGAGCATTCTGTGTAGTCACGGTGAGACAGTGAGTTGATGGACCATGTGCATAAAACAGTTACTTAGAAACAGTGAGTATGAAACCATAAAGTAAAATACAGTAAAGTATTAAACATTAAGATCAGTAAGATTTCTATTTATGATTAATCATACCATGATCATGTATGATGTAGTCTAATATTTCAGAATTTAATGGTTTAGTGAATATATCAGCAAGTTGATATTCAGTACCAATGAATTCCAAAGTGATATCACCTTTTTGATAATGATCCCTTAAAAAGTGATGTCTTAAATCAATATGTTTTGTCATATAATGAGAAACAGGATTCTTAGAAATGTTAATAGCACTTGTGTTGTCACAGTTTATTGGGACATGTCTGAATTGATATCCATAGTCTAGTAATGTGTGTTTCATCCACAAAATTTGTGCACAACAACTTCCAGCAGCTATGTATTCAGCTTCTGTAGTAGATAATGCAACAGAATTTTGTTTCTTACTACACCATGATACTAGTGACTTGCCTAAAAGGTGACTATTCCAGAGGTGATTTTTCTATCTAACTTACATCTAGAAAAATCAGCATCAGAATAACTAACTAATTCAAATGATTTTCCTTTGGGATAGAACAGTCCTAAATTGGGACTATTCTTGAGGTATTGGAAAATTCTATTTACAGCATTTAAATGTGACTCTTTAGGGTTTGCTTGAAAAGGAGCACACATACACACACTAAACATAATATTAGGATGACTAGCAGTCAGGTAGAGTATACGTACAATCATTCCTCTATAAGTGGTTTGATTAACAGAATTACCATTTTCATCAAGATCCATCTTACTGGTGGTACTCATGGGAGTGTCACTACTTTTTGTGGTATCCAATCCAAAACATTTTAAAAGATCTCTAGTATATTTACTTTGAGTTAAAATAATTCCATCATCATTTTGAAAGATTTGAAATCCATGAAGGAATTTAATTTCACCCATTAAACTCATTTCAAATTCATTTTGCATCATTTTAGAAAAATCAGTACATAATGTAGTTTTTGAAGATACAAAAATAATAGCATCTCCAAAAATTTGTAAAACTAAAACATATTTAGAAATTCATTTTATAAATAGATTAGGATCAGCTATTCCTTTTGTAAAACCTTTAGAAATTAGAAAAGTAATTAATCTATCATACCAAGCTCTTGGAGCTTGCTTTAAAACATATAAAGCTTTTGATAATTTGAAAATATGATTTGGAAAATGAGGGTTTGAAAATCTAGGTGGTTGTTCAACAAAAACATCCTCAGCAATATATCCATTTAAGAATGCACTCTTGACATCCATTTGATATAGTTTGAAATTTAGATGTGCAGCATAAGAAAGTAAAATACTAATGGATTCTAATCTGGCTACTATAGAAAAAGTCTCCTCATAGTCAATACCTTCTTTTTGACTATAGCATTGTGCAAATAGACTAGATTTATTTCTAACTATGTTTCCAGATTCATCTACTTTATTTCTAAACACCCATTTAGTGCCTATTGTTAAAGTGTCCTTAGGTATTTAAACAAGATTCCAAACTTTATTTCATTCAAATTTATTGAGTTCTTCTTGCAAAGAAATTACCCAAAATTCATCATTAATAGCATCATCAATGTATTTAGGTTCAAGCTATGACAAGAAGTCTTGATGTTCAACCTGATTTCTAATAGAAGCTCTAGTTTGTGTCCCTCTATCAAGATTTCCTACAACAGCATCTAAAGGAAGATTCCTTAGAATTCTAGTTGATCTAGTAAAGGTAGGGATAGAAACTTCAGGTTCTCCTCTAGGATTGGGTTCATTAGGAGCAGATTATGGAATAAGTCCCGAACTGGTTGTCTTTATAGCAGGTTCATTCATTTTATCATTAAGGTCCAGAACAGATAAATCTTCTTCAAGAATTTCAAGAGAGGTTTTAGGCTCATGTGGATCAGTTTAATCAAACATTATGTGAACAGATTCTTCCACACACTTGGTTCTTTTGTTGAAAACTCTATAAGCCTTGCTGGTTAAAGAATATACTAAAAAGATTCCTTCATCACTCTTAGAAGCAAACTTATCAAGATTATCTTTTGTATTAAGAATAAAGACTTTGCAACCAAAGACTCTAAAGTAACTAACTTTAGGTTTTATATTTTTCCACAACTCATATGGGGCCTTCTTAAGAACATGTCTAATTAAGAATCTATTTATTATATAACAAGCTGTATTCACAGCTTCAGCCCAAAAGTAAATAGGCAGGTCATATTCATTAAGCATAGTTCTAGAAATTTCATGAAGGGTTCTATTTCTTCTTTCTACTACACCATTCTACTGAGGTGTCCTAAGAGCAGAAAAGTTATGACTATAGCCATTATGTGACAAATAGGATTCAAATTCATGATTTTCAAACTCACGGCCATGATCACTTCTTAGATTTTTAATCTAAAGTCCACTAAGATTTTCTACAGATTTGGAGTATTTAACAAAGTAAGAACAAGCTTCACTTTTGTGAGCTAAGAAGTATACGCAAGTATTTATAGAAAATTCATCTACTAGGACATAGAAATAGTGCTTCCCATTTAAACTAGAAACTCTAGATGGTCCAAACAAATCCATGTGAACCAACTCGAGAGGTTGAGAAGTTGAAACTTCTTTCTTTGATTTAAAAGAAACATTATGTTGCTTTCCCTTTTGACATGGATTACAAACTTTGTCATTTGGAAACTCAAGTTTAGATAGGTCTATAACTAAGTTCTTCCTAGTTATTTTTCTAAGTGAGTGTATATAGAAGTGTCCTAATCTTCTATTCCATAACCAGGACTCTTTATGAAAAGCATTTAAACATGTAACATTTTTCTTGGATAAGGAATTTAAATCAACAGCATAAACATTTTCATTTCTTAAAGCAGAAAAGACTAAAACATTTTTAGAATTAAAAACATTACAAGAATCATTTTTAAATTTGACATTAAAACCATCATTACATAATTGAGAAATACTTAACAGATTATATTTAAGTCCATCAACAAATAAAACTTTAGAAATTAAAACTGAATTAGTGTTACCAATTTGGCCTAGGCTGATGATATTTCCTTTTGAATTATCACGAAAGGTGACATGAACTCCAAAACCTTTATTAAACTTTTGAAACATGAGTAATCCTCATACATATGTCTTGAACATCCACTGTCCAAATACCATCTCTATTGTGGAAACTCTTCAAGCAGGTTTCCTACAAAACATATTTAGATAGGAAATGATTTTGGTACCCAGATCTTCTTGGGTCCAGATAGGTTTGCAATCAAAGATTTTGGTACCCAAATTTGTCTTATGGGTCTCATATACTTTACAGAATCAAAAGACATTGAAAGATAAACTCTACTTGATTTATAACTATGTGAATAACTAGTTAAAGCATATAAATGTCCAGAACTAGAACTAGCATTATTCTGTCCAGATTTAGGAATAAATCTATTCTTAATAAGTTGTCTCTGTCCAGGTTTGTGTCATACTCCAGTAGTGTATTTTGGCGTAACTTGCTTTCTTATCATTTGAGTTAATGTATCTTTTCCATTTGTGAACTTGTCTAAGTCATTCTTAATTTTCTCATTAGACATTTTCAGTTTAGTTTTCTCCTTTAACAGTTGAGCATTTTTCTCCTTTTCAATAGTATGTTCAGTTTTAACAGTAGTAGTGAGAGCATGTTGTTTCTTCAATTATTTGTATTTATCCTTAAGTTCATTGAATGTCTCTTCCAGCATATTACAGTATTCAAATAATTCATCACTAGTCATGTTTTCATAATCCAAATCAGATTCTTGCATCATCTCTAGAATAATAAGAATTTAAAATAGGAGTATCTGAGGTTACATCAGATGTCTTTGTCATGAAACACATGTTGGAACGATTATTTTCCGAATTAGACATTTCAGATTCACTTGTGCTGTCTTCAGAAGCACTCTAGGTAGCCTTCATAGCTGTTTTGTACTTACTGTCCTTGTAATCATATTTCTTCATGAATTTTAGCTTTGGGCAGTCTGCTTTAATGTGTCCTTTCCTTTTGCACTCATATAAAACAACTTCATCACTTTTATCTGGATTTTTCCAATCCTTCTTCCAATGTCCCTTATTGTCATACTTTCCTTTGTAATTTGATTTTTTGAAAAACTTCTTCTTCCTATAAAATTTCTTAAACCTTCTGGCTATCTGAGCCAATTCAGCATCACTATTACAGTCTGAATTTTCACTGGTTGAACTGTCAGTTGTTATTTGAGCTTTATCTTTGTCCTTTCTCTTTGAATAAGTAGTCTTGAAAGCCACAGATTTTCTCTTAGGTTCATCAACTTCCTATTTATTCACCTTGATTTCTTCCTCATAAATCATAAGCTTACTAATGAGTTCTTTGACAGGTAGATCAGCAATGTCACATGACTCTCTAATTGAAACAGATGTGCCTCTCCATCGGTCTGGTAAACATATCAAGATTCTCATAATTTATTCCTTTGCTGGAACAGCCTTTCCGAGTGAATTCATTGCATTGACTATCTCATTAAACCTGAGATACATATCAGAAATAGGTTCATCAGTCTTCATTTTAAAATTATCATATTTAATAGTATAAGTATTTAATCTCATTTCTTTTAACATTGGTTTTTCCTTCATGAGAAAGGCCCAAAGTATCCCAAATTTCAAAAGCAGTTTTGCAATCAGAAATTCTATTAAACTCATCATCTCCTAAAGCACAGTACAAGGCATTCATGGCTTTACAATTATTATTGAAGGAAGTCTTTTTAGGTTCATCCCAAGTTGTTCTTTCAGTTTCTGGAATTTTATATTGAGATTCTATAGTAGTCCAGATATCAAAACCCATACTTTCTAAATTAATTTTCATTTTATGTTTCCACTAAGCATAGTTTATACCATTGAAGAAAGGTGGAATGTTAGTAGTAGCACCCTCTAGTCTATTATCTATAACTAGATTTTAGAAAGATAATTTAAAGAGATAAAATTTAGAACTAATAGAAATTTAATATCTTTAAAGATGAAACTATAATCATAGTTGAAAACCAGAGTATTTCAAAAATCCTTAAAAAAAACAAAACCTCTGATACCAAATGTTTGTCGGAGTGGATACTCAAGAGTGGGGTGAATTGAGTTCCAATTAAAATTTCTGTTAAAATATTGTCTATTTAAAATCCCCCAATTTATAAAATAAGTTAAACTGTAGTGAATTTATACAGATTGTAAATGTTCACTTAGCTTCTCAATGATTGATTAGGTCTCAGTTAATTTAACCACAAGATCAAACTAACTTTTGAAACTAACCTACTGATTCACAATAAGTGTAAACACTTGCTAATTTAACTATCAAAGTAGCTTTAAAATAGTTTTGTATTTCAAAGTAATAGTAGTGGAATAAATAAGATATATGTAGTATACTTTGAACTTTAACTAAAGATGCACAGTAGATATAACAAGAGGTTCAGTCTCAAGACAAGACTTAGTCCTCTCAAATTTATATAAATTTGATCCACACCCTGGATTGGGGTTAACAACAGTTTAAAAAACTGTCCAGGACACGCAGGGACCTCTACCACTGTTCTACGTGGAAAACAAAACACAGACCGGGCCACACAAGGACCTCTTCCATAGTTGACATGGGTAATCAAGAGTTAATAGATTTGGAGTGAGGATTTGATATCCTCCAGTTTAGTACAGAAGACAGTGTGTGTATAAGATATATTGAGTACACCACACTGCTCGAAAGTTAATAAATAAATCACTTAGAGAAGAGAGATATGATTTTATAAAGATCTAGTGATTATCAATGTAGCTCTGGACTCGTTGGATTCAGAAGGAATGCTTCTGAGTCCTTCTCTGGTTTTTCTGTTGAAAAAAAGATTGTCGTAGTTCATCTTGTCTTCTACAGGAGTGAAGAAGATCTCTTGATTCTTTGTGTGTTCTTTAGTAGTATTGGATTGCATTCATGAGAGTTCTTTGAAAGTCTTGAAATCTCTTTCTTGCTCGGGATTGTTCTTCTTGTTCCGCACAGTGCTCTCGGGTGTATGTAAGTTCTTCTTGTTGTATCGTCACACTTTTCTCGCTTCACTTCTCTTATTCTTGCACGTGTACTACATCTCAATATTTCTTATATTACTCAAGTTCTGGTAGTAGGAATGATTCCCTTTTCAAAGGTACGAGATTCGGTTTCCTAACATGCCAACAACTATCATTAAATAAACTTAATTGCATTAAAAACATCAAATATGACCTTTAACATTATTTAAATAATATTGAAAAAAAGTTAAGAAACGGTGTCATAATGATTAAGTAAATGGTTTCTTCTTCACGGTATAGTCTTCACGGCATGTGCTTCACGGTATGTACTTCACGGTGTCTAGGTCACGGTGTCTAGGTCACGGTGACTGGGTCACGGTGAGTCCTTCACAGTGTCTGGTTCACGGTGTCTGGGTCATGGTGTCTGGGTCACGGTGAGTCCTTCACGGTGTCTGATTCACGGTGTCTGGGTCACGGTGTCTGGGTCATGGTGTCTGGGTCACGGTGAGTCCTTCACGGTGTCTGGTTCACGGTGTCTGGGTCACTGTGTCTGGGTCACCGTGTCTGGGTCACGGTGAGTCCTTCACGGTGAGTCCATAATTAGACAAATATCTGTATTTGGACTTAGACTGTAATACGCAGAATATGGATAAAGTTTAATCATTAGAGATTAAGAGAACATGAATCATAAATATAAAGGCTTGATAATATATGAGAGATTTGTGATCATTCATAAGACTTGTAAATAATAAAGAGAGTAATTAACATCCATAAGATTTGTTATCATTAAAACATGATGTGAAGTCATTATTGAGATTGAAGAGAATTAGCAAGATGTGAAATGATGATTTGGATTAATTAACAGTAATAGGATTTTTGATCATTAAAACATGATTAACACATGAGGAGTCCAACAATCTCTCCCTTTTTTATGATCACAAATCATATATAGTCAAAATAAAAATGAAATGTAACATTAAAGAAACTATCATATTAGAATAGAAAAAATTAGAGAAAAATAGATTTGATAATAACATATCTAATTATAGTACTGACACTTGTAGTTTTTCTCCCCCTTTTATACTTGTAGCCCTTTTATACTTGTATTTTTCTCCCCCTTTTGGGATTATAAAAAACTACAGAAAATGAAATGAAACAATGCAGTCTTCATTTTAAAAAAAGGTTCAGAATAGATCTTACAAGAGACATACAAACACGAAACAAGAAATGACATCCCATCAAAAAGAAAACAGTCCATGGACTCTTCAGGGATTCATCTTGTCCTTGTCGTTATCCGTAGCAGGAGCTGGTGCTGAAGTAGAAGAAGGCATAGATGTGGTAGGCAAAGAGGGTAAGGGTAGACCTTCAAAAACAGATGGAGCCAAAGTCGGATCAGTAGAAGATCTAAGCTATGGTTGGTCAAGAATGACTGGCTGGATCTGAGAAAGAGCTTGGATAACTGTCATGGCAGTTGAGGCTAAGGTAGGTAGACCAGGTCTAAGGGGTGAAGTAGCTGGAGAAACTATAGAAATACTCTGTACATGAAGATACGGCTTCAAAAGATTGATGAAATCAGTAATGAATTCACCACCATATTGCATAGCCTTTTCAAAATCATCCTTATTCTCCATAAATCTGTCCAACAATTTGGTGAACTCTGTAAGCTTCTGAACTTGGGCTTTAAAAGCTTGAGTCACCGGAGGGATTCTCAAATTTTCCACAAGATTTCTAAAGTGATCTGTCATATCACTTTTAGAGAAAATCCAGGAGAGATACAAATCTATTTTCTTGGTGATCTCTTGTTGAGCATCATTTTCTATCTTAGAATGAATCATAACCAAGTACAATGCTCTATCACTCTTCTTAAACACTTCTTTCAAAGAAGACAGATCCAATCCATTGAAGGCACTCTGAAGTTCTTCCTTGATTATGGTTCTCAGCAGAGAATCATCTAAAGAAGGTGTGGAGGTCTGACCAGAAGCAGGTGAAGCCTTGACAGCTTCGGTTAGAACTTTGAGCTGTTTCAAAACTTTTTGCAGGCATCCAGTGTCTTCATCTATAAGATTATTCAGGTTTTCTACAAGCTCTCTCATGTGTTCCAGCATCTTGGTGTGTCTTTTTTCAATATTTTCATCAAAAGAAAGTAGATATGGATGAACTTGAGACACAATCTCCCTTTCAAGGAGGGAATCAGATGTCTCAGGAGAAGTAGCAACTAGTGTAGGGGAAGAAACAGGAGCAGACTCTGATCTCAAAGATCACTCATTCTACAAATTTGCTACCATATTTTTCAGATTTGCAACATCAGTACTCAGCAGCTTATTTTCTAATCTGACTTCCTGAATTTCTCAGATCATCCTCGGTTGAATATGCAAAATAATATTTTCCAAGAGAATTGATGCATCTTCTTGACTTAACTGAGTCACTAGACGAGGTTGAGTGGATAGGATCTTCTCAACTCTAGCTAATAGAGTCTCTCCAAAAACATTCAAAACAGCCTTCGTCACAACGGAGTGCAGCTTGGGTAAGGGTGCAGGTAAAGATAGTGGTTCAGATTCTGGTTGAGGTTCAGAGTCATCTTCATACTCAGATTCTTATTCAAATTAAGGTTGGGGCTCTAGTTCTGGTTCTGGATGAGCTACAGACTTTAGTTGAAACAGAGAAGAAAGATCTATTCCAGTTGTAGACACTTTCTCTGACTCATTCACATCATAAAATCTTGGGAATTCATACCGAGTGTACACAAAGTATGAGACAGAAGGTTGAGAATCTTCAGCAGATCCAGCTTCTATAATCTCAAGGTTTTGAGGTTCCTCCCCCTCAAATTGTGCTTCCATTTCAGAGACTATAGGCTCAACATGATCAAGATCCACAGAATCATCCCTAATCTCTTCAGAAAACTCTTGCCTTACCAACTGAAAGGCAATTTCCATCCTCTATTTAGCATAGGTAATTATCTCAGGAACCGATTGTTCCACTGGTTGAGCTTCCAGACTTGCTTCTTTCTCAACCAAAAGATCCTCTTCAACAGGATCTGCCTCTAAGGTTTCTTACTGTTCTGAATCAGGAAAATCCAATTTTCTTGCAGCATTAGGATGAGTTTCTGGATTGAAATCCACACTAGAAGAAGGAGCTTCCTCTTCTCTCAAACTATCAGCAACTTCTTCTCCTTGAGGTATTTCAGCAGGGATAACAGCAGGGACAACAGTCCTTTCTTTTTCAACAGGATCTGTTTCCATTGGAGGTCTTCCAGCTTCTTCTCTAGGAGATACTTCATCTGTTACTTCCTCTTCTTTTTCTTCTTCTGAATACTCAACCACTTCATCTGGTTCCAAACCAGGATCAGATAGATTCTTAGGCCTTCTTGGATAGTCAACAGGATTAAACTTTTTATACAATTGATCATTATCCTCAGCCCACTGCTTCTTCTAGGGGTTCTAGCTAATCTTCATCCTTCTGATGATAGTAATGGATAGATAGAAATCAAAGTCCAATAACTTTTCTTCATTCGGTCCAACCATCCCTTTGGAAACTAACATAGCTGAAATCATCCTTGAGTAAAACAAGGAGGTGGATTTTGAAGTTACTTTAATCAGCTCACAGATATAGTTAATAACATACTTACAAAGATTGATCTTATGGCCATTCTTCAAAAGGTGAATCAAGAATACATCTTGATACTTCATCACAGAAAAATCTTCTTTTCTTGGGCTAATCAAATTATGAACAAATTTGAACAGAAGTCTAGTCTCCCCATCTAATTCAGCAGTTATGGCCCTTTGCTTGGTTCCACTTCCAGTTAGGATTTCCAAAGCATTCTCCAGGTCAAAGATGTCGGTTGTTGGAGGAGGGTCTCTCTGGAAATCCTCATAAACTCCTTCATGTGGAATCCCTAGGCATGCGGCCCACAGCCTCGATGAGAAAGAGCACTTTTGTCCATTTATCCAGCTGGTCACCATAAAGCTTTCTCCAAACTCAAAAGAAAACTTCACATACTGATAGAATTGAGATACCAGCCTCAGGTAAATCGGTATATTCTGTCCAAAAAAGCATTCAACCCATCCTTGTTCTCTTAAAACTTTCAAAACTAAAGACTTGCTAGACAAAAACCATTCCGGGAAAACTTATTTTTCAGGTACAACAGTACGGCTTACCAGGTTTGGGTTTAGAGGTCCTCCAGGAGCTATCCTCGGTATCCTCTTCTGTTTATTAGAGCGGCGCTTCCCAGATGAGGGTGAAGATGGACGCTTCATCCTTGGCATCTACTGATGGTTCGGACGAGAGGGAAAAGAAGGTTCCGGAGAGAGTTCAGGTAAGGAATCTAATGAAACCCTTAACTTTTATCATTTGGTAATGTCAAACGTCATAAAAACAAAAACTCAGGAAATCAAATAACGGTGAAATAAAAATTACCGTGATACGGGTTAAAATAAGAATAAAAATAATATTCACGGTGAGATCGTGAGTAGGCATTACGGTGTGATGAAAACTAGTCATCACGGTGAGACGGTTAATAGTCGTCATGCTGAGACAGTGAGCATTCTGTGTAGTCACGGTGAGACAGTGAGTTGACGGACTGTGATCATAAAACAGTAACTTAGAAATAGTGAGTATGAAACCGCAAAGTAAAATACAGTAAAGTATTAAACATTAAGATTAGTAAGATGTCTATTTATGATTAATCATACCAAGATCATGTATGATGTAGTCTAATCTTTTAGAATTTAATGGTTTAGTGAATATTTCAGCAAGTTGATATTCAGTACTAATGAATTCCAAAGTGATATCACCTTTTTGATAATGATCCCTCAAAAAGTGATGTCTTACATCAATATGTTTTGTCCTAGAATGAGAAACAGGGTTCTTAGAAATGTTAATATAACTTGTGTTGTCACAGTTTATTGGGACATGTCTGAATTGATATCCATGGTCTAGTAATGTATGTTTCATCCACAAAATTTGGGCAAAACAACTTCCAGCAGCTATGTATTCAGCTTCTGCAATAGATAATGCAATAGAATTTTGTTTCTTACTACACCATGATACTAGTGACTTGCCAAAAATGTGACATGTTCCAGAGGTGATTTTTATATCTAAATTACATCCAGTAAAATCAGCATCAGAATAACTAACTAATTCAAATGATTGTCCTTTGGGATAGAATAGTCCTAAATTGGGAGTATGCTTGAGGTATTTGAAAATTCTCTTTACAGTATTTAAATGTGACTCTTTAGGGTTTTCTTGAAAATGAGCACACATACACACACTAAACATAATATTAGGATGACTATCAGTTAGGTAGAGTAGATTTCCAATCATTCCTCTATAAGTGGTTTGATCAAAAGATTTACCATTTTCATCAAGATCCATCTTACAGGTGGTACTCATGGGAGTGTTACTACTTTTTGTGCTATCCAATCCAAAACGTTTTAAAACATCTCTAGTATATTTAATTTGAGTTAAAATAATTCCATCATCATTTTGAAAGATTTTAAATCCAAGAAGGAATTTAAGTTCACCCATTAAACTCATTTCAAATTCATTTTGCATCATTTTAGAAAAATCAGTACATAATGTAGTTTTTGAAGATCCAAAAATAATATCATCCGCATAAATTTTTACAACTAAAACATCTTTAGAAATTTGTTTTATAAATAAAGTAGGATAAGCTATTCCTTTTGTAAAACCTTCAGAAATTAGAAAAGTACTTAATATATCATACCAAGCTCTTCGAGCTTGCTTTAAACCATATAAAGCTTTTGATAATTTGAAAATATGATTTGGAAAATGAGGTTTTGAAAATATAGGTGGTTGTTCAACAAAAACATCTTGAGCAATATATCCATTTAATAATGCACTCTTGACATCCATTTGATATAGTTTAAAATTTAGATGTGCAACATAAGCAAGTAAAATCCTAATGGCTTCTAATCTGTCTACTGGAGCAAAAGTCTCCTCATATTCAATACCTTCTTCTTGACTATAGCCTTGTGTAACCATCCTAGCTTTATTGCTAACTATGTTTCCAGATTCATCTACTTTATTTCTAAACACCCATTTAGTGCCTATTATGAAAGTGTCCTTAGGTCTTTCAACAAGATTCCAAACTTTATTTCTTTCAAATTGATTGAGTTCTTATTGCATAGAAATTACCCAAAATTCATCATTAATAGCATCATCAATGTTTTTAGGTTCAAGCTATGACAAGAAGGCTTGATGTTCAACCTGATTTCTAAGAGAAGCTCTAGTCTGTGTCCCTCTATCAAGATTTCCTACAACAGCATCTAAAGGATGATTCTTTAGAATTCTAGTTGATCTAGTAAAGTTAGGGATAGAAAATTCAGGTTCTCCTCTAGGTTCGGGTTCATTAGGATCAGATTCTAGAATAAGTCTAGAACTGGTTGTCTTTATAGCAGGTTCATTGATTTTATCCTTAAGGTCCAGAACAGATAAATCTTCTTCAAGATTTTCAAGAGAGGTTTTAGGCTCATGTGGATCAGTTTCATCAAACTTGATGTGAACAGAATCTTTCACACACTTGGTTCTTTTTTTGAAAACTCTATAAGCCTTGCTGGTTAAAGAATATCCTAAAAATATTCCTTCATCACTCTTAGAAGCAAATTTATCAAGATTATCTTTTGTATTAAGAATAAAGACTTTGCATCCACAGACTCTAAAGTAACTAACTTTAGGTTTTCTATTGTTACACAACTCATATGGGGTCTTCTTAAGAACAGGTCTAATTAAGACTCTATTAATAATATAACAAGCTTTATTCACAACTTCAGCCCAAAAGTAAATAGGCAGGTCATATTCATTAAGCATAGTTCTAGAAATTTCATGAAGGGTTCTATTTCTTCTTTCTACTACACCATTCTACTGAGGTGTCCTAGGATCAGAAAAGTTATAACTATAGCCATTGTGTGAGCAATAGGATTCAAATTCATGATTTTCAAACTCACGGCCATGATCACTTCTTAGAGTATTAATATTAAGTCCACTAATATTTTCTACATATTTGGAGTATTTAACAAAGTAAGAACAAGCTTCACTTTTGTGAGCTAGGAAGTATACCCAAGTATATCTAGAAAAGTCATCTACTAGGACATAGACATAGTGCTTCCCATTTAAACTAGAAACTCTAGATGGTTCAAACAACTCCATGTGAACCAACTCCATTTATTGAGAAGTTGAAACTTCTTTCTATGATTTAAAAGAATCTTTATGTTGCTTTCCCTTTTGACAGGGATTACAAACTTTGTCATTTGGAAACTCAAGTTTAGGTAGATCTCTAACTAAGTTCTTCCTAGTTAGTTTTCTAAGTGAGTGTATATTGCAGTGTCCTAATATTCTATGCCATAACCATGACTCTTTATGAAAAGCATCTAAACAGGTAACATTTTTCTTGGCTAAGGAATTTAAATCAATATCATAAACATTTTCATTTCTTAAAGCAGAAAATACTAAAAACATTTTTAGAATTAAAAACATTACAATAATCATTTTCAAATTTGACATTAAACCCATCATCACATAATTGAGAAATACTTAACAGATTATATTTAAGTCCATCAACAAATAAAAATTTAGAAATTAAAACTGAATTAGTGTTACGGATTTGGCCTAGGCCGATGATCTTTCCTTTTGAATTATCACCAAAGGTGACATGACATCCATCAACCATTTTTAAAATTTTGAAACATGAGTAATACCCAGACATATGTCTTGAACATCCACTATCCAAATACCATGTCTTCTTTTGGGAACTCTTCAAGCAGGTTTCCTACAAAATAGATTTAGATAGGAAATGATTTTGGTACACAGATCTTCTTGGGTCCAGTTAGGTTAGCGATCAAAGCTATTGGTACCAAAATTTGTCTTATGGGTCTCATATACTTTACAGAATCAAAATACTTTGAAAGATAAACTCTATTTGATTTATAACTATGTGAATAACTAGTTGAAGCATATAAATGTCCATAACTAGAACTAGCAGTATTCTGTCTAGATTTAGGAATAAATCTATTCTTAGTAAGTTGTCTCTGTCCAGGTTTGTAGCCTATTCCAGTAGTGTATTTTGGCATAACTTTCTTTCCTAGAATTTCAGTTAGTTTATCTTTTCCATTTTTGAACTTCTCTAAGTCATTCTTAAGTTTCTCATTAGACATTTTCAGTTGAGTGTTCTCCTTTAACAGTTGAGCATTTTTCTCTTTTTCAATAGTAAGTTCAGTTTTAAGAGTAGTAGTGAGAGCATGCTATTTCTTCAATTATTTGTATTTATCCTTAAGTTCATCGCATGTCTCTTCCATCATATTACAGTATTCAAATAATTCTTCACTAGTCATGTTTTCAGAATCCGAATCAGATTCTTCATTATCTCCAGAATAATAAGAATTTAAAACATGAGTATCTGAGGTTACCTCAGATGTGTTTTTCATGAAACACATGTTGGCACGATTCTTTTCAGAATCAGACATTTTAGATTCACTTGTGCTGTCTTCAGAAGCACTCCAGGTAGCCTTCATAGATTTTTTGTACTTACTATCCTTGTAATCATATTTCTTCTTGAATTTTATCTTTGGGCAGTCTGCTTTAATGTGTCTTTCCTTTTCCACTCATAGAAAAAAACTTCATCACTTTTATCTGGCTTTTTCCAATCCTTCTTCCAATGTCCCTTATTGTCATACCTTCCTTCGTAATTTGATTTTCTCAAAAATTTCTTCTTCCTATAAAATTTCTTAAACCTTCTGGCTATCTGAGCCATTTCAGCATCACTATCAGAGTCTTAATTTTCACTGGTTGAACTGTCAGTTTGTATTTGAGCTTTATCTTTGTCCTTACTCTTTGAAGCAGTAGTCTTGAAAGCCACAGATTTTCTCTTAGGTTCATCATCTTCATCTTTATTCACCTTGAGTTCTTCCTCATACATCATAATCTTACCAATGAGTTCTTTGACAGGTAGATCAGCAATGTGACATGACTCTCTGATTGAAACAGATGTGCCTCTTCATCGGTCTGGTAAACATCTCAAGATTCTCATAATTTGTTCCTTTGCTGGAACAGTCTTTCCGATTGAATTCATTGTATTGAATATCTCATTAAACCCGAGATACATATCAGAAATAGGTTCATCAGTCTTTATTTTAAAATTATCATATTTAATAGTATAATTATTTAATCTCATTTCTTTAACATTGGTAGTTCCTTCATGAGAAACACCCAAAGTATCACAAATTTCAAAAGTATTTTTTTCAAGAAGAAATTCTATTAAACTCCTCATCTCCTAAAGAACATTACAGGGAATTCATGGCTTTACAATTATTATTATAGGCAGTTTTTATAGGTTCATCCCAAGTGGTTCTTTCAGTTTCTGAAATTTTATATTGAGATTATATAGCAGTCCAGATATCAAAACCCATACTTTCTAAATGAATTTTCATTTTAAGTTTCCATTGATCATAGTTTATACCATTGAAGAAAGGTGGCCTGTTAGTAGCATCACCCTCTATTCTATTATCTATAACTAAATTTTAGAAAGATAATTTAAAGAGATAAAATTTAGAACTAACAGAAATTTAAGATCTTTAAAGATGCAACTAAAATCACAGTTGAAAAATAGGGTATTTCAAAATTCCATAAACAAAAACAAAACCTCTGATACCAAATTTTGGTCGGAGTGGATACTCAAGAGGGGGGTGAATTGAGTTCCAATTAAAATTTCTGTTAAAATATTGTCTATTTAAAATCCCCTGATTTATAAAATAAGTTAAACTGTAGTGAATTTATACAGATTGTAAATGTTCACATAGCTTCTCAAAGATTGTTTAGGTCTCAGTTAATTTAACCACAAGATCAAACTAACTTTTGAAAGTAACCTACTGATTTACAATAAGTGTAAACACTTTCTAATTTAACTATCAAAGTAGCTTTAAAACAGTTTTGTATTTCCAATTAATAGCAGCGGAATAAATAAGATTTATGTAGTATACATTAAACTTAAAATAAATATGCCCAATAGATATAACAAGGGGTTCAATCTCAAGCTGAGACTTAGTCCTCTCAAATTTATATAAATTTGATCCACACCCTGAATCGGGGTTAACCACAGTTTACAAAACTGTCCAGGCCACGCAGGGACCTCTACCACTGTTCTCTTTGGGAAACAAAACAAAGACCAGGCCACACAAGGTCATCTTCCACAGTTGACGTGGGTAATCAAGAGTTAAGAGATTCGGAGTGAGGATTTGATATCCTCCAGTTTAGTACAGAAGACAGTGTGTGTATAAGATATACAGAGTACACCACACTACTCGAAAGTTAATAAATAAATCACTTAGAGAGGAGAGATAAGAGTTTAGAAAGCTCTAGTGATTATCAATGCTGCTCTGGGCTCGTTGGATTCAGCAGGAATGCTTTTGAGTCCCTCTCTGGTTTTTCTGTTGAAAAACAGAGTGTCGTAGTTCATCTTGTCTTCTATAGGAGTGAGAAAGATCTGTTGATTCGTCGTGTGTTCTTCAGTAGTATTGGATTGCATTCATGAGAGTTCTTTGAAAGTCTTGCAATCTCTTTCTTGATCGGGATTGTTCTTATTGTTCAGCACAGTGCTCTCGGGTGTATGTAAGTTCTTCTTGTTGTATCGTCACACTTTTCTCGCTTCACTTATCTTATGCTTGCACGTATACTGCATCTCAATCTTTCTTATATTCCTCAAGTTTTGGCAGTAGGAATGATTCCCTTTTCATAGGTACGAGATACGGTTTCCTGACATGGCAACAACTATCATTAAATAACATTAATTGCATTAAAAACATCAAATATGACCGTTAGCATTATTTAAATAATATTGACAAAAAGTTAAGAAACGGTGTCACAGTGATTAAGTAAACGGTGTCTTATTCACGGTATAGTCTTCACGGTATGTGCTTCACGGTATGTCCTTCACGGTGTCTGGGTCATGGTGTCTGGGTCACGGTGACTGGGTCACGGTGAGTCCTTCACGGTGTCTGGTTCACGGTGTCTGGGTCACGGTGTCTTGGTCACGGTGAGTCCTTTACGGTGTCTGATTCACAATGTCTGGGTCACGGTGTCTGGGTCACGGTGTCTAGGTCACGGTGAGTCCTTCACGGTGTCTGGTTCACGGTGTCTAGGTCACGGTGTCTGGGTCACGGTGTCTGGGTCATGGTGAGTCCATACTTAGAAAAATATCTGTATGTGGACTTAGACAGTAATACACAGAATATGGATAAAGTTTATCATTAGAGAGTAAGAGAACTTGAATCATAAATATAAAGGCTTGATAATATATGATTGGTTTGTGATCATGCATAAGTCTTGTAAATAATAAAGAGAGTAATTTACATCCATAAGATTTGTTGTCATTAAAACATGTTGTGAAGTCATTATTGAGATTGAAGAGCATTAGCAAGATGTGCAATGAAGATTTGGATTAATTAATAGTAATAGGATTTGTGATCATTAAAACATGATTAACACATGAGGATTCCAACAATAATATAAAGAGGTATGATAATGAATGATATATGTACAAAAAAATATAACATTTAAATTTTTAAAATTAATTAAATCATGCATAAAAATATATTTAAATTTGATAAAAGATCCATAGTACTGGAAATGGATAACATATAACATAGTTGATTGATAATTTAAAATATGAATTCACATAGAATCGTTTTTTTCCTTCAAACGTATTATTATCTTGTTCCATCACTACTTCATCTACTTCATCCACACATAAAAGACTAATATTTTCAATATAATGATGGAAAAATAAATTTTTTTCTTACTTTTAATATGATTCAATTTTAGAGTTCAAATATTCCAAATCATCATCTATATCATACAAGTATCTTTATTTTATATTAACAACTACACTCCACCCTTCATCCATGACATATTCCACATAATATACCATTTTTTCTTGTGATGAAAATATATACAGATCATGTATTTCATGGTCACCAACATCCATCAAGAGATATAAGTTCAAATAATTAAATCCCAATGAATATATTTTCATTCCCCTAGTAACATTGACCCACTTTCATTTGAAAAAAACAACTAAAAATGATCCTGGTAGTTTAATTCGATAATATTATAAAAATTTCCATTGTATCATAATTCAAAAACTATAAATATAACACCATTATGGGTTTTTAAAACCTCTTCCCCATTGACTATATGAAATTTGAATCCATTCACATTGTATGTGTCAAACTCTATAGCACATTTTAGAGGAACTTTATCCAGAAACATAAATTATTGTGACAAATCAGTCCAAGTATCAGTATTCATGATTTAAAAAAAATTAATATACATTATTAGATTTAAAAAAAATATACATTTCAACCTAATATTCATATTGATTTCAATATTTACAAACTTACATGATGTGCATACCATTATACAATCTCTTACTTAACATATTTTGTTTTATCTTTCTCATTTCATGTTTGAATTCTAATTTTACTATATGTTTGTATCATGAGATCTTCAATAAATAGATCTACAATTTCACTATTTAGTAGCACATATCTATGTGCCAATAATAATTACATTTCTATTAGTGTAATATTTGAGATCCTCCCAACTGGTCAGACAATAGTATGAAATATTTTTCATTTCCCATGTAGTTGAAATAGAGTATTTTTTTCATCAACTTTTCTAACATGATTGAATCTTGTCTCTATATCATCCAAGTATACATAAAAAAGGAAAGATAAAACTCTTCTAAATAGCCTTCGGGTTGAGCTTTATTTTTCATGTATGATTTTAAATGAACAAGTTATCTATGAAATAAAATAAATAAAAAATAATTAATTATTTAATGATGTCCCAATAATTGTTTACTTAAGATGAAAAAATATAAATAATGTACATCTCAATTAGATACATCGATTGATAATGTACACGACCTCTTAATTTAATTTTATTGACAAAATGCACATAAATGCATCATGATAGTAAAAAAATGATAGAGGAAAGATCATCTATATTGCACAAAGGGTCAATAAAAATCTATCCTAATGTTTTTCAAGCTCATTTGGTTGTATAGTTTTCTCGAATAGTTTTCTAAAGAATGTGAAAATTGGAGTACAACTATATTAACCTTTTCAGGTAACAGTGTATGTTGTTCCAATAGTAGTAACTCCTATAACAAAATATGTGAATCATGAATTTTCAATACATATAACCATTGATTCTTTAATTTGAAACACCTTTAAATTTTATTATAATAAACATAAAATACCATCACATATTTTAAAATTTGACGGAATGTATCCTTATCACTATTTTTTGTTCCAAAAATTTTAGGAGCATACTTTTCATTCTCATTTGGCCATAGATCAGGATTTATATTCATTGTTTATATTTCCTTCTGATCATTGAGATGGCCCTTTGATTTTCCATTCTCATTAAGTAATGTGAAGGTCAAATTTTCATAAACATTATTCTCAATATGCATAACATCAAGGTTATGATGCAAAAAATTAAATTCCAAATACAGAAGACTGAAAAAATATATTTTTTATTCAATTGTTGTGTTCCGATTTCATTTGATGATACACTTAAAAATAATTTCCCACTAGAACTCAAATGATTCACATTCCTAAAATCTGTTTCAACATTTACAAGTTGTTCCAATATTTTAGAACCTATTAAAAACTTTGGAGGTGGTATATCATCAATAGAACCATTGAATTTTTACTTGTTCAATAGAAATCTATGATATGCATTGATAAATATATGATGAAACAAGAATCACCATTTTTATTGCATGGTGGTCATTTGGGCTCAAAATCAATGTTATAAATAGGAAAAGACAAACCCGTGTAAGTGTTCTAAATGGATAAGTTCCCAAGTCCAGGGAAGTCACTAATGGTAAAAATTAGAGTGGCATGTATTTTGAACATTTTTCTAGAAGATGCATTGTATTTCTCAACACTGTTTCTCCATAACTTCTATAATTATTCAATTAGAGGCTATAATTATACATAAATATCATTTCCAGGAATTTTTCCATGAATAATAATTAAAATGATAAAAGATGTTTATTGCATACACATCCCTGAAGGTAGATTATAAGAGATCAAAAAAAACTGACCAAATGCTATAACTGATACTCAAAGTCCCAAATGGGTTGAATCTATTAAAAACCAATCCCAATGGAACATTCTTAGGATTTTATGAGGAATATGGATGTAATGAATCGAATTTATTCCATGATTTTTAATCTCTTGGATTTCACATTAACCCATCAATGTTATTATCTATAGAATAACACTTCTTGTGCACAATAGTTTTCGATGATAGGCATAATATTTACAATAAAGGTTTTAAAGGAAAGTAACAAAAAACCTTTTCATATGTGTTCCTTTTCTTCTTCTTCTTTATAGTAGTATATTGATTAAAACTTCCAACATCACCCATTGACCGTCATCTAGATGAAGAACATTTTTTACAATCTTGTCTACATGAATTCTCTCAATAATAAATCATACAATCATTCAGATAATAATTTATTTGTTTATAATTCAGACCAATCTTGTTAACTTCTTTTTACATATCATAAAAATACTCAGGGATCCTAGCTTCATAAAACATGTCATGTAACAATTCCTATATCATGGACATCGCCTTACTAATAATTCCACAAAGGCATTTGATATGGTAAAACATCGGCAGAAAAGAAAGTGTTGAATATTTCATACATCGACTATATAGATATTTATTTCCATCACCAACTAAATCATGAAACACATATGTCTGGTCATTGAATTTATCTCTTATATTAGTCTCTATAGAATCAAGAGTTGGATCCAACGATATGTTATGATCTTGATCTGGTTATCTTATAGTCCCAAAAACATAATTTTTCAAGTTACTATTTATACCAACCTCAACTGGTTGTTTGCATATGTTTTGATGTTGATGTTGTCACCTTTTAATGTCAAAATCATTGTTTATAATGTTTTTCATTTAATTTTCCATTTTAGATGAATTTGGGAGCTCATTTTGTTGACTGATATTGGTTCTTAAAGTTTCTATTACATTCAATTCTCCATATCAAATCCAACACAAATATTGATCATGGAACTACTTCAATATCAAGTTTTCATAAAAAAATTTCTCTTAAATAATTTTTTAAATTTGCATTTAGGTCATGGACTTCTTATTTTCACATCAACAGATCGATTGAAAATTGAAAATCTAAAAACTTCTCCAAAACCTTAGTATACTAAGGCGTGTTCCTCTATAATGTGATCCAACATTTATCTATATATATCACAATGTTCTTATACTTCGTTAAAGAAAATTAAAACACATAATTATTACTAAGTAGGAAAAGGGATTAATAGAAGTGAAAAAAAAACAAAACCCAAGTACTTATAAGAATATTCATATAAGTACAAAAAAGGTCAAAGTAAAAAAAGGGAAATCAATCATAAATAGTATAACATAAAATAAAATCAAGATAAAAAACATAAAATCGTTAATTTAAAGCAGGAATAATGGGAGAAAAATCCTAGTGTCACTATGTCTAGGTAAAAATACAAATTCTATGTCACCCTAGCAGTGGATTTAGAGTTATAACATATCTTTATCTAGAGAGGGTGTCACATAATGCTTCACTGTCATTTCTAGTGGTGGAGGACCTCTTCCATTATAGGTTAGACTACCCAAGAACCCAAGGTTTCTTATAATGTTTAACAAAAATGAATAATCGTTAAAAAAAATATTTCATTAAGAAATTGATGAACAAGTCCCTTTCGAAAACACATTTAAAGCCGTTTACACTATCCAACTCAAAGAATGTCACGAGAAACACTTTCCTTTTAAAAATAATCCATGAACAGAAAATTATGCTTTATATAAAAAAATATTGAAAAAAATTTAAAACTAATCATTTCTAATTCCCATTCTAAAATACTAACTTGTTCTTTATAATTCATTTTAAAAATCCCTTTGAAAATTGATTTGTAAAACCAATTTCAAACATCAAATTTAAACTTCATGCTTCCCTTTATCATTATACACATATACAAATATATATATATATATATATAAATCTCCAGTGAACATATTAAAATATTCTCAAGTGAATAGGTAAATAGATACATATAAATATGTACACACTTGTACATATGTTTATAACACCAAAAACAACATGAAAAATCCACACATCAATCACAAGTGAATAACATAAGGATAAAATAATTAAACTCAATAAAATAGCTCAAACAAGGAAAAACAAACCAAATAAACCTCATAAACTTATATGCCAATACATATGATCATTTATAAAATCAAGGAAAGAATCAAGATTTAGTTTAAAAGTCACTATTTTTATTATTATACTATTATATATTTACACATTTATGTATATATGTATATACTATTGCACAAATTCACATATTCCCATGTGGATTTGTACACACAGACACACACATATATAATTATGTATATGTGTAGAACCAATATATATATAAAGATATTTTAAAACATATAACATTAATAAAAAAATTTGAACAAGAGATAACACCACTTTTAAAACCAAAACCTCTCTTAAAACATTTACTATATTAATTAAAGATTTTTCAGGCATTTACAAAATATTCAGTGTGAAAAATGAATTAAAGTAGGATTTTAACAAATATTTAATTATTGAAAAACCTTAGAATTGAAGTGGAAATCAAGTGAAACTTTATTTCCACCTAAAATACCTTTTAAACATTATTATTATTATAATTTGATATCCAAATGAAGTGTTAAAAATACAAGTAATAAAGGTTCTAAAATTTAAAGACCCAAAACAAAGATCCACCTACCTGAAACTCACCACCTTTGAAAATAGTGGCACTATCCCACATCAATGAGGACCAATACACCTTAAATAATAATGTGAGACCTAAAAATCAAGAAAAACCTATTTAAAATCGAACCTAAATGGAAGAACAAACCAAAACACAAACTTTAATCAATGAAAATTCATCTCCATCAATGGATATAGAAAGGATTGACCTCAATCGTTTCTCACGAACCTTAGACAACAGGAATCAAAAAATGGAGCACTCAAAATTGGATAAGGGTTTGACTAGGTTGTGTGATCATTGAGGGAGGGAAGAAAAATAAACAAGAAAAGAGATAAATGGGTCCTGATGAGGGGGAAGGGGAAGTGGTGAGGTTTTGAGGGAGAGAGTGGTTAGTGGTGAGGGCTCAGGCTTGGGGGGATCGAGGGAGAAGGGGGTAACAATGATGAGGGATCAGGTTTGGGGTAGAATGGGTTTATGGGAGGCTGGTGATGATGGATTGGGGGAGAAGGTGTGGGGATGGAGGTAACGAATGGGGATCGAGGGGATTGGGGAAGAGGGTGGGTGGGGTTTAGGGAAAGTAATGGGAAGAAGTTATTATTTAAAAAAATTAAAAATATTTAGTGGTAGTTTTTTAGAAACCATTGGAAAAATGTTTTCAATTTTTTAGAAATGGTTTACAAAACCATCTTTAAAATATGAATTTTGTGTAGTGCTTGTCCTTTATGGTCACTCGGTATTTATAGAGATGTCTCCATCATTTCTCCTTTGAACTTAAATATGAGTTAAAAATTCTGAGAAATATGTTATTTTAATGATGTTTAATATCCATGAAGATTCCCCCCCCCCCATCAAATTTTTTGTAGAATCAAATTATCGGTTAGGTGACACTAAGAGGGGAGGGGTGAATTAGTGGTATGCTATATTTACAAATTCTATTTTACTTCAACGTATTAAACTCTATTTAGGTTCCCAATTCACTCAATATAAACTCTCAATCTTACCCCGAGTGTAGTTATGATGATATAGAGAGTAACATACAATATTTAAAATGTTTAGTTGAAATAACTACTCACTTATATGGTGGATATATCGCCCAACATGGATTATTTATGTCATGACCCCCTCCCACCAAAGATGGCCCTCCTGAGCTGGCAATGGTGAAAGGGAGATAATGACCCCCAAGTCCTGCCTCCAGTAGGCCTCGGGGTGGTGACTAGCACCAAGGGTATGATTTTTCACAAATATGGGAGGCATTACCCTTTTTATTATTTAGGATCGGGAAATAGGACAAGTCAACCACCAAAAAGGAAAAGAACAAGTGTATAGAAATAAACCCAAACCAATCCAACATGCATGTTTAAACAGTTCTAAAACAAGGTACAAGTACAAGAAAGCTAAAAAAGTACAATACCAAAAGAAACAAGAGTACAACAACTGCAACAAATCCAACTGTCCCGACTAGTAGGGTACCACATGGCCCAGGTAGTCCTCATGAAAACCTGAAAGTAAACGTAGGGTGAGCATACAAGTATACTCAGTAGTGAAACATAAAGCTCTCGTGCACAAGTGGGGAGACATCCTAATGTCCCATGAGAACAACAGAAAAAACCTAGCAAGGAATTCTATCCACCCAACCTCACCCGCAACACTCACCAAAAACACAATCACAACAGGTAGTAGTATATAATAACAAGAGTATTGGGTACCCCACACCATTTCCCACTAGTTAGCTGCTCTTCCTAACGGCGAACGTCCTGACGCTGCCACACTCTTCCCATCCGCACACACATGGGCCTCACAACCACACATCCCGCCCGCACACCTGGGCCTCACAACCACGTATCCTGCCCACACACACATGGGCCCCACAACCATGTATCCCGCCCGCACAAACCTCAGCCTCACAACTACGCATCCCGCCCGCACACACCTGGTCCTCATCCCGAAGATTCTTGGGAATAGTAATAGTAATAGAACCCTCACCCGAAGACACATGGGCCTCATCCCGAATATTCTTGGGAAAACAAACCTGCCCGAAGAGTCTTGGGCCAATCCACCTCAATCGAAACCTACCCGAAGAGTCTTAGGTGTAAGGTCGCCTCAAGCCATCACAGCCTAGGGAAGAAGGAGCAGGAAGGAGCTAGTAACTAAGGGTAAAACAACCTCTCCCATGAAATGGGAGTGTTCGACACTAAGTGCTCAACATGGGTGGGGTGCGATAAAACACAAAAGATACAGATATATATATATATATATATATATATATACCAAACACACATCCCAATCTATGGATTCTAAATAGAGAAACTGAGCACGTGCCTCGGCACTGCTACCACGAAGCATGCATACAATAACAACCCCAACCCCATTTAGGTTTTCACATTTCAGAAGAATTTTTTTATTAGTTCCTTAACTACTAGGCAACAACCACAACCAACCATATCAATCGTTTGTGAAACATATCACTGTCATCCACAAATCAAGTTAGGAAAACACAAGCAACACAACAAGTCCCTTCTTATTAACCAATCAACCCATTGATTATTATTCTCGTTCCATCACCATGCCCCACCATTTTTTTAACTCTTCCACTTTATTTATTATTCACAACCCATAGTTCATTCACATTCAAACCCATCCCTATAGCCTCGATGCCAACCACCATTTATAGTATTCACACCAACCCACAACCAAACCAACTGCAGCCCCGCTGCTCACCCAATCCACAACAACCCAAAAAACAAGGTTTGTGCCACATCATCACCCCTTTTTATCATCATTTACTATAGCCTCACTGCCTGTTCTATTCGTAACAACCCAGGATTCACCCCCCTTTCACACACCATGTAACCAATCCAACACCCACATGTTTATTATTCCATTTTGTTCAACCGGGGTGATCACACAAGGGTTCTAGATTTTAATCAGCCAACTTTACGTGATTAACCAAATACCACATTCCACAAAGTTCCATTCACAAAAACGGTCTTATAAATATAGGGCAACATTTAATTGCGCAAGAAAAGGCCCCCAACAACCGTGATTTTCAGTAGGCATAAGCATATTCAATTCACAACATAGTATCACAGGATATAAAGATAAACATAACAACATCCCCCATCCCCATTCTTTAACTAGTTATTATCTTCGTTTAATGTTTCAACCGTTTATCATGAAAACAAGAGGATACCCACCCCGCACGATGCACAATTTAGAGAGACGAAGGTAAAATCCCTACCTTAACAGGTTCTGATCACAACGCTACCCAGGATCAACTTTCGAAGGCATCCATCGGCATCCGTCACCTCTGTCAAAACTCGGAAAAACCTCCTCGGGTGGAAGTTGGAAAGGAAAGGTCGAAGGAAAGACAACAGATCCAAGCTCAGAAGTTCCGCCTCATCGTTACGATCCTGTGGCTACTGATGGATCGTAAATCGGAGCTCGGACGAAGAAGTTATGGAAGAAAATGAGCCTTTGAGTCTCTTGGGAGAGCTCTGATCAGAGGAATGGGGAGGAGAGGGGTGAGTTGAAAAGGAGGAGGGGACCCTCCTTTTATAGGCGAGAAAAAAAAAAGTACATGGCGTGTACTTCATGGTACACGGCGTGTACTCGGCCATTTCACACGGTCACCACGCGACTTCCAACACGGCCTTCAACGCAGAACACGGCCGTTGAATGGTCAACACATGGTTTGAGGGTAACGTGTACGCGGGGAGGGACTACACGGCATGTAGTATTGGATACATGGTGTGTGCTCATTTATTTCACATGGCAAGGACACGGCCTCAACACGGCACACGACCTTTGACTGGTCAACAGACGTGTTGAAGGTAACACGTACGCGGGGAGGGACTACACGACGTGTAGTATTGGATACACGGTGTGTAATCATTTATTTCACACGGGAAGGATACGGCCTTCAACACGGGGTATACCCGGCAAGGTGGTACACGGCGTGTACTCACACAACACGGCATGTACTTACAAAATTCTGGAAAGTGTGGGAAAAGTCCATTTTACCCTCCAGAACACTTCGTGACCTTCTTTTTGACAAAGGAATGGGCCGGAGAGGTCCGGGCCATTACATTAGATACCTCTTAAAACGTTCTCTTCCCCGAGAATTCAAAAACCAACCCAGAGGAACCCAACAAGATACCTCTTAGGGTTCTCGTTATAACAAGAACCCAACCAACAACCCTAATCATAGGTGTTAGGAATTCCATCTCCTATGTCGAGATATTATCTGCTTTAGGCGGCACTGACTCGCCTTCACAGGTTTAATCGCATCCGCATTAATGTGTCTCGATTAAGGATTGGGACTTCCCACTTCCATATATTTGGATTTTCCAACTTACACTGCCCCCAACACCGTACAACCCACACGGTACCCGAAGACGTGGTTTGGGGAAATTCCTTCTCCTATGTCTAGAAAATATCCGCTTTAGGCGGCACTGACTCGCCTGCATGGGTTCAATCGCATCTGCATTAATGCATCTCTATTAAGGATTAGGTTTTTCCCTTTACCCATACATCCAGACATGTTATACACTTCCAGAGAACAAGGAAATAAGACGTATCATAACCGACAAGCCAAGCATTCCATATACAAAGGTACAGAGTATAACATCAACACAAAGCTCAGAAGAACAAGGGAGAACACAAGTAAAAACAACTCTGGGTACTGAGCGTGCATATGGGCCTCCCACTCCCAAGTGCTCTCCTCAAGGCTGCCATGCCTCCACAACACATGAACCAACAGAATGGTTCATCCACGGAGCACCTTCTCTTTACGATCCTCGATTCTAACTGGTCGTTCCTCAAAGGTCGCGTTATCTCCCATATCTAACTCTCCCCATTCGATAACATGAGAGTCGTCGTGTATGTATCGATGAAGCTGGGAGACGTGGAAGATTTCATGAACCTTCTCCAACTGAGGTGGTAGGACTAGCTAATATGCCACCCTGCTGACTCGCCTCAGCACCTCGGAAGGTCTGATGGACCTGGGGGAGAGCTTACTCCCCTTCCCGAACCTCCACTGCCCCCGTCGAGGGGAAACCTTCCAGAACACATGGTATCCCACCTCGAACTCCAAGGGCCTCCTCTGAAGATCAGCATAAGACTTCTGTTGGTCCTGATCCGCTTTCATCCTCTCACATACAAGCTGGACTTTCTCTATGGTGCTTTGCACTACCTCTGGCCCAAGAGCACCTATCTCACCAACCTCTACCCAGCAAATTGGTGAACGACATGGTCTTCCATACAAAGCCTCAAACGGTGCCATGACTATAGTATATTGGAAGCTGTTGTTGTAAGAAAACTCCACTAAAGTCAAGTGTCGTACCCATGATCCTCCGAAATTCAGAATGCATGCTCGCAGCATGTCCTCCATCGTCTGGATAGTCCGCTCTATCTGCCCATCAGTCTGGGGGTGGAAAGTCGTGCTAAGGCATATCTGGGTGCCAAAATCATGTTGTAACCCCCTCTAGACTCGTGAGGTAAACCAATTATCCAGATCTGAGACGATAGTCTTTGGAACTCCATGAAACCGCACAACCTCATCTACGTACCTCTATGCTAAGGTACTCATCGAGCCTAACTCCTTAATTGCTAATAAGTGAGCTGATTTCGTCAGTCGATCCACCACTACCCAGATAGCATCATAACCACCCTAAGCTCTGGGTGGTCCTATGACGAAGTCCATTTAGATGTCATCCCACATCCACTCGGGGACATCTAAAGGATACAACAAACCACTGGGAACACGGTGTTCATCCTTCACTTGCTGACACACTAGGCATTTAGCCACAAACTCCGCCACTGCCTGTTTCACCCCGGGCCACCAAAACTGTTCCCTCAGGCATCGGTACATTTTTGAAACTCCTGGATGTACCGCCAAGGCTGAGCTATGTAACTCACGGAGAACTCCCTCACGCATCGCCTCCATAACAAACAACCTTCCATGAAAAAGCATCTGATGTCGGCTGTCCTCTGACCATCCTTCTAGAGTGTTCCCCTAATCGATACGATCCCGCAACACTTACGCCTTGGATTCCCCCCACTGAGACTCTTCCACTTGCTATAACAAGGAGGACTGCACCGTCATCTGAAACAAACAGCCTCTAACACCTTCTACCCTGGCATCCAAGTGCAAGGCAGCCAACTCTCCCATCGCTTTCCAAGCATAAGCAGATTTCCGAACCACTTCCTTATGTGACTTCCTGCTCAGGGCATCAGCCACAATGTTTCCCTTACCTTTTGTGTAATAGATCTCGAAGTCATAGTCTTGGAGAAACTCGACCCATCTCTGCTGCCGTAAGTTCAGGTCACGCTGGGAGAAGATATAATGCAGGCTCTTGTGATCTGAGAAGACCACAAAGTGCTCCCCAAAGAGGTAATGTCTCCAAAACTTCAATGCGAACACTACTGCTGCAAGCTCTAGGTCATGGGTGGCATAGTTACGCTCGTGAGGGCATAACTGCCTAGACCCATAACAGATAACTCCCTTCTTCTGAATCAGCACGCACCCCAGACCAAGGCCAGAAACATCACAAAACACCTCATACAACAACCCTTCCTCTGGAAACCTGAGTACGGGAGCACTGACCAACTTCTCCTTTAGGTAGTCGAAAGCTTTCTGACACTTCTCGCTCCATAGTAAGACTTGGTTCTTCCTAGTCAAAGCTGTTAATGGAGAAAAAACTCGGGAGAAGTCTGAAACGAACCTCCTATAGTAACCTGCCAACAACAAGAAACTACGAACTTCTGCCACGCTCTTGGGTGCCGCCCAAGAAACAACTACCTACACCTTCGATGGATCCACTGACACTCCATGCTGAGACACCACGTGCCCATGGAAGTGTACTTCTTGCGTCAAGAACTTACACTTCGACAATTTCCCATAAAGTTGGTGGTGTTGAAGGACTTCCAACACTGCCCTGAGATTCTCAACATGCTCCTCCTTTGATCTTGAGTATATCAGGATGTCATCGATAAACACAACGTCGAACCTGTCCAGAAACTCTCGGAAGACAAAGTTCATAAGTCCCATGAACACAGATGGTGCATTCGTAACTCCAAACAGCATTACTACAAAATCGAAGTGCCCACACCTACACCTGAAAGCCGTCTTCGAGATGACACTGTCCTTTAACCTCATCTGATGATATCCAGATCGTAGATCAATCTTAGAAAACCAACCTACTCCCCTCAGTTGGTCTAAGAGATCATCTATCCTTGGAAGGGGCTAACGGTTCTTTGCCGTTACCTGGTTCAACCTTCGGTAGTCTATGCATAGCCTGAGACCACCATTTTCCTTCTTCACGAACAGAACTGGAGCACCCCATGGCGATATGCTGGGTCGAACAAAACCCTTCTCCATCAGATCGTCAATCTAAATCCACATCTCCCGCAACTCCAAAGGTGCCATCCGTTAAGGGGTCATCGAAATCGGATGGGCACCAGGTTGTAAGTCTATCCCGAACTCAACGTCGCGTCGGGGGGGGGGGGGGGTAGAGTCACAACCTCCTCGGGAAAACATCGAGGAATTCCCCAACAACCTCTGGGACATCCATCATTTCTGTATCAGCTGGAACCATTGATAACCCGCCTAACAAGGAAAGGAGAGGCTCCACACGCCAGATTCCCACCTGATAGCTCCTCTCGCCAACAAAAGCTACACGTTTCCCATCTATGTCGGATAACACGACCCTTCTTCGGAAGCAGTCGATAACGTCACTAACAGAAAACAACCAGTCGATGCCTAGGATGACATCATATGGCTGCATCTGTAGCAAAAGAAGGTCCCCACTAGATCGATGTGGTCCCAACGTCATCCCACATCCCCGGCAAACACAAGATATGATGGTCTGGCCTCCAACTGGTGTACTCAGCACCAGTGGTACAGAAAGTCTCTCTACATCTATTCCCAAAGCATAGGCTAGACCAGGTGCAACAAAGGAGTGCGAAGCTCCTGAATCGAACAAAGCAGAAACGAGAGTGTTGAACAAACAAATCGTACCTCGCACCACCTCTGGTCCTGTCAGAGCTGTCAACTCGGCTGCGTAAAACTGTCCATGCCCAGCTCCTCTACCTCTCTGATGTCGCCCACCTCCCCGACCACACCCTGGTCGAGGTCCCTAAGGATCACTCTGAGTTCGGCATCCTCCTGCAAAGTCTACCCTCGGAGGAGCATGGTCCTGCTACTACTGGAAGGGCCTCGCCTGCAACTGGTGCTGCTGAGGTGGGCGCTGAACCTGCCCACCTCCACCGTAATGAGCTTGGGTCGGGCACCAACTCTGAATGTGCCCGAAACCTCCACAAGAAAAACACTTCGGTCCTGGGCTCGTGAAAAGGGGACGAGGACCCGAATATCTGAAATGGAACTAATGGGGCCTACTCCCCACTGGCCTGAACCTGGAAGGTCCCATCACAGGAGGCCTACTGCTGACTGCCTTCCCTTTCGTCAAACCTGGCTGGATCCCCTCATGTGGTGCACCTCCTAGTGAGTGCATCCTCTCTACAACTTCTTCCTTCTGCTGTACTGCCAAGTACGTCGGAAGGGTGAAGGGTGTGACAGCATACTGGAGCGAAGTACGAAGCGCCTCCTCCAAACTTCTCACCCGAGACTCCTCATCTTGAAAGAGATCCGGAGCAAAGCACAAGAGATCCTTGAACTTGATCCCCAACTCTCGTACTGACATACTTCCCTGGTGAAGGGAGAGTAACTCTGGCTGCTTCTCTGCCTTGATCATGGAAGAAAGGAATTACTCTCGGAATTCCTTCTTAAAGTCAGCCCATGGAACCTATGTCTCTGTCCTCTATCTGAGGTAGAGCGTCCACCACTGACGCGCCTCCCCTCTCAGTTGACTGACTGCTAGGGGAACCCAGTACTCCCTTGGAGCACGAATCAAAGTAAAAGCGATCCCTAGCTTCTCAAGCCACCCCTTCGTCTCTGTATCTGAAGTACTACCCTCGTACTTCTTGAGGGTCTGCCGCTGGAAAGAATGGAGAGTCCTCTACCACTGGTCATATTCCTCCACTTGGTCAATCCTCAACTGATCGACCGCCTGAATCTGCTGGGCCTCGGCCGTCTGAGCCACCCGGGGATGACGTCAAGGTGCCATAGCTGTATGGTAAACAAAGATCTCCTAAGCCCAAGTAGTAAGGAAATTTCTCAGGGTTTCATTTTATCATTTTATTTCAATTTCTTTCCCAGAACACCCAAATCAAGTAAAAACACAATCATGATGATGCATGTACCATTCCTAGGGTCTCTACCCTGTAATCAATGAAGTCTCACTTGGTCGTTCAGTAGGCTCAGAGTCCTTGCATCGGATCACGGGGGGCCCTAAAATCCCGTGTCCTAGTCAGTCTTCCCTGGCCTACGTCACGCACCAAGATTAACCAACATTGTTTCCCTACCATCCCATGCAATCCTAACTATTCCTAACTCTAGACTTCATCCTATCTCTCAACCTCCCTCTGATACTATTCTGTCACAACCCCCTCCCACCAAAGATGCCCCTCCTGAGCTGGCAATGGTGAAAGGGAGATAATGACCCCCGAGTCCCGCATCCAGTAGGCCCCGGGGTGGCGACTAGCACCAAGGGTATGAATTTTCACAAATATCATAGGCATTACCGTTTTTATTATTTAGGATTGGGAAATAGGAAAAGTAAACCACCAAAAAGAAAAGGAACAAGTGTATAGAAATAAACCCAAACCAATCCCACATGTATGTTTAAAAAATTCTGAAACAAGGTACAAGTACAAGAAATCTCAAAAAGTAAAATACCAAAAGAAACAAGAGTATAACAACTGCAACAACTCCAACTATCCCGATTATTAGGGTCCCGCACGGCCCTGGTAGTCCTCCTGGAAACCTAAAAATAAACGTAGGGTGAGCATACAAGTATACTCAGTAGGGAAACATAAAGCTCTCGTGCACAAGTGGGGAGACATCCTAATGTCCTGTGAGAACAATAGAAGAAACCTAGAAAGGAATTCTATCCACCCAACCTCACCAGCCACACTCACCAAAAACACAATCACAACAGGTAGTAGTATTTAAAAACAAGAGTATTGGGTACCCCACACCATTTCCCACTAGTTAGCTACTCTTCCTAACGGCGAACGTCCTGACACTGCCACACTCTTCCTGCCCGCACACACTTGGATCTCACAACCAGACATCCCGCCCGCACACCTGGGCCTCACAACAACGTATCCCGCCCTCACACACTTGGGCCTCACAACCACGTATCCCACCCGCACACACCTAGGCCTCACAACTATGAATCCCGCCCGCACACACCTGGGCCTCATCCCGAAGATTCTTGGGAATAGTAATAGTAATAGAACCCTCGCCCGAAGACACCTGGGCCTCATCCCGAAGATTCTTGGGAAAACAAACATGTCCGAAGAGTCTTGGGCCAATCCTCCCCCAATCGAAACCTACCCAAAGAGTCTTAGGTGTAAGGTCGACTCAATCCATCACAGCCTAGGGAAGAAGGAGCAGGAAGGAGCTAGTAACTAAGGGTAAAACACCCTCTCCCATGAAATGGGAGTGTTCGGCACTAAGTGCTCAACATGGGTGGGGTGCGATAAAACACAAAAGATACATATATATATATATATATTTATATCAAACACACAGCCCAACCTATGGATTCTAAACAGAGAAACTGAGCACGTACCTCAGCACTGCTACCACGAAGCATGCATACAACAACAACCCCAACCCCATTTAGGTTTTCACGTTTCAGCAGAATTTGTATATTAGTTCCTTAACTACTGGGAAATAACCGAAACCAACCATATCAATCGTTTGGGAAACATATCCCTACCATCCACAAATCAAGTTAGGAAAAAACAAGCAGCACAACAAGTCCCTACTTATTAACCAACCAACCCATTGATTAATATTCTCGTTCCATCACCATGCCCCCCCCCCCCCATTTTTTAACTATTACACTTTATTTATTATTCACAATGCATAGTTCGTTCACATTCAAACCAATCCCTGCAGCCCCGCTGCCAACCACTATTTATAGTATTCACACCAACCCACAACCAAACCAACCGCAGCCCCACTGCTCACCCGATCTACAACAACCCGCAAAACAAGGTTCGTGCCACATCATCGCCCCTTTTTATCATCATTTAATGTATCCCCACTACCTGTTCTATTCGTAACAACCCAGGATTCACCCCCCTTTCACACACCACGTAACCAATCCAACACCCACATGTTTATTATTCCATTTTGTTCAACCGGGGTGATCACACAAGGGTTCTAGATTTTAATCAGCCCACTTTACATGATTAAACAAATTCCACATTCCACAAAGTTCCATTCACAAAAACGGTCTTAGAAAGATATAGAAACATTTAATTGCAGAAGCTAAGGCCCCCAACGACCGTGATTTTCAATAGGCATAAGCCTATTCAATTCACAACATAATAACACATGATATAAATATAAACATAAAAACTTTCCTCATCCCAGTTCTTTAACCATTTATTATCTTTGTTTAATGTTTCAACCGTTTCTCATGAAAACAAGAGGATACCCACCCCACATGATTCACAATTTAGAGAGAAGAAGGTAAAATTCCTACCTCAACAGGTTCTGATCACAACGCTACCCTGGATCAACTTTAGAAGGCGTCCGTCGGCATCTGTCACTTCCGTCGAAACCCGGAAAAACCTCCTCGGGTAGAAGTTGGAAAGGAAAGGTCAAAGGAAAGACAACGGATCCAAGCTTAGAAGTTCCGCCTCATCATTACGATCTCGTGGCCGCTGACGGATTGTAAATCCGAGCTTGGACAAATAAGTTATGGAAGAAAATGAGCCTTCGAGTCTCTTGGGAGAGCTCTTCTCAGAGGAATGGGGAGGAGAGGGGTGAGTTGAAAAGGAGTAGGGGACTCCTCCTTTTATAGGCGAGAAAAAAAAGTACACGGCATGTACTAAGCCATTTCACATGGTCACCACGCGGCTTCCAACACGACCTTCAACGCGGAACGCGACTGTTGACTAGTCAACACACGGTTTGAGGGTAACGCGTATGCAGGGAGGGACTACACAGTGTGTAGTATTGGATACACGGCATGTACTCATTTATTTCACTCGGCCAGGACACCGCCTCAACACGGCACACGGTCATTGATTGGTCAACACACGGGTTGAAGGTAACGCGTACGCGGGGATGGACTACACGGCGTGTAGTATTGGATACACGGCGTGTACTCATTTATTTCACACAAAAAGGACATGACCTTCAACACGGGGTATAACCGGAAAGGTGGTACATGGAGTGTACTCACACTACACGGTGTGTACTTACAAAATTCTGGAAAGTGTGGGAAAAGTGCTTTTTACCCTCCAGAACACTTCGTGACCTTCTTTTTGACAAAGTAATGGGCCGGAGAGGTCTGGGCCATTACAATTTACTATATCTATCTGTATCACACAAGATCCACAATACCCTATCTTTCTTTAGAGTCCAATGTAGACTTATTCACTTATTAAATGATCTAGAGATAGAAATATATTTTTCTTTAGATGGAAATCCTCTTCAAGAAAGTTGGATACCTCTTCCTTATGTACTTCCTCAAGAGCTTCAACGATTTTGGTGGTCTCGATACTCCTAAAACATCACGAGTGATATGGTACCTCAATCTTTGAATGATCGGGCACATAGGTTTCTTCTTATTTAAAAGGATCATGGCTTTAAACTCATTATTACTTTGATAAAATGATGTGTCAGGTTTTCAAAAATAATCATGCAACTATTCTCCACAAATTTTTATCACCTTCATGCACTAATTTATCCAAAAAACAATATCATGCATGATATCTCAATTATTAAAAGAAATAAATGTGTTATAAACAACACATTTATTTTTCCTCAATTTAAATATAAATACCCATTGGCTGTTGGGTATTCATTTCCTTACTCTTTCACCAGGTATTTAAATATATGTAGTCTCATAAATTCCTTCATTCTTGCCTACACAACTACTAAGATGTGGAAATATATTCCACGATGTAGCATAGAAGCCCTTATAGCATAGGTATTCTTACATGGTAAAAAACCCTCTCATTTTCATGAATTAAAAAACTCAAACAAATGACTGTGGTGTAATATCATTTACCATTAAATATCTCCCTATAGCTCAAAAAACTTGACACTATCAATTTGAAACCTTCCATGGTGTAAAAAAGAAGCTATGGGGTGGGATTACCATCAACCCGTAGCTTCTATAGTGAATGGATAAACCATAAGGTGTATCCGTCTGAACACTCGACCTAATCATGTAAGATATTTTGGGCCTTAATTAATTTTACAATTCAATATATATTCATGCATGTGGAATTGCATGAATATAATATGTTCATGTACCACATGAATTTATCAATATTTAAACTCATATGAAGAACTCAAATTCATCAAGTGATATCACATCTTGGTGATTTCTATTTATGCATGGTGGTACATGAATATCATGTGAAATGAGTGCTTCAGACTCACCTGAATCTCATAAGGTTGATGCATCCTTCTTTAAATGTGGACATGAACTTGGTTTTATTTGGTGGATGCAGACCAAAAAAATACTTGTTTGTTGAACCAGTAAATGATGAGTGTGGGTATAACGTGAGGAGGAAAATTACAATGCTTGATCAGATGACTCTAATGCATTGGATCGAATTGTTAATCTTATTTTTGTATCATTTAATTCATGTGAACACTTCCCCCATCGTTACTCTTGAGACGTGATTTTTTCCTTGTAATACTTTGAAATATTTTTAAATATTTCTCCAGAGCTAAGTACTGAGACGAAGTGTGATTCTGAGGCCTAGTGTGCCTAGAAGTAACTTTATAAAAATACTAAATATATTTTATATTGTGTGCATGTGGTTACATAAAGAAACTGGGATGACACTTAAATAGATGATTAGATCAAAAATCTGAGACCACAGTTAGGTCCGGAACGCGGTATTTTCCCTAGGCGTAACTTAAATGAGTCGACATGGGATGTTCGAATCCCTCGCTCGTTGGTGGAAAATGGGTGTGATTTAATTAATTAATTAAAATGATTTTTTACCTTAGAAATGGTTATAAATTCATGTTTTAGAAGATTTGACCTCATAATCTTGTTTTCTCCAATGGCTTATCCTCTCTTTCTCTCATTTCCCATTGATGAATGACAAATAAAGAACGATGAGGAAACCTTGGATCTTGATGGATCAAGATGAGATGAATGCAGAAGATCCTCCTCCTTCATTAGCAAATGGGTTCTTCACCAACAATCAAACCAAGAAAGATGTAGGAATCGTCTTTGGTGTTTTTACACTTAGGATTAAATTTTGAGCATGTTGATAATTAGATCTTCAATTTGTGCCCTTGATTTCAAACTTTGCATGAGCCAAAGTACCTGGATTTCATATTGTTTATCCCATCTTCTAAACTTGGTGCCCCAATCTTGATCTCCAGCCAATAATTCTTATACGATGATGTTTAAAATTTGTATTTTGGTTCTTTTCTCCCATATTTCTTCACATATTCGCGGAGGAATCCCTTTGAATCCTGGATTGACAATTTTCAGGGGACCCGAGCATGATCGGACGCCCGAATTTAGATCAAACTTGTGGAATGACAATGAAATTATAGGCAAGGAATAGATCTATAAACAACATGATGTAAGGATGAAGAATCCATATGTTTCACATCAATATGATGAGAAAAAAAGTCACTTCGGCATACAAAAGATTTGGAAAAACCCTCATCTTTGAATGAGGATGATTTAGGATGAAAAATTAAGAGATTTCACGTTCTTCCGCCAGATCTGAATATTTTGGAGTGAAATCTGGCGACTCTGACCATAGTTGAAGCAGATTCAGAAGCAGTGGTTGGAATCAAAGAAACACTTGGGATTCTGAAAAAATCCCGACTACACACTGTGTTCAGTGAAGAACACGCAATATGTAGCCTCCCTCAGTGGTGATTCTAGGGTTTAGGAAGATACAAGGATAACATGACATGTACTACCCTTGACACGCAATGTACCACCTTTCTGTGTGAGGTGATCCATGTGAAGGAACACAAAGCCAGGAACACACCTTGTTCCAAGAACATGGACATGGGTTGGCCACACAGAAAGAATCCCATGTGAACTAACACACCGTGTACCGAAGTACATAGACACAGGGTGCGAGCACAGACACAATCAGTGGTCATGGCCCCGGTCCCTGATAGCTAGAACACGATGTGTAGTCCACCCACACGGCGTGATATAATATATAAGATGAGACCCGTGTATTGGTGTCAGACATGGCCAAGAGATGAAGAGGGGCCACTTGCCATGTGGGACCCCTCACACACCACATACTATTTGAGCTCATCTGATCAACCTTCAGTTCTATATATCTCCTTCATTTGAACTGAAATTTCATCCTATGAGATATCTATCTTGAGTGTTTCTTACACATATAACACGATGGTTCCCTAAGAAGTGATTATCGAGATATGACATGAATATTCCAGTTTGTAATACCCCAATACAACAACCGATTAAAAAAGTGATCATACGGGCTTATCAAAGCAGTTTTGGGATGACCCCCCAGCTAGGATGGGTAGTGTAGTCCCCAACAACCTTTTGGGATGACCCTACAGCTGGCATGTCTAGTTTAGTCCCCAATGAACTTCTAGGATGGCCCTCTATCTTGGCTGGGTAGTGTAGTCCTCAACAACCTTCTAGGATGACCCTCCAACTAAGCTGGGTATTTTAGTCTTCGATGCCCTTCTGGGATGACCCTCTAGCTGGGCTGGGTAATGTAGTCTCTGACGAACTTCCGGTCTAACCCTCTAGCTGGGCTGGGTGGTGGAGTCACCAACTACCTTTTAGATAAGACCCTAGACTAGGCGACATAGTGGCGAAGTGTGGTTTTAATTACCCTTAGACTCATGAGAAATAGGTTGGCTTTCCCCACTAAGACTCATCCTTATGGAACAACATAAAACTATGTGGGCGAGTCAGTGCCACCCAAATAAGATTGTATCAAGGTGTTGTGATTTAATCCCCATTAACATGTGTCTTCTAGGTAGACACATGAGGTATTGGGCATCCTAGATAGATTTACCTTTGAACTGTTGGATACTCATCTTCTTGGGCTAAGCTGTTATATGGAGATCCCCTTACTCTCTCATTTGGTCTTCTTTGACTGGGAATATATATATCTTTCATGTTACAATACCCACTCCTTAAGTCTTGGTTACTCTCCTTCCAAGAGAGGTGAATATGTGTGGGTTATGCCTTGTGCTTTCCGTTTCTAGATTCTCATGGTTGTACAGGTCTACTCTATGGATATAGGTATAAAAGAATCAACGAGGAGTTCATATCCTCACTATTTCAAGATTCTTATGTTTGGATGAGTCTACTTTCCCACTTTTTCAGGTTGAGCTATAATGTTTCCATTACCCTTTACTATACCTTGTTCCATATACTAATTCTCTTCAGTTGTATCTCTTACTACTCCCCTTTACCTTTTTGGGGTGTTCTAATGGGTATGTATATACTCACCCCTGCATGGGCTCTTCCAAACACATGTCATTTCTTTTGCAGAAAGTAGACAGGTCGATCGCGACTACAAAGGAGCAAATGGATACAAGCAACTTGGACTGTGTATGGTGGTAATAGTTGGGATTCATGAGTGAGGATCTCTTAGATGTTACTATCTTTCAGTTTCCTCTAGTTTGGGATATATTTTTTTGTTCATTTGTTTTTCCCCTTTACTTTTTAGTTAACACTACCGTAATCTTTTACTATATAGATTTTTATGCATGTTTATTTTACCATATAGTAGTTTTGTAATTTTTTTACTTTTCCTCTGCACTTTTTAGTCGAGTGGGTTGTGTGCATGTGTATAGGTTTTAGAAAAATGCATCCCTAAGTTATTCATGCCTTCAGTGCTTGTTTCCACCCCTGGTCTATGAAGGCGGGCTTTTGGAAGTCTTGGCTCAAGCCCCAGCTTGGTTCATGTAGTGACAGAGTGGTATCAGAGCAAGTTTGTTCCTTGGGATGTTGTTCAGATGTTACCCCTTAAAAAGGATCAGTTGGGATTAGGTAAACAATGTCAAAGTGTCTCGAGAGAATCTCTCAGGCCATGAAGTTTAGTCATGGTGTGGCTGACTGATGTAACCATTTACCGGGTCCCTGATTACCCACTTTTCGACTCGGAACCCTGAGACATTTCTTGGAGGGAACAATGAAACATGCATCATATGGGATTGAGTCTTTTACTTTACTTATTGAGTCATCTCCCCATTCTTTTTTTGATATATATATATATATGCTCATCTGACTGCAATACTCCTTGAAAATTTTTTAGATTCCTCTACGATGATAGCCAGCCAGGATTCCATCTCTGGATCATAATGACGGTCCCATGAATGATGAGGTCTCAGTATAAGGTCCATCTTGTGATCCCATTACTCATAGTGGAGAGGTAGCATCACCACCACCTGTTGAGTAACAGATAGTCCCGGTAGCGTAGGATGAGGATGGGCATGGGTTGAGTTCCCTCTGCGAGTTCCTACACCAGAGACCGCTGAGGTTTCACAGTGAGCTAGATATTAAGATAATAGAGTATTGTTTGTAGTTAGTGGTCCATGTTTTCAGGATTGTTCGGACACTGACAGATTATATGGTGCCTTTGGAATCCAATCTTTTCCATAGAGTATCTGGGCACTGGTGGAACTTAGTTACCCAAATGCACAATGATTCGACACTCTCATGGGACGTCTTTTAGTAGCTACTTCATGAAGAGTATTAACCCTCATAGTTTCACTATGTTTGGATTCTTGAGCTTTTAGAGCTTCAATAAGGATGGATTAAAGTGTTAGAGTATGCGGCGAGGTTCATAGAACTTACGCGCTACTCCCTTGACACGATCATAGATGGATACTTTTGAGCATGGAAGTTCAAGCAAGGACTCCCTAGAGAGATCTGGGCTAACATGGTTCCCTTGTGCATCCCCACCTATTTCGGGGTGCTGGAATTGGAAATTTTTATAGAGAGATTCATGGTAGAGGGATGTTAGATAGTAAGAGCTGGAAGTAGGAGCAATAGAGCTGATATGTCTATAGCAGCAGGCATATGCCAGAGTTCTCGGAACAGGAGGCCCATTCTTGAGCGTACCCAGGGACATGGTTATGTCACGTAGGAGAAATATAGAGTAATGGGACAACCCAAATAGGGTTGGTTCAATAATTGTGATGGGAAAAGTCACATGGAATGGGACTACTTGACCAGGCAAACTGATCATCCTAGACAGGTAGCAGATGGACCACCATGGTAGAGGCAGTTTCGTGATCAAGGATCTCCCAGGCGGAGACAGGGTGGTCCCCAAGGATACGGATATGGAAGAGGGTAAAAAGGAGTTGTAGGTGGGGGATGATAGTATGATTTTCTTCCACCACCACCACTAGGATCCCCATATCAGGTTCAGGGATCTGGCAGTTGGGGATGTGGGAAGCTGTAAGATTTAGACATCTACAATCTTGTGGCACACAAGATGATCCGAGGTATGATTTCTGTTTACTCTATTATTTCCTCAGTATTAGTAGACACAAGTGATATCCATTATTTTTTCTTGTGACTCTTGGTGAAGTAGATGGAGATCCCCATGGAGACGCCAGCAAAAAATCTATGACTCGAGGTTCCCACATGGAACACTTCTTCCATATCTTTCATCTAACGGTAGTGCGAGCTATCTCTTGGTGGAGAGAGGTTCACATGGGACCTACTAATCATCACAACGGGACACTATAACATCATCTTGAGCATGGATTGGCTTTCCACAGTTCAATTCCATATTAACTGTCGCCATAGATTAGTCATATGCCTACGTGCTAATGGGAAAAAGTTCTCCTTTTTTGACAAGGGAGACCTTATAGCAGGATAAGTGGGTGATGTGAGAAAGTGGTTACAACCTATCACCCATCAGCTAGCGAGTATGACCCTTGGTGTAGCAAACTCTTTAGGTGTCTGGATCCCTTTAGCTATGGAGGATTATATGTATGTCTTCCCTAAAGACGTTCTAGTACTAACTTTGAGGCAGGAGTTAGAGTTTTTCATTGACTTGCAACTGAGGACTACCCCAATATCATCTACAACATATTAGATAGCTCTCACTAAGATACGGTTGTATATGGAGGACCTTCTTGAGAAAGGTTTCATCATATTCAGTGTGTCTACCTAGGAATCACCAGTTCTATTTGTGAAGAAGGAATATGATAACTTACATCTTTGTATGGATTATCGTCACCTGAACCTGACCACGATAAAGAACAAGTACCCTTTTCCGAGGATTGATGACCTGTTTGATCAGTTGCGGGGTGTGATATGGTTCTCCAAAATCAATATCAGGTCCTTCTATCACCATTTGTGGGTTCTTGAGGCTGATATTACAAAGTTTCCTTTTCGATGTGGCTATGGACACTATGAGTTCCTAGTGATGCCTTTTAGCCTGACAAATGCCCCTGCTATTTTCATGGATTTGATAAACCTAGTATTCCAACCTTACTTGGACCAATTTTTCTTTGTCTTCATCGATGAAATGCTCTTCTACTCTGCAATAGGGGAGGATCATGCAGAGCATTTGAGGAGATTCCTCGATCTACTTTGAGAGAACCGTATTTATGGAAAGCTCTTGAAAATCCAATTCTAGATAATGGAGGTTCACTTTATAGGGAATTTTATTTCCTAACAAGGAATAGCCATGGATCCCACAAAGATTGAGGTAGTGATTTATTGGGATCCACTAAAGAATGTGTCAGAGGTTTAGGGTTTTCTTAGCTTGTTAGGGTACTACCATAGATTTGTCAAAGACTTATCTAGGATCACAACTCCTTTGACAACTCTAAATTGTAAGGGATAGTTGTTTACCTTTTATGATCAGTGCTAGAATGTCTTCAAGGAGTTGAGGAATAGGCTGATGATCGCTCCAATTTTGAGGCTACCAGAGGAAGGAGTTGAGTTCGTAGTATATTGTGACATTGTAGGAGATGGGATTGGTTGCATGTTAAAGAAATGACTGATAGTCATCGCATATGGGTCGAGGTAGTTGAAACCCAATGAGTAGAATTTTGTGACTTGTGATCTTTATTTGGGAGTGTTGGTCTTTTCTTTAAGGATCTAGAGGCACTACCTTCTTGGAGAGCATTTTTTTGGTCTACTCAGACCACCATAGTATCAAGTACATCTTCACTCAGAGAGACTTGAACCGGAGGCAACAAAACTGGTTGAAGTTCCTACAAGACTATGAATTTGTGATAGTTTATACTTCAGGGAAGGGAAACATTGTAGAGGATTCCTTAGTAGGAAGTCCTAGGCTCTCCTAGTAAAAGAAAATTTAAACCAATTAGCTTTGCTAAAACTTTCCCTGATGGAACAGGAGGGTGCAGTTTTCCTATAGTAGATGGTGATTACTACTTCACTCCTTGAGCTTATGAAAGAGTCCCAGCTGGGAGACATTGATTGTGAGGTTCTGTGTGATCATATATCTATAGGTAACTCACCAGATGGATATTCTAAAGGAGAGAATCATGAGATCTTGTTCCAGGGGAATACAATGGTTCTATTTGCGCTATGGGTGGAAGTGATTAGGGAGTTCCAAACTTCTCCCTTAGATGTACATCCTGGTGTGGGGAAGATGTATAGGGATATTCAATGGTAGTTTTGGTGGTCTGTCATGAGACGAAGTATAGCTGAATTTTTCTTACTATGCCTTACCTGCTAGTAGGTGAAGGCTATGCACTAGGTTCTAGAGGGTTTGTTGCAGCCTCTTGATATCCCATAGTGAAAGTGGGGTGGAATATTCATGGAATTCATCATAGGGCTTCTACACATATTAAAGATCCATGATTCCATTTGGGTGAATTTATCAATATTTAAACTCATACGAAGAACTCATGAATTTATCAATATTTAAACTCATATGAAGAACTCAACTTCATCAAGTGATATCACATCTTGGTGATTTATATTTATGCATGGTGGTATATGAATATCATGTGAAACGAGTGCTTCAGAATCACCTAAATCTCATAAGTTTGATGTAACATTCTTTAAATGTGTACATGAATTTGGCTTTCTTTGGTGGATGCAGACCAAAACATACTTGTTCATTGAACCAGTAAAGGATGAGTGTGGGTATAACATGAAGAGGAAAATTCCCCTACATGATCAGATGACTCTCATGCATTGGATAAAATTGTAAATATTATTTTTGTATCATTTAATTCATGTGAACACTTCCCACATCATTACTATTGAGACCTAGTTTTTTCCCTGTAATACTTTTAAATATTTTTAAATATTTCTCCAGAGCTAAATACTGAGACAAAATGTGATTATGAGGCCCAGTGTGCATATAATTAACTTTATAAAAATAATAAATATATTTTATATTTCGTGCATGTGGTTACTTAAAGAAACTGAGATAACTCTTAAAAAGATGATCAGATCAAAAATCTAAGACCACAGTTGGGTTCTAAACATGATATTTTCCCTAGGCTTGACTTAAATGAGTCGATGCGGGATGTTAGAATCCCTTGCTCATTGGTGGCACATGTAAGAAATTTAATTAATTAATTAAAATAATATTTTACCTAAGAAATGGTTATAAATTCATTTTTTAGAGGATTTGAACTCATAATATTGTTTTTTTCAATGACCTATCCTCTCTTTCTCTCTTTTCCCAATGACGAATGGCGAATAAAGAACGATTAGGAAACCTTGGATCTAGATGGATCAAGATGTAGTGAATGCAGAAGATCCTCCTCCTCCATTAGTGAATGGGTTCTTCACCAAAAATTGAACCAAACAATATTTATGACTCGTCTTTGGTGTTTTTACACTCAGGATTAAACTTTGAGCATGTTAATAATTAGATCTTCAATTTGTGCCCTTGATTTCAAACTTTTCATAAGACCAAGTACATGGATTTCATATTGTTTATCCAATGTTCTAAACCTGGTACCCCAATCTTGATTTCCAGCCAAGAATTCTTATAATATGATGTTTAAACTTTTTATTTTGGTTCTGTTATACCATATTTCTTCATATCTTCATTGATTAATCCCTTTGAATGCTGGTTTCACAATTTTTAGGTGAACCAAGCATGATCGGATGGCTAGATTTAGATCGAACTTGTGGAACAACAATGAAATTCTAGGAAAGGCATAGATCTATAAAAAACATGATGTAAGGATGAATAATCCATAGTTTTCACATAAATATTATGAGAAATGAAGTCACGCCATCATACGAAATATCTGGACAAACCCTCATCTTAGAATGAGGTCGATTCAGGATGAACAAATAAGAGATTTCACATTCTTTATCTAGATCTGAATATTTCAGAGTGAAATCTGGTGAATCTGACCGTAGTTGAAGAATATTCGGAAGCAATGGATGAAATCAAAGAAATGCTCAGGATTTTATAAAAATTCCAACTACACACTGTGTTCAGCAAAGAACACACAACATGTATCCTCCCTCAGTGGTGATGTTAGGGATTGTGAAGAGACAAGGATAGAACGACATGTACTCCCCTTGACATGCGATGTAACACCTTTCCATGTGAGGTGAGCCATGTGAAGGAACACACAGCCAGACACATGCCATGTACCAATAACATGGACATGGGTTGGCCACACAGATAGAATTTCATGTGAACTGACACACCGTATACCAAATTACGTGGACACGAGGTGCAAGTACACAGACACAACCAGCGGTCACAACCCCAGTCCCTGATTGCTAGAACACGACATGTAGTCCAACTACACGATGTGATCTACTATATAAGACGGGACCTGTGTATCAATCTTAGACATGTCCAGGCAATGAAAAGGGTCCGCATGCCGTGTGGGACCCCTCACACGCCATGTACTGTTTGAGATCTTCTGAGCAACCTTCAGTCCTGCATATATCCTTCATTTGAACTCAAATTTCATCCTATGAGATATCTATCCTGAGTGTTTTTATGCATAGAACTTGATAGTTCCCTAAGAAGTGATTATCAAGATATGACACAAATATTCCGGTTTGTAATGCACTGAGACAACACCCGATGAAAAAAGTGATCAGATGGGATTATCAGAGCAGTTTCGGGCTGAGCCCCCAGCTAGGATGGGTAGTGTAGTCCCCAAAAACCTTTTGGGATGACCCTCCAGTTGGCATGGGTAGTTTAGTCCCCAAAAAAATTCTAGGATGTCCCTCCAGCTAGGTTGGGTAGTGTAGTCCTCAACAACCTTATGGGATGACCCTCCAATTGGGATGGGTATTTTAGTCCTTTATGCCCTTCTAGGATGACCCTTTAGCTGCTCTAGGTAGTGCAATCTCTGACGACCTTCTGGTGTAACCCTCCATGTGGTATGGGTAGTGTAGTCCCCGATGACATTTTAGGGAAGACCCTAGACTATGCGACATAGTGACGAAGTGTGGATTGACTTACCCTTAGACTCATGAGAAATAGGGGCGTTTTCCCCACTAAGACGGATCCTTATGATGCAACTTAAAACTATGTGGGCGAGTTAGTGCCACCCAAAGAGGATAGTATCAAGGTGTTGTGATTTGATCCCCATTTACTTGTGTCTTCTAAGTAGACACATGAGGTGTTGGGAATCCCAGATGGATTTTCCTTTGAACTATTGAATACTCATCTTCTTGAGTTGATCTATGATATGGAGATCCCCTTACTCTCTCATTTAGGCTTCTTTGAATGGGCATACACATATATATATTTCCTGTTACAGTACCCACTCCTTAATTCTTGGTTACCCTCCTTCCAGGAGAGGCGAATGTGTGTGGGTTATTCCATGTGATTTCCGTGTCTAGCTTCTCATGTTTGTATGGGTCTACTCATTAGTTTTAGGTATAAAAGACTCGATGAGGAGTTCCTATCCTCATTATTTCAATCTCCTTATGTTTGGATGAGTCTACTTTCCCACTTTTTTGGGTTGATCAGTACTTTTTCCATTCCCCTTTACTATACCTTGTTCCATATACTAATTCTCTTCAGTTGTATCTCTTACTGCTCCCCCTTTACCTTTTTGGGATGTTCTACTAGGTATGTATATACTCACCCCTATATGGGCTCTTCCCAATACGTGTCATTTATTTTGCAGATAGCAAACAGATCAATCATGACTACCGAGGATCATATGGATACAGGATTCTTAGACCATGTATGGTGGTCATAGTTGAGATTCAGGAGCATGTATCTCATGGTTGTTACTATCTTTCAGTTTCCTCTTGTCTGGGATAGATTTTTTTCCATGTTTTTTACCCTTTATTTTCAGTTGACTCTACTATAATCTTGTATCATCTAGAGGTTTACGCATGTTCATTTTACCTTATAGGAGTTTTGTAATTTTTTTAATTTTCCTCCGCACTTTTTAGTTGACTGGGTTGAGTGCATGTGTATAGGTTTTAAACAAATACCACCCTGAGTTATTCATGCCTTCAGTGCTTGTCTCCACCCCTGGTCTATGAAGGTGGGCTTGGGGAAGTCGCGGCTCAAGCCCCAGCTTGGGTTGGGTCATGAAAATGTGGTATCAGAGCAAGTTCATTCATTGGGATGTTTTTCGGACGTTACCCCTTAAAAAGGATTAGTTGGGATTAGGGAAACAATGTCAACGTTTCTCCAGAGAATCTCTCAGGACATGGAGTCTAGTGATTGTGTGGATGATTGATGTAACCATTCACCAGGACCCTGATTACCCACTTTTCGACTCGAGACCCTGAGATAATTTTTGTAGGGAACAATGGAACATGAATCGTGTGGGATTGAGTCTTTGAATTTCTTTATTGAGTCATCTCCCCATTTTTTTGATATATATATATATATATATATATATATTATCATCTGACCGCAATACTCCTTGAAAAATTTTCGGATTCCTTTGCGATGATAGCCAGCCAGGATACCAGCTCTGTATCATAATGACGACCCCATGAATTATGAGGCCTTAGTCAAAGGTCCATCTTGCGATCCAATTACTTCCAGTGGGAAGGTACTAGCACCCCAACCCATTGAGTATCAGATAGTCCTGGTAGGGTGGGATGATGATGGGCACGAGCTGAGTGCCCTCTGTGAGTTCATGTTCTAGAGACCATTGAGGTTTCGCAGTGAACCAGATCTTCGGGTAGCAGAGGATTGGTTGTAGTTAGTTGTCCATTTTTTCAGGATTTTTCGGACACCAAATGATCAGATGGTTCCTTTTTCAGCCAATATTTTCCATGGAGTAGCTGGGAACTCATGGAACTTAGTTACCCAAATGCATGATGAGTCGACACTCTCATGGGATGAATTTCATAAGGTGCTTCATGAGGAGTATTACCCCTCCTACTTGCACTCCATTCAGATTCATGAGCTTCTAGAGATTCAAAAGGGAGGGATTAAAGTGGAAGAGTATGTGGAGAGGTTTATAGACCTTACACTCTACTCCCTTGACATGATCATAGATGGATACATTCAAGCACGGAAGTTCAAGAAAGGACTCCCTAGAGAGATCCAAGCTAACATGGTGCCCTTGTGCATCCCCACCTATGTTGGGGTGATGGAATTGGAACTTTTTATAGTGATATTCCTAGCTGAGGGATGTTAGATAGCTAGAACTAGTAGTAGGAGTAATAGAGCTGATATGTCTGCAGTAGCAGGCAGATGTCAGAGTTCTCGGAATAGGAGGCCCATTCTTGAGCAGACCTAGGGACATGGTTATGTCACGCAGGAGAAGCGTAGAGTACCGGGGTATCCTAAAGAGGGTCGGTTCTTTATTTTGATGTTAAAGGTCACATGGAATGGGAATAATTGACCAGGAAATATGATCATCCTAGGCAGGCAGCAGATGGACCACCATGGTAGAGGCAGTGCCATGATCTCTCCCAGGCAGAGACAGGGTGGTCCCCAGGGATATGGAGATGGAAGATGGGAAAAAGGACATGTAGGTGGGGGATGATAGTATGAGTTTCTTCCACCACCACCACCAGGCTCCCCACATCAGTTTTAGGGAGCTGGCAGCTGGGGTTATGGGCATCTGTAAGATTTGGACATCTATAATCTTGCGGCACACGAGCTGATCTGAGGTATGATTTGTGTTTACTCTAATCTTTCCTCAGTATTAGTAGACACAGGTTCTATCCATTCTTTTTTTCTTGTGGATATTGGTGCAGTAGATGGATATCCCCATGGAGATTCTAGCACAACATCTATGACTCGATGTTCCCACATGGAACGCCTCCTCTGTATCTTTCATCTGCCGAAAATGTGAGCTATCACTTGGTGGAGATAGGTTCACATGGGACCTACTGGTCATCACAATGGGACACTATGACATCATCTTAGGCATGGATTATCTTTCCATGGTTCAATCCCATATTGACTACCAATATAGATTAGTCAAATTACTATGTGTTAATGGGACGAAGTCCTCCTTTTCTAACAAGAGAGATCTTATAGAGGGACAAGTGGGTGTTGTGAGCAAGTGGTTATATCATATCACCCATCAGCCAGTGAGTATGACCCTTGGTGTAGTAGACTCTTTAGGTGTCTGGATCTCTTTAGTTATGAAGGATTATATAGATGTATTCCCTAAAGATGTTATGGTACTACCTTCGAGGAGGGAATTAGAGTTTTGCATTGACTTGCAACTGGGGACTACCCCAATATCATCTACAACATATCATATTGCTACCACTAAGGTACAGTTGTAGCTAGAGGACCTTCATGAAAACAGTTTCATCAGATTTAGTGTGTCCCCATAAGAATCTCCATTTCTATTTGTGAAGAAGGAATACGGGAGCTTACATATTTTCATGAATTATCATATCCTGAACCCAACCATGATAAAGAAGAAGTACCCTTTTCCGAGGATTGATGACCGGTTTGATTAGTTTCAAGGTGTGGGATGGTTCTCAAAAATAAATATCAGGTCCTTCTATCACTATTTGTGGGTTCTTGAGGCTAATATTACAAAGTTGTATTTTCGATGTGTCTATGGACACTATGATTTCCTAGTGATTCCTTTTGGTGTGAAAAATTCCCCTGTTGTTTTCATGGATTTGATAAACTCGGTATTCCAGCCTTACATGGACCTATTTTTCATTGTCTTCATCAACGAAATACTCTTCTACTCTACAACATAGGAGGAGCATACAGAGCAATTGAGGAGAGTCCTTGATCTACTTTGAGAGCACCTTCTTTATGGAAAGATCTCAAAATTGCAGTTCTGGATATAGGTGGTTCACTTTGTAGGGAATTTCATTTCCAAACAAGGAATATCCATGGATCCCTCAAAGATTGAGGTTGTTCTTTCTTGGGATCCACCCAATAATATGTTAGATGTGAAAAGTTTTCTTGGTTTGGTAGGGTAATACCATAGATTTTTTATAGAATTATCTAGGATCACAGATCTTTTGACCGCTCTAACGTGGAAGGGATAATTGTTTACCTAGTCTGATCGGTGCTAGAAGGCCTTCAAGGAGTTGAGGCAGGGGATGATGAGTGCTCCAATTTTGAGGCTATTGGAGGAAGGAGTTGAGTTCGTAGTATATTTTGAAACTACAAGAGCTGGTCTTGGTTGCATGTTAATGCAATGAAAGGCGGTCATCACATATGGGTTGAGGCAGTTGAGACCCAATGAGATGAATTTTGCAACTTGTGACCTTTATATGGGAGTAGTGGTCTTCTCCTTAAGGATTTGGAGGCACTAAATTCTAGGAGATCATTGTTTTGTCTACTCATACTACCATAGTCTCAGGCACATCTTCACTCAGAGAGACTGGGACCTAAGGTGATGAAACTGTTTGAATTTCCTGCAGGACTACGAATTTGTGATAGTCTATACTTTAGTGAAGGGAAAAATTGTATAGTATTCCTTAGCATGAAGTCATAGGATCTCCTAGTGAAAGAAGATTCAGAACAATTAGCTTCCCTACAACTTAACCTAATGTAATAGTAGGGTGTCGTTTTCCTACAGTTGATAGTGATTACCCCTTCGCTCCTTGAGCATATGAAAGAGTCCCAACTGAGAGAAATTGACTCTGAGGTTCCGTGTGATCATATATCCACAAGTGACTCACCATATGGATATTCTAAAGGTGAGAATCATGAGATCTTGTTCCAGGGGAGAACAATGGATCCATTTGCACTGTGGGAGAAAGTGATTAGGGGGTCTCAAACTTCTCCTTTAGATATACATCCTGGTGTGGGGAAGATATGCAGGGATCTTCAGTGGTAGTTTTGGTGGTCCAGCATGACATGAATTGTAGATGATTTTTTCTTACTATTCCTTACTTGTAAGTATGTGAAGGCTGTGAACTAGGTTCTAGAGGGTTTGTTGTAGCCTCTTGATATCCCAAAGTAGAAGTGGGATGGAATGTCCACGGACTTCGTCATAGGGATTCTACACATATTAAAGATCCATGACGCCATCTGGGTGATAGTAGACTGATTCATGAAGCATCTCACTTCCTTGCTATTAGAGAGAATATTTTAGTGGAGAGTTTGGGGTAGCTATATGTACGAGAGATCGTCCTCCTTCATTGGGTACCCTTGATGATTGTCTCTGATCATAATGCTCAGTTTACGTCATCATTGTGGAGAGGCCTAGAGGAGGAATTCGGGACCCAACTACAGATGAGTAAAAACTTTCACCCCCAGACCAATAGTCAGACTGAGCACACTACCCAAGTGCTAGAGGATATGTTGAGGGCTTTTATGTTGGATTTTGGCTGGACCGGGGAGTATCACATTCCTTTTGTGGTGTTCGTGTATAACAACAGCTACCACTCCACCATTGGCATAGAACCTTTTGAGGTATGTGATACCTTGAAGGTCACCCTTGTGCTGGAAGGATATGGGATAATTCTATCTTGTGGGACTATAGTGGGTACAAGTGACCACGAAGAAAGTATAGATCATCTTTGAATGGATAAAGATTGCCCAGAGCAGACAAAAGTCCTCTGAAGATCACCGTTGTACGCCCTTGGAGTTTGAGTAGGGAGACCACGTCTTCTTGAGAGTCTTTGCATGATGTGGAATGTGGAGGTTTGGTCAGGGAGGAAAGTTGTCCCTAAGGTTCATTGGGCCATTCAAGATCGTGTTGAGGGTCGATGAGGTTGCCTATCACCTCAAATTACCCCCACAGTTGGAGAAGGTCCATGATATTTTCCACATGTCACATATGAGGAGATACGTGGATGTCCCCACACACGCCATTGACTTGGGTGAGCTATACATAGAGGATAGAGACACCTTTGTGGAGAACCCAATGGATATGGAAGACCGATATAAGCAGACCTTTCAAGGATGAACCATCCCTCTGGTTCAAGTGTTGTGGTAGCATGGAAATGTGTATGAGAGTTCCTGGGAGCAGGAGATCTAGGTGTGGGATCAGTATCCTAAGTTGTATGTTTATTTTTTCTTTTTAGGGATGAAAATATTGAATGATGGAATGATGTAGAGACCCAGTTTTTTCCTTATAATACTTTAAAATATTTCTAAATATTTATCCAAATCTAGGAACTAATACAATGTGCGATTCCGAGGCCCAGTGTTCCCGGAATTTTCTTTATAAAAATATTAAATATATTTTATATTACTTGCATGTGGTTACTTAAAGAAACCAGGATAAATCTTAAACAAATGATCAAATAAGAAATTTGAGACCATGGTTGGGTTTGGAATGTGGTGTTTTCCCTAAGAATGGCATAAAATGAGTCATTTTATGATGTTTGGATCCCTCACTTGTTTGTAGTGCATGTAAGAGATTTAATTAATTAATTTATTAATTAATTAATATCCTTTTTAACATAAGAAATGGTTATAAATTCATGGTTTAGAGAAGTTGTCCTCATAATACTATTTTTTTCAATGACCTCTCACCTCTTCATCTCCTTTCATATTGATGAACGAAGAATGATGAATGATGATGAAACGTTGGATCTTGATGTATCAAGATGCGATGAATGAAATGGATCCCCCAACTTCATTGGAGGACATGTTCTACACCAATTATTGAACCAAATAAGAGGTAGGACTCATCTTTGGTGTTTTCACACACTGTATTAAGCTTTGAGCATGTTAATACTTTTTTATTTAATTTACAGCCTTGATTTCAAACGTTGCATTAGCCCAAGTACCTAGATTTCATATTGTTTATCCCATTTTATAACCCTGGTGCCCCAATCTTGATCACTAGAAAATAATGCTTGGACTACGATTTTTACACTTTGGATTTTGGGGCCTCTCTCCCATATTTCTTGACTTCTTCACTGAGGAATCCCTTTGAATCTCGGTTCGACAATTTCATGGTGACCTGAGCTCAATTGGACACCCATATTCGGATCGAAGTTGTGGAACGACAACAGAATTGTGGACGAGGCACAAATATATAAATAACATGATTAAAGGATGAAGAATATGTAGGTTTCACGACAATATAATCATAAACGAAGATACTATGGCGTACATAAGATCTTTACAAACCCTCGTCTTCGAATAAGCCCAATTTTTGAAGAACGATGAATAGATTTTGTATTCCTCATCCATATCTGAAGATTTCAAAGAAAAACATGGTGACTCTGACCATAGTTGAAGAAAATTTAGAAGTAGTGGCTGGAATCAATGAAATGCTTAGGTTTCTGGAAAAAATAAAATTACATGTCGTGTTCATGGAAGAACACATGGCCTGCAGCCTCCCTTAGCGATGACACTAGGGTTTGGGGAGAAACAAGGATAACATGACATGTACTCCCCTTAACACACTGTGTACCACTTTTCCATGTGAGGTGATCTGTGTGAAAGAACAAACATCCAGGAACACACCCTGTTCCAAGAACATGGACATGGGTTGGCCACACGGCCAAAATTCCATGTGAACCAACACGTCATATACCTAAGTACACGGACACTGGGTCTGAGTACACAGACATAGCCAGTGGACACAGCCCTGATCCCGGATAGCTGGAACTTATTGGGTAGTCCACTTACATGATGTGATCTACTGCATGATATGGGACCCATATACCAGTCTCAAACACGGCTAGGTGATGAAGAGGGGCCACATGTTGTGTGGGACCCCTCACAAAACATGTACGGTTTGAGCTCATCTGAACAACCTTCAGTCCTCTGTATCTCCTTTGTTTGAACTCATATTTCAGCCCACAAGATGCCTATCATAAGTTTTTTTTTCATGTAAATTGTGATGGGGCCTCAAAAGTGGCTATAGAGATATGAAACAAATGTTCAGGGTTGGAATGTACTAAGATGACACCTGATGACGACAATGATCAGACATGATTATTAGAGCAATTCTGAGCTGACCCTCCAATTGGGATGGGTAGTGTAGTCCCCGACGACCTTCTGGGCTGACCATCCATCTGGGATAGGTAGTGTAGTCCCCGATGACCTTTCAGGATGACCCTCCAACTAGGTTGGGTATTTTATTCCCTGAAACCTTGTGGGATTACCCTCTAGCTGGGCCAGGTAGTGTAGTCCATGATGACATTTTGGGATGACCCCCTAGCTGGGATGGGCAGTGTAGTCCCTAAAGGACTTCCAGGGAATACCCTCAACTATGAGACACAGTGGTGAGGCGTGGTTTAACTTACCCTTGTACTCATGAGAAATAAGGGTACTTTACCCATTGAGACACGTCCTTGTGATGTGTCTTAAAACCATGTGGGTGAGTCTGTGCTTCCCAAAGAGAAAAATATCAAGGTGTGGTGATTTGATACCCTTTGACTTGTGTCTCCTGGGAAGATGCATGAGGTGTTGGGAATACCATATGGATTTACCTTGGAACTATTGGATACTCATCTTCTTGGGCTGAACTGTGAGATGGATATCCCCTTACTCTCTTGTTTGGATTCTTTGACTGGGTATATATATATATATATATATATATATTCTATTATAGTACCCAATCCTTGGGTCTTGGTTACTCTCCTTCTATGAGAGGCAAAGATGCGTGGGGTATGCCACGTGATTTATGTTTCTAGCTTCTCATGGTTGGATAGGTCAACTCTCCAGTTATAGGTAGAAAAAACTCGATGAGGAGTTCATCTCCTCACAATTTCGAGCAGCTTGTGTTTGGATGAGTCTAATTTCCCACTTTTTTAGGTTGAGTTGTAATTTTTCCATTCCCCTTTACTGTACCATGTTCCATATACTACTTCTCTTCAGTTTTATCTCTTAATTCTCCCCTTAACCTTTTTGGGCCGTTCTAATGGGTATGTATATACTCACCCCTACATCAGCACTACCCAACACATGTCATGTCTTTTGCAGATGGCAGACATGTCGATCATGACTACAGAGGTGCATATGGATATGGATTGCTTAGACCGCATACGGTGGTCATAGTTGAGATTAAGGAGAAGGGCTCTCTTAGTTGTTTATCTCTTTCAGTTTTCTCCAGTTTGGGACAATTTTTTGGTTTGAGCATGTGTTTTTCACCTTTACTTTTCAGTTGACACTAATATACTCTTGTACCACCTTGAGGTTCATGCATGTTCATTTTACCTTATAGTAGTTTCTCACTTTTTTCTAATTTTCCTATTCACTTTTTAATTGAGTGGGTTGTGTGTGTGTGTACATGTTTTAGGCAGAGGCCTCCCCGAGTTAGTTGGGCCTTCGGTGCTTGTTGCCACCCCCTGGCCTATGGAGGTGGGCTTGGGGTAGTCATGGCTCGAGCCCCGGCTAGGGTCGGGTCGTGATTGTTAATGTACCACATCAGAAGTTCACTCATTTTAGCACTTTTATATAACCTTTAGTGTTTTTCTTACCTCTTGAGCTGACACTGAGGTTGATACCCAGATACACTTCCACCCATGGGCTTCATGAGCCACGCTTCATCTACACATGCCTACCTTCCCACCATGCATACACTCGCTCACTTGTGCATGTCTCTATAAACTAAAGTTATGTAAGGGTAAAAAGAAGTCAAGTAAGGGTATAACTAAGTAATTTATGGGTAAAAAGAAGCTTTTATAGGTTAAGTAAGGAAGAACTGAAGTTAAGTAAGGGTAAAAAAAATTCATTTAATGGTAAACTAAAATTATGTATGGGTGAAAATAAGATAATTAAGGCTAAAACAAACTTATATAAGGGTATACTAAAGTTATTTAAGGGTAAACAAAAGTTTATTAAGGGTAAAACAATGTTATGTATGGGTAAAAAAACTTTTATAGGTTAAGTAAGGAAAAATTAAAGTTATTTAAGGGTAAAACAAAGTTAAGTAAGGGTAAACTAATGTTATGTTGGGGTAAACATAAGTTATATAAGGGTAAAAAAGTTACTTATGGGTGAGCTAAAGTTATATAAGGGTAAAAATAAGTTAATTAAGGGTAAATCCAAGTTGTATATGTGTAAACAAAAACTCGTACTGGTTAAGTAAGGATAAACTAAAGTCAAGTAAGGATAAAAAATGTTAAGTAAGGGTAAACTAAAGTCATGTAAGGGTGAATAGAATTTATGTAAGGGTCAAAAAAGTTAACTATGGATAAGATAAATTTATATAAGGGTAAAAAGAAGTTAAATAAGGGTAAAAAGGTAGTTTAAGGGTAAATATACAATTTTACATGTTACATAGGGATAAACTAAAGGTTATTAAGGGTAAAAAAATGTAATGTTAGGGTAAACTAATGTCATGTAAGGGTAAATAGACGTTAAGTAAGGGTAAAATAAAGTTATGTAATGGTATATAGAAACTATTACAAGTTAATTAATGGTAAAACAAAGTTATTAAGGATAAACTAATGTAATGTAAGGGTAAATAGAAGTTAAGTAAGGGTAGAACAATGTTATGAAAGGTTAAGCTAAAGTGATGCAAGGGTAAATAGATGTTAAGTAAGTGCAAGAACAAAATCATGTTTAGGTAAACTAAAGTTATGTTTGGGTAAACTAAAATAACACTAAATGATATTAATATATAAATAGTTATAAATTTAAACTATATTAACATGAAAACTCTAACATTTAGTAACATGTACATAGATTCAAACAATATTATCTTATAGACATGTAAATATATTCATTTAATATGACCATAAATACTTGAAAACTACTAAAAATTTTCTTATTATAGGGGTTATATTTGCGATTAGATAGGGTTATAACCCCCTCTAAATACATTAGTGGTTGTTATGAGAAATTACCGCTAATGTGACCACCTCTTCTTATTAGAGGTAATTTTAGGTAACTTCTAGTAAGGTAAGTTTATTTCAGTAGTGATTATTTTAGAGGGAGTTTAAACCCCCTATAATTATGCTCTAAATTTTCTAGAATTGCATCTTTTAGAGTTGGTTTGCACCACCTAGGATTTAACACATTATTTATGAGCGATTTATAACCACCCCTAAATTATTAATTAACCTAAAATTAGGGGTGGTTATAATCGTCCTTATTTTTTAAAAAAAATTCATCTCATGTAAAATAATCCTAATGAACTTTCCAACCAAGCACCCTCCCCCCACTAGATCCCAGGACTGACCACCCCGCCCCACGTAGATACCCAGCCGACCCCCCACAGACAAGCTCACCACCAGAACCACTGACATGCCTATGCCCTAACACGCCTACTGACAAGCCCACTTCCTAAACCACTAACACAACCTCTTAACATCATAAAACCAAAGTTGACACACCGTTGAAATGCCCATAGAACAAATCTATCCCCCATTAAAAAGCTCTTAGTCACCACCTAAAACACTGTTAAGCACACCCCACATGGATACCCAACCGTGGATTTCATTGTCTCCATTTCCAACCGGAATAGGTGGGTATATTTATATGATGGGATTATGAAATGTGGGCACTCAAAATACAAAGGTTCAAAATTTACCCAAGGTCCCTCAAATAACCTTGTTTCAAGCGGCCCACGCGCAAGCCCCTGCTAACCCCGGATTATTGTTTTCTCTCCTCTATTCATTTTTTTCACCAATTTTTTTTATCTAATATATTTTTTTCAAATGATATCATAATTTCAATCTATTTCCACTAATGTGATCATTAAATCGATAGGAATAATTCATGAACCATATGTGATACATTACTATGAATTTAATTTTCTTATATACAGGTATGGATTTTCACTAGAAATTTATAATATATTTTTTTAGAACTGTTGAAAGTAATTTATTTATAAAAAAAATACATTAAAAAAACATATAGATAATGTTTTTAAAAAATTAATGAGTATACATGTCTATACATATATTTATTCAAGTATATAAATATATATATTTTTTAATAATTTCTTACATACATATGTTATGATAATTATTTACAAATATGCATGTCTATAATTAGATGAAACTATATGTATGTACGTTCATGCACCCATGAAAATATAAAATCATTTACATGTATATGGAAAAAAATATACACACTTATATACATATTTCACATTAACATATGTATATATGCATAAACATATATATAAATATATGTACAACATAAATTTAGTTGCATAGAATTTGGAATATATTTTTTTTGTATATAATTTTAGTAATTAAATTTTTTATACCAACATATCAGTAAATATATATAAAACATTTTATCACGTACACACACACATATATATAAATCAATAAATATATATATATATAATTTATTCTTAAATAATTACGTACACACAATGTAAATATATATATATATAAGTGTTATATTTAGTGTATATAACAAATACACATCAAAGTACACTTACAAATATTTATATCTATATATACTTATAAATATGTATTATTTTAAATAATAACACACATATTTATATGTATGCATGTTTATATCTATGTGTATGTATGTACATGTAATAATAGTTAGATGCATGTATGTAGATGTATTAAAATATCATTATAAATAGTTATATTTGTATATACCTATAAAAATTATTGATCAAGCTCATATATAAAAACCAACGAATCTATATATATACACATAAACATACATACAAACACACATACATACATCTATATATACAAATTAATATGGTCATTTACATATATAGTTAAAAATATATCTTAAGTATAAGTAAAAACATACATACATATAAAAATCTATATTAATATAATCACATGAATACATACATACATATAAAGAGGTATGTACAAAAATATTAATTTAATTATTTACATGCATACAAATTTATTAATATAATTATTTACAACTATACATATAGATAGTTATATACAAAAACAAGTATATGCATGGATATATATATATATATATATGGAAATCTCTAATAGGTGATCTCCATGCTATTGGGAAATCTCCCATGGGAGATTCATATTACAAATCTGCACTAGGAAATCTACCATGAGAGATTTTGAATTCCAATCTCCACTAGGGAACCTCTATTAGGAGATTTATTTATTCTTATATTTATATATTAAATTTGTAAATAATTACATTAATATATATACATGCATGCATGGATGTGGGTACTTATATTTACATGTATGTATGTTTTTATGTATGTTTTTGTATACACACACACATATATGTATTCATGTATATAAGATTGTGCATATACTTATATATATTTTTTTAAATAATTACATTAATATTTATGCACCCATGCATGTATTTATATCCTGATATTTATATGCATGTATGATTGTATGTATATATGTATGATAATATTTAGATACTTGTGTGTACATGCATTAAAATATATGTAAAAATATCTGTTGTTGTGTATACATGTGTGTGTGTTTGTGAATGCATGAACTTATATTTGTCAGTAATTACATTAATTATATTTATATATAATTGCAATAATATATATTTATGCACTTATATTAATATAGATTTATGTATGTTTATGAAAATACACTTTAAAATACACATATAAATATTTATATTTGTATATACTTATATAGATGTATAATTGTAAATAATTCCACTAAAATATTTATATATATACAGGTTTATATTTATGTGTATTTATGTACGTATAATAATATTTAGATGCATGTATGTACATGTATTAAAATATAATTATAAATACTTATATTTGGATATACCTTTAAAAATTATTGATCACACACATATAAAAACCAATGAATACATATATATATATATACACACACAAACATACATACATACATATTAACACATTTATATAAAAATACATACATACATCTATATTTATAATGGTAGATTTACTTTATTTGTATGCGTGTGCATGTATACTAATGTGTGTGTGTGTGTGTGTGAACGTGTATACTTATAATTGTAAAAATTTTATATATGTATATTTTTATATAATTATATTAATATGTATTTATGTACTTGTATTAATATAGATTTATACATGTATGTATGTATGTACTTATATTCAAATATATGTATGAAAGAATGTATGTATAAAATATTTGGATGCAAGCAAGTATGTATATACATCACATAGACATATCAATATATATATGTATGTACATATATATAGGTATATACATCACATATGTATATGTATGTATGTGAACACTCATTGATTTTCATAATTTCACACACACACACACATACACACACATATAGTATGTAATTATATTGAAGTTTAATTGATACTATATATAGAAAATTTATAATTAGTAAAGTATGCAAAAAATATTTCTATGAGTATTTATAAGTATACACAAAGGTAGTCACTCATTAATTTTTATAATTTCACATATACATATATATAGTATGTAGTTATATTTATATATAATCAATACAATCCATATAAAAATTATAATTCATAAAATATTGTGTATGTAAGTATTTATAAGTATAAAAAAATGTAGACACTCATTCTTTTTTATATTTTTATGTATACATATATGTATTATGTAGTTATATTGATACAAAAAAATATACTATAAATTTCAACTATAATATTTGCAGTGACTTTTTGATACTAAATTTACATTGTGTTCACATAATTTTGTAAAAATACATACTATATATATATGAATATATTCATTGATTTTTCCATTTATGTGGGTGACATAAAATTAAAATATATTTATCTTCATATATGTATAAAAAACTCAATTAGTATATATAGTCTATACAATAATAATACACTATAAATTTATGTTGTGAAATTTATGTTGTATGTATAATTATATATATGTTTACAAACACACACATGTTTATTTGACATGTGTATGTAATTATGTATATATTTCTATTAATATATACTTTCAAATAATATTTGTAAATACTTATATACATGTGTATACATGCATGGACCCATGCTTGTGCATACATATAGTTGTATGTAGTTATATATATGTATATTTGAAAATAATTATAGTAATATGTATTTATGACATTGTATTAGTATATGTGTATTTATGTATGTACTTTTATACATTCATACACACACACTTATGTATATTTATTAAAAAAATTTAAAAAAATTCTAAATGTTATTTATTTAGTATATTTTGTTTTTATAAACAAATACGTATTAAGATTTTTCAAAAAAAATACAATGTAAATATGCAGTGTAAATCAATAGTTGTATATAAAAAATAAAGTTCAAAATAATTTAATATATATGGGTCTATAATTATTCGTATTAACATAATGATTACAATGGTACTATCAAAGTGAAATTTCGACATCATTGGAAAACAATATATTAGATCAAAGTTTATAAGTGAAAATAAGTATGCATATGAAGGAGAGAGAATTTGAATTAGGTAACCCAGGTATAAATGTCAGAAAAACTGAAAAACTACAGACCAATCCATTAGAATGTGGATTTATGTGGGTTAGGAATTTGAATATTTAGGCCCGCAAAAATTTGGATGAAGAGGTTGAAATCCAAAAAGGCAGAGGTAGATGCCTCAAAAACATGGGTAACAGAGGGACGAAGTGATCTCTTGATTTTCATTGTAGAATTATGGTGTCTTGTTTGGACCTTTATCTCTTTATGATGTACGTTTTATTTTATTAAAAAATTTAGGGTCATGGATTTCAACCCATGACAGAACTGTTTGGATAATAAGATAATTAATTATTAATAATTAGTAATATATTGATTTTTTAATAATTTGAATATTAAAAACTAAAAAACATAATGATAATTAACATGAAAAATAATAAATAATAATATAATTATCCACTAATATTATTATCAACAATTAATAATATAATAAATAACTAATAACTAGATAACTAAAAATAAATAAATAACAATATTATTGATATAATTAATATGATAATTAATAATTATGAATTAGAAATATAAATATTTATTAATAATTAATGAATAAATTTTTAGCATAATAAACAATTAACATGAAAAATAATAATTAATAATATTCTTAATAATTTATTGATGTACTTAATGTGGTAAATAATTAGTATAATAATTATTTATTAATAATTAAAAAATGATAAATAATAAAAAATTAAAATAGTTAACATTTAATTAATGAATAATATTATCGATTAAAAATCAATAACTAATAATTAAAGTATTTATATTATATTAATTCCTAATAGATAATTGATATTATTTATAATTAGTAATAATTTATAAAAAAATTTATAACATAATATAATTTACAAAATTTAAAATATTATTCGAAATTACTAATAATTTATAATATAATTTATATAATTAATAAAGATGTAATAAAAAGTAATAATTGATAATTTAAGAATGTTTTATAATTTTATTTAAAAAAATATTCTTAAGAATGTTTTAAGATGTTTTACTTTTTAAGAAAGCTTCTATATTTATTTAAAAAGTTTTACTTTTTTTAAAGTAAAATTTTACTAAAAAAACTAATACTTAACATGAAAAATAATAAATATATAATAATTAATAATTTTTAATACTTATAATTTATAAAAATTTATTTAAAATTTATTTTAATTATAAGATTAATTATATTTTTGAATGTGCGGGCTCCAAATCAGAAGGAAAAAACGTTTTTAAATTTTTTTAATATTTACTCAGAAGGTTCAGGAGGCTAGTGGGATTTTTTTTAATATTTAAATTATTAATAAAAAATAAAATTATTAATTATTAATAAATATTTTTTATTTTTGATGTCAAATATTAATTTTTTTAGTAAAATATTATTCTAAAAACAAAATTTTAAATTTTAAAAATTATAAAAACCTTTTTAAAAAATATTTAACATTTCAAAAAAAATTATAAAACGTTATTTTACAAATGTTTTAAAACACATTTTTTAATTATTAATAAAACATTTTTAAAAATGTTTCAAAATACAAATAACCAAAAAAGGGTGGGAAATTGAGTAGATTCAAGTGAATTGATGCCACTCATGGAGTCAATTCCCTAGGAAACTGATATCACCAAATTTTAAAACCTTAAACCCATAAGACTAAATAAAATTTTAAAAAACCCAAATAAAAAATTTAGACTAATAAATTAACATGAGTGTGGAAAAAATGTTCAAGTTTATACTCACTTAATACACCGTAAATAACAAATCAAATATATAATTATTTAAAGTGTTTTTCTAGGGTCCTTGTTAATTGAAAATTGATCTCAAACCTTTCCTTTTTCCTGCTCCACTTTATCATGATTCACCAAGAAAAAATATTTTTATATATTATTTTTTTGAGCCCATGGGTCGGCCTGCTAGTTTGTGAGTCCCGCATGGATAGGACCAAACCTTTGTTTTTTAAGCCTGTGTTCTTTGTGGACTATGTCGGACCACTCAATAAAATTAGTAGCCCGCATGATCTTCCCCATGGTCTGACCTACCCTGCCTCGTTAACACCTCTAAGTGCAGGTGACGCATGTGGTCTAAAGACAATTTAGGTATACAGATATAAATATTATTTTTAATAAAATATGTGCTCCATCTGATTGGGTAGTGTTGGTGATGAATCTGTCTCCATGTGTCCCTATTACAAGTGTGACCCATCAAAGGTAAGAATTAATACTAGGTGGGAAATGGAGACGACCCCCCCCCACCCCGCTGACAAGATCGCCGGATAAACCACCGATAGGCCCACACCTTGACATGCCTGCTGACAAGCTAATAGGCTCGTCGCCTGAACCGCTAGGATGCCTTCATGACATCAAACAACTAATGCAAACATACAGCTGACACACCAAGCGAAAAAATCAAACCCTCGTTAAAAACTTTGTAGTCACCGCCTGAACTGCTGACATGCCTTGACAATCTCGTTGCCTAACCCATTGATGACCCCCCATTGAAAAGTTTCTATGCTCATTGCCTGAACTATTGACATGCCCACCTAACATCAGAAAACCGTTGTAGACACTCCGCTGACATGCCAAGTGAACAAATCCATCTCCTGATAAAAATCTCATACCAGCCTATTAAATTGATGACATTCCATAAAAAACCCGCCTCTTGAACCGATTTCCCCCCAACTCACAAGTTGACAAGCCCACCACCTGACATCGGACAATCGCTGCAGACATGTCCCAGACACGCCAAGAGAACAAATCTAGCCCCCAATAAAAATCCCTTAGCTGCCACCTAAACCGCTGACACGCCATGACAAGTGCAATGCTTGAACCATTGACCCCCCCGCTAGAGGTGTTAATGGGGTGGGGATGGTCAGACCACAAGGCAGATCATATGGGTTGAAAATTTTATTTTTTTGTCCAGTCCAATCCACAAAGAACACATGATTAAAAAATAAAGGTATGACCCTATTCATACAGGACTCATGAACTAACAAGCCCGACCACGAGCTTAAAGAAAATAATATATATATATATATATATATATATATATATATATATATTTCTTGGCAAACCATGATAAAGCGGAGTAGAACAATAGAAAGTTTTGAGATGGCGTGAAAATATTTAATTTTCAATTAACAATGACCCTAGTAACAACCATTAAAAAAATATATCTTGGATGGTTTATTTACTATTGTATTAAGTGAGTATAAACTTGAACTTTTTTCCACACACATGTTAATTTATTAGGCTAAACTTTTTGTTTGGGTTTTTTTAATTTTTACATAGTTTTATGAGTTTATGGTTTTGAATTTTGGAGATATGGGTTTTCTAGGGAATTGACTCCATGGGTGGTTTCAATTCACTTGATGCTGCTCAAATTTTTCCCTTTTTTTGGTTATTTTTCTTTTTATTTTTTTATATTTTTTACTAATAATTTAAAAACGTGTTATAAAATGTCTGTAAAATAATATTTTTTAATTTTTTTGAAAAGTTTGATTTTTTAAAAAGGTTTATATATAGTTTTTAAAATTGAAAATTTTGTTTTTAGAATAAAATTTTACTAAAAAAATAATAAATTACATAAAAAATAAAAAATATTCATTAATAATTAATAGTTATATTATTTATTAATAATTTAAATATGAAAAAAAATTAAAAACATTTTTGACCATATGATCTGGAGGCTGCACATTCAAAAATATAATTAATCATATAATTAATATAAATTTTAAATAAATAATAATAAATTATTAGTATCATGAATTATAAATTATTATTAAATATTTAATATTTTTTATGTTCACCATTTTATTATTTTAGTAAAATTCTATTTTAAAAAAAATTAAAAAAATTTAAAATTATAACAATGTTCTTAAAAAGTAAATTATCTTAAAAATTTTTTAAAAAAATTTATAAAAAATTTATAAAACATTTCTAAATTATAAATTAGAAATATTTATTACATCATTATTAATTATATATATTATATTATATATTATTAAAAAATTTAAATTATATTTTAAATATTGTAAATTTTATTAGGTTATAAATTATATAATAAATTATTAATAACTAAAAATAATATCAATTACCTATTAAAAATTAATATATTTAAAATAATTTAATTATTAGTTATTTATTTTTAACCGATAAAATTGTTTACTAATTAAATGCTTACTATTTTAGTTGTTTATTATTTATCATTTTTTAATTATAAAATAAATTATTAATAAATAATTATATTACTAATTATTTATCATATTAAGTGCATTAATAAATTATTAAGAATATTATTAATTATTATTTTTCATGTTAATTGTTAATTATGCTAATTTTTTTATTTAAATTATTAATAAATATTTATATTATCAATTAGTAATTATTAATTACATATTAATTATATTAATAATATTTTTATTTGTTTATTATTAGTTCTATAGTTATTGTTTATTTAGTATATTATTTATTATTGAAAATAATATTAATGAATAATTATATTATTATTTATTATTTTTAATGTTAATTATTATCATGTTATTTGTTTTTAAGACTCAAATTATTAAAAAATAAATATATTACTAATTATTTATAATTAATTATCATATTAATTATACTAAAAATATTGTTAATAATCATTAAATTATTATTTATCAATAAAAATTTAATATTTTTCTTGTTGATCGTTACTTTTTTAGTAAAATTTTATTTAAAAAAAATAAAAAAACAAAAAAAATCAGAAAAAGTCAGAAAAAGTCAAAACACAATAAAAGAGAAAAATAAAAAAGGATTATCATCAAAATGAGAAAAAGGTCTATTAACGCAACCCGTGGTGACAATTCTTTTGAAGGTGGGGAAACCTAGTAACCCAAATTAAAAAACTGAAACTTAAAAAATTAAATAAAAAACTTTAACCCACATAAAAAATTTAGTTTAATTTATTATATTGTATTACTATATTTTATTTTTCAAATATAACTTTTTGAAACCTTACTTATAACTGCAGGGAAAGGACCTGCGAACACCCGATGGGTAGTCCGCACGGGGTGTAGGTTTCACAGGTTGGATCAAACGCGGTCTGAATTTTTGTGGGGCTAAATATTCAAATCTCTAACCCATATAAATCAACATTCTAATGGATCGGTCTGTAGTTTTGTGGATTTTTTGACAGGTATACTCTGATTACAAGCTGATAAGCCCGCTTCCAAAATTGGTGACATGCCCGCTCGATATCAAACAACTGGTGTAAACACACCAGTGATATGAAAAATGAAAAAATACAGCCCCCAATAAAATTCATGTAGATGACACTTGAACTGATGAAAAACCATGAAAAACATGCAACCTGAACCATTGATCCCCCCCAACCCCACCTGACATCGGACAACTGATGAAAACACGTCGCTAACATGCAAAGTGAAAAAATACAACTCCTAATAAAAATCTTGTAGTCTCCACCTAACATCCATCTTGATAACCCCCGAAGAACCCCTAACCCATCCCAAAGAACCCCCAGAGAACCCCACCCCACCCGCCTGACATCAGAAAACTTCTATAAACACACCGATGACACACAAAGAGAAAAAGACAACTACTACAAACACACCAGTGACACGCAAAGCAAAAAAATATAGAACATGGAAAAAATCCTGTAGTTGCGGCCACTTGAACCACTGACACCCATCAGGAGAACCCTCAAAGAACCCCCAACCCATCCTAGAGAACCCGAAAATAACCTTAGGACACCCCACCCACCAGACATTAGAAAACTCTTACAAACATGCTGGTGACACACAAAGAAAAAAATACATCCCTCGATAAAAAAACCCGTAGTAATGCCTGCCTGAAACGTTGAAACCTACCCGGAGAACCACCAAAGAACCCCTATCACATCCCAAAGAACCCTTGGAGAACCCTAGCCCATCCCACCCACCTAACATCAGACAACTAATAAAAATATTCCAGTGACATGCAAAGCAAAAAAGACAATTTCTACAAACACGCTGGTGGCACACAAAGTAAAAATACAGTCCCTGATAAAATATCGTAGCTTCAGTTTCCTGAACCACTAACACCCTTTCAGAGAACCCCCAAAGAACCCCCATCCCATCCTGGAGAATCCCATCCCAGCCCACCCGCCTAACATCAGACAACTAATCCAAACACAGCAGTGACATGCAAAGAAAAAAAGAAAACTACTGCAAAAACACCGGTGACACGCAAAGTGAAAAAGTATAGCCCTTGAAAACAATCTCATAGCCGCAACCACCTGAAACGCTGAAACCCATTTGGAGAACCCCTAAATAACCCTTATCCAATCCCAAAGAACCCCCTAGAGAACCCATTCCCACCCACCCAGTTGAAATCGAACCCCTACTGCAAACACACTGGTTACATGCAAAGTAAAAAAATAGGCCCTGATAAAAATCTCATTGTTGTGACTTCCTAAACCGTAGACCCATGTCCTAAGAACCTCCAAAGAACCCCCATCCCATCCTAGAGAACCCGCAGAGTACCCTATTCCACCCCACACTCCTAACATCGAACCACTACTGCAAACACATTGATGACATGAAAAATGAAAAATACAATTGTTACAAACATGCCGGTAACAGGAAAAGAGAAAAAATACAGCCCTCGATAAAAATCTCATAGCCGTGACTACTTGAACCACAGACACCTGTCTAGATAACCCTTAAAGAACCCTTATCCCATCCTGAAGAACCCTAGCCTACCCCACCTACCTGACATCAGAAAACTGCTACGTGACACACAAATAAAAAAAGACAACTATTGCAAACACACCAGTGAGGCGAATTTTTTTTCTGGGTTTTAAAAAAATAAAAATTTTGGAAAAGGGGATAGGGTTCCGATATTTTTGAAATTGGGTCCGGGATGCGTGAACGGCGTTCACGCATCACTATCCCGGGGAATATGCGTGAACGGGGTTCACTCATCTTAACCGCGCTGAAAGATGCATGAACCCCATTCATGCATCCTTCACAAAGTTGATGAATGATGCGTGAATGGGGTTCACGCATCATACAGTAACTTTTTTTTAAAATTTTTATTTTTATTTTTTGTTTTGTTTTGTTTTGTTTTATATATATATATATATACACAAACAAAACATAAAATTTAGCAGAATTTAACTGCTATTTAATATCCAGCAGAACTGTCATTACAGTAGTCTGGATTCTGACAGAAACCATCACCCAGGGCTCTCTTTTATAAGAGTGCTTGCCCAGGAAATCATACTGCATTTCCGATGTGGGATTCAGGTTCTCTTTTCCTGCACAGAACATTCTGCATTTTCGATGCGGGATTCTGTTTCAAGTACGTGACTTTTAAAGACTGTAAAATACAAACTATACGACCAATATAAATGAAACTTAAAACATGGATTAAACATATAAGAAATAGTTGAAAATGAAAAGAATTTCGTAAAAAGGGTTGATGAATAATAATTTATAAGCTTTCAAAACCACCAACTTGAAACTTAAAAAAGTTTCAAGTACGTGACTTTGAAAGACTATAAAATAAAAACTATAAGAACAATATGAATGAAACATAAAACATGGATTAAACATACAAGAAATAGTTGAAAATAAAAACAATTTCATAGAAAGTGTTGATGAATAATAATTTATAAGCTTTCAAAACCACCAACTTGAAACTTAAAAATGCTTCAAGTACGTGTCTTTGAAAGATTATAAAATACAAACTATAAGACCAATATGAATGAAACTTAATATACAGATTAAACATATAATTATTAATTACATAATAATTAATTAGTTAATTAGTAAATTAGTAATATAATAAATAATTATAACTATTCATTATAATTATTAGTTATTAATTATTAATAATTAATTATATAATAATTAATTAGTTAATTATTAATATAATTTTTAATTATTATTATAATTATTAATTATATAATTAATGATTATATTACTAATTAACTAATTAATTGTTATGTAATTAATAATTAATAATTATATTACTAATTAACTAATTAATTAATATATAATTAATTTTTAATAATTAATAATTATATTGGTAATTAACTAATTAATTGTTATATAATTAATAATTACTAATTATAATTAATAATTATATTACTAATTATAATTACTAATTGTATTACTAATTATAATAAATAATTATATTACTAATTAATATATAATAATTATAGTTAATAATTATAGTACTAAATAACCAATTAATTTTTAATAGTTAATCATTATATTGGTAATTAGCTACATAATTATTATATAATTAATAATTAATAATTAATAATTAATAATTAATAATTATAATAAATAATTATAATCACTAATTATATTACTAATTAATCAATTACTTATTTTATAATTAATAATTATATTACAAATTAACTAATTAATAATTATAGATAAATAAAAAATAATTATAATTAATAAATATATTACTAATTAGCTAATTAATTATTATATAATAAATAATAAATAATTATATTTAATAATATTATTATTAATTAACTAATTAATTATTATATAATTAACAATTAATAATTAATAATTATAATTATAATTAATAATTACTATTAAGATTTATATTACTAATTAACTAAGTAATTATCAATTAATAATTATACTACTAATTAACTAATTAAATATTATATAATTATATTACTAATTAACTAATTAATTATTGTATATTAGTAATTAATAATTAATAATTATATAAGTTATTAACTAATTAATAATTATATTACTAATTAAATAATTAATTATTCACTATTTTTTATATGTTTAATCCATGTTTTAATTTTCATTTATATTGGTTTTATAGTTTGTATTTCATAGGCTTTCAAAGGTACGTAAACGTATTTAAGTTTCAAGTTGGTGGTTTTGAAAGCTTATAAATTATTTTTCATCAACATTTTTTATGAAATTATTTTTATTTTCAACTATTTCTTATATGTTTAATCCGTATATTAAGTTTCATTTATATTGGTCTTATAGTTTGTATTTTATAATCTTTCAAAGACACGTACTTGAAACATTTTTAAGTTTCAAGTTGGTGGTTTTGAAAGCTTATAAATTATTATTCATCAACACATTTTATGAAATTGTTTTTATTTTAAACTATTTCTTGTATGTTTAATCCATGTTTTAATTTTCATTCATATTGGTCTTATAGTTTTTATTTTATAGTCTCTCAAAGTCACGTACTTGAAACTTGTTTAAGTTTCAAGTTGGTTGGTTTGAAAGCTTATAAATTATTATTCATCAACCCTTTTTACGAAATTCTTTTCATTTTCAACTATTTCTTATATGTTTAATCCATGTTTTAAGTTTCATTTATATTGGTCGTATAGTTTGTATTTTACAGTCTTTCAAAGTCACGTACTTGAAACAGAATCCCGCATCGGAAATACAGAATGTTCTGTGCAGAAAAAGAGAACCTGAATCCCACATCGGAAATGCAGTATGATTTCCTGGGCAAGCCCACTTATAAAAGAGATCCCTGGGTGATGGTTTCTATCAGAATCCAGACTGCTGTAATGGTAGTTCTGCTGGATATTAAATAGAAGATAAATTCTGCTGAATTTTATGTTTTGTTTGTATATATATATATATATATAACAAAACAAAACAATAAAAATAAAAATTTAAAAAAAAAAGTTACTTTAGGATGCGTGAACCCCGTTCACGCATCATTCATCAACTTTGTAAAGGATGCGTGAACGAGGTTCACGCATCTTTCAGCACGGTTAAGATGCGTGAACCCCGTTCACGCATCTTCTCGGGGACAGTGATGCATGAACGGGGTTCACGCATCTTGGACCCAATTTTAAAAATATCGGAACCCTAACCCCTTTTCCCTAATTTTTTTTCCCAAAACCCATATTACAAAATTAGCCCACCAGTGACACGCAAAGTGAAAAGAATATTACCCTCGATAAAAATTCCATAGTCGCGGCTGCCTAAACTAGTGAAACCTATCTAGATAACCCCCAAAGAACCCCCAGACTATCCCTAAGAACCCCCATAGAACCCCAGCCCACCCCACTCACCTGACATTGGTCAACTACTGCAAACACGCTAGTGGAAGACAAAGTGAAAAAGACAACTGATGCAAACATGTTGGTGACATGAAAAGAGAAAAAATATATCCCCTAATAAAAATCCCATAATTGTTGCCTCCTAAACCACTAAAACACATTCGGAGAACCCCCATAGAACCCCCGTCCACGAGACCCACCTAACATCACACAACTGCTAAAAACACGCCAGTGACATGTAAATTGAAAAAGACAACTGCTTCAAACACACCGGTGACACACAAAGAGAAACAAATATAGCCCCGAAGAAAAATACATTAGTTATAGCCATCTGAACTACTGAAACCCATCCGGAGAACCTAGAAGAACCCAAACCCATCCCAGAGAACCCCTGGAGAACCCTAGCCAACCCACCCACCAAACATCAGACAATTGATGCTCACATTCCAGTAAAAGCCAATGTGAAAAATAAAATTTCTACAAACACACCGATGACATGAAAAGGAAAAAAATACAGATCCTGATAAAAATACCATAGTTTTAGCTGCTTGAACGCCTGTCACCCATCCGATGAACCCCCTAAGAATCTCCAACCCATCATGAAGAACCCCCAAAGAACCCCCAACCCATCCCACCCTCATGATATCAAACCACTATTGCAAATACACTAGTGACATGAAAAGTGAAAAAGGAAAATTTTGCAAACATTCCAATGAAATGGAGAGTGAAAAAAATACAACCTCTAATAAAAATCATGTAGCTTCGGCCATGTGAACCATTGACACCCATCCAGAGAACCTCCTAAGAACCCCATCCCATCCCAGAGAACCCCTAGAGAACTCCAACCCACTCCACCCACCTAAAATTGAACCACTGTTGTCGACACTCCAGTGACATACAAAATGAAAAATACAACTGATGCAAACACTTCAGTGACATGAAAAGATGAGAAATACATCCCCAAAAAAATCATGTAGTCTCAACCACATGAACCACTGGATCTTATACAAAGAACCACTAAAGAACCACCATCCCATCTCAGAGAACCCTAGGAGAACCCCAACCCACCCCACTCTCATAACATTTAACCACAACTGCAAACATCTCCCCCTAAATCGCTAACACACCCATCCCACCCTGACCCACCTCATCCATAGGTTTGATAAATGAGTTATTACTTTTTTAAGTAGTGTATCAATTAATATAAAAGGTTTTGGACGAAAACAATTATGTGAAAATAATTTTGAATAAAAAAATGTCATCTTTGTTGATGGGTTGAGGCCAAGTCACTTATTTTTTTAGAAAATTTATAATAATGGAAATGATGTTTTTTTAGAATATTGGATATATACTTTGGAGGCTAAAGTATAACACCATCATTATGATTGGAAAATAAACAAAGAATATCTCATTCATTATTTTTCAAGATTAAAATTCTTATTTCATATGTTTGAAAAAAGATAAATAGATTTTGTATAAAAAAAATTAGCATGGTTAATATAGTGAATAAAATTCATACATTGTAAATATTAAAATAAAAAATCTACTTGAATTGATATATTCAGATGTATGTTGGCCGATGAGATTTAATTCAACCCGTAAGTACTTTATTACTTATTTTTTATGATTTTACTCCTATTCCATGTGTTTATTTTATCTTGAGTAAAAAATGCTCTTGGGAGGTTTAAATATTTTCAAACATGTAATGAAAGTCAAATAAGATGTGGTATCAAAATGTTTTAATTTGATAATATATCTAAATATAAGAATGAATACTTGCATATATATCTTCAAAATTATAGGATAAGGAATGAATATATCATTTCATACACACCCTAATAACGTGATGTAGTAAAAAGAATAAAACATACTTTTGTGATAATAGTGAGAAAAATGTTATTAGAGCATGGAAATTAAACATAATTATGTAGATAAGCTTCAAAAATAGCCTTTTATATTCTAAACTAGTGCCCACTTTGACTAAATTCTATTAATATGCCTTATCAGATATGGTTTGGGAAAAACTCCAATCAAAAGAGTTTGAAATTATTTGGTAGCCTATGTTATATCAAGATTAAAGGATGGAATTTAGAAAAATTTAATCATATAGGTAATAAATTTATTTTTCTTATATATGCACCTAGTGGCAGGTGTTATTAGTATTGTAATATTAATTCGAATAAGGTTGTTAATAACTTTAATGTTATAGTCTTGGAGGATCATGGTATATCATGAATATCATTTCATATTGATGATGATATTGAAGAAACTTGAGAAGATTATGATGAGTAATTATGTTTCCAATGGTGAGTATAGTCTATAATATGGTGGAACTAAGTTCCCAATACATAAAAATACGTTGTGTCTAAAAATATCCTTGTATATAGAGAAAATATTATTTAAACATGGAAATGTTGGAAAATTTCAGTCATATCATATTTCTTTCATAGGTAAAATTGAAGAGTGTTGATGAAGACTTATAATAATAGAATTATATTACAATTATATAAGAATATATGAATTAAATAGTGAAGATTGGCACATGGGATTTAGTTTCATGTCATAAAGAAAATAGTGTGATTGGTATTAAATGATATTTTAAAAATAAGATTAATGGAAAGGTGTAAGTATCATGTAACATTGTTCAACTTGTTTTCGAAGGTAACTCTCAAATTGATTGTATAGTTTTTTATGAGATTTTTCCCTAGTTTCTAGATGAGTAAAAATTTGAATTTTTCAGGTAAGATGTTCTCAATAGAATTAAAATGTTTTTTATAATTCATGGGAAGTTAGCATTCATAAACAAGGAAATTAGGGATGATGTTTACAATTAAAAAAATACCCAATTTTATTCATTATAGTGATAGATTTAAGTTTTTTATCTTAATAATGAATTATATGGGATCAAACAAGTTCCCTAAATAAGGTTTTCCAAACTGAATAGCAGATTAAAGGGTCATAATTTCATGAAAGTCAAATGAGGATAACAATATTTATGTCAAGGAAGATAACATAAATTCATTAAATGTGACTGTGTATGCTAATGGAATTTTTTTAATGTAAATAAATACTATTGATTAATTTTAATTGAAAATTAAAAGTCTTTTTTATATGTAAATGATATATGGCGTGTCATTTTTTAGTTTTTAAATCTGTTACATTATAGTTTATATATTTCTCCCTCAATAAAAGTACACTCATGAGTTGTTAAAAAGGTTTGGAATAATATAATTAAGAGGTGTTTATACTATTATCTCATTTGGGACTATATTATTTATAGATGAAGAAAAAAATGAGTGTAGATCAAAAGCATTTTTAAAGATATTATGCCCCAGCAAGATCATGCAGTTTCCTGAGAGAGGGGGAAAATCAGTCTGAACTTTTTACCAAATTATTTTATCCTTTTAAATATCATATATTTATACTCAAACCTATGTTGCCATTTAAGATAATATATGTATATACTTTTTACCCTTAATGAATTCTCACTACAATATTTATAGAAAGTAAGAAATCGCAAAAAAGTAGGTATTTTTACAAGGTTTAATCCCAATGTGTTAACTAAGTCCTCACTTCATTGGAATAAATCCAATATATAGGAATTCACTCTATTGCGCAAGTAAATACAATGGGTTATATCATGAAAATCCCTTAATATCCATCAATAGGTGTTTTTACTTCCTCTTTCTAGTTTATAGTCTCTTTACCAATTTTTTATAGCAACCTTAGCTAATTATTTATATAATTTTTGGATAGTGTACAATGGGTCCTCTATAAATCCTTGAAAAATATCTTTAAAACTACTATAGATGTTTCTAAATCCCCAAAATATTATCTTATTGCTTAAAAAATAAGTCCTCAGTTGCTTCTGTCTTCTAAAATAACATTCAAAATTGATTTATTATTGAACTATATCTTTAAAGACATTGATTTCCACAGAAATATCTACAGTCTTTGTGAACATCATCCTTCTCCTCACTTCTTATCCTAATGATATAATGAAATCATAGAGTAGGAATTTGTGCTTTCTTATTGTGTCTCTATAATTATTGATATAACAACAATAGTGTTGGACTTATTCTTAGTTTTCATATATGATATGAGGATATCATAAGAAAAGCCTCAACACCCGCTTCTCCTTCTCCTCCTCCTCATTCTTCTACAATTCACAAATCCTTCTATTTATATATGTCATTATATTCTCCTCATATTTTTTCTAGATATTATTATCAATAATAGAAATATCATATCTCCACCACCACATTATACTCTTTCTTCTCTTCAATTTTATACCCACACAAAATCTTGTTAACACTGTTTCCATATTGAATATGAAAAATCCTCCTTGAATTTCAGAAAACTATCTCCTCATTTAAAATTAATCAATAATATTCTCCAAATTTTATTATCATTTAATCCTAGTCAAATATCCCGAGATACAAATTATAATTCAACTTTAAAACATTCATGAAATCTTTGGGAAATCTCTATGCTCGTATAAATGATTGAATTCTATATAACTATCACAACATGGAATCTCATCCCATGAAGTGGAAACACCCCATTTCACATAATCAACATTGTCTTGATTCATTATCAAATATTCTATATTGTGTGATCTTATTCTTCATGGTGGGAAGATCATCTCCTCAATTCTTATCTTGAATCACAATCCCCTATAAATCATTTTGATATATATTTTATTCAAGAAGATAGTTTGATTGTTCTAGTTTCATTTTTTCTTCAAACTATTCACTCTAAAAATATCATATTTTTTTCTTAAACTATAAAAACTTACTTAATAATTAAAATATATTATTTATATATGTTTCAGTAAAAATAACTTACATATTCTCCAAAAACATATTACATATGTACAATGGGTTTTCTACTTGGATGTGTTTTTTTGTCCCTAGAAAAAAAATCTTATGAGTGAATCAAATTATATTATGTATCTACGTATGGTTTTTGAATTTGTAGTATTTATATATAAACCACCAACAAAAAGCTTATGAAATTACAAATATGTTACACATGTCAATTTTCTCAAAGAATATTTCAAATTCTTCACTATGAGAATATATTATGTATCTTAGGTTTTCCCCTCACTTTTCTAAATTTTATTATCCATTCCATGAAATATGTTATGTTTGAAAAGTATCAAATTCATTTCGTACCTTTGTTAATTATCATTACATAACTCAATAATGTATCTTATTCATCATCCTGAGAGAATAGTAAACAACTCGGTAAGGTTAATAAATTATCCATTTTTTACCCCAACTCAATAAGGTTAGGTAATTATCCATTTTCACCTTCAACTCCAAAATTATAGAAGCCTTAAAATGAGTTTAGATCATCTTAAATTATTCTAAGGGAATTCTCAATCCCTTGAAATCAACTCAAATAACTTTAAATAAATTTTAAAATTATCAAAAATAATTCCAAACCACTTCAAATTCAATTCCAAATTTTTACAGTATATAAATACTCAACCTTGAGTATTTATAAGTAACATCATTACCTATTTAATTATAACCCTATTTTTATTCTTTAATTATAACTTTTCAATCTTTTTTATTTTTATCTTCTATAAAATTTAATTGAAACTATTGTAGAGAGTGTATCTTCTATCCAAAATCACTTATTATTAGTTTCCTATGAAGTATAACTCTACAATAATCACATGTATATATATCCTTATTGAATCTATTTATCAATTTTCTCTAAGAAGTATCTCATTTTAATTTACTGATTTATGTATAGGCTTCATATTGGTCTTCACCTTCACTAATTGGGGTCTTTATCTATCACCAAAATTCAACCCACATTGAATTTTATTCACATAAACATATTGATAACAAATACAATCTAAAACTCATCAATGCATCCAGGTTCTTCAATATCACCCTTGGAATTTTATACCAATACCCATTTCAATTATAAATTAAATGTTATTCTTCTGCCCCTTGTTAGTAATAAATACAAATGTTATATTTAAGGTAAGGTATTCTAATATCATCTTTATGATTCTATCATGGAATAAAATATCATCTTATCCCCCTTGATAAAACCTAATTCACTCAAGATAAGGTTGGAATCACTATTCAATTATAAATAATCCATAAATTAACCAACCCTAAGTATACGTGATCTATGATAGGTGTAGAAAACAAGAGTTATCAACTCATATATCAATATTGTCCATAAATTATTCAACATGTGATAATGATTCAATTTCCATTTTCAAGCGGTTGTTCATGTATTTTTACACATCAACACCAATATTCATCTTCAAAAAACACATTAAAAAAATCAATTGAAATAATATACTTCCCACATTTTAGTTTAATACATTCCCCCTTTAAAATCACAAATGACTTAGCACATATAATAATGGGATGGTGTGATAATAATACTTCATTATTTAACACTATATAGAAATTCTAGATTCGAATGAGATAATAGAGATCTATAAGATTTTTTAACTTAGCTCCCCATTAAGGGATCCTCTTCATCAATCTTAATCTTAGTGGAAACCTCATGTAAATTTTTCAATGAATCACCATACACTCAATTATAAATGTCTTATCCTATGGTATAGTAATTACAACATAGTTATCCCCATTTATACATCACCTTCAATTCCATTTACAAATAAGTACAAATAAATAAATATGGGAATAAAATGAGTCTTTATTGCTCTTTAGGTAGAGAAAATTTTCAATATTGATTTCCTCCAGCCCTAGGTCTTCTAGGTCCAACACAGAAATAACTTATGGGGTACCATCCTAAAACCCATGGGTGATAGGTGAAATTTCCCATCCAAGATTATATGTGAGCCACCACCCTTGGTTGAATCTGATGTGGGACTTGGGTTTATACCAAAAAAATATTTACCTCAAACCAAAGACCACACAATTTGGCCTCCCCTTCAACAATAATGCATCAGATCCAACTATCTTACACCGCCAATTTTTCTTCATCGGGACTCACTGCCTAACCACCATTTATCAGGAAGACTTTTGACATAAAGAACCATGGATTCACATGATTCAAATGAGAAACCACTACCATCGTCAAACTGGTTTGTGGAATACATTACCCTAGATCACACCTGGGTTACACCATAGCTCTGATACCACTTTTCAGGATTGATTTTCTCCAGCACTAGGTCTTTTAGGGCCAACAAATAATCCCTTTTGGGGTACCATCCTAAAACCAATGGGTGATAGGAGAAATTTCCCATCGAATCTTATATGTCAGCCACCATCCTTGGTTTAATCTGATGTGGGACTTGGGTATGTACCCAACAAAAAAGGGATGAGATTTGAATCTCAACATAGTAAATATTATTTTTGGTGGCTCAATCTTCCTAGTAAATTACAAATAGTTGACCAAATAGTCAATAATTCCTTATTCACATGCTCAAACTTCTTTTTATATGAAATATCCTCTTCCATAGTAGTATTATTTGTACATGATTCCACTAGTTATTTTCCATTATTTTTTTAAAACTTTTTGTCCAAGCATCCTTGAGGCACCTATATCAACCCTAGTATGATGATTAATTAATTATAAACACTTTTAATTAATTAATAAATTTAATTCAATTAATTGTAACAATTATAATTAATTTATAAATTTAAAGAAAATAGGCATATGGCCTATAATCTCACCCTGTGATCCAATAAATTCACCCAAATCTATGTCAACCTCCATCAAGCCAATTAACACTTGCCACATCCACCAATGCCACCAAATTAATTAATTAATTAATTTAAACTAAAAACTCTAGTCAGAATCATTAGCACCAAAATCAATAGAAAATGCAACAAAAAAAATCTCAAGAAACAAGTTTTCAACCACTCCCAAAAAACCCCATAATATATAAAAATAAAGAGATGCATTTTAATACCCAAATTGAAGGTCACTTTTTACCAATATCACCAAAAAACATAAATAAATTCATTGGAAAAAAAACCTTGTTTAAAATGAAGAATGTACACATGTTTACAGACTTTCAAGATGTATTATATGAGTCACATATGAAATCACCTTTACGTGCAATTATTTCTCCATTATCTGGTTAAATCATTCCTCTAAAATCTTAATGACCAAATAAAAATTAACTAGGAAGGGAGGAAAAAAGGATAAAATAGAAGGATATATTACTTCAAAATGGCATGATAAATTAATATAGAAACACTCATATCAAAGGGGAAGGAATAAGGGATAAATGGGGGAGGGATCAGCTGAAATGGAACTCTCCATGTGGCTCTCTCTTTCCAAAACAATGGTTTCTGACTGATAAATTACCAATCATCTCCAATTTAAAAAAACAAAACCCCACTAGATAACCACAACAACAATGCGTCTCATCCAATATAAGCCTTGGTAGTCCTCCGACCATGAGTCCCAACCTACCTAATTTATCAAAATAGTGTTAACACTCTTCATTTCATATACAACCACACAACACACTTTCATAATGAAAGTCTACCACCATGCTTAGACACACCAACCTTCCAGAAAAATTCTTGGTTCGATCCTCAAACCATGTCAACCATGTTTGTAACGACACTCCCAATATAGATTCCAACTCCATGAAACAACTCTAGTCAGTCCCTTTTTGGACGAATTTTCAGGAAACATGTTGGTTATCACCCACTAATACATCACCACAACACGTGAAAATGATGTCCAACCTCCAAGGGGTTCATAACATCATCCAAACACCCAAATCAAGGTCCAACCCCAAAAATCAACATAATTCATCAATTAGTTTCCCAAATGACCACACCCACCATCATACTCCTCCCTGAGAACCAATATATTCCCAATCTAACTCTACCATAGATCACTCCAACCCCACCACAAGTCAGATGCCGATGCACTATCCCCAACCAACTCCATACCCAAATTATCAATCTGGTTCCATCTTCTCACTAATATCACATTGTTGTTTCAACTGTCCACTGACCAGTTTCACTATGCTCATAACTTTACATGAGTTTTATATACCCTATGATTTATTTTAATGCTCCCAACTATAATATTATTCATAATATTTCTTGGTTGAGCCAAAAAATGATATCCATTACCCAAATACTATTAGTTACCACATGTAATGACCATATGTGGCCACCCGCTCAAACCCATGTTCCAAAAACAAAACACCGATCACCGAGTTCGAACATGGTGCTCAACCACACTCATATATCCCAAAACATCCAACTCATCTCAAACCTAATGGTTCTCCCCACCATAATTCTATTCTTCCAATGGTTGATTTCAGATAATGGTGATCCAAACTATAGGAATCAACCACAGAAACACAATTCAAGTATTCATAATCATGAACCCATCAATGAACATAAAGAGTTATGAAGTTCCCAGATTAGTGTGAATCACTGAGAGGGGGAGGGGGTGAATCAGGGATCCCTTTTAAATATTTTTCTAATTTATTTTTTTCAATTAAACCTCGATGGTTGGTTAAATCCCCGATCCACTCTTATTGTGTCACTCAGCCTTACCTCAAGTGATGCTATAAATGTAAAGGAACAGAACACGATGATTTACAAGGTTAGGTTCAAAGACCTACTCCTTGCTGTGTTGGTTATTCTCCCAAAAATGATTCTCCACTATAATCAAATTAGTAATTACAATGGTCGATATAGAGTCCCACTGTATCTCTCGTGAGTCCTATAGGAGGTTCTTTATACTACTTCCCACAGTGTTACCAGTTTACCACTGGTCTTCTTCAGAGTCCCACGGAAGACTTATTATCCTCCCTAAATCTCAAAGGGGTCTTCTAGTTCTCGAGTCACACGATCAGCTTCCTTCTTTAAGTTATTTCTTGATTCACTATAGATTATATTCTTCTCTCTCCACATAGTCTTGCTTAATCAAACTTTCCTGTGTATCTCTTCAAGAATCTTCAATTGCCTCTGGTAAGGTTTGTTGTCCTTGCTCAATAACTCTGATCACTTTTGTTGATTAGTTCTTAATCTCAAAAATGCTCATGCAATTCTTTCTCCTTCTGATGAAGATTCAGCCTCACTTTGATGCGTGCAAGTGGTGAACACAACTTCTTCAAGAATATTAATATACAATAATGATCTTTCACAATATCATCACTATCTCTCTTCTTTGATTCTCAAATACTGTCAACTAAGATATCAAATCTTCTTTAAATTCTGTCTGGATTTAGTCTCGGTTTAGCTTCACTTTATGCATGGATTTCATGGAATCCAAACTTTTTGTTTTTGGATATCTCAAATACTTCTCACATGTGCATGTTATTATGCATGATTGCATGCATCTATGATATGTAGATTGTCAACACTATTCTTATGTATTAATATTTTTTCAATGAGTGTGGGTCATCCATGCACTATATTCTTTCTCAATATGCACACATTCAATTTCCTTTTGTTTTGATCTTTTTCACACACACTTATTATTTTGATTTGGGTTAAATGTGTGTTATGTATGTTCATGTAATCCATTCTTGGTGCAACTAACTATCTATTCTTTATCTTGTCCTCTTCCTCTCTCTTTTCATGCACATGGTTCAGGTGTTTTTATGTTTTGTGTATGTTCTTCTTAAAACCTAAGTGGTTGTAGTCCACAGTTTGGATTTGTTCTTGTGCACTTGAATGGATGGAGTCCTTTATGCATGCACTGCCTATTTTATTCTCACATATGAGTGCATGTGTGCATGAATTTCCTATTCCATCATGGATATTCTTCTTATCACAATCATAAAAAGGCCTTGGGCTTCCTTATATCAAGAATAAAAGTTCATCCCAACACGTACAACCCTTATATTGTAATCCCCTTATTATTTTTTTCATGAAACTCAATGGATCGAGTTCTTATTCTTCACACAAAGCGTGCGTGAGGATCTTCTTCACAGAAATGAGTGTGGTTCTTAGTTCTACCTTCACAAAGGTATAAAAAGGGTGCATAGAACCAGTTTTTTACCCATGAGAATACCTCCACTAAGACACAATAAGGGTTCAAGGAACCTATCACATGCTGGTGGTAAACTTTGAATAGAGGGTGCATATCTCCTCTTTCGCGAACCAAGATGGTTCGCGGTTCTCCTTCACAAACAGGGTGAGAGGCACCTTATTCTTCATGTAGTGAGGTAGTGCGGAACTCTTCCTTTCACGTAGCAAGGCTACATGGAAACCACTTTTTGCAGTCCTCTGTTTCTCAGAGAAATGAGAGCTTTTTCTAATAATAGAAGCAACATGTTTTCGTCTCGAGATCTTCCATTTATAGGTGAGGGTGACTCCTCCTTCCACATTTAAAATCCTCAATATATGCCTCGGGATTCATGATTTGAATGCATGAGATATATAGCATTTTGAAATCTTCAAACTTGGGATAATTGTTACACCGAGTCTCTTGGTTTTTTTTCCATTCAATGTGGGTCCTTATTTCTTGGTGAGTATAATCCTCACGTGCATGTGTTTTCAAACACATGAAAATCACCTTCTTTGTGAACATCAAATGGAATGGCCTCGACATCCTTTCATTTTCTTTTCCAAGACATGTTTCTTCGAGATGATGCATGCATGTTAATGTTAATGAATTCATGAATTTATTTTTCTTTAGACGATCCATACAAGCTTGGAATGATCTCAAAGGGTGGCAGGAGTGATGAGATCGGTGTCTAGGATCATCACTGGTTCGCAGGTGCATCGGGGGTGGTTGGAGGTTGAATATAACTTAGTGAAGGAGATCAGACAACCACATTTCAATCGGTGAGATGCGGGATGAGATGAGCGGTCTTGGTTATATTGCTTACCGCGAATTAGATGTGCGGTTGAGATCTCGCGTGTGATCAGATGGACAGAGGATATTTCGTCCATGTTTTAAATCCCATCCCGCATTGAAATATAGACATGGGACACAACTCATTTATATTACATGCTGCCACAACCTCAACTAAAAATTCTACTCCTCCCTCTACATTACCACCCCATACCGTGTTCACCCTATGGGAACGCTCTTAGAGCCCACTCTTCCTCCTCCAGGAACGCTCCTAGCGCCCACTATGCACTCATCGCACGGGTTCACCACCATGTGCGCACCTGCAGGATTATACATGGAACATGTTCCTGCCTCATGCATGGATGGACTTGAGGGTTTCCCTTAGGCGTGGTTGACCCTCAGGTCCCGCATGTGCTTGAGGATGAAGACCTTGTCTGGCCTCCATGGTTGGCCTATTTTTTGGTATAAAGGAATATAAAAAATAACTACATAGTGTAAAACTAAGTATTCACAAATATAAAATGTCAAACCACCATTCAACTTTTCTTATTCTTCTTCTATTCTCTTTGGAATGAGAATTCCAATTATCTTCTCCAAAACATCATCTTTCTTTTATTCTTAGATCACGAATCCAAAAGATCTTCAATTTGTTTTTTTATCCAATCATGGATGATGCATGGATCATTTATTCGTTTCTCATGCATTAAGGCATAATTCATGGATTCTCCTTGTTTTGAGGGATGTGTTCTCCATTAACACATATCTTGGACTTTGAGGACTTGCTCAAATAATCATCTGATATTATTCACAACATTCATCCAATTAGAATCCATTGGATGGATATTCATTATCCTTGTGAAATTGATTATTTCATGGTCTTCTTTATGATGGTGTAAGCATGTATCACTTTGATACAAGTCTTTTAAACTTTGGATCAGCTCAAAAATCTTCAGAATTGGTTCACCAACTTGATTCAATGTCAAATAGTGATTCTCTAAATATTAGTGGAATTTTCTTTGGAACAACTTACCCTCTTCAATCATCATCACCACCACTTTTCCATACACATATTTACAATTGACACCTTATTGACATCTTATCAACAATAAATGAAACACCATTCTCAACAAGTTCCAACCTGAAAAACTATAAAAATCACACCATGGGGGTCCAATCCCTAAACCAAATAAAATCAAAGCTAGATTCTCAAGCCTAACATCAATAATCCACCCCTGATACCACCACATGAGACTCCATCAAAACATCCATTTCATATCCACCAAAATCATGAAACAATGACTTAGTTCCCATCAGGACAACTATAGAAGAACCAAAAAACCAACCTATAAAGGAACTGGTTTCTCTCTTCAAAACACACTAAGAAAATAACACACACCCATTGACTTCTCTTTGCAGTCTCCAAGAAAACGTGGCATAAAAGCAGACCTCACAAATCAAGAATATGATTCACTGAATCCAAACACAAAATCCTATAAAGATAGTTTCAACTAATATTGGTTGCCTTCTTTCAAAAGGCCCATTCAATTTGTTTAACATATGAAAAAACTCACCTGAGTTTCAAAAACACCTTATGACATATAATGGTTTTCATAAAAACAAAAATTGATAAAATCCCTAGACTACCTATTCACTTTCCTTAAAACCAAACCCATTTTCAAAATTTCATTTTGAAATTTTTTTCTAAAACCACTTTTAAATCCAACTTCAAAAACATTTTCCTCTGATTTTAAAAAAATCACAAAATCCCAACCCATTATATAGTCACCATCTCTATGAGAAATTTTGAATAAATCCAATATTACAAACCATTTTACACACACCTCATGCCACCACACAATTTTTCTTTTAAAAACTACATTTTTCTAAGAATTCAAAAATCTATAAAAAATAGTTTTATAAGGAGGCCCACAATAAAAACAACAATAAAAAACCATGAAAACAAGACCCATATATCCAAATTAATAAAATAAAACTTAATAATATATGTGATAAGACATCATTTATATTATAAGTTTCTTTAATTAATATGGATTCTAATGAGTAGTCATGTATAACAACACCACCCATAGGCATGTGTATCGTGCCCCTATCTTGCAACTATCATGATGCATGAACAAATCAACGGATCCCAGTAGATCCCTATGTGTCATCCCAAATATCATCTATCCCATATCAGGATTCTCAGTTAAACCCAATGCCTCACTCTTCCTAGAGTGTCTAATCCTGAAACTGTATATCCCATGGAAACTAAATTTTCAATCAATGTCATGTTGGTCCGATATATGATCACTCTACCTCTCGATTCCAAAAAAATATTACTCCAATTATAACTATATTACCCATAAAATGACATCCTTGGATACCATTTTTTAATACCCCAACATGTGGTGACCAAAAAACACTGATCAAGAATGCTTCATTCCCTCAAGAATGCCTCCCTATATACTAAAGGCTGCCAACAAGTGGTGATGTCATAAAAAATCATGGGGAGACTGTGTCCTCAAAAATAAAGCTCAAGGGTAATTCTTGAATCTATAAAAAAATTATCACAACTTTACTATATAACAGACATCCCAAAAACTTGTAGAATATCAACTAAGATCCCAGTGGCCCCCCATACTCCAAAATAAAAATAATTAAATTTTCAACATGACACATCAAAACATAAAAGAGAAACAAAAATAAAATAAGAAAGGAGATCTACCTACTAACAAAAACTGTATTCATATTATAACCATAACTATGCATCAAATAGAGTCTTCTACTAAAAACTCAACATCCATAGCCTGTTAAAATTGTAGCATGAGTAAAGCTCCATGTAGTACCCTTGTCTTGAGAGAAAATAGGAAAGTCTACCCACAGGGATTGAAACCCATGTCATGCATGTAGATAGGGGTGAGTCTAATGACCCAGTAGGAATCCTCAATGCCTCAATAATACTCAGTGATATTATGATCATGTGTATGTTCATGAAATACATATAAATATTTTTAGTGGTATCTGTGAAACACACCCACTTAGAAACATAACACACCATACATATACAAGCAAACATGTTTCGACATCAAGTTGTAATCCACCTCATGCCACAACCTTTACAATACCTACGTAGGTTACATACCAGATTACAAGTCATTCCATAACCTATAAAATACCAATCTAGGTTCCATGATGGAATATTTTCATCACATACCACAACCCAAACCCCATCTGACAATATTGGGTAGGGTGTCAACCAATGAGGTCCAACTCACACCCGAAGAGTCACAATGGGGTTTCATCGAAAACCTTGACCCAATACTTAAGGGATCATGGTACAATCATAAATCCATGAGTCGTGACCCAACCCTCATCACTTAAGGGAGGTATATTGTATATGTGTCACATCAACCCATGACACATCACTCAAGATGTGGTTTCTCAAGCCTTCTCACTCATGGAAAGGACCCCTTTTGCAACAAATACCCTATCACTCGAGGTATGACCCGACTTCTTTCATGTACACTGACCCAAGCCATGTATTGAAATGTCTACAACCTAATAATTTGTGAGGGAATGGTCATCACACCGACCCATCCCTGAAGACTCTAGGGAGGTCCATCAGACAAACTAACCAATCCTTACATACTCTAATGACGCCACATCAAGTACACACAAGAAATAGAAAATTGGGCACATAGCCCATATCATATCTCACTATCTCAAAATAGGAAACTAATATCTCAAAGCCTAGTACCATATCTTAAATAATTATGGATATTCATATCATCCCTCTAAGGGGTCCATCATACACCTCTTTCCCAATTTGTCACTTTGATATTTCAAGAAAAGTTCTCACAAGGGTACACATGCCACCTGCATCCTCATGAAAATAGGTTCTCATGGAGCTACCCACACAACACATATTAGTATAAAAAAAGTGAAAACAAAAAAGGATTACCACAAGTAAACAATTCTTAGGGAAATAGGAGATCACCCTCACAAGGTGAAATAGGTGAAACCTTTCTGACTTCCTATGAAATCCATTTCAGGATATTCTTTTTAAAACCATTTCCAAACTCATTTTGAAAACCAATCATTTCCTTTGAAATTTAAATTTTAAAAAAATCCTATTTTTAAAATTTTATTTTAAGAATAATACATTTTCCCATTTAAAACCAATGCAAACCACCAAGAAAACCCATATAGAGGGCCACTGACACTCGTTCGACCAAGGTGCAACCATAAAAACATTTAGAAATCTATAAGTTCATGTTGACTATTAGGCCGACGTGATCCCATAACAACCTTATGGAAACTTACAAAAAGAATGCATCATGTAGGAAGGTACACTAAGGAATGTGAATATAACATGAAAATTTAACCAAGATACATAATAACATAAATCCCCCTACATCATGCAAGGATATTCCTTTTAATTTTGTTGTGAGACATCGCTGCCTAGGATCATCCAAAAATCACCTCAACTCCCAGGGCACCTCTCTCAATCCCCAAAATCATGATTAATTATTTATAACCCCTTATAATTAATTAATAAATTAAAATAAATTAATTATTACAATTATAATTATTTAATAAATTTAAATCAAATAGTAATAAGGCATAAAATATCACATATATATCCCATAAATTCAATCAAGTCATTCTAACCTCCATAAAGCCAATTTTTACCTACCTGATACAACAATGCAACTAAATTAATTAATTAATTAACTTAAAAATTGAAATCCAATTAGAATAATTGGTTCCAAAACCACCGGGTAATGTAATGAATCCCAAATATCAAGAAATGTGGTGTGTCCCACTCTTGATTCACCTATAAATATATGACAAAAATACTAAATTTTAATTTCTTAATCGAAGTTTAATTTTATACAAATCATTGAAATACAAAAATAAAATCATCGGGCAATATACCAGGCATGAAATGATGAACAATGGCTTGTTTATAGCATCTTGGGACATCCTCTATGGGTTGTATATGAAATCCCCTTTATGTGTGATAATTCCACTATTATATGGAAAAATTGTTCCTCAAAAAACCTTAATGGATGAAACTAAATCATCTGGGTTATAATGAGGAAGAAAAATGTGAAGAGAGGATGAGAACTTACCTCAAAATACAGTCATGAAGCACTATGTAATATCATGGATTAAAGGGGTAGGAAGGGGAAAGAAAGGGGTGGTACCAACCGAAATGACCCTCCTTGAGAAATCTCCCATGTAAAAAAGGGGTCCAATTGGTAAATTACTAATCTTACCACACTTAAAAAATAACCTTAAACCCATAGGAAAACTTTTGTGCCTCACTACCAAGCTCATGGATCCACTGGATGGCCAATTCTCCTAGGCAGAGCCCTGGGCCACTTGTTGTCCCACTGACTAGTCGATGGATTCAGTGATGAACTTTAGCACCCCCAACCACTCCAAGCCTTCTCTAGATTACTTCTAAACACCCAATACCTCCCTTGATCCTTAATAAACTTCTAAAAATTCTTCCCTTTTATACATTCAAATTATTTGAATGCTGGTTTGATCCTCATATCTCAAAACTATCCCACCACTAAATGAAAATTTTAAATTCCCTTTGGAATTTCCAACTCATAATGATGAGGGTCATTAAAAAATCACTCTATTTATTATATTTCTATTTTTACCTACAACAAATCATGTTTAAATTATTTCCATGTTTTTAATATGTAAAATAATCCTTGAATTGTGGTAGTGTATCTCCCCATTTAAAAACTAGTAAATAATATATTCTACCTTTTACTGTCATTGAATCCCATTAAAATCACCCAAGACACTCAAGGTGATCCTTCTTCAAAACTACCATGATATATATCATAAATATACATGTTGGTATTCATGATCACATGTAGTATGACTAACATGACATGGAATCTAATCCCATTCTAGGTCAGCAAGTCATTTCATAGAATTAAATTCAGTTTTATTTATTCATAAATGTTATTCATGAAATGATATTATTTTTATAAAATAGATAAAATCTTCCCAATTATTAGTTTGAATCACAATCCCATTTGATCATTGTGATAATTATTTTTTTGAATAATTTCTTCATAGTCATCTGGTTTTCTTTTTTCTTCCAAATATTTCTCTCTGGAAATCTCATATTTTTTTTATCAAACTATAAAAACTTATGTAAGAATTAAAATATCTTATGTATATATATGTGAGTGAAAATATCTTATATATTTTCTAAAAAACTATTATTTATGTATGTAATATTTGAACGATATATTCAATAACTCCATGGTGCATGTGATTCTATTTACCAAGATCACATTTGATGATATAGGTATGTCACAATACATAGTTTGGAGAATCTATGCCACTAAATTATTTATAATATTATATAATTGGGGATATTGTAATAAATGGTTTAATGTTTCTACCCATTAAATTATATTTTATGATTATAGATTTATTGTAAGGAATTTATATGACTCTATCTTTGATAGTTTTAGATATTGACCATTAAGTTTTAACATTCAAGTGAACCTTACACATTGATTTCATTAAATGACGCATTAAATAAGATGTAATTTGAGGGAGTTTGTTTCATTCATCTATAAGATGCATGAACTAGATGAAACATTAACTCATTTTTATAACACTTTTGTTAATTCAAGTTTACCCAAGGATAATTCTTGAGTGATATATAAAGGGATACTTCTATGAGATGGTATTCCTACAAGACAACCCAAGGATCAACCAAATTTCCCTAACCCTAAAGATCTCTTCATATTTCTCCATTGAACTAGGATATTATAACACATCATAGATAAAAGTTTCATCCCATATGAACATCAGATGATTTAGTTTCAGCCTGTGGTTGCCTCATAAGGTATGATTCCTTTAATTTTAAATTGATTGACCTTCATCAAACACCCAGATGATGAAGATGAATGTTGTGGATTTTCTTTTTGTATAGTACACTTGATTATTCATTTATATTTTCATACATATTTTATTTATCCATACATGGTGATTTTAGTTTGGTTTCTTGATAATTTTCACCACCTCTAATATGTTTTATTCAATCCTTATGAATCCCAACAATGGTATCAGATCATGCGATGCATTTTGATTTGTGAATCATATGGGAATTAAATGGTTTGGAAATTGTATTAAATATCATAATTTAGTCATAAAATACAGTATGTTATATTTTTCTATGGTTTTTTATTATGAAATAAAATGTATGAAATTTTTATCCATGATATAGATTACATCCATATTTTTTTCAATTCGCATCATACGATATCAAGATATCTTATAATATGGTTGCAGTATCATGTTTTAGAAAAATAGGGTATTGTATCACAAATACAATATCTTTGTATCTCATAAAATATAATATATGATACCATATAGAATCAATAGGATATAAATAATAAAATATGGATGATATTTCATGCCATTATTTTATCATTTGTAGCATATATTTTCTCCTATATCATAGAATACAGTTATGAATTATAGAAAACAACTCATGTTTTATCATAAAATATGATTGGTTAAAAAATTATTATTATTTTAATTGAATTAGATTATTTATAATTTTTTTATAAATAATGATAAAATTTATTTTGGGGTTATTTATTAGTTTATAAATTGTTAATATATTAATTAAATATAAATATTTTGTACTTAATTAATAAATTTTTAGGAAACTTTTATTATTAATTATTTCTAAATATTAGATGTTAATATTAAAAATACATTTTACTAAACTATATAGAATTACTTATGACTTTGAAATAAATAGTTTATTTAGAAATCAAAAGGGTGGTAAATGGAGTGTTTTTAAATTAAAAAATAAGGTTATGAAATAAATCAAAGCATTTATATTTAAAGATTATGAATTTTTCATAACTAATTAACTTGAATAGTTCAAATAGAGGGCCTTATTTTGTATATATTTTAACCACATAGAAAAATTTTGGATTATTGATTTAATCATGGTTTAAATAATGTTATGTATGAGATATTTAGAGTGTATAATGTTTTTACATATTATAATTTGAATTATAAAGTGTTTATAATTAAATAAATATCCTAAATTTAAATTAAATGGCATAAATGAATTATATAGGAGAGTAGATATAATGAAATGAATATAAAGTGTTTATATTCAAGATTATTAAGTGTTCATAATGATTATATAAATTAAAATTTGTTTATATCAAGATTTTATTTATGAATTGTTGATAATTATTTATCTTATGTTTAAATATTTGAAATGTTCATTTATTTGAAGTATATTCTCATCTTTTTTCATAGTTATAAATTTTTTTTATTATAAAAATTCATGATTAAGATTAATTGTAAAATTTATTTGAGAGATTATCATAAATGAATATAACGAGTTATATGATAGTTATGATAATGGATATTGTTTCCATATATCTTTAATTAGGTTTGTAATCAAACTTATTAGCTTGAATTTAGTAGTTGAGTTGAGTTTATACTTATAAGGTGTTAGAGTTATGATGAATTATATTATCTCTTAATTAAATTATCCTCAGGTAGAGGGAATTTGGGTTAGACTTCCCACTATCATAAAGGCTTATTTCTTATGCTAGAAAGGTGGGGGTTGGCTATTTGTGGCTTCAGTCTTACTCATGTGAAAATTTTCAATTTCAGATAATTCTAAACACTTACATTAAGAGTACATGTAACCTATGTATGTGATGAATTTTTTATTTGTTTAAATATATTTGGATTCTCTTTTTGGGTGAGTAACAAAAACAATGAGTTTTATAAAGAGTTACACATCAACATGGTTTGAGCATATTATTTTGGTGGAGGGAACAAGACTTCAAAATAAATCACTAGAATTGTGCATACATAAAGGGAATAAAATAAGATAAGATAGAGAGATTAAATATTCTTATAAACACTAAAGATTAAATTCAGTTCAAATAGTAACTTTTCAAGACCTCCACCATCTAACTAGGTGGGTTATGCAAAATCAATGTGCCCATGGATTATCTTGTGTAAAAAAATAAAGTAATAAATGATTATGGATTAACTAACCATGTGAGTCATGCCAAAAATGGGTGTCTATGAATTATATTATGTAAACCTGTTTATGGAATTTTATTTGGATTAAACAAGCCGAGATACCCTAACAAGATTAGGTTTCTAAAGAAATAGATTTGGGTTTATCCACTTTAAGGATTAGACAAAGAGTTATCTGCTTGAGTGTCCAAGAGTATTTTATGATGTGATTGGGATGATTCCCTACATAAATAGATATGTGGTAAGAGAAATTCCATTATGGACTCATTGTTTAGTGAAATGTGTATCTTGGCCTTATAATGGATATGGTATAATTTTAAAGGGGTCATCATTTTATTGGATTCCCATTTAATAAAAATACTTATAAAATTAAAATAAAACATGATACTCATCTAATAAAATATTTTTTTATACATAGCATCATCATCATCATCAAACATATATTTGAAATCAAATCTTAGAGAAAATAAAATATTTTTGTAAACAAATACTAAGACTGATAACTTACGAAAAGTTCTTAAGTAAAAATGATTATATGTGTCTATACAAAACCATCTTAAGTAACCAAATATTGAATATTTTTCAATAAATTAATCTAGATGCTTATGATAAGTATTGAATTATTCACTTAGGGTTTAAAATTTATTAAATGAAAAATGGCCTAAATATTTATTGTCACCATAGATATAGTCAACATGATTGGGTATTTCAATGATATTCAAAATGATTGGGTATGTTAATGACATGTAAAGATTAAATATTTCATATAACGTTTATTTTAGTTAAGAAATTGATCTTATTATCATCTATGTAAATGTTTTGAAAATATGGTTGATTTCCAAAAAACGTTTACCTGACATTTTCAAGTGTTGAGAATAAATAAATTGGGTATATGATGTCTATGTTCAGGTGATGTATAGATAGTACATATTGGTAAAAGTTCAAATATAAAGAAGAAAAGTTAGTTAGTGAGTCTAAAAATGTTTCTTCAAGAAGCTAGTAGGTTATTGAAACAAAAGGATGTAACAAAGTAAAGAGGAATGATGATTCTAAAAGATATATTTTTTGGGACACGTAAAGGGGTTTTTGAAACTTAATGGAATTTCCATGTCAAGTATTAGTGTTATAGAAATTGATTTATTGGGTTTTAAGGGTATATGATACCAAATGTATACATTAAAAATGGTGTAAATGTATTATAATTTTATACGAATCGATAGATATTTTAGTTTTCATTCAAGTTATAAAGTAAAAAATTTGCTACATAAAAGATTTAAATGTGAAGGAATATATCAAGATCAAATGAATCTGATAAAAGGGTGTGTATCTTCAACTCATTTATCTTATATGATAGCTGATGTTACCATAGAAGCTCAGCCAGGGGATAACCCTCTAACCGTTTATTAAAATAAAATAAAAGGATAGTAATCAAGTACCACAAGCCAAAAAAGGAAATTACATATCATAAAAAATACTCGTCTCCGCATCCCTGGTAGCAAGCTTCCTCCACAGTAGTCGATTCTCATTCTGAACTTTCATAATGCTTCAGAACCTTAGCATACCTCCTTCACATATTCATCCATTCCAATGATAAGAGCTCAGTTTTTCCAACAGAAGACCTGGTGGACATCGGCTTTGGTAGGTAGGAGTAGTCCTTCCTTGACCTACGTCGCGGTGGAGTAGTCAGGACTTCCTAAGTCTTAGTCATCTTCTTCCTCCTTCCTTGGACCACATCACTAAATGAAGGCTTGATCATACCACCATAGTTATCTATGTCACTCTTAGAGAAATCTGCCATTTCCCAGGGATGAGAACCTTCTGATATCTATCTTTCACTTTACTTTCTTTCTGGAATTGGCCATTGGTTTCAATCATAGCGAGACACCTTGGTTGTTCCATAGACTCTTAATTAACCATTGTCCCCTGCTGCATATATTTTTATCCATTTACAAACTCTTGTAAAGTAGGCCCATGCTGAATACCGGGGCCTTCAGTCATTGGGATGTCCTCCTCCACATTCTCTTTCTCCAACTCCTGGAAACGATTTCCGGTAGAAATAATGAATCCCACACCCCCATCATTCACATCCCTCCCTTGTGCCACATTACCCACTTCCAGCACCTTGAAACGACCACTATCACAGCCAACATCATCCATCTTTCCTTCAACCACATTCGCTGCTCCCTTACACAAACCCTTAGCCTTTTTATTAAATAAAGGCACAAAAGCCTCATGTTGTATGTCCTTTGCAGATGCGTTAACACTTCAAGGACATCCCATTTCGCTAGTACCAGAAGCATCCTTTGCACTAGCTTGTATCACCCCATCCCCCAACTGCTGATCATGTTGCAGCCTACTGAACAATGCCGACACATCTGGATTTGGGGGTGCCTCTACATAGTTCCTCAAAGGCGCTGCAGCCTGGATCTCCACACCATCTACACTTCCAAAAACCACACCTACAACAGACATCAGCCTTAGCCCAGAGGCCTTTCCTACCATCTCCCTCGGGTTAGGGCTTCTTCTATTCATCACCTCACATTAACACTTCGAAGCCATATGCCCCAGTCGACAGCAGGTATTGCAGTAGTCTACCCAAGATTCAAAGACAATGGCTTGCCTCCATCTGAACTCTTCACCAACGGTAAGCCAGATCCAATCGACTGATGGCCTTGCGACATCCACCTATACACAGAGGCGGGGATTGACCAGATGGATTATAGTGGATGTTCGAACATCGTAACAGAGATACCGACCCACCATATTACCAATTATACGAATAATTGGAGGATTTTGGAAAGGAAGAGACATCTGAGGGAGACTAACCCTTGCCGCAATGGTTGATGGATAACGATTCATACATAGATCAAATGATCAGTGAAGGAGGAAGAATCAGGAGCCTTTAAATCTATTAGGGTCACTAGATCAAGCCCGAATCAAATCATCTTCTGAGGAAAACCGAATCATAAATTGGTTTTTATCGAGAAAACCGACAAATGCACGGTCTTGCAAATCCCACTTACCAAAGATGAAGTGGTCGAAGTCATCAACTGAGGGCCTTCACTGAATGAAACGTGACACCAGTGTTAGATCCAAATGACTCGATGCTTATGATACAATTGAATCTATAACTTACTTAAAAAGAATAAAAGGATAAAAATGTTTATTCTAGGATAAAGAGTTTATTCAGATGTCTATTAAAATATAATAGAAGTTGTTAGTTCCACCCATAAGCTTCATATATTTATGATTAATCTTATTTTCAATTAAAATATGCTCTAAAAACATAAAATATCATATATTATATGAAAAAAATGGTTTATTTAACAAAACGGTGATGCCTATCTGAGCATGATATTATAAAAAGAATATAATTTTTAAGAGTCTAGTGAGAGTATGTTTAGACTTAGAGAATTCAAAGTTAACAGTGAAATATTATACAAATATAAAATTAAAGTGATATTGACTTAATATCCTAAAGATTTTAGGATATGTGGCAGTAAATAAAAATGTAAATAGTATCATTTAGATTTCTAGAGAAATTAAATATCACTATATCCTAAAAGATTATTACAGTTAGAATAAAAAGTGAATTTGACTTGATATCCTAAAAGATTTTTTTGGATATGGAAATAAAAAAATATAAAGAGTTATATTTAGTTACTATAATAAAGTGAATTTTACATTATACTAATGGAGTTTAGGATGTTTTGACAAGTAATAATGAAAATGTTATGTTATTTATGAAAATATTTGAAGGAAAATTTTGATGGAAAGGTTTCCAATAATGGTGTTGATATACTTAGAAAATTTCAAAGTAGAAAAAATAATCTTTTAACATCTTAAAATTTGATGTTATAGAGTTAAGGATAAATAATATGTTCAATGAGTTGACCATTAGGTATATGATTCCTAAATCTCTCCATTATTCAAACTTTATTTCTTCATAGATGCAACTTACTAAATATTTTAGCGGTACTGTTATATGAGGTTGTCACATAGATATGTGGGAATAATTATATACAGATGCAATGATTTGACAAAAACCAAAAAAATATAGTAAACATAAGGCTGATATAGTAATATATCATATATAATATGATATATTAAAGCTCGTGTAGGGTTTTCTTAAAAAATATTAAAAGATTATTAGGAATATAAAATGCATCATATATAAGGAAATCTCCATTTTATCATTCTTTCACGTTTTCTGCATAAAATTATAGGTTGATATAAATTTTATGAAATGTATTGATAATTAATGTCTCAAAATACATCATTTAGTTATCCCAAATCGATTTTCATAATGGATTATTATAGGTTGTAAATAAATTATAAGGTTGGAAATATTATGACTCTTGTATCGAAATACATAATATGCTCATGAGGCACAAACGTGTATTTTTTTCACTAAATTAAACATGAAGTATACCACATGGAGTGTCAGACACTATATATTTGGTATACTAGGGATGAATGGATTATATTTTCCTGACTACCTGATAATTATAAGATAAATATCCCAAGAACCCTTATACTTTGATTCCTTTCTTTTACAAGCATTGAGGCTTAACTAATTGAATGGTGGTTGGGTATGTTGTTGATCATGTCATTGGTTGGATCTCAAAAAATGGTATTTTTCTTCTCATATGATGAGTATGACATATTGGACCTCAATTGAGATAGACTATGAAGTGTTTAAGATCACATAGATAGTATATATGATATGATTATATCTTTGGAAGAGGGGTATAATGTGATTATCAAAAAATTTGAATGACATGAGATGAATTCATTGACCTAATCAATCTATTTAATGAAAATAAAAAAGTATGATTTAGATATATGGGATTGAAATATTCTATGTTTCATAGTCACTTGATGTCTTAGACTAAGAGAATGTATGGGAGTGCATTCTAGAATGTTATTCCACAAGTGGAAATAGGTGTAGTGATATATGTGTCTAATAGAGATTACATCAGATCCCTTTATAGCTTAAGTAGCACTAATACTTTTATAGTGGACAATATTTAATTAAATTTATGAATTAAGAGATTTATATTTTTATCCAATACTACAAAGTCTCATGGGGAAACACTTTATGGTTAACTAAATTGGAATTTCACCACAATCCATATTTTTTTCATTTTCAAATAACACTTTTAAAAGATAATTTTGAACCTTAGCAAAGTTCCCACAAGATAAAACCTTCAAGATTAAAACCACCGCAGCCCGCATACTTCAAAATAAAAAAAACACACCATCAAACAAAAATTACCAATTTCAAAAATAAAAAAAAACTCAATCCACATAGAGTCGGTCGCTGAACTTGACACCACAGTGCCACCAACAAAATAACTTGTTCAAATTTTGAAATTAAAAAAATAGTTAGACCATCATCATGCCTCAATCATTATTTCCTTGAGACATACACATAGAAAGTTAGATATTGAATGAGATATGACTAAAATACAGATTGTATGTGATGCACATAAGTTTTATCATATTTTAAAATATAGTTATGTTGTAATACATGGGTTAGAGAAACCATGCCACTTCCTTCTTTATCATTTATTATGATTAAGGATATTGTAATGCATAGTTTGATGATAACACCCATGTTATTATATTATATGATTAAAACTCTAATAGAAGGTATTTATATGTTGTTATATTTGTTAGTTTATGAAAATTAACATTAATGTTAACATTATATTGAACCTTCCACATTGGATGTTATTAAGTGAATCGTTACATAAAATGTAATGTAACGGAGTTTTTTTCATTAATTCATGTGATGTATGGACTATTTGATGCATCAACTCAATAAGTATAACACATGAGTTAATTAAATATTATTTTAGTACCATCCTTGAGTTTAATATGAAGGGTTAATTCCATCATATGGTATTATATTGAGACTTTTTAACACTTGGAAAAAATTCCCTAACCCTGAGGATCTCTTCATTTTACTCCTTTGTGCTCTAAGATTATAGCACATCATGGAGAGAATCTTGATCCCATGTAAATTTAAAATGATTCAATTTTATCTAGTTTATACCTCCAATGGTGGTATTACTTTGATTTCCACTTATGTGATATTCATCAAGAAGATAGATAATGAAGATGAACGTTATGGATCTTAGGGGTAAGATACACCCAATTCATTATTTATAGTTTCAAACATATTTCATTTATATTTTCCTGGTGATATTAATTTTCATTTCTTGATCATTTCATTCCTATAAATTTTTTTTGTAGATACCTCTGAAAACCTATAGGTTTTTTTCACTTTTCTACATTTTTTCAGTAGGGAAATATTATACGCATGCTTAAAAGTTATTATGTACTTGCATAAGGTTTATTATTTTTCATTATTTCCATATTAGAATCCAAAAAAATATATGGAATAATGAATATGTTTAGTATATCATTTTTCTAAAGGAATTTAAAATATTATTCACCCTAATAATATATTACACATCTCAATGTGGTTCCTCCATTTAATTCATTCTAGTATGAATTCCATCGAATATGTTATGAATAAAAATTATCATACTAATTTTTTGTATTTTCAAATTTTCATCACCAAACTTGGATCAATATATTATGAATCATCCAAAAATAATATCATGAAACTCATTAAGATTATGGATTTATACATTTTTCTCCTTCAACTCTAGAATCCCATAAATCTTAAAATGATCTTAGAGCCTCTTCAATTATTCTCAAGGAATTATCAATCACTTTAATTAAACTCAAATTAATTTAAATAACTTTAGAAATTATCAAAATAATTCAAAACCTCTTGAACTTCAATTCCAATGTATTTTAGTATATAAAACTCAAATTTTAGTATTTGAAAGTTTCTTTACTACATTTTTAATTCAAACCATATTTTTCATCTTTAATTAAAACTATTAAATTTGTTCAATATCCAAATCCTTAAAACACCATTTAAAATTATTGTAGATATTTCTTTTTCCATCCAGAAACAGTTTTCATTAATTTTTTATGAAGTTTATCTCAATAATAATCACATGTATATGATAATTTCTTGAATATTTTTATCCAATTTCTCAAAGTTTCTGATCAATTACCTTTTCCCATTTATGTATAAGAAACAACTCGATCTTAAACTTCACTAATTAGGGTATTCCTCTATCACTCAACTGTAAAAAACATTAAATTTCCATCACTTAAACATATTTACAACAAATAAAATATCAAATAAATATATCCATTTTGGTTCTTAAAAAGGCTTATCAGAAGCCTGCATTACAATATAGCATGTATAATGGATATTTTGTTTACCTTTACTCTAATAATATTTTCAAAGTAATCATAATGAGTTTTATATTATTATAGAAAAATAGATCTTTTGTTATTTAAAAGTAAAGTTTAATTTTAGATTAAGGTATGTTAAAGAATCATCATTACAACATTATGAATTTTCCAATAATGATTAGCCATGTGATATTGACAACTTTTAGATGTGCATTATTTATCAAAGGAAGGTGTGTTTCTTGGAACTCAAAAGTGTAAAATTAAGACACATTAAAACTAATATAGGATTATTATATTGTATAATCACATTCCAAAAGTCAAATGATGTGGATTATGCCACAACTTGAGGCCATGAGGTGAAAGATTCACACACATTAATGATTATGTGTTACAATCAAAGTAATATTTTTTTTAAAGAATCATGTGAAATACCATTGGTTAAATAAACTTAATATCAACCACCACATCCTCAATGATAGTGTAGAATATGGAGAAATAACCTTGGAATATGTATCAAAAATGGAAAAAGTATCATATATCATTATAATTATCCTAATGAAAGATGTATTATAGTACTTCAAAGTTTTATTGGGAGTTAATTATATGAAAAAATTCATGTTATTTCATTGTTTTATTTACCTAATTCATTCATTTTTATTTAATAAAATTGGGGGATAATAGTTTGGGAGCTAATTTTTAAAAGGGGAAGAGACTCTAAATTTTAATAGTAAAAACAAATGGAGAGAAATGATCCAAAGGGTGTTTCCTTGAAATGGGATACATGAGGTGTTTTTTAGTCAATATTGAAAAGGATTTTACATCATTTTTATAATATTTCATAAAAATAAAAAGGAGGAGATTTAAAGCCCTCAAAAATGGGAAATATTGAATAACGTTTATCCTTATACATGATAAAGGTGTATATAAGAATATATCATTTATGATGTGATCATTATAGTATTTATAATTACATGGAGAGTTGGATAACTATCACAAGAATCATTTATTCTATGATTTGGGGCTTCATAACTCATACACATTTGTATCTTACTGTGATGAGTTTCTTAATATGTTCAATTCATGAGTTTTGATGATGATTTCTTATTGAATATATTATAAACATTATCATGGATGATTTGGAGGATGATTCAAGTTTAATTAGTAGAAAAGGAATGATGGTTTCTTTAGAAAAGAAAAGTTACACCATAGTATGGTATTTATTACGCTATAATGATCAAATATAGAAAAATATTTACATATACATGATAAAAACACCACAATAAGCATTGATTATGACATGATAGATTGTTAAGGTTTTATGATTTTAATATTACATGGACAATTTGTTATTCCAAAATTTGAAAGGTACACTATAATGGTGTATATCACATTGTAATGTTTTTATCCATAGAATTTTCATCCACTTATGGAATTTAAGGTTCTTTATGAAATATTTTTTTATATCGTAACATTTTAGAAAAATATTTTTGGATAATACAACTCAAAAGAATTGTGAAATTATGATTTGTCTCATGTCATAATAAATTAAAATTTGTTGAAGTGTTTTTAGATCTTGGTAAATATTTGAAAAATATATATATAAAATTATTTGATATATAATAATCATATTTATGTTTTACTATATGATTATACCATAATGTATTTTTTAATTTCATGATTTTTATTATTTATTTAAAAATAATAGAATCTCTTTGAAAATTATGAAGATACTTGATGAGATATTTCCATACATTCTAGAGAGGATTCTATAGAGTATTTTTTCTAATTTGAGGATAAGAACTAAGGTTCACACTTGATCCTTAGAGGTATCTCATGAGGAATGTTGAATATTGTTCACAATATTGATTTTCATTTTGATCATTCATGTACATGGGGTTTAGGATCTTCTTCTTTCTTTTTTACATTAATGTTTTTGATAATAATACAAAACATGGATAGTGGTATCATAATCATTGGACAAGAAGGATTATCCACTCAATAAAAATTGTGTGTATACCTTGTAAAAAACTATATTTTTTTGTATGTGTTCTTTTACACTTTCTATATCTCGTTATCATCATTTAGTTTAATTAATTTACAATTAATTTAATTGGAATAGGAATAATTATTTGAAATTTAGGTATTTATTGGTTAGTGATTGACCCACCCTCTTTGTGTTTAGGAATATTTTATCCTGGACCTCAACTTGTTATTACCCCAAGCCTGTTTTATCCAATTCCAAGACTATATTAGTCAATTACCATTAAAATAAAAATTTTTAGAAAAAAAATTTGGTTAAATTCATACATTAGTATATTAGGAACATTAAAAACTCCAACCATATAGATTATTATCCTTGTGATGTTTCACTGAACTTTACTGGTGAAAATATCTGGATGATGCACTCACATATATAGGTATCTCACCCAAGTCTCCTCTTAGATACATAAGTGATATCATTTAACATATAAAATAGGCAATATATTCCCTAAAAATATATTTTATCTCTATCACAATATATATTTAAGCCATTCACTAAATGAAATATCAACTTGCAACTTGACATCGCCAATGTTGATTATATATAAAGATTTTGGATGATATATCAAAAGATAAGATATGTAATATACATTGTGAATCTCACTATATCAATGAGGAAAAAAATTCAGGTAAACCACTATTTCGATCCCCTTGAGAACCATGAAAACCCACGAAAATATTGGTCTCGACTTCACCTTCCCCTGAATCTGTCTATTTCCCAATCTTGGTTATACTCTATAAAATAACATATCTTCTACCTCAAACTCAAGAGGTCAACATCCCCAATATAAATAACTTTGATACCTACTCCAAGTGATCACTAACTATGTTTTGATGAACTATATATGTTTTGATATCAACTACATGAAACTAAACTTAATAGAAAAACACCTTGATGTATATAGAAATCACTGAGGTGATTGGATCATACAACACCTTAAATGGTTCAATATGAATTGATTCTTGAAAATTGTTGTTATTAGATAACTACAATAATTATAGATAAATCTCCCATGGTCTGTAAAACTCTAGGATGTATACATAAATCATATACTCCAATATCATAATCATATTCTCAGAATACCCATAAATTTGAGAATGGTATACCATAATTAACTTACCTGAGTACCCAATAACTACTACAACACTTGATAAACATGTGAAATGAATATATCATTATGATTAAACATAATGTTCATCGATAATCCAAGTAATCATACCACATCTTCTACATATATACTACATATCTCATCAATTGGTTGGGTCTTCCTAATTAATAAGAAATTCACAAGCTTCATCAACTAGTCTAAGATCACCCAAAGAACATTACTATATTCGTGTGATCTTGAAAATCCCATCACAATATCCATATTCACTCTATCATATTTTCCCTTAAGAATAGGTTGCAATTAAAGAAGACCAGTGGGTCTCAGGTGCTCAACCTACACAAACTAACAGGTGTGGCTCCCTGACATATACACTTTTATTCATAATATAATAGTTTGAGTATGATAGATAATTATTTTTCACTATATATATGAGTGAAGAGATGATTATCAGTGTTGTGTGGGTAGTCTAACACTTCTGAATATCAATTTTTAACTCAATAAAGAGGCTCATCAACTTCCACTCATTATCATCCTCTCATGAAAACTAGGTTTGAGACTTTTTACATAGTATATCAATTATAAAATTCATGTTTCCAATTGTGTATAACACATTATAGTTAGAAAATTAAAGGTACTCAACCCAACTTTTCTGTTGAAGGTTCACCTTGCCCTATGAGAACATATATTTTAGTATTTTATTATTAGTATTGACCAAAAAATCCATACCCAAAAGATCATGGAAAAACTTTATCACATACACAATTACAAAAAAATCCAAAATAAATATTTGAGTAAATCCACTCATGCGACCTCAGTTACATAGATCCATACTCACCCATCGTGTCTTATAAATACTCCCAAGTCAACTCTCAATGTATCATTATATAATGTTTACTCCTTACCTTTCTTTGGTAAGGTTAGAATAAGTATAGGTTTCAACCTTTAATTCCACCCTTTGAAGCATCTCTCACAATGATCAGACTACTCAAACTTTTCTCCCATCAATATTACAAATCTAGAGAATTGTTGAGTGAATATCTAGTAGTAACCTAATAAACTCATGAAGATATGATTCTAAAAATAATTCTTGGGATATTCCTAAGAAACCATAGCATCGTCATTCCTAAGATCCACTGATAAGTTAGACTCTGATATGATATGCCCCGAGATTCATAGCTACCTAATATATAAATTAAATTTTGAGAGATTGGTATAAATTTAATTCTCTATCATTGTACAAAAGAACATCTCTATACATTCAATATTATCCTCCTATTCATATGAGTATAAAAAAATTTCATCGATGAACATGACTGTGATATAACATATATAAGGATAGAAAAACCTCGTTTTCAAGGCCCTAAACACCACTAGAGTGTTGGTCAAACTGAATGAAATTCCATGAAACTCATGTAAGTATTATTTTCTCCTCAATGTGGTACAAATATTGTCCACTTACCTCAATCATGGCTATGGATAACCAAACCTCAGATCGATCTTGTTGAACCAAATGGATCCCCTCAACTAATCGAACATGTAATCAATATAATAATAAGGATACTTGTTCTTAATCATATCCCAATTAAATAAGATATAAACTATTCATAAATGTAAATTATCATTTCGTTTTATTTAAAAAAGAATGATATCACCCCAAGTATAAGTTATTGGGTGAATAATTTTCTTTAACTTCGGACCCTTTAGTGGGGCCTCTAACTCACTCTACTTCTCTGGATCCATCCTTCATATAATAATATATATGATCTTAATACCTGGTATTAACTAAAAACTAAACTAAACTTATCTCTTAGGAAAAAAATGAAATAATACTTTAATAAAACATCTTTATATTGGTTAAAATAGGAGGTAAACCCATTTTTTTGTTCTTATCCCCATACCCCAAATCAAGGCTAGCAAACTAGGTGGTGATCAACCCCAACTGGAAAAGGTCATGACTTGAATGACCTACCTATAAATTCCACTCCCCTATGAAATTATAACATTCACCATGAGAATATGTTAAAGATACACATAAATTATAGAATTTGATATGCGATATAAAGTGAGTCATCCAATATATCCCTAGGATAACATCAAATATATTCCTATAATTCACAAAAAAAAATCATATATATTAACATATCCACTCACATACATGATAAATCTAAGACAAATTTTAATTCCCTTGAATCTCTACTCTTATGGAGTTTCAAGGATCTAATGTCCCATCAAAAACTGCATAGAAAAACCCAGTTCTTTATATTTGTGAGATGATAAGAAAGAGATAAATGCACCTAAATAAAATAATACTTAAGCTATGGTAGATTCCAATTTGATCATACCTTTTATTATATGTAGGCCCTTTCCATAATTAGATGTATTTTTTACTATCACATAAAGTTAGATCGAGAATATACGTTATCCTTTTGATATATGGAGACCCTATATGGAATAACCCTATCGACATTATTGCCCTTACCCATGACAACACATGAAATAACTTTATTTCCCCCACACTCTGAATGAACTTTAATCATGAGATAAATTCAAGAGTATAGGTAGGTATGAAAAATAATCTTAAAATGCCACTACTTATAAGAAAATTCACATAAACTAGGGGCTTAACAAGGGATAATGTATGATAGGTCTCAAAATTTGGTTATAAAGGGGATCAAGTTAAAAAATTATACCTATCTTACCATCACATTTATTTGTTCTAAAAAATCTTAAAAAGAGTATAAAACCTTATTATATATGAAAAAACATAATTTTAGTTCACTCAAGAATGGAGGGTACTATAAAGAATATGAATAAGTTAGTTTTGAGCACCTATCATAATGTAAAATAAAAAATAAGTCAATAAAATCAAGGAATGAATAATATAATATTTCTAGTAAATTAAAATTTCAAAAAATTTAAAAAATGAGTATTAAAATTATAAAAGAAATCATTTTAAAATTACTTAAAAACTAAAAAAATCATGAAATTATCAAAAATTCCACATATATTTTTTATTATATTGAATCATAATTAATTTAAAACTTCCAACATGTAATTTTATTCTAATTTATGATTCTACAAGATCAGTAAAAGGCATCAACCAGTGGGTGTTATGAAACCCTCCCCCACACTTAATATTGCACATGTTTACATGTGCAACGCCATGAAGGAAAAATGAGATGCATGAAAACATGAAACCAAGGAATTAATGAAGGAACTAAATTCATAAATAAAGTGAAAAAACTAAAGAAAAAAATAATTCCCTATTAGAAGATATATGATAAGTATGAAACAAGTGAGAGGTAGGTCCTAAAATGCGATTATTGATGCAATAGAAAATAAATATATAAGTAGTCCAAGAAATACATCGAGATAGAAAAGATATATAATAAAAACAATTTTTATAAATTGTTCAATGGATTAAAGGTGGTCAGGGATCATGGTGTGATGAAAGCCTAGTAGAAGAATCTATCTTCAGTGGGTCTAGAGTGGTCTACTTAGGTGAATAATGAATGGTATGATCAAGGTCCATGTCAGTGAAAAACTTAACATATGTAAAATTGATATCCACATCAGCAGGAGTGAAAGTAGTGGCCAGGGTGGAAAAATATATAAGTCCCAGATACTGCATAAGTATACCCATCCCAACCTATAGATGTAACAATGCGGCAGAAAAATATGTGAGCTGGGTCCCCATGTATGTTAAGTTATTCTCTAATAAATCCATATATAAATACAAAGTATCTAGGTTATAGTGTACCATATATTAGATCAAGGGTATGAGTGGTGGTGGGGTTAGGGATGGATCAGTGATGGATAGGGGATGGGTGGAAGAGGATACCACATCCAAAAAGGGGTCGAAGGTAGTGGTACTAGATCAATAAGTTGATGTACTACAAGTGTAGGGTTCTCACCCACTAAAAGTGTGGTGGGATACTTCATTAGGACATCACTCACTTCTAGACTATCTTTATGTGCATGAGCATGAGGATATTTATATTCTAAGGGGATAATAAGAGATCTTATGGTGTATGAGTCATAAATACTTCTAAGTGGTTAAATAAATAAGTGGCATAAATTACCCCATTCTGGCTACCCTAATAGACAGTGAATATAGTGTAAAATTATGATTTGGAAAAGAAAGGAAGGTGGAGGTAGTCATGCCCATAGATGAATATAAGAAGCTCTATGTCCCTTGGGGACATGACTCCCTTTTACTCATTTCATGGTAAGATAATCATGTTAAAAAAGTATTGAATAAGGAAGAATTCAGTGAAGAAGATCAATATGATATTCTATTAGGTTAGAGAATACCAAACATCAGGTCCAACATGCTCCCACCACATAGTAAGAATTTTGGGGTGATTTGGGTGGGTGAGTGTGGAAACAGGTGGTGGGGGTGGTGGGATTGAGATAGAAGTCACACCCATATCTAAACTCAACTATGGTAAACAAAAATTACTTTCCCCTAAGTCCAAACTATATAGAATCCATTATTTCACTCAACATTTCCTGATATACCATCACATCAAACTAAAATATGGAAACATAGTAAAAAAATAAATATCTATAGGTAGGAGTGTTGACAAGAATAATATCAAGTAAGTGTCTGTGAGACAAGATCTCCTCCATCTTGTCCCGAAGTCTGTGTTTCTCAAGAATAGGTGTGTTGAGGAACCAACTACTCAAATGGATTGTGTGTCTTGGAAATCAATGCCGACGATCACTGGTTGGGATCCTATGATTGAAGACAAGGAAAGGGTGAGTCTATGGATATGATTCCATAAGAGGTGGTCTTTTTAGTGCTATGTGTGAGGATGTAAATGGTAAAAATGGTCTAGAAACTACTATAGGAGGTGGAGGAACTATAGATGGTGATTATGGTTTTGATTATGATCTTTTTAATAGGAGAAATAAATGTAAATATAGGTGACTATGAAATCAAATATCCCGGAAATGGATAGTCACCCTCTTCCTCAACACACACTCTATATGGTTTTTGTTTTTATCTACTAGAAACACAGTGGGCCACTTCTCACCTATGGAAGGATGGTAGTGATTATCCTTATCCTAAGGAAATGAAAAATAAATAGGAAAAAAAGAAATTAAAAAGGTAAAAAATTAGTTATTAAAAAGTAAACGACATGTATATTTAGGGTACCTGATGTGTATATTTGATGTGTTTCCCTCCCATATATCCTAGAACACACATCATCCTACTTGTTTTAGGTTTATTTAGGGTACACAATCATGCACTGAACACACATGGCTTGTGTAGAAAAGTAGGAACATGAGCTGTATTCTCTATGTGTACAAATCATGTCTAGAATATAGAAAGTTTGATCGTGTGAAAGAACATATATAATTTTTATTTAGTGCATGCCTGTGTACTAAATAACTTCATTTTAAATTATCCCAAAATCCTAAAACCCATAATATATGTAATAAAACAATGTAATGATGGTGACCGAAGAATATACCTTGATCCGAGAACCTCATGCAATGGATTAAAAGTCAAAAATAACCATGGATAATTAGATTTGACATGTGGTGGGCTGAGAATTATATGAAATAACATGATACAAGGAGGATAAAAATGAGATAATAGAGAGGAAAAGGGGTGGTTTGTGATTTAAATAATGCTACACATCGTGTATCACCACAACCACACACAGTGTGCTTTTTAATTTTATTTTTTTATTTCTATTATCTTATGATCTTTTTTTTAATAAAAAAATTATTTTCATTTAATGTTTTTTATAAACTATACATATACCCATGATTTAAAAATTAATACATGATGTGTAAAAATTTAAATGAAAATATGTAGAACAATATTCACCCTAATGCTCGGGGTGGGGTTTGAACTGGTGACTGGTTGATCCCACTGGTTTCTTCCAACTACTACGATGAATTTTTTGTACTGAAATTTTATTTTTTAGGGATTTTAAAATTTAAAAATAGATTATCACTCCACCTAACATAATAAGTTATACCTTAAAAGTTATTTTTTTGGAAAGGGATGGAATTGAGTCGGCTAGATGAACTCAAAACTGGGTTTTGGGACCTTGAGCTACAATGCTGCTAGCTGAGCCAAACCCATCTTGGATTTTATATTGAAATTTTTATTATTTTAATATTTAATAAATTATTATCACACACAACACACAATATATGTGATCATGCATGATGCATGTTTTTTTAAATAAGGATGGTGCTTGAGAGATTGGAAGGACTTGAACTAGGGTGATTTAGACCCAGAGCTAAGACTCTTCCCATAACTATAGCTCTATCATTGGTTCAAATAATATTTTTATAGAAAAATTAATGTATACAAAATTATCATATTTCATGTATGAAAAATAGGAAAAACAAAAACACACCCCATACAACGTGTAAAAATTAAATGTAAAGAAGATGAATGAATGTGACTCTCATGGTTTGGGTGGGATTTGAACTTGTGATCGGTTTGATTACATGGAACACAAAAACCAAGGGAGACCCATTAATTCCCCTATCAGGTTATTTTTTTTATTTAAATTTTTAGAAATTTTTAAAATTATGTTCAAACCAATACACGACATGCAATAGAAAACGATAAACAAAAAATAATGAATCCTACACCGATAATTACAGTAGGGATTCAAACTAGTGACTAGTCACTTCCCATATAGATCCATATCCTTTAGTACATACTTCCATCATGGATTTTTTATTTATTAATTATATATATATATATATATATTTGTGTGTGTGTGTGTGTATTCTTATTAACATAATGTTTTATTATATTTTTTAACATTTTTTAAATAGTTATACATATAAGTATATGTATTACTATTAAATTATTATTATGTAAAATACATTAATTATATATACCTTTAAATATATATATATATCTATGATGATTTATGTCCATATTTCACAATGTATACTTATTTATTTATTAAATTAACTATATATTAATATGTAAAATATAATTTCCTTGAGTAGAGGTGTATGCCTCTCTGGAATATCCTCAATCATTAATAAAAAACTTTATAATTTTATTTTTTCAAAAACTGAGAATATAGACAAGCTCACAAATTAGTTCTTATTTAAACTCCAATACAATGTCAAGAAATATAAGGTATTACTTTAATATATGTGAAGTGGTAGAAAGAAAATGGAAAGTTTTTACAACATTGGGATAGGTGTTCTGGATTAATTTTAAAAAAAATAAAAAAGGAAGGTCATTGAACTCATACATATACTTATAGGATTCATCATCAAAATATGATTTATATTTTACATGCCAAGAAGATTCATTAATAGTCATTTTATCCTTAGACTTTAAAAAAGTTTCAATTAATAAAAATGTATGACATTTTTCTAACTCAGTACAATTTGTTTCATTTTATTCACTTAACTTGTTTATTAAAGAAAAAGAAAAATAGATAGGGGGAAGAAAATATAATAAATAGGGAGAAGAAGGGGTCATGGATTTAGGGGTGCTTCCTGGTTGGTCCAGTCAGCAGTCCTTCACTGTTCAATAATGGTGTGTCGTTTCTAAAAAATTTGTTAGTCAAAATGCTTTATTATCAAAATAAAAACCAAATGATATAAAATATTTAAAAAATTTACATTCAACTTAGAAGAAAACACTTTAATTACCCTACGATTCCCATAAAATTGTGTCAAAATTGATCTGTGAAATCATCACATGCTCAATTGATTATTTTAAATCTATAATAATTTCAAAAAATCCTTTTCCATAGGTAATCTCCCAAAGAATGTCGAGTGGTTCTATAAAAATGTATGTTTTTATAAGTTGAATAGATTTGATAGGTATAAATTGTGTGTTTATTTTTTAATTTTTCTTTTAAATATAAAGAGATGAAAATAAAATATATTTGAAAATAGATTTTAGAAATCAGGGTGAAATTGAAGAAAAGGGAATGTTTTATTGATTTCATCAAGCATAAGGATTTTTCACGTTAAATAAACTTTATCCTTACTATATAGGTTGGTTAGAAATTTCCCTAGAGGCTTTGTCTATAACCCAATCCTAATACCAAGAATATATCTAAGACCTATAGAAATTATGGTTTAATAAACCATGGACTGTTAGATGTCTAGGTTTTCAAATAATATACAGATACCCTAAATTCAATTGTGTATTAAAATAATCCATGACATACAAGATGGAATACACAAAAATTAAATAAAAAAATAATATAACTAATGAACCCTCCATCACTACTCCATACATAATCTTAACACCACCCTGAGAGGTGGATTTACCCATTAATCATTATGACCATATAAAGGGTTGTAATGATGAAATTATGGAAATAAAATAAAATATGGAATAAGAAGAATAAAATGAAAGATTAAACTTAAAGAAGAATGAATTGAAATTATAAAAATTAAATTTTATTATAAATTGTTAGTATTTCACTAAATAGATTATAACTAAAATAAAATGAGGAAGATAGAAAGATGAAATGGAAACTTTCAAATATAACTTAAAAAATTACTAGTACCTTTACCCCTTGTATGAACTTGTGAAACGTATTTCCAAAGCATCCTTTTATATATTTTTTATACTATATGGTGTATAAGAAAGTACACAATGTGTAGTATCATTTTCAATGTTTTTTATGTGGAATTCCTTATAAGTCAATCATTGCCTCTATCCAACCAATCATAACAGGTCAATTTTTGGTAGGTGGAAGTACATGAAATGTAGCACTACCATGCACGGGCATGAAATGTTTTCTTTATCCACTAAACCAACTTAATAATGTATGATGGGTGTGTTCTTCATGTGGAATAGGTATGTACATGATGTGTACTCTAAAATTACATTTTATGTATATTCCTTTTTATTCTAAAAATGTCCCCAATGTGTACATTTAACTATGAGAGCATAAAGTGTATCAAAAAACACCTAATGAATTATTTTAACTTAAAAGAACATACAACTTGAATTCTCCAATACAAAATTGGATTTTAATAGTGTTAATAAAGGGCCTTTATCAATGCTTATAAAGCACCGACTACCAAAGCGAGGTTAAAGGGAAGGCTTTATCAACACTCATAAAAAGAACTGATAAAGGAGGCCTTTATTAGTGCTTGTTTTTAAGCATTGTTAAAAGGGAAAAATTATTTTTTCAGACCTCTATGATCGCCCACTTTATTATCGCTTCCCCACTCCCCTTAATCAGTGGTTTTCACCCACTCACCAGCCACCCCTTTATCAGTGCTTCCCCACCCCCTTTATTAGGGTTGTGTAAAATTCCAGCCTCCTGAGCACGCCTAGATTTGATCCATGTACCTATCCTTTAGAACTATAATGAATTTACCACAACAACATGATGTTTCATTGTCTATTTCAAAAAATTTATGTTCATATATATACATATATATTTTTATTCCTATATTTATATAATTATTTTTAAATACATCTAAAAATATATGTTTATCTGTGTGTGATATATATATACTTATATTTGTTTAAATATATTAAATATTATATTCATTTACATATACTAGAATATGATATAAATATATATGCATTTATTGATACACACATATATGTATATATAAGAATTATGTATTTATTTGCATAAGTATATATATATTCATATATTTTTATAATGTGAAAAATGGTCAGATATTATTTAAAATACACTTTTAGAGTATTTATTTATTTACACATATTAGAATATACATATAAATATATATTTGTTTATTGACACACACATGTTTATATAAAAACATTACTTGTATAGGTAAATATATGTACATATTAATGTTTTGTATAAGATAACTAAAATGGATAATTTTTTACTTTACATAAAATGAATGAAAAATATTTATTTTATATTTAAAAATAAATTTTTATATAAATATGTTGATATATGTACTTATACAAGTGATTTATTATAAGTAAATATTTGAAATTTTTCATATATTTCATTATAAATAAAACCAAATTATGAAAAATGATAAAAATTTAAAACCAAAATATCAATATGAATATAATCCCTGGGAATAAATTCATTCTCCACTTAAAAAAACAATAATACCCACTTAAACGAGGTTGAAATTCTATCTAATGTTAAAATATTAAGATATCCCATTGAAAAACACATTTTTGGAGGAATTTTTGGTCCTTTTGGCCTTGAAAAACATGTTCATGGATTCCCCAAGGTCACCATAGTGTAGATATCATCATAGTCTTCAATTTGATATGTGGTAGATCCCAAACAGACACTTGTATCAAAATTTATTGTCATTTGAAGTTCAAGTCATGTATTCAACATATCTTAGACTATTTATTAATTAATTTAATTTTTATGTCATCCAACTATTATTAAATTAATATTAATTGATAATAATTAGAAAACTATAAATTAATAACATTTTTTAATTATTTTATAATTCATTTTCACTAAATATATTATATATTAAGTACAAATTCCTATTTATCCTTATAAAAAAATATTTAAAAATATATATATAATATTTATATCAATATAATTCTATTTATATATTGATATATATATTAAAAAATATATAATTTTTTATGAAATATACCCTTTATCAGTGCTATAAAAAAAGCATTTATAAAGGGAGGCCTTTATCAAAACTTGTAAAAAATCACTGATAAAGACAACCCATCTATCAGTTCTTTTTTATGAGCACTGATAAAGGCCCCACTTTATCAGTGATTTTTTCTATCACTGAAAAAGGGTCCCCTTTATCACTTCCATTTTATTAGCGCTGATAGAGGGGGCCTTTATTAGTGCTTTATTTATAATGCTGATAAAGGCCCCCCTTTATCTATTATTTTTTAGTAGCGCTGATAAAGGCCCCCCTTTATCAGTTCTTTTTTACAAGCGTTGGTAAATCCCCCCTTTATAAGCACTTTTTTTCTAGCACCGATAAAGACCCACTTTATCAGTGCTAAAAAGGCACAGATAAAGGCCACCTTTATCATCACTTTTCTAGCTATGATAAGGGGGTCTTTATCAAAGTGTTTAGATAGATCTATTAAAGACTAGAACTGGATAAACCAAGTTTTTTAGTAGTGATTAACTTGGTTTTAACTCAATATAAACACCAAAATATCATGCACAAAATGGGTGCATCATAAACCTATAATTAGCTGGTATTACTATCACCTCCCATGAGATAACCATTAAATCATAACTTAAAACTACTTAAAGACCCACTCTTGGTTCTAGTATAAGAGTAAAACTATATTGAATCATACCTTCCAACAATATTCTCTTAGTAATGAGGTCCTAGTTCATAACCTTTGAAAAATATTTTATTGTAAAGTTATTTACTTGGGATCATATTGAATTCTTCAATACATGCTCAAAATATCCAACCCTATAATTATAATCACCCACCAAAATAGGTGTAACAGAAGGTAAAATGTGAAGTGCATAGTGTAATCCATCACAGGGATATCACCCAGAATAATATGAAAATTTTCCCAAGCCCCATCTAACCTTAGAGTCTTGGGGGAAAACTTAACAAAGAGAATATATTAATGATCCTTCCATGATATCCATTTATTCTTTTCCACCTAGAATAATATATCTTATCAGAGATGTTTTGGTCCTCATATCATATAAATCACTATCATAACCTTCATATCATAGGGTCTCTCAATTTGATAAAAAATATTATGCAATGATTTGACCTGAAACTCCACAACCGCTGAACCACCACAACACTAGAACATGGGTGGGATATATCTATAAATATCTAGTAAAAATATACATATATGGATCAAAAATTGAATCATAAAGTTCCATGGACAACATAACCCAATGTGAACTATCTCAGAGCTATAGATTTATAGGAGTTTTTAACTCTATAATAAGTTCTCATGCCATAACCATTGAGGATTAATCATCCCTTCCCTCCTTAATCTCAAGAAAATGTTTTTCTGGTTACATATCACTAAAATTACAAATTAAAACTTATTACACATATATTATAGTTCTTGACATTATAGTTTAGGATAAGTTATAATATGAATTTCATATCACTACACTATACACACCTTTTAGCATAAGGGTCCTATATAACTCGAGAAATGCTATATCCCAATCTCCCAACCCTTGACAAGGAATAAAATATAGATAATATTCATATAATCTATCAACGAATAATATGAACTAAATAACCAATAAGTATGGGTTAAATCATGTAAAGTTACACTGATAACTTATATAGAAAAACACTATAAAAATTATTATTGATACCTTGAATAAATAAAACACTTTTTATAACTTGGACATCAATCCCAAAAAAGAATAAAAATTTCATGTGAATCCTATATTACAAATTTTATGTATGAACACACAACCTCTTACTAAATCGAGCTAAGATTAAAATAACAAACCATAAATCACTCACCACATTCTATTATAAATCAAAATCTTAACATCCAAAAACCAAGAACAAAAATCCTACAACATGGTTTCTTGGAAAATATATATTAATTAGTTATCTTAGACCAATCATAGGGTTTATCCCATGTTCTAATCAATACTAATAAAAAATTAACATATCCCCATTATTAAGGCATAAAAACATGGATTTGATACCACTTTTTAATATCATTGGCTTGGTACCCTGGATGATACCAAGTTGAGAAGCTCCATGTGACCTCAAGCACACCTTCTTCACATCATATGTTACTGACTAGTTGTGGGGATCTATCAATATCGTGGGGAGACTAACCCCTCAATTTGATATTTAGAAATTGAAATATAATTAATATTAAATTCTCATCCACATAATAAAACATCACATGATATAATATAATGTGATATTAGTGAAATTAGTATGGGAAATACATTAAGAGTAAGGTTTCTCAAAGGGCCTATTATATAAAAATATAATTTAAAATATATAAATAATGGATACATCTATAAAAATAAAGGTTTTATGATCCTTCCAAAATCATCTCCCAATTTTTCCATACTCCCAGATTGACCATTGACTGTAGGTTCCTTTCAGTTACCTGTAACCCTGACCTTGAATTATGAATTTCCACTAAAGTGAACATGAAGGGTGTGAGTGAAAAATTAAGTAGGCCACTACCAAGAGTTCCTATAAATAAATTTAGTAAAATATATATGTATATAAAATATGATATTATAAAAAAACAATTTTATATATAACAACCATCATATAATGGTCTATTTAATAGGCATCTACTGGAACAATCTTGCCTTCTTTTTCCAGTTATAGAATAGAAACTGCATTTCTATAGTCTAATCATAACAAGATAATGAACATGTTATAACCTTTAATAATAATTTCATGAGTGAATGGAGTATGACAAAATAAAGTTTATGAATAATTAGGTCTTCACCGGTCATGAAATATGAATTGGATATTGTGTCATCACTATAGTCATAATAAGAAGGGTGAAAAGGTTATAACCAAATAAAAGAGTATGGGTGATCAGGTCATTAACACTCATCAATATCAAGGTAAATTTGTTATCACTATAATCTATAATATGGTGAATGGGTTATCACTAACATGTAACATAAATCTAAATGCATTATAAATAGTAATAATATACATATAGGTTAATAGGTTATCACCACTCATAAATCAACCATGGAGGACAAGATATCACTAGTATAATAGTAAATGTGAACATGTAATCATCATAACATAATCATTAATGGTAATCATTTATCACTACTAACTAATATATAATGGGGGAATGGGTTATCACCAGTTAAATAATAACCATGGGTGAATGGGTTTTCATCATAAAAAAAATAGGGGTGAATGAATTATCATCATAAGAATAATATAAGTGAATGGGTTGTCTCTAAAAATATAATCATAAACATTGGTGAATTAATTATCTTTATAACTCACTTAATCAAGCACCTCGAAGCTAGTTTTTATTTTATTACATTTGTACAGAATTGATAGATCATAATACACAAGATCCAAGTGTTTAGTAGTCTCAGGAAACTAGATACATAATTTGGACATTACATTAAATTGAAAACTTAAGATACTTTATTTGAATACATGAAAACTAAATTATTTCTTGATTAAATTCCATACATAGCTTGTAGTAATTTTCATGGATTATTAGGGAAAATGGAAACAATATAATGTGGTGAGATCAGATGCTCAGTAGGGTTTAGCTTATAGTGGAAGCTATCACATAATAAAAAGGAATGGTATATATGGAAGGAATAAAGAATAATCAATTATTCTATGAAAATATAAACATGATTATGTAATATATCCAAAAAAAATTATCACATGGAAAATAATAACTAGTTTCATAGTGATGGAATTCATAATGTAATACATATTACTCTTACTATAGAGGCCTCATTCCAAGACATCATACATATAATGTAAAGTATACACAAATACCCAAAACAGTTTATCTCATAAGACCAACTTATGAATCGATGGGCTATATAATTTTGGGCCCCACACATCACTATATAAGTCATATGGATTCATCATATAAAAGAAATGAATAAACAATACTTAATCATTAGGCCTTAATAATAAATAATTATCCATATTGAAATTACAAGTATACTAATTTTCAATAATTTCCCAGTCAGTAAATGGAATAACATACTTAGGAAAAACTCATCAAATTTTAAGGTGCTCACACCGTATAGAGTGATGGATATATGGTTAAGTTGATAATCAAAATGAAAGATCACGTGTCTTTGAGATTAAAGGATATAGACAAGAATGAAAAAAACAATTTCATGATATGGATAAATAGAGATAGAGAATAATAATTTAAAATAAATACATATAAATCACTTGTTAGAGTTTGTAAAGAAGCATGTGAAATATCTAAATCATATCTATTAGGATTGTCAAAACAGATGTGAAGTTTGGATCGTTAGTTTTTCACCAAGTGTAGATCAATTTAATACCCAAACAAACATTTTTACGGTTATTATCCCTAAGTGAACCTAAAAAAATAATGTATCCACCTATTTTTATCCTGATATGGAATCCATTACTAGTAAACCAAAACTCTTTACTTTACCAAAACTTTTAGGATGGTTTCATATATTTATAATTATTCCATAAGTTTCCACTAATATTTGATAATTTAAAGATCTTATGAATGTAATATAGTAAAATTTAATAAGTAATATCTCATTAAAAATATATCTAATTCATAATAATACCATGAAATTACAATAATGTAAATATATGAAAATTAATTTTAAATGATATCACGAAAAAAAAGATTGAAACTGGAAAGAAAAGATGAGAATTTAGAACTCTTATATTTCTTTTATTTTTAATTAAAAAATTTCCAAAACAATGGTAATAACATTTAAATGGGAAAAATGAAAATTTTAAGAGAATCAGGATAATTAAGAATTTATAGAGTGGTGGGAAAATGTGTACAAGTGGAGAATGTTGAAGTTGATCATAACTTAATAAAAGGTAATTGAGTTAATAATTTCTTTAACTTTACTATTGACTTCACAAAGGTGATTTAATATCCTATATAATAAACATAAACATGTTAATTGACTATTTAATATCCTTATTGACATATATTAACTTTTTTAATCATCAATTATAATCATTCATTATACATTTATTAGTTAGTTATTGTTTATTTTCATTTTCAGATGCTAGTAACCTCGATTGTTTTATACAAGTTTCATAATGGTGATGTTGATCCCCACTCTTTGAAAAAAAATTCAACATTACTATATTATTCAAGGTAATATAATAAAATTTACCAAATGATTTATAAAATTTCAATTTTGTTCTATGAGACTTTTAGTTATGATTCATGAAGATAAAATTGGTATTGTGCTTGTTTCGATAATTTTAATGAACAAAAGGTGATATATTAATAATGAGTAAAATATTAATATTACCTTTATAGAACCAAAAAAATAATTATTTACATTTTAATATTGAATTTTACTATTAATTAAGTTTATATATCCATTAATGACATAAATTTATAGCATCATTCATGTAGGTTGTTAAACTGACCCAAATAGGAACATGCGATAATCTATGGGTGAGTATGGTTATGAAACTAATTTTATTTTTATAATGTCATTATAAAATAAGTATAATAGAATTTTTCAGATTTTAATAAGGTTATTAATCATATTTTATGAGATATGGATGAGAAATATTGTGAATAAAAGGTTAGGGAGTGGATAATTCTCATGTTGAGGTCATGATTCTTCTATTGAAGGACCTCTTGGAAATGGAGAACTAGGGATACTTTTTTGTAACTAGGAGATGAAAAAAATTGGATAGGATTTTAGGATAAGTAAAATGGGTATGTATTTGAGAGTAATTTTAAGTTTAGGTGTGTCCTAGAGTGGGTGTAAGTGAACTCCTTTTATAGAAGAAAAAGAGGGACATTTATTTGGAAACTTAAGTTAGGTAAAGGGTAAAGTTGAAATCACATGAGAATAAGGTTAGTTGAGTAAAGTGATATTGGTGAGACATGTGGGATTAAATTTATTATAAAAGTTCTTCTAAAATGCGTTTTTATCATTTTAATCATAAAAATTTAGAGATACTTTAATTTACCTTTTTTATCCACATTAATCATGATTAAATATTTAACAGGGTAATTTTTATTTTACTAAAAATATAAATTGACCAATATTACCAAATTTATAAATGAAAATTCTAAATTTTTAATCATTTTAATATAACTAAAATCTTAAATATTAGAAAATTAACTTTTAAATTAGAAATTAAGATCTATAAAAAAACTATTTTTAAAAAAAATGTATTTGATACATTAATAATTTTTATTCTTATTTCTTATCAATTAGTTGTTAAATGAGTGTTAATATATATATTTTTATGTTTAAACATCATATTATATAAAAAAATATTAATTTAATTTATTGAGATAAAAATACACAACACTTAAAAAGAATAATCCTTTAAAAAAATAGTAAAAACCCATGAATTAACCTTAAGCTAATTTCGATATTCTAAATCAAAAAATGAGATCTATTTTATCAATTTTTATTTTTATTTTTAATAAATATAACTTTTAAATATATTTATGAATAAAAACTATTTCTATTTTAGTAGAATAATGATGTAATATAATGTTCATTTTATAATAGTTTTAGGGATATAATATTTACCTGCTACAGAATAATATCAGGTATTAAATTATCCCCCATTAAATTATTTCATACCTAAAATTTATGATATAATTTATCTCATAAACAAATGTTGGTAATTATTTATCATTTTTTATTCAGGTTCTCGTGTTACTTCCTCTCACTTTTGATTCTAATATAGTACTTTCCCAAGTCAATTTTTCGGATTTCACAGTACTTTCCTTGTAGTGTCGAGAATCAGGAAAATATCCACATTACAAGAAAATTCATGTTCTAACTCTATTTACTAAGTGGTTAGTACTTTCATTATGACTAGCATGAAATTCCTAAATAATGAAACATGGATTTCATTTTTCACTTTATAAAATTTGGGTGTCATAAACAAATGGTAATCTGTAACTCCGGTTCTCTCTAAAATTTCAAAAGGATTTATGTAGCTAGGACATAGCTTTACCTTCTTATAAAACCTCATATTTCCCTTCCATGAAGATATATGCTAAGGAGGTATCTTTAATAAGAAAATTTAATGTTTTCTTCAAAATTTTCATCATGGATGAGCATTAAAACATAAATACTGGTAATATATGATATTAATACGAAACTTATGTTTTTTTATGGTTATTTAGTGGTTACATTCAAATGATTTTTGATCATAAAGTAGCTCATTATTATTGGTTAAATGAAAAAAAAACAAGTACATTATGAATTTTTATAATATGAAATTTAACTATGCAATTTTCAAAATGAACATAGTGATTTATAAATAATTATAAAATTATTATCATATTATATTTAATCTTTTGAATATTATTAACTTATTAATAAATAACGATGATCAAAGACAATATACCGAAACAAGTACAAAACAATCAAAAATAATAACATCTAATGATCAAAATAATCTATAATTATATATATATATATATTAAATGAATGTAATTTATAAGTATATAAGTTAATAAATATAAATAAGGTTATAAAATAGGTAATTAATAAGTCTATGTTTATTATACAGGGAGTTAGAGCACATTTGAAAAAGTCAGGAGTAATAGTAAGGGGGATTTTATTTTTCACTCTTTTTATATAGAACATTTTCAATGATTTACATGTTCTTCATATTATTTCATATATGTATTCTATTTTCATACCTATATTCCTATGATTTCTTAATTTCTCTTCTTATTGATTTTGAATTAGTTATGAATGTGTGAAGGGAATATTTTTTCCTCTCTTTCTTTATGTTCCTCAGTCACTCACTTTCTCCTATCACATTGTTAAATTTTCTTTTTATAGATTCCATTTTATGTTTTATTATTTCATGATTTTTTAAAATATTTTTTATTTCCTTTACCCTCATTTTTTAAAACCATTTATTAGTAAACTCTTTCTTTTTAAAGAATAATGTTAAAATACAATGTATATCTCTATATGAATTTTATACATTTTATTATTTACTCTAAATAATTTTTCATCTATGTCAATACTCGTATATTCTATACTTGTATTTTTTTCTTATTTTTTTTCTAAAAATAAGATTTCATGGAATCATGCGCTTTATTCCACTAAATGATCTATCATTGTGTATTATTAAAATTATTATCAAACCCGTTTTATTTTCATATGTTTATTATGTTATGAAGGAATTATGATTTTTTTAATATTAATGTGGCACAAATATGCGTAGTTATATCATTATATTATGGGTGTTCCCAAAATTATATAGTCCTATAATGCATTGGTTAAATATTTATATCTCATGATATGACTATGTTATGTATGGACATGATACTGTTATATTTTTTCAAAATGGTTTAAAAGGACATAATATAGTTTTATTTATCTATATTATTATGATGACATTCTTAAATATCCATGAAAAATGTTATGATTTTCTATATTTATTCATGTTCCATGTTCTTATAATGTGAATCATCCTTATTTTAGGGGCACATTTTTCTAAGAGATTTCCCTTTTCTAGGTTGAGGTATGAGGGGTTGGTCAGAAGCTATAAACCTTCTTGCTAGTGGAATTCACAGCATGAATTTGGTTGTAACACCCTAAGCTTCTACGGTACGCTTCTCTTTGAATAATGCAATAGCGTGTGTTGTACGCAACATCGAGTTCTAACAGACCACAACCAATCAAACTAGCTGTTATGAATAGTAATACCTACTTTTTGAAATTTTATAAATTTTATTTTTCAAAATGGACATCATTTTTGGATTCGGAAGATCAAAATTAGCTTAGGGTGAATTTTTGGTATTTTTCTGAAAAACTTCATTTTTTGATGAATAGTGAAACCACTAAGTGGTAGTTAAAAAAACTGAATTTTTCATAAAACTTAACTTTACCGCTTCTGTGAGTGGAATTTCTAAAATACAAGAGACACGGTTAATATCAAGGAGTAAAATGTGGTTCAATGAGATGAAAATAATTTTTGGTGAATAGTAACTTTTTACTTTTATTTACCACCGTTAAAAGTAAATAGGGTAATTAAGGGTGAAAATGATCTTAATATTACACTAACACATGTCCTAATTCTATTGGACAAGTTTATCTCGACCATAAAAAACCTTAGAAATAAAATATTATCATTTAGGTCCACTTGGATTAGATTAGGACATTTATTATTATTTAATTCAAAGAAGAGTTAAAAGAGTTAAAATCAAGGTTTATTTACTAAAACATTTTTAATATAGGGTTACACATAAAATAAATTCTATTATAAATATTCATTAGAAATATAAAAATATTTCCTACATAATTATATTTTATTTATAATTTTTAGACATTAAAAAATTTAATTTATTTATGACACAATGATGATGTAGTAATTACCATAAAAGTGAAAAATTAAAATAATTGATATTATAAATACCCAAATAAATATAATTTGAGACTTTTTATGAATTAAACTAATTTACTAGGTTAATATGACATTTTAGGATTTATTTAATTAACTTTGTTCGAAGTAATCCTTTTGTTGTGATTTAAAAAAAACAATTATTGAATAGTGTCAAAATTGACATAAAAGAGTTTTTAAAACAAATATTATATTATTAATTGATATTAAATTCCTAAAAATCTACGGTTCGGCCAAGAGACTTATATAATGATATTTGTATCATCAAGGGACCACTTGGGGGTCTCTTGGAGGTATATAGTAAGTTTATTAACTATATAATATAAAAATACAAAGTGACATGGTAAGTGTCAAACTAATTAACTAAGAGTTAAAACTAAACGATGAGGTTAATATAATGACCCAAATCTGTATAAATTCTATTTTTTGAGTGGTTTTAGACCCATACACACCTTAACTTATAAATAATCCACTTTGGATCCATTAGAAACCGTATATGAATTTATTATAAAATAATATTTCTAGCTTTTCCAAAGGTGCCCCTCACCCCTCTTATAAAAGGTCACTCACCCTTCTCATTAATTTACACCTTAAAATCCATTTGGATTTTCCAAAATCTGCCCAAATACTCTCTCAACTTCCCTCACTTCATCCTAGAGGCCTTCCTTTAGTCAGAAATCCAACCTAATGATCCCTTTTGATCAAATCAAAAGGAAAAACCCGAAGAAGAGGTAATGTTTTCACCACCCTCTTTCAAGTTCCTTTCTTCTTCAACTTCTTCTTTATTTGTTATTCCCATTCTCAAATAATAACTCCAGTATCTTATATATACTGTGATGTTATTATAAATATGGTACAACCATATTTAGTATTATACCCATCCTTTGAATAACATGTCACCATACGTGCGTACGTACGGCTTACCGTCTCCACGTCGTGGTGTAATTGTTATTCAATAAATTATTATTTGGATGGGTATAATAATGATGTGTAATTCATTTCAATAATAAATATATCATTATAATGATTCTGTATATATGATATACAATTCAATTATATATTATTTTAATATCAAAAGAATGATATTGTCGCTCGTGCGTACGTACGGACTATCGTCTCCACGAACGCGATGAGATTCATTCTCCATCGTATCCATTCAAGTATAATTATAATTTGATGATTAATAATAGTATCTAAGGACTTGATATCATTCTGGATATGATTAAGACACAACCTATCCATGACAAACACAGCTTATGTAACAAAACATATAAAAGAAAACGAGTAAGTTAACACCCGAAACGACGATAATTCTAAGATATTAATAACAAAGCAATGTTAAAAGATCATATATGATGTCATATTAATGTATATGATTATTCAATAATTTAATAACAATTATTTTACCATTATACATGAGGTTAAACTACCCTCTACCAAGGAAAAGTACAAGGTAAGGGTTTATTTCGCAATCTCTTCATTATCTGAGGTTGTTTATACGTAATAATCTACTGGGATTTCTTTATCATCCACATCCATGTTTCTTAAAAATGTATTTCAAAACATTTTTACTATTTACTATAATATGGGTTAAAGTCACTTATACCCTTGTTGACTTTTATAAGTGGGTTATAAAGGAATCTTTTCGTCGTTTTCCAAACAAGGTCCTTTTTAACCTTTTTGACAGAATTAAGGTAAGAATGTTTTTTTAACTTATACGGCGGGTGCGGCTATTTTCCGCCGTTATAAAATTGTCGAAGCTTCCCTTACAATCTTATAATAATATTTTCAAAGAAAATGTTTTATTTTATAAATATATGACTCTTAAATGATTTCAAAATAGAAAGAGATGTTTCTCTAAAAAGAGTTTTGATTTCATATATGTCAACATCCTTTGATGGATTTTACGCTTATTTGAAGTTGATTTATTATGATACAAAACTTCTATATTGTATTTAAGGTTTTGTGATATGTTTGACTGTAGATGTGTTATTTTTATACCATTCATGGTTTATGTATGAAGTGTTTACATTTTGTGTGCTAGTTATAATACGAATGTTTATGTTATGTTTAAACCTTTTCATATGGGAATGCATTGGACTTAATATGTGATGGGTGGAGCCCGCTATAGCTCCTCGATGCATCGGTAGGTCTCATGATACAAACTAGTGTCTTGGCACAAGGCCTTGACAAAATCTTATTTTTAGTCTTGGCATGAGACCTTGTCTATATGGTTATTATAGTCTGGCATTATGCATTCCATCATTATGAAAGTGGTTATTGATATTGCATGTGAATATTCGATTAGTAGAATATCCATGTGGATAAGTAAATGGAATTATTTCATTTTATTTTTTTTATACTATGTTGAAGTTCAAGTTTAAAAGGATTTTGTTTTAGTTATACATGGCCTTAAATGTTTATTCTTATTTATGAAAGTTTCCGCTATATTGTTATCCTTACTGGGCATTTGAGCTCACCCCTTTTCTATGTTTTATTTTTCCCAGGATGTGAAGATGTAAATTATGAATGACCTGTAGGGATAGTATGGGGGGATAAGAGTGTGGACTATGGAGACTATGTTGTTGTAGTTTTCATTTTTATGATTTAATGTAAAACTTTATGAATATATCTAGTTATTTTAAGGCTACTAAACTAATCGGTCTTTCGAGATTTGATCTTTCTTGTGATCATGCCAATGTTATGTAATAATGCACTGACTCTGGGTAACTGGGGTCGGGACATTACATTGGTAATCATGGTGGGAATTGAAATCAATGGCTTGAATCCTAGTTAATGGGATGAAGGGTTTCAACATGGAATTCGGGGGCTCTAACCATAATAAATTCACAACATGAAAGGGTGATTCACGACATGAATTGTTTATTGGGTTTTGGAGAAGAGGAGATTTAATTTTAGGAAGATTCTTAACCCATGGAAATCATGGCCTAAAATTAGAATTCATTTCATGAATGAGGCTTAACCAGTATGGTTATAATTTTGGGAGCCCCCTCAGGATTCTCAGTTTTTACCTCTCCTCTCTCGAATCATTGGTGACCAGGAGATATTTTTCGAAGATCCTTTAAGCCCCTTAGATCGGATTCAACCCCCATATTCTATATATATATATATATGGTGGTCTAAGGTTTTTTCCCCTTCCTTAATGGTTTGATTCTCTTCCGTTTTTTCTTTTATCATGCAATGGTGGTTCTTATCTTCTCTTTCCTAGTGGTTTCTATTGATAAATGATAGAGGTAACATCATGGGATGATGTTTTATGGATAATTATATTCCCATGGGAGATATAATTAGAGTTCTTAACTTAATGATCCATTATTTTCTATAGAAAATAGACATATTCATGTTAAGGTAGGATATCTATTATCATTCTCTCGATTTAATGTTATATTGTGTAATTATCATGTTATAATCCCTTATTTAATGATGAAATTAACTTAATAAAGATAAGAACATGAAATTTAAAAAGAATAATGAATTTGTGGTCTGGGTTTGGGATATTTTTTGGTTTTAATATTTTTATGTCATTTATATAACTAATATAGTGTCCAATATTTTTTTTTGGTTATTTTTGTTCTTAACATGGTTGCTTGGATGGAAATGTGATAAACAACACAAAGCTGAAATAATTTTTATAATTTTGTGATCAAAGAAAGGGTAATGTAATCAAATATATGTTCTTAATTGTTTTTAATGGAAACTAAAAGCAATAATGAATACATATTTTATTTTTTTCAAAGAATTGTATGGATGATAAGTTATTGGTTGTTTGTTTCTAGAATCATATGTATAATAAACTAATTAATAAAATAATATAATTAAAATGTTTGTTTACTAAAGATAAATTATTTGGGGTTGAGAAAGACCATTATTATTGTGGAAGTCTTGTATTACATGGTTCTATAAAATTATGTCATTTACCTATGTGTTAAAAATATCCTTGAAATAGGTGTGTGCTCTATGAACGTTTAGAACATTGATGTGTTTGTTTGATAACAGTGTGTGTCTAGTTTTCATGATGAGAAATGGGTCGGGGGGCATTGAACACACTTATTTTTAGGTATTTACCAATTTGTATGGATTATTTAAACTAGGAAATATTTGGTTTATGTTATAGTATGTTCTTAGAAGGTTTCAGAAGGGTTTAGAAGCCTTTTTAGAGGTTTCAGTTTCAAGAACGGTTAGTAGAAACAATGATCAAGTCTCCAGAAAACCATGCAAGTGGTTTGGGAATCACTGGATAGGTGTATGTTTGGAACATCATCTAGAAAAAACCATGAGGCTAATCTTGTGATTTAAAAAGTTTCTAGATAAAACTGTTCACGTGGTTGTCCATGGTTTACCAAATAGTGTAGCCTAACCATGTGATAATATTTTAATCATATAGAAATTGCATTTTTTAACCCTTGAATCACCTAAAATGTATCATTCTTCCTCCCCTGACCTAGGATCTCAATTTCTAGGGTCCTCTTATGCATTCTTTAGTGATATTCAACGTATGGACTCTAATTACAATGAATCTTTAAGTGTTCGATCATGAAAATCAAATATTAGGATCTCATTCTTCCTTATTATCTTGGATCTACTTGGGTTTTCATGAACAAAACCATATATCAATGTCGTTATACCTGAATCTATGGGGTATGATGAGTTTTGATTTGTTTGTCTTGAAATTTGATAGAGTAATGGTAGAAAGTGGTCAGATCTACAGAATCTTCTAAGATTCATCATGTTAAACTAACTCAAGGTGGGTTTTTTCCCTCTTTCAAATTTTATTATAACACTAAAGATATTGGGATTCATAAAATAACTCTTGCCTTCTATTGAATGAATTTTCCCTATTGAAACTTTGTTGGATTTTCATCATAGAAGTTAGATTTTAAAACTAGGTTTTAGGTGCCTACTAGAAAATAACATGGTCAAAGTGTGTACATTATTGCATTCTATGAGGCTTTATTGAAATAGAATTGGTATTAGTGATGACTGGAAAGATGTATGGAGGATTTTTACCAAGAGACTCCTCGATGGTGGATGTATCACTACTCCTAAGAATATTGATGTCACATGGAATTCATGGGTGTGTGTGTGTGAAAACCTGGATGGTATGCCAAATTAAAATAAATGAATTATTTCTACTACTTGAAAAAGAAAACCCATATTTGGTGATATTTATTTTTGAAAAATATATTAGTATTCTTTTGTGAATATTATGAAAAGTGATTTATTTTCTTTTGATATCCCCCATAATGTTTTATAAACTAGAGGATAACATGATTCTGGTCTTAGTGACATGTGGGAAGAGTCTCTATGATTTACCTACAAAGTTTATATACACACCCCTACATATTCACCTTGGTGAATGTGTAGACATTATTTTCCATGATAAGGGAAAGGGATAAGTTTCATACATCACTATTAGAGAACCTTGATATTCATTATCGTAATTAGTAGAGATAGATCTTATACCAATCTGTGTCTTTTCTAGAGTGGTTCCACCTTATTGAAAAAGTATTTTATTACTTTGGAGTTTTAGTTTTTATTTTACATTTTCCTAATTTTACTTTGATGTTGGTCTTTGATTTATTTATTTTTTGGTTTTTTATTTTTTATTATTGTTGTGATTTGTTGCATGAATTATTTATAGAGATACATTTGGTTTTATTAATTATCATTTTATCTAGTGATGATTGTTTGTGTCCATATACAGGGTAAATATTTCCTACTTTTTTTAAAAAAAATTAAAACCTTGGAATTTATTTCTTTTCTTTGGTGTTTGGGGAATTTCACCTAAGGTTAGTAGAACATCCATATCTGTCCAAGCCAATGGGTTGGCAGGTTATGTTACAAATGGTATTAATTTGGTCAGTTATTCAATTTGGTATGGTATCAAGGAGATAAGATGGTTTGGGACATGGAATGTATAGCATAAAAAATACATAACTAACCTTTTTATGTTAAACTTCATTACAATGGAAGTCTGGGTATGAAACAATTTGTTATCAAGAACTTTTAGGTGTGTCATCAACTCATCATCTTGGGTTTAGCTAGTGAGGCCTATATATCATGCATTATTAAAGTGATTTACTACTAGGACTTCATTATACACATGATTACTTAATTTTGGTACCATGATATTGTGAGTTTTTTTTATATATAAATTATGACCATGAAAATGTAAATAGTAAAATTTAAAAATTGTTGACGTATGAAATGTGTTGTAGAACTAAAATTCCACCTGTAACGAGGATAAGAAACCAATGAGAGGAAGTAACCGATAATGTGGTTTCAACCAAACCACAGGTGAAACTAGATTTGGTTTAGAGTATTGTAAAAGTATTTTGTGTTGTTGATAAGGGACCTAGGACTGAGGAACCTTACTAGGTGAATCACTCAGCGGGATTTCTAAAGAAAATCCCCCAAATGTTTCATGGTGATTCTAGATTTCAGTAAGAATAGGTATGGATAACTAGGATGAACATAATTTTTAAATTTTTAGGAACTTCGGATTAAACAAAGGTCAAGATAGAAACTTATATTATTTAGGATCTGGTGCTAGAATAGTGTAACTTACCTATTCTAGCTAAGTTGGATCAAGATCCTAATTAGAAATTATTTCTGGAACTATTCAATAATAAATTATTCCAAGAAAGCTTCCAAATAGAAAATACAAAATAATTATTTCAACTAGAATATGGAAACATTTTTTTGACTGAATATTATTCTAAATTTATTAAATTTGATCACTTTATGAGGTAGCTACTAGCAAAATACTGAAATATCATATCTTTGAGGTGGATCTCTAAATTTAGATTCACTCAAAGGTGGTAATGTTATATATTACTAACTATATAGAAATGTTGAATAAGGTTCTAGTTGGAGAGAGAGACCTATTAATAAATCCAAGTGGATGGGACAACTTTATCCATCTAAGTGTTGTTGAGAATTTGAACTTGGTGAAAAATTTCAAGAGTGAGGGTTACTCCCAGGGTATCAAAGTAGTAGAAAATCAATCCTTAGGATCAATCACTTATTCACCACATTATAATAATGAACCATACTATTTATAATGTGGAATTCTCATGTACAAGAATAAGGAATAAAAATCATCACTATGTAATTTCCACTATTGCATCAAGAAAGGTCATCACAAGAAGTATTTCTATAAACTTCTAAAATCGTCATGTGGAACTGACCCAATATAGCCTCAAGCTTTGTATTCTTAGACCAAAAAATCCCATCAGACTAGTTCTCATCCATATAACTAAGTGAACCAAGATACCTCTACGAATACTTTGGTTTTCCATTCAGTATCTTACTAGGGAAGAAATAACTATAATGTTGCAGTTGATCTACAGTTATATGCAGTAGAGTAGGATATCATGGCCGAGAAACTGGGTACCTCCACAATGTGAGGTACCTTCCTTATAAACTCAACTATTATGAATTTATTTCTTGATATAGGTGCATAAAATTCTTTTTTTTCATCTTATATAGTTCAAAAATTAGGATTACACGTGGAAATAATTCATATCACCATGAGTATCTAGACACCCCTCAGATAGTAGGAATGAAGATGAATCAAGTACCCAAAATGTTCCATTACCATTAACATGGTACAATTTCTCTAGGAGTTTATAGTCCCAAATATGGATGTTTTTTTATCTAATATTTGGAATTGTCTGGCTGGTATAATTTCACATCCCTATATGGAACTCCTCATATATTAAAGGTGGGTTAGTATATAAATGTAGGTAGAGTGTAAACTTTAGTATTAGTGCACATTACCATCCCTTTCTAGTTAGCAGCAATGACCCTGGGAGTTGTGGATGAAACTAGAAATTGGACACTTCCAACCATAGTGGATCATTACGTAGATATCTTTCAGAACAATTTCTATAGGTTACCACCCAAATGGAAAATCAAATTTTCTATTGATCAACTCCCAGGAACAAAACCTATTTAAATCCCATAAAAAATAGTGGTTCTGAAAGAGTTTTGGGAATTAATGGTCCATCTATATGAATTAGAGAGTAAAGGATTCATCAGACCCATTACATCTACTTGGGATGCACCGGTTTTATTCATAAAGAAGGAGGATGGTTCAATCCTATTATGTGTTAATTATCATAAAATAAATCATGTTATGATTAAAAATAATTACCCAATTCCTCGAATCGATGATCTATTTCTTAAATTAAAGGAATCCAAGTGGTTCTCTAATATTGATCTCTAATCAGAAAATCATCAGTTCAGAGTCATAAAATAGGATATTCCAAAGCTAGTATTCTAGATTTGATGTGATAATTATGAATATGTCTTCATGACCTTTAGTATGATGAGTGTGCCAAAAGTCTTCATGGTCTTGATAAACCATAAATTACATAGGTATCTTTATTTTTTAATGGTATTTTGATCTATTCTAGAAGAAGGGATGACCATGAGGAGCACTTAGAAATTATACTGATTACATTATGGGATCATCGATTATATGCTACATTTTCTAAGTGTGACTTATAGATATAATAATTCTATTTCCTCATGCATATCATTTCTAAATAGCGCATATCAATTGACCATGGTAATATTGAAGCAGTCATAACTTAGAATCCACCAAATAATGTCTTTGATATATGCAATTTTCTTGGATTAACAGGCTATTGTCATCTAAGTTTTGCTTGTCATATGACTACTCTAATGAGAACGGGTGTCTCATTCACATGGAATGATGACTATAAACAATTATTTCTAGATATTAAAGCTTATCTCACCTCATCAACCATATTAATCTTTCAACAACTAGGTCTAGACTATGTGGTATATTTTGATGCATCGGGATTTAGTCTAGGTTGTGTTCTCATGCAGGGATATCATGTTGCATACTATGATTTTAGGTAGTTGTGACTTCATGAGAATAACTATCCTATGCATGACCTGAAATTAACTGCAGTCATCTAGGGTTTAAAATCATGGAATCACTACCACATTGGGTAAAATTTCACAGTCTTTACTAATCATAATAATTTGAAATACATCTTAACTCAACGAGACTTGAACATGAGGAAATGAAGAAGGATGGAGTATCTACAAATCTGTAATTTTGAATTGGTATGCACACCAAGGAAATGGAATTATATGGTAGATGTTTTGAGTTAGAAATCCTATAGTGAAGTGGTCAGGAAAGCACATGACCAATATAAACTAATGACCATTATTGATAAAATGTATCCATATTATTCCAAATAGAATGAGAATGAAATATTATTCTCAGCTAACATTTTTCTAGACCTAATGAATTAAGTATAAGAGGCTCATATATCAGATCTTTATTGCATCACTATTAGGTAAAACCTAAATGGTGGGGAGACTTTTTATTTCTATAAAGAGGATGAAAACTCTTTGTTACACTTTCAAAACTAAACTTTATTCCCTTAGTGTTTCCAGGAACAAATTGCTTCAGTATATCACCATTCCAAATGGGTTATTCATATGGGTATTCAGAAAATGTTCAAGGTGATAAAAGATCATTTCTAGTGGTCAAGTATAAAATTTAATATTTCAAATTATTTTTTGAAATTTCAAACTTATCATTAGGTAATGATTAAGAATCAATGACTATTTGGTATGTTTTAATCTACTTTTATAAATGTATAAAAGTGGGAACAAATTTCCATGGACTTTGTCACAAGTATACCGAGGAATCTTCTAAAGAACAATGTTATTTTGGTGATAGTGTATCCACTCACTAAGTCAAATAACTTCCTCCCAATTAGATAGACTAACATAGTAGAGGATTTGGAAAAGTTATATATTTGAGAAGTGGTCAAGTTTCATGGAGTTCTAATTTTGATCATCTTTAATGGATATCCCTAGTTCACTTATTGATTTTTGAAATTGTTAGAATAGGAAATCATTACATAATGGAATGTGAGCATGGAATGTCATCCTTATATGGATCAGAAATTATAACGAACAATTTATAAAATGGTAGATATGCTCAGAGCTTGTGACATGTACTTTGGCAGTTTAGGGGAAGATCATATGTCATTGGTGGAATTATCCTATAATAAAGGATACCATGTGATAATACATATGGATTCATTTAAGGAATTATATGTTTTCCTTGTCATTCTCCACTATGTTAGGTGGAAAATAGATAAATTTCACTGATTAGACCTAGTTTAGTCCACTAGACTACATAGAATATCCAGATCATCCAAAATCATATAGCCACTACTAAGAGCTAATATAAATATTATGCATATCACTATCATTGACCATTATATTTCAATGAGAGTGACTATGTATTCTTGAACATTTCAATAAAATGTGGTCATAAACACTTGGTAAAGAAAGGGAAGTTATATCCAAGGTATGTTAGACCATTCAATATTATTGACTGTATTAGAAATGTTTCATATCAGTTAGCCTTGTCGTCAAATTTCAATGTTGTTAAAAATGTCTTTCACGTATCTCAATTGAAAATGTATCACCAAGATCCCAATCATGTGATCATTTGGGACTATATTACTCTTGATCTGGATGAATGTTATAAACATGTACCAATTAGAATAGTGTATAAACAAGAGAATATCCTATGGGGAAAACTATACCTTTAGTATATATTTTATTGCAGTGTGGTAATATTCAAGAGGAATGATGGGAGTGAGAGAAGTTTATGTATGATTAGTGGATAAACCAATTCTATATTTTTGAGGATGAAAATCCCAATGGTTTAGAGAATGTAACACCCCCCCCCAGTTTGAGGTATTTTCTTATTTTTAAGGATTATTTAAAGTAAGTAATATTCAAGTAGTGTATTTGGAAGTTTTTAAAAGGTTTTGGAAGGTTTTTTAATCCTTTTTAGAGGTTTATGGTTTATTAATGGTTTGTAAAAACTATTCTTAAGGCTCCAAGAAACTATAAAAGTTGTTTGGAAGTCACTGGGAAAATACATGGTTGGAACATGGTTTATAAAAACCTTATGGATAACCATGTTACTTGAAAAATATCTTTACATAACCATTAAAATAGTTGGGGTTTAGTTTTAAAAACTATGTGTCCTAACCACATAAAGATATTTTAATTGTACATAAATCACCTTTTTATCCCAAAACTCACTAGAAAAGTCTCATTCATTTTCACTAACCTAATATCTTGATTTCTATGACTCCATTTGGTGATTTTTTCAATATTTGACATCCATACTTCTATTCCAATGAATATTCTAGAGTTAAATCTTGTAAATAAAAGTTTATGATCTCATTCTTCCTTCTCATATTGTGTCTCCTTGATTTTTCATGAATGGGATCATAATTCATTGTTTTTATACCCAAATCTATGAGATTAGAAAAGTTTTGATCAATTTTTATTAGTATTTTATAGAATAATGGAAGAAAGAGTGTGGATCTATAGAATTGTTGAAGATTCATCATTCTAAATAAACCCAAGGTAGGTGGTGTTTCCCTCAATCCAATTTTATTAGAATGTGGAGGATCTTCTGATTCTTAAAATAATTCTATCATGCTTTTGAATGAATTTAACCTATTGAAACTCTTTTATATTTCTCTCATACTTGTTGTATTTTGAAACTGGGTTGTGGGTATGGACCACAATGTGTTCAGAAAAATTAAAAAAGGTTTTCTTAAAAGAATGATGGTTTTGACACAAGTTCTTGTTATAACTTGGTAGTGGGTGCCGAAAGGAAAGGTACATGGTTTGTTTGTATACATGATTGCATTCTATGAGATCTTTTTGAAATAGACTTGGTGCTTGGTGCCAACAAGAAATGACCATGGAGTATTTCCAACAAGTTATAGCATGGTGGAGGGTGTATCGTCACTCGCAAGCATAGGGATGTCACCCAATATGCATGGGTGTGGGTGTGTGAAAACATGGATGGTATGAAAATTGAAATAAATGAATTATTTTTTTCTACTTGAAAATGATAACACGTATTTGGTTATATTTATTTTATAAAAAATATGTTCATATGATTTAGTGAATATTGTGAAAACTACTTTATGTGCTTTTTATATGCCTTCTATTTTTTTTATAAACTATGAGCTAAAAATATTCTGGTATTAGAGGAATATTAGAAGAGTCTATGGGAGTTTCCTAATGTATTTTTATACTCACCCCTGCATATGAAACTCAATTTATAAATAGAAGCTATTTTCTATGATACAGGAAAGTTATGGGTTTCATACTTCACCAGTGGATCTCCTTGATGGCATGTCATTGTTAGTAAAGATGGAGCTTGGAGAGGTTCATGTATTTTTCTAGAGTATTTCCACCTTGGTTACAAATTCTTTTTCTACTTTGGAGTTTTTTGTTTCTATTTTAGGCTATTCCACTATTACACTAATGTTGGTTGTTGATTCATTAGTTATTTATGGTTTTGTCATTTTAATTAGTGTTGTGTTTGGTTTCATGCATCCTTTATAGAGATATTTTAGATTTATTGATTTCTATTTTATCTTTTAATGATTATTTGTATGTGTATATTGTGTAAATTTTTCCTCCTTATAACTTTTCATTTAAACACTTTGAATTTATTTCCAGCCTTTGGTTTTTGAGGAATGTCACCAAAAGTTATTAGTACCTCTGACCTAATCCAAGACAATAGGTTGGGTGGTGATGTTACAACCTAGGGATGATTATAGTCTAGGAACCTGGGGATGTTTGACTTGTGGTTGTTTTGATATGGTTGGGAACCATAGATAATAATTGGGATAGGTTTATGGGGTGCATTAATGGTTTATTGTAATTATGGAAGGACAATTTGATGTTATGAACAATGGTGTGGGACACCAGGGTGGTTGGGATGAGTTTAGAGTAAGGATTTCTCATTGACTTCTTTTCTTTCTTGATGATTTTTGGATGACATATTTTCTAGATGTTTCTATTTTGTTGGGTTCCCACTACTTGAATAGTCATAATTTTTCATGATATTTATAGTTTTGATGTAGTATCTTTGGTATAGATTTAGAGTGCCAGGATATATTTTTTTGAATAGTAAATAACCCATGGGATGGGGTGTTGTAGATGGTAGTTTTGTTGAAAGTTTTTTAATGTTAGTTAATGGAATTTGTTGTGTGGTTTAATAAATATCATTGGCTATGATGAAATGGTTAAACCAATTTTAATAATGATGACATGCTGGATAATATAATAATGAGAATTAATAGTTCCCTTGGAACTTGGATTAAGAATATTAAAATGTTAATCATAGAAAATGTTGATGTGTACTAATTAATGGTTAATTAATTAATAATGAATCTGATGCTTATGTGGTTCTTTGATACCTATTCCTTAGTAGTTGAAATCAAGGTTCATGTGTTACGATAGAAATAAATGAGTCTCAGTCTAGGTTGTTTCACTTAGTGTGTTGTGTGCGTGATACTATATATATGATTTATGATTTCATATGCCACCCCACCCACAACAATAATGAAACCAACACCCAAATTTTTGTGGGGTTATTTTCTCAAAAATCTAAGATGGTCATGAAATGGACGGATGACTTCTCTCTCTACCCTAACTATCCCTTTGGAAATAGATGGGTATGTGTATCGTGAGATATAATGGATTATGGTATACGGTGCATTCCAACCCAGTCTTTAACAACTCTTACTTTACTATACATTTATTTGAAATCTATAATAGATATAGGTGTAGCGTATACTTATAGCTGGTATTGGGGGCTCTGGATTTCCATGGGTATACATTCATGGGTTGTGATAGATTGAGGTATAATGCACATGCATAGGTTATAGTGGCTTACATAAATAAACTTGGTTATATATGGGAAGATTATGACGATGAGATGGATATACGGACTGATTCCAACACAAGATGTTAGGCCCTACATACGAATGTGGTATATAGGTTTAGGGATCAAATCACATTAGGGGAGACTTACTTATGGAAGGTATGATCATATGATGTGTCACATTAGGGAATTAAAGTGATAAACTAGTGGAGAAGTGTATGCGAGGAAACTTTATTTATTTATATGATTTTATATTGAATGGTTTACTTATATGAATTATTTGGTGAGTGATCCTTAGTGATGATGGGGAACTATTATTACTTTTTTAGGTGATTAGTTAGATCCAATTGTTTATTCACTAGGATTTAATATGATTCTTTCATATTTTACGTCATTGGATCTAGGGAGGATCTTATTGATTATACATGTTATGATCACCCTACATTTACAAACTATTTTTTAGATTAGCAGGGAAAAGTTAGTGATTAGGATGGAAACCACTTGCTTGAAGGAGTTATTGAGAATCTATTATTAGTTATTGGGGGTTCATAGTTTCTATCTAGTCTTAATTTTGGTACTTTCAATTTATATATGACATTACATCTATTAGGATTTATTTTGGTTAATGCATGGTGTTTTTTAGTATTTTATTCTTATTATCTATTACTTATTAAACAATATAGAGGATAGTATCTCCCATGTGTATGATTAATATAACCTAGGTGCTAGTCACTAACCCTAGTCCAATTAGATATGGGGTTTGGGTGTTATTTTCTATATTCCTTCATTGTCGGCCCAGGTGTTATACCTTTGGAGGGAGGGGTCATGACTGAGTGGTATCAAAGATAATGGCTGAGAGATATGATAGAGTTTGGAGTATGACATTGGTGATAATGCATGTGTTGGTAGGATAATAGTATCAGTTGGTCTTAATGCATACTATAAATAAAGTATATTGGTTAGGATACATGATTTTATGGAAACCTATGATCCAACACAAGGACATTTAAGTTTAATAAACATTCTAAGTGAAGTGATGTTGCTTTTAGGGTAGAGACATATGTAAGGATCATGCATCATGATTATTCTATGCTTGTGTTTAAATTTGGATAGATAGTGGGAAATATGTTAACATGGATTTATTAATTAATCAACCCTAAAAAAATTATCCATATTTAAGGGTACCAACATTTTTTCTTTTATAGATATAGAATTGAGTTAGAATCCCCATTAGGTTTGTACAGAATATGCTCAATAGGATGTTCTAGTGGATCACCATAGAGTGTAGTTTGATGAAGATGACACTTTTAGGATGAATATTTGAGATTTATAGTGTGATGTTCTATAGAGGTATGAAGGATCTGTTTCAAATAGGGTGAAAGAGAGTTGGCTAGAGAAGGTGGATATCACCTTTAGTTTGATCATTGTTAAGCGAAAAGACTAGGTTTCTTTAGCTATGATGATTTTGTATGGTTCAATATAAAATTGATGTATTTTTTTCCTTGGGGATCACAAAGAGTCATCTATTTCATGGGGAAAGTTTAGGGATCATTTTTAGGATGATTTTTTGTCTTTGACCACTAAGTTGGCTTGCCAGTAGGTGATCCTTACACTTTTATAGGGGAGTTCCAGTGTTCAAAATCTCTTTATCTTCTACAAGAACCTCTTATGTTTTGATTCATACCTTCTTTTGTATGATGAGGCTAGGGTGGGACATTTTAAGAAGGTTTTGTATCTATATACCCAGTTAAAAGTCACTCTATTTATATTAAAGTCATATACAAAGGTACTAGTGAAGGAAGAGGTCATTAAGAGGATGATGGATAAGACCATATATTCTTGGGATGGAAGTCATCAGGACTCATCATAGAGTATATTTGTGATTGGGAATTCTCATTTCTTGGGTTAGAATAATATTTAGTCATCATGGAGTAGATTTCATCCCTCTTCAACCCACTTAACTTGAGATAGTAGTTCATGAGATCTTACTAGTAGGTCAGATATGGTTTTATTTTCTTACGTATTTCATGGATATTAGAATTTATAGTTCTTGGTCTTCTTAATGAGTCAGTGTGAGGTTCAAGGACCATTATAGGCCCAACCTTTGTAGTAATTTCAAATGAGGCAATAGTAGCAGTAGCAACAGGGAATTCCTACTTTTTAGTAGTATAGTGGGGATGGGGAATATAGAGGACAACCCTATGATATCACTAATACTTAGGGATAGTGGGAAGGTAATGACTATGGAGGTGGTCATCATCAGGGCCAAATAGGTCATGGAGTAGGATGTTCTTAGGGTATTTCTTTAGTATTGTCAGCATCATATAAACCCAAAGTCATATGTGATAATATCTTCTTATTTTATACTTAGGTTTAATCCTTTATTGATTCTATAGCTATGGAATCCTATATTTCACCCACCCATTTCCATGCTTTGTGACTTAAGGTTGAGAGGATTCTAGTTCCCTTGTTTTTTACTATTCTAGTCAAAGGTAAAGCTATCATGTTGGATGTGTGTATAGATTGTTAATTTGTTCTAGGGTAGGACATCTCTTCCAGATATTTATAATAGTTGTATATACAACCATATCTAATCATCCTCAATATGGATTGGTTTTATTTGGTGGAGATTTTCATCAATTTCTTCCAGATGCATGTTATATTTTAAGAAACTAATAGAGACTAGGTGGTGTTCATTATTGAACGAGACCCTCATACGAGTCGAAGGTTTATGGTGATTGTATATTACATGTAGGTAGAGTTTTTGATGAGTTCTGTAGAGGTTTAGTTGGTGGTATTTTCCAAGGCTGTAGAGGAATTCCCTAATATTTTTTCTAAAGTGGTTGTGTCACTTCCCCCCTTGATTGGTGATTGATTTTGGGATGGAATTGAAACCAAGTGTCTATATGATATCAATGTATCCATATCAGATGACCCCTTCTAAGTTGTGGTATATGTAGGTTTAGGTTGATGATATCTTATTGGGAGGACTAATTTGACTTAGTGTGTCACCTTGGGGAGCTTCAGTTCTATTTATGAAGAAGGCATATATAAATCTATGATTGTGTATCAGTTATCATAATTTGAATCTGGTGATGGTGAAAAACCACTACCCTCTCCCATGGATTGATGATTTATTCAACCCGTTTAAGGGAGAAATATGGTGCTCAAATATCCACCTATGTTTTGGATATCATCATATGTGAGTAAAGGATGATGATATTCTGAAGACTACATTTAGATGTTGTTATAGTCATTATGAGTTTGTTGTGATGTTATTCGGTGTAATTAAAACTCCATCTATGTTCATAGGTTTGATGAATATAGTGTTCCATGAGTTATTCGATTGTTTCATGTTGTTCTTTATTAACTATATCCTTTTGTTTTCAACATCATAGGATGAGTTCATGGATCATATATGGTTTGTTTTAGGAGTTCTTTAGTTTCATCATCTATTCAATAAGCTATTGAAGTTAAATTTTTGGGATTATGAGGTCAATTTCTAGGGGAAGTTCATGTATCAATGTGCATTATATGTTGATCCTTTTAATATTTAGGTTATGGTTTCTTGGGTATCCCCCAAAAATGTTATAGAGGTGGGGAGTTTTCTTGGCCATTCTAGATATTATAAGAGGTTCATACATCACATTTCATGGATTGGGACTCATATGATAGAACTTAATATAAATTATTAGTCTTTATTTTGGAATAAAAAGTGTAGGGATTCTTTCAATCATTTGAAGGAGAAACTGGTTAGTTCTTTGGTTCTTTTTCTTTGGGAGATGATTATTATGTTTGAGGTTTACTGTGGTGCTTCATGTCTTGGTTTGAGATATGTGTTACTACAGTAGGGGTGGTTATCTATTATATTTCTTGAAAGTTGTGTACCCCTGAATATAACTATTCCACCAATGATTTTGAGCTTGTTATGAAAATGTTTTATCTAAAGTTGTGGAGAAACTACCTTATCAGTGAAACTTTTTTTGTCTTTACAGGAAACAAATACTGAATTGTTTATTCTACCATCATGATGTGAATCTACAACATTTTTGTTATATGGAGTTCTTATAAAACTATGAATATAATATTTCTATTACACTTCATAAAGGGAATATTTTGGAAGATAATTTGAGTAGGAAGTCCTGATGTGGTGTTGTATTTTAGTCTGGAGACTCTTAGAGAGTAATGAAAGAGTTATCAGAGTTTTTCCATAATATGGGGTAGTTGATAGCAAAGGTTTTTTATGAGATGAAAGTGTAGTCATAATTAGTGTAATAAGTAGAGAAGGCTCATATTGGGTATTATTATGAACAAGTTTAGAGTGATCTTATTTTTTATAGTGATGATCTTTAGGGTTGGTTTGGGTATGTAAAACGTCAGGTGTTGTAATAGGGAAATCATTTCATCCCATCAATGATGCATGAAGTGGTTATCCCTGAGTTTAACAATTTCCACTTAGATAAAAATATTAGTGTGGAAAAGTTTAATCATACTATGAGGAATCAATTTTAGTTTTCTAAGTTGAAGTTCCCAATTATAAAGTTTGCCTCTCAGTTTTTGGTATTCCAAAAGGTGAAGACTGAGCATCTTTTTCTTGGTAGTTTTCTTCAGCTTCTTGACATCTCCCAATGGAAATGGGAGGGAATTTTGATAGACCTTTTCACCAGTTTACCCAATGATTAGGGATGTTTTAATGATATATGTATTATTATGGACCATATAAAAATCTCATATCACATCTTAGTGATTAAGGAGTCAATATTAGTAGAGTTTTTCTCATGACATTATATAGAGGATATACTTAAGCTTTATGGGGTTTCAAGGATGATCATTTCTAACAGTGATCCCCATGTTACCTCAAAGTTGCGCAAGGTCTCTATAATGATTTTGTATCTTAGTTGTATCTGGTCACTTATTTTCATATAAAAATGTATGGTCTAATAGAGTATACAATCCAGACTCTAGAGGATATGTTGTGCATGTGTATTTTGTATTTTGGAGGTATTTAGGTGTATAACCTACCCTTAGTGGATTTTTCTTACAATAATAGTTATCACCCCACTATTGGTGTTTAAAATTTCAAATAATTGTATGAAAAACCTAACTAATATACATTGTGTTAGACTGAGGTTGGAGAGTTAGTTATTCTTGGACAAGAATTAGTGTAAAGTATGACAGATATGGTTCATGTGATCTACTAGAAAATGAAGGAATCGTATGAATGTCATAAATATTACACTAATCATATGTGGAGGCCTTTGGAGTTTTATGTAGGATATCATGCGTTTTTAAAGGTTTCTCCACGTCATGGGAAATGAAGGTTTAGATATGGGATTAAGATTTCTCCTAATTTTTTTGTATCTTTTGAGGTTTTGGGGTGAGTTGGAGTCATGTGTTATCAGTTAGAAATACCCCCATAGATAACATAGATTCATAAAATCTTATATGTATCACATCTTTTATAGTATCTTCATGACAATTATCATATCATTTATTGGGATAAACTAGATATTGAAGATTACATGACCATCAAGGAGTGGGTTGTTGAGATTCAGGACCATCATGAGATGGTGTTTTGTATGTGTGTTATCCCTTTGGTTTGTCTCATGTGGTGGTATGGTGTCTTTGAGGGAAGTACTTAGGAGTGGGATTCCTAGATTCATGCTCAATATCCTGAGTTTCTCAGTGCTTGATCTTTCTCACTTTGATTATTTGTTTGATCCTTAGTAATATTCTTTATAAACACTTATATGTTTTAGGGGATCATTTCTTTTCCTTGGTGTTGTGACTCTTTTAGCCATACCCTTGTGAGGTTTTACCCCTGAGAGAGTTCTTTGTGGTCAGTTGGTGATGCTATGAGTATTGTTATTATTCCTCACGGGGCTAATAGTGTTCCTATTATAGTGATATCCTTGAGAGGTATCTCATTGGTGGTTATTATGTCCCTATTTTTCCATTTTGAGTTTGTTTTAAATTCTCAAGATGAGAATTTTTTGAAATTTATATGATGTAAGGGCCTAGTTTTTCTTGGGTCTTTCCTTTTTTGAGCATGAGGTAAGAGTGGGTGGTCAGAATCTAGAAAACTGGTCATTGGAAGAATTCAAAACATGAATTTAGTAATCATGGAATGAATTTCCATTCACAACTTGAATGCTTGTTGATGTCTTAAAAAGTTTTAGGGTTGAATTTGGTGGTTCTGTAAAAAATAAATTCAGTGCATGAATGGATGATTCAAGGCATGAATGTTTTTTTTGGTTTTATGGAAGAGTTACTTAATTTTGAGTGGATGTTTAACCTGTGTAATTCATTGTATGAATTTATTATTCACATCATGAATAATGCCTAACAAACATGATTATAATTTGGGGATCCCCATCAACATTTTCATATTTTAGCTCTCCTCTCTAAAACCCTAGGTAATTAAGAGATATTTTTTATGATCCCTGAATCCCTATTGATCGGATTCAACCCCCATCTTATAAATGTTGATTCATACTAATCTAAGGTTATGTTTTCTTTATCTGGTGGTTTCATTCTATTATTTTATTCTTTCACCATATTATGGAGGGTAGTTCTCTTTGATTTCCTAGTGGTTTTTATTGATGGATGATAGATGGATCTTGCATATGGTATAGGGTGTGTTCATACCTGGGCTATGAAGACTCTTAGTTTACTATAAATTTATGTGTGGGATATAATGGATTGAGGTATAGTGTATAATTATATCCAATCCTGGTTTCTTTGGCTTCCCATGGGTGTACATGAATGGTCTTTGATGGATTGATGTATAATTTAGATTCATAAGTTGTGGTGGATTCCTAGAATACACTTATTTATAGATGGGAAAGTGATGATGATGAGATGGATAAGTGGACTGATGCCAACATGAGAAGTTAATCCCTACATGGGACTAATTTAGGTAGGGTCTCAGACTAACTCACATATAGGATGGCTTACTTATGGAATGGATTGGCATAGGCTATGTAGAATTGTAGCATGAGAACAAAAAACTAGTGGAGATGTGGAATCATGGTACCTTTATTTATTTATATATATGTTTGATATAGAATTGTTTACCTGTATGTGTTATTTAGTTAGTGTTCCATGGTGAGGATGGGGAAACTAGTATTACCTATTTAGGTGACGAGTTAGTTTCTTTAATTTCTTCACTGAGCTTGAGTATTCTTCTTTCACATTTTTCTTGAGAGGTTTTAGGGAGGATCCTACTTAGTATACATGTTATGCTCTCCCAACATATATAAACTATTTTTCATTTCATTACAAATAGGTTGGTGATCCAATTGGACAATACTAGCTTATATAATTTTTTAACCATTTGTTAACAGTTGTTGGGGTTCGTGGTCACTACCTAGTCTTACATTCAGTACTTGCAGTTTTCCTTTCAATTAATATATGACATTACATGAATGAAGATTTCTTTTAGTTTATGCAAGGTGTTGGTTGGAAGTTTATCCTTATTATCACTTTCTCCTTAAACTATATATAGGGTAGTGTCTCTCGTCTTTGTGATTAATATACCCTCATTTCTAATCACCAACTTGTGGCCTATTGGGGGCAGACTTCAAACATCATTATATCTCTTACTTCATTGTCTACCCAATTGGGGTGCCATTGGAGGGATGGGGTCATGAAACTTATGTTATGATTCATGTTATGTTCCATGGATAATATTCTATTTAGTTATGTTTTAATATTTATGTTTTATACATATAAAATCATTTATTATCATTATATTATGATCATCATTATTATCACCTATGTTGATGTTTTTGATATCTCATATGTTTTACCCCTTACTGGGTGTTGGAGCTCACCCTTCTCTTATTTTTTCCATTCATTGGGTAATGAAGAATAATATTATTTATGAAATTTCTATAAAGTAATCAAGAGTGATGTATTATATAGAAGAAATGTACATTGTGTTATAAAATTATATGGTTAAGTAGATAATTTCCAAAGACATTAAACATTTGGGATTTGATAATTTTATTTATTTTTGATTTTTAATGCATAGTCAAGTAAAATGATATAATGTTACATTCCTATTTTTCTATGGGGTACATAGCCTTTTTTAGTTTAGTTATTTAGTTTTATCCTAATAAAGGTTACTGAAAGAGCGCTATCGTGGGCACCCTCAAATGATTAATGTGATTTTGGGGTACTTAGGTGCAGTAGAGTGGCTGACCAAGGTCGTCTCTCAAAGGAGGAAGTAGATTTAAAACAACTTTTTAAAGGTATTCTAAAAGTAAAATAAAATATAATAAAAACACTACTTTAAAGGATGGAGTTTGGTTATAGTTTATGAATCTAGAAGATGTTTTCTGGAAGAAGATTGTATTTTTTTGTTTTTTGTTTTGAAATGAAGTTCGATTAAAATGACACAGCAAAAAGATGTTTTTTAGACAATATTTAAAAGACGTAATCGATATAACTATACATCTTCAATCATTTATTAATCATTATCATTTAAATTAATATTTACTTAATTATGATCCCTTAATTTGTTAAATCCCGAACCCTACGAGAATTAACATTACCACAAAGGTGAAGTGAATTTAACCATAGGCTAACTTCGGAACATGCAATCGCAACACCCTGTTTTGATTGATGTTCTAAGATTAGATTATGGTCAGTGGTAAATTAAGGCACATGAACACTCTGGAAATGAGGATTAATTGAGTTTATGGATTTTATCTGAACTCTACAAATTGATCCTGTGTGGTCTTGTATTACCGATTAAGATCGCGCTCTCACAATTCACACAAATCCCGACCTCGTGTGTTTTGTGTTAATTGTTCAATTGATCACTTAGTTTATTCTAATTTGAAAACTCAATTAATGGATCATGTTTATTGAATTATATTAGATCATTGATTAAAAATAAATTAATGAAGAAGGTGAGAGGTAGATCGATTACTAAAAAGAACTACTCTTCCATGGGCGGTGTAGTCATCGTAGAAGCGAATTGCATTTGCAACGGTTTAGAATGGGTATAACCCAATCACGCTTATACTCTTGAGTTACAGAACAAATAGGAATATTAATGATGAAAAAAATTAACAAAACAGAGGAAAATATAAGAAATTAAATAGGAACTAAGAATTTTATTGAAAGAGAAAAAACATTACAACAAAGAGGAGGAAGAGAAGAGCAATTTGGAGGAGATCCTAGCTTGAAAGCTTCCCTCCTCCAATGGTGAATTTAAATAGAAATGAACCACTTCACCTATGCTCCCAATCCTCTAAGGCAAGTCCCAACCATTACAAATGATAAAAACTCTAATTTATAGAGTGGAGGGGAGGATAGTTTACAAGTGGTTTCAAGTGTGAATGTGGAAATTCGGCCAAATATTTTAATCCAACTTACACCGCCAAGTTGACCACCAAAACGCGTGAATTTTCCAGCCTTCCAGAAGGATCATATGTGAGGATATGGGTCCTCTATATCTTCTAAATATTTGGGTTCAATCCAAGTTTAGATGAAGGGTTTATGGCCCAAATACAAAAGCTTCTCAATTCTGGTGAGTCCAGCCCAACTTTGATTTCTTGGCCCATTTTCATCAACCAAATGCACTATTTAGCTCTAGTGTCATGAATAAAAGTTGTAGACAATTAATTTAGGAACACTTTTAAAATATTTCAAATTCAAATAATAAGTATAAAAATATTTATCTTCGATATACTACAGTGCGCTATAAAGGGTAAAACTGTAATTTTCACCAAATTTTCAAATGAATGATCAAATCCCAAATATTTTATAAATAAACATATTTTACACAATGTGAGGAAATTATGTCATTTATTATCAGTAAAATAATCAACAAAATAGTGTTTTACCAACTCCCCCACACTTACCCTTTTGCACTCCTGGGCAAAACCTCATGTCAAGTAAGCATCAATATCAAATCAAAACAAATTTTAAAACACATATCCTTGAGATCCAAAAATTACACACCAAGAAAAAAAGATATCATGCCTCATAAAAATAATTATTTCAAGTTCTCCATTTATATCATTCAATATATTTCCACTTCATTTATCCTCCCATGCACACAAAACACTTACCTAATATTCATTTTCACTCACCATATAAATGACAATTTTTTTAGCAATGTCTTTCTCATCCAAACGCATACAAGGGTCATCATAGGCTTGATAAATTCCTACATCTCCACCTGATGTGAGTCAAGGACATATGTTTATCATGAGAACTTTTTAGGGTTGTTCTGTGGCTTTCGGTTGGTAGGATTTAGATGTGAAAAATTTTGAGGTTGAATAAGGAGATCTTGACTCTTTTTGAAGCAAAATTGCATTAATCTAATTTTCACTTAAATATGGTCTCCTCATTAATCCCCATAGTATCAATTCAGATCCATCATCATGAAAATTCATGTAAAGTTTTTACCATTCATCAATTCAGCAACAAAAATTTCAATCTTCTCAAACATGATTTTCTTGAAAGCTCCAGATAGGCACAACTTTCTACCTCAATTAGAAGCTCTAGAAAAGGCGCAACTTCACTTGTCATGAAAGCTCCAGAAAAGGCACAGCTTTCAATATAATGATTTTATTCAGCAGCAAACACATCTCGTCAAAATTTAATTTTCCACCCAAAGTATCATAGAATGTGGTAGCACAACACAAGATAGCTTCCCCCACACTTAAGCACAAATAGATTATGCAATTTCACTTCAAGAGTTGGTTAGATAGGAAAAATTGGCTTGTAACGTGGCTAACCTAATAGGTTGTGCATGGATTGTAAGGGATAAAATGATTAAATGTTCAAGGTAGGCCATTATGAAAAAGGATTATTTGAAATAGGGTATTTAATACCAAACAAATGCCTCAATCATTTAAACATAAGTACCTCAAACCCTCAAGTTTTTACAGGAATAGATCAAATTCTGGTTAAATCAAGCATGGTTTGGTTCTCTCAAGAAGTGAGGTGAATGTAAAGAATAGGAAAATAATGGTTCAGAAGCCTCACAGGAAAGTGATTTCAAATATAAAGATAGTGAGATGTGGCATGGGATTCAAAATTCAGTGTACTTTTCATGAAATTACTAAATATTTGAACTTGAAACAAAGTCATTTCAGCATTCATTTAAGCTCAGTTTCATGGGATAAATTGTTTCACTCATTGATATGTATTTCAAAATTTTGATGAGAATCATTTCAGATCAAAAATTTCAAAAACACAAAGAAATTTGAAAAATAAACACACAAAATTTGAAAAACACACAAAAAAAATTTTCTGTTTTTTTTAAACAGGAAAACAATTGAAATTACTAAACTAAAAGGTTCCCTCCCCCACACTTAATATATTGATTTGTCCTAAATCTGAACCCATGAGATGATATATGCACATGAAATGCAGAATTTTTAAATATGACAAATAATATAAAAGTGAAAGGGTTGGGAACAGCCTGATTTTCTCAAGTGATGATGGGGTAATGCAGTGTGATAAAATCCACTGCATTAGTAGGAAGTCCGTCAATGTATCTCTTCAAACATTGCCCATTGACTGTAAATCTCCTTCCAGTGTCCTCTTGTGTGATCTCCACTGCACCATAAGGAAAAACATTAGATACAATATAAGGACCTAACCATCTGGAATGCAACTTACCAGGCATCAGCTTCAGTCGTGAACTGTAGAGAAGGACTTTCTCTCCAACATGAAACTCCCTTTGTTGGATCATTCTATCATGAGCTACTTTTGATCTTTCCTTGTAGAGCCTTGAGTTATCATATGAAGACAATAGAATCTCCTCAATCTCTTGAATTTACATCTTCCTTTGGATTCCATCTTGGGCCAAATCCATGTTACATTTCTTTATAGCCCAATAATCCCGATGCTCAACTTCCACGGGGAGATGAAACGCTTTCCCAAAAACATTCTGAAATGGGGACATACCAATGGGTGTCTTGTATGTTGTCCTATAAGCCCACAATGCATCATCCAAGCGCTTGCTCCAATCCTTCTTATTTGGCTGCACGATTTTCTCCAAAATTTGTTTCAACTCACGATTTGAAACCTCATCCTGGCCATTTGTTTGGGGGTGGTATGGTGTTGATGTTTTGTGTGTCACCCCATACTTCCGAAGAAGGGAAGCAAGATTCTGATTGCAAAAGTGTGTCCCTTGGTCACTGATGATGGCCTTTGGTACTCCAAACCTTCAGAAAATTTGAGCCTTGACAAAATCCACTACAACATGAGAATCATCAGTCTTGGTGGCCTTGGCCTCCACCCATTTACTCACATAATCAAAAGAAACCAAAATATATAAAAATACAAATGAACTAGGAAAAGGACCCATAAAATCGATGCCCCATACATCAAAAATCTCATAGAATAGTATGGGTTTTTGGGGCATCTCATGTCTCCTAGGAATGTTCCCAGTGTGTTGGCAACGAGAGCATGACTTACAAAACACATGGGCATCATGGAATAAACTAGGCCAATATAATCCAGAGTCCAAAACTTTCCTAGCTGTCCGTTGGGGTCCGAAGTGTCCACCACATGCAAGTGTATGACAGAATTGCAAAACAGACTCAAACTCAGGATCATGAACACACCTCCTAATAACTTGGTCACTACACATGCACCAAGAAGTAAGGATTATCCCACACATAAAACCTAGACTCACTTTTTAATTTTTGGACTTGATGTTTCTTTAAATTTGTAGGGATTTCAGAGGAAACAAGGTAGTTAACTAAATCTGCATACAAAGGATGCGTACCTGAGATGGAATAAAGATGCTCATTGGGGAAAGTGTCCTGAAGTGGTACCTGGTCCAAGGTGTTATCCTCTAGTGTGTGAGTAAACCTACTCATGTGGTATGCCACCATTTTTTCTGACCCCTTTTTTCCTTTATCTCAATATCAAATTCTTGAAGAATGAGCATCCATCGGATCAGCCTGGGCTTTGCATCTGGCTTCTTCAAGAGGTACCTTAGAGCTGCATGGTCAGAAAAAACAACTACCTTAGAGCCCAATAAATATGAACGGAATTTATCTAAAGCAAATATGACAGCAAGAAACTCATTTTCTGTGGTTGTGTAATTTGATTGGGCTGAATCCAGTGTCCTCGATGCATATGAAATCACATGTGAACGTCCCTCCACCCTCTAAGATAAGACAGCTCCAACCACAAAGTTGTAGGCGTCACACATAAGCTCAAAAGTAATCTCCCACCGTAGGGGATATATGATAGGTGGAGTAGTCAGACACTTCTTTATCTCATCAAAGGAAGTCCTGCAAGAATCATCAAACACAAAATCAGAATCCTTTTGAAGTAATCGTGACATAGGAAGAGCAATCTTACTAAAATATTTGATGAAGCGCCGATAAAATCCTGCATTCCCTAGGAAAGATCTAACATCACGCACACATGAAGGATATGGTAAGGATGAAATAATACCTACCTTTGATCTATCAACCTCTATCCCATGTTTTGACACTACATGCCCTAAGACAATGTCATGCTCTACCATGAAATGACACTTTTCAAAGTTTAGGAACAGATTCTTCTCAATACAACAATTCAATACCTTTCCCAAACTATTTAGACATTCATAAAATGAGGATCCATACACTATAAAATCATCCATAAATACCTCCATGCATGTCTCAATAAAATCAAAAAAAAAACTCACCGTGCATCTCTAGAAGGTACCTGGGGCGTTGCAAAGTCCAAATGGCATCCTCCGGTAGGCAAATCTGCCAAAGGTACAGGTGAATGTAGTCTTCTCCTGATCCTTCGGAGCTATAGGAAACTAAAAATATTCAGGAAATCCATCCAAGAAACAATAGTGTGTTTTCCCAGCTAGTCTCTCAAGAATTTGATCAATAAATGGGAGGGGGAAATGGTCCTTATGAGTGGACTGATTTAGTTTCCTATAATCAATACACACATGCCAACTGTTTTTCACCCTCATTGGAACTAACTCATCTTTCTCGTTTTTAACAATAGTAACACCACTCTTCTTAGGCAAAACCTGAATAGGAATTACCCACTGAGAATCTGAAATGGGAAAAATTATACCTACCTCGAGCAATTTCTCAACTTCTTTTTTAAAAACTTCTTGGAGGGTGGGATTGAGTCTCCTTTATGGCTGTCTCACTGGTTTAGCCTCATCCTCCAAAAGAATCCTATGCATGCAAATAGAGGGGATAATACCTGATATGTCTGCCAATGTCCAACCAATTGCCCTAATTTTATCTCTCAATAGATTCAAAAGTTTTTCTTCATGTTCAAAAGAGAGATTTTTAGCAATGATAATAGGTAATCTATCACTACTCAGCAAGTATGCATATTAAAGATTTGGGGGCAATGGCTTGAGTTCCAATGTAGGGGGTGATGTATGGATGGAGAAATTGATGAAACAGACATATCTGCACAATGAACAGCAGTATCAGAATAAAAACCATCCTAATTAGAAAATAATGCATCAAATATATCAGCACACTCAACAACCATGTCATAATCAGAGTTTATATGATCATAATTTGAATCCACATCAAAATCAAATCCAAGAGAGGTTTTTCCATCAAAAACAGGTGTGGAAGTACTCTTAGACATCAAACTAGAACCAATACTCATAATCTCTCTAAACATAGGACAATCAAAATCCATAGAGTTTTTACTTGGTGGTTCAAAATGGGAGATAAAAAAAGCAGAATGGTCATCATAGGGGTACTTCATGGATTCCATAACATTAAATATGACAACTTCATCCCCAAATTCCATGGAAAGTGTACCCTCATTGATATTTATGATAGTTTTTGCAGTTTTGAGGAAGGGTCTACCTAAGATAATGGGGTCATGAGAACTTACCTGATCATCCTCCATGTTAAGCATGTAGAAATCTGCTGGAAAGATTATGTATCTTACCTGGACAAGTACATCCTCAAGGACTCCCGCTGGATATGTCATAGCTCTATTCGCTAATTGCACCACTACTCTTGTCAGATTCAACTCACCAACCTGTAAAGAAGAGAATACAGAGTGATGCATCACATTTATTGAAGCTCCTAAATCACAAAGATCATCAGAGAAGTGAAACTCCCCTATGGTACATGGGATGGTGAATGTCCCGGGATCCTTGCACTTTGTCGGCATTGCTAGATTTGGTGTAATGAGTGCTGACACATTCCTTCCAAGATTGATCCTCTCAATTCCCTTGATCCCTCTTCGATTGGTGCATAGTTCTTTTAAGAATTTGGCATACCTTGGAATTTGATTAATGGATTCAAGTAGATGAATGTTGATCTCCACACACTTTAATGTGTCCAAAAAATTCTTTTGCATTGCTTCTTCAGCCATATTATTGGTTTGAACAACCCTGTCTAGAAAAGGAATGGGTTTAAAAGGAAAATCATCAATCTTTTTCTTACCTTTATCTTTCTCCTTGGATATCTTATCCGTCAGTATGGAATGTGGATTCTCTGGAATTGAGGTGAATCCTAGTGGAATGGTAATTATAGATGTATCGTTCATTTGCATCCCACTTCTCAATGTGATGGCACTAAAATTCCCTTTTGGATTTGGAGTGGGTTGGGAAGGTAGATTTCCAGAATTCTTACTCACAAGTTCATGGAGGTAGTGGAAATCTGGCTCATTTGAGTCTTCAAATCCCTCAACTCCGAACCTTGACTCTTCAACTCATTCTGTTGATTAAGAACAATTTGTTTCAAAATATCATCAGTGTTAGAGTCTACCTTGTATTGGAGATTCCCTTGTTGCTGACTTGTTGATTCTTGGGCTTCAAATCTCCTTTGGGGTTATTGGAAACCTTGTTGGTAAGGCGGAGGCTGCTGGAAGTTTTTTTTAAAAGAGGGCCTTTGTTGTTGTCCAGAGCCATACCTCATGTCCGATTGATCCTTCCATCCTTGATTGTATGTTGTATCAAACTTCTTTTGGGGATATGTTTGTTGTTGCTCTTACAGATATGGTCTCCCAGGGAACACTGCTGCACAATCTTCTGTTTCTTGGAGTTGTGGACAACAGTTAGTTGGGTGGCTTGTCTCAGTGCAAATACCACAAGGCCTTGAAGGAGGGGGTAGGGATGTCTTTTGAGCCAAAGCAATCTGCCTCCCCATAGTGGTCAATTCTTCCAACTTGGTATCAATCAAATGACTTTCAAGAGAAGAAGTACTTACCTGATGTACTCCCCTGACATGTGGTGTACCTCTATCGCCAAATTGTTGGGAGTTTTGTGACATCTTGTCGATCAATGCACGTGCGGCTACTGGTGTCTTTTCCACCAATGCCCCTCCTGTTGTGGCATCTACCATGCTCCTCACCATAGGTGTGAGTCCTTCATAGAAGTACTCAATGAGTAATTGCTCACTGATTTGGTGATGTGGGCATCTTGCACACAACTTCTTGAATCGCTCCCAATACTCATACATTGACTCCCCTTATGATTTCTTGATCCTCGAGACCTCCTTACGAATAGAAGTGGTCCTCGATGATGGAAAAAATCTCTGCAATAAAAGACGTTTTAAATCATTCCAACAAGTTACATCTTCAGGTTGCAAATAATACATCCAATATTTTGCAGCTCCATCAAGTGAGAATGGTAATGCTCTTAATTTAATTTGATCTTCAGAAACATTTCTAGGTTTAAGGGTTGAGAAAACCACATTAAATTCTATAAGGTGTTTGTTTGGATCCTCACCAGATAAGCCATGACATTTTGGAAGAAGGTGAATTAACCCAGATTTTAACTCAAAATCTGATTCGAGATTTGGGTATGCAATACAATTTGGTTTATAGTTAATATCAGGTGCAACCAATTCTCAAATGGTTCTATTAAGTTAATTTTCATTATTTCCAGCCATTGGTTCTTTTTTTATGGTTGAATTTGAATTGCTTCCAATTTCAATGTTTTGATATTGGAGTAATTCTTCAACTGGTTGAATGTTGAAACTTCCCGTATACTGAGAATGTCTGATTCAAGCTCGAAGGCTACATTCAATCTCAGGGTCAAGATCTAAGAGATATTTGGGATTAGTTAGTGTCATAAATCAAATAAAAATGAAAATAAATAAAGTGGACCATAGTAAAATAAAAATGAGAAGTTTGAGTTGATGGTCCAAAAATAAAATAAGAGGATGAAAAAAATGAAAACTTGAGAAAGGGGACAGATTAAAGAGAGAGGTGAAGAAAATAATAAAATTAAAAATAAAAGAAATACATCTAAATGGTTGAATAAATTACTTTCCTCCCTGGAAACGGTTCCAATTTGAAAGAGTGCTGTCGTGGGCGCCCTCAAATGATTAATGTGATTTTGGAGTACTTAGGTGCAGTAGAGTGGCTGACCAAGGTCGTCTCTCAAAGGAGGAAGTAGATTTAAAACAACTTTTAAAAGGTATTATAAAAATAAAATAAAAGAGAATAAAAATAATACTTTAAAGGATAGGGGTTGGTTATAGTTTATGAATCTAGAAGAAGTTTACTAGAAGAAGATTGTATTTTTTTGTTTTTTGTTTTGAAATGAAGTTCGATTAAAATGACACAACAAAAAGATGTTTTTTAGACAATATTTAAAAGATGTGATTGATCTAAATCTACCTCTTCAATAATTTATTAATCGTTATAATTTAAATTAATATTCAATTAATTATGATCCCTTAATTTTTTAAATCTCAAACCCTACGATAATTAACTTTACCACGAAGGTGAAGTGAATTTAACCTTAGGCTAACTTCGGAACATGCAATCGCACCACCCTATTTTGATTGATGTTCTAAGATTAGCTTATGGTCAGTGGTAAATTAAGGCACATAACCACTCTGTAAATGAGTATTAATTGAGTTTAGTTATTTTATTTGTACTCTACAAATTGATCCTGTGTGGTCTTGTATTACTGATTAAGATCGCGCTCTCACAATTCACACAAATCCCGACCTCGCGTGTTTTGTGTAAATTGTTCAATTGCTCACTTAGTTTCTTCTAATTTGAAAACTCAATTAATCGGTCATGTTTATTGAATTACAGTAGATCATTGATTCAAAATAAATGAATGAAGAATGTGAGAGTTAGATCGATTACTAAAAATAACTACTCTTCTATGGGCGGTGTAGTCATCGTAGAAGCGAATTGCATTTGTAACGGTTTAGAATGGGTATAACCCAATCACGCTTCTACTATTGAGTTCCAGACCAAAGAGGAAGATTAATGAAGAATAAAAATGAAAAAAACAGAGGAAAACAGAATAAATTAAAGAAGAACTAATAAGTTTATTGAAAGAGCAAAAACATTACAACAAAGAGGAGGAAGAGAAGAGCAATTTGGAGGAGATCCTAGCTTGAAAGCTTCCCTCCTCCAATTGTGAATTGAAATGGCAAGGAACCACTTCACCTATTCTATCAATATTCTAATTCACGTCCCAAACCTTACAAATGATAAAAAATCTAATTTATAGAGGAGAGGGGAGGATAGTTTACAAGTGGTTTCAAGTGTGAATGTGGAAATTCGGCCAAATATTTTAATCCAACATTCACCGCCAAGTTGACCACCCAAACGCATAAATTGGCCGGCCTTCCGGAAGGATAATATGTGCGTATATGGGTTTTATATATCCTCTAAAAGTTTGGGTTCACTCCAAGACCATATGAAGGAGTTATGTCCCAAATACAGAAGCTTCTCAATTCTGGCGAGTCTAGCCCAACTTTGATTTCATGGCCCATTTTGATCAACCAAATGCACTATTTAGCTCTAGTGTCCTGCATAAAAGTTGTCGAAAATTAAGTTAGTCACACTATTAAAAAATTTCAAATTCAAATAATAAGTATAAAAATATTTATCTTCGAAATACTACAGTGCACTATAAAGGGTAAAACTGGAATTTTCACCAAATTTTCAAATGAATGATCAAATCCCAAATATTTTATAAATAAACATATTTAACACAATGTGAGGAAACTATGTCATTTATTATAAATAAAATAATCAAAAAAATAGTTTTTTATTAGTTACAAATGAGATCATGAGGGTTACAGGGGTACCTAAGACTTGTTAGAATCCAAGATCCCCGACTATTGGAGGAAACATGTGGGTTGTATGATTAGTTCTAACCATTCCACTCAGTCCACGTAGTTTGTTAAAACCATGAGGGGTGGTCTAGTTCTATTCCTAGGACCGCATAGTTCGATCAACCATGAAACCTAGGCCGCATGGCCATGAAACATGCCTCGGAAATTTTTTAGATATGTTTTTTATGGTATGTGCAGGGTTAGTCAAACCGTGCACCCAACCCATACTAGAGTGTTCCATGGATAGTGGGTGTTTCATGATTGGTACATGGTTTGGCCAACATTCTACCAAACTATGTGACCTCTTTAGGTGGTTTGAATTTATGATTTCCCCCTCCTTTATCTTAAAAACTAAATTCTATCTTCCTCTCTAAAATTAAGAACACCCTCACCCATGTGAAGAGCTCCTCCAATGCCTAAGATAGTAATTGAGCTAGATTTCACATTTGAGCTCCATTTCCTTCATTGTCTATCACATTGAATGTGTATCAGTGGGAGATTCAATCATCTTCCTTTCTTTCTTGTTATATCATTCCATAATATTTTCTATTTTGGAGCAATCTCATACACCCTATTTTCATAAAATTTGTCTATTTTTCCAATTTCATTAAATTATAATTAAAATATGAAGTTGATAACGGATGAGGGATTATATAACAACCAAAGTTAGGTGGTAAATTCCTTCTTCTCTAAAGACTCGTCGTATTTATTATGTGTTGTTGTGTCACTCACTGGAATCTTATGGAGATGCCTCCTAAATGTTTAATTATTTAAACTCAAATATTTTATAATGTTAATATAGTCCTAGAAACACATGAATTAATGTCAAAGGATGAACACCTTGATGTATCCCACCCCTAAGGGTGTCCCTTACTTAAAGGTATAAGAGCATCATATATTTAATTCATTTAAACTACCATTTGAGGCATGTGAATTTTTTCTTGCAATGAATGTAATGTATTATAAATTGAACCAATGGAAATGTTAGGCCATGTGTCTAGGCCCCCTTACTTGTTATGTTATAGATTTAATTAAAAACTCTATATAAATTTTCCAATAATATTAAAATGCATTGTTTGAATGAAATGAATAAATGTTATCTATGAACATTCATTTATATAAAGACATGAGCGATATAAGGGTTCTAACTTAAGGACTCCTTTAAATGGATCGTCGTGATTATCATTATAAATTAAAATTGATTCTAAATTACACCAATAGAGATTCATGGTTTCTTTTATAGAATACTTTGGATGAGCTCACCAAACATATGCCTTACTTTACCCATAAGCGATACCTAGTTCCCTTTTGGATTACCTTGGATGGGATCAGTGGGAAAATTCTAAGAACTATTCCACAATCGATACTTGGTCCTCTATATGGTATACTAGTGACGAGATTAGTGGGTTATGTCTTTATACCATGTTGAGAGTGATACTTAGATTCCATTTATAGATTTCATTGTACAGACTCTTATGGTTTTAGGTATTTTATAGTGCTCCTAGTGTTATACTCAATTTCCAATTTATAGATATCCTTGGAAAGGCCCAGGATTCCTTTTTATTCAGAACTATATATGTAAATTAATTAAATATAAGGATGAAAATTCTAAGAAAAAGAACATTATTGGGTTTAGTCCATGTTTACACTTGAATTTATTATGTCCTAGTTGTATTTCCATGAATGTATTCTAGGATAATTATCATATATATATATATATATCTACATATTATATCCATAAAATTTGACCTTGGTTTAGAGACATCCATCCTTGGAAGAAGTTGGTAGTGTCGGTCGGGTACCCCATGAGGAACTCAGTCTGATGTGATATATTTATGTTTTGATTTACCTTTAGTATTATATGCACACTACTCATTCTATATAACTAGACTGGATAGTTCTAAACACTATTGGTGTTGGCCTACTGAGTATATCTCACACCCTATTCGAGCTTCCCATAATACCCAAACAGACTTCATGATTTCAAGTATAGATAAAGGGAAGCATCCAGCTTCTGATGTTTAATTTTTTAGTAATAGGATGGAGTATGGATGCAGAGGATTGGGCCTATACTTATGATTATAGTGGAAGAATCTTTTGGTCTTTTTTCATTTTTTTATCATGTTTTATATGCCTGTACCCCTTTATCTCATGTACTCCCCTTTTTGTATAGTATCATGACATGATCATCATTTTTTTGTACCAGATATTAATTTATCTCTTACCTATTTATTTATCTAGATGATTTATATTTCCACTACTGGTTAGTTTTACCAATTATGTTGCTTATAATTATTTTATGCTATTGTACTACACTTTTATCATGAGGTTATAGTCTCCCCACCATATCACCATAGACCCCCACTGCTATTCAGAAGCCTCTGGCATACGGGGAGGCACGCTTGAGGTCATATGACTAACTAACTCAGAGTGCTTCCTAGTAGATTCCATTTATTGATACTAAAAATTAATATCATAAACTCCTTTTACTTTTTTATTTCTATTAGGGTTATATACATGAGACTAGGAATGTTTCAAAGTTTTATAATGAGCCTGTTCCTGGGAGTAGTCAACCCACATATAGAGGAAATCCAAATCTCTTGAGATGGGATATTGTTCTTATGGTTTTTTTCTTATTATAATTGTTTTGATTTCACCGTAGGGTGATTCATGTGATATGTGATGTTATTATTATTATGAGTTTGGATTCCATTTTACCCTTGTATAGTATGTCAAGGATACGTTTTTTATGCATTATAATAGACACCTCAAGAATCAAAAGTTGTGAATTATGCCATGTCATATGTATTCATATCGTTGCTTACATTGTTTTTTCATGTGGTATATATAAATCCTTTGATCATAATATATGTAGAACTAATTTAATGTTATTATAGGGTAATGGAAAACATAATTGGTTACTTAATGTTCCTTAATTAACCTAATATATTTTTCCTATATAGCTTAATGGTGACACCTTAAGTAGTCAATTATGAAACATTGATTCATGGACCATTAGTTACATGGGCTGGAATGTATTCATGGTTGTGATTAAATGGATTCCACATTTAAATATATAATCTATATGGGAATTTATTATTAGGAAATGGTGATCTGCATAATTCAACCATTTAAATAGTTTTGTTACATAAATGAGTACAACCGTAAACAAATTTAAATACATAAATGAAACGGTCATCGTTAAATGGGGATGAAAATTGAAAATTCAAGGTTATTTTACTTTATACCTTGTAATTGAAACTCCATATACCAGAACTAATGTTACATACTGTGAGACTTTGACCCTGAATTGGCATTAATAGTGGGCACTAGTGTGTGTGTCTTATGATCCTTTATGATCTTTCTTATCCTTATACCTAGCTTTTGGATTAGGAAAAGCGGTGTAACCTTTTAAAGAAAGGTTGAGTTCCTATCCCATCCTTTTATCTTTCATCATTTTTGTTGTTGAATCTTATATAGGGAATTCATTTGGAAATTGTATAGTTATTCCACCATGATGCTCTCTAGTCATGTTCTAGGAGGGTGGTCATGACCATACTCCAGAGGTGGTGGGCCCTAATCCACTAGTATTACCTCCTACAGTGCCACTAGAGGTACTTCATGTTGATCCTCTACTGGGTTCAGATGATCAGTTCTGAGATATCTTGTTATACTTCATTCAGCCTATATAGGGATCTATACAACCTTCCCCTATTATGGTAGAGTTAACATGAGAATTTTATAAGAAACATCCTCCCACCTTCTTAAGGGATGGAAATCCTCAGTTTTCTGAGTTATGGATAGAATCCATGATATCCATTTTCAAGAATTTGGATACAACTATATATTATAGAGTTAATATATGCACCTATATGCTTCACGAAACTACTAAATGTTGGTGGGATGTTATCACCCAGGCTGGTGGTCATCATTGTATGGTCTTGGAGGACTTCCAGACATCCTTCTATGATTACTTTTACCCTCAAATGCTAATAATGGACTATGTTAATGAATTTATGCACCTACAATAGGTTGATATGTCCATGATGGATTATTCATCTCATTTCACTGAGATTCAGTGTTTTTCACTGAATCTGGATGTAAATGAATTGAAAACTATGAGATGGTTTGTGGATGGGATTTCGTATGCCATATGGTCACAAGTGAACTTCTTTTGGTTGACCACCATTTTTAGGATAGTGAACCAATATCGCATCATTGAGAAGAAACTAAGGGAATCAGGTAGTGTAATTCAGGATAGTTCAACTTTGAGGTAGGGAGGTGGGTCATCCAGTAGCAGGAAATGTCCCTTCGAGCCTACTTGTGGTAGCAGCGTGAGTCAGATGACACACACTAATAGTTATGTGGTGTGTCAGGTCACATATTAGGGCCACAGATCTAGCCACATCTATACAGTGCATCCTACTTATGAGGAGTAGAGTCCTGAGCCTTCTACAGTTCTAGGTACTATTCTAGTAGCCTCTACATTAGTCTCTTCTTTGTTCGATATATCCCATTCACATTCTTTATTATATAGGGAAATTGTGGAGAGCATTGTGATGGATATAGGGAAATTTTGTGGTGTTATAACCCTTGATACTACTTTGGGAGTGAGATCATAGAGTATATGCCAGTGTAGGGATTTCCCTCTTGAGGTAGGCAGATATCTCTTCCTCTATAAATTTTTTCCTCAATATGACACGCTTAAACATCATTCTTGGGATGGATTGGTTGGTCCCATACCATGCCAATGTTGATTTATATTACTATAGGGTGTTTTTCACAGGACCAGAGGGAACTAGTTATGAAAATAATGGAGAATGGGATGTCCAATTGAGTCGGACTTGACCAAAGTATTGTAATCTAGGTAGAGTGACAGCACAGATGGATAGTATTTTTATGAGTGATCAAGAAACACAGCTTATATAATTCCCTCTGATGGTAGACAATTTTAGTGACTTCTTTCTTGATGATTTCATTGAACTACTTACTGATAGAGAGAGGTATAATTTACCATCGATCTTATTCCAAGGGTGGAACCAATGTCCATTTATCCTTATAGGATAGAACCTACTAAGATACAAGAACTCAAGAAGCGTCTAAAAGATTTGGAAGCTAAGGGTTTTATATGAATCACTACTTCACCATGGGGTTCACCAATTGTATTTTCCAAAAAAGGTAGACATTACCCTCATATTAGTCATAGACTACCTCCGACTAAACTAACTTATGATTAAGAACCAGTATCAATTGACTCATATAGATGACTTATTTGAACATCTCCAAGGAGTGACAATTTTCTCCAAGATTGATTTGAGTTTGGGCTACCATAACGTGTGTGTAAGACCATCATACATACCACATATAGATTTTTGAATTTGATATAGTTTATATGAGTATTTTGTTATGTCATTCGGCCTTATGAACACACTGACTGTATTCATGGATCTGATGAATTGGGTTTTCCACCCATATCTAGATTCATTTATCATGGTATTTTTGGATGATATCTTGGTGTATTCACATACATGACATGACCATTACAAACACCTTGAGATAATTCTGAATACATTTAGAGAGCACCGTCTATATTCTAATATCACCAAATGCCACTTTTGGATTGATAAGGTTCACTTCCTAGGTCACATCATCTTAAAGGAAAGAGTGTCTGTTAACCTAGAGAAAGTGAGTGTTGTTTTTCCTTGGGAGATTCTTAATAACCTCTTTGATGTATGGAGTTCCTTTTAATTGGATGTATATTATTAGAATTTTATTCAGGAGTTTTCATGCCTAGAATATCCTCTTACAGGTTTGACCAAGAAAGTGGTTAAGTTTTTATGGTCTGAATCCTATGGACTATGATTTTAAGAGTTGAAATGTATATTAACTTAATCAATCATAGTAACCCTTCCATAGATGGGAAAGGATTATAGAATTTTTTATAATGGTTTAGGAATGAATCTAGGAGAAATTATCATGCAGTAAGACCGGGTTGTAGCATATGGTTCCCACCAGCTAAGACCTCATGAGCATAATTACCATACACATGACCTCGAGATAGAAGTCGTGCTTCGTTATTTATACTGTTAGAGGAATTATTTTTTGGGAGAATGTAATTCCATTTACATGAACCATAAAATCCTCAAATACATTTGCACATAGTGTTACTTGAATCTTAGGTAATGCAGGTGGGTAGAATACCCACATTCATTTGACTTTGAGCTCGCTTATACACCAAGAAATGGAAATGAAGTAGATGACACACTATACTAGAAAACACAAACACATGTCATTAAAGAGAATAATATTGATTGTTAGTTGATGTCTTGGTCTTATGAGATACACCTAGAGGTTCAATAATATCATGGAAATCCTATTTTTATATCCATAGTAGTGACATATTCCCTTCCGGAATGGATAAGAACGAGATAGATTTCATACCCTGAGGGCTTGGTCCTAAGGGAGTGTGTCTCAGGTGAGGACACACTACCTAGTTGGTTTATTAATGATAATTATATCTTTTAATTTCACAGGTTTGTTTTTGTGCCTGAATATATACTAGTGGATTTGATGTGGGAATATCAAGCATTTGTTTGGTAATTACACCCTGGTATTTCCAAGATGTACCAAGACATGCATCATCAGTATTAGTGGCCAGGTATGAAAAGGAATATTTTAGGTTTTATCACGTGGTGTTCTACCTATAAGAAAGTGAAAGTGGAGCACTAGTGAGCTGACAGGCTTCTATAGCCTATGTCCATTTCTAAGTGGAAATGGAATGAGATCACCATGGATTTCATGATAGTCTTGTTAAGTTCCCCTCAAGGTAGTTATGTGTTATGGTGATTGTTAATAGTTTGACCAAGGTTTCACACTTTTTACCCATATGGGGGACCTTATTAGCTGAAAATATTGGGAGGATTTACATTTGGGATATTGTATCCCTTCACGGTGTTCCCCATTCTATCTTATCAGATAGAGATTCTCATATTACAAATTGGTTTTGGTAGGGGTTGTCAAAGGCACTGGGTTCACAGTTTATTTTGAGTACAACTTACCACCCTTAGACTAATGGTCAGTTTGATCCAATGATATGGGTGTTATAGGACATACTCCGAGCATGAGTCCTTGATTTTGGAGGTTCTTAGAAGAAACATAAACCTGTTATTGAATTTTACTACACTAATAGTTTTTAGGAAACTATTCATAGGGCTTCATATGAGGCCTTATATCATAGACCATGTCGTTCACCTCTATGTTGGTTAGAGGCAGGTGAGGTAGTGTTACTAGGTCCGAATATCATTTAGGAGACTTTAGAGCAGTTACAACTGATTTATAAGTGTATCACCATTGCTAAGTCTAGGTATAAATCTTATACAAATCATCACTATCAACCTCTAGAGTTCGAGGTGGAACAACGGGTCTTTCTATGAGTTCATCCTAGATTAGGAAATAGATGGATTTATAAATAAGTAAAACTATCATCTCATTATATCGGGCCTTTTGAGATGTTGGAGAGAGTTAGGTTGGTAGCCTATCATTTAGATTTACCTCAGAGGTACAAGACTGTGCATGGTTTCTTCCATGTATCGTAGCTTTTCTATTATTATTATGATTTATATCATTTGTTTGATCCTGAGGACATTGAGCTGGATTTAGATGCATCCTTTGAGTAATGTGGTTGATTTTTTATTCACCTCACATGTTGCTTTATTCTCTTGACCCTATGGCAGATTCCGGGCAATTTTGGAGTACCTTTATTGATTCTAGACATCCTGATTACACATATGATCCCTGGTGAGTGGTTTTTCTTTAGTTTTCCCTTCTCTCCCACTGTTCTTCGGCCGTTATGGTGTTAAAAATTTTACCATGGTCATTTTCGGCTTGATCAGGATTAGTTATGATCTAGGATCCATGTTGAGATCATCTGGACCTTTTTTCTTATTGGTGAATCTAGCTGGAAACATTGGTTGTTCATCAATTAAAGGTAGGGGGTCTAAACCTTAACCCTATAGTCTGTTTAATTTCAATGTTTGTACAATTTTGAAATTTAACCAAAATATCATGTGCTAAATAAATTAAATGATGAGTTAGATTATTTTTTGGAATCCATTTGGATCCAACTAGTTACTAACCTGGATTGTCTCTACCATTCATGTGAGATAACCTCTGATTATAAAAGAATGGACTAATGTCTTAAAGTGTGTTGAGTAGGACATGGGTTTTAGGTAATTACTTGATATATATTCCCCTTTTATTGGACTGATTATTGAAGTGATTGACATGTTATTGGTTTAAGACAAAATTATAAGTGATGATTTTAATTTAAAGATAAATAGAAATTTTCATAATTAACTATTGATCCTAAGAATGTGATATTTTTATATTCTTTTTTCTATGACATGAATTGTTTTTTCTACATTGTAATGCTTATATATGGGTCATTGGTCTAGTTTGATGCTGAAATGACTATATAGGAGGCTATTCCCAGTGATACATGATGAAGTTATTATACACTAGTCTCTTCTCTAATTGATTTCTGAAATGACTATATATCAGGCTTATCTCTGACACATGCTAAAATTCTTATACACTGAGATTGACCTTGATTGATTGTAAAATTATTATAAAGTGTGTTTGACCCAAATTTGTGTATTTTAGGATGGTTATATGTTAATGGTTGGAATGGTTGTGATACATGCTTAGAGATATCCCAACACGGTGCCGAAGTAGGTTGATGTGGTATTAATTTAATTTTTTAATTAATTAATACACTTGTTTATTGAATTATTTCATGCACTTGTTATCAGATTGGTTATGATTACACATGGTGGTGCCGACCTATTGAGTTATACTCAAAACCTATTCAAAATGTCATTTGGTACCCGAGTATATTACATAGATGTAGGTTTGTACAAGGTAAAGGGACCTTTCTGTTGATTTTTGCTTGCTAGATGGGATAGAGTTTGGATATGAGACCAACATGGTGTTTAGTATTAGGGAATTTTGAGTCTTTTTTTTAGTCTTCTAGTCTTTCATTTCTATTACTTCTAATATTAATTTTAGTTACATTCTAGAATGAAGTTAAATTATTCCTTTATTATTTATTGGATTATTCCATTGTATTTTATTATTGGTTTCCCATTATATTGTATTATTTCAATTATTTTTTCACTATGATATTTATGTATTATTTATATTTCTTATCTCTGATGTGTTGTAACCCTATAAATAGGGGTTATATTATCCCCACTATACTTATCACACCCCCACTTCTAGTTGGTAGCATTTAGAATATGGTAAGGCACACTTGAGGTCTCATAACCAACCCATTATGACCATGTGATAGAGTGCCTGATTGGGGGTTGTTACAAAGTGGTATTATAGGAGAAGGCTTCTTTTTTTTGTTTCTTTACTTTTTAGGAAAGGTAGAAAGGAGTCTAGGATGTGTTAGGACATGGTAATGAGCTTGTGTATGGGAGTATATAACCCATTTATGGGGGGAAATCTAAGTTCCCATGGGTGGAAATATGTTTATATAGTTTTCTTATTAAAATTGATGTTATTTCACCTTAAGTGATTCACATGCTGCGTGAAGTTATTAGTTCATGATGTTATTGGTTCTTGAGATTTATACTCATGGATCAGTATGGTGCAAGATGAGTATGTGTGCATCATAATAGGCATATATGGATATATATTGACAAGAATTGTTCATGATATGGACACATTTATTTTCACGTGATATATACTTTCCTTTTTAAATGTGATATAAGATACATGTTATATATGAGAAATGAAATAAATGAACTAAGGAGTCAGTGGTTCTCTATTTTTTCACCTGTTGAGGTTGACCTTATTATTATAGCTAGTGTTCTAAGGAGTGTGTTTATATTGTTGAGAAAAACAATCATCATCATCTTTGAGTTGAGTGTCAGGAGAGTGGAAATCAGCATGCTCTTAACACAGCTGAACCAGAGATTCTTGTAGATCCTAAGGATCATAAGGATGTTCATATTCAGAACAGATTCCCAAGGGTCATGTGATCTATGGAAAGGGAGACACTTTGTGTTGTGCCTTAAATTTTGGAGTTGAAGAGAGAGTTATAGCTGCATCATCTTCCAATGTTAACTAGGGAGGGAAACCCATAAGAAACCTAGTTCTAGATTGAGTTAATATAGACAGTCATTAAGAATCATGATACACTCGCTGATAGGAGGGTGAAGCTTGTTGAATATATTCATTGTGGACCTACCAATCATTGGTGGGACATTCTTTAGTAATCTGGGAAGCAGAATCATATATATTGGAAGTAGTTTTAGATAAAGTTCTAGATCCATTTCTATCCTGAGACCTTGATGAATTATAATCCTCATGAGTTTATGCACCTAACATATAAGGGCATGCCAGTGATGAACAATGCTAAAAATTTCACTAACCTGAAGAACTTTTCACCATGTTTTACAACTGAGGAGATCTTTAGGGAGAGTTGTTTTTATGATGGTCTTCATTATGAGATCAGGTCACAAGTGAAGGTGTTCCATCTAAGTAGTTTTGAAGATGTGATAAATTAGTCACTCATCATGGAAGGGAATCTGATAGAGTCTCTAAGCAGTGGCCATGATTTTTTAGCAGGCAAAACTATGAACTCTTATTCAAGTGGAAAGAAGAATCACTATTAAAGTTTACTACAATGTAGCACTGGTCAGATCTATCAGGGAAGTGGGAATCCATACCAGGATCGTGTTTCATTGCAATGATACCAGTGTGTAATCATGGGACACAAATGACCTCAGTGTTCATATACCACTTTGGAGTATTTTTCTTATGGAATATGGAGCCACCAAAAGGTATTTCAAAGGGGAATGAAGCAGTAGAACAGTATTAGTGGAATATAATAGGTACCTAAGTTTGGTAAGGACTCAGCTACTCCTCCGTAGATGGCTAGCTGGACTTCCATAGGATGTTCTAGTTGAGACAGGGGACATGGTACCCCTGTGTATAAATGGTTATTCCAGTTAGAAGGTATATATTAGGAGAGTCAGGCTAGAGCCTAGGGTAGTGGGGCTAGTTAGCGGCATGTTATATAGGCTACTCTAGCTAGGGTGTATGCATGACCATCTACTATTAAAGGTGTGATTCATATATCATACACTATTTATTTGGTTTTTTTTATATAGGAGCACCAAATTCATTTTTTCAACTATTTTTGTAAAGGTTTTGGGATTGGATGTGGAAATATTGGATGGGGTTTTGACCATCGACACATTGTTGGGAGTGCGGTCAGAGAATATCAAATGTTCCAAAGTGTACGCTCTATATATTGGTGATTACCATTTATTTTGAGAACCGTTCATGCTGGAAACGGAAGGCTTCGGCTGGATTCTTGGTATGGATTGGTTATTTATATACCAAGATCAAATAGACTATTATAGGAGGAGATTTACTTTTTTATCTCCATAAGAAGGCAGATATTCTCACCAAGGTGAGTGGGATCTTCAGGATAGTCATGCAGGGCCAGTTCAGTAAAGATTGGATTGTCTCACAGCTCAGATATATGATGTTGATCAAGATGATGGTGGAATGTAGTATGATTATTTTCCTATAGTGGTATACAATTTTACGATGTTTTTCCTGATGAAATCTAATACTTACCCCTTGAGTGGAATATTGAGTTTACAGTCGATTTGGTTCTGGGAGAATATACAATTTTAATTCCGCCTTATGGAATGGAACCGATAGAACTTCGGGAGTTGAAAGTTTAGTTGGAAGATATAGAAACTAAAGGTTTCATTTTACCTAGTACATATCCTTTGGATTATCTGTTTCTATTTAGCAATAAGGCTAATGTAACTTTGCATTTGTGTGTGGATTATAGGAGATTGAACTAGATGATGGTCAATAACCAATATCCCCTTCTATGCATCAATGATCTTTTCAATCAGTTGAGAGGTGATAAGATCTTCTCCAAGATTTATTTGAGATTAGGATACCATTAGTTAAGGGTGATACCATCATACATACCTTAGACTACTTTTAGTACCAAGTATGGCTTATATGAGTTCATATTTATGTTGTTTCGTTTGACCAATGCACCATTGATATTCATGGACCCGATGAATCATATATTTAATCCTTTTCTATACCAATTTTTTGTAGTTTTTTTGAATGAAATGTTAGTGCACTTCCATTTATTATATGATCATTCCCAACATCTTGGCATCGTCTTAAGTACATTGATAGAGAATCGTATTTAAGCCAAGATAACCATATTCAGCTTCTAGTTTGATAAAAAGAACATCTTGGGCTATATCATCTTAAAGGTAGGAGTGTCAGTGGACCTATAGAAAGTTTTAGTTGTGATATATTGAGAGAATCACAAGTATTTTTTCAAAATTCGTATTTTTTGGGTTTAGAAAGTTATTATCAGTGCTTTATCCAAGACTTCTCCCATTTGGAAGCACCAAATTCAGAGCAAACCAAGAAGTGGGTGAAGTTTTGTTTGGTCTGAATCTTACGAGTGAGATTTTCAAGATATCAAAGGCAAGATAACATCATCACTTATCCTCACTTTACCTATGTTGGGTAAAGAATATACTTTATACTATGATTCATCCAGAGTTGGACTCGTAGTAATTCTGATGTTGGAGGATCGAGTGGTTGCTTATGGCTCCAGATAGCTGAAATCTCAGGGGGGGGGGGGAAAGTACCCAACTCATGATCTAGAGTTAGAAGCATTGGTAAATACCCTAAGATGTTGGACACATTATCTCATGGGTGAGAGGTTTTTGTTATGCATGAACCATAAGATCCTCAAGTACATCTTTTCTTAGCGGGACTTGAACCTTTGACAGAGGAGGAGGGTTGAGTATCTGCAGTATTTCAACATCATGTTGGATTATACACTGGGCATGGAAATCATCATTGTCAATGCATTGAGTCAAATATGTAGGCAGTATAAGTGTGAGAGTCTTATGACGAGTGGAGGATGATGGCCCTCTTTGCATACATGCTTCTAGATGTTCAAAATTCTCAGGGATGAGTAGCTCTGACTTCGACATCGGTTATAACCTATTTTTGGAACAGATAAAGACCGAGAATATATCTAATATTTAAGGATCAGTCATGAGAGACAAATTATATGATGGGGAGACACCACCACTATAAAACTAGGTTTTAAAAATTCTAGTAAAGGGCTTTAACAATGCTTATAAAGCGATGTAGACACAAGTGATGTTAAAGGGTAGGCTTTAACAACACTCACAAAAAACACTATTAAAGGAGGTAATTTTTTCAGACCTTTAAGAGCTCGACCCCTTTATCAGCACTTCCATAACCCCTTTAACAGTGTTCCACCCCCTTTCAAACACTTTTCACTACACCACCCCTTTAATAGCACTTTGTGAATTTCCAACCTCCTGTGCATGCCCGGATTCAAACCCCACACCTCTCCTTTGAAGATGCAATGCCTTTACCTCTTCACCATGTCATTTGGTTTTTTATTTAAAGATATTTCTATTTATTTATATATATATTTACATATTTATTTTTTATTCATATATTTATATAAGTATTTTTAAATATATTTAAAAATATATATGTGTGTGTGTATGATATATATATATACTTATATTTATTTAAATATATTATATATTTTATTCATTTACATATACTAGAAAATAATATAGATATATATCCATTTATTAATACACACATACATGTATATATAAAAATTATATATATAGATATATAATGTAAAAAATGGTTAGATATTATTTTAAATACATTTTCAAAATATGTATTTATTTACAATTTTGAAATATAAATATACATATATATTTTTTATTGACACGTACATGATTATATATAAACTTTACTTATATAGGTATATATATACATATTAGTGCATTTTTATAAGGAAAATAAAATGGATAATTATTACTTTAAATAAAATGAATAATAAATACTTAGTATATATATTTTAAAATACATTTCTATGTAAATATGTTGATATATGTATTTATACAAGCGATTTATTATAATAAAATATAAGAAAAATATGAATTTATTTAATTATAAATAATAAATCATTGTGAAAAATGATAAAACATCAAAACCATATAATAAATTAAGTCCCCACCAAAAAAACATAATAATAACCACTTAAATGAGGTTGAAATTTCATTTAATGTTAAAAAATTGGGATACCCTACCTAAAAACACAATTTTAGAGGACCTTTAAGCCTTTTTTGCCTAAAAATGAACATGGATCCCCTAGGTCACCAGGGCATAGATTCCATTGCATTCTTCGATTTGATATTAGGTAGAGCCGAAATGGACACCCGAATCAAAAGTTATGGACATTTGAAGTTCAAGTAATGTTTTTAACTTATCATAGACCCTTCATTAATTCATTTAATTTTTATGTCAACCAACTATTATTAAATGACTATTACTTGATAATAATTATAAAATTATTAACTGATAATATTTTTAATTATTTTGTAATATTTTTTCAATAAATATCTTATATATTAAGTGTAAATTCTTATTAAGCATTATCTAAAACATATTTAATATATATATATATATATATATTATATTTATATCAATGTAAATATATTTATATATTTATATATTATTTTTAATTCAATATATTTTTTATGATATATATCCTTTATCAGTGATAGAAAAAATTGCTGATAAAGGGTGGAACTTTATCTGAGCTATTTAAAAAGCATTAATAAATTGTGGCCATTATTAGTTTTTTTCTATCTCTAATAAAGGCACACCCTTTATCATAGATTTTCTTCTAATACTATTAAAGAGGGGGCCTTTTTTAGTGCTTTTAAAAAAACGCTGATAATGGCCCAACTTTAACATTTCTTTTTCTAGAACTGACAAAGGGGGACTTTAAAGGTGCTTATATATTGCCCTGTTAAGTTCCTAGTTCTAGATAAACCCGGTTTTGTAGTATTGTACCACTAGGATGTTCTCTTGGAAATGGAAATTCTCTTCTTTTCCATGACTGATTATAGGTTCCTGTGATCTTGTATGAGGACTGATGAGAGATTTTCATGCTTCTAGATGGGTGGTACGTCTTGGTTTTTTAAAGATGTATTGTGATCTCCATAGACAGTACTGGTGGTTATGAATAAAGAAGGAGGTATCACGCTTCATGGCTAGATGGTTCACTTGTCAGTATGTGAAATCTAATCATCAGAGGCCGGCTAGGATTTTGAAGTCATTTTACATTCCTAAGTGGAAGTGGAATGATGTCACCATGGATTTTGGGAGAGGATTACCCAAGAAAACCCATAATAATGATGTCATATGGGTGATTTTTGATCGAATTATGGAGGCAGCTGTAACGACCCAAACTTTCATTAATGAAAATCCATCTTGATCTAATTAAATGTCTCTTTATGTAAAATGTTAATATAGAATGTCAACTTCTTTGGTTTTATATTTTTGTATTCTAAAATACTATTAAGAATTGAGACCGTTGCTAATATAGTTGTTGAACAATGATCACATGATTAGAATAAATATATGGCTTTAACAAATCCAATTTACTCAGAAAAAGGAAGTGATGGCCTCATCCAGTAGATGTGCCCCATACGAAGCCCATTTTTCAGAGCTCGAAAATGAGGTTGTTTCTTTGGGATTCGCTCCTGACTAATCCCAAGCCAAACTTGAATATGTTAATCTCAAGCGGGTTCACCTATGAGAGAAGTGAAAGTTGATAGAGATTACCACCCGAGCAATGTTATCCAAGCCACCCCAAGAGTCTGTCACCATCGCACACCTTACTCTTCAGTATTATGCGGGTGTTATAAGGGGTTATGTAACATGACCTTAGCACTATGGTTATGTACATTATTTTTGTATATAATAATGAATATAATTTCATTTTATTATTTTTACCTTGTAAATAGTTTTTAAAGCACAAATATTATTTTTAGTTAATGTTCAACTAAGAAATCTATTTTGATAAATTAATTTATTTTTTAATTAAATATTATTTTAATAAAATATTATTATTATTATTAAAACATTTTTTATTAAATATAAATGATCATATGATTTTATGAATGAAATTGTAATTTATATTAAGGTTTGAAATCCATTTTTTTCAAAACCCATGAATTTTTTATAAATGTCAGTTTTTATTTTAAAAGTTAAAATTAACATATTTAGAAAATTATTTGGATAAAATTAATATTATTTCTAGAATCAGGACGTTGAAATTATCCAGTGGTGAAATTTTCATAATTTTCTGAGACAGTAAAATTTTTGGGTAAAAATTTAATACCGCTTAAATATATAATGTCTTTTATGACATCATAATGACCCAATAGTGATGTAATAAAATACAATAAACTTTATATTCTTACAATATATGTCTTACCATTAAAATAATGTGATTTTGGGTTTGTTTGATTTATTTTACAAAGCTTTAGTGGACCCTTCAAGACTTATTAAACATTTTGTCTTTTTAAATTGTTTTCCTTAGGAGTGTGACTCACCTCCACATAAGCAACCCCATCATTTTAAGAAGTTTGGAATTTTTCCTTATAATATATATATTTTTTTCACTACCCTTTGGCAAAAAACATGGTCTGGTTTGTGGTTTTGATTAGTTTAATTTCAGGTGTCCCAAACCTAAATAATAAACAATTCCCTCTCCTTTCCTATATAAACCCACCCAAGATCCCACTCCTCCTCACTCAAAGCCTTTGGAGTTTATCCAACTTATTCCCTCCTCTCTCTATAAACCTCCCAAGGTGCCCCAAGCTCCCAAGAAGCCTCTCTCAAGCTTATCTCAAGCCATTGGAAGCACACTTCCTAGTAATGGTTTTTCTTCCTTTCTCATTTTTTCCAAATATTTTTAAAATTGTTGTGCCCTTTTAATTTCAATTATAAATGTTGGGGTATGGTTTATAACCTCCCCCATACTACCCTATTTATATTTTAATTATGGGAGACCCATTTCTCTCTCATTAAATTCCTCCCATTTACACCCGTTACTATGCCAAAATTCCGAAAGGAAATTTTCTCTCCTCATTTACATTCAAGAAATTCTTTTGTATCATGAATCTAAATTCCAATACATTTGTTGGGACATGTATCTATATGACCCCCCCATAATTTCCATGTCATGTAAATATTATTAGACAACCCTTTCTCTCTCATCAACCATTTTTATGAGTTCTTATGTCACACCGTTATGCTGCCGAAATTGCAAAACGCTTTTCCACGCCAAATTCATTGTGTAGTGAATACCATGCCCATTTCCCTATCAAGGGTATTAACCTTTATGAACATTTAATTATTGTTTAAAATTTTTCATGTATGTATTACATATTCATTTATCATGGAATAAATGATTATGTTTAATGATTCAAAGTTTTATGATCCATGTGGAACACTTATGCATGAAATGAAATGTTTAAGAAGGGTGCGCCCTGATAGTGCTCCAATGCATTGAGTAAAGTATAGTATCATGATATGTCATATTAAATGAGTGATATATCATGATAATTCAAGTTCAATGAGGTTTTATTCATGCTTCATGTGCAATGAGGGTTTACTCATGCTCCATGTGCAATTAGCCTTGGATCATGCTAATTCCATGTTAAGTGTTGTTGATACATTTCCATGTTATGATTATGATGATTTATCATGCCTTTATTATTATGTTTCTCTTATGCTCCATTGATATGCCTATTTTATAACATGTATTTTATTCCTCATTTTATTCCATGTTAATTCCCTTACTGGTCTTTATAGCTCACCCTTTTTTATGCATGTCCTCAGGTTATCCTATTCAATGCTAAGTACGAGGGAATGTTGTGGTCATGTAAAGGAAGTTTTCAATAAAGATGTTTTATTTCATGTTTTAAGTTGTTATATAATGATCCTAAGCCCCAAATACACTAGACCTCTCGATCTTCCTTGTCATATAAATTGAAGATTTTATGTAACAAATCAGGTTTAAGTCTGTAATAAAAAGAAGGGTTGTCATAGTTGGTATCAGAGGATAGGTTTAGTTATTTTTGAGATTAGGATTAGAAAACTCTAGTAAAGCCTTAGAGTCAAGACTAAGTATAATAAAAACATACCAAAGTTTTGGTGAGTATTGAGTAAGTGGTTTATCAAGAAAATACATTCTTTTCTGGATACGAGCAGGTAGAGGCAGCTCTAGCACAGATGTATCCTAGGGGTAAAACCCAAAAACACCGCTTTGAGCTAGACTCAAATGGGAACCGGTGCATGACAATGGGTCTTACTGAACTCTTGGTTATGACACTCCCGAGGGATATGCTTTGGTAAATTCACAATCTTAGTATGAACCATTATTAAGGGATGAAATAAAATTCCCTAAGAATATATGTTAGAAAGTAGATAATGTAAAACATAGAATGAAGCCAATAGATTCATATGTTAAGGAAATAAAAGTTATTTATAATTCATCAGTTTTGTCCATGGATTACCCTTTATGTGTTACCCCTAACTTTACTTTTATTCCATCCAATGGATGGTAATAGGAGGACTCGGGCTAACAACCGATGTGAAGATCAATGTGATGGCTATACTAATGAGATGACCAATCCAATGGGAGCGAGAATTCTGAACTTTTTTATACTTCTCTCTCATCTAACTCAAGTTTTGAATAGAAACATGGGTCAAGAATAATGTTCAACCCCCCCCCCCCCCCAAGAAAGAATAAGTCGCTATCAAGAACTTCATAAGACAAATGCCTCATAATTTTAATGGATAATCTGATCCCTCAATTGCTGAACAATGGATCAACTCCATTGAAAAGATCTTCTCCATCCTTCAATGTTCTGAACAAGATAAGGTCCTCCTGGCTACTTATCCTATGGAGGGTGAAGATGATCAATGGTGGACATTGATCAAAAATACGAAGCCTGAGGAGAAGATCGAGGCATTGGAATGAAAGGATTTCTGGAAGATGTTTTTTGATAAATATTTTACGTGCACCCTCCGGCTTAAGATGGCAAGGGACTTACTTGATCTAAAGAAAAAAGATGATGAATCTGTTAGAGCGTATGAGTAAAAATTCACAAGGCTTTCATGATACATGTCTGGATTTATTGTTACCCCTGAATTCAAGGTTGACCGCATCTTTGGTGGGATGAAACCAAGCCTGTGGAAAGAACTAGTGATTCGTGACTCCGACAGCTATGAGGAAATTGTCTGATGTGCCCTTAAGGCCGAAATGGAGAACACATAATTTCAGGGGTACCATGGAGATAATAAGAATAAGTTGGAATTCAATGTTGGTGGTCCGATGTATAAATCCAATGGTAATAAGAAGATCCAGCACCCCACTTGCCAAAGGTACGGAAAGAAGCACCCTGGAAATTTCCTAAAGGGTTTGACGAAATGCTTTAGGTGTGGAAGAGAAGGGCACCTAGATGTTAACTATCAGCAAGAAATACCTGCAGATATGATAGAGGAGAGGAACATTCCATTCAAACCTCAACCTGTGGTTCATTGCTACAATGGAAAAGAACCATAGCATCTTGAAAATCAGTGCCCTAAGCTAGGGGTTTTCGGAGGCAACCAACAACCTCTAAGGCAGCAAGGGTGATCTTTTTCCATCACTACTGCCGAAGTGAACCCCAAAAACGAAGTGGTGATAGGTACGCTAGTTATTAATTCAAGAATAGAAAACATACTTTTTGATTCAGGTTCTACGCATTCTTTTATTTCGCAAAATTTTAGAAGAAAAATCCCAAAACCACCACAAATCATGGAATTGAAGATGTCGGTGAGTGCGGAAAATGGGTAAATCATTGCATCCCATGAATATAACTCCTCCCCTATCATAATATATGGATTTAACTTCCCGAAAAACCTCTTCATACTCCCTCTGGTGGAATTTTATGCAATTATTGGCATGGATTGGATTTCCTTATATAGAGCCAACATAAATTGTCGTGAGAGGGAAATCACTCTCCATGTGGAGAATCGACCCCCGATTCTTTACAAGTTCAAGGAGTAGGATGAATCTTCTTTAGCTCCATCATATGAGGTGTGAATATTACTACCCTATGAGCATGTGTATCTGGATCATATGATTGAGTCTAAGGAGGCAACCATCCTAGAAGACATGCCTATTGTGAGGGAATTCACTAAAGTGTTTCCTGAGGAATTACATGGTCTTCCTCCTAGAAGAGATATTGAATTCTCAATTGATCTTATACCTAGGGCATTGCCAATATAGAATAATCCATATAGAATGACTGTTGTGGAGCTTGAGGAGATGAAGAAACAACTACAGGAGAATCTGGATAAAGGGTTTATACGCCCAAGTGCTTCACCATGGGGTGCACCAGTCCTCTTTGTCAAAAAGAAGGATGGATCAATGCGAATTTGCATCGATTATCATGAGCTTAAAAAATCACGATAAATAACAAGTATCCTCTCCCACTAATTGATGACTTATTTGATTAGCTGCGTGGAGCACAATACTTCTCCAAGGTGGATTTGTGGTTGGTATATTATCAAGTAAGGGTGAAGAAGGAATATATCCCCAAGATAGCTTTTCATACAAGATATGGGCACTATGAATTCATGGTAATGAATTTAGGACTCACTAATGCCCTAGAAATCTTCATGGACTTGATGAATAGAGTATTTAGAGATTAACTCAACAAATTTTTGGAAGTCTTTATAGATGATATTCTGATATACTCCAAAACCCAGGAGGATCATGAGGAGCATCTAAGAACTGTACTAGAGACCTTACAGAAGGATAAGCTCTATGAAAAGTAAAGAAAGTGTGATTTTTGGTTGAAGGAGGTCACATTCTTAGGCCATATCATAAAAAATAATGGGATATCTGTGGATCCCTCCAAAACAGATGCAATTGAGGGATGGTCGAGGCCAACATCGGTAACAGATATCCGTAGATTCTTGGGGTTAGATGAATATTATTGATGATTTGTGAGAAATTTCTTACAATTGTCCAACCATCTTACCAAGCGAACTTGGATTGGATTAAAGTTTTCTTAGAGTGATGAATGTGAATAAATCTTTAAGGAGTTGAAAATGAGGCTTATCACTGTGCATGTTCTCACTTTAATCACAAGTGGAGAACGTTTTGTGGTATTCAGTGATGCTTTGAAAAAGGGCATGGGATGTGTGTTGATGCAAAATGAAAAATTCATTGCCTATGCTTCAAGGAAATTGAAATTTCATGAACAGAACTATCCAACACATGACCTCGAGTTGGCTCTAGTGATTTTCACTTTGAAAATTTGGCGGCATTATCTCTTTGGGGAGAAGTGTAAAATAAATACGGACCAAAAAATCCTCAAGTATATATTCACATAGAAAGAGTTGAACATGCACCAACGAAGATGGTTAGAGCTGATCAAGGACTATGACTGCTCAATCCATTACCACCCTAGGAAAGTGAACAAGGTAGTGGATGCCCTAATTAGAAAGGACCCAATGATTCTATCATTGATGAGAATTAAAAAGGATCCAATATTCTTATATTTGATGAAGATAGACATGGGAATCATAAAGAAGGGAACATCATCAATACTTTCACAAATGATTTCTCAATCGTCACTTTTGGAAAGGTTAAAGGATGCGCAAAAGGATGATGTGGTAATTTAGGAAAAATTGGAAGCTATCGGAAAAGGGAAATCCTCAGAGTTTAATGTTAATGAAGAAGGAATTGTGATATTTGGGAAAAGACTATGTGTTCCATCAAGTCCAGAGCTGAAGAAAGAACTTTTGGATGATGCAAATAGTTCAAATTTCTCTATTCACTCTGGAAACAAAAAGATGTATTGAGATCTCTGAGAGAATTATTGGTGAGATAATACGAAGAAAGAGATCGCAGAATATACATCAAAGTGCCTGGTGTGTCAGCAAGTGAAGGTAAAGAGGCAGAAGTCTAAGGGGATGATGCAACCATTGCCCATACAAGAATGGAAATGGGAGAACATCACCATGGACTTTGTCACCAGACTTCTGAAGACATCCAAAGGAAACAATGCAATCTGGGTTATTGTGGATCATCTTACAAAGGTTGCACACTTCATTACTATTTGGTAGGATTTCTCATTGGATCAACTGGCATGGATATACATCAGGGAAGTGGTAAGGTTGCATGGAGTACCACTATCTATTGTGTCAGATCAAGATCCAAGATTCACCTCTAAGTTTTGGAATATTCTTCAACATGATCTAAATACTGAACTGAACTTTAGTACGACCTATCATCCTCAAACTGATGGCCTATCTGAGTGGACTATCCAAACACTTGAGGACATGTTGAGAGCATGCTCAATGGACTTTAAAAGAGGATGGTATCAACATCTTCCTCTAGTTGAGTTATCTTATAATAACAGTTTCCACTCGAGCATCCAAATGGAACTATATGAAGCCTTTTATGGGAAATGGTGTTGAACACTAGTGTGTTGGGATGAGCTCAGTGAGCATAAGCTTCTTGAACCATAAATGGACGAAGAAATGGTGGAAAAGGTGAAAACCATTCAGAAACATATCAAGGCAGCCCAGAGTCAACAGAAGAGTTATGCAGATAACTGTCGACAATAAATTGAGTTTAAATTTGCAGATAAGGTATTTCTATGCATATCTTTGTGTAAGACGGTCATGAGGTTTGGAAAGAAAGGGAAGTTAATTCCAATTTACATAGTTCCCTTTGAGATTATTGATCATGTCGGGGTTGTGGCCTATCGACTATCACTTCCACCTACCATGTCCAATTACATGATGTCTTTCATGTATCCCTCTCAAGAAAGTACATACCGGACCCTTAACATGTACTCTCTTCAGAGGTGGTACAGTTAGTGGATGATCTTTCTTATGAGGAGCAACCAGTGAAGATCTTAGATCATAGAGAAAATGTTCTACGAAATAAGACAATACCCCTCATCAAGGTGTTGTGGCGAAACCACAAGTTTGAAGAAGCAACATGGGAATCAGAGGAAATGATGAAGCAGAGTTACCCAAATCTATTTTAGTGTGGGAAAAGTAAATTTCGATGGTGAAATTTCTTAATGGGGGAATATTGTAACGACCCAAACTTTCATTAATGGAAATCCCTCTTGATCTAATTAAATTTCTCTTTATGTAAAATGTTTATATAAAATGTCAACTTCTTTGGTTTTATGTTTTTGGATTTTAAATTACTATTAAGAATTGTGACTGTCTCTAATATAGTCGTTGAACAGTTATTACATGATTAGTATAAATATAGGGATATAACAAATCCAATTTACTCAGAAAAAGGAAGTGATGGCCTCATCCAGTAGACGTGCCCCATACAGAGCCCATTTGTCAGAGCTCGGAAAGGAGGTTGTGTCTTTGGCCTTCGCTCTTAACCAAACCCAAGCTGATCTTGAATATGTTAATCTCAAGCGGTACCGCCTACGAGAGAAGTGGAAGTTGAAAGAGATTACCACCCAGACAATGTTATTTGAGCCACGCCAAGAGTCTGCCACCATCGCACACCTTACTCTTCGGTCTTATGCGGGTGTTATAAGGGGTTATGTAACAAGACCTTGGCACTATGGTTATGTACATTATTTTTGTATATAATAATGAATATACCTTCATTTTATTATTGTTACCTTGTAAATAGTTTTTAAAGCACAAATAGTATTTTTAGTTAATGTTCAACTAAGAAATATATTTTGATGAATTAATGGATTTTTGAATTAAATAATATTTTAATAAAATATTATTATTATTATTTAATTAATTTTTATTAAATATAAATGTTCGTATAATTTTATGAATGCAATTGTAATTTTTATTAAGGTTTGAAAGCCGTTTTTGTCAAAACCCATGAATTTTTTAATAAATGTCGGTTTTTATTTTAAAAGTGAAAATTAACATATTTAGAAAATTATTTAAATAAAATGAATATTATTTATATAATCTAGACGTCGAAATTATCCAACCGTGAATTTTTTATAATTTTCTGAGACAGTCAAATTTTTTGGGTAAAAATTAAATACCGTTTAAATATATAATGTGTTTTATGACATCATAATGACCCAATAGTGATGTAATAAAATACTATAAACTTTATGTTTAGAAAATATATGTTTTACCATTAAAATAATATGATTTTGGGTTTGTTTGAATTATTTTACAAAGCTTTAGTGGACCCTTCAAGACTTATTAAACATTTTGTCTTTTTAAATTGTTTTCCTTGGGAGTGTGACTCACCTCCACATAAGCAACCCCATTATTTTAAGAAGTTTGGACTTTGGCCTTATAAAAAAAAATTCACTCCCCTTTGGAAAAACCCATGGTCTGGTTTGTGGTTTTGATTAGTTTAATGTGAGATGTCCCAAACTTAAATAATAAAAAATTCCCTCTCCTTTCCTATATAAACCCACCCAGGCTCCCACTTCCTCCTCACTCAAAGCCTTTGGAGTTCGTCCAACCTCTTCCATACTCTCTAGAATCCTCCCTAGGTTCCCCAAGCTCCCAATAATCCTCTATCAAGCCTCTCTCAAGCCATTGGAATCACACTTCCAAGTAAGGTTTTTTCTTCCTTTCTCATTTTTGTCCAATATTCTTTAAATTGTTACGCCATTTTAATTTAAATTATAAATGTTAGGGTATGGTTTTTCACCTCCCCCATACTTCCCTCTTTATGTTTTAATGATGGGATACCCCTTTCTCTCTCATTAAATGCCTCCCATGTACACCCGTTACTATGCCGAAATTCCAAAAGGAATTTCTCTCTCCTCATTTACATTCAAGCAATTATTTTGTATCATGAATCTAAATTCCAATACATTTGTTCGGACATGTATCTATATGAACCCACACCCCCTACTGTCCATGTCATGTAACTATGATGATACACCCCTTTCTCTCTCATCAACCATTTTTATGAGTTCTTATGTCAAGTTGTTATGCTGCTGAAATTGCACCGCGCTTTTCTAAGCCAAAGTCATTGTGTAGTGAATACCATGCCCATTTATCTATCAAGGGTATTCACCTTTATGCACATTTACTTATTTTTTTTAAAGTTTCATGTATGTATTCCACATTCTTTTATCACGGAATAAATTATTATGTTTAATGATTCAATGTTTTATGATCTATGTTACACACTTATGCATGAAATGAAATGTTTAAGAAGGGTGCGCCCTGATAGTGCTCCAATGCATTGGGTAAAGTATAGTATCATGATATGTCATGTGAAATTAGTGATGAATCATTATAATTCAAGTTCAATGAGGGTTTACTCGTGCTTTATGTGCAATTAGGTTTTACTCATGCTCCATGTGCAATGAGCCTAAGCTCATGCTAATTCCATGTTAAGTGTTGTTGCTACATTTCCATGTTATGATTATCATGATTTATCATGACTTTATGTTTATGTTTCTCTTGTTCTCCATTGATATTCCTATTTTCTAACATGTATTTTATTCCTCATGTTATTCCATGTTTATTCCCTTACTTGGCTTTATAGATCACCCATTTTTATGCATGTCTTCAGGTTATCCTATGCAATGCTAAGTAAGAGGGAATGTTGTTGTTATGTAAAAGAATTTTTCAATAAAGATGTTGTATTTCATGTTTTAAGTTGTTATGTAATGATCCAAAGACCCAAATACACTAGAACTCTCAATCTTCCATGTTGTATCAAGTGAATATTTTATGTAATAAATCCGGTTTAAGTGTGTAATAAAAAACATGGTTGTCATAACAGCCCATTTATTTTCTATTAAGGAGACCTTCACAGTTTATAATCTAGGTAGTCTTTATATGAATGAGGTAATTCGGCTTCACGGTGTTCCAGGGAATATCATTTCATACAGAGATTATTATTTCACATCGAGGTTCTGGTAGGGCCTTCATAAATCTTTGGGATCATAGGTCCTTTTGAGCACAACCTATCATCCTCAGACTCGTGGTCAATCTAAGTAAAATATTCAGGTTCTAGAGGATATGTTGTGAGCCTGTGTTTTGTATTTCACTAGTTTATGAGATAAGTATATGGAACTCATGTAGTATTAATATAATAAAATATTCTAAACATCATTCCAAATGTCACCCTTTGAGGATTTGTATGGAAGGTCTTGTGGTTTTCTTATTTGTTGTACAGAGGCAGGTGAGTCCACACTTATTGGGCATAGCCTAGTGCAAGATACATTTAAACAAGTTTAGTTGATCTGGTGGTAGTTCATGACTATTTAGATCAGGAATAAATGATATGTTGACCATCAAAGATGACCCCTGGAGTTCAAGGATGTTCATCATGTTTTCCTTAGCGTGTCACCTAGGTTGGGGAAATGTTTTATCTGGAAATTGGGAAAGCTAGTACCTAGGTTTGTTGAGCTATTTGAGATAGTAGATATGGTCGATATAGTGGTGTATCAATTATCCCTTACATAACACTACACTTCCATAGATGACATGTTTCATGTGTTGTAGATTCAGAGATATTATTCAGACCCTTATCATGAGATAGATGAAATAGATATCGAGATTAGTATTGATACATCCTCTAAGGAGAATATAATGTGGATTTTGGACTATACTAAGAATTATCTAAAAGTTAAAACTATACCTATGGTTCAATTACAGTGGAAACGTAGGAAAGTTTTAGGAATATACTTGGGAGAGGGAGACTCATATATGATCATAGTGGATAGACCTTTTCACCAAGAACCCACAATGATTCTTAGAGAAGATCAGGTATGAGTTGTTACATAGTGGAGAGGTTGTAAGATCTCATATTTTTTTCTATGTATGTTCCTCTTTGAGTTTTTTGTTTGAGCCTTGGTGTCCAAGTCTTATTCGGAGACGGAGAGCCTTTATTGGAGAAAATAACTTTATGTTTAGGGAATTATGTTTGTTTTAATTAATGGAGTTTGGGTATAAATGTGTTAAATGGATTTAAGAGGGTTTTACATGCTTTTAATGGCTTCAAAGGTGTTTTAGGTTCTTTCCATGGGAAATAGGTTGAAGGATGTATGCAATGCAATTACATGCCATGTAATGAAGTTACATGTTGTGTAACTATTTCCAGGAACAATTTTTGAGTCTTTTTTATGATGTGAAATGAATACACATCCTAAAGGAATTACATGTCATATAATTTTTTGTAAGTGTTAAAAATATCCAGAGGTGATGAATTTTTTTGCATACCCATCTAAAAATAAATACACAATGTGTAACTATATTACACACCATGTAATTTTTTGATTAGATTTTTAAAGGTTGTCACATGGATTATTTTTCATTCACCTCACATGCAGATCTCTCCTCTCAACCCTAGGTCATCTTCTAGGAAATTTTGGATTCCCTACCTTGATTCTAGATGTCCCGATCACACATCTAGTCTATGGTAAGTGATTTTTCTTCAGTTTTCCCTTATCTCCCACTGTTCTCTGTAATTTTTGGGGTAAATCTATCAAATATAATCATTTTTTGTTTTGATGTTGATTGATTATGATCTAGGAATCTTCTTTCAATCAACTTCATCTTATTTCTTGTTGGAAAATCTATATAGAAGTGTTAGTTGTTTATGGATTAAAGGTAGGGGTAGAAACCTAAACCCTATGTTCTGTTTAATTACAAAGTATGTGAAATATTGAAATTGTGTCAATATATCTTGCACTAAATAAATTAAATGATGAATTGGATTTTTTCTTGGAGTATCTTTGGATCCATTTAGTTATTGGCCTATATTTTAGCTACTATTTAGGTGAGAAAACATATAATTATAAAATAATTGACTAATGGATTTAAGTGTGTTGAGAATGAAATGGGTTTTGGGTGATTTCTTAATATAAATTCACCTTGGCTTAGCATGATAATTTATGTGACTGATATGTTATTGGTTTAATACCAAAAGATAATTGAAATGTGTAATTGAAATATAAATGGTAATTTGATGATTAACCATTGATCCTAAGAATGTGATATTTTGATATCCCTATTTCTATGACATGAGTTGTGTTGTCTACGTTATAATGCTTATATATAGGTCATTAGCCTAGTTTGATGCTAAAATGATTATATAGTAGGCTATTCTAAGTGACAAATGATAAAATGATTATACACTAGGATCAGCCTTGATTTATTATTGAAATGCTTATATACTGGGATTGTCCCTAAAACATGCTGAAATGTGTATACACCAGGCTCAACCCTGATTGATTTCTGAAATTATTTTATAGCGGTTTTGACCCCGATTTGTGTAATTATATGGTAATGGTTGGCATGGTTGTGATACATTCTCATATATATCTCAACTTGGTGATGAAGAAGGTTAATGTGGTATTAATTTAATTATTTAATTAATTATTACACTTGTTTATTACATTATTTCATGCACTTATTATTAGATTGGTTATGCTTAGACTTGGTGGTGCTGATCTAATAAGTTATACTCACACCCTATTCATATCACCAGTTGGTACCCAAGAATATTACATGGATACAAGTTTGGACAAGGTCAAAGGGCCTTGTTGTTAATTGTTTCTTGAAAAATAGGTTGGAGTCTATAGATGGGACTGATATGGGGTTTGGGACTGGGGAATTTTGAGTCTTTATTTGAGTATGATAATATTTCACTTTTATTACTTCTAGCATGAAATTTAGTTACATTCCAGCATGAAATTATATTATTCCTTTATTATTTATTGGATTATTCATTTGGATTTTATTATTGGTTTTTTACTGTATTGTATTGTTTCCATTATTTCTACACTCTGATATTTATTTATTATTTATATTACTTGTCTCTATAGTGTTGTACCTATATAACTAGGGGGTATAGTCTCCCCACTATACTTATCACACACTCAATGCTAGTCTATAACCTCTAGCATATGAGGAGGCATGCTTGAGTTCTCGTAACGAACCCATTACAACCACATGAGAGAGTGTCGGATCGTGGGATATTACCCCATGGATAGTGTGTGTCGCACGGTTGGTGTACGGTTTGTCCAACCATGTGGCCAAACCATGCGACCTATTTAAGTGAGGGTGAATTTATTATTTTTTCCTCCCTTAACTTAAAAAAATAAATTCTCTATTCCTCCCTCAAATGCACAACACCCTCAACTGCATGAAAAGATCCTCCAATCCCTAAGATAGTATTTGGGATAGATTCCTCATCTGAGCACTATTTTCTTCTTCATATATTAGTTTGGATTCATATCATTAATATGTTTAATCTTATTCTTTTATTTCTCAGTTTATCTCTCCATCTTTATCACTATTTTTGTGTGAGCTCATGTGACCTATTTTTACATAATTTGTCTATTTGACTGATTACTTCAGTTCTACTTCAAATATGAAGCCAATAATTGATGAGGGTTAATCTACCAACCTAAGGTAGGTGGTCTAGTTATTATTCCCTAAAGTATCATCATATTTATTATGCATTATTGTATGGATCATCAGGATCTTCTGGAGATGCTTCATAAATGTTTAATTAATTAGATTAAATTATTTTTCTCATGTTAAGATATCCCTAGAGAACGATGAATTAACATAGTAGGATGACCACCTCAGCATGTGTGACCCCTAAGGTTGTTCCTTCCTTAAAGGTCTAAGATACTCATACCTTGAATTGATTTGAACTTCCATTTGAGGTGTGTAAATTGTCCCCTGTAATGACTATAATATATTGTAAATTAAACCAAAGGAAATGGTAGGCCGTGTTTCAAGTAACACCTACTCCATAGGTTATAGCTTGAATTAACTACTATATATAAATTTTCCAACACAATTAAAATTAATTATTTGAATGAAATGAGTAAATTTTGGCTAAGACCTTTCATTTACATCAAGCCAAGAGCGATATAAGTTTTCTAACTTAAGGACGCCTTAGATGGGCTTGTCAAACATATATTTATAAATTAACATTGAATTGAAATTACACCTATAGAAATTCATGGTTTCATTTATAGAATACCTTTTATAGGTGGTATAACCCGAATTTACCCATGTTTTTAGGGCTAAGTGGTTTCTTGTAGTGTAGCTTGGGTTGTTGAATCCTCAGAGACCTAAGAAGAAACCTATAGACACTTACATTATACACACTATTTATGGTTATGAAGTGGCCACTTTTTTTTGATTTTAGATAGGTTTAAGTGAAAACTAAAGTACTTAAGTAAATTCAATTTAATTTAATGAGTTTATCCAAGGTTATCACTTTGAGTGGATTGGATAAATTCCTTTTTCAACTATTTAAATTTGTTAAATTTGAGATGGGTTCATTCAATGAATTAAAACTACCATCATCACTTACTAATTTAATACCTAAACACCTTAATAATAATCACCTATACACTTGGAAGATCATATAAATGATTACTCCAAGGTAAAGTTTTATATTATCACTTGAAGTATTTGGCCTTAAATTCAACAAGAAAAAAGGAGTTTAAAATCATTAAAAAAATTATCAATTAATATAATTGATTAGACATTAATGGAATGAGAAATAAAATCTAATACAACCCCTTTATAATCACTTGAATCAATAAGTAAGAGTATTATCTCTCCATCAATTCTATTATCTCAATGGAAGCAGGAAGTTTACTCATGAGGGAGAAATTGACGAAGTAAAAACAACAAAATAACAAACACTCCACCGCTGTGTGAAGGATTTATCTATTCATTGTGTGAATAAATTCAAACCATAATGAAACAGTATCAATATGTTAATAAAATAATATAAAATGAGAAGAATAACACGTTTTATTAAGATACTAAGGTGATTCAAATAACTTACCAGAAAAAGAAATATGATTACAAAGACAAAGTGAATGCATAAAATTAAAATGAAACAAAGTACCATGAATGAATAAAATCCTTCCCAAAAACTATTTTAAATAGAAATTTATAGAGGCATGGGTTGAACCCCCAACATTCCAAGTCTTACCACTTTATTATGGTAGGCCTAGGGTGGTGGAAGGTTTGTGTAATTTGGACTTTTCCACCCTTGATCAGAAATGGAATCCATCTTGCATCCACCATACGGAGGCACCAAAATGAGCATATATATGGGAAAATTGGAGTGGTCCATAGAATTAGAAAATTAATCCCCAGATGTCTCCTAAAATCCTGTAAAATTTCAAACCAAATGGATTTTTGGTTTTCAAGATATGATTGAAATGGTAGGCTGTTTTTCTGGGCCATAGAATCTGGCCCAGAATTTTATATCCAACTTGGGCTGCCTAGAACTCCATTTAAAACTCAGAATTATATCTTTGAAATGTTTTATTAAATATTCCCCATGATTTCCTATATCTTAAGTTAAAATTTCATAATCAATGGTATTGTATTGTGTCCTATACAGTAATTTTATTGGGATGTTGTCTAATTCACTTTTCCCATAATGTTTTTGGTTCAAGGCCTAATTTGGTGGTCTTCCAATATGAATATACAAGTGTTACAAATGGAATAATTGTTCCTTATAGCATTTAAGACCTTAAAATAATATATTAAAATAAAATAAATACCATTGTTTTCTTAGGATTTGTTCAAAAATGTACCATGTAATAGTTCATTTTAAGGACTTACAATAATAATGTGAAACAAATTTAATTTATAAAATGCACTAAAAATAGTGTTTATGAATAACGAATTACATGAAAATTATATACATTAACAAATAATATTATCCTCTTTCAGTGGCTAATCACACCCCCTAACTTGATTTCTTCTAGTCCCAATCAAAATCTTTCTCAAAAATATGAAATTCAAATTTAATTTTCTATAAGAATTTAAATATACAATGATAACCAAAAGACCACATGCCAAACAATTATGAAACCCATAAAAATATTTTAACACAAGATAGGTTCAAAATAATATCCCAATCCCAATCCCATTCCGTTGTTCAAGTTCATCACAACATTTTATCCAATTTCAATTAATCATGATGATGTGTGGTGTCTCACAATAGACATGGGGGTTCATTTTTATTCAAGGGGGAAAAGATAGAAGTACTAGGTGGAATAACATTTTAATATTAATATGAGTATTCATTTGTTTTTTTTTTAATTTTTTCATGGTAATTGAAATTTTACTCAATCAAGTCATCCTCTATAGTAAGACTTTGCAGATGACTCCAAGGATTCAACCCCTTAGGGAACCAAGTGAACCTCATATACTCGGGAATCATCTCAAGTTAACTCTATCAAAAATAAATTAAAATTTCCAAAAATATAGATAATATGCCCAACTCTGGGCCAAAAAAATATAGGGTCATGATCCCCAACTGTTGAAAGTTACGCATTAGGTCATTTCATTTATCTACGTGCAAATTTATTGTTTTATTATTATTATTTATTTTGGTTTTTTTATGAATATTCATGTTTGAATTAAAATAATCACCAATCCTATGCTATTTATTGAGGGACCTTGTGAACTCAAACTAATACCCCACAATCAAAATGACATGCATTGTGATTATATTATTATTTTTGGATGAAAAAAAACATAAAAAATCACATTAAACAACCACACTTTCCAAAATCTATGATCATGAACTTAACCATGGATTAAAATAAAAATCAAGGAATGAAAAATTATTTGAAATTAATTTTCAAGGTGTATAATGTGTATTATCATGTTCAAGGTTAAAGAAATTTACCCTTCAATTTATACACACAAAAATTTATATAAAATGGTTTTTTCTTTCTTTTTACCCCCCCCCCCCCAACATAGAATAACATTGTCCCCAGTGTTTAAAGAAAAGAAAATTTTGAAGGGGGTATAGGTTCAGGAGGGGAGTTCTAAAAGGAAATTGAAATAATAAACATAGAAAAAAGTCATCTGGTGTTTGAAGTTGAAGTTCATGATGCTCCTGATTACTCCTTTGATCTCCATTCCACTTAGAGAAGCCTCATTAATGATTAATGTTTGTGTTTTTACACTATAAAGAAATATTATATACCTAAAAATCCATCAATATCATCATCCCTTTAATATTACACACTAATATAATTAGAGTACAATGGAAACCCCTTGAGGTTCCCTTAACTAAAAATAAAAAAAAGGAAAGGAAAAAAGGTACCTGTTTATTTTGAAACTCCAAAACTTGAGTCAATGTACTAGTAAAGGTCGGGTTTCCACCCATAAAACACTTTGTTTAATGTCATTATCCTGACATGGACCCTAAATCTATCAATTTGTTTCTAGTTCATAGGTTGGATCAGCTAACTCATCCTTTGTTACTTATTTATTGAATGATTTAATGAAGGGTTTTAACCTATGAATATTGACTTTAAAGATATGACCACTTGTGGGACCCTAAATTTCTACTACCTCATGGGGGTACACATGATACCCTATGTATGGACATGACCATATAGACCTTAACTTTCTTGGGTGTAAATGATGTTTTCAACTATACAAGAGCATGAATTTTCCCAATTCAAAAGGTTGGACTTTGAGATTCCATGATTGGCAGGCTTGAACTCTAGATTTATTGATACTTTAATTTCCATAATCCTCCATCCTATGTTCCTCAAGTTAATTAATATATAATTTCCTCTTTTCTCGACTGAAGAAATATCAAAGTTCATTTTCTGATTTACCAAAAGGACTTATGTTCAATTTCAATAGGTAAATGACATGATTTTCCTTAAACCAACCTATATGATGAAAGTCATATGATGGTTTTGAATGTAGTATGAGATACCCAAAGGGAATCTAAGAGTTTCATAGACCAATCTTTCCTAGAGGGATTGATAGTTTTTTCAATAATTTGCTCAATTTTCCTATTTTCCAACTTATCTTGACCATTGGTTTGAGGATGTTCAGCAGTGGAAACTTTATGATAAATCCCATACCTATACATGAGTTCCGACATGGAACAGTTTCATAAATGGGTTTGATAATCACTAATTATAGCTCTAGGAATTCCAAATCAATAAAATATGTGTTCTTCAAGAAATTAGATCACAACATGATGGTCATTAGACTTGGTGGGAATGTCCTCTACCCATTTTGAGACATAATCAACTACTAATAGGATGTAGATATATCCCCTAGATTTTTGTAATAGTCCCATGAAATCAATTCCCCAACAATAAAAATTTTTGATAACCAGAATTGGAGTAATTGGCATCTGATTCCTTTTCTTTATGGATACTAATTTTTGACATTAAGGAAAAATTTGGAAGAATTGGTAGGAATAATTAGTGATTTTAGGCTAGTAAACACCACTTTTTAAGACATTATTAGTTGTTTTCTTTAAGGAAAATTAGCCTCCACATGTCTCTCCATGAGAAAATCTTATAATGGACTCTTTCTCAGACTTAAGAAAACATCTCCAAATGATTCGGTCCAGACAGAACATGAAGAGGTATGGATCATCAGACACATAGTGTTTAAAATTAAAAAGGAATTTATTCTTATCTTAGTTCTCAAGGAATTTTGGAATTTCACCCTTAACCAAATGTTTTTCTATTTTATCATACTATGGGAAATCACTCACAGAATAGAGGTTCTTATCAAGAAATGAATTAGACACAGAAAAGTGATGTGAGTTGTCTTTGAATTCCATCCTAGAGAGATGATCAGCTAAAAAAATTTTAATTCCCATTTTATCACTAACTTTTAAATCAAAATCTTGAAGAATAAGGACCCACATAATTAGTCTAACCTTAGTATCTTTTTTTGGGAAAGGTATTTTAGAGTTGAATGATCGGTGAAGAGAATGATAGGGGATACTAAGAGATAGGACCTACATTTCTCTAAGGAAAAGACAACAAAAAGTAACTATTTATCAGTGATGGTGTATTTGATTTATGTATCATCTAAATATTTAGTTTCATAAGAAATGACAAATGGAGTTTTTTTAAATGTTTTCCAAATACATATCTTACAGAAAAGTCACTCGCATCACACAAGATCTTGAATAGAAGTTTATAATTTAGAGATTGCATTAAAGGTGTAGAGATAAGAGCTGACTTGATTGTTGAGAATGATCACTGCTTTCTGTACATATAAATGGAGCATCTTTCGCCAATAGATAACAAAGTGGTCTAGAAATAGAGCTGAAATTCCTAATGAACCTTCTATAGAAACTAACATGTCCTAAGAAGGACCTCACTTCCTTGATATTTTTAGGATGGGGAAGGTAAAAATGATATCAACCATATCTTTATCAAATTAAATCCCACTACCAGAGACCAGATTTCCTAGATGAAGTCCTTTACCATGAAATGGAAGCTTCCTCATTTTAGGATGAGATTCTTATCCTCACATCTGGTCAAAAACCCTTTCAAAATTTAGAAGGCATCCCTCAAAAGAATCCCCGAATATAGATAAGTCATCCATAAAGACCTTTAAATAATCCCACACCATGTCTGAGAAGATTCCCATCATGCATCACTGGAAGGTCCTAGGGGAATTACATAACCCAAAGGGATGGAAGGTACTAGGGGAATAACATAACCCAAAGGGCATGCACTTAAAAGACAAAGCGCTGAATGGAAAAGTGTAGGTTGTTTTTACTTGATCCTATAAGGAGGACTCAATTTGATTTTACCCTAATAATTCATCTAGGAAGTAGTAGAACTCATGACCCTCCACTCGCTTGAGGAATTGATCAATAAATGTAAAAGGGAAATGATATTTCTTAGTGTATTATTTTAAATTTCTATAGTTAATTCACACTCTCCCTTAACTACTGGCCCTTGTGGGGTCAAGATCACTATCCTCATTAGTGATCAGAGTTATTCCATATTTCTTTAGAACAACTTCAATTGGTCTTACCTACTCACTTTCATCAATGGGGTAGATGATACCCGCTTTAAAAAACTTAAGATGTAATTTCCTTTCCAAATACATAATATTTGGATTGGGTATCCATTGAGGTTGATGAAATGGTGTGGATCCAGATTAAAGAACAATCCTATGAGTTCCAATGAGTGTTCTAATACCAAGAATATCATAAATGGTCCATCAAATTGCTTTGTTATGCTTTTATAAGATATCCAGAAGTATCCTGTCTTGATTGTCTTCAAGAGAGTAAGAAATGAAAACATGAAAGGCATGATTATCCCCTAATAATTCATACTTTAGTAATGAAGGTAGGACCTTAAATTCATGATTATATTGGTTAACACTTTTGAAATAACGATTGGACTTTGTATCAAACTTGGTCTCTTTTTACAAATTTTTTTACATTCCTTTTGAAAGGAAGTTTCAGCCACCAAATTGGACAGATCAGTTTCATGGATGGGTATAGACTTGATTTTATTTATTTCACCAATGGTATCATTGATTTATGATTTTATAAAATCATCAAAAGAGCTATCTTAAATTGATTCAATCTAATGAGATGAATTTCCCTCATGTGAACAAAGGAAATCAATCTCTTCTTGACTTAAACATCCTTTAATAAATCCTTCATGTTCTTTAGTTCACTATCAACACTACCAATCCTATTGACCTCATGGATATCTTCATCATCCCAAATTTGAGATTTTAAATTGTAGATTTTCAAATTTAGGCTCATGTTTCTAAAGGTTATTTCCATGTTATCATTCCTAACTCGGATGACTGGGTTGATTTTTGAAGAGAAGGTATGGCCAAGGATGATGGGGGTTTTCTCCCTAAGAACTAATCTTGGGTGATTGTTAAGGAAAATTAAGTTAGCAGGGTAAATTAAAATTTCAAATTTCACTAAAACATCCTTTAAGATACCCTTTGGAACTATAACATTATAATCAAAAAGTTGAAGAGTGATAGATGTGGGTTGGAGTTCTTAGATCCCTAACTTAAAATACATGGAATATGGAATGAGGTTCACACTACCTCCTAGATAATAAAGGGGTTTGACAACTTTGTTCTCACCAAACTCAACATTGATGTATGGACATCCTGGATCTTTCAACTTTGGATGAATGGTCCCTTGAATGGTGTTGTTCACATTAGCATAAAAAAGACTTGGTTTTTATGTGAGATTTTCCCTTTCAAAGTGCACAAATACTTATGGTAATTTGATTAGGATGTAATGGTTTTGATTACATCAATAAGGGTAATGTTAAACTTAACCTGAGAGAATATTTCCCTCAAATTTTCATTCAATCGTAGTTTATATTTTATTTTCATGAATTGAGGGAAGGGAGAAGTTTGTTTGATTGTTTGTTGTGGTTGTGGTTCCTTCAAATTCTCATTGGGTTTTTTAGAATCTATGGGTGTTTATTCATAATTTTCATGTGTTTATGAAGCTTTTAATGGTTATATAATGGTTTTTTTGGGTTTCTCAATGTATTTTCCACTTCTTAAAATAGTCACTCCTTTTAGTTATTCATGAGAGGTTTGAGTGTAACTGGATTCTCCCCTTAAGGTTGAGGATGGTACTGCCTGAGTAGGCATGGGTGACTTCCTGGTTTTAATGGGTTTTAGTTCATGTTTAAGTGATGCGACTTCTAAGTTAATTTTCTCTATTTTTTTCAAAACAATTAAATTATTGGTAGAGGGACATCTTGGGTAGGGTCTTGTGCTAGTTAATTTATCCTACAAGGATACTTTAGTTGTTGTATGGGTTGTTTGTATTAGTCATAAGGATGTTGGCATTGTATTGGTTGTGGTAGGAACAAGTTATGGTTTTGAAAATTTTGTGGAGGGTAGGGGTTTGGTCCTTGTGGCTGACTGTGCTGTTGGATCGGTTGCTAGTTATCTTTCCAAATGAATCCTAG